>OV277710.1:8298530-13298530 GCA_922987775.1 Agonopterix subpropinquella
TGGCGAGCACACATACAAGCCGCGTTTGGTACCATTGTATGAAGATAGATTACTGTCTTATACTGTGGTCTGGCGCTGCCTTTTAGATATCGTCGTACGTACTGGCGAGCACACATACAAGCCGCGTTTGGTACCATTATATGAAGATAGATTACTGTCTTATACTGTGGTCTGGCGCTGCCTTTTAGAAATCGTCGTACGTACTGGCGAGCACACATACAAGCCGCGTTTGGTACCATTGTATGAAGATAGATTACTGTCTTATACTGTGGTCTGGCGCTGCCTTTTAGATATCGTCGTACGTACTGGCGAGCACACATACAAGCCGCGTTTGGTACCATTGTATGAAGATAGATTACTGTCTTATACTGTGGTCTGGCGCTGCCTTTTAGATATCGTCGTACGTACTGGCGAGCACACATACAAGCCGCGTTTGGTACCATTGTATCAAGATGGATTACTGTCTTATACTGTGGTTTAGGCCTACTCTGGCTGGTGTCCCGATGGGGCTTTACTTCTTGGATCGAATGGAATAGGTAACTACCTACTTTTCTACAAAGAAAATAAAATAACCTTATTCACTTAGCCTCACGGGCTTCCTCTCAAAGTACCCAAATAAAGGTGAGAGGAAATACAATAAACGCGACTCACTTGGCAACAAGCTTAAAAATTACAGTACATTTCTAAGAATTCTTTAATCATAATCAATACCTTACTCAGGGTGCTTTTCCACCAGAGATATGCGAGGGAAATGTGTCGTGCGAGGATGTCTAGTTGTGTTGTGAAAATGTGTGGGGTTTCCACCAAAGCTGTGCGAGGAAAATGTGTCGTACGAGGATGTGTAGCGGAGCTGTGAAAATGCGCATTAATGTGAGGTGCGAGCCGTGCGAGGATGCGTTGCGAAGCTGTGAAATGTGTCGGTGGGGGCGTCTATGAACTAGCTGGTACTGTATGTCGCAAACCTCGCAACAAATTCCTCGCAACACATTTCTCGCACAAACCTGTCGCAAACCTTGCAACTCATTCCTCGCACACATCTTTCGCTTGTTTTGTACGTACAAAAACCTCGCTCCACTAAGCCGTTTCCACCAGAGCTGTGCTGAGCGAGGCAAGGTAAATGAAGCATATTGGTTCTTGAGAAGCACATCCCTCGCTACGCATCCTCGCACATCTCTGGTGGAAACGCAGCCCTAGGCTTGGCAACAGTTTCTCCGAAAACGTCTAAACGCGCCGCGCAAAGGAGATTTCCTTTTCGTTTCAGTGTTCATTCTCGGAAACAATCAGTTTGAAAACGGTGAAGTGGTAGATTTAGTTTAGCTTTAGTTTGGACTTCGGTAGCTCGGCGGCCAAATGGATTTATGTAAAGTTTTCTTAAGTTTAGACGAAAGCGAATGAAAAGGACGTACAGATTGAAGAAAGATCCGTAGTATTCATTTTTTTTAGAATACTTACATTTTTTTTTCCCGAATTTCTATAACTATCAAGATGGCTTATCTCGTCGAAAGTTAGGCTTTATTATTATGTTAGAAAAATATATTTTCTTTTCATGAAAAATTATACCAAAATCATTGATTAATTGGAAAATATAAATGTTCTATTCATGGGTACTGGGATAATATAAATTACGTTTTTAAAACAATACGTAGAAAATAGACGCAACTGTATTTATGTAGGAGTATGACACAATGTGCAAACGGAATTCAACCATCGGAGACCACTTTTTACCCGACTGCGCGACGCAAAGGAAGGGTAGGTAATTTGTTTATTAGTATAGGTTCCTCCATTGAAAAGGGAAGTACTTCCGCCAGGCTTGGTGTTATGCCTGGGGACCGGCCGTGGTCCTAATGATGTTAGTCGGAACCTTGTATATATACTGAGACTCTGTGATAATTCTTCTTGCGCGATTTGTGTCTTGCATGCGATTATGAACCTTAGTGTAGCAGCTTACGGGTTTTCAATGTGACATCGCAAATTGTCTTACGTCGTATTTCTTCGATCGTACTGGTAGCGCTATCTGTTGGCAAGTAGCTACATATGTATATACTGTGTATGGATGTGTGTAAGTTTGTTCCTTTGTGGCACGCTAGAGACCAATCCTGAAATAATATAGCCTATGACACTCTCACAATTTTTAAGAATCTAAAGACCCAGAAATAGACATACATACCTACATACATACACACATACATACATTCGCTCGAAAAACATAACCCTCCTTCTGGCGCAGTCAGGTAAAAAGTTTACAATTTGATAATACTATTGTGACGTTGTAGTCAAAACATGAAAACACAACACAGTACCTATACTAATAATTTGTCACACATGGCGACATGGTTGACATAATATTTGACAAATATTCTTTCTTTAGACTTTGTTCCATTATACTTCTAGTTTTGGCGATTCAACGTGAAATTTAGAGGTTAACGAGGTTAATATTCTTTTCGTTGCGTTTTAAAATATAAATACCTATAATATAATTTTATTTTATAGGGTTTCATACTGGGTACATAGTTATATGTATACTAGGGATGCAACGATTACAAAGCGGTGCATCGTTTTGCATCTGTAATCGTAATAATCACGATTAATAACGATGCAATGCACCGTAGTAAGAATCGTACGATTATTAAATCGAATTGGAATTGTCAATCGGATTGCAGTTATTGACAAATACCAGACCTGAATACAAGATTCTAGAACAGAAAAACAACTTTAAAAAAAATCGGATCTCTCGCTGCCATTTTTAGCTCAGTTTGAGCTAAATCTGACTTTTTTGGGTCGGATTTGACTCTCTTTTTTTAATTCTACCTTGGTCTAAAATTTGATTTTTGGTTTGAGGTAAGTATTACATTCCCGTTCTCGCGATATCTCATCCACATTTTAAAAGATTAATCTCCCGCGTAAATCAGACGAGATGTCGCTTGTTTAACGAGATTGTACAGAATCATGTTCCATATTGTGTTTTTCAAAGCAAATTGGTCTCTACGCATCCAAAAATCCGAATCCTGACTAAGCGAAACTTTGACTTCGATCTCAAATTAATAGAAAAATTACAAAATATTGGAATTTTCAAAAGATTTTTTTATTATTTATCTTCCACTGGAATGTAAAGAAACACTAATAGAACTAATTCTGAGGATAATTTCAACTAAATTTGATTAAATAATCGTAATGCATCGGTTATCGTAATAAATAACGATTAATATCGTAATCGTAATCGTAATGACCGAATCGTTGCATCCCTAATGTATACCCTAGTAATAAACCCTCATAGGTTTAAGTGCCAGAATTGTGTTTATGATGAATAAAATGACTTCAAATTTTTTTTTTTTGAAAAATTTTTATAAGGTAGGATGGTTCAGCCCATCAACTGATCAACTTCGAAGTCGCGACAAAAAATCAGCTGTCCCATACATTTTAGTCGACTTGGTAGGTACTGCAGTTTTGTATGGAACAGCTGATTTGAAGTTGTTCAATGTGCAATTTCGGTAGTGACCTCCGTTTAGAAATAGGATAGGTAAGTAGTAAACTTAATAACTTATAAGAAATAATTTTCTGCAGAACCTTTTTAGGGTTCCGTACCCAAAGGGTAAAAACGGGACCCTATTACTAAGCCTACGTTGTCCGTCCGTCCGTCCGTCCGTCCGTCTGTCTGTCAATTCAATTCAATTCAATTCAATACTTTATTGCATTCATGTTGTACATAAGGTCTTAAATAACATACATTATAGTAGGTAGAGCTTCAACACGAACCCTGAAAGGGCGCAGCAAAGAAAATATGTTAATTCAAATAAATATAACAACATTAAAAAAGAAAAATTACACTAATTATTAATAAACAATATTACACAAAAAACTCTTGCAGCGAGTAAAAACATTTTTCAATTAGGAAGTTTTTTAATAAGGTTTTAAATATGTTAGGGCTATCTTGTTCTTTAATATGTTCTGGGATGTTATTATATATTTTAACCGACATTGCGAATGGACCAGAATGAACCAGTTTTAATTTAGAGAAGGGAAGGGCTAATCTATTTTGCGGTCTTAAATTTGGTGGTCGAGAGTATTGTGGGTATAGGTGCATGTTCTTTTTGACAAAAATACTGACTTCTAGTATATATATGCATGTTAATGTTAAGATTTTTTGCTCTATGAAGTGCTGTTTACAACTTACTCTTACATCAACGTTTACAATAATTCTAAGGCATTTTTTCTGTAGTCTAAATAGGTTTATTGTTTCAGTGCTGTTTCCCCACAACACTATGCCGTATTGAAGCCAAGAATGTGCATAAGCGTAATAAGCGCTGGTAGATGTCTTGATATTTGTTGCTTTTTTTAGTTGGTATAGGGCATACGTGAATCGGGATAATTTGGTAGCAACTTTCAGTATATGATCTTTCCAATCGATGTTAGAGTCAATGTTTATACCTAACAATGGGTAAGTAGTTACGCATTCTAGTTGCTTAGTTTGAAATGAATAGTTGATATTTAATTTTCGTTTTTGATATGGTTTAAATTGCATGAGTTTCGTTTTCGAGAAGTTAAGTTTTAGGTTGTGCTCATGGAGCCAGTTTACTATTTTTGATAGAGTGTTATCTAATTGATTATTTAAGCCCAATTCATTCCTGCAGGATACCACCATTGATATATCGTCGGCGAATAGGGCACATGGGCTCTCCATTATGGTTGGCAAATCGTTAATATACAACAGAAATAGTATGCAACCTAGAACGCTGCCTTGGGGTATAGATTTAGTTGTGTTTAGTTTGTGTGAGCGCACTTTATTTATTTCGCCTTTAGTGTAATCGCAGTGTTCTATTTCAACATATTGTGTACGACCACTAAGATATGAGATGAACCAGTCATAAGCAAGTCCCCTTACGCCTAAACCATAAAGTTTTTTTAATAGAATGTTATACAAAACCCTATCGTACGCTTTACTCATATCCAGTAAGATACCCACAGCATATTGTTTATTATTTATGATATTTAGTACTTCATGTATGTATTTATAAACAGCTAACGAGGTTGAGTGGTTTTTTCTAAATCCATTTTGACATTTACTAAATAAGTTAAACTTTTCGCAAAACGAGTAGAGACGGTTAGACATAGCGGTTTCATATATTTTAGAGATGGTTGGTAATAGAGCTATTGGTCTGTAGTTGTTACAGTCGGTTTTGTTACCTTTTTTGTAAATGGGCTTAATAATTGAGACTTTCAACGAATCCGGTACGATACTTTCAGCAAATGATTGGTTTACTAAATATGATAATACTGGGGCCAGTTCCTCAGCACAACTCTTAATTAATATGGGTGGTAGCTCATCGTGACCAAAGCTTCGTTTATTCTTAAGTTTATTTATTATTTTAAAGATTTCTTGCGAGGTGACAGGTTTCAGGTACATAGAGTTTTCAGTGGGCGCGACAACTGGACGGCCAGCTGGTGGTGCTTCGTCACCGATGCTGTCAGCCACTGTTGAAAAGAAATTATTGAATGTGTTTGCTACTACTTTAGGATCATCCGTGGGCTTCTTTTTTATGTCTAATTTAATATTTTCTCTGCTTTTTCTCGTAGCTTTATTTGTTTGTTCTTTTATTATGTTCCACATTGTTTTTACAATATTATCAGCATTTTTAATTCTTTTTATATTTATAAGTTTCTTCGATGTAGAAACTGTCTTTTTTAATAATTTCTCATAATCTTTGTAATTTTTATTTAGGATAGGGTTATCAATTTGGGAAGCGAGGATTTTTAATAGCCTTTTATGTCTGCAAGATGTTTTTATCCCAGTTGTTAGCCAGGTTTTTTTATTTTGATTTTTTATTCTCATGCGTATTTTAGGGATGCACAAATCCAATAGTTTTTTCAATGTGTTGCTAAGAGCGTTGTAATTTTCATTTGCATTTTTTTCTTTAGTTATGATGTCCCTAAAATCAATTTTCCCTAATTCTGATTTAAAATATTGGATATTAAGTTGACCGAATTGTCTTTTTTCAATAAACATTTTTTGTTGTATATTTTGAGTTTTAGCTGGTATGCTAATTCGTATACCTTTGTGATCTGAGAAGCCATAGTCATATACTGATAAATTAAATTGCTTGTTTTGGAAGTTGACAAATAACAAATCTAAACAGGTAGCACTAGTATTCGTTACTCTGGTGGGTTCTTTTACGTGTTGTTGGAAGTTATAGCTAATCATCAAATCCAAAAGGGTTGTTGTAAGTGACGATGTTTCTAGTATATTTATATTAAAGTCTCCACCGATAACTATATCCTTTGTAGTATATTTTTTCTGTAAATGCTGCAAAAGTTTTGTTAAAGAATTAAAAAATATTTCTGGCATTCTTTTTCTATCTGGCCAATACAAACTAATTAAAACTAGGTTATACTTTTGAATTTCTATGGCACATAGTTCGAAAATAAATTCTATAGACATGTTTTTAATGTCGTTTAGCTCCACGTAATTTATTTCTTCTTCTAGTAGTATGCATACGCCTCCTCCTTCATGCATAGATCGGCAATACGACGATGCTAGTTTGTAGCCATCCACGTGTAAGAGGTCTAGTTTCAATGTAGTTATCCAAGTTTCTGTTAGGCAAAGAATCTGCGGACTTTTTTCTTCCTCCATCGCTGCTTCTATTAAATGGCGTTTTTTATTTAGGCTTCTTATGTTTTGATACAGAATATTTAAATTACTAACGAAAAAAGTCTCTAGCGTGGTGTGGTCTTTGTACGTTCGGTGATGATAATGTTTGATGGAGATTATTATTGGATATCGAATTTTGCGTTTGGAAGTCAGACGTATGGGTTAAGTTTCTGTCTCTATTTATTGGAGTCTCGTTTGTCATTTTATGTTCTTTCCCATCAATTATTAGTCTATTATTGATGATATTGGCGCGGTGGCCATTTCTACGAGCTTCAACAAGGATTTCGACTAGTTTATTTCTTCTTTGCAATGACTCAGTTCCCAACAGTTCCGTAATGGCTAATCCCGTGTTTTTGAAGAAACGTCGGTTGTTTAGTATGTTCCTCGTCATGTTTTTGCTTAACAATTCAATTACTAGGGGTCTTCGGTATCCTTTTCTTCCTAATCTCTTTAAATCTTCTATATATCCTGACAGGTTTACGTTCATTATGTCTTGGAAGATATTTATTAATCTGTCATGTAGTTCTGTCTGTCCGTCCGTCCGTCCGTCCGTCTGTCCTACCTATTTAGGGCTGTAACTTTTGAACCGTAATAGCTAGATAGTTGAAATTTTCTCAGATTATGCGTTATTACGGCGGATTTGTAAAAAATAATAAAAATTTAAAAAAGTTATAAATTAAGGGGGATTCTCAACAAGAAACTAGTTTTTATCAAAGTTTTTTCTTCACGCTCTATCGTAAAAACGGTAATACATACAAGCGTCAAACTTAATGTGATTATAGAGCAAACTCTACAGAATAACAACAAATACTAAACACCGGCCAAGTGTGAGTCGGTCTCGCGCTAAAGGTCGCGGACAAAAAAGTTTTTTTTCTTAGTTAATAATGTTGTGTTCAGTGGTGGTGTAGTACGGAACCCTCGGTGCGTGAGTAGCCCGACTCGCGCATGGAAGGTTTTATTATTTTCTCGCGGAGGGTGTGAAAAGTAGAGTATGGTCCTCGGGGATAAACGTGTTTTCATCTTGGGCGAGCTTGAACCCCTCGCTTCACTCAGGATTATTACGGTTCAAAAGTTACAGCCCTAAATAGGTAGGACAGGCGGACGGACGGACGGACTGACGGACAACGTAGGCTTAGTAATATGGTCCCGTTTTTAGCCTTTGGGTACGAAACCCTAAAAAGCAATACTGTTAGAAACAAATTATTTTATTAGAGTTTATAACAAAGTAAGTATAGTATTTAGAAAACACTATTTTATATTTGAAACATTAGACCAGAAGTGCGATTTTTGAAAATCATACGAGCGAATTGGCAGTAGAAAGATGCATAATCTCCATAGTAATTTTGACATTTTCTACTGCCAAGTCACTCGTATGATTTTCAAAAATCGGACTTGAAAGACATTGTAATATTTTTTTATTACTTTGTTCGTAGCAATAGGTACAGAGATTTGCAGTATTCGCGCCTTTTTTTTCTTTTTTTGTGTTCAATAGTGGTGGCCAGTTCGAATTTCGAATTAAGTTCTTTTTGGTGCAGGTCTCCAGCATGATAAGTTTTCATACGAATTTTAAGTAAGGGTCGTAGTAACTTTTAAATAATCTGTGGATGCTGTTCCATATTCAAATCTCATTATTGACCAGCGGGTTATAATGAAATTCAGTACAATATTATTGCCCGGCTAGGGCCAGGGCTATAATGACTTGCTTTAGGTTCGAGTTACATGACATATAATGTTCCATTTTCGAGCGGGTGGTGTGAAAAATATTTTTTCACACCACCTAAAGCAAGTCATTATAGCCCTGGGCCTAGCCGGGCAATAATATTGTACTGAATTTCATTATAACCCGCTGGTCAATAATGAGATTTGAATATAGAACCGCATCCACAGATTATTTAATAGTTACTACGATCCTTACTTAAAATTCGTATGAAAACCTGTGATGAAAACTTATCATGGAGACAGGCACCAAAAAGAACTTAATTCGAAATTTGAACTGGCCACCACGAGTATTGAACACAAAAAAAGAAAAAAAGGCGCGAATCATAAAGGAATCATCTTTATGGCGCGAATACTGCATATCTCTGTACTTGCTCTGTACCTATTATTGCCTTCCTATTGCTACGAACAAAGTAATAAAAAAATATTACATTGTCTTTCCACAACCTGGAGTGCGATTTTTGAATCTCATTCGCTGAGTTCAGCAGTTGAAAATGTCAAAATTACTATGGAGATACGCATCTTTCTACTGCTGATTTGACTTTCAAAAATCGCACTCCTGGAGTATGATTTTTTAATGTCAAATCAGCAGTAGAAAGATGCACGTCTCCGTAGTAATATTGACATTTTCAACTGCTGAGTTCAAAGAAAGTTTCAAAAATCGCACTCCAGGAGTGCGATTTTTGAATCTAATTTGATGAGTTCAGCAGTTGAAAATGTATGGAGATACGCATCTTTCTACTGCTGATTTGACTTTCAAAAATAGCATTCCTGAAGTATGATTTATGAAAGTCAAATCATAAGTAGAAAGATGCATATCTCCATAGTTACTTTGACATTTACAACTGCTGAACTCAGCAAATGAGATTCAAAAATCGCACTCCTGGTCTAATGTTTCAAATATCTACTTTCACTTTTAATTTAATAAAATGGTTTTTCTAAATACTATACTATTGAACTCTAATACTTTGTTATAAACTGTAATAAAAGAATTGGTTTCTAACCATAGATAATTTACACGCTCCCCTGGGTTTCTAACAGTATTGCTTTTTATTTTCTCGCGGAGGGTGTGAAAAGTAGAGTATGGTCCTCGGGGATAAACGTGTTTTCATCTTGGGCGAGCTTGAACCCCTCGCTTCACTCAGGATTCTAGTCTTAACTCCCTCGCTTCGCTCGGGAGTTAACTCTAAACTCCCTCGCTACGCTCGGGAGTTAACCCTAGAATCCCTCGTTACGCTCGGGATTCAATATCGCGCCCGTGATGAAAGACACTGCTTTATCCCCTTGGTACATAATCTACTATTCTAACCACATGAAAACATCACAAAATCTAACAAACTAAATAACAACGACATACAATAATTTGTTTTCACTTTATAGAATAAGAATACATAGTATAAAACAAAGTCGCTTCCCGCTGTATGTCCCTATGTATGCTTAGATCTTTAAAACTACGCAACTGATTTTGATGTGGTTTTTTCAAATAGATAGAGTGATTCAAGAGGAAGGTTTATATGTATATTTTAGTATCAGTATTGCACCCGTGCGAAGCCGGGGCGGGTCGCTAGTTTTATATAAGAGTTGACTCCTACTTGGGTCCCTAACGTTATAGTGATTACTGATTACTTAACTATAAGTACGCAGGTCCATTTTTTTTATTAAAAGAAAGCATTTTGGGTGAATCATGTGCCAAATAAGCCACAAAATAAATTACTCACAATACAACTTTTCAAACGTACCAGAAACTAGGTCGGGGAATCTTAATTTTATGAGTAATGCTATTTCTATCTCGTACTGTTTTGTCCGGCTTGTCAAAATAGTTTTGACAGCAGATGACGCAGCAGTGGACGTCCATCGGCTGAGATGATCATGATTCGCCTTGTTTCATAATTCTTAATTTTTTTAAATTTTTCTGTTCCGTTTTGACACGGGTTCACGGACCGACGACCTGGTGAAGGCGGCGGGAATCCATTGGATGAGGGCATCCAACGGGTTCCCGCCGCCTTCACCAGGTCGTCGGTCCGCCTTGGGGGGCCTACCCACGCTGCACTTGCAATGGCTACGACATGACACGGCGAATGTAACGCCACAAAAGATAATTTTGTGGTCTCTTCATCTAACGTCAACGTTCTTTTTGTTCTGAAAAATCGTTCAGTTTATTACAAAAACAGCCCTTGACACGATGTAGCTAAACAAAGATGTTAAAAGGGTGTCGAATTCGCGACATCTAACCTGTGCATTAACTAGTAAATAAAGTCAGCGATAACATCTGACAGGCATTCAGAGTGAGCTCAAGAAAGCGGTATAGAATAGTTAATGGGTCGAACTGACGACCTTTGGGACATGGGCCAAGTTGCGAGAGCGAGCGTGGGATAACTACAATAAAGAATGCAGGAAATCATTTTTTATGTTATCTAGAGCAAACCACGCTGTATTGCGAAATAAAATTATAACGGAGAACCAACGCTCTCCCTTGAAAAAATACCAGAAAATGTATAGAAGTTTTGACTGAAGTCAAACGTGTACATAATAAATTATGAGGTTTTATAAAAACGACTCAGATTGCTTCATTTATTTTATTTAACTAGATATTTAGTCATTTATTATCAATAAATTATAAAAAACCAGCAACCCCAAAATGGCTGTCAATGTTGTTTGATAGGAGGTGATGCCAGCACAATGTTTTTTTTTAAATATAAAAATGATAAAAACCAATAAAGCATTATAAAATAAACTAAGTAATGCCTGCAATTAGTTTATAGTGTTCTATAGTCCAAGGTGGACTTCCGATGCCAGCGGCCGATGCGACTAACGCGCGCGTCTGACGCGAGGTTCTGTCATATATGACAGAACCTCGCGTCAGACGCGCGCGGCCGACGACAGACCTCACTTCCGAGGTCAGCGACTGACGCGTGCCTATTGTGCGGAGTGTTATCACTTTAGGGTATTTTCCCCGAAATTTAGGGTATGTTCCTATGTTTTGGTGTTTACACAAAAACATAAAAATACAAACAAAAAAACCAATATATATTTTAATAAAGAATATTTGACTGATTGATAGGTTTAGAGAATTTATGAATCCTTTTTTTTACATGATTTTTTATAAAATACATTTTTGGGAGGAATTTAATTAGACAAGGATGCGTTGCGTCCCCTTGGCTTTTTAACCTGTATATGGATCGCTGTCTAACTAATAATTATGAAGGCAAGAGGAATTTTCCGAAGGTCATTAAAAAAGAAAAAGTTGTTTCAAGTGGCACGATAAATGGTGTTGAAGCGACCTTGCAGATAATAAAATACAAAAATAGTAAAAAAATTAAGCAAATTTTCGGTAAAAACTCTGTAATATTTCTGGCAAACATTCTTGTTCTGCGTGACGTCAGAGCATAGCCGCGCGCGGCCGCGGCCGATGCGATAGACATCGGCCGCGCGCGTCTGACGCGCGCGTCAGTCGCTGGCATCGGAAGCGGCGCCATACGTTTTCATAGTAACTAGTATGGCCGCATCGGCCGTCGGCCGCGAGCCGCGCGCGTCAGACGCGTCGGCCGCTAGCATCGGAAGTCCACCTTAATAATTTTTATTGACGGTTATACATTTTTTGGTATTATGTGCCGGATGTCCTTACATTTTAGATTTATAAAGTACCTATAAATAAACGTTGATTTGATGCATCACTATATCCTTAGAATGATTATTGACCGGGCAAAACTTGGGCAAAATAAGCACTGTTATTATATTGTGACAAATACCAAATTCAGGTACCTTGAGACTTAAAATTATTAGAAAAGTCTGAAGCTTCAGAAGATGATCTTTTCTGACCTTTTTTATGATTTATTATACGAATACGATTAGATACTTACTTAGGTAAACTATTTTTTTTTCATTATGAAGAAAAAATTATGATTTATTTAGTAAAGCAACATAATATTTTTTTTTTCGTATTTCCAAGCCTGTCAAACATTTCGAATGGGTCGTGCTGCAATCTTAGAGAGATCAGGATTTAACTCTTATAACTTGTCCCACAGCGCATGCGTTGACACGTGACAGTGAAACAAATGGATGATAGCATCAAACAGTTACGAGGTCCTCGAGAGGTGACAGAAGGGCACCGGGGCATTACCGGGTTCTACAGCCTCCTTACCACTGATTTCACTACCTAATAACTATCTTAGGGCGCTAACATAGCGCCTTCTTGTCATTTATAAACCTCAAACTTACCAGGTTCATATAATATAAGTTACACCTTGTATATGAATCATGTTATGGTTCATATACAAGGTGTAACAAAACGCCCTAGTCTACATCTACACTATACAATTAAAGAGGAAAGATTTGTATTTTTGTGTGTGTGTATGTTTGTAATGAATAAACTCAAAAACTACTGTGCCGATTTCAAAAATTCTTTCGCCATTAGAAAGCTACATTCACCCTGACTAACATAGGCTATATTTATTGCTAGAAAAGATTAGATGTTCACTACATGTGTCTACCCATCAAACTGAACAACTTTTACTATGGGAGCAAACCGATAGGAGCAAAAAAAAATCTGTTGTTGCATACATTTTGAGTCGATTAGGCATTGCAGTTTAGTATGGAGCAGCTGATTTCTTTTTTAGTAGTTAGACTCTTAGTTTAAAAGGATATGGATGCTAATGATATCAATTTCACCCTGTATAAAGGGGTGATTTACACCATCAAACTGAACAACTTTCACTATGGAGTCATAATCGAGAAAAATGACAAAAAATTCTGTCCGCTGTGTCCGCATTAGAGTGGAGTCTATCGCGACAAGCAGAATAAGCCTCAATTTTCCAGAAAATTCCCATTTTATAAAACTTCAACTGTTTCGTCGAGTTTGTTTTAAATCCGATTAGCTGCAAGTCCTTTAAAAGCGTCGAACGAAACGTTACGTGAAAATTGAGTAAAGTCTGAAAATATATTTTAAATCTGTAAATTGGACGGAATGATGAAATTCGTTTCGCTCGCGCCGACCATACGATAAATATCATAAAGTTGGGAATTTGGGAACGATTCAATGCATGACAGTTTTACGTCAAGCGATTTGTCTCATAGCATTAAGCCTCGTTCACAGTTAACTAAAAAGTGTGAAAAGAAAACAAGTATGAAGAGGTGAAACTTGAAAATGATATACATATTGTACCTAGGTGTGAAGTTTCCTTGTTTTACTGTCTGTCATCATCATCTTCATCTCAGCCGATGGACGTCCACTGCTGGACATAGGCCTCCCCCAAGGATCGCCATAACGACCGGTCCTGCGCTGCCCTCATCCAACGGGTTCTCGCCGCCTTCACAAGGTCGTCGGTCCACCGTGTGATGGGCCTACCCACGCTGCGCTTTCCGGTACGCGGTCGCCACTCGAGAACTTTTCGGCCCCACCGGCCATCAGTTCTGCGAGCAATGTGCCCCGCCCATTGCCACTTAAGTTTAGCAATTCTTTGGGCTATGTCAGTTACTCTGGTTCTTCTGCGGATCTCTTCATTTCTGATTAGATCTTGCAGGGAAACTCCGAGCATAGCCCTCTCCATTGCCCTTTGGTTTTAGTAAAACATATGGCTTCGATTGGATTAACATAATTATATGCTTTATTTCATCGCCATGTTATGAGTAGGGGAGAGCGGGGTTGATAGTTCCGATTTTCAAACGATTGAAAAAATGTGTATGAAAAATAAGTCGTATGTATATGAGTCTTACATGAGTTCAAATGGCATTTATCGCTGAATATTAGTATGTCGATAATCTATCGTACGCTTTAATACTTCTTAGCACAAGATCGATTTACTGTCTGTGTCCACTTTAAATAGTATCATTATAATATAACTCCGGGTGTTGTACGAGATGACTAATCCATTCATGCAGCGTCAAAATCCCTGATGCCCACATTATCTACAAGTACCTTGAGTCACTGAATCCAACAACAATCCAAGCAAGAACGAGAAAGTCCACCTGTGTTTCGTGATCTCACCATAGGTATGCACCTAAATAATGTTATTATAGGTACTTTGATATTGACATGAAAAAAAAAACTGTTAACATAGAAAACAGAGATAGAAACCGTCAAATGATGACTCGACGGCGTTATAGAACAGCAGATTTTGTTGAAGTGAAAACTTAATAGCGGCGTTGTGCACTTTTTGGGATGGGTAAAAAATTTTAAACTCTCGTCAGGACCGTGACGTTACGTGACAATTCGTAATACGTAAGATCTCGTTTTCACTTCTGCCGGCACTCCCGGAGTGCAACCCGTTGTTTTTTTTTGCGATTCGAATTATAGTTCAGTAGGTAGTTAAAGTTATTCAGTTTGATGGTCTGAAGCACATGTATGTAAAGCTTTTTAACCGACTTCAAAAAAAGGAGTAGGTTCTCAGTTCGACCGTATATTTTTTTTTTATTTTTTTTTTAATGTGTGTTCGCGGATAACTTCGTCGTTTATGTACCGATTTTGATAATTCTTTTTTTGTTGGAAAGGAGATATCCCAAGGGTGGTCCCATGATAAGGAAACCAGGATCTGATGATGGATCCCAGAGAAATCGAGGGGAACCTTCGAAAATCGTAGTGCTGACTAATGCGTTTGTTAATTTGAAGCACTACTGTTAAATCGAACTAATGAATTCACCACTGAAAATTGTGAAATAAACAAAATTTTAACAAAAAATTAAAACCGCCTTCAAAAAAACTAAAAAGTTAAAAAATAATATTGCAGCCGATAACTTTTTCGTTCGCATCATAAGAACATTAATTTGTTTTATCGAAGTCGGTGTCAAGCCAAGCCAAAAAACTAATGCAAGCCCTGTCGCGAATCGGCTTGACAGCGACTTCGATAAAACAAATTAATGTTCTTATGATGCGAACGAAAAAGTTATCGGCTGCAATATTATTTTTTAACTTTTTAGTTTTTTTGAAGGCGGTTTTAATTTTTTGTTATAAGTTTACACTATGTTATATCCCGCTTAGGTATACCTGATTGAATTAGTAATCAAGAAAGCGCTGTAGTTGAAAAGCGATGAGCACCATAACTGATTCTTAATAAGTCTACATGTGTCTTTCCTTCCCAGTTGGAATGTATATGGTCGCAAGAAATAGCGTTATCTCACCTTATCCTTTGCACCTAAGAGCAAGGATCTCCTTTATTCAAAAGCATAGAGACCGCATCAATTTACTACTGTAGTTAGTCTCTTTTGTCTTATGACGTACCTTTAATAGTAGAAGGAGACGGGACTATAGATCTTTGTTTATGCGGCTCTCCACTTTTCACTTGTCACCTTTGTGCTAGGGTGTGTGAAAAGTGACCGTAAACATTAGGGCAGTTGTCACTTTGGTCTAATTGGTCTCTTTTGTCGATACTACTTGACACCACACACTCAAAGTCAAACGTCAAAGTGGACATTCTTGCAATGGTATGGCTCCCTCTATGCCTTTAGAATAAAGAAGGTCCTTGCTCTTAGCTTTGCACGCATCGAAACGAGTGACATAAAAAGCGCAAGAATAATAAATCATACTATTATCCTCATACCACGTGCTGGAGCCTCTAGAGACTCAGTGATATAAAAGAGACAGCTATAAAATAATGTTATAAACCCACTGACGCGTGTTGAGCATAATATACTTATCTCAGCTTAGCATGGTGTAAAACGCGGGATCCCTGGTTTTCCACAAGTTAAAGTGCACATTTGCATGCATTATGGAGTCTTTAGTGTTGTTAGTTGGGAAAATGGAAAACAGGCGTAAGCCTCACCTAAATACGTATATATAGAACGGATACTGGAACTGTGTCGATTTAACATACTGTACTTAAAAAGTTTCCCAAAGATAAATGCTAGGCCGATTCTTTGACCCAAAAACACCAAATTTTCATTGAAACCGTTAGAGCTTTTCGAGAAACCAATTACAAAAAAAATATTTATAACAAGCGGCCGAGACCTCGTACGCTTTAAATACTCATAACATGGTGATGAAATAAAGCATTTATAATATTATGTTAATTCAATTGAAGGAAATGAGAGACATATCTGCGCGCCTTATACAGGGTGAAATTGATATCATTGGCATCCTTTTAAACTAAGAGTCTACCCATCAAACTGAACAACTTTTACTATGGGAACAAACCGATCGGAGCAAAAAAAAATCTGCTTTTGCATACATTTGAGTCGAGTAGGCATTGCAGTTTAGTATGGGACAGCTGATTTTTTAGTTGCTCCGATCGATTTGCTCCCATAGTAAAAGTTGTTCTGTTTCATGGGTAGACTCTTAGTTTAAAAGGATGCTAATGATATCAATTTCACCCTGTAGAGTCCACTGGTGATAAGAGGGCTGGCAGTTACTTTCGTCAGCGTATAAGCTTGGCGATTCAAAGGGGGAATGCTGCCAGCGTTCTAGGGACCGTCCCGCAGGGAAAGGCTTTGGAGGAGGTTTATAGATTGTAGGTATAGGAATTGACGAAGCTTGTTGCAGATATATGGGATGTATTTATTGACGAAGCCTGTTGTGGATGTGAGTGGTGTACCTATTACCTTTGACGAAGCCTGTTGTGGATGTGAATGTTGTACCTATTGCCTTTGACGAAGCCTGTCGTGGATACGCACTTTGTACTTTTCGTTTTAAAATTAATTATTGAAGGAAAATGTTTTAGTGAAAACCCCGTCCAACTCAGTTCAGCAGTTTTTAAGTGTTGCGTCCACGAACAAACAGACAAACAGGTAACAATTCTAAAAATTGTTTCAATGCACTCCATTCCGTACCTTCCCGTCCGTACGCCCCCAATTAATATTTATAGTATTTTAGCAATTTTTAATGTAAAGGGTGTCCAGCGGAAATTTTTCAAGTTAAAAATTGAATACAAAAAAAACCAAAGAGTTTTTGTTATTTTTTAGTTTTACGAAATTAAGTCTGACAGTGCGGATTTTATTTTTTGAAGACTGTCGTCTAAATGACGCCCGTTTCTCTTAAGGCACTCTTGCAACCGAACCCTCACATTTGCAATATGTGAGAGCAAAGCGCTGGTGAAATTCCTGCAATTTCACAGCGGATATTTTCTTGTAGAGCCTGAATCGTTTGAGAAGCATTGACTGTCTCTCGCTGGTTAAAAAAATAAGGACCAATTATTCCTTACCCAGAAATCGCACATCACGCTGTCGTTTTTGAACAATGTAAACGGATCGAACAGATCTCACATCGTGTGACTTTTTCTTGTGGGGATAAGTACCTCAAGTCAGAGGTTTATAACAACAATCCTCAAATGATTCAGGCTCTACAAGAAAATATCCGCCGTGAAATTGCAGGAATTTCACGAGCGCTTTGCTCTCGCGTAATTGCAAATGTGAGGGTTCGGTTGCAAGAGTGCCTTGAGAGAAACGCGCGTAATTTAGACGACATTGTCTGCAAAAAATATAATCCGCATTGTCAGACTTCATTTCGAAAAACTAAAAAATAACAAAAACTCTTTGGTTTTTTTATAGTATTGCGTAAGTATAGAGATGTAAACAACCAAGAACTGATCATTTAATAGTATTAGTTAGGACTTCAAACTAAAATTTGCAACGTTATTGTGACTACAGCCTTAGGAATTTTTATATAGGGAGCTCTAGGAATCCAGCGGCATTCGACGAGAATTGTTGGGATAAATGATTGTCTCCCTAAAAACATAATAATAGAAAACTTCGCATGGATTTTAATAGCACCTGCTTCATTTAAATGGGCTGTTAAAATTTACTAGACAGTTTTATAGCTCTGTGTTTTGTAACTACTGAGTATTGTGGTATAACGAAGTTACGTTTTGTTTCCAAAGTTTATTTAATTGAAACCGTTGTAAATTATTAGGATTTATTTCTCTTAGTTCTCTTACGCCTTTCATAAATTATTACTCCCATTTTAATCAATGAGTATGCCAACATATTTAACAGACTAGATGATTTAATTAAGATCCCAAGCATAATTATTATTTAATTAGGTACACACGGCGACAGATCAACCTACCCATAGTTGAACTCTATGTGCATGGACATAAGGTCGAACTATGGGTAGGTTGATCTGTCGCCGTGCGTACATGAGAACTATAGTTAATAGTTATTACCTACCTAATATGTGTTTTGGCCAACACGCTGTAAACTAATATCTAAGATTTTTTTTCTTAGCCTATTTCATCCCACTGCTGGGCAAAGGCTTAATGCCCATCTAAGTATTTATATAAATAAAAATTAAAATATTTATAATCTATTGTGTGAGTTTTTGGCGGGCATTCGTTAGCTACGTTTGGAGTTCACATATTTTATCGAATTTTTATTGTTTATAGCTTGTTTATAGTGAGTTTTTGTTGATTTTTTGCGTAACAAAGTGTCGTGCAAGTGAACAATATACAGTTCAGTGAAATATGATGGTGTATGGGTCGTAAACAGGAAAAGTGTTCGGTCATTCGTAGCGCGGCAAAGCGCCGTTCACCTCTTTCCTGTGGACTTCTCTGCGTTTCCTGCGTCTTTTAATAAAATTGTCTCCAAAACCTCCAAAGAAGCGTCAAAACGTCGAACACCAACGTTTTAATAAATGTAAGAACTTTATTGAAGACATCGGTTGTATGGGATATACCCTTTATATTAAACTAAAAAAAAAAATCTATGATGTTTTCTTTTTAATTGTTCGTTGAAGACCAAAACGTCAGCTTATCGCACAAACAGCGTACAGCTGACTATACTACTGAGTTCACCGCGACGAGTATAAGCAAAGATCATTATCTGAATAGTACTTCAAATTTCGCCTTTGTGACCTATGCATAAAATCTATGCGACTTTATGCATAGCTACAGAAAAAAATATTTTGCCAATATTAATTATTGTGTTTTCTCGAGTTTTACAAAATAGTAGTTAAGACGCTCCCTCATGGCATGTGCACGGCCGGGCCATATTTTGCTGGTTTTCAAAAGCTATCTTCTCCTTATTTGAAAGACATAGAAATTTATGAAAAGTATAGCAATAATCTTCAGCTTCTCGGCTTTAGTTGCCATACAACATATTTTTTATTTTTCTATAAAATACATATGAAACCTGTGCTCAAAGTAAAGCCTAAATATTGGAAAAAATCGGTATTATGTGCATCTACTTTACAAGTTGAAGTCGCTTTTACTTGCGACGCACACCATTGTGTAGACAATATTATGATCTAAAATTGCTATTTGAAATTTTTTTTTTAAGACCAATATTTAATGAGTTAATTTGAAAATTTTAAAATCTCGTCCACGAAGAGAGTGCGCGGGCGACGGGCGGGTGGTTTCGCAGCGCAGTTCGCCTCCGGCGCTTATGCGGAACGTACGTGTCACTCTCGCGTCCGCTGCCACCCGTCGGCCGTTTCGAATTTTCTTTTCGTGAAATTATATTTCATTTATGAATTTTATGGTTTTGTTAGAGGTGGATTAAAGTTGTGCTAATCATCTTTAATAAAAGACGTTTTTCTAACATATCTACCGAGAAGGAAGCTGTGAATTTGTTTTATATTCAACAAACGCTCAAAAACGGCAAAAGTATGCTTAGCCAAACACAGTCACACACACACACACACACACACACTTCACTTGCATGCTATTTTTTATTTTATTTTTCTCTCATGAAATTCTTAAAATTAACCTCAGTAATTTATTTGCTCGTCTGCTAACTTTAACTGAATTGTAAAAACTTAAACTCAAACTGAATTGTAATTGTATTAACTGTACTGTATTGTAAATTTAATCTGTATTTATTATTTTAGTCTAAACCGTACTCTGAGTCGTGTTATAAACATATAATATTAGTAATCCTCTGTTTTTGGACCATCGTACTCCAGGCATTCCCTTGTACGGGTCCGCAAGTAAACCGTATGTGTAAACTAATTTTAGTTAATAAATTATTTTGTATTTGTATTTTTTTTGTATTTGTGCTGGATTTATTTTGGACATTTAATTGGACATTATTATCCGAGTGAAAATCCCAAAATATCGAAAACAAAAGTGAGCGAGCTTAAGGAATGCACATAACATGTAAGTAATTTATATTACCTAGTTGCAGTGTGTAAATTTTATTTCATCAAACTGAACAACTTTCTCTATGGGATCAATATTAAAATCGCGAAAAAAAATCGGCTGTCCTATACCTACATTTCAGCCGAGTTATGTTTGCAGTTTGTATGGGACAGCGGAATGTTTTTTCACGATTTCAGTGTTGGTCCCGTAGTAAAAGTTGTTCAGTTTGATGGTTTAAGTAGCTGTCCCATTTTATTTTACATCCTGTATTTACCCCCCTAAGAACCTACAAATCATGCAAGCTGCATGCTATCTGTAAACATCTGTAAACTATAAATAATTATGATATTTGTTTTAGGCATATGCAAACGACAGGTCAAGATAAATCCAGAGAACATGACATGTCATCATCCAAATCTCAACAATATGATAACGGGTGAGTACTAATAAAGATTTACTCACTAAATGATCTGCTTATGATAATTGATAAGTGATAAGAGTGATAACAAGTGATAAAATTGATTTGACAGAACGCATCCATAGAGTTATGAAAACAACAGACACGCACAGCGTTCTCTCTTTTTTCTTTTCGTGTTTTGTTTGTTTGCGACGATGGGAATAATAGTAATGAATAAAGGAACATGATTATAATGATTTCAACTTCCTCGTCTCTTGACGGATGAGGTCAACAGCCCGCGGAAACTATGACAGATAGTAGTATGGACCTCGAACAAATTTCATAGTGGACCCTGGTCAGATTTGGTTAGCGGTGAAAAAAAATTCAAAATGGCGCAATCCTAGAAGGTTTTCGTTTGATAGCTCATCATTTTTAAAATCTGGTATACAATTTGTGCGAACGAAGTCGCGGGTGAACTCTAATACTTTGTATTATTGCAGACTGAATGCGATCGGTGCTCGAGTGTCTTATTTAACGCAGAAACTCGAAGAATTAAAGCAGACCGGGTCTGACGCCACTGAAACCTATGAAGATACTGAGTATGAAGATTCTGAATTGGTGAGTGTACCTACATACAATATTTTGAAACCATATTGTAACCTGTATTATGTTGATGTGTTGTTGTGTGTTACTTGCTTTTGTTGCTCGCGTCTTTGTCCGCATTGACATGTAATAATGTGGATTATTCCCGTTGTCCCCCACCGCTTCGGCCCCAGTGGTGTCCAACGGGAAACAAATGATCGATGTCCCCCACTAAAATACTACCCGTTTGCTTGGAGTTGGCCGTCGATGACCGTTACAAAATTTCGTCACAGGCACATTAACTGGTCCCGTCGACAAAAAATAATATAAAAAGCAAATAAAAATTTAAAATTAAAAGCGATATTAGCGACTGGGACGGACGTGCCGTACGAGGTTGCGTTGCTAAAGGTTATAAAGTTGCGTTTAATAGGGAACCACTGAAAATAGTTCTATAATCAACTGTATTTTGATTTTTTTTTTCAATAATATAGTGTGCTTTAAACATTAATAATTAACTTGTAATGTTATAGATACACCCTCCTTGAGGGTAGGCCTGTGCCCTGCAGTGGGACGTTTATAGGCTGATGATGATGATGATGATGATGTTATAGATTCGAATACAACACATATTAATTATTTATGTTTTGAAGAAAGATTCGTAATATACTTCGCTAATCGTAACGAATAACGTAACTATATAAAATTTTCAGTTTTATTAATATTGATTTGTTGTAAGTGTAAGTGTTGTATTCGAATTCATAACATTTAACGCCGAAGCGGTGGGAAACAACGGGAATATCCCAATAATGTAGCCTTTTGTTAATCTAGGTCATGAACGATCTATAGGGTCATTCTTAAGAGGGCTATCGGAGTCCAGTGACGCCCTCGTCACATTAATAAAGATTTCTCAATAAAGAAAGCCTAAATTAAAAAAGTGCTCAATCGACAAATTACAAAAGCCTTTAAGCTATTGTTATACAATACTTTTATAGGTTCTAAACATTCCACTTTTAGACAGTTTCGAATAAAAACAAAAGCGGCCGTTTTTTTTCTTTTTTCAAAATGTGTATGTTTCGACCTTTAAAAAACCTATAAAAATATTCTACGAAAATAGCTTTAAAGCTTTTGTAGTTTGTCAATTGAGCACTTTTTCAATTTAGGCTTTCTTTATTGAGAAATCTTTATTAACGTGATGAGGGCGCCACTGGACTCCGATAGCCCTCTTTATATGCTGCGGTTTTTTGCATATTCGAAATCGTGAAAAAATCAGCTGTTCCATATAAAAGTGCAATCTTACTCGACCCAAATGTATAGGACAGTTAATTTTTATTTTTGCGATTCGGTGTTGGTTCCATAAAGAAACTTTCTACACTAATACACTTTTTTGACTAGGTATTGATTTTATTTGCAGTTTCAAACGTACGAAAAAGAAAGAGAAGAAAAAGAAAAAGTTGTTGGAAGAAGAATAGTGTCAGTTACCCACTTTTTTTCAAAATTGCAAGAAATTTCAAACCATGGACCGCTTGGATGCAGATATTAAGCCGGTTAAAAAACTAGTAAAAAGTGCTGAGGACGCTAAGAAAACTAAAGTGGAAACCAGAGAAATGGAAGATAATACAGATGTTTTGGTCGATGTCAGTATGCCTATATGTTCTCGGTATCTAGATTTTAAAAATGTTTAAAATAGCGCTTCTTAATAAATAATAAAAAAAATGAAAAAAATGAAGAAATGAATTTTATGTGCAAAATTACCACCGTTACTAGTCATTATGTCAGTCTAAATGGGCATCTAAACACATTTACCAAACGCGTATTGTTTTGTTAATTTGTAAGCCATTTTTCTTGAGTTTCTACATTTTTCTTGATGCAGCGTGTGGATTGAAAGCACAGTAAAAAATGTATTGGTTATATGCACGACACTATTTATTTTATTTATTTCCTTTTTGGAGAACTTACAGCTAAATAACAGTTCGGTTTCAACAAAGACAAATTGATGGTCAGATGCTGACAACAAGTTACTTAACCAGACTAGATCCATCTAGCGCAGTACAGCCCCGTGAGTTACTTGTATATAAAATGTTGGGATAAAGTTTGTTCTTTTATATTAAAATAAAGTAAAAACTAAATAAATGAGCAATGTTGTCGCTATTAAAAATTATATTATTATACCTAACTAGGTGAAATTTCCATTGTTTGTTACGAAATTCTCATACAAACTTTCACCCCCGTTTTCACACCTTTGGGGGTTGAATTGCGAAAAATATTTTTTGGTGCACACGTAGATGACAATAAAAACATCCCTGCCAGATTTAAGTTAGGAGTCTTTGTAGTTTTAGGTATTTGAGCGTTGAGTGAGTGTCCGGATTTGCATAGATTCAAGCTGCGATCGAATGCGATCGAATTGACGGTTCCCAATACCCACTTCGCACATAGCCAATAGTAATGGTAGATTTATTGTAAATAAAGTACTTCTAAATGTCCGCAAGCAAAAACTTTGTTTAAACTTAATACTTTCCCAGATGTAGAAGGTCCTCTGTGAGGATTGAGAGATCACACATTTTATGTTGTATCTTTTTAATTATCTCTTTAAAATTCTAGGACGCAATTCTACAATTGTTTTAGAACTACTGCTAAAACCTGCATTATTTTATTTACGATTTCGCGATGTGATCTCTCATTGCACACACACATACACCAAAGACTCGGTACCCTCTTAATAATTTAGTTTTTGAAGCATCGATATTCGCTTTATTTTTTCATCAATTCGCTGAAAGTATTTTAAGGGTATGTATGATCAGACCACCAAACTGAACAACTTGCTCTAAGTGAACAACATGGAAATCGTTCCATATCCAATGCTGTTCCCTACAAAACAGCAAGCCTAAGTCTACCCGAATATATCGAATGTATCCAAGCATTTCTCCGAAATTATTAATCGGATTGTGAGCATTTTTTATTGGCTTATATTTACTCCAACTTAGGGAACAGTGCAAGTTTCATCGAAATCGGTTTAGTAGTTTTCAAGATTTGGACTATACGTGTAAGTGTAATGGTCTGGTTTGTAAGTATTTACGCGATAACTTCGGCATTTCTTGACAGATTCGGATGAGCCTTTTTAGTTCTGAAGGAATTAGCGCCGAGATAGTTCCATTTCAATTTGGTGAAGATCTGATAACGCGCTTCGGAGCTACACAATAGAACTCCTCAAAATAAGACAGCAAACCGTCATCCGTCAACCGCCAGCAACATTTTCTTCGTATCGATGTACCCTTAGCGTGTACAGGGTATAACAAAACACCCTAGTAATACTTAAGAGGGTGCTTCAGACCATCATACTGAACAACTTTCACTATCGAGCCAACATCGAGAAATAATAAAAAAAATCAGCTGTCCCATACAAAACTTCGTACCGACTCGATTAAAATGTATGGAACAGCTGATTTTTTTTATTTTTTCTCGACGTTGGCTCCATAGTGAAAGTTGTTCAGTTTGATGGTCTGAACTACCCCCTTAAGTATTACTAGGGTGTTTTGTTACACCATGTATAACTGATATCTGAGTCGAACTAATGTATTTCACCACTAAAAACTGTGAAATAAACAATATTTTAACAAAAATTTAACCACCTTAAAAAAAATAAAAAATTAAAAATAATATTGCAGCTGATGACTCTTTCGTTCGCATCTACAGGGTAAATTGATATCATTAGCATCCTTTTAAACTAAGAGTCTACCCATCAAACTAAACAACTTTTACTATGGGAGCAAACCGATCGGAGCAAATAAAAAATCAGCTGTTGCATACATTTGAGTCGAGTAGGCACTGCAGTTTAGTATGGAACAGCAGACTTTTTTTTTGCTCCGATCGGTTTGCTCCCATAGTAAAAGTTGTTCAGTTTGATGGGTAGACTCAATCAATCAATCAATCAATTATACTTTATTTCACACCAAAAAGAAAAAAACATAGTATACAGAGAGCAAACAATGACTCTTAGTTTAAAAGGATGCTAATAATATCAATTTCACCCTGTATAGGGACATTAATTAACATTAAAAACAGACAGCGACTTCAATAAAACATATTAATGTTCCTATAGATGCGAACGAAAAAGTCATCGGCTGCAATATTGTTTTTAATTGTTTAGTTTTTTAGAAGGCGGTTTTAATTTTTTTCTTAAAATTTTGTTTTTTGAAGTCGGTTAAAAACCGTCAGCATATTAAGAAAGACCTTGTATAGGGCGTTAGCGATTTTGCATTATCAGATGCGTTCCTTTTTAAGTGATGATCAGACAATCAAACTGAACAAATTGCGCATATACAGAGTGTAACAAAACACCCTAGTAATACTTAAGGGGATGCTTCAGACCATCAATCTGAACAACTTTCACTATGGAGCCAACGTCGTGAAAAAATAAAAAAATCTGCCGTCCCATACATTTGAGTCGAAACGGCACTGCAGTTTTGTATGAAAGAGCGGATTTCTTTTTCGCGCTTTAGATGTTGGCTCCATTGTGAAAGTTGTTCAGTTTGATGGTCTGAAGCACCCCCTTAAGTATTTACTAGGGTGTTTTGTTACACCCTGTATTGAAATCGCAAGAAAAGCAAAAAAAAATAATCAGCTGTTTCATATAAAACTGCAATATCTAAATGTAAATTTATCAGGGTGTTAAGGTAAACAGTTGCATTACTTTAAGGGGTGAATGTAACCATAGTACCGAGATTGCGGTGTTGGCACTAAAATGGAAGTTGTTCAGTTTGATGGTCAAATCATCCTCTTAAATTTCGTGAGCGTCAGGATGTCTGGACCAAGCCGGCGATTCGATTTTTAAGCTATACACGATTTAGTACCTATTTAATACTATTTGGTCATCATCATCATATCAGCCGATAGACGTCCACTGCTGGACATAAGCCTCCCCCAAAATGGGGGGATCACTATTAAAATAAATAACGCTCACAGGCACATACATTGTAATGATCCCAAGTTAATTAGGCTTTTTAATATGGTAACCATACAACAACGGCACGAAGATATAACATCCATGACCGAACCGGGATTCGAACCCAGCACCCTGGTTTGGCAGTCCGGCGTGGTAACCATTACACCAACTGGGTCGTCATTACTACTACTATTTGGTACTTATCATCAAATATTTAGTAGGTACCTCGCTACAAACGGAGAAAAGTTGAAAAACAACGGTCCAGTCATCCTGACGATCAGGTTGTCTGGACCATTTTTTTTACCTTGTTGTAGTCCTCCTACCTTTTTTATTTTGACAATTATGTCACAGACAACCTGACCGTCAGGATGACTAGACCACTGTTTTTATTATTTTTCTCGGATTACAGCGAGGTACTAAGTATCTGAAGGTAAGTATGATTTAGTACTTACCTAATCCGTACTAAAACTTAGTATTGTTTAAAGTTCAATATCTCTCATGACCTTGATTTTCAGATGCTACTTTTTTTTGGTACATCTAAAGAATCTGGCAATTTTTTTTTGCCTGTACTAATTAGGTACTAAATCATTATGTAAAAATAAAAAAGGTAGGAGGACTACAACTAGGTAAAAAAAATGGTCCAGACAATGGTCGTCAGGATGACTAAACCACTGTTTTTCTATTTTACTCCGTTTGTAGCGAGGTACTTAATATATGATGATAAGTATCAAATAGTACTAAATAGGTACTAAATCGTGCATAGCTTTAAAATCGAATCGCCGGCTTGGTCCAGACATCCTGACGCTCAATAAATTTCTTGTATTGTTAAAAAAAATATATTGTACGCTGCCGCTTCTATTAGACTCTTAGGCTTTTCGTATTGGGCTTCCTTTGACAGTTTTTTTTTTTTTTTTGGCATCTGCTATGAGGCAATTTAGCCAATGTCAGAGGTTCTACACAGTTTGTTGCTAGATGGCACCACAGTGACGTAATGAAGTACAAGTCAGCTACCAATAGGTGTCGCTACTAAAATTACGTAGTTAAGTAGAGGTGAGGCGGGGCGAGGAGGAACTGAAATGCTCAAGGTCGCTCCATCGGGGAAACGCCTTAATGACCTCTTGGGATAAGCCGATGAAATAATGTTTTAGAGCGGACAACGTGTGTAGAGTCAGCCAGTTATGAATAAATCTAAACTATTATAAAACTGTAACAGAAGTGTGTCTGTACATTGAATAATAAGTAATATTTACAAAAAAAAAAGATTACGATATGGTTTTTAGATTTGTCCCTGATTCCAAATCACCAATTTTTTAATTTTTTGTCTGTCTGTTTGTTTGTTTGTTTGTGTGTTTGTTTGTTCGAGCATCACGCAAAAACTACTGAACCGATTTTGATGAAACTTTTTTTTGTTTGATAGCTTATGATCTGACTTAAAATCTGGTATATATTTTGTGCGGACGAAGTCGCGGGTTAGCGCTAGTAAATAAATAAATTGATGATCTACATTGCTTAACGTGGTTTCTAGAAAACCCTTTTTGATGCGAAAAGAAGGAGAAGACGAATAATTTATTAACTTTGTGTGGCAGTAAACGGTTTCGTAGATTTATATAAACACGAGCTTTTACCCGCGACTTCGTCCACATAAATTATATACCAGATTTTAAGTCAGATGATAAGCTATCAAACAAAAAAAGTTTCATCAAAATCGGTTCAGTAGTTTTTGCGTGATACTCGAACAAACAAACCCACAAACAAACAAACAAACAAACAAACGAACAAACAAACAAACAAACAAACAAACAGACAGACAAAAAATCAAAAAATTTGTGATTTGGAATCAGGGAGATCTAAAAACCATATCGTAATTTTTTTTTGTAAATATCATCAATGTACAGACACTCTTCTGTTACAGTTTTATAATAGTTTAGATTTAGATTTCTAGCACCTATATCCATAAAATCTACATTCCGTATTTGTTCTGGCAATCAACGTGATGCAGGTCCCCTGGAGGATAATCAATTTGCCGTCCTGTTCCGATGCTATTTCCTCACACTGAGTGGCTAAGATGATCCTCTGGGCGAGTTTATACAGGATGTTAGAGTAAACAGGTGCATTACTTTAAGAGGTTGTACCCATGATACTGAACAACTTTCCCTGAGAAACCTAGTAAACTCCCAAAAAAATATTTTCAATGTTCTTCTTCTTCTTATCGTGTGGGCAGTGCCCTAGTGTCAGAGTTTTTTCAGACCGCCTTACGGCCTCTGACGTGGTTTTTATGTAACGACTACTACCACCAGAGATAGCAGCCGGGACCAACGGCTTAACGTGCCATCCGAAGCACGGAATCATATCTTTCTTTTCAGACAATCAGGTGATTCAGCCTGCAATATCCTAAGCAACTGGGGAAAACGCACAAAGTGACATATCACTAGGTGTCCCCCGTGGGAATCGAACCCACGACCTCCGTCTCGAGAGTCGATGCTCTTAACCATTAGAGCACGGAGGCACTTTTCAATGTTAAAAATCTGTCTTAAATGCCTTCCTCATCAGTCTCTCCCAACTTCTAATCTCAAGTGGGCCGGTGGGCCACCTGAGAATTTTATTCATGATCAATACAATATTTAACAATAAAACGTAATTTTTAATATTGACTACGAACTGGCGACCGTTTAATAGTTATTGCTTATTGATTCCCCGCAATTTAATTTCAGCAATATTATAATTATTATCAGTGCACTTTTCACTGTGCTCTACCACACTAACCATAAATTAATTAGCAAACTGCATTAATGCAAGTACCCACTCTGGATGAAATGGATCGTTTTCAGATTCAATTGTTACAAGTATTTATACCGGTTGATTTTTTTTACCGTTCCGAAACTTTCAGGGGTGGTTCGGACCATGAAACTGAACAACTTTTACTATGGAAGCAAAAACTGAATTCGTAAAAAAAAATCGGCTGTCTTATACATTTGTACTAAGCATTGCAGTTTAGTATGGAACAGCAGATTCTTTTTTCGCGATTTCGGGTTAGGTCCCGTAATAAAAGTTGCTCAGTTTGATGGTCTGAACCACCCCTGAAAGTTTCGGAACGGTAAAAAAAATCTTCCGGTATAGAGTATTAGGGTAAAGTGATTGTATCTCTATGATACGGATACGGAATAACTTTCCCTTTATGGAACCAAAGCCGCAATCTTGAAAAAAAAAACAACGGTTTGCTCTCCGGGAGTGCCGGCAGAAGTGAAAACTAAGAGTACGTCTTACAAATTGTCACGTGACGTCACGGTCCTGACGCGAGTTTAACATTCTTTACCCATCCCAAAAAGTGCACAGCGCCGGTAAAGACGTTTTTACTTCAAAAACCTGCTGTCCCATATACATTTCGGGCGAGTAGGATTACGGTTTTGTATGGAACAGAAGATTTTTTTTGGGATTTTGACTTTGGTCCTATAGAGAAAGTAGTTCAGTTTCATGGTCTGATCATCCCCTTAAAAGACGTCAGCTCATATTAATTAGGACCCTGTATTTGGCTATTCTTGAGTTGACCCGAAAGAAAGATATAAATCTACGTTGTGTATTGTACAGAAAAGTTTTCGATATAAAATTGTAGATAGCATCCCGTACCGTAGAATATGAAGAGTAAATGCGGTCAAACACAATAGATATCGCGGACGGGTTCCGTACGATGCATGAGCAACTATTGTGGTGAAACGACGAGGAAACGTACGTTGATTGCAAATGCGAACGGAAAGATGCACGTGTGCTTGTCATATTTTATCAAGGTGAGGTACGATAGAGACATGCTTCTGTAGATACCTGTGGTTAGCTTTTATACAGGGTCCTTCTTAATATGCTGACTATTTTTTAAGGGGATGATCAGACCATCGGCTCACTCCCCGTCACACTGGATACTAGTGAAACGTGGATGTTCTGAAGTTTCAGAATATCTCTGACTGGGTAATCTCGGGGAATATAGAGCATATACAACGTGTTAATGAATTAACGCAAAACTAGAAAGTAGTTTGTTTAGAATCGAGAGCAGAATCGAATTATCATAGTTTCAACATTGGTAATTTTTTACAAAATATTAAATAATTTGCTTGCGAAATTTAAAAATTTCTGAACCCGATGTCAACCCACCTCACGGGTACACTCACCCTACTGCTACCAAAACAAGATTTTAAAAATGTATCCATGAGTACGTTAGCGCTTTCTTTCAGTTTTGTATGGAAGAACCGATTTTTTTATTCGTGATTTCGATGTTGGTGCCATAGAGAAAGTTGTTCAGTTTGGCGGCATATTAAGAAGGACTAACACAGGGGGGGGGGGGGGGGGGGGGGGGGGTTAATACAGGGTGAAATTGATATCATTAGCATCCTTTTAAACTAAGAATCTACCCATCAAACTGAACAACTTTTACTATCATGATACTTAAATGATATCAATTTCACCCTGTATATCTCTACTTCCGAAATATAATAATCAAAATCAAAAAATTACTGTATAGTTTCAATTATTTAATAAAATAGACTATGTATTATATATTGTATATGTAACCTTAGCTTAAGAATTTAGAATTGTAAAGTCGTGTTATGTTGTAGAGTTTCTGGCCGCATCTTCTCTACAGCACACGCGGTGGTATAGCTTCAAAAAAAGATTTGACTTTTAATAAAGTGGGCTTCGAGATCCTATACAGGGTGTAACAAAACACCCTAGTAATACTTAAGTGGGTGCTTCAGACCATCAATCTGAACAACTTTCACTATGGAGCCAACGTCGAGAAAAAATAAAAAAATCTGCCGTCCGATGCGCGGATTTTTTTTCTCGATTTCGATGTTGGCTCCATAGTGAAAGTTGTTCAGTTTGATGGTCTGCAGCACCGCCTTAAGTATTACTAGCGTGTTTTGTTACACCCTGTATACAGACAGGCCTACAGGGTCATTTTTATATCACTGCGGATAACTTCAGCATGTATTCTACTCATCAAACTGAACAACTTTCACTATGGAGCCACCTTCGAAATCGCGAAAAAAAACAGCTGTCCCATACATTTGTGTCGAATAGCAGTTTTGTATGGGACAGCTGTTTTTTTTCGCGATTTCGAAGGTGGCTCCATAGTGAAAGTTGTTCAGTTTGATGCGTAGAATACATGCTGAAGTTATCCGCAGTGATATAAAAATAACCCTGTATTGAATACTTAAATGATTTTGAGTTTGAGTTTCCTGGTTGCGGATGTGGGAAAGGGGCTGCCGGTCAGGTTCGTTTCTGGTACAATACAACGCATTGTCCTGGAAGTCCAACGGGGTGATGGCGCAGGGCTATGGGCTCGCTTAGACTTTATACCGGAAACGAACCGTGACGGAATTTTGGCATCGAGCCTACTGTGCTGCACTCTCATTTTTTTTATTTCTAAACAATTAAATAGCATTTCCAAAAAACAAGAATGTCACATTGTAGTCATTGCTGATTTTCAATTTATCGGGATTTGTTTTTATGATGTTTGTAGTTATTATATTTGAAACCGCCCACTTTAGAGCACTGAAAAAAATAACACTAAAAACGGTTGTCGTTGTTGCCATCTACAAAAAGATCATCTGAAAAGATATGAAAAAAAATATGTTTTTTTTTTGTTTGGATGAAATTGATCACGTTAGACAAGTAGGTTTGGTACCTAATTGGGTTTATTTGACTACACACAATATATATTATTTTTATCTTTTCAAAAAAGGTTAGAAAATAACGCTAAATTCCCATTTTCATTGAGTTTTTAGCTAGAATACTATTTTTAATAACAAGATAAACTTTAAAAAGTAATGAAATGTTGATGACGTCACAACTCATTATTTATTACTTTTATATTCATACAAAGCCCACGTTTTGACGTCCGGTAAAGAGTATAGTCTATCCAACATATAGGATGGTGATTTTGACAGATCTTTTTAGAGCGATTATTTTACTTTCTGAAAATGTTTGAGCCGTAAACCCTTTAATTTTATGTTAAATGTTAATTAATCTTGTTTATTTTTAGTGTATTATAAAGCTTTGGCGACTCAAACAGCTTTAAAAAGTAAAACGAAATCCTGTGCAACCGCCTGTCAAAATCACCATGCTATCTTGGACGCACTATAGCTGATTTGACTAGTTGTCAAGTAGCCTATTATCTTGTGCAAGCTTCTCACATCCTGTAGATTGATTAGTTTTGTTTTCTGCTTAAAAAGTGCCATAGTTAATGTATAAAATGGTTACAAAGTTACTCAAAACTGGGCGGACGCCCCTTAATTAGAAAAGTATCATCGATCTCTTTTCGTTTATTCATTCGAATAATAATGTTGACTTTCACCACTCAAAGTTTCAATTACTTACTAGATGTATCTGTCGTGCATGACGGAGACCATTCGTTGATAAGGGTCTGTCTGAATTTTTAATCATCGTATAATGGATTAGAGTCCTTTGTACGACAAATGGAAAGTTACGCTTGTCTTTGTCATGGAATATCAAGTTGAAAGCTGACAAACCCTTTGAAATAATGAAGATAGAGTTACGTTATTGTAGGTAGGCCTACCTACTCGTAGGTATTTTAGAATGTTCAGGGTGTGAGGAAAAGTATTGATCATTAACCTTTTACCACATACTCTACCTATCAAACTGAACAAGTTTTACGCTGGGAGAAAAACCTGACAGAACAAAAACAATGGTACTCTTCCATACACCCTGTATATTCCTTAACTAGTGGTGCCCTCAACTTCGTTCGCGAAGACTACTAACTTTATACAACGTGCTAATGAATTAATTCAAAACTAGAAAGTAGTTTGTTTAGAATCGAGAGCAGAATCCAATTATCATGGTTTCAACATAGGTAATTTTTTTCAAAATATTTAATAATTTTTTATAAAAATTTTAAATTTTCTGAACCCGATGTCAACCCACCGCATGGGCACACTCACCCTACTTACTACCAAGAGAAGATTCTTAAAATGTATCCATGAGATTGAGTACATTAGCGCCTTCATTCATTGCTGAAATGATAACAAATCATTTTAACCTCAAAACTTAAAATGCGAATAACTTTAAATTGTATCTATCAAAATAATGAAATTATTGTTTCAATCTAATTATTTTGTTATAAATCAGTTGGGGTGTATGAGGTTTTGCGCTAATTTATTAACACGTTAATACTAAATACCCCTATATTTGATCGCAATGAACACTCATAACTTTTGATTGAATGAACCGATTGCGATGAAATAAAGCCTAATTGTTAATCCAAAAACTATTGACCCTATGCTCATGTGAAAACCCCACCCCATCCAAATAGGTAGTCAGTAGTTTTTAGGTGCTTCGTGCACAAACAAACAGACAAAAAAACAAAAATATATATTAAGACATCTAAAGAAAAGTACGACCAGTATGTTTATATATTTTTTTTTTAAAGAAAAGTACACTGTTCCAATCGTCAACTTTTTAATAAACTTACGAAGATAGTCATATACATATTTTATTATTGGTTTAGGTATCGAACTAGCGAATAAAACTTCGAAATAGACTGAAAATATACATAGGAAAATATCAAAAAAACATGGGCTGAAACCCTTCAACATAAATGAATCAATTGGAAAGAGACGAGATACTGGTATCAATTCGAACTGCGCCATGACTTAACTAAATTTATTCCTGTCACTTTCTAAAATAAGATTAAGAAAAGAGACAGAAAACCAACAACTGACTTTAGTGCTGTCAAAGTGACGTTACACGCCCAAAAACACCTTAAATAAAATGGCGTACATTATGATGGCATCATATTTTGGGCGTGTAACGTCACTTTGTCAGCACTAAAGCCAGTTGTTGGTTTTCTGTCTCTTTTCTTAATCTTATTTTAGAAAGTGACAGGAATAAATTTAGTTAAGTCGTGGCACAGTTCGAATCGGTCTCTGAAGCATAAGCGGATGAAAGTTGCAAGATTGTACCGACTCCATCCAGCAAGTATGTATTCCTTTATACACCGTAAACAACAAACATAAAATTCAATTTCGGATGTCAATAAAGCCTGTAAAATTGGAAGAAGCGACGCTATTCTTCCGCATCGCCTGTGGCCGTGAAACGTGTACAATAGACGCTAGTGTGCACAATATTGACACATCTCATATTGTGTCGAGTTCCATTCCAATATGAGATGTGCCTGGTCGCTCGACGTCATTCAAAGGGTTGCGAGTGCGGGAAAGTCTTCAGGGAAAAGACTTTGTTTAGCAGTGGTAATGGAATTGTAGAGTAGAGGCACATACAAGCGGGATTTGAAGTAAAAAAGAAAAGAAAAAACAAAATTCTCATGAATGGATGGATTGGAAGATAAAAAGACCAGAGATTTTGGTCTAGCAGTAAGGCGCAACCACTCCGACCGCATAATTAAGGTAGGACAACTGACAACAGTTTAATTATATTATATCATAAAACAAAACTTTTACTAATTCGTGCTAGCTAACCCTAAAGCATGCAAAAATTGTCTCTATTTTCTGGCTTTATTTTTGCTGCTGACTTTTTAATGGCTTTCAATTTACTTTTAAATTTAAAAACACGGGTAGGTAAGTTATTTAAAATTCCCATGTATCAATTTGTTTTATAAACTAAATTTTTGTTTCAAACTCTAAATCTATGTTACTACTTTACTAGTGTTTCTTTACTACATATAATATCATCATCATCCTCCGGACTATTCATTCTAGTGGATGTGATATAGCACATGCTGACACAAAAGAAGAAGAAGAAGATAATCCCTCCTGTCCTATCCAATTATTCAGGGTCGGTGTTGTGTCATCCATCATCATCAGTGTTCTTCTTTATTAGCTCAGTGCTCTTTTCTTTCTGACACATATGTCATGCCATCTTTCACACAAACCATCCATGTAGGTACAGGGTAGTAGCTACCTAGCTGGTATACCACCTCCTGGAGTGCGGCGGGATGTGGCTTGCTCCATAGAGAAACATAAACAAGAGCACGATAGCCGACACCCTCTATATGGCCACCAAATCCCACAGGCCCGCCTCAAGAGTCGGAGGAGTTTCCAACGCTGCACGACGGCTATTATATAAATAATGACCCGGCTGCTACAAGATGCACTCTCTGGAAGGAAAGGATGCCTCCACCAGCTGAGTTCATTTCACCACAGGAACAGCTACCTCCAGGACACCATCTGCAATGGCAAGTGTGGAAATCTTTAAATCGGCTTCGCACTCAGGTCGGCCGTTGCAGACAAAATTTATGCAACTGGGGGTATAGGGATCCTGGCCTAACACAATGTGATTGCGGCGAACCTATACAGTCAATGGGTCATCTGCTGGAATGTCCACTGTGCCCCAACATCTGTACGAGAGAGGATTTGAACACAGCTTCACCTGATGCTGTCAGGCTAGCCAAACACCTGGCTAGTAAAATATAAAAACACCATTGAAGAACTATTGATACGAAAAGAAGAAGTAGCTACCAGAAGCATTATAGCTACAAGAAAACGTACTTAGGAGACTAATCATAACTTGGAGTATTCAGCATTCACAGATTTTGAAAAAAATTATAGACATCGAGAAAAACTGAATATGGCAAACTTTTTTTATCCCTTTCGATTCTCTTACTGTTAAGGAACAAAAGTCTCTATGGGGTCAACCGAGGTCAAGGTATTAGAACTCTCAGAAAACGCAAAATTAAATTCCCGAACATTTAGTAGTGGTAATAGATCCACTGGTGATTTATTAAACACTTTTCAAATTTTCAGGGGTGGTTCATACTACCAAACTGAACAACTTTTACTATGGGAGCAAATCAAAAATCTGATGTTCCAGTTGTACCTAAACGATGACTACTTTTTTCAAAATCAATGAATACAGAAGTCATTTACTCCAAAAGTAAGTGTAAACAAGTCTCCTAGTTTACATATGTTATGTAAATACGTTTTCTTGTAGCTACAGGGTGTAACAAAACATACTAGTAATACTTAAGGGTGTGCTTCAGACCATCAAACATGGAGCCACCATCGAAATCGCGAAAAAAAAATCGCTCATTCGTACAAAACTGCAGTACCGTCTCGACTCAAATGTATGGGACGGCAGATTTTTTTATTTTTTTTCGACGTTGGCTCCATGGTGAAAGTTGTTCAGATTGATGGTCTGAAGCACCCCCTTAAGTATTACTAGGGTGTTTTGTTACACCCTGTATTCTGTTCACCACACTTTGTGCCCCATTTCATCTTCCCACCCTGTATACCTATGCACGTTAATAAGCGTCTAGTCCCTTGTCGTCATTCCGAAGGTTATATTATATAGGTACGTAATACTCTTCTAATAAGTCTATGTTTGAGAGAGTAGGTTGCTCCTAAGGGAATGTACTTTTGTTTAACAGTTAATTGAAACTATCAAGGACTTTTCTACTTTAGACATTGTTTTCGGACTTCTGGTGTTCCACCAGTACCTTCTGTGCAAGTTTGCTAGGCTGTGAGCGGGGAAAACATCCACCAATAGCTCTCGCTCGTACGACCGCGCGTCATTTGAAATTGAAGCTATACCAGGCCTGTCTCACTCCACAGCTCAGGTAAGTTTGACAGCCGGACACCTCCGAGGTGTAAATCGCAATAGGTTGCCACTCACCCCTCGGTGGTCACCAAAAAGATTAAAATAAGGTACAGCTTGGCCAAAAACGCCACTGTCGCTTTACATGACAACACTACACTACAACCTAAACTATTTTGATACTTGCTGTATTTACTCCAAAAGTTTATGCAAAACGTTATCTATACAGGGTGTCCCAGAAATGGTGAATCAAAATGCTATGGGAGGCAGCTTGACTAATGTCCTATCCATAAAAAATATTAAAAAAAATAAAACGCACATGACCATAAAAAAAAAAGAATATCCAAAAAAACGGGAAAATCATCAAATTTTTCTAAGTTTCCAGCTCTAATTATCGCGTTTTGGGATAATTTGTAATTTTTTTCTGCCAATATTAATTGTTAGAGGTTGCTTCGACTGATTGTTAACATTTTACAAAAAAAAATGTCTGCACTTAGAGCACAGACCACTTGGTTTAATTGTTTTTTCTGAACCGAAAAATTTTCTTGCTATTTTAACCAGCTGTAGTATAAAAAAAATGTATGGGACTTGTGCGGCAAACTACTTCAAAAAGTTGCCTATTTAATGACGATTTTAAAATGATACGAATCACTGAATTTACTTTACAAAATTGGGAGATATTAATTTTCTTGTGTGCTAGGGTGAAATTTGTGCAATTTATTCTTTACTTTTTAATTCATTTTCCACTTCTAATCCGTTGCTTCTAAGGTTAGAATTGGCTAAAAAAGTTGTTTCAATACCCGGTAGTAATGGCACGGTTTTTTAGAATCCCGGTTTTTCAAAATCCCGGTGTTTTAAAAACCCGATTTTTTTAAAATCCCGGTTGTTTAAAATCCCGTTTTTTTAAGAATCCCGGTTTTTTAAATTCCCGGGATTCCCAAAAAACTGGGAATTTAAAAAACCGGGATTTTAAAACACCAGGATTCCCAAAAAACCGGGATTCCCAAAAAACCGGGATTTTAAAACACCGGGATTCCCAAAAAACCGGGAATTTAAAAAAAACCGGGATTCCTAAAAGAACCGGGATTTTAAACAACCGGGATTTTAAAACACCGGGATTTTGAAAAACCGGGATTCTAAAAAACCGTGCCATTACTACCGGGTATTGAAACAACTTTTTTAGCCAATTCTAACCTTAGAAGCAACGGATTAGAAGTGGAAAATGAATTAAAAAGTAAAGAATAAATTGCACAAATTTCACCCTAGCACACAAGAAAATTAATATCTCCCAATTTTGTAAAGTAAATTCAGTGATTCGTATCATTTTAAAATCGTCATTAAATAGGCAACTTTTTGAAGTAGTTTGCCGCACAAGTCCCATACTTTTTTTTTATACTACAGCTGGTTAAAATAGCAAGAAAATTTTTCGGTTCAGAAAAAACAATTAAACTAAGTGGTCTGTGCTCGAAGTGCAGACATTTTTTTTTGTAAAATGTTAACAATCAGTCGAAGCAACCTCTAACAATTAATATTGGCAGAAAAAAATTACAAATTATCCCAAAACGCGATAATTAGAGCTGGAAACTTAGAAAAATTTGATGATTTTCCCGTTTTTTTGGATATTCTTTTTTTTTTATGGTCATGTGCGTTTTATTTTTTTTAATATTTTTTATGGATAGGACATTAGTCAAGCTGCCTCCCATAGCAGTTTGATTCACCATTTCTGGGACACCCTGTATTTAGCTAAATTTAGCTCTGGCAGCTGCGAGGCTAGTACGTCAACCCGCTAGTATTTTATCTCGTTCGTTCGCGCGCAAATAGAAAGAGAGCGGAAGCGCTGTATCACGCTATCGCGGGTTGGCGTACCTACTAGCCTCGCAGCTAAATTTTACACCTTGCAGAAATTTTAAATTTATGCAACTGCATGGCTAGCATGGCAGCGAGATATAGAACTATCACACCTTCACTATCTTTCTATTTACGCGCGAACCAGCGAGATAAAAGGAATGATATTGCCGTATCACGTGCAACATGCTATGCCTTCTGTATTCTAGAAGAAAATAATGAAAACGCATAATAATATGGAAGTAATAAATACACTTTATATTGTACTTTCAAATTATTTGTTTCTGAATTTTATCAGTATACGATTGTCATATTTTCGAAGGTCCGATATTTGCATTTCTTCTTTTTACCATTTCCATTTCCTAGCATGGCAGTTTTTTATTTATCGATGCATTCCGGGCGGATTAATTTTAGGTTTAAATGTTTTCCTGAAAACAATAGAGAATAACCATAAAAAAGCAATCGAAAAAATGTTTGTCGCAGTTAAGATAAACTAAGCAAAACAAAAAATATCACGTGCGAGAATGACATGCGACGGTCAAAATTATGCGGTCGACGCATACCTACTTAAAATATGTACAATTTGGAACCTCGTGCAACCCAAACTCGAAAGGAAATCCCCTAAATGATTATTTTTCAGATGATAACTTACGATAATTGATATAATTTATTGACAACTATTGTTAAAATGCAATATTAGAGTATATAAATACCTACCATATCAGCTAATCGCTTGTAAATAACATACAATTTGTTCGAAGTTTCCCAGCATGATATACCTCCAAACGTAACAGAAAATAACATACTGAATTACTAGACTAGCATCACTTTTTGTTGCTTTATCCATTTGAAATAATAATAAGGACAAAACTAAAGATTTTACGGTAAATTTTGATTTGAAACGCATAAAACTGCACTAGATGTTTGACAGTTTGACGTTTTCCATGATGTGAGTCATGATAATGAAAAAAGTTTACTTCCGATCGTAGAAAATTCTTCGTCTATGACTTGCCGTCATTTTGTGAGTACTGAAAACCCTAGCGATGTCACGCTGTCAGCACGTGAAAGAATGAAAGAAGGAGACTTTGTAAAGGAAGCTGTCATGCCTAATGATTTGGTTCATTTTTGTTTGCACGCGCGCCGTTGTGACAGTTGGTAGGTTATTCGCGAGTTGTACGATAGGACGGGTGCGAATAACTTTGCACCTTATTGCTGTGACGAGAGAGTCGTTATTTATTCAAATCTGTTTTCGAAGTGATCCTTCTGTACGGGTAGTACTAGTATTTATTCTGTGGCTATACTACAGGGTGAAATTGATATCATTAGCATCCTTTTAAACTAAGAGTCTACCCATCAAACAGAACAACTTTTACTATGGGAGCAAACCGATCGGAGCAACTAAAAAAATGAGCTGTCCCATACTAAACTGCAATGCCTACTTGACTCAAATGTATGCAACAGCAGATTTTTTTTTGCTCCGATCTGTTTGCTCCCATAGTAAAAGTTATTCAGTTTGATGGGTAGACTCTTAGTTTAAAAGGATGCCAATGATATCAATTTCACCCTGTATATTGATGGATTTTTTCCTCGCTATCTCCCACAGCTCTGGTAGAAAGCCAACGCTATGATGGGTGACAGACAACGATGTTATCATGGACATATCGGCAATCCCTTTCATTACGGAAGGTCCACCGTGGCAACGCAATGCAAGGCCTTTCATAATACGCTGACGGTTTTTTAGGGCGTAGGGTCATCAGACCATCAAACTGAATAATTTTTTTTATTGATCAACATTGAAATCGCGAAAAAAATCGAATGTTCCAACATCACATACAAACGCTCGTAGTTTAAGTGGTGTTTATATCTATGTACTGCATTAAATTTGTATTCTTGGTAAATAAATAAATAAAAAAAAATTTGAGTCAAGTCACCATTGACGTTTTTTATGGAACAGGAGATTTTTTTCGCGGTTTCGATTTTCATGCCATAGTTTGGTTTGATGTTCTGAATCTGAAGCACTCCCTTTAAGTATGTAACGCATTTATGTTTACACCCTGTATTGTTATTTACTAATTACTTCCAAAAAATTATGTTCATTTGTTTTGTGCTTTAGTAAACTTTTCAATAATTAGTCTTAATTATTAACAGATAAATTAACACAATTTAAATGACTTTCAGAAGGTTAATGCATAAACTTAAAAATTCAGTCTGTCTAGACCTGTCTATCAGTCTGTCTGTCAGTCTGATACAACTTTTGTTTTCGTCTACCTCGTTCAGATACTTGACAACATAAAAGTTCTCAAGAAGACAATCTTACTCATTGATAAACATTAAAACGGGAAATCTTTAACAGAGTATATTAAACTTTGATGGCCTTAAGTAGAGCTCATATCTCATTGAATATTATAACACGTTATCTCCTCAGAAAGTAGGTCTGTGAGCATATCGACACAGAAACAAGCAGACGAAACGTTATTTATAAATAATATAATGTTTTTCGTAAATAAAACTCATTGTGTTTAGTGATAATTATTTAAGACGGTCGCTCGTAAAGTCTGCCTACGTACGCGAGCACAATAAAACTTAAAAATGGAACAAGTCTGGTGGAAAGTCTTCTAATACCTATTCAAAACAATTCTATGATGCACTCAACTTTGTGATATTAGAGATCTAAACTATTATTCATAAGCTTTTGTTCATGACTATAATATTTCCCAAGGGTGTAGTCAGAGATATTCTAGTTATGTATATACCTACCATACTAATCAAACCTCGTAACAATTTAAATATTTAAGTTTATTTTTATTGGGTTTTATATTAGTAATCGCGTACCTTACAAAACGGAAATCGGTAACCTTTTTGATGTTGATTTAACTAATAACATCAAAAAATATACGAGCAAAGTTATTATTAATTTGTAGTTGTACCTACCTAATATTTTTATGTTTAATAGTATGATTGGGATTGATAAATCAAGAGAAGTTAAAAAACATTTTGGGAATCAAAAAAGTTTTTATTTCTCTTCATAAATATTTTGCATACAAGCAAAGAGTTTTCATTACATCTAATAAAATACAATACCTACTGGCAGCTATCTGTGAGAAAAAAATGACTTTACGCCAAATACTCAAATTAAAAAGAAAAAAGATTTCTTCCTTTTCAGTTTGATGGCTTTTGGTATATTTTTCCAAGACAACTTGCCAGTTCACTAAAAAAATTATTGGTTCAATAAAAAGTTTTTATTCCGAAATCCCAATATAATGTCTCTTTGGTGCCTATTTTCCAAATTGAATTAAAATATCTAAAAAGCAACGAAAGTAAAAGGTAAAAGCAAGAAAACTGTTTTTTCAAGCAATTTTCCTGGATCGCGGGTGTAAGGTAAATTATATTTGCTTTAACGAATATAATTTAATCATAGGAATCGGCCCTAAATTAAACAAAAAACAGACGTGACACGCACGTTTCTTTAGTTTGTCTCGACTAAGGACAGATTTCTCAAGAATTCTCGCTTCGAGAAATCATGGGGATTTGGTTTAACGAGTGACATGAACATTGGGTTGGAAAACAATTGATAAGTTATTTTGTAAGTACTCGTAAGTATAATATTCCGTGGACGAAAGCACACGAAAGGTGCTTTTTTACCCGACTGCGCCAGAAGGAGGGTTTATATATGTATATATGTATGTATGTATGTATGTATGTATGTATGTATGTATGTTTGTATGTTTGTATGTCTATTTCTTTGGCTCGCCCTACAGCCTAAACGGCTTGATGGATTTTGACGTATGAGGTGTCGTTAGATTCATAAAAATCGTGAGAGTGTCATAGGCCATATTATTTTGTTATGGCGTCTGCGAAATAAATAAAGAGGATATTATTTTTATATTTTTTTTTTTTTTGAAAAAAATACATAATGGGTATCAAATGAAAGCTAGTAAACAGACGATTCCAAATATATATTATATATTATAGTACTTTTATGCTACCATTTCGACACAAGACTAAAAGTATGAAATAAACTAAATTATTACGAAAAACAAAAAACCTGACTGCATAAAAAATACTATTAACTGAAAAGAGAAAAACAAGCTCTATAATCACTAATCAGCTATAACAACACTAAGCAAAATATATAATTTGAATGTTATTAGGTAGGTATTGCAGGCGGAGACAAACTAAAGGTACGTACAAACGTTTTATAATTCTTATTTGTCCCCGTTTGCGATACCTTCCTAATAACATTCAAATTATATATTTTGCTTAGTGTTGTTATAGCTGATTAGTGATTATAGAGCTTGTTTTTCTCTTTTCAGTTAATAGTTTTTTTTATGCAGTCGGGTTTTTTGTTTTTCCTAATAATTTATTTATTAATAAAAAATATTGAATGTACAGACACGATCCAGCCATTTTGATTATAAGGCAGCCATTTTGGTTTGAAGATTTCCCAATTTTCAAGCAAACTAACATGAAAATGTACTAGGTAATATACGCATATTTTGATGCGCATGCGACTAATGAAACTTGATTAGGCGAACGAAATGTGTCATGTTGATGACAAATCTGCTGTCTCTGCCTACCTACATGTAGATATAGGTGAGGCACGAGTGTATGTACCCCTAGAAAAATTATGTACCTATCTAGAATGAGCCTCAATGCTTCTAACGTATAAAACAAAAGGGGCCAACTTTCTTAGGTTGGTGTGCGTGAGGCGTCATACAAATCATGTCTGTGTGCATGTACATGGCTATCCATCCATCCATATACACGCACAGCGAATACAGACATAATCTATATGTTTATTAAGTTATTACATAACCCTATGGTTTTGAGGTCAGATTGCAATTTTGTTCTACGCGTTGTTCGTAGCTTCGAATAGGTATCTATCTTGACATATACCGTACCGTACTGAATTTTTCATAAAATAATTTTTCAATATAAAACCACTTTAGCATAGCTTTTACTTATTGAAAATTCTTTAAAACACACCGGTGCAACCGAACAGAATGTTTGATAAGACGCTTCCATCCCAAAACATGAATTTAACATTTTTATCTCTCAGAGTGCCCTCAATATTAAAACCTTGAGTCACAAGTTGATTCCAAAAATACCGACTCATATTTTTCTGATGTCTTCACGCCTAAATACATAATAATTTTTACATCATCAGCATCACGCAGGAAGCAATAAAAGAATTAGCAAGCAGTTGGAAGATTAAACGAATGTTTCGTTCGTTAAACCAATTTCACGCTATCAAAAACAACATTATGCGTAGAATAGAACCGACTGTAGATACATCGATAGTTCAGAAATAGCTCTAAACATTAGTGCGTGGCTATACCACATAATATGTAGGTATACTATACATTGTGTAGTTATGACAGATGGTACACATTGTATTAAATTCAGCACGAGGTGGTCATAGGTATGAGATATAACAGAAAGCAATTTAACTTGAAAAATTTAATTTAAATTCAGACCGTATTATACGGCCAAAAGCGAACGTATAGTATAAGAGATAAGTGTACTGTTTGCAACCATCAGCAGCATGGCTGATTCAGTGTTTATGGGGTGTACAGCATCTCTGTGATGGGGATGGACCAGGTCTGCCAGCATAACTCCAGTCGGTTTAGGAGTTATTGATGATTAAAGGTCTGTAAAAATTAACAATCAGCTGCACGGCTGATTGTATGATATTGTTGTAGTATGCACTGTAGCTGTAGCGAATTTTTTACAGACCTTTAATCATCAATAACTCCTAAACCGACTGGAGTTATGCAGGCAGACCTGGTCCATCCCCATCACAGAAAAGCTCTACACCCCATAAACACCGAATCAGCCTTGCTGCTGATGGTTGCAAAAAGTACACTTATCTCTCGGAATAGTCATAGAATATCAACATGTCACCTAATATTACGAGAGATAAGTGTACTTTTTGCAACCATAAGCAGCAAGGCTGATTCAGTGTTTATAGGGTGTAGAGGATCTCTGTGATGGGGTTGACGTCGGTCTGCCTGCATATCGTCAGTCGGTTTAGGAGATACAGCCGTTCAAAGGTGAGTTATGGGTGCAAAAAACGGCCGATCAGCAGCAAGGCTGATCGTATGATACTATTGTAATATGCACTGAGGCTATGTGAACAGTACAAAAACTGACGTGGTTCATCAGTCGGTTTAGGAGATACAGCCGTTCAAAGGTCAGTTATGTGTGCAAAAAACGGCCGATCAGCAGCAAGGCTGATCATAGGATACAATTGTAATATGCACTGTAGCTAAGTGAACAGTATAAAAACTGACGTGATCCGTCAGTCGGTTTAGTAGGTACAGCCGTTCAAAGTTTCAAAAATTAATGGTAAAAAAAAATAATGATCTCCCGAAAGGACGATCATAGCATATTATTTTAATATGCACTGTAGTTATGTGAACAGTAAAAAAACTGACATGATCCGTCGCTCAGTTTAGTAGGTACAGCCGTTAAAAGTTGCAAAAATTATAGGTTACAAAAAAATTATGATCTCCCGAAAGGATGATTGTAGGATATTATTGTAATATGCACTGCAGATATGTGAACAGCAAAAAAACTGACATGATCCGTCACTCTGTTTAGTAGGTACAGCCGTTCAAAGTTGCAAAAATTAATGGTTACAAAAATATTATGATCTCCCGAAAGGATGATTATAGGATATTATTGTAATATGCACTGTGAAGTTATGTGAACAGTACAAAAACTGACATGATCTGTCAGTCGGTTTAGTAGGTACAGCCGTTCAAAGTTGCAAAAATTAATTTTTACAATAAAAAATAATGATCTCCCGAAAGGATGATCATAGGATATTATTGTAATATGCACTGTAGTTACTATAACTGTAGCTATGTTAACACTATTTAAACTGACATGATAATGTCGGTCAGTTTAACAGTTATTACCGGTTGTTAAAAAGAAACTTGCTGCTAAAAATTATTAGAAGTAGTTTAGTGGTTATGATTTATAACTCTATAATATATCTCTGACTATCCCCTCGGGGAATATAGTAAAAAGCACTATGCTATGTTGTGCTTGTAATGAACATGATTCGTCAATCAGATTACATACAGTCGTTCAAAGCTCATGGTTGCAAAAGAATAACGATTATGCGGTGTAGCTATGTAAGTACTGTTAAACTGACATGCTAATTATGTCAGTCCGTCAGTAGTTATCAAGGAACATACTACTCGTAGTCAAAGAATAATTATATACATATACTAACGTAAACTGTAGTATTAATCACTGCTAGCAGAGAGAGGTGAGTTACGATTACGTTGAAAAAATCAAGGGGCACAACACAACCGAGGACTGTGCCGAAGGAAATTTTGGAGTGAAAACTTAGTCTATCCTTTTTGAAGGTCCGTCGCTTTTAGACATGATCCGAGCATACCTCGTAGGTAGTCAACAGTAGGTAGAATAACATGGACAACATGAACAACTCGGTCGACTTGGACAACTCGGACAACTTGGTCAAATGATTTGACTTGTTCAAGTTGTTCATGTTGTCCAATTAAGCACTTTCGACAATAAAACATCTCGGACAACATGAAAAACTTAGTTAACTTGGACAACTCTGACAACATTGTATAAGTTGACCAAATCGTCAGAGCTGTTTATGTTGCCCGAGATTTTCATGTAGTTCGAGTTGTTAATGTTGTTCTAGTTGTTCACTTGAACACCACGACCACGATCAAGTTCTAATAGCTAGGGATCCTGGGATTGTTTCATAAAATAAATAAATTAAGACTTGTACACAAATTAATCTTGTGAAAAATGAAGTTAGGTATTTACCGAAACCGGAGATCGAATATCCGCTCTACATGATCATACATGGTGATTTAAGGTTCCTTTACTTTTAATTTTTCTGTGTGATGGATGAATCTGTTAATTTTTTTGGTACCTATTTTAATTTTTGTGTGGCAATAAAATGCATTTTATTGATTTATTTTTGTTTTAAAGGAGTGAAATAAAGCTAAACAGTGTAAATTTTACCATCTTTAATGTTTTTACACAGAATTTTTTATAGTTAAGGATAGGATCTTTTATTTTACTGAAGTACAACTTTGACTTGACTTTGTGGCAAATCTGTTATAAATTATACTAATTAAGGTTTTTTTTAATGGTAATTTAGTCTTTACGGGTTTTTAAATAGTCGTTTGTATTTTTGAAATTCACGTAAAAACAAGACTGGTACTCCATCAAACCTAAAAGTAAAGCGATCAGGTATTATTTTGTTTGGCTTCAGAAAAACAATAATTTATAGCTGAGTGGGCAATTCCGTCAGAGGGATAATAACATCAAATTGCTATAACTTTTGTCCTATAAGCTTTTATTCAGCAGTAATGACTGTGTGGGTAGATAGTTATCAAATAAATGTGATTTTTCTCAACCTACTGGATAAGACTTTATAGAACAAAAGTTATAGGCATTTGATGTAATGGAGAAAGTTCACACATTTTGATTTTGTATTCCCTATTAAAAATGTCAGTGAAAAAATTATTTAGATACATCAAGTAGTTTCCATGATATTGAACTTAGAAAAACAAATTCGCGACGCTAAATTCGTCCCCCTTACCCGCACACACTCATGAACGCACATGTCTGAATCACGTGGTTGCTGTCTTGAACTTTTTTGTTTCTCGACTGATTGCTTCTGGCGGCCACTTTCCTCAAATTCGACATCAGATTCGTGTTTGGAGTCACGCGGACCCTCAGATATTGATTTTGGAAGCAAGCGGTTGAGAAAAAAAAAATCGTTTTTGGAAGCAATCGATCGAGAAACAAAAAGTTCAAGATGGTGGCCACTTTTCTCAAATCTGACATTGGATTCATGTTCGGGGTCCACGCAGACCCTCAGATTTTGGAAGCAATCGGTTGATTGAGAAACAAAAAAGCTCAAGATACATACCTACATACCTACCTACATAACATACATACTTACAAACCTAGCTACCTGCATACATACCTACAAACCTACCCCTACCCCTTCATAATTTGCCCTTTTCACAAGTCCGGGGGTGTCTACCTTTTTTCTGAACGCCCAACTCGCCCTGTGTTGAAGGCGACATTTCCCCTACCTATTTCTAAAGAACGGCAACTCGCCGCAAGGCGAGATTTTTTACTGGCGAGTTGTCACCTAACCCGAAAATGTATACCTGTTCCTGCTGTTTCGTTTAAGCGGCATAAATTGTCATGTTTGTGTACGGTAGCGCAAATAAAAGAATATTGTATTTAACATCATAAAAACTTTCATATTGATAATTAAAGCAATTTGCGCGAAATTATTCCCTAACTTATGAAAATATCAAAAATACACAACGTAAGTGTTCAATTTTTCACTTCTACCGGCACTCCCGGAGTGCAACCCGTTGTTTTTTTTTTCATTTCAGCGTTTATAACCGGTGAATTGTTAGACAGTTAGACAATGATGTCAGGTTTAATAGTGTCTACATATCTACTGCGTATATGACAATACTTTCATATAATCAGGCTTTCTGGTAGTCATAACATCTTTATAAACATTAATTTGTTCAACTTTGAACGGCTGTTAAGTCAGCAGCAATATGTTATTATACACTTTAGTACTACGGCGTAGAACAAAAGTGTATGCAACTTATTGCTGCTGACTGTACCTATTAAACCAAGTGAAGGATTATCTCAGTTTTTATCGTGTTCACATAACTACAGTGCATATTACAATAATATCCTATAATCATCCTTTCGGGAGATCATTATTTTTTTGTAACCATAAATTGTTGCAACTTTGAACGGCTGTACCTACTAAACCGAGTAACGGATCATGTCAATTTTTTTGCTGTTCACATAACTGCAGTGCATATTACAATAAAATCCTACAACCATCCTTTCGGGAGATCATAATTTTTTTGTAACCATTAATTTTTGCAACTTTGAACGGCTGTACCTACTAAACTGAGTGACGGATCATGTCAGTTTTTTTACTGTTCACATAACTACAGTGCATATTAAAATAATATGCTATGATCATCCTTTCGGGAGATCATTATTTTTTTTTTACCATTAATTTTTGAAACTTTGAACGGCTGTACCTACTAAACCGACTGACGGATCATGTCAGTTTTTGTACTATTCACTTAGCTACAGTGCATATTACAATAGTATCCTATGATCAGCCTTGCTGCTGATCGGCCGTTTTTTGCACACATAACTGACCTTTGAACGGCTGTATCTCCTAAACCGACTGATGAACCACGTCAGTTTTTGTACTGTTCACATAGCCTCAGTGCATATTACAATAGTATCATACGATCAGCCTTGCTGCTGATCGGCCGTTTTTTGCACCCATAACTCACCTTTGAACGGCTGTATCTCCTAAACCGACTGACGATATGCAGGCAGACCGACGTCAACCCCATCACAGAGATGCTCTTCACCCCATAAACACAGAATCAGCCTTGCTGCTTGTGGTTGCAAAAAGTACACTTATCTCTTATACTATAAGGTTGATGCATTATGACCGAGGAAATTATTATAGTTATTAAACTCTATTTAAAGATAGTCATTTAAGAGGTAGTTTAAGAGCTACACATATTCTACATAGTACTAGTTTTTGCCCGCGACTTCGTCCGCGTGGATTTCGGGAAACCCGTTGCACCACTTTACGGTCTAATTTTCGCCAAATCATTTGTTAATGCATCCTTATGTCTTCAAGCCACATAACTTAAGTATAGATAGATAGATAGTTTTTAAAGAATGTTCGTGTCTTATCAAGTGTCCAACAATAAAAATAAGATGGGTAATGTGTTTATCAACCTATAAAGTATGTAAGTTTGTTCCTTTGTGGCACACAAGAGACCAAACGCGTAAGCCGATTTTGATAATTCTTACGTCAATCGATTTGCCTTAATCTTGTTCTTTGTATAGAATATTCTGTTCTAGGTATAGAACTTACTAAAACTGAATCGTATTTCTAAAAAAGTCTGGGTGACCCTTCTGTGCTACGTATAAAGCGTGGCAATGGCCAAGGCAGGTGGCAACTAATGCATCCTCTGTTTAACCACGTCACGAAACACGTCACAAATTGCCCAACTATTTTAAGACGATACTGGCCTACGACAAACTGTTGTAGCTTAAAACTAGACTGTTTGAATTATGATTAGGAAATGATTAATTGAGTTTTAGATTGACTGCATACCCTACCATGGTATGCAAAGTTGGAATTCGAAAATTAGGGCTGCCGTTACCTATCAGTCCCTATGGCGCCTTTCTAATGTGGTAGCCGTCATGTTGCAAGCTTGTTAGTGGGAGGTCACGTATCGAGTACTTTTCGGCTTGCCATGTGCCTCTACTATTTTATATTACCTTAGATGTGTTTTTATACATAAAACAGGTACTTGAAAAAAGTAAAACTCATTTAAAAAAACAATAACGCAAAACCCGAAAACAATTCGTATAATCGAATACTGAAAATTCATAGGTAAATAAATATAATAAATAAATAACGCTGACGGTACATACATTGTAATGATCCCAAGCAAGCCTCAGGCTTTTTGTTCTGGGAATCATACAACAACGGCACAAACATATAACATCCATGACCGAACCGGGATTCCAACCCAGGAGTGCGATTTTTGAATCTCATTCGTTGAACTCAGCGTTAAAAATGTCAAAATTAGTATGGAGATATGCTTCTTTCTACTGCTGATTTGATTTTCAAAAATCGCACTCCTGAAGTATGATTTTTGAAATTCAAATCAGCAGTAGAAAGATGCATATCTCCACAGTAATCTTGACATTTTCAACTTCTGAACTCAGCGAATGAGTTTCAAAAATCGCACTCCAGGACCCGATTTTACTTTTACCAGATAGACCGGGTAGATTTTACTTTTGAAATTCAAATACGCGAAATTCTAAAATCAACGCCAATGATTTGTATAACAATTATGAATATTTTACATAGATTTTCACAATGTTAGGGTACTTATTAAATGGAGTTTAAGTTTTGGTTTTTTTCTTATTAGAAAAAAGGGTGATTGTCAAAGACATATATATTACTAGCGTAATATATAAATCTATGGTGATTGTACTTGATATATTGTTACGATGATAGAGAACAACTTTCCCAAAAGAACGAAGAAAAAAAAACATTCGATCAGCTGATTGCATTTAGTATGGAAAGTAGAAATATTTTTTTTAAATATCCTATAGTTTTCATCTCAGCCGATGGACGTCCAGATGATGATAGTTTTACTGGGGAAAGTTGTTCAGTATCATGGGTACAATCACCCCTTAAAGTAATGCAACTGTGTACTAGAACACCCTGTAGAGTTCATTAGCCTTGTATAAATTAACCGCACGTGGTAGTGGCACTATCTAGTAGCCGGTAGTAGGTTAATAGAAGGTATCCCTAATTAAAATCGTCCGGGATCGATTCATAGACTAATTATTTCCGTACAAGACGAACGCCATAACTTGCTGTAGGAAAACAAGGTAGGTATATCGTAACAGTCATACATATGTTACAGATAAAATATGGAGATTGCTGTCAATGCTATATAGCACATGAATATTTAACTGGAACTTTATAATACTGTCACGTTTTTCCAATTTCCATCTTCATTCATTCTGACAGAGGCAAACAATTTTTTCAAGACAGGTGGCTACAATAGCTAATGTTCTCTCTTAGCACGTTTATTGGGGTTCCGTACACAAAGGGTACCAACGGGACCCTATTTATAAGCCTACGCTGTCTGTCCATCCGTCTTTCCTACCTATAAAGGGCTGTATCTTTTGAACCATAATAGCTGGACGGTTGAAATTTTAACAGATTATGCGTTATTATTAATTTATTATGGCGAATTTTCTAACAAATAATAGAACAAAACAAAAAGTAAAAAATTAGGAGAGGTCCCCATACACGAAGTGTCCTTTTTTCAACGTTTTTTTTTTCCTTTCTTAAAAACGGTAACATTATAGTAACGTCAAACTTAGTATGTGATTATAGTTCAAACTCTACGGTAAAACAACTAATAATTTGCCTTGCGCTAAGGATCCGAGAGAAAAAGTTTTTTTTTTGTGATATTGTATGATGGTACTACGGAACCCTCCGTGCACGAGTCCGACTCGAACTTGGCCGGTTTTTAAAAATATTCACAACAAAAATTGTTTTTTTATTGAATTTTTTACGGGTTACAACATTTTGGAGAGGCAGACTACATGTGACCTGAGATAACTGCGGCTAAGTGCTCGGTGGCCCCTTATCATTGTTTATCGCCCTGATAACACTGATGAACGCTTATCACGCTCCATGTGTTATACCTCTTCTAATGCGTGTACTATCAGAGTACTCCGAGGTTTTACCTGTAGTCCTTGATGACTGAATGTTTTAGGATCGTTGTGTAAAAAAAAATCTTGTTTTTTTTTATTGCTGCTGTCCTATTACAAAATATTCTCAGCTCTAAGGGCTCTAATAGACGAGCGACAGTTGTCTGCGACAGCGCGCGACAGGGTCGCGCGACCGTCGCGCGACCGTGACGTAGGCATAGTCTGAGAGCACAAGTCTTGTTCTTGAGAGATTTCAGTTTGAAGAAAACGGAGGCTAAAAAATAACATGGTTGATATTTCTGGTAGTTTTTATAAGTTTTTTGTAGATTTTGGTTTCTTTAGATAATAGATAATCCAGAATTGATTATCTTCATCATCAAGTCCATAAAATATTACAGACTGGTGAAAATAAAAATAAATAAAATAAAAAATAAAAATCATTTATTTCAGACTTTCGCCCATATAAGTTAGAGGTAGTAGGTACATAGTTAAAATTAATAGAATTACATTAACAATATTATAAATTATCCAATACAATACAAAATAGGGCAATTATAATATACATTGGCCTCGATTCGGAGTATACCACGACTAAACTAAACTAAATGTATTCCTGTCACTTTCTAAAATAAGAATAAGAAAACCAACAGCTGACTTTAGTGCTGTCAAAGTGACGTTAAATGCGCAAAATAAGATGCCATCATAATGTACGCCATCTTATTTAAGTCGTTTTTGGGCGTTTAACGTCACTTTGACAGCACTAAAGTCAGCTGTTGGTTTTCTGTCTCTTTTCTTAATCTTATTTTAGAAAGTGACAGGAATACATTTAGTTTAGTTTAGTCGTGGTACACTCCGAATCGAGGCCATTATACAACGTGTTAATGAATTAACGCAAAACTAGAAAGTAGTTTGTTTAGAATCGAGAGCAGAATCGAATTATCATGGTTTCAACATAGGTAATTTTTTTCAAAATATTAAATATTTTTTTATAAAAATTTTAAATTTTCTGAACCCGATGTCAACCCACCGCACGGGCACACTCACCCTACTTACTACCGAAACAAGGTTCTTAAAATGTATTCATGAGTACGTTAGTGCTTTCATTCATGGCTGAAATGATACCAAATCATTTTAACCTCAAAACTTAAAATGCGAATAACTTTAAATTTTAACTATAAAAATAATGAAATTATAGTTTCAATCTAATTATTTTGTTATAAATCAGTTGGGGTGTATGAGGTTTTGCGCTAATTTATTAACACGTTGTATAGTTATAATAATAATACTTAACACAACACTAATAATTATAACACATAATATTATACACATAAATATTTATAAATACGTATACAGGGTGTAACAAAACACCCTAGTAATACTTAAGGGGGTGCTTCAGACCATCAAACTGAACAACTTTCACTATGGAGCCAACATCGAAATCGCGAAAAAAAATCAGCTCTTTCATACAAAACTGCAGTACCGTCTCGACTCAAATGTATGGGACGGCAGATTTTTTTATTTTTTCTCGACTTTATCGCAGAGTACTGTTGCTGGTCTGTAAGAGCCCTCAGGGAGAGTATAATGGGAGTTTGAATATACAGTTTCAAAGCAATTTTTGTGATCACAAATTGATCACAAAAATTGCTTTATTGTATTCAAATCAAAATCAAATCAAATCATTTATTTCAGATAGGTAAGTACATCCATATTTATGTTAGTATGCTGTGTGCTTTATTGTATTAATTCACGTTTTTTCGGGTTACAACATTTCGGTGGAGCAGACTACATGTGACCTGAGATAACTGCGGCTAAGTGCTCGGTGGCCCCTTATCATTGTTTATCGCCCTGATAACACTGATGAACGCTTATCACGCTCCATGTGTTAGACCTCCTCTAATGCGTGTACTTTCAGAGTACTCCGAGGGTTTACCTGGAATCTTTGAGAATACCCTTCATCGTCACGTGCTGAACTCGAAACAATAAAACAAAACCGGTCAAGTGCGAGTCGGGCTACTCGCGCACCGAGGGTTCCTTACCACACCACCACAGAACACAACATTATTAACTTAGAAAACAACTTTTTTTGTCCGGGACCTTTAGCGCGAGACTGACTCACACTTGGCCGGTTTTTAGTATTTGTTGTTATTCTGTAGAGTTTGCTCTATAATCACACTAAGTTTGACGCTTGTATGTATTACCGTTTTTACTATAGAGCGTGAAGAAAAAACGTTGATAAAAACTAGTTTCTTGTTGAAAACCCTCCTTAATTTTTATTATTTGTTAACAAATCCAACGCAATAACGCATAATCTGAGAAAATTTCAACTATCTAGCTATTACGGTTCAAAAGTTACAGCCCTAAATAGGTAGGACAGACGGACGGACGGACGGACAGACGGAGAGACGGACAGACGGACAGACGGACGGACGGACGGACGAACAACGTAGGCTTAGTAATAGGGTCCCGTTTTCACCCTTTGGGTACGGAACCCTAAAAATTAATGTTAACTAAACAAATACGATAATCGTACATTAAATTTGCGCTTTCCAAACAAATGTTACGAGTAAGTATACTTATTTTGATAACAGCTAGAGATAACTTCACGATAATTTCCTTTCGTAAATAATGTTTTTTCGACTAATAATACTTTCGAAAATTAGTAAAACAATAATCTGAAATAAATAATTTTTAATTTAATTTAATTAAAATACTATTTACTTCAAGATACATTCATCGTTTAATTATACAGAATGTAAGGAAAAGTATCATTAACCATCAACCCTCATACTCTACTCATCCAACTGAACAACTTTTACACTGGGAGCAAACCGATCGGAGCCAAAAAAAAATCAGCTATTCCATACTAAACTCCAATATCTACTCAACTCAAATGTATGCAATTGGCTACTTGACAACTAGTCAAATCAGCTACTCTTTATCGGACGTCAAAACATGCGCTTTGTAAGAAGATTTGTACTAAATATTGAGTTGTGACGTCATCTACATTTTCATTACTTTTTATAGTTTATCTTGTTATTAAAAATAGTATTCAAGCTAAAAACTCAATGAAAATGGGAGTTTAGCGTTATTTTCTAACCCATTTTTTATTGAGTAGATAAAAATAAAATATATTGAATGTAGTCAAATAAATACCCAATAGCTGATTTTTGCTTTTGCTACCATAGTAAAAGTTGTTCAGTGTGATGGGTTAATAATACTTTTCCTTACACCCTGTAAGTTATCTGCAAACTCAGTTCTGTTAAATGATAAATAAATAAAAAACACGTAGCTTTCTCTGAAAATGCTCTGTTGTTATTTTGCTCATCGACGAAACTTTAATAAAAATAAAAATGGCAGCTAGAGTGACTAGGTAAATTAAACTGAAAAATGAAGATAAAAAATAAAAAATCTAAACCCTGATAGAATTGGGTATTTAACTACATCCAAAATATTTTATTTTTACCTTCTCAGTAAAAAAAAGGTTAGAAAATAACGCTGAGATTTTAGCTTGAATACTATTTTTAATAACAAGATAAAAAAAACAAATGAAATGTTGATGACGTCACAACTCATTATTTAGTACAAATGTTCATACAAAAAATCCGTTTTGACGTCCAATAAAAAGTAGCTGATTTGACTATTTGTCAAATAGCCTATTCAGAGAAATACCTATACGTGCCTACACTCCCGCAGCAAGCAGCAAGAGCTGGTATGTTGATGATATTTTAAAAATTAAAACCGCCTTCAAAAAAACTAAAAAGTTAAAAAATAATATTGCAGCCGATGACTTTTTCGTTCGCATCATAAGAACATTAATTTGTTTTATCGAAGTCGCTGTCAAGCCGATTCGCGACAGGGCTTGCATTAGTTTTTTGGCTTGGCTTGACACCGACTTCTATAAAACAAATTAATGTTCTTATGATGCGAACGAAAAAGTCATCGGCTGCAATATTATTTTTTAACTTTTTAGTTTTTTTGAAGGCGGTTTTAATTTTTTGCAAAAATTTTGTTTATTTCACAATTTTCAGTGGTGAATTCATTAGTTCTATTTAACAGTAGTGCTTCTAATTAACAAACGCACTAGTCGGCACTACTATTTTCGAAGGTTCCCCTCGATTTCTCTGCTATCCTTCATCAGATCCTGGTTTTCTTATCATGGGACCACCCTTGGGATATCTCCTTTCCAACAAAAAAAGAATCATCAAAATCGGTTCATAAACGACAAAGTTATCCGCGAACACACATTAAAAAAAAAAAAAAAAAAAATATACGGTCGAACTGAGAACCTACTCCTTTTTTTGAAGTCGGTTAATAAGGCAATTTTATTGCCTTTTTGACGTCGTTTTATGATTCTACCTCAGCTTCAAAAGATGCTATGGATGCCTTGGTGGATGCAAAAAAGACTAAAAGAGAATTGAGAAGGTTTACTTTCTTTTGTTTATGTTCCTCCCATTCATTTTCCCACATAGACATCATGAGATTAGTTTTAGATTATGTTTACAAATATTACTTCAAAGACGTACAAAAAACGTATACCTAACGAAAAATAAAATAAGACTTTTCTAGACAGTAATATAAACAATAGTATCATCATATTATCTTTTCTTTTTTATTTATAATCAATGGACTCTTGCTTGTGCGTTAGCACTGCATTTCCGCCAGTGTCAAGTATTTTACGGGAGAATCTATCCCAATCTCAGGGATTGCTTTTGGACAAGAACAAGAAGAGACTGAGGATTGCGGAGCCTCGTGACAGGCAAAAACGCGAAACCACGCGAGACGTGTGCTCGGGTCAGTCCCTGCAACGTGACTCCATCATAATTATTATCTTATAGTCTTGATATTTGTTCTCGTTTTATTAATTATTTACTAGACTCTACATTTAACTTTTCTTTCTTTCATTAGTGCAGAAGCCAGCTAAACTCCAATTTTATTCAAAGTCAAAGTATTCAACTCGCATTGCACAGCTAAAAGTTACGAGATCAAAATATAAATAAGAATCTCTTGTTGGTAAGTAAGTAGGTGCAATAGTTTTTTTTATAAATATCAAATAATTATTTAATCGAAAAACACTTTATTCCATGCTGAAACCTTCAATAATGTTAAAAGTGAGCCTTGGTACGATTTTTCTTTTTTGTGTTCCTCTCCTTTACTGGAGGTTGGCAGTCAGCTGTGCATATCCCAGTCTATCTCTTGCCAAACGAAACATCTCTTCGACGCTGGCGATGCCTGTGCACTCTTGCTACGATTGCACATTTAAAAAGACGGTAATTGTGGCATAGTTTCAGACTACCTCTATAGGGTCCTTCTTAATATGCTGACACTTTTTTAAGGGCATGATCAGACCGTCAAACTGAACAACTTTTTCTTTTGAACCAATATCGATATCGCGAAAAAAAATCAGCTCTTCCATACTAAACTGCAAACCTACTCGAGCCAAAAGTATGGGACAGCTGATTTGTTTTTCGCGATATCGATGTTGGTCCCATAGAGAAAGTTGTTTGATGGTCTGGTCATCCTCTTAAAAGAGTGTCAGCATATTAAGAAGGGTGTAAAGGGATAAAGGTCGTGAGCTTCTGTATGGATTCCTAGCCAATTTCGACTATGGCGTGACTACGGCGACTGTGATCTTTATAGAGATGAAGCAGTAAGGTACGCTGGATATTTTAAAGTGCATAATGTATGTGCTAAACGCAGAAAAACACAACAAGCATAAGCATAAGCATATGCTCACGACTATATTCCCCGAGGGGGTAGTTAGAGATATTCTGAAACTTCAGAACATCCACGTTTCACTAGTAGTACCGAAACTCTGTCCAGTGTGACGGGGAGTGAGCCCGTCGCCACTTGTAATGGACAGTAGGTACAATACATGCCTCGAAATTGAAGCATGCAGGTTTCCTCACGATGTTTTCCTTCACCGAAAAGCCAGTGGTGTTACAAATCGTACATAAATTCCGAAAAAGTCATCGGTACGAGTCTGCCTGGACGGGGATCGAACCATCGCCTCCTGCACAGCAGGCAAGGTTACTCGCCACTAGACCACCACCGCAAAACACAACAAAAACACACAAAAATCACTAAAATAAAATACAAAATGATAAGAAACAAGAAGAATCGTATGAAAGACATCATATTTATCAATTTCATAGCATAACATGACGTGAGATCAAACCGTACGTTTGAAGTTGTTTTAACATCGTCAACAGCTGGGGTCTAATTTATAGAGCTATAATAATTGGGAAGCAATATCGCCAACTCGTCACATTATTGTAAACATGACTGAACGATTAGCACATCTGCACGAATATCTTTTGACTCTTACTTAGTTTGTGGCTTAAATATCAAGGTTAGAAGGTTTTACGTTATTCAAACTGTGTTCACAAGATGCGTTACGATAATAATTAAAAGGATAACTTTTGGCAATGAGGATACGAAGTATTTATACAGTATCGCTAATTCGAATCACGTGCGATTTGAACGGCAACTCAAAATGGTTATAGAGACAGTTATTGGTTGGAGACGTACGGTAGAAAATCTTAAAGATAAATAGTCCATTTTGACAACAGTTTTAATGGCTCTTAATTTTTCCTGAAAACTTTCTGCCAAGTATTCGATGAAGAATGTTGAACCAACAGAGATATAATTGGTAGCACAAGTTTTATAATTAAGTACTCATTATTAAGAAAAGTTTTGTAAACAATTCACTTAATAATGTTAACGAAAATTCTTACCAGTCTATCCTCAAAAAAACACAACACAAAACACAGCACTCCAGAAAAGTTTCAATCAAATTACTACGTGAAAAACACTTGTCCACTCGAGTTATAAGGGTCCAAGTTTGGAAACGGCCTTTGGCCCTTTTACCCTGGGGTGGAGGGGGGAAGCAACAGCTGTCAGTTTCGAGACCGAGGAAAACCGCGAGACGCGACGTGCTCCCTCCTCGGCGGATTCATGGCGACTGACTGAAGATTGAAGTGGAGTATGGACTCCCCCGCCCGCCCTACGCCGCCGCCCAAGCGAAAAATGTTTGCATAACCACTTTAATACCATGCCTCTGACTTTTTACTTTAATACTGTTTTCATTAATATGGTAATTTAGTCATAGTGGCGTAAATATAGGTAGTTATAGTATAGTTGTGACGTATTGTTTCTTATTGTAGTAAATTAATGAAAGGTTACGTTGAGGTTGCTGATTGTGTGGAATGTGTGACAAACAAGTTTTTCTACTTTTTGTGCTTATTTTCAATAAAAAAACAACTATTGTCATAGGACTATTGGACGCTTCTTACGCCTGCCACACACATACGGAATTCCGAATCAGATTTAAAATTTTGTATGAATTCCCCCCCCCCCCCCCCCCCCCATACGGAGGCGTCAAATCCTTTACAAAATCACAATATTGTAAAGGATTTGATGCCAATTTGACGACCCGGTTGGTGTAATGGTTACCACGCCGGACTGCCAAACCAGGGTCCTGGGTTCGAATCCCGGTTCGGTCATGGGTGCTATATGTTTGTGCCGTTGTTGTTTGGTTCCCATAACAAAAGCCTAGTGCTTACTTGGGATCATTGCAATGTATGTGCCTGTGAGCGTTATTTATTTATTTAATAAATTCTGATTCGGAATTCCGGAATGGGATTCCGGATGTGTATGGCAGGCGTGAGAGAGTTATTTTAGGCCGAGATCAGACGACAAGATGGCAGAATTTTTAGGTTAAAAACTTATAATTAGGAAGCATTTCACTTATTTATTTATTACGAGCTTTTACCCGCGACTTCGTCCGCATAAATTATATACCAGATTTTAAGTCAGATGATAAGCTATCAAACAAAAAAAGTTTCATCAAAATCGGTTCAGTAGTTTTTGCGTGATACTCGAACAAACAAACACCCAAACAAACAAACAAACAAACAAACAAACAGACAGACAAAAAGTCAAAAAATTTGTGATTTGGAATCAGGGAAGCCTAAAAACCATATCGTAATCTTTTTTTTGTAAATATCTTCAATGTACAGACACACTTCTGTTACAGTTTTATAATAGTTTAGATTAGATAAAGAGACCAACTATAATACTGACCAATATGCTGACGGTTTTTTAAGAGAGTGATCAGACTATCAATATGAACAACTTTCTCTATGGGACCAACATCGAAATAGCAAAAAAAAATTCCAGCTGTCCCATACCTGCACATTTTAGGTCGAGTAGGTTTGCAGTTTAGTATGAAACAGATGATTTTTTTTTAGATTTTGATATTGGTCCCATACAGAAAGTTGTTCAGTTTGATAGTCTGATCATCCCCTTATAAAACCGTCAGCATATTAAGAACGAACCAGGGCCTCTACCCGCACATTCGAACTTCGCAATTGCGTGAACGTTTTCGTTCTAATGTCAACTCTATTGCCATGAAGTGCGGACCGAAACAGTGGCGATATATCGAACATCGAAAGTCCGGCTAGGTCATCATCATCATCATCAGCCTATCATCGTCCACTGCTGAACATAGGCCTCTCCCAAGGCGCGCCACAAAACTCTATCCTCGGCCTTCCTCATCCAGTCGCTCTCCGCTACTTTTTTTAGGTCGTCTCTCCAGCGGGCAGCAGGGCGTCCAACACTACGCCTACCAGTTCGCGGTCTCCACTCTAGAACTCTGACACCCCACCGGTTGTCAGTTCTTCGGCAGATATGACCAGCCCATTGCCACTTCAGCTTGCTAATTTTCTGAGCTATGTCAACCACTTTAGTTCTCTGACGTATCACTTCATTTCTAATGTGATCTCTCAGAGAAACACCGAGCATAGCTCTCTCCATAGCTCGCTGAGCGACCTTGAATTGATGAACTAGTCCTATCGTCAGGGTCCATGTTTCCGCACCATATGTCATTACTGGCAGGACGCACTGATTGAACACCCTCGTCTTGAGGCATTGTGGTAGGTACAGGCTAGGTACAGGTCCTGTATTTTAGACAAATATCTACCAGTCCGTCTCTATGAATTTATTTAAGATATCAAGTAACGTAACGTTTTTCAAAGTTAGGTAGATCACGGCCGTTTGCTTGTCTTGTCTAGCACTGAATTTCTGGGAATATCGAGATTCTGGGAATAAGATTTTTTAGAGTATCGTAATCTAAAGGATTGTTTTACGCAAAACACATATGGATGGTCCAGTTCATACTGTTAAAAATCAGAGCATTCTCTATCGAATGGTATACGTCATGTTAATTCAAAATAACTATAAGTTGGTTTTCTTGCCTCCTATAAATATCTAAGTCCATAACATTGAAGAAAATATCACTAAGTCCATCCGTTTTAGTTAAATTTTTACTATCACTTCATAGATAAAAAGCCATCGTATGTTTTTCCGTCTGCCCAAAATGACTAGCACTGGTGTCAAAATATTACGATTAAAATCATTTAAAAAAAGTACTATTTCTATGTTAGTTTTTTTCGAAAGGTGATCATAATAATTTCACTAAGTCCTTGCGTTTTACTTATAAACCCATGAAAAAATACCTAAGTTCAAGTAAGAAATCACTATGTCCAGCAATTTGAACCAAATTGTAACTATGTCCTAAGCTTTTAAAGCAGATTTTCTCCAGACATGATGGCTATTGTGGTTATTTATATATATATTTATTAAAAGACATTGTTTCCTCCAGAACATACATTGATATTTCAGGACACAATCAAATAGTTTTATGCAATTTCTCCGATTTTCAGTTTTCGGACTTAGTGTTTTTTTGAACTTGGCCCTTCACAATGAGCTAATAAAAAAACATGGAGCCTCGTGATTCGCCAGAAAGCACCCAATACACTGCCGCCTGCAAACAAAATTGCAACGCGACTCTTTAGTGGAGGCATACAACTGGTTGCGCTCGGCGCGGCGGTTGCGACGCTATGGGTCAATCGTGCGCGGTGAGCGGGGGCCGAGGCCGAGGGCAGCGTATCCCAGTAGTACCGACTTACCTGCGCGCGGTACCGACTTTGCCAAGCCGCCGGTGCCCCGTCCCCCGCACACCGCGCGAGCATAGACTCGCCGCGACCGTTGAGCGGAACGACTAATTATAATTACACTATGGTGGAGGTTAAGAAACCCCTTTCACGTTGTCCTTACTGTGAAACGTATACGGCAGATTATGATGATGTTTAATAAAATATACCAATGTAAACTTTTTCGGCTCAACAAATCTGAACACTGCCACACGGAATTATTAAATTAACTGCCGTTTTGAAATTGTATTCGTAATTAGCACTAAATTGCTAATTTAGCGGTGCGTGTGTACAGTCTACGCAGTTTACTCTAGTGAACCTTCTTAATTTGGAATCGAGCCTTTCAATTACTTAGTGACTTAATTGAATTAAGTCTTCTTTATTATAACGACACTAATAAATAAAACCGGTCAAGTGCGAGTGGGGCTACTCGCGCACCGAGGGTTCCGTACCACACCACCACAGAACACAACATTATTAAAATGGAAAAAAAAACTTTTTATGTCCGGGACCTTTAGCGTGAGACCGACTCACACTTGGCCGGTTTTTAGTATTTGTTGTTATTCTGTAGAGTTTGCTGTATAATCATACTAAGTTTGACGCTTGTATGTTTTACGATAGAGCGTGAAGAAAAAACGTTAATAAAAACTAGTTTCTTGTTGAGAACCCCCCTTAATTTTTAACTTTTTGGTTAACAAGTCCGCCGAAATAACGCATAATCTGAGAAAATTTCAACTATCTTGCTATTACGGTTCAAAAGTTACAGCCCTAAATAGGTAGGACAGACGGACGGACGGACGGACAGACGGACGGACGGACGGACGGACAACGTAGGCTTAGTAATAGGGTCCCGTTTTCACCCTTTGGGTACGGAACCCTAAAAAAGATAATTAAACAGAAACACTGAACTTGGAATTCTGAGTTTTCGAAAGTTTTTAGACAGTGAGTAAAATTGTTTAATTTCGCACTCCCTGATTCGTATAATTCCATTGAGTTTATAAATGTTACTTTCGTACTCGAATTAGGATGTGTAAAATACAAAAATAGCGTTGAAGCATGTTTTATTTGCTCACGACGCTTTTCTTGTTAGAAAACTGTTATAAGATATATAACAAAACTCTCAGGCGTTTATACTTTAGATTAGAACATCAAACTGAACAACTTTCACTATGGTAATGAAAACAACATCGATTTTTTTTTTATGTATGGGCATATTTTGATTCGAGTACCTATAGGTACTGCAGTTTTGTATGAAACAGCCGATTTCTTTATTTTTTTTTAGATGTTGGCTTTATAAGAATTTAGAATCTAAACCACACCTAAAACTTTACCAGGTTGTTTTAGTGCAGCCTGTAAAAAACTATTATTAATAATTTGCCGACTGTACTTTCACACCATAAACGGGATAAGGGAATCAACGTTAATTAACACATACACCTAATATAACCTACGTTGTCTACTTGACACCAAGTAAATACGCGGTAGAACGTAATATATTAGCCTCTGTAATTACACCACTGGAATAGACTAGATTAGGCAGATAATGGCCTCGATTCGGAGTGTACCACGACTAAACTAAACTAAATGTATTCCTGTCACTTTCTAAAATAAGATTAAGAAAAGAGACAGAAAACCAACAGCTGACTTTAGTGCTGTCAAAGTGACGTTAAACGCCCAAAAACGACTTAAATAAGATGGCGTACATTATGATGGCATCTTATTTTGCGCATTTAACGTCACTTTGACAGCACTAAAGTCAGCTGTTGGTTTTCTGTCTCTTTTCTTAATCTTATTTTAGAAAGTGACAGGAATACATTTAGTTTAGTTTAGTCGTGGTACACTCCGAATCGAGGCCACTAATCATCTATATTAAGAAACGAATCATTCTTACGACCCTCCCTTCTAATACTCTTATAATCTACTTAAAATGGTATAATTGAATGACTGTTAAATAACTAACTTGACTAATTCAAATTATACAGATAAATAGACCTAGTGATGTGTTGCGAAATGTAAAATCTGTATTCGACTCTCTCTTTGTGAGTTGAGTGAATTAAACTCTAAATATAATAAAAACATTAATATGCTATATGTCCTGGAATTACCTGAAAAGGGGTCTCTTATTTTTCTTTTTTTCGATAAGATTTACACAAGTTACCGAAACGAAAAAACATAGTATTCTTGGATAGTTTATATCTAGTGATATCATAAATTGAATACACGATTGAAATTACTTCACACGATAGAATTTCTTTTCGAAATGTGAAGAAAATAACACATTTTTATCATAATTTTCTCAAACTAGAATAAGTTCAAATCGTTTATAATTACAAGAATTTACTCACATATTGACCATTAGTTCAGGCAACGAATGTTTCTGGATGGAAAAGTCGAAAGCAGAAAATTTGAGTTAGGAACTTTGTTTGGACTAGTTAGGAGATAAACATACTAAAAGTCCTCACCCCTCCGAGGTGCGCTCGAGGGGGGGGAGGGCAAAGAAGGTCCCATTTTTTGGTTTTTTGCTTACATCTCGTAATCTATAAGTCATATTAAAAAGTATTACAGGTACAAATTAAACCTGATAAAATTTCCTACAAAACTAGTTCTATGTATTTTTGTCATAAGACTTAACCTTTGGGAGCTACAGGACCGAGAAAGTAACAGAATTTTAAAAATTAGGAAATTTGTATGGCGACCCTCATGAAAGTTGAAGATAAAAAGAAAATGATTTCATATTCTTAATAAGCGACCCTGAAAACCCTCTGATACAAGTTTTCAGTCGATTCGGTGAACCTTTAAAAGCTGCTTTGGCGTTTGAAATTTCCATGGCAGCCATCTTGGATTTCGCTATTTTGGTTTTTTTTTTACTTCCAACTAAGTTCCCTCGAGCGCACCTCGGAGGGGTAAGGAGTTTTAGTATGTTTATCTCCTAACTAGTCCAAACAAAGTTCCTAAGTCAAATTTTCTGCTTTCGACTTTTCCATCCACATCATTTTTTGAGCATTCATTGACCAAACTACATTAGTTTATCAAGTGAAATCATAAAAAAAAACTATAAAAAAAGTACTTTTATTAATTCTTTTTAATCGAAAATACGGCACACGCACGCACTGTTCGGAAGGTTGGGCAACCGCGTTTCTCATAGAAAATGTTCGTCTGAACCTATGGCCCCTTAAACAACTCGAATGCTTGTGGATTTGATGAGCTTAGCAGTAAACTTATAAAGGAATGCTGAAATGAAATAGCTCCGGTCATTACTCATTACATACCTAATAAATATTGATTCAACAAACTACTTGATAGATTTAACAAACTACTTGGTAGATGTAACAAACTACTTGGTAGATTCAACAAAACTACTTGGTAGATTCAACTAAGTAACTGATACCTTTAACAACCTACTTGGTTGATTCAACAAACTACTTTGTAGATTCAACTAAGTAACTGATACCTTTAAAAAACCCTACTTGGTTGATTCAACAAACTACTTGGTAGATTTAACAAACTGCTTGGTAGATGTAACAAACTACTTGGTAGATTCAACAAACTACTTGGTAGATTTAACAAACTACTTGATAGATTTAACAAACTTCTTGGTAGATTCAACTAAGTAACTGATCCCTTTAACAACCTACTTGGTTGATTCAACAAACTACTTGATAGATTTAACAAACTACTTGATAGATTCAACAAACTACTGTGTAGATTCAACTAAGTAACTGATACCTTTAACAACCTACTTGGTTGATTCAACAAACTACTAGATTTAACAAACTACTTGATAGATTCAACAAACTACTTTGTAGATTCAACTAAGTAACTGATTCCTTTCACAAACTACTTGGTAGATTTAACAAACTACTTGGTTGATTCAACTAACTACTTAGTAGATTCAACTAAGTAACTGATACCCTTAACAAACTACTTGGTAGATTCAACAAACTACTTGGTAGATTTAACAAACTACTTTATAGATTTTCAAACTACTTGGTAGATTAAACTAAGTAACTGATACCTTTAACAACCCACTTGGTTGATTCAACAAACTACTTTGTAGATTCAACTAAGTAACTGATACCTTTAACAAACTACTTTGTAGATTCAACCAAGTAACTGATAGTTTTAACAAACTACCTAGTAGATTCAACTAAGTAACTGATAACTTTGACAAACTACTTGGTAGATTTAAAAAAACAACTAAGTAACTGATAGATTTAACTAAACAAACTACTTGGTAGATTCATCTAAGTAACTGTTAGCTTTAACAAACTACGATCCAACTAAGTAACTGCTAGTTTTAACAAACTACTGTGTAGATTCAACTTAGTAACTGATGATAGATTTAACTAAGTACTTGGAAGATTCAACTAAGTAACATTCCTGTAATGCTTATAGGTCCAACTGCCGAGCCTTTCTAGGGAAATGTGCCGCCCATCCCACTTTAGCTATGTGATCAGGTTACCGACTTTATAAGGTTATTCGACGAATTTCAACTTTATACACTCAGTCCATCAGCGATATGTAGAGGTAAACCGGGATGCTTGAACAGGTGGGATGGATGAGCCACCTCAATTTTTCGATTGAAAATTTCGAGATATCGATTCGGTTCATGGGTCATTGCATGCCCGCGAACCACATCTACCACCACAAGCGCCATCTAGGCTGCCGGCAGAGTAGTTTGACTTCGAGCTGAGTTTATGTGTTTTTGACGGTAAAAAGTGAAAAAAATGTATTTGGTTTATTTGTTCGTTTCTGCGATAAGTATATTAAAAGTTACGTATTATATTGAACTATTGTTATATTGTCAAAATAGTATAGTTTGTTAAATGCAAAGCCTATTTAACCTGTGATTAAGAGTTTTTCGGAAATCTAAACAAAGGTTGGAACGGGTCGATAGGGGATGGTTGAGCCACCCGCAGAGGGATGGATGACCATAGTCAATGATAATATTTTTCCTCGATTTTACTTATCTTGCAGCTTCAAATGCCGTTCAAATCCAAAACTAAGTAGAATAAAGGCTTCAGCCCCAAGAAAGGAAATAAAAAAGAAGAAATTTGTAGATTCGGACTTCCGTAGCTTCTAAGGCAATATACCAGATTTTTGTTTTTTTGCCATGTTTTAGTTTAAAAATTTGTTTCTCTTATTAAAGTTAGCTTAATGTGCTCATTTTATTAAAGAATAGTGTTCATAATGCTAAATTAGACGTTAAAATGCTTTCTTTTTTAATAATTTTCTTCATACTAATCTAGAAAACAGGTAGTCAAAGTGTGCAATGTTCACATGCCGTTATTTTTTGTTCCATTTTCAATCATAACAACTTTAGATTGTTCCCATATAATTAATATGAGATTTTATTATAATTACAATGAATTTTGAACGCTATCTTGTTTAATTTCTTTAAATATAAGGGTATGTTCACACTGGCGGACTAAGGGGGGAGGGGCGGAGGGGCGGTCCGCCCCGGGCCTCCAGTCCTGGGGGGCCTCCGAATCTCGAGAAGAGAATCCCTTTTTAATCAAAACCAAAATAATGACGTTTATGTAGCAAGTAAAGACACAGTTTAGAGTTGGAGGCCCGGGCCTCAGGAGGCCAGAAGCAGAACAGGTTCTGAGACTGCAGTTTGAAGTTGGAGGCCCCGTACGTTAGTCATTGAAAGTCAAGAAAAGAAATAGAGTCAAAAATACTGCGAATTTGCGAGCTCGCTTCGCTCGCTAAATCTTTTTCAAGTTGTTATGCAGTTAGCATAATTATGAGTTCGCTTCGCTCGCTCCGGAGGCCCTGGCCTCTGGTACTGGGACTGCAGTTGGAAGTTGGAGGCCCCGTAAGTTAGTCATTGAAAGTCAAAGAAAGAAATAGAGTCCAAAATATTGCGAATTTGCGAGCTCGCTTTGCTCGCTCAATCTTTTTCAAGTTGTTATGCAGTTAGCATAATTATGAGCTCTCTTCTTGAAATGCAATGTGGTTGGAATGAGAATGTGTTTCGAGAGCTTGCTTCGCTCGCTTGGTTTTTTTGATAGCTTTCTGTGCTTTGAGACTGAGTTCATGCTGCAACCCAGTCATAATTAATTATAGAATCGTTCGCTCCGGTTTTAATTTTATACGCCAATATACTCACCTACTCTATTTCAAAATGAGCTCTACAATCGAGTTATTATAAGCATTATATTATAAGTTCATTTCAGCTATTTGTTTAATACATCAATAGCTCGATTTCGGCATGAGCTGAAAAAGTCGAGTTATAATGAAGCAAAATCTCGAGCTCGCTTCGCTCGCTCCTGGCTAGACACATTGCACTAAAATCTTGAGCTCACTTTGCTTGCTCCAGAATTCAGTGAAGTCTCGAGCTCGCTTCGCTCGCTTTTGGTTTTGGATGGTACCTATGTCTTTTCATAGTATACAGTTGCAGTTGCACTGTTGGTGTGCAGTTAAATCTTGAGCTTACTTTGTTCGTTCCAGATTTTAAGTCGTAAAAAAACTCGAGCTCGCTTCGCTCGCTCAATGATTTTAATCTTATTCCACTGATCTCATTATACAGGGTGTACAATAAAATGGGACAGCTACTTAAAGGGGTGCTTCAGACCATCAAACTGAACAACTTTCTCTATGGGGTATGGGACCAATATCGAAATCGCGAAAAAAAAATCTGCAGTCCCATACATTTCAGTCGAGTTATGTTTGCAGTTTTGTATGGGAGAGCGGATTTTTTTTTCGCGATTTCGATATTGGTCCAATAGAGAAAGTTATTCAGTTTGATGGTCTGAAGCACCCCTTTAAGTAGCTGTCCCATTTTATTATACACCCTGTATTGCAGTAAAATTTCACTTAGTTTTGCCCGCTCCAGAATTCAGTGAAATCTCGAGCTCGCTCCGCTCGCTCCAGGTTTTACATTGTACGAATGTCAGGCTCGCTTCGCTCGCTCCGTGTTGTAGGACCTGGATCTCCCTGGGACAAAATACTTGCTACCTATGCCTATGGAAGGAAGGGATGTTAAGTTTTTGCCACGGCTCGAAAGAATTGTAGATATCAATTTCTGGAAAGACCGGGGGCCTCATTTAGTTTTGCCGCCCCGGGCCTCCGGCGGGCTTAGTCCGCCGCTGCTCAACCATCCCTACCCCCCTGTTCAACCATCCCACCCATTGGGGATGGTTGAGTCAAATCTCATTTTTTGTAAAAAATTGTCTAGCCTAATAAATATTATACTCACAAAGATCTTAGTACATACCATTTGTAGCCAAATAACGGTGTTATCTAATGCCACTAAAGTAACATCACTGCATCTTTGCAATAAAAAGTGGTGCGAGTTTAAGCAAAAGGTGGTTCAACCATCCCACACTCCCCCTATACAGGGTGAAATTTATATCATTAGCATCCTTTTAAACTAATAGTACGAGATACGAACGTAAGATCATGCACCTATCCCTTAGGCGAACGGCATGTGATTCATGTTAAAGTTTACACAGGGGTTCACACAATGCCACCGGGTTGCCTAGCAAAATCTTGCCGCAAGTACCTTTACCATGATGATTTATGGTACCATATTTACCAAAAATGCACCTATCTTTTAGGCCAGCGAATGGGGTGCCATCGGAAGGAGACCGATCTGAAGATCTCGAAAGACTAGGGTTGCCACCTCTCAGTCTGCCGCAACTCTAGGGTTGCCAGGTTCAAAGAAGTCATTTTTTACGAGAAATGCACCTATAAAGTAGGGACTTAATTTCTACACCAAATTGAAGCTATCGTCTTCGTCGACACGGTGGACCAGGGTTGCCAGCCTAAAAGCTGCCGCAAATGAGGGTTGCCAGCACTTTTACCAACAATTACACATACCTGATAGGAACGATTTTAACAAGTAAATGGGGTGCCATCGGAAGGAGACCGACCTAAAGAACTGGAAAAACGAGGGTTTTCACCTCTCCGTCTGCCGCAACTCCAGGGTAGCCACGTTCAAAGAAGTCATTTTTAACGAGAAATGCACCTATAAAGTAGGGACTTAATTTCTACACCAAATTGAAGCTATCGTCTTCCTCGACACGGTGGACCAGGGTTGCCAGCCTAAAAGCTGCCGCAAATGAGGGTTGCCAGCACTTTTACCAACAATTACACATACCTGATAGGAACGATTTTAACAAGTAAATGGGGTGCCATCGGAAGGAGACCGATCTAAAGAACTGGAAAAACTAGGGTTTTCACCTCTCAGTCTGCCGCAACTCTAGGGCTGCTAGGTTCAAAGAAATAATTTTTCAGCGAAAAGTGCACCTGCAAAGTAAGGATTAATTTCTACACAAAATCGAAGCCATCGTCTTCTACCAGACCAGACTCTCGCCAGACCTGATCTACCATGGAAACTCTCGTTTTCTAACATGTATACATATTACATAGGGCATACACTGAAATGCGTTACATACCTTCCTACTTAAGGTTAAATTAATTCTGAAGACGGATACCTATAGGTAAAGGTAAACCGATTATTTCATTCATAGTTAAATACGTTTCATACATATTTATAAACACTCTAGTACAGCAAACAATGTTGATATTTAATAATAAAAATGGACCAAGTAAAAGGACAATGGGCAAAAATGTCTGGAGTGTGGCCCCGCCCTACTAAACCTTCAGTAAGTATGGCATGTCTGTCTAATTGTTGGTCTATTTACATGCATTCAATAACATTAACGCGCATTCCAGAAATACTTTATTATTGAAGATAATATACATGGTGTAATAAAAAACCCTATTAATAATTTTAACCTCTCGTTTAAAATCAATTGTTTTCGTCGCGCGGATCCGCGTTCCGGCATACCAAAGGTTAAAGGGCTAGTTAATACCATCAAAACGAACAACTTTCACCACGGAGACAACTTCGAAAAAATAATACAATCCGGTGTTTTAGACAAAACTGCAGTAGGTACCTTCAGCCGAATTTTTCCCCGACGTTCTCTCTGTAGGTAACGTTGTTCAGTTTGATGGTGTTAAATTAAATATTACTAGAGTGTCTTATTACACCAGTATACACTGACACAAACGAAAACTCTAGCACACAACAAATTCTTTTTAAATTTTCTGCCTAAGCTCAAATTGTTTTCTTTTTAACCGACTTAAAAAAAGGAGGTTATCAATTCGATTCGTATGTATGAATCATTCCAATCACGTCGCTTCCCATGACGCCGCTTCTGTAGATGTGCCTTGGTTCTATTCCCATCATGTCGCTCCTCCTATGTGAGTACAGGCGAATGTAATATTAAAGGAATTGCAAAATATTAGGGCTTCCAAACAAATATACAAAATTTCATAGGTGTATGTATGTTTGTATGTATGTTTGTCCACGCATATCTCCGAAACTATTAATCGAATTGTGACCATTCTTTTTTTATTGGCTTACATTTATTCCAATTTAGGGAACAATTTAAGTTACATCAAAATCGGTTCAGTATTTTTCAAGATAATTATGAATTAATACGCGTAAGTGTAAACGAATCAACGGGCATCAGGAACATTTTTCTTTGTTTTTAAATCGGTAGGTATACCAATAGGTTTTATGGTAACAAATAAATATCGTATATCGTAAATAAACCGCTAATTTTTAATAATTATACTAACAACATTTTACAAAACATTCATACAATTATGTTAGTACCTAATTAAAACTAGTGGTGTATATCGTGATTATGATAATGATGATGAGAAAATAAAATTTGTAGTAGTGTCAAAATTATGGTGAATAACTTGGTAGGTACATAAAAGTGTCTATAAAATGCCATAAACTAATTATCGGGCATTTGGATAATTTTTCTTAACAAGACACCCGAGTAATATTTAAAGGGGTGGTTCACTAGGGATGTTTCATACAAAACTGCAGTACTTACCTACCTACCGACTTGTAAATATGTAAATTTGTTCACTCATTATAACAGAACTAATTAAAATCAAAGGAAAATTAAAAAAAACGAAACGAATACGCGATAATAGGTAGCTCACTCGTTTCGGCAGGCGATCTGAAGTCCGGGAACATCGCACATAAATTCCTTCCGCGGCTCAGATCCAACTCGTTAGTACCATAAAGTAAGATTCTGAATAGTGGAAGCTTTTTATTTGATTTTTCTTTAAAAGTGTTCCGAAATTAATACCCGAACTCAGATCGTGCTCAGATCTGAATAGTGGAATGGTTTACTGGAACCATTCTTTGAAATAATACTTGAAACCCTCCCGGACCGGGGGCTCTGAGTACTGAAAGGGTTTCCATATACGCGCTGCCGACGGTTTTAATTTCTCTTCAATTGTATCGCACCTGAGGTTAATTAGGTTTTGCAAGGTGTCATTTGAAAGCATATTAAATTTACTTTAATCATTTCATAGACACCTAAATTGAAAAATGTGTATTTACTGAAATATTTTAAATTTATTGTATTTTTTGTTACCTACCAGCAATCATTCCTCCAGTTTTCTCGGAAACCGGTAGCTTTATTGTGATTATAGCTATTACATAAAACATACAGAATTGTATAAGCTATCTTACAACATTAATGGTATAAAAATACAACTTCAAACGACTGAGCTGTGTCAAATTTATTGGTGCACTGTAACTATGAGTCCAAGCATGCGTCGGTCTGTGGCGGGGCGGAATGACTTCAAATAAAATTATAATTTTTAGAAATGCCAAAGTTATCATGCAAATACATACAAACCAGGCCGTCACACTTACACGTATTAGTTCATAATTATCTTGAAAACTACTGAACCGATTTTGATGTAACTTAAATTGTTCCCTAAATTGGAATAAATGTAAGCCAATAAAAAAAGAATGGTCACAATTCGATTAATAGTTTCGGAGACATGCGTGGACAAACATACATACAAACATACATACACCTATGAAATTTTGTATATTTGTTTGGAAGCCCTAATATTTTGCAATTCCTTTAATATTACATTCGCCTGTACTCACATAGAAGGAGCGACATGATGGGAATAGAACCAAGGCACATCTACAGAAGCGGCGTCATGGGAAGCGACGTGATTGGAATGATTCATACATACGAATCGAATTGATAACCTCCTTTTTTTAAGTCGGTTAAAAAGAAAACAATTTGAGCTTAGGCAGAAAATTTAAAAAGAATTTGTTGTGTGCTAGAGTTTTCGTTGGTGTCAGTGTATACTGGTGTAATAAGACACTCTAGTAATATTTAATTTAACACCATCAAACTGAACAACGTTACCTACAGAGAGAACGTCGGGGAAAAATTCGGCTGAAGGTACCTACTGCAGTTTTGTCTAAAACACCGGATTGTATTATTTTTTCGAAGTTGTCTCCGTGGTGAAAGTTGTTCGTTTTGATGGTATTAACTAGCCCTTTAACCTTTGGTATGCCGGAACGCGGATCCGCGCGACGAAAACAATTGATTTTAAACGAGAGGTTAAAATTATTAATAGGGTTTTTTATTACACCATGTATATTATCTTCAATAATAAAGTATTTCTGGAATGCGCGTTAATGTTATTGAATGCATGTAAATAGACCAACAATTAGACAGACATGCCATACTTACTGAAGGTTTAGTAGGGCGGGGCCACACTCCAGACATTTTTGCCCATTGTCCTTTTACTTGGTCCATTTTTATTATTAAATATCAACATTGTTTGCTGTACTAGAGTGTTTATAAATATGTATGAAACGTATTTAACTATGAATGAAATAATCGGTTTACCTTTACCTATAGGTATCCGTCTTCAGAATTAATTTAACCTTAAGTAGGAAGGTATGTAACGCATTTCAGTGTATGCCCTATGTAATATGTATACATGTTAGAAAACGAGAGTTTCCATGGTAGATCAGGTCTGGCGAGAGTCTGGTCTGGTAGAAGACGATGGCTTCGATTTTGTGTAGAAATTAATCCTTACTTTGCAGGTGCACTTTTCGCTGAAAAATTATTTCTTTGAACCTAGCAGCCCTAGAGTTGCGGCAGACTGAGAGGTGAAAACCCTAGTTTTTCCAGTTCTTTAGATCGGTCTCCTTCCGATGGCACCCCATTTACTTGTTAAAATCGTTCCTATCAGGTATGTGTAATTGTTGGTAAAAGTGCTGGCAACCCTCATTTGCGGCAGCTTTTAGGCTGGCAACCCTGGTCCACCGTGTCGAGGAAGACGATAGCTTCAATTTGGTGTAGAAATTAAGTCCCTACTTTATAGGTGCATTTCTCGTTAAAAATGACTTCTTTGAACGTGGCTACCCTGGAGTTGCGGCAGACGGAGAGGTGAAAACCCTCGTTTTTCCAGTTCTTTAGGTCGGTCTCCTTCCGATGGCACCCCATTTACTTGTTAAAATCGTTCCTATCAGGTATGTGTAATTGTTGGTAAAAGTGCTGGCAACCCTCATTTGCGGCAGCTTTTAGGCTGGCAACCCTGGTCCACCGTGTCGACGAAGACGATAGCTTCAATTTGGTGTAGAAATTAAGTCCCTACTTTATAGGTGCATTTCTCGTAAAAAATGACTTCTTTGAACCTGGCAACCCTAGAGTTGCGGCAGACTGAGAGGTGGCAACCCTAGTCTTTCGAGATCTTCAGATCGGTCTCCTTCCGATGGCACCCCATTCGCTGGCCTAAAAGATAGGTGCATTTTTGGTAAATATGGTACCATAAATCATCATGGTAAAGGTACTTGCGGCAAGATTTTGCTAGGCAACCCGGTGGCATTGTGTGAACCCCTGTGTAAACTTTAACATGAATCACATGCCGTTCGCCTAAGGGATAGGTGCATGATCTTACGTTCGTATCTCGTACTATAAGAGTTTACCCATCAAACTGAACAACTTTTACCATGGGAGCAAACCGATCGGAGCAAATAAAAAATCTGCTGTTCCATACTAAACAGCAATGTCGACGCGCGAGTTCGCGATTCAAATGTATGCAACAGCAGATTTTTTTTTGCTACGATCGGTTTGCTGCCATAGTAAAAGTTTTTCAGTTCGATGGGTAGACTTTTAGTTTAAAAGGATGCTAATGATGTCGATCTCACCCTGGAGTGCGATTTTTGAATCTCATTCACTGAGTTCAGCAGTAGAAAATGTCAAAATTACTGTGGAGATACGCATCTTTCTACTGCTGATTTGACTTTCAAAAATCGCACTTCTGAAGTATGATTTTTGAAAGTCAAATCAGCAGTAGAAAGATGCATATCTCCACTGTAATCTCGACATTTTCAACTGCTGAACTCGGCGAATGAGATTCAAAAATCGCACTCCTGTAGATGGCGTGCGATTATTTATTTGGGGCGTATTTTGCACTCTTTTTTTTCTATCGAGTCGATGGCTTGTCATTGAGATTGACTTGCCACTTTGGTGAAGAGATTTCCCCATGTGAGCGTCCTTGTATTTTTCTTAATTGTGAGTTATTAAAAGGATAGGCGAGTACCGTTTTTCCATGTAAACGTATTCCCCTGTTTCCTCCCTGGAAACTAGAGACAAACATTTTTACCATACAATCATTGTTACCTCTGCATCCCTATGTTTTGCTTTTTTGCATTAAATAATTACTGTAAGAACTGGACACCTTCGAAAATTACCAAATTTACCGCCCGTTTTCAAACATCCAGCAAACGAATTTGACGAATATAAACAAAAAAAGCAAAACATACAGACATAGCCAACGTGTTTCTCGTAATATTATTCTTTATTATTCTTGAAATAATAATTAAAATCGGTTTGGTTTTGGAGGAGGAAACGGGGGCATACGAAGTGCTGATTTTGTTGTTTTTATGTCGATAAAATTGGTCCGAGCTGCAGTTGTCTCTTTCGCACTCTAGTCGGCAGGGTCACGGGGTGTATGGCTGGGGCGAATCGGACGAATACGTTTACAGTCGGTGACCTATTTCAATTTCGGCCCGCCTATCCTCTTAAGTATGAACAAAACACAATAATACTTAATTAGATTAGAAACGATAATAATAATTATAAGTAAAAACCCGTGTTTCTCATTTTAGATACAGAGGTCAAGTTGTTCACTTAGTAATTAATATGAAAAACAATGTAGGCGACGAGATCAAACGTCTGTTAGGTAATAATTGAGGGTCAAGACAAGACACATTCATCAACGACGGTTTGTCCATACGAATAGTCTTTCTGCATATTAATGCTGACAGTTTTTTACGGAGATGATCAGACCATCAAACTGAAAAACTTTTTCTATGGGACCAACAACGAAGTCGCCAAAAAAAAACAGCTGTTCCATATAAAACTGCAATCCTACTCGACCAAAATGTATGGGATAGCTGATTTCTTTTTTGCGATCTCGTTGCTGATGCTGGTGCCATAGAGAAAGTTGTACAGTTTCAGTTTCAGTTGTCAGATCATCATCTGATCAAAGAGAATATAATCACTACGTTTTACATCTGATCATCTTTTTAAAAAACCGTCAGCATATTGATAGTTTGACCTTTAGCCCTTAGGTACTAAATTAGGCACTATTTAGGCACTATTTATTGGCATCAATTCCAGCCAGATCCCTTTCATGTGTACGCTAGCTATAGCTAGCCGTCCTTATCCTTATATGGACACCCGAAGAATCGTAGAATTTAATTCTGGAGTGCGATTTTTGAAACTCATTCGCCGAGCTCAGGAGTGCGATTTTTGAAACTCATTCGGTGAGTTCAGCCGTTGTAAATGTCAAAATAACTACGGAGATACGATACGCATCTTTCTATTTCTGATTTGACTTTCAAAAATTGCACTCCTGAAGTATGATTTTTGAAATTCAAATCAGCAGTAGAAAGATGCATAATCTCCACAGTAATTTTGAAATTTTCTACGAATTAGGGTGTCCGTATAGCTAGCGTACCATGAAAGGGATCTGGAGTGCGATTTTTGAATCTCACTCGCTGAGTTCAGCAGTTGAAAATGTCAAAATTACTGTAGAGATATGCATCTTTCTACTGCTGATTTGACTTTCAAAAATCATACTTCAGGAGTGCGATTTTTGAAAGTCAAATCAGCAGTCGAAAAATGTGTATCTCCATAGTAATTTTGACATTTTCAACTGCTGAACTCACCGAATGAGATTCAGTATTTAGTTTAAAATGTCAAAATTACTGTGGAAATATGCATCTTTCTACTGCTGATTTGACATTCAAAAATCATTTTTCAGGAGTGCAACTTTTGAAAGTCAAATCAGCAGTAGAAAGATGCGTATCTCAATAGTAATTTTGACATTTTCAATTGCTGAACTCAGCGAATGAGATTCAAAAATCGCACTCTTGGCTGGAAAGTACATTCAACATTACGCACTCCTAAAGCAAGATTTTTGAAAGTCAAATCAGCAGTTTAAAGATGCATATCTGCAAAGAAATTTTAATATTTTCAACTGCTGAGCTCAGAGAATGAGTTTCAAAAATCGCACTCCTGCTACCAAGCACAAAAGATAAGGCTACTTTATTTAAATCAGCTAGTGCAACAACGCCACCTTTCCAACGTCGTTGTTACTATGTAGAGACGTAGAGAACTAAACAAGAGTCTGGTTGATAGGACGTCAACTGACGTAGAGGATTGAAAGCTGAAGTACAGATGGCGCTGTAGCAATGTGGACGAACAGTTTGCTCTTTTATCGTAACATTGTGAAAATAAAATCTTAGATGCACGGTAATTTATAGTACTCTGTGGATGCTCTTTTCTCATTTCTCTTCAACTCTGAGAACTTAACTACGTTCTAAAATCATAGATGGCGTTGTGTATCAAATACAACCAATACCTATGCCAGCTTCCTGAAGGTAACATAATATGTGTTGTACAGTTGAAAACAAATCTTCATGGTACATTAATTATTTATTTATAATTAAGTATAATTATTTTGTGGAATCCTATTGAACTAATTTATTACGGCCCATAGCTCAGTCAGTACCATGTCAGTACCGAACCTGCCTGCAATGCCCGCCCTGGGCATAAAGGGTCGCGGGATGAATCCCACAAGGGCCAAATATTACTACTTTTTGTACCCAAGCATAACCCATTGTAATCGGGCACAGACGTGCCGCTGGGGTCTTACTAAATAATATTTTATTATCACAATTTGCTAAAAAAACATTAGTATTTATCACTTCAATGTATTGATTTATGATAGCCGAACCAATTATTAACTGGATGCTGATTCTAATAAAAAACTAATAAAGCAATATTAAGCATGCTACACACTATCTGAAATTGGATCGGTTTGAGCTATTTTGATTAACTTTGGTGTCTTAAATTACGTCCTTTCTTAAATTTTTGAATCAAATAAAACTTCAATATGCGAGAGTTCTTTTTTTAACTGACTTCAAAAAAAAGGAGGTTATCAATTCGATACCTATGTATGTAATATTAATGGAATTGGAAAATATTCATACATGATAATCTATTAGGGCTTCCAAACCATAGGTGTATGTATGTATGTTTGTATGTATGTTTGTCCACGCATATCTCCGAAACTGTGACCATTCTTTTTTTATTGGCTTACATTTACTCCAACTTAGGGTAGTACAGCGTAAGTTTCATTAAAATCGGTTCAGTAGTTTTCAAGATATGGACTAATACGTGTACCTAAGTGTGACGGCCTGGTTTGTTTGTATTTATGCGGTAACTTCGGCATTTTGTTATTTTTCTTTGTTTCCCTTTGAAATATTTTTATTCTCTTTTTGGCGATTTTGGTGGTCAATTAAATTATTATTTTATGTGTTGCATTGCAATGTGTCAAAAATGTAAAATTGCACATAGAAATAAATAAATAATAAATAAATAAATAACGCTCACAGGCACATACATTGTAATAATCCCAAGAAAGCACTATTAATAGGCTGTTTATTATGGAAACCATACAACAACGGCACAAACATGTAAACATCCATGACCGAACCAGGATTCGAACCCAGGACCCTGGTTTGGCAGTCCGGCGTGGTAACCATTACACCAACCGGGTCGTCATAAATAAATATTACATTTGGATAAGTAGGTGAGTAGTACACAAATAATAAGTCCATTACCATGATACATAATTATTATTTATTCATGTATAATTATTTGAATACATCAAAAATTTTTGGTGTAATACGAAATTCGCATTAGCGAAATCTTCTGGCCGATAGCGCCTCCTTTAAAAAGTGTAGGCCAGACTCATAATTTTCTTGTTCTTAAAAAATATTGTACATCAACAGGAATGTACTAATAACACTACATCTACTTCGCACTATTAATGTGGCCCTAGAAATCATAAGTTCAATTTTACAAGTTATATTTTATTAAAATTAAATACATTAAATTAACTAGTTTATAAAATTTAAATCAGTCATTTACAAAGCATTAACATATTTTTTACAACAATGCTACAAAATACGTAATTTTAACTGTTTTTTATTTTGTAGATTTTTTTCGTTTTGGATTATTGCTTATTGCACTTAACTGAAAATCTATACTGAGAGCTTGTTTTAGCCAGTAACCAATTTATAATTTATCTTAGTTATGATATAGTTTTAACATCGTTATTATACAGGGTATTAGGGTAAATAGTTGCATTACTTTAAGGGGTGATTGTACCCATGATAGTTAATAACTTTGAGAAACCTATAGGAAATTCACAATTTTTTTTACTTTTCATACAAACTTTTGGTCAGCTAATTGCATTTAGTAGGTAAAGTGAAAAAAAATTTGCGTATTTCCTATAAGTTTCTTAGGGAAAGTTGTTCATTATCATTGGTTCAATCACCCCTGAAAGAAATGCAACTGTTTAGTGTTTACCCTACATTTGCTGTAATTTGGAGAACCATTTATTTCAAAATAAAAATAAACTGTAATTACATCATTGGAACAAAGCTCTCGCAGTTATAACATGATTGTACGGCCTCACAAAATAATATGTAACACGTCTGAAATTTCCATACCTCTTTTCTTTTTTACAAAAACACTTTTAACGACATTTAAATTTCTAGTTTCTAAGTTAAACCTAAGGAAATGGCATGAATCTAAACATCGCTTGTAATCCTGACCACACCACCACATCATATTAAGTAGTCTGCCTTAATTTACATTAAAATCTATAACAAGAAAATCTGTTACGATTTTGACTTAATAATTTGTGAATAAATAATTTTTATTCGAGAAAATTCACTAGCCCTTCAGGGGAACATACAGATCAAAATTCGAATTATTTTTTATTTTTCCAACCTACCAAAGTAGGTACTTTAGACATGCATACATAAGTTCACAATCGTCTGGCCTCTCGGGGTGGCAACTATTAAATATAATTTTACTTTGATAATACCTCTTATTGAACCTCCACTCCGAACAAGATGTTTCTCTTATTAAGTTTTGAAAGAAAATTCTAAACAAATCCACCGTCCCTTCGAAGAAACTAGGGCATTAAGCGATTATTCATAAATACCTACATTCTAAAACCAATACTGACGTCGACAATTAAAATATACACCTCCTAAAGAAACGTTATCTAAATCACAAACATACATGATGGTGTATAAAAAGAATACTACTTGTACACGAGATATATTTACAGAAATATACATCATAAAAACATATAAAAATCATACCACATTTCAATCTTTCAAACATTTATCGAACGTATCTAATTATAAATAACGTAAAACTATATTTACATAAATTGTCATTTCTTCATGACACGATAAAAAAAGTATTAAAATTATATTACAAAATATCCATCAAAGAACAAGTACGGAAATTATTTAAAGTAAATAATTTCGTTTTCTTCCGAGGCAGTGACATAAATCTTTAAAATTAATACGAGAGAACTAAAATTTTAACAAATACAAAACTTAATCACTTTTTAAACAAAACTAATAGTTATTTAATATCTTTATTGATGATCGGCATAATGAAATTAAAATTTTGTACTTATCTCGAATAATGTGACTTTAAATTATAGGTTTTAATTTTCGGTCCCGAGTGTACAACACAAAAAGCATGATACACTAAAGCCTAGTTTGAGATCAAATTCAAACCGTCTGTTTATTTAAAGTTGGATTTTTATCACGAAAACGAATCATTCAATGACAACATTGTAAAAATCTGTACAATTTGATGTTATATTTTTGTCCACAGTGTCCAATAAAAACCCAAAAATAAACGGTGTATTTTTAGTACTTAATTAGTCCATGTTCATAAAGGAAAAAAACAGTGTTCGAAGAAATGATGTCAAGATTTATACAACACATTGATAAGCAAGTAGAGAACTAAAAAACATTTCTAACACACCCTTTTCTCGAATGTTCGCCTTTTACATATTTTCCTTTTCACTTATTATGCGAAAGAGAAAGACGGCGCAAGAAAATGTTCCCAGTTGATCATTTGACTTTTCTCCTTAAACACAACATCTTAAGGTGGTTTCAGTCCATACAAACGTTTGACGCACAATACGCGTAGGCGGAATTAATAAAAGTAATATTTTATATATGAAAAAATAGTTTAGAAAATCTAGATGTCGCGTATTAAAGAACATTTGCAATTTATAATATATTTACGAAGATATAAATCGATAATAATCGATATATAGATATATCTTCGTAATTATATTATGAATTGCAAATGTTATTTGATACGCAACAACTAGATTTTCTAAACTATTTTTCCATATACACAAAGTTACTTATATTAATACCGTCTACGCGTATTGTGCGTCAAAGTTTTGTATAAAATTGACCCCTCTGCAACCGCCTTAAGACTTTTTCCAAAGGACATTACAAAGTTCTCTCTAAAACCTTAACTTGGGACCTAAAAACCGATGAATAAAAGCAAACCCTACAGAATGAACGTGAATGATTTAAGAGACCATTTGCCTGTGACCGTTGATGCCGGCTGCATTTTGTGAGGGAAATAGAACACCTTCGTACGTCACTCCGTTTAGTTCTATTGAGACTACGAGCTGCTGGTCACCTGTTGTTGCGTCACCTGCGAAACAAATAATGAGTTAATTTTGCAGATCATTAATTTAGTACATTATTTTCAGAGGGTCAAGACGCTGACAACTCCCAATGACTTTACGGAATCGCATAATAAAAAAATAAACTGACACTTTGGCGCCACACCTCGAATCCAATCGAAAACTACTAAGAACTGAAACTAATTTAACTACATAAAGAGCTAATAATGTAATAAGTAAAACAGATGGCGCTATAATTAGAGTATTTTGTTATAAAGACTTACCTCTGGTAGTAATCTTGAACGCCGCTCCATTAACACCATTAGAATTTCCACCATTGATCTGCGTGTGAGACTGTGGCAGACTCGCGGGGCGGGGAGGCGACGGCGCGCGGGGGGATGGCGGCCGAGGGGTTCGTCGCTTAGCGGGGGGCGGGGGTGAGCGGCATGCTTCACGCTTGCATCCACTTATGCTTGAGTTTGGGCTCTCACTTAAGTTCAGGGCCTCACTGTTGAAGAGAATTAGGATGTCAATTAAGAGATTCTTTAAGCTTAAACGATGAAATGATCATAATTTGTGTCGAGATCGAACAATAACATAAAATATACAAATGATTAGAATAAGGGCCTATTTTGGCACCACTTCTTCCGTTCTTAATAGCTTATCTGACAGATTGTTGGGCATATTTCGTATTAAAGATAAATAAAACGAATTGTCAGATAAACTATGAAGAACCCATCCAGAAGTGGTGAAACAGGCCCTAATACTCGTAACCCACGTCTCATTTAGTAGACACTTCACCTCCTCTCTAAATAACAAAACACCTGAGGGACAAATTTCATCCAAAACGGATGTAATCCCATTGAATGAGATCCAGAATATAGAAAATCATGGAAAAGTTCCTTCATCATCTTCGTCAATCCACGCTAGCTCACTTTTGAACATAGAAGCCTGTGTTCCAAAATACACTGATCTGACTGCTCGTCTTGATTTATGATCATAGTTTGAGCCCTAAGATGAAGCCCTGCTAAGTTTCTTCAAATTCTGATTATCACTTCCATCTTAAAATTTATAGTCTCATCCAATCAAGCATTAATCCAAAACTAAACCATAAAAGAAACTAAAAAGGTACAGACTCGTACCGTTGCGGCTCGAGGTCTGGCTGGGGGCTATTGTTGTTGTTGTTGTACAGCGACCACAGCGTCAGTCTTGAAACGTCGATAGCGCTCAGAGCCGCAGCGTCACGGGGCGACATCATCGGTGTAGGACCGTTTAGGCCAGGCGGAGATTCAGAACCTGGTGAAGAAAAATCAAAAGGTTATTGACTTTTATCGAAGGTGTTAATAAATTGGGGAGTCTGTTGACGATTGGGATGGAGATTCTTAGCGTTTGAAGAAATAAGATAGGAGTATGCTATTGGTGGTTACTGCTGCATTTACTGGATAGAAAACATGCAAAATGAAGATATACTGCGGTTAAAGATTGACAAAGTCCTTCGCAACGCTTCAATTATAGGAACTATTATAGGAAGCCCACTTATTAAATGTCAAATATTTTTTGAAACTCATCGGATGCAATCAGAAACTCTATTCTTTTCAATGGATATACAGGGTCCTTCTTAATATGCTGACACTTTTTTAAGGGGATGATCAGACAAACTGAACAACTTTCCCTAAGGCTCCAACATCGAAATATTCCGAGAGATAAGTGTACTTTTTGCAACCATCAACAGCAAGGCTGATTCAGTGTTTATGGGGTGTAGAGCATCTCTGTGATGGGGATGGACCAGGTCTGCCTGCATAACTCCAGTCGGTTTAGGAGTTACTGATGATTAAAGGTCTGTAAAAAATTAACGATCAGCTACAAGGCTGATCGTATGTTATTATTGTTGTATGCACTGTAGCTATGTGAACAGTACAAAAACTGACATGGTTCATCAGTCGGTTTAGGCGATACAGCCGTTCAAAGGTTGGAACTTTGACTGGCTGTATCTCCTAAACCGACTGACAGAACTTGACAGTTTTTGTACTGTTCACATAGCTACAGTGCATACTACAACAATATCATACGATCAGCCGTGTAGCTGATCGTTAATTTTTTACAGACCTTTAATCATCAGTAACTCCTAAACCGACTGGAGTTATGCAGGCAGACCTGGTCCATCCTCATCACAGAGATGCTCTACACCCCATAAACACTGAATCAGCCTTGCTGCTGATGGTTGCAAAAAGTACACTTATCTCTTATACTAAAATCGCGAAAAAAAAAAACAGCTCGTCCATTCAAAACTGCAAACCTACTAGAGCCAAATGTATGGGACAGCAGATTTTTATTTCGCGATTTCGATGTTGGTCCCATAGAGAAAGTTGTTCAGTTTCATGGTCTGATCAACCCCTTAAAAAAGTGTCAGCATATTAGGAAGGACACTGTATATTATGTTGATAACCATTTAAATCGGATTCCAATAAAAAGAGATAATTTTGCATGCGTTCATTGGCATTCACTAAGAATGTGATATTTCTATTTTAAGGTAGGTAAGTATAATGATTAAGCTAGTTGATTCCAATTGTGCCCATGTGACTGAAATAGTAGGTCATACATAATAATTATATCCCTAGTAATTTCCACTATTTTCCGTTGGCTTCAATTGTCTCATAGTGGGGAATCCGAAGGGATATACGAAGTCCATGTGGCCCAACCAAATGCTAACAATAAACGCTATTAGGGGTGCTAGCTGTAGGTGTTAAGCGATCCTTACATCCTCTCCAAAAGATCCAGCAAATATGCTTAATAATTCCAGTTTGTTTTCCCAGTTACATCCTCTAATTTTCTTTCCAATTCCAGCTCAAACGTTAAACTCACCATTTCTCATAAGCTCACGTTGCTGCTGAATCATCTTCATGTATTCCCGGACGCGGTATTCAATGTCATGCTGCGAGAGGTGCGGCGCGTGCGGTGGCAATGGTGGCAGGCGTGGTATCCCTGCCACGCCTCCCCCGAGGGATAGAGAGAGTGGCTGCATATGCTGGGTGAGCTGGGCGAGGGAAGCCGGCACGCGGCTGAGAGGCGGCTGGAAGAAATAGGTTTGGTTAGATCTATTTGTTACATTATAAGTTGTACTCGTTACATCCTAGGATAAATTTCATTGGAACGCTCTGTTCTGCTATTATATCATCGATTATAGGTCTCATAGCAAAACCTTTTTTTTTTAGTGGATCTGGTCAATGACAAAAAGAAACAACTTCAAAACTGGATCTAATGAGCAAAAAAGTCTTACTGGAATGTTCTAGTCCAACATGGATTTGGCCGATTGATTTGGACCTGTTGGGATTTCTTGAGAAAATATTGAATTTTTAGAACTTTTTATTGGTAAAATGTAGCATTCTAAATTTCCCTCAATGACCTCAGCATGGCCAATCTAAGATCTTTAGCGGGTCATTACAATCCCTAATGGAAGTTTAAGTTCCCTAATCAAAACTCACCATCGCAAGCGCAGCCTGAGCGTCGTACTGGCCGGAAGCTCGGCGACCTTCGCGCTTGTTGCCCTCTATAGCAGCGTCCAGCTCATTTCGAGTTGACAAGTTCTTCTTCTCGCACTCATAGTCGTAAAGGTACTTCATGTATCTGCAAACGAAAAATTTTAATTTAAAAAAAAAATCCATTCCCACTTCACGTGCCAAACCCATGCCAAATTACAGCTTTCTAGTACTAAGCGTCTCTAAGCTAAGCCGCGGACAGACAGACGGACAGACGGACAGACGGACAGACGAACAGACGGACAGACAGACGGACATGGTGAAACTATAAGGGTCCCTTGTTGACTTTGGAACCCTAAAAAGAAGTCGAATGATAGAAAACAAATGAATGCTGCGATTCTATTATGCTTAAAGTCCAAAAAGGGAACGGAATCTGTATGTAGACGCCTCGGCTACGGCGGCAAAAGTCAATGTTCTAATATGGTTCTAATTCTATTGGATATAAATTCTCTAAAATAAATTATAAGCTTAATATAAACAGATGTCACCATTCAATCTCTTTTAAATACCCTAAGCGATGCAATAATGTCGTTAAATCAGTGCCATCGACTTGTGCCGAGACATGACAAGCTTATAAATCATATTTCAAGCCCAATTATTATCAAAAGCCTATCCTTCAAACGTATAAAAGAACATCCCATTACACTCTTAATCCTATTCTTATGAGGACTCAATTTTATATGAGCATATTGTCAACTGTTCGTTACCATAACTCATATTAAGCGTTCACATATTTAATACGGAACACAATAAGAAACTTTGAACGGGCCGACGCTTCATAAAAACTGTGGGCTACCTTTTCATGAACTGTCAAATGAGAAAGCTAAATATATACGACATTCGTCATTACTTCGTCTAATTTTATGAACGCTCGAAGACGAGTCCCCGAATAGTTGGTCGCATCGAAAATTTTTAACGCATCACGCTATTACTAAAATATAAGTGACACTTTCAAAATAAATATAACATGTCTCTCGAACGGTATAGATAAAACTAAAGTTGTATGAGTACTGTCGCAAGCAGACACACAAGCGACTAACGTAGATTGTAATAATGCAGATGTTGCGTTCAAATCAACGCGTCGTGCGTAACGGTGCACAGTTTGAGTTAGAAATGTAAGCCACCTTTATACCCGCCGACAAAAGGCGACGAGGTGAAGGAACTCGCCAGAAAGATAAATGGAAAATTATATCGGCTGAGATGAGTTAGAGGTTATTAATTATGAAGTTGTCATATTGTCGCGTCCGACGCTCACGTATGGGCCATTGTGACCGATGCTTTGTCTCCAACTCGTGAGAATTTAAAAGGAGTGATACAATGAGGAGGCTTCGAATATGGATCGACGGCTCCTGACTTGTTCTAGGACCACACATGGCCTATTGAACTCTTTGTGGACACTGGACCGCAGATTAACCGGACACAAAGAGATCCTATACGTTTTCTGGGATTAGTTTTAGGATGTTCAAAGCAAAAGCTTTACTCCTTTTTGTTGACCTCTATATTGAAAACCACAAAATATAACGATGGAACTGTTAAACAAATCGGGAACTCATACTTGTCTACTAACGATGCCAGTAAATTCATTCAATTCTGACTTGAATATCATTTCGATCTACTCACTATACGACCCAGGACCCAGTTTATAATGGTTACCACGTCGCGTCGGACTGCCAAGCTAGGGTCCTGGGTTTGAATCCCGTTTCGATCATGGATATTTCCCATTTCGCTTATGTTTGTGCCGTTGTTGTTGTATGGTTTCCATTATAAAAGCCTAGTAGCTTACTTTTGATCGTTCGTACTATGTAGCGTACTATATAGCGCATACTTAGGTCATATGTATAAATCCAGTTTCCTAACATTTCAAATAAACTAAGATACTAACTGCGTCCGTAAAGTGAAGGCAGCTGACGTGATGGACGAGGGTAGCCGCAATCCCTTGATGATCTCCTGCCACAGTTTCTTGTTGATGACCTCCACCAGGCCGCCTCGGGCGATCACCAGGTTGTACAGTTCGTATAGATCGAGCACTGACTTCGCCATTATGGGCAGCCGGTTTATAGGAGTGCCTGAAACAATGAGACATTTCGTTAAGAAAAAAAGTTGAAGAATAAATCTGGGTAAATGAAAGTTTTATTACACGGATTGTTAAAGTTTTGATTGTTGTTTTCATCAGATAACGAGGACGGTAACATTTTACAAAATAATGAACGATTGGAATAAAAAAAAACCCTAGCATTGATGTTGCAAGTTTTTCTGCAAGTGGTTGTGTCCCTTACTTGTCACAAACAAAAGTCCATTAAATTAGAAATAAAAAAATATTTTTTATTCTCAGCAGCTTATTAGAAGAGCTAAAGGCTAAGATGAAGATAACCCATGAAACAATGATTCAGCACCCCCAAAGACTCCGCAAATCAGACCCACCCTTCAACCAAAAACAAGGAAATATGTTAATCACGGGAGCTAGATACCAGATATCGTTGAAGCATATAAACCCCTCTATTTGTGGTTGTAAAACCCTTTACAGCGCACTTGGTAAGCCCCGTAAACTCGGCGAGCGTGCTAAATCGCATCGCATCGCACGATCGATGATTTACGAGCCCGCGAGCGAGTCAGATCGGCGCGTTTACGACGCGGGCGCAGCGTTAGTGGACCGGATTTAGCACAGCCCGTGTGGCCATCGCGGAAGCCATACGACGAGCTGTTTGTTCTTAGCAGATTGTTCATAAGATTTACTGTAATTTGGTGGTTAAGTAATGATGTGTAGAAGTATTGTTGTAGATTCTATTCGCCTTACTAAAGTTCGCGCTTATATCAAGTGGGATAACACTATTCTACGATCTTGTATTGATGATCGTTCAGTTTCTACTTAGCTTTAGCTAGCGTTAGCGTCAGATTTATCTGACGAAATGTCGGAAGAATGTTACATGTTTGAGGACTGTGCCTATGCTTAACGAAAAATTGTGTCCTCTAAAATTTACCACTTGAAGTGGGAATGCCTTGCAAGTGATAGGGATGGGTGGAGAAAGGTTTTAGCAGACGATCGTGCAACCCACGATGAAGTCTGGGACGAATCTCTGGGCGTAAAGCAGGCCAAAAGAAACAGGGATGAACAGGCTCCTGCGCCGACCGACACACAGCACAAATACTGCAAATACGACATGTCTTGTCGCTCTCGAATTGGTTTATACAGTCACGAACGTCGGTCCCTTCTCCAAACAGACGCTGTTTGAAACATCTACTTTTATAAAATTAAGGTCCATGGTGATGATGATGACTTTGTCTTATATTAAGGTTTAGATTCGATTGAATTATTCTAAAATATGTTCTCACAAATTATTCAGTATTAATTTGACTTTTAACAGAAATGGCGCGGTCAATAAAAGAGCTAACAGATCTTGAACGACATTAATCAACTGCGAGCTTAATTGTTGCAAACAATTTATCCCTCTCGTCTAACTTGAGTATCTAGCGTAACAGCCTGTCGTCACCCCTCTCCCTTCACCCCTTACCCCACCTCCCCTCCTCCTCTTCGATCGTTTATTGATGAGAACGAGGCATTAGCGAATACCTAAACGACTATTTGTCAATCCGTCTTCCTGTCTGCAGTTAATCATTCCCCGGTTATCTGGGCTAAAGGGGGGTGAGGTAAGGTTGTACTGGCTGTTTGGAGTGGGGGGAGGTGACGTCACCCATTCAGAGATTAATTGCCGCGTTCGCGTTTAGCGAGCGTTGGAAGTACATGATGAGGAGGAATTGGAACAAATAAACGTTTCGGTGTTTGTTTATTTAGCAATCGAGGGGTACCTATATGGAATGTTTTGTTGACGGATATTTACACAGAATCAGGACAGTGTAACTGGTTTAAAATGGGATAATTGTAAACGTGAGACCTTTCCATTTGACCTGAGTGCCCTTTAACCTTTGTGTGCATAACGCATTGACAAGTGACAAATCCATGACAATCATTTTTCAACGGTTCTATCGACCTACCTACATTGTTCGATGAATTAAGTAGCTTAAAATCATATAATTGACTTTATCATGGCCTGAATCACTACTAAAACTCGACTGAAACTCAAATTCACCACCCAAGCACTGAAAACCTTGAAAACCAACTCACAATGTTGCTTTGAGCGATCGAAACGCGAACTTTTATGACGCGCGACACTTTGCATCCAATTTTACTTGATCCATGCCTTTCTTAACACACTCCAAAATTGTGTGAAGAATAGAGTGTCAAGTTTATATGGTGGAAGCCTGATAGTACCTCGATACACCGTGCCTTTGATGTGCAAAAGCTACGTGAGGCAAACGATAGGTACCAATTCCACGGCATGTGGTTATATTAATGCTTTCCTCGAAAATAAGCTTAAGGTGAAAGGGTCTATTTTCGATATCCGAGATATAATAAGCTTTCTGCATAGTTGAATATAGATCGAAGGGGACGACACAGTAGGACTTTCAACCAGGTTGGATGGAAAAAGGTATTGAAGATGGTCGTTTTTATAAATTGGTCTCCCGTAGCAATTTGGAACTAATTTGTTAGGTATTTCTAGTTTCATAATCTCTTAACGAAAAATAACCTTGCGCATTTGGATTATTATTTAAATGGTAAATGATGAATATCCTAAAAGAGAGTTCGTAAAGAAGGGTTCCAAATTACATAGGGTGATTAATGAATATTTTATTTTTTAAATTAATTTCTCTTACCAAAAAACCAAAAAAAAGCATCTTTTAGCTAGCAAAAAAGTTAATGAACCGACTTGAACAACCCAAATAATATTTATAAAATAAACGTGCGAATAGAAAACGCCGAAGATAAAGCACGGAATATCACAAGCAACAGTTAGGTACCTACTTGGCTAAATTGTATAAACGTGAAACGTGTTATCACACGAACTCAGCGCTAAAAGGCCCGTTATCCTACTAAATAACATGTTACTTACGAGAACCTCGACAAAAGCTATTGTTTATGAAAGCAATCACCCCAATAACGATTTCCACAAACCGCGTAGGTACCTTCCTCCCCCATCGTCCCCACTCTCCGCGGCGGAAAACGCGCGATTCGATGCGCGTGCGCCCAGCACTGCACTCGCACTATTTCCATAACCCTGCCATTTATAAAAGCCCACACAACTCAACGGCTAATGCTACGTTTGACGGCTCACTCAACTTCGCCGGCCAAAACGTAATTTATGACGTATGTCAAATCGCCGCCAGAGCCAATCTAATCGTGCCCAATTGTGACAAATTATTGCTTTTCCTACGAAACCTTACGCTAAATTTGTAATGAATTTCACTTTATGAAACCCGTGGTTTATGGATCTTTGTATAAAATAAATTCTTTGGTAATATCAGCGCGGCATAGGTACCTATACAGCCACAGTGTTGCATTTCTGCAGTTTTGTCGATTATTCGCACCTCACTCGATATTTATTGCCACTCGATGTCGCTTAGAAGGGCTAATTCTTTTGTGTAATAAACTTGCAACTGTCGTAAATCGTAAGCCGAACGCCCCCGAGTGTTGATAAAGGATTGTAAATAACGAACGATTAGCCGCTTAATCTTTTCTAAGTGTTGCAGTTTGCAACTTTGATTCATTGTCCGATTTTATTACCAGATTACGTCGAGGATTTAAATTTTATTACGATTAATAAATAAAACTTAATTTTAGTAGTGTCCAGTACTAATTTCAGAGTGCAATAAAGTAGAATGATAACAAAAATCTTAATAATGACATGCTATTAAAAACGGCCATCGATGTAGAGCAGTTATTTAATTGCGGTGCAAAAAACACGCCGCCCTATTCTGTGGTATTCGCTAGCGACGACTCGGGTGATAATCGATCGAATCGACATTCGACGCCTACCGCTTATCGAGAGCTCTATCAAGGCCCTTTATGCCCCTCAACCCCGCGGCCGGCCAATCAGAGGCGGCGGTGAAGCCACGCCGGTCGCCTATTGGCCTGATACGCTTTTGATTGCGCCGCCCCCCTCGATTCACGACTCGATCAATCTCAATTACTCGCCCACTTTGGTAGCACTCCAACTTGTGAACTTATGTTTAGTTTAAATCGCTAGGAACTGCATTCAATCTTACAGTTAGGTACGTTTGTAATTAAAGAAGTTTTACGTTCACTTTGCAAGTTATAGAACAGGTTAACATGACCAACATCAAAATAGAATTATCCTCTAGTCTAAGTGAATTCCTAAAGGAGGGATACATTCATAAGTTTCTGAAGCGTTCCTCAATTATAGGCGATTATAAATAGAAACTAAATGAACATGTGTTAGAAACGCGAAACTCTGAAAATCTACCGATGTAGCAGTAAAATGTTTACGATTTAGGATATAAATTAACGTAGATGCGACAAATATACCTTACATTAAAATATTACTGTAAAAACAATGAAAAGCTGTTTTTATTAGCGATTATAAACCTTGAGATGTTGATGCTATGCTAACTCGCCATATTGATATGGCGAAAATAATTAAATTTGTATCTGAATAGGCGCACAACATTTCTCTCGTAATTTTGGTTTTCATTCAACTCTATATTATCAATCTTTCCTATTACGAAACTTTGGCAGAAAACAATCATTTAGACATAAATTTGTACTAACAACTGAACCTACATAGATTTCTAGCCTACATATTTTCAAAGAATATCTACATTTTAAAAGCCCCTTGAAGAGATTTAACATGAGGAATCGTAACTCAAGACATACCTTTCTAGTATCTACCTATCAAAATAAAACAAATTGCCAACTAATAATAAGGGAAAACGGATTAAAAGGATAATTGCAGAAGTTAATTTTATTTCTTATTCGTGCATTAAGGTTATAAACGACAGCTAGCCCCTGTTTAGACAGTCGTTATGACTTTATGGGCGGAAGAATTTATTACGCTCGAAGCGAGGTTTTAATTTAGAAATACGATCGGTCTAGTGTTAATTTCCACACTTCGAAACATAACGTTTTGCATTTCGCACGATGAATTGTTTGATATTAAACAACTTTTATTAATATTAATAAGACAACGTAAGTTTCAGGGCCAACAACCACAACAGCCAAGTAAAAGAGCTCAACTGCAATAATTCCGAAGAGTTACCATAACTCAATAAGTATTTATTGCTTGTAGTACAAATTCCGAGAGATACGGCGCGAGAATGACATAAGGCTGAAGATACAACGATCAATCATGAGGGGAGCAGTAAAGCTCAGAACAATCCAGCGTAATTCCGTCTGAGAGACATTAAAATGGCGGCCGCCCTATCCGGTGCAACATTGTGGCGAATGCGTGCGCGCACAATAAATTTCTTATTAGAATCACTGAAGAATGAAACTTTTTCAGTTCACTGATTTCAAGATAAGAAAAAAACTGTTTTGAAATGGAAATTTCTTACGTAATCTCGTATCGTATCATGTAATGATATGGTACGAGACAATTGTGAAAGCAAAAACTTAGTCTTATACGAAAACATTAACTTTAATAACACATAAATCATTTATACTGACGCAAATCAAAACTGAGAAGCACATTTTAGTTTTGTATCTCTCAGTGGAATTCAGGAGGCCATTCGATGTAATTGGCAATCATTCAGAAAAGAATATTCTCTCGCTCCAACAATCAAGACAAAGGCGGCCGATAGTACCTACAGGCGAGCCATTACGGGTCAATACCCATTATTATGCGATATTTTCGCGAGCACAGCCCTCAGATATCCCGTACGCTCTCATGAGACGGCAAATATATGTAATTAAAGGTTGTAAAGTTGATTTACAACTGGGGCCCGAGTATCGAACCTTGGGGAACGCCTCGACCAATCACGAGGCCGGAGCCCATCGCACCGCGCCTCGTATCAATTTATTAGAAACGAATGAAAATCGCGGCTGCGGTGGCTTCGGGCCCGCGATAATACACGTCCTGCGGTCACAGATCCCATTTGTACTTCGGCGGATCGCGGTGGATAGTATCGAACGCTGTAGCGTAGTTTACGATCTCCGCGCGACGGTAACACCGGCAATAAAATGGCAACAATGGAAATGTCGGATGCGACTGAAAGCCGATGCAACTACGCCAGATCATTGCGATGAATGCAACAATGGAATCCACGAAACGATGGTGGCAACCAGCAACTATCTACAACCATAAACCGGTACAACTCTAACAGCCCGCAGTGATGAGACGAGACAGATAAGAAAGCTAGACAAATCATAATTTTAATAAATCTGCAAGAGAAAGAAATTTAATGTTAACGAAACGAAATGCAATTACTGAAACAATCCTATATACTTACTGGTTAAGTATAAATCTAGAGGCTACGGCTCCGGACTGACATTCGATATAAAGATTTAATTTAATGAAATGGTCGAGGAGGGAAATAATGTAGCAGGTATAGCAACAAAGATGCCTGATGCTGTCTCTAAAGAGGCCTCTCAGAGTTATTCCTCAATAATTCTCTAAGATGATCGATAACCCGCATTGTTTTGTTTCACTCGGCAAGCGAGCATTTCGTCCCTTTCCAACGTTTAATATCTGGAAAGTAATTATTAGCATTTGTTTCCAAATGGTAGTATCGTCTGGTTGAGATGTATGTAATTTATTATTGACGTAGTCATGTTTGCGCTTTTTATGGGTGCGGAGAAAATTGACCGTCAAAATGAGTCTGCTGGCCCGCTTACAATGTTGTTTCACCACTTGTCTGTAATTACATATCTATAAAGTATTCGAAATCGAATATAGCTTTTAAATTATCTTCATCTTCTGCATCTTTTACCATTTCATAGTAATCTTTCACATTATAATGGTTATAGTTTATAGGTCCAAGTCTTTCTGCAGCCCTACCTATACTTATTTTTATGACTATCGTTTTGTCGCTTACGGCAATCGTAAAACATCATTGGTAACCTTTAATTTTCTTTATCATTCCTTTTGCGAGCACATTGTTGCTAATCGCTCTGTCCTACATTGTAATGTGTGATGGAAAATAATGTATGTCTTTTCATAATAGTAATGTGCAATGAACGGGAAAACTACTGGCAATAAACGTTTCCTTTGCATTCAATAGAGTACTTATTTAACGTCATTCGATGGATAAGTCAACGTAAACACCTACTGCTTTAGATGCATTCCTTTCATCTGATAGTATATTACCTATTATTATTTAAGATCCAATGTTTAAGTTTCTATAATAAGTGAAGTATTTCAATCTGTTTTTCCCTATGTATACGACATTCTCAAAATATATTCCGAACAGAAAATCATATTTAAGATTAAGAGCCATGCTGACTTTAAGTAGCACTCCATCTTTACCACCATTCACATGAAATGCTACTTAGGACTGAGATACATTTCATTCTACATCAATTAAAAACACAAGTACCCACACTACGGGTCATAGAATGCGTCAGTCAGTTAAACACAACAAAACTTGTACGTCAAAATGACGTGTAGGTCAGACACGTGGAAGGAAGGTGTCGAGAATCCCACTGCCACCGCGTTTAAGATACCACATTTGAATGACAATTTAAATTACAATACAGACGGCGTCCCGGCCGTGACGCGGCAGAATTGAATCCCGACTTTATAATATTGGATTGTTACTAATAGTCCGATAGGAGATAAAAGTAAATAGTAATAGGTTTTACATAATAGATTCATTTAGAAGACTGAGGGCATACAAGCATAGACTATGTCGATAAACACTTTGAAATACATAACAATATTCATGCTGAAGCAGTAAGAAAATCACACCATGATGATAGATAAGTAAACAAAGAGATTGAACACAATATTGTCAACAGAATTTCGTAAAGTCACGATTTCATTACACGTGGTAACGTTAACAGAAGTACATAGTAATTAATAAACATAGTATTAGTAACTAAATAAAACATGACACAAAGCATTGCAACCCATTCAACAATATATTAATAAAAAGTTAATATGAATAAGACAACAAAAACCTATAACGGAAATAAAATAATCCAGCCCAGGAGTGACAAAAAACACACAATGGAGTCAAAGGGCATAGAGGATGACAATGGTGCGCCTATGGTAGATAGAACAAATGACGACCACAATAACGTATTAGCATAAATGGCTCGAAGATACGAAGACAACGGTAGGTGACTCGAGAAAGGTGAAAGAGGGTTAGTTATTCAATAAGTTTTAGTTATTATTACAGTCTCTGAAGAAGAATAAATTCGGTGATTTGTGGTTTGTTATCCTTATCATGTAACAGTCCGGGTGCTTTCGTGTTTAGTTTAGTTACAAATTAGACTGTCCGTATATACCCAACTACCTTTAAGAAGAATATTGTAAAACATAAATTGAAAAAATATACTTATAGGCATCGTAAACGTAAAATTTCAAAGTTTTTTTTTCTTCAAAATATCGTATTTTGATAGTTCAATATTTAGATTGAGGCTATGTCTTAAAGTGCCACGCCATGGAGACAATAAGACATTAAGATAACACTGGAGACATTTTGCTATCACGTCAATCGGGACTATGCCAGCTCCCATATAAAAATATACCAACCCCTTTGGTTGACTATATCTAATGTACTATGATGTTAAAATTCAATGTACTTTAAAAAAAAAATTGCCAATAAAGCTGTTTGATTTACCCGACATCATTATATATAGGGACTAAGTGTAAGCGAAATAGTTAACATAGTAGACAGTTCAACTAACTTTCATTTTCAGATCGAAAGCTAACAATCAGTGAAATCGATATTACGACATCCAATCACGTAATGAACTCTGACATTTAAGATAATCGAATTAGAGTTCAATATGCTATTGAAATTAATCTTCGCCAGAGCTTTGTGTAGTAATCCGATGGCCAGATAGTTGTGGTAGAATTATGCTTATCTGTATATTAATATCGGTACGACTTCCTGCCACCCGCCGCGCCTTTGACTATTCCTATACACCTATATAGTATATATCATTATTGGTATTTTAAATAACATTATACAGGGTGTAACAAAACACCCTAGTAATACATAAGGGGGTGCTTCAGACCAACAAACTGAACAACTTTCACAACGGAGACCACTTCGAAATCGCGAAAAAAAAATCACTTGTTTCTTACAAAACTGCAGCACCGACGAGACTCAAATGTATGGGACAGCTGATATTTTTTCGCGATTTCGAAGTTGGTTCCATAGTGAAAGTTGTTCAGTTTGATGGTCTGAAGCACCCCCATAAGTATTACTAGCGTGTTTTGTTACAACCTGTATATCATCGAATAGACGAATTTTAAGATATTTCCTTCATAGTGCAATAAGAAAAAGAGCGTCGGTATAGCACGTTGGGGAGAGCTGAAGACATTCAATAATGAAAGTTCGGGTTCGAATCCGCACGGACGACATGCCATATACGTACCAATATACCATATACGTACATGCCATATACGTACACTACGTACCAATGAGTTTTCTAGATGGTCATAATACCGAGTTCTCTCAAACGGTGGAGGAAAATATCGTGAGGAAATCTGCATACGCTGAAGAAGAAATGTGATGCTTATGCGAAGTCTACCAGTCTGCATTGACTAACCTATACACTCTCAACATAGAAAAAATACAGGGTGTACAATAAAATGGGACAGCGACTTAAAGGGGTGCTTCAGACCATCAAACTGAACAACTTTCTCTATGGGACCAATATCGAAATCGCGAAAAAAAAATCTGCTGTCCCATACATTTCAGTCGAGTTATGTTTGCAGTTTTGTATGGGAGAGCGGATTTTTTTTTCGCGATTTCGATATTGGTCCCATAGAGAAAATTGTTAAGTTTGATGGTCTGAAGCACCCCTTTGAGTAGCTGTCCCATTTTATTGTACACCCTGTATATACTCAGTGGGTTAGATGAAGGAGAGAAGATATGCACAACATGTACAGGGTGTTTAGGTAAGCCAGTTGCATTACTTTAAGGATTAATTGTACCCATGATACTGAACAACTTTTCCCAAGAAACAAATAGGAAATTCGCAAAAAAAAATGTCGACTTCCCGTACTAAATGCAATCAGCTGATTAAAAGTTTGTATGAAAAGTCACTTTTTTTGCGAATTTCCTAATGTTTCTTAGTGAAAATTGTTCATTATTACAATCACCCCTAAAAGTAATGCAACTGTTTACCCTAACACTCTGTATAAAGCTACTGTACCAACAATCTTTTAATAGTGTAGGTAATTTATACAGGTTTTCGTTTAGCCTCTTATCAAATATCAAGTATCCCTTACATAAGTGATATTGGATGGCTGGGTGGCTATCTCCTTATATATCGTAAGTTTTATTACATATCTCTATATCAGAAGCTGTACCGTCTAGATCCGCCCAGAGCGGAGGGCGGGCGGGGATCTCAGGGCGGGCCTGGCACCGCCCTCTACTTTATTTCTCAAAGATATTCACTACCATCACTAGACATTCCGTTTTTATATAAAGTTGCGTTTAGAAAGAATCCGCTATACAAAAGACTTCAACGTTGTACACATTGTTTTATTATAATTATTTTGTATGTCAATTCTTTGCTTTCATTTATTTTCGTTTTTTTAATAATATACCAAACTAGCTACCTAATATTTTATTAAATTAACGACGGCAACGTTTGTCATTTAATCAAAAGGAAAAGAACCTATGCTTTGCAACTAACAAAATATTGGTACCTCGTAGCAAAGGTTTACACCGCCCCAACCTACAGGTACCTACTATAAAACATTGATCTTGCCTGATACAGAAAAAGGTTAAACTTTTTTGGAAATGGAAATTATAATTAAAAAAAAATAACTTTCTTATCCCGGCGACCCGGTTGGTGTAATGGTTACCACGCCGGACTGCCAAACCAGGGTCCTGGGTTCGAATCCCGGTTCGGTCATGGATGTTTATATGTTTGTGCCGTTGTTATATGGTTTCCATAATAAACAGCCTATCAATAGTGCTTTCTTGGGATCATTACAATGTATGTGCCTGTGAGAGTAATTTATTTATTTATTTATTTTATTTATTTATCTCCATCTCCAAGGCGACGAGACGCTAATTACATTGGATGTCTTATTATTATTACATTACATTAACGGTAGAAAACACTACCTTTGTAAAAAAACTGCACTTTATGCGAAATACTCTAGACACATATTTTGTACTAACTACGTAATAATATGTATCAAACATTAGTCATCCACATTCGGAAACAATTTTCCAGCACATTTGACGCTGCGCAAGCGACGCCGTCGTGAGAAACGCACACAAGTCGCGGATATGTCGCGGAAACGAGATAGCAGATAGCATACCTACAGGTGTAAGTACATACGATAACTACATCCGGCGCCCACATAGATTAGTGACCAATACAGGAAACAGGATAAACGCTATAAAGTATAGGTGTCTTTATTCGGTATTTTATGTGATTGAAGTGCGTCAAAGAAATCTTGGCACTCGTCCACAATTTCTGACATAGGTATGCATGCTGTATACAGCATCAGAAAGCGATCAGCAACTCAGATAAATCACCCAAATAAATCCACACACCCTAATAAATCTACACATTCAAAATCGATAAATAAAACTTATGAATGACATTACCGCGTCAAAATGATCGAATTCACAATACATACTAAAATTTTAACAAAAAAATTAAAACCGACTTCAAAAGTAAAAAAGTACAAAATAATATTTCAGCCTATGAATTTTACGTTCGAATATCTGTAAAAAAATTAATTTGCTTTTGAAGTCGGTTTTAATTTTTTTGTTAAAAATTTTTTATTTCATTATTTTTAGTGATTAAATAGGTTATTTCGACTCAGATAAAAGTTATACACGCAAAGGGTACATTGAAAAGAAGCAAATGGTTCAATCGCAGACGATTTGCTGTTTGACGAGTTATATCATGTAGCTCCGAAGTGCGTCATCAGATCATCACAAAATTAAAATGAGATCACCTCGGGAGTTACCCTTTTGAGCAAAAATAGAATTTTTAAATTTGGTCCACAATTGACGAAAATATCTAATAAAAAAAAATACATACAGCCGAACATAGAACCTCCTCCTTTTTCTGAAGTCGATTAAAAATGTTAGCAACATTTTTAAAAGGACAATAATGTGAAATAGTCCTAAAATTCCCAGTATTTTGAGTGTTTAGATTATTTAGCAGATGAACGGTATTTGAACACTCTGGATGTATCGATGTATTTGGTAACTTTTAATGTGTAATTTTATTGGATGTCTTATTTTAGATGCCATACGATAAGATGACGAAGATGATTAACTATGTAGTGTTGAGACAGATTTTACTTCCTGATAGAAAACCAACCAAATAACAGAAGATACCAGATAACAGGCCAAATTCGTTTTTCTTTTGTTTTGGTATGTTTTTAATTCTGTAAGTACCCAATCTATTTGCAATACCTTCGCTCAGTCAAACTCTTTATTTATGTTAACTCGATTTTCGCATGTTGTGTTGTGTTCATCATACATTAGAACTTTTTGTACCTAACTAAACATTTGATTGAATTTATGTAACAACTGATGGCAGACTTTAAACCTACATTCTTAACAAATTACGTGTCATATACCAAATATTCCTATCAAATTAACTGTGAAAAATATTTCCTCGTACAATTAATTCACGTTCATCAACTCAATAGCTCAGAATCTCAATCAAGAAGTTCCTAAATCATAGACCATAGAAAACGGAAGAGTTGTCATCGGCACACGTAAATAATCACTTTTGGCGGTCGTTAGGGGGAGAGGGGGGAGAGGTGGGGTGAGGGGGGAGGAGGTAATTTAGCTGCTCATCCATCAAGTCCACCTTCACTCCGACCTGGATTTTGTTTTCAATTAAGCGGCAGTTTAAAAATGTATCGTAACGATTGCTAGCTTCCACGTGTTGGTTCTTGTTTCAATTGATTAATTCATTAATTAGCATATTAGGACAAAAATATTAGGTAATAGTATTTTCGAAATACAAAGGGTAAACTTAAATGTGTTACGTACTTTAAGAGGTGTTTCAGACCATCAAACTGAACAACTTTTATTACCAGATCAATACTAAAATAGCGGAAAAAAGGGGGTTTTCATAGAAAATGTCAATGCCATTAGCCAACTCGACCCTTTGAATAGCACAACAGAATTAGTATCACGGATTCGTTGTTGATCTCATAGTGAAGTAGTCGAGTGTGCCTACCAGTCTATCGCAACTGCATAGATGCGAGAAAATGTATGGGATGTGGTAGAACTTGAATGGGCGTCTATATTCGTCTCTTTTCTTGACCCTCTCTTTCATGAAATGTCACGTGACGTAATTCAGATGTTTTTCACACGTTATGAAACAGACTCTGTCTAAATTATTTAAAATGTTTTTGGGTGTTTATTATATTTAGAATTAATAAATAAACGTGAATATAAAACATAAAACACAAGTAAATTCAGTGTATTACGTGATATTGCACCATAAAAGCTTAAAATTAAGTACTAGAAATGCGAAATATGCTGTGAAAGGTCGGAAAGAAAAGATGGTAAAAAACGTAACTTCATAGCAAGATTTCCACTGGATGAAGCTCGGTAAGCATAAATTTATCCTATTTATTAGCCCAGGTTTATATTTAGGCAATCATTTTCGTAAAGAGCGGGAAGTATTTGTAAAGAAGTGAGGGATTTGGAGAAATGTCGATATCGATATAATTGTTGATACATACATGCAGACGCATACGGATACGAACGACTATGCTCCCCGAGGAGGTAGTCAGAGATATTCTGAAACATCAGAACATCCACCATACAAAAATCATCCATCATATTTTTGATGATATGATAAGATTACACTTTTGTATACATGTTTTATTTTCAGATGCAAAAAATGGGTTCAAGTTACTGGAAATGAAGATCTAGCGTACCTACATACCAATCGAAAAATGAACCAATTATTATTTGCGAGAAACATTTCCTGCCTGGAAGATTTTCATAAAAAATGACAAAATTGAAACCAACTGCCATTCCATATCCATACGGCTCACTGCATACTATCCTGTAATTAGTCCGTAAGTTTTCCTAAAATGAATAAACATTTAAAAAAAAAAACAAATGGGGTACGGCTAATATTGGCGTCTTTTTTTTTTAAGCGGCCAGGTACCAAATGTTGTGGGTATTTTAGGGTGAATATTACCTTACATTGTTATGCAAAAAAAAATTTCCTGCGGTGTAACGTTTCGGAGATATTTAACTTTAAAGTTTCAAAAAATTAACTGTACAAAAGTCATTAAAAGTAACTCGTTTTGGGTCTTATACCACACATTATTTATTTTACAGCCCAGAATTATTAGTTTTAATTATTTATGATATCATAACGCACATTTTGTGCAGGAACGCACCGCAATCCTCACTCGTTTGCGGTGATGGTTTGAATGTTGAAATTTTCTATTTTGTAAGATATTGTATTGATTTATATATATTTGTAGATTACTTGTGTTACTGGCCAATGCTGTGTGCGCCTGTTATATGTGTGTGTATTAGAAATTGATTTTTAGCGTTCCTATGTTATTGTAAATGTTTAAATATGTATACTGTTGGTGTGCCATATTAAATAAAATAAAATAAAATAAAATACCTTAAATGTACATAGAGTCTTCTTTAAGAGTTTCATAACAGTTAGGATAGCCAATCTAACCTATTATTTCAATGTGGTATAATTTTATGTAAATTAATTATAATTATTAATACCTACGAATGTCTTTTCTTTATCTCAAGACAGTCCCAGACTTATTAGTAGGTGGCTAATTGTTTGTTTTATTCTAGTGATTGGATTAACATCAATCCATCACTAAAAAAATCTGCAATTTTTAAATATCAATATCATATGGCAATTTTTTTTTTCTGCAACTATCGATATCGTTAAATATTCACAGCACATCACTACTTTGCACTGTCATTTTGTTTTCAATATTGGCAACATGTTGCTCTATGTTGGCTATGGAATGGTAGCTTCAAGTCATACAAGTTGACGTTTTTTACGATTATTTTGCTCCAAGGAGTCCCGTCTCTTAAAACGTAGTGATTATATTCTCTTTGGTGCCTACCTACTCTCTAAAGATTGCACCCCGCATATCGTAAAAAAACCTACCATTGTAGCACAAGATTACGAACTAACAATACAATATTGAATGGTAGTATAGGTAGGTACTCCTTTAATATGAAATTTTGATCAGCGCAACTTCACATTCATTGTAAAAAAATAAGTTTTATGAACAGTAAATTGTGTTGATGCTTTACATAATTCATAAATCCGAGATAGAAACCAAACCAATAGTTACCGAGCTACATACTCTACTTACAATAGATCAAATTAAATGCAATTCGTCACTTGCAGAGTTATTGCTGACAGCAAACCACGTCAATCTATCAATCTCAAATAAATACAAAAGAAATGAAAATCCATTGAGACAATTTAAAAATTCAATAGCTCTTATTTGTGTCAAGCAGTTGACAAGACACCTCTACAGACATCAAAATCTGATTTTCGCGAATAACAGCGACAGCATTGAGGCCATTGGATATAAATTATTTTTCTCCGTTATTTAAATAGACAGTGACGAGTGATCCATGAGCTAATTACCTCCTAACGACCAGATCTGTGACATCTCTAGATATCTCGTGAGCCGACGAAAGATGCCCTTTATTTTATAGACAAAAGAGTTCTATTTTGGGCCCGAGGAAATGGATACGCGTCAATCGTCCCGACGGGAAAAATGGATGAGAAAACAATGCATTCGGCTTCCGTGCACTCTATCTTTGGACGGTATCAGTTTCATTCAAGAATTTTTAGTAGAGTAGCATATTTCAGTTATGTAAGTATTTCAATATGATGTAATCCACTTGACACGTCATTCCGGATCAGGTCAGTTACGACCTTTTCCCCGAACGTCCACTATGGACCCGAACGTCCAGTTCCCAGTTTCGTCCATTTCCCCGAACGGCCTTTTCCCCGAACGGACATTTACCCGAACGGCCATGTCCCCGAACGGACACTAGCCCGAGGGTCCCATACAAAATTAGGACTTAGAAAATTTTCAACAAAAAACAATCGCCAGATGTAACATTCGGGATCCGGAGGATGTGGTAGTACTAGGGTGGGGGAACACCACCTCTGGTAACATGAAAAAACATGAAATGGTTGCTTTTGTTTACAGGTTTCAATTTTCACCACGCGTGACCTCTGGTGACCTTCAAGGTCAATGACCTGGACCTTGAACATGAAATGGAGGGTTTAATTAAAGGGAATGTTTTTGGGTAGACTGGGTAAATAGTAGCAATTCGGTTCTGGCACTCGCCGACCGCTGCCGCGACACGCTCGCTCCGCTCGCTCGGCTCGTGCGCTGTGGGTCGCAAGATACCTAACATGCTCGTCGTTTCGCTCCTCGCTAACCTAACTGAGAAATGAAGTTTTAAATTAATTCCTAAAATTATAAAAAAAACATAATTTATAAAATATCTAGATAACGGTGAATCCTAGCGAAAAAATAGCGAATTTTTCGAACCCCTGCACGGGTAGCATGACAACCCGCGATAGCCGTAATACGGCTTTATCACGTCTTTTATCTCATTCGTGCGCGCGTGATAGCCACGCTACGCCGCACACTGGAACCGAATCAGAAAATCTTGGACGTAGGGTACAAAGTCCTTATTTCGGGCTGAATTTTTTTTGTAGACCTCTTCATTCAATTACAAACCACTTTTATTCATATGTAGTTTTCGGAAAAATCCAGTTTTCATGGTGAAAAAATATTTTGATGTATTTTTTGTATGAAGAAAAAGTAACTTTTTGGCATAACTCTTGCTAGGGAAAAAATCTAAAGATATAAGCTTGTAAGCGTTATGGAGGACGTTGTTCTTGACATTTTATCTCAGAAAGCAACTCTGTATGTCTGCGATCTTTTTAATTTTTCAGAAAACAGTATTTTTCAAAAAATTATGTGAGAGTAAAAGTTGGTTCGTAACTGAATGGAGAAGCCTATAAAAAAATAAAAGATTAAATTTTTGTATAGAAATTTTCAAATGCCCGTAATCAAAAAGATCGCAAACATACAGAGTAGGTCTCTGAGTATAAATTGTCAAGGACAACGTCCTCCATAACGCTTACTAGCTTATATCTTTAGATTTTTTCTCTAGCAGGAGTTATGACAAAAAGTTACTTTTTCTCCATACAAAAAATATATCAACATTTTTTTTCACCATGAGCACTGGATTTTTCAAAAAATTACACAAGATTAAAAGTGGTTTGTAATTGAATGAAGAGGCCTACAAAAAAAATTCAGCCCGAAATAAGAACTTTGTACCCTACGTCCAGATAATTTCTGATTCGGTTCCAGTGTGCGGCGTAGCGTGGCTATCACGCGCGAACGAATGAGATAAAAGACGTGATAAAGCCGTATCACGGCTATCGCGGGTTGTCATGCTACCCATGCTGGGGTACCCATAAACCCACCCTTCCGCATGCAAAAATAAAAATAAAACATCATTTTTGAAAATTTTACAAGTCCAGCCTCCATACAAATTTCACCCGAAAATTCGTCTAAGTCGATGGCTCATACGAAATCGTTCAAAATTTTTCTAAGTCTCGGACCTTTCTTCCGTTCCGACACTTCATGAAAATGTCCGTACAAGGAAATGGACGTACTAGGCAAAGTCCGTTCGGGGAAATGTCCGTTAGGGGAAATGGTCGTACAAGGAATTCGGGCGATGGTCGTTCGGGGAAAAGGTCGTAACTGACCTGATCCGTCATTCCATCCTTCGATTATTATCTAATATGCTAAAAGAAGACCTAGCTTTGTAGCAAATATAAGGTTAGAATTAAAAAGAGTAGGTTTCCATCCGTTTGGTAGCAAGTATAAACTTAGAATTAGAAAGAGTAGGTAGTTTGTATAGGAGTTTCTGATCAGCCAAAAGATTATGATCATGAGCATGTATGATGTAATTGGTAAATTAATATTATATGTGAATGTGACGTTAATTTAGAATGATCCCGATAGTTTTTTTGGTAGTGTTCCTAATTACGAAGCCCAGAATTTGAATCATTGTCTAGTTACCATTATACAAGTTGATATAGACTTGGACTCTGGAACATCGAATGGTACCAAATAATCTGTGCGTAGGTTCAAATTGTTTGTTCTAAAATCTACCTGTTATGCCATAGCCGTAGATTTTAAACCCACTAACAGGCAAGCAGATTTTACAAAGAAAAATTACGACTCCGGATATTGGAAAACAGCGTTGAAAAGCCAAAGGAACACGTAATAAATTCAATTAAAATTCACCTTAACACAAAACCGAAACACATCTCACGTTACCCGATAAGATTTCGGTAGCGAACATATTGGGCCCTTCACAAAGCAAACCCGAGAACGCTGGCGGGGCCTTGTTAGCACCTTGGACACCTCCAACACGATCGATTAGGCCCCCGGCCGCTCACATTCAATTATTTATTTATTTATTCGTAATTAACCCGCACAAGTTATGAAGGCTTCAATTTACGAGCGCTCGAGATGAGATATCAGTGGGATCGTTCGAGATTACTTTATGAGCTGGGACGTTGGTGATAGCGATATTTTGGCGAATGATTTATTTGTGGATGTTGCAGGATGAAAAAAAAATTCGGTCATAGAAAAAGTGAGCAATCGTTTGATAGTCGACGCACATAAACGTATATAACAGAGAAATAGTGAAGAAAACTAGGAAGAAAACTACTAACTAACTAACTAGTAAGGTATTATCTAGTAACTATTTGAAGTCAAGTAGTTCTTGATCTTGAGTGATTCGTGAAGAAAATTAATATACAAAATTAAAGAAATAATTGAAATTTACAATTACAAAGTGTAATTGAATACAGTGTTGTCACAAATTGAATTATTCAAAATAGATAATCGTAAAAACACTAGCATTCTCTCATTAAAATATACAATGTGCTCGCCATTAATAACTTGCAAATATCGATACATCGACATGTTCGACAACGATTTTATCGACTGTCGATACTCGATAAGGCGGCCCGTCACGAGGCCAATTTGTAAGGGTCCATAAATTACTTTATTAAAATAAATCATTGAGTTTATTGTTCTCTTCTCACCTTATCGACTATTGTTGTTTTCGGAGAATTCGTGCAAGGTCCATTTAATATTGAACTATATGCAAACTACTTAGTTTTATCAGTGGAAATAGGACTATTAAAATTTTGAATATTTATTTACACCCAGTAACGGAGCCATTGCGTCTAGTCTATAATTATCATTGTATTGAATGCATTATTACACGAGTAGCTAAGTAGTAAGTTAAATTTTTCTTGTACAGGGTGTAATTGATATCATTGGCATCCTTTTAAACTAAGAGTCTACCCATCAAACTGAACAACTTTTACTATGGGAGCAAACAGATCGGAGCAAAAAAAAATCTGCTGTTGCATACATTTGAGTCGAGAAGGCATTGCAGTTTAGTATGGGGCAGCAGTTTAGTATGTCGTAAAAGTTGTTCAGTTTGATGGGTAGGTTTAAAAGGATGTTAATGATATCAATTTCACCCTGTATACAGGATTACAGGGTGTAACAAAACACCCTAGTAATACTTAAGGAGGTGCTTCAGACTATCAAACTGAACAACTTTCACTATGGAGCCAACATAGAAAAAAAAATCTGCTGTCCCATACATTTGAGTCGAGCCGGTATTGCAGTTTTGTATGAAACGATTGATTTTTATTTCGCGATTTCGAAGTTGGCTCCATACTGAAAGATTTTTTATGGGCTCAAAATATTTCGAGAGTATTCTCGATTGCATTCACAAATTAAGAAACGTTATTTAGCCATTAATTGAGATTCGGTTATGGTGTTGACTGTATTATATCCAACATACATAAATAAGCAATGACAAGAGATGATACTGTACACCCACCAACGCATATTGAACCTAATTTAACAAGCTTCTACAGCTTTAGTGTCACAAGCTGAGTTGTTGACTGTACTTACAGTTTATTTCATTCAAAAGTCACTTTAAAAGAACTTTATATTGCTTGTAACAAGGATGAAAATACCTCAACTCATAAGGCTTGTGAAGTGAAGTCACTCGAACCCTGAGGGTACACCGAGCCTCACAACCGTAATTCACCCATTATTGGAGTAGATGCAATAAATTATTACCAAGTTACTTTGTGGCCCTATCTCGTTGGCCAAGATATACGATTCGAGCGAGACATTACACTTCAATCAGTATACGTTATGCTGTTTATTCCAATAGAGCCACGAAGACACAAAAATATATCTAACTAGAAAATCAGATAATCAGAAACAATCATATTGAGAGAGAGTCTAATTGATGTTTCTAATTGAGAATAAGGGACGGATTGACGCATCCGACGACCTTTTTTATCTTTAAGATCTCATTAAATTATTGTATACTTTTAGAGAAATAAAGTTTTACTATTAATGTTAATCCAATAAATACATTGAGAATAAAAGGACAATTTATCATGTACATATTTCTAAAAACTGTGTAACAATAACAAGGCCACACTTATTTTACATACTTTTGATTCTATAGCAAATGTCAACAATAATCATCATCAAATACAACGTACCCATTATTGCCACTAAACAGCATGCATACTTGATTTGTGTGAAAGTTATTATACCTGTCGGGTTAATTAGGAAAAAAGATTGCTATATAAGATTTCATAATTATGTTATGTATCACTTATGTATGAAACTTGGACGAGTATATGTCAATGATGTTAAGAAAACATTTGACAATCTCATATATGTAGCCCAATTAACACCGATATTATCCTATTAGGTTTGCCATTTCACCTAGAGGCCTAAAGCTATACAACTCCGTACTAGTAAACCGTTCAATTAAATTTATATCTTCCGACGCCTTTTGATTTAAGGTCCAATGTTTAGGACGCACTGCGCAGGCGCGAAACCCGCCAGCCTTTAATAAACGATTATTAATAAGTTATGTTTTTAATTACGGCCCGATCTGTTGCTTATTTATTCGAATAATTTTATAGGGCCCCGCGGCGTTGAGGCCCGCGCCACAACAATAAAATATATGACGACGATGAATAAATTCGATCTGTAAAGAGAATTATTACGTGTGGCATTCCAATCTGTGTAAGTGATGTCAGTGTCCGAATGTCTAATAAGGTAATCAGACTAAAAAAAATCTTGGGCATTACATCTTTTAATAAGGCCCCCTTTATTCGTCATTAGCAAAGAGATTATACCTTAAGGCATAGAGAGAGCCATATCATTGCAAGAATGTCCACTCAAGAACATTGTATATAGTATCCTATAGGTGGACCAAACTCTCGAATTTCGTGGAGAATGCAAAATAAACTCTAATTTTACGTAATAAGTATTAATTTCCTTCAATGTTGTTGTAGGCTGACAACCAAGCAAATGTGAGATAACCAGAATACTCGTGTGTCTCTTTCTAACGTGTTGCCAACTTATTAAGCTACCACTTTAGAATTTACTGTAAAAAAAGATGTATTGTAAATTAAAAAAATATTTTTGATTTGAAAATTCATAATTTAAAGTATATTAGGTATTGATAATTTTAATTTGTTTTACACTAATTTTGTTCAATTTATGACAAAACAAATAAGGTAAGTACAATACTTTAGTGTATTATTTCAAAACTTTTTAATGGCAACTCTTTGGTGTTATGAAAAAATATTATTATGGCGGACATATTTGAAATTTGAAAAGTCATAAAATAACAAATTAAATTGTTGTGATAACTGATGATAACATTGTAAACCTTCGAAATGGTCAATTTTTGTTGTGTTACTGGATGCAAAAATGAAATTTACCCTGGATGTGGGTTTTCTTTCCACAGGTTAGATATTTTATTGTTTCGCTAAACTTTTCTTAACTAGGGTGACCATTGACCATTTTGGCGACCTATGTATTAAACACAAAATGTGTGTTGCTTGTAGATTTCCCAGGGATGAAACGCTGAGAGAAAAATGGTTGACAGTAGTCCCTGGGAAAACCTGCAAGACATTCGCCTGTCTGTTTGTTTGTAACAGCATCACGCAAAAACTAAGGAACCGATTTTGATGAAACTTTTCTTGTTTGATAGCTTATGATTTGACATAAAATCTGGTAAGTACGTATTGGTACTGACGTGTTAATGAATAAGCGCAAAACCGCATGCACCCCAACTGAATTATAGCAAAATATTGATTGAAACAATAATTTCATTATTTTGATAATTAAAATTTAAAGTTATTCGCATTTTAAATTTTGTGGCAAAAATGTTATCATTTCAGCAATGAATGAAAGCGCTAACCTACTCATGGATACATTTTAGTAAGTAGGGTATGTGTGTCCATGCGGTGGGTTGACATCGGGTTCAGTGAATTTTATTTTGAAGAAAGAATCATATGTCGAAACCAAGATAATTCAATTCTCGATTCTAAACAAAATACTTTCTAGTTTTGCGATAATTTATTTATTTATTTATTTATTTTATTTATTTATCACAAAAAAGAACAATAATATAAATCGGTAGAAATCGGTATTCATTAACACGTTGTATTATTTTTGCGGATGAACGAGAACAGTCGCGGGTAAACTCAAAATTATATATATTTTTAGTCTGAGTTTACCCCTAAAAACATTTTCAGAATAAAAAGATAATATTGAATCCTCAACGAGATGGAAAGAAGCAGGCTTGAATAAATGCATATTAGGTATCCCGTCAAATTTGAGAATGAATGGACTCCCTAGTTAGAAAGGGACACACGAGGATTTAGGTAATCTCACTTGCCCCGGTGCCAGCACCGTAGTGTACAATCTAGTTACTATACAAAATTTTTGTGTCCACTTTTATTTACGTTTGTTTGAGTGTGTGGTATCAAGTAGTGGGGAAAAAGGATCAAAGGATCAATTAGACCAAAGTGACATTTGCCCTAATGTTTACGGTCACTTTTCACACACACTAGCATGAAAAAAGTGGACAGCCGCATAAACTCCTTCTACTATTAAAGGTACGTCATAAGACAAAAGAAACTAACTACAATCGTAAATTGATTCAGTCTCTATGCTTTAGAAGAAAGAGATAATGCCTCTGAGGTCATTAGGTAATAAGGCCTTATATGGTTCAATCGTAAATTAATTTTCTGTTCATCATCATCATGTCGTATGGCAATTATTATTATTTCGAATCTAAATCTACAAAGTTAATAAGTGGGTACAAAATATATCTTTGAATGCAGTCTTGGATTGCACTTGTAAATTTAATTAATTTTATATCGCGCGATCACGCGAAATGAATTATCGAAACAAAAACGGTTATCAATATAATTCAATTAGTGTGTTACAATTTGAACTCCGTTGATAAATTAAAACATTATTTCTTGAACAAAATTTTCTTATTTAGTTCACCGACTAATTTAGTTTCTTTGATCTCGCAACACAATTGAAGTAAAATTCATCATGCTTCATTTCCAAGTCATTGTCACGCGCTAAATTTGATATTGCTCAAATCATGTGACAGATCGAAAAATAACGCGCGTCCGAGTCCAGAGTTTATACCGAGCGCCTCTCCCGACCGTTCAGAAACAGGAATGTGGAAGTTTCTTGACAGATGACATGACGAGATGTTGACGAGCAAGAAGCTTGACGAGTCTCTACCTCGGCATGTGAATTGGCGCTTGATCGAGGAAATTATTAGACAATTTAGAAACTATTTTTAAACGAGGCATCTTACCCAAATCTTATCTATATTATATTGTTGTTTTGTGTTGTTGCTGTTGTGTGTTAGGGTTGCATTACTTTTAAGTCTTTGACAGCCAAATGACCGACAAACAATGGAATATCTAGGCTAGGTATTGTTATTGTGACCCGACGGCTTTCAACGTGTTAAAGGGTGATTGTATTCATGATACTGAACAATTTTATCTGAGAAACGTATAGAAAATTATCAAAAATGGATTTTTGGCTCTCCATTCTAAATATGATCAGCTGAACTTATGAAAAGTCGATTATATTGTTCGGTATTTTCCCCAACATTCCTAGTTGTTTAGTGTCATGAGTACAATCACCCATTAAAGTAATGCGACTATCTACCCTAACACGCTGTAGAAATATAATGTGACCAATATGGATTTATGAAAATCTCAATACGATTCAAAACAACAAAGGTTTCAATTCACCTTGATGAAAATGAGTCACGCTCGATTTTTCGATCAAGCCGCAAAGGGTTTGTTTCGTCTGGCCGGCCTGGTGCAAGCCAAAATATTGCAATAAATGGGTCAATGCAACATTGTACCGACCTCTATCGAACCCGCATAACGCAACTCAAATCCACCGCAACATACGTTATTAATCAACTTTTATATCGTCGTAAAACCACGGCGGGATTAAAGAATTAAACTAACTCGAAATCATATTTTTATGGTATTTAGATCCGAGGTTTTTGAGATTTTATAGTGGCGAGCTGTTTAGTGTGGTTTCCAATTTGTGTGTCGGTTGATTTATGGTTCGTCGTATGTAGCTAGACGCTTTGTAGACGAGGACGCGGCGCGACGGTTGTCGACGTCACAATGAACTACTGTCGTGCACCAATAGCATTAAATTACGTAACGCTTGTAAAGATATCCTCAAGGGCATTAAAATTGTCATCTATCATTCTATGAAAACGCTGGTAGGTTTCTGCGGCCTCAATTGGGTTATGTCGATGCAGAATTGAAGAGGAATGACTCATTTTGTTTACAAACAGATTCCGCTAGATGTCAAGCTATAAAGCTCACTCCGTCTACTAAATCTAGAATCTATATTTACAAAAGCATTAATAATGAACGAAGACAGTGTTCCGGCGAACATCACGTCTCGTCTTACCAATCACGCTTGCTAGGAACTAACTTGATCTAACGTAATAGCAGCCGCATTGGCCGATCTCCCAGTAGGAATCGGGATACGACAGCTGATTTCCGGTCTGACCTCTTACAAATAGAAAGACTAGATCGCTTTAATTTTAGAAAAGGGGCTACGAAATCTGATGGCACTCCATTAAAAGATACAAAAGTTGGGACCTTCACTGAGACAAAAGAGTTGAAAGTGAAGAAACAAATGGAAATAGGTGACGTTGTCAACACTAATGATGGTGTTAAGATAGTAGGTTCATTTTATGTGTTCAATCAAGACTACAAAGAGTCCTAATGGACTGTTGCTCAAATTGATGACTCCATACAACAGACAGTTCATTTCATCAGTGGCAGAAGTAGCAGAGGTTAGGAACATTGTGTTGTGAGCGAGTATGTAGCCGCGTATGCACAGAGACGTGCGCCGGCGTCGACCGGCATTGCGCTCCGCTGCCCGCCACCTAACACGCGTATAAAATCTTTGATACGCAGCACCTATGGAATCGAAATCCGATATTCGACTCCCAAGTTTATTTATCGCGAAATGCGACGATATTTTCGTCCGTCCGTCACTCGGACAGTTCACAGAAGCGGCAAGATTAATTGTATTTCGGTTGAGCCATCAAAATAATTAGAATGACGCTATTTTCGTTTCTGATGCTAATTTGACAGACGTCGCGGGAGATTTCATGTCTTCTTGTTTCCCGGCTGGATTCTTTGATTGCTTTGTTATTTATTTTTAATCTTTTATATCACGGGCACGAGCTCGCAGCCACACATGTTTGATCATTATAAATGCGAGCCAGTTTTGCACTACCAACATGATTTATTTTTGATTCCAAATTGCGGCCATATCTTATCAAAATCTAAATGTCATAACTACGACAATAAACATTCATTAACATTGGCTGCGATCCAGAAATTTGACGCAGTTATTGTGTTTCGGTCGTTGCCGATGGGATCAGAAACGAGGGAAATGCAATAACAATCTAAACAGGTTTATTGTAGGAAATATTTGATAGCTTGCGGTTCTCAGAACATACGTTTAATCTACGGCAGTTAATTTTGAATGTGGCCGCAATAAATGTGTTTGATTAATATCATTCTCGCGAAACAAATGTAATGTTTCGCATGCGTCTGTGATCAAAGCACGTTTGTAAATCATGTTGAAACAATGCTTAGGACCATAAAGAGTGTTGATGAGATGTAGCGGATTAAATATAAAATATTGGTAAACACGCTTATTAGATCAAACGAATGAGATTGGCAAAGATCCGAGAGAACTTGTTAAACTGAAGTAAAGCGTAAACATTAAGAACTAAGTCGGTTTGTTGAAATCAACATAATTAATAATCGTGTATAAGAACAATCAAATGAACTACAAAAGATCTTAATTCAACAGCACAGGAGAATCAAAAGAACTAAAAAGTAATTAGCTTCTGTTGTAAGAAACAAGAAAGTTGGAAAGTATAATTCTTGAATAGTACCAAGATCAGAGAATGCGTGAACATGTTTTGACACTATAGACCGAATGATTAATGACAGTACGGTAATCGTATGTGGTTAAAAATAACAGGACACAAGCAGGAGGGAAAAGTGTTTTGTTGACATTAAAATAGGTCAGTGGGTAATATTATTAATTCAAATAAAGTATACTACAGAACAGAAACAGTTAGCATGAGTATTGAAGTATTTGAACGTAACTCTACACTACGTTACGTTAGTAGACTAGAAGGTGGCTCACTAAAGGCTCCTTGGTACTAATTCCTGTTTTTAATTTTAATGAAACTAATCTTTTGCCTAATTTTCATCGTTGGCCATCTCAATATAGACCGCTCGCCATCACATGTTGATTATTAGCGTAGGCTAGTTAATTGAAAGCAAATGTTTTAATCAAAACATCTATATCGTGTTTCACAAAGAATACATTATAAAATATTTCGTAGCCAACGTCTTGACCTCCACTAGTATTATTCTAATTCTCTGGAATTAGACGATTACAACATTCGCCTATTTCGATGCCGAGTTTTTCGCTCAGTTTATAAATTTGCGTTCAGTTTAAATAATAAGCTTTGATTTCTTAAAACAAATATGTTTTTAGATGAAGTTTCAACAAAACTATTTGCGTTTTATGAAGTTATACAACAAAACTCTCGGATTTAGGTAAAGATTCATATCTGAACTCTGAAGGGGTCGTAGGCGCCGCTTTGACATAATATCTTCAGTCTATATTTATTCAGTTTTCACTCTTATTACCATTGACATACAAGATATTACTGACTGGCTTGAATGTGGTAATAACTTTTATAAGTTTACTTTAAAAGGAACTGATACACACACATTTATGAAGCGACAATGTTAATTATAAGATCAAGATAGTAAGCAATTCGTAGAAATCAAAGCGAGCGAGGTGACAATCTCGGTGTGACAATTAGATAATTATTTTAATTGTCACACAATTGCTTCCCGTCGGAATAATGAACAATGGTTGGCTACTTGTAACTTTAGTGGTAACAGTAGATATAGGTGTATTTTATGTTCTGATGAAATGATAATAAAATGATATTGTTTTAACTCTACTATGAAAATCATAGCAGTTGTAGTAGAATAAGTTAGAGTAGAGATGTACTGTATAGCTAGTTTCTACAAAAATCTGTTTCCATAAACGTTTGTGTTTGTTGTTTTGTGTGTTGTGTATGCGTTTAAGCTAGCTACACATTATCTGTACTCTAGCTTATACCACTAGACAAGTCTCTATCAACCCTAATTCAACTTTCAGATATTTATGAAATCTTAACCAAGGTAGTTAATAACTGTATATTCAGTCAGAATAATTATCCTAATTATGATTAAACATATTTAATTACCTTGCTATGTCTGATTGCAATGAATGGTTTTCTTAAATACTTAATGTCAAATGTTAATGAGATCAAAGCAAATAGAAAGCAGATGATCAGACTAATAAAGAACCGGATTGTATTATAATAGTCGACCCCGTATTTACCAGGCTTACTTATAGGTAAGTAGCGTGACTTTAACTATTTGTTTGATCCAATAGAAACGCGATAAATCAATAAAGGCACGAATCGAAATGCTCGAAGAGAAAACAGTGACGTAAAATTTTCACGATAAAGGTTATGGGCTTGTAACATCAATATTGAAGAAGCAATGACATAAATATACAAGATGATTTCGTATTCAAAGTACCTACTTGGATTAAGTACTTTGATAACGAAAGCGTGAATAATGATATAAGAAATCCAAAAATAAGGCAATTTTTATCTAAACACAATGTAGCTCTCACTCAGCCCAGTCTGCACGCCAAGTACTAGAAAACATTTAGTAGAGGGCGGCAAGGGTACAATTACTGCGAAATAAGCAATAAATTATATAGGAATGGCGGTGGTGCGCCGGCGCCGCGTGACGCCGAGCGCCGCTTCCGCGAAACGCCATCTAGCGGTCGGCAAATTGCACCGCGATCACGATCGATATCCACATGGAACACAGCTCGACGGCATATCAATGGATATGCAGGAAGAGAGGAACACCATCCAACAATGCAATGTAAAGACTGGGTAATTATTAAAATGACCAAGAAAGGCAACGTAGAGTTGAGTTATCATTTTCATACATTTGAAAAGAAATACAGTCCTCAGGGATCATATGCGACTAGTTACCACGGATAGTTGGTGGGAGTCTAGCAAAGCGTCTGGTGGAGTTAACCGAGCCAGAACTAAAGATAAGAAATCACCATAATTATATTATGCATGATTCTAAGGCTCACATCTTTAGATTTAGGATGCTCCTGTGACAGTAGAATGCAATAAAGTTATTGAATATAACGTACGTGTGAGAATCAGCTGGGCAAGCCGATGCACCAGACGAGAAGCAGTAAGAAGTGGTATTGAGAGTGAGGTGGCTGTCCCTCCTGCATGGATGATTTATTAGTAATCATCCGTTTCATGATAATAAAATTGGGGTTGATGCCGGCCGGATCTTTGGAAATCATCAGATTTGACGGACTGTAGCTATCTATTTATTTTAGTGTCTATATTAGTCGTCGATAGTACTTATAGATATTTTAATATCATTTTCGTATACTTTTTTATTGTGCTAACCACATCCACCAACTCTTCTATGATCCATATCTTAATCGCGAGACCAATTTTCATAAAATAGAAACATTGTTGCAAATATGTTGTTTTACTCTATTTTAGTTTCCTTATGGTTCGTTTGTAACTGAAATAATATGTTGACATTTTCAGAATAGTCCTTTGTTAGGTTTGTTTCTTGTTAATAATGAAGATCATTATGGCAGCGGTCCTACTATATCTAAATTACAAAAATTATATTTAATTAAAGATGCAAAGGAATTTCTCGTATAATTAGCTTTTGAAAATTCTTTTGTGTCGAGTAGATTTTCCGCATCTACGAGTAGGTAATCACTATTAATACTATACTCTATTAATATAATACAATTTAAGATTCGAATTAACATAGAAAAATATTTTTCCTTTTTCTATATTTTACCCGCAACTTTCATCTTCGCAGGTAGTTTTTACCAATATCGGACCATCAAATAAATTGAGGATGTAAGTTAATCACTTACCTCAGTAAAAACATTTGTAACAATAACTTTGGAAAGGCCCGGCGACAAAAAGGGCGTACTTTTATAAGGGTAGTTCCAAAGAATAGATAGTTTCGAGACGTGTTCTAAACAAAAGGTCCGGCAGTACGGAGGCTCAATGCGGAATATTCCGGACCTATAACGGGATTGGGTCCCACAGATGATAAACAAATGTAGTAAATTAAAATTTGCTGTTTTATGACTTCGTTCTTTGAAATAAGGATAAAAGTTTCACGTAATGGTAATGGTGATCTTAATTCGATAACTCGGGGTTTTATATATTCTATTTCAAATTCAAAAATTCAAATTCAAAATAATTTTATTTCAGATACTTTTGAGACACAGACTTTTGAGAAGATTAAAGAACCTTAATTTAATAACAATCTACTCGTATCTACTTTTGTGTTGGCAAATAATATATTCTATACATTTGGTATGCAAATATATGTCAAATATCGATCCTTTTTTTTAATTATTTCATCCACTAACACCTTCAAAAAACACACACTCGCAAGGCTTAATTTTCAAGTTACATTCTTTTTTGCTAATGAAGCTCAAAACTACCTGCTTAATTTGATAACGAATTTCATAATTATGTTATTGGCGGGTTTGGCTTTATGAATAGTACTACAATCGAATCGTATAATACCAATTATATCACTCACACCAAAACAAACAAATTCGATAAAACATTCCATAATATCGATACGCGATAACGGCATTGCTGAATCGTGAGTCAGTTTTATCGACATTTTTTCAACGTCTGTAATTTTTGTATCGATTGCTGCACTGTCTCCAATTCAGGTAGACAAAATACAATGATATTAAACATTTAACCGACGTCAAAAAAAAAACATTTCAAAGCAATTAACTTGGAGTAAGCCTCCGTGGCGTCAGAAAGATTACAAAGGACTTATCACTTTTTTGTCTGGACACTGGTTTTCTAAATAAAACCCAACCCTATAGCAACAACCATTGAATCTAAAATGGTTGTGAGTTTTATGCTGAAGGGTAGTGTTGGTGGCCACATGTATTTGTTTTCGTTAGATAACAAATTGGTCATCTTGACGAGACCTCCGATGAAGTTGTCGCCGATATACCTTTTTGACACTATAAAATTATGTCTTAAAAGAAAACAAACCATTCAATAAAAAATTTACGTCTCTACCTATGTCTAAAATATTACTTAGGTCATATGTATGTGTTCTAGAGAAACTTAAGAATTGTTAAACTCAAATCAACTTAGTTCAATGGAATTGGATTTGAATTTAACATTAAGAGGTTTCTCTGACCGAACGACCATGACTCTTTCAGAGCCAACTCACCTCTACTAAACTCTATCTCTATGACTAAACTACGTAATTTTAGTAGGTGTACCTATTATTGACTGGCTTGCCTTTCATTGTGTCAATGTGGCGCCTTCTAATCCAAGGAAATAAAATTAGAAAATCATGAGAATTCGCACCATTTAACAATTATCTAATTAACTCATTAAATATTGTCTATGTCTACACAATGGTGTGTGTCGCAAGTAAAAGTGTCTTCAACTTATAAAGTAGATGCACTTAATACAGATTTTTTTTCAAATATTTAGATTTTCCTTTTAGCACAGGTTTCATATGTATTTTATTGGAAAACAAGAAATATTCTTTATAGCAAATAAAGCCGAGATGGTGAAAATTTTTGCTACATTTTTCAATAATTTGTATGTCTTTCAAGTAATGAGAAGATCTAAAAAACCAGCAAAATATGGCCCGGCCCTGCGTTTGACTATGGAGCTGCGAGTTGTACATTAAGTCCTTTTTTAAAATAATTTTCTCTTTATTATGATTATTAAATATAACGATAACTTTAAAAAAAAAAGTGATTAATATTCTCATTATTGCAATAACTTATTGTCGTCAATGACTCAATAATCGCTATGTAGGATTTGCAATATAAAAGAACATACAACAAACTACATAAGTTTAAGTAAGCAACACTATAAAGCGAAGCCAACAAGAAGGGTACGTCAAGAACAATGTACGCATGTAATTTCAATAGTTACCACAAACCTTGACATTGTAAAAGCTAAATAAAGCCCCAATAAAATTCCCTTCACACGTTGAATTTTAAAATTAAACTCGCGTCTGTAGATTCGCCACCTCCCATTCTTGCATGACACTTGGCCCAGATGATTATCACCCCTATTTAGAGGATAATAGGAATGTTGACACGTGGCTGTATAAAACGTGCGAATAGCAGATGTCGCGCGACAAAGTAAAACGAACGTGCCGGTCGCGTAAACACTCGTTGATGTGTGGGGCCGGCAGCAACAATAGCTAGCATGCAATTTGTGATTCAACTCTATAATACGCCGCAATTACTTGCTCCAAGCCAAGAAAGGCCCCTTTATTTTTACTAATTTGGTCCAGCTTTATTTCGAAGTAGAACATATTTTTAACATCTTAACTACATTGTACTAAGAATCCTTTTCATACAAAACTTGACATCAATTTGTAAAAGTGTCTCCAAATTAATATGTTAAAAAACTCTTTTCATCAGTTCAATACCGAAGTATGAATGTCGCGTCATTTATAAAAGACGATATATTTAAAAAAAAAAGTAAAATGTCACACATGAAATTTTTAATATTCAAATGTGAACAGATCCTTCATTGTAACTCGTATCGAATTTACGACGAATATGATTTATGGGCGTATTTGATGCGGATGGACAGACGGACAACAATAGCCCCAAACAAACTGCTCGAGAGAGTCGGACCGTGTTTTAGTTAAGTATAATGCGGTCACACTCCCCCTCCTTATAAGCTTGAATAAGTTTTTTATTGCCTATCCTTCTCAGAAACAAACGCTAAACTTTAATGAATAATTTTTATGTGGGTACTCTTTGAATGATTCTGTTAAACTTAGATATCCTAATCTATAAATAGATACCTAAAGGAAAACGCCCAATCCCGTTTCGCCTTATAAGAAACGAGCTTTTACCCGCGACTTCGTCCGTATAAATTATATACCAGATTTTAAGTCAGATGATAAGCTATCAAACAAAAAAGTTTCATCAAAATCGGTTCAGTAGTTTTTGCGTGATACTCGATCAATCAAACACCCAAACAAACAAAGAAACAAACAGACAGACAAAAAATCCAAAAATTTGTGATTTGGAATCAGGGACAGGTAAAAACCATGTCGTAATTTTTTTCTTTAAATATCTTCAATGTACAGACACATTTCTGTTACAGTTTTATAATAGTTTATTAGATGCCACGATGGAAAAGGATAATTTCCATTTCCTTGGGAAGCACAATATTCCTTTTATCCTGTGTATAATTTTGAGCTTTCATAAATGAAAACATGAGCGGAAATCCAAATTTTATTAAAACTCAATACCGTAGCAGTGTCTTTACTACTGGTAAAGAGTTGATTAGTTCATATAGGTAATGAATATCTTCTCGACCCCACACACGGTGATGCAGTGAAGTGGAGGTTGACCCCGTGCCTCCAGTGTCTACAATTCTACTCGGTCATACTGATAATTCGCTTATCATTATCAGTATGATCGAGGGCCATGGTACACAGGGTGTAACAAAACACCCTAGTAAATACTTAAAGGGTGCTTCAGACCATCAAACTGAACAACTTTCAACATGGAGCTAAATTCGAAATCGCAAAAGAAAATTCTGCTGTTTCATATTAAAACTGCAGGCACCGACTCGACTCAAGTGATGGGATAATCCGGTTTTTTTTGCGATTTCGATGTTGGCTCCATACCATATTGAAAGTTGTTCAGTTTAATATTCTGAAGCAGCCCTTTAAGTATTACTAGGTTGTTTTGTTACACCCTGTATTAAGTAGATATCACATAAGTACATTCAGGTTCTAAACAAAAATTATTTTCTCAAATCGAAATTCTGTTGTAGTAGACATGAGAAAGGAGGTCAATGCACGAAGCTCCTCCAGTTTAATATTAATAATACATCATAGAAAATTATGTATATAAAATAAATATACATCACCTATGTTGACACTTCCTCTGTTTCTAACAACGCATGTAAAATCTGACAAAAAGAATATCTTGATTTATCTGCAGAATTAATTTGGCGATATGAAATATAGTTCCTTCCCACCCACAGGCAAGAGAAAACAGGGTCGGTGCTGTTAACCATGTTTAATGGAAGTTAAACGAAGAATAAAATACTAACTATGCTAATAATAATACTCGTTTATTCATTATTTAAACCTTTCGATTTTATAACGAAATAATAATAGTACATACTAAATACTATAACCACTAATACTAAACTGGTTGTTAGATAAGCTGCGGAGTTTCAGCTCTAAACATATTTCCGAAAAAACGTTAAGCCATTATTAATCTGTGGTTAAGCTTTGGCACAGATTAATAATAAGTTACGTTCCAGATAATTTCGCTACATGGTGTATTGAATTAGCCAAGTCATGCCTTTTGGGACAGCTTAAAAATACTAGACAGAAGGTAGACAATTAATTTACCTAATGGATGTAACTGTTATGCCAACGTAGTGTATTATGGCCCACTTCTATTTTCATTTCCTTTGATTTGGCCTTTGACATGCATTGGAATCCAACTGAATTTCAAAAAGTTTATGTACATTTTACCAATAGGTAAAGTTTAAGTAAAAATAATAATTATAATGTTTCAAAATTTCTTACTTGTCGGTAGGTAAGTACTTATAAAGATATTCTAAAGAACAAATCAAACGATAGACCCAAAAACCAAATCTTAATCCTTATTTAAATCCATATTAACTTTTAGTAGCACAGGCCCATATTTGACTTTTATTAATGAACATAAAATATGCAGACAAACTCGTTTAGGGTCCCAAGTCCCAACAAACAAATAAGTATGATGGACCTTTATGAGAGCACGAATTTGTAAAACAATAAACATTAGCATTACAGTCCTATAATACCCTTAATCAGGTCTACAGAGGAACGATATATGATTATGTCGGGATCATGCTCATGCATAAACATTAACTACCATATCCCTTTGGTTTATTCCACTTTAATCATCTGGGTGATCTGACTCATTGATATCCTATGATCGCCTGATGATTTGGTCACCCAGGTGATTTAAGTAGACTTCACTTCCAAACAGTTAGTCGTGTCGATTTTAATCACCTGGGTGACCAACTCGTCAGGTGATCATAGGACACCATTAAGTCACGCATGATCGCCCAGGTGATTAAAGTAGACTCCACTTCCAAACAGTTAGTCGTGTCGATTTTAATCACCTGGGTGACCAACTCGTCAGGTGATCATAGGACACCAATAAGTCGCGCATGATCGCCCAGGTGATTAAAGTAGACTCCACTTCCAAACAGTTAGTCGTGTCGATTTTAATCACCTGGGTGACCAACTCGTCAGGTGATCATAGGACACCAATAAGTCGCGCATGATCGCCCAGGTGATTAAAGTAGACTCCACTTCCAAACAGTTAGTCATGTCGACTTTAATCGCCTGGGTGACCAACGCGTCAGGTGACCATAGGACACCAATAAGTCACGCATGATCGCCCAGGTGATTAAAGTAGACTCCACTTCCAAACAGTTAATCGTGTCGATTTTAATCACTTGGGTGACCAACTCGTCAGGTGATCATAGGACACTATTGAGTCGCGCATGATCGCCCAGGTGATTAAAGTAGACTCCACCTCCAAACAGTTAGTCGTATCGATTTTAATCACCTGGGTGACCAACTCGTCCGGTGATCATAGGAAACCAATAAGTCGCGCATGATCGCCCAGGTGAATAAAGTAGACTAGACTTCCAAACAGTTTTCGTTACTCCAAAATCACCTGTAAACTCCACGATATTATTTCATTAAACCCGGGTGAGTCACATGTGAGGACTTTAACACCTATGATTTCCAGGGTTTTCAGGTGTCATAGTGCTTGACAGGTTAAAGGCCACTTGACTTCATAAATATTGGCGTCTCCGAATTACGTGATTTAGGAATCTGGAAGTCGAGCCAATTTTAATCATCTGGATGACCAACTCGTCAGTGGAATAAACCTTCCCTTTCTAGATGGTTAGAATCTGTGCTATAATTACTTAATTTTGGACTTTTATATTGTAAAGTCAGTGGCTAACTTATCCCCTTTGTAGCGTTTCTAAACCGTCAACAAAATTCTATACTTACTTCTTGTCGAGATCTTAATAAATTTTGTATTTTTTTTAGAAAACCGACAACGATATATGAAGAAGAATATAATATATATATATGAAGAAGAATATAATATATATATATTTTGAAGAATGCTTCTCTCGGTAGAAATAAATATGTCAGATATCACTCTGCACTACATAATCAAAATTAAGGATGCTTCAAACCATCAAACTGAACAACTTTAATGGGACCAACCTTGAAATCGAAAAAAAAGAAACAGCTGTTTCATACATACAAAATCTTGGTAGCGTAGCTAATATTGACATTTTCTACGGAAAATCTGATTACTATTTCCCGATTTCAAAGTTGGGGCCATAGGCAAAAGTTGTTCAGTTTTATGGTCTGAACCACCAATTATGTAACGTATTTAAATTAACAACCTGTATAATTAGTACTCTATAAAAATAACAAATGATACCTACTCTTTGACATAAAAAGTATCATTCAAGTGTTGTTCAAATGCGTCGACTTCAAACCCCAACATCAAAGCGACACGCTAATAAAATAATTTTATCGAGAACAAAAACAAAAGAAACGTTTAAGCCGCGATAAAAATTATTAATAGAGCCGTAAACGTTGGCGGGACAATTTCATTAAAATTATAAAAATGTCCCGCAATTCTTGTGACAGTTTGATATATTAATAATCCACATTTCGGCGCGAGATTAGCATCGAATCTGTGGCATTCTTACAGGAAGTTTACAGAACGTTTCATTCGTATTTTTATAGAGATGAGATTGTATTTTTATCAAATCTTATCGATTAAAAGATTAAAACACATCTGGTAAAATAATAATTCCCAAAATCATGTTTATCTAATTAGCACAATGAAATTAAGTTAATTTATGTCACTATTACACGTACGAAGTATCTATTGTTTTTGATTCATGGGAAAAAGTACAATTATCTATAAATCTAGTTCCTTTTAATTTCATTTCATTACACAGGGTGTTACAAAACACTCTAGTAATACTTAAAAGGGTGCTTTAGCCCTTCAAACTGAACAACTTTAACAATGGAACCAACTTCGAATTCGCGAAAAATATATCAGCTGTTCTACACAAAACTGCAGCACCGACTTGACTAAAATGTATGGGAGAGCTGTATTTTTTTGCGATTTCGAAGTTGCTCCATAGAGAAAGTTGTTCAGTTTGATGGTCTGACCATCCTCTTAAAAAACTGTAAGCATATTAAGAAGGACCCTGTATACATAGCACTGAATAATACTGATGATACACAATCTATTGAAATTAGTCAGGAAAATCTCTGATCGTAACATGTCTATAAATCTATAAATAATTTATTATTCAGTGGTTGAAAAATTTCGACGCCTTTGTGAAATAAAGTTGAGATTTCTAAGTCAAGTTCCCATCACTAGAGCCATGATTAATTCCACTTTTATTTGTATAAAGAATCAAGCAGCTGCCGACACTCGTTTGATCCCGATACGCCGCGCGACACCGCGACGACAAAATGTCGACAACATTTTTCACGACACAGTGAAAACGCGACGAAAATAATCGATCATAATCTTTAGATAGTTTCTTAAATTGAGACAGCTCTATTTACAATCAAAGAATTTAATTTAAAAAAAGAATATCACATTCCTCTTTTTTTTGGGTTCCGTACCCAAAGGGTGAAAAGTTGAAAACAGGACCCTATTACTAAGCCTACGTTTTGTCCGTCCGTCCGTCTGTCCGTCTTTCCTATCTATTCAGGGCTGTAACTTTTGAACCGTAAGTAAGAGCTAGATAGTTGACACAGAATGTATAACGGCGGATTTGCTACCAAATAAAAAAATTACAAAAAGAGTAAAAATTAAGGGGGGTCCTCATACATCAACTTTTTTCTTCTCGCTCTATGGTAAAAACGGTAATACAAGCGTCATACTTGGTGTGATTATAGAGCAAACTTTACAGAATAAACTAATAATAAAAATCGGCCAAGTGTGAGTCGGTCTCGTGCTAAAGATCCCGGATTTTATTTTTAAGTTAATATGTTGTGTGGTACGGAACCCTCGGTGCGCGAGTAGCCCGACTCGCACTTGACCGATTCTATGTATATTGGAATTAGACGTTTATTGACGTAAAATTAGACCATTAGGGAAATGTTTAATGTCTTATTTCCAAATTTAGACCTTTACTGTTAGAAATGTTATCTCGTATAACGCAACTACTCCATTTCGAGTGCTTATTAGTGGGAACCGTTGTAAAGAGGCCGATTAACAAATAAACCAGAAGCCGCTACCGGTATGAAAGACTGTGCAAACTGAATAATTTAATACGAGTACATTGAGAAATGTCAATATTAATTTAACGTACAATATAATGTAAACTATTAATTCTAGTAGAGACAGTTGTATTAGACATATAGGTTTCAAATCTTAACAACCAAATTGCAATCTAGAAAACGAAATATTTGTAATCGAAAGGAATTCAATGTTCAGTTTCATGGTCTGAAGTTGACAATTGATATTTATAATTATGTAAATATTATAATCCAGATTATAGTAATATCGTCACAAAGTACATATTATAGCAAACATGTCAATATGTCTACAAAATATACAGAACCATGACCTAGCCATAAGACAAAACACACAAAAACATTACCGATTTACACTTGTAACATCAAGTCTAATAAACTTCAGTAAGAAAACAATTTATCAATTTGTTGCTCTCTCAATAAACAGTGACTTTTATTCCCGGAGTCCCTAGTGCTCCCGAGTCCCGACCCATTCATTCATCGTACATCGGACTCTTTGCATGCTACTGATGCCACTACAGTCTGTTGTAGTACAAGTCATAAGCTAAAAAAATATAAACATATCATCCATGTTGTGAGATACTGGGATGGAAAGATTTAGAATGACGATAGAAGAAACTAAGAGTCTATCCATCAAACTGAACAACTTTCACTATGGGAGCAAAGCGATCGGAGCAAACAAAAAATCTGCTGTTGCATACATTTGAATCGAGTAGGCATTGCAGTTAAGTATGGAACAGCTGATTATTTTTTTACTCCGATCGCTTTGCTCCCATAGTAAAAGTTATTCAGTTTGATGTGTAGACTCTTAGTTTAAAAGGATGCTAATGATAACAATTTCACCCTGTATATAGGGCCGGATCCCAAATGCCTCCTGTGACGGATAAGGGTGAGAGAAGGTGGTCCCGGTGTGAATTGGTAGAGGTATACTTATTGGATTAATTGTAGGTTTTTGGACTACCTTTCTTTTGATACGTTATTCAGCCCCAAAACCTAAAATTTTGTCAAGAATTTGCTGAAACTTTGCGCCGCGGCACCGCTCCCGCTAGGTAGGTGGTTAGTATACAAATACGTGAAACGCTTCTAACTTGAACAGAACCACAACGAGAAGCGGGTTGCCCCGCATGACTAGCGTTATTCAAACCGTTATTGGCGAGAGATGACCGTCACAATGTTTAGTAGTGTCTGTCTATGTTGAGGCACTTGCTGGTTTTATTGGATCCCACTTATCATCCCAGCTCTTGTAATGTCGTACAAGGAGGTCAAGATACTTACAGGAATGAGGCTGGATTGGTGTTGCTCCACCTGATATGAGCGAGTTGTCTGATAGATTTGAAAGTTGACGATAAGAATATGTAGATATGAAACTAATATATCCGGAATTGAGGGATTAAAAATCTGTAGACTACTTAGACAATTTATATAGGGACTCGCCTTGCGGTAGCATTTCCCCTCTGCCACGGTATAAGAACAATTGATCTTGCGCATTTACACCCAATTTTATACCTAATCACTAAACGAGACAGCCTATAATAGCGAAACAATAATCTTGAACTTAGAACGTTTGGGGTTCACACGAGACTACTTTTCATGATTTTCAACATTCAAAATTAGAATCTAAACTTATGGGGAATAAAATCCAAAGTTGCGGATTTCATGTTACCTCGCCCCCCGCAAAAAGTGGCAGAAATGTTTCTTAGTAGAATGACACGCGTAACTCGTCCCTATATAAATTGTCTAAGGTAGACTAGACACAACTGAAGAGTCAATATTAATTTAAACTGAAGAATCGTCTAAAAAATGAACATATCAAATCTATGTATCCGTATGTATCTGTGTATGTGTTGTTCCTCGAACATAACATTTTCAAAAGGCTAGTCGTCTCCATACAAAAAAACAAAATCGTTTTTCACTTATTTTTAAATTTGGTTTAAATAATCAGTTTTTTAGCTTTACATTTTTTCGAATTTCATTACAGGTTTGTAGATATGGCCATTTAAATTTTCGCAATCATTTATTTCACAAACTAAAACAACACTTTTCTCCCCATCTAGTTCCCGGCTAGATACATGTGCCAAAAACAACAATTAACCAATAAAGTATTCAAAGTATTGTTGTAATTGCCGGGAGTGACAATCACTCCTCTCGTGTGAGTCGGAGTCGGATCTACCATTAATCTCCACCCCTGTTCTAATCGTTACTTTCGCATCATCAATCTTAGGTTATTTTAAAGCTCCCAGTAAACTGTCACATAACTGAATTCCTACTTTTGTAATGAAAAGCTGCGTTTATATTGATGATTTAAAAATGAAAGGTTTTGTAGTTAGTTGGTTGTGGCAGCAAAAGTTACTGGTTATGAATACCCTAAATGGGTGAAAATTCTTCTTCTTTCGTGTCAGCATGAGCTATATCGGATAAAAATCACGAAATATTAAGGATTACCTATCAATCTAACAGACTTAGAATGGACCACTCCATTTCTTCCTGTGGGTGTTGTGGGGAAATGGGAAAGAGAATGATGGTGTTGTACGAGGCGACTAAGGGATAAGGTTTGCTATACAGTGTCTCTGTGGATGAAAGGCTCGTTATTCCAGCCTGAAGCTGTAAAATAGCTAAAACTGAGCATTTCTACAACTGTATGCTTCAAAAGATTGTAGATAATTAGTTCTAGCAATACTTCTGATCACTCCAATAGGGATTATGGTCAAGAATTTATATATGTATGTACTTATGTATGTATCATATCTAACACCTTTGAATATTTACTTTATTTTAATACGAGCTTTTACCCGCGACTTCGTCCGCATAAATTATATACCAGATTTTAAGTCAGATCATAAGCTATCAAACAAAAAAGTTTCATCAAAATCGGTTCAGTAGTTTTTGCGTGATACTCGAACAAACAAACATCCAAACAAACAAACAAACAAACAAACAAACAGACAGACAAAAAGTCCAAAAATTTGTGATTTGGAATCAGGGAAGCCTAAAAACCATATCGTAATCTTTTTTTTGTAAATATCTTCAATGTACAGACACACTTCTGTTACAGTTTTATAATATTTTAATAATTACTTGATATTTACTTTTTTATTCACAAAGATTATTAATTCCTTCGTAAAGTTACACCTGGATGTTTACGTTAGATAGAAGGTAAATCAAAAAACAACGTTCAATCATGAATCAAATCAGAATCCAGCATTTCATTATAAAACTAATCACCAGACAATCAAACATACAAAACATTCAGTTAAATCCACAATCAACATGGAAATGCATCCCCACCCAATAATATCGAAGAAACGCCTAATCAATCAACCTTACATTACCAACTCATCTTAGCTAAAGAACGGACAAAAACAAATGGCCAAAGCTCAACCCGAAATCGAATTAACCACAAGCCTGTTTAAAACACCAATTAAACCCCTAACAAAGGCTGCAATGAGACGAAAAAAAGTTTGATAGATCAACTCTTTAACCTAATCTATCATCAATATAACTCCACTCTAGAATAAACTCTGTTCCAACAACACAAGCGTCACATTAGATAGTTGGTTGATAGTAGAAACCGGAGAAGGCTGTTGGCACAACATCTTATATCGATTAAACATATAATTAATCACGGGAAATGAATCCGAATGAGATGTTATTAGTTATACCACACTTGCTATTAACAAGTGAAACAATGGGTGTGGACGTACATGATGATCGTTTTGGATCACTTGTGATTAGATTTGATATAGTTTTTTGAGTGATTGGCCGACTAATTTGTAATTACTAATCAAAAAGGTGTTCATGAACTACTCGTGGACGCTCGTGTCGAGTTTCCTTTTGTATCCATCTCATTCATACTTTTATATAAATTATTTTTGTTGTGCAAATAAGAAATGTTTATCAGATCATAGGGTGTCAAAGTATGTGTCAAAACAATTGTACGAGATACATATATGAGAAATACGTTTACAGTCATTTTCATACAAGTTTCCTAACAAATTGTAGTTACATTTTTCAAATAAATTCCGACACAAGTTTATTGCAGAATTTTAATTTAAATACCCTCAACGCCACAAAGAATTTACTGTCTCAAAATTCAATTCATATAAAAACAAATAATCACACTTTTTTATATTTAAGCCTCTTTGTATTTTCTTTATTTTAATTTTTTTATAAAATACCATTGAGAAAAAAAAAATTATTTCTTAAAATTGATTTCGAATTTTAAGACCAACTGAATTCAAATTGAAACCGTAAGGCCCGTAACATCACGCTGTATATCGGGCAGGAGCGAACGACGGCCGATCAATCAGCTGCTAACGAGCTGATCACGTGGCTACACTACACGCCTGTGAGCCTGCCTAGCACCAACATCACCGCAGAGTAGACTATCTGTTGGAATCAGACTATACTCGACCTTTTTTTTCTTTTTGACAAGTTTCTACACAGAAATTCATGAAAATTGTCTCTTCACTTACTAATATTATATTCCGATATTCCGAACATAGTACAGTAACATAGTTTCTAAAAAAATTAAGCTATGGAGAATAGTTAGTTTCATCTTATCAATTTAAACACGTTTTAAGGTCACGAATCATCAATTTATATTACAGATAACATGAAAAATTTTAAAAAATATATTAATTGCTAAAAATCTACGTAAGCAAGGCCATATGCATTATGGATGCATGCAAGTATTATTTGTAAGAAAGAAAAGCAAAGAAAAGAAAAAAAGTGACAAGAAAAGATTAATTACCAAACTATTTAAATCAGTATGCAAATCAAACGCAATCGTTTGATTTGCAATAATAGATCAACATCAACATAGCAAAAACTACATTTATCTTAGAACACCCACATAGCTAAATTATATTTTGATTAACATTTACATAATCGTTTGTCGCTGGCCTTAAATTAAACGCTCGACTCAAATAAAAAAGTTATAATTTTTTAATCTCTTTTTATAAAGACGAAGACAGAGTGTAGCGGAGCGCGGGGCGTGGCGGACTTACTTTCATTACTCACGAGAAATAATAAATGATAAAACATTATTAATATGAGGAGATCAGACGGCATGATGGCGGCTCACATATGCAAGATTAACTTGACTCGAATATATTAATTCTAATAATTAAAAGTTGTGTTTACTCTGACACGAGCTTAAAGCACAATGGTAATCTAATGAGTTCGTTCTTCTATATGAATTGCAATTAGCAAAATTGTGAATAAGTTTTATAACCTTTAGCTCAACTAAAATGTATCGTTTCAAAGTTACGGTGCCTCAAAGATTACGATCAAAATTTTTTCTACCTACACATTTTCACGAAAATCTGACAAACTACAAAGCGATAAGTATTTAGATTGCGTTTGAAAAATGTCATTGAATTTAATTGGTTAGTATTGAAAATTGGATCTAACTTCGTTTCTATGCATTTCTTGACTTTCTTGATTAGCTATAATATAACTTTATACAGGGTCCTTCTTAATATGCTGACACTTTTTTGAGGGGATGATCTGATCATCAAACTGAACAACTTTCTCTATGGGACCAACATCGAAATCGCGAAAAAAAAATCAGCTCTTCCATAAAAAACTGCAAACCTACTCGAGCCAAATGTATGGGACAGCTGATATTTTTTTCGCGATTTAGATTTTGGTCCCGTAGAGAAAATTGTTCAGTTTGATGGTCTGATCATCCCCTCAAAAATGTGTCAGCATATTAAGAAGGACCCTATATAAAGTTATAGCTAATCAAGAAAGTCAAGAAATGCATAGAAACGAAGCTAGATCCAATTTTCAATACTAACCAATTTAATTTAATTACATTTTTCAAACGCAATCTAAATACTTATCGCTTTGTAGTTTGTCAGATTTTCGTGAAAAAAACAGAGAAAAGAGAAAAAAAAAGAGAAAGTGAGTTTTTCGGTAGAGAAAATTTCGATCGAAATCTTTGAGGCACCGTAACTTTGAAACGATACATTTGAACGAAAATTTAATAAAAAGATAAGTTTCTAGATCGTGTTTCAAAAATTTCACTGACTTTAATTGGTTGACATCCAAAATAATTGAACTTTGTATGGAGCGCGCATAATATTCTTAAAACTTTTACGTCACTCGACTTTATGCAAGAAAGAAGTGTCAAGTGTCAATATTCGTGGTATAATAAAAGCGGCTGGCTTTAAGACAACAGACACTGCAATAACCCTTTCAAAAGCACCCTATAGAAATCGAACAATTTACCGATTAGTTATCGGACTGCGTAATAACGACCAGAAGTTTATTGGCCACGTTCCAATGTGATAAATTGAATAATAATTTATTCTGAACAAGATAACAAGGCTCCGATCGCTCTCCGAGATACTCTCATCGGGTAACAAACTTACAAAGACGCGTAATTTTAATACGTACCTACCTATAGGTTGCATTGTTCCTACAAAACAAGAACCAGCTTCCAATTTGCCTAAATAACTTCTCGATTATTAAAGTGAAGGCCGATAATTATGTAGATGACCATATAATATGTTTATCTTTTTTTCTGTATATTATAAATAAGAATGGTAGTAGGTACCTACTTATAGGTTTCAGAAACCTTCGAAATTGTAGTAGTCTAAAATCATCAAAATCGGCCCAGCAGTTTTTGATAAAATCATTCATATATATAGAGGGAAAACAGAGAACCTCGCCTTTGTAAACCATAAACCCTAACTTAAAAGAACTTTGTCATATAACTATCAGAACAAAATTATGATGACTGCAACATATATTGACGAGTTAGCATTTAATACAACAAGGTTTTAAGTATGGGCTAACGTTTTAATAGACACCTGTTGTATATGGTTGTACTAATATATGAGGTATTAGTTACTAAAGTATCAATTAGTCTAGAAGCAACTAGCACAAATTGTAGACAATTAAACATCAGTTCAGCATAATGTCTCCGAGATTACATACCTACCTATATGTATTTGGTCAAGATTTGCAGTACCTATTAATTCTTGACATGACCATAACGACAATACATTATGGTATTTGCAATAATCTGCACTGTCAGCAAACTTATTCTTTCAAGTGATTTTTTAAGCGGCGTATATTAATACGCAACAAAACCAAAAAAAAATTTGCACCATTAGGGGCCAAATTAATCCATCCATATTTTCTCAAAAGAACAAATATTGTCTCCCTGAAGATAATTTCTACTAAAACCTTGTGGCATTCTTTCTGTCTGTCCATCTTTTCATCATTCCATATTTCCAATTTTCAGGATTTTATACCGCATAAAGTAAAATCGGAACCTTTATAAGACCACTACCGTCACAGATAAGAAAGAATGAATGAAAGAGTATGGTACAACCGTCGTGTCTGTCTGTCTATTTGTCACAGTCCTTTTCTCAGCAACATACTTACTCGTAGATGCTAGCAACATGAACTTCGGCATAATGGTAAAGCTACTGGTAAAACATGGAAACCCAAACAAGGCTCAAAATGACAAAAAATATAATCGAAATATCCATATTACAAGCACTAATGTCATTGATTACAAGCCCCAATTACTTTCTCGACATTTGTCAGCGAATATCGGTGTAACATGAACCCCGTATTTAATTCCATCTGTTTCAATTTCACACACAATAAACTGTTTGGAGGCAGCACCTCCCAGCTGATGCCAAACCTTTGATTAAGCTATTCGTCTTTTTTTAGCTACTGTACTGCACTACCTATTTCGTAAAGTTTTTTGTTTGAAATACTATTATTTATGAGATAATATCTAGGTCGCTACTGGTATTTGTAAGTAACTGCAGTTTAATATAGTTCTGTTGGTTATTTTCAAGTTATTTTTACTAAATTATATCTGTCGTCTCGTTCAAAATTCATCACATCGGCCTTGAACAAACTGTATTGAAGAGGACAGGAATTTCTTTTTTGAACTCCAGTCTACATAGCTATAGGTACTAAACACTTTTACTGTGCCGATGCCGTCAATACTGAAATATCACAAAAAATTGGTCATCTATACAAAATAATCAACGGAGTTAACTGCTATATAGAAAACCACCAGATATATTATCACCCCTTTCCTTTTTGATTTCGTTCCCCTGTAACTTATAGGTGCATCGTCTAAATTGTTCACCTAAGTGGTAGATAATTGACGAAACCTAATAACAATTAGCTTTCTGTCAAACGTGACATTATCAAGGAAGTAGTTCATCCAGTAAAGGAAAATTAATATGATAACATAAATAACAATGCTATACAACAATAACTATTGATTTGACTAACAACCAGGCGGTCGAATATCAACATGATCTATCTAGCGACAATGATGGCGCCATTTACAACGGAGATCAATTAATGCGGGAAAGAGACGAGAGATAAGATAGTATTAAGTTAGAGAAGGATGAAAGATAAGTTATCAATCACGCGCCCGCGCACGATTTGAACGCTCGAGGCGATCGAGAGATCTCCCGCTTAATTATTTCTATTATGATATTTAAAATATAATGATTATCCGTATGGATAATGCCCATATGGCGAATTCCCACACTCGTTTTGTATGGAACAGTTCTATAACCTTAATTAATATGCAGTTAAATTAATGGGTGATCGTGCTTTATGCTGACTCTACGCGAGATATATGAATATTAAGAAAGTAGTGAAGAAAAGGTCATTTTTGTTCAAGGCAATAGCAACATTGCTTATGATGATTTTTGCAAAAAGCGTAGATTGGTCGATTAAAGAGAACATTTTGAACATTTTTATGGTTCTTTTCCTATTTCTAAAGTGGAAAAAGGTTCAATCTTGAATTGGATTGGAATCCACAAGACAATTTGCAAACCGATGGATATCACAGCTTAAGGGTCTCGAAGCCAAATGGATCGAGCAATAAATTAATGTCGTTACCCGTTGCAAATACAACGATGTACAATATACAAATTTATTTTCTGTAGACCAGTTAATTTCGGACATGAAGCTTATTATTGCTATAAGGGGTCAAAGTGCGATTTGTTAATTTCTTGTTTAACTGAGAACTTTATTGCTTCTCATGCGCACCTTTTTCCACTTGATCATTATACATAACAATAGTCACGACCTATTAGATAGCCTAATTTCAAAATTTTACAGTGGTACATACATATTGCATATCAAATGTTGATTGGGTATAGATAGATTTTCCAACTACCTACCTACTATCTTTTTTAGGTTTTTCTCTAGAAGAAGTTATTAAAGTTGTGGTTGTATTAAAGGTCAAAGTACCCAGTTCACGTCGTCGCCAAGCTAAATTATAGTCTTCAATATCATAAGTCCAGTATGTTCCCTGCCACCAGTTTCTAAGTCCAGTGGTCGACTATAACCACTTCCAAAGGCCCAAAGTCTTCAATCACTCGTGATCTTATCATCAGAACACCGATACACAATATAAAATCGTTTATACCACCAATGACCGATATTAACCCATATCCGATTTGTATCTATCCCCCAATTTAGTACGACCCATAGTTTGAACAAAATGTAAGGTACAGGAAGTCTTAACAAACTGGTTAGTTGTAAGTATACTCCAATTTAATTTGACTTATAGTTAGAACAATAATGGGAGACACAAGAGGTCTTTTTAAATTGGATGGATTCTCATCTTGATCGTCCGATGATCGTGAATGGAGTATTTAGCCAGATGATAAATTACAAGAAATATGAATCGTTACAGAGAATTAATCAAAGTGAATTTAATAGAGTTCATCTGTGATGTGGGAACTTTGTGGAAGATAAAGACTAGTTACCCTTCAGAGTTCGAATAAAGAAATGTAAAATTCAGCTGTAATCTGCGGTGCTGGGTCAAAGAAAAATGTGCAATGTTTGACTGGAACAATGAGATTCATCGTCGACTACAGGGTATATGTTTCAGAACGTGTTCACGTCGTATTATAAGTCTGTTGGGTAAGAAGTCAATGAGGAAGAGGAACTTACCTCGCTTCTGCATGAAGGAGAAGAGGTCGTCGAGGAATTCCTTCCTTTGAGGGTCGTCGCTTATCTCGTATAGCTGCAACAAAAATGAATGAAGTCAAAAAATTTGCAATAAATTTTACTAAAATTAAAATAACCAGTAGAATGTAGGTAGACAGATATATTAGAGAAGGTATCGCAAAAATAATAGTACACATACAGTAGTACACTGCTAGCGTTCTAGGGACCGTCCCGCAGGGAGAGGCTTTGGAGGAGGTTTATAGATTGTAGGTAAAGAAATAGACGAAGCTTGTTGCAGATATATGGGATGTATTTATTGACGAAGCCTGTTGTGGATGTGAGTGGTGTACCTATTACCTTTGACGAAGCCTGTTGTGGATGTGAATGTTGTACCTATTGCCTTTGACGAAGCCTGTCGTGGATACGCACTTTGTACTTTTCGTTTTAAATATAGTACACATACATTGCTTACGAGTAAAACTAGATCTTATATTATTATAATTCATATTGCTGAGCTCTACCATGAAAAACGCACTCAATATACAGGGTGTAAGTGACAGCCTAGCAAATACTGAAACGGTGAACTCAGACCATCAAACTGAACAACTTTGGTATGGAGCCTACCTCAGGAAACGCGAAAACAAAATGTGCTGTCCCATACAAAACTGCTGCACCTACCCGATAAAAATGTATGGGACAGGTGATTTTTTTTCGCGTTTCCTGAGGTAGGCTCCATAGTGAAAGTTATTTAGTTTGATGGTCTGAATTAAAAGTTTCAGTATTTGCTAGGCTGTCACTTACACCCTGTATAAGCGATAGATTTAAGGTATTGGATTTAAATTTTTCCGTACAAAATTATCAACTGAATTTTTCAAATAGCGATGAACTCTTTTTTCATGATTGCTTCTGATAATATGTTTAAAAATTTTCTGCAAAAAAAACACAAAAGAAACAACATATGAAGACCTACACTGTCCTACACAATGGCACAGATTAGTTAAGACTAAATAATAGTTGAGTAAACAATAGTAAATAATGAAGATATTAATATTCAAGCTAGATACGAAAGGAAGCGTTCGTAACGGCGCGCGCGCACCCACGTGCACCCGCATGTCCGGAACCAAACATAGGAACAGCATTACACGTAATTATATCATTTTCTCATACTATTACTTGTGCATAATAAGCATGTGACAAAACTATTTGAAGTGTTTTTTGTATATTTTTTAACGGTCAAAATAATTTATGTATTTTCTACTGTAATGTACTCTTTTGTCCTCCTCGTCATTTGGCTGAGAAATAACCCTTCCAGAAAGTTAGACAACGTTAGGGGATGTTTATAGACAAAAGCTAGTTTTCTTGCGAAAATGGTCTGATTTCGAATACTACGTGTATACTCTTATTGTCCCATCCATAGTTACAATCACTACATAGTTTATAACAAAGTCGCTTCCCGCTGTCTGACTGTCCCTATGTATGCATGTATGTGTGTGTCCATCTTTAAAACTACGCAACGGATTTTGATGCGGTTTTGTTTAATAGATAGAGAGTGGTTTAAGAGGAAGGTTTATATCAGCATTGCACCTGTGGGGCGGGTCGCTAGTGTTGAATAAGAAAAAAAATTTGCTAATCCGAACATTTTGGTCGAGTAGCGACAGACGTTTTCTATGGATTTTTTTTTCGTGATTTGTACGTGTTGGCTCCATACCATATAATTTATTTACTCTATGCCATAGTGAATGATGTTAACTTTGATAGTCTGAAGCACCGCCTAAAATATATGTATAAAGCATTTTTTGATTACACTGTATACTGCGAAATCACAATACAGTAATTTTATTTTAGACGTTCTGTCAATTTTTATAATGTGATGTAGTTTAAGATTAAAAACACATTACCCTTCCTTCGCGTCGAGCAGTCGGGTAAAAAAGTAGGCTTTAGCATGATTCGACATTATTAAAATAGAACAAGTCAAGACTTTACAGGGTCTTTCATAATATGTTAACCGATTTTAAGGGGACGATCAGCCCATGGAACTGAACAACTTTCTCTGCGGGACCACCATCGAAGTTGCGAACAAAATCTGCTGTCCCATATATGTATGTAGGTCGAGTAGATTTGCAGTTAAGTGTGGAACAGCCGATTTTCTTTTCGCGATTTCGATGTGATGACACTTTGAAAAAGTTGTTCAGTTTGATGGTCTGATCATCTCCTTAAAAACCAGTCAGCTTTATTAAAAAGGATCCTATTGATGAGACATCAGTGAAATAGTCAAGACTATACCTCAATGCCTGTACCTATCATCTGTAATATTGTACCAAAAGCAAATAAAGTTTTCTTACTTATATCTACCTACTATATTTTTAAGCCAAGAAATATATGTACTGCATATAAAACCAAAAAACGTTTTCACTAAAAGTAGGTACAACGACATAGATTCGCACTGTTGAACAATACAACGTATACATAATGTATGTATGTACATTATTGAATGAAAAGACAAAGCAAACAGTAAACACAGGAACAGATAAGTGAGTACAGTTGTAAGATGCAAATGTAGCGTCCTGCTGCGCCTGCGCTGCGCAGTGCCATTCGAAATAATTAACCGATATCCGGCACCTTAACAGAGTGTTAGAATAATTGGTAACAAAGCTGTTTCACCTACTTTTAGTTGTAAACTTTTTTTAACGTGATTGGCTGGACTTTTTTATTTTTGTCTTCATTCGTCGCCGCAAAGGGGCTACCCTCGAGCGGTAAAATACACAAAAATATTCCGTTTGTAACTAAAATAGAAAAGAAAATAGATTCACGGCGTATTTGAAAATATGTTCAAAATAAAGATGTAATCATGAATAAAAAACAGTTATTGGCTATAATAATATCTTCTCATTTTGAGGTTCGTTCCATTGCGGCGTTGACGATGAATTAGTTCCTCTCATATCTCTGAAATAAAGCTTTAAAAGCTTAGTTCGAAGTTATAATGTCTAAGGTGTAGGTTCATTTTTAGGGTTCCGTACCCAAAGGGTGAAAACGGGTCCCTATTACTAAGCCTACGTTGTCCGTCCGTCCGTCCGTCTGTCCGTCTGTCCGTCTGTCCGCCCGTCCGTCTGTCCTACATATTTAGGGCTGTAACTTTTGAACTGTAATAGCTGGAAAGTTGAAATTTTCTCAGATTATGCGTTATTACGGCGGATTTGTTAACAAATAATAAAAATGTCAAAACGTTAAAAATTAAGGGGGATTTGTTAACAAATAATAAAAATGTCAAAACGTTAAAAATTCTCAACAAGAAACTAGTTTTTATCAACGTTTTTTCTTCTCGCTCTATAGTAAAAACGGTAATACGTACAAGCGTCAAACTTTGTGTGATTATAGAGCAAACTCTACAGAATAATAAAAAATACGAAAAACCGGCCAAGTGTGAGTCGGTCTCGCGCTAAAGGTCCCGGACAAAAAAAGTTTTTTTTCTAAGATAATAATGTTGTGTTCTGTGGTGGTGTGGTACGGAACCCTCGGTGCGCGAGTAGCCCGACTCGCACTTGACCAGCTTTATTTATTATGGATCTCGCTCTCCATAAGTGGGACTTACCATTATTAGGTCAAAGGTTGAGGAGCCTATCCATGATAAAGTTAAGATGATATCTCAACGACTTGTCACAAATCGACAACATTCTTGGCACACTAATGATATCAAGAAATGCAAAGAACAAACATTCATTAGAAAGTTTTCTCGCAGCAAGAATCATAGTATTATCACATATCGAGTGCAAAACATCTCCGTCAATGACATCACAACTTCAACAAAGGGAAACCCGTTAAGCAAACGCGTTAACCCGTCCGGTTTACATTGCTTATTCTCCATTACCCATAAGTCCCCTAAATCGAGCTAATTTCATCTTTATTTTATAGGTATAAGAGCTTTAAGAAGATAATTCTTAGCAGAGACAGCTTGGAGAAGTGTCTCAAAGCACGGCGCTCCATCCAAGTCGGCCAGCTCGGCGCTACAAGCGATCAAACACCGAGCTATTTGCATTGACCAACAATTACATCGGGGCACTTAACGCTACGACGAACTGGGCCGTGGACGGACAACGAAACGCCATTTGACACTTCCTGTTTCCGTCTAATATATTTGTGCAGTCCGACTCATTAAAAAGCGACGTGGTCCATTTTTGGGTCGCGAAAAGTATGTTCATTGCTGGAAGTGAATACAGGGCCCTTCTTAATATACTGAAGGTTTTTAAGGGGATGATCAGATCGTCAAACCGAACCACTTTCTCTAGGGGACCATAAAAAGAAATCACGAAAAAATCTGCTGTTCTATATAACACCGTAACCCTACTCGATCCTAATGGGACAGACGATTTTTTTTCATGGTTTACATTTTGGCCCCATAGAGAAAGTACTTCATTTTGATCGAGTGATCATCCCCTTAAAAAATCGTCAGAATATTAAGAAGAACCCTGTATGTGTACAGCACTACAACGAAGACAATCTTAACCCTTGGAGTTCGGATATGACCCAATGTCAAAGCCACAAAGTAAATGGAACATGCTGATGGGTCATAATTGGAACTTAAGTTTTTTTGTTTCAGCGTGTTATCCGGCGCTAATCGAAAACGTTCTCTCGTGATTAATCGCGGGGGGCGAGGCCGAGTCGACAGTGACGATCGCGAAGATTGATGCGCGCGCGCCGATCGCCTGTTAGTGCGGCCGAGTCAAGCGCTCGCGCGCCTCGACGCTTATGATCAGACTATTGACACCACTCAACTAATGTAACATCACGACACACCTGGGAAACACGCGTCAAACATCACCTCGTGTACTCTTGTCACTGTAATAATTACAGCAACCCACGGACTACCGTTAAGACAAATTCTGGGAGCATAAAATTGTCTCAGACCAAAAAATACGAAGACCAACTGTCGTTTAAGTCATTCGTAATTCATAAACGGACACAACATTATTTATACATTCCAATTATTACAAAACAGACATTGACTTAACTATGAGGGTACTTCAACGGACGATGTGAACAGTTCCTGGACAAATTATTGTATGAAATGACAAGAATATTATCATAACAGGCCGGGATATTGTCGCCCACCGAGCCGTCAATATTTGAATCACAAAACTCGTCGTTAAGCCTCGTAATCTCCATTGTGATGTGCCAATTACTCGCTCTCCCCTTCCGCTTGAATAAATACATTTTGACAAAATATCATTCGGGCGTACAATAATAATCTTTACATACGCAATGCATGCTCCAATTATTTTTCCATAAACTTGTATTCAACAAAGATGTGCCGTGCCATGACGTGACAACATTTTCACACCCTTTCAGAATAAATGTCTTAATAAACTCCGATGTCGATGTGAATAATATGACACTCTCAACAGTTCACAAATGTACACAACGATGATTATGATTACCATTGTTGCAAAATGGCGGCAAAGTACAAATAAAGTACCCAAGACTCTTGATGAAGAGTGTACATTTCTTGTTACATAATTCAACGTAAAGGTATATCTACTAAAATCGCTGAGCCTAAGCCTGCTAGAGTCTAGCAGGCTTAGGCTCAGCGATTTTAGTAGATATACCTCAACGTGGGTGTTCTTTTCAGTGCCAATCTATCATTTTTGGCCGTAATTGTCACTTCCAATTCGATTCTATAGAAAATAGGTAATAAAAATATTAATGGCACCCATGAAATAGACGCACACATCCAATATAACGGTACCTTGATTGCAAACAATACTGAATTACAGTAAACATTGGGTTTTTACAACCGCATTGGCTATTTTACGAGTTATAGGCAGGCGCCAATCATTTTGTAGCGATGTCATCAAGCAAATTGCATTCAAGCTAATTTTATTGATACGACCTTTTCGTGACCGCCGTTTAAATTCAATTCTATACTGAAACAATGGTTTATTTAGTCATAAATTAAAGTGATGTTTCATAAAGACTTATTGCAATGCCAAAGATTTTTGGATCTTTAGATTAAGAGTAGTATGTTATGTTTGACCCACGACTGGCGTTTGCAAGGTTAATACGGCCACAATTCGTAATGATGTATAACGAATGAAATAAATCAATATGTCACTATTGAATCACTTTTAAATAGGACAAGGCGTTCTGTTTATTATTGAAAATGTTTATATTTGTCATAGATGTAGGCTGTACTCTGATAGACTATTGTGTTTAGACTTAGATCGATTTACGCTTTAACTTTTTATTATCGTTAAGGCCTTCATTACGTAATGCGAATCACACATAATGTATGTTAATAGTAAACACGTATGTGTTAAATGTACATAATTTACTGAAATAATAATTATGATATATATATATATATATATATATATATATCTTGGACAATGTCACACAAATTATCTAGCCACATTTAAAGTACCAGAATCTAGCCTGGACTTGTATTACGATGACTAAACAACGATATAGAATACATATATAGAATACACAATCAAAATAAAAAAAATCAATCATGAATATACAATCATATGTATCGTCTATCTTATAAATAACAGGGAAATAAGATAAGGTACTTATAGATTTTGCTTTTGTAGCAATTTGAAGGCGATAGACTTAGTAGTCTATCAAGTAGTTTATCCCTTAAAACAATACCTATTAAACACCTTCCGACACGGTGGTAGAATCACAAAAATGATTCCAGAAAGTTTATTATTTGATACAATTTTTGTTTGAAACAGAACTTACCTTTGCTAATAACTAATTCAATTGATTGATTTTATTTTATTTAGCTTGTTTACAAAGATTCATACCACCCCGAAAACGCATATTCCTTTGAATGCATTTATCAACAATCTACAGGGTGAAATTGATATCATTAGCATCCTTTTAAACTAAGAGTCTACCCATCAAACTGAGCAACTTTTACTATGGGAGCAAATCGATCGGAGCAAATAAAAAATCTGCTGTTCCATACTAAACCGCAATGTCGACGCGCGAGTTCGCGACTTAAATGTATGCAACAGCAGATTTTTCTTTTGCTTCGATTTGTTTGCTCCCATAGTAAAAGTTGTTCAGTTCGATGGGTAGCCTCTTAGTTTAAAAGGATGCTAATGATATCAATTTCACCCTGTATAATCCTTATTCCGATCGCTATAAACAAAATTTTGTAGTATGTAGCGAAACATCTAAGTACCTACTATAAGCTATTTAACCATCTCTTTTAGTTAGGTATTACATCTTACAATATTTCGATTGGAAGTGTCGACAAGGATACAAACATAAAATAACATTTAGACAGACCGACGAGCGGACTCGGGTGCCGCGACTAAGGTACGACTCCGCCGCAAGACAATTTCAAATTGCTTGTAATAACTCAAACCCGTAATATAAGAGGGATGTATTTATAAATAAACCTCATGGACTATCGGTAGAGTAACAGCGTTTATGGAAATGCCATAGATTTACACTTATTGAGTTTGACAGTGAAATTGTATTGGCCATTATGGAGTCCAATATTTTGAACAGGGCAACACGCGCGTATAAAGAATGGGATCTACTGAAGATCTACTGAATATTATAGTCGTCTTGGTCACACTTTAGAAAGTGCTCATTAGAGTAAATATTGTAGCTATCATTCTTCTCGACAATGACATTCTAAACACATGGCATGGTCTCACCTCACCATACAATAACAAAGCCCAAAATTGGCACAAGTCTCTATTGTCACTTCAGTTGTACTTGGTCATACATTGCCGCTGACATTTCATACAACTCCAGTCCTTTCAAATGTCTTCGGTCACTAAGCAGTAATGTAAAACAATTAAGCACACTTTTGCGGTTCCGTTAACAGCGCGCAGGTGCTAAGTCCTTGGACAGTTTAGAGCTGAGCTCCGGATGGACAATTCGTGAATTCAAGTCCCGTCGATCCTTAACTTCGTATCATACCTAACTTCTTTCTGATACCTGTTCTCTGCAAACATTTTTTACGTTCATTTATTTACATGATGCTGCTACCTATAATATAGTACCTAACCTAACTACAACTTTAGCATTTTCACGGTCCATCGCTACCAAAAGCTCTTTGCAATACCTACGACAGTTTTATAGCATTTGCAGTAGTTTCCTGTCATTTTACACACAATGTAAGTTTCCTTCAGTACCTAATAGGTAATAGGTCGTAAAACGCACCTTAATAATCAGTCCTACGTCAGAGGTCTCCTGGTAGAACTCTTGTACCGATGGGATTGAGGCGAGAATGGGTAAATTCAAGACACTTCGCATATTGATCGGTGTTTAATGTTTGTCGTGTTAGTATTTGCCGAAGTGTTCGATAAGTTGCTCCATTTTTCGAACAATCGCTTGCATATCGTAAAGAAAAACTATAATATAGCATAGTATTATCGTTTTCCGGCAGTACAAAAAAAACTGAAGCAAGACTGATCAGGTGCTTTATTAACGTAATTAATTGTACCTTAACGTCAGTTTCTTTATACATATTTATAGGATGAAAATAAGAAAGCTAACTAATTTATTGAAATAACCATATAATGCTAGCAATTGACTTGCTCCCAATTTGAATTTCGAGTCTCGAGTAGGCATCAAAAAATGACCACATCCCTCTAAAACGGAATAGGTACCAAAACTAAGAATGATCACCATCAAACTATAATAATTTCTGTTTGTTGTGACATTCTTATTACATGTTTAAACAATTTCTAGAGTAGATAGACTTTAAAAACCAAATGCGCAGATAAACTGTTCTGTACCCGTATCACGTAGTTTAAAAATCATAAAATCTAATATATCATCTCCATTCGAATATTTAAACTATAAATTATATTACATATCGATAACGTAGAGCAAACTTAAAAATCGTAACAGGAAAACCGTTTGAAAAATCATACAATAGAGCAAATGAGTTGCACAAATATTAACTATACTTATCTAGATTTGTGAATCATGGCCTTTCCATGCTTGATGAATTGAACACATATCGCTTCTTCTATAAAATCTGGGTCTGTCCATCATTAACATGTCTAAACCACAACTGAAAATCATGCATAACAAATAACAACTGAAAAATATTATAATATGTACTTAAAACCGACCGACGTTTAATCTACATATTTGTAGAGGGAAATTTATAATTATGTATGTAGCTTAGGTACTAACATCAATATACTATATCATTAACCTGTGAAATTACCCCACTGCAGGGCACAGAACTAATCTACTAATCAAAAGTGATAAAAAATTAAAAACTCAAACTTAAATAACGAAATATTACCACCAGCCGTTACGGCGTGAATTTCCAAACAATTTCCAATAATAGTAAGATTACAATACAAGGCAATAACATGAGAATAACACGAAACGTACTAGAAGTAGGTCAAGAAACGGGAGCAATATGACGCTAGTAACTATGATGTTGATGCTTCACTATTTATTTACACGGCGAAGTCAATGTAACCACAAAATGTATCGCCGGTCACGATCGGTCTAAGTGTGATTGCTCACGTTTGTGTTAAAAGCTTACTATCCGACCACTTCTAGTATGCCACTACCTCACCTCCCCGTTCCTGACTCATTTCCCTTCCCTATAAGGTAATTTTCGTATCGTTTTCCCTGGTACGCACGTTCCAGGATAGTTAGGACCAGGATCCTAGACAAAGTGACATTCTATTTGCGTCGACGCTAGTAGAAACGGACAAATGTATGGATTTGACATTGGCGATCGAAACATTTTGACGTTTGCTTTCGCCACCATACGTCAAGTCCATATATTTTGTCCGTTTCTACTAGCGTCGATGCTAATAGAATGTCACTTTGTCTAGGGCCCCAGGGGTCTTATCGTGTAACTACCCGACCCAATCAGTACCAAATCAACATGGTGTTTTGGTCAGTACCTAACGATTCCGCTTCTTACACACACATGCATAAACTCACGACCGTAATTTCCTTTTGGGTGGTTAGAAACATTACTACAACTACCAACAGCTCCATAATATTTAGTTAATTAATACCATACAATGGATATCATGATCACAAAAACAAAATATTACTTAAAACTTTCCTAGTAAAGACGTTACCGATCTTGTAAACGATATTGTCGGAAACTTAAACAATAGCCATATTATATAGGTCTAAGACTTTTCCCCTAGTATAGTGACTTGCGAATCTGGTTATGCAGAAACTGTGGTTGGCCAATGTCCAAAAAGCAATACCCAGAAGAAAGCTGAGGATGTTTCTATAAGTTTCGTATTGGGTACTATCCCCAAAAGATTAGGGAAATGCGAAAATGTTTCTGATACATAGTTTCCTTCTTCCACAAATAGAGTGAGGCATTCAATACGTAGATGCTACGCTACGAAACTTGTACCTACTCGAGCTACAGAAGACCGGTATGAACAACAATATACTGGCATTTGTAAAACGGTCGGGTTTTACTTCATCACAAGCTCCATACGTTTTACATTTCTATTATTGTAATCTTTCATGTTTTCCTGAGGCTTCGTTTCAACGCGCAGCCTTTGCATGCGTCTAATACTTTAAAATAACGTCTAAAGACGGTAATGAGCAGAGGTGAACGCTGCCATCGACCGAGAGAAACGTTCCAAGATAGCATCTTTGTCGTTTTTCTTGAGATTCTACAACTTGTGTAAGGAAAACGATGCCGATTTTTTCGTATACCAGTAGATTTAGTAGGCCCTCTGGCATTCATGACCCGACTCAACTGTCAAGTTAACTTTAAATTACGGTAATTTCTGTTTCTATACTCAAGACTGTTTCAGATAACTTTCAAAAATATCAACTAGAAAATGTGGAAAAAGAAGCTCTTTAGTTTTATGGATGTGCTCTAAAGCCAGTCAGCGTATCAATCAAGAAAATCTTGTATCAAATTTAATTTTCGATTTTGTTCGTAAATTATGGAAATGGGTAATAATTTGCATACATACAGTCATTAATATTTACGTATTTGATACGACAGACAGAAACTCTTACATCAAGTATTATTTAAATTTTATCTATTACTAACAACCTGCCATGGCTTCACACGAGGACACGAATACACAAACCTGCCTCGTAATCAAGTCTATCTATTAATGCAAACCGTATCAAAATCCCTACAGCACCTAGTTTTTGAGATAAGCTTAACAGGCAGGACGAGCGAAAGAAAAACGCAGAAGGGACCGTATAGACCGTGTAGACTCCGTGACAGACCAGAATCTTAGCAAAGAAATAATGATATTTCAACAAAGTAGGTCACCGCTATCCGTAAAGTCAAACTTTCATTAGAACAAAGGTTCCAAAGAAGCAGGTAATTAAGTAGCGAGAGTCACTGTGGCCGGCAGGTGTCGCTCCTTCGATTCACAGTTGTAACACAGTTTTAACCGAAGCTGTAATGAGGTAAACAAATACTTTTTGGGTACGCGGTACAAGTTATAAGTTTCGCATCATACTTATATTTTTATTTTATCCTTTCAAGGGACCCACATGAACACGCATGGTGGAATAACACCCATACAGGGACCGTGGAAGTGGGGGGGGGGGGGGGGGGGGGGGGGGGGGTAGAGGAGGCCAGAAAGCCCCCCTAAAGTCAAACGGAGGGGGTCGTGCCCCCTCCAATTTTACTCCCTGGTAAAAAAGGTTTCTATGTTCTATCCTTCAAAGAACTTTGTTCTGAAGGGACCAAAGAAGTTTCCCCCCCCCCCCCTTCGTCATGGAGTACTTCCGCAGTCCCTGCGCCCGTACAGCTTTCATGGCAGGACTTCTGATGATGATGATGAAGGAAGCAATTGCTGGTTACTGCTGCGGACAATTTGGTGGGACGATGAAGCGTCCTGCAGATTCAAATGATAATGATAAGCAACCGGCTCTAGAATGCGTGGATCTTGGCCGAGTGCTTTACTGATTACGCGGATGATTTGAAAAACTGGGATCAGTGTGTCCGTTAGTGTCTATCAGCAAAGTTCTTCTCAGTAAAATGTAGTAGTTTCAAACATTATCAACATTAAACATTATCCTCATTCCTCACCTTTGGTTATTGCAAGCCACCGGTTTTTTTCTCCAGACCTAGGAATAAGGTGAGGTTAGGTTAGGTTTGATGTATTGTTTCGGATTCGATGTCTGCTAACTTGCACCACGCCCTGACTGTATGTAAAACACGGCAAAGCGTTTGAGGGGGCGTTGGCCGCAGAAACAAAGCCTCAATTGATACCAGCTACGTACTATGTCGAAATCTAAGTGTATTAGTGTACTTTACAGATTCACCTAATGGCTGCCGATTAGTTTAGAAATTAGTACTACGCAATTTGATGGCCGTCGTTGTATTTTAAATGGACTTGATAAGTATTAGCGGAAGTGGGACAAAAATAATACATAAACTCACGAGCAGAGTTCGTTTCGGGGTGGACAGAATCTTTGTCTCAGTTAAACACTATGTTTTAAGAGTGCCCTTAGGCCTGTTTCACAACTTCCTGATAAGTGTCAGATAGCCTATCCAACAGAGTATCTTTTTTTGCCGCATCTCGTGACATATAATAGGAATAGGATATTTGAAACTTATCAGGAAGTGGTGAAACAGGCCCACGACACCATATCCCTTAGTCATTTTGTACAACACCCACGGGAAGAAATGGAATGGGAAGAATAAATAACCAGGTCCACAATTTCTAAAACCAAACTATACCTAAATACCTAAACTCCTCATACAAATAGGTACATAGAAATAAATTAATGAATTTGGTTGGAAACAAATTGAACACCCTATTTGTCTGTCCCAACGTTAGCTTCCGAATAGTGACCACCCTGTAGCATTATTCCAGTCAAGTAATCGCGTAATTGACAAAAACAATACACTGTTGTGGTCATCAACGCACTATGATTTAGATAAAATGACTGGAAGAGACATGGAGAGTTTGAACCTTAGCAACTTTGAACTACAATAGCACAAGATTGTTGGTAGCTAAGTAAGAGATACGGACCACCTAGAAAGGGATTGTCGTCGTGAAAATATGCATGCAGTGCTTGAAAGTTTTTTTTATAGTTTGGATTTCTAAAACGTACCTGGTATGGCGTAAATCATTTAGGTACTGAAAAATATGTACCTATTATTGTTATTTTATAAATAAAACAAATAGTACTAAGTTCACGTTTTACGATGTTAAGAAAAGTTACCGGTGTAGGTCAGCTTGAAGAAAAACGTCCATTATTTCCTAACGTAACATAATTTTTATCGGACCAAAATGAAGACTTCGCACGCAGAAGGCGGTCACGCATTCTAAATATAATATGTTTTGACAATTGGACCTCTAAGGCTGCCTGTCCATTGACGCGAGCTGGCTGTGCAAACTGTGTAATTTATATGGAAAGGCAGCCTAAAATACATTTCCCAATCCCTTTGCGCCTACAAAACTGGTAAATTTGAATTTGAATTTTACAGGAAATGCCACAATAGAAAAGGGTAATTACAATTTCCTAGGGAAGTATGATATTCCTCCTATTTTGTGTGTAATTTTAACTTTCATACTCTTTGCATTTCTTCTTTGATCATACTCATTCGTTAGTTGTAAAACGATTGGAATCGAATACAGTTCGTCACGTGGGCAATGTCTTTCACATTCACATCGGCGCGGCTGTTTACCAAGCGTAGTTCACTACCACATCTAGTGTCCCTATATCAGCAAAATCGTCACTATCTAGAACAGAGAGTATAAGCGATTACCCCCCCTCTCTTTGATCTCCAATTAGATGAACATTTTGGGGCCCTCGATTATCTGCCTCGTGTATTGCGCTTGTGTTGTGCCCTATAGTATAGGGGAGAGGGTGATGATTGCTGGTAAATAAATATGTTAGGTGTTTGTTGTTATGCTATTATTATTATGTAGGGTAGGGCGCAAACGGAATTTGGTAGTGTTAATCTTAATTGAGCTGTCGGTATAAATTTTAATGATAATATAATTATTTTTTCTTGACTAATAATTCTACAAATGTATTGAGCCCAGAAGAACTCACAGAACTCTCAGAACTCTCTCTCTACAGGGTGTAACAAAACACCCTAGTAATACTTAATGGGGTGCTTCATACCATCAAACTGAACAACTTTCACTATAAATAAATAATAATAAATATCTTGGACAATGTCACACAAATTATCTAGTCACATTTAAAGTACCAGAATCTAGCCTGGACTTGTATTATGATAACTAGACAACGATATAGAATACATATATAGATACAAATATCCATGACTCGGGAACAAATATTCATATTCATCATACAAATATTTGTCCCTTACGGGATTCGAACCCGCGACCCTCGGCACAGCAGGCAGGTTCACTACCGACTGTGCTACTGGGCCGTCTAAAGCCAAACTATGGAGCCAACATCGAGAAAAAATAAAAAAATCACCTGTCCCATACAAAACTGAAGTACCGATACGACTAAAATGTATAGGACAGTTGATTTTTTTTTCTCGATGTTGGCTCCACAGTGAAAGTTGTTCAGTTTGATGGTCTGAAGCACCCCCTTAAGTATTACTAGGGTGTTTTGTTACACCCTGTATGCTGACGGTTTTTTTAAGACGATTATCAGACTATCAAACTGAATAACTTTCTGAACGGGATCAAAGTCCAAATCGCGTTAAAAAAACAGCTGTTTGTTAAAATGTAGGACAAAAAAGACTATATTTTTCGCCATTTAGATATTGGCTCCACTGAGCAAGTTATTCTGTTTGGTGGTCTGATCATCCCCTTAAAAAACTATTAGCATAATAAATTAATAAGCCAGGGTAGTGTAGGTACATAAATTGATGTTTTTATCTCAAAAGGAAAAAACGGACCCCTGATAGGATAACTTTAGTTTATTAATGTAGCCGAAGATCTCAAAATTGGAATGAGTGGAAACTGGGAAGTGAAAACTAAAGGCCCTTTTTCACCATTGGAAAAGAAACAGGCCACAACTAAATAGAATCTAGAAAAATGTAATAACTCAAGTTCTAGAACATATTAACTTCAATATTAATAATCAATAGAAACTACATAGCCAATCGTTATAACTAAACCCAATAACAATTAAAAAAATCAACACATGAAGCAATTCAAAGGAATCAATCTAGCATGTAGGGCGGGCGGAACGGCGAGGGCGGGCGGGAGGCATAATCCCGCCCGCAAAGCCAGTATTACGGGCGGCAATTATCCAGTGGGGATTAAGCCCCTTATTGAATGTCCGGCTCGATCCGGTTCGGTAGAGTTAGAACTGGTTTTGGCTAAGGAGGTCATAAATTTGACCAGGGGTGGATGGTTTTTATGTTGAAAAAAAAATATTTTTTTAATTTTTTTTATGAAAATTTACGGACTTATTCCAGAATAGAACAACCATTGGAGATAAACTAAAATTGCAAAGGGTAAATATGTGTTAAAGAGTTTCTTCAGATTTAAAAATTAAAAGCTGTCAGTACAGAAAACATATTTAAAACATACGTCGCTACAGCAGCTTTTACAATACCAACATCGAAATAACAAAATGGAAATCAATATTGCAGCGCATTTAATTTAACACCCTGATAAAAAAAAATCTAATAAAGGAAATAAAAGCAAGCAGAAAAAGGACAGAAGAAAAATAAAGCCAGAATTTCAATCATCAATTTCCCAAAATCTAGATGAAGTTTTATCGCAAAACCACTTAAAGAAAAGATTGGGTTTAGCGATAGAAAGGTGTTAGCGATGCTAGCTCTTTCGAATCAGTTTGACCGATAAATTATCGCCCATTCATCGAACTGTAACACTATCGCTTCAATAGATTCCTGTAATGTTGAAAGAAGTGTAAAATTACAGGATAACGAATTTCTTTTAGCGGTGCGTACTTTTTTTACGCGATTTGTAAAAATAGTGTTGGATTTTTCGATATAAGGCTTTTCAGCTGTAAGGCCTCCTTATTTGTCCATCATGATCAACCAATATAGGTCACACTGCAGGGCACAAGTTTACCCACAAGGAATAAGGGCGTTGGTCCACAACGCGTGCCCAATGCGGATTGGTAGCCTTCACATACGATACGCATCAGAATTTCTTCTTCAGCGTATACGGGTTTCCTCACGATGGTTTCCGTCACCGTTTGAAAGGATTCGGTATCACCACACCACGGCCAAGGGACAGGGCGTGTCGTCGGTGCGGATTCGAACCCGGACCCTCATGATTGAGTGTCCCAACCTCCCCACAACACGCCAATGATGCTCTGAATTTTTTTCTTTTGGTTCTTATAGTATTAAATATACTAACAAAATATTCTCTAAAAAAAAATTGGGTTCAGTCTTAAAGTCATAATGAATCCTGAAACTGTAACTAAACTGAAGTAAAACAGCACTGACCAGTCAAGTCGATGCGTGCGCGCAACATTAGCGTGCGCTCGTGATGTCCGCACACTAGCGCGCGCGCATCCATTCATTACAAATACACACCTATAATATTATGTAACGCGCATATTGCTCGCATTCACACTACTTAAAGATAGCTCATTGTTCTACATAAAAAAACAGTGTAAGTATAATTTGTTATAAATTTTTTTTTTTTTGTTTTTTTATTTATCACAGGATTCACAGGTGAGGTGGTAATAAGTCACTCACCATAGTCAATTTTATTACTTACATTAAACTTACGAAAGACGAAGAACCTTACAAACTTACTTAATTTACAGTAATATTTCTAAAGCGAAATAGATTCAAGCAATAATTTTGGCCGATAGATGCAGATCGGAAGTATTTTATTAATAATACAGAGAAGAATACTCCATGTGGTTATACGTCCGAGCCAATAAAAGTAAGTGAAAATTTAACGATACACAAAAACAATGCTACAGTTAAAACGTTGAAAATGTTATAAAACAATAAGCTTTTAGCGGCAAAAACAAAGAGGGTTTTATGCTACGACAACTTCGAATAGTTATAATATTCTCACACCAGCAACATAAAGATCTAACTTGATGCTGACAGAAGAGATTTCCACCGTATAAGGGGCTCAGGGTATTCGCACACGTGCCACTGGTGATAGCCACAAGTGGTAATAGACGGAACTTGGTAACTCGCCACACACAAAGCTTTCTCTTGGTGACAGTGGTCACATATTGGTATCTGTTACCTCTGGCCACGTAAAAGGACCTGCAGTTTTGCACCTGAATATTGAACAATCTACAGAATTATACGCATCTTTATTTGACACCTAGTTAGTGACTGGTGCCGATCAGGTAAAATTTATTAACCGGTCTAAGTTAACAATACTCCTTAGAGCAGACGCGTAGTGAAGAGACTAATGCAGTAGTGTTATTATATTTCGTAAGGACCGGACCAAAAAATGCAATCAAAAACGCGAGTGTTCGGGTGGCGGTGGTGGTGGTGAAGGATATTTCAGTCCTGTTCTGTTGTTATGTTAGGAAGTGTTGTTGATACAAATTATATGGCCTTTTGATATACATCTTTGAATGGCCGTATGTCACAATGGCTCATGCATAAGCTCATGGGTAATAAGCTGACTTTATCACGACCAAGAAAGAGCGACCTATAGCAGCGACCAGTGGCTCGTATGCGGGTGGCCCTAGGGCCTTAATGAATATACACACTGCACACACGTTTACGCGGAAACATGCATTTATTGGTCCCGCGAATGGACGCGCGTTTATTTGCAGGTGTAACCAACTTGCGGTCAACGATCTCGAGCTTTCCTTGTGTGCCCAGGGCTGTCTATTGGTAGGTTTTCATGAGAATCATAGTGCTAATTTTCACAGTTCTTTATCTTATGACGATTCATGCGGTAACTGTCGTACAACGTTGATTGTTTTTTTTAACTCTAATTATAAATGTCTCATTTCAAATATTATTGATTTTATAATGATTAACAAATGTATTTTTCTCGTCTTTTATATGCTATTACAATTGAACAGATTTTTTTTTGAGTAGGTACCAAGAGTTCATGAATACAAGATTTACTGCAAGATTTAGTGCCAAACGCAAAAAACTAATTTTCCAAAAATACAAACACAATTTAGTAAAAAAAAAAAGAGCTAATATCGATCGATGACTGTGCAAATGTACGAATAAAGTTGAAAAAATTGAAGTGCTAACCCTATGTGCAAAACATACCCTCGTGTTGAACAAAGATGTGTTTACACACACAAAGGGGATGCCACACTGCAGCGACATGCTAATTTCTCGCCCAACAATCATTTCACTGAATATCGCGAGAATGTTGCATAGAAATAAAATGTGAAATGTAACTTAAAATAAAATACTTACATACATCGATTACAAATTAATTGATGTATGACATGCTGTAGATTATTTGATACAGGATGTTTTAGATACGGGTAGTAGTTATAGGGGCTGGTGGTTAGAAATCATCATAATTGTTAACGTCTTACCTTAATTTAACAAAATGAATTCAACAATAATAGGAATTGTTCGCTGTGGTAAGAATGAGTTTTAGAACATAACGTCAACTTTTAGTGACAATTTGAACAAAACTTCTGCGGCCGTAGTATGGCAGCGTGATATAGCGTTATCACGCGTTCGCTCTCTTTCTATTTGCGCACGAACGAAAGAGATAAAACCCGATACGGCCTCTCTTTTTCATAAAAGCTAAAACTTTCATACAAACAGTCAAATGTTTTGAGGCATTCGATACGTTAACGTTAAACTAGAAAACTCGTACTTGCAGTAATCTGTAAAACCATTTTTTGGCTTATAGGTTTCTAAATTGGGGGTCTTACGTCAACAATTCCAATAAATTTAAGATCAATTTTATTGAGAACGTAAAACGTATCTTTGTCCAAATTATAGACCTCAATAAAATATTTAATGACGTGACATGATCAAGAGATAAATCAACAAGGATAAAAAAGCTTCTAATCCGATCATTACGATACGGTGTCGTTATAAAATCATCCTTTTCACGCATTATCCGGCTATAAAACGGAGGGCAGTCATAAAAATAATCGGGCCGCCAGTTGACCACCCCTGGCTACAAGCGGTGTGTTGACACCTTAAGGGTAGGTATATGTTTTTTTAATTACAATTTTTTTTTTATATGCGCAGTTTATGTTTTTCTCATTCAGTGATATTTTAAAGCACTGTCAACACTGTAGGTAAGTAATTAATAAGCAAAAATAAAAATACTAAATTAATTAACAAATTAATTGTTTACATGTCAAAATAAATTGATAACCTACCGCTTTACCTGCTACGCTTGACTCATTATGACACGAGATTAAACACCCATTAAATGCCACATAAATAATCCAAATTTATATCGAATCCATTTTTTAATCTTCAAGATATTAATTCGGTATCGTTTTATATTAAAACTATAATTAACTCCAACATAAAAAGGTCTCCCTAAAGCAGATCGGCGGATTTTATTAAGCGATTTAATATTCATATGTTTTACGGTTCGTTCCTCTATTTTATTACCAATTTTAATATTCTTTCTTTATTTTAATTTATTAACTTATTTCAGACCGGATTTGTTAAACTTTACTAAGTAATTCGTTTAAAAATATAGAACAATAACGATATCGGTAAATTCGGTAATGTTACGTTCCAGCACCCATTACCTATAGGTATTTCTTTTCTTTTTCTTTTAAATACTTTTTAATTTAATTTAATTTTAAGTATTACATATTTTAATAAATCTGTTAAATTACTTGAACCAAAATAAACATGCAAGTCTAAGATGCAAGTAGGTAAGTTATGGTCTGTAAAATCCCAAAATGAAGGCCTTATCTCAATCAATAAACAAAATATATTTCATGAATTGATAAATTCGAAATCGCAAGAAGATTTGTTTTTGAGTCCCTAATCATAATCACCTAGCCATTAACTAAACTTTGATACGTGGTATCTAAATGATATCAATATTATAAAACGCATTGATTTGATAACAACCATTCTTAGAAATTGCAAACGATTAGTATATAATAATATCAGTCTAATTTACCCGACAAACAACAATGTTCATTGTTGAATTGTAAATATTAATCAAGATATACCTAGATATTCCTAAAATTTTAATATACTACGCGAAAGAGCTTTCGCAAAAAAAGCATTTCAACACATAGATAATACTTGCATGGACTCAAATAGATACCAAAATAACGATATGACCTGACCTATCAAAGAACTATTATTCAAATGACACATAATATTGTAAAACTTAAGTAGCCAAAAAACAACACGATTTTTTATACAACTCATCGTGTCGATATATCAAAAATAATAGGTAGGTAGGTACAGCCGAAGCTGTAAAATTGAATGACAAAACAGTGGTTATATAGGTATTATTGAACTATAATAACCTATATTTAGGTACCTATTGGCTTGTGTAAGTTTAGTAGGTTTTAACAACTTTGACATGTTATCTAACAATAAATGATTATGATAGCGTTAGTATAACAACATACCATTAAGTTATAGTTCTGAATAATATTTAGATACTTAAGTATTAATTTAGAAATAGTACCTCACTCAGTCCTAGTAGAGAACTACAATAAAAGTTTAATAAACCCCTTGCAATTTTCTGCCAAAACTGCCGCCCGCCGTGTCCTAACTCCTAATAGTTAAATTCGATCATAACAAATGTAATATTAAATAAATAATATACAAATATAAATAATTAAATATCGTTCATAATAATACGTAATCCGCGTAATTCCGATATGGGCCTACCTTCTTCTTATCAACTTCAAAGAAGTTTGGCATCTTCGGTGGTTCACTATGAACCGAGGGGTGACGCTGCTCCTCCATCAGAGTACTGAAGAACTCCATGAATTCCATTTAAATGTGAAAACCCAATAAGTCGAAAATCACTAAACCGCCAAATTCACCGCAAAGAAACAATTCAAATTATCGAAGCGCGCGACAACACGTGCAGTGAGGCCGGTGGCGAGCGGCCAGACGTCGTGCTCCTGCCAACATCCGATATAAACTAAATTGAAAATTGGAAACAAAATGCAATGTTCGAATCTTGATATGACAATAATAGGCGAGACAGAGATAAACTAAGCGAGCATGCGAGAGCGGGACGACACCATGGGCTAGACAGCTCTGCTCCACCCTATCGGCACCAGCACATCGGCGGCACAGGGGTTGTCGCCAGACGAGATCGCTTCAAAATTTAAAATTCCTACCTGCTTACTAATGGCACTATATCAACCGATCCATCGAACGACTTTAAACCTTATTACTAATACCAAAGATTAAATTTAATCTTCGGAATGTGCGAAGATAAAACTTTTTGTTAACGAGCTATTTTAAGTTGTAATTATAAATAGCGAACGCGTGGATACAATGAGCAAGGTTATTCTCAGAATTCGGCTTGTTTTATAATTCACTTCGATGATTGAAAGATAGGTCTGTTTAAAATGTATATTACATGAATTATGTGCAAAACAAGTCGTAACAATAATGGTAAATATCGTACAAAGAGATCTTAGAAATATTTATGTTTCCAAGCCACATTGAGGTTAACAGATCTGTGATTTTCCAACAGTTAGATACATTACTTACATTGAAAACGAATAAATACATAGCTGCAAACTTTGCACGAACTATTAACGGAAAATAAAAACCATACCGTAGCGATTTTGATCTCATAACACCTTCAGAGCCAACCGAATAATTATGCAATGCTATAGATTACAAAGTCTTCACATCTGCAATTTAGGATCTTTTCATAAAAAGAAACTTTGCTTCAGCACGTCCCATCCCATACCTTACCCAAATCACTAATCAGTTTCAGAACTCTTGTGTCCAAAATTGTCTCATTCTCTATACTCGTCCAAAGCAAACAGATTGGAAGATTACAATGATGACCTGTCAAAGTTGCCTAAAACGATCACAACTGACCATATCCCACGACAGAAGCAAACTAGCAACCCCTAATAATATCCCAAATTGAGAGGGTGCCGAACAAATTTTGGCAGAAAATTATTTCGTCTTTCACAAATAATCAATTAAAATCCTACCATTGAAAATGTCATATGATTGCATAGGGCGAGTTTATCTTGTTATTGATATCTTTATAAATGGGGTAAAGTGGCCGAATCTGGCCATACGGGTGCCGAATTGATACGGGTGGATTTGGCAGTGCATGGTGTTTTGACAGGTCTATTGAATCGTGATAAAAGGGTTTATTGTGGTCTTAGCAAAGACCGTTTTCAAAAGCCGATAAATAGTAGAAAAGAAACATTTCGTACAAAGAATATGATCGTATTTGGACATTTCATTTAAGCGTTCAATTTATACTCTCGTATCTAATATATTGCTCTACATAACATAACTTTGACCAAATTCGTCTTTCAAAAGGTTTTCGTCGTTCGAAATGCAGATATCCCCATTGTATTTAAATCAGAAGAACTAACGGCGTTTGGGCAATGTGGATGAAATCGTCACTTGTAGGTGACGTCATCGCATCCCTCTTGGAAACGGGATGGGTTTATGCTTGTAGCAGTAGCTATATTTAGTTTTAAGTTCATAATTTATTGCCCTCGACCAAGACTAATCATTAATTTTATCAAGAATGTTTATTTTTCTGAATAATCAGGAAAACATACATTCATATATCTTTAAACTTAATAATGATAATAAACTTAAACTAACGAAATGATATCAATAAAATTCGGCAAAGGATACATTTAGAATGAGAAAGAATGTAAGCTGGTTTTTTATACCCAGAAAATGCGAAGCCACGGAAAAAACCCGATTGCACATACCTAAGTATAACTAGGTAAATACAGCAATTTTCAAAAGAATTAATTTGAATCTTTTATTGTCAAAGTAAATACATTTCCAAACGAACAAGTTAATAAGAACAATCATTGTTACCGACAAACGGTTCTTATCCTTAAAATACAAAATAATATCTAACTGCAATAAAAATTTCAATAGAATGGCCCACAGGCCAGCAATTTAAGCAAAAAAAAGATCTTTGAAATGACGATTAAAATATTATTTTTGAGCGTACAAACAATAGAAAGGCAAAAGAGTCTTTATTTTACTATCAGAAAGGAAGTGAATAGATACGGGGCATTATTGGGCATATTTCTGGGAATGTGCCTGTGAAATAGTGAAACAATGGAATAGAACGAAATGGACTTATAGTTTTTATTCAACATGTGCGTCAATGAAAAGAATCATTGCAAAGAGGTAGGTACTTTTTGGGATAAGGAAAGATCCCAGACTGAAACAGGTACACACTTGTACCTATAGATAAAGTTGTAGCATTTACATAATATTTTGTTGATAAGCACTATATTCTATGAATGTCTATTATTACCTGCCTTCAACCATGTGCCAAGTGCTTTGATGCAGTTTAGCTTTTAATTAGTTTATCTATGTGCAGCCGTGGACAAGAAGTTCATGCCCAATATAATTTCAATTAATTTATGCAAGAATTATTTTTTAATTATTAAAAATAAACATTGTATGGCTGATGAGTAGATGACACCTAACTGTTTAAAAGCTTTTATATTGACTTTGCTGTTTTGTTACCAAATCATCTTTTTATTTCAGAACTCTTGTCTTGTCGGTCGGTGGAGAGTTCGCCAATCCTGTCTCTTTTCCGCTACACACGACACTGACCTTTTCTTTCATTTGTACATGTCTAGGTTTTCCTCTGCCTCTCTTCCTCTTTATTTTTCCTTCTTATATACTTAGAAGTTGTAGTAGACATTATATTTTTCAGAATTTTTATGATTTATTTGAATAATGATTATCTTACATAAGTTTTACAAGAGGGCTACTGACTTTTCTTTTAAGTTTAACAAAAGTATTTGTTTTGAAATGTTTTTTTCAGCTTTAATTTCGCTCGGTAGACAAAGCTAACGGAAACTTTTGAATTCTTACATTAAGGATGACATTATTTATCATATTGCTTATCCATAAGTAAGGACTTTTGTAATTAACATTCTTATTTCAGAATTTTTATGATTTATTTGAATAATGATTATCTTACATAAGTTTTACAAGAGGGCTACTGACTTTTCTTTTAAGTTTAACAAAAGTATTTGTTTTGAAATGTTTTTTTCAGCTTTAATTTCGCTCTGTAGACAAAGCTAACGGAAACTTTTGAATTCTTACATTAAGGATGACATTATTTATCATATTGCTTATCCATAAGTAAGGACTTTTGTAATTAACATTCTTATAGTCGATATAATGATGTAAAATGGAGGCTTTAAGTGAGGTGGGGATAAAAATGTAAGTGTTTAGTGTACCTATTGATGAGTACTACTTTATCTGAACTCTAATCTTAGTACCTACTTAATTTATGTCCTCGTTTTGCTACTTGTTAGCTGCCGTTGTATCTGTATCTATTTGTATTGTTTTTTTCTTCTTTTGAGCCCTTTCTTTATTAAACGTGTCTTATTTATTTGTGATTTTATAGCGACAATGTTTTGTTCTGATTCTTCAGGGTTTCGTTGACACTTTTATTCGGTTCAAATTTTTAACGACCTCTTGTTCTACATATTTTTTTTATGCGAAGGTATAGGCACGCCGCCGTCATCTTTCAAAGAGATCAGAGACTTAACAACAAATATTAAGTTTTAAAGCAGTTGTAGCAATGACTACTTTTAGCATATTCAGGGTTTCAGTATTGACACTCGAAAAATATTGCTCTCTTTCTGGCGCAGTCGGGTAAAAAGATTGATGCCAGGAGCAAACACTCAGACCACCGTGTAATGTTCGATCACGGTACGACTTCACTGAAATAAAATGATCAACCAAACTAGTGTTAAATATAACCAAACTTTAGTGACTTCCAAACTGTTTTGTAGCACATAATCAAACATTTGGTTATAAAAAACAAAACGTGTTGTTATTTATAGCCGAAAGTTTGTTGATATGCTACAAAACAGTTTGGAAGTCACTAAAGTTTGATTGATTATATTTAACAATTTTTTTCAGTGTTTGTCCCGTTTTCAAGAAACGAAACGCACCAATCATTCGATGACCCTAGCTCGAATGCTCTAGAGGCATGTAATGATGTAAAGTTGTAAACTTTATTCTTACAAACCGCAATGAACTTACAATTCAGAAACTCATCCCTAATTACACGGGGTGCTATTATTGATGTAGCACGCGTTCAGTTTCGCACGGGGTGAAGATTTATCGACGGTTTTAATTAACACACTATTACCGATTGCCCCTCAATAATACTTCACTGATAGATCTCTATTGACCCTTCAAATCTTTAATTATGTTGTGTTGTGGCCAGTCAGTAGAGGGTTCTGATCTCAGGGTTACCTCGACGTTTAGTAATTTAAGATATTTCTTGCGATGAAATTATTACATGTCAGTTTATACCGATTAAAATTGAATTATAATCTCGCCGGAGATAATCTCGTAGCTACATATTAATTAGTATGCTTTGCGAATTTTTAACTGACTTCAAATAATTTAAGAGGTTATCACATTGTTATCATAAATGTATTTTTTATTTATTTATATTACTCGATATTTCTTGTACGACTTGGATAATTCTTTTTTTGTTCTGAGGAATATCTGGTGACGCGCTTTGGAGCTACACAATTTATAGAAGAAGGAAATTAGGAAATAATTTTTTAACAAAACATTATGATTATTATTTATTCCATTTAGCAGCTTAGTTGCGAGGCTGTTAACGTATAAAATTTGCATTTTTGATACCTACGCAAATGTTAAGAAACTCGTACTACCCCTACAGATTTTGAACACCCTAAAAGAGTAACAACTGTTAGTAATTACGAAACTCCCATAATAGAACTTAAGATTGACCTAGGGCGTATCCACCAACTATATTCCATCGGCCATCAGCCATCACTCACAGCCAGCATTATGCACGTTTTACAATAATTAAAGCAGCCTGTAAAACACCTATAAAGTGCCAGTAAAGAGTTAATGGACGTTTGTAATAAGAAGTCCCACGAATCCCACCATTTTAGCACTTTACACGTAGACTTAAGAGTCATGGTAGGTGACTTCTTAAGTGAAATGGACTATAATGGACTTGCTTCATTATTGTACCACGCCCCGCAAGGTGGCGCGCCTATAGCTTTTTATTGCAACGTTTTATTCAAATCAAATTGATTGATTGAATGTGATACTAGGAAGGAAATACTAATGGCATTAGTGTATGTAAATGAGACCTTAAATAGTTCTAATTGGAATTTATTTTATACTTTTACATTGACTAGCGTTTTCAGTCAAGACTCTAATTGGAAAAATAATTTTAGTTAGAAAATCGGGAAATCTTAAAAAAACAAAATTATTAAAAAAAATATATCTTTGATTAAATGTTTCGTAGGTAACTTAATCAATTACAGGATTCTGATTAATCAACCTCTTCAGAATCGCAGGAAAAATCAAAAACTGTCAAGTTACTTAAAAACACTACTGTTAGGTTTCTCAAAAATCGTGAAGTACCTACTTATTAAACGTGTGGTCGTAACAACCAAAATCAAGAACGATTCGATTGTTTTTAACTCGAGTCAAACGAAAAGAAACCCGTTGTTTACTTCTCGGAAAATCAAGAGAATCACAAGAGGTATTTTATGTGCGGAGAGAAGCGTTCCGTTCTCGCTACGAGATAAATTATTGAAATTGATAAAACAATGGATTACGACGGGACGATACAAAGTGGCTCACAGTTGGGGAGGTCGTAAAGAGGAAACGTTGCAGCCGAGCTTTGTGATTGCCGCTGTCTAAACAAATCAGGCGCACGTCGGTAGTAACACAGCAAAGCGCTTCAAGCGCTTTGGATAAGCTGCTTCGATCACCAACAAAAAAAACTAGATAACTCACTAACAGCTAACATGCCGAAGCGATCCTTCAAGAATAGACAAACGTTTTCTAAGATTTGAAGGATCTTCTATACAACGTGTTAATGAATTAACGCAAAACTAGAAAGTACTTTGTTTAGAATCGATAGCTGAATCGAATTATCATGGTTTCAACATAGGTAATTTTTTTCAAAATTTTAATTAATTTTTTCGTAAAATTTAAAATTTATTAAACCCGATGTCAACCCACCCCATGAGCACTCTCACCCTACTTACTACCAAAACAAGATTATTAAAATGTATCCATGAGAATGTTAGCGCTTTCATTCATTGCTGAAATGATAACAAATCATTTTTGCCTCTGAACTTAAAATGCGAATAACTTTAAATTTTAAGTATCAAAATAATGAAATTATTATTTCAATCTAATTATTTTGTTATAAATCAGTTGGGGTGTATGAGGTTTTGCGCTAATTTATTAACACGTTGTATATAGTTCTTCATTTGTACCTACTCGAAGGCTATACGCGATAATATCAGCGAATTCGTTTTTAATACGATACATACATACAAGCCAGGTCAAAAGCCTATTGAGGCAGAAAGTTGACTAACTAACTTTTCCATCACCAATGCGCATTGTGCCCATGTGGTAGAATATGGCCCAGTGGCGTAGCGTAGATTTTTGCCGCCCGGGGCACAGACCAATTTTGCCGCCCCCTTATTTTTATAAGAATACACAAAAAATAACGGAGCGAGCGAAGCGAGTTCAAAATTTTTTAGCACAACTATTCGGTAGTGGTCAGGTAGTGGTCAGACATCTTTTGGTGCGAAGTGAGCTCGACTTTTTTCCTAAATACGAATCAGTTGGAGTCAGAGCATTTTATGTACAAAACATCAAGGAAACATATGCAAATGCAAAGTAATCTAAGTAAAAGCTATAGATACAGCGAAGCAAACACGAAATTTTTAGCATCACATCTTAGCTGTGGTCAGAACTCTTTAGGATTATGTGTAGGTGTAGAGCGAGCAAAGCGAGCTCGATTTTCCTCTGTTCTACGATTTGGTTCTAGACAGAGCTCAATCATAAGCATAAGCATATGCTCACGACTATATTCCCCGAGGGGGTAGCTAAATCAATCTATATTTTTCCCGAATTTGCCGCCCCTAGTAAAGTGCCGCCCAGGGCATTTGCCCCCCCTGCCCCTCCCCTCTCGCTACGCTACTGATATGGCCCATTATCATGAGACAACAAACCAGGTTTCTTGCTTCATGGCTCATGGCTCACATCCTCTCATGCTTATTTATCAGATGACATAAAACTATGCATAAGTTCGACTAACGTAACCTAATCATGTTCGAGATGGTCAAAAACTGATTCAACTGCCACTATATTTCCAAGCATGCCGTTGTTTAGCAAGCAGGTTCATTATTAGCATTAGCTTTAAAGATGGAAAAGCAATAACAATTGATTATTCGCAGACTCTATAGGCTCTGAATCGTCACAGTAGCACACTTTATGTGTGGCCTGTATGGCTAATTGGCTAGCTACCTTCTTCTTCATTCTCGTGTAAAAAGTGATCACATTTTGCACTTCCGATACTTCGGGAACAAACCTCTAAAAACTTAAAAAATGTAAAAAAGTCTTGCACGTATAATAACGGTCGATCTGTTCTTAATATTTTGAACAACTCAACAGAGATGGTCGAAAGTTTCCTAAACCTTTAAATTACAAAAAACTTTCCATTTACAGAACATGTAAAGTATCTAAGCTCAAATCAACGTCGGTGTGATAGCAAGCAAGTTGTTTACGTGTAACTCATTAAGTTATTTCCCCGAACACTTGTAATTAGGATGATCAAAGGATTCCTTTTGTTTTGACGCGAGATTGTTAAAGATTTCGTTTGGTAAGTCTTTCAGGATTGATCCTTTTCTTTATTGATAACTATTTGTCTATAGATCCTTTGTATGTGGGTTGGGTGCTCACTTATTGAATTGTAATAGACACTGATAATAAATTAATGTGTAATGACCAGCTTAGCTATCTAGCAAGCGTACAGTCGGCCGCAATAAGTTGTATACACTTTTTTTCTACGTCGTAGTACTAAAGTGTATGTAACTTATTGCGGCCGACTGTACGCAGCCAGCGTGGCACCAAAGTAAAAGAAAGAGTACACAACGTCACTACATATAGTGTGGACCCCACCTCCCACAAATTTTGACCTCACCCTCTCAGTGGTATGGAAGGAGGCGGACAATAAGTGGTGTAATCCTCCCTCACTCACACTCACTCAGTATTCAGTATTACATATGCTAGCCTCTTCTTGTCAATGCGAGCCCGTTTGTATGAAGTGTCCAGGGTGTGACTGCACATCAGGTGTCAGATGCCGATAATAATGCCTCAGGAAGTTTCTTTCTTTGGGCAGTTAACAAAAATTGCAACTTATGCAATCATTTCGGAACCTGGATGTATCTCATCTTCTTTTCAATCCAGCAGCAGCCATAATTGAATGTAAAACGTATGTAACTCAATCAAAACACTGCGAAAAACCTCAGAGTTATCGCTCTAAAGTTAGGTGAAGCGTTCAATTTTAAAGGTGAAACCAACACATAGGCGAGTGTAGCCAATCGCTCGCAATAAAATCACATTGTCGCCAACCGACAAAGCTCGGCCGACAGCAACCGTGGGCACCGTGCCTGAACTAATAAACAATTACACTTATAAACAGTAAAATTGTTGTTCGACAATTTATCGACCGAATCGCTGCGGTATGGACGCCGCTTTAAAAAAATAACAAATTTGTTAAGCCAAGAATTTGCATGTTTATTGTTTTATTATGGGCACAATGAAGTATTTTCTGTTACTTTTACATACCTATGTGTAAACTGAGGACATTTACAAACATAGAACGCCCTGAAACATCTATCAAGATTACACCCTCAACATTCAGATATTGAATAATAAAACTTCACTCTTCAGCTTCCCCGACGCAACGTAAGCAAAAAAATCATTATGTTGTAAATTTTAAATGAGAACAGGAAATGATAACCCGCGGGTCGGCTGCGCCAGCGCCACCCCCGCCCTGAGCGTTGCGCACAAACACACGCAAATAACAACAACGTAAACACTTGACACACACGTGCGCATACGAGCAATTAAATTAATACACTCACATCGCTGCACGAATTCCAAATTCAGATAATGACTCCAAATGAGAGTCCTTGAAAATTCCCTATCCTTTTCTTTCGTGAAAGTTTATGCAAATGACAGACGAGAAAAGACTACTCGAGACAACACACGCAACCAAGTAATCAATTAATATACACACACTATAACAGTTTTAAATTTTAATGTCGTGTCTCTTTCTAACAAGCGACTGAAAAAAATGAAATGGTATTTTTCATCTGCGATAACTGTAAATCGGGATTTCAAGGGGATCGTGATCTCAAGGATTCGGGACATTTTTTGTGCTGGGTTATAGATTTATTTATTTTTTGCCCGAGGGTGGCAATCTGGAAATTTTAGAATAATCTCCACTGAAGAGGGCTGGCACCACATGTGCATGCCGGTGATAAACATTTTATAGGAATGTTTGGAGCAAAAACTGCTAACCAAATGTTAGTTTTGATTTAGGGTTCGGAGGAAGTTATTATTTGGAACATCCAGTTTATTTTGCTCAGTTTTCAGAGAATGCACGTTTAGATATCATTTTCTAACAAGTATTATTTTTCTTTAGTTTTATGCCGAACCGTCAGTTCAGTATGAATAAAAACAATCACGAACACGACATGAACGAGCTCAATTTCACGGCTTGGGTAGGAGAAGCTCAATTTCGGCATTGGACTACCATGATAATTGATGATAATTTATTGACAAAGCACTGCTTAGAATGTTATAATCATGGCACTCTTGTTTAAGATATCATTTTCCATTAAGCCAAAACAAAAAATTAATTCCAAAACCAACAGCATCTTGAACATGTTTGCGAGTAGGTTTGATTGTCAGTACGTGAACCATTACTGTATGGTTCACGTACTAACAAACAAACAGTTATAATGTAGTAATGTGTTGTGTGTATAAACTAACAGGAGGCTAAGTGTGTTACTAACAAAATTATGATCTCAGTTGGTCGAAATAAAGTTTTTCTATTCTATTCTATTCTAAAACGGCTCCGTCGATAGAACCAACAATTTTGCATCGTTGGTGGCCATGAATTTTAAGTAAAACAATTTTTTACCAATGAGCTGAATCTTTTTTTTTTCAATTCACTTAAGTATTCCTTTAGTATTCCAACATTTCTTATAAACAACAGCAGTATACAGAAGTTTGATAAAAGACAGATCTCTTTCGAATTACAATAACGTTCCTTCTACATCAACATAAACTCGAAGATATAGTTTCGTTTCTTCAATTCTACCTCAACCTTCTACCTTACTCTGTTCTATTCTATTCTATTTTTGTTTAATGGCGTTTCCTTGGTGGATTTTGCCAATATCTAGTTTAAAAAGAGCAATTAGTGCTTGACGTTGTACGGTAATGGATATGGCGATCTCAAAGCCCTGTTTTTATACAAAAACACACACTCGAAACCGCCATAAAATGGAGGAGCCGCGTGGCTACCTAAATCGCGAGCCGAACGACAGACGTCCACTCGAGAGCCCTCTAGCCACGCGACTCTACCTTACTCTGTCTATAAACTAAACAACAAGCAAATAGACAAAGAAGCAATGCATGACATAAACAGTGACGTCCTTGATACTACATTGAGGGTGCTATTTATATTCGGGCAGATGCTCCCTATGTCCCGTGCGGGGCTATTTCAGGAACCCCTGAGCTCGAGGAGGAGGCTCCATCGTAATCCTTCGCGTGGCCCTCTGTAATGTGAGTTGCAAGGAGTTTTTGGATAGTCGCGTGTCAGAGGTTAATTATTTTGAGAGAGGACCGTTTTAATTGCATTTTTAATATACACAACCCCTGTACCCGCACTTTCGATGTTCGCTATATCGCCACTGTTTCGGTCCGCACTTCATCGGAAAGAGTTGACATTGGAACGAAAATTTTCACGCAATTGCGAAGATCGAATGTGCGGGTAGAGGCCCAGGATATTTATGTGATTCGATATTCTCATATGAACATCAGATTATTTCGGTTTGATTCATTTGATCATCCAAAAAGCAGCCATGTCAACCGCTTTCTGGATTGCCTGAACTCATCCCTGCCATGTCTCCCAATACATGGATTTCCGACTTTGGGAGTCAGGGACTCAATCATTTGTATACCACTAAATTGTGATCAAATAAAGAATTTTAATTTTTATTTTTTTTATCCCACGTGCAGGTGGTTGAGCTGGAGTGCGATTTTGGAAAGTCACACGTTCAAATCAGCCCGCAGTAGAAAATTTCAAAATTACAATAGAGATTATTTCGATCATGATTTTGAATGATTTTGATTACAAGTGGCGACGGGCTCACTCCCCGTCACACTCTACTGAGTTTCGGTACTACTTGTGAAACGTGGATGTTCTGAAGATCCAGAATATCTCTGACTACCCCCTCGGGGAATATAGTCGTGAGCATATGCTTATGCTTTATGCTGATTTTGAAATTTTGAGATTCAAAGTTAGCAAGCACTTCAGTACTCGTTTCGGTCCTCGTTTATAAATATCGTAATTTCAATTTCTCGCTAATAGTTCTCGTAACGATATTTGTTTAAACGTTGTAGGTTTATAAAAAGAACATCATCGATTAAATAGAGAATGCAATAATTTTTTATATGATACAATGGGATATCTTTCCCCTGAAATCCTTAGAGAGAAGATGCTGAATTGATTGGTCTTGGAATTCTCTTAGTCACATCGCAAATTGAAATTTCAATTAGTTAGAGCCAATCTGAAATGTGTTATAAATAGAGTTGCATAGAGTGCATCGTGGAGTGACAGGTCGACGGGTCATCCGAGACGGTAATGTGCTGTTGGCCTGAGCCGATACATATGGCTGAGATATCCGATTAGAGTGGTAGTTTTTGACTAATATTTGAGGTTATGTTGATGCTATTTCATTGTATGATTATTGAGATACATAATGTTGACACATTTGATTTGAGTATTTGCTCTATTGGTGAGATGGAACCAAGACTTTGCCAGGTAGTTATACTGCGACTCTGAATAACATTGAATTTTATAAGTTTGAAACACCTATTTAGATGAAAAAGGCCTATGATGATTTAATATTTTACAGTCAAAATACTGTTAAATAAAAAACAAACTCTAATATATAAAATACAATATAAAATAACTATAGGTAACAATAGAAAATATCGGGAACTCAAATATACCAAAACGCGGTAAGTACGTTTACGACTACGTTTTCGAAGCAAAAACAGATTGTTTATCCGAAAAAAAATTGTAAATTGAGGTTAGCGATTTTATATTGCCGTCAGTATTACGCAAAAATTCAGTTCTTTGTTTTTTTTTTTTTTCAAAAAACTTTTCCTAAATCGACGCCAATTATTTTGAATCTTCTCTTTCATTACATACTATCTATTACCCGCGATTTCGAACGGTTGGAATCTTTATGCCAATATCCTTCCTTATGGTTCGAACTATGTCTATACCAAATTCTTTCAAATTCGGTTCAGCGGTTAAGCAGTGAAAATTTCAGAGACAGACAAGACCCTTTCGCCACTTTTCCAATATTGGTAGGTATGGATAAAATAATATATTTCTAATAAATAATGATACTTTGGTAGATATTTATCTTTTAATGAATAGTCACAAAAGCCATCAGGATCAGATTAATTATAAAGGGCCCCATGCACTGTCTCTGTCTCCCAGAAATAGCCAGTCAGCTGGGGTGCGTCTGCGCATCGCGATATCACGTCGCGCGCAATGTTGTTGCGTCCAACTGCATTACCACATCTATATTATTTTCCAACAGGAATGTCTTGATATGTAAACACAACATTAAATCCTTGAATTTCTTCAGGTAATTTTCAAAATATCGTTACTTGCTAACCAGATTAATAGGAACTTTTATTTTGGAATTACTAGGTATTTTTTATTCAAAATGTATATTTGTCAGTCATATTTCATATTACAGAATTAATGTTCCTCTTACAAACGATGTATTAAAAAAAAAAGGTAATTAAGACATCATCGTCCAAAATCAAAGGAGTATTGTATTTACTAAATCTTCATAATTTTCTGTAATTATCGGCCTTTACAAAATTTTTAAGTACTATGTATTAAATCGCACGTGAAATATATTTATAATGGAACTTTTAGACGACGCCTACCAAAATTATCATATCTCACGCCATAAAGTCGAAAATGGCGAACAGATAATGTTTTGTATAGCATGTAGATAATTTAATTTAATTCATGTAATTTCGGAAAGGAATAGAAGTGATCTTAAGACTCTCTAGCTTGACTATAGTCAAGTATCCTGTATACAGGGTGAAATTGATATCATCATCATCATCTCAGCCGATGGACGTCCACTGCTGGACATAGGCCTCCCCCAAGGATCGCCATAACGACCGGTCCTGCGCTGCCCTCATCCAACGTTTTCCCGCCGCCTTCACCAGGTCGTCGGTCCACCGTGTGAGGGGCCTACCTACGCTGCGCTTTCCGGTACGCGGTCGCCACTCGAGAACTTTTCGGCCCCACCGGCCATCGGTTCTGCGAGCAATGTGCCCCGCCCACTGCCACTTTAGTTTAGCAACTCTTCAAATTGATATCATTAGCGTCCTTTTAAACTAAGACTCTACCCATCAAACTCACCAACTTTTACTATGGGAGCAAGACGATCGTAGCAAAAAAAATCTGCTACTGCATACATTTGTCGCGTACGCATTGCAATTTAGTATGGAACAGCTGATTTTTTACTTGCTCCGATCAGTTTGCTTCCATAGTGAAAGTTGTTCAGTTTGATGGGTAGACTCTTAGTTTAAAAGGATGCTACTGATATCAATTTCACCCTTTATAGTCAAATAAAGTAAATAAGATGGCTGCAGTCGAAATTCTCATAATTTACTGCACAAAGACGAAACTTGCTCGATTTGCGGGACTTTTCGAATGGACAATAGTTTGTATAATGAGGCAGATAGAGATAATCGTACAGTTTTATGGACATAACATTTTAAGGCTAATTACGACGACCAATCGACTATTTAACGATAATGGCCGCATCGAAATCGGAGGAAAAATAACGAGTCTAAACACACCTTAATTAGGATCGGAAGTCTTGAATGTTTTTAAATGTTTGACTAATTTGTTAGTTAGGGTCTAGTATTTGCAACTGCAATACAAATCCCTATTGCAATCAATTTTCCTGTCCATTCTGTCCAGGCCACGTACACACGGCGACAGGTCAGGTTCATAGGTAGTATAATAATGTCTATGGTCAGGTTACCCTGTTTGGACTTTGAACTATTAGAAGTTGAACGCTGCGAATCGTGCGAAAGGGTGCGGTATGTTGTTGTTGTTTCGTTTCCCCTGCGCCCGCGCCGGCGCATGGCAGCCGCGTCTATGCAGGCTAGGGTTGCCAACTTTTTTTAGACCAAATATAGTTTCGAGCCATAGTGCCCGAAAAAATATAGTATTAATCGAATTTGTTTTCAAAAAGATATTTTTTGCTACTTTTTGGTTTGAATACCAAGTTCATATTTTTAAGGAACAATCATTTCTCTATTTCGTATTCGTTATAGAAAATAATGCATCCTGTAAACGCAGAAGTCGCTGGATTCAATACAGAAATAATATAATTTCTAAAAAAATATAGATAAATCTGACTTTAGAAAAACTTGTTGTCACTTTTCAGTAGTATATTTAGTAGAAAATTTTTTATGGAACAAATGTGATGAAGAGAAAGAAAATTGTTAAAATAATGTTAAGTTATTGGTCATTTTTATTGGACCTATATACCAATATATGTAAATTCTCTATAAATTATTTGCTCATCAAAATATAGTAGTTTTGCCTACTATATATTTTTCTCAGAATTATAGTAGTAGGGCCCCTAATATAGTAGAAATAGAAATAGAAATAGAAATATTCTTTATTGTGAATCATGGGTACATAATTGATGACACTATTATTTATGGTATAGTTCAGCTATCAATTGGGATACTATATTATATAGTAGGGTTGGCAACCCTAATGCAGGCTCTCTATCGCACTATTTTGTGTTTTGTACGTAGTGTAGTTATGGGTATATAGGGTGCGTAACCTGATGTGTCACCGTGTGTACCTGCCAAATAGTTTTGTATACGTAATACAAACTGTTCTCAAATGTTGAAGGAAAACATCGCAGCCTTCCTGGAAACCTACCAATCCGCATTGGGAAGGAAGTTATTCCTATGCATCCTCACTTTGAGTCTAGTAATAGATACTCTTTCTTATACTGTTCCATAAGGGTATGGCCTCAGTCCCACAACTTAAAATTTTTTTATAATACGGGACCTAAGTCGAAAACGCGAAAAAAAACAAACAGCTTATGGCTGCACGAAGCCTATTGTGCTGCCCCAATCGTATTTTTTAATTTCTTATTAATTATTTTTTTTTCTTATTTTTATTTTATTCTTATTTCTTATTTATATCCGAGTCATGGATGTTTGTATCTATATATGTATTCTATATCGTTGTCTAGTCATCGTAATACAAGTCCAGGCTAGATTCTGGTACTTTAAATGTGGCTAGATAATTTGTGTGACATTGTCCAAGATATTTATTTATTATTTTATTATTTAATTAAACAATATTTCTAAAACACAAGAATGTCACATTGTAGTCATTGCTGATTTGTTTTTATAATGTTTGTAGTTATTAAGCTGTTTTAACGATAATAAGCTACAAGCATAAAACTTAATAATCCTTAATGTTTCGATAACTTGAAAGCCAATCAGGACTACAATGTGACATTCTTGTTTTTTGGAAATGTTGTTTAATTGTTAAGAAATAAAAAAATACGATTGAGGGCAGCACAATAGGCTCGGTCGGTACTCTCTTAATACTAAACTGCAATCCTACTCGACCCAAAATATATGGGACATTTGTTGAAATCATCCCCTTGAAACACCGTCAGCATATTAATTTAAAAATAAATTTTCATATACCTAACATAATATAGGTTTATTCTTAACTATATTAATAATAATAAGTATTGTTTTCCTAAACTCGAAAACTGTAATTTTCGATTTTCTATGAATAAAATAATTGAAAGCGAGAACCCTCGATAAGAAAACCTGACTCGCTCTTGACTGTTTTGTTTATTATTGTTATTACGTAATAAGTAAGTGTATCTGTAAAAGATAAAATAAAGCTAAGCTAACAATACGTTTAAACTTATTTGACTCGCCTCTAAAAATGATAATTGGTTTGACAATGCAGTCTCATTACATTTTAAATATACCGTACCGACACATAGCTGCTATGGAAAAAACACTGTAGTAAACCTACAAACGTGAAAAAGTTGTTGACAATGAGGGATTTTCTGACATTTAGTATAAAAAGTAAAAACTTAGTTCAATATGCCTCGATAGTATGGTAGGTAGTTCAGGCTAAAGAAAGTTAAAAAAAATTTACGTCACTGTGTAAAACGATACTTTGAAAATAATCTTCAAAAGTCAAATCAAAGTATCTTTTCACGTTTTGCGGCTTGTAAAAAAAAAACAATTTTTACTAGTATTTTATTAAAAGCAAGGTTAGAATGCACACCCATCTCGCGTCGGGTGTTCCTTAAGTTCCATAACTTTAATAATCATATTTTCAAAATTCATAACAGATAATTATATGTATAGATGAAAGAAAGAAAGAAAGAAAGAAAGAAAGGAATTAATATGAAAATATATACCACTATTTCGTCGCGTCACCACCATTAAGAACAATTTTTCTTTTTAATTGGCTGTCCTAAAATTGCCCTTTTGCGGATCGCTTCTAACATCGGTAAATTCACGATTATAATCCCTTTCGGAGTTGTCAGAATCTTTGCTACAACTACAAACATTGAAACGTGCCGTTGTGCAAGGCTCTGTTTTAGCATATTCAAGTCATAGTCTCAAGTGAGGCCCGGATAGAAAATCATCCACTAGAAAACTGCCTACATATGTATAAACCTTTATCCCTTAGTCGTATCGTACGACACCCATGGGAAAAAATTGGATGGGATGGCTCAATCTAAACTTATAATAGTATTAATAGGTAGGTAGGGAAGAGTTAAAAGTTTGTAATATAAAAAGTCAAATTGTTTTATCTTATTAAGTAAATTCTTTACAGTGTAATAGTGTAAATTCAGTGTTCAGTGTAAAGTATATCAAATGCGTTTTATAGTGTAAAGTTAACAGTACACAAAACTTGTACCTACATGAAGTACTAGACAGTTCGGTAGTATCTCTTCTATTGTAAAGTATTAGAGTTCAACGAGTCATCAAAATTGACGACCCGGTTTGTGTAATGGTTACCACGCCGGACTGCCAAACCAGGGTCCTGGGTTCGAATCCCGGTTCGGTCATGGATGTTATATGTTCGTGCCGTTGTTGTATGGTTACCATATTAAAAAGCCTATAGTGCTTAACTTGGGATCATTACAATGTATGTGCCTGTGAGCGTTATTTATTTATTTAAAAACATAAGCGCATTCAAGTAATTTTGTAACTTCTCCTAATTTTATGATCGACAAAACGATACATCAATTTTAACTGTTCAAAAATAACATTATACAAGGTGTTACAAAAATACAAATAAACATTTAAATTTGTGGTTTAGAGTTTAGACCATCAAACTGAACAACTTTCAATGTGGGACCAATATCGAAATCGCGAAAAAAAAATCGGATTTTCCTACTAAACTACAAATCTACTTGAGCTAAATGTATGGGACAGCAGATTTTTTTTTTGCGATTACGATGTTGGTCCTATAGTGAAAGTTCTTCAGTTTGGTGGTCTAAAAAACCCCCTTAAAAGTTTTAAATTTTCATTTCTGCTTTTGTAACACCCTATATTTGTTTTTGAAACCCATCCTGGGTATGTCTCTCCTAACCCTAACCAAACTTTTTTACATGTACCATGTTTTTTAGATTTTTAATAAAACTATTTCCTTTCACTGTCACCGGGCTAAAGCTACTCATAGACCTTCCCTTTTGCGAAATAAAGCCACACGATCTCAACAAGATCTCTTCTTGACCCTCTCCGTCCCCGAAGACAGAAAATAATTTGCGCTCAAAAACCCAAAAAGCTTCACCCGCAATGCTCTTTCGTAAAACATTACTAGAAAGCTTTAAAAACGTAATTACGAGCATTTGAAGTGTATAAAACATTCCACCCCACGATAAAAGTATCGAGCGAGAGATAACGTGTCTAGACGGAATAAATATCCAAAGCACTCGAATGCCAGTTCGATGGCTCACTTGGCTAATCGCTGGAGAAAAAAAAAACACATTTTCTGAACGCACCCATAACCTACTGCCACTTTAAAAGGTTGAAGGCGAATCTAACAGGACACGTGCATTTAAAACATTTAAAACACGCTCGTTTTAAGATAACAGTTCGGGTGCGGTATGCTCGTAACACTTTTACTTTTTACGATTCTGTAGTGCAGGGATTACGATACGATAACCTCTTGTTTATTTCATTGATTTGTTAATCATGTTTTGTTTCTTTTCGTGTTCTTAGAGCTGGTTCAAAGAGTTGTACAAATACAACTAGCACTTTCTATGCCAATGGACTTGAATGGCACCCAAAGGGAGACGTCCCCCTGATCTAGATTCAAACAAAATACAAGACTATACAAGAAAACTAAAATAATTTAAAAATGCTTATGGTTTCCTTACGAGGCCTTTTTCTAGCAGTGGACTTCTTCAGAATCGAATACATGAACTACACAAAAAATTACGAAACCTTTTCAGTTTTTTTTCAGGTTATTGAGGTGACAATGGGGAGACGGAGTGAAGGTATAAATAAATAAATATATTGTTCGCTTCTTTATAATTAATATTTTAGCAGTTGTAGTAAGCTCAGAATCAACTTATTTTGACGACAGATATTTCTTTCAAATGCACATACCCTATCCTATTCATTACTTTTACTACAAACTACATACTGAGGTGTGTGATAGATTACATTTACTATTTACTTCTTGCTACTAAATCTTGGTATCAAGATATCTTCTTTATCTAAAAAAAAAACTTTTATAGATAACAAAGATACCTTATAAATCAGTGCCATCTTTAAATAAACAGCATAAACACAACATGATGATAAATGATATAAAATCAAACGTGTTGTCCATAAACTACGGGCACCCCCTCGCGAGAGTCGCAAGCACGACCCTGACAAATGAGACAAATCGGACAAATGTACGATAGCCGTGCTTGGACCATAGCTACGTGATTACATTGCACCTGGTTAATCTTGGTAGCTCAGTACAATGTTTTGAATTTATTAAAACAATTGACACAGGGTTCAACATAATAATACTGTTTTTAGGAGGATTATCAGACAATCTAACTGAACAACTTTCTTTATGGGACCAACATCGAAATGGCGAAAAATCAGCAGTCCCATACGTTTGGGTCGAGTAGAATTGCAGCTTTATACAGTTTAGACTTGCATTATTTTAGTGAGTGATTGTACACCCATCATACTGCACAACTTTTCCTAATGAATTAACGTTTCTGTTCAGTGCAATAGGAAATGAGAACAATTTTTATGCGAATTTCCCTTAGCGACAATTTTTCAGTATGAGTTAAATCTGCGTTTAAAGTAATGCTACTGTCTACAACTTACACCCTGTATGTTGAGGATACAGTTTTCCATAAAACTCAACGACCATTGAACTAGTGGGAATAAACGGATATCTTTTAGGTACAAAGTTGTCTAAAAATACCAAACAAATTAAACATTGAAATAACTAATTCACCACGGCGCAGTACAAGAACAATTTTCAACATGGCCGACGTCCAAACTAGCATAATAACTAAACAATAAACCTTATATCAAAGGAATAAGAAATAAAATAGAAAGAAAAGTAATATTGCAGTAATTTGCTGATAACGCCCTAAGAGGGCGCGCTAATCGTATACCATTAGAATGGCCAACCGAATAATATTTGTACACACGGAAAACTGCTTTAAATGTTATTTTTAATTGATGGGGGAATTTAATTGTAGGAATTTAGTAATTAAGTGTTTTTTTATTTAAATATGCAAGAAGTGGAGTATAATTCAGAGAGTAGGAATAGATTTTAGATAAATACCATTTATTTTTACTTGACGCTTATTAATTCGATGGCGTGACATTAAACTCACTCATATTTTAATTCCCTATTAATATAGGGAATTCCCTAATCATAATTGATTTAAATAATAATGGTAGAGTTATTAATTTGCATACAGGGACACTTGAAATTTTTACCTATTTCTACTTTTAGGAAAGTCACCCATCGAAGTCAACAGTACTTCCTTAACACCTCCGTTCGTAAAACATTAAGGATTAGACCCAATAGATTTCAATAATATACCGTCATACCGTACAACACTGGTGGCAGAACAATTCGGATATAATTTACATAATTCAAGAATATGTATTTTTTTTGGTATTGGTATTGATTAAGCGGGCCCATTCGACAGGCGCCTATTTTGAGTGAGATGGGAATGACCACTCCTCCAGAATATGTATATCTCTATGTCTGACAGTGATAGACAAAGACATATACGTTAAACTAAGAGACACTAAAGCAATGTAAAGTTAGCACCGAGTTTATTAACGATTTCGAATCAACAACTACAAAGAACAAAATATCGGATTCGCACAAAGTCACCGTAACAAATCGCAGTGTGTTCAAACGCGATCAATCGCACCGCGATTCACGCATAAGGTAGAGCTCGTTCCACATACGAAAACCCGTGATTTAAGCTATTTTTATCCTTATTACTGTACCATAAGAGTCAGGATAAGCGTCTTCTTATATAGCATGAATGGTTATACAATTATTGTTACGATAACTTTACAACTACATGTTATAATCACGAAAATATTATAGCAACTATTATAATTAGAACACGCAATAGTTCTTCAGAATCGATGAATTTTCTTGCTATAATTACTTTTCCACGAAAATAGTTTCATAAAATAATGATACATATAATGTCGCAACTGCTTTTGATTTTAGATAGCAGTTAAAATCTTATAAACAACATTTCATTTTTTAATGAAAAATATAAAAATAGCGATGATAGCCCATACGGAAGAGAGCTAGCGCCTCAATTCTGAGGCCGCGGTTCGATTCCTGGCATGTACCACTAAGTTCTTCGGAATTTATGTACGGTTGTATTTATCATTTACTAGCTCGGCGGTGAAGGAAAACATCGTGAGGAAACCTGCATTCCCGAGAATGAAAAGAAAATACCATAAGTTCGGAGGTATGCGAAAATATGGGTGAGCTTGGGGCGAACACAAAAGGACCAGCGCTGGTCTCCGTGTTACAACGACCCTTGCTTGCAATAGCCCAACCACAAATAATCAATAATAATCAATAAAAATAGGTTAAAACATAAGAGATACGTATTTTTCCGATTTAATTTTTGTCCGATATTTCTATTTTTATTTTACTTTTAAATTATCTGAAAAACGTAGAATTTATGGTTATAATACCTTGGCAGCAATAGAATTAAAAATTAAAACTGTCGAATACAATGGAAAAGCCAAGCAGGCAAAGGAATAAAATCTCATTCAACCTTTATTTTATTTTTCAGTCTTTTTCTAATAACTCGAGAAATAATAGATAGAAAAATCTGATAATTTTGATATAAGCTTTGAATCACAAAATAATTTTGGTACCTTTCTTAAAATGAAATAAAATAAAAATAAATAAAAATCTTTTATTGCATCAAAATAAAATGAACATATAATTTTTATGTAGCCCTGGCAAACCTATCTAGGCTAGCCTGAAGAACAAACTGCCTGAGGTGGAGGAAGCCAGTGCCCACCCAATTAGTCAAAACAATTTTGTCAATTCTGCATATCTATGGGTTCAATTTGTCCACCAATTTAGCCATCTAAACCCTTACAACAAGAGGTCAAGCACAATATTTCACATCCACAGTAATTAAATTGAACCCTTTCGCGAACCGAACAAAGTCGCTAATAAAATAGACGCTAAAATTAAATAAAGTCGAACATAAAATTGGAATACGTTCACACCTCGCCTACAGAGTTGCTTTGAAAGTTCGTATGTTATTCCATTGTATGATGACCATTGTGCGCTCTTTTTCCAAGTACGAAGACCTACTGGTTAAGTCATTTTCATCTTTATGACGTAGTAATAAGTGTTTTATCTGGAGACGTGAAATGAAGTAAAAGATGAGGAGAATTGCAATATGGAAGAATTAACGTGTGTCTGCTCCTTAATAAAGGTCTGGCCACAAAGAGCTCGTGACCAACGCCTTATGGCGCGAATTGTGAAACAAACTCATTGTATTACAGCCTTACTAGACTACCAACCGTATTGTACAAAAATTAAGGTATATTTTACAAAATTCGTTAAACGACAGCAAAACCTACCTCTAACCGACCCGCTAATTGTTACCTTTTGTTTATTAAAACTACTAGAATTAAACTGTAACTTTTTGACATTACTGTCCTGTAGGGGAAGCACCATGAAGTTAGAGTACTCAGAAATTTACAAACATAGGTAACGTTAACACAGGTACGTACGAATAGTGTTCTTCGAAATTGGTGATAGGAGAAGAAAGGAAGAGAAAGACCTAGACAGAGTTACCCAGCACGAAAGATGTAAGCATTGCAGTCCTGTTGTCTTACTGAATATGTACTTCCTTCTTTATGGAAAGCCACAAAAAGTCCACTCATTCCATCATTATTTTTGATGAAGGTACCTAATCTATCTTTGAAGCATTTTATTATATTCCGAAATCTGACGGGCTTACATACAATCAATGATTATTTAGAAATTCGTTCTGTATCAAAAAGGGCACGTCTGGATATTCACAACGATGTGTTGGTGCCTACGCTAATGCATGATAGTGAATGTTGGGTATGGAACAAAAGGAATGAAAGTCGAGTGAATGCAGTTGAAATGCGCTCCTTACGAAGTATGTGTGGTATTACTTTGGTTGATCGAATCAAGAACAATGTGATAAGGGATTGGTGTGAGTTGAAGGATGATATAGTAACTAGGACTGAGAGGGGTATGCTTAGATGGTTCGGTCACGTAGAGAGAATGAATGAAGGAAGACTTACGAATGAAATTTATCGAGCACAGGTGAGCGGAAGTGTTGGGAGAGGCCGTCGTCCGAGGAAAACATACCACGATCAAATCTTTTCCGAAAAGGATAAGTGCATAGCACCCTCAATCGACGGAAGTGCATGAAAAGATGTATGAATATTAATGAGGCCAAAGAGGTATGTCAGAGTCGTAGCGTGTGGCGATCCGTGGTCTCTGCCTACCCATTTGGGATAATGGCGTGAGCTTATGTATGTATTATTTAGAAATTAAAACTCATAGCTTATTCAATGTATTCGTTGATAAGCTTTTGATCTATCTATACATATATCTTTATCTATTTCTCTTTCAATACCGCTACATTCTAAACGTTATAATTTAATGTCATAAAAGAGATCAATGTATCTTTTGAACTATCCACGTTAACGCGACGAGCACGCGAGTGATCGAGATAAAAGCATTTAGCGACATAATTTGAGTTAAAACGGTACCATATGTGACGTTAAATAAATGTCACTAGAAGCATTCTATACAGGGTGTACAATAAAATGGGACAGCTACTTAAAGGAGTGCTTCAGACCATCAAACTGAACAACTTTCTCTATAGGACCAATATCGAAATCGCGAAAAAAAATCTGCTGTCCCATACATTTCAGTCGAGTTATGTAAGCAATTTTGTATGGGAGAGCGGATTTTTTTTTCGCGATTTCGATATTGGTCCCATAGAGAAAGTTGTTCAGTTTGATGGTCTGAAGCACCCCTTTGAGTAGCTGTCCCATTTTATTGTACACCCTGTATAATATAATAGCTAGCTTATTAATATGATGAATCCTGCTTACATAATAAATGTGAAAGTTTGTGACAATGTTTAGATGTTTAGATGATAGTGATGTTTGTGACTCAATCACCATATTTTGCACATGATATTGGGTATATTCTTGATTAACACATACAGGGTCCAACTTAATATGCTGACAGTTTTTTAAGAGGATCATTAGACCATCAAAACTGAACAACTTTCTCTATGGGATCAACATCGAAATCGCGAAAAAATTATCAACTGTCTCATACATTTAGCTCGAGTAGGTTTCCATTTTTGTATGGAAGAGCTAATTTTTTTTTTGCGATTTCAATGTTGGTGCTATAGAGAAAGTTGTTCAGTTTGACGGTCTGATCATCTCCTAAAAAAGGTTTCAGCATATTAAGATCTTTCTAAATATGCTATACAGGGTGAAATTGATATCATTTGCATCCTTTTAAACTAAGAGTCTACCCAACGAACTGAACAACTTTTACTATGGCAGCAAACCGATCGTAGTAAAAAAAATCAACTGTTGCATACATTTGAGACGCGAACTCGCGCGTCGAAATTGCAGTTTAGTGTGGAACAGCAAATTTTTTATTTGCTCCATAGATTTACATATTACTAGCGTAAGGATAGGCCCGTCAGAATATTTTACAAAAACCTTCTTCATAGAAACCAAAATTTGCGCCATCTGTCATAACTCGTATACGAACTATATCGTGTCATATATTTTCGAGTGCTCTAAACTGACATTTTTCCTTGCATTTTAGAGCCAACGAACTGGGGACAATAGTCAAGCTCATAGGCCATGTCCTTACGCTAGTAATATATATGTCTTTGATTTGCTCCGATTGGTTTGCTAGTAAAAGTTATTCAGTTTAATGGGTAGACTCTTAGTTTAAAAGGATGCTAATGATATCAATTTCACCCTGTATACCTTTGCTATCCTGTGCCTTTAGAAAAACTGTTACAGCAATTTTGGAATTTCCAAAAACATCGCAACGAAAGTTGAGACATTCTTTCCATTTACACAGATGAAAAGAACTCAAAACTGAATGGTTTTCATGCTTTTACGCTTAACAAGACACACGTGTAATAACTGTTAATTCTTGCTTCCTTAACAAGGTAGGTAAAAACGTGATCATTGCCCGCGAATCCTTTTTTTCTTTCTCCGTACCTTTCTCTCTTTTGATAAAAGTTAACAGCTCGTTACCTTTGGCCGCAATTATTGTGAGAAAGATGAAAATTTGCAATATCTGGGACCTGGGTACTCATTAACGGGGTAAGATAATCGTTAGTAGGAATCGATGTGGTAAACAGTCTTGAAATGACTCTGTTACTTAAGTATATTGAGGTTATACCACGTTATTCTTTTTGTAAATACAAGAAATCTTTTATGAATTTTGGTAAATTTCCTTACTTACTTTCTGACTTCCGACTATTCTTTTGCAGTGTTGTTTCCATACAAAACAACAAAATGCCAAAAAAAATTCCTAACGTGTATACAAAATTTTCTTTTTATACTATCTCGATCAAATTAGTTAAAAGATTTTTACGTGTATACAAAATTTTCTTTTTATACCTAGTATCTCGATCAAATTCGTTAAAAGATTTTTGAATTTAAATAAAATTTAAGAATTAAACTTTGGATTTAAGTTGTTTTTATTATACCTGTACGGTACCCATTTTGTTGTTAACATTTTTAATTGATCAGTAAAATTATTACTAAATAAAACTGTAAATGCCAAAAACATTTTTTATTTATAGTTTTAGCGATATCTCTTATTCGCCAATTTTTTTTTAAATTAGTTTATTTCGTGCAAATAAAATATATTCTAGTTCTGTTCTAAAATATAATACCTACCTACATTTTCGCAGATAATCACATAATCACATAAATAAGAATACAGTCACAATATTCAACCCTCAATAGGGTGGCAGTGACAGCTGATTATTATTATAGGTACATTATTAGTATAGGTACAAACTCATCGTATGGGGTAGAAATGACCCTTCACCCGTTATGAAATCCCTTCAAACCAATGAAATATATAACAAAGGAAAACGGGTTATTGCGACCATTATGTGACGATTATAGAACCATTTTATTGTACCTACTATTATGTGAAGGCGAAACTGAATAGTTTATGAAGGGGCCGAAGGGTTAAAACTACCATTTACAATCATTATGTCGTTGTTGAAAATATTTACAGTGATTGTAGGATGTCAGTGTGATGAGTTTATGATGGTCTAAGTATGTTATTTGATTCAATCGTCTGGGTGGGACAGTAGCGTAGTTGTAAAGTTCTTCATTTCTGATATACTATAGTATTATATAAGATGTTTTGGTTTATGTCTGTAATTATGACTCATTTTGTGACAAACGTACCTACCACCGATATGTGTATTCCTGCAACTTCAGTATAGTAGAATGAAAAGTAATCTATTATTTTTTTTAGGAGGAACATTATTATTAAATTAAAAACAAAATTATCAAAACCTCTGGTTACGGTAGAAATTAGGACACCATTATATGATTTATGATGATTGATGACGTCATGATCATGAACCATAATTTATGACACTTTCCGGATTTATACAAAAATCTATAGATACCTCATCATCATTCATTCAAATCTGTGGAAGGGTTTGATTGTTGAACGACTTAAGGTAGCACCAACACACTTACTAGTATTTTTTTTTTATTAACTATGGGTTTGCTCTTGACTTCAATCCAGTCCTCAGGACGAAGATGGGGTCGTAGTATAATATGCGTGTCATAAGCTTTCCATCCTATAAGCTACATCGATGTCGGGTATAATAATAAAACTAAAATAATCAGTCAAACAACTCGACTTACCTGACGGACCTGCTTGTACTGTTCTTCGAAGCTCCACCCAGCAGCGCTTCCTTCAGACGAGGACGATGACGCCGACCCCGCAGGTTGAGCCGGAGGGGGCGGGGCGGGGGCCAAGAACGCAGGGGGGGCATACGGGAAGCCCCCTGTCGCCCCCGCGCCCGCCAGCGCAAACACGCTGCTTGGTGTTGACAGCGGCGCCCCCTGGGCTAGAGATGCCAGGGAGGATAGATGGGGGTGGAGCGAGGATTTGAGGGACTCGAAGTCATCTCGGACCTGCGACAAAATTTGAAAGGGTTTAAAGTGATTCGAAATGTCTCTTGGAAAAAGTAAGTAAGTAAGTAAATTATTTATTCATAATAATAACCAAAAAACCGTTTAAAACCGTTTTAAAAGGATTTAAAAGTTAAGAATGCAGTGCTCCATTTGTAATGAATGTCAGATTTGGTATTAATAATGATCCTGTACGCTTTTAAGTCTGACTTGATTTGCGGGTAGACTGGTGCAAGCACTAGGCATCGCTTTACTAACTAACTCGACTGTCTCAAAGACCCAAAGTGGGTCTTGGCCTCCAAAACGGTAGACTGCCATTTTTCCCGACCCTACCCAATCTCTTGTCAGTAGCTGGCTGAAATGGGTTAGGATCAGCCTGTGATAGACAGTATCTGGGTCGACATACTGGCCAACGTCCCAGGTATCGCTGGAAGTAGTGGAGGCTGACTTACATGAGATCGGTTTATAATCTCTAATCAGTAAATTTTATGTTTCGTTTTCACGTAGCAGACCCATAACTGTAAACCACATCACTGCTAGATGCTTAAGTGTCAAGATAATCGATACGTTCATCAAGCCATGCCTTTTTTTCGTAGATCTTCATGTCTTTTATTATGAAAATACTTAATTAGGCTTAGAATTCAAACAACATTGCGAGATATAAAGTGTGACCGAAATTCCGCTGTATCGAAGAGACAGAAGATAGAAATCAATTGAATACCTTTAGATTGTATACCTTCAACTCTCTCTCAAGAGGCCTCGGCGTGTTCCTCTGATGTTGATGATTCAACTGATGAGTGATAGGCTGGTGGTTGACTGTCGGATGATGGCTCATGTTGTGCTGTGGCTGCAGCGGCTGGTGCTGCTGGTGCTGTAGTGGCTGGTGGGGAGGGTGCGCCGGCGCGTCGCGGCCCACCCCCTCGTCGGAGCTCTCGCAAGACTGCTCCCCTGATGACTCGCCTTCTGATCGGGCAGACTGCAAGGAAAGGAAATGTTAGTCTTTAATGTTCTGTGTTGCGTAGACAGATATATTTGGGGAGAGAATGCACATGTTATAATAATCATCCTGCCATGTTTCCAATTTTTTGGTTCTTCATGTCTATCAGCCGTCATGGATCAAGAGGATAATGTCACATTCGCAGAATGCTTTTTTTTTCTATTCATTGTTAACTCTTTTCTCGTCATCTATCAGACAAATTTTATTATAATTTGTAGAGGAGTTTAAGTTTTAGATTGATCATGATCATAGTAAGGCATAGAAATAGTTGATCCGTTTCAATTGGTCAGTTCAGTTGGTCGGATTGGAAAGACTGACAAAAGTCGAACTTTTTTCAATAAATCAATCATATTGAGCAAATCAATAATAGTATACTTAATTCCTTTAATAACTGATCAGGTGAAGGATGGAAATCCTTCGACATCGACTTTAATATTGTTCCTTTTTAACAGAGAGAAAACATCAGTTCCAGAAAACTGTTATCATAATTACCTATTATTCTTTTCATAAAACATTTTAATTTTTATAATACAGCATTATTTTAAAATAAAACACGAGGCAGGTGCTGGTAGCGTGGAGACCAGCTACTGGAACCGGCAATTACAGATAAATGTCGTCAGGCGTCAGGCGAACTCGAATAACTTGCAAGTTATTAATAACAATAATGTTACTGCATTTCTTTCAATTCTACGAGAACGGATGCTTAATGTTGCCTCTATAAGGCTAAAGGCTAAAGTGAAATAGATCGTTGGAGACATTGCCGTGAACGCAACAGACATTGAGTTCGCAACCATATTCCATTGGAGTAGAAACTATCGGACAGTGCGACAAAATTCCAAGTCAAGGTATGAGAATGAATAAGACAACTTCACGATAAAGATAATCTAAACTATTATAAAACTGTAACAGAAGTGTGTCTGTAAGTACATTGAAGATATTTATATACAAAAAAAAAGATTACGATATGATTTTAGGGGTCTCTGATTCCAAATCACACATTTTTTGATTTTTTGTCTGTCTGTTTGTGTGTTTGTTTGTTTGATCGAGCATCACGCAAAAAATACTAAACCGATTTTGATGAAACTTTTTTGTTTGATAGTTTATACTCTGACTTAAAATCTGGTATATAATTTATGCGGACGAAGTCGCGGGTAAATGCTCGTATCTATATAAACTCTTCTTTCTCTATTCCCAATTACCATATAGTGTACTCTACATGAAACGGAGACGGAAGAACTCAAATCAATTTATAGCTATATAAATAAACAATTAATAAAATGTATAATTTGTTTACGATATTACCAATGAATAATCCCGAATTAGAAATAACAAAATCTATTTAGATTAATAGCTCAATAACATACATTGTAATCATCCGTAATTAGTTCCGAGTAAATCTATTATTTCACCTTAAAATTAATCTAGCACTGTTTACTTTAACGTGTTTAAATTTAGTAAACATCGTTTGTGATGTAGTTTTGAATTATAATTGGCAAGCTGAATGTTGAATTTGTATGGAATTATTGGAAAAAATGCCATTTATATATTTTTTTTGTTAATAACGACGTACTAACAGATGTCGTTCCCGCAAATTTTCGCTTTAGGGCCTTATTAACTTTACGACATTTTGTTTTATTCTTCTTATATTATAAGTATGTAGGTAATGTAATGAGTTATAGAACGATTGACATTAAATATGAACACGAGTCTTATTAACACATTGTTACTATATTCTTTTGCGAGAAACTCTAACAATACATATTTCTTAAGCATGTAGTTAAGACATAATGAATGATTCGTTTACATGGACGAAATTACAGCACTTTGCGTCATTCTTTTGGGATTCAGATTCCACATAATTTATTTTTGTCACATTCAAAATTCCAGTTTTTGTAACCCAATCATTACTTCGGTTACCAAAACAACCCTATTGTAATTTGAAAAATAGCTATTATAGGGTGTAAAGAAAAGTATCAATTAGGGTTGAACCTCATCTGGCAGTACCGCATCGCCTTTTTCTGTCGCTTCATCCTTTTCTGTCACACAGGAACGTCATTTGCTAGAGCAAGTAAGGTAGGAACGGGACCGCACGCCGCAGCACCGCCGCACGATGCGGTGCTGCCAGGTTCAACCCAACCACATACTCTACCCATCAAACTGAACAACTTTTACTATGAGAGCAAACCGATTGGAGAAACAAAAATCGGCTGTTGCAGACATTTGAGTCGTGTAGGTATTGGAGTTTAGTATGGAACAGCTGATTTTTTTAATGCTATGAGTCTGACAGGTTTGGTCCCATAGTAAAAGTTGTTCAATTTGATGGGTGGAGTATGTGGTTTAAAGGTTAATGATACTTTTCCTTACACCCTGTACAGGATGTCAACTTAAATACCTTACATACAATATTATGTGGTGCTTCAGACCATCAAATTGAATAACTTTTAATGGGATCAACTTTCAATTCGGGAAAAAATATCAGCTGTAACACATACAAAACTGGAATACTACTCGACACAAAAATTCACAAAATGTGATGTTTTTTATCGCTATATTGTTGTTAGTCCCATAGAGAAAGCTGTTTAGTTTGATAGTTAGACTAATCATCCTCTTAAAAAACCGTCAGCATATTAAGCTGGGCTGGACCCTGTATAAAGAAGGTTCATACACGAGTTACTCCAGTAATGAGCCTTGAAAACCAGTCTCGATATTAAAGTACTTAAAGTTCCATCGGAATCAATAACAAAACGCAGCGAGCGAGGGCGGCAATCAAATCGTTGGTCGAAATGAGTGCGTTTTGCGCCCGCGCAGCAGTCCGACGGCCCGCGGCCCTCAATTACGACATTAAAATTATTATTTTATTTCCATTTTTATTTATTATTCGCATTATTATATTGTGTGGAGTTATTATCGGTGAAATGCTTCGTTCGGATAAACGCTCGCCGGGGAACGACACGCAAGCCTTCCCTTGCCCCGAGTGGCTTTCAGGGTTCCGCCATCCCACAATCTCAAACAGCTCACTACAAGTTAAACAAGCATCTACTCAGAATGGAGCTGGCACGGAGAAGGGAGGAGGAGGACGACATAGACCCCTAGCCTTATTGCGGCATCACTTGCAACACCTCTAGACGTGTGCTAAAGGAATGGGCCGCGCGTGAACCAAAGCTGTAAGCTCTGGTCAGATACACCAGGACTGAAGTATGCAAAAAAACTTGGGAATACCTTTGATGCCCTCAATTCAAATTGCAGCAACTTATAGCTCTTCGTACGAAACTATACAGGTCACTGCAAGTTAAACAAGCATCTACACAAAATGGGGCTTGTAGATTCACCAATTTGCAGATTCTGCTGTGAAGCAGAGGAAACGCCCATACACCTCCTCTGCGAATGCGAAGTGCCCATTCACAGCAAGACTCGCCATCTAGGTGGATACGTTGTAACTCCTACTGACATCAGGGATCTCTCCCCCCCTCCAAAAGCATAACACGGTTCATTAAGTCCGTGGGCCTAGAAAAGGAACTTTAGATCAAGGTGACAGCTACAATAGATCCAAGTCTAGGTAGCTATTGGTATTTGATCAAGCCCTACAAACCAAATAATAATAAAATCTCAGAATCTGCTCGCTACGAACTGATTCCCGATTGTAACAAGATTAACAAAGACTCTCTGTAAATAAGTTGCACCTGCAGCTGTTTACAATTGTACGAATATGTCGTATTTTGACAAATTGTAACGATGGGACAATTATGGCTGTCTACTTTGTATAACATCGCAGTATTGGCCACTTTACTTACGGAACCATTTCGGACACAATACGCCCTCGGATGCCCTGTCATTTTATTTAGCTCCACTTTCTCATGGTTCCAGACTGCTACTGAATTCCGTGGGCCTTTTATTATTTTTTAAGGTGACCGCAATTTAATTTAAACGTTAAAATAACATCAATAAAATTTGCCTTTTAAGTTTCTTGCACAATATAAAGCAACATATTCATGTTAATTTCATTGATTTAAGTAAACAGATAAATAGTGTGTAAACAGGATGCTTCAGACCGTAAAACTGAACAACTTTCACTATGAGACCAACATTGAAAAGGCGAAAAAAACGCTGTTCCATAGATAAACTTCAATGGCGACTCGAATCCAATGTATGAAACAGCAGACTTTATATTCTAGATTTTAATGTTGGTATCAAAGCGGGTGTTCATTTTGATGGGCTGAAGTACCCCTTGAAGAACGTATGGCATTTAAGTTTACACCCTGTATATTTGTGTTGTTATGGATGTTATGGAATGACGAACTGTAAACAAGACCTGTCAAAAACCTACGGTCGATACCGATAAGTAGGATAGCGTTAGCACAAACAGTGCTAACTTCAATACAAATATATACGACGCCCGCATGAAATATCTCTCGTGATTTTATAATATAACTTTAACTGTAGTTCCCAGTGGACAGATGAAAATGTAGTCGCATGCGATATTGGATGAGTCAATACAAACGAACGGAATTTCACCGCGTGTTAGCACATCATCAATGCATAAAGTTTATGTGGACTTAACGTAGTTATGTATGTGTGTAGGTCAGTTTTGATGTGTGTATCATAAATAACAAGCTGATAATTTAAAATGTTTTAACGACGTTAAGTCAACTTTATCACAGGTCTCTGACTTTTCTCAAAGGATTCTGTCATTTATCGGCTTTTATCATTTCCTTCCAAAGCACGTAGATGCTCGAATAGGGAATCCCACTAACACCGCCCAAATAAAACGCACTCCGATTAGCATTGGTTAACTTATTTTCTGATGCGTGAGTTTCAAAAACCGCACTCTACGTATTTTCATGATATTCGCGCGGGTCGCATTTTACTGCTCGGCGGATTTCCGTCCGTGCGATGCGGCCCGCTCCGCCCCGATGTGGCCCGACTGTTTACAACGTCTAGTCTGCCAGTATTATATCAAAATCCGTCAATACGTTGCGACCCGGCCCGCTCTAGTGTGCAAAGTAGGGTACACATTTTCCGCTGCGATGCGATGCGGCCTGTCGTAATATGCGCTTACCTTTATCTTTAATTTATTAATTATATAGGTAATTGACTAATTGTATTGTACTACTTGTAAATACAATTTATTTTTAACTAGCTTTTGCCTGCGACTCCGTCTGAGTGGTCTTTACAAAAGTATCCTATCTTTTCACACACTCACACACACACACACACACACACACACACATTGTATTGCAAAACTCTGAAAAATAAGTTGAAACTTTTATCTTTTATTTTTATTTTTTGTTGTATATCTAAAAACAACCTACCTACGTCTTAAATATTAAGTTTAGCATAACATTCATTTATGTACACTTAGATTGGGGAAGCCACCACAGCTTGCTCTCACATGCTGCAGGGATTTCATTGATGTATTGTAACTGTTATGTGCCAAAAGAAACTTTTTTTTTTTATCAAGAACATAATATACAGGGTGTACAATAAAATGGGACAGCTACTTAAAGGGGTGCTTCAGACCATCAAACTGAACAACTTTCTCTATGGGACCAATATCGAAATCGCGAAAAAAAAATCTGCTGTCCCATACATTTCAGTCGAGTTATGTTTGCAGTTTTGTATGGGAGAGCGGTTTTTTTTTCGCGATTTCGATATTGGTCCCATAGAGAAAGTTGTTCAGTTTGATGGTCTGAAGCACCCCTTTGAGTAGCTGTCCCATTTTATTGTACACCCTGTATTCTATCGCATCCCAATTCGTTAAGCGTGATTGAGTGTATGAGTGACAAATATGCAAACATCTAAACATTCAAACGTTGACATTTATAATTTAGTTTGAATTTTAGTAAGATAAAGATTATTTATATAATACTAATAATACTAATCCTATCCTATCATTCCTATATCCTATCCCATCCTATCTCCTATAACCACAATAAATTAAGAATTACAGGTTTCCAAAAATTCATCATTTCGATTATGTATGTAGCTTCCAATCCCGCTATTGCGGGATCTCGGTATAAGCGAGATCAAAAATATTACATTACCCTTGCGGGATCTCGGTATAACGGGATCCCGCATTTTAGGATAAAGGTGGTTAATAAAAGTGGTAAGTAAATAAAATATAGCATGCTTTAGTTTAGAACAGGGTTTCCCAACCTTTTTTGCGTCCCGCCTCCCCTGGTATAATAAGTAATATTTGCATGCCCACACTATCGAAATTTTAACGACAAGCGCGGGTGGAAAGGTGCTATCTGAGACCTGCTGAGCCTGAACATGTCAGTAACAACAAACGAGTGGGTGAATTAGTAACTGAATCAATGAATTAATTAATAAAATGAATTAATGAGTGGAATTTACGTCGTTAACTAGATTTTTCTTTTCAAAATGCAAACACATTGTGCCCCCCCTACGATATAACTACGCCCCCCAGGGGGGGCGCGCCCCACTGGTTGGGAAGTTTTCGTTTAGAATATCTACACTAATATTATAAAGAGGAAAGATTTGTACCTATTTTTGTATGTTTGTATGTTTGTAATGAATAGGCTCAAAAAGTACTGGGCCGATTTAAAAAATTCTTTCACCATTAGAAAGCTGCATTCACCCTGAGTAACATAGGCTATATTTATTGCTAGAAAAGATTAGACGTCCACCCGTGCGAAGCCGGGACGGGCCACTAGTTTAATATAAGAAGGTACAACATTCGAAGAAAAAATTATTTACTTTGATTTGTTTTCATTTTGGAAGTGTTTCTGCAAGAAACAAAACGCGCATTGAGCGGAACTGAAAAATCGTGAATCCTGTATTTCGGGATCTCGGTATACTAAAATTGATAGCCCTAATTTCGATGGACTAAACAACATTAGGATGGTATATAGCGTGAGAACAACGTTAGCGCGTTTTAAAAACAGTCAGCGCCATCTACAGGGTGTAACAAAACACCCTAGTAATACTTAAGGGGGTGCTTCAGACCATCAAACTGAACAACTTTCACTATGGAGCCAACATCGAAATCGCTAAAAAAAATCAGCTCTTTCATACAAAACTGCACGTCTCGACTCAGATGTATGGGATGGCAGATTTTTTATTTTTTCTCGACGTTGGCTCCATAGTGAAAGCTGTTCAGATTGATGGTCTGAAGCACCCCCTTAAGTATTACTAGGGTGTTTTGTTACACCCTGTAGAATACACGTCAGTGTCAATATAACTGATAAATCTGGTATTAACGCAGTACCAACACATAACTCCATTGATACACATTAAAACACAAGAAAGGAAAAGTGAAAGAGACCAGTCAAAGCATCGAAACCATTAAAGAACCAAGGTGCTGATGATTAGAACAAACAACGAATGAACCCAATGCCGTTCTTAGAAGAATCTCGATGCTACTCCGATATATTATGCAGGAGATACTCACCATTGATTAACGCCTTTTACCAATTGTTACCTTAAATGTCGTGCATTTAACATTTTACCTAATCAGTGTACAGATAAGGTCGATTTTAAAGGTACTGTTGATACGGAGGCTGTGGGTAATAATGAAGATAAGATTAGAATAATCGTGCAGATGCTACTACTTTATATAGATGTTATACAACCAGTAGTAGAGATAACAGATTTGATTTGCCATATTGAACCCTATGCATTCGTAATTTCCAATAGTTTTAGTCATAAGAGTATCGGTATATACTCTACCAATGCACACAGAGTAACATTTGTGATAGAAATCGTAATCGTGTCCATGCGAGTACATTTTATGATGCGAAATCAAATAGAAACTTGCAATGAAAGATGTCGTGTACTCAACTTGTTTGGTATGCAAAGCAAATACGAGAGGTAAGTAATAAAATATTGAACATTAAGTTGTTAATACCAATGGAGATATTTCTTCATGGAGGTGCGACATTTATCAGCTGAGCAATCAAAGGATCAGGTGATGACATAATTTGTATATCACATGATTATCATAAGTCATTCGTAGAGCAAATGTCTTCGAAAATAATGAAAGATCTGAATATTAAAGTCAATAACAAAATTACCGTATCTAGGTATTTCTCAGAATGCAGTAGTAATACTAAGCTTAAAGCTTGCTTTGTTTTAAGCTTTAAGTTTTATGTATTTTGTAAACCATGATACTGAATTATCCAGGACCAATATTGAGAACCAAGAGAAAACCTTCCTGTTAGAATGTCAGGAAGATGAAACCTCACCTATATGAGAATTATCACAGGAAATTATCCAAGTTCCCTAAGAACGTGATGAAAATGTTCGCGCACACGCATCCACTCCCAGGAACATTTATTAGCAGGATCCGTCACGAAGAGCCTTTGTCCACACATTAACAGAGTTAGCACCCGGGATACCTGCTACCTGCCTAGTATTTACTTATACATGGATAAATAGAGGTATTTGACTAGATATCCACATATATATTATCTGGTGGTAAAGATTGCGACACTATGTACGTAAATTGTTGACGTTGAAGGGAAATCTGTCGTTGTGTTTGCGTAATGTTTGGGAACGGCGATTTTACAATAATCTTGTAAGACCCAACGTGGCTTTATGTTGTAGGCGTTAATCCAAATGGAAACGTTAACTTACTTGCAAAATAGAGTACAAGGGATTAAAGATTTTATTAAGGACAATAATATCATGAATCAACATGGGACAAAAGTGACCATCAAACCGGGGAATAAAACTGAACAAAGAGGAACACAAAGCGATATCTTTGAGATGCGCCCGCGCCGGATAGCTCTTCTTCGCGACACAATGTTGCTACATTAACAGCCGCAGTAACATTAACATTAGCGCACGTAAAATAACCGCCAATAAGCCGAAGCACGCATCAAAACGTCGACAAAGCAACAGGTTCTTGCCTCGACAAACACAACGTGTTTACATTACGATCCTGGGGCTTCATTTAATAATTCTCGGGAACTAAAAGCCTTTGAACATTTCATCAGATGACCCTCGCTGTTTGCACACACTCCTGCCTCGAGATGCTAATGTGGACACAAGGACCTGTATCGCCGATCGGCCTCCGATGCTTTATTGTTAGCCCTTCCAATACCGAGAGCTTCTATTTCATATCGATCTCCAGCGATATCTCGCGCAAACATTCCTTTCTACTATTTACTCTCTGTTTTTGTATCTTTTTTATTCCAGACTATATGTAGAGATCACGTAACTACAATGAAAATTACGAGTATGTAAGGAAGTTACAAATGCCATATGAAATGAGCCAAGTATTTGAGCAAAACAAAAGGTGATAAGGAGAGGTAAATAACCTGACCCATTGACGGCGTGACGGCGACACGCGGCTACACATGACATGCCGTGGACGCGGCCAGCGGGCGGCGCGCGCGGCCTGCGCGGGCGCTCTGCATGCAGCTCACACCAACTATCAACACCTGTTTAACGCTTCAAATACTACAGTGAAATACTTTTCAGCATTCTAGTATTCTATGCGTAACCATTCTCCATTCAATCAGTCAGACTAAAGAATCAACCAGACATATTTATAATATATTTCAGGCATATTGATTGGTAACCTCAGTTTTCGAACTGCGCTCTTGAGAAACAAAGACAGGCGTATTTTTGTAACGAATTTATGCAATGATGTCGCAAACGAAGCTTGTGATTCTTTAAAATAATGTATATAAGCATTTGTTCCACTAGTTTCTCTAATAGATGCTCATTTGAACCGTACCGTCGCAGTTGAATTCCAAATCATTTGGCCGCTTAATTTTATTCAAAATACCGCAACAGCGGTAAGTAAAAAGAGATCGTGTCGCTTATTGTGATGATAATTATTTTTGAAAACAAAAACTAGAAAGCGGACAGACGAAGATGCCTATCTGTTAATTATTGTCACCAAAATGGCGGCCGTTATTGTCAATGACTCAAAATGGCGGGAGTGACAAATCGTTGGGTTTCATGTAGGTACGTTCCGTTTGATTGACGCGCGCCAGATTCCGCAGCGTCAATATACCTTTATACATATTTATTTATGCGTAGAAAGCGCAAATAAAAACGAGTTATTTTACATTACGATTGAGATAATGAATCGATGTTTACGGAGATGTTTCGCCGCGTGATGCAAGCTGGATAACAGCGGGCAATTAATAGACGGCACACGCATGGAGCTATGTCCGAGCTATTAAGATAATATTTGAGATTCGAAAATATCGAAATCGTTGAGACAATTTCGAAGCGTAGCAATGCTTCGGGTCAAATATTGACATTTCTCACGAGCGACGCCGGCGGACGCGGCTCGTGCTCGTAGCACACCTTGCGGCTCCACTAGTCCTATTCCTTCCGCTTTTCACACAAATAGGTAATAATCGATCGCCTTTATAGCGTGTCGTGTGTAGGCGCGCCGACGACGGGTGATATTTCGAGGAAACTTTTAAAATGTACTTACGTGTCGTTTACATACGAATCGAACCTGCTATATGTTAAGTGGATCGACAAACTGGGCCGGCTTGGGAACATTTGTTATTTCATCGGAACCCTTTGATAAACAATATAGAAACATGGTCCCATATAAAATCGAAGCCAGTAACTGGCCACGTTCAAAAGCAGACCGATTCACTTACCTACCGTATGTTAAACACCCAAACGTTATGTTAATGATATTTCAGAAGATACTAACAGTATCAAAAGCTGTTAGTTCTGAACAACCAATTGCAACTAACGCGGCATCTAAGAAGTGATTGGTTTGTCTGAACGATGTAAAGTTACATGGTTGGAACCGACTTTTGACCCCGATTACCCGGGGTCAATAACTAAATGCAAAGCTTTAAACGGCGCAAAGCGTGTCATGTAAACTGCAAAGGCTCTCTTTTGTTTACATTATTCACTTACTCCGCAAACCTGCAAACAACGATCATCACGAATAAAAGCCTTTGTGATGTGATGTCTCTTATTGGTATGGTGACTCAGACTTTGAAGGAAATATCCAGTTTCGCCAAAATTTCACGACATAAGTGACGTCAGAAAAAACTGTTTATTTGGTAACTTACAAATATGACAAGGAAAATTGTGTTTTTATCTTGACGTAAGACACGATTTAGCATAAAGAGCTATATTTTTTTATTTGCATAAAACAATTCGTGCTGAATTTCCTTGTACCTAGGTAGGTGCTGTAGGTAATCACGTTATAAGATGATTCGAGTAAATATAATTATCTCTAACCCAAAATGTTAAACAGCTAATAAAACAACATACTAACTAGAGTGTCACAATAATAAAACAAAAATTGTATATTGAAGTATTTACGATCTGTCACTGTCATTAAGTTGTAACTTGTCGATATTCTGATTCAAATACTTTGCATCTATAAAGAATCTCAATAAATTTTTGGACATCAAAAGCCCTGCCCTAAGCCCTGGACATAAAGATGAAAACTCTTCAACAGCTATAATTTCAACGGTAAAAGTTTTGTGGTAAACATACATACTGTGCCTGAAGTCCAATGAAGTAATTTCCACACTCTAAAACTAACTTACTTATGCGCGTCTATACAAAGTTGTTAACAATTCCTTGTATCTTAATTTTGAACTCATAGAGCTCAAATTAGTAACTCGCATTAATTTTACTGGAGTATTCGTTAATTTTGTTATTTATGTCTTTACTATTGACTGCTAAGCATCCGATCAATGGAGGCGCCAAACGGATGTGGTTTTCTTAGTATTTGAATAAAAGATGGCCGAGTTGTGTCACTTCCTTTGTGGAAAGCTCAGGGTATACCGTTTATGGATATATTTGTCACATTATGACGAGGATTTACTTATTAGTTCATGACGAATGAGTAAAACTAATCTGTCAATAAACCTATACTTAGTAATATCCAGTCCTTGGTAATATCATGTATGGTTCAGTTGACATCGGATTACATGGATTTTCAACGGTACCATTTCTTTTAGATGCAAATGTATTTTGTAACTGTGATGTCTGACGTAGCACAGGTTCTTATTTTTCCTACTTTTCTTATCTTCTATATCTTTGATATATAATATGCAATCGTTGGGGATTTCAAGACTGATTATATAGTCATGCCCTGGGCTCGCTGGACTTCTTTGTCTAGTGTTGATCCTTATTTACAGGAGCTATAGCTACCGCATCGGATTATGAGCGCTGTCCTTGAGTTCCGTGAGCTTTACGTTCAAGACACTACGTACTGTTTTCGTCTAAATTCTTCTTTCCGAGCGCTCATAATCCGTTACGGCAGCTATACCTGAAGTGGAAATATATGGTGAGCCTGTGCCCGAATACCTCAACTTACCAGAAACTGATGCTGTACTACAGCACCAAATACTTCTACAAAATCGTCGTCTAATCAAAGATAAGCTGGAATGTCAAAATAGAGTCAAAATTCAGAAATTTTATTCAAAACAATATCATATAGATAGCCTTTTGACGTCATTTTTTGACTCTACCACCGCGTCGGAAGGTGTTACGAGTCATAGGGACTATGCATTATTCGGTTTAAAGGAATGAGATTCAAAAATAGCACTTCTGAACTAGTTTTCTATACCTACCTAGTCCTACCTTGTGTTTAGGTAAGGCTGACACATTTTACAATGGCAGAGAAATTGCTTACCTATTACAATAGTTTCTAAGTCCTACAATGATCACCAGCATTCATTATCATATTTATCAAACTCACACGATGTTTTTAAAGACGGCTAAAATGCGCATCGCTCAATGCGTTTGACGGCGCACGCAACACTGCATCTGCATATAAACGCATTGCGTTCAATGTATCTGATAAACGAATGCGCGATGATCGAGAAACAAACGAAGATTCCGTAGCTGAACATATTTTTTCTATATATTTTATTTCAATAAAGTAAATTGATTGACCCATTTGATTAAATTGAAATAATCAATGAATTGGAAACATAGGGCAATCAAATAATTACGCCGCAAAATAATTGATATTAAATTTTTTTACGTTTCAAATATCTCAAAGTTAATAAATATTTATTATAAATACCTATTCCAAATAATATGATTCAGATTTCGAGTTTGTTAAAAAAAGCGTTGTAAAAATAGTAAAAGAGAAAGACATGCAAAGACTATAATTGTTAAACGGCAATAAAAAACCTAAAGTACTATAACAAAACTGAAGTTAGTTATTAAATTAATAGTTTTACCATTATCTGTTTACATTGTTGGTAATTTCGTAACACTAGATACTAGACTAGACAATGGATTGTGACGATCGTTAAACGCGCCTTAACCGCGGTTTAATTACCTAAGGTCTGCCGCTCGTAAACCTGGACCAGGAAACTAATGTCCAAACCGCAGTTAGGTCAGCTGTCCAGACCAGAGAAACCGATAGAAACTTTGTTATTTTACATTTTGTACTTCTAACACATTATGGTACATACGAATGCGTTGATAATATGTCTGAAGGGATCAGCCCATACACTCCCACATGAGCCCAGTGCGAATTCCCGAAAAATTAATCATGTATTTCTCATCGCAGATCAGCTTTTACCCTTTATAGAAACGACTCTATATTCTATAAAGATTGAGATAAATCTAACTGCTAGCTAAGAGGGCTATCACAGTCCAGTGGCGCCCTCATCACATTAAAAAAGATTTCTCAATAAATAAAGTCTAAAATAAAAAATTGCTCAACATCAAAACTACAAAAGCCTTCAAGCTATTTTCATACAATACTTTTATAGGTTTTTAAAGGTCTAAACATACAAATTTTGAAAAAAGAAAAAAAACGGCCGCATTTGTTTTTATTCGAAATTGTCTAAAAGTGGAATGTTTAGAACCTATAAAAGTATTCTATGAAAATAGCTTGAAGGCTTTTGTAGTTTTGATGTTGAGCACTTTTTTAATTTAGGCTTTCTTTATTGAGAAATCTTTTTTAATGTGATGAGGGCGCCACTGGACTGTGATAGCCCTCTTAAAAATAAGCAATTGGAAGTTCTTAATTATTCAATAAAACATGTGAGAAAAACAAAACAACTAATTATCATAACATAACCTTCATGAGTGAGCTGCGACAGACATTTTAAAAAGTAATGTGGTTGCATCAAGAACATTAACTACCTCGGAAGGGAATACAGCCGTGAGCATATGCATATATTATTATGTCCATAATAAATAACAAACCTACTACGACAGAAGCCATCGCTAAACGCAAGCAATGGAATGTTCTAACAATAGTAGCGTTTGCATCGATATAAATCAATACGGACATCGATGATCTCTGGTCTATCGATCAATGTTACGATCGCAATACCAATGTCACTTATCGAAACCTCTGACATCATTAATTTATCTAAGAATATCGATTTGACATTACTCATCTATAAAATCGAAGTAACTTATCAATAGTAATCCAAGAAGATTAAGCGGGAGTTATTTATAATATTGTAAATCCGAAAGCGCATTGAAAGAGTCTTTGAATTTTAAAATGAAAAGTGAAGGAAAACATCGTAAGGAAACCTGCATACGCTGCAGAAGAAATTCCGATGCGTATTGTGAAGTCTACCAATCCGCATTGGTCGTGGTGGGGTGGCCCGTGTATGTTTTGAAGTCTGTATGAAAACTAGAATTTTCTTTTGCAGTTTTCAGAAAAATAAAGAGCAGCGGAAGCACCTAATATAACATTTCAGACCCAGTCTTAGAGGCACCGTACCTACATAAAGGAAACTTGTAGAGTAAACTAACGAAAAAGTTAATCGGTTATATCAAGGTTGTAAACCTGCAGAAATTGGAGCAGGTTATTTTACTTCAAGTGTAGTGAACCTGATAACCTTTCTCTGGATAATGACCTCAATCTTATATACGTTCTAGGTTTTAATTTTAAAGATAACGATAACCGTAAAATTTGTATGAGAATTGAAAAAAAAAACGAAATGAGGCTTGACACGGCAGTTCAACACGGTAGTAACTATTAAATAATCTGTGGTTCAACCAAATCAAAAATGTTCCGTTATGACCAAAAAGTAGGTAATCAATGTTGTTTTTTTCCAGGGTAGGCCAGTTATTTTACGGAGTTTTGTTAGGCGGGGTAGGGAGTAATTTTTTATTGGACTTTTAAACTGTAACCGACACCATTTAGTGACAAAAATACTATCCTAAACCAAATTAAAAAAAAATTGCTACGCAACATAGAAATCAAAATTGTGTGTCCAAGAAGGCTTTTAAATTAATAATATTAATACCAATGCACTCATTTGAAATAGATTTAACAATATACATTATTTCTAATCAATAAAATAGGCATTAAAATTTAAAAAATTTGGTATTTATTAGAAAATACGAATGTATTTTTCAAAACTTTCTAAGTAGACAAAAATATTTACACCATGTTTGAAGTATGTATGATGGTAAAACCAATATGTGCAAAAAAAATTATAGTCAGGTTTTTTTAGAATGAGATAATATCTATATTTTAAAATTGGAACTGTTGCTGACGTATTTTTTTTTTAATTTTGGTACATTCTTAAGCTTAAATTGGCTCTTCAATATTATAGCGAAAAAAAAATGCAATTAGTAATTAGTCCCGGCTCAAACTGTAAAATGACTGGGCTAGGGCTTTTTGGTTGACACTGTCCAATTTGTAAGTAATTTTGAATCCGTACTTTTGGAGAGGCGGATTTATTTTAGAAAATTCCTGCAAGCTGTCATAGGTGTATTGGAAAATTCTTTAAATTAACTTTTTTTAATAATTATGCCACGCCTGTCACGTGATGCGCAGAGATGAAGAGTACATGGTCAAGAAAGCGTTATGCCTCCCAGAAAACAAAAGAGGCAGAGGACGTCCTCTTTTAACGTGGTGGACCAGTATGACCAAACTCATCCAAAAGGAGAATTTACCGACAACCCAAGACCTTGTCCCAAGACCCTGTCTTGGCGCCGCCAAATTAGGAGAGCCGACTCTACCTAAAGTGGGATGGAGCAAAGGAAAAGAAGAAGATGGCCTGTCACTTGTATGGCTTGCAAAAAAGACTGGGCCCTGGAGTGCGATTTTTGAAAATGTCAAAATTACTAAGGAGATGTGCATCTTTCTACTGCTGATTTGACTTTCAAAAATCGCACTCCTGAAGTCTTCTTCTTCTTATGGTGCCATCTCCTATCGGAGGTTGGCTATCAATAGGGCTATTCGGACCCTGGAGACTGCAGCCCTGAACAGTGAAGTTGTGTCCACATCGAACCATTCACACAGGTTTTTAAGCCAGGACGTCCTTCTTCTACCAGGCAGCCGTCTTCCCAAAATTTTCGCCTGCAGAATACTCTGGAGAAGCTGGTATTTATCACTTCTCATAACTAACATAACATAACACTCCTGAAGTAGGATTTTTGAAAGTCAAATCAGCAGTAGAAAGATGCATATCTCCATAGTTATTTTGCCATTTTGTACTGATGAGTTCAACGTGTGAGTTTCAAAAATCGGTCTCCAGATTCGCCGTGATCTAAGATGTTTTTATATAGTAGTGATCAAATGAATAGAAGCGATAGGTTAAGTACTTATAATAAGTATAAAGTAGCGTATAGGCATAACACAAAAGAAATCTCATTAGTATGCATTATAGAAATGCATCTAGAACGTAGAACCTTGCAATAACAATGTCAAATAGATAACGGGTAATTATTGATTGTAAAATAACTTCCTTCCAACGATAACATTCCACTGGCACAAAAAACTAACGCATCAACCGCAAACATTATTTTTATTTTAACTCAAAAGAGCGCCCATCAAAATAAACATTCGACTCCAAAATCAATATGAACCCTTCCCGATAACGTTCAAATAACCGCTTCGATTCAAAATAAAACAAATCGTCAAAAAACCGTCCGAAAATAAAATGGAATAGTAATCGAACTCGACCGATCTGTCAACCATCATTGTATTTTAATACACAAATCGATTGTACCTTTGATATGAATAAATCATACAAATTCGATCATCACATGAAATATGTTTAAATTATCTGATACCATCATTTTAAAATAATTTATTGCGCTATCTTCACTGATAATTTAGTGAGAAAAATCAATTAATTAATACGAAAAGAACAATGACATCTAAACCTACCCACATTAATTATAACAAAACGGGTTTGCTGGAAGAAATCTCTTAAGAGATAAGCTCGCACTTTGTAGGTAATATCAACATTCAACGTTCCAAAAATGGCAGAACCAAAAGTGCTCCTGAAAGCTTTTTTTGTACTAGCTAACAGAAAACACACAAAACACGTCTATGTTTATGGATCAAATAAAATGTATCAATTAATAACAGAACAGCATTCATGCTTAATTTGTGTAGGTTGTGTTGTGTCTCGAGCAAAAAGAAGATAGGCAGATTTGGACCCAGCCATTCTTTACGAAAACTAAAAGCTCTTCAGGACGGCGGTCATAATTATTATAAACAGAAAAAATTAAGGCATTTTTTGAAATACTTCCATATCTCCAGAAGTCCGGATTCAAAAGTAGAAATTACTAGTAAAATAGACAAGTCATCCAAAAAGCAGTAGCAAAACGATACCACGACAGCTATTTTCATCTAATATTATCACTGAGGTATTTTTTGGTCGTTACGGAATGTATTTGGCTTGGTTGAACTGATAGTTCGTGATTTCGTTTTCTTCCATTATCATAATACTATCGTGAATTTTCATTAAAATAAACTTAATGAGTCCGTAGAAGATTGAATGAACTATCTAATAAGAAAGATTATAACTTTCACACACTTGCTACTAAAGGTATCATAAGAAGAATACCTTTCCCCCAACTTTTACAGGTTACACGCAATTTACTTTTTTGTTAGTTTTGTTTCATTCTACACGTATTACAAAGTTTCAGTCATATACGGGACCTCTAAGTCTGGGTCTCAAAGTACAGGGCTGGCCGCCAAAATTCTTTGCTAAGATTTTAATATGAGACTTTGAGTATATCTATAGTATTTAGGTATAATGGAAAAATTAATACTTCACTAAATAATGATAGATAGAAATGACAAATACAAATGTCATCCACCACCGGCCGGTCACACTTTCGTGTCATTTCCGAATAAAGAACCGCACCCCGCTGCGCGGGCGCAACCCATTTACAAACAATGCTCCACGCGACCATAACCACTCACATTCGCGTCTTATTAATCTCATCGCTCATGATGTATTCTTATAAAACTTTACTACTTGCTTTTTTTATCCGTATGATATTAAAGAATTACCCATTCAAATCAGATAATACGAAATGCGCATCGAACATTATAATTAATGATTAATTTCAAATGGTATGACATGAAAGTAAGATCGTGCCTTAAAAATACCACACTCGCATGCCTAAAATAATTGATAAATCAATGCAGTTCTCAACGCGAGGGGCACTAAATCAAAAAGGAGTAACCGAGCGCCTATCACAACGTTTTGACGTAGAGTAACGTGGCTGATATTAAACAGTTCCCGCTAGATGGCGCGATAAGTAGCTGTCAAACTCACCTGTCATTATCTTATTAATGGCCACCGGCCACCATATTGATAGATTAAAAGCTTATTTGAGTTTTATTATACCTTCGTCTCGGCTCATTTCCTTATTAGTTTTTATGTACTGTCGAGAATTAAGTAGCGCGTTTATTAAAGCTTACCTTTACAACTCATCTAACCCAAACCATTAAGCTCAATTTTAATTACCTTTACACGACTAGCTTCCGTTTGCAAAAATCTGAGGCAAAAATTAATAAGGTCATACGATAAGAAAGGGCTTAATCCTAGTACGAACCCTTGAGTGACACCAATAAACATCTCTTTAATAAATACACAAACACAATATATTTTTACATTTGTAGCAAAGCTTATTATTATCGTATTGATTTTTAATCTATCTAAAAAATACCAACCTTAACTCTAGTAGTAGCTAAGTTTCGTATTATCTGCAAAATTTAAAGCTCCATGACAATAACAGTAATCATATATTAAAGCATCTTACTTTTAATGACAACTAAATAAACTAGTTATAACTTAACATCATGAAGCGCGTAACATGTGGTAGAGACTGATACAGAATACAATGGGTCACCCACGCGATGTCTGCCGTGATGTCTGCACATCCTACCGCAATTTGAACTAATTTGCATAACCACCACCAGCAGATCCTTTCGATTTCTTTTAATAAACCCCAGGTTTTATTACTGTTTACGAAAACCGAACAAACCATCCCGACTTAACACTTTCGCTATTATCCTTCGTTTTTTCAACGGCAACACTGTCTTATTTAGCTAAACATTTCGAAGCATTTAGCCAATAAGGGGCAACAGTATCATTAAAATTTAAATCTTCATGCGTACGTTTAAGATTCAAAACAGCTTCTGCATTTAAGAGACTTCTAACGTTTTGTTTGTGCATATGTGTCTGGGTTTGGACCACACACGGTCGCCCGTCAACATTGGTCCCTAGAACAACACTATATCACTTAGTATACTTTACAGGTAAACTAGTAGCTTTTGAAGGCACACGTCACGGAGTTTGATATGCGCTTACGCACTTCGAAACTGACGTGTTTATTCCGATGTTGTAAGCTCAAGTCGACTCCAATCATTCTCCGATTTGAATATGTTCGAGTGATATGATGATAAATTATTTATCACGAAAGTTCAAGTAATTTATTGAACTCAAGATGTGTAATATAAAATAACAATAAAGGAACATTATGTGTACATACATACCCAAAAAAGATTATAGAAAATAATAGATCCCGTTTATTTTACTGAAGAAGAAGATAAATATTGAATGAAACAGAGTAAAAATAATGATAAAATGAAGAAAGTGACTTCTCAAAAGTTATAAATAGTAAACATAAACAAGCAAACAGAAGTGGAGTGGGCGACAATGAACCGGTAGCAAGCACCGATGGAGCTGACGACACTCCATGACATTAGTCACTGAGATTTACATTTTTATTGCATCTGCACACTACTAAAGATTCGTTTACAATTGGGAAAAAGCACATAAGTAAATTTAAATACTATAATACTGACAATTACAATGAAAACAAAACTATCTATCGATTTGAGTAGTATATTTTTAATGGAAAATAATCAAACATTATTAACCAATAAAATATATAAACCAAAACAGGAACGCATGGAGAGAACCGGAGGGAGGCCTTTGCCCAACAATGGGAAAGCGACACGACGGCTGATATAATAATAATCACAATTTAGACAATATAAAATGGTATAAATAAAGCTACTGATTTCGGAATAACAGGCCGATTATTCACTTTTTCATCAGAAATATGTTGATTGGGATTTAAATTGCGATTTGAGCTAAAACAAAACTATGATTTTCAATAATTTTGATAAATATTGAAAGACTAACACAGTAGTAACTGTAGCAGAAGAACTTAAACATGAAAATGAGAAGAGACTTAATTTTTACGATACATAACTTGAAGGAATACGGATCGTGTGCGCACACGCATGCTAATGCGGTCCGGGGTGAAGCGACAGGAAGGGGCGTGGTCGACTCGCATTAGCGACCGTTCGACGAATCCACCACTTGCCCTCTGATCTTTTGCTGTTTTTGAAATATTCAGGACACTTGATATAGGCTGCGTTTATTATAATGGAAAATATTAAAAGATAATTTTGGAAAGTTGATCAATTGATCATCCGTAACAACAATGATCCGGATATCAACAAAATATTAATGTCTTTGAAGCTTTTTTTTATCTTTTTAAAATTTGGCTTCCTCTTCACCACTAGATTTTTCCTGCGACTTCGGTTGCGTTGTCTTTAAAATTGTATATATAATCCAGAAAATATTCTATCAGTAGTATACCAAACATCCCAATATTTTCAGCCGTTAATTAATGCGAGATTAAGTCACAAACATCCAAACATCGTTAATTTTTTTTAATAATTAGTTCAGAAGGCAGAAAAGAATCAAAATTTTTCAATCATCCACTAGCTATGCCCGCGACTTCGCCCGCTTATAATTCTAACGAGATAATGTAGAGCCTATGTCCAGCCTGAAGGTCCATAAATTTTTTAAATCGCATGATTAGTTTCGGAGATTACCTACCTCCTTCATTCAAACTTACATCCAACTTTACCTGATAATTGAACAGATCAATCGATATTACTATAATATACTTCAAGCTCAATATTAATATCAGAATCAAGATACCTAAACTAGTTACAACATCACTTAGCATATCACCCAAGCGGCCACTCAAACGCAACAAGTGCACCTTGACCAGCTACCGTCATAGTCATTAGACCACACGTGGACGAGAACAAGGCAATTATGTGACAGACAACATTAAACTTCCCGAGTGAACTGGAGAGCGCAAACACTGCGGGGGCGAGCCATCCAGACCAGACGTAACACGGTAGTGGCTCTTCAGTAGAGATTCGGAGCTGAGCTCGATTTGGGAGGGCTGTTGATATATCAACAGCCAACTATAGAACTACTGTTAAACTATGGTTTTGGTTGCAAATGAAAATCATCTTTCTATATTCAATATTCATATAATTATTGTAAATTCAGAATTTATATACAGGGTGAAAGGAAAAGTATCATTAACCTTTAAACCACATACTCTACTAGTGATGAGCGCAATCGATTATCAATAATCGATTATAATGATAATCGGTTACAATCCATTATCATTTAATCTATCGATTATAATCGATTATTAGGAAACTGTCAGTCTCTAGTTCTTTTTAAGCTGTGGTAAAGTAACCTTATAGGGGAACACCCGAAATATTTTTGGTTTGGATTTAAAAAATCTTTGCACTCGAGGGCAACACGTAACTTTTCATCCCACCTCAGCGAGGAAATGACGTGAAAAGAAAATAGGCGCTCGCAGAGCAAATTAAAAAAAAGTACACACACCGAGAAGGTTCCGAGTCTGAGTTTTTAACAAATTAAAAAAGTTTATATGATAAATTCGGCACCATAGAGGGAGAAGTAAATAGATTTAACTGAGATTTAATGATGTTTTGAATTCACAAACTTGGTGCACAGGATGTTCTAAATTCAATTTACTTATCCTCTAGCGGATAAAAACGGATTTTGCACTCAGATATCGAAGAGCAAAAATACTCTTTCCGAGATGGGGAGATCAAATAGTTATTTGTTATGCAAGGCTGCAAAGTTGCTTTTTGGCGCGAGTACTTGTATTGAAACCTGAGCAAACGAAGAATTCTAGGATTGAACCACGAGCGAAGCGAGTGGTTCAAATATAGAATCCTGAGCGTCGCGAGGGTTTCAAATGTACGAGACGCAGAATAACTTTGCTGCCGAGCGAAACCCACAACTTTTCACCTCACTACAGCGAGGAAAATTTCAATGCGCCAACCTCATTTTTAGAATAATCGCACTGGCCAAAACAGCATGAAAAAAAAATTGTTTAGGCTGTTTTTCTTTATTGAATAGAAACATTTGAATTTTAAAAACTCTTTCCACGCTAGCGGCTAACATGCACTTTTGCACTCAGATTTCGAATGGTAAAGAGAATCTTTCCGAGCTTGTGAGGTAAAAAATTACTTTATTCATTTGTTTTGCCATCCATTAGACATAACATAGTAAATTTTTAATTTTAATTGTAATTTTTTTATAATCAAATTGTTAATGAATATGTTTCAAGTCATTATTATTTTTTTAAATTTTAATTATGCCTGCGCATGTATATCTAGATTATTATAAATTTTGTAACAATTGTCCAATTGAATGCCGTGGTTACTTATAAGTGAGGTGGCACATGCTTATTGTATTATCTTTAGAACTGTGATTGAATCTGTGTTAACCTTGTTAGTAATCCTAAATCTGAATAAATAAAAAAAAAAAAAAAAACGATGAACAGTAGGTATGTATTAGATTAACATGGGTTTTAATATTTGGCCAAATATATATATAACTTTAGTTTTCATATCAAACCATATGTAGGTATAATTGAAGCTGAAACCGTTTTGCTATGTTTACATAAAGTACAGATAATAATGTTGTAAGTATATTTAGATAAACATACTTACACTCAAAATTGTCTTATTTGGGTACTTAAAGATGTCATAATCGTGGAGACGTACCTGCGAATAAGGAGAAACCAATTAAAATTTTCAATTATTTCAAGATAACAATAGAACATCAGTGTCAGAATTCAAACTTAATTCTTTAAGAACCATTTAATAAAAGCAATATCTCATGGATATTACCATAATGAGATGCGTACCATCAAAGTTTGTATGTTAGTGGGTGCTTATTAACAAATAGAAGAGGTCGCAGGACCCAAAGTTTGAGGGACCACCGGTGTTTGTATCAGCAAGTATAATGGAGGGAAACTGTAGAGTCATCGTGGTGTTGAGGGTGGTAGTACGGCTACGCTATAGCTATACTATTTTATAGCGAAGTTTAGCTTTGATTACCGCTTTATGATATTTATAATGTTACTATATGAATACTCATCAAATCAACATAGTTTTAATTATAATTTCATCCGTATTACCATAAAATGTAACAGTTTCTTTTAATTTTAATACTCTATTTAAAAGAACAACCGCCACATTCCCTTTAAAAAATACCAGAAAATGTATAGAAGTTTTGACTGTAGGAAAATTTTTAATAAATTAAAAAATTAAAAAATTTGTTTTATTATATCTAATAAATTATGGGGTTTTATAAAAATTACTCAGATTTTATAATTTATTTTTATTTATTGAGTTGTTTAGTAATTTAGTACTAATAAATTATAAAAAAGCAGCAACCTCAAAATGGCTGCCAATGTTGTTTGATATGAGGTGATGCAAGCACAATGTTTTTTTAATATAAAAATGATAAAAACTAATAAAGCATCATAAAATGAACAAATGCCTGCAATTCGTTTCTAGTGTTCCATAGTTCATAATAAAAATAGAAGTACGGTTATACATTTTTTGGTATTATGTGCCGGATGTCCTTTCAAGGCAATCATAAATTATCAAGTAACAAGGGCCAGGGCTAAAACATATAAGGCAAAGCTCACAAACACTAGAAAAACATGATAAACACTCAAGAAATATTTATTCAAATCAAATCAAATCAAATCATTTATTTCAGAACATAAATTCCATAGCAATGTCACAAATTAAATTTCATTGTTAGTATTGCTTACTTACTAGGTTAGTATATGAGACTTCAAGTTCAACATTACATGATAAAAATTGTGATAATTGCAATAATGGAAAATCATAATCATAATCATATAATCATAATCTTTATTGCTTTACATGAGGTAGTTACATAGGTCTTATAAGTATATTATAGTACAGCTCATGTACCCCGTGAGGGCACTGCAAAATGGAAGCAGACAGTGTCTTCTTCATAACAAATAAACGAACATTTACAAAATCATAAAAAATAAATCAAACTATGTCTATAAATGACAGCTTGGGTTATACTTACTAAAAAACAAAACACAAAAAAAAAATTACAATTAATAACATAATCAAATTCATAAAATATCTTAAATAATAATAATTGAATTGGATAACACATTTTTTTAAATTGTCAAACTTAAATCATTAGATAAATCGTAGGTAAATCAACTTAATTACAATACATAATATAATATAAAATAAATGTCAAAAAGTTGACAGAAGTTGAGTTGTTTATTATACTGGTTTTATCTTTTAAAGATACCATTGTATCACTGCAATGCAAACTTGTAATTGATGTAATTATAATCTTATGATAGGAAAGTGATGATAAGCTATACTAAGCGATAATTAGTGAACATCAAGCCTTAGACAAGGCGCCTTGTATAGTGGAGACTGCTACTGAATATACACAAAAGAACGTCTCAGAGAGACGATTAGACAGGGTGTAAGGAAATGTACCTTTAAATAACATACTCTACCCATCAAACTGAACAACTTTTATTATAGGAGCAAACGGATCGGAGCCAAAAAAAATCAGCTGTTGCATAATTTGAGTCGAGTAGGTATTGGAGTTTAGTATGGAACAGCTGATTTTTTTAATGCTCTGACAGGTTTGCTCCCATTTTAAAAGTTGTTCAGTTTGCATAAGCATAAGCATATGCTCACGACTATATTCCCCGAGAGGGTAGTCAGAGATATTCTGAAACTTCAGAACATCCACGTTTCACTAATAGTACCGAAACTCTGTCCAGTGTGACGGGGAGTGAGCCCGTTGCGTCGCCACTTGTAATGGACAGTAGGTACAATACATGCCACGAAAATGAAGCATGCGTTTGGGTAGAGTATGTGGTTTAAAGGTTAATTATACTTTTCCTTGCATCCTGTATAATTATCTATTAGACTTTCACATAAAGTATTTTCAGACATAGTCCAAATGTTAATTAACAACCTCACAATTCGTTCAGTATTCATCTCCTAAAGGTCCCTTCAAAAGTAACATAACGTCTAAGAAACGACTGTTTTATGTCCCATTCGCACCACAGCCGACTCCACGAACAGAGACGACTGAACAAGAATCGATACTGATTAGCATACACTATAAAGGAGGCCAGTCAACATGCATGATATATTAAAATCACGTCTTCGGAACAATTAACAGAAACGAGCGAACGATCAAATAATAAAAAGTGCCTTTGTCATTACAAACAGTTCAAGTAATGTACATTTTCTTAGAAACACCATAATGTCAAGAATAATAATAACTTAGTAATAACCGATGAATCTGTTTTCAGATGTTTGGACCAATCGGGTGGCGCGGGCGCAAATCGACAATATGGCGGATATAATTATTGCTGAATTACGTGTTAGCTCTACGCCTATGTTCGATACGGATTTTACTTCAATTCACAATAGGACTTGCGTTGTAAAACATGTGTGAGATCAGACAAGAAAATAATGTATAATGTAAGACTATTATCGTAATTTATCATCCCTAGTTATCAATGAAAACAGAGCATCAAATTAAAAACTAAGAGAGACTTTTTCATCTAATTGGCATTCAGTTCAAAATTATTAGGAAACTTGGTAACTTAATTAAATATGTAAATATTCGTGTCCTATAAATAACGGATTATCCTAGGCACATAAAATATACTTCAATAGATGGATTTGTAATTCTGAAGATAGAGCGCGGTGGCGGAGTATTCTTTTGGGGTAATCAAAATCCTAAAGTGGACTAGTGTAGACTGATGATGATGATTATAATGAAGACGTGTACTAACAACCAGTAGTGTATCAGTAGGGTTATGTTATGACGTCATCTAGCTAGGTATGTACGATCTAGACGACATATTATTTCGTTTTACAGTCCTGATTTGAAGTTCTCCAAGTCATACTTTTCATAATCATTTAAAATTTAGAACTTAAAAATACCTACATGTAGGTAGGTATCTATCCAACATATAATATTACAGTATTAACACTGATTATTTTGAATTACATTACAGGTATGACGTACAAAATTATCTATTCAGATCCAATCCATGCCTAAACCATTCGATACATTGTAAGCGAATCATTATAAGAAATGCCGCAGTTATTCAATATTATGTAGAACGAAGTAAGTAGGTACCTACGTTTTAAGGCTACTGAGCATTCAATAACAATTTTCTGTCATAGAAATAACGTATTAGGCCGCGTTTAGACGACCCGCACCCGCCCCGCGCTCACCCCGCATTCTAAAATGCATTGCTTGCAATTTGATTCTTATGACACGATAATAAATCTCGTAAGTATTGTATTTTAGGGGAGCACCCGCTCCCGCCCCGCACCTACCTCGCGATCGCTCGTCAAAATATAACACAAGATTTATTATCGTGTCATAACTCATAAGACTCAAATTGCAAGCAATGCATTATAGGCCGCGGAACGAGCGCGGGGAGAGCGCGGGTTGAGCGCGAGGCGGGCGCGGGTCGTCTGAACGCGGCCTTAGTCAACCTCAAAACATCAGGGGGACAAAAAGGCGAGACGAGACACATCACCTCCAACCTCCGATTGAGAAACCCAATTTGAATAACAATCAATAAATTAATGTACAACAGTAATTTATTCATAAGCAGAGTCTGTGACACAGCGGCGAGACGAGCGCTGAATCCAAATTAAATTTTATAAGAAACACTCCTTTTCAACGGCCCATTATGGACAGAATGTAATACTTTTCTTAACGTATCATCATTATCGGCCACCATCACAATGCTTCTTTAGTCCGAGTGTCGTTAAAGTCGACTAATCTCTCTTTACACGTAAAAACGGACGGCACCGAATGAGTTTCTCGTGTTGGAATAATTAGTCTGCAATTGAAAGCGTGCTTTATTTCAAGAGACCGGACAATACGGATATGACACGGTTGGCCAACGGTAAAACACTTTCACGAAATACAATGTTAATTATTTTAAAAAACGTAATTCCTAAACGCCAGTCTATAACATAATATGATTCCGTTTTTAGGGTTCCGTACCCAAAGGGTGAAAACGGGACTCTTTTACTAAGCCTACGTTGTCCGTCTGTCCCGTCCGTCCGTCCGCCCGTCCTACATATTTAGAGCTGTAATTTTTGAACCGTAATAGCTAGATAGTTGAAATTTTCAAAGAATATGCGTTATTACGGTGGATTTACTAACAAATAATAAAATGATTAACAGTTAAAAATTAAGGTGGGTGTTCTCAACAAGAAACTAGTTTTTATCAACGTTTTTTCTTCACGCTCTATCGTAAAAACGGTAATACATACAAGCGACTAACTTGGTGTGATTATAAAGCAAACTCTACAGAATAACAACAAATAATGAATACCGGCCAAGTGTGAGTCGATCTCGCGCTAAAGGCTCCAGAAAAAAAAGTTTTTTTCTAAGTGTCAATAATATGTTAATATGGTACGGAACCCTCGGTGCGCGAGTAGCCCGACACGCACTTGACCAGTTTTTATAATATGAAAAGAAAATTACAAATTGTCTCTGGCAGCCATAAATAGCAGCTCGTTAATTACCGACTGTAATCACATTTCGCCAAACGCGTTACGACACACATGTCCCATCCCTTCGCCGTTCTAAATTTAAATATTATTAAGGCGGGAGCAGGCACGCTCCCTGTCTCGATAGAATCGAAAATAATTTATGAATCTTTGTTTGGGACACGTTAGAAAAAGTTGTTTGAATAACTTACCGTATCTACACGAGCCACTGTCTTATATACACAACAAACTTTATGCAACTATGATACTTATCTGTTCACAATTAGTCTCTTAATTAGTCGTTTTCATTTGCAGCCACACCATCATTTGCTAGTGTCATAATTTTATACTACCTCTAATTTTAGTGCAATTTTATCCATTATATTTTATCCTTGCGTCCATTAAGAGATCACTTCCTTTGAAGGTATAAATCAAGAGGATAATAACAGCTTAGAGTGTCAGCTACTGGATACAGTGAATTATAATGGGGGTCCATTGGAGCGGGGCAGATTGTTTATAACGAGACGTTTAAAGTTTCGGTTCTTGCCGTATCTATTATAGCTATTAGTTTTTTATATAACCTGTAACTACATACTGAAAGACTAAAATTAATACAAACTTTAAATAGATCAAGGTTCATTCATTCACAAGGAAAAACCTGGGTTATTTTAATTAACTAAGCCATTGATAAATTATAGAGTCTTTCTTAATATGCTGCCGATTTTTAACAGCCTATGTCGAAAAATAATTTTAGCGAAACGGGCGTGTGATAGCTTATACAGGGTGTCCCAGAAATGGTGAATCAAACTGCTATGGGAGGCAGCTTGACTAATGTCCTATCCATAAAAAATATTAAAAAAAATAAAACGCACATGACCATAAAAAAAAAAGAATATCCAAAAAAACGGGAAAATCATCAAATTTTTCTAAGTTTCCAGCTCTAATTATCGCGTTTTGGGATAATTTGTAATTTTTTTCTTCCAATATTAATTGTTAGAGGTTGCTTCGACTGATTGTTAACATTTTACAAAAAAAAATGTCTGCACTTCGAGCACAGACCACTTAGTTTAATTGTTTTTTCTGAACCGAAAAATTTTCTTGCTATTTTAACCAGCTGTAGTATAAAAAAAATGTATGGGACTTGTGCGGCAAACTACTTCAAAAAGTTGCCTATTTAATGACGATTTTAAAATGATACGAATCACTGAATTTACTTTACAAAATTGGGAGATATTAATTTTCTTGTGTGCTAGGGTGAAATTTGTGCAATTTATTCTTTACTTTTTAATTCATTTTCCACTTCTAATCCGTTGCTTCTAAGGTTAGAATTGGCTAAAAAAGTTGTTTCAATACCCGGTAGTAATGGCACGGTTTTTTAGAATCCCGGTTTTTCAAAATCCCGGTGTTTTAAAATCCCGGTTGTTTAAAATCCCGGTTTTTTTAGGAATCCCGGTTTTTTTTAAATTCCCGGTTTTTTGGGAATCCCGGTGTTTTAAAATCCCGGTTTTTTGGGAATCCCGGTTTTTTGGGAATCCTGGTGTTTTAAAATCCCGGTTTTTTAAATTCCCAGTTTTTTGGGAATCCCGGGAATTTAAAAAACCGGGATTCTTAAAAAAACGGGATTTTAAACAACCGGGATTTAAAAAAAATCGGGTTTTTAAAACACCGGGATTTTGAAAAACCGGGATTCTAAAAAACCGTGCCATTACTACCGGGTATTGAAACAACTTTTTTAGCCAATTCTAACCTTAGAAGCAACGGATTAGAAGTGGAAAATGAATTAAAAAGTAAAGAATAAATTGCACAAATTTCACCCTAGCACACAAGAAAATTAATATCTCCCAATTTTGTAAAGTAAATTCAGTGATTCGTATCATTTTAAAATCGTCATTAAATAGGCAACTTTTTGAAGTAGTTTGCCGCACAAGTCCCATACATTTTTTTTATACTACAGCTGGTTAAAATAGCAAGAAAATTTTTCGGTTCAGAAAAAACAATTAAACTAAGTGGTCTGTGCTCTAAGTGCAGACATTTTTTTTTGTAAAATGTTAACAATCAGTCGAAGCAACCTCTAACAATTAATATTGGCAGAAAAAAATTACAAATTATCCCAAAACGCGATAATTAGAGCTGGAAACTTAGAAAAATTTGATGATTTTCCCGTTTTTTTGGATATTCTTTTTTTTTATGGTCATGTGCGTTTTATTTTTTTTAATATTTTTTATGGATAGGACATTAGTCAAGCTGCCTCCCATAGCATTTTGATTCACCATTTCTGGGACACCCTGTATTACTGCCAGATGCGAGAGAAAGAGATGGGGCGACGCGCGCGCCTGGAACGAATCAAGCGAAAAAACAAACTTTATTTAATTGTGATTGTACTATTTATGTAAGTTCAATTCTGCTCTAATCAAAACTTAGATAATAGCAATCTCTTTTTTTAAATCAAGTCTCATGTTTCTATTATTCACCGTTTAGCAGTTACAAGCGTTTATAGACAAAAACGGAGGCAACTTTGGCTTGTTTTTCTATCGAGAAAATTTGTCTTAATCGTGTTTTGGCTCTAATCAAAACTTCAATTATATGTTCAATTTACACATATCCGCAAATCATACTCCTACTGTTAGTACTTCATGATATATGGAGCTTTGAAGAATCCTATTTTTTTTACATAGCCCCTTAAGGGATTGATCAGACCATCAAACTGAACATTTTTGTCTATCTAATATAAATCACTAAAACATCAATATCGCGCAGAAAATTAGATGCTCCAAATATTTCTTTTCAGTTATACAAAACTGCAAACGTACTCAACGGAAATATATAGGACAGCTAATTTTCAGAAGACAAGAACAGCCGATTTTTTCCCCAGCTCTTCAATGTTAGTCCCATAAAGAAAGTTGTTCAGTTTAATGGTCTGTATAAAACCTTCAGTATATTAAGAAATACATACATATTCTCATGCCTGTCTCCCACTGGGGTAGGCAGAGGCAATGGAACGCCACCTAGTACGATCCTGACAGACTTCTTTCGCTTCTCCACATTCATTAGACTCTTCTCTCCATGCATGCTTGGTCGGTCAAGAAAGTACCTTTATAATAAGTAGAGATCGGATAATCTGATGCATATATTTACCTAAAGTTGAGGTGTTGGCTATTATTTAATTTTAAATTAAATTTTAGAAGCCGCTTCCATAATTTTATAGCTAAAAATGAAGTTTAGGTAAAAAATATGCATCCGAATATCCGATCTCTAATAATAAGTCAATTAAACAACTAAAGAGTGTTCCTGAAAAATGATTACTCTAATACTTTGTACTTATCGATGAGACAGGGTAAAATAAAAACATTGCAATTCGAAAATTACCATTCTTAAACCTTGCCGCTAGCGAAAATCCTGACAACATTTCACAGAACTATTCAAAACCAAACTCAAAATCAAACATAACAAAAAATACGAATCGTTCTGAAATTCCTTAACATAATGGCGGAATTAGTGTTAAAATATCACTGAATAGGACTGCGCAGGAGCATCGAGTTAATTCAGATTCGCGTGTCATCACGACCGCTCGGGGCGTCTGAAATCCTTCGTTGATGGAACCACATTTGTGTTGTTATTTGACATAATCATCTTATTATTTTAATATAATCATTGTTCAAATCTATACCTGTAGCATCTCTATTAACATAAACTGGGGGCACCCGCGCCTTCGTACGCGAAGACCACCGAATTAAAAAACTCATAAGTTTTTGTTTAATGGACCAATTGCGATGAAATAAAGCTTAAATATTAATCCAAACTAAGCCATATGCTTTTAGAAAAACCGCATTCAAATCGGTTCAGTAGTTTTTAAGTGATGCGTGCACAAACATACAAACAGATAAACGTCCCTAACCTAACCCGTAGTGGTATCCTAAACGCTCCTAATGAATATTTTTACAATCAATTACAATGTACTCGTATTATATAGGGTCCTTCTTAATATGCTGACACTTTTTTAAGGGGATGATCAGACCGTCAAACTGAACAACTTTCTCTATAGCACTAACATAAAAATCGCGAAAAAAAAATCAGCTCTTCCATATAAAACTGCAAACCTACTCGAGCCAAATGTATGGGACAGCAGATTTTTTTTTCGCGATTTCGATGTTGGACCTATACAGAAAGTTGTTCTGTTTGATGGTCTGATCATACCCTTAAAAAAGTGTCAGCATATTAAGAAGGACCCTGTATAGTATATTCACGCCAAGTTTATAATTTTTTTATACAGGGTGTTAGTGTAAACTGTTGCATTACTTTAAGAGCTGATTGTACCCAGAATACTGAACAACTTTCCCTAAGAAACCTATAGGAAATTCGTAAAAAAGTTTTTGGACTTCCCATACTAAATATTCAATCAGCTGATCGAACTTTTGTATGAAAAGTAGTCATCTCTTTTTTTTTTCTACAGGTTTCTTAGGGAAAGTTGATCAGTATCATGGGTACAATCAACCCTTGATGCAACTGTTTACCCTAACACGCTGTATGTATAGATATAGATAATCGTTTTCTTTAATTATTTAAATATCAATTTCTTCGCTTCTTGCTGAATAAACCAGGCACTTATTTGCGCAATTTCTTGTAGTTTCCAGTTATTGCACCTATTCATTATCCGTAATTAAGAGAAAAACTCGATTAAATCTAACGAACGGACTATGTTAATTCGATATTTAAAGCGAGGTTATTTTATTATCAACTTGCAATAACATTGCGTGTCCAAATCATTGCCTCGGGGGAACAGTAGCAGTGATCGCAACTCCAAATTGCCGCCTGTCAGCCTCACCAGTCCAGTGATCCAGCTTGATTTAGCTCGCATTCGTTTAATCGTGGGAATCGATTATTTGTTACTCTTTGATGGCTATAATGATTGGGAGCTATTATGTGGCTAGCGAATGTGGTGATTGAAGGGAAAATATTTTGATTTGTTTAACTAGTTGTTGCTCGTGACTTCGTCCCCGCTGAACCCCGTGTCGGGTTGATTTCAAAACATCCTTTCTTACATTATCTCTAGAATATGTATTCCTTTCATGATTATGTCTTCAGAGGTTTAAGCTGTGCGTTGTCTATCACGGAAATCTTATATCATAAGCATCCTCTTAAACTAACTACCATTTATACATAAGTCTACCTATCAAACTGAACAACTTTTACTATGGGAGCAAACAAAAATTTGCTGTTGCAGCATACATTTTTGTGTCGAGTAGGCATTGCAGTTTAGTATGGAACTGCAGATTTATTTTTTGCTCCAGTACGTTCGCTCCCATAGTAAAATTTGTTCAGTTTGATGGGTATAGACTCTTAATAGGATGCTACTAATGATATCAATTTCATCCTGAAGATAGATGGAATACAATAGATTGTATTAGTAGGTATAGATAGACAGTTAAAACTAAGGTATAAACTGAATGATTAGGTTTACAGATCGGTCTCGGAGCCTGGGAGTCATTCGATTCACATTGTTTTCTTCTTGTTTATCTAATTAGGAAACAGAAGAGCACAGAATACATCACTTAGAGCCAACAAGGCGGTACTCAGTCTTTGTTTGAATTTTCTTCTTTTATTTTTTAAATCTCTACTATTATAAAACTGTAAATTTAAAAAAAGTTTTTTATTGCTTTGTGTGTTTGAACGAGCATCACGCGAAAACTACTGAACCGATTTTGATGAAACTTTTTTTGTTTGATAGCTTATGATCTGACTTAAAATCTGGTATATAATTTGTGCGGACGAAGTCGCGGGTTAACGCTAGTCATAATTATAAGTATTAGCAAACCTTAGCTAACGTCATTCAAGCACTTCAGTAAAGCGATAGGAACACACTAAAGCTGTTGTGAGTATACAGGATGAAATTGATATCATTAGCATCCTTAAACTTAGTTTATCATTAGCATACTTTAAAACTAAGAGTCTACCCATCAAACTGAACAACTTTTACTATGGGAGCAAACCAATCGGAGCAAACAAAAATCAGCTGTTGCATACATTTGAGTCGAGTAGGCGTTGCAGTTTAGTATGGGACAGCTGATTTTTTAGTTGCTCCGATCGGTTTGCTCCCATAGTAAAAGTTGTACAGTTTGATGGGTAGACTCTTAGTTTAAAAGGATGCTAATGATATCAATTTCACCCTGTACCTATATGTACAGGATGTAAAATAAAATGTATTACAAATTAAACAGAATGCTTCAGACCATCAAACTAAACAACTGTCACTATGAAGCCAAAACCGAAATCTTGAAAAAATATAGCTGTTCCATACATACATCATCATCGCCATTGACTTTTTCTATGAAACAGCAAATTTTTTTTTAGTTCTATATTGCCTCCATAGTTAAAGTTGTTCAGTTTGATGGTCTGAAGCACCCCCTTTGATATGTACACCCTGTATTTCTTACTAACACTTACTGAAGGGGATGATCAGACCGTCAAACTAAACAACATTCTCCATGGGACCATCATCGAAATCGTGAAAAAAATCAGCTCCAAACCTACCCAAGCCAAATAAATATGGGTGGGACATGTTCGATGTTGGTCAAACAGAGAAAGTTGTTCAGTTTGATGGTCTGTTAATCCCCTTAAAAAAGTGCCAGCATATTAAGAAGGACCCTGTTCCCATGTAGCGTAGATGAGGTCACATATTTAAAAAAAACGTGTTAAGTTTATAGTTATTATAAAAGACAAGAATTATAATAATATGTATAATAAAGAACAAAGATTAATGAGCAAAGTCGACAATAAACCGTCTTATTACATTTACAAAGGCGTTGTATTCGCAATCAGACTGTAATTGCGCGAATAATTACAAGATTTCTACTAAGAAAATATAATTATAACACTGTAGTGTAATATATCTATTCTATGCATAAGACTGTCAATTCCGATCAACGTAGCATTTTGTGTAATGTAATGTTGCAGAGAGATTGTGAAAGCCGTAAGATTTTTATTTTTCTAGGAAAAATTGGCTTCAATATTAGGTATACTTATTAACTATAATTTCGGATCGGTTTCAGGATTATTATTCTGACAGGAGTGCGATTTTAGAAAGTCACACGTTTAACTTGTGACTTTAAAAAATAATTACCGACTTTAATATAAATTGTTGAAATTGGTCGACAGCTAATTTCCAAATATCACATATTGAACAATAATTTTACAAATGTTAATACATACCTATAAAACGATATGTTGTAGAGTTTCTGGCTGCGTCTTCTCTAAAAAGAAGGTGGGTGTAGAGTCAAAAAAATCACGTCAAAAGGCATGTATGTATATTTTGAATAAAAACGTCAATCATGATTTGATTGACGAATTGTTTTGTCACAATCTATACTACAAAACGAAACTTAACTCATACTCATAACCATTGGAGCATAAGCATAGCATAATCACGACTATATATCCCGAGGGGGTAGTCAGAGATTTTCTGAAACTTCAGAACATCCACGTTTCACTAGTAGGTATATACTACCGAAACTCTGTCCAGTGTGACGGGGAGTGAGCCCGTCGCCACTTGTAATGGACAGTAGGTACAATACATGCCTCGAAATTGAAGCATGCAGGTTACCAGCGGAGATTACAACTAAAACCCAAAAGCCGATTAACCATAATCAATAATTTTCCTAAGATTAATACAATATTCCTTCATTCAATATAATCCAGCGACGTAACGAGAAATCTTCGAGATATCGCACAAATTCTCACGCCCACAGCGCTGCGCGCACGCATAGACCATAGTTAGTTCCACTTAAACGATCTGAATTCTCGGAATAACCACGTGAATCGCCAACTTAATGATACCTTTTGTTTATACGCACACAGGTATACGTAATCAAAACATATGTTATAGATTATAGCCTGGTAGTAACGATTTGAAGGAGAGAATTCCATCCAATTGATGGTTTCTGTAGGAATTATCTGTCTGTTTATTTTACTAATAAACTCTAACAGAAGAAGCTGGCTTTTCGGTGAAGGAAAACATCGTGAGGAAACCTGCTTGCTTCAATTTCGAGGCATGTATTGTACCTACTATCCATTATAAGAGATATGCATCTTTCTACTGCTGATTTGCCTTTCAAAAATAGCACTCCTGAAGTATGATTTTCGAAAGTCAAATCAGCAGTAGAAAGACGCGTATCTCCATAGTAATTTTGACATTTTCAACTGCTGAATGAGATTCAAAAATCGCACTCCTGGGCTCACACTGGACAGAATTTCGGTACTAGTAAAACGTGGATATCCTGAAGTTTCAGAATATCTCTGACTACCCCCTCGCGGAATATAGTAGTGAAAATATGCTATGCTTATGCTCTAACAGAAGAATTTGGGAGATTGGAGAAGTTATCTTCTTATCTTTTAACAAATTTCTACGTTCATGTTTTTTAATAGATTTTTCTTCTACACATTTCTGGGAATACTATGTGTATCTAGTACATTGATTAAAGTTATCGATTAGATACAAAAGCTTATCGATTGTAACACTGTTTCATAGAAACAGCTTGTTTCTTAACTTCGTAGAACCTCACACCTTTGGAAAATGAGTCAAAAATCACTTTTCAATTCGTCTTTTCCCGATAATTTCTAGAATCTAAAAAGAAACAAGTTCGTTAACAATCTCTATAATATTATCCAGCCCTATAGCAAAGTGGCTACCGTTTAATAGAAGGCGATTTGATCATAAATTACGGTAATTATGTATCTGGATGCGGAGTCCCGAGACACGCGTGGAAGGTGGGGCCGGCACGCAATCCCTCTTTTTATTTGATATCTCGATGTCATATTTTTAGGTTCCGTAAAAATAAGAGGTAACCAAAACTCTATTTAATTTTGTCTAAGCGCCCTTGTTAACGAGAGATGGCTTTCCGTGTCTACAGTACACCCGGTGCGCAGTCGAGTATGGCTGTTTATAGAGCTTTTTGAAGAGGCCGGGTCTACGCACGGCGCGTTCCGCGTACATACCTACGCAAAATGGAGAATTTTTTTTTTCTGGTTTGTACTGAGCATGATTAGGTATTTTGATGATAGTGCGAACAAAACAACGCAACAAACGACTGAATGCCGCACTTCAGCCTGCTAGTCACCGGGTACAAACCGTGCTCGTGAACAAGCTTACCGACCGGCGCCGGCGCCGGTCCGGGTAGAAAGAAACCGTCTCGTTAACATGTGGCCTTAGTGTTAGAGTAAAAACGTACCAAAAAATTCAAATTATTACTGCTTAATCCAATCCAAATCAAATATTTTGTTTATATTTGAAATCGAAACATTTGTGAGCTAATTGTGATTTTATGTATGGTAGAGTACCTACGTCTGGTACATCCTGTGGAAAAATGATAAAACATGTTGTCTGTGTCATCATAATACAAGTCCAGGCTAGATTCTGGCACTTTAAATGTGACTAGATAATTTGTGTGACATTGTCCAAGATATTTATTTATTTATTTATTTTATTTTATGTTTGTACCTAATGGTCGATCTGATATAATACTGAAATATTGCAGAATTGCGACTTTTTGCGATTGCGATTTCAAACTTGCATATGCAGTTAGTTAGACCATCGTCGACCGAGATGTAGACTGATGCATGGAAGAAAAAAATTTCCACTGTAAAGTTAAGTTTATACGGAACCCTTAGGACGTGAATCAGACTTTTTATAATTAATAGGGAATTTTAAATACTAGGAGACTTGGACAAAGGCAATCGTCCTGTCAGGTCAGGTGGATACGACTTGTCGACTTGAGGAATATCGCAAATTAAACTCGGATAATTACCTGTAACGTCTATCAAAATTATACTAATCACATGGAACGGCTGAAGGCATAATTTCTTTTATTAGCTTGATGACAGAGCTTTAGCTATGACAAAGGTTATGCGATAAATGGAGCTAATTATTGACATGCCAAATGATCAAAGTATACCAATTTTAATCATTCAGAATCATTGTACGATTTCCCGCATAAACTTTCTCGTAATAGACATATTTCATAAGAAAATTATAGGATAAACGTGGAAGCGAAACCAACGTAATCGCATACATAACGCGATCGAATAGGACATTAGAAGGCAATTATTTGCCGACATTTAAGCCCATTTACCGTACAAATAATTCTTGATTCAGACTAACGTTTCCAGTTTATAATATCCAATATTATTTGCATCGTGTTGGGAGGCAGTGAGGCACCGGTATAACATAATTAGAGGATAGCGGCCAGGTCGCGCGATAACTAGTCTTAATGACGTGAAATCGCACTCCGTCGCCGCCATCTTGAAACGAAGCAGCGTTGGCGGGAAAGCTTGCAATTAGTCGTAAGCTGAACACCACGACAAGCTGCTTTTCCAGGAACTGCGCCGACACATAGGTATTCCTGACCCAATAGGACAGTGACATGGAGAGACAAGACACGCGACAGTCGGTCCTCTGTAAACCTTGAACTTTTGACTCATATCACACAGTTAATGATACTCGTAAATAAAGGACAACAAACAACAAGTTCAACTGTCTTTTTTTTTGGTCCTCTTTTTATTACTTCATAACTAGTGTCAATCCAGATGTATTATTATTATTTAGTTGCCCAGGGCTTGGTCTTTGACCATAGCTATACTGCGACAGATCTGTTGTAAGACTGCCTGTCCACTGATGCGAGCTGACTGGGCGAGCTGTGTAGCTGTGTAAATATTAACCAATCAGGAGCCCTGCCGATCTCGGCCGAGCTCCTGATTGGTTAATATTTACACAGCTACACAGCTCGCCCAGATAGCTCGCATCAGTGGACAGGCAGCCTAACTGTCGCCCTTGACCTAAAGGTCTTTTCCGAGGCTTACGGATTTCATGAACCGTATCCCTAAAATAAAATCAGCAGGTTTCATTTCGTAACCAACTAGATGGCGAATCCTGCCATGAATGAGAACTACACATTTACATAGAAGATGCATGGGTGTTTCCTCTGCCTCATAGCAGAATCTACAAGTGGGTGAATTTACAAGCCCTATTTTGTATTTTGCTTGTAGTGAATAATCCAGATGTAATGTTCTGATCTAAACCAATGAACCGATTTCATCGCTTAGCATACACGTAAATATTGTGAGAAACGATTTTTTTTTACCAGAAAACAGAACGAATTTATGTGAACGGTAGAAGCTGAGGACTACAATTATGTACTTTGTGATATGTTTGTTATGAAAACGAGTTACATATACAAAATAAATGTATCAGTTCAGTTATTCGCATAACGGCTTCCTGAAATAGTATCAAATTTTTATATTATCAATTATCAACTACATGGCCTTTCTGTTTTTTAAACATCAGACTATTTTAGTAGTCTTTGTTTCAATTTGTCTCAACTAATGAATAAAAGGGACACATTTTAAAACGAAATGATTGAACGATTAATCACCTCAATTACGCATGCGCCACTTCAAAAACGCCGTGCGTTTATAGAGACAGCTACTTGAATGGAAACATTTGGCTATTCAGAATACTTTTGTAAAGATTTCTTAATGCTCTTTTATTATGGGGACTTAATTAATTATATTTAATGTGACCGCAGCTTTTTGTCGTCTGTTTGTGCTGCAATTGTGATGTGGAGTCACAAATTAATTTATCAGTTCTGTTATTCGCTTTGAATAAATCTGACAGAGCTTCGGTGAGATCAAAAGCTTTTGTTTTGATTTTTCGTACTTAGCTACCATGATTGAACTTATGTTGCAAAACTACAGATAGTAACATTTCTCGTAAACTACTGAGCAGTGCTGCCGATTCCGGGGAATTTCCCCGATTTTCGGGGAATGAGGGGTGCGTGCGGGGAGAGCGCGGGTAATGATTCAAATCGAGGAATTTCGGGAAATCGACTATTTGTGATAAATGTCGAACAAAGGATGCCTAAAGAAGAGTAATTGTTTAAATTCGAACCGAATCGGACTATCCTTAGATCGAAAGTGTGGGAGAAATAAAAAATAATAAAAAATACTCATTGTATTCTAAATATTTGTAGATTTTTTGATAAAAATTAGACGACAAAGAAGTTGATAACCTATTTTTGTAAAACATTAAATTACATTTTTCATGAAAAAATGCTTTATTTCTTGAATATTACAGTATTGGGGAATTTTCAGGGAATGCATGATTGGAAATCGGGGAAATTCGGGGAATTGAGCCTACTTAAGCAGGGAATTATGAAATTTACATTGGCAGCACTGCTACTGAGATGTGTGAATTTCGTCCATTTGGATCTAGTAGGGCTTTTCCCTTTGCATTCTCTGTTGAATTATAAAAGTCGCCATGGTGGACGCTAGGTAATTTGATTTTTAAAACTACATCCGAATTGGGTCATTTTGTTTGACATGAACGGATCAAAGACCAATACGTTACATCATCCAGCATCCCTACAATTTTTTTTTTCAAATTTTCCCAATGACGCAAAATATAAAATGACATATTGCCAAGGAATATAACTACTCTCATATTGCCCTATATTGCCATCGAATCGATAGATGAAGAATGCACGCAAAGCAAGGAATATAATACTCCCTACGCAAAGTTTCCAGTTGATTTAATTTGTAAGTATGGATTGCAGAATTCGAAAAAATTATCATAGACTGCCAGTAGAAATAAGTAAAAACATTGATGCTATGCCAAACTTAGTGATTCTCGTATCATCATGCGATTCCATTAATTAAAGGGAGACGCTAGAATTAAGTCATTTGACACGCCCACCAAAATTAGATGTCAACATTTAAATTAGAACCCTATTTTTATCACACGTTAACTGAATATAAAATCAAAATGCGCCTCACTTTCTCACTACGTAGAATAAGAGAGATCACCCTGTGTGGGACAGTTGCGGGGTAGAGATCAAAGTGTCGGCGCCCGCGCAGACGCGCTTGATGTGTTTATAAACAACTTCATAGCAGAATGGGGACACCAATTTAAGTATGAAGGAAATTAATTGGGCGAGGTGATTTGTGATCTATCTATTCAGTTTAGATGAAAAGTGTTTTTTGGTATACATAAAATCACGACCGTAATCCTTTTGGGGTGGTCAGAAACGTTGCTACAACTAACCAACTTTCTGTTTATGAATGTAGTGTGCATGTCCTGTTTTCTGATTTTGCACATAATACATACTTTATTTTACCCTTGCAAAGGCTTTTATATTTAATAGGTTGGTAATTATGCTTTTGGATTTGGCTTGTATTGCGTATACAGGGTGTAAGGAAAAGTATCATTAGATTTAATCTTTTTATATTTAAGCCACATACTCTACTCATTCATACATTTGAGTCGTGTAGGCATTGCAGTTTAGTATGGTCCTCATACAAGAACCTATTTTTTTATCAACGTTTTTTCTTCTCGCTCTATCGTAGAAACGGTAATACATACAAACGTGAAACTTGGTATGATTATAGAGCAAACTCTAAAATACAACAAATAATAAAAACCGGCCAAGTGTAAGTCGGTCTCGCGTTAAAGTACCCGGAGAAAAAAAAACTTTTTTGTAAGTTAATATTTTGTGTGGTGTGTACGGTTGCCAACCCTACTATATAATACGAGCTTTTACCCGCGACTTCGTCCACATAAATTATATACCAGATTTTAAGTCAGATGATAAGCTATCAAACAAAAAAAGTTTCATCAAAATCGGTTCAGTAGTTTTTGCGTGATACTCGAACAAACAAACACCCAAACAAACAAACAAACGAACAAACAAACAAACAAACAGACAGACAAAAAGTCCAAAAAAAAAAATATTTGGAAGCAGGGAAGCCTAAAAACCATATCGTATTCTTTTTTTTGTAAATATCTTCAATGTACAGACACACTTCTGTTACAGTTTTATAATAGTTTAGATAGTATCCTACTATATTAGAGGCCCAACTAATCAAATTCTGAGAAAAATATATAGTAGGCAAAACTACTATATTTTGATGAGCAACTAATTTATAGAGAATTTAAGTATATTGGTACTTAGATCCAATAAAAATGACCTATTTTAACAATTTTCTTTCTCTTAAATTTTCTACTAAATATACTACTGAAAAGTGACAACAAGTTTTCCTTAAGTCAGATTTATCTATTTTTTTTTGAAATTATGTTATTTTTGTATCGAATCCAGGGACTTCTGCGTTTACAGGATGCATTATTTTCTATAAAGATACAAAATAGAGAAATGATTGTTCCTTAAAAATAAGAACTTGGTATTCAAACCAAAAAGTAGCAAAAAAAAATATACTTTTAAAAAAACGTTTTTTAAAATATTTGCAAAATACTATATTTTTTCTTATTTTTCCCCGATCTACTATATTTTTTCGGGCACTAAGGCTCGAAATACTATATTTGGTCTAAAAAAGTTGGCAACCCTAGTGGTGTGGTACGGAACCCTCGGTGCGCGATTAGCCCGACTCGCACTCGACCGGTTTTATTATAACTTATTGACTAACCTAATACCTACCTGGATTTAACAAGTCCAAATAACAAGGGGAAGTATACCTGTTTTACTTGGTGTGATAATAATAAAACAAGTCTTTATTGTGCATAGAATTCAGGTACTTACATGAGATGGCAGGTTGCAATTTAAAGATCACTCCGAACCTTGTCTTTGCAGACGTGATGAAATGCAGAAGGTTCTTTTGTTCCCTTCATAGGTAAAACTGTAATTTTTTATGTTTCGGTGTACAAATTAAGTGATGAGATGAGGGAAAATTTCTCCATTTTATTCTAAAGGAGTTGTAACAGGTTATACAGTAGGGTCCTTCTTAATATGCTGACACTTTTGTAAGGGGATAATCAGACCATCAAACTAAACAATTTTTTCTATGGTACCAACACCGAAATCGCGAAAAAATCAGCTGTCCCATACATTTGGCTCGAGTAGGTTTGCAGTATTGTATGGACGAGCAGTTTTTTCTCGCGATTTCGAACTTGGTGCTATAGAGAATGTTGTTCAGTTTGACGATCTGATCATCCCCTTAAAACAGTGTCAGCATATTATTGAGAAGGACTCTACAGGGTGTAACAAAACACCCTAGTAATACTTAAGGGGGTGTTTCAGACCATCAAACTAAACAACTTTCACTATGGAGTTTCAAACTTCTAAATCTCGAAATAAAAATCAGCTGTCCCATACAAAACTGCAGCATCGTCTCGACTCAAATGTATGGGACGGCAGATTTTTTTTATTTTTTCTCGACGTTGGCTCCATAGTGAAAGATGTTCAGTTTGATGGTCTGCGGTGTTTTGTTACACCCCGTATAGCACAGACTACTATAATTACTACGTTGTACTTAGGTGTAGTTTACCATTGAAAGCGAACCAATTTGTTTGTCTTGTTCAAACAATATTCTAAAAATCTCTAAATTATTCGAATAATAACAAATACCAATGATTCACATATTTGCTAACAACCACTTCATCGCGAAATAATGTTTAAACAAATACAGCATTATTTTGCACATTGGAAAGCAATTAAACAAACGGCATCGGCGCCAAAATAACGGTTCAAAGTCAAGAGACGTCACAGAGGGTGTCAAATAAACAGATTTGCCGCTACCTACCCCAACTACAGTGTGTCCGGAATGAATGGCATTGATACTTAAGCGATATTTAGTTAATTGTTGCTTAGCGTTAGCTTGCTTGTGCTGTTATTATATAATTATCTTCTTAATTGCTCAAATCCTTATGATATGTGATGTTTTCCAAATATTATACATGTACTAGTACTCTAGGAAAACCTATAACTGGCTTATGTTATATTTTGTTAATTTTAAGTACTATGTTTAAATATGGCTGTTGGTTTTCTCAATAAATGAAAATAAAATAAAATAATTGAAACACTAAGCTTCTGAAAACGTGCACGAAATAATCTCCATGGAAATTACTATGACTCTGAACTGACTCTTCTCGGGGAATATACAGTATCTGAGGGTAAACAGTTGCATTACTTTAATGGGTGATTGTGCACATGACATTGATCAACTTTCCCTACGAAACATATAGGAGAAATACGTAAAAAAATCGACTTTTCATACAAACGTTCTTTCAGCTAATTGCATTTGGTGCAAATTTTTTTTGTTTTGTAGCGACAGTTGATCATTATCATGGATACAATCACCCCTTAAAATAGCAACTATTTACCCTAACACCCTGTAATCGTGAGCATTATGCTTGTGCTTATGCTAAAATCTACCTAAAGAACAGCACAGCGCAAGTCAGTATTTGGAATCTATGAACACATTGACATAAAATTATTTTAATTCGTTTTTCAATCTTAATGAACCAATTAACATTTGTTAATTACAATTTATTTAAGTAAATAAATACTAAAATGAGATAAGAAAGGTTTTCAATGCGACCAAAAATAGTGAAAGCAGGCGCGTGCGTCTCCGAATACTTATAAGAACGATCTATGACAGTTTTTATATTTTGACGAATATTTTAATGTGATATCCAATAATTTGTATTAACATTGTATTGCTTTGTTATGTATCTATGGGTTATTTTTTGCCTGACACTAAAAACTATTTATAATTTAATTTATATTTACATCAATGCAGATTTTAATTCAGAACAAACAATTTTATGTTTATCTAACATGCAATGCAAGCACTGACATACGTTTTCGCAACTAGTTAAGAATAGTCAGATAATTATGTTACAAAGATCAAGATGATCCGCGCGTTCTAAGGAAAGTGACGTAAGGAAATACCCGCCGCCCTTCCGAGAAATAAACTAAACTAAAAACGCAATAGCGTCTTTTTGCTACGAAAGCGACAGATTGTCGGGCAAATAAATGTATGTCAATGTGTTTGTAAATGTCTGTGTGGACGATTGTATTAGATACGCCTACATAAATCTTAATCTAGATCTTCCTCTCTTTCGGTCTATTCCTTCTACTTATCATCTTCGAGCCCTTATTCCATTACTTGGAGTCGGTGCAATATGTCTTCTTTCTCTATTAATCTCTTGGTTAAAATCGTTCTCTTTTCTTTCACTATTTTGAAAAGACGAAACTGAATAACTTTTACTATGGGAGTAAACCGATCGGAGCATTAAAAAGCTGTTGTTGCACACAGTCGAGTAAGCATTGCAGTTTCGAATAAAACAGCAGATTTTTTTGCCCCGATCGGTTCGCTCCCATAGTAAAAGTTTTTCAGTTAAATGGGTAGAATCTTAGTTTAAAAGGATGCTTATGATATCAGTTCACCCTGTAGATTTATATAGAGTGTAAGTGACAGCCTAGCAAATACAAAAACGGTGAACTCAGACCATAAAACTGGATTACCTGCCTCAGGATCAGGAAACGCGAAAAAAAACTGCTGTCCCATACAAAACTGCTGTACCTACACGACTAAAATGTAAGGGACAGCTGATTTTTTTCGCGTTTCCTGAAGTAGGCTCCATAGTGAAAGTTGTTCAGTTTGATGGTTCACCGTTTCAGTATAATTATGCTAGACTGTCACTTACACCGTGTATAAAGGATTTTCTCAAAATGACCCCATGGTTTGTCATGACATGAGCCCATTGCCTTACGAAGTCAGATGGGCGGCGCCTTTGTAAACTTCTGTCAACATGATATCGTTTGTCGACACATCCATACCTGTGCATCGTTGGTGTCAGTAAATACGACTCAATAGACCAAACTATTTGACGGCATTACGCAATGCGATAATGGGTTATTGGAAATATCTTCGGTTATTATATTATTTAGGTTCTAATTTGTTTGTTTTTGGTATCGATTGTATTCTTTGTCCATCGGACAGTACACAGGCCCTGTACCCGGAATTTCGATGTTTCGATGATCGCCCCTGTTTCGGTCCGCACTTCATTGTAATAGAGTTGACATTGGAACGAAAACATCCCTCTGGTGTCATAGGGCTTCCGTTTTTTATGCATGAACCTTGGAATTTCTGGTTGATTAATAGACTGGCATGGGGAGTCATAAAACAGTGAATCTACCAGAAATTACAAAAAAAAACATAGCTGAGGGCATTTCAGTGGTTGTAAATGGAAACAATTATAAAATATTACAATTGACTCTTTTAGAGTTAAGCTCGCCTTTGAACACCACGACTTATTGCAACTTTTCAAAATTATTTTGTTTTTGTGTAGGTATAATAAAGAATCTAAGAATCTAAATACCTACTCAAGAAACTGTTGATCTAGACTAGAACACAGTAACTATAGAATTATTGACGTTAGGAAAACTGACCCACGCCACGACACAACCTGGGCACTTTATACAAACGGGCTCGCACTTACAAGAAGAGACTAGCACATTTGTATGCTGGGTAGATGCGAGTAAGATAAGAATACAGCACTGCTTCCTGTAATCCACCTCCCGAACCACCGATAAGAGTTAACTTCAAAATTGGTGGGGGGCAGAGTGTGTGAAAAATTAGGTATACAAAACCAACATAAGTTGGCCCGCGACGTATGAATCCTGAGCGGAGCGAAGGTTTCAAAAGTACGAGACGCAGAATAACTTTGCTGCCGAGCGAAACACACAACTTTTCACCTCACTGCAGCGAGGAAATTTCAATGCGCCAACCTCATTTTTAGAATAATCGCAATGGCCAGCACATAAACAGCATGAAAAAAAAGTTGTGTAGTGCTCATGGAAATTTCAAACGCCAATGCAACTTTTAAGGGTTCCCCGAACCGACTGAAAATTTGTGTCTGGAGGTTTTCGGGGCTGCTGATTAAGAAAATGAAATCATTTTGATTTTATCTTCATCTTACATGTGGGTCGCCATACAAATTTCATAATTTTTGACGTACGCATCGCATACGTGTATGTGATAATATATGTATACGTTACTCAACCTACGCGCGGCCAGCTTATTTTGGTTTTGTATAGTTTGCTGTGTTGCTGGGTGTATCAACGCAACGTAGGTACTCTTTGTGCACTGTGCCTTTGGCCACTGTAAAGTTCTATAGTTATCATAAAACAATCTGCGCTCAGAGATATTGATGCATCAACATTATATCCATAGGGTCCACCTCAATTTATGTTGACGGTTTTTTAAGGGGTTGACCAGACCATCAAACTGAACAACGTTCTCTGTGGGACCAAAGTCGAAATCACGAAAAAAAATCTGCAGTTCCATTCAAAACTGCAATCCGACCCAAATAATGTACCTATGGGACAGCTAATTTTTTTACGCGATTTCGATGTTGGTCCCGTAGAGAAAGTTGTTCAGTTTGATGGTCTGATCATCCTTCTTAAAAAATCGTCAGCATTATTAAGTTGGGCCCTGTATACAGGGTTCTTCTTAATATGCTGCTACTTTTTTAAGGGGATGCTCAGACCATCAAACTGAACAACTTTCTCTATGGCACCAACATCGAAATCGCGAAATAAAAATCAACTGTTCCATACAAAACTGCAAAGCTACTCGAGCCAAATGTATTGGACAGCTGATATTTTTTTCGCGATTTCGATGTTGCCCCATAGAGAAAGTTGTTCAGTTTGATGGTCTGATCACCCTTCTTAAAAACCGTCAGTATATTAAGTTGGGCCCTGTGTGTTCTGAAGTCACCAGCATACTTTTTAGCTAAACAGTAAATAGGTATTTTCTCGCATCCGCAACTGTCTGAGCATGCAGTGTAAGCTCCATAAATGATTATTTTATTGAGCGTAACCAGCAGTTATAAGCGAATGCTATTGGAGAATAGCAGTAATCGTAAAATTGTCCAAGATGAATGGTTATTATAGTCACACTGTTGAATGGGCTACATAAAACCTTTGGCTTTTACGTTTAGGGTTCCCGCAAACGTTGAGGACAGAGGTGGTAACGAGAGAAAGGTCCCACTATGCAAATTCCCCTCGCTTTGTCATGATATTAATAATAGAAAATGATTTTGAATGAGGTCCTTTGCATAAAAGAAAAGCTTCTTCAAGTCAACTAGGTGCAGAAATCAATTAAATGCTCTTTCCATGTCTTAGTTTGTAACAAGTTCTTAATTCTTAGAGTCGTCGAATAGCAGATTTTTCCCGATTTTGATGTTAGTCCCATAGAACAAGTTGTTCAGTTCGATGGAATGATCATCCCTTTAAATTAAATACCGTCAGCATATTAAGGACTCTAGGACTAGAGCAATGATAGCCATGGAAGAAAAGGTCTCATATGAAATGTTAATCTAAGCATTTGCATCCGAAGAAGTTGTTTAGGTACTCTTCGCAGATTTAGGCAAATCTTTTACCAAAAACAATTTCAACTAGGTTGGTATGTCGGATATAATAAATCTCTCTACTTGATCAATTTTGTGGGATCAAGAGTTAGACTTAATTTATCCATCTGGGTAGACAGGTTTAGGCACCAGTAGAGAAAACGATAAAAATCGAGATGTGCCTCTATCTTTATTATTTTACGTATGTCAGAAAGAGCGCGCATGACGTTTTTCTCGTTTAAACGCTTTGTCGTGGGTGGCATGCTAGCCGTGCTGATGAGATACAAACTCTCCCTGTTTGAAAGACTGCAGTAGGGATCAGTAGGGAACTATAAAAAGGGACGTTCACAAAAGACTAGCGATGGTCGCAGTGGTAAAGGCACATATCTTTTAAGGCCCTCAATCAATAATAATAATAGACTGATGATTCTTGGGTGCTTATGTAGTCTGCCTCAGCCCTAAGATCAACGCGACCACACTGTTGAGGTTGATAAAAGTTGCCAGTTGCAAATCAAATGTAACACCAGGCACCAGCCATAGCATTCTGTGGCTATAGCCACAGAACATACAAGCAGTATACGTCTACCGAATGCAGAAGCAATTTAGAAAGAGATAAATTGAATAGAATGGAATGAATTGTTTATTCATCTTCGTAGGTTACATAGGGTGAAAGGGGGAGGTTTCCGATTTGGCTGGATGTGGCTGCCAAAGGTCACTGGGCACCTTAGTATGAAACCTATACCCACGACCTAAAGAAAAAAAAAGGATGTTTAGATAAATGTCTCTAGTTCATGAATATAATATGTATATGTCGCATTAATGTAGATGATGGGATTCCAGCCAAAAACTAATAAAGAAAAATGTTATATTTTTGTAATTTTTTTTTACATTATCTTACATTTAATAAATTTTCTTACATTTGGTACATTTTGTGAATTTTGTACATTTACGTAAATTTTTTGACATTTTGTACAATTTAGTATTTTAGTAAGTACATTTTGTACATTTTTGTACATTTTGTGCGTTTTGTATATTTTCGTACATTTGATACATTCTCGAACATTTTGTACTTTTTTGTACATTTTGAACATTTTCGTACAATTTTGTACATTTTCCCATGGTTCAAAAAATAAATAAGTAAGTACATAAAATTGTATGAGGGTTAATACTAAACATTTTAAAACCAATTTGGTTTTTGTAGGAAAAATTTTGTTAGCTGGGTCAGATTTCGCCCAATGACCTTTTGGGTATCTACAGTGTGTTAAGGTAAACAGTTGCATTACATTAAGGAGTGATTGTACCCAAGATACTGAACCACTTTCCCAAAGAAACCTACACGGAATACACTTTTTGGACTTTCAATACTAAATGCAACCAGCTGATCAAACGTTTGTATGCCAATTTACCTTATGTTCTTCTGGGAAAGTTGTTCAGTAACAGGAGTTAGGTTAAGTAAAATCTATCTACCCTAACACAGAGTGTTAGATAGAAGGTTTGTAATAAAGATACAAATGGTATAGACATCTTTATTTTTTCCTGAACCTGTATAACCAGACCAGATTGTTAAATAAAAATACCTACTTTATATTGGTTACAAATAGGTACTTGAGACTTTTCTCTGTGTCTTCTTAAAGTATTATCTGGATTTCTGTATGCGGAAATTGTATTTAACCAAGTCTTTATATTCCCGAATATTTTACAAGTAAGTTATCCCCCGAACCCACGAAAAGAAACCGTTTATCCTTAATTTCTCCACAAGAAAAATACACCTGCACTCTTCTTGGCAGTCTTACCGCATCACTTTTATTTCCACAGACGTTTTAGTACCCGAAAACGGACTATCCTAATTTAATCCCTACGCTACCTCTAATTTACCCCTCGAGGCGTTAATTTTATTACGTAAAAGAAGAGAAGGGTAGGTCAAGTTATACTGTTTATGTTTAACGCAGTGTTTTACTGCTAGTAAATAATTAAACCACCTAATTTGATGCGGCTCGTTGCTAGTTTTAGTGTGTTGTTTATGTGGGCCAACCTGATGACGAGGGGGGGTGTTGGGCATCAATGGACAAAGAAAGTAATGAGGTAAGGCCTAAGGGCAAGAGCTACTTGGATACTAGAATAATAAACCGAGCTTTCTGTTTGAGATGTTTGAATATGGTGCAATATACAAAATATGATCAGGTTTACCCGACAAACATGTTTTTGCCATATTCATCATCAGCCTTTGCTAATCTAGTATTGAAATTCATCAACTCCTGAATATGATTGCTAGTAGGCTGCTCGTACATACAGGGTGTAACAAAACACCCTTGCAATACTTAAGGGGGTGCTTCAGACCATCAATCTGAACAACTTTCACTGTGGAACCAACGTCGGGAAAAAATAAAAAAAATCTGCCGTCCCATACATTTGAGTCGAGACGGTACTGCAGAAATCGAGAAATAAAAATCCGCTCTTTCATACAAAAGTATGAAAGATTGTTTTTTTTTCTCGATTTCGATGTTGGCTCCATAGTGAAAGTTGTTCAGTTTTATGGTCTGAAGCACCCCTTAAGTATTACTAGGGTGTTTTGTTACACCCTGTATATATACCGGAAGAGTATGATGCATAGTGCTACATTGACTCATGCAGCACTGGCGAGAGTCAATTTATTGAATTATTAATGTATTGTGCTGATTTACTACTCCTAAGTTAAGTTGTACTACTAACACAACGAGTTCTGGTTACTTGAATAAATAATTAAAATATTATATTACTTATATGTCATAGCATCATAATGATGACGATCTCATCTTAGATTGAGATCACTGCTGAAAAATGCGTTCTGGAGTGCGATTTTTGAATCTCATTCGCTGAGTTCAGCAGTTGAAAATGTCAAAATTACTGTGGAGATACGCATCTTTCTACTGCTGATTTGACTTTCAAAAATCGCACTCCTGAAGTATAATTTCTATCTATCTATCTATAACGTCACGCCTCTTTCCCAGTGGGGTAGGCAGAGACCAGGGCGCGCCACTTACTACGATCTTTACATACCTCTTTTGCCTCATGCACATCCATACATCTCTTCATACATGCCCGTCGGTTTCGAGTACTCCGCACCTCCCCTTTTTGTAGGACGCAACTGATTTGATCAGCATACGTCCTACGAGGGCGCCCTAGTAAGTATAATTTTTAAAAGTTAAATCAACAGTAGAAAGATGCGTGTCTCCAATTTTGACATTTTCAACTGCTGAGTTCAAAGAAGGAGTTTCAAAAATCGCACTCCTGGACCTTTTTAGATTCATACGGATCCCTCATGTGCGGTGCGGGAAGTTGGTTTTTACATTGCATGCCATGCTTAAGAGGCTTCCCATAGGTAAACGCTAGCTCGGGCCATATTTTACTGGTTTTTAAAAGGTATCTGCTCGTTATTTGACAAACCTAAAAATAATTGAAAAGTGTAGCAATATTCTTCAACATCTTGGCTTTATTTGCTATAGATCATATTTCTTATTTTTCTATAAAATACATATGAAACCTGTATTCAAAGGAAAGCCTAAAGGTAAATATTGGAAAAAATCTGTATTATGTGCATCTACTTTTTAAGTTGAAGTCACATTTACTTGAGACACACACCTTTGTGTAGACTATTAAGATCTAAAATTGCTATTTAAAATTTTTTTAAGTCCAAAAAGTTTAAAGTTTTTTTTTTAATGAGTTAATTTAATTAGATATCTAATTGTTAAATTTTGGGCGAATTCTCATGATTTTAGAATGTGATTTTCTTGGATTAGCAGGCTCCTCTGTGAGATAATGAAGGATAAAATGTAGTAGTTTAGTAGAGGTGAGGTGGCTCTGAAAGATTCAAGGTCGTTCGGTCAGGGAAACCCCTTAATGTTGCCTATTGACTCTTAGAATGTAGCCAGTAATATACTCAAAATGTCTGGGTACCTGTGTTACTCAGACTTTGCGGTATAAAAAGCGTGGTATCAAAAATTATGTTTGTATTATAAATCTAACTAAGTAGGTATTCGATATCAGTATCGAGTGTAAGATTTCAAGCTCGAATCGCCCCAAGGCGGGAAACCCGGCAAGTGCTAATGCGATCAAAACCATAAACTTCTTTAGTGAGTTATGATCAAAACAGACAATACTATTTGTATTAATTATTGTACTGTCGCACTAGTTATCAGATTATTTGATTAAATAGTGATATTCATGAATAAGTAAGTAGTCAATTTTGATATAGGTACGTTTTAAGGGGCTATGTAAAAAATAGGATTCTTCAAAGCTCCATATATCATGAAGTACTAACAGTAGGAGTATGATTTGCGGATATGTGTAAATTGAACATATAATTGAAGTTTTGATTAGAGCCAAAACACGATTAAGACAAATTTTCTCGATAGAAAAACAAGCCAAAGTAGCCTCCGTTTTTGTCTATAAACGCTTGTAACTGCTAAACGGTGAATAATAGAAACATGAGACTTGATTTAAAAAAAGAGATTGCTATTATCTAAGTTTTGATTAGAGCAGAATTGAACTTACATAAATAGTACAATCACAATTAAATAAAGTTTGTTTTTTCGCTTGATTCGATCCAGCCGCGCGCGCCGCCCCATCTCTTTCTCTCGCATCTGGCAGTAATATCACACGCCCGTTTCGCTAAAATTATTTTGTTTTTCATAAATGATCAAATCATATAATAATAAACTAATGACTCGTTTTTTTACCACAATTTTTACGTATTATAAAGGAATGGTCATAATCATAAATCATAATTCGATTTTAATTCAGAAATCAGAATTCCATAAGTTCAGGTAGAAGAAAAGTCGAATGAAACGAATCATATTGATATATTACGAGTATTTCAAAGTCCCGTTTTATGATCTAGACCACATCTTATTCGTGATAAATAAATTTAACGGTGGAAATATACATGAGTTCATTTGACACAACTTCCAAAATTCAATCAACACAACAGCATACTCGTGTCTCTGCCATATTTTCAAAAACTGAATATTTTATCTAGGTTAGTCTTCCTAGACTTCGAGAATTTTGTATAGACCCGACGTCCATTAGATTGTAAGTCAATGGCCTCGATTCGGAGTGTACCACGACTAAACTAAACTAAATGTATTCCTGTCACTTTCTAAAATAAGATTAAGAAAAGAGACAGAAAACCAACAGCTGACTTTAGTGCTGTCAAAGTGACGTTAAATGCGCAAAATAAGATGCCATCATAATGTACGCCATCTTATTTAAGTCGTTTTTGGGCGTTTAACGTCACTTTGACAGCACTAAAGTCAGCTGTTGGTTTTCTGTCTCTTTTCTTAATCTTATTTTAGAAAGTGACAGGAATACATTTAGTTTAGTTTAGTCGTAGTACACTCCGAATCGAGGCCATTGATTTTATAGAACAAAGACTAATTTAATAGCATTAAAGAGCGCGTAGCTATAAACACACTAATCCACTGATATCAATGTATGCAACTGAACATCTACTTAAAGATATCAAGTGTCTTCGAATCGATAGGGGTGACTGTCTTAGTACTAAGTATCTGATATGTCGATTTTTTGTAACCTTCACCACCTTCACTCCATTGAGTTGGTAATCTAAACAAGATTTTGGTGATTTACCGTTTTAGATGAAAGTAAGAGATGGGAGATCATTGTACCCCACAATCTACTCTTTCTTTTCCTAATAAATTCTTATGATAGTGTGGCTGTTCAGTTCCAAAAATAACCATTACTTACATCAATATTACAACGGAGATGTGTCATCCTTAAATTTTCAGGAAAATCCTTTTACTTCGTCCGAATAATTAAATCAGCATGGATTTCAGGACACTACATTGGAAGGAAAGATAGAGGGGATAATAGGCAGAGGAAGCTTAGACAAAGTTACCTGGCACAGGTAAAAGAAAAGGTTGATGTCGTGTCGTATCAAGAACTCAAGGAACTGGCAGAAGAGAGACTGGCGATACTCCACCAACAAGATCGTTACTCATAAATAAGACGATGATGGACTTTCTGAACTTCATGTAGCCACATCGTACACAGTTAATGATGTGTTTGTTGCTTTGTATTATAACCACTGCCACTGGTCAGATTTTGGGCACTATTAGGGGGAACATATTAGTAAACTTATCATACGTAGATTTCCTCTAGATTTACAATAATTTCGGCAGGATGGTGATGTGATAGGTTTTTTTTTTTATTACTGATGCTCTTGACCTCAATCCAGTCCTCAGGACGAAGATGGGGTCGAAGATGTAGCGAGCTTACCCAGAAGATGCCTATTCACTCGTACTTTAAAGGAATTCGGGTTGTAAGTGCTCGGAAATACTGACGCAGGCAAGGCATTCCACTCCTTGGCTGTGCGCATTATAAGGATTCAGAAATCAGAGATCAGAGATTTAGGTCTTTGAGATGAGATGAGCAATCATCCATTTGCACCATAATTTCATCTCAATCCTTTGTCTTCATCATAAGGACTGTATACTCAAGTTTGACTCCTTACTTATTCAACGATCAGAACAAACGCATTGGGCCAGTAATAATGCGCATTATCTAAACATTAGCAAAGTGCGCTAATGGCGTTTTACATCATTCTGTTGCAATGCCAACGAACCAGCGATCCTGGGAGGCGTGGTGGGGGTGATTGATACCGGGCTGCATTGCGCGGCTGCGCGGGCGCAGATCACGATGCTTTGGTTGCTATGTGCCCCGAGATATTATACCATTGTTCATCAGTTTACTTGAGAAAAGCATATAAAATGGAAATTGTGGGGGCAATTTAGGCTAATTGAAAACAGGCATTGGCAGGTTGCGGGTTCAAGTCCCGTCAAAATCTTTAATTTGGTTTAATTAATCATAACCCTCCTTTTTGTTTCACGGCAGTTCGGTAAAAACAAATGGCTAGTGTTCCTTCATTACGACTGTCATTCTTTACCTTAATACATAAATAAATCCAAAATAGCAAGGTGAATTTAAAAATATCAAGGCATAGATGACTGTGATTCATGCCATAAATATTTTGACAAAATTTAAAAAAAAAATTATGATTATGGTATACATTATACCAAACAGTCGCATTGAAGTTATTATTAAGCCATTGCCCATCGAAGGATCCAAAAAAAAAAAAAAAAAATTCAAAATTTTTTATTCAAAATAATATCATATACAGGGTGAAATTGATATCATTGGCATGCTTTTAAACTAAGAGTCTACCCATCAAACTGAACAACTTTCACTATGGGATCAAGCCGATCGGAGCATCTAAAAAATCAGTTGTTCCATACTAAACTACAATGCCTACGCGACACAAATGTATGCAACAGCTGATTTCTTTTTTGCTCCGATTGGTTTGCCCCCTTAGTAAAAGTTGTTCAGTTTGATGGGTAGACTCTTAGTTTAAAAGGATGCTAACGATATCAATTTCACCCTGTAGATAGCTTTTTGACGTCATTTTTTGACTCTACCACCGCGTCGGAAGGTGTTCCGTTGAGAGAAGATGCGGCCAGAAACTCTACAACACACATCTTTTAAACTAAACAAAATGTACAAAGTACAATTAAAATACAATATTGCATTACATAGTGTAAAATTGTCAAGACCAGACATTTTGGTCATTCAAATAATCATCGAGTTTATAGTAACCTTTTTTACAGAGGACTTGTTAAACATGAGACTTAAACTTTTTGTCTGGTAAATTTAGAATATCCTCTGGTATCTTATTATAAAAGCGTATACAGTGCCCCATGAAAGATGTGTTGACTTTACTGAGTCGAAAATGTGGGAATACTAATTTATTTTTATTTCTTGTATTGTAATTATGAAAGTCACTGTTTTTGGGAAATCCTTCCATAATATTACAGCAAGCATATGCTCACGACTATATTCCCCGAGGGGGTAGTCAGAGATATTCTGAATCTTCAGAACATCCACGTTTCACTAGTAGTACCGAAACTCTGTCCAGTGTGACGGGGAGTGCGCCCGTCGCCACTAGTAATTTGTAATGGACAGTAAGTACAATACATGCCTCGAAATTGAAGCATGCAGGTTTCCTCACGATGTTTTTGCTTCACCAAAAAGCCAGTGGTGTTACAAACCGTACATAAATTCCGAAAAACTCATTGGTACGAGTTGGCCTGGACGGGGATCAAACCATCGCCTCCTATACGGCAGGCAAGGTTACTCGCCACTGGACCACCACGGCTTCCATCATACTAATATGATGGACTAATCCAGTGCTAATTGTATTTAAATCTTTCCACCTATTTTTTTAAAATGTCCTGTCTAGACTCAATCTAGCGTTGACATGATTTCCAAAAGCATGCTGTACCTATGCAATGCATAAGGAAAATATAATTTTTGCATTACCAGCAAAGTATACCCAACCTTCCTCCCAACCATTTAAGTCTAAAACCGTCCAACAGTTCGTCTCGTCAAACGGCGTGACGCACAGTAGCGCATATCGTTTAATTAAGGGCAGCCGTGCACTGATCGCAATATCGGAACGCGATTATAATGTTCATACGTCTTCTGGAAGCCCAAGCAGTGCGTGCGGTCCCTGATACCGCGGTGTCGGTTTACATAACTCACTCGTCTGTTATTTACTCTGTGGCTTTAACATCTGTGATTAGTTATTGATTTGACAATAGGGTCACCACACTTCCCTACATCAGCACATTTTGTTTTGTTTAAAAGATGTGTGTTGTAGAGTTTCTGGCCACGTCTTCTCTCAACGAAACACCTTCTGACGCGGTGGTAGACTCAAAAAATGACGTCAAAAAGCTATCTATGTGATATTATTTTGAATAAAAAATGAATGTTGAATTTTGAATAATATATAATATATAATATAATGGGCGTTTTTCTTTTGTTTTTCAAATTTAGTCCCTACAAAGACTGCATTTCGAATAGCGTGCTAAGTCATTTCAAATGTCAAGTCAAGACTGTACCTGCCTTTTTTTAAACGCTCGTATGTTGTGATTCTAGACACAATAGATTTTATATTGTTCTACTGACCAGATCTGAGTCTCAAAAGACCGGAAGGGCCAAAGGATCGAGCCCATTTAGTCATATCACACGATTCCCTAGAAAAACACTGCCGAACGCTCATTCCTGTATAATTATGAGTTTTTAGACAGCAGGCCCCTATTCAACAAACGTTACAATTGTAATTTACAATTACAATTCAGGGTACATTGCTGGTTAATATTGACGCTAAACATGTACCAGCAATGTACCCTGAATTGTCATTGTAAATTACAATTGTAACGTTTGTTGAATAGGGCCCTGATCTAACTTAGTGGGTTAGGTTAGCAAGGAGCAAAGCGACGAGCATGAGGTTTCATGTGACCACAAGTGCACGAGCCGACCGAGCGCAGCGAGCATGCCGCGGCAGCGGCCGGCGAGTGCCAGAACCGAATTGCCACTGTTTACCTAGTCCAGGCTTGGCGAATACTCCACCCACCGGATGATGATGAGTCCTAGTCCACTCGAAAATATAATAAATGACTAAGGGCATCGGTCAAAACCACTTTTGCCTGATTTTTGCAGTCAAATGTTGTTTTGACCGGTTATGAGTTTTGACTGTAACATATAGGTACATGGATACCACGGCTTCGGCGCGGCGCGGTGGTCAACACTCAACACAACGTTGTTGACAATGTTTAGAGATAGAGGTAAAAATTACTCTTGTTTTATCAACTTTATGTTCTTACGTGTTTTATAAAGTAATAGATCCATACAATATGGCAACCATCTGCAAACATAATCAATATTTACATTATCTGCTACTATAATAAAGATTGAATGAGTAACCACGTATCGGAACAAACAAACATTTATTTCACGAATTACTTGGAATTGACGAGATGATTTTATTGTAGTTACACGTTTTGAACAATAAATATGTACATTGATATGTGAATCATTGATTATTCATAGCAAATCGGGAACTGATTAAGTTTTATATTAGTTATTGTAGCTACAGTTTAGTCATACTCATTATCCAACGATTTTTCTTCTTCAATCTTTGTCATTATCGTTAAGTGTAATTTTATAATTTTGACGTACAAATAAAATGGCGACTGAACAAACTACCATAGTTGAACTTTGTGTCCACGGATATACAGGATGAAATTGATATAATTAGCATCCTTTTAAATGAAGATTCTACCCATCAAACTGAACAACTTTTACTATGGGAGCAAACCGATCGGAGCAAAAAAAATATGTTTTGTTCTAAATCTATTCAGCTGTTCCATACTAAACTGCAATGCCTACTCGACTCAATGTATGCAACAACAGATTTTTTGTGCTCCGATCACTTTGCTCCCATAGTAAAAGTTGTTCAGTTTGATGGGTAGACTCATAGTTTTAAAGGATGCTAATGATATCAATTTCAAACTGTAGGGTTGGTGGGTGGATACTGGATGGATACAAACTCTTGACTCCGTGTTTATTGCAAGACTGATCAACCGCTCGTCGTGACGTCACTAGACCCCAGTTGACAAATGAACAACACCTATGAATCATCGCATTTCTCTCTAATTTCTCCTCATGAAGATTTGAATAAAATCTCTTCAGAAGAACCACCGCCCTCTCATTCATACGTTCGTAACAATATACTAGTACTAGGTAGGTACATTATAAACATGCAAATTGAACGTTTGCGGCACATTCTAATGACAGGCAAACATGCTCGTAGGAACTTCTATGGACTTTAATATTTATGTTAGTAATTTAATAGTTTCTACATTTCTTATTCACTTTCTTAGGTCGTATCGGTACGGTACGGTATATTAGATAGGTAGGCAACGTTATTTATTAGAAATCGTGACTGAATTAAATACCTAAGTAATGCTTTTAGTATGAAAAACATTCTTTATATTACCTATTGAGTCAACTACATTATACTGTTTATTTTATGACAAATTGCACTACGTACATTCCTAATACCTATTAATGCAAAAATTTTACTTCCCCAGCAGCACAAATGTCTACAAAATATCTAATAGATAACTACAAAATATCTAATATATATCCAGTAGATATTCTGTGCTATGTGGGTTTGAGAATCACCTACTTTAAATCAACATACAAAACCAACACAATAATGAAATACTCTTAGTGATTATAAGTTGTTAAACACAAATGGAGTGAACATTATAATTTGTCATAAGAATTCAATACTACCATATAGCACCGCGTACTCGCGTACCCACGATATAACCAAAGGAAGAAGGTGCAGCACAAAACTGCCTCCTAACATAAGCTGCGTTGGTCGGCGAGTACCTACATCTGACAGATATCACAGTCGTACAGACCAACTACTCACTTGCACTTACCGCTATCGCTTGCTAGCTCACGTGTGTAAGACAATGTCAAGTTCGCACGACCATTCAAGCTTGATTCAAGCCTATAAAACTGTCCTAAAGTGCGATTTTTGAACATACACGTTCAAATCAGCAGTAGAAACATGCATAATCTCCATATTAATTTTGTCATTTTCTACTGCTGAATACAACGTGTGATGTTCAAAAATCGCAGTCCTGTCCTTTTTTTAAATTTATAATTGATGGACTCTTGCTTGTGCGTTAGCACTGCATTTCCGCCAGTATCAAGTAGTTTATGGGAGAATCTATCCCAATCTCAGGGATTGTTTTTGGTCAAGAACAAGAATTGGAAGGATTGCGGATTGCGGAGCCTCGTGGCAGGCAAAAACGCGACGCGCGAAACCACGCGAGACAAGTGCTCAGGTCAGTTCCTGCAACGTGACTCCAGTCCTGTCCTTATTACATTTAAATGATAACTATGTCATTTTAATACTGTGTCAGTGTCAGAATTATTTGCTTATGTCATTTTTCATTTACTTGTCGCATCTTCCTTGACTTGACTTGATCCAAACTCTATACCCAAATACAAAATTTTACAGCAAAACCGTTAACCAACATGTTGTTAATCAACACTATTAATAGGAATGCGATATTAACCAATAGGGAAGGTATTATAGAATAAATTCTTTTTACATTTATGCGGGCGCCCGCGCCGCAAACTATCTAATGCCAACTATACGATACTAAAACATCACAAATCAACTTCTATTTTATACCAAAACATACCTTATAAACAATACATTAAGTTTATAATCAAATTAAGATGTTTAAGTTGTTTTCAAGTAGAGAAATTGTTTAATTTTATTGTTGATAGAAAAATGTCCTAAGCGATAACATTTGCTAAGAATTGCTACGGGTTTTTGTTACGCATGTATAATACATTAATACAAAATACGTATCGGAATGATTCATGCTTATAAATGCAATGTTTTTGATATAAAAACATTATTTTATAATCCGTAACCATCGAAATACTTAGGTCTCAGTTCTTTTATATTAGTGGAGCAAATAAACGCTTCATTTTACTAAACTTTGCCCCTTTTGTGAAACACGAACGATTTCGCAAGATGATAATGATCAATTAACTTTACTGTATTGTTGATAATACATAGTTGCAAATGTAGAAATATTATAACAAACTATGTTTATGATTCCAATCAAGGATCCACATGCGCTACTGGCTTTTAATAACTTCGATAATATCGAGGTCGAATTTTTTTAGAGAATCCAAGTACTAAATAGGTACAAAATCGTTCATTACCTACTTAGAAATCAAATCGCCTGAAAGGTCTAAACATCCTAAACTGACGCTCATCGTTTTTCTACATTGTCATATATGTATTTGATAGGATAACATCAATATTTATTATTAAATAACATTCTACAAAAAACCAAATACTCTACCCATCAAACTGAACAACTTTTACTACTGGAACAAGCCAATGGGAGCAAAAAAATCAGCTGTTGCATACATTTGAGTCAAGTAGGCGTTGCAGTTTAGTATAGAATAACCGATTTCTTTGCTCCCGTAGTAAAAGTGGTTCAGTTTGATGGTATGTGGTTTAAAAGTTAATTATACTTTTCCCTACACCCTTTATAATGTAGGTGTGACATACTATGGGCACCATATAAGAAAGAGTATCTATTACCTATGGGACACTAACTCGAAAGTACACATCAAACGTGTGTTCTACGGGTGACATGGAAACAAATCCACAAATTTTTAGGGGCGATCCAGACTATCAAACTGCACAACTTTTACTACATTGAGAGCAAACATCAAATCACAAAAACTAATCAGTTTTTTTTTTTCGAATTGACCAATACAGTACGGCTCCGGGAGCCATTACTGCTAATTACTGCGGACTGTGGGGGGACCACACCAGTGACGGCGAAGCGCCTTGGTAGGTCTACCGAACCAATGAAAGAACTTAAGCAACCTGCCCAAGGGGCACCCCTAAGGGGTACGGACCTCGGCAATGGGCGTTGCTGGGACTACGCGGACTACGATGGGGTAGCGGGGATCGGTGAGAATCGGCCAGCGAACGTGCCGGTAGCGTCTGTAGGCGAATCAGTTAATCCATACGGCACGGGCCTACTCGACTCAAAGTTTGTATTATGAACAGCAGATTTTTTTTTGCAATGGCACATGCCTCTAATCTTGGCAAATCTCTATAACACGATGGTCAATCGAACTCAATAAATAACAAACTATCGAATCGTCAAAACACTGCATTTTAAGTACACTCAACAACAATAAAAACAGGTAACCACGGGTCACCAAAACCAAAAACCTTAATATCTCGGAAACTAAGAATGATAGCTTATTCAAATTAAAAGTATTTTATAGAAAATTTAATATTACCTACTACTTAAATTAATAGAATTTCTGGTTGCTATAAAGTAATGCCAATAAAAAAGGCAAAACCCTTTTTGAAAATTTAATTTTTAGTACTTATTCAACATTAATTATTAAAGTGGTAATTTTATTACTCACATACACTAAAATATGGGGAAATGTTATGTGCGACAAAAAATTGTTATTTTCAATTTATTTATGTATTTTAATTAAGCCAAATAAGTGAAAACTAAAAATGTTATCAATTAATTTAAGAAAGTATTAAATAGTATATGCAATACTTTTTATTTGAATAAGCTATCATTCTTAATAGTTTCCGAGATATTAAGGTATGTTGGTGATCCGTTTTTATTGCTGTTGAGTGCATCAATATAATAATAATAATATGTTACTCCTCGTTCGTTCAGTTTTTTAGGGTTCCGAAGTCAAAAAGGAACCCTTATAGTTTCGCCATGTCCGTCCGTCTGTCCGTCCGTCCGTCTGTCCGCGGCTTAGCTCAGAGACGCTTAGTACTGGAAAGCTATAATTTGGCATGGGTATACATATTAATCACGCCGACAAAGTGGTAAAATAAAATCTTGAAAAAAATTTTTTTTAGGGTACCTCCCCTACACGCGAAGTGGGGATGACATTTTTTTCTCGTCTATCCCATGTTGTGGGGTATTGTTGAATAGGTCTTTTAAAAATATTATGGGTTTGGCAAAGCCATTTTTCGATTAAGGGATCCGTTAGCTAAATATTAAGCTTTAAAGCGAAAATTTTGGTTAGAGTCAAGTGTCCCCCCCCCCCCCTCTCCCAGCTCAACGGTTGTAGTTGGAGATGTGAAAAAATTCATGGCAATAGCATATATAACGAAATTAAAAGGAAGACTATCACCGCTAAGTAGGCTTTACAAGTTTACGAGTAATAGTCCATCAGCTTATAAAATGTACTTTTTAGACTTTATTAGCCGTTAAACCGTAGTGTAAAGCAAAAAGCCTCCTTCTAAGTCCAAAGTTCATATTATATTGTGACGGGCAACTACGGAACCCTATCGTGCGCGTGGTCCGACACGCACTTGGCCAGTTATTTACTCTCTGATTAAATTGATAATGCTGTGGCAGATACGTGAATACGTGGTTATTATTAATAGAATAACAACACTATTGTCATTTTCATATCGATGATTGTCACTATAATAAGATGTGTAAAGGTCGACGTCAATTACACAGAAGCGTAATGCTTTAGCATTAGGGCTCTTACAGACAAGCGACACTTTGCTGTCGCCGTGGGTCGCAGAGCGTCGCGCTCATACACTTTACGGTCACGCGACGGTCGCGTGACCCTCCGCGACCGCAAAGTGTCGCTCGTCTGTAAGAGCGCTTAGAGATAGCGCGCGCACGAGCAACTTTTGTCTCCGCAACTAATTTGTCTCTCACATCCAGTCTACAGGTTTGTATGAAAAGACTTGTAAGAAATTTATGTAAAAGGTCTGAAAGGTACAGAAGAATGTAGTATTGAATTATAAAGTAATTATGTTGGAAATAAACTATTATACCGATGAAAGAAACTTGCGGTATAGGAATAAAATTGGCATTACTACATAACTTGTTACAAATCCTAATCAAAACAATGATATTATCTAAACTTACGAGGAATAATGGTCCATAGTTCTTTCAAATCATAATGTGGTATTTTATATTTAATATCTAGTAGGTAATAAAGCAAAAAAAGAAAACAAGTTAACAAAGCATTTTCTTTCAGCTGAAATGCTACACTACGGTGTAAGGTACAGCCAGTAGTAAGGTAACCCACGCAACCTTTTCCTTTATAAATATTGAATGTCAATACGATTATTTACGACAGATATATTGAATATAAATGAGAGATAAACGATCGACTTCGATTCCTCTGTAAAGATCGGTGACAAAGCCCCTTTTGTCGAGTCAGCCATTTTATTTGTATGCAAATTATTAAACTCTCACAAAGGAGTCGTGTGTGATAATCAAAATATCAACAAAAAAATAAATTTGATATTGTTGTTGGGAAAGAGATAGTAAAATTGATGGTAGCTTTATGTTATATACGTGCCTAAGATATACAATACAAAGGTCAATTTGATATTCTTTGGGTCAGCACTGTACCTGTACCAAATACAATCCTGTACAACCCGTGCAAATAAATAATAGGATCGGTGACATCAAGAATAATATTATACTGTATACTTAAAGAATATAATAGTATGCAATACATGCTCAAATGCACATTGCCTTTTCGTGTGGGTACGAGAACTATAGTTTTATTTCAGTCGGTTACAAAAGTGCTAAATTCTGATTTTTTAGCAGTATGGTTTCTTTGGTTAATTATAGAAGAACTAATAAGAAAGAAAGAAGAAGAAGGAAGAAATCTCTTTAGAGATAAGCTCGCCCTTTGTACAAAGGACAAAACACAACACTACAAAAGCACAACAAAATACAACAACACAACACAAGTAAAGCACAATTAAAGTAGACATGTACATGTCTACTTTAATTGTTTTTTTCTGTATTGTTATGTGCACAATAAAGTGTTAAATAAAATAATAAATAAATAATAAGTATTGCAGTTATTACAAGCTACACAAGATCCATAGGTATTGTGTATCATGCTTTACATTACAGTGCAACGTGAATGATATAGTACATTACTGCAGCGGCCAGCAACAGAGGCATTGATGGACGAACGTGTAAATGTGGCCCGAGGCGAAGCCGAGGCACACATACGTAAGTCCATCAATGCCTAGTTGTGGCCAAGGCTTGTATAGTACTTTTCTCAAATAATGCGCGGAAATTAAAACAGTAAATTTTCTCAAATAATTCGCGGAAATTAAAACTCTTTTCAAAATCAATGACGAACATCGAACAACAATTAGTTTTTTTTTTTTCAATAAACAGCTTTCTATTTGCAAGCCAGTTCGAAATTTAAATAAAACCTTCGATAAGTTACCTCCTTGGTCGCCATGTTTCGGAGAAAAAGATCGTTCCATTTTTAAATTACACGACAGATATGAGTTTACTATGTAATTTATTTGGTCGCTAAACACGACAGATATGGATTTTCATACAACATTGCCGGCCGCTGCGCGCATGTATTTGGCCAGTACTGCAATTTCGATTTATCTCGAAGAAGGTTGTCAAAATAATGCTCACATTTCCAAGCATGTTTGAGAAAATAATATTATTTTCGTCAAATATGAAAAATAAATCTTGTTTATAAAGGTGTTAACAAAATAATGCAAAAACTGACACCTCTATACAAATTATTTTACATCATTTAGTCACTATTGAAGTCGAAGTAGTCATCTCCTTTAGATAAATTTCCCCAGAAACCTTTATACCAAATTATTTCTGATAAAGTTAATGCTAAAAGGTTTACACCTGATTCAAATCTAACAAATATTAAGATCCCTTTGCAAAAAGTTCAAAACCACATCAACAAAATTCAAGAAGTCATTCACAAAAACGTGTGAGTTTCTCAACACAAGAATGGGATGGGGTTCAAAGGTTTTTTAACGTAGTACCTTCGATAGGCAGCCAACTATTATAAGGAGGCAAGGAGCACGCGACCAGGTACCTGTGCGTTACACCTGCCAAAGTTTTGGACACACTTTAAGGATACGTTACAACTTACACCCATTATATTTTTGGGTCTCATAATATGTCAGCTTTTATAGTCGGGGAAATCTACGGATTTTTGTATGGAGTAGGTTGCATTAGTTGCACTTTCGGTGATAATTTGAAATATTAGTAGGTACATACCTGAAAAACATAAATTCTCAATAATCTCAGATTTTTTATTGTGTATTATGGAATAATTAAAACATTTACAAAACATTAAATTTAGGTATGAACAAAAAATGGGAAACTATTGGTTTAGTACAGGACAGACTTCGTTCCATACGTTTTACTTATAATAATAATAATCTAAATTAATATCGTTAAACTTGAGTGGATATTTAATATTTTGTAAGTATTCAAAAAATATAACCTCAAAACTTAAACTAACTTAAACTTAACTTTAACTTAATTATTTACTGTTTCTTTGTTTACATTAAATTTGACTTGTGATAATTAACTGTCTATTTTGCTGGTATGCTGGAAGAAATATCTTTAGAAATAAGCTTGCCCTTTGTACATTTATATCGATTTTAAGGTATTTCTCAGGGTCCTGGGCCTCTACCCGGACATTCGAACTTCGCAATTGCGTGAACATTTTCGTTCCAATCTCAACTCTATTACAATGAATTGCGGACCGAAACAATGGCGATATATCGAACATCGAAAGTCCGGGTACAGGGCCTGAGCCTATATAACCACGAAATGTCAACAAAGGTATTATAAACCAAATAGTAATATTAGTTCAAACACATTTTACTAAAGTGTCTTTAATGCAATCTCAAACCGTATTTTTCCTAGACTAATGGCGAAATAATTTAAATAGAATTGAAAAATTTGTGATCGAATAGTTCACCTATGAAGAGGTTAAACAAGTTTACAATGAAACTGATACGTTAAATTAACGAGAACATGTTCTGTAAAAATTTTAAAATAAATCATCAGTCCTTGACGCCACAGATCGACATAATTAAAATTAATTTAAAGCAGCTAAGACGTGTTGTCAACGCGAAAAAATAAATTCAGAAAACCGCCAATTATTTCAATTAATGGAACGTCGCGGTGTCGACAGGAAAAGGAAGCTGGCACTCTGAATGCGAGCTAACTTTGGTCGATTGTGCACTGACTGACAGCTAGGTTTGATTAATTAATTCGAAGCGTTTGTAGCCCTCTATTCGCCGATAATAAATCGTGGCCTCCCGTGAGATGTCGCCTGACACACCGCTGAATAAATGATTGAGTTGAACCAAAGTCAAACGCAAATATTATGCGTCTAGACCGAAATAAACGGCTAATGATGTCTTATACAGGTAAAATAAAGTCGTCACATCTAACTTCCGTTAGTTAATGAGTATCCGAAGATACTGCAAACAGTATCGTGGGCTGGGAACTCGTTATTTAGTTCATACATCAATTATTGTATGTACATTTCTTAACGCTAGTTTCTATTGTACGAGGTAACTAAGGGATAGTATTCGAGTTAACTAATGTATTATTATATCACCATCTGACATGTTATTTCATTTGAAACTCTAAACTTGATGACCACACGCTTAAAAAAATATATTTTTGGCAGTTATAGTTATACTAGCTGTTACCCGCGACTTTTTCTGCGTTACCCGGATAAAAAGTATCCTATGTGTTAATCCAGGCCATGGTCTATCTGTATGCCAAATTTCATCAAAATTGCTTTTGCGTGAAAGCGGAACAAACATCCATCCATACTTACAAACTTTCGCGTTTATAATATTAAGTAGGAAGTAGGATAATAGTAACTAAATAATCTGTGGTTAGAGCAAAATTTCTGACTAGGTACTGGACTATTATACAAATATTGCGGTGAGTTCATACAGGGTCAATTTTTAATCAGTGCGGTAAATTTCTCCATATGTTCTACTCATCAAACTGAACAACTTTCAGTATGAAGCCAACTTCGTAAACGCTAACAAAAAATCTGCTGTTTCATAAAAAACTGCAAAACCTACCTACCTGTCTATTCGGCTTGAATGTCTGAGATTGGTGATTTTTTTTTGTGATTGGCTCCATTGTGAAAGTTGTTCAGTTTGATCAGTAGAATAAAAGTTATCCGCACCGATAAAAATTTACCCTGTATATCTATCAATCGTCACATTATGTATGAAACAAAAATTATCAAAAAAAATAACTGACGCCGAGCAAATCAGTGGCGTACCGTTTTTTTCACAGATTATAAATAGCGACAGGCATGGTTCCGCTAAATAAACATCATGCAGTTCCTAGAGCCGACACAGATGGTAAAAGGGTCGTCCTTCGGCCTGCATTATAAACTTGAAACCGAACCGCGACGCGATTTGTTATTAATAATCATATCGGCGCCATTTTGTAAAAGCCGCCGAACGCTAGCAACACGTGTTGCTAAGGAGACATCGTCAAATTTAATACCAAAACAAAGCTTTATTGGAATTGGGACCTTAAAACTTTAACTGTCAATCATATTTTTCTTTGGACATCTCTGTTAGGTGATTTCCTGTTATGAATTTGAAGAAAATTTACTTCTACCATTCTGTAGCTTGAGCACATTTTTTTTAGTTTTCTTCTGGGCCCGTAACCTATGTCCGAATTGCATTTTCTAGCATACGTCGACGTATCTAATGCGTCAAGATTATGGTAACACAAGCGGTGCTCAAATTGTTACATCAGTTCAGTTACATGTCGCGCCATAGTTTATGAGCGCTGGCCTTGGATGAGCAGAAATCAACTTCGGATCTATTTGGTTGGGGGGAAGCGGATGGAGGTCGTTGCGCAAACGCCATCGGCTCATCACCATGCGTGAAAATCCCTACTTTTTTCGCCAAGTGCTCATAAACTATTTCGCGACCTTTACCTACATTTGATAGTTAGTCATTACGATATGGTTAAAATAACTTAATTATGCTATCACTATTCATACAGCCAGTGAAACTTAAAATTGTAACTTATGGAGAAACTAATTCACAGTGCCTTCATTCCATCCTCACCCACATTCCATCCAAACTAAGAATATTTCGAAATCACCAATTGACTCATCAACCTTTGAAATAGTTCAAAAATAATAAAAATTTCTCACTTGTTCCTCCTTTACAAAGGCACCAAGTACCTGCAAATAAAAAACTAAACAAAGAAAGTCCCAGATGTGGCACCAATAAAATATTGTCAATAACAAAATGGATGTAAATATCACCACGAAATGGTTGTTGGTGTAATTTTTGTTAAATACCACGTTGTAGTTTTGTATTGTTTTATATTTTTATCGCTATAGGTACATCATTTCAAAGATCACGATTTTCAAATATGTTTTATAATAAACAAAAGGATTACTTACTTTTACTTGGATATTATTTTTATAAAATAGGTACATTACATTACATAAATTAAAGCTATGTTATATTTTGGTCATTTCTTCTTTCTTAGTTGTTTTCGTGGTTTTATGAAACTACTTACATAACATGAAATGATATACGTACGTATCTATCATTAGCTAGTTTTTGTGGAAACTGTTTAACATTTCTAAGCAAAATATGTGTTTATTTATATATTTGTTTTATTTTTTAGTAAATCTTCATTGTTTACTTTAACTCTCTTTTCATTAATTAAGCTGATATTCAGCAATATTAGCATGAATATTGGATATATTCAATTAAATTTCATTCAATAAATTTCAATTCAAGTTGTAATAACTCTTGATATCTTCAATTATTTGTATTTCTTAATCATTATAATTCATTATTATTTATTGGTAATATGCGGAACGTACGGCAAATTTTGATGTTAGATTTTATATTTCTTTATTTTTAATTTTGTCTGATCCCTTATGATATCAACGAAGATGCACTAGTATCTAACCTATTTTTATGACACAAATGTTTTACCTACAAGTTGCATATGAGTACAATACATTATACTATAGATTACAATATCTAAAAACATTATTCAATCTTTCTTATTAAAATCGAAACATAATCATTAATTCTGATAATTATTGAACAGTTCCAATAAGATCGGCATTATTTTGGAGTGACATATAAGTTGATAAGATAATAGTAATACCTTTCAACAAATATTTATTTGTGATCTGATAGCTATATTTGTGCATTTTCTCTTCCATTGCGTTCCAATTCGCAATGAAATCTTTAATTTGCTTTAAATATCCAAGCTGTCATATTGTACAATGACCTCTACTACATTTCTCACTCCTACATTTAACACTACCTTCAAATAACTAACCAAAACAGTAAACTTCATACAATATTCAAGTGTCAAAGTCATCTTTACTACAGTCACGCGTTTCCGCCGGCGGATTGCAATGTTGATAACATTGATATCGTGACCATCAAGACTTACTTTATTTATGGATATGGACACCTCAAAGGAATTTGGGATTTAAGCATTATGTATTCCAATGTTATTATCAAATGTATTAAAATCAACACTTACCACGGGACTGTCGTCACCAAGGTCCGAATCACGGTCGGCGTCGGCCATGGCGTACGCCGGCACCGGCTCACGATTCTTTACCCGAATCTTGGCGGTTTTGGAGCACGAGCTAACGACAATACGCCACGGGGGCTGTTCACACGTTCACACACGCGCGGACATACAACGATACGCGGGTTACAGTGTTTCTACGGAGCGGACCGGACGGACGGGCGAGACGAGCGAAACGAGCGTCGGGCTAGATCGCTGGTCGTGGTGTGCGGACCGACGGCTGCAGGCGCCCCTCTCCGCGGAGGCCCCGCCTTAGGGCGTCGCGCGTCACAGCGAATCAAACCGGCCGATATCAAACTGATATTTGTGCTATAACCCCGCCCGCTGAGCTTGTATTGTTTTTATTCGAGCTATAAAATAATCGCGTGCCATTGATCGTGGCTTGTGATTAATAGCAATGAAATGCGATATTATAAGTTGATCGGGTTCGTTGCAGGTTAATTAGGGTTGTGCGGTTTGGGTTATTTGATTAAGTTGATTTAGAATGAGTTGTGTCGGAATTGATGATGGTGTTTTTAAATAAAACTTACCCACTTAATGGTTGACCTGCCTCAACGATGCTGCGAAGTAGCAGTGGTATTAAATGATAATTAGAGAATATTTTTTAATTAAGTGGATAATCGATCTTTTATACGGCACGTTGATGTCTTTTATATGTGAATTTGGATTCGTAGGCTTGCCCGTGTAGGCAACTTAATTTTAGCTTATAAATAATGATTTAATACAACGTGTTAGTGTAGTTTGTTTAGAATCAAGAGTAGAATCGAATTATCATATTTTCACCATAGGTTTTTTTTTTAAATATTAATTAATTAATTTGTAAAATTTTAAATTTACTGAACCCGATGTCAACCCACCGCACAGGCACACTCACCCTACTTACTACCCAAACAAGATTATTAAAATGTATCCATGAGTTTAGCGCTTTCATTCATTGCTGAAATGATAAAAAAAACATTTTGCCTCAAAACTTAAAATGCGAATAACTTTAAATTTTAACAATCAAAATAATGAAATTATTGTTTTAATCTAATTATTTTGTTATAAATCAGTTGGGGTGTATGAGGTTTTGCGTTAATTCATTAACACGTTGTATTATTCGATAATTAGTGGATACATTTCGCGATCAATTTAAGTATTTGTTTAAAACAGATTCTTGTAATGAAATATTAATGACAAAGAGCTGTAGGTTACAAAGAACTTTAGTTACCTACTTCATAAAGCCTATTAAGTTATTATAAATTGTGAATGAACTAAAAAAAAGTGAAAAGTAAAGTTAGTTTGTATGTGCTGGGAAAGAAAGGTCTACTTTTCCAGTCACATACAAAAAATAATAACATAACTCATAACTCAGATTAATTAACTCTTCTCCATGGAGTTAGAAATTGAATTTATTAGTAGTTAACAAGGCGGATGATATAATTATATACCTACTATCCAACCTCCTTGCTTACTACACTACTAATACCAAAAGAGATTGTATTTAAAACGTTATGACCAAATCCTGGCCATAAACTATCAAAATTTTTGAGATGAATGCCATTTGGTTAAAAAAGAAGAAATATTTTTTTATTCTTAATTTTCTGTTAATGGCATATGGTAATTTTTTTCATGAATATCAAACAGTTGCAAGCTAAAACTAGAAAGATATTTTATTCGACATTTAATAATCAAAAAGATTTTACTCATAGTTTTAAATTTGTAGAGAATATTATAACAGGAGAGTATTTATTTCCGTGTTTCTTTATTTATTTTCGTTTATTATTATACTATAATTATGATTTTAATTTTAATTAGGTACTTTTAATTTATCTATTTAGTTATCTAGTTAGTGTGACTGAGTATTATAAATTATGAAAGATGTAAAATAAATAGGTAAGTACTAAAAATAAATAATTGAATCAGGCATTCGTTATCTAACTACTAAAAATAACATTATAATTACAATAATAACATTATTATTTGATAAAAAATTTCACAACACTTATAAATGCATCATCGATCGTACCTACTTACTAGAATCGATCATTTCCCAGCTTTATTACGAAGCGTGAAGGCATATGAATAGAAAATAATAGTACACTCTAAGAGTAATACACTATACAGGGTGAAATTGATATCATTAGCATCCTTTTAAACTTAGAATCTACACATCAAACTGAACAACTTTTAATATGGGAGCAAACCGATCGGAGCAACTTAAAAATCAGCTGTGCCATACTAAACTGCAATGCCTACTCGACTCAAATGTATGCAACAGCAGATTTTTTTGTTGCTCCGATCGGTTTGCTGCCATAGTAAAAGTTGTTCAGTTTGATGGGTAGACTCTTAGTTTAAAAGGATGCTAATGATATCAATTTCACCCTGTAGAAACGAAACTCCCGCGTTAAATCTTGTATTTTCTGTAGTCTTGTAGTTTCACTTCTTTAGTGTAGTATTATATATTATATATTCATACGGCGAAGGTAGGTACAACTCCGAATTTTCGTTTCATTTCCGAGAAATCAATAGAACAGGAAGGTGGCATAGGTATATTGTGTAGAATGACAATCTTAAAATCTTAATAAACCCGGTCACATAGAAGGTAAAAAAAATATATTTGTCTTTAATTATTTCTCATCATCATCATCTGACTGACATTGATATCGTAGATCATGCTGGTGCCAATGGATAAACTGTCCTAGATTAAGAGGGGACCGTTGGCAACCCTACCTCATCGAGTAACAAGATTCGACCTACCTAGGGTGTAGCACATGAGAAAGGTACGTCTTAAAGTACAGGGTTGCCTGGGCGTAACCTGGAGCGTTTTGTACAGTGAGCAAAAAAGTGGGTATTTTTTTTGGTGTCAATTACCTCATCGGGTAACAAGTTGGTATATAGTACATTCGATAGAGCTCATCAAGAAGTGCCAAAATATATAGGGTTGCCTCGCGTAGTCCTGGGACTTTCTCGAGTCGGCCTGATTTTAGAGTGGCAAAAAATTCAAAAAATTACCTCATCTAGTAACAAAATGACACTTATGCCATTTGATAGCTCTAGTCATCCTATTAATTATTAATAAAGGTTGCCGGCCCTATACCTGGAACTTTTCTTAGTCGGCCGAGTTTTATGTTCGAATGTAAATACTGATTGATGCTACAACGTCGTGGAAATGAGTCCAATGGATGGTTTAGAGATTGGTGGCATGTAGTGATCGATTGTAGGTATTAATTTGGAGGGACACAACCTTGAAAATTTTGTACAGTTAGCAAAAAAAAAAGAATTTAACTTTGCGTTTTCTGAGAGTTCTATTACCTTAACCGCAGTTGAACCCATAAAGACTTATGTTCATTATCAGTAAGAGAATCGAATGGGATGAAAAAAAAAAGTTTTGTGCAAATTGCGGTTTTTGTCGATGACTGTACATTTTTTCAAAATCGGTGAATGCAGAAGTAAACCTCTTCAAAAGATAGGGTTAGTCTCCTAAGAACGTTTTCTTGTAGCTATAATGCTTCTGGTAGCTGCCTTTTGTGTCCCATCTTAACTTTCCACCCTGTATATTAAATTTAATAATTATGTTATCAAAAACCGATTCGAAAACAGACAAAAAACGGTGAGGAACGAAGAGGTGGTCCGCAAGATATTTGAAGAATAGGTATTTAAGAGATCTATTACTGTCGCGCTATTTCTGAGCAACCGAGCTACCAGTGCGAAATTGACAACTGCTGCGCGGACCGATTTTACCTACATAAAATGGACAAAATCACGGTTTCGTATTCCCGTTTCCTCCTCCACAACTAAACCGAGTTTAATAATTCTTTCAAGAAACAAACAAGCTAAGCTTATAAAAGAAGATTGGCAGATTTGGACCCAGCCATTTTTTACGAAAACTAAAAGCAGGACGATTCAGGCCAGGACGGCGGTCATAATTATTATAAACAGAAAAAATTAAGGCATTTTTAAAAAAACTTCCACATCTCCAGAAGTCCGGATTTAAAAGTAGAATTTACTAGTAAAATAGACTAATCGTCCAAAAAGCAGTAGCAAAACGCAACCACGTCAGCTATTTTCATCTAATATTATCACTGAGGTAATTTCGGTCGTTACAGAACGTATTTTGCTTGGTTGATCTGATAGTGTGTGTGATTTCGTTTTCTTCCATTATCATAATATGGTACGGTTATCGTGAACTTTCATTAAAATATACACAAAATGAATGTGTAGAAGATTGAGTGGACTATCTAATAAGAAAGATTATGAGTTTCACACACTTGATACAAAAGGTATCATAAGGAGAATTACTTTCCCCCAACTTCTACAGATTACAACTAATTAACATTTTTGTTAGTTTTGTTTCCTCTACACGTATTACTAAGTTTCATTCATGTATGGGACCTCTATATCAGGGTCTCAAATTATAGGGCCTTCCGCCAAACTTCTTTACTTTATAAGGTCTAAGTTCTTATAATTGTTTTAAAAGAGCATTCATTATGTCAATGTACCTTATAAGAAGATTTGGCTAATATTACCTACCTTTATTCTTATAATTTTTTTTTTCTTTTTAATATCTTGGACAGTGTCACACAAATTATCTAGTCACATTTAAAGTACCAGAATCTAGCCTGGACTTGTATTATGATGACTAGACAACGATATAGAATACATATATAAATACAAACATCCATGACTCGGGTACAAATATTCATATTCATCATACAAATATTTGTCCCTTACGGGATTCGAACCCGCGACCCTCGGCACAGCAGGCAGGTTCACTACCGACTGTGCTACCGGGCCGTCGTATATAATTTGGTTGGGTAAACGTTAATAAATCCGATTTATATGGCTATAATAAGAGTTCAAAATGTTGTCTTCTTAAAGATCCTAGTAACATTGCTTTTTAGATTATGACGATAAATATTACGACATATTTGTCCACTGTCGACTTCGATCAACAATATATTGTTGATCGAAGACTGTCGATATAAGAAAGACTTTTGCTATGTCAGGAGTGCGATTTTTGAATCTCATTCGCTGAGTTCAGCAGTTGAAAATTTAAAATTACTGTGGAGATATGTATCTTTCTATTGCTGATTTGACTTTCAAAAATCATACTTCAGGAGTGTGATTTTTGAAAGTCAAATAAGTAGAAGAAAGATGCGTAGCTCCATAGTAATTTTGACATTTTCAACTGCTGAACTCAGCGAATGAGATTCAAAAATCGCACTCCTGTATGTATTTTTTTTATCATGTTCATCAAAGCGGTATGGGTAATATTGGCGTCATTTTTTTAAGCAGCCGGGTACCAAATGTTACGGTTATTTTAGGGCTAATATCACCTAACATTATTATGAAAACTAAATAGTTCTGTGGTGTAACGTTTCGGAAATATTTAATTTTAAAGTTTAAAAAATTACTCTACGAAGCTCATTAAAAGTTACTCATTTTGGTTTTTTTACCACTTTAATTTTAGTCTGTTTGAATTAATTTGAGTTTAAATGCTAATATGGCCAGGTGCCAAATGTAGTGGGTATTTTAAGGCTAATATTACCTTACATTATTATGCATTAAAAATTGTCCTACGGTGTAACGTTTAGGAGATATTTAATTAAGTTTAAAAGAAAAGACTCTACGAAGCTCGTTAAAAGTTAATCATTTTGTTTTTTTTACCACTTTATTTGTTTTTATAGCCCATAATTATTAGTTTTTAATTATTTGTGACATAATCACGTATATTTCATGTTAACGCGCCGCAATCCTCGGCTTCTTGCTAGTTTCCGCTCGTCTGTTTGAATTAATATGAGATTTAACGGTGCCAAATGTTGGGGATATTTTAAGGCTAATATCACCTTACATTATTATGCAAAAAAATGTCCGACGGTGTAACGTTTTGGAGATATTTAATTAACTTTAAAAAAATAACTCTACAAAGTAGTGGCGATGACTGGGATTTTTTTCCCATTTGTCTCCAGCAGCGATGGAGGCCATGGCGACAACTGGGTATACACGCCGCAAACGAGTATTCCCAGTCATCGCCACTGCTTTGTCACAGCACTGGCGACAACTGGGAATATAAAACCAAAACTATAAAAACAAATAAAGTGGTAAAAAAACCAAAATGAGTAACTTTTAATTGGCTTTGTAAAGTTATTATTATTTTTATTTAAAATTATACCGTTTGATTTCTTTTACCGTTCCGAAACTTTCAGGGGTGGTTCAGACCATGAAACTGAATATCACGAAATCAAAAACCGGTGGACTTTGAAACACTCTGTTTTATTTTCACTTTTACTGTCTAATTATTATTATTATTTTACGAAACTATTTTAATTTGAAATATATCACAATCACTTCAAGAATACTAAAAATCGTCTGTCTCATACATTTAAGTCTACTAAGCATTGCAGTTTAGTATGGAACAGCAGATTTTTTTTTCGCGATTTCAGGTTTGGTCCCGTAATAAAAATTGTTCAGTTTGATGGTCTGAACCACGCCTGAAAGTTTCGGAACGGTAAAAAAAATCTTCCTGTAGATCTCCGAAACGTTACACCGCAGGACTATTTATTTTACATAATAATGTACGGTGATTTTAGCCCTAAAATACCCGTAACATTTGGTACCTGACTGCTTAAAAAAAAGACGCCAATATTACCCACCCCCCTCGCACCCCTTTGACGAACATGATAAAAAAAGGAAAACAAACGGAAAAAGTCTTTCTGATATTATTTTTGAAAAAATTATTAAAATTAGTTTTGGAGGAAGAAACGGGAATACGAAACCGTGATTTTGTCCATTTTTATGTAGTTAAAATCGGTCCGCGCAGCAGTTGTCACTTTCGCACTGGAAGCTCAGTTGCTCAGGAACAGCGCGACATTAAATAGATCTCTTAAATACCTAATCTTCAAATTTTTAGTGGACCAGCTTTCCTCTTAACGTTTTGAACGTTTTTTGTCTGTTTTCGAACCGGTTTTTGATAACCAAATTATTACTTTTATATAGGGTGGAAAGTTAAGATGGGACGCAAAGGGCAGCTACCAGAAGCTTTATAGCTACAGGAAACCGTTCTTTGAAGACTAACCCTAACTTTTGGAGTGTTTTACTTCTAAATTCACCGATTTTGAAAAAAATGTACAGTCATCGACAAAAACCGCAATTTTCACAAAACTTTTTTTTTCATCTCATTCGATTCTGTTACTAATAAGGAACATAAGTCTTTATAGGTTCAACTGCGGTTGAGGTATTAGAACTCTCAGAAAACGCAAAGTTAAATTCTTTTTTTGCTAACTGTACAAACCTTTTAAGGTTGTGTCCCTCCAAATTAATACCTACAATCGATCACTACATGCCACCAATCTCTAAACCATCCATTGGACTCATTTCCACGACGTTGTAGCATCAATCAGTATTTACATTCGAACATAAAACTCGGCCGACTAAGAAAAGTTCCAGGTATAGGGCCGGCAACCTTTATTAATAATTAATAGGATGACTAGAGCTATCAAATGGCATAAGTGTCATTTTGTTACTAGATGAGGTAATTTTTTGAATTTTTTGCCTCTCTAAAATAAGGCCGACTCGAGAAAGTCCCAGGACTACGCGAGGCAACCCTATATATTTTGGCACTTCTTGATGAGCTCTATCGAATGTACTATATACCAACTTGTTACCCGATGAGGTAATTGACACCAAAAAAAATACCCACTTTTTTGCTCACTGTACAAAACGCTCCAGGTTACGCCCAGGCAACCCTGTACTTTAAGACGTACCTTTCTCATGTGCTACACCCTAGGTAGGTCGAATCTTGTTACTCGATGAGGTAGGGTTGCCAACGGTCCCCTCTTAATCTATCCACTATACCACAAAATACGCAATTATAACGAAATGCTCGAAATGACAGACAATTAATTAAGTGACAGATACCGAGGTGAGGTGCATACAGGGTCCTTCTTAATATGCTGACACTTTTTTAAGGGGATGATCAGACCATCAAACTGAACAACTTTCTCTATGGAACCAACATCGAAATCGCGAAAAAAATATCAGCTGTCCCTATTTTGGCTCGAGTAGGTTTGCAGTTTTGTATGGAACAGCAGATTTTTTTTTCGCGATATCGATATTGGTGCCATAGAGAAAATTTTTCAGTTTGACGGTCTGGAGTGCGATTTTTGAATCTCATTCGCTGAGTTCAGCAGTTGTAAATGTCAAAATTACTATAGAGATACGCATCTTTCTATTGCTGATTTGACTTTCAAAAATCTCACTCCTGAAGTATGATTTTTGAAAGTCAAATCAGCAGTAGAAAGATGCATATCTCCACAGTAATTTTGACATTTTCAACTGCTGAACTCAGCGAATGAGATTCAAAAATCGGACTCCTGATCATCCCCTTAAAAAAGTGTCAGCATATTAAGAAGGACCCTGTATAATGAGGTATTTCTTGGGTATTTCAATAAAATGGTGTGATGTAGGTACATAAACCATTGACTTACTAACTTATGGACCCCGGGCCTGCCTAAGGGTGCGTCCACATCTGAAGAACGCGCCGCGAATGCGCAGCTCGCTCGCGAACGGCGCGCGAGCGGCTCGCGAGCTGCGCATTCGCGGCGCGTTCGCCAGATGTGGACGCACCCCTTATACAAAAGCGTAGTTTCTACAAATTCTTAAAGCACAGCAGCACAGTCCGTCGATCAAAGGAAGACTGGCGCGTAATTGTTTCCCATTGCATGATTTGGCTGATTATTTCACGACGTGCCATTGAGCACAAATACCATATTATGGTCAAATCATGAAATGGCGACGGAGCATATCATGAAATGACCAGGCGGGTTACGATCGGCCTAGTTCTACGATCGGACTACAACAATGCAAAGATTTTCCGGTAGAAGCCGTAGACCGCTCACTGATAATTATCTATTTAACAATTCAAATACACATACAGATGTACCAACTAACAGCTGGTATACCTATAGGTAGTGATAGGCAAGTACAGACAGCAACAATTAATACGGCCGATCAATCGGTTGTCGAACACAGCACATTGAAGAGTTTTGTTGTTTGCCGTAAGTTACTAGCGATACTACCTACTCGTATTATCTTCAGAGAATATGACGAGATACGGTTTTTTTTTTCTTTGAAATCTTATAATCTTTCTTTTAAGTCTTACAATGTTTTAATATCAATACAACAATACAACTAACCATAACGAGTGAGTTTATCTCTGAAAGAATACGTGGTTTTCAAAATTGTAGTAGAAACTTCTTTGATTACCTTTAACTATTTCGTATGATTGGCCGATACTCATGAAAAAATCTTATGAAGCCATTAACATAAAATAAAAACGTAAGTTTTTTTATAAAGTTTTCTGGTATAAATATTTACAACCAGTAATACTAATATACCAGTAATATACAAATTGTTATTAATTTAGTGATCTCTTTGGTAATAGTACTAATTATATCATACATATAGTAACAGATGTAACCATAGAAGAGATGGCATATCGGCTTGTTTCTATAGAAAATGTTGTCGCCAACAAAGGGGGTGAAAAACGGGTGAGGGGAGGGTTAACATTTAAATACGCTATACTTCCCGCTAGATGTGTATGATATGACGTCAGGCCCAGTTGAGTATCTGTGCACAGTTCGATACAACATCTCTACCCCAGGGGAGCGCGTTATTTTCTCTATGGATGAAACCATACCGTGGCCGCACATGAAACAGCAATAGTGTGACTTTTGCATACAAAAAGACGGTTTGTTTGGCAAGATGTCATCAACATTCCATAGGTTTGACATTGGTTTGACATCTTGCCAAACAAAAAAACCGGCCACGGTGACCGAAACAAAAAATAATATTTCTGTCTTTTTTGTTTACATAAATTTTTATAACTGGCTATCTCGCTCTCTCATTTCTTGGCTCCATCTTTCAGCGTAAGCGAAAAGTTTTTAATCTAAGAAAATATGTCGTTGCTTTGATGATATTGCAATTTCTTACCTAACGCATCTCATTAGCCATCCAACGTGGCAATGCCGCCAGCGTAATGGGGACGTTCGGTACAAACACCACCCGGGGCGGGTTATTCGATTAAGCAGGTTTGTAGGTACTTGAAATTTGTTTTTCTACAGTTTCTGTATGTTATTTAGTTATAGGTATTTTAGTTTTATATTTTAGTTAGTTATATGTTAGTTATATAGTTTTATTTTATTGTTATATCTGAAATAAATGTTTTATATCCCTGTCAAATAATTATTTAAAAAAAATATTTTCATAGGTACTTATTTAAAATATTTTCTAAACCGATATAGAAACGAAACTAGTTGTTTGTTTCAGTTTTACGCGTCAACCAAACCTAGGCAAATCTAGGCATTTGAAGCCAAAACACTATTGACAATAATTATTGTTCTCTTCATTGGGAAAACAACGATAATTACCTTACGAGGTGTTTTTATTATTTCACACATTCTACTAGGTACTGAGATTAAACAAAAGTTTCAGAAGCCAATTTCTGAAACTTTTGTTTAATCTCTGTCCCCAAGGACAGAAAGAACTAACAAACTTACTGCGATACTAGACATTATAATCATAATTTGTACCTAAAGGGTATAAACTCTATAAACTGCATTAGTACGTGTGAAATTCAAAAAAGCCACGGCCTCTCTTATCAAAATCGCTGTAACCTCACAACTTAGACCATGCGCCCAGTAATCGCTCCGGGCTGATTGATGAACTCTCCCCCCTCCCGACCGTTTAGAGGCGAGTGATCCAAAGAGATCTATTACCCCGGGGTACATTACCACGGGCTAGCTAGGTCTTCGTTTTACTTGTGTTCAGGTTATTTCGTTAAGTTTGGAATGTTATTAATTGCTGGGTTTTGTTTTAATGTAAGGAAACCGTTGCATGAATTAAAAACAAACAAAAGAAGTTTGGCGGACGGCCATGTCATTTGAGACCCAGACTTAGAGGTCTCATACACGAATGAAACTTAGTAATACGTGTAGAGTGAAACAAAACTAACAAAAAAGGAAATTGGTTGTAACCTGTAGAAGTTGGGGGAAAGGTATTTCTCCTTATGATACCTTTTGTATCAAGTGTGTGAAACGAATAATCTTTCTTATCAGATAGTCCACTCAATTTCCTACGCATTCATTGTGTTTATTTTAATGAAAATTCACGATAACTACAATATTATGATAATGAAGAAAACGAAATCAAATACACTAACGAGCCGAATACGATCCGTAACGACCAAAAAATACCTCACCTTTTGCTACTGCTTTTTGGAGGATTTGTCTATTTTACTAGTAATTTCTACTTTTGAACCCGGACTTCTAGAGATGAGGAAGTTTTTAAAAAAATGCCTTAGTTTTTTCTGTTTATTATGACCGCCGTCCTGAAGGGCTTTTAGTTTTCGTAAAAATATCTGGGTCCAAATTCGCCAAAGTTCTTTATACATTTTCCTTGTATACTTACCTATAAGGTCACGTACAGTACCACTTTAGGCAGCTACGACCAGTTACCTATTAGAAAGACAAGGAATTTTTCAAGGGGGTGCAACTCAGAGGAAGAATCTCTTCTTTGGGGAATGAAAGAAAAAGAAGGAACACAAGAGTTCCTTCGTCATGAGCATAGATCCTCTATCTATAGTCTATAGTCAAACCAACAGGAAATGTTTTATTAGTATTGTACGTAAGTATTATGCTAGAGTGTTGCAGAAATCCATACAAAACTCCGTCAAAACTGCAATAAGTATATAGTTTTTCGAAATTTTATTTGAAAGTTTAATGAACTGAAGTATCCCTTTAAATAATTATGACCACACCTTTCTATAACAAGCTGTGCATAATATAATAAGTACTGTCTTATCGCGATTGTATCGAAAGATTTTACCTATCTACAGGGTGAAATTTATATCATTAGCATCTTTTTAAACTAAGAGTCTACCCATCAAACTGAACAACTTTTACTATGGGAGCAAACTATGGAGCAAACCGATAGGAGCGCAAAAAAAATCAGCTATGGCGATGCAAGGTGTTGCAGTTTAGTATGGAACAGCAGATTTTTTTTGTGCTCCGATCGGTTTGCTCCCATAGTAAAAGTAGTTCAATTTGATGGGTAGACTCTTAGTTTAAAAGGATGCTAATGATATCAATTTCACCCTGTATATGCCAATTAGAGAGCAGGAGTGCGATTTTTGAATCTCATTCGCTGAGTTCAGCAGTTGAAAATGTCAAAATTACTATGGAGATACACATCTTTGTACTGCTGATTTGACTTTCAAAAAGCGCACGATGATTTTTGAACGTCAAATCAGCAGTAGAAAGATGCATATCTCCACAGTAATTTTGACATTTTCAACTACTGAACTCAGCGAATGAGATTCAAAAGTCGTAGTCCATCGGGCATCTCTCTTTTCCGCTAGAAAACTCGTTATTCAAGCAAAAAAATATTGTTTCCTGTCCTTGTCTATTTCTAATGATAAATCTATTGGAGGATTTGACCAATAACTTATGCAAAGTGACCATTATAATATCAGCTTGTCTTCTATGTGACACCAGTATCAATCAGCACGATCTATCAATCTTCCTTCTAATCATGATCTATAGATCTATGATGATACTGTGATAGTTCGCAGCTCCCGGCACAGATGTCGTAGATGAGCTCAGAAATGGATTAGCTCGTTGAGCAGTGGATAACTTCCATATAATCATTATAGTACGGTAGATGACGCTAGCTATACTTAAAGAAAACTGAGATAAGTCTAGGTATTGCCTATACAGGGTGTTACAGAAGTAAAAATAAAAATTTTAAACTTTAAAGGGGGTTGTTTTGACCATCAAACTGAACAACTTTCACTATGGGATCAACATCAAAACCGTGAAAAAAAAAACAGCTATCCCATACATTTAGCTCGAGTAGATTTGTAGTTTAGTATGGAACATCAGATTTTTTTTTTCGCGATTTCGATATTGGTCCCATAGTGAAAGTTGTTCAGTTTGATGGTTTAATCTAAACCACCCCACTAAATGTTTATTTGTAACATCTTGCATACAGAATGTAAATTATTGTAACCAACCCAGCATTTCTCACCTTTAAAACAACTCTTTAAAACTGACCACACCTTTCTTCTTCAACCTGTATAATCATATCTACACTATTATAAAACTGTAAATTTAAAAAAAGAAGTTTCTTAGTTTGTGTGTTTGAACGCGCATCACGCGAAAACTACTGAAACGATTTTGATGAAACTTTTTTTGTTTTATAGCTTATGATCTGACTTAAAATCGGGTATATAATTTGTGCGGACGAAGTCGCGGGTTAACGCTAGTTTTTTATAAATCTATATATATAAAAGAAAGTCGGGTTTGTTCGAACACTTATAACTCGAGAACGGGTGGACCGATTTTCATGGTTTTTGATTTGTTGTATTTGTCTCCGTCCCGAATAGCAGAATAACTAATAAAATCATTGGAAAATTGACGAAAAAAAAATGTCCACGCGTACGAAGTCGCGGGCAACAGCTAATTAAGTATACAATACTAAAAAAAAAAAAACATAAAACATTTATTTTCCAAAACACATGCTTTTACAGAGTAAGTAGATCAGCAGTCTGTACTGGAGTTTTCTGCCTCACAGACTGCTTTACAATTTTCTTATATTATAGTACTAACAGTGGTACCTTAACTGTCATTTGATTTAAATGTTGGTGTGCCGATGAAGAACACTATATAATACTTAAAAACAAAAAAACAAGTAAGAAAGTACAATAAATTTAATTCGGTGTGCAAAGAAAGAAATAATATTTCTATGTTGTACATATAGGTAAGTTACACTGTTTGTTTATTCGTATGTGGGTGTGTGTGTGTGTGTGTGCGTGTGTGTGTGTGCATGTGTGTGCGTGCGTGCAGATTTAAAAGCGTTTTGTGTGCTTTATGTTCAGAGCCCTACGGTCAGCGTCCTTGGGTTCGGTTGATTCTTTATGAATAAATTATGAGTCAGCCGCTCTGAACATAATAGGGTTTATTTACTAACCAGCTACTAACCAGCTACTTTATTTCCTCCACAAGCTTTTCCGTCTCTTCATAGTTCAGGCTTTTTAGGTAGTTGCTTATTTGACTTTTCATTTTTACCTTTGTGTAACTGTAAAATTGTATATTTTTGTTGAGTTTGTTATACACGGATACTGACAGGAAAGACTTATGCCTTCTAGCAAATGCTGTATAGATGCGAGGGGCCAGAATGGCCGGTGGTCTTCGTGCAGGCTTCTTTTGCGAGTTGATCAAGTTAAGGTCACACAGGATTGAAGAGATATACAGTTGTCTCACTGTTAGAACCCCTGCTTCTTTGAACAGACGCTCCGTGCTGTAACGAAAACTTTTGTTCAGTATTATCTTCAGAACCATTCTTTGGGATCGCTCTAGTTTTATGAGTTTGGACTAAAAAACACAACACCATACTCCAATCGAATTTTTCATACAAACGATATACTTGAGATTTGTCATAATATCGTAGTACGGTCAGCATCTGCGAAATCTAACCCCCTTGCGCTTTAATGTTTCTCTAAAGCTGACTGTACCTACCACCACAGGAAGTACCTCGTTATCGTAAAAAGATCTGCATTTTATTTACTGCTTACGTATAAAAAACGGTCTCGTCATTGTCCCTCAGGAGTGCGATTTTTGAAACTCATTCGCTGAGTTCAGCAGTTGAAAATGTCAAAATTAGTGTGGAGATACGCATCTTTCTACTGCTGATTTGACTTTCAAAAATCGCACTCCTGTAGTATGATTTTTGGAAATCAAATCAGCAGTAGAAAGATGCATATCTCCACAGTAATTTTGACATTTTCAACTGCTGAACTCAGCAAATGACATTCAAAAATCGCGATCCAGAATGGAACTAGAGTGCCATTGTATGTATACCTAACTACTTGATTCGATCGGTATAAAATCAACATGGTGTTTTTTGACTGTTCTTGGCGATTCTTCTTCTTAGGTAGTTAGCAGAATAGAGGGGGATGGTAGGTATATGGTTAAGATGATTGGAGAAATAAACTGCCCTGGAGTGCGATTCTTGAAACTAATTCGCTGAGCTCAGCACTTGAAAATGTCAAAATTACTACGAAGATATGCATCTTTCTACTGCTGATTTGATTTGATTTTTTTATGTCAAATCAGCAGTAGAAAGATGCATATCTCCACAGTAATTTTGATATTTTCAACGGCTGAACTCAGCGAATGAGATTCAAAAATCGCATTCCAGTACAATTATAAATACGCTATCGATCATAATCATAACCAAACACGTATCCGGAGGAGGGATATACAGGGTGAAATTTATATCATTAGCATCCTTTTAAACTAAGAGTCTACCCATCAAACTGAACAACTTTCGCTATGGGAGCAAACCTATCGGAGCAAAAAAAAATCAGCTGTTGCATACATTTGAGTCGAGTAGGCAGGCACTTAGACATTGCTGTTTAGTTTGGAACAGCTGATAATTTTTTTGCTCCGATCGTTTTGCTATCAGAGTGAAAGTTGTTCAGTTTGATGGGTAGATTCTTAATTTAAAAGGATGCGAATGATATCAATTTCACCCTGTAGTTGAGATTTCGGGGAAACCAGGTAAAAATCTATCATGTTTAATATTATACCTACTGCACTCTTTCCAACTATGTTGCTGTAATGAAATCCCTAAATGATTGCTAAAAAATAATAAACATTCATCAATACGCTTAGGGCAGCATTCCTCGCTCGTTCACCCCCCAGCAGAATGATAAATTAACAATATTATTGAACAGCCAGAGTCAGCGAGCAAATTAAATTAGTCAAACACCTACTTCATTGCTCGCCTGGACAATACAATGGTATGGTGAATTATAGAAAGTTTGTAAGTTCGACTTGACATTTTTAAATGCGGCTTGTGTTTTAGTTGGAGCTAGGTCTCTAGTAAGAGAGCTAGCTTTAATATTTACAACCTTATATACTTAACTATAACCTGCTTTTGCTAGTAGTACCTAAATCATTTTAGGACAGTACCCACCTATCACCCAGGTACCCAGGTATCTGGGTGGGTAAACAAGGTGGACCGACAACCTGGTTAAGGCGGCGGGAATCCGTAGAATGAGGACAGCACCGGTCATTGTGGCGATACTTGGGGGAGGCTGGGCTGTACTTCTGAAAGGGTTTGAGGTCTTCTATCGGCAGTTACAGAGGGTTATGCATTATTTACCGGACACTCTGTATATATCGCTTATTACTGGACTTAAGTCAAGCAGTGGACGTCAACTTTGTCAGTTTTGTCTAAGTATAGTAGGTAGTATTCAGTATCAGTAAAGCAGAATTACACCTTCCGATCCTATCTAATACTAGTTTAGCAAAATTACTTTATTAAGTTTACCTATTAAATGAAATTCACAAATTGCTTTTTTAGTGATGTAGTTCAAATGGAATAGAAAGGATAAAAGTTATGATACACAATGTGAATCATAATATTTTTAATATGTGTGTCATATTTTTTCCCAACCATGAGCGATTTGGAACGTATTTCTTTTAAAATTCAAATAGATATCGAATATTAATTTTATTTATCGATTTTCTACAAACGTTTTCAATATTCGTTTCCCTTTATAGAGCGAGTAGAGTACCTAGATTCCAAACAACTTAACGTGCAACGATATTAACGAGCTTCGGCAGTAAAAGACAAAATTGACTCCAACCCAGAATAAAAAGCCACCTAGATAATCCACATTCTTTCCTCCAACAAGTTTTACATTAACTAGTGAAGGAATTATTATTCATTATTTGTAGTTTGGCCGTGGGAGGTTCTTATTGCTTTCTGCGGCCACTCGCATTTGCTAAACATTAATGGACGGTCGCGGTTTGCTCCACCATTCGATCCTCGTTAGAAATCACACAAAAAATCCCTTATGTCAACGTCATATGTACGAAAATATCTTGATTTTTGTGACTTTGTTCTTGAACTGAACTGTCTATGAGTAGGTTTAGCATTTTCTTAGGAACCCTGCAAAGTGCGAATTAATGTGAGTTTACTTTAGCTATTTTTTTCTCCTTAAACTTGGTGGTTCGTTTACTATCTAAATTATAATGAATTATCCAGGTATCTTTAATATCATAGCAATCAAGTAAGAATACCTAACTACTAAAAACTTTAATTCATACAGGGTGTAACAAAAAACCCTAGTAATACTTAGGGGGGTGCTTCAGACCATCAAACTGAACAACTTTCACTATGGAGCCAACATCGAATTCGCGAAAAAAAAATCCGCTCTATCATACCAAACTGCAGTACTGTCTCGACTCTAATGTATGGGACGGCACATTTTTAATATTTTTTCTCGATGTTGGCTCCATAGTGAAAGTTGTTCAGATTGATGGTCTGAAGCTGAAGTATTACTAGGATGTTTTGTTACACCCTGTATAAGACGAGTGTTAATGTTTTCAGGATCAAATTTAAGCCTGAATTCCTTCTCAATTCTTTAGATTAACACCTTTCTGCCAACATTACTTTGGTCTATGTAAAAAATAAGAAAAGGTATAAAGGTACGTAAGAGTCGAAATTATTAAAGGTCAAACGAAAAAAATAAAGCTTCGTTTATTCACATTTCTGCATTCCTCTTATAAAATAACTAAATCGTTAAAATTTCGAATCGAATCTCGTCATTGGCCAAGAACGAGATAAATAAATGCTAACTTATTCTTCGATCGTCATTTGTCTCTCGCATGGGGGGTTTGGAACAGGGGGGGGGGGGGGGGGGGGGGGGGTAAGGTCTAGGGAGAGGTAACAATAGGGACAGTCTGTTCCCTAGGCTGGTGCTGTTCTTGCTTCGGTGCCTCCGGCTGTTTCACGGGGCCAGTCCTCGTCACCGGCACTATTCTTTCACCTGCGTTCGGCGGCTGGTGTTTAGGTGCCGTTATAGTCAGGACTCCATCAGAAGACAATGTGCTGACGAGGTCGTTGACGTCGTAGCCTCCGGGGAGGACGTAGCGCCGGGTGAACTGGCGGGAGATGAAGCCGTGCTCGTCCTGCTTCTCCTCGTGCTTGCCTTCCACAAGAACGCAGTTGTTAGAGGCTTTGACGGTTATTTCTTCAGGGGTGAATTGCTGGACGTCTAGGATTACCTGTAAATAGAGATAGGAGAGGCATTTAATAATTATCCACAAGCTTCGGAAAATACGGGTATTCTTCTTTCGTGGCAGAAATGAAATACACCACTTGTTTATAATAACTAAAATATTTTAGGGGTATATTCAGACAATGAAACCAAACAACTTTCCTAAGGAACATGGGTCGAAAAACCCAATTTTTTTTTATCTCCCATAGAAAATCGATCAGCTGATCTGCAGTTTTGTATGAGAGGTCAACATTTTGTTTTCGATTTTAGCCTCATGTTCCTTAAGGGATAGTTGTTTATAGTTTCATTGTCTGAATACATCCTTAAAACTGTTTTTGTTATTAAAAACTAGTGGTGAATATCGCATAACAATCCCTCATGTTGTAGTGGAAAGATTAGCCAGTCAGAAATGAATGGTAGTAGAGCCAGTTCTTTGCATCCCTGGCATGAAAGAAGTGATACACAAAACAACATTCTAGGTATAATTATTGTAGTACTTTATGCTAATAATGAAAATACATTAATGAGAAGTCAAGAGTGAGATGGATTTCTAATGGTGCACGAATACGGTACGATACAAAAATGGTTACAACCAAATAAACACCAACATCTACAACACTACGTCATAATAGATTGCGCTAACCATCACATTGTCGTGGCAGCTAAGTTAGTTAGTCAACAACTGTATGTAACTATATTTCGTGCAACTCAAGTGTACCTATTAAGGTACATCCCCCACTCTCACCTTACTCATCGAATACTGTGCATCGGTGGAAGGCAGTCTTTGCATCAAAGTTTCCCTAGCGGCAGCGATCCTTTCCCTACATCGGGCCTTAATAACCTGTTGGTAACAACAAACAATGTAATGTTTGTTGTTTCACATGTTTGTTTGTGTTGTGCGGATAGCTCAGTCATTTTATGTTTTGAGCCGGGACTAATTAATAATTGATTTTTTTTCGCTATAATATTGAAGAGCCAATTTGAGTTCAGAAATGTACCAAAATTACTTCAAAATTAAAAAAAAATCACGTCAGCAACAGTTCCAATTTTAAAATTTAGATATTATCTCGTTCTAAAAAACCTGATGGTAAATTTTTTTTCACATATTTAAGGCTTTATCATTATACATACTTCAAACATGGTGTAAATATTCTTGTCCACTTAGAAGGTTTTTAAAAATACATTCATATTTTCTAATAAATACCTCATGTTTTAAATTTCAATGCCTATTTTATTGCTCAAAAATAATGTTTATTGTTAAATCTAATTCAAATGAGTGCATTGGTATTAATTTTATTAATTTAAAAGCCTTCTGGGATACACAATTTTGATTTCTATGTTGCGTAGCAAATTTTTTTTAATATGGCTTAGGATAGTATTTTTGTCACTAAATGGAGCCGGTTACCGTTTAAAAGTCCAATTAATAATTACTCCCTACCCCGCCTAACAAAACTCCGTAAAATGACTGACCTAGGAGACATTATCGAAATTGCGAAAAAAATATCAGCTGTCCATAGAAAATGGCAATATAGAGCTCCTCTTCAAAAATGTATTGAAATCGCAGATTCTTCTTATTGCGTTTTCAAAGTTGGTCCCATAGTAAAAGTTGTTCAGTTTGATGTTCCTGAGCTCCCAGTTCTAACTTCAAAACGACCCCAATTCCACGGTGTGAGTATAATAATTAATATTTATAATTTTTCAATTTACATGCAAATATTATCAGAAGGCGGCGCGGGCGGGAACCCGTTGGATGAGGGCAGCGCAGGACCAGTCGTTGTGGCGATCCTTGGGGGAGGCCTATGTCCAGCAGTGGACGTCCATCGGCTGAGATGATGATGATGATTATCAGACCCTTGTGGGATTTCAACACAGTAGAGTGGTCTATTCATAGGCGGAACCAAATGTCTATACCAACACGGGAAATACGACCTTTTAAACTTCGTTCAATTTAATACAATGCCGCCGATCGACACAATACCATTCTTAGAGATAGGCAAAGGCTTCGTCTACTTTGAACCTGGAATTTTAATGTAGCCAATAAATAAACCAACCTCAAACTTTTCCTTAGTAAGGTTAATAGTGGAGGAGCTCTCCTGTCTCGCGAGACTCGTCCTCCAGGGCCTGAAGTAGGAGTTCCTGAACATGGAGCTGGGGGGGATGGCGGAGAGGGAGGAGATCAGGTCGTCCCTGCGGAGGCCGGCGCCGAAGTGCTGGTCCAGCAGCCTGGACGGACGGTCCCATTCGTCCCACCAATCGCGGAACATCATCGGTACTATCGACATCTGGAAATAACAACATTAATATAGATTAGAACGAACCCAGGAAGGATACCATAGGATTTTAGCTTTATTGAAGAGGATACGGGATAACGGTGATGGTGAATTTATACTTATAAACAGTTTTTTTTTTTTATTAACTATGGGTTTGCTCTTGACCTCAATCCAGTCCTCAGGACGAAGATGGGGTCGTAGATGTAGCGAGCTTACCCAGAAGATGCCTGTTCACTCGTAATTTAAAGCAATAATAAGAAATACAGTTCCGTGCTTGACTGACTGGCAGACAAACGCACAGCCTAAACCACTGAAGATAGAAACATGTTTGGAATACTTATACATACACCTATATTATATTTTACGGTGGATTTAGGAGTTCACTAAGAAAGGATTTCTCGATATTATAATTTGTTTATTTTATTGGTCTGAATATCCCCTTAAAAAACCTTCAGCATATTAAGAATTAAAATAAATAATTTTTATTTCGGTTATAGCCCTGAAAACGTAACATTCAGACAGGCATCTAGACACTTTCGCATGAACAATATTAGCTGATATGGTTGATGTAAATAAATGAATATACATTGGTTTGGTACCGATTCGGACTGTGCCACGACTTAACATAACTAAATTTATTGCTGTCACTTTCTAAAATAAGGTTAAGAAAAGAGACAGAAAACCAACATCTGACTTTAGTGCTGTCAAAGTGACGTTACACGCCCAAAATAAGATGCCATCATAAGGTACGCCATCTTATTTAAAGCGTTTTTGGGCGTGTAACGTCACTTTGACAGCACTAAAGTCAGCTGTTGGTTTTCTGTCTCCTTTCTTAATCTTATTTTAGAAAGTGAAAGGAATAAATTTAGTTAAGTTAAGTCATGGCACAGTCCGAATCGAGGCCATTGGTACCGATTCGGACTGTGCCACGACTTAACTAAATTTATTCCGGTCACTTTCTAAAATAAGATTAAGAAAAGAGACAGAAAACTAACAACTGACTTTAGTGTTGTCAAAGTGACGTTACACGGCCAAAATAAGATGCCATCATAATGTACGCCATCTTATTTATGGCGTTTTTGGGCGTGTGACGTCACTTTGACAGCACTAAAGTCAGTTGTTGGTTGACAGGAATAAATTTAGTTAATTTAAGTCGTGGCACAGTCCGAATCGGTACCATTGTCACGCAAAAGGAGCACGACGTAGTACTACGTAGCGCAATAATTCTACTACGTAACGCTACGAACTTTTTGTAGCGCTACGCATTGCATTGCAATGTAAGCTTCAAATAGCACTATACAAAATCAAAAAGAATGTACAGAATTGTATAGATCTATCGTAAAACTGTGTGAAAACATGCGAATGTAAATCATCAACAATGTCTGACTTATAACAAACATCTCTCAGAGATAAACAGAGGTTATTTTAAAAGCAAACTTATTTTTGGCAAATTAAAGCTGATAGTCTTTCAGCTGCTAAGCTATAGATTAACATGATAATCAGCCTGTTTTATTTATTTCAGAATAGAAAACGCAGACATTTCATTTATTTGTATTTAAAGTTAGACTAGGTATTACACACGGCGACACATCAAGCTACAAAACCAACATAAGCTGGCCGCGCGTAGGTCGAGTAACGTATAACATCGCGCGGCCAGCTTATGTTGGTTTTGTATAGCTTGATGTGTCGCCGTGCGTACAAGCTTTCTAGCGTATCGGAAGTGGGCTAATGTAGGTAGGTACAAAATGTCAAAAGTCAAATCAATTTAAGACAATTTTTAAGCACAAAACTGTCAGTTTAATCGGACAATAATCGGCTTAAATTGTCATTGATAATGATGACTGATTGATATGATAACATGACTGCAAGAGGCACATTGGCCTCGATTCGGAGTGTACCACGACTTAACTAAACTAAATTTATTCCTGTCACTTTCTAAAATAAGATTAAGAAAAGGGACAGAAAACCAACAGCTGACTTTAGTGCTGTCAAAGTGACGTTAAGTGCGCAAAATAAGTTGCCATCATAATGTACGCCATCTTATTTAAGTCGTTTTTGGGCGTTTAACGTCACTTTGACAGCACTAAAGTCAGCTGTTGGTTTTCTGTCTCTTTTCTTAATCTTATTTTAGAAAGTGAAAGAAATAAATTTAGTTAAGTTAAGTCATGGCACAGTCCGAATCGAGGCCATTGGTACCGATTCGGACTGTGCCACGACTTAACTAAATTTATTCCGGTCACTTTCTAAAATAAGATTAAGAAAAGAGACAGAAAACTAACAACTGACTTTAGTGTTGTCAAAGTGACGTTACACGCCCAAAATAAGATGCCATCATAATGTACGCCATCTTATTTATGGCGTTTTTGGGCGTGTAACGTCACTTTGACAGCACTAAAGTCAGTTGTTGGTTGACAGGAATAAATTTAGTTAATTTAAGTCGTGGCACAGTCCGAATCGGTACCATTGTCACGCAAAAGGAGCACGACGTAGTACTACGTAGCGCAATAATTCTACTACGTATCGCTACGAACTTTTTGTAGCGCTACGCATTGCATTGCAATGTAAGCTTCAAATAGCACTATACAAAATCAAAAAGAATGTACAGAATTGTATAGATCTATCGTAAAACTGTGTGAAAACATGCGAATGTAAATCATCAACAATGTCTGACTTATAACAAACAGCTCTCAGAGATAAACAGAGGTTATTTTAAAAGCAAACTTATTTTTGGCAATTTAAAGCTGATAGTCTTTCAGCTGCTAAGCTATAGATTAACATGATAATCAGCCTGTTTTATTTATTTCAGAATAGAAGACGCAGACATTTCATTTATTTGTATTTTAAGTTAGACTAGGTATGTACATACCCACTGAACAAAAACGTAGTGATTATCAAAGATTATTTGTTCAGTGTACATACCTACGAGCTTTCTAGCGTCATCCGGAAGTGATGTTACCCCGATTCCAAATCAAAATTTTTTGGATTTTTTGTCTGTCTGTTTGTTTGTTTGAACGAGCATCACGCAAAAACTACTGAACCGATTTTGATGAAACTTTTTTGTTTGATAGCTTAGCTTATGATCTTACTTAAAATCTGGTAAGTATATAATTTATGCGTACGAAACGAAGTAGCGGGTAAGTGCTCGTAGCAATTAAAATTCTATTGTGTCTGCAATACCTAGATTAAACCAAAATAGATTTTCCTAGATTTTCATTGCACAATGTCGTAAATTTTTCTTTTATAAAAAAATATATACGAAATAAAGTAAGTACAAAAATTTCACAATACGAAGGTGCTCTCCGTTTTTATTTTGATTATCTTCCTTATATTTTGACCTATAGGAATAAACAATATCTATTCCAACTTCCTGACTAAATTCAATGTCATAATCGTAAAAACAACAATTTGACCAAATCAACTAGACTCATAAAATGCACACTTCAGCATTCCCGTGGGCGTCAAGCCAGACGCGTGCAGTAAAATCTATCAATGGACGCCCGACCGACTCCTATCTAAAGCTCAAACTACTAAATATTGTTCTGGAACGATTCCACGAGTGATTCACCTGCTAACTGTTTTAGAACTGATGCCACTGTACTGAATTTCAACACTGCTGTGCGACATCGATTATCTCATTTGTTTGATTGAAGACCTTTTGTTTCTTTTATTTTCAGTAAGCTGTAGTAAGTAATTCAACATTGTTTCTAAAGTTCCGTATTTTAACATAATTGTTTTTTAAGGAACTATTATAGATACCTAGGTGCAAACTTCGATAACGTCGATGGAGAGAAATAAGACTTTAATGAAAATGGCCTCTATTATTATTAAAAATCGCAATAAAAAAATAAACACAGATTTTAAGATATAAGTACCTAATAATTTACAAAATTGAGTAAGTTTTCAATCAAAATTAAAGCTTCATCAAACTATAGGTACCTAAGTACGTCTACAATATTGGTGTCAGTAATCAGTTGATATCAAATAAGTAGCAATTATTTTGAATTGACCAGTTTGTTATGTTTTACAAACCACCTCATTCAATGATTGTAGGTAGGTATAGTACCTAAGTACGAGTAAACTAAGTCGTTTTTCATCATCCAAATACCTAATGATAACATATACCTATGACATTATGACAACGATTGTTTTGTTTATGCATTTTGATTTTATTTCAATTATTAAATAACTGTTACAATTGTTTATATAAACATGCTTAGTATATAGGGTCCTTCTTAATATGCTGACACTTTTTTAAGGGGATGATCAGACCGACAAACTGAACAACTTCATCTATGGGAAAAACATCGAAATCGCGAAAAAAAAATCATCACTTCCATACAAAACTGCAAACATACTCGGAGCCAAACGTATGGGACAACTGTTTTTTTTTCGCGATTTCGATGTGGATTCCATAGAGAAAGTTGTTCAGTTTCATAGTCTGGTCGTCGCCTTAAAAAAGTGTCAGCATATTAAGAAGGACCCTGTATGTATATGATAATTAAATAAAATAGTTTTTGACTAAGCACCTTAATTTTAAACTAAACATGATAATATTAGCATAGCGTAAATATTAGTGACCCTACTGAAAATATTGACGTACTTATAATTAGACATAGACGTTTGCATGTTAATAAGTTTATATTATTATTGTTGTTAATCAATCATTCGTTTTATTTATACTGTTTATAATGGTCTTATTAATAAAATGCTTGATAATGATAAAATACCAAAACAAGTCACCTTTATTGCGTTAGTGTTCGTTGCAGGCGCGCGCTGCTCTGTGCTATGCTGCTGAGACTGCGATGTTCACGAAAATGCTAAGATTTAAATAGAATTTTCAGCTGCCCACACTTGGTGACTCAACGGGAACACACCTTGAACTTGTACGACGTGGGGTAACCATTCTTTAAATCCATCATAAGAATCGAATGTAAGAAAGTCGTCTAGAACCATGCATCTAATTCCCTTATGTTTTTTGACCAAGCTTCGCCGGTTTTTGTATTTGTTTTTGTTTGTTTTAGTACAAGCAAACATACCAATTATTAGAAACATTGTCTAATCTCTGTCATAGCTAGTTTAAACAGTATTGGTATAATTCTTACTTATTTGGGATCTCCGACACGCATACAATCTCGTAGGTAGAGTATTTTATGTTTGTACGGCCGTAGATCTACGCGATTTTCTATTGTGCCCATTAGTTAAAATTAAGGTTATGAAGGGATAAATTCAATACCGACTCGGCCGTGTCGGGGTTTTTTAGATTACTGGTACATTCCTTCAACTACCTAACACCCTCTAGGTACAGGTAGGGTACCTACACCTTAATATTCTTCCTTCCACGATGCGTATCTCCATACATTTTCAACTGCTGAGTTCAACGTGTGAGTTTCAAAAATCGCACTCCTGATTATTTATCGTAAAAGAAAACTTAAACAGGCAATGGTTACCTTTTCATTAAATCATTCACAGAAATAACTAAGCGATTACTGTCTATCCACTGAAGACAAGTGGGTGGCATTCGCGAACAATTAGTAGATTCAATACCCACTGTCCGTGGAACGAATGATACATTGTCCAAGATTAGTTGTTTATTTTAAAGAATTTGAATCGAAGCTTCGTCACCGCGTTACAACCACACTTTATAAATTTAGCTTTATTCATATAAATAACATGCTACGTCATGTTCGTCACAATCACAAGTAGTCATCACAAGAGATCGTATTAATAGAAATAGCGTTGTCTTATTTTAGACTAGATCAACAAAGTAGCAATTTCTTTTTCAAATCCTTTGTAGCGTATCTTTAGATAAGGGCTATGAATGAACTAATGTACAAACCTAAGGTACAAACGTTTATATAGGTACTATCCAATCTAAACTATTATAACAGAAGTGTGTCTGTACTGTACCTACATTGAAGATATTAACAAAAAAAAGTTACTATGTGGTTTTTAGGTGTCTGTCCCTGATTCCAAATCACCAATTTTTGGATTTTATGTCTGTCAGTTTGTTTGTGTGTTTGTTTGTTTGAACGAGCATCACGCAAAAACTACTGAACCGATTTGGATGAAACTTTTTATTTGAGTGATGACCACATGCGGTCCTGAAAATTTGAGCTCATGAATACTATCCAGTCCGAAGTTATGAGCGCCCAAAAATACGCCGAATCTCTTCCGGAAAAGGTACGGTAGTCCTATCGAACAGTGTCCTACAAGCATGGGGATGGTCTCATTCGATTCAGCGCATAAAATTACATAGAAAATGATACGTCACTCGCCCAGGTTGTAAAATGTGCATTTGCTAAAATTACCCCCTACCCATACCCCCTGGTTCTGGCACTCGCCGGCCGCTGCCGCAGCACGCTCGCTGCACTGCACTCACTCGGCTCGTACGCTGTGGTCGCAAGAAACCTAACATGCTCGTCGCTTCGCTCCTCGCTAACCTATCGCTAACCTAACCGACTGAGTTAGATCTGGGGTCTAAAAAGTTTTTCAAAGTTATGGATTTTCATTTATAGTTTTTTTAAATTATAGATTTTCATTATTATGCATAGATTTATATATAGCATATACCTATGTATATGTCTTTGTTATTATGTCAAATAGTGCTATATATTTTCATCTCTGATTTTCACTGGATTTTCATGTTAAATGTCTGTTACCTATGGATTTTCAAAATATGATTATAAAGTTATGGAACTTAAGGGACATCCTACCCATGCAGATGCGATATAAGCTCTCCCTGCTAAAACCTATTAAGATTCCAATGCAGTAGGTATACCTAAAACGTAGTGATTATATTCTCTTTGGGTATACCTAGGTTTTAACCTTTCGGTTCCCAGCCATCGGATATTAGGAGTGCGATTTTTTAAAAGTCATAAGTATCTACTTTGAAATCAGCAGTAGAAAGTATTAAGTTTTTTATCCTCGCTCATGATTTTGAATTCAAAAATAGCATTTTGTCTATCTTTGTCTGAAGTGCTATTTTTGAATTCGAAATCATGACCTAGAATACACAAACTTCATAGTTTTTTCTGCTGCTGATTTCAATGTATGACTTTCAAAAATCAGACTCCGAGTCAGATGAACAGATTTCTATTGTTTTTTACGGGATCTTTAATAGGGTGGATATTAAATAATAATAATTATATGTTTTGTAACATAATTTCGTGCGGATTGTGTACCAAACAGTTGCGTAAAGCGACCAAAAGAAAATATACCCCATAGAGAATTTACACGTTCCCCCTGGATCGCACCGCACGTGATCGCCCTTCTCTTTCTACGTCGCACAAGCAAGACGTACTTACTTCCAAAATCAGTGCTACCAACATTGAAATTTTTTTACTAAAGACATTAGCTGTATGGGCTAGATCCCTTTGCCATGAACTTAATCAAATAAAAAAAACAACGTCAAATTTTGACACTAGCCAGTGTTGCCAGAAGGTTACTTTTGTAACCTTTTAGGTGATTTTTAGCTATGTCAGGTTACTTTTAGGTTACACGATTCAAAAGGTTACTTTTAGGTGATTTTTCAAAATTTGTATAATCATATTTAAAATTAATATTTTTAAATATGATTATACAAATTCCGAACGCTTTTTCATATTTTTTTGTAATGTTTTATTACGCAAAACGTTCGTAACATAGTGAATGCAACTCCTAAAAACACGTTTTTTTCTGTCACACTAATGTATACCAAATGACAAACGACTAAAGCGTCTCATTTACTCGTTCGATCAATCGGATAAAAAATGCAACCCATCCATTTTTAAAACGCTACTGAATTGTTTATATTTATGTTAGTTAATACAACAAACATCTGTATAAATCAACTTTTAATAGGTATCTTATTACTGGAAAAAATATGAAAGATTACTTTTCACATCAAAAGGTTACTTTTCTATCTATTTCCGGTTACTTTTGACAAGATCCGGCTGGCAACACTGACACTGACAGTTAACGAATACGATGTGGGTTTGCGTGTTTCATTTCTTTCGATTTGTTTACTATTCTTCCACGTTTTCATTGTTTATCTGACTAGTTTCAGCATTCTTATCTAGTTTATAGCTAGCTGATAGCATCGCCACTACATTCAGCCACTTACCGGCCGAATTACAAACTTATCTCTATAGATACTGATAGTACAAGTTTATTGTAGTAATAGGAAGTAATTTCATAATGCAACACCGGTGCGTGTACGAGCAATAAGTAGAATTAGCAGAAGCGAAAGTGTGATCGATGAGACATAGCGCCGGTGCGCTCGGTTTCGTACGAAATCAGTATCAAAGTAACCCAAGCATTTGCCTTAGAACTAAGTCTGTTTGAACGTGCTGGGGTCTAGATAACCATGTTACCGTGGCTGCGCCAACGATGGACGAGCCTGTGCCTCCTTGTCATGTCTCTGGGAGCCTTGATGCTGTTCCTGTATGGGTTTTTCCCATTAAAATATCATTCAGGAAAGTTGGCCCATATGGATGACCTGCCAAACTTTATTGATAATGTGAGGTTAGTTTAATACTGTTAATAATTGTCTAATAACAATAATTTTTTTTATTTCATAAAAGCAGAAGATCTTTGTGCTTCACACAAAGAAGCGCTTTATATCTGGTTATCAAGCAAGACAGCCTCAATAATTTTGCAAATGTTGGCGTGTGAGTAAGCTATCTACATTAAATTTACAGTCAGAGATTGCTGACAGTGGTCACTGTCTAATCAACATGTGTGGCGAAGCAAAGATACCTTAACTTTGTTCATCTCTGTTCGACTCTTAGGATACCTCAAAAAGTTGAATTGGATCACTTTTTAAAATTTTATTATCAACTCATACTGATAATATGTCAGTAACAAACTGAATTATAAATCCTTACGATTAAAATTTTGTGAGGGTTTGCATATTACCGTAAGCATATGCTCATGCCTAGATCCCACTGGGGTAGGCTGAGACAAAAGATAGCCACCGGCTACCAAGGGCGGATCCAGGGGGGGGCCCAGGGGCCATGGCCCCCCCCCCCACGCACCTCTGCGGATTGCATTGAATTTTGATGCTGAGTAATGACGGCACTAGGGCATAGATTGATTGAGCTCTGTCTATAACCAATTTGTAAAGCGGAGAAAAGTCGAGCTCGCTTCGCTCGCTCTATGTTCCTGTTTTAATTATTGTACCTGTGTAAAAAGGAGAAAGCGCATACCCCTCACCCTTGCACATTTTTCAAGTTGTTTTCCGGGTACTGGACAACATCTGCATCAACAACTTCCTTAAAATAATCAGAGTTTATCTCTTGCAGCATAGACGGGCACGAAGTGTACAACTCTGGTGAGAACAGCGTGATACTGATGGTGATAGACGGGCTGCGCTATGACTTTGCGACAGAGGAGTACATGCCGTACACGGGGGAGCTGCTGAAGAATAAATCTGCCTGTATTTATGTGTCCGTGGCCGAACCCCCCACTGTCACCATGCCTAGGATTAAGGTATATTATACTTTATTTTAGCACTCTAACTTAAGAGCGAGATCTCCTTTATTCTAAAGCATAGAGACTGCTTCAATTTACGAATGTAGTTAGTCTCTTTTGTCTTATGACGTACCTTTAATAGTAGAAGGAGACAGAACTATAGATCTTTGTTTATGCGGCTGTCCACTTTTCACTTTTGTGCTAGTGTGTGAAAAGTGACCGTAAACATTAGGGCAGTTGTCACTTTGGTCTAATTAGTCTCTTTTGTCCATACTACTTGTCACCACACATTCAAACACAAACGTCAAAAAAAGTGGAAATTCTTGTAATGGTATGGCTCCCTCTATGCCTTTAAAATAAAGGAGATCCTTGCTCTTAGACTATAACATTGTACCAGGTTCTTAATTTCATATCTGATCTAATTTATTGATTGGCAAATTTCTTCACCACTATGGCAAGTCAACCAATGCCATTGACTAGAAAGAAGCAAAAATTTCGTATCATAAAAACTGCAGACGAAGTGAAACCGATTAAAAACATATTTTAGTTTATTTCATGTTTTATTAATACTATAATGGACTTATTAATTTTAAAATGACAGTAGAAATGGTTCTGACGAGCCTTGCTCACATGTGCATTAAGAAAAAAAGGGGCTAATGCACGACAGCATAATATCTACCTCACTGAACCATCAGAAATACAATTCATATCCAAAATTATTATTGTTAGCTTTTCACTTGCACTGTCAGTCAATGTAATTGACTGTACTAAATATGTCCATGTACACAAAGTACTTTTTAGGGTTCCATACCCAAAGGGTGAAAACGGGACCCTATTACTAAGCCTACGTGGTCCATCCGTCCGTCTGTCCATCCGTCCGTCCGTCTGTCCTACCTATTTAGGGCTGTAACTTTTGAACCGTAATAGCTAGATAGTTGAAATTTTCTCAGATTATGCGTTATTTCGGCGGATTTGTTAACAAATAATAAAAATGTCAAAAAGTTAAAAATGAAGGGGGGTTCTCAACAAGAAACTAGTTTTTATTAACATTTTTTCTTCACGCTCTATCGTAAAAACGGTAATACATACAAGCATCAAACTTAGTATGATTATAGAGCAAACTCTACAGAATAACAACAAATACTAAAAGCCGGCCAAGTATGAGTCGGCCTCACGCTAAAGGTCCCAGACATAAAAAGTTTTTTTTCCAAGTTAATAATGTTGTGTTCTGTGGTGGTGGTACGGAACCCTCGGTGCGCGAGTAGCCCGACTCGCACTTGACCGGTTTTATTTATATATGGTCTATGTACTATGTGTAGTCCAATAAAGAATGTATTAAAGTGTAAACATAATTGATTGTAATTTTATTCACATTACCAAAGAAAAAATTTAATAATGTTCATGAACCTAATCTTGTTGTGTACAGTCACCAGAGAGAAAGAAGGAAAAGGCACAGTGGAGACGCACCATAAACTTCTGGCGGGACATTTTCGCAAGTTTCACTTTTTGTAATTATGCCACTTTTGCTTAGTATGGTGGTGGAGCCAAAGAAAAAACGTTTGTGTTTATTCTCCATATGAAGTCCCACAAACTTATTAATTTATGCACTTACGAGATGTTCATAAAAGTTGTGGCACGCGACTTCTTATGTGGAATGAACTGCAATATGTTAAATAGGAAATAAATTGATGTATTATTAATAATTTTGATTATTTAAAGAAATAAGTTTTTTCTTTGGTGTTGTGTTTGAGAAACTGCATGCTTATTAAGACTAGTTTTAGTGGTTTGAAAAATCGAGTTTGGCTTTTCATTTAGGTAAATACTCATAAGCATCTGCTTTGTAATAATTAGTGCCAGATACTGCATAGTGGTTCATTCCTCAATAAGTCATTGTAATTATTTGGGGTCGGAGCAATATGTCATCTTCCATTCATTTATCAGCAGTCATGTTCACTCCTTTCTTATGCATATCATCCTAATCTTGAACATCCACATAATCCATCCATCTTTGCTTTGGTCTTCCTCTCTTAGTCCCTACTCTACTCTTAGTCTCGTACTCCCTTGTTGGAAATACACCATATACTTATTTGAAAAGTCTATTTTGAATCATGTATATCTGTCAAAATTTAGTCATCAAAATCAAGTCTTGATTTCGATGAATCAAAACTTCGACAGAATCTTTTATCTCCAACATGGGAGTAGGACTACGAAAGGAAGAAGAAAAACGAATGTAAATATGGAATATAAATATTTTGTTATCACGTGAACCAAATTCTTATTTTGTCGGAAGTTTCATTATTTTTAAGGCTAAACCAGACTATTGATGTAGTGTCTGTAGAAATCCAATCCAATACACTTTTGTTGAACTTACTACTACTTAAGTACTTGTTGAATTTGCCTAAACTAAAGCATGGGGCATGGTTTACCATGTTATTACCCATAACATAAAATTCAGCATAGTTACTTGGAAGGCATTGCACTGTGCCAATGACCCAGTAGTTCCGATCGGCTTACGCGCTGCCATAACATGTTTGCATGTACATTACATTGCGCACGCAGGCGTAACCGAACCCGTGTTCTGGTTATCAATTTACAAGAGGATTAATTAAATTATTAATCAACTTATTGCATTATTTGTTACATAACGAAGCATCGTTATAAAGTTGTCCAAAATTTAGGTTAAATTAATTAATTTAGGTAAAAACTAGGTTTCAAGCAAAATTCTTACCATTTGTCCATAATTCTTTTCGTTTTTGGGATATTAATTAAATAACCTGCTAGTGTAATGTTTCTACACTACAGGCTACTTCTCTATCTAAGACTGCGTTTCCTGCGAGTCTGTCTGCGTCTGTGTGTGGGGTGATGGTTGCAAGTGGCTTCATTACTTGCATGCTTAGACAATTTAATAGGGACTCGCCTTGCGGTAGCATTTCCTCTCTGCCACGGTATTAGATCAATTAATCTTGCGCATTTACACCCAATTTTATACCTTATCACTAAACTAAACGAGACAGCCTATAATAGCGAAACAATAATTTTGAACTTAGAACGTTTGGAGTTCACACGAGACTACTTTTCATGATTTTTAACATTCAAAATTAGAATCTAAACTTATGGGGAATAAAATCCAATGTTGCGGATTTCTTGTTACCTCGCCCCCCGCAAAAAGTGGCAGAAATGTTTCTTAGTACCTACTCGTCCCTATTAAATTGTCTAAGCTTGCATGGCATGCTTTATGTTATACCCACGTCGAATATAGCCAGCCACACACGCGAAAATGCGTGCTAATCCCAAGCAGACCGGCACGATAGGAAACGCACCCCTCATTCATTGAAATTGGTTCAGTTTATCGTTTACACTTTCGTTGTTATACCTAACACAAGAGTGGATATCATAAAATATTGAGCGTCACCGTAGGGCGTCACCTTATGACAAAATGTTTTGATTTTGCATGATGCAGACTTCATTATTGTGACTTACTGTCTTGACTTGTTTATAAAACTGTAGATTAATCAAGATGCGTGAAACCTTGGAACTGGTGCTTACATACATTGATCTCATCGCAGTCATTATGTTATGTTATTATGTTATGTATGTTGTGATATATTGTTACAAAGAATTTTACATTATTTTCATAGTGTGCGCGTATGTTCTAGTCACCTACTGTCAGTCCCGGATCTAGGGTTTTTCCGAGCAGGGGCAAAAACTTGATTTTGGCGCCCCTCCCTTCCAAAGAAGTAGTAATATTTTTCTCCCAAAGGGAAGCCAGGTTCACGTTAGTTACTTAGGTCGTTGCAATAATACTTACCTAAAACTTAGAGGGGAGAGAGCTCGAGATTTTACTACAATATGATTAGCTCGTCGCAATAATTAAGATCCAAAATATGGATCGAATTCTGCAATGGGTATGACTTACATGACTAGGAAGCTTTAATACAATAAAAAGCAAGGAGCCGATTTTTTTGCAATATTTTCAAGTCGTTGTATAAATTATTTGTCAAACTCTTGATTTTTGGCGCCCTTTTAACCTGCCGCCCAGGACGTGGACCCCGGTTTGACCCCCCCTAGATCCGGGACTGCCTACTGTTCTTGACAAGGGTTACGGGACGGGGAACGAGGCAAATGAGCGCATAGTCTTCTTAATCTATGAAGGTTTCTCTGAACACAGACATGACATTCATAGATCCGCTCCCATGCTTCATAGATTGCGCGCGTACTATAACAAATTCACCGTAACGATAAGGTCAAGATTCAGAGACGTTCGAACTCCCGTATCTCAAAATCCGTACATTTTCGTGCCTACTTAGACTGAGCTCACGCTAAAAAAAAACTTAGACTCTGAAACTTTTAGACCATTATAACTATAGACGTGATACGCGTGTAATTCTACTAACAAACTTTTTGCGGAGGACGAAGTAGCATGAAATCTGCGACTTTGGATTTTATTCCATTACTTTAGATTCTAATTTCGATGTTTACGCAAGGCTGGTCTCTACTCTCTAGTTATATGGTCTAAGCTGAAACTGGACTTTACTCTCAACAGGCCATGATGACAGGCAGCGTATCAACATTCGCCGACGTAGCTCTCAACTTCGGCGCGCCCGCAGTCCGCGGGGACAGCGTGCTCCGCGCCGCGGCGTCCCGGCACCGGCGCTCCGTCATGTACGGCGACGACACCTGGCTACGCCTGTTCCCTGGTCTCTGGGCAGAGTCGGACGGCACCACCTCCTTCTACGTCACTGATTATACTGAGGTACTTTATTATGTCGTGAGGAAACCTGCATATGCTGGAAAAGTTCAGATTTCTATCGCTAGACTTCACATAGTCCTCCCAATACGCATTGGGCATGTTTGGTGGATGCCCTCCTTGAGGGCCTGTGGCCTACAGTGGGACATGCCGATTCCTATTTACAATAGAGCACCCCCATTTTTACCTCTTTGTCTACATTGAGAAGAAGGTGGCATAACAAATGGAGGGATATATCCACAGATCAGAAAAAGAAAAGGGAGATGTGAAAAGGAGGCGGGTCCAGTGTCGCAGCAATATGCGCAAAAATGGAACACATTGCTCGCGACAGTAAGGATTCAATATATTATGAGGCTGAAAGCCAGTCGAGATATTATGTGTAAGTAGTTAACAATGCTTGCGTCGTACTAAAGATTATTCGAACGTTGAGTTCTGATACCGCAATGGATAATGAGCACATTCAAGCTAACAAACTACTTTCTATCGCGTGGTACTGGTGGTAATGCGACACTACGTTTGGTACTCAGCGCGTTGGTTGGCATCTCTCTAGATCTCTATGGATATATCCAACAGTGGGTGGATTCGGGCTGTGGATGATGATGTCGGGATGGGTATATTTAATTTAATGATGATGATGAATGAACGGATGCTTTTTCCCATCAGTGGGATCATAAAGGCTATATTTTGCTGCCACATTTCTTAGATTTAGTCGAAGAGTCACTAAGAAATAAAGTTTCATTTGCGTTAGTTACAGTACTGCCTACTGCCTGTACTAATGTAGCGCCTATTATAATGACACATAAGTATTTCATTAAACATCGGTAAAACTAAGTGTAGTTTTACCGTAATTGTGAGTAATAACTACATGAAAACGCAATGTTTCGACAGTGCGGAAACGACAAAAGTCCTTAATTATACATAATAGTTACAAGTTTTATTCCTCGGCCTACGGTTACAAGGGCAATTAAATTGATTCATAACCTGATGTAAGTTTCTGCTTCACTAGTTCTGATAGCAGTAGAAATCAATAAAATTGAAGTTAATGTCCATGATTTGTTGTTGAATGAACGTAGTTACGCATTTATTTACATTTTACATGATGCTCTAGCACACTGGTCTTGGTTTCAAAGCCAAATGACCGACAAACAATGGAAAATATATTTTTATTGTGTCGGACGTATTTCGGCATGCTTATCTAAACTATTATAAAACTGTAACAGAAATGTGTCTGTACCTACATTGAAGATATTTACAAAAAAAAATTACGACATGGTTTTTACCTGTGCCTGATTCCAAATCACCAATTTTTGGGTTTTTTGTCAGTCTGTTTGTTTGTTTGTTCGAGAATCACGCAAAAACTACTGAACCTATTTTGATGAAACTTTTTTTGTTTGATAGCTTATCATCTGACTTAAAATCTGGTATATAATTTATGTGGACGAGGTCGCGGGTAAAAGCTCATATTTGTTAAATTTAATGTATGTGTGTATAAGATAATATGATCATGTCTATTATATTCTTAGAATAATTCCAAACAATGAAAAATACATAAAATTCGGGCCAAACTACCGATTGCGATGCTGTATTTTTAGCAGTCTTTCGATTAGGATACCTATTACTTTATACATCCGACGTTGTATCGGATATTAATTTAATTTTCGAAACGAAAAAACAATTATCAAGGTCGTTCGGTGCGATACGATGAGCGCGTGACACTCGTCTGAATTAAACCTCGACGTCGAGGCCCGGCCGCGTAGGTACATTTTTATACCTTAAATGCGGAGTGAGCCAGGCCTGATGGTAGTACCGAAACTGACTGACCAGGGTGCGCCAGATGACCTCAGACTTCGTCACTCAGCTTTTTCGAAAACAAAGTCCCAATTAATAAACCCCTATTCCAGGTAGATAACAACGTGACAAGACATCTAGACAAAATCCTGGCGCCGGATGAGGAAAAGAAGCCTGACTTCGACTTCTTAGTACTTCACTACTTGGGTTTGGACCACATCGGGCATTTGGAAGGCGCTCGGAGTCCCAAGATCAAACCAAAGCTGCTGGAAATGGACGCGATCGTAAAGAAGATATTCACTGCTATGCAAGCCTGGGTTCGTATTCAGAATCAGAATTCAACTTTTAAGTGTCATTTTAAAGTGAAAACCTTTACATAAAATGTTGGTGTCGCATTCAGTTTTGCCGTCAGATTCGTGTTTGTTTGTTCGAGCATCACGCAATAACTACTGAACCGATTTTGATGAAGCTTTTTTTTTTGTTTTATAGCTTCTACTACACTATGCTAGATCTGACTTAAAATCTGGTACCTATATAATTTGTGCGGACGAAGTCGCGGGTACACTCGAGTATATTATATTTCCGTTCTGCTGCAGGACCGCACAGGTGTGCTGTTCATTTGCGGTGACCACGGCATGCGGGACGCGGGCGGCCACGGCGGCGCAACTCCTGCCGAAGTACTCGTCCCTCTCGTCGTGGCTAACAGCAACGACTTCTCCTGCCCTCACCCGTACGTTTTACCACTTACATATGCAGAGTCTTCGATCAGTGTGTGTTGCCAGTGATGACATATGGAACAGAGACGTGGTCGTTCACTCAAGGCCTCATAAAAAGGCTTAAAGTCACCCAAAGGGCAATGGAGAGGGCTATGATCGGAGTTTCCCTGCGAGATCGAATCAGAAATGAAGAGATCCGCAGAAGAACAAGAGTAACTGACATAGCCCAAAGAATTGCTAAACTTAAGCGGCAGTGGGCGGGGCACATTGCTCGCAGAACCGATGGCCGGTGGGGCCGAAAAGTTCTCGAGTGGCGACCGCGTACCGGAAAGCGCAGCGTGGGTAGGCCCCTCACACGGTGGTTCGACGACCGACCTGGTGAAGGCGGCGGGAAAACGTTGGATGAGGGCAGCGCAGGACCGGTCGTTATGGCGATCCTTGGGGGAGGCCTATGTCCAGCAGTGGACGTCCATCGGCTGAGATGATGATATGCAGAGTAAGAACTTCGCAATTAGGCAGTTTTTAAAATAATTGTAGCGCCAGTAATTAAACACCTCACCATATTTGCAGTTTGAAATTATAACAACTGGAGTACGTTCTTCTAATATGTATTTACACATCCTGATCCTGACTCGTAAAGGTTTTGATCACGAAAACCATGGCATTTTCGAATATGGGTTATAGTATCTGAAATTTTAAAATGTGAACACTAAACGTCAGATAAGTTAGTGCGCTACCGTCCCGCGAAGTTCAGATGTTGGGATTGGGAGAGGCGAGGCAGAATGTGCCTTTGAGCGGCGCGCTTCCCTTCCCCTCTACATCACCCGCTCCCCGCTAACATCTACAGTACCTCGCCTCCCCCAACCTCTGCACTGCGGGACAGTCGCGCACGAACTTGTCAAACTACCGCCGGTACATAATTCTAAGCAGTCTATAAACGGTCTCACTAATAGATCTCCGCAACAACGTCTTTCACCGCATCACGTCGCCAGCAACAAACCACAGAACATAAATAAGAGGCGTTAGAAGTGCAAAGTAGGCGTGGAACGCGTTCCACACGGTTATGCAATGATTTGCATAACACCCTAAGGCGCGCGGCGTGGTGCGAGCGAGAGGGCGTGAGCGGGAAGAAAAGTGGCGACAGTCGTCTCCGAAGCAAAATGGCTACTTTGCATTTCTAACCCCTTTTATAATGTTCCAATGAACTGAGGTTGCACTGAAACATGTTAGTTAACTTTCACATTGATTAGTTGACTATGCCGGATGCTTTACTGTCGGATAAGAGAGTCCAATGAAGGCTGATTCTGATAAAATACCAAAACGATAAAGACCTCATAGATTATCACTACCACTGGAAGCCCTTACTGTTTACAGTATCACGCAGTAGGGACTCCTAAGCAGCACTGTACAAGTCCATTTTAAAAAGTGAATTTGCGCAGAATGCCTTATTCCACTAGTTGTAAAACCAATAAATATCCAACTATGTTACTTAACAGCGCAGGCCCCGGGCCGACCGTGGCCCAAGTGGACCTAGCGCCATCTCTCGCGTGGCTGCTGAACGCGCCCATACCCGGCGAGAGCACGGGCCGAGTGTTGCCAGCGTTGTTGCCCGCTGACACGCGACAACATCTCTACCTGCTGCATGTGGTAGCCGCCCACAATGCTCGGATACCCACGCTGCCTACTGATAAAGGTAATACTCCAAACCACTGTTTAAAAGATGTGTGTTGTAGAGTTTCTGGCCGCATTTTCTCCCAACGGAACACCTTCCGACGCGGTGGTAGAGTCAAAAAATGACGTCAAAAAGCTATCTATATAATATTACTTTGAATAAAAAAATTTTAATTTTGAACTGTCAACATCAAAAGTAAATTATGACGAAAGTAACTTTCACAATTCAATTCATTTCTTTCTGCGGCCGTAGTATGGCAGCGTGATACAGCGCGACCTTCGCTCTCTTTCTATTTGTGCGCGAACGAACGAGATAAGAGGCGTGATATAGCCGTATCACGCGCAACATGCTATGGCTTCTGCTGTTATATTAATTCGATTATTTTATTTTTAGTTAAAGTGAAGTTAATTTCTTTCACATAACATCTTTAACATAGTAAAATACCTATTTGTTCGCGATTAATTTCAGTACGAATTTTGCTGAAGTTCAATTACTTGCTGTTGACTGTACTACATACAGTACGGACCCTCCCTGCCCCACAACAATTTTTACCTCACCCCCTCAAGGAAGACGTTCAGTAAGAAATGGTTTAGTTCTCTCTCACTCGCACTCAGTAGCGCACGTGCTTACTCTTCTTGTCACTGTGCGCCCATTTTTATAAAGTGACAGTATCCAGGGTGTGGCTAAAGCTAAGTTTATCTCCACAGAGTTCTACAAACAGTTCGTGCGAGCCGAGAAGCAGTTTGCTCACTACCTAGCAACCGGTCAACAGAGCGCAGCCAAAATATCCAAGGAATTCTACGAGGAATCTCTGGACGAAATGGCGAAATATCTGTCCGAGTCTACGGTCGATTTCGACATGTTTGCTATTGGAATAGCTATCTTATTGCTGTATTTTGTAAGTTATATTTCATTTATGAGTCCGTTTACCGTTCAGGGGCACCCTCATTACAATATTTAAAATTTCTCAATCGACGCAACCTCTTCTCGTGATTAAGAAATTTTAAATATTGTGATGAGAGCGCCACTGAACGGTAAAAGGACTCTTAAATTCATTTGTTGTAGTAGGTATATGACGAGGTAGAATCGGTGCTCCGTCACTCGCGTTTGACAATCAAGTACCTACGGGGCCGTGTATCTAGGTCTTAGATTAAAAACTTTTCGCTTACGCTGAAAGATGTAGCTAAGAAATGAGAGAGGGAGATAGCCAGTTATGAAAATTTATGTAAACAAAAAGGACAGAAATATTATTTTTTGTTTCGGTCACCGTGGCCGGTTTAATTGTCTGGCAAGATGTCAAACCTATGGAATGTTGATGACATCTTGCCAAACAAATCGTCTTTTAGTATGCAAAAGTCACGCTATTGCTGTTTCATGTGCGACCACGTTATGGTTACATCTAGTTACTATATCTAATGATCTAGGTAGATACATGACGTGCATTGACATTAGGCGCGGCATTCAGTGGGCTGTAAAAGTTCGCAAAATCTGAAGAATGCAGTATCTGTTACGTTAGTAACTATAAAGTAATCTGTGGTAGAATTCGTACAAATATTTTCAATCCAGAGACGTGCAAATTCGTCCCTCTTCACAACTAATTTATAGGCATATAAAAATTTTACAACTTGAGCTCGCATGTCCCTTTGCCAGACTTAGAGCTTTATCCTATCAAAATCCATTCAAATACCTAAATAAATAATGCTAACCTTTTAAAATATTAACCAAAAACTGTAAATAACGTCTCTTCCACAGCTAGCAACCTGCATCCTCTGCATCACCCTCTACTCACTCCAACCGGAAAACTGTCGCAAACACAGCGTCACCCACCGTCAGACCACGGCCGGGAGCTTCGTCGCCTTCCTAGTCATACTCGCCATATTCACCGCCATACAGACCACTGCCTGCTTCATCACTGAAACTAAAAGCCAATTATGTTCATTCAACCCACCCTGGGCGTTAGCCTTCATTTCTATAACCTGCGTATTGACCATGGCGTATTTCATAGCGAAAACAGGAATAGAAAAAACGAAAGATTTGACGCCATTGAAGGAATTGAACGCTATAGACTATTTATTGATTGGTGGGACTCTGTTTCATTCTTGGTCGTTCTTTGGAACTAGTTTTATTGAAGAGGAACATATGACGTGGTATTACTTCTGGAATACGTTGATGTTGTTTGTGCTGGTTAGGACTATAGTGGTGGTTGTTATGTATATGAGTAAGAAGATTATGGGAGCTACTGAGGTTCAGGAGAAGCCGGAATTGGCGGAGAGGATGAGCGTTGGGGTCGGAATTGTTCCTAAATGGGTGTTGCTGATTGCGTTACATAGGTAAGTTATGAACTTTATCATTTCTACAGGTGGTTAGGGTACCCAGTTGCATTACTTTAAGGGGTGATTGTACCCATGATACTGGACAACTTTCCCTAAGAAACCTATAGGAAATTCGTTTTTTTTTTTCGACCTTTCGTACAAAATTTCGATCAGCTCAGTACATTTAGTATGGAAGTCCAAATTTTTTTTAAAGAATTTTTTATAGGTTTCTTAGGGAAAGTTGATCAGTATCATGGGTAAAATCACCCCTTAAAGTAATGCAACTGTTTACCGTAACACCCTGTATAAGCGTACCTAAAGAATCATGCATGACAGTATTCCCATCTTGGACTGGTCAGAAACTTTTCGACAACTATGGTTACTAAGCGTGATTTCGCCGAATGACTAGATATTGCAAAGCATTTTAGACAAAAATCGTAAGGCCAAGAAATATGACCAAATACAAAAGACTCCCGAAATCTATCTTTACTATTACAAAACTGTAAATAAAAAGAAATTTATGCTTTGTGTGTTTGTTCGAGCATCACGCAAAAACTACTGAACCGATTTTGATGAAACTTTTTTTGTTTGATAGCTTATGATCTGACTTAAAATATGGTATATAATTTGTGCGGACAAAGTCGCGGTTTAACGCTAGTACCATTATAATACTGTGACATAAGTGTATCTGGTGTTTAGGTGCCCCTGACTTCAAATGACAGTTTTTTTTTATATTTTGTCTCTCTGTTCGTTTTTTGAGTATCACGTGAAAACTACTGGACCGATTTTGATGACACGCGTTGTGTTTACAAGTTTATGATTAGATTAGACTTAAAAACAGGCATTTTATTTATGACGACGGTGCGGCCGAAGTCGCGAATAAAATCTAGTCTAGTGTATTATAAAATGAAAATGCTATGATGCATCCATGCTCCATGCATGCATGCTAAACGTAAGTTTTAATTAACAGGTACATAAAGACGATGAATCAAACGGGCGACCGGTGGCTGTTTCTACCTGACACGGCGGACTGGCTGAACGCGCCGGAAAACGCATTTTATCTTCAAGCACATCTCGTTGTAGGTATGTAAGAATTCATTTGTCCGCATGTCTATCATCTTTTGTCGTGTGATTGCGATGTGTGATTATATCGACACAAGATTCATAATGTACCTATAATTATGAATGTACTGGGCAATGTTTGAGTAACATTGTGTTTTTTTGATCTTCATATCCATTTTCTGAAATTGTTCCAACTAAATACTGAATAGTATAAGAGATAAGTGTACCTTTTGTTACCATCAGCAGCAAGGCTGATTCAGTGTTTATGGGGTGTAGAGCATCTCTATGATGGGGATGGACCAGGTCTGCCTGCATAACTCCAGTCGGTTTAGGAGTTACTGATGATTAAAGGTCTGTAAAAAATCAGCTGCTCGGCTGATCGTATGATATTGTTGTATGTAGTATGCACTGTAGCTATGTAAACAGTACAAAAACTGACAAGTTCTGTCAGTCGGTTCAGGAGATTCAGCCAGTCAAAGTTCCGACCTTTGAACGGCTGTATCTCCTAAACTGACTAATGAACCATGTCAGTTTTTGTACTGTTCACGTAGCTACAGTGCATACTACCATTATCTGATCGATGATACTACAACAATAACATACGATCAGCCTTGCAGCTGATCGTTAATTTTTTACAGACCTTTAATCATCAGTAACTCCTAAGCCGACTGGAGTTATGCAGGCAGACCTGTCCATCCCTATCACAGAGAAGCTCTACACCCCATAAACACTGAATCAGCCTTGCTGCTGATGGTTGCAAAAAGTACACTTATCTCTCGGAATAGAAGCAGAATCGCAAATAACACCATATTGATATGATACCGATCGAATCAGGTAATTACACAATAAGACCCCTGTTCTCTGTTCTGTGAGACATGGAAAGGCTGATAATTATGAAGGTTCCAAAAATTATTTCCCCAATTCCAGGTACACTCCTAACCCTCGGAATATGTATCTACAACACCCGCTACATGAACAACGTGATGCAAATGCATTCAGCGCTAACCATAGCAGCGACAGCCTGTATATTCTGCTATAGAATAGCAACAAACACTCTAGAATCACCCTTCGATGACATCAAAACTTGGGATACAGTCATCATAGTTAACATCTTCTGGGGGATAATTACTGCTCAATTCGTCTTCGAAATTCTAACCTACGTCGGCATATTCAAAAGTTGCGGTGTCAATCCAGCAGCTACTAACAAATTTGTCTATAACAAACCAAAAGCTAAAACTGAAGATTATTTCTACGACGCAATGATAGAAGAACCGTGGAATGTTGAAGATGTTAAACTGAATTTGGCTCGTTCGATATCCCATATAATGCTGAATAGTATGATGTTGATAATAGTGTTGTTAATGAGGCCGCATAATGTTATTTTAGTGCCGAGTGTGTATATAACGTGTGTGTTGACGTCTAAGTGCTTGGATCATAAATTGTTGGATGCTAGGCCTGGGAGAAGGACCGATGCAGCTGATGTTTTAAGTCAGACGTTGGTGCATTTGTGGATTGGGTCGCTGTTCTTCTTCTATCAGGTAAGACCACAGATTATTTAATAGTGTAAGACTTTCAGACAAGATTTTGTGTTTTGGGTATTCACATGAGGTGATTTTTGCCACATATCACGTCACGTTATTGTGACAATTGTACGTAAAATAAATAATTAAAAATTAATTATTTCAGGCATATCATCCATATTTTTGTTAGTCTCAAACTTAAATATAACAATGTTAGAACAAATACTTAAGTGTAGACCGATGTTTAATAAAGCTACTGTCACAGTATCTACTGAATACCATGGTTCAGGATGCTATTTGTGCTAACGCGAACCCTGCAGCGCGGCGGCACACTGTTTGCGAACAGCATCCTGAAAGCGTGCTCTAAGAGGTAAAGGCCCTAAAAGGTCAGGCCCTTAGAATGTGCATCAACGCGCCACAAAAAAGACCTCGTGTGATACGAAGTGGAAATGTCTTTTTCCCGCTTATCAGCTGGAGAAATAAATTTGGCCGTCTAACAAAAAATTTCTCCGTCATGGGTCTGCTGTGAGACATATCTTCAGAGATGCGTATATTTCTATGTAATACGTGACCGTGTGGTCCACATCTGTACTTGTCTACTAACCTGTATTCATCTTTATTTCCGTGTGTACCTACAATAAAGTGGTAAAAAATGTATAATCAGACGTACCTTAGGGTTGAACCTCATCTGACATCACCGCATCGCCTTTTTCTGTCGCTCCATCCTTTTCTGTCACTCAGGAACGTCATTTGCTCGAGTAAATAAGGTAGACGGAACGCCACCGCACGCCGCAGCACCGCCGCGCGCGATCGCGTTCCGTCTACCTTATTTGCTCTAGCAAATGACGTTCCTGAGTGACAGAAAAGGGCGGAGCGACAGAAAAAGGAGAAGCTGTCAGACGAGGTTCAACCCTTACTCTCTTGTTACAAAGTTGACAGTCAAGACAAAGTTGTCCTAACGCTATCATCAAACCTACAGGGCAACTCAAACAGCCTGGCGTCGGTGGACCTCGGCGCCGGGTACGTGGGCCTGCGCGAGTACTGCCCCGTGCGGGTGGCGCTGCGCATGGGCCTCCACGCGTACGCGGGCCCCGCGCTCGCCGGCTGCACCCTCTTCTGTACCCTATCGCACAAGGAGTCCTGGCAGCTGTTAGTATTGCCACAGTATAAGACAGTAATCTGTCTTTATACAATGGTGCCAAACGCGGCGTATGTCTCGTAGCACGCACACACTGACAATATCTCCGAGTAGCCCAGTCTGGCGCATTCTTATCAGTCTGACATATTTTCAGTGTATGCATGCTACGAGGCGTACGTACTGGAGAGCACACATACAAGCCGCGTTTGGTACCATTGTATGAAGATAGATTACTGTCTTATACTGTGGTATTGGCATCTTCTGGTGATCGATCCTGAGGGTGCTTTTCCACCAGTGATGTGCGAGGGAAATGTGTCGTGAGAGGATGTCTAGCTGTGCTGTGAAAATGTGTGGGGGTTTCCACCAAAGCTATGCGAGGAAAATGTGTCGTACGAGGATGTGTAGCGAAGCTGTGAAAAAGTGCATTTAATGTGTGGTGTGAGCCGTACGAGGATGCACTGCGAAGCTATGAAATGTGTCGACGGGGGCATCTATGGACTGGCTGGTACAGTATGTCGCAAACCTCGCAACACATTCCTCGCACACATCTGTCGCAAACCTCAACACATTCCTCGCACACATCTCTCGATTATTTTCTCGCGATTCTATTAGTTCTTGACAAGCACATCCCTCGCTCTCTCTGGTGGAAACGCAGCCTAATCGTCCTACTCGGAGTTTTCATACTAATTCTGAGTTCGGCGCATTCGGCGCGGACAGGTGTGCGCCGTGTGCGATTACCATCTAAACTATTATAAAACTGTAATAGAAGTGTGTCTGTACATTGAAGATATTTACAAAAAAAAGATTACGATATGATTTTTAGATGTCCCTGATTCCAAATCACCAATTTTTGGATTTTTGTCTGTCTGCTTGTTTGTACGTTCGTTTGTTTGTTTGTTTGTTTGGGTGTTTGTTTGTTCGAGTATCACGCAAAAACTACTGAACCGATTTTGATGAAACTTTTTTTGTTTGATAGCTTATCATCTGACTTAAAATCTGGTATATAATTTATGCGAACGAAGTCGCGGGTAAAAGCTCGTTTTCATATAAATATGTTCCGTGACTGACTGACTTATCATTATCGTATGGAATTTTTAGAGTTCCATAGTCATACAAGGAACCCCTTATACTTTTATCCATTCTGTCTGTCTGTATGCCTCAATTACTCGCTCATTTTGCTGTTCACCTGATGGAAAATGTAGATGAAGCCGAGGATATAACACGCTCACCCAGCACACACTTGCTCGTAAAGTGGCTCTTATCACAAAATTCAAAAAATTCAAAATTGTTTATTCAAATCACATAGATAGCTTTTTGACGTAATTTTTTGACTCTACCACCGCGTCGGAAGGTGTTCCGTTGAGAGATGCGGATAGAAACTCTACAAAACACATCTTTTACACAAAATATACACAGTACAATTTAAATACAATATTGCATTGCATAGTGTAACATTGTCAAGACCAGACATTTTGATCATTCACACCGCTTTTAGGTTCATAATGCAGTTTATAAAGCATGTTTGCGGTAATACCTGCGCGCGCAAAACTAATTTGATCACAGGCGCACAGCAATGTGGGAAGAAAGAAATCGGGGTGCCATTTTTCACAAATATATTTCTTTATTTTTTCCTCACAAGTGTGTTGAAAAACGTATAAAACGCGCGAGGGTTGATCATTAGTCTCGTCTCGTTAACAGTACTCGCCTGTGGGTCGTGACTCGTGCTACAATCCAGCTTCGGCCAACTTAAACCTAGCTCACTCACTTGTATCATAATGTGTAACTCTTCTTTTAAAACGTCAAATTTTCTTCCCAACAACGATTACCAACTTCCTCTACCGGCTCTTAAAACTGCGACGTTGCATTCCTATAATGTCGTTTAGAACATGAGTTATAATTTCATACTTAAACAGGGCACAAATTCTACCCTAATTAAAGCAAATAATTTAAATTCCAGGTACCTTCAATCTGTATGGCGAGCCACGAACATCCTAGCGTTCCAAAGAGTATATTCCCTAGTCATATACTGCATCGTCGCCACAGTATTCCGACACCACCTCTTCGTATGGACAGTCTTCTCACCGAAGCTACTATACGACTTCGTTGCAACTGTGTTCTCTATACAAGCTTTGGTCACTATGGCTGAAATTATAGGACTAACACATGTTACTAGTTGGCTCGCAAGAGCAGTTACTTTTAAATCGAGACTGTGATTTTAGGATTAAATCTTTAGGAAATATGGACGTCCGTAGCCGTTATTCAATGGCTATACGTCTGCGAATGTGAGTTTATTTTACATACTTTAAGCAGGATAATTCATACCTTTGTTGATATTGATAGTAACTGTGAGTGACTGCGACTGTATTAGGATACGAAATTAAGGAATCAATTATTGGTAAAATAGTCTATATTTCCTGTGTTACAGTGCGTAGTATTGTATTATATTATAAATAACACAGTTACTATCGATAAATGTAGATATGAATTGTCGTGGTAAGCAATTTGTAAAATAACGAGACACGCTCCAAGAGGCTTGCCATGACTCAGAAAAACTAGCACATGGACCCCTTATACGGATAATATTTAAAATTCTGCTCCAAACGCCAGACGGGTGTGATGCTGAAGAGATTGTGATATCATTAATTATTGTCAGAAGAACTAGTTATCTAGTGCTAGTTATTTCATAGTTGGTCTGTGTATATTTTTATGGCTTGAGCGGATTTTAAATAAGCAGTCAATTGGCAACCTGAAATAGGAAAGCTGAATGATTAATTTTAATTATGTAATTAGGTTTTTAAAATTTTGTTAGTAAAGGTTTCTCTCTAACTACAGAGTGAAATTGATATCATTAGCATCCTTTTAAACTAAGAGTCTACCCATCAAACTAAACAACTTTTACTATGCGAGCAAACCGATCGGAGCAAAAAAAAAAATCAGCTGTTCTAATACTAAACTGCAATGCCTACTCGACTCAAATGTATGCAACAGCTGGTTTTGTTTTTGCTACGATCGGTTTGCTCCCATAGTAAAAGTTGTTCAGTTTGATGGGTAGACTCTTAGTTTAAAAGGATGCTAATGATATAAATTTCACCCTGTAAAGTTTCGGTTGCGCTGGTTGATCAAATTGTTGTGAACATGATGAACAATGAAAGTATTTTTACACATGGTATCTTTTGGTTTTAGCTGTAATAACAGCTTTCTGCTGTTCATTAATTTATAAAAATATTTAAAATCTTTGATAAACAATATACAACTATCATAAATTGGGTGTACCACGGGAAATGCCTCCATCAAATAGTAGCTTATCTATGGCCTGCATACAAATATGGCTAGATCATAGATTTTTTTTTCGCTTACGGAACATCAGTGAAACCGCTTATGAGATAGCGATAGTTATAAAATCTTAGCTAGATGACTGACTCCGGAGTCAAACAGCCGTCGTAGTACAAAAAAGTGGTTACGTCGATAAGGACAGCAATAAGTAGCGAGCTCCTTTTTTTAACTAGAGCGAATTTGCTATGTGCGTCTCTTATTGAGTGAATATGACAAGACACGTGGCTATCCTACTCTTTCTTATACTGTGACTATGGTTCCATTTTGGTTCCATTAAATAATGAAGGCAAAAACTGTCTTCGTTCAAAAGTAGATAGATGACCAATATGATGGCGGATATCGCCCATCATTGACCAAAATGCTATCGGCCATGCAATATGAGGGATGTTATTATATCATTAGCATCCTTTTAAACTAAGAGTCTACCCATCAAACAGAACAACTATCACTATGGGAGCAAACAGATCGGAGCAAAAAAAAACAGCTGTTTGTTGCAAACATTTAAGTCGAGTATGCATTGCAGGTTTAATTTGGAACAGCTGATTATTTTTTTGCTTGGATCGGTTTGCTCCCATAGTGAAAGTTTTAAAGTTGTTCAGTTTGATGGGTAGACTGCTAATGATATCAATTTCACCTTGTATAAGTATGTATCAGGAAGGTGGCATAGGTATTTTGTCTGCAATGGTATGTATAAAAATTTGTGTTCTGTAACAGATTTGTTTTATGGTAACAAATTAGTACTCTTTGTAGTGGAAACTGGTTGTATATTGCATACCAAAGTTTTCTGTTTTCTGGTATGATTTGATTAGAGAACATTTTGATCGTGTTTCCTATTTACGACTAGTAGTTTCAAAATAATTGAAATTGTCTTTTTTCCTTTTAAAATTACATAAAACATTCCAGGGTTTTAAAACAATGAAACAAAAGTTTTCAACAATTTTCTTTATTTTTTAAGTATACTGGAACCAACATATTTATTTCCTTTTTATTATTTTTAATTACAGGGAAATATTAAATGCCCTAAACCAAACCAATGTCCTTATGTAAATAAATCTAGTTATATTTTAATTACGTTTATTTATTTCTAATATTTCGCACTAACCTCAAATATATTTTAGTGTGCAAAAATATGTCTTCAGATGTAGGTATCGTGTGCCTCAAAACTGACTTAACAAGAAATTTGTTTATTATAATATTAATAAACACATAATACTTTTGATGTTCAGACAGTTTTGAAATCTTAGACTCAATTTACACCGCCGCGGAATGGAATGGAAGCGATCGGAATGTACATGGCATAATGAACTTAATGTCGACTGTGTAAGGTGCTAGCTGCGGGAATTCGCGAGAATGCGCGCGAATTCCGCGGAAGACGGGCGACCTATTTTTAGCTCGTATCTGAGTTTGTACGTTACACAGTTGACATAAAGTCCATTATAACATATACATTCCGATCGCTTCCATTCCATTCCGCGGCGGTGTAAATTGAGCCTTAATGAGATGCATTTAAGTCCATGATTAGCTCGAATATATTTAAAGCCAGAATGTACAGAATAAACCGATAGGGTTTCTTAGGACAAATTAATATAAAATATGTTACTTTTCATGATCTTTACATCGAATACCTAGACGCAATATTTAAATAAACTTATATATTTTTTTAAATAAAGCACCAACAATTTTATCCGTAATTAAACATTGATTATTTAGACATTTTACTAATTTCTTTAGGACACTTGATAAAGATGGTTACAATGCGCAAAGTACAAAAAATAGTTTTTATACTTTTGGAATGCAAGTCTTAAAAAAATTGTTTACTGTTCTTAAGCTAAAAACGTATCGAAAAATATCATCATCATCATCTCAGCCGATGGACGTCCACTGCTGGACATAGGCCTCCCCCAAGGATCGCCATAACGACCGGTCCTGCGCTGCCCTCATCCAACGTTTTCCCGCCACCTTCACCAGGTCGTCGGTCCACCGTGTGAGGGGCCTACCCACGCTGCGCTTTCCGGTACGCGGTCGCCACTCGAGAACTTTTCGGCCCCACCGGCCATCGGTTCTGCGAGCAATGTGCCCCGCCCACTGCCACTTAAGTTTAGCAACTCTTTGGGCTATGTCAGTTACCCTGGTTCTTCTGCGGATCTCTTCATTTCTGATTCGATCTCGCAGGGAAACTCCGAGCATAGCCCTCTCCATTGCCCTTTGGGTGACTTTCAGCCTTTTTATGAGGCCTTGAGTGAACGACCACGTCTCTGTTCCATATGTCATCACTGGCAACACACACTGATCGAAGACTTTCGTTTTAAGACACTGCGGTATTTGGGACGTGAAGATACTACGTAGCTTCCCGAACGCTGCCCAGCCGAGTTGGATTCGACGGTTGATCTCTTTCTCGAAGTTGGACTTACCTAACTGAATAGTTTGTCCCAGGTAAACATAATGGTCAACAACTTCGAGCGCAGAGTTTCCGATCATTACAGGAGTGGGTACAACATGGTCATTTGACATGATCTTCGTCTTGTCCATGTTCATTTTCAGACCAACTCGTTCGGAGGCTCTGCTGAGATCATCGAGCATTTGACTGAGCTCCTCCATAGTCTCCGCCATGATGACTATATCATCGGCAAACCGAAGGTGACTGATGTACTCGCCGTTTATGTTGATGCCTAGCCCTTTCCAGTCCAGAACCTTGAAAACATCTTCCAGTGCAGCGGTGAACAGTTTCGGAGATATAACGTCTCCCTGCCTCACGCCTCGCTGCAGTAGGATAGGTTTCGAGTTCTGGTCCTGTAGTCGGACTGACATAGTGGCGTTTTTGTACAAGCATTTCAGCACTTCGATGTACCGGTAGTCTACTTGGCAACGCTGAAGAGACTGCAGTACAGCCCAAGTCTCGATCGAATCAAAGGCTTTCTCGTAGTCCACGTACGCCAAGCAAAGGGGCAGGTTATACTCTTCAGTCTTCTGTATAACTTGCCGAAGCGTATGTATGTGGTCCACAGTGCTAAAGCCCTTTCGGAAACCGGCCTGTTCGGGAGGCTGGAAATCGTCAAACCTGCGCGCGAGACGGTTCGTAATGACTCTCGAAAACAGCTTGTAGACATGGCTAAGAAGGGAAATGGGCCTATAGTTCTTCAACAGGGCATTATCGCCCTTTTTGAAGAAGAGCACCACCAGACTTCTGTTCCATGCCTGCGGCGTTTTGCCCTCGAGTATGACGGAATCGAACAGCTTCTATATCGAAAAATATACATTACTTTTTTAATGAGTTGATTTACATAAATATTTATATTTATATTTGATAAAAAAAAATAGTTTAGTCACCCAATTTGGCACCAATGAAACAAAACAGAAAATAGAATCAAACAAAAGAAAAATGTTCCGCGGAACAAAACAAATATTTTCGAAAATAAATGCAGCTGCAATGAATTAGTTGAATAATGCGAAAATCTACCGATATTGTTTAAATCACATCAAAGATACAATTATTTGTTTATAACCTAAACCTACCCCTTTTTACAATAAAATAATTATATTACAAAATACTATCTACTTTAAAGACAGATATAGATAAGCTGCTTATCTTTGCAAACATAAGATTACTTTCAAAATGCTCGAAATTAAACGCACATTTAGGAAAAAATTCAAAAACCTTTTCACGAAGAGTGAAGTTGGTTTGCAAAAAACTTTGCAGTGACGAAATGGCGGCTCGGCTCAAACTTAAGCCGGCACTTTACTCTCGCCGAGAATGAGGATCCGTAACTTTCAAGGAAAATTACTACGGCTTATGATGTCACGAGAACAATGAAGGGCATTCACACTTTCGTTCTCGGCCTGTCTCGTCCGTTCTCGGCGAGAATGAAGTGCTTGCTTTACATTTTCGAGATGTTATGGACACGGATTAACCTTAATTTTACGTTTCTTTTGAGACGGATTTTGATACTCCGTCACATAAGATAAAAAAGCTAATTCGTGAAGGGCGTAAGGGACAGCCCTCCGCAGACTGAAACGGTGAGCTCAGACCATCAAACTGAACAATTTTCACTATGGAGCCTACCTCAGCAAACGTGAAAAAAATCAGCTGTTTCATACAAAACTGCTGTACCTACCCGCTCAAATGCATGCGACAGCTGATTTTTTTTGGCTCCATAATAAAAGTTGTTCGGTTTGATGGTCTGAGTTCAGTGTTTCAATCTTACACCCTGTATTTTAGCAGACACTGCTGTTTTTATTTGATTAACGGCTTGAACCTACTTAAAGCAAATGCATCGATTTTTATTATTATATTTAATGTTTTAGTGTTTACGGTACATAAAGTACGATCGAAATTATGTACTTTTGTGTTTAAAACCATAGACCAATTTAAGACCATTTATAGAGCAAACAAACAAAGTTTAATAGATTTTTTTTGAAATCTTACTAATGTTGCTACATTAAAATCGCACAAAGTCAGATATTTCATTCCATACTCGACTTTATGTAAAGATATTAGGTATGAAAATAAAACTATTTATTTTAGTTAATAGAAACTGTAGAAAAACAAATTTCAAATACAAACCTGCTTACTCGAATAACCGGGTCGTGTCTTTACCGAACGTACCCATTACGCTGGCAGCATTGCCACGTTGGATTAGGTATTATATTGATTCCATAGTAAAAGTTGCCCTGAAGCACTCCTTAAAATTTGCGCAGTGTTAAATGTTATTGTATAAAAATATTGTGAAGCCATCTATAAGTAGTAAACCGGAACCATTGATAAGTTTTATCTACTTTTGTATTTGATCAAAACGTAGACTAGTAGGCTTAGTGCTTTCTCTATAAGATAAGCTTTAATGACAGTTTCATCTCAGTGAAGATATGATCCATGAGCTCTGATATGCACCTTTCCACTCCAACTATATTGGAATCTCGTTTACCTGCCAACAAATTATTATTACTATAGTAGTAGTGCTACGGTAGGAACAAAAACTATAGCATACACATACACATATACAGGTTGTTAGGGTAAACAGTTGCACTATTTTAAGGGTGATCGTACCATGGTATTGAACAACTTTCCAAAAGAACCCAATAGGAAATTTGCAACATTTTTTTTCTACTTTCCATACTAAATGCAATCAGCTGATCGAACGTTTGTATGAAAAGTCGATTTTTTTTGCGAATTTCCTATAGGTTTCTTTGGGAAAGTTGTTCAGTATCCCCCTTAAAGTAGTGCAACTGTTTCGAAAGGGATCTCTTGCACGCTATTTTCAATTCTATTTCAATGATCATTGAGTTCATTATCAATTGATTAATGAAAACTGATTCAACAGTTCTCCGCTAGGTGTGCGCTGACCCTTAAGAGCTCCATGCTGTCTATTTTGTAAGATCAAAAAGAACGCGGATTTTCTTTCATTTGCGCTACATCTAAAGGCGTAACAATAATCGAAACGCTCTAATGAATTCATAAGGCAATAAAGCAAATATTGAACTAAACAGTCATAATCTTTTATAAACATTAGGTAATTCTATGGCTCTTATCAGTATATACTTTTTATCGGTCATTTCCAAACGTAGATATACATTTCCGCTCTATTTTTTGCAACAAATGCCAGATAACAAATTCTAAACACAAGATTTCCTTGAAAAATTAACTACTTTAGAGGATACAAACAAGAACATTTCTAATAAAATACGATAGCAAAAAGTGATTCTTCAGATATTTGATAACGTTGATAAGCAGGCCACAATTTTTTTTTTTAAATTAGTGATTATCTCGAGGTCATGTCATTATCGCAGCATTAAGCAGGGCCTAGCAGGGCAGATCAAGGGATGTGTATACAGGCTGAATTTGAGCAAACCGATCATAGTTTAAAAAATCTACTTTCGTTTCGAGTAGGCATTGCAGTTTAGTATGGAACAGCTGATTTTAATTTTGCTCCGATAGGTTTGCTCTAGGGATGCAACGACTACGAACTACGTATTTCTAAACAATTAAACAACATTTCCCAAAAACAAGCATGCCACATTGTAGTCCTGATTGGCTTTCCATTTATCGAAACATTACGGATGTTTTATGCTTGTAGCTAATATCTTTAACACCGCTATTATCTTTAAAGTCACTTTTGGCGGTTTTAAAATAGCTACAATCATTTAGGGATCCAACGATTACGAAGCGGTGCATCGTTTTGCATCTGTAATCGTAATAATCACGATTAATAACGATGCAATGCACCGTAGTCAGAATCGTACGATTACTAAATCGAATTGAAAACGTCAATCGGATTGCACTTGTTGACGAATACACGACCTGAATACCAGATTTCAGAGCCGAAAAACAACTTTAAAAAAATCGGATCTCTCGCTGCCATTTTAGCTCATCTTGAGCTAAATCTAACTTTTTTTGATCAGATTTGACTCTAATTTCTTCTTTTTTTAATTCTACTGAGGTTTGATTAGATTTTTGGGTTGAAGTATTACATACATTCTCGTTCCCGCGATATCTCATCCACATTTTAAAAGATTAATCTCCCACGTAAATCGGACGAGATATCTCTTGATTAAGGGGTTATGTAAAAAAATAGGATTCTTCAAAGCTCCATATATCATGAAGTACTAACAGTAGGAGTATGATTTGCGGATATGTGTAAATTGAACATATAATTGAAGTTTTGATTAGAGCCAAAACACGATTAAGACAAATTTTCTCGATAGAAAAACAAGCCAAAGTAGCCTCCGTTTTTGTCTATAAACGCTTGTAACTGCTAAACGGTGAATAATAGAAACATGAGACTTGATTTAAAAAAAAGAGATTTCTATTATCTAAGTTTTGATTAGAGCAGAATTGAACTTACATAAATAGTACAATCACAATTAAATAAAGTTTGTTTTTTCGCTTGATTCGATCCAGGCGCGCCCGCCGCCCCATCTCTTTCTCTCGCATCTGGCAGTAATATAAGCTATCACACGCCTGTTTCGCTAAAATTATTTTTCGACATAGGCTCTTAAGGCGACGCATCGTTAAACTATAATTCTCATACAGGGCAAGAGCGCCCCGCGATCCGCAAACACCCCCGCTAAAATTGTTTTTGTTATTTTATTTAGTTAGAAACGATCATTTGAGAAATTCCTTCTATAATTTCAAAGAATATTATAGACTCATCTACTGAGAAAGTTAAGAGGCGTAAATCGGCCCAGTTTACCCATAAGATGTGAATCTCTTTTTAAAAAGACGTATGTTTGATATTTTTTTCTCTGTTACAAAAGTTACCTAATCGTGTATTGAACTAACAAAATAAAGTTTTTATGATGAACTATCAGGTTGCCAACTTATATTTTCATTGGTTTTGTAATTAATGAGAAAAATTGAGATCAATGACGTCAACATTTCCAATGCGTCCTCTTAACGAGATTATACAGAATCATGTTCCATATTCTGTTTTTCAAATAAAATTGGCCACTACGCATCCAAAATCAGAATCCTGACCAAGTGAACCTTTGACTTTGATCTCAAATTAGAAGAAAAAGTTACAAAATCTTGGAATTTTCCAAAATTTTTTTTATGATTTAACTTTCATTGGAATGCAAAGAAACACTATGAGAACTCATTCTGAGGATAATCTCAACTAAAATTGTTTAAATAATCGTAATGCATCGGTTATCGTAATAAATAACGATTAATATCGTAATCGTAATGGCCGAATCGTTGCATCCCTAGTTTGCTCCCATAGTAAAAATTGTTTAGTTTGATGGGTAGACTCTTAGTTTAAAAGGATGCCACTGATATCAATTTCACCCTGTATATTGCTCATCTAGTACTACAAAGACGGAATTGTCACAAAATGCAAATATGAGTTAATGATGCCAGAACGTTCCAAAATGTTCAATAAGTATGGTGTTACAAAGTCATTTTTATTGTTCGCCAATGTCTTTGTTGCACCAAAACAAAAATTGACTCGCCCTGAGTGTAACAACGCCACATTGGTCAGTTGCGCGGACGGTCAGTCTGAATGACATTTACATCTTTGTAGTACTAGATGAGCGATATATATTCTGAAACTTACTGCTCTCCAGTAGCTTAGTTTAGGTAGGTACATGTCACTGCGACTGCATCTTGTACCGGTAGACCAGCACGCTGGCGACACCCACCAGCAAGCTCAGCAGGAACGAACCCCATATAAGCATCTGTAATTAATGTAAGACCCCTAGCTTAGTACAATTTAATCTTAGATTTAATACATTGAAGTTGTAAGACTTCCCTTTTACAACTAAATTAATAATAGATTTAATTATAAAATAATACAAATTTAAAATTGACCTTCGTTGGATAATATCTGTGATCGGAATAGGTAGTGCAATTCAGGGTAATGTTGCAAATATTTGTGTGATGAATATTCATATTTGTGTTCGATTCATGGGTGTGTAACATTTTATGAATTGTATATTAACCAAAGGTGCATGCCCCGTATAGATACAAACACCCATGAATCGAATAGAAATATTAATATTCATCACACAAATATTCGCAACATTACCCTGAATTGCACTACTGATTCCGATCACGATCACTGATAATAATAAACGGAAAATAAATAAAATTAAAGTTAAATTACGTGGACTCAAGCTCCATGGAGGAGTATCAAGAAAATAGAATGAAAAAAAAATATTTTTACAAGAACTTCAACAAGACCATAAAAGTCCGCCACATATTCTGTGAAAATTTCAACCGGCTACCTATTACAGTTTAAAAGATACAGCACTTTAAACATAGGACAGATGGATGGACGGACAGGCGGCGAAAGCTTAGTAATAGCGTCCCGTTGCACCCTTACGACAGCACGAAACCTTAAGAGCCTACCGAGCCTATAGTGCTGCCGCCAACCGTATTTTTTTTATTCCTAAAAAATTAAACAACTTTTCCGAAAAATAAGAATGTCACATTGTAGTCCTATTACGAGAGATAAGTGTACTTTTTGCAACCATAAGCAGCAAGGCTGATTCAGTGTTTATAGGGTGTAGAGCATCTCTGTGATGGGGTTGACGTCGGTCTGCCTGCATATCGTCAGTCGGTTTAGGAGATACAGCCGTTCAAAGGTGAGTTATGGGTGCAAAAAACGGCCGATCAGCAGCAAGGCTGATCGTATGATACTATTATAATATGCACTGAGGCTATGTGAACAGTACAAAAACTGACGTGGTTCATCAGTCGGTTTAGGAGATACAGCCGTTCAAAGGTCAGTTATGTGTGCAAAAAACGGCCGATCAGCAGCAAGGCTGATCATAGGATACTATTATAATATGCACTGTAGCTAAGTGAACAGTACAAAAACTGACATGATCCGTCAGTCGGTTTAGTAGGTACAGCCGTTCAAAGTTTCAAAAATTAATGGTAAAAAAAAAATAATGATCTCCCGAAAGGATGATCATAGGATATTATTTTAATATGCACTGTAGTTATGTGAACAGTAAAAAACTGACATGATCCGTCACTCGGTTTAGGAGGTACAGCCGTTCAAAGTTGCAAAAATTAATGGTTACAAAAAAATAATGATCTCCCGAAAGGATGATTGTAGGATATTATTGTAATATGCACTGTAGTTATGTGAACACGATAAAAACTGACATGATCTGTCACTCGGTTTAGTAGGTACAGCCGTTCAAAGTTGCAAAAATTAATGGTTACAAAAAAATTATGATCTCCCGAAACGATGATTATAGGATATTATTGTAATATGCACTGTAGTTATGTGAACACGATAAAAACTGAGATAATCCGTCACTTGGTTTAGTAGGTACAGTCAGCAGCAATAAGTTGCATATACTTTCGTTCTACGCCGTAGTACTAAAGTGTATAATAACTTATTGCTGCTGACTGAGAGGTGGGCGCCACGCCGGCGCGGCACCGCCGCGCCGGGTCACCCATGGCGCCGCTGCCGCCGTGTTAGGCGCCGGCGGCGCCGGTTGACGAGGTTACTACTGGTGTGCCGACTGCCGCCGCTAATTGCCCGGCTAAACTGTACTTTACATGGGCTCTCCACCCAGTCCCTCATTAAACTCTACAAGGGCTACTCTCCACTGACGGTGCCAGTCGATCATTTGGTTGCCGGCGCTAGTTCCAAGCTAGCTGCTGGCAGCGCCCCGGTTGCCGAGATTACTGCCCGCCCCTATAGTCAAGTTGACTGCCGGCGCTAGTTGCCGAGCTAAACTGTACCTACTTTACGAAGGCTACTCTCCGCTGAAGACGCCAGTCACTCATTTGGTTGCCGGCGCTGGTATCCATATCGGGTTTAGTTTATCACACCGAAAATTCAATAGTCGAACAAATAGTTCAAGAACGAATTCTAATGATATCAGTGCCGGCGCTGCTTGCCAAGGATACTGAGAGTGCTGGCGGCGCGGGATGCTGAGCTAGCTGCCGGCGCCGACAGTCAAGTTGGCTGCCGGCGCTTGATACCGGTTATATTTTTCTTTATATGGACTCCCCGCTGACGCCGCCAGTAGCTCATTTGGTTGTCAACGCTGATTATGCATATCAGTGCCAGCGCTGGTTGCCAAGCTAGCCGCCGGCAGCAACCCGTTTTCCGAGTATCTAACTAAGTGCCGCCGCGCCGGTACCGAGCTAGCTGCTGGCACTGACAGCTAAGTTGGCTGCCAGCATTAGTTGCTGGGCTAAATGGTATTTTACATCGGCTCTCTGTTGACGAAGCCAGTCGCTCATTTGGTTGCTGGTGCTGGTTATCCATACCAGTGCCCAATGGCATTATTTTTTATTGCCAGCACAGGCAGCAGTCTTTAGAATCAGATTTCTCGAAAAAACGCCAGAGATAACAAGCTTAAGTTCGATGCGAGTTGGCGATTTTGAGAGATGTGCTTGCCTATTATCGAGAGAAGAAGAATGTGCTCTCAGGACTTTCGAACCCCGTTTGTTTTTCTACAGTCGGATTAGTTTTGAATGCTGAGAGATCGTGTTTCTAGTTAACATACATCATGCAATTTTTTTCAATTTCTTTTTATATTTCTAGCATCTGGAGCTTCTAGATAAAACATTTAACACCTATAGTGTGAATTTTCCAAAAAAAACGACCACGCCGCCGCCGACAATTTTCAGGTCGGCGCCCACCTCTATGCTGACTGTACAGCCGTTCAAAGTTGAACAAATTAATGTTTATAAAGATGTTATGACTACCGGAAAGCCTGATTATATTGAAGTATTGACATATACGCAGTAGATATGTAGACAGTATTAAAACTGACATCATTGTCTAACAATTCACCGGTTATAAACGCTAAAATGAAAAAAAAAACAATGGGTTGCACTCCGAGAGTGCCGTAGAAGTGAAAAATTGAACACTAACGTTGTGCATTTTTGATATTATGCAAAGGTTAGGGAATAATTTCGCGCAAATTGCTTTAATTATCAGTATGAAAGTATTTATGTGGTAAAATACAATATTCTTTTATTTGCGCTACCGTACACAAACATGACAATTTATGCCGCTTAAATGAAACAGCAGGAACAGGTAGACATTTTCGGGTTAGGTGACATCTCGCCAGTAAAAAATCTCGCCTTGCGGCGAGTTGCCACTCTTTGGAAATAGGAAGGGGACATGTCGCCTTCAACACGGGCGAGTTGGGCGTTCAGAAAAAAGGTAGACCCACCCGGATTTGTGAAAAGTGTCAAAACATTAAATATGGTAAAATTTACACTGTTTAGCTTTATTTCACTCCTTTAAAACAAAAATAAATAAATAAAACGCATTTTATTGCCACACAAAAATACAAAATAGGTACCAAAAAAATTAACAGATTCATCCATCACACAGAAAAAGTAAAGGAACCTTAAATCACCCTGTATGATCATGTAGAGCGGATATTCGGATGCATAAATATGCATCCGAATATCCGATCTCCGGTTTAGGTAAATACCTAACTTCATTTTTCACTTTTCACATGATTAATTTGTGTACAAGTCTTAATTTACTGCTTGCGAACTTTACTGCTTGCTAGCATTCGGAGCAGACGTGTCGCAAATGTTATTTTTAAATTAACGTAATGCAATAGAACTGAAACTAAAACTACGAACTAAAGTATAAGTACTGTACTTCTGTGAATTAACACACGCCGCCATAAAGCGTACAAAGACGAAAGAAGCGCCCCTCACCCCCCCGGGTAAGCAAGACAATTGTTATTTTTTGACTCTGTTGCGCTGGATTATACCACACAAGTCTTTTACGCTCGATAAACCATTCATCTAGCCCTATTGACTAAGATCGCCGTTAAGTTTGGGGAAAAAATCGATCAGCATGAACTTAATGAGGTCTCCTACTGGTCAGGGTGGCTCACAACCAGACTTGTCCCAGCTGCGAGATAATCTGCAGCGCAAACGTAATCAGCCAGAGAGGGATTGCGAGTGTAAACATTTTGTTAAAGATCTCCGAACTGATTTCCTTAACATATTTAAAGAATTTGCTACGTCTCAACAAGAGTACATGAACACTATTCGAGAAGATATCTCCCAAATAAAAAGCAAAATGGATAATATTCAGACCACAACAGAATTTCTAGCTGTGGAATATGCCAAAGTTTCAAAAGACATTGTCGAATTAAAAAATCTAAACTCTATTACGGAAACAAAGGTTATGAATTTGGAGAAAGATGTTAACGCAATAAAACGGGGAGAAGGTTCCGAACTAATAACCTCACCACCCTCTCAGGAAGAGCTTATCAATGAAATTCGTAACAGGGCTACCAGAGAGAAAAACCTGGTGATTGCTGCTATTGAGGAAGCCCACGTTTCTAAGGCCGAAGACAGATATTGTCATGATACAAAAGAAGTGCAAACCATCATCAAAGAGGTGCTTACTAACAGCGTAACTCCAATTAAAACGATGAGACTTGGCAAATATAAACAGGGATTCAATCGAGCCATTAAAGTATGCTTCAACTCGGCAGATTCCTAAAGAAATGCTGCGAAACAAAGGCAAGATCACCAACAAAAATTTTAAGATGCTCTCCGATCAGACTCCAGCGCAACAATCCTACATGAAGGAATTAAGAGATGAGCTTTCCAAAAGACTAGAAAACGGCGAAACAGGACTTACTATAAAATTAATTAAAGGACATCCAAAAATTTTAAATATTGCAAAAAACTAAGTAATACAGTAGATACACAAATAATACAGACAAGCTCAAAAAAGCCCGAAGCAATGCCCATGAGTCGACATCATACTAAATACGAAACACTTACGACAACCTGAAAAAAGACAAATGTTCACTGAATTTCCTTTATTACAACGCGAGAACATATACTTTATACTTATATCTTAAACTAACTCTAAATCCGACCCTGCACTAACCAACTCGCTAACCCATACTCACACTAACTGAACAAATCCGAACAAAATGTCCGTGTGTGTATGTTCAACCATGCACTCGCCTGTGCTTAGTTGCTTCTTTCAACTTGTTTGTACCAACCCACCTACATAAAAAAAAAACGTATTACTAAATACACTTACATATAATTTATTATAAAAATTACATAATATTATTGTGTTTAATATAATAATAGTACATGCTCCAAATGTTTTGCAAGCTACCTACCTATACTTGTTATTTAAGTTTACTTCTCAATCTAAGTGAAGTGTAATTTCTTTTTGAGAATAAAGATTTCTTTAACCACAATTTATTTATTTTATGAAACAATCCCAGGATCGTTTCGAAGACCCGGGATGGCTAAAATATCGCTATTAGAACTTGATCGTGGTCGTGGTGTTCAAATGAACAACTCAAACAACAGTAACAACTCGAACAACATGAAAAAATCGGGCAACATAAACAGCTCTGACGATTTGGTCAACTTATACAATGTTGTCAGAGTTGTCCAAGTTGACCAAGTTTTTCATGTTGTCCGAGATGTTTTGTTGTCGAAAGTACTTAATTGGACAACATGAACAACTTGAACAAGTCAAATCATTTGACCAAGTTGTCCGAGTTGTCCAAGTCGACCGAGTTGTTCATGTTGTCCAAGTTATTCTGCCTACTGTTGACTACCTACGAGGTATGCTCGGATCATATCTAACTACCAAAAAGGATAGACTAAGTTTTCACTCCAAAATTTCCTTCGGCACAGTCCTCGGTTGTGTTGTGCCCCTTGATTTTTTCAATGTAATCGTAACTCACCTCTCTCTGCTAGCAGTGATTAAGACTATGGTTTACGTTAGTATATGTATATAATTATTCTTTGACTAAGAGTAGTATGTTCCTTGATAAATACTGACGGACTGACATAATTAGCATGTCAATTTAACAGTACTTACATAGCTACACCGCATAATCAGCCTTTTATTGGAGATCGTTATTCTTTTGCAACCATGAGCTTTGAACGACTGTATGTAATCTGATTGACGAATCATGTTCATTACAAGCACAACATAGCATAGTGCTTTTGACTATATTCCCCGAGGGGATAGTCAGAGATACAAATCAGGAAGATATCAAAGAGATAAAACTCTGAATATTCACTTTTCATTACTAGTACCTAACGAAACTCATAACCACTAATCTACTTCTAATAATTTTAAGCAGCAAGATTCTTTTTAACTAGCGGTAATAACTGTTAAACTGACCGACATTATCATGTCAGTTTAAATAGTGTTAACATAGCTACTGTGTATAGTAACTACAGTGCATATTACAATAATATCCTATAATCATCCTTTCGGGAGATCATTATTTTTTTGTAACCATTAATTTTTGCAACTTTGAACGGCTGTACCTACTAAACCGAGTGACGGGTCATGTCAGTTTTTGTACTGTTCACATAACTACAGTGCATATTACAATAATATCCTATGATCATCCTTTCGAGAAATCATTATTTTTTTTATCACCATTAATTTTTGAAACTTTGAACGGCTGTACCTACTAAACCGACTGACGGATCATGTCAGTTTTTGTACTGTTCACTTAGCTACAGTGCATATTACAATAGTATCCTATGATCAGCCTTGCTGCTGATCGGCCGTTATTTGCACACATAACTGACCTTTGAACGGCTGTATCTCCTAAACCGACTGATGAACCACGTCAGTTTTTGTACTGTTCACATAGCCTCAGTGCATATTATAATAGTATCATACGATCAGCCTTGCTGCTGATCAGCCGTTTTTTGCACCCATAACTCACCTTTGAACGGCTGTATCTCCTAAACCGACTAACGATATGCAGGCAGACCGACGTCAACCCCATCACAGAGATGCTCTACACCCTATAAACACTGAATCAGCCTTGCTGCTTATGGTTGCAAAAAGTACACTTATCTCTTATACTATCCTGATTGGCTTTCAATTTATCGAAACATTACGGATTATTATGTTTGACGCTTGTAGCTATTATCGTTAAAACCGCCTAAAGTGGCCACCGTTTTAAGGATAATAACTACAAACATTATAAAAACAAATCCGCAGTGACCCGATAAATTGAAAATCAGCAATGACTACAATGTGACATTCTTGTTTTTTGGAAATATTACTTGATTGTTATGAAATAAAAAAAATACGATTGGGGGCAAAACAATAGGCTCGGTGCAGCCTTAAAAAAAGTCACTGCTATTCAAACACCTTACCTTAGCTCTAGAAGGTTTCTTATCCGGGTCCCCTGCCTTCGGCGGGTCAGTGGTCCCGAGCATCCGTTTAGCCAGGCGCCTCTCCATCGATCTATCCCTCGTGGCCCTCTGCTCGCACCTCTGCCACTCCTTGCGTGCCCCCACATCGTCAGGCGCCGCGGCGGCGGCTGCCTTCGCCGCTGCCAGAGCTTCGGAATTACGACCCATTGCGGAGAGGATTTTAGATTTGCGGTATAAAGCTTTTGCGTTCTTTGGCTGGCAGCTTAGAACGCGAGTTACTGCCTGCGGAAGACAATTGTCATGAGAACTATGAATTTGCTTAAGGTCTCCTTATAGAAGGGATTTACAATAATCGCAATTAATACATATTTGAATACTGCTGTTCTTCCTTGATAAGTCTCGTAAGCTTAGACTGCTCTCAAACGGTGAGGAAAAACATAGTGGAAACCCACATACGCTGAAGAATAAATTCTGATGCGTATGTGAAGTCCACCAATCCCAACTGGGTATTCGTGGTCATAGTGTAAATAACAAATTGTGGTGAAGCTCGGCGGTCGCGCGCGGCAGGCCAATCGTGCGGGGCGTGCGGGGGCCGGGAGGAGTGCGTCCCGGCCCACGCTGCCTGCGCGCGTACCCTAACAGCGAATTGAATTAGGGTACGCCCGTCCCCCGCACGCCACGCGGACATAGACCCGCCGCGGCCGCTGAGCTTCATCACTTATTTTATTTACACTATGGCGTGGTTGACTAATGTCCATTATACAATGTTAGCCTGTGCCTAAATAGTGAAGGCAATTGACGTTAGGGGCAGATTATGATAGAATCTGACTTCATTAGTTGTATAAAGCTTTCTCGAAGAAGACTCGAAAGTAAGAACTAAACTATTAAATAATCTGTGACTAAACTACAATACCGAAAGGACATCGGAATTCGACCTCGTAATATAACAGCCCGCCTACGCACTGAGCAATCAGTGAATTCGTGGATTTGCAAGTGATCATTTACTATCCACATGCAATAATAGTCCGAGATCCGACCGTAAAATTATGCACCTATTCCTTAGGCGAACGAAATGTAATTCTAGTGTATGTTTATACAGGGGTTAATTCAACGCCGCCAAGTTGCCTAGAAAAATCTTGCCGCAAGTGCCTTTTCCATTATAATTTTTGGTATAACTTTTTCCACGTGTTTGTTAGGGAAGTGAATGAGGTGCCATCAGAAGGAGACTGGTCTAAAGTACTTTAAAAACTAGGGTTGCCACCTCTCAATCTGCCGCAACTATAGGGTTGCCAGGTCCAAATATGACATTTTTGAATCTGGCAACCCTAGTCTTGCGGCAGATTGAGAGGTGGCAACCCTAGTTTTTAAAGTACTTTAGACCAGTCTCCTTCCGATGGCACCTCATTCTCTTCCCTAACAAACACGTGGAAAAAGTTATACCAAAAATTATAATGGAAAAGGCACTTGCGGCAAGATTTTTTTAGGCAACTTGGCGGCGTTGAATTTACCCCTGTATAAACATACACTAGAATTACATTTCGTTCGCCTAAGGAATAGGTGCATAATTTTACGGTCGGATCTCCGTCTATAAGCGACCAGCGGCCAATGCGACGATCGCTTTCAAAGCCCAGAATTCACTGCCCGCCGTAGCATGGTCGCCTAGTGCGTAGGCACGCTTTGGTGTTTCCATCAAGATTCCGTCGAATGATGAAACCGCCAACAAAGAGTGGTGGAGTTAACCCAAGAGTAGTCTCTACGATCTGCCACACGCTATGATTCTGACTGACATCGTGATGCCCTACGTTACCTGCAAGGCAGCGTCATAAGCGCCAGCCTTCAACTGAGCCGCAGCCATGTTATTGTGAACCCGCAGCCGTTCCTCCAGCAGCGCCTGGAGCTCGTCAGAGGTCGGGGTGAGCTCGCCCGTCGGCGTGGGGTCGGTGATGCCGCCCTCGCTCTCGTCGAGGGCGTCCAGGGCCCGTCTGTAGAGCTGGACGGCGAGCTGGGCCTCGCCGCGCCCGTACCACCAGTTACCACGGGCTCGGCGACGAATTCTAGAAAATAACGGTTACACACATTGACTTACGAACTACTGGACGTAGGGTCCGCGCTCAAAGTGTTCAAACCAAAAGAGCACCAAAACGTAAAAAGAGAACCAATTAAATTACGCGACAATCTTAGTTTGATCGGACGATTACGCGGGCGCGCGGCGCACGCCATGCCCCGATGGGGGATGTGGGATGGAAAAGAATTTCAGCATTTTCAACGTTTTTAATTGGTTTATATTACTTACTACATGTACTATTAGGTTTGTGTAGTTTAGTCTCGGACACTTTTTTTTTATTTTGAGCTAGACCCAGCGTCAATAGTATTCTACGTTAATGGTTACACATTATTTTTTATGTATGACTAATTGAATAATAATCTAGATTTAGGATTAGGGAAATATATTTGATTAGATAATACTATATGCTATAAGATATCTACGGTACATACTTACCAATCATGGCAAGTTATTGAGCGGATGAGACTTTAAAGTAGAACAAACCAACTCAGTTTCATATAATAATAGTTTGGATTATGCAAATCTTTAACATCGCTTATCTTGAAAATCTTATCAGGCAGAATTATATTATCAGTAAGAATATTATAAGGTTCAATCATGCCTTTGCCACAGCATAAGTTACCTACATTAGAAAAGCATGATTGATCCACAAATTTTACTAATTGCCATAGTAACAGTCAGATCCTACTTCCTACTAATTGTAAGTATGGATGGATGGATGGATGTTTCTTCCGCTTTCACACAAAAACTGCTGAACAGATTTTGATGAAATTTACATTTAAAACATACAGATAGACCATGGCCTGGATTAACACATAGGATACTTTTTATCCGGGTAACGCAGACGAAGTCGCGGGCAACAGCTAGTAAAAGATAATTATTGTGTATCATTTGCCAAAAGTAAACAAAAGTTGATATCATTGATTCCACTAAAATAAATTAAAAACATTCCTAAAAAAATATTTGAATCAAGCTGAATATCAACCAGTTCTATTTCTAATATGTCACGGTCGATTTAAAACCGACAATAGAATAGATAACAAACAACCTTGACACACAACCATCTGCATATTTATATGATCCACTTACCCGATTTCCATTCTTTCGGCAATGGGCAACGTTTCGTGTTCTGGCTCTTCAGCCCAATCGTGCAGGACGAGGCGTGCTTCCAGCCAAGTGTCTGGGCCGATAGGTGGGCCATCATATTTGGGAGCATCAATTTCTCCGACTAAACCTAAACTCTCACCAGGCTTAAGGCCAGTATCTCCATAAGCGAACCTGGGTTCTATTTGTAAAAGGCAATCTTCGCCTTTATACATTAGTGTCAGCGCTAAATCCAAGCCTTGTATTATCTAGAATAAAAAATATATTTTTTGTATTATTGATTAAAACTGTACTAGGATTATTTTCAAGTGGCAGGCCATGAAAATAAAATGAGATGGGACATGAACACTATTTTCTTTAAAAGTTATTTCATTTTCTTTATTATTGGTTTTACATTCAGATCACGAGTGCGATTTTTGAAAGACACGTTGAAACAGCAGTAGAAAACGCATAATTACTATGGAGATTATGCATCTTTATACTGCTGATTAGAATATGTGACTTTCAAAAATCGCAGTCCAATTTAAAAATAAATAACCCATAGATTTAGATACATAATTTATTAAACATTAAACATATAACACAATAAATTAAGATAATAAAAGTTAGATTCTGCGGCATGGCAAAAGTCTTCTTTCATTAATAAAGTCTAGAGGAATTGAATTAAGAAAGAAACATATTTAATAGGGCAATGAATAAAATGTTGTTGCTTTAGAAATCAGATTAAATCAAGAGGTAACATTCTAAGCAGACGTTAGTAAAATTGTTACATAACATGCGATGACAAGATTCATGCTGCACAAATATTTTTCTTATCCTATAAGATTAGTTGTGTAACTATTTTATTTATAAGTGTTCAGTCACTTTGGATTATGTTATAATGTGAGAAATTCTTAGTAGCTCTGTCCCACAAGTATAATGCTTGATAATGATTATCAATCAACCTTTTGAGACAGATCTGTCTTGTATTCAAATTCTGCCCTCTTTGATAAAACTAATTTAAAATAAAACCGATCAAGTAAGAGTCGTGCTACTCGCGCACCGAGGGTTCCGTACAACACCACCACAGAACACAACATTATGAAAAAAAAACTTTTTTGTCCGGGACCTTTAGCGCAAGACCGACTCACACTTGGCCGGTTTTTAGTATTTATTGTTATTCTGTAGAGTTTGCTCTATAATCACACTAAGTTTGACGCTTTTATGTATTACCGTTTTTACGATAGAGCGTGAAGAAAAAACTTTGATTAAAACTAGTTTCTTGTTGCACCCCCCTTAATTTTTAACTTTTTGACATTTTTATTATTTGTTAACAAATGCACCGTAATAACGCATAATCTGAGAAAATTTCAATTATCTAGCTATTACGGTTCAAAAGTTACAGCCTTAAATAGGTAGGACAGATGGACGAACGGACAACGTAGGCGTAGGCGTAATAGGGTCCCGTTTGCACCCTTTGGGTACGGAACCCTAAAAAAGATAAATTTAAATTACTTAATAATGCAATTTTGATACAATTATATCTGCATTGTAAACAATTCAAGTTCTTTAAACAATACAATTAGATAACAATTTTTCTGTTATTCATTCAATGCAACTGCATAATGACAGGAAGTGTAAATTCTATACTTCTTACTGCGATTATGATTTCGATTGCATATTAACAATAACAACTATCAAGCACCTACTTGGCTAGGTTTTACTACATAGTTCTTATGATTACAACAGAGTAAGATGGAGTGATATAGTCTGCTCTCTGACCTGACTGGCTAAAGCATGTAGAAAGCATAGGACCAAAGAGATTGTGAGGGAGATTATTTTATAAATTAATGGCTTTTCAAGTGGGTTTTGGGAGTAGGTACCCTAGTCTCAAGTATAATTTTGAGAACAAAACCATATAGGGGTGTACCAGGAAATGATTTTTCCAAAAACAACCCCTTAAGTGCAATGGGGTGTTGGGAGTTTTTGGACAAAATCGCAGGCAAAAGCTAGTGTAAAATAAAGTAACTTACTTCATTATCGCCCAAGTAAATTTTAACATGATCTCTCTTCTCCACAATATGTCCGCTATCCCGTATTTTAACTTCGTAAGTAATCCGGCATATGTTGCTTCTGTGTGGTCTCAATCCCTGCGATTCATCACCTGGTTTCAATATCTGGAAAAAGATTACTTTTTTAAAACTGTGCTTTGGAGAAAAAGTTTGTTGCTGCTTGTAGGATCCTAAAGTAGGACGGCAATGATGCACGAAATGAAGCTCACACTAGATCCCAGCTGCCGAGCATGCGGGGAGAATGAAGAGACTATGGAGCATATTCTTTGTGACTGTGATGTCTTGGTGGCAAAACGCAAGAGCCTCCTCGGAGTAGGATACCCAAAACCGGGATATCTTAGGTTTCTTCCCCTCAATGGTATTGCCTGCTTCATTGACCATGTATTTGGAGGGTTGAAGAAAGCAAAAAGTATTGGGGCTAACACAAAAGATCCCACTGGGTCGAAGTGTTGCTGGCTTGCCAGCCCCCACAACAAGATAAGATAGGACAGCAAAGGCCACCTCTCACCTAAAATGGAGAGGAGTAGGGGAAACTTCCCCATGCTGGCAAAATGGGGGCCTAATGAAACGGAAGGGTTAATAAATGAATATCTTACAGAGGAGCCCAGTAGAAGAAATAAAAGACCTACAACAATCTCCCATTAACCTTTTTTATATGTATATGTATACCCTCAAGAAGTTTTCTTAATTTGTTATTATTCTCATAACGTTTCTGAGGGGTGGAGGCCTGGTATCCAGAATAACAAGATCTACTTTATTCAGGAGCCAGTCTCTCACTATCCTAATCTCATATGTTGATGAACTTGTATCATGTAAACCCAAAGTGTAAGAAAAATAAACATTGTCATTATGTTTTTATTATTTGGTATGCTGCAATGTGGATCCGCGTGACGAAAACAATTAATTTCTATTGTCTGTAATTTCTACTATAGGTTAAGGTACCTTTTAACATTTAATTTCTTAATTAAACCACATGCTAGACACTTCGTACAAATGTGCTACCAACCATACCTCTTGGTGGAGCTTGGTGGTATGATAACACCAAAGGTCAAAATAGGTGGGGAGGGGGAGTTGTGTGTGTAGATACAATAATACACAATTATGTGGGTGTCCACGCAAAAAGGGTCCAGTTGTCGGGATTTGAGTTAAGGTTACATTCGGCATCTAGATCAGTCACATGATCATATGGAATAATAAAAAAGGTGGGTTAAGCTGGCGACCACTGGACCCTTCATAACCTCATAACTGCAAAACAGTTTGAGTTCTAGTTACCAGGTGTCACATCTAGGCCGACGATATGATCTTTCTTATACTGTGCCTTCTTTATTATTTATAATCTAAATATTGTTTGATACATTACAAGCCTGTCTTTGTTTCAATAAGCTCTGTTGACTAACCTTCTTAAGTAGTGAACCAGACCCGAGCACGTCTTGCCATTCGTCGGCTTTAGTTTCAGGCGACTTCTCCTTCTCGGCAGCCACTGCCTCCGCTAGCTTAGCCTCCTCGATTTCCTGAGCAGCCGCTGATGCAAGGTCTTCGAAGGAACTACTCTCCGATTTATCCACCATAGTCCCATGTTCTTCGCTCATCTATGAACGTTTTAATTTTCAAGGAAACAATTAATCATCCGTTGAGTCCGTCCTCCTTTTTTGAAGTCGGATAAAAAACACGATATTTTCAAGGATAATATATAAAATTGTAATAACATTTCCATTCCATGTTTACAACCACCTACTGCGTTATTGTAGGGTATTGTTGAAATCATTGCCCTTAAAATCTTATTAGAATAATTTCTAAAAACTAAAGCTTCGAAATAACAAGCAGATTCATCGTGATTTAGCCCACTTGATGGTAATACGCAGATGTTTATAAATTTCATCAAAACACATCGTGTTTCGCGACTAGGTTGTAAAACACTTGCAATTTAACATTATGTATCATTGTAAATAACTTACCTTTTGTTAACAACAATAAAATTAATGAAATAAACAGATTTGTAGTTCGTAAAATGATAAATCAACTTTTCGGATTTGACTTTTTTTGTGAATGAAAAGCAAGAAAAGTAGTACCCAGGGTTGGATTTAGGGATGTTGAAAAAGATAGCACAAAAAAATGAAAAGGATAGTATTTGTAAAAAATTATAGTACCTACACTTTAATTATTTTTAATTTAACATAATAATCATAAAAATCAACACAATCAAAGGCAAAATTTACTCCTCTTATAGTTTATCAGTTCTTGAATATTACTATTAGTTCTATCTTCATCCTTAGCATTTAATCTCATCAACATATCCTCAGTAGAAATAAAATCAGTGTAATTACCACTTTTGCTACCGCTTTTGATAGCGTTACAAGACAATAAAATGCCGTCTATGGATTGTTTTGCCAGTTTGTTTCGTATCTTAGTCTTGGCAAGGTTCAATTTAATGAATATTCGTTCGCACATGCACGGTCGAAATATTCCTATGACGTAAAACTAAGCATACAAGAGTAAAAATTAAATTATAGTATTTTAGCGTACTATCCTTAGTTGTGGATAGTATATAGTACAAAGGACGAAATTATAGTATAAATACTATAATTATAGTACAAAATCCAACCCTGGTAGTACCTAAAGTCAAAACTGTCAAATTTTTTTTTTTTTTTTTTTTGGTTCAGTTCAAGGTAAAGCGATTATAGTATCGCATACAACCGATGTCAGGAATAAATACTCTCATTTATAGCAAATAAAACGTTGGTGTTCGACGTTTCAACGCTTCTTTGGAGTTTTTGGAGGCAATCGAGAAACGCAGGAAATGCAGAGAAGTCCAAGGAAAGAGGTGAACCGACCGCTTGCCGCGCTACAAAAGAACGGAACACTTTTCCTGTTCACGACCCACACCATCATATTTCACTGAACTGTATGTTCACTTGCACGACACTTTGTTACGCAAAACAACACCGATTTTACGAACCAAAATTCACTATAAACAATAAAAATTCGATGAAATATGAGGACTCCAAACGTTCAAATCCCGCCAAAAACCCCAAAACTGTCAAAATTCCGCTAGATCCGTTCGAAAACAATTTTTTATTAACAGTTACCCACGTCAAATACAACAATATTATCTCAAATTTTAGAGAAAAAATTATGATTAAAATAAAAACAATTTTGTACCTAAAGAATATGATTTCAGTGAGATTTTATTCAAGATGTAAAAGTTTCCACCACATTTTCCAGTTTTCTTATTATATTGACGGCAAAAAATCTGTTATTAGTTTCAAAACGAACCTATTAGTTTATGAAGAGGGCACTACCCGGCATAGAGTTTTTTTGGGAATCGAAAATAAACAATAGATACCTAGACCAAGTTATCTGTTGAAAATGAATGAAAAATAATTATTTAGCTATCAGCTTCATTTCATCGTTACAACTGTGGTGTTATAAGCATGGTTCTATTACATTACAGACGCTGTTTGAAACATCTATTTAGATGAAACAAGGCCCATGATGATGATGATGATGATGATTACATTAGGTACCAAAGTGAAGTGATAAAAATTTATAATAGCTAACTTTATGAATGTAGCTCAAAGTGTCAAAATGACGCATTTATTTTTAATTTTATAATCGCTTAATAATATGAGAAACAGAGATAGAACATAATTTATGAAATAATATCACTAGGTACTCTTTTCTCTTGGCCAAAAATAACGTCAAACAAAGCATTTAGAACACGCCTTTTGACAAGCCTCCAGAAGTGCGATTTTTGAAAATCATTCGAGCGACTTGGCAGTAGAAAGATGCATAATCTCCATAGTAATTTTGACATTTTCTACTGCCAAGTCGCTCGTATGATTTTCAAAAATCGCCATCAGGAAATCTGACAAAAGATAAACAATCGATTTTTAGTTTATGAAGTATAAGTATTATTTTAAAAATGCAGAAATATGAAAAACTCGAGAAAATTGGCGAAGGAACCTACGGAACGGTTTTCAAAGCAAAAAATAAAGAGACTCATGAAATAGTAGCGCTAAAACGAGTGAGGTTAGACGACGACGACGAAGGTGTACCTTCCTCCGCTTTACGTGAAATATGTCTGCTCAAAGAACTTAAGCACAAGAATATCGTCCGCCTCTACGACGTGCTGCACAGCGAGAAGAAATTAACGCTGGTGTTTGAACATTGCGACCAGGATCTGAAGAAATACTTTGACAGCCTCAACGGTGAGATAGACTTGGATGTAGTGAAGTCTTTTATGTACCAACTGTTGCGCGGGCTCGCCTTCTGTCACAGTCACAACGTTCTGCATCGAGATTTGAAGCCCCAGAACTTGTTGATCAATAAGAATGGTGAACTGAAGTTAGCCGATTTCGGTTTAGCTAGAGCGTTCGGTATTCCTGTCAAATGTTATTCAGCGGAGGTGGTGACCCTGTGGTACCGGCCCCCGGATGTGTTGTTCGGCGCCAAATTGTACACGACCAGCATCGACATGTGGTCTGCTGGATGCATATTTGCTGAGCTGGCAAACTCTGGACGACCTCTGTTTCCGGGGTCAGATGTTGATGATCAATTGAAGAGGATTTTCAAATTACTTGGTAAGTGGTTATGGAAGCTAGTTACTGTAAAATGTACCTAATTACATTGAATAATCTAAACTATTATAAAACTGTAACAGAAGTGTGTCTGTACATTGAAGATATTTACAAAAAAAAGATTACGATATGGTTTTTAGGCTTCCCTGATTCCAAATCACAATTTTTTGGATTTTTTGTCTCTCTGTTTGTTTGTTAGTTTGTTTGCAATCAGCAGTGGGGTCGTGGTGCAGCACGCACCCGGCACATGCTAAGTAAGTTAGAGCTCATCAGCTCAAACGAGTGTCACACAAAATTTAGTCTGGGTGTCGCCTCTAGTAGGTACCTCTATGCCGAATTAACACAATTGCTGCTGCTGATAACCTACCTTTTATAATGGGGCCAGCGTGCTCAAGAACCCACCTAGCTGAATGGTTTTTATCATGTTTCATATTGTGAGATAAGCAGCAGAGGTGTAAAATGAAGTAAAAGACAATGCCACATTTCCAAAAAAACTTAGGTCACCAGCAGTGTACACATATGAAACTATGTGGAAATAATAGTATGTAATGCCAATTATTGAATTAGCGAAGGAAAAGGTTTGTAGAAAGTTTGTGGTTTGCAATTCTACTATATGAAATTAAGAAAGAAATCATACAAAAACAATTTCTTTTCTAAGTTCTACTAATTAATGAACAGTGCGAGATTTTTTTTTTAAATTCTAATTAGATGTACACTCCTCTGGGCTTAAAACCAGTGTCCCCCTTTCTAATGAGATCTCGACCAATGTCTTTCAATGATTTTCTTTTTCTTATATTTAGATTTATGTAGTACTATCTTAATCTCAATATAAACTATTATAGACTGTTTGCAAAGCAGTACAGTTAATTACACTATAAGTTAGTAGTTGTTTACTCATGTGCTTCAATAAATGGAATATATTAACAATAACAGGTGTGAGCTTGGAAGCCCACAATGTTTATTGATGAAATCTGTACTTTTACTAGACCGTTATCATCATCATCTCAGCCGATAAACATCCATCGTCTATGTCCAGCATCAGCAGTGGACAATTTAGTGAGAAATATAAAAAAAAAAAATTATCACTTATTAATTTGTCAGATATAAAATTGTCCTAGAGTTTTAGAGACTTAATTTTCTGTCAAATTACAGGCACACCCAACGAAGACACATGGCCAGGTGTGACCCAGTTACCAGACTACAAACCACTGCCCGTATACCAACCTAGCCTGGGCCTAGCCCAAGTAGTACCAAGACTGCCTGCACGAGGGCGCGACCTGCTTGCTCGCCTCCTCACCTGCAACCCTGCTCTCAGGCTGCCCGCCGACGACGCAATGGCCCACGCCTACTTCCACGACCTCAATCCATCAGTGAAGAATGACCGGTGTTAACAATCAATACACCCGTACAAATGTACCTCAGAACTATTGTATTATGATAAAAACGATGCAGAGGTGCAGGAGTGTGACGAAGAGACTTAAGTTTTTGATAAAACGGACTTACAAGTGTATTTCTATAACGTTGATAATTAGGTTAACGTCTTGATTGAGGTATAATATGAGCACCCAATCATTTGTGGTATACTTGTTTATTGTAAATATGTTGATTATTTACTTAAATGTTAATTTACATTTTATGTCCTCATTGTGATCTCTACTATTTACAGTAACTTATCTCAATAAGTTAGATTATTAAAGATCAATTACTAATAAAATACATAATTTCAGGTTATTATAAGACTAAAATGATTGAATTAAATGTATAGTGTCTGAGTAAACATTTTGTAAACACAATAAATATTGTGACAAAGGTATACGCCAATTTTGAATTACTATATGTATTCTGCAGCTTCCTTTAACTCGGCACTGATGATATCGCACGCCATTTCACTTGTTTTTTCTTTGATACTTGATGACATGCTCATAGAAGACGAACTCTCCTGGCTTTCAAATGTTTCAGACATCATACTGGTTTTCATACTGGACATTTCTGTGGTAGAATTCATATTTGTCTCGCCTACTTTTTCTTTCAGCTCTGCTATAGCTGTTTTACACTGTCCAAGTGCTTCCTCTACCTTTTCAGCAGTAACATTCGTAGCTTGCGCAGACTTATCGGACGACATTAATTTCATTAACTCGTCTGTTTCTTTCCTACTCTCAGATATCAATTTCTCTGTATCAGAACACGCATCTTTCAGAAGTTCTGGCTTCATTAGCCTGCAATGTTCTTCTTTCAGAATAACTTGGGAATCTTTTTTATCTGATTTAATTTCATCTTTTATTTCCATCGTTGCAGCTTTTTTCGGCATCTCACAAACATCATTTTCTTCCTTCTTTGGAAGACATGGTCCACATATTTTTATAGGAACTATTTTTTCTTTTTCGTTAGTGATTTTAGGTAGTATTTTATTAGCCATTACAGTCAGTATGCCATCAGACGATAATGTCGACGTTACGCTTTCAGACAAACAATCTCTGGGTAACGCATATCTTCGTAGGAATTGTCGTGAAATGAATCCATGGTTGTCTTGCCTCTCCTCATGTTTTCCTTCGATCGTTATTTCTTTATCGGTCACTTTCACACTTATTTCATTTGGTTGGAAATGTTGAACGTCTAAAGATATTTTAAAATTTTCTTGCGTGTTATCTATCGTCGAACCAGAGTCTTTACCAGCAGTTTCTGGACATACCTTCCAGGGTCTGAAGTAATTAGTTCCATTGCTGTAGAAGGGTAGGATTAAATCCTGCGGTGTGATGCACATGCCGAAATTTTGGTCCAGTAGGCGTGTGGTACAGAGATGTGGGCAATCCATTTTGTTTAAAGGTTTTAGAAGACAGTGTTCAACTTACTGAAAAACATCGGTCTGAGCCAAACGCTTTTATAGAGACGCACTTCCTGTACAACGAAGCTAATGGTTGCCACGGATTAATTCGAATGTTGTTGATGCAAGTTGTTTTATGGATCTTGCTTGTTATTGTTTTTTATCGTTGGCTTTATGCCAGTCGGTGGGATATGAACATCGATTATTAGGGATAGTACTTAGGAATGTTTAAAGAACGTAATTTTTCTTATTTCCCGTTTTCTTACAATATACCTACACTTACGCCTGTCACATGAGGGTAGGTAGAGTTCATCGAGCACCACCGAAAGGGACAAGTGCGTAGCAACCTAAACAGACTGCACGAAAAAATGTATGAATGGTGAGGTGACAAAAGTGCCGAACCGTAGCCTCTGCCTACACCCATTACAGAGAGGCGTGAGCATATGTGGGTATAGTCTAATTAGACTACGATTCTGACATCTCTTGCCTCTATAAAAGAACAATTTAATTTATGTACAGTCAAGAGCACATCAAGCTTTACACTTGCAGTTCGATTGTAACGCTTATGGCGCACTAAATAAGAACGGTGCAAAGTCCAAAGTGTCAAGCTTGACGTGCTCTTGACTGTACCTACTATACTCTTTGAACCAGCCGTTTCATTAGTACTCTGTGATAGATAATACGTTCGTCTGTTTCAGTTGTTACAGTCAACCAATTTTTAATGTATGTAACCTACCTTAAAACCTTGTTACAATAAATACAGAAGATAACACAGATTATTGTGACAAGGTTCTAAGAGTTTCTTAGAAGTTGTCCATCACAACAGAAAGTGTTTTAATTTGAAAACTTTTGTTCAGCCCTACTGACTGTAAATACCGAGTCAATCGCTGATTGATGCTTGAACTTTCTAGTAGCAATAATAGCTGACATTTTAAATGGGACTATAAATATATGTATGATGATCAAATTACCTTTCTGCTGTCGCTACTTCAAAACATGGCGCTTATTTAGTAGGGCACACATCGCGTGCAGTAAACATTGAGTTGCGCCAATGATATTAAAATTATTTACGTAATTTATGAGATCCAAAAATAGCTTTTCATAGGTATTACCAAGTAATCGACAGGGTCCTACGACACTGAAAACTTACCTCATCATCATCAGCTTCTGTACCTCAACTACTGCAGAGCATTTATCCTCCCCTACTTTTCATTTGATATTAGGAGAATGTCTTTTTAATTTAATTACTCTACCCTTTGGGAGAAAGAATGACATAGGTACCTCGAGACTATATTAGACTTACGCTGCAAACGCTGAATAAATTGCAAATGCATATTGCATACTTCAAGTCTACCAATCTGCATTGGGCACACTTTGGACTAACGCCAATACAGGGAGTGTATAGTCTAACGTAGAGTCCCCCCAACATCCATGAGGGTAGAGATAGGCCTGTGCCCTGCAGTGGGGCGCATATAGGCTGATGATGATGCTAAATAGTAGGTAGGCTTTATTTGCATTTCAGAATGTTCAGTCCACATTTATCTAGCAGTAGCTAAACCACAGAAGAATTATATTACTTGCCAAAGATGTTCAGTGTATTTTAAGCTTCTTGGTCCAGTGTGACAGGTATAGGTACTTTTAATTATCTGGAAATTGAACACAATATTTTCCCTACAAGGTCGTCCCATTGGTAATGTAATGATCCAGGCTAAGATTGAATCACCACCCCCTACACGACACCACAATAGTTTTTTTTTAAGTTGGCTGGCTTTATTTATTAGCAAATAATTTTTTCATAGAATCGAAAATATTTGTAATAAGTACAAATTTTTTGCGAGGCCGTAGGCCGAGCCGAGCGCGAGGCCGAAGGCCGAGATACAGGTAGGAGCGAAGCTCCGAAGCGTCCCCCCTGGAACTTGGTGGACCTGGTCTCCGGGGTCAGTCTGCGGCCAAACGAGCCGCAGGGCGAGCGCCACGCTCGGCCTGTGGCCTCGCTTAGGGGCGGGCCGTATCGCCTGGAAGCCTGGTGGACCTGGTCTCCGGGGTCAGTCTGCCGCAAAACGAGCCGGAGGCCGAGCGCCTCACTCGGCGTGCGGCCTCACTTAGGGGCGGGCTGTATCGCCTGGAAGCCTGGTGGACCTTGTCCCCGGGGTCAGTCTGCCTGCCAAGCGAGGCCTAATAGATAGATAAGGTATAATAAATAGATAATTTTATTCAGTAGCTAGCAACTAAAATTCATATTTTAAAATTAAAAGGCTGTTTAGGGCTTTTTAGTCATATTTTAGTAGCTAGCTGCTGAATAATAAAATGATTCACGTTTTTGAAGTTATGATATAGAAAATTAAATTAAAATTAATAGATTTATTGTTGGTAAGGTATGCAATTACAAAAGAGGGAATAGAAAATACATAAAATATTTAACAAAAAATTTTATTTAAAAATCTAAAGCATTTCCATTTCAGCTCTTTTCCTTTTCCTATGGTTAGCGACCATGTTTGCCGTAGTTAATGTAGAGTCACCTTTCTGCAGCCAATCTAACAACGCCTTCTCCGTGCAAGCTGCGTCCGCTGCTCTACAGCGTTCACTGGCAGATAGTGGCTGAATAGCACCTATCGAGTCACTGGATACACTTGCTGAGAGAAGCATTCTGAATCTTTGTCGGAAGGTCTGTAAAGAAATTATTTATATTAGAAACTGAATCTGACACAGTGCAGGAGAAAGTGGATAAATAAAAGTAAGTTCACAGATTACTAGTAACAGTACCCGGCAAATATCATGAAAAACGGGTGGGGTTTATTAGTAGCGGTTTCACATACAATTCTTCGCAGCCTTGGGTTTTTTTATTAAGTTTGCTGGCAACTATACTACGAAACAGATTATTACTACGTGACTTTTGCAATTTAATTACCTACTGTCACATGGTACGCGCAAAAATGTATCAAATGGAACTTGATTCAGCGTAATTATTATTTCATACAGCATGCGACTCATGCAACGTTGCCTTCTCGTGCAAGTGGTAGAAATCACCCAAGCACATCATGTACAATGCACATGTAGGCAGTTATCTTGGTACCTACGGCAGCAGAGCCTGGTATAGAAGTCTTATAACCTCTGGTCTGTTGAGATGCAAATCTGATCCAGACAATAGATTTTCTATTATTTGAAATTGCAGGGTTAATTAAGATGTGAAGTAAAGGTTCACTTACATTAACAAGAGTAGATGCAACTTCTCCCTTGATATCATGTCTAGCGATATAACAACCAAGCTCATAGAAGTGTTGCCCTAGCTTATGCAGGTCGACGGTGCAAGCATCTGCATTCAGTATTTCTCTATAGGCATCTTTGTAAATTCTCGGCACGTCTACGGCAACTAAAGGCTGTCGCCTTGTGTAAAGAGATTCAGCTAGCCACAGCGGTATCTCCACATTTGTACCGGCTTTCAAATCGTCTTCTGTCGCTGATGGGTCTAGAAAACCTGAAACATAATTTTTATAAAAAAAATTTTTTTTTTTATTTTTAATTAATGCGTTAATGTTGTTGTTTAATGTTTGCGTTAGCACTGCAAGAGTGCATTAATGTCAAGTAGTTTATGGAAGAATCTAGCCCAATCTCAGGGATTGTTTTTAGTCAAGAACAAGAAGAGATTGAGGATTGCGGCAGTAGCATAGCGAGGGGGGGGGGGACAGGGGGGGCAAATGCCCCGGGCGGCACTTTACTAGGGGCGGCAAATTCGGGAAAAATACCTATAGATTGATTTAGCTCTGTCTATATCTTTAACCACTTCATAGAGCAGAGAAAAGTCGAGCTCGCTTTGCTCGCTCTAATAAGTTTCTGTTTTAATTACTGTGTCTACACCTAATAAAGAGGCATGACCACAGCTATGTTAAAAATTTCAAGCTTACTTCACTCGAATAGCTTTTATTTAGGTTACTTTGCACATGTTTTGTATGTAACAAGCTCTAGCTCTAACAGATTCGTATTGAGGAGAACAGACGAGCATGCTTTACTCGCTCTGTTTCAATTTTTGCATGGATAAACCAAAAGATGTCTGCCCACAAGCCAAATAGATATGAAAAAAAATGTCGGGCTCGCTGCGCTCGCTCTGTTCTTTTTTTTAGCTCTTTTTTAGATTGCGGAGCCTCGTGGCAGACAAAAACGCGAAGCGCGAAAACCACGCGAGACAAGTGCTCGGGTCAGAACCTGCAACGTGACTCTTTTATATAATTAATGTTATACTGGCCTGGCACTACAGTGTTACTGGCAAAGGAATAGAATGATGTATCATTTACTTATTATATACTTTTCTCAAACATGCTTGGAAATGTGAGCATTATTTTGACAACCTTCTTCGAGATAAATCGAAATTGCTGTACTGGCCAACTACATGCGCGCAGCGGCCGGCAATGTTGTATGAAAATCCATATCTGTCGTGTTTTGCGGCCAAATAAATTACATAGTAAACTCATATCTGTCGTGTAATTTAAAAATGGAACGATCTTTTTCTCCTAAACATGGCGACCAAGGAGGTAACTCAAAAAAGGTTTTATTTAAATTTCGAACTAACTTGCAAATAGAAAGCTGTTTATTGAAAAAAAAAACAAATTGTTGTTCGTTGTTCGTCATTGATTTTGAAAAGAGTTTTAATTTCCGCGAATTATTTGAGAAAATTTACTGTTTTCATTTCCGCGCATTATTTGAGAAAAGTACTATACAAACCTTGGCCACAACTAGGCATTGATGGACTTACGTATGTGTGCCTCGGCTTCGCCTCGGCCCACATTTACACGTTCGTCCATCAATGCCTCTGTTACTGGCCGCTGCAGTAATGTACTATTGAGGTACTTACCCATTTTCGGCAAATCATGTAAAAATTTACAAGGAACTTTTTCGTTTGTCACCAAAATATCAGAGATTGATAGATAGTTGGAGTTCGCCATGGTGAAACTGATACGAATAAATCAAATGTTCGTAAATCATCACAAAAGAAACTTTAGAGTCATTATTTCACACTTAGTTTCACATAAAAATACTTAATAATTATAGCATAAATTCTTTGATGATTTGGCGCCATTATTTTGTCAACAAATGTGACTCCAGTGTTGCAAAAGTCACATCGATAAAATCGGTAGGATTGGCGTCAAAAAATCGGTAGAAATCGGTAGATTAGTTTAAACTCCTATTCTTTTTCAAAAAGTGCTTAATCGCCAACAAATTCTGATCGATGAGACAGCTGATACCAAAGACATATATATTACTAGCGTAAGGACATGGCCTATGAGCTTGACTATTGTCCCCAGTTCGTTGGCTCTAAAATGCAAGGAAAAATGTCAGTTTAGAGCACTCGAAAATATATGACACGATATGTAATACATTTGTTAAATAAATAAAAATAAATAGTTCGTATACGAGTTATGACAGATGGCGCAAATTTTTGTTTCTTTGAAGAAGAAGGTTTTTGTAAAATATTCTGACGGGCCTATCCTTACGCTAGTAATATATAAATCTATGGCTGATACTTAATAATTTTGTGCCGATTCCAGTTTCGTACTATTAATCAACACTTGAAACTTGAGTTAAGTGAAAAAAAAATTATAAAAATTTTGTAGATACCTACTTACTATAGATAAATATTGATTTCAAGGATTTTTGTGCAGGAGTTTAAAAAGCCGGAACTCTATTCCATAACTTATAAAATCTAATTTGCATTACATAATTATTTCAGTTCACAAACTTTCAAGGGGAATGTCCAAACTTTCTAATAGGACCATATAAAGATTCTTATCTAACCCTAATTTCTAATTATCTGCCACAATAAAGGCTAAATAATTCAATATTTGGCTAAAACATCTTCTGTGAAATAAATCGGTTGATCACAACCTAAAATCGGTATATCGGTAGACAGTACCCGAAATCGGTAGATCTACCGATAAATCGGTAGCTTTTGCAACACTGTGTGACTCTGACTGACACTGTCACATTGACAGTGACATTTTTTTTCAAAGGAAATTTTTTTTTTTTGGAAGACCTCGTTCGAAAGCGAAATCTCAAAATCAGAAGCATTCGTGTTATGACATGAACTCTACATCAGAAGTGCGATTTTTGAAAATCATACGAGCGGTTTGGCAGTAGAAAGATGCATAATCTCCATAGTAATTTTGACATTTTCTACTGAAAAGTCGCTCGTATGATTTTCAAAAATCGCACTTTAGGAGTGCAATTTTTGAAAATCAGACATTCAAAACGAGTAGTAGAAAATTACGTAAAATCGATGATTTGCCATTTTTGAATTCAACTTTCTATCACTTGCAACGAGTGCTCCGAACCACTCGTATCCAATTCTACCACTCGAATGTTTGACGCAAAGATAATATAAGTATATTTAAAAAGATTTATTTTTATTTTATAAAGATAAAATATAAGTATATTTTGTAATCTGCCGTCCGTTACCTATAATGCCGTTAACCAACATCTGCTCGATTTTCACTTTTTGATGTCATCATAATCAAGAAACAATTCTCTATCGACCTAGCTAACTCATATTTTCCTATCTTATCTAGTTTCTGAAATAATTAAAAGAAAATTGCAGTTAAGTGCCTGATTTTCCAATGCATACACAACTATAATGCGTCTAACTATAATTACATGACTAAAATGCCTTCATAACTGATTTCTATTCTCAATGACGTAACTTTATTGCCGTTAACATATTTTTAATAATCTACAGTGCGGTTAAAGTACATTTACTGTATTATAGTTATAGGTACTAAGTTTAATTCTGTAAAATGTACTACTCTAGACTATAATGTCGTTAAATGAAAATTTTACACAAGAATGCTATTAAAGGATCTTAACGTCAATTTAGAAATTTATTGCCGAAAAATTATTAGAAGAAGTCATAACTAAAATGTGGTTATCCCACATTACTTCACTAAAATGCCGTCAACTGCTGAACATTTGACTCCCCAATAGCCATATACCTATAGGTAAATAAATAATTTATAAGTTAAAAATGTTCCTATTAGTTATAGATTTGTTAATTACTAAAGTAAGTAATAATTGTTCCTTAAGCCGTTGCCGCGCTCCATACATACGTAGTCTTGTGATATTCTCAATATTATTCAATCAAAGTCAACGACATTTTTCAGGAACAATCTAGTAACTAATTTCTATGTCTGTATGAAGTCAGATTTTCGTTAAAATGTATAGTTTTAAAGTTACAGTGCCTCAAAGATTTCCATACTAATCTTTAATTAATCCTTGCTCTAAACCAGTATATTTTAACAAAAATCTGACTTCATACAGACATAGAGATTAGTTACTAGATTGTTTCTAAAAATTTCGTTGACTTTGATTGAATCGTATTGAAAATATCACCAGACTACGCAGTACCGGATTAACCATAGAGGCAAAGTTGGCACGGGCCTATGGGCCCACCGCCACGTAGGGGCCCCGCGGTCTGAGAGAAAAAAAAGTAAAAACTCGAAGATTTAACTCACCCCAAAATTTAATCGAATTATTAAAAAGTCTGTGAAAGTTATTAAAAAAGGCACTGAAAATATATTTATTACAAATTTTCGAGCTCGCTTCGCTCGATCATTTTTGTTGTTTTATTTTTGGCTTTAAAACAGACTTCTTCAAATCAAGTCCATTTTGACATGAGCTATAGGTAGGTGCAATAAACATAATATGTAGGAAAATAATGAGTCTATTGAATAATGAGTCTAGTCGTATTGCAGTAAAATCTCGAGTTCGCTTCGCTCGGCCCTTGATTCAGAATTCAGATCGCATTGCGCAACGACTTATAATATTGCAGTAAAATCTCGAGCTCGCTTCGCTCGCTCTTTGGTATTAGATGGCATTGCAACGATCTTAAGTAATATCTCGATCTCGCTCTTGGTTGTGATTGTGTCGCAAGCGCAACAGCGCAATAATCTTTGTTCGCTCCAGGGCTGAGAATTTAGATCATATTGCTGATTGGCAAACCTATAAATATTATATTGTAGTGAAAGCGCTTTTTGTAGTCGAAATATAATGTTTCGTGGTTTTCCGGGGATTTCAGATTTTACTGAAATGTCCGGGGTTTTTGAAGACTTTGTCCGGCGACGGCAATTTTGCTGACGGTAGCCCTAGATCGGTATTAAAAGCTCGAGATCGCTCCACATTTTAGTGGCTTATGTTATTTTGTGGTTATGTTACTGCGACCACCTAGCCTGTATCTGGCTCCCGGACACAGAGACAAATCCATCCCACGGCCCACGGGGATAGGGGCCCCGAGGCTTGAAATGCCTAGGGGCCTCTATATGGCTGAATCCGGCCCTGAGACTACGTTTGTATGCAGCGCGCATTTACGCTCTCGGGATAATACCTATTCTCTTAAGCAAGTACGTTTATATTTTTTGAGAGGTTTTTACTTTATTGTTTGATTAAGAAGAATTTTTGTTATTATGAACACTTAAGCAGGCTGAGCTGTTTTTTTTTTTTTTGAATTTTTAATTTACTTTAATTTTTGTTTAATTTATCTGAAACATTTAATTACATATAGGTATAAGTTTAATTACTACATTTGTTAATTCTAAAGCAAGTAATAATTGTTAGTTAAGTTTGTACTTTTATGTATGTGCCTGTGAGCGTTATTTATTTATTTATTTATTTATTTATATCTTTTGAAAAGTTTTATCTTTTTGATTTAGAATTGCTTTTGTTATGATGAACACTATAATAAGTAGGCAGAGCTGTTTTTTTTGAGTTTTTAATTTACTTTTTACACTTCATATTTTTTTCTTATGGATACAAATAAGTTGTCAGGAGTTGCACCTTTCTGTTAAGGACTACCTAACCTAGATAAAAATAATGCTAAAAATAATTTGAATTAATTTCTATTGTAATTACCTACACTATATTAGAAAACGCCTAAAATATAATGTTGATTGTCTAATAAATAACAAAACCGAATTTAAGACTGAGCTGTTTTATTTTTGCACTTTAAATACATTTTGTTGGATTCTTTCAGTTCTCTCTTATAGTGTTAACAAAGCTAAATTGTCGTTATGTCTAAAGGTTTGAAAGTTAACTGCAATGTAGTGTTGCAATAATCCCACAAAAAAAATAAAAAACTATTTGATAAAATTTACACTTGAATAGCATGTCTTAAATGCCGCTAAAGGACTATAGGAGCATTGTGACAGAACAGAAGGTTTAAACTTAAATGCCGTTATAGTAAGGTGAATTGGGGGAATTTCGAAACGTTTTTGGGTGAGTGTAGAATGCGTTCATGTTTTCACTCAAAATTCATGATCTACGATTATTTACCTCAAACCGTTACCAAAATTGTGTTTTTTAAATAATTGTTATTAAATGCTATAAACGAGTACTATTATAAAACTTTGCGGGATATAGAAATTATATATTTTTCAAAGATGGGCTATTTTTTTTCTCAAAGGGTAATTTCGAAAGACTGAGGGATAATTTCGAATGACAGTCAAAAATGGTTTGTTTGCTAAGTGTACTTAAGGTTTGCATTTCTTTTTCAATCGAATTTACCCCTGCAGAAAATATTATTGATTAAAGTAAAGGAACATCCACAACTTATTTTTTTGACAATTTATTTTCGAAATTACCCCAGCCGGAGTCAGTGATCCTCAACATTTTATTAGGAAATTATAAGTAGGGAAAAATGAAAAACGTGAAATAAATTAAACAGTATGTAATTTTTTACTGTAACATCCGTTGAGAAATAGGAACCAAATTAAAATCGTAGATACGGTTGTATAACAGTTCTGTACTTATGAAATACTTAAAAACTATGATTTGACTTAGTATGAAATCACTTAAATTATGGCAACAAGTATTTATCCAATAATCAGTCTCGGGATTATCTTATTTAAGTTTGAACTTACATTTAAATAACTACGTACATTGTAGTTTTTAGAAAATAGAGATAAAATCTAGTATTAAAATACGTAAGTAAGTAATAAAAATCTAAAACATCAGTCAGCTTTGTTTTTCTCCAGAGACGTGGGAGGTACACAGTACACGCAGTAAAGATTTTTAAAGTGTTTAAATTTTAACTTCTTAATAAAAATAAAAGAATTTTTCAATTGCAAACTAGAGAACTTACTGCCTCGCATATATCTAGCTAGTGGAAAACCAGCCTAAAGTCATCTATTAAAATTAAGAGCAGCGATAATTACACTGAAAATATTAAACTTTTTCTAAAAAAGAATCCAGGCACGATAAACTTAATATTAATAAAATAGTAAACGACATAATAGTCTATAACAAAAATAATAATACTTCTTATAAAAAAAAAAACATAAAATTAATAGAAAACTAGAACATTTTGTTATGTTTTAAAAAAATGCGCTGTCACAGTCATCAAGTAAGCTATATTCTTGACCTTTCTTTTGTAATTTTATCTTCTTTACAATCGATAAATCTGTCACTACGTCATGATCTATTTTTTTAGGTTTTATAAATATGAGTTGGGGTTTCTTCACGGTTTTCAAGTAATCCACACAGTAGTGAGTGTCTTCATCCTTTTGTATAATATTTGTTATGAAACCGATGTAATAGGTCCACTTCTTTCTGTTGTAATATCTCACAAGAACTGAATCGTTTATATTGTAATTTTCAACTCGTTGTAGATCTGTATCCTTGGGTTGGTGAGTTGGATATTCATTTTCAGATTCATTATGTTCTGAAAGGACACTTTTACGTGAAATTTGGTCATCATCAGTCTTATTACATTTTTTGATCTTTATGTCTTCATTATTTTCTTTTCCTTTGCTCCTTTTACCCTTACCTTTATTTTTAGTTTTTGTGAGAGCATTTTTATCTACCGACACAGTTGTGTTGATCGTATTTTTACTTATTTCATGACCAGTCGCAGCTTCTTCATCATTATCGTCATTTTTTAGAGAATCAGGTTGTTCAATTTCATTATTTTCCGCACAGTATTCTACCCCAAGTGTATCATAGTCATAATATTGCTCAACATCTATGTCACTGTAGAGACTTATTATGTCAGAAATATCAGTCGCAGAGTCATTTGAATCTGTGTCATAATTTTTTCTTTTCTTTTTGTTTTGTTTTTTAGTAATTTTTTTTGTCCCTGACGGGCCCGGAGCATTATATTCTGACTTTTTTTTACCTGCCGTTGATTTCTTATTTTTATTATCACTTTTCTTTTCTGACTTTTTTGAAGCACTTTCTTTTACTTGCTTTTCTCTTTCTTCAACAAGCTTAGCTGCAGTTATTACTTCGGCTCCTTTAGCCACCCGCTTTTTCTTTGTAGAACAGTTATTATCCTTTTTATCCTGTTTTATTTTCTCGAGCAATAGTTCTTCAAAATTGATCTTTATGTTGGAGATAATTTTTACTTTAGGTTCAGGCTTTCTACTTTGTCCAAATGTCAAGCATTTTGGTAAACTCGAAGTGTCATTTGCCACAAATGGTTGCGTCTGGTCATCTTTTCGGGAAAGTTTTGCAATCAAAGTGACATTCTTAGTACCAAAATCAGCTTCTTCAAGGTTTTGTGATGTAGCCAAGGTGGCATTATTAGTGTTGAAATCAGCTTCTTCAAGGTTTCGTGTTGTAGCCAAGATGGCATTAGTAATGTTGGAATTAGATTCTGCAAGGCTTTGTGTACATTTTTCAGATTCAAAGACATTGTTCGAAAGCTGTAAAGTTTCGTTTACAACATCAATACATAACTCTTGTAAAGGTTTTGGGTTCTTGAGCGCTTGTGTGCTTTGCTTTTCTTTGAATCGTTTAAAAGCAGCCGGTTCAAATTTGTCTTCTGAGATAACGTTGGGATTAAATGGGTGAATCCCAGTTTTTTTGAAGCCATTTTTGATTACTTCGGGACTTGTTTCCTGCCACGTGTCTGCAAATGTCTGAGCAAAAATGTTTTTTGGCATTTTGGTTCCTACATTGCGCCGCTGCCATGCCACCAATTTCGCGTCCCACTTGCATTTAAAAGATTTGAAAACTGCCACATCTAAGGGCTGCAATAAGTGGGATGTGTGAGGAGGCAGTTTCAAAATCGTAATCCCATATCGGATAGCCAGCTGTACAACATCTAGAGTCACGTGTGTTGAATGGCCATCATAAACAATCAATACAGGGCGTTCTTCACCGAGAGCTGGAAATAATACTCTTTCCAAATAATTGAGAAATATCGGTCCTTCCATCCAGCCCTTGGTGCTAGCTGCGTAAGCCAACTCGAAATCATAATTATCTGTGGTGGCCATCCACTGATTCCACACGTTTTTACCCTTGAAAATAATCAAGGGTGATATTTTTTGGCCAGAGCCACTCGCAGCTGCCAATACGGTTATGTTCTCTTTGGCACTGCCAAAGGTCGTCCTCGAGCATGCTTTATTTACCGCACCTACCACTTTGGTTCTAGTAGGGTCTAGGCATAGTGAAGTTTCATCCAGATTCCAAATCAAATCTGGCCTTTCATGTAAATTTAGTTCAGTCAGGGTATTTTCTAACATCTCAAAGTACTCATGAATAATGAAAGGGTCCGTCATCTTCTTTCGAACATACTCTACTGCTTGAGGTTTTTTCACCGATAGACGGTGTCTTTTTCTAAAATTAATAAACCAATCCGGCCCTGGTTTATTATTGGCAAATGGAGTTTCTAGATTGTTCTTCTCGACATAGTCGGCAACTATTTCTAACGTTTCGTTCCTAGACAATCCGAAACCCCATTTTTCCATTGTCCTAAGGCCATCCGCTAATCGCTGTTCTTGTTCGAAAGGTATAGCTTGCGGTCTACCCACATTTAACGTGTGGTTCTCTTTTAACTTGTCATAAAGTGTAGTTGTGGGTATACCGTGTTTATGCGCAGCGGCGTACATTGAAGATTGGTTATTTTGTACTTCATTTATCGCTTTATCGAGATCTTCTTTAGAATATTTCGGTACTTTCTTTTTTATATAAGTCCGAGGCATGGTTCCTGCGTTGCATTGAAGAATAACTTGCAATGGTAATCTGTAAGTAAAAAGAAGAATTTTAAATTAGGGAAAATTGGCTGTCATTAGTGTTGCCAGCGCAAACATCGATGCTGTCTTGCATTACATCAAACTAGTTTAAGAATCGTTATAAATCTTAATACTTTTTACGATACCGATGATCGTCAAAAATTACGATAACCTGCGGTTTACGATTATCGGCATAGGTATCGTTGCATCCCTATTTTAAATCATTTCTCTGTCGAATCTAACCAAAATACCAACGATACCATTAAATCATAATATCGTACATAATCATAAAATAAGACATAAAAGCTGTAGGTTGAGAACCCCTGGTATCTGACTAAGAAAAAGAAATGGGGTTATTTCGAAAAGATAATCATTCGAAGTTTGCCTGTGGGGTAATTTTGAATGTATCTCTAAAACTACAGATATAATGCTACAACCACTTTAAAAACGCATCAAAAACGTCAATCCATCGTTAAAACAAACAAATAAACAATTAACTTACCAAAATCCTGAGTAATACGGAACGGGGTAATTTCAAAAATCCCAAAAACGCACGTAACAGCTCCTTTCGCAGAAATAATGTCACAGCACACACTCGCTTGCAGCTAGCAACTTGAGCGAACTGAAGGGGGGGAGCGCATGAACATGGCGTCTAGGTGAGTGTTGCCTGATCAAAAATATATTCATAGTTTGGTAGTAAACCGCGATTTTCGGAATTTACCCATTTTCGAAGTTACCCCAATGCACCTTACTTACCGGCAGTTTAGTAAAGCATTTATAAAGAGAAATTTAGAATTTTACAATACAATAAAATATATCGAAAATGAAACGCTAAAATGTCGCTAATATAACGTTAACGACATTTAAGTGGTGTTATTTTGATCAAAAAAATAAACTGATACTAAATGCAAACAGAAATTTCAAAATATTTCCGTAACGCTTATATATTACGCTATGGAAATAAAAGCATTGCAAAGATCACATTAATTCCATTTCAATGATATCTCGAACTTGTTAATAGCTGGTTTATTTATCAAACAGCATCCATTTTACCTTAAATCCCGCGTAAATCGAAAACTCATTTTCGTAGATAACGGCATTATAAGTAATGGACGGCAGTAATGTTGTCAGACGTCAACAGATTTAACTTTTTTTCTACGTTCCGTTAACCCATAATTTTGGCGGTAAAGTCCGATTTGAAATGTTACTATGAAACCATTCATTCGTTCGTTCGTTCAATTAAAACGTTTTCTGTGTGAATCGAAACGGTTTTGGCACATCCGAACGATTTCAAAAATAGAGAAAAACGTAACCATTCGGAATGAAAATCTCAATTCGTATGCGAATGTCAAGTCGCTCGTATGATTTTCAAAAATCGCACTCCAGCTCTACATTGATATCGTTGGTTATACAACATGTTAATGAATAAGTGCAAAACCTCATACACCCCAGCTGATTTATAACAAAATAATTAGATTGAAACAATAATTTCGTTATTTTGATAGTTAACATTTAAAGTTATACGCATTTTAAGTTTTGAGGCAAAAATGATTTTGTTATCAATTCAGCAATGAATGAAAGCGCTAACGTACTCATGGATACATTTAATAATCTTGTTTTGGTAGTAAGTAGGGTCCTCACCCTACTCATGCTCGTGTGATGTGACATCGGGTTCACATTCACAAACAAATAATTGAATATTTTGCAAAAAAATACCTACGTTCAAACCATGATAATTGGATTCTGCTCTCGATTCTAAACAAACTAGTTTCTAGTTTTGCGTTAATTCATTTAACACGTTGTATAGCTCCACTTTTATAATGAAAATAATGTGACGACCATAACAGGAATCTCAAATAATAATTATTGTTAATCATTGGTTCAAGTCATGTTCAAGTTAACTCGTATGGTAATTTTGGCGGCATCGCACGTGCTTCCAAGATCAGTGCTACCAACATTGGAAGACTTTACTAAAGACTTCGCCTGTATAGACTAGATTCCTTTGCCAAAAAAAAGGGAAGCGAGCGTGCCTGGCTGTCAAAAGTGTCAATGTGTGAAATTTTATACGAATTTTGTACGAATTTCTGGATTTTAGAATTTCAGATTCAGATTTTCGCAAAAAGAAAGTACATTTATTTACACATAGTTACTTTACTTTGCGTGTTTTCACGTTTCGGATTAAAATATCTGCTGAGTGTGTTATAATCGATGTGAATTTGGCATGAATTTAGGTAAGAGGTAAGCACAATATTTGACTCCGAAACCAGTTTAAAAAATGTCGTTTATATTTTATACGTCACAGTTTAAAATTTTTCAGCGTAAATATCTAGAAGACAATGAATACGCAACAATCGAAACTAATTTGTTGAAGAAACGCACAAATATCGTCATTGTTGAATCGCCATTCATCGCGCCGCCGCAGCCGGTCGTTTGAAGATCAAAGTTAGTACAAAACTTCGCCGAAATGCCTGGGTAAGTTACATCTTTTCATTACTACTACTTCTAGGTTTTCATAACTAGATACATAAGCATAAGTTACACATTATCAATTAGAACGAAAAATAAACATCGCGGTTTTCATGGGACTATAGTCCCAGGGACGTAAACTGCGAGTGTCTTTTTTGGGACCATAGTCCCAACTTCCCAAGGGACGCTCAAGTGGCTAGCATTCATATAAGCCTCGTATACACTAGGCAACAAATGACTCAACACATGATGCTCAATATGTTTGGCAACGTTGCGAAACAACATGCGACGTTGCCACTAAGTAAATGCTGCCTCCGTGGTCTAATGGTTAAGAGCATTGGCTCTCGATACGGAGGTCGTGGGTTCGATTCCCACGGGGGACACCTAGTGATATGTCACTTTGTGCATTTTTCCCCAGTTGGTTAGGACATTGCAGGCTGAATCACCTGATTGTCTGAAAAGAAAAATGATTCCGTGCTTCGGATGGCACGTTAAGCCGTTGGTCCCGGCTACTATCTCTGATGGTAGTAGTCGTTACATAAAAACCACGTCAGAGGCCGAAAGGCGGTCTGAAAAAACTCTGACACCAGGGCTCTGCCCACACGATAAGAAGAAGAACTAAGTAAATTGCTACCTACTACGTTGATGTTCCGCAATGTCGCGCGTTGTTTTGCAGGGTTTCCGAACATGTTGAGCGTCACGTGTTGTGCATCAATTGTTGCCTAGTGGATACGTGGCTTCATACTTCTTCTTGTTCATATTCACATCCCAAGTGATTACCAAATGTTCAAAATTCAAAATTCAAAATTCAAAATTTTTTTATTCAAAATAATATCATATAGATAGCTTTTTGACGTCATTTTTTGACTCTACCACCGCGTCGGAAGGTGTTCCGTTGAGAGAAGATGCGGCCAGAAACTCTACAACACACATCTTTTAAACAAAACAAAATGTACTTTGTTTTTGAAACAATTCCTAGTATACCTAGGACCAGCACATAATTTACTAGTCTATGAGATGGTGCGAGAATTTGCACAATAAACATTACTTTTAACTTATAATGAATATGTCCTGCCGATAGGAATAAATAAATAAAGATAAATCACCTGGTGGGCTCTTTTTGACCATAGTGTTCTTTTTAAGAGAGGCAAACCAAATATGTAAGGTCAGACTAAAGTAGATTTTGATGTCAAAGTCTGACTTGATTCATGCTCAAAACACATTTCTATGGATTTTACATTTCCGTTGTTGTATGGTTTCCACCACAAAAAGCCTGTTAGAGCTTACGTGGGATCATTACAATGTATGTGCCTGTGAGCGTTATTTATTTATTTATTTATTTCTGAATCTAAACCTCAATGTCAACCATTTACGGCAAATCAAAGTTGAGTTATTAAAAGTATTGACAACGTACCACTAAATATGATAATGATATCAAAGCCAAAACACCTGCAAATATTTGTGCATACACCTGAGTCCATACACAATAAAACTCATTTATAATTTCGCTCATCCGGGGCAATAACGTCATAATTGCAAAATTTACGAAAATGAACTGAGTATGCACAGGTGACTCCAAAAAGGTATGCGCATGTACTGCGTTAAAGACGTATAAGTAGTTAAACTATTCGCCCCTAGATGGCGCTAAACGTCTTTATAGCACAAAAAAAAAACATTTTCGTTGTCAAAAAATCTTAAAAATGCTCTCCTGAAAAGTCACGATTTTGCAATTATGACGATATTGCCCCGGATGAGCGATTTATCCCATATTCAATGTTGGAGGGTACAAACTAAAGAGAAAGCTTAAACGCAAACCATTTGAATAATACAACAGCTTATGGCCAAACTTGCAAAGTGACTCTAATGGCCTCAGAGGGTTATTATTATTATTATCTGTGGTTTTGGGCCTTGACAGGCTTGCTAAGCCTGTGCCACGTAGACCATCGCTGGTCCTTTGTGATCGCCCTTTTTATAGTTCCTTACCAATCCCCACTGCGGCCAGAAATCGCAGTAGATTCTTGATCGGGATAGTTTGTATCTCATCTGGTGTCAGCACCTGCCTACCCAGATGAGTGCTGCGTTTGTACATCAGGGGACCACAATCACATAGGAGGTGCAGAGGAGTTTCCATCTCCTCCTTGCAAAATCTGCAGCCGGTCGTGTCACTTAAATTCAGTGTGTGCATGTGCTTATTTAATTTGCAGTGGCCTGTGAGTGACCTTGCTATTGTACAAATTTGGTCCTTGCTGAGGGCAAGGAGACCGTTCGCAAGTTTGCGATTGTAGCCTTTGATAAGTGCTTTTGAGTGGCCCATGCCTGGGGTGTTACACCAAAGCTTTATTGCCTCACCAAAGCTGGCCTTATTCAAAGAATCTCGCGTTAGACTATTGGGGATTCCGAGAAAGGGTTCGGGGCCTATGAAGTGGTTTTCAGTGCCTCTTCTAGCCAACTCGTCCGCCCTCTCGTTCCCTTCGATGTCTGAGTGTCCTGGCACCCATTGTAGCACAAGTTGATTGTTATTGCCTAAGGCATTCAGTTGTGATACGCAGTCCTGTACTAGCTTAGACCTTATGATCGGAGAGTCTATGGCTAGCAAGGCTGCTTGGCTATCAGAGGGTTAGGAAAGAAAACTATAGTTTCATTTATAAAATTGCTGAGTACTGTAAAGTGTAAGTTGAAGGATGATATAGTAACAAGGATTGAGAGGGGTATGCTTAGATGGTTCGGTCACGTAGAGAGAATGAATGAAAGAAGACTTACAAATGAAATTTATCGAGCACAGGTGAGCGGAAGTGTTGGGAGAGGCCGTCCGAGGAAAACATACCACGATCAAATCAATGAAAAGGACAAGTGCGTAGCACCCTCAATCGACGGAAGTGCATGAAAAGACGTATGAATGTTAATGAGGCTAAAGAGGTATGTCAGAGTTGTAGCGTGTGGCGGTCCGTGGTCTCTGCCTTCCCCCTTGGGACAATGGCGTGAGCTTATGTATGTATGTATGTAAATGTTAATAAAATTTGTAATGTATTTTTACAGGAAAGCCTACACCATGCGTGAGATGAGGAAAATAGTAGACTATTTGGTGGAGCAAAGAGCCTATGAGGATCTCAAAGGCAGGAAAATGTGGATGGATTTTGCTAACTCTAAGGTAAATTTGTATAATTCTCTTTTATTAAAGTCTTGGTTCTTTCAGTATCTAAACTATTATAAAACTGTAACAGAAGTGTGTCTGTACATTGAAGATATTTACAAAAAAAAAAATTACGATATGATTTTTAGATGACCCTGATTCCAAATCACCAATTTTTGGATTTTTTGTCTGTCTGTGTGTTTGTTTGTTTGTTCGTTTGTTTGTTTGTCTGTTTGGGTGTTTGTTTGTTCGAGTATCACGCAAAAACTACTGAACCGATTTTGATAAAACTTTTTTCGTTTGATAGCTTATCATCTGACTTAAAATCTGGTATATAATTTATGCGGACGAAGTCGCGGGTAAAAGCTCGTAATAAATAATTTCTTTACATTCACATCAAAAACCTATTGAACAAGCTACAGAAAATATATAGATTTTGCAAACTCTAAGGTAAATTTGTATAATGCTCTTTTATTTATTAAAGTCTTGGTTCCTTCAGTATGATAAATAATTTCTTTACATTCACATCAAAAACCTATCGAACAAGCTACAGAAAATATTCAATTTAGAATTTTTAGGATAACCAATCATATTGATTTCAGCAAGTAGACCGGACCTGGCAAAGTTTGAAGGAGACATTTTTGAAGCGCATCTTACCGGACATTCATAATCCTTACTACAAGTTAACTCCGGAACAAATAGCCAGTTTTAGACAAGGGTTAGTACACATTTCATAATTTAATATGCATACTGCATTTATTTTTACCCGACTGCGTCAGAAGGAGGGTTATGTTTTTCGAGCGTATGTATGTACTGCCGTCCTTATCATAAACAACGCAATCGACATTTTTGGACATATCGAGTTACGGGTATATTCGGAATCAGCGTAAAGAGATCTACAAGTATAACTGATCCAATTTTCATTATTTTTATAGCACTCCGTGACCTAAACCCGCACTTAGGTCACGGTTTTTCGTTACCTAAGTAGTCCATTATTACACGGATTACACCGTTCGAAAATGAATCTACTTTATTGCACAGATACACAATAGGGACTTTTAAAGCACTCCGTGACCTAAACCAGCACTTAGGTCACGGTTTTTCGTTACTAAATAGTCCATTATTACACGGATTACGTTCAAAAATGAATCTACTTTATTGCACAGATGCATAATAAACAAAAGAAGGTACTCTTAAAATGTGCTTTCAATCAATGTGACCAACATTGAAATGGCGAAATCCCCAATTGACTTCAACTTGCCCCCTACATTAATGATATATTATTTTACTGTGCCCCCCTTACCCCTACGTACGCCGGGCTACTTACCCCTACTCACAACTTATTAATATGTTGGTAGTAGGGGGTGCATAGGGGGTAACGGGTGCGTAGGGGGAAATTAGGGGGTGCGCCCCCAAGTGCGTAGGGGAGATTGGGGTGATTAGGGGGTGCACCCTCTAGGATGAAGGGTAATTAGGGGGTGCACCCCCTAGCTCGTGGGGGTGATTAGGGGGCGTACCCCCTAGTTCGTGGGGGTGATTTGGGGGTGTACCCCCTAGCTCGTGGGGCTATTAGGGGGTGCACCCCTTAGCTCGTGGGGGGCGATTAGGGGGTGCACCCCCTACTAACACCTTATTAGTGTGTTGGTACCAGGGTGGAGTAGGGAGCCTGTGAGTATGAAGTGCGTAGGGGGTGATCAGAGGTGAGTATTAACTATTGATTGTGATTGCGAAATATTAACGAAGCTTTTGAAGTCGTGGTTGTGTCCTTCGGGGGGCTCCGCCCCCCGTGCCCCCGGGGGGGCTCCGCCCCTCCACCCCGCCGGGGGCTTCGCCCCCCGGGCCCCCTTTCTCCTCTTTTATTTGGTATAAGTATTCATAAAATTAAAAACCTCCTTTTTTGAAGTCAGTTAAAAAGTTCACCATTAAAGAGAATTTCATTACATTAAAAAAGTTGGCGGGTTTAGGTCACACGAGCTATAAAATAGTATACGATACTCGTGACCTAAGTAAGTCCATTATTACACGGCGTTTATCGTCCTCGCTGCGCTCGGACGATAATTTCACGCCGTGCAATAATGGACTACTTAGGTCACACGTATCGTAATGTACTATTATAGCACTCCGTGACCTAAACCCGCACTTAGGTCACGGTTTTGCGTTACCTAAGTAGTCCATTATTACACGGATTACACCGTTCGAAAATGAATCCACTTTATTGCACAGATGCATAATAAACAAAAGAAGGTACTTTTATAGCATTCCGTGACCTAAACCCGCACTTAGGTCACGGTTTTTCGTTACTAAGTAGTCCATTATTAACACGGATTACATTACACCATTCGAAAATGAATCTACTTTATTGCACACGAGCTTTTACCCGCGACTTCGTCGGCATAAATTATATACCAGATTTTAAGTCAGATGATAAGCTATCAAACAAAAAAAGTTTCATCAAAATCGGTTCAGTAGTTTTTGCGTGATACTCGAACAAACAAACAAACAGACAGACAAAAAATACAAAAATTTGTGATTTGGAATCAGGGACATCTAAAAACCATATCGTAATTTTTTTTTTGTATATATCTTCAATGTACAGACAAATTTCTGTTACAGTTTTATAATAGTTTAGATATGCATAATAAACAAAAGAAGGTACTTTTAAATGTGCTTTCAATCAATGTGACCAACATTGAAATCGTGAAATCCCCAACTGACTCCAAGTTCCCCCCCCCCCCCTACTATAATTATATTTTATCGTACCTATACTTACCCCTACGTACGCCCTACTTACACCCGCACCCTCTACTCACACCTTATTAGTATGTTGGTAGTAGGGTGCGAGTAAGGGATGCGCCTCCTAGTGCGTAGGGGGTGATTGGGGGGTGTACCCCCTAGCTCGTTGGGGTTATTAGGGGGTGTACCCCTAGCTCGTGGGGTGGTTAGGGGATGTACCCCCTAGCTCGTGGGGGTGATTAGGGGGTGTACCCCTAGCCCGTGCTGATGATTTGGGGTGTACCCCTAGCTCATGGGGAGGGGGTGATTAGGGGTGTACCCCCTAGTTCGTGGGGGTGATTAGGGGGTATACCCCCTAGGTCGTGGGGATGATTTAGGGGTGTACACCCTAGCTCGTGGGGGTCATTAGGGGGTGTACCCCCTAGCTCGTGGGGGTGATTAGAGGGTGTACCGAAAAGTTCGTGGAGGTGATTAGGGGGTGCACCACCTAGTGCGTACGTGCGTGAGTAGGGGCTGATGATGATGTGACGGTAGATGTGATTAGAGGTGAGTATTAATTACCTATTGATTGTGGTTGCGATATATGAACGAAGCTTTTAAAGTTATGGTTGTGGCCTACGGGGGGCTCCGCCCCTCCACCCCGCCGGGGGCTTCGCCCCCGGACCCCTTTTGTAGTCTTTTCGTTAGTATACGTGTTCATAGAATTAAAAAGTTCAACATGAAAGAGAATATCAATACATTAATAAAAAGTTGGCGGGTTTAGGTCACACGAGCTATAAAATAGTATACGATACTCGTGACCTAAGTAAGTCCATTATTACACGGCGTTTATCGCCCTCGCTGCGCTCGGACGATAATTCACGCCGTGCAATAATGGACTACTTAGGTCACACGTATCGTAATGTACTAATATTTGTATATAATTTCCTAGACATAAGCCACGCAATCGTAACACATGCGAAGGTAATAAACAATATTTTGGGGTTAATTGATATGAAAGATTATTATTTAAGAAAAATAAATATAGCAAAAAGAAAGGTTATAGCCTGTACTACATAGTCAATTAATAAAAAATAATTAATGTCTGTTAGTATTTTAAGAGACGGTCAAAAACGAAAAAAAAACTTTACGAGCCATTTTCTCGAATTTTCCCTCCATGCAAGTGCGTTGTTTATGCTAAGGATGGCAGTGTATGTATATTTGTATGTCTATTTCTTTGGCACGGCCTACAGCCTAAACGGCTTGATGGATTTTGACGTATGAGATGTAGTTAGATTTGTAAAAATCGTGAGACTGACATAGGCTATATTATTTTAATAGGGTGGTTGCGAATTAAGAAAAAAAAGGGGGAATAAATTTTTTTTTTTTGGGAAATTTACTATATGGGTATCAAATGAAAGCTTGTGAACAGAAAATTCCAAAAATTAAGATATTATAGTACTTTTATGCTACCATTTCGACACGAGACTAAAAGTATGAAATAAACTAAATTATTGAGAAAAACAAAAAACACGACTGCATAAAAAAATATTATACTAACTGAAAAGAGAAAAACAAGCTCTTTGAATTCACTAATCAGTTAAGTATAACAACTTGGTTCGAGCAAATATATAGTGTCCGACCGAAGTTTCGGATTCGGCCAGTTTCGGCCCAAATTTGGAGTTTCGGTTCGGTTTCGGCAGAAAAACGGCCGAACCTACGACCGAAACCGAAACTACGTTCGTGAGTTTTCGCCCGGTCTTCGGAGGCGATCGCCGGCGTAGTGGGGAGCGTGGAATTTACTCCCTGCGCCCCTGTTGCGCTGTTTGTTTTGTGGTGTGAATTTAGAGGTTATTTTCAATTTATGTTATATTTTTTCCAATCGGGTAATATTATTTAGTGTCCGACCGAACCTAGTTTTTACAACCGAAACCGAAACCGAAACCGACGTTCGGTTCCCGTTTCAGTTTCGGCCGAATCCGAAACCGAAACCGAAACTTCCTTATGATATAATTCTTCCCCACTTTTTAGGTTTTGTTCAATGTAGCTAGTTGCCAATATGTGTTTTATGTTTACAGAAGCAGTTAATTTGATAATTAACTGATTACTTAGTAGTTTTGTTGTTTTGAAAACAATTATTTCTTAAACTTAAATAATTAAACTACCTTTAGTTTCTGCATATTTATAAACATGAACATAAACACTGAATACAAGGTGTAAATTTAAATGCGTTACATATTAAAGGGGATGCTTCAGTCCATCAAATTGGACAACTTTTAGGATGGGGCTAACTTGATGTGTCGCCGTGTGTACAAATAAATAAAATTGCAATTTGTCACTTTTAGGCAAAAATTTTATTATTCAGGTTTAAAGTATACAGGGTGTCCAGACCATCAAACTGAACAATTTTTACTATGGGACCAATATCGAAATCGCGAGTAAAAATCGGATGTTCCACATTAAACCACAAATCTACCGAGCTAAAAGCAGCGAGCTAAGGGGCAGTTGGTTTTTTTTTTTGCGATTTCGATGTTGTCCCCATCCTAAAAGTTGTTCAGTTTGATGGACTGAAGCATCCCCTTTAATATGTAACGCATTTAAATTTACACCCTGTATTCAGTGTTTATGTTCATGTTTATAAATATGCAGAAACTAAAGGCAGTTTAATTATTTTTGATAAAATAAATTTTAGATATCAAAAAGACTGAGATGGTCACACATAATCAAATCACCTACGTGATGTTTTAAAAACTGATTTCTCTGATTTTTTCTGAGTTAAAATATACCTCACCTTTCCCCATAGGTGGATATGTACACACCTACCATGTACCTACCTATATGTACCTAGAGTAGTAATAATTGTTTTCAAAACAATAAAACTACTAAGTAATCAGTTAATTATCAAATTAACTGCTTCTGTAAACATAAAACACATCATATTGGCAACTAGCTACATCGAACCAAACCTAAAAAGTGGGGAAGAATTATGTCATAAGGAAGTTTCGGTTTCGGATTCGGCCGAAACTGAAACAGAAACCGAAAGTCGGTTTCGGTTTCGATTTCGGTTGTAAAAACTAGGTTCGGTCGGACACTACAAATATAATTTGAATGTTATTAGGTAGGTATTGCAGGCTTTTTTGTTTTTCTCAATAATTTATTGTACCACATTTTGTCCCACTGCTGAGCAAGATCTCCCCTAAACTTATCCACATCTCCTTGTCCAGGGCCTCTACCCGCACATTCGAACTTCGTAATTGCGTGGACGTTTTCGTTCCAATGTCATAATGTCAACTCTATTTCAATGAAGTGCGGACCGAAACAGTGGCGATATATCGAACATCGAAAGTCCGGGTACAGGGCCAGTGTGATATACCTCCATTCATTGCAGTAGGCATCCAACTCATCGCACCACCTTTTCCATGGTCTTCCATGACCTTTAATACCATATCATGGGGCACCCATTGAATGGGAATTGATGCCCACCATTTGGTTTGCATTCGAGAGAATTGTCCAGTCCAGCCCAGTTCCACTTCAGTTTTGCAGATTTCTCACCTACATCAGCTATTTGAGTTTTGGATGTTGTATTTCAGAAATGGTCCGTCCTTTTCACACCTAGTATACTGCGCTCCATAGCTCTTTGGCATGACTGCATACATATAATAATGTATTCTACTGAGTATAATAAACACTAGATATAAAAGATATATTGTCATCTTTTTCCTAAAGTAATCGTTGTTTATAATTTATTTACTCTATGGTAATAGGTATAACATCAGTTTAGACTAGTTTCGTATAACGAAAAAATTAAAAAATATTAAAATTACGGTCACAGGCACATACATTGTAATGGTGTAACTGGCTATATAATATCTAGATATTTTTCTGAACAGCTTGCTAATGTATTAATGGTTCGTTTACAGTGATTAAAAGTGCCAATTATTCATTTTACAGCTATGATGTTGCAAAAAGAAATATACATAAATTGAAACTACGATCTACGAGTGAGGATTCGAGAAACATTACAACAGGTAATACTAGTGTTCAAATAAATAATATGTTTTTAAAGGCATTGATAAATTCATGATTAGAATATACACAGGTGTATTTTTGGGCAAATGTCGGCACTGCGCCCTAAACTTAAATTCATAATTCGACAAGCAACGTCAACTTAACTTGTGAATAGATTTTACTGTTTGTTTTGGTGTAAAATAAAGTATATTTGATTTGATTTGATAGATCCATTCATAACTATAAATGAAGTCATTCATAATCATAAGTTACATCAAAGTTGATGTCGAATTATGATACAGACTTTAGTATAGATACCCACAAGAACATTAATTTGGTGGTTGTGTTTTTAGAAAACCATCGAAAAGATAATGACGGAGCCAGCACTAGCAAAAACGAAGAAAATCCCCCCCCAGGTGAGAACGTTCAGTGTTCAAAGATTCAGCCTTCCAGCAGATCTTCCATGGAAACTCTGGTTCTTGAAAACTGTTACAAAAACGCAGAGGAAATACTAAGAGAGCTAGAGTCACCGAAGAACGACGACGTCAGGTCAATGAAATCACTAAAGGATTTGATAACATATTCTGAGCCATTAACACCTATGCTACAAGAAGTTATTGATGACTTTGCAACAGATGACGAAGAAACACCATTACAAATTGTCGAGGAAGTTGGAGATGATCCTAATATTGATGCTGGCAGGTTATTAATACGAGAATCAGTCAGTCTGAAAAAGACTGAAGAAGTTAATGGTAATGAATCCAAAAAACTGACCGAAGATTCTAACACCAACAAAAAGGCACAAGAGACAAGAGAAATCCGCGAGACTGATGGAGACAATAAGGAAAAAGATATTGCAGAAAAATCCAATAATGCAGAAAAAAACAATAAGGATACTGACGTTATTGTTATTGAAGACAGTGAGAACAAAACTAAAAACAATGAAGATTCTCAACAGAGAACTGATTCAAATATAATAGATTTTTCTTGTAATGATACACCCGATTCTTTACTGCCAAATAATCAGGAAGGGTTTAAAAACAATTCAAATTCTGATAAGCGGACTTCTAATGAAATATCAACGTTAGAAATTCCAGACAGCAATGATGTTGGAAAGAAAAAGACTGCAGGCAAAAATCTTCAATTAAAAACGAAAGAACACAAGAATCAAAAAGAGGAATCAAAAAAACAGCTTACTGAAACTAATTCTGTAATCGAAATTACAGAAAAATCTGAAGAACCTATTGTGATCGACTCTCATTCCACTATTGAACCTGAACAAGATTCAGCAAAAAATATTGAAGATTCTCAACAGGCAGAAATACCTGACAGTAAAAAAATAACTAACACTCAAAAAGAAAATAGTGTTATTGAAATAATTTCCAACGAAAAAGATACTGAACAAAAAGATCTTTCAAAAGAGAACAATTCTCAAGAAGCTGGACCATCCGCTTTGAATAATGAGCTAAATGATTCACCAGAAATAAATCCGTGCCTGAAAAGTGTTAGTTTATATGCTGAACTATTTTCTCAACCTATATACAGTGATTCTGACAGTAGTGATGAAGAACAAGAAACGAGACCAAACAAAACAGAAGGTAAAACTGTCGAAAGTAAAAAAGGAGAAAATATACTTTCTGTAGAGAAAACAGTCGCCAATGAAATAAAATCACCAGCTAAAAATCCTGTTGAAAGTAAAAAAGAAGGAAATATACTTTCTATTCAGAAAACAGTCTCCAATGAAATAAAATCACCAGCTAAAGCTTTGAAAACAGTCCTCAATGGTGTAGATGATGTAGTTCTTTTAAAGTCACATTCTGAATCTGACAGTGAACACTTTGAAGGTCCAAAGCCTCAGCAGAAAAAGAAAACACCATTGGCAGGTGCAGCTAAAACTAACAGAGATAATGTCTTAGCTAATATTTTTGGATTTTCAAGTGGTAAGTTTAACGGTGATCATATTTAACTTGAAAACAAGGTAATAATGTTTTCTTTATTTATGATTATGAAGCAGGACTGCGGCCGTAGTATGGCAGCGTGATATAGCGCTATCGCGCCTTAGCTCTCTTTCTATTTGCACGCAAACGAACGAGATAAAAGGCTTGATATAGTCGTATCACGCGCAACATGTTACTAGTATAAGAGATAAGTGTACTTTTTGCAACCATCAGCAGCAAGGCTGATTTAGTGTTTATGGGGTGTAGAGCATCTTTGTGATGGGGATGCACCAGGTCTGCCTGCATAACTCCAGTCAGTTTAGGAGTTACTGATGATTAAAGGTCTGAAAAAAATTAACGGTCAGCTGCACGGCTGATCGTATGATATTTTTGTAGTATGCACTGCAGCTATGTGAACAGTACAAAAACTGTCAAGTTCTGTCAGTCGGTTTAGGAGATACAGCCAGTCAAAGTTCCGACCTTTGAACGGCTGTATCTTCTAAACCGACTGATGAACCATGTCAGTTTTTGTACTGTTCACATAGCTACAGTGCATACTACAACAATAACATACGATCAGCCTTGCAGCTGATCGCTAATTTTTTACAGACCTTTAATCATCAGTAACTCCTAAACCGACTGGAGTTATGCAGGCAGACCTGGTTCATCCCCATCACAGAGATGCTCTACACCCCATAAACACTGAATCAGCCTTGCTGCTGATGGTTGCAAAAAGTACACTTATCTCTCGGAATATACGGCTTCTAGAATTAATTAATATTAAATCAGCTGTGATTGTTATTCAAGCCACATATGATCACCCGTTCCAACAGTTTGAACTGTTCTAAGCATAAGAATGGGTTTGCATGCTGTTGAAAATCAAAGACATTTGGAGATAAAAAACAATGTTAATAAGCTTTGTTCTTCCTTCCTTGTGTAAAAATATTTTACTAACAAGAAATATATCATTATTATGTATTGGATGTTGCACTATCGATACGTGTAAAATTATGCAGTCGTTTTTTTAATGTTTAATTAAGATATAAAGGACAGTTTATGCCGAAAACAATGATGATCAAATAGCTCCTTTATGTCTTCATAAAACTTAAAAAATAATGGAACACTGTTGAACTAAATCCCATTTTTTCACCTAACTGCATTTTTCTTCAGCTGGCATGATACTATAACTGAATGCCTGAACCATGTTTTTAATGGAGTACATTTATAGCAGCTACAATATGGTATTCGTTTCAGGTGCCGTATCGCGTAAGAGAAGTGTTAGCCATCGAAGCAACTCTGTTCGCAATACGAAACGGTGCAGAACCATATCTCGGAGCAATCATCAGTAAGTTATTTTTAGGCCAGTTTTCTTTTTATAATTTCAGTTTTTTAACAATCAATTATATCTTCAAGGCACAGGTGCCAGATTTTGCAAGCAATTTCAACTTAGTCACCAAAAATACCACATAAGCAGAAAGGGACAAACAACATAGATTTTCTCTCGCTCACTCTGTGTAATCAGCGTATAAGCCTGTCTCGTTTTCGCGACTCTTATTATTTTGCGATCGGTCTAGCAATGAAAGTAACTAACACAAATGAACCGAATAGTATACAGGGTGTTTGGGTAAACAGTTGCATTACTTAAATGGGTGATTGTACCCATGATACTGAACAACTTTCCCAAAGAACTGAAAACCGCAAAAAAAATTGGATTTTCCATACTAAATGCAATCAGCTGATCGGAAGTTTGTATGAAAAGCCGAAAAAAATTACGAATTTCCTATAGGTTTCTTAGGGAAAGTTGTTCAGTATCATGGGTACAATCACCCCGTAAAGTAAAGTCAAGAGCACGTCAAGCTTGACACTTTGGACTTTGTACCGTTCTTATTTAGTGCGCCATAAGTGTTACAATCGAACTGCAAGTGTAAAGCTTGATGTGCTCTTGACTGTACAAGAGTATTTATTAGGTTGAGTTTAGTTAGTTCGCTGGTTGGGAGTACAATATTTGTAATTGTAACATTTTCCATTGCAGTAACCACGCATCTGCCTCAAGTAGCTCAATTAGTAGCGATTCTGAGCCGCCATGTTCCCGAAAAGAAAGAAACAATGGAAACTACTTGTAAGTGTATGTCTACCTTGGTTAAAATGTATACAGGGTGTTACAAAAATACAAATAAAAAGGTTTAAGAGTTTAGACCATCAAACTGAAAAATTTCACTATGGGACCAATATCGAAATCGCGAAAAAAAATCTGATGCTCCATCTACTAAAGCTAAATGTATGGGATAGCGGATTTTTTTTTTCGCGATTTCGATGTTGGTGCCATAGAGAAAGTTGTTCAGTTTGATGGTCTTAACAACCTTAAAAGTTTTAAATGTTTATTTTTACTTTTGTAACATCCTGTATTGTATTAATCCAAACTAAAAGATAATTTTTTGGAGCCAAATAGAAAGCAACAATTTATAAGAACCTGGCCAAGTTTTGTATAAAAAAAAGTTATAGCCTGTAGGATCCCACTGCAGGGCAAAGGTCTTCTCTCACGAATAAGGGCGAGAGGGAGTGGGCCATACTCTACCACGCAGGCCCAGTGCGGGTTAGTGGAGGCAAGTTAGTGGTCAACTTTCAACAGAGTGAGATAATTTTCAAGCCGCCTTAGTAGGCCATCTGCCGGAACTAAGCGGGACCAACTGCTTAACGTGCGTTCCGAAATAGGAGACGCTCGAGATGGAATACCACTAAACTGTCACCCTTCCAAAGACTGGGCAGACCTGCACGTCTAGTATGATTTCTCTACACGCGAGAGACGCGCCTTTTCTCCATAGAAAAGGACGCTGACAATGTTCTCGTTACTACGCCAACATCTATGTATATTTCTGTTTAAGGCTGCGCCGAGCCTATTGTGCTGCCTTGATTTTTGGAAATATTGGGAAATAAAAAAATACGGCTGGGGGCAGCACAATAGGCTCGGTAAAGCCTTAACGTTTTTGTGCTATATTACGAACAAGTACATAAAATTAATTGTCTAGACACATTATAATGTTTTTTTTATGTGGAATTAATTACAGGAAACCAAAATCGTACGACATATTAACAGAGGCTGGCGGCGGCGGTCTTTTTGTGATAGGCGACGATAGGAAGCTGCACGAGATTGTGATGTCCGGTAAACATTCTATGAACCATCTTTACTTTGATGAAAGTAAGTATAATGGCAGACCTCCGTCACTCGGCTGTAAGGTACCGAGAGAACGGTGATAGCCCATACGGAAGAAAGCAACTCAATCACGAGGCGTCGGTTCGATTCCTGGCCTGTACCACTAAGGCATCGTTCAAGGAGAGGCGGTGCTTCACGCGGCGCGGGCTGCCGGAAAAACAAACATATGTAGATGTATGAGAGCGTTCACGGAGAAGCGTTTTTGCATGCTTTTGTTTGATTTGAGGCGTCGCATGTGGCGGGCGCCGCGGCAGGTGACGCTGCGGCCGACGCGGCAGGTGACGAGGCGGCCGACGCGGCTGCGCAGCGGCGGGCAACACGGCTATAGTTGTAAACGGACGGTTTAAAACGAAACGGGCGGTTTAAAACGAATTTCTACGGATAAGACCAAGTAGCTTATATAAAGACTGACAGGATGCAAAAAAAAGCTGCGGTAGCCGCGGTGGGCGCCGCGGACGGAACCATGAACGGAGAATACGCTTGAAGCGCCGCGTGAAGCGCATCGTCTCCTTGAACGAGGCCTAAGTTCCACGGAATTTATGTACGGTTGAAATTATAATTATCATCATCATCTAAGCCGATGGACGTCCACTGCTGGACATAGGCCTCCCCCAAGGATCGCCATAACGACCGGTCCTGCGCTGCCCTCATCCAACGTTTTCCCGCCGCCTTCACCAGGTCGTTGGTCCACCGTGTGAGGGGCCTACCCGCGCTGCGCTTTCCGGTACGCGGTAGCCATTCGAGAACTTTTCGGCCCCACCGGCCATCGGTTCTGCGAGCAATGTGCCCCGCCCACTGCCACTTAAGTTTAGCAATTCTTTGGGCTATGTCAGTCTGGTTCTTCTGCGGATCTCTTCACTTCTGAATCGACCTCGCAGGGAAACTCCGAGCATAGCCCACTCCATTGCCCTTTGGGTGACTTTCAGTCTTTTTATAAGGCCTTGAGTGAACGACCACGTCATTGGCCCCGATTCGAACTGTGCAACGACTTAACTTAACTAAATTTATTCCTGTCACTTTCTAAAATAAGATTAAGAAAAGAGACAGAAAACCATCAGCTGACTTTAGTGCTGTCAAAGTGACGTTACACGCCCAAAAACGCTTTAAATAAGATGGCGTACATTATGATGGCATCTTATTTTGGGCGTGTAACGTCACTTTGACAGCACTAAAGTCAGTTGTTGGTTTTCTGTCTCTTTTCTTAATCTTATTTTAGAAAGTGACAGGAATAAATTTAGTTAAGTTAAGTCGTGGCACAGTCCGAATCGAGGCCATTATCACTATACTTCATTCAAAATAAAGACGAAGAGATTTCTCGATTCCGATATGCAAATATAATTTATTTATCAGAAAGATATACCATCCGACATATCTTGGACGTTACTAAAGCTTTTCTAAGATTAAGTGAGCGTAAGTGTTTCAAATCTTAGTTTCTATGATTCAAAATAGCCTTAAAATTTCGTTGCTATTTGGAATGGAGTATAGCTCGGCGGTGAAGGAAACCTGCATACCCGAGAGTGAAAAGATAATCACATAAAATATGGGTAAGCGTGGGCCAAACACAATAGACCAGCAATAGTCGCAGTAACATGTAACACTGCGACATTTACTGGTCTATTTGGGCTATTGAATAACGAACCTTGCTTGCAATAGCCCAACCAACAAAAATAAGGTACCAAGATAAGCACTTAACTTTGGCGCACCGTAGGCAATGCGACGGACAGAATGTCACTGAAGTAAAAGAAGTAGTAGAAGTAATTAAAGTGTGGGAATTTATCATTTTCCAAGGGAGTAATGTATCAATTACGTAGTAACTCATTAGTAATCTGTGATACTGGGTGCCAAGTACGCGATCTGTGAGAAAGAACAATGTCTCAGGCAGCTTTCAACACTTTCGCTGCTAAGCTCAAAACAATGATACTCGCGCAGTTCTAACACTGTAGAATGCTATACAATTCTGACCCATCGGGTGAGTCATGCGCACTGCGGCCCATTTGTTGCTGACCTACGACGTAGGTCGTCCGCAGTTAAAATGTTAAAGGTATTGGTTATCAGGTTATCCCAAAAATGTTACCAGTGGGGCAAGCATGGCAGCGCGGCATATCAAAGAAAGTCGTTTATCTCTCTTTCTCTTGGTGCGTAACAGAACGGGAAAAAGAGCGCTAGTTATAGTCGTGCACATTCGACTGTTCACTTCACAGAACTAGAATTAATATCCATATTCAAATTATTTTTGATAAAATGATTTTAAAGAAATCGTTGATACTAAAATAACGAAAAAGGATCTTATTGATCGTAAAGTAATCTTGCTGAAATCGATATCATTGGCATCCTTTTAAACTCGGAGTCTGAGAACATCAAACTGAACAACTTTTACTATGGGAGCAAACCGATAGTAGCAAAAAAAAAATCTGCTGTTTCATACATTTGAGTCGCTGTTTAGTATTGAACAACAAGATTTTTTGCTACGATCGGTTTGCTCCCACAGTAAAAGTTGCTCAGTTTGATGGGTAGACTCTTAGTTTAAAAGGATGCTAATGATATCAATTCCACCCTGCATATAAATTGTAAAACAATATTAAGATTTGATTTTAAAATTGTAGATAGAGAAGAAGCAACTGACGGCTTTTGGAGGAAAAAATTTTTTGAGGAAAAATTAAGAGCAGATGAACTTTCAAGGTGATGGTATTAAATAATTTGCTAAGATTACTTCTACCTTGCGCCATACAACAGTTGTTATATTATGATGGTTTTTATCTTTTTATAGATTGTTAAAAAATGCTCAACAAAGTCGGGTCCCTAACACAGACCGCAGTTCACCAATTTTGCGAGCAAATCCATCTACGTGAGTATTTCACTGTTTTCTTTTTCTTCTTTTTAATTTAAATGCCAAGAAGTAGAGGAGTAGGAGCTCGCCATTAAATCTTTAATTTAATCTATAAGTACATAATAATAAAATTATAAACTTGGCGTGGATTTACATTGAAGATACATATTTGCAAACATTTTAATTGGGGGCGTTTAGGATACGTAATTTGAGACCGTTTTTAGCTTTCCGTATCCAAAGGGTGAAAACGGAACCCTATTACTAAGCCTACGTTGTCCGTCCGTCCGTCTGTCCTACCTATCTAAGGCTGTAACTTTTGAACAGTAATAGCTAGATAGTTTAATTTTTTTCAGATTATGCGTTATTACGGCGGATTTGTTAACAAATAATAAAAACGTCAAACTTAGTGTGATTATAGAGCAAACTCTACAGAATAACAACAAATACTAAAAACCGGCCAAGTGTGAGTCAGTCTCGCGCTAAAGATCCCGGACAAAAAAGTTTTTTTTCTAAGTTAATAATGTTGTGTTCTGTGGTGGTGTAGTACGGAACCTTCGGTGCGCGAGTAGCCCGACTCGCACTTGACCGGTTTTATTATGATGTTTCCCTGTTTGTGCACGCATGATTTGGAAATTTCACAAAAGCATATGGCATAATTTGTATTGACATTTAGTCTCTTTTTCATCGCAAGTATTAAAAGTTTGTGGTCTGCGAGTACGAAGTCGCTGACCCCGCTAGATGTTAATAAACCTTAATTATTTTATGTTCCGAAAATTATAAAAAATTTAAAAAAGGTACATATTTTTCCAAAAATTTACTTACAACATTAATGTTTCAGGAGTGCTGTGAAAGGCGATAGGGTGCAGACACAGCTAAAAGGAAATTGTGACAAAACTGAATCGAAAACTCAAATTGCAGAAGACATGAAAGATAAAAATCATGTCAAAATTAAATTTACAAAAGACAATGAGGTGAGAACATGTAGTAATACTTTTAGTTTATTTACTTTACTTTTTTTACTTTACATTTAATAAGAAACCAATAGAACACATACAAAGCTGCATTGCAGCATTACACTACAATTTACTTACAACATATACACATTATAAGTATGGAGCAATGCATCTGAAATAAATAAAGTTTTTAAACATCAGAAGAGATCAATTAGGATCATAAATGGATTACACAGGCGCACATCCGTGAAACAATATTTTAAGAAATGTCAAATAATGACAGTTATATGCCTATTACGCCAGTAATTTTAAACATCTCAGGTCGCAATAAATTGTACGGAGCTGCTTTTTTGGGAGGTTGTTAGGATAGATACCAGTAATATAAAACCAAATTTGCAGCTTCGAAAGACTTGTGCTAACCGAATGGTGCTTAAAAAACCTCGAAATTTTCTGACTTTTTTCAGGGGTTGACTTATAACTTCTAAACGGTGCATCTTACATAAACATTATTTACTACGTTTTTAAATAAGATAAAATTATCTGTAATTTGAATTTAATTTCAGCTCTGTAAGTTTAGTAAGTCTTGAGATACAATACTTCAAACATTCGCCATTTTTCCCAAAAAGTTCAAAATTGAAGTTTTTTGCGTCTTTCGAACAGGATACCGGCTAAAATACTTATTCTACGAGGAAAATTATAAGAAATGAAATTGTAAAGCAGCTATTAAGCTTTAATTTAAGTATATTTTGAATCTTGTACAGCCAACATTAACGAAAAATTAAGGAATTTTTTTTTTTTTTGAAATGGAGCTTCTATTGTCAATTCATATTAATACTGCGAAGTTATCTATTTAATTTTATAAAAATGACATTACATTTATAAATTAGATATTTTAAAGCAGGAATGTCAAACATGCATGAGACTTCTCACTACATTTTCTTGCGGCTCTATCAAATTTTAAGAATGGCTTCCTGATGCGGCCCGTGAGCGAACAGAATTTTATCATTTATTAAGTACGTAGGTACTCATAATTATGTACCAACACCAATTTTGGGTGTTATGCTACTGGTATCTACCCTAAAAACATCCCAAAAAATCAGCTCCGTGCAATTTATTGCGACCTAACGCGATTTTTATGTCTAAGGTTACTGGCATATATACATATATAACAGTTTATTAGAGGTACAAACGGAGAAAGATGCCTATATAAAAAATATGGACATACATAAATACAATTTGAGAAATAAAGAGAAACTACAACATCCTAGGACGAGACTAGACAAAGTGATGAAACAGGGAAAATTTATAAAAATAAAAATGTATAACAATCTACCATTAGAAATAACCAAACTCTCCGTCCCTGAATTCAAAAACAAAATTAAAAAATTTCTGCATGATCACCCATTTTACGGTTTAAACGAGTACATGGACATGAATCTCACCGTAGACCTATTCTAAAATAATGATTAATGATAAGTGACAAACCTTGGGGCTATTTAATGTTGTGTGACGTGAAACAAATGATTTATTGTATGGTAGATAGAAATCAACTTATAGCATACTGATATTGAATTTGATATAATTATGTATATTGTTAATCGAAATTTCACAATCAATAGCTTATTTGTAATATTTTATTTGTTAATTTTTTTTTCTTTTTGTATTATTGTGAATGTAAATGAATTTAAGTATTAATTATGATTAGGTAAACTTGACGTACCTAGTGTAGCATTCTCTGTTACAAGGCCAATAAAATTCTGATTTCTGATTTATTTGTAATAAATAAATAACGCTCACAGGCAAGTATGTAATGATCGTATCGACAGTAAGCACTATAGGCTTCTTTTATTATAAGGGGTATTTATTAAGCACAAAAACACATACAAAATACAGAACACCAGTGAATAAAAATAATAATCCATAATAAACTAAAACACAAATTACAAATAAAATATGTCCTCCAAAGCGCCCCAGTGGCGTAGCGTTACGGGTAGTACTAGTATTTATTCTGTGGTAGCGTGGGCTTTTGCCGCCCGGGGCACAGACTGATTTTGCCGCCCCCTTATCTTACCTACACCAAAAATAATGGAGCGAGCGCAGCGAGCTCGAAATTTTTTGCACGACAACTCACGAACGAACATATAACATCCATGACCGAACCGGGATTCGAACCCAGGACCCTAGTTTGGCAGTCCGGCGTGGTAACCATTACACTAACCGGGTCGTCTGCAGCTAAACGGTCTGTAAGAGGGTGAGTAGTGGGCGCGTAAGTGGTGAGTAGGGGGTGCATAGAGGGAGTGAGTAAGGGTGCGTAGGGCTGAGTAGGGGGTGAGTAGTGGGTGCGTAGGGGATGAGTATGGGTGCGTAGGAGTGTGCACCCCTGCACACTCCTACGCACCCATACTCATCCCCTCGTCGTACCCCCGTACGTAGGGGTGCGTAGGGGATGAGTACGTGGTGCGTAGGGGTGAGTAGGGGTACTTAAGGGTGAGTAGGGGGGTGCATAGAGGGATGAGTAGGGGGTCTACTTTCAGAAATCAAAAAAACTATTCAGTGCCACAAAAAAAAAACATAAACAAGTCCTAAGTCCACGCGTACGAAGTCGTGGGCAACAGCTAGTATTACATAAAATTTCGATACAGCATACACATCCTCTGTGCAACACACTACATACAGGAAATTTCTTGTATTTGGATTGGGTGGAATAAAAATATCGCCATAATAATTACTTACCTATGTAATAGCCGTAGGTAATTAATGCGCGGGAACTTATAATTTACTCAGAAAGTGATGTATGTGTTACGAAGTATTATTTATTTATTATTTTGGTTGTAAGGGCTTGGTCAATGACCAATAGCTACTGCGACCTGAATAGATCTATTGTAGCTGTCACCCTAGACCTAAAGGTCGTTTCCTAGGCCCACGGACTTCATGAACCGTGTTATGCTCTTGGAGGGGAGGTCCCTAATGTCATTAGGTGTATTACGTATCCACCTAGATGGCGACTCCTGCTGTGAATGAGCACTTCGCATTCGCAGAGGAGGTGTATGGGCGTTTCCTCTGCTTCACAGCAGAATCTGCAGGTGGGTGAATCTACAAGCCCCATTCTGTGTAGATGCTTGTTTAACTTACAGTGTCCTGTTAAGGCTCGCACTAAGAGCCTTAAGTCGTTGCGGTTTGAATTGATGGCCTCTGAGGTAAGTCTGTTTGAAAAGCCGGTCACGAGTTCTTTTGCGTGCCTCAGTCCTGGTGTATCCGACCAGAGCTTACGGCTTTGGTTCACGGCCCATTCCTTCAGCACACGTCTAGAGGTGTTGCGAGAGATTCCGCAGTAAGGCTCGGGGCCTATGGCGTCCTCTTCCGCCCCTCTTCGTGCCAGCTCGTCAGCAGCCTCATTTCCATCAATACCGCAGTGTCCAGGCACCCAGCCTAGGGTGACAGAATTTGTCGAACCTAGCTGGTTTAGGGCTTGGACACATTCTAGTGTTAGTTTCGACTATTTCATCAGATCCTAGCGCCTTCAGAACAGCCTGGCTATCTGATAAAATAACAATGTGTTTCCCCTTTGGGTATCTTTGTAGATTCTCATGTACACAATCTAAGATAGCGTACATTTCTGTCTGTAATACCGTGGGATGCTGGCCAAGATGAATCGCCTTTTTAATCTTGGGATTGCCACCACATACTCCAGCTCCAACACGGTTGTCCTTCCTGGAGCCGTCTGTAAACCAGACGACGTCTCCAGCACCAAAGGATTGTGGGGTATTCCCGTTCCAGTCCTCTCTTTGGGGTAGGATTACCCTGTATAACCTGTTAAAGTTATACTCTTTGTTCATGGTGTCTTTAGGCATACACATGATCGGAATTGTTATGAGAGTTTCGTGTAACCTTCTCATAACAGAGGACTTCCATTTGGGGTCTCCTCGTTCCAAGGCTCGGAGCATTGCAATTTTTGCCTCTTTCTGCACATGGATGTGTAGTGGAGGCAAGCCTAATATTGCCTCCATAGCAGCCGTGGGTGTAGATTTCATTGCCCCCGTTGCTATTCTGCAAACTAATCCTTGTAGGCTGTTTAGGGTGCTTACACACTTCGCTTGTTCGGTTTTTTTATGCCAAGCTACACTGCAGTAGGATACCATAGGCCTCACTATCGCAGTGTAGATCCACATAACCGAACTCGATTTCAGGCCCCATCTGGGGCCTACGTGTTACGAAGTAAAGTAACTATACCGCATTTCACATAAGATGAGTTCTCACAGGACACTTATATCAAGAAACTAACTACGAAAATTGCTTGTTTCACGTATCTTCTTATGTGAAATAGATTATAGTAATCTCTGATATAACGCAGACTAACTGTCAGTTGCAGAAACGCTAATTAAAGTTAATCCTCCATTAAATCTCTTGCTGTCACTTTTTATCTTGTTGACGTAGTAAAAGCTAGCAAGAGATTTAATGGAGGATTAACTCTAATGAGCGTTTCTGCAACTGAGTGTAAGTCCCAGAGCTAAATTAATAATAATGATTTAAATTTGCAGATTGAATTAGAATGCCAATGGCCTCACGTCCACCCGGTTCTAGAGCAAATGGCGCAGATGTTCCACAAGAACACCGACAAAGTCGGGGTAAAGGCGAGCACCACTGAGGCTAAAGGAGAAACAACAGCACAAGTTACTCCGGATGCCGTCCCGGTCTCTGGCATGTCTACGCCGGTTATAATTCCAAATGATCCAGGTAATAATATTTATGACAATCCGCCGCATGTTGTTTTTGTGTACAATAAAGAATCTAATGCTACGGTCCAAAATGCGCAAATATGCGCTATCGGTAGAGATAGCATGCACACAATCGGTTCATAATGCGCGAATGTGCGGATACGTTTGCTGTCTGACGTCATCAGTGACGTCATTAACTCGCGCTTACGCCGCACACGAAAAATAGGTAGTGCAGCATATGCATGTCAAATTGACAGCTGGTTCAAATTGTACAAATTGTTTAGTTGTTGTTGTATTGTTTGTTTGTTTGTGTATTCGTACTTACTAATTTGGACCGACCGGTAAAGAGTGTGCATAGCGTTTGCACTATTGGCATAATTCGAACCGTAGCATAAGACCATGTCTCCTGACACTAAGGGGCGGTTGTAGCTTACGACAGAGGCTTTATATTCTCATGTCAGCAAAACATGCTTTTTAGGGTTCCGTACCTAAAGGGTGAAAACGGGACCCTATTACTAAGCCTACGTTGTCCGTCCGTCTGTCCGACCTATTTAGGGTTGTAACTTTTGAACCGAAAGAACTAGATAGTTGAAATTTTCACAGAATGTGCGTTGTTACGGCGGATTTGCTAACAAATAATAAAAATGTCAAAAAGTTAAAAATTAAGGGGGGTTCTCAACAAGAAACTAGTTTTTATCAACGTTTTTTCTTCTCGCTCTATGGTAAAAACGGTAATACATACAAGCGTCAAATTTTGTGTGATTATAGAACAAACTCTACAGAATAACAACAAATACTAAAAACCGGCCAAGTGTGAGTCGGTCTCGCGCTAAAGGTCCCGGACAAAAAAAAGTTTTTTTTCTAAGTTAATAATGTTGTGTTCTGTGGTGGTGTGGCACGGAACCCTCGGTGCGCGATTAGCCCAACTCGCACTTGACCGGTTTTTATTTATGTGTTTTGGTACTGAAGGGATATCTTTTGGGGTAAACTTAGGCATATAGGCACTTAGTCCAAAATATATCCCTTCAGTACATTTATAGGGCTATGGGAAACCCTCTTACCGTTATTCGCGAGAGGAATATGCAATGAGACATTTAATCATGTGATATTAAACATTTCAAATTTATTTTTGCAGTAGTCCAAGAACGGATTGACAAAATAGAAAGTGAAATCTTTAAAGAAATCGAAGAAAGAGATAAGACTGACAAAATAGAAATAAATTCAGAAGATCGTAATGTTACTAAAAGGTACGTAAATATTTTAAATATTTACCCCCACCCCCACCGAAAAACCTTGACTCTTTTAGAGCCGCCTCACCTCTACTAAACTACATCATTTTAGTAGATATACCTATTTTTGACTGGCTTTACATTATGCCACTGTGGTGCCTTCTAACCCAAGGGTATCAAATTCGAAAATCATAAGGATTCGCTCCACATTTTCAAATTATTTAATTAATTTTTTTAATTTAATTTAACTCATTAAATATTGGTCTTATAAATAATTTCCTTCATATCAATTTTAGGTCTTAATATTGTCTACACAATGGTGTGTCGCAAGTAACAGTTACGTCAACTTATAAAGTAGTAGATGCACATAATACAGACTTTTTCAAATATTTAGGCTTTCCTTTGAACATAGGTTTCATATCTATTTTAAAGAAAAATAAGAAATATGCTTCATAGCAAATAAAGCCGAGATGTTCAAGATCATTGCAATATTTTTCATTACAAATACAAATATCTTTATTAACAAAATAGAAATTCAGTACACATGATACAATGGACCCCGCATGCGGCAAGCCAGAATCTCGGGAATCCTCTACGATTTATCAGGAAAAATTACAAATTTTAGGACAGAGTGAGCGAAGTTAATAATTATGAGATTTAAAACATTTTTTTTTTTAATTTGTATGTCTTTCAAAAAATGAGAAGATATAGCTTTTAAAATCCAGCTAAATATTGCCCGGCCCATCTTTTACATAGTAGAAGTTAAGGCGTTCGTCGGAGCTTCGGCTTTGGAAATGATTACTGCACTGGTAGCATGCACACCCGCGATAGCCGTGATACGGCTCTATCACGTCTTTTATCTCGTTCGATCGCGCGCAAAAGAACGAGATAAAAGACGTGATAAAGCCGTATCACGGCTATCGCGGGTGTGCATGCTACCAGTGCTGAAGTTAAGTTACTTTAGGCACAGTTTAAGAAAGAGTATTCTAGTTCTAAATACAGTACGGACACTCCCTGCCCCCCGCCAATTTTAAACTTCACCCCCTCCGGCAGGATCGTGGCGTAGAATTAAGGCAAATGCGTTTTCCTGTCTCGCTCGCACACACATGCTTACCTCTTCTTTAAAAAATTTACCATTTGTACGAAATGACAACTATGTGCCCAAGGTATGCTTTAGATCCGGTCTGCCTTTTAATGGTTGTCCGTTTTAGTATTTCATCTCGACCTCCTTCGTGCTTTGGAAGGCACTTTAAGCATTTGGTCCCGGATACTTTTGTCCGATGGCGGTGTAAGGGTTGAGCCTCATCTGGAAGCACGGAACCACATTATTTCACAGTCTATTCTTTTCTGTCGCTCAGGAACGTAGGTCATATTATTTGGTTGTACGGGCTTGGTCAATGACCAATAGCTACTGCGACCTGAAATGATCCATTGTAGCTGTCACCCTAGACCTAAAGGTCATTTCCTAGGCCCACGGACTTCATGAACCGTGTTATGCTTTTGGAGGGGAGGTCCCTAATGTCAGTAGAAGTTATTACGTATCCACTTAGATGGCGACTCCTGCTGTGAATGAGCACTTCGTATTCGCAGAGGAGGTGTATGGGCGTTTCCTCTGCTTCACAGCAGAATCTGCAGGTAGGTGAATCTACAAGCCCCATTCTGTGTAGATGTTTGTTTAACGTACGAGTAGGTCATAGCAATGCCGGTGCTTTTTCATTCCCGCTATCTTTCTCGCTCTAGCAAGTGACGTTCCTGAGCGACAGAAAGGGATGGAGCGTGAAAAAATGTGATTCCGTGCTGCCAGATGAGGTTCAACCCTAACTATTCGCAAAGCATGATCAGAGAGAAGTGGATCACAAGTATTCTCTTACCAGTGAGAATACTGCCAGTCCATCCCTCTAAAAAACAATTCTCCGACGTATAAAAACCTTAGATCTTTTGTTTCTCTTACAGAACTCGTGGCAAACCTAGGAAAGCGTTATCATTGTCAAATTCAAGGTCTAGTAGTCCCTCCGAGAAGAAAGCTAAAACCTCGAGCGAAGGGGACGTCGGTAATGATAGAGAGACTGTTGACAAACCGACGGTCCCCCCGGAAGTTGAACCGCCGAGCGACGCTGGAAGTACAAGCTCTAAACGACCTTCTAGGCCTCCCAAAAGATTTACGAGTGGTAAGAATACTCCACCGACAAGAACGTAGCTCTTAAATAAGATGATGATGATGAAGAATCTACATAAACCCCGACCAGAAAAATAAAAAATGTTGCCATATTGTGGAAAATCATTGGAACAAATTTTTGTTCTTGAAACATTGTCATCAAAGGTAGTCGATTGGAGCACCCCCAAATCAGGCTTTTTTATATTTCTGGCCAGGCTTTGTATAATAAAATTATGCTAAAGACTATGTCACACTGGGGAAGGCAGAGACAATAGATCGCCACATGTTACGATTCCAACACATCTCTCTCCTTTTCAACATCAATGAGTCTCTTCATACATGCTTGTCTGTTCCGGGTGCATTTACTTGGCCCTTCGTCTGCATCTTATTTGATCTAATATGGTAAGAATCTGCTGAAAAAAATTGCTCCACTTTACGTCCAAAGATTTAGCAAAATCCGCAAAACGCGCATGTGTCTGGGGGTACCAATTTCTTAATTAAATCAGTTGTCCATCTAAACTATTATAAAACTGTAACAGAAGTGTGTCTGTACATTGAAGATATTTACAAAAAAAAGATTACGATATGATTTTTAGATGTCCCTGATTCCAAATCACAAATTTTTGGATTTTTTGTCTGTCTGTTTGTTTGTTTGTTTGTTTGTTTGTTTGGGTGTTTGTTTGTTCGAGTATCACGCAAAAACCACTGAACCGATTTTGATGAAACTTTTTTTGTTTGATAGCTTATCATCTGACTTAAAATCTGGTATATAATTTATGCGGACGAAGTCGCGGGTAAAAGCTCGTACAAAATAAAAGGGTTATCAGTTGATAAATTTGTACGGGGAAATGAATTTGTTTTCTTTTTATTGCATGATACCTTGGTTAAATCATAAACAAGTTCTTACTCTCCTAAAGAAAATCTTTGTTACAGAACCTGCAATTAACTTTGAGATTAAAAAAAAAGTCACTAGAGCATCCATCTCAAAGAAGGCTACATCGGTAGAAGTGGAAATTCCCGATGATTCACAAGTTCGCTACATGTTCCCCAAGTCACCAACAATAGCTACAAGATCTAATTCCAAACTGGTAAAAAGCCAAAAGAACGATACGAAACGTAGTAAAAGCTAGTGAGTATGTCTAGTTGTACCTTTGTTTGTATTTTCATGGTGTACCTTTAAACTCAAATTATGTGAACAAATCTGACGATTTTTATGTAAATTTTTAACCTAGAAAAATAATTTAAAATACTTTATCATTACTGCCGCTAGATGCCAATGCGAAGTCCTGTAGAGGCGGCTTATAAATACTCTGTCTATTAAATTGCCTCCACCGAGTCGCATTGAGCCCGCTCCGTAGAGTACGACTCACTCCATCCCACTCATTAATGAGAGGAGGCTACTGCCCAGCAGTGAAATAAAATTATGAGAATACGAAATTCTTAGTTAAAGGTCAGATTTCAGTAACTGGAGTTTAAAAAACTACATTGCAATTTATTGCAAACAGCATTAATTAATAAACAGTGCATTAGTTTTTAATAACGGTAAAATTTAAGTATATTTTTGTATACCCCATATCAAATTGATTGAGTCCCCAAAATTTAAAGTATGTGTATTAAGGGTATTGAGCTATTAAGACACCTTGGTCAAGATTCAGGACGTCTCTTACACAGGTGAGTTAAATCTTAGTAGGGTCGAAAATGTATGGATTTTGACATACTGGAGTTCGAACCAAGCCAACACAAAAATGTCTCTGAACCTCGACCTAAGAGCTGGACAGTCTTTTTTAATATGCTGACGGTTTTTTATGGGGATGAATGGGATGATCCCATCAAATCTGTATGGCACTAATATCAAAATCGCTAAAGAATATCCCCCTCCCCCACTTAAAAAACTGACAGAAAATTAAGAAAGACTATACACGGTCAGTTGCAGAAACGCTCATTAAAGTTAATTTCCCATTAAATCTCTTGCTGTCACTTTTTGTCTTGTTGACGTAGTAAAAGCTAGCAAGGGAGTCGCGTGGCTGGAGGGCTCTCGAGTGGACGTCTGTCGTTGGCTCGCGATTTAGGTAGCCACGCGGCTCCGCCATTTTATGGCGGTTTCGAGTGTGTGTTTTTGTATAAAAACAGGGCTTTGAGATCGCCATATCCAATTACCGTACAACGTCAAGCACTAATTGCTCTTTTTAAACTAGATATTGGCAAAATCCACCAAGGAAACGCCATTAAACAAAAATAGAATAAAAGCTAGCAAGAGATTTTATGGAAGATTAACTCTAATGAGCGTTTAATTCTGCAACTGAGTGACGGGGTGTTAGGAAAAGTGTCATTAACCTTAAGGGTTGAACCTCATCTGGCAGCACGGCATCGCCTTTAACTGTCGCTCCATCCTTTTCTGTCATTCAGGAACGATGACATAGACGGAACGCTATCGCGCGCGGCGGTGCTGCAGCGTGCGGTCGCGTTCCGTCTACCTTATTACATACATGAATAATCTCACGCCATTATCCCAAGGGGGTAGGCAGAGGCCACGGACCGCCACACGCTACGACTCTGACATACCTCTTTAGCCTCATTGACATTCATACATCTTTTGACTGAGGGTGCTACGCACTTGTCCTTTTCGGAAAAGATCATTGATTTGATCGTGGTATGTTTTCCTCGGACGGCCTCTCCCAACACTTCCGCTCACTTGTGCTCGATAAATTTCATTTGTAAGTCTTCTTTCATTCATTCTCTCTACGTAACCGAACCATCTAAGCATACCCCTCTCAATCCTTGTTACTATATCATCCTTTAACTTACACCAATCCCTTATCACACTGTTCTTGATTCGATCACCTTATTTGCTCTAGCAAATGACGTTCCTGAGTGACAGAAAAGGATGGAGCGACAGAAAAAGGCGATGCGGTGCAGCCAGATGAGGTTTAACCCTTAAATCACATATTCTACCCATCAAACTGAACAACTTTTATTATGGGTGCAAACCAGCCAGTGCAAAAAATAAACAAATGTTCCATACTAAACTGCAATGTCTACACGACTGCACCACTCTGATGTATGAAAGAGTTTTTTTTTTTGATCTGACAGGTTTGCTCCCATAGTTAAAGTTGTTCAGTTTGATGGGTATACCCATCAAAATGTACAACTTTAACCATACTATAGTATGTGGTTTAAATGTTAATGATACTTTTCTTACACCCTGTATAGGGTGTACTTGCATTACATTAAGGGGTGATTGTACCCATGATAGTGAACAAATTGTGCGCAAAAAAACTGAATAACTTTCCATATGACACCAACATCGAAATCACAAAAAAAAATTCTGCTCTTCCATACAAAACTCCAAACCTACTCGAGCCAAATGTATGGAATAGCTGATATTTTTTTCGCGATTTCGACTTTGGTCCCGTAGCGAAAGTTGTTCAGTTTGATGTTCTGATCATCACCCTTAAAACAGTGTCACCATATTAAGAAGGGCCCTGTGTGTACTTTCTGTTTTTATTAGGGATGCAACGATTACGAAGCGGTGCATCGTTTTGCATCTGTAATCGTAATAATCACGATTAATAAAATTGAAATTGAAACAGATTTATTGTCACAGCAAAAAAAATTATACATCATTTCATCTAAACATATTAAATGAAATATAACATTAACATTACACATTTATAAATACCATGACAAAGGGACTAGGCTTCAGCTTTTGCTGGTAGTGTGGTAAAACACACTGACCAGCGCTGTTTTTCAGCATAACCCCTTTTTCACGTACCGGCAAAAATAGTGTCGACACTGTCGCAAAAAACAAACATTGCAGATTGGTTGCACACAATGCCCTAGCCGCTGATAAACGCGTTCGATAGCTTGTCATTTAATGATGATGCAATGCACCGTAGTTAGAGTCGTACGATTATTAAATCGAACTGAAAACGTCAATCGGTTTGCACTTGTTGACATATACCAGACCTGAATACTAGATTCTAGAGCCAAAAAACAGCTATACAAAAAATCTGATCTCTCGCTGCCATTTTAGCTCATTTAGGGCTAAATCTGTTTTTCTTTTTTTAGATTTGACTCTCATTTAATTCAAGTCTAATATTTTTCAAAAGTTCGACTGATTCCTATGATTTGATTTTCAATTTGAAGTAAGTAAAGAGTTCTCGTCCGTGATATCTCGTCCACATTCTAAAAGATTAATCGCTCAGGTAAATCGGACGAGATATCGCTTGATTAACGATATTATACAGAATCTTTTTTTTTTTTTTTTTTTTTTATGTGATAGGTAAGCATTTGACCCCAATCTCACCTGATGTTGAGTGATGATAAGGCCGAAGATGTAGCATGCTTACCTAGAAAGATGCCTATTCACTCTCGCCTTGAAGAGGCCCAGGTTGTATTGCTCAGGGAACAGGTCCGCAGGCAGGGCATTCCACTCCTTAGCCGTGCGCATTATAAAAGAAGAAGCAAACTTCTTCGTGCGAATTGCTGGTAGGTCAACGACATAAGGGTGGAAACCCAGTCTGCGTCTCGTCCCCCACAGATGAAAGGGAGACGGTGGTATCAGATCGTGTAATTCATCATGAAAAATTCATGTTCCATATTGTGTTTTTCAAAGCAAATTGATCGCTACGCATCCAAAAATCAGAATCCTAACCAAGTGAGACTTTGACTTCGATCTGAAATTAGTAGAAAAAGTTACAAAATCTAGGAATTATTTTGGTTATTTTTTAATGATTAAGTTTCATCGGAATGCAAAGAAACACCATAAAAACTCATTCTGAGGATAATCTCAGTTAAATTTGTTTAAATAATCGTAATGCATCGGTTATCGTAATAAATAACGATTAATATCGTAATCGTAATCGTAATGGCCGAATCGTTGCATCCCTAATTTTTATACTTGTCTATTTAGCGCAAAAGAAAATCTTTTGTACAGAATCAATCAACAACTAAAATAGACATGGACCTTTTACAAAACAGAAAATAAAAATTTACTATTGTATTTTTATAAAATTTTAAATCATTGTATCATTTGAAATATTGTATTTATAACATGGGAGCAGGTGTATTTCAAATCAATAAAGATTTGAAACAATACTTTGTGTCTTATTTCTAGTACGGTCAGCATTACAAAAATCGAACCCCCTTGCGCCTTAGACTAATTATATCGGGACGCGTAACCACGTGTCATTCTACTAACAAACTTTCTGCCACTTTTTGCGGGGGGGCGAGGTAACATGTTATCCGCAACTTTACATTTTATTCCCTATGACTTTAGATTCTAATTTTGAATGTTCAAAATCATGAAAAGTAGTCTCGTGTAAACCCCAAACGTTCTAAGTTCGAAATTATTGTTTCGTAATAATAGGCTGTCTAGTTTAGTGATAAGTTATAAAATTGAATGTTGAATGTGCATGATCATTGCTCTTATACCGTGGCAGAGGGAAAATGCTACCGCAAGGCCGGTCCGGATATAATTAGTCTAAGCCTTGCGCTTATGAAAATTAAGGGGTCAGGTTTCTATGAAGCTGACAGTACCATATACTTAACATATTTTAATTTAATATTAACATTTATAGTTCTTAATTTTAGTTTTTTCATTTTCCATATTAGCGAAAGATAAGTTTACCTGCTTCCATTAGCACAATGCTTATTGCTATTTAAATCCCTTTTCCACCCACCGCACCTCGCTTCAGCTGCACATTTCATTTGCTTTCTTAACATCCTTTAATTCTCTCCCAAACAGTCCCTCGAAGACACCCAGGATTTTCTCGTCGCCTGACAATTCTACCACTCACTCTATAGAAAGTACTCAAGGCTACCAAGATTCCGATAACAGTCCTACGAAGTTGCCTCTGAGAAGAAAGCGAAAGCTAAGCGGATCCAGTCACTGGCAAAAGGGCAAGGAACAACCGTCACGTAAAATTAGAAGAAAATCTTGCCCATACTTAGCTGATGATGATACGATTGAAGATATTGCAGCTGATAAAAAGGCGAGTAAAGCAGCTACTGCTCGAAATTCAAGCTTGGACACTGAGGTTTACAGATCAGAATCGTATCAACTCCTTTTACCGAAAGCTAGATCTTCAAGTAAACTCAAGAAAATAGATGAGCTCGGTCCTCTAAATGAAGTCGATGACCATTTTAGAAGCCTGTCTCCTCTTACGATTGATATCAACGAATTCCTGACTCCATTAGTAAAAAGTACCGATTCTACTAATTCAGGGCAAAGAGTTGAAAATTCCAGTAACGTATCTTTACCACTATCGCCTGAATTATCAGTTGTGGAAAATATATCTATCAGCAAAGATATGATATCTTTGGAAGATCATCCAACTTTAAATGAAACCCAGGCCAATGATTCAACGAGCCCAGAGACGATTAACAAATACGTGATTTCTGATGTAGATGTATCTGCTCCATTAATGGGACAGGATTGTGAGCTACGTAAAACTCGTCAAAATGTTACTTCTGATGTCCAAATGACCAAAACAACGGTCTCAGAGTCTTTGCTTAGCAAGATTTGTACCGTTAACTTAGAAGAACCGTCATCTTCAGATTCTTTACGCCAAAAACTACACGATATGTTGCTTGAAAGTGCCAAAAAGATGTCTATACACATCCAAGATTTTTCGGCTAAAGAAAATATGGAAATAGATGCTACTGCGTCAGAACTGAAGAAAAGAGCTAAGAAACGTTGCTCGACACCGCGTAAAAAGAAAGACACGTTGAAATCTAAGGCTCCTAACACAGGTCCAGTTGTAGAGGAAGAACGCATAGAGTTTTGTTCCCGCGGCGGCAGAAGCTCATGCCCACCATCGTTAAACGTGGCAGACCTTATTGATGATGAAAATAAAGACATAAGTACCGAAACCAATAATAATAAAGGTAAAAAGAAGAAGGATATTATCAAAGTGAAAATACTTAGACCTAAAAATAAAAACAGAACAAAAGATAAAAAGAAAACTAAGAAATCGCACGGCAATAGCTGCATTTCAGTTTGCACCGACAGTGGAATCAACGACACAGAATCTGGCGTATTCTTTCTAGGCATCAATGATAGTGTAGACCTAATACATAATCATTCAGAAACATGTATGCACGCTAATGAATGCATAGGGGACAGTGTAGAATTTCTAGACAACACGGCTAAGTCGGTATTATCTATTAGTTCTAATACGAGTGATAGTAGAGAAGGGTCGACGCCTGATTTGTTTTGTAACGACGCTCGGGAAGCGACCAGTCTTAATGGTAAGTTTTAAAACCGCATAATTCATGTTCTGTCGTAATTACTAAGGGTGAAGCCAAACGAGCGTAATTTTGTGAGTTTGAATCGCGTATTTTGAGTCCGTTTCAATCTGAAGTGCGATTTTTGAAAATCATACTAGCGACTTGGCAGTAGAGAGATGCATAATCTCCATAGTAATTTTGACATTTTCTACTGCCAAGTCGCTCGTATGATTTTCTAAAATCGCACTTCTGGGCATGCATTGTCTATGACCTCAGCCTTTATATGAAACGGACTCAAATTACGTGACTCACAACTCACAAAATTACGCTCATTTGGCTTCACCCTATGTCCTACAATAGGGAGCGATGATAGTCCATACCATAGTCTAAAAAAACAAGGTCTTCTATTCCCAGAGTGACACAAGCCTACGTCACAAAAAAATGGCCGCTAAACATGGTAAAAGGGTATGATGACGTAGGCTTGTGTCAGTCACGTGATCGGAAGAGAATACCAGGCGCAGTATATTATTGTACCATGGTCCATATGGAAGAGAGCTAGCGACGACGAATCATAAGGTGGCGCGCCGCAGGCCAGGGATCGAACCGCCGAGGCGCGGCGGTTCGATCCCTGGCCTGTACCACTCCGTAGAACCTTCTACGGAATTTATGCACGGTTGTATTTATCATTATCACTAGCTCGGCGGCGAGGGAAAACATAGTGACGAAACCTGCGTACCTTAAAATGAAAAAAAATTTAGTCGGGTGTAGGTATGTGTAAAATATGGGTGATGGTCCGACCGTAAAATTATGCATCTATTTCTTTAGCGAACGAAATGTGATTCTAGTGTATGTTTACACAGAGATGGCAACCATAGTTTTTCCAGTTCCTTAGATCAGTCTCCTTCCGATGGCACCTCATTTACTTCCCAAACAGATAGGTGGAAAAAACTGTACCAAAAATCATAATGGAAAAGGTACTTACGGCAAGATTTTTCTAGGCTACCTGGCGGCGTTTTATTAACCCCTGTGTAAACATTCACTAGAATCACCATTTCGTTCGCCAAGAAATAGGTGCATAATTTTTCGGTCGGATTTCGGTCTATGATGGTCGCAGTGTTACATTAACGAACATCGAAAAAGTGAACAAAAAACAGCTGTCCTATACATTTGAGTCGAGTCGCTACTGCAGTTTTTTTAGGAAACAGCTGTTTTTTTTTTCGCGATTTCGAAGTTGGCTCCATAGTGAAAGTTGTTCAGTTTGATGATCTGAAGCACCCCCTTAAGTATTACTAGGGTGTTTTTTTACACACTATTGTTTATCTATTGATACAAACGAGGAAAACACCCCATTGAGGATAATGAGTATGGGTATAATGTACACACGGCGACACATCAGGTTACGCACCCTATATACCCATAACTACACTACGAACAAAACACAAAATAGTGCGGTAGAGAGCCTGCATAGACGCGGCTGCCGGCGCGGGCGCAGCGTGCTGTGAGATGAAACAACAACAACATACCGCACCCTCTCTCACGATTCGCAGCGTTCAACTTCTAATAGTTCAAAGTCCAAACAGGGTAACCTGACCTGTCGCCGTGTGTACGTAACATAGTATTTAAATCTATGGTAACATATACTCACACTCATCCCTGGTGGGGAGAAGAGAACCTCCGTCACACCATGGACACTTCATACACATGGGATCGTACTGACAAGAAAAGTTAAGCACAATGTAAACGATACGAGTGAGAGAGCTACACCACTGTTTATTGTCGTCCACAACCCGTACCACCGAGAGGGTGAAGTCAAAATTGGATAGGGAATGTCAATACTGTACCTACGAAGGTTCATACTCTTTCATATACAATGGTCATAGTGTAAAACTAGTGGTCGCGCTCGACGGTTGCGACAGGTCTATCGTGCGCGGTGAGCGTGAGCGGGGGCTGGGGGAGCGAGTCACAGTACCAACTTACATGCGCGCGGTACCGACTTTGACGGTGCCTCGCCCCCCGCACGATCATGAACCCGCCGAGCGCGACCACTCATTTAATTACATTATGCTTTGGTGCCATAAGCCACTTTTGACAAAATTGGCATGGGCCAACTAGTTTACATTCATACATCTTTTTTTCCACATGTCCTTTGCGGAAAAGATCATTAATTTGGTCATGGTATGTTTTCCTCGGACGGCCTCTCCCAACACTTCCGCTCACCTTTGCTTGATATATTGCATTCGTAAATCTTCTTTCATTCATTTTCTCTACGTGACCGAACCATCTAAGCATACCTCTCCATCCTCGTTGCTACATCATCCTTCAACTTACACTAATCCCTTATCACACTGTTCTTGATTCGATTATTATTGATGTCTCTTAAATTACAGTAGTCACGGCATCGCAGGGCGTAGACAATCCGAGCGGTCATCCAGGTCAGACAAATCCATTTTCACCTGCATCATTCAACAGTCTTATAACCGAAGATCTCTCAGACGAAGCACCGATTCAATCTCAACCGCGACCTTCTAAATGGTATCTTGTAAGCGAAGAAGAAACAACCAACACTAATATTGTTGAAGCGCACAGCCCAGACCATAACGCCGGCTGTTTTAACGCAAACCTTAAACATTTATTTCCTATAACTTGCGCTGTACCAGATCTTTCCACTATAACTGAAATGTCAAGGGAAAATGATAGTAGGAAACCCACTTCTGATGTTAGTGCTTGTAACGATTTAAAACATAGTTTCCAAAGTATATTTGATTAATTTGCATGCTTTGATTTAATTTTGATGATAGTGAAAAAAAAAACATAATAACACGTGTTGTCCCTTTTTTCCACATAAGGCTGATCGTTTCGTCGTGCCCGCCAAACCATTTATATTTGCAATTTGCTACCCTGCAAATTATCAGTGTTTCTGTACTATATTATGCATGTATTATACATATAAACCTTCCTCTTGAATCACTCTCTATTAAAAAAAACCGCATCAAAATCCGTTGCGTAGTTTTAATGATCTAAGCATACATAGGGACAGTCAGACAGACAGACAACGGGAAGCGACTTTACTTTATACTATGTAGTGATAGTGATGGGATTGAGATTGCATGTCTAACGTCTAAGTAATGCACTATTTTATTTACTATTTGCAATCATTCGAAAAAAAACTGTTATCAGAATAAGGAAAATAGTTTTTTCTCAAACATGCTTGGAAATGTGAGCATTATTTTGACAACCTTCTTCGAGATAAATCGAAATTGCTGTACTGGCCAAATACTAAGCGCAGCGGCCGGCAATGTTTGTATGAAAATCCATATCTGTCGTGTTTTGCGGCCAAATAAATTACATAGTAAACTCATATCTGTCGTGTAATTTAAAAATGGAACGATCTTTTTCTCCGAAACATGGCGACCAAGGAGGTAACTCATCAAAGGTTTTATTTAAATTTCGAACTGGCTTGCAAATAGAAAGCTGTTTATTGAAAAAAAAAAAATTTTTGTTCGTTGTTCGTCATTGATTTTGAAAAGAGTTTTAATTTCCGCGAATTATTTGAGACAATTTTCTATTTTAATTTCCGCGCATTGTTTGAGAAAAGTACTATACAAGCCTTGGCCACAACTAGGCATTGATGGACTTACGTATGTGTGCCTCGGCTTCGCCTCGGCCCACATTTACACGTTCGTCCATCAATGCCTCTGTTGCTGGCCACTACAGTAATGTACTATAAGAGAACAACTAAACAAAAATTGGATTTGGCGGGCTAGATGAAACGATCGGCCTTAAATAAAATGTAAAAGGGGCAGATCGAATCCCACTTCTGATGTTAGAACTTACATATACTATCAGAAGTGGGATTGCAGAAACTGTTTCCAAATTGTTTTTTATTAAAATGCTTTTCATGTTTAGATTTGATTGTTAAGTTTAATAATTATAGCACAGAGATTTTTTTCGTTAAATAAGAATTAATAATAATGTAATGTTTTGTTATTGAATTATATGTATTATGAGAGTACCTAATTAAAATCTTTTCATTACATTGAGCGTTTTCCCTGTGGTTTTCTAGGGGATCGATAGATGGCGCTACGGTCTGCGCGAATAGCGGTAAAAACTCCACAATGTGTTTTTTTTATAATTAAGAGGGAAAAGATAATCAAAACGACACGATCAAATCAACAGTAGAATATATAGGTAGAGATTATCAAGATTATGACATTTTCTACTGCAGGAGACCTACTATGATATGGTGTCCGTATAGCATAGCTAGCGTACACATGAAAGGGATCTGGCTGGAATTGATGCCAATAAATAGTGCCTAATTAGTACCTAGGTCAAATAAATAGTGCCTAATTAGTACCTAGGTCAAATAAATAGTGCCTCTGTACTTTACGAGATATCGATTTTTTTTACCTGGTACGCTAGCTTGACGTCAAGGTAGCGTACACATTTTCTGTGGCTAAAACGGCTTGCATTGCAGCAACGATTTTACACTTCTTCTTATCGTGTGGGCAGAGCCCTGAAGTCAGAGTTTTTTCAGACCGCCTTACGGCCTCTGACGTGGTTTTTATGTAACGACTACTACCACCAGAGATAGTAGCCGGGACCAACGGCTTAACGTGCCATCCGAAGCACGGAATCATTTTTCTTTAACACATTTCCCTTTAACATTTTCCCTTTTCTTTTCTTTGATTTTACACTCAAAAAATAGTGCTCAAATAGTGCCCTAGTGCCTAGGACATCCAAAATCTCATGATGCTAGGTCTTCAGGGAACGGAGATATAAATAAGTCTTTTTAATAAGCCACGGAGCTGGCGTTGCGCTAGCGTACACACGAATTCACAAAATAATTATTACAGAAATAGACGTTTCTTTTTATAAAAATTACATCAAATAAATAGTTCCTGAAATAGTGCCTCTGCCAGTACTAATATTTTATGTAAAGTCGTAGTGAAACAATATAAAAAATCGATGCAAAGTTGTACGTACTAATGTCTTTGGCTCAGCAATGGTGTGAAACCGCTTACACACACAAAAACGGACTCTATTACAAATATGCTAAGTCTAAACTCGCTTGAATGACAATGAAGCGCCATCTCTCGGTATGAGATACTTTGAATCGATTTTTAATATTGTTTCATTACAAATTTACATAAAACATTAGTACTGGCAGAAACACTATTTCAGGAACTATTTATTTGATGTAATTTTTATTTGAAAAAACGCCTGTGAATACTAATCGTGTGATATCGTGTGCACACTAGCGCCACGCAAGCCGTAGTTTCTTCAAAAGACTTGCTTATATCTTCGGTCCCTGAAAGGCTTCGTATTAAGGTTGAAGACACCTTTTCTTCATGGTGTGATACCTCCGCTGGTGTGCCGCAGGGTGGTGTGCTATCTCCTCTTTTATTCGCTATCTTCATCAACTCTATTACCTCTCAACTTACTTCATCCTACCACTTGTATGCAGACGACCTACAGATATACTCTCAATCGTGTTTGGAAGATTTATCTCAAATTGTATATAACCACAAACGATGACTTATGCCGCATTCGTGACTGGAGCTTGTCTTATGGCCTCAAGGTAAATCCTAATAAGACACAGGTTATCATCATAGGGAGTCCATGGTTTGTTTCGAGGCTTGATCCTGATCAGTTGCCGCCGGTCGTTTTCGATGGTATAAGTATACCATACAGTAGCACTGTTAAAAACCTAGGCATCACTTTCGACAGCACTTTCTCTTGGACGCCACAAGTCGCCGAAGTGAGTAGAAAGATGTTTGCAGCCTACAGTTCTTTGAAACGTTTACGTAATTTTCTGCCCACTAGCACGAAAATTGCGCTTGCTCAATCCCTCTTATTACCCATCCTAGACTACGCCGACTCCTGCTACCTTGACCTGACTGTGGAGCTGCTTAACAAACTCGAGAGACTTCAAAACCTATGTATTAGTTTTATATTTGGCCTGCGAAAGTACGACCATGTGTCGGAATTCCGCGCTCGCCTTAAGTGGCTCCCGGTCAAACGTCGTCGGGAAGCTCACATCCTTTCCCTTCTCTATTCCATCCTCTTCGATCCTTTGACTCCTCAATATCTTAAGGAACGCCTGACTTTTTATTCCTCCATTTCCTCCACCACTGGTCGTACCTTGCGTTCCTCTGAAAACCTTTCCCTCCTTATGCCCACCCATTCCACTAACTTCTACACTCATTCCTTCTCCGTTCATGCTGTTCGGCTCTGGATTTTGTTGCCGGAGCCGATCAGACGTGCACCCTCCTTGAATGTTTTTAAGTCTAAGGCAAGGGCGGATCCGGGGGGGGGGCCCAGGGGGCCATGGCCCCCCCCACGGACCTCTGCGGATTGCATTGAATTTCGAGGCTGAGTAATGACGGCACTTTACTAGGGCATAGATTGATTGAGCTCTGTCCATAACCAATTCGTAGAGCGGAGAAAATTAGAGCTCGCTTCGCTCGCTCCATGTTTCTGTATTAATTATTGTACCGGTTTAGGTACAATAATTAAAACAAGGCTGTGGTCAGAAATCTTTAGGATTATATTATGTGTATAATCCTAAAGATTTCTGACCACAGCCTTGTTTTAATTATTGTACCTACACTTAACCGCATTTAACAGCAAACCGGGGAACACGCCCCTGGCGGCACGTTTAGGGGGCGCGAAAATCAAGATGGAAAAAAAATATTGCATCGACTAGAGAATTTTGCAAAAAAATCTCGTGCTCACTTCGCTCGCTCCTGATTTCAGACATCTCATTATATTGCAGTGACGAAATCTCGAGCTTGTTTCGCTCCCTCTTGGTTTAAGATCGTATTGCAGTCATGCCATTATATTGCAGTGAAATCTCGAGCTCGCTTCGCTCGCTCTTGGTTTTAGACCTTATTGTAGTCATCTCATTATATTTCAGTGAAATATCGAGCTCGCTTCACTCGCTCTTGGTTTTTTTGTTGTATTGAAATTACCTATCGCAGAATTCGATCATATTGCGAATTTCTGACTCGACCTAATCATGTTGCAGTAAAATCTCGAGCTCGCTTCGCTCGCTCTATGTTAAACGTTTTATTGCAACCACTCAACCTGGACCTGGCCTCTCTAAGAAAAAATTATTGCTACACTCTTGTAGAGGAGGCCCGGGCCCGGCGCCAATCTCATGTTTTTGCCCCGCCTCGGAAAAATCGTAGATCCGGGGCTGATTGTTTTAGTTTTCTATGTATGTATACAAGACGTCTCGGGTCTGTGTCTCTAACTAAATGTTTTTATATCTTAATACGTGGCCTGAGTCGGCCGAGGGCCCCCCCCAAAATGAAATCCTGGATCCGCCCTTGGTCTAAGGTCAAAGCTCATTTCCTCGAGCACTGACTATTTATCCTTGATGGTCAACTCTGGTTTATGTTTTCCTCTCTTTGACAAGTAATTGTTGTTTTAGAACTCTTTACCCGACTGCGCGACGCAAAGGAAGGGTAATGTGTTTATCAGCCTATGTATGTATGTAAGTTTGTTCCTTTGTGGCACACTAGAGACCAAACGCGTGGGCCGATTTTGATGATTCTTACGTCAATCGATTTGTCTTAATTTATGTATGATTCTTTTGTGTTTGTAGGTATGAATATGTATTCGTAATAGGTATTTATATTATGTATGTATTTTATATAACAGTATGTTTGTATTTGTATAACTTTATTTGTGTATGTTATCGATATTATGTTATTCTGATCTACACCGCCTACCAATCTTCTTTTACTATTTCCTCTACCCCAAGGTTGTCTGGAAGAAATCGCTTTTTAGCGATAAGACCGCCTGTTTTTGTGCCTTTTGTATTTCCTGATTGTTTTCTCTCTGTATACTGTTTTTTCTGTTTGGTGTGAAATAAAGTATAATTGATTGATTGATTGAAAGAAAAATTTAACTAAAAACCAGGCAGTAAGGGCTAGTTCCCATTGGCTTTCCGAAAGAATAAACTATTAAAAAAAACATTCTGTCACTTAGGCTGAGATTCAGAGACGATTTTTTAAGTCATAGTTCGAACTAAGTAGGGTCAAAATGTATGGATTTTGACATACGGGAGTTCGAACTAAGACTTAAAAATCGTCTCTGAATCTCAGCCTTACTGTTTTTTTTTCTTTCCCTTGTCAGAGTTCGTTTCATAACGTGTGAAAATCACTCTGGGTGCTTATAGGAAAGAGAAATAGTATGCAACTATATTTATGCTGGAGTGAGATAGATGGACAGTGGACTCCCCGAATGATTTTTAAACGTTTTTGACGTTTTGAAACGGACCTACTACCAGTGTTGCCACTTTAGCCACTTCTTAGCTAGATCTAGCAACATTTTCGAATTTGTCAGCTACAAAAAAAATATTCAGTGGCTAAATATTTTAGCCACTTATTCTAGCCACTTTTTGTGTTTATTTATTTAGTGGTAAATAACAATTTATTACGCTAAAATTTATCATTTTAACTGGTTCTTAGAGCGTTTTTTACTGTTTATGAGTTCAGATATAACTGCAAAACTCTTAGAAACTGGAGATAATTACAATATATGTCATTACCTTACCCAAACGTAGAAGTCAAAAGACTATTTCCTATAATGAGTAGTGTAAAACATCAACATAGCAATATTATGGGCTACAATAACTCACTCAAAATTCAATCTTTTTATTCCATAAAATTATAAAAGAGCATAATTTTATAGAATAAATCATTGTAAATCAATATTTTTAAATTTTTTATATTTTAATTTGTTCAGCCACTTTTAGCCACTTTAGCGATAGTGAAATTTCCAGTGTCTAGCCACTTTTTAGGTACGGTTTAGCCACTTGTCCCGTAGGTGAGGTGGCAACACTGCCTACTACTACTTGATATGATCAAAGAGAATATAATGGATATGATGGCAGTAAATTGTTTTACATAAAATGTTATAAATTCCTTGAAAATGCCGAGGGTTTTGCCTCTGAGGATATCTATCAGAGACTGTCTAGTTTTAGTTCTTCTAGTTATATTTAATACAATCCACATAACTGATATGGGTGAGTAATATTTATCTTTGTTTTTTTCGTAGATACATTATATCGATTTCGTCAATTTTGTATTAACATTTACAGCAAACAATAACATGGATATTCAAAACGAGAAGAAACCTACAAAAGAAGTCAGTAGTAAAATAAGTCACAGTGAATTTGACGACTATTTGAAGAGTTGCCCCTTCATGGAGCATGAGATTGTGGAGTGCTCCACATTACAATATCCTTGCATATTCTGTAATAGAAGCATTGATTGCAACTACGGAGGTTATTATAACTACTCTTGTAATGTGAAGCCTAAAGTTCTTTGCAATGTAAGTGTTCTTTTTATCATTAATTACTGCTATTATAAAACTGTAACAGAAGTGTGTCTGTACATTGAGGATAAAAGAAAAAAGTTACGATATCGTCATCAGCCTATAAACGTCTCACTGCAGGGCACAGGCCTACCCTCAGGGAGGGTGTATGGGCATTAGTCCACCACGCATGCCCAATGTGGATTGGTAGAGTTCACATACACATCAGAATTTCTTCTTCAGTGTATGCAGGTTTCCTCACGATGTTTTCCTTCACTGTTTGAGAGCAGTCAGTATTACATACATAAGTTAGAAAAACTCATTGGTACATGGCATGTTTTCCGTACGGATTTGTACCCGGACCTCCATAATTGGGTGTCCATATCTCTCCGCAACGCGCCACCGATGCTCAAGTATCACAAATTAGTCTGTTTGTTCACTCATGAAGTGAACACTATTGCATACTGGACCGATTTCAATGAAACTTTTTTGTTTGCAAGCTTATGATTAGACTTAAAATCCGGTAGGTATATCATTTATTTTGCTACAATGAGAGGAACCCATGCGGACGAAGTCATGGGTAAATGCTCGTAATTTATATTCTGAAATATGTTGCGATATACATAACATAATAAAGTCAACTACACCAAATTTATTACCTACTAAATCATAATATGTATGACTTTTTATACTTAACACGTACCCAGGCAGTGAACGAGACACAATAGAACTCTTTTATTGTTATCATTGCTATAGCCAGTCACTGTCCAGGAACGTGTTAACCTACAGTATTGATGAATTATATTTTATTACGTGCTGATGAATATGTTCGATGATAATATTGATAAATGCAATGTATGTCACCATATACAATTTTAAAAGCTGGTGCCTCAACATTTTATATTCGGGTGTATTAACACTTTCGCTGCTAAGCTCAAAATCGTTATCCTTGCGCAGTGCTAAAACTGACGCCCCTCGTAGATTGTGCGCACAGTCGTAACATAGAAATGACCAAACGGCTCACCTCGTGGATCACCCGCACATGCGTAAGGTTTGGGTGACTCACGCTGTAGGTCATGAGCACAGGCGAAATGCAATTGAACTGACTCGTTAGGGTCAGCGCACACCCAGCGTAAATCTGCTCGCGCATGCTCGAGCATGTTCTTTGCAGTCGCGCACACCTAGCGGCAAAATCCGCCGGCGGCAGAGGCGAAATCCGCCGGCGGCAGCGGCGGATGCTCGAGCATGCGCGAGCATGCTCGCGCGTGTTCGAACAGTCTCGCGGATGCTCCCGTGTTGCTACAGTTGACAGTGAATTTTGCAGTTGTGTTTACAATATTTTAAAGTAAAGACGTGCGAAGAGTAATTTTAAAGTATGGTGGACTGGGATTTGGTAATTATTGGGTTACTAGCAGAGGAAGAGGAGCAAGAAGAGCACATCAATAAAATGAAAAGAGGACGACACAAAATTGAAAGAAGAATATGGGCTGAAGCAACCTGGCAAGAAAGATGTACATTTGGGGAATACCACACCCTGTGCTACGGTTTAAAGTTCAAGGGACAGTTATTTTATGACTACTATACAATGGAATATGAACAATTTGAAAACCTACTAAATATGCTTCGACCTTTGAGATTTTCATTGTATTTTCAAAAAGAGTTAGATTATTATATATTTTCTGTACTAAATTGCCCTTTTCGGGCTAAAGTAGTTAAAAAATATGCTAGATTTAGTCCGAAACCGGCAGAGGTGGCAACACTTACGACGGATCGCAAGCATCGACACGGGCGTATGCTCGAACATGCTCGAGCATGCGCGAGCATGCGCGAGCATGCTCGCGACTGCTCGCGTCGCCGCGAGGAGCATACGCGAGCATACTCGAACAGACGCTGAAGGGATTTAATCACTTGCAAGCTATTTTCGACTTTATTTCAATGGGAATAGAGTTCATTATCAATTGAATCAATGAAATCTGCTCGCGCATGCTCGGAACAGTTTTACGCTAGGTGTGCGCTGACCCTTACGTGGGTTCTTCAGTACTGCGGCCCATTTGTCGCCAAACTACGACGTAGGTCGTCAGCAGTGAAAGTGTTAATAAGATCCTAAAAACTGAAGTGTCTGTTACTTTTGTCAGATTCTTGAAGATGACAATATACAGGGTCCTTCTTAATATGCTGACACTTTTTTAAGGGGATGATCAGACTCTCAAACTGAACAACTTTCTCTACGGGACCACCAACGAAATCGCGAAAAAAAAATCTGCTGTCCCATACATTTGGCTCGAGTAGGTTTGCAGTTTTATATGGATGAGCTGATTTTTTTTTCGCGATCTCGATGTTGGTCCCATAGAGAAAGTTGTTCAGTTTGATGGTCTGATCATCCCCTTAAAAAAGTGTCAGCATATTAAGAAGGACCCTATATTATCATGATGAAAACAACATTTTTACATTTATGAATTATTTTAATATTTTTAGGGCTCAAAAACATTCAACAGAACAGCTATCTGCAGATTCTGTTACCAAACAGAGAAGTGGGAGCATCGATGTGACCAAAAAGCAAATTGCAATTCTCTGGCCTCACCTCTGAAGTACTACACGTAAGCTTTTTAAGTTCTTTATTAACAGGTAACTTACAAAAACAAACAGTCATTAACATCACATGATATTGTTTTGGATGTTAAACATCACATAACACTTCTTCAGTCAATTAGGTATACTTTAAAGCACATCAAAAAGGACCTTGCACTCTCTTACAAACTATTTATTATGATAAGTAATAATACTTTTGAATATTTATCAGTGCAATTATAAGCACAGGAGTGCATCATTTGGAGTTATGCCACTGATGCTTATTGGAATATTATGTCTGTTTTATTTAATATATTCGCTGCTCATTTTGAAATATGAAACTTAATGGTATTTTAACACCACCGGAATGCGATATGAGCCATCCTGCTAGGCAGGTTCTTGAGCGAGCTGGCAACTTTACTGCGGACAAAAACAATGTGTGCTATAGGCATGTTATTAATTCTGCTCATATTATGCTTGTTACAGAACAAATTGTACAGTATCCGATGATGTAATTTGCTTGGGACATCGAAAGTTCCTGAAGAGAATCCGATGCTCCTGGACTGCAGGGACACGATGGGGAACTGCGCTTATTCTAGCTCTCACCCTGGGTGGGTTCGGAGCTGACCGTTTCTACCTTGGCCATTGGCAGGAGGGCATTGGCAAACTCTTCAGCTTTGGTGGTTTAGGCGTCTGGACTCTTGTGGATGCTCTGTTGATTGGTATACACCATTTAGGTCCCGCTGATGGTTCACTTTATATTTAACTTATTTAATGATTAGGTATCTTAATTTAATATAGTTATTTAAAAAAAATGTTTTTTATTCAATACCTTAGAAATTTTACAAAAATATAGTTTTCAAAAGTGTTTCCTCTTTTTGAATCTAACCATAATATTGATAAACCAAATCACACAAGTCTTCCTTCTTCATGCCATTCAAAGCAGGCATTTTGGTATCATTCTTGCGTTTCAACAACTCTTTTAACTGTGGAACAGTGTATCTGTGAACAGTTTGAAATTTTACTCGTTCCTCAATTTCAGTCTCATCAAACTCTATCTTTGCTTTTTTGCTTCCCCCTCCATTTTCCCGTTGTGTAGCAGATCTTTTTGGTGCTACTGGCCCAAATGGACCAAATAATTCTTCAAATAAATCTTCCTGAATTCCTTCAAACTTTTCAGGTCTTTGTTTAGTTGTATCAACAAATTGTTCAATATCAACCGCATTCAAGGCTATTGCTTCTATAGCTCTGAACTCTGACTGTACTTTAGGGTTCTCGAACATATCAAATTTATACTCAAATTGTAATTGTTGCAATATACCTTTCATAAACCTTTTTTGTCCATCAGAGACAGTAGCTTCATCTTCTTCAACAACAGCTGGTATATCTCTTACATTCTCCACAAATGGTATTTGGATGACATCAAACCCTATTTCAACATCCAGACCAAGTGGATGACTGCAAGGTGACAGTGCAACAATGTGGGGCCTAGAATTTACCCTCGTGCACAGCACACATATAGCCACCATAGAAGTCTCAACACAAGCCCGGTGCATAGCTTTAAATGGCAAAGTCGAGCCTTCAATTATGCTTTCATTGGGAAATAAGAAATACCCAGTTTTTAAAAACCATTTTTCCTTGCACATAATTCTAGCAGGTTTGAATCCAAGTAGTTTCAACATGGGTGGACCGAAAGGATTTCTTATCTTTTTTATTTCATTGTCTGCAAATTCAATTCTTTCACCTCCATATAACTGATAATGGAGTACCTCTGATTTTAGTAGCGGCGTTTCCGTTGGTTTCCTCTCTTCATTGTCAATGTCCATAGGTGATTCTGAATTTTGTTCTGCATCGGTTACTTTCACCGTCTTAGTCACACTCGTAACAATATCATTTGTTTCACGGTGCAAGTTAATTTTTATGTTTATATATTGGGACGATCTTATCAGAAGATTATATACTCCCACACCAATAGAAAATCCAGTACCAATATCAAAAGTCAAACGTGCAACGGCCAGGTGACGATGTGATTGTTGATGCATTACCTGTTCTATATCTTTTGGATTCCATATGGGTTTTGGCAAAATGAAGTCTTGACCTTTATTAGCTGCCTTCAGTAAGATTTCATAGTAAATGTCTACATTGTAATCATCTGGAGCGACATTAATCATTTTTATATCAATGTTGGAATCAACTAAATCATCCACTCTCTTGAGTGCGGGCTGTTGATCAGCCTTCACCGGTGGTACATCAAGCCGAGTTAATAGTATGACTGTCCGAGCTGATAGCTGTTTCTTGCAGTTCGCGAACATTTTGCTGCAGTGCCATAAAGCACCGGACAGTTCGAAATCTTTTGCTTGCTTGACACTCGACAGATTTACATCTCGCAACTTTTTGAACTCCTCTAAAGCCGGCGTAGATAAAGGTATAATATCTTTTACACCTTTTATACCGAAGGCTGAAGAATCCTCGTCTTCGGTTCCGTACAAGGAAACACCAACGTAATGGGAGCTAGATGTCCGTAGATATTGCTTCAACATTCGACAGGTCGCTGCATGACCGACCGCGGCAGTGTTGTTGTTCGATGGGTCGAAAACATTTATGAGAACAATAACGCCGGGAACACCTTTCCAAGATGCGGATTCTTCTCTTTCGTCGTCGGAATCCATCATAGATTGGTTTTTGAGGAAAAGTATTAGGTTTTGGAAAGAATATAAAGGAATTTCCAAGTTTCACTACTTTTTCACTATGATTTACTACCCGTTCACGACCAGTTGGCCGTCGATGACCGTTACAGTGTTGCCAATGCAAATTTTTAGGCGGCCGTGTACATTAGGTAAAAAAGCCGTGTTTATATGGAAAAAGACCAACGGTGGGCCGTGTCACTGCTTAAAAAAGGAAACACTTTTCAATATTAGCCAAATGGTGCTGTTTTGAGGTTTTTATCGTTACGTAATTAAAACGTTTGCAAATTTTATCTATTTGTGTGGAAAACAAGAACATTGATACAAAATTTTTGGTGGAAAACAATTTCATCTCATCTGTTTTTTGCTCACAGAGCAAGAAAGAAGAACAAAACCCAGCCAACATACCGTAGACAATTTAGTTGCAATATTGGCATTCGGATTTGGAATTGAATACAGTACACAGTCGAACCATACACTTATTTATAACAGTCTCTAAAAGAGAATTTTTTATAAATAAATTAGTCAATTACCGTAGAATTTGCGAAAAGCCGTAGAATCTGCTACGGCCACAGGGTTGCAGCCGTAGGCCGTGGATTTTGTAATTTGTTGGCCTGAAAGCCGTAGAACACGGTAATTGCCGTAGCATTGGCAACACTGGACCGTTACAAAATTTCCTCACAGGCACATTAATTGGTCCCGTCGACAAAAAATAATATAAAAGGCAAATAAAAATTTAAAATTAAAAGCGATATTAGTGACTGGGACGGATGTGCCGTACGTGCTTGCGTTGCTAAAGGTTATAAAATTGCGTTTATTAGGGTCTCTTAGGGGTGCGGTGCGGGGAAGCGGGAAGGGAGGTAGCGGCCAACTCGAAGTGAATGACTAGTACGTCCACTCCACTGACATCGTAGAGGGAGTAAACCCTGGAGTAAATGATACGCACACATCTTTAATGTTCGATAGAGGCGAACCTATACACTAGTCTGTAGAAAGAGTGAAAAAGACTATAATGAACGCCGTGTAACCACTTTTTTGGTGACCGCAACTTGTCATTTTGACGTATTGCGGTCTAAATTGACTAGTATTGTTGTTAGGCTTATCAAAAGTTATTAATTACGGAATTGTAACAGCCTGAATTACCTGCTGTGTGAGGTGTTCTGATAATATAATAATTTATAATCATTATCGAAGTGAAAATGGTGGTCTGCAGTGTCCTAGGATGCAAAAACAGATCGAAAAGTGCTGCTGGGAATGTTTCGTTTCACAGGTACGTTTCACTGCAATTAAATGCTACAAATACTTTGTTTGTGATTAGATTAATGTCTATTGTACACGTAAAAATGATATTACAATACAAATTAAATCATAAGACCAAGTTATAGGTCAATATTGATTCCATAACCTCTTAATCACCAGTCATTCAGTGTTACCAGTTTATGGCCTTTGAAACACCCGTAAATACGGGAAAACTGACTTGGAAAATACATAGGTACCTAGTAATGGTTAGGTTTCATCACTGTTTTGTTCATTTTCAGGATTCAGCTACCAGACAACCTGTCATAATAGAAAAAAATACAGAAACACTGAGGTAGAAAAGTCTTGGAATTCAATTGAAGAGTGAGTTAGCTGAAAAGCGACTAAAGAAGTTGCGTGCTGCTCGTTTAGCGCAAAGACGATTAATGAAGAAGAATGCTGAGTTACTCAATATAATTATGGAATTAAAAGTTAAAGCTATGATTTCAGATGTTTTAAATTCAATTTTTTTTCCACGTTTTTTTTAACGGTAGAAAAAAAACCGTTTTTTTACAACACTATTCCTGATCAAAGCCATTTGGTTAGAATAAGAAACATTAAAATTTATTTTCCAAATTGTTATTTATTTACCATTACCCTTCATCATGCTTCAGTCAAATAAAGAAATTGATCAAATTCGATAAAAATAACCTCTTTGACCTCATTGCTTGACAAATAACTACAGTTTTTCAAGGCTCAAATTCTGGCTAATTTTATTACATAAAGGTGGTTGCAGAGGGGTCAATTTTATACAAAAACAATTTTACTGACGCACAATACGCATAGACGGTATAAGTATAAGTAACTTTGAATAAATAAATTTTATTTTTTACATATGTAAAAATAGTTTAAAAAATCTTGATGCCGCGTCACAAATAACATTTGCAATTTATAATATAATTACGAAGATATAAAGCTTTGAAATTTTTCATACAACATTTTAAAAGCTTTATAAATTTTCGTAATTATATTATAAATTGCAAATGTTATTTGTAACGCGGCATCTAGATTTTATAAACTATTTTTCCATATATAAAATAAAATATTACTTTTATTAATTCCGTTTACGCGTATTCTGTGTCATACTTTTGTATGAACTGAAACCACCGTAACATTAAATTTTAATGTTATTTGTGAATATTTCTGCGATTTGTGTTAGGAAAGTAGTATTAACAAAATGTATTACTTAGCCGACTGTGAAAAGTTGGTGATATTGATAAATTTGTGGGAAAATTGAGTTCAATCGGGTAACATTCACACACACATGTACAAATTAGACACCGATAGAAAACCGGTTACACTGTCACTTGCTCTATAGTTTTACTCCCTCTACGACTGACATCAAGTCATCAACTGACATTTGGTTGGTGGGCAAATTTTTTTTTTTACAAACAGATCTGGCTCAGGGCTGCCACCTCAAAAAATCGTTTGGGCGCTAAAATTGAAAAAAGCGCTCGATTCCATTATTCCATCATTTTCGAGGGTTCGGCGGATTGGGCGCTAAATTCTTATCACATAAATAAAATAAGTCCTATAAAGTTCTCTAAATAGTCTTATCAGCCTTTCCGAAACCCATTCATAAGTCAATTTAAGTCAGTCAATTCGTACGTCACTTGTAAAATTTATGATAATAGGTATGTACTTCTGATGCTTCTGATTAATCATTTGTATTTCAATCTCCCGGACACTGCACACGCTATGGAGATGTTTTCACCACAAAATGCTATCAATATTTTTCATATTCCAATCGAAAAAAACAAAATAATGTTGCTTTAATAACAGTAAATTAAATAAAAAAAATAAAAAACTCACACGCTAAAAACAAAAATTTAAAAAATAAGAGATAAATATCGTAAAGAGAGTAAAAAGTAAAACATAGGTAAACACGGCGACAGGTCAGGTAAAGTCAGGTTACCTGTTTGGACTTTGAACTATTAGAAGTTGAACGCTGCGAATCGTGCGAGAGGGTGCGGTATGTTGTTGTTGTTTCATCTCACAGCACGTTGCGCCCGCGCCGGCAGCCGCGTCTATGCAGGCCTACGAATAACAATAACTATAGAAGAATAACTCTAAACAAAAGCAACATAATTTTTGGCACCTAATAAAAAATGACGTTTTGTATAAGTTTTGGCGGCAAGGTGTAGTTTTTAAAGAACAAAATTAGAACGCGGTGTACTTTTTACGTGCAACTTTTTGAGCTTGATTTACATTTCTATACATTCTTATTCGTAGATGCAGGCTCTCTACCGCACTATTTTGTGTTTTGTACGTAGTGTAGTTATGGGTATATAGGGTGCGTAACCTGATGTGTCGCCGTGTGTACATTTGCTTAGGTATATCAAAAATAATAGGTGACCGAATTATTTCCTACTTTTTAGCGTAGGGGTTTTTTTTAATTTTTAATTTACTTAATGTTATTTCATAATTTTTGCAGCCCACGCACTGAGACACAGCCTCTACCCGTGGCGGCCCTGCTCGCCTTCCACACGCCTGTCACTCGCAAGCATTACCAGGACTGGTCACCCTGCACTATGCACGCACGCACGCAGTACGCCAACGCACGGCACGGCATCTGCAACGCACCACATGGACACAGACTGCACGCTTCGAGAAACTTAACGACCTCCGGTCTGAGGGGGGAGTACTGTAGCTACTTGCCAACAGATGGCGCTACCAGTGAGGGGGGAGTAACCTTCCACCTCAGTTCCTCCATAGTGGTGACCCTCGACTAAGAGCATCGGCAACCTTCAACACCGCAGCGCAGCGCAGCAACACCAGCACAACTAAGCAGCAGCAACCAGCAGCAAGCCTTCTCTCCCTCGACCAGGTCTCCAAGCCACAAGCAGCAGTCACAACGCCATCCTCGACGACAGCTCAGCGTCCGTAGAAGACTCCAGCAGCCCACGCACTGAGACACAGCCTCTACCCGTGGCGGCCCTGCTCGCCTTCCACACGCCTGTCACTCGCAAGCATTACCAGGACTGGTCACCCTGCACTATGCACGCACGCACGCAGTACGCCAACGCACGGCACGGCATCTGCAACGCACCACATGGACACAGACTGCACGCTTCGAGAAACTTAACGACCTCCGGTCTGAGGGGGGAGTACTGTAGCTACTTGCCAACAGATGGCGCTACCAGTACGATCGAAAAAATACGACGTAAGACAATTTGCGATGTCACATTGAAAACCCGTAAGCTGCTACACTAAGGTTCACAATCGCATGCAAGACACAAATCCCGCAAGAAGAATTATCACAGAGTCTCAGTATATATATACAAGGTTCCGACTAACATCAGTAGGACCACGGCCGGTCCCCAGGCATAACACCAAGCCTGGCGGAAGTACTTCCCTTTTCAATGGAGGAACCTTCCACCTCAGTTCCTCCATATTACTAAAAAACTACTGAACCGATTTTAATGAAACAAAGCTAAGAACACTCCCGCAAAAATTAGCTTTCTGTTAAACATACCAAAAAAGCGCTAGATCTAGCGCCGAAAGCGCTAAGGTGGCAGCACTGTTGTGCGGTTGTCAGTTGTCACTTGTCACGGTGTGACGGCAGTGTTGCCACTTTAGTCACTTCTTAGCTAGATCTAGCAACATTTTTGAACTTGTCAGCTACAAAAAAAATATTCGGTGGCTAATATTTTAGTCACTTTTTCTGGCCACTTTTTTTGTTTATTTATTTATAAATAAATACAATTTTATTAAGCTAAAGTAAATCATTTTAATGGGTTCTTAGAGTGTTTTTAATTGTTTTTTAGTCCCGATTACCTAAACGTAGAAGTCGAAAGGCTATTTTCTACGAAGAGCATACATCAATAGGGGAGGGGTACCCCCTGGTACTCTCTCCCCCCCGCGGAGATGGATAGTTACTGAGATATAATTAAAAAATGTGTAAAATCTAACCTAAAATTACTATTGGGACAGGAATTTTAGGGTTTTGGAAAGGGTAGGGGGAGCGGGAGTGGGAGTGGGAGGGGGTGGGAGTGGGAGGGGGAAAAGAGGGAGTGGGAGGGGGGGGGAGGGAGTGGAGGGGGGAGGGGAGGGGCGACGTGGGAGGGTGGAGGGGGAGGGGAGGGGCAACGTGGGAGGGTGGAGTGGAGGGGTGCTGATGTCATACCTAAAAATAGAAAGACTCATTGTTGCAAGTCGAAACGCGTTTGCTCCGCTCCGCTACGCTTCGCTCCGCACTTATTTATTGCACCCCTTACTTCTGTCAAAAAGGGGCCGGGCCTCCGCCGCTCCACTTCGCTTCGCTACGGCCCGGTGCCAATGCCAGTACAGAAAGGTTTTTTGGAGCATTCGAAATAAAACACCACCCCTTCCCCTCCCCTCCACTCCCCCTCTCACTCCCCCTCCCCTCTACTCCCCCTCTCACTCCCCCTCCCATTTCAGATGTACCAGTACCCAAGAAGCCAAAACTAGAGACAACAGAAGAAAAGACAGATCAAGTCAAACCTCAGAATGGAATGAAGGAAGATAATACTGGAGGAATCATCTCAAATGTAAAAAGAAGATCAAAAAAGAAATCATCATCATCATCTCTTAAAAAAAGAATTCCTGCCCAAATAACAAACAAGCAAATCGTTACGAATCACGAAAACAAACACCTGGACTATCAGATAATATACCTATGTGATCAAAAACAATTTGCATGTTCTGTGTGTGAGTACAGATGTGCAAGAAAAGACAATTTATTAAGCACCAGCGTATTCACACTGTTAAGAAACTATATTCATGCTCTCGCTGTGATTTCAAGTGTAAACAAACGAGTTATCTATCAAATCACCTACGTATTCACAGTAGTGATAAACCTTATTCATGCTCTCACTGCTTCTCACTGCGATTACAAATGTAAGAGAAAGAATAATTTGTCAAGACATTTACATACTCACACTGGCGAAAAACCATATTCATGCTCTCACTGTAAATATAAGTGTGCAAGCAAAACGGATTTGACTAGACACTTACGTATTCACACTGATGAAAAACTATATTCATGCTCGCACTGTGATTACAAATGTAATCGAAAGGGTTATTTGTCAGAACATTTACGTACTCACACTGGTGAAAAACCATATTCATGCTCTCACTGTAAATTCAAATGTGCAGTTAGAAGGGATCTGACTAGACACTTACTAACCCAACCTGGTGATAAATGTTATTCGTGTTCTCAGTGCGAGTACAAATGTCATACTAAAAGTAATTTAACGAGACATTTACGTATTCACACTGATTAAAAGCCATATTTATGTTCTCACTGTGCAATTGCAAAAGTATCCTTGTTAGAAAGAGAGGCTTGCTCTAAGGACACCCAGCCAAATTCATTAAAACTATTCTTCATTGTTATTTTTTACGATTTTCCTTTTAGAATTTTGAAAATCGGTCTAATTTTGAACTTGCTGGTCCGTCAGCTTTACTGATCCTCATTACGAACTTGAATTAATTTAATAAACAAAATACAAACCTAAGAAGTGTTTTTCTTATTAGCATAGCATAAGCTCACGACTAAATTCCCCAAGGGGAAAGTCAAAGATATTATGATTTATGAAACCTCAGTACATCCACGTTTCACTAGTCGGTAGTACCGAAACTCTGTCCAGTGTGACGGGGAGTGGGCCCGTCGGCGTCTACGCCACTTGTAATTGACGAAGCATGCAGGTTTCCTCACGATTCAAGAGCAATATGCAAAGCGCATTTCTTAGAACCATGTAGACCTCTCTGTTTAAAGACCTCCAGATTCTGCCTTTGCCATGTATGTACATTAAGCAGATTTTTGTTAGGGAGCACCCTGAATTTTTTGAAAAACACGGGCAAAGTTATCCGGGATCAACTAGATATAAAAACCACTCACGGTAGCATGCACACCCGCGATAGCCGTGATACGGCTTTATCACGTTCGTTCGCGCGCAAAAGAACGAGATAAAAGACGTGATAAAGCCGTATCACGGCTATCGCGGGTGTGCATGCTACCAGTGCAGTTGTACACACGGCGACACACATCAAGCTACCCAATACCAAAATAAGCTGGCCGCGCGTCGAAATAGTAATGTATAACGGTATGTGTCCATACCGATAGCTGATCGCCTGGAGCTCCTGGGCATTAACATATCGTCCGATTTTAATTTCGGGCGGTATATTGAGTCCATGGCGAAAACCGCAGCGAAAAAACTGGGCGTCCTTTCGAAGGTCAGACGGTACTTCACTCCGGGACAGCTTCTACAACTTTATCAAGCACAAGTCCGATCGTGTATGGAGTACTGCTGCCATCTTTGGGACGGGTCTGCCCAATACCAGCTGGCCGCGTTGGACTCAATCGACAGGCGTGCCAGGAAGCTCATAGGTGATCCAACCTCTGTGGCGAAGCTACAAAGTCTTGAGCATCGTCGCAAGGTAGCCTGTCTATCTGTTTTTTATAGGATACATTTCGGAGAGTGTGCGACGGAATTACACGATTTAATACCTCCGTCTCCCTTTCATCTGCGGGGGACGAGACGCAGGCTGGGTTTCCACCCTTATGTCGTTGACCTACCAGCAATTCGCACGAAGAAGTTTGCTTCTTCTTTTATAATGCGCACGGCTAAGGAGTGGAACGCACTGCCTGCGGACCTGTTCCCTGAGCAATACAACCTGGGCCTCTTCAAGGCAAGAGTGAATAGGCATCTTTCTAGGTAAGCATGCTACATCTTCGGCCTCATCATCACTCAACATCAGGTGAGATTGGGGTCAAATGTTTACCTATCGAACATAAAAAAAAAAAAAAAAAATACATAAATAACGTCGCGCGGCCAGCTTATTTTGGTTTTGGGTAACTTGATGTGTCGCCGTGTGTACTTACCGCGTCCAAGAGTGGACGTTTTTAAGAATAACGCATTTTGTATGGCTATTAGAATTTATAACAATCTGCCTGAGGAAATCAAAGAATGCCCTACAAAATATTTCAAAACAAAAGTAACAAAATGGCTTTTAGATAAATGTTTCTATTCAATTAAGGACTTTTTTAATTATAAATTATTTAACAGTAGCTAATCAGATTATTTTAAAATGTGTACTTGAACTATCAGCGACTGCTTATAGATAATTTTTTGGATTTCGCATGACATTTTGTATATTTCTTTTCTTTTCATAAATAATGCATGAAATTTTAAAATTGTATAAAACTAGCTTCAAATTATTAATATTTTGTATGCCCTGTGTGGTAGAACATTAGAACCATTTTATTCATCATGTCATCCGAATGCACCTATGTTCTTACAAATAAAGTTCTGATTCTGATTCTGATGCTTTCACCGAAAAGCCAGTAGTGGTGTTACAAATCTTAGGTACACCTACATAAATTCCGAAAAACTCATTGGTACGAGTCAGCCTGGACATCAAGGTTACTCGCCACTGGACCACCACGGCGGCATGTTTTATTACAAACATTGATGTCTTAGTTCTATTATAATAATAAGAGATCAATGATAACCTTCAAATTGAATAACTCCCAACACCGAAATCGCGAAATAAAAATCTTCTGCATTTTAGTAGATGTTGGTCCCGTACTTGAACGGGGCCCATTCACAGTAGTCCGTCTTGCAGTCCTATACCAATATCGAATCGTGAATGGTGTTGCAGTTCTGGAGTGCTATTTTTGAACATCACACGTTCGAACTTGCAAGGGCGGATCCAGGATTTCATAGTGGGGGGGGCCCTCGGCCGACTCAGGCCACGTATTAAGATATAAAAAAATTCAGTTAGAGACACAGACCCAAAACGTCTTGTATACATACATAGAAAACTAAAACAATCAGCCCCGGATCTATGATTTTTCCGAGGCGGGGCAAAAACAATGAGATTGAGGCGCCGGGCCCGGGCCTCCTCTACAAGAGTGTAGCAATAATTTTTTCTTAGGGAGGCCAGGTCCAGGTTGAGTGGTTGCGATAAAACGTTTAACATAGAGCGAGCGAAGCGAGCTCGAGATTCTACTGCAATATGATTAGGTTGAGTCAGAAATTCGCAATATGATCAATATTTCACTGAAATATAATGAGATGACTGCAATAAGATCTTAAAGCAAGAGCGAGCGAAGCGAGCTCGAGATTTCACTGCAGTATAATGAGACGACTGCAATACGATCTTAAACCGAGAGCGAGCGAAGCAAGCTCAGATTTCTTCACAGCAATATAATGAGATGACTGCAATGAGATCTAAAACCAAGAGCGAACGAAGCGAGCTCGAGATTTTACTGCAATATGATTAGGTCAAGTCAGAAATTCGCAATATGATCGAATTCTGCGATAGGTAATTTCAATACAACAAAAAAACCAAGAGCGAGCGAAGCGAGCTCGATATTTCACTGAAATATAATGAGATGACTGCAATAAGATCTAAAACCAAGAGCGAGCAAAGCGAGCTCGAGATTTCACTGCAATATAATGAGACGACTGCAATACGATCTTAAACCAAGAGCGAGCGAAACAAGCTCAGATTTTTTCACTGCAATATAATGAGATGACTGCATTAAGATCTAAAACCAAGAGCGAGCGAAGCGAGCTCGAGATTTTACTGCAATATGATTAGGTCGAGTCAGAAATTCGCAATATGTTCGAATTCTGCGATAGGTGATTTCAATACAACAAAAAAACCAAGAGCGAGCGAAGCGAGCTCGATATTTCACTGCAATATAATGGAGACGACTGCAATGAGATCTAAAACCAAGAGCGAGCGAAGCGAGCTCGACATTTTGCTGCAATATGATTAGGTCGAGTCAGAAATTCGCAATATGATCGAATTCTGCGATAGGTAATTTCAATACAGCAAAAAAACCAAGAGCGAGCGAAGCGAGCTCGATATTTCACTGAAATATAATGAGATGACTGCAATAAGATCTAAAACCAAGAGCGAGCGAAGCGAGCTCGAGATTTCACTGCAATATAATGAGACGACTGCAATACGATTTTAAACCGAGAGCGAGCGAACCAAGCTCAGATTTCGTTACTGCAATATAATGAGATGACTGCAATGAGATCTAAAACCAAGAGCGAGCGAAGCGAGCTCGAGATTTTACTGCAATATGATTAGGTCGAGTCAGAAATTCGCAATATGATCGAATTCTGCGATAGGTCATTTCAATACAACAAAAAAACCAAGAGCGAGCGTAGCGAGCTCGATATTTCACTGAAATATAATGAGATGACTGCAATAAGATCTAAAACCAAGAGCGAGCGAAGCGAGCTCGAGATTTCACTGCAATATAATGAGACGACTGCAATACGATCTTAAACCGAGAGCGAGCGAAGCAAGCTCAGATTTCGTCACTGCAATATAATGAGATGACTGCAATGAGATCTAAAACCAAGAGCGAGCGAAGCGAGCTCGAGATTTTACTGCAATATGATTAGGTCGAGTCAGAAATTCGCAATATGATCGAATTCTGCGATAGGTAATTTCAATACAACAAAAAAACCAAGAGCGAGCGGAGCGAACTCGATATTTCACTGAAATATAATGAGATGACTGCAATAAGATCTAAAACCAAGAGCGAGCGAAGCGAGCTCGAGATTTCACTGCAATATAATGGGATGACTGCAATACGATCTTAAGGGGCGTCCGCCCGGTTTTGAGTAACTTTGTACCCATTTTATACATTAACTATGGAACTTTTTAAGCAGAAAACAAAACTGAACAATCTACAGGATATGAAAAGTGATGTGGTTTTTCTCGAAATCTATTTTAATTAATAAAACTGAAGAGAAATGACTCCAAAGTCACCTCTTTTTTTCCAGTTGTAACCGTTTTACTCTTACATTGTTGATCAGAAGAATATGAAAATTTACAATATTCTTCGCAATACAATATAAAATGATGTGGTTTTCTTATTTTTTGAAAATTCATAAAAAATCATACAGGTTTTCAAAGAAAACGAAAAATTCTGACCGGAGCCGCGCAATTGAAGCGGGATGGCTAATTGCAAAAGCTTGCTTGTAAGAAAGAGAGCCTTGCAGATGGGAGGAGGAGCCTTAAACCAAGAGCGAGCGAAATAAGCTCGAGATTTCGTCACTGCAATATATGAAATCAGGAGCGAGCGAAGCGAGCACGAGATTTTTTTGCAAAATTCTCAAGTCGATGCAATATTTTAAACCTGCCGCCCGGGGCCGTGTTCCCCGGTTTGCTGTCAAATCTTTAGGATTATATTATGTGTATAATCCTAAAGATTTCTGACCACAGCCTTGTTTTAATTATTGTACCTACACAGGTACAATAATTAAAACAGAAACATAGAGCGAGCGAAGCGAGCTCTTGTTTTCTCCGCTCTACGAATAGGTTATGGACAGAGCTCAATCAATCTATGCCCTAGTAAAGTGCCGTCATTACTCAGCCTCAAAATTCAATGCAATCCGCAGAGGTCCGTGGGGGGGGCCATGGCCCCCTGGGCCCCCCCCCTGGATCCGCCCTTGCGAACTTGTAGTAGAAAATGTCAAAATTACTATGGAGATTATGCATCTTTCTACTTCTCGTTTGAACGTGTGATGTTCAAAAATCGGCACTCCTGCATGGCGTCCGACGACCTTGAGCAAAATGTATGAAATTGCGTTTGTATTCATATTTGCAGGACAGTGTGTGGGCCCGCAGTCCTGCATGTAGTACTACTGTGAATGGGCCCCTTTACAAGCGGTGAAACATGATAAACTCGTTGGCGGTCGGTAATGTTTCGGTCGTTGTTTCAGACTTTGGGTCTCGGACGACGTCAACTTTGACCCTTTCTAATCCAACTACAAAGATTTATAGAAAGGGACAAACGTAAAGTCGGAAACATCGACGATTAACAAAGGTAAGAAAAAAGAAGGTCGAATAGGTATTACCGGCGCGCCATGGCATAGGTATTTTCGTGTTTCCATGCTTGTAAGGAGGATTGCTATCTATTTAATAATCCATGAAGCCACGCAACTGCACGCAACCCACCGCTGTGACTGTTTAAAGCAATGATGGAAGTGAAAGCAATAATTATCAATCACTTATCCCATACCCTGCCGAGTATGGCCCTCTCCCCTCATTTGTGAAACAAGCCCCTAGCTATCTAGTAATAGATACTCTTTCTTATACTGTGCCCTAGCCCTGTGCCCAGCTGTGGGTCTGGGTCGTCATCAAAGCCGTCATCTTGAAGGCTGATGATGATGATGGAAAAAGTACTTTTTATTGAAAACTTCTATAATATATTTACTACTATACCTACGTCATACCTACGTTAGGTAATTAGAGTTACCTAACCAAAACGAGGGCAATAAATTATTCTAGGTTTAAGTGCAGTGGGCCACGCCACGTGAACGTCATTTAGATATCCTAACTTTTACAATGTACCTATATCTAGGTACCTAAATAAAATTAAATTAATAATCTCTTCTTTTCTGCAGTGGATCTGCGTGTCGATTGATTCGCCGAAACAATTAAAATCACGCTGTAACCAGGATAGTCTGCACGCGAATACAATTATTGCACGTCCTTTGTTGGCTTGATGGGCCAGAGCGAGAAAAAAGTGTCGTACAAGGTTGACGTAGGGTGTAATTAGTGTGTCAGGGAGGCACCGGGCGGCCGTCGCGGTGCTTGTGGCGAGGCGAGGCGGAGGCGGCGCGGAACATGCGCGCTGGAGGCGGCGTGGTGAGCCTGCGCGATCCGTCATTCGTTCGCGGGCCCACGCCGCGGCGCCACCTCCATCACCAGCTCGCACCGGGTGCACGCGACCGACCGAGGAGCGCCACCGCGGATAGACCGAGCCGAGCACGGCCCGCCGTGTCGTGGTGACGCGAAAGTAGCGTGAAAGTAGCACGCGTGCGCTAGCGAGCGCGCGCGCGGCGCCACCTGCGCGCGACGACGGGCCGCGAGCATGCGAGGGGCACGGCGCTGCCGCGCGTAGCGAGCCAGGCCGTGCGCGCCATCGCCATGGGATGCGCCTCGTCCGCCGAGGAGCGCGCCGCCATCGCGCGCAGCAAGCTCATCGAGAAGAACCTGAAGGAGGATGGCGTCCAAGCCGCAAAGGACATCAAGCTGCTGCTCCTTGGTAACGGGCCTTCCACTATCTCACTCTAATGGGCCAGGTGCGCGCGCACGCTCGCCCCAGCTCTATCGACTGCGGCGCCCGTGCGTCGCTCATGCCGAGCCGGCTACACGTCGGTCGTGTCACCCTCACTCGTGAATGCGTTGACATTGTCCTTACCTATATGTATGTCGTAATATACACGATCGGTCTCATGACACAATCAGTCTTAAGCGGGATTTACAAGAGTCGATTTTCGATTGTAATTTGATTAAGTACATTGCTGCGCCAGAGTATCATGTTTCAAGTTTATGTCAAACTAACCAGTTGATGTACTTCAAAATCGCACTTAGCCGAACGGCCAAAATCGACCCGTGTAAATCCCGCTTGATGAAACAATTCTAGGTAGGTACATACCTAATTAGCATATACAGGGTGTACAATAAAATAGGACAGCTACTTAAAGGGGTGCTTCAGACCATCAAACTGAAGAACTTTCTCTATGGGACAATATCGAAATCGCGAAAAAAAAATCTGCTGTCCCATACATTTCAGTCGAGTTATGTTTGCAGTTTTGTATGGGAGAGCGGATTTTTTTTTCGCGATTTCGATATTGGTCCCGTAGAGAAAGTTGTTCAGTTTGATGGTCTGAAGCACCCCTTTGAGTAGCTGTCCCATTTTATTGTACTATCGCGGACTTTTCCGCCTGACCACCACTAGGCTCATTTTTGCTTGCATACTAAAAAATAAAAGCGATGTCTTACCCCGCCCTATTGATGAATAGAATAGTTTCTAAACAATAAATTTTGGGCCAAATTATGCGATTTTTTCTTAAGTGGTCAGGCGGAAAAGTCCCCGATAGTACACCCTGTATTTAGGCAGATATAACCTTAATAAAAAAAACGTACTGAATCTACTGAAACATCAGTATTACTTAGGTATATAAAAAATAAAACCGGTCAAGTGCGAGTCGGGCTACTCGCGCACCGAGGGTTCCGTACCACACCACCACAGAACACAACATTATTAAATTAGAAAAAAAAAATTTTTTGTCCGGGACCTTTAGCGCGAGACCGACTCACACTTGGCCGGTTTTTATTTGTTGTTATTCTGTAGAGTTTGCTCTATAATCACACTATGTTTGACGCTTGTATGTATTACCGTTTTTACTATAGAGCGTGAAGAAAAAAGTTGATAAAAACTAGTTTCTTGTTGAAAACCCCCCTTAATTTTTAACTTTCTGCCATTTTTATTATTTGTTAACAAATCCGCCGCAATATCGCATAATCTGAGAAAATTTCAACTATTACGGTTCAAAAGTTACAGCCCTAAATAGGTAGGGCAGACGGACGGACGGACGGACAGACGGACAGACGGACAGACGGACGGACGGACGGTCGGACGGACAACGCAGGCTTACATTGGAAAGTCATCAAACATCTGAGGCTAGGAGGAGTCGAGAAATTCTAATTCTACGACATCGCGGTACCTACCACGGTCACTATAGCCAGGCGCTCTGTAATGTCGTCTCTTAATAATAAAACAAAATTTTAACAAAAAATTAAAACCGCCTTCAAAAAAACTAAAAAGTTAAAAAATAATATTGCAGCCGATGACTTTTTCGTTCGCATCATAAGAACATTAATTTGTTTTATTGAAGTCGCTGTCAAGCCGGTACGATTCGCGACAGGGCTTGAATTTTTTGGCTTGGCTTGACACCGACTTCTATAAAACAAATTAATGTTCTTATGATGCGAACGAAAAAGTCATCGGCTGCAATATTATTTTTTAACTTTTTAGTTTTTTTGCGGTTTAAATTTTTTGTTAAAATTTTGTTTATTTCACAATTTTCAGTGGTGAATTCATTAGTTCGATTTAATTGTAGTGCTTTAAATTAACAAACGCACTAGTCGGCACTACGATTTTCGAAGGTTCCCCTCGATTTCTCTGGGATCCATCATCAGATCCTGGTTTCCTTATCATGGTACCACACTTGGGATATCTCCTTTCCAACAAAAAAACAATCATAAAAATCAGTTCATAAACGACGAAGTTATCCGCGAACAAACATAAAAAAAATATATATGTATACGGTCGAATTGAGAAACCTCCTCCTTTTTTTTGAAGTCGGATAAATAAAAATAAACAACTTTGCTGTTGAGTCCGATCTCAAATATCAGAAGGTAGTTAATAACTTGTTGCGGTTTGGCATGATGTGGTGTTGATTTTCTCGACATTAGACCTACGCCCAGACTTGTACTCTTAAATATACCGTGCCCAGACTAATTGAAACACGACTGCAAAACCAGTCGGCCACAAAGCTTTAGGTACTGCGTGCATGGTCACATAGGATAGGACCTTGACTCTGCTTAATGCCTATGGGGTGGCCAAACTTCATACATTGCGCGGTCTACATTATAGGTTTACCTGGCAGTCTACCTTTAATCGCAACAGGTTTAGAAATGAATGTATATGAATAGCTTGATTCTGATAGACATACAGTAATTTCTTTTCGTCTTTAATTTAGTTATTAATCTCTTTGCGAGACTACCATAAAAGTCGACCGCGGGCGACCGGGTAGACCGGCCTAAGGCTGCCTGTCCATTGAAGCGAGCTGGCTGTGCGAGCTGTGTAGCTGTGTAAATATTAACCAATCAGAGATCCGACCGAGATCGGCCGAGCTCCGGCACTGGTAGCATGCACACCCGCGATAACCGTGATACGGCTTTATCACGTCTTTTATCTCGTTCGTTCGCACGCAAAAGAACGAGATAAAAGACGTGACAAAAAATTCAAAAATTGGTGATTTGGAGCCAGGGACACCTAAAAACCAATAACATAATCTTTTTTTTGTAAATTCCTTGAACAGACACACATCTTTTACAGTTTTATAATAGTTTATAGTTTAGTCTTTAGAGCAAAGAATAAGTTTAGAGCATCATTAAATATTATTTATTACTAATCAAAACAGAAAAACAAAACAAGTCTTGTAACTAAATTAGTACACACGGCGGCGGTCTTATTGCTAAACGTGACTGGTACCTTTAAGTAAGTAAGGTAACATAAGTGAGAAGTTACTTAGTCTCCATTTTGTGTTTAAGCAATATGTAATGAGATAACTAATATATTAAATAATATATTATACAACATATTAATGGTATTTTACCGTTATTACCATAAGTACACTTAACAAATATTTGAATTAAACGTATTTTGTTGAGTCGAGGTATAATAAATCGATAAATGCACCACTCTACAAAATACAAAATAAAAAATCATAGACAATAAACTTTTGCATTTGCTTTTGTTCTCTTTCGTGCGTGAATCTACTTTTCACGCATGTGTGAGCGAGCTCGAACGAAAAGAGCCGAACGCACCCGAACGTCAGTCGAGCGGGGCGCGGTCGCCGTCACGGAGTGGAGCTGGCGCTTGTCATCCGGCCGCCATTATCTCGTATTTGAACGGATTCATAAAATCAATTAAAGTTCGCGTTGCTCTTACGTGTTTTCAGTGTCGGTTGTAAAATAGATTCGAGCATTATACGAAGGTGTTGTAGTTTTTTGGATAATAGTGTGATTCGGTAATTCGGGAACAGTGAGAAGTGATCCTGCACTGCATTAGGTTACTGTGAAACGGGTGGTAGCGCGGTGTAGGGCGGGTTCGGTGCGGTCCGGAGCTGCAGGCGTGCGGAGCGCATGCAGAGGGAGCGGTGAGAGCGCGCCCGGCTCGGGGCTCGGGGCCGGCCAAGGCTCGGGACAGCTGCCGCCATGGGGTGCGCGCAGTCGGCGGAGGAGCGCGCCGCAGCCGCTCGCAGCAGGCAAATCGAGAGGAATCTGAAAGAGGATGGCATCCAGGCCTCCAAAGATATCAAGCTGTTGCTTTTAGGTATGCTTTTGTCGTTACATTCGGCCGAGACACATGGCCGCACCCATGCTATGGTCCTAACGTTTTTGGGCGTTACGGCCGTTCTTTTGATATTCAAACGCTCGAACTCTGTAGATTGAAGGTAATAGTGATTAGTAATGCTAGTGATTATTTTACTGAAAGCAAATAGTATTGATAGAAGAGTAAATACACCAGCTTTCTCTAGAAGCTCATCAGTATGCTGGTATGCGCAATTGTTCCGCGTGCAAATGAAAGTGCCTGTTGGCCTTACATAGGAAGTGGTTCAATTCTTCATTCTGAACAAGCATATAATGTTAGTAAGGTTCATTCACCTAAAATCTAAATAATCATGAATCTCGTCACATTGGTGTACAGTTTTACATTTTCCTGCTCTGAATTCTTCCTCTCTGATTCACTGGTGAACAATTTAAGCTTAACATAAAGTAGGTATAGGTAGTTATCTGCATAGACTTAAGTATACCATTACGTTAACTTTAGTACAGCTTTAAATAACCAAAAATAATGTACAACTGAAATAGTTATGAAATCATAGTTTTAGTCAGAATATCATTCATGAGACCATTAAATGTAAAATGTAAAATGTGTTCTGATTACTAACCTTTAAGTTAAGTTGTATACTAACAAAACGAGTCCTGGTCACTTGAATAAATGATTATTATTATTATTATTAATATTAAAGAATAAACAATATTATTTGTTAGTAACTGCAACACTTTCCCATAAATATGTAAAAGACATTCCCCAATCCCGTTTCACTTACAAAACTGGTAAATTTGAATTTTATAAGAAATGCCATGATAGAAAAGGATAACTTCCATTTGACGACCCGGTTGGTGTAAAGGTTACCACGCCGGACTGCCAAACCAGGGTCCTGGGTTCGAATCCCGGTTCGGTCATGGATGTTATATGTTTGTGCCGTTGTTGTATGGTTTCCATAATAAACAGCCTTTAAATAGTGCTTTCTTGGGATCATTACAATGTATGTGCCTGTGAGCGTAATAATTTCCTTGGGAAGTATGATATTCCTCCTATTTTGTGTATAATTTTGGCTATCTACTCATACTCTTTGTATTTGTTCTTTGATCATACTCATTCGTTAGTTGTGAAATGATTTGGAACAAATACGGTTTGTCATGTGGGCAATGTCTTTTTCCCATTTCTATTCCTATCAGATCTGATTCCTTCAAAGTATTATTAATCGGAGTCTTATGAGTTTCACATTAATTTACTTAAAACTCATTTCAATATACTACCACTACCCTGGCATTGATATGTTATATTGGTGCTCTGGTTCGGTGTGATACCGTGTCAGTTATCGAGACACCGATGCTAACCATACTGGCGCGAAGGGAGAAGCGAGATGGGCATCTCATTTCAGAGAGGTGCAGAGTTAATGTGACCAGGTTGTAGAAACAACTTTTTTGATCATTTTCCTACATTACAACTCTCACTCGAAATTATTCTCTATTAGTTGTCCAAAAAATTTTGTATGTTGTGTAAGTTAGTAGTTACAATTATTAACTATGGAATCATTAACTGAAAATTCTTTATTTGACAATTTAGTGGTATACAAATGATTGTGTCCCTGACTCCCAAAGTCAGAGCAACATGTATTGGGACGAATTTGACGCTCTTATTTAACAACACTGGCTTCTAATGGTAATTTAATTTTGTCTCTTTGCAAGTTAGAGGCTGACAGACATGTGAATGACAAGGTGACCATTTTTCCACTTGCCTACCTGAGTCCTGGGCCCAGTAGTGAAGTATGGCCACAATATAAGAGAGAGCATGGTCACAGATTATTTAATAGTTACTACCGATATGGTATTACATACATTATGTACACTTCCTGACTCTCACCAATTTTTACCTCACCCCCTCGTGGCGAACGGGTAGCAGAAAATGGTAGACATGGGTGTTTACCTCGACAATCACACTCATTCAGTATCACACATGCTTACTTCTTGTCAGATTTTACCATTTGTATGAAGTTGAAGGGACAGCGAAGTGTCTGAGTTGTGGTACTGCACTTTCCCTCGCACCATGAGAGGAAGCTTGTGCCGTCTGTGGGTAAACCCCACTGCGTAGAGGGAGAAGTAATACAGGTCGGAAATTGTTTTGTCATATTCACTCAATAAGAGATGCACATAGCAAATTCGCTCTAGTTAAAAAAGGAGATCGCTATCTTATTGCTGTCCTTATCGACGTAACCACTTTTTTGTACTACGGCCACCTGACTCAAAAATGACACTTCATATAAATTGTATAGGATTTTATGACTATCGCTATCTCATACCCAGTTAAACTGACATTCCGTCTACCAGCATAAGTGAAAAATAATTCTTCTATGCTCCACTGGGAAAAGAGGTTTATACAACCATTGAAACAGATATATAACATTATTTTAAAAAAAAAGTATAAAAAGAAATTATTCGAAATTACTCCTACATAACATAACAATAATAATTTTATCTACAAACAAGTTGTATACATACCTGTTACCTGATTTGAACTGCTGCCAATGTTTCTGAGCAATGCCATTGAAAACATTAGAAAAAACTTATAAATGTATCTAATACTGGAGATCGTGTAGACTAGAGTATAATGTGTATAAAAACCACAAAACATTCACTAATTTTCCTCATCCAGTAAGAATATTATCCTGAATTATTTTTTATTTTATCTTATGGAGACTCAAGGCTATTGTGAATACTAATGCAGCAATAGATGTAGTTTTTTATTAAATTGATAGATTAGATTGTAAGTTTGAAACATAGATAGGAAGAGAGTAATTGTTATGATGTCACATGCATGATCACTTCCATGCCTGTTGCATTAGGGGCCTATTTCTTTAACATGACAATAGACAATAGTAACAATGACAAATCAGGGTACATTGCTGGTTGCTTATGGCGGTAAACAATATTTGAGTCCTAACATTTTTTTAAAATTTATAATTAATGGACTCTTGCTTGTGCGTTAGCACTTAGCACTGCATTTCCGCTATTGTTAAGTAGTTTGTGGGAGTATATATCCTAATCTCAGGGATTGTTTTTAATCAAGAACAAGAAGAGATTGCGGGGCCTTGTGGCAAGCAAAAACGCCAACCGCGCGAACACCACGCCAGACAAGTGCTCGTGTCAGAACTTGCAACGTGACTCCCCTAACATTCTTAGTAATGAATCTCAAATTGCCATTTAAGTTTCAATTGTCATGTTTATGAAATACTTAAACCCCAGATTGTAGCGGGAAGTACAAGAGTGCCCGGTGTTTAGTCTATACACTTTGGTTCTTATGTCCTGCATACCTGACTGCTTTTAGTAGCTAAGTAGTAGTTGACTGAGTGAGAGTATAGCATATGCTCAAGGCTATATTCCCCGAGGGGGTAATCAGAGATATTCTGAATTCTGAAACTCAGAACATCCATGTTTCAGTGAGAGTATATATTGAAATAAAGACTACATTTCCAGTGACATAAATTATGTTCTAGGTTCGCTGGTTCTAGGTTTATTTTCTTTTCATACTAACATTTTGTTAGTCAGCATCAAAATAAGCAAACTATTCCTTTATTTATCAGTTAACTAATGATTAATGAAAATGGATCTGGTGGTGTCAAATGTACAGATTGCCTTGATCTTGACTTTGGCACATGTCTGTGACATAGAAGCGCTGCTTTGGCGCCGCACATCTGGCCATTAAACACCTGCCCATTCTAGCTCTTCTGTCTTCACACCTATGATTCAATTTTAATTACAATGTTTGCTGTAATTTGTTGCCTTTGGAAGTTAAAAGGTATTTCAGCTTAATGTGTTGCAGGGTGCATTAACCTTGTTTAATTGATGTAACAGGAGTGCGATTTTTGAATCTCATACGTTAAACTCAGCAGTTGAAAATGTATGGCGATATGCATCTTTCTACTGCTTGCTGATTTGTCTTTCAAAAATAGCACTCCTGGATTGTGATTTTTTAAAGCCAAATCAAAAGTAGAAAGATGCATATCTCTATAGTAATTTTGACATTTTCAACTGCTGAGCTCAGTGAATGAGTTTCAAAAATCACACTCCAGGGAGTATAATTAATGTTTGACTAAATAGTTTTTGGTACTGTTTCAAATTCACTAGTGATAAGATTGCCGCTGCGAGCAAATGCTCTTCGATGCTCTTCTGGTGTGAATCGACCCTTAATTTATTTCTATAGAGCTTAATGTTATTGTTATATTCAAGGTCAAATGTAGCTAAGCATTTAATAGTATAATTAATGCTTATAAATTCCACATTTGCAAATAAGAAAATTCTAATGGCGTTAGTCATAATACCCATACTCAAGCATAATCATCTATGAGTCATGGGTTTCCCATTCACCTGCATTAAAAGGTATACACGCCGAAGTTTTCACCTTCGATTTTTATATTGAACTTGTTTTAATAAATACTACAAGTGCCTAAAAAATAACAATAATGTATTTTTCCCTTAATTAAGCTATTAAGTCACTCATGTAGTAGTAAATTTTTTTCTTTTAATTAGTAGTTTGAATTTGAAAAACACCCTAGTAATATTTAAGGGGGTGCTGCAGACCATCAAACTGAACAACTTTTACTATGGGACCAACATCGAAATCGCGAAAAAAAAATATCATCATCATCATCATACCAGCCGATAGACGTCCACTGCTGGACATTGGCCTCCCCCAAAACGAGGAGATTTGCCATAATCGCCATGATATGATGCGTTTGCGATGTTCCATACTAAACTACAGATCTACTCGAGCTAAATGTATGGGACAAAAGTTTTTTTTTTTCTTGATTTCGATGTTGGTTCCATAGTGAAAGTTGTTCAGTTTGATGGTCTAAACCACCCCTTAAAAGTTTTCAATTTTTATTTTTACTTCTGTAACACCCTGTATATGCAAATCGGTCGAAAAATCGGATTCTCCAAGCCACATCCAAGCTTACGCCAGGAACAAATGAGAGTCGCCGTCGAAGGATACGTCGAGGAAGATATCATCATCATCATCATTCCTTGTATGAAAATAGATTAGCGTAGCGCCTTGATTATTAAATCAGTCAATCAATCACAGTATCGCTCTCTTTGGAATGGAGGGTATTCTTCTTCACCTATTGTATGGCAATGCTGCCGTCCGTTACCTATAATGCCGTTAACCAACATCTGCTCGATTTTCACTTTTTGATGTCATCATAATCACGAAACGATTCTCTATCGACCTAGCTAACTCATATTTTCCTATCTTATCTAGTTTCTGAAATAATTAAAAGAAAATTGCAGTTAAGTGCCTGATTTTCCAATGCATACACAACTATAATGCGTCTAACTATAATTGCATGACTAAAATGCCTTCATAACTGATTTTTATTCTCAATGGCGTAACTTTATTGCCGTTAACATATTTTTAATAATCTATAGTGCGATTAAAGTACATTTACTGTATTATAGTTATAGGCACTAAGTTTAATTCTGTAAAATGTACTACTCTAGACTATAATGTCGATAAATGAAAATTTTACACAAGAATGCTATTAAAGGATCTTAACGGCAATTTAGAAATTTATTGCCGAAAAATTATTAGAAGAAGTCATAACTAAAATGTGGTTATCCCACATTACTTCACTAAAATGCCGTCAACTGCTGAACATTTGACTCCCCAATGGGGATACCTATAGGTAAATAAATAACTTATAAGTTAAAAATGTTCCTATTAGTTAAAGATTTGTTAATTACTAAAGTAAGTAATACTTAATTGTTCCTTAAACCGTTGCAGCGCTCCATACATACGTAGTCTTGTGATATTCTCAATACTATTCAATCAAAGTCAACGACATTTTTCAGGAACAATCTAGTAACTAATTTCTATGTCTGTATGAAGTCAGATTTTCGTTAAAATGTATAGTTTTAAAGTTACAGTGCCTCAAAGATTTCCGTACTAATCTTTAATTAATCCTTGCTCTAAACCAGTATATTTTAACGAAAATCTGACTTCATACAGACATAAAGATTAGTTACTAGATAGTTTCTAAAAATTTCGTTGACTTTGATTGAATCGTATTGAAAATATCACCAGACTACGCAGTACCGGATTAACCATAGAGGCAAAGTAGGCACGGGCCTATGAGCCCACCGCCGCGTAGGGGCCCCGCGGCCTGAGAGAAAAATAAGTAAAAACTCGAAGATTTAACTCACCCCAAAATTTAATCGAATTATTAAAAAGTCTGTGAAAGTCATTAAAAAAGGCATTGAAAATATATTTATTACAAATTTTCATTTTTGGCTTTAAAACAGACTTCTTGCTGTAATCGAGTTATTATATCCTGTTTAATATACCGAGAGGTATTATTGCTCGCTCGATGCTTTCGTCTCATACACAAATCAAGTCCATTTTGACATGAGCTATAGGTAGGTGCAATAAACATAATATGTAGGAAAAAAATGAGCTGACCTAGTCGTATTGCAGTAAAATCTCGAGTTCGCTTCGCTCGGCCCTTGATTCAGAATTCAGATCGCATTGCGCAACGACTTATAATATTGCAGTAAAATCTCGAGCTCGCTTCGCTCGCTCTTTGGTATTAGATGGCATTGCAACGATCTTAAGTAAAATCTCGATCTCGCTCTTGGTTGTGATTGTGTCGCAAGCGCAACAGCGCAATAATCTTTGTTCGCTCCAGGGCTGAGAATTTAGATCATATTGCTGATTGGCAATGACCTATAAATATTATATTGTAGTGAAAGCGCTTTTTGTAGTCGAAATATAATGTTTCGTGGTTTTCCGGGGATTTCAGATTTTACTGAAATGTCCGGGGTTTTTGAAGACTTTTTCCGGCGACGGCAATTTTGCTGACGGTAGCCCTAGATCGGTATTAAAAGCTCGCGATCGCTCCACATTTTAGTGGCTTATGTTATTTTGTGGTTATGTTACTGCGACCACCTAGCCTGTATCTGGCTCCCGGACACAGAGACAAATCCATCCCACGGCCCACGGGGATAGGGGCCCCGCTTGAAATGCCTAGGGGCCTCTATATGGCTGAATCCGGCCCTGAGACTACGTTTGTATGCAGCGCGCATTTACGGTCTCGGGATAATATTCTCTTAAGCAAGTACGTTTATATTTTTTGAGAGGTTTTTACTTTATTGTTTGATTAAGAAGAATTTTTGTTATTATGAACACTTAAGCAGGCAGAGCTGTTTTTTTTTTGAGTTTTTAATTAACTTTAATTTTTGTTTAATTTATCTGAAACATTTAATTACATATATAAGTTTAATTACTACATTTGTTAATTCTAAAGTAAGTAATAATTGTTAGTTAAGTTTGTACTTTTATATCTTTTGAAAAGTTTTATCTTTTTGATTTAGAATTGCTTTTGTTATGATGAACACTATAATAAGCAGGCAGAGCTGTTTTTTTTTTGAGTTTTTAATTTACTTTTTACACTTCATATTTTTTTCTTATGGATACAAATAAGTTGTAGGTAATGGTTGTGTTAATTTTAAACGTCAGGAGTTGCACCTTTCTGTTAAGGACTACCTAACCTAGATAAAAATAATGCTAAAAATAATTTGAATTAATCTCTATTGTAATTACCTACACTATATTAGAAAACGCCTAAAATATAATGTTGATTGTCTTATAAATAACAAAACCGAATTTAAGACTGAGCTGTTCTATTTTTGCACTTTAAATACATTTTGTTGGATTCTTTCAGTTCTCTCTTATAGTGTTAACAAAGCTAAATTGTCGTTATGTCTAAAGGTTTGAAAGTTAACTGCAATGTAGTGTTGCAATAATCCCACAAAAGAAAATAAAAAACTATTTGATAAAATTTACACTTGAATAGCATGTCTTAAATGCCGCTAAAGGACTATAGGAGCATTGTGACAGAACAGAAGATTTAAACTTAAATGCCGTTATAGTACTTACCGGCATTTTAGTAAAGCATTTATAAAGAGAAATTTAGAATTTTACAACACAATAAAATATATCGAAAATGAAACGCTAAAATGTCGCTAATATAACGTTAACGACATTTAAGTGGTGTTATTTTGATCAAAAAAATAAACTGATACTAAATGCAAACAGAAATTTCAAAATATTTCCGTAACGCTTATATATTACGCTATGGAAATAAAAGCATTGCAAAGATCACATTAATTCCATTTCAATGATATCTCGAACTTGTTAATAGCTGGTTTATTTATCAAACAGCATCCATTTTACCTTAAATCCCGCGTAAATCGAAAACTCATTTTCGTAGATAACGGCATTATAAGTAATGGACGGCAGAATGTCACTTAACAAACTTTAAAATAATTTTTTGTGTGTTATATGACTTACTAATCTTCACGTTTTTTTTAATTGAATCCATGTTTACCATATAGGTGTGTCACTGGCCTTTCCTCCCCCATAGACATCCAATCTCGTGTCCCATAATTTTATTCTATCTTGTTTGGACAACATTATTGACGATAACGTTCGGCAATTAATTCTCTATTTATAGTCCGAGATCCGACCGTAAAATTATGCACCTATTTCGTAGGCGAACGAAATGTGATTCTAGTGTATGTTTACACAGGGGTTAATTCAACGCCGCCAAGTTGCCTAGAAAAATCTTGCCGCAAGTACCATTTCCATTATGATTTTAGGCATAACTTTTTCCACCTGTCTGTTAGGGAAGTAAATGAGGTGCCATCGGAAGGAGACTGAATCTAAAATACTAGAAAAACTAGGGTTGCCTGCCACCTCTCAATCTGCCGCAACTATAAGGTTGCCAGGTACAAAGAAGTCATTTTGTAACCTGGCAACCCTATAGTTACGGCAGACTGAGAGGTGGCGTTGAATTAACCCCTGTGTAAACATACACTAGAATCACATTTCGTTCGCCTATGAAATAGGTGCATAATTTTGCGGTCGGATCTCGGTCTATTAGTTTGATTGTGATAAATAGCTTGCATTGTTTGTTATTACCAGCGTTTTTAAGGTTCCGTAGTTTCATAAGGAATCCTATAAGATCGTCCAGTCTGTCGCAGCGGCATAACTCCTACAGGTATGAATCGAAATCCCTGGATAGAAATAGTCTTTATTTGTAAGCAAATTATTATTATTGAGTCTTTATTTTCATCACATTAAAAAATGATAACAATTTTATTCATTTAAGTAGTTGCAGTCGTACCGTTTGCGAGATATACACCGCCAGTCTTAAAAAAGGGGATGCCTTAATTACTAATGATATAAATTTTAAGGGGAAATCTATTACATAATAGTTCGTTTCGTTTCTTACCAATAAATGGTGGGGAGGGAAATGTCAATGAAAATTGTGAGGTATGATAACAAAGGACTACGGAACCCTACATGATGCGTGAACCAACACTCACTTGATCAGTTTTTACCTAAGCATTTCTTATAATTGTTCAAGAACTCTTTAGGCGGTTGCAGAGGGGTCAATTTTATACAAAACTTTGACGCACAATACGCGTAGACGGTATTAATATAAGTAACTTTGTATATTTGGAAAAATTGTTTATAAAATCTAGATGTCGCGAATTAAATAACATTTGCAATTTATAATATAATTACGAAGATATAAAGCTTTGAAATTTTTCATACAAAATCTTCAAAGCTTTATATCTTCGTAATTATATTATAAATTGCAAATGTTATTTGATACGCGACATCTAGATTTTCTAAACTATTTTTCTATATACAAAATATTACTTTTATTTATTCCGTCTACGCGTATTGTGCGTCAAACGTTTGTATGGACTGAAACCACCTTAAATTTAACTTAGGGCATGTTACGTGACCTAGTATTAGCATTTTCCTCTAGTTATACCTATACATGGCACCATACTACCTACCAAGAATTACCTCTCCCATCTGATTCCTTTGAGCCGTCGCGTCGGTCGTCGTAAGTAGCATAAATGACATGATCACACCAAATAGGTACGCATGTGACAGTAAACGTCATGCCAGTCAGTCGGGTCCTGTGCCGAAGATAATTGATGCGTCACGTCGTAACATCGTGAGTGACTAAAGCCTGCCTGACAATCCGATGTTTGGCTATTGGTCATTTATGTTTTGTCCAGTTACCTCTACAGATATAATGCTAAATAGTGACACGCATATTGGGCTTACGAACCATCACATTAGACAGAGTTTCGGTACTAAAAGTGAAACATGGTTTTTCTGTTTTTTTAGAATATTTCTGATCCCCACGGGGAAAATAGTCGTGAGCATAATGTTAAGTTCTAATTCATATGTTACTCTGTTAGGAACTGACTTAACTGAGACTGTAATGTCTGTCGTTCGTTAATAATATGTTTGACATTATCACGCAGATAATCTACTCCTAATCAAAGTACCACAATCCAGTCCAGTCTTGTATTATAATAATGATGACTAGAAAAGGATAAATAATACATAATATAGATAGATTAAAAACATCCATGACTAGGGTACAGACATTCCTATTCGCCTTATAAATATTTGACCCTGCCGCAACTCGCGGTTCAGCTGACAGGCAGGGCCGTCTTAATCGGGGGTCCAAGGGGTGCGTGCCACCCGGGCGCAGGGACCTTGGGGGCGCTAGCCGATCGCCTGATAGTCCTGATACACATACCATGCGTTGTCTGCTAGTTTAGAAAATTACTTAACAAACATTCATTATACCTATAAGAATAAAGGCACCAATATTGTTTACAAATACGCCTCTTGCAGCTTTCAGCACATTCGGCTTCCTCAGTTGCGACTTGCGATGAGCATTGAGCAAGCCAATTTACATTACTACAAGAATTAAATTGTAAATGTTCTATCAAACACGTGCGACAAATTCAGAGAGCGTGGGGCGAAAAATGAAACCGAAAAATTAAGTTTGTTGGAAAGGGGGGCGCAGGCTGATTTTCGCACCCCGGCGCCCAGTCTGGCCCTGTTACCGGACTTTCGATGTTCGATATATCGCCACTGTTTCGGTCCGCCCTTCATTGTAATAGAGTTGACATTGGAACGAAAACGTTCACGCAATTGCGAAGTTCGAATGTTCGGGTAGAGGCCCTGGTTGAGACGGGCCTGCTAACAGGTTCCACTACCAACTGACCTTTCGGAATTTTGGCATAAAAGTACCTGCCTATCAAACTATTGGTCCGATTTATAATGAATCATAAATATCATAATGCTTCATAGAAATTCGTGGCCCAGTCATTCAGGGTGATGAAACAGTCGTTTGGTGATCTCAAAGGTAAAACCGGACCGAAAAGAACCTGCATTGACCAATCATTCAGAAGATTCTTTGTAGCTGAAGAGCTACGTATGATTTTAAGTTTAAATATTTTCTTTTAACTTTCATTTAACTTGAATGGAGAGGTTTATCGAATGAAATGGACAGGTAGCTTTATCAGGTTGGCAAGTTGAGCACGCGAGCGATCTTATCGCGATGATAACACAAAAAGGCACTGAACGATGCCGACGTCGGCTCGTCCGATCATAATGTTTTATGGAGAACTTAGCTCGTAAACTAAAATCGTTCTTAGTATTGGGACAGTCCCGATATAGAATAGAGATGCTCTTCCTCATTATTTTTAAATACACGACACGCAACTGGTTTTAGTCGGAGGCTCTGCAAGAGTAAGATGTAATATACAGGGTGTTTGGTGCATCGTTGGCCAAATTGAAATGGTGGATAGGAGGGGTCGACGGCTATCTCACCACGTCCCCAAAAAAAATTCCCGCATCATAAATTTTTTTAGGTGATTTTTTTAGGGGTTTTCTCAAAAAAGACCGAAAGTCAGCATTTAAGCTTGAATAAAAAAAAAAGTTGTAAGTACAAACCCCAACATTTTTTTTTATTTGAGTGTCCAATGTTTTACGAATCTACTAAAATATAAATTACATGAATAGGACTACTAGTTTTTTTTTATTGACCTTAACTTTTTTTGAAAGAGGAAAAATAAAATTTTAGACTCAACTTTGAATTACAATTTAAAAAAAAACTAAAAGCGATCGAGTTCTTCAGATTTTTTAAAAACTTCTCTATTCTATCTTCTTTCTAACGATATGCCATATGCCATGAAATCCGTCCTCTAACTTAGTTTATTTAATAATTTTGCGTGTCGGGGCGCGTTTTGGCCGATATTCGATATGCAGGATAAAAACTTAAAACACACGCGTAGTAGGTCGGAATTGCATCTTCCTTCTGCGCAGTCATCTCTGATGGCCATCTCTTCCTTACATTGGGTTCTAATGGACCTAGGACATGAAATAAAAAATAAAATCTTAATAATCACATTTGTATTTAAAAAAAAAATATTACAAATCTTGCTCGAAATGTGCTCCCTAATAGCAATGCAAGATTAATAATTTTTTTTTTTTTTATATAAATATGTGATTATTAAGATTTTATTTTTTATTTCAAGTCCTAGGTCCGTTAGAACCTTATGAAAGGAAGAGATGGCAATCAGAGTTCACTGCGCAGAAGGGAGATGCAATTCCGACCTACTATGCGTGTGTTTTAAGTTTTTATCCTGCATATCGAATATCGGCCAAAACGCGCCCCGACACGCAAAATTATTAAATAAACTAAGTTAGAGGACGGATTTCATGGCATATGGCATATCGTTAGAAAGAAGATAGAATAGAGAAGTTTTTAAAAAATCTGAAGAACTCGATCGCTTTTAGTTTTTTTTTAAATTGTAATTCAAAGTTGAGTCTAAAATTTTATTTTTCCTCTTTCAAAAAAAGTTAAGGTCAATAAAAAAAAACTAGTAGTCCTATTCATGTAATTTATATTTTAGTAGATTCGTAAAACATTGGACACTCAAATAAAAAAAAATGTTGGGGTTTGTACTTACAACTTTTTTTTTTATTCAAGCTTAAATGCTGACTTTCGGTCTTTTTTGAGAAAACCCCTAAAAAAATCACCTAAAAAAATTTATGATGCGGGAATTTTTTTTGGGGACGTGGCGAGATAGCCGTCGACCCCTCCTATCCACCATTTCAATTTGGCCAACGATGCACCAAACACCCTGTAGAATAGTGGATTCCTAAAATGATTGTTATGTTTCTGATCCCAACTGTATGCTTAATTAAGACGAGGAAAAGTCAATTATATCTCAAGAAATACCTTTTTAGGAGTGCAGCAGAGATTTTATTTGTGGTCATTCATGGAATAGATAAATTTTCAGTTTCAAGTGTAGATGTTATGGGACCACCGAGCCTCCAGTACTGTCCTCAATTGTATTTTTTTTAATTTATGATTTTCAATTTATCGAGTCAATTTACGGGTTTGTTTTTTAATGTTTATAGTTTTACTATCTTTTGAGCCGCCAAAAGTAATAACTACAAAAACATTAAACAAAACAAAATCATAGTAAAAACAAAAGATTTTTCTTTGGTCTAAAAAAAAATCTTTGGTAAAAACAATATAAAACATAGTAGTCCGTAATGTTTCGATAAATCGAAATCGCAATGCGAAATTCTTGTTTTTTGGAAATGTTGGGATTACCTAATTGTTGGGAAATAAAAAAAAACGATTGAAGGATTCACTGGAGGCTCGGTTAATAGAATAGATACTTCATGATTCTTTAATAAAAACTATAATTTGTATCGCGGAATTTGAATCACCTATCTTGAAAATTGACTTTCGTAACTTATCTAACTGTAAAATTATCTTGATTTATTTTCAATCCATGGTCAATCAAATAGACTTGATTTCCAAGTGACTTGACTATTACTAACTTTGCGATCCTGACATTTTGAGTATTTTTAAAGTCGTTTGATGAGGTGTCGATGTCGGTGGGAATAGTCTTTTGTCACGCGATTACCACCCACTTCACTGTGAAAGTTTAAACGTAAACAAGTTTTAACTATGTGAAACTTTTATTATTTTATGTCTTTTCCGAAATAACAATGCCATAACATGAATTTAAAACAATTTGGGTGAGCTCAAGACTTCCTTGGAACTTTTTCAAGAATGGTTACAGTTTACCACTGTATTTAAAAAGAATTCAATTCAACGAAAATGGTGAATGGTCTGCAATTGTAGAATTAAATCAGACTAGTTCCAATGTAGGTGATATGTGTATCGGAAGGTCAGAGATCGGCCGTTCGCGCTGGGGGCAATTAGAGCCAACTGGGGTCATGGTACTTGAGTCTGTATTTGACAGGGTTCGTTTTGCGACTCCCACGTAACTTTGCCAGTTTATTCAGTAGGTTGATGTTATTATTATCACGATAGCCTTTTGGTGTCTGGAACTAGTCCAACGCGTGGCTTTGGCGTTTCTTGTATTTTGTTTGTTCTATTGAAATAAGAATGCCGGCTGAATCTAACATCAATCTATTGATGAGACTAATACTCAGTTTTTAGTGGACGAGACATTTCAGGGTTTTAAATAAACGTTAGGGAAGGTCGAATTAGTCCGGAAATAAAGATACTGTAGTAAACTACTGCGTTATTTTTTATTCCGCCTGTAAATCTCTACTTCTGCCGGCTAAAACAAAAATGATTTTGTGTTACAGTATAACAAATAACAACACTATTGATATATATAATATATGTATAGTTTTAACCTTAATAATTAATTGATTTAGGTTATTGAGGTTTGTCTAAAAATAGTCGTAGGTAATCAATGTCACATGAAGTATCGAGTAATCTTGTATAGTGGAAATGTAAACAATATAAATCATTAAATTGAATTCATCCATCACCATGTTAAATGCGAAATATATTCTAGTCTACCATTAGGTAGGTATTCCGTAGAATACGTAGCTCAATGTCAGTACGGTAAAATTTGTTTGGGAGACAATCTTGAAATTCTTTGATAATTTTAGATTTCACTCTGCTATCGTCTGTTGTCTCTGTTTCGTTTATCTACTTAACATTAAGAAGCTGTGTTACAATACGACGCTTTTCACATCTTTTTACGAAATATTTTTCTCTTCCGGAAGTTTTCCTTTCCAATGGAAATGAAAACTCTGACGTATTGTATCACAGCTTCTTAATGTTAAGTAGATAAACGAAATAGAGACAACAGACGATAGCAGAGTGAAATCTAAAATTATCAAAGAATTTCAAGATTGTCTCCCAAACAAATTTTGGCATACTAATACGAGTTCGGAAAGAACTATACGGATCCAAAAAAACAGCTTAAAGGAGTCAATTTATTATTGGCCCACAAACGGTAACGTTTATAATAATTCATAATTCATTTATTCATGCGATATATGGTACATAAAAGGTGTTACAAAACAGAGTGGATCAACCACGGACCTGAAAAAAAGACGGACGTAATGTCACATTAAAAAGAGGTGAAGCATGCAAGGTGCTACAATTTCGTTTGTTCTACAAAACACCTACACTCACACAGACGCACCAGTTCTAGGCGCAGGTGCTACAACCCGCCGCCATTTTGTCCCGCGCAACAGGGCGACAGCACGCACACTCATATAAATGGGTGCTTCACTTTTGATTAGACGAGATTCCGTCCGTCTTTTTTTCATGTCCGTGGGATCAACATATGATACCCATTGTGGGCACAGCATGCTGTGAAACACAGAACAACATTTATCGTATTTAAAGCTATTACAAATTAAATTCAATAACATTACCATAATATTTAGATTCATAACATTCATTAAATATTACAGTGTCAAAATTCAATAACTCCAAACAATAATGACATTCGTAATAAAATTAGGCACATAAAATTTTACATTAAATAAAAGAGAAAACAATTGCTTAGTTAGCATTAGATTTGAAAATTATTTATACAAACATTGAAACAAAATAATAATAATAATAGGTAAGTATAATTTATGTCTATGAAATCAAAATAAAAATGTTACAAAAAAAATCATTAGAAAATTATTTATACAAGCATTTTGGAATGTCAGATGGAATAAAATAATAATAATAATGGTTATTGATGGTATTAAACTCTAAAAAACATAATTTAATATACTATAGTAATCGGACGAAAGATTAGGTAAAAATGCAAACGGAATTATGAAATAAATAAAAAAAGCTACATTTTGACTTTTTTTGGTATGATTCTTTTTTCCTTTTAAAACGGCACATGTACAGCAATGAGTGTATAGGAACATCTTAGATGTTATACGAAAATAAAAAGTAAAAACAGCATATCTTACCAAGACAAGATGTGCGCCAACTGCGATTACGCGACACTCCGTTTAGATGAGGTATATAGCTAATATTACCACCATAATCTAGAGATTATGAGAAACAAATCGACATGAGTTTCATAGCTATACGTCAACTATACGCTAATATTTTTTGGGGGCCTTTTCCCCATAGCTGGAGAAATTATTCTTTTTCTCACGAATTGCAAACGTAGGACAAATAGTATCTATTCAAAACTCAAAGTATTTAAACACTAATTTTGTATTATAATCTGCTATGCTATCTACAGTTCAGCCGTGGGTCGCATCGTTTATCTTTCGTTTTTAATTATTTTTCGTGTTATTTTTAAACAAGAAAGAGACATGTATAATGCGAACTGTTCCAGTTTAAACTGTAGGTAATTAACTGGTTTATATCAATGCATGTTTTTATTGCGGTCAGGCTTACTGTTTGAACCTGCTAACTTTGTTCTTCGGGCCTAATTACTTTTTTAGCTGGTTTTTTAGTTAACGTTAAACGTTACTAAAAAAACAAGATATAAATGATCGCCGAAGACGTCTTCAAAGTTGCGTTTTCACTTTTATATAAATGGCTATTTGGCATCATAAATTACGTGTACTTCACCACACTTAGAAAATTAATATGAAAGAAAAAACTAGGAAAGGGTTACGTAAATAAACTTGTTTGGCACCATAGATACATTATATTATGTTCAATGTTTGGCATGTATCTTTGTGAGAAAGTACTCCACAGTGGGAACGTTTAAGAGTATTCTACCGTTGGCGCGCTCCATACAAACGTAGTATGGTGATATTTTCAATACTATCCAATTAATGTCAATGAAATTTTTCAAAAACAATCTAGTAACTAATTTCTATGTCGGTATGAAGTCAGATTTTCGATAAAATTTATAGTTTTAAAGTTACAGTGCCACAAATATTTCCATACAAATCTTAAATTAATCCTAGCATTGAAACTGTATATTTTAACGAAAATAGTTAGATTTTCGTTAAAATATACAGTTTCAATGCTCATACCGACATAGAGATTAGTTACTTGATTGTTTTTGAAAAATTTCATTGACTTTAATTGGATAGTATTGAAAATATCACCATACTACGTTTGTATGGAGCGCGCCAACGGTAGAATAGCCTTAACTAATAATTTATAGCAATCTCAGTAATCGCAGAATGTTTTATTTTAAGGATTGTCATAAATTGAAGTTGGATTTTAACGTGTTTTCTCTATTTCAGGTGCTGGCGAGTCGGGCAAGAGTACAATAGTCAAACAAATGAAGTGAGTATCTATACAACCATATCCTGTGAAGTTATGTTCTAAATAAGATATCAATGATCGAATAACCTAAACTTCACATTTTTTGTACCCTACGAAAACATAATAATGGAACATGGATCTGGAGTGCGATTTTTGAACATCACACGTTGTAATCAGCGGTAGAAAATTTCAAAATTACTATGGAGATTATACATCTTTCTACTGTGCTGCTGATTTGAACGTGAATGTTCAAAAATCGCACTCCTGGTCCATGTCCATTATTATGTTTTCTCTGATCATAACTACCTACTTAATACATTATTTGTCATCTCGATGATACAGGGTGTCCGGTGGCAGAATTAGGATTTAAAATATAAATAACAAAAAAACTACGTGAAATATACATTTATATTTTTAATCATTATAAAGAAGACAAATGCGGGTTTTATTTCTTAAAAATTATGTCGTCTAAATGTTGACCGTCACGTCGGATACATTCATGGAATCTGGCTTCAGTATTTCTTGCCACTCGCTGGAGAAGTGCCGCCGAGATGCCATGAACTTCGCGAACGATATTTTCTTTTAATGATGAGATAGTCGCCGGGTTTGTTTCGTAGACTTTATTTTTGAGATATCCCCACAGAAAAAAGTCCATGGGTGTAAGATCCGGTGACCTGGGTGGCCAGGGGATGTCACCGAAACGACTTATCAGTTGGTTGGGGAAGAAATCACGCAGTAGCGCCATGGTCTCCCTAGCAGTGTGCGGGGTGGCGCCATCTTGCTGAAACCATGTCCGTGAAGTGTAGGAAGGATGGTCTCTCAATGTTGGAAAAAAAAAATCATTGAGCATTCGCCGACACCAGTCACAGAAATTGCGTGCCCTTGACCATTTTCAAAAAAATAGGGTCCAATTATTCCCCTGCTTGATAATGCACACCAAACCGTCACTTTGGGACTGTGAAGTGGCTTTTGGTGTTTTAAGTGGGGGTTTTGTCCTTTAGGAGACCAATAACGACAATTCTGCTTGTTTACACTGCCATTTAAGTGAAAGTGGGCACTTCTCCAGCGAGTGGCAAGAAATACTGAAGCCAGATTCCATGAATGTATCCGACGTGACGGTCAACATTTAGACGACATAATTTTTAAGAAATAAAACCCGCATTTGTCTTCTTTATAATGATTAAAAATATAAATGTATATTTCACGTAGTTTTTTTGTTATTTATATTTTAAATCCTAATTCTGCCACCGGACACCCTGTACTTGGACTTACAAACTTAATACATGTATATTAAGTTAATGCTTGGACTCGAGGCACTTTGAAAGGCTAAAAATAAACTACAAATTAAAAACACCCTTTCATTTTGAAACAAGGAATCGTGAAACAAAATTAGAAATCCCTGCTACATTACGAACTTAAGGTCATGCATGACATAATTATTATGGCGCAAATTTTATTGCTGTGACGTACATAAGAAGACCTCGAATTTTTATTATCGTCACTAACACGATGACGTCACCAACTTCATCATTCGCGCCGGCACCGCACCGGCTTCGTGACGAGACGAGACGAAACGAGACGTCCGTCACTCGTTTCAAATAGCCGTTATAATTATACACACGAGAGTTGTTAAAAGAGAGCTGTCTTGACTGTCACGAAGATGTGATATTCATTTTACATTTGTGTTGAAAGTTTGCGCTAATATCTGCACTGTGCACATTATTGCCGTAGCAATGAAATGAAATGAAACGAAGCATATGCTCACGACTATATTTCCTGAGGGGGTAGTCAGAGATGTTATGAAACCTCACAACATCCACGTTTCACTAGTAGTACCGATACTCTGTCCAGTGGGACGGAGAGTGAGCCCGTCGCCACTCGTAATGGACAGTAGGTACAAAACATGCCTCAAAATTGAAGCATGCAGGTTTCCTCCGATGTTTTCCTTCACCGAAAAGCCAGTGGTGTTATAAATCGTACATAAACTCCGAAAGACTCATTGGTACGAGTCTGCCTGGACGGGGATCGAACCATCGCTTCCTGCACGGCAGGCAAGGTTACTCGCTACTGGACCACCACGGCTTTTGAAATGGAACGAAGTAGATTTATTTACTACGAGCTTTTACCCGCGACTTCGTCCGCATAAATTATATACCAGATTTTAAGTCAGATGATAAGCTATCAAACAAAAAAAGTTTTATCAAAATCGGTTCAGTAGTTTTTGCGTGATACTGGAACAAACAAACACCCAAACAAACAGACAGACAAAAAATCCAAAAATTGGTGATTTGGAATCAGGGACAGGTAAAAACCATGTCGTAATTTTTTTTTTGTAAATATCTTCAATGTACAGACACACTTCTGTTACAGTTTTATAATAGTTTAGATCAGAACTTGAAAACTTTCACAACACGCTATAGCATGGTATTTTATATTCTGTCTACTCCTCATAGATAATTCACACACTGAAGGTGTTATTATTGTTTCTTTACAATTTTTGTGTCCAAAATAGCCATAATTACATACTAGCTACGGCTACCTACCCTACCCCAATCCAAAGCTATTAAAACATGTAAATTGATAATTGGACTCAGAACTAAAACAACTGAATTTAAAAGTCTAATTATGGGTTTATCCGTGGCGTGACTGGGTGTAAAGTTATAAATCAATTCTGTAACTAAATTGTAATATTTATATTTATTTATATTTAGGTATTGCATCAATTTCGATATCGTTCTGGTAATCTTTTATCTGCCGAAATGTTAAAATGTCTGTTGACATGTAGATATGACAGATAGACAAGTATCGAGCTATCGGGCCGTGTATTGTGCTGTCGAGTGGCAATAAGAAATCAACAGTTATTGATTACTTACATTTTCTTATCTAATTATGTATCATATTATAATTGAGATTAGATTAATTAATTTTAATTATGATGTTTGATAGACATTTCATAGGCAGAGCTTTTTTCGCGGGGCGTAATTCCTACATGATCCTCTTTTTTATCCCTGAACGAAATCGTAGACCAAGCCTCGTTTACAAAAAGTATAATAACATTACTCAACACGTTAACAACAGATCGAATCAGATAGTAGAGCTAGTCATGTCAACAAATCACGATAACAAACTGCATGGTGCCTGCCAAATGTTAATTCGAGATGGGAGTTTCAATTCAACGCAGCGCCGCTGGTACGAGTAAATCACCATTCGACTACTAGTGCAAATGACGTCACGTCATTCCGGATGCCAGGAGAGACATTTGACGTCATCAAAATTTGTCAATATTAACGAAACTAAATGAAGTGTAGATTAAAATCCGAAGACCTCTTTGAAACAACTTACTTTAGGAACGATCAGTTCCCCACCGGGAACCTTGTTAGATTGCAAAAGCAAAAGAACGCAAAGCAATTAAACTAAATGACAAAATGTGCTGGCATGACTCGGGGGTTTGATCCCCTTTCTGGGTGACTTGCAGTATTCAGTCCACTGAACTCTTCATGTATCAGTAAACTAAAGCTTTGAAGATAAATTGCACCGTATTCCATCTCTTGCGATTCTTTATACATGTCACGGAAGACTGGAATGTTTACAAAATATCTTCTTATAAGATGGCTTTGAGTATGCATACGTCGACGATCTCATTGTTCGTATTCTTCCACCGTGTTGAAAAACGTGTCGGTTTGAAAAACAGCACGCGTGCCGCAGTCTTAATATAAAAGTTATGACGTCAAAGACTATTGTGGAAGCCTTTCTAAGGACCGTTTTTCGCATGTTAAATGGCAACGAACTAGGCCGTTAGCAACAAACAGTTTGAAGGAACTGTGGCCGTTTGACGCTTACCGCATAGACGCTCATAAAAGCTGCTTCGTGACGTCACGACCCTTTTGTCGGCACTCCCGAAGGACCGCATTTTCTAGCTAAACGGGACATTGGCGAAGTACGTCTTTATTGGTTGTCCCAGGACCGTTGCTTGAGCTCTGGGCTGTTAACTGTGTAGTTTTAGGCTTCTGCTTTGCAATTAAGTAAGTCATTAAGTTTTATAGAGAAACCACTTTTATTTGAGTCATCTAGTACACAGAAATAGTTGAAAATAAATTTCCTTTTGAGTTCGATTCAAATCTGAATGTTGAACACATGAATATACAGAGAAGAAGCAAGTTAATCACCAGGTCTGATATTTTTAGCACTTTTACCTGCGACTTTTCCCACAATTTACTTGAGCATAACCTATTGTTGTTGTGTGAAAAACAGTATTTTAATTTGTATTGTAATGCGAAATATAAAAACTATACATTTTCATCTTACATTCTATTCGAAATTGACCTAGTGGTCTATATTCGACTGTACGACAGTGGGAAGTGTAGAATACACCTTTCTACTAAGGGTTGGTTGAGGTTGATGTATATAATGAAACACAGATATAGTCTTCACTAGTAATGTGACTAGCGCACGTCCGCACAGCACGGCGGTCGGTGCACGAATAATGAATACCGAGCGAATGAACGATAGATATTGACCACAGACCGCACGTGCCGATAGACGGCGCTACCGGCGCTTTCCACATTAACTACTCTTTATTGCTGTACACTACATCCCTTTCTTGTTTTAATTTATTTTTTATGTTTACTCGAATCTACCACCGCTTCGGAAGGTATAGACCGTGGAGAAGAAGCGGCGCAAGAAACTCCACAGTTTAGCTAATCTCTTAAATCTTATTTACAATACAGTGTTGACTGTTATCAATGCTATTACATTAAACAAATTACGAATAAGTTATTGAGACTAATTTGTTTACAGAAAATAGATATTTATCAAATATTGATCTGAAATTGTCAAACACCAAATTCAACGATAAACAATGTTTATGGAAATTACAATCTCATTATATTAACACATTTCAGTTATTGTTACTTCTGTTCTATACTATCCCTTCCCTGTAAAAATATTTTTCTATTGATAGGTAGGTAAGTAAACCTACAAAAATAACGTTCCATAGATCTTTATTATCTCTTATTTATTTATTTTGGCTAACTACTAGTCAAAGTCACTGCTTCAAGATCGTATCCATTTCCGTTTTATCAAATTAAGGAGGTAAGGACAAAAGAGTGAATCTGTGATAAGCACATACACTTATGCACTCAAAATATTCTGGCGGGTGCCAGCCATTGCAATTAAGCACTCACAGCTAATTTATTTGCATGACCCTTTAGCTTTTGCTAACAACTTGATAGTTGCATGGCTCTGTAACCCATATCATTTTATCTTTGCATGATATTTTAGCTTTCGCTAACAACTTCATAGTTGCATGGTCCTATAACCCATATAATTTTACAGTTTCATGAATGCTGATATAACGCTGACTGACAACAATATTAAGTAAGGTACACTAGGTCGCTTTCGTTACCAGCTATGTTCAGTAGTTACCTTTAGTTAGTCGACTAGACTAGTTTTGAGAAATCAGCAGTTTCAATTTAATGGACCCGTTTAATAAATAGATACTATTTTACTCAACCTATACAGATAAAATGCTGATACCTAAATTAAAATAATAATCGTAATAATTCAATTAAATGTTCTTTGACCCACTTTAATGCTGATCTTTGACGGTGTTGCAATTATTCAAAAGATTCGCAATTTAATACGCAGTCACAATTTAATGTTACGGGCAAGTAAAAAATCAGAGTCCACACATTACTGTCGCTCTCATTTAGGGCTCTATGCCACGAGCACAATTTCAGCCAACGCCCTGTCTTATTCATCTATTTCCCCTTTGGTCTGTAAAAAGTTCTACCCCATTAGGTATGCTATGCTTCGATTGTTCCTAATATTGGAATAAATTTTTGTGGTTGAAAAGCTTGTCATTCTCTCACCATTTGGTAAGTCATTCCGTCCATAAACCAAAAATAAAATAGAAGTCTAGCCTACTACAACAGTATGCTAGACTAGAAACTTGAGATTTGATTCCGCTATCTTGGTACTCACAAATATTGTTTTAGCAAAGGGTCTGATGGTGGTCTACCCTATGAGTTATTTTGTCTGCTATACCTAAGTATTCAGTCACTAAAGCAGTATTCCAAAATAAATTTTATAAATTGGCATAATATTTCCTGCCGTTCAACAGTGAATAAGTTATTATAATTAATTTCCCTTATATTATACATACATACCTTTACATTTCTATAACAATAACAATAAAATAAACAATAACCAATTTAGCTATTAGTTGTTAGTTACATGTAACGTCATGAAACTCATGAAAATATTGTGTAATGTAAGGTATACTTAGGTATGTATCTGAAACATTAGTTACTTACTTATTATTTAAACACTAATAATGTTTTCCGTTTACGAATCATACAGTTGTATCATTTGGTAGGCTTTAAAAAAATAATGCTATTTTTAATTACAATGTACATGAATTAAGTGCAACTGTTGTTTCAACTTAATTGCGTGGCGTAATATTATTACAGAACTGCAAATCATTTTGTTTTTTGACTTGCTTGCACTGAAATTATATTCTTTATTTAAAATATTATGAATTTATGACAAACCGATTTGGTTCAAGTACAGTATAGTATACTTTAACACATACAAATGAATAAATTAACAGTGCAGTGCCTGCAGTGATTAGGTAAGATACAGATTTTATCTATACAAAGAAGAAAGTGCAATAAGTCATTAATTCCTTATATTAATGTCAATGGAATGACCAACTACAAGCTGCTAATAATTACTTATTTGACTTGTCATCTGAATGACCAACTACGAGCTGCTTATAATAATTTATTTGACTTGTCATTTGAATGACCAACAAGGTGCTGATAATGAAATAACCGTTTTTTTTTCAATTGAATGACCAGCTGCAAGTTGCTAATAATTATTTTATTTATTTGACTTGTCATCTGAATGACCAACTATAAGCTGCTGAAAGTAAATTTGATAGCATTTGATGCCCAGCTAAAAGTTGCAAATGTCAATTGAATGACCAGCTACAAGTTGCTAATGTCAATTAAACGAACAGCTGAAAGTTGCTAATGTCAATTGAATGACCAGCTACAAGTTGCTAATGTCAATTAAATGACCAGCTGAAAGATGCTAATGTCAATTAAATGACCAGCTGAAAGATGCTAATGTCAATTGAATGACCAGCTACAAGTTTCTAATGTCAATTGAATAACCAGCTAAAAGCGGCCTATGTCAATTGAATGACTGAATAACCAGCTACAAGTTGCTAATGTCAATTGAATTACCAGCTAAAAGTTTCTAATGTCAATTGAATGATCAGCTAAAAGCTGCATATGTCAATTGAATGACCAGCTGAAAGATGCTAATGTCAATTGAATGACCTGCTACAAGTTTCTAATGTCAATTGAATGACCAGCTAAAAGCTGCCAATGTCAATTGAATGACCAGCTACAAGTTTCTAATGTCAATTGAATAACCAGCTAAAAGTTTCTAATGTCAATTGAATGATCAGCTAAAAGCTGCCGATGTCAATTGAATGACCAGCTGAAAGATGCTAATGTCAATTGAATGACCTGCTACAAGATTCTAATGTCAATTGAATGACCAGCTAAAAGCTGCCAATGTCATTGAATGACCAACTGTACGTTGCTAATAACTGTTTGTTGTACATGGCAAAGCACTAACCATTAACATTACAAGCTGACAATATGAGAGTAATCACCCTGACCATTTCAAACCTCTTAGCTATTAATTGGAGACATTTTCTCTTTATTAAGCACTAAAGCAAGGAGGTATGGTTCAATCGGCGCCTTAGCAGTCGTCCTGTTGAAGGCTGGTTTTTCTGTGACATCTAGGAACATACAATCTGCGAACAAAATTGTTAACCAGTATTATCGGTTTGGTCATGAATGTTATGAATGTTATGATGCTTGAATATGATATAGTTATTAATCTTCTCTCAACTGAGATGAGTGTTTCTTGTTAAAATGTGAGTAGGTATTTCCAGAAATACTGAATTTAATAAGAAATCACCTAATCATTTTCTAATACTTTTTGTAAATAATTGTCTGAATTTACATTGATCCTTAAAATATAAAATTCCTTGCTCAAATAGCCAAAGAAACTAATTAGTTTCACCTGGAGTAATTATATCCATAATTATGACATTAACAACAATGTTGCAAAGATAAGATCAACGTAAGGTTACTGAATTGAAGTTCTATAAAGTATAGAATACGTCAAACAAGTTCCGGTAACAAATCGGATGATGATGATGTTCAGCAATTATGTTGGTATTGGTACTATTGATGTTTGAATTGAAATATTTTCATGAACTAGTACCACCAAATAAGCTCCGAAAGTGTTGTATATTATTATTGTTCTCGCATACCTACACTGAGAATGTCCAATAAGTAAAACGTTCAAAACGTAAAACTTTGGATTTCCACTTAAATTTTTTTGACATCAGAATGTTCGTTACGCCGAATGTTCTTTAAGTCGAATGTACGTTACTCAGAACGTTCATTACGTCAAATGTTCGTGACGCCGAATGTTCGTTACGCCGAATGTTCGTTACACCGAATGTTCGTTACGCCGAAAGTTCGTTTGCCGAATGTTCGTGGCGTCGAATGTTCGTTACGCCGAACATCCGTTACGCCGAATGTTCTATACGTAGAATGTTCGGTACGCATAATGGTAATAAGTAACTTTTATTAGAGACCATCACAACTACGAAGTAAGACAATTACATAAAAATGACAACGTGTCAATATAAGTATAAAAAACTATTGGAATAAACTCACTTGGCATATCTTGGTTACCTAATCCTGTTCGTATCGAATCAAGACACTATTCTTAACCTTTGGTATGCAGGAACGCGGATCAGCATTATGAAAACCATTTATTACTATTGTGTCTGGCTTTTCCGGCATACGAGAGGTTAATGCGCGTATTTTGGATACCTATTAGGGCATAATGACGGACTACAAGCATGCATTAGTATATGCTCACGAGTACACTCCCCGAGGAGCAGTCAGAGATTCAGAAACCCCAGGACACCCTTGCCCCACCAGCACCGGAACTCCGTCCAGTCACGTGTGACGGGCAGTGAGCCTGGAGCTACGGACTTGAATGAATTCTTTCAATCGTTTAAAGTAATAAGGAATGATTACGTGACCTTAAAGATTGATGTCCACATCTGGCGCTGGCGTACATTTGTTCATCCTAGGCGCCGCGCCGTCCCGTGTTGTCCCACACCTTCCTCCTGTCTGGTCTCCCCTCTTTCCTCCAGCATTCGATGGTCGACATGTGGGAAAAGAAATACAGTATGTAGATAATTCCGAATAAACGATTTAAAATCGGGACAAAAAACAGTTTTTTCTTTTCTTTTGAAATATATTTTTATCACTAGGCAAAGGCAAAAACAAAGCAATGCTAGCAGAAACCAGATAATTAAGATAATTCCAAATAAACGATTTAAAATCGGGACAAAACTATTTTTACTTTTCTTTTGAAATATATTTTAACACTGTGTAACTTTTTAGGCAACAATCAAAGCAACGCTAGTAGAAACCGTCTTCGATTGTGTTTAAATAACTCGCTTAGCTTCCTTAACTGGGTGTCCTTAACTGGTGGATTTTATTTCGTTGGCACCGTTTGTATTTTTTAATTTTCAACCCTCAACAAACTGATAAACACTTTACTCACGTGAATTTCGAATCCCGTCGTCGCCAATGTAGAATACACCTTTCTACTAAGGGTTGGTTGAGGTTGATGTATATAATGAAACACAGATATAGTCTTCACTAGTAATGTGACTAGCGCACGTCCGCACAGCACGGCGGTCGGTGCACGAATACCGAGCGAATGAACGATAGATATTGACCACAGACCGCACGTGCCGATAGACGGCGCTACCGGCGCTTTCCACATTAACTACTCTTTATTGCTGTACACTACAGGAAGAATTTGAATAAAAGGTAAAATTATGTGGTATTATTATTTGGGGGTTTTTTGGGCCTTGACAGGCTTGCTAAGCCTGTGCCACGTAGACCATCGCTGGTCCTTTGTGATCGCCCTTTTTAAAGTTCCTTACCAATCCCCACTGCGGCCAGAAATCTCAGTAGATTTTTGATCGGGATAGTTTGTATCTCATCTGGTGTCAGCACCTGCCTACCCAGATGACTATAGCGTTTGTACATCAGGGGGCCACAGTCACATAGGAGGTGCAGAGGAGTTTCCATCTCCTCCATGCAGAATCTGCAGCCGGTCGTGTCACTTAAGTTCAGTGTATGCATGTGCTTATTTAATTTGCAGTGGCCTGTGAGTGACCTTGCTATTGTACAAATTTGATCCTTGCTGAGGGCAAGGAGACCGTTCGCAAGTTTGCGATTGTAGCCTTTGATAAGTGCTTTGGAGTGGCCCATGCCTGGGGTGTTACACCAAAGCTTTATTGCCTCTCCAAAATTATGTGGTAACAAATTATAAACGATCGCTAAATCGCTAACAATATTAACTCGTCGATTTGTTTGTCGTTCTTAACTAAGAGGGTTTTTGTCGAATGACAGTAAAACAATAACCTGTCTTTGCATAGAAAGCAGATTTGGATGACTTTCTATTTTATTTAATAGGATTTGTTTGAGTTCGATCATTAGCCCAGTCATTTTACGGAGTTTTTTTAGGAGGGGTGGGGAGTAATTATTAATGGGACTTTTAAACTGTAACCGGCACTGTTTAGTAACAAAAAGACGATCTGAAAACGAATAAAAAAGAATCCGCTACGCAACATAGAAATCAAAACTTTGTCTCCCAGAAGGCTTTTAATTTAACTAATTAATATTATTACCATTGCACTCATTTTAATTAGATTTAACAATATATATTATTTTTGAGCAATAAAATAGACATTGACATTTTAAAAATGAGGAATTTATTATAAAATACTAATGTATTTTTCAAAGCCTTCTAAGTAAGCCATCTTATAAGAAGTAAGTTTGAAGTATGTATCAAGGTGAAGCCTTAAAAATATGCAAAAAAAAAATAATTACCATCTGGATTTGTAGAACGAGATAACTGCTAAATTTTAAATTTGGGGCTGTTGCTGACGTAATTTTTTTTTTATTTTGCTACATTTTTAAGCTCATATTGGCTCGAATGCGATACCGAAAAAAAAATCTATTATTAATTAGTCCCGGTTCAAACCGTAAAATGACTGGGCTACATTCTCGCGTCAAACCATCGGAGAATATGAGAATAATACACTTAATATGGAAATATAAGTTATAATAATAGGACTTGTGTTCACCTGGGTTGACCTTATATGTTTTTCAAGGCTCATTGCCGGTGCTAGAGTTCAAGTTATACAGGGTCCTTCTTAATATGTTGACAGTTTTTTAAGAGGATGACCAGACCATCAAACTGAACCACTTTCCCTATGGGACCAACATCGAAATCGCGAAAAAAAAAAATCAGCTGTCCCATACATTTGGCTCGAGTAGGTTTGCAGTTTTGTATGGAACGGCAGATTTTTTATTTCGCGATTTATATGTGGTGTTGTGCCATAGAGAAAGTTAATCAGTTTGACGGTCTGATCATACCCTTAAAAAAAGTATCAGCATATTAAGAAGGACCCTATTACCTATACAGGGTGTAACAAAACACCCTAGTAATTCTTAAGGGGGTGCTTCAGACATCAATCTGAACAACTTTCACTATAGAGACAACGTCGAGAAAAAAAAAATTCTGCCGTCCCATACATTTGAGTCGAGACGGTACTGCAGTTTTGTATGAAAGAGCTGATTTTTTTTCGCGATTTCGATGTTGGCTCCATATTGAAAGTTGTTCAGTTTGATGGTCTGAAGCACCTCCGTATTACTAGGGTGTTTTGTTACACCGTGTATAGAGCACTATTCTAAACGACGATAATATTCTTGACGACCCGGTTGGTGTAATGGTTACCACGCCGGACTGCCAAACCAGGGTCCTGGGTTCGAATCCCGGTTCGGTCATGGATGTTTATATGTTTGTGCCGTTGTTGTATGGTTTCTATAATAAACAGCCTTTAAATAGTGCTTTCTTGGGATCATTACAATGTATGTGCCTGTGACCGTTATTTATTTATTTATTATATAAACTAAAATGAAGTTTTACTTATAAATACTTAGAATGAACACGTCATGGGACCGCGGAACTATTGTATGGAACAGTAGCAACTAAGCTAGGTCATATCTTGACATGATTCATACAATAGGTACTCGTGTCGTGAGCCGAATGAGTAATCCGTGCATATACGTCGTTTATTAACATGTTCAATCAAAATTGTAATAGACGTGTCTCGATGTATCATTTAGTTGTAGAACGACGGTGCCAGATTCTGTTAGGTATATGCATTATGCATAGTGCAGGCTTGGACTTCCCAACCAGTGGGGCGCGCCCCCATGGGGGGGCGTAGTGATATCGTAGGGGGTGCACAACAAGTTTACATTTTGAAAAGAAAAATCCAGTTAACGACGTAAATTCCACTCATTAATTCATTTTATTTATTAAATCATTCATTCAGTTACTAATTCACCCATTCGTTTGTTGTTACTGGCATGTTCAGGCTCAGCAGGTCTCAGATAGCACCTTTCCAGCCGTGCTTGTCGATAAAATTTCGATAGTAGGGGGGCATGCAAATATTACTTATCATACGAGGGGAGGCGTGACGCAAAAAAGGTTGGGAAACCCTGATGTAGTGTATATTACGAGAGACATTAGAAAGGAATAGTAGCTCCTGTTTTTTGAACGACAGGTTTCACAATGATGAATGACGCATATCAATCCTGTCGCGCTAGTATGGCAGCGTGATACAGCGCTATCGCGCCTTCGGTCTTGTTCTATTTGCGCGCGAACGAACGGTATGAAAGGCGTGATATAGCTGTATCACACTCTACATGCTAGGTAAGCAGGATAATTTACTTTTCGCATAGAAAGAACATAGAATAATTGTTCGATGATCTCATTAGCGAAGCGTTGATAGATTTCTTGTTTTTTTCAATTTTAACACTGACTTTTATGCTTCCACCGCGGTAGAGCAACTAAAATTATGTGTTGCTTGGCACACAAACAGAAACAAAATCATGCAGTCACACAATAATATTAAAATTAAAAAAACACGTACTGCAGTTATACTTCAAATGGTAAAAGAAATTATTCAAAATTGTAGATCAATAATAAAATTTGCATTGCCAAACTTATTTTGAAACTCGTCTGTTCATAAATCCGAATCGAACTGATCACAATAGGGGAGCGAACTGCATAAAATATATTTTAGTTTTATCTTCTTAGTAAAAAAAAAACATTTTTAGGTTTTTTTAAGCTACAATACTAATATTAATAACATGATGAACTATAAAAACAAAATTTTAACAAAAAATTAAAACCGCCTTCAAAAAAACTAAAAAGTTAAAAAATAATATTGCAGCCGATGACTTTTTCGTTCGCATCATAATTTATTGAAGTCGCTGTCAAGCCGGTACGATTCGCGACAGGGCTTGCATTTTTTGGCTTGGCTTGACACCGACTTCTATAAAACAAATTAATCTTCTTATGATGCGAACGAAAAAGTCATCGGCTGCAATATTATTTTTTAACGTTTTAGTTTTTTTGAAGGCGGTTTTAATTTTTTGTTAAAATTTTGTTCATTTTACTATTTTCAGTGGTGAATTCATTAGTTCGATTTAATAGTAGTGCTTTAAATTAACAAACGTACTAGTCGGCACTACGATTTTCGATGGTTCCCCTCGATTTCTCTGGGATGCCATCATCAGATCCTGGTTTTCTTATCATGGTACCACCCTCGGTATATCTCCTTTCCAACAAAAAAAGAATCATCAAAATCGGTTCATAAACGACGAAGTTATCTGCGAACACACATACAGAAAAAAAAAATATACGGTCGAACTGAGAAACCTCCTCCTTTTTTGAAGTCGGTTAAAAAGTAATGAAATGTTGATGATGTCCTCACTTGTGGGTATTTAGTAAAATTTTTCATACATTCGCGCGCGTTTTGACGTTCAATTAAAAGTTGCTAATTTGACTAAATGTTCCGGACTGTCCGTTCCCCTATTATTAAACTTTCAATGAAATCCTTACCTAAATGTGTCTTTGTCAACAGAATTATCCACGAAAGTGGGTTCACGAATGAAGACTTCAAACAGTACCGGCCGGTGGTGTACAGCAACACGATCCAGTCGCTGGTCGCCATCTTGCGTGCCATGCCCAACCTGGGCATCACCTATGGCAATAAGGACCGAGAGGTAATTAATTACATATCGACACATTCCTACTACATCACCACTACACTACCATATCGGGTATTGGTTGTAGATCATGAGCTTATATAGCTCGCGGTTAATCTATAGAACTAGTGCGAATCGGATTCGCGCATGGAGGGTTCCGTACCACCATACATTCATCGTCTCAGCCGATGGACGTCCACTGCTGGACATAGGCCTCCCCCGAGGATCACCCCCCACCATACATTATTAACAAAAATAAAATATTTTTTTTTGCACCGATCTCTTTGCTCCCATAGTAAAAGTCAGTTTGATGGGTAGTCCAAAAGGATGCTAATGATATCAATTTCACCCTGTATAAAGAGGTAAAATTTACAAGGTCTAACAAAATTAGATGAAAGTATTTTAAAGAGATGATCAGACCATAAAACTGAATAATTTTCTCTACGGGACAAAAAAACAGCTGTCCCATACAAAACTGAAAACATAATTCGACTGAAATGTATGGGACAGATCTTTTTTAGGGTTCCGTGCCCAAAGGGTGAAAACGGGACCCTATTACTAAGCCTACGTTGTCCGTCCGTCCGTTCGTCCGTCCGTATGTCCGTCTGTCCGTCCGTCCGTCTGTCCTACCTATTTAGGGCTGTAACTTTTGAACCGTAATAGCTAGATAGTTGAAATTTTCTCAGATTATGCGTTATTACGGCGGATTTGTTAACAAATAACAAAAATGGTAAAAAGTTATAAATTAAGGGGGGTTCTCAAAAAGAAACTAATTTTTATCAACGTTTTTTCTGCACGCTCTATCGTAAAAACGGTAATACATAAAAGCATCAAACTTAGTGTGATTATAGAGCAAACTCTACAGAATAACAACAAATACTAAAAACCGGTCAAGTGTGAGTCGGTCTCACGCTAAAGGTCCCGGACAAAAAAAGTGTTTTTTTTTTCTAAGTTAATAATGTTGTGTTCTGTAGTGGTGTAGTACGGAACCCTTGGTGCGCGAGTAGCCCAACTCGCACTTGACCGCTTTTATTTTTCTTCGATATTTAGATATTGGTCACATAGAGAAAGTTGTTTAGTTTGATGGTCTGATCATCCCTTTAAAATACTTTCAGCTAATTTTGTTAGACTTAGATTTGCTTGACTATGTGTATGGAAAATTTAGTCAAGCATGACCAACCAAACAGATAATCCCACTAAGTAACGTGTACGTGAGAGTTGCGTAAACTAGCCATTACGTGTCGGCAGTATTCTATAAATATTCGGTCGTAAGTAAAAAATAATCATGATTGCACCGCTATCTACTCTTCCCGACCCACGACCGAGCAAACCAAGTGCTCCTCGTTTCCGGTTGCGAGATCCGATTTGTACTTACCCTACATTATATTACGAAATTACCTTAGAAAGGTTTGAAGATTTTAGTATGGAAGGTTGCCTATGGCCAGCCGCCATCTTAATCTCTACTATTATAAAACTGTAACAGAAGTGTGTCTGTACACTGAAGATGTAAAAAAAAGTTACAATATGGTCTTTAGTTGTCCCTGATACTCAATCTCTAATTTTGGGTGTTTTGTCTGTCTTGTTGTTTGTTCGCGCATCACGTGAAAACTACTGGACCGATTTTGATAAAACTTTTTGTGTTTGACAGCTTATGATAAGACTAAAAATCTGGTATATAATTTATCTCGCGGATAAACTCTTGTGTAAAATTCGTTTTGGCACTGAAACCTTTATAAATCGCTTTAGGACATTTAGATGAAAACAAAATATAAGTCATTGTGTGTTTAAGGCGGTTGCAGAGGGGTCAATTTTATACAAAACTTTGACGCACAATACGCGTAGGTACACGGTATTAAGTAAGCGACTTTGTATATATGGAAAAATAGTTTAGAAAATCTAGATGTCGCGTATCAAATAACATTTGCAATTTATTATATAATTACGAAGATATAAAGCTTTTAAATTTTTCATACAAAATTTTCAAAGCATGGTTTCAGAACAGGTTTCAGACCGCGGCACCATTTTTGTGAAAATTCAAGATGGCGCGACTAGAAGGAAGATGCCACAAACCTTCAAAAAACCCTTTGTATAATTATTATTATTGGTATTTTTTCTACAAAACGTTTGAAAATATAGTTGGGATTGGTTGACGTTGAACACTGGTAGTAGGTAGTAATGCATTGTGACAGCCCGGTAGCACAGTCGGTAGTGAACCTGCCTGCTGTGCCGAGGGTCGCGGGTTCGAATCCCGTAAGGGACAAATATTTGTATGATGAATATGAATATTTGTACCCGAGTCATGGATGTTTGTATTTATATTATGTAAGCTATATCGTTGTCTTGTCATCATAATACAAGTCCAGGCTAGATTCTGGTACTTTAAATGTGACTAGATAATTTGTGTGACATTGTCCAAGATATCTAAACTATTATAAAACTGTAACAGAAATGTGTCTGTACATTGAAGATATTTTCAAAAAAGAAATTACGACATGGTTTTTACCTGTCCCTGATTCCAAATCACCAATTTTTGGATTTTTTGTCTGTCTGTTTGTTTGTTTGTTTGTATGTTTGTTTGTTTGGGTGTTTGTTTGTTCGAGTATCACGCAAAAACTACTGAACCGATTTTGATGAAACTTTTTTTGTTTGATAGCTTATCATCTGACTTAAAATCTGGTATATAATTTATGCGGACGAAGTCGCGGGTAAAAGCTCGTATACTTATATTTATTGTTTCCGACTCCGTAATAATGGATTATGGTTGTTAGTTTATCTATCTGTGTGTTATTTTATTATGATTGATATTTAAGATTTATTCGACAAATAAAACGAAAGGATTATGATTGTAAATTACAATAACACCAAATCGTGTTTTGTTTAATTTAAAATTAAATACAAATAAAGCATGCAATGAAAATAACATTTCGAATTGGTTGAATTCCGCGAACCGCACACTGTATGGGGATCAATATTGTTGATACTTTATTCATGAGACTACCTCGCTGCATATACTGCCTGCACAACTCATTTGGTACGTGCATTTATTTATTATGCATACCCTATTGTTTAGGGACAAATACGGTGCTACGTTAGAGATGTAGATCTGATTTATTATGCAGTTTCCCAATAAATATGTCGAGAGTTTGAGAATCAAGCGACATACAACTACCTAAATATTCTTAAGTACTTAAGTTCGTTTATCTCACTTAAGTCTGTAAGTATCTTCAGTTAGATTTGCGATAGCTTATCTCTCTTTCGTTCATCTTTGAGGGTCGAACAGTCATTGCACGTCATTACATCTGTCAGTATAATGTTCGTGTTACGCAATTGTAATCTTTTTAAAATCTACGAGCTTTTACCCGCGACTTCGTCCGCATAAATTATATATATCAGATTTTAAGTCAGATAATAAGCTATCAAAAAAAAAGTTTCATGAAAATCGGTTCAGTAGTTTTTGCGTGATACAGACATACAAAAAATCCAAAAATTGGTGATTTGGAATCAGGGACAGGTAAAAACCATGTCGTAATTTTTTTTGTGAATAACTTCAATGTACAGACACATTTCTGTTACAGTTTTATAATAGTTTAGATGTTATTGTTTCATTCAAAGATTTTTTTTTCAGTGAAGACCAAAAAAAAATCGTTGGTTTAATTCTACATTCGAATGAAAAATATTAGTCATGATTATGATTCTCATGTTGTTCCCATCATGAATTCATGAGTCGATGTTATTTAAAGAATTTTAAATTAATTATTTAATTTTTAAATTAATTATTTAATTTTTAAATTAATTATTTAATTTTTAAATTAATTATTTAATTTTTAAATTAATTATTTAATTTTTAAATTAATTTTTATTCATTGCCCTGATTTGGTTTTAACTACCAGTAAAACAAACATGTTCTACAACATGCAATCATACATACATTTTACGCGACCCCTTCGCTTGATTGATTTATTGAAAATAGGTTATTTAGATGAAAGAAACATATGGTTTTCAGTAACGCTATTGTCATAGCTATTAACGCTTTTAAAGAGACATTCGTTTGAGCATTTAGTTAAGAGCTATAAGTATTTGTCAAACTTACACACCAGCTCGAATCTCCTTGCAAAGAAAGAAAGCTTTTCTTTGTCTGTGTTGCCGATTCTACTACTTATGTATTAATTCAAGAATGATAGTTTTAAACGCCAGAACAAGGCATAGCAAATACAATATTAATTGCAGACTTGCCACTAACCCTTTTATGTATGTTAGCAATCGATCCATGCTGTATTGTTAGCTAGGCTACATTGACTGCCAACGCGACCTGATTATATCTAAGTTAAACCACTCATGACTTTATAATTTACTTGTCATGACCTCCGTCGTTCTGCCACTGATTCCCACCTAATGCGCAAAACATACACAAAAACAAAAGGCGTAAGGTGAAGGTACGGCGCACAGGCGCGGCGCACGCATGGTGCCAGAAGTGCGATTTTTGAAAATCATACGAGCGAATTGGCAGTAGAAAGATGCATAATCTCTATAGTAATTTTGACATTTTCTACTGCCAAGTCGCTCGTATCATTTTCAAAAATCGCACTTCTGGTGCCGCTTCAAAACTTGATAGAAAATGTATGAACTATGAATGAATCTTAGACAGTTTATATAGGGACGAGTTACGCGTGTCATTCTACTAATAAACATTTCTGCCATTTTTTGCGGGGGGCGAGGTAACATGAAATCCGCAACTTTGGATTTTATTCCCTATAATTTTAGATTCTAATTTTGAATGTTAAAAATCATGAAATGTAGTCTTATGTGAACCCCGTGAAAACGTTCAAAATTATTGTTTCGCTGTTATAGGCTCTCTCGTTTAGTGATAAGACTGATAAGGTATAAAATTGGGTGTAAATGCACAAGATCAATTGTTCTTATACCGTGGCAGAGGGGAAATGCTACCGCAAGGCGAATCCCTATATAAATTGTCTAACGAATGAATGCGTATCGTGAATTATACTCAAGCAGCGCGGCACAGGCATGCCGATGCCGCTTCGATGCCTTTTGTGTATGTTTTGCGCCTAAGTATTTCAATTTGAGCAATGCTACATAATAATTATTCTGAACACACCATTTTTATTAGGGTTCCGTACCCAAAGGGTGAAAACGGGACCCTATTACTAAGCCTACGTTGTCCGTCCGTCCGTCCGTCCGTCCGTCCGTCCGTCCGTCCGTCCGTCCGTCCGTCCGTCCGTCCGTTCGTCCGTCCGTCTGTCCGTTCGTCCGTCCGTCTGTCTGTCTGTCCGTCTGTCCGTCTGTCCGTCTGTCCGTCTGTCCGTCTGTCCGTCTGTCTGTCCTTCCGTCTGTCCTACCTATTTAGGGCTGTAACTTTTAAACCGTAATAACTAGATAGTGAAATTTTCTCAGATTATGCGTTATTACGGCGGATTTGTTAACAAATAATAAAAATGTGAAAAAAGTTAAAAATTAAGGGGGGTTCTCAACAAGAAACTAGTTTTTATCAACGTTTTTTCTTCACGCTCTATCGTAAAAACGGTAATACATACAAGCGTCAAACTTAGTGTGATTATAGAGCAAACTCTACAGAATAACAACAAATACTAAAAACCGGCCAAGTGTGAGTCGGTCTTGCGCTAAAGGTCCCGGACAAAAAAATATTTTTTTCTAAGTTAATAATGTTGTGTTCTGTGGTGGTGTGGTACGGAATCCTCGGAAGTAGCCCGACTCGCACTTGACCGGTTTTTTAATTTGCCAAATTAAATAGCGGTGTTTTGCTACCGATCTCCCCTTCTGCATGACAATTATCAGTGAATGAGTCAGTCGCTCGGTGCGCTGTCGCTGTGTAAATGGCCTCGTCAATCTTACCCTTCAAACATGGTCCTTATCTCTGTGAGGGACGCGATGAAAGAGCGCACGCCGCGGCACTGACTAGCAGTCAGTCAGCTTCGGAATAAAACATGTTGAAACAACATACACATACATAATTATGTACAACGGATGGCAGAGTAAGAGGTTGATTTTACATGACTTTGGGTTAAGCTATCTCACGATTTATAGTGCCTCAAATTAAAACCTGGATATGGTTTCAGTCCCAAATTAAAAGTTAGCTCTTGCAAGGTTGCTAATTTAGAGATGCTACAGATCTATTCAGTTTAAAGACTTTGAAGTCGTCCATTTTTTTTTTTTTTTTTTTTTTATAAGTAATTAAATGGACTCTTGCTTGTGCGTTAGCACTGCATTTCCGCCAGTGTCAAGTATTTTATGGGAGAATCTATCCCAATCTCAGGGATTGTTTTTGGACAAGAACAAGAAGAGATTGAGGATTGCGGAGCCTCGTGGCAGGCAAAAACGCGACGCGCGAAATCACGCGAGACGTGTGCTCGGGTCCGTCCCTGCAACGTGACTCATTTTCTTTTTTAGTAACCCGTAATCTTAGAAGAACTAGTAACTTATAAAACTTATTCATAAATGATAATTTAATACATATTTTATCTTTTCCTGCAGATAGTTCTTAACTACTGATTGTAACGAATAATGTGCCAATCATCTGCTGTTCTTTGAAACGTTAATTAGAATTGTAAAGAGATTCATAGCCCTCAATTAAGTGTTATTACTTGGAATGGTCGTTGAAAAATGTTCGCTGTTCATGCATCATTGGACTGTTCTAGACGTTATTAGAAGACGTTTTAATAATTTATATCTTACAAGGTGCCCTTGATTAATTAATTACTCGACAATACTTCATGGATCAGAAGCCGCGGATTTAATCCTATGCTTTTATTTAGGACTAGCAAATTCAGTTTGCCTAACCTAGTCGAATTTTCAGCCTGGTATTTTCATACTGAGAACAACGAAAGTACGTTTTATACAGGGTGAAATTGATATCATTGGCATCCTTTTAAACTAAGAGTCTACCCATCAAACTGAACAACTTTTACTATGGGAGCAAACCGATCGGAGCAACTAAAAAATCTGCTGTCCCATACTAAATGTCTGCGCCTACTCGACTCAAATGTATGCGACAGCAGATTTTTTTTTTGCTCCGATCGGTTTGCTCCCATACTAAAAGTTGTTCAGTTTGATGGGTAGACTCTTAGTTTAAAAGGATGCCAATGATATCAATTTCACCCTGTATAGCGGAATTTTAAAACTACAGACAGTAGGCCTCGCATGCCAACCCCAAGAAAACGATAAAAACCGAGATGTGCCTCCATCTTTATTATTTTACGTATGCCAGAAAGAGCGCGCATGACGTTTTTCTCGTTTAAACGCTTTGTCGTGGGTGGCATGCTAGCCGTGCTGGTACAACAACAATAAATTGTTGTTTTAGTTGTTCGTTCATTACTGAAAAACTACTGAATTAGTTTCACACCCTGTAATGTAACTAACTTACAAATTACATAAATAAAATACTTGTTTGCTATTCCTATTTTATCAGAAATTGATTAATTTGATACGGGTTCTAGTTCATGACACTATTTATCCCCCGGGCTCGCTGGACTTCACTGTCTAGTGTGAAATGACCCTTAACAACACTCAATGAACTTAGAAATTTCTAAAAGTAGTCTAGATTAGTATAGATGTTCTCTTAAATTAGTGGTTTGCCTAAATTAGTAGAGACAAAGGGGGTTGATTGGCGATGCAGTGAACAAACCGCTAGCCGTTTCAGGACTAAAGAGATAATGGATGCTAACTGCAGTAACGGTACAAAGGGTAGGGTGGAGTGGAATGGGGTAGCGATGTGAATGACGGAGTTCGGATGTTGGTTCGGGATTCTAACGCATGCGTACATAGTACCGACCGCTACGCCCGGCGCCCGTCACAATTACACCATATTTCTACAGCAACACTGGGCCACTAAGTGCATAATCTTGTATTAAATATTTACATTACAATCAGGGTTTTACTGAAAACTTGAAATTTTATTATGTCGTTAGGCGTCATCAACATGCTATTTTGCTTTTTTAAAGCTTTATGTACACACGGCGACACGTTAAGCTACCCAAAACCAAAATAAGCTGGCCGCGCTTAGGTAGAGTAATGTATAACGTCGCGCGGCCAGCATATACAACGTGTTAATGAATTAACGCAAAACTAGAAAGTAGTTTGTTTAGAATCGAGAGCAGAATCGAATTATCATGGTTTCAACATAGGTAATTTTTTTTCAAAATATTAAGTAATTTTTTAGCAAAATTTAAAATTTACTGAACCCGATGTCAACCCACCGCACGGGCACACTCACCCTACTTACTACCAAAACAAGATTATTAAAATGTATCCATGAGTACGTTAGCGCTTTCATTCAATGCTGTAATGACAACAAATCATTTTTGCTACAGAACTTAAAATGCGAATAACTTTAAATTTTGACTATCAAAATAATGAAATTATTGTTTCAATCTAATTATTTTGTTATAAATCAGTTGGGGTGTATGAGGTTTTGCGCTAATTCATTAACACGTTGTATTGGTTTTGGGTAACTTGATGTGTCGCCGTGTGTACTTCTATGAACATCAACTGATTCTCTATTTCTGATTTCAAATAACATGTGGTTGATCCAATTTTGTTCCCAATTATTTTAAATCTTTCCTCCGAGATTATGTTTTAACTAGTAGTAGCATTATTAGAAATTGCGACACGAAAGTATGTTTGAAATTGAGACGGATCCGCTAATGGACATTTACTAATCCTGTTAGGTGTAATTAGATAGCACGGTCTAAAAGATTAGACCACTGAACTTCTTGAGTCCATTGGTATAAAAGACCGACTGTGCGGTTATGCACATACAATGCCGGCCATCAGCTTCTGACCACCCCGAAAGGGATAATGGTTGTGAGTTTCTGTATGTGTGTATTATTAAAAGATATTTTTCTATTTTTAGATAGCTTTAAGATAGTCAATAATTATCGTTTAAATATTATGGATTTTTAAACATGTTACAGCCATGTTGTGCTATTTCGAATCAAATTAAAGATTGAAAAATTAAGTCTCGGGCGGGACTTGAACCCGCACCCTTCCAAACCGTGGAAGTGCGTTATCCGTATTAAGAGGGGGTCATACCTATTTTGTCTGTTTTCGAACCGATTTTTGAGAACCAAATTATTACATTTAATATATATACTTCACATAACAGTGTAGATACGTTCTTTCTGCAGGGCATCTAACCGTTGAAAACACGATTCTATTAAATTTTCTCGATAGAAAAGAGGAGCAAAGTAAGCTCGATTTCAGATTTATAACCAGTTTTACAAGAATCACACTACACCATTTCTTCTGAATATACCATCATTTGAAAGGTAAATAATTATAGCAGGGCTTCTAACCGATGGATTTTTCCCCAAACACCCAAGATAAAAGATATTGATGAAAAATGCGTTTTTTTGCGATCTTGCTTTCAATTGAAGCGGGATGGCTAATTGCGAAAGTTTGCTTGTTAGAAAGAGAGGCTTGTTCTACTAATACCCAGCCTTAATACCGTCTACGCGTATTGTGCGTCAAAGTTTTGTATAAAATTGACCCCTCTCTGCAATCGCCTTAACCCCGTTTCTGTAAGATTTATATTTTAAGAAAGATTTTCTAAAAAAAAAAAACTCTAGTTCAAATTATAAGTATGAGCCAAAAAACAAAAATCTCGTACAGTTTGTTGATTCAAAAATAGTATAGTGAGTAGTATTATCTCAAATCCAAAATAAATAAACAAGTGACAAGTATAAGAATCACATTAATAACAAGAAAAGTTGTTTCAGAGCGACGGCAAGATGGTGTTCGACGTGATCCAGCGGATGGAGGACACGGAACCGTTTAGCGAGGAGCTGCTCGCGGCGATGAAGCGGCTGTGGGCGGACGCGGGCGTGCAGGAGTGCTTCGGACGCTCCAACGAGTACCAGCTCAACGACTCCGCTAAATAGTGAGTACATACTGTAGTCGGGTTAGCTAGGTAGATCACAACATAGTGACGTACTCGATGCGATGACCTGCGACACCGCAGTGGTACGTATCGTATCATACGGGTCTGAATAGGGTCATCTATTAGAATTCTAGAAACCTGAAGCCTCTCAGACTCGGTTAAGGTGGTGTCAGTTCATACAAACGTTTGATGCACAATACGCGTAGAAGAAATTAATAAAAGTAATATTTTATATATGGAAAAATAGTTTAGAAAATGTAGATGTCGCGTATCAAATAATATTTGCAATTTATAATAAAATTACGAAGATATAAAGCTTTGAAAATTTTGTATGAAAAATTTCAAAGCTTTATATCTTCGTAATTATATTATAAATTGCAAATGTTATTTAATACGCGAAATCTAGATTTTATATCCTATTTTTCCATATATACAAAGTTACTTATATCAATACCGTCTACGCGTATTGTGCGTCAAAGTTTTGTATAAAATTGACCCCTCTGCAACCGCCTTAAGGGGCGTCCGTCCGGTTTTGAGTAACTTTGTAACCATTTTATACATTAACTATGGAACTTTTTAAGCAGAAAACAAAACTGAACAATCTACAGGATATGAGAAGTGATGTGGTTTTTCTCAAAATCTATTTTAATTAATAAAACAAAATTTTAACAAAAAAATTAAAACCGCCTTCTAAAAACTAAAAAGTTAAAAAATAATATTGCAGCCGATGACTTTTTCGTTCGCATCATAAGAACATTAATTTGTTTTATTGAAGTCGCTGTCAAGCCGGTACGATTCGCGACAGGGCTTGCATTTTTTGGCTTGGCTTGACACCGACTTCTATAAAACAAATTAATGTTCTTATGATGCGAACGAAAAAGTCATCGGCTGCAATATTATTTTTTAACTTTTTAGTTTTTTGAAGGCGGTTTTAATTTTTTTGTTAAAATTTTGTTTATTTCACAATTTTCAGTGGTAAATTAATTAGTTCGATTTAATAGTAGTGCTTTAAATTAACAAACGCACTAGTCGGCACTACGATTTTCGAAGGTTCCCCTCGATATCTCTGGGATCCATCATCAGATCCTGGTTTCCTTATCATGGGACCTCTCCTGGGATATCTCCTTTCCAACAAAAAAGAATCATCGAAATCGGTTCATAAACGACGAAGTTATCCGCGAACACACATAAAAAAAAAAAAAAAAAATATATACGGTCGAACTGAGAAACCTCCTCCTTTTTTGAAGTCGGTTAAAAACTGGAGAAAAACGCCTCCAAAGTCACCTCTTTTTTTCCAGTTGTAACCGTTTTACTCTTACATTGTTGATCAGAAGAATATGAAAATTTACAATATTCTTCGCAATACAATATAAAATGATGTGGTTTTCATATTTTTTGAAAATTCATAAAAAATCATACAGGTTTTCAAAGAAAACGAAAAATTCTGACCGGAGCCGCGCAATTGAAGCGGGATGGCTAATTGCAAAAGTTTGCTTGTAAGAAAGAGAGCCTTGCAGATGGGAGGAGGAGCCTTAAGTCTTTGTAAGCGCTCTCACAGACGAGCGACACTTTGCGGTCGCCGGGTGTCGCGGAGGGTCGCGCGACCGTAAAATGTATGAGCGCGGAACTCTGCGGCCCACCGCAACATCAAAGTGTCGCTCGTCTGTAAGAGCCCTAAGACACAGTCCTTTGAAGCATTTAATGCCGCATTTGGAAATTGACAAAAATATTGAATATTCATATAAATTAACTTTAATTTGTATGAATAATCAACATCTTTTACACTTCTTTCATTGAGTTATTGAGTAAAATTCTCAATTTGATGCTGTGCCTTTTAGTCATTTATTCTACAAGTTCATAGTTCGGCCGTGTACATTAGTGTAGGTATTATTATTACTATCACATTTATATTTATAACAATAATATGTTTATAATCGGTGCATTCGATTCGTACATAATACCATTGATTGATATCGCAAAATAAAAAAAGTAGAATTTACACACGCCAAATTGAACATGACAGTGAAACTACTACATATTACATTGGTGTCGATTCGAACTGTGCCACGACTTAACTTAACAAAATGTATTCCTGTCATTTTCTAATATAAGATTAAGAAAAGAGACAGAAAACCAACAACTGACTTTAGTGCTGTCAAAGTGACGTTACACGGCCCAAAATATGATGCCATCATAATGTACGCCATCTTATTTAAGGCGTTTTTGGGCGTGTAACGTCACTTCGATAGCACTAAAGTCAGCTGTTGGTTTTCTGTCTCTTTTCTGAATCTTATTTTAGAAAGTGACAGGAATAAATTTTGTTAAGTTAAGTCGTGGCACAGTTCGAATCGACACCATTCTATTCAATACAAATAATGTCAACTAATTGAACACAGTGTGCAATGATTCTCTGGTAATTCAATTTAATTTGTATTCCCCAGTATTTAAAGTAGATATTCTCGGTGTTACCGTGAATTTTAGCGGCTCGTTCGGTACGTAGGTAGGCGTCACGCTGTACGTCAGCTCGTCGTATCTCCACGACACGTGGTATCGATGAAACGTCTGAAACAAACAAACGTTATCGTTATTGTGTAAGACAAGGCGCAAGGTAACGTCTCGTGATGTTAATAGCTGACAGATGTAGCCGGCTTTGCGCTTACTAAAACAAGCCATAACAAATCAATATTAGTTCCATAATAATTAAGAATTAAATGTATCAAATTAAGATTCAAAATAATTTAGAATTAGGCAAAGGCAAGTGTCTCTACGAGCGGTAATACGCGAATATACAGGGTGAAATTGATATCATTAGCATCCTTTTAAACTAGGAGACTACCCATCACACTGAACAACTTTTACTATGCGAGCAAACCGATACTCGACTCAAATGTATCAAATCAACAGCTGATAATTTTGTTGCTCCGATCGGTTTGCTCCCATAGTAAAAGTTGTTCAGTTTGATGGGTAGACTTAGTTTCAAAGGATGCTAATGATATCAATTTCGAGAATCTGATTTGATTCTTGGATAAAAGTTTCCCATTTATTGGTGCGAATTTAGTGGTACAAATTAGATCCAAGTGTCATTGAAATATGAGGCTGTTTCCGTGATAGAGAAAACTAATCAAAAATCTTAGCGAAATAGTAGAATTTTGTAACTGTAAGGTACCTTAGCCAACAAAAGTTGTAATTCAGCTTCCGCAAATCTCTTCCCGATGCACATTCTTCGCCCGAATCCGAACGGGAGCGAAGCAAACGGATGTATACCCATTTCCTTCTGTTTATGCCATATTGCAAAAGCTTTGGCGTGCTCACAAATATCTGAACCCTCTGATCCACTCGGGTCTTTTAATTCTCGGTACTTATTCTCATTTTTCATTCGGGAGTGATCTATAGGGCATTGTTTGAACCCGTTCTTTTCGATTTCATTGTCTCTAAGCCATCGTTCAGGGACATATTCTTGCGGCGACGGGAAATATCTCTCCTCGTTGGACAGTATGTAATGCGGGAACACTATGTGCGACTGAAAATGTAAAAAATATTGATGGATCCGCTTTTGAAAGGCCAGCAGAATTTGAATGTAAACAGAATTATTAATATCCATACCCCCTTAGGCACTTCATATCCAGATATTACTGCGTCAGATTGGATACAGCGGCCGTTTCCTAAAATAACTGGTTTGATTCTGTAAAAAAAACCAGCTCGTAAATCGTTTTATGGTGTACGAATTCTTAATTAATTGAAACACATTTTTAAGAACGTGTCACTTCGTGAGTCTGTAACTAATTTAGATTATGGTTGTTTAAATAACAAGTTTCTCTAAGTACATTATATGTTACGCGTATAATGTCACATTACAAACAAATGTAGGAACTCGCTCGTTACATAAGTCCCAGTTTCGAGTGATAATAAGTACCTATCAGTAACAACTTGCGAACATTTCATTATGCCCAACGCGGTGGAGCAAAACTTGTTACAAGCCTGTCAATCTCACCTAATTCATTACATTACGCCGTTATCAGTGCGTGATAGCTTCACATACGGCAGTGTGCGTGGAATATAACAATAGCTGTTAGAATATTTTGTTGATAATACTTATAGTTTATGTACTCGTAAGGCTAAGGTCTTAATAGCCGCGCGCACGAGCTCAGGTGCTATGTAATATGACTCAGACCATCACAGGTCACGTTACATTGAGATGATCATGTTTAGATCCTATGTAGGTCTTTTTGTGTGGTTACTCGAATGGCAGCTCATGTACTCATACGGAGCCAATTAGAACATGAATGCATAATTAACACGTTTAATCGCCTTAAAAGGATACTATTTTTGTAACAAATTGATACTGTAGTGTAGTCTCTAATTGTATTGTAGGTTTTAATTGTAAGTGGGCTGAGTATAAAGGGAATATTATTTTTAGCGGGGTGATTAGTGTGATATTATAATAACAGCGTAGGGAAAACTTTACTAGAATTAAAACTACGAATGGAAGACGGCGTTTTGTGAAAGGAAAATTGATCGTTTTTTCCTTATCCATTCAAAATAGTATTAACAGTGAATTTAAGCATATTTTTCTGCGATTGGTTCTATTAACAAAACCACAAACGGGCTTGAGAAATATGACTAAGCTACGCAACAACATGCTACGTCACCGTGAATCATTGTCAGATCAAATTGTAACTTCACAACATTTTTTACCCGGTGGAATGTTCTGTTTGAACAGAAAATCACGGGACGTCTAATATGGTCTACATGGGCCGTACGATAAGAATCGATAGGAGACTAAAGCATCGTTGTGGAGTCATGTTTGCCCGACGCCGGTGTCTGTACCATTAGCCGTGTAATGTAAATATTATGCAAACTGCCGCCGTGAGATACTCTTATGTGCTGAGATAACAGTCTGACGCAAAGGGGTGTCTCTTCCTATACGTTCCTACAAAAATAAAAGAGAAATCTGTTGCCTTTTCCAAGGCATACAGCCAAAAAGCTAAGAGATCCGACCGTAAAATTATGCACCTATTTTATGGGCGAACGAAATGTGATTCTAGTGTATGTTTACACAGGGGTTAATTCAACGCCGCCAAGTTGCCTAGAAAAATCTTGCCGCAAGTACCTTTTCCATTATGATTTTTGGTATAACTTTTTCCACCTGTCTGTTAAGGTGCCATCGGAAGAAGACTGATCTAAAGTACTGGAAAAACTAGCGTTGCCATCTCTCAATCTGCCGCAACTATAGGGTTGCCAGGTTAAAAAAATGACTTCTTTGAACCTGGCAACCCTATAGTTGCGGCAGATTGAGATTTTCTAGAAAACTTAGCTGCGATGAATTAACCCCTGTGTAAACATACACTAGAATCACATTTCGTTCGCCTATGAAATAGGTGCATAATTTTACGGTCGGATCTCGGACTATAACGTATAACTTACCGCAGCGATTCCTTTATGCAAGCTCTCAGGTACGGCAGCTTATCTAAATCCTTACTCGTCAATACTCTGTCCACGGGAAGATACGAATCCAATTCGTCCTGCAATCTCCTCTGTGCTCTTTCATTATTCGCTAACAAGTAAAAAGTGCTAGCCGCTGCCGCAGCAGTCGTGTCAACGCCGACCAGCAACAAATCCAACGCTAATATCGTAGCAACTTTTTCACCCGAATGCTTTGCTATTTCAGCGCAAACGCCGTTGTCAGTCAATCTTTTAAGGCAGAGTGTTCTGAAGGCGTCCAGAGCTTCAACGTATGTTTTGTAAGCTGGGGTGGCGTATAGTCTCCATAGGGGAGCAGACAGTTCTAGTTCTGGGACGCTGTGGAAGAAGCCGTGGATGCATCTGATTATGTCCCGTGCGTCGGCGTCGTTGTCGCTCAAACATCCCAGTCTTGTTCCCAAAGCCCACGCTCCGACAGCTGGAAATATACGAGTTTAGTGAACTTGAATGCTAAGCTAAATCATGTGATTTATTGATTGTTGTTCTAAATATGAGAAGTCAATTCGATTCTTCGATAATTGGTTAATAAGATCGCTATGTTGCTAAGATATTGGATAACGTTTAATAGAAAACAATAATTTTACAATTTTACAGTCTGGGAAAATAGAGAACAAAAGCAAATACTTAAGCCACACTCATGTATCTATCGATCACTTGTGCATTCTTTTTTCTACAAATCATGCACTATGAATCCCTAATATTAATAATAGTGTAACACGATAATTCGGGATACCGCACATTTCTTTTTATTTAGGCTTTGACTGCCAAATGACCGACAAACAATGGAAAATCTATTGTTATTGTGACCCGACTGCGTTCAACGTGTTAATGATAAATATTTATGAATAAATCAGGATTTTAATACTATAATTGATAGACTTACACTCGAGGGCCCATTTGTATAACTCCGTTAAGTAATCTTTAGGTAGCTCACGATTTCCATCGACAAGGCTTTCCATTCTATGCATAAAAATAAAAACATTAAATAACACAGTCATTAAAATTATGTTCCGGCTTTGAAAATGTCAGTTCTTGTGTAAATTAATGTAAATTGTCTTGTTCAAATTTAAAATTGTGTTAATTTCTTTCAACAGTTTAGAACGTTAAAGTTACTCGAATGCGACGCTACTATTTCATTGAAAGAGGTTTGTTGTTCCCGCTATGAGTCAGTAACTCAGTAGTGTCAGCTCAAAACAAATGCTCAGACGTTTTTAAAACGGGATGTGGTCATTAAACCGAGATTCTACATCTCGAGACTTCAATTCCATTCGTGACTTTAGCTCATACATTATAAGTTCTATGCCATCACGTTAAGGTTCTGTTACCATAACAGTGCAGAATGTTAATGTGACTGCATACCGCGAAACTGTTGATCTAGTTATTTTTTACAAGGTAAATAGTGGCACATATCTGTAGGTTCAGGTTGTTTGTTGTATAACGAGTTTTTCTCGTGTTACGCTATTTATGTGTCAAAACTCTTAATGACGACTATTAGACGTAACCCCCTGTCAAGTTCTTTAGCGATGACGATCTAGATGTTGGATTTCGTGTTATAGATTTCTGATCGAATCGATTTTATCACATTACATGAAGTGAAATTAGAAAAGCACACAATTAGATGCCTTTTCTCTAAGACTCAAAAATGTACAGGCATAAGTTTGAACATAACAGATTATGGTATAGATTTTTATAACAAATTCTTATCTGAACGATTATTAGCATTTCTTATTATTAGCATTACTTTTTGCGGTCGTGATCATTATCTAATTCGCTCAACACGAGATGTATGTTTATGGTGAAACATCTCATTATATTTAGACCAACTATAGAAATGCTTTGGTAAAGTAAAAGAAGAATAAGTTAATTGTTACCTGTTAACAAAATCGTTCGCGACGTCGTCCAAGGCAGGCACTGCGGCCCTCGCTGCTTCTGGCGCTGCCAGAGCTTTCGACACTCTCGATCTGAACTTCGACCACGGTTCGCCGTGCCTGTGGGACGAAGCAATACAATCACCATATTACTCATTCGACTATGAGTCCATTGTGTTATGTTATAATGACTTACACTCCAATCAACCCCGGCTCTTCCCCGAAAAAATCTCTTCTCAATTCTTGCTTGTAATGCTTAAGGCATGGCGCAACAGCCCTGTGAGGCATTGCATCTTCACGCCTGTATATCCTAGCGGTTTCCTCAGCGCAGAATGGAAACACTAAATCTGGATGCCCAAACAATTTGGCCACTTTTGCTGCACCACCAGAACCAGCTAAAGCCCTTAACGTCCACAGTGTGATATCCAAAGTGCGGGTCTTCCAAGGTTTTTGGCCTAAGGCGAATCTCCAAGAGTTGCCCAGGAGAGGCAAGGGCCTCGGTCCCGGCATTACCGCGTAGCACCGTGCGTTACTCATCGCGAATGAGGCATCCGTGGCTGCAGCTCCTGAAGACCGTGTGGAGGCAGTGGGGCGGCCATCTGTTACGTTTCAGGTGTGTCGTAACCCGTGCCACCCGACCGAGTTGACGCTCGCCCCACGTAACCGCATAATAGTTGTCTAACGGTATGGTGGAGCTCTTCATTTAGATATCATTTAAGGATTAAAAAAAAGGGTTTTCCCTTCGGGAAGGCTTCGATAATTAATACATATTTGTGGTCAATTTTACTAACTTAGTAATGAACTAATGAGTTTTGCTTTGAACCACATTTCGACTATTATATTTTCATTACTATATTTTCCTGTTTTACTTTCATGTTATTGGACTAATGACCGTTTATTTTATTAGTCACACGTTTCAGTCTCACACAACTGTGGTACTAATACAAGTACTGTTCTTGTTCATTTAATTAATTCTGCCCGACGCGAAATAAAATTGTAATGCATGGTATTCCGTGGACAGGCATTTATGATGTCATTCAGCCGTCTGAGGAATTTGGGAACAAGTTTTTTGACTTCAAAATGCCTGAAGGTTTTTTTTAACAGTTGCTAACCCAACGCGCCAAAGGCACCTAAATATATCTGATAGATGAAGTGACTTATATTACTGAGTTATCGACTTGAGTGAGTTTTCATTCAAACTACTTCCTCTTTTATTGTTTTTGTGTAGATTTTAATAAACAGTTTCTTTATTTCATTTATTTTTAAACTTAATTTGAAAAACCTTTTATATATTTAGATACTAGTGGTTGTTGCTACTCAGTTCAGATGCTATCAAGTTGTCTATATGTTCAATTAGTTGTTCCCTCAATGAATGCCGCTCCCTGCGCCCGCGTCGATTGACTCGTCCGGTCGCTGAACATTCATGTTTGTGTACCTTCCGCAATCTCACTACTCAGTTCAGTACTCACTCACTATAGATTTATGTCGTTTCATTTTAACTACTAGAACTAGATTTTCTTACAACTATGTTTTTTGTTAGTCAATCAATTCATAGAACTGTCCGTTTTCTTTCACACACATGAACATGTTTGTTATATGCAATAACATCCAATGAAATAATTTTATGTGATAATATATGCCTTCATGACTCTGCAATTTTCCTTAATTTGTTTAGATAGGATATTTGCGTCCCTTACCGCCATGAGTGTGACGAAATTATGTCGGAACCGCGTTTACAATGTTTAGCAGGTCGTTGCTAACTTGGAGCTAAAATACTACCGCTGCCGCCGCTACTGCTGTTATCTTACTTAGGTTAAGGCTAACTCTTCGATTTTGTACTTTCTTCCTTTCGTCTGCGAGAGGGTTCTAGTTGTGTTTGTCTATTGGTAAAACCATTCACAGCAATACAAGAACTTTCTGGAGGTTCTACTTTCTTTAGGGGTGCAACAATTTTCTCTCGCTGTTATTGTTGAATTCGAATATATATTTTTGTGTTCCATCAAAATTTTAATTTTGTGCTATTTTAGATATGCTTACAACTTCTATAGTATAGGACTGCGCGTGATGTTGCTCGTGTCTTCCTTAACTTAAGTATGTGAAGTCACCGTTCAGTTCTGATTTATTTTCACAATTTATTATTATCAGAGTTTTGGTGGCAGAGATGATTAAACGCATCTCGATTTAGCTTTAGTAACATGAGGATAGTTTTATTTGATTAGTGCACGCATGTGAAACGCGGTCGATCGACGGATGTTCCGCAACGGCAACAAGGCGTTCCTTGTGCGGACCATCATCTGCGTCTGGTTTCTTGGCGCCTGCCACGAGCGACAGCGAGACTTTGTCCACGTTGAATTTGCAAAAACTGTTCTTTCTTGCAAGTTTAATCGGTTACAGATCTATTTTTCGCAATTAATTATAGTAGGTTCTTCGTAGGTAGTAAGGTGGGTAGGTAGGGCCTTCGTATCATTATTAATTTTATGAGCAAGTTCTTTAAAAAGTGGTCTTAAATAGGGCATATTGACAATGATTGAAATAAGAATGTTAGGTGGTTTGGTCAAAGTGGAAAGGCTGAGTTGGGTTCATGTGGAAGAGATACCTAACTACGTATGAAATTGAAAACTCGAGTTTTTATTTTAGATCTTGTACCAATAGCATGCAACATTGTATTGCAGAAATGCCCCTGTGAAACTGTCCAGTACATCTACTCTCATGTTTAAGAGGTCGGAAAATTGCTACTTACCGTCGTTATGAGCAGTGAGCACATACCATACTCAATCGAACACATTACATTGCGGAACGAAACGACACAGTGACTTGCAGAGGTATCTTCAAAGCCTATTATAACTTTTCTCTAAGAGCCTCCCTCTTACACGTTCAGTATTTCGTCATTCTGGTCCATCAGTCTGGTCATGTTTATTTGATTTGAAGGGAAACTGATATACTGAAGCACCATGTTAGTCGGGTCAATCTCGAGTCAGTTTCCCTTCAAATCAAATATACATGACCAGACTGATGGACCAGACTGATGAAATACTGACCGTGTAACCTCCATCTAATACCGTTATGGTAATGGTCAATTTTCATAACACCCGTAAAATGTACTCAGTTTTATAAGCGTAGCAGCGTTTTTTGCACGTCTTGAATATTATGTATTTGTCTACTAATTTTGATCATTCTCAGCGCATTTTAGTCGAACTTGTCTTAAATAATTTCGAAGACCTGCCAATTAACGTACGGCATACTCCAAGTACTTATTACGAGCGTGCGTATAACTAATTCAGACGCTAGATTAAGGTCATAATTTAGAAATACAAGAATCGGTCGTTCGAATTCAAAGGGGTCGATTTGGTTTCAGCCTTCCTAATTTGAGAATGTTTTATTCATTGCTACGTCATTCAGAAGCTAAAAGGCACGATGTAAATGCTCGCGTTATTTATTATGAACTACTGATCGCGCCCCTGATTACATGGTTCGCTGTTGTATTTTTATTTCACTAGGTAATCAAAAATTTAAGATCCTGGGAATCATGGGTTACACAGTTTTTATTCTGTGCTTTGAATAATACAATATTTATTCGTAGTTTGAAACAGGTGTTCGGAAAGCGTCGAGCAATTCTATTTCGAATGTGGTCAGCGGTTAGTGAATAGAATTCTCAACGCCAATTGAGACATCTGACAATAGCTGTTACCGATGGGTAATTCATTACATTTAGATTGGCTTTGATTGTATGATGCGTCATTAATTCATTGTACCTACGAGTACAACCTGACATCTGACGCACGAGTTCTATTCCAACCGCAGTTAGTCTTAGTACTCGTGAACTCGACATGACATGCACTTAGTTTCACTAGCGGTTTGACAATGAAATCGTGATTTAATTCGAAACGAACAATTAAGATCTAACTCAAGGTTGTCTATTTAATTACCGAGACGTGCTTGTTCATCTGAAATCGTGTAAATGGTTAAACAAAGACAATTCTGTACACGAAAAGCAATTGAGATGGTATCAGCATTGCAGGTCGCCCCCGCAGATCTAGCGACCCGGCGACAGATTTATGAGCTGATCGCATGACGCCCGTGCTCATTCCGGAAGCATTTTACAGCAATGCTGCTGGGCCCTGAACTATGCCCTCCATGACCTAACCTGCTGTTGCGATTGCGACACCACGCTGCGATGGGAATCGTGACAATTTTCACACTTTTATCGGCGTTCAAAGCTATTCTAGTAGCTATGGTAGATTATTGATGCTATTGTCTTAGCCAGGTAGCCAGATATTTAGTAAAAAGGTCGTTGACCTGAGTTGTCCGTCCATATTTTGCATTGATCTTGCCAATAACCCGGACGCTGATAAAAGTCGAATTTTGACATGACAGAACTTTGCGTGTCAGGATATTTAGGTAATGTATTGTTGCTGCACTTAAAGTTGCCCTTATCACATATAGTCAGGAATATTAGAAGTGCATGTAAATCATAGATAGCGTGTTAACGTTGGTGCGTGGTGTTGGTGCGTGTTGTGTTGCGAGGTTCGCGAGGCATCGAAAGGGCTCGGCCGGCCCGCGCGGCGTGCGGCGGCGCGCGGCGTATTGATCGCGCCGGACCTGTTGCCGGGCGCTCCGACCCGACAACCCGACCCGACCAACACGGCACCAGCACAAGGATTTTGTGCATTTACAATGCTCTATGCTTTTTATTAATGCTCTCCGATTAAAATGTTCATGCGACACTACCAGAATCACCACTTCAGATCCAGATCTGCAATTGACTCCTGAAGTCCAAACAGGCCACTGGTTTTTATTTATTGCTCTTCTGTGCATAACAAAAGACATATAATTCGCATAAAAACATATTGCAGAATCCTCTGAGGAGAACTCTTGCCCACTACGTGCAGTGGGTGGAAGTGACTGAGCAATACCAACCAACATGTTTTCGACAATCAGGCTGAAGTGCCACCTCTAGTGCCATCTCGGCCTAATTTCAAAAAGTAAGCATAAAATTTTGGAGCATTGGATGTCTTTCGGCTTAGATGAATGAATTAATGAAAGTATAAAAGTTCCAAAATCTAACCTAACCCTTTTTAATAATTTTGTGGCTCTAGATCTGATCAGAACCCAAGTTTCAGCTAGAGTTGTAAATAATTACAACGATACGATCACTGAAGTGCGTATTCGACTGATTCGAATGTAATTCATTCTCGTCTACTGACCCAGTTAATGTTGACACAGTCCTGACGTCAGCAGCGCCTAGGACCGGCGCGAAAAACGCCGCAACGACTCCCGTGAAACATTTAGAGAATGCTCGTTCAACATTAACTAATAATTACCCGAACTCATTGCCCTTAGATAGCAAGGCAATAGATAACTTGGTCAAATCCCTCGCGAATTGCAGTTCTGTGTTTGTTTATCTTGTATCTCCCCATGACGTTCGTCCAAACCGATTTAGCTGATGTGCCTCGCACCGCGGAAGATTCATGTTCATTTCTTACTTTATGAAGAGTTTTCGTTTAATATTTCTGTATTCCTATGGGAAATAAAAATGTCAACTGTGCCGCGTGACTCCAAGGTTTTGACGCAACACGTTATTAAAATAAATATCTGGAAATAGCTTTAAATAATTCAAGTGGTGTTTTTTCCGCGACATGTTGCGCTGCGGTACTATCCGAAGGATCGTAGAAAGGGTCCTATAGTTTGGCAAGCTTCCAAAACGCGGCCCGCCAAGGCGCTGACATTGAAACTAATACGTCACCGCGGGCTCTCACTCTCCGTTTAAACGATTTGTTCTCTTTGTTTAAGAGAGGATCGTTTAGCATCCACACAAACTTGTCCGTGCCTTAAGAGGGCTATAGTCCAGCGCCCTCATCACATTAATAAAGATTTCTCAATAAAGAAAGCCTAAATTAAAAAAGTGCTCAATTGACAAACTACAAAAGCCTTCAAGCCATTGTTATACAATACTTTTATAGGTTCTAAACTAAACATGCCACTTTTAGACAGTTTCGAATAAAAACAAAAGCAGCCGTTTTTTTTCTTTTTTCAAAATGTGTATGTTTCGACCTTAAGAAACCTATAAAAGTATTCTATGAAAATAGCTTGAAGGCTTTTGTAGTTTGTCAATTGAGCACTTTTTTAATTTAGGCTGTCTTATTCTCCTATATACGTCCCATTGCGTCACAGGGAGGGTGTATAGGCGTTAGTCCATGCATGCCTAATGCGGATTGATAGACTAACATACGCATCACAATTTCTTCCTCAGCGTATGCAGGTTTCCTCACGATGTTGTCTTCCACCGTTTGAGAGGAGTCGGAGCAATTTTACATGTTTGCTTTTATTATATTAAAGTGCATAATTATTATGTTTTTGTGTGAAGTGAAGAGTATACATCTTGATTGATTGATTGGTTATTTTGACAAGACAGCCCGGTAGGATTATTTTTCATATAACAGTTATTATGATGGACAGAACACATTGTGCCTGGGTGTACAACGGAGTCGGATGTCGGAACAAACATAGTTTCCTCGAAACAATGCTATTTTGATAGCTTGAAATCTGTTTATATCGTGTGATTTGGAGGTCTTTAAATAGGCTCGGAACTCAAGTCGGCCGGAGTAAGGAGAACCTGTCCAAATGGGGTTTTATCGATGGATCAGAGCTAATGTGTGGAATGTGGTGTTGCCCCTCAGACTATGGCCCACCTCATATCTTGCCCTTCCTGCCCGCAAACTTGCAAGCGAATGGAGCTTATGGACGCTGCTGGTAGTGCTATCCGTGTGGCGAAATACTGGGCTGAAAAAATATAAAATGATATGCCATCGACTCGATAGAAGAAAGAAGATCGTGTATTCGAAATCAATCGATGCTTTGTCATTGGCCAAATTGTTTTTTACGCGACTTAAAATTACATGCCTAGCTGAATCCAAGATCCGATATAAATCTTGTAAATTCTCGTCACGTTTTTCAGTTATCTCCAACAAGCTCTCAAGATAGGCAGAAGATAAATTATTGTGCCAACATAACGCAGCGCAGATCAAACATAACTCAAACGAGCAATCAACCCTCATGCCTTATTCCCAAAGGTTGATCCCATCGCGTCTGCATGGGCCAGTGTTACCAAGCTAGGCGATTTATCGCCATTTAGGCTACATTAGGGGGTCTATCGGCGACCAAAAAATTCGGTTGGCGACCGTTCGCCATTTAGGCTATATCTATAAAAATGTAAAATGTTATATGGATCAAGTAATCCGAAATAAAAATTATTTTATTTTTTTTATATCCAAAAAAAATGCGATTTTAGGCTATATTAAGAAAAATGGGCTATTTTGGGTAATTTTAAGCTATTTTAAGAAAAATCTGGAATATTGTACTTATTGTAAGAAAAATAATATGATTTCTTTATCGCAGACTGTATAAACTGTACGCTATAACACACTATGTACCACATAACGTACGTGTGCGTTGTGTTAGAGCTATTTTTAAGATGTGAGTAGAGATTGCAGTTGTAAAAAAAAATATTTTTCTGTCACGGGCAGCTAATGTAGCATTTATTTTGGCCAATTTGCGATATTTTTATGCTACTTTAGGCTATATTACATGGAAAAAAAAATTTGGCGACTTTAGGCTCCTTGGCCCGAAATTTTTCGGCGATTCAGAGTGGCTGGGACTTGGCAACACTGGCATGAGCCGGCCTAACTTTCTATCTGGCTTTCTGCCAACAGTGCCAACTCGAATACATACTCGCATAGAGTGAGATTGGCCTTGAATTGCTGACACCAATGACTGTATACTATGCTAATTTAGTGTTTATTACCAGTTGAATACATACTCTGCAACATTATTTTGCAGTTTTGCGTCTAATAATACTATTAACCCCTACTTACGTTGACTAGTATTTAAAGGTCGTATAAAATCTTCCATTGCTCAGTTACATTGTAGGTAACTTCACGTGTTGTATAAAACGGCCAGATAATATTAGGCTACGATTACTACAGGTATAGCGTGTCGTATAGAACCTCCAATTTGGAAACCAGTCAACCATTTGATGAAGTCAGGCAAGAGTTTGGCGCGAAAATGGAATAGCCAACAAAAAGCAAAAACGTCGCGTGACATACGGACGTGGTTTTTCGTTTAGTTTGGCCTGTAGTTACCGTTGCCGCGCCTGCACTAGCCTTTCACACGCACCGCTTTTAAATACAGCTACAATTCGCGATAAGACCTTTAATTATGCGGGTGTTATAAAGCTAGATACGATGTCACATCGTCTGTACATTTGAGAATGAGAATAGATTTTTTAACCGACTTCAAAAAGGAGGAGGTTTCTCAATTCGACCTTATATATATTTTTTTTATGTGTGTTCGCGGATAACTGCGTCGTTTATGAACCGATTTTGATGATTATTTTTTTGGTCGAAAGGAGATATCCCAAGGGTGGTACCATGATAAGGAAACCAAGATCTAAAGATGGCATCCCAGAGAAATTGAGGGAAACCATCGAAAATCGTAGTGCCGACTAGTGCGTTTGTTAATTTAAAGCACCACTATTATATCGAACTAATGAATTCACCACTGAAAATTGAAAAATAATCAAAATTTTTACAAAAAATTAAAACCGCATTCAAAAAAACTAAAAAGTTAAAAAATAATATTGCAGCCGATGACTTTTTCGTTGGCATCATAAGAATGTTCTTATTCCTTTGCCAAGTTGTGCCGATAAGTTGTGCCTCGTTAGCTATCGACAAATATGAACCATATCTCAAATATTTGATAGCTATATTTTCTTCCACGTTTCTTATAATAGCTCGAGCAAACAGCATAATAATGTAGCCAGACAGACGTTGCCGTTGGCTCGTATACAAACAAAGTACGTCGATCTCGTGACCCACTGTCATTTTGCTAAAAGCCTGTCAGGAGCAGTGTGAAGGGCCTTTACCCCATTGTGATATTCGAGAATAGCGTGTTGTCTATGTCTGAGTGGTGAGCTCGTTAATATGTATGCGGTGCCGTCGCCCTCGCGTTCAGTCCGCCGTTTGCACCAACTAGTTGCCAACCGGACGGTTCTAATGTACCTACATTTATAACTGAATCAAATATTGCCGAGAATAGAACGCCTTTGGTTTTTCCACATGCAAGTTTCACCTCGAACTGTAGACAATAGCAGGAGTAGCTAACGATATGGGTTCTTAGATCTTCGTCTGGTCTAAATAAGACATGAGTATCGAATAGATTACCTAACCTACCTACTTAGAATACCTAGGACATTCACTGATTCAGGTATACCTGTCAGATTTGATTCTGCTTGGGCCCTATCAAAATTGCCCTAACAGAATATCCGACTTAGCCATTATTTATTTAATTCTTGATCTGAAATGAAATTACTCTGAAAGACATTGCGTGTTTTAGGGATCGAAAAATCGGAACCTATAAATAAGATGTCTAGGCTAACTGATAAGTTAAATCAATCAATCACTAATGCAGTTTTTATTATTATTATAAATCAAGTAACGCCTTCAATCATGTGCCAAAATATGCACACAACCAAAACTGTGGGCTATTGTAATGCAAAACAGTACTAACAAACTTAATTTTTAAAAGGCGAACGTGGTGCGTGTCTAGTTTACTATAGGTACGTCCTAGGATTAGATATTAGTTATTTACATAGCTATATGGTTCAATAACAGTATTTAGTGACATAATTTAAGCGTCACGTCCATCTTAATTTTTAATTATGTTTGACCAACTAATCCGTGATTTCGTCCACGTAGACATTCAAAATTATGTATTTTCAGATAACCTTATTGAGTGTTAAAATGTATGAACTATCTGTGTGCCAAATTAAATCTAAGTCTACCGTAATTTAAGTTAACGTTAGTTATGTATGCAAATTGTGGATGTTCTGAAGTTTCAGAATATCTCTGACTACCCCCTCGGGGAATATAGTCGTGAGCATAGGCTTATGTATGCAAAATAATGTAGTCATAAATAAACAACACCTACGCATATAAGAAACAGGTAGTAGATGTTAGCATTGGCAAAGTTTCTAAACATTCTCGATAAAAGGGATGATCTGCTCCTGGCCGATTTCGGCCATGGTGACTGTATAAATATGTTATATACCAAAACATTTATTTACTTTATAACTAAAAGTTTTGTTAATTTGTTTCCAGTTTCCTCGATGACCTCGATCGGTTAGGTGCTAGAGACTACCAACCCACCGAGCAAGATATTCTAAGAACAAGAGTCAAAACCACTGGAATTGTCGAAGTGCACTTCTCCTTCAAAAACCTTAATTTCAAGTAAGTTTCATTCTAATTGCCAATATTGGCATGTTATTTATATCGACATGAAAATAATGTGAATAACATGAGCACAGTATAAGCCAGTCTATCTTCATACAATGGTGCCAAACGCGGCGTATGTCTCGTAGCACGCACACACTGACAATATCTCCGAGTAGCCCCGTCTGACGCATTCTTGTCAGTCTGACATATTTTAAGTGTGTACGTGCTACGAGGCGTACGTACTGGCGAGCACGCATTCAAGCCGCGTTTTGTACCATTGTATGAAGATAAGTCTTATACTGTGACATGAGTGATTCCCATAAGTAGAACATCGAAAATGGAGTCTTAAATGAAAGTTTATGGGTAAAATGTGCTTTATTTTGTCCGAATACTTCCAAAAAATATATAAAATACAAAAATACTAATACTAAAAAAAAAACAAAAAAATGCATAAAAAAATTAATGGCTGGCTTTAAATATTGCATGCTCATGGGCAGATCATAGAGCTCTATCTATAATACTGTTCACCGCCTTCATATTACCTGTGTCACAATAAAGTTTTGGAATACTAATACTTTAATATAATGTTTATTTAAAAGTAATTAAATATTACACAAAAAAGTTGTAACATTACACAAAAGACTACGCAAGAAATATACGTTTTACGGTACTGTTGACCGCACTATAACAGTTGTAAACTTTGCTGGCACCTTATCAAGTCCACTGCAAAGAAGATTAGCATGGCTATACAGAATAGTGTACTGATCTTTTTGGCCTTATCGCTTGAATTGAAATGAAATTGTTTATGAACTGTTAGTACGTGAACTGTTATTGCTCTCAGAGCTCACCAACGTCAATCTTAGCTTAGTTTTTCTTCTTCGTATCGTGTGGGTAGAGTCCTGGTGTCAGAGTTTTTGAAATGAAATTATTGAATAAAAAATTCAAATTTCGTGTACATATCTGGAGGATTGTACCTGTTATGTAGGGCTACCTGAGATAACTTATCTAGATTCAGCAACTGTTAAAACATATCTTTACACAAACGAAGTAACTAAAATCTAGTAGAATCTAATCCATTGTATTATGGCAGGTTCACTATCAACAGAGCTATGGGACCTAGTTTTATGTTACATTTGTAAAAAATTGTTACCTCGTATACAGTACCGACTACTACCATTATAAAAATTTTCGATTGGTTTAATTGTCATAACAGCAACATAACTTTTGCTAAAAAGAGCCCTTAAGCACGGAATATATAAGAGTACCTTTAAGTTATTTTATTGATAGAACAGGTTCATTTACCCCATAGACATTATTATTCTACTACCGTGAGTAGACCAAGTAAGTGTGTGAATGAGATTCCGATCATAATGAAAAAAACTACGAGTGCGAAAGAGATTATAATATAATTGCCGTGAAACCATTTTGAAACTATTTGGAGTCTTTTGGAGTCCTGTCAACAAATTATCTCTCGTTATTTTATTGATTTAATTTAAATTTATTTTGTGTTTTATAAGACGAATATAAAAAAACATTATGGTATCATGTTCTGTAATGGAGTGCAGTGTAAATTCCACCAAAAACCCAAATAAAGAGACGTTACAAAGGTAAATAGGATTAGTACAGTACTACTTTCACAACACTTTTTCTCATATATTTTATTCTTAAAATTATTTCGTAATACATTCATTATATGCAGTAAACGTCCTATTTTCTAAATAATATATCATTTCAAATAATTATGTGTAAGATAAAAAAATATTGTGTACGTGAAAAAGAAACCGTTTCGCATAGAGATTGTCCAAAATCTAATCGATATGTCGATAGTTTTGAAATTTATTTTTCTAATCTACCACCTAACTCCCTCCGTTCATGTCACGTGAGATTTTCTGTTATTTTTTTTAACTTATTGAAAGGCGGATTTAGCCTAACCAAATATTGCCAGAAAATCTCTGTCCGAAAAATTCTTACACGCCGATTTTGACGGAATGGTTTTACTAATTGCGACATTATAACATTACTATTTAGCATGTCCATAACCCATGATACATACTGACAGATTGACACATAAAATAAGTATAATAATTTAGCGATATTTTGGTACATTGCACAGTGTAATATCGGACCCTAAAATCGAACGTGGCCCATTTTTTGCCAGAAATAGATAGTTAATAAATACAATTTGAACACAATAGTGAAACTCCCGATTCCATATTGGAAATCCGAATTTAATAAAAGCGAACTAAAGTCCTTTAAGAAATATTACTGATTTCCGGATATTTTCTGAGGAATTAAAAGTAACAACTCTAACCCAAACTCTAAATCTATAATATTATATTAGAGAGTCCATGGAATTGGTTGCTAGTTTTTTTTACCCGATATGGTTGACTTCAGTGAAAAAAATAAAGAAGAAAAATATTAAATAATTAATATTTAAATTTCTACGACCTGCACGAGTCTCAAACTATTCTTAAAACACGTGTAAATTAAAGGTCTTTCGACATGTATATGCAGCAAAGCAGTAACAGGTTTAGATATTTTAATTTTTTTTATTTTCTGATATCCGGCATAAAAAGTAGGCGATTTTCAGTTTTTTTTTGTCTCTCAAACTATAAATCGCAGACAATCGGGAGTTTCAATCTTGTATTCAAAATGTTATTAACTATATTTCTGGCAAAAAATGGACCACGTCTGATTTTAGGGTCCGATATTACACTTATGCACTGTGCGACCGGGCCAAAGTAATGCTTAATATTATTGACTGGGTAACTTCGTAACTTCCAGATTTCCTGCAAATGCAATAACGATACAAAAAATGGGTACGAATGTCAAATAGAATACGCTAGGAGCCTAAAACAAATATATGGTATGCAGTCGACATTTCAAAGAAAACTGTTTCGTGCCACGAAATCACCGATCGGCGTCTTTAATAGAAAGGATCTATACCTACTGAATTTGTCCCGGTGTTGGTAGGTGTTTATTCGTTATATGTGGGCGTCCAAACATAAAGGGTTCAGTAGTGGGGTATAGAGTTAAGACTAGATTCGGAATCTAGAATAGTCAATTGATAATATTGATTAATAAAATTTTCAAAAACTGGCATAGTTTTTTTTTTTTATCTGACATTTGTAGTTGAAACTCTGAAAAAGCTTGTTTTGAGAAAAAACATTTTTAAAGTTCGATAAAAAACACTTCTACTTATTTGTTACATAGATTTTGATTTATTAATGTAGATTAAGATATTCTGCATGAAATCCACATATAATTATATGTGAAACTTTATAAAATAAAAAGTTACGATCTAAACAAAGAATTGATACAAAGTTTAGTAAAAAGGTCCACTTGTCGTTGTTTAGTACAAAGTGAGTAAATACGACCACATAATGTAATAAATAAAAAAGCAAAGTTAAGTAAATTATATTCGTACTCTATTTAAGAACTAACAAAATAACTGACGAGATCTTTTTGATTATAATTTGAACAGAACACTGAATCTTTAAAAATTACGGTGACGTATTTTCTTGAACTCGTATTTTTAAAAAAAATTCTCCTTTTAGAAGAACTTAAAATAGTTTCCAGTTTTTAGTATTTATATTCACATATTCACCATTGGTTTATCTAGTGAAATCATAAAAAAATCTGTAAAAAGTACTTTTGTTAATTCTTTTTAATCGAAAAAACGGCACACGCACGCACTTTTCGTGGGGCTGGGCTGGGCTGGGCAATCGCGTTTTTCATAGAAAATATTCGTCTGAACCTATGGCCCCTTAAGTTACAGTTTTATAACAGTGTAGGTAGATAGATTGTAGCCTAGCCGATTTAGACTTCATAATATAAAAATATAATAGTAGTAGTGACTACTATAATTATTGATGTGACATTGACGTAATCGCGATTATCGGTATCAAAATCACATCGACTACTAAGTAGTCGATAATCTGATATCGATGGTTTTGATATCGATAATCGTGAATACATCAATGTCACATCACTAGAACTCACACTCTTATCAATTTCGCACATATTGACATTTCGGTTTCGGTGATGCGATAATGAGGAGTTCCTTGGTCTACTCGGAAGTATAATATGTTTATGATTTACCCTGATTTTTTTGTAATATCTTGGACACTGTCACACAATATTGCGTGTCGTGGTACTGACGTTACTTACACGGTAACGGAACCTGGATGCGATTGGCACAAGACTGGGTAAAAGGCATAATGGGGAAAGGCATTTACTCTACTGCTGGTGGATAAGGTATAGAATCAGTATAAGAAAGAGTACTAATACCTACGTACCGTAAGGACGCTCCCCGTCACCAATTTTGACCTCACCACCACGATGGTATGGGGAGTTCGACGACATTAACTAAATTGACAAATAGTAATTTACAATGACAATCCAGGTTAAATTGCTACTTAAGACGCGAAACATGCAGTAGATAATGTATTACTAACATTATCAGCAATGTACCCTACAAATTGTCATTGTAAATCAGAAATCAGAAACATTTATTCGTCATCACAGGTAAAAAGTGCAATATGCAAATAAGCAAATTATACAAATGTCACATTTATTAATAGACGGAGATCCGACCGTAAAATTATGCACCTATTCCTTAGGCGAACGAAATGTAATTCTAGTGTATGTTTATACAGGGGTTAATTCAACGCCGCCAAGTAGCATAGAAAAATCTTGCCGCAAGTGCCTTTTCCATTAACATTTTTGGTATAACTTTTTCCACGTGTTTGTTAGGGAAGTGAATGAGGTGCCATCGGAAGGAGACTGGTCTAAAGTAATTTAAAAACTAGGGTTGCCACCTCTCAATCTGCCGCAAGACTAGGGTTGCCAGATTCAAAAATGACATATTTGGACCTGGCAACCCTATAGTTGCGGCAGATTGAGAGGTGGCAACCCTAGTTTTTAAAGTACTTTAGACCAGTCTCCTTCCGATGGCACCTCATTCACTTCCCTAACAAACACGTGGAAAAAGTTATACCAAAAATGTTAATGGAAAAGGCACTTGCGGCAAGATTTTTCTAGGCAACTTGGCGGCGTTGAATTAACCCCTGTATAAACATACACTAGAATTACATTTCGTTCGCCTAAGGAATAGGTGCATAATTTTACGGTCGGATCTCGGACTATAAATAGGGTCCAAAAAGTGAATTCTTCTCACTCGCATTCCAGGGTGTGGATACTGGATAAGGGCTGATTGATGGTGATAAAACTAACTAGTATTGTTACGTGTTTCCAGATTGTTTGACGTGGGCGGTCAGAGGTCCGAAAGAAAGAAATGGATCCATTGCTTCGAGGATGTCACGGCGATCATATTCTGTGTCGCCATGTCAGAGTACGACCAGGTCCTACACGAGGATGAAACAACGGTAATTATTATGGTTTAATTATAAACATTTTATTTCATTATTTGAAATTGTCATTAATTACTTTGATATCTCTTTCGGTTGTGATGAATTGATGATACAGTTTGGAATAATAAATCTAGATTTCAATGAAGCTTCATTGAATGTTGCAAGACAAGAACAAATTAGATGCAATCGTCTAAAATATGTCTTTAAAATGTAATGCGCTCAAACACTATCTCTAGCAGCTATAAGATAAAAAAACTATCTCTTATTTCTGATGACATAATTTTATGATTAAAGAAGTTTGGTGTTGATATTGAGACTCACAGCGAATGCTGGATAATTTACGTGTTATATGCAGGGAGAAATTGATAGCACCCTTTTGAACTAAGAGTGTAGACTCTTAGTTCAAAAGGGGTGGTTCATGGGTAGCCATCAAACTGAACAACTTTTACTATGGGAGCAAAACGATCGAAGCAAAAAAAATCTGCTGTTCCATACTAAACTGCGGTGCCTACTCGACTAAAATGTATGCAACACCTGATTTTTTTGCTCTGATCGGTTTGCTCCCATAGTAAAAGTTTGATGGGTAGACTCTTAGTTTAAAAGGATGCTAATGATATCAATTTCACCGTGTATATTAGAAAATGTTGCAAAGAAGAGCTAATTCACTTGTTTAATAAGAACGCACATGGGATATTAAGGTTCTTCGATACGCCAAAGGTGATCTATGTACAACCGCGCGCTCAAAAAGATAGTTCGTAGTTGAAGTTCGTGTTTGTTGTCAATGTCTCTTGATCCCCGTAGGGATTATGGTCGCGAGTTAATGTTTGGACTGTTAATATGGTGTTTGTAGATTATTCAGAATCTAACATGTTAAATCGATGCTAATTACAGAACCGCATGCAAGAGAGTTTGAAACTGTTCGACTCGATCTGCAACAACAAGTGGTTCACGGACACAAGCATCATCCTGTTCCTCAACAAGAAGGACTTGTTCGAGGAGAAGATTCGCAAGTCACCCCTCACCATCTGCTTCCCTGAATACACTGGTAATTATTTTACACTTGTCGCTTCTTCTTCTTAGACCATTTACGATCTGTAAGAGTTGTGACTCCTCCTTGGACAAATGGCGGATAGTGTAATAGCGCGTATTTAGCATTTGCAAGAACCGTGTTAAAAACCGAAAATAAAAAAAAATAAAAAAAACGCAGACGCTGACGTTGTCAGCCTGACGCAGCGGTAGCGCTTAGGGTTGAGCATCATCTGGCAGCACGGAATCGCGTTTTTTTATGCTCTATCCTTTTCTATCGCTCAGGGACGTCGTTTGCTAGAGCGAGAAAGGTTCGCAGCACTGCCAGTGCTGTCGCATTTCCGCATTCGAAAAACAATGCACAGGTTAGAGAAAAAACGGAATAACTCATCGAACTTTGAACTTGTCAGTCTAAAATCGTGTAAAATATCGATACAAGACTTTAGACTGATAGGTTCAAAGTTCAAGAAGCTATTGAGTTTTTTCTCTTTTACAGAAAAATCTGATAATGTGCACAGGCAAAGATTTTCGAAAGGCGCTTACGCGGTTTTTGCAAATGCTTACGCGTTATTGAACTATCCCCGATGAAATGGGAATAATTTAAAAGAAGAGTTAATTGTCATACTGAGTGAGTGCGAGCGAGAGAGGAATACGCATTTGGTTACATTTTACGCCACGATCCTGCCAGAGGGGGTGAGGTAAGAGGTAAGAAATTGGCGGCAGGGAGTGTCCGTCCCGTATAGTACTAGTACTAGATACTCTTTCATATACAGTGGTCGGTGGCACGCTGCACAAGACAGCTCCATTACTGTGTGATTGCCGGTCTTTCTGACCTGCATCTGGTACGATCTCGCTACCCGCGCGTAACGCGCTTCCGCTGCATAAAAAATTACTTTTCCCTGCGCTTTTCAGCAGTCGATCGTCGCGCGTACCTCGACGAGTAGTATGACAATAACCCGGAGAAATTTTACTAGAAGGGCTGCTATGGTAGCTCTATGGATAATCGGCAGATCATTCACATAAATATAACTGTTTTGCATTACAACAAAACAGATATTATGAGTGAGAGAATACATGCAGCATTGATTGAAGAAGCATCCATAGATTCTACCTTAAATTTGGCTAAATAAACGAACTTACCATCAACTCTCTATACTTTCCTCTATATCTGTCTCTTTCACTCTGCTAGATTGGCGCCTCGAATCTGACAAGGCGCGCTCATTTGACGTTTACTTCATAGTCTTCATCAATCACCAGCAAGCACCTTGCTGCAATGCTGCATGTATTCTCTCACTCATAATATCTGTTTTGTTGTAATGCAAAACAGTTATATTATAAGTTATTCGAATACATGCAGCATTGATTGAAGACCTGTTTGCTATCTGCTGGTGAAAGAGTACAAACGCTATGTGAAAATAAATGAAAATGTGTATGTCATAAAGCCATCATCATCAACAATGGGTACATTAACACAAGTCCTGTATAAAAAGGAAAAATACACCATAAAATAACTTTCATAATAGTAATAGAACATAATAGTCTTGATAATGACTAAATGTTATCTCACTCAATGTAACTAGGTATTTAAAATGAACAGATTGCTGTTGAAAGAGGAAAAACAATTTAAGATTAAATTTCTACACCTGTTGAGGCATAACCTTAACCATCATACAGAAACAATCCTCAGAGATCATTACAGTTACATTACATTTGAAGTCGACACGATAGGCAAGCAAGCATTACAGTTAATTCAAACCACTGAACTTATTAGGTAGATGTATGAAAAATTATTTAATAGTAGGTCCTCATTCTTAACAGTATTATACAGTACTGTTTATCTGAGAACAATACAATTTCCGAAATAAAATTTACCAGTAAGCTTTTTTCATGATTCTCTCCATGGACCGTTTTGAGTTCTGATAGCTGGTCTAATAACATAAGATATTATTAGATATAAGATAAGAAAAAGATTAATTACATCATTCTCAAAACAACTCTTCTCGTTGACCCAAGCTTCATTACATGTTGTACTGAGCATAAGGACTCCACAGTATGTTGTTGCTCATTAGCTAGTCAGCTGGATTTTTAACATTTTCTGTGTCTGGAGCTGAAGTTGGGTTATTATATTTATTTATAATTATTAGGTTTATCTCACCACTACACTACTCTACCTGGTACTCTCGGATCTATCAATATCTGCATTGGGTTAATTTTCTAGCCAATCAAATACTAAACTAGTATCACATATTGGCATCCTTCTCTCCTGGTATTTAGCTAACAGGATATTTTGTAATTTTATAATGGTCCAGCTGCACGGCAGGTAAAACCTACTGACCTATGGCAGAGTATTGTCTGAGATGTCCATAAAATTCTGCCCACATATCCCATATGGAGCTCTAGAATCTAAACCAAACGAAGTTACTCAGTTACTCAGACCCTATTTTATAATGTAGTGTCTGGTAGATGTCTTATTGCAGGTTGTTAAGACCGATTCTCTTTAGTAGGAGTTCCTTTCGTTTAATGACCAGTCAGTGCACTGCCTTATTAGCCTCCCCCCCTCCTTTTTTAGGGCTAAGGGTTTTAGTTTCTCCACCCGTGGTGGGCTCCTGCTCAAGTCCTTACCCCAAGAACTGAACAGAATGTAAATTGTCAGTTGGCAGCACTTGTGTGTCCAAGTTGTGGTACTATCAAAATGTATTGTGCCATGTGAAGTGAAGGTGGTACAGTTATTGTGGATCTATATTGAGTGGTGGGAGAGAGCGCCCATGCCAACCCGAAGATCCAATGTGAAATGAATGCCTCGCAATATTCGCAATAGATTGTTCGACAATCTCTGAAATCCCAACCTTCACAACTATCTATGATTGTCTTTTCCTAGAAGTGACCAAATCAACTAAATCAAAGTCAACGGTCTACGCGACCGGGGGGGTGATGAACTGATGAGTGATGAGTGCCCATCCAGCAATGGATTCTAGATAATCGGTTGGTATTACTAAGGCAGTCAGCAACGCTGATATGTATATGCCCCTGATCTATGTTCGACCTCCGTGGCCGGGGGCGGCGACGAGTGCCATTCCGGCCCTGCATCCTAGATAAGAGATCGGTAATGCTACTCCATATGCCCCATGTTCTGAATGCGACCTCCGAGGCCGGGGGCGACAAGTGCTATTCCAGCACTGGGTTCTAGATAAGAGGTCGTTAATGCCACTGGGTATGCCCCATGTACTAAATGCGACCTCCGAGGCCGGGGGCGACGAGTGCCATTCCGGCACTGGGTTATAGATAAGAGGTTGGTAATGCCACTGGGTATTCCCCATGTACTGAATGCGACCTCCGAGGCCGGGGGCGACAAGTGCTATTCCAGCACTGGGTTCTAGATAAGAGGTTGGTAATGCCACTGGGTATGCCCCATGTACTGAATGCGACCTCCGAGGCCGGGGGCGACGAGTGCCATTCCGGCACTGGGTTATAGATAAGAGGTTGGTAATGCCACTGGGTATGCCCCATGTACTGAATGCGACCTCCGAGGCCGGGGGCGACAAGTGCTATTCCAGCACTGGGTTCTAAATAAGAGGTTGGTAATGCCACTGGGTATGCCCCATGTACTGAATGCGACCTCCGAGGCCGGGGGCGACAAGTGCCATTCCGGCACTGGGTTCTATATAAGAGGTTGGTAATGCCAAGTATTGTATATGCCCTATTATCTATATTCGACCTCCGCGGTCGAGGGCAGCGACAAGCACCCTTCAGGCACTGCATCCTAGATAACTGGTCGGTAATGATAATGGTAATGCCATTGCACATGCACCATGTTATGTACGACCTCCGCGGCCGGGTGCGACGAGTGCCATTCCGGCACTGGGTTCTAGATGGACAGTCAGTAAAGCTATTGTATATGCCCTATGATCTATATTCGACCTCCGAGGTCGTGGGCGTTGACGGGCGCAAAAGCACTGCGTTAGATAATCAGTCGGTAATGCCATGCATGAACCCCACGTTCTGTCTATGACCTCCGAGGTCGGGGGCAAAAAGTACCAGAACAAGATTTGATACATATTTGTACCTGAAGTGAGCACCCCAGACCACATCCGATGTGTCTGATTCAAATGTGCTTCACCTTATGTGCAGAACCACCGAACTGTGGTATAATGGCCTTCCGCCATCAGGAAAATTCCTGCTGCACAGGGACAGAGAACTGATACTGTTGACATTGCAATAATCGCTATCTGGTTATATTGGCAAAGCCTAGGAGAGCTAACTAGCACTAGGTTCTATTATCTGTAGATAACTAGCGCATGCTATTGTAGCTCATGGTATTGTTATACAATACAAAACGGTTCAAATACTACAGGTCCAGACTAAGTGCAAGCGCAGCCTAGTATTGATATGCCAGTATTGTTAACTTAAACTCAGTATGGTTGTGTGACCAGGAAGAAAATGTCTACATAAATCAAGACATCCAATCACTGTGGGCCAAAGGAACTCTTTGAGTCTAATACGATAAAACTGCAAAAGACCAGAGGGCCTAAAAGGAAGGCTGGCTGCAGTACCCGATCATAATTATAAGACAGCAATTAAAAAAGATTTTGTCCTTCCGTACTCCTTATCAAGAACATCTTGAAAAAAGGGAAACAAATTCGGTAGGCACATCTAGTTTTCTTCTTGTTTTTAACCATCTTTGACACATAAAATTCTTGCAAAGGAAGGTGGCAATGGTGGCATAGGTTTGCGATCATATTTATACCTACATAAGTTGATCTGTTTTATGTCAAACTCCTTTTAATCTTTAATGTATATTTTCTACAGGTATGCCTAACATTGCAAATATAGGTGATATTTCACCCCCCATTCCGGGGAACTTTGGTAAACCTATTTGTTTCTAACTGTAAGTATGTATGTAATAAGACTTATAAGGTATAACGCACTTTAATTGACTAGAGACACTTAATGATTTAAAATGTAACAGGTAGAATGCCACTCAGCTGAAAAAGTGTTCAATGCTCAATGGGGTTGTCTAAGGGTTGTTTCACACATACCGCAACCACATCACGTGAGCGGGCACATATTTTGTATTGATAATGAACTGTAGAATTTACACGGTACCACATTCTGCTATCATTACTGACCACATGGGTTATATCGACCACATCACAATCATAACACCACCACCAGCGACACCGCACACTAGGTAGCGGCTGGCCACATTGCAGACACAACGTTGCATTAACATAACGACAGTGCGCACACACCTGTGCCAGAGTCAATCTGTCTGTCTGCACACGAAGTAAACACCTCGCAATTACTGGTGACAACGCAACCACATCAATATTTTGTTGGTACGCAACACAACTGCAAAAACTGCAGCGACACTTTTCACAAAACCACTGCTTGACCACTTTCTCTTCTTTCAGGGGGTGGGTATAACATTCTTTTGATCAATATTAGAACGTAAATCACCTAGTATAGGTGAGCTTAAAATTATAGGTGTCACAGAGATTGACTAAATATTGGTTCAGATATCAAATCTGTTGTTTGTTCCTAGGAACAATAGTATACATGTTCTGAGTGTTCTGTTTAGCCATAAATAGCCGAAATACAAAGGATCATACCTACTAGATCCTGAAAAATAGGTAGTTAACTTGGCTAAGGTGTCAGCACAGATATGAATCATAAAATTGTTGGGAAGCAATTAAAGAAGCCATCCTCCACTTGATTGAAAGATGTAGAGGTAACTCACCCCTGTCCTGTAGGGTTAAGAGCGTCAAAAGACCCTTCGAAGAGGCCGCTCTTTATCCAAAGCAGCGGCATTAAAGAGGTGACGTTCATTAGTGCTTCTACTTATTTTCTGCACGCCGTGAGGGCACCTCTTTGACAAAACACGCACAGAACACTCACAAAACAACCTTTCCGTGTAATTTACACAATAAAACATTGCAATTTCACTGTTTTAAACAAGTTTTAAAGTTAAGAAAAAATTTTGCAAGCTTCGGCGGCAAAATCTATAAACGCTATGAAGTAAACGTCAAATGAGCGCGCCTTGTCAGATTCGAGGCGCCAATCTAGCAGAGTGAAAGAGACAGATATAGAGGAAAGTATAGAGAGTTGATGGTAAGTTCGTTTATTTAGCCAAATTTAAGGTAGAATCTATGGATGCTTCTTCAATCAATGCTGCATGTATTCGAATAACTTATAATAATATAATTTAAATTATCTATATCATATATTAATTATCTTATAATAATATAATTACATTTTAAATAAGATGTTACGCCATTTTGCGACCATCATTTAACCAAAATGAAATTGTTTCAGGCGCGCAAGAATACGGCGAGGCGGCAGCGTACATCCAAGCGCAGTTCGAAGCAAAGAACAAGTCCACCACCAAGGAGATCTACTGCCACATGACGTGCGCCACAGACACAAACAACATTCAGTTCGTGTTCGACGCCGTCACCGACGTGATCATCGCCAACAACCTGCGCGGCTGCGGCCTCTACTAGGCGCCTCGGGACCCGTAACACTACAGATAAGTACATTACGGCCATATCAGTGCTACGATCCAACGACGACTCTGAACGCGGTCGAGCGCGGCGTCCCGACCGAACGCCGCAGTGTACTGATACTGACAAACCGTCGAGTAACTCTTGTGGTCGTATTGCATCGTTCCTCCACACCGCTCCGCTCACACCCTACGAGCGACGAATTGATATCTCTCCAGTAACCGCGAGCAAGCATATCAGACCGACAGCACCGCCGCAGGGTGTCAGCGCAACGGACAGGCTCACGCAGCTACGCGTATTATATTATATATTTTTATGGGATGTAAGCTTACTGGTACCGCCGATGTGCAGATATCATGTGTCACATGGCTTGGGGCATTGTATGTTTTACATTCGCTCTAACCGACAGCGCGCAACTAGATCCCAAGGTAGTGTTATCTCCCTGTATAATAAACCGACATTTCCTCTTCAGTTTTTAAGGCGATGTGGTTTTTCCGATTCAACGCACACGCCTTTCGATTAGTAAAATCATTTTTGATAAATGTGAATTAGGTATCTAGTGTTCAATTCTAAATTTTGGTGCTAGTATAGTATTTGTTTTGTGCAGATGGTAGTTTGTGGTCTAGTTGCGGCGCTGTGGGTCGAGGCGTGGCCCCGCGCGTGGTCCGTGGTCTGTCGTGGACCGCGCGCGGGCGACGCCTCGCGAGCTCCGGAAACAAATGTGCTTATATACTCACTCTCTTACGGACCAAAAACAGAAAGGAACCAATATTTAGTACTGAAAAACTCGGTAGTGAGATGCATGAATACGTTCACAGGCCTACTTTTACTGATACTAAACAATTCCATTATCAATTTCTATGAGAACTTATTTTTTATAAACTTTTGAATGCACAAATCTGTATCCGCTAAGAAAGAATCATTTATTTTACATACCTTAAATCGTTTTAAGCTAAGTCCTGTGTCATCTTTGAATATGCATTTTTATTTTTAGTTAGGCGTCGTATTACGCACAAACTATTTATTTCTGTAAGAGCATTGATTCGTTAAGCCATATACAATTTTAAATAATTTTTCATGTTCATATTTTTTCTATTATCACTTTACAGTAAACCTTAAGGTATAGCCATTTAAGATCTACTCTTGTATTCAATTATAAAAATCATGTTAGGTATTTATTTTATCTAGTGTATTTGTATTAAAGGTGGTATATGTAAACTTGTCACGTTTAATTTTATATTTAAGTAATTAACCAATGTTTATGATCATGTTTATCTTGATTATTTTGTGGAGGTGGGCGGAGTCTGTAATGGTAAGAAGGGGTAGCCGCATGCCTCGTGTCGGTGGTCGTCACGTCACGTCAGTGGTAGCGGTGAGCGGCCGCTGGCTGGCACTACGTACGTATGTAAGTAAGTTGTCTGTAAGCACGTGTCGAGACGTGCTTCTCCCGTGTAACCGGCAAGTTGTACGATTATGTTCGCAACAAGTGTAAGATATGTGAGTATATAAACTTTGTATACACTCGCGAATTGGCGTAATCAAACCTTATACATATATATTATACTATATAACATAATTTATTATTAATAATAAAAATAAAAATCTTACTTTTAAGCATTAGGGCAGTAACTGTATCAATAAACATTAATTAATAATGCAATTAGACAGTAACCTTTACTATTGTCATAGTTAGGTGATTTGTTTTCATTTTACGTTTATGGAGTATGTAAAAAGTGATTAAATGAAAATGTAACGCCTACAATGTGACCGCGCGGGCCATTCACCAGCACACGCAAGTCCGAACCTCGTTCACTTGCAGATGCAGCGTTGCTGAAACCAAAGATTTTAATATTCACTACTCTGTAAGAAGTCGAAAATCTAACATTAAAAACTTTATGGATTGAAACCTCTGTGGTGATTTGCAGTAGTACTGTTCGCGAGAAGACAAACATTGCTCTCGCTTGTTATCTGCGATCAGTCCGTAGATTGGAATGTGTTATACGCGTTATATCCCTTTTGAGATGTGTGGGAGTGGCCCGCGGCCCGAGCGCCTGCCGCTCGCTTGTTGCTAGGTAGGTTTTTTACTGTTATGTAACAATATGTGGACGTACGTAAAACTAATAAAAAATAATATTAGCGCAGTTCTACATTCAACCCGAAACCTATATTTAAGTAAGCTTCACACTACATTAAAGGTTTCTGTACTACCTGTCGGGATGGGGGTTGATTCATTCGCATTAAAATCACATCCGTAAGCGTGACGGGGTTGAAGTATGTTCTGTTTCTCGCACGACGTGCGGACAAATTGGCGTGCGTTTCCGCCTCGCTGAATGCGAAGCGGCATTGCACGCCGAAGAACGACGATTTTGCATACGCACAAGTTTAGTGTGTCTATAAGAAACACGCACAATGATGCGTGATATAAATTTGTCTATGAAACGGAACACGCCCATTATCGTCGTATGGTGTGCGACGGGATTGGCGGGCAGCGGCCATGGATAGTGCCATCAGAAACGCAGCTTTAAGCGACCCACGAGACAACGGCTGCCGCGCCAGTCCTCTGTACCATACGCAAGTCAGTTTCGCATTTTAATGTGTTCCTCCGCCGCTAAAACATTAACTTGTATGCTTTAATATTTCGAGTGAATGTGATGTAAATTTTGTACACTGCCGCATTGTTTATTCGCTCGATTCACATTTAGTTTATAAGATTTGGGACAGTGACCGAAACGCACTAGCCACGCACAAGCAGTTTGTTTGGCGCACGAGCCCAGCTCGATCGCGAACTCGTCTCGTCTCGTCTCTACGCTCAAATTCAACCGACCCTTCAGCCAAACGTTACGCCACGTGGTATGTGCGTAAGCTTCTTATTTGAAGACTGAAATGTTGCCGCTCAAATGTTCTCGCGCTTTATTAGATCCACGACGGGGGAGGATATTACAGTTTTTTAAAAAGAGTTAGCGTTTAGTGATTGGGTCAAAATAGATGTCTTTATTGTAACTTATAAAAGATGTGGCATAAGATAACTCGAAGACTACCCGGATCAAGAAATTAGCGAATTGAGCGACATTCAGTTGTAATTTTTAATATTAAAACGCTGAGTCTTTGTCACAATGTTGTCGATTTAAAAACAATATCACCATGCTTCATTCATATTTGCCAAAGTTAATACTAACCTCACTATTTATACCTACTGTATGTTCTTCGATGACTATGATGTCAGATTCGGGGTGAGGTGGAAGGCGCTTTGCACGCAGCAGGCATCGCGCCGGCCTCGTCGGCGAATATAGTCGTATCGGTACTGATCAGAGTACAATGTTGAAAATATCTTATTTAGAATTGATGACATGTAAACATTAATTTCTAGCGCGTGCGAGGGACCGCTCGGTGCGACGCTCGGCGGGCGCGACGCTCGTGTGTAGGCTGTGGCTGTACGCTGTAGGCTACGTAAGGCTAGTGAGGCAGGCAGGGCGGCCCGTACGACCTCGAGTCGCGCCCGCTCGGAAACACGCTCCGGGCGGTCCCGTCTATTTGAACAAACGTTTAAGAAAGTAAAAATTTTTAGTCACTAGTAATGGGTAATTTTTGAATGTGATTCAATCTTATCTTTATTTTTCTATATCGAGTGACAACTTTTTAACTTTTAATTTCATTACGTTCCGACTTATGTTTTGTATTGCATTTACTGAGAGCGATATATTTAACCAACGATGTAATTAAACAATATTTTCTCTTTTTTGTATCTCGTCTGCACTGGTATTTTTTATTGAATTTACTATAAATGTACTTTAAGTGTATAATTTTAAATAATTACTGAAAATGATTATATTCTAATTTTTATGTTCAAATAATTATGCTGGTTTTATTTAATTCCCTTACTATCACTAATTATATCGGGACGCGTAACCACGTATCATTCTACTAACAAACTTTCTGCCACTTTTTGCGGGGGGCGAGGTAACATGTTATCCGCAACTTTGGATTTTATTCCCTATGACTTTAGATTCTAATTTTGAATGTTCAAAATCATGAAAAGTAGTCTCGTGTAAACCCCAAACGTTCTAAGTTCAAAATTATTGTTTCGCAATAATAGGCTGTCTAGTTTAGTGATAAGTTATAAAATTAAATGTTGAATGTGCATGATCATTGCTCTTATACCGTGGCAGAGGGGAAATGCTACCGCAAGGCCGGTCCGGATATAATTAGTCTAAGTTCCCTTATAATCTCCTAAATCCTGCAATGATGGTGAACCAACGGCATCGGCACTGCAACGAGGATATGCGCCAGCAAACCAGAAGCCGTCAGTAGCTTTCAGTACCTATGTTACCAAGTGTTTTTATGAATAGAATTTCATATACACATAAACACAAGATCATTTATTACCTTTGACACTACTGCTTGGCACTACCAGTAGTGCCATGGGAAATTTTACTTTCCTTTGACACTGCCGGTAGTGCCACGGGTAAAAAATAATTAAATTTCTTTTGCATTAGGGATTGTTCCCTGGACTTCTGATGGATTAAGAGCTGGCTACGAGTTTTCAAAATGATAAGGTGCAAGGACAATTTTTATCTAGATACCTTCCTTACTAGCTGACAAGTACATTGCACTGACTGGGAGAAGTCTACCCCGGGGAGGGAAGTGGGGGCGGGCGGTCAAAGACGCCAATTTTTAATCAAAATAAAATCATTAGGTGCAAGGCTGAAATTTTGTGTAGTTATAGTTTTTAGTAGTAGAAATAGCGTAAAATTATTGGCAGAAGTCTAGGTCGGGGATAAAGCATCGGCAGAAGTCGATGAAGTATTATTGAAATTTTAATGATAAGGTGCACTTCTGCCAATTTCGTTTTTATATAATTGATGGTTTCAAATAGCTGTACACAAATTGGCAGAAGTCAAAATGGTGGCTAAGTATACGAAAAAATGACTTTTAATTGTAGCATTTTTGTACATTTTCTTATAATTTGTTCGACCAAGTATTGATAATGTTATAGTATGTTACATATTTGTAATCTACTTGCCCTTTCATTTGATACCCCACATGGTATGTTTCAAAGAGAATTGTTTTCTTCTTTTTACTACCATCTCTTCATGAAGTCACAGTTTCGACCCCCACAGTCTGAGCGCATGTCATCTACACTAATATTATAAAGAGGAAAGATTTGTACCTATTTTTGTATGTTTGTATGTTTGTATTGTAATGAATAGGCTCATACTGGGCCGATTTAAAAAATTCTTTCACCATTAGAAAGCTGCATTCACCCTGAGTAACATAGGCTATATTTATTGCTAGAAAAGATTAGACGTCCACCCGTGCGAAGCCGGGACGGGCCGCTAGTGTCATATATTTGTGTTCAGAATTTCGTTAAATCACTGTGGTGGTATAAGTAAAGTACAGTTTTTGGTCAAGAGATCACCGAGCCTCCAGTGCTGCCCTCAATGTTATTTTTTTACTTTCTAGATAATTATTCAAAATTTTCAAAAAACAAGAATGTTTCATTGCAGTCATTGTTGGTTTTCGATTTATCCAAACATTACAGACTGCTATGTTGTTTCTATCAAATCGATTGGCGGTAAACGGGCGGGAATATTTAAATCTGTCTGTTCAGTATTTGCGTTCACTGGTTCTCTTCGGTCTTCGCCTAATTTTGTATGAATCATCTCTCTCTGCTGCTTTTTCCTAACTGCCTCAGCGACATTAAAATATTCGTGAATTTAGGAGTATATGTTACCGACAATCTGTATAATCCGGTATTCCATACAATACCTAGGCAATGTATAGAATGCCTAAGGCGTCCAGGCAATGTGTGAAAGGAGCTATCTCTACCGATAGCGCATATTTGCGCATTTTGGACCGTAGCATAACTACGAATACACTGCTAAACAATTTGTACAATTTGCTGTCAATTTGACATGCATATGCTACGGTTCGAATGAGGATCCGTAAAGATTTTTATTTTGAATGTAGTATTAAAGTACATTAAAAATCCTGAACATTGGTGTTTTTATTTTTTTCCTACGACCAAAAATGAGCGAGCTACGATCAATTGAAAGCCGCAACTGTTGGGCGGTCAGTCGGCCACGCGGCGGAGTGCGTGACGTCACCCGGCATTACTGCGTACCGACGGGTAGTACTAGTATTTATTCTGTGGTACCGGTTACAAGGGACTTTAGTATTAAAAATTTTATATCTCGGATATGGTGCGTCCTATGTCGAAAATTTATAGAACCAAAAATATTTTCGTGGATGTGTTCTATAAGATGCGTACTTAAAAAGTCAAAGGGGGTCATGCAGACATTTTAAATTTTATGTAATATTTTAAGTCCTAGAACCAATGTTAATTTACTACTAGAGCCCATGGCGGCTCGAATTTAGGGGTAAGGAGGTGGGGAGGAGGTGTTCGGGGTGGGGGAGATAATTTGGTAATTGACTTGGACAACATAAACGACCTGAACAACTCGAACAACTCAGACAAGTCGAACAACTTGGTCAACTTGAACAACATAAACCACTCGAACAACTTGAATAACATAAATAACTCAAACTTGGCCAACTTCGTCAACTTGGACAACATAAACAACTCGAACCACTCAGAAAACTAAAACAACTCAGACAACTCGAACAACTTGGTCAACTGAAAAACTTGAATAACTTGATCGGGACTATTCGGGACCAAGTTGTTCATGTTGTTCGAGTTGCCTGAGTTGTTCGAGTTTTCTGAGTTGTTTGAGTTGTTTATGTTGTCCAAGTTGACAAAGTTGGCCAAGTTGTTTGAGTTATATATGTTGTTTAAGTTGTTCGAGTGGTTTATGTTGTTTGAGTTGTTCAAGTTGACCAAGTTGTTTGAGTTGTCTGAGTTCTAATTTTCTGAGTTGTTTATGTTGTCCAAGTTGACGAAGTTGGCCAAGTTGTTTGGGTTATTTATGTTGTTCAAGTTGACCAAGTTGCTCGAGTTGCCTGAGTTGTTCGAGTTGTTCAGGTCGTTTATGTTGTCCAAGTCAATTACCAAATTATCTACCCCACCCCGCACCCCTCCCCCCCGTCCTCCCTACCCCTAAATTCGAGCCGCCATGGGCTCTAGTAGTAAATTAACATTCGTTGTAGGACTTAAAATATTACATGAAATTTAAAATGTCTGCACTTTTTATGTACGCATCTTGTAGAACACATCCACGAAAATATTTTTGGTTCTATAAATTTTCGACATAGGACGCACCATATCCGAGATATAACATTTTTAATACTAAAGTCCCTTGTAACCGGTACGCAGTAATGCCGGGTGACGTCACACGTGTCCGCGGGGTATTTTATTTTCGAGCACACTTCAAAATTCAATAACTTTGGAATTACTGGACCGATTTTCAAAATTCAAAAAGAATAATCATTGGTAAATAATAAAGGATAAAATGAAGCACAGTTTTAACGGATTTACCGTAGCATTACGGATCCTCATTATGCCAATAGTGCAAACGCTATGCACACGCTTTACCGGTCGGTCCAAATTAGTAAGTACGAATACACTGCTAAACAATTTGTACAATTTGAACCAGCTGTCAATTTGACATGCATATGCTGCACTACCTATTTTTCTTGTGCGGCGTAAGCGCAAGTTAATGACGTCACTGACGACGTCAGATAGCAAACGTATCCACACATTCGCGCATTATGAACCGATTGTGTGCATGCTATCTCTACCGATAGCGCATATTTGCGCATTTTGGACCGTAGCAATATGCTGCACTACCTATTTTTCGTGTGCGGCGTAAGCGCAAGTTAATGACGTCAGACAGCAAACGTATCCGCACATTCGCGCATTATGAACCGATTGTGTGCATGCTATCTCTACCGATAGCGCATATTTGCGCATTTTGAACCGTAGCATAAGACCGACCGGTAAAGCGTGTGAGCGTTTGCACTATTGGCATAATTCGAACCGTAGCATAAGTCTTGTGACACACGTACTACGGTTCGAATTATGCCAATCAACCAAACGTCACTGATGACGTCAGACAGCACACGTATCCGCACATTCGCGCATTATGAACCGATTGTATGCATGCTATCTCTACCGATAGCGCATATTTGCGCATTTTAAACCGTAGCAACGGTCGACGTCGATAAGCTTCTTGCCCGCCCACGGTCGAATGGATCGTACAAAAACAGAAGTGCGATTTTTGAAAATCATACGAGCGACTTGGAAGTAGAAAATGTCAAAATTACTATGGAGATTATGCATATTTCTACTGCCAAGTCGCTCGTATGATTTTCAAAAATCGCACTTCAGATACGTGAGAAACGGTGTTGGTGTAGGTAGTAGTGTTGTGTAGATCTTTTGACAGAGAGTACATATGTTCCTTGTTTTGACAGGAAAAAAACAATGGTCGATTGTTTATGGTTAACCTTATTTTGATTTGTGCGCTTTGTGCGTTTGTTTTGTTTGCAGTCAAGTCAATTAGCAAGTTTCCCTTGTACTATAAATCCTAATTTCTTTATCATGAAAGACGTGATAGACGTATTGGCGTTGCAAAACAGCAGACGCGAAAGACGCTTGCCAGACTACCGAAGTGCACCCAGTCACAGTTTGGCTACAAATTTCATATTTGAAGTTGGGATAAAGCTTGGCTTGCAACCGGCCACCGTCGCGACAGCAGCGGTGTTTTACCACAAATTCTTCAAGGAAGCCGATAAAAATGATTACGACTGCTACGTTATCTGCACCGCTTGTCTGTGCGCTGCCGGGAAATCGCGAGACGAGCCTATAAGGTTGAGGGACGCTGTAAACGTCGCGTACAACTCGATCAATAGAGGCGCTGGTCCTTTAGAACTTGGGGAGGAATACTGGTCGTGGCGAGGTGCAGTGGCTCAGGCAGAGCTCCTAGTACTGAGATTACTGGGATTTAACCTAGATGCTCCATCTCCACATAGATATTTGCTGCACTATTTACGGTCACTTCAGGAGTGGTTCCCGGCGTCGCAGTGGCGCACGGCGCCCGTAGCGCGCACTGCGATGGCTTTTCTTCAAGATTTCCACCATTCACCGGCCGTGTTGGATTATCGAGCGCCTCACATAGCGGTTGCGAGCTTGACTTTGGCTTTGCATGTCTTGGGAGTCTCCGTGCCATTGGCGTCTACATTAGATGACGATGCTGCGTGGTATTCTGTAAGTATACTGCTTTATTCTTTAGTATTTAATTTATGATAGTCCTGACATGTATAGAATATCTTACACTACCACAGTATAAGAAAGAGTATCTAGTGCTATATACAGTACTAGCGGCCCGTCCCGGCTTCGCACGGGGGGACGTCTAATCTTTTCTAGCAATAAATATAGCCTATGCTACTCAGGGTGAATGCAGCTTTCTAATGGTGAAAGAATTTTTTAAATCGGCCCAGTACTTTTTGAGCCTATTCATTACAAACATACAAGATGAGGTTCAACCCTAAAATGGTTTCATTTGACAAACCATTGCTATGGTTCAAATTATGCTAACAGTGCAAACGCTATGCACACGCTTTACCGGTCGGTCCAAATTAGTTAGTACGAATACACTGCTAAACAATTTGTACAATTTGAACCAGCTGTCAATTTGACGTGCATATGCACTAATTATTTTTTGTGTGCGGTGTAAGCGCAAGTTAATGACGTCACTGATGACGTCAGACAGCAAATGTATCCGCACATTCGCGCATTATGAACCGATTGTGTGCGTGCTATCTCTACCGATAGCGCATATTTGCGCATTTTGAACCTTAGCACATGTCAGTTCCTCTATTCCTGTAAGGCAGTGGCGTGCACTCCGACACACACAGTAAAATCTGGGAACCTCAGTAATAGTCTAATCTAAAAGCATTTTAATAAATGACTTATGGTTATATGGGTATGGTATGGTTGGTTGGCGGTTTTTAGGTGTCTCAGATTCCAAATCACCAATTATTGGATTTATTGTCTGTTTGTTTTTTTGTTTGAAAGCTTCTGATTTTACATATAACCTGGTATATAATTTGTGCGGACGAAGTCGCGGGTAAAAGCTTGCGGTGAATAAAAGTTTAAATTTATCATTTTGCAGGTATTCACTAAAGATTTGCAGAAAGAGAAGAACTGGGAGATAATGGAGAAGATAATGCAAGTTTACAGTAGAGAACCAGAGCCAATATAATTTTGCTTTGATCTAGTGATAATTGCCAGTTTTATTATGATATATAAGATTGTAAGAGCAACCTAAATGTGTTCTAATAAAGTTAAATGACCTACCTAACTGCTGTGTTAATTGATAATTATGATAGGATACTAATTCTAGTCAGAGATCTCTTCATAGCAAAAATGAACCAAAATTGTGCCCCAAAACTTAGATCAAAGTAAAATTAATGGATAGGCCTTACGCGAACATTTCAAATCAGAAAAATGCACCCCCCCAAGATTAAACAGATTGAAAATTTCGTTCTCTGGCTAGTGGGCTCGGTAGCGAAATTGGATAACGCACTTCCCCGGTTTGGAAGGGTGCGGGTTCAAGTCCCGCCCGAGACTTAATTTTTCAATCTTTAATTTGATTCAGAAAAATGAGGCAAAACAATTGACAGTTTTACTTCGAATATGTACCAAGTGCCCTAGTTTGTATTGAAGTACCCTAGTTGTTGCGTGCTTCAACCTGAAGCGCTTTGGACCTATCCATTAATTTTACTTTGATCTAAGCCCCAAAAATAATAGTGCATATAAATTTACAAATGACCAAAACTAATGTTACTACTAATAATCATACTTGGTAGTAAGTTGTTAGGGTCAGCGCACACCTAGTGGAGAACTGTTCGAGCAGTAAAATAATGCGAACACGTAACATGACGGAGATATCTTGCACGCTATTTTCAACTCTATTTCAATTACCATCGAGTTCATTATCAATTGATTAAGAAAACTGCTCAGTTATGTCTATAATCCAAATATACAAGTTTCATTGTGCGAAGCTTGGTGTGTAAAAAAATCGGAACGGCACTATTCTAGCCTTTCATTGTGATCGCTAATATAGGTATACAGACAGCCTATATACAATTAAACTGATGCTGTGTTTTTTAACCAATCAGGAGCTCGGGCGAGTCGCGGCCGATCTCGCCCGAGCTCCTGATTGGTTAAAAAACACAGCATCAGTTTAAAATAACAATGTGCATGACCTCGCCTGCAAATGTGACGTCACTCAATCACACGAACTTCACTAGAGTCATTCAAATGATTATTTCCTTTACATAGAGTCTATATTCCTTTGCAACCGAGTGAAGTTATCGAACGGCCCTTCAAGGTCATGCACATTGTTATTTTAAACCGATAGTACACAGGTTCAATGGACTCCCTTAGTATTGTAAAATCACTTTGAAAGCTAGTTCAAAGCCATACAAGCTGTGTGAAATGTATATTAAATTAATAAGCACAGGATAGCTGCAAAAGTAGGTAGGTACAGTCACCAGCAGATATATCAAACAAGGTAGCCAAATATTTCTAAGCAGTTCTAATTTTCAATAATTTCTTTACTCATAACGTCATAGTCAGGGTGGTCATATAAACATCTGAACAGTTTCAGAAAAAAAACCTTACTACGTTGTTTTACACTTTAATTTTAAATAATATTGTAAAGAAATTATTGAAAATTCGCTGTTCAGATATTTATGACAAAATACACTTTTACATATAATTGTTAACATTTACTGTAAAGAATTTAATGAAAATTAGCACAGCTCAGAAATATTTGGACACCTTTCACCTTTGCTACGATATATCTGATGGTGACTGTACAATAAATAAATCGAGGGTAGGAAATAATAGGAAGATAAATAAACAACACAATTTAGATCTACAAACAAATATAATTCAGTTTTCTAACATTTTACGATACATAATTTTTATAAATGTACAGGGTAAGCTCATGACGTGGGAAAGCGGCACTAGTTTTCAACTGGCTACCGGACATACTGTACGTGACGTGTGCGATTTAATTAATAATTAGACAACATGGGAAGCGGCTGCCCGCTCTGATATGCTTTACTTTCCATGGAACTGGTATGACAACTTACATCTAGAGTGAATGAGAAGAGATGGAGTACATTCCATTCCAATGTGCCGTCGGGTTACAAATCTACTATAAGACACCAATGACTAGTAATTTATAAAATTTACGCTAAGTTTTAAGCGTATTGAATTTCAATTTTCCATCAGATTTCTGGATAGTTCCGTTATTGCGCCGCGCCGGGAGCTTGTAGAAAGATACTTCTGTGCATCCCATTGGAAGACAACAGAATAAGAAATTTCTCTTTTTAAATACATTTGTGCTTTCATTATTAAATTACGAGTCAATTACAATGAGCAGTCAAAATAAAACTGAATATACTCTTGTAGCTATGTTACCTACTGGCGCAATTATTCAGAATGCACGAGTTTCATTAACATCAGTATAAAGAGAAATATATATTATGTATGTATCTTACACTATTTTTATTTATATCTATAAATAAATTCCACACTGACAAATTTTAACACATGATATTGATGTAAACGACATAGATAAATGACAGTAATTATTTATTGCACGATACTATAACTACTGGGTCTGATACACCGGGGACACACAGACAGACAGACATATAATATGTGGTGGAGTGGACACGTTACGCACCTCACCTGTACAATGTAACAAACACAATGTTATACATGGGAATATCAAACTTTATATAGGCTGCAAAGGCTATATTCGCGTAAATCAACCGTTCTCTTAAGAATTTTTAAACTCTGAAGTTTAGCTGCTCTCTAAAATGTTAGATTAAAATCGTCCTTACGTGTTTTATTTACGGGAATATAAGTCTCTGCATCACCCTAGGTATAATATGTATCATATAAGAGAAAACCTTGCAATGTCATTTCACACACATAAAAGCAATCCAATATATTGGACAAATGGAAGTTCTTAGATTGACATCCTCTCATACTTATTCAAATACAGCAGAAACATTGAATTTTAGGTGAAATTGAAAAATCGTTAGAATACAGTCAAAGAAATGTTTTACAATATTCTTTACATAATTTTCTTATACATCTGTTTTTAACCTTATATTTTTCTTTAACTGTAACCTACGATTTGGTCAAACATTACTACGAGTTAACTCAAGAAATAGATTTATTCTAGTGACTTCCAAAATTTGGCTTACTAAAAAGAATTGGTCAACTGGTCACCGGATACTGCGCTAAACACACATACCTCACAACACATTTCACAATTTCACTTAGAAAAGGCAGTTCAAGAAGATAAAAATACAAGTTAAGGTAGTTAGTAAGAAACGGTTTTAATTGATTTCCGATTGATGTTTCTGTATGAAATAGGCACTTGAAGTGAGAATCTTATCGCAATTCATGGACAGATAAAATAAAATTTAATTTATTAACAAAAATATAATTATTAAAAAAATATATTTCGACCAGCAACGAGGGAATGTATTAGCTACGTCAACCCAACGCATTATAACTGACTACCTCGGTTAATAAACGAAAGCAGAAAAGCAAAGAGTCAAATAATTATGACACAACGGTCAAATCTGGCAGGCAGAGTCTGAAGAACGGTAAATCTAATAATCAAAATAAAATTACTAACATTAAAATTCATTTAGGTAAAATAATTCATTAAATTAAAACAATAAACATCTTCTATGGCAGCTGAAATAAATTTGTACATTTTGCACATGGCGTCTAAAACAATACACCCCTCAGGATTTGACTATGCTCCATTAAATTTTCCTATTCTACTAAATATTTAAATTACAATAAGAAGTGACGAAAACTAATTACTACATAGTAAATATAGACTTAAATATTTAGTGCTACATATGATCTTTATGCATTCACCTACTTTGGCTGGATTCACAAATTAGGATTGTAGATTTTTCTAATTTAAATAATACTGGAAAGATCTACCTGAGGGTCGAAAGATTAGTGATCGGCCGCGGCCGCACTTTTATATTATCGGTGGTCACCTCACCGCACACACTCGCACACTATACGATCCACAACGCATGGTGCTATGCGATATAGCCGTACAAAACAATGTGTTCACTGGAAATAATAAGTTATATACCGATCTGTTTACTCGTTACAAAAGGGCATCGTTATAAAAATCAACAACTATAGATTTGATGTCAACAGTGTTCACTATAAAACATTAAGAGTCAATACACCTCAGATCTATTAGGTAAAATGTTAAAGACCAACAAAACAATAGGAACTCTCTACAACAGAAAAAGCTTTAAAACATAAATTATTTAGAACACAAAAAACAATTCCTTTCCTAACAATGTTTCTAGGAAACAAAAAAAAACCTATACTGCGTAGTAGGGACACAGACTTAAACAGTAAAACAACAATTTTCCGACCGATATCTAGCCTGAATGTTACTCGACTTCTCGCTTACAATTGAATATGCCCAAAATACACTTGTAAATTCGCAATGTCCTGCTACAATTACAAAAAATGTAACTATAATTTAATTTGGCATTCAATTATCTGATTCGCACAATATTAGGTACTATCTCCATATACATATATCGTATAGAATCCATTAACCGCGTTAAAATAATTAATATAAATATTAAATAATAAAATAGAAAGTGAATAGATTTTATCTAATCACAAATAAAATAAAACTACATACTTTACCTACAAGGTATATAAATTCTGTATCATTCAGAAAAGCCTGTGTCAGTGAAATGTCTTAAAGTTAGTAGAAATAACGGCGATAGTAGTAGAGTAGAGAATATCCAAACAGGACAATACCGAGCGCCGAATAGCATTGCATTGCCACTACTAAAACATCTTTGTTACGGTATCTATAAAGACCAATATGCCTTAATCCGTAGTCTAAACTATTTCACATAATCTTAGATGTTCCCTTCAAACTTGGTTGACGATCGTAGGAAACAAAATGAAACAAGGGTCAATCTTTATGTCTAAAACATTAAAATTTCTCAAAGCCAATAAAAGTAAATAAAACCATTAATTTGTTCAACATTTTAGTCAAACATAATTTAAATAATAACTTGTGAAAGGTAATAAATAAGTGTAACTAAAATTAGATAAAAACCATATGTATGGCACATAGCGTGAGCGTGATTTCCAATAACAATCTACATGTTTTATCTCTCTCACAAAACATTGAGAATTAGAAACAGCGCGCCAGACCGTCGTTATTTCATTTAGTTTTCTACGCTCGATCGACGCCACTACAATCCTTTGAGTGTATCTTATATTTACATAGCTACTAAGGCATTTCACTATCTAAAATAAGCGTATTTTTGTACCAATGCAATATTATTGAGCTCTCGTATGTTTATGCCATTTCACCTTCCAACTCGTAATCTGTACATCAATTTCAATTACGGGAGAAATATAATCTTCGACATGGCACAGTTTAGTGTAAAATATTATATTAATAAAAACATATTTGTACTTCGTCCCATCGGTAATTCAATTAGTAGGTAGCTGGTAAATAAAGCAGCATGTAAAATGTTAAAGAACTTAAAGCGACACAGTTAGAGATCGCTAGATGAGCAAAAACAGATCAGTCTCAAATGAGATTACGCCGATTTTCTTTGGTAACATTTTGCTATTTGAAATTTACTGAAGCAGATTTTGAATGCTCATGATTTTGGTCACGTTAAACTCCGTCACAGCTTTGAAATTTGATGGAGTGCTATTTTTCAATTCCACACATTCTATTTCGTACACGAAAATATCAAAAAGCCATGTCATGTTAGTATATGAATTAAAACGTGTAGAATTGAAAATAGCTCACTCGTAAAGCCGGGTAAAAGCACACTTCTAATGTGATCGGACATTTAAGTAGAAATTTAGGTTCAAGCAATGAGTTCTGTTTTATAAGAGAACTATTGGTTCAAGTCACGTCAGACTCCACTCTGCTAGATGAAATTTAGGGTGTCGCCGTTGACGGATACGTCAAGGAGGACATCAACCTCGCGTAAAATTTGATTTAACAACCATCGAATTGTACAACCTCTAATAATTACTATAAGTAAAAATGAAATTCAATTGCAAGTAATTACAACCAAAATTCCAAATAGCTGACGCCAGTGTCGGGCAAAATGTTATTAACTACTAATTACATTTTGTAATTGTTAATTTCACTCAATTAATTTTTTGGTTAATGTTTTTTTTTTCGATTATAAAGGATTGCATTACCCATACAACGCTTCAAATGCATTGCTGTGAATAAAATCGTTCTTTACTTTCGAAAAGCATACATTTATAATCGTAACCAAAAAAGTAAATGAGTAAAATGTAATACTGTGTTGTTATTTAAACTTACACTCTAAACTACAAAATTCTCATAAAAATGTCGAGTGACGACAGCGACGGTGATTTGAATCCGGAATCCATTGACACTGAAGCCTCTGTTATTATTAACAATTTACTCCCAGAAAAATCTAAAATAATTTGTTTCTAACAGTATTGCTTTTTATTTGCTCACGGAGGGTGTGAAAAGTAGAGTATGGTCCTCGGGGATAAACGTGTTTTCGTCTTGGGCGAGCTTGAACCCCTCGCTTCACTCAGGAGTCAAAATGTAATTAGTAAGGAATTAATGACATTTTGCCCAACACTGGCTGACGCATAACCTAAATTTGAGACCGAACTAGTAATAAAGAAGAGCACATAAATAATAAAGGTTCGTAGATTACGGTGTGTGGAAGGGAAACGACTGGCCGCATCAACGCCGGCGTCGCAGAGAGGCGGGGCGCGTTCATCGCACGTCGGTGAGGTTGCTCTTGTCGCCGAAGAGCTTGACGAGCTGCTCCTCGTAGTCGTCGATGTTGCGCTTCATGATCTCCATGCAGGGGCCGAGCAGCCGCTCGAATGTCTCCACGTCCAGGACTGAAAGTGCGTTTAACATTGCATTAAGTCATAGTACAGTAGCACCAGGTTTATAAATTCCCCCGATGTACCTGCGCAGTTGACAAAGTTTGGTGGACAGCCATGTAATTTGAGACCCAGACTTAGAGGTCCCGAACATGAATTAAGATAGATAACGTTTATTTTTAACTTTTGCTTAAAACTATAACATTAAACGGTAGACCAAAAACGAAACAAACAACAAAACACAACAAAACAACGAAACAACGAATTAAACTTAGTAATACGTGTAGAATGAAACTAAACTAACAAAAAAGTAAATTGGTTGTAACCTGTAGAAGTTGGTGGAAAGGTATTTCTCCTTATGATACCTTTTGTATCAACCTCACAATCTTTCTTATTAGATAGTCCTCTCAATCTTCTACGCAATAATTGTGTTTATTTTAATGAAAATTCACGATAACCGTACAATATTATGATAATGGAAGAAAACGAAATCACACACACTATCAGTTCAACCAAGCCAAATACGTTCCGTAATGACCAAAAAGTACCCCAGTGGTAATAATAGATGAAAATAGCTGTCGTGGTTGCGTTTTGCTACTGCTTTTTGGATGATTTGTCTATTTTACTTGTAATTTCTACTTTTGAATCCGGACTTCTGGAGATGTGGAAGTTTTTTAAAAATACCTTAATTTTTTGTTTATAATAATTATGACCACCGTCCTGAAGGGCTTTTAGTTTTCGTAAAAATGGCTGGGTCCAAATTCGCCAAACTTCTTTCAATAGCCCGCGAAATTATATTGAACAGTCAGGTTATGCCACCTTCATTCCCTTGAGACGATTGGCTAATCACCCTTTTTGCTGCTATCCTACTTTGCACCCTTTGATTACTAAACAACTTCGGGTTCTGTCAGGGGACTTTGCGCAAACGAAGATTGACGAGATTGATTATTTTCCTGGTCGTGTTTGTACCAGGTTTATAATGTTTACGGATGTACCTACGCAGTTGACTGTTATTAAAACTACGCGACTAATCTACGGTTACCCAAAAATGATCTGCTTCTACTTATAGATTGAATTCACATCTTCATTCGGTCATTCTGTTGTTTTTCCTAATTATTTGTTATTCAAGGATAAGTCGGGTTCTCTGTTCTGTGTCATAAATAACCGAAACACAGTGCAGACAGTATCAAAGCCTAAAATGTCTCCGCCCTAGTAGCCCAGTCATTTTACGGACATTTGTTAGGAAAGGTGGGAAGTAATTACTAATTGGACTTTTAATCTGCAACCGGTACTATATAGTGACAAAACACAATCTGAAAAAAAATAAAAAAATTGCTACGCAACATAGAAATCAAAATTGTGAGTCCCAGAAGGCTTTTAAATTAATAATATTAATACCATGCACTCATTTGAATAAGATTTTACAATGTAAATTATTTTTAGCAATAAAATAGGCATTGAAATTTTAAAAAAGAGGTTTTTATTAGAAAATACGAATGTATTTTTCAAAACATTCTAAATAGACAAAAATATTTACACCATGTTTGAAGTATGTATAATGATAATGCCTTAAATATATGAAAAAAAAAAAAATTACCATCAATTTTTTTCATAACGAGATAATACCAAAATTTTAAATTGGGAACTGTTGCTGACGAGATTCTTTTTTAATTTTGGTACAATTCTAAGCTCAAATTGGCTCTTAAATACTGTACCGAAAAAAAATACCAATTAGTAATTAGTCCCGGCTCAAACCGTAAAATGACTGGGCTATAGCCTCTGTAGATAGTAGCCCTAAGCTCTGTTACATTACAGTACATTTATTAACATATCATCTTCGTGCCGTTGTTGCGCGGCGCTACGTGACTCCGGGGTTTTTATATTCCAAGGATGTATGTTGTATGCCCTACATAGTATATCTTATTCGTAGGCCCTACATGTGCCTCACGCGTCTAAAAAGGTACGTGACAAGGTACTTTTTATCTTATTAAACATAACAAGACCCTTTCAAGTCATGGTTTCTTTTAACAGAGTAACTAGGTTGAATACCTATATACAGGGTGAAATTGATATCATTAGCATTTAGCATCCTTTTAAACTAAGAGTCTACCCATCAAACTGAACAATTTTTACTATGGGAGCAAACCGATCGGAGCAACTGAAAAATCTGCTGTCCCATACTAAACTGCAATTCCTACTCGACTCAAATGTATGCAACAGCTGTTTTTGTTGTTGCTCCGATTGGTTTGCTCCCATAGTAAAAGTTGTTCAGTTTGATGGGTAGACTCTTAGTTTAAAAGGATGCCAATGATATCAATTTCACCCTGTATACACTGATCTTCAAAACTAAGTACTATACTTTTAAAATTGCAATAACCTTTAAAGTGCACAAGATGTATTTTTTGTATTTTTTTTATTTGTTTTATATAAAAACTTCATAGTCGATTATCTTCTTGAAAAAAAAAATTGAAGTGCCTGAAAAAACTTTCTTTTTAAACAAAAAAACACTCCTTTTCAAATTGCCGTCTAACTAAAGTTTGATACTTAGTTTTTCAAGTCAGTGTATTAGTACATTACTGCAGCGGCCAGCAACAGAGGCATTGATGGACGAACGTGTAAATGTGGGCCGAGGCGAAGCCGAGGCACACATACGTAAGTCCATCAATGCCTAGTTGTGGCCAAGGCTTGTATAGTACTTTTCTCAAACAATGCGCGGAAATTAAAACACTAAATTTTCTCAAAAAATTCGCGGAAATTAAAACTCTTCAAAATCAATGACGAACAACGAACAACAATTTTTTTTTTTCAATAAACAGCTTTCTAGTTGCAAGTTAGTTCGAAATTTAAATAAAACCTTAGATGAGTTACCTCCTTGGTCGCCATGTTTCGGAGAAAAAGATCGTTCCATTTTTGAATTACACGACAGATATGAGTTTAGTATGTAATTTATTTGGCCGCTAAACACGACAGATATGGATTTTCATACAAACATTGCCGGCCGCTGCGCGCATGTATTTGGCCAGTACAGCAATTTCGATTTATCTCGAAGAAGGTTGTCAAAATAATGCTCACATTTCCAAGCATGTTTGAGAAAAATTTATTTTTCAATGCATATGAAGAGGTATTTTCGGTTAATTTCAGACCCGTATTTATAAACGAAACTCGAAAGCTTTATTAGCGTATTCTAGCTAAAACGTGAGCTTAAGAGTCCTTGAGCGCTTGATATTCGTTTATTAATACGGTTCATAGTATTAGTATAGGTTAGTCAACGGATTTGTTCCCCCTACACCAAAGTAACTGAGTATTCAAATAACATTTTTGGTTAGCGGCTCTAAAACCGTCCTTATGCTACAGCATAACTCATAAAAATACGTCGAAAATCACACAAGCGACAAGTTGCCTTCGAATGGAGACCATTGAAAAATGAAAAAGCCATGAAAAGTGTTTGGATGTTTGTTACTCCAAACTCCAAAGCATACAACGTGTTAATGAATTAACGCAAAACCTCATACACCCCAACAGATTTATAACAAAATAATTAGATTGCAACAATAATTTCATTATTTTGATAGTAAAAATTTAAAGTTATTCGCATTTTAAGTTTTGAGGCAAAAATGATTTGTTATCAACAACAACAACAAACAAATATACTTATCGTTATCATTTCAGCACTGAAAGAAAGCGCTAGTGTACTCGTGGATACATTTTTATAATCTTGTTTTGGTAGTAAGTAGGGTGAGTGTGCCCGTGCGGTGGGTTGTCATCGGGTTCAGAACATTTACAATTTTGCAAAAAAATTATTTAAAATTTTGAAAAAAATTACCTATGTTGAAACCATGATAATTTGATTCTGCTCTCGATTCTAAACAAACTACTTTCTAGTTTTGCGTTAATTCATTAACACGTTGTATAGTTTAAAATATAGAAGACCTAGAACAACACAGGATATGTAGCTTCCTAGGCAGCTTCTTAAATCCGAAAGTGTGTTTGTCTGTTTGTGACGCCATGACGTCTAAACTACTGAACCGATTTCAAAGAAGTAGCCTATGGTAGGACTTAGTTATACGAATCATACGCGGACAAACCGCGGCGGCGGAAAGCGCGGTGTGCTATATGAATCAATGTATACTCACATGCCACCTTGGTGGTTCCGACAGAATAAACCGACGCAGCGCGAGGCTTGTGGGTCACCAGGGCCAGCTCACCGAAGTAACCACCCTTACCTGAAACAATTCAACATTATGAGCAAATACATATTTCTTAAACTTTGTCAACGATTCTCTTTAAATATTAGGCTATAAATAAATGAACGCAAATCGAGAAACTATTTTTACATACAACAACATCTATAATATCAGCAGCAGCAGCATAGGCTCACGACTATATTCCCCGAGGGGGTAGTCAGAGATATTCTGAAACTTCAGAACATCCACGTTTCACTTGTAGTACCGAAACTCTGTCCAGTGTGACGGGGAGTGAGCCCGTCGCCACTACAACAAGACACTACAACATAACATCTATAATATGTAGCTTTTAAACTGCACATTTTTTAATTCGCCTGTTCATTCAAACAAACCAACAATTCAAAGTTTCTGATGGGAAATGGGATTTTCCAAGACAATACGAGACCGGCGATCGGTTCGAATTTCCAAACGGCCTAGCATGCCACCCCCGAGAAAACGACAAACATCAAGATGTGCCGCTGTCTTTGTTACTTTGCGTATGCGAAAGCGAGCGTTCATGATGGTTTTCTCGCTTAGTCGTGCGTAGCCCTACAGCACGGCTAGCATGCCACCCACGACAAAGCGTTTAAACGAGAAAACCGTCATGCGCGCTCTTTTTGGCATACGTAAAATAATAAAGATGGAGGCACATCTCGATTTTTAATTTTGCTAAGTTATCGATTTTCGTGAAGCATTTCTACATACAATTTTTATTTTTGATTTCATTCCCATGGTAAAACCTGCTCCAATATAATTATGAAAGATGGTGAGGTGCCAGCAGTCAGAAGGATGTTTTTGCTCATAGGCCCGTCATTATAACTTCTGCATATAACTAACTGCTGCTGGGTATGGCTCTAATCTAGCTTGAGCAAATATTTCACAACTTGAAAGTACCCCCCCCTCACCCTGTACAAATAGGTTCCAAAAATTTAATATTACAATAGTTATCTACACTAATATTATAAAGAGGAAAGATTTGTACCTATTTTTGTATGTTTGTATGTTTGTAATGAATAGGCTCAAAAAGTACTGGGCCGATTTAAAAAATTCTTTCACCATTAGAAAGCTGCATTCACCCTGAGTAACATAGGCTATATTTATTGCTAGAAAAGATTAGACATCCACCCGTGCGAAGCCGGGACGGGCCGCTAGTCTACTATGTATGAATTACACATTTATTTTTGAACTTTCGTACAATAGCATAGCTTGAAACAAAAAACTAATTATTTAAAATTGAACCCCATTTAAGGTGGGGTAATTGTAACATAAATTTAGCATACTCTTGAAACACGTTTCTTCAATATTTGAGTAGTGGATTACACGGCAGCAGTCGGCTTTGTCATGCAAAGTTAATGCTAACCGCCCGACGGAAAGTTCCCACTAATTGCAAGTATTTAGGACACATGTGCTGTAAATACGCAGGTCGAATAGAATGAGAGATGATAAAACTGTAGTTGAACACCTAGTTTAAAAGGAAAATAATAATTTGTGGTTTGGTGCGATGTTATTTGTATACTATATTTACCAGAAGAATTTTAAGAGTGTATTCAGATAATGAAAGCAAACAATTTTCCATACAGACATGAGTCGAAAAACGAGAAACATATTTGAATCATCCACATACAGGGTGAAATTGATATCATTATTATCCTTATAAACTAAGAGTCTACCCATTAAACTGAACAACTTTTACTATGGGAGCAACCCAATCTGAGCAACAAAAAAATCAGCTGTTCCATACTAAACTGCAATATCTACGCGATGCAAATGTATGCAATATAAGATTTTTTTTTGTTCCGATTGTTTTGCTCCCATAGTAAAAGTTGTTCAGTTTGATATATAAATAAAATAAATAAATAAATAACGCTCACAGGCACATACATTGTAATGATCCCAAGTAAGCCTTAGGCTTTTTGTTATGGGTACCATACAACAACGGCACGAACATATAACATCCATGACCGAACCGGGATTCGAACCCAGGACCCTGGATTGGCAGTCCGGCGTGGTAACCATTACACCAACCGGGTCGGGTGATGGGTAGACTCTTAGTTTAAAGGGATGCTAATGATATCAATTTTACCCTGTAGAAGAGCGGATCAGCCGATCCATTCTCTAGGTTCTAGCAGTTTGAAAAAACATTTTTTTTAAATATGTTGCATAGGGAAGTTATCTCTAGGAGTTTGAAAAAACATTTTTTTTTCAAATATCGTGCATAGGGAAGCTAGTTACGTTTTCTTATCACCCTTAACATTTTTCTGGTTAATGGTGTATAATTTTAATTGTGCAATAAAATTATGCATCAGAATTTCTTTTACAGCATATGCAACATACGAAGATCAAGTGATGTTACAGTCTACAGGGTGTAACAAAACACCCTAGTAATACTTAAGGGGGTGCTTCAGACCATCAATATGAACAACTTTCACTATGGAGCCAACGTCGAGAAAAAATAAAAAAAATCTGCCATCCCATACATTTGAGTTGAGACGGTACTGCAGTTTTGTATGAAAGAGCTGATTTTTTTTTCGCGATTTCGATGTTGGCTCCATAGTGAAAGTTGTTCAGTTTGATGGACTGAAGCACCCCCTTAAGTATTACTAGGGTGTTTTGTTACACCCTGTATACTTATAAAAGAGTTCCGTGACTGACTGACTGACAGACAACGCACAGCCTAAACCGCTGAAGATAGAAACATGAAAAGACATTGCCCGATCCCGTTTCCCATACAAAACTGGTAAATTTAAATTTGAATTTTATAAGAAGCACTGCAGAAAAGGATAATTTACATTTCATTGTTCCCAATGAATGAATCGTGCTTCCGCACGATATTCCTCTTATCCTGTGTATAATTTCAGCTATCATACGATTTGTATTTGCTCTTTAATCATACACATTCGCCAGCTGCGTAACGACCCGAAACGAATACAGTATGTCACGTGGGCAATGTCTTTTGTTAATATTTATTCTGCAGGGGATGTGGAGGTGCATTATAAAATTATTTTTTGAAAATCCCTACCTGATCCTTAATCGGGTAATCCACGCACATGAAGTCGCGGGCAAAAGCTAGTTGTTACACAAGTACCAAAAAACTTTTATGAACTGAAAGTCCGACCACCAGCGGCTATTCAGTATCCCTATGAAAACGACGTGCTCACGTGCCCGCTATGTACGAGGATCTTCTACAAGAAAATTGGCTATGTAAGCCACATGAGAGCTCATCAACGCCAACAAAGGAGTTGAAGCAGTCGCCGTGGCCGAAATCGGTCAGGAGCAATCATCATCATCATCATAATCACCTAAAAAACTTATTTGTATTAATGTGAGCTTCTCGCTCAAAAGTTACCAGCTACTAGACTAGATGACCAAAATGGTTTAGACGATGACAATTTCGCGGCGCCTAATTTTTAACACGAAATAAAAGCAGGCACGCTTTCGTTTATACGCTGCTAATTTCCAGCGCCAATTTGTTGGCATGCGAATGGATTTGCTAGAGAAAACCGTGCTAACGATTAGCACGACCCGTTTACACGAGTCTATAAAAAATTAGCAAGGGACGCGGGCGGAGGTCACTAGCGACGCGTGCTTTTTTCCTTGCTTTTTCCCGTGCCATAAAATTGTCGTGCCAAAAGTGTTTATACGGTGCTTTTTTTCAGGCGCCGCAGAATTGGCGCCTAGAAATTGTCATCGTCTAAACCTACCAAAAGGTATATAATAGCTTACCGAGGCGCTTGACCTCGTGCTCGTTGCCGTCGTCGCGCGTGATGCGCACGCTGATGGAGCCGTCCTCGACGAAGTACATGCCGTCGGCCGTGTCGCCCTGCCGGATGATCAGCTCCCCGTCGATCAGCGTGCGCGGCAGCAGCGCGTCCGCGAGGTTCGCGCGCTCGTACGACTGCACACGTTAACGTTCAGGGTTATACAGGGTGTGAGAGCCTAGCAAATACTGACACGGTGAACTCAGATCATCTAACTGAACAACTTTCACTATGGAGCCTGCCTTAGGAAACGCGAAAAAAATCAACTAATAAATAAAAAAATCTTTATTTGAGCACAATTTAGTGGTATACCTACAAATGATTGAGTCCTTGACTCCCAAAGTCGGAAAACCGTGTATTGGGAGACAGTTTATTCCCCTGTTACAATAAGTATAAACCAACTAAATTAATTAATTAGGTAGATACATGATTTATTTATTAATATTCTTAATATGCTAGTATTTAGGTACTTAAAAATAGTAACAAAATTCCGAAATATATAGTTAACAAATGTATCACATCAACAAATATATTATTATTATCATTTAAGATTCATAATAAAATTAAGAACGATCCGTTTTAAAACATTCAAGACAGCAATATAAAATAATTATGTAGGGTAATTTATAAAATACAGTGGGAATGACCGCCCGCCACAGAAATAGCGCCACCGCGCTGCTAGCAACTGTCCCATCCATACATTTTAGTCGGGTAGGTACAGCAGTTTTGTACCTCCCTGTATTCCACAGAAATACCGCCACCGCGCTGCAAGCAACTGTCCCATCCATACATTTTAGTCGGGTAGGTACAGCAGTTTTGTACCTCCCTGTATTCCACAGAAATACCGCCACCGCGCTGCAAGCAACTGTCCCATCCATACATTTTAGTCGGGTAGGTACAGCAGTTTTGTACCTCCTTGTATTCCACAGAAATACCGCCACCGCGCTGCAAGCAACTGTCCCATCCATACATTTTAGTCGGGTAGGTACAGCAGTTTTGTACCTCCATGGTATTCCACAGAAATACCGCCACCGCGCTGCAAGCAACTGTCCCATCCATACATTTTAGTCGGGTAGGTACAGCAGTTTTGTACCTCCCTGTATTAAGCACACATAAAAACCGCGCGTAGGTCCCTTCGGGGTGATAAGAAGCCTAGTAAACAATAAGGCACTAGGACATTCGGCTTTTTTACGCCAGAGCCACTTTCTAGAATTTATTTTACTATCAATTACGAGTACATACTGACGAAAAAAAAAATTATGTTTTGTTTTTAGTTCTTTTAATTCTGTTGGTATAGGGACGGTCCTTTTTAATATGCTGACACCGCGATTTCGATGTTGGTCCCAGGGAGAAAGTTGTTCAGTTTGACGGTTTAATCATCCCAAAAGTGTCAGCATATTAAGAAGGAAGGAAGTATATTTCCAAAATGTTTAAAATATCCTCAATTCTGTTACATGTGAACAAGGTACATCAATTAGTAAAAAGGGGCAAACAACAAATTTGTGTTTTATTTTGGAACAGCAGAGTTGACCTTATAGATTTTGCCATCCCTAGCACTCACAACTTGCAGACAACAATATCAGAAAAATAAGCAAAATACCAATATACCTTTTTTTCGAATTGATTGCCCAATAAAGCATTACTCAGGGAGCATAGACTGCTTATTACTGCGGACTATGGGGGGACAACACCAGTGACGGCGAAGCGCCCTGATAGGTCTACCGAACCAGTGAGTGATTGGTGAGACCAATAGAGATCGGAACGTAGTGTAGAGCACACGCAACTATGTAGTAAAAACTAAACTGATATTTCAATCTTTTTTTTTGTTTTGCAATGAATTTCAAGCAGGGCTCTTTATAGTAATTAAAAATGTAGTCTAAATACAATAAAAACACAAATATACGAGTGAACGACATACGAAATCAATATTTCTTAATCGCAAGATCATATTTAAGGTGGACTTCCGATGCCAGCGGCCGATGCGACTAACGCGCGCGTCTGACGCGAGGTTCTGTCATATTTGACAGAACCTCGCGTCAGACGCGCGCGGCCGACGACAGACCTCACTTCCGAGGTCAGCGACTGACGCGTGCCTATTGTGCAGAGTGTTATCACTTTAGGGTATTTTCCCCGAAATTTAGGGTATGTTCTTATGTTTTGGTGTTTTGTTTAAAAACACAAATAAAAAAAACAATACATATTTTAATAAATAATATTTGATTGATTGATAGGTTTAGAGAAATATATGAATGCATTTTTTTTACAGGATTTTTGATAAAATACATTTTTAAGAGATATTATAATAAGACAGGGATGCGTTGCGTCCCCTTGGCTTTTTAACCTATATATGGATCGCTGTCTAGCTAATAATTATGTAGGCAAGAGGGATTTTTCGAAAAAAGATAAATTAGTTTCAAATGGATCGATAGATGGTGTTATCGCAATGTGGATGAGCGACCTTGCAGATAATAAAATAAAAATAAAAAATAGTGAAAATTAAGCAAATTTTCGGTAAAAACATCATAATATGTCTGGCGAACATTCTTGTTCTGCGTGACGTCAGCGCATAGCCGCGCGCGGCCGCGGCCGATGCCATAGACATCGGCCGCGCGCGTCTGACGCGCGCGTCAGTCGCTGGCATCGGAAGCGGCGCCATACGTTTTCATAGTAACTAGTATGGCCGCATCGGCCGTCGGCCGCGAGCCGCGCGCGTCAGACGCGTCGGCCGCTAGCATCGGAAGTCCACCTTCACGATGCCGATGGTATTTTAATTGAAACTACTAAAAAATCACATCAAAAGTTGATGTGGGGCTGTGATAGGCTGAAATATGTAGAGCTAATTTGATTTGTTAAACGGGACCAATATTGTCCTGAACTTCAGCATAGTTTCCTAGTCCTCCATTAGCTGTATATTTTAGATCCGTCCAACAATAATTTAATTATTATAAATTTGACGTCACCGCATTAAAACAAGTAAGCAACATCCCATCCCATACCCACGCATTTCCCCAATACGTGCGATATCTCTCCATAATTAGGTCGAATTCGGTTTCTAACACATCGTCAAAATTTGTCGGGAATGCCGGTCGTTAAAATCACATATTTGTTTAGGAGCATCATGAGTCGTGAGCCAGCCTGCAGCGATTGGATCATAAAATCTCCCTTTATGTAAACAGTGGCCATTTTCTAATCTAATGAGATATACTGAGACCCGGTTTTAATGCTTTACGTAAATGTACTTGAGTGTTAAGGTTACATGTAGGATGTAAAAAGGTTAAAATATCTATGGACTTAGCACCTACGTTTATAAACATTCATAGTTACGTGAACCACAGAGTACTGTAGTAATACTGCCGTAACATTAACTACATGTTACATGACATGAAATGTAATAAATCTAAACTTGAAAAGTCTAATTAATGGTTCCTAAAACAACTGAACCGAACTGCGCCCGCGGCATGGCGCCTCGATAAACGTTTTATCGCGCCTGCTGGCTCGTTCGTTCGCGTGCAATAAGAAAGAGACGTAGGGTGCGATAGATATATATCGAGCCGTCATGCCGCGGGTGCTCCAACAACAACTTGACAATAATAGCAGTGGTTGTTGGACTGTGGGAATGTTAACTGTTTTTTAGGGTTCCGTACCCAAAGGGTGAAAACGGGACCCTATTACTAAGCCTACGTTGCCCGTCCTTCTGTTTTACCTATTTAGGGCTGTAACTTTTGAACCGTAATAGCTAGATAGTTGAAATTTTCTCAGATTATGCGTTATTACGGTGGATTTGTTAACAAATAATAAAAATGTCAAAAAGTTAAAAATAAAGGGGGGTTCTCAACAAGAAACTAGTTTTTATCAACGTTATTTCTTCACGCGCTATCGTAAAAACAGTAATACATACAAGCGTCAAACTTAGTGTGATTATAGAGCAAACTCTACAGAATAACAACAAATACTCAAAACCGGCCAAGTGTCAGTCGCTCTCGCGCTAAAGGTCCCAGACAAAAAAAAGATTTTTTTCTAAGTTAATAATGTTGTGTTATGTGGTGGTGTGGTACGGAACCCTCGGTGCGCGAGTAACCCGACTCGCACTTGACCGGTTTTATTTATACTTATATTTGTAAATACTCGTTGTGTAATATTTTGTTTTTGTATTTCTTTTTTAATACAAATATACAACGTGTTAATGAATTAACGCAAAACTAGAAAGTAGTTTGTTTAGAATCGAGAGCAGAATCGAATTATCATGGTTTCAACATAGGTAATTTTTTTCAAAACATTAAATAATTTTTTTGCAAAATTTAAAATTTTCAGAACCCGATGTCAACCCACCGCACGGGCACACTCACCCTACTTACTACCAAAATAAGATTATAAAAATGTATCCATGAGTACGTTAGCGCTTTCTTTCAGTGCTGAAATGATATCAAATAATTTTTGCCTCAAAACTTAAAATGCGAATAACTTTTAATTTTTACTATCAAAATAATGAAATTATTGTTTCAATCTAATTATTTTGTTATAAATCAGTTGGGGTGTATGAGGTTTTGCGCTAATTCATTAACACGTTGTATAATTCTATACTCTATCCTTTTTAACCTTTGTTTTGTTGTACGGGAAGGTAAAAAAATGCTCTTTTTATTATGATTACATTTCCGTTTTTGGATTATTATTATCTGTCTTCGTTCCAAATTTTTGTTTCAATACATGTAAAAATGAGGAAGTTATTGAGGTAGGGCATACAGACAAAATTAACGATAGTATAAGAGGGAGGTTACACGTTCAGTATTTCGTCATTCTGGTCCATCAGTCTGGTCATGTTTATTTGATTTGAAGGGAAACGGATATACTGAAGCACCATATAAGTCGGGTCAATCTCGAATCAGTTTCCCTTCAAATCAAATATACATGACCAGACTGATGAAATAATGACCGTGTAACCTCCCTCTAAGGGTTCCTTGTTTAACTACGGATCCCCGAAAAACTATAAAAAGCATCAAGTTGAAGTGTAATCTTAACTCGCACATATTGTGACGTATAAAAGAATGCAGCTACATAAGTGTTTTACGTAATAGTGACGTCCGTTTTATCATTGGCTATCATTCAATTGCTTTATACAGCAGCTGATAAATGAACAAATTGAGGATTATTGCTTTAATAGACTACTGAAATACCGTTTTGTAAGCCAGTGTAACAAAGGACAATAATAATTCGTAGAGTTCGTATTCGATTTGAAAACATTGTTGTTTACGTAATTTTACCGATTTCTAGGAGTTTATACCTAGCTGGAATGGCGTTAGAGCAATTCTCAAATTAGAATAGAACCTAATGGTTCTTCTTAAAATAAACCGGAAATTAACATTACAATCCAAATAAAAAAAAAACTGGAAAACTGTTACTCAATATGCCGACAATTTTTTAATCAAACTAAACATCGGGAAAAAAATGTGCTGCTGTTCCATATAAAACCGTAAACCTGCCTGCATGATTTCTCTAGAAAGGATAATGCTGTTACAGTTCTGTCGTCATCCACCGGTGTATAGTTCTTTTGTCGAAGCTGCAGACGTGTATGCCGCTTCTCGTATAGAATTGTACAGCCATGAGAAAAAGTCTCCTAAAACACTGCTTAACACTTTCGTTGCTAAGATCAAAATCGTGATCCTCGCGCTGTGCTAAAACTGAGGCCCCTCGTAGGTCGTGCGCACAGTCGTAACGTAAAAACGACCAAATGGCTCACCTCGTGGGTCACCCGCACATGCGTAAGGTTTGGGTGACTCACTTGACCCTCCTCGTAGGTCGTGCGCACAGTTGTAACGATAAACTGGCTCGTCTCGTGGGTCACCCGCGCAGGCGTAAGGTTGTCGGTGACTCGCACGGTAGGTCATGAGCACAGGCGAAATGCAATTGAACTGACTCGTTACGTGGGTTCTTCAGCACTGCAGCCCATTTGTCGCCGACCTACGACGTAGGCAGTGAAAGTGTTAAAACATCTGCAACAGATGTGATTCTACATATGCCTATGATGATAAGTCTCACCTGCAGAGCTTTCAGCATGGGCACCTTGTCGAGCAGCTCCTCGTACAGCTTGCGCTTCTTGAAGGCGCTCTTGAGCAGGATGCGGCGGAAGGTGTGGCGGTCCATCGCCCACAGCGCGCCGGCGGTCTGCGCGCGCACCGACGCCGCGCGCGGCATGTTGTACATCAGCGCCAGCTCCCCGAACGAGCCCGACCCTTCGTACGTGTGCACCACCTAAAAGAGATACTAGCTTGAAGATCTAATCTTATTTATAACGAGCTTTTACCCGCGACTTCGTCCGCATAAATTATATATCTACCAGATTTTAAGTCAGATTATAAGCTATCAAACAAAAAAAGTTTCATCAAAATCGGTTCAGTAGTTTTTGCGTGATGCTCGAACAAACAAACAGTAAAAAGTCCAAAAATTTGTGATTTGGAATCAGGGAAGCTTAAAAACCATATCATAATCTTTTTTTTGTAAATATCTTCAATACACACCTTCGGTTACAGTTTTATAATAGTTTAGATTAATGCACTCTTGCTTGTGCGTTAGCACTGCATTTCCGCCAATGTCAAGTAGTTTATGGGAGAATCTATCCCAATCTCAGGGATTGTTTTTGGACAAGAACAAGAAGAGATTGAGGAATGCGGAGTCTCGTGGCAGGCAAAAACGCGACGCGCGAAACCACGCGAGACGAGTGCTCGGGTCAGTTCCTGCAACGTGACTCCGGTCAAATCTTATCTTGATGTGGACACTTCGACCCAGTGGGATCTTTTGTGTTAGCCCCAATACTTTTTACCCGTTATATAACAACCCGTAGACGTAGACGGATCGCCGTAGGGATCGCTTTGGTATATACCGTTGACAAAAGGGAATACATTTTTACAGGGTGTAAGTGATAGCCTAGCAAATACTGAAACGGTGAATTCAGACCAAACTGAACAACTAATATGGAGCCTACTTCAGAAAATGCGAAAAAAATCAGCTGTTTCATACAAAAATGCTGTACCTGCCTGACTAAAATGTATGGGACAGCTGATTTTTTTTCGTGATTTCGATGTTGGTGCCATTGAGAAAGATGTTCAGTTTGACGGTCTGATCATCTCCTTAAAACAAGTGTCAGCATATTAAGAAAGATCCTGTATAAATTACCAAAATGTCTGATATTGACTATAACTTAATCCCAGTTATAGTTCGATGCTTAATCCAGCTAAACGTTTTCTTTAAAGTTACATCGGTAAAATAATGAATCTAAAATGTCTATTTATTTCCAAGAAAATGCAATGTAAAAAGAAACATTTGATAATTGAAGTCTAAACCAGATGAGATGACGTCATCGCAACCGACTATTATAGTCTTGCCGACAAAACGTCAACACGCTGATTTATACTGTTGTCTCTCTTTAGCACCTGCCAACTAGTAACCATAGAAATGACATTATGTTTTTGACGTCATTGAATCGGTCGTTGCTTGTCCTTTCAGCGCACTCTTTTGAGATTCTATTGAGAAATGTAGAATCATTATGGGTAGTGTCCGACAGAAGTTTAGTTGTAAGTGTATTAGGTTGTTGATTTTCCCAATAAAAATAAAATAAGAAGTTGCGGCTTAGGCCAAAAAAGCACCTTTGGCTACACGTTCGGCTTCGGCGAAAATCAGCCGAAGTATTGGCCGAAGCTAAAGCTTTGTATTCAGCCGTAGCCGAAGCTAAAGCTTTGTATTAAGCCGTTCGGATTTTTTGTACTTGCTGGTTTGTTACAATGTTACTATTTTAATTCATTTTCATTTGGAATTGAACATTTGGTATAACTTTGCCATTTTAGATTTAATTTCATAGAGAGTTAGATTTAGTTTCATTGACAAAGATAAATAAAACATAGAAAAAGAGTTCTTTAATACCATGGCTGTGTGGAAGAAATGGCTTTTAGCGATAGACTTGTTTTGTCTATTTTGTTTGGTGTTAAAACAAAGTAATATTTATATGGTTATGCAACCACATGCAACATGCATAGTAATACTAAAGGAAAAGTCACTAGAAATGTGTCTGTGAAGACAATTTGAACAGAGAAAATAGCTGGCTTTTGTGCAAGTCTATTTCGATCCTGAACATGTGTTTACTGTTATGAAATGTTAAAAATAATGTTGGAACAATATGATTTATCTCTGACATTCTGATAAATACCAAAACTGGTACATATGTGTTTCATCCTGCTTGTTTACAATAGCTGAAAAATATTTTACTCAAAATTAAAAGACATTTAGATCAACATTTTGTCATCATTTGTAAGCTATATATTTTATATCTTATTTATTACACCGTCATAGCAAGTTTTTTTACTTAAGAGTTCTTCCATCCCATGGTTGTCTGGAAGAAATCGCTTTTAGTGATAAGACCGCCATTTGTACCCTTACGATCTTTTATTCTGTTTTTGTAGCTGTATGTTTTGGTGTGCAAATAAAGAATATTTATGTTATGTTATGTTATTTTGTCTTGGCTCAGAAAAGTGTCGAAGATGAGAATGTCAAAATGGAATTTATAATGTATTATTAATTCTGCAACATCTACTTCTTGGACGCAAGATACAGTCAACAACCGCGAGCATCATTTCTAAGACTTTTAAGGCTTTCGCTGCTACGCTCAAAACCATACTCCTCGCGCAGTGCATTGACGCCCCTCGTAGTTTGTGCGCACAGTCGTAACGAGAAAACGACCAATGCAGCTCACCTCGTGGGTCACCCGTACAAGGTTTGGGTGACTCACGCTGTAGGTCATGAGCACAGGCAAAATGCAATAGAACTTCACCCCCCTCGTACGTCGTGTGCACAGTCAGTCGTAACGTTGAAACAATAAACGTGACTCGTCTCGTGGGTCACCAGCGCAGGTACAGTCTGTCTATAAAGTCGTGACAAAAAATGAGGGCGCTGCCTCCACGCAAGAACGTCAAAATCAAGCATAACCTGGCAACACCACTATACTAAAATGATTAGTTCCTCAAACATTAATGTCACGACTTTATAGACAGACTGTAAGGTTATCGGCGACTCGCGCGGTAAGTCATAAGCACAGCCGAAATGCAATACAGCCGACTCGTTACGTGGGTTCATTAGCATTGCGCTGCGGCCCATTTGTCGACGAAGATCGTCAGCAGTGAAAGTGTTAAAATTGGTCCGCTTCGTTATTACCCTTTTCCTATTATTTGTGGAAAACACTAAATGCAATTTTTCGTTTCGTGTAATCTTTTCTTTATAATGTAAGTTCGAATGGTTTACCTTCTCGACGCCGTCGTCGCCGGTGACCAGCACGTCGAAGACCCCGTTCTCGATGACGTAGAAGTTGTCGCCGTCGTCACCCTGCCTGATTATATACTCGCCGGGCTCGGACCGCTTCTCGAACATTGCGTCCAAGACCTGCACAGACGTTCAGTTTGTATAAGGACTGATGCCAAAAGTAATGGACATAGCACCATTTTTTGAGGGATATGGGATATTTTCTCCCAGATGTTGCGTTAGTAACGGGTTTCAGGATGGAGAAATGACTGCTGCACAAGCCTACTTTCATGGTGTGCAAAACTCGAAAAATACTAGGAACATTATTTTATTATTATCACAAAGATAGTCATTTATTTTATCATACACCATCGGATTGTATTTTTTTTTGAGTTAAAATCGAATTATAAGTAGTAGGGTATCGGAGAGGATGCGTTTTTATTTTATACTAGACTAGAGATTACCCGCGACTTCGTCCGCACAAATTATATACCAGATTTTTAGTCAGATCATAAGCTATGAAACAAAAAAGTTTCATCAAAATCGGTTTAGTAGGTTTTGCGTGATGCTCGAACAAACAAAAATCAAAAATATGGAATAAGGGACACCAAAGCGCGCTCACACACGAGCGACACTTTACGGTCGCTGGGTGTCGCGAAGGGTGGCGCGACCGTAAAATGTATGAGCGCAACGCTCTGCAACCTACGGCGACAGCAAAGTGTCGCTCGTCTGTAAGAGCCCTAAAAACTATATCGTAACTTTTTTATATCTTCAATGTACAGCCACACTTCTGTTACAGTTTTATAATAGTTAAGATGTATAAAGACACACGTTCACTACTACAATCTGATAGATATGACATTTGACACGTAGTTTGCATGTCTCGCGCGCCAACACTACATCTATGGAATCAATAGCGCATCGTTGGCGCGCGTTGCAAGTTGCGGCTTGGCTTGTGTTAAGAGGGCTATCACAGTCCAGTGGCGCCCTCATCACATTAAAAAAGATTTCTCAATAAAGAAAGCCTAAATTAAAAAAGTGTTCAACATCAAAAATACAAAAGCCTTCAATCGATTGTTATACAATACTTTTATAGGTTCTAAACATTCCACTTTTAGACAATTTCGAATAAAAACAAAAGCGGCCGTTTTTTTTCTCTTTTCAAAATTTGTATGTTTAGACCTTTAAAAAACCTATAAAAGTATGCTATAAAAATAGCTTGAAGGCTTTTGTAGTTTTGACGTTGAGCACTTTTTTAATTTAGGCTTTCTTTATTGAGAAATCTTTTTTAATGTGATGAGGGCGCCACTGGACTGTGATAGCCCTCTTAACACTGTCATCTAAGTTTCTTTTATATAATCTTGGTTCTATCCAGTTTCCTGAATATTCTAGTTTCTAAAAAGTTCTCCCTTAGCTCAGTACACATAATCCTTTAAGGTAAATGTGAAGGGATACCTCCAGTGAACATAACCTTTGATCTTTTTCACACCCTATTAGGCAGTCAAAGCCCGATATTTACATTATAAATACGGCTAAAAAGACATCGTGTAACATTCAGTTAATTCGTAAAATTACTTTTAACTACGGCGTATGATCAGACCATGCTAGCTTCTTCCTGTATCGTGCGACGCAACTAAGAGATAATGTTGATAATGCAGTGTTTTACGGGTAAAACTATTTATCACATCATTCTATGCTGCAACTCTAAATGCCTATTAATAAGTGACCTTGTTATAAATAAATAGTTGAAGGAAAGTCTCAGTAGGCCTATTGTGTAAGCTGCCGATTATATCGGTTACGTATTTATGACTGTTCTGGCCCATTTTTAAATAATAATGTGTTCTTCCGATCATCATATCCATCGTCTGAAATAGAATAACCACAGTATAAGAAAGAGTACCTATTACTAGAATACTAGATACAGTACGGACACTCCCTTCCTCCCACCAATTTTTACCTCACCCCCTCAATCGCCCTCTGGTTACCGCGCACTGGTTACTCATTACCTAAGAAGACATAAAGTTCAATTTCTTTGGTTTCGCATGTGCTGACGTCATATTGTCAAATTCAATTTTTTGTATGCAGTGTCCGGGCTGTGGAATAACTAAATATTAAGAAGAAGACTCACCAAGACCTGTCAAAAAACACCATGTCGATTTGATACCGATATAGTCACACAAAATTACACAAAAAGTCCCCTGGTTCTGAGTCCTGACTGATTTCGGCCATGGTTACTGCATTACTTTGTTGTTAACGTTGATGAGCTCTCATGTGGAGACAACTAGGTATATTAGTATAAGAGATAAGTGTACTTTTTGCAACCATCAGCAGCAAGGTTGATTCAGTGTTAATGGGGTGTAGAGCTTCTCTGTGATGGGGATGGACCAGGTCTGCCTGCATAACTCCAGTCGGTTTAGGAGTTACTGATGATTAAAGGTCTGTAAAAAATTAACGATCAGCTGCACGGCTGATCGTATAATATTGTTGTAGTATGCACTGTAGCTATGTGAACAGTACAAAAACTGTCAAGTTCTGTCAGTCGGTTTAGGAGATACAGCCAGTCAAAGTTTCGACCTTTGAACGGCTGTATCTCCTAAACCGATTGATGAACCATGACAGTTTTTGTACCGTTCACATAGCTACAGTACATACTACAACAATAACATACGATCACATTTTTTACAGACCTTTAATCATCAGTAACTCCTAAACCGACTGGAGTTATGCAGGCAGACCTGGTCCATCCCCAGCACAGAGAAGCTCTACACCCCATAAACACTGAATCAGCCTTGCTGCTGATGGTTGCAAAAAGTACACTTATCTCTCGGAATATATGATCCCTCGCGCATAGCATACATGGTGTGCTTAAATGAGCATAGCATGTATAAATATGTAGATGATACACCCCAAATAGGAACCAATCGCGATAGTCAGTTTCTCTTATTATGTTAAGTTGTGAGCATGAACATACCTGCTGCATCTGCTGTGCGTCAAGCGAGCGGAACAGCAGAATGCTGCGCACGGCCTCCGCCAGCCGCGACCGCTGCGCATCCGACTTGGGGAACACGACCGGCGCTCCCTCGTCGGAGTCATCCTCCTCTGGATCATAAGTCTCCGCAAAGACAGACTTACGCCGGTTGTTGAACCGCGCCACCGGCGGCTCTGTTTGAATCGGTCGTACATGGTAAATAAACAATAACAATTGTACTATGAGAACCATAGCAAAAGCCTAACTAGGCGTGAACAACAAGGGTGAGAAATTTATTATGTCCAGTCATTAAAATAAGTTAGCGTGAAATGTAATTATGTTTCGGACAAATCTAATGTGTTCCTTTGAAAATAAGTTTATATTGCTTCGAAATATAGAGAAAATTGCGATGTGAACGAAAACGAAAACACTTCGTGACATGTAAATAAAGTGCGCGGGCGCCGTGCGACATCTCGCCACGTTCACATTATTAACGCCTAAGTAGGCCATAACATTAATCTGTAATAAGTATAGCAAATGCTTGTTGACCTTCCTACAGACTGGTTCCCTTGATTGAATAATGTTGCGTAAAACATGGTTTATCTCGAGATTAAAATTAAATTTGTGTATCCAAATTGGAGGATCAGTTTAACAAGCATATTCAAGTTTTTCTAATAGTTTGCTTCATAATTTGGCATGCCCCAGTTATTCTTGGCCCTTGCTCAAATACATTAATTACGATTAGTCCAAACAGATTGCCTATGCGTTTTGATCTGATACTTAATTGAGTCTCAATTATAAAATGTTAACTCATGATCATGATACTAACATGGACTAATTCCCAGATACACTCGACTATTCAGAAAACATTCAACTTACATAATAAAAACAACAACGTTCTCAATTATAATAATGATTCATAATATTGCAAAGAAACAGCCATAAATAGATTATAATGATATTTTAGATATAACAATAAAAAGGTAAACTTTAAGTGGTACTCAAATAAAGATCTGTTCATGTTAAAAGAGTAGCTTATCATGATGTCTTCAACAATGATGAGATTATAATGGACACTACTGAAATTATTCTTTTCAACTTATACCATCATGGCTTGAACGAGTACTGAGGGTGCTGCCTGAAAAATGCATAACACATATAATAGAAAAGATTTATATGACTGATAATCTTCTCAAGACAAGATTATCATATTTTAGGATTATTTTTAACTAATTTAGTCGTGATGTCACTATTGTACTCTAAACTGTCATAGTAAATACAGGGATAATCTAGTAAGCTATGGCTATATCTTGCGTGAGTTAAATATAGACGTCGTGACGACGTAACGTCACTATTAATCAACAGGTAAAGGCAAATCCACAGTAGAACTCTTAAACACCGCTCGTACCTAATCATTATTCTATGACTGTGAGACTTTTAGACAAAAAAACTACATTTTTCAAAGTGAGTCATTATAGATAATGTACTTTTATAATGGTCATGTTTCTTACTACACGTACTACTGTAACAATGGAGCAGAACATCTCTCTTAAGCAAATATAACTCAAGGTCTGGTTAGCACCTGTACATTTCATTGTAAAGATACACATTACCTACAATTACATAGGCTTGGCTAATTTTATGTAACGCACGCGTAAAAAAAGGCTAACATCTGGTGCGCTTGATGTAAAAGTCAGCCACGAACGTGAAAAAATAAGCCAATCACATAACAAAGTTCAAAGCGTTAAAAAACAAACAAACCAATTGGATCAGTGTAGTAAACACTGAAAATTTATGTTTCAGTCAAACATTTTCACTTGCATTAGTATGCCAGGTTCTCAGAAGCGGTTAGTGGTTGTTTTCAAATACTCTCATCAAGATGGTATTGTTTCAATTGAAAATATGTGCTATGAATTAAAATTGTTTCTTGTGACTAAGAATTTAAGGCTGCTCTACATTGTGAATGAATGAGACGTTTTAGATACCAATCTAGAATTATAGACCTACATATTTGCTATTATGACCTGGATATTTTAGATTTTGGAAATTTTTTCATTACTGTAAAACTTTAATGATTTTTGTGAAATTTTAGATACCGTAGTAAAAACTACCATGAATAAAGATAGAAAGAAAACAGAAAAGTAAATTTTTGTTGTCATACGTAACACTGTGTTTAATTTATAACTTGGCAACAGCGATATTCCCTAAAATCTCAAATTAAACATAAATAAAGTTATATCATTGAAACTATGATGGCATATTGCCAAAATTCTGAGCGTAGTGATTACAACCGTTAGCTATATGAGTGTATTTATAAACATTTTTTTATTCATCTCTGTATAAAAAAGACCAACAGGTTCTAAATATAAGATTTTGAGTGGCTGCTAAATTCTGTGAAAAAAGATAATTAGGTACCTCTATCGTCTAGCGACTAAATGAAACTAAAGCTACGACTACTTAAAAAATTCTAGCGTTTCTAATAGCCTGCTTTAAATGAGATATGATTAGCGTACAATTTATAATTCTTGATATTGATTGTGATATTATTAAATGATTAATTTACAATATCTTATTGTTTTCCAATAGAAAAATTAGGACTGAAAATATATCTTGAGTGGTCAATTCACCACATCACTCTACCTTTAGCGAGTGACTGGACAATTCTCACACTAATAATAAATTGCAAGGCTCATTTAACATTTCAATGGTTTTATCAAGTGCAGTGGTTTAATCAAATAATTAAAGCAGTATTATCTTCAAGCTGATAATATGAAGTAGTACTTCAACATTTGGCACCGACATTATTGCAGGCCTTGCATGTAAATACCAACATTTACTCAAGTCTAGTCCGTAGGTGACATGGACTGAATAACTAGGTGGATAATTAGGTATTCAGTTAATTAAAAATGGATATGATGTCCTATGCTGCGGCGAGGCCCTAATAAGCTCACCTCAGGTGTCCCGACATGGTTCTGGAGAATATTATTCAAAGAATGATCAGTGAATGAGTACCTTCTTCGTCTGATATTATGGACTCATCGGGCGTGCCGGCGGTGGGGCCCCGCACTATGGTCGTGGTCCTGTTGTTCTGTAACCGTGTGAAGAACTCGACGGCGTAGTTGATCACGTCCCCGGGCTGCTCCAGCAGGTAGCTTATGGTAAACTCCAGTAAGATCTCTCTAAGGTCATCCGGGACCTGTATGCGTCCGCCCTGAGGCCTGCTCATGTCTAACGGGGAAGCCTCGCTTTCTCGATAGGATCCCGAGCGGAGAGCGTCGAAGCGACACGTTAGATTACAATTCCAATATCATAGCCATCGAATTAGCTAAAGCGACACACCAACGAGCAACCTTACGACGGGAAGTAGCACTACATACAAAACGTTAGTAATAAATAAAACCACACTATTATACTAAGATTTTCTCAAATAATAGTCTCTGCTACGGGAAATTAAATACAATGACACACTTAGAAAATTATCTTCGTCCTCCAGCCTGACAAAATATAAAATCTCCCTTCACAAAAGTAAAAATGGCGAATTTTTGATTGCCCTACTTCTCACTTCACTTCACTCATTTTTTTTGGTTAACAGTATTGCCATACAACAAAATTGTACCATAGACTAAAACAGTTGACAATCGATCGTAGGAGGAGGTTGGGCAAAGCAAGAGCAAGACAAGAAGATCATTAAGGGCCCATTCACTGCAGTCCGACGTGTAGTGTAGGACTACTTGGACTACAGACGCTGTTTCATACATTTTGCTCAAGGTTGTCGGACGCGTCTTTTACCTCGATCTTTCGCGCGCAAAAGAACGAGATAAAGGACGTGATAAAGCCGTATTACAGCTATCGCGGGTGTGCATGCTACCAGCACTGATAGGCCTACAGCAGTGCTGGAGGAATATGCTATTTCACTTACGTTAAGAACGACATTTGCTTGAATTAACTTAAAAAGTGGTGCCATTTGTGTTTTCGTTTATTTATTACCTATGCGTTTTATCATTTTATCACAGATTTATATAGCGTTTTATCATAGCGTTTTATAGATTCGCTGAGCGCGTTTACTGGAAAGGGATGGGAGATAATAATATTGTGATGACACTGATGACAAAAAGCGTAAAAAGAGAATGACTAGAAAATGCATTGAAATTATAATGATCGCGAAAACGAGGCAGGCTTACATTTTGTTAATGCTAATAAGCAAGAGAAAAATCTTTGTTTTATTTCCCTTTTTGGATTTTTGGGTGCGGCGTGCTTCTAAAAAAAAAACTAAAGACATTGGCCGTCATCGGCCGTATGGGCTAGATCCCTTTGCCTAAAAAAGAGTTTACATATTTTAAACGTTTGTTTTTTTTAATCGAATTTTTATTGTTTATAGTGAGTTTTGATTCGTAAAATTGATGTTGTTTTGCGTAACAAAGTGTCGTGCAAGTGAACAATATACAGTTCTGTGAAATATGATGGTGTATGGGTCGTAAAAAGGAAAAGTGTTCCGTCATTTGTATCGCGGCAAAGCGGTAGGTTCTCTTCTTTCCTGTGGAATTCTCTTTCTCTGCGTCTTTTAAATGTCTCCAAAAACTCCAAAGAAGCGTCAAAACGTCGAACACCAACGTTTTAATTGCTATAAATGAGAGAATTTTATTGAAGACATTGGTTGTATGGGATATTATAATCTCTTTACCTTGAACGGCACCAAAAAAAAAAAAAAAAGTAAAAAAAACAACACTGACACAACACTGACATTTCATTTTTTTTTCTTTGCATCATGTGTTTCGAAATTTTGTACAATTTTTAAAATTTTCACTATAGAAAATAATCAGAATGGAGACTAATTTTCAAAAGCAATTGTCGTGTAATTACAAACCAATTATAATTGATGAAATCGCCCTCGAGGGCTTGGACGGCATAGGAATCGACTTATTATGGAGACGTATAGAAAAACGTATTTCGTCGCCGATCACAATGAAAATGAAAGCTCGATTTTGGAATTTCATCTTGGGTAACAGAGATGTAATGTTTTACCAACTTCCTGAGGCACCTGAAAAGGTTAAGATTTTGGACAGGTTTACAATAATTGACGAGGAATCTGGTCACCTGCTGGACCCAGTAAGTGGAAGTTTTTTTACCAAATTTTTCCTTTTATTTAAATTAAATGTGGGGGGAAGCCTAGGTCCTGCAGTCGACGTCCATTGGCTGAGATGATGATGATGATTAAATTAAATAAAAAAGTAGTTCAAGAAGTTTTAAGAAGTTAAGAAACATGCTGCCTTAACACTTTCGTTGCTAAGCTCAAAACTATGATCCTTGAGCACGAGCTGTGCTAAAACTGACGCCCCTCGTGGGTCGTGCGCACAGTCTTAACATAAAAAGACCAATGCGGCTCACCTTGTGGGTCACCCGCACAGGCGCAAGGTTTGTGTGACTCACGCTGTAGGTCATGAGCACAAGCGAAATGCAATAGAACTTGACCCCCCTCGTAGGTTGTGCGCACAGTCGTAACGTTAAAACGATAAATGTGGCTCGCGTTGTGGGTCACCCGCGCAGGCGTAAGGTTTTCGGTGACACGCACGGTAGGCCATGAGCATAGGTGAAATGCAATTGAACCGGCTTGTTATGTGGGTGCGGCCCATTTGTCACCGAACTACGGTGTAGGTCGTCAGCAGTTAAAGTGTTAATTGAGGGGTGGGAGGTGGTTTGGTGAGGGGATCGAGGTGAACCCCCCTGTGAAAAGGGGGAGAGGAAACCCCAAATTTACAGGGGTAGTTCTCCTCGACCCCCCCTATCCCCTTCCCCACCCTCAATAAAAGTTGCACGTTTCTAATGACGAAAATCAGCCAAGGAGTGTGTGCCATAGTTCTGATTCTTTATTTCTTCATATTGTTGTTGCAAACTTAAAATATCTTATGTGTAGAAGTACCTTCGAGAAAGTCTTTCTAATTAATTTGGCTAGCACTTAAGATATTTTTTCCCATCAGTGACATAATAAGATATTCACATAAGAGTTTTTCCAAACGGCGGCTATTCAAAATCACTTTTCAAATATCAACGGAACTCATTTTTGGAAAAAATTGTACATAGGAGATTTTAAATTTGCAGCTACATTTATAATGTTTCTTCATAAAATCCAAAAACTCAAAATCTCTAAGTAGGTACTTACATTTATGTATAGTGTTTTTTGGATTTTGTTTGGTCTAGGTCATGGTACAATAATATACTGCGCCTGGTATTCTCTTCCGATCACGTGACTGACCATGTGACTGACACAAGTCTATGTCATCATACCCTTTTAACATGTTTAGCAGCTATTTTTTTGTGACGTAGGCTTGTGTCACTCTGGGAATAGAAGACCTTGTTTTTTTAGACCACGGTCTAGGTATGAAAATTCATGTTCAGATTAATTAAATGATACACAGAAATAAAAAAATTCATTTTCAGGAAGATTATCTAGACGGTCCATACGAATACCATCCAGTAGAAAGTGAACATGGATCCAGTATAAATATCCTCACAAGAACCTCGATCAACAAGAGTGAGCTTTGTTCCACACCCTACGACAGAGTGGTAGCAGAGTACGGAGACACGTTAGTAATGGTCGCTTCTATAGAGCTGCGATGGCACGCTTTGGCACCCCACATGCCCATTACCCAAATGTCACAATTGACTCCTTTACATTTCTGTATGTTAGAGTTGGTTGGCAGATCTAGGGAGAATGTAAGTAGTTTTTTCTGTTGCCTTAGATAACTGTTTTGCTTACCCGATCGGACAATGATTTTTAGGGTTCCGTACCGAAAGGGTGAAAACGGGACCCTATTACTAAGCCTACGTTGTCCGTCCGTCCGTCTGTCAGTCTGTCCGTCCATCTGTCCGTCTGTCCTACCTATTTAGGGCTGTAACTTTTGAACCGAAATAGCTAGATCGTTGAAATTTTCTCAGATTATGCTTTATTACGGCGGATTTGTTAACAAATAATAAAAATGGCAGAAAGTTAAAAATTAAGGGGGGTTTTCAACAAGAAACTAGTTTTTATCAACGTTTTTTTCTTCACGCTCTATAGTAAAAACGGTAATACATACAAGCGTCAAACTTAGTGTGATTATAGAGCAAACTCTACAGAATAACAACAAATACTAAAAACCGGCTAAGTGTGAGCCGGTCTTGCGCTAAAGGTCCCGGACAAAAAAAGCTTATAATAAAAAAAAAGTTAATAATGTTGTGTTCTGTGGTGGTGTGGTACGGAACCCTCGGTGCGCGAGTAGCCCGACTCGCACTTGACCGGTTTTTTATGGGTTGTTGTCCCAGTTTTGGATCTGAACATACTAGTTACCATGTACTTATAAGTTTTTTAACTTACGACCACAATCTCCCTTGGGGTGGTCAGAAACATTGCACTCTTTCTCCAGACGACAACAGATCAAGCTACACAAAACCAAAATAAGCTGGCTATGTGACACTATACGTTATTTAAACTATGTAAGGCCAGCTTATTTTGGTTTTGTATACCTTGTTGTGTCTCTGTGTTTACATGTCAACTTTTTTTTTTATCTGTAATTTTTATAATACAAATTACCTTAAATTAAAATAACACCAAGATTCAATTTCTCATTTAAGTACATATTTTATCTTTCTAGGGACAAATGACAATAGGAAAAACGAATCTAACAAAAATAATGAAAGACTCCAAACTACTGTTCTATAATAGGAACTATCTAAAAAAATTGGATTTAATCAGAGTGCAATGCTTAACTCAAAACATTGCTGGTAAAGGAGTAAAAAGTTTATTATTACGTTTGAAAAGATTCCACCAACCTGCCATATTAAGTATGCCCAAAGTTGGTAAACTCAAAGAGGTGATTGACCACCTGTCTACAAAACCTGAGTATATGGATAGGACTGATGTTTTAATAAAAAAAGGAACTATAACACAGGCACAGTGCAAAAGGCTTCAGAAAACTCAAAATATATTCAGTTTCGTAAGTACATTATGATTCTTAACTTAACATAATTTAATATTCTTTATGGTAGGTGTGCATCATCAAAACGATGTGAATAGATGAAATCGGCTTTATCACTAAAGCTGGCTTTCCACCAGAGCTGGACTGGACTTCCTCGGGATTTTATCCTCGCCCACAGCCTTGCTTGCACAACGATAACAGCAAAAACCGCGATAAAAAAGGTTCTTCCATAGAAAATTTCAAAATAATTGCTACTCTACCCTACCCAAATGTAAGGAACACCCGATTTAGATTTTGGTTCCAATAGTGAAAGGTGTTTTAGTTTGATGGTCTAAACTTTAGACTCTAAAGCACTCTCTACAAATTATATAATGTAAATTATTTAATTTTACACCCTGTATACTCCAGGCTCAGGTAGGCTGCCTGTCCATTGAAGCTGTGCGAGCTGTGCGAGCTGTGTAGCTGTGTTTTTTTAACCAATCAGGAGCTCGGGCGAGGCGCGGCCGATCTCGCCCGAGCTCCTGATTGGTTAAAAAAACACAGCTCGCACAGCTCGCACAGCTTCAATGGACAGGCACCCTTCACCTACTTCTGAATTTCTGAACTCTAATTTTACAAAATATTGATGAAAATTGCAGGTTGAAAAACAAGTGATAGCAGAAGAAACAACTATTAAAAATGCTAAAGCAAAAAAATTTGAATTGAAAAGACGATTTATAGTCCTGACATCCCCAAGTGATGAGTCTTCAGATTCTGAGGGTGAGACAAATGATGAACCTCTCAAATGTCGGTACAAAATTGGAGTAAACTTGCTGAGACAAGCATACGAGAGATTCCTTGAAGCGGGTCTGAAAGGGCTAACCCAAATAGAAATAGCTCAACTACTTGGTGTGGAGTTTTACACTGCTAGGACAATTTGCAGGGTGTTCAAGGCAAGGAAAATTGTTAGAGAATTTTTTGAGGATAAAGGTAGACAAAGGACTGCAAGGTGATGATATAAACTTTTGAAGATGCTTACTAGACATATGTTATTCTTAGGGCTCTTACAGACCAGCGACAGTTGTCTGCGACAGCTCGCGACAGCGGTCGGTGACCGTCGCGCGACCCTCTGCGACTGTCGCGCGACAGTTGGCGACCGTGACGTAGGTATAGTCTGAGAGCACAAGTCTTGTTCTTGAGAGATTTCAGTTTGAAGAAAACGGAGGCTAAAAAATAACATGGTTGATATTTCTGGTAGTTTTTATAAGTTTTTCGTAAATTTTGGTTTCTTTAGATAATAGATAATCCATAATTGATTATCTTCATCATCAAGTCCATAAAATATTACAGACTGGTAAAAATAGGGCAATTATAATATACATTAAGTATATAGTTATAATATAACACTTAACATAACAAATTATAATTATTACACATAATATTATACACATAAATATTTATAAATACGTATACAGGGTAAGGGTGTAACAAAACACCCTAGTAATACCCTAGACAGTCGAGCGACAGTCGCGCGACGGTCGCAGAGGGTCGCATGCTGTCGCAGACAACTGTCGCTCGTCTGTAAGCGCTCTTACGGATCAAATACACGTTTAATATTAGATGGATGGATTAATAAATCACAGAGTTTATGCAATTCTCCCAAAGTAGCAACATCTAAAAATAGCATACCAGTCCCCAGACTGTATCGTACAAGTTTTTATTGTACTTGTAATAGAACTACAAAGATAGCCTTATTATTTATTGACAAATTTCAAAATTTTCAGATTCATTGCAGTACCGGCTACTGGAGAAATGGATTTCAAGTATGCAGAAGAAAAGAAAAAGTTTTTGGAATACTTGCTTGACAGTCAAAATGTCGGGAGCCGCGATGTTCCCACAGCAGTAAAGAGAGCGGCGGATACATTTGATGAGAACAGCGTAGTTCCGATCAAAAAGATTAAACTAGAACAACCAGTTGTACCGGAACATGAACATATATCAATTGATCCCAAATATATTGAGAATGACGTCACAGAAGTTAGGGTGTTAGATGGCTTAGCAAATTTCGAAAATGTTTCTCTTTTGGGGACAAAAAAATGTCCAACACTAAGGCAGTTAAGATTTGCAAATGGAATGCTAAAAGTAATACGGGAGAAGCTAGCCATCTCTGGTTATCAAACATTGAGTATGCTCGTCTCAAAAGAAATTAATGAACCACCATTAGATACAAAAGCGTTAAAAAAATTTGTACAGAAATTAGTCGTGGATGGTCAAATGAAGATAATAAAAATGAGGTGGCCGGTTCTGTTGAACAAATATTCCGTGCTTCTTTGCGCTCCGCACGTGCAATTAACTGATCCAGTGATCAAATCTAAATACAAGGAAATTAGTATAAGGGCAATTAAAAATAAAAGAACAAAAACAAAGAAGCCTTTACCAGATTTTAATGCAGCTAAGATTCTGTCAATATATTCTTACCCGCGATACATGAAAATTCAAAAACTTCATGAGTTCCTAATAAAGATTGTGTATTTCAGTAATGAGGACATGAACGAACTAACAGATTTGCCAGAAGGGTTTGCATCTCTAGTTCATATTATACCAGAATTCACGGTTGAATTTGCTTTAGGTAACATAAGCCCTTGTTCTATGGTATCCGAAATTTCACAAGACAAAATAACTGACGAGATGCTCAGCTTGAAACTTCGAAATACGCCAACTGACGTTTTCAGAATGTTTTTGCTTTCGACGAGTCTTCAAAACGCTATTAGAACAAACCTAAAAGGCTTGGCTATGCTTGGCCTTATACAACTGGTAAAAGAACCAACGCAATCTGACGACAGCGGTGCCTTGGGCTACGTTTTTTATGTAAACCGTCATGCCAAAACAATTAATACAACCGGTATTTGGCCAAGAGTAGTAGACAGCGCGAGAGCCGTTGACAAACCCGAACTAGAGAAATCTTATTACTTTGAGAGCTTCAAAGATGTTGAGGTCTTTTGGAGTGATGTTTATAACATCAGCACGAAAACGACTGTAGAAGTCTCGCGAGAAACAAGATTTCGGAAAAAGCTATTAACGGTTGTACGATCACCGAGCGAAGTACATGACAATGATAATGGACAAGTTTTGGGAGACGGTTTCGGGCCATGCGGTTTCGATTCATCCTTCTACATGGAGATCCCGCGACTGTGGTCAACCTTCTACTGCAAAGTGAAGAAAACACATCAAGTAATGCAGAAGAAACAAAAAATCAAAATTCCAACAAAAAGAGAAACGGTTAAAAAACTCAAACCTAAAGTAGTAAAGAAGAAGAAGCCTGATGTAGTCAAGACACCGGTAGTTGAAGATAAATCTAAAACTAAAAAGACTAGAAAAAGAGAAGAATCTTCCAATGTTCCGAAATGGACTATTGAAGAAGACAGGATTTTAATGTTATGTAAAGCGGCAATAACTATTATGAGTCCGATATCCCAACCAGGCTGTCTCAGGCTGAGAAACCTTGCCGCCAAGGACTTACTTTCCATTAATGATCCGAAAAAAACGGCAGCTGCCTGTCACAAAAGATCACTACAAAATGATTCAAATTGTACCCTTGCTTACGAAAAAGACTGCCTTATAAATGAGTTACGACGTCGAGGAAATCTGATACTTAAATATGAGGGTCTGTTAAAGAAACTACGAATTCGGTTCGCAGGTAATATGTCGAAACTGATGTACGAAGCACGTTCTCCGATGTTGGAACTAGTGTGGATATTATCTCAGCTGTACAGAAGCAAATCCTTCAATCGAAGAGTGCCCTGCATCGCAATGAACCTTGAAGACTTCTACACAAAATTCACGATATGTCCATTTTCCGCGAACATAGCTTACAACTTGTACAAAACGCCACTGGATTCTGAGCCCAACATTGCTGCGATTAAAGAAGGAATTCTTCTGTCAGTGATGTTGACTTTTAAACACGAGCAGACGCCGGATGTCGCCAATAAAATATATGCAATGTTCAATGAACATTCAGAAAAAACTTTGCGAATTGCGATAGAGCAGTTACGTAAATGTGGGGCAGTGTCCGCGAAGGATAAACTCCTCAACAACCAAATGCACAGATTTAATTTCCAGGACATAGTGCAGGCATCGTATAAGGTCGCAGTGTCCTACCAACGGAGATGGATCAGCAGGTTAAATTCAGAGTTCGTTGAAAAATTGACTGAAACTGTAGATTCTGAGCTTTCCCAGACAGGGCTGAAGGGATGTCCGGAAATAAATTGTGCACTCTTTGAAATGCAAACGTGTAATGCTTTGGAAATTATCTCAGTGAGTATTCCTGTTATCACCGGATCTTCGGGGTCTATTATTCAGGAGGAACAATTGAGTGTTATCGACATCTTGCTGAAATTCAAGCTTAATTCCGGTACATGCGGGTGGAAGAGTAAAGGCACTATGAAGAAATTATCAGAAATTTACGAAGACATCGAAATCGAGGAGCCATTGAAATGTCTTTCGAGGTAAGATTAAGATTAGTTGTATTGTTAATTAATTTAATTCGTAGTTTCTTTGTTATACATTGGGCAGGTGTCTAAAGGCACTTGTCCACCGGCTAGGATGGGTTGAGAGACGCAGAAACTGAAATCTTGCCGACCCGCGTCCACCGAAAGGAGAACATCGTGAGTTTTAAAATATTAGTGCCAAATTGAAATATAATGCCGATTATTCTGCAGAAAAAAAATCTTACAATGCAAATCGCGAATTTTCAACCGCAGGGACATGTTCTAAGCGCGCGGAAATACGGTTAAATTTTGCTCCAATAAACGTTTCATATTCTTGTTTCGGCCGACCCATCCAGGAGTGTTATAACTTATAACATCCTAATTCGTTTTGGTACGAATAATTCATCAATTCCATAGAGTTTGGCATCACTTTCTTGTACGAATTAGGATGATGAATAAAAAATAACACTACATGCTAGGCCTTGTTCACCGAAGATGCGCTAGGTTTGACATTTTGCAATAAAATGCTACCAGTGTCTGCTGCCGTAGATTCTTCTATTAGAAGATTTAGAAGTAAACAATCACCTGTCTGTTTCGTTATCTATGTAAATCGGATTTACTTTGATACTTAATTGTTTACATTCACATTCACACATTATTTGTTGTTTTTCTTTGCAGAAACTCAGTAGTCAAACTGTCAGAAGCTCAGAATATGGACATTAATGACAAGATTATCTCTCATTTGAAGAATAAAAAAGATAAAGGTTCTACTTTCCCGGAATTGCAGGTAATTACAAAATAATACTTGAGGAAGTATCCGTTCATACTTACACCTTTTTTCACGTTCTCCGAGTGTTGCCAACTTAGTTAAAGAAATAAATAACGCTCACAGGCACATACATTGTAATGATCCCAAGTGAGCCTCAGGCTTTTTGTTCTGGGAATCAAACAACAACGGCACAAACATTTATAACATCCATGACCGAACCGGGATTCGAACCCAGGACCCTGGTTTGGCAGTCCGGTGTGGTAACCATTACAACAACCGGGTCGTCAAGTTGCTGGTTTTGAGGCTAAGAAAATCTTAACCCTTATCAGGCAGTTGCCACTAAACTACATTCATTAATTATCGTCATTGGAAGAGTAAATTATTGTCTTAATTCATTAGGTGATCGATAAAACGTACTACTGATAAAGGGTTTAATGAAGTGCTAGATTGGGTCACCAGCAGATATATCGTAGCAAACTAGGTGGTCAAATATTTCTAAGCAGTTCTAATTTTCAATAATTTCTTTACTCATAACCTATCAAAAATATAGGAACGCCTGGAACATCAAATATATCGAGGCAGTCAGGGTGATCATAAACATCTCAACAATTTCGGAAAAAAATCTTACTCCGTTGTTTTACATTTTAATGTTAAATAACATTGTAAAGAAATTATTGAAAAATCGCTGTTCAGATGTTTATGACAACATACACGTTTAGATATAACGAGCTTTTTCCCGCGACTTCGTCCGCATAAATTATATACCAGATTTTAAGTTAAAGATTTTAAGATGATAAGCTATCAAACAAAAAAAGTTTCATCAAAATCGGTTCAGTAGTTTTTGCGTGATACTCGAACAAACAAACAAACAAACACCCAAACAAACAAACAAACAAACATACAAACAAACAAACAAACAGACAGACAAAAAATCAAAAAATTTGTGATTTAGAATCAGGGACAGGTAAAAACCATGTCGTAATTTTTTTTTGTAAATATCTTCAATGTACAGACACACTTCTGTTACAGTTTTATAATAGTTTAGATTGGTAACATTTACTGTAAAGAATTTAATGAAAATTAGCACTGCTCAGAAATATTTGGACACCTTGTATGCTACGATATATCTGATGGCGACTGTACAAAACTGACAGATGTGGGGGCCAAATACATAATTTTTTAATTTTTATAATTTTTTTCTGACTTTACAGGAAATAACCGGATATGACACCAAAACCCTGATAGACAAATTAAATAAAATGGAATCCGAAAACGTGCTAAGACGAATGGGCTACTTTGAAAACCTGATCGTGCTCACCGAATATTCAAAGCCTTGGGTAATGACTTTTGATGACAATTTCATTATACCAACGCCTTGGCTGAATTTAAACTCCGATATCAGAAGCGACGTCTTCATGAAATGGGCTGGTGTCATCATGAACAAAGTTTTCGAAAACCCTGGCTGTTCAATTTTCTATTTATCCGACACATGTGAATTATTATCTACCAGGAGTGTACAAGACATTTGCATGTTTTTAGAGAAATGTGGGTGTGTGAAATTGAATGTGATCAAATGCCCCGAACCTGATCTATTTTCAGCCGACGATTTTGACATAGAGACACAAGAATTTAATGAGTACGAATCAGTCAATAATATTTACGTGCACCCGGTTATGAATTCGTTGACCAAGTTCGCGTATTTGAGAAAGAAAATTTTAGAAAAGTACCGCGATGATCAGAATTTACTGCAGAATATAGATAGAATATGACGTGGTAGTGAAACGTTAATGATTATTTTGTAAGAATAGATAATGAATAAATTGTTACGAATATTATGTTGCTTTGTTATTTCATAGTAGGTACTTACCAATATTTGACATGATAACATTGTTAAAGCCTGACCAGAAAAATAAAAAAAACATCTCCATGTTGCGGAAAATTGGAACTAATTTCATTACAACATAACATTATAGGTTACAAGAGTTTACCCGCGACTTCGTCCGTAATAAAATTATTCATAAGCTTTCAAACAAAAAAGTTTCATCGAAACCGGTTCAGTAGTTTTCGCGAGCTGCTCGAACAAACATTACAAACAAAGAGACAGACTGGGACAGACAAAAAAAAATTATGATCTGCAATCAAGGACACCTAAAAACCATATCGTAACTTTTGTTTATTAAATATCTTCAATACACGGACAGACACACTTCAGTCACAGTTTTATAATAGTAGTAGATATCTGTCGGTGGTAGCGCTCCCAAAACAAACTTTTTAATTTTTTTCGGCTTGGGTTTACAACTTTTGCTCGTAGCGTTATAAAAATCGTTTTTTGAAATTATTCCAGAAGCCTTGCGAAAACCACAGTATAGAAATTGAAACTGTTTAACCACACCCCGGACACTTCATACAAACGGGCTCACATTGACAAGAAGAGAGAGAGGAATACACCATACTTAGATTAAAAACTTTTCGCTTATGACACCAAAGCTTAAAAATCAAAAGTGAAAAATCTAGTCTTTGGTGGGGAGTGTCCGTAGGTATTAGTAAGGGTAGATAAATATTATGAAGCAAGACATAACAACACTACTTGCCATCTATTCACACTTATGACAACCGCCCATTAGAATAAGTGAAATGTCAATAGTAAACAGGTACCGTCTTGAACCATTTTGTCACCAGACCTCCAGCTGGAAGACTCCGCTATTTCCTTACGTTAAGAACGACTTTTGCTTGAATTTGCTTAAAAAGTGGTGCCATTTGTGTAACTTAAATTGCCGGTCTTTAGTTTATACGTCTATGGTACTAGCCTTAACTGACAGGAAAAGGAAGGGGATGGACTAAAAAACAGAATCAAGTTTCAATATTTTATTTACTAAAGAAAAGGAATACATTTTATCCTTTGCTAAAATATTTAGCATAATATTAATAATATTTTAATGAGAAAATGATCATAACATTTCAAACAATGACATGTAGAATACAAAATGGACGTTTGAAAGACACTCTCACTTTATATTTTACACATCAAAGTTTCACATTTCTATTTGTATCTAGTTATAAAAAAATTGCACTCTATAAATACGGGCAGCGAATACGGTGTAACAGTAGGTACTATCACTGCATTTTTGCTTTATATTATTTATAAAAACCCCTACTTAACCCTATGGAGTGTCTAAAAGCAAATTAATGCGGTCTTAATAACTGATTAGTTTATTATAAAAAGTTAATGTTGTATTCAATGAGTAGGTAACTTATGATAATTTACGTGGTTCTTATTTATGTAGGTATCTATAGTTTCCCCAAACTATCATCAAAACGGCACGGTGGAATGAAGTAATATGTACCCACGAATAAGAAGTAGGTACGGACTACGGATTTAATTTAAAACATTACAAACACTTATACGTTAACGAACTCATGCTTATGAAATGACTGAATCGTTATAGATAATTGGGATGAAATTAACATGTAGATTGTTTAAATAAAGAAAGGTTTTATAAGTTATAATTATAACTTATATTTTTAGTAAGTACACACGGCGACAGGTCAGGTTACGTTTGGACTTTGAACTATTAGAAGTTGAACGCTGCGAATCGTGCGAGAGGGTGCGGTATGTTGTTGTTTCGTCTCACAGCACGCTGCGCCCGCGCCGGCAGCCGCGTCTATGCAGGCTCTATACCGCACTATTTTGTGTTTTGTACGTAGTGTAGTTATGGGTATGTAGGGTGCGTAACATGATGTGTCGCCGTGTGTACAACTGTTTTGATTTCCAGTAATACGAGGGATAGTGGATATTCTAGAGCAAAAGGCACACTAAAGAAATGCTCTACGGCTCGCCCAATGGTAGTCGACTGAATGCCATTAAAACTACAGATGCAATACAATTTAATAGGCACTTCCCATAGTAAGATATTCCCCATTATTTTTTTGTGGTCCGTGAAAGTGGCAACGGGCATACTAATTTTGAATTTTTAAACTTTTATTCGCCGAAGTTAGAAGTAGAAAAATATTGCACACGTATCGTTAAAACCGACTCCATTAGATAATAATTGATAACTCAACCCCATTATATTTACATGCTAGTTAGTTAGGTATTGTGATGCATAGTTTGAGAGTAACGTGAAATAATCGCGCTATACCTTAACATTATACTTTTTTAATAAAAGTTTCGGATCTTATTTTCTTTATTCAATCCTCTGTAATTACAGTACTTCATTATTTTAATAAAAGTCTTCAATTTCTAACACTAAGGCTTCGAGTCTCAAATCAAAATTAAGCGGTCTATAATATACTACGGTACGATACGTTCTATATAATTCTCAATATAATTATAAATCAATAATTTACGCTTATTACAAGAGACTTTCTAGGCATGTTTATGAATACGATTATTTACGAGTATAAAAAGGTGGTTCAGTAATTTAAACGTAGAAATGGTTATTGTACATTTCATCAATATTATTTTTTAGTTAATACAAAAAAACAATTCTTAACAATTCATCATCAAAAATGTTCTTGCACTTAAAATCTAATGCTTACCTACGTTTTATTTACTCGACGAAAACTAATTTACATTACAGAACTCGCTATTTACAAGTACTAGCCTCTCTTACGTATGTTTCACGTGTTACGATTTGTACTTACTGACTATCAAAATGATAACCATTACTTAACCGATCCTAATTTTAAACACATCTGCCTAGATAGCACGCCAACCCACGATAGCGTGATATAGCGCTATCACGCTTCCACTCTCTTTCTATTTGCGCGCGAGCAAACGTGATAAAAGACTAAATTTGACAGATGGATGTGTTAAATGTTGCTATCGCGGGTTGGCGTACTAGCCCCGCAGGAGTGCGATTTTTGAAACTCATTCTTTGAACTCCGCAGTTGAAAATGTCAATATTACTATGCACGACGTGCATCTTTCTATGCTGATTTGACATTAAAAAATCATACTCCAGGAGTACGATTTTTGAAAGTCAAATCAGCAGTAGAAAGATGCGTATCTCCATACATTTTCAACTGCTGAGTTCAACGTATGAGATTCAAAAATCGCACTCCTGACTGCAAGTAATTACTACTCAACAACTTCAATGTGATCAACTGCTCCGGATACCCAATTAGTGCGCTACTTATGGGATGTGTAATTTTTTGAGATTTCTTAATTTTATTAAGGTTACCATTTTCAAAGCCCGTAAATTATTTTCCAAACGAGCCTGGCCGTGTACAAAAGCATCTAACTATCGCATGTTTTAATGTTAAATAAACAATATCTGTGCGTTTACTTTGGTTAGTAATGTCTCCGAATTGGCAGTTAAAAATCACAATTAAAATTAACAATTGATTACTTACGTAATAATAGGTTCCTTCTTATTAGTTACTACTATTTAAATAAATAATATACATTACAAATAACTTCATCTTTGGTATGTTTACTGAAAAATGAAATTAATAATGAGTATTATCAAGGCAATCTTGAGAATGCCCTTTCTATTATTATGGCGTATAAAAATCTTTAAGTAGCTTTCGCGATCTCTCAATACATTTCGATCTATTGTAACGGCTACTCTAATGGCTGTCTAACGTTCGCTCTAAGTTCAGTCCAAACTAAAACTGATTAGGTAATTGTAATTACAAATTACATTCCTGCCACACACACTTAGGCACTAAGTCATTACAAATAGAATTGACATTTTCTTTACACACATCCAATTGTCAACAATGAGCGAATATGAGTTTGAACATGATTTGAACACTATCCATTATTACGGGGTTAAAATAAAAACTAGCTATATTACAAATCATAAAGCGCATTCAAATGGAAAAGTTTGATTTCCGCGATTACAAAATAGCAACAGGAACGTTTTTCGAAAAAGTATCTTTTTTAAGTTTTGGCCCACATTTCTGGAAAATTTAAATTTTAGAAACGACAGTTGACTTTAGAGGAGAATGTCGTTAGTGTAACAGAATGTATGTACACATGATCACAAGTTACGGATTGTAACTATACAATGGCGCACCAACAATCTAAATTGGCAATGTGGCAGCACAGTGCCCTCTTACACTCTATTTATCTATGTATATATATATATATGTATATATATAATAGCTAAATCTATAACATTATCGAATAATTATCAAAACGATCCCCTAATAATCTAAATACACCCATAAGAAGCACTTTTTAATGAATGAATAAGTATCAGAACTTTACATATCATTTATACACGGTAAATATAATTTATATCATATTTTTGTGTTTCATAATGACAATGTTTTCAACTATTATTATTATAACCATTATTTAAGTAGTATATTCCCACATCACTGATGAAGTCAACGGTGATCAAATGCATTCAGTACTGAATTTACGATGATACGTAACAATATTACGAAGGGTAGTGTCAAAGTACGAAGCGGTTACAACGGACAGCGCTGCCATTAGTGTTGTCGAGTTATACATAGCTAGAACTTTTAGAATAAGAGAATCCCTATATTTAATGACGTAATGCTACAAATAGTAGGTATGTAAAAAAGCGATTTATGAATCCATTGCGGTTTTCTCTACTGATTCATTATCGATAATATGCAGCGGCCGCATTATTGGCAGTTCGTGAAGAAGACAAATCTGCACGACGTGCTGCGACCGCAACATTGGCAGTTCACGAAGTAGACAAATCTGCACGACGTGCTGCGACCGCAACATTGGCAGTTCATGAAAGAGGCAAATCTGCACGACGTGCTGCGACCGCAACATTGGCAGTTCATGAAAGAGACAAATCTGCACGACGCGCTGCGACCGCAACATTGGCAGTTCATGAAAGAGCCAAATCTGCACGACGTGCTGCGACCGCAACATTGGCAGTTCATGAAAGAGACAAATCTGCACGACGTGCTGCGACCGCAACATTGGCAGTTCATGAAAGAGACAAATCTGCGCGACGTGCTGCGACCGCAACATTGGCAGTTCATGAAAGAGACAAATCTGCACGACGTGCTGCGACCGCAACATTGGCAGTTCATGAAAGAGACAAATCTGCACGACGTGCTGCGACCGCAACATTGGCAGTTCATGAAGTAGACAAATCTGCAATGACACTCAGATTTCACATTAACTATTCTTCAACATGTTACCAACAAAAACTTATATTTTCCCCTAATTATTAGTAAACTATGTATAATCTAAACAATCTACAATTTATTACATTATTCATCTTACATACATCAATCGATAATATTGTTCCGTCTTTTAAAAAAAATACAATCATTTTTGTCACACCTCGACCACAGAAACGGTCTCATTACATTACACTGTGGATTATTACAAATACGTATATTTTATTTCATGGAAGAAATGTTTTTCATTATTTTTTTACAATCCACAAAGCAATTGTTGATAATTACACAATTACTTATCGAATTCTTTATCATGTCAAGAGCTGTCTTTTGGATTTAGACTTTGTTTACGATTAAATACAATTTAGGCAAACTTTCTTGTACGATGTTGTCGTTATCCAAAAACTTGGATAATACAGTCACCTTGATAATAATAACAAAACACGATCTAAACATTACTATTAGTTTTTGAACAACAATCACTTGATTTTTTTTAAATTTGGAATGTCTTGTCAGTCCACAATAAAGTTTTAGACGAACGTTTTTGTAAGTTCGTTCACACCGGTTAGAAAGACGGGGCGAGTAGTTCGTGCCAGTGTGGGGGCGATAGCGGGGCGGCGCGCTAGTTGCGGTAGATGTACGCGCAGGGCTGCGGCGCGGGCGGCGGCGGGGTGGGGGGCCGCTCCCCCGAGGGGGAGGGCGAGGAGGAGGGCGGGGAGGGCGACGACGATGATCCGCCTCCACTCGCTGTCCCTGATCCAGAACCGCTGCTGCGCTGCGACACTGGGTAAACAAAACCTATTAATGATATGGTAACACTATATCTCACCCCTTTTAATTGTATTTCCCTAAATATCATTCTCTTAATGTACAGTCAGCATCAAAAAGATGTATACAGTTTTGTTCCCTGTCGTGGTACTAAAGTGTATTTACATCTCTTTGAGGCTGACTGTACTTATGTACTGAATTTTATTTTGTTTCAATTATTAACAAGCTAAAAGTAGGTTTTATAACAGCGAAAAAAAATTGTTTTGTTTATGGTTTATGTTTTTAAAATAAAATCAAATTAACAGATTTTTATGATTTGAGGGGTAGTTTCATATTTTAGATGCTACAGATCGTTGATTAAGAGATTGACCAATAGGACGAACAATGAACATAGAAATCGCAAAAAAATTGGGTTTTCCATAGAAAATGTCAGCAGCCAGAAACACATTGTGGGTCGAGCGAGACTCACAATGTATTTTCGCGGTTTTAATGTTGATCCCATACCTAATGAAAGTTGTTCAGTTTGATGGTCTGTAGTAGGCACCTTCAAAAATATGTACCTAAGTACCCCCAAATATATGTAGGGAACGCAATTAAGTTTACAATCTTTATTTACACATAACCTTCTATAAGTTTAGAAAAAAAAAGTCTAGATTAAAAAAAACCGGTCGAGTGCGAGTCGGGCTACTCGCGCGCCGAGGGTTCCGTACCACACAACATATTAACTTACAAAAAACATTTGTTTTCTCCGGGATCTTTGATCGATTCTTTCTTAGCCGGTTTTTATTATTTGTATTATACTGTAGAGTTTGCTCTATAATCACACCAAGTTTGACGCTTTTATGTATTACCGTTTTTACGGTAGAGCGAAAAAAAAACTTTGATAAAAACTGGTTTCTTGTATGCCTTTAACATGCCTTTAACTTTTAATTTTTTGTCATTTTTATTATTTGTTAGCAAATTCCCCATAATAACGTACATTTGTGAAAATTTGAACCGTCAAGCTATTACGGTTCAAAAGTTACAGCCCTAAATAGCTAGGACAGACAGATAGACAGGACGGACGGACGGACAACGTAGGCTAATGAATAGGGTCCCGTTTTAACCCTTTGGGTACGGGACCCTAAAAACTTTACCTCTGTATTGTAGCTGTCCTCACCACACACGTAGGATAATGGAGAATTCCTTCAGGATAATTTCAAGCGTTCATGTTAGTTATCTGAACATAATATTATTATTAAAACTCACCCAATGAGTGGTGGTGGTGCGTATTATGCTTATGGTGGTGCATCTGGTCGCGCGAATCCGCCCCGCTTGTTTCTCAGAGGTACACCTTCTTCACTGAGCGCGTGGTCGAGAAGCCATTGTCGTTGCCGCGCCTGTACCCATCCCCCTGCGGTCCGAATATTCCTGCGTTAACTGACATGCCGGGGTGAATATGCGTGCGTGGGTTAATGGAAATTATGAATTGGTTACGATTTCAGATGATTTGTTCGTGATGTGTTAATAAAAACGTGAAACGATTAGGTTTGTCGTTCCATGTCTCATAAGCTTAGACCATAGGACCAGCCTCGAATTAGCATTCCCTTCTGCCAAGATACATGGTCAGTTGACCATGTGAATTTACCTACATACCATAGTCTAAAAAAACAAGGTCTTCTATTCCCAGATTGACACAAGCCTGTAATTATGGAGCAGTACTTTAACATAGTCTCGTTTGGGGTTCTCACGAGACTATTTTTAACAATCAAAATTAGAATCTAAATAAAATCCAAAGTTGCGGATTTCATGCTACCTTGTCCCCGCAAAAAGTAGCAGAAAAGTTTGTTAGTAGAATTACACGCGTAACTCGTCCAAAGTTAGGTATATTATGGTCTAAGTTCATAAGAAATGTCTTTCAGAAAAAAAAAATACAATGATTAATTTATTCCAGAACAGAAAGTTAAATAGTTCGGTCCAGTTATAAGTGGTTTTGGTTTACACTTTATATGGATGATATAGTGATAATCACGAACATCTCACCTTAATGATAATGACAATGATGGTTAAAATAAGATAAATGGCAAAACATTATTGATTAGCAGATACATTATTTCCTGGAGATGAGAATGGAGAAGCGGAATGATTTATGTTATGATAATTGATAATGCATGCAGAATAGATAATTATGGTTTTATACCGTCCTGTTAGGTGTTATAAAAGTTTAGTAGGTAAATAAGTAGTGATTAAAAAAACATTGATCATGTCATGCTAAATTTGATTTTGGTTGTTGTACTTATTCCTATAGGTTTGATGCTAACAAAGGGCAGTGGGCAGAAGTGGTCCAAGAGCACACCATGTACGTTAGGGTATCCTCTAACTGTCTCACCATGTGCCATAGCGTACCAAAAATGTACCTATAGCCTCTTGGATCAGTGGCTATAGGTCATAGATTTATATATTACTAGCGTAAGGATAGGCCCGTCAGAATATTTTACAAAAACCTTCTTCATAGAAACAAAAATTTGCGCCATCTGTCATAACTCGTATACGAACTATATCGTGTCATATATTTGTAGTGCTCTAAATTGTCATTTTTCCTTGCATTTTAGAGCCAACGAACTGGGGACAATAGTCAAGCTCATAGGCCATGTCCTTACGCTAGTAATATATATGTCTTTGCTATAGGTACATTTTTGACCAGAGTCCTTTAATATGTGTTTGCATATTACATTAGAAAAATTTTGGTTGATTGATTTTCTTCTGTGACAAGTCTTTCGAATAACCGAAATTATTTGAAACTGAAATTTCGAGTGATAAAGAAATGTTTAGTTAACATATTTAGTTCTTGCGTTGAGATTTAGTGGTTCACAACAAAAGTCAACGTTCAGGAATCGAACCTTTACACCACTGTCAGTTCTAAAAATAACTCAACGTAAAAACGTAGCTAGTGATCTTACTGAATTCATACAATCAGAGTATCCTAACCCTAATAAAACAAAGCCATGCATAAGAAAGAATAGGAGAACAACTGACATTGACCTGATGAGAGCGGAGGGTTCCGAAGTTGTCGCGGCGGTACGCGTCGGGCTGGAACTGGAACAGCGTCTCGTGGTGGGGGTGGTAGGGGGGGTGCTTGCGGAGCGTCGCGCGGGGGGACGCGGGCTTCGGCTGCGGAGCCAGTACTGGCTCCGCGTATGTCACTTCTTCCACTTGCTGCAGGAGTTTTGGTTCTGCTTGGATTCTGTTGAGATATATGTTAACTTGTGTATTTTATGATCATCGATCTTAAACTCCGCCGTGTTTCCGGCTTAGAATGGACCATACCAATAAATTCTTGTGGGTTTCGTACGAGGCGACTAAGGGATTCAAGGGTTCTTATCTACGAATAAAAATAACTATAGAAGAATAACTCTAACCAAAATCAACATAATTTTTGGCACCTCTCGAAAAATGACAAGTTGTATTGTATGAGTTTCGGCGGTAAGGTAGAGTTTTTAAAGAACAAATTTAGAACAGTGTACTTTTTTTGGTGCTATTTTTTGAGCTTGATTTACATTTCTATACATTCTTATTCGTAGGTTCTTATGCAGTGTGCATGTGGGAGAAAGGCTAGCCACCTCTCACCACTTGACACCATCCATCGTCGTCGTTGTCGTGATTCCATCCTGAAACTTAAATTGCTAACATTCTTAAACAGAATGATGGTAAGTAGTTGTAGCAATGTTTCTGACTACCCCGAAAGGGATTACGGTCTTGATTTTATGTACGTGTTTGTATGATCTTAAAATCATGTTATGCCACAATGTCTGCAACATACCTACTGCAAAATTTCATGGACAGTACAAAGGCTGATATTTCTGACTGTTCTTGCATTTGCTCCGTTTTAATCTAAACCTACGTACCTGTTGATGTTCTGCCGCTGCTCAAAGTATTCATACTCCGTGTCAGGGTACGGCATGTTGTCATCTTCGTCCTTCTTACACCGTCTGCCGCAGATGTAGCCGGCCGCGAACCCTGCTCCGAGGGCAGCCAGGGCTCCAGCGGCGACCGCCAGCGCGAGGGTTTCCACGGAGTACGCTGCTGGAGGTGGATCCGCGGCGAGCACTTCGGGGCCTGGCGGATAACCAGGCTTAGGTTAGTGCTAAATCTTTATCGCTTGACAACCAAATAAGAGGTTAGTTTGGATTTATTAGAAAAAAGCTCGGGTTCAGATCGCCTTACTGGACATCATTCTCCTGATCTAATTAAAAGGTTTTTAATGAAATCATTGGTTTTCGATTTCAGTAAAAGCATAAATTGCTGATGTCGCAATTGTTCGCCAATCAGTTCCATCACAGAATAAAATAATAGTTCCATTGTTCTATGGTTTAATTCTAACAGTCAAAATAATCAGTCTGATTTTCATGTGATATTTATACAGGGTGTAAGTGACAGCCTAGCAAATACTGAAACGATAAACTCAGATCATCAAACTGAACAACTTTCACTATGGAAACGCGAAAAAAAATCTGCTGTCCCATACATTTTAGCCGGGTAAGTACAGCAGTTTTGCATGGGACAACTGATTTTTTTCGCGTTTCCTGAGGTAGACTCCATAATGAAAGTTGTTCAGTTTGATGGTCTGAGTTCACCGTTTCAATATTTGCTAGGCTGTCACTTACACCCTGTATTTCCAGGGGTTGAACTCGAGTCTGGTTTTGAAGTAAATGAAAATACCTTCATTATTGTTGTTGTTTCCCTTTCCGTCTTTATCTTGCACAATGTTAATGACTTCTCCTTTGTTTTCTCCTCGCGCGTCATCGTATAGTCCTGAACTTAAGCCACCGACAGCGCCAGCGTCCTTACCTAAAAGAGAAAATACTCAGTGAATTCTGTAACAAGTGCTGCACACTATCCTCTACCCTTAATCAGCTTGATTTATTTGTGCTATTGCAAACAAGGATCGTGATGTAACACTGAAACCATCGCTGGTCCTTTGTGTTCGCCCCAAGCTCACCCATATTTTACGCATACCTCCACACTTATGATATTTTCTTTTCGCTCTCGGGGATGCAGGTTTCCTCACGATGTTTAACTTCACTGCCGAGCTAGTAAGTGATAAATACAACCATAAATAAGTTCCGAAGAACTTAGTGGCACATGCCAGGTATCGAATCGCCGTCTCATGATTGAGGCGCTAGCTCACTTCCGCATGGGCTATCAACGCTCTTTAATCAGCTTAGTCTTCGTAATAAGGTGTACTTACTGTGTGGACAAGCAGTATGGCTTCCAGTGCTGACGCTCTGGTAGAAGGAGTTCTCGTCCAACCACCGACTGACTCCATGCGAGTACGCCCTACATCGGCCTGCTTGTTTATCCCATGCGCAGTACGGATCTTGCAGAGCAACGCACTCACTGGAATAAAAGAAAATTGGCTTAATATTAACGGTCGATGACTTTCTGCTTTCAAGGTACAGATTTGGATTCATTTGTCTGTCTATTTTCAAGATCATTTTCTGGGAAATCGCTACATTTTCTGGCTCAGCTACGTTTTCCATCCGGTGAGATAAAAATCCAAACATCAACCCATTAGGAATTAATAAAAAAGAGTCTTTTGAACATTGCGATTGACCTTTCGCTTCTTCTTTTTCTTTCGTGTCAGCATGAGACATCGCATGACCATCACTTATGCTGTAGTGGAAAGATTAGCTAGTCAGCAATGGCTGACTGCCCAGGATGCGCTAGACGAATTCGGGTTTCGTCACTCGAGCCTCTTTCCTATCTCGGAATCTTTGTTGTCAACACTTCACACCGCAGTCAGTTCAAATTTGGTCTTAAAAACAACGAAAATACTTACGAGCATGAGCTAATTTTATCACTGGAACACCTATGCAGTCTCAGACTCAGCACCTCCCTGTCGGAGACAGCTATAAGTCTGGCAGCGTCTCTCCCTGCTCTTGCCACCCTCAGGGCTCTGACAGGTGACCCAGCTGCGAAGGCCTGCAGCTCCTCGATGACCACCGGAACCGCTCTCTTGTTGGAATCGTAGGATACTGCGTTGATGGCTTTTATTATTTTGCCGTTATCTGTAATTTATAAAAAGGTTGAAAAGAAATAGCAATATTCTTTATTGTGAATACATAATTGATGACATTACTTATTACTTATGGTACAGTTCAGCTATGATCATACAGTATGAGGCATACAGTAGTGGGTAGCATTCTTAGAAAAAAGTAATATCTATATACTATTACCAATTCTGTGGTAATATTCTACATTAATTACCAAGAAAACGATGGAGTTGACACTCTTTATTGAATGTAGGAATGTATTGTGTTCTGTTTTGATGTCACTTCGTAACAACTAACTACCACTTCTTTTTTTTTATTTATTCTGTTTTTATTTTATTTTAATTGGAGCTTTTAACCCTGAGGTTATGTCAGCCCCATCGTGCCTTAACCTTGACTCAACAAAACAGGTTAAAGAAGCTAAGGAGTTTAAATGCAAGGATATCTACATATTCTTGCTTCACTTTAATGATTTATGCATGTACCTATATGCACCCATGTGATAATATTTACCTGTTCCAATGAAGAGCACGTCATAAGCTTTTCCTCCCGGCGTTTTCACTTGCGGATCTACAGCGATTTGCGTAAATCGATAGCTGCAAAGAAAACAATAATTTGAGTAGGTGAGTTTAATATAATCCTACGTCATTATTATGACCAGTGTGAGAGACAGAGCGTTCACTAAATACGTTTAAGCCTAAATATGTTTTGGTGCAAACCATCCTTACGAGAAAGTCCTTTACCTACTTGTCGACAATTAGGATGATAATCGGATGAATTACTGTAATTACTATTGTAGAGACAATAAATAAATAAAAACTCACTGGAAACTAGTCCTAATGACGATGGGTTCTCCGAAGAAGGCGGGAACAGATTCGTCCATCAACGTGTGCGTTTTGATAAAATTCAGCGTCTGATCGGGCAGTTGTCTTGAATCGTTGTGACACGTCCCCGGACGAGGCTCGGGCACCTGAAATTGAAGTTTAATTCAGTTGTAATTAAGAATGAATTTTCCATAACGTATTTTGAGCTTTCTACCTTTGTGAACCAGAATCAGCGACCTTCTAATACGCCTCCAATGCATATGATTATGCTGTTAGGTTTCTATGTAATGTCAATTTAGACTCCAAACAAGATAGGAATTAACGACCATAAAGGTGCCAAAAACAAAGGCATTATACTTAATGCTTTTCAATTTTTTCTGTATAAATAGAGGAATTTTCTTAGGAACTCACTTAGAAGTTGACAATATCCTGGAACCTTGGAAAAGGCAAAAGCCCTTTGCTAATTAGGTACACAAATGTCCCACAGAATAATCAACAAATTCTTCATCATCATAAGCTCGTAACCACCTGAGAAGAACCTGTTCTCCATCGTGTCATTTTTCTCAATCCTGCACCCATCGCATCCAGATCTAAATTTAATCGTTTCAAACGTGAGCTTTTCTTGCTATCATCAACCCACTTGGCTGATGGGTGCCCCACTCTTAGTCTGCATAATCTTAGCCAATCTTAGCCAAGACAAAGAAACGCGCGAGGAATGACTTGATCGGTTGGCCTATGCCTAGGCCAGAATGCACCCTCCGCCCGCATCCCGTGCCGACACCTATGTCACAGTATAAGAAAGAGTATCTATGTCGTCACGCCCCCCGTGCGTCTGTAACGTCGCGGGCGAGGTCTGTCTTATCCGGACGATCTATAGAGGTTCCACTTTTATTCTAGCTGTGTGTGTGCATCTTAAGAGGGCTATCGCAGTCCAGTGGCGCCCTCATCACATTAAAAAAGATTTCTCAATAAAGAAAGCCTAAATTAAAAAAGTAATTCAATTTCAACACGAACACTACTAAAGCCTTCAAGCCATTGTTATACAATACTTTTATAGGTTCTATTCTAAACATTCCACTTTTAGACAATTGCGAATAAAAACAAAAGCGGCCGTTTTTTTTCTTTTTTCCCAATTTGTATGTTTAGACCTTTAAAAAACCTATAAAAGTATTCTATGAAAATAGCTCGAAGGCTTTTGTAGTGTTCGTGTTGATTACTTTTTTAATTTAGGCTTTCTTTATTGAGAAATCTTTTTTAATGTGATGGACACCACCGTGTGATGCCACTGGACTCCGATAGCCCTCTTAAGCAAGCGTATTATTAAACTTACCTTAGCACTATTAACCGGCAACCAATTAGAGTTGAGCGCACTCTGCTCCTTGAACGTCCCTTCGAACGTATCAGCGATGTCCTGCATGCTAAACGCGCATACTGCACTCCCCGATATACTGTTGGGGGGCGTCGTGAAGGTACCGTAGATCAGTTGGGCGTTCAGACCTCCGTATACACCTTCTATGAGTTCCGTTGTCGATTCTGGAAAGTAAGAGATTGGTTTGTCAGTTTTACCGTTAGCATAGACCACTCTTTCATCAGAAAACAGATTTTTTTTAAATGCGAATTTAATTGGCCTTGTAACAGAGAAAATAACTTCCTTTGGATGTTGAATGAAGCGACTAAGGGGTGTTGTTTTTTAAGCAATATTGTTGTGGGTTTAAAGGCTAGCCTTAGTCGCTATTTGATAGACTTATTTCATCCTGAAATTTAAAATATGCCAAAAATATAAAACAATACTACAAACAGAGGCCGGGAATGCGTGGGGAATGGGATTTTTTAAAACTTACGAATCTCATTGAAGTAGAAGGGGAAGTCGCCGGCCACTGAGCAGTTGAGCCTGGACTTGAGGAAGGAGGTCCAGCGCTGCTTGAAGCGATGAGGTCCTCCTCGGTCGTCGCGGCACACTCGCGCCACGCGCGAGAACACAGACTGCGTAGGAAAGATTTATAATTTCAGAATAAATCGAGTCACCAATCGTGGTCACAAACATGGTTAGATTAGTCCTATGCGTACAACGTGTTCTCGAAAAACGTCCTCATTGAAAACGGTGAGTTCTGCGCTCTCTCTCTTTCTTACCGTGTAGGCAGCAAGCCCTGATGTCAGAGTTTTCTCAGACCACCTTACGGCCTTTGACGTGGTTTTTATGTAACGACTACTACCACCAGAGATAGTAGCTGGGACCAACGGCTTAACGCGCCATCTGAAGCACGGAATCACTGCGGAGTTCTGCACTGACCAACGCATTTAGCTACCAATAGTTAGATCCATTATAAATTATATTATTTGCGTAGGTATAGCTTTTGTTTCCTCCAATTGGGTACCTACTTGACTAAATACAATATATTCATAGAATATATTTTATTTTTATCTTTTCATTAAAAAAAAGGTTAGAAAATAACGCTAAACTCCAATTTCCATTGAATTTTTAGCTTGAATACTATTTTTAATAACAAGATAAACATAATTTATGAATAACGTTTTCGGCGCACGATAGGTTCTGATTTGACTAGTTATCAACTAGCGGATTACAATACAATCCATGACGTCTATGCTACGGCGTAGCATTGTTCTACGATGTAGCACTTTTAGCGATAAATTTTTTTTTTATAGTTGTTATCGAGGATTTTTTGGCACTAAATCAAAAGGAAGAATTCAATCAAAATTACCTTTCCACAGTTGATGTATTCAACAGCAGTTTCTCTAAAGAAGAAGTACACGAAATTCCCGTGCACCAGCGAATTCACGAAGTCTGGAGCTGCAAACATGAAACATCGACAATCAAATTATTATACCCTCTATAATAAATAGACAAACAATTTACTTAGGGACCATAACCCCATCGCCGGCAGTGCCGATAATTCTAATACGATACTAATCCGATTTAGTGATTGTTGACACGTCAAATGTCACTTTGACAGCCCGAGTTCCCGCCACTACGTTCTAAATTCAATTAAATTGACGGATGTATGTTTGACAGCCGCATTTGAGAGCAATCGACCGTGCCGGACATACAAACAGAGATAATTAACAGGGAGATGTAACTAAACATTATTCAATGATAGGGACATTTTCATGATAATTTCAGCGCAAATGAAACTTATCGCTTTGAGAATTAAGTTCATTTGTTTTAGCTATTGACAATCAGTGCTCATTGGGGCAAAGTTAGTGAGATAACGTTTCAACATTTATTTATATGTCGTTATAATTTATTGTACATATAAATGTACTGTCGGCCAAAAAAGTGGTTTACCATGAAGGTTCACAGTCGAGTCGTTTGCACGTAATTTTTGACGAATTATTTGAATTTAAATCTAGAACAATTCCAAACCTTCCGACTCAATTCCTTAGCGACATTTTCATTGGCTAGGATTTTTTGTAAAAATTGATAATCCACTTTTTTACCCGACAGTACAGACACAAAAAAATTTGAACATAAAGAATATTGTATTAGTCCTAGTCGTTATGAAATCAAAGCTGCACTTTGGGATGGAAGCAAGCCGCTTTGCACAGTGATAGTAGGGACCAAAATAAGCGATTTGACCCGCAGCAGCGCAACTTTCATCCCTTAGGATAATAGAGGGCAAAACTTCTACAAAATTCTACAAGCCAAACGGCTTCACCGATTTCTATTATTAATGTGTCAATCGAAAGAATATTTATTAGTTTATAATAAAAAAAATAAAAATATCTATAATGGCTGCAAAAAGCCATGCATTTTTGTAAATTTTTTAAAGTTATTTTTCCGTTTTTTCTTAATAACATTAAAAAAATGTATGAATTGGGTATATTTTTAATTATTCACATTGTTAATAAATCAATAACAAGTTTAATAAAAAAACTGCATGTCAATATCTTTAAAAGTTAGGAAAATATTTAAGATTACATAAGCAGGTAAGGCGCGCCCCAGTCTTAGTAATTATGCAAAAATTACTCAATTTGGTACTGGAAGCAAGCCGCTTTGCACAGTGATAGAAAGGACTAAAATAAGCAATTTTACCCGCAGCAGCGAAACATTAATCGTTTAGGATCACAGATGGCGCCACATATTTTAACAAACTTCAAAAAATTATAGAAACTAAACGGCTACACCGATTTTAATTATTTAGGTGTCAAACGGTTCATCTTTTTATGTTTCAATTTAAAAAAATTAAATACTCAATTATTTGTAGAAATAGAAAGTGCAAAAATAATAAAATATATACAAAAATTTTTAAAATGTCATGTTTTCACTAAACTACGTTGAACAATGTATGAAGTGTGTATTTTTATTTTAGACGGATTTATTTCGAATCTAAAGATGAAAACTGCATCGAAATCGGTTTAGTAGTTTTGTAAATATTTCTAATTTCTGCTGATAAAAGTCCACAAATCAAGGATCGCCACAACAGGACCGGCCCTGTACTATCTTCATTCAACGAGTGCCCGCTACCTTCACCGGATCGTCGGTCCACCTTACGATACGCTTACGATTTATTACGATACGCTTACGATATACGCTTACGATTACGACTATCCACGATACGCTTTCCGGTACGCGACTGCGCGGTGGCCACTCGAGAACTCTTCAGCCCCATCGCCCATCCGTACGTTGAGCAATGTGCTAAGCCCATTCCTACTTTAGTTAGTAATTCTACGGGTTGTGTCGGGCTGTCGGCTACCCTGGTTCTCTTGCGGATGGACCTCTTCATTTCTTAATCGATCTCGCAGGGACAATCTATATAGCCATCTCCATTGCCTTTGGGTGACTTACAACATTTTTACTTGGCTTTAATTTAGTGAGCGACCATGTAATAGCATAATTTATTATATTATATTTGTATATCATTTCAAATCATATCTATTAACTTACGTATGATTTCCACAGCCGCCCTTGCAGAATTTTTATTACACTGCAGAGGACAGGGTGCAAGCTAGGTCAACGTGTCGGCAACCGCAACGCATTGTGTCCGTCACAGCCTGATTTCTAAGCGAATTGGTTGAAGAATATTTTCTGTTTAATAGTTCCCATTCCATGCCCATCTTTTTAGGGATGTAACAAGAGCTCTTAAGGTGGATGGACTTCACAGTAGTTAAAATATACAATGGTCAGTGCATTGTGCGCAGCCTGATTTACAAGCGTATTTAGTTAGTCGAAGAGGGATAATTCTGACAAATTGCAACTTTGGACCATTGTGGAGTCCATCTTACCTTAGGAGGTCTTGTTACATCATCATAAAAAGATAGGCATGGGATGGGAACTATTAAATTGAAAACATTCTCCGACCAATGTACTTATAAATGAGGCTGCGACGGACTCAATACGCTGTAGTTGCCGACACGTCGACCAACCTTGCACCTTGCAGTGTAAAATATTCTGCAAAAGCGTCTGTGGGAATCAAACGTAAGTAAAGTACCTACCTATAAAATTTTGAAATGCTATAAATAAATATCTTGGACATTGTCACACAAATTATCTAGTACATTTAAAGTACCGGAATCTAAACTCATACACCACAACTACAATACCAATCACCAACTACAATACCTGGCTATACTAATATTATTATTATAATACTAAATGAAGGCATAGTTTGAAGGCTGCAAGTCAACCAAAGTGCAATGGGCTAGAGGGCTAAGCTCGGAGTTTCCCTTTCTAAATCAAATCAGAAATGTATTCGACACAACCCGAAGAATTGCTAACTAAAGTGGCAATGGGCTGGGCATATTGCTCGCAGAACAGCTGGCCGATGCTGATGGGGCAGAAAAGTTCTCGACCGGCGACCGCGAGGTCGCGTACCGGAAAACGTACCGTGGGTAGGCCTCCACTAGGTGAACCGACGATCCGGTGATGATAGTGGGTACCTTTTGGATGAGAGTAGTGCAGAACCAGTTGTTTTGGCGATCCTTGAGGGGGCCTACGTCAACGTTTAGTGGACGTTTATCGGCAGAAATTAGAAATATCTACATAACTACTAAACCGATTTCGATGCAGTTTTCACTTTTAGATTCGAAATAGATCTGTCTAATTTTAGACAAAGAAAAAAACACACTTCATACATTGTTCAACGTAGTTTAGTGAAAACATGACATTTTTCATTTTTTTTATATATTTTATTATTTTTGCACTTTCTATTTCTACAAATAATTGAGTATTTAATTTTTTTAAATTTAAACATAAAAAGTCGAACCGTTTGACACCTAAATAATTAAAATCGGTGTAGCCGTTTAGTTTCTATAATTTTTTGAAGTTTGTTGAAATATGTGGCGCCATCTGTTATCCTAAACGATTAATGTTTCGCTGCTGCGAGTAAAATTGCTTATTTTAGTCCCTTCTATCACTGTGCAAAGCGGCTTGCTTCCAGTACCAAATTGAGTAATTTTTGCATAATTACTAAGACTGGGGCGCGCCTTACCTGCTTATGTAATCTTAAATATTTTCCTAACTATTAAAGATATTGACATGCAGTTTTTTTTATTAAACATGTTATTGATTTATTAACAATGTGAATAATTATTAATATACCCAATTCATACATTTTTTTAATGTTATTAAGAAAAAACGGAAAAATAACTTTAAAAAATTTACAAAAATGCATGGCTTTTTGCAGCCATTATAGATATTTTTATTTTTTTTATCATAAACTAATAAATATTCTTTCGATTGACACATTAATAATAGAAATCGGTGAGGCTTGTAGAATTTTTCAAGTTTTTTTTAATGAAGTGGCGCCATCTATTATCCTAAGGGATGAAAGTTGCGCTGCTGCGGGTCAAATCGCTTATTTTGGTCCCTACTATCACTGTGCAAAGCGGCTTGCTTCCATCCCAAAGTGCAGCGTTTCCTTAAAATATCTCCATAACGACTAGGACTATATGTTATGATAAAGCTCCTAGCTGACTTTTTTCAGTATGGAGCCGACATCGAAAATAAATTCAGCTGTTTCATACAAAACTGCAGAACCTCTACTCAAATGAATGGAACAGCAGATTTTTTTCGTTGCAGCAAGTTTTGTTAGATACTTAGAGCTGGAGCAAACTGCACATTTGAACAAATAAACAATATATATGAACACTTTTTTTATTACCCTATTTCATCCCACTGCTGGGCAAAGGCCGCCCCTTTAGTCCTCCAACCATCTCTATCCTGAGCATGCTCTGGCCACGAATCATCGAAAGCATCCTGGAGGGCGATCGCGCTAATTTAAAAGATCCAAGTTCAATCCTAATCCAATTTCAGTTCTAATCACATTGCGATCCTATTACTATATTCAACTGTGCTGAATTTTGCAACTCTATGTGACTGACAGCCTTTAACGTCTGAGCGATCTGTCAAAACGGCTCTAACGGCTGTCAAATGAGTAGCGCAATACCGAATGTGTAGAGAAGAAGAAGAAGAAGAAGAAGAGAAGAAGAGAGAGAGAGATGAGAGATTTGAAGTTGTGGTTCGCACGCGGTCCAATCATGGTTCAGTTGAGATTTATTTAGCGCGATTGCTCACCAGGAGTGCGATTTTTGAATCTCATTCGCTGAGCTCAGCAATTGAAAAAGTCAATATTACTACGGAGATATGCATCTTTCTACTGCTGATTTGACTTTCAAAAATCATACTTCAGGAGTGCTATTTTTGAAAGTCAAATCAGCAGTAGAAAGATACGTATCTCTATAGTAATTTTGATATTTTCAACTGCTGAACTCAGCGAATGAGATTCAAAAATCGCACTCCAGATCGTCCCGCCACCACTTCCTAGGGCGTCGTAATTTTAGACAATTTTACTTTATTTATTTATTAATGTTCCACTTTATGCACTTGTTATACTTCCACTTGTTATAGAACTTCACGTTAAATTCAAACTAAATGTGTTTGCTTTTGCCATATGCATGAAACTTCAGTGTTATGATAGGTTAATAACTTGGCCCTATTACAATATGGTGTTTGTTTGACATTGTTTAATTTAATTTACTATGTTTACCGGTTAGCGTTTTAGGGTTAATTAATTTAGTTTTAACTTGTTACTGGAAATAATAAGGAGTTGGTGGTTTTAATAATAATAGGTTTAGAATAGGTATTAGGTATGTTATGTAGTACTAAATACTCTATCTTATACTGTGGCTTAGGTTTAACTTATTTAATATGCGAAAGATGCATTTCATTCAGTTATCTATGGCGTTCGAAAGAAATTGTCATAGAGATGGAAATTGGAATGCTGTTGTTTATCGACATATCCGAACTATCGATATTTTTTTAACTTCGTTTAAAATAAATATTGATAATGATAATTGTATTGTATTTATTGATCACAGACACGGTGCTATTGTGTGACTTGACTATCCGATAAAAAAATCGTGTTTTTGACAGTTCTAGGCGAGTATTTATTGATCAATTTCATACAATAGATATGAATAGAATAATATATATTAATCACAAAAAGCCATTTTACACAAGGATTACCATCGGACACAATATTACTTAAAATTATCCAGTAAAGTCATAAATACATAACCGATCTCGTATTGATATAAACTGAAACATGCACAATACTACTTCCTACTGATATTTATTCGTTACTAACTTTCTAACTTACCATTTAATGTCATAGAGTCGTAAGGTTCAGTTTGCAATGACTCGCGGTATATGATGGGCTCCATACTGCTGAAGTCTGCGACCGTTCCCGAATATAGCTCCCCGTCTGAAAAACAAAATGACAGTTGCAGAGTAAAAAATAAAATAATATTTTTATATTTCGAGCTCAGGTGGCGGTTGCATTGCTCGAGTATAAGAAAGGGTTAAGATAATTTAAAAAAGTTTTTAAAATACGCATTTTATCTAAATAACTAGCGACCGGCCCTGGATTTGCACGGGTGCAATGCTGATATAAAAATTCCTCTTGAATCACTCTAACTATTAAAAAAAATGCATCAAAATCCGTAGCGTTGTTTTAAAGATCTAAGCATAGGGACAGACAGACAGCGGGAAGTGACTTTTTTATACTATGCTGTGATTAAAAGCAGAACAAATCTATTTGAATTTTTATAGAATTTCCCAACAGTGAATTCGTGGGCTTCAAATTCAAATTCAAAATTCAAAATAATTTTATTTCAGATAAAGTCCATAGATTGTTAGTATACATAAACTTAAAAACTATATTAGTACAGTATTATCAGATTGTACAACAATAGTCCTATATCTACATAGCCTATTTTCTGATAGAGGGGGCAGCGGAGAGGTGTAGTTTCGTCCATTGCCTCCAGAAGGGACAGACAGACGAAGGGACTTCGAAGTACTTATACAGGTGTTTTTTGGGGGTTGGAGTCACTCGCGTCCGTAGGTTTACCCTCGAGACCCTACACGTGACCCCTGGGTGGTGCTAAATGAGTGACAACTTACCGGTGGTAGGTTTCGGCCGAGGCTGGTTACCACCCTCCGGACTGAGCCGTGTCGCCAAGTGGTATTAACCATGTTTCGCCATGAAGTCCGGAGTTGCCCCTTGGAGGATGGGTCTGAGCAGTAGTGTCGCGTCAGAAGACCGTTCACAGGCTGCTGAACTCTGCTACACCGGCTGGCTGGTTTTGGAGGCTAGCGGGATCCGAAGCACGGTGCTCCGCTGGCCGACCGCAGGAAGTAGGGGGCCCAATTAGCGGGAAAGCCACCCGTGAAAGGCTGCCCCGCCACCTAGCGAAAAATCCCGGGTTGCTCCACCATGCCGGTTGGCGACCGGATGGGAGAAGTTGGTGGGCAATCCCGGGGGGGTTCGGGCGTCCCCGCGGTCTCCAACCCAGCTATCTTAATGTGTGGCAGACTTCAGTATACTATCTGGCTCGATTGATGCGACTCCTCGCTCAACTACCGTCCTCCTGCCTATTCGCTCTTCGAAAAAACTATGAAAGGTTCTAAAAGGAAGAAAGTTAAACAGCGGTTGCACGTTCTCCCTTTAAAAGTGCACCTTTGCAATATCCGAGGATTGCACTCAAATCTCGTAGCAGTCCACCACCACCTAGAGACTGAAAAACCACAACTGCTGTTTCTCACCGAGACGCAGATCAGATGTCCGGCAGACGCGGCGTACCTCAGCTACCCTGGGTACTCTCTGGAGCATAGGTTCGTTCCGCACGCCGGACTCTGTGTGTACGCTCGCGATGACATCTGCATCAAGCGTCTCAAAAACCTTGAAGACCCTTCCTTCTCAGTATTGTGGATACTGGTGGAAACAGGTTTCGAACGAATTGTTTACGCCTGTGTCTACCGTTCGCACAGTGGAGATCAGGAGACAACTAGGTTGTTCGACTATCTTGGAGAGGCGGCTGAGGAGGCTCAGCTTAGGTATCCTGTGGCGCAACTGACCCTTCTGGGCGACTTTAATGCTCACCATCAAGAATGGCTGTTCCCCCACCAGAAGACCGATCACGCTGGACGAGAGGCGCGCAAACTTGCACTATCGCTAGATCTCAGCCAGCTGGTCAATTGTGCCACACGGATACCTGACGTTGACTTTCACACGGCCAACTGTTTGGACCTTCTGCTGACAACTGATCCAGACAGATATTCTGTGTCGGTATGTGCCCCTTTAGGTACCTCCGACCACTGTCTGGTGAAAACTGTATCCGTATACTCCCCACCTGATCAGGGCCATTGTGGTAAGAGACGGGTGTGGCGATACAGGTCAGCAGATTGGGACGAGATGCGACACTTCTTTGCTTCCTATCCTTGGCGGCAAACCTGCTTTTCTTCAGGGGAATCGTCGAGCGCTGCGAACGCGGTTGCCGAAGTGATACGTCAGGGTATGGAATATTTTATTCCGTACTCTGACGTGTCAACCGGCGCCAAAGCTCGCCCATGGTTCAACGCTGATTGTTCTCGTGCTGAGGTGCTGAAACAGTCAGCGTATATGTCCTGGGCTGATGTTCGAAAACAGAAGGCTCCGAACACAGAAAAACTGAAGAAAGCTTACAACAAAGCCGCCAAGTCTTGCAAAAAGGTGTTGCGAAAAGCCCGGTTCGACCATATAGGTCGTATAGGGGCTAAGCTTGCCTCCTATCCAGCTGGCAGCAAAGCGTTTTGGTCGCTTGCCAAAGCAGTGGAAGCAAACTTCGGCCGTCCCTCCCTGCCACCGCTAATAAAACCTGACGGATCGCTAGCTCACTCGGCGGAGGAGAAAGCAAATTTATTTGCTAATCTTTTTGCCGGGAATTCGCATCTGGAGAACTCAGATATAACACCACCTACCATTCCTCGTACTGAATGCTCAATGGCATCAGTTTACATTCGCCAAAAAGAGGTTCTTAAAATCCTGCGTTCTCTAGACATGAACAAGGCTAGCGGACCCGACGGAATCCCAGCGATTGTCCTACGCACCTGTGCTCCAGAGTTGTCTCCTGTTTTAACACGCCTGTATCGCCTCTCACTTAAGACTGCGGTAGTCCCAAGGTCATGGAAGCTTGCCAACGTGCAACCCGTGCCCAAAAAAGGCAGTCGTGCCGACCCTGTCAACTATAGACCAATATCAGTCACTTCCATACTCTGCAAGACTATGGAACGTGTACTTAACAACCGGCTCCTGGCATACCTGGAACATAACGACCTCCTCAGTGACCGTCAGTATGGGTTCCGCCCAGGACGGTCCACGGGGGATCTTCTTGTGTATGCCACTCATCTGTGGAGCGAGGCTGTCGAGAGATACGGGGAGGCACTTGCCGTGTCTCTTGACATATCCAAAGCCTTTGACAGGGTCTGGCATGCAAGCCTTTTAAGCAAGCTTCCTTCATATGGAATTCCGATTGACCTATGCAACTGGATAGCTGACTTCTTGAGCGAACGATCCATTCGAGTACTCATTGATGGATACTCATCGGATCAAATGGCTATTAATGCCGGTGTTCCTCAAGGGTCAGTTCTGTCAGCCACTTTATTTCTGCTGCATATAAACGACATGCTTGTGCCCGGAACCTTTGGGTATGCAGACGACAGCACTGTTGCTGACAGATATCTGTCCGGTGCAGGGGTCAAATTGGACGTTACTCAGTCTTGTCGAGAGGCCATGGTGCAGCGAATAAACTTGGCGCTTGAATCTGTGTCCGACTGGGGTGATACTAATCGGGTCAGTTTCAACGCAAGCAAAACACAGGCGTGCCTTTTCTCCACAAAACGGAGTCCCTTCGCTTTGACCCCGACTTTCCGAAATGTGTCCATACCGATAGCTGATCGCCTGGAGCTCCTTGGCATTAACATATCGTCCGATCTGAATTTCGGACGGTACATTGAGTCCATGGCGAAAACCGCAGCGAAAAAACTGGGCGTCCTCTCGAAGGTCAGACGGTACTTTACTCCGGGACAGCTTCTACAACTTTATCAAGCACAAGTCCGATCGTGTATGGAGTACTGCTGCCATCTCTGGGACGGGTCTGCCCAATACCAGCTGGCCGCGCTGGACTCAATCGACAGGCGTGCCAGGAAGCTCATAGGTGATCCAACCTCGGTGGCGAAGCTACAAAGTCTTGAGCATCGTCGCAAGGTAGCCTGTCTGTCTGTTTTTTATAGGATACATTTCGGAGAGTGTGCGACTGAATTACACGATCTGATACCACCGTCTCCCTTTCATCTGCGGGGGACGAGACGCAGACTGGGTTTCCACCCCTATGTCGTTGACCTACCAGCAATTCGCACGAAGAAGTTTGCTTCTTCTTTTATAATGCGCACGGCTAAGGAGTGGAATGCCCTGCCTGCGGACCTGTTCCCTGAGCAATACAACCTGGGCCTCTTCAAGGCGAGAGTGAATAGGCATCTTTCTAGGTAAGCATGCTACATCTTCGGCCTCATCATCACTCAACATCAGGTGAGATTGGGGTCAAATGCTTACCTATCACACATAAAAAAAAAAAAAAAAAAAAAGTAAGGAAAAGTATCATTAACCTTTAAACCACATACTCTACCCATCAAACTGAACAACTTTTACTATAGGAGCAAACCGGTCAGAACAATGGAACAAAGGTTCGAGGTATACTTCGAAAAAAAAAAACACAAGTTTCATACAAAACTGCAGTACTAACTCGACTCAAATGTATACAGCAGATTCTTTTTACAGAAGTTGGCTTCATAGTGAACGTTTTTCAGTTTGTTGGTCTGAAGCACCCCCCAAAAGGCTCCAACAGGTTTTTTTTACGCCCTGTAATTACAACTATACCTATATAATTTTACACTAGAGAGGTATATTTAAAAATATACCTCTCTAGTGTAAAATGATATCATCAACTATATTCCGAAAACCAATAATGAAACACGTATGATACTAACTAACATAGTACGATATACATCGGTGGCTCAAATGAGGCACAACCGAAGTTAATTAGCTCTCCGTATAACGAAATTGCTATTTTAAGCCGAAGAGCCACTTTTGGTTGGTAATTGAAAACGTTAAGAGATATGGAACGAGGGCTTGTGCTAGTTTTTGAGATTAAAATTTTACAATATGTGCCAAAGTTTAACTATTTAAGTAAGCTTCTCAATGCTTGGAGTGTGTTTCCTACAGTACGGGTTGGTGGAGAGAGACATATTAGTACAGAGCCTAAAATTTAAAATGAAATAAAACAAGTTAACTCCAGTACAGTTTTCGTATTCGGTTGTTAAGTTCAGTTCAGAATTATTTTAGGATCTCCTAGTAACTGCTGGAAATTTTGGTATCGAAATCTTTATAAAACTGTTAAAGAAGTGTGTGAACTGTTTGTAGATTGAAGATACATATTTATAAAAAAAGATTACGATATGGTTGTCTTGTATTGTGTCCCTGACTCCAAATCACCAATTTTTGAATTTTATGCCTGTCTGTTTTTTGTATGTTCGAGCATCACGCAAAAACTACTGAACTAATTTTGATGAAACTTGTTTGTTTAAAAGCTTATGATTTGACTTAAATTCTGGTATATATTTGTGCGGATAAAATCGCCGGTAAATGCTCGTTAAAAATACCTGAAAAACTCCATACGTACGTAAAACCCACAATGTGGTTAAGTACGCCTGATATAAAATTACTTCCCGCCATTATGATGAGGTAGTGCCATAAGACCACGCTCGCAGAACTCCCCTGGGCGTCGCTACGTTTAATTGGAACAGATCAATAGGAGATAACTAACCGTGCCCGCGGTAATGGACTGCCGGGCGAGTGTGAGTAAGTGTGTGCGAGTGTGTGCGAGTGTGTGTGTAAAAATTGTACAGATGGCCAGCTGAATACAATTGTAGTTTTGTGGATATGTCGTCGTTGGGAAGTTACAAAAAAATTGCGAATAGATATTGTATAATTCAGAGTTTTGTAGTCGGTTTTAGCTGAATTTTTTATTACTGATTTCGATACGAAACGATAACATGCTAGTGGAATGAGAACGAAGCTATTTTGCAGTAAAACACCGCAGCAGCCGCCGCCGCCGCTGTTGCAGTATACAAAAAAATATTTGCGATCAAAAATGCACATATGTCCAAAACATACCACCTTCACATTTATGATCTAACTAGCTGTTGCCCGCGACTTCGTACGCGTGGGCTTGGGACTTGTTTATGGGTTTCTTTTTGTGCCCTATGTAATATTTATCAATTATATTTCATGTTATCAAACGAATAATTGAGGAACGTAAGAAGATACGATTTCTTTTATAATTATATTTAGATTTTACAGAATTAACAAACAGTGTATATAGTTAGTTGTACCGGTCCGTTGGTGTTTGGTCCCTCGATCTTGAGCAGCACGTCGGCAAACTCTTGAGCGTGAGATTTGCCACCAAGATGGACCCGCATATTTTGCGTGAGGCGCAATAATGTTTTCAGAAAGACACTTTCGCCTGAATTGCGTGAAGAAATAGTAATTCATAAAAGATAACATAAACTATAGCCATTTAAGCCACAACAGCGTTAAAAATATCTAACTATATTACAGAATTCTGGCATAAGAATGTAGTAAGTACAGTCCGTAGAATTAATTTGTTGTTAAAGATTGAACCATTTGGTAAGGAAGGATGAATGCGATTGAAAACAAACACTTCACTAGTATATTGTCGGAAATTTCCTCGAAGGGCAAGTAAATACTGTGAGTACTCTGACAGACAATAGAGTCTGATCCCCTGTCAAAACATTACGTTACTTAGATATCTATTGTGTTCTTGTGAATTTCATGAAATGTTTCATTGATTACAAGTGGCGACGGGCTCACTCCCCGTCACACTGGACAGAATTTCGGTACTACTAGTGAAACGTGGATGTTCTGAAGTTTCAGAATATCTCTGACTACCCCCTCGGGGAATATAGTCGTCAGCATACAGGGTGAAATTGATATCATTGGCATCCTTTTAAACTAAGAGTCTACCCATCAAACTGAACAACTTTTACTATGGGAGCAAACTGATCGGAGCAACTAAAAAATCAGCTGTCCCATACTAAACTGCAATGCCTACTCGACTCAAATGTATGCAACAGCTGATTTTTTTTTGCTCCGATCGGTTTGCTCCCATAGTAAAAGTTGTTCAGTTTGATGGGTAGACTCTTAGTTTAAAAGGATGCTAATGATATCAATTTCACCCTGTAGAAACGAAACTGACGACCCGGTTGGTGTAATGGTTACCACGCCGGACTGCCAAACCAGGGTCCTGAGTTCGAATCCCGGTTCGGTCATGGATGTTTATATGTTTGTGCCGTTGTTGTATGGTTTCCATAATAAACAGCCTATCAATAGTGCTTTCTTGGGATCATTACAATGTATGTGCATGTGAGCAAAAAAAAAATAAATAAAAAAAAAAACTCCCGCGTTAAATCTTGCATTTTCTGTAGTCTTGTAGTTTCACTTCTATACTGTAGTATTATATATTACGAGCTTTTACCCGCGACTTCGTCCGCATAAATTATGTACCACATTTTAAGTCAGATATTACGCTACCAAACAAACAAAGTTTCATCAAAATCGGTTCAGTAGTTTTTGCGTGATACTCGAACAAACAAACACCCAAACAAACAAACTAAATTCTTTTTTCAAAAATTTACAGTTTTATAAATAGTCAAGATCAAGATATATTCATACGGCGAAGGAAGGTACAACTCCGAATTTTCGTTTCATTTCCGAATATGCTATGCTATGCTATGTTTCGGTGCAATAACAATAATAATATTTTGTTATTATCTTCTTTTTAAAGTGAAATAAGAGAATACGAGATTGAAATTACAGATAATACTTTAGGCTTGTATCCTGGAATCTGTGGCGTTTGTTTTTGTCTTGACAAATATTTAATGCAGATACAGTTTAAGACGCAATGATATTGTTAAGGCGGAATAGGAGTCTGTGTGAGACAATCATGAAAAAATCAATTTAAATGAAAATGAAAAAATCAATTTTTATTTATATAGATTAATCATAATCACCCTCTAACAAATCGCAAAGAAATTTAATTCCATTTACAGCAGGGACCTTTACACAAAAAAAAAGAAAATAAGAGTTATTACCACGAAAAGAAGAGCTACTTAGCTCTTTTCGATGTCCTCTCGCTTATCTTATCTTTATCTACCTCATGCATAATATTATTGGTTTGATATGGACACAAACTAATTATTCAGGGGAGCAGTCTCCAGGGTCCGAAAAGGCCTTAAGATGGCCACTGACTTGAGATGGCACTGCGGGAAGCTACAGTCTAGGGTCCGAAATAAAATAGGCATTTAATTTTGTATACAAGCTGAAATTGATATCATAAGCATCCCTTTACAGACAACCTACCGCCGCCGCCGCTGCCTACTCGACTCAAATGTATGCAACAGCTGATTTTTTTTACTACGATCGATTTGCTCCCATAGTAAAAGTTGTTCAGTTTGATGGGTAGACTCTTAGTTTAAAAGGATGCTAATGATATAAATTTCACCCTGTACATTGTTGCTTATTTATTTTCGTGACGGCTAATTTAAAAGAAATACTGTAGTGGCTCGGAAATCTATAATACAAAATCTACGAGTAAAATAGCAAACTATCTAGTCTAGTAGTCTAGCGCGACCAAATGATAGATGATTTCCACGGCTTATTCATGCGCAGTTTCAAAACATTTGGACAATGTAGATAAATATTGATGGAGCCGACCGTACGTTAATGTGAATGTATCGTTTTCGAGTCTTGTATGTGTGTGATAAATGGGTGTGAATTTGCAAGGGGATGCGCTAACGTGAAGAAAATTGCACAAAAGGACATTGTGACGGTAATTGATGGCGTTCACTGTACTTGCATAGGAAAATGTTGTTTAGGGCGGGATGTATGGGGGATGTCAGTTTGGAATTTGAGGAAAATTTATTAACGATTATTTCTTTAGGTCAGTTTGAAAGGACATCATTCACCTGTGTCTCCTATAACCAACGATCAATAGATTAGTTTCGCGTTAGTTTGCATAAATTAAATAAGACGAATAGTGGTAACAACATTTCTTTCGATAATGTCACAAGTAAGAAAGAGATGGAGAACTTGCGTCGAATATTGTTTTGCAATCGATTGAAGGTTCAAAGTTGTTCAATAGCAGTTAGTTGCGGAAAATGTAGGCCACAACATGTCTTTGTTCTGCATAGTGGCATCTTACTGGTTTACAACCAATTATTATGGTGGATTTGCTAACAAATAAAAGAAAACAGGATGTTTGAAAACGTCTGCTCCACAAGTACCTAACGCCGTGGGCAAATACTAGTATACATGGTGTTAGGGTAAACAGTTGCATTACTTTAAGGGGTGATTGTACCCATGATACTGAATAAGTTTCCCTAAGAAACCTAAGGAAATTAGCGAAAAAAATTGTGGACTTCCCATACTAAATGCAATCAGCTGATCGAATGTTTGTATGAAAAGTGCAAACATTTTTTTGCGAATTTCCTATATAGGTTTCTTAGGGATCGTTGTTCAGTATCATGGGTACAATCACCCCTTAAAGTAATGCAACTGTTTACCCTAACACCCTGTAATGCCCTGTATGCATGTAAAGTAGTGCATACAAAAGGGGGAGACTGCAAAACAGCATTTGTGCTGAGGCTCCACCTTTTTAATCAGGAAATGTTGATGATCAATAGTGTCAATCCTTGTATCTTTTTCTGATGAATAAATATATTTTTATTTTATTTTTATTTATTTATATTACACACTTACCAAGATTATTAAACATTTCGTAACATTAAGAATATTCAAAATCGGTGCAAAAGTTTTCGAGTTAATCATAAACGTACAAACATGTCGAGAACCTTGCCTTTTAATAAGTCTTAAAAATACGTAATTTTTAGGGTTCCTTACCCAAAGGGTGAAAACGGGACCCTATTACTAAGCCTCGTCTGTCCGTCCGTCCGTCCGTCTGTCCTACCTATTTAGGGCTGTAACTTTTGAACCGTAATAGCTGGATAGTTGAAATTTCTCAGATAATGCGTTATTACGGCGGATTTGTTAACAAATAATAAAAATGTCAATAAGTTAAAAATTAAAGGGGGTTCTCAACAAGAAACTAGTTTTTATCAACGTTTTTTCTCCACGTTCTATCGTAAAAACGGTAATACACACAAGCGTCAAACTTAGTGTGATTATAGAGCGTACTCTATAGAATAACAACAAATACTAAAAACCGGCCAAGTGTGAGTCGGTCTCGCGCTAAAGGAACCGGACAAAAATTTTTTTTTTCTAATTTAATAATGTTGTGTTCTGTAGTGGTGTGGTACGAAACCCTCGGTGCGCGAGTAGCCCGACTCGCACTTGACCGCTTTTTATTCATAGTTGTGCAACTCCATCCAGTCTATGGGCTGGATATAATTAAACTAAGTACATACAACAGCTACAATACCCTCGGTGCAGGTGAGTCGTGTCGGCTAATTGACACCAACTGACAGTCAGACGTGTCTGCACTATGCAGGTAGTCTCTGTATCGCTATGCAGGTAGGTGTTTCATTTCAACCCACTGTGCCGGACCATAAAAGGAAGGTAATGTTCTTAGCGTTGATAAAGTTAAGTTAAATATGTGCGTAGGTAATCTACAGGGTGAAATAATGGTGAAATTGATATCATTAGCATCCTTTTAAACTAAGAGTCTACCCATCAAACTGAAAAATGTTGACTATGGGAGCAAACCAATCGAAGTAAAAAAAAATCTGCTGTTGCATACATTTGTGTCGCGTACGCACTGGAGTTTAGTATGGAACAGCAGATTTTTTTGTTGCTCCGATCGGTTTGCTCCAATAGTGAAAGTTGTTCAGTTTGATGGATAGACTCTTAGTTTAAAAGGATGCCAATGATATCAATTTCACCCTGTATAGCGTCGAAAAAAATTGCAACCACCACTGGCCTCTAAACCCTATCCATATACACGCAGACAGATATAATTAATTTGTATGACGCCTCACGCACACTAACCTAAGAAATTTTGCTCCTTTTATTTTATACGGTAAAAGCGTGAGGCTCATTCTTACCTATACTTTTTCTAAGGGGACTAACATCAAAATCGCGATAGTAAAACAGCTGTCTCATACATTTGGATCGAGCGAGGTTTGCAGTTTTTTATGGAACAGCTGATTTTTTTTCGCATCTGAACATTCCTTTAAAAGCACCGCCAGCTTATTAAGAAGGACCCTGTATAGTTTAATAATGGCCCCGATTCGGACTGTGCCACGACTTAACTTAACTAAATTTATTCCTGTCACTTTCTAAAAAGAAAACCAACAGCTGACTTTAGTGCTGTCAAAGTGACGTTACACGCCCAAAATATGATGCCATCATAATGTACGCCATCTTATTTAAGGCGTTTTTGGGCGTGTAACGTCACTTTGACAGCACTAAAGTCAGCTGTTGGTTTTCTGTCTCTTTTCTTAATCTTATTTTAGAAAGTGACAGGAATAAATTTAGTTAAGTTAAGTCGTGACACAGTCCGAATCGGGGCCAATGTACCCATACCTGCTTCTGTACACATTAAGATAGCTCTGTGCTGAAATTGTACCTAAATATTCAGTACCTAATTTCGTTGAAAAAGAACAAATACCTACTTTGCATTTTCAGGGCACCTATTTGATTGTTTTATTTCTATGAAAACACAGATCATTTTAAAAAACTTTTTTTTTGTAAATTTGGTATTGCCACTTAGTATTTCACTTTAGGTACTGTAACAAAGAATTTAATAAAACCCTAAAGGCGCCTCCACACTTCACACGTAACTAAAACTGTGAATAGACCTAATATTCACATTATAAAACGTACAGGCATTCCTATCGGAACCTTTTCAATGCAACAATGAATGCCCATTGTACGCTACTAGACTGTGAAAGTGGGTTCAATCGATATGAAAAAGATTTTCCCTCTCCTAATTTGCTGACAATGGTTGTACTATTATGGAGCTTAGTTCCATATGGGTCCGGTTTGGGTCATTTATAAGTATGTAATAGTACAAAATCATACACCGTAGAGAGGTTTTGACTCTCTTTTACATATAATTGCGATTCAGAAATAACTACAAGTGCTATGTTAGAATTTGTTAGAATAGAAGCATATTTGTATTAAAGATTGAATAATTTAGTACTAGTATTGTTGTGACTAGTATTGTTGTGACAAGAATAGAGAAAGGTATGCTTCGTTGGTTTGGTCATGTGGAGAGGATGAGTGACAGTAGATGTACGAAAGAGATATAATATGTTGATAATGTGAGTGGAAGTGTCGGAAGAGGGCGCCCTCGTAGAACGTATGCTGATCAAATCAGTTGCATCCTACAAAAAGGGGAGGTGCGGAGTACTCGAAACCGACGGGCATGTATGAAGAGATGTATGGATGTGTATGAGGCAAAAGAGGTATGTAAGGATCGTAGTAAGTGGCGCGCCCTGGTCTCTGCCTACCCCACTGGGAAAGAGGCGTGACGTTATAGATAGATACATAGATAGATAATTTAGTACAATAGATAAATTAGATTTAAAAGATTGCATATTTGTCCGTTCCTTCAGTTTGTGTATTTTTATAAAATGTGGATTTCCGATACTAAATGCCAATCGAATGTTTGTATGAAATCTTTTTTATTTTTCGGATTTTCCACATGTTCCTTGGGGAAAGTTGTTCAGTATTATGAGTACAATCCCCCTTTAAAGTACCTACTACAACTATGAACACTAACAGCTAATGTAATATATTTATCTATCTTAATAAATGAGAAACTACGAAAATTATAATATCAACGCTCAATTATTTTCATTCTCTACAACTTTCGTTTAAGGTTAGTTCTTTAAAAGCATTTAAATTGAAATAGAATGTAAAGGACACCGCACACAACTGTAGTCACGCTACTCCGTTACAGAGTAGTCAGATGCCATTAGTGGTCGAATTAATGCACTACGAGTGCAGTGCAGTGCACGCAGGCTATGTTGTAGTTTATTAGTTGCATTAGTGTTTGTGCACGCTGGATCATGTTACTAGGGCCAAATTGTATGTTAACTATATAGGTGGTTCCGTTCAGTGATTACTTAGCCTTTGTAGTTATACAACGTGTTAATAAATTAGCGCAAAACCTCATACACCCCAACTGATTTATAACAAAATAATTAGATTGAAACAATAATTTCATTGTTTTGATAGTTAAAATTTAAAGTTATTCGCATTTTAAGTTTTGAGGTTAAAATGATTTGTTATCATTTCAGCAATGAATGAAAGCGCTAACGTACTCATGGATACATTTTAAGAATCTTGTTTTGGTAGTAAGTAGGGTGAGTGGGCCCGTGCGGTGGGTTGACATCAGGTTCAGAATTTTTTTTTTTTTTTGTAAAAAGTTAATTAATATTTTGAAAAAAATTACCTATGTTGAAACTATGATAATTCGATTCTGCTCTCGATTCTAAACAAACTACTTTCTAGTTTTGCGTTAATTCATTAACACGTTGTATTCATTTATAAATACTTATATTATATTTCTTAACACAATAAAGCTTATTTCAGATATTATCAGCGACACACGGAATTTTCATTAATTGCTTTAAAATCAAAAATGTTGTATAGTAACTAGATTGTACACTACAGTGAGACCAGGGCCTCTACTCGCACATTCGAACTTCGCAATTGCGTGAACGTTTTCGTTCTAATGTCAACTCTATTACAATGAAGTGCGGACCGAAACAGTGACGACATGTCGCACATCGAAAGTCCGGGTACAGGGTCAGTAAGATTCTCAGAACACCCAGTGTATCCCTTTCTAACTAGGGTGTTGGCAATATGTTGGAAAGAGATACATTTGCTTGGTTGTAAGCTTACAACAACATTGAAGGAAATTAATACTTTTTACGTAACATTAGAGTTTATTAATAATAGATAATAATTAATAGATTAATATTTAATAGATAAATGTTACTATGATACAAAAGAATTTTTTGATGACATTTTATGATTTTTTGTAACATTTTTAATTTGATTTTTTTACCATTATTATTATTATTTTATTCGAATGCTTGTATAAATAATTTTCTAATGATTTTTTTTTTGTAACATTTTTATTTTGATTTCATAGACATAAATTATACTTAAGTACCTATTATTACTATTATTTTGATTCAATGTTTGTATAAATAATTTTCAAATCTAATGCTGACTAAGCAATTGTTTTCTCTTTTATTTAATGTAAAATTTTATGTGCCTAATTTTATTACGAATGTCGTTATTGTTTGGAGTTATTGAATTTTGTCACTGTTATATTTATTTTAATGAATGTTATGAATCTATTATGGTAATGTTATTGAATTTAATTTGTAATAGCTTTGATTTGAATACGATAAATGTTGTTCTGTGTTTCACAGCATGATGTGCCCACAATGGGTATCATATGTTGATCCACTCTGTTTTATAACACCTCTTATGTACCATATGATCGCATGAATAAATGAATTATGAATTATGAATTATGAATTATTTTGCATTCTCTAAGAAATTAGAGTTTGGTCCACTTCTAGAATACTATATACAATACAATAATATCTACTAGTGAAACTGTTTAAATTCTGTTCTGACGTTCATTCATTCTCGAGGTTCTCGAGATACTTACATAGAGACAGAAGGTCAGAGAGATCCATATGTTACACAGTCAAGTGACCAGTTCTAAATCACACTATCGAAGTGTCCAATAGAGATTTCATCGCATAAATATAAGATTCAACATTCATTTCCCTCCACAACATTTACTTGACAAGGCAAAAATATCCTAAAATCCCTTAAACTTACCAAACTGCACGTCTAGCATGATTTCTCTACTGGCGCGCGACTCTACTTTTTTCCATACTACATGTCGCGGCAAGCGCGGCTTTCGCTCTCCGAAAAGCGCGGAAACAGGGCCTCTACCCGGACATTCGAACTTCGCAATTGCGTGAACGTTTTCGATACAATGTCAACTCTATTACAATGTTCGGACCGAAAGGGTCGCGATATATCTAAATTCGGAAATTCACAGGGTCAGGTTATTTTCTATGCAGCGAAGGCGCGTCGCGCGCATGTAGAGAAATCATTCAAGAAGTGCTGAAAAATATAACCATCTCTTTTACTCACCAGCATAAACAGCAGTGGAGTTATGTTCAGGGTCGTACGGGCAGACCGCTTGTCCGGACTTCTCTCTCTCCATCTGATACGAGTCCCTCTGGACGCTGTACTCCCGACAGAATGGCTTGAAACTGTTGGTGCCGCAGACCAGGAGCTTGCCCGTACCCAGGGAGACGAGGACTCGGATGTAGTTCTGACAGCTCTCCTGTAAGAAAGAAAAGGGGTTTAGATGGGGTTTAGATGGGGTTTAATTATTGAGATGTGTGTGTCTGGCTTTGGATAGATCAACCCACACGGAAGAGTTGGTTAAACCCTTCAAGTATGGCTTCGTTAACATAAAGTCTGTACAGGGCACCCTAACAAAACACCCTAGTAATACTTAAGGGGGAGCTTCAGACCATCAATCTGAACAACTTTCACTATGGAGCCAACGTCGAGAAAAAATAAAAAAAATCTGCCATCCCATACATTTAAGTCGAGACGGCACTGCAGTTTTGTATGAAATAGCGGATTTTTTTTTCGGGATTTCGTTGTTGGTTCCATAGTGAAAGTTGTTCAGTTTGATGGTCTGAAGCACCCCCTTAAGTATTACTAGGGTGTTTTGTTACACATTGTATAAGTTTATCCCCTAGACTCCTTATAGGTTGATTTAAAAGAACTGTCTTCTTATTGGTTTGTACAATTAATCAATTATAATTAAATTAAATTAAATTTTATTATATTATTAATCAATATTATACGTTCGTAATCTGTGATATTATCTTCTGTTGTGATCTATATCTGTTCAATCAACAGACCAAAAAAAATCTTTGTGTTCAATATAAATAAGTCAGTCGTTTCGAATATTTGTTTCTATGTTTATAAAATATATCATTGGCTTATTAATAAACGTAAGAGTTGGACGCTGATCAATCTATGTTATGTACACACGGCGACACATCAAGCTATATAAAATCAAAATAAGCTGGCCGCGCGACGTTATACGTTATTCGACCTACGCGCGGCAAGCTTTCATTGGTTTTCTGTTCTGTATCTTGATGCCATGTGTACCATCTACCTACTGAGGTGACCAGTTTCGTATTCTTTTTAAAATAATTTCTCATGTCTATTTTTTTTGTATCACAGTATCACTGTAGGTTATATTTGAGAGCTAATTAACTAATCGCTTAAGATAATTAAAGTTACCCTAAAACCTCTTCGCCATCCTTAATTAATCACAGAAAGGAAAGATAAACGAAATCCTACAGCTTTCGCAACTAGTTCCTTCTAAACCCTGTCACTTGCAATTTGGCTCAGCTAAACTGGAATTTAGGCATTCTTCCAGGCTGCTGGCTGGCAGCTCACGATGTTTTGCCAAACTACTATATTTTTGAGTCTTTGCCCGTAAAGGCTGTATTCGATCCAATGAGCTGAATTTAATTCACAACGTTTAAATTAAAATACTGTTCGTTTTATAAGATCGCTCATAAAATAACAAAGAACAATAATTAGACTTAGTTTTGACCGTAACTTAGATTTTGACAGTTGTCCACAACTAAGTTAAATAATAAAAATTAATAATATTTACACAATTACTTTACGGTTCCCTAAAAGAAATCACTTTGTTGTAGGGAACCGTGTGTAAATAAAGTAATTGTGTAAATATTATGAACCCGCTGTTGCCCGCGACTTCGTCTGCGTTACCCGGATAAAAAGTACCCTATGTGTTAATCCAGGCCATGATCTATCTTAATGCCAAATTTCATCAAAATCCGTTCAGCAGTTTTTGCGTGAAAGCGGAACAAACATCCATCCATCAAAACATACAAACTTTCGCGTTTATAATATTAAGTAGGATTAGTCATTTCATTCACACCAAAAACAAATACAATATTTTCGTAAAAAAATTATGTAATGGTACAATTATGTTAATGTTAGTATGTGTAAGCTCACTGTAATGATATAGAGTATTATATAGCATTATGATTATGAACATTATCATACTGCAAAATAAACCACAAATCAACGAAATGTTTGCCGGAAATACTAAGGAAATCATGCTCAGCCCTGAGAAGACAACAGTTGTGTACGTAATATGATTGCATTCGCATTTCCATATACTCGTAGGTATATCCTCCAGATGTCCAGTAATCCTGTTCGGATGCGGTACGATGGGTACCTAGCCTCTGATGGATCTGTGCGTATCAATCCTTAGTTGGGGGTTTGGCCCGAGTTACAGTTAGATAGAAACAGCAGTTTAATTTTGGGAAAGGTATTTTGTTGATTGATAATTTAACAGCTAGTTTTCGATTGTGATAAAAGTACATCAAAAACAGGTACTTAGTTACGCTGGAGTAGGTACCCATTATTTCTAATTATCAAATCAAATCAAATATACTTTAATAATATCTTGTTTTGTATTTAACTTCGTGCTTTTGCGGTTAGCCAACGACTGCCTTGTTGTTTTATTCCTGTCTCTCTTTAGTAATGAAGGGACATTTGATGTTTTTTCTTCTTCTTCAATTCGATGCGGGTTTCAAGATAGATTATAGTAAACCCGTCTTGCTGGACTTCATTGTATAGTGTTGTGAATGGTCGCCGCTGTTGATCCTGATTTACAGGAGTTACTGTGATAGGAATGAGTAGCGGACCTATATGTCCGTTTAAAATAATGTCAATAAGAGCATAATACTTTATATGTAATCATAACAAGTAGGTAGGTATATAACATTTGTTACATGTAAGCCTTTTGAGTTACAGAAACACATTGTGCCACACCACTACTTCACTAAGCTGCATCGAATTCATGTGAATTAGTACGATTATGTTATGCAGTTAATTCGGAGAACGACTAATTTAGTCGGATTTGTAGAACTGAATCTAATAATTACGGTATTATTCGACTTTGACGAATTGAGAGACTTAATCAGACTTGTACCATTCCATATTTATAGGTAAACGTCACGGTTATAAAAGTTTTTCCTGGTCTCGTCTTTAGTGACTATCTATTTATGACGATGACATCATCGAATTGAAATATTGCTTAGGCAATCGTATTCCTGGATGGTAAGATTATTAAGTTGTTTCGCTTTGGAAGGATAATGAACAAAAATTCAAAAATCAAAATTTTTTATACAAAATAATATAATATATATAATATATATATATATATATATAGCTTTTTGACGTCATTTTTTGACTCTACCACCGCGTCGGAAGGTGTTCCGTTGAGAGAAGATGCGGCCAGAAACTCTACAACACACATCTTTTAAACAAAACAAAATGTACTTGAAAGTACAATTAAAATACAATATTGCATTACATAGTGTAAAATTGTCAAGACATTTTGGTCATTCAAATAATCATCGAGTTTATATAGTAACCTTTTTTACAGAGGACTTGACTTTTTGTGTGGTAAGTTTAGAATATCCTCTGGTATCTTATTATAAAAGCGTATACAGTGCCCCATGAAAGATGTGTTGACTTTACTGAGTCGAAAATGTGGGAATACTAATTTATTTTTATTTCTTGTAATCAGTTTTTGGGAAAGAGAGACAAATTTTTCCGAACATATAAAATATTTTCGTAAATATATTGACTGTAGAAAGTCAAAATACTGATATCTTTCAAAAGATCTCGTAGTTGAACTTATTATTGAGCGCTTAACTTACACTCATTGTTATACAAATTCGATTCGCCGTACGTCTATCCGTATGACGTCACACCAAGTCAATATAAGCCAGAACTAAGCTAACTGGAAGGCAATTGTTTCATAACATAACACACGTTGTAAGGGTACGAGGCGTCGGTCGTAATCTCCATTATCTAAATCTAATATACGGGACGTCTTCATTGTTAGGATTAACGTCTTTGGGTTGTATAATCTATAAGGCTTGGTTTAAATTTATGGCTTATTTCTTTTGCTGGTAGAAAATTATTATTAACTGTTGCTTGTAACTTAAAATTGTTGTCAACAAAGTAATGTTTCAACTAGTTGCCAAAGAAGATTGGCAGATTTGGACCAAGCCATTTTTTTACGAAAACTAAAAGCAATTCAGGACGGCGGTCATAATTATTAGAAACAGAAAAAACTAAGGCATTTTTTTAAAAAACTTCCACATCTCCAGAAGTCCGGATTCAAAAATATAAATTACTAGTATAATCCGATGTAGAGGAACTGACAGCTGAGAGAGCGAAATGTACCTAGCGGCGCCACTGTATAATAGAAAGAGATACCTACGTGACGCGAGGCAATAGAACCGTTTTTGGGAAATTGTCGGCACAATCGACAGGGTAAATATTCGTGCTCTGTGAATAATTAGTGAATCTAAAGTGATATCGTAGATTATTTTGTGAAATATACTAACACTATTTTATTAAATTACCTACGATTTCACGTTAGATTCACAATTATGCACAGAACTCGAAGTTTTATATAAAGATAAATTCACAAAAAACGGTTTCATTTGATAACTCATGTCAGTTACTCTATTCCGATAATAGACAAATCATCCAAATAGCAGTAGCAAAACGCAACCACGACAGCTATTTTCATCTAATATTATCACCGAGGCATTTTTTGCTCGTTACGGAACCTATTTGTCTTGGTTGAACTGATAGTGTGTGTCATTTCGTTTTCTTCCATTATCATAATATTGTACGGTTATCGTGAATATTCATTAAAATAAACACAATGAATGTGTGTAGAAGATTGAGAAGACTATCTAATAAGAGAGATTATGAGTTTCACACACTTCTTGAAAATGAATGCATTGATTCAAAAGTTATACTTGCATACTTAATCTCTCTTTATCATTCGTCATAAAGCGACTATCCGTAAATTAATATATTCTCAAACACGCAATTTAATACAAATTCCTAAATAAAGATTGAATGTTCGCAGCTTACTGGCATATAATTATCGTTTCACCTATCCCGCAATCCCCATTACTATTGTTACTGTCCCGGAACGGCTTCTGTTACGGGTACAGAGTTTGAACCCTGTTAGGGTATCAACGTAATGTCGAGTCTTTGTAAATTGCAGCTAAACATCAATAACTGAACGCAAAATCGGATAACCTTGGTGATATTATCATAATCAGCCTATCAACGTCCACTGCTGAGGATAGGCCTCCCCCGAGGCGCACCACAAAACTCTGTCCTAGGCCTTCCTCATCCAGACCCACCCCGCTAAGTTTTAAGGTCGTCTGTCTAGCGGGCAGGGCTTCAGATTATAATAATGGGCAAAGTAGGGTAGGTAAGTACCGACATAAGCGTCTATAGGCCACGAATGTCGTGGCTCGCGAATGAAAGAGTGGACAAGTATCGCCAGCGTCTAAGAGCTTTTTCGTTTGGCGAGAGATAGTCACGGATGTGCAGAGCTGACTGCAGAGAGGAGGAGGTCTTCAGTAATGGAGAGGAACCCGAATGAAGAACAAAACCTGATAACCGTTTCTGCAGAATTGATGTCTTAGAAAACATTTGTTTTGCATTTCATGCTCACGACTATATTTCCACTTCTGACCGTTGCGTTTCCCTGTTGCACCAGATCCAGGAAGGTAAGGACAAAGAGAGCCACATTTGTGCTCAACGCACACATCAATAAAATATATTCTTCGTACCTGTCGGCTTTTCTAAATAAACAGTCCGTATTCGAAATCGGCTATGAGAAAATTAAATCACGTATTCCCCGAAGCATAGATATTCTAAATGCGCAGAATAGGTATCCACCTTGAACTAGCAGTACCAAAACTATACTGTTTCAATCACGATCGGGACTATAGTAGACTAGGTTTTGCTGTTGATAAATGCATAGCTCATTTCAGTTCAAACTGGCACTTTAATAGTCCAGTCAAGCGTGTCAGGGTGTCAGGTAGTGAAGTGAACACGTCGCCCCTTTTAATAGACATTGGAGATAATACACGCCTCGAAATTGAAACATCTAGGTTTCCTCACGATGCTTTCCTTTACCAAAATACGGCGGGAATACTAGCATTAGCGGTATTACAAATAGTATATAAGTTCATAAAAATTCGTGTAATTTTCACGTGATAACGTCTTATAAATATGAACACCGGCTGCACGCACGAAAAAGTGTCACGTTCCGCCTGAGCCTGAGCGTGCAAGCGAGAGCGCGGAACAAATCTCTCTTTCTCGCGTGACGTCAGAGCTAGCGATTCGAATATTGGAATATTCATCAATGTTTCTTTGACGTCATCACGTGAAACTATCTTCCGTAAGCCGACTTTACAGACAACCAATTTTTTTTTAATTCGATGGTCGTCAACTAATTCGTCAATACGTCTGTACCTCAAATAATTCCAAGTATAAACCTCTCGCTATTTCCATCTACAAAATCAGCGTCAGCAAACATTATTTAAAGTTAGAATCAATAGTTCCAAGACACTCTGTTATTTTTAGTGCTCCTGTTTAGGTATTACCAAGCTACGGGAACTCTTTCCGGTCTTTCTAAAACGAGTAAATCTGTTTAAAGATCGGCCTGTAGTCGTGACACGTCTACCTGTCCACTCGAAGCAGCAAGTCACCTGGTATAATTCTTATATCTTCGTCGTAAGTACGGAAATGGCTTGGTTGAAGGCGTTTCGTGTTTAGAAGTATAAGTATTGCTTGGCTAGTGTAAAGTGAACCTCGGATTCCACACCACAAAGTCCGCAACAAAGTGTTTTCGAAGATTAAGTCTTAGGGATCAAACCTGGAAAATGCTGTGACTTTTTGGCTTTTCATTTTCGTTTTTGTGTTGTACTTTTATAAAACATTTATTTATTTAACTAAAGCGACTAGGACTCTGACAGGTTTTGAATATATGCGTAAAGAAATACAACATTTAACTTTCATACCCAGACACATACAATTAGGTTAATGTTAAGAAGAAACTAACCTTATTAGTCATAATTGTTGATTTGTTGTGAACATTTAAAAAGCTAATTTCACTAAGAACAAGAAATTATAGACTTTCTACGATCGTTTTGGAAGGTAAACATGTTTAGCTCCTCCATATAAAACCACTAAAACTAAACATACTAAGTCAAGAGCTCAGTTAAGAGTAGTCTCGTAGCGTAGTCCAGACTGCAATTGAGGCATGAATTTCCGAACGTCCCACGAGCGCCGAGCAATCAGCTGCAAGAACGGACGTCTGTGACGCAAGGGGGCAGCACTACCTTAGTTTCGAGAGAGCATAAGTACAGCTGCTACTAAAAATGACTTAAGACACAATAACGCTTGTGGTATGAGAAATATAAATATCTACAGGGTGAAAACGATCGGATTTTGCTGCCATAGTAAATGTAGTTCAGTTTGATGGGTAGACTCTTAGTTTAAAAGGATGTTAATGATATAATTTTCATCAACCTGTACATCAACGAAAAAAAAAATTATTCCTAAAAATTGTTATCGAATTCCTTAGGGAAAGTTGTTCAGTATCAAGTATAAAGTAGTGCAACTGTTTACCCTAACAACCTGTATGTTAGAGCATGGTGCTCTGGGAGTCAGGATATCAGGATCTCAGGATGGTTCTGGGCGGAATTAGAACTCGCTACTCGAAGGCAGAAGGTTGTAGCTTGACTTTGTAGATCAAGTAACTGATGAGTGATGACGTAAGTGGATGGATGATTGAGAATTGTAGAGACAACAACATTTGGGTGTCAACCCAAACGGTGTTTAGAAATTCTTTAGTAGGTACCTACTTTTCATTCCTTTCTCTCCCTAGTTTTATACAAATAGAACAAATAAATAATTTGTGTTGTTTACGACTTGTTTGCCGTCCTTAAGTTACCTGATATTTTTGCTGAGGAAAATTGTACTTTATTACAAAGTGAGATAAATATGGCAATAATTTCTAATTCCTTCTTCTGAATGTTAAAGAAGATTAAATTTGCGAGTTCTGTTTATGAGCAAGATTATGTTTAAACGTTTAATCTATTTATAAAAAAGCTAGAGTAACAGATCAAGAACTAATGGGGCTGCTTGGTAGAGTAGGACCCATTCCTACTCATCCTTTGAATAAGGAAAGCCACCCTGAAGTGGAAGACTCGTGATGTGATGATGAAGAAATATTTTCCGTAGATTCGCTGTTTTTTTAATTTTTTTATTATAGATCAAAAAGAGTTTCTCTACTTTTACGGAGTCCTTTTGTTGCCCAATCGTTGAATATGATAATTGTTAATTAAATCATTCATTATCATTTAAATAATTATTATAATAATTATTTTTGAAATCATATAAAACCAAATATATTCCTTACATCATCCGTAACGTAGTACCGCAATTTCATGGGTTTAATTTTCAAATGTATTTTTGTTAATAATGTCGCGTCATGTTCAACTTATTAACTAAACCACGACACAGCCTAACTAAAAACTTGTGTTTTCATATTGTCAAACAAAGTTAAAAGAAACATGCACGAACTAGAAATTCCCAGAAAACTACGGACCCGTTTTAGAAAATTATTTTTCCATGACCTAATTGGGTCAAGCTTGCCAAGCGCGACAGTTTCACGAAATACGTCCCGATGCGATGGATTCTGACGAATTCCCGGAAAACACACGGTTTAAAAAAAACTTTGACTTTTTTATTTATTTTTAGGGTTATAGATTTTTTTAGAGGAATCACATGTTTGTCAGCATCGCCATTGCATCGAATGTGTTTACATCTAGTTGAGCTGAAAATGTATGGAGATACGCATCTTTCTACTGCTGATTTGACTTTCAAAAATCGCACTCCTGGAGTATCAGCAGTAGGAAGACGCACGTCTCCATAGTAATATTGAGATTTTCAACGGCTGAGTTCAAAGAATGAGTTTCAAAAATCGCACTCCAGATAATTTTTTAGGGTTCCGTACCCAAAGGGTGAAAACGGGACCCTATTACTAAGCCTACGTTGTCCGTCCGTCCGTCCGTCCGTCCATCCGTCCGTCCGTCCGTCCGTCCGTCCGTCTGTCTGTCCGTCCGTCCGTCCGTCCGTCTGTCCTACCTATAGCTGTAACTTTTGAACCGTAATAGCTAGATAGTTGAAATTTTCTTAGATTATGCGTTATTACGGCGGATTTGTTAACAAATAATAAAAATTTCAAAAAGTTAAAAATTAAGGGGGGTTCTCAACAAGAAACTAGTTTTTATCAACGTTTTTTTCTTCACGCTCTATCGTAAAAACGGTAATACATAAAAGCATCAAACTTAGTGTAAAGCCACTGCGATGCGCGGAAGGGTTCAGTTAGTGTTTCATATATCTAGTGAAATATTGACATTAAATTATCCTGCCAACAAAATCGTTTCGAAGTTAGAAAAAATTGCCTTAGTTTAAAGTAGTTCTGAACAACAATTTTATTTTAAGTCACGCCAGAATGTATATTAATTGCTTTCAAGTTCTAAACATCGAACCAAACTTTATATGCCCCTATTTAAAAGTATATGCATAAATTCTATTCGGGGTAAGTATTCTGTAGGAGTATAAACTATTTGAACGGGCATAAAATAATCATAATAAATATTTGCGACACGCTAATCGCGTTGAGTGAACGAGAGAAAATCTTTGTTTGTCCCTTTCTGCGTAATGTGACATTTTTGTTTGACTCTGTGAAATTGCTTACAATATCTTGCAACCGAGTCAAACAAAGCCACGATTTTTCAGACATTTTTGTCATATTTCCATCCCTTTCACGGTCAGCTTGTCGAGATAATATTCAGTCTACGGGGTATTCAGATATTTTCCTTTAACAACCAACACCAACAACTTTTACAGCCAGGAGTGCGATTTTTGAAACTCAGCAGTTGAACTCAGCAGTTGAAAATGTCAAAATTACCTACTATGGAGATATGCATCTTTCTACGCTGATTTGACTTTCAAAAATTATACTTCAGGAGTGCGATTTTTGAAAGTCAAATCAGCAGTTAAAATTCATACATTTTCAACTGCTGAGTTCAACTGCTTAAATCGCACTCCAGGAGTGCGATTTTTGAAACTCATTCGCTGAGCTCAGCAGTTGAAAATGTCAAAATTACTATGGAGATATGCATCTTTCTACTGCTGATTTGACTTTCAAAAATCATACATAAGGAGTGTGATTTTTGAAAGTCAAATCAGCAGTAGACAGATGCATATCTCCATAGTAATTTTGACATTTTCAACTGATCAGCTCAGCGAATGTGTTTTTTGAATCTCATTCGCTGAGTTCAGCAGTTGAAAATGTAAAAATTACTATGGAGGCGTGCATATTTCTACTGCTGATTTGACGTTAAAAAATCATACTCCTGAAGTATAATTTTTGTAAGTGCTTCAGGAGTGCGATTTTTTAAAGTCAAATCAGCAGTAGAAAGATGCATATCTCCGTAGTAATTTTAACATTTTCAACTGCTGAACTCAGCGAATGAGTTTCAAAAATTGCACTCCAGACCACAATTTACTTTTAGCATAATTATCCTGCTTATACCAATGGAACTTAGGTGTGAGCGTAATGTATGAATCGTTATTATATATAGTCCCTTGCAATTTAAACTGTAACACAACGGAATAAGACGACTGGTTGGGCGATTAAAGTAAATCCATAATTGCCCCTTTTTCAGCTAGGTATAAAAAGAAAGAGCCAAATGACGCAGTGCCATAAAGCGGAGGGTAATTAAATTTAGCACGGTCTTAATTATCCATCCCGTTGAAATATGACCGCGTCTCGTAAAATTATAGTTTCGTGTTAGTTTCTTTATGGCCGGTTTAATAATTTTGCATATAATTGCAATGAAAGGCAAGGTGCCACCTAGCCTCCAGTGCTGCCCTCAATCGAATTTTTGGGGAGTGACTGCATCAAATAAATAGTTTGATCTTCTCAGTAAAAAATATGTTTGAAAATAATGATAAACTTCGTGAATACAATTTTTCAAACATTATTGATTTTTAAACACCATACAGCCATGTTTTGCTATTTCGAATCAAATTGAAGATTGAAAAATTTCGGTCTTTTCGGTTTTGAATTTCGGTCTCCGAGCAGATGGCTCGGGGGCGAAATTGGATAACGCCCGGTTTGGAAGAGTGCGGGTTCGAATCGCGTCCGAGACTTAATTTTTCAATCTTTAATTTAATACTATTTTTAATAAAAGGATAAACTATAAAAAGTATCTAAACGACGACGAAAAACAATGTCACTTCACTATTTAGTACAATTTTTCATACAAAGCGCGTGTTATGACATTTTATAAAAAGTTGCTGAATTGACTAGTTGGAGACTCGCGGATTAAAAACAAGAGAGATAGAGAAATAGATAGATAGCACGATTCGAACGTCGTCGTTTGTTTGGCCCTGTACCCGGCCTTTCGATTTTCGATATATCGCGACCGTTTCGGTCCGAACTTCATTGTTAATAGAGTTGACATTGGAATGAAAACTCACGCAGTTGCGAAGTTCAAATGTCCGGGTAGAGGCCCTGTTTCGAACGTTCGTTGGTCTAACTCCTATGCTCCTTGGTGGAGCGAAACTCATGTAGAGTAGAAATTATTTGGTGGGCAGGTTGTATTGCATAACGTAATACAACTTTTTCTACCAGGTATTTAGAAGCGGGGCTCGATACAATCGTGTTATCTACGTATTAGCTTTGGATGTCCGCAAATTAACGCCTGATTCAATTAATTAGGGATAGAGTACCTGCTACCTAGTAATATGTATACAGGCTGTAACAAAACACCCTAATAATACTCAAGGGGGTGCTTCGGACTTCAGACCATCAAACTGAAAAACTTTCACTAAGGAGCCAATATTGAAATTGTGAAAAAAAATCAGCTGTCCAATATAAAACTGCTGTGCCAACTCGACTAAAATGCATGGGACAGCTGATTTTTTTTTCGCGATTTCGAAGTTCGCTCCATAGTGAAAGTTATGGTCTGAAGCACTCCCTGAAGTATTATTAGGGTGTTTTGTTACACCCTGTATATTAATTGAAGGCCTTTTGATAAAAAAGACCACACCAAACCTCAGAGCAATGACTAAAGCACCAGACATTAGAAACGCGCAGAAATTTTAAAGTCACCGGTACACGGGGCGCCTTTGCGTACACTCTACTCTGTCGTCAATTTCCGCTCGATTTGCGTTTTAATTTGCCGTTATTCGGTAGAGAGACGTTTAGCAGAATACGACCCCGTTCTGCACGAGAATAGGGTTGCCAGCTCGGGTACGAGTTTTATAGTTTTGTGTCAACCATAGACAAATTAATTTCGTCGGCTTATCGCAAGAAGTCATTAACGTCAAAAAGTCACTAAATACAGCTGACCATACTACAGAGTTCACCGCGATGAGTACTATTATAAGCAAAATTCATTATCTGGATAGTACTTCAAATTTCGCCTTTATGACCTATGCAGAATGTCCCATAACCCTACAAAAAAAAAATCCCATAACCCTACATAAGATAAACCATATAGACCATATAAACCATTATATAAGATAGGCCATAAAAAAAACAACGTGTTGCACTCCGGGAGTGCCGGCAGAAGTGAAAACTAAGAGATCTTATGTCTTACGAATTGTCACGTGACGTCACGGTCCTGACGCGAGTTTAAAATTTTTTACCCATCCCAAAAAGTGCACAACGCCGCTAACAACCGCTAAAGAAGTTTTAACTTCAAAAATGTCATGGCATGTGTACAAATAAAATAAAATTGGTTTTAAAAGGTTGGTAATTAGCAATGTTTCTGCCTACTACGAACTGGAATACAGACGTGAGTTGGTTTGTAAAAATTTTGACGTATGGCAACCCTACTCGACCGACACGTTCTATATTCAATTATTCGCCACAAGATGGCGCCAGGTTACATTGATATTACATACTGCACATGTTTTAAGATTCTGCCGCGACAGTCAATGTGATCCCACTTCCGAGAGTTTGTTAGTTAATTATTGTCGAAACATATAATCGTTTTAGGTTTATGAAGTCGTGGGAATCAAGCTATATTCATACTTATGGTAGGTATAGGAATAACAGTGTTTTAAGTGAAATATGGTTATCTCAGTGTCTACGACGTAGCAATCACCTACGCCGTAGTAGTCGTGTAGCTAATCTCTACGTGATGTTTTTTTAGGTTATTTGGGATTGGATTCTTACCACGTATTTTTTCTTTTGATCTTTTCGATTTAACTAAAATACAATAATACAATAAATACATATTCTTATAATATGTGTGTTATTGGAAAACGAAATTATTTTTGGGAATACAACGTGTTAACAAAATAATGAATGCCATGTTTTGCCTCAATTTTGTTTATCGTGTACAGATTAATTTCTTTAAAAAAAAGTTAAACCTTGGACTCGAGAAAAGAGAGCAGGATGTTCATGTTCATGTTTGTTCAAATTCGTTCTCTGGCTAGTGGGCTCGGTAGCGAAATTGGATAACGCACTTCCCCGGTTTGGAAGGGTGCGGGTTCAAGTCCCGCCCGAGACTGAATTTTTCAATCTTTAATTTGATTCGAAATAGCACAACATGGCTGTAACATGTTCAAAATCAATAATATTTGAAATTGGAACAGGGTGTGTCATCTATACCGTATGAATTTCAGTTGTAATTCTGAACTTGCGGGTTGGCTAGTTTGTAATAGCTGCCAGTAGATGTCGCTCACGTCCCCTCAAGACGCAACAGATTGAAAAATTCGTTCTCTGGCTAGTGGGCTCGGTAGCGAAATTGGATAACGCACTTCCCCGGTTTGGAAGGGTGCGGGTTCAAGTCCCGCCCGAGACTGAATTTTTCAATCTTTAATTTGATTCAGGATGTTCATAATGATAAATAATCGTTTTCTTTATCTGTACTGAAGCTGAAGTTTTTATTTATTTTATTATTATGATTATTTATATGGTGTACGTAAACCAATTTAGTATAAGTGATTGACTAATTGACTAATTACAAACCCCTAGTCGTGAGCATATGATTATGCTTATGCTACGTACTTGATTTAAGTTTGTTCATACTTTTGCGGTCTAAGAACTAGAACATGTGTGTTTTAAACACTGGCTACTGGGAAAAAGTATCATATTAACTTTTTTTAACTACTTTGGCTTCTTTGGCTTGGTAACAAAGTCTCAATTAATTTAACAAACAAGTGTGACCACTTGCCACAGATGGCATCACCCACAACAGCGCAAGTTACAGCAACGAAGCCTACAGATGGCGCTACCTGTCGCACTCGCAAATGTGCATTACAATATTACTTGCGACAACACTGGTAACCCGTCACCCGATACACATAAGGTTCACAATCGTATGCAAGACTTATGTCTTGATTCGCGCAAGAGAAATAATCAAAGAGATTCGATATACCTACAGGGTGGGTACACCCATCAAACTGAGCAACTTTTACTATGGAAGCAAACCTATCGGAGCAAAAATAAATGCTGTTCCATACTAAACTCCAATGCCTTGCCTACTCGACTCAAATGTATGCAACAGCGGTTTTTTTTTGCTCCGATCGGTTTGCTCCCATAGTAAAAGTTGTTCAGTTTGATGGGTAGACTCTTAGTTTAAAAGGATGCTGATGATATCAATTTCACCCGATATACAAGGTCCAATTTAAACCTGTTGGACCACGGCCCCACGGTTCCCCAGACTTCACAGTTAGCCTGGTGGAAGATCTTCCCTTTTCAATTGAGGGTTTCCATGTAGCACCCCTCAACGTAACTACAATATTGCGAAGGTAACAAAAAGATCTCACCTCATCTTTTCCTTTGACGACGCACATCTTGACGTCATTCTCCGGCGAGTACCAGACCAGACGCCGTTGCTCCGTTAGGTCTGTCAGGCTGAGGTTGTATACGACGTTCCTGCAACAAAATCATATGTTTATACACACATACTAACTAACATCAATACCCCACGTGGCGGACTATGGGCCTCACTATTCTACGATCCTTTAGTCACCTCATACAGGGAAAAGACACAGATCTGTCTGTGTTTTCCACTACCTTCGGGTACATTGAAAATGAAGCTGCCAAATGCACTGAATAATTTTTTTTCTTTTAACCTTAACCTCAAATAATTTTTTAAATATAGTCCAAAGTCATATCTCTCGGGTTTTTTTAATTTGTTTGATATCTCATTTCGTTTTTGCATAAAGTTATTATACAGGAATATAATAACTTGAAAAATATAATAAAATAAATAACTGACCGAAACCAGGCGAAAAATGACCGCATTTTTCACATTTAATTTTCGAAAGTCAAAAAAAGTTATTAGGTTTAAAAAAAAAAAATGCTTTTTGTAGCCCTTGTCACAACGTGTCTTTTGATATCCCAATCAGCCACGTATTCCCTATTTACTATTTATCCACCTAACGCCATCTTTTTAGTATCCAAAATCTGTAAGAATCTCGGACAGTCTGTTACGTTTGATGAGCATAGAATATAAACATACAAATTGCAAGCAGACGAAGTCACGGGTAGCTAGCTGTGATGAGAAAAATATAAGTTAGCTAAGTTCCAAAAAGACATAACCGACAATTGCATCTCTTATTAGAAAACATCTTCAAACAATAAATTGTACCCAAACATCTGCAGCCACTTTATATAAATACAAACAAACTAGTCTAGCGAATGTCCACAAAATCCAGATCTGTGACAAGCTTTACTCTAAAACCAACGTACAACGAACGAGCCTTGAGTTCATTTTACAATGGCAACGTATAGCTGTTTGTTGGCCGCTCTAATCGTACAAGTTGTGTGGAGATTTCAGGTAAAGTTTCAGGAATGGTTTTCCCGCAACATTTGTTATGCGACAATCTGCGGCTTGGACTCCGTACGAATGAGTTTTGAAAAGCTGTTTACTATCAAGTTAAGTCAAGATTTAAGTGTATTATTGTTGTTTTAACACGAGAGTTCAATAAGTTATGCGGCATTTAAATGCGTTTTATATTTTAGGCAGTGCTTCAGACAACCGAAATCACAAAGAAACGAGAGCGTCGCGTCGGTGGCGTATTGCGGAAAGGTATGGATACTCAAATACGAGGGACCTGGTTCGAATCAGGACGAACAACATACAATTTACCAATGAGTTTTTCTAATTTATGTACGTAATACCAGTTCCTTTCAATCGGTGAAAGAAAACATCGTGAGGAAACCTGCTTATACAGGGTGTTACAAAAGTAAAAGTAAACATTTCAAACTTTTATGGGGGTTGTTGAAACCATCAAACTGAACAACTTTCACTATGGGACCGAAATCGCGAAAAAGAAAATGTTTTTGTCCCATACATTTAGCTCGAGTACATCTGTAGTTTAGTATGGAACATCGCAAACGCATCGTATCATATCGATTATGGCAAATCTCCCCATTTTGGGGGAGGCCTATGTCCACGTCCAGCAGTGGACGTCTATCGGCTGATATGGTGATGATGATGGAACATATTTTTTTTCTCGCCATATCGATATTGGTCCCATAGTGAAAGTTGTTCAGTTTGATGGTCTTAACCACCCCCTTAAATGTTTATTTGTATTTTTGTAACACCTTGTATATGCTGAAGAAAAATTTCTGATGCGTGTATGAAGTCTACCAATCCGGATTACACCGTACTAATGCTAGTACTCCTGAGGATAGATCCGTGCCTTGCATTGGGTGGGACGTATCTAGACTGATTATGAAGATGATACCTACTTATGATGCATGTTTTAAATAGTAAACAAGTTTTCTAAAACTCATTGGCATGAATCGAATCTAGGTTGAGATCGAACCGTCCTTTGTATGAAAGCAAAGGATAATAATCACTAGACTACCACGGCTTTTAGTATAAATAATAACGCTACTGGTATTTGGCAAGTTGCGTATGATAATTAAATCAAATTGCTTCCCAGTTGTTAGTTTAGGAAAGAGTAAACAGTTTCATAGCAAACGGATGTTACAAAGGTTGACCTAGTACTCGATATGATTTATTGAACAGACAAGAATCTAACTAGAAAATATTTCAAGTGCTTTTATAGCAACGCTTGACAGTAATGGGGTGATTAGTCAGAGTTAACGACTTAATACAACTTGGTTACTTCGACTCGTAGTTTTGAAAACTAATGCCGAAATGTCGTTACTAATGTATACAATTTCAAGTCAATTGTTACTTAAGTTGTGGCAATTCATTTAACTTCGCAAAGCATACCTGCACTTTGACGTAATTGCAAAAGTCTTCACCCTTAATTAAGATATTTGGCACGAAAATTTCATAAAGAAATTATGGTTCTAAACTTTCCCAATTATAAGCTAAGAATAGCCCGGTGTGACTTACTTACATAATGTTTTTGAGATTTAACAGCAAGAACAGGGTTGCCAGATGTTGAAAATGTCCCTCGTAGAAAAGCAAGAAAAAATCTCGTACTTTGGCTATTTAACCTCGTACATTCATCTTAAGTGTGAAAAAACTAAGAATTAGGCATGTAACACAATTTAATTTTTGACTTTTCATATAGCAAAATAAATATTTTGTAATAAATAAAATTTTTATGTTGTTTTAAATCGAAAAAAGAAGATAAGAGCAACCAATACAAGCCACAAATCGAAGTAATGATCGGTTTCTAGTGGATTTCCCGACAAACTACAAACTAACCATAAGCATCTGATAGTCTTTGATAGTCAAACACTATTATTCTACAAACGTCACCTGCAATAGACAATCATGCATTAATTTCCCTAAAAGTCAAAACCTCGTACCTACATATTTGTAAGAGGCTGACAGCACCCTCGTACCTCGTACAAGAGACCCCAAATCCCGTATTTGTACGAGGAACCTCGTACGTCTGGCAACCCTGAGCGAGAAGTTTGGCTTGGATCAGTATTATTTGAATTGATATTACAATAGAGTCCGTAATTAGGCGATTTACCAAGTTTTAATAGCAGTTTCGTGTTTTGATTCCACCATATTGTCAGGATAATCATATCATTTTTAACTTCTGAGTGTTGTTTTCCAAAGATCTATTAACCTGGAAAAACTTTTCTACTAAAATAAAACCTGTTGTGTTTTAGTTTTTGAGAGAGATTACTGGAAACCGATTTCAAGATCATATCTACAAGCAAAAAGAAATTGAATCGTTTTGTCGTTCACAATAATTGATATTGACAACAGGAGAGCATAAATTATGTTTTATAGTTAATAGACTAACACTCACTTGCAGAAACGTTTATTAGAGTTAATCCTCCATTAAATCTCTTGCTAGCTTTTACTACGTCAACAAGATAAAAAGCGACAGCAAGAGATTTAAGGAAGGATTTAATGAGCGTTTCTGCAACCGACGCTAAGTGCTATACGGGTACCTTAAAATCACCATAAATCTTATCTTAGAACTAAGTAGTGAATACATTTGAATCCCGAAGAAGGGTCAAGAAGACGAAGCCAGTCCAACCAGATTTGGGAACGGTTGTTGCATGTTAAACTCAGTAATATTAACGTTTCATCGAAATCATCGATAAAAATAAGCTATATTGCTTGGGCAATATCTATCTATCTTGGCATAGACAGACATGCATCGAGGAATCTTTTTGGAAGCCAAAAGTCGTTGGAGAAAACAGAAAAAAGAGAGGGAGCAGAAAGAGAGGAGAGAGAGAACCAGTGAATATAAACCTGAAATCGAATCAAACAAAGTTGCCGTACCCATACGAAGTCGCACGCCAAAGCAAGAATCACGAAAACATATAACGGTTAAAGCCTACAATTGGAAGTTTAAAAATAGAGTTTAAATTAGTTCCACTAGCGGGGTTAATTATTCCGTACAAACTGGCGTCAGTGGTTTTAATCAGGGAACTTTTCAGAAGTTGGGACAGTCTCCCGGTGTTAGCCTGCGCCACCCAAATGTACTGTCCGAGTGCACCGACTTTACTAGAAAGGGACACTCTTGACTTCGGGGTTACATTATACCTAATTGTATTTGTTTCTCTCATTTAATTTAATCTCTAAGAATTAAAAAAAAAAGATTCATCTTGCGCTGTCAAGGATAATTAAAAAAAATTATCTATCTAAACTATTACAAAACTGTAACTGAAATGTGTACATTGAAGATATTTACAAAAAAAAAATTACGACCTGGTTTTTACCTGTCCCTGATTCCAAATCACCAATTTTTGGATTTTTTGTCTGTCTGTTTGTTTGTTTGTTTGTTTGTTTGTTTATTTGTTTGTTTGGGTGTTTGTTTGTTCAAGTATCACGAAAAAACTATTGAACCGATTTTGATGAATTTTTTTTTGTTTGATAGCTTATCATCTGAATTAAAATCTCGTATATAATTTATGCGGACGAAGTCGCGGGTAAAAGCTCATCTACTATAAAACTTGTCTAAACTATTATAAAACTGTAACAGAAGTGTGTCTGCACATTGAAGATATTAACAAAAAAAAATTACGACATGGTTTTTGCCTGTCCCTGATTCCAAATCACTAATTTTTGGATTTTTTGTCTGTCTTTTTGTCTGTCTGTTTGTTTGTTTGTTTGTTTGTTTGTTTGTTTGTTTGTTTGTTTGTTTGTTTGTTTGTTTGTTTATTTGTTTGTTTGTTTGTTTGGGTGTTTGTTTGTTCGAGTATCACGCAAAAACTAGTGAACCGATTTCGATGAAACTTTTTTGTTTGATAGCTTATCATCTGAATTAAAATCTGGTATATAAATTATGCGGACGAAGTCGCGGGTAAAAGCTCGTAATTAGATATAATTATCATAACGTTTAGAAGGAAAAATGCTCAACTTTTTAACGACGAATCACTGCTGTCAGGTGATTCCCCGCCGAAAGGAGACACAATCTTAATAAACTCACCGGAAACGCCTAGTGCAACTATATTAAAAGAACTACGCGCATTCCGTATGCAAGTAAACAACCAATTCTCAAAACAAGCTGAGAGTGTTCGTGACCTGACTGAAACTATAAAATTGTTGCAAACGGATATTAATGTCATAAATAATAAATACATGGAATTAAATCAGGAAGTTAAAGCGCTACGTTCTGTGACCGACAGGAACAGTACTTACATAAAAGTTCTAGATCAAGACAATGCCAAGCTGAGACGGGAGCTAAGTGAAGTCAAGAAAATTACGATATCGTTAGAGCAAAGCGTGAAACCTCTGACGCCTCCTGAACCTCTCCCAGGTGGAACTAAAATTGACCCACCAGAAACTGGCCCTGAAGAAAAACCTTCGGCAACTATACAAACTGAAACTAAGAGTATGCTAGAAATGGTCTCTAATAGGACTATAGTACTATACGGGCTAAATGAATACAGTTATGAATCTGAATATGAACTGCATGACCGAGTGGTTGATGCTTTTTATAATATAACAAACGTAGACCTAACCGGATATATTGAGGAGCTGACCCGTATAGGGAGAAGAGGCCAACGAAGGCCCTTAGCAGTAGAACTTATAAGTAAACGAATGACCAGATATCTTCTTGCTAATGTCCGAAATTTTAAAAACACAGGTCTTTGGATATCAGAGTACTTAGATGAAAAAGGTCTTCAAGAGAGGAACCTGAAAAGACAAAATATCGCTAAGCTGTATCAAAGCAGGGAAACATCAAAAAACCTTAACTTCAACCCATCATATAGGAGACAGACACACCAGGGATTTTCGGACACCAACCAAATAAGAAATGAGGATATAGAGTCACACCAACACCACCAATATATGAGAAACAGTCAGCCCTTTCGCTAATTTCTCAATATTATATCAAAATGTACGAAGCCTAAATAACAAAATTCACCTGATTGAAGCCCTAACAGAAGAAAACAAATTTTCGGCTCTATGTTTATCAGAAACTTGGATCACTGCTACTAAAACGGATTTGCTCCTCGTGGAAGGCTACTGCACAGCAAGTAGCTATTGCAGAGAGAACTACGAAGGTGGAGGTGTATGTATCCTAGTGAAAGAAGGAATAGACTTTGTTGTATGTGAGGACATTAATGCGTTGACCGTAGAATATATATTTGAAACCTGTGGAGTCAAAATTCAAAGATTAGACGTCATAGTAATTATTGTGTATTGGCCAGACTGTAAAAGAAAAGTAGATATATTTTACAAACAGTTAGAGAAACTTTTACAGCTTATTAAACTCAAATATTCAAATAAAAATATAATTATTGGAGGAGACTTAAACGTAGATTTTCTAAGGAAAACTAAATTAACTAGACAGATCACTAATCTCTTAAAAAGTAATAATTTTGATCAAAAAATTGATGTCCCGACCAGAGTAACAAATACGAGTGCTACCTGCTTGGACATACTATTCACAAATTTCCACAGTTATAACTTTACAATAGAAGTAAAAGAATTTGGTTTGTCAGACCATAGGGGAATTTCGCTTTCGTTGATAGAGCCTAAGGTAAATAAAGACAATTTTTATTACTATACTGAAAAAAGAATTTGTAACGAAACTAACACCAATGCATTTAAAAAAGTACTACAGAGTTTAGACTGGAATACAATTCTAAACCCGAGTAATGATACAAACCAGAACTATAAGGCGTTTCATGATGTATTAGTTTCCATCCGTGATCACACAATTCCTAAAAAAAGAATAAAAATTACAATTAAAGCAAAACAGAAAACGTGGTTGACTACCGGAATAAAAAGGTCTTGTAAAACTAAGCGCTCAATTAAAATCTTAAATACCCAATTGGAAAACCCAGTACTAAAAAACTATTATAAAAAATATGAAAAAGTTCTAAAGCGTGCAGTCGTTACCTCAAAAAAAATCCAAAACATAAATCGTATCCGTAAATCAACTAATATGACAAAATCAATGTGGCAAATTATTAAAGAACGAACTAATAAAATTGATAAAAGAATTAAAAATAACATTACACTTAAAACTAACGGCCTCTCCATTTCTGAACCTAGTCGAGTTGCAGACACGTTGAATAACTTTTTCGTTTCAGTGGGGACAAATACTGAAAAAAATGAAATGGCACCTGGTCAACCGGTTCTATCCCCAATTTCTAATACGATATATTTAAGCCCAGTCGATTGCCCAGAAATACGCAAAATTATACAAAAATTAAAAAATAAACATAGCTTTGGTTTTGACGAGTTCTCACCAGCCCTCATTAAGTCATGTGATGAAGAGCTTCTGTTTCCTTTAACTTATCTTATTAACCAGTCATTTTTCGAGGGTACTTTCCCTGAACTACTTAAAACCTCAATAATCAAACCAGTACCAAAAAAACAAGCTGCCAACGACCCCAATCAATACCGTCCCATTGCAATGCTCTCTACGTTTTCAAAAATCTTTGAAACAGCTATGGCTAACCGGTTGAACTCTTTCAGTGAAAAATATAATATCTTTGACGATAACCAATATGGTTTCAGGAGAAAACGCTCTACCATACTTGCAGTCTACAAAATTATGCACGAAGCCCTGAAAATAATAAATACTAAAGAATATGCGGTGGGGCTAATGCTTGATATGAGTAAAGCCTATGATAGAGTCTCTCACGAAATACTCCTAAACAAATTATACGGAATAGGTGTACGGGGAATTGCACATAAATGGTTTGCATCGTATCTGCAAACTCGAAATCAATGTGTAGAGATTGAATACTTAGACAAGCAGAAACGTTCAATGACACGCATTAAGTCGGCGAAGCAGTACGCTGAGAACTCTATCCCGCAGGGTAGCGTTCTCGGATGTATATTGTTTCTGCTCTACGTGAATGATTTGCCGAAAGTAGTTCATAGGAAATGTTTTATGTATGCGGATGACATCACAGTAATGTTCTCTTGTAGGAATAGCAACGACCTAAATCCACAGCTAAACTCTACATTACAAATTATAACGGATTGGCTAATAGATCATAATCTGCAGCTAAACCTTTCCAAAACCAAACTTATACAATTCCGACCACATCAGAAAGAACGGCTAAATCTTGAATACTCATTCAACAATGAGAAAATAGAGCCCGTAGATTCTTGTAAGTTACTAGGGATTTGGGTAGATACTCACATTAATTGGAAGTCGCACGTAGAAACCATCGTCGGGAAAATGTCCAGATTTACATACGCCTTATACGAATTAAAAAAGTGTACAGACCAAAAAACAGCTAAATGTACGTACTATGCTTATGCAAATTCGTGGTTGAATTACGGAATCATTTTATGGGGTAATTGTACAGCCATTGAACAGCTCTTCAGATTACAAAAAAGATGTGTCAGGATTTTGGTAAATATAAATGAGCTTGAAAGCTGTAGGCCGCATTTTAAAGAACAAAAAATATTAACTCTTACTTCCATGTACATCCTTGAGATATGTAAATTTGTTAGGAAACAACAAAATCTATTTAGGCAACATACAAGACCGCAAAACCTGCGCATCAAAAACAGATTAGCTCTACCATTTACAAAATTACACATTGTCAGCTCCGGCACATATCACATGGCTGTAAAAATTTATGATAAGTTACCAGACCATGTAAAAGCCATAAAAAAAGAATCGCACTTTGTGAACAAAGTTAAGGAAATGTTGATTTTAAATTGTTTTTACACTTTAGATGAATATTTTGAATAGACTTATGACATTTTATACTATGCCTACAATTTTATCACACGACATTTCTATTATGCTATTTATTACATAATTTGTTTAATTTAATATTCCCATAAAATAATTTGAATTCTAATTGATGTTTATAAATATCCAATAATAATTTTCATACTAATAATTTCATTATAATTGTAATTGTCTTTATTTTAATTATAATTGTAATAGTCTTTAAATTATAATTGTTGTATTTGTCATTGTGTTTGCCATGATGTATGATGATAATTGTAAAATGATTTTTGTGTTGTTCTTTGTTTTTTTTTTAAATATGTTTTGTACCTAAAATAATTATGTTATGTTATGCATGAATAATCATATCACTGTTAAATTTTTGTTTCTTTCTTAGTTTTATAATATTTTACATTCAAATGTAAATTGCAGTGCCCTTACAGGGCTCATGTTGCGAACTGTTATTACTTATAAGATCTATGTACACCACATGAAGCAATAAATGATTATGAATTATGAATTATTATAACCTGCGGAAAAGAAGAGTTTTCGAGGCTCCTGCAAACGAATATCACTTAGACCTTGACATTTAATAATCGCGTCAATTTGCCTTCCGTATAACGTTTCCGTATGATGATACAAGAGGGAAAAAGGTTCGTAAACTGCAGAAAACTTATAAAATAAATATATAAAATTAATATTTCGAACAATCTCATACAAATTATCTAGTCATATTTAAAGTACCAGAGTCTTCTCTGGACTTGTATTATGAATTTATGATGACTATAACGGTAGGAGGTGGGAGTCTTCTTATAAATTACCCGCTTCTGAAAAAGCTTACTAGTTTGTAAGTTATGAATTGATGCCTGAGAATCTAAGAAAATAGATCTCCAAACCTACAAAGATCTACATTCTGTAAAAAGGATAAAAAATAAAAAGTATCAATAAATCCCCACTATTATCACTACCATCCTTTCCAAGTCTTTTAATATGAAAATTCTTAAGTGCCATTACGTTGTAAATTCGGTTCATTCACGTCCGATGCATTGCAATAATGCATGTCTTTCTCAGACATTGCCTGGGGTTCGAAGTGAGGGAAACGTCTGTTATTCGGTAACGATACGGGGGGCCAATTTGTGGGCTACCCTACTGATATTTTATACGTTTTTTGTAGAATTAACGAAGTGGCATGATGCAATCAAGTCGTCATAGTAACAATGAAACCAATAATGTCGTTAGAGCGAATAAGTTTATCACTTACTCCGTGTAATAAATGTATAACTTACAAAAGGCGAGTTTTTCAATAATCGTAAAATTCCTAGAAAGTAGTTAAATAATCGATATTTATAGATTGGTACCTAACTAGCGTAGGTACCATACTCTACCCAAGTGTCAACAATAATTATATGATACCTATTATAATTTAATAGGTATCATATAATTATTGTTATTAAATTACAGTGTAATTTTCATTAGAAGACATGAAAAAGTTTACTATTTTTAAAGGGGGCGGGAACACATCAAATATGGATGTAACAGAGGTATAATTTTGAAATATTGTCGTAAAATATTTCGGCGGACAGCCGGGGCGCCCAAGGAACAACACAAAGACTGTATCCTTTGTCAATTACTCGCTCCAGCGGTTCCCGCCAAAAGGCGGCGGCCATCTTGGGTTGTGTGCGGTGGATTGTCAGCGCCATCTATTGTTCGGACACTCGCCCATGTTTTTGTGTTTAGTCCAATTCGGAACGCCCCGCAGTCTGATTGATGATCGCATGTTACAATTATTTTCGTGTCCTGAATGTTGATTGTCCACTTTTTGCTTTCGGTACCGCGATTGATTACTTCTTTCTTTTTCCACTGATTTGATTACTTGTTAAGAGTCACTCGTCACGTCATTTCATGTCGAAATTAGAAAAACATGAAATGTAAAGATTTGCTACAACTGCTTAGGTCGTTATACTTAGCTATGACGCTGCTTAAACATATTTGATGATTCATTCAACTTCATTGTTGGTATTAAACAATACCTATTTCCAGCTTCCTGGTATTAAAGAGCTCTATCTCTCTTTCTCTCTCACATGTGGTAGCCATCTTCTTTACAGATCCTCCTTTTTTGTGATCAATTGAGGGGCTATGTAGACGATGGATAATTTTACCCGCGGGCTTGCGGGGTTGTTTGCACGATGCTTGCTTATCGTGTCGACTTCAACACAACAAAGTCGCTAAATAGTACTTTGCCAGAATTTGGCAACCGATACTGCACCGTCGCTAGCGGTCATGAGCTCCTCCTGCGTGCAGGTGTTAGGGCACGCAGGGCACGATGTGAGACGTTTGCACGATGGAACTCTACGGTTACGGTTGTGTGGTAACGCACTGTGGCAAATTCCATGCAGCGTGACCGCGGAAAAAATATACATCGTCTACATAATGCCTGAACATCTCATCATGGTATTGCATAACCTTATGTGGTCAGGCTTTAAACACGTTTAAGGAGGTGAGGAGGTTACGATCGTGATTATTTACAACTTAGTTAAGTATGTCCCTAATCTGTCTGTCCTATTCTAATTCGTTTTGAAACTTTAAACACATTAATTTTCCAAAACGAAAACGTCGCAGTTGCCAATCAGAGTTCTCATCAATATACATGGCAGACGCAGCCAATGATCGAATTGAAATGAAAACATCAAACATGGTGGTGCTTTTAAAACGAGATTTACATATTAAATATTATTATTGGTTTAATTCGACTGTACGTTTTTGAGGACGGCATGCGATAGGGCATTTATATTCAGTTGATGCCACTTTTCACGTGTCATTAACATACTCCTCGATAAACTATTTAAAAGTTAATTTTGATAAAGCTAATTATTTCGAAAAACGCAGACGTATGCTGTCGGTATATGCAATGAATTGCGAAAGGCGCAAGGCAACGAACGCGGTTCTCAATAATTTATGTGTTTATTTCTTAAAATATAATAAATGACCATGTTATACAACGTGTTAATGAATTAACGCAAAACTAGAAAGTAGTTTGTTTAGAATCGAGAGCAGAATCGATTTATCATGGTTTCAACATAGGTAATTTTTTTCAAAATTTTAAATAATTTAATCGTAAAATTTAAAATTTACTGAACCCGATGTCAACCCACCGCACGGATACACTCACCCTACTTACCACCAAAACAAGATTATTAAAATGTATCTATGAGTACGTTAGCGCTTTCATTCATTGCTGAAATGATAACAAATCATTTTTGTCTCAAAACTTAAAATGCGAATAACTTAAAATTTTAACTGTAAAAATAATGAAATTATTGTTTCAATCTAATTATTTTGTTATAAATCAGTTGGGGTGTATGAGGTTTTGCGTTAATTCATTAACACGTTGTATAGGTATAACTAACGATACTGAGATTGTATCACATAGCTGGAGGTCGAGCTACAAAGTGTGAGTAGGTAAACGGAACAGAAATCAACTGGAGGGCAACTTTCCATTCACATTTAGCAAAGACATCACTGCATCAAGTCACTCACTGTACAAAGATGCAGAAATCAATTACTTCTACGAGTATACTTGTAACTAAAATGATTTTCAACACTTACAAATAACCTCCCGAAGACCTATTTGGTTTGATGGTTACCAGTCCGCACTCTGCTGCCTCCGTGGTCTACTGGTTAAGAGCATTGGCTCTCGATACGGAGGTCGTGGGTTCGATTCCCACGGGGGACACCTAGTGATATGTCACTTTGTGCGTTTTTCCCCAGTTGGTTAGGACATTACAGGCTGAATCACCTAATTGTCTGAAAAAAAAAATGATTCCGTGCTTCGGATGGCACGTTAAGCCGTTGGTCCCGGCTACAATCTCTGGTGGTAGTAGTCGTTACATAAAAACCACGTCAGAGGCCGAAAGGCGGTCTGAAAAAACTCTGACACCAGGGCTCTGCCCACACATGCACACACGCAGTCATGTTATGTGTATAAATAGTCTATATTATTGCGCCTATGTAATGCGAGACTGATTCTCGGTTCCTACAGCCAAACCGTAAAATACGGTTTTGTAGGACTACAACTAAAAACCTGTAATTTTGTAACTTATTATTAAATATAAAAAAAAAAGTTAATAAAAAAAACACGATAAGAAGAAGAAGTCCGCACTCCCTAATTTAAACAGCCATAATACTGATATTATAAAGTTGACTTGTAATTGTTTAGTTCTTATAATAATAAAACATTTCAACTTTTAACGCTTCAATTCAAGCACCCTGTAAGCATTATTGGTCAATAAAGATCATATTAAAAACATTAATTTTGAACCAGTTTTTAGTATAACACATCGTGATAACAAAACAATTCCTTCACTGCAAATAAATGATTCAATCGTGCTGCGAGGCGCATTTGCGAATTTATTTTTCCTTGTCACAATGTTCGAAGCAGGATATGTGGCCTTAAGGACGCCGGGGGATTACCAGGGGTCCATAAAATGTCTCTTAACTGGGTGCAGTAAAACACAGAGGAAACTAGGGGAGATGTCGTCGAAAGAATAAATTATTGGCAGATCCCAGTTTAACAAAGTGACTTTATCTTGTAGGAAACGACAAAACGTCCCCTATGCAACTCATGCTTTAGTTTTTATCTACGAGGATTTGTTAAAGCAATTGGATTTCTATTTGGATCTAAATTGCATCTAACACTCTCACAGATTGCATAAAATTATGTTGTTTCAGCTTTTAATTTTGATATGCAGATTATTGAGTTTCAGTTACAGAAGCGTGGATATGAAGAAAACCGTACATGCAGGGTGTCCCAAAACTCAACGTCAAGCCGAAAACAGACAATAGGCAAGTTTCTGTTCAGGGAGAAATACAATAAAGATTCTAAGTTTGATAGTTTTCGAAATTTTGTGATTTTCTTAAAACATTGTGTCCCAGAGAGTCGCAGGTATTTAAATTAAATTGAATTGAATGAAACTTAATTATAATTATATTGAATTGAATTGAATTGTTTTTAAATTATGTAAATTAAATTAAATTGTGTAATGATGTGTACTAACATAGTTTTAAGTCATTAATGTATTTACTACGTATGTATGTATGTATTTACGGGCTCACTCCCCTTCACACTGGACAGAGTTTCGGTACTACTAGTGAAACGTGGATGTTCTGAAGTTTCAGAATATCCCTGACTACCCCCTCGGGGAATATAGTCGTGAGCATATGCATGTATTTACTAACAACGCTATGGAAATTTGTCTGAAATAAATAGATTTTATTTTTATTTAATTATCATTATTTTTTTTTTTTATTGAGAAAATCGTCACCCTGCCCTGCGCCGAACTTTTAGAAGTAGTCACAAAAAATTTGTAAAATACTCGTTATGCAATTCCAAATAATCTATTCTTCTTCTTCTTCTTCTTATCGTGTGGGCAGTGCCCTGGTGTCAGAGTTTTTTCAGACCGCCTTACGGCCTCTGACGTGGTTTTTATGTAACGACTACTACCACCAGAGATAGTAGCCAGGACCAACGGCTTAACGTGCCATCCGAAGCACGGAATCATTTTTTTTTTCGGACAATCAGGTGATTCAGCCTGCAATGTCCTAACCAACTGGGGAAAAACGCACAAAGTGACATATCACTAGGTGTCCCCCGTGGGAATCGAACCCACGACCTCCGTATCGAGAGCCAATGCTCTTAACCATTAGACCACGGAGGCTGTCTATTCAGTGGACACAAAAATAAAATATCTTATTGAAACTTTTTTTGTTTGATAGCTTTGTATATAATTTGTGCGGACGAAGTCGCGGGTAAACGCTAGTATTTTCTAATGTACTATGTGGCTAGGGAAGGTTGTGTTGGTAACTATTCAGTACTTTATTATTTTACTACAGTAAGAGAAATTCAAGAACAACATTTTTAATATTCATATTTACAAAAATGTGATCCCAAATATTGCTATTCAGCATAGACGAATTTCAGTGACATATGCAATTTGTTTGCGTGCAGTCGACACTGAGGCGATATTGGAAAACTTTGCTATCGGTACCGTACCGTGCGCTTAGAACAATATCAATAGGACATTGGGGCACGTGCAACACATATCGGGAGTTAAATACAAAGATACAAATGTATTTTGAAATCGTGACTTCATTTTGAGCTTAGAATTTGCATCGTTGCATTCTGGTGGCAATATGATCAAAATTCATAATCACGCTATCCTATTTTAAGAGCTTAAATAAACGTTTTCTACGGTAGGTATCGTATTTAAATTAAGATTAAACAAAACGCCGCGCCGAATCGGTTCGAGAGAAGCTACGGCCATCTTCATGTTCCACTCGTTTGGCACGTCTTGGAGGCTAGTGCCTCCAGCGGCCGTAGTATGATGCACGCAATAATGCTATATTATTCTCGGTCGTTCGCGCGCAAATAGAGAAAGAGTGTTAAGGCGCGATAGCTACAATGTTACGGCCACTGATAACCCCTTACTAACGCTATTATGGATCTATCTGTGGTTTGAAATAAATGATTATTTGATTTGAATTTGATTTGATAATAAATAATAAAAAAAAAACTTTTATTTCCGAGAACTACAAATAGATAGATAGTAGTTTCCGATAGTTCATACAAAAACGTTAGTATATTTTCGTAAGAATGTAGTTTAGTTACGAAACGAGTTCTGCAAAATGAAAAATGTCAAAAGCACGAAGAGGTGTCGTCGTCTCGAATGAAACACCTACGCTTCTAAAGATTGTCACCCTGCTCTCTGCTAGTTACCATAAACTTTAAATTCACTCCAAGATAATAAAGTCGATCTTCAATCTCAAGAAACTTAAATCGACTCCTCAACTCTGCGTTTATCATCAGCATTTGACAGTCAAATGGGCACTCACATGCATTGGCTGACGTCCGCCATCTTGGAACCCGTTTTTACACATGGCGAACGTCCCGGTTTGGCGCCCGGGCGTCAATATTGGAAAAGTTCGTGGCACCGGCCTCCAACTGAGAAATTGCGCTTCACATGTTACTAGATTTATTGCAATTGTTTCACAACAACATTCATCGTTTATTTCATCGAATTCGCGACGTTTCCGTGCGGTGAAATGGTATTTTCTTGCAATTTAAATTTTGAATGCGTTTTGTTTTTGTTTTATGCAAGTTGCAGACTGCATGTTGAAGTTACTCCAACAAAAATCGAGAACACAACACAGTGTAGTGGGGAAATTAAACGCAAACAAATTGAGAGTAAATCATTTTGAGGAAATACCTCGTTTACAGCCCGTTTTCAATTCTTATGAATAGCCGCGCGACATTTTAATCAGACTTTATTTTATGTAAAACAAAATATGTTGCCTTTTCACTCTCGCTTTACGTGCCTAACGAACTGCAATGATTAAAAAATAACATAGCGTAACCGAAATTGTATAAAAATCGTCCACATTAATTCGACAAAAAAACGTTTAATAAATATTTCAATTTGTTTTTATTAAAATTTCAATATCCGCTATTGTTGAACATGTCCATTATAATTTGGACTTTGAAAGTCTTTAATATCTCCAAGTGTGAAAGAAAACTAGGGATCTTATTTAGCTGGACATAGTGAAACTCTTGAATTCTACACACGAATTCTTTAAGATCTTGAAGGTCACAGTGTCAGCAAGAAGTATTTCTTAAACTAAATTTCATAAATTGTAGTATTATTATGATCTTCGAAGCGAACTAAAGAAATGCATTTCTCGTTCTACGTCAATCTCTTAACATTTTAATTAAAAGCGTTCAAAACGCCACCACACTGGCCCCTTATTGTTGTCTCGTTCTGACGTCCCTATGATTTATGGGGCGCAAATGAGAAGGGTTGCTTCGAGGTTTAATGAAAATATACAAAATTAAAATTGTCATTTTTTCCCCTACCAGCTTTCCTTTTGTTTGATGTACAATGTTACTAATGCGGTGCTCAAAATTACAATGGCGATGATTTTATTGTTATCTACTTTAGTTTTTTGAGAATTTCATTAGCTGTAGAGAAACCACAGTATTTAGTATTAATATCAATATACTGAATAACACAATTTTAATATTAAAATTTTACAGCAATTTTCCGTAAGTAAATGGAAGAAAAAACAGCATTAAAAAACCTTTTAATTTCCTGCTATTTTAAACAAAAACATAATACCTACAGAAAAATAATTTCATTTCATTCCATACATAGTCGATTGCTATCAAATCGGCTATCTTTCCAGACACAATGGAAAAATCTATTGTGTCTAGAAATATAGCCGTTTTTGATCCCAAACGACATATCTAAATAACTTAAAATATATTTGTTAATTCTGTGTGTCATGCAATATTTAAAAAAATACCTATCAATTACATTGTTAAATTATTATCAAATACAAAATTTCTATCATTGCAATTTACATTATTACTTATTATTATAACACTTCCCTAACAACAACAGCAAGATGAAAAAACAGCATTACTTACATAAAATTAATAAACGACTTACCTTACATACAAAATGAAAATTAAAATAATTTATTTCAGAATATAAATTCTCATAACAATATCATAATTACAATTTCATTGTTAGTATTGCTTACGCACTAGCTATCAATAAAACCATTTTTTCACGAATTTAGGTATATTATAATGAAACGGAACTGTTCATAAAAACTGGGTGATTCCCATCTCTTTGTGTCAATCTTCGCGGAGGTAAATAATCTCCATGGTTTAATAAGAAGATTGACACTTAAATTTTTTTGAGAATCGAAAAAGTTTTTATTACAAGCAGATAGTTAAATGCTGGCGACATTTGCACTAAAAAAAGACATTGCTGCCATTTGCTTCAATTAAAAAAAGAAAAGAAGTTTTCTTCTTTTTAATTTTATGGCCGTTGTCAATTTTTTTTCAGACCAAGCTGCCTGATTCTTGAACAAAAAAAAATTGAGACCAAAGAGTTTCTAATGCAAAGAGATGTATACTTTTGTTTTATGGTTTATTTTAAACACGAACTTATTTTTAAACAAGCCATCATTACATACTCATGCACTGCATGTTTTATTTGAGAGTAACCGGATTTGCATCTAGTATTTTTGAAATTTTGTGTTGTCTATTGTAGCTCATAAACTATTAAACTTTAATTATTAGGTCCGAACCAGGATTCGAACCAAGGATTTATTGAGAGACAGACCAGCGTTATAATCATATTACCACAAACTGGGTCGTAAATTCTATCATTATTGCTTGTCCTGTCTCATTAGCACAAAAAAACATGTTTTTTTTATTTATATGTTTTGGTCAGCGTCCCTGTGAAGGAAAATATTTTTAGTTCTCTTATCTGTGAAGATACTTTATTCCTTTCAGCTCTTTCATTTTGGTTCGGTTGAATTTCGTCTTCATTGTTGCGACCTTGGATACGACATTGTGTTATTTTTTGCGGTCAACGGTCCGATTTCACAACGTACAACATTAAAAGAAAAAAAAAGTGTTTTCTTTGTAATTCAACATTGGAACTCAGAATACTGGAAATGAAAATTACGCATAGCGAAAATATAAGTTAGTTAAAAATCAAATTAGAAGTAATTATTTATTTAATCAATTAGCTTCAATTTCGAGGCATGTTTTTGTGGCCATTGTCCCATTTATATGACCGAATATATTTTTTAAAACGCCATACATTTAAAAGCACAATTTAAAGCGGTATTTTTTATTTTTATTTTCTTATGAACATCTAAGACGTTCCTTTACACGAATTGCTTTACATGTGCCATTTTAACAGGGGAAAAAAAAAGAAGCATGAAAGTCAAAACTGCGCATTTTTTATATTGATTTCATAATTCCGTTTGCATTCTTACCTAATCTTTCGTCCGATTATATTTATTATTATATTATGTTTTTAGAGTGTCAATCAATCAATCAACGCCATCAAATAACGTTACCGTTTGTGGGCCTAAAATAAATTGACTCCTTTGGGCGTTCAAACGCTCTGAATATCTTCTTCGTCTGATTACCTTCTCAGTGAATGTAATGCAGACGTGAGAATTTCAATAGCTCGCATGGTCTAATATAAAATCTTTTGTACGAGCAGTAAGCTACGGCGTAGTAAACTGTTGCTACGCCGTAGCGGCGTAGCAAATCTCGAACACCACCGGGTAAAAATCCATGGTATAAAGTAATGCAGTTTATAAGTGGAATCACAGTTCTTCGAACAATAGAAATTGCATCATAATCTGATTCAGTAAAAACATGTTTTTAGGGTTCCGTACCCAAATGGTGAAAACGGGTCCCTATTACTAAGCTTACGTTGTCCGTCCGTCCGTTCGTCCGTCCGTCCGTCCGTCTGTCCGTCTGTCCGTCTGTCCGTCTGTCCGTCTGTCCGTCCGTCCGTCTGTCCTACCTATTTAGGGCTGTAACTTTTGAACCGTAATAGCTAGATAGTTGAAATTTTCTCAGATTATGCGTTGTGATGGCGGATTTTTTGAAACAATAAAAATTTCAATATGTTAAAAATTAAGGGGGTTCTCAAAAAGAAACTAGTTTTTATCAACGTTTTTTGTTCACGCTCTATCGTAAAAACTGTAATACATACACGTCACACTTAGTGTGATTATAGAACAAACTCTACAAAATAACAACAAATACTAAAAACTGGCCAAGTGTGAGTCGGTTTTTCGGTAAAGGTACGGACAAAAAAATATTTTTTCCTAAGTTAATAATGTTGTGTGCTGTGGTGGTGTGGCACGGAACCCTCGGTGCGCGAGTAGCGCGACTCGCACTTGACCGGTTTTTTTATAATCAGGGAAGTGACCGCGTGACAAGTAGTTGTGTTTTTAAATATTTAAGGTCTATCAAAATTAGCTGAAACTATTTTTAGGGGATGATCAGACCATCAAACTGAACAACTTTCTCTATGGGACCAATATCAAAATTGCGAAAAAAAAATCAGCTGTCCCATACAAAACTGCAAGCATAACTCGACTCTAATGTATCGGACAGCAGTTTTTTTTTGCTATTTCGATATTGGTCTCATGGAGAAAGTTGTTCATTTTGATGGTTTGAACATCCCCTTAAAATAGTTTCAGCTAATTTTCTTTAGACCTTTATTCAGTGATGTATCTAATTGGATTTTTTTAAATTTAATCTTGCTCTTTTACAATTTAATAATAGTGTATTTTTGAGCAGGGTATAGTTACCCAGTATTCGTACAAGTATTCAATTGTTGTTAACGTTGATACTCCGTTTCACAACACGCACGTGTTGTTGAAATTTTAGAACCAACTACCATTTTAAATTATCACGAAATTATTTCCTAATATGAAATTAAATCCCTTAACTAATTTTCACAATATACTGTTTGAATTCTCCAAAACAGAACCTCAAAATCCCCAAAGCAAAACCCTTTCAAAAGGTCATACGATACCAAACGAATATCGACCTTATTCGTAACAAATCAGAGTCGTCTACTTAACAAGTTAGCCGATCTGTTTTCCCCAAACTACTTTATTTGTTTAGGCCACAACAAATAGTACGGAGAACTTTCTCTGAGATCGCACGGAATTGAGTCTGTATTATGTAATGAAAAGAATTGGGCAAAGGGAAATACTGATTTGTTTATAAACATGATGGAGATGTATTGGGCGTTTCGTTTGGCTCAAAAAAGAAACTACAAAAGCGTGTAGGGTCAAAATTTAACTGTTTGATGAAGGACTCGTATTATGGAGTGTTAAAATACATCTTATTTGCTTATTTTAATTGCAAATTTAAATGAAAATTTTCTTACTGCAGCCAAACCGTCATACTATTTTGTTGCAATAAAATTAATCCGATCTCCTATGTCGCCGACACTGGCCGCCGTAGCTTTTAGATATTTAGAAGGATGTGTTTTTTATTGACGTTTTTGTTTTTGATTGACTTGTGAAGGTTTTTTGGTAAGACAGATATTTTTCAGGGAATAAAAGAATTCGTTCGAAGAACTCGTTTTCTTTTAAGTTCACTGTCCAGCAGAAGCGCCACGACATCCTATGTTTTCTTAAATAATTATGATTTTAAATTTTATATTATTTAAAAAAAGATAGCTGGTAGTTATAGCAAAGTTGAAAGGGATTATGTTCGTGAGTTTTATTTTTATACTTACCTTAATCTTTCGACTTAGAACGGACATAATAAAAATGCTCGGGCGAGCATAGTAATACGAATCAAAAATATCATTGTATAGAATACTTTTTCTTCTGAAAATGAACCAATAATAAAGTTAAAATGTGTTGTCCATTTATGAGTCTCAATTCAATTCAATTATACTTATTAGTTATTATTATTATTACACACCAAAGCAAAACAAATGGTCTCATTTTATATGTCCATATATACGTCTAAACTGCCAACACTATTTTAATGGAATCTGTCCAAAAAGTAGCGTTTATGAGAAAGAACATGCTACTTTTCATTCCAGAAGTAAACCTAATCGAGCAAAGCCGCAGTAAAAGCTAGTAGAACATAATACTACGTTATTTAAGTTGTTTTGTGAATTAAGAAGCAGTCGCATACGCCCCTGCGTTTCGTTATTTCTAATTGAAGGGATCTGCCCTTCCACAGCTCCCCCTTAACTTTGTTTATACAATAGATACTAATTTAGATCTTTTTATACTGTTTTATACATTCATTCCTTTAGTTGGGCAATTTAGTTATCTGTTCCTTCATGGATAAAGCCGTTTCCCTTATTCTTTTGTATAAGGATTTGTTTTCGTTATAATTCTATAGTACAAAAAACACGTAGGTAAGTAGCTAAAAATCACATCTACTTTTCTTTTCGGGTTTCTTTTGTAGTGTTTTTAGGCTAGCCAATTATACAGGGTGAAATTGATATCATTGGCATCCTTTTAAACTAAGAGTCTACCCATCAAACTGAACAACTTTTACTGTGGGAGCAAACCGATCGGAGCAACTAAAAAATCAGCTGTCCCATACTAAACTGCAATGCCTACTCGACTCAAATGTATGCAACAACTGATTTTTTTTTCGCTCCGATTGGTTTGCTCCCATAGTAAAAGTTGTTCAGTTAGATGGGTAGACTCTTAGTTTAAAAGGATGCCAATGATATGAATTTCACCCTGTATAATTCCAAAAAGAAGCAGATTTATTACTAGCGCGCGCAAGATTAAGACTCCAAAAAGACCTAATTCGGTATTCTTTTAACAATCCGCACCAAGCAACGCTACGAGCGAGATGGATACAGCTGTGGCCCAGCACAATTTTCTATGAAGGTAACATAAATATCATTGGCTAGCTTAGAGGATTTGGCCAGCCATCACTTGACACGTTATTCCGTTCTGAAACCCTAATGTGATTTCTGAAACCCTAATGTGATAAACGTGATTTTACCAGGCACGAAAAATTTAAAGCTGTGGAAAATTTTCTGACTATTCAAAATTAATTTGGTTGTGAATTTAAGTCCGTACTCTATGACCGTATTTATTTTCGGGGTCATGACTACCAACTGAATATGAAGACCAACTGAAGTTGCAGTAAAGGTTTTAGAGAGCCCGAAAGAAACGCGGTTCTATTGTATGCGCTATTTCTTTACAAAAATCACGTCGCTTACGATTTGAATATTAACACACGAATTACAAAGGAAATGATATATGAAAAGAAATGAAAATGAAACTACATAAGAAAGTATTCTGAGTGGATGCATCTTTGAGTACCCCAAGGTATACAGTCGTGAGCTTAATATACTTATTATTTATGAACAAAAACATCAAATAATTTCAAGTACCTACCTGCCTATTTGAAATACCATCTTTTAGACAAAATAACCAAAGGATAATGAATATTTAGCATCATTTCTTTTCGTATAAATCTAGCAAACAAATGTGTCTCAATCAAGGAGGCTCAGGCTTTACAAGACGAGTCCCAAGGGAACACTCCGCGGTAAAATTCCTGATGAATACTATGATCACACTAATTCCTTTTTCGTCTGTGATTTAGATTGCGTAAGTATTTTTTGCGGTTGTTTTTGGAAAACGTACTTGAAGGGCGGTAAATGTTAAATTGTGTTTTGTTTAGGTTTTTCATTGTTAAGTATAGTTGTTTTTTTGTTAGTTGTGTTTTTGTTGTTTTGACATGCTCAACAGAAATAGGGTTGTCATTAGATCAGACCTAAATATGTCAATGATTGATTATTGAGTGTATGTTTCGACACTTTCGACCTACTGTATATGTTTACTAGTAACCTAATAAATAGGTAAGTAAATGTACCTACTGTCAATGTTCTTCTTTACATGTGTGTTGCATATGGAAATAAACTCTCTTTGCGTTAAACAAATCTATAAGTAAATAAAAAACCGGCTAAGTACGAGTCGGGACTCGGGCAATTAGTGTTCCGTACTGCCAGTTGTTTAACATGGGTCATTGATGACAACCACTATAAATTGACACTTACTTAGTATGTAGTCACATAGTAACTGAAGATCATTTTACACCGGTGGTCGTTTTTTGGGTATAGGAAAAAAAAATATCCAAGTTAGTGCCACCCTGATAATTTTCCCGACATCTACATGTTATTTCTGATGTTCATGATTTTTTTCAGATTTTATACGACTATATTTTTTGAAATAGAGGTGGGGACAGCAATTTCTCGGATTTAATTTAAAATTTTGTTAAACAAAGATTTAATTAAAGATATGAAAAATATATTTTTAGAGTCGCATTTTCATAAGCTTTCAATTGATACCCTATACCGTGGTGTAGAATTTTTTTTTATTTTACCCTTTCTACCTCTTCAAATTGCCACCCATATATAATTTTTTTTTTTCTTTATTTATGATATTGGACCAACAAGTGCCGAGTTTCAGCTTACTATATCTTACGGTCTCTGCGAAAAATGCCTGTGACAGACGGAGGGAAAGACGGACAGACACCGAGTTGATTCTATAAGGGTTCCGTTTTGGCAGTTTTGGTACGGAACACTAAAAATCATTGTTTATTATCCTTTCTGTATACAGGGTGCTCGGGCTAAGAGTAAACAGTTGCATTACTATTAGTGGGTGGATGTAATCAAAATACTGAACAACTTACCCATACTGTTATGTATACTGTTATGTTATGTACAAACAGTCATATGAATCTAATTTTTGGGGTGAACAGAAACTGTTTTCACAACTTTCTTTCTGGTGCTTTATGTTTTTAGGGAGAAATAAAGTATAACTGATTGATACAATTTAAAAATAGTACATTACGATACGTGTGACCTAAGTAGTCCATTATTGCACGCCGTGTAATAATGGACTTACTTAGATCACGAGTATCGTATACTATTTTATAGCTCGTGTGACCTAAACCCGCCAACTTTTGTGTGTGTGTGTGTGTGTGTAATGTATTGACATTCTCTTTCATGTTGAAGTTTTTAATTCTACGAAAACGTATACTAACGAAAAGGGCAGAAAGGGGGACCGGGGGCGAGGCCCCCGGCGGGGTGGAGGGGCGGAGCCCCCCCGGGGGCACGGGGGGCGGAGCCCCCCGTAGGACACAACCATGACTTTAAAATCTTCGTTCATATATCGCAACCACAATCAATAGATACTCACCTCTAATCACATCTACCGTCACATCATCATCAGCCCCTACTCACCCCCTACGCACGTACGCACTAGGTGGCACGTAATCACATCTACCGTCACATCATCATCAGCCCCTACTCACCCCTACGCACGTACCCCTAATTACCCCCACAAACTAGGGGGTACACCCCCTAATCACCCCCACGAGCTAGGGGTACACCCCCTAATCATCAGCACGAGCTAGGGGGTACACCCCCTAATCACCAGCACGAGCTAGGGGTACACCCCCTAATCACCCCCACGAGCTAGGGGGTACACCCCCTAATCAGCAGCACGAGCTAGGGGGTACACCCCCTAATCACCCCAACGAGCTAGGGGGTACACCCTTAATCACCCCCACGAACTAGGGGGTACACCCCTATTCACCTCCACGACCTAGGGGGTAAACCCCCTAATCACCAGTACGGGCTAGGAGGTATGTACCATAATCACCCCAACGAGCTAGGGGGTACACCCCTAATCACCCCCACGAACTAGGGGGTACACCCCTATTCACCTCCACGAGCTAGGGGGTACACCCCCTAATCACCCCCGCGAGCTAGGGGGTGCACCCCCTAATCACCACTACACACCCCTTACGCATTAGGGGGTGCACCCCTATGCATCCCCAATCACCCCCTACGGACTAGGGGGTGCATCCCTTACTCGCACTCTACTACCAACCAACATACTAATAAGGTGTGATTAGGGGGTGCGGGTATAAGTAGGGCGTACGTAGGGGTAAGTATAGGTACGATCAAATATAATTAAAGTAGGGGGTAAGTTGGAGTCAGTTGGGGATTTCGCGATTTCAATGTTGGTCACATTGATTGAAAGCACATTTAAAAGTACCTTCTTTTGTTTATTATTTATGCATCTGTGCAATAAAGTATTTTCGAATGGTGTAATGTAATTCGTGTATTAATGGACTACTTAGTAACGAAAAACCGTGACCTAAGTGCGGGTTTAGGTCACGGAATGCTATAAAAGTACCTTCTTTTGTTTATTATGCATCTGTGCAATAAAGTAGATTCATTTTCGAACGGTGTAATCCGTGTAATAATGGACTACTTAGGTAACGCAAAACCGTGACCTAAGTGCGGGTTTAGGTCACGGAGTGCTATAAAATAGATTTATTACATGTGATGTTGAAATATAATTGTCAAAAAGAGATCATTTTTTCATCATTTTCTTTCTTCAACCAAATCCATTTTAGATTATACCTACACTAGTATAGAAACGTTAAATAACAAAGTAATTTGTTCGTTCCTACCCTGAAATTTTTCTAGCCTTTTTTCGCTATAACAAAAAGCTAACAAGTTTCCCACAGAATTGTTAGGAATATTGTTTTCTTTTATTAGCATACGAAATGAATTTTAATAAAAAAAGGGTGCCTAAATCGAAAGTTTTGTACAAACATGATAAGCACTTTCGCAAACCACAATGTGCTGTGTCTAGCAAAATGGGAGAACCCAAACATTTTTCATTTACAAAAATTGTATTCATATTCTAAATTGATTTCCCGACCGGGTTTGTTTTGAATATGATTAATTAATGTACGGTTTATACAAAACTCCGTGTTTTTGCTCGTTAAGTAGTTGGTCCCAGATAGTCAGGTCAAGGTCAAGGTCAAGGAGACCACTAAAATAGCGATTACATTTAGTGCCCTACATTTAGTGCCAATTTCGTCATACATTGCTCTTGCTTTGATCGCTACACTTTAAAATAGAGAGAACAAATCAGGCAATGTATGTCAAAATCGGCTCTAAATGTAGGGTAAGTCATCGCTGCTTAGCTTGCCACCACCAATCCGCATTGGGTCCACGTGGTTGAGTATGACCCAATCCCTCCCACTCTTATTAGTCAGAGGTGACCTATGCCCTGCAGTGGGACCAACCCAAATGGGGTTATGGTTATGAGTCTATGTATACGTATAGTAGGTATCTATGTAAATTATTAATTTGTTTATATATATTTTGTTTTACTGTTTGCATGTTCATAAGAACACACACACACACACACGCATCCAAAGATATGGTTAAAACATGCTTCATCGTTTTTAAAGTCGGTTCAAATCAATATTCAGGGTATAACAAAACCCCCTAGTAATACTTAAGGGGGTGCTTCAACCATCAACCTGAACAACTTTCACTACGGAGCCAACTTCGAAATCTCGAAAAAAAAAAACAGCCGTTCCTTACATTTGAGTCAAGTCAGTACTGTAGTTTTAATAGTTTTATATGAAACGGCTGATTTTTTACACGATTTCGAATTAGGCTCCATAGTGAAAGTTGTTCATTTTGATGGTCTGAAGCACCCCCTTAAGTATTTATAGGGTGTTCTGTTACCCGTGTATACAACATCTTAACGAATTAACGCAAAACTAGATAGTAGTTTGTTTAGAATCGAGAGCAGAATCGAATTATCATGGTTTCAACATAGGTAGGTAATTTTTTTTCAAAATATTTAATAATTTGTTTGTAAAATTTAAAATTTACTGAACCCGATGTCAACCCACCGCACGGGCACACTCCCTACTTAATACCAAAATAAGATTATTAAAACATATCCATGAGTACGTTAGCGCTTTCATTCATTGCTGAAATGATAACAAATATTTTTTGCCTCAAAACTTAAAAATTCAATCTAATTCTTTTGTTATAAATCAGTTGAGGTGTATGAGGTTTTGCGCTTATTCATTAGCACGTTGTAGACATAGGTAAAAAGCTCTACATAATATGTTACATAATTATAACAAGTTTCAACCAAAGAGAGTATTTACCTAAGTGGTACATAGCACTCTGATATCACAACACACATGGCGCTCGGCCAAAGCGGCGTTAATTTAGTTAAAAGGGCACAAAAGAGGCTAACACCCGATAGTAGAATAACATTATACGGGACACGTCCCGAATAACGTAACAGCCGACCTATACTATTAAGGGTGTGGCTATAGGAACAGCGAAAAGCTTATAACTATTTTAAAAAACCGGTCAAGTGCGAGACGGGCTACTCGCGCACTGAGGGTTCCGTACCACACCACCACAGAACACAACATTATTTACTTATAGAAAAAAAAAACTTTTTTTGTCCGGGACCTTTAGCGCAAAACCGACTCGCACTTGGCCGGTTTTTAGTATTTGTCGATATTCTGTAGAGTTTGCTCTATAATCACACTAAATTTGACGCTTGTATGTATTACCGTTTTTACGATAGAGCGTGAAGAAAAAACGTTGTTAAAAACTAGTTTCTTGTTGAGAACCCCCCTTAATTTTTAACTTTTTGACATTTTTATTATTTGTTAACAAATCCGCCGTAATAACGCATTATCTGAGAAAATTTCAACTATCTAGCTATTACGGTTCAAAAGTTACAGCCCTAAATAGGTAGGACAGACGGACGGACGGACGGACAACGTAGGCATAGTAATAGGGTCCCGTTTTCACCCCCTCGGTACGGAACTCTAAAAATGTAAGATTCCTCAATCCAAAAAACCTAAAATAAAAAACTGTAACACCGACTTCATACAAAAAAACATATTTTTATGCATACATAAACTCACGCCCGTAATCCCTTTCGGGGTGGTCAGTAACATTGCTACAACTACCAACTTTCTGTTTAAGCACGTAGTTGTAGGCAATGCTCACATTTAGCAATTTAAGTTTCAGGATGGAAGGACCTATCAAGTAGTGAGTGGTGGCTAGCCTTTCGCCCACATAAACACTGCATTAAGAAACCTTTAAGGCTGGGTATTAGTCCTGAAAAAAATCTGTTTTACACCCCGCTTCCCCGCTCAGGCCCCGCCCACCAGACGTAAAAGTTTTTCTACCACTGTCATTGTCACATTTCCCCGCCATATGTACGTAAATATTGCCATGTATAGAAAAGTCACTCCACATAAAAAATAGCATGAATGCAAGACTGATAAATTAAACAAATTTATTTTTGCTATTAAAATGGGTAACATAAGAAATTAAAAAAAAATGAAATCTCGGTTGAAGGCGAAACAAATAGCTAAAGGAACATGGTACCTAAGTTTTTTCTACACAATTCCCCGGTTCTGAAGAGTGCAGTCAAGTAAATGAACGAGTGGGTTCAAGTTCCTCCCGAGACTTAATTTTAAAAATTTTTATTTGAATTTGAATAGCACAACATGGCTGTAACATGTTTATAATCAATAATATTTGAAGTTTTTTCTATTTATCTATCTGTGCAAAATTGACCACAGTCTAAACAAATGACAGATCAGTATGTTCAAACAGAGAAGGCAGGTTACCTATTCCACGGAATATATAAGAGGTACACACTTTAAAGAAATTATGAATATTGTATCTAACAACAAAATCGCGATGTTGAAAGACCTAAAGAAGCAGTGGTGCGCACATGTGGTTCGTCTTTGTTTCAATGAAGTTTTTTTAAAGACTTATGAAAAAAATCCGTCAGATGGCGCTAGTAGTATATTGACAATTCGAAAAAATATTTTTTCTAAAAAATTGTACTAAAATTATTCTGACTATTCAAATCGTTATGATCGTCATCGTATTAATTTATGAATAAAGTCCCTAAACTTGGAAATCGAGATAAATACGTTTGGCAAGCATTGGTTTAGTAATTACTGCGGCAAATTTTTGATATCAAAACGCCTCATTGATATAATCAAAGAACATTACAAGACGGGTTACGAGACGACTATCGCCATTTGTCTTCCCACTCATGCTTCTACAACTACTTTACGCCCTCTCGCTCGCACCACGCCGCGCGCCTTATGGTGCTATGCAAGTCATTGCATAACCGTGTGGCACGCGTTCCATGCCTACTTTGCACTTCTAACCTCCTCCTCCTTCCTTCTCTCTTTCTCTTATAATGTTCTGTGGATATAATCGTCACGACATAATGATGACAAAAGGCGAATTTTTCACATCATGAGTCAATGCAGTGATGGTTCCAACGTAATATGACTACCTACGTCAAGACTGCACGCTTGAGGGCCGCATTGGGAATTTATTCTTAAAAATGGATAGGGCCGCAAGAAAACGCACTGTGGTCCGCGTGTTGCAAGTTTGACATGCCTGTTTTACTATGTCTGCGCACTTACTGCTAGAATGCAACGGGCTAGCACACTATCGGGCACAACACCTCGCATCACCGAAGTCTCTTCCAGATGTATTCGGCAGCATTAATAAGCTGGTGGACTTCCTGGAGGAGCTGGGATGGCAAGTGTAGTCATTCCCACCACACGCAAAATAGGCGCCTGAGTCGTCGAGTTGAAAATGAGCCCGCTCAACTAATACCAATACCAATACCAAAGGTGGATCACACAAGATGACGCATGACGGAGCGCCATACGGCAGTCTGTCATTTGTGAAGCAAGGAGTTGTATGAAACCGCACGTAGGAGAAGAGCATACACAATGACGCATTGCCGCTGCGTCAATGCAGCAGCCGGTTTAGGTAGTTGTCGTAGTACTTCGGCTGTTATGATATCAAAGCCCGGGGCCTTTTTTTAATCCCAGATCTTGAATGGTTCGACGAACCTCAGCAGGGCTACAACATCTGAGAGGCGGACTTAGTTGAAGATACGCATCAAGGTATGACTCAACTTCTTTGTCTAGGCTTTCAGTTCCCAGGTCATTGTTAGGTATGAAGACGTCACTCAAAAATGCTCCAAAAGCTTCAGCCCTTTCTTCATCAGTTTTCGCCCTTTGTTTTAAGGGGATAGTGAGCTAGTTGAGGTTTGTGTGATGACTTTACAGTTTTCCATAGAGAGTAAACATTATTGCCAGATGGTTTCAGTAGCTGCCATCTTTTTTGTTTTTAAGCTGATTGGTTCCAAAATCGATATTTAGGTGTTTCTGCGATCTCCGAACACGAATCTGAAGTCAAAAATTCAAAAAGTGGCCGCCATCTTGAACTTTTTTGTTTTTTAACCGATTGCTTCCATAATCGATATCTGGGGATTTCTACCATCTCCAAATACGAATCATCATCATCATTATCCAGATTTTCCATTTCCCAGTCCCCAGATATTGATTTTGGAAGTAATCGAATGAAAAACAAAAAGTTCAAGATGGCGGCCACTTTTCTGAATTTTTGACTACAGATTCGTGTTTGGAGATGGCAGAAACCCCCAGATATCGATTTTGGAAGCAATCGGTTGAAAAACAAAAAAGTTCAAGATGGCAGCCACTTTTCTGAATTTTCTTTATTGATACGATGACGATCATAACGATTTGAATGAAGTCATAATAATTTAAGTACAATTTTTTAGAAATCTTAAATATGTTTTTTTTTTTCGAATTGTTAATATGGCGACTACTAGCGCCATCTGACGGATTTTTTTCATAACAGTCTTTAAGAAAGCTTCATTGAAACAAAGACGAACCACATGACCACTGCTTCTTTAGGTCTATCAACATCGCCATTTTGTTGTTTGATACAATATTCATAATTTCTTTAAAGTGTGTACTATAAAGAACCTTTTCATCCCACCATCTCGGAAAGAGTATTTTTGCTCTTCGATATCTGAGTGCAAAAGCCGTTTTTATCCTCTAGACTAGTCTAGAGGAACATGTCATGTCTTTATCCTCTAGAGGATAAAGTAAATTGAATTTAGAACATCGTGTGCACTAAGCAAAACATTATTAAACCTATTTACTTCTCCCTCCATGGTTCCGAATTTATCACACAACTTTTTTTAATTTGTTAAAAACTCTGACTCGGAACCTTCTTGGTGTATTTTTTTTTACTTTGCTTTGCGCGCGCCATTTTCTTTTGACGTCTTTTCCTCGATGAGGTGGGATGAAAAGTTACGTGTTGCACTCGAGTGCAAAGATTTTTCACCTTGCTCTTTTGATTCACTCGCTGACGCTCAGCATTCTAATATTTTAATCACTCGCTACGTGCGTGATTCAATTTTAGCATCCTTCGCTTGCTTGTTCATCAAAATTGAGCACGCGGTTAAAAAGCAACTTTGCACTCTTGTATAACAAATAACTATTTTTTCCTTCTTTTCGCCCCTATTTGGAATGGATATAGCATGTACCTGTCGCTCGCCGCACGGGGCCCCCGGTGCGCACCCCGCACTGCTGATCGTGGTGCACAGATTTTATTCGCGTTGTCTATTCTATACATAATTATTCAATGCATAAAGCAACACAAAATGACACATTGCGGTCTGTCATTGCCATAGTGACGAAGTGAACTCGGGAACATCAATGCGGTGCGAGAACCGCATTCAAATGGAACATGTTGTTTCTATGAACGGGCTTGTATATCGTTGGAGTAGCTATATTCAGTGTTCATAGAAATATAAAAAACCGGTTGAGGAGCGCTGCAATCGACTATAACCTTTAATGTCAATGTTCCAAGTACAAAAATTTGTCCCAATGATTTTCCGCAACATAGCGAGGTTTTTTATTTTTCTGGTCGGGCTATAATAATATCATTTGACCTTTGTTTATTTTATACCGTTGGAATACTGTTAAGTTTAGGCTGTGGCGTGTGATCTAATCACGAAGTAAGTGGTTAGTGACAAAAGATGTCTTTTTTTTATCATTTAAGTATATTCAGTCAATGAAGAATTCTTGCAAAAAAGGTTGTTTTCTTATCACCGCCAAGGGCCCGAATGTCAACTAATGTCATTACTCATTATGCCCGAACTGTTGCTTAGCGAAGACGCGCCGACAGTAGGTAGGGCTAGGGTAGTTGGAGACATCGAGCTGACCTGATGATAGAGATGGAACACAGAAGGTGATGAAGGGATCTCCTAGACTATTAATTGTAGCAGAACACTCTTAGATATTTGCATTTATGTATGGTGTCCCGGTAAATCGAGGGTCTGATGGTGGAGACTGAAGGATGTGTAAATTATTGCTACTTTCTACGTACTTGTTTTGTTAATTATACTCAAATTATACTTACTGATTGAATTGTATTTCTTGGTATTTCATACATTACATTGTGATAAAGTTCAAATCTGTAGATTTCTTTTTCCAAAATGTGTAGAAGATATCAGAGACTTATTCACCATTCGCCGAATAAGGAAAGAAACAAAACCATAACAAAAAAATAAAACCGATTTCAAAATTATTAATTTCATTGGAGTCACTGTCAAGAATCTGAACTGATTCTTGACAACGACTCCCTCCGGCTTTATCATCAGGCCCTGGACATCATCTAGAATTAGAGTAGGTACTCTTCAAGACAAATCAAACTGGACGAATTTATATTAATTTCACTGCCGAGTTACAATAGCCACCTTCATGATCAGACCCTGGGCATCAAATAGAATCAAAGTAGAGTTTGACTACCGACTACGGACGGACTAAAACATTAAACAGAAATTATAACCAATCTCTTTTAAAAAAATACTAAATTACTGTTATAACATTTGGGTTGGCAATTCTGAGGTATGGTTTAAAGAGTGTTTATTAATTTCTTTAAAACCAAGAAGATTATAATCTTCTTGTTTAAAATAATAATATTTGTCAATTTTATTATTTTACGTAAATTTTCGTAGCAAAGTGACATAGGTCTAGCCTCGACAACGTCCCTCGGGACAATGGCGGTCTATGTGCGGGTCGAAATGGCGTCGAAAATCACATGAATGATTAATCAAAAAGTAAATAAAGGTATTGAAAAAAAACTATCGGTTTAAAGCCCTGCTATAATTAATTACCTTTCAAATGATGGTATATTCAGAAGAAATGGTATTGTGGTTCTTGTATAAAACAGATTATAAATTTTGAAATCGACCTTACTTTGGTCGTCTTTTCTATCGAGAAAATTTAATAGAATCGTGTTTTCAACGGTTAGATGCCCTGCAGAAAGAACGTATCTACACTGTTATTTGAACTATATATGTTAAATGTAATAATTTGGTTATCAAAAACCGCTTCGAAAACAGACAAAAACACTTTGACCCCCCCTTAATCCCTTAGTCGAGGCGATGGTTCGATCCCCGTCCAGGCCGACTCGTACCAATGAATTTTTCGGAATTTATGTACGATTTGTAACACCACTGGCTTTTCGGTGAAGGAAAACATCGTGAGGAAACCTGCATGCTTCAATTTCGAGGCATGTATTGTACCTACTGTCCATTACAAGTGGCGACGGGCTCACTCCCCGTCACACTGGACAGAGTTTCGGTACTACTAGTGAAACGTGGATGTTCTGATGTTTCAGAATATCTCTGACTACCCCCTCGGGGAATATAGTCGTGAGCATATGCTTATGCTCATGTAATCCCTTAGTCGTCTCGACACCCTCGGGAAGAATGGAGGTGGTCTATGCTAAGCCCGAACCACACGTTATTTAATACTTACACTATAAATACTTGTATTTTGAAACAAGCCTTTGACCCGCGACTTCGCCCCCGTGGATAAACCCTTTAGTGGTCGATTTTAGAAAAAAATCCTTTCTTAGTGCACACCTACGTCCTCTATAGAATATACAAGGTGTTACAAAAATACAAATACACATGTATGGGACAACTGTTTTTTTTTCGCAATTTCGTTGTTGGTCCCATAGTGAAAGTTGTTCAGTTTGATAGTCTCAACAACCCCCTTAAAGTTTTAAATATTTATTTTTACTTTTGTAACACCTTGTAGGTACAGGGTGTAACACAACACCCTAGTAATACTAAAGGAGGTGTCCCATACATTTAAGTTGAGACGGTACTGCAGTTTTGTATGAAAGAGGGGATTTTTTTTTCGTGATTTCTATCTTGGCTCATATAGTGAAAGTTGCTCAGTTTGATGGTATGAAGCACCCCCTTAAGTATTACTAGGGTGTTTTGTTACACCCTGTATATTCCAAATTTCATGTTTCTATATTCACCGGTTTAGTCTGTGCGTTGTCTGTCCGTCAGTCATTCAGTCAGTCACGGAACTCTTTTATTAGTTAAGATTAATAAATTTAGACAAAATAATATGTAGGATTTGAAATTGACTACCACAACTAACCACCACTTCATGCACAGCAGTGAAATAAATGTAAACACCGTTAAATTTATCGCTACTTATTCCATTTACCGACTCAAAATTATCTTAGATCTCCTAGATCAAAGATGTCTACGTCAAAAAACAGAAAAGACTTCGTAATTGATTCTGAAAAGATAATAATTATACTAAAATCGTAGCATACAAGTTTCAAGTAACTTATTAAGTCAAGTCTATCCGACTATTTATATAACCTTTATATACGAAGTTTAGTAGAAATCAAAAGAGTTAATTATTGAGCGCAAAAACTAAACTGAAGGTTGAAAGAGTTTTTAACGTTGTTAATTAACTTAGTGTCAAGTCGGGTAAGTTTATCTGGCTAGACAAATATAAAGGCAGACGACACAAGGTCGGGTGATCTAATGAACGCGTTTGACCGGCATTGTGAAGACTTATGGACAATGCAAGGTTAAATGTTATAGGTAGGTACATAGCATTAGGCGTAATCTATACCAAACATTTAAAAAAAAACCACTACTACTAACTAAAAACGACAATTATTTTGTGAACCCCAAAAAAAATTTTTATATGTAAAAAAGTGCTAACTTATAGATTCAGAAGAAACGATTCTACACAGAAACCATTAATAAGAAGAAGAAGCAACATACCTACACTTTGTGGCCCAACGTTTGCGGAAACTGTTAAAGGTTTTTTAGTATGATTATGTTTAGAGGTATTTAAACATCAAGATGATGCAGAGTTTTAGACCGTACTAAGTAACCGCAAGCTTTTACTAGTAGCTTTAGCTTTTGGAGCAAACCACAGGCTGACTCGACCACTCTTTTGGCCGAAAGGATGTTACATAGATGTATAAAACTTTGAACGAATAAATAAGATACAACCCGGACGAATTAACTAGGCACCTGGCTCGCACGTGGCTCGGAATTTGACACCCCTCCTGCTGCCCCCCGCGGGATCCCGCCGTCGCCGTGCGAGGCCGTAATCTCAATCTCAAATCTCAAATCTCAGTTACTGTTGCACGTGTCCCTGCGCTTTAGCATTTTCGAGTTATTCTTTTCGAGTTTTCTGAGTTTTTTTATTCCGAGCCACGTGGGAGCCAGGTGCCAAGTTAATTCGCCCGGCTTGTAGGTTTATGTAAATCATTTGTTTTATGATATGATGGGAACCAAACTAACGGTACACTAAAAACAAACAACACTTATTACTAAGTCATGATACAGGGTATTAGGGTAGACAGTTGCTTTACTTTATTGGGCGATTGTATTCATGATAATGAATAACTTTCCCAAAGGAACAAAGAGAAAAACGCAAAAAAATCATCTTTTCATACAAACATTCGATTATTGTACACAATTGTTTTTACAAATTTCCTGTAAGTTTCTTAGGGAAAGGTGTTCAGTATTAAAGTAATGTAACTGTTTACTCTAACATCCAGTAGTTTCATCATATAAAAATAGCAATGGTCAGCTGATCTTTTTTGTACGAAAACCGAAAGTCTTTTAATAGGATTTCATTCCAGTCAATAAAAACCATAGGTATCGTAATCTTTTTGTAATTGTAAATTATGTACAGACACACTTCTGTTACAGTTTTATAATAGTTTAGATAGATGATGATTGCATCATAATTCATAAACATAAACATTCACATTCTATGGATTTTCAAAAGAACAATATTGTTCTGTTTTACAGAACAATAATTGTTCTGTTTTAGAATCACGCTCTTTCGGTACCACCTGAATTATTTTCAATTCTATGGAAATCCATAGAATGTGAATGTGTATGTTTATGAATTATGATGCAATCATCATCTATCTAAACTATTATAAAACTGTAACAGAAGTGTGTCTGTACATTATTTACAAAAAAAAGATTAAGATATGGTTTTTAGGTGTCCCTGATTCCAAATCACAAATGTAGGGATTTTTGGTCTGTCTGTTTGTTTGTTTGTTTGTTCGAGCATCACACAAAAACTACTGAACCGATTTTTATGAAACTTTTTTGTTTGATAGCTTATGATCTGACTTAAAATCTGGTATATAATTTATGCGGACGAAATCGCGGGTAAATGCTCGTACAAAACTGTAAATTTAAAAAATGTTTTTTTTTCTTTGTGTGAAAACTACTAAACCGATTTTGATGAAACTTTTTTGTTTGATAGCTTATGATCTGACGGCTAATTTGTGCGGACCTAGGTGCGGACGAAGTCGCGGGTTAACGCTAGTAATTCATAAACATAATACAACGTAGACAAAAATGTAGGTATCCCATCCCACCTTCCACGATTAGACGTCTTCTAAAAACAAGAATCCTTCCTCAGCCGGTTTTTATTACTGCCTTTTTGCCTCCTTTTTGCTCTCTTTAATAAATCCCAGGCGCAGCGAAGTTCGTGCAATGAGAATTTCATCGAGCGTCGACATGACCATTGTCATGTAAATCAGATTTGGAAAGAAATGCAAACTTTGCTAGAACGGATGAATATTTCAAATTATCCGACACGAGACGGCTTTCGTTGTTAAAAATATTGTCCAATTTGTTATGTATCTGAGCCTTCTGTGGAATCATTTGAGTGGGATTGCTTTTGGGACTGAACGTTCCTAATAGATGGGAATTATTTTTAGATTGTTTTCTTGTTAAGACCGAGACCCTTTACCGATGTTTGATTTTTTGAACCTAATTATTTAACTTGTAAAATTAAACACAAACTTTCACTATGGAGCAAACATACAAGGTGTTATAAAAATACAAATCAACATTAAGGCTGCCTGTCCATTGAAGCTGTGCGAGCTGTGTAGCTGTTTTTTTAACCAATCAGGAGCTCGGGCGAGGCGCGGACGATCTCGCCCGAGCTCCTGATTGGTTAAAAAACACAGCTACACAGCTCGCACAGCTCGCACAGCTTCAATGGACAGGCACCCTTAAGGGGGTGGTTAAGACCATCAAACTGAACAACTTTCACGATGGATCAACAACGAAATCGCGAAAAAAAAATCTGCCGTCCCATACATTTAGCTCGAATAGATTTGCAGTTTATTATGGGAAGGTATTTTTTTTTTGCTATTTCGATGTTGGTCCCATAATGAAAGTTGTTCAGTTTGATGGTCTAAACCACCAATATTAACCACCTTAAATGTATATTTGTACTTTTGTAACACCCTGTATAAAAAGCTAAAAAAAAATCTGCTGTCTCATACATTCGGGTCGAGTCGCCGTTGACGTTTTCTATGGAACAGCTGTTTTTTTCGCGATTTCTATGTTGTCTCCATAGTGAAAGTTATTTAGTTTGACGGTGAGCACCTCCGTTGATATGTACCGCATCTAATTTAACACCCCTTATTTCAGAAGGCTAGTCCTATGACCACATAATTCACCACTCCATCTTAAAACCTTAAATATGCTAAAAGGATCCACTACAAATGCACTTCACCAAAACAGGCAAAGCTTCTGCCGACCCAGGAATAGCACGCATAAGTTCTTAACATAGCAAGTAGGTAGGTATACATATTTATGTAAAATCTTATGTGCCAAGCAAGGTACTAAATGTGTCGAAACTGTTGCCTAGATACTGCCTAGATACAATAAAACTTAAGTCGCTAAGAGCGCTATTCGAATACTCGTATAAAATTGGCTCATTCTCGTGCCCCGCGACACACAAAGAAACATTAGTCAGAACAATGCATCTCTTTATAACACCCTAAAGAGTTATCAAAGGCCAAGATATTTTCCAAAGTATAACAAGGTGTATTTAAAGAACAAAGAATATAGAAGGCAATGCTAGAAATGTAAACACTACGGAGTACGCCATAACGCGGGGTGGGCAGATGTGTCGCGGCATGCCTCTGCTTGCTTTGTAGTGGTGGGGCTAGGTGCATCGATAACTACAATATCGATAAATAAATAATTTGTTTTTATACTAGAATCTAATAGGGTAGATGGAGAACCATATTTACGCCTCTAATGAGGAATCGCAATCATGGTCTAGTAGCATTAAAGCTCTACAGTTTTTTTTTGCTTAACATTAGCCGTATAGTAGCGACTAGCGATTCAATACAGCTACAGTAGAGCTTGAGTGGTACTAGGTAAGTGTCGTTATTTGGATATGACTAAATGACAGTGAATAAGAGATCAAGATATGCTTCATTATTTTATCCACGAAGTTGTGATAAACTATAAATATACAGGGTGTAAGTGACAGCCTGGCAAATACTGAAACGGTGATAGACCTTCAAACTGAACAACTTTTACTATGCATGCACCTTCAGAAAACGCGAAAAAAACTGCTGCTCCATACAAAACAGCTATACCTACTCGACTCAAATGTATGAAACAGCAGATTTTTTCACGTTTCCTGAGGATGGCTCCATAGTGAAAGTTGTTCATTTTGATGTTCTGAATTCACCGTTTCAATATTTGCTAGGCTGTCACTTACACCCTGTATAGTTTCAATGCTAGGATTAATTTAAGATTTGTAGAGAAAACTTTCAAACAATATATTTTAACGCAAATCTGAAAAAAATATGTAAAGCACTGATATTGGTTTATTGGTTTGTGTCTAAAAAAATCATTGAATTCAATTGATTAATATCCAAAATATAATAAAACTTAGTTTGTATGGAGCGCGCTAATACAGTAATATCCTCTTAAAATTTACGGCTTCAATTTCCTGATAATCAGTATCTTCATTGAAGCGAAAGAAAATCAAAAGCCTCAACAACTTACAGGAAACAAAAGCCTAATGTTTTAAAAGAAAAGACAACAAATTGCACTGGCATAATTTTTCCACTTTCAATTTATTTTCCCTTTGAGTGCTCACGTGGAATGATCCGAAAAAAGGGAATCAGAATCGATAAACAGGCTATCGATAGAACACCTCCCTACTGTTATAAAATGGCGACTGTAGGCCGTCGGGCGAGGGGTGTTTTTAAGTCTTACCTCCATCCAAACACAAGCCAAAAATCTTTATAAATGCAAACGAGAGAACGCTATTCACAAATCCGAGGGAAAGTAAGGGATAGAGATAGGTGCATTCGAGTTGCGGTCTGGGGTAGATACAGCACGTTCTTGCCGCTTCAGACGATGTGGTTAAGGGTACCCTAACTTTACTTCGAATTGGAGTGGAGTTGGAAAAACAAATAACTAAGACTATTGTTATGATGTTTAAGGTCCAAATTGTCTGAAACAGATAGGTCTCCTGAAGCTTAATTTAATTCTATTTTAGAGCTAACTGGTGATTACAATTTGTAATAAGTTGAAACGACTTTGTTAATTAATATTTTAAGACTAATAATTTTCATTTACGAAGGTAACTAAGCCTGAATTCATGTCCAAGGAGATAATTACGTTTCAACAATACTCGTAGAGTTATTCCATTAGCAATAACTTGATATTTTAGCAGCAAAGAATCAAGGAATATATAGTTAGCATTAGCACTACTATAAATAAGAACCGCGTAGCTTATACAGGGTCCTTCTTAATACGCTGACACTTTTTAAAGGGGATGATCAGACCATCAAACTGAACAACATTCTCTATGGGACCAACATCGAAATTGCAAAAAACTGCTGTCTCAAACATTTGGCTCAAGCAGGTTTGCAGTTTTGTATGGAACAGCAGATTTTTTTTTCGCGATTTATAGATATTGGTGCCATAGAATAAATTGTTCAGTTTGACGGTCTGATCAGCTCCTTAAAAAAGTGTCAGCATATTAAGAAGGACCCTATACAACAAAAATTAGCGCAAAACCTCATACACCCCAACTGATTTGTTACAAAATAATTAGATTGAAGCAATAATTTCATTATTTTTATACTTAACATTTAAAGTTATTCGCATTTTAAGTTCTGAGGCAAAAATTAATTGTTATCTTTTCAGCAATGAATGAAAGTGCTAACGTACTCATGGATACTTTTTAATAATCTTGTTTTGGTAGTAAGCAGGGTGAGTGTGTCCGTGGGTTGGGTTGACATCGGGTTCAGTGAATTTAAAATTTAACGAAAAAATTAATTATTATTTAGAAAAAAATTACCAATGTTGAAACCATGATAATTCGATTCTGCTCTCGATTCTAAACAAACTACTTACTTTCTAGTTTTGCGTTAATTCATTAACGCGTTGTATAATATAAGCCAAGACTCAAAATCCAGCATCCAGTGATTTTTTTTCCTTTCAAATGCTAGTAGTTCCTTTAGTTGAGGCTATCAACGTTTCGTAACAATTTTAATTAACCAAATAATTATTTTGTCCCCAGAAGTTAATTAAGGAAGACAAAGAGGAGAATAATAAAGACTCACCTGCCGCCGACCAGTAAATAATTTCCATCTCGTAATAATAATCTGAAGTAGTCTGTGTGTGTTTCGTTGCCGTGGAACTTGTGTGTGTCGTCGACACCTGTAACAAATAAAACACAATTTTAGTATTGCGACCTTCAATCATTGCCACCATAGCCGTCATAGATAAATAAAACTAGTGGCGCCCGGGACTTCGTACGCGTAGACCACTGAAATTACATAGTCCGAGATCCGACCGTAAAATTATACACCTATTTCATAGGCGAACGAAATGTGATTCTAGTGTATGTTTACACAGGGGTTAATTTAACGCCGCCAAGTTGCCTAGAAAAATCTTGCCGCAAGTACCTTTTCCATTATGATTTTTGGCATAACTTTTTCTACCTGTCTGTTAGGGAAGTAAATGTGGTGCCAACGGAACGAGACTCATCTAAAATACTGGAAAAACTAGGGTTGCCACCTCCCAGTCCACCGCAACTATAGGGTTGCCAGGTTAAAAATGACTTCTTTGAACCTGGCAACCCTATAGTTGCGGCAGATTGAAAGGTGGCAACCATATTTTTTCCAGTACTTTAGATCAGTTTCCTTCCGATGGCACCTCATTTACTTCCCTAACAGACAGGTGGAAAAAGTTATATAGTAAGTTATAAAGATTGTAGTGTAGTTATAAAGTAAACATACACTAGAATCACATTTCGTTCGCCTATGAAATAAGTGCATAATTTTACGGTCGGATCTCGGACTAGCATGAAAACTTAAAACACCAAGCCCTAAGCCAAGATACTTGGTTCAGCCAAGTATCAACTAGCCACACTCGACTCGGTTAAACGCAGAGCCAGGAGGCTCATTGGCGATAGTAAGCTGGTGGAGACCAAGCTTTATAGCCTAGCCCACCGCAGCAGTGTAGCCTGCTTGTCTGTCTCGATTGTACTTCGGTGATTGTGCCCAGGAGCTACATGAGCTCATTCCGCCTTCCCCTTTCTACCATCGGACAACCAGGCGTATCCCTACTTGGTTGACATCCCACATATTCACACTAAGCGCCTTTCAAAATCTTTTATAATGCGCACAGCCAAGGAGTGGAATGCCCTGCCTGCGTCAGTATTTCCTAACGCTTACAATCCGAATTCTTTTAAAGTACGGACGAATAGGCTTCTTCTGGGTACGCTCGCTACATCTTCGACCCCATCTTCGTCCTGTCAATCCAGTCCGGATTGAGGTCAAGAGCAAATCCATCTGTAGGTAATAAAAAAAACACTCATAACTTTAGACTGTGTGAGTGAGATTTGACTCTAAGTTAAGCTCCATGTTTTCATACGAACACAATTTGAATCAGTTCAGTAGTTTTAAAGTGATGCAAGCATTACTTGTTTTTCTCTGAATGGTTTTCTTTGTGTTAACAATTTGTGTGATTAAAACAGTTAAAATGAGTTTGTGATTAAAAGTTTAGAAAATATTCATATGGTGCAGGGGGGCACTTTAACCCTCCTATGATTCATAGAGGAATTATTCAAGTATTATTAAGGGTATCAAGAGCAGATTTTTTTTCGTAACTGACTTTATAGTTAGTTATGAGGAAAACTTCAGTCATTCAGAGGATGGGCCAGTTCCACTGAAATAGCACTAAGTTTACTTTTGGTACCTTAAGGGTTTCAAGATGGAATAAGTGAAGTGGCAGTAGGTAGCTAGCCGCTCTCGGCTCGGTAGTGCCTACAAAAACACTGCAAATTGACCCTATATTTTAGTATTTTCGGACACAAGAAGCAAGAGACGGTAGGTAACATGAATAAAAACCGGTCAAGTGCGAGTCGGGCTACTCGCGCAGCGAGGGTTCCGTGCCACACCACCACAGAACACAACATAATTAACTTAGAAAAAAAAAACTTTTTTGTCCGGTACCTTTAGCGCGAGACCGACTCACACTTGGCCGGTTTTTAGTATTTGTTGTTATTCTGTAGAATTTACTCTATAATCACACTAAGTTTGACGCTTGTATGTATAACCGTTTTTACGATAGAGCGTGAAGAAAAAACGTTGATAAAAATTAGTTTCTTGTTGAGAGCCCCCCTTAATTTTTAACTTTTGATTTTTTTTATTATTTGTTAACAAATCCGCCGTAATAACGCATAATCTGAGAAAATTTCAACTATCTAGCTACTACGGTTTAAAAGTTACAGCCCTAAATAGGTAGGACAGACGGACGGACGAGACAGACGGACAGACGGACAACGTAGGCTTAGTAATAGGGTCCCGTTTTCACCCTTTGGGTACGGAACCCTAAAAACTACTACGATAATATAAGAAAAGTAGTTTAAGAGTGATTTGTATTCTCTTTGTGTAGATCTGCCTAAAGGTGAAGGGTCTTCCGTAACAGATACAAGTATCAGTGACTATAACAATGAAATACTATTTCACAAGTTCTCGCTGTAAGAAGAAAGCGTTCATTCATGTGTAAAACAATATTCATAAAATATACGATATTTCCTATTTGTGAGACATAAAGGCATAAAAAGAGGGTATGGAACGCGCACTAACGGTTCCGTACCTTGAATGAATATGTTTCTTGTTTCTTCATACTAACATGCCGTGTATCCGGCTTTGAATAGACGCATACCCAGTCGGGTGTCGTAAAAGGTGACTAATTCCTTCAGGCGTCATACGCATTTTTGACGCCCAAACCGTGTGGCTGCCGCTTATAGTCACTACATCAGGCCCTGTATCCGGACATTCCATGTTCAATATATCGCCACTGTTTCGGTCCGCACTTCATTGTAATAGAGTTGACATTGGAACGAAAACGTTCACGCTATCGCGAAGTTCGAATGTGCGGGTAGAGGCACTGACTCCACCTATGATCGTATCGGTATTTCGTTCCCTCAGACAACAAGAGAGAGAGAGAGAGAGAGAGAGAGAGAGAGAGAGAGAGAGAGAGAGAGAGAGTGAATTTATGTTTAGCGCGGACACTTATGCACTTCAAAATATCCTGTGTACCGTATCTGACATAATTGACCAAATCGACAAGGATTTCCAACTTCATACATCTCTTAGATGTAATTAAACAACACCCAGCACTATAGTTAAATACTTGAATGTCGTTTGACTAATTTTCGTACAATCGTTCGGAAAATAAAATCTCGAACAGTTCTACAAATAAATAATAAGATCACACAATACGAAATTTAATTAATTGGAAAGCCGTTACATCAAACTTAAAGCTAAAACCTTAGATATTAAATAGACAATATATAATGCTATCGTCATACTTGTTGTTCATACGTGGTATTATGTTTTTTAAAGATGTCCGATTGTTTAAGATTAGCACTGCAATTCTGTCAATATCGAGTAGTTAGTGGGTATCTATTCCAATCTCAATGCCTCGTGGCAGGCTCGAACGCGAACCGCGCCAACGACACAACCACTCGTGGCCAAACTTGCAACTTGATTTCAACAGGTGGTCTGGTCAGGAGGTCTGCGTAAAAAGGATATGTTTGTTAGTATAAGAGAAAAAAACAAAAGATTTCAACAATGGTGCTTTTTTCGGATTGAAGTAAAGAACCCTAAATCTGGAGTGAGAATAAGATGACAAGTAAAACGGTTTGATGGCACGTACGATAAAATCAAAGATTACCGGAAAAGGACCTTTTTTACGACGATGGATGCCTTCACGACTTTATTCACGAAAGCTGAAGTCAAATGAAACATTTTTTTTATGAAAAAATAAGTCGCGAATGAAACGATAAAGCCCGAAAAGTTACTGAAATTAATTGAGAAAAATAATGCTCCTTAGAACTTTATATTTTGAAATAGATAAGTGTTGCAAGCATGGCCTTTTTTATGTAGAACGTTTATAAAAATAATAGCAAATTATGTATCAAAAACAAAAACGACGTTTAAACCTGGAAATTAGACTTTTTTTCAAAGACCGTCTTTTATAACTATTTATGTTGGCACCCTTTGACATAAAATCATTAAGTACAAAGTGCAAGTGAATAAACAAACATCTTGGACATTGTCATAGTCCCATTGAAAGTACCAGAATCTAGTCCGGACTTGTATTATGATGACTAAGACAAAGAAATATACCGACGTAACTTGGTCTTGGGTACAAATATACATATTCATATTCATCATGCAAACATTTACGAGATTTGAACCCGCGATTCTCGGAGCAGCAAGCAGAATGTCAGTGTACTTAGGAATGACCATTCACTTATTAATTGTGTGCTGTCTATCTACAACCTACATCTAACTGCGAACGCTAAACCGTGTGCTATGATTATAGCCAATCCCTTCTTTAAATGAAGAAGTCAATGTAACTAATCGGGCTCTCGAAGAAATTTGGAGAATAGGTGACTGTTCCGACTGTATACGTATTTTTTCGATCCGCCCCTCCCATACATTCCGCCGACTAGAGTGCGAAAGAGACAACTGCAGCTCGAACTGATTTTATCTACATAAAATGGATGAAATCGGCATTTCGTATTCCCCTGTTTCCTCGTCCAAAACTAAAACTTTCTCATTATTCTTAAAAGATTTTAATAATTCATTTAAGAATAATGAGAAAGACTGGCTATGTCTGTATGTTTTGCTTTTTTGTTTATATTCTTTACAGTCTTTGTTTGCTGGATGTCTGAAAACGGGCGGTAAAATTGGTCATTTTTGAAGGTCCCTATAGTTCTTGCAGTAATTAATTTATGCAAAAAAGCAAAACATAGCAACATAGGATAGGTAATACAATTATGTCATTATCCAGGGAGGAAACAGGGGATATCATCCCTTTCTGGTTGACATCCCACATATCCGCACCAAGCGCCATTCCGATTCTTTTATAATGCGCACAGCCAAGGAGTGGAATGCCCTGCCTTCGTCAGTGTTTCCGAGCGCTCACAACCCGGATTCTAGGCTTCTTCTGGGTAAGCTCGCTACATCTTCGACCCCATCTCCGTCCTGAGGACTGGATTGAGGTCAAGAGCAAACACATCCTTAATAATAAAATAAAAAAGCAGCGGAATACGTTTGTTTGTATGGAAAAAACTGTACTATAGACTAGTACCTCTTAATGATGAGTCAAACAATGTCAGACCAAAAGAACGCTCATTGTATCAAATTTATTAAATTGATACTTTCGAAGTGGAATGTCAAAATACTGTCATTTTAACAGTCATGAATTTAAAAGTACCATTTGATACTAAAATTTGCCATTGTCCTTTAAAACGAGGGGGGGCTCGTATGACAAAAGAAAATAATAAATAAAAATTTTAAACGATAAAGTTAAGTGGTTCTCCCCTAATCGAGCACAGAGGGGATATTAAAAAAAACTAATTACTGTGACGTCATTAAAATGTATGGTGTGATTCGTCGGGGGGTCGTAGCTGGCCGTTGTTGCGAGGTTGAGGTGGGGTCTCAATAGAAGCGTGCTTTAGTTTATTCCCCATTAATTTATTTTGTAACAGTGCCACCAACTTACGCAATGCTATTATAAGAAAATGCATAGATCAACTCAGCGATTAATCATACAACCTTTGTATTATTAACAATAAGGGTTTATTAGCGTTTAAGCATTTTCAAATTTGTTAAGTAGAAACCTATATGTGGAAGCTTGTTATTGGCCTATAGCTGACTAAGTTTGTAAACTGTTTGTTTTATAGTTGTAAGCCTAAGCTCCCCAAATAAAATAAAATAAAAAATTAAATTAACAAACATTAACAGATAATTCTTCCTCAGCATGCAGGACCAAGGTTTTTTAAAATATTCCATTTCGAATAGCGCAATCGGTTCTCGAGAACTTATTACTTTGTTATTTTAAAAAGTCTAAGCTCTAAATCATAGTCAGTGCTCTAAATCTAAAGGATTCATTGTCATAGTGTTCAATGTAACTTATGTAATAAATAATAATAAAAAATACATCGATTATTTTTCTAATGGATTTTAAGTGAAATGTATTCAAATTCAAGTTAAATATTTTACAGTTTCTTACAGGGGTGTTGGGAATTCATATAATTTCACGTGGTATCAATATTAAGAATATCTTTAAAGAGTTCATATTATGGCGATTGTGTAACTCTAGCAAGGTCATTTATACTATAAACTGTAATTGCCTAGTGATGTTTTAATACAATACAAAATTTTGACCACGCGATATTGTTCAGTTCCATAACGCGTTTATAGGAACCATACCCTAAGGCTGTGACCACACTGTCCCACCGGAGTCGTTTGGTCGGCATGGCGAATGGGCGCTTTACGCGTGCAGTCTGCACCCGCTTTACAATTTCATAAATTTTCTCAAATGGTAATTGAAGCGCAGAGCGTATTTATTTTATAAACCAACTTCTGCACGAAGAGAATGTTTTGCTTACACGTATAGTTTACAAGAAGGTTATGTTAATGACACAACTGGAAGTTTGTCAAAACCTGTAGATCTTCTTTGACCGTAGGAGAGATAATGGAAAAAGCATAATCAATAGTGACAATAGTGTTGTCCTCTTGATAAGTTTCGAATCTAACGTTGCGTTGTTAAGTTGTGCGTTACTTTAAATATGCTAAAACGGCGGAGTACATTTTTATACATTTATACATTTTACTCATCTTGAGATCATCATCATCATCATATCAGTCGATAGACGTCCACTGCTTGACAAATTTGCAAGGATTGCCACAACGATCGGTCGTGTGCTGCCAATCAATACTCAATACTCCATGCTTTATTGCGTTTCACAATATGTAGATGCTTTATTAAACATACATTTAATACCTATACAGAATACAAATAGCATGCTCTCGCGAAAAAACTCACGGTCGTAATTCCTTTTGGGGTAGTCAGAAACTTGGGTACAACTACCAAATAATTTTATGTGACGTTGCAATATCAATGTTCGCTTTTACGATACACAAAACAACAATAGTTTTTCGCTATGGTTTAACCATATTAATATATAATATAATAATAAGTAATTCAACGTATACAGGGTGAAATTGATATCATTAGCATCCTTTTTAAACTAAGAGTCTACCCTTCAAACTGAACAATCTTTTGTATGGGAGCAAAGAGAATGGCGCATAAAAAAATCTGCTGTTACATACTATCTTATCTTATCTTATTGTGGGGGCTGGCAAGCCAGCAACACGACCCAGTGGGATCTTTTGTGTTAGCCCCAATACTTTTTGCTTACTTCACCCTTCAAATACATGGTCAATGAAGGAGGCAATACCATTGAGGGGAAGAAGCCTTAGGTTTTGGATATCCATCACATGTTACATACTAAACTGCAATGCCTAATTGACTCAAATGTATGCAACAGCAGATTTTTTTTGCTCCGATCGGTTTGCTCCCGCAGTAAAAGTTCAGTTTGAAGGTCTGAACCACGCCTTAAAGTTTCGGAACACTAAAAAAAATCATCCGGTATACTATCAATGCTCTCAATACAAATCAAAACAAGCATTGTTAGCAAAAATCTGCAAAGAAAAAAAATGTACCTATTCGGCAACTATATTTTTATTTTCAAACCACAAAGGAGGGATAAATCCGTCTCATCTAACGGACGTTATAATCTGTCAGCAAAAACCCTTATCTGATAAAAAAACTCCTAAGGAAAAGTTGTCCTGCAGAGGATCTGGAGGCTTATACAAGTTTTCAGGCCTCTGTCTCAATTGATAAAACGGCCGCAAAGTCTTTGTAAAATGAAATCTATCTTCGGTATCATGATATTTACTTTTGAAGAGGGAGTAATGCTTTTGTAAATAAATATTATTATAATAATAATGGAAGAAGGTTTGTTTGAACGTTGAGGTTTTTGGGAGTAAAGCTTTAGATTCATCTTGCGTTAATAATACCTACCTGATGCTCACGACTATATTATCCGAGTAAGTAGTCAGAGGTTTCAAATTCAAGAGGGTCAATCAAAGATGGCGACCAGTACTTTCGTTTTTACTCTGTAATAAGACTAATAAGATAACTACTGGACCGATTTCTTTGTTATTGGTCTTGTTTGAACGGGTATAATTTTGTCTAATAGACGTTTAGAAACATCAAACACGAAAACGCAGCGGTTGACGTGCAATATTGCAAAACATACAAAATTGAAATGTTTTTCTTACATTGTTACGGGGAATTTAAAATCCAAAGAGAATATAATCACTTTAAAATCTATGAGGTTTTGTGAATACCATAGTATAATAATGTCTATGGTGAATACAGTGTTCACAATCTAAGTACAGAAACAAATTAGCTAATCCAAATGTAACAATCATCACTCTATTGTTTATGGTGCCTGAGCTAGAGCTGATTAACTAAAAGCAGTTCCATGGAGATGTTTTCTTATGAAAATGTTGAATAAAATCGGCATTTTAGGATTTTATATGGTACGAGCTTTTACCCGCGACTTCGTCCGCATAAATTATATACCAGATTTGAATTCAGATGATAAGCTATCAAACAAAAAAAGTTTCATTTAAATCGGTTCTGTATTTTTTGCGTGATACTCGAACAAACAAACACCCAAACAAACAAATAAACAAACAAACAGACAGACAAAAAATAAAAAAATTGGTGATTTGGAATCAGGGACAGGTAAAAACAATGTCGTAATTTTTTTTTGTAAATATCTTCGATGTACAGGCACACTTCTGTTACAGTTTTATAATAGTTTAGATTGTAGTGCATGTCGGTTTTATTAAGTACATACAGTCTATGTTTTTAATTAGAGTTTTATATTAGTCAAATCTTGGATTATGGTGTCAATGCGTTCAGAATGATCTGGGCCTATAGTAACATTTTTATTGGCGTATACGCTGGTAGAAATGACAGAATGTATGGATTTGACATTGGCGATCGAAACATTTTGACGTTTCCTTTCGTCACCATACGTCAAGTCCATACATTTTTTATGTTTTCTACTGTCGTTAACGCTAATAGAAAGTACTTTGTCTAGTAGCCCTGAACACAAATAGATTAGATTTGATGCCAATGAATACCTATTAGGCAATATTATACCAGTTCAAACAAGACCACAGCTTACTACGCTGCTGTCACCTTTTGTAGAAATTGCTTCTTTAACGTAGAAATGTACATCGATAAACTTTTCAAAATAATGTTCAAACCAACGACAACCATTTTCTTGCATGCAGAGATTTTAGTGTACAAGTAATGTAAAACTAAGCTGTTTTCCATTAGGAAACGGTCTAAATTAGATCGTAGATAGTTTTCGCTTCCTTATGATGCATGCTCTTGGTCTACGGAAATTAACTTAGCTGGCGGAGTGGGTCAGGGAGTTCCGATTATTTAGATATGCATGGAAAAACAGACCAAGAGAGTACTTTATACACTGTAATGTTATCTTATAGCCTTGATCTTAAATGCAAGCTATACTGTTTTTTGACGGCCAAAGCTTTGTAAAGGTTTTTGTAAAATTGGTAATCATGGTTTTCCGTTATGTAGGTAGTGTTGTAAAGATTCTTAAGGCATAAATATTCGAATTCTAAGAGGGAGGTTACACGTTCAGTATTTCGTCATTCTGGTCCATCAGTCTGGTCATGTTTATTTGATTTGAAGGGAAACTGATATACTGAAGCACCATGTTAGTCGGGTCAATCTCGAGTCAGTTTCCCTTCAAATCAAATATACATGACCAGACTAATGGACCGGACTGATGAAATACTGACCGTGTAACCTCCCTCTAAGATATTAACCATATCTTACAGGGTGTAAAATTAAATTCGTTACATTTTGAACATGGTTATTTAGACCATTAAACTGAATAACTTACACTATGGAGCCAACATCGAAAACATGAAAAAAATCTGCTGTTTGTTTAGTTTCAAGGTCTGAAGCGCTCTGTAAAGTGTGACGTATTTAATAATAATAATAATAGCCCGCAGGGCAGCTTGTGGCGAGCTGTTGGTGATTCGCGACACCACGGACCCGATTCTCCAGAGGGCCCGGATTGATTTGGCCCTCACCTCCTGTCTTGCCTTAACCGGCCGGCCAGGAGTGGAGTCGCAAGAGCGGAACCTATGCTCCAGGTTGGAAGTGTAAAATGTCATAACGCCGGGACCTGCTGACTGGTGCGCTTAGCACCGGGAACCGGCGCCCGCAGACTCACCTCTCTACAACCTTAGCCACTCACTAGATGTGGCCGCCTTGTCGCTCCTTGCGAGCGGCCGTTTTGGGGGGCCCATCAAATGAGTTGGCGAGTCACCGCCTGCTAGATTTTAAATTATTTATTATTTATTTATTTATTTATTTATTTTATTGTTTTTGGAAGACCAACAGCACAATGCAACACATTAAACAGAGAGAGAGATAGTGAGATATTTAACTAGAGCAGGCGTCCGTTATCTCACTCCATAGCCCAGTTATCCAGTACACAGAATCCCATCCCCATAGCCCAGACAAATGTATCCCTTCCTGGCAATAGTTCAGCATCCATCGAGAATGATCTTCTAGTGCATCCCTATGGTGTATCTAGAGATAGGCCTCGATAGGTGCACGCCATCTCACATTTAGAATAAATGGTACCAAATAAGGCCTCTTCGTGTTGGCTTCGGCCCCATGTATGCCTCCCAAAGGACCGGGTCCCAGTGGACCCGTGCATCTTTCATGTACCAACATAATAATAATAATAAAGACGATTATTCAACTACAGTTACAAAAGATTATAGATTAGATTTTATTTAGATTTATACTCCGTAAATTCCGTTTTTGTGGTGATCAGAAGCATTTAGTAAGCAAGATAAGAGAGTTTCTATGAAAACACTAATATGTAAAGGATATTAGGAAGGAATGACATCAAAATGTCGATAAGTTTTTTTTCACTTAATTTTATCCTAATATTTAAAAAAATACTTATTTCCATTACAAATGCAAAGCGCTCGAATAAAAAATGTAATAAGATCGAGAATTTAACGACAGAAAAAAGATAAAAGAAAATCTAACGCTCCCAAAAACTAATTATCGTCAAATGGAACGACTGGAAAGCAACAAAGACGATTTCTGAAGGAAATAACCGAATCGCCCGCCACAATTCCTATTTCCGAACGCGACCAAACAAATTTGAACAACCAAAAACTTTTTTTTACCGCTCCGGAACTCCAAAAACACGCATCACGGCAATTTTTACAACTTCTTATTCATACTTACGAGTTTTTATGGGCCCCAGGTTCGACCGATGAGATTATTTTTCGAGAAACGACCGAGATAACGCGTTTTACGAGAAAGACATCGGATGTCGTTCGCCTTTTTAGTTTGCGAGGTTTAGCCAAGTTTAGCCGAGCTTGAAGATATTGACATTTACAACCTTCAGAAAAATGATCTGGGTTTTTGGGGAATTGAGACTTTCTTGTTTGTACTCTCCACATAACGGGACTTTGGCGGAATTGTGATAAACCAGTGATCAAAATTGGTAGATTCTTCGATTAGTGTAAAGGAGCAAATATTTGTGTGATGAATATTAATATTTGTATTCGATTCATGGGTGTTTGTATCTATAAAGGGCGTGCACCCCGTTTAATATAAAACACATAAAATTTTACGCTCTGTATACTGGGTGAAATTGATATCATTGGCATCCTTTTAAACTAAGAGTCTACCCATCAAACTGAACAACTTTTACTATGGCAGCAAACCGATCGGAGCAAAAAAAAATCTGCTGGTGCATACATTTCAGTCAAGTAGGCATTGCACTTTAGTATGAGGCAGCAGATTTTTTAGTTGTTCCGATCGGTTTGCTCCCATCGTAAAAGTAGTTCAGTTTGATGGGTAGACCCTTAGTTTAAAAGGATGCCAATGATATCAATTTCACCCACGAATCGAATACAAATAATATATATATATATTTGTATAATATTCATCACACAAATATTTCCGCCTTTACCCTAATCGAATCTACCTATTCTGATCACTGGTGATAGATAACACACCGGACGCCATAAACAAAAATTGAATTGAATTGACTTACTTGTTGAAGATTATGTTTAACTTTTTACATGGCTTTTTGTGTTCTTAATTTGCAACGACATTTTCCAACTTAGCCTTATAGTGTACAATCTACTCGATTCTGCAGGGTGTTATTTGTACTCATGATTGGGGTGATTGTACTCTACTGAACAACTTTGCCTAAGAAACCTATAGAATATTCGAATTTTTTTTGGACTTTCCATACTAAATGCAATCAGATTATCGAACATTTGCATGAAACGTCAAAAACTTTTTTTGCCAATTTCCCTTATGTATCTTTGGGAAAGATGTTCAGAATCATGAGTACAATCACCCATTAAAAGTAATGTAACACTCTGTATAATACGTTCCTCAATAGATGTCCATACATGCCTGTATTGTTTAAAGTTAAACTCAAACTTTAATGTGCCGACCGTATCTAAACTATTATAAAACTGTAACAGAAGTGTGTCTGTACATTTAAGATATTTACAAAAAAAAAGATTACGATATGGTTTTTTCACACCACCCGCTCGAAAATAGAACATTATATGTCATGTAACTCGAACCTAAAGCAAGTCATTATAGCCCTGGCTCTAGCCGGGCAATAATATTGTACTGAATTTCATTATAATCCGCTGGGTAGTGTATATTTTCTTTGCCGCTGGTCAATAATGAGATTTGAATATGGAACAGCATCCACAGATTATTTAAAAGTTACTACGACCCTTACGTAAAATTCGTATGAAAACTTATCATGGAGACCTGCACCAAAAAGAACTTAATTCGAAATTCGAACTGGCCAGGCCACCACGACTATTGAACACAAAAAAAGAAAAAAAAAGGCGCGAATACTGCAAATCTCTGTACCTATTGCTACGAACAAAGTAATAAAAAAATATTACAATGTCTTTCCACAACTGAAGTCCGATTTTTGAAAACCATACGAGTGACTTGGCAGTAGAAAATGTCAAAATTACTATGGAGATTATGCATCTTTCTACTGCCAATTCGCTCGTATGATTTTCAAAAATCGCACTTCTGGTCTTATGTTTCAAATATAAAATAGTGTTTTCTAAATATTATACCTACTATTTAACTCTAATACTTACTTTGTTATAAACTCTAATAAAATAATTTGTTTCTAACAGTATTGCTTTTTAAGGTTTCGTACCCAAAGGCTAAAAACGGGACCATATTACTAAGCCTACGTTGTCCGTCAGTCCGTCCGTCCGTCCGCCTGTCCTACCTATTTAGGGCTGTAACTTTTGAACCGTAACAGCTAGATAGTTGAAATTTTCTCAGATTATGCGTTATTTTATTACGGCGGATTTGTTAAAAAATAATAAAAATTTCAAAAAGTTAAAAATTAAGGGGGGTTCTCAACAAGAAACTAGTTTTTTTCAACGTTTTTTCTTCACGCTCTATCGTAAAAACGGTAATACATACAAGCGTCAAACTTAGTGTGATTATAGAGCAAACTCTACAGAATAACATCAAATACTAAAAACCGGCCAAATGCGAGTCGGTCTCGCGCTAAATGTCCCGGACAAAAAAGTTTTTTTTCTAAGTTAATAATGTTGTGTTCTGTGGTGATGTGGTACGGAACCCTTGGTGCGTGAGTAGCCAGACTCGCACATGACCGGTTTTATTATTTTCTCGCGGAGGGTGTGAAAAGTAGAGTATGGTCCTCGGGGATAAACGTGTTTTCATCTTGGGCGAGCTTGAACCCCTCGCTTCACTCAGGATTCTAGTCTTAACTCCCTCGCTTCGCTCGGGAGTTAACTCTAAACTCCCTCGCTACGCTCGGGAGTTAACCCTAGAATCCCTCGTTACGCTCGGGATTCAATATCGCGCCCGTGATGAAAGACACTGCTTTATCCCCTTGGTACATAATCTACTATTAGATGTCCCTGATTCCAAATCAACAATTTTTTTATTTTTTGTCTGTCTGTTTGTTTACTTGTTTGTTTGTTTGTATGTTTGTTTGTTCGTTTGTTTGTTTGTTTGGGTGTTTGTTTGTTCGAGTATCACGCAAAAACTACTGAACCGATTTTGATGAAACTTTTTTTGTTTGATAGCTTATCATCTGACTTAAAATCTGGTATATAATTTATGCGGACGAAGTCGCGGGTAAAAGCTCGTAATTTCTAAAACCAAACAAAGAAACCCAGAAGCCAAAAAACTTGTATACGTACTACATTTTATCGTTAAAATCTTGTTATACGAACCACTAGTTCTTCTAAGGAAACGATATAAAAAGAGCTTGGAACGAGCTTGTATCTGTCTTCATTACTAACAGACCCTGTTACAGTCAACCCGCGAGTGGGAAACAAATAGATTCGGTAAGTGTACAGCTGTAATGATGCTTGTGTGGTGTAGTGTACATTGTCGGTTTCTTGCTTTGGGTAGGAAGTTAAGTTCTTCTGATTTTGTTAAAAGATTCTAAAGCTGCATCCCATATAATATATCCTGTTAACTTTAATGCGTTACATACTTTAGGTGAGTCAGACCATCAAACTGAACAACTTTTACAGCTGGACCAATATTGAAATCTCGAAAAAATAATTGGTCGTTCCCACGTCGTTCCATAGAAAACTTTATCAAGGGCTACTCGACCCAAATTTATGGAACAGTAGTTTTTTTCGCGATTTTAATATCGGTCCCACAATGAAAGAAAACTTCTAAAAGTATGTAACCATTGATGTAACCCATTTCAGGGGATATAATACGGAGCGCGCTCCATAGGTACAAACGTACAAACGCAAGTCTACACTAATATTATAAAGAGGAAAGATTTGTACCTATTTTTGTATGTTTGTATGTTTGTAATGAATAGGCTCAAAAAGTACTGGGCCGATTTAAAAAATTCTTTCACCATTAGAAAGCTGCATTCACCCTGAGTAACATAGGCTATATTTATTGCTAGAAAAGATTAGACGTCCACCCGTGCGAAGCCGGGACGGGCCGCTAGTTGGTTATATTTTCAAAACCAATATAAAGTAAATGAAAATTTTTAGACACGATCCACGATTTGTAAACCCATATCTGTGCTTTTAATGTGTCAGATTTTCATTTAAATATTTTGTTCTAAAGTTATCGTGGATCAAAGTCATACAAATCTTAAATTGATCCTAGCATTGAAACTAATTATTTAAAAGGAAATCTGACACATTAAAAGCACAGAATAGATATTGGTTTCCAGAATGTGCGCTCGCGCTCGCGCTCGGCAGATTTCGGAATAAACTTCTCTTAAGTGAACACCCTGTCTACTAACATGTATGATCTCACAACCATATTCCCTTTCACAGGGTTATTAAACTACAAATAATTTTTAACAGGCGCTTGAGCGCAACTTATTAATGTAACACATAAACACTGAGTGTGAGCGAAAATATTGTATGATTATAATAATGGCGCGCAATTTTTATGAATATCCGAATGTCACATAGCTTAGGGCCGTGCCCGCCCCGCGCCCGCCACGCACTCAACCCGCGCTCTCCCCGCGCTCACCCCGCGTCCTAAAATGCATTGCTTGCAATTTGAGTCTTATGATATGATAATAAATCTCGTATTGTATTTTGATGAGAGGTCGCGGGGCGAGCGCGAGGCGGGTGCAGGGCGGGGGTGCAATGCAAGCAATGCATTTTAGGACGCGGGGTGAGCGCGGGGAGAACGCGGGTTGAGTGCGTGGCGGGCGCAGGACGGGTGCGGGTCGTCTGAACGCGGCCTAACAGTTCAGATTTGAGCATGGGTAGATGTTTTTGTTCCGCTACCAATAGTGTGTCTGCCGCCAACATTTCAATTTAACCAAAACTTGAATACACAGAGCTACAAGTTGAATAAAAGCCAGTGAAAAGTTCCAACACACTTCCACCATCGAATAACCATTGCAAAAAGCGGCCATTTGGTTAACAAGCTCCACAATATGCGTTACTACGTACGAGTACCTACAATGTAAGGTAAAGGCACCTATTGTTGGCTCGACAGGACATTTTGTCCTAGCTCGTTAGCTTTAATGGCCACAGCTATTTTGTACGAGCGACACTCGTATGTTATCACCTTCTCTTTTACACAATATACCCAAAAAACCTTTTGTTAAGGATTTAAAGGTGTAGCTTTGCAGATTTTTATCTTTAGATTGGTAAACCTCGAACAAATGTACGAGTGCTATTTGGGATTCAATTAGGTAAAATTTATACCTATATAAATTACATGGTCTCTTCGATGAAACCAAGTAAAGAAGATGTGTTACCCCTGATAAATTAAGTCCAATATGGACGGACATACGATCAATGACGTTTTATAAATAGGCTCGTCATACGCTATCATCACTGCACTTTAAAATGGCGCGATATAGTGATGTGTAGCGCGTACACTAGACGGGCAATTACCTTGCTTTTCTGTTGCCATTTTGGAGCGCGGGGACGAAGAACGTATTCTGTGGTAGTACTTTTTAGTGACATCGGAACAGTGTTATACAGGGTCCAACTTAACACGCTGACGCCTTTTTAAGAAGATGTTCAGATCAAACTGAACAACGTTCTTTATGGGAATACATTTGGGCCGAGTAGGATTGCAGTTTTGCATGATACATCTGATTTTGTTTCGCAATTTCGACGTTGCTCCGGTAGAGAAAGTTGTTCAGTATGATGGTCTGATCATACGTTTAAAAAACGTTATGTGTGACTATATTATGTGCCCTTCCTTACATAATCTATTAAAACTGCAGTTAACTATGTTTGAATTGACATTATCTATAAGAAGAATAATGTTTTAAATTTTTTATTGAACTGTACACCTTAACTATTTTGGTTTTGTCTAAATACGAAATAAAACAATTTTCTTTTTGCGATCAGTAAAATTTGTCTACGATCTAAATCTGGGAATCAATGGAAAATCTGATTGTTTACATCTTACTACAAGATACCTACCTATATGCAGGAATAAGGTTGATTAAACACAAACAGTTTACAAGCGCCGAAAAATCAACCTTATACTTTACCTAGAGTTAACCCGCGACTTCGTCCGCACAAATTATATTCCAGATTTTAAGTCAGATCATAAGCTATCAAACAAAAACGTTTCATCAAAATCGGTTCAGTAGTTTTTGCATGATGCTCGATCAAAGAAACAAACAAACACACAAACAGGCAGACATAAAATTCTAAAAAAGGTTGATTTGGAGTCAGGGACACCTAAAAACCATATCGTAATGTTTTTTTTTGAAATATCTTCAATGTACACATCTCTTACAATTTTATAATAGTTTAGATATACATACATGAAATAACGAAAATACTCTTACGGTGAAATCAGAAAGATCAAAGAAACAATTTGTTTAATCTAAAGCTTTTTACCTAAAACCATTTATTCAATCTTATAACAAAAGGAGATTTACCTAAGAGCTATCGAGTCTACCATGTAGCTAGATACCTAGGCTACCTACTTAGAATAGACTACCTAGTGCTCAAGTTCCAGCACTAGAGTAGGTTAATACAGTTTAGTCCGAAGCTATTAACCTGAGTCTTACTTTGGTGACATACTGTTAACTAGTTTGGTGAACTTTTTAAAGGATAATGTAAGCTCTTTGTAATTTATGTAAATCATACTTAGGTATATTAAACTAGAAGAAGCCTGGCATTTGTCGCAATGCCCCTTTTTTCCCCGACACACAATTGGTCGTTTTTTTCATAGCTTATGTTCATCACGGATAATTTAGCATTCTAATGGTAAGATAATTATTCAGATCGTTCCAGTGGTTTCGGAGTCTATTCAATACAAACAAACAAAAAATCCAATCTTTCCTCGTTATAGTATTATATATTGTTATACAACGTGTTAATGAATTAACGCAAAACTAGAAAGTAGTTTGTTTAGAATCGAGAGCAGTCTAATTTTTAATATTGTTTGTAAAATTTAAAATTTTCTGAACCCGATGTCACCCCACCGCACGGGGAAACTCTCCCTACTTACTACCAAAACAAGATTATTAAAAGCATCCGTGGTACGATAGCGCTTTCATTCATTGCTGAAATGATAACAAATAATTTTTGCCTCAAAACTTAAAATGCGAATAACTTTAAATTTGTATTATAAAAATAATGAAATTATTGTTTCAACCTAATTATTTTGTTATAAATCAGTTGGGGTGTATGAGGTTTTGCGCTAATTTATTAACACGTTGTATAGGTATATATTATATTAAATTATATAGACAGATAGATAAGTTTAGATTGTTGGATCAATATTATGCACCATAATGAAAATAAGAGGTGATTTTTTGGTCGAGGAAACTTTCGTCCATCATAATTAATGTAAGACCTAAGATAAGATGTAAGTCATTCCATATAAGGACAAATCGATTTTCGGATTCCTATTTAGCTTTCTGCCCAATTCTGATTAGCAAATATAATTTTATCTATCCGAGATTTCTTGGACGTATAAAGCTATTCTAAGTATAAAGTGTTCCAAATCTCTGATTCTGTGCTTCACAATAGCCTTAATATATTCAAATCTAAAATTGGTAATTTTGCTTTATTTAAAAGTGACCACGGACTCACTTCTTGAAACGCTGGATAGAATCAGCACAACAATCAGGAAAATATGAAATACTAGCTGTTGCCCGCGACTTGTCTGCGTTATCCGGATAAAAAATACCCTATGTGTTAATCCAGGCCATGGTCTATCTATATGCTAAATTTCATCAAAATTCGTCCAGCAGTTTTTGCGTGAAAGCGGAACAAACATCCATCCATACTTACAAACTTTCGCGTTTATAATATTAGTAGGATTTAGAATAACTCTGACCACCCCGGGGATCAATGTCGTAAGCATATGTTCTGCCATTATCAAGTACTTCTATCCCAATCTCAAGCATTTTATGAGCAAAAACACATGGTGGATCCTCATGGCAAACTCGAACGCGAACCGAACGAACACCGCGCGAACGATACAACCGTTCGCGGCCAAGTTTGCAACTTGATTCGTTATGCTTTAGGTACCTACTGTAATATACAATGCTCAGAATCCGTCATCTAACTAACTAACCACGCCGTACCCTTCAAACAGGCGTGTAAGTATGTAAACACATCCTATATATTCTGTTTGTGACCTTCGTCAAAAAGGTATAAAAGCTACTACGTGAAACTACTCGTTTCTGTCATCTTTCCATTAGTGTAAAGATAAGAGGTGACATGAGAAGGTTTCTCATTTCTTGTCGAAGTTAAACGTTTCAAGACCATAAATGCATGAATCTATCTGAACTATTATAAAACTGTAACAGGAATGTGTCTGTACATTGAAGACATTTACAAAAAAAAATTACGACATGGTTTTTACTTGTACTTGATTCCAAATCACCAATTTTTGGATTTTTTGTCTGTCTGTTTGTTTGTTTGTTTGGGTGTTTGTTTGTTCGAGTATCACGCAAAAACTACTGAACCGATTTTGATGAACCTTTTTTTGTTTGATAGCTTATCATCTGACTTAAAATATGGTATATAATTTATGCGGACGAAGTCGCGGGTAAAAGCTCGTAGGTATTATAAAACAGTAAATTTAAAAAAAGAATGATTGTGCTTTATGTGTTTGTTCGAGCATCACGCAAAAACTAGTGAACCGATTTTGATAAAACTTTTTTGTTTGATAGCTTATGATCTGACTTAAAATTTGGTATATAATTTGTGCGGACGAAGTCACGGGTTAACGCTAGTAAGTTTATAAAACTAAATTCGTTTTGTGATTTCGATATTGGCTGCTTACTGTAAGTGGTTCAGATTGATGATTTAAAGCATATATAGCGCGTTTAAATTAACACCGTGCATAATGGTAACACAATACTGAAAATTAGAAAATAATAAATACTAGAAGTATTGTAAACAGAAAAAGTGAAATGAAATGAAATAAAACGAATGGCAAACTTGTCTAGAGATACTTTGTTTCTTTTATTTTACTGTTGACCAGTTTATTGTCTTGTAGTGGGGTTTAAAACATCAAACTAAAACGTTATACAATCACGTTAACAAGACCGATGTGCTGTATTAAATATTGCCATAAAATAGTCCTATGATAATGATAGATAATATACCAAAAAGAAGCAGATTTGTTACTATAGCGAGCGGTAATTGAAGACTTGAAAAAGACCCAATTGGGTATTCTTTCAATAATTCGCCTCAAGTAATGCTACTAGCAAGACGTTTGTGGCACGTTGGGTAGCACGGCTCAATGAGCGTTTTTCTTTTCGCTTTCTAGTGGACCGATAGATGGCGTTACGGTCTGTGCATAAAGGTCAAAATTTCAAAAATTGTTTCTTTTAAATAATAAAGAGGGAGAAGATGATCAAAAAGATGCCAACGCAGCTTTTGATTGAATATTTCATTATTTACGAATAATTTTAATCGAAAATATGAAACTACGTCTGACATGGTTGTATGGGCTCAATCCCTTGGCCTTTAAAAAAAAGTCAGGCACAGTCTTGACATGATTTTGACAGGATCTCGTCTACGTCTCTATGGAGCGATAAGCATATCATCTGCCGAGTTTTTTAAGAACTAAAACTAAAAAAGAAAAGAAAAACACTCATTTTACGCGCAATTTTCTATGAAGGTCTTGTAAGATTTTCGGTAAGAGAATCTAATTCATAGTTCACATTTTGAAAAGTTTCAGAAATTCCGATTTTAAATTCCTAAGTTTTCTTCACTGAACACCAGTGAGTGCACTGTGTAACTGGAGTTCGTTGAAGTTTACACTAGAGTCGCAATTAATAACGAATTGTAAGACTTTTGATTAACACTCAGCTGCAGAAACGCTCATTAGAGTTAATCTTCCATTAAATCTCTTGCTAGTCTTTACTACGTCAACAAGGCAAAAAGTCACAGCAAGAGATTTAATTTAACTTTAATGGGCGTTTCTGCAACTGAGCGTTAGTCTATTAAATACTAGATTTATAAGTTACCCTTGAGGGGGTGGTTCAGACCATCAAACTCAACAACTTTTCCTGTTTGAATAATACTCGCCGTGCTATCAAGACTGCAGTAGTATATTTCTTGGTGGGGATGAGTTGTATGTTTCCGGAATCCTTGGGACGAGCTCTGTAATGAAACTTTGATTCTTATTAATTGACTTAGAATACTAGTAATATAGATGCGCCGGGTCTAGTACCTACAACATTTTTGAAAAAAGTGTCCAAGACTGAACTACACAAAGTACGGTTAGTAATATAAACCAACTAAAAACATTGAAAATGCTGAAATTATTATTCCATACCCGCTCGCCCGCACGTGCGCGTAGTCGGCCGATCAAACGAAGACTGCCGCGTAATTGGTTCTCTTTTTTCGTTTTGGTGCTCTTTTGGTTCGGACACTTTTGAGCGCGGACCCTACGTCCAGTAGTTGTTAAGTCAATGTCCTTATTGTAATATTTCATTTGAAAGAGGTAGATATGGTCGATCCTTAATATCCTTATAGAGCACAAAGGGCTTCGAAAATATACAGGGTCCTTCTTAATATGCTGACACTTTGTTAAGGGGATGATCAGACCATCAAACTGAACAACTTTATCGACGGGACCAACATCGAAATCGCGAAAAAAAAATCTGCGTAGGTTTGCAGTTTTGTATGGGAGAGCTGATTTTTTTTCGCGATTTCGATGTTGGTGCCATGGAGAAAGTTGTTCAGTTTGACGGTCTGATCCTTCCCTTAAAAAAGTGTCAGCATATTAAGAGGACCTTATATGTGGCTCAGTTTGCCAAAAAATAATTACTGCAGTCTTGATAAGGACGGCCGAATAATGTAAAAGGAAAATCTTGAGTGCCAGTAGATACGCATTAGAACAAGATCTAAGTAGTTGCATTGCATTGCAGTTATGATATAGGTATGAAGATAATACCCCGCGTGCCAAGTGAAAATAATCTTCCCGTGACACTACTAAGGCCACTATAGTGTCACAGGAAATTCTTTTTTACCCGTGGCACTACCGGTAGTGTCAAAGGAAAGTAAAATTTCCCATGGTACTACTGGTAGTGCCAAGCAGTAGGGTCAAAGGTAATAAATGGATAATAGTTGTTCCATAGATAATGTCAATTAGAATCTAGAGTATATGTTTTTTTTGTCAATTTTCTTTTCGCGTTGTCAATGTTGGTCCCATAGTGAAAGTTTTTCAGCTTGATAGTCTGAAGCACTCCTTTATGTTACTGCATTTTGGTTAATACCCTGGAAATTAAATAGAAACTAAACTGCTGATGTTTCAAGCTAAAGTCTTCTTTTAGACAGAGATCCGACCGTAAAATTATGTACCTATTCCTTAGGCGGACGAAATGTAATTCTAGTGTATGTTTATACAGGGGTTAATTCAACGCCGCCAAGTTGCCTAAAAAAATCTTGCCGCAAGTGCCTTTTCCATTATAATTTTTGGTATAACTTTTTCCACGTGTTTGTTAGGGAAGTGAATGAGGTGCCATCGGAAGGAGACTGGTCTAAAGTACTTTAAAAACTAGGGTTGCCACCTCTCAATCTGCCGCAAGACGAGGGTTGCCAGATTCAAAAATGTCATATTTGGACCTGGCAACCCTATAGTTGCGGCAGATTGAGAGGTGGCAACCCTAGTTTTTAAAGTACTTTAGACCAGTCTCCTTCCGATGGCACCTCATTCACTTCCCTAACAAACACGTGGAAAAAGTTATACCAAAAATTATAATGGAAAAGGCACTTGCGGCAAGATTTTTTTAGGCAACTTGGCGGCGTTGAATTAACCCCTGTATAAACATACACTAGAATTACATTTCGTTCGCCTAAGGAATAGGTGCATAATTTTACGGTCGGATCTCGGACTATTTATAGAACAACAGTGAGTGCACTGCAGGTACCGTAGCAGCAGAAACTTTTGATTAGACTGAGTTTATACAAGAGTCGTAATTATTTACCTTTAGTGAGACTATTACTTGTAGGGTTTATTGTAGGGTTTAAGTTGGTTTGTTATGTTGTATTGTTGTAAATAAAATTTGAAAATTTATAGAAAAACAGTGAGTGCACTGCAGGTACCGTAGCAGCAGAAACTTTTGATTAGACTGAGTTTATACAAGAGTCGTAATTATTTACCTTTAGTGAGACTATTACTTGTAGGGTTTATTGTAGGGTTTATTGTAGGGTTTAAGTTTGTTCGTTATGTTGTATTGTTGTAAATAAAATTTGAAAGAAGTTTGGCGGAAGGCCATATAATTTGAGACCCAGACTTAGAGGTCCCATACATGAATGAAAATTCACGATAACCGTACCATATTATGATAATGGAAGAAAACGATATATCAGTTCAACCAAGCCAAATACGTTCGATAACGACCAGAAATACCTCAGTGATAATATTAGATGGAAATAGCTGTCGTGGTTGCGTTTAGCTACTGCTTTTGGACGATTTGTCTATTTTACTAGTAATTTCTACTATTGAATCACGACTTCTGGAGATGTGAAGTTTTTTTTAAAAAATGCCTTAATTTTTTCTGTTTATAAGAATTATGACCGCCATCCTGAATGGCTTTTAGTTTTCGTAAAAAAGGGCTGGGTCCAAATCTGCCAATCTTATTTACTTTAGTTGGCTGGAATTATATTTTACTCCTGAAAACCTTCTTTTGTTGTTTAATAATTATATCTTTTTCTATAATTTATGTAGGTTTACTGCAGTTTATTTTAGAGTCGATCAATGACTTTTAGTGAGGCTTTTGATGGAATCTGTTGGACTCTTCTAGAAGAAATTCCACTTATAATTATGAGAGTCATAATTATGACCTCTAATGTTATACTGAAGAAAAATAAATTTACATTGCAGCAACGGCTGCATGGCAGCGCGATCGCGCTTTCCCGCTATCGTGCTTTTCGCTCTATTTTATGCGAGAACGAAAGAGATGAAAGGCGCGATACAGCATTATCGCGCGCATCATGCAGACCCTATAGTTAATCTAAGGCTGTTATTGTCTGGTTTTGAATAAAAACTTTGTAGCTTTAGTTAGGAACCAGAACAGAAGAACGTTATCCTTGCAGGTAAGCGTTATTTATTTTATTTATTTACCGACATTACCTTGGACGTTACTAAAGCTGTACTAAGAATAAATGAAAGTAAGTGTTTCAAATCTCTGTTTCTGTAATTCAAAATAGCCTTAAAATTGCGATCTTATTTGGAATGGAGTATACAGGGTGTAACAAAGCACCCTAGTAATACTTAAGGGGGTGCTTCAGTCCATCAAACTGAACAACTTTCACTATGGAGCCAACATCGAGAAAAAATCAAAATATCTGCTGTCTCATACAAAACTGCAGTACTGACTCGACTAAAATGTGTGGGACAGCAGATTTTTGAAGTGAAAACTTCTTTAGCGGCGTTGTGCACTTTTTGGGATGTATGGGTAAAAAAATGTTAAACTCGTCAGGACCGTGACGTCACCCTGATCGAAAATTTGTAAGACAAAAATTGGTAAGACGATAACGTAAGATTTTATGTTAAACTCGCGTCAGGACCGTGACGTCACGTGACATCCGTAAGACGTAAGATCTCATAGTTTTCACTTCTGCCGGCACTCCCGGAGTGCACCCTGTTGTTTTTTTTTATTTTTTCTCGATGTTGGCTCCATAGTGAAAGTTGTTCAGTTTGATGATCTAAAGCACCCCTTTAAGTATTACTAGAGTGTTTTGTTACACCCTGTAGTAGATGATGATTAATTTTGACTTACTTTTTTATACTACTATCGTAAATTCTACTTCCTATGTTCAATGCTGAAGTCTTATTTATTAAACAACAGTAAGTATACCTACTGCAGGTAGCATTAGAAACTTTGGTTAGACGGAGTTTATACCAGAGTCGCAATTATTTACGTTTACCGAGACTATCGCTTTGGAGTCTGCTCTATTTATAGTTTAAACTAGTTGCCTTGAGTTGACTTTCCATGGATGTGGATTGCCTCGTATCTCGTTTAAGTACCTGGAACAAAAACGGGAATATTTTTAGAACAGCCTTATTGTATCCAATTTACCGGGTTTTAAGGGGAGTTCAGGGTTTAGCGGATCCACTATCTTCAAATTCAAATCATGGAAGAAATATCTTCAGTGTATTTGATAAGCTCGCCATTCATTCTTGTTAACCAAGCCAAATCCTGGCCACTTCATAGTCATTTCATACAAATGGGCTCGCACTGACAAGAAGAGGTAAGCACGTGCGATACTGAGTCAGTGCGAGTGAGAGAGAACTACACCAGCGTATTCCACCCGTCTTCCAAGAGGGTGAGATAAAATTTGGGGGGCAGGGAGTGTCCGTCCTGTATACAGGGTGTAACAAAACACCCTAGTAATACTTAAGGGGGTGCTTCAGACCATCAATCTGAACCACTTTCACTATGGAGCCAAATTCGAAATCGCGAAAAAAATAACAGCTGTCCCATACATTTTGTTACATCCTGTATAGTACAGAAAAATAGTATTAGTAGTATTTCCTACATTGTAACTTTGCAGTAGTCATCATTGCCGACCATACAGTAAAGTGTTAATTAAATAAAGTAATAACTGGGAAAGCGAACTACCATATTCAAAGTAAGTATTAAAACAATTTAGACAACAGGGTCAGTAATAAATTCATCTCACTCCCCAAGCATCGCGTCGGAGATGCAGCCAGCTCGAGCTCCAGCTCGAATATCCGCGGGGACAGAACGTCGATACTTAATGCTCTAAGTTATAGTGACTGCATAGTGAGAACAAAATAGATTGCACTGCAAGTTATGCTTGTTTGCTTTAAACGAGAGAATTTAATGCTTATTTATTGACAGTTTAGTAACAGATTTGAATGGTGAATTGTTTTCAGTGAATGGGTGAAAATTTGTTTTATAATCATCTTATTTTCATCAGGAAATTGTGTATCCGGCCTCTCGTAACTTACGATGGTCAATTTTGGTCATTTACTGAGGCCCAAAAGTCTAACCATAAGGTTTGCCAGAGAGTGATAGAGCGCAGCATTCTAGGTGTGGAAAGAACTGATCGGGTCAGAAAGACCACGTTGCGTTCCAAAATTCAAATTGGACGTTGGACAGAAATACGCCATACTTAAATGGGAATGGCCGGTCATGTCTGATGAATGCATCTCGATAGGTGAGAAAAAACAATCACGCCATGGATCCATGAAAACGGCACCGGTCGCCGCCGGCGTCCAAGTCGAACCAGGAAATTTGACGACCAGTGGACAGAGATGGCTAAAAACAAGAACGATTTAAGAATAAAGGGGAAGCCTTTATCCAGTAGTGCTAAAAACGTGTTCTCGAGGAGCTGGAGCCTAACTGGACTGAGATGGCACATAAAAGATATGAATGGGGTGCTTTGTTGTCGGAGGCCAAGACCCACTTCGGATCCCAGAGCCAGCATTGTAAGTAAGTATGTAAGTAAAAACGTGCTATAGTCAGCTGCCGTTTTTTATATAAAGTGGTTTTCCATAAATGTAATTCATACCAAGAAAAGCTGAGCAGAATTCGCCGAATTGAATTTATACGTACAGCGCGCCTAAAAGGCACGAATGTCACTAATGGAACAATTTTCACTGTATTGACTTGAACTACGACAAGACTGACTTTACCCGCACTTGGTATGTCTTTAGGTCTTCCTCTAACTACTTTCATTCCTACCCGTTAGTTATATATCTCTCGTTTCTTCCTTATATCAACTATTAATTATTGGGTAGGTACTAATTTTATAAGTGAATTACGTATACGTAACGTTTGTAGATTTGTTTGCGGAATACAATAGATAAGCATTGAATTGCGTTACATTGCATAGCCGCAATTTTTTGCAGAAAATGTTCAAATAATGTGGGTAAGCTCGATATCTCACTTATTGTCCAGGTTGATCAAGAGGAGGTAGGGGGAAATGGGAGTCTCGTTCCGATAAGCTCACAAAAGGTTCGATCGATGGACGATGAATTAATCTTTAAATACACACTCAAAGCTCCGCTTTCGAGAGTCTATTTAAGAAATTCTGATGAAATTACAAATTACTCTTTCGACAAATCATTATTGCGTAAATAGCTTGTATTTTAAAAGGTTTTGATGAGTTCTGTTTAATGTTTTGATAGCCGAGGGAAATTAATTAGGTACCTAATTATTAGATCCCTAGGGATGGCAAGAACTTTTTTTGTTAAGATAATTCAGACACGATACATACTCCGAACTTGAAGTACCTATGTGGGTTTTGTAGGTTCTATGCTTGTGACAAAAGCCTATGCCTAAAAATGGCGCCTTTTTCATTAACCTTACATACAAAACCCGCATTGTCTTTTGCACTTGAAAAACAGATTACTTGTTCAATCTTAGTTTACACTTATTTATTAAATGTCAATATTAATACTGTTACTGTAGTTTAGGTAAGGCAAACAAAGTCATAACTCTTTCTGACACTTGCCACATATATTCCAAAAGCAGTAAACTTGTGTGGGATACGATTACGTAGCGTAGGTAAGTAAGGTGGCACTGATTTAATTTCCTGTGCACCGCTGCACCGCACCGTTTTACCCCGCTCTCCTCCGAAAACATGGAATTAGGATTATTGTGTTTGGTAGGTACGTCACCGGCGATAGATAATTTACAAATTTTTGGTAAAGCAAAAAAAAATCAGTTGGTTTTCTTCCTTAAAAAATATCCAGTCGCAAAATTTCTCAATAGATTTATTACACACGGGGCTGCTAAAGCGACAGGTATACCTATAATACAGTAAGAATTGTTTTGTTTTTTTTTTTTTTTTTTTTTTTTTTAAAAACCTCACGTTGGTGCAACTGGGTGCGTTACCTAGTTTTTCGATACTTCATATTTGAAGAAGGAACATCTCCACCTGATAATAACACTAACAACTCACAACTTTCAAGGTAAGTCTTGCCCGATTGTTTACTTCCGTAGGCTCATCCAGTACCCATAACTCCATAAAGAGGGGGACGCAACAGTAACTACCCAAACTCAGAGTAACATTAAGAAACGAAAGCTGCAGGTGATTTGCGAAGTTTCCAGCGCAACGTCTGAATAATATTCCACGTCTAATGGTGTCGGTTAAACCGCTGTTAAACGGAGTTGCATGATTTTGCCTTTCGTAGAGGGTGACGATGGGAAATTATCTATGTAAATGTTGGTGGATGTCCTATGAATACTGATTGCAGGTGCATTGATTTAATCGTGCGGGGGATGAAGTTTTTATGGTTAGTGATTTTGTGGGGACGTCTTTGCCTTTGGAGCGCATCTTACTTGCAATCTAAATAGTCGAAGTTCGGGAGACCGCGAAAATTACATAAAGAAGTATATTTTTTGTGATCGGTGTCGTCATTTTACAGCATTGTAGTATTGAGCCGTCAATACTATAAAATGAATATACAGGGTGTAACAAAACGCCCTAGTAATACTTAAGGGGGTGCTTCACGCCATCAAACAGAACAACTTTCACTATGGACACAACTTCGAAATCTCAAAAAAAATCAGCTGTCCCATACATTTTAGTCGAGTCGTACAGCAGTTTTGTATGGGACAGCAGATTATTTTTTTCGCAAATTCGAACTAGGCTCCATAGTGAAAGTGTTTTGTGTTGGTTTTAGTTACTCACGAGATTTTTTTTTTCTAATTTAAAAATGTTACAACATAATCAAATCTTTCGTACTATTCTGAAGAGGAAGTTTTAGATTTTGTATGAATTTCTGTTGACGATTTCGATGAACGTAACGTAAAAAATGCGCGAAATATTAGCGCCAAACACTAGTTCTGTACTAGGTACCTACTTACAACGCGAATGCATCGAACGCACCATTTCCGCCCCGCTGAGAGCTTGCTTGGCACGAACTTACATATTTACCGACAAACGGAAACGCAGAATGGTTGCCACTGGACAGTTATGGATGCGTTTCCTGGCCGAGCGCTGTCGATTAATCTTGCACCTCACTGTACCTTTGTTTAGTTGACGACAAGTTAGAGCGATGGTCTGAACTATGCCTTTATGTACGTAATGTTCTAAAGGATAGATGGCGTTGAATCCATTAGGCGTTATTAGCTAGAATCATTATCATATCAGCTGATAGTCGTCCAATGCTAGACATAGGTGTCCCCCAAGGATCGCCACAATACAACGATCAGTCCTGCGTTGCCTAAAGGTACAAGTTCGTAGCCGACCGCACGTAACAGCACCAGACGACGTGTCGCTGCGACACTACTGGTGTGTATGTATTTCTATGAAATAGCCTGCGTAGCTAGAAACACGTCGTCCGACGACACTGTCGCCCGACCGCAGATCAGTACTCTCATGCTCGATTCACATTACGACGGGAGGGCGCAGAGGGTGCAATATAAAATAATACCTATTTCAGTACCGATAGAGTTGACATAGGAATACGGCGCTGCCTTCTGCTGCTGCGGTCTTAAGTGCGATTTTTGAAAATCATACTAGCGACTTGGCAGTAGAAAGATGCATAATCTCCATAGCAATTTTGACATTTTCTAGTGCCAAGTTGCTCGTATGATTTTCAAAAATCGCACTTCTGCAGTCGGGTTCAAAATCATGGCGCAATGACGTGTCGCTGCGACGTGTCGTCGAGCGAAACGTTGTCTGCTACTGCGTGCCGTTGGCTACGAATTTGTATTTTTAGCGGGGTTTTGAGTTCCTGCCACCTTGGTATAGGCCCTACTTGTCGGGGGCCTACCCAAGAAGCATTAGCTGGAATGCTTACAAAAAATGCACCATACATAATCTCACGATCGTAATAATGGTCTGTGGCCTGAAACTTTGTTCACAGCACAAAGCATGCTCAAGCCACGAGCCAGGCCCGCCTATACAATCAATTGGGTCTATTATGTCTTATTGTTCACTACAGGTTAGTTGCCTTACCTCTTTATTTACCAAAAGCTAAAAGTATGTGTTAAAGCTACCTGAAATCACTCCCTAATACAAAATACCATAATATTTTCAACCTTATAAAAATTTTCGTAAAATACATTTCACAAAATGTCTTCGATATTTGAGTGATTTACGATACAGTACAATTTTGCGGAGATTAAACATACCTTTCTAGACTGGACTTTGATAAATTTATTTTTTGGTATTTTATTATGAAATCCTATCTTCCTTTACTAGCTCAGTTGTGAAAGGCATCGTAAAACTTATAGAAAGGTACTAGTAAGAAGTTGATTTGCCATTGCCTGTGCCAAAGTGCCTTCTAAGAATTAATATAAATCTGAACATTTTATTTCTCATCATTTACAAAATGTTTAAGTTACACAGTTACACAAAGTAATCTGGAATGAAGTACCAAAGGCAGGGTTCGAAATTATCAAGATAATTGGTTTCTTTGATAATTATCAGATAATTATCGATTAATTATTATCCATTAGTTATGAAAGTTTCGGACTTAAAGTTGTAAAATTGCTATACAAACAAACACCAAACACCGAACAGCACCTAGTCTTCGAAATAATAGTTTTGTACAATGAATAACAAATAATTGAGAAAAACAACAGAAAACTTCTTTTTTCACGAATTGTGATCGCAAACACATGGCGTGACATTGCGTGCACAAGCATTTTGTTTTTCCCATCAATTTTATAATTATCAAGATAATTATCAACGTATAATTATCAACATAGTTATCATGATAATTATCGTGATAATTATCACTTCGAACCCTGACCAAAGGCAAGACGATCCACAGCAGTATGTGCGAGACAGTGTATAGGAGTTAGTAAGGCGTTAATCCACCACGCATGCTAAATGTGGATTGGTAAAAAGTTTATAATAGTAAAATTGGTAGTAGCTAGTTGTCCTGATTATCAACGTTTGTCTGTCTGTGGATGTGCAATTCCAGACGCAGTAGAAAATCAATTGTTTTGTCACGTAGATCTTTAACTACAGAACCTATTTTGATGATAAAGGCCTGCGTTTCTTCGATAAACGAATGTGTGAAATTTCCTACGGCCATGTCGCTCTACCTACTGGTCTATTGTGAACATAATTCAGAAACACATACATATTAAACTAGGTACGCAAATAGTAACACGATAATTATCAATATTGTAATCTGTGTGTTTAGTAAAAATATCTTTAAGCTGCCAGGGGGCTGATCGCGGTATATGTAAAACATTTACGTTCAATGTAGATTCAGTTTTGGTTGGTATCTATCTTAATAAAACCGGTCAAGTGCGAGTCGGGCTACTCGCGCACCGAGGGTTCCGTACCACACCACGAGAGAACACAACATTATTAACTTAGAAAAAATAACTTTTTTTGTCCGGGACCTTTAGCGCAAGACCGACTCACACTTGGCCGGTTTTTAGTATTTGTTGTTATTCTGTAGAGTTTGCTCTATAATCACACTAAGTTTGACGCTTGTATGTATTACCGTTTTTACGATAGAGCGTGAAGAAAAAACGTTGATAAAAACTAGCTTCTTGTTCAGAACCCCCTTAATTTCTAACTTTTTGACATTTTTATTATTTGTTAACAAATCCGCCGTAATAACGCATAATCTGAGAAAATTTCAACTATCTAGCTATTACGGTTCAAAAGTTACAGCCCTAAATAGGTAGGACAGATGGACGGACGGACGGACAGACAGACGGACAGACGGACGGACGGACGGACGGACAATGTAGGCTTAGTAATAGGGTCCCGTTTTCACCCTTTGGGTACGGAACCCTAAAAAGCTTAAATAATATCTTAAGATGAAATAAATCGAAGGGAGAATTCTCTAACAAAACTAATCCAGTCACAATTGAAATAAGATTTCTCCACTATTCACATTCACATAAATTTGTAGTTCGAATAAAACTCGAACTAAGTTAAAGTTTTGTAAGCTTCGAGTGCCAACTTACTGCACTAAAGTATAGAATCAAAATGAAAGTTTTTACGGACGGACGTGCCAATTTTAAAATGCAAGTTTTAACTGAAGTAAAATAACGAAGCAGGTCAAAGAGTCTGTTTAATAAACTTGTTTGATAAAATAAAGTTAGGGACGACTATCACACTATATTTTTAGGTCATTGGCATAAGCAGAGGACGAGATAAAATGTTATTTAATAAAATATGTCATGGCGCAAGATGATCTAGTTATACAGGGTGTAACAAAACACCCTAGTAATACTTAAGGCTATTCTACCGTTGGCGCGCTCCATACAAACGTAGTATGATGATATTTTCAATAATATCTAATTAAAGTCAATGAAATTTTTCAAAAACAATTAAGTAACTAATGAAGTCAGATTTTCGTTAAAATATACAGTTTCAATGCTAGGATTAATTTAAGATTTGTATGGAAATATTTGTGGCACTGTAACTTTAAAACTATAAATTTTATCGAAAATCTGACTTCATACCGACATAGAAATTAGTTACTAGATTGTTTTTGAAAAATTTCATTGACTTTAATTGGATAGTATTGAAAATATCACCATACTACGTTTGTATGGAGCGCGCCAACGGTAGAATAGCCTTAAGGGGGTGCTTCAGACCATCAAACTGAACAACTTTCACTATGGAGCCACCATCGAAATCGCGAAAAAAATCGATACTGCAGTTTTGTATGGGACATCAGATTTTTTTTCGCGATTTCGATTGTGAAAGTTGTTCAGTTTCGTGGTCTGAATGTTTTGTTACACCCTGTTTCATTCATCATCATCATCATATCAGCCGATAGACGTTCACTGCTGGATATAGGTCTCCCCCAAAATGGGGGGATTTGCCATAATCACACTTGGCACGCAGGGTGGCGATCGCAGTTGGATTGAATGTGTGTACATAGAGGATGCTACTGCCCATCCTCTGGTAGATCCCTTAGTCGCCTTTTACGACACCCACGGGAGAAAATGGGGTGGTGCTATTCTTAGCCGACACCACATGGACATTCATCAAGTTATATCATTATCATTAGGTACAGCTTCTTATATCGTATCATTAAAATGTCAACCATATTATTTATTATTTTGTACCTGTGTATAAGATATAAACATAAAATATCTTGGACGTTATCGGATTTTTAAAGACGTGAAAGCCGATTTACATAATACACTTACTTACTTACACTTTCAAGGCCTACTTATTTTTAGATCGGTTAAAAAGCCTTCCCAAGATATTACTGAATTGTAGCTCGTACTACAACTTTAATACTTTATAAGTCGAGAAAAGCCCAATGAAAATTAATAATTTCGTCATTTCGCCGAAGCCTTCGAAGGACAAACTTTCGGACCGGACGGATTTAAAAGTTGAGGACTTCTCGATATCTATTGGAGTTGAGAATAAACTTAAAGGTAGAATGTATTGTGGAGTTGTCTAAGTGTAGTGTTGAAAAGTGTATGGTGTGAAGTGGATTGTGGGATTGAGGTCAAGACTGGTGACTTGTACCAAAACGGCTTATACATATACGTATTTAGTGACGGTCTGTCACTCAAAATTTTCGTAGTGACGACCTTAGATGAAATGAAAGTAAAATTAATCCTACTTTAATATTATAAACTCGAAAGTTTGTAAGTATGGATGGATGGATGGATGGATGGATGGATGGATGGATGGATGGATGGATGGATGGATGGATGGATGGATGGATGGATGGATGAATGGATGGATGGATGGATGGATGGATGGATGGATGGATGGATGGATGGATGGATGGATGTTTGTTCCGCTTTCACGCAAAAACTGCTGAACGGATTTTGATGAATATTGGAATACAGATAGACCATGGCCTGGATTAAAACATAGGGTACTTTTTATCCGGGTAACGCAGACGAAGTCGCGGGCAACATCTAAATATATATCTTATATCTAAATATATAAAAGAAGAAACTGACTGAATGACTGACTGACTGACATATCGACGCACAGCCCAAACCGCTGGGTAGAGATTTCAAATTTGGCACGTAGGTTCCTTATGAGGTCTTGCACTAAGAAAGGATTTTGCCACAAAAAAAAACATAAACAAGTCCTAAGTCCACGCGTACGAAGTCGTGGGCAATAGCTAGTGGATATACAGGGTGTAATATAAAATGGACAGTCACTTAAAGGGGTGCTTCAGACCATCAAACTGAACAACTTTCTCTATGGGACCAATATTGAAATCGCGAAAAAAAAATCGGGTGTCCCATACATTTTAGTCGAGTTATGTTTGCAGTTTTGTATGGGAGAGCCGATTTTTTTTTCGTGATTTCAGTATTGGTCCCATAGAGAAAGTTGATCAGTTTGATGGTCTGAACCACCCCTTTAAGTAACTGCCCCATTTTATATTACACCCTGTATATACCCAAAGCGCGTTTAGTTGAAGCACAAAAGTAGTACTACACTTTAGCACACTTGGTCTGTCATCTTGGTACATATTTTGAGGTAAGTATACCTTTTTTTTTTGACTTATTTTTCTGGTTTGAAATGTTCGCGTAAGGCTCATCCCTTAATTTTACTTTCATCTAAGCTGACGACAGCGATCGCATCGTTTTTAATTTAAGGCTAAATACATTTATTAATTTATTCAAGCCATGAGAGTTAGTCATAAATAAGGTAACAGAAAACTTTGATAATTATTCGTAAAAATTTCTGTTGAGAGTCTGTCTTATTTATTTTCAAAAATGCCTAAAGATGTTGTCCCTAGAGAAAACAAGAATTATTATGAAAATGGAGTTTTAATAGACCTTATACAGGGTGTTATGATAAAGAGTCGCAAAAAATGTTTGGTCTTTCCATACTAAAATGCAATCAGCTGATCGAACATTTGTATGAAATGTCGTATTTTTTTGTGAATTTCCTTTCGGTTTTTAGAGAAAGTTGTTCAGTATCATAGTACAATCATCCCTTAAAATTATGCAACTGTTTACCCTAACACCCTGTATATCGATACAGTTTTGTGGGGCACTTATATTCAAAAACATTTCATATAATCAAAACATAGCCATGTATAAAAAAATCTTAGGTATAAATACAGTATGTAAACTAACTAAAGGCAAACCTTTTAAGGGGATGATCAGACCATCAAACTGAACAACTTTCTCTATGGGACCGACATCGAAATAGCGAACAAAAAATCAGCTGTTCCATACATTTGGGTTGAGCTAAAGGCAAATCCTATGAGGGGATGATCAGACCATCAAACTGAACAACTTTCTCTACGGGACCGACATCGAAATCACAAAAAAAAATCTGCGGTTTTGTATGGGACAACAGTTATTTTTTTGTCGATTTCGATGTCGGTCCCATAGAGAAAGTTGTTCAGTTTGATGGTCTGATCATCCCCTTAAAAGATTTGCCTTTAGTTAGTTTACATACTGTATAGGTAAATTACCTACTAATATTTAGAAGATTTTTGCCTCAATACGTTTAAAGAAAATGGTTGGAAACGTGCTATTATACTCTAGCAATAACATCGTTTTAAATAAAAGCCATAATATACCTCTAAAGAGCAGTGGGGGTAGGGGGCAGGGGGTAAGGGGGTTGGGGGTAACAAGAGCTGTCATCCGCAGCAACTTCCCAGCAGAGTCGAGTTACACAACTTGTCACCGGTCTTTATCTTGTCCTAGGATCTTTTTACGAATCTTACATAGATCGAGATTTATTCATCTGCAAATTACTGTAAACTGTAGAGTACAACCAGTGAAAAGAAACATGGTAGCCTCCACAACTCAATAATAAATTGTCTGCCAATAGTCAGGGTTGTTTTAACATTGAAAATGTATTTTTTGTTGCTTTGGTATACCTATAGGCCCAATTTTCAGCGGACGGAAGTGCGTCATCGAATCGCCCTGCGGGGCTAGTACTCCAACCCACGATAGCGTGATATAGCGCTATCATGCTTCCGCTCTCATTCTATTTGCGCGCGAGCGAACGAGATAAAAAAATTGACAGATGGATGTGTTAAATGGTTAAATGACGCTATCACAGGTTGAAAAAAATTATTTCAGTTCATTTGGCAGATTCATTTTCAATGTACCCGAAGGTCATGGAATAATATATTGGTTCAATAGTAAAAGTTGATCAGTTTGATGGTCTGAAGTACCCCCTTTAAGCATGTAACGCATTAAATGTTACTAGGTACCTACCTGTATTATACATATAAGGCGGTTTCGGGACAGACTGACTGACGGACAATGCATCGATTATCTAACTAAACCATTTAAGATAGAAAAATTTAACTTGGAATGTATGTTCTATAGAGGACGTAGGGGGTGCACAACAGACTTCTGTATTGAAGTCTGTGGGGTGCACTAAGAAAGGATTTTTCGAAAATCGACCCCTAAAGAGGTGCAACGGGGTGTTTAAGTTTTCCGAAATCAGTTTCGATATATTTCTAAACTTAAACTCAAACCCATCCAAGTATATTCTCTAACTAATCCTTTACTCTGAAAGACATTAACAACAGGTCGATATATCGAGTTCTATCTTGCCGGAAATACAAAATGGCGGCGAGTGGCCGGCCATGGATGCACTTCCGGTGCAGTGTTGTCCGCTAGGGGACAATTAATCTTGTGTACTTATTTTGCTCTCAGAGCAAGAAGTTGCATGGCCTTATTATGGAGGGGACATGATACAAGATAGAAGATAGATGAGTTTTTGGATGTTTTGGTTCCAGTTTCTATTTTAATCTTAAAATTGTGGTGCCATCGTTTTGTTAAATATTCTAAAGCAGGATGGTGTACGTTGATCAGGATGGGATGCTCGAAATACTCTATACAGAGTAATATTACAGTAAGGTTAAGGGGTTGATTAAAAATGTCAAGCTTATTGTGACCTACTCATCATCATCAGCCTATTATACGTCCCACTGGCACACAGGCCTACCCTTAAAAAGTGTGTATGGGCCCATGCCTGCCCAATGCGTAGTGGTGTGACCTAGTAATTTTTTATGTCACCTAAAAATCACTTTTGGTTTAAGTGATGTATTATTACTTATGTCGTGTCAATTCATGTATCTGGTGAATAAAGAAATGGTACAAAAATACAAAATACAAAAATTAACTAAATATTTTCAGAGCACTTTAATTAATTTAAGAACGTTTTCAGGTTTACTTGTAGTAGTGACGATGAAACTACTTCGTATAATGGGGTTAGTTATTCAATAATTAATTAAATCATTCATTTTATATTGTTAAATCTATAAGCCATGCATGTCTTTGAATAATGGTAAACAACATTACATACTAAACGAAAACCACAAACAGTGCTGTTTTAATCCCTTAATTAGTATGCTTTGATTTAGCTAAAATCAAAATTAGTTAGCATTTCGAATGCTGCAATGATCAAAATTGATGTATTTTATTTATAGATTGGAATACGAATAACGAATGGAGTTAGCATAATTAGAATACTATACTGTATTGGACACTATTCGATTTCAATAAATACAATCAACTAGGGAAAATTTTGAATTCATCTATACTCGTATATGTATCGCCGTATAGGTAGTACATACATATAAGAAAATTGTAAAAAATAAAAAGCTCTCTTTCGGACTTATAGGCCCGTAAAAAAAAATCTTGTAGTCACACCTTGTTGTTGTGTACCTTCACAGATGATAATAATTGTAAAATTGAGTGAAAGTTATTGTATCAATTTCAAAGAAAGCTCTAGCAGCTACCACTGACAAAAAGGGTATTTTGTAAATGAAACCCCAGGAGACGTTCAGAAATGTAAAGTCTGTTGTTGATGTTCTCTTTTAATAAATGATGTAATAAAAAGCTTTTGGTTTATCCGAGATATTAATTGCTGAAAAAATTTGAGCCGCGTGATAAATAGCATTCATCGAATGGGATATTAGACGAACTGTTTAATAGATTGTTCATAGTTTATTTAAAACAAAAATTTGTTGTACATGTACATTAATATGTACCGTGAGGTATTTATTAGTGTTAAATAAAACTCGTGTACAAATATTCATATTTATCATACAAAATATATGTCCCTTACGGGATTCAAACCTTGCGACCCTCGGCACAGAGGCAGGTTCACTACCGGCTGAGCTACCGGGCCGTCAATTAGCATCTATGCGTCCACATTGTGTGCCTAATGGTAGGTTTAGACGATGACAATATTGCGGTGCGAATTCTGCGGCGCCTCAAAAAAAGCACCGTCTAAACACTTTTCGCATGATTATTTCACGGCATGCGAACGTTCGCATGCGACTCGCTAGTGACCTCCGCCCGCGTCCCTCGAATCCCTCTTGTTAATTTTTCGACTCGTGTAAACGCGTCGGGCTAATCGTTTTCTAGCAAATCCATTCGCATGCGAACAAATTGGCGCTGGAAATTAGCACCGTGTAAACGAAAGCGTGCCGTGCGTTTTTTTCGTGCTAAAAAATTGGCGCCGCGAAATTGTCATCGTCTAAACCTGCCATAATGATAATATTACGACCAATTAAAATAGATTATCCAACAGCGCCACTTACAGACAACATTGTGAACTTAATTGATTTTATAAACAGTTCTCCAATTCCAATATACAATCGTACATCGTAAAAGTGTCCGTAATAAGACTTCCGTTAATTCGGTCCGAAGTCCGAGGTTCATTTCGTTTCGTTTTGGTCGAGAGATTCGACGCCTTCCTTTTGTAGAGTCTGCTGATTGTTACTGTGATTTTGTATCGAAATTGCGCCAGATAAATCGACTTTTCATCTTTATTTTAAACGGCATAAGAGTGGGTTTTCATTTGGTGTATTAAGAAATAAAAGGGAATGTTCGTAAACGTTTGTGTATTTTTTTTAACACAGCTTTGAGCTATTTGTGATTTTCTTCAGTGAAATGCCCAATGACTGAAGGCGTGAGAAAGAAAAGATCTATGACCAGCCACTTATAACAGTCGATGTTAAAATTGTTGTCTGAGTGTTGTGATTATCAATATACAGGGTGTAACAAAACACCCTAGTAATACTTAAGGGGATGCTTCAGACCATCAATCTGATCAACTTTCACTATGAAGCCAAAGTCGAGAAAAAATTAAAAAAATCTGCCGTCCCATACATTTGAGTCGAGACGGTACTGCAGTTTTGTATGAAAGAGCGGATTTTTTTTTCGATTTCTTTTTCGATTTTTTTTTTTGAAGCTGCATAAGCTGTATAATATGTTAAACATTAGCGAGAAACTGTTTGGGATTTCGCTGGGATTTCGAACGTCACTTCTCTCCTTTTACCACGATAATTCGAAAATATCATTTAGTGATATGACACGTAAGTTAAAACGATACTCGTTTCCGATCAAAGGAGAACATGGTACGGGATAGCAGTGCCTTTATATGCAGATTTGATCAACCACTATAACTTTAAATTTTCATTAAAATCGCCATTTGTTTTAGAGCATTCATACATCGACGAAGAGCTATAATAAATAGTCAAGCTACTGCATGCAAAGCTAATAAACCCAGTCGTAAAATTAGCTTCCTCCTAAGTATAGAATGCTAATACTTTATAGCAAGTAAAGATAGAGTTACACTGCACTTAACCTACACTTGCATAATCCATGAGTTGATGTACACGAGTGCACCAGCTCTTGTAATATTTTACACAAGTCTTAAGAGCGCTGTGAATCACGACCCAACATTTATGTATTCATGAGAGAATGTGTTACGTTTCTGATTGGTGGACTTGGTACCTAAAATGCTTAATTTTAGTCTCTGACAATATAGATATAGAGGTAGATGGACACTATAAAGCAAGACATAAAAACGCTACTTGATATCTATTCGCACTTTTGACAGACGAATGAGTGAGATGTGCATTAGTATACAGATGCCATGCCATCTTGAAACCTTGACGCACCAGATCCGGCTGGAGGCTTAAGAGAACGCATTTGATTTTACACCATGTGCTCGTATTATACGTAAAATGGTGAAAGAAACAAGTTTTTAACCGACTTTAAAAAAAGGAGTAGGTTCTCAGTTCGACCGTATATATATATATATTTTTAAATGTATTTTCGCGGATAACTTCGTCGTTTATGAACCGATTTTGATGATTCCTTTTTTGTTGGAAAGGAGATATTCCAAGGGTAGTCCCATGATAAGGAAACCAGGATCTGATGATGGATCCTAGAGAAATCGAGGGAACCTTCGAAAATCGTAGTGCCGACTGGTGCGTTTGTTAATTTGAAGCACTACTGTTAAATCGAACTAATGAATTGTGAAATAAACAAAATTTTAACAAAAAATTAAAACCGCCTAAAAAAAAACTAAAAAGTTAAAAAATAATATTGCATTTAACTTTTTAGTTTTTTTGAAGGCGGTTTTAATTTTTTGTAAAAATTTTGTTTTTCAAGGCTATAGCGAACCATGACAAGAAACCATATTTTTGTGCCTGCGCCTAAAATTAACAACAATGACATTAAATAACATTAATGTGGGTATACACACTTTGGCGGTCACTTCGGCATTATTCGATACTACAAAACCGCGGTAAAAACCGTACAACATAAAGAAAATGCATAAACTAAACAAGGTGCATACTAAAGATTAGCGCGGCGCGGCGGCGGCGCATTGCAGGAGTAATGCACGCTTTTCACAAATGCAGGATTTCGTAGCAAGCTGCGAATCACCGTGAACATGCAGGAGCTTTGCATTTGTTTCCTCAAATTACGTCTGTTTGCTCTAAATAATAGGATTTTGGAGAAATGTAAATAATAACAAATTAACGAGTCTTTAGAGAGCAAAGAACCAGTCGTTTGTCTTTTGTTTTGTTTTAAATGTTGATGGCCAGTTATACAGCGTCCTTCTTAATATGCTGACACTTTTTTAAGGGGATGATCAGACCGTCAAACTTAACAACTTTCTCTATGGGACCAACATCGAAATCGCGAGAAAAATATCGGCTGTCCCATACATTTGGCTCGAGTAGGTTTGCAGTTTTGAATGGAAGAGCTGATTTTTTTTATCGCGATTTCGATGTTGGTCCCATAGAGAAAGTTGCTCAGTTTGATGGTCTGATCATTCCTTTAAAAATGTGTCAGCATATTAAGAAGGACCCTGTATGTATTGTTTGCCAAAAATTAGAGGGTTATGGCAAGCTGTAGTTAGTATTGTATTATAATAACACTGTGACAATATCCTCGCCCATATTTTATTAATTATAACTCAGAATTTAATTCATATTTTCGGTAACGCAGGTCAGTAGAAGATAAAAATAGTATCAAAAATAAATTATTTTCAACGGTAAGGTTAATTTATAAAGTAGCATTGAAACAGAAAATCAATATAAATACAAGTTGCGTGGTATTTTCTTTAAAATATTTAACTGTCAAACATTCACTAAATAGGTAACACTTTTCTACTGAAATAAAATATTCCAAGATCGAACCAGCCAAACGAATATGACCTTTGAAAGCCACACTCTATAATACCGCCTACCGAAGCAAGCTGAAAATTACAGCGAACGAGATTTCCTTGATTGCAACATTAATTTAGCTAGGAAGTGCTATAAGACGAACATGGGAGCTCATCATGCGCTCGCAGGTGCCACCGATTTTAATTTCCTGAGTCACTGCAGGCTAAGATACCGTTTATTTGTATTATAAATATTAATAAATATTTAATTTAGGGTAAGAGTTCCTCCTATTCCTATCAAATCATTCAAATATTCATTCAAATATTTAAATAAAATCATCATCATCGTTCATTTAAATATTTATTACACTGACAATTATACAGGGAGTAAAATTAAATGCGCTACATATCGAACAGTGTGCTTTAGACCATCAAACTGAACAACTTTAAAAAAAAATCTGCTGTTCCATAGACAATGTTATTAGACAAAAATGTATGAAACAGCTGTTTTTTTTTCGCGATTTCAATGTTCAAGAACCCTGTTCGATATGAAACGCATTTTTTACACCTCGTATATACAAGGGATATACATTTTTGTAGTGAAATGGATGAAGAGATGTATGGATGAGAATGAGGTGACAAAGGTGTGTAAGGATCTTAGTAAATGGCGCGGCCCAGTTTCTGTCTACCCCACTGGGAAAGAGGCGTAAAGGTATAGATCAATAGTGGTCTTGGCTTTTTATAACAGACCGCTTTATTTTCATTGTGCAATATTCATAGAATTTTGATCCGCTTTTTCTCTATTTTGGCCCCATAAAAGATGATTAGGAGGTACTGTAGGCCTCGCATGCCACCCCCGAGAAAACGATAAAAATCGAGATGTGCCTCCATCCTCATTATTTTACGTATGCTAGAAAGAGCGCGCATGACGTTTTTCTCGTTTAAATGCTTTGTCGTGGGTGGCATGCTAGCCGTGCTGGTACGTGCTGGTAGCGAGTGCTTCATATTAAGAAATACAAAAATGTATGTACCTAGGTTCACTGCTTCAATTTCCGGAATATGTAGTCCTGAATTTATAAAGTGTAATGGCTTAAGTTTAATCGATACATTATAACAAGCATGCTATGTTTTAACAATATTAATTTTAAATACCTTCTGTAGATAAACATTTAAGTAACTGCACATAAATATTGTACCTAGGTTTATAACATGAAATAAAACATGTTTTTATGATCGTTAGGCCTTCTGAAAAGGATAATCCTTTAACAAAGCTTGGCTCACAATATGGCCTGAGCGATTTACCGGCTAAAGGCGCGACCATAAAAACGACAAACATAATAAATCTCGTGTGAAATACAGTCTGATCTGAGCTTAATGGTTTACCTGTTTATTTACAAAGTTTTATAGTATTGTAGTCAATGTTTATAGATTTTTAGGGTTCGTAACGAGTAATAGTCGACCAACTTACAAAATTTACTTGGAGACGGTTAAACCGTAGTATAAAACAAAAAGCCCCCTTCTAAGTCCATATATTGTGACGGGCAACTATGGAACTCTACACTGCGCGTGGCCCGACACTCACTTGGCCGGTTTTTATTTCTAAATTAATAATGGCTTTTTACTGCATACTTTTTACTCAGCACTGCTTTCTGCCAACGTCGATTGGGTTTTGAGAATATCGTAATCTTAAGGATATGTTTTATATACAAAAAGACTCGTGGCAAATCAGAAAGCGCACAATTTACACGACCGTCGCGAACCCACTCGCCACGTTACTAGCAGTAATTTATAAAATAAAAAGTTTTTAAGGAAATAATTCTTGTCTTGTCATCGAAGTTCCATGTAATAATCCAATTGGAAAACAATATTTTACTAACTTTCTTGGCATGTAAAACCCTCATTGCCTTTTATTTTGCATCGTGCCAAAAGCAAACAAATGTCTTGGCAAAATCGAAGCCTTAAACAAGATTTCTACAGAAAATTTATATCGAAAAACGGAAACGTTATCGACAACGGAACTTTCGAAAACGCGAAGATATCGACCTTATTCGATATGAATATTTATTCGCTTGTTAAATTAACTCGATTATAGAGACAATTTTCCTTAAATATGATAACGGTTTTCTGTTTAGTCCTTTCGTCCTTTCAAATGTAACTGAGATATGACATGATAGAATTTATCTCGATGAAGTAATTGGTAAAGTGAGAAACGAGGGTTGTATTCAATTCTCGTTTCAGCCAAAAACAAAAGAGCTAAATAATTGTATTCGGAACAAAAAATCTGTACGTAGAGTTATTCTAATAAATTCGAAGGTTTCAACAAAATGGTGAACTTGTTAAATGAAATAAATCGTAGAAATAAAAAGCGACATCCTTTTAAGAACTGAAATGAAATTAAAATTAATATTCATCAAAATTCCTTTGAAATATATAGAAATCCCATCAGCAAAATAACTTATTCAATTGAAGCTTTGCTATCTGAATATTAATCATGATTTCTGTTATCAAAAGCTCGCTTGAAAGCCTCCACAAAGTTGGGTCCAATATCGGTGAAACTTGCCCTGAAGTGTTGTTGATTTCCCCGAAACTATTTTTAATTTCCCCGAGGGCGATTCGTTGAGGCGAAATCGACTTTATTGGAGATAGCTTATTGCTTAATTTTGTAGAACTTAGCTCAAGCTAGACTAACTAATAGACGATAAGTTTAGGTCCAAGCAAAAATGTAGGTATTCATGTAGCAGAAAATCTTTGTTTGTATTGTTTTAATAGTTGTTCATGGAAATGGTTTCGAAGTGGGAAAAAATTTCAAGAAGAGGTAAGCATGTGCGATACTGCGAGTGCTAGCGAGATAAGAATACGCCATTGCCTACATTTTTCGCCATGCTTTATGCTAAAGGGGGTGAGGTTAAAATTGGTGGGGGCAGGGAGTGTCCGTACTGTAGTACTAGATACTCTTTCTTATACTATGAATACGTCGCGTAGGTATGTCATCGTTACCGACTTACAATATATTGCCTATCTACAATTTAATTGTCATGTGAAATATTGCTGAACTTAGATAAATACGACACGAATGTGTGTCTCTTTATCTTTACTTGCTAGCTATAGCTAACATCTTTCTTTATCCTATGTCCAGATTCATTTATTAGTTTCGGGTCGTGCAAAGCGACATCTGCTCAGGACTTATACGCCCGACCGACAGATGGCGTTATAAAAATATGGACACACTTCAGCAATCAAATACGTGGCGCGTACCATTTTTTCGTGCCAGCGAGCTACGGGAACAGTAATAAAATAGTCCAATTTACGTGACCGAAACGAAATTTCCAGTTTGTTTCGGAGAATATTCAATCAATGATGCTCCATTACTTTCATAATAAAGTATTGATAATATTTGTATTGAAGGTTTCCATTGGAGCTCGCTTGCTGCTATTATTTGCAGCGTAAAATTTTTCAATACCAAATTATTTTCGGTAAAAATATTGCTTGTTTATCGATTTTGGTTTCAATGGCAAAACTATTTATTAATAATTACGTGTTCACGTTTTGGCGTACTAAATGTATTTATTCGGCGTCGTTGGAGAAAGTGTTTGTCTAGTAGTGAGAAAATAGACAAATTGTATGCACATGAACATTTATGTTTTCAATGGTAGTCTTTCCACGCATACAAATGGGAAAAACTGACAAGAAGAGGTAAGCATGTGCCACACTAAATGAGTGCGAGTGAGACTGGAACACACCATAGCCTAAATTTTCTTCCCATCAAGAGGGGGGATGTAAAAATTGGTAGGGGCAAGGAGTGTTTGTACTGAACTTGTGTACTTACAAACAATTGTACGTACCATACTCTTTCTTATACTGTGCTTATGATTATAATACAATAGGCTCCAAATATATGGTGTGAAAGTTTTAGTGAACCATGTGTGAGGCCTTCACTTCAGTATGTAACAAGATTTCGCAATTTGTGTTGTTGTTTCTTTCACACTTATTTGTGTGGTATAAAATACGGTATTCTCACTTGCACGCTATATTCTTAGATTCTATATAGCGTTTAAGCGAGCCAATATTGAACTGGGATCTTCAACTCGTCACTTTGGGAGAGTTTACATTTGCATCCTATCAAGCGAGTCCGTTCAAAGTTCACGACTGTATGTATTGCATTTCTCTATGACTCAACTTCTCGAACTCTGTTATCGTTTGACAAAGTCTTCCCGATTATCAAAGTTACGCCAACTTTGCGCTAAGTGAAACCTCATACAAAGTATAAGATGTGCATAACAGTAGCGAAGCGAATCCTTTCATTTCCAGGAGTTTTAATTTCATACAAGTGAAAATTACATACAAAATTCGATGAAGTAAACTTGTCCGTCAACGCCCACGTAATGGTAGTATTGATTCTAACCACTCTGAAACAGAATTCAGTCGTGGGTTTATATTTATTGTGTTTCTATAAACAAAAGGAATTTTCTATCCAAAATTTTATGTTTTAAGCCGAGTGTTGATTTGTTGCAATGATGATAGTAACAATATAAATGAATGATCGCAAAACCTTTCAAATGTATGGATTAGAAAACAGAGAACTGTCAAAGTCATGCTGCTCAACCCATGACTCTGGAGTTAATGCCTTTGCTTTGACAGACCCAGGACCCCTTTGACCCAGTTCAAGAATTTGGTCTGGCTTGGTCTCATCTCCAGGAAATTTTCAACATCATGGCGGCGATAGTGATAGAGAGAAAACCCGTTCCTGGAGGTAAGTAATTAAAAGATTAAGCGTACAAAAACTTCATGAAAAAGTGCTCTAATACGTGTCCATGACCGAGACTTCATCATTACTATCATCATCATCACCATCAACCTATCATCAAGAACTGAACATAGTCCCCTTCCAAGGCCCACTAAAAAAATCCTCAGCTTTCCTCATCCAGTCGCTACCAGCTACCTGACCAAGTCTAAAATGTATGTCAAATAACTGGCCAAGGGCGTGTCGGACCACGCACAGGGTTGGGTTCCGTAGTTGCCCGTTACAATACAATATGGACTTAGAAGGAGGCTTTTTGTTCTATAATACGGTTTAACGGCTAATAAAGTCTAAAAAGTACTTACATTATATTATTTTATCGACTATTAGTCGTAAACTTGTAAAGCCTACTTAGCGGTGATAGTTTTCCATTTAAATTCGTTATATATGCTATTGCCGTGAATTTTTTCACATCTCCAACTACAACCGTTTAGCTGGGAGAGGGGGGGGGGGGGGGAACTGTTCGCTTTAAACCCTAATATTTCGCTAACGGATCCCTAAATCGAAAAATGGTTTTCGCAGACCCACGATATTTTTCAAAGACCTATTCAACAATATCCCACAACATGTGATAGACGAGAAAAAAAAATCATCCCCACTTCATGTGTAGGGGAGATACCCTAAAAAAAATATATAGATAGATATATAAACAATAACAAACAATAACAATAACAATAACAATAATATTTTTCAAGATTTTATTTTACCACTTTGTCGGCGTGATGAATATGTAAACATATGCCAAATTACAGCTTTCTAGTATTACAGGCGGACAGAAGACAGACGAACGGACATGACGAAACTATAAGGGTTCCTTTTTGACTTCGGAACTCTAAAAACTGGGCTCAGTCACTGTCGCATAATGAATTTTGTTGGCCTCCAAAACAATTATAAACTTTTGTAATTTAATTTATGCTCGTATTAGATCAAGACATGTTGGAATGTGTAATAATGGTATTACAACTTTGAGACAACATTAGTCAGCAAAGTTCTTTCTTTTACAAAGTTCTGTTATGACATTAACATACTTTATGTTTCACAGAGTATGAAACAAACTTTGTATATTATCTATTCATAATGAAAAAGTTCCGGGATTCTTTCGAAATAAGCAGTGGCTAAGAATATTTGATATTTTGTTGAATACCAAGGATGATGATCTCATAGCAATATTTACTTCGTAAGATGACCTTTACTTTACGGCGCCATCTATTGGTTAACAATCGAACTACCTATTAGTTTGTCTACTACTCATAGCTGGATTCCCGTGCTTCGTTAAGAAATTCCCAAACAATATTCTACTGCATTTTTCACACCTTTAGGTCGAATTTCGAAAAATCCTTTTATACCTAGATGCCAAGAGAAACTGTCAAGTTTGTACGGTTTTTACTGGGTTTTTTAACCGACGAAAAAACAAAAGACGGAGGAGGTTCTCAAGTCGACGCGTATATTTGTTTTTTTTTTATGTATGAACACGCATAACTTTGTACAGAGTAGTCCGATTTTGATAATTTTTTTTTTGTTTAGTAGGTCATACTTCAGAGGTGGTCCCATTTTAATTTGGTGAAGATCTGGTAAAGGGCTTCGGAGATAGACAATAAAACTCCGCAAAAAATCTATGGCATATCATCGACGATTGAAATAAATGATCCGATAACTTCTTACAGAGTAGTCCGATATTGATAATTTTTTTTTTGTTTGGTAGGTCGTACTTCAGAGGTGGTCCCATTTCAATTTGGTAAAGATCTGGTAAAGGGATTCGGAGATAGACAATAGAACTCCCCTAAGATCTATAGCATATCATCGACTATGGAAATAAATGATTCGTGTTCATGTTCCCTTTTAGGTCATACTTCAGAGCTGGTCCAATTTTAATTTGGTGAAGATCTGGTAAAGGGCTTCGGAGATAGACAATAGAACTCCTCAAAGATCTAGAGCATATCATCGACTATTGAAAGAAATGATTCGTGTTCATGTTCCCTTTTAGGTCATACTTCAGAGGTGGTCCCATTTTAATTTGGTGAAGATCTGGTAAAGGGCTTCGGAGATAGACAATAGAACTCCTCAAAGATCTAGAGCATATCATCGACTATTGAAAGAAATGATTCGTGTTCATGTTCCATTTTAGGTCATACTTCAGAGGTGGTCCCATTCTAATTTGGTGAAGATCTGGTAAAGGGAGATATACAATAGAACTCCTCAAAAATCTATAGCATATCATCGGCGATTGAAATAAATGATTCGTGTTCATGCTCCCTTTACATTTACAATGAATATGTTAACCCAATATAACACCAACACTGAAAATTTTGAAATAAACAATTTACTTCAAAACTAAAAAGTACCTACTAAATAATAATATAACCAGCGTATTTTAAATTCGCATCTATCAGAACATTAATTTGTTTTTTGGATTCTAAAACAATAAATTACTGTAATTTTTAAAGAAAAAACATATTTTTTACGAAATTTTATTGTTTTATTTGGTAGGTAGGCTACCAAATTTTACACGTAAATTACAGAATTTTTATAATTTGCTAATAAAGTTACATTAATACATTTTGTTCTTACAAGTTAACAAAACAACTTCCTTATATAGTTACATAATTTGCCATAAGGCCAGAGGGTACGCAGAGATTTGTTGCATATGAGTGCACAGTGCACGCTAAAGCGCGCTCGTGTGTTGGTGTGTTTGTTTATAATCTACACTAATATTATAAAGAGGAAAGATTTGTACCTATTTTTGTATGTTTGTATGTTTGTAATGAATAGGCTCAAAAAGTACTGGGCCGATTTAAAAAATTCTTTCACCATTAGAAAGCTGCATTCACCCTGAGTAACATAGGCTATATTTATTGCTAGAAAAGATTAGACGTCCACCCGTGCGAAGCCGGGACGGGCCGCTATTTGCTAATAAAGTTACATTAATACATTTTGTTCTTACAAGTTAACAAAACAATTTTTGGTTTTGTATTTTAATTTTACTCAATCTTACTCAGCTGCTGATGCTTAAAAAGTAAAACTGTGATTAAAGCATCAGCTTCCTTATATAGTTACATACTTTGCCATAAGGCCAGAGGGTACGCAGAGATCTGCTGCATATGAGTGCACAGTGCACGCTAAAGCGCGCTCATGTGTTGGTGTGTTTGGATGTGTTTGTGTTTGTGTGTGTGGGGGTGTGTGTGAGTGTGTGTGTGTGTTTGTGGGTGTGTGTAGGCAGGGGTTGGATGAATACGTGTGACAAAATAATTATAATAAAATGTTTATGTGCACCCACTTATCCAGCCCTACGACTTACGTCTTGGGATCACTTTATAAGCACATGGATAAGTGGATCACAAGTGGAGGATAGGAGGAAAAAATATTCAACTAAACTTCTTACTCGCATGCGTGAACCGTCCCTCAATCGTATATATCTTATTCTTATAGGCTCATCATCAGGTTCTCTCAGTTCGATATCACTATCTTCCTCACTCCACATACTATTTGGAATCGTTTCGTATCGCACAGCAAATTCTGCCAGACTTATATTTTCTAGCTCATCAGGCCTCAACACAGGGTGTAACAAAACTCGCCGGCGGGGGACAGGACGTAAAGGCTCTGCTGGTCTCCCAGTCCCCTGCCATCCGGGCGAAGATGGAGTGCCGCTGGGTTATTTTAGTGGGTATACCGGTGACACGCACCGGGGAGTCCCACATACCCCTCCCATCCCCCAACGGGAGGGGATACATAATGCATTTTTTCCCAGCGTCAAAAAAAAAAGGTTGTAACAAAACACAGGTAATTGCCGAGGTAACCAGAGGCGGTGAGGTAAAAAGTTGGTGGGAGGCAGGGAGGCTATGGACAATACTGTATGTAGTAATATATACTCTTTCTTATACTGTGGTTAAAAGGTAGGTAGCTATTTTAAAAGTAATCGAAAATTATGCATGTAGTAATTAGAAGATTATAGCCACAAAAAATTATAAAATAAAAGCTTTTTAACAAAAAAATTCAACCGCCGAAAAAACTGAAAAGCAAAAAATAATAATTAATTTTACCTTAATAACTAAATTCTTAAACTAATGTAAGTAAGTATATCAAAGTATATAATATTATTTTGCAATTATTTTGAGTTTTTAATTAACCTTAATAACTAAGTTCTTAAACGAATGCAAGTATACCTAAGTAATTTTGAGTCGGCGCCAAACAATCCATGAACAAAGATCACTAAATAACCTTAAATTTAAAGAAATAACCAAAATGAAATTAACAATGCAAGCTCTCCGCACGACCACTAGCAACGAGACGGGACGTATGCACCTGGGCCTCTACTCGGACATTCCAACTTCACGATTACGTGAACGTTTTCGTTCCAATGTCAACTCTATTACAATGAAGTCCGGACCGAAACAGTCGCGATATATCGAAAATCGAAAGTCCGGGTACAGGGCCTGTGTGGATAGTGATGTTATATTGGTTACGTTACGTGGTGTGTGCCCGTTCGGGTTGCTGGCGCGCATCACGCAATTAATTAATTTTCTTGTTTGGCGCCGACTCAAAATTACTTAGGTATACTTGCATTCGTTTAAGAACTTAGTTATTAAGGTTAATTAAAAACTCAAAATAATTGCAAAATAATATTATATACTTTGATATACTTACTTACATTAGTTTAAGAATTTAGTTATTAAGGTAAAATTAATTATTATTTTTTGCTTTTCAGTTTTTTCGGCGGTTGAATTTTTTTGTTAAAAAGCTTTTATAGTTCTGGCGATTTCATGATGAATTATGGTGAGTGAGTGAGATAGTGAGTATATGTATTATATTATATACAGAATGTAAAAATAAATAGGACACTTACAAACTGAACAACTTTCTCCATGGGACCAATATCGACATCCACTCTCCCATACAAAACTGCAACTGAGTTTTTTTCGCGATTTCATTTTTGGTCCGATAGTAAATGTTCAGTTTGATCTTCTCAAGCACCCTACGAATAGAAGCACCCCTTTAAGTAAGTGTTCCATTTAATGTTACACCCTGTATAGATTTGTGCATCATTTATAGATTCTAACGAGAAGATCACTCATACATAAGTAATTCGGAGCACCCTCAAAAACGTAATCAGTTGTAGGTACAATTAGAACCATAACTTCTCTAATTAGCCCAGTCATTTTACGGTTTGAGCCGGGACTAATTACTAATTGGTATTTTGGTTCGGTACAGTATTTAAGAGCAAATTTGAGCTTAGAAATGTACCAAAATTAAAAAAGAATCTCGACAGCAACAGTTCCAAATTTAAAATTTTGGTATTATCTCGTTATGAAAAAGCCAGATGGCAATTTTTTTTTGCACATATTTAAGGCATTATCATCATACATACTTCAAATATGGTGTAAATATTTTTGTCTACTTAGAAAGTTTTGAAAAATACATTCGTATTTTTTTAATGAAAACCTCTTTCTTTTCAATTTCAATGCCTATTTTATTGCTAAAAATAATTTACATTGTAAAATCTTATTCAAATGAGTGCATGGTATTAATATTATTAACTTAAAGGCCTTCTGGGACTCACAATTTTGATTTCTATGTTGCGTAGCTATTTTTGTCACTGAATAGTACCGGTTGCAGATTAAAAGTCCAATTAGTAATTACTTCCCACCTCTCCTAATTAAAGTCCATAAAATGACTGGGCTAAATCCAGAGTTCATGAACCAAAGTCATTTCAGTCATTGTTAAAAACTTGTTAATCATTGCAAATTGGACCCGACTTTGATATTTTGTCACTGTCTAGACATACCAAATTAGCTTAAGTTTGACGGTGACAAAACATGTGAAACACTTACGATAAATAAGTGAGCATTATATCACAATGGTGTAAAAGTCCACTTAAAAATGTGTTTAGTACAAAGTTTTTCAGTCCGTAACAACTTTCCATTTATTCACGTTTTACCCAAAAACTTTTTACTTATTGCCCTAGGAAAGGTAGAGTACACGTTTTTAGACGAATCCATTTCATGTAAAAGTGATGTAAAGGAGCATTCTCGTCGTAGGCATTTGAAACAAACTACTTAATCCTCAGAGGAAGGATCTCTTTATTCTAAACTAAAGCATATAGACCGCATCAATTTACGATTGCTAGTCGGTCTCTTTTATGACGTTCTTTTAATAGTAGAAGGAGACGGAACTATAAATGTGTTTTCATGCGGCTGTCCACTTCTTTTTTGTGCTAGTGTGTGTGAAAAGTGACCGTGAACATAAGGGCAAATGTCACTTGGTCATCTTTTGTCCATACTACTTGACACCACACACTCAAACACAAACCTCAAAAAGTGACATTCTTGCAATGGTATGGCTCCCTCTATGCCTTTAGGTATAATCTCTTTGACTTAATCAAAAATGTTATTTACATCTTTGTACTTAATACTAATGGATGCTCAACTTTGACATTAAGCCATTTAAGTCACAGATTATAAAATAAAATAAAACTAGATTTCTAGCGTATCATCAATTATCATATTACCAATGAGGCATTTTCATAAAAGAATTTCTTTTCTACAGCACTTGCTAGATGACTTTGTTAGAAAATAATTTACATATCAATAGCATTTACCTCGACTTCCCAGTTTTAGGGACAGATTCCGATTCCTCGAGGAGTTGGAGGTGCCTACCAGGACTGAAATGGCAAAGAAAGGAGCAGAATGGTGTGTTTTAAGACCTACTTTGGGTACCTGAGCCAGAGCTGTTAAGTAAGTATTCATAAAACGATTACGATCGTAATCTAAACTATTATAAAACTGTAACAGAAGTGTGTCTGTACATTGAAGATATTTACAAAAAAAAGATTACGATATGGTTTTTAGGCTTCCCTGATTCCAAATCACAAATTTTTGGAATTTTTGTCTGTCTGTTTGTTTGTTTGTTTGTTTGTTTGTTTGTTTGTTTGTTTGTTTGTTTGTTTGGGTGTTTGTTTGTTCGAGTATCACGCAAAAACTACTGAACCGATTTTGATGAAACTTTTTTTGTTTGATAGCTTATCATCTGACTTAAAATCTGGTATATAATTTATGCGGACGAAGTCGCGGGTAAAAGCTCGTGATTTATAAAATGTTATGTTAATTCAGAATTCATTTATTGCATCATGTGACGTTATCTAAACAAAACAAAGGCTGTTTACATTTCGGGATGATCATCTGCAGCCATTTGAGCCATAATAATGGGTTCCTAATGTCCCTAAATGACCGAGTAGCTCTCCAAAATAGTAAATGCAACTTTTCATTCACAAAAGTTTTGCTTATCTAACTGCCGGCATTTTTGAGCAAATGTCAGTGAGATGACGCGGGCGTTTCGCCAAATGCATCTCATTTGAGAGCTGCATATGAAAAATGTAGCTGGGAATACTGCACCGCTATTTTCTCTGAACCTTACATTCAAGGTCTTCAACATTTTATTAGTACACTAAAAATAGTTATTACGGCAGAGCCTATTCTTAAATGTACTGGTTGCAAAAATGCATGTTGGACGTAGGTATCTATTTGGTATCTAGTACGAAAATTGTAGCATCTCCTTTTTTAATCAAGAGATGCTACGTAATATGGAAGTTCCTCTTTCTTTAGAATTTTATGCCATCTACGATATAGTACCTATAATTATTCGACAAAATCATTATCCTAAAGCCCTTATCACGTTGGGTATTTAGGATCTGTGCAACATTATGTTATCTCCTTTCATTCTAGTCATAACTCTCCTTTCTTACACATGCCATCACAGAACAGAAAACTTGGCTTCGCCTTAAAAGAATAAGCATGTAGGTGCAGGCCGCATGTCACTGATATGGGTTGTCCCTCATATCTGTTTATACCATAAAAATAAAAAAAATCTGCTGTCCCATACAAAACTGCAGTAAAGACTCGACTAAAATGTATGGGACACCTGTTTATTTTTATTTTTTCTCGATGTTGGCTCCATCTCCTTAGTGAAAGTTGTTCAGTTTGACGGTCTGAAGTACCTCCTTAAGTATTACTAGGGAGTTTTGTTACACCCTGTACATTTCGTTCACAAAAAGATTCGAAGTCACTATGACAATATTTTGAAGATTCAGTCATAATCATAAGACTAATGAATATAAGGTTGAATTTCCTTTGATCAATATTTTGGTTTTTTGGTCGCGCTAGTTCTTGTACAAAATAGTCCTCATGGTATTTCCACAAGTACAAATATAATTGTTTATTGTGACACACAGGTAAAAATAAGATATTACAGGAGTTAAATGTATCTCTGTGGCCTACCAAAAGTCATATACAATATATAGGTATTGTTATACCAGAAAAGATCCACTGGATCTGTTTTCCATGCATAGCATCTTCTACACAATCTTTTCATTCATTTCTCTCTGCTTACCACCTCTCCGTAACACATATATCCATCCATACCACAATAGCTTACCCCGCAGCTCTTCTGTCACAGAAACTTTCAGGTAGTATAGAAGATATTTAAAGCAAATAAACCCCTCAATATACAACCTTGTAAATATTTTATTAGCAAAGTCTCTAAACTAGAAGTCTTCTTAGAATTAAAGTACTTAGTTGCGAGCTTTATCGGCGTTAGTTTCCTGTTCCGGTCACGATCGAGTCGGATCGATTTTCTATTTGTAGTTCACCTGCACTCTTCTCTTAGTTCTTTAGTGTTTAATCAGTCTTTGTGGACTATCTGTGTCTTACTGAGATTATTAGACAGTTGAGGTTTTTTGTAAGACCGTCTTCAATACGAATAAGGGAAAAAATCGAAATAATTAAATTTTTTTGTTATTACTAGCTGTTGCCCGTACCTCCGTCTGCGTAGACTTTAAAAAGTAGCATATTTGTCAATCCAGAACATATTCTATCAGTGTGCCAAATTTGATCTAAATCCATTCAGTCGTTTATGCGAGATTGAGTGAGAAACATCTAAACTTATTTTGACCACTATAAACAGAATATTTTCTATTTGTTCCGAAGCACGGAATCATTTTTCTTTTCAGACAATCAGGTGATTCAGCCTGCAATATCCTAACCAACTGGGGAAAAACGCACAAAGTAACATATCACAAGGTGTCCCCCGTGCGAATTGAATCCACGACCTCCGTGTCCAGAGCCCAATGCTCTTAACCATTAGACCACGGAGGCAGTTCCTTACCATTATTTGTGACAATAATATTGTAACAATACAAAAACATAAAACCTCGAAATAATTTCTGTTGCACAAAAAAATCTGAATCGAAAATCGATATGATGTGTATGTCGCTAGGCGGAAGCGGAAGTGGCGCCATAAATCCGCCGTTCGAGTCCGCCCAGTGTACTTCCGGGTAAAATTCCCGCCCAATATCGCGCTCGTCGGTTTTTACACTATTTGTTTGTGCTATGTGCGTATGATTCAGTTGAATAATGTAAATAAAGTACATTACTCGTTTGTTGGGGAAAATAGTTTATTAAAATTTTATTTTAAAATAGTGAAGCTTGTCAGGACCATGTCTTGTGCAGACGACCTTTTTATTTATCGTTTAAGTAGTTTTTTTATACATATACTATTTTTTGTTTTTTCCTTTTTAATTAAACTGTAAACTGTGTATGAATAAAGTGTTAACTTATCTTATCTTGTAAAATAATTTTGTTTTTTAATAGATGGTGAATGATAATGACTAGGTACGAGTATCTAAGTTGAGTACAGTCGCTATCAGATATATCGTAGCATACAAGGTGTCCAAATATTTCTGAGCAGTGCTAATTTTCATTAAATTCATTACAGTAAATGTTACCAATTATATCTAAACGTGTATTTTGTCATAAATATCTGAACAGCAAATTCTCAATAATTGCTTTACAATATTATTTAAAATTAAAATGTAAAACAACGGAGTAAGGTTTTTTCTGAAACTGTTCAGATGTTTATGACCTGACCTAACTGCGACTGATTTGATGTTCTAGGCGTTCCTATATTTTTGATAGGTTATGACTTATGAGTAAAGACATTATTGAAAAAGCTTTTACCCGCGACTTCGTCCGCATAAATTATATACCAGATTTTAAGTCAGATGTTACGCTACCAAACAAAAAAAGTTTCATCAAAATCGGTTCAGTAGTTTTTGCGTGATACTCGAACAAACAAACACCCAAACAAACAAACAAACTAAATTCTTTTTTCAAAAATTTACAGTTTTATAATAGTCAAGATTAGAACTGCTTAGAAATATTTGACCACCTTATTTGCTACGATATATCTGCTGGTGACTGTACCTACCTATAATATGTAGTGTGGTCTTATGTAGAACTAGATACTCTTCGTTATACTGTGGTGGTATATAGCGTTAATCAATCGAATGCGTCAAAAAAAATCTATGTTGGTATAAACATTTCGTTTTATATACAGTCAACATTGATCTCTAAGATGTCTAGTCAAATTGTAAAATAAAATCATTGTTTGAAGATGACATTACTACGCTAGTAAACTCGTGCTAAACTAACTGAGAATGTCCGAAAGAACATCCTCAGTTTTACTATGGGAAAAACGCTAACAAAAAAATGTTAGCGTATTAGTTGACGTATAGTTATGAAAATCATGTCGATTTGTTTCTCATAATCTCTAGATTATAGTGGTAACATTAGCTATACCTCATCTAAACGGAGTGTCGCGTAATCGCTGTTGGCGCACATCGTGTCTTGGTAAAATATGTTGGGTTTTTTATTTTTATTTTCGTGTAATCATCTAAGACGTTCCTATACATGCATTGATTTACATACTGTGCCGTTTTAACCGGAAAAAAGAATCTTAGCAAAAAAGTAAAAACGGTGCATTTTTTATATTTATTTCATAATTCCGTTTGCATTTAGTGCTTTCTTGGGATCATTACAATGAATGTGCCTGTGAGCGTTATTTATTTATTTTATTTTATTTATTTTTACCAAATCTATCGTCTGATTGCTATAATAAATTAAATTATGTATTTAGAGTGTAATACCATCAATAAACGTTACCGTTTGGTGGGCCTACAAAAAATTGACTCCTTTGGCTTTACTATTTGTTTGCAATAATTATTTCAAAATTATAATACCTTACTCTACAACAATAAAAAAAAACCGATTAACTGCTCTGTTCCACACCGCTGGGAAAAAATGACCAATAAACTTAGAGAACTTGGATTAATGGATCAAATCTACAAGTTCTCTACAAAATTCTGCCCATAATAGATGTCCAAAACAAAAATCTCTGACATTAATTCTAAAACTCAATTTATTACCCTTCCTAATCTATAAAAGAGCTTCTTTCAATTTCTTAATAGCAACATATTGAATAACGCTCGCAACAATGTAGCGATACGATTAATGTATCATTTTATACACATTTTTAATGTATAAACTTTGGTTCGTCTCAGTTTGATAACGTTTTGGCAGAACGAAGATTGATTCGGGCCGATGTCTTCGTCATCCATCACCCGCTACGTAAACACGACTCGCGCTTGACAATACCAATAAGTGTCAATGTACACTATAAATAGATGAAATGTCGTGTGAACGAAAGTCGGAGCGACATGCATTGACACCGAGATAGGCGTAATTGAAAGCAGTTTTTGGAAAAATTCTGTTGGATTGATGTTTTTCGGTTATTTGTTTTTTGTGGGTTGGAGTTATACTAAATAAAGTCTGATAGGAATACAAACTTTAAGTAGGTACTTATAGAAGATAAAATTGCGTATGAATTAAAAAATGTATGTTAAAAAGTCAGTTAGAGCTTGTCGGATGCTACTGCATGGAATGGTTATATCGATCGTCAGGATAGTACAATAGCAAGTAGAAAACTTTTGCGAAAGCCGCATAAGTGCGAAAAGAAAAACTTTACAAGAAAGAGAATATATCTCGAGACAGAAGCATTATAACGATATTTTTTTTTCAACCCTTCTTTCGTTGTATGGGAGGGGGTCGAAAAAAACTTGTTTCTGTTTTTGAGTTAGGTACTGCTATCTGTCTTCAGCAAAAATGAGCTCGGTATTGAGGCGGTGCATACTGACGTACGGACAGACTGACAGAATGGACGAAAGTATAAGGGTTCCTTGTTTGACTACGGAACCCTAAAAACTTCCATCACTCATAAACAAGGTAGTATATAAGAGTATATTCGACAAGGGAGCAAATTCCCAACGCTAGTTCCGTTCTAATGGAAAATACAAAGCTTTCCACTGACGGCAGGGCTTGCAGAGGCGTGCGAACGAAACATGTTCGAACAGGCGACCGCGGCTGGAGGCGCCAAGTGCGGTGGCACTTTCCAACAATTATTTTATTAAAAGTTCCCCTACACTTTCTAAACATTTGTATGAAAAACGTCAGCTGGGTAAAGTTTACATGCACGTTTTAATCCCACACTAAACTTACTAGGCCAATGGATCAAGAATGAGATGACAGCATAATATGCCTGCCTGCCAGGGAAGGGATTCGATAGTAATCTGCGTATGAACATTTTCAGTTTCATTTATTAGCTAACTAAAGTGGGCTCGCGTGGTGGAGTATGACCAAAGGCCCATATTCGTGTGTAGAGGCTTTTGCCCTATAGTGAGATCCTTACAGGCTTACTAACGATAAGTTTTACTCATCTAGTTATCATAACGAAATGTATAAATGGCCTACTTTCTTTCACCGTTACTAGTGAGAGGATCCTTTGCCCTGCAGTGGGATCGTACAGGCGATAACGTACAATGAATAATAAGTTGTACTGATCAAATATTGGCCCACCCTTTCTCGTCCATATAAGCATAGAGTAAATAAATTATACAGGGTGTAACAATACACCCTAGTAATCTTAAGGGGGTGCTACAGGCCATCAAACTGAGCAACTTTCACTATGGAGCCAACATCGAGAAAAAACAAAAAAACCTGCTGTCCCATACATTTTAGTCGAATCGGTACTGCAGTTTTGTATGGAACAGGTGATTTTTTTATTTTTTCTCGATGTTGGCTCCATAGTGAAAGTTGCTCAGTTTGATGGTCTGAAGCACCCCCTCAAGTATTACTAGGGTGTTTTGTTACACCCTGTACACAACAGAGGGTCAATGCCCATACTAAGAAAGTTACCTTTTTATATGAAAACTCGCGCAAGTACAGTGCCGGTGGTGAGTAACCGGTACTACAGCAATGTTAAATTACGTTAAAATACGTGTTAAACACATTCGTTATTAAAAATTTTAAGAAAATTAATCTATACTATAATTTATTTCCGTGGAACAAAACTCAAATAATAGTGATCTAATAACGTTTAATTAAGATTTATCTCTCGTTCAGGCCAGTAGCGACATCTGTTTGCGCCAAGACTATACTAAATCTAAAATGTGTGGAACTGACCAGACATGATATACCTAAGTGAGAGGTACCTTTGCCCTGCAGTGGGATCCTACAGGCTATAACTTACTGACTTATAATAACATTTGATAGTACAGTTGATTGGACTATAATTGTAATAATATGATACTTAGTAGGTATGTTTCTATTTCTTCATCAGAGAAAACTTTTTTTGCTACTTTTGTTATTCTTTAGGAAAGACGCCGGTCAAAAATGATCATGTATTGCTGCCAGGTTTTTTTTCTACTATACTATACAGGGTCTAACTTAATATACTGACAGTTTGTTTAGAAAATGATCCGATCATCGAACTGAACAACTTTCTCTGCGGGATCAACATAGAAATCGCAAGCAAAAATCTGCTGTCGCATACATTTTGGGTCGAATAGGATTGCAGTCTGTATGGAACAGCAGATTTTTTTTTCGCGATTTGACATTAGTTCCATATAGAGGAAGTTGTTCAGTTACTTAGATGTGTGAAGTAGTTTAAGGTACATTGCTTCTGCAGTATGTTGTTTTTACTAAAACAATAAACTAAAGACAGCGACGTCATCTCAAACGGACTCGCACGTGCTAGACGCCCTTAAAACCAGTACATCTCTAGTAAAACCTAGAACAATAGATAAAAGATAAGTTCACCCAAGCACTATCCCAACCAATCCCGACGCAGCCTAGGGCCTTAGGGTGCATATCAGTAATTCTCATCTCACTACAAAGCCCCGTTGATTACGGTAGATGCCGCAGGCGATGCCAGCCATCTGAACGCAGCCTAATGTGCTTTAACCTTAGAGGAAACAAAAAAAAAAGAAGCCGGAAAAATTTATGTTATTTTGGACTGAACTGGTTTTTATTAAAATTATGTGTAGGGTCCTTCTTAATATGCTGACACTTTTTTAAGGGGATGATCAGACCGTCAAACTGAACAACTTTCTCTATGGCACCAATTTCGAAAAAAGCGAAAAAAAAAATTGCTCTTCCAAAAAACAAAACTGAAACCGAACTGAACTGTTCTTTCTTTACAAAACTGCAAACCTACTCGAGCCAAATGTATGGGACAGCTGATTTCTTTTTCGCGATTTCGATGTTGGTCCCATAGAGAAGATTGTTCAGTTTGATGGTCTGATTACAAGATTAGGAATGAGTATATTAGAGAAAATTTGAAAGTATCACCTATGACGGAAATATTGCAGGATAGATAGATTATCGTGGCATGGGCAAGTCATGCGGAGACGAGTGTTAAGTATGAATGTGGATGGCTGTGGTGGGAGAAAAGATAGATCGATTTTGTGAAGGATGATATGTGTAAGAAAGGAGTGAGTGCTGAAACAACAGCTAAGAGAAATGAATGGAAGAGGATGATATATTGCGCCGACCCCAAATAATGGGAAATGTGCAAGACAATGATGAGTTAAAAAGCGGTAGAAATAGCTGTCATGTCATATGAATATCAAAGATCAAGTAGTAGAAAAGAGACAGCGGCACGGCGAAAATAGCTCTGGTGTCTTAAAATGAAGGTCAAGATAGCAGAAAACAGACGGCGATTGGGTCCACCAACAGGAGCATGACTTTAAATACGATTATTATGGGCGATAGAGTGTAGGCATTGACAGTTAGATAGACAAAACAGTGTAATGGTTGTGACGAGCTCAGTGTCAATTGACCTAAGCTTATTAGTCACACGATGAGAACCGCATCTTCCTCTTTTAGTTTCGTCTAAGTTTCTCTGCTTGTATTCTTTCCTTTTTATTTCCCAATCGATGTAGGGCTAAAAGAAACTTGTTGGTACGCTGAATTGCTTTGAATCGGACGGAAGCCAGATGACAGTTCTCGAGGTTACGCTACAAGCTTTTTTCTTAGCCGTGAGTTTTTTTATCAAAGTAAAATAAAATACTTTATCAAAGTAACGAAAAATACTTTTTCAAAAACGTATGCGTCTTAAGCTTTTTACCTACCCTCATGGTACAATAATATACTGCGCCTGGTATTCTCTTCAGATCACGTGACTGACCACGTGACTGACACAAGCCTACGTCATCATACCCTTTTACCATGTTTAGCGGCCATTTTTTTGTGATGTAGGCTTGTGTCACTCTGGGAATAGAAGACCTTGTTTTTTTAGACTATCCCTACCCTAATGTTATTGGCCTCGATTCGGACTGTGACACGACTTAACTTAACTAAATTTATTCCTGTCACTTTCTAAAATAAGATTAAGAAAAGAGACAGAAAACCAACAGCTGACTTTAGTGCTGTCAAAGTGACGTTAAACGCCCAAAAACGCTTTAAATAAGAAGGCGTACATTATGATGGCATCTTATTTTGCGCATTTAACGTCACTTTGACAGCACTAAAGTCAGCTGTTGGTTTTCTGTCTCTTTTGTTAATCTTATTTTAGAAAGTGACAATAATAAATTTAGTTAAGTTAAGTCGTGGCACAGTCCGAATCGAGGCCATTATATCTTGCACAGCTTGAACTGGGCTAAAACGGTGGAATACGGCCAACTCCCACTAAATTTGTTGTGTGAGGTTCTAGATTTTTATCTTGCAGTGGAGTTTTACAGGCTCATCTTTACTTCTTTCCATTGTATCTAAATAAAATCGGTCAAGTGCGAGTCGGGCTACTCGCGCACCGATGTCGAGGGTTCCGTACCACACCACTACAACATATCGCGAGACCGACTCACACCTGGCCGGTTTTTATTGTTTGTTTTTATACTGCAGAGTTTGCTCTATAATCACACAAAGTTTGACGCTTGTATGTATATTGTTTTACCATAGAGCGAGAAGAAAAAAACGTTCATAAAACTAGTTTCTTGTTCTTCCTTAATTTTTAACTTTTTGATATTTTTATTATTTCTTGGCAAATCCGCCGTAACAACGCACATTCTGTGAAAATGTCAACTACCTATCTAGCTCTAGGTTCAAAAGTTACAGCCCTAAATAGGTCGGACAGACAGACGGACGGACGGACAGACGGACAGACGGACGGACGGACAACGTAGGCTTAGTAATAGGGTCCCGTTTTTACCCTATGGGTACGGAACCCTAAAAAAGATTTTATTGTACGTATCCTTTGTGTGTGATATGTGTGGTATTTGCAATGTCGATTGGCTTCATATTTGATCTATTGGCCACAAGAAAAGAATATACCCGAAGCAAATATAAGAGAGCGTTAGTTAGTTGAGGTATGGACACTCAATCAATGAGTGTTCGGGTTCGAATCCGCATGGACAACATGCCATACATGTACCAATGAGTTTTCTAACTAATGTACGTAATACCGAAAAACAGACTCAACACAAATGTATGGGACAGCTGATTTTTCTTCGCGATTTCGATGTTGGTCCCTTAAAGAAAATTATACAGTTTATGCCCAACGAACACCAGAGTGGAAATTGCAGCCTGTCATTGCAACTTCAAGATGCATAGCAACGCCATAAGGGTTCAAGATAAAGTTTTAAGAGCTATAACATCTTCCGCAAACTCCTATAGCTGCACGGGGAGCTTATAGTTGCAGTAAGGAAATAGAGTACAGCTTATGCCTACATATAAGTTCATTCTTGAACCTATTTACCACTTAAGCCTATAGTGAGAACCAGAAAGTGCATTTTGACACTAATAGCTGTGTATGGTATATACTTGGAACTCTAAAGCGCCTTATACCTGTAAAGAGGATATATTTTTAGACAATTTAAAGCAGTTGCTTAAGAGTTCAAATAGGCACTACTTTGTTACTAGCAGTTGCATTAAAGAGATAATAAAATAATCAGTGCAGCCTTTAGTTCCTTATGAGTTATAATCAGTGATCGGAACGATGGGATTTAAACTTGTCGTGTGGGGGTTTATCATGGAGTTGTTAAAACCACAAAATTTGAATCCCGTGATACCGGGAACTGTCGCATTAGTCAGCAGTACATTGTATCGAAGTAGTTATATCAATTTTAATGATCTAAATCAAAATTAAGGTAATATAATTTTTTTTCCGAATCCCGGGATTTTTTTTTCTTTCCAAATTTTCATAAGTTGTCTAGTTTGATGGTCTGAACCAACTATGGAAATTTGAAAAGAAAAAAAATCCCGGGATTCGGAAAAAAATTACATTACCATAATATGAATAATAATTAAATTAAACTTTTATCGATGGATTTCCCAACGAGCACCAGAGTGAAAATTGCAGCCTGTCTTGCAACTTTAAGTTGCATAGCAACGCTATAAGGGTTCAAGATAAAGAAATCCCGGGATTCGGAAAAAAATTATTTTACCATAATTTTTTTGAGATCATCAAAATTGATATAAATAGCTTCTTCGATCCAATATACTGCTGACTAATACGACAGTTCCCGGGATCACGGGATTCAAATTAAATAAAAAAAAAAATTTGTGGTTTTAACAACTATGTTATACCCACGGCAAGTTTAGGTATTTGCAATCCCATTGTTCCGATCACTGGTTATAAGATATGAATATCTAAAAAAAATAATTCAAAGAGTAAAATTATAACTAGATCAAACATCGTTTATGTTAAATCAATAACAATGATTTTAACGCACAGTAAAATAGAATAGGATAAGATTATACAGGGTGTAATATAAAATAGGACAGTCACTTAAAGGGGTGCTTCAGACCATCAAACTGAACAACTTTTTCTATGAGACCAATATTGAAATCGCGAAAAAAAATCGGCTGTAACATACATTTCAGTCGAGTTAAGTTTGCAGTTTTGTATGGGATAGCCGATTTTTTTTTCGCGATTTCAATATTGGTGCCATAGCGAAAGTTGTTCAGTTTGATGGTCTGAAGCACCCCTTTAAGTAACTGTCCCATTTATGTTACACACTGTATAGTAACACAATCTATGAAAATATGAATAATAATTAAATTAAACTTTAATCGATGATTATCAATTATTCAAGTCTTTGCTGTATTTATAGAAATTCTTTTCCTCGCCCTGTCCTATATCTCTGACTACCACCTCGGGGACTATTAAATTAAATTAAATTAAATCATTTATTTCTCAGATAACTCAGATCCATTCTAGTGTTAGTAACAATGATCTTACAAACTATGTTAGTTATAAAAATCTATCCGACAAAGATGTGGGCAGCTACTACTATAGTTGTGAGCATATACTATACTGTATTTCCACGCCGATTATTTTTTCAATATTTATATTGGATTTTTTCAATATTTATATTTGATTTATTTCAATATAAATATAAATATTGAAAAAAATAATCGGCGTGGAAATACATAGCATATGCTCATGACTATAGTCCCCGAGGGGGTAGTCAGAGGTATAGGACAGGGCGTGGAAAAGAATTTCTATAAATAAAATACAGCAAAGACTTGAATCATTGATAATCCATCGATAAAAGTTTAATTTAATTATTATTGATATTTTCAATGATTGACATAATCTTATCCTATTCTATTTTACTGTGCGTCAAAACCATTGTTATTGATTTTACATAAACGATGTTTGAACTAGTTATAATTTTACTCTTTGAATAAGTTATTTTAGATATTCATATCTTATAACCAGTGATCGGAACGATGGGATTGTAAATACCTAAACTTGCCGTGTGGGCATAACAGAGTTGTTAAAACCACAAAATGTATTGTGTAACGAAGTGCCCCTGTGGCGGGATGGCCAGAGGGCCTCATTGTAAAAATATATAAATCCCTTTAGAAGGGTTGACCTATCTTTAGGTAGGATGTCTGTAGTTCTGAGGTTGCTAATAAAAAGATAGAATTATAAACAAAGATACAAGTTTTATTACTGAATAACCTAATCTCGTTTACAGGTTTCCCTAGCTAACTTAATTCCTATTCACTACCGCTTTTTACTTACAACCCTAGCTGAGCTGAAAAGAGGGAATAAGGACCCGGCACGAGAGGGGCCGTATCGTGAAGGGTTATTTCCTTCAGGAGAATTGGCTCAAACTGTAAGACCTGACAACACTGCCCGAGGAACCAAAAGCCACGCCCGGTCAGATCTTCAGGAGCTACCTGCGTCCTGGTTGATCTAGGACACAGCTGCATCCACGACCCCTCAGTACGAGGTGTTCAAAAGTGAGGGGAGGTTGGGGAGAGGAGGAGGGGGGGGGGGGACACCCGATAGTAGACCTCTGTGGTTGAGCTTCTTCCCAGCCGCCTGATACCTCAAGCCACCGTGCTTCCACTCTCGGACGCCAACTATCGAGTCCCGGCCTAATCAATCAATCAGTCTCGCGGCAACGGCCTCTTTACTATGGTTTCTAGCGCCAGCTGCTGAAGCAGCCGGGTCATCGGGGTTGGCACCTGGTGGTGCCTCGTAGTTGTCCAGGTGTCTGCCGGCGCGGTCTAGCCCACCGAGTGGGACCCCGTTGGGGGAGGCCCGGTGAGCGAACTGCGGTCGGCAGTGTGGCCAATCAGGGGGGTTTTGTGCTGCGGAGTAGCCTACAGTCCGGCGGTTCACCCTCGGTCCGCCCCACGGTCCAAGGGGATCTACAGCCGTTAGCAGTTTCCGCAGCGGGGTGAGTCCTTAAAAGGGCTCAGGCATCAGGGGGTCAATTTCCGGGAGGGGATCGTCTGTGGAGAGCTCCATAGCGAGGGTGCAGCTGCCGAGGTCAGTTCGGCAGTGACGTCAGTCCGGGGGGTGCTGCGGAGAGCACACGAACCTGGCGGCATGCCAGGGTGTGTGCAGGCTCCAATGCGGTGGTATTTCTTGTGGTGCTGCCGGTGAGGTCAAGCTCACCGAGTGGGACCCTGTTGGGGGAGGCCCGGTGAGCGACCTACACGCCGGCAGTGTGGTTATCCGGGGTGCTTGAGGAGGGGCCCATGGTCCTGACGACTCGCTGAGGAGTCGAGGACGTGGGCGGGCTCCGAAGCGGTGTGTGGGCGCGACACAGACGGTCGCGGGAGGCGGGTGCACTGCTGATCGCACCTACGCGAGGCCAGCTTATGTTGGTTTTGTATAGCTTGATGTGTCGCTGTGTGTACATTGGATCGAAATAGTTATATCAATTTTAATGATCTGAAACAAAATTACGGTAATATAATTTTTTTTTCGAATCCCGGGATTTTTTCTTTCCAAATTTTCATAGGTGGTTCAGACCATCAAATTGGACAACTTATGAAAATTTGGCACCGTTCAGTTCAGTTGTTACTATATTTGTGTAGGCGAACCATCGAAATCTTTTTAAAATGTGAAATGCGCAGGCGGACATCATCAAATTAAATAAGTAAGTAATTAATTCATGGTTTCTTGTTATTCTGTACAGTACATGAAAAAAATAAACGGCGTGGAAATACATAGCATATGCTCACGACTATAGTCCCGAGGGGGTAGTCATAGATATAGGACAGGGCGTGGAAAAGAATTTCTATAAATACAGCAAAGACTTGAATCATTGATAATCCATCGATAAAAGTTTAATTTAATTATTATTCATATTCACAAAGATTGTGTTACTACATAATCTTATCCTATTCTATTTTATTGTGCGTCAAAATCATTGTTATTGATTTTACATAAACGATATTTGATCTCTCTCTGGGGGTAGGCCCCTCACACGGTGGACCGATGTCCTGGTGAAGGCGGCGGAAAAACGTTGGATGAGGGCGGCGCAGGAACGGTCGTTATGGCGATCCTCGGGGGAGGCCTATGTCCAGCAGTGGACGTCCATTGGCTGAGATGATGATGATGATGATGATGTTTTCTCTAGTTTATAATTTTACTCTTTGAATATTTTTTTTTTAGATATTCATATGTTACCAGTGATCGGAACGATGGGATTGTTAGGGTTGTTAAAACCACAAAATTTGGTATTTTATTTTATTTGAATCCCGTGATCCCCGGAACTGTCGTATTAGTCAGCAGTACATTGGATCGAAGTAGTTATTATCAATTTAAATGATCTTAAACAAAATTACGGTAGTATAATTTTTTTCCGAATCCCGGGATTCCCGGGAACTGAACTGGACGGTGCCAAATTTTCATAAGTTGTCCAATTTGATGGTCTGAACCACCTATGAAAATTTGGGATGAAAAAAAAATCCCGGGATTCGGAAAAAAAATATATTACTGTAATTTTGTTTCAGATCATTAAAATTGATATAACTAATTCGATCCAATGTACTGCTGACTAATACGACAGTTCCCGGGATCACGGGATTCAAATTAAATAAAACAATAAATTTTGTGGTTTTAACAACTCTAACAATCCCATCGTTCCGATCACTGGTTACATATGAATATCTAAAAAAAAATATTCAAAGAGTAAAAATTTTAACTAGAGAAAACATCATCATCATCATCATCATCTCAGCCGATGGACGTCCACTGCTGGACATAGGCATCCCCCGAGGATCGGGATCAGATCAGATTAATCTGCACTATGAAATCCCTATGAAATCCAAACAATTCGACATATTGTAACCTTGAACTTATGCCTGCATAAAGTATGAAATTGGAGCCTATTAGCAGTTATGAACTGCAATTACAGTAATAAAAATCACTCTGAGGTCTACAAAAGTTAAAATAAGCGCCTAAAGCCGCTTAAGGGAAGCATTGAGGAAGATACTACGGCTATAGGCTGCCCACGAGCAAGCGCCATGTTTATGATCTTTTTAGGTTATCCAAGCAAATATTTGTCAACAAATAACGTAAACAGAACTTAATTTTTAAGGATTGGGACGTTGTCTCCAAACCAGTGTATCATTAAATCGACCTCAAATGATTTTATTACATAAAAAGTTGAAAAGACTGTATTCTAATACACATAATTAATTGCTTATTTGGATTATATCAAGAGCGCATCAAAATTACTCCAATAAGTGATATTTACATTATCAGTAAACTAATATGCGTTTTTAATTGCATGTACTGTACTGAATAACAAGAAACCATGAATTAATTACTTACTTATTTAATTTGATGATGGCCGCCACCGCACTTCACATTTTAATAAAAAGATTTCGATATTTTGATGGTTCGCCTACACAAATATAGGAACAACTGAACTGAACGGTGTGCTGTCAAAACAAGATTCATTCATTTCAATCGGTCATTCGTTCACGAATGTAGTGCTATATGAGTGAATCTTATTACTTAATCTTCCATTGCAGCTACTATGGCGCTCTTAAGCAGCTACTATTATAGCTCTTCTGAAGCTTAAGGCCGCATAAAATTGTGCCTATTTGGCTATAGTGCTGCTGCATAAGGCCTGCTGAGCACGCTCTATAGCTTACGCCTAGCAGCTTAAAGGAATAATTGCATTGGCTCTAAAGCCTGTATGCAGCAATTTTGTGCCCGTTGGGTGGTCTGGCATCTCCTTAAAAAACTGTAAGCATATTAAGTAGGACCCTTCGCTTCACACAAAAATATTCTCTAACAAAACCAAAACAATTTTAACAGCAATTTGTCGATAACTGGCTTTCACTAAACCCTCGAACTTTCCAAAATAATTAATACAACAATTGTTCATTAATCGACCTTTCTTTTTGTCTCGTTCGTGTGCAATGACCCTAAACCGCGTGTCTGTAGGACGTAAGGTCATATACGACATTGACCCTAGGTAATTAATCTTATTTTAACAATTACCTTTCCAGAACACATTGAACTAACGAATAGATTGAAATTCCTAGAACTTTATATTGCTTGGTACTGAGCGAAAAAATTCATAATTCAAATATTCTTGCTTTGGTGGAAATTCCCTTTTAGTACTTGCCTAAATACATTCTGTTACTTTTTAAGGCATATCATGTAATATAAAAAATAATAATATGGTTGAAACATTTTACTAATGTGACCGCTCGATGCTATAGCCTCATAGCGTAAGTTTTCTATCTCTTTTTTTTTATAGTTTAAGAGTTTATGTTACTAACTCTGTACCCGTTACTTTACATTAAACTGTTTGACTTATTAATATAGTAAAAAAAAACCAAACGTGTTCTTTACTATACAGTATTTAATTTAGCAACTAATAGGCAGTTTGCATTTCAAATACGATTAATCTTTTAAGAAAGTGCACAAGGTTCAATTTGGTTTAGGGTGCTAAATTAAATTCTTCTGACGCGACAATGACCTTAGTCACGTCACTGTTTGTATCTACGTCACAGGATCGGTGGGACCCGTTGATGGATGGATCCGGGGTCTGATCAATCTTCGTTCCCATTGTCGTCTTTTACTTTTAGTTTCCAAGAATCTAGATCTATTACGAGTGATTACGCACTTTAGCAGGAATTTACGATTTTTTTTCTTGTTCGATGAAAGGTATAATTAGGTTTTTTATTTCTGAGAAATTTCGCTGATTATAGGTTTCGTTCGGGTCTGGAAGTACTTTTAGTAAAAATTAATACAAGTTTTACTAAAAGCCATAAGAAATATTTGCCAACCCTTGAATGATAAATGATAATAATGTAAACTAAATAATTTTATTCAATATTTTACTAGATTTGTTGTTCTCTGTAAGTTTTATTACTTTCAGAATAGATTAGGTACTTTATTGTCTAAGTGCTGAACACGATTTATTTTTTATTTACTACCTATCCAATTTCTGCTTTCATCATATACTTAAATGAAAAAATGATGTCTAGACGAAAAGTTTTATTTTATAGGTCACCGAAGTAATTTTGTTGATATGGGTCAAACATGTAATTCAGCATTATTATAACATTTTCGGTAGTTATTAATTTATCGATAACTAGCGACCCGCCCCGGCTTCGCACGGGTGCAATGCTGATATAAACCTTCCTCTTGAATCACTGTACCTATTAAAAAAACCGCTTCAAAATCCGTTGCGTAGTTTTAAAGATCTAAGCATACATAGGGACATACAGACAGCGGGAAGCGACTTTGTTTTATACTATGTAGTGATTGATGTAAAAATGAAACAACTTGTACAATAGTTTTTTTATGAAAGTAAAAGTACATACCTAGTATATATTATTCTCGGAGCCAAAAATATAGATTTATGTATTTAAAAAAAGTTTCTCAGTGGCTCATTTAAGTTTGAACGTATCTTTTTAAAATTTTACTAAGTAACCAACCCAACCTAAAAACGAACACAAACACAACTAAACTGCATCTAATTCACATGTTTCGTCCAAAACACGGATTCTCACTCACGACGTAACACCGCGGGCGTGGTGTTGTGTCCGGGGTCTTGTGTCTCTTGTGTCTAGTGTCTAGTGTCCAGTGTCCAGTGTCCAACTGTACAATGTGGCCTGTGTCCGGGCGATGCCTCGGGTGGTTTGAACTAGTCGGACCAGGCACTGATAATTGCGAATTAAATGCTTGCATTTTCATGTTTTACCAAATTCTTTATAAGTTATCTTGTAATTGGTAGGCATTTGTTTGTTTGGATTAACTATGTCTATCAATCTTAAAAATAATCAAACTAGAAAAATGTCTAAAGTAATCAATAACCTGTTTAGATGGCTGTGACTGGCGTTCATTACAAAAAAAGCCAAAGTCTGTGTTAAGGCCTAATTCGTTCACAAGGATGGATTTGGCTGACAAAGAAGAAGATTCAAATTGCTGTCACAAAGATTAGCACACCATGTACTGTCATGTTCTTCGCATTAGTTCAATACCCATACTGTAATAGTAAGACTGTCTAAAGTTGTCATACAATGCCATATAAAACTTGGGTTTTTATATTAGCCATTTCGTACCTGTAGGGTATGTCAAAACAGCAATCGGAAATCTTTTTTGCCTCGTGTCTACAGTACTATAATAACAGATTAATCAAATCAATAAACAGTTAGGTATTTCGTATAGCTATGTAATTTCTGATATTTTTAAATTCCCTTGTTATCTTTTTCTACAATAAGCGTTTTTTTTTGGTTTTCTAGTGGATCGATAGATGGCGTTACGGTCTGTGCAACTAAAGGTCAAAATTTGAAAAAGTGTTTACTTTAAAATAATAAAGAGAGAAGAGATGATCTAAAAGATGCCAACACATCTTTTGATTGAATATTTCATTATTTACGAATCATTTTAATCGACAATATAAAACTGTTTACGTCTGACATGGTTGTATGGGCTCGATCCCTTGGCCTTTAAAAAAAAGTCAGGCACAGTCTTGACATGATTTTGACAGGATCTCGCCTACGCCTCTATGGGGCGATAAACATGGCATCTGTCGAGTTTTTTAGGAACTAAAATTAAAAAAGAAAAAAAAACGCTCATTCTATTCGAAAGGATTCCATGAGATTTTTGAAATGTTGATATGGTCTGCGACTACAAAGAGGTTAAGAAACCCTGCCATACCTACTCAACATGTTAAGGCCTGTCTATCACTTCTTTTGCCCTCTTCTGGTTTTGCTATCTTTTGCTGTTTTGCGATTTTGGCCGAAGTGTGATGACATCTGTCAGATGGCAGATGTCATCTGCCGAATTTACGCGACGTGATTTACACGCATAGTCGAAGAATTTTTCGCTTACGCTGGTAGACGGAATATCAGTGTAACCGGGTATGAGATAGCGATAGTCATAAAATCCTATACAATTTATATGAAGTGACATTTCGGAGTCAGGTGTAGTCGGTACAAAAAAGTGGTTACGCCGATAAGGACAGCAATAAGGTAGCGATCTCCTTTTTTAACTAGAGCGAATTTGCTATGTGCATCTCTTATTGAGTGAATATGACAAGACACGTGCTTCCTTCTAGAACCTTCTCTTTCTACGATTCTACGTTTACACGTCTACTAGAAAAATGGGTGTGTCATATCATAGGACGCGGATTAGTACTGAAAATCAAGACACGCATATTTTCGGCTGCGTAAATTCGGCTGGAGTGTCAGCATCATCAGTCATCACGAAGGTATTTTAAAAATTTAATATATTTGGAGATGACATATTATTCCTTAGTTTCTTGTAATACGTAACAATTTTGCTTGTTATGCAAAATTACTTTATAACTTAAAATGCATACTACAAACTTGCAATTATTTAGACACATCAACTGATGATGAACGGGGCGTTCATGAACGGGCGTTTATTATTCGGCGCTCATTAAAATCCACTCCGAATTTAACTGTCCAAATCTATTTATTTATTCACAAAGGCGGAATTTTCGCTGGATAATCCGGACGGGGCGATAATGTGAAGCGTCTGCGACTAGTTAGTTACAGGGAGGGTTTTAGGGGGTCCACTATAATACATATAGGAACAAGAGGGTCAGGGAACAGGATCTTAATAATTATTTCTAATTATTTTCGAAATATTTTAAAATGTGACATTGTACTTTGATAAACAGTGTTAGGTACGTTTCAATCTGAGTTTTCTAGAAATGACAGAATTTAGGCCACTACTACTACTACTTTATTCTACTTGGGGTGATGAAGAGGCCTGTAGTAGGTGTTTTGACGTGTTCCTCATTGCGATGTGGATTATTCATAAAGCGCAATTGATTGATAAAATAATAAGGATTTTAATTAATTTCTTCTTATATCTCTTATGTTTATAAATCTACACGACCAACAATACCAAATTAATTAGTCATTCATTAGTTTAAAGCCTCGTCGAGTGACGTCCTAGACCTCCCTATGTGTCCGGCACACCCTGTATTTAGTATTCTTGTTTAAAATTGTTGTTTTAAATTTTTTACGTCCCATTGTATAAATTTGGGCCTAACAACGACACTGAATGCGGCACTGTATCGCTGCATTTGTAATGCATGGCGCCCCCTTATCCGCTGCAACTTCAGGACATTAGACTTGCAGATATTTTGTCGCTGTCGTGCGGGAAGGAACTTACTTCTGAAATATGGTTGGTTGTTAGCTCTTATTTATTACTTTTAGGTCTCAAGATATGTCTAGGTAGGCTTGTCGGCACATATGTGGAGCCGTGAAGCTATTTTAAGGTGGAAGTTAGAAACTACATTATTTTGTGCTTTGTTTCTTGCTGTAGGCGGGAAGATTTGTATGAGGTAGATGCAACTCAAATTTAGTCTAGATAATTTGTGTATATTAAAGTAAGCTATAGCCTGGGCAAAGATCAAAGGTCAAAGGCAAAGGTCTCCTCTCATGAATAAGGGTGAGAGGAAAGTGGGCCAATATTACACCACGTGGGCATAATGTGGATTGGTGGAGGAAAGTTAGTGGGCAACTTGTTGTCTGTCAGAGAATTTTCAAGCCGCTTTAATAGGCCTCTGACGGAACTATCCGGGATCTATTGCTTAACGTGTCTTCCGAAACACGGATACGTCCAACCAAAAATCATCGATCCACAGACTGACCGGAGCTGCCGTTGCTTAAAGCTTCGGTGATCGTGTGATATTGTTTGAGATATTTAGAAAACGTTTAACATCAGCCTATTTACTATAAAATTGTGCCAAAATGTGTTTTACACAGGCAATATTTAGTTAATCTTTGTATTGATTTACTGAATTCTAAAAAAAACTTTTTCTTATCGTAAATTGAAAAAATACGGCATCGATGTAACATTCCGCGTAATGGAGCAACAAAAACAAATCTCCCGTTCCCATTCACCGAATACAGCCCGTCGACGCCACAAAATATAAATCAAAACGAAACACCAAACAAAAGACTCTGTAAATGAATACTTTTCCAATTAAATCACGGCCTTTTTTAATTAAACGAATGCTTAAAGCCCATCACGCCTCATAGGGCTCAATAGGGCAATGTTTTGCGCCTTTCTGTTCCCTAATACCGATTGACATTTTTAAAGCGGCGCGGCGCGAACGGCACGAATATTTTATTTATTAACCGTTTGAACGCTGATTGAGATAAAAAGGTTTCCGATTGTCGCATTGCTACCTCGAGAACCTTTGATATTGACAAACATCTTTATATTTTAGACGTCTAATGAAATTTCTTGGGACTGTTGACGATTTTGCAGTCGTCGTGCCGTGGTGGCGAGTAACCACGTCTGCCGTGCAGGAGGCGATGGTTCAACTCGTACCAATGAGTTTTTCGTAATTTATGTACGATTTGTAATATCACTGGCTTTTCCGTGAAGGAAAACATCGCGAGGAAACCTGCATGCTTCAATTTCGATGCATGTATTCACAGTGTCCATTATAGGTGGCGACAGACTGACTTCCCATCACAATGGACACAGTTTCGGTACTACTAGTCAAACGTGTATGTTCTGAGTTTTCCGAATATCTCTGACTACCCTACCTACCACATAACTAAGATATTAATAGTGTTAGATGTTAGTGTTTAGTAAGTATTTTAGAACGAACATTGTATAACGATCGATTTTTTCTTATTATCTTAAAACTGTTCTCATGTATGTGACTGTATGTTTTTTAATGAGAATAAAAATTCTTTAAACCTACCCTCAGGGAATATAGTCATGGGCATAAATGCATGTTAATGATTTTGTACTGCGGTCAAGATTGAGGCCTACGAATCATCGTAGCCCCGTAGCACCCCGTAGCTGGTTCGTAGCAATGACGTCACTATCTCTACGAAAGCTTTCATCCTACGAAAACGTTTCTACAATTTCGATATAATGTATTCTGTTGACGTATATACGAGTAGGTACGCTGTCGAATTCGCTTCGCGTCACCGAAATGCCCATTCGAATTTTTCATGAGCGTCCGCCATTTTTCGACGGAAGCGAAAGTGGTTAAAACGATTGCCTCATTTCGACTCGCCACTCGACGGCCCACTCGAAATTAACGAACTCTTTAAAAGTCTCTCTTGAAATGCTCACACGTGCCTTCTCATCAGAGAGGAATAATAATTACTGTTTATTGCCGGATGAAACGTGACGTAAATTTTTGTCGAAAAATGTATCAGAAAAATAATTAACAATTTGTGATAAATGTGAGAGAATTTCGTTACTTTTTCACAAAGAAATAGCTCAGTCACGTGTTTTGCGAGCTTTATCATATTGATTGCGATTTTTTCCTTTATCATAAATAAAATTTCATTCTGGATTCTGGACTATATTGTAATTTGTCTGGATTTCCAGAACTTTGGTGATGATGAATTATTAGAACATAATTCTTACAGTAAATCAAATCAAGAATTAAATACCGATAGCAAAATATATATTGTATACATAACACAAAATTACGCGCGAAAAAGTACCAAGGGAAGATTATTCTGTCATTATCATTAGCGCGAATTTTGCATTCGACTTTTTGCCAAAAATAGGGCACAGCTGTTGGTGACCCAATAAGCGATTCTCCAGATTTTTTGCTCCTGTTTAAGTTAGCAAGATGGCGTAGCATTTGACTGTTATGCCCTCAGGTTATGGAGTTATTATTTAATACACGTTGGAATCGCAAATATCGAAATTGAATCGAAAAAAAGCTGATAGAATCTGTCAATAAGCTTCTTAAAAAAAAATTATGAAACAAAAGAATTTTTTCGCGATTTCTATTTTGGTCCTAAAAGTTGTGCAGTTTGATGGTCTGAAGCACCCTGTTCTGGCTTCAAAGTGACCCCAATTCCAAGGTGTATTTAGAGATTGTTTTATACGAAGGGCATCGGTTTAGATGTGCATAAGGCACTAACGAAGGGGCTGCTTCCCTGTCTGGCATAGAAACCTTATGTAATAGGGCACAGATCCGCAATGAAATACTGTGGACCGTTTCTTTGTATTAAGCTCCACTCTTACTTAATAACTCCGTGCATTAGGCAGGCAAATTGGACGGCTATTTCACTTTTTCCAGTGTGTACTGCAGAGGTGACATCCGGAATTAAGACGTGGTTGCTAACTCAAGGGCAATGGAGAGGGCAGGGAGAACCAGAGTAGCCGACAGCCCAATGAATTTCTAAGCTAAAGTAAGGGCTTTTGCTCGAACCGATAGGCGATGGGGCAGAAGAGTTCTCGAATGGCGACCGTGTACTGGAAAGAGTAGCGTGGGTAGGCAACAAAGGGTGGGTGGACCGACGACTTGGTGAAGGCACCGGAAACCCTCTGGATAAGGGCAGCGCAGGACCGGTCGCTGTGGCGAGCCTTGGGGGTGGCCCATGTCCAGCAGTGGATGTCGGTGATGATGATGGAACAGTTTTTTTTTATTTTGCCACATCGATTCGAAACATTTTTCTCTCTAATGAAACTCATTCATTGTTCTCTCACTTTCGATGTTCAGCCGTTCTTCCACAAAGATAAAGTTGTTCTATTGAACTAATTTCGCCAAACAATATAACTACTGCCATAGTTTTGTGAATGGGAGACGATTTAACCCCAGAAGCGTCGTAAGCGTCACCGCAACTTGTTAGTCTAACACTCGGCTTGGAAATAAAGCGCTGAAGCGGCCACGTTACGCAAGCCTCGAGCCTCGAATCAGACGATTTTGATACTTACTGCATGGACATAAGAGTAATGTAGCTGGACTTCTTTATGGGATGGACAGTAGTGCGCGTGCGTAGATCCCCCTTCCCATTGTGTCAGCTGACGTCATAGGGTCTGGTGTTGTGGGAGAGCGCTTATCTGCATTTTTATCAAAGGCCTATTTCGGTTGTGGTTCGGATTGTCTTCTATGTTATTAGGGTTGTATCTACATTATGTGGTATCTACATTTCAATGGCGAAAATCTTCAGACGGGCTAGGTGCGATACCGATTTTTATTTAATTTGGACTGGACAGAGTTTTACTACTTAGTAAAACGTTCTGAGGTTTCAGACTATCTCTGACTACCCCCTCGGGGAATATAGTCGTGAGCAAAACCACATCTTTTAAAACCATGGTTGCAATAAATGATTTGTATTTGTATTTGTATTTAGCATATATTACTATGCTCATTTAAGCAGTATTCGTTATGTGGAATTATCCTTAAAAAAATCTTTTGCCTGCAGCTACTGCTTCGCCAGACACGTCTCGACATCAGATTTAGAAATTAAAATCAGTTCAAGATTTATAAAACGGTTAAAACGGTTTGACTCTAGGAAGACAAGATTCATGTATATGCGCAAAAAAACATTACTTATCCTTTTGAACTCGATAGTCGGGTAAATGGATGTCCTCTCGGAGATTTCTTTCCCCCATGTCCAACGCCTACTGGAACGCTTTTAATGTTCCATGTATGTGTACCTACGAATGTGTGAGTGGCTTACCCAAAGCGTGAGCCAAGCTGGCTTTGTCACACGTTAGCATGAATGAGAGAGAGGCACGATCAATATTTTGAGGTCTGCAAGCTTGGTAACTTATGAAATTTTTAGTAGTTCCATAATGTTTAGCTTTTGTCGTGTAATTAAATCTTCTAATGGGATGCTTTTGTATACTTTCTGTGTGGTACTAGTTGTTAAATTGAAGTTTTTGTATTTTATAATACAAATAGCAACTAAAGTTTGTTGATGAAATGTATTAAGTGCAAAATTGCGCTGGAACTTGTGGTGTTTACTGTACGGTAGTGTTTAATTAAATATGATTCTCAGTCATTTTATTTATTTCCGTTCTGCGAGGTGAATAAAGGATAAAGTTCCTTTTGCAGTATTTGTCTGAGTTGAAGTCTACCAAGAGGAGCGTGTAATTTTTCTATGGATTCTACGCATAAGAGTGTCAGTCCCAATACAATTCGGATAGACGTATACCCAAATGGTTCCGAGTTGAAGAATTGTGTACTTATATTGTACACTTATCGCATCACATCCTTCTATTTTGGAACCTAAAACCTTTTGCAAGGCTACCTGCTTGAGCAAAGTTTCAGGCTACACTGAAACGGAGTCGAGAGTTTATGTATGTACCTATAAGTAATTTCTGAATTTGTTATTGATAGTGTAAAAGATGTATGATTAAAATGAATGGCAAGAGTGAAGAAAGATAGTTCAAAGGCAACTAATAAAATTAATTGTTATGTGAAATAGTATTTCTAGTTATGCAGTTGTGTGTTTTGTTCAAATCGATTGGTAAAGCCACAAAAGAGTTTCTCATTTTTGCTATTTTATATACAAGAACAATTGACGAAGATTTTATTGAAAGTCAAGGTTTTGATGATGATTGTGAGTTTAGCTCTTTTGTCATCTTACCGACGATGAAATTAATGTGTGATTGAAGTAATATTTTAAAGAATTTTTACGATCTATTTTAGTTGTACTTATTGAAAATAATGTCAAAAATATTTAGTTTTTAGTAGCTAAATGTTTATATTTATGTACAGTTTAATGATTAAATCTGTGAAGATAGACAACTGGAATATTTAAAATTGTTATTATTTATGGTTAAATAGACAATCAACTAATTGTACTACTTGTACACATTACTATATATATTTTTAACTACATGAACATTAAGATGCATACAACTGCATACCATTTATTATAGAAAGGGCTATGATAATCAGAGTCGACATTTCTCTGACTGATCTTGAGGCCAGTAGCTTTCTATCCTGCTCACACGTATTCATTTTTGCATAAGACATGGTGAGATAGATAGTGGTGTTGTGATTAAGATCGGTACTGAAATATCGACTCTAATGTAAGCAATGACATAGTAGCACGAAGACATACACATAAGAAAATTGCTAACAATGAGGATTGAAATAATTAAGAGTACAGACAAGGTAGAGCAGAAAGTAAAACAAATTATTAGCCCGAAAGTACGACAATCAGTCTTATGACTTTTCATCTGAGTTCAAATTGGATTTTTCGGATCAATAATAGTTTACATCCTGCAATAGGAACATCTAAGGCGAAAGAAAATACATTAAAAATAATAAAAAATTGGGGGGAAATAGTGCGATAATGATTTGCGATATTTTTTGGAAATAGAGTACAAATTATATTAGAATGAATCGGCAAATAAAAAGACAGACTTAAAATGAACGAAAGTGAATTTAATTTCGATGGTTTATTTATATTTTAAAGAAAATGAGCTATAGCTCAAGTTTATTAAAGTATTTTTTTGTCTAATTGGCTTTCGAGGGTTGGATTTGTTTTTTTTACATAATTATTTTAACATGGAAACATTGTTTTAGGCACCCGTAAACATACAAAATAAAAGAGTATATTCCATATAAATCCAACCCAATTTTCACTTACACACCTAAACAGTTTTCAGCCAATTGTCAACTGAAAATAAATAATTCCATAACTGAATTAATACAACAACCATTCGTAAAGTCTGTGGAGTACCTTAGAGTCCATCGCCAAGTGGCTAGACTCACCTGAAACTGAAGAAATTTATCGTTAAACAATCTTTACACATTATTTATATTCAGTTTTCAATTAATTGCTAAAATATACAAAAATATACATTTTTGATGACGGTTTTTTAAGAGGATGATCAGACCATCAAACTAAACAACTATAAGACTAAATCCGAATTCGCGAAACCAAAATCTGCTGTTCCATACAAAACTGCAAGCAAATGTGCTACAGTTGATTTTTATTTTTAGTCCCATAAAGATAGTAATTTAGATTATGACTTGACTTGACTTATCATCCTTTAAAAAACAGTTAGCAATTCAGCATATTAAGAAATGCCCTATAAATAGTGTGAAATTGATATAATTTGCATCCTTTTAAACTAAGAGTCTACCCATCAAACTGAACAACTTTTGAGTACTAAAAAAATGGGCAAACCGATCAAAGCAAAAAAAATGTATACATTTTAGTCGAGTAGGCACTGCAGTTTAGTATGGAACAACACTTTTTTATTGCTCTTTTCGGTTTGCTCCCATAGTAAAGTGGTTCAGTTTGATGGGTAGACTATTAGTTTAAAAGGATGCTAATGATATCAATTTCACCCTTTATAATATTCTATACTAATAACTACCATATACTCAAAAATGTTATTCTATAGCAACTAACACAGATCAATCACAGTCTGCTGACGAAAAATTTCGCAAGTATGTGAAAAAATATAGCACATAAATGGACCCGGTCGACAAATCTTATCGACCCGTTGTGTCGACTGTCGTTATTTCAAGCAATCGACGTGCACCTGTCACTCCACACTTCAATTTGTTGCTGAATTTTTAACTTCGTAGAAATATTTTCATGTGGTGCTTTTAGGGTTATTTTGTTTATGAAACCTATTAACACACATAACAAAGCTCTATTTATTAGCATTGTATATTTTTTCTCCGTACGTAAGGGTCTTATTGTGTAAGTAATCGATCCAATCGGTATCAAATCAGTATGGTGTTTTTGGCAGATCTTAGCGATCCTGCTTCCTAATATTTGGTTAATTTATTTCAGACAATGCATATGATGATTACAGAAACAAAATATTACTTAAAAATTGCCTAGCACGGTCATAATACGTTATCTATCTTGTAAACGATGTTATAGGAAACTTTAACAAGAGTCCTACATGTCATCGTGTTAAAGCGTTAAAACAAGCAACAACGGTTTTTAGAGGTTGTAGGTTTAAAAATGTATGTTTTTTTTTCGTTCTTTTGCATGTTAAACTAAGCAAAACTAGGTATTGAAAATATTACAAAATCGTCTAACCTAACCTACCCATGTCTCTAGTTATTTCGTTACAAAATAACATAAAACCTGCTGTTAATCTTTCACTAATGTCCAAAATCAATTTAAAATAAAAATTTCCAGTCAGACACCGCAGTACAATGTTCAATTTCGTAAAATATTCAAACATTTTTAAATATTGCTCGGCGAGAAACGCAATTCATGACAATTTTTCGATTGGCACCGGCATTTTCAATGCAGTAATGTGGACTGCTGGCATTTCGTTGAACATTTCCCAGTTTTACGTGAACTTTTTGAAATAGAGTGCAATGAAAAAATAAATTTCAATATTATGTTAGTTTTCTTATATTGAATTAGTTATTAAAACTACCACTTAATTCAATTCGTCTGTCTTTATATCAGTTATAATACTTCTAATTATAAAGATAGTAGAATAGTATAGTATTTTTTTTAAAATCAGCACTTCGCAAGGATATCGAGAAAAAAAAATCTTTTCGATTTATTTATAAAATGTTGGCACTTCGTTTAAATTAATTTATGCCAATTATTATTAAATCTTTTTGCTACCATACAAAGCAATGAAGTACCTATTAATAGCAAAATATAGGATGTGTGTTAAAGTTGTTTGCAACAATTTAAAAAACAGATATTAATCTGTGAGAGCCAAGGTTTATCTGCTACACCAAGTAGAGTAAAAACCATATTACTTGCAAATACGGTTACCACATAACGTGGCAGACGCAATATCTATCTCGATCTTATTCCGCGAGTAAAATCGAAAGATTCACAACATCTGAATATAGGGCAATAAGTCGCCAAATGAATCCGCTATGATACATTGCTTCTCTACCAATATCGTCTCCATATAAGATTTCTCGTGAGATTTATCACCCTCTATGTAAATAGACGTGATGGATATTGCGGGGAAGAGATGTGTTCAAAATTAATGTTTTTTCGTCATATCTCGGATTTCTGATTAATTCTGAGAATTATTTTCGGCTGTATGTGACGTTCTGTGGTAAAAGGGACCTTATTGTCGGTTTTAGTTTCCAAGATATCTATACACATATTTATTTAGATACATTTATGTAGATTTTGGTTCCATTAATAACTCCATACCGACATCAAAGGTCCCTTTGCCCTGAGAACGTCACATATTTCTTTCAGACAATAATATTGCTATTAAATAGTTTGCAGCAATATGACCATTAGCTTCACTTCAACAACCCGCACTTGGGTTTGCGTGGTGTAATATATCCACCATCTTTCACCCTTATTAGTGAGAGGTCTTTGCCCTCTAGTGGGGTCCTAAGGCTATAACTTACTATTGCCATACTATGATTTTCAGGAATGTCTATAAGTATATAAATTAAATCAAACGATCATCATTGCACGAGCAGCTATGGTATGATTTCATTCCAGTCGCTTTAGAGACTGGAGGTCTTTGGGGGGTCGATGCTAAGGGCTTTATTAGGGAAATAGGGCAGCGAATGCGGAAAAAAGGGAAGGCCCCAGCTCGGGTGCCTTTTTGGTACAGAGAATTTCTCTGGACATACAGAGGGCCAATGCGGCCAGCATCTTATGGACCTTTGAGCCTGGATTGTGCAGGCCAGGGCCTTTAGTTTAGTTAGTGAAAGTCTGACGAAGCTTGCATGCAGAATGCAGATTATTTTGTGTGTTGCCAATAACGAAGCTTGTAGCTGGATGTTATAGATGGATGTTATTTTGGTTTGAAGAAGTCTGCGTTGCGGATTCGAATTTTTAGTTATTCTACTACAACTTTCAATTATAATTGATTTATTGAAATAAAATTAGTAACATTAAATAAATAACGCTCACAGGCACATACATTGTAATGATCCCAAGTAAGCCTTAGGCTTTTTGTCATGGAAACCATACAACAACGGCAAGCAATAGAAAGTCAAATGACGTAAATAGTGGTTAAATTAACCACTATTTACAAAAAGCCTAAGGCTTACTTGGGATCATTACAATGTATGTGCCTGTGAGCTTTATTTATTTATTTTTACTACGTAAAACGTAACGTAACGTACTGACGTAATCGTCAGGCGAAATCATAGAATTCCTTTAACACTGGTTATTACGATATTGGCGTGGCATATCCGCTAACTATTAAATTAACCCAATTGCTGCTCTAACATGAACCTAAGTAACTCCTAACGCGACATAATACGAACAGAATTAGTGCGCTATGATTACCGAGTAGAGCGGATTTCGATTAAGCGGGCATGTAGCTGACCAAGCAGTGGCGGGGTAATCAACCTGCTGCCGAATTAATCGCCATTATTGATTCTGGATTAATTGGAGCATCCACGGGTTGGCAATCACTGCACGCGCCTCGCCCAGGCAATCTGCTGTGGTCGGAGTCATGACTTCGTGTAAATTTGCACAACGGCATGACTTTAACATTCGCATGGTAATCGGTTTGGACGGGATGAATTCAGGGGTTAACACTACTTTGTAGGCCTATCCGATGAAGTTAGCTGGTGCTTGATTTACAAATGATCGATTTATAGTGACGTAATAGGCAAACTGGAGTGCAATCCTCTAACCGTCACATCGCTGTCAAAAACATCGATGAGCTCACAAATGTGACATCCTTCTTGCATCCTTCAGATCGTCGAAGTTTTTATATGTGTTTGAAACATGACATAACCCGCGAATACCGAATTGACAGCTCGCCAATGTTTTAACGACGAATTTAAGGTTGTAACGATGTTTGCGCTGTATTAGAGATGCAATACAGGTTTGTACAAAGTGCAAATATTATTTTTAGATAAAAAAAAAATTAAAAAAATTTGGATGTCTATGTTTGGACCACCCTGTATGTATTGTAAGTATATCTAAAGTTATCCGATATCAGTAATATACCAAGCAACCGACAGTTAAAATAATAAAAATGTAAATATACAGGTATTCAATATACAGGTTGTCAACTGGGGTGCTTCAGACCATCAAAACAGTGAACTCATCAAACTGAATAACTTTCACTATTTACACATTTATGTTTACACCCCGTATATTGATTGTAATCATTTATTGTATTTTAGTTTTATTATTGTAACATTTTTTGCAAATCACCTGTATATTCTTCGGAGAGCAAGTTTCCGATATACACCAGAGCGTACAGTACAGAAGCTACTGGTAGTGTTTATTTTATTTATAAAGTATCCAACATCGGGACAAAATCTGCTGTTTCATACCAACCTGCAGTATTACGACTCAAATGTATGGGATAGCCGATTCTTTTTTTTTCGACTCTGTCTCCATCCATAGTGAAAGTTGTTCAGACCACCCATTTAAATATAAGGTACTGAGTGTTTTGTTACACCTTGCAATAATGTCATTGACACCTTGTACCTAATAACAGTTTTTTAGGGTTCCGAAGTCAAAAAGGAACCCTTATAGTTTCGCCATGTCCGTCCGTCTGTCCGTCCGTCTGTCCGTCCGTCTGTCTGTCCGTCTGTCCGCGGCTTAGCTCAGAGACGCTTAATACTAGAAAGCTGTAATTTAGCATATGTATATATATTCATCACGCCGACAAAGTGGTAAAATTGAATAGGTCTTTTAAAAATATTGTGGGTTTGCGAACACCATTTTTCGATTTAGGGATCCGTTAGCGAAATATTAAGCTTTAAAGCGAAAATTTTGGTTAGATTCAAGTGTCCCCCCCCCCTCTCCCAGCTAAACGGTTGTAGTTGAAGATGTGAAAAATTTTACGGCAATAACATATATTATAACGAATTTAAAAGGAAAACTATCACCGCTTAGTAGACTCTAGAAGATTACGAGTAATAGTCGACCAACTTATAAAATGTACTTTTTAGGCTTTAGTAGCCGTTAAACCGTAGTATAAAACAAAAAGCCTCCTTCTAAGTCCATATTATATTGTAACGGGCAACTACGGAACCCTACCCTGTGCGTGGTCCGACACGCACTTGGCCAGTTATTGATGAGGTAAAAGCGAATGAGCACCGTCAATGGCATCTTCAAAATATTTTGTTACGAAAGCAAAATTATTATGAGTAATGATTTCGTTTTTTAATAAAAACACTGCATAAGAAACCTTATCCACAAAATGCCTCGTATGACGTCACCGGAAAGAAATGGTGTGCTGTATTCTTGAGGTAAAACTGAAATAGATTTTGGATTATTACATTAGCTCTCTATGTAGCGACAAAAATAGACAAAGACATTATCCAAGCCTGTATTTTTAGTAAAGTATCAGAAGAGGCGAAAGTATTTCCGAAAATTTTCCTCATCCTCTCTCGATTGAAGGAAAAGACAAAAAATTCCATGTAATTAACGTCTGTTGTCTTCGTAAATTTTTCCATACCCTAGCTTTTCCAGATTTGTAAGTAAAATTCAACAGTCAGCAGTGTGAAATAAATTGCTTGCGAAAACTCGAGGGCATGAGATAAAAAGAAAACTGTTATAGCATCAAGAGTCGAGTAATTAATGGAGATGCAGGAGCGAGGGAGATAGAGAATACCCAGCTAGCGTGTGACGTCACGGATTGTAAATTCTGCTATAAACAGGATTTATTAATCACATTGCAAGTTTGGTGTTTTTATAAAAATGGGCCTTACCTTGTGCACTTTTTTTTTACTTAATTAATTTTGTTACATTTTTACCCGAAATGTTGTTAATTTTGGGATATTTTTTTACGGTTATTGCGAATTTAATATCTAGACGCTTACGCGTGTGATAAGCCAAGCAGATTAGAAAATGTAATAAAAAAGTGTGCCGAGTTAATGGGAAAGACGCCAGAAAAGATTGGGTTAGTGCAAGAAATCATTAAAATATTTTGCGACACGAAATACAGGCTATGAAACTTAAATTACACGCGGACAATAACTTCACAATGTATATGTACGAGTACCTAGGTATACCATTCATGACCCAATGGGGATTCAAACTATGATATGGAAACAATTTTATGCAAAATGTATTTAATTTAAAATACTTTGTATTTTTGTACACACTATTTACATGATTTTGATGCAACATAAAGTTTGATAGTACCGCATTTGGGTACTATATTTTACTAAAGTAACAGTTCTTTTTTTATTTTTTGACTGTTTCGTGAAAAGAAATACCCGGTAAATAACCAGAAACATGCGCTAACAACTTGCAAAATTGACGTGATTTTGTAAACAAAGCAGACCCTCAAGTTAAATCTGCTGGGTCACAAGCCGACAGATGGCGCGACAGTGCAAATCGATTGTATTGGTCCGATACACATAACCTAATCAGATGAAATGAATCGAGTGCCCCATGAGTGTTCGATTTAGTGGTCCCCGATAATGAATTTCAATTGTGATGAATAAACCTGTCCATATTGAAATGGTATTCGTGATGAAATGGCTTTATTAAGTATATTTATTTTGTAAATTAAAGGCTTGGATTGTTTGAACTTTTGAGTGATTCCATTCTAGTATTCGTTCTTGCGTAGAGCATGCCGCACTTTTTTTTTTTTCAAATTGACTATTTGACATTGCTCAGGGAGCAACTGTTGCTTGCGGACTATTGGAGGAACTACGAAGGGTCTACCGAGCCAGTGAATTTAAGAGGCTTCCCATAGGCAAACGCTAGCTCGGGCCATATTTTACTGGTTTTTAGAAGCTATCTTCTCGTTATTTGAAAGACATACAAATAATTGAAAAGTGTAGCAATATTCTTCAACATCTCGGCTTTATTTGCTATATCATATTTCTAATTTTTCTATAAAATACATATGAAACCTGTGTTCAAAGAAAAGCCTAAATATTGGAAAAAATGTATTATGTGCATCTACTTTTTAAGTTGAAGTCACTTTTACTTGAGACACACACCTTTGTGTAGACAATATTAAGATCTAAAATTGCTATTTACCAATTTTTTTTAAGACCAATATTTAATGAGTTAATTAGATAATTGTTAAATTTGGGGCGAATTCTTATGATTTTAGAATGTGATTTCCTTGGATTAGAAGGCTCTACTGTGACATAATGAAGGACAAGCCAGTCAAAAATAGGTATACCTACTAAAATGAAGTAGTTTAGTAGAGGTGAGGTGACTCTGATAGAGTCAAGGTCGTTCGGTCAGGGAAACCTCTTAAGCAAGCAGCAAGCAGTGAAAGACCTTGGAATACCCAGAGTGGGTACGGACCTGGGCATAGGCGTTGCTGGTGCTAAGCGGCTGATTAGGAACCGGGGATCGGTGAAACCTTGGGAGCCTATGTTCACCAGTAGACGATGATAGGCTGATGAAGAATTCTAGATACTTCTTATTTAAAGGTATCTTTAAAATATGATTAAGCTTTCAAATATAAAATGTGTCGCGATATCACAACTTGACAGCCGTAGATATAACTCATATAAAGGTAGACGCAGCATGCACACAGGGCATACATGGCATCGGAATTGAACCCAAGCGACGTCTCATTTCGTCGCAATGGAACTAGACACGTACTATATGGAATAAATTCCATAAATCTCGCCAATATCTCGGCGGTGAAGCTGGGAGAGACAGCGGTACAGTCGGTGGCGAAATACAACCTCTGCGCTTATAGGTGACTTTCTTAAATTTTGGTGACTGTATAAAGTTTAATTCGATATATCTCGGTTTCTTAGACAAGAGTATTAGCACCTTTTAGGTAAGTTTGATGCACACTCGTCATTAAGACTGGTCAAAGGCGAGTCCATTATACATAAAATAAAGATAAACCCCGTACCCAGTATCGTCGCAGCTGGTGATCGGGACATAAGAGAAAGTATACAGGATATTAGGGTAAACAGTTGCATTACTTTAAGGGATGATTGTCCCCATTATACTGGACAAATTTTCCTAAGAAAAACTAAATGCAATCAGATGATCGAACGTTTGTATGAAAAGTAGAAAAAAATGACGTATTTCCTATAGGTTTCTTAGGGAAAGTTGATCAATATCATGGGTGCAATCACCCCTTAAAGTAATGCAACTGTTAACCCTAACACCCTGTATAATATATGCTACTGGTGATTTTTGACAAATGTTATAGCTTATTTACTATACTATTGCAATTTCAGTCAGTCAGTGACGGATCAGTAGGCTTACCATGAGTTTACACTTTACAGGAAAACTACTGTAGTAAACTACAGTTTTCGTATTGAATTTCGGACAGCGCTCCTAGTGGTTACGTTGAGAACTAATTCTGTCATAAAAAATTGGTGCCGCAACTACAGTAGTAACGAACAGTGAAACTCATGGTAGGCCCTCTGGTTTAAATTGTCATAGACGGATAGGCTTGCGTTTGATCTCAGTCTCACCTGGCCGTAAGCGATGACGAGAGTGTACAACACACTTACCCAGAAGATGCCAGTAATCTTGCCTTGGAGGAGGTATTATCTATATCTATCTATCTATCTATCTATACTAATATTATAAAGAGGAAAGATTTGATTTTTTGTTTGTGTGATTGTTTGTATGTAATGAAGCCTATTGGCTCCGAAACTACTGGACCGATCTGAATAATTCTTTCACCATTAGAATGCTACATTATCCGTGATGATTCTAAGATGATTCTAAGTCGGGAAGATTCTAAGGCGGTACGAAGTTCGTCGCGGTCATCTAGTATAACAATAATTGTATAAAATTTCCTTGAACTTGAATAATTTTTAACGCTATAAATATGTACCTTATACAAGTGATATGATAAAAGAGCAAACAAAAGCTGCAGTATATTATAATGCTTTGTTTTAAAAAGGCGTACCTAAGTGAAAAGTTCATAAATTATAAATTTCGCTGTCTGCTACGTACTTATATCAGTCTGTCGTACACAAAAAAAGTCTTTCTGCACGTGAATATTTGAACATACAGTCATGATATGCAAGAAAATATATACATCAGACGTCAGACAATAATATATTATGAAAATGCTACACATATCTATGTATCACTTAAGGTATATAAAGACATACATTTTGTATGGAGAAGCTCTTTGGCGCATTGCGGAGAGGTATGGACTCCCAATCTTGAGGTGCAGGTTCGAATTCGCCCGCATCGACTGCTCTCAAACGGTGAAGGAAAACATCGTGAGGAAACCTGCATACGCTGAAGAAGAAATTCAGATGCGTATGTGAAGTCTACCAATTAGGCCAGTCATTTTACGGTTTGAGCCGGGACTAATTAATAATTGATGTTTTTTCGGTATTGCATTTAAGAGCCAATTTGAGCTTAGAAATATACCAAAATTAAAAAAAATATCACGTCAGCAACAGCTTCAAATTTAAAATATAGCATTTATATCTTCTAAAAAACCTGATGGTTAATTTTTTATTCACACGTTTTTAAGGCTTTACCATTATACATACTTCAAACATGGTGTAAATATTTTTCTCTACTTAGAAGGCTTTGAAAAATACATTATTATTTTCTAAGGAATACATTATTTTTTTAAATTTAATGCCTATTTTATTGCTCAAAAATAATTTATATTGTTAAATCTAATTAAAACGAGTGCAGTGTTATTAATATTATTTAGTTAAAAGCCTTCTGGTATATACAATTTTGATTTCTATGTTGCGTAGATTTTTTTTAAAAATATGTTTTCAGGTAATCTTTTTGTCACTAAATAGTGCCGGTTACAGTTTAAAAGTCCAATTTATAATTACTTCCCACCCCTTCTAACAAAACTCCGTAAAATGACTGGGCTAAATCCGCATCGAGCTCGCGTGGTGGACGCCTAATATGGGCTGATGATGTTATATTTTGTACCACAGTAAAACAGGTTTATAATTTAGAGCTTTCGATATTATACATAGAGACCGTCGAAAAAGAATGTACTGTCGAAAATACTGTGCTGTTTACATCGTACCCTCAATCCGTAAGCTAAGCACACATTTGTATCAAGCATTCAACTTGATCTAGCTAAGCCATGGATTTCTAATGCAAATACATTCATCAGTGCTAATGCATGGGAAGTAATCAGTCGAAGCTGTCAGGTTGAGATATAAATCAAACTGGATTAAGCCGGTTTAAGGCGATGATTGTAAGAATGCGGGGTTGGGAATAATTTAATAGGAAAGATCTTTGATTACATTAAAATAGTGGAAAGTTTTAATTGAAAATATTTCATTTTAAGAAAGGTACCAAAATTAGAAAACCATTTGGAGATTATGTGATTCAAAGCTTGTATCAAAATTATCAGAGTTATTTGAAAAATACTGAAAAATATAGGCTCGCTTCCATAGTGAAAGTTGTTCAGTTTGATGGGTAGACTCTTAGTTTAAAAGGATGTTAATGATATCAATTTCACCCTGTAGAGACCAGAGGTTGACTGAGATTTTATTCCTTTGCCTGCTTGGCTTTTCTATTGTATTTGACAGTTTTAAGTTTTAATTTTATTGCGGCCAAGGTAATCCTCCGTTTTTCAGAAAATTCAATCGTATATTAAAATAGAAATATCGGTCAAAAATTAAATCGGAAAAATACGTATCTCTTATTTTTTTACTTATTTTTATATTTTTCATAAAAAAACATGTGATTAAAAAAAATTAAATGTTGTCAATTGGACTGTATATCACATTAGTGATGTTCAGAAGTGCGTATGTTGTATGTTACTGCGAAAATTAATTACTTACTGCGAAATCAGTCTACTAGAATGTACTCTTAAGTTACTGCGATTCTACTTTCCTAAAAAAGTACACTGCTATGATGTACTTTACTGCGATAGTTGGTATTAAAAATTAAAGCATTCGATATAACAACGATACGATAATAAGGTAAGTTTTTTCTGCAACCATGGGTAGGTACTTTTGTTCCTTTAGTCAAACTTATATAAAAGAAGAGTAAAAAAATTCCTTTTCACACTTTTGAATAAAAAGGTACCGTGCTATAAATTTGGGAAACAATATAGAATATCGGTGGCCGTTTGCAAAGGTTCGGCCCTTTTTAATCGCGGCGACCGATCTTGCGAGAACCCAAAATGTCATTTTACGAAAAATAATTACATTTATTGAATAAAAGCCTGAATTATATAATATATGAGATATAAATTCTGTTTGCAAATGGCTGCCTACTCTAATGTTTGTACAGTTCGACCAGGAAAATAATTTACCTCGTCAATCTTCGTTTGAGCAGTCCCCCGACAAAACCCGGAAGTCGTTTAGTAATCAAAGGGTGCAAAGTCGGATAGCAGAGAAAAGGGCGCGAAAAAAATTAGCCAATCGTGGCAAGGGAATGATGATGACACATCCTGATCGGTCAATATAATTTTGCGCGCTACTAAAATTTGTCAACACACAACGACACTATAAATATATAAATAAATAACGCTCACAGGCACATACATTGTAATGATCCCAAGTAAGCCTCAGGCTTTTTGGTATAGGAACCACACAACGACGGCACTAAACATATAACATCCATGACCAAACCGGGATTCGAACCCAGGACCCTATACTACAATACAACGACACTATACTACGATACAATGACCTATATTATTATAACTTTCGTGTGCTATTTTAGAAAGTCACACTTTCTACTGTTTCTGACCACGCCGAAAGAAATTACGGTCGTGAGTTTATGTATGTGTGTATGGCTGTACACTATTATTCGTAAACGAATAATGAATAAATTCCATAGAGTCCATCCATCACTTTTGTATACGAATTAGGACGTGTGAAAAAAAAAGCACTATTGGTCAGATTGGTGGCGAAGAAAAATAGCCTCATGACTTTTCAATTTCCCTTCGTCATCAGCCTATGTCTTACTGCATAGTACAACCTTCCTCTCACGAATAAGCGTTAGAGAGCAGAACAGCCTACTTCACCACGCGGGTTCAGTTCTGGTTAGTGGAAGCTAGTTAGTGGTCAAATGCTACCAGAGGATTTTCAAGCCGGCTCGTAGACCTCTGACACAGCCTCTGAATCTGGCTTTACAATGAGAAGAAGCTAGGATGAAATAACATTTAAACAGTCACCTATCCAAGGAACGGATCTGGACGTCAAGTATAATTTCTCTACTTGCGCGCGACTCGGCTTAAAAGCTCTAAAAAGAGTGGGAAGAGGTCATTTTCTAGCGACCTTTTCTATGGAGCGAAGACGCGTCGCGCGCGTTTAGAGATATCATACTAGAAGACTAGAAAGTGCTGACGTTACTTAAAATGATAACTTCAGTGATCGTCTCCAACCGAGAAACATGTAAGCTGTACAGTAGGTGAATAAAGGTAATTTCCTTTATTCAGCTACTGTACAGCCACTACACAGCTTACGTGTTTCTCATACCGAATCTTCATTACGCCAGCGAGCGGTCTTATTATTCTCAAAATCCAATTCTGTGAAACTGAGTACTTAATACAGCTGTAGAAGTATAATCACTCAATAGAAGAGGCAATCGACTGTTTGGGCACAAATAACACTGATGAATTCAGTCGGCCACTTAGCCCGAAAGTTGTTCAGAATTTCGGATCCTTCCTTGTTTCCGAGTACAGTTATTTAGCAACTACTTGTAGATTCGAATCCGAAGTTTATGAAAGGTCGGATTCGTATTCTTATAGACGTAATACGGTCTCTAAATCAGGTTCCACTCGAAAATATTTCGTGTAGGTAATTATTTATTTTCCAACTGAAGCTAGATTTAAGATTACATTAATCAGAAAATACCTAGACATCAAATATTCAATAGACGTCTTTGATTTGACTAAAACGAGATCTTGTTGAAATTTTGATTAGCTAGCTGTTTGTCGGACGACCATAGAGATTAAAATTCATTTACAGATTCAATATAAATTCAGATAAGTTAGAAAATAAGAGGGTTTCTTATTAAACAAAGACAACGTTTTAGATTAATTCGGTTGTTTGTAAATGCTAAATATTTCGACAATCAGTCGCGTAAAGTGCGAACGCTAACTTCCATCGGGCAATTAACGACATTTGCAATTCCGAAACCATCGTTAGCGAGAAAAAATGCAAAGGGAAAGTGCCCAAAAGTAAACACAAACCAACTGGCGAATAAGATAATATAAAACTCCTGGCACCATAAAGAATAGAAAATTTTCTCAAAAGTTTAAAAATGAATTACTCGAAACGTGACTTTACAGAGGAAGTATAAAGTCTTATATATTTTATTCTCTAAATTTTTAAATTTCTCCTCCTAATTACGTTTATTCTTCGCTGAGAACTCTTTTTTATTTTAATTCACTCGGATGTTTGCGGAAGATTTTTCAAAGACGATTTTAATGGTTAACTTTTAATTCTTTGTAAGTTATTTCGTGTTTGTAGAAATACCTGAAACAAATGAAAATGTATGTTAGTCACATTACTCATTACAGTTATACCAAACTAAAACAAAGTTTTCATTAGTAGAATAAAAATAAATAAGAAGAAACATACATGACATTAGGGACGCCACAAATCAGAAAAACTTTAACACTCAGTTGCAGAAACGCTCATTGAAGTTAATCAAGTAGCATCACGATGTACGAGCAAATCAAACTGAATGGGATGCTATCGACTGGACCGAAGAACAGATTTTCATGATTACTAATTCGCATTTGGCCCGCGTTGTAAAGTAAGACACTTCTGTCCCACAACGAAGTCTTTTGTCCAGCTGTAGGATACCACAAAACCCTTTCTAGAAAAGGTTTATGCTTTTCTTCACCTTCTACTGTAAGTTTCCTTTATTAACATAATAAATCATTTTCACAAACTTATGGTGCCAGTTACACAGTGGTTAAATGACATCCAAAATTGCTGAGAAACAGTAGTCAGACCATCAGCAGAAGAGAACGGTGACACACAATAACCTCCTCAAATATTTCATTAAACAGCATTTCAAATATGACAAAAGAAGCATACTCAACAATTTTCAATCTTATATGCAGATGCAAATAAACACAAGCGGAACAGAAATCGGTACCACATTTTTTGTTCTGCAAACCGATCCAAATATTTCTCATAACATCTATTGCAATGTGAGACCAGACGGAACAACAGGCCTGGGGGACAGATTGAATGGAAAGGAATATTTCCAGGAAAATCTTCCATTGATAATAATACCCGCCATAGCTGCTTTTGCTACCCCTGTCGATTTTATTACTGAACCACTGAAAAAAATGTGGATTCGTGTATTGAAAGGAATGTTTATTGAAAGGTCTTCATCATTTTGAGCTTTTGGAAAATGAAAAGAGCAGTCCACTCTTGGGTTTATAATAACAGACACCGACCAATACGATAAGTTACCATTACGAGAGGTATAAATTATATTCTCGACATTTTGGACGAGTAGTACTTTTTTTTGCGCTATTTCAATGTTGGCTCCATATTGGAAATTGTTCAGTTTGATGGTCTGAAAAATCCGTTGATACGTAATGTATTAAATTTTACACCCTGTATAGTGATATAATCAGCAGATTGGCTGAAGAAAACATTGCAACCACTAAAAGTTGTAGGTCACTCATTTGAATGTTTACATGGCGGTGTCATGTGTACCTGTCCGCCCCTTGAGCAAGTTAGTAGTTATAGGTATGTCGGTCTAACAGTAGATGAGCGCTTTAACTGGACATTACATGTAGACGCTCTGTGCACTAGACTAAGACAAATATTAGGCAGATTTAAAATGCTGTGTTATTGCACACCCCGAGGGATCTTGTGCGCTGTCTATCACGCCCTGGTTGAATCAATAATAAACTACGGCGCGGGTACTTATGGCACTACACACGCAACTCATCTTAATAAAATTAAATCTTTACAAATCCGTTTTCTTAAACTTATTGTGCATCCCAAAGAACGCAAAAAATGTAAACAATGTAATAGTTATGAACCTCTTTTTAAATTATGCAACGTAATCCCGATAGAAAAAAAATTCATACTTTATCATGCGCTGCAAGAGTACACACGCAGTGAATATAAAATACCTATTAAATATAATTATCCCACCAGAAAAGCAGCGCAGGGTAGCCTTAGGGTGTGCAAAATCAAAAATGTATACGGAAAAAGGACAAAAGAATACATAGTTCCTACAATATTTAATAACCTACCATCTGATTTAAAATGTATAAAAGGGACTACAGAAACTATAAAAGCTAAAATAAAAAGATATATATTGGATTACTAAACCTATGCATACTGTAACAGCACTGTGGTGTTGCCCTGTATTGCAGTGCATGCATATGTACTTATGTATGCGTATGTATGTATGCTTGCTTGTAAATGGCAAATGACATGTTATTGAATACATTATTTTGTAAAAGAGGCTGTTAGCATCCCGAATATTATAAAATAAAATAAATAAAATAAAATATATGTATGCATTGTTATGCCATATTTGAATTCTCCTGCCTAGTGGTCCAGTATAACCCCCTGTGTAATCCGAACCCAAGACTCCGTCGAAGGGCTAGGCAGGAGGTTAAATTAATATCAGAAGGTTAAATTTATTCTGTGCATGCCCTCATTGTTGTTATTGTTATCGATAAAGACTTAAACTAATTTCTTTTAAAAAAATGTTGTTTTGTTCTAAATTAAAATTGTTTTGTAGTCAAAAATTAAAATCAGACTTGTAACTGTACTTTTGAATTAGTTAACGTCACGCAGCAACTGTGGATCTCCCGCTAAACTCTTTAAGGAGTTTTGGAGAGAAATTGTTTATTCTAGATTATAATTTTTTTTGTAAAAGTTAAATAAATTAAAAAAAAAAAAAAAAAAAAAAAAACTGCCTCCGTGGTCTAATGGTTAAGAGCTTTGGCTCTCGACACGGATGTCGTGGGTTCGATTCCCACGGGGGACACCTAGTGATATGTCACTTTGTGCGTTTTTCCCCAGTTGGTTAGGACATTACAGGCTGAATCACCTGATTGTCTGAAAATAAAAAGGGTTCCGTGCTTCGGATGGCACGTTAAGCCGTTGGTCCCGGCTACTATCTCTGGTGGTAGTTGTCGTTACATAAAAACCACGTCAGAGGCCGTAAGGCTGAAAAAACTCTGACACCAGGGCTCTGCCCACACGATAAGAAGAAGCAGATAGGCAACAAATTCTCAGTATAGATTCCTTTTTATCCTATTTAGCATGGAACCCTGAAAAGGGACGAAGAAAGATAATCAGTGAATTTGTTTTGTTCAGGTACAGGGTACAGGTACATGGAAAATGAAAAGATTGTCGAACCAAGAGACCCTGATGAATTATTGAAGCCTTTTGCATTTAAATAAGAACGCCTAGACGTACTTCGACGTAATGATCTTGATCATTATCAAAATAAATAAAAAAACGAGCAAAATATTAAACAAATTAATAAATTGATGTTTTTGTATAAAGTTACGTATTTTTTTTTATAAAATAGGTATTGATTACAAAAATACTTGAAAATGTAATTTGATTTGGTTACAAGATAAATTGTGCCTTGTGTGTATGTATAACATTTATCTAGTAAGACCCGCGATAACATCCACATAATGTTTCATAGAACGTTCTTTTTTCGATTTGGCGCGCTTTACCCCACGAAAGCAAAGTTCTACAAAGGTTTGTCACATGGTAAAAGCTGAACAATGTTCTTTATTTTGAAAATATAGTGTATTTGTTTAGACACCTCGAATGATCGACTTATAAAATTCTCCGCACACAATCATACGCATTATCTCTCATTATTTATCTTACAATTCGTTCCATTTAATGGACTCTCTTCTCCATACTTATTGCAAGGCTCAATTTGTGAATATTGTCAAGCAAATTTATTCCCTACAGAATGGGAAGGGACCCGAAGTATTTACTCTGATTGCTTGAGTATTTACTTTATTTTCGTCTTGTTGTTAAATTCACCCACCTGATTCTGTGTCACTGTTGCTTAGAGGAATAATATTTTACACTAATTTTTATGAAAAAAGGTAGCCTTTTCACAAATTGGAGGCTTTATTAGGACTTGAATGCTTTGTAACCAGATTGACCTTGAACTTGCCTTGCCTATCTGTTCTATGCCCTTTAGGTAGTGCATGGTCTACGAATGGAGGTTTTACCCTACACCTTTTCTCCAATGATTTTCTATTATTTTTTCAAGTTGGTATAGTTTTGTTACTGGAATTAGAAAAAAATTACACTATTTTTTAATAAAAATCATAAAGTGTATCTACTTGAAAAGCTGAATTATACGAGTACATCACTAGTTTAGTAATTACTAACAAAATAAGGGTGTATTCAGACAATAGAACTAAAAAACATGTAATGAGTCGGAAAACGAGAAATGTTTGGACCTCCCATAGAAAATCGATCGGCTGATCCGCACTTTCGTTTGGGAGGTCCAAAAAATTGTGCTTACGATTGTTTTCTGTGTTGTTACTATATTAATTATGTTTAGGCTTAAAATATCGTACATTTGAATCGCAATGCATTCAGAAGACGCTAAAAATAATTAACAATTTTACCAATCAATGTAAACTCTTATGTAAACTGGATTCATAATATCGATTTGAACCTCGGCTCGAATATAATTAAAAAGAAAATACATTGTAACTTTGCATGTTCAAATGAGAATGTCACTTAATGCGACCAGGCCGTAAATTCCCAGAATTTTAGAAAATTCTCCCATATTCAAGAAACATATTTCACAACAGCAACCCTATACTAAGTAAGGCGTCAAACTGAGCACCTTTTAGCGTGCGCCACTTAAGGGCGACGTTAACTCCCGGGGTCTTCTTTAAGTGCCGAGTAACCTGATATGCGGAGAATTATTCCCTCCCTTGACTTAAAGCTTAATGAGTGAAACCGGTGAAGTTGTTTTTATTAATTTTAGATGGAAACTTGTAGTGAAGCTTAAGTGATTGGAACGATCATAAAGGTTATGCGAACTTTTCTGAAATTAAATCGGCGATAAGCAATACTGAAAGTATAAAGCTTGAGATAGACATAGAGCGTAATTCCGCACAGCGAATTCATAGTGTAATGCTAATGACATATCTGCTGAATTTACGCAGCGTAATTTACACGTCTAAGGCCCATCACACACATCCGGAATAAACCTGATTCGGAATTAGATTCCGTATGGAGTGTTGCCGCTTTCAGAGACTTTGCATTAGACCTAGTGATTTTTTGATGTCTTAGGTGGCATATTTTAAAGTGTTTTTTGAGCGTAGACGTACATGGAACGATACTGTATGGTGACGGTGCAGTTGCGACGTCGTTACGATATAGTAGCGAAATCGCCTACGCTCAAAAACCGCTTGTGTGATAATGGTTCATGCCATGTCTAATGTTAAAACTATCGATAGTCTTTTGATATTATTGGAATACTATTTACAAATCATCATCGTAACATTCGTAAGTCATGACCTCATCACATGATGACGTAATTATCATGTATAGAAATTGTTTATTTCGTGTTAATAAATACCTAAAAAAGGCAATTATGGTCATTCATTTGGCGTCTCATACATTTTTATTTTAGGCATTTTTTAAACAGCACTAGTATTTTTTGTAACCATAGCTGAAAACACTGAATCCTGAATCAGGATTCCGGATGGCAATTCCGTCTGTGTGTGGTGGACCTAATAGGAAAAATGGCGCATACTGGTGTGTCTCCGGACGCGTATTACGCCGCGTAGCGTAAATTCGGCAGATGTTTTGTGTCATTTTGCCCAAATAATGTGGTTGCAATTCATCATCATCATCATCATCTCAGCCGATGGACGTCCACTGCTGGACATAGGCCTCCCCCAAGGATCGCCATAACGACCGGTCCTGCGCTGCCCTCATCCAACGTTTTCCCGCCGCCTTCACCAGGTCGTCGGTCCACCGTGTGAGGGGCCTACCCACGCTGCGCTTTCCGGTACGCGGTCGCCACTCGAGAACTTTTCGGCCCCAACGGCCATCGGTTCTGCGAGCAATGTGCCCCGCCCACTGCCACTTAAGTTTAGCAACTCTTTGGGCTATGTCAGTTACCCTGGTTCTTCTGCGGATCTCTTCATTTCTGATTCGATCTCGCAGGGAAACTCCGAGCATAGCCCTCTCCATTGCCCTTTGGGTGACTTTCAGCCTTTTTATGAGGCCTTGAGTGAACGACCACGTCTCTGTTCCATATGTCATCACTGGCAACACACACTGATCGAAGACTTTCGTTTTAAGACACTGCGGTATTTGGGACAGGTTGCAATTATTTTGTATTAATTTATTTTCAACATCTCGCAATACGCAATTAAAATTTTTAAGTAGGTACTTAATTGTTACACAGCTTCTGACCGACTTGAAAGGGACTGGGATCGTGTGTCAAGAGTTATGTCCTCTACGTCTGGAAGTATTCACATCCACATAGCATCAAAATACACTAAACAATATTAATAATTTAAATTAAAAAACATTTTATTCATGGACCTAAAACGAGCACGGGACAATTTATTCTAAAAAAAATAAAATTACGCCTTTTACTCTGCATCGTTATTGCCTGCACTCCCCTTTAATTAGTTAAGTGTTAAAAAGTCAAACTTCATTACCAACCTTTTCCCTTATACAATAAGACTTAAAATCCCCCCTTCATATATATTTTTTAATGTCAATGAACAATATGTTGTAGAACATAGTTTTAAAGGTAGATTTTTGTTTGTAACTTGGATTACAGCTGTTAGATTGCAACAGTTACATCGGCTTAATAAATTCTGTCTTATTCACGATTAAAATAGAGTTTAAAATTGTGAAGCCATGTCAGCTGTGTACCATTTGACAGTATTCAAATAAAATGAGCATTAGCGGATTAAAAACCTTATAGACTAGGATTAATAGTCGAATGTCGTGATGTAAATAAATTTTTAGGGGCAGTAAGGGCAGTGTTTTTAATTCACACATCTGTCGCACTTGCTCGCTTTTGTATGGGGTTTGAATGGGGTTATTACACCCTAATAAGGTCAGAGGGATGATTTTGAAAAGCCGTGTAAATGTCGGATCGGCGTTTTATTAATTTATTGCCTTTACAATTTAAATTTAGATTTCTCTGAATTCAACTGATTAAGTGAATTGTGACCTATACAACGTTAATGGCACTAGATGTAGCAGGCGTGTGCAACTGGCGTGCTACTGATATGGTCGATATTCCATAATCTTTTCATCAATTTCGTTCAGAAAAAGGTCATAAGTCACTATGACCATTAAGAAGTTTCAGTCATTAGACTGCACGTAGATGGCTGCATTTCTTTTGATAAGATTTTTTTGTTCGACCAGTTAAGAGGCCTATTCGGGCTCAGTGGCGCCCTCGTCACAATAATAAAGATTTCTCAATAAAGAAAGCCTAAATTAAAAAATTGCCCACTAGATAATCTAAAAAAGCCTTCAAGCTATTTTCATAGAATACTTTTATAGGTTTTTTAAAGGTATCATACAAATTTAGATAATTGAAAAAAAAATGGTCGTATATCCGAAATTTTTTAAAAGTGGAATGTTTAGAACCTATAAAAGTATTGTGTAACAATGGCTTGAAGGCTTTTGTAGTTTATCTAGCGGGCACATTTTTAATTAAGGCTTTCTTTATTGAGAAATCTTTATTATTGTGACGGCGCCACTGAGCTCGAATAGCCCCCTTAATTCTATGTAGAACTGAGGACTATGCTCAGTTAATTTCTATACTGGTTCTCTTTTCTATGGGTAATCATCTGCATCTGGGTATGGGTGATCTGGTTTGCATCTAATACGCATTTTCTCCAGACCTGTTATATCCATCCGTGAGTCCCTGTTTTTGAATCTCGATCGAAGGTGCTTCGTATCCCCTTGCCAGCATTCCTAAGGTCCGGGCACCGGCCTGTGAGTAAAATCGTACCAATATTTACCTAAGCCGAGAGTCACAAAGACCAATTTTACCTTCAAAACAGCTCTAATAAAAGTAGCATCATCTCACAAAGGGACACTAATCACTTATCCAAACACGTGAAAACAAAGCAAGGCTTATTCACATGAGGGATCGTATCAGATAATTGCATCATACGTATATGAAAGCACTAAAAATGGTTAAAATAGAAAATACCGTTTTTAGTCGTGCAGGGACGTCGGTGTTATTGAATTAGTGTTCGTAGCGCATTGCAGTCTTTCCGCTTCGAGCAAACTTGGGTGGGGGAATAGCACAAATTTAATGTTTGCTTTCTATGAGCATTAGTTTAGTGGAGGTTTGAAATTATTGGCGTACGTGCGTTTTCTTTGATTGTTAATTTAGTTTAACATTCTAGCTGAATTTCAAATATATGGTACGCTCAATGCTAGGTGTTTATAAAGTTGATTTTGTTTTGAGTTCTAGGAAATTTCTGTTTACCATAACACCCTGTATTAATACAAGGTGTAACAAAACACCCTAGAGAGTGCTTCAGACTATCAAACTGATCACTATGGAGCCAACATGTTACACCCTGTATTAATACAGTGTGTTATGGTAAACAGTTGCATTACTTTAAGGGGTAATTGTAGGTACACTACAACTTACTCTATGAAACCTATCTATAGGAAATGAAATGAGCAAAAAAATTGCTGGACTTTCCAAATGCAGTCAGCTGATCGACCATGCTTTTTTATGAAAATACCAATATATTTTTCTGCGAATTTTCCTTTGGGAAAGCTGTCCAGTACAATCACCCATTAAGGTAATGCAACTGTCTACCCTAACACCTTGTATTTTTGCTATATAACTGCAATAACTACCGTAACGCACACAAACAAAATAATAATAATTAAAATAACAGTACACCTGGGGATAATGACAGTCATTACCGATTATAACAAGTAATAACCAGTAATATCCAGATAAAACGAACGTAACGGCAACACGATTGGTAGTTCGATTGATCATCCATGAAAAATGTCAGCGAGATGAGCGACGAAACAGTAATATCATGCTTGTCTGTTTTTTACGTATTTATACTTAATGAGTAACCGGCTACGTAACAGGTCATCGAACAGAATAAATTAAACTTGTATTTTGATACAGATGAGTAAATAATTCTGCTAATATTGCACTGCTAAAACGTAGTTATATTTAGGATATATGATTATCATATAAGTGAACCCATCCAGTTCAGAATGTACCTTGTACATACCAATGTATATTTGAGATTTAAGCATTAAAACGAATTAGTTTTTATGGGAGTTTTGTTCCGTAGAACAAGACCTATCCAAAGACATCTAACTCAATTTACTGAAAAAAAAATTAAAAAAAATTCCAACCCCTCTTTTGTGAGGGGTCGAAAAAAAAATCTCCATATCTACAACATTTCTGATTTTGTGTTACCTACTGTTATCTGTCTTCATGTCAAATTCGATTCAATAAGTGTAAAAACGATTTATTGAGGCGGGGCATACAGACAGACAGAATGGACGAAGGTATAAAAGGGTTCCTTGTTTGACTACGGAACCCTAAAAAGACTTCATTCTAAAATCTTCATAGATTCTTTAGTGTACACAAAACCATAGTTATGAAAAAAATTACAATAAGTCGTGATGTACAAAGGCGAGCTTAACTCTAAAAGAGTATTCTTCCAGCAAACCGTTGAGTGAGAGGAAAACTAATATGTTTGGGTAAAAATCAGTGTGCACACAAATAAAAATCTACTTAATTACTTATGAGAGATAGTAAAAATCTTAATTAATATACTTAAATAATTTATCTTTTAAAAGGACATATTGATTATTGACGTTTTCAAATAAACGTCCTGTTTATCTGACATGCCGCTTAAAAGCTTAAAAGAGGGCTTTTCCATGTGTCGTAGAATCCATGAGAATAAAGAAGAACGACCCCTTCCCATACATTCGTTTACCTGTCAAACTATTTTTTATTTAGTTGAAGTCGTATAATACTCAAAGGTTGAAGTATACAGTTAATATTGATATAGGAAAACTATAGGTTGGTTCAATTTACATCGGCAATAATTTATTTTAATTTAATAATGAGGAATAAAAGTTATACACGTTAATAGTTGTTAAATTATTTGACAGGTAAAAAGTGGATATCCTTCTTTGGCTTCTGGCCTAAACACCCGGAGAAAACCATTAGTGGACTCAATATTTTAAATAAAATCATTAGCTGATAAATAAAAGAAGACAAAAAGGGCTTTTAAAAACACAAGAAAAATAATAAAATGTTTCTAGAATTCTAAAAATAATTGTATTAGTTTTCTTGTTGACTTTTAGTAATATAGAAGTTCTTGGGAAATCATAAGCCTACATAAAAAGCCATAAATCGTTTTCTCTTTGTAAACTTGTTGAGATGTAATTAGAAGATAACTGGCCAAGTGCGTGTCAGACCACGCGCAGGATAGGGTTCCGTAGTTGCCCGTCACAATATAATATGGACTTAGAAGGCGGCTTTTTGTTATATAAATATTAGGGTTTAACTGCTAATAAAGTCTAAAAAGTACATTTTATAAGTTGATCGACTATTACTTGTAAACTTGTAAAGCCTACTTAGCGGTGGTCACGAATTTTTTCACATATCCAGAAACAACCGTTTAGCTGGCAGGTAGGGGAGACACTTGACTCTAACAAAATTTTTCACTTCGAAGCTTAATATTTCGCTAACGGATCCCTAAATCGAAAAATAGTTTTCCCATACCTATAATATTTTTAAACGACCTATCCAACGATAACCCACACCATGGGATAGACGAGAAAAAAAATGTCACGTATAGGGGAGGTACCCTAAAAAAAGAAATATTTTACAAAATTTTATTTTACCACTTTGTCGGCGTGATTAATATGTATATCCATTACAGCTTTCTAGTACTTACCGTCTCTGAGCTAAGCCGCGGACAGACGGACGGACATGGCGAAACTATAAGGGTTCCTTGTTGACTTCGGAACCCTAAAAACTGACAAATAGTTAGATATTCAGTTAGTTAAAAATTCAGTATTTAGAAAAATTTCAATTTATTATATGGCTTCTAGAAGATTTATTTTCTATTACTACACAGCAATCAATAGCCCAATAAAATTAACTTCCTTATATTATCCTAGTTATAAGAAATCTACAAGAACTCCAGAACAATGATGAACAACGATAAAGTAACACAGGGCTGCTATCTCAAGCATTTTATACAAAAATAATACATATATAGTCTGTATTATTGTATGTATTCAGGGAAGCACATCATTGGTCCAAATAATAGGATAATATTATTGTATTAGGAATTGGCATTAGCAGACATTGGCGCGATGCCTAAGGCCATCGTAGTCGTACGTGTATGGTGTATAAATATGTATATAACTACTAAATAAATAAAGTGTGAACATAATTTTTACGAGGGTATTATGCTATAAAATGTAAGTAACAATATTTTACATTAACATCAAAGAAAGGCGTATTATTACAATGGGAGAGTACATTACATAGAGACGACCCGGTTGGTGTAATTACCACGCCGGACTGCCAAACCAGGGTCATGGTTTCGAATCCCAGTGCGGTCATGGATGTTAAAATAATAATTACGTTTGGGCTGTTGTTGTATTGCGAATAAAAATAGTTACTATAATTAATGTACCTACTATTTTTACTAGCTTAAAAAGACAGAAAGTAACACGCAAAATAGTTATACAAATCTAATATGAAGAAAAGAAACGAAAAAATTTGGAAAATGTTCAGTGCTTTTATAAAATTAAGTTTCTTGATCCAGTATATTTCAGAGGCCGTATGTGACAGTAAATGGGGCATAACTAGGCATTAGACAAATTGGCCGAGAGCCAGGCACCCCGGGGCATGGTCGTTATATTATCTATATTACTTTATAGGTATGTACTTGTTATAGTACGTGTGCACTTAATTGTGTTGCCAGCGATTATGGTCAAAGCCTTATGTTTATACAAGGCTGAAGTACTTAGCTGAGGTTAAAATGCGTTGTCATACGTTTAGTTGCCAGAACATTATCTGCAACCCTAGTATTTTCTCTACTAGCGCGCGACGCGCCTTTACTGCATAGATAATTACCCCTTCCCGCGCTTTTCACTCGCGCTTGCCGCGACGGGTAGTATGGAAAAAGGCCGAGACGTGCGTAAGTAGAGAAATCATGCTAGAGGATTTTGTGAACGGAATATTATCCTCCTAAATCTATAGAACCTTGCATTAGAATTTGCACGAATTGATTCCGCCGAATTACTTAATTAAAAGCTGGATTACAGAGAGTATAATAATCCCTTAAAATACCTGTAACTTATAGCTTGACCTTGTAAAGAATAAAGCAATCTGAAACTCAATTACATACAACATATAACAATATCATAATAATACAACAATGCACCTTGTACAATTGTGGCTGTATAAAAGCTGCATAGCAGAGCCCGAGTCGTTAATCTTAATGCAAATTCGTGCCAAGCGTCCCTAATGGCGCCCGTATTTACTATTTACACGTCTTATTCTTCACGTTGGATAGCTCTGAACGTGGTGCGAATTGCTGAAATTTGAGGCCATGCCGCTGCAGTGTTTGTTTTAGTATTTATTTGTGTTGGTAGTTTGTTGTTTAAGAGATTGTAATGCACTGTAATTACAGCTCCTGCTGGAAACTTACGACATATTTGAATAACTTATGTATCGTATTAAAAGTTATTTGATAAGGACAAGAGAATAGCTTATTTAAGAATAATGATTGATTTATATCCAGTCAAAAAAAAAGAAGAATTAATTTTATTAAAATTTTATTACAGTATTTTTTTTATTACATTGACAAACTATATTTACATCATATTTAGCCTATATACGTCCCACTGCAGGGCAAATGCCTAACCTCAAGGAGGTGGTATGTATGGGCGTTAACTTAGTCCACCACCCGTGCCCAATGCTACACATACACATCAGTGAATAGAAAAATGATTCCGTGCTTCGGATGGCACGTTAAGCCGTTGGTCCCGGCAACTATCTCTGGTGGTAGTAGTCGTTACATAAAAACCACGTCATGCGGTCTGATAAAACTCTGACAACAGGGCTCTGCCCACACGATAAGAAGAAGACATCAGCATTTCTTCTGAAGCGTATGCAGGTTTCCTCGCGATGTTTTCCTTCACTCGCGTATATAAGTTTGAAAATATTGGTACATGGCATTTCGTAAGTTCATAAATTCCTGAAAATATACGTGGTTAGAAATACTGCTAAAACAACTAATGATTCAAGGCAGAGCATAATATTATTTAGGGATTCGGAATGGACAAGTTGCACTATGCAATACACTGGCAGAGAATATGGGAAATCCTATTCAGCTAAAGAAATAAGTCCCAACCAAGAACTTAAAAGTATCAAAAGTATATCATGTATTTATAGGGCAGGACTTTAGTTTGATAGAAGCACTGAAGTCATAAGTTATGATATAACATGCCATATTATAGCGCACGTTGCAAGGAACGCAAATGACGCGGCAGTTTACGACGTAATAGCTAATAATAATAACGTGCAATTTGGCTCGAGCTACACATCAAAGCCGGTAAATTAAGCAGCTGTATTACTTAGCTGATTCTACCTATATCTACGTGTGTCACGGAATATGTACATTAATGGCACAATCCTTGTACGTAGGTACGAAGAAAAAGGTTTTGTTGAAGACATTTTAGTAAGCTTTTTCATTTTATTACATTGGGATGAAATCATTACGTCCAGATCTTCCTCTTTCTAAAGAAAAGATTGAAGATTGGACTCTCGGCTAATGTAGTATAGCAGTATAAAAAAGAACACCTGACACTCCCTGTCCACCACTTCACATATCACCTATGACCTGACCTCACTATGATGTACTGGAAGAGGCCGACAGTAAGCAATGGTATAGTCTTTTCTCACTCGCACTCACTCAGTATACCTAACCTAACCTTTTCTAATCAGTGCGAACCCGTTTGCATGAAGTGTCTAGGCTGTGGTACTTAGACTAATTATATCCGGACCGGCCTTGCGGTAGCATTTCCCCTCTGCCACGGTATTAGATCAATTAATCTTGCGCATTTACACCCAATTTTATACCTTATCACTAAACGAGACAGCCTATAATAGCGAAACAATAATTTTGAACTTAGAACGTTTGGGGTTTACACGAGACTACTTTTCATGATTTTGAACATTCAAAATTAGAATCTGTAGTCATAGGGAATAAAATCCAAAGTTGCGGATAACATGTTACCTCGCCCCCCGCAAAAAGTGGCAGAAAGTTTGTTAGTAGAATGACACGTGGTTACGCGTCCCGATATAATTAGTCTAAGCTGTGGTAGCGTTCTTAGCAAGAGCTGATGAGAATGTTTTAGGAACAAACCCAGCTAGAACGTCTGTGCCCGATAACAATTGTTTATGTATTGTGTCTGGTATATCAATGCTTGACGGTTTTTTTAATGAATTTCAGATAACAAACAAAATAATGTACCTACCACATACTGCTAATTACTTCGATCAATCATTACCATAAATTGTCGATTCAAACCTTATTGGCTGTACAGTGGAGCGTGACGTCACATGTGTAATCTAAAATGAGGCGTTATAAGCCTCCTCCCCCTCCCCCCCCACCTCACCGCAATCCGCTAAATACGGCGAGTGCCTGAAATATGTATGTACCGGAGCTTTCAGACGCGTGTGATGATGTGTAATTTTTCGCAAGGGCAATCAGTGGTTTTCTCTTTTTTCCCTTGTCAAGTCTGCGGAATGTACTGTTTACGGAAAAAGTGGCATATTTTTGCAAATAGAGTGTTTGTAAGTGAAAGTTTTAAAGTTGTTTTTGTAAGTGAAAGTTTTAAAGTTGCATTGTACTCAGCATTGAAAAATTATGGATATACATAGTTTTTTAGCTGCCCAAATTATGCCGTTGTTTAGGATACGCGTACGAAGTCGCGGGCGCAGTTGTTTGTACTATCAGTTTAAAATAACAATGTGCATGACCTCGCTCGCAAATGTGATGTCACTCAATCACACGAACTCGAGTCATTCAACTGATTGTTTCCTTTGCATAGAGTCTACATTCCATTATCAACCGAGTGAAGTTATCCAACGGCCCTTCAAGGTCATGCACATTGTTATTTTAAACTGATAGTAATTAACGTTGAAGGTGATTTGTTACGTTGTCTGTACAAAGATTTTCATTTCCTTTGTTTCCACAGATACAACCTTTTACACACATTTCTTACACTGTGACATAGTAGACGTTGTTGAGTTTTTTTGCGACATTTTATTCGGGCGGAAATCGCAATAAGTGCGCAAGGGGAGATTAATGTCGCTCCAGACGGATTCCTCGACACAACCACTTTGATTACGAACGTTGATGCGTCATTCATCATAGAGGTTTAAGGCTTTTTTTTCTTTCAATAACGAGTTCTGTGATTATTTTGTGGCAGCAATTTTCGTTTTGGAGGAGTGTTGGGTTTTAAATGCGGTATAAAATTGGTTTTCAGATGCCGGCGTGTGGTTCCCGTGTCGTCGATTTGCAGTGTCTTTGGGGGTGGAAATGGTGAAAGGGTACCAAGACTTCACATGTCACTTCACCCGAAAATCCTATATAGCCAAATAGAGAACCTAAACAATTTCAGGCTTAAAATTGTAGGCTGTTATTGTTGACTGGGTTATTGCAAGCAAGGTTTGTATGTTACACTGCAACGATTGCTGGTCTATTGTGTTTGCCCCAAGCTCACCCATATTTTTTTAAACATACCTCCGAACTTATGGTATTTTCTTTACGCTCTCGGTTTCCTCACGATGTTTTTCTACATCGCCAAGCTATTGATAATGACAAAGAGAACCATACATACATATACATTCCGTAGGACTTAGTGGTACAGGAATCGGCTCATGATTGAGCTGCTAGGTTGCTAGCTTTCTTCCGTATCAGTATCATCGCTCTTGGGTAAGTAGACTACCAACTACCTACCCAAGAGTACTTGGTAGTCGTAGCATAGTTTCTGAGCTCACTGAAAGGGACCACAGTGATCTAAATAGTCGATGTAATTGCAAGTGTAGGTATTTACCGCGCTCGACCGTTATTTTGTGGTTATTGTATTGTTTTTCAGTTGAAAGCGAAGAATGTTTTATTGCCGTTTTTGAATCGATTTGGCTTGAAAAGATGTTTTCCATCACGAAACAGCGCTTGTAACGTCATAGTTATATGACGTTAAGGTGGTCGGAGAGCTGCGACCGTGGCGCCATCAGTTTTAAATTAATTGTGCCTGAAATACAAACATTTTCATGAATATTTTACGTTTCGCGACAATCGCAACTAAGGGTCCATTTTATAATAATTCACACTAAGCATAAAAGCTATGTATTGCAAATGTGCTAAAAGTGGCCACATTGGAAAACTTTTAGCACATTTGCAATACATAGCTTTTAGGCTTAGTGTGAATTATTGTATAATGGATTATAAAATAGAGAATCAGTTACGATTGTCGCGAAACGTAAAATATTCATGAAAATGATTGTATTTCAGGCACAATTAATTTTAATACTGCTGGCGCCACTGTCGCAGCTCTCCAACCCCCTTAAATATGAAACGCGTGGTTTTCATACAGATCGCGGTACTTTCATCGTCTATTTAGATCTACGTAGTCTCTCTATTAAGTCTGTGATTTAAGTCTGTGGGGAATACAGTCGTGATCTTATTGTACTGTAAGTGCGCCGCTCTTCTGTACTAAATGATGAGACTACACAAAGTAGGTTAATTGGAGTCAGTTTAAGGAAAAGCACGGTTAATGAGTACCTCACCTTGCACTTTTAGGCTCAATTTACACTGAAACTGCAGCCGGAGCTAGAGGGCTCGTTGTCGGTCGCGGGCCACGCATCGATGCTAAATTTTTTCGAAGACCTCAAACGATTCTATGTATTTTAACAATGTAGCTGATGAAGCTAAAGTTAAAAATGCAGCTCAACTGAAAATACGGCCGGCCGTTGTCACTTTGGTGCTAATTTAACCTTAATAAGATGTACTTACACACGGCGACACACGGAAACATAAGCTGGACGCGCGACGTTATACATTACTCTACCAACGCGCGGCCAGCTTATTTTGGTTTTGCGTAGCTTGATGTGTCACCGTGTGAAAACACTTGGAAACTAAAACCGTATGTTACATCTGTATCTGTAGAATGGTGACACCCGATACAACATACTTTCCTCGCCTATTCAGGTACAAAGCATATCTAAAGTAAACTCAACCTTTGTGTATCCAACGTAACACTATCGAATAAATGTTGCGAAGTGAACGCCTCATTGTTAGGTTATCTAAAACGACGTACCGAAGCTTCCGAACGATATACGATATCTGCCGTTATTTGATCTCCTTCCCTCCTCTGACTGCGTGATAAAGGCAGGTAAAAGCTGGAGATGTATTGGATTATCAGAGCTCTAGCTTAAATGGTAGGTGTGATCCTATTTCCAAGGTTTATAGGGCTTCGTATGGTTACTAGTGATGGGACGAAGATGTTGTAGTCATTATTTTTTGTGATAAATAGATAAATTGTTGCGAGCTGAAATAGTTAAGTCAATGGGAAAGAAACCGATCCCAACTATAAGCTATTTTCACAAGAAAAACATTTTTGAAGTGAAAACTTCTTTAGCGGCGTTGTGCACTTTTTGGGATGGGTAAAAAATGTTAAACTCGCGTCAGGACCGTGACATGACGACACTCTGATCGAAAATTCGTAAGACAAAATTGGTAAGACGATGACGTAAGATTACCGTGACGTCATGTGATATTTGTAAGACGTTGAGTTTTCACTTCTGCCGGCAGGCACTCCCGGAGTGCAACCCGTTTTTTATCACGTTCGCAATATAGGAAAAGGGTTTTTTTTTTCAGTCACGCAGCAGGCGCGCATGTCGGCGCTGTTTCACGTACATAACTAGCTACATTCGATATATAAAGAGATAACATTATACGAAACTTGCGATGTAAGACAAGAAAACACCACCCGCACGCGGATCCGCATGACTAGAAAAAGGCCCTGACAGAAAAATATTCCTTTTCTTATTGTGGTTTTATAAACTTCTTCTAACAATGTATAAATGACAAAAGTCATTGACTAAGCGACATATACCTGTGAAAAACATTTTCATTTAGATAAATAAATTAAACTTTCTATTCAAAAGATAAATAACAGCCCAGGCTCGCGCAACTCTAACAAAAAAATGTTATATGAAACGTGCACCGACGCCATTAAATTCCTTTGATCGTTCGCACACATTTCATACATTCTGGATATCGGTCACGACCAGCTTTTAGTATGGAAGTCCCGACTCTTAAAACGTAGTGAGTTACATTCTCTTTGTAACAGCCTAACAATTGTTTAACAATGTATTTATACCTAGTTCTATTTCTGTGTATTTAATGTTCGGTGTACAACAACGGCCAACTAATTTATTCATTGATTGATTGATGGCGACATAGTTTGCTACCTATAACAAGTAGATACAAGGTGAGATACCTAAGTATCTCAGTGACTTGCAAGATTTATGTCGACCAAAAAAAATCTGCATATCGTTTGTAACAATCGACTCAGAAATCAAACGTACCTATATCTCCCCTTCAACTTAAGATAAACCTGTGAGGCGCTTAGTACAATTTTAGTACAACTGATAGGTATACCTAAATAGTTCTAATTCTGTGTATTTAATATACGGTGTGCAACAAAAGCAAACTTATATATTAATTGATTGACTGAAAGCAAGGCGAGATACCTAAGAATCTCTGTGACTCGGAAGATTTATGTAGACCAACTAAAATCTGCATATCGTTTGTAACTCTGCATATCGTTTGTAACAATTGACTCAGGAATCAAACGTATATCTCCCCTTCAACAGTGATGCACAAGTAGCTACTCTTGTTCATTGAGAATCGAGATAAACCTGCGCTGTGAGGCGCTTAGTACGATTTTAGTAGAACTGATAGGTATACAGATCGGCTCGGTGTCGGCATCGGCAGCCGATGTCGATGGGCGTATCGGTTGAGATCCGATCTTACAGCCTAACGCAGGGGTTCCTAAACTATTTTATAGAGCTCTCGGAGATTTAGGATTTTTTCACGGCGCTCTGGTTATAACCCAATATAGAAATACAACAACATTAATTATATAAAAAATGCACACACATTATATTTGCTAGAACTTGTAAATGCAGGGTGTAACAAAACACCATACTAATATTTAAAGGCGTGGTTTAGACCATCAAACTGAACAACATTCACTATAGAGCCATCATCGAGAAAGAATAAAAAAGCTGTTTTTTCATACAAAAATGTAGTCCTACTCGACTCGGGAACGGCTGAAGTGTGTTTTCACACCTGGCACCCTGTATAAGACAATTTACGAAGATTTTCAATGACATTAGTTGGTGTGATTAAATTCCTAAGGAGATAAATTAAAGCCTCGCCGCGCCCCTTATCTCTTTCCATGGCATACAGTTTGGGAGCCCCTGGACTAATGTGTATGTAAAGCAACTGCATGGTGCAGAGATTAAGTGCAAATTGTACTGTGCTGTTTTGTAGATAAAGCTGTTTATCACGTGCTCGGGATTTGCTTTGTGTTTTGAATTGTGGTAATTCAGTGTTTTGTGTTCTTGATGTAGAGTCATTAGGTTAGTTAAACATAAAATGTTACCTCAGAAAGGCATAATTATTGCGAAATATTATATTCACTTTACGCCCATATAATAGTGGAAGACACGTTATACCATAGGGTCTAAAAATAAATGCATTACAACTTTAAGGGTTGCTTCAGATCACTAAACTGAACAATTTTTACAATGAAAATAAATGAATGAGTAATTTTTTTTCAATACATGGTTCTTTATTATTCTCATGGGACAAACATTGAAATTGTGAAAAAGGAAAAAAAAAATGTATTCCATTCACACAAAACATTCAAAATTTTTCACATTGAACATTTAAAGGAACTGTTTCTTCATAAACAGCGCACTTCTCGCGATAATACAAAACTATAATACACTTCTCATTAACGAACAAAAACGTCCCAAAATTCCAACTAACCAAAGATAACTAACCAAACTCCACAGCTTCACAAAATTATCGATCGAATAATACCCACTTGTGTTCACCGTACCAAAATACAGAAGCCATTCTGCTACCATTACGCCCTCCCCGAGGCTGCAGACGGACGGATAAATATTCATGAGAATAATTCGACAGATTCCCTTAACGATAGCACGTTAAAAAGCAAGTAGAGCCGGGTATGTTGCTAGTTCACCGCAATTGCATTATCGGTCTATGAAGGGACGATATGGATACGAGATTTTGGATTTTCTGGTGTGGTTAGTGGGCTTTCTACATGCTTGTAATCGTTTTCGTCGATGTATGCGAGCCGCAGTGTTTAAGATATGACATGACATTTACGTCTGTAAACTAACTAAGGAAGTAATCTCTGACTTTGCTACACAGAGGTCTGTTAAAACTCCTATACTTGCTCCAACTCATCCCTCTGTAGAGAGAGAAATAAATTTGAATTCTTTATTCAGGTTTTAATTTAATTAAAAAAAAAAAAAAAAATTGTTCCAAGCAAATTTTTAATCATCCAGTATATTCGCAGTTTTAGAAACACATGTTCTTTTTAGCTATATAAGGTAGGTAGGTAAGTATAGAATGTGCTTTACAATCTTTAATTTGATTTAAAATAGCACAACATGGCTGTTAATAATCAATAATATTTGAAACAAGAGTTGTTGTAAATCACTCTTTCCTTTCTAAACCGCCGAATTTTTTCGGTTACGTATCGTAAATTATCAGCCTCTCTACACACCCCAAATCTATAGCACTTTGGCATTATCTGTGTAGCAACAAGGTAGCAACAGGAGAAATTAAAGTGAATTGAAGAGTTGGCTGTCAAAGGTATATAATTACAGCAGGGGTTGCTATGGTAACCGGGAGATTAACGTGTGTGGACAGGTGATGAAACAAAAGACGCTCGTAGAAACACATACACAAGAAACTCAAAATGTCTGCTGGTATTCCACCTATCCACTCGTTTTATGTTAGAATTTCAGATAAGTATTATTTGTTGTTGCCACTGAAATTAACAGTTTTTAACGTAAAATATACATTTTAAAAATTCACAGTAAATATTTTCTGAAATGAAAAAAATATACACAGGGTATTGAATTAAATGCGTTACATATCGAACAGACCATCAAAATGAACATCTTTCACTATGGGACAAAAGAAATCCAGAAAAAAATCTGCTTTCCCAAACATTTGAGTCGAGCAGCGATTGACGTTTTTTATGTAACAGCTGATTTCTTTCCGTGATTTCAAAGTCGGTCCCATAGTAAAAGTGGTCTGAAGGACCCTCTTAAGTATGTAAAGCATTTAATTATACACCCTCTGCATCTTTTGTTTTTTCCTACGAGCACTAATTGCCCAAGATTAAACTTGATAGGTTTCTTTAATACAATATTGTATTGCATCACTCACGAATATTCACAAGGGGAGAGCAAAAAGTCCAGCTACTTCTGAGCAACGTGTATTTGCCATAAAAGTTGTTATACCCTTAATACATTAAACGTAAAAGCTTGGCTTTATTGCGACGCCTTTTAAAAGTGAGGTGGATGGCGTAACTTATACTATGTCGTCTAATGACATAAACATACAGGGTGTTAGGGTAAACAGTTGCATTACTTTAAGGGGTGATTGTACCCATGATACGGAACAACTTGCCCTACGAAACCTATAAGAAATTAGCAACATAATTTTTGGCACAACACGCAGGTTGTGTCTGTCTTACTGGTACCAAACACACTCCACTTTACTTTTGTTTACATTATTAAAATTACAATTCGTATTGGTTAAAGCGACACACAACGTTTAACTAGTAGTAAGTACTTACAAACAAATACATTAATAAAATAAAATGTTAACTGCAGTAACAACAAAATAAAATAGATGATTGATTAAAAATTTGAAAAGGAATACAATGAAATTAATATTTAAAAGTTTATTTACCAGTAAGTACCGAAATTCAAATTAGATTACATTACATCAAAATCAATATAAAATAATTTAAAACAATAGAAAATAAAAAATAAAAATTGTAATTGGTTTGCTCTTGACCTCAATCCAGACTTTCTATACTAGACGCAATCAGCTGATCGAATGTTTGTTTGAAAAGTAATTTTTTTTGCGAATTTCCTCTAGCTTCCTTAGTTAAAGCTGTTCAATATAATGAGTATGTACAATGTTCCCTTAAAGTAATGTTCATCCTAACACCCCCTGTATAAGTAAGTTAAGTATGTTGCTATTACTAGTGGGTGGACGTTGAAGATGTTCGTCTTCGAATACCACCAGCAGGTAAGTGTTGTAAGAGACGATCTAATTACATCTGATATCGTCAACATATCTGATACCTCTGTGGATAATGTAGTCACTAGTCACTGCAAGCACGTATCCAGAGGATAGGTACTTGGGATCCCCCTAAATCCGAATATACAGGGTGTAAGGCTAAACAGTTGCATTACTTTATGGGGTTATTGCTTGCTTGCTTATCGTGTCGACTTCAACTCAACAAAGTCGCTAAATAGTACCTTGCCAGAATTGGGCAATCGATACTGCACCGTCGCTAGCGGTCATGAGCTCCTCCTGCGTGCAGATGTTTTCTTAGGGAAAGTTGTTCAGTATCATGGGTACAATCACCCCTTAAAGTAGGTAATACAACTGTTTACCCTAACACCCTGTACAATGTATAATCTATAGGTACTTATAAATAAAACAGTTTCGTGACTGACAGCTGGAAGATAGAAACATGGAATAAGGAATTAATATTCTTCACTGGATGTAGGGATGCGCTAAGGATTTTTTTTAAATCGACCTCAATAATAGAAGTCAACGTTTTTTGAAATTCACGCGGACGAAGTAGCGGGCAAAAGTTAGAACATTGATAAAAGCTTTTTTTAGATTGTTGTTTCGATGTATGTCCTTTTTTATAAAAGAAATTAAATATTACAATAAACCTACTGTAACGATAGTTTTATTGTTAGAATTTAATTTAATTTATTATTATTAGGTAATAGGTAGCAATTAAATTGAATTACGGTCATATTTTCAAATCAATAAGTCTAGATTCTGCGCCATACATTGACATGAACAACATAAAACATTCGAATATTAGACGTGGAAGAAAATTCCTCATTATCTTCATGAGGATTATACCATTTTGAGTTTCTGCAGCGTTAATAGAAATTACACTCACGATCTCACCACCTTGCTGTCAGACGTCGGGCCTAGTGGCAAAGGGGCATAAATCTCAATCATAATTTGTGTGCGTCGGGCACGGGCCAGCGCGGTCCAATGATTGATGGGGTACTGCCCGCGCGCTTATTCCGAATTCAAACGGGCCAACGAACGGGCGCGGTCCAAAATGGCCGGCCAGTAAATTGATTAAAAATCTATTAGATTCATAGTTAAGCTGAGGTATTTTATATTATTTGATAGCGACATTATAATTGTAAGTAAATCATATAGTATGACATTTAGTATGGAAAAAGGCCGAGTCACGCGCAAGTAGAGAAATCATTCTAGAGTAGAGGAGCTAAAGATTTCTCGAGCCTGATAAACGTAATAATTTTTTGTCAAAATATCGCCAGTGATAAGAAAGGTAGTGTCTAAAAATAATTCACAGTAATGAAAATTCCGAGAACACTCTCGAAATTAGGAAAATACCTTTACAAGGTTAAAACTGGATTTATTGCACTTTTCCGAGTAGCCGACCTTTAACCCTTTTGAGTTAGGGTCTTTCTTCATCCCTTCCTTCCTTCGGAATAGTTTCACTTTGTAATATTTGTGGCACGTCCATCTCTAGGGGTACGGCGGGTGTAGCTGGACCGTGTAGCCTAGAGGAAGGATGACCTTAATTTATTAATAGATTGTTCATAGCCTCGGCTTGGGCCCTTCCGCGGCCTAATAAATAGATCACCCCTAAAATAATAATGCGTTTTCGACGGGCCACCCCGAACTGAAACATAAATTTTATGGGATTAAAAGGGTGACGCAATGTCGTCGGTTTATGGGCCGATGAAAATTTTGGTAGTTATTTTTATGTGCATATATTATTTTATGGGCTCTTTTTATTTGAATGAATGTCTGGATGTCTTTATGCCGTACCTGTGCCCTATATTAAGCGGAAATATATCATTGAAGGTACCTACTCGGTCCTCCCTAAAACTCGAAACGATACTTTGTTGGCCCAAAAAAGTTTGTCGTTACGATAAAACTTTATTTGACCTTGTCGTCACATTGAATATATTTTGGGAGAAAAATGTCCATTAAAATTTAGTTTTCTTTTAACATCTGGTATTAGCCTATTCACACTTCGTAAGAAGAAGACTACTAAACATCTGCCAAGGAAAGAGAAGTTGCTGCTAAAAGAGAAGGAGCCAAAACGCCTGCCAAGCGTGGTGATTAAAAAGAAATCACAGGCAGGTTTATGGATGGTTAGGTTCGTATGATCTATCTCATATTCAAAACACTGAGTTACGTCATCAAACGATAGCTCAATGTGAAATTAAATCCCATTATTTGGTAGAACTTCTTACTGACCAATATTATATCTACTGCAACCTGGAAGATCTATTGTAGTGGTCATACACCTTAAGGTCATTAGCATTACCGAGGCCCACGGATCGCATGAACCGTATTATGCCATTGAATAGGAGATCCCTAATTCTCGGTAGGTATCACTGCGTATCGAGTTATAGACTCCTGCTGTAAATGAGTACTTCGCATTCGCAAAGGTGTATGGGCGTTTCGTTTGCTCATCAACAAAATCTGCAAGAGGATGAACCTACAAGCCCCATTCTTTGTCGATGCTTGACAAAACCCATTACGCCAAAATGAAGTTTGTTCAACATTCCGCAATATACAATTCGCACCGTAAGCAACGTTCACAACTGGAACAAAGGTCGCAGAGTAATACATTCGCCGAAGTTTGCCACCAGAGGGCGCATGCGGCCTGCATTACATCGAACTTGTAGGAAGTTGGTGTTCTTATTGTTTCAATCATTGACGTAGAATACTATGGACGCCGGCCGGGTCTAGTACAAAATTCTCGAAAAAAGTATCCGAGACTAAATTACACAAACCTAAGTACGTACGTGTAGTAATTAATATAAACCAACTAAAAACATTGAAAATGCTGAAATTCTTTTCCATCCCACTCCCTTATCGGGGCAGGGCGTGTGCGTAGTCGGCCGATCAAACGAAGACTCACGTAATTGGTTCTCTTTTAATGTTTTGGTGCTCTTTTGGTTCGGACACTTTTGAGCGCGAATCCTACGTCCAGCACGGCTAGCATGCCACCCACGACAAAGCGTTTAGACGAGAAAAACGTCATGCGTGCTCTTTCTGGCCTACGTAAAATAATAAAGATGGAGGCACGTCTCGATTTTTATCGTTTTCTCGGGGGTGGCATGCGAGCGAGGCCTACAGTAGTCGGTAAGTCATTGGTTTCAATACTCTATTTAGGTTAGAATTGGAGTCGCGTTGTAGGTCTACTATTGGGAGGTCACGTCGCGTGTGAGTCGTCAGTTGCCCCCTCCCCGGCCTACAACGAAGCTCCGGTGGTGTTCTTTTCTAAAAACAACCCTTAAAGTCACCAAAATACATTAAAGTCACGTAGGTCCAGTAGTTTTGTATGAAACAGCTGTTTTTTCTCGTTTCCTGAGGTACGCTCCATATCGAAAGTGGTTTAGTTTGAAAGAACGAGTTCACCACGAGTTACCACAGCCCGGACACTGCATACAAAAATTTGAAATTGACAGGATGACGTCAGCACATGCGAAACCAAAGAAATTGAACCTTAAGTCTTCTTCGTAGGTAACGAGTAACCAGTGCAAGGTAACCAGAGGGCGATAGAGGGGGTAAGGTAAAAAGGTTGGTGGGAGGAAGGGAGTGTCCGTACTGTATCTAGTAATAGATACTCTTTCTTATACTGTGCCAATGTTTCCCATACACCCTGTAAGTTATCCAGCTTCGTTAACCAAGTTTCTTTTGACCATAACCTACTGACCTGAAACAAAACGTGTCACGAGTTAAAGATAAGTTTACTAAAATAATACATTGAACTGGGACGATCGTGTCTGTTTAATTAAGAAGTGGATTATGCCCTGTCATATTCGCTTCGACCTTAATACGGATTAGATGAAATATTCCACATTGGGACGTTTCCATTCCAATATTCCCCTTGTTCGATGATAATTATTATTGTTTTAATTATTTACTTTCATGTTTTGTTTTGATGAAATAAATAGGTCGGTAGATTACTCATATTTTACAATGACGGGTCTGAAATATACAACGTGTTAATGAATTAACGCAAAACTAGAGAGTAGTTTGTTTAGAATCGAGAGGAGAATCGAATTATCATGTTTTCAACATAGGAAATTTTTTTCAAAATATTAAATATTTTGTTCGTAAAATTTAAAATTTACTGAACCCGATGTCAACTGACCGCGCAGGCACACTCAACCTACTTACTACCAAAACAAGATTCTTAAAATGTATCCATGAATTCGTTAGCTCTTTCATTCATTGCTGAAATGATAGCAAATCATTTTTTACTCAAAACTTAAAATGCGGATAACTTTAAATTTTAACTATCACAATTCTGAAATTATTTATTCAATCTAATTATTTTGTTATAAATCATTTGGGGTCTATGAGGATTTGCGCTAATTTATTAACACGTAGAATTTAATTCAAACGATATTTTTATTGCTAACCAGCGTTTTTTTGTTACTTTGCTTATGAATATTTGCAATTTCTTATCTAAGGTATCTTCAACCAGTTTCCTGTTTATAGCGTGATCTCATACCTAACAAAACCATCAAACTGAGCAACTTTTATTTTACAATTGGTCCAATAATTAAATCGTGAAAAATAATATGTTTAGTTCATAGTAAATGTCAATGGCTACTTGACCCGAGTGTATGGAACAGATGATTTTTATTAGGTACAATATCAGACCAAAAAAAATCTTTGATATCAATGTTGGGGCCATAGTGAATTCACTTTGATGCTCTGAAGGACCCCCTAGGGGTACTTACTAGGGGTTGCATTACAAACTTTGATTATCTTGACTTTATAGCATAGAGATAGGAAGTACTACGTTTATGGTGACTCTGTACACAGGTGACACAAAATTTAATACTTTACCCACCCGACCTAAATATTGATTCTAACGACAACCGAACCAAATGAAGATAATTTAATGTGATATTGTATAACTTAAGTCAAAATTGTGTAGTACCTACTTACCCTGTACCCTCGATGTGTGTATGCTGATATAAGAGCAGGTTGGGACTGCAAATCAGTGCTGAGCAGCAGATCTTATGAGGTCCTGCCAGCGGACACTGAGTCCTAACCCATTGCCACAATGTGTTTTTATTTTATTTTTTATTTTTGTCAAGAAATGTTTAATTTGCTTTATTTACTAACTACATATATTCTGTGTTTGTTTACTTTATATTATACGAGCTTTTACCCGCGACTTCGTCCGCATAAATTATATACCAGATTTTAAGTCAGATGTTACGCTACCAAACAAAAAAAGTTTCATAAAAATCGGTTCAGTAGTTTTTGCGTGATACTCGAACAAACAAACACCCAAACAAACAAACAAACAAACAAACTAAATTCTTTTTTCAGAAATTTACAGTTATAATAGGCAAGATTTTATGATATGGATGGCCTAATTAATGTTTAGCTGCACGGAAAGGAAAATCGTACGGTACAGCCATATCATAATCTGTTATTTAAATTTTTCTGTTTAAATGAATCTGTTTAATTGTTTTTTGCTGGTATCTATTCTGTATTTTTGTGTGGCAATAAAGTGCATTTTAAATTTTTATTTATTTAACCGAAAATACATAGCATTTTGGCATAAACAAGTACATAAGTATTAATGAAGAGATGATTCGCCAACAAATTAAACTGTCCATCACAACAATGTAAACGATCATTGGATTTAATTAATCACAAAATTATGTAACGAAAGGGTTTGGGATCAGGGATGCGCGATCGTGATAACCGACGGGAAGATGACTAACAATGCGGTTTAAGCGGATAGAGATTAACGGAAAGCGATGAGCGGACAGCTAAGCGATCGCTGGATGAGCCTGAAGTGCAATTTTTTAACCCCACACAGCCTACACGGTTTAGGAGTTACAGTTGTTCAATGGTCAGTTATGGTCGCAAAAAATGAATATATGCATGAATATGATACTTTTGATTTTGGAGATATGTTTTCATCGAAATACCTACTATGAAATATTATTTTCCTTTGAATCATATCACAATCAATGATGATTGCACTTTCAACAAAATATTAACAGTTTTTATAAAAGATGCGTATTTTATTTTAAGCACACTAACATTCTTTTAAAAGCACTGTATCACCATACCACTGCGGTCTGCGGTCGCGGTCCAGGCGTTCTTTCAAGTAAAAATGTTCGTCTCAGCAAAAATAATTGCTGCGCTCTTTCATGTGATTGATATTCACAATTTGATTCAAACTCTCAGTACCTACCTAAACTAGAAACCTCAAACGACATAGAAGGGTGTCAAATTTAATGCGTTACGTATCGAACAGGGTGCTTCAGACCATCAAATTGGACAGCTTTCACTATGGAGCCAATACCAAAATCGCAAAAAAAGCTGTTCCATAAAAAATATCAATAGCTACTCGACCGAAAAGATACAGGTGTTTTTTTATTCGTTCGCAAGGTAAAAGTTATTCAGTTGGTCTAACTTACTCTAAAGTGTCCTGTTCTATTGTAATCCTGTACATCTGTTCGAAGCCGTTTGACCGCAAACCGCGTTTGTTTGACCGTATCTTTTGAGATGGTGATCAACCGCTGCCTCTCACAAATGAACCCGCCCAACTTTTTCGAGGTTAACGAGATGGCAAATTTTGAAAAACAAGCGGCCTCGATGAGGGTCGGGAGTACAATTAAAAAGCGAAATGTAAGCCCAGGATTAACTGGCCCTGAAATAATGAGGCGATTTGCTGAATAATAAGGGAATGCTGCATATATTATACTAATGTTCTGTTAGGGACTCGTACCTAGCAATATTTGAGTTAAAAATAGCCGAAGACAATGTAGGATTTTAGTAAAGGTTCTTATCACATGTTACACTCAAATTTAATATAAAGGATTCATCTGGAAGATCAAAAGTAGGATGCAGTCTGATTTCAAAACTACGAAATAAAACTTGTTCAATATTGGATGACTCGTTTACGCTTTTATGTATTACTAGCTGTTGCCCGCGACATCTTCTTCGTAGACTTTAAAAAAGTATCCTACGTGTGAATCTAGAATATATTCTATCAGTGTGCAAATTTTTTCCCAAATCCGTTCAGCCGTTTTATGCGTGATTAAGCCACAAACATAAAATCTTACAAATATCGAAACATCGTGACAAACTTTGAAATTTATAACATTAGTAGGATTTTCAATTGTAGCCTTAATTGCTGTTTGCATGGAATTACATAGTTAAAATGATTTATTTCTTTTAATATTTTACAAATGCCTGACGCACTACTCATGTCTTGTCATATTGTGGAGATTGTCCTGTCTTGTCTACCACACCATAATTCTTCTTCCATCTCTGTCATACCGTTAAATTAGTTAATCTGGAGACATTGTTTCCAGATATAGCTTCCTGGAGTGCGATTTTTGAATTTCATTAGCTGAGTTCAGCAGTTGAAAACGTCAAAATTACTGTGGAGATCCAAGCATCTTTCTACTGCTGATTTGACTTTCAAAAATCATACTTCAGGAGTGCGAAAAAAAATTACGACATGGTTTTTACCTGTCCTTGATTCCAAATCACCAATTTTTGGATTTTTTGTCGGTCTGTTTGTTTGTTTGTTTGTTTGTATGTTCGTTTGTTTGTTTATTTGTTTGTTTGTTTGGGTGTTTGTTAGTTCGGGTATCACACAAAAACTACTGAACCGATTTTGATGAAACTTTTTTGTTTGATAGCTTATGATCTGACTTAAAATCTGGTATATAATTTATGCGGACGAAGTCGCGGGTAAAAGCTCGTAATAAATAAACTACCTAGGCCAGACATTTTCCCATAAGTCAAAGAACTGAAAACAACAGAGAACCAACCAGTATCTAAACTAGATAGTCATAAGAACCAAGTTTAAATCGACAAGTGACATCGTGACCATTAAAAAAAAATCAAACACACAGCTAACGACGTCGTTCAGAAAAAAAGTCCACTTTCAAGTGTCACTTCAGGAGTAAAGTTTCCACAATAAGACCACCGATAAAGTAACAAGTCGGAAAATTTCCTCTACTCGTTTTGCCGCAGCCGAGATCGAGAATCAGGTCGGAAATATCGACTTGAAAATTTCTAGTTTGTTAGTTTGCAATGACACGGCGGCTAGGCAAAGATTGGATTATTTCTCGTTGCAACTACCTACCTACCCTATTCTCGGTCGATCTCTTATTTTGCGTGGTTCACTTGTTTTAAGAGGTTCATGGTTTCTTATCTTGCAAAATTATACAGAGTATAAACTTGACTATTTTGTTGCTCCATAGAAAATGGCTACACTCAACTCAAATGTGTGGGATAGTTATCGCGCTTTCTATGTTTACTTCATAGTGAACGTTATTTATTTAGCTTGATGGTCTGAAGCATCCCTGAAATATTTGTTAAGTTTACACCCTGTATCCCACTACCACGACTTCTAATCAAATGTTCTTCTTATCGTGTGGGCAGAGCCCTGGTGTCAGAGTTTTTTCAGACCGCCTTACGGCCTCTGACGTGGTGACGTGGTCTGTCGTAATCAAATGTTGAAATGCTTTGATTAAATTAAAAAAGTGTTTAATTTAATTTATCGATGTTTGAATGTGATTCGATTCGTTCTTCGTGGTCCAATAAGAAGCAGATATATGTTACTAGCGCGCGCAAAGTGAAGGCACAGTACAGGGTGTAACAAAACAAGGGGGTGCTTCAGACAGTCAAACTGAACAACTTTCACTATGGAGCCAAATTCGAAATCGCGAAAAAAAAATCTTCTGTCCCATATGACACTGCTGGTACCGACTCGACTAAAATGTATGGGACAGCTAATTTTTTTTTCGCGATTTCGAAGTTGGCTCCATAGTGAAAGTTGTTCAGTTTGATGGTCCACGTGCTAGCATGTTTTGTTACACGCTGTATAAGAAAGAGTATACAAAAAATACAAAATACAAAAATGTTTATTATGACCTAATAGGGTCTTTTTTCAATAGTCAGCGTCAAGTAATGCTACGAGCGTGACTACTGTGACGCGAGGTTTCAATGTATAAGGAGCTTTAAACTACATCTTTGTGCACGTTATGCAAGAACTAAAGGATAATAATATACTAATGTAAACTTCTCATGCATAAAATACATACAATGTAGGTACCTTCATTTGTTGGTCACAGGTGCTGGCCTGAAATTGAGTTCCCTAAATTACTGTAACATACGATATTATGCAAATAAGTGTATCAGCTAGCGGTGCCTATTGGAAATTCTGTTATCGCCTTTGTTTCTGTTAAACGAGTTTTATTTATCTAAGTGCATAAGTACTTGATAGTTTGATATATTGTCATTTAAATGGAACTGTACTTACATATTATATGCCATTATTTTAAAACTCATTATTATTTCTGATAGTATTTAGTGAAGTATGAATGATAACAATAAAAAATTGTTACAAATTACTTTTTAAACAACATAATTATTATAACGTTCTTGTCCACTTGCTAAGATGCTGTGCGATGCTCAGGAAAATCTTCTCGAACCCTTTCCACCGAAAGATTACATCAGGTGTATTGAAAAAGATCGTGTATTTTAGGGATCGTGGTGTATTTCTGATTTCTGGTGTTTGACATAATTATGTATAAATTTAAATTTGTTCCTGACTTACCCGTGTTGTCCCATTGTTAGGCAAAACTCTATCCCACTTTTCTGTTAAAATTTTACTATTTTATTAATTATTCAGTCCTTCCGTCTGATCACTGTATGCAAAAGAAAACATCGCTAATTTTAATTACGAATTTTTTCGCACGCAAAATTTTTGACGAAGCATGTTGCAGACAGATACAGAACATTTTGCCTTTTATACGAAGCGTGTCGCAGATCTGAAGTTTGTTCTTTAAAATTTCCAATTCCAATTTCCCATTTATATTTTTTATTACTTTTTTTTTTGTATTTTTTATTTTTTTTCTAAGATAAAAAAAGAGGACCAAAGTACCTACCATTAAATATTTCTTTGTTATGCAGTTAAGATTTGATTAAAACAAAGCTACCCAGATGGAAACTTTTATATTATACTAAACTCTATTATATGCTTTATAGTTTATTGAATTGAACAATTTGTCTAAAACTGAGCTTCAAAACAATTCTGAATTCAATCACTCTTGTCCAGTTGATACGTGCACAAACAAAGATATAAAAGAAAAATATTGTTGTATCCACTATAGCTACATTGATTTCCTATGAGGCTCCGATAGCTTTCGGGTAAGCTTATTGAATATTTTATATTGTAAATATTGATATCGGTCGGTAACTGAATTTGTTTGCTACAATATTGATTGGTTTTTCAGACTGTTGCGATTCCAAGCCGAAAAGGAAACAACTATTACTTAGGAAGAACCGACAAGGTTTTTCATCCATCCAAAAAAAATCAGGGTAGAAAATAATCGAAACATGGCATGGCATGGCATAATATATTTTTGAAATAGGCTATTTGACAACTAGTCAAATCAGCTACTCTTTATTGGACGTCAAAACGTGCGCTTTGTATGCACATTTGTACTAAATAATGAGTTGTGACGTCATCAACATTTCATTACTTTTTTTAAGTTTATGTTGCTATTAAAAATTGTATTCAAGCTAAAAACTCAATGAAAATGGGAGTTTAGCGTCATTATCTATCCTTTTTTTATTAAGGTAAAAATAAAATACAGGGTGTACAATAAAATGGGACAGCTACTTAAAGGGGTGCTTCATACCATCAAACTGAACAACTTTCTCTATGGGACCAATATCGAAATCGCGAAAAAAAATCTGCTGTCCCATACATTTCAGTCGAGTTATGTTTGCAGTTTTGTATGGGAGAGCGGATTTTTTTTTTCGCGATTTCGATATCGGTCCCATAGAGAAAGTTGTTCAGTTTGATGGTCTGAAGCACCCCTTTGAGTAGCTGTCCCATTTTATTGTACATCCTGTATATTGTAGTCAAATACCCAATTCAGTATTACATGGTGTTCCGTTCAGTGGACAGGGCAGGTTGAAAAATGAACGTTGTAATGAAATAACATAATTTTCAGTAGGTCCCTTGGGCCCCAGCCGACCCCGCATTCAATTACAGTGATAACGTCACGCTACACTACAATTATGATGCTAATCCGTCAATCGGTCATGATAGTCATGAATAAGTCCCAGGATTGTGTGTCGGTTGAAAATTGATACTATTATTAATTTAGATACACTATAATTGAGTTTTGGAAGGGATGTTTAGATAGGTAGGTATTTGTATTAGGACATTGTTTTAAATTAAACAAAAAGTCCTACTATCCTTGGCAATAAGTGGTTACTATAATTTATAGAAGATTATTATTAGTTTTGCTTGCTGATTTACCTATGTAGAATTAATTTCGTCTTAGGTATAAAAATCAACACATCATGGGCTATTTGCATACTAACCATGGCGATTGGTTGAACTGTTGAAGCGTGGTGGTTGAACAACCAAAGAACTCTCATTTGTCCCTCACATTACGAGCGACGTTTCAAAAGGCTTTAGAGTTTAAGAGTTTCTGGCAGCATCTTCTCTTAACGGAACACCTTCCGACGCGGTGGTAGAGTGAAAAATGACGTCAAAAATCTATCTATATGATATTATTTTGAATAAAAAAATGTTGATTTCATTTCATTTAAGAACGAAAAAGATCATTCTAAAATGAATTTTGAATATTTTTGCTACTTTTCAAAACGTAGTTGATTTAAGTAATAGAGAAAGTTTCCGACCAATGCGCAACTCAAGAAAGTCGTGATAATATTTATTTAAAAAAATATGATATAAAATGGACCATGGACTAGTTATAATCGAGACATACTTAGCAAACACTGTCTCTCCCTCTCATGTCCATACGTACATAAAAACACTAATACTCCAGCCAATTCCACCACCATGTCCCATTCCATATTCAATCGGATCGAGTTACCGAAGTGGCCCGATATTGATATTTGACAAATAAAGTAATATATCAAACCACATTAGAGGGTCGTGGGACATTAGCTGGCCAGAGAGACGTCCAAACCACTTAGGAAGTCACGCGTATCAAGCCATTTTGCAACTTACAACTGAAGGCATAAGAGCTCTATCGGATGGTTTCTTATGTGGCACATGAACTGTAATCTTGAGCGATAAGGAGTGTGCGTGGATGCCATTACATTTATTGCCGAAGCAGCGGGGGTGAACAAAGTGAACAAGTGATAGACATTTTAGGACGGCTGTACACTTGCGTTTGTATTCGATTGGGTATCGGTTTTTCGATTTGTCAGTTTTCTCAAAGAAGATAAGAAAGAAGATTGTTCATCGTATTACGATTTTTTTGGTACACGAAACAAGATATTCAATTATTAATGTTATTTTATTAGAAGGCTATCATCAACATAGATCAAACAATATCATGCCATAATGACAGTCAGTGTACGCGCAATAAACGCCAAAACGGCTGTACACTACTTTGTTGGCAACTGTAAGATTATCTTAGATCTTTTCGAAAGTGGTGCAATAGATTTCGTGAATATTCAAACACACAAACATACGGTTCAAATACTCATTTTACTTATTCGTCTTTAACTTTCTACCACTGCTTGAACTAAAGCATAACGACACTAAACAAGCACATTTACAACATTGGAAAAGTTATCAGCAGACTCCGAAAGTAGTAAACAGGTTGTAAAATTAAATGTGTTACAAATCGAACAGGGTTCTTCAGACCAACAAACTGAACAACTTTCACTATGGAGCCAAGATCGAAATCGCGAAAAAGAGCTTTTCGATAAAAAATTTCAATACTTACCTAATCGACCAAAATGTATAAAAGAAGAGTTTTTTGCGATTTCAAAGTTCATCCCATAGTAAAAGTGGTAACATACGTTCCTCCAAAAACGTCGATACGTAGCTTGTTGTCCGCCTTACACATTGACGAATTTGAAAGTCCATCAGCTCAGTAGGGAGTTCGCCTCTTCGCCTGTATGCGAGTAGTTATATATACTACATCAATAAGTTGTGCACACGCTTCCGTATTAGAGCTAAGGATATTTTATTGTGCCGACAAAGCCGATTTAACGCAAGTCTGGATTTATTGCGAGTTATTACAGTAAATTGTGCGTGGACTACATTTTCCATTTTGTTAGAGATAGTTGTAGGGCTTAGTGTGTATCTTTTTAAATAAATGTTTTTAGATATATTTATACTTACGTTATCTAAATACATTTATTGTTTTTTTATTTATAGTTAATGGACTCTTGCTTGTGCGATAGCACTCCATTTCCGCCAGTGTCCAGTAGTTTGTGGGAGTAGATATCCCAATCTCGATCAGGATTGATTTTGATCTAGAACATGTCTCTAAAGTCACGTTGCAGGTTCTGACACGAGCACTTGTCTCGCGTGGTGTTCGCGCGTTGCGTTTTTGCCTGCCACGAGGCTCCGCATGTATTTAGATACATTTTATTATTAAATTCACATTTGAATTTCATATTGGCAGCGTAAGAATTTTAACATTACCAGATCTGTTTCATTTTTGAACTATTTACTTTCAAGAAATAAATTATACTTATTTCGTAGTTTTCAACTATTTACTTACGAAATATTAACCGCCAAATTCCAACTTTCATATTTACCTGAAATAAAAAGAAAGCATTTAAGTTAACAATGCGAGTAAAAAGCAAATCACAAAAGACATTAAAAAGTAAAATAACAATGGCGCATTCCATTCTTGAGAATTTACGACGAAAACACTCTAGAGATTGCGCCGCGGGCATCCCGTCTGAAACGACTGCTATATAGAATAAATCAAAAATTAATTTTTTATATTTCATCTCATCATGCTCTTGTTTTAGCCTTTTATCCGCCGCTGAGTGGATTTACGTTCGCATTATGAACTTGTCAGATTATTATAAGGAATTTTGGAATCTAAATCGATAAGGGGACGTATACGGTGTAGCTCATAGAGAAAATAACGCGCTCCCCTGGGGAGAGATGTTGTATCGAACTGTGCACAGATACTCAACTGGGCCTGACGTCATAATAGCGGGAAGTAGCGTATTTAAATGTTAACCCTTCCCCTCACCCGTTTTTCACCCCCTTTGTTGGCGACAACATTTTCTATAGAAACAAGCCGATATGCCATCTCTTCTTACTCTATGGTGTAGCTGACACAGCCTAACAAATACTGAAACGATGAACTCAGACCGTCAAACTGAACAACTTTCATTATGGAGCCTACTTCAGGAAACGCGAAAAAAATAAGCTATCCCATACAAAATTGCTTTAGGTACCTACCCGACTAAAATGTATGGGACAGCTGATTTTTTTTCGCGTTTCCTGAGGTAGGCTCTATAGTGAAAGTTGTTCAGTTTGTTGGTAGTTTACAGTTTCAGTATTTGCTAGGCTGTCACTGAAACCCTTTATATTCTACCGAACTGATGAAGTGGTGAAGGCACCATGTAGGTAGGCAGGAGGCTGGCGGTAGGTATCCTACTAACTAACATTTCAAAAGGAGATCGTTTTGATTTTGCCTTTGACGAGCTGTACATTTATTATGAGATGCAAAGGTAACTAGTAAATAAATAAATAAAAATAAAAATGCCTTTAATTTCTCATCCTTATGTTCTAAGAGAATAACAATATCATTTTTAAAAACATAAAAAAGTTGTTGCATGCAGTACAATAATAGTAAATGAGGCATTTAGTACATTTTTACATTAATTAATTTCAAAAGGTAACTAGTAATTCGGTTGAAATAAATGAAATCATGAATGGATAAATTAATGGTCTTTCTTACATGGTAACAGGTTAACCTTGTGACTGGAATGTAACCTTCAATCTACAGGTGTTAAGGTAAAAAGTTGCATTAATTACTTCAAGGGGTGATTGTACCCATGATACTAAACAGCTTTCCCTAAGAAACCTATAGGAAATTAGCAAAAAAAATGTACTCTTGAATGCGATCAGCTGATCTTGCATTTGTTAGCGAAAGTTGTTCAGTATCATAGTAAATGCTACTGTACGACAGTCACACTCTGTAGAACAGAAAAACCAAAACATTCTTCTAAAACGCATTAAACAATAATAAACTTTGCCCATAACTTACAGTTAGGGACGGACTGTCAGTCCTCAAACCTCGGATCGGTTCCGTATGGTCGTTGCACACATCAGAAAGCCGGTAACTTTTGACATGTCCTCCGGCAAACTCTCGCCAGTAAACTTTTGCATTAGAGATGAAGTTTCACACAAAACTTATTCCCTTTTGCGAGGAATCTTCACGCAATGAGCGGAACAAATCTTTCGTAAGAACCTAAACGTCGTCTTTTTCCCTTCTGTTTCTAAGTGTTGAGTATTTTTCGGTGTTGAATTTCGTACAAAAAAAGATTACGATTGTATGTATTACGACTGGTTCAACTCAGTTGTTGGCGTTCTTCTTATCGTGTGGGCAGAGCCCTGGTGTCAGAGTTTTTTCAGACCGCCTTTCGGCCTCTGACGTGGTTTTTATGTAACGACTACTACCACTAAAAATAGTAGCCGGGACCAACGGCTTAACGTGCCAACCGAAGCACGGAATCACTTTTCTTTTCAGACAATCAGGTGATTCAGCCTGCAATGTCCTAACCAACTGGGGAAAAATGCACAAAGTGACATATCACTAGGTGTCCCCCGTGGGAATCGAACCCACGACCTCCGTATCGAGAGCCAATGCTCTTAACCATTAGACCACGGAGGCAGTTGGCGTTGATGAGCTGTCAGGTGGCTAACATAGCATATCAGTTTAGGAGATACAGCCGTTCAAAGGTCGGACCTTTGAATAGCTGTATCTCCTAAACCGACTGACAGATTATGCCAGTTTTTCTTCTTTTCACAAAGCTACAGTGCATATTACAATAATATTACATGAATAGCCTTGCAGCTGATCATAAATGTTTCACTGACGTTTAAACGTCTGTAACTCCTAAACCGACTGGAGTTATGCAGGGAGACCTGGTCCATCCCCATCACAGAGATGCTCTATACCCTATGAATACTGAATCAGCCTTGCAGCTGATGGTTATCAAAAGTACGCTTATATCTCCTATAATATTAACTTTACAAACAATTCGAAAAAACGGACAAAATGAAATCGATTCTAAGAAAACTTTTCTATCTCGCGTGCACATTACGTAAACCCGTGTTACGACTGTTCTAGTTTGAATTCTGTTAAAGTTTTCCAATTATGTTAAACTAGAAATATGAATAAGCCGATATTGTAAACAATAGCCTGCGTGCACAAAAAGGATGGTCTCCTCCACAACGTAATTTCCGCCGGCAATGGAGCGTGAATTCTGACGAAATTCCGTCGAAATTCCGCCAATCGCCGTTATTAAGCGGACCGCGAAAGGCACGTTTTGTAGCATGATGTATAGCAACGGTTGGATCGATACTGATGGACTGCTCAACTTTCCTTTTAGCTAAGAATAGGCAGTGAAGGATTGACTCTTCGACGGTTCGGCTGTTTGGCAGTTTTTATTTGGAAACCTTTTTGTACGAGTATTTCTACTTTACGATAAGATCTTGCTAAACTTTCTGAGTGTTGTCTTGTTATTAGACTATCAATCCAATTAATACAATATCCATTTAAGAATCGAAATGTTGACTTGTAATGCCATGAATTTGTACGATGAAAAATACAGGGTGTAACGGACAGCCTGGCAAATACTGAAGCGGTGAATTCAGACCACCAAACTGAACAACTTTCACTATGAAGCCTACCTCAGGAAACACGGAAAAAATCTGCTGTCTCATACAAAACTGCTGTACCTACCCGACTAAAATGTATGTGACCGACAGACAGCTGATTTTTTTTCGTGTTTCCGTAGGTAGGCTCCATAGTGAAAGTTGTTCAGTTTGAGGGTCTGAGTTCACCGTTTTAGTATTTGCTAGGCTGTCACTTACACCCTATATAACTTAAGTGAGGACAAATGGAGACCATAATAACTATTTTTAGGTCTTTATTTTTCCTTACTTAATCTTGAAATTCCAAAAGCAAAATTTCCCAACTTAATAATTATATTTATTTTATTCCTTGTAACTGCAGTCAAAACAATACAGGAAATAACATGCAAATCATTCTCTGGGAAGACCACATTAAATAATTAATTTAACGATATTAGCTATAATGTTTTCCTTATAATTAACACTATATAAATACTCTGATATTAACAAAATCCATCAGTTCCATTAAATAATTCAACATGGATATTAGAATTGTAGGAATATTTGTTTTAATAACCATAGTCCAAAGTGGTGACATTAATATAGGTCACAACGACGGTATCAGCAGAAAGATTTTTGATGAAAATCGACAAGCACGTCCAGCATTGTGGCGAAGGAAACATACTTACACAGTTGTTGCAAACATCAGTGAAATAATCAGTCACATCGTAGTTACCGACTTGAGGCCGAAAAAAGATGGATTTGCAAGCATTATAAGCGGCGGACAAGGACTGCAATACGTTACTTTCAAACTCAAAAGTCCTTCGATATTCAAAGGATATCAGTTTCATATAGAGGTTTATGCTGTACCTCTTGAATCCTATACAGAAAAAATCAGTACAGACATAATTCCAGTGACAGAATCAGAAGAATCTAAAAATAGAAGATTTATGGATGAAGAAGTAGAAGGACTAAGGGCTGAATTAGAGGAATTAGAGCTTCAAGAGACATCGACATCATCAATAACATTAACAAATGTTGAAGGCGACAACTGAGTAACTCAGCTATATCAGTGACAAAAGCTGAAAAAGAAATCATTGTAAACATAGATATATTATAATTGTAAAGCTTAAAAGCAGCAGAAGCTTTGCTTAGCTTAGCTTAGTCGATGTTATGAAAGATATAAGATAAGTCACATAAAAATTAGGTACTACCGAAACATTATACTGTATAGTAGCTTCCAATTTTTTGACTTTTTTGACGACCTTTTTTGAGGGTTTTTGACGACCCGGTTGGTGTAATGGTTACCACGCCGGACTGCCAAACCAGGGTCCTGGGTTCGAATCCCGGTTCGGTCATGGATCTTTACATGTTTGTGCCGTTGTTGTATGGTTTCCATAATAAACAGCCTATTAATAGTGCTTTCTTGGGATCATTACAATGTATGTGCCTGTGAGCGTTAAAAAAAAAAAAAATAATAATAATAATTATAGCTTATACTTTCCGATTTTCCTATGATTTTTTATTTTATTTCTGAAAATGTCTAGCATGCAATGAACATTTTTCAAGTTCAAATCGTTGTGTTTAAAAATACCAGGATATTCACAGACCTTGAAAGGCAGGAAATGCATTTGCAAATTAGATTTCAACCCCCCTCCTGACGCCGCCGGCGGCGCGGCGCTATCGTGTCTTCAGCCTTTGCCTTTTAACCTCTCCGGTCACATGAGGAGATTTTCGGAAGCTCCCCTTTGTCTATGGTTTTATTTTTAAATTTTCGTTTAGTAAATTGGATTCCTTTGAATGGGATTTTTGTAGAAGGTACAGATGTAAATACTAGTCTACATTTTATTACTAATGCTGTCATCATAGCAAGTGCTTAGAATACAAAGAAGAATGTTTGGAATCTTCGAAATGTTGGCTTTAATAACGCTTAATTTTTTGTAGTATTGAACTGTCGTGTTTGTTTGTAACTGAACAACTTTCACTATGGGACCAATATCGAAATCGCGAAAAAAAAATCATCATCATCATTCATCATCATACCAGCTGATAGACGTCCACTGCTGGACATTGGCCTCCCCCAAAATGAGGAGATTTGCCATAATCGCCATGATACGATGCGTTTGCGATGTTCCATACTATACTACAGATCTACTCGAGCTAAATGTATGGGACAAAAGATTTGTTTTTATTGAGATTTCGATGTTGGTGAAAGTTGTTCAGTTTGATGGTCTAAACCACTCCTTAAAATTTTCTATTTTTATTTTTACTTCTGTAACACCCTGTATACTACACATTTACTTAAAAGGTACCTAGTTCTAGTTTTCTTTTTTTATACCTATTGGATTATATTTTATCATATTTCTGTGTAATTAATAAAATTAACTCTATTTACTAATTGTGATCTTGATTATATTAGCAAATTCTGGTAAAATGTTTTCAATTTACCAAGAACACAGAAAAACAAACTGTAAAACTCTACTACTCTACTTTAAAGTCCCCCTTTCAATTGCCGAAGTGTCGTCGTTCCCTTACAATAAACAACTATACCAAATAAAATGAAAAGAGAAAAGCTGTGGTTTAAAAATACTGGTGCCTCGTTCACGCTCGATTTGGCAAGAAAATTGCTGTACCGGTTTAGCTTACATGCAAAGAGAGACGGTTTAAGTTTTGTTGGGGAAATCGGAACAAAAAAAGTTAATTTGCAGGCATACGATTTGTAAGTTCGGGAACTTGTTTGTTTGCACAGCAATATAGATCGCCCGCTAAACTTATTGAGGAGTTTGAGAAAAAAATACTGTTATGTACAAAATCTGAGTAAAGAATGTTATAGCCTGTGGGACCTAAAGCAAAGGTCTTCTTTCACGAATAATAGCAGCCACCATGCGCGCCCAGGAGGGCAATTGCGGTAAATAAATCGCAACTGAACCATTATTGGACCGCGTGTGAAGCTTAGCTACTCGCGGTACAGCTCATGACAGCCTTTATAGAGCAGTTTTGACAGATGGCTCAAACGTTAAATGCTGTCAGTCACATAGTAAATAAGTTACGCTGTTCACACACAGACAATCGAAGGTGTGCAGGAGAAATGCCTCGCTATTCTTTCCTATAAATTATACCTCAGTGGCACACTAAAAGATTATAATCAAAGGCGCAAAAGATTCAAAGTTGAATCTCTTGAAGCCCGGCGCAAACAGCAGGACCTACTTTGCCTTCACAAAATTTTGCACTCAACCAGAGACTCGCCTGCGCTGCTCTCGTTCCTCAACATAAATATTTACTACAGATGTCGCGTCCCCAGACCTTTTTCACTACAAGCCTACAAAAATAACACTTCCTTTTATAACTCTATCACACGAATGTGCCGCCAGTACAATGAATTAGTTGATTCGAGCATCGATGTTTTTGATTCGTTTAACCGTTTCAAAAGAAATCTCAAAAATATCCTCCACCCCTCCTAGATTTTAAATGTTTTCATGATCTTTGTAAGTACTGTTTTATTTGTGTAGCCTATTTTCTTAAATTAATTTTTCACTTGAAAATTTATCTAAAAGCGTTTAAATGTAACCAAAAAAGTAAACCAACATGTAATTACCTACTATACCTAAGTTTTGTTTAAAATGTTACCGATCGTGCTGTGCACATTGTTTTGGATCACGTCTAGAATTAAAACCATTTCCTGTACTTTTTTATAATGTTTACGACTGTGATCTGTTTATGTGCCTAATAAATAAATAAATAAGTCAAGTTTAACGTGATACGGAATTAACACAGTTGAATAGTAATTGGATTGCAATGTGATTAGAACTGAAATTGGATTAGGATTGAACTTGGATGTTTAAAATTAGCGAAATTGGGCCCCAGTGCGGATTGGTGGAGGCAAGTTAGTTATCAACTTGTTATCAGATAATTTTTAAGCCGCCTTAATATGCTATGAACTAACTTTACCCCGCCATTTGCAGAAACCATCCGGGACAAACTGATTATATAGCGTGCTTTCCGAAGCAAGGAAATACTCGAGATAAAATACGAGTTGTACCTATAATTCAAAATGAAACCAACATAAATCAGTTTCGATAGAACGATAGAAAGATCAAAATACAAAGGTGTAAAAAAATACACATTATAATTTATTAGGTACACATTCATAAAATTCATTTAAAGGTATGTTTCAAGTTCACCAAATGGAATACAATAGTAGTCACATTGTGACTAAAGAGGGGTGGAGAATCTGGACCCAATCTTTTTTACGACAACTATAAGCTGTTCTCTTCTTCTTATCGTGTGGGCAGAGCCCTGGTGTCAGAGTTTTGTCAGACCGCCTGGTCATAAGCCGTACTGATGCGATGCAATGCTATAATTACTTTAAACAGAAATATTTAGGGAATTTAAATAAAAATCCACTACTCTTAAAGTTGGGATTCAAAAGCGAATTGGACAAGTGAGTCAAAAAGCAGTAGCAAAACGCAACTATCACAACTATTTTCAATAGATTATTTATCTTATCTTATCTTTTCATAGATATTTTTTGGTTAAACTTACAGTGTCAAACATTTCGTTTTCTTCAATCCTCATAATAATTTTACTGTTATCGTGAATTTTCTTTAAAATAAAAGCCATGAATGAACATAATTATGATTGAGTGGACCATCTAATGAGAAAGGTTATCAGGTTCACAAAGTTGAAGCAAAAGGTATCGTATAAGGAGAAATATCTTTCCCCCATTATCTGCAGATCAGAACCAATTAACTTATTTGTTAGTTTTATTTTACTCTACACGTATTGCTAAGTTTCCTTTATGTACGGTCCCTCTGAGACTGAGACCGAAATGATAGGCTCATCACCATTCTTCTTTGTGAAAATTCCGAACCACGCCCTTTTAACAATTTTAAAAACAACAGATACTAAATAAAAAAATCGAGTTCCTGTGTTACCAGGAATCAAAACAGAGTGCTTTGTGGCTACAAGCCATGACGGGCTCTCTCGAAATATTTTGGTAACTGACAAAAAGCCGGTGTTGCCAGTTCATAACGCTGTGAGACCCGCTGTAGCGATGCTAACGGTAATGTAATTAGATCTTTTGAGTTCCCATTCGGTATAGTGCGTTCAACAATTTTCTTATTTATAAAGTTTTTAGGCGATATTGAAGTATGAATGATTTTGTATAAACGTAAAATGCCTATGCCCAGCAGCCCAGCCGTGGGTTGATTTGATTGATTGACCTATAATTGTTTTATTAGATGAATACGATTTCTCTAATCTATATCACTATTCTTGTAAAAAACATACACGATTTGAACGAAATCGTTTATTTTTAGATACTTATTTTATTTAATTTCCATGTTAATCTTCATTTTCATCTATGAGAGAATCCGTTTTCAGACAAAGAAAATGGATTGTTGTGTGAAAACGGATTTTCTCAAACTCGTAAGACGCCGAGCAAAGCTCGATCACCCAGGTACTATTTAGTATATAATATCTTTTGCACAAAAGATTACTTCCTTTCTCAACATAATTATGAGTGTTGTATGAGGTAAATAAGGAATACGTTGCTTAAAATAGATTTTTAAAGTGTTCTTGAATTTAACCCAACTTTATCATATTACATACCTACTTATCAGTTCTAACAATATAGGCATAGGAGATCAAATTATTACTTACCTTCTATGTGGGAAAAGTAGTTATAATTTAAACAGTTACTCTGGATGAGTTCATCATACTCAGAAACCCCTACATTCAGCAGGAATGTTCAATAAAACAGGCCTTTTAAATTTATGTGTAGAACTCTCATTGAATACCTAACCGAGCTTTTGATAGAGAACTTGTAACGACGAACGACTCTGGTCAATGTGAGAACATTGACCAGAGTCGTTCATCGTTAGACAGAGATGTCTAATCTTATAATACCTATCCTGTAGGCTGGTGCGCTTGAATTGTAGGCAGTTTAACCTGTTCGATGAATAAAAAAATAAAAAATAAAATAAACTTTATTGAGTTACTAAGATGATACAATTCGGTGTAGCCCTGATTCCTAAACTAGTAAACCGAGTGTCCGGAATCAGTTCCTTTCCATACTTACATTCCATTAGTAAGAACGACATAGAAACATTTTGAAAGTTACGAGAAAAAAAAAGTTATAATAATACTATATCAATATAAAAACCTAATTAGTTACAAACTTAAAAAAAAAAATAAAAAATTAAATTAAATATTCCTTATTTTCAGGAAAACATAACCCATAGATATATAATTACAATACAATAAAATGAAATGTCAGTACAAATTAAATAAGGCTTAATGCATGTGTTACGATATAATTATATCATGCTATATATCTACACTAATATTATAAAGAGGAAAGATTTGTACCTATTTTTGTATGTTTGTATGTTTGTAATGAATAGGCTCAAAAAGTACTGGGCCGATTTAAAAAATTCTTTCACCATTAGAAAGCTGCATTCACCCTGAGTAACATAGGCTATATTTATTGCCAGAAAAGATTAGACGTCCACCCGTGCGAAGCCGGGACGGGCCGCTATAATTTATATAATTATATCATCGAACCCTGAGATATTCCCACATGATTGACGGTACTTATAAGGCTTGCTAAGTTATTTCATAAGAGCTTATAAATTATATTTTAATTAGGTACCTATGACTAGAAAAGCTTACTAAAACTAAAAGCTTAATAATCTTCACTTTGCCCAACCTAAACATTTAAAAAATTGCCCCTAAAATTGTAAGTTGTATATTTCGAGGCGTAAGAGGCGTGAAATGGGATGCCATAATTGCCTCATATTTACGAGATCCGAGATGGGCTGAGTGGTAAAATTGGCCAATTACCCGCTAAAAATTACGTAGGTTTACCTTAAAGGTATCTAATTGGGCAAAGTGGGTAGGTAAGCTTCTATTTTTTCTGTGTACATTTGAAACGTCGTAGGTAAAGAGTTCAAAAAGAAACTTTGGAAACAGCTGTACTAAAAGTAATATTTTACTAAAGTCGTGAATATATTACATACAAACATTAAATAATTAAAGAACGTATTCCCTTTTCAGCTGGTCAGAACCTTAGCTGTACATTTTTACTTTTCAAAGCTTAGCAGCATCAGCTTTAGCGTTTGTAAGAAAATTGCGATACTTTGTCAATTAGAAAGTTATAACACTTTATTGTACACACAGACACATTGAAACACAAAATAGAAATGACATGTACAAAGGGCGAGCTTATCTCTTAAGAGATTTCTTCCAGCAGACCCGTTACAGTGACAATTAATAAAGGAAAGAGAGCAGACATAATGTGTACATACAATCAGTAACAGATAAAAATAATAAGGAGCATTTAAACAAAAACAGAAATAATAAAAAAGAATTACCTTAAAATATGAATTGAATTAAACAATAACAATACCTACACAAAATACCAAATTAATACCTGTACAAAAAAAAAATATATATATAATACATATATACCTATAATAAAAAATATAATTATACTAAATACATATTACTATACCTACTAGCTCATTGAGTGGAAAGATAGTGGTCTTTTACTTGCTTCGTAAAAGAAAATATGGTACGAATGTGGGCGGGGAGTGAGTTCCACAACCGGGCAGCATGAACTGTGAAGGAGTAGGAGCTAGGACGATTTAACCACAGTAGGAGTAGAAATCGGAAGAGTGAGGCGGGGGAAAGTTTCAAATCAAATGATGTTTAGTAATCTATTCTAAAGGGTCCTTCTTAATATGCTGAAATTTTTTAAGAGAATGATCAGACCATCAAATTGAACAACTATCTCTATGGGCCAATATCCAAATCGCGAAAAAAAATCAGCTGTCCCATACACTATGGCTCGAGTAGGTTTGCAGTTTTGTATAGAAGAGCTGATTTTATTTCCACGATCGATTTCGATGTTGGAGAAAGTTGTTCAGTTTGACGTTCTGATCATCCTCTGAAAAAAGTGTCAGCATTTTAAGAAGGACCCTATATACTTTTCAGTTTGTGGGTTCATTTGTTCAGTCGTGTTTATGGCAAGAAGTAGCTAAATTAGAGAAGCTACAGCGTGGAGGATACAATCAAATTCGTACTCGAGCTACTGATTAAATCCAACCCCACTGTTAATAACCCATCTCAATATAATAGTTTGACAAACTTATGTAAATACTGACGGTTAATACGTGAAGGGAACTTAAAAGCTTATTATCCTGCAGTAATGAAGTCATGGGGATGAATCGCGAATCGAACAAATTTCCCATTTATTACAAAGGCATAAAGCCTTTGTTAGAGGATGTTAGACGATAAATGCATGTTATACTGGTGCTTTACTCCTTATTTCAATAAAGTCCCATGGTTAAATTGCAATGCCCACAAAATAAGAACTAAAATGGCTTGATTCTCGCGAATTCGTAAAGCGGAACATAACCGATAGTGGACGAACCCCTATAATTTTAATCTGGTACGGTGACTTGTTTCCACTAATTTAGTGGTTGTTAGAATTCTACGATGAGCACGGTTAAGACTTGATTAGTTTAATTTAACTCAAAGACCGTTTGAGAGACAAATTCAATGAACATAGAAAATCAAATGTTGACAACATTTTCGGCAGTAGGAAAAACCTTAATTTCAACCGTACGGAATTATTTTACTTCACATCTTTTTCTCAATTAAATTGACATCGATCCACCTGTTGGAAACTAAATTATTCTAAAGATGTAAGAATTTGAACTACATTTTTCTTGTAACTTCAGCATTCAACAATAAAAATAATATGTTACTGAGTGCAGTTTGTAGTAAGGACTTTTAGGCTTTTATAACACAGTAATAAAACCGGTCAAGTGCGAGTCGGACTACTCGGGCACCGACGCTTCCGTACCACATCACCACACAACATATTAACTTTACCAGGAGACCGGGACCTTTAGCAGGAGACCGACTCACACTTGGCCGGTTTTTATTATTTGTTGATAAACTGTAGAGTTTGCTCTATACTCACACTAACTGTGACGCTTGTATGTATTACCGTTTTTACGATAGAGCAAGAGGAAAAATCGTTATAATAACGCACATTCTATGAAAATTTAAACTATCTAGCTAATGTTACGGCCCTAAATAGGTAGGACAGACAGACAGACGGATAGCGTAGGCTTAGTAATAGGCTCCCGTTTTCACCCTTTGGGTACGGAACTCTATACAGGGTCCTTCTTAATATGCTGACACTTTTTTAAGGGGATGATCAGACCATGAAACTGAACATCTTTTTCTACGGGACCAACATCGAAATCGCGAAAAAAAAAATCAGCTGTCCCATACATTTGGCTCAAGTAGGTTTGCAGTCCATACATAGACGTGCAGATTTTTTTTTTCGCGATTTCTATGTTGTTCCCATAGCGAAAGCTGTTCAGTTTGATGGTCTGATCATCCCCTTAAAAAAGTGTCAGCATATTAAGAACGACCCTATACAGGGTGTAAAAAACACCCTAGTAATACTTAAGGGGTGCTTCAGACCATCAAACTGAACAACTTTCACTATGGACCCAACATCGAAATCGCGAAAAAAAAATACACTCTTTCATACAAAACTGCAGTACCGTCTAGACTCAAATGTTTTTTTATTTTTTCTCGACGTTGGCTCCATTGTGAAAGTTATTCAGATTGATGGTCTGAAGCACCCCCTTAAGTATTACTAGGGTTTTTTGTTACACCCTGTATAAGAATGAGCAATCTCTAAAATGACATCTTGAACTTACTTTCTTATACCCACTGCCTACATCTCAGAGTTCAATGCTCCCAACTATCTAAAGCCAAACAAATGAAGCGGCCGCGTTAACGAGGATCTCGGAGGGGCGTGGGGTGAACAGGGACTGAGATTGGAGGAGCGGAATCGGCAATAAGTGCAAGGGTAACTGCAGCCAATCTGCCGGAATGGCCGGACCTCCACTGATTTATGGAGGAATAGCTTAGCTACCTGGTTCTTGAGGTGTCGCCGTTTAAATGGGATGGGACTAGGTCTACGGGGATCACGGAACAAAAAAACAAGTAAGGGCATATCGGATCGCGGTTACTGGCTGGAAAAGTTTAGAATGACATGCCATCGACTCGATAGAAGAAGCGGCATTAATTATTGTTATGGAATCCAGAATTCCAGACTATGGGTTCGGGAGGGGGACAATAATTTTCGGGGAGAGAGTTTTATTGAAAAACGATAAAAATTATAGCTGTATTCACTGTACCATATCCCACCTATCTCCCCCCCTGGATACGTGCCACGTACTATAAGTACGTGGTATAAGTGACCACTGTTCATTTTTGTAGACCTTGCTGAAAAAATTGAGTTATTTTTGTTAGTTGCTAAAATAGTTCTGGTAGATATGACATTAGGTTATAATCAACAACACAACCATTTTATATTGTAAATGTCTTTTCTCCGCACAGCCTTTTACACTCAAAATATTTTACTGGGCTATCGTAGGCTCGTAAAATAGAACAGATGTAAAATCCAATGCAAAAATTGAAAATTATCTCTACCAAAATAACACCGAATCAATAATAGTAATCTCCAAAAGGTTTACAAACAATTTTTATTACTTTACAAAAAAAAACCTTTTAAAAGCCGTTATGTCTCTCTTCTTGGTAAGCTTAGATTTGGCAAGTACTTTGTAAGTACCTATTCAACTTAATAGATTGGCGATAACTAACGCCATCTAGTGGTTCTTGATTGGACAATCGAGACGATACCTCTTAAGGTTATAAAATATTACAGGCAGTTTCAGAAAATTTATATCTGAAAGGATAGTGTTGGAGTTTCACATCGCGCCTGCGTCGGCAGTATTCGTTCAGCTTGGATTTATATTAGCTTCACAAGATGGCCGCTGTTTGAAGATCGGTCGCCAAATAGCCTCACAAATCATACTACTTTAATTTACTAGTGCTGCAATTTACTGGATAGTAGATAGCTCATGAGTTCTGTTATATTGTCATGGCGTCATTATATTATGTACTAGACGAGCGCGGCGAACTTCGTATCGCCTTTAAATCTTCCCGACACAAACATGACCGTTTTTTTAGCCTATGTACATCACGGATAATGTAGCATTCTAATGGTGAAAGAATTATTCAGATCGGTCCAGTAGTTTCGGAGCCTATTCATTACATACAAACAATCAAACAAACAAAAAATCTAATCTTTCCTCTTTATAATATTAGTATGCAGAGAATCGGGTGATTTGGGTAGAATGAACATAGGCGAGCATTAATGAAGCGACTGATGTGGGCAGCATTCTTTTGTTATCTGCTCGCCCTAATAAGAGACAATTAGGTACCTACCAAATTGCCTACAATACATATTTATGTATTTATGTACATATTAGGCACTAGGCAATTTGGATTTTATAGGCACCTTGTAACCATATCACAATCCGTATTAACGTGATTATGCTTCTGTGAAACAAAATTTGTAAAAGTAAATTGTGACAAAATTCTAAGATGGTCATTATCATCATTTTTAATTAGTTGACTGTAGGTATGTAGTTTCATTTACGGACAAAAGGTGCTGTTTAAATTGAAAACTTTAGTAAATTCATGTTATTTATAATTTATCTAATCAAAATAGGCGGTATTTCTTTATTAAAGCGAGTCAAAAATTAATTTCCAGATTTGTCTTCACGGCACAAAAGATTTCCAATAACAGGTCCCAACATAATTTTGACACAATTAGGCACAGTCCATAATGAACCATAAATTTAAACCCAATTAAATTTTTGTAATCACCGCAGCATAATTCATAGGCCATAAATACGTTGTCATATCACACGTAGCCTCAATACGGCGGTTATAATAATGAAATATTGCACGTCGAACGTTCGTTCGCCGACAAAAACAATTTGTCGAACCACGTTGCTGGAATGTCGATAATTAAACGAACCTGCAGCTAGATATTTCAGCCGATCGGGACCCATATATTTTGCTTTCATTTTCTTTTTAATCTAGCCTGCTATGAATTTCTCTTCATTCAGGTACTTCATCGAATATCGATGGAAGTTAAGAGCAAAAATTGCAAATTTTACCTTTTCTACGTTGCTTTTGTTTCGATAAAAACCGACCGCAATTATTGTCAGTTTCCTCTGCAGCATTTACAGCCAATAGCGTAAATGTCGATGGAGAAATCGAATATCGATGAAAAATTACGTTCTATAAATATCATCGGTACATAAGATATAAAAACGCAATGAACAAGGGATGATACTGTCAGTGGCGTCGATAAAAAAATGGAACAGCGACGTGATATGTTGGGATTAAGAGACGAACATCAATAAGTAGCATTCAAAATTCCGCGCACACCGGTACAAGGAGAGGAGAGGGAAAAAAATTGAAAGGAAACTCAAATATGTCGTCGGAATATTAAAAAGCAAAATACTGAATAATGCAGCGGACGACTCAAGAATGATATAAGAGTAAGACGATTGGTGGAGCTATTTGCAAGCCATTAGTGCTGATAACGCGTGACGTAACATGATGCGAGGTTACTGACCTGCTTTTCGTGGAATATACGAGTGCTTTTAGGAACTTTTTTGCTGTTATCTTTATGTTACAATATTATTATCATTATTTGGATTCACATATTTGACGTTATGTTATGACTTATGACATAATTAAATTTTACGTTAATGTTTCTGACAGTCTCATCATCCGTCAGGATTATAAATTTTCTTTGGTCTCATCCTAAGAGGAAGGATCTCTTTATTCTAAAGCATAGAGGGAGCACCATTGCAAGAATCTCCACTTTATTTGACGTTTGTGTTTGAGTGTGTGGTGTCAAGTAGTATGGACAAAAGAGACCAACTAGACCAAAGTGACATATTTTTGCCCTAATGTTTACGGTCACTTTTCACACACACTAGCATAAAAAATGACAAGTGAAAAGTGGACAGCCGCATAAACAAAGATCTACAGTTCCGTCTCCTTCTACTATTAAAGGTACGTCATAAGACAAAAGAGATTAACTACAATCGTGAATTGATGCAGTTTCTATGCTTTCGAATAAAGGAGATCCTTGCTCTTAGGTTTCATCAATGAAATGACGTTGATGACACGTGTTCTAAAGAGTAAAATAACTCAATAATTTCGAACAAACGCCAAGGAAGGGCTACGAGTTCGAATCCCGCAATATACAAATATTTTTATGATTAATACTAATGATTTGTAATTGAGCATACTAATTATCTAGTCTATGTAAGTCTATGCAAGTCTAGAATTTATTTTATTTATCGAACAGTTCAGGAATTATATACTTCGACTGGGACTAGACAATCTGCATTACAATCTTGTAATAATTGCCAAAATTTTGATACATTTTTTGGTACATAATTTCTCGATTTCTAAACCTGACTGCGACAAATTATCACAACCGTGGATCTAAAAAATTGCTCCCCACTTGACTTTCCCTAACAAGTTTATAAATTATGTAACAGTGCAAAGAAAACCACTTAACAAAATAACTTATTTATACAAAAAAACAACAGGCAAATTCTAGTTTATTTTTCTTAATCCTAACCCTAAATCGGGAACCCTTTTTGGTGTCAATGTACGGTTAAAAGATTCGTTAAAGTAAGTAAAATACAGGGTGGCCATTACTAGGGATAATCCAGGATAAGTGTGACGAAAACCGAAGGGTGTTCTTTAATACTACACCATTCGTTTCGTGACTGAAAATATCAACTGGCTTCGGTTTGGTAATTTACAAAAAAAGGGACTTAGTTAAGTTTGGACAGTGAATAAGCGATTTGCCGGAAACATTGACATAAATTACTATAGACTCCAAGTTTCATATAAAATCTTAGCAAATTTTTGTCCGAACTGACATAATAACCCACACAAATTATAAGTATGCATGCTGTTGGGTGGCACTAATACGTTATAATATTTGATTCATAAACTTTAGTCGTATTTGGTTTGCTTACTGTCAGCTAGCAGCAAAAAAAGGAGCTCTTTTGGTTTTTTGCATTTTTGGAACGTTGATTGTGAATCTAGTTCTGTAACTTATATTTACTTAGCTACTACATTGACTATAGATGGCATATGTTATTCAGCCTTCACTGCAACACTGTCATGTGAGAAATTAAAGTTGAAACACATATTTAGAAAATTTAGCTCGATCTTCAGTCAGTATTGTTAAGTCAGTAGATCTTCCTAAAAGGAGTCGTCACCTAAACAAAGTTTATCATCGAAAAATAGCGATGATAACCTATTTATCAAAAAAAAGTACCATCAGTTTCAGATTATGACAGTGTTCTATTGGTGCAAAAATCTAAACTATTATAAAACTGTATGAGAAGTGTGTCTGAACATTGAAGATATTTACAAAAAAAAGATTACGATATGGTTTTTAGGCTTCCCTGATTCCAAATCACAAATTTTTGGACTTTTTGTCTGTCTGTCTGTTTGTTTGTTTGTTTGTTTGTTTGGGTGTTTGTTTGTTCGAGTATCACGCAAAAACTACTGAACTGATTTTGATGAAACTTTTTTGTCTAATAGCTTGTCATCTGACTTAAAATCTGGTATATAATTTATGCGGACGAAGTCGCGGGTAAAAGCTCGTTATAAATAAAATCATAACTTTCTTCCCATTCGGAATGATCGGGTTATTCGGAGAACAATTGATCACCTTTTAAAGGTTTTAAAAAGGTTATTCCAAACCATTTTCACTTATTTAAATCAGTATTTTTTAAGCCTAATTGCTGTGTGTATGTACATGATTATACAAAAACCTTTATTTCATTTGAAATCTTCGCCTTCCCGAAGTGAGGAAACCCATCAGCTATCACATCAGGCACGTTCGACATCTTCGTAAAACATCCCACCCCATTCACAAAGCACTCCAATAGACACATAACAAAACAAATAAAAAGGAACAACATTTTACCCATCTCATTTAAAACAACAGTTAAAATAACTCTACGGTGCACCAAGCACCTCACATAGCAAACTGCAACGGCCTTCTATAAACCTTAAGTGTGAATATAAAAGCGGCATAATAGCCCCTGGAAGGGTGTTTACTACCCCCACTTACTACCCCTAATGGACCATGTGCACTTTATTGTTGAAAATTGCATTTGCCGAATGAAAATTCCGAGACCTCTATGTAGTTTTTACGATGTGACTTCGTGACGTTTTGGAAATATGCCTCCCTGTGCAGTCGTTGCGGAGGCAATGTGTTACTTTGATGCGCTGATACAAAATGAATGTGCAATTTTTATGAACAGTTGTGGTAAATAAAGTCAGCGTTTGGTAATCTCAAGGTAGAGAGAATATAACTTAATATCAAATGGATAGTTTATATTCTACATTTTTCTTTTTAGGGTTCCGTACCCAAAGGGTGAAAACGGGACCCTATTACTGAACCTACGTTGTCCGTCTGTCCGTCCGTCCGTCCGTCCGTCTGTCTGTCTGTCTCAGTCCGTCCGTCCGTCCGTCCGTCTGTCCTACCTATTTAGGGCTGTAACTTTTGAACCGTGATAGCTAGATAGTTGAAATTTTCACAGATTATGCGTTATTACGGCGGATTTTGTTAACAAATAATGAAAATGTCAAAAAGTTAAAAATTAAGGGGTCTCTCAACAAGAAACTAGTTTTTATCAACGTTTTTTCTTCACGCTCTATCGTAAAAACGGTAATACATACAAGCCTCAAACTTAGTGTGATTATAGAACAAACTCAACAGAATAACAACAAATACTAAAAACCGGCAAAGTATGAGTAGGTCTTGCGCTAAAGGTCTGCTTGGTGTGGTACGGAACCCTCGGTGCGCGAGTATCCCGACTCGCACTTGACCGGTTTTATTTTTATATATAAGTTAATGACCTGTTGCTTTGATTAAGCCTATTATTACGTAGTACATCCTACTTCTATGGATTAAACAATATATTTTTACTAATGTCATGTAGAACTTGAGAGTAGCATAGGTAATTTGGGTTGATTTATGAATAAAAACACATTTCAGGTTTCTACTGTTTGCTAACCCTGGTGCCTGGCATGGTATTTGGTTTACAAACATATTCGTATTTCATGTTACTGCTAAAAATATATTTAAATTAGGTTGACATGGGTCGTTATTATTAAAAGGTTTGATCCATTATTCTAAACACTAGGTCACACAGCGTGAACATGTTAATAATAAAAATGTCAACTGCCCTTAATAAAACACTACTCGTTTTTTTGGAGTTTTTGAGTCGTTTAAGTCTACAGGGTGAAATTGATATCATTAGCATCCTTCTAAACTAAGAGTCTACCCATCAAACTGAACAACTTTTACTATGGGAGCAAACCGATCGGAGCAACTAAAAATTCTGCTGTTCCATACTAAACTGCAATGCCTACTCGACTCAAATGCAACAGCTGTTTTTATTTTTGCCCCGATCGGTTTGCTCTCATAGTAAAAGTTGTTCAGTTTGATGGGTAGACTCTTAGTTTAAAACGATGCCAATGATATCAATTTCACCCTGTATAGGACTTCTGCATCAATGGCATGGATGCTGCAAAGAAAGCGACTGAAAGAAAACCCCGAACGCAAACTTTAATCTAGAAAACAAGAGCAGAAAACAGCTTCTAAAACAGAGTATAAGAATAAGTATCTAGTACTACGTACCCCCACCAGTTTTATCCTCACCCGTTTGTCAGGAAACGTGGCGGAAAATGTAGGCAATGGGTGGCGTATTCCAGTCTCGCTCGCACTATCGCACATACTTACCACTATTTGTAAATTTTACCATTTGTATGAAATGAACTCTTTTAGATTTAAGCTCGCCTTTGTACATCACTACTTATTGTAATTTTTAGGGTTCCGAAGTCAAAAAGGAACCCTTATGGTTTCGCCATGTCCGTCCGTCGGTCCGTCCGTCTGTCTGTTCGTCCGTCTGTCCGCGGCTTAGCTCAGAGACGCTTAATACTAGAAAGCTGTAATTTGGCATATCTATACATATTCATCACGCCGACACAGTGGTAAAATAAAATCTTGAAAAAATTTTTTTTTAGGTTACCTCCCCTACACGTGAAGTGGGGGTGAATTTCTTTTTCTCGTCTTTGGATAGGTCTTTTAAAAATATCGTGGGTTTGGGAAAACCATTTTCGATTTAGGGATCCGTTAGCGAAATATTAAGCTTTAAAGCGAAAATTTTGGTTAGAGTCAAGTGTCCCCTCCCCCTCTCCCAGCTAAACGGTTGTAGTTGGAGATGTGAAAAAATTCACGGCAAAAGCATATATAACGAATTTAAAAGAAAAATATTACCGCTAAGTAGGCTTTAAAAGTTTACGAGTCGACCAAATAATAAAATGTACTTTTTAGACTTTATTAACCGTTAAACCGTAGTATAAAACAAAAAGCCTCCTTCTAAGTCCATATTATATTGTAACGGGCAACTACGGAACCCTACCCTGCGCGTGGTCCGACACGCACTTGGCCAGTTGTTCATAATTATGTTGTTTTTGTGTAGAATAAAGAACCTAAGAAATGACAGCTAAGTGTCCAAGATGTGGCTAAGAGGTCTTGCCAGATCACAATACAAACGCAAACTTTAAACCAGAAAGCAAAAGCAGAAAACGGCCTCTAAACCGTCGTCGTGTCTAATGCCAGGGTGACCCCTCATACGACCCATTAAATTCACTAACAATTACACGAAGGATTTCCCGGGATCTTTACATGTCATTAACTTTTTACACCGCGACGCGCTTCTAACCGATTCCTTTTAACTTAATGATAAGGTAGCCTGGAAATTAAAAGTGACTGAAAAAAGAATTCTTCAATCATTCTTTCTTGTTTAGTTTTCCTAAAAAATTTATACTTTATTGATTCTTTTTTTAATCTTAAACAATAATTCATTATATATGATACACGGTGTTATAAGTTAAAGCAAACACTTTTTATTCAAATAAATGTACGAAACTCATGGATACTATACAAGGTGTACAATTTAATGCGTTACATATGAAACAAGACTACGTCAAAAAAACGTCAATCGCTGCTTGAACCAAATGTATGGGATTTTTTTTCGCAAATTCAGTGTTGTGAAAATTGTCCAGTTTTATGATCTGAAGCACCCCCTTAAGTATGTAACGCATTTAAGTTTACAGCCTGTATATTGTATTTAATTTTTGTTTTGGTTTCAAAATAAAATATAATATACAGGATGAAATTGAAAACATTCGACTAACTTTTAGGGGTTCTCCTACTAATTTAGATAGGTACTGTGTAAAAACTACTGTGTTTTTTTACTTTCCTTACAAAGTGGGTCTTGAAAACACAGTTTGAATGGAAACTTGATTTTTATAAATTAACCTCAAATATACTTTAAACATGCATCTACATGAACAGAACCAAAATATTATGATCGATCCCAAAAAACTGAAAACATTTAAGGATCGAAAGAATTAAAATCATTATAATCAAACTTGTCGAAAGATTTTAATATCACTTTGTATATTTTAGAATAAGATGTCAGATTTATTTTAACTAGAAAGCTATACCATAGTGTAAAGAACTAATTTTATTTACACTATGTGTATACCACAGTATAAGAAAGAGTATCTATTACTAGATACAGTACGGACCATAGAGAATTCACACGCTCCCCCTGGGGTACGGACCCTTCCTCCCACCAACTTTTTACCTTACCCCCTCAATCGCCCTCTGGTTACCGCGCACTAACCAGTGCGCGTAACCTCGTTGCCTAAGTAGAAGACGTAAGGTTCAATTTCTTTGGTTTCGCATGTGCTGACGTCATATTGTCAAATTAAATTTTTTGTATGCAGTGTCCGGGCTGTGGCTATACTATACGACGTACACAAAATTTCAAAATAATATGATAAAGAACTTATTTGATATTGAATGTTTTTAAATTTTATTTTTTGTTAAAATTACTACATTATTGCCACAGAGTACTATAATTACTACGTATTTCGGTTTGTCTTCTACAGTAAGAACAACAATTTCAATATCATTGCCGTCGTTCATCGAGAAAACTTTATTAAAGCGTATTGTTTCGCCCGAAAGTAACAAAAAAACATACGAAAAGTTATTTTTATTACATATTGGCACAGTACAAGAGCAAACTCGCAAAATCTTGGCTTCGTTGCTTGGCACCACTTCTTGAGTTTTATACAGTTTTTACGTGACCCACTGTCATATAACGTTATATTATTATAGTGACATCGTACCATGTATCATAGTAACGATAAAAAATATTCTTCAGCTTCGTTTGTTCCTCCTAATGGGATTCATACAAAAGACCCAGGTTTTCAAAGAAACTTAGGCCACCAGTGTACACATATGAATCTATATGGAAATAATAGTTTGTAATGCCAATTATTAAAATGGCAATGGAAAAGGTTTACAGAAAGTTCGTGGTTTGCAATTCTACTATGCGAAATTATCTACAGGGTGTAACAATACACCCTAGTAATACTTAAGGGGGTGCTTCAGACCATCAAACTGAGCAACTTTCAGTATGGAGCCAACATCGAGAAAAAATAAAAAAAATCACCTGTCCCATACAAAACTGCAGTACCGATTCGACTAAAATGTATGGGAAAGCAGATTTTTTTTATTTTCTCTCGATGTTGGCTCCATAGTGAAAGTTGCTCAGTTTGATGGTCTGAAGCACCCCCTTAAGTATTACTAGGGTGTTTTGTTACACCCTGTATATTATATTTTTAATTTGAGTTTTACCTGTTTTCGGGATCCGTAATTATAATAAATATTAATTAATTTGCAATTTCATAATGATCACGGGATCCGTTGGGAGGCTTTTTCTACTTAGAGAAAGAAAGAAATCATACAAAAACAATGTATCTTTAATAATAAATTGCGAGGTTCTAGTAATTAATAGGTATATAAATAGTGGGAGAAATTATGAATGAATATTTTATCAATTCTTACTAAATCTAATTTGATGTACTCCTCTGGGCCTAAATCCGTCGTCCCCTAGGTCGTCCCCATTTCATCACACGTCAATACCACCACTTCACATCGCTCGAGAGATGATCGAATTTCGAACTCATTTACCTAAAAATCAACCTTATAACGCTGGTTCCCGACAATAATTCTGCAATATTGAATCTTTCCTTCACAGTAACAAAATCCGGGCTTATATCGCATTTTCCCTTCATAATTCCGTAACGACATTGATTTTCTTCGGCAAGCGCAGAACACGACATTTATTGCAATTTATTTGTTGTCGATACGAACAATGTCCTTCTAATCGACGTTTCAGATTTACGAGTTTCGATATCGGCCGATGGATTAAAAAGGCAACGAGAGAGAGATGTATGTCTCTATTTCGAACCCGGACAGCCAGGATAGTCTGCTGAGCGGACGCAAATTTAGAGCAATTTTAATCCCTATGCTAGAAGGCTATACGTTTTAATTTTATGTACTACGTCTGCCTCTTGGTGTTGAAGAGGTATTAAAGTTTCAGATAGCTTTATTTCTTTTATACACTTTCTTGTTTCAGCGTTTAATTTTGTATTTAGTATTTTTTTTTTAATTGACTTTATGTACAGGGTGTAACAAAACACCCTAGTAATACTCAAGGGGGTGCTTCAGACCATCAAACTGAACAACTTTCACTATGGAGTCAAAGTCAAAAATAAATAATATCTCTCGTCCCATACATTTGAGTCGAGACGGTACTTCAGTTTTGTATGAAAGATCTGTTTTTTTTGCGATTTCGAAGTTGGCTCTATAGTGAAAGTTGTTCAGTTTGATGGTCTGAAGCACCCCCTTAAGTATTACTAGGGTGTTTTGTTACACCCTGTAGAAGAGAAAAACGGATATCAGTTCACATTAAAACCACAAGCAAACCCACGTCAGTAAAAATGTATTACAATTAAATGTGGTAAAATTAAGACCAAACAAAAAAGAACTGTACGGAGAAGAACTATGAATTAAAACGGTGTCTCATCAACAGCCTATATAACCCTATAGTCCCACATATAGGCTGTTCATTAAGAAGGGAGTATGAGCGTTAGTCCACCACGCGTGCCCGATGCGGATTGGTGGACTTCACATACGCATCAAAATTTCTTCTTCGACGTATGGTTTTCTCAAGATGATTTCCTTTACCGTTTGATAGCAGTTAGTATTATTAATATATTATTAATAAAACTCATTGGTACGATTCGAACCCAGACCCTCGTATTTGAGTGTCCATACCTCTCCACAACGCGCCACCGTGTTGTGTTGTAATTAAAACATCGTCTCACTTTTATTGAAAGCCTTAATTTCAAACTGATCTTTTTGAGATTCAAAATAAAATAAAAGAAGATTCAAAAAATAAAATGAATACATTTTCACATATTCCAATTTCAGACAACACAAAAAATACTTTTATTACTATCACTTTAAAGTTCAAAAAGTATTACACATCTCTTATAAATTAAACCATAATTTATCGTAGTAACGCTGAGGTCCACGGAATGCCTAGTTCTTGTCCGGGGCAAATATTTTCAGCAGCGGCAGCGCTAGCTAGAAGCCCGTTTAATTATCCACATTCCGGAGTGGACAAATTGTCCGCTCCCGTCCCGGATATTAATTTCGATACATTGTCCCGGGCTATGAAGCGCCGGTGATTATTTCCAACCGGGACTTCTGTCGGCTAGGGAAAAATAAAAAAATATACGAATTAATGCGTGGCTGTTGTGAAACAACTTTTGTAGGTTTTAAATGAAACAAATAATAAATTTTACGTTTCTCGGGCTTTCTTTAGACTTTTCATACCAATAATATGAACTACAGGGAAAACATAAGCACAGTATAACATATGTATACAATTAGATAACATAAGTTTGCCATAATATATCATGAAATGAAATGAATTAGGTATGTCAGTTCGACCATCGCTTCGTCCGTAAATTGAACGTATAACTTCTTATGACTGTTTATAATCTGATATAACAAGAAATTATATGATGATGCGGTTGGTTTAATGATTATCATGCCGGACTGCCAAACCAGGGTCCTGGGTTTGAATCTCGGTTCAGTCGTGGATATAATATGTCTGTGCCGTAGTTGTATGATTTCCATAATATAAAGGGAAGTCATTAACTTGGGATCATTACAAAAGACAAGAATACGTATATTACTCAAATTATTGCACCATTTTACACTGTACTACTCCTGTTACAAAATCAAATACAAACAAACCATAATGAGGACAAATAACACATAGAAACAGCTTAGAGCCTCAAACAAATATAGGTCAACTTTATCATAGAAACAAGCGATTACAGCACAAACAAGCGTTTATTACGACACTATTAACGTCACAGAATATATCCTCGAAATCTGACAACCGTTTTCTCGAGAAACAGTGTCGCGAGAAATTTCGCGGCTGCAAACGGCCCCGCTGAGATATGTTTTAGATAAAGATTATTTATACAGTGTCTTATTTTCCAAATCCAATTTCCGCGTGAATACACGGTCTGGTTGTAAATAACACAGACAAAGGTTTACCGGAATCGTAGCGTTCGATACATTATGCAGGCCACGCTTCGGTGCGCTGCGCAATGAGCTCAGTAAATATACCAGGCACTGAACTGACGCGTTTGGTTGGGTTTTTTAGTTTTTTTTCGAATTGAATGACTTCTATTTTAGTTGGTTATAATCTTAGAAAAAATTACTGCGTATTTACTACAAATTAAAGTCATTTGAAGTAGCCCCCGCCGTAGTAGATACTGTAGAGTGGAGGCGTAAGCCAGAGGTTAATTAAACGATAATTTATATGTTTCTTTAGATTTTATTTAGATGTTTTTTCACTCGCTTGGCAGCTGATCGTTCATTGAATTGTAATAAAAAATAACGCGCTCAGGGTTCTACCACAGCCCGAACACTGCATACAAAAATTTGAAATTGACAAGATGACGTCAGCACAAGCGAAACCAAAGAAATTGAACCTTAAGTCTTCTTCATAGGTAACGAGTAACTAGTGCGAGGTAACCAGACGGCGATAGAGGGGGTGAGGTAAAAAGTTGGTGGGAGGAAGGGAGTGTCCGTACTGTATCTAGTTATAGATATTCTTTCTTATACTGTGGTTCTACGACGTTTCAAATTCAAATTAAAAACAGCCAGTAAGAAATCCAGCTTCAATACTCCATCGCTACAGTACCTACTTCAAAACGGTGCAAAGGTTTAACAGTTTTCTTTTATTTAAAGACCGATTCAGGTGTCAGAGAAAGTACAAGATTGTCAATTGACTACACTTAACCTCTAGTAGGTATTTACATACAATGGAACTTGTAAGAAAAAGCTTTTTACTCGTGTGAACTATGTTGCTATTGATTTTATACTGAACTGAAGTAAGATCTATAACTAAGGTCGATGAATCAAAGTTTAGTGTGATCATAAAGTTATTATACCTGTAGTGTGATCATGATTAGAGTTAACAATCACCGTACCAACAAGGTTCGATTAGATTTATTTTAATAAAAAAAAAATCTAGAGTATCATTGAGAGTATCTAATAGATATAGTTATCATTTTTATTTTGAATCTTTTGCAGTAATATGAAACGAAAATAGAACGTAAGCTTTTCTATTTTGACAAAAAATTCGATCAAACGCTCCCATAAATTCTCAAGTTACAAACCGATAGTGCGATATCGACACACGTTTCTAAACCATTAATTCCAAAAAAACTAACGATATCTTAACTACGTTACAATCACAAGGGGTCTCTCCCCCAGAAAAAGAGAAAAAGAATCAGAATTTTGTTATAAGGAAAATAATAATGCGGATTTTTGTCTCGTATTTCTCGACGCATCGTGGTAACAACGCACTATATATGTGGCCATGCACTTCTTATCGTGACAGTCAAAAGGTACTTTTTCATTTTTCCTTTGTTCCTACATCTGCTGGTTTTTTGTCCGTGCTCGGCTGTCTCTAAGGGTCGTATTGTAACTGGGAATTCGTTAGAGGAGAACGCAGATTTGGGCATGAATGAAAAAGAAAATTTTAAACTCGGATTATACGTACAGGGAAAAACACCCTAGTAATATTTAAAGGGATGGTTAAGACCACCAAACAAAACAACTTTCATATGAAGCCAACATTAATCGCAAAAAAAAATATTACTGTTTCATACAAAACTGCGGTACCTACTAAACTCATTTTTTTTCGTCGTCATTTTTTTTGTGAAAGTTGTTCACTTTGATGGTTTAAACCACCCAATTAAATATTACTATACTATGAGTGTTTTGTTAAGCCCATGTTTAAGTTACTGCCCTGCTAAGAAAAAAGAATAAGTGTAGGAAATATCCTACTATACATAATCACTAGATGATAGATCCATGTAGTTATGATTTTTTTCAAAGCAGGGCAGTATAAGACGTTGATATAAACATTATTAATTAATTTCATTATAAATAATTTCCTGATAACCGTCGTCGTGGCATTATCTACAATTTGAATACTAAAAAGAGGACCATTTTGAGTTTAATATCTTACCGATGGATCTATTATCTACTATCCTACCCTACCCTCCCTTATTTTTTTCAGTAGATAAATTTCAATAAAAAAAAAATGCAAGTTGTTCAGTTTGATGGTCTGAAGCACCCCATTTGAAATTGTAACGCATTTAATTTTACACCCCGTATAGCGATTGTGATTCTGTGCCAATAGGGTAAATTCAAAAGATAGTTCGAACCTAGTGTAATATTTTATTATATTATCTGTGGTTCGAACTGAAAATCTTGTCGAGTTACATCGCGGTGCAACCGCGTCGAAAACACAGAAAAACAGTTCAAACACCAAAAGCTCGCTCCTCCAAACGTCTTGTCACCTCAGACGCCTGCACAGTGGAAAAGTCATGTGATTTAGAGGACAAAAATGTTATTTTCGTTACGAGCCGTGTGTGAACGTTACTTGTGGGTTTGCGTGACATATTTTCCTAGTGTCGAGGATGACAAATGGCAAGATAAATCACGAAAAGCGAGCTTTTCTTTTAAAAGTTTTTATTTCTACGTATTCGGGAAGTTTTTCTGTTTACGACTGACGGCCTCATTCATTTTAGGTTGGTAATCGGATTTTTTGGATTATGATTTATTGTCGACATAACTAGAACGTGAAGATAAGTTACACTTATTACAGGACATGGTGAAATAAAAGTTGGCGTGAAAACCTTCACAAGATATTTGTATATCCTCAGACACTTAGTCTTGTCTAGCATAGCCGTACAACATAGCTTCTTAATTCTCTTTCACTTAACACGTATAAGAACGAGATGAAAGGCGCGACAAAGTTTTCTGACGCGCTAGATAGACGATACGTTTTATTAATTAATTTAAACACAGCAAAAATAAGATGAAATGAATTTTCAAACATTATTGTTTTTTAAACATGTGCGAGTGCGGGTTCGAATCCCGCCCGAGACTGCATTTTTCAATCTTTAATTAGATTCCAAATACATTTTGTGTGGGTCGCAATTTTTACGCGTCTTTAATTAAAGTTTACACATACATTTTGATGTGATTGTAAGCTATGTAATAAGACAGTTGATCTGGGTGTCTTCTTTCTCTTAAGTTACGTACGTACGTACGGCTAAAGAAGGATTTACCCGTATCCAATCTCTACAAGGAAAGAAAAGGGCTAAAAAAAATAAGTCAGCTATGAAACCACTGTGCAGCATATGACAAAAAAAACTCGATCAAACTAATCAAATAAAACTTATTTTAACATAATGTAACTCATTAACTAATGAGCACAAAACCTTAAAAATAAAATCCAGTTATGGGTTGTCTACATAATTATTATACAAAAGTTTTCTCGCGACTTCGTCATCGTAGCGTATATTAGCGTATATTTTATATATCAGATTTTTTTTCTATTTCAAAGACAAAAAGTTTCATCAAAAAAGCGTCCAGTAGTAAGCAAACAAATGGACAGACAAAAAAACTAAAAATTGGTAGTTTGGAGTCAGGGACACCTAAAAACCATATCGTATATTTTTTTGTAAATATCTTCAATGTACAGACACACTTCTATTACAGTTTTATATGTAGGTAGTAGTAGAGATAATGTTGTTAAGACACTACTAGATTTCTTTCTATTGTTAGGTTAAAGATAACAAAAGTTAGTTGAAGAATGTGCTTGAGAAAGAAAGTCTTAAAACACCAATATCCGGCGGCGCCTCGTCTAAATGCTAACAGATAATGTATTTGGCTGGCCCTTAACCCCGGGTCAAGTACCTACTGAGGTAGGTGATCTGAAGTATCTATAATAAAACCGGTCAAGTGCGAGTCGGGCTACTCGCGCACCGAGGGTTCCGTACCACACCACCACAGAACACAACATTATTAAGTTAGAAAAAAAACTTTTTTTGTCCGGGACCTTTAGCGCGAGACCGACTCACACTTGGCCGGTTTTTAGTATTTGTTGTTATTCTGTAGAGTTTGCTCTATAATCACACTAAGTTTGACGCTTGTATGTATTACCGTTTTTACTATAGAGCGTGAAGAAAAAAACGTTGATAAAAACTAGTTTCTTGTTGAAAACCCCCCTTACTTTTTAACTTTCTGCCATTTTTATTATTTGTTAACAAATCCGCCGCAATAACGCATAATCTGAGAAAATTTCAACTATCTAGCTATTACGGTTCAAAAGTTATAGCCCTAAATAGGTAGGACAGACGGACGGACGGACGGACGGACGGACGGACAACGTAGGCTTAGTAATAGGGTCCCGTTTTCACCCTTTGGATACGGAACCCTAAAAAATCAAGTTTCAACAAGGTTGTAGAATATTGTCACAAGATAAATAGGTACAGAAGGTCGGCTCCACTCAATGAGCTATACAAGGTGTAACAAAACGATAAAACCGGTCAAGTGCGAGTCGGGCTACTCGCACACCGAGGGTTCCGTACACACCACCACAGAACACAACATTATTAACTTAGAAAAAAAAACTTTTTTGTCCGGGACCTTTAGCGCAAGACCGACTCACACCTGGCCAGTTTTTTGTATTTGTTGTTATTTTGTAGAGTTTGCTCTATAATCACACTAAGTTTGACGCTTGTATGTATTACCGTTTTTACGATAGAGTGTGAAGATAAAACGTTGATAAAAACTAGTTTCTTGTTGAGAACCCCCCTTAATTTTTAACTTTATGACATTTTATAATTTGTTAACAAATCCGCCGTAATAACGCATAATCTGAGACAATTTCAACTATCTAGCTATTACGCTTCAAAAGTTACAGTCCTAAATAGGTAGGACAGAAGGACGGACGGACGGACAGACGGACGGACAGACGGACGGACAGACGGACAGACGGACGGACGGACGGACGGACAAATGCTTAGTAATAGGGTCCCGTTTTCACCCTTTGGGTACGGAACCCTAAAAACTTGATCGGAGATCGTAGGTACGTGTACGCTTCTTTTCGTGCGTGCGCCTTTACGTGGTGTAAGAAAATATCCTAATAATCTCTGTCGTGGATGGAAGGAAATATTTTATGAATTTTTCACTGTGTTTGTTAAAATTTAGAACCGGCAAAATGATTCTAAAGTATCAGAAATGCAATGGAAGTTCGAGAACAGGTTTATCGCTTCTGATACTTTCCAAGGAAACATGTAACAGTAGATAGCACTTGAATCACCTAACGTGAAGCTTGTGCCTCAAATTCTTAATACCTACTTAGGGGGTCAGATTTCTCTGACGCTGACTGTACACATAGACGAAGAATTATTCTCTTAGTACAAGTAGCTTATCTATGGACTAGTATATTCCTTGCAACTGCCTTGCAACTTAGATTAAAAACTTTTCGCCAGCTTTTCGCTAATCCAAATTGACAATAAGCTGTCATTTTATGGTGATTTTATCTTTGGATTTTATGAACAACCCATATGAACCCATTTTATTGTGTATAATCTTAACTGAATCAGAGAAAGAAAAGGGAAAATGTTTAAAAACGCATATCAACGTGGTTTACTAACAGTGTTTTACTCATCCGGATCTAACCCGCTATATTTATGGGATACACACGTACAAAATGGATATATGAAGAGAATTTTAGATCAAGAACTAAAAGCGTTAGTTTTCGAAATAGTAGGAACTAATGTAAGTACAACGTATATGACCTGCCCGAAAGGAAAAAGAGTTTTAGGCATCAACATGCCTTTCATGATCATGATCGTCAAGAATCTCAAGAAATATTTTTGTTTCGAAGTTACCATTCTCGACGACGGAGGCAATAGAAGACGATTTAGAATAGCAAATTTCCAAAGTACTACTCAAATTCAACCTTTTTCTACAGTCATGCCTATCGGCCTGGTAGACGGATGGAATCAAATACAATTCAACCTGGCAGATTTCACAAGACGAGCCTACAACAAACAGTTTATTCAAGTCCAAAGGTTAAAAATCAATGCAAATATTTGTCTGAGGCGAATATATTTTGCTGAAAAACTTTTTTCAGACGAGGAGTTGCCAAATGAATATAAATTGTTTTTACCTTTGTCATCAAAGGGAAAACCTAAAAGAACATCGAAAACAGACAAAGAAAATGTTAAACCATGTGAATGTGACAATGTCCAAGATATTAAAAGAACATCGAAAACAGACAAAGAAAATATTAAAACATGTGAATGTGACAATGTTCAAGATTTTAAAGATATTAAAACGTCGACTTCAGAACAAAAGCTAGAAGTTCAGCAACAAGCAATTGAACAAGTAAGAAATGTCGAAAAAGGTAGTAATGATATTAAAACTTCGACTTCAGAACAAAAACTAGAAGTTCAGCAACAACCATTAGAAGAAGTAAGGAATGTCGAAAAAGGTAGTCGACTGTCCATACCAGATCCTCCAGAACGAGTTACAGAGGAACAATTTTTCACTAATAAAAACGCCCCAAGCACTACCTTTACAATTCCTGATGCGGGAACTGAGTTATCAGTACTTAAACCTGTTACAACAGATTCAATGATACGATCAAAGGTTTTTAATACAGCGCTTTCAGATATACAAGAAGCTACGATCGATGAGCAATCTATTCACAGAACTTATTCAAATACTTCAAAAAGATCTACTAACACAAATGGGATGGAAATACCATCAAGAGCATCTAACGTTAAAATATCTACACCAGTTGGGCATCAAGTATCGAAGGCAGAACAAACTGAGGCTAATGATAGTGTATTTCTATCCGAATTTACCGAACAAACAGAGGAGGTAGCTCCAGAGAGGTTAGCTACCTATATTACTGAAGTTGAGTCAGAAAAAACTGATCGAATTCCAGAAGCTCAAGCTGATTATTTACGAGACTGAAATAAAAGACTAGACAAGAATAATAATTAATTAGTGGACATTAAAATAACTGAAGTGTAACTTTGTAAAAGTAGCGTAATTAACCTGAAATTATTTTTAAATGTAGAGTTTCTAGTTGTAATTGAATTTAAATAAAAACCTGTTATCTATGTGAATACATATTATTTGTCAAAGTGATTACTGCCTAGCTAGCAGGTTGCACGTGATACGGCTATATCCATCTATATCACGTCTTTTATCTCGATCGTTCGCGCGAAAATAGAAAGAGCGGAAGCGGGATAGCGCTATATCACGCTCACGCTTTCGCGGGTTGGCGCACTGGCCCCGCAGCTTAGAATAGTTTACTCCATTTCTTCCTATGGTTGTCGTACGAGGAGGTTTCTCGAGTTATTGAAAAAGGCTGGCCACCTATATTAAGATGTCTACACACCAAAAAGCGCCAAACTGTCGACAACGTCACCAGCACTGTCCACGGGTTCAGTGTGATGGTCTTGTCGGCCGCATGCACCAATAGGCTTCGCATTCCACCCCCGAGAAAACGATAAAAATCGAGATTTGCCTCCATCTTTATTATTTTATGTAGACCAGAAAGAGCGCGCATGATGTTTTTCTCGTTTAAATGCTTTGTCGTGGGTGGGATGCTAGCCGTGCTGCACGTGCTTTCCGGCGCAAAAAGCTTTTTGTTCCGGGGCGACAACATGTCGGCCACATGTCGGCGACTGGTGTGTAGACACCATAAAGATAGTATACCTTAGGCAGGGTTTATACAGAAGAGACGCGTGGCGGTGGCGAGTAGTCAAAGTAACACCAATATAAACCTTATATTACGTTACGGTAGTAACTATTAAATAATCTGTGGCATAGCATCGTTTTTTGACGTAAAGAAAAATCGCGCCCCCTCCACCAGGCGACGCCGCCTGGAGGCGCGGGCGTAATTCTCCAAACGACTCTATGCTACGTACTATAAGGTTTATATTGCCGCACCCCGCCCGCGAAATGTCCGCGCCACGTCACTTCTGTTTAAACAGCCCCTTACAGTAGTATAATAAGTTTATGGTAGACACCTCTACCACTTGACACAAATCATTCAATCAAACTCGATTTTTCTCGATTCGATCGTCTTTTCTCGATGCAAAAGATAATGAATAGCACAATCTACAAATCTACATCTCACAAAAACAGTGCATAAACATCTTTTTCGAAAACCAATATTTTAAATCATATGATCAATGCTAGCTTCCTGCATTTGATACTGGCCTTTAATTATTTTTCAGTTGTGTCATCAGTAAATGTGTCACGCGCGTCATTAATTGACGTGTACAAAGCTTTAATAAATAACAATTCATTATTATTGCAGGCACAAATATTTCACAATGTTCAAAAATACATATCAGAGCGGATTACTGTCGATATTTTACAGTTGCGGCTCAAACCCTCTGGCAATATGGGACATGGAAGTGCACAATGGTCATGTGAAGCGACTGACAGACCAAGAGGTGAACTCTATAGTCCTGGAAATTGTAAGCACAAATGTTGCCACCACTTACATCTCCTGCCCGAAGAGAAACCAAGTTCTAGGAATAAGGTTACCTTTTCTCGTGATGATTGTCAAGAATCTGAAAAGGTATTTTTCTTTCGAAATAACAGTCCTCGACGACAAAAATATGCGAAGACGATTCAGGATCTCAAACTTCCAGTCGACGACGAAAATCAAGCCGTTCTGCACTAGCATGCCAATTGGTCTTTCGGGAGGTTGGAACCAGATACAGTTCAACCTAGCCGACTTTACGAGAAGAGCGTACGGCTCACAATTCATAGAAACGCTGCGTGTTCAAGTTCATGCAAATGCACGCTTACGAAGAATTTACTTCAGTGACCGCCTGTACACAGAAGAGGAATTACCCCAAGATTACAAGTTATATTTGCCATTAGAACGCAAACAAAAGAAGAAGGATAAGAAAGAAGAGCCTGTTAAGCCTGCTGTTTCCAAAATCGCACAACCGGCCGTTGTACCAGAAGGGGGTGAAGTAGTCGGTGGTGGTGAAACAGAAGCTACGGGGGCACCAGTAGCAGCTGCGACATCTAAAGCCCGGCAGAGTATCGTAAAGAAAAAGAGCGTCATGGCGGCCCCTACGGCTGCGGAAGGTCCACCAGCTGAAGCTGGCGAAGAGGGAGGAGCACCTGTTGAAGCACCGGCGGAAGGAGAAGTTGTAAAAGAAGAGGCTCCAGCTGAAGGCGAAGAGCCGGCGGAGGGCGAAGCAGCTCCACAAGGAGCTGGAGAAGAAGCTCCAGAAGCAACTGCAGAAGGAGCTGGAGAAGCACCTGCAGAAGGAGCTCAAGAAGCAACTGCAGAAGGAGCTACAGAAGCAACTGCAGAAGCCAAAACGCCAGCTGAAGGTGCAGCAGCACCGGCGGAAGGTGCACAAGGTGAAGCGCCACCAGAAGCAACCGCTGAAGAAGCTCCGGCTGTGCCGGCAGCGGAAGCGTGAATAGGTTCTAATTAAATTTTCGAATGTTTTACTCATTATTTATTATTCTTATGTCGCTTAATTTAACTGTTTGTAGTTCAATCGTTAATAAATTAATGTATTTTATTTATAATGCCTCCTTTTTGTTAATTGTATGCTAGTTGTGTCTGTTTTATGGAACCGTTATCTGCACGGCTAGCACGCCACGACAAAGCGACAAAACGAGAAAAACGTCATGCGCGCTCTTTTTGGCACACGCAAAATAGAAATGGAGGCACATCTAGATTTTTATCGTTTTCTCGGAGGTGGCATGCGACGAGGCTTTCCGTATATTAAACTGTAGTCTTTGGACGAGGCCTACGTTATTCGAGAACGGCTAAATCGATTCGAATCCAGGGATATCATCAAGGTTTTAGAAGTTATTTTTAAGTATGTTACAAATGTTACAATAGTGCAACGATATTTCTTTGTTAAAAAGCTAAGCCTGCAGTTCTTCACTGTCATCATCACAACCGATATCGATGTTTCTGATATTTGAAAAGCGATTTTGAATAGCAGCAATTTGCAAAAAATTGACTGAAATATCTAAAGTGCTTGCCCTACAGTAATTAGAAAATTTTTTTTGTTTTTCTCGAGATGTTACTTTTTACACATAGGGAAATAGACGATTTGGGATTTGGTTGTACTGTACTATTTTAAGTTTGCAATGGAGATTGTAGTTTATTCCTTAATGTTTCACTACAGCACTTCACTAGCACAAAATGTTTAGGGTTCCGAAGTCAAACAAGGAAACCTTATACTTTCGTCCATTCTGTCTGTCTCTGTATGCCACGTCTCAATCTCATTTGTTATATTGTAGCAATATTTGGTATGTAGATAGTAGACAATGTAGGAAAAAAACAGAAAAGTGAATGTTAGAAAAAAAAATTTCACTCCTTCCATACTACGAAAAGGGGCTAACCATTAAAAGCTTATGCATATGTTCACGACTATATTCCCGAGGGGTTAGTCAGAGATATTCTGAAACCTCAGAACATCCACGTAGATACTCGAACTTTTAAAATATTGGAGTAAATATCTGATAATACTGAACTCTTAGTACCTTCAATGAAAATAATCTCAGAAAAACAAATTAAAAACCTTTTCTGAAAAGAGACTATGTTAAAATTGTTAGCAGCCACTATGCAATAATGACTACGGAACCCAATCATGGCCGTGTCCGACACACTCTTGGCCGGTTTCATTTTGTGGTACTAGCCTCTCAAATAAAAGGGCGAGAGGGACTGAAAGCTTCTAGCCTAATTAGGAAGAGAGTACCTATAAAAAGTTATAACTTGATTATGACTGTATTTATTTCGGTCTAAAATACCAATTTGAAATACAAGCACGTACTAAGTCGTAATCCAAACGACACCGGACGCTGCCAAAAAGCGTTTCAACCTTTCATGCAATAATTTGTTAATTCCACCAAAAAATATGCACCCATTTGCGAAGAGAAGTGGCTGTGTGCCCATCCAATATGCAAAAGCGGGTCATAAAATTGCACCGTAGTTTGTTCCTGTCCTTTTAATAGTTTATGTTGGTATAGCTTACACTATTATGGATACAGACAAGTAGGCCAATCATTTTACGGAGTTTTGTTAGGCGGGGTATGGAGTAATTATTAATTGGACTTTTAAACTGTAACAGGCACCATTTATAGACAAAAATACTATCCTAAACCATATTAAAAAAAATTACTACGCAACATAGAAATCAAAATTGTATGTCCCAGAAGGCTTTTAAATTATTTCTCAAAACTACATCTAAATTGTAAAGTAAGTTCTTTATTCCTTTCTTTTTTCTTTCTTTATAATTCTTATTCTTTTTTCTTTCTCTTTATGTTATTTCAGTGGTCTGCGCGTGCGAATTCGCGGGCACAGCTAGTTAATAATATTATCAATGAACTCATTTGAATTCGATTTAACAATATACATTATTTTTGAGCAATAAAATAGGCATAAAAATTCTAAAAATTAGGTATAATTATTAGAAAATACGAATGTATTTTTTAAAACCTTTTAAGTAGGTAGACAAAAATGATTACACCATGTTTGAAGTATGATAATGGTAAAGCCTAAAATATGTGCAAATAAAAACTGTTGCTGACGTGATTTTTTTTAATTTTTGTACATTTCTGAGGTCAAATCGGCTCTTAAATACTATACCGAAAAAAAAACAATTACCAATTAGTCCCGAATCAAACCGTAAAATGACTGGGCTAAAGTGGGAATTTGTTATATTATTCCCTCATAATCGATAAGGTTCGACACCTCAGTCGGTAGTAAACCTGGCTGCTGAACCAAGGGTTACTGGTTTGAATACTGGAAGCGGAAAATATTTGTTGAGAAAATACGAATGAATGTACCTAACCTCTCAAATTCTGAAACGTTGATATCAAAATACAAGTCCAGATTAGATTCTGGTATTTCAATTGTCTGTGTGACAAAGTCAAAGATATTATTATTGCTGTAATGGTAACAACTTGGTGCCAGGGAAGAGCCTCCCCGAGTGACGAAACCTGAGGTCGTCTGGCGCACCCTGGGCAGTCAGCCTCGATCGATACGACTATGGAGGTGCTACGGCAATGTTCCGCCATTGAAAAGGGAAGATCTTCCACTAGGCTTTGTGTGAAGTCTGGGGACCGGTCGTGTATACATGGTGTTACAAAAATACAAATAAACATTTAAGGGGGTGTTTAAAACCATCAAACTGAACAACTTTCACTATGAGACCAATATCGAAATAACGAAAAAAAATCTGATGTTCCATCATCATCATCATATCAGCCGATAGACGTCCACTGCTGGACATAGGTCTCACCCAAAATGGGGAGATTTGCCATCAATTTGCCATTTGCCATAATCGATGCGTTTGCGATGTTTTATATTAAACTACAGATCTACTCGAGCTAATTGTATGACACAATTTTTTTTTTTCGCGATTTCGATGTTCATAGATTCATAGATTCTTTATTGTACACAAAAACATAGTTATGAAAAAAATAACAATAAGTCGTGATGTTGGTCCCATAGTGAAAGTAGTTCAGTTAGTCAGTCAGTCAGTGGGTGAGTGGTACTTGTTTTTAGGGTTCCGTACCCAAAGGATGAAAACGGGACCCTTTTACTAAGCCTACGTTGTCCGTCCGTCCGTCCGTCTGTCCTAAATATTTAGGGCTGTAACTTTTGAACCTTAAGAGCTAGATAGTTGAAATTTTCACAAAATGTGCGGTATTACGGCGGATTTGCTAACAAATAATAAAAATGTCAAAAAGTTAAAAATTTGGGGTCCTCATACAAGGAACTAGTTTTTATCAATGTTTTTTCTTCTCGCTCTATGGTAAAAACAGTAATACATACAAGCGTCAAACTTGGTGTAATTATAGAGCAAACTCTATAGCATAACAACAAATAATAAAAACCGGCCAAGTGTAAATTGGTCTCGTGCTAAAGGTCCCGGAGTAAAAATATATTTTTTTTACCCTAGTATGTTGGGTGTGTGTATGGGGGTGACTGGTGGTATAGTACGGAACCCTCGGCCTCGGTGCGCGATTAGCCCGACTCGCACTTGACCGATATTATTTATTTTCACGTAAAGTCGTAGCGGATAGCTAGTCGAATATGTAAAATCGGGTCATAAAATTGCACCATCGTCCGTCTCTTTAATAGTTTATGTTTTGGTCTATGGTGCGAAATTCCGCCCATTATTTAGGGGTTCTCCCCGTCAAGCGGACTGCACGAACATCCGGGGATTTATGGGTGGCGGTTTACAGGACCATTTTGGTACGTTATTATATTGAATTCAGGGAAGTCATTAGAAATTTAAACGAAGGATAGGGTTCGGAGAAAACATCTATCTAATTCACCATTTTGTATACAGGGTGTTAGGGTAGACTATATAGAATGCTAGATATATAGAATGCCAAATGTAAAGTGTAAAATGTAATATGGATCAAGTAATCCGAAATAATAAAAAAAAAATGTTTTTTTATATAGGAACTGACAGCTGAGAGAGCGAGATGTACCTAGCGGCGCTGTACCTAGTAGGCTGTTGGTTTTCTTAATAAATATAAAATAAAATAATAAATAAATAAAATACAAAAATGCGGATCAACCGACTCTTCGGACCTTCCGGTCAATTTTTTTTTTCTTATTTTCGACCCATTCCTTAGGGAAAGTTGTTTAGTTTCAGTATCTTAATAAATTATTTAGGGTACAATTGGTAACGTCTGATGATGATAGTTCCAATTCGTCAAGCGGTTTTTAAACGCCCGGTTTTGTTTTAATTCGTCAAGTTCTTTAATGGTTCTAATTGGTCAAGTTTGTTAAAGGTTCTATTTCGTCAAGTTAAACTCATAAAATTTTCTTGATAAATTAAAAATATGGATGTATAATGTATATGCAAAACGGTATACGTATAAGTTGTTGTTTTGAGAAAGTTTCATAACTACCGTAACCGCTTCAAACTTCTATAGCAGCTTCACGTACCTGTAAAGAAAAAAGAAGACAATTAATTTTGTAAGTTGACATCCATCTTTTTCAAGTTTCATTTCTATTTCTAATCTACCTACCAAGTACCTACATCAGTTCTACAAATCGTAGAGGAATGCTACGCAGCAATTCCATCATGTCTACGAGCTACGATGAACGAGCGCTACGTGCTACGACCGCTACGAGCTTTGCAAGGTTGACTTCGATTCACGCTCGACTCTTGATCTTGTATGTATTCAAGACTTGGATAAATGTGTCTAGATAAATGTTTTGCTATTCTTATAATAAGTATGTTTCTTGTTGTATTAACATGATTCACGCTCGTCTCGTGATCTTGTATGTATTCAAGACTTGGATAAATATGTCTAGATAAATTTTTTGCTATTCTTATAATAAGTACGTATCTTGTTGTAAACATGATTCACGCTCGTCTCGTGATCTTGTATGTATTCCAGACTTGGGTAATTGTGTCTAGCTAGATAAATGTCTTGCTATTCTTATAATAAGTATGTATCTTGTTGTAAACATGATTCACGCTCGTGTCTTGATCTTGTATGTATTCAAGACTTGGATAAATGTGTCTAGATAAATGTCTTGCTATTCTTATAATAAGTATGTATCTTGTTGTAAACATGATTCACGCTCGTCTCGTGATCTTGTATGTATTCAAGACTTGGGTAAATGTATCTAGTTAAATGTTTTGCTATTCTTATAATAAGTATGTATCTTGTTGTAAACATGATTCACGCTCGTCTCGTGATCTTGTATGTATTCAAGACTTGGGTAAATGTATCTAGTTAAATGTTTTGCTATTCTTATAATAAGTATGTATCTTGTTGTAAACATGACTCACGCTCGTCTCATGATCTTGTAATGTATTCAAGACTTGAGTAAATGTGTCTAGATAAATGTTGAATGTGACAAACCCTTTCTAAGAATGCGACCTAATAATAATAAGTAGACTTTATAGTTCTGTCGATAACGCAACGAGTCAATGAGTGTGTGGCAATGATCCCGGAGGAAACATTATTTTTTGGTAATATTGTATGGTTGTACGGAACCCTCCGAGAGCGAGTCCGACTCGGACTTGGAAGGTTTTTAAAAAAATAAATCTCAGTGAAAAACGAGTAAAGCCTCAGAATGTTGTTTAACTACTAATAGAGTATTGTTCTGTACACGGTACACGGTACGCGGGGATGTTTTTTGTTGGTAACGTTGCACATTCAGTGCTCGAGTGTCGTAATTGAATCTGCATCCACAAGTGTTCCGCAGTTCCTTTAATTTGGGTAAGTGTTGCGGTACCGTCAGCAAAGAAATCTTAATTACTTTTATATTTTTTATTATTTAATTTACAAAACACTTCTTAAAAATATGACCGTTGCATGTTAACTAATTTACTAACTGCAGCAAAGAATAATTTAATGACGGTTTTGTTAAAATGTTATTAAGATAATATACAAAGCATCATAAAATCAATAAAAGTTTATTTAAGAAACAAATAAGTACTTATAAAAAACGATTTTTTTTTTCAAATTGTTCGAATCAGAAAATCGACCTTATATTAAGAGCATCGAGCCTATTGTACTGCCCTCAATCGTATTTTTTTTATTTCTAAACAATTAAACAACATTAAAAAAAACATGAATGTCATATTGTAAGTCACTGCTGATTTTCAATTCATAAATTCATTTATTGTATATTTCAATTTATCGGGTTACTGCTGATTTGTTTTTATAATGTTTACTTGCGGTTATTATCTTTAAAACTGCAAATATAAAAAATAATGATCAATAAATTGAAAGCCAATCAGGACTACAACTACAATGTGAAATTCTTGTTTTTTGGAAATGCTGTTTAACTGTTCAAAAATAAAATAAACGATTGAGGGCAGCACAATAGGCTCGGTGCCCTCTTAATGTCTAATTATTTGATTATTCAATTCAATTCAATTCAATTATACTTTATTGCACACCAAAACAAAACATACATTTGAATAAAGACAAAGAATTACAAGTAGGTACAAATAAGGCGGTCTTATCGCTAAAAAGCGATTTCTTCCAGACAACCTTAGGGTAGAGGAATCAAGAAACGAAAATAGGTAGGCGGTGTAGCTTAGAAGAAAGAAATCCAGAATAACAATGAGTGCATAAATATTCTAAAAGAAAAAAAAAAAAAAAAAAGATAAAGTGATCTATATTCTATAATATATACATACATAAATACATATCTTATTATATTATTATTATAAGAATAGTTTACGTTTTACAGGGTGTAACACAACACCCTAGTAATACTTAACGGGTGCTACTCGTACATACCATCAAACTGAACAACTTTCACTATGGAGCCAACTTCGAAATCGCGGGAAATAAATCTGCTTTTTCACACAAAACTGCAGTACTGACTCGACTCAAATGTACATGTGGGAGAGCAGATTTTTTTCAAGATTTCTATGTTGGCTCCATAGTGAAAGTTGTTCAGTTTCATGGTTTTAACCAACTCTCTATGTATTATTAGGGTTTTTGCTACACCCTGTATAAGTAATACTGAATTAACACTACGCCAATGAGCATCTTGGTAACTAAATTATTTGTGTAATGAGTTTTAGCAGCAATGTCAAAATCACGGCATTACACCAATTTTCTTTTATCTCTTTGAACCTTCAACTATTTAAATGTATTGGAAAAAAAAAACTTTGCTTTAATTAAAGATTCAGTCACAATAATTTCTTAATTAACGAGTAATTGTAAAGGAATAATTCTCAACACTATCCAACAAACTCAAAATCCTAATCAAACCAACCAATGCAAATGACTCGCCCAAGAAACAACCTAAACACCCAAGTATCTACCTCATATTTGTAAGCCAAACCTTTTCTGCTGACCATACAATTATTCCGTATCCCAACCACGTTCGTCTTGGACCGTACTTCAGATGGATTATACTCCCTTTGTCGTAAATTTTACGGCTTCAAAAATTAGGCGGCGTGAGGAGACTTGGACTTGCCTGAACACGCTTGTGCAAATTGTTTTAGCTTGCTCTGCGGTCAGCAGCGATAATTTACTATCCAGTTGTTGTACTGTTATTGAATTCTCGATTAGGTTTCGAGTTAGAATTGAATTGGCTAGATTTATTGATTAGTTAGTTGGATGTCTCAATGGCGGTTTGCTTTGCTTATAATTCTAGAAGCGAACTCTGTTAGATTTGAAATTGGAATCTTTGTATTTCAAGCTAATTTCAAGATAATGAATAATATGAAGAATAAAATTTTTCTAATCATTTCAATTACACCCTGTAGTATTTAAGCTACTGTTATCTTAAATACTACAGGGTGTAATTGAAATGATTAGAAATTTTTTAGAGATGCTTTAAAAAATTGTTCAGTTTATGGTCTGACACACCCCCTTAAGAGCCTACCGAGCTTATTGTGCTGCCCGCAATCGTATTTTTTTATTTCTAAACAATTCAACAACATTTCCTAAAAACAAGATTGTCACATTGTAGTCCTGACTGGCTTTCAATTTATCGAAACATTACCGATTATTATGTTTTATGCTTGTAGCTTTTATCGTTAAAACCGCCAAAAGTGGCCACTTTTGGCAGTTTTAAAGATAATGACTACAAACATTATAAAAATAAATCCGCAGTGACCCAATAAATTGAAAATCAGCAATGACTACAATGTGACATTCTTGAGAGATATCGACATTCTTGTTTTTTGGAAACCTGCATGCTTCATTTTCGAAATTGTTTAATTGTTAAGAAATAAAAAGAAAACGATTGGGGGCAGCACAATAGGCTCGGTGCAGCTTTAAGTTTGTAACGCATTTAAGTTTACAGCCTGTATTGTAAAATAACAAGGCATTACTTTTTACAAAAGACGATGAGAGAATACATCGTAAAGCCTGTTAAAACTCCATAATAATAACCATGTTTACATACGCTCGTGGTTGCAAAGAAAATGAATGGAAATTCTTATTTATGACCAATTTTTGCCGTCGCTTAATAATGCGGCAGTAAATTAAAGCTTTAATATTACGGGAAGCCGACGCAGTGGACTATTCGCTTAGCTTCGTGCTTTAAGCTGGTTTAAATTATAAGCAAAAGCGGGAAAGTTTTCCCATACAAAAACCCGCAGAAGTTAACATGGCACCTGGTTCGGATGATTTCATAGCGAAATTTAAATGCTCGTACAGGGTGTAACAAAATACCCTAGTAATGCTTCAGACCATCAATCTGAACAACTTTTACTATGGAGCCAACGTCGAGAAAAAATAAAAAAATCTGCCGTCCCACACATTTGAGTCATGACGGTACTGCAGTTTTATGTGAAAGAGCAGATTTTTTTTTCTCGATTTCGATGTTGGCTCCATAGTGAAAGTTGTTCAGTTTGATGGTCTGCAGCACCCCCTTAAGTATTACTAAGTACCCCATAAGCTTACGTGTTCCGTTTTACTTAGCTTGGCTACTATGCTATTTCTTTACGCTGCGAGGCCGAGTTGACACTTTATGTGCCTAGGTACTATTAAAATATTTTGACACCCATTTTTGTACTGAATTTGGAAAAGCTCCGCTGCGCTTTTAGCAGTTACACTAAGAACCCATTATAACGATACAAAATACGCTTAAAACCAACAGTATTATAGTAAGTAGGCAGATACTCTTTGGTGGTGGATGGTTAGGGTGTTTTGTTAAACAATTATAAAACTGTAACAGAAGTGTGTCTTTATATTGAAGATATTTACAAAAAAAAGTTACGATGTGGTTTCATTCCTGATTCCAAATCACCAATTTTTGGACTTTTTGTCTGTTTGTTGTTTGTGTGTTTGTTTGTTTGTTTGAACGAGCATCACGCAAAAACTACTTAACCGATTTTGATGAAACTTTTTTTATTTGATAGCTTATGATCTGAATTAAAATCTGGTATATAATTTATGCGGACGAAGTCGCGGGTTAACTCTAGTGTTATAATAAGGTTAAAATCCATCAAGCCGTTTAGGCTGCAGAGCATGTCAAAGAAATTGGCATGCATTCGAAAAATACAACCTTCTGGGACAGTCGGGTAATAAAGTTTAATGACGGTTTGCTTGGTATGTAGGTTCACATCCTGGACTGCATCCAAGGCTCGAAAACAATGCACATTATATTATTCAATAACTCGCATATTATACGTACATTATATAAACGTAAGCTCTTGTATTTTATACCACACAGAGATGCCAGATCGCTATATGATTTATCGTTAACCGCGCCATACTAACTTATTTCCAGCGTTTATACTCAAATACGATGAAAGATCATGTAAAAGGTTAAAACGTAACTTAATTTGGAACAATCCATGATTTAGTTTTTAAGTTAGAATAATATAACACTCCCATCTCTCTCTCTCTCTCTCTCTCTCTCTCTCTCTCTGATTTACCTTTCTCCCTTTTTCACCAGAGAATTCCTGCAGTTGAAAGTAAAATAAAGTGATAAAATGTAGCCTTTTAACACTCAGTTGCAGAAACACTCATTAGATTTAATTCTCCATTAAATCTCTTGCTAGCTTTTACTACGTCAACAAGACAAAAAGTGACAGCAAGAGATTTAATGGAGGATTAACTTTAATGAGTGTTTCTGCAACTGAGTGTTAGTGTCCCACTTTTGGACAAACGTCTCCTCTTCTTTGTAATTTTTTTTTCGACGAGAAATTATTCTGAAACGACTCAATTAATTTTGTTGCACTAAAGTCAACCTTAATACCTTGAAATAAAACCTCAGCTTTGTAGCTTTCGAATAGAAAAACATCGCAAAGATAGTTTAGTAGAGATTTTAAAGAAGACGTACAAAAAAAGATTTCCTATTTCAATTTCGTACATAAGGTTCCTTTCAGTCTCCTTTCATCATAGTTTCTGTATGTCGAAACATCATTATAATCTAATGCGTCTGCCTGCGTACATAAAATATACAGGGTGTAACATTAAATGTATTAGGTACATATCGATCAGGGTGTTTCGAACCATCAAACTGAACAACTTTCACTACGGAGCCCAAGATCGAAAAAGCGAAAAAACAACTAGTTCATACATTTTGGTCGAGTAGTTTTGGTTTGGTAGTTTTTGGTCTATTGAAATTTTCTATGGAACAGCAGATTTTTTTCGAGATTTCTATGTTGGATCCGTAGTGAAAAACGGAATTATGAAATATATATAAAAAATGCCTTTTTGCAGACAATGCAGACGTTTTGACTTTTTTGCTAAGATTCTTTTTTCCGGTTAAAACGGAACATGTAAAGCAATGCGTGTATAGGAATGTTTTAGATGTTCATACAAAAATAAAAATAAAAAACCCAACATATTTTAACAAGACACGATGTGCGCCAACTACGATTACGCCACACTCCGTTTAGATGAGGTATAGCTAATGTTACCACTATAATCTAGAGATTATGAGAAACAAATCGACATGAGTTCCATAACTATACGTCAACTAATAAGCAAACATTTTTTTGATAGCCTTTTTCCCATACTAAGACTGACGATGTTCTTTTTGCGTTGCGATGCTTTAGTAAAGCGTCTTGTTCGATACGCAACGCATTTAATTTAATACCCTGTATTGACGCATTGGATTATACCGTTGTTTCGAAATACAGAAACCATGATGAAAGGATACTGAAAGGGCAACCTTTAATGTACGATATATAAGTTTACCCCCTGTATATCGAACTAACCATATACATAATACATTGAGCGGAGGGTCTCGAAGCATTTTGTTTACATATTTAAAGATATCCTCCCACTTATATTTGAAGTAGTAAAAAAAATAAAGAGGCAAATGGCGGCCGAGATTTTCTGAAGCAAGCCCCTTGGTATACATTCTAATATTTTTATTCAATTCAGTAAGCAATTGACCCGGTAATCCGATATGAGATGGCACTTTTCGTATACTTATGGCACATAATAATGCTATGTTTGGCACTATTTGAATGGAGATTTCGAATCATTTATTCAATACACAGGCTACGTAGAGTTATATTGGGTTTATGAAAAGAATAATAAATAAGAAATGTTCTGCAATACTGCATCATCACGTAGTACTTATTATTAGTTTTATGGTCTATACTCATTTTGAGGCGATTTGTGAAGTGAAAATTTGCGGCGTTGTGGACTTTTGGTATGGGTAAAAAATTTTAAACTCGCGTCAGGACCGTGACGTCACCCTGACCTGATCGAAAATTGGTCAGACATATCCACCTCTCTTTCTACTGCGCGGCGAAAATGAATGCCTGTTCCTGCTGTTTCATTTAAGCGGCATAAATTGTCATAATTATTTGTATTGATTATTTGTGGTTGGGCTATTGCAAGATTGCAAGCAAGGGTCGTTGTAACACGGAGACCAGCGCTGGTCCTTTTGTGTTCGCCCCAAGCTCACCCATATTTACGCATACCTCCGAACTTATGGTATTTTTTTTTTCGTTCTCGGGAATTCAGGTTTCCTCACGATGTTTTCCTTCACCGCCGAGCTAGTAAATGATAAATACAACCGTACATAAATTCCGGAGAACTTAGTGGTACAGGCCCGGAATCGAACCGCGGCCTCAGTATTGAGGCGCTAGCTCTCTTCCGTATGGGCTATCATCGCTCCATATTTGTATACGATAGCGCAAAAAATGAATATTGTATTTAACCACATAAATGATAATGCTTTTATATGTTCAAGTTTTCACTTCTGCCGGCACTCCCGGAGTGCAACCCGTTGTTTTTTAATAAACAAAAACACATTTGAGCTAATATAAATGGGGTTAAATCGGGTCAGAACGCGCACGATCTACAAAACCATTCGCAAACCCACTTGCCACGTGACTTCCTAATAAAATAGTAGTAAATAAATATCTTACACAAACACACTTACACACACAAATTATCTAGACATCTAGTCACTATAAAGTACCAGAATCTAGCCTGGACTTGTATTTTGATAACTAGAAAACGATATAGCATACATAAATCCATGACGGTTAAGTTAAAATCTAACTAAATAGTCTTATGGTCAACAAACGTTGCCTACATCGTGTTTAAAAATAATAAAACATACTTAGTTTATCTTCACAGTACATAAACTGGGTGATTTTACAGCGAGCCACGGCCAGGGGCGGTCATATTTTAAAAGGCTTCAAGCCCGGCCCGCTGCGGCGCCCTGATAACAGCCTATCGGTTATTTACTGACCAAAACAAAAACTCATCTTTTGCAACTTTCAAGTTAAAAAGAAAACGTTGTAAAGATTTATAGACAAGCTTTTTCATCTTTTTACAGGAGTTAGTGGTGGAAAAAATTTAAAAACGCTTACAGGCATAATATTGTCGGCGTTCTGTGAAAACCGCGGAAGTACCAAAAAATTGTCTCAAGTTGCATTAAAGTTTACATTTAATTAGGTAATGAATGTTCCGAAATTTTTGAGATCTGAGAAACATTCCGAAACTCTATACTTTAATACAAAACAATCAAATGTGAGAAGGGGCTTCATATAACTAAAACCGGTCAAGTGCGAGTCGGGCTACTCGCGCACCGAGGGTTCCGTACCACACCACCACAGAACACAACATTATTAACTTAGAAAACAAAATTTTTTTGTTCCGGGACCTTTAGCGCAAGACCGACTCACACTTGGCCGGTTTTTAGTATTTGTTGTTATTCTGTAGAGTTTGCTCTATAATCACACTAAGTTTGACGCTTGTATGTATTACCCTTTTTACGATAGAGCGTGAAGAAAAAATGTTGATAAAAACTAGTTTCATGTTGAGAACCCCCCTTAATTTTTAACTTTTTGACATTATTATTTGTTAACAAATCCGCCATAACAACGCATAATCTGAGAAAATTTCAACTATCTAGCTATTACGGTTCAAAAGTTACAGCCCTAAATAAGTAGGACAGACGGACGGACAGACGGACGGACAGACGGACGGACGGACGGACAACGTAGGCTTAGTAATAGGGTCCCGTTTTCACCCTTTGGGTACGGAACCCTAAAAATATATCTGACGGTTTCTTGATTCCCCTGCAAAATTTGGACCCATGTACATACGAGGTTTACAAAGGACGCCGACGATACAGTGTGCTTGGGTAAACAGTTGCAATCCTTTAAGGCCGGTTCACACAGAATGCGGTTCCGGAGGCGGTCCGGAGGCGGGATTGTTGTAATGTACGAGTTTATATGCACCCTGTCACACAGAAATCCGGGCCGGGAGCGGCGCGGTGCGGCCGGTACCGTGCAGAACACAGGCGGCGGCGGCGCGGGACCGGAGGCGGCGCGGTGGCGGCCGCGGCCGCTGTATTCCATTGTAGTCAATGCGAGGTGTCACACAGAGCGGAGGCGGGCGCGTCGCGGTCCGGAGGCGGTATTTACCGCATTGTCATTTTGTATTTTTCCACGATTTTTTTTTATAAATCGCTTTACGGCACTGGATTCTAGTCCTTTTGTGCCACTGGTATTATTTTATTTTCCTTTTGTTATAGAACGTCACTGGCGGTGATATTTTGCAGAGAATTCGTGTCATGTCGCTAGGAGTAGAAAGTACATTACGTAAATACATACATTATCTAAATGGTTTCTGAGACAAAAATGAGGTAAAAATCGTAGGAATTTAATGGAAAATTATTGATTGTTATGGAGATTCTAAGATTTCAAAAGATCGTATGTTTTGCGTAGGTACGATTTCCAATATGAGATCGTACATCGTATCAGGGTCAAAAAATTTGATAAATACGATTTAAATCGTACGGTTGGCAACACTGTCATCGATTCCAGAGCCGTTAAAAAAAAGCGGCGCCGCCCCGCCGCCGCTTTGGATGTCACACCGGCCGCCTCCGCGCCGCTACCGCGCCGCCTTCGCGCCGCGCGGACCCTGTGTGGCAGGCTCCGGAACGCCTTCGCTTTCCGCAAAACCGCCGCCGGCCCGCTTTCCCGCAAAACCGCCTCTGTGTGAACCGGCCATTAAGGGTGATTGTACTCATGACACTGAACAACTTTCCCTAAGAAACCTAAAAGAAATTCCAGAAAAATGCAATCAATGTTCATTCAGAATTGTAATGGATAAACTTTTTTCATTTGTTTCAACCGTTATTAGGTCATAATTAGTGATCGGTAACTATTGTGCAACTCGCGGCAAACTCTAGGGGTGACAGTTGTAACCATAAAGATATTATACCTTACGGAATAGAGTAAGTGACATGAGTTGTCAAATGAAACCGTTTTTGGACGTTTTTTGGAGTCCTCGGCAGGGTAAAAATTCGATTTCTGTGTATTAATTCTCAATCTAACGTGAAATGGTGAATAATTTAATGAAACAGTGTTAGTATATTTTACAAAATTATCTACGATTTCACTTTAGGTTCACGATTATTGACAGAAACTGAATTTTTACCAGGACTCCAAATCCCCAAAAACGGTTCTATTGCCTCGCGTCACGTATCTCTTTCTATTATACAGGCATGCCGCTAGGTACATCTCGCTCTCTCAGCTGTCACCGCCTCTCTTACGTAGTATAATACCTTTATGGTTGTAACACATATCATTGGTTATGAAACTTATGAATTACAATGTTATTATATCGTTTTCTTTTAGTTATTATAACTCTAATACGGTCCCAAATTAGAGTTATTTTCACGTTTCTCATTGTTTTAGTTTTTTTTGTTTTTAAAAGCACCCTCAATCGACGGAAGTGCATGAAAAGATGTATGAATGTTAATGAGGCTAAAGAGGTATGTCAGAGTCGTAGCGTGTGGCGGTCCGTGGTCTCTGCCTACCCCCTTGGGACAATAGCGTGAGCTTATGTATGTATGTAAAATGCATAGGGAACTAACCCATACAGCCATGTGCAGTTAAGACCACGTCAAGCTTGAGATTTGAAGTGCGATATTGTTTTTATTCGAACGGCATAAGAACAGTATGAAGATCGAGGTATAGAATAGATATTCTCGTATGTATCATATCGGTAATTTCATCATATAATTGAAATGTCACACCGATTAGAACATGACTTGTAAGAATAATAATAAAAACTCAAGGCCACAAAAAACTCGCTTATTACCAACCCTGAAAATGCCGCGAATCGCACAATAGTTACCGATCTATAGTCATAATAATGCAATCAGCTGATCAAACGTTTGAATGAAAAGTCTTAATTTTTTTTAAGACGATCCCTTCTGTTTCTGTGGGAAAATTGATCACAATCATGAGTACCCAAGGAACACGTAAGCTATATAGCAGCTGTACAGTAGCCGCATAAAGGAAATTTCCTTTATGCAGCTACTGTGCTGCTGCTATATAGCTTGCGTGTTCCTTGAGTAGGTACAATCATCCATTAAGGCTACTCCTCCCATCTGCAAGGCTCTCTTTCTTACAAGCAAACTTTTGCAATTAGCCATCCCGCTTCAATTGCGCGGCTCCGGTCAGAATTTTCCGTTTTCTTTGAAAACCTGTATGATTTTTTATGAATTTTCAAAAAATAAGAAAACCACATCATTTTATATTGTATTGTGAAGAACCACATCACTTCTCATATCCTGTAGATTGTTCAGTTTTGTTTTCTGCTTGAAAAGTGCCATAGTAAATGTATAAAATGGTTACAAAGTTACTCAAAACCGGGCGGACGCCCCTTAAAGTAAGCAACTGTTAAGCCTAACACCCTGTACATTAATTATTGTTACAACCGAAACTGAAGCTACAAGGCTTTTATTATGACCTGGCAACAACGGCTGAAACAAATGAAAAAAGTTTATCAATTACACAGATCAATTTCAATTCTGAATGAACATTTTTTAAATAGTTTCGTTATAAATTCACCTTTGCTTCAAAACAATGATATAAATAACACACATACATAAACCCACTACCGTAATCCCTTTCGGTGGTCATTAATATTGCTATAACTACCAACTTTCAAATGAATATCAGTAAAATAAATGTCAATGTCATATTGTATACAGGGTGTAACAAAACCACCTAGTAATACTTAAGGAGGTGCTTCTGGCCATCAAACTGAACAACTTTCACCATGGAGCCAACATATCGAAATCGCGAAAAAAAAATCCGCTCTTTTATACAAAACTGCAGTACCGTCTCGACTCAAATGTATGGGACCGCAGATTTTTTTAATTTTTTCTCGACGTTGGCTCCATAGTGAAAGTTGCTTAGATTGATGGTCTGAAGCACCCCCTTAAGTATGACTAGGGTGTTTTGTTACACCCTGTATAGGGTGTAAGAGTAAACCTTAGATTAAAAACTTTTCGCTTACGCTGAAAGATGGAGCCAAGAAATGAGAGAGCGAGATAGCCAGTTATGAAAACTTACCTGTCTTTTTTGTTTCGGTCACCGTGGCCGGTTTTTTTGTTTGGTAAGATGTCAAACCATTGTCAAACCTATGTCAAATATTTGGCAGCCCGGTAGCACAGTCGGTAGTGAACCTGCCTGCTGTGCCGAGGGTCGCGGGTTCGAATCCCGTAAGGGACAAATATTTGTATGATGAATATGAATATTTGTACCCGAGTCATGGATGTTTGTATTTATATATGTATTCTATATCATTGTCTAGTCATCATAATACAAGTCCAGGCTAGATTCTGGTACTTTAAATGTGACTAGATAATTTGTGTGACATTGTCCAAGATATTGTCAAACCTATGGAATGTTGATGACATCTTGCCAAACAAACCGACTTTTTGTATGCAAAAGTCACACTATTGCTGTTTCATGTGCGGCCACGGTATGGTTTCATCTAGTCTAGTTACTATATCTATGGAGTAAACAGTAGCACTTCTTTAGGGGTGATTGTACCCATGATACTAAATAACTTTCCTTAAGAAACCTAAAAATTTTAAATTATATCGAACATTTGTATGAAAAGTTTTTTTTTAATTCGATTTTGCCCTTTTTCCTTTGGAAAAATTCCTCAGTTTACCCTAACACCCTGTATGTAATACTTCCAAAATTTATTCAAATATGCGTTCAGTTAGCTCAGATTTATTTTTCACTTTTTTATTTAGGAACCCAAGTACAAATTGAAAAGTTTATTTCATTAGTCTGTAAACATCGAAAATAGAATAGGCTGCGGGGAATAAATTATGTTTTCTGGTTTCGTTTCAATCATTCTTGATTGGGATTATTTTGTAGGCATGTTCATTTACCAAATAGATAAATATTTTCAACCTCCCCACACACAAAACTCTACCTTATGATCGCGTTGAAACAAAACGGAAAGAGGGAGAAAATATTATTTATTACCACTGTCTATCCCCGTCAGTATTGTGAGCTAAATGAATCGTCTGTCTCGCTCGTTTTACACGAAACAGACCGAGACGGCTATTGTTTGTTATCATCGCTACGATAAATGCCATTCTTAATAGAATGAATGAGTTTGTTGGTTGGAGGGAAAACAGAGGAAAAAAAATAAGGTGTCTACTTTTGTCTGTTTCATATAACACTAGCCATCGTATGTGACCTAATTTCGCACGGTTTCCGTGCAAACTACAATCTAAGTTAATTAAAATCTGTAAGAAATACCTTCTTGTTTTTCAAAGTTTTCCAAGAAATTCTGATGTGTATGTGTGGTCTACCAATCCACATTAAACGTGGTGGACTAATGCCCATACATTCTCAAAATGAGAGTAGGCCTGTGCCTCTGCAGTCGAGACGGTATATCATACATACTAAACTGCAATGCCTATTCGACTCAAATGTATGCTATAGTAAAAGTTGTTCAGTTTGATGTTTAGACTCTTAGTTTAAAAGGATGCTAATGATATTAATTGTAATAAATGCACAAGGTAAATAACTGGCCAAGTGCGTGTCGGACCTCACGCAGGATAGGGTTCCGTAGTTGCCCGTCACAATATAATATGGACTTAGAAGAAGACTTTTTGTTTTATACTACGGTTTAAAGGCTAATAAAGTCTAAAAAGTACATTTTTAACCGACTTCAAAAAACGAGGAGGTTTCTCAGTTCGACCGTATATATATTTTTTTTTTTTTTTTATGTGTGTTCGCGGATAACTTCGTCGTTTATGAACCGATTTCGATGATTCTTTTTTTGTTGGAAAGTAGATATCCCAAGTGAGGTCCCATGATAAGGAAATCAGGATCTGATGATGGATCCCAGAGATATCGAGGGGAACCTTCGAAAATCGTAGTGCCGACTAGTGCGTTTGTTAATTTAAAGCACTACTATTAAATCGAACTAATGAATTTACCACTGAAAATTGTGAAATAAACAAAATTTTAACAAAAAAATTAAAACCGCCTTCAAAAAACTAAAAAGTTAAAAAATAATATTGCAGCCGATTACTTTTTCGTTCGCATCATAAGAACATTAATTTGTTTTATAGAAGTCGGTGTCAAGCCAAGCCAAAAAATGCAAGTCCTGTCGCGAATAGTACCGGCTTGACAGCGACTTCAATAAAACAAATTAATGTTCTTATGATGCGAACGAAAAAGTAATCGGCTGCAATATTATTTTTTAACTTTTTAGTTTTTTGAAGGCGGTTTTAATTTTTTTGTTAAAATTTTGTTTTATAAGTTAGTCGACTATTACTCGGAAACTTGTAAAGCCTACTTAGCGGTGATAGTTTTCTTTTTAAATTCGTTATATATGCTATTGCCGTGAATTTTTTTACATCTCCAACTACTATCGTTCAGCTGGGAGAGGGGGGGGGGGGGGGGGCACTTGACTCTACCGAAAATTTTCGCTTTAAAGCTTAATATTTCGCTAACGGATCCCTAAATCGAAAAAGTTCACGTGTAGGGGAGAGGTACACTAAAAAATTTAGACGGACGGACGGACATGGCGAAACTCTAAGGGTTCCTTGTTGACTTCGGAACCCTAAAAAGGAGCGGGTCATACTTCACCAGCCACCACACAGGTGGAAGAGTTAGGTTAGAGTAACTTTAAAGTACGAGTGCATTGGCTACTTCTGGGTTAGCTCGCTACATCTTCTACCCCATCTTTGTCCTAAGGACTGGATGACCCATGTTCAGTAAAAAGAAAAAAGAAGGTTAGTAGGTAAGTCATGAGTATTTCTAGCAGCCTCAAAAGGTCTCTAACTTAGTTGCGCACCGCCCCGGCCGTCTCGTATCGTGATATATCGGGACCGGGGCCAAATCCTGCACACACTTCCCTCTGCAGGGTGTAACAAAACACCCTAGTAATACTTATGGGGTTGCTTCAGACCATCAAACTGAACAATGTTTCACTATGGAGACAACACCGAGAAAAATAAAAAAAATCTGCTATCCCATACAAAACTGCAGTATCGACTCGACTAAAATGTATGGGACAGCAGATTTTTTTATTTTTTCTTGATAGTGAAAGTTGTTCAGTTTCGTTGTCTAAACCACCCCCTTAAGTATTACTGGGGTGTTTTGATACACCCTGTATAATCAGTTTGCGAACTTACTTTCTTGACATAAGAGTCCTGTCAGAACTCATGTGAAATTCGATATAGTACCTAACTAGGAAAATCCAACGGGGGGCGATCTGGATGCTTTCGATGACGCGTGGCCAGAGCATACCTAGTATAGAGATGGTTGGAGGATTAAACGGGTGGCCTTTACCCTCCAGTGGGATGAAAAAGGATTGGGATTAAAGGCTAATAAAAAAAATCCCGAAAATGGGAAACATTTCTAGCCTACAAAAACACTTAACACTCATGCTATTCCATGCATTTATGCATTTTTATGGGTAAAAAATGTTCTATATACAAGCTCATCATTATCATCATCATCAGCCTATCATCGTCCACTGCTGAACATAGGCCTCTCCCAAGGCGTGCCACAAAACTCTGTCCTCGGCCTTCCTCATCCAGTCGCTCGCCGCTAACTTTTTTAGGTCGTCTCTCTAGCTCATGTTATACCAAGCGTATTATGCCCCCATAAGCCCATAACTAATAACTACCATGTAAACATAAACTTATATAGCACATTAAAAACCACACATGAGAACGGCGCATAACATCCGATGAATATTCATGGCGCGCCGTAGATTGTATCGCTTAATAAACACTCTGTATAAGGTCACGTGACCTCGTGTATAGGGTCACGTGACCCTAATGACCCCGGACAATATTACAGGTAATATCAATTTACACCCAATGATCCTGCTATGAATGTAATAGGCGTTTAATGTAATTACATGCATTATTTATGTTTTTTGTTCTATGATCCATGTTGTATTATGTAATGTTGTTTGTAATTTACTTAGGTTAATGGTTTTAATATGATATGTATCTACAATGAGACGGTGTTAATAATGTTCGAAACTGTTCCAAATAATTAAATTCAGTTTTATTCCTGGCTGTTCGTTTTTGCCCATGGAGTATAATAGGCTTTTTGCTAACTAATATACATGTAACACTTTAAAAACATGTTGTTATTTATTATGTTTGTATGAGCATTTGGCGATTACACTATAGACGATTGTCGTCATCAATGTTCAAATCAAATTATATATTACTTTTATTGATGTTACTAAATGTTATAAAGAATAATATCGAATCTTAATAATATAACTACTGTTTTGAACCTAAGATCATATTAAAATTTGTAGCGCTCTTGGAAACATGGTTCTGTGACACCTGAAAATCGATTCGATCGATCGAAGATCTTTCTATAATCTTTGATTACTTAAAGCTCGATTGATTTGTCCTCTCTCAAAATATAGGCAAAAGGCAAAGGCAGGTGAATAGGCATCTTCTGGGTAAGCTCGCTACATCTACGACCCCATCTTCGTCCTGAGGACTGGATTGAGGTCAAGAGCAAACCCATAGTTAATAAAAAAAATATATATAAAGGCATAAAATTATAAATGATTCACAATTAACAAACCTTTGCGTTTTTGTGCTGATCTGGAGAGGAGGGCCGATTTCGTTGCATCCGCGATAGCACTCTAAACTCTCTCGTGGTTATATACACATTTTATTTAAACTTTTTTGAATAAATCAAAAGAGAACAAGAAAGAGAAAGAGGAAAAGGAAAGAGGCGTGACGTTATAGATAGATAGATAGATAGAACAAGATAAAATGTAAAAGATGTTGATGTGTTAAAAGATTAATTTAATAGAAAATGTTTTTGATTTCCTTGGTATGGAGCTTAAATACGTCTAAATGTTGCACCCGCGATTGTGGAATCGCCCATTTGTCCACCACGCGTGTCCAATAAAATGCAGTATGTTAGACTTAGCATACGCTTCAGAATTGTTTCTTCAGCAAAAGCAGGTTTCCTCACGATTTTTTCCTCCAACGTTTGAGAGCAGGAGGTATTACCTACATAAGTTAGAACAACTCATTGGTACATTGTATATTGACCTAGACCCTATAGACCACAGTATAAGAAAGAGTATTTAGTACCCAGGAGTGCTATTTTTGAAAGTCACACTTTCAAATCAGCAATAGAAAATGTCAAAATTACTATGGAGATTATGCATCATTCGAATATGATTTTGAATGTGTGACTTTCAAAAAATCGTACTCCTGATCGAAACGCGCCACGCTCTTCAAAAGCGGCGTTATATAGCATGTTCAAAAGTTTACCTTCGTTAGTCTATGCTCTATTCTATTTCGACAAAAAGTCGATACGTCAGCTTGCAGAGCTTTTAGTTAATAACAATAACAAACAAGTAAACAATGGCCGACAGTTTAATTTCGCGATTGAACTGCTCTCTATTGAGTGATGTCGACGGCGATCATCCGCGAGGGGTTAATGACCCGTTGACGTTTAAGGGGAGGTTTGTTTATACTGTGCTTTATCGTATCGGACATTGTTTTTTCGAGTTACATAACCTGATGTATAGGGACTAAGTACACTAGTATTTTATTTCTATCCCTGAGAGTCAAAGAGGATTAATTCTATGGCTGAAAGTGAATGTTATTAAGTCGTGTTATGTTGTAGAGTTTCTGGCCGCATCTTCTCTACAGCGACAACACGTTCCGACGATTGACGAAGATTTGACGTTTAATAAGTGTGCTTCATGTGCGTTTACTTGAAAGTACCTACTATAAGGGTGCCTGTCCATTGACGCGTACTGGCTGGCGGAGCGGAGAAACGGATTTTTTTACCAATCAGGATTGCATAAAATCTCGGCCGAGACTCGGTCGAGCTCCTGATTGGTTAATATTTCCTCGTTACTCCGCTCCGCCAGCTCGCTCTGCGTCAATAGACAGGCACCCTTATAGAAGGTAGTTTCAAGTAAACGTCGTGTTTATAAAGCTATGTAAATTAGCTTTGGAATTAGACCTTCAGGCTAGCTGCGTAGCTACGCCTTGACACCTAACCTCAGTCCGTAAGTCCATTAACTTTACAACGGCCATCGACCCACATTTCTATTATTAGTCCCAAACACACAATTAATTCAAATCTTATTACCATCAAATCAAAATAAACTGCTGCAGCCACGCGCTATTTTTGGTAAGTATAGGTCGCACGGTTAGACCTGGCAAAAAGGTAAATATATTTATTTTTTGTATACCTAATGGGTGGCACTGAACGAGGGACTTTCCTTTTAAGGGTGTATTCAGACAATGAAACTAAACAACTTTTCATACAAAAGCGCGGATCAGCCACTCTATTTTCTATGGGAGGTCCAAATTTTTTTCTTTTTTTTCGACCCATGGAAAGTTGTTAAAGTCCCACGTTCAATGCCACCCAGTATATTTTATGTCTTTCATTCACTTTACTATCTCAAAATTAGATTTAATCGATCGATCGAATCGAATCGATCATGCATGCATGCATGCATGCAAAATATTATTTTTATTTGTGTGCACACAGATTTTACCTAAACATTAGATTTCTTCCCTCACTGCGGGTTACTGGAAGAACACTCTTACAGTTTAGCCATTGTACCTCACAACTTATTGTAATAGTCCTTCATAATTATGTTATTGTTATTGTGTATGTGGGAGCTTGCCACAGATTGCATCATACGGGTCCCCAGGCTTCACCCCTAGCCTGGCGGATGATTTTCCCTTTTCAATGCAGGAACTTTTCACTTAGTTCCTCCATATGTACAAGAATCTAAAGTATTCTTATCTTATCTTATTGTGGGGGCTGGCTGGCAAGCCAGCAACACTTCGACCCAGTGGGATCTTTTGTGTTAGCCCCAATACTTTTTGCTTACTTCACCCTTCAAATACATGGTAAATGAAGGAGGCAATACCATTGAAGGGAAGAAGCCTAAGATCTCCCGGTTTTGGATATCCATCACCGAGGAGGCACATGCGCTTTGCCGCCAAGACATCACAGTCACACAGGATATGCTTCATGGTCTCCTCATCCACTCCGCACGCTCGGCAGCTGGGATCCAGGGTGAGTTTCATCTTGTGCATCATCGTGCATCTAAAGTATTAATTGAAAGTTATTAAAATTCGAAGTTTCATAACAAATAACTTCGCCAGTTTTTGAGCTGCATTCATTTGTAACAAACCAGGGCGTAAGTCGGGTTAATTTAAAACGTCGGAGTTCAATCCTAATCCAATTTCAGTTCTTATCACATTGCAATCGACAGCCTTTAACGTCTGAGCGATCTGTCAAAACTGAGGTCAAAACAAGTGTGATGCTGATGAGATGACACATTTGCCGAATTTACGCGACGTAATTTACGCGTCTGTAATACTCGGAAAATGGCGCGTAATACTGTCATAGGACGCGGATTAGTGCTGAAAATTAAGTCACGCATATATTTTCGGTTGCGTATATTCAACAGTTGTGTCATCACACTAAACGGTTCTCAAATAGTTCGTGCGATACCGAATGTATTAAAAGTCGTGGTTCGCACGTGGTCTAATCACGCGGTTAAGTGGTGATTTATTTAGCGCCTTTGGTCTCCAGCTGTTATTTTGTTAGCCAACTCTTGCTGTCCTACCTATGTACAATCGAACCGAAAGTCTCGGACCGTTGCGTGGTTGATAGCATTAGAGCGAGCCAGTTTCCGTAAAAACACGCATAAATCACGACACTACCTTACCCTGACTAATTACGGTTTAATTTACAATGAAACGGTGCGGGAACGGTGCGTTGATAAATACACCATGTGTGTAGGAAGGGTAGTTTTAGTTTGTCGCTGGGTTTTTGTGGAGAATAGAGCAATAGTGACCTTTGTGTTTGTGATAGAAAGTTGCTAATGGTTTGGAGTTTGATAGTTAAAAGTTGATTATTGCTAGAGTTTTATTGCGTAGGTAGCTTCAACGTATTGGTTGCGCCGAAACCATTGCTGGGCACATTTAACTATTATGTAGGTACTACGTACTATAATCCGTTCAGCGAGTCGATGTGGTACCGAAAAATTGATCTTGCCCGTGATTGGACGAAGATAGCTCGCGTTCACATTCACATTGCGAGTCATCTAAGTCATATTTAGTCTGTTCATGACGTCTCCTACGTACTCATCACTGCGATCGTTGTGAATCTTTGACCTGGGTTGAACTTGCTTTGCCTTGTTTTTTACTCTTTGACTACTTATATAAGAACTGCCCTTGCGGTAGTATTTCCCCTCTACCACGCTATAAGACAAATTAATCATGTGCATTTACACTCAATTTTATAGCTTATCACTAAACGAGACAGCCTATAATAGCGAAACAATGATTTTGAACTTAGAACGTTTGGGGTTCACACTTTTCATGATTTTTAACATTCAAAATTAGAATCTAAGCTTATGGGGAATAAAATCCAAAGTTGCGGATTTCGTGTTACCTCGCCCCCCGCAAAAAGTGTCAGAAATGTTTGTTAGTAGAATGACAAGCGTAACTCGTCCCTATATACGTAGTCAAAGGTATTAATTACTATTTAATTTAATTTATTGCTAGTTTACTTTCTAATATTTATTAGAATTTATTGTTACTAAATCAGTATTACAGTTGCGATCAAAAATGATACATTTGTTGATTCATATATTTATGTTTACATTTAAATGCACCAAATGTTTAATTTTGAAAAACGACCTCTTAAACAACTTTTTTTTTAAATCATGAGTAAAGATCTTTAAGTATAGTATACCCTAAGGTCAATGTATCTGATCATATAAATTAAAACTGTCATTATTAATGAATGATTTCCCTGATCAAGGCAACATTTTGATTACTTAAGATTCGGATATAAACTAGGCGTCTTCGACATTGATTATCTGTGTGATTCTGCATTATTCCCTTAGCTCCATTAGTATCTGGCAACGGACCAAATCTTGTGTCATTAGCTAAGTATACCATTTCAGATTCTCAAGCCGTCTGCAGAAACTCTGAGGCAGCCTTTATAAATCGTACGACAAAACGGTATTTCCACTTATTTGTTACTAGTGATTGTACAAACTTAAGTCTAGTTTAACATCAAATTTATTTACAGAAACCTTCAATCATTGCCTCAATTTAAAACTTCACTGACGATAATTGAAAAAGTTAACACTTTATACCTACAGAACGATCTGAAAAGGCAAAATTATTAAACCAATTAAAAGTTGGCAACATTAACTGAATCAACGCACAACAAATTCCCCCGAAGTTATCGCCCTTTCTCCTCGAATTTTATTTGATAGGTACTTCGCCCTTTTGAACATACGCTGTAAACTGACGATATATTTGCCTCAAAAGCTGAATTCTCATGGATATAACGTTCGAAATCCGACAAGAATGTTCGCTTTCATCGCCTTAAAAATACATAAGTAGGTAAATATAACCCTTCAATGAATTTTTTAGGACATTCCGTTTGTGAATACACAGATCGAGTCGCGCAAAGCTTAGATTACATGTATTATTGCAGCTAGTGTAGGCCGAAACCGAATAAAAAATTCATTCACGATCTCCGCCTTGCCGTTTGAATATGAAACTTATTACGTGAGAGAGTGAGTGGTGTATCGCTAACTAGTAACATCCAACTCATTTTCCGCCGACATTGAATATTCCGCCATGTTTGAAGGAAAAACAAAGTGTTAAATTGCGTGGGGAGTCGCCTTTGAGTTGCGTAATGATTCGAGGAAACTTGATCTTTGTGCGGTGGTGTTTTGGGCGCTTTTCGAGTGAGGTTGGCAGGAGGGGTTGAGAGGGGATGTGGGAAGCGCTTCCTGTTACAGGAGACACGTAGAGGATTTGGGTCAAGTGTTAGCAACAAAAGTGTGAGCCGAGTGTAGGGACGCTTGTCGCCCGAGGCAACAGTAGTTTGTTCCACTTGTTAGCCATAGTGTTGGCACTCCATTTTGTTTGTTATACACAAATTAGACTTTTAATTGTAACGAAATCCAGGAAAATAGATATGTAAGGCGATTTTCAGATACGTTTCCTTCCTACTTTCTAATTTCATTTTAATATCGATGCTAGGACAATAATCGGTATAAGAGATTGAAGTAATTGCAGATTTTAATTCGTATTTCGCTGGAATATAACAAAAGCAAAAAGCATAAGCATGGCATTAGCTTGTTGTATATAAGTAACAAAAATAATTAACTGTTGCATCAAATCAAACTTAATTAAGTAACAAAAAAAGCAAAATTAAAAATAAAATAAAAAACCCACGACGGATGTAAACGTTGTCATTGAAAAACCCGTATAAGTACGACTAAAAGAAAGTATTGGCATGCGCGTTGCGTTAATGACTGTAGGTAAATACCTTAAAAACATAAACATAAGTATATCTAATCTAAAGAAAAAACATTTAAGCTTAAAAAATTGCAGGCTTATCGCGGTAGAAACTTAGATCTAATCAAACAGAGGAAGATTCGCGCAGTTTTAATTACTAACAAAATTTTAAGGGTGTATTCAGACAATGAAACTAGAGAACTTTCCCTATGGAACATGGGTTGAAAAACGAGAAATATTTTTGGACCCCCCATACAAAAGTGCGGATCAGCCGATCGATTTTCTATGGGAGTTCCAACAATTTTTTTCGTGATTCGACCCTTGTTCCTCAAGAAAAGTGGTTTAGTTCCATTGTCTGAATACACCCTACATTTTGTTGGTAATTTAAATGTGGTGTATGTGCAAAACGAAGTATGTCTTTAGTGCCAAAATAAGTTACGACTGTTATTGGAAATATGTGAGGACAAAAATAAAGATTCGGAAAATCCTAAAAGCGAAACTGTGTTTCACGCAGTATCTCGACCCGAAACAGCGACACGCACTACATAGATAAAGAATAGGAAAAGCTACAACCAAGAAAACTATAGTCTTGTTATAAAATGTTGATTTGGGGTGCAAAGGTTGGCCATAGCAATACACCGCGGCAATACTGCTAGGGTTATGTGCACCTTTACACCTGGATCGACAAGGGGTTACTAAAAAACTCACTGAACTTCATTGTCTGTGTTGTGAGTGTTCTCCATGTTGATTATGATTTAAAGGAGTAATAGTGGTGGCACAGTATAAAAAAGAGTATCTACTACTAGTACTACGAGTACTAGTGGTGGGAATGTATGTTACGCCAAGGCTTGATTTAAAAAAAATTACGTTCTATGCAGGGTGTTAGGGTAAACAGTTGCATTCCTTTAAGGGGTGATTGTTCCCATGATACTGAATAACTTTCCCAAAGAAACATATTTATAGGACATTCGCAAAAAAAAATTGGACTTTCCATACTAAATGCAATCAGATGACCGAACGTTAGTATGAAAAGTCGAAAAAAGAAATTTCGAATTTCCTGTAGGTTTCTTAGGGAAAGTTGATCAGTATCATGGGTACAATCACCCTTTAAAGTAATGCGACTGTTTACCCTAACACCCTGCACCCTGCGTTTTGTTTTGTATACGAATAGACTAACAAGGGCGGTGTGTGTAGCCTCTTCCTTTTTTTCATTTTATTTCAGGACAAAAATATAAAATTATGCACATTACTTTTGAAGGGTTAAAAGGCCATAAATAAAGTGGTATCTCGTTATCTCACCGCCATAATCACCCCGTTTATCTCATAACGCTACATTAAGTCTAACATCTTGAAATATTTCCTCCACTGATATTAAGATTCATTAAACTTGGGTTTAGTTTTGTGGCAGGGACACAGCTCAGAAATACTGCAGTAGTTCGAGTTTGAGTTCTTCATTTGTATTGTAAACCTGTCGAATGTGTGCACACACGGAAAAAGAGATTCAAACCGCATTGGTTATTTTAGAAATAACATAATTAACTTTCAAATAACATTTTTTTCTTTTTATCTACACTGATGGTGTTACACTAGCATGTGACGGGATTGTTGAAATTAAAACTGTATCTTCGATTAATTTGTTTAAATTCAATATTACAATAATTTCGCTGTGATATGACATGTGTCGCCGATTACGTACGGAAACAGTCTGGCCTCAGGTCGGGCTAAGGGCCACCCGCTAGAATGCATCTTGAGATATTTAAAATACAATATACTTGTAACTGTGTTACTATACGTTATACAAAAATAGATGGATAGATGTGAGTAGGTATAATATTCTAGGCGTGTGGTGGTTGTGGATGCAACACTTGTAACAAGCAGACCTAATATCGGCAAAAAGAGTATAAAAATTTTTTATACTTGTAATAACAACAGAACATCTACAAAAACATAAACTATAGGAATTAATAATCATCAAATTCTGAGCACCCACGTTTGGGCTTCCTTGTCAAGTATATTTCTCCAGACAGTTCTATCTCCAACTATCTCTCTTCAACTTACTATACGAAGAGGTTTTTTTTTAATAATCCCCTTTAATTTTAAAACTAATCAGTATTAATCAGTATACGTAGTACCGGAGGATAGGCGCAGCATCCTCTGAGTACACACATTCATTCCAACTGCGATCGCCAACCCACCTGCCAAGCGTGGTGATTATGGCAAATCCCCCCATTTTGGGGGAGGCTTATGCCTACTGCCGTACATAAGTCCAGCAGTAGACGTCTATCGGCTGATATGATGATGATGGTTATTATTATTAAGTATGCGTTCTTAAAACTCAATTGTCATCCATATACGACTCGAGCTGTCCCATTACCATTAATTTATGTGTAGTGAAAGTACTGTTCTCTCTATAGACTGTGTCCTTAGTCGGGTCCCTCGCGGAAACCGTCCAGAAACTTGTTCTGTCACTTTCGCTTGCGGTAAGTTCGCGATATTGAATTAGTTGCTAAAGTTTTATTAATGCTCTAACTTATTCCATTTTTAGGCTTCACTTTTTGGAGAAATGTTTCAGTCGTGATGTTACTCGTCATTTCCGTTTGCAACTTATAAAATTATTAAAAAATAAAATCTATAGTTTATACAGCTTGTAATCTTAAATGCGTTACATACAAATGTATGTAGGTACTAAACGTGCCACCCACTGAAGCTTCGTACCATTAAACTGAACAAATTTTACTATGGGACTAATATTGAAATTGTTGAATAATATTCAGCTTTTCTATACATTTGGGTCGAGTAGCTATTGACATTTTCAATGGAAAACCATTTTTTTGTTGCGATTTCAAGTGTTATAGATAGGTATGTCCCAACCTAAAACAATCATCATCATTCATTTTTTTTTCATCATTCTAGTATCGGAAACAAAATATTTGACGCATACGTACGTATACTAACATACTCCATCCTAGCTCCATCCTAACAAGCAAAACCAGGAAGGTGGCATAGGTAGTCTGTCTACCAAAACCTATTGTTCTTTATTTAAATTTAATGACGTCAATCTTAATTAAAATTGTATTCTTGACTTCTTGTATCGAAACCATATACAAGAGTCATCCATCGTAAAGCCCAAAATACTATTAAAATTGTAATCTGTAGTTATATTTATGATTCTGATTAGTCCTAAAGTGAATACGGTCATCAGTTTTATGTAAGTAACTACATAAGGTGTTAGGGTAAACAGTTGCATTAATTTAGGGGCTAATTGTACCCATGATACTGAACAACTTTCTCTACGAAACCTATAGGAAATGAGCAAAAACTATTTGTGACTTTCCATACTAAATGCAATCAGCTGATTGAACGGTTGTATGAAAAGTAGAATTTTTTTTTGCGAATTTCCGTTTGTTCATTTGGGAAAGTTGTTCAGTATAATGAGTACAATCACTCATTAAAGTAAAGCAACTGTTTTCCCTAACACCCTGTATATGACACAGGTGAAACTTAGTTTAACATAGCCTCGCATTTCACAAAGGGTCCCGAACCAAAAAACCCCACAACTTTTAACCGAGTAGGATTTAATCCCGGAAGGTCCCGTTCAACCTGTTCGAATTCACGTTCCGGGCTCACTTCATTAAATTTAGCCTAAAAGTTCATCGCGCTGATTTGATATTCAATTTGGAGCTTGCAGGGACCGTCATAAATTTTTTATGTTACCATAAAACGCGTCTGTCGGTAAAGCCTTTTTCTTTTCGTATGATGGTTACAGAGCGAAGGAATTGGAACTCATAACCTATATTTTGTATGAGCAAAACGCGCGATTTTTTTTTGTTATTTTCAGTTTGGCTCGCAGATTGCTTATGTTTGAGTAATGGAGTAGGGGGAATGAAATGGCGAGAATTTGCGAATGTAGATCAATGATTTTTTGTAACACGTTACGGGGATAATTTATATATTTGCGTAGCTCCGATAAAGACGTAGCGGCGCTACGGTGTCTACGCCGTAGGCTTTTTGTTGATACCACATAGCTTTGCTACAAGCGGCCGTAGTATGGTAATGTGATATAGCACAATCGTTGCTTAGCTCTGTTTCTGTTTCTGCGCGAATGAACGAGATAAAAGGCTAGATATAGCCTTATCGCGCGCAGCTTACTACGGCCGTAGAAGCCGTAGCATGATGCGCCTGATAAGGCTATGATAACGCCTTTAATTTTGTTCGTTCGCGCGCAAATAGAAAGAGAGCGAAAGCGCTATATCACGTTGCCATACAACAGCCGCAGTTGTGTCTTACTTTTTCATCATGACGAATTATCAAATATCCTAAAATTGTATTTTATAATACATACTTATTGGAAGAATTTGAGCATTTAAAATGTGAGTATTGCTACACATTCAAACAGAAAGTTGGTAGTTTTCTAATCACCCTGAAAGGGATTACGGTCGTGAGTTTATGTATTAGCAGAATTCCACCACTTTAATTGGCATTTTATATTTGAAAAAATCTACTATACATAAAAACGTGTAGGTACGTGTAGAATTGTTTGTTTACTTTTGTTTACTTAGCAAACAAAATGCTTTCTACGAATATATTTTCTATCAATAACAACAAAACAATGTTAAACATCTAAAACAGGATGTTAGGGTAAACAGTTGCATTACTTTAAGGGGTGATTTTACCCATGATACTGAACAACTTTCCCTAAAAAACCTATAGGAAATCTGTAAAATTTTTTGTGGACTTCCCGTACTAAATGCAATCAGCTGATCGAAGTTTTGTATGAAAAATCAAATAATTTGTGAATTTCCAATAGGTTTTTTCGAGAAAGTTGTTCAGTATCATGGGTACAATCACCCCTTAAAGTAATGCAACTGTTTACCCTAACCCCCTGTATACATACATACACGATCTTTAATTCTAACTCCACTCAACGCCGCGACGTTACTCAGAAACAAAGAACCCATTTGCTAACATCTTCGATGACACCCATTATCTCGCATTTGTATTCCTTTAATTGTACCTTCTCCCCAATTACCATACATTAACATTCATTTCAAATATGTCCCCTGAACAACTCTTATTTCTTTGCCATAAGATTCAAAATGACTTGTTTTATTGGACTTCATATACGGAACAAAGTATAAGGCTACGCATTCATTACATCTCATTATTACCTAACTTCGAAGGTAATTTTCGACTTTATGCTGTTCGTAATATGGTTCTACTTAGTTAGTCGCGTCAGTCGTTTAATTTTGAAATGTATTGCGTTATAATAAAGTAAGGTTTACATTGTTACAAGTGTCTCGTTATAGCTGTGACGATGGTTGTTAATATGGAAATGTTCTGTAAATTATTCGTTTAGGTGACAGTTTGAAATTGGTAATGACGGAAATATCCTTTAACTTAATCTACAGCTTGTAGGTGACAGCCTAGTAAATACTGAAACGGTGAATTTAGACCATAAAACTGAACAATTTCACTATGGAGCTAACATCGAGAAAAAAACAACGGGTTGCACTCCGGGAGTGCCGGCCGAAGTGAAAACTAAGAGATCTTACGTCTTACGTCACGTGACGTCACCGTCACTCATCGTCTTACAAATTTTCGATCAAGTCACGTAACGTCACAGTCCTGACGCCAAAGCCTGACGCGAGTTTAACATTTTTTACCTATGTTTTTTACCCATGCCAAAAAGTCATAGAGAAAAACGTGTCTCCTGTCAACGCCAAAAAGTGCACAACGCCGCTAAAGAAGTTTTCACTTAAAAAATCTGCAGTTCCATGCAAAACTGCAATATCGAATCGACTAGAATATATGAGACAGCAGATTTTTAGGGTTCCGAAGTCAAAAAGGAACCCTTATAGTTTCGCCATATCCGTCCGTCTGTCCGTCCGTCTGTCTGTCCGTCTGTCCGCGGCTTAGCTCAGAGACGCTTAATACTAGAAAGCTGTAATTTGGCATATGTATACATATTTATCACGTCGACAAAGTGGTAAAAAAAAATCTTGAGAAATATTTTTTTTTAGGGTACCTCCCCTACACGTTAAGTGGGGATGAATTTTTTTCTCTCGTCTATCCCATATTGTGCGGTATCGTTGGATAAGTCTTTTAAAAATATTGTGGGTTTGGGAAAACTATTTTTCGATTAAGGGATCCGTTAGCGAAATATTAAGCTTTAAAGCGGAAATTTTGGTTAGAGTCAAGTGTCCCCCCCCCCCCCCCCCCTCTCCCAGCTAAACGGTTGTAGTTGGAGATGTGAATAAATTCACGGCAATGGCATATATAACGAATGTAAAAGGAAAACTATCACCGCTAAGTAGGCTTTACAAGTTTACGAGTAATAGTCAACCAATCAATAATAAAAAGTAGAGTTTAGTTTAGTTTTTTAGACTTTATTAGCCGTTAAACCGTAGTATAAAACAAAAAGCCTCCTTCTAAGTCCATTATTATATTGTAACTGGCAACTACGGAACCCTATCCTGCGCGTGGTCCGACACGCACTTGGCCAGTTATTTTATTTTTTCTCGATGTTGGTTGGCTCCATAGTGAAATTTGTTCATTTTGATGGTCTAAACCACACCACCCCCTTAAGTATTACAAGGGTATTTTGTTACACTCTGTACAATGTACCTACATGTACTGTATATTTTCTTTGCCTACATCCTTCTTGACCACTAAAAGTTCAACAGTGACGTCAAATTATACACAGCTACATCCAAATATAGACTGTTTTCCGTTGTAAGTAAACACACAATAGAATCCGTAATTCGGCCTCATTTCGAGCGAGGGTACGCGGAAAAAGAGCGCGCTCATTATCGTTTTCCGGTCTCGCGCCGTACCTCAAGTACTCCAAAACAATACAATTTTACATAAAAACCTCTGGAATTTTACTTTTCAATTAACGGAAAAGTCTATTTTACCGCTTTTGTATTTTTATTTAAATGTTACGAATTGCAATGGAGGTGTTCATATGGATTCTTCTTTAATTAAATCTACTGGAGGAAAATCTGAAAATTTATGTATGGAGGTAGGCACCGAGATCAAATCCAGTGAGGTCAAAAAAGCTTTACGTTCTTTTTCTCATAATTATTATGAAGAATTAGCGCGATTTTGAGTCCGAGAAAATGTCGTTTATCACTTCTGATGGTAGTATGATAATATTGACAAAAAGTGTTCCGTTTTGCCAATTTTGGCACGGAACACTAAAAAGTACTTACTACATACGAGTAGCAAAAAGTTAAGCTGCATTATAATGTGCATAAGGGTTGCAACGTATATTATATACAGTTATATGTAATTATGACTTTAATCAATATCCTATAGTCATCTGTTAGGGGAAAAAGCGGAAGTACCCGACCGGAAGTCTGGGACGAAACTCAGCGGTTAATTGTGCGAAAAGCGAAGCCCTTCGGTTCAAATATCGAACGACAATTTGCGAGTGAGCATCGGGGATTATGAGGGATTGTATTACATCCAAGTATCGATGTGTGCATTCAAATCGGAATGCTTTTTATACCAACCATAGAGTTTTATTTGCATTGAAAACACAAGAGGAAAGGGTATAACTTTTTCACTCTGGAAATGAATGGAATTTGAAATCAAACATTGAATATCTGACTGCAAATCAATAGCTGTACAAAAGCTTTACAGAGTTTATGCTATGGTGTTTGTTAGTGGGTAGGAAATGTCAACAATTTGTTTTTAAATGATGGGATTTCCAGAATTGTTTACTGGACCAATGAATGGTCTTATTATATTATATTAAATATAATTATATATTTAACTATTATTTCCCTAACATTTAACGGATTCTAAGCGCATTCATAATCAGATGTGACATATGTACGAATTATAATTTTAATATACGTCTCATATTGGACAGCTCTGATTTTTTTAACTATCCCTTTGGGGATACAGTCGTGAGTATATGTTTATAATAGCATACACTAATTGACGATATGTATAGTATATTCAGCATAAGTTTGTGCTTATTATACTATGACATATCAGTCAGTCAGTGTCACCTACCGAACCTTAGATAAATGATTGGTCTATAAAGACCGATAACCGAACTATGTAGAACCATATAATTACTATGTCATGTACTGCATAAACCCTCTTTGTGTATAACATCTATGTGCAAAATATTGGCATTTCAGTATAAAATTCTGTAGTTTTTTCTGCTTTTTATATTAAAACAATGAAAAAACGTACTAACCACGTTAACATAAAATTTCTTTTGGAATTTTATAACGATTTTTCCAGTAAATAGTTGCTTTTGCAATCTGAACACATGGATCCGAACAAAAAACATTTTCACTGCAATTTATTTTACAATCGGGGCCTGAGGACGGACGGTTCATTTTTTATGACACGTTATTTAAAACATCATCACGCTATCAAAACGACGAGCAATATAAATTCAACTGGATGAAATATTTGGTTAATGTTAACCAAATGTTTTATACAGTGTGTATTTAAGTATTATACAAAACATAATTTATAATGTTCGAATCAAAGTATAAACAATCATCCTGTAGACATGAGAGATAATTAACTTACCTTACATTATCTTATATTACCTTTTAAGCTTTTAATGATCGAATGAATGAAATATTATTTATTTACATCAAAACAAAATACAATGCACAGTAGGAAACAAAACTGATTATGGTACAAATAAGGTGGTCTTATCGCTAAAAATCGATTTCTTCCAGAAAACCTTAGGGTAGAGGAAATATAACAAAGAACGGGTCGGTGTTATAAAAAACAAAATTATAGATGAAAAAGAAGTTAATACAACAGAATATTACCTTTTAATACAAAAGCCTACTAAAGTAAGCTAACAATAGTACATTACTGCAGCGGCCGGCATCAGAGGCATTGATGGACGAACGTGTAAATGTGGGCCGAGGCGAAGCCGAGGCACACATACGTAAGTCCATCAATGCCTAGTTGTGGCCAAGGCTTGTATAGTACTTTTCTCAAACAATGCGCGGAAATGAAAACAGTAAATTTTCTCAAATAATTCGCGGAAATTAAAACTCTTTTCAAAATCAATGACGAACATCGAACAACAATTAGTCTTTTTTTCAATAAACAGCTTTCTATTTGCAAGCCAGTTCGAAATTTAAATAAAATCTTTGATAAGTTACCTCCTTGGTCGCCATGTTTCGGAGAAAAAGATCGTTCCATTTTTAAATTACACGACAGATATGAGTTTAGTATGTAATTTATTTGGTCGCTAAACACGACAGATATGGATTTTCATACAACATTGCCGGCCGCTGCGCGCATGTATTTGGCCAGTACTGCAATTTCGATTTATCTCGAAGAAGGTTGTCAAAATAATGCTCACATTTCCAAGCATGTTTGAGAAAAAATAGATTACTATCAGTTTAAAATAACAATGTGCATGACCTTGAAGGGCCGTTCGATAACTTCACTCGGTTGTAAAGGAATATAGACTCTATGTAAAGGAAATAATCATTTGAATGACTCGAGTGAAGTTCGTGTGATTGAGTGACGTCACATTTGCAGGCGAGGTCATGCACATTGTTATTTTAAACTGATAGTACATTAAAAATACTTAATTACACCGATACTTTACAATATGTATAATGCTAATTTTGTCTGTTTCTTTGATCGAGCATCATGCATAAATCTAGACCGATCTTGATGAAAATTATGTTTAAAATCTTATGATTTGATTACTCTTAAAACTGGTATATATAAAAATATATTATTATTTTCGCTACGATGATGGATACGAAGTCGCGGGTAAAAGTTAGTTTTTAATAAAACTACATAAACCACGAAAAAACTTTACTATGAAATAATATATCGGGGCGTGCATTTGGCACAGCTGTACGAAAACGGAGGCACCATAAAAAGCGCGGCAAATTGCCCCTGAATATAAATTACTCTCGTCATGCGCCGATCGAATTTCGATTTATTTCTAAATGGCACACGCTGTACATGAATATAGTTATTATAAACACGTCTGATAGCTCAAAATAAGCTCAAAATATACATATAATTATATTCCAGATTGGGTAAAAAGTCAAACTAAACATTGTCACAGTGCTTAAAAATCTCAAAATCAGTGCATAAGCACTGATTCCCTTCATAAGAAGGACACTGAATAAGTAATCACTACGTTTTATGAAGGAGCTAAAGATATAGGTAGATGACAAGGAATACAGGGTGTAACAAAACGCGTTAGTAATACTAAAGGGGGTGCTTCAGACCATCAAACTGAACAACTTTCACAATGGAGCCAACTTCAAAATCGCGAAAAAAATATCTGCTGCCCCATACATTTAAGTCTAGTCGGTGCTGCAGTTTTGTATGAAACAGGTGATTTTTTTTCGCGATTTCGATGTTGTCTCCATAGTGAAAGTTGTTCAGTTTGATGGTCGGAAGCACCCCCTAAAGTATTACTAGGGTGTTTTGTTGCACCCTGTATAAAAAGTTATTTAACATAGGCATCGAATTGAACAATTATCTTTTCACTACATAGAATCTATGTATTATACGATTCTTATGGATGAAATAAGGAAAAAGTGCTATGAATGCATATGTATCGACATTTTGGCAGTGGCGAATGGGTTTATGAAGTATCATAATCTTAACGATTGTTTTATACTGAAAATCGTTGAGCACTCAAATTCAATTCAATTTAAGCTTTAAGCTTTTTTGTTTTTTTTTTTTAATTTTTTATTTACTTATTTAAGTATTTTTTTTTTATTTTTTTTTTATTTTCTTTTTCATTTTTTTTTTTTACAAAATAAAGCTTGCTCTTAGCCAGTCACAATGCGCACGATACACACTTCCACGACTGTCCGCGATTAAAAGCTCGAATGTATTTCTTGTTATTCAATACTAAATTATCTTTAAAATGTCTTAGATAATAAAGACAGATAAATGATGAATACGTATAATTAAGGACAAACTCCAGTTCCAACTGATAAAGAGAACCCTGTAAATAAATTCCAGAATTGATCCCTAGTTCGTTCCACGTCAGATAGATGCAAAAGTTCTGAAGCAAATGCCATTACTTCTGAGCTTTTCCCGTTTTTTTCGCAGGAAATCGCTTAAGTTAACTCGTTTTGTCATGAAACTTGCCTTGTGGTCGTATTACAGAGATAAAACTTGCTTCGAAACCTTCTATTAAAACTGTGATTTTTGTTGAATGAACGTTGTACAAATGTTGGCCGAGATTTTTAACCTAGATTCTGATCTTCAGTGAATAGGGGAAAGGTGGTTGTCATTTATGCGATACAAATGTATTATTATTACAATGCTTCCTCCCTGGATAGTGACACTAAAGAAAAAAAAACTACGGGTTGCACTCCGGGAGTGCCGGCAGAAGTAAAGACGAACATATAAAAGTACTATCATTTATGTGGTAAAATATAATATTCATTTATTGCGCTATCGTACACAAACATGACAATTTATGCAGCTTAAACGAATCAGCAGGAACAGGCATACATTTTCGCCCGCGGTAGAAAGAGAGGGCGATATGTCTGACCAATTTTCGATCAGGTCACGTGACGTCACGGTCCTGACGCGAGTTTAAAATTTTTTACCCATACCAAAAAGTGCACAACGCCGCTAAAGAAGTTTTCACTTCAAAAATTACCATACAATCTATATCATCTCTGCCATGTCCCTGTTTTTTTTTTCATAAATTAATGATTATAAAAGCAGGAACCTTCTTAATTACCTAAAATTACTAAATTTTTTACCCTGTTTTCAGACATCCAGCAAACAAAGATGAATATTCAGTGTAAAAGGTAAGGTAACTGCCTCCGTGGTCTAATGGTTAAGAGCATTGGCTCTCGACACGGAGATCGTGTCGTAGTAGCCGGGACCAACGGCTTAACGTGCCTTCCGAAGCACAGAATCATTTTTCTTTTCACACAATCAGGTGATTCAGCCTGCGATGTCCTAACCAACTGGGGAAAAACGCACAAAGTGACATATCACTAGGTGCCCCCCGTGGGAATCGAACCCACGACCTCCGTGTCGAGAGCCGATGCTCTTAACCACTAGACCACGGAGGCAGTATATTCCATCGAATCAAAATTCAAACCAAAACCTAAACATAACAATTTGATAACAATAAACAGAACTCGCAAAGTCTGAAACTCGAGCAGAAAACAGTATTTAATCTCATTAAACGGCCCTTTAAATATTAAAGCTGTGAACCCATTGTCGAGTGTCTGGCGCTAATTGCAGGCTCCCGTTAATTAGTGTCTGACACTGAGAAAGTGTGAGTGATTTTGTGTCTGAGAGTATTTGCTGTGTGCTCGATTGTTTTGAGATTTCCTATCGAAATGTTTGAATTTGTTTCTTGGTCTACCTTTGAATAAAGGTTATTTTTAGATAAAAAAAAACCCGGCCAAGTACGAGTCGGGACTCGGGCAATTAGTGTTCCGTACTACCAGTTGTTTAAACATGGGTCATTGATGATACCACTATAAATTGACACTTACTTAGTATGTGGTCACATAGTAACTGAAGATCATTTTACACTGGTCTCACTGGTGTTAATTTTTTGGGTATAAAAAAAAACTATCCAAGGTAGAGCCACCCTGATAATTTTCCCGCTATCTACACGTTATTTCTGATGTATATGATTTTTTTCAGATCTTATACGGCTATATTTTTTGAAATAGAGGTGGGGACAGCAATTTCTCGGCTTGAATTGAAAATTTTGTTAAACAAAGTTTTTATAAAAATTTTAAAAGTATATTTTTAGACTCGTATTTCAATTGATACCGCACACCATAGGGTAGAAAAAAAATTTTTTTTATTTACCCTTTCTTACTCCCCAAATTGCCCCCCAATATAAAAATTTTGCTTTTTTTACTTCATTTATGATATTGGACCACCAATTGCTATATCTGTACCGAGTTTCAACTTCCTATGTCTTACGGTCTCTGAGAAAAATGCCTGTGACAGACGGACGGACGGACAGACACCGAGCTGATTCCATAAGTGTTCCGTTTTTCCAATTTTGGTACGGAACACTAAAAAATTATCTGGGATGGTTCATAAATAAATAATGATGTTCCATAGAATGCGAGTAGCTGGATATCTAGGCAACATACGTATACGCATGAAACTGGAGATTATATACTTATCATACAGGGTGTAAACTTAAATGGGTTATATAGAGGGGGTTCTTCAGCCCATCAAACTGAACAATTTTACTATGGGTCCAACATTGGAAAAACTGCCTCCGTGGTATGTAGAACTATATACTTACTATTACCTATTCTGTGTCCGTGGTCTAATGGTTAACAGTATTGGCTCTCGATACGGAGGTCGTGGGTTCGATTCCCAAGGGGGACACCTAGTGATATGTCACTTTGTGCGTTTTTCCCCAGTTGGTTAGGACATTGCAGGCTGAATCACCTGATTGTCTGAAAAGAAAAATGATTCCGTGCTTCGGATGGCTCGTTAAGCCGTTGGTCCCGGCTACTATCTCTAGTGGTAGTAGTCGTTACATAAAAACCGCGTCGGAGGCCGAAAGGCGGTCTGAAAAAACTCTGACAGCAGGGCTCTGCCCACACGATAAGAAGATTGGAAAAAAACCAGCTGTTCCATAGGAAATGACAAAACCTTAGTTCCGAAGCCTTCGTAGCAACCTCGCTACACCGTAGCGTAGCGAAACGTAGCATACTACACAATGCAAAATTTTATTACTTCCATTATACATGTAATTCGAGTTGTTCTGTCGATTACCAAATCCAGCCTTTCTTCCTCCCTCTGCGTATTAGTAAAACTTGTAATTACCTGAAACAATATAAAATATAATTATTACTAAGTGACTTAGACTATCAAACTAAACAACTTTTACTATGGAACCATCATAGAAATATAATATAACTAGCATCTTTGTTTGTTGTTACACCCTGTATGTAATGGTAATCCTGTATATTGTATGTACCATAACCATAAGTTCATAATTTTCCAATTTTTAGGGTTCCGAAGTCAACAAGGAACCCTTATAGTTTCGCCAAGTCCGTCCGTCCGTCTGTCCGTCCGTCCGCGGCTTAGCTCAGAGACGCTTAATACTAGAAAGCTGTAATTTGCCATAAGTATACATATTCATTACGCCGACAAAGTGGTAAAATAAAATCTTTATATAACGAATTTAAAAGGAAAACTATCACCGCTAAGTAGGCTTTACAAGTTTCCGAGTAATAGTCGACTAACTTATAAAATGTACTTTTTAGACTTTATTAGCCGTTAAACCGTAGTATAAAACAAAAAGTCTTCTTCTAAGTCCATATTATATTGTGACGGGCAACTACGGAACCCTACCCTGCGCGTGGTCCGACACGCACTTGGCCAGTTTTTGTTTTTATTCTACAGGAAGGCGTCTTCCTATTTACATAATTAAATTTTTTTAATTAGTACCTAAACCTAAAAGCCATGTTACGAAGTCATACTTTAGCAGACAGTTGCAGTAACAAATGTAATGAGAAGTTAATGTGAGATGAAACAAACGTTAGTTAGTTGGTACAGTCGCCAACAAAAGGGAACAATAGCGTCCGACGGGGAAAATTAACTATATTTATAAGATGAGGTGCATTCTGACTGAACAAAATGTAGATGTAAAATTTTACTGGAAGTGGTAGGTATGTGGAAAACAAATTCCATGTATACAGGTTTTTTTTTTGTTAATGCAGTAATTTTAACATGCAGTCTATTCGCTTTCAAGAGCGAGCCAACATCGATGTCCCGAAAAAAGCTGTTGTATACAAAACTGTAAATACCTATACGACTCAAATGTATGGAACAACAGATTTTTAAACACGTTTCCTAATTTGGCTCTTTTAAGTTGTTCAGTTTCACGTGTAGAATACAAGGTAATAATAAAAACCTCGAGAATTAAATCACAGCATATTAATATTACCTTATTATGTTTGATAATTAACCCAAAGCAAAAGTTTTGTATGCAACTGTGGTTATAATGTCAAACAACCAGAGATGGCAGTGAAAACTAACACATTTCTTGTAATTTTTTTTTTGTATTCGATTTCTTATACCTGCCAATGAATGCTGTCAACGACCGATGACTAGTGCCAAATAGTAGTAGTATAATAAAAAGTTCTAAATATATTTTTTGGTATTTCCAAAACAGCTAACTCCCTATTAGTAACACAATCTACTGACACTAACTGAATAGGTAAAATTTTACCAAACACTTATAATTGTCGCCAAACCATGCTCAAGCCACATCCACCACCTTTAATTCCCGCTTTATTTGTCCATTCACAAACATGTTTGTTTCCAGAAATGCTCTTTGATATAATCTTAATGTCGGTTGCTTTACCTGCCTTGTCAGCCAGAAACTTAGCAGACAGTTTATGGCAGCTTCACATCGAGAACTTTGGCTAAACTTTAATTCGGTGTTAGTTTATTACGCGTTAACGGACCGTTGTGAGATTTGCCTTGTAGTTCGATTCTGCTATTGATGAAATATAGTATCAAATAGAATTGAGTGATAGTTTGTTGGGACTGGACTGGATAGACAGCTATAACATTTGGGACCTAGCAGTTGGTGGGCGGGGTTAATACAGGATGTAACGGTAGTTACATTACTGTTATGGGGGATTGTGCTCATGATACTGATGAATAACTTTCCTAAAGGAACACACGGGAAATTCACAAACAAAAATATACTTTTCATAGAATCGTTCGATTAGCTGATTGCATTTAGCACGGAAAGTCCAAATTTTATAATGAAGTGACACTTTTTATGGGAGGGCTTTGAAATTCTGAAACGCAACCTTTTCGTGTAACGGAAGTTCGAAATTTAAATATCATAGCTGCGGAAGTTTCACTTCTGCCGGGCGTCCGGTGATGGCCAACTTTTTTTTATTGAGGGAAAGTTTTTCAGTATCATGGGTACAATCACCCCTTTAAGTAATCCAACTGTTTACCCTAACACCCTGTACTTTTTAGTAAGTATGTATTCTTAGAAGGCCTGGGAAATTATCGAAGAAAATGAATTTACTTTATTCAAAATCACAGCGAATCAAATATTGAATATACTGCTACTGATGACGCAGTATATTCAATATCACGCAGGGTTTGGAGAACGAATTTCCTGAAACCTTATTTCCTAGAATTACTTATGTTGATTGTTTATTTTACGTACGGATGTTGCGGTTATATAGGTAGCTATCCTACAAGCTATACTGACAATTTTTTTTTTAATCACAGCGATCAAATATTGAATATACTGCTACTGATGACGCAGTATATTCAATATCACGCAGGGTTTAGTGAACGAATTTCCTGAAACCTTATTTCCTAGAATTACTTATGTTGATTGTTTATTTTACGTACGGATGTTGCGGTTATATAGGTAGCTATCCTACAAGCTATACTTACAATTTTTTTTTTATCTATAAGAAGTTCAAAATTGTTCTCAAACCGTGTTCTCAACCCTTGTTCTCAGCATATAATTGTCTCGGCTTTTCAAAACTGTCTTGAAAATCGACACTATAAGATGGTATAAAAAAAAGTTTTTTTTGTTAATTTATTTATTCACTTTATTTTCTTTGAACGACCAACAGTTGTTGACAGTTATGAAATTATTAGGCATCAAAATGTTTCAGTTATAATTTTTCGACAAACAGTTCTAAGTCTTTGCGTTAATTTGTTAGCATTACAAAAATGACCAATACCAATATCCATCGATTGTTCCTCTTAAAATATTAACTAGAAATCTTCTCCTACCCTTCATAGTTTCCCTTCCACATTCATTTTCAATTAGCAAATACCACGAGGCCGCGTGGGAGGAGCTGACAAACGGCTTGCACTTTGAGTTACAACCAATAAATTACCGCCAACCTATTGGGTTTCACCGGTATGTTCGTTATTTTACTGACCCCTGCCTATTATGTCTTGACTAGTTTCAGTTACTACTATTTGTTTTTAAACACGAGCGAGAAAGCTGTGAGTTTCGTCAAGAAAATAAGATAAAGAAGATCCTTTCTCTTAGTATGGGAAATAGGCTAACAAAAAAATGTTGTTAGTTGGCGTATTTATATAGTTATGGAACTCATGTCGATTTGTTTCTCATAATCTCTAGATTATAGTGGTAATATTAGCTACACCTCATTAAAAGGGAGTGTCGCGTAATCGCACTTGGCGCACATCTTATCTTGGTAAAATATGTTGGTGTTTATTTTTATTTTCGTTTAACATCTAATTCTTTTTGCTTTACATGTACCATTATAACAGGAAAAACTGATTTCATAATTCAGTTTGCATTTTTTGACCTAATCTTTCGTCCTATTACTATAGCAAATTGAATTTTGTTTTTAGATTCTTCTTATTGTGTAGGCAGAGCCCTGGTGTCAGAATTTTTTCAGACCATTTTTAGATTGTAACACCATCAAGAAGGCCTAAAATAAATTGACTCCTACGTGCGTGTAGTTTTGTTTGGTTCCGCTCTTCTCGCAACTATAGCAGTTGCGACAAGAGCCTGGCCTGAAGATTTCATATATTTCAGAGGGTTCTTTTTTAAGGCGTTTAGGTTACATAGATAACAAAAACGTGAAAAATTTTGCAAAACACACAAGAGACGATACAATAAACTAGTAACAAATAGTAAAAAGGAAACAACATTTATCTTTATAGAAGCAGTTCGCCAATTTTTCTTTTAAATTTGCCCAAAGAGAATCTAAACAGATCAACACTAGTAAGATGTCGATTGTAGTTGTCCAAAGAACGCCGAAAGAAGCTATTTTTAGTATAGTTTGTGTGACACAGTTTACTAAAGAAAGAAGTTTTAGAACGCAAGGAGTGACGAGGTGGGACTCGGAAATCCACTTTCTCTAACAGAGTCGAGGAGTATACAGTACTGTTAACGATTTTGTAAAGACATAGGGCATCAATGTAAGACCTTCGACTCTGCAAGGAAGGAACTTTGAACATTTTAGCGGTGGTTGCGTAGTCAGTGAAACAGTTTTGTACTTTCTCTTATAGCAAGGGTTCCAGATAACACTCCCAAACTCCAGAAGGCTACGGACTAATGAGAAATACAGGACTTTATAGGTGGTGGCCTTGCGAAAGTGTTGGGTTACTTTAAGAATGAAACCTAATGCCTGATCTGTGTATTTAAAACCATCACCATCAAACCACGTTAGCGTTGGACATTGGAAACAACACAAACAGTCATGTCTTTTTTTACTAGTAAAATCTATACGCATATACTACATTCATTCAACCGACATCTCTCGTTGCGTTTGCCCAAATGCGATCTCCACGCGTGTTTAAAATGAGATTCGTTATTGCAAAATTGGTAGGGGATTTCAACGTCTTGAAAATCAGTAATACCTATTCTAAACTAAAAGCTAATCGACTCTGCATCTTACCCACAACCAAATACAGGTTAAATTCGTACGCAACCTTATCTCGAATGGTCATAACTGAGTAAACAAGCAATTAACAGTCTTAGTAGTACGCGATAAAGTTGTTATTACGTTGTAATTGGTCGTATCTGCCAAGGTGGGCAGTAAAGGCATATTTCACTGGATCCCTTGTTTACTGTTTCTAAACAATAGCCTGTAATAATTATTACTCCATATAGATATGAAATGGGGGCCCTGTATTGTATGAAAATGATGAAAATGTAGCTCTAAGATAACTTGTTTAGTTGTTGTTTAGTTTTGTTGAGTAATTGGATTATAGTGGGTAGGCAGGGGTGCAGTAAATTTGGTGAGAGATCGGAAAGCGATATATATATCTTATAGGTATACTAGAGGGTCTATTCCCTAGTTTATGGGTGTATAATACAAACAATACCTACACAATGTCATAGAGGTGAATATGTCATATACGTATTGTATTGTCAGGGAAATTATTGTATAAATTGTTTCATTTATACTTCATATCTATTTGGAAAGTATATAGAATAATTCATAGCATTTTTTTTGTGAGAGTAGAGTATACGAAGCAACAAACATAATACAGGATGTTAGAGTAGACTTTAATGGGTGATTGTACTTATGATACTGAACAACTTTCACAAAAGAACAAAAGAAAAATAAAAAAAAAAACTTTTTAAGCAAACGTTCGATCTGCTGACTGCATTTAGTATGGAAAGTGTGTATTTTTTGCCTATTTCCTATAGGGAAAGTTGTTCAGTATCATGGGTATAATCACCCCTTAAAGTAATGCATTTTTTTACACCGCTAACACCCTGTATACAACTGATCTGTGTCCATTCTAAAATAAAAGATAATTTCATCTTTTCTGCCGTCTAACAAGCAGACAAACAAACGCTTCCTGATTTTTTATATTATAACACAAGTGTGTTGAAGTGAGCATGAACCACGTGACCTCAGTGACGATACTGCCGGATTACTGTATTTGGCTATCCACTACTGATTTATAACTTTGAGCTCGATGTAGGTTCATGGTCAACAAAATTAGTATAACTAATTAAACTTTTAGGCACTGAAAGTTACGTTTTAATATCCCACAGGAAAATACCGTAATTTTGAAACTATCTCGGAGGGATAAAGAGATTCTTAAGTTTATTATTAAATATTATTTCGTTCTGAAATAACGCAGAATAAAGATTAAAAATAAATTGCTGTCGAAAACTTTTGATTTAGGATTTAACTTTTGAGTCTTTATCCATCAGTACCATGAGTTTACACTGTAGTATACTACAGTAAAACTACTGTAGTAAACTTCAGTTTTTGAATTGAATTTCGTCCAGCGCTCCTAGTGGCTACGTTGAGAACTAATTCTGTCATACAAAATTGGCGCCGCAGCTACAATCTTAACGTACGCAGTGATAACTCATGGTAGGCCTACAGATTAGAAGTAGGAGATACGACAGCAGCAAATATGGATGGATTACGTAAATACTGAAAAAAAAAAATATGAAAAAAGAAAAAAAAAGAAAAAGAACCGCCGTATAAAAGAATGATACAAAAGGCTACGACGAATGAATGGAAGATGATAAAACCAACTGAAAATAAGAGAAGACGGTAGGAGAAAACGTTAGAAAACGGTAGAAAACGATCTGGTAGACTCGACCGGGATCCAAGGGCTGGCGCTTTCTTTGCTACGGATCAGTCTAGCCGTTCAGCGAGGAAATGCTGCCAGCATCTTGGCTACCCTCCCGCGCGGTCCAAACCTGCACCATATTTTAGGTTAAGTTGGTTTTAGGTTCTCAATATTTTTATTTATTTTTAATGTACCTACTTACCCACTTTTATTTGTTTTACCAATAAATTACAATAAGAGAATATAGCTGGTGATTCATTCATAAAATTAAGGAGTAGGTCAAATGTAAGTCTACCATGAAACGTGAGTTTATTTTTATGTGCCTATGTAATTTGTATCTAATACAATCATCATCATCATCTCAGCCGATGGACGTCCACTGCTGGACATAGGCCTTCCCCAAGGATCGCCATAACGACTGGTCCTGCGCTGCCCTCATCCAACGTTTTCCCGCCGCCTTCACCAGGTCGTCGGTCCACCTTGTGTGGGGCCTTCCAACGCTGCGCTTTCCGGTACGCGGTCGCCACTCGAGAACTTTCCGGCCCCATCGGCCATCGGTTCTGCGAGCAATGTGCCCCGCCCACTGCCACTTTAGTTTAGCGATTCTTTGGGCTATGTCAGCTACTCTGGTTCTTCTGCGGATCTCTTCATTTCTGATTCGATCTTGCAGGGAAACTCCGAGCATAGCCCTCTCCATTGCCCTTTGGGTGACTTTCAGCCTTTTTATGAGATCTAATACAATATTATAATATTATTTTAATGAAAACTGTTTGAAATCGATAGGTGATCATGATCAAGATCATCTTTCTAACACTTAACTTTAAAAATTAAAAATTTTCCAACTCTTTATTACTCTCGGAGCTTTGTAATTTTGTATCGTAAGACCACTCTCTAAATCAGTTACACTCTAAATGGATTTACTGATAATCAAATCTTATAGCTAGTATTATTTCCTGAATATTCAAAAGAAAATCGATAACTAACCAATTTCAAAACCAATATTAAGTAATCTGTGCCTAGGGTTGCCATAAATCCCCAAGGCCCCGTCGGGACTTTTACAATTTGGACTCCTTTTTTAGTACTTATTTACTGTGTTAGTCGGTGCGCGGTCCGAGTTTCAGTTCATATACAACATGTACAATGGACAACTAAAACCGATTTAGATCATATAATCTGCAATACGATCTAAATCCCAGAGCGAGCGAAGCGAGCTCGAGATTTCACTGCGATATAATGAGATGACTGAAATACGATCTAAAACCAAGAGTGTGCGAAGCGAGCTCGAGATTTCACTGCAATATAATGAGATGACTGCAATACGATCTATAAGTACAGTACGACCGTAAAGTCTAGATATTAAATAAATCGGAACTAAACTTTTTCATTATCATGACAACATTATGGAAAACGTCAAACTGTCAATCACCAAAATTTCAAATGCAGTTATATGCATTTCAAATAAAAATTTACCGTAAAATATTTGAATTTGTCCTAATTATTATTACAAATGGATAGTAACAAAAAGTGGTGCAAGTTTAGTAATTTACTACGTTATTTTCTGTTGTAGCGGAAGAAATCCTGCACTGTGGTGCAACAGTCATGTGCATCATCGTTCCGCCACCCTTCGGAAAGCTTCGGATGTGACGCTCGGCTTTCGCAAGTAAATTTTGACAACTGCAGTGCACTACTGAGCTCAAGGCGAGACGCACGTCGCTGCGGTTTAAAATTCGTAAAAGCGTAGTCATTTGTTTTCTTATTTTGTCAAATCAGTTTTCCAAATTTCCTTTTCATTCTTGTATTCTTTAACTCTGTCCTGTATTCTATCTATCCCTATTAAACCTATACGCTTGTATTAACTGCTGTTCATCTTCTCTTCCTCTCCGCTTCCTGCCTGCTGCCTACCTTCCTTCCTGCCCGAGCCGGGCGCGCTACACGTCTCTACATCTGGGCGCACGCTCGCGCCTACACTGGTGACCTACGACGATGGATGAAGAGTTTATGGACGCCGCGCCCGCTGCTCCCGCAGCCTCTGCTACAGCGGCCAACGAAGTTTTGATGAGACAGCTCGACGAACTGACAGCGCTGGTATCCAAACTGACCGCCCAGGTAAGCGAACAGTCGCGATTCAAATGGCACGTGCACTCCCGCTCACGATCCAGAGACAACCGCGACAGATCGAGATCACGATCACGCCAGCAGCCTTCCAACCACCCACACTGTTGGTACCATTTTACCTACGGCGCTAATGCCAAGAAGTGCGTCAACCCCTGCACCTGGAAGGCGGAAAACGAGGCGGGCAGCCAGAAGTAGAGGCCTATGACTGCCCCACCTTTACAGGCCGTTTATTTATAACTGATCGGGCTAGCAAACAGCTATTTCTAGTGGACACAGGTTCCGACTTGTGTGTTTACCCCCGGTCAGCAGTCAAAACGCCCTGTACCCAAACAAAATATAACTTAATAGCCGCAAATGGAACAGTCATCAATACCTACGGTCCTATACAGCTACACCTAGATCTAGGACTCAGACGAGACTTTACCTGGAAATTTACAATTGCAGACGTTTCGAAACCGATCATTGGAGTGGATTTTTTAAGTTTTTTCAACCTTTTAGTAGATTGCCGTAACCACCGTCTCTTGGATGGCATTACCTCCCTGTCTGTGTCTGCACCTCGTCAGAAGATTCCAGAGGACGTAGCTTCGATCAAGACTGTCTCCGGCGAAACAGAATTCCATCAGCTGCTACGTGAGTTCCCAGAGGTCACTCGCCCTGCAGGTACCGTAACTCAGCCTAAACACAATACAATGCATTTCATAAGAACGAGCCCAGGCCCTCCGTTATCCTGCAGGCCTCGGCGCTTGGACGTAGACCGTCTGAAGATCGCCAAGAAGGAATTCGAGGACATGATGATGAGCGGTACTGCTAGGCGATCGGAGAGCCCATGGTCGTCAGCCCTGCACTTAGTCAAGAAAAAAGACGATGGGTGGAGGCCATGCGGCGACTATAGAGCGCTCAACGCCCGGACTATACCCGATAGGTACCCAATACGCCATATACAGGACTTTTCACAGCAGCTTAGTGGTAGCACTATTTACACTAAAATAGACCTAGTGAAAGCTTACAATCAAATACCTGTGAATCCAGATGACATTCCCAAGACAGCTATCACCACTCCTTTCGGACTCTACGAGTTCCCGTACATGACATTCGGCCTCAGAAACGCCGCACAAACGTTCCAAAGGTTCATTGATGAGGTACTTACTGGCTTGGATGATTTTTGTTTTGTATATCTCGATGATATATTGGTGTTTTCTCCATCTCCAGATATTCACAAAGAGCATCTGCGCCAACTCTTAACCCGGCTGAAGGAATATGGAGTTTTAATCAACACTACAAAATGCGTCTGGGGTCAACCTGAGGTAACATTCCTCGGCTACCGCGTCTCCGCTGCTGGTACCCAACCTATGGACACCAAGGTACAAGCCATACGCGAGTTTCCAGTACCAAGAACGGTGAAAGAACTCCGAAGATACTTAGGTATGATAAACTTCTACCGTCGATTCATCCCTACGGCAGCGAAAACCCAAGCACCGCTCAACAGTATCCTGGCAGGACAGAAGGTGAAAGGTTCACATCCTGTTAACATGACTAAGGAACAACTGGACGCCTTCGAGGAATCTAAACGAGCCCTGTCAGACGCCACGCTTCTGGTTCATCCTCACCCTGACGCTGAACTTTCCATCCTGACAGATGCATCGGACGTATCCATAGGAGCTGTCCTCCAGCAACGCAAAGGTACGACCTGGCAGCCATTGGGTTTCTTCTCTAAAAAATTGAACCAGGCTCAAAAGAAGTACAGCCCCTACGACCGCGAACTCTTGGCAATATATGAAGCGATCAAGTATTTCCAACATATGGTGGAAGCCAGGACCTTCACTGTATTTACGGATCACCGACCGCTTACCTATGCTTTTACTACACCTAGAGAGAAATGTTCTTCACCAAGACAATACAGGTATTTTGACTTCATCGCACAATATACCACTGACATTCGTTACATACCTGGTCCGGAAAACGTCGTAGCCGACACACTCTCACGGGTCGAAGAGGTAATCTCAGCACTAGACTACCAAGCACTTGCACAATCTCAGGAGAAGGATCCAGAGCTGCAAGACCTGCTTCGTAGCGGATCGTCACTCAACCTACAGAAAATCAATACTGATGGCTCAGGTTCAAAAATATACTGCGACGTCTCAGTCAAACCACCACGACCGTTTGTAACACCGAGTTTCAGAAGACAAGTGTTCGATAACCTGCATAATCTCAGCCATCCTGGAAGTTCAGCTACAGTGCGACTGGTCACAGATAGGTTCGTGTGGCCAGGGATCCGCAAGGATTGTAGAGAGTGGTCTAGGCTTTGCCAACATTGCCAGCGTAGCAAAGTAACCCGACACACATCTGCTCCTCTCACTTCTTTCTCTTGTCCAACGTCGAGGTTCTCCTATATCCACCTCGACATCGTAGGACCCCTTAACCCATCTTCTGATTACAGATATTGTCTCACCGTCATCGACCGGTTCACGCGATGGCCTGAGGCGATACCACTACGTGACATCACTGCCGAAACCTGCGCCGCCGCCCTCGTATCTGGATGGATATCCAGGTTCGGCTGCCCAGCGCGCGTCACTACGGATCGTGGTCGTCAGTTCGAGTCCAACTTGTTCAAGGCCATCACTGCTCTTCTCGGTGCACATCATATACGTACTACTGCTTACCACCCCGCTTCCAACGGGATCATCGAGCGACTGCACCGCCAGATGAAGGCAGCTATCATGTGCCACAACACTGCACAGTGGACGGAGGTACTCCCACTCGTTCTACTCGGCATCCGGAGCTCCTGGAAAGATGACATCAAAGCCTCTGCAGCCGAGTTAGTCTATGGTGAACCATTACGGCTACCTGGTCAGTTCCTGTCACCTTCAGACGATCATGCCTCCGAAGACCTTACCAGCTTTTCATCACGACTACGATCACACATGGCCAAGCTGACTCCTAAAGCCACCACATGGCATCGAAAAGGTCCATTCTACTTTCCCAAAGACCTCACAGATTGCACCCATGTTTTCTTGCGGCAGGATCACGTCCGAAGACCGCTGGAGCCGCCCTACGCAGGACCCTATCAAGTTTTAAAGCGGCACGATAAATTCTACAAGATTTCAGTTCAAGGGAAGCCTGTAAATGTCACGGTCGATCGATTGAAGCCAGCACATGTTACCCAAGATATGGGCGTGCCACCTGTACCTACGGCTACTGCAACTCCGCCACCGGCTTCACCTGGTCCGGTAACTACTGATGCAGAGAGACGGACCCGGAGTGGAAGAAGGGTACGATTCCCAGATCACCTGACGGACTATCAACCGTAGTCACGGTCTCAGCGGGGGAGTGCTGTAGCGGAAGAAATCCTGCACTGTGGTGCAACAGTCATGTGCATCATCGTTCCGCCACCCTTCGGAAAGCTTCGGATGTGACGCTCGGCTTTCGCAAGTAAATTTTGACAACTGCAGTGCACTACTGAGCTCAAGGCGAGACGCACGTCGCTGCGGTTTAAAATTCGTAAAAGCGTAGTCATTTGTTTTCTTATTTTGTCAAATCAGTTTTCCAAATTTCCTTTTCATTCTTGTATTCTTTAACTCTGTCCTGTATTCTATCTATCCCTATTAAACCTATACGCTTGTATTAACTGCTGTTCATCTTCTCTTCCTCTCCGCTTCCTGCCTGCTGCCTACCTTCCTTCCTGCCCGAGCCGGGCGCGCTACACGTCTCTACATCTGGGCGCACGCTCGCGCCTACACTGTTATGTTTGGAGGTATATCAAGCGGGGAAAATTGGAATAGATTGGATGTTGTTTACAAGCGATTTGCTGATATGGTAGGTATTTATTTACTCTCATGTTGCTTTATAACAATAGTTTTCAGCGTAATTATATCAATTAGCGTCAGTTATCATCTGAAAAATAATCATTTAGGGCATTTTCTTTCGAGTTTGGTTCGTTTGGGGTTATGATCGTTTGTTGATAAAACTGACGTTATTGTATGCGTGGACCGCATAATTTTGACCCTTGCATGTCATTCCTGCATGTTTAGTTTATCTTCACTGCGACTAGTTAATATTTTATCGATTACCTACTTTTTTTTATCGTTTTCAGGAAAACATTTATATCGCAAAATTTTTCTGTCCGGAATGCATCGATAAAAAAACTGCCATGCCTAGAAATAGAAAACTTAAATAGAAGGAATGTAAATATCAGATCTACGAAAATAGTAAACATCGTATTCAAAAACAAATAATTTGAAAGTACAATATAAAGTAATATGCGTTTTCATTATTTTCTTCTAGAACTAGAATACAGGAGGCGTACGTAGCATGTTACACGTGATATGGCTATATCATGCCTTTTATTTCGTTCGTTCGCGCGCAAATAGAAAGCCCAAGGAACACACAAGCTATATAGCAGCTGTACAGTAGCCGCATAAAGGAAATATCCTTTATGCAGCTACTGTGCAGCTGCTATATAGCTTGCGTGTTCCTGGGGAGAGAGCGAAGGTGTGATAGCGCTATATCACGCTGCCATGCTAGCCATGTAGTTGCCGAAATTTAAAATGTATATTGGGTGTAAAATTTAGCTGCTGTCAGAGCCAAATTTAGCTTAACATAGATAACGTTTTGCATAAACTTTCGGAGTAAATACAGCAAGTATCAAAATAGTTTAGGTCGTAGTGTAGTGTTGCCGTGTAAAGCGATAGTGGCGCCCTCATTTAATTTCTACTCTTTCTGGTCGGGCTGTAACAGCGCTCGATTATGTTTGTCGGGACATTTTATAGCTTGTCGGGACGTCGCGTCGGGACGCCACTGTTAATAACGGTGACATGTTCCAACGTATCGGGACGAATGGCAACCCTATCTGTGCCTATACCCTCTGGCATCCATTATTAAGATACTGTTGTATTTCCTGAATGGCAGAACTAATCCTTTGATCGAGGAAAGCGACATGCCTTGGGTATTCTATTGAGTCTTCAAGGTTCACAACAGCGGGAGTATTTCCCTTCGATAAACAAAAGAAACAAATTCCTAAATTAAACAATCGTTACCCAACAAAGTGTAGATGAAACATTTATTATATTGTAACAAGATAAAATAACATTGTCCATCGTATTCCACTCGGTACAATAGACGAGTTAGCACGGACAAATACTGTATTCTACAAATGTACTTATTTGTTTTCGAATCACGTCCGTTGAGGGGGTGGGGGCGGTAAACAGCGGGGCACGGGGGGAGGGGATAACGGGCGAAAAATTGCGTAGCTCTGAAATCCTCAGAATTAGTACACCGCTGTAAATGAGAAGACGTCGTTTTCGCCCTCAGAGATTCGCACGAATTTCTCTGATGGTAATGGTAATAGGGTATGAGTGTTGCATGCCCCTAATGGCTGCGATATGGAGATGAGGGAAGAAGTTTGTGTTAATAATAATAACAGTTTTGGAGGTAACTTTGTTGGGTTAGGTTAGGTTAACAAATCGGGATAGAGGTAGCTTGTAGTTACGACATGTTGCATTCACAAAAGTATACAAACATAAATTCACTGATACTTTTACAAACCATTAAAAGAAGGAAAGTCGCCTACCTTGGTCATATCTTGAGGAAAGAGCGATACCAGCTACTCCAGACTATAATAATGGGCAAAATAGATTTAAAAAGCGGAAGAAGCGTGGCCTACCGAGGCAGGTAGGAAACGAATGTGGTGGCTTGCGATTTGCGAACCTGAAAGAGTGAACAGGTATCACCAGCGTCATAACGCTATTTGGTTTGGCGTGAGATGGGTGGGGATAATGCAGAGCCGACTGCCAACCTCCAGTTATGAAGAAGACAATATATTCACGATGATATTTTCTTTTTGCGGTGGTCAGAAACTTTGGTACAACTCATTACCTTCAGTGGCAATAGAAACATCATTCAAATAACACTTTGATAGCCAAAATGGTTTAGTAGCCTCGCCTTCCATGCAGGAGGCAGTGGTGATTCGATCTTAGCCTGGATCTTACATGTATAAAAGGGTTCACCAATTCATATACGATTCGTAACACTACTCGCTTTTAGGTGCAGGAAAACAACATAAGTATCCGTACTTTCTTCCATTTCAAGGCCTTTATTGTGCGCCTGTCTATCTAAAAAAGGCGGTGACTTCACTACCTTTCAATTTACTAGTAAGTAAGCAAGTAAGTATGCTATGCTTGCATAGCATACTTACTTGCTTACTTAGTAAGAAAGATGGCATATAGAATAACTCTGATCAAAGAGCTCCGTTCATTACAAGACGCAAGGTTTTTTTTAAATTTATAATTAACTAGCGGCCCGTCTCGGCTTCGCACGGGTGGACGTCTAATCTTTTCTAGCAATAAATATAGCCTATGTTACTCAGGGTGAATGCAGCTTTCTAATGGTGAAAGAATTTTTTAAATCGGCCCAGTACTTTTTGAGCCTATTCATTACAAACATACAAACATACAAAAATAGGTACAAATCTTTCCTCTTTATAATATTAGTGTAGATGGACTCTTGCTCGTGCGTTAGCACTGCATCAAGTAGTATCAAGTAGTTTATGGGAGAATCTATCCCAATCTCAGGGATTGTTTTTGGTCAAGAACAAGAAGAGACTGAGGATTGCGGAGCCTCGTGGCAGGCTAAAACGCGACGTGCGAAACCACGCGAGACAAGTGCTCGGGTCAGTTCCTGCAACGTGACTCAAGCAAGACGCAAGGTTAGTATTCATTTAAAAAGCGAAACAATAACACTTGACGCTCGCATCGCTAAGGACATTGTCTAGACTAGTTTAAAATTTTCAAGAACTTGCTTCTTTTTTATCTCAATCTCTTTTAACAACTTTCGTTACAAATGCATTGCCATTACACAGTAATTTAATACGAGACTACGAAAAAGACAAAGAGCATAGCCGAAATGCTAAAGTTTCTCTTTAAGAACCGCTAGGGGCCGCCAACAATGCACCGCCATGTTTGATTTGGGAAGAACAAAGGCGCCGACACAATGGCGAACGAGTGTAGTATAACAAGACTTTTGCTATAGTTGCATTGGTGTTTGGTTATAGCAAAGGAGTGAATTTTCTATGCTAAGGATTCTACTGGGACTAAATTAAAATGCGTTACACACTTTAGGGGTGCTTCAGACCATCGAAATGAAAAATTATAACGATGGGACCAACAAAGAATACGCGAAAAAAATCTGCTGTTCCATGTTGGTTCCATAGAAGAAATCGATGGCGACTCGACCCAAATGTATGGAACGGCAGATTTATTTTTTCGTTTTCGATCTTGGGCCCATTATCCCATAGTGAATGTTGTTCAGTTTGATGGTTTGAAGCACTCCGTAAAGTATGTAGGTAAGGCAACTGCCTTAACACGTTGGCTACCCACCATACTACATCTACAGTATTGCTCCCACGCCCCATACAAATTTACTGATTCCACCTGTGATGCTCAGCTCAAAGCATCGCTCTATTACTGAGGTGCCATGAGCATCACCAGTGGGATCAAAAGCAAATTTTTTAAGGGTATTCTGTGAATGCTATTTCTTAACAACTATAGAGTATCCTCTACGAAATAGCATTCACAGTTTGTATCTGGCCCCCAAAAAAATCCCCAAAACAATACCCTGAAAAAATTAGCTTGCACCGGTGGGAACCGGTGATGCTCATGGCCACACAGAGAAGAATACGTGATCCCACCGGTGATGCTCATGGCAGCCAACGTGTTAAAAAACAATACAAGTGAAAACAGAATACAGGGTGTATACAATGTACAACCATTTATACACCCTGTATTCTGTTTTCACAGGACCGGTGGTTGTGACGATCCTTGAGAGAGGCCTAAGTCCAGCAGTGGACGTTTATCGGCTGAGATGATGATGATAAAGGTTCAGTTTCGTGAATGGATTATTATTTGAGTTTGCTGTGTGGTGTCCGGTTTCGCATAGCACAACCCCAGACGGGTGTCGTAACAGGTGAATAATTCCTTAAGGCATCATCCTGATCTCTGATGCCCTCACCGTGAAGGTGCCGGTTATAGCCACTCACTGCATCCGACCCCCCTTTTGATCGTATCGGTCTCCCGTTCCATCAGATTCTGGAGGGTAGAGACGATAGAGTACACACTTATGCACTTAACAATATCCTTCGTACCTGACTGCTTTTCTAATAACAATCGCTGTAGTCGAAGTCCACTATGAGAATTCATTATTTGAGGTAAGTATTCAGTATAATTAATTTACTTTTGAGCTACTTCAATACCCGTTTCAGTTCTGTATTATGAAGCTACAGTGTAAGATAGTAGTAGATAGAAGTAATTTTGCTAATAATGGAAAAGGTCTTGGACAACAGGGAAGATCTTCCATGTTGACTTGGAGGATCTTCCCTTTTCTTTCTGAACCAGGGTCGTGTTTTCTTTTAGTGTAAATACAGAACATGCATTTACTGAGAAGAGAAAATAAAGATGCAAAACCCTGGAAGATCTTCCCTTTTCTATCCTCAACAGTGATTATACCAAAATGCCAACTAAGGGGCGTCCGCCCGGTTTTGAGTAACTTCGTATGTAACCATTTTATACATTAACTATGGCACTTTTTAAGCAGAAAACAAAACTAAACGATCTACAGGATGTGAGAAGTGATGTGGTTTTTCTCGAAATCTATTTTAATTAATTAAACTGAAGAAAAACGAATCCAAAGTTCCCCCCTTTTTTCCAGTTGTAACCATTTTACTCTTACATTGTTGATCAGAAGAATATGAAAATTTACAATATTCTTCACAATACAATACGGAATGATGTGGTTTTCTTAATTTTTGAAAATTCATAAGAAATCATACAGGTATTTAAAAAAAAACTAAAAATTCTGACCGGAGCCATGCAATTGAAGCGGGATGGCTAATTGCAAAAGGTTGCTTGTAAGAAAGAGAGCCTTGCACTAGGGATTAGTGGCCTTAATATAAAAATGCCATGCATAAAACGCAGGTGCATGCGTGATGCAGGATGAAAATAAAATATTTGACACAATGCATGGTATCACTGCTCATGGTTACAGGTCTTTTATTCCCAATTTACTAATCAAAGAATGGCGACAATATAAAGCGTAGAACCCGAATAGCAGAAACAATAAAATTTGATGGATGAAGCATCAAAATTGTTTTCAGGACTTGGTCTAGACAGTTAAGTGATTGCTAAACTAAGACCACCTATCAATGGGTGACATCGTCTCCTTGAAATAAACTTTTGGTTTTTAGGGTTCCGTACCAAAGCGAACGAACGGTCATAGTTTTACGCTGGCTTGCCCCAAAAATAGTTTAGGCTTAAGGCTGCCTGTCCATTGAAGCTGTGTTGGGTTTTTTAACCAATTAGGAGCTCGGGCGAGGCGCGGCCGATCTCGCCCGAGCTCCTGATTGGTTAAAAAAACACAGCTACACAGCTCGCACAGCTTCAATGGACAGGCACCCTTAACGTAATTAGTGATCGCTCTGTCTCTCACAATGCTCATACTACACAACAACAACTGACAATGACAGCATCATAAAATTATGTGAACATGTTTATGCCAAAATGCTTATTGGTGCAAGCCAGCCCTAGAACGAAGACCACAAACTCTCAAGCGTAGTCCACATACTGCGGACTGCTGGACCAACGACTTGAGACAGGTAGCGGGGAGCGACGGGATGTGGAAGGCCGAGGATAGTTTAGTTGTGCGCCTAAAGAGAGGTCGATGTTTAGCAGTGGGCGATGATATACTTACGATGATATGGTGTTTACGGCTTAGAATAGACGAGCTCATTTCTTTTTGTGGTTTCTAAGTTGCAGAGATTTGGTTTCTTTTGTATCTAACCTAAGACTGTACTTTGAAGGTACTAAAACCATGACTCCTGGGCCCTATTCAACAAACGCTACAATTGTAATTTACAATTACAATTCAGTGTACATTGCTGGTTAATATTGACGCTACACATATAGTAGGTAATGTGTCACTAACATTATCAGCAATGTACCCTGAATTGTCATTGTAAATTACAATTGTAACGTTTGTTGAATAGGGCCCTGGTCATGTTTTTTTTGGCGGAAGACAAAAAGTGCAGATACGTTTCGTTTTCTTTGTAATAGGAGACACGCCTTGTGAATGCTGCTATAACTACATGCTTGAAAATGTAGTTGGAAAAATAGTTAAAACAAAGTTTCCGCTCAATGAAAATGAAAAAACTGTGAGTTTCTGTTCGTTTAACATCAATGTTAACATTCCATATTGCACCATAAACATTCAAATAAAAAGGTTCAAATTACAACACCATAAAATGAAAATTCACGCTGCATTTAGCATAACATTCTAGAACAACATATCTTTGTGTCCATTTCAAAACGACGGCATTGGAGATTCATTGGGCCAGAGAATTTAATCCAGCCAACGGTTGGGGCGTGTAATTGTATTCATGATTCGCCAGTGTGCGCCGGCCCTTACACCGTGGGTTAATGACCTACGGCCCTTGGCTAACCAGTCATATGATATCTCATTATGATTTAGATTAATTTCGGTTATAATTCGGTAACAAAAATACCTATTTGGTTCGTTATGTAACCTAAGCTATGTAAGTACTCGTATGTTGGTATTTACCTGGAACGTTGTGGAGAAATATGGAGGAGGCCTATGTCCGAAGACGGACTGATGGATGAATGAACCTGGAGATAACACTACAAACTATCTAGTATTATTTTCATGGGTATACAGGATGTTAAAAAAATACAAATAAACATTTAAGGTGGTTTATACCATCAAACTGAACAACTTTCACTATGGGACCAATATCGAAATCGCGACAAAAAATCTGTTCCATACTAAACTACAAATCTGAGCTAAATGTATGGGACAGCTAATTTTTATTTTCGCGATCTCGATGTTGGTCCCATAGTGAAAGTTGTTCAGTTTGATCTAAACAACCCATTTAAAAGTTTTTAAATATTTATTTTTACTTCTGTAATTTTTTTTTTTACTATCGATGGGTTTGCTCTTGACCTCAATCTAGTCCACAGGACAAAGATGGGGTCGAAGATGTAGCGAGCTTACCCAGAATGGCACTGGCACTCCTGCACACTGATGGAACGCAGCAAGCTGCTTGGCGCCAGAATCCGGCAGGAGGGTGGTCGCGAGCCAGGCGGCCCCTTGTGGACCTTTTAAAGGACTATCAAACTGAACAACATTCTCAATGCGAACAATGCCGAAATCGAACCAAATTCACTTTCCCATACGCTTGGGCCTCTATTTCAAAAAATATTGCAATATAAAATTAAAAAAAAAATCATGAACATTAGAAATAACGTGTAGATGTCGGGAAAATTATCAAGCTGGCGCTACTTGGATAGTTTTTTTTACTCAAAAAAGTACCACCAGTGTAAAATGATCTTCACTTACTATGTGACCACATACTAAGTAAGTGTTCATTTATAGTGGATGTCATCAACGACGGTAGTACGGAACACTAATTGCCCGAGTCCCCATTCGCACTTGGCCGGTTTTTTTTTATAATTTCCTACAGTTTACTTGGGGAAAGTGTGTCAGTAGGTATCATGAGTAAACTCACCCTTTAAAGTAATGTAACTGTCTGAACCTTTTTTTTTTTATCTTGGACATTGTCACACAAATTATCTAGCACTTATTAACTTACACCCTGTATATGAAAAAGCCAGAGTAATATCACAGAGTACAATAATTACGTAATATTAAAGTTAATTAGCTGAGTATAGCGTTAGAACAGAAATAGATATTATGCATCAACATAATTAATTATAATTACCGCAACACTGTAATTGCTAGATCGATATAATGTGAAACTAATTTATTGCAATTCGAAATTGAGTTGTGCGCTCTAGTTAACTGTAAACACGCACACATATAGGTAGGTACAACATTGCTATTAGTGGTGTAATGCGTTATGGATTTCGGATTTGGGTACGGATATCTCTTTTGGTGGTTATTTGAAGGCATCATGTAAAAAGGTACAATAGAGCGGCATAGTCGCTTTGCGACAAAGCTCTTTTCAATAAAGATTTAAAAAAAAGTCTGAAGGTCGTGATTTTACTTTCATACTCGACTATTTGATTTTATTGCATAACCAACACTGAAAGAGAAGAAACATCAGTAACTCATCCAAAATTAACAGCTGATAGGTGCTGAGGATTTTTTTATTTATGTCATCAATACTAAATTAAGTTGCATTAATACTCAATTTTTTTTTATAAAACATATAATGTTTCAGTTTAACATTAAATGTCTTGAAGTCGACACGATAAGCAAGCAATTAAATTTCTTAATGATCATAATGGTTTCTGTGCATGATCTAAATGAGGGCCCTACGCAAAAAGCCCGACCGTTTTGATATTCGGCATCTAGATCAGTCACATGATCATATGGAATGATAATAAAGCTAGGTTAAAATGCTGACAACTGGACCCTTTTAGCGTGGACGCTCATAAATAAGCATTCAATTTTGACGTTAATCTGAAATAGGACAATAAAATCATATTTCGGATAAAGTTTCGGATACGCAGCTCCATAATTACTTGGTAGGCCTATGTGCAGATAACGACGTTTAGTAAACATCATTTTGCGTCACAACTGTTAATCAGCTAGTAATAGTCATATTTGCATGAAATACAACGGAGTCTAGAAACATGATATTGATACGTTGTACCTACCGAGATAAAGACGTAACTGAGTCACGTTGCAGGAACTGACCCGAGCACTTGTCTCGCGTGGTTTCGCGCGTCGCGTTTTTGCCTGCCACGAGGCTCCACAATCTCTTCTTGTTCTTGACCAAAAACAATCCCCGAGATTGGGATAGATTCTCCCATAAACTACTTGACACTGGCGGAAATGAAGTGCTAACGCACAAGTCCATTAATTTATTATAAGCATATGCTCACGACTATATTCCCCGAGGGGGTAGTCAGAGATATTCTGAAACTTCAGAACATCCACGTTCACAAGTAGTACCGAAACTCTGCCCAGTGTGACGGGGAGTGAGCCCGTCGCCACTTGTAATGGACAGTAGGTACAATACATGCCTCGAAATTAAAGCATGCAGGTTTCCTCACGATGTTTTTCCTTCACAGAAAAGCCAGTGGTGTTACAAATCGTACATAAATTCCGAAAAACTCATTGGTACGAGTCGGCCTGGACGGGGATCGAACCATCGCCTCCTGCACGCTGCCTCGCTGCTCCTGCAGGCAAGGTTACTCGCCACTGGACCACCACGGCTATATCTAAACTATTATAAAACTGTAACAGAAGTGTGTCTGTACATTGAAGATATTCACAAAAAAAAGATTACGATATGGTTTTTAGGCTTCCCTGATTCCAAATCACAAATTTTTGGACTTTTTGTCTGTCTGTTTGTTTGTTTGTTTGTTTGTTTGTTTGGGTGTTTGTTTGTTCGAGTATCACGCAAAAAGTACTGAACCGATTTTGATGAAACTTTTTTTGTTTGATAGCTTATCATCTGACTTAAAATCTGGTATATAATTTATGCGGACGAAGTCGCGGGTAAAAGCTCGTACTTACTATAATTTCTCTAACAAAACATACGTATATGACATACATGTATTGTTTGTATTATACACCCATAAACTAGGGAATAGACCCTCTAGTATACCTATAACATAGTATATAATTTATGCGGACGAAGTCGCGGGTAAAAGCTCGTTTTATTATTTAAAAAAAAAATTAATTATAATAAAATTATTATAAATAAAAAATAAATAAAAAAAGACGTAACTAGGTAGTCTCTAATCTCGTAAGTTTATGAAACTACTTGTACACCACTGGTTTTTAATTTTAAAGGTATATTCAGAATTTGAAACTAAACAACTTTCCCTAAGGAGCAAGGGTAGAAAATTGAGAAAAGTGCGGATCAACCGATTGATTTTCTATTGGAGGTAAAATTTTTTTTTTCTTTCGCAACTGAAAATATAAAAAATCTACTCTAGTTCTTTCTTACAAAAGGAAAATAAGAACAAAAATAAAAGAAGAAAAAATTATGTCAAAATACAGCTATTTTGGAAAATAAATATTGAACTACATTCTCGCCGAGAACAGACGAGAAAGGCCGAGAAAGAGAGTGTGGATACCCTTCCTACATGGTTCTCTCATGCGTAATGATGAGCCGTAGTAATTTTCCTTGGAAGTTCTCGCAATAGTGCCTGCATTTAAAACAAAAAAGGATCGGACTATTATACTCCCCATAATATACGATCCCCATGATATAGAGTTAGTCTACGAATAAGACTATAATACAGAAATGTAAATCAAGCTTAGACGTGCACGAAATTAAAGCTTTCAGATTCAAATCAGAACAAAGGTCTATGAATTTAACGAATGAAAACAATAAATCTACAAACATATGGCAGAATTAATTCGTTTTCTAGCATGTCTCCTAGTAATCTCGTAACAGGTAGCCTACGGAACCCAAACGCCTAGATTTATGGCAGCGGGGCGCTTGCCAAGCGCGGATTTAGTATTGGGTTTTCCCCCTTCCCTCAAAATCATATATTTTATAGCAATAATGTTTCCAAATAGGCTAAAATCTTAGTAATGTTTTTGTCCGAATTGACATGTTTAGTTGATCCAGATGGCGTTATATTATCACCAAAGTGCCCTTAGATATTCGTTTGAAAAGTGCCCACTTTTAGTTAAGCATTTTTGGAGCGTCGATTTTGTTTCTAGAATCGATCCCAAGATCGAAGATGTCCACTGATTTCTTTTGTATTTTTCCCTAACCTATTTCACTGCTGGGCAAAGGCAATTCAATCGTCCATCTCTGTTCTGGGCAAGATCTGGTCAGTTGTCACTAAAAGCATCCAGTTTGTGTCCTCGGAGGACCTGGAGTGCGATTTTTGAATCTCATGCGCTGAGTTCAGCAGTTGAAAATGTCAAAATTACTGTGGAGATAAGTATATTTCTACTGCTGATTTGACATTCAAAAATCATACTCCACGGGTGCTATTTTTGAAAGTCAAATCAGCAGTATAAAAATGCGTATCTCCATTGTAATTTTGAAATTTGCAACTGCTGAGTTCAACGTATGAGATTCAAAAATCGAACTCTGGTCCTACCCATAAAAAGCCGTCAGCATACCCACTTATACGTAAAAGGGCCCTATTTAAAGACAAATCAGCAGTAGAAAGATGCGTATCTCAATACATTTTCAACTGCTGAGTTCAACGTATGGGATTCAAAAATCGCACTCCTGGTCGCCGATACTTTTTGGGATCCAAGGCGTAAAAATTGTTGCAGTCCAAAACCTGGAGATTACAGGTCTCATTTACCATGTTTTTGAAGGGTGTAGAAAATAAAAGTCAATACAAAAGATGCCATTGGGTCGAAGCTCGAATGTTGCTTGCTTGCCAGTCCCCATGATAAGATAAGGTAATAGTCCAGAAACGCGGTAAGAAACCGTAATAGTCCTTCTACGGTTGCAGGTTTGGAAGCTTTACTCGAAAATTCTTACATAACATTATGTATTCCTGGATCCGTCCCGGGGTATTTGGCGTCAGGGCGGGGCGCGGGGCAGTCGCAGGCTGGTACGACGCGACATGGTTACACCAAAATTATTCATAGCCTTGCTAAAACCCAATTGGTTTGTACCTAGTACCTAGTCGTACTAGACACGGAATGCAGTATGGCGCGAATTTTGGAGCTGAAACAGTTCAGGCGATATTTCTTGTGATATATTTGGTGTGATGTCAACCTTCTCATACATGCATAAGCTTACTACTTAGACTAATTACTATCATAATCCCTTTTGGGGTAATGTCAACTTTCTCATACAATGCAGAAGCTTACTACCATAATCCCTTTTGGGGCGATCTACTTGGCTATAGCTACCAACTATTTTTTGAAGAGAGCAGTAGCAAGTAGTATAGCGAATATTGATGGTTTAGGGATGTCAACTTTCTAAATTTTAAAATAACGTAGTATAAAAGACAAATAAGCTGAAATAGAGTGAGAGAAAAGTTAGAGAAATTGTTTGGATTTTACTGGGACGGAGCTCTAAAAGCATTTTAGTGCTAAAATGAGAAAGAATTCTGCCAAAGGAATGCCTAAATCTTTCTTGAGTCATCAAAATAATTTTACTAAAAGGCTACTCACTCAAATTGAAGAATCTTTCTCCTTATTACTCTAACAGAGTTATAAAAAAGAAATATTGTTCAAACGTTAAAGTACAACGTATCAAATGTGACAATTGAATTGATAAAAACTTAAAGTTGCATTTTACAGAAGCACTGCTGTCATATATGCAAATTGTCGATAACCCTCTACTAGGAGTCACGTTGCAGGTTCTGACCCGAGCACTCGTCTCGCGTGGTTTTCGCGCGTCGCGTTTTTGCCTGCCACGAGGCTCCGCAAGCCTCAATCTCTTTTTGTTCTTGGCCAAAAACAGTCCCTGAGATTGGGATAGATTCTCCCATAAAATACTTGACACTGGCGGAAATGCAGAAAAGCTATCTATATGATATTATTTTTAATAAAAAATTTTGAATTTTGAATTTTTTGCAGTGCTGACGCACAAGCAAGAGTCCATTAATAATAAATAAAAATAAAAAACCCTCTACTAGACTAAGGATGCTCTAGTAGTTTGTATACCACCAATTCGAATGAGGAAAATCAGGCATTTCCTTTATTTCAAAATATTCCATCGTTTATAGGCCGAAATGACTTGTTAGTTAGGTGTTCTAAAATTCAAATGAGGACCATAGTTATCGTACCAATCTAACTACTTACATAAATTATAGTTGTTAGTTACCACCCCAACTTGAATTATATATTACGTTTTCGAATTTCAACCCCCTAATTAATAATGGACGCTGGAACGAATGGAATGGTGTAGTGACGTAATTCAACATTTATAGGATTCAGGCCAAAATTTGTAAAACGGAATGGGGCTTTTTAACGCTGAAAAACATTGGAAAATACCAAGAAGGAGAAGTAGGCCATTTTCGATGTAGGTCATTTTCTAGGCCGGTTAAGTGTTAGTACAGTCAGCTCCTACATTTAATTTGATTCGATGAAGAACAAAAACATATTTTTACAGTCTCACTTGAAAATAGTCCAAACTGAATAGGTTACGTAAACACCAAAATGATATTTTACGTTTGATTCTACACCACGATTGATTTCGTTTGTGTTGCGAGAATCGACTATAATGAACTATGAATATAATAATAATAATGAAACTAAATTACCGTGAAATTCTGTCATGATTTTTTTTATTATTATTACGAAATTCTGGGTCTTCCAGTTTGTGGACATCTAGTTTAGTCTTAACGTTTTAGTTTGTAAACTGAACTGAAAAAACCAAAAGTGAAAAAATGTTGTCCTTACACGGTGATTTTGTAAACACTTAAAATGTTCAGGAGTGATTCAGACCATCAAACTGAACAACACTGTTAATGCAAGCAAACATGCAATATTGAAGATTTTATTTTACGATATCAGGATTGCTCCCATAAAAGATGTTCAACTAAAATTAAAAAAAAAATTAAAAAAAATCTGAATCCAAAGCCGAGTCTAGCCTAGAGTAAGCCTACTGCAATCGATTAACTGAAATTCTCCAAAAATAAAGTTTAGTAATAAGAATACAGAAAGTAAATATAAACAACAATAATTACACGGAACCCTTTGTCACCACTCGACTTACACTTAACAGCTTTTTAACAACTCTAATCTAATTTCCGTGTTACACGGGTAGAACATTAGCGGGCAATTAATTCTATTGCTTAATTTTTCACTGTCAACCGAAAACTTGAGTTTTTGCTTGACAAAACATTAGCTAATCGATCGTTAATTACATTTTAGTCGTACGAGTAAAATAACTAACGTCCTAGGGAAGAGCTATAGTTGTACTATGGCTATAGGAAGCTAAATTAGCCCCTCCCCCACACGGTGGACCGACGACCTGGTGAAGCCGGCGGGAACCCGATGGATGAGGGCAGCGCAGGACAGGTCGTGGCGTATGGTCGGCGTGGCTCAATGCGTAATAAAACACCCTAGTAATATAGGGTCCTTCTTATTATAGATGATCAGATCATCAAACTGAACAAATTTCCCTACGAGACACAAAGACACTGACTTTGAGACCTATAGACCTGTGGGGAACTACTACAGATGTCCAGCACCCACAAGTTATAAAAAAGATGCCAACAGATGGCGATACTGTCGCTCACGGAAATATGCTCCATACAAAGACAACGTTCATCGTAAATACGCAACTCGTAACCTACTACACATAAGGTTCACAATCGAATGTGAGACATAAATCGCGCAAGAGAAATAATCACAGAGATTCGATATGTATAGAAGGTCCAACTAAGAACTGTTGGACCACGGCCGGTCCCCAGGCTTCACACATAGCCTGGTGGAAGATCTTCCCTTTTCAATTGAGGAACATTCCCAAGTAGCACCGACCTATATCGAAATCGAGAAAAAAAATCTGCTGTCCCATATATTTCAGTCTAGTAGTATTGCAATTTTATATGGAACAGCAGATTATTTTTCCGCGATTTCGACGTTGGTTCCATAGTAAAAGTTGTTCATATTGATGGGTAGGTAGTATCTACTTTCATCCCTTTGAGATTTCGGAAGTGGTTCCCTTCCACCCGACTTAATATGACTTTACCAGATCTGTATTCACTCTTCTGTGATCTGTATCAATAAATACGAGAGCGACGACAGTAGCGAACTAAAAGATATTCAATTAAAGCACCCTATTATTGTGCATGTGCATGTCGTATAGAATTACTTCCCCGATAACATTTGTTTATGAATACGTCAAAAACACAATTATCTCCCTTTCGATCTAGTCGGGACTTACCCTTCCTGGGAACTTTATTAATCGACACACGTATTATATCCAGTCACTATAATTTTTTTTTATTATTTTACACTTTATTGTATACATATAGGAATTAGGAATAATGTATGCAGGGTCCTTCTTAATATGCTGACACTTTTTTAAGGGGATGATCGGACTATCAAACTGAAAAAATTTCTCTATGGGACTAACATCGAAATGGTAAAAAATACAGCTGTCCCATACATTTAGCTCGAGTAGGTTTGCAGTTTTATATGGAAAATCTGTTTTTTTTTCCGTGATATTTTCGATGTTAGTGCCATAGAGCAAGTTGTTCCGTTCGATGGTCTGATCATCCTCTTGAAAAAGTGTCAGCATATTAAGAAGGACCCTACATTTTTTCGAAACACAGTTGAAGTTTTATCAAAATCGGTCCAGTCATTTTTTTTTGTAATATCTTCAATTTACCTACTGATACCCTTTTGTTACAGTTTTATAATGGTGTAGAAAACAACATTTTCAAGACGATGAGTTTTCCATGTTGCTGCAAGGTTATTGAATCTACCGGTTAAATATTTCGGTTACTAGTTTAACCGAATATTCGATAACCTACCAAATACTCTTTGAATATATAGCTCAGAAACAGTTTCAATACCGGCCAACCCTCGTAAATCGTTTGTAAGGACGAAACAACATGTTCTAACCCGAAAATAGGTTATCCCAATGGTTTGTGAACTAAAATAATATAACTTTGTTATTTGAAATTAGTTTCTCGTTACTATTGTTATTTCCTGAACATATTCTGTTGTATTATCTTTGAGCCGTATAGATTTTCTGTATTATAATATTTATAATTTAAATTTCCAGGCCCTCTCGACTTGGATGAGGAAAGGTAAACTTTGATTAAACTGAAATATCGGAAGATAGGTGACGTTCTTGCATTACGCACTCAAAAAAATGGACCTGCTTTTCATGTATTTACCAGTGAAAAGTAATGCTGTGTGATTTATTTTCTTCTTGAATGATTTGCTACGTATAAGAATAACTATAAAAGAATAACTCTAAACAAAAGCAACATAATTTTTAGCACCTAATGAAAAATGACATTTTGTATGAGTTTTGGTGGCAAGGTGTAGTTTTTAGAGAACAAAATTAGAACACGTTTTTTTGGTGCCACTTTTTGAGCTTGATTTACCTTTCTATACATTCTTATTCGTAGATGATTTGTAATACGAGTTTTTAGCATGCGAAGGCATTGTAGTACCTTTATCCCACCTAGACTAATCTAAAAGTATATCAAACACGCAATGCTAAGAGCGCTAAGTAAATCAGGCGACGGGGCCTAATTTATGCGGTCCATGCGCTATAGGCTAGTCACCTATCTTGCTATTTTAATTTAATCTAAGAACAAATAGTGACCGGAGTCTCTGGCTTCCCTCGAGGGATAATGTCGTAATTATAAGGTGAGAGCATCAGGGTCTAGAGGGGTTAGTAGAGTCGCGTTGCAAGTTTGTTACTGGGTGAACTCCTGCTCTCATTCCGCGATTTTATGGTGGCTCAAGTGTGTATTTTTATGTGTATGAAATAATACTTGAGGTCTCAAAATAACGTACAACGTTTATTAACGTACAACGTCAAGCACTTTTATTATTTTATCCGTTAGCCTCTGATACCATATATACCAGACACAATACATATATTGTAATTGTTATCGCGGCCATTGACTTACTAACTACTGGACGTCGGATCCGCTCTCAAAAGTGTCTGAACCAAAAGAACACCAAGACGTGTAAAGAGAACCAATTACGCGAGAGTCTTCGTTTGATCGAACGAATACGCGCACGTATATAATGCCAAATCAAACGTATATAAGCAAAATGAAAAAGAATTTCAGCAATTTCAATGTTTTTAGTTGGTTTATATTACTACAACTAGACGTACTTATAGGTTTGTGTAGGTTAGTGTTGACCCGGCGTCCATTATATTTTATATCAATGATTGCGGCACACTTTCCACCAGTGCGTGACGGGTTGAAACCGGGAAATTCTGATACGTATTATATGAAGTCTACCAACCCGCATTGGGCACGCGTGGTGGACTGACGCCAATGGGTGTATTCCCTTATATATTATATATTGTATATCCCTGATGCTACGTCAGGCCCAGCAAAGTATGCACGGGCCTACACCAGTGCCCTGCAGTGGGCACAGTGATGATGATGATGATGTGTATGTACGTTGATTCACATATTATTAAGCTTTATTTTATCATAGATTGGATTTTAAGCTAAAACTAAATTCAAATCAAACAACACGTTAAATACTTAATTTGCACAATGTCTACGGAAACGTTTATGCTAATTAACTAACAAACAATGCGATCTCAAACTAAATTAAATTAGAACTAATTAACAATTGATATAATTACCGGAATAATCAGCTATCTACTTGACAATAATTCGCTGATATCTGCTTATCTACATTAGTTTAAGGGTGGACCATAACTTGGGTTGTTTATTAATGCTTTCACAAGTTCTACTATTATACTAAATAGTTTAGTAATCATCTTTATTATCTATACATATAATAAAATTCTAAACTTGCCGATGATGTACATGTAAGATATTTGCAATAAAATTAATTGGGGGTGTTCAGGACACGTAATGGAATACATTACGACCATTTTTAGAATTTTTGTCTGTTTGTCTGTTTGTCTGTTTGTCTGTTTATCTGTTTATCTGTTTGTCTGTTTGTTTGTTCGCGCATCACTTGAAAACGACTGAACCGATTTGGATGGGGATTTCACTAAAGTATAGGTCATGGCTTGGGTCAAGTTATAGGCTATATTTCATCGCAATCGGTTTATTCAATCAAAATTTATGAGTATTTAAAGACAAAGTTGCGAGCGCCACTGAATTTAATGCATGCTTAACTTAAAAATCACTAAACCGATTTGAATGATGTATTCACAAAAACATGGGGCATAGTTTGTATTAACATTTAGGCTTTATTTCATCGCAATCGGTTCATTCGATCTAAAGTTAGGAGTATTTAAAGACAAAGTCGCGAGCACCCCTGAATTGTATGGTACGCATCAGTTAAAAACTACGAAACCGATTTAAATGAAATTTTCAAAAAAACGTAAGGCTTAATTTGAATTAGCATATAAGCTTTATTTCATCGCAATCGGTACATTCAATTAACAGTTATGAGTATTTAAATACAAAGTCGCGGGCACAACTGAATTTGATACACGCATCACTTAAAAACTTCTAAACCGATTTGAATAAGGTTTTCACAAAAGCGTGGACTAACATAATTATAGGCGTTTCATCGCAATCGGTTAAATTAAAAAAAAAAAAAAAAAAAAAAAAAAGGTATTTATTTTCATCTCACATATAGGGACAGTGAAACATTAATGTTGTTACAAATTAAGCTGAGCTTAGTACTATATGTGAGAGACCGGTGCACGTGATAGATTTACAGGTAACACCTGCAAATCTGGGTAACGAGTCACCGGGCTCCCCCCCCCCGACTGGATTCCATACATTTCAGATTAAAGAAATTTATATGTTAGACATGAAAATAACAGTAAAGAAACTTATGTAAGGCATCTTTAATCACTGAGCTCCAACTCCAACATCTAGTAGGTTTAAAAGCTCAATAATCAAATGTTAATTAAAGGTTATTAGTATTTAAAGACAAAGTCTACCGCCACTGAATTCAATGCACAAAACCGATCTGAATGGGGTTCTGCTATGCAAAGACCAAGTCAAAAAATCCTCAAGGCTTACGGTTTGTTTTAGGTAGTTAGTAGCAATTCAACATTAGAACTGAGGAGTTAGAACCCCAAATTCAATAAAAAAATATTTGCAAGATGCCAGCAATTGATAATTTTTTAGGGTTCCGCGTAGTCAACAAGGAACCCTTATAGTTTCGCCGTGTCCATCCGTCTGTCCATCTGTCTGTTTGCAACTTAACTCATAGATGTTTAGTACTAAAAAACTGTAATTTGGCAGGGTATACATACTAACCATGCCGACAAAGTGGTAAAATAAATTCTTAAAAAATATTGTTTTTAGGGTACCTCCCCTAGACTTGAAGTGGGGATGAAATCTTTTTTCTCTCTTATCGCATGATGTGGTATCGTTGTGTGTCGTTTAAAAATATTGTGGGCGTGGGAAAGCCATTTAAATTAATTAAATTAAATTAAAAGGTATCGAAAGAGTAAAAGTATTAAATTAGTAAGTAGTAGTAAGTATTTTTCGATTTAGGGGTCCGTTAGCGAAATAAAACTTTAAAGCAAAAATTTTTGTTAGAGTCAAGTGTCGTCCCCCCCCCCCCCCCCCCCACCCTCTCCCAACTAAACGGTTGTGGTTGGAGATGTGAAAAAATTCACGGCAATAGTATAACGGTATGGTAGTGTAAAACAAAAAGCACCATTTTAAGTTCATAATCCATATACTGTAACGGGCAACTATACGGGACCCTACACTGCGCGAGGCCCAACACGCGTGGCCGGTTTTTTGACTACGAATTAGCATTGTTGGCATCAAGCGAAGACCAACCTCCGGGTTCTAATTTCTCAGTCCAGATCATTTGGAGGTAATGTCAACATAAACTATGTATTGAGTAGCTGTGTGGTGATGTATGTGTGCTTTGAGAATCTACAGGTTTCTAATAAATGTTAATTTGTAGGGTTAAGAAGAAACTTTGCCATGTGAGACACTTAGGTGAGACATGACGATGTTCTTAAATACTTGATTGATGATTTTAAATTAGTATTTAACTGGCTTTTTTCTTATTGCTGTCTCCCGTTTGCAATAGAGGGAAGTCGGATATTTCTTTTTCCTACTCTTGACTCCTATCTTCTTTGATTATGTAATTGCGGGTTCCAAGACAGCTTAGAGTCATCCCCCGGGCTCGCTGGATTTCATTGCCCAGTGTTGTGAATGGTGGCCGCTGTTGATCCTGGTTTACAGGAGTTACAGCGGCAGCGGTGGGAAATTGTGGTGGGCCTATGCCCGAAAAAAAGTAGGTACCGACTTATCAAGCAATTTAGATGATGTTTTGAAAAATTTATAAAGAGATTCTACTTTATATCTTAATTTGATATCAATAATTTATCCAGTGAATTCCTTTTTCTTTATATCATTCTTTTTTCATTTTCTTTCTGTTTATTTCTTTTTTCTTTGTATTATTTCAGTGGTCTGCGCGTACGAAGTCGCGGGCACAGCTAGTACTACATAAAAGTTCAAAATCCAAAGTATCTAGCACTGGTTAGCAAACCTCTGGTTTGTTTTGTTAGCTCTGTCTTTAATCATTTTTAGGGTTCCGTAGTCAAACACGGCACCCTTTTACTTTCGTCCATTCTGTCTGTCTGTCTGTATGTCCTGTCTCAATCACTCCCTCATTTTTGAACCTATGGAATTGAAATTTGGCACGAAGACGGGTAATAATAGTAACTAATAAATAATAGTAACCAATCAATCAATCAATCAATTATTATACTTTATTTCACACCAAACAGAAAAAACAGTATACAGAGAGAAAACAATCAGGAAATACAAAAGGCACAAAAACAGGCGGTCTTATCGCTAAAAAGCGATTTCTTCCAGACAACCTTGGGGTAGAGGAAATAGTAAAAGAAGATTGGTAGGCGGTGTAGATCAGAATAACATAATATAGATAACATACACAAATAAAGTTATACAAATACAAACATACTGTTATATAAAATACATACATAATATAAATACCTATTACGAATACATATTCATACCTACAAACACAAAAGAATCATACATAAAAGAGTTCTAAAACAACAATTACTTGTCAAAGAGAGGAAAACATGAACCAGAGTTGACCATCAAGGATAGATAGTCAGTGCTCGAGGAAATGAGCTTTGACCTTAGACTAACCAAACCCAAAAACAGAAACAGAAAAAACAATTAAACCGTAGTATAAAACAAAAAGCCCCCTTCTAAGTTCGTATAAATATTGTGACGCGCAACTACGGAACCCTACCCTGCGCGTGGCCCGACACGCACTTGGCCATTTATTTCTATTCAATCGAGTCAGGTGTCGTTGGATAGCTCTTGCAACGTGGAACAAAACATCCATTCAAACTAAGTTACAATGCTTGTATCTCAAGATATATGCGCTCAAACTCAAAAACGAAAATAATGCAAATAAAAAGTGCATTTTCAGACACATCCACAGGGAATGTAAGTTAGCATAAAATATGCTATGTTATGAATTTATGATGCAGTTGGCGTGCCTTTTTTATGCAATAAGTCGGGATCACTTTAATTTTTTTTACTCTAGAAATGACGTTCAATTTTTTTTATCCCTATAAGGAAATTAATGACACAGAAGCGAAATCCACGGGCAAAGCTAGTAAGTTACATAGCACATGTTTCACATATAAATTTAGGGCTCTAAAGGCAGTTCTATGTTTCGGTATCTCGTAAATTTACGACGGTCTCGTCACTAACATAAATTACAGGAACTATTGAGATATCCTTCAGTGACGAAAACGATTTGGGATCACTTTACAACTAGATTACTTGGGCAATGTATCTATGGATAGAGTGAAAGGAGTAAAGTTTTACTGAAGTTAAGGACATATCGCTCTAAAACAAAGTCGCTTCCCGCTGTCTGTCTGTCTGTCCATATGTATGCTTAGATCTTTAAAACTACGCAACGGATTTTGATGCGGGTTTTTTTAATAGATAGAGTGATTCAAGAGGAAGGTTTATATGTATAATACAATACATGCATAGTATCAGCATTGCACCCGTGCGAAGTCGAGGCGGGTCGCTAGTAATATATAGGATTTAGCATAGGGCTTAGCTTGGACCTTGTTTGAAGGTGAGAATATTTTTCTATGAAGAAGATTTGTTGGTGAGGCTTGAAGCATTATACCGAATGATTTTTTTACCGTTTCTAAAGTTTCAGGGGGTGGTCAAACTGAAAAACTTTTACTATGGGAGCAAACCTAAAATCGTAAAAAAAATACTGCGGTTCTATACTAAACTGCAAGCCTACACGACTCAAATGTATGAGACAGCAGATTTTTTTTACGAATTCACGTTTGCTTTTATATAGTATTTGTTCAGTTTGATGGTCTGAACAACCTAAAAAAATTGCGAAGCGGTGAAAAGAATCACCCAGTATATTCAGCGAACAAATGTTATAATATTGGCGTTTTTCATCGTCTTTTGTTGAGTTGATGGCATGCCAAAGAGTTTGACTTGCCATCGTGGTGAAGAGATTTGCGAACCAGCATTAGAGGCTTGCTAGTTGCCAATAGTAGGTACTTTACGAATATGAAATGAGGAGTTGCCTTCATGAAGTGTTGATCAGAGTTTGTATAGATTACTAGGATTAAAGAAGGTTATATACAAATTTTTAATATGATCATTTTTTCTCAAGAATCTACGCTTGGCCGCCAAAAATATAGGTGAAAGAACGGAAGTAAACAATACATAGGCCAAACAAATGTCTTATTATTCTTTCGAAACAGGGTCGGGCGTAATACAGAGGCCATTTGTCAAGATAAGCGGATACAGGGTACACCACAAGTTGTGATAAAGGACGTGTTACGCAACGGTTTGCACCTATGCTATGCCTTTGTGGTCAGGTATAAATCTCTACGGTTTTCTTCCGAGAAACCATAAAATACGGACGTGGTTGATATGCTATTTTAGCTTTTATTGTGCTGCTCTAAGAGTTACTTTATATTGCATTTGTGATAGATTTTTCATGATCATGAACAAAAACATTTACTTGATCCAAGTCACTAAATTTTTCAAACACATGTGACTAAAAAATTCCTTATTTTACCAGTATCATATTTCAATCAACGTCGAATCTGTGATAGATTTTTTAAGTTAACACGGTCACAAAAATGTACTTGATCCATGTAACTCAATATTCAAACACAAATATCGCGTCCCTCGCATTACTAACACTCCTATAGATCTCATTTTTGAGTTTAGATTTTTTAAGAAGCCATAAAAACCGTCGGCGTTCTGTGAAAACCTCGCAAGTACCAATAATTATCTATAAAAGTCACATTAAACTTTTAAGTAAGGAATACTCCTATATTTTAGAGCTAATCATTCTGAAACTCTAAAATTGCCAAAAAAAATCAAATGTTAGTAGGGGCTATTTTAATCCAAAACATGCTATAATTATGGTCTACTTCCATTTTAATTAGCCGCTTATAATATAAATGAAGATCCAACGTTTCAACATTCAAGGCTTCAGTCGTAATTGCCGATATTCAATACCATCCTTTTACGGGTGATCCTTTTAGGTCAATTCTGAAATAATTAAAGATAAATAACTTAAGCAATTGTGCCCCGGGGCAGAGGGTCAGGAGCTCAGACACACTTTTGTCTCCTTTTACCTTTTTATTCACTTTTCCGTTTCATTTAATTTGCCACGTTCGAAGCCCTTTAACGGTGTTATCCATTTGACCGAGTTGACGCCTTTCCCTCTGATAATTTATTCTTTTACAGTTAAGGTTCAGGATGTCGAAAGTCTTTCTGACGGATCAATACACGTGTTGGTTACTAGTTATGTGTCGACTAGATGATGAATTGGATTTCATAGGACTGTCAGGTCCAATTACTAGACGTAAGTGTTATTAAATTATTAAATAATGTTTCTCGTTTGTAAAAGACAAATAAAAATAAGAAACATGATAAGAAAAGTATTGATATTAACGAATAATACAGGGTGTAAGGAAAAGTATCATTAACCTTTAAACCACATATTCTACCCATCAAACTGAACAACTTTTATTATGGAACCTGTCAGAACAAAAAAAAACAGCTGTCTCATACATTTGAGTCGTGTTATAGGTATTGCAGTTTAGTATAGAGCAGCAGATCTTTTTTTGCTCTGACAGGTTTGCTCCCATAGTCAAAGTTGTTCAGTTTGATGGGTAGAGTATGTATGTGGTATAGAGGTCAATGATACTTTTCCTTTTTTCCTAGAAAGAACAGAAACAAATTAGCAGTTCTTGATGTTCACTTTAAACACAAAAATTTTGATTATCAAATTGTTGCACATTAAAGCAGATGAGCTAGAATTGTTTCTTGTTATACTTGCATAGTTTCGACCTTTTTCACAAGTTTCCTTATTTTGTTACCTGTAACAAAAATTTACAAAATCATTAGAATATAATTGTTTATGTCACGATTGTTATTATTACAGTAAAGTTTAGTTGCCGCAACGACCTAAAATTTCGAAGTAGCAAGACGAAAATCAAGCCAATCCGAAACTTGGCCGGTGCATTCAACTCGCCTGTCATTTGGTAAAGTGGGGTTTACACGGGTGACTAAAGCCGCACGATTTCTACCGCGCGGCGAAAATCGACTGTCTAAATGGCAATTCGGCTAGATCGCAAGTGACTAAAGCCGCAAGCCCCAAAGTTGGGTAGCATCCGACTTTGGCCGCGCGGCGACCGGCCGCATGCGGCTGGAGACTAAAATCGACCATAAAAATGCTCAGTCGCAGGCGATCGCTTGCTCAAACTGCTGTGTCTCCGCTCAATGCTAGTACGCAGCGCGACTGTGCCGATCGACATCATCATCATCAGCCTATCATCGTCCACTGCTGAACATAGGCCTCTCTAAGCGCCAAAAAACTCTGTCCTCGGCCTTCCTCATCCAGTCGCTCGCCGCTACCTTTTTTAGGTCGTCTCTCCAGCGGGCAGCAGGGCGTCCCACACTGCGCCTACCAGTTCGCGGTCTCCACTCTAGAACTCTGACACCCCACCGGTTGTCAGTTCTTCGGCAGATATGACCAGCCCATTGCCACTTCAGCTTGCTAATTTTCTGAGCTATGTCAACCACTTTATTTTACTTATTTTATTTTAACACGCGATTCTGCTTGGACAGGCGATGCGACTACTGACTTGCCGCACGGTGAAAATAGACCCGTGTAAACCCCGCATAAACTTACTGAGCGTACTCGCCTGAATCGCTCGCCTCGATTCGCTATCGCTTGGACTTGAATGGAGTGGAGGCTGTCGAAAATTCGCTCGTTAACCCCTTTCGGTCCCTTTGGGACGTAATTTGAGATACCTATCCCTAAAATTGGTAGGAAAAACTGGTTGATCTTAAGGCATGGACAGTACGCTAGTGAAATGTGGATATTCCAGTTAAAATACTATATTTTGAATATCTTCGACTATTCCCTCGGAGAATAAACTCGTGTAAATAATTATACTATGATGTGTACTAATGACTAATAAACGTATTTCATAATGTATCGTCATTATTCTAGTTAAACGCATCAACACGATCGACTGTTTATAAAGGGGTCCAACGGTCACAGGTCCAAGGGTCAGGGTATGCTGACGGTTATTTAAGAGGATGATCAGACCTTCAAACTGAACAACTTTCTTTATGGGACCAACATCGAAATCGCGAAAAAAATATCATCTATCCCATACATTTGGGTCAAGTAGTATTGCAGTTTTGTATGGAACAGCACATTTTTTTCGCGATATCTACGAGGTGGTCCCGTAGAGAAAGTGGTTCAGTTTGATGGTCAGATCATCCCCTTCAAAAACTGTCAGGACAGTCAGAGGGACCCTATATGAAACTAGTTATTACCCGTGACTTCGCTTGTGTGCAATTTTGTATGCATATGTCTCGACTAAAAGTTTAGAGCTATCAAAATCGTGCTTCTCATTCATATGGCACGATACTAAAGTAGGTACTACTTTCCTCGCAGAACGAATATATTTATTTTATCACAATTCTCAGCCTGAATATTATCAAGTACCCCAAAAATGAGCTTTCATAATTTCCCTAGAGACAAAAAGTTCCAGATCATATCATTACACGTCTTACTAACGCACTTTGCAAAATTAATTCGGTCGGGTTAAAATTAAAATCTTCTTGTGACTGTCATTCGAGCATTTACAACGAGGCCACTAAACCAACGATGGATAAAACGGAAATGGGACCGTTGCAAGTCGATTTCAAGACAGTCGAGTTCTCATGTGGCTACTGCCTACACCATTACCTCAAATGTGTGTTATTGTACAATGTCTGACGATATTACTGAGATTACGATATTCCCAAAACCCACGACATTGGCAGAAATGCAGTGCTAGACCCAAGCCATAGGTCATTAATTTATGTATTAACACGTTCATGGACAGTGACCGCCCATAGCCGTGATTACAGTAAAAGTTATATTGCGTCTCGTTCACTGTCCATTAACGTGCTAAGAAAAAAATAACGGGTTTCACTCCGGGGGTGCCGGCAGAAGTGAAACTAAGAGATCTTACGTCACGTGACGTCACGGTCTGACTATATATATGTTTACGAATTTTTTATCAGGATCAGGGTGACGTCACGGTCCTGACGCGAGTTTAAAATTTTTTTACCCATCCCAAAAAGTGCACAACGCCGCTAAAGAAGTTTTCACTTCAAAAACATTGTCCGATTGAGACCGATATCGATTTGTTAGGTTAGGTATTTAATTTAGTAACCCCGCTGAATTTCAATACTGTTGTTGTAAGATGGAATGGTAGAGCACTGCTCCTAGCAAATAAAATATACCAATTTGAACCTTAAAGCTATAAAAAGTTAATAAGACACTTGGGTAAAATATTTAGGAGTGAACATTATTCTTTCTGCCTTTAATCCTGTTTTATTGTATTTTTATGTTTGATGTAAATAAAGTATATTTCATTTGTCTATGCATAATTTTCACGAAAGTAAATTTTCATTGCCAATTTGAAGACTTTTGTAAGAAAAATATTTTATGTCTTTTTGTGTGTGTTGTAGTGAAAATAATACTCATTTTATTTATTTTGAAATCTAATTTGGTTTTAATACAATTTTATTATTGTATAATTACAGGCTAAAAATGTATGTTGCTGCAATTGTTTAATTTTGATTTCTAAGCTTATTACGGTTTCTGAAGATTGATTGAATTGATCGGAATAAAAAGATAGTTAGTTTACGGACTCACTACCTGTTACTCTGGACAAAGCTTGGGCACTGCGGAAGAATTATGTATATTTGGCATATTGTATTCAACTTAATAAGCTGATGGTTTTTTTTCACACAGTCAAACAACTTTCTTTATGGGACCATGATTAAAATCGCGAAAAAAATCAGCTGTCCCATAAATTTGATTCGAGTAGGATTGCAGTTTTGTATGCAACAGCTGATTGTATATTTCGCAATTTCGATCTTGGTCCCATAATGTTGTTTGATTTTGATCGAAAATCGATTCGATCGATCGATTTTGATAGTCTGGTTATCCCCTTAAAAACCGTCAGCATATTAAAAAAGACCATGGGATCTTTCTTAACATGCTGAAACGTTTTTTAAGGGGATGATTAGACCATTAAACTGAACAACTTTCTCTCCAACGTAGACATCGCGAAAAAAAATCAGCTGCCCATACATATGGTTCGAATAGGTTTGCAGATTTGCATGGAGCTATTTTATTTTTCGCGATTTCTTTGTTGGTGCGTTTGATGGTCTGATCATCCCCTTAAAAAGTGTCAGCATATTGAGAAAGACCCTATTAAGACTACTCCCTCGAGGATAATATTCGTGAGCAAATCGTTCATTTGGGACATCTGGTTTTAGTCTTAACGCACCCTTGTTGCAAATGAAAATTGCTTGCTTGTAGAAAATTCTCTCACCACCTTGAGAAATACAGTCACGGGTTTATGTACTTATAGATGTTAGTTTGGGACAAGAACGGTGACGTGGCACCTTAATTAACCTCTATCCGCCCACACATCTCATAGCCCCACCCCGAGACGCTCACGTTCAACTAACTCGATTTGAATAAATAATGCTTGTCTCGGTTTTAGCAAACAGAATTATCGCGCCTTCATCTAAATAACACTCGTGTAATTCGACTAAATTCACTTAAATTCACACCCTGTACTTTGTAATACACTGCTGTGGAAAATTAAATGTTTTACAAGTGATACTATTTCTTTGGGACGTATATAGTAGTATCTTCACGTCCAAAATACCGCAGTGTCTTAAAACGAAAGTCTTCGATCAGTGTGTGTTGCCAGTGATGACATTAAATTAAAATTGTTTTGTACCTAGTCAAAAATTAAAATCAGACCTGAAACTGTACTTTGAATTAGTTAACGTCACGCAGCAACTGTGGATCTCCCGCTAAACTCTTTAAGGAGTTTTGGAGAGAAATTGTTTATTCTAGATTTTTTTTTTTTTGTAAAAGTTAAATAAATTAAAAAAAAAAAACATATGGAACAGAGACGTGGTCGTTCACTCAAGGCCTCATAAAAAGGTTGAAAGTCACCCAAAGGGCTATGGAGAGGGCTATATGGTCGGAGTTTCGCTGCGGGATCCAATCCAAAATGAAGAGATCCGCAGAAGAACCAGAGTAACTGACATAGCCCAAAGAATTGCTAAAAGATACCATGTAGATATGTCGTCCGCTGTAGTTCTAATAAAAACAAAAATTGTTACAGTAATTCTACATGGAACATTTCGGGTAGCTAATCTTTTCTCTCTCGTCTCTCTAACGTCTCCAAGTTTCTTGGTATGTATTATGTCCAAGGTATTCACTGTAAATGCATAAGAAAGAACAGCTTCAAATCTGCAACACGCTTCGTCAAAATGGCAAAATTTCCGTATCCTATACGAAACATGCTTTGTCCAAAATAAATAGGATCCCAGGTCTGCTGAGCTCCCCTATTAGCCCACCATCCAAGTGAGTGATGTAAGCCCACCTTGAAATAACGAATAAAAAGGTTTATAAATAAAATAGATCGCACATTTAATAATTTGGCTAAAATAATGAGCACATGTGCCTTTACATGAGCTCATTATTTTAGACAAATTATTAAAATGTACGCTATATTTTATATTATAGCAATTACGACATTTTAGAACAAACATTACTAGTTAGTATTAACATAAATAGGGTCCTTATTAATATGCTTACGGTTTACGGGGATGACCAGACCATCAAACTAAACGTCGGGTGACAGGTCTACTTCGTCATGGTTTCAATACAAATAAGAAAGTTATTATTATTACAAACAGTTTCCGGTAATAAATAAGGAAAACAAATACAATTACACCTACATACAAATCAGCGGAAGAAATCGCACAGTGGTGCGAGCTCATCACATTCCACGGACAAAAGCAAATAACGCTACAGTAAATTACCTAGCAAATATAAGTCGTAATAATACCGCGAGCATTTGTTTCGTGCGCGTGTTGCGGGAACGGGCTAATATCGTAAGAAAAACTGGCTGTGATCTCGCCAAAAGCGGTATCGCGCGATTCCGTTGTTAACTACAGAGATTTTTCAAGTTAAACATAGGTACATTTTCTTTTTTATTAAAGCTAATCTTTCTAAAGAGGTCACCGAACCTATATAGCTGCCCTCAATCGTAATTTTGTATTTCTAAACAAGTATACAACATTTAAAAACTAACAAGAATGTAACATTGTAGTCTCATTGGTGATTTTCATTACATCATTTTTGGATCTGTTTTTTTTTTTTACTTAAAACCGCTAAAAGTGCCCTTTGGCGGTTTTAACGATAATAACTACAGACATCAAATATAAGTCTGTAATAATGTTTCAGTAATTGAAAAAAAACAGCAATGACTACAATGTGTTTTTTTTAATGTATCATTGGATAAAAATAAAAAAGACACGATTGAGGGCAGCACTGGAGACTTGGTACCCTCTTAAAGAAAGAAAACGTTAAAACGGATAAAAGAGAACAGCAAGAATTCTACAAACAAATCCAATTAATAAAATTCAATACGGTGTTAAAATACAAAAATAAATCCAGCCGTCTTTCATCCTCCTAATCGATTACTCAAAGGCTTACGGGATTATCAGACGATTAACTGCTATTAAAATTTAAAAACAGTATCCATAGGAGGGGCTAGACATTTTTGTTTTTAGGGTTCCGTACCTAAAGGGTGAAAACGGGACCCTATTTCTAAGCCTACGTTGTCCGTCCGTCCGTCCGTCCGTCTATCCGTCCGTCCGTCCGTCTGTCCTACCTATTTAGGGCTGTAACTTTTGAACCGTAATAGTTAGATAGTTGAAATTTTCTCAGATTATGCATTATTATAGCGGATTTGTTAACAAATAATAAAAATGTCAATAATTTAAAAAGAAAGGGGGGTTCTCAACAAGAAACTAGTTTTTATCAACGTTCTTTCTTCACGCTCTATCGTAAAAACAGTAATACATACAAGCGTCAAACTTTGTGTGATTATAGAGCAAACTCTACAGAAGAACAAGAAATACTAAAAACCGGCCAAGTGTGAGTCGGTCTTGCGCTAAAGGTCCCTGACAAAAAATGCTTTTTTTTTCTAAGTTAATGTTGTGTTCTGTGGTGGTGTGGTACGGAACCCTCGGTGCGCGAGTAACCCGACTCGCACTTGACCGGTTTTATTTAGGATTCCGTGCGTCAATAGAAAAGAGAAACGGAACCTTTAAATTATCAATCCGTGCAAAGGCACAAACAAAATGCGTGCCTAACTACCGTAGTAACTAAAGAGTTAGTGTACGATATGCAATACGAATATGAGAGTAAAAACCAGTAAAACTACGGTAGAATATAGTAATTATAGTACTCTGTGGTAGTATCTAAAACACAATGACAACTCATGGTAGGCTGGCATGGTAGGAAGGAATAAAGGTAGATAGTTCTTTGACATTATGGCATTAAAAAAAGAATGTATTTCGAGGAACATAAACATGGGACACATAGCGTGTTAATAACAATTTCAAAAACTACATTAATTTCACAAACCTTGCACATAAGATTATAAAGGATACTGGGCAGAAGTGGTCCAAGAGCCTACCTAAGTACCTAAGTGTCATACTACGTTTGAAAGGGGGTTTAATGTAGGTCCTTTTTTTATATGTGGCATCAATATCTTTTCGAAAAAAAAAGATACAGGGTGTTTTTTTTAGCGGTTTTTCATACAAATGTTAGCATGTAGCCGCTATTTATATCTGTTACTTGAATTCCTTGTGTAATGTAGATAGTATTATTGTTTTTCATTATAATTAATGCAAAAGAATCTTTAGTCCTCAAAAAAAAACACAACACGTGTAACGTTATCTCATTTTGAAATTGCCGGTATAGTAAACCTAAGCCTTATTACTTTCCCACGATCACCCCGAAAGACATTACACCTTTCAGGGACATAATATCAAACGACTACCCCCTAAAACGACTTCGTCAAAATAAAACAGCCTGTATTTTATTTTTCGTCGAAAATATTTTGATGCCCCTTGGGTGCCATATATGTTTAGGTATTCTCTAACTATCCCTACCCGTGTTATAGCGGGGGGCTCTTGGACCAGTGGCCATAAATTTTTGCCCAGTGTCCTTTATAAGCTTACAAAAACATTCAATATACACATGTCAGATGAATTATTTGAGAACGAATATTCGTATCGTATTTCCAGCCAAAGCGTGAAACCTATCGGAACAAACTAATTGGAACGTTATTATTTTTTTCTTTTATCATATACAGTACAGAGCCAATTAAAGCAATATTTCGTGCAAACTATCCATGGCACCTAATCAAGCAAAAAAGTGAGTGGAGCTAACACCCTGCCGTCGCTAGGCAACCCACATTAACGGGTAATTCCGCGATATTCTCATCACGTTGTGGAAAATTGGCTGCCCTCGAAAATTCGTGCAGTGGCATAACATGTTGGATACGCGTATGAATACATTACCGGGTTCTATCGAAAAAGATCGACAGAAAATTCGGTTTTTATAGTAATTTCTGCACGCTGAATATCGGTTCATACGGTTGTGATAGCATAAATTCACGCATCGAATGCTAAACCCGGTTTTTGCAGTCAGTTTTACATGGGCTGCTATTGTAGTAAAATAGTGAACACTTTCATATAGCTACATTGCACTCTGAATTATTCTACTTTATTAAAAAGTTCGACGTAAAATGGCATTGGAATAGAGAAAAATAAATAGTAATTGAGTTTTATTACCCCTTTAAAACTACCAGACAATAGTTTTCAAACACTGAACATTCTAAATTTAAATTCGTATGCACATGGCGTTCAACTCTGAAACTGCACTTGGTATAACTCGGCGTGTGGTGTTGACAGTTTTGTTTGAAAAACTGAGGGCTCTAGTTTTCCTTTTACACTAATAAAGTCTAGATTTCAGAACCAACTTTGTTTATTTAGCCTTCGTACGGTCCGGTGCTAGCTATGGCTGAAAAAGTCTCGACTACTTTCACTATTTATTCCCTTTTTGTGTAAATATTACGACTCTACTTAAATATAAAATTTTTAGGGTTCCGAAGTCAACAAGGAACCCTTATAGTTTCACCATGTCCGTCCGTTTGTCCGTCCGTCTGTCTGTACGTCTGTCCGCGGCTTAGCTCCGAGACGCTTAGTACTAGAAAGCTGTAATTTGGCATGGGTATACATATTAATCACACCGATAAGTGGTAAAATAAAATCTTGAAAAATATTTTTATTTAGGGTACTTCCCCTACGCGCGAAGTGGGAATGACATTTTTTTTATCGTCTATCCCATGTTGTGGGGTATCGTTGGATAGGCCGTTTAAAAATATTGTGGGTTTGGGAAAACCATTTTTCGATTTAGTGATCCGTTAGCGAAATATAAAGCTTTAAAGCCAAAATTTTGGTTATAGTCAAGTGTCCCCCTCTCCCAGCTAAACGGTTGTGGTTGGAGATGTAAAAAAATTCTCAGAAATAGTATATATAACGAATTTAAAAGGAAAACTATCTCGGCTAAGTAGGCTTTACAAGTTAACGAGTAATAGTCGACCAACTTAAAAAAATTACTTGGGGAAGATTTAACCGTAGTATAAAACAAAAAGCCCCTTCTAAGTCCGTATATTGTGACGGGCAACTACGGAACTCCTGCGCGACACCCGACACGCACTTGGCCGTTTATTTTACTAATAAAAGCATATTGGTGATGATGATTCTGAGTTGATTTCGACTACGGTGACTACTCATCCTTATATAAAAGCAATCAGATACGTAAGATATTATGAAGTGCATCAGTGTACGCTCTAAACACAGATGCACTCTTGTCCTTGCCCTCCTGTGTCTAAATAGGACGGGAGATCGATACGATCAGAGGTCGGGTCAGATGCAGTGGTTATAACCGGCAGCCATACGGTTTGGGCAAAGATGTGTAAGACGCCTGAGGGAATTAGTCGCTTCTTAAGATCCTAAAACCCTAAATAATGCTTAATGTGGGCCCAGCAAAAACTTTAAAAATTGTAGCAAAATCTCGGATCAAGACTCTCCACATACCTGATCCTGAATCTAACCAAACAAATGAATGCTACCAGATAAACAAACACACAAATAATCAATAAAACACGGAAAAACACTCATGTTTTTCTACAGTAAACTCCCTAACCTTCTCCATTCACGAACGAGTTCGGCAAAATATTTTGTAGGTTATATAGCCCGGCGTTTTTCATAGCGTACCCATTGGCGTACCCAGATGATCCTGACAAATGGGGAGTGCATTACTGCGGCTACAACTGAACCCCGAGCGTAAGACCTTTTCGTATCTTTCGGCTGCTTTCTTTTTGTTCCACAATACTCATCACTGTTAGCAGTGGGATTCGAAATATTTTGTTTTACAAAATTGTAAGGTTTTAAATTGTTTTTGTAATTGAGAGATTTTCATAAAAGGTGTGAAAAACTATATCCCTATACACAATGCAAACCCAATAACAATATGGTGAAGAAAGAGAAGACAGTTTGAAATAACAATTTTTTTTAACATAAATATGAACAAAAACCATGCAAACTCAAACTCAAAAATATTAAAATAGGTATCAATTTGGAGATGACGATATTTTTTGTTTGATTAACTGATCCAATTACAGGTGTGAAAAACTATATCCCTATACACAATGCAAACCCAATAACAATATGGTGAAGAAAGAGAAGACAGTTTGAAATAACAATTTTTTTTTACATAAATATGAACAAAAAACATGCAAACTCAAACTCAAAAATATTAAAATAGGTATCATTTTGGATTTGGAATTTGGAGATGACGATATTTTTTGTTTGATTAACTGATCCAATTACAGGGTGTAAAATACGTTACAAATGCTTCAAACGGTTCAAACCATCAAACTGAAAAACTTTCACTAAGGAAACATATAATCTTGACATTAATTGTGGTTTCCATAGAAATTGTCAATAGCTACCCAAAAATATGAAACAGCAGATTTTTTCATTAATTTATAAAAAAAATTTTCAATTAACTTAACCAAAACTAAACCAAAATTAAACACAAAACTGTAAGAACTTTACATTTACAATCCGAAACATTTTTCTAGAGAAGTAATATCGCTAGTGCTACAGTCCCCTTCCATTTCGTAAATTAAATAACCAACATTGAAAAACGGCAACCCCTCCACTACTTTAAACTAAATCTTATACATTAAACTGATCCAAACTTTATCCGCATTTAACACCTTAAGTGCGATGGAATTTAGCATAATACAATAAATTTAAGCTAAATTTTATGCAAGATGGCAAAGCTGTGTAAGCGATACAGCGTTGCATCCATCAAGTAGAATTATGTGAGGAAATAAACTTTCTAGATTTTCAAAGTAGTGGAAAATTTAGTTGGTCTGGTTTAGTTGAGGGTGGCTCAGTATAAAAGCTTAGTTATTTATGTAAATTTTTTGCATGAGATCGTTTTAAGAACATAGATTCAGCTTAGGTGAAGAATTATGGGGGAAGCACGAATGTACAAGATTAAACTTGTGCTTTTAATATTCGGCATAATATGACTATTTTATCTGCATACGATGTTTAACGTGTTGGTTGGGCGTTAAAGGCCGACAGGATCAGGAGTTTCGGAGATGGTGAATAATACGCCAGCAGAGTTGTTGTAGAAATGGAACATCTTTATTAGGGGCAGTACAGTTTATATAGTGCTCGCTACGTGCTATAATTACATGACATATGCTACATGAGACACGTAGGAGACGTGACTATAGGAAACTGCACTGCTTGCATAAATATCCCTTACAGTACTTCCCCCCTTTGAAAAATAAAGGAATACATTTATATAACAATTGTAAAACTAAAAATCAACAAAAATCTATAAGCTAGGAGTGTAAAAATTAAAAAGTGTAGAACAGAAAGGAATAAAAACAAAGAAGTTATAACAAACATTTTGAACTTATGAGCTAAACCGTAAAATTGGTTGTATGGTGCGTCCGGAGCGTGTTACTGTCGGTCCGTTTGTTGTGCTCGAGGTGGGGTCCGGGGAAGGTCGTCTCGTGTGCTGCTTCGACGGCTGGCAATGAGAACGTTCGCTTCAATCGGTCCACGGGGACACTTGTAGTGCGGCCTGGTAGATGGATGGCTATTCATTTACCATCTCGCTTCAGGACTTTGAACGGGCAATCGTAAGGAGCTGTAAAGGACTTCTTAAACATGTCTCTTCTGAGGAATACATGAATGCAATTCTGCAGGTCCTTGTGAACGAAATGCGATCTCGTAGCTACTCGATCCCTGGAACACTTCGTGAAGATGCTTTTTGTGCTGTTCTCCATCTGTGTCTGCCATATGAGGATATCGTAGACGTAGCAAAGTTGTGCTCCGACCCGTATAATAGTTGTGAAGACCCAATCGTCATTTTGACGAATTCAAATAAATCGAAGGTCATGTTTACATAATTCGCACGAATTGATGACTCATTAAGTCTCGGAATGTTTCACGCTTGCAATGATGGACAGTTCCGTAACCTTGTCGGTCAGCTCTTTTGTATGTAGGTCAACCAGCAGGTAGGTAATTTGTTTTGTTTTAACAAAATTAGCGCCGAGAATTAAAGTTGAACATCGGCTGCGATGAGGGTCCATTTGACGACACGGCGCGATCCCTGATTCAAATGCATGGTTTTCTCCCCATACGTGCGATGGGCGTACCGTTAGCGGCGAAAAGATTGAATGCATAGCGGTCGTGTGGTGAGGCTTCTGTTTAAAACAGCTAATACAGATACGTCTGCGCCTGTATCGATTAAAAATCGTGTTCATCTTTTGAGGTAGGTAACAAAAGGCGGCAGCTACTTGTATTTTTGATTCCTTGTGAACCACAAGCGTGGCTGTGCGACCGGGAATAATCTGGAAACCGTCACAGGACGGTTAGCGCCTCAATGGTCCTCTCTGGTGCTGGCGACTGTGGTAATGCGGTTCCGGGTTGCGGGGAGACTCCGTACATCGTGGGAAGAATGCTGTGCTCGCTTTGGTGAATATATTGCCTCTTGAAATTCCAATCGGTGAGACCCGCTTGTGGGAAGCCGAAAGGAATTGTGCAAATCACCAAAGCGAGATATCTTCCGAACGATGCAGCTGTTTCCTTGTCGGGGCCATCACGTCGTCGGCTGGGACGGATCACGTCGGGGTCACCAGTTTAACGCATGTTGGTTGGGCGTTGAATGCCGACTAGATCGGGAGCCTCGGAGATGGAGAATAATACGCCAGCAGAGTTGTTGTAGAAATGGAACATCTTTATTAGGGGCAGTACAGTTTATATAGTGCTCGCTACGTGCTATAATTACATGACATATGCTACATGAGACACGTAGGAGACGTGACTATAGGAAACTGCACTGCTTGCATAAATATCCCTTACAGATGCATACTGCATGCAATTACCAATGGTTAGTAATACATTTAGATTATGTTTACTTCAAGGTAATAATAATACATTAGGTATTATCAAATCGTTATCGAGATAATCTTAGTAATTTTACACGAAAAACCATTTCATCGATACAGATACAAGTAAGATTTGTACTTAATGCCACAGATTGCTTAAGAGTTACTATAATGTCATTAGAGACTCCTTCAACGGGATTCAAAATTTATTGTAAACCTAACATAAACTTAATTAGGTGTACTATTCCACAAAAAAATTTGAATCCACAATTTACCGAAATTTAGCCATTAATGTCGACCACAAATTGCACCTCACATTATTTTGTGGCACACGTTTACCATTATTAATGCACCCCTGAGGCATGGGGGGGACCTACGTATAAACGTGCTATGCGTTTTAATTCAACAAACACGGTACAAACGGAATTTAATTTAGGTGAGAGTGGTCATTCTTTGGTTGTTCTGATGACGGTATCATTAATAATGTTTCTTAATTGCTACTTCATAGTTGCCTGTCAAATATTTATCCTAACATACGTTCATGCGTCCTGAACACCCATAATACGTATTTTATCATGCCGTGCCATCAGACATCCTTACTCGCTGTAAGGACGAGAGTGCATCTATTCTGTGTTTAGTTACTGTGTTACATTGTTTTTCTAAATTATGGAATTTCGTCTCGAGCGCGCCGTGCTTTGCAAGACACTTAAAGCAATTGATACCGCAAAGTACCGTTAGTTGGCGATATCAATTAGTTTACCTACGATAGAACTTGCTGCCAGGCCCTGTATCGCGACCGTTTCTGTACGAAATTCATAGTAATATAGAGTTGACATTGGAACGAAAACGTTCACGCAATTGCCAAGTTCGAATCTCCGGGTAGACCCCCTGAGTATTTAAGGCTGCTTGAAAATATTCTAACAGCCAGTTGATCACTATCTTGCCTTCACCAACACGTACTGACCCCGGTGAGTGGAGTATACAGGGTGTAAAATTAAATGCGTTACAATATCAAAGGGTTGGTGCTTCAGGCCATCAAACTGACTGAATAACATTGACTATGGAGCCAAATAGAATTCGCAAAAAAAAAGGTATACACCATGTATAGTCCACTCCATCTCACTCTATGAGAGGCGATCTTCGCCGTGCAGAAGGAACCTCCACCTGCCTATGTACTCTTTTAACAGACTTTAACGATTCGTTTTTAACAATTCTTTGTAAAAGGTTAAACAAATCCTGATAATACTGTAAAAATATGCGAAATGCGAATATTTGTTGTAAAAACCAGTGTAACAACGACTGCATTTTAAAGATTTTAAGTTACAAAACGCAAGGTACTTACAATCTTAAAGTTAAACACTTGCCATTCAACATTCGGCATTTCAGCATTAAAAAGCATTTGTAACCAATTGAAAATTTCAATTTAAGTTATGAAGTGGCCGGCGGGCGTACTAAACGTAGCCAGACAATTTTATTATTACTGCATTCAATTCTGAATAGATAAAACGTGGCCGAGGCTTCTAGGCAAGCTGGCTGGCCGTCTGCCAACTTACTCTGTACACCACTCACAATTCGACATCCCAAACACCACGGGTTAAACCCAAATTAAACCTTAAACCGTAAGACATAAAGTCTAATAGATAACAGAAAACATTTTGAATCCAAATGTGTTGCTGACGCCGTTGTGTTTCCAATATTCTATATCAATAAAGTTGAATGCCTTGTGCATAAGCGAACTAAGCGATATAAGCTTGCGGCTGGAGTATCGCAATTTGATGACGGTGCAGGTGTGCCATTTGAATACAACCCTTACATTATGTTTTATGTGTACATATTTGCGTAGGATACAGCTGACGTTTGATTATTTTCGTTTTTGGGACCGTATTGAAAAATAATAAAATTGTTCCTTTATATACCTAGAAACAGGTATGTTCCGCAAATATAGATATAGGTCGACCAGAATCTCATGAAATGAAATAAAACCGGTCAAGTGCGAGTCGGGCTACTCGCGCACCGAGGGTTCCGTACCAGACCACCACAGAACACAACATTATTAACTTAGAAAAAAAACTTTTTATGTCCGGGACCTTTAGTGCGAGACCGACTCACACTTGGCCGGTTTTTAGTATTTGTTGTTATTCTGTAGAGTTTGCTCTATAATCACACTAAGTTTGACGCTTGTATGTATTACCGTTTTTACTATAGAGCGTGAAGAAAAAATGTTGATAAAAACTAGTTGCTTGTTGAAAATCCCTCTTAATTTTTAACTTTCTGCCTTTTTTTTATTATTTGTTAACAAATCCGCCGCAATAACGCATAATCTGAGAAAATTTCAACTATCTAGCTATTACGGTTCAAAAGTTACAGCCCTAAATAGGTAGGACAGACGGACGGACGGACGGACAGACGGACGGACGGACGGACGGACGGACGGACAACGTAGGCTTAGTAATAGGGTCCCGTTTTCACCCTTTGGGTACGGAACCCTAAAAAAGTAAAAAAATATTGATTTTCACATGTCAATGTCAAAATTTCATCTGTCTAGTCAAAGTAGGCCCTGTACAGACTGAGCCTTTATGCAGCGACAAAAACGCGCGTTTGTCTATCGCATGACTGAATCGCTAACTAGCAATTAACAGGCGTTTGTATCGATTCAAACGCATGGTTTTAGTGATGCACACACATGTTTGTATTCATGCACACGCGCATGTGCATTGCGGCAAAGGCTGTCGACAAATAATTGATCAAATATTACGAAAGTTTTGCATCGTGGCTGTACTGCGTTTGCATTTATGCTTTATCGCGTTTGCATCGATGCTGCATCGCGACTCAATCGATGCTTGTTGCAGCACTTTTGCGCTGCAAAAAATCGCAGTGTGTAAATGGCCCAATTTTATTTCCCTATTTTTCATGAGATTCTGGTCGACCTATACTTATACAATATTACTGAACAACTTTTTAACTGTATTTACGCAAATAGAGTATTTCTATTCTATTCTATTCTTTAACACACTAGATACATGTTACCCTTGTTACTCTACAAGGCGTAACAACCCACCCCACAGTATTTAAAGGGGTGGTTTAGACAATCAAACTGAACAACTTTCACTATATGTATGGACACAGAATATATGGCAAGAGATAGACTGGGATATGCAGAGCTGACTGCTGACGCTGAATATCGCTATGGAGTAAATGACAAATATTTATATAAAAAATCTTCAGTCCAATACATTAGAGTCGAGTAGGTACTGCAGTATTATATAAAACAGCAGATGTTTTAATTTTTCTCAATGTTGGCTCCATAGTAATTTTTTTGAATTTTGATGAAGGTTGCTGGTTGGTGTTTGGTTGGTGGTTGTTTTTGTCAGTAGGTAGTGGGACATGGGGGTGAATGTATGTATTTATGGTGGTCTAATTTCTAAACTTCCCCTTTACTAGGGTGTTTTGTTACACCCTGTATATCTTGACTATTATAAAACTGTAAATTTGAAAAAAGAATTTAGTTTGTTTGTTTGTTTGTTTGTTTGGGTGTTTTTTTGTTCGAGTATCACGCAAAAACTACTGAACCGATTTTGATGAAACTTTTTTTGTTTGGTAGCGTAACATCTGACTTAAAATCTGGTATATAATTTATGCGGACGAAGTCGCGGGTAAAAGCTCGTGCTAAATAAGAAGGTAGTTTCTGTGGTAAACACCCAGATACCTAGTTAGGTAAGTGCAGAGTTAAGGGAGTAAACAAAGGGAAAACCTCTAAAGCGCGAGCGGCGGGGACGGAGGACGCAGCCAAATCGAGGGGTGTCCGGTCACAAAGAAAAGAAACATTTTACAAAGTCCACTTCCCAGCTCTAATTACACTTCCTACAAAGAGTTGACTTTACAAAGAACTTGGGTAACGTTGGTTAGGAGTTAAGGAGTTTCAACTATGGTGTTAGTTTTTTAACTGTGTGATTTAGAACTAATTGGAGATAACAAATTGAACCTTTAAGCAAGGAGTAACTATCACATTACCATTACAATCGAATATGACTAAATTCTATCGAGTCGCATTGCAAATCGGTTGCCTGCTCGCCGGCTTGCAACGAAGCACCACCATTTTATTGGTGGCTGAAGTGTGTGTTTTGTACATAAAACAATCCTAGTCACTCAATATTTATTACCATACAACGTCAAGAACTTTTGCTTTTAAAACTACTTATTATAGATATTTCCAAAATCATCAGAACTACGACACGGAGCCACAATTTTAAGATTAGAATAGACAATGTACTCGTAGGTATATTAAAGTAAATTATCAGTCGTAAGTATGTATAACTATCATTGCCGATCTTTTAAATGAAAAGATTTCGTACAAAGAATACCTTTCCCAGTTTTAAAAAGCTCAACCAAAAACATTGTATTCAAAAATATGAAAATCTTCCATCAGCTTTTATCCGTAGACAAAAACAAAAGTTCGTATCAAAACGTACAAAAACACGAAAGCTTAATCCCTACGTATGTTTTTAGTTTCATCTAAAGCAGGAATGAAGACAGCAATGAACAGCCTGATGCAATATCGATCAAAACAACGTACAAAAATGCACCTTATGTACAAACAGTAAAGCCTATCCTATCAAATCTGTCGATAACACAAAGTAAGCTTATGGTCAAAGAGGTTTATTAGGCGGTAGATGTCAGAGGAAATTGGGTGTTATTACTGGTGAACTAGGAGCATTTTCTATTGTTGGTAGAGGATGACACAAAGGCTGTAACCCTCACCCTTGGCATTTTGCCAGAGTACTTACACGGGGACGGACGTGCCTGCTAGAGTCTAGGTTTTATGGCTTTCAGATAAAATATGTTGCACAAAAAAAAACTAAATTGGAAGATATGAAGGTACTTTATTTGGGTTAGCTACCTTAAAACTGCCAACACGTGTGGCTTTTTGCGTCTTCAAGCGAAAATGGGTGAAGAAATTGCACATTTATCATTTTTATAATACATCCACTGAAACCACACTTTTATCATAAATCCGAAAGCACCCGAAAGGGTGTTTGTCTGTCCTTTTGTTTCGTCTTCACGTCTTAACTGATTTGAATTCAATTTAGCAGAGAAATACCAATAGGATGAAAAAGGACATAGGGCTTTGGGTAGCTACCTACCTACATTAATCCAGAAAAGCAAAACGAATTCTAAGTAGGCAAAACAGCGGGCAAAGTAGGTATGTTTACCAGGCAGGCTAGCTCAGAAGAGTATCATTACATTAACTTTTAAACCACTTACTCTAACCATCAAACTGAAAAACATTTACTATGGGAGCAAATCTGTCAGAACAAAAAAAATCTGCTGTGTCATACATTTGAGTCGTGTTGTTGTGTTGCAGTTTAGTATGGAGCAGCATATTATTTTTGCTCTGACTCTTCTAACACGTTTGCTCCCATAGTAAAAGTTGTTTAGTTTGATGGGTAGGGTATACGGTTTAAAGGTTAATGATACTTTTCCTTACACCTTGTATGTTAAAGTCCACCCAAAACAATAGATTTTTTTTTATTTTCTTTCTAAATACATACACGGAACCGAGTAAAAAAAACATAGAGACGGCGCGCGCGTGCAGGCGCGTCGTATGTATGTATGTCGACGCCATCTTGTTTCTGTCCTTGAGTATGTACTATGGAAACATCGTGAGATCGTTTTATGTAGTGCCACGGTTGTGGCAAGGGACAGTTTTGCATATTGAAAGTTTCAATATAAAATGACATACCTCGTCATGAACTAGCTAGAAAAACTCCACAAGCACGGCCATCGCGGTGCAACACTCTTTCTCCATCCATCCATATGCTCACGACTGTATTCCCCGAGGGGGTCAGAGATATTGTGAATAAAACCAGTCAAGTGTGAGTCGAGCTACTCTCTGGCACCTTTTGCGCGTTATTTGTTGTTATACTGTAGAGTTTGTTCTATAATCACACAAAGTTTGACGCTTGTATGTATTACTGTTTTTAAGATAGAGCGAGTAGAAAAAAAAGTTGATAAAAACTAGTTTCTTGTATGAGGTTGAGGTAAATTTTTAACTTTTTGACATTTTTATTATTTACGAGCTTTTACCCGCGACTTCGTCCGCATAAATTATATACCAGATTTTAAGTCAGATGATCAGCTATCAAACAAAAAAAGGTTCATCAAAATCGGTTCAGTAGTTTTTGCGTGATACTCGAACAAACAAACACCCAAACAAACAAACGAACAAACAAACAAACAAACAAACAAACAGACAGACAAAAAATCCAAAAATTGGTGATTTGGAATCAGGGACATCTAAAAACCATATCGTAATTTTTTTTTTTGTAAATATCTTCAATGTACAGACAAATTTATGTTACAGTTTTATAATAGTTTAGATTAACAAAGCCGGAGTAATAATAATAACGCATATTTTGTGAAACTTTCAACTGTCTAGCTGTTACGGTTCAAAAGTTACAGCCCTAAATAGGTAGGACGGACGGAAGGACAACGTAGGCTTAGTAATAGGGTCCCGTTTTCACCCTTTGGGTACGGAACCCTAAAAACTCCACATTTACGTACACTCTTTCGTACCTTCCTTTTTATAAGGTGTCTTGTTATTATGCTAGCGTTTTGAAACTGAAACACACCGAGACCAGTTCTCTGCTAATATTAAACCAAGATAATGTTATCCAGACGTAGTTTATTTGAATTTATACTCTACATGACGAGTTTCAAGTTTTATATTCGCTCGCATGTTATTCTAGCAAACACAGAATTCCACTCGCACCTGTTCTAGAGATAGTTTCAGACGAAAAATAACATTTTCTAAAACTTTACACATTTGCATAAACTTCATACAATCTAGTACGTTTCTCGCTTTGTAACATGAATTTGAAAATACATTTTGGTTTTAAACGAGGGTTTCAAACTGGATTATAAACTTGTAAATTTATACTTTATGTCCAAATAAAATATACACAGTGAGTAAAATAATTGCGCTCAAAGTTTGACAATTTCTGCTTTTCGTAATAGTCCTTAAAACTATAAACAATTAAAAAAAAAAAAAATTATGCGTTCACTTAAATGTACTCAAACTGTACGAGCCAATGGTCTAAACTGAGATCGTGTTGGTGATATGTAGTATATTAAATATTATTGATTTTGAACATGTTACAGCCATGTTGTGCTATTTCGAATCAAATTAAAGATTGAAAAATGGCTAGTTTGTAATAACTGCTAGTAAATGTCGCTCACGTCCTCTCAAGACGCAACAGATTGAAAAATTCGTTCTCTGGCTAGTGGGCTCGGTAGCGAAATTGGATAACGCACTTCCCCGGTTTGGAAGGGTGCGGGTTCAAGTCCCGCCCGAGACTGAATTTTTCAATCTTTAATTTGATTTGTAGTATATTAATTTTCAACTTTGAGGCCATTTTTGAAATTTCCAATTAACTGATAATCAAGTTTTAAGTCAAGAACATATCGTAGTTATTAGTATCTTAAAATCTTTCTTAGAGAAGAATGACAACGCCGATACCGCTGTAGACCGCTTTGATTTCTCCATGTCAGCCAAACAACAAAATAAGTAAGAGTATGGTACTACAAAGAGTAGAGACACTGCCTGAGAACCTACAAGACGGGTGGAAGACGACAGTAGGTAATGTTGTAGTACTATCTCACTCGCACTCACTATCACACGTGCTTACCTCTTCATGTCAGTGCGAGCCCATTTGTAACTGACAGGAAGTGTCCAGGATTTGGCTAAACTATATTAACATTTAAAGTCAAGCCCGGACTTTGATCATAGTGCTCAAAAGATTACAGAGCAAAGCAAAAAGCAATAAAAGTAATGCAAAAACTAAGCTTGTATTCCTCTGCTATAAAAACTGAATGGGCACTTAGAATGGGCACTTAATAATTTTGTGACGTGCTCCAATTAAAGGAAAATTTGTAAAGTACTTATTCTAATTAGATTATGGTGTTCCGTAGGAAGTTTTTAAGAATGCTAGTAACGTTTGCCGAATTCGCATTTGTCCGTAATTTTTTGTTTAATTTATTTAAAACTAGCGTCTGGCCACTATTTCATCCCCACCTGCTCTTATCATCGTAGCGAGGTAAAATATCAACGTACCAGTTTATAAGTCTTTAAACACAATAAAAAGTTTAATCATAATCTCTCCACTAATTTTAACGTCATGCTCGAACAAACAAAAACACAGACAAAAAATCCAAAATTGATGATGATGATTTTTAATCAGTGACATGGACACCTTGATAATCAATCTTATCTTTTTTTAAATAAATATATTAATGTACAGACATATATTTCAGCATAAGATTTTGTACTAAAATGTACCCAACTGACTTGATTAGTTCGTTAAACTCAATAGACGTTTCATTGACAATACGAGACAACGTTTGTTTACGAAGTTTGCGAAACAAAACGAAACCTGCAGTGTTAGTTACTACGCAACTTTAACAAAGCTCATAACCTCCAAGGAACCCTAAAAACAGCGACGATGTTCCAACAATAGGGTGAACAGTGAAATACGCCTTTTATTGTTTAAGGGCACAATGGAATGGAGTCAAGTTGGCCGACCCCGGAACAATATGGCCACCCCCATTATATGAACGAAAGAAAATAAGGTATTTTCATTAATGAACTTAAAGTTTAATTGCGTTGCGCAAAATGATCTCTTCCGAGTCGACGTCGGCAACGCGGTCACTGTGCTGTTTGTACGGTCTGCAAAATAGGCCGAACTTTATGACTGTTTTCTAATTCGATTTGTTTTACCAGTCACATTTTTAGTCATTGAGATGGATGAATGTCGTGTATAAATGGATGAATGTCGTAAATGTTCTGAGGTTTCAGAATATCTCTGACAACTCCCTCGGGAAATATAGTCGTGAGCATAATTCTATGCTATGCTTTTAAGTTAGTGCGGAAACTTCACCCATGCATACTTGTCAAACTGAACAATATTCACTATAGAGGCAATTAGAAATTGCGAATAAAAATGTTCTTTCATACATTTCAGTCAAGTAGATAGCTGTTTCTCATACAAAACTGCAGTAGGTTTGTACAGGGTGTCCCGTGGCAGATTTAGGATTTTAAATTCGAATAAAAAGTAAACTATCAGAGATAAAAACATATTTTAACAATTATTATAAAGTAGGGTAGTGCGGATTTCATTTCTTAAAAATTATTTCATCCAAATGTTGACCATTTTCATAATTTTCATAACATTAAATTATTTTCATCATTTTAAAATGTCGATGATTTAAAAAAAACAGGGGTGTCCCGTGGCAGATTTAGGTTATAAATTTATAAATTTTCTGTAGCCTTTGAACGGGGGAGTTGGGGAGGGGCCGCGCTAGTTTCGTCATTCGTGCGGGTTATTTATTCTTATTTATTCATGTGATTAATGGTATTCCAACATCACTAATTCAACGAGTGGCACGAAATACTGAAGCCAGGTTTCAAGAGTGTGTCCGACGTGATGGTCAACATGTGAATGAAATAATTTTTAAGAAATGAAATCCGCACAACTCTACTTTTTAATCATTGCTAAAATACACATTTATCTCTCATAGTTAATTTTTTATTTAAATTGAAAATCCTTAATCTGCCACGGGACACCCTGTATGAGAAGTAGCTGCTTTTATTTTTCGCTATACAGAATTTGGCGCCTTAGTGAAAGTTATTCAGTTTGACGAGTATAATTATTCCCTACATGGGTAAAGTTTCCACACTGACTAAAGATGTATCCTGTCAAAAAAAAATCTTTTTCGTGCATAGACCACACTATAACTACTGAATTCCGTATAATTTGTTTTATTTACTAGGTGTTAAAAGAACGGATCGTGTCAGAACCAGATTGCGCTCCAAAACACGAATAGTCGATGTTGGGGAATAAACCGCCAGATGAAAGTGGGATTGGGCCGGCCATGTCTGTCGAATGCACCAGGAAAGGTGGGCAAGAATTGTAACGCCCCAGATCCCAGAAAACAGTCGTCGACGTCCGGGTCGTCCTAGGAAGAGGTGGCGGGACGATCTGGATTCTTTCGATGACGCGTGGCCAGAGCATGCCCAAGACCGAGATGGTTGGAGGATTTAAGGGAAGGTCTTTACCCAGCAGTGGGATGAAATAGGCTAGGAAAAAAAATAGCCCCTAGTACAGTCAAGAGCACATCAAGCTTTACACTTGCAGTTCGATTGTAACGCTTATGGCGCACTTAATAGTGTCAAGCTTGACGTGCTCTTGACTGTACACGCATAAAAATAACAATCACCAACTTTTTGTTATCTAGTAATTATTAACTACCTACCTACTAGAAGTATCGAAAACAGCCTATTATCAAAATTGCACATGTCGGCTGTGATGATGATAGAGTAGTCAACTAGTGAGGAAAGCCTATATTTTGTAGATTTATTAATATATCTTATATGCAAGCGTTACCATAACAGAAATAAATTAAAACATTATTCTGCTGACTCTACTCTTATCAAAGCGTAGGCCTCGAGCGTAATTACTGAGGGAGGAAGTTAATTGTGACATCTGTCCGTTTTATAGACAACAGGTTCGATTCCCGAATGAGGCAAGTATTGTTGTGATATTTCAGCCAAAACGGCAACGGTGGCAATTCTGATAAACATTCTTAGTTAGTAATGATTTTTAGGGTTCCGTACCCAAAGGGTGAAAAATGGACCCTATTACTAAGTCTACGTTGTCCGTCCGTCCGTCCATCCTTCCTTTTTGGGCTGAAACTTTTGAAGCGTAATAGCTACAACGGTTATACATAGTTGAAATTTTCACAGAATCGGTATCTTGTGAAAATGACTAAAAATGAAATAATAACAAGTAATGGTACCTTATTGGTAGTGGTAGTTGTAACAGGTTTCTGGCCTCCCTGAAAGGGATCAAAATCGTGAATGTATGTCTATCTTTTGTCAGTTGAAAATACACAGAATTAATATTCTAGGCAAAAGTGTTTTTTCCGTAGAAAACGTCAATGCATGGGCCACTCGACCCAAATGTATGGAACAGCAGATTTTTTCTCGCGATTTCAATATTGGACCCGTACTAAAAATTTTCAGTTCGATGGTCTCAAGCCCCTAAAGTATGAAACGCATATAAATTTATACCAAATAATAAACATACTCGTATTTTTAACCAGACGTATTCATTTAACAAGTACCCAATCATACCTAACGAGTGTCAATTTTTCACAAGAGGGACTCGAAGTTGATAAATTCAATAAAATGATAATAATATACGACTTGGAGATGCCATTATCCGCAGATGCCGCCCTCCAAAATGTATGCAAACGACAAGCAAAAAAATCGTCATAAATTACGGTTTGACCTACAAAAAATATGGTACTTGTGACTAAAAATTTTGTTGAAATATAAAATATCGTTTCGCATTGGAATTTGTGACGTGCCTCTAACAGACAGAGTTCAGTATCAAACTAATTGTATTATTATTTAAATCGACGACAAAAACGAGACTGATTCATTTAGTTACTTAAACTGCTACGTCCTGGCTACGACATAGTCGCAGTTATTGCTACGCATTTTCGTAGCAAAACTGCTAGTGTTTCGTAGCAAAACTGCCATAGTGTTTCGTAGCAAAAACTGCTATAGTGTTTCGTAGCAAAAACTGCTATTGTGGTTCGTAGCAAAAACTGCTATAGTATTTCGTAGCAAAAACTGCTATAGTGTTTCGTTCCAAAAACTGCTACAGTGTTTCGTAGCAAAAACTGCTAGAGTGTTTCGTAGCAAAACTGCCATAGTGTTTCGTAGCAAAAACTGCTATAGTGTTTCGTAGCAAAAACTGCTTTAGTGTCTCGTAACTGCTTGAGAACCAACTGATGCGGTAACAAATATTAAGAAATATTCTAGGCTCATCATCACACATATCTCCATCGTAGTGTTAATGATTTTGCCAATATCAGCGTACTTTACTCATTTTAGCCATTGAGGTACTAGAGGCGACACCCAGACTGAATTGTTTGTAACATTCGTTCAGGCCAAATGACAAAACTGTGCCGTGCGCTCACTGCAGCGTGACGGTCCCAGTGCGAACCCCGCACTGCAGATCGTGGTGCACAGATTTTGTCTACTCTATACATAATTATAATTAAAAATACAAACGGAATTATGAAATCAATATAAAATATGCACCGTTTTGACATTTTTACTAAGATTCTTTTTGAACGAAACGGCACATGTAAAGCAATGTGTGTATAGTCACGTCTTAGATGTTCATACTAAAATAAAAATAAAAAACCACAATATTTTATCAAGACAAGATGTGCGCCAACTGCGATTACGCGACAATCCGTTTAGTTGAGGTATAGCTAATATTACCACTATAATCTAGAGATTATGAGAAACAAATCGACATGAGTTCCATAACTATACGCCAACATTTTTTTGGGGGCCTTTTTTCCATAGCCGAAGAAATTATCTTCTTTGATCTTAAAATAACCACTAGGAACGCTGTACAAAATTCATTACAATTCAACCATTAGCAATAAAAATCTTTGTTTTTCTGACCAAAAATTTTAACTTCCAATGTACAAAAACTCTCTACTAAGTAATTTAAAGGCCCTACCATTATCCCATCATTCCGCTGGGTGTAACGTAACGTAAAGCGCGTAGTTTTCCTTATTTACCGAATCAGGGAAACAATAGCAGTCTGAGGGCAGAGCTGGGCTCACATCAATCTTCGTCCGGTGGTCTCTCTCGAATCAAAAGGCTAGCCAACACTGCCGCCGTGCATACTGATCACTTTTAGGGGTCCGTAAGAGTGCGAGCCGTTAACATGTTTGTGGTTTACATCATATATCTGAACTTTAGAAAGATATGCGCTAATAGCATAAAATTATAATGCAGTAATAGAAATATTTTTTATTTGCATGCACATCAAAACACTGGTAATTATAATTACCTATACGGTAAAACTAAACTAAAATACACAATTTAAAAAAGAAATAATTAGGACCAGTGTGTGCCGCAGCAGCAAATAGGGTTACGACTCAGCATTATGTTGGGCTCAACGAGCTCAGCGCTGATTTTCTATCGCACCCAAATAGTATAGGTAGGTGCTTAATCGAAGGGTAGGTGTTAGGGTAAACAGTTGCATTAGTTTAAGGGGTGATTGTACCCATGCATGGGTAAAGATACTGAACCACTTTCTCAAAGAAACCTATAGGAAATTCGCAAATAAAAAAACGATTTTTCTAACAAAAGTCCGATCAGCATTTAGTTCGGAAAGCCAAAAAATGTTTTGTGAATTTCCTATAGGTTTCTTTGGGAAAGTTGTTCAGTATCATGTGTAAAATCACCCACATAATGTAATGCAACTGTTAACCCTAACATCCTGTACAGTTATTTATTTTTACATTTATTTATTAAGCGTAAGCATAAGCATATGCTTACGACTATATTCCCAGAGGCATATTTATTATCCCCGATTTATTTATCATCTATATTTTAAGGGAGGCCTTTGCCCAAAAATGGAAGATTAACAATATGTTCGAAAATATTAAACCTAATACAACCAAAGAACGGCGAAGAAAACAGGTAACATAATTGATGATTAATTAAATGGTCTAAATTGATGATTGGATTGAACTGTTTCAACTATTTGAATATATGTATTATTAACTTCAATATAAATCCTGTAGCAGAAATCAACATTGTCATTCTTTCTAAACAAGTTTTAGTATTCAATTTTATCCAGAACCCTCGGCAAACAAAAAATATAATTCCGACCCATTTTTTAAGTTTCCTGAAAAACTTTCAATATCGACCCTACAAAGGGAGATAGCAATAGTGCAAGGGTGACGTCATAGCCCATTTGAAGAGCCATTTGAGTGTTGAATTTGTAAATATTGGTCCGTTTTTGAGGGAACGGTTCTCTTTAAACGGAGTCATTTGTATTGAGGGGAGAAGTAAGCACTTGTAACTGTGCTGATTGACCACTTTAAGAGTCGAGTGCGTGTGGGTTCCGTATAGCATTGTTAGGAATGCTCTGGGAATACAAATTGCATTTGAGTAAAACGTGAGATCGATTTGTGAGAGGCTTTGCACATGCAGCGCTTTCAGCCTTGCGCTGCGGCGCTGAAAGCGATGCGTGGGAAAATTATCTTATTTTTAAGTCGGTTTTCGACTTTCGTAAAGGAAGACCTAGGCACAGTATAAGAAAGAGTATCTATTCCTAGATACAGTACGGACACTCCCTTCCTCCCACCAACTTTATACCTCAACCCCTCTATCACCCTCTGGTTACTTCGCACTGGTTACTCGTTACCTAAGAAGAAGACTTATGGTTCAATTTCTTTCGTTTCGCATGTGCTGACGTCATCTTGTCAAATCCATTTTTTTGTATGCAGTGTCCGGGCTGTGATCTAGGCCACACCCTGAATATTTCATACATAAGAAGAAGTAAAAGCACGTGCTATACTGAATGAGTAAAAGTGATAGAGAACACTCTCAACTACGAAAATCAAAACCTAAAGGTTTGATGGTGTAAGAAGATTGTATCGAAATTTTGTATGATACCGAAACACGGGTATCCAGCTACTCTAAATATATTATTTACGAGCTTTTGCCTGTGACTTCATCCGCGTGGATTACCCCTTTAGGGGTCGATTTTCAAAAATCATTTTAGTGCACCCCATATCCTCTTTAGAACCTACGAGTATATTCCAAACACGTTTCTATCTTCAGCGGTTTAGGCTGTGCGTTATCAGTAGAGATCGGATATTCGGATGCATATTTACCTAAACTTCATTTTTCACAAGAATAATGTGGACACGCTCTTAATTCGTTTATTTTATGAAACACTCCTAGGAACGTTCTGAAGTCCCGGGATTGCTAAAAGATTTATCGACATACAAAATATCATGGAACTTGGACATTTGAACAACGTTCTCAGAGTGTTTTATGTTGACAGAGTTGTTCATGTTGTCAAAGTTGTTCAAGTTGTCGGAAGTAGGTTATATCATAGTGGTATGACTACCTACGAAGATCAGTAGGAAAAAACGGTGCGGGTGGCCCGATTTTTTTAAATAACTTTATACAGAAAGGCATATCATATCAGGCCTGTTTTCGTGGCGAAAAAAGTGAAGTTTAGGTAAATATGCATCTGATTATCCAATCTCTATTTATCAGTCAGTCAGTCAGTCAGTCATTCAGTCACTCACGGAACTTTTTTTTATAAGTACAGATTATGGGCTGGTCTCATTTTAAAATGAAAAGAATGAATCTGTTCATAGTGATAGGATTTTGTCGTACAAAAATTCCAGTCAAAAGTGAAAAAGATCTTCATTTACTGATGAACAACATTATAGCAGAGTATGGTTTTATCATAATAGGTCGACCAGAATCTCATGAAATGAAAAAAATATAGATTCACATGGCAATGTCAAACTGTCATCAAGTAGGCCCTTTACAAACTGCAACTTTATGCGGCGATAAAAACGCGCATTTGTTAATGGGTACATATTTAAGATCATTTGAACGCCCAAATCATCTGGCCGAACATTTTCATCTTGTTTATAAGAAAAGGCATATAATTTTATAGCTGAATTTTATTACGAACGTTTTTCTTCGTGGCTGTAAAAGAGGTAGAGGACGCCCTCCTGCCACCTGGTGGACCAGCATGACAAAGTTAACAATAGAGGAGAACCTGCCCGACCCGACAACCCATCATAGATTGTCCTGGCGCCGCATGATTAGAAGAGCCGACCCTGCATAAAGTGGGAAAGCGCAAATAAGAAGAAGAAGTTTTTCTTCGTGGCTGTATGGCGTTTCAGTGCTGCAAAAAGTCGCAGTGTTTAAAGAGCCCTAATCCAATTACCCCAGTGTTGCTTACTCTAAAATTAGATTTCCTAATTTTTCATGAGATTCTGGTCGACCTATAGCTAAGTCTACTCAAACATTTCCGAAACGACTGATCTTCGCGCCCTTGAACCTGTCAAACTTTCGCAGAACTTTAAACCAATTATAAAACAGCCTTGTAATCGTTAATCAGTTAATAACACCGAAAAACTTCGAGCTGACTCCAAAAAACTTCAACTGGAAACTTTTAGAAGCAAAAAATTTCACCGCTAACCGTTCCGTTGGTGTATTAGTACCGGTTTAAGTCAGTTAAGGCATAAAAGAGGGTTCTAGATAGTTCGTAAATATTTTAATTATTATTGAAGAAATAAACAAAATATTTTTCGAATTATAAATATTTGAAATTTTGTGACGATGTTTGTAAGATGTATGTGGCTCAATCCCGTATAAGCGACTAAACGAAATTGGATAAAATTTGGCACGCAGATAGAATATATTCTGGATTAAGACATATGATACTTTTCAAAGTCAAGGCAGATGAAGTCGCGGGCAAGAACTAGTGTTTAATATACTAAAAGTGAACCTTGTAACCGCAACCATAAAGATACAAGTTTATATTGAAAAACTTATCATATGAAATATATTTATGCGTTTTAAAGATATCATTCTTATTATACCTTAGTAGATAATAATAAATAAGGATGGTTATCCTATTTGACATAATTATCAATCTTATTTAAAAGTATCGCTTATTATCGATCGAACAAAAGCTTCTGTTTTCATTGCATAGGGTCTTCATCTTTTAGTAAGATACATAAAAACCATTCGACTAAGGAACCCTAAAAACGCTTAGTGCTACCTCCTATCCAATTAGTAGGAAATTCGTCGCAATGGTCTAGCTGCCGGGTCTGCAGTTCCAAACTTTTATACGACCAATTGAATTTTTTAGTAGGAAAGTAATAAAAATTTGGTATGATTAAAATTTGCGGAATGTTCTTCCAAATGCAAGTAGAATCATTAACTTTGTTGAGTATGTCCCAGAGGGTGTAATAGAGTAAATTTTTTTTTAAATTTTTTTTATTCATAATGGGTTTGCGCTTTGCTTCAGCTCACCTGATGTAAAGTGTAGAAGTAGATGTAGCGCGCTCGCCCAGAAAAAGCCTATTTACTCTTCTTTTCTAAATATCCTGATTGTATTTGCTTGGGAAAACAGACGCAGGGAGAGAGTTCCAAACCTTACCGGTTCTCATTATAAAAGAGGATGCGAACCTATTTGTGCGGATTATTGGAATATCGACAGCCAGTCTCGCACTACGTCTTGTCGTACGATGATGGAAGGGGATGGTGGAACTCTAAAAAGATACCGCCTTAGTTTAAATTAAGTTCGTGATCTCACTCACATAAAAACTGTCAACGTAAATATCATGGACAAGAAATCGTTAATTTCAACTTTACACCGACGTATTAAAGTTCACAATCGAACCAGCGAAACAGGCTTTTAACCTAGAAACAGGTCCTCTTCAAAACTACACCATATTCGAATTCCCCTACGCTCCCCCTTCATCTTGTATTCTTGTGGCGACCAAAAAACATTTTCGATACGAAACGCCGATTCCATTCCAAGGAAATGGATGGAATTACACACGTTGATTTAGAATTTTCTAGGACTGGTTCTATTAGTGTCGACACAAGTTACAATAATATTAATTCAACTGACTCAAAACGCTATTTATAGTCCGATAATTTTATTTTATTCTATATTTTTTCACCTGTTTGAAAACATACACGACCGTAATCTCTTTCGGGGAAACCCTCGAAACGGAGGCCCTGTTTCCTTCCTTTGAAATCAGATAATTTGTTTCAGAACTGGTTAGGTCTTAAGATAAACATTTCGAAGTATAATTCAAACTTTGGCTTGCAATTTGCATTTGTCAAACAACTATATACCGTGGCTGCTTATAGTTTTACTTTATACCTTAGAGTAATTAATATTATATCGACTACTATTTATTCTGTGGTTACAAGCTGTAATTACAATGTCACTCATACTCATAAATCATAATAATGATCATATAAATAAATGTCAACAATATTCATAAATCTACATTCGTATCTATATCCACATCTACACGAATCTACTATTACTAATATTATAAAGAGGTAAACATTTTTATTTGTATGTAAGGGGGGAGTAATGTAATCTCTGGAACTACTGGACCGATTATAAAAATTAATTTACTAATAGAAAGCTACACTATTCCTGAGTAACATAGGCTTTATTTTATGTTGATACGAAAGCTAGTTCTAAATAAATTCATAACTGAATGTTATTTGGAACTATAATACAGCGATGAAACAACAAATTGAAATAAAAACTAGTTGTTAATGGCCTCGATTCGGAGTGTACCACGACTTAACTAAACTAAATTTATTCCTGTCACTTTCTAAAATAAGATTAAGAAAAGAGACAGAAAACCAACAGCTGACTTTAGTCCTGTCAAAGTGACGTTAAACGCCCAAAAACGACTTAAATAAGATGGCGTACATTATGATGGCATCTTATTTTGCGCATTTAACGTCACTTTGACAGCACTAAAGTCAGCTGTTGGTTTTCTGTCTCTTTTCTTAATCTTATTTTAGAAAGTGACAGGAATAAATTTAGTATAGTTAAGTCGTGGTACACTCCGAATCGAGGCCAATGTGTCTAATTAAGTCTAGAGTCAGCTCCAGACCCCACCGAGAAGTAACGAGAAAAAAGAAGAAGAAGAAACTAAAATTTTACTAACCATTTGCAACTTAAGTTTTTTACAAATTGTAAATTCAAAGTAGAAAAAATTCCCCGTACAATTTTTTTCTAAAACATGAAATGAAGCGTCGTGAATTATGTAAATAGTTTTATTACGCCTGTGTTCATACAAATAACCTTTATTTGCTACTCAGGCGCTAGTGTAAGTCGATAAAGAGACTTCCCACTTTGTGACGTCACAGGATTCTCATGCGAGAAAATGTTGAAAGTAAAAAAGCTGCGGGACTGGAATGTTTTTGCCGATATTTCTCTGTTTTTCCTCTCGTATTAGAATGACATTTTTGTACATAAAAATGTTTAACCGACAAAAAAATGTTACGCAATGGGCACGTGTGATGGACTAATGCCCATACACCTTCCCTAAGAGTAGGCCCTTGCCCTTTAATGGGACGTATATAGGCTGTGATGATGATGATGATTATAACGCTCACAGGCACATACATTGTAATGATCCCAAGAAAGCACTATTTATAGGCTGTTTATTATGGAAACCATACAACAACGGCACAAACATATAAACATCCATGACCGAACCGGGATTCGAACCCAGGACCCTGGTTTGGCAGTCCGGCGTGGTAACCTTTACACCAACCGGGTCGTCAATTGATTATGATTACATATAGTTCGGTAGTCATTAAAATTCGGTTGAATTTAACAACAGGTAAATTAAACAAAACATTTGGTTAAATTATCAAAATATTTGATTAAATTAAAAAAAAAAACATTTGGTTAAATTCGGTTAATTATTTGTTTCAGTGCAGTTATTAGTAAATAGAGAAATATATTTTTGACTGCTATTGTGAATTCAATTTACATTCAAAGGGGTTTCAAAAGGACAGAAGAAGATATTAAAAAGAAAGTGATGCCATAAACCGTGCCAGACGAGAAAAACATCTCGTAAAATTTTTGATAGGCTTGAATACTGAAAAATGTAAGCGGTGAATATTGAGTGGGATATAAAATGTAAGAGATCACTTTTTCAACCTTTTTTTAGTGTTCCGTACCAAAATTGGAAAAACGGAACACTTATGGAATCAGCTCGGTGTCTGTCCGTCCGTCCGTCACAGGCATTTTTCTCACAGACCTTAAGACATAGGAAGTTGAAACTCAGTACAGATATAGCAATTGGTGGTCCAATGTCATAAATGAAGTAAAAAAAGCAAAATTTTTATATTGGGGGGCAATTTCGGTAGTAAGAAAGGGCAAATAAAAAAAAAAAATTTTCTGCCCTGTGGTGTGGGGTATTAATTGAAAGCTTATAAAAATACGAGTCTAAAAATATACTTTTCAAATTTTTAATAAAAACTTTGTTTAACAAAATTTTCAATTCAATCCGAGAAATTGCTGTCCCCACCTCTATTTCAAAAAATATAGCCGTATAAGATCTGAAAAAAATCATGAACATCAGAAATAACGTGTAGATGGCGGGAAAATTATCAGGGTGGCTCTAACTTGGATAGTTTTTTTTCTATACCCAAAAAACTAACACCAGTACGACCAGTGTAAAATGATCTTCAGTTACTATGTGACCACATACTAAGTAAGTGTCAATTTATAGTGGTTTCCTCAATGACCCATGTTAAACAACTGGTAGTACGGAACACTAATTGCCCGAGTCCCGACTCGTACTTGGCCGGTTTTTTTTCTTGAAGTAAATGCTATTTATTATAAGAAACAAAATGTCTGCCACACATGTTATGATAATCAGAGAAAAACTGAATAAATTGTTTTCTTACATAATTTTTTTTTTACTTGAGACTGATTTGGAGTTTTATTATTTCGATTCCAATTACTTTTTTGTTATTCTAATGTAATCTAATTATTTTTTGTTTCTTATTTAATTAGCAGTGACTGTGATCTGTATTTGTACCTTTTGAATAAAATAAATTAATGGCTTAATCAAATTTATTATTTCGACATCTGAAATTCGCAGAAAAAATAAAGTTTTTTTTTTGTTCCGTCTAGTAACAATTCACATTACCATGAAACATTTTATTTTTCAGTATCTATTTTAAATTATTTAATTTCATCCAGAGGTTTGACAAGGGATGATCTACTTTAAAAATCACTACCTATGTCAACGACGATTTTCAGCCCTTTTACGTGCTCATTTTCGGAAAATCCTTTCTAGGATATGTATTCAAAATTTTATGTTTCTGTCTTCAGTGGTTTAGGCTGTGCGTTATATGTCTGTCAGTCAGTCTTCTTCTTATCGTGTGGGCAGAGCCCTGGTGTCAGAGTTTTCTCAGACCGCCTTTCGGCCTCTGACGTGGTTTTTAAGTAGCGACTACTACCATCAAAGACAGTAGCCGGGACCAACGGCTTAACGTGCCATCCGAAGCACGGAATCATTTTCTTTTCAGACAATCAGGTGATTCAGCCTGCAATGTCCTAACCAACTGGGGAAAAACGCACAAAGTGACATATCACTAGGTGTCCCTTTGGGAATCGAATCCACGACCTCCGTATCGAGAGCCAATGCTCTTAACCATTAGACCACGGAGGCAGTTTCACAGTGACCAGTGAGTCAGTCAAGTCACGGAACTGTTTTATATATTATCTAGATTTATTTTGTTGTTACAAATACAATACTCCAAAACTCAAAGCCATTTTGTAACTAAGTTAACTGGCAATACCCTTGTTATAAATTAGATTGCTTTAGTGGACACGCGAAATTAGATTAAAGATAGTCTCATTTAATTCACAAACTAAATCTGACATCCCCTCGCTTGTATCTAACCACGAAATCATAACACTCGCGATTAAAACTAGAGATAGCATCTAGGGATGTATTTTTAGTGATTTGATTCAGACTCAATTGAGTGATCCAATAAATCTGAATCAATTGTTATGAAGACGATTTCATTCAAGATTAAATGGTATAAATTTATATGGATTATACAATTAGTTATTATTCTGTTCATCCAAAGCATTAAAATATTACTCTCCTTAGTAATTATTTCATGATAGTACATTTATGTAAGTATCTTATTTAATTAAATGTGCTATGCTAGCTTTCCCGCGACTTCGTTCGCGTGGATTTCGAAAAACTTCAATAACCCGTTGTACCATTACATGTAATGAATGCTGTAATTATGGAAGGCAATAAAAATATTGAGTATTGAGTACCCCTTTAGAAATAGATTTTCAAAAAACCCATTCTTAGTGCTCCTCCTCCTCTTTTTTTATTATTCATTAATAATTAACACTGTATTCGAAATTCAATCATTATAGGTTTTAACAAATTTTATGTTTCTATTTTCAACGGTTTAACCTGTGCGTTGTCTGCCAGTCAGTCAGTTAAGGAACTATTTTATAAGTACAGATAGATGTTGTATAACTCCTATATTAAAGAACAGTTTTTCGAATGATTTCGATCGATTCAATGGGAGGTCCAGAATTTTGTTTCGGGTGCAGTCACGAGCGTAATTTTGTGCTGCCAAGGCGCTGCTTTTAATAATCAATTTATAAAATTCAAATTCAAATTCAAAATAATTTTATTTCAGACAAAGTCCATAGATTGTTAGTATACATAAACTTAAAAACTATATTAGTACAGTATTATCAACTTGTAGTCCTATACCTACATAGCCTATTTTCTGATAGAGGGGGCAGCGGAGAGGTGTAGTTTCGTCCAGTGCCTCCAGACGGGACAGTGTGGCCGGTTTGAAATGGTGTTCAGGAGACTGTTGGCGCTACTTTGGACGCGACGCATCAAGGAGGCGACTCTACTGCGTATTATGGCGTGAAAGGAAGTCACACTTGCCGCCGCGAACATCCCTGACGCGCTGCAAAACCTCGGAAGCCCCATCAGCATCCTGAACCCATTATTATACTGGATACGCAGAGCATTGTAGGCTCTCTGCGTATAGCTGACCCACAGGCTGCACGTGTACATCGACTGGCAAAAAGCTCTGAAAAGTGTACGCTTTACCTCCTCAGTGCATCGTGCAAACCTGCGTGCCAACATATTACAGCGCACCGTCAACGCCCTGCGCTCCCGCTCCATGTCAGAGTTGTCCTTAAGGTCATCGGTGACCCAGTGTCCCAAATACTTGAACTCGTTCACCTTTACAAGTGGCGAGCCAGCAAGAGTGATGCCAGGGATGTTATAGCATTTATTTCCTGCTTTGAAAGCAAGCAGTACACTCTTGCTTGCATTGTATTTGAGACCATGAGTCACCGCATACTCGCATAGATGGAAAGGCCAATGATGATATAACTCAATAGCAAACATGTTTCCCACCTCTATCCCTCAAACCGTATGAAATCAATAGCTGTGGCCACAAAGTGGAAAATCAAAGGACCGCGTTGTTCGTGTTACTTTCCTTTGCGATAGTCGTTCAGCGTCAGCTTTCTTTTTCGACAGATAACCGACTGTCATATGTCATAGGGAGATTTTACAAAGGCATTTTTATCATGTCTGGAGAATGGTTGATATCAGAAGGGCCGTATTGAACTTAAAGGCTTATTGAAGGATGATCAAGGGTATAGCTATGACGTGTATTGTTTTTAACCGACGAAAAACAAAAAACGGAGGAGGTTATCTATTCGACGCGTATATTTTTTGTTTTTTTTGTTTTATGTATGAACACGCATAACTTTCTACAGAGTAGTCCGATTTTGATAATTCTTTTTTTTAATAAAACAAAACATTCCATTTACTCCTAAGAGCAAGAATCTCCTTTATTCTAAAGCATAGAGACCGCATCAATTTACAATTGTAGTTAAGTCTCTTTTTTGTTATGACGTACCTTAAATAGCAGAAGGAGACGGAACTATAGATCTTTTTTTATGCGGTTGTCCACTTTCCACTTGTACCTTGTGTACTAGATTGGTCTAATTGGTGTCTTTTGTCCATACTACTTGACACCACACACTTAAAACACAAAAGTCAAAAAAGTGGACATTCTTGCAATGCTATGGCTCCCTCTATGCTTTAGAATAAAGGAGATTCTTGCTCTTTGATTTAGATGTACTCGTAGGTATATGGCTAGCTTCGTGGATATGGTACATTATATGCATACTCCGATCCTGGTGAACTGATGCGGTTCACCAGGATCCCCTGGGGGATCGGGCTAGGGGATCCTGGTGGCCTAAACCCTCCTTTTCGCGTCAATGCTTCTTTAGTTGTGTTTTTATATTTAACTGGCCAGGTGTTTGGCAAACCAGGTAGCTCCTTAAAACCAGCCGAGATGTTTTTTGCCAATTTCCTTAAGGTTCCTTGGTAAAAGTTTTTCAGTGTAATGAGTACAATCACGCTTTAAAGTAATGTAATTGTTTACGAGGTATAAGACCTCGTATGACCATCATCTTCTTCTTATCGTGTGGGCAGAGCCCTGGCGTCAGAGTTTTTTCAGACATGGTTTTTATGTAACGACTACTACCACCAGAGATAGTAGCCGGGACCAACGGCTTAACGTGCCATCCGAAGCACGGAATCATTTTTCTTTTCAGACAATCAGGTGATTCAGCCTGCAATGTCCTAACCAACTGGGGAAAAACGCACAAAGTGACACATCACTAGGTGTCCCCCGTGGGAATCGAAACCACGAACGACCTCCGTGTCGAGAGCCCAATGCTCTTAACCATTAGACCACGGAGGCGGTTGACCAGCAGTTGAGTATGACCATCAAACTAAACAACTTTCTCTATGGAATCCACATGGATTTCGCGAAAAAAAATCTGTTATCCCCAAGCTATCCCATACATTTGGGTCGAATCGGAATTCAGTTTGGTACGAATCAGCTGATTTTCATTTCGCGATTTCGATGTTAGCTTCATAGTGAAAGTTGTTCAGTTTGATGGTCAGGTTAAATCTGCTGTTTCATACAAAAAGTCGAGTAGGCATTGAAGCTTAGCATGGAACAGCAGATTTTGTTTCAGCGATTTCATGTTTGTTCCCATAGTAAAAGTTTTTTTTTTAATATCTTTGACATTGTCTTGTCACACAAATTAGTTTGATGGTCTGAACCACCCCTGAAAATTTGGAAAGAGTATCAAAAATCACCCAGTATTGCGTCGCCCCAAGTAAGTAATAGGGTAAACTCAGTTGAGATACATAACAAACAAAGCAAACCATAACATCTACAGTTTTAATAACGCAATATAATCCAGCATAAACCTGGAGCTACACTAAAGGTTTACATTAAAACCGCTAAATGAAAAGAGGAAATTCATTAGAGCAGCGATACGGTGGTCGGTTGTATCGTGGGCCGTTAGCGACGGTAAATGCCGTCGTTAACGCTCACCGTTCGTATCGGAAATCGTTAGCTCTCGCTTCGCTATGATTGGTGGTGCGAGGGTATTAAGGTCGCTGATAAAAAGGGAGTTTTGAAGATGTGGGCTCTTGTTTTTGGGGGTAGATTTTTGTTGTTGTTTTGTGGTTCCTCCAAAGTGGTTTCGAGCTTCGAATAGCAGCAACAGTAAAAATGCAGTCTGGTATGATTTCTCAACACACGTTCGACGCGCCTTCGCTGCATCCAAAATGACCACTTTCCGCGCTTTTCGGAGAGCGAAAGTCGCGGATGCCGCGTGACATGTAGTATGGGAAAAGGCGGATCGTGCGCTAGTAGAGAAATTATAATGGACGTGCAGGTACCGGAGCCAAACCTATGGAACCGAAGCCTCATACAAGCGACCGCTTCGCTACCGGTGCACTCAGACATAGCGCGCGCGCACTCAAATAATGTACGAATACTCAGCAGGGATATTTATTTAGGTGGTGGAGTTTTATCAGTTAGAGTTACTGCATTCGACCCAACCTGTGATCTTAGGGATTATCTAATAGATTTAGGGGGGTAAGGACGAGACAGTGCATCTGTGTTTAGCAACAATACACTTAAAATTTGCAGGATTTTTATATGCAGGAGTACCTACTCCTAATACACATTGTTATATTGTTATATACATTCATTATTGCATGTTATAAACTCACAACTATAATCCCATAAGGGGTGTTATAAGCTTCCAACTACGTACTTCCAATTACGTACTATGTTTGGAATATATCACTCATTAAAATCGCAGCAATCTGCTGATCATTTAGTTCGGAAAAATAAAACCTTAACCATCGAAAACTAATTATCTCTCGACTACAATTTCACGAAACAGTTAATTTAAAAAGTGGCAGTCAGTTAAAACGTTAAAACTCTTTCACACGAGCTTACATACGGGTCCATTATTTGCGGGCGCGTCACCCGTATAGCCCAGCTACGGATGTTGTTAATGGCTGAAAATGCGGAAAATTGGGCTATTCATTTCCCGGCGACCACCGCAAGCGCAAATACGCACTAGACTACCTGGGGTGGCACCGTAGCGTCATTTATTTGCTAGTCAACACTTGTATTATCGGCTGTTTGGAATGGCTTGCTTTGGTTTTCGGTGGTACTATCTAATTTAATGTACGGTCCACAAATAATGAACGTGTTTTCTGTTTCAGCCGTGTTTACAACTGATGAAATTTGGTAGAGCGATAAAGGTTTGTAGTGTCAGTGACAATTTTTTGTCTTGAAAATGAGACGAATCCTCGAAGCCGGAGGACGTAGAATGTTAGACCTTATAAAAGTAGCAATACTAAAACTCATCAAAGTAGCAATACTGAAATACTACTATTGTATTGCTACTGACCGATTTCTGACACGGCGACTGCTTCAACTCCGTTTTTGGCGTTGATCAAGAAGTTTAAAATACCTACAGAGATGGAGATTGCTTTACAAACATTTTTTTGAAGCCAGAATCTATGACCTTTCCTTTATTCCCATCTTATTTCCTCTTTACATGGAGATGTCATTCTAAAATCATGTCATCTTCAGAATGACAACTCCGTGTAAAGAGAAAATAAGACAGGAAACATCAGTGACGTCATAAAGGTTCTGACTTCAAAAAATGTTTGTAAAGCAGTCTCCATCTCTGTAGGTAGTTTAAATTTCTTGGCGTTGATGATCTCTCATGTAGCCAATCTTTTTTGACTAGATCCTCGCACATAGCGGGCACGTGAGCACGTCATTTTCATTGTGATATATGTATAGCCGTTGGAGGTCTGGCTTTCAATTAATCACGTTTGGCATCTTTCAAACACTGGCACTGAAATAACAAAAGTTTCTAAAAGACAATTTGAGCATCTCTTCCGCTGACCTAGCAATTCAAGTAAGAATTGTCGATACGTCGACACTACGATAGCAAACTCGTACTTAAGTTTCAAAAGAACTACAAACATACATTCACGCTTACTGTATCTACTTGTAAATATAACCGACCGAAGCCACATTTGACAAAATTGGAATTGGCAAGCAAGTTTTCATGAATGTTACGTTTTGCCAAAAACAATTAGGTAACGTTGAAATTGACTACTGAAAGCATAATACAATTTTATTTACAAAGATTTGGCACACAGATCTTCCAATCATCATCATCATTACAGCCTATATACGTCTCACTGCAGGGCACAGGCCTTATATGTGTCCATGTATGTGTCAAGGGTATGGGCGTTAGTCCATCACGCGTGCCCAATCCGGATTGGTAGACTTCACATACACATTGGAATTTCTTCTTTAGCGTATGCAGGTTTCCTCCCGATGTTTACCTTCAACTTTTGAGAGCAGTCGGTATTACGTACTTAAGTTAGAAAAACTCATTGGTGCGGATTCAAACCTGGACCTCATGATTGAGTTTCCATAGCTCTCCGCAACGCGGCACCGACGCTCGTATCCTCCGATATTAATGATATTGAAATGACAAAGCATAACTAAACTTTATCATTTCTTGCCTTAAACAAAGCGGTTAACAAAAGGATCATAAACTGTAATGTAATCGGATCGTTTACATTCCGCCAACAAATATTGGAAATTCACAAAAATTCCCTCAAATTCGCCGTCTCCGTGGGAATATTTTGTTTTACAACGCAACTCATTTAACATTTACGATTGCTTTCGATTCGATTTGACGATACTTTATGAGGCAGCTGCGATTTCCTCGTGTATCAGTTCTTGAGGTCGCAGTTACTGTGGAAAATACGTCAATGTTTCAAACGTCTATAAATTGAGTGTAGATTTAACTATTGTTGGAAGTTACGCCTGATTTTAACAAAGATGACTGCTAACTGAATTCTGCTACCTGCACTTCCCTTAATTTACGTTATTTCTTTCAATTACCAGCTCAAATATGTCAAATTTATCAAGCGTAGCAATTGTAAAAAAAGGAAAATCGTAATTAACAGCAACTATGCCGAGGTTCTTTCGTTTTTTTTTCATATACACACACTCTTTACGTAAAAGATATAATTTTATAAATTATTATGTAGGCAACTGTAAAATGTGTAAGTAAAAACTGTAAAGTTATTTTTAATATTTATTCTAAAATAAGTAAATTATATGTATAATTTGCGAAATCTTACCGTCTGCAGTTAAATTAAAAGCATAAAATATTTCAAAAATTCCGCACCCTTGCATCACTTAAACCTTTTACAGAGCTAAACCAACATCAAGATTATTCTCAAGAGCATAATAAAAAATATTTTTTTACATCCAACCAACCTAACTGTCCTTTTTACGAAATTGCTTACGATTCAAAGTAACAGCGACACATAACTTTCTGTATAACGTTTACGTCTTTTCCTTCGCCGTGGATATGCGTATCATTAATCTTTGTAATAAATATCAGTGCTTCTTCCCCCAGCTCTCTTGTCCCAGTAGGCGGCTCTCTGTTATGATCCCTTTTGATGGCAGTCGTGCAGGGAGCACTTAATAAAATGCGCTTTTCCTATTTATTATTATATTTTCTGGAGCCGAGTGCGTTTTACACTTCGACTGAATTTTCTTATTGTGCGTAACATTGTTTATACCAAAAAAGGTAAATCTACTGTCTAGCTTTTGGCATTGACTTCGTTCCGTGTCGATCTTGGAACATTTCAACACTTCGTTGCACTTCTTTTGGGGTTGATTTTCTAAGTCAGTCATTCAGTAGTAACGGACGTGTTTTATAAGTATAGATTCGTACAATAATTCAGTAAGTAGATGCCATCTTCCATTTCAGGAAAAATGTTTCTACGGCTACCTTTGTTAGCATGTACAACCCGGGCGAATTAACTTGGCACCTGGCTCGCACGTGGCTCGGAATTTGACACCCCTCCTGCTACCCCCCCGCTGGACTCCGCCGTCGCCGTGCGAGGCCGTAGCATAGCATTTCAGTTACCGTTGCACGTGTCCCTAGTCTTTAGCATTTTCGAGTTATTCTTTCTGAGTTTTCCGAGTTTTTATTCCGAGCCACGTGCGAGCCAGGTGCCAAGTTAATTCGCCCGAGTTGTAATTGGTTTTTAACCGACTTCAAAAAAGGAGATTATTTATATTTATGTACTTTATATCAATAAATTTTAACATTTTGAACACTAGGTAATAACTTCGATCGACATTAAAACATTTTACCGGATGACATACAACTTCTAATTTCATTACAAAACACAAGTTTACAACAATATTGTATTTCATTTGTATTATTTGCTACACAATACAATACTGGTATGTCGACAGCTCGAGGTATGTCCCAAAGGGATCACGGTAACTTTCCTGTACTAGTTCCCTACAGTCGAAGTTCGCAAATCATGCCAGTTTCAAACTTATGCCATTGGAATTAGAGTCATATCTAGGGACATCGTATGCAGAATAAAGTGTAAACTCTCGTTGGTTGTATGACTGTCATTTGAAGGTGATCTAATATCTGCTCAGCATAGTTGGAGCTAGAATGTAGCCATATAAGAGTCTCGAGTTGGCCCCTATACGACAAAAAAATCTAAAAATTGTAACTTTTTTTTGTAAATATCTTCAATGTACCGACACACTTATGTCACAGTTTTATAATAGTGTAAATAAAGTTCATGAGGTGTGTTTATTTTAGTGTTAGTATCATTCTTTGAACCTCTTCTGAATATTTTACCTACATTTTTGATCAAGAACACAAGGCACTTGCGGAAAAGAGAAAGGATTGGCGAATATTGCACTCACAGAAGAGAGAACATGGCTTGCCAATAATAGAAGTAGCATGGAGATGCAGCGCGTGTGTCAGTGATATTACCATAATTATCTGTTCATACACTTTGATGACAAGAAGGTCATACGTCACTATGAACGAAGCTCACACGAAAATCACTATTTACGAAGAATCAGTCATAAGACTCGTGAAGGTCATGCACGCTCATAAGGTTCAATTTAATGTGATTCATCTTTTAGTTTTTTTTTTGTCATGGTGGTTCTCAAAATAAATAGTATTCATGCCATTTCCACTGGTTCCATGGTGTCTGGACTTTTGTCAACAGAAAACAAGTAGATAAGATGATAGATGATTATGTTTTGGATCACTGATTTTGGACGTTAATAATTGCAAATGCAATTTTTTCTTTATAAAACTTTATGTAATTTCATATCAGCACCCAGAACAATATCTCAATTGCAATCTGAAATAATAGTCTTATGGGTATGTAGATTGTAGAGTAACAAAAAGCTAAAGACAAAAACAAATTAATAGAAAAACTTTTAACGTAACGTAACGTTACGTGAACACAAAAAATATAGTTTCGTTTTTAACCGTTGACCGTACCGTACACCTATTCTAGTGGTTTTTAGTTTAAGCCACAAAAATGATTTTTTGCTGGGCGGCGATGCATAGCACATAAATGATATGGCCCACGGCTTTTTCGTTGTTTTAACGAGTTAACGTTAAAGGCTTAGCTGTTTTAAACGAGTTTCAAACCAACACAAATTCAGAGTGCTCTTTGTTCTAAACTTTTGCTTTCGAATTTTAAAATTGACGTTCTATTCTGAAATACCCTTTCGGATTGAAAGCCATACATCTTTATTCGACCGGTTTCCGTACGATAGGAGTAAAAAGAAAAGTTGGCGCGCGAAGAGCGTCTACCAATAAATAATACCACAGGGTGTCGGCTGCAATACATAAATTGGAAGGACTTTTGACAGGAGATCGGATAAGGTTCGGGGGAGAGGTTTGAAGAGCGGAGGGGGAGTCTTTCTGGCGTTTTTATCGAGATTATAATCGGCTTTGCTTGCTCGGACTGAGGGGAGTGTCCAGAATAGTGACATTGTCCTGCAGCGAAGCGACTCGTAATTCCTTGATATTTGTTATTTCAGTACATTGTTGTGACATATGGTATGGACGTTACCAATGGACATTTGTAATTAATCAAATAAAAAATAATCTTAAAAGATAAATAAAAAAGTGTTTGTAAAGAGGATAAGCTTATAGGCTAAATAATCCAATATGCTAATAAACCTTGCTACAACTGCATGCTTAAAATGGTATTTTTAGAAAAGTTTCTGACCATCCCGATAGGTTCACGTTGTCAGAGCTTTAAATGTATGGAAAAAGATAAAAATGTATAGTGTTTTAGGCGATATAAACAATATAGATAATAATTAAGAGCAAAGCTGAAGCCAAAAATATATTAGAAACAAAATAAAATCATGTATCTATGGACTCTTACCCTACCACAGGTCTAAGCATAAGCATATAACATAAAATAATGAAGATATAACAAAAAATGTACATATTGTTTTTTTTACATGCAATATAACTATCCTTCAATAGCTAAAACGGTCTGACATAACCTCAGGGTGAAAAGCTCTAACAAAAAAGAAAAAAAAAATAGCTAAAACTTCTGATATAGTAATAAACCCTAAAACATTTCACAAGCAAGTTTTCCACGAGCACACGAGCAAGGGTGCATCGAGCTATGAATAAATATGGTAAACATTTTTGAAATAGAATGAGTGACAGCCACCTTTGTGTTGAGAAATCCATCGGACTACCGTCTTTGGGGGGAAGCCTTATCCACTTATTATTACCATCTAAATCAGAGGTTCCCAAACTTTAGTCGTTCACCAGTGGTCCATTCTCGTACCCAGTATTTAAATAAAGAAAACCATTTATTCATATTAAAAACAATATACCAAAAAATAGAATCCGCAGCGTATTCTTCGTCAAACCGAAATAACATTCATCTATATCCGCTACAAGCTTCGTCAATGGCAAAACATATAATAATAATTTACAATTTTGAGACTAGTTGTCATGGCAGGCGTCCGTTAGTCTCCTCCCATAGCCCAGTATCCATCCATCCAACTTTCACCTCCATAGCCCAAGACCTTATTTTTCCATCGCGGCCATAGCGCCGTACTCCAATAGTCTTTACCCAAATGGCGGGGACCATCCCCGTGGGTATCATGTTGTACGCTCGGAGATGGTATCCGCCATTTGTGTATCCCTTACATTTAGATTAACTTGTCTTTTGAACGGGCCTCTACATGTTGGCTTCGGCCCCATGCACGCCTTCCAAAGGTCCGGGACTTAATTGCCCGTGATTACGGAACGTAAGACATATAATAATAATAAATGTTTCTTTAATAATAATATATATGATATATATTTATGTAAATATTTAAATTTAACTTGATTAATGAATGTTTACATAACAGATATAGCTTTAACGTAACATTTAGATGATAAGGCATTAACTTCAGAGATAAGCTCGCCTATTTTATACTCTGTTGTATTAAATCAATATGTCCGATATCAAAAATATTTGATTTATTTATGAGACATTATTTCATGTGTACAATAATTTTAAAACATAATTTTGTTAAGTACCTATATCACCAACTAGAAATTCCCCTAGACTTCGTACGATTACAATTCAACTCAAAATGAATTCTTCATTCCCCAAAATATAAGTAATTGTCGATCTTTAAAAGTATCCAGAAAGATCGTAAATAGTTTTCAAAATACAGTTTGAGAACCTTTGATATAAATAATACCTTTCAGTCATCACGTTTTTAATAAAGTATAACAAAGAAAGAATGTTACATGTTATAATCTAGTGTTTTATTAATCATCCAGACTTTCGTGACATTTTGACTTGTTGTTATTATATATACATACTAATCTCTTAAGCTACTATATACCTAAGTATAAGTAAGGGCACGCCTTAGGCACGCCATAGAAAAATTTCACGATGATTGCCTATTACCACTATGCGTTAGGAGGGGGTGTTTCAGCTACCATTTTGCTAGACGCTAGATGATAGCATAGCGTAAATACAATAAGTGGGTGCGCTTAGTGGCCGCGTTGGGTCTATGCTTGCGCGGAGTGCGGGGGGGCTCGCGCGGTGAGCGGAGGGGTGAGGCACCGGCCGTTGGGGTACCGCGCGCAGGTGAATCGGTACTGGGACCGCGCCCCCCGCCACCCGCACCCCCCGCACGATAGGCCTGTCGCGACCCGAGAGCGGCCTCACTATTATTATATTCACTTTGATGTTAATTACAAGATTGGGTCAGCGTGGTGATAAGGTCCACTACTTCGTCTACTTCTGACCTGCGTTAGTGAATTTTTTTTTACAGGCGGTAGGATCTAACGGGCTATAAATTTTTTATAGTTCTTTACTACAGTAGAGGGTGTCCAGCATTTACTTGTGGAAAGAGTGTGTCCGGAACTATCCTCAGAGGTTAATATTTTAAATAATGTAAGATATGTTTTTAAGCCGTCGTGATCCAGTGGCGAGTAACCTTGCCTGTCGTGCAGGAGGCGATGGTTCTATCCCCGTCCAGGCCGACTCGTACCAATGAGTTTTTCAGAATTTATGGACGATTTGTAACAGCACTGGCTTTTCGGTGAAGGAAAACATCGTGAGGAAACATGCATGCTTCAATTTCGAGGCATGTATTGTACCTACTGTCCATTCAAAGTGGCGACGGGCTCACTCCCCGTCACACTGGACAGAGTTTCGGTACGGGTGAAACGTGGATGATAATTGTAGTCTTGAGCAAATGCTATGTTGTTAAATCTAATATGGGACCATGTTACTGTCAAATGTTAATAATTATCACCACTATGTTTATTGCGATATTTAGACACATCCATATTCCCTTAGATCTATAGCATCTACACAGGTAAAAAAGATTACTTGAAATAAGAAATTACGTTTTCTTGATGAGAATCGACGATTGTCTTGACTGAAAGCAAATTGCATTGAACCAAGAATATGGCGCTCTCATATATATCGAAGAAAACATAATTCCTTATTTCAAGAAATCTTTTTTACCCGTGTACTAGACTTTTTAATCCCTATTTAAATGCAGAAACGAAAATGAACTCTAAACCTATCACCATAAACATAAAGTAAAGGTTAATTATTCGATTATCTCAAAGATAACCAAGAAAACGCTTAGTAACGCAACAATTCATGCATCAATTTCTAAGTGGAGTTCCATGGACCTTTAGCACGGAACCAATAGGCGCGCAGATACAACAGTATGGCAGGATTATTTGCAAATTGATCCAATTTGCGGAACACGGCTACGCTTTTAGTGTGCGCCATTTAATATGTAGCTCTTTCAACTTTGTTTACAAAAACACGATGAGTGGCATTATATTTTATACACACGGTCGTGGTGGTCGAACTGTTTGATTAACATAAGTTAAGTCCCACTGCAGGGCAAAGGCACGAATAATGGAACTGGACAGTACTATACTTCACAACGCCGATCCTGGCTAAAGTCTTGAAAAAAAAAAAACTAGCCAAGTGCGTGTCGGGCTACTCGCGCACCGACGGTTCAGTACCACACCACCACAGAACACAACATTATTAAATTAAAAAAAAATCTTTTTTTTGTCCGGGACCTTTAGCGCAAGACCGACTCACACTTGGCCGGTTTTTAGTATTTGTTGTTATTTTGTAGAGTTTGCTCTATAATCACACAAAGTTTGACGCTTGCATGTATTAGCGTTTTTACGATAGAGCGTTAAGAAAAAACGTTGATAAAAACTAGTTTCTTTGTTGAGAACCCCCCTTACTTTATAACTTTTTGAAATTTTTATTATTTGTTAACAAATCCGCCGTAATAACGCATAATCTGAGAAAATTTCAACTATCTAGCTATTACGGTTCAAATGTTACAGCCCTAAATAGGTAGGACAGACAGACGGACGGACGGACGGACGGACGGACGGACAACGTAGGCTTAGTAATAGGGTCCCATTTTCACCCTTTGGGTACGGAACCCTAAAAAGTACACTCCCGAATACACATTTACACAATTTGTAAGAAAAATCCTTTATTTTGTTCGCACACTTGATTAAATCTATGTTGTTCAGTTATCGATTCTCAAGAAAGGGATTTCAGGTATTACGTATTTTTAAGTTTTGGCAAAGACCTCTACTTCTGCATGGGTAGCATGTCACCGTGATACAGCGCTATCACACCTTCGCTCTCTTTCTATTTGCGCGCGAACGAACGAGATAAAAGACGTGATACAGCCGTATCACGTGTGCATGCTACGGCTTCTGGTACCTATGTAAACTTTATTATTCCACTTAGTGTCTCCATACTATATATTCAGCATGATTTAGTTTGCCTTCCATAAAACCCATTTGTTTTCTTCATAAATAGTACTATGAATTTTAACATAATGAAAAACAAATTACTAACGAAACTTTTCATCATAAGAAATATAATTTATACCCGTGTCATGGATGTTTGTATGTAAAAGTATTATCCACGTATTATTACACAAATGAAACTAGATTTTGTGACGGATAACATAATATGTCGATTTCGTTTTATTTTTGTCCCCAACAGCACAAATGTCTACAAGATGTCTAATAAATATCTACAAAATGTCTAAGTGTCTACAAAATATCTAATAGATATCTAGTAGATATTCTGTGCTGTGAGGGGTTCTGTACCTATCCCACTGCTAGACGAAGGCCTTCAAAATACGTGAGAAAATCTTGTGTTCTCTCAGAGAACAAAACAAGCAACTTTTTTTCAAAATGTTCCTTGAACACGACAGCCGTGTGCCTCGAAGTCTCGAAGAGATAAACACACGAATCTCCTCAGGTGACATAATGACGTCAAACAGGAGTTAATAATATTTTGCCAACTTTAAGCCATCAAGAAGTTTAAGCCGTAATTTACGTGTACGTAAAGTTAATCCTTGTTTGTTTGTAACTCTGGGCCCAGTTGGTAAGTGACCGAGTTTGGGACCGATACCCTAAACATGCAAACTATAGGCCCAATATATCAATGGAGCAGTAACGATAGAAATACACAAATAATAAATACAAACCAGAAGCAAGCAAGCTCAAGAAGACTAAGCCTGCGAACCACCTAAAAGCTTCGGCGACTGGCAAAATGATCAATCAATAAAATGAATGAAATTTCTGTTGAGATACACCTAAATTTAAAGGGTAGATAAATTTTAAGCTAAAGTTAATCATTTAAACGGGTTCTTACATTGTTTTGGGGTTCCCGATAGCGACTAGCGACTTAACATTATGCTTTAGCTTAATGAATAACCGCTCATCTCTCAAAAACTTAGATAAATAAGAGAGAGAGTAGATATGGGTATTTATGTTATGTTATAAATGTTGTTTGACAAAATTACAAAGGATGCTGAGGCAGAGTCTATATCTAAGTCTATGTTCATAACTCGCGCTGCGTTGCAAATCGATGATTTCTGAATTTGCAAACAAGTTCTGTACAGACGTTTTTGTGAATCGCTGTTACGTTACCAAGCTTAGTTAATATCTTCGATTACGTGAACTTAATATCGGTACTGTTTGTTTAGTGTATTGGATTATAAATTATAGGTCTCGTCAAGTTGCCCTAAAGTTTAGTAATTATTGATCTGAAATTGTTTGGAGATCTTGTCATTGGTTTGGAGTCAAGGAAATGTGTGATTTGGATTTGCTTACGTAGGTACTGTTTTGGGAAACGGCGACTATGTTAATGATTAAATCTTGAACTACTTCATTCAAACAGTCATTTACGAAACCAGACCAACCAAACAAAATGATCATCATCATCGTTACCCCTATTAATTAGACGGTGGTCCTTCCATTTTAAAAATATAGTAGAATTTTATTGTTTTTAAGAAGACTGAAAACTGCAGTATCCGACAAGACCTAATGACTCAACCTATGACCTATAAACCCGGAGCGGGTGGTCCCTCCTGCGGACCACTCCCAAGACTCTCACGGACCACCTGTGGTCTGCGGACCACCGGTTGGGAACTACTTACTACTTTAGTCCAATTAGCTACGGACACTTTTGTCATAGACTCTGCATTTAGCAATTATGAATAGGTAACTTAGCTCAGATTAATTAGGTGTGAAATTAAATCATTCATTTCATTCATTCATTTCATTTATTCAGGTTAATGCATTACATATTGAACAGGTTTGTTCAGTCAGACCAACAAACTAAACAGGGCCCCGATTCGGACTGTGCTACGACTTAACTTAACTAAATTTATTCCTGTCACTTTCTAAAATAAGATTAAGAAAAGAGACAGAAAACCAACAGCTGACTTTAGTGCTGTCAAAGTGACGTTACAAGCCCAATATAAGATGCCATCAAAATGTACGCTATCTTATTTAAGGCGTTTTTGGGCGTTTAACGTCACTTTGACAGCACTAAAGTCAGCTGTTGGTTTAGTTATAGTACATTACTGCAGCGGCCAGCAACAGAGGCATTGATGGACGAACGTGTAAATGTGGGCAGAGGCGAAGCCGAGGCACACATACGTAAGTCCATCAATGCCTAGTTGTGGCCAAGGCTTGTATAGTACTTTTCTCAAATAATGCGCGGAAATTAAAACAGTAAATTTTCTCAAATAATTCGCAGAAATTAAAACTCTTTTCAAAATCAATGACGAACAACGAACAACAATTTGTTTTTTTTTTCAATAAACAGCTTTCTATTTGCAAGCCAGTTCGAAATTTAAATAAAACCTTTGATGAGTTACCTCCTTGGTCGCCATGTTTCGGAGAAAAAGATCGTTCCATTTTTTAATTACACGACAGATATGAGTTTACTATGTAATTTATTTGGCCGCTAAACACGACAGATATGGATTTTCATACAAACATTGCCGGCCGCTGCGCGCATGTATTTGGCCAGTACAGCAATTTCGATTTATCTCGAAGAAGGTTGTCAAAATAATGCTCACATTTCCAAGCATGTTTGAGAAAAGTTATTTAGTTAAGTTAAGTCGTGGCACAGTCCGAATCGGGGCAATTGTTTACTATGCGACCAACATTAAATTCGCGAAAAGAAACAGCTCTTCCATACATTTGTGTCGAGTCACTAATTACGTTTTCTATAGAACAACTGTTTGTTTTATTCGCGATTTCAATTTTAATCCCACAGTGAAAGTTTTTCAGTTTGATAGTCTGAAGCACTCCCTGAAGTTTGTAACACATTTGAGTTAACACCATGTATACTACAACCTACGGCCCGTATGCTACAACCTACAGTGTACCCACAGACTATAATTTTTTTCCTATCTGGTCACCCTCTAGTTAAACCCGCATGCGGTACTGTCCATAGGTACAGGCATGTTCTTCACGCTCCAATACGACTGCGTTTTGAAACCAGTCCGAACGGGTTCCAACAAACCTGTCACATAAAAGGGATGTAGGTGGACCAATTAGGGCTGCCAAAAGATACTGGACTAAATGATCTGAAATTTGGTTTAGTAGTTCTGATTTTAGTAATTTTGTCCTACTATTCAGTAAAGGTATCCCATGAATATTTCAATCAAACAGTTTAATTTATCTCTCTAGAGATAAGCTCGCCCTTTGTAATTGTCTATTATGTTGTTTTCATGTATATTTCCGTGTGTACAATAAAGCGTTAAAATAAATAATAAATAAATAATGGAAATTTTGTCCCTCATATGCATCGGTATCGATTCCTACAATCGATGAAATTTATCTATGCAAAAAACAAGCCTGGATTGTCTTACTAAGACATTCGTAGATAAGATGTACTACCACAAACTCTTTTTTACCTCGATTACACTCAATGATAGATATACAGTATCCAGCAAAAACAACTTGACCAATGGGCAGGGTGAATGAAGAGTGTGTGCAATAGCGCTTTCGCCTACAAATTTTGTTCAGCGCTGTCAAGGTTTGTCGGCTATTATAAACACATATGCTTCACCATAAACAAAAGTGAAAATAAAAAAGAAGTTTAACAAAGACAAGTTTTCCTATTAATTTACCGCCAACTGCGATCTGCCACCAGATTTTAAGTTTTTAATGACAATCAAAGATTCATTTTGTAATTTTTGTATAATTGTTTTCTGTAAGACAAAACAATAATAAATACTGCTGTTTTGCATAGTATTGTAAAACCTTTTTCCTTTGGCCACCTAAACAGGAATGTTTGAAACTCTGTCATTGATATTTTCCAATCTGACAAGTGACAACCCTTATAGGACAAAAAAAAACTGTTTGTTTGTCTAACTCACTGTTGAAAACAGTGTAATAAAAATTGGGAGGTGTAAAGGAAAAGTTTTGAAAAAGGGAAACATTGGGGCAAACTCAGGAAAGAATAGTTACTGCACTAGCTTTGAAAATATTTGTGTGAGTCCCACTGGAGTGTGGAAAACTTTTTAGTGGATTTAAAAGCAAATCGACGATTGTAAATATCTTTCGAAAAATGTTTCAGAAAAATAATTCGCTAGTGGACCTGTGCTTCACTGTGAGTCATCTAGCGTATCTAATGCGTCTATCTAAACTATTATAAAACTGTAACAGAAGTTTGTCTGTACATTGAAGACACTCGTATTTACAAAAAAAGATTACGATATGGTTTTTAGGTGTCCCTGATTCCAAATCACAAATTTTTGGATTTTTGTCCGTCTGTTTCTTTGTTTGTTTGTTTGTTTGGGTGTTTGTTTGTTCGAGTATCACGCAAAAACTACTGAACCGATTTTGATGAAACTTTTTTTGTTTGATAGCTTATCATCTTACTTGAAATCTGGTATATAATTTATGCGGACGAAGTCGCGGGTAAAAGCTCGTACTCTATAAAAGTTGACTGTATGAAAACTTTTAGTACATTTAACGGGTAACTGGATGAAGAAATAGCTTTAAGGTTGTCTAATTTATGTTTTCGTTAGGTGGTTCGCTTTTTAGCGATACGACCGCCTCATTTTGTATCTACAGGGTGTTAGGTTAAACAGTTGCATTACTTTAAGGGGTGATTATACCCATGATACCTAACTTTCCCAAAAAAATTCATAAAAATTTTTTGGACAGCCCATACTAAATGCAATCAGCTGATCGAAGTTTTGTATGAAAACTCAAATAAAAAAATTCAATTTCCTATAGGTTTCTTTGGGAAAGTTGTTCAGTATAATGGGTACAATCACCCCTTAAAGTAATGCAACCTAACACCCTGTATATTGTATTTCCTGTCCGTACTTTTCCTCTATATACTTAAAGAAAGTACTTATAATTGATTGAATGATTGGGTCGTACCTAATTGTCGAAAAGTTTCTGAACACCGTGAAGGAAATACGGTCGTAATCTTAATAAGTAAAATATACAGGGTGTTAGGGTAAACAGTTGCATTACTTTAAGGGGTGATTGTACCCATGTTACTGAACAACTTTCTTTAAGGAACAAAGTCCAAAGTGTTAAACTGATGATGACAAAATATTTGAAGTAGTGATTAAGAAAATTCCCGAAACCCGATTCATTAGTAACCCTTCACGTCTTAAATATTAGCAGGATTTTAATTGATGCCCCTATTAATTCTACCCCGTTTAATCTTCGACGTAAACGATCAAAGAAAATAATCACTTCAAAATACTTCAGAAATATTTACTCTCAAGCAAACAGCCAATAACTTTCTATTTACAATTATTAATGAAGACGTCCTACGACAAAACACGACAACCGCGATATTTACTTATACAAGTAAAACATTCGAAACGAATGCTTCAATTAGAAAATGCATCAAATATACCGCGTACCCTTAATTTTACATACAAAGGCTATAACAAAAACCTTATTCCAATAACATAAATACTAAAATAACCAGATTCGTGGGACTTCATGTTTAAAACTAAACCAAGCTTTCCAAACCGTCCGAAGGGGCTCGCCACCCCAAAGAAAAGGTCGTTGACCCCTCGCTCATGTTACGTTCATTAGAAATTCCTCTATCTTTCTCTTTCACCCTTACGGCATTGCGCTACTAAATAAATAAAGGCCAAAATTCATGTGTTTCAGTGCAATACGATATTCGATGTTATTAGGCAAATAATTGCGTATGAATATATTGCTGTATACAACGTCTTGAAGAACATGGGGGTGCAAGAAAACGTAGTAAGTATAGCACATAATATTATAGGATACGGGCTTTTACCCGCGACTTCGTTTGCATAAATTATATACCAGATTTTAAGTCAGATCATAAGCTATCAAACAAAAAAGTTTCATCAAAATCGGTTCAGTAGTTTTTGCGTGATGCTCGATCAAACAAAGAAACAAACAAACAGACAAACAAAAAATCCAAAAATTGGTGTTTAGGAATGAAGGACACCTAAAAACCATATCGTAATCTTTTTTTTGTAAATATCTTCAATGTACAGACACACTTTTGTTACAGTTTTATAATACAACACAACATGGCTGTAACATGTTTAAAAATCAATAATTTTTGAGTTTTATAATAGTTTAGATAGGTACCTACTGCGAAACGTCGTGACGCCGGTAGTGACGTAATGGCACTAATATAAAGTAAATAAAATAATATATGTAATGCTTTGATGAGTTATTGTCAAGATTGACAGTCGAAGCTAAGAACGTGTCGAAAAATATATATTTTTGCCAAAATTAATTATTGTGTTTTCTCGAGTTTTACAAAAAAAGTAGTTAATGACCTCTTGCGATAAGCCGACGATACACAACGTGTTAATGAATTAACGCAAAACTCGAAAGTAATTTTGTTTAGAATCGAGAGCAGAAACGAATTATCATGGTTTCAACATAGGTAATTTTTTTTTTCAAAATATTAAATAATTTGTTTGCAAAATTTTAAAATTTCTTAACCCGATGTCAACCCACCGCACAGGCACACTCGCCCTAATTACTACCAAAACAAGATTATAAAAATGTATCTATGAGTACGTTAGCGCTTTCTTTCAGTGCTGAAAAGATAACAAATCATTTTGCCACAAAACTTAAAATGCGAATAACTTTAAATTTTAACTATCAAAATTATTTAATTATTGTTTCAATCTAATTATTTTGTTATAAATTAGTTAGGGTTTTGCGCTAATTTATTAACACGTTGTATGTATTATGAACTATTAGTTGATGAATCGTGTCTGTATACACGCACACAGATGTTGTATGGTGTCTCACTCACACCAACCTATGAAAGTAGGTCACTTTTGTTTTATACCGTAGAAGCTCCATCTACACATATACTTTATCTAAGATGTAATGTTTGTTGTTTTCTTTGTTTGTGTTGTTTAAACCAGCTGTTGCCCGCAACTTCGTCCACGTGGATTACACCCTTTTGGGGCCGATTTTCGGAAAATCCTTTCTTAGTGCCCCCCTACATCCTGTGTAGATTCTGTATATTCCAAATGTCATATTTGTATCTCCGGCGCAGCGGTTTAGGATGTGTGTTGTCTATAAGTAAGTATAGATTGTTGTTTTGTTTATGAGAGTAAAAATCTTAATAAAACCGGTCAAGTGTGAGTCGGGATACTCGCGCACCGAGGGTTCCGTACCACACCACCACAGAACACAACATTAATAACTTAGAAAATTTTTTTTGTCCTGGACCTTTAGCGTAAGACCTACTCACACTTGGCCGGTTTTTAGTATTTGTTGTTATTCTGTAGAGTTTGCTCTATAATCACACTAAGTTTGACGCTTGTATGTATTACCGTTTTTACGATAAAGCGTGAAGAAAAAACGTTGAAAAAAACTAGTTTTTTGTTGAGACCCCCTTAATTTTTAACTTTTTGACATGTTTATTATTTTGTTAACAAATCCGCTGTAATAAGTAATAACGCATAATAAAATAGCGTTTAAAAGTTACAGCCCAAAATAGGTAGGACAGACGGACGGACGGACGGACGGACAGACAGACAGACAGACAGACAGACGGACGGACGGACGGACGGACAACGTAGGCTTAGTAATAGGGTCCCGTTTTCACCCTTTGGGTGCGGAACCCTAAAAATTATAAAGACTCGGAAATAACAGTAGCTCGGTCACATTATGAGAAGTGACAAATACACATTGGAGTTAGAGTTTGTCTGGTAGAAGAAGGACTTCCAGGCTTAAAAACCTGTGTGAATGGTTCGATATGAACACCATCTCACTATTTAGGGTTGCAGCCTCCTGAGTCCGGAATTCCGGATAGCCCAACCTCCTATAAGAGTAAGAGATAGCACCACAAGAAGAAGTTGTTTGTGCATTGGTTTGCATGCATCACGATAAAACGATCATATTTGGATGGAGTACTCAGGCCATAAACTTAATATGATTCAGACTTAGGGAGTAATACCCTTTCCTCAATCATCCCATCTTATAGGGCCCTTTTTATCGCAATCGGCTGACTTAATCAGATTATACTAATTTTAGATTTCAAAAAACACATGGTACTTATAATTTATTCTCAAAGCCACGTAAAAAGTCGCAGGCAATGCAAAATCCAGATTATCCTAACCATAGAGTACATAAATTATAAACAACAGAGGGTCAATGCCCATACTAAGAAAGTTGCCAACTTCTTAGTTGAAAACTCGCGCAATTACAGCGACGGTGGTGAGTAACGGTACTACAGAAATGTTTAATTACTTTTAAATACGTGTTAAACACATTTGTTATTAAAATTTTTAAGAAAATTAGTTTATAAGTATAATTTATTTTCGTGGAACAAAACTCAAATAATAGTGATCTAATAACGTTTAAATAATATTTATCTCTCGTTCAGGCCAGTAGCGACATCTGTTTGCGCCAAGACTATACTAAATCTAAAATTTATGGAACTGACCAGACATGTCCTAACTTTTCAAAAGATCTATGGCGCGTGTTACATGTATAACCTAAATTACGAAATGTTGTAAATCAAAAAGATATTTCGATTCTTTAGTGGGGTATTAATATCGTTCGTTGTATCCACTGAATTATCTAAAGCCATAAATATAGGCGTAAAATAGCTGTAACATGCAATATAAATTGAAATGGCTGCAAAATACCTAGTGGTATCATAGATTACTTTTATTAGATGATGATAGATGATGATTAGAATGTTAAATCTCTGATTATGCCTTTGATATAGGCCATACTGCAATAGTAAAAGGTTATTTATTCAACAATGAAACTATAATTAATAGAATAGCACAGAGTACCAAGAATAAAGCATTGAAAACAATAAATAAAATAAATAATTCATTTGATAAAAAGTTATTCTTCTCTACATTCCATACGTGAACCACAAAAATTGTGGTGTTAGGTCGCTTCCATCTCACACTTTTTAATGAAAGACTGCTTTTGCCCCACAGTGAGAGGTATATATAATGATGATGATTGCAACGGATACCACTTGTATAAAACTAATCATGTATCTTGGTAGGTATTTAGTGTCCTTGCTAATTGATTGGCCTATAAAGCATTTTCGAATGCAGTCAATAGCCTGTATCTTGATATCTGAAACCATTTAATAAAAACATAGTAACTAAAGGGAACGCACCATTTTACTACGTAACTCCATCATACAGGGGGGGCATAATCACCATTATATTCACCCCCATATAGGGTGGGCCGAAAATTTTATGTTTTTACTTTTTACGCCACTTCGATGACCACGCTCTATTTTTATAAGGCAATCAGAACAGCGGCTCTAATCTATAAATGGAAAAAATAATGTTTATGAATTATCATTGTTTTCTGCTGCCCATTAAAAGTGGCGATCGACACAGTTTTGGCACTGCAAATGAAATGTGGTTATCCTGAATATTTTTAGGGTTCCGTACCCAAAGGGTGAAAACGGGACATTATTACTATGCCTACGCTGCCCGTCCGTCCATCCTACCTATTTCGGGCTGTAACTACCGTAACCGAACCGCTGAACCGTATTAGCTAGATAGTTGAAATTTTCACAGAATGTGCGTTATTACGGGGGATTTGCTAACAAATAATGTATATATTATTTTATATTTTCTTTGCCAAAAATAAAAAAGGGGGTTTATCAACATCTTTTCTTCTCGCTCTATCGTAAAAACGGTGGCACATTCAAGCGTCTTTGGTGTGATTATAGAGCAAACTCTACAGTATTCCAACAAATAATAAAAACCGGCCAGGTGTGAGTCGGTCTCGTGATAAAGGTCCCAGAGAAAAATAAAATTATGTTGTGTGGTGGTGTGGTACGGAACCATCGCTGCGCGAATAGCCCGACTCGCACTTGACCGGTTTTTATTTAAATATCACTGACCTCCTCGGGGAACGTAGTCGTGATTAGGCTCACCCAATCTTCGTGTCGCTTTCCATTCGAAGACGATATCCTAGAAACCTCGAACTCCAGTGATATAAAGGAGATAAAATGGAATATCTTGAGACTTGACTCGAAACGTTAGCGTCATTCCGACTCATAGATGCGGAAAATTAAAGCCGTCACTGACCCGCATGCAATTTTCTTGCATTGCATTGTAATGGACTGATAGTCTTGTAGCATGTTGGTCTTATTTCAAGGACATTTCATATCGTCTAATGGAATCTACGAAACACTAAACATTTTGACATGAAAACAAAATTACAGTAATACAGTTTTTGAGAGTTACGCGGTTATTATTTAATCTAGAATTAAAAAATTTTAACGGGTTCTTACCGCGTTTTGGTATTTGTGAGTTCCCGATATTTCGGCAGTGTTACATTACAACTGCCATGCCAGTCATCCCGTGATCATGGCAGTTGTAACACTGCCGAAATATCGGGAACTCACAAATACCAAAACGCGGTAAGAACCCGTTAAAATGTTTAATTCTAGATTAAAATTACAGTATTAGCTAAAGATACACACAATGTTTTTCTAACTTGTTAAAAACAAAATTATTTTGACAATTTGAAACGTTATTGATTTTTAAACATGTTACAGCCATGTTGTGCTACTTAGAATCAAATTAAATATTGAAAAATTAAGTCTCGAGCGGGATTCGAACCCGCACTCTTCCAATCTGGAGAAGTGCGTTATCCAATTTCGCCACCGAGCCATTTGCTTAGAGACCGAAATTTTCACTCTGTTGCGTGCGACATCTACTGGAAGTTATTTCAAACTTACCAAATTAATGAAATAACTTCCAGTAGATGTCGCTCACGTCCCCTTAAAAACGCAACAGATTAAAAATTTCGGTTCTTGAGCAAATGGCTCGGTGGCGAAATTGGTTGGCACTTCCTCGGTTTGGAAGAGTGCGGGTTCGAATCCCGCCCGAGACTGAATTTTTCAATCTTTAATTTGATTATTTTGACACCTTCATCTTAAGGAAAACCTCTTCTTCCATGGTATATCATCACCACCTTGCCATCTCTGTTACAGATGATTTAAGCGGTGATGTTTGAGAAGTACCTACTTCTTTTCATGGCTATGTGCGAACCAGGCTTCGTCATGAGAAATCTAACGATCTCTTGTTTTCCGTGGTATGGGATATGCTACCTACATCAAACGAGTCACAAACTGCCTCCGTGGTCTAATGGTTAAGAGCATTGGCTCTCGACACGGAGGTCGTGGGTTCGTTTCCCACGGGGGACACCTAGTGATATGTCACTTTGTGCGTTTTTCCCCAGTTGTTTAGGACATTGCAGGTTGAATCACCTGATTGTCTGAAAAAAAGATGATTCCGTGCTTTGGATGGCACGTTAAGCCGTTGGTCCCGGCTACTATCTCTGGTGGTAGTAGTCGTTATATAAAAACCATGTCAGAGGCCGTAAGGCGGTCTGAAAAAACTCTGACACCAGGGCTCTGCCCACACGATAAGAAGAAGATCAAACGAGTTTCTTCAGCAACCGTAATTATATTAGAGATTCTGATGAACGAGTTATCTCGCCATTCGCCGTATAAGGGTTGAAATACGGCACCGGTTAACCTAATTATCTAGATCTATCAACAACTTCTCACAGAAGTATTCTGAGAAATGATAAATTACTACCACTTGTTATCCGTTATAATTAACTAGGTATCTACATTACTTACGAAAATTATTCGAGGATAAATGTTGCTGCTCACTTTTATCAGGTAAAAAAAAACATTGCTTTTCTTATTCTTCTTCATGTAGGTAATGTTTTGAAACGTACCTGAAACAATTGAATTAGGTAACATTAAAACTAGGTACAATTTCAAGTTTAAATAAAATGAGCCTTAATCTAAACACAAATCCTTAAGATTATGCTAATAGTAAAGTATTTTATCAATTACTGAATTAGCTACTATTTTAACTCAAAGAGCTAAAATCAACCACGAAGCGGTTTTTAAAAGAAAATGTGAAATGGGTTTAATGGAAATAAAAGAAAATGTGCACCAAAAAATGTGAAAAATCTGCAATATTTTTGTTTAATAAAAATGTTCTATCTTTTAAAAGGATTGCTTCCAAAGTTCTGACAAATATTAACTACACAGTATACTTAATTAATTATTTAAACGGTCGTGGCGCGTTGAGGAGAAGTGTGGAATCTCAATCTTGAGGTCCGGGTTCGAATCCGCGCAGATGACATGCCATGTACCAATGAGTTTTTCTAACTTATGTACGTGCTCTCAAAAACGGTAAAGGAAAACATCGTGAGGAAACCTGCATACGCTGAAGAAGAAATTCCGATGCGTATGTAAAGTCTACCAATCCGCATTGGGCACGCGTGGTAAACGAACGCCCAAACACTCTCCCTGTGGATGCCTGTGCCCTGCAGTGGATGATGATGAAATAATTCAAAAATGTGTTAAAGTCAGGTAACCTCCATGAGTGCTCACCTGCTTCTAGATGAGTCCAAAGGGAACAGAAGTGGGTATGGGCCGGTGCACACTGGGCGTTTGTCGCAGACTACTCCTCGTGAGATCTCACTGGCTTATGGCGAAAAACTAGGCTTGGTGGCGTTTTTCCACGTGTCCATTTGATTAGCAGAGGGGCACAGTGGGGATATCTTACCGAACGGCAAGATGATCTGTTCTATTACTTACATGCATACATAGACTCACGACTGTAATCCCTTCAGTCAGAAATATTGCTACAACTAGGTGGTAGCTTCAAAAAAAGATTTGACGTTTAATAAGTGTGCTTCAAGCTCCTATATTGATTATTTTTGACTTTGACTTGACTTTTTTTTTTACTTTGACTTTGACTAAGCCGGAACCATACGGCTGTTATATTATTTGTTATTAGAAATGAAGCATAGCAGTCATAACATGCAAGGTTAACAAGAAACAAAAATGCAGCTATAAAAATCATAAAGGCAAGAGCATTATTTACTTACCTAGACTGAAAACGGGCGTTGAAACGAAAAACATCGAAAGGGAAGTTGGGGAGTTAGACTCTCCCGTATGATTCTGTGTAGGAATGAATAAAAAATAGCATCCACAAAGGGCGTACGGGTCAAAAGAGATACCTCTGAGCTAGGGTTACCAGTTAACAAGAATTTTTCGGATCTTTTTTTTTTCTTTTTAATTTATTTAATAATAAGTTACAAAATTACATGTTTTTAGTTGTAGTCCTACAAAACCGTATTTTACGGTTTGGCTGTAGGAACCGAGAATCAGTCTGGCATTACATAGGCGCAATAATATAGCCTATTTATACACATAACATGACTGGCGTACTGAGTACGTACTTACTAGCTATTCATTGATGACATTCGATAGCAACAGATCCTTCAACAACCCACAGAATTTCGACTTCTTCACCTCATTTCGGATATCGGCTGGTAGCTCGTTGTACAGATTTGGAACACACCTACTTAGGGTCCTATAGCCGAAGTAGTTGTTCGCCCGCGGTACTTCGAACTTACCAGCCGATATCGCTCTCGTTTCGTAGTTGTGATTCAAGTGTGACCTATAGTGAGGATTGCCATGATTATTAGTGGCCAGTAAGTATTTATGTTTTAATGATGCTGGGAGAATTTTACAAATATGAATTTTTTACAATTTTTTATAATTATCTTTACAACTATTTTTTGTTATATTGCTTACTAAAATTATTAGTAAGCAATAAAACAAAAAATAGTTGTAATCTGTATTTATGTTTGACTCCTCTTCAAGAATCTAGGCGACATTTTAGGTAATTTTAGTAAGTTGTTAGTAATATTAAAGAGAGAGACGACCTAAAAAAGGTAGCAGCGAGCGACTGGATGAGGAAGGCCGTTTTGTGGACAGGACAGAGTTTTGTGGCGCGCCTTGGGAGAGGCCTATGTTCAGCAGTGGACGATGATTGGCTGATGATGATGATGATGTTAGTAATATTTACTTAATTTCTGGTATTATATTTAGAGTGTCCTATTGTGCGATATATGTTGTTATATTAACAAACTCGTAATCAACATTACAAACATCAACAATGGATTGTAGCGGCTGCATTACCTATGTACTTAAATTAAAAAACTGAACAAAATCAGGAATTTTATTAAGAAAATGTGGTAACCCTAGTCTGAGTGTAATAAAGTCTCTCTTTACAGAACTCGGCAGCGTTTGAAATTAAAAAGTAATGTGGCATTCGTCAATTGCAAGGGTCGTATTTGAGTATTATACAGTAGAAAGGAAACTGTTTGTTGTCTTACTGCTGAAGAATACTGGAAAATAGTAATTTTCTTCCATGTCTTCCATAAGAGACCTATCACACAAACTATTTTAGAGCATAGGCGATGTCGTTACGAACATCGCAACTGCACCGCCACGACGACGTTGATGCGAATCGCTGCGATTTTTTCTAAGCGTTATTTATGTACGATTTGTGGCCACTGGGTTTTCGGTGAAGGAAAACATCGCGAGGAAACCGGCACGACATAATTCAATTTCAAGGCATATTTTGTACCCACAAAGCGAAGGGCTCACTCCCCGTCACACGCCGGTGAGAGTTTCGGTACTACTAGTGAAACGAGGATTTTTTGTGTTTTCAGACTATCTCTGACCACCCCCTATCGGAAAATATAGTCGTAAGTATATGCGTATGCTATGTTATCGCAGCGATATCTCGCCGCGATTCCGCCGCGACTCTAATTAATCTAATTGATCGCACAGAAATCAGAAACACATACATACATAAACTCATGACCGTAATCCCTTTCGAGGTGGTCAGAAATATCACGACGATATTGTTCCGCCACCTAACTGGTCGATATTAAATGACGATATCAAGAAAAGTTTGTGAGAAACAGTACACAAACCTCCACGACCGTATCTCACAATATTTATTACGTTTAAGCTATTTATCCTTGCATTGATGTGTACCGAGCCTACAAAATTAATCAAAGTCCCATATTGAATGGCTTCAGAAATCTGCAAGACGGATTTTTTTAAACAGGCAAAATGTTCTCCATTTGTATAGATGACTCCTTTTGAATATATGGAAAATTTCAAGTGGGGTTGCCAATGCCAATGACGGTTGGATAATAATTGATCTTTAGTCAAAAACTTGGGTTCAAATAAATCAATCGTATTTCGATGTTTGAACCACAGAACAAAGAGCCCGGCTTCACCGTACGTCTTGGTTCTTTTTTCTGTGGTTTCAATTATTTGTACCAAAACGTAAAAAAAAAAAATATATATATATTTTTTGTTTTTTTTTTTTTTTTTTTCTTGGACAATGTCACACAAATTATCTAGTCACATTTAAAGTACCAGAATCTAGCCTGGACTTGTATTATGATGACTAGACAACGATATAGAATACATATATAAATACAAACATCCATGACTCGGGTACAAATATTCATATTCATCATACAAATATTTGTCCCTTACGGGATTCGAACCCGCGACCCTCGGCACAGCAGGCAGGTTCACTACCGACTGTGCTACCGGGCCGTCAAAGTGTATATATATATATATATATATTTTAACTAACACAAAAAAAACTAAATAACTGGCCAAGTGCGTGTCGGACCACGCGCAGGGTAGGGTTCCGTAGTTGCCCGTCACAATATACCAACATAATATGGACTTAGAAGGAGACTTTTTGTTTTATACTACGGTTTAACGGCTAATACAGTCTAAAAAATACATTTTATAAGTTAGTCGACTATTAGTCGGAAACTTGTAAAGCCTACTTAGCAGTTATAGTTTTCCTTTTAAATTCGATATGCTATTGCCGTGAATTTTTTCACATCTCCAAGTACAACCGTTTAGCTGGGAGAGGGGGGAGACACTTGACTCTACCCAACATTTTCGCTTTAAAGCTTAATATTTCGCTAACGAATTCCTTAATCGAAAAATGGTTCTACCAAACCCACATTATTTTTAAAAGACCTATCCAACGATACCCCACAACATGGGATAGACGAGAAAAAAAAGTGTCATCTTCAAATCACGTATAGAGCAGGTACCTTAAAAAAAATTATTCAAGATTTTATTTTACCACTTTGTCGGCGTGATTAATATGTATATCCATGCCAAATTATAGCTTTCTAGTACTAAGCGTCCTGAGCTAAGCCGCAGACAGACGGACGGACGGACATGGCGAAACTATAAGGCGCTGTCCTATTGCCATCGCTCGCGCGATCATGCGTTCGTCCGACGAAAATCATTGTGCCACTGTGCGTTTAAACATACTTATATCTGAATAGAAATAGAACAATTCAATCGCATCTCATGATAGCACGACCTTCTATAGGATATTCCGCAGATATAAGTATGTTTAAACGCACAGTGGCATAATGATTTTCATCGGACGAACACATGATCGCGCGAGCGATGGCAATAGGACAGCGCCTAAGGGTTCCTTGTTGACTTCGGAACCCTAAAAAATTTGGCCCAGTTTATTTTTGTTCTACTTTTAACAAGTTAGTTAAAATTATTGATTCGTCAAAAAATAACTGCGAATCGATTCCAAGATCGATTTTTATCAAATAAGATCTCCATCTCGTATCTAAACTTTATATCATGAGAATTTGTAAGTTTTAACGCGTTAGAAGAAAATAAAGCTCTTCTAAAGCAACTTAGCGAATTTATCATATTATCTTGAAGCTTCACTTTACTGGCTTAATAAGGGAGTGAGTTATAGTGTAAGTGCATCAGGAAAACAAATAAGAACAAAGTTGGGGACATTTTACAACAAGCTACTGAAAATACGCGACTTTTTGTTTTTAAAAGTTCCTACGACATTTTTCTACAGTTAAGTGTTCTTAAAGTACGTACGTTTTATTTTTGTTCCAGAATTTCTCTTAGTTTCTTAAATTAGAGAGGTCAGCATTTGTGACATAATTTTTAAGTCACATTATATGATTCTATTCTGAGTTCTATGATTAAAATTTTTGTTACAATACATTGATTTATTACATGAATTTTTTGCATTATAATTAGATCTCACTGACATTATTAATTAAGTGAATATTTGCATGCCATATTATTTAGCTGGATAGAAGAAACGTTGTACCTACCTATTATTGTAACACCCTATTGTACCTACCTATTCAATGCAAATAAACAATTTCAATTTCAATTTCAATTTCATTGTTAGGAGAAACATACCAAAACATACATTCTGAAATATTTTAAAATGCACATTTCAAATTAAAAAGTTCATCATCATCATCTACGCTGTTATCGGTAGAGTATTTGCCAATACCACAGTATAAGATAGTAATCTATCTTCATACAATGGTACCAAACGCGGCATGTATGTGTGCTCGTCAGTACGTACGCCTCGTAGCACGCACACACTGAAAATATGTCAGACTGACAAGAATACGCGGAGATATTGTCAGTGTGTGCGTGCTACGAGGCGTGCGCCCCGCGTTTGGCACCATTGTATGAAGATAGATTACTGTCTTATATACTGTGTCTTTTACGCTAGTGACGGCTAGTGCCTTGAGTTCCTGATACGACATCAACCGTTTCTTTCACTTGTAATCTCTATCTAGGTCTTCCTTTGCCTCTCTTCCTATAAGTTTTAAAGAAATTGTCGATCATTTAAATAAAACCGGTCAAGTGCGAGTCGGGCTACTCGCGCACCGAGGGTTCCGTACCACAACACCACATAACACAACATTATTAACTAAGAAAAATAACTTTTTTTGTCCGGGACCTTTAGCGCGAGACCGACTCACACTTGGCTGGTTTTTAGTATTTGTTATTATTCTGTAGAGTTTGCTCTATAATCACACAAAGTTTGACGCTTGTATGTATTACCGTTTTTACGATAGAGCGTGAAGAAAAAACGTTGATAAAAACTAGTTTCTTGTTGAGAACCCCCCTTAATTTTTTACTGTGACATTTTTATTATTTATTAACAAATTCGCCGTCATAACGCATAATCTGAGAAACTTTCAACAATCTAGCTATTACGGTTCAAAAGTTACAGCCCTAAATAGGTAGGACAGACGGACGGACGGACAACGTAGGCTTAGTAATAGGGTCCCGTTTTCACCCTTTGGGTACGGAACCCTAAAAATGCTGTGAATAGGTTCAAAACACCTACAGTCTAGTTCAAAAAGACAGCGAAAACTACACCAAAATTAAGGTAAAAAACATTTCAGGTCCGAAGCTCTTCAAACACCAAACAGTATCAAACTTAATTTGTTTGCGCAAGTATCATCTACCTTCAACAGGCTACAGAAAGGTGTAATCCTAACTGTCTCCTCTTAAGCCATTGGAGATCAAAAACCTGCTGTCTCTTTATTCGTTTTTTCTGTGACCTATATTCTGTTTTCCTCCTCTTGCTTTTTTCATGTTTACAGTTGTAAGTTTGTTGTTTATACAAGGCTTTGTTTCAAAAAGGGTAGGATATAATCAACTAGTTTTACTAATATATAGGTAGTAGAGTCGTTACTAAGATTTTGACGACTTTTTTGTCTCGTTTGGCTGTAACCTGTCTTCATATCACTAGTGGGCCGCGCATGTCCTCACCGTGACAATAAGATATATAGAGAGATGTGCCTCTGGCTTCGTTGATGCCAAAATGAGCACCATCTGTATTTTCCCTTGTCGTGCGTGGCATGTATTATGAAGTCAAAACTATAGCTTACTCGCCTAGAAAATGCCTGTTGATCCTAATTGTATTCACTCATTTCGAACTTTGTTGTTTCCTTACAAATTGTACATACATACATACATATTCTCACGCCTATGTCCCACTACTGGGGTAGGCAGAGACAACAGATCGCCACATGCTACGATTCTGACACACATCTCTCGCCTCCTCAACATCCATAAGTCTTCATACAAGCTCGTCGGTTCCGGTTACATTTTATTCGGCCTTTCTTCAGTACGCATCCTATTTGGTCAGCGTACGTGCGCCTAGGGTGACCCCTTTCAACCATTCCCTTCGCACTTGCCCTGTAAATTTCATACGTCAACCTACTTTCACTCATTCTTTCTACATGGCCAAACCACCTCAACATGCCTTTATCCTGGTCACTACGTCTTCTTTCAGACCACATCTTTTGTAGTGTACAGCAATGAAGTATAGTTGACTTAGATCGGTAGAGCGCTATCAATCGGTAGGTGTAGATGTTCAATATCCATCTAATACGACGGTTAATGACTGGGGATTCGCTTACCGACTACCATGCTGTGCGTGCAGCTCATCCGCTACCAGTGTCATTATTTGTTTCATTACTTATATCACCCTCACTTTATCCTATGTAGCATTAACATTGTAGGTACACAAATATCACCCATACTGGACGAGTAAATCTAGCAAAAACCTCAACATCAATTTCTTTCACAAACACGGCATGTAACGTCAACCTATCGACCTACACCTTAATCTCGACATTACTCACAACAAGATCAACCGGGAAACTTTATCAAAGATCTTTGTAAAGATTTCGCCCTTAGTATTAAATAGAACACCACAGTCTTCTTCAAACAGAAATAATGGGAAGAGATAACGACAGAGCTGGCCCATTACCCAATTGGGTAAGCGGGGATTCCATTCTTTTGTCCGAGTTTATCTCGTTCACTGAAATATGATCTGCGGACCGACTCTGATTGTCGCTCGCCCATTCAATTTCGGGAAAAACTCTGTCTTCGTTTAATAAAGGATGCCAATACAGTGTAAAGCTATGCGTTCCCGTATTTCGATTCATTTGAACGCTCCAAAACTGAGTGTCCATTTATCCTATTAAATGCAACTAGTGTTGAATATCTTTCATGTGTCACTGTCGACGTAACGATATCTCGCAAAATGGTACGATTATCTAAAGATTTTTTTGATCCAAGAAACGAACGGAAAGAGGAAGTTTTCTCAAATTTCACATTAGTCTAAGACTTACAATGGACTATCTTTTTTCAAATCCTTTTAATAATCCCTCAGAAACATCTTCGATCCTGCCTGATTGCCGATTCCTGGGCAATTAGCAAGCCTATATAAAGTTGATTGGCAAATCTCTTGACCATGTCATGGCAAGTTAAGTAAAACTTAATAATATGCCATTGACTCGACGAAAGAACTAATGTCGTTTATAGGGTGTCGCGTGGCTAGAAGATTCACGGGCGAGAGTGTTTCGCGCGAGGTTTAGGTGGCCACGTGGCTCTGACCGTTTATGGTGGCTCAAGATTGTTTTTCAAAAATCTATCTATCTTTGTTCAAAAATAATCTTTGAGATCACCGACATATCTATTACCGAAAAACGTCAAGCACATTGGTTATTACTAGACAAACTTCTTCTTCTTCTTCAAAGCTCAAAATATTTATTTAAAATAATATTACATAGATGGCTTTCTTACGTCATTTTTTGACTCTACCACCCCGTCTGAAGGTGTTCCGTCGTAGGGAAAATGCGGCCAGAAAATATACAACACATTCAACTCTAAAATCATCGACATCACGATGGATTTACAATTTAAGACATACATACTTATACTCACTCCACTATCCCACAGGGGTAGGCAGAGACTACGGCTCGCCACACACTACGATTCTGAGATACTTCTCTCGCCTCTTCATGCACTTCTGTCGGTTGAGGGTCTTACGCACTTGTCCTTTTCACAGAAGACCATTAATTTGGTCGTGGTAATATAAAGATCCGAATGGAATAGAATATAAAAGATACAGTATAATTCAAACGAAATATCAATAAAAATATGGTAAGAAACCATAACTTGTAAAACTTTTTCTTTGTTAAGTTCAATAATAAAAACAAATTATTTTTTTGCCAAGTCGTTTATTGCTTGCTTGTATTGCATGATACAATTTCGCTTCGGGAGCGGGTACGACGTAAACAAGATACTAACTTTGTTATTAAAATTTATGACTTGTATCAGGCATTCCAAGTTTTTCGGCCTCATTCTATTATGTATGTGTAGTCTACGTATGTAGATATCCATATGTATACATGGAAGCGGTTAGGGTTAGGTGCTTTGTTCCTTTAATTTACCGCAGAAGATCCAACATTCTGCGTACACTTTGGCATTATGTGTGTTAGAAAAGTATTTAGGTACATCCATAATGTAAAATAAAGGTGTGATATTTTTACCATGTTGTCATCATATTTTTTTGTACAAAAAAAACAACATGAATAATGTTCACATCGCATCTAGTACAATTTTGTTTAATTATTCGGTCAGGTGAGACTCTTCGTATATCCCATTCTGATAAGAATGAACTTATACAGGGTGTAACAAAACACCCTAGTAATACTTAAGGGGGTTCTTCAGACCATCAATCTGAACAACTTTCACTATGGAGCCAACGTCGAGAAAAAATAAAAAAATCTGCTGTCCCATACATTTGAGTCGAGACGGTACTGCAGTTTTGTTTCGATGTTGGCTCCATAGTGAAAGTTGTTCAGTTTGATGGTCTGAAGTACCCCCTTAAGTATTACTAGGGTGTTTTGTTACACTCTGTATGTATTTTATTTATTTATTTATCTACTTATATTTTATTTTAATCGAATACTTAGGTCAACTTGTATTTAAACGCATAGGCTTAAACATGTTTCTATGTAATAGTGTTACTGTTTATCACTTAATAACTATGAACATTTTTACCTTACTATTGCGTGGTGCAAGTCGACCTTTAACTACATCACTAAATAACAACTAGAATGTAACTACCAAATAAGGAAATTATCTTCTAAATTCATAATCGCTGTAACAATCCATGACAATAGTAAATGGGAAATATCAAAGGTAGAGGCATTCTCGCCAATGCGGCTAAAGATAGAAGAGGGGGTTATAAATGAAATTCCTTACAAACTATGCGTAAGATTGAGGCCTAATTGCAATTCCTATTGACTAGGCCTCGTTGGGGTATATTACTTGGATATTGGATGGCTGATATTGGTGAGCACCCTGCTTAGAATAGTCAGACACCATTTTTATATCGGTAAGTATATTGGTCGACCAGAATCTCATGAAAAATTAGGAAATCAAATTTTAGAGTAAGCAACACTGGGGTAATTGGATTAGGGCCCTTCAAACACTGCTACTTTTTTCAGCACTTCTGAAACGCCATACAGCCACGAAGAAAAGCGTTCGTAATAAAATTCAGCTATAAAATTATATGCCTTTTCTTATAAACAAGATGAAAATGTTCGGCCATATGATTTGGGCGTTCAAACGCTCTTAAATATACACCGATTAACAAACGCGCGTTTTTCTCGCCGCAAAAAGTTTCAGTTTGTAAAGGGCCGTTGATTGTTGATCGAGACAGTTTGACATTGCCATGTGAAAATCTAAATTTTTATATTTTTTTTCATTTCATAAGATTTTGGTCGACCTATAACATAATTATCCAACATAATCAATACAGTCATACATTCGGACATAGGAGATGTCTTTTCGTTCGCTCCAGTATAGGCTTCGATTTCACGAAAAAGTGCGATCCCCTTATATCTCGGAGAGTTGTGAAGATACGATATTAAAAAAAGGCTCAAAAGACGCGTATTTCTGTAAGATGCAAAAAGAATTATTCGAGAAAGTCAAAACCGTTTTTTTTTTTTTTTCGAATTTTTTATTTTGGCGCTGGATATTTTGGAAACGAAGAATGATATCGAAAATGTGAGTAAAACTCCTCTGGACAGTTTAGTCAGCTACAATTTGAGCCTAAAACAAAGACGATCGGGGGTTTGCCCTGTAGCCTAACCTTTTTGAGACAATATTTTTTAGAATTCCGTAGATTCACTGAAATGTGCTCAATAGTCGTGTGAGGCACGAAATCGTCAGTTGCGTGTAATTAATATTGTGTACGTAGGGCACACAGAAAGTTTCAGGAACGGACCAGTTAGTGACAATGCCAATGAAAAATTTATTTTAATTACGAATAAGAAACTCTTTATCAACCTATAGCCGAAAATTTTATTCGATTGTCATTTGTTTTAACTATTTGGCGGCAATTGGAAAAGAGTGTGTCGCGAGGCATAACGAATTTAGCAAGGAAAAATGTTTTCTCCCCAATTTATTACGATTTTCGTCGTGGTCCTAGTCCATAACAAAGTTAATGATAAACTTCGATAGGTATTTCATGATGAAGCCCTTTCCCTTGACACTTGTTTACAACTGGTTAAATGAGTTTAGGCATGATCGGAGCAATCTCAGTGATGATCTACCTGGGAGATGTCGTTCAACGGCGACAATTGAAGAAAACGCCAATGCTGTGCAGCTCATGAGAGAGGCTGATAAGAGAGTGACCTACCAGCAGATTCAGGCAAGCTTCAGCATTGATATGAGTCAAGTGCAAAAGATCCTACACGAATATTAAGGCGTAGGGAAGCTTTGTACTAGCTAAATACCCCATAATTTAACCGATTTCAATAATTTCATAGTAAAGCAGAGGGGGTCCACTGCTTCTCACAGAGGTTCCATTGAACGGGACGATACATAAAACGGAATGGAGGCCACTTCTAAAAATATTAAAAGTATTCCCAACCTCCTACTTCTATACACTTTTTATTGTCCTGAAACTTTCAGTGTGCCCCACGTAGAATCGCGAGTAGGAAGAAACGCGTTTGTGTAAAATAGTAGACTGTGTGGAATAGAGAATGTGTGTCAATGGCAGTTGTGCGGAATCATTGTGTAGAATCACGAATAGAAAGAAAAGCGTTTATCAAGACCTTCGATTAATCCGTTTCAAAGACAGTGTTCTTCTCCATTACTGGAGGTTGGCCAAAGACTGTTTTTTTTATTAGCCTATCTCATCCCACTGCTGGGCAAAGGCCTCTCCCCTGCTCTTCCACTCGTTCCTGCTTTGGGCAACCTCTGGCCATTGGTTGTCAAAGACTGTGAGATTCTAGATATTGTTTAAAGAATTTCAACGACTTTTAATTGGTTAATTTAATATTGAAAATAGGATGAAACTTCGTTTGTATGCAGCGCGCTCAGATGACCTCGCAGTAAGCTCGGTGAAACGTTTGGTAACAATTCTAATTTGAGACCTAAAGCATCATTAGTATCATTACCATACCGCGAACAACACTAAATCTCTTCAATACACTAAACACGATTAACGTAACATAGAATGAATGTGCGATTCGTAATCGCCTAAAACGGAACGTAGAGTTATAATTTACCGAACATCCGACGTTCCTGCTATTAATACCCTACGAAAGGCGGTCGAGATGAATAACAATGTTGTTACAATAGGCCAAAGGTGCCCAAGGCCGGCCCGCAGTATATTTTGCGTAACTATTAAGGGTCGCAACGGTTTGGAACTTGTAATAGTAGAGGTGATAAAGGATATGATTTAGAGGAGAACCTATAGGTACAGGGTGTAAACTTCATTGCATTACATAGTTTAGGGAATGCTTCAACAGACTATCAAACTAAAAAAACTTTTACGATGGCATCAACACAAAATAATGTTCCATAAAAAATGTCACTAGATACTCGACCCGAATGTATGGAACACCTGATTTTGTTTACGGTTTCATTGTTGGTCTCATAGGGGAAAATGTTCAGTTTGATGGTCTGAAGCACTTGCTTTAATAATGCAACGCATTTAAATTTCCACCCTGTATGAATACAAATAGTAGTAATATTTAATAGTAAATACTTATCATGCGTACACTTTTTTTATAAAAGATGGGTTTTTTGCTCTTGACCTCGATCTAGTCCTGAGGACAAAGATGGGGTCGAAGATGTAGCGAGCTTACCCAGAAAAAGCCTATTCACTCATACTTTAAAGGAATTCGAGTTGTAAGCGTTCGGAAATACTGACGCAAGCAGGGCATTCCACTACTTGGCTGTGAGCATTATAAAAGATTCAGAAAGGCGCTTGGTACGGATATGTGGGATGTCAACCAAGAAGGGATGGTATCCCGCGGTGCATCTGGAAGTCCGATAGTAGAAAGGGAAAGGTGAGATGAGCTCATGTAGCTCTTGGGCACACCACACACACCCAAGTACACTCTGTACACCTTTATGTCAATGTGCATACCTGACTGTTTGCGTAAATAAGCTGCCGAAGACGAAATCGAATCGGCTATAAGAACTCACTTTACAATACAGAGTCACAGAATAGATACTAGTATAGATAGTCAGGTACTACATACAGAATAGCCACTCCCAGCCCCTCGCTAACTTCTGATACCGTACCTCACCCCGCACTTCGAGGGTAACATTAGGGGAGTCGAGCAAGAAATACAACGGACGTGCGTGTGCGAGCGTGACGAGGTGACGACGCGTGTACTCTTCTTAGTATAGTCCTGCACTGGTAGCATGCCAACCCGCGATAGCCGTGATACGGCTTTATCACGTCTTTTATCTCGTTCTTTTGCGCGCGAACGAACGAGATAAAAGACGTGATAAAGCCGTATCACGGCTATCGCGGGTTGGCATGCTACCAGTGCAGGCCTATGACAGCTGTAGTTCCGATAGTACCGTTGTGGCGCTGATGTAACATTTTCCCCAAGAAGTTTAAATTTTCCCTCCTAAAACGCCATCATAAGCCGCCATATTGAACATACACCGGCAGCATCGTCATGACGTGTTGTTGCGTCAGAAGCGTATATTTATATCTTGTGTTTCTTTTGGTATTTTCGCTTGAGTTGAGATTCATTATGAACCCCTAATTCTTCTTCGTTGTATGACATAATAATATCGTTGATTGGTTTGTTCCTTGGTCAAATATCCCTACTTTTGCATTCTGGAATCACTGAACATACCTATAAGTTCCATATAAATTAGCTTGACGACAGCAGCGCCACATCGGATCTGTTGGAACTCAGTGACAATTTCACTCTCGCATCTGTATGTAGCTTGTTACACATAAGTAATCTGTGGTATTACACGGAATATTTAAGAGTAGTATAGACCACATTTTAAGTGGATGTATAATACGAAACGACTAAGGTATTATGTGTCGTTTCTAGTGCTTTTGTGAGCTAGCCCCATCACCACTTATCACGTCTTTCGGTCTATGTACTACTATGCAAACAATATTAGCTTAAACTCGAAGCCCAAACAAGCCAAAACCGTAATTTCCCCTCCTATATCAGCAGTCAAATCATTGGACAGCTTGAATCAATGATGGATAGAGCAAATTAAAGGAAATTGTACCCTATATCCCTACACATACAACCATCGCGTGTTCAGTAATGAAAACAGTTGAGCAAAGGTACCTTTCCTTTCGTGCCGCGTAATGGGAGCGCGGTTTAATGAAAAGCTAAGCTTAATACTTGATTAACGTACTGTAGAAAGAATACGTTACGATATAAATGGAGTTCAGGGAATAGTAAATAGGAGAATATCGAATGACCTAAAAACTGTCGGTTGTAGCATTAGGGAGGTTTATATTATGGTGTTTATACATTGCTGCTTATGTAAGGCATAGAATAGATACTAGTATACAGAATGTAACTTTTAAGGTGTGCAATATTTACAGAGGTGATCAAGTCCCTTCTTCTTGTCGTGTGGGCAGAGCCCTGGTGTCAGAGTTTTTTCAGACCGCCTTCCGGCCTCTGACGTGGTTTTTATGTAACGACTACTACCACCAGAGATAGTAGCGGGACCCACGGCTTAACATGCCATCCGAAGAACGGAATAATTTTTCTTTTCAGACAATCAGGTGATTCAGCCTGCAATGTCCTAACCAAGTGGCGAAAAATGCACAAAGTCATATCACTAGGTGTCCCCCGTGGGAATCGAACCCACGATCTCCGTGTCGAGAGCCCAATGCTCTTAACCATTAGACCACGGAGGCAGATCAAGTCCCTGAAACTGGTTTAAATCAATTAAAATATAGGCACAAACAATTTTTTTTTGTCTTTTCTGTGTATCCAATCATCAAATACGTACCTACCACTTCATGGCACAAGCCAATGCTCAAGGAGGATGGTATGGGCGCTAGTCCACCACGCGTGCCCAATGCAGACTGATGGACTACACACACGCATCAGGATTTCTTCTTCAGCGTATACAGGTTTCCTCACGATGTTTTCCTTCACCGTTTGAGAGCAGTCGGTATTACGTCCAAAAGTCCGTGCAGATTCGAACCCGCACCGTCATGATTGAGTGTCCATACCTCTAAGCAATGCGCCACCGACGCTCTCAAGACAATAAAGTGTAATAACACAAAATAAATAGAATATGTTATCCTCAAAACGAAATAATTCTTAGCGGCCGAAGCTTTAAACAAAATCTAGTATCCAACATGACTGCAAACCAAATCGCATTCAATTTCTTAGAGAACATCTTAAAGTTTAATGAAATGTACGTTCAAATCATAAATCTGTGTAGATATTCCACAATAAGTTATGGTGCAGTCAGATTCCCGCTGCAGGGCGTTGAATATTTTAGAAGTGGCAGTCGTGAGCCAGCAAACAGAATCAAAAATTAAATCTAATTCGCCTTTGTGCTTCGTTAGCGATGCAGCCCTTTACACTGTTTCCGCTCAATAGACCGGCAAGCATCATATTTTAGGAATTATGTCTGCTCTTTGAATGGTTTAAGAGCTAACTTTGTTTTTAAAGTACTGTACTTAAAAGACAACAATAGATAAAGATGCCAAGCAACTTCGATATTGGAGCGTTCGATCAAATGAAAAATGACAGTAATGATAGGAAATGGCTTATTTTATATTTAACGCAGAAAAGTTTCATCATATTATCTGATTTTTATTATACATAATCAAAGATTATACTTATCTAAAACATCGATATAACAAACTAAGGAAAGGATAGGTGCATAACTGTTTTACGAAAACCCGTTCGTCGAAATCACGGTTCATAATTTTTTCGTTCGACGAAAGAACTGTTCGACGAACGAAAAAATTGTGAACCGTGATTTCGACGAACGGGTTTTCGTAAAACAGTTATGCACTCGGAAAGGATTGATATTTATCTTTACCAATAAATATAGAACGATCACGCGGTCGAAACTCGTAACTATCAAATCGAAAACTCAAGAGACTAGCATTATATTGACGATCCCATATAAATCTACGTGTAGTTTTAAATTTAAATAGCTGCGGTACGAGACGAAATTCCCACGTTAAAGTCAAAGCAAGCGTATTTTAACTGAAATATTTGAATAACTCGTTAAAATTTAAACAAGCATGTGCGCTCATAATTAATCGTATCAGACTCATCTTGAGAGGTACTTACTCGAGTCTAAACATTGCACGTGGCATGTTTTAATTTGGGATGAAAAGTACACAGTTTACACGTTCTTACACGCTTTGGTGGGTTTTGAAAGGAAGCACTGAATTTCAGTGACGACTCAAGCTCAAGAGCATTTGAATAACTTTGGCATACATTTTAAGGTAAATGTGTATGTGTGCTCGCCAGTACGTACGCCTCGTAGCAAGCATACACTGACGATATCTAAGGCAGCCAAGGCAGCGCCAGACGGGGCTACGCGGAGATATTGACAGCCCGGTAGCACAGTCGGTAGTGAACCTGCCTGCTGTGCCGAGGGTCGCGGGTTCGAATCCCGTAAGGGACAAATATTTGTATGATGAATATGAATATTTGTACCCGAGTCATGGATGTTTGTATCTACAGGGTGAAATTGATATCATTGGCATCCTTTTAAACTAAGAGTCTACCCATCAAACTGAACAACTTTTACTATGGGAGCAAACCAATCGGAGCAACTAAAAAATCAGCTGTCCCATACTAAACTGCAATGCCTACTCGACTCAAATATATGCAACAGCTGATTTTTTTTTTGCTTCGATCGGTTTGCTCCCATAGTAAAAGTTGTTCAGTTTGATGGGTAGACTCTTAGTTTAAAAGGATGCTAATGATATCAATTTCACCCTGTATATATGTATTCTATATCGTTGTCTAGTCATCATAATACAAGTCCAGGCTAGATTCTGGTACTTTAAATGTGACTAGATAATTGGTGTGACATTGTCCAAGATATTTATATATATTTATTTATTTATATTGTCAGTGTGTGCGTGCTACGAGGCGTACGCCGCGTTTGGTACCACTGTATGAACATGGATTACTGTCTTATACTGTGCTTATACTCAGCTGCATTAAAAAATAATTTTTATTTCGTTCACAGAAATTAACATTTTACAATAATTCGTGATTGGAGTCTCCTTTTGAGCATGATAATGCTTGCGTGGGGAGGCTCCGCTCTTCCATATCCATACTAAAATTACAATGATATTTTGCATCTTAAGATTTTATACAATAATAGAGTTAACCCGCGACTTCGTCCGCACAAATTATATACCAGATTTTAAGTCAGATCATAAGCTATCAAACAAAAAAAGTTTCAACAAAATCGGTTCAGTACTTTTTGCGTGATACTCGAACAAACAAACACCCAAACAAACAAACAAATAAACAAACAAACAAACAAACAAACAGACAGACAAAAAATCCAAAAATTTGTGATTTGGAATCAGGGACAGGTAAAAACCATGTCGTAATTTTTTTTTGTAAATATCTTCAATGTACAGAAACATTTCGGTTACAGTTTTATAATAGTTTAGATATAGAATAGTTTGACACAAAGTAAATTTATTTATTTATATTATATTAACATCATATCCCTATCTAAATTGTTTTTTATTTTATTTATATTAACATTACATTATACATTATCAACATTATACATTATATTAATAGACTGATTATGAGATTTACAGAAAATACAATTTCTTCACTACAATCTTTTAAAAGGTTGTTCCCAAAATCACAATTTGAACAACACGAACATACCGAATGAATAAATACGAAACGAGAAAGGTTTCCATCAATACCTCGAAGAAAAGGAAAGAGCAAAACATAAGCACATCCCGAAAACAGGGCTGCGGAGCTCTGAAGATTCCATTACGGGTATTCCCCTTAAATAGACTCCTCTCAGTATTCGTATGCCTAAGAGATAGGTGTCAAAATGGCTTGATTCGCGTGACTAGGCATGTAGAACGAACATTACGTATATTCGACAAAAACAACCCATCACGGCGAACGCTTCGCATGCAAACGTCAAGCGATGTCACATGAAGCGATGGAAGCCCTGTGTGTGACAGCAAGAACATTTCGACATGTAGGCACTTACATATACGTATGTATAGCAGGCATGTAGGCATAGAACGACACTTGTTTCTTACACCAAGACAAATGACGGATCGACAACTAATAACACATCTATTCGGGTTACTACGACAGCTATGTGTGTATATACAGGTTGTCCCAAAACTCAACGTCAAGCTGCAAATAGGAAATAGGTGAGTTTATAACTGTTCGGGGAAAAATACGAAAAAAATTGTTGGCCAATTTAATCAAATTTTCAAAATGATATCATGACTGATATCAATGACAAACATACATACATACATACATACACATATGAAATTTTGTATATTTGTTTGGAAGCCCTAATAGATTAACATATGTGAATATTTTGCAATTCCTATAATTTTACATAAACAACGTGTTAATGAATTAACGCAAAACCTCATACACCCCAACCTTAGACTACTTATATCCGGACCGGCCTTGCGGTTGCATTTCCCCTCTGCCACGGTATAAGAGCGATGATCATGTACATTCAACATTCAATTTTATAACTTATCACTAAACTAGACAGCCTATTATTGCGAAACAATAATTTCGAACTTAGAACGTTTGGAGTTTACACGAGACTACTTTTCATGATTTTGAACATTCAAAATTAGAATCTAAAGTCATAGGGAATAAAATCCAAAGTTGCGGATAACATGTTACCTCGCCCCCCGCAAAAAGTGTTAGAAAGTTTGTTAGCAGAATGACACGTGCTTACTCGTCCCGATATAAGTATTCTAAGACCCCAACTGATTTATAACAAAATAATTAGATTGAAACAATAATTTCATTATTTTGATAGTTAAATTTAAAGTTATAAAAATGATTTGTTATCATTTCAGCACTGAAAGAAAGCGCTAACGTACACATGCATACATTTTCATAATCTTGTTTTAATAGTAAGTCTGTAGTACACTCACCCTGAGTGTGCCCGTGGTGGGTTGACATCGGGTTCAGAAAATTTAAAATTTTGCTAACGAATTATTTAATATTTTGAAAAAAATTACCTATGTTGAAACCATGATAATTCGACTCTGCTCTCGATTCTAAACAAACTACTTTCTAGTTTTGCGTTAATTCATTAACACGTTGTATACGTATCGAATTGATAACCTCCTTTTTTTTGAAGTCGGTTAAAAATATATTTTTTTTGGTCTTGGCTGCGGTCCATTCTACCCTGCTCCCGCATCACAATAGGATGTAGTATCACCTACAGTATCACAGAGTACTATAATTACTACTAAGACGAAAGAAGTTTGGCGGAAGGCCATATAATGTGAGACCCAGGCATATAGGTCCCATACATGAATGAAACTTTGTAATACGTGTAGAGTGAAACAAAACTAACAAAAAAGGAAATTGGTTGTAATGTGTAGAAGTTGGGGGAAAGGTATTTCTCCTTATGATACCTTTTGTATCAAGTGTGTGAAACTCATAATCTTTCTTACTAGGTAGCCCACTCAATCTTCTACGCATTCATTGTGTTTGTTTTAATGAAAATTCACGATAACCGTACAATATTATGATAATGGAATCAAACGACATCACACGCACTATCAGTTCAATAAAGCCAAATACGTTCCGTATCGTCCAAAAACTACTTCAGTGATAATATTAGATGAAAATAGCTGTCATGGTTGCGTTTTGCTACTGCTTTTTGGATGATTTGTCTATTTTACTAGTAATTTCTACTTTTGAAACCGGACTTCTAGAGATGAGGAAGTTTTTTAAAAAATGCCTTAATTTTTTCTGTTTTTAATAATTATGACCGCCGTCCTGAAGGGCTATTAGTTTTCGTAAAAATGGCTGGGTCCAAATTCGCCAAAGTTCTTTGTAAATAATTCCTCCATCGGCATTGGTTTATTCCTCCGTACCTCATTCTATCTCTTACGCACTGCTGAATCAACTAAATGGAGCATATAAATGTATGCCAGTAGCAAGTGTCGCAATTAATTATTATCGTCTCAACAAACAGCTGTCATTGGCGGTCCTTACTTGTCTCGTTTCATTCCAAACAACATGGCTCCCCATATAATTCGTATGTCTAGGAAGTAAGTATGAAAATTGTTTGGTTCACGGGACTCTGTTGGATGAAACTATGGAGACAATTTGCAAGCAGGATTTGATTATAAAGAGTAATGAACTATATTGTTTGGACATGCTATGAATAGGCTGTTTTATCCTTGGAGTTAGGGAAGATGATGGTATTTATACAGGGTGAAATTGATATCATTAGCATCCTCTTAAACTAAGGGTCTACCCATCAAACTGAACAACTTTCACTATGGGAGCAAACCGATCGGACCAAAAAAAAAGTCAGCTGTTCCATACTAAACTTCAACGCCTACTCGACTCAAATGATTATTTTTTTGCTGCGATCGGTTTGCTCTCATAGTGAAAGTTGTTCAGTTTGATGGGTAGACTCTTAGTTTAAAAGGATGCTAATGGTATCAATTTCACCCTATAGAATAAATGTATGTGATCTTTTATATCTCTAGGTAGAATGAACGAATATACTATTGTTATGTTCATAGAATACTGTTTTAAATAATGTTTCTCAACGTGAATAGGATAAGGGTTAATCTACTTGCTTATGATTCTCTTGGGGTTGGCGCAATAGGTATGACAATTCTTCCATTCATCTCTCTTAGCCGTCATTTCAGCACTTACTGCTTTAATACACATATCATCCTTCAAACAATCTTTCTTCGGCCTTACTCTCCTACCATATCCACATTCATACTTAAGGTGGTTTCAGTCCATACAAACGTTTGACGCACAATACGCGTAGTAACATACAATGTAGTAACATTACTACATGTCGACCGAACTGGTAACAAATGGTTGTATGGGCGGAATTAATAAAAGTAATATTTTGTATAGGGAAAAATAGTTCAGAAAATCTAGATGTCGCGTATCAAATAACATTTGCAATTTATAATATAATTACGAAGATATAAAGCTTTGAAAGTTTTGTATGAAAAATGTCAAAGCTTTATGTCTTCGTAATTATATTAAAAATTTTCAGATTCTAGAGACATCTAGATTTTCTAAACTATTTTTCCATAAATACAAAGTCACTTATATTAATACCGTCTACGCGTATTGTGCGTCAAAGTTTTGTATAAAATTGACCCCTCTGCAACCGCCTTAACACTCGTCTCGTAAAATGACAACTTACTAGTCTCTTTTTATCCGACTGCGCCAGAATGAGGGTAATGTGTTTTTCTGTCCACGTTACTCCTTCATCAAGTTTCTGTGCCCATAAATGGGTATCATATGAAATACAACAAATTGTATACCACCTTTATGTACTTTACCATATTATGATGCAAAAATGGCCAAGGAAAGTCGACGTCCATCTTCCTTCTCTATTCATTTGAAGGCCCATCGATTTTAGTCCCACGAACGCAATCATCGAACCAAACTTTTTCACGAAAAAGCACGGAACGCACTGCCCGTTTTTGCACTACACCATTACTCACGACACATTTGCGCGGTTGGCTTACCAAATTTCAACACAAAGTAATCTCGGTCCCCACGACCTCCTATATATCAACAACTTGTGACGTTTCCAGCTAATGTTTCAACCGAGGCGATGTTACATAGCGAAATAGTGTAATTAGCTACTGCCGAGCCAACTGGAGGATTTTAAGATCGTATTACCAGCGATTTAAGGGTTTCTATGGGTTAAGTAATTTCTGTGACTCGAGTATAATTGGTGGGATCATGGTAATTTAGATGAGCTTTGCCTTAGATAAGTCAAATTTGTGGGTTATGTGGGACTTAATCAGGGTTCACACTTCACAGTTATAATAGTTATGGGAAATAAATAGCATGGCAATCAAGTATATTATAAGCTAAACTTATAAATGGAAAATAGTTTACCTCAGCCCAGCTAGAGGTTTACATTTTAAGAGACATTTTCGTAGCTGCTGCATTTACCAACACAATTCAACTCTTCATATTTCTTTCAAGATTTTTGTATTCTTATTCTTCATCATCATCAGTCTATATAAGTCTCACTGCAGGGCACAGGCCTGTCCCCAGGGTGTACGGGTGTTAGTCCACCACGTGTGCATACGCATCGGAATTTATTCTTCAGTGTATGTAAGTTTCCTCATGAAATTTTCCTTGACCCTTGTCTGTCGGCTATTCTAATCATCCGTGATTTATTGAATCCCTATTACAAGAATTATATAATTCTTAAGTTTAAAAAATATCGCCCATCAGACGTAAGCAGAGAATCAAGAGGAGGGACGACAGATGGCACTTGACGTTAATATAAAATTAATTGCGTCAACGAAGCGGAATTAAGGATTCCGAGGCGACTGAAATGAGCTCGCCTTTACTTAAAGCCGCTAAAAATATGTATTTTTTGCGAACATTTGAATACTATATTTTAAAGAAGTTTCAATACAGCCAGCAGTGGAGTCAAATTAACTTTGTCTTTCATAATCCAAGCTTCCACCAGAACTATCTTCACTCGTGGATACGTGTTAACATATCGACACAAAGATCCGTAAAAACTTGATTGGAGATGATGATGCCAATGAATTATATTTTTACTTATTTAAATAAATAGGTCAAATTATGATTCAGACAAATAGCAAACGTCCACTGTTAAACATAGACCTCCCCAATGATCTACAAAAGAACGATTTCGTGCAGCTCGCATCTTAGATGTTCCCCGGAACCTTAACCAGACCTAAAATAATCGTTACAACGGAATAATAGAAACAGATTTTGTACAAGGTAAATTTTTAGTCAGTGTGTATATCTTAAGGTTGTTTCAGTCCATACAAACGTTTGACGCACAATACGCGTAGACGGAATTAATAAAAGTAATATTTTATACATGGAAAAATCTAGATGTCGCGTATCAAATAACCTTTGCAATTTATAATATAATTACGATTTATATTATTATTTATATCTTCGAAATTATAATTATTATAAATTTCAAATGTTATTTGATACGTGACATCTAGATTTTCTAAATTATTTTTCCATAATATATACAAAGTTACTTATATTAATACCGTCTACGCGTATTGTGCGTCAAAGTTTCTTATAAAATTGACCCCTCTGCAACCACCTTAACCATGCATTCTGCTCATCGAACTGAACAACTTACACAATAGAGTAAATTTCCAAAAAAATCATCTGCAGTTTTATACAAAACTGCATGACCTACTCGACTCAAATCTATGGAACAGCTGCTTATTTTTTCGCGATTTTCGTAGAATGTATGGTAAAATTATTTGCACTGACTAAGAATATTTCCTGTAAAACATTGTAATTTCCATCCTGAAACCTTTGAATGTGCTAAAAGTAGCCCTCGCTTACTTATAAGTCCACAAACATGCGATTGGCAAAACCGTTTATGAATACCCCGAAATGGAATACAGCCGTGAATATGTATGTATATCTATGTTGTTTATCATAGTTTGTTCAGATCGAATTCCACTCACGCCCGACGACATATGGTGAAGTTTCAGAAGGAAAATTGGCGCCTCAGCACAGCGAAACGCACTCTGAATTACAAAAGTGTAATACAACACGAATAGCTACAACTATGTATGGCTGAACATAGCATAGCGAGAGTACATACACAACTTGTATTATAGGTTCTATTTTATCGTATTACAGATAAGAAATGCGATGACAGCGATGATTACGGATGGGTTCTGAGAAATAAAATATGTATTTACAACCGAATAACGGATACGTCTCGTCATTCTCAAGAGCGAATCACCTTTTTTTTGTGGATCCTACAGGCTAAGACCTACTTCTCTAATGTACGTAATATTTAACATAACATACCATAATTATTCTCAAAACTATGAGCTAATAATATAAATGTTTGTTTCGCCATTACTAAATTCAATACTAATTAACAAGCAATGGTAACCGATTGCAACATATCATTTAACAACAATCAACTCTCTAATAATCTATAAACAACATCATGCAAATACAAATTGGTGATTCAAATGTCCCATATTATGGGGCATGAGACAACAATTACGAAATTCCCAGACAATCGCAATTGCATTGCTATTTTTAGCAACCCATATTGTCATTTCCCGAATCGTCTAGACAATTAGGTTCAATTTATAACAATTTGTTAGCATGTCTGCTGTGTGTCAAACAGGAAGCTGGCATAGGCATAAGGTATAATATCTTTATGGGCAGCCTCGGTCTAATCATTATAAATCCATGGTGTCAAATATTTGAAGAAGTTTCCAAAATTGTCTATAACTCATAATCTTTCGAAAGATAAAGACTATTCCATAGACACAACAGAAATCCTTCGCATCCCGTGAACTGACTCCACGATTCGTTTTACTTTACGAAGTGGGGTAAAAATGCGTGCCACCAAGATGTCGTATTTGGGTTATTTCCCATAACATGGTATAAATTCCTCAGCGAGCTTATGTCTCCCCACCTTCATACATTCTCAGACAACTGAAGTAAGGGATCACAGAAAGGATTTCAGAGATTAGACGCGTCGAATGCATCTGTAGTTCGACTTACTCCGTTCCGACCCACTCGTAAGCTTAGCTGGAAAGTCGGCAAACAGAGGATTTGTTCTTTTTAGGGGTCCTCGACAATTGTGTGAAACCTCAAGATAAATCTTGCACTTGTTTCCTTTAAACTCGCGTTTTTCCTTAAACGTGAAGCCATTTATTTAAATACAAAAACTGACTTTGAAATTTTTCACTGTAAAATATGTTTACTGTATATTTAATGTCTTCAACGAAATATCTCTTGTGGTGTACGCCAAAAAGGGCCATACATTCTCATAAAAGTGAGTTGAATTCTCAACGAAAGAATACGGGGTAAACAGAGAAAGCGAAAGTAATTACGGTCCAAATGCACAATTACTGGCCGAGCGCAAACTGCAACGGAAAACATTATTCATAGCCGCGCAATTTCTGAACAAGGACGGTTAAAATTCAAAGTCAAAACGCCACGAACAATACCGCCGAAAGCGTAAAACCAACCGCGACTTTTGAAAAGAGCCAGCGAACCATGCGAATTTACGGGAAACTCAGGACAAAACCGGCTATGTCCTAGAGACAAATTCCCGCACACAGAATAATAACTGCCGACGACAATTCCAGAAATTCGGTGCAATTTTGTTCCAATTGTAGACGCCGAAGAATGTCGGATGTTCCATTATGATTAGTAATAATGACGCTTCCGAATGCTCTCTCTGAATTTGAACAAAGAAAATTCTTAGTTACAATACGTATTCAGCTCACGGATACTATTAGGGTCGTCATAAATTTACCTATAACACGTATAATAGCTTGGGAACATCAAAAAGGTTAACCGTGAACAAACATGGTGTAAGCGAGTTCTAATCTGTGTTGCGGCAGGCGGCTGTGTTTTGTTAGGCGACGTCGCTCTGATAGTGGCCAGTCCCGCATTAAAATTAAATTCTCTGCAGCCTGCGAAGGCGGGTCAGCACTCGTTCATTATTGAAGAGAAAATGAAAGGCAAGCGGGTCGACCTCCATTGAGATTCGCAGTTTAGTTCACATGTTGCTCACACAATTTTGTATATTAATTTAGTTTTAACTCCCATATCGTATTAGCGCAGAATCGAATCTTGATGTAGTCAAAGATTTAATTTCCTGTATATCCTGTTTTAATGACTAAGGGTCAGCGCACATCTAGCGAAGAACTGTTTGAGCATTTCCAAGTGCTCAATGGAATGTCGTCCTTATCCTCCAGCAAACACGACGACATTTCATTGGACACTGGAAAATGGTCAAGCAATTCTACGCCATATAGGTATGCGCTGACCCTAAGGTGAAAGAATCGAACAGAAGAGGGTGAACGGTAAATTTCCATACATTTGCCAAAGAACCCTCTCCAGCCCAACATAGTTGGCCTAAATTTGCTGTCACTTGGACGGAATAATGCGAATGCTACTTTGAGGGTCATGACGTCACTCGGACGAGAATGAACCAGACTTGAGTTAAGCAACTACCCACAGCGTAGCGTAAGTAATATTGATTTATTATAACAAACAACTAGGTACGTAGACAGTTTTGACGTTCTTCCAACAAAGGGTGATAAATTGTCCCAACAGTAAGATGGCTTTGTTTTAACATGCCAGCAGGAAGTTCTTGAAGCAGCAGGCTTATTCTTATCGCTTTTAATTTGAAACGATGCCAGAAAAATAAAGAGGCTCCCACAAGCGTGGGGCGTCGGTATAATGCGACGGTGTACGGCGATTACTTAAGTTTAGTGCGGCTGCGGACCGAATTACACGAAATGGCGCCCGACGCGGGGCCCGGTATAAGTAAGCAAATTGTGAGAACGAAACGCCTAGAAATTGCAAATTCAACTCCAACGCGTTTTGTTCGCGGCCCGCAATTCGCGCACCTCCACAGTTCCTTACTTACATTATTTAAAGAAGTAGCCGCGAGAGGAGATTTTCTCTGTGCGAGTTTTTTGAACGACTCCAGAAAATTCATTTGTAATTCATACAAAATTCTTGCACTTCTTTCCCTTGGCGGTTTATTATTCTTTTATATTTTCTACTGCTACAAAACGTACCTGCTATTCACATTTAACATCTAAACATCTGCATTTTTTAACACAAAGTTACACAACTAAATGGATAAAAAAATCGTCTGGTACAATTTCGCTTACCGCACCAAAAATTTTTCGCTACAAATCACGACGAAAAAAGATTGTACAAACAAATGTACAAATTAAGCACAAACGAGGCGCCATTTGCCCTGTAATTTCACCGGACTTTTGGTAAAAGGGAGTCGACCTCTTCGATATTTCGCTTCACGGAATAAATGCTTGCCTATAATTTTAACAAATTCCCCTGCCGATGTTGCATTACATTTCGCGACAGAGCATTTTGAGGCGTGATTACGTACCGAAAAAACGCTAAGAGGCTCTCCCTTCAGCGACGTTACATCTTAATGTAGCCACAATGTAACATAATGGCAAGATATTTAGACCACGAGTGCTCCTGACTGCTATACATCAAACGAAGACATTACCACAAGACGCCTGTTAGATACCGACAGCATAAAATATTCTCAACGTTTTGATATATTTGAAGGATATGGAAATCGGTGGTGGCAGGGAGACGGAATATGTATGCTGGGTTCGTTTATGGCATGAAAAAATATGGAGATAACAATCGGGGAATTTATCTGTGGTCCAAAATGTCACGGACGCATGCAGGCAAACAAAGGCGGGGCAAGAAAATGGCTTGATCGAAAGGGTGATATTTCGTGGGTTGCTTGGCTTGCGCACAAAATTTTAATAACTCACTTTCCTTTCAGTAGAGTGTATACATCAGAGTTTATTTACACAAATACACTCAATATAATAACCGGTTATTACATTAAGTTAATATTACATATACTTAGGTAAATATAATGTTCAGTTATGTAAGGCAGGAATCAAAGAGAAATAATTAACGAAAAAGTGGTTTCGTATTACGCAAATTACAAGCGAGTTTAAAACTGCCATAGGCAACTTAATTTACTCCACAAATAACTTTTCAACCATCGTGTCTTTTTTTCCAACGCTACATAGTGAGTTTTTTGACAACAAGTATCGGAAAGTAGAAGTGTTCCTATTCAATCTATCTATACATACTTATAATCAAACCGTAGACATAAGTTTGGAGTAGAAAAACATCTTCTTTCATCTCAATTTTTACCCGACTGCGCCAGAAGGAGTGCTATGTTTTATATGTTACTTTTTCGAAATAAAAGTAGGAGCGGAAGCTTATTCTAGACTAACTGGAAAGTCCAAAACGAATGCATATTTCTTAAAAACATTCACATTAAGTTTGTAAAAACTAGAGGGTTCGAGCTTCCTCTTTCAGATTCCAAACTTTTGAATGAAAGAATAAGTATAGCTACATACATTATGCACACTCCCTGCCTCCCACCAATGTTGATCTCACCCCCTCTCGGTGGTATGAGAGGAGACATACGGTAAGCAGTGGTGTATTCCTCTCTCACTCGCACTCACCACATGAGTAACTACATGAGCACTCACTCAGCTTACATGTCCTATCCTCTTCTTGTCAGTACGAGCTCGTTTGTATGAAGCGTCTAGGGTTTGACCAAGTTTCATAAAAGGAAAGCTATAATATACAGGTAAGTACAGAAACGGCGAATTCAGATCATCAAACTTAACAACTTTCACTATGAAGCCAACCTCAGGAAACGCGAAAAAATCCGCACATTCGAGTCGGATAGGTACTGCAGTTTTGTATGGAACAGCAGATTTTTTAATCACGTTTCCGAGGTTGGTTCCAAAGTGAAACTTGTTCAGTTTGTTGGAATTCACCGTTTAAGTATTTGCCGCACTGTCCCCCTTACAGCCTGTACCTATAAGTTCTTATACTAAAAGCACAATGGAAAATTCTAAGTAGAAAATATCTTAGTAGCTAAATCTGAACAACACGTGTAAAGAGGCATGGGGCGTGTCACTGGCACGACGTCAGTCTGAACCCTCCTAATGAAGGGCTCGAGCCCGTCTGAAGACACTTTGTCTCCAACTTTTTTTGCTGCCACTACATCTGTACTTGTATGGATGAATAATTTAGTAAGTCGAGTGTGTAGTTTTTCTAAGGCGAATGTTTCTGACAGAAGGTATATTTTATTTTGCAGCGAAATATTCATGGAAATTACATTTGAATCGTAAGCAATCTAATTTGGTACTGAAGCTTTCTTATTCATATTAGACTTGTTATTTTGGATTATTAGAAAACGTGCTTGAAATTTATTCAAATTACATTGAAATAATTTGTATTTCTTTACATTTCAGAAAAAAGTTGTTTAGTGCAGAGATAGCAATGCTGAGTTCATTATCTTCGGACCGTAAAATTAACTTTGAATGTTTATAAGAAAAAATTATTAGCATCAAAAGCAGTCAGTAGTTTCAAAGCATTTGATACGACAAAGGATGCGATATTATGTAGTTACAGTAAACTAATTTGAAAACTAGGCTACCGTAGAAACTTGTCATAGCAAAATAAGGCGATAGCGACAAGTTTCTAGGGTGGCCTACATTTTAATTTTAAATGTAGGTTATCTTAGAACCTTTTTACAATCACTTGTATCGTCATTGTAATGTGACTGTATGTCACTTTTAATTTCATAACCTGTTGTTATTTTAATTTTTCTGTGTAATAGTGGCAAGTTTCTACGGTGGCCTACATTTTAATTTAAATGCAGGCCATCTTAGAACCTTTTTACAATCACATGTAACGTCATTGTAATGTGACTGTATGTCACTTGTAATTTCATAATCTGTTGTTAATTTGATTTTTCTGTGTAATAGTGACAAGTTTCTAAGGTACCCTACATTTTAATTTTAAAATGCTATCTTAGAACCTTTTTAGAATCACTTGTAACGTCATTGTTATGTGACTGTGTGACACTTGTAATTTCATAATCTGTTGTTATTTTAATTTTTCTGTGTAATAGTGGCAAGTTTCTACGGTGGCCTACATTTGGCATTGTGGCGAACCAAATTAATGTAAAACGTAGTGATTATTTGCTCAGTGGTGTGATGAATCTGTTTATTATTTTGGTACCTATTCTGTATTTTTGTATGGCAATAAAGTGTATTTTATTTTTAAATTTTTTTTATTGGGTATCAGTGAAAGCCAATTGCTATTTTTGCTGTGTGAAAGTGCTACGGTGGCCTTAATTTCAACTTGGTTGACTATACCTACTGTAATGTTTTTATTTACATAATTTTTTGTATGACCTAGTTACGCTACAAATTTTAGAAATCATAGAAAAATGTTATTAAGCGGCCAAGCGCTATATAACACTGACTGAATATTTAAAATGCGAACCACATAGATGCATCTGCGGTTCCATGGTGGAGGCCAATGGGCACCACGCTTTGAGTTGCCGTCGCTGCTCGGGGAGATTTCCTCGCCACCATGCCCTGAATGATATCGTCAGGAGGGCTCTCGTATCTGCCAACGTCCCGTGCGTACTTGAGCCGCCTGGTCTCAGCCGTGCCGATGGCAGGAGGCCGGATGGCTTGACTTTGGTGCCCTGGCAGAGAGTCGGATAGGTACTGCAGTTTTGTATGGAACAGCAGATTTTTTAATCACGTTTCCGAGGTTGGTTCCAAAGTGAAACTTGTTCAGTTTGATGGAATTCACCGTTTAAGTATTTGCCTGACTGTCCCCCTTACAGCCTGTACCTATAAGTTCTTATACTAAAAGCACAATGGAAAATTCTAAGCAGAAAATATCTTAGTAGCTAAATCTGAACAACACGTGTAAAGAGGCATGGGGCGTGTCACTGGCACGACGTCAGTCTGAACCCTCCTAATGAAGGGCTCGAGCCCGTCTGAAGACACTTTGTTTCCAACTTTTTTTGCTGCCACTACATCTGTACTTGTATGGATGAATAATTTAGTAAGTCGAGTGTGTAGTTTTTCTAAGGCGAATGTTTCTGACAGAAGGTATATTTTATTTTGCAGCGAAATATTCATGGAAATTACATTTGAATCGTAAGCAATCTAATTTGTTACTGAAGCTTTTTTATTCATATTAGACTTGTTATTTTGGATTATTAGAAAACGTGCTTGAAATTTATTCAAATTACATTGAAATAATTTGTATTTCTTTACATTTCAGAAAAAAGTTGTTTAGTGCAGAGATAGCAATGCTGAGTTCATTATCTTTGGACCGTAAAATTAACTTTGAATGTTTATAAGAAAAAATTATTAGCATCAAAAGCAGTCAGTAGTTTCAAAGCATTTGATACGACAAAGGATGCGATATTATGTAGTTACAGTAAACTAATTTGAAAACTAGGCTACCGTAGAAACTTGTCATAGCAAAATAAGGCGATAGCGACAAGTTTCTAGGGTGGCCTACATTTTAATTTTAAATGTAGGTTATCTTAGAACCTTTTTACAATCACTTGTATCGTCATTGTAATGTGACTGTATATCACTTTTAATTTCATAACCTGTTGTTATTTAAATTTTTCTGTGTAATAGTGGCAAGTTTCTACGGGGGCTTACATTTGGCATTGTGGCGAACCAAATTAATGTAAGACGTAGTGATTATTTGCTCAGTGGTGTGATGAATCTGTTTAATATTTTGGTTTTGGTTTTTTTTTGGTACCTATTCTGTATTTTTGTATGGCAATAAAGTGTATTTTATTTTTAATTTTTTTTTATTGGGTATCAGTGAAAGCCAATTGCTATTTTTGCTGTGTGAAAGTGCTACGGTGGCCTTAATTTCAACTTGGTTGACTATACCTACTGTAATGTTTTTATTTACATAATTTTTTGTATGACCTAGTTACGCTACAAATTTTAGAAATCATAGAAAAATGTTATTAAGCGGCCAAGCGCTATATAACACTGACTGAATATTTAAAATGCGAACCACATCTATGCATCTGCGGTTCCATGGTGGAGGCCAATGGGCACCACGCTTTGAGTTGCCGTCGCTGCTCGGGGAGATTTCCTCGCCACCATGCCCTGAATGATATCGTCAGGAGGGCTCTCGTATCTGCCAACGTCCCGTGCGTACTTGAGCCGCCTGGTCTCAGCCGTGCCGATGGCAGGAGGCCGGATGGCTTGACTTTGGTGCCCTGGCAGAAAGGCAAGTGCCTTTTATGGGATGCAACGTGCGCCAGCACTTTCGCCGCCAGCTACCTTAGTCGCACGTCGCGGACGCCTGGAGCAGCCGCGGAGCTGGCTGCCGTCAGGAAGTGGGACACGTACTTGGCCCTGGTGACCGATTATCTTTTTGTTCCTGTCGCTGTTGAGACCACGGGGGTTTGGGGAGCCGAGGCTAAGATCTTCATTGCGGAGGTAGGCCGTCGACTGAGGGAGCGTAATTGTGACCCCCGTTCCGGGTCGTTTCTGGTGCAGAGGCTAGCCTTAGCTATTCAACGTGGCAACGCTGCGAGCATTATGGGCTCCTTTGCGCCAGGATCGACAAGGGGCGGGTTATTTGACTGAGCATGTATTTCTTTGTTCTGACGAAGCTTGTTGCTGATTTTTGACTGTTTTTATATCTTTGTATTTGACGACGCTTGTGCTGACTGCTTTATTTTAAAATGTTATGTGCCTCAAAACCATATAGGAAACGTTCTTAGGGAAATAAGTGCCTACTATATTATAAGTCGTATTTAGTCGAATACCTCGCTATCTATTCTATACTACAACAACTCTACATAGCAAAAAAAGCATTACAATAGTAACAATACACCCTGTATTAGGGTAAACAGTGGCATTACTTTAAGGGGTGATTGTACCCATGATACTGAAAAAATGTCCCTAAGAAACCTATGAAAATTTTGGACTTTCCGTACTAAATGCAATTAGCTGATCGAGCATTAAAATTTTTATGAAAAGTTAAAGAAAAATGCTTATTTCTTATAGATTTCTTAGGGAAAGTTATTCAGTATCATGGGTACAATCACCCCTTAAGAGGGCTATCACAGTCCAGTGGCGCCCTCATCACATTAAAAAAGATTTCTCAACAAAGAAAGCCTAAATTAAAAAAGTGCTCAACATCAAAACTACAAAAGCCTTCAAGCTATTTTCATAGAATACTTTTATAGGTTTTTAAAGGTCTAAACATACAAATTTTGAAAAAAGAAAAAAAACTGCCGCTTTTGTTTTTATTCGAAATCGTCTAAAAGTGGAATGTTTAGAACATATAAAAGTATTGTATAACAATGGCTTGAAGGCTTTTGTAGTTTATCTGTTGAGCACTTTTTTAATTTAGGCTGTCTTTATTGAAAAATCTTTTTTAATGTGATGAGGGCGCCACTGGACTGCGATAGCCCTCTTAAAGTAAATGCAACTGTTTGTCCAAACACTCTGTATACACATACCCTAAACATGCTTAGTTCACCGATACTCAATAAATAACCATCGTATTACCTTAGTAAATACCTATTCCATTCCGATACGAGTACTTATACTAGCTTCTAACGGATGTAATAGCAATTAGTATGGACGTTGATAACCCTACTGCAATTTCCGTATTAGACTGCTAAGGAAGGACATTTCCGATTTAAGATCATTAATATACCTAACGATCTAGCTAGTTTACGTAGCTGTTTAGTATTTAGATATAAGATTATAAATGCTGATTTAGTTTCTTAACATCATCAGCCCTTTTTTTACGACTTAGGACGATAACCAAAGAAAATATGAGAGAAATAAAAGTGCACTACTGTCACAGTATAAGAAAGAGTATCTATTACTAGATACAGTACGGACACTCCCTTCCTCCCACCAACTTTTTACCTCACCCACTCTATCGCCCCCCACACAGCACAGAATATCTACTAGATAATCTTGTAGACATTTGCTCTGTTGGGGCCTCTGGTTACCGCGCACTGGTTACTCGTTACGTACGAAGAAGACTTAAGGTTCAATTTCTTTGGTTTCACATGTGCTGACGTCATCTTGTCAATTTCAAATTTTTGTATGCAGTGTCCGGGCTGTGCCACTGTCATGGAAAAGAATACTAATTACCGCATGAGTAAATATCCCAATGAGATTTTCTAACATATAGTCATACGATTTTTTAAGGGGCTGATAAGATCATCAAGTTGAACAACTATCTCTACTGGACTAAATAACGAAATCGAAAAAATCTGTTGTCCCATACATTTGGGTCGAGTCGAAGTTTTGTATGAAACAGCAGAAGACGCGCGTGCCCATACATTGTCCACTCACCGAGCCCGTTGTTCCAAAGGCCGAGCAGCGTGTAGGCCTATGCCCTCTAGTGGGATTCTAAATGCTATAACTTACAGACTTTTTAGGTTATTCACAAAGTTATAAAACCTTAAATTGGTATCGAAATTATAAGCCGAATTATATAAATAAAAAACGGTCAAGTGCGAGTCGGTCTACTCGCACACCGAGGCCGAGGGTTCCGTACAACATATTAATGTAAAAAAATTTTTTTTTAGTCAGGCACTTTTATCGTGAGACCGACTCACACTTGGCCGGTTTTTATGATTTTTTGTTAAACTGTAGAGTTTGCTCTATAATCACACAAAGTTTGACGTTTGTATGTATTACCGTTTGTACCATAGAGCGAGAAGAAAAAAAACGTTGATAAAAGCTAGTTTCTTTTTGAGAACCCCCCTTAATTTTTAACTTTTTGACATTTTTATTATTTGTTAGCAAATCCGCCGTAATAACGCACATTCTGTAAAGACGGACAGACGGACAGACGGACGGACGGACGGACGGACGGACAACGTAGGCTTAGTAATAGGGTCCCGTTTTCACCCTTGGGTACGGAACCCTAAAAATGCCAAAATAATTCCGCCAATACTGGAATTTAGGTGAGCCATTATGTACAATCAGAAAGCGATAAGCCCAGTAGCCTAGATCCCAATAAGTCTCCTTGATTTGGAGCTATCCCAGCGGTCAGTGACTTTCCCTAAGCTTTCCTAAATTCCTGTAAGATATGTGCTCCAATTTACGTCGACCTACCTAAATCAATACGAGTCCCAAACAATACCCCAACGCCTCAAACCACAACGTGAGAATACAAAGAAGACTGAAGGCCCACAATATTGCTTTCACTATTAAAAATCTAAACATTTGACTGATTGACGGACAACGCACAGCACAGCCTAAACTACTGGAGATAGAAACAAGAAAAGACAATGCGGGTTTTATATGGAAGGTCGGCGCCTTATTTTTCGCCGTTGTTTTTGGCGCGGCCGGCAACCAAACTTGAATATTTTATTTCAGAATAAAGTAACAAATAACACTTGTTAACATGTATATCCCTAAACTCAGTCCGAACGGAGATATAAAGGCTTGTAGTTGAAAATATATTCATTACGTTTACTTCAAGCCTTCATATCTAAGTTCGGACTGAGTTTCGAGATATTTGTAAAAACAAGTTTTGTTTGTAATTTTATATTGTATTGTTTTGTAGTCTAAGTTTGATTTTCTCTAAGTTTGATTGATGGCCGCGCTAAAAAAAAGGCGAAAAGAAAAAAGGCACCATTTTTAGGCATTGGTTTTTGGATTACATAATTGTATAGGGCATGTAGGGCGTACTAAGAAAGGGTCTTTCGATAATCAACCCCTAAAGGGGTGTGTCGAAGTTTGTCGAAGTTCACGCAGACGATTCTTATCAGCTTTTAAACAATGTTATTCAGGGAATTTTTTCCTTATTAGTTCTTTGTCTATGTCACTACCCAATATGTAGTGACATTACATATATTTATAACACAACTATGTGGCTCTAAAAAATAAACAAATTATGGTTCCACTATTTACTTAATACCAGAATTTTTGTGTCAATTTCAGTAATTGAATGGGATTCAAAGATGATAATATATTGTTTATTAAATGGAGAAATGAATAAAAATATCTAACAGCTATCTTGAGAATTTATTTATACGTGCGCCTCAATCGTGCGTTTCACTGAGTAGACCTTCTGTATTCTTATTTTTGTGACAATAAGTAGAATAACAATAAAGTAGGGTAAACACTCCCAATTGTGCCATTCTAATTGCCCCAACGAGTACTAAATATAAACTGTAAAACCGTAAGCACAGTTAAGTTGGGTAAGCTAAGATAAGCCAACGGTATAGTGTTGGCAACTGGCCATATTGTGCCCCTACTAAGCACTGAGACCGTAACACATTTATATGATAATGTTGAAAGTCTTTATAGTGATAAGGTTAGAATTTGTTAGGTTTTTAACCGACTTCAAAAAAAGGAGGAGGTTTCTCAGTTCGACCGTATATAATTTTTTTTTTTATGTGTGTTCGCGGATAACTTCGTCGTTTATGAACCGATTTTGATGATTCTTTTTTTGTTGGAAAGGAGATGTTCCGAGGGTGGTACCATGATAAGGAAACCAGGATCTGATGATGGCATCCCATAGAAATCGAGGGAAACCTTCGAAAATCGTACTGCCGACTAGTGCGTTTTTTAATTTAAAGCACTCCTATTAAATCGAACTAATCAATTCACCACTGAAAATTGTGAAATAAACAAAATTTTAACAAAAAATTAAAACCGCCTTCAAAAAAACTAAAAAGTTAAAAAATAATATTGCAGCCTATGACTTTTTCGTTCGCATCATAAGAACATTAATTTGTTTTATAGAAGTCGGTGTCAAGCCAAGCCAAAAAATACAAGCCATGTCGCGAATCGAACCGGCTTGACAGCGACTTCAATAAAACAAATTAATGTTCTTATGATGCGAACGAAAAAGTCATAGGCTGCAATATTATAATTTTAACTTTTTAGTTTTTTTGAAGGCGGTTTTAATTTTTTGTTAAAATTTTGTTTATTTAACCTGGAAGTTTACTATCGATTGGGTAAGATGGTAACGTATCGAATACGACAATTTGTGCAATGCTTCCCATTCATTCGCAGCTAACGGATCCAGGAGATATTTTAAACTTGCCAGTTAAAAAGTTCAAGTCCCTTGTTAAACAAGTTCTCTGTAAAAAAAGGTTACTACTTATACAGGGTGAAATTGATATCATTAGCATCCTTTTAAACTAAGAGTCTACCCATCAAACTGAACAACTTTTACTATGGGAGCAAACCGATCGGAGCAACTAAAAGATCTGCTGTTGCATACATTTGAGTCGAGGTAGGCATTGCAGTTTAGTATGGGACAGCAGATTTTTTAGTTGCTCCGATTGGTTTGCTCCCATAGTAAAAGTTGTTCAGTTTGATGGGTAGACTCTTAGTTTAAAAGGATGCCAATGATATCAATTTCACCCTGTATAAACTCGATGACTATTTGAATTACCAAAATGTCTGGTGTTTATTTATTTTTATTTTATTTATTTATTTAACAAATGTATTACATTGCATTACAGTTAAAACCTTTTCACAATGTAACTTATAGGTAGGTACTTAAAAGAACACATAAATTAACAAAGTCAGGCAAAAACAACACACAGACAGACTGTTCATTGGCCCGTTATAGAGCTGGCTCTAGTTACACTCTCACAAAACATCATACACTCTCGGAGTAGGTCAGACAACCTGTCAGCGAACAGATCGCAGTGCGGCGACGACTCGAGCAGCTCGGTAAGAACACGCAGAGCTCGCACTAGAGGCGAATTGCGATGCGCCTCAGTACGGAACTGTGGTATGGCCAGCAAGCGGTGGCTGCGCGCACTTAAGTACCTGTTCGGTACAAACAGTCGCACAATGCCTTTAAGCTGGGGACATTTCATGTCACCTCGCAGATTGCGGCAGTGTTGACCATGTTACACTATACAGGGTGGAAAGTTAAGATGGGACACAAAAGGCAGCTACCAGAAGCATTACAGCTAGAAGAATACGTTCTTAGGAGACTAACCCTAACTTTTGGAGTATTTTATTTCTGCATTCACAGATTTTGATAAAAATGTACAGTCACCGAGAAAAACTGCAATTTTCACAAAACTTTTTTTTCATCCCATTTGATTCTCTTACTGATAACATGACATTAGTCTCTATGGGGTCAACCGAGGTCGAGGTATTAGAACTCTCAGAAAACGCAAAATTAAAGTCCCATACATTTAGGAGGGAAAGAAATCAGAAATCAGAAACATTTATTTGTCATCATAGGTAAAAAGTACAATAGACAAATTATACAATTGTTGAAGGGGAGGAGGGGGGGGGGGGGGGGGGGGGTTGATTTTCGATATAGTAGCTAACGGAAACAATACAGAGTGTTGTTTGTATTGTTATTTACATAAAGTCTCCAAACTTCCAAAGGGAAGCTATGACCAGCATTATGCAACAAAAAAAAACAATTAAAAGCCAATCAAAGATTTAAAAACAATAAGTAAACAATAAATCAAAAAATATTTGATGGCGGCAAATTGCAAAACCTGCATTTACCAATGTTTGCCGGCATGCCAAGGCGGCATTAGCGCTTGCATTGGACGGAAATCGACCTCATTCTGTTGTTTCATAAATAATGACCATCAATCACACTGTTCGAAACGCTGAGCTGTCGTTTGACGAAGAAGACGAAATAATTTTGACTATAGGATAAAGCAGTAGCTAAAGTCAAGACAATTTTGTCTCCTTACAAACTGTTATCTACCACTACGATTAGAGATGCCACTGCTATGCTGTCGCCTGAACTCAAAGACGACAGAAGAACTAGAGTAAAATTATATATAGGATTCCACTGCTTGATTACCTAAATGGAATAGTGATAGAACTTTCGTGCTTAATCACAAATTCACCGAAGATAAACAATTAAACATAGTCACAGCCCGGACACTGCATACAAAAATTTGAAATTGATAAGATGACGTCAGCACTTGCGAAACCAAAGAAATTGAACCTTAAGTCTTCTTCCTAGGTAACTACCGGGTATGCTGAAGGTTTTTAAGGGAATGACCAGATCAAACTGAACAACTTTCTGGGGCTAACATCGAAATCGCGACAAAAATCTGTTGTCCCATACATTTTGGCAGGTTTACAGTTTTGTATGGAACATCCGTTTTTTTTTTCGATTACAATATTAGTGCCTTATAGAAAGTTGTTTAGTTTGATGCTCTGATCATCTCGCTAAAAAACCATCAGTATGTGAATAATTAATTTGTAATAAAATAATTATAGGCAGATTAACAAAGACGTAATAAATGACAGATAATATTAAACTCAATAAAAAACAAACTAAGGTAACTCCTATAGGAATATTATATCTTATTCTAATTTCATTTCACACGGGAATTGAATGAAAACTTATTTTTTTGCCGCGTCATATGACATTAGATATGATAGGCAAGTTAATGAAATTGATGTCACCGAGGCTGCACTTCAATTATGTAGGCTGTTTACTATTCTATATGAACATATTGCGTTATACGGCGCGAATTATTAATCGATAATGTTATACTTAGGTTGTGTTTTGTTGGATTGGAAATTACATTACATGTATGGTTATACTGTATACATTCATGTATACCTTTCGAAGTGACAATACTTTACCACGATTCGAAATTATTCAGTCAAGTTCTTTAACACGTTGAACGCCGTCGGGTCACAATAACAATAGATTTTCCATTGTTTGTCGGTCATTTGGCAGTCAAAGCCTTAAGATAGAGGAAGATAGAGGAAGTAAGAGAGGTGTGTCAGGACCGCCCAAAGTGGAGATTCATAGTTTCTGCCTACCCCTCTGGGAACAAGGGGTGACTTTATGTATGTATGTATTGTGTTATTTAAGATATAATGCAATGACATAATTATGGATAAAGTTTAGCATGTACTTAGATCTTCTTCTTCTTATCGTGTGGGTAGCAAGCCCTGGTGTCAGTGTTTTTTCAGACCGCCTTACGGCCTCTGACGTGGTACACATAAGACCACCTTATTCCTTGTTTTTTTTTTCTTATAAAGTATGTTCCTAATTCTTGTAAATGTATAATACAGACTAATTAAATTAAATTTGATTAAAAGCTCGCTGGGAAACTTTCGCGAGCCAGAGCCAAAATTATTCTGTGGATTCCAAAGGTCAAACAATATTGTTTATATTAGAACCTGGTACTAGGCCGATATAATAACAATATCTTCAAAAATAAAATTAAGATAATATTTGGTTAGGGAGTCGCGTGACTAGAGGATTCACAGGTGTGTTTAGTGCGCGCGCGGTTTAGCTGGCCACGTATGGCTCCGTCATTTTGTCCCTCTAACTAATATATGTATTTTTTATATATTTTTTTAATAATATTCGGTTATACCAGCGATAGTTTACATCAATATTATGACTTTCTTGGTTTCAGCATTGTTTACTTCTGCAGATACGTACGAGTGTCACACAATGCCACGACAAGACAATACGGGGACATCTAATAAAACATTCATCATACAAACCGCCAACTTTGGCAATATCTGTATGTATGACGTTCCATTTGCAATAATGTATTAGACATATCACGTAGACAATATTCCACAGTTTAATCCACTCAAGCCTTCCAACTCTACCTTTATTCCAAAGGCGTAAATGTCAAAATGGCCTTATTCGCGGGACGTTGTGGAACAAAGTTTAGGTATCGAACGTCAACGTCTCAAGGCAATACATGAAATATTCAGGACATATCCATACATTCTAATATCTATAAATATTGATATAGTACGCCTATGTTCAGACAATATGATCAATACGTGAAGTTATGGCGCTAGTTTATAACTTTACACTAGCTTTAGGGTGCTTTAGGTCAGAATAATGGTATCGTAACAGTATCGAGATAGGAACATTGATATCTTAAATAATAATGTATAACAGAATTCGATTCACAATCAACGTTCTACAGGGTGTAACAAAACACCACAGTAATGTAATAGTTAAGGGGGTGCTTCAGTTCAGCCCATCAAACTGAACAACTTTCACTACAGAGCCAACTTCGAAATCGCGAAAAACGGTGTCACTCATATTTGAGTCGAGTCGGTATACCTACTGAAGTTTGTATGAAAGAGCTGATTTATTTTTTGCGATTTCAATGTTGGCTCATAGTGAAAGTGTTTTCCTTTGATGCTCCCCCTTAAGTATTACATGGTATTACTAGGGTGTTTTGTTACACCCTGTATAAATATCAGAACCAAAAGAGCTCTTTTCTGAGTTCTATTTTGTGTTAGCTGACATACCAAATACGACTAAGATTATGAATGTGATTCATTGCAACGTATTAGTGCCACGCAACAGCATCCATACTTGATTTATGTGGGTTATTGTATTAATTCGGGGAAAAAATGCTAAGATTTTATTATATGAGACTTAGAGTCTATAGTATTTATGTCAGTGGATATTCACTCAACGCTAGAAAGCGTAGCATCAACGCAACGTAGAACAAAACAATTCAGTGTTTGTATGAAATCGGTTTGGACCAACGGGCAGCTGTGCTGTTCAAATTGCCATATAAAATGGAAGCAGTGGATAGAATGATTGACGTCGTGTGATGACGAAGCTTTATTAGAGCATTTTTGTACTAGTGATTTCTCAGCTATTTCCAGCGAGAGCGAGGCCAAAGCCAGTTGTTCGAATGGTTCGACCAACTTGATACGATATCGGCCTGTAGATATCACTCTTTGTGTCCCCGGGGGGGTCAGTCGCGATCTCTGACAACTCCTTTAACTTCTGGCGCCTACAGACGCCACTGGCACATCGCTGGCCGGTTCTCACCGATCCCCACTACCCCATCGTAGTCCGCGTAGTCCCAGCAACGCCCATTGCCGAGTTCCGTACCCCTTAGGGGTGCCCCTTGGGCAGGTTGCTTCAGTTCATTCACTAGTTCGGTACACCTACCAAGGCGCTTCGCCTTCACTGGTGTGGTACCCCATAGTCCGCAGTAATAAGTTGGTGCTCCCTGAGTAATGCTGTATTGGTCAATCCGAAAAAAATTAATCACTCTTTGTATGGAGCCGGCCTTCTGTGCCTAATTGTATTGTGCCACGGCGCAGCCAGATTCGCGTGCTCGCAGCACGAAAGTTGCTATTTCAAAGCGAATGCATGGCAATAACCGAAAAGTCGCTTACTTTGCGAAAAGGTATTAGTAAGAACTAACAGGAACCTAAACCAATTTTTTGTATGGAATTGTCAATCCAGTTTAGTCTGAAAAAGAATTCTTATAAGACCATCCAATCAGTCCATCCATCCATACCTCCTTGGTAGGCATAGATAAATTCTAAAGTAAGTATCTGAAATACATGAAATTGGCATAGGTCTTTTCATAGGCAACTTTAGATATAATCACGTTCGATAATTAGACACCATACGAAGTTTAACAATGTTTTATGTTAAAGAAACTCAAGAAATAAAATTTTTAGATTTTTTTTTTTTTAGTTTTGTTTGTTAAATTATATCGTTGCATTAAAAGATCGAATTTGCCTAAAATTTTACATAAAACCTCTGCATTAATATATCACTTTTTTCAGTCGTACCGTTTACGAGATATAGCGACCAAAGTCGATAACAATCATTGACTTAATTATGTACTATATGATACTCAATGTTTGTTACTAAAGCTGTCAAACGTTGGTGTGTTTATGCATGTTCACACGGTGACAGATCAACCTACCCATACTAGAACTCTATGTCCATGAACATAGAGTTCAACTATGGGTAGATCTGTCGCCGTGTGTACGTAGATTTTCCTTAGATTTATCGGACCAAATAGTGCCTATACAGCCTCTGTTCAGCTTATCTTTGTATTGGAATTATCAGAGTGCTTCACTTGCAACCGAGCGGATGTAGGTGCATCTCGGTTACGTCGCCGTGTCGGCAGCTGGACGTATCTATTGTGTGGAACCTTCAACTCGGAGTGCTTTCAATGGTGATTGTGTAACGCTCTACTATTATGGTTGATCTATTCGGTTGTGGATTCAAATCTACGATGGTTATATTGAGGTTTAGTTGTTGTTTATTATTTTAGTAACTATCTGTGATAAATGATAATATAATCAAATATAGTATATTAAAGAAAAAGAAATGAAAAAAGAAAAACAGGAAAAAAAAAAATTAAAAATATGTACCTATAGACAAAATGGCGTTAATAAAAGGAAAATATTTATTTTGTTATTGTTGGCTTGTTAGTGCGATACAAACTTATAGTTTTTTTTTTAATTACTGTTACTTACATTTTAAATTAGATTTTTAGAAAATGGATTTAACGTTCGCGTTGGAGCAATATCTCTACAACATGATGGATGTAAAGGTACCTACATCTTATGTCAGTCTGTAATCAAACCGCCACCCTCTGGCCCAAAGGCTACTAGGCTAACACTACTGATTCAGTCAAAGTACACAAACTAAGAACAAAAAATCTAACTACATGTATATTATATAATTTCTGGCGTCGAATATCTTAATTACTCTGTCGCAAGTAACTGTTTAAATTATTCAGATATGCAAATAAAAACTTTGTATGCAATTTAATTAACTGTACTTTCGGGAACAGAAGTAAAATTATTTATGATAATATTTTGATCACAGATGGAAAGTTTTTAACGTGTCAGTTAAGTTTATTGAAAACAAATGTAGTTTCTCATAAACGATTTTAATTACTATTGTTGAAAGTTGTTTATACAGGGTGTAAACATAAATGTATTACAGCATACTACATCCTAGAGATTTGTAATTATGTTAAAAAACATCCAAACCTGTACACCCAAGCAAAAGATCTTTGTTCCCGTAACCTTCGACAAAGAGATGGATTAGCGATCCCATTTACAAAAATGCATTTTGTTAGTTCAGGCACATACCATATGTCAATAAAAATCTATAATAAATTACCTTCAAACATAAGAAATATTGAAAAACAATCAGGTTTCCATCAAAAACTAAAGGAATTCCTTATAAAGAGATGCTTTTATTCCCTGCAGGAGTTTTTCGACTGCGCACAGTTGCTGCGTAGTTAGTTTAGATAAATATATAATATATTACATGTAATAGTAAACTAAATATGTCAATAATGAATAAGATAAATATTGTAATAAGTTAAGTTAATAATGAAAAAGTTGTAACTACATTTAGTTTGCAGTGCCCTCACAGGGTTCATGTGCGCTCTATTTTTATGTGTCCACCTTTTGTAACCACATGAAGCAATAAACTATTATGACTATGACTATGACTATGACTACTTTAGGGGGTGCTTCAGCCATAAAACTGAACAACTTTTACTATCATCATCATCATAATTTTTCAGTCCGTATCTACCCACTGCAGAGCATAAGCCTCCTCCCTATTTTGCCATCTTTCTCGGTCCTGTGCCAGTCGCATCCAGGTCTTGCCGATACTTTTTCAGATGTCGTCAACCCACCTGGCTGCCGGACGACCTACTTTTCTTTTGCCTAATCTCGGCCACCACTCCGTTAAGGCTTTGCTCCACCTGCCATCATATCGCCTAGCTATGTGAGTAAATTAACTGTAAGTTTTACTATGAGATGCTAAGAGACAATTATTTTGTCACACTTTTAACTTTGGTTCCATAGCGAAAGTTTTTGCGTTGTTCAGTTTGATGGTGTGAAGCACCCTCTACTCTAAGTCTAAAATTAAATAGGTACTGCATTAGTGCAATTTGTTGGTCACTTTACAATTCTGCCCAAACTTTCAGTCCACGTTTCCAACTATCCCCGACTTCTCTATATGTACCAATAAAATCAATTCTAGTTACTTTACCAAAATTCGCGTTGCAGCAACACTCCACATACCTGTAACAATGTAAATTAACCATCAAAACAATTGCAACTATAGTCAAGTCTACTTACACCAAAACGCATTGCGGCAAACCGTAACATTCGTTGTAAACCTAAACAGTTCCTAATGCCTTTTGTTCAGAACAGTACCTATACAATCTTAGTACATCTACAGCTTCAGAAGGCAGTGCACGTAATAAATTCATTTAGCTCGGTGCATAGTTGAGCGAAATTAAGCGGGTGCAATAAAGATTTGCTCGTAAAACTATTCGGGCAGAGCCAACAATTCGGATTAAGCTGGCCTAGAAGCTGTATAGGGAGTTACGAACTGGCTGCATTCGAGATTCCTTTTTTTGCTGAGCTTTTTTATAGGGTGCAGATTTTATTGCGATATTAATAGAGATCGGAAGATTGTCTTCCTGTGTGTTTTAATATCCATCGTTTTACTTACATTCCAAAAAATTTAAATAAAATCAAATCTATGATTTTTTTTGTTTTAATCGAGTTTTTTTTTATAATGTGCAGTTTTTTTGTGATATTATTAGAGTCCACGGCAGAATGTCTTCCTGTGTCTATCGTATGTCCATCGTTTTACTGACATACCGGAAAATGCAAATTTCCGAAAAATTTAAATTAGAGATAATCATATTACGTTTACACTGATATTTATATGACCCGTTGGATGAGCGTCGTTATGGCGATCCTTAGGGGAGGCCTATGTCCAGCAGTGGACGTCCATCGGCTGAGATGATGATGATGATGATATTTATATCACCTTATCGCTTTAAGTTAACCCGTTCCATTTGATGAAATGGCAAAGTTCAGAAGAATTTGAAATCATATTATTAGAATGAGAATTTCTATTAATCCAATGAAATACAGGGAAGCTGAACAATTATCACTATGGACTCTACCTCAGGAAACGCGAAAAAATCAGATGTTTCATACAAAACTGCTGTAACTACCGGACTGAAATGTATTGGACAGCAGATTTTTTTTTCGCGTTTTCTGATGTAGGCTCCATAGTGAAAGTTGTTCAGTTTGATGGTCTGAGTTCACCGTTTCACTCTGTGGAGGACTGTCCCTTACACCTTAGATCAAAGTAAAATTAATGGATAGGCCTAAAGCGCGTTAAGTTGAAGCACACACTTGGTCCATACAAACTAGCACACATTTTTCTGGTTTAAAATGTTCACGTAAGGCCCATCACTTTGATCTAAACCTTACAGCCTGTAAAAGTATGTGAAAAGGGAACAATACTGGAAATCATAATAAGACGATCAATTTTGACTAATTTATGAATGGATCCATTAAAATGTTTCATCAAAACTGGTATCCTAATTACGATTTCCATTTTAGGTAGTGTCGCCAATACTCTTACAGTACTAACAGCGCAGCGTAATAACAAATAAGCTAGTTCCAGTTTCGTAGCTCCCCAAATGGCAGGGGGCATGGCACTATGCCAGCCTTGGCCCAGCTCTTGAGCTAGCCAACCATACATTACATTGTCTACGGTCCCATACATCGGCCAAGTTCTGTTTACAAATGGTTGATAACAAAATATCTTGAGTTTATTACTACTGTAGTAAATGGCTTGTTAAGAATTATGGGTATTATGTATTGGTGGAAGATATTCGTGTTTGGAGTTATAGTTTTGTTAACCCTATTGTGTTATTATTTGTTATGTAAGAAGTTACGTTACGCTGTCTTAGGAGAATGGAAGGATATGGTACCTAACGAGAGAGTTTTTTATTTATTTATTTATCTAAAACAAAAACAATACATTATATCATACAAAGCCACCCTACGAAAACCACGAATGGTTTATATGAGGTGTGGCGAGCTCATTAACTCGATACATTGACATTTGTTAGGTAGTATGCATATAAGCATATGCCCACGACTATATTCCCCGAGGGGGTAGTCAGAGATATTCTGAAACTTCAGAACATCCACGTTTCACTAGTAGTACCGAAACTCTGTCCAGTGTGACGGGGAGTGAGCCCGTCGCCACTTGTAATGGACAGTAGGTACGATACATGTCTCGAAATTGAAGCATGCAGGTTTCCTCACGATGTTTTCCTTCACCGAAAAGCCAGTGGTGTTACAAATCTTACATAAATTCAGAAAAACTCATTGGTACGAGTCGGCCTGGACGGGGATCGAACCATCGCCTCCTGCACGGCAGGCAAGGTTACTCGCCACTGGACCACCACGGCTTCTAGTTAGACTAGTTCTAGTTAGAGCTTCTGTTAGGTAGTATTTCTTAACTATTGATTTTGTTATATTTCTTTATTTGACAAAGATCATTCAAGACTCATTCGGAAAGTTCGTTCAATCTCCAGATTGCACTGCTTCCCAGTTCTACGTTTGCGGTGGCTGGGGCATGTGTATGAACGCAAATCGTCTGCCCAGAAGAGTCATGCTGAGCCAAGTAGCCTTCGCTAAACGTAATGTCGGAAGACCCATGTTACGTTTTAAAGACATGGTCATTTTGTGCACTCCATAGAAGCTTTGTCTCTATAGGTTATTTACTCAAATGGTAGCAACAAACCAACACTGAAAAAAATGCGAACTAACTAAGAAGTATTTTCTCTTAATTAGCACTAAAATAATTGAAATGACGTTATTATTGTTTACTAAAAACAAAAGATGGTAGTTGTAACAGCAAGCCGAATTCGTTTAACAAAGTTCTCTTAGTCAGAGAAGTCATGATGTTGACAGGCTCATATATGGACTCATGATGTATGATTATCAAAAACAAGATCTTGGTTGAAATAACAAAAATTTTTTTCAGTGTATTATTATGAAAACCATCGGTTTAGCAATAAACATGTGATATATGAGTAGCATGTAGTGATTTTTTCAACAGATCTTACATTTAATAAAGCCTTCCGAAGCACCTTTCTGCACAGTCAATATCTAAAGTACAGTTAGATTTTTATGGAACCATTCCGCATCTCCACTTAAAATCCCATTAAATCCGAACATAAATATAATTGAATATTCCGCACAAAATCGGCAGGATATCGACACATTGCCAGAACCAATGGAGCGGAATTATTCTGAAATCGTTTCTCCTGCGGTGAAAATCGTACCCAACAGGGGGTGCCTATAAAATATTACGTCGAATTTGCTATGAGGATGCAATGCTCTTATTTCTTTGTTATTAATCTGTTCGTAAGCTGGTTAGAGAAGATTTTGCACCAAAGTAAGCTGTTTACTGGATTTTACAGGGAATAGTGCTTACTCAAAACAATAAGATCAACAGATTATTATCTTTATGGGAAGCACATGCCCTATGACACGAATTCCATATCTAAACTATTATAAAACTGTCACAGAAGTGTGTCTGTACATTGAAGATATTTACAAAAAAAATATTACAATATGGTTTTTAGATGTCCCTGATTCCAAATCACCAATTTTTGATACTTTTGTCTGTCTGTTTGTTTGTTTGTTTGTGTGTTTGTTTGTTTGAGCATCACGCAAAAACTACAGAACCGATTTTGATGAAACTTTTTTTGTTTGATAGCTTATGATCTGACTTAAAATCTGGTATATAATTTATGCGGACGAAGTCGCGGGTAAAAGCTCGTCGGTACTAAGATCAGTGCCTTATCAGTTAATAAATGGAACTAAAATTTGTCATACAAATAGTTAAGAGTGAAGAGATGTTGCTTAATAGCCACATTATTTAATCTTACTATGTAAACATTACATTACATAAATAATTATAATAATAATCTGTTGTAGTTTGGATGTTTGTGACTCAACGGATTTGGAGTCACAGCGAGTAACACTTTTAAGCCAAAAAGTATGTCCGTATATTTTTTACGTCTTTATTATACTTATCCTACCAAACCGATATCAATCAAAGACAGTGAGATGTGCCTAACCTATATTGTGCAAAGTATATTATTATACCTAACGAGCTTTTACCCGCGAGTTCGTCCGCATAAATTATATACCAGATTATAAGTCAGATGATAAGCTATCAAACAAAAAAAGTTTCATCAAAATCGGTTCAGTAGTTTTTGCGTGATACTCGAACAAACAAACACCCAAACAAACAAATAAACAAACAGACGGACAAAAAATCCTAAAATTGGTGATTTGGAATCAGGGACAGGTAAAAACCTTTTTAAAAGTTTTTTTTGTAAATATTTTCAATTTACAGACACACTTCTGTTACAGTTTTATAATAGTTTATTTTGAAATAAGCATACCAAGCTGCCAAGAAAAGGTATAACAGTGTCGTTTAAACTTGCGCTTTCTAGCGTGGGTTCCCTATGATTACTGCGAAATTCAACACATCGTCGCCGATTGTCTCTTCATCGAACACTGTTCATCAATGAAACGCTTCATCGATGGTACGCTACTTCGAAAGTCTCGTTACCGAATAGTTTCTACACGAAATGGTCAACACAATGAAAGTCTTGCCATCCATATTTTATGTATATTTGAACATAGTACAATTTTGGACGTAGACAAGAGTGAAAAATCACAGTTTTAAGCAACAAATTATATATTCCACTACCTTTTTCGTCCGACAAATCGAAGCAAACCCTAGCTGGAATTTCTTAACATGCATGCATCTAAGTTTAGTGACAGTACATTACTCAAGCGCCGCAGGGGTCGAAGGGGCTGCAATATTTAATCTTGGAGCGGAAAACTTCTCACTTATCGGAGGGAAATGGATAATCTCGATACGAGTGACATCACAACTTTCTTTAGTTTGACTTGTTTTGTAGCGTACGGTTCGCACGCTCTATCGTAAAAACAGTCATACATATAAGCGTCAAACTTAGTGTGATTATAGAGCAAACTCTACAGATTAACAACAAATACTAAAAACCAGCCAAGTGTGAGTCGGTCTCGCGCTAAAGGTCCCGGACAAAAAATTTTTTTTCCTAAGTTAATAATGTTGTGTTCTGTGGTGGTACGGAGCCCTCGGTGCGCGAGTAGCCCGACTCGCACTTGACCGGTTATTATTTCAAATGTTAAAGTTCTTTTTAGCCTACAAAATGAGATTTAAACGCTTCGCTGTAAAAAGCAATAACAAAGACACCAAAGCCATTCCCACAACACCCATAACTTTACACACGCAGGTAATTGCATTCAGAAGAAATTAATTACAGTAATACTTGTATTAAACTGTAGGTACCAATAAAATTAATTTGATTACAGAGGTCCGCGGTAATGGAGTCCCGACTTAAAATTATCTACGGGATAATGGCTTTGGAAGCTAATCTCCAATATAACTGGAGGTTTACTTTACCTGCTAGAGAAGGTGCACCTCTGTTCGAATAATGGCTATCTTCATGGACTTCTTAATTAAGTTGGTTTTATGATATTCAGAAATAATAATGGCTCCTTTAGTAAGAGACCGTAATCTAAAAGTAATTGTCTAGATGTACTTTTGTAGAGTAAGCATAAAGATCTTCTTCTTATCGTGTGGGCAGAGCCCTGGTGTCAGAGTTTTTTCAGACCGCCTTTCGGCCTCTGACGTGGTTTTTATGTAACGACTACATAGTAGATAGTATAAAGATAGTATTCATGTACTAAGAGGAAATGTCCATACAAGGAAAGGGACGTAAGGGGAAATGTCCGTAAAAGGAAATGGAAGTACTAGGCAATGTCCGTTCGGGGAAATGGTCGTACAAGGAATTCGGGCGATGGACGTTCGGGAAAAAGGACGTAACTGACCTTCGTTCGCGGATAAGTATATATTCTCAATAATAATGAACCAATTTTATTTAGATACAGTTACTCTGTATCAAATTAAAGATAGAAAAAGTCAGACGGCGAGCGGGATTCGAACCCACGACCTGCCTATCCCGGGCATGCTCCTCTCCAACAGAGCTGTCGGCGCCCCGCAGGCCACGACGAAATTTTCAATCTACCTTTCTTTCTTCCTTTTTCTTTTCTATCTTTTTTTTCTTTCTTTCTTCGTCTAGTTACTCTGTAATAACGTAAACATCAAAATAACAGAAAACAATAAATAATAATTATGTATACTAAAATACTTAACAAATAGCTAGGTAGAAATTCACAGGGCCACACAGTCAAAAGGATTTTCTATTACGACACATAGAAGATGCATTAAATGTTATTTTAGGGTGTTTATAATTACGATATGCCAAACCATATTATGAAGTGGCGAAGAAATTAGCTGGGGATCGAACACAGATTACCCCCAATAGATACCGCATACAAGGCCGTCGACGCGCGCGACACATCTATGATTTTGCACTGGTATAAACAACGCGAGTGAGCGAGATCGAAGTAGTGGGACCTTGAATTGGCCAATCACGTTGCAAAGTTTCGTGCCCCGATACCCGCACCTACTGCCAAAAATGGTGACTTCTCTGGTAATCTGTGGGATCGAATAAAAACTAACGTCTAATGTTTGTAATTATTTTTCTATTGTCTATCGACAAACGTTGCTCTCAACGATCAGCCCGACTTTCTATTAGGCACATCGTGAAATAATCAGACAAATCATGAAATGGCGGAGCATCAGCCGGGCACCAGTTTCCACTCACAGATATTATGTAAAATTGATTATTTATTGTACCTGATAGTTCGTGGTGTTGAAAATAAAATTTTTTGATCGTCTATTTTTTAACAATGAAATGCCTAATTCTACGATGCCATGTACAGTCAGCAGCAATAAGTTGTATGCAGTTTTGTTCTACGTCGTAGTACTAAAGAGTATATAACTTATTGCTGCTGACTGACATGAGTTTTCATTGTACTATACTTTTGTAGTTACGTCACCAATTTTGTATTGAATTTCGTACAGCGACACAACCACTAGTAGTTCCGTTGAGAACTAATTTCTGCCGTACGAAATTGGTCACGTAACTACAGTAGTAAAGTACAGTGAAAACTCATGGTAGGCCTACAGACTACAACAGATATACGGGGAATGAAGTACCAGCATATTCAAAGCGGTCGAGTAGTAGCTAGTGAAATTTTAATGCCCTATCTTCGGGCTGTATTCTAAATAATTCACATTGGCCAGACGGAGGCAGTAAAATGACTTTCAAAGAGAAATACCGACTTGGAGTTAAGTGAAAACGTGCAATAAAACCTGAATAATGTTTCCAGCTTATTAGAATTCGAGTGTGCTTTCAAATTAAACGTCTTGAGCTTTAGATTCTTGTTCGCTGTATTATGCGAAATATTAACTTACACTTATAATGCCTAATGGGGACAACAGTCTCATTTTACCTCAACTGAGTATATTTGAGTGACCAAAATGTATTGCCACCCTATTTTTTACATTATTTAACATGATAAAAAAATCTAACGTATACAATTTTAGCGATAAGCGGCGCGGGTGGATTGGTGCAAGCTGAAATCTGCTGAGCCAGAACATATCGGCACAGCCCGGACACTGCATACAAAAATTTGAAATTGACAAGATGACGTCAGCACATGCGAAACCAAAGAAATTGAACCTAAGCCTTCTTCATAGGTAACGACTAACCAGTGCGAGGAAACCAGAGGGCGATAGAGGGGGTGCGGTAAAAAGTTGGTGGGAGGAAGGGATTGTCCGTACTGTATCTAGTAATAGATACTCTTTTTTATACTGTGATATCGGTGACAGCCACCTTAGGCACAGTATAAGAAAGAGTATCTATTACTAGGTGAATAAGTAACAAATTCAATGAGTGAAGTAATATAATAAAATTAATTAGAGAGTGGAATTTACGTCCAATTACTGTCCTCATCCCACAGTTGTACGACACTCACGAAATGTAATTGAGTCGTACATGTATACGGTGGACACAAAACCACGTCAAAACATTCTCATTTTAAATTGTTAGGGACTGAAGATGCCTTTTCCCTTAGACCCTATAGATATGTATACAATATTATAATATAATGCATATAGAATATAGGTACGATAACCGTATGGTTAATTAACTTGCTAACACAATCAGTGAACCGGACAAAGTTACTCAAAGTGAACACTTAGTTCGTCTTAAGAGTTGGATTAACATTTACCTATAATACAGGGTGTTAGGGTAAACAGTTGCATTACTTTAAGGGGTGATTGTACCCATGATACTGAACAACTTTCCCTAAGAAACCTATAGGGAATTCGCAAAAAAAATTGGACTACATGCAATCAGCTGATCGAACGTTTGCATGAAAAATAGATTTTTTTCTTCTCGAATTTTTTTATTTTAGTTTCTTAGGGAAAGTTGTTCAGTATAATTGGTACTATCACCCCTTAAAGTAATACAACTGTTTACCCTAACACTCTGTATAAGTATAATGTTTCTTAGAATCGAATACTGTACACATACATTTGCCTGTCCGGGTGATCAAGAACTTTACTAACAACTGATAGATACCATCCAACCATCTAATCATAATTGCATGATCATCATCTCAGCCGATGGACGTCCACTGCTGGACATAGGCCCCCAAGGCAAAGATCGCCATAACGACTGGTCCTGCGCTGCCCTCATCCAACAGGTTCCCGCCGCCTTCACCAGGTCTTCGGTCCAACGTGTGCGGGGGCCTACCCACGCTGCGCTTTCCGGTACGCGGTCGCCACTCGAGAACTTTTCGGCCCCACCGGCCATCGGTTCTGCGAGCAATGTGCCCCGCCCATTGCTACTTTAGTTTAGAAATTCGTTGGGCTGTTTGCTACTCTGGTTCTTGTTCGGATCTCTTCATTTCTGATTCGATCTCATAGGGAAACTCCGATCATAGCCCTATCCATTGCCCTTTGGGTCACTTTCAGCCTTTTTATGAGGCCTTGAGTTAGCGACCACGTCTCTGTTCCATATTTCATCACTGGCAATATATAACTGGACGAAGGACGTAGCTTCTCGATATTTTGCATGAGACTAGAACATTTTATTGAGTTCATATTAGTAAGAGCGTCTGTGGCCCGTTGCGGAGTTGTCAAAATTCAATCATGAGGTTTCAAGTTCGAATCCGCAAGAACGACATGTCATGTAACAATGAGTTTTTCTAACTTATGTACTTATGCGTACCTAATACTGACTTCTCTCAAAAATCGTGCATCGTGAGGAAACCTGCATACGCTGCAGAAGAAATTCTGATGCGTATGTGAAGTCTACCGATCCGCAGTTGGTCTTAAATGGATATTAACCCGATATGTCTTCTGCTTGCTTTATTTATTTTATTTTATTCTTATCAAACTGAACATATTTTCCTTTACCTGAAGTAGCGGACTATAAGGCTAAAGTACTATCTAACAGAATCTATATTTTAAACTTAAGCTTTTCACATCAGAAAATCCATGGTAGGTAATCGCTTATGCATAAAGTCAAATCGTCGTTTTGCATGATCGGCTAATATCATTAAATATTTCCGAACCACCATTCAAAGCAAAGCGTTGCTCCCTGCGGCGATCGAAGGTTATGACGTCACGATTACTTCAGGTCAGGTGATAAGCCCCCCAGCCTCCCCCCTCTCGTTTAATCCCACAACTTATATTATAAAGAGGAAAGATTTGTACCTATTTTTGTATGTTTGTATGTTTGTAATGAATAGGCTGAAAAAGTACTGGGCCGATTTAAAAAATTCTTTCACCATTAGAAAGCTGCGTTCACCCTGAGTAACATAGGCTATATTTATTGCTAGAAAAGATTAGACGTCCACCCGTGCGAAGCCGGGACGGGCCGCTAGTCCCACAATAAAGTAGTAATCATGTAAATGTCTTTAGCGACACCGATGACAGTTAATCATGTAAGCGACACCTACCCTGATCTTCCAAACTAATCTACATCATCAAATAGTAGAACAAAGTCCCTTCCCGCACTGTCTGTCTATCCCTATGTATGCTTAGATCTTTAAAACTACGCAACGGATTATGATGTGTTTTTTTAAAATAGATAGAGTGATTCAAGAGGAAGGTTTATATTAGCATTGCACCGGTCGCTAGTAATATTATAAAGAGGAAAGAGATACTTTGTTTGTTTGTATTGAATAGGCCCCTAAACTATTGGACCGATCTGAATAATTCTTTCACCATTAGAATGCTACATTACCCGTAATGAACATTAGCTATGAAAAAAAAAAATAGCTAAGTGTGTGTCGGGAAAAAAGGGGCATTGCAACGCATGCCACGCAACAGCTAGTATATTATAGATTTGATTGATAAATTCGTCAATGCTCCTTTCAATCTTTGAAAAGCCTTCCGCTCAACACCTATAAAAGGTTAACGTGCACGGTATAATGACCTACTTTAGCGATGTCACGGCCGATATAGTATTTATAGAGCGCCGTTTATATTGTATTTTCCTGATCATCACCTCCATTGTCTGAAAGAAACAGTCTATAACGTCACGCCTCATTCCCGCAGAGGTAGGTAGAGAACACCACATGACAGCACTCTATTTACTACAATCTCTACTTCTTTCACCCTAATTTGATAATTTCCTTAACACCAAATCGCAAATTAAACCCTAAGAACTGTGAAAAACATATCGATCGATCATCAGCATGTTACAAAACTCTGATATCACATTAGTTTTTGTGATCTGTGCTGTGCATATCACCTTGGTGACTGTCCGGCTGCCAAAGTAGTGGCGGGATCAGATAGTTTTGATTATACTTTCTTGGCGGTAAAGGTACAAATGTTCAAACTCAGGGTAAATTTAGTACAATTGGAGTACTAAGTTATCCATATGCTAAATTTTGAATCGCAGATTTGATCCCGCTATCTTGATGTTCGCCTTAAAAGTAGCATCTTAATGGAGAGATTACACGGTGCAAGCTTCTGACCTGACAATAGACAACTTGCATGTCAGTAGCTCGACTTTCCTCGGCCCGTCAGACCATTACGAGCAACTGCCATGGCAGCTTGTCCTTCGCTACCCGAGACAGCAGACAAGTGTAAATTGTGTTGAGTGCTTAGTGAGGAGATGAATGGCGAGCGAAAACAAAACATGTTGTAGTAACTCTGATAGGTCAGATTCGCTTTATGCAGACTAGTAGTGCTGCAGTAAAAACACCGACACTCTCTGACTAGATCCACATAAGAGAGAACCCGGTTCTTCCTTAATAGAAGTCGCATGTTTTATTTCATTCATTCGCAGAATTCTACATTTTACAATAATGTAAACTTATGCCCCTGATATGCATCGCTCCACTTATCAGTTCCTTCATTTCGTTCAGAAAAAGATCAAAAGGTCATGACAATTTTATGAAAATTCTCTAAAGACTAATGAAGATTAAGGTTGAATTTATTTTGATTATATTTTTGTTTTTTTGGTCACACTAGTCCTCGTGCATTTCTACTGGTTCTCATATGAAATCTCTCATATGAAAGTACGGCCATCGTATTTACCGACTATACTAGTGTAAATAAGCCATTAGTCAATTCGCCGTCTCAATGGCGTTAAATCTTAACTACACAGAACCCCTAATGAGTTAGCCATGTCTTGGACGTGCCTAGACTACATTAGCCTGCAATTTGCCCCATTGAGGTGGCTCCTACTTGCAACTTGCCGACTTGCCAATTCCTTTGAGACCTGACTAATATAACATACATGTCTAGGCAAAGACAGTGGGTAGGTTGTACCACTGTCACTGTACTAATGAATCTTGTTAAGCTAAGTTGGTGGCTCTATTGTTTTGTCTTTGTCATTCTTCTTTGCGTTTTCAGGTCGTTCTAGAAACAATTTTTTATTAAATGTAACCTATCCATAGTGACTATCAAATTAATTTAATATCTGACCACGTGACTAAATACCCCATAAAGAGAAAGCTTCGACACTATCGCATAGATACCTACTCTTTCTATCGCGCTAGTTGACAATCTATGGGAGACATTTAGGCGAGCTCATCACGTGATCATTTTGTGTGTGAAGCTTTTACGCCTGCCACACACATACGGAGTTCCGATCCGGAATGCCGAATCAGAATTAGGAGTTTGTACCTATACGATTTGATGCCTCCGTAATTCCGAACGGAATTCTGGAGGTTGCAAATCCATACGAAATCGTAATTCCGCCCGGAATAATTCCGCATCCGCATGTATGTTTCGGGCTAAGGGAGAACACAAAATGATCACGTGACGCACTCGCCTATTGTCAAGAAGCCCGATTATTCTAAGCTTTCCCTCTGTGAAGTCAGACCAAACTTCGGTTATAAATTACTTAGAACCAGATACCAGAATATTATCGTGTGTTACAAAATATTTCGGTAGGCACTATAGTCTGGTTACAAATCACAAAAAACATTGTTTTCAGTGTGAGGTAAATAAGGTAGGAATTTAGAATAGAGAACCAAAGTCTGATCTATAGTTACTCTAAAATCATCATCAGCCTGTCATGGTCCACTGCTGAACAGAGTTATGCCTTCTAGGCGCGCTGTAAAACTACTCGTATAAATATCTCTTCATTTCAGCATAACCTCATCTACTCGTTATCAGTAATAAAACAACAGGTTGCACTCCGGGAGTGCCGGCAGAAGTGAAACTAAGAGATCTTACGTCTTACGAATGTCACCTGACGTCACGGTAATCTTACGTCATCGTCTTACCAATTTTTGTCTTACAAATTTTCGATCAGGGTGACGTCACGGTCCTGACGTGAGTTTAACATTTTTTTCCAATCCCAAAAAGTGCACAACGCCGCTAAAGAAGTTTTCACTTCAAAAACATGATTTTTGTATGTTTCTAGTTATCTTGACCCGATGTAGAAAGCCTTCTGAGATGACTAACCTTTTGTTTAAATGACGAATATCGGTCACCCATTTAATTTATTGACCATACTGTCCGTTGCCTATAATTTTGTCATCACTGTTTTGAAACATAATACACAATTATTTTTAGATGATATGTATCATTTACCTTAGTAATTATTTTAATTAGAGACATGATACGAAATTAAATATCAATATTTATGGTTTAGTAGGTATTCATTACAGCTATTACCTACAATTTACCTCATAATATATTCGAATACAGAATATTAACTTTCACAAGCCAACCAGGAGTTCACGCTTATGTAACAAAATATTATAGTTTTATTCGTAGAGACCGATCGTTAAGGCTGAATTTAGATTTCATCATCATCATCATCATCAGCCTCTATACTTCCCACTTCAGGGCACAGGTGGAGGCCTCATGGACGGTGTTTGGGTGTTAGTAAAAACTGAACCGATTTTGATGAAACTTTTTGTGTTTAAACGCTTATGATTCGACTTAAAAAACGTGGATGATATTGCAGGCAAAATCTAGTTCTTTTACATAACTTTTCACAAAAACACGAATAAATCTCACAAAAACCTCTCCACACAGTTCGAAAACTGAACAAAAAATCTATGTCAATTATTAACCCTGTCAATTATAAGCAGTATTTCCCTGTCTAAAATTTATTGGCCAATTACTGGCACACACAAGCCATTAGGCCATTAGCTTTTACATGGTAATATGTTATTGATAGAGGCCAGCTTGTGTTAATTACGCCTCTTCAGATAGGAGACTGTGAATTATTGTACACATTTGTGTGTGACGATGTGCTGATAGCAGATTGTGGTCAGATAGCTCAGCTTTATGCTCAAGGGTTAAGGGGATTATAAATTCGTACGGCGCTCCATACAAAAAGCAGTTCCGTAATAGTTTGAACATTTAGTAATTAAAGTAAAAAAAAAATTGTTAACAAAATCTAGATTGTTTTTTTTTTTGCTAATTGTTAGTTAATTACCTTCTAATATTTTCACACCGTTAAGGGCAGAGTATGTTGGATAAGCTAAATTTGTGAACATTTGTACCGTATTCCGGAAAATAAACGATTCTATTCTATTCTAGAAACCAACATAATTATGTGTAAGTACATTGTCAGATTACCGTTAAAATATACACCCCTAGTTTTTAATTACTAACAACATTTTAAGGGTGTATTTAGACTATGAAAATAAATAATTTTCCATGGGTCTAAAAATGGCAAAATGTTGTGAACATACAAAAGTGAAGATCAGCCGATCGATTTTCTATGGGAGGTCTAGAAATTGTTTTCGTTTTTCGACCCAAGTTTTTTAGGAAAAGCAAAAACACTGCATAAGAAGAGACTATATTATCCCTTAGTCACCTCGTACGACACCCTCGGGAAGAAATGGAGTTGTCCATTCTAAATCAGAACCACATGGCTTTAACGGGATAAGCGATCTAGCGAATGAAAATAAAAACTGTTTATGGTTTTGGGATACTTTATTAGCATAAAAAATATGCCCTTAAAAAAAATTTAAATAATGATTAATAATTATTTAATTTAATTTAAATGTCACATGTCAATTTCAAACTTCGAAGAAGAAAAAAATACAGAAAAGGGATCTTTCGTTTCATGGAATTCAAAATGTATGCTGGTAAAAATGTTCACTCTGCCTGCAAAAGGGAAAGTAACTCGCAAGGACACGCCAGGTTTCGTGGTAAAATTAGTACCCACTCTAACTCTTAGAATATTTCGACAGTGATGTGTTAAAATATAACCAAAGCCTACCAGTTCACTTCGCAGGGCAGGGATTACATTAATAATTCCACGCAGTTTCGCCCCGATCCTGCCTTTGAATTTCACAATCAACAACTTTTAATCTCTGTCATTATGCAGTCAAGATTCATCTAACTTGGTCCTTTTAAAACTTATCTAGTTTACTAGTTTCCGCCACTCTCCTAGCCGTGGTGAATAATAGACGAGGGGCTGGATACTGTTTCGTTCAGAATTTTTACTCACTACGAAATGGGGAAGGTACGGGGTAAATGCGTTTGGGGTAGGTTAAGTTACGTGTTCGATAAAATTTTCCTTCAAAGGTGGTCGATTTTATGCTGTTTTGTTCAGCTGTCGCTTGTTCTAAGACGCGTTTTTCTATTCCTGCTACTTCTTTTAATTTTGGTTAAAGCCTGCTACTACATCTGTGCTGCAGTAAGTGCCTAGGTCTTAATCTTCTATCTAATCGATGGCATGTCATTCTATATTCTTCCAGACTGGCAGTGCAGGTGTCCATAAGTAGGTGTTCAGTAAGTAGGCGTACAAACAAAAGAGTACCTACCTATTGGAAATTTTAAAAAGGTCGTAATTATAACGAAGACAGTTAAAATGAACTAAAAGAGAAATAAATAAAAATTTTACAAAATCCTATGAATGGAACTAAACATGGATAAAAAAACGTTTAGGACTGAGACGTGGAAACACTCAAAATGAGCAGCTTTACGATTCTCTTAAATTTCGGACTTACAATCACTCATAATTCTCTATTATCTTACAAACAATACGAAAACAGACTTACAATAACACAATAACAGTCATTTCAGTGTTATATTAGGAGAAAAATGATATAAAAGAACATTGTGATTACTTCCTATTGTTACAGAAAAACAAATTACAGAGCACAAAAGAGACTAAGCGACTTCTTCTTGACCACTGTCTTTGACCCCAATGACCTTTCCTAAATCTTCGCCACATCTTAGCTCTGACCTTTACACGCGAATAAATAATTTAAACTGGACTCGAACCCGAGATTTAGTTAAACAAAGGTGGTCCAGTTAATAGGGTAATACATTTTACCCATTTCTAGGAAACGTTATTTTAGATGGTTCGTTTCAAGTGTGAGCGGGAGCGGTTTTAACTTAGACAATTTAATAGGGACGAGTTACGCGTGTCATTCTACTAAGAAACATTTCTGCCACTTTTTGCAGAGGGCGAGGTAACATGAAATCCGTAACTTTGGATTTTATTCCCCATAAGTTTAGATTCTAATTTTGAATATTAAAAATCATGAAAAGTAGTCTCGTGTGAACCCCAAACGTTCTAAGTTCAAAATTATTGTTTCGCTATTATAGGCTATCTCGTTTAGTGATAAGGTATAAAATTGGGTGTAAATGCGCAAGATTAATTGATCTAATACCGTGGCAGAGGGGAAATGCTACCGCAAGACGAGTCCCTATTAAATAGTCTAAGGGTTTTAATGACGGCGTGGATATTGACAAATTATTCTAAAAGAATCATCAAGCTAAATATTTGCCAATAGTGGATGCAGAGATTGGACAAGTAGACAACCAATCACCTCAATAGCAATCAATAGTCTAAAATGAATATTGTCTCCAGACATTTTAGGCCAATGACATTTTGTTAACCTGAAATTGTGACTTTACACTATCGTCGTCTTCCTTTCTTTTCATGTTAATCGTAGATATTCCCAGTGGTTATTCCCAATATGCTCCTCGAGAAATATAGGTATGAGCATGCTAAACTATATTCCATTATTTATGTATAAGGTATATTTTGAATGGAAGTGTCGGTAGAAGGCGCCCTCGTAGGACGTACTATGATCATATCGATTCTTAGACAATTTAATAGTATGGACGCGTAACGCGTGTCATTCTCCTATCAAAATTTTCTGCCACTTTTTGCGGGGAGCGAGGTAACATGAAATCCGCAACTTTGGATTTTATTCCCTATAACTTTAGATTCTAATTTTGAATGTTAAAAATCATGAAAAGTAGTCTCGTGTGAACCCCAAACGTTCTAAGTTCAAAATTATTGTTTCGCAATTATAGGCTGTCTCGTTTAGTGATAAGGTATAAAATTGAGTGTAAATGCACAGGATCAATTAGTCTCATACCGTGGCAGAGGGGAAATGCTACTGCAAGGCCAGTCCTTACTATTAAATTGTCTAAGTATCGATTACTCCTACAGTAAGGTTTACATAAAAACCACGTCAGAGATCGTAAGGCGGTGTGAAAAAACTCTGACACCAGGGCTCTGCCCACACGATAAGAAGAAGACAGAAAGGTTTGATGCGGATTACTCGAAACCGACGGGTATGTATAAAGTGATGTCATGTTAATTCTTCATGCATGCCCGTCGTCGGTTCCACCATCTGTGGTTCCACCTATACCACAGATCACAAAAACTAAAGACCTATACCTAAAGGCATAGAGGGAGCCATACCGTTGCAAGAATGACAACTTTTTTGAGGTTTGTGTTTGAGTGTGTTGTCAATTAGTATGGACCATAGTCTAAAAAACAAGGTCTTCTATTCCCAGAGTGACACAAGCCTACGTCACAAAAAAACGGCCGCTAAACATGGTAAAAGGTATGATGACGTAGGCTTGTGTCAGTCACGTGGTCAGTCATGTGATCGGAAGAGAATACCAGGCGCAGTATATTATTGTACCATGGTATGGACAAAAGATGACCAAGTGACATTTCCCCTTATGTTTACGGTCACTTTTCACACACACTAGTAAAAAAAAGAAGTGGACAGCCGCATAAACAAACATTTATAGTTCCGTCTCCTTCGACTATTAAAAGAACGTCATAAGATAAAAGAGACTAACTAACAATCGTAAATCGATGCGGTCTCTATGTTTTAGAATAAAGAGATCCTTCCTCTGAGAGATAGATAGATAGGCGACAACGCTCTCCGCTCCGCTCAGCCACCCGCTCAAAATGGCGCTGTACCACCTCCAACTGACCACAGCACTTAGCGAATTAAGCATGTCACAAGTTAATGGTTAATGCAGACAAGGGTAAGGAGGCATTAGGGTAAATTAGCCATGTCTGTTCTGGTCAAGACAGGCCGCGGTCTGGGCGCAGCATCCAAAATAATCGCTGGCTTAAGCAGCCTTCAAGCATTAAGTTGATCGATGTGGGGTGTGTTTGGTGAATTGAAGGGGCAAGTAGTAAGTGAAAATCTCGATCCGATATTCTTTTGTCAACTGAAACAAGCATTTTTTAGGGTTCCGTACCCAAAGGGTGAAAACGGGACCCTATTACTAAGCCTACGTCGTCCGTCCGTCCGTCCGTCTGTCCTACCTATTTAGGGCTGTAACTTTTGAACCGTAATAGCTAGATAGTTGAAATTTTCTCAGATTATGCGTTATTACGGCGGATTTGTTAACAAATAATAAAAATGTCAAAAAGTTTAAAATTAAGGGGGCTCTCAACCAGAAAATAGTTTATATCAACGTTTTTTCTTCACGCTCTATGGTAAAAACGGTAATACATACAAGCGTCAAACTTAGTGTGATTACAGAGAAAACTCTACAGCATAACAACAAATACTAAAAACCGGCCAAGTGTGACTCGGTCTCACGCTAAAGGTCCCGGACAAAAAAGTTTTTTTTCTAAGTTAATAATGTTGTCTTCTGTGGTAGTGTGGTACGGAACCCTCGGTGCGCGAGTAGCCCGACTTGCACTTGACCGGTTTTATTCAATCCCTGTTTCCCTTTCTGACCAACATTCATCACTAGAATAATGACTTTAAATTTTTCACAAAGATACACAATTCGACAATTTAAGTGTTTCAAATCTGTTTCTATAATTCAATTTGTCTTCATATTCGACTGTTATCAACTATTTATAGTAAATAATGACTTTAAATTTTTCACAAAGATAAACAATTCGACATAATTATCTTGGACATTACACATTAGCCTTCAATTGGGTATTTGACTACATGCGATATATTATATTTTTATCTACTCAATAAAAAAAGGGTTAAAAAATAACGCTAAACTCCCATTTTCATTGAGTTTTTAGCTTGAATACTATTTTTAATAACAAGATAAACTATAAAAAGTAATGAAAATGTTGATGACGTCACAACTCTATATTTAGTACAAATCTTCATACAAAGCGCATGTTTTGACGTCCGATAAAGAGTAGCTGATTTGACTAGTTGTCAAGTAGCCAATTCAATTCAATTCAATTATACTTCCTAAGAATATTTTGAGAGCATTTAAGTGTTTCAAATCTGTTTCTATAATTCAATTTGCCTTCATATTGTACTATTATCTACTATTTTAAAAACTCATCATTTCAGCCGATAGACGTCCACTGCTGGACATACGCCTCTGCCAAAATGGGGGGATTTGCCATAATCGCCACACTTGGCAGGCGGGTTGACGATCGCGGTTGGATTGAATGTATGTACTCAGAGGATGCTGCTGCCTACATGTACATCCCATAGTCGCCTTTTACGACACCCACGGGAGGAAATGGGATGGTGCTATTCTTAACCGAAACCTATACTACTATAACCCATACTACTAGTACTAGTGGTGGTTTAAGTACTTTAACTATTTTCAGTTTTTGTCTGTTAAAGTAATAAATATCTAAACGCACTATGCAACTCTCTACCAGTAGTCTTCTTCAGTATGGTAATCTAGCCAAATGCGTATTCCGAATTCTAATTGATTTGTTTTCATTTCGAAACTAAACCTTATCTTGTCATAATAAAGCCCTAAAATAGAAATGACTATCATATATTTCTCCATCATCTGTCAGTTTGCTTGGAAGCGTAAAGCCAAGCGTAGAGAAGACCCGACAGCTGCATTATAAGCTTTACCGACCCATCACTATGATAAAACTATTTTTCGGATAGAATCAAGATTATGTAGGTTTAGTTGACTATTTCAGGTCTAAAGAAACGCACGAATGCATAAATTCTCTTTGATTTGACGTTCTTATAAAATCTGTTAATATCTTTACTTCCTATATCTATGCTTCTTTACAAGAGATAGAAAGTTATCGATATTTTCAGACACTATTATAGAGTTGACATATAATTAACGCCAATTAGCTTACAACGAAGGCAAGGAAATAAAAGTATAAGAAACATAGCGAATGGTATACCAAATTGATCTCTCTATGACAATTTTTTTTCATTTATTCTCTGACCAAAGTTATACTGCTCGAAATTATTATTCAAATTCGTAAAAAACAAACAGATTCCCACATATATTGTGGGTCAAACATCACCCTCTTAATGTTAGAGGTCAAACAACTTATGTACCTAAATGTTTGACGTAGGTCGATCCATGGCAAAAACAACACAGTAAAACTCAGTACGTCGTTAAGCCTCCTATAAGAATATACGTAGATGTAGAGATAGATATATCAATGGGGAAAAAGCTCATGTTCCGCACGATAACCGACGACCTTACATACTTGGCATCGCATAAAAATCTTTACGGAAATCTACAGAGTGAACAAAAAACTTTGCAAGATATCCTAATGTCCATCGTAAATATGAACAACTATATGGAACGACTGTTTTCTGTGAAGCAGTATGTTTTTTGTCTATTCTGAATCTTGATCCGATGTAGACTACTTTGATTATATTTTATTTCATAATAACATATTTTTACTCATGCATAATAGGTATACCGTGGAATTGGGGTCGGTTTGATGCCAAAATACCAAAAAACTGAACAACTTTTACTATTGGACCAAGATTGAAATCGGGAACGAAAATTCAGCAGTTTCATAAATTTTTGTCGAGATGCTATTTATATTTATATGGAACAGCAGATTTTTTTTTCGCAACGTAAAAAATTCAATATACGGGCGTAACGGGAGTACGAACACCTTTAAATTCAGGCTGATATTTTAGTACATCCTGTGTATTATCTGTACCAAAGTTTAAACTTAATTATACCGAAACGGTTTCAATTAATCTCTTGGCACCGACGTAGTTCAGGGCATTCACTTTATACATGATAGACGTCGAAGACGCATCCAGAAACTAGTTCGAAATTAGAGTCATGTCTTGTCAATATCCGTATTGTAGAAACCAAATAGCCGTGGTGGTCCAGTGACGAGTAACCTTGCCTGCCGTGCAGGAGGCGATGGTTCGATCCCCGTCCAGGCCGACTCGTACCAATGAGTTTTTCGGAATTTATGTACGATTTGTAACACCACTGGCTTTTCGGTGAAGGAAAACATCGTGAGGAAACCTGCATGCTTCAGTTTCGAGGCATGTATTGTACCTGCTGTCCATTACAAGTGGCGACGGGCTCACTCCCCGTCACACTGGACAGAGTTTCGGTACTACTAGTGAAACGTGGATGTTCTGAAGTTTCAGAATATGTCTGACTACCCTCTCGTGGAATATAGTCGTGAGCATATGCTATGCTATGCTAGAAAGCAACTGCATACAGTATCTTATGCTTTAATCAAAATCATATCCATGTTAAAGTATGACAAATTCAGTGTATCCACGTGTGTGTGTATGTGTGTGTGTGTGTGTGTGCGTGTGTGTGCGTGTGTGTTTGTGTGTGTGTGCGTGTGTGTTTGTGTGTGTGTGTGTGTGTGTAGTGTGCCTTATCACTCAATCTAGCCAAACTTTTGCAATTATAATCTTAGTTCTTAGAAAATGTTACAGTTCAAATTCTAAGACATACAATTCTATATTACGCAAGAATACTTCCCGAAAATATATTAATTATGCGAGCAACCCGCTTGCAACCATCAAGCAAAAAATAAATGCTTTTACCAGCCAGCCCTGCCAGCATCACGAGTTCATAAATCACACAAAAATATATCCGAAGCGCGGCAGATTAAGTGATTCGTACGAAAGTTTCAGCAAACAGGGGAACCCATTAAACTAAGCCCATCAAAAGGAAAAGCCGTAATCTGTTTAGCCGTTTGCTGCGTTAAACTTAATGTGTGATTCGCATTCGTCTTGTGTATATTTAAGATACCCATTTTGTCTGTTTTCGAACCGATTTTTAATAACCAAATTATTACATTTTCTCAAACATGCTTGGAAATGTGAGCATTATTTTGACAACCTTCTTCGAGATAAATCGAAATTGCTGTACTGGCCAAATACATGCGCGCAGCGGCCGGCAATGTTTGTATGAAAATCCATATCTGTCGTGTTTAGCGGTACATAGTAAACTCATATCTGTCGTGTAATTTAAAAATGGAACGATCTTTTTCTCCGAAACATGGCGACCAAGGAGGTAACTCATCAAAGGTTTTATTTAAATTTCGAACTGGCTTGCAAATAGAAAGCTGTTTATTGAAAAAAAAAACAAATTGTTGTTCGTTGTTCGTCATTGATTTTGAAAAGAGTTTTAATTTCCGCGCATTATTTGAGAAAAGTACTATACAAGCCTTGGCCACAACTAGGCATTGATGGACTTACGTATGTGTTGTATATGTGTTTACACGTTCGTCCATCAATGCCTCTGTTGCTGGCCGCTGCAGTAATGTACTATTAATATACTATAGTTCACATAACAGTGAAGATAGATACGTTCTTTCTGTAGTGAATCTAACCGTTGAAAATACGATTCTATTAAATTTTCTCGATAGAAAAGAGGAGCAAATAGTAAGTTCTTTTTTTTTTTTATTCAATTACGTAATATTTACATAAGAATGGTATATAGATATAACTATTAAATAAATAAAAACCTAACCTAATATAAACACAATTTACAATACTAAGCGGTACTTTGAAAGCTGAGCTTTATCTATAGTTCGATTTCAGATTTATAACCATTTTTACAAGAATCACCCTACACCATTTCTTCTGAATATACCATCATTTGAAAGGTAATTAATTATAGCAGTGATTCTACCCGATAGATTTTTCCCCAAACACCCAAGAGAAAAGATATTGATGAAAAATTAGTTTTTTTTGCGATCTTGCTTTCAATTGAAGCGGGATGGCTAATTGCAAAAGTTTGCTTGTTAGAAAGAGAGGCTTGCTCTAGGGACACCCAGATAATGTATTTTGAATTCTTAGATAAACAATCATAAAATATTAGAAGAAATATCGTTATATTCGTACGTTCAGTTTACGAATACGGAAAATAACACTTTGTAGTGTAACAGTGTTTAGTTTTGATGGTTTCAAACAACCTTGAAGGAGAAAATGTTATTTTATTTGAGTAGTGCCCTACAAAGTTTCTTCTTGTTAGGATAATTTTTGTTTTACAACTAAACACTTCGCCTTTATAAAGAAGGAAGGTATTAGACCTTCTAACAAGGTACTTTTTGACTGCTGATTATGAAAGTTTTAGTAACATAGACACATTCTCAACTTTTATAATTAAAAATACTCCTAAATGAAACGTTATTCCATTCTAAGGACCTATTTCACCACTTCTGGATAAGTCCTTAAGCTTATCTGAGAGAAAGTTTGACATGTTTTTTATGAATGATAATAATTAACTGTCTGATAAGCTGTCAGGAACTTATTCAGAAGTGGTGAAACAGGCCCTAAATATCGTTAAAACTTAAATTAAAAAAATCATCATCATCATCATTACAGCCTATATGTATATACGTCACACTGCAGGCCTTCAGTGAGGGTGTATGGGCGTTAGTCCACCACGCGTGCCCAATACGGATTGGTAAACTTCACATAGGTATCTACCTACTCATCGTAATTTTTACTTCAACGTATGCAGGTTTCCTCACGATGCTTTCCTTCACCGTTTGAGAGCAGTCGGTATTACAATTTACATGCATAAGTTAGATAAACTCATTGGTATTGGCAGATTCCTCAAGATTGAGTTTCCATAGTTCTCCGAAACGTGACAATAATAATACTCTCTAATCTCTACAAAATGATAAACATAAAATCAAATCAATATCAAATCCAGAAAAGACGAATAACAGAAAGTAATGAAATGATATATAAAAGCATAAAACAACAATATGTACTTTCCGGAATTCGATTGAATCGAGTACGGAACCAATTCCGTTTTCAGTAGAATAAACCGACAACTCGTTACAAACTCGGCGCATTAACCGAGTTAAGAGTTCCATTGGCAATAGCTTGCAAATAAAAATTGGTCGGTTTTTCATTTCGCTTTTATTATAACCCACATGGTATTGTATAGGACTGGAAAAAGTTTTTGTTTTTTCATAATACGTCCGCGTGCGATTGTCCGATGTCAACGTGGTCAATATGAATTGTAGAAAAAAGAACTAAATTGGCAGTTATCGACTTTTACTACAGTGAAAAGAGTTGCTCTATAACAAAGTTAAAAATGCCTCTATTGTAGTTCCGATAATTTTAAATTCGGATCGGACCAAGTGAGACTTAAAAAACTTTGAACGGAAATCCAATCAAATAGTGCACCACAGATCTGATTATTTTATTGCCAGGTGCGCACGACTCGCCTGGTGAGTCCGGATTGTATCGCATTCCGCGGTGTTAGCACACGCGTCGCGTCATTGTTCTAAGTCTAAGCTAAGGTATCAAAAGTCGTTATAATGGTAGGTTTAGACGATGACAATTTCGCGGCGCCTATTTTTTAGCACGGTAAAAAAGCACGGCACGCTTTCGTTTACACGCTGCTAATTTCCAGCGCCAATTTGTTGGCATGCCAATGGATTTGCTAGATTTCTCTAGCAAATCCATTGGCATGCCAACAAATTGACGGCCACGGTTTTCACCGTGCTAACAATTAGCACGACCCGTTTACACGAGTCTAAAAATTAGCAAGGGGGATGCGAGGGACGCGGGCGGAGGTCACTAGCGACGCGTGCTTTTTTCCTTGTTTTTTTCCGTGCTGTAAAATAGTCGTGCCAAAAGTGTTTTTCTGTGCTTTTTTTGAGGCGCCGCAGAATTGGCGCCGCAAAATAGTCATCATCTAAACCTACCATAACTCGCGGCACGTATGTACAAGGCACTATGCACTATTTTCGTCCAAATTCACTGATTCGAGCGCTAGAGTAAAGTGCCGCGAGGTATACGAATGTAGAGTGGGTAACATTTCAAATACCTTGCAAAACATTTCCTTCCTTTCGATCAAAATAAACGAAAACAAAACAAGCAAATACAGTCCTTATTTACTTTATTAATGCATACATGAGATAAAATAATACGACCAGTGTTCAAAGGATGAAGCAGTAACAAGGTATGATAACAAGACAGCGAGAGCTTCTCAAGATGACTTTACAAATAATCGGATAATCCGATTTTGACGAGTAAGAATCGAGATTTCATTGTATTCGGTAGATTTGTTACATATTTATGTGGGAAACAAACGACAGATAAAAGCAAATTGTGTTTTATGAAACAAAAGGCGAAGTAAAATTTTTACATTGTATAAATTGATCTACCTATCAAACTTTTCAATAGAAATGAAAATATAACTTAATGAATTGTAAGCACTTTTCTATCGTATCAAATGAGACACAATAATTGAGCACGAATTCTTAATCGCCTTCTATCTATCTATCTATCTATAACGTCACGCCTCTTTCCCAGTGGGGTAGGCAGCCTCAGCCTCGCCTTCATCTACAATTTTCCTGATTGAAAAAGTATATCGCAAACAAACTTATAATTACGAGCTTTTACCCGCGACTTCGTTCGCAAAAATTAGTATAGGTACCAGATTTTAAACAAAATCGGTTCAGTATGCTCAGTTTTAGTATGCTCTAACAAACAGACAGACATAAAAATCCAAAAATTTGTGATTTGGAGTCACACCTAAAAATCATATCGTAATTTTGTTAATACTTTCAATGTACAGACACACTTCTTTTACTGTTTTCTTTCTAATGTTTAGATTTAGTATCAAATTCCATTCCGTATGTGAAAAAAGAATTTTAACGCACTTGCTCGTTTATTTCTTTCCCAGCAAGTGTGTTAAAAAACGCGTGAGCATTAATCATTACCTACAGTCTCGGCTCGTTTAAAGCCCTCGCCTGCGGCTAGTGCAATCCAGTCTCGTCTGTAATGACTAATGACCAACTTACTTGTATCATAATGTACTATTACGTCACTGATATTTTGATCTTCTTACTCGTATAGTGTTTTTAAAGTGATTATTAACACCTTTGTGAACATAATCACTATAACTCACGTTAAGTACGTACGTAGCCTTTACTGTATATTTATACAACTAGTTAGTCGCGTAATAAACTAAGGCTTCATTATTTGAACATCGATCTAAGCCGATTACCCTTCGACTTCTAGTATTTCACTTGTTTTATAACATTGTTTGAACAACTATCAACTCGGAAGCTAGACAATCATTCGCTTTATAAAGAGCGTTGGAGGTGTAATATTAATTTGAATAACTAGCTGATTGTTCTATAATGTCCTCTCGAGAAAATGAGGTAGCTTATTATTAATAGTATATTATTCTCATGAAACATTCAGATGGCGTTGTAGGGTAGCATATTATCCTCATACTACTGAAGAAAACATGCTACTGAAGTAAACTACATAAAGAAGATCCTTCCTATTAGTATGGGATAATAGGCTAGCAAAAAAACGTTGGCGCATAGTTATGGAACTCATGTCAATTTGTTTCTCACAATCTCTAGATTATAGTGGTAATATTAGCTATAACTCATCTAAAACGGAGTGTCGCGTAGCCGTAGTTGGCGCACATCTTGTCTTGTAAAAATATGTTGGTTTTATATTTTTATTTTCGTATGAACATCTAAGACAGGAAAACAGAGAACAGGAAAAAAGAATCTTAGCAAAAAGTCATAACGGTGCATTTTTTATATTTATTTCATAATTCCAGTTGCATTTTTAGCTAATGGATCGTCCGATTACTATAATAAATTAAATAATTTTTTAGAGTGTAATTACCATCAATAAAGGTTACCGATTGGTGGACCTAAAAAAATTGACTCCTTTTTGCGGTTAAAGTTATTAAACATAAATAAAGGAATCAAACCCGGCAGCCCGGTAGCACAGTCGGTAGTGAACCTGCCAGCTGTGCCGAGGGTCGCGGGTTCGAATCCCGTAAGGGACAAATATTTGTATGATGAATATGAATATTTGTACCCGAGTCATGGATGTTTGTATCTATATATGTATTCTATATCGTTGTCTAGTCATCGTAATACAAGTCCAGGCTAGATTCTGGTACTTTAAATGTGACTAGATAATTTGTGTGATTGTCCAAGATATATTTTATTTATTTAAAACGAAAACAATATTCCTGATTACATGTGAGAGAAAGTTATTTATAAAAAAGGTAGGTACACTATTCTATACCAGTATTGAAATCAAACAAAAAAGAGAACACGGAACGAGCATAGCAAACTAATATCAAAACAATAGAAAATCAAATCAATAACAGTACAGTGAGGAATTCATTTTAACATTTGTGCGGACCAACTTGGGGCCCCCGGGGTAATCACAATATGGTAAACTAGTTGCAGAGTTAGGACCCTTGCCGGGACCCACATTGTTTACAGGTCAATTTTCTTGTTAAAACATTCCTACAGCCATTCCATTGTTGTTACAAATGTTTGATTCGCTGAATCGTATAATTTTGGTCAAATTATTGGTTTAATAATATCGAATATTCAACATTTTTTAAACCTATATTGAAGACTAAAAACACTAGAGTTAATATCCATCTCGAAAACCGCTACAGTCTAAACTATTATAAAACTGTAACAGAAGTGTGTCTGTACATTGAAGATATTTACAAAAAAAAAATTACGACATGGTTTTTAACTGTCCCTGATTCCAAATCAACAATTTTTAGAATTTTTGTCTGTCTGTTTGTTTGTTTGTTTGTTTGTATGTTTGTTTGTTTGTTTGTTTGTTTGGGTGTTTGTTTGTTCGAGTATCACGCAAAAACTACTGAACCGATTTTGATGAAACTTTTTTTGTTTGATAGCTTATCAACTGACTTAAAATCTGGTATATAATTTATGCGGACGAAGTCGCGGGTAAAAGCTCGTAAATTATAAAATCTTATTGATGATTAAACTATGTCGATGGTCTAATTTATACAGGGTGCAAACTTTTAAATAGAAAGGAGGAGTTTCGGTACTAGTGAAACGTTCTTTTCAGAATATCTCTGACTACCCCCTCGGAGAATATAGTCGTGAGCATATGCTATGCTAAAACTCTTAAATGCGTTACATACAAGCGTGTTCTTCAAACCATCAAACTGAACAACTTTCATTTGGGTCTACTAGCCAGCCATTGAGATTTTCTGTGGAACAGCATATTTTTTTCGCGTTTTCAATGTTTGTCCCATAGTGGAAGTTGTTCAGTTTGATGTTGTGAAGCACTCCCTTATATGTAACGCATTTATGTTTACACCCTATATATGATTTTCTTGCAGCCCTCTTTACTGAAGATCGTGATACTTGCCTATCTTTTCGATAAAATGGTTTACTATTCTATTGCCTTCTTCATTTCCTGTCAACGTTTTCTATCACCGCTTGAGAGGTATCCAATCCAATATAACAAATATTCCATTAATATGATATAAAAACATATTCGTATACTACGTATATGAAGCACGTAACTTTAAATCCTGACCTGACTGAAAGAAACTCTAATCATAGTCATCATCAGCTACCCACTGCAAGGCACATACCTACCCTCAGGATGTAATAGGCGTTAGTCCACAACGCGTGCCCAATGCGGATTGGTAGACTTCACATACGCATCGGAATTTCTTCTTCATCGTATGCAAGTTTCCTCACGATGTTACCCTTCACCGTTTTAGACCAGTCAGTATTACGTACATAAGTTAGAAAAACTCATTAAGTACATGGTATGTCGTCCGTTCGGATTCGAACCTGGACCTCAAGATTGAGTTTCTACAGGGTGTAACAAAACACCCACACTAACACTAGTAATACTTAAGGAGGTGCTTCAGACCATCACACTGAACAACTTTCACTATGGAGCCAACATCGAGAAAAAATAAAAAAAATCTGCTGTTCCATACATTTGAGTCGAGCCGGTATTGCAGTTTTGTATGAATCAGTTGATTTTTATTTCGCGATTTCGAAGTTGGCTCCATAGTGAAAGTTGTTCAGTTTGATTGTCTGAAGCACCCCCTTAAGTATTACTAGGGTGTTTTGTTACACCATGTTTACCTCTCCGCATCGCGCCACAGACGCTCTCTAAACATAGTCAAATTATTTATCTGCAAGTTTATGCATGAGCGTGCAATACGCTTCTGTGAGTTCTGTGACGGAGACTTTCCAAGAACCTAGATATCACTTTAAACGGACTTCGCAGAAGCACGGTAAGTGGCAGTGACAACCTGTTACCAGAAGCTGCACGAACATAAAGACTAACGGTCCACCGTCTTAACCCTCGGGAACTGACCTAGATCCACAAAATATTCGGATTCTTAAAAATGGGTCATTCGGACGAGCAGAAATCATCTGGTCCTTCGGGAACGCCGACCAAAAGACCCTAATAAAAATCCGAAAACAAACTGAGGCCCCGTAAAACTGCTATAAAACCTCATTACAACATTAAAAGACTGTCCTTTTTAGTCTTTCCACAATCGCACATAAAAACCTCGTCTGGATTTATAGTACCCTCCCATTTCTGCAAGAGCGTCGTGTGAAGAAAACAATTTTATACCGTAAATTTCACTTTAAAACTGTTTGAAACTTCTAATATCGAAATGCACTTTATCTATGAAAGCCTTTCATGCTCGGGGCGAGAGAGCACATCAAAGATGTCTTCGCTTTATGCAACTCGTCACGTCTTATATTATGGCCTCTATAAACGCTTGAAGCACCATTATCCGTCACTCAAATTGAGACCGTAAACGGGTAGTCTCATGATACACATTCGTTTATCACTATTCATGATACGTGTACCTAGTTTACATTTAGGCTTCCGAAGGGGTGTGAGGTTTCTGAGTGTAATAAAGCCAATAAAGTTTATGCGTTCTATCTTAGCGTGTGCCGCGTTTGACGTTTACGGTTTACGAGTTATATTCGAGTTTATTTTGCATTTAGACGGCGTTTGCGTTAATTGCTTGTTTGAGATAATGAGTACGGGAGTGTCATTGTGCTTATTAGGCACATTTAATTTCGTTGTATACGTGCTGAAGGCCCTTATACAACATCGGTTCTATCACGCACGAATGTGATTCATGTCACTTGTGCCTTTGATGTGAACAACTTACTTATACATCAAATTAAAAGCCCTTGATGTGTCTCTTTTCTCTTCTCCAAAGAAAGTGTGTTTAAACGTACCTGTAACAAATAAAATACAATTTAGTTGTTAAGCAAAAACAGTTATTATTTAAAAATGCTATTTGTTTCAATTCGCTCAACGTTTATTTCTCCGTAAAAGCGATTCAAATCTCCAGTCACTTGTTTTTATAAAAACTAAAAAAAAAATAGATCAAAAGAACTTTAACAATAAAAAAGACTAGAAGCGAATAGAATAACAAATTACGTATAACGCAAGCAATGTATCAGCAGGAGACTATGTCTACCAAAGTTTATCATAATCGTATCGAATAGCACAATATTTCAACGACAAATACAATCAGCGTTTCCAATCCATAAATAAAACTAGAAATTATTGTCATCGTCATCATCATTTGGTAGTAGACGCGTTTTTTCAACAAATCAGCCCACATCAGCCCACTGCTGGGCCTAGGCCGCCTTTTTATTGCGCCATTCCTCACGGTTGGTCCTGTGGTACATTCGAGTTTATTTTGCATTTAGAACCAAAAAAAAATCAAGACATTTGAAATGGACATAATGATACAGGAAATGCGCCGAAACCGCAATGCAGTGATAATTAATTCTGTCAGTGTTATAAAATGCAGTGGAATTAAAATTCATAGATTGTTTTAATGCATTCTATATGTACCATGCATTGATATCTTATATATAACTGAACTAGATAAACGCTCCAAAAAATGGCCAAGCCAAAGGAGCTCCTAAAAGAAACCTAGAAGCTCTTGTACCACGCCAACTCTCTGACTGTAAACATGTCCAATACGAGTCAAGATGTCAATGGTACTATGACAATACGCTAGAAACCTAGTTGAGCTTCATTATAGTACTCTGTGATACTAAGTAAAGTCAAAATGCAGAAAATTAACCTAAATAACTAGAAGTGTGCTTATGCATGATAATTGGGTAAATGCACGCAAGCTTTGACTTCCATGCTGCACTTTAGATTTATGTCGGAATTATTTGAAACTAAAATGCTTTTGATAATTAATTGGCAGAGGTTATTATTAGACATTTAAACTCCTTAGCAACTCCTTAGGATTGCAGATATATTAAGTAAGTATTTTAATTTGCCTTACTCTGAAAATCAAGTCTATCTCATTGTGTAGCACTCTACGTCACTTGGGCAAAAAAGGGGGGAGGGATTAAGGCGTTTCAAAAAGGCCCCATTAAAAAAATTTGCTTCGGCTATTCACACCGTGGTCCGAACCGCTCGTTGTATACGAACGCCTAAACCACAGTATGTAATCCATCTTCAAACAATAGTACCAAACTCTGGCGCTCTGCTTTGGCTACGTGCGAGGTGGCATGCGAGCTGACCTAGTCAGTTACAGAGGTGCAGCTACTCGCACCGTGCTACTCGCACGCTCGCACTCGTATGATCGCATTTAAGAGCGCTTACAGACGAGCGACAGTTGTCTGCGACAGCTCGCGACAGGGTCGCGCGACCGTGACGTAGGTATAGTCTGAGAGCACAAGTCTTGTTCTTGAGAGATTTCAGTTTGAAGAAAACGGAGGCTAATTATAACACATAATATTATACACATAAATATTTATAAATACGTATACAGGGTGTAACAAAACACCCTAGTAATACTTAAGGGGGTGCTTCAGACCATCAAACTGAACAACTTTCACTATTGAGCCAACATCGAAATCGCGAAAAAAATCAGCTCTTTCATACAAAACTGCAGTACCGTCTCGACTCAAATGTATGGGACGGCAGATTTTTTTGATTTTTTCTCGACATTGGCTCCATAGTGAAAGTTGTTCAGATTGATGGTATGAAGCACCCCCTTAAGTATTACTAGGGTGTTTTGTTACATCCTGTATTATATAGGATGTTACAAACTATTGGATATGGAGGTCTATCTCTCAGACTATACACACTACGTCAAGGTCTTCAACTGTCGCGCGACCCTGTCGCGAGCTGTCGCAGACAACTGTCGCTGGTCTGTAAGAGCCCTTACTAGTTACTGTCGGTTGCTCGCGACCGAGTTACTACAACATTTTTTGTTTTTACTCGCCACTCGCCTTCACCCACCGCGCCACAAGCATCGGCTCGCACGCCACTAGGCCGTCAATTCGCACGATTTTTTGCATGGTGTGACCGAGCGAGGCGAGTCGAGCTACTGTCATGCGAGTACACAGGCACAGTAGCTGTCTACTGTCACTTTAGCTGCTCGCACTGTGTAACCTATCCTTTAGATATCGTCGTACGTACTGGCGAGTCTGGCGCGCACACATACAAGCCGCGTTTGGTGCCATCGTATGAAGATCGATTACTGTCTTATACTGCGCCTAAGCCCCGTCTCCTCACGATTCCAATACTGAACCCAAGTCTCGTTAGTATTCCATTTAGTGCAATGAACACGCATAGAGGTGACACTAATCATAAACATGCACTGTATGCACTGCGGCGCGATAGTGGAATACCAGAAAATTAACCTTAATACCGAGTTGTTGGGTGTTTACGATAATTGCAATTCTGCACGCTAACTTTGTCTAGCGAAACTAGCGGCATCTTTCAAACGCTTTTTGTTTTTAGACTTTTTACTGAAAAAGTCTACTCAATTGCATACTGCACGTTAGGATTTTAACATTAAAGTGGAAAACTTGTAAATTAATTTAATTACAATATACATGCACATTTTTTTGGACCCAAGCAGAAACAAAAAACCTGTTAATAGAGAAAACAACGACATAAAATAATTATAACATCCATTACCGACCCAGGATTCAAACCAGGATTTCTTGGATAAGCAGTTCAGCATTGTAGAAATCTCTTAAGATCTTGTTGACGGCTAAACCGATTTAATTCAATCATGGCCAAGAAGCCATGCGGAAGGTGCGTGCGGTTTTTGGTTGTATAATCAAAAACCGCACTGAATCGGTTCATATTTATAAAGCCAATCTTGAAACCTTATCATTTTTGGTTAAAAATTTCACAATTTTCAGTGGTATAATATACTGTGTTGACATTGATATCAGTTGTGTACAAGGTAGGTACATCGAGCCGAAACAATTCCATCAATCGCCGATGATTTGATATCATCTTCTGAGGAATTCCATTGTCTCCTCTCCCCAAAGCGCTTCGTCTGGTCACTCGAAAGTAACTCATTAGAAAAAAAAAAGAATCATCCAAATCGATAAATATTCTAGTCATCGTGTAATACCAAGAACATTTTATATAGTATTCTATAAGTGGACCAAACTCTTTCAATGTTGTTGTAGGCTGACAAACAAGCAAATGTTTCGCCTCGGAACACCAGTGTGTCTCTTTCTAACGTCTTGCCAACATCCTAGTTAGAAAGGGACATGCAAGTGTTCTGGGAATCTTACTGGTCTCGTTGCCAGCACTTTAGTGCACAATCATGTTACTGTTTAACATTTTTGTGTAATACATATATCTACCTACATTTAAAAAAAGGGAAACCATAGAGACGAACTGAGAAAAAGCAGAGAAAAAGGAGGTAATTTTTTGAAGTCGGTTTAAAACAGTGGGTCATCATAACACAATGGTACACCTAATAAAATAAAAAATGTTAAGCACAAACACAATCGTCTATCCAGAACAATGTAATCACTCGACCAAATAAGAAATAAGAAACTATCCGTAAGAACCAAGAACAGAAGCATAACAAAGGAAAAAGAGAGCCCAACTATTTTAGAGTAAATTTAATTTCCAGAATGACTATCTCAGAATGCTTAATGCGAGTAGTGGCATAAAAACCCCACTCGACTGGATCTCATAATTGCACTAATTAACTTCCCTAGTCACGTACAAATTAAGATGGCGAAGAAAAATTCAAGTGGAGCGGTTCTGAATGAACGAATGAACGAATGAGCGGATGCCCAACGCAAACGTTCATTAGAATAGGGCACTTCGGAGACGCTCTAATGTGATGATTCCGTTTTATTTTTATAATGGGAGTGGAGAATTAGGGAATAATATGTTTTTGTGTCCAATTTACATTGGAATGTTTAATTTAATTTGGGATAAAGTTCACGAATTTCTGTGTTTGCGGATTGTGGATTTAACTTTGCTCAATTACAGCAAAGTAATTTCAAGCAATCTGAATTTTTATTCACAAATGCCCAAAATATTTGTCACTCGTCAGATTTTATCTAAGTTGAAGCTTCTCTGGACTAGATTCTGGTACTTTAAATGGGACTAGAAGTGCGATTTTTGAACATCATACGAGCGACTCAGCAGTAGAAAGATGCATAATCTCCATGGTAATTTTGACATTTTCTACTGCCAAGTCGCTCGTATGATGTTCAAAAATTATCGTGTGAAAATGTCAAAGATATTTATTTATTACTCGTAAAAACAAACTTTGTATATTAATTTAGGTAGGTATCTCTTTCGTATGAACCCACTTCTGACTCGTTCAAGATAATAAGTTTACTTCTAGACCTCGAAACTTGTCATCAAATCAAACAGGCTCTGCTTAGTTATTAGTTTCTAAACTGAACTGATAGGTATACTAATATAAAACCGATATACACGTGTCGCTCTGTGACACCCGCACTGTTAACCGCTGGTTTAATATCAAATTACATACGACGACGTGTAAACCAACAAGTAAATAGTGGAGGTTTAAGGCTTTAAGGTAAGCAGAGCATTCAAGTGTCAAATAAGTTTAGACACCAGCACAACATCGTCATCGACATCGATATATTACAGTATATCAATAAATCAATATAGCTCAAGCTTGTTTAGAGTAGCGTCCAATGTTTCAAAAGCGCCAATCTCAACAATTTGCTGTTTATAATTAATCGGCTAACGGAAATGCGCAAAACGTCATACACGCAATAACGAAATAAATCGGCTAACGGAAATAATAGAAACGCGCAAAACGTCATACACGCAATAACGAAATAAATCGGCTAACGGAAATAATAGAAACGCGCAAAACGTCATACACGCAATAACGAAATAAATCGGCTAACAGAAATAATAGAAACGCGCAAAACCACGGAATATAATAAGAGTACAAGATGGTACAAGCAAAACGTCATACACGCAATATCTACATAAATCGGCTATAGAAATGCGCAAAACGTCATACACGCAAAACTACAATATACGCAAAATGACGTAGTAACGATTCACACCAGGGCCTCGATTGCGCTGTTTTATACGGTTTTACCATTCGGACGGAACGTTTATGGCTTTGGTTTAGTTTTGGTTTAGATTTGGTTTAGCTGATGTAAAAATGCTATCGCGCTATTTTTTTCTGAACGGTTAAATAGTCGACGTTACCAAAGCATGACGTGCGTGCACCTCCATACACCTCCATACACCTCTCCATAGCTCCATACAGCTCTCCATACACCTTCATACACCTCTCCATACACCTCTCCATAGCTCCATACACCTCCATACACCTCTCCATACACCTCCATACACCTCTACATACACCTCCAAACACCTCCATACACCTCCATACACCTCTCCATAGCTCCATACAGCTCTCCATACACCTTCATACACCTCTCCATACACCTCTCCATAGCTCCATACACCTCCATACACCTCTCCATACACCTCCATACACCTCTACATACACCTCCAAACACCTCCAAACACCTCCATACACCTCCATACACCTTCATACACCTCTCCATACACCTCCATACACCTCTCCATACACCTCCATACACCTCCATACACCTCTCCATAGTTCCATACACCTCTCCATACACCTCCATACACCTCTCCATACACCTCTCCATACTTCTCCATACACCTCTCCATACTTCTCCATACACCTCTCCATACACCTCTCCATACACCTCTCCATACACCTCTCCATACACCTCTCCATAGCTCCATACACCTCCATACACCTCTCCATACACCTCCATACACCTCCAACCACCTCCATACACCTCCATACACCTCCATACACCTCCATACACCTCTACATACACCTCCATACACCTCCATACACCTCTCCATACACCTCCATACACCTCCATACACCTCTCCATACACCTCCATACACCTCCATACACCTCTCCATAGCTCCATACACCTCTCCATACACCTTCATACACCTCTCCATACCTCTCCATACACCTCTCCATACTTCTCCATACACCTCTCCATACACCTCTCCATACACCTCTCCATACACCTCCATACACCTCTCCATACACCTCTCCATACACCACCATACACCTCTCCATACACCTCTCCATACACCTCTCCATACACCTCTCCATACACCTCCATACACCTCTCCATACACCTCCATACACCTCCATACACCTCTCCATACACCTCCATACACCTCCATACACCCCTCCATACACTACCATACACCTCCATACACCTCCATACACCTCTCCATAGCTCCATACACCTCTCCATACACCTTCATACACCTCTCCATACACCTCTCCATACCTCTCCATACACCTCTCCATACTTCTCCATACACCTCTCCATACACCTCCATACACCTCTCCATACACCTCTCCATACCTCTCCATACACCTCTCCATACACCTCTCCATACAACTCCATACACCTCTCCATACACCTCCATACACCTCTCCATACACCTCTCCATACACCTCCATACACCTCTCCATACACCTCTTCATACACCTCCATACACCTCTCCATACAACTCCATACACCTCTCCATACAACTCCATACACCTCTCCATACACCTCCATACACCTCTCCATACACCTCTCCATACACCTCTCCATACACCTCTCCATACACCTCCATACACCTCTCCATACACCTCTCCATACACCTCTCCATACACCTCCATACACCTCTCCATACACCTCTCCATACACCTCTTCATACACCTCCATACACCTCTCCATACAACTCCATACACCTCTCCATACAACTCCATACACCTCTCCATACACCTCCATACACCTCTCCATACACCTCTCCATACACCTCTTCATACAACTCCATACACCTCTCCATACAACTCCATACACCTCTCCATACACCTCCATACACCTCTCCATACACCTCTCCATACACCTCTCCATACACCTCTTCATACAACTCCATACACCTCTCCATACAACTCCATACACCTCTCCATACACCTCCATACACCTCTCCATACACCTCTCCATACACCTCTCCATACACCTCTTCATACACCTCTCCATACACCTCTCCATACACCTCTCCATACACCTCTTCATACACCTCTCCATACACCTCTCCATACACCTCCATACACCTCTATACACCTCTCCCGACACCAACTAAATCAAAAACGTTCGTTGGACAGCGGTCGAACGTTACGCCAACGTATCTTCCGAAAAAAAGCTAAATCGTTACCGTTAATATAATTTGCGCGATACGAATTGTGCATAACGTAACGTTTTTGGTTGTGGTTTTGTTTTGGTAGTATCGTTCAAACTTAGGACGATTGAGTCCCAGGCATGTGCCCTGCCGTGCGACGTACTTATTTATTTATACTGGCTGATTCCTGAAATTTTCCGGGGTGTTTCACACCATCAAGCAGAACAACTTTTTACTTTTAGCTGTCGTGGTTGTGTTTTGCTACTGCTTTTGGACAATTTGTCTATTTTACTAGTAATTTCTACTTTTGAATCCGGACTTCTGGAGACGTGGTAGTTTTTTTTTAAAAATGCCTTAATTTTTTCTGTTTATTATAATTATGACATTTATGACCGCCGTCCTGTATGGCTTTTAGTTTTCGTAAAAAAATGGCTGGGTCCAAATCTGCCAATCTTCAAATGGAAAGTGTATAAAAAATCACTCAGTAGAGGCTGATAATGATGATGGATGATAATAGTACTGGATGGTCAAGTGAAGCTACCGGACCATAAATACCATAATATATCAAAACTGACTTGACTATTGACTTCAAGAGAGAGCTTCATCTCACTTCATGGTTGAGCTGAATTCGTCAACAAAGTTTGACGTCACTATAAGTTTAATGATATTAAATGCAGGTGCAGTCACGTCAGTTGTCAGGGGCGTGTTTAGTATCAAATTACCCGCGAGCATCCAGCTCGCTTCCAGCCAAATTATAATATGATAATGACGTAGAATACTACCGGGTTACCTCTAATTCGCGGAATACCTAATGCTGATACCTGACAGTTTAGTTGGAGCTAATTGGTCGTATCGGTGACTTATGAAGTATGATTTATGTTAAAGGTAAAGTCTTTCGCATTTTCTTCAATCCTTTTTATTACTTGCGAATGAAAAAAACCGGCCAAGTGCGAGTCGGACTCGCGCACGAAGGGTTCCGTACCATTACCGAGCAAAATACGGCAAAAAATCACGTTTGTTGTATTTTATGTTATAGCGGCAACAGAAATACGTCATCTGTGAAAATTTCATCTGTCTAACTATCACGGTTCATGAGATACAGCCAGGGCCTCTACCCGCACATTCGAACTTCGCAATTGCGTGAACGTTTTCGTTACAATGTCAACTCTATTATATATATCGAACATCGGAAGTCCGGGTACAGGGCCTGGTGATAGACGGACGGACAGCGGAGTCTTAGTAATAGGGTCCCGTTTTACCCTTTGGGTACAGAACCCTAAGAAATATTTCAGACCAACATGATTAAATACTATAACGACCGTAATCCTTTTCGGAGTAGTAAGAAACTTGAATGTAAGTCAAGCGGGTCAATTCCGTCAGCGGGGCAATTCCGTCAGCGGGACAATTCCGTCAGCGGGGTGATTAAGTCAAATGGCCATAACTTTCGTTCTATAAGCTCTTATTCAGTAGCAACGACTAGTGCAGGTAAGTATTTATCGAACAATTATTTATTATGCTTTTTCTCTAACTTCTGACTAAGAGCTTTTAAAAAAGTTATTATATGACTAATTACCCCGCTAACGGAAATGATAATTTTTTTTTTTTTAATAACGCTCACAGGCTCATACATTGTAATGATCCTAAGAAAGCACTATTAATAGGCTGTTTATTATGGAAACCATACAACAACGGCACAAACATGTAAACATCCATGACCGAACCGGGATTCGAACCCAGGACCCTGGTTTGGCAGTCCGGCGTGGTAACCATTACACTAACCGGGTCGTCGATAATTAAACGTATCAAGGGCCTTCTTCACCACTCCTGGATAAGTTCTTAATAGCTTATCTGGCAGATCGTTTGACATGTTTCGTATAAAAGATATGTCAAACGATTTGCCAGATAAGCTATTAAGAACTTATTCATAAGTGGTGAAATAGGCCCTTAGAGTTTTTGGATCAATTATTCATTAGAAAACTTAAAAGCGTCGTGTCTTTTGATTCAAAAAATTAAAAGACTTTACTTTTCCAGCGCAGTTTCTAAAGACAGCGATACAACTTAAGTAATAATAACAAGACAAAGGAAAATGTGAAGACATGAACAAAAGCGAGTCTAATGTGGAAAATTAAACAGTACAAAATAGAATAACTCAATATAACTATTGCTTATTGAGCTCTGGCTGGATATAACTTCAGTTCAAGCGTGATCTGGTCGACGCCCGATGTTCCAAACTTGGCTGTTAGACTACTTATACATATATTTTAGACTGTCTATACTGATTATATGTATATCTAATGTATCTGTTAAGGCTGCACCGAGCCTATTGTGCTGCCCTCAATCGTATTTTTTTATTTCTTCACATTTTTTTTTTCCAAAATACATGAATTTCACATTGTAGTCTGTCACTGCTGATTTGTTTTTATGAAGCATTAAACATTATAATTTGTAATGTTTCGATGAATTGAAAGCTAATCAGGAATGCGATTTTTGAAACTCATTCACTGAGCTCAGCTGCTGAAAAATGGTTGAAAATGTCAAAATTACTATGGAGATATGCATCTTTCTACTGTTTATTTGACTTTCAAAAATCGCACTCCTGTAGTATGATTTTTGAAAGTCAAATCAGCAGTAGAAAGATGCATATCTCCATAGTAATATTGACACTTTCAACTACTGAGTTTAAAGAATGAGTTTAAAAAATCGCACTCCTGGACTACAATGCGACATTCTTGTTTTTTTGGAAATGTTGTTTAGTTGTTTAGAAATAAAATAAAATAAAATAAAAATACGAGGGCAGTACAATAGAGCGCTCTTAAGTTGTGGTAGTCTAGTAACCATGCCTACTGTACAGGAAGCGATTGTTCGATCCCCGTCCAGGCCATCATGTACCAATTAGTTCCCTTCCCAGAAAATAATTAGCGCAATAAAGAATGTCGGAAAACTCGAAGGCTCAATTAACAGGAATTGAAATGGTAACGCGCCTTACCTTACCTTTGACAAACACGGTGTAGAAAGTAATCTAATACCGACATAACCAGACCAGTCTGCCACGACTTATCTAGAAACTAGGGATGTGCTGTTAATCTTCAATGACTCACTGATTCAGGAGTAATGAGTCATTTAAATAATATGGCTAGGTTGATGAAAAAAGACAATAGAGTCGATGTAAAAACTAGCTCCAGGAGTAGTCGGCCGGTCCTGATGGAGTTGACCGAAGATCACAGTGAGGTTTTGAGTTTCTTTAGGCAAACCACCAGCATCACAGGGTCTCTCTCTTTCCCACACGATAGTGACCTCAAACATGTATCTTGCTGTTTGTATTATAAGAAGATAAATAGAAAAATATTTAGGATCGCAATTTAATCAGAAATCACTGCACCGATTTTGCTGTTTCTTTTATATAAGGAATCTCCATAATATCTGAAAAGGTTTAAGTATAAACTATAATGTTTATCCAGTAGTTGAAGTTAATGTTTTCCTACATTCAATCAATTTAAGTAACCTTCATGCTCCTTTTCGGATTTATGGTAAACATTAGCTTAAGTAAAAGTAGATCTCAACAAAAAGCCCTCGCTAAATATTTTAAAGAACCTGTCCCATTTAACTCGATTTACGATATCTTTGCCAGTTCGTCTTAGATACTGTATTTAAATAAACGTTTGTGAAGAATAATCAGATTCAAATGACGCTATTAATCATTTTGTTGTTAATACACCTAATTCCTGGCGAGGTTTTTAAAATAAACCTGTCGTTAGAGCATTACTTCCATGCTTTATAGACTTGACTTGCTAACAGAATCGGGTTTATGATAAACTTTTACTAAGATATGACATCTTACTCAAAGTTAGTAATAGACTTGAAGTCCTCTTTTTTAAAGTCAATTAACAGGCCTTTTAAGAACCAATTTTTTACAAGTTTTGTTTAAACTTGGTGAGGCTATTCATTCTCGGCTATTCTTAATTAGTTTACAAGTTTTTAAATACATTATATAATTTTTTATGTTTATACGTCATGTTTATTGTGAATTTGTGATTCATTGTAAAAAAGGAGAATTCATTTTAAAAAAAATGTTATTCGGCACTAGACGGCGGCGCGGCGTTGAGTTGTTAGAAAAAATATATTATTTCCCGCTTTCCAAGTTTTACCCAGGCATACATTTATTGATAAATAAATACGATTATGATTGTTAAGGTTTGAGAGAAGTTAAAATAGTTTAAGTACTTAAATATGTATGTTTTTTAGGTAGCTCGTTGATTGACAGGTTTTTATGCGCCATTTATTCATTGTTCCCAAACCAATTCTTGGAAAAGCCTCACTGATGTATTGATTTAGTCAACCCAAATGATCCAATCAACAAAATGAACCAAACATCCCAACCCTACAGAGAACCACCGAGAACTCTTCATTTACTGGACACTCAATACTTTAAGAGCCATTCAGCAGGTAACCCTATCTTTTATGATACGCTTCTACGGTAAACTCGAGTGTTGCACAAAGGTGTCTATCTCATTTTGCAGTTTTATTCCGGATACTATCCTATCTGTATTTATACCCATTGTAAGGTCGTTCAGTTGTTTTGTTTTAGCAATTCTAGTCTCTAATACATTGTTTTAGGTTACATTATTTTTCCCTTCTTGTTCGTTTATATTGTGGTTCTTTGTGTATTTTGGGGTGCAAATAAACTTATCTTTTCTGAATCAATTTATGAAATCTCTTATACCACATTTAGTATTTTTTTGTATACAGGATAAAAACTTAAATGCGTTACATTTAAAGGGGTGACACAGACAATCAAACTGAAAATCGATTAGCATATTAAGGAGGATCCTGTTTTTAGTTCTTTTCAATAAAGAATCCAAGATATAAGAGACGAGTGTACTTTTTGCAACCATCAGCAGCAAGGCTTATCTCCCGGAATAATAACGGTATTCAACTTTGAAACTATTTGCATACGTTATTAGATCTATTATAGTCTAGCATTGAACTTAACAATATGAACTACCAATTCGAGAATGTGTTAGAGGTCCTTTATCGGTAAGTCCGAGTTACAGTGCTGTTCGCTTTGAGTCTGCCTGCATAAAGAGCTACACGGCTGGGTACAAAGTGCAAGCTGAAATGACGTCTGAAACAAGGCAGAAAGGGTTTAGTTTTGAATAGGAAACTCCTAGCCAATGATCTTAATTGAGGTACTGAGAAACTGTGAAAGGAGATAAAGAGAAAACTATTTTATTTCACTGAGAATAAGAATTATACTCGCATGATATCTTGTTGATGACTGAATGCGATTTTTTTTGTAAAGTATCTACAGGGTGAAATTGATATCATTGGCATCCTTTTAAACTAAGAGTCTAACCATCAAACTGAACAACTTTTACTATGGGAGCAAACCGATCGGAGAAAGAAAAAAATCAGCTGTTCCATACTAAACTGCAATGCCTACTCGACTCAAATGTATGCAACAGCAGATTTTTTTTTTGCTCCGATCGGTTTGCTCCCATAGTAAAAGTTGTTCAGTTTGATGAGTAGACTCTTAGTTTAAAAGGATGCTAATAATATCAATTTCACCCTGAATAGAGGGTCTTCCTAATTTGACGACGGTTTTTTAAAGGGATGATCAGATCGTCAAACTGAACAACTTTCTCTATGAAACTAACATGAAAAACGCAAAGAAAAATTCTGCTGTTCTATACAAAACTGCAAACCCAAATGTATGGGAAAGCCGATTTTTTTTCGCGATTTCGATGTTGGATCCATAGAGAAAGTTAATCAGTTTGTTGGTTCTATCATTCCTTTAAAAACCGTTAGCGTATTAAGAAGGACCCCCCACTACCCGTGAAATCGGTCGTTTTGAAGCCAGAACCCGGTGGTGGAAACTAAACAACTTTTACTATAGGTCCAACATCGGAACAGCAAAAAAAACAACGGGTTGCACTCCGGGAGTGCCGGCAGAAGTGAAAACGTCTTACGAATTGTCACGTGACGTCACGGTCCTGACGCGAGTTTAACATTTTTTACCCATCCCAGAATCTTAAGTCTTACGAATTTTCGATCAGGTCACGTGACGTCACGGTCCTGAAGCGTGTTTAAAATATTACTCATTCCAAAAAGTGCACAACGCCGCTAAAGAAATTTTCACTTCAAAAAATTTGCTGTTTCATACTTTTCTGTTGCGAAGCTATTGACATTTTCTATGGAACAGCTGTTTTTTTTTCGTGATTTAAATATTGGCTCCATAGTGAACGTTTTTTTTTTTCTAAATTGCCTTAAACTTTTGTCTTAGGCCACACCACAGAATAGGTAATAGTATATAGTTCTACATACAGAACGGCCACTCCCCGCCCCCCACTGACTTCAGATACCCCACCTCCCCTCACACTCTCTGTGGTAACTTGAGGGAAACCGAGCAAGGGAAGGCAGTCAGGCGCGCGCACCCGTTGCATTTGACTACATAAAATATATTTTATTTTTCTCCTCACAGTAAAAATAAACATTAGAAAATAACGCTAAATTCACATTTTCTATTATTCTTTAGCTTAAAAACAATTTTTAATAGCAGAATGAACTATAAAAAGTAACGAAATGTATAATGTAGTTCATACGATGCGTATTTAGTCAACCCTACACATATGTCATGCACAATTTTCGCAAAGTGCGCATGTGCGAACGTCATCATGTCAAATCTAAAAAATTGTTTGAAGTGCCGGACCTGTGTGGCCACACATTTTCTACAGCTACAGTTACTGCAGGCCTGTCTCACTCCTCAGCTCAGGTACGTTTGACAGCCGGACACCTCCGAGGTGTGCATCGTCGCTCATTGACATAAGGCTCATTTTATTTTTCGTTCCTGAAGTGCGCGTTCGAAATTCGAAAAATCGGGTTGAGTGAACTGTATGTTACGGTACTCTGTTACGCTATTAAATAATCTGTGGTTTCAGTCGAGTTACAAGTCGTACGGAACATTTACATCGGCTTATTGACTTCCTCGATAACGTACACGATTCGTGCTTTGCAATAACTGACGGTAGTTCCAATTTCCGATTATAAATTAAGATTGACACAGAACCTATTCGCAATGTTTCTCATACGGAATTTCTCATTGTTCTTTCGTTTTTCAGTTTGAATTTTTAGTGTGCATGTGCTCCATTCAAATTTCGAATGTCACCACAATATGGCGGTCGCAGTCAGCTGTCAAAATGCGCGGGAGATGAATGTCTGCCGAGTGCCGATAACGTAACGTGTCTAAAATGATTTGTGGTAATATCACAGGCAAATTGTGCAGTGAATGTTAGAATTCAGAACGTTTATTGTAGATATAATTTTCATCTTTGTGGGTAAGCCTAAGCACTAACAGCCTGGGTAACATGACAGAGGTGAGAGCGACACAGGTCACTTCTAAACGTCAAATTTGAGTGAGATACTATGGAGATAACCGCCAATTTGACGTTTAGAAGTGACCTGTGTCGCTCTCACCTCTGTCATGTTACGCAGGATTCCACAAAGCATTCGTATTTTCCAGAGATATTCATTTAAAAGAAAAAAATACACTGCAAAAATACATACTGATTTTACAAAACAAAATTACATTCTGAAACAATGCACTTCACTACCCAAACAAAACTTGTACACAGGAAAGAAAGCACGTTTCCCTCATTTCATTTCTCTTTCCTTGTACAAACATCTGAGATTGAATAAAAAGAGCAGGTGACGTCATTTGAGTGACCTGTGAGACTGAGTCCCTGTGAGGGATTACAGGTCGTAAGCCGATAGGAGGATTGCTTTGAAGCGAGACTTAGAAACTTGTTCGGTTTTATGCTATACATACTATACTTATGTTAATGTTAGGCAAGTCTAATGGGGTTTATAGTGCGGTTAATATTTAGCAGAAAACAGGACACGTGTCACTTAATGCTAGAGTACCTGCTAATTTACCGTTATAAAGCCTTTTATGGGTTTTAGCGTACGTAAATACTTAAATTCACGGCCGCAAGAAACGTGTTACAGTGATATGATAAGTAAACAGCCTTTGCTGTAAAACCTCGTATCGTTAAGTTGCGTATAATATGACACCCGTGTGAGAAGAATTGGCCATACCTCTATTCTAACCCTAAACCTTCGTTAATCAGCAAAAGCCTTTATAAAATATCACTCATATACTACATAAGCTTTAAATATTCAAAAAGTAGGGCAACAAGCTTTACAACACCCAAGAAAAACATTGTAACTCAGTTTTATTTGTAATTTACAGGAAAGCACATCAAAGATTCAATTGTTTATTTATTTTCCTGGATCTAGATAGATCACATACCAAGTAAATGACTGATTAAATATTATTATTGATCGATTGTTCCCGATTCTAATTATGGCACTATTTAACTTTGAAATACGTTGCTTCGACATTATCTAGAAAGTGATTTATTCCTAGGGAGTGTCGATACTACCCATTCAATCAATTGCACTATTGCCTTTTTTGTCCGATCCATCTCTGTTCGATCACAACTATAGAATAGATATATTGTTTACGAAAAAAAACAACCGCACAATAAATTCCCCGATTGTCGGTGGCAGCGCACGGACCACTGTCAAGGGAAATACATCTGATTGCGCTCATTCGCTATTCTGCCATGCAAGTCCGCTGCAGAGTGCATTTCTAAATTGTCAGCTTTACCCTTTTTTACAACCAGTGAATTCGCTTTGATGTGTTAGATATTGTATGAAATTGAACACTGGGGTGTTGTAAGTCTAGAATTCTGAAGTATAGTTTTGTTGAGGGATGAGACTCTTTGTCGGTTTCGTAACAATACACAGTACAGAACGGTGGTGTCGTCTTGTGTCAAAGACATATAACTTTGGGTCGGTGAGCTAAGTTATATTGTAAGCAATTCACTTATTTTGGACATTTTCTTAATGTCACACATTGAAATCAGCAGTAGAAAATGTCAAAATTACTGTGAAGATTATGCATCTTTCTACTGCTGATTTGAACGTGAGAGTTTAAAAAATCGCACTCCTGGATCGTATCGTAATCGGTGGGAACACAAGAAGTCACATTTTGTAGTGCTATTCTGTTGACACATTTTTCAATTGTTACGATCTTGTTTCGTCTTCTGGTCTGGTCATCTGGGTCCCTTGATTTTCATACTACTTAGCTTTCGTATTCACTAATGACGGTGAGATTTAACATTTTTACAAAGTCTTATTTTAATCGTTAGAATTTCCGAAGTGTTTTATTTATATGTAAAAAAATTATACAATTGAAATTTTTTTACAAAAAAAAAAGTTAGTTTGTTTTGTCAACTTCCCGCTTCAACCTTTCAACCAATCACCATGTTTCGTATGCAGATATGAAAGTATGACGTAGATTTTTTCCATTTTAACTTTTTATACCTATGTTTCACGCGAACGATGCCGCGGGGAAAAGTATGTAAAATACTAGCAGTAGGTATGACCGTCAATACTACTAGTATGTTATCGCGTGACCTAATCTACGTTTCACGTAATATGTAAACATAGTTTTTGTTGTTAATCGTATTGGGTATAAACACATAATATATGTAATACATACCGAATCAATTAACACAAATCAATTAATTATAGACTTTTTGCCGTGGTATTATGTCACGATTCTGCTTACTGTTATGTAAAGAAACTTGATAAAGGAGTTCTTCTAAATAGGGCCCTACAAGACCATCTCGTTTTATTTAGTACGGAATTTTTATTTGCATAGAGTTGTTAACACACTTTGTTAGGTGACTCCGTGAGTCGATTGAATTATATGTATAGGGTCCTACGTAATATGCTGAAGGTTTTATAAGTGAATGTCCAGACCTAAAGCAAAAATTAAATTTCATTCTCATCAGGTTAAAATCGTCCACTGTTGAACATAGGCCTCTCCCAAGACGAGCCACAAAACTCTATCCTCAGCCTACGTCATCCAGTCGCTCCCCGCTGTCGTGGTCCAGCGCAGGGCGTCCTACGTCTGCCAGGTCGTAGTCTACACTCTAGAACTCTAAGACTCTAAGTGCGTTTGTCCACCGCAGCCCGTCAACCGGGACGTCACCGAGAATCTTAGACAAATTAATAGTAAGGACTGGCCTTGCGGTAGCATTACCCCTCTGCCACGGTATTAGATCAATTAATCTTGCGCATTTACACTCAATTTTATACCTTATCACTAAACGAGACAGCCTATAATAGCGAAACAATAATTTTCAACTTAGAACGTTTGGGGTTCACACGAGACTACTTTTCATGATTTTTAACATTCAAAATTAGAATCTAAAGTTATAGGGAATAAAATCCAAAGTTGCGGATTTCATGTTACCTCGCCCCCCGCAAAAAGTGGCAGAAAATTTTGATAGGAGAATGACACGCGTTACGCGTCCATACTATTAAATTGTCTAAGCCGAGAATAGATGACGGCACCGTCGTCGACGTGATTCCATATGACATATAATCTCGTTTCTCGGTAACGCTGACGTCCCGGTGACGGCGGCGGTGGAGAAACAGCCTTACTCCGCATCCGTTGTCAGTTCTTCGTCAGATATGGTCAGTCCATTGCCACTTCAGGCACTTCAGCTTGCTAATTTTCAGAGCTATGTCAACCATGTATTTCAATACTTTTTATTCATAAAGTTGGCAAGCAATAAGATAGTCCAACAAAACCGTTTTCGCAGTTTGCCTGTGAGATTAAGTCTCAATAATATGTATGTAGTATAACAATAAATAAATAATAAATAAATAAATAGCGCTCACAGGCACATAAATTGTAATGATCCCACGTAAGCTCTAACAGGCTTTTTGTTGTGGAAACCATACAACAACGACGGCACAAACATAACATCCATGACCGAACCGGGATTCGAACCCAGGACCCTGGTTTGGCAGTCCGGCGTGGTAACCATTAGACCAACTGGGTCGTCAGACAATACTTAGTGAGTTGAGCAGATGAATTTTAAATAATGTATAAAATTTTCGTTTACTTTCTTCAGCTCTCGATGAGGGTAGCATTATGCAGTATTGACAGCTTACATTTAAATTATGATGAAGATGGATTCCGACTTAATTTCGACTACGGAGATTGCTAATCTTTATAGAAAAGCTGTTAAGAGAAGTTTATTGCGAGAGCGCAAATGCGCACTGCATACACTGAAAAAAAAAGTGTTTACTTCAACCAAGATCTTGTTTATGATAATCATAACATCATGAATCCATTTGAGCCTGTCAAAATCATGACTTCTCTGACTAAGAGAACTTTGTTAAATGAATTCGGCTTGCTGTTACAACTACCATCTTTTGTTTTTAGTAAACAATAATAACGTCATTTCCATTACTTTGGTGCTAATTAAGAGAAAATACTTCTTAGTTGGAGCGCAGTTTTTTCAGTGTACAAACGAAGTCTGGTGATATTTTCAATACTATCAAATTAAAGTCAATGACATTTTTCAGAAACAATCTAGAAACAAATCTCTATGTTTGTATGAAGTCAGATTTTCGATAGGCCTTGCCTTCATGTATATTTAAAAAATTGTTTTGTACTTTCATGCAGCAATCCTACCTAATTTAAATGCCAAAAAGCATTGACAACAGAATATTTAAATGAAGTAAATTATCAAGTATTCATATTTCCACAAATATTCATGTGGAATTAAATTATTCATAGATCGATATTATACAAAATGTGTTTCAATGAATCTCGACACTTATTTTAACACACATTTCGTTCATGGTCTAGTGATTCATTTGATTTCAATCAAAAAACGAAACATTACTCGTACATAAGCAATAAAATTACTAAGTTACTAGTTAGTACAAAATAGCAAACCACAGCCCTTGACACCTTGACTAACTAATTAGAGGTGAAATAAATAATTATCGAACTCAATATCCGTGGACTACCTACACTGTAGACTTCGAATGAAATTCCGTCTGCCGCGGTCTGCTGCACTGGTATTTTTTCTATCAAAAACTGCTAAGAGACTGATCAGAAGTGCTGCATAATTTGCTTTTTAACCAAAACCCTAGCTCTTATGAGCCAGGATACAAATCTCATTAGTTAAATTTTAATTTTTCTCTTCATGCTTACTTATTACATGTAACTGAAAAAATTTATACGTTGAAATGTTCATATTAGAAGTCTATTGGGTAGGCAGTCAATATGATACAGTTGCAATTACCTATCAACCTTCGCTATCAACGCATTAGTGAGTTGAATCATTAAATTATTACAATCCGCGAGTTAATAATCAATAAATTGAATGTTTATTTGCAAATTTTGCAATACAATGTTAGAATAGAGACAGTACTAGTTTGTTATTAGATTAATTAGATTCGGCAAAAGGAAAAACAACATAACTTACCTGAATTCAACATTTTGAAAATACAACATTATGAAAATTCAAAATGTTGATATTCTATATTATATCAAGTCAACATTTTGGGAAATACTCGACATTTTAGGAATATACGTTTGTACAATACAACATTTTGAAAACTCAAATTACGTTCCTAAACATTCTTTTGGATGACGTCTTTTATTGTTAGAAGTTGGAGCCTTCCACTTCGAATCGGAGCGTCTCATTGATTACAATTAATTACTTGTAATGAACGTCTATTGTTTTTAACTAAAGCATTATTAATTTACTAGCGTTAACCCGCGACTTCGTCCGCACAAACAAAAAAAGTTTCATCAAAATCGGTTCAGTAGTTTTTGCGTGATGCTCGAACAAACACACAAAGCAAAAAAATGTTTTTTCAAATTTACAGTTTTATAATAGTTTAGATTATGTAAAACGCGAACGCATTTGCAAGAATGAATTTTGACAGTGAATTTTCATAAAGCTGGAAGTAGAAATTGACATGTGAATTTATGTCCTAATTGCGGCGGCGATGCAAGAGAGGCAGGAGCCGTGACGGATAGGAGCTTGCACAACCCAAGTAAATATTAACGCAGCGCACGCGCACCGGGCACAGTATTGACATACGTACGCCGCACGCCACAGTCATGTTCCACAAAATCACTGTAAGTACACTTTTTATTAACAGATTTTATAACCTCCTCTTTAATTAAAATCTGTTAAAACAGGTGACAGTGAAAATAAATTCAAATTATAGATTTTCAAAACAAATTTAAACTCTTTAAAAGTTGCTGACCATCCCAAGAGGAATTACAAACTGAACAACTTTCACTATGGAGCCAACATCGAGAAAAAAACAAAAACACCAGATGAATAAAAAATCGGCTTTTTCATACAAAACTGCGCACCTACTCGACTCAAATGTGACATACGACATAACGAGAGCAGATTTTTTTTTAATTTTTCGATGTAATCTCTATAGTGAAAGTTGGTCAATTTGATGGTCTTAACCACCTCTATATTTTGGTACACCCTGTATGTGAACTCAAAAGATGATAAAGATTAAAAAAACATTTCGTTTTAAAGAGGTTAGTCCTTACCTCATGTCTTACTTAGCTCTAAGTTAGGAGATTATTTTCAAGGAAAAAATTTCTCTTGATCCTTTAATCAGAACAGATTTTAGGAAATGATCCCCTATTTAGGGACGTAATACTCGTACCAAAAGAATAATAAATAAATTATTTACAAATTCCAAATTGTTATTACGCCTCCAAAAGTTCCATGAGAGATTTTCTTTGCTAATAAACTTGAGTTCTTATTCGATATTGTTCCATGTATTTCAGGATGATTGAAACTATGCGACTAGTATACCTTCTGTCAATCACCTTTTTGTGTCACTGTTAGCAATTTCATTAATTGATACTGCCTATAAAATAACGTCAATACAAAATAACTCTTAACATTAAAGTCTTAACAACAAAAATCCCTTGAAAATATGACTAACATTTAAGCGACGTACAAGTCCTGCAAAGAAGATCCTCAATCTTTGTAGAGGAAATAGGCTGACATAAAAATGTTAGCATATTATTGGCGAATAGTTATGGAAGTCATGTCAATTTGTTTCTCATAATCTCTAGATTATAGTGGTAATATTAGCTATACCTCATCTAAACGGAGTGTCGCGTAATAGCAGTTGGCGCACATCTTGTCTTGGTAAAATATGTTGGTTTTTTATTTTTATTTTCGTATGAATATCTAAGACGTTCCTATACACGCATAGCTTTACATGTGCCGTTTTAACAGAAAAAAAGAATCTTAGCAAAAAAAGTCAAAACGGTGCATTTTTTATATTAAAAAATAAAAATAAAATAAAATAATTTTTATTTCGGATTACTTGATCCATATTACATTGTACACTTTACATTTGGCATTTTCAAATTAAAGATAGCAATTAAAAATTACAATTACAATAATGATTTCATGATTCCGTTCGCATTTTTACCTAATCTTTAGTCCGATTACTATAATAAATTAAATTATATTTTAGAGTAATACCATCAATAAACGGAATCGTTTGTGGGCCTAAAAGAAATTGGCTCCTTTTCGGCGATTACGGTTGATTTTCATTCGTTTTTCCGCGTAGTGTCGCTTCCCACGCAGCCCCCTCTCAAAACTAGGTCGAACCAGGGTCAATGTTGCCCACCTTTGTAATGTTATATGTGTGTAGAATATGTTATTAGGATAGCTAGGTAACTATCTGAAACCAATTAGCTTGAGATTTGTTATTTATACATTATGTATTATTCCTGGAAATTTAGGAGCTAAATTAATTAGATACCTACTGTAATTTTATGAAAACCATAGAATAATTATACGATTTTTGTAACTTTATATTTATTGCTACTTTGGTCACCTTTGGTGTTCCATCAACGTTTTCTTTATTCTTTTTTTTTAATTTACATCCTAAAACCCTCAACAGATGGCATTTTCGTCGCTCCATAGACAGACATGCCATAGACAAGTGTTCGAGATCATTTTTGTGTGACATTGTCCAAGATATTTTTTTTATTTATCATGTCAAAATCAAGAGTTTACCTGATTCTTTTAAAGGCCTTTGATCGAGCCCACACAGCAATGTCCGACGTAGACAGTGTAAAAATAATTCGTAAATAACGAAATACTCCATTAAAATATGCGTTGGCATCTTTTTGATCAACTTTTCCCTCATTATTATTTTAAGAAATACATTTTGAAATAACCTTTGTTCGCGCAGACCGTAGCGCCATCTATCGATCCCATAGAAAACCACAAGAAAAACGCGCATTCGATTTAAAACATTTCTCTTGTAAGGTTATTGATGCATAATAATAAATATGGCTCTCGACAGTATTCTCCGAGGGGTTAGAAAGAGGAATATAAAATTTTGTTATCTATACAGGATGTCACAAAAATACAAATAAACATTTAAGGGGGTGGTTAAGACCATCAAACTGAACAACTTTCACTATGGGACCAATATCGAAATCGCGAAAATAAAATATCATCATCATCATCATTCCAGCCGATAGACGTCCACTTCTGGACATTGGCCTCCCCCAAAATGAGGAGATTTGCCATAATCGCCATGATACGATGCGTTTGATGTTCCATACTAAACTACAGATCTACTCGAGCTAAATTTATGGGACGAAAGATTTTTTTTCTCGTGATTTCTATATTGGGACCAATATCGAAATCGCGAGAAAAAAAATCTTAGTGAAAGTTGATCAGTTTGATGGTCTAAAAGTTCTTAATTTTTATTTTTACTTTCTGTAACATCCTGTATATTCCAAATATCAACATTTCTTAGTAGAGCTAATATTTTGAGCTCGCGAGCACCTCTGGCAAACAGCTGTAGTGCCCTCCTATACCTATCTGTCGTCTTTGCGTTTTCCTTCAACGAAAAGCTAGTTGTGTTTCAAATGGTACATGAGTTCCTGAGAACTTGTTGGTTCTTCTCACCCCTTTGCACGTTTTTTTTGCAAATAATGTGACATTGATATACAGAACCAATACCAACACGCGACATGCGTATTCTATGTGCGAGATTCCAAAATAAATGGGGATTGTTATACAAGATGAAAACACTACAGGGTGTAACAAAACACCCTAGTAATACTTTAGGGGGTGCTTCAGACCATCAAACTGAACAACTTTCACTATGGAGCCAACACCGAAATCGCGAAAAAAAAATCAAATCAAAAAATCAAATATACTTAAAAAATCTGCTCTTTCATACAAAACTGCAGTACCATCTCGACTCACCGACGTTGGCTCCATAGTGAAAGTTGTTCAGTTTGATGGTCTGAAGCGCCCCCTGAAGTATTACTAGGGTGTTTTGTTACACCCTGTATAAGTTAGTAAATCTTTTTCGTCTTCTTCATAGTAATATTTTATAGCGGTAGGTACCTATAAAATGGTAATATTTTTGATTGCAGTTATCTTTGGTGGCAGTGGTCGCCAGCGTATGCTTGGCAAATCCGATGCCAGAACCAGATCCTTACCACAAGACGCAGTAAGTAAAATTTTAAATTAGGTATTATGGATGTATGTGTAAGATCGATGGATTGTGTGAAGGATGATATGGGTAAGAAAGGAGTAAGTGCTGAAATGACGGTATAGAGATATGAATGGAAGAAAAATTACATTATTGCGCCGCGCTGACAATGTCAGAAATGATGATGAAGATGTTTTAGATACCTACAAAAACTTGATGCTACACTTAAATTTTTTACAAATCAAATGCTTAAACTACAGAAAAATCACTAATCACAAAAAATGTTTCGCCCATCACTAGTCTAAATTGGCAAAGCCTCTAATGCTGATTGGCAAATTTCTTCACCACGCCAACGACAAGCCAACGACTCGACAGAAGAAGTTAAAATTACAGAAAATGTTATCATTAATCTGTTTTTCCGTAATACTTTCATACTTATATTTGATGATGTTCTTAAAACAATCCTATTTGAACAGTCTACAACATCATTATCATACTTACATTCCACTAATTCAAACTCTATTCTTTTCCAGCATAAAAATCCATGTACCCCACGAAGTCCACACCGTCCACCATCACCACGTCGAAAAGATCCCTATCATCAAAGAAGTGCCTGTACTCCACGAAGTACCCGTCATCAAGCATGTACCCATAGTCAAACATGTACCCGTACTCAAAACCGTACATGTACCTATCGTCAACACAGTTACCGTCGAAAAGCCTGTTATAGTCCCCGTACATCATAGCGTACATAGTTGGGGATGGCATTAAGGAAAACCATAAACGTTACTATACTAGTGTGATAGAAGAATAGACGGTGCAAGCGAGAAACCCGTTTTTTACAACAGAAACATAAGTGCAAAAGAGACAGTAAAACAAAATGTCGTAATGTTGTGGACAGGAGAATTCCAGTCACATTAATATAATGCTGTTTATTTGTCTATTACGCCAGTATAGTTACGGCAACGGCATGAATTAGTATAAGAAATCTTCCATAATGTTTTTGATGTAAACCTGACTGGAGGCCGATGGCCAATGACCACCGAGTTGGTGAATCTATCTGTAACTACATTATTATAAGGTTGATAATCCACTGGTTACTTAGAACATTCAAGCTAATATACATGATATTTGGTTAAAAAGACTACAGGAAGTGAATGAACAAAGTAGGTTCTGAAAATAGTTTTACTTACTAAGTAAGCTGATGATTTTGCGAATTTCTCTTGTGTTCCTCGGGGAAAGTATTTCGAACGAAATTACGTTGAATGTTATTAGAATTGTTATTTATATAAGTGACTAGTGGAGGTTCAACTTAGCAGAGAAGACTGAAGTTTTCAACGAGAGAAAGTCTTATCAAAGATATATTATAAGAAAAACTTTACACTTTTGATCTTCTGTGATATGATTTAAAACATTATACAATGAATTTTCATTTTGCTGTTTTATTCTTGTTCCAATTACAATGAACTTAGAAACTTAAATTCAATCTAAGTTGTATTTTCGACCAGCGGATTCACTTAGGGTTACCTACTATACAACCTAGTAACTTACCTTCCTATAGAACAGCATAGCATACTCTCACTACATATACAGGGTGACATTGATATCATTGGCATGCTTTTAAACTAAGAGTCTACCCATCAAACTGAACAACTTTTACCATGGGAGCAAATCGATCGGAGCACAAAAAAAATCAGCTGTTGCATACATTTGAGTCGAGTAGGCGTTGCAGTTTAATATGGAACAGCTGACTTTTTTTTGCTCCGATCGGTTTGCTCCCATAGTAAAAGTTGTTCAGTTTGATGGGTAGACTCTTAGTTTAAAAGGATGCTAATGATATCAATTTCACCCTGTACACATATAAGGGAATTTTTCAGGTATGTTGTACGGTCAAAAATGTATTTATAATCTTTATGATCTACTTTTGAATTTAAAACAGGTCATAAAATGTCGTAAAATTGTATTTCGATAGCTTAAACAAACTATTTCATTATATGGCCACATGTTCCTTGGATACAAATCGAAAATATGAAAGTGCAAGGAATTTTTCATAAAGTGTAGTCTGGGGAAATATCGGTAACGCGCCTCGTGCTTGGCGACACCATTATTTATTCAATAACTACTCGATACAAGACACGTTTTACCTTTTCTATAAGTTATAGTTTTAGTTATATCATTTCTTAACCTTTTCTCCAAGAGGAGAAAACAACCTTTTAAAAGCGTCTTTATCGATTCCTCATTGTTTATAAAGAACTCAAAGGGGGCAAAATGAAATTGATTTTGATTAAATAGAGGGTGTAAACATAAATGCGTTATCACGCGTTCAGAGTACTTCAGACCATCAAACTGAACAACTTTTACTATGGGCCTAACTTTGAAATCGCGGGAAATAAATCAGCTGTATTACATTTTGATTGAATAGCAATAGATAATTATTTGTATGGGACAGCTGATTTTATTTTCGCAAATGTGATTTTGGCTCTATAGTGAAAGTTGTTCAGTTTGATGGTTCAAAGCACCCCCGCAGCACACAGTAGAAATGAATCTTCTTTCTTTCTTATCGTGTGGGCAGAGCCCTGGTGTCAGAATTTTTTCAGACCGCCTTACTTCCTCTGACGTGGTTTTAATGTAATGCCTACTACCACCAGAGATAGTAGCCGGGACCAACGGCTTAGCGTCCATCCGAAGCACGGAATCATTTTTCTTTTCAGACAATCAGGTGATTTAGCCTGCAATGTCCTAACCAACTAGGGAAAAAAGCACAGTGACATATCACTAGATGTCCCCCGTGGGAATCGAACCCACGACCTCCGTGTCGAGAGCCAATGCTCTTAACCATTAGACCACGGAGACAGAAATGAATGTAACGCATTTACAACCCGTATACTTAGAAAAAAGTTAATTGATCATAATCATCTGACCATTTCCAAACAAGTCTTCCAAATCCATTTTAAACTGAATCCATATCTCAAAATAATGAAGTTCACATGACTTCCATTGGATTAGCTTTAAGCTTTACTCACATCTGTTAGCATTGTCTATACAATAATGTATGGCTGTTGCAGGAACTTGTTTGTATGTAGAGGCATTGTTTGAAGGCGTTATCGCGGGTGGCAGAATATCGGCATGTCGACCCATTGTGGTCTTGTCTGACTGGGAAACCATTTTGTGTGCACTCCGTGTTTGGGAAACTGGTAATTACGAATTTCATTTTGAATTGAATAATGGTCATGCTGTAGTTGTGGTTCGATGCTCATAACAATCATTGAACGACGATGTCACATTATTGGCTATGTGCGAAGTGGGAGTTGGGAACTGTCAAGTCGATCGCAGCGCCCGGGGTGGCAGAAATTTGTACTTTTGCCGGCCAAGCTGTGCAAATAATGCTTGAATCTATGCAAATCCGAACACTAACTTAACACGAAATCTCCAAAACTGTCAAGACTACAAACTAAAAATTTCTATTGGCATCTAGATGCTCACTTAAAAAAGGCTTGTCTCATTTTAACCCCCCAAAGGTGTTAAAACTGAGGTAAAAGTTTGTTTGGGAATTCCCATACAAATTAGATTTTGCCCGTGGCTTCGTTCGCATCCGCTCCCGTCATCGTACCGGAATAAAATATAAGTTAGCTTTTAAGACTAATAATAAGCTTTTAAATATATTTTTTTTTATCAAAATCGGTCCAGTAGTTTTGGCAGAATCCTCGAACAAACACAGACTTTTACAGTACTATAATAGTGTAAATAATTCACGGCTGTCCGAAAAAGTTCTGCCAGTACGCCGCGCTAGTGTGGCGCTAGTGTCGTGCACATAGCCAATAACAACGAGTAAGTTCTAATACTAGGTGCATACAGCACCGTAATAGCACAGCAGAGTAACTGACATCGCCCAAAGAATTGCTAAACTTAAGTGGCAGTGGGCGGGGCACATTGCTCGCAGAACCGATGGCCGGTGGGGCCGAAAAGTTCTCGAGTGGCGACCGCGTACCGGAAAGCGCAGCGTTGGTAGGCCCCTCACACGGTGGACCGACGACCTGGTGAAGGCGCTGGGAACCCGTTGGATGAGGGCAGCGCAGGACCCGTCGTTATGGCGATCCTTGGGGGAGGCCTATGTCCAGCAGTGGACGTCCATCGGTTGAGATGATGATGATGATGACAGCACCGACAACTCCTTGCCTCCCACCAATTTTTACCTCATCCTCTCTTGATTTTTACCTCACCCATGCTTCCTGCGTGGCAGAATATGTAGGCAATAGTGTATTCCTGTCTCGCTCGCACTCAATTAGTATCGCGTTTTTCCCAATTGTATGAAGTGACCAGGGTGTGGCAACGTCGTGAGTAGTGCGTGTTAAGATGGGTGACCGTTTTTGCGGTCTCGAGCGCATATGTACATACTGTTGATCCTGAATAGGGCCAAATTAATTTCAATTCGTAAACCCAAGTGAAGGCATTTTCCCAATAAGAGGAGATACATCGGTAAACTCGTGTTTTTTTAGGGTTCCGTACCCAAAGGGTGAAAACGGGACCCTATTGCTAAGCCTACGTTGTCCGTCCGTCCGTCCGTCCGTCTGTCCGTCTGTCCGTCTGTCCGTCTGCCCGTCCATCCGTCTGTCCTACCTATTTAGGGCTGTAACTTTTGAACTGTAATAGCCAGATAGTTGAAATTTTCTCAGATTAAGCGTTATTACGGCGGATTTGTTAAAAAATAATTAAAATCTCAAAAAGATAAAAATAAAGGGGGGTTCTCAAAAAGAAACTAGTTTTTATCCACGTTTTTTCTTCACGCTCTATCGTCAAAACGGTAATACATACAAGCGTCAAACTTAGTGTGATTATAGAACAAACTCTACAGAATAACAACAAATACTAAAAGCCGGCCAAGTGTGAGTCGGTCTCGCGCTATAGGTACCGGACAAATAAAAGTTTTTTTTTTCTGAACTGTGGTGGTGTGGTACGGAACCCTCTCGGTGCGCGAGTAGCCCGACTCGCACTTGACCGGTTTTTTTTTAATTCGTTTTACTTAGTATAGGTAGTGTAGGAATATTATTTTAATTAGGTATGATGTTTTTATTGTTATAGCAGAACTTCAATAGTTAAACAATAGGTGGGTCAATCTTCAGAGCGTTTGAACGCCTTTTATCTGGCGGAAAATTTTCATCCTGTTTCTAAGAAAAGGCATACAATTTTATAGCGCTGTTATAAACATCCTTGAGTTTTATAACAGCGTTTTAAAATTGTATGCCTTTAGCACGATAAATTAGTGCGTTCAAACGCTCTAAAGAGTCACATAATATGCTTTTAAAATTGCGAACTCTATTTAACGTATCAGTTTTATTTATATAAGCCAACATCGAAACTCGCTTATTTCGCGATCGGTTAATTTTCGCCCAATTAATTCTTTTGTAGATAGATAGATAAATACATTACATGTTACAGATAATTGTTTCGCTCGTGAATTTTGGCCCTTGACAGCTCTGATCGCTTAAAATGGAGATGTCAATTTGAAACCAATTTAATTCACGAATTATTCGCATGAACAATGGAGGCGGGTTAAATAACTTTATTTTAAATATAGCGGTTGTGAATTTTTAATGAACTTCACGTGATTGGCCTAATAAAGTGTTGTTGTTGTAGCTATATTTCGATTTGTGTTGTATATATCTGTGGTATACGGTATAGCATCAGCAACCGCACTGATTTGCGACCACAAAATTCATGTGGTGGTAGATAGTTCGATTACCTGTCATATCAGTGCGTACTATACATACATATAGTTAGGTATATTGTATAGGTATTGTACTCCTGCTCTATAAAATCTGTCAAAATAATTGTTTTTTTGAATAGAAATACGGTGGCTAGCGGGTGTCGAACCCACTACCACATTGAAAAAAGAAATTGGTTACTTCAACCAAGATCTTGTTTATGATAATCATACATCATGAATCCATATGAGCCTGTCAACATCATGACTTCTCTGACTAAGAGAACTTTGTTAAACGAATTCGGCTTGTTGTTACAACTACCATCTTTTGTTTTTAGTAAAAAATAATAACGTCATTTCAATTATTTTGGTACTAATTAAGAGAAAATAATTCTTAGTTGGCTCACATTTTTTTCAGTGCAGGCTAGCCCGTTTGTAAATTGATGTCTGCTTGTTTGTTTGTTCGAGCATTACGCAAATTATGATAAAACAACATAAGTTGTATTTTTGTGTTGATCCGACCTAAACACAGGTAAGTATATTTCTATTTTATCTCACTACGATGTCAAGAACCGGTGTGGATGAAGGAAATCGCGGAAAAAGCTCGCATTTGCTGAAAGTATTAAAAATTCCGTATACGGTCGAGAAATTACAAGAAATTTTTAGTACTGTACTTCTAAGTATAGACAAGAAAACTCGTGCGAGATCTGGGTTTGAGGGCATTTGCCAAGCTAAAGGTAAATAAGAGAAATATTGTCTATAATTTCGTAATCTTCAGAGAACAGACAGTTGTCGCATATCATCAGCATCATATTTTAAATACGCCTACTGCAAGCAAAACAACTATCCCGATTAATTAATTGTTAGTATTTTCCATTGCCGAATATTCCGAGAGATAAGTGTACTTTTTGCAACCATCAGCAGCAAGGCTGATTCAGTGTTTATGTAACAGTACAAAAATTGTCAAGTTCTGTCAGTCGGTTTAGGAGATACAGACAGTCAAAGTTCCGACCTTTGAACGGCTGTATCTCCTAAACCGACTGATGAACCATGCCAGTTCTTGTACTGCTCACATAGAGCTACAGTGCATACTACAACAATATCATAGGATCAGCCGTCCAGCTGATCGTTAATTTTTTAGAGACCTTTAATCATCAGTAACTCCTAAACCGGCTGGAGTTATGCGGGCAGACTTGGTCCATCCCCATCACTGAGATGCTCTATACCCCATAAACACTGATTCAGCCTTGCTGCTGATGGTTACAAAAAGTACACTTATCTCTTATACTAGAAATAAACAGTCGATTAGCCAGCTAATAAGAGATAAAAACAAACTATTGTTTCCAAAATATAAACGATTTGTTGCTAGCACTATCCAATTATTTTCATGCCCCAGGCCAGGTAGACAGAATCAAAAGCAATGTTTCATTAATAATCAAGTGTAATCATGCTACGTGGAAAGCCATCGAAACGCCACCTGACTTCCAAAATTACTGATTCGGTTCAGTCGAATATGTTTTTGGATTCCGTAATCGAAAGGCCAGAAGGCCTCGCATGCCAACCCCCGAGAAAACGATAAAAATCTAGATGTGCCTCCATCTTATTATTTTACGTATATCAAAAAGAGCGCGCAAGACGTTTTTCTTGTTGAAACGCTTTGTCGTGGGTGGCATGCTAGCCGTGCTGAACAGAATTGATGACAAACATCGTAAGACAGTTGCAGTGAAGAGTAAGGACTGGCGTTTGCATTACTGATGAGAGCGAGGGCAGTTCTAATGCGATGCTTGCACTCAAAAAGACCTAACTACGACTGAAATTATAGTTTTCGACATAGGTACTTCATCACTATCATCATCATCATCATATCAGTCGATAGACGTCCACTGCTGGACAAAGGCCTTCTTTTGCCATAATCGCCACGCTTGGCAGGCGGGTTGGCGATTGCAGTTGGATTGAATGTGTGGACTCAGAGGTTGCTGCCCACCTTCCGCCCGTAGATCCCTTAGTCGCCTTTTACGACACCCACGGGAGGAAATGAGGTGGTGCTATTCTTAGCCGACACCACATGGGCACGGACTCGACACGGACGGACGTAGATCCTTAATATTTGAATTTACTGGGCTTTTGTGCTGGCATTTCCTTGGCTTAAATTTCGGATAAACCACGTGAGAAAGTGATAAACTCTTTTGCAAAACTGGAAATGAAATATTATATCATTCGATCTCGAGTAATTAATCGCAATCTTACAAAAATAATTAACATAATTATTATTAAACAAAAAATGTTTCCAATCTCGTGAAACATTATACATTTGATCAAAAGGTTTTAAAAGGTACGGAACCCTTATTCTACGAATAACCTCGCACTATTTCTGTTTTTAAATTATTCAACACGATAACCAATTATTCAGCCCAATAATTTCTCTATACAAAACGTTCGAGTGGAAAATTTGGCTGTACCTAGTACAAAGGAATACGCCTACCTAAACAGTTTTATTAAAGATACAAAATTCTTTACTTGAAGAGCTGTATTTTCACATATCTTAGATAGTTTCCTTTACGCAAAAGTCGAGCAAAAAAGCCAATATTTAGTACACTTCAAGTTTATCTACAGGGTGTAACAAAACTCCCTCCCTTAAGGCCATCAAACTGAACAATTTGAATGCTGTCGGCGTCTTAGTAGTAGGTACCTACTACTTATTTTCACCTACTCCACTTTTGGTTGTTCGAATCATACCTTGCAATGTTTTTCATATAGACTAAATTAATTAAACGCCATATTACCAGGCAATTTTGATTTTTACCCAACTGCGCCAGAAGGAGGGTTATGTTTTTTTGACAAACTTCTTTTGCCTCATCCACGCTTATCTTTTTTTGTGTAATTTTGTCCCATACCATACCATACCACCACCATACCATACCACCATACATACCATACCATACCACCACCATACCATACATATCATACCATATTTTTTATTTCGAATTAGATCATATTTTATTCACAAAACAAAATTATAGCGTAAGTATCATTAAAAAGTATGAAATCGAGTCTTGGTTGCTTTCTCCACAGCCTTACAATCTTTTCCTTCCGATATTTCCATCTGCAAAAGTAGTATTCACGGCACTATTTCGCTTGGGCACTACATTTGATCAGAGATATGTTTATTTCATGCATAGGATCTCAGTGCGATGTCGCGCGATATCAAATCTGAAATGAGTCTATTTCGAAGGTATCGTAAAGGAGACTGAGGAGATTTGGTCCAAATATTGTTTAGTGATGTTATGTAGTTGGCCATGGTGAGAACACCTAATGTGACAAAACTACGACCTATTCCTGAGTCTTAAATATTTTAATAGTTATTGGTTGCGATTACGACTGCGTTAACGCCCCGTTAACTTTAAAAAGTATCAAATGTGTTAACAGAAAATATTATATCTGTGTGCCAAACACTCAAAGGAGTCAATTTATTGTAGGACCACAAAAGGTTACGTTTATTGATGGTATTACACTCTAAAAACATAATTTAATTTACTTTATTAATCGGACGAAAGATTAGGTAAAAATGCAAACGGAATTATGAAATAAATATATGAAATGCACTGTTTTGACTTTTTTTGAATTTTTGTTCGTATTAAACCGGCACATGTAAAGCAATGCGTGTATAGGAACACCTTAGATGTTAATCCGAAAATAAAACTAAAAAACATCTTACCAAGACAAGATGTGCGCCAACTGCGATTACGCGACACTCCGTTTAGATAAAGTATAGCTAATATGACCACTATAATCTAGACTAGAGATTATGACAAACAAATCGACACGAGTTCCATAACTATATGCCAACTATACGCTAACATTTTTTGGGGGCCTTTCCCCATAGCATAGCAAATTATCTCTTTTGCTCAGCCGTTTATGAGAGATTAAGTTGCAAACATCTAAACATCCTTATATCCTAGTAGTCGAATAGTAGCATTAAGAGTATCGTTAGATCCCATTCTCGATAATAATCAATTAAAGTCAATGACATTTTTTAAACACGACTTTACACGACCTTCATATTAATCTGTGCCTGTGGTTTCTCAGATTTCCCTTAAATATACTGTTTCAAAGCTAGGATTAATTCAAGATTTATATGAAAATCTGTCAGCCACTACAACTTTAAAACATTTTAAAGAAAATCTTACAAACCATAAGCAGAGAGATTAGTTTTTAGATCGTGTTTTAAAAGTTTCATTGACTTTAATCGGTTAATATCTATTCTGTATGGAGCACGCTAACAACTATATCCTCTGAAATAGGAAGTAGGAAAGGATACGATCTTAATAAAACCGGTCAAGTGCGAGTTGGGCTACTCGCGCACCGAGGGTTCCATAGTCCACCACCACAGAACACACTATTATTAGAAAAAACTAATAACTAACAAAACTAACTACTAACTACTAACTTTTAACTTAGAAACAAAAATTTTTTTGTCCCGAACCTTTAGCGCGAGACCGACTCACACTTGGACGGTTTTTAGTATTTGTTGTTATTTTGTAGAGTTTGCTCTATTATCACAATAAGTTTGACGCTTGTATGTATTACCATTTATACGATAGAGCGTGAAGAAAAAACGTTGATAAGAACTAGTTTCTTGTTGAGATTTTAAACTTTTTGGCATTTTTATTATTTGTCAACAAATCCGCCGTCATAACGCATCAACTATCTAGCTATTACGGTTCAAAAGTTACAGCCCTAAATAGGTAGGACAGACGGACGGACGGACGGACAGACAGACGGACGGACGGACGGACAACGTAGGCTTAGTAATAGGGTCCCGTTTTCACCCTTTGGGTACGGTACCCTAAAAAGTCAAAGGTCTTCTTAAGAACATATCAAAAGTCCTTCAATAGTTAAGGTATCTGTCATGCTGGTCCCATTATACACCATATGGGTCACGTTTTACCTAACACAGATTTTTTATTTTTATTTTCTTTATTGATTTCCCAACAGTTGTTACACTAATACAAACACAACAATATAATATATCTCCAGAACCATTTAAACTAAATGTACAACTAATTATAGGGAAATACAGCATGCACTGAAACAAACAGATTAACAAGTTTACTTAGACTAATGCTACATTTACTTACTATTAATTAAATTAAGTACACAGTATAACTGTTCCGATCGCGAAAGTCTTTATGAGAGCTTATTCGTCCCAATCAAGATATACTAATAAATAATAATACTTACTTAAATTAAATCGAAATCTTTCCTAAACTGTCAGCAAGGCAACAACTTATAGCTATGTAAAACGGGAGAGGGAAACGATTTAGTATCAAAACAATTCAAGTAGCACACGAAGTCACGAAGATTACTTACTTACTACAAAAACGCATTTCTGCGAAACATGGCCAACGAGTCGAAAAAAACATCAGCGGAAGCACTACAATCATTATATTGTCTACTTAAGCGAGCAACTACAGAGTTGTAACCCAAAACTGTTCTCCTCAGAGGAGGAGCCATCGGGGAAATACGAGTACGGGGATACCTAGCCGGAGTACAGAATCTAAATCGACAGAGCAGTTGGGGACTGTCTATTATGCCTCTAAGAATTTTATACATAAAAGAGAGATCAAGTAAGTCACGTCTCTTTGCAAGAGTTGTCAGAAACCTTTCTTAGTAAAAAATCAAGCTGAAAAAGACGCGTCTGTAAAAAGACTGTAACGATCCAGACTGACATCTGATAATAGCATAGCTGATTTAGAAGAACTCAGCGAGTATCCATACATAATCCTAACTTCTATGTGACATAGGTTTCAGCACACTATTGGGGTCCGTCTAAACATTTTCGTTCAGTTCCCTTTACGTAGCTAGAGTTTCCAGTTACTTGCCTACTTCCTAGTACTTTGTTCCAAAGTTTCAAGTTCCTTTGAAGAGAAGCCTTCGTCGTCTGGACGTCTACATTTAGACGTCTTCCATAATACAATGTTCGAAGTTGGTTAATACTCCGATATTGTGACCTTTGCTGTTGATTGTGTGGTATTAATAATTCTACACCAAGACCTTAAGGACGTAATTTCGATTGAACAACTTTCCCCAAGGAACATAAGAGAATTCGCAAAAAAAAATCACGGATTTCGTGCCTCGCACGACTATAAAAAAAAACGGTAAATTTGAAAAAAGAATTTAGTTTGTTTGTTTGTTTGGGTGTTTGTTTGTTCGAGTACCACGTAAAAACTACTGGACCGATTTTGATGAAACTTTTTTTGTTTGGTAGCGTAACATCTGACTTAAAATCTGGTATATAATTTATGCGGACGAAGTCGCGGGTAAAAGCTCGTTGGTAATAAATCTACTGAATTCGAAAAAAAATTGTCTCAAAAAGGTTAGGTTACAGGGCAAACCCGATCGTCTTTGTTTTAGGGAAAAGACATTTAAATGAACTTATCATTCAAACGTTTCGATTTTGTTTTGCAAATTTCTTACAGGTTCCTTGGGGAAAGTCATTCACTATCATGAGTACAATCAACTGTTAAAGTAATGCAACTATCTACCCTTATGCCACACCCCGGACACTGCCAACAAAGGACAGAATGTGAGAAGATGACGTCAGCACACGAAAACTGAACCTAGGGCTGCAAGAACTATGGTTGAGTACTACGAATAAGAATTTGCGTACGTTCTCAGAGAATTTATGATGTAATGGCGCGCGTGACGACATGATATAGTTATCAATTACCTTATACTGTGCTTATGATATAATGTATAGGATAGGATCATCGATACTCATGAAACAGCTCCGTGACTGACTGATAGACAACGCCCAGTCTAAACCACTGAAGATAGAAACATGAAATTTGTATGGGTGCACTAAGAAAGGATTTTTCGAAAATCGACTTCTAAAAACTCCTCGACGCGTATGAAGTCGCGGGCAAAAGCTAGTTATATAGTATGTTAAATGTATTTCAAAGGCACATGCACGAGGAAGACAAAATAGAGAGCCTCATATTACATGGAGACTAAAATACAAAAGCAATTTTACGAGCACAATGTGTATAATAAAAAGAATCTAATTAACAAGAAAAAATGTTTGTATAAGTTACGAGCTTTTACCCGCGACTTCGTCCGCATAAATTATATACCAGATTTTAAGTCAGATGATAAACTATCAAACAAAAAAAATTTCATCAAAATCGGTTCAGTAGTTTTTGCGTGATACTCGAACAAACAAACACCCAAACGAACAAACAAACAAACAAACAAACAAACAGACAGACAAAAAGTCCAAAAATTTGTGATTTGGAATCAGGGAAGCCTAAAAACCATATCGTAATCTTTTTTTTGTAAATATCTTCAATGTACAGACATACTTCTGTTACAGTTTTATAATAGTACGAGCTTTTAGCCGTGACTTGTTCCGCATAAATTATATACCAGATTTTAAGTCAGATGATAAGCTATCAAACAAAAAAAGTTTCATCAAAATCGGTTCAGTAGTTTTTGCGTGATACTCGAACAAACAAACACCCAAACAAACAAACAAACAAACAAACTAAATTCTTTTTTCAAAAATTTACAGTTTTATAATAGTCAAGATAGACTTACAGCTTAAACACAGTATAAGAAAGAGTATCTAGTACTACATAGCTGCATACCCTATAATCTCAAACAATTGTGAACAAAACTTAATTATTAAATATAAATATTCAAAATTGTACTCTAAACGCAACAATTTTATGACCATAATCGCATAGCCACCCCCTCTCCCATTTGTTTAACTCATCAAGGAAAAGATCAATTAGGGAGATTAGTTATCGTCTTTAAAGATTACGTCATTGCAAGCAAACGACAGTGGGTGGGGGGAGGGGGTGAAGTAGGGTTGTTTAATTATATGACTTGTAAAAACAATTGGTTTTTGAAATATTGTGTTGGACAGTTAACAATATCCTTTCTAAGTATATTGTGCGCACTTTTTAATATCTTGATTTGTAACGCGAAGCTTTTGATGGATACTTATAAAGTATGGATCAAATTGATGATTGATGCTGTAGTGAAACATTTGCTTCCAACTGCTAAACCTCTAACAAGCGTGTAAGTTACAGAGTAGTATTAAGTATGTAAAGAAGATTGGCAGATTTGGACCAGCCATTTTTTACGAAAACTAAAAGCCATTCAGGACGGCGGTCATAATTATTATAAATAGAATTTTTTTTTGCATTTTTTAAAAAAACTTCCACATCTCTAGAAGTCCGGATTCAAAAGTAGAAATTACTAGTAAAAAAATAGACAAATCGTCCAAAAAGCTGTAGCAAAACGCAACCACGACAGCTATTTTCATCTAATATTATCACTGAGGTATTTTTGGTCGTTACGGAACGTATTTGGCTTCGTTGAACAGATAGTGTGTGTGATTTCGTTTTCTTCCATTATCATAATATGGTACGGTTATCGTGAATTTTCATTAAAATAAACACAATTTATGCATAGAAGATTGAGTGGACTATCTAATAAGAAATATTATGAGTTTCACACACTTAATACCAAAGGTATCATAAGGAGAAATACCTTTCCCCCAACTTCTACAGATTACAACCAATTTACATTTTTGTTAGTTTTGTTTCACTCTACACGTATTACTAAGTTTCATTCATGTATAGGACCTCTATGTCTGGGTCTCAAATTATATGGCCTTCCGCCAAACTTCTTTGAGTTAAGTATCTGGCAAGCTGGCAACCCTAGGGCTAGGGAGAAGTGATGAAAACGCACAATATCTCCTTTATTCCCCGCAGCCCGCGGCCGAAGTGTCCTTGTCAACTTTACAGTCGATTCCTACGTTCAAGAGGCTTGTTTGACTGCGGCTTTCATTTTCTACTCGCAAATGCTTCCTCTGTAACTTATATCAATCTGTATGAGTAGGCATACCTATATTTACTGTATCCTAGATACAGTCGAAAACATCTGTCAAGATCTAAGGAGATAATTTATTCGTAAGTAGGTACAATAACATTTTTTTTATAAAGAAATCTTTTACTGTTCAACAGACTAGACAAGTACAGGGTGTAACATAACACCCTAGTAATACTTACGGGGGTGCTGCAGACCATCAAACTGAACAACTTTCACTATAGGGCCAACATCGAAATCGAGAAAAAAAAAATTGCGCTTTCATACAAAACTGCAGTACCGTCTCTCGACTCAAATCTATGGACTGCAGATTTTTTTTTTATTTTTTCTCGACGTTGGTTCCATAGTGAAAGTTGTTTCAGATTGATGGTCTGAAGCAGCCCCTTAAGTATTACTAGGGTGTTTTGTTACACCCTGTATAAACGGTCAGCCGGACGGGCGGGTGGTCTGAAAAAACTCTGAAACCAGCCTAGCTAGTACCACAGTATAAGAACGAGTACTTATCTATTACTAGATACTAGTACGCCAACCCGCGATAGCCATGATACGGCTATATCATATCTTTTATCTCGATCGTTTGCACGCGAACAAACGAGATAAAAGATGTGATATAGCCGTATCACGGCTATCGCGGGTTGGCGTACTAGCTAGGCTGGGCTCTGAAGTGCGATTTTTGAAAATCATACGAGCGAATCGGTAGTAGAAAGATGCATAATCTCCATAGTAATTTTGACATTTTCTACTGCCAAGTCGCTCGTATGATTTTCAAAAATCGCACTTCAGCTCACACGATAAGAAGAAGAACGGTAAGCCTATCCTTCAAGAGATTTCTTTTAGAAGAGCGATAACACAAGGAGATACCAAAAAGAAATACGTATTACGTACATTACCGAATAATTACATGTATAATCTAATATGGTGAATCTTCAAGGCGTTTCAACGGCATCATTGTTCTGGCCTACATTTTCATTTTCTTTATAAGAAAAGGCATACAATTTTAAAGGGCTATAGCTCCTGGACGTTTATAAAAGCGCTATAAAAATATCTGTGCCTTTTCTTTTAAACAACATGATCTTCACAAGGAACGGACGTCTAATATCTTCGACCAAAACAATTTTGACTGCATCAAATTTATTTTAGTTTTATTTTCTCAGTAAAAAATTGGTTTGAAAATAATGCTAAACTTACATTTGCAGTAATTCTGTACCTTGAATACTATTTTTAATAAAAGAATAAACTATAAAAAGTATCTAAACGACGAAGAAAAACAATGCCGTCACTATGCATGATTTAGTTATCTAGTATTAGGTAATCTTTCTTATTATACTGTGATTTAGTGCAATTTTTCATACAAAGCTCGTGTTTTGACGTTTGATAAAGAGTAGCTGATTTGACTAGTTGGAAACGCGGATTATGTCGTTATTCTTCTTCTTCTTCTTCTTCTTCTTATCGTGTGGGCAGAGCCCGAGAGATTATTTCGTTGAAACGCTCTGAAGAATCACCCAATAAAATGTAACAGCTATATTTTCAAAGTATTCACAAGAGAGTGCTTAAAACTTGCTAATTGGACACTGCCCTGAAACAAATACAAATAAATTTTTGGCATCAATTTGAAAACCTGATATAAACAGTACGAAAAAAAAGAAACTCAAGAAAATTTAACTTTGCCGAATTTCCCCCCCTTCCAACTTTTCAAAACCTAGTTTTACTCACCCCATTTCCTCCCGTGGGTGTCGTAAAAGGCGACTAAGGGATCTACCGGAGGATGGGCAGCAGTATTCTCTGAGTACACCAACCAAAATCCAACTGCGACCGCCAACCCGCCTGCCAAGCGTGGCGATTATGGCAAATCCCCCCATTTGGGAGAGGCCTATGTCCAGCAGTGGACGTCTATCGGCTGATATGATGATGATGATGACTTTAAATCCATCCCCACACATACAATCGATTCTAATCTCTTTTATCAGATGGATAAACACGTATAAGAGAATAATGAATCGATGTTATCAACACGGAAGTGGTAAGACAAGATATAAGACGCAATAAAAGTAGGCACCGTTGAAGGGATGGCCCAATTTGGCTTATTTAACTGCTATCTAGCGAGATAGCGCCTCTAGAGAGTTATTAGTCTCTTACAAAATTGCCTGAGATTTTTCTCTTTGAATTATTTCTTTAGATAGCTACTTTGGGAAGAAATGTCTTGGTGTTAGATGAGGTTTAGGCGCGGTTTTAACGAACACGTTCATTCAAGACATTTGACAACATTTCATTTTTTAACCACCTGTTTTTAATGAACAATTAAAAGGTAAAAAAATAAGAGATACGTATTTTTCCGATTAAATTTTTGACCGATATTTCTATTTTAAATTTACTTTTGCATTTTCTGAAAAACGTAGGATTTATGACTATAATTTCTTGGCCGCAATAAAATTAAAAATTAAAGCTGTCAGATACAATAGAAAAGCCAAGCAGGCAAAGGAATATAATCTCATTCAACCTCTATTTTATTTTTCAATATTTTTCTAATAACTCTAGAAATAATGGATAGAAAAATCTGACATCACATAATCTCCAAATGGTTTTCTAATTTTGGTACCTTTCTTAAAACCTACAAACTGCAACAACTGTAGTTGATAAGAACAATTTAATAATTAGTCTAATCTAATACACCTTAATAAACATAATAATATGTAATACCACTATAAACTATCGAATAGAACGCATGGATATACCGCATCAAAACAGAGAGCTTTATCTATTATTTTCTTTGTTGTCTTATTTATGAATGAATAATGTATTGTAATCTCTTCATAGATAATCGCGCTCTTTGTAGTTGTCTACTGAACTGTAATTCATTTATTAAATAAATTAACAATCGAACAAATGAACCTATTATGAAAACTGCAAACGATTTATTCGAAACTTTTCAGGCTAATATCAACATTGTTTAATTTAAATGAGTCTTTTCACTCCCTAGACCAGTTGCATTTTACAATTATAATAGTCTACAAAAGTTAATTTAGTTCAATTCCCCCAAGAATTGAACTCACTGGTGTCACATACATAGGAAAACTTATTTAATTAAGTCTTTATGTTGCAATAACTGACTCGAAGCATGACTTTTCGTTTAGATTGAGCATGAGTACTTAAAAGCATTTAATTAGCATAAGCATTAAATAAAATAAAAAAAAATCGTTTATTTGTTTTTTAAATTTGTACACAAACAGAGGTAAAACACAGAAGGTCATTAAAAATAAAATTGTTTCTAATTTCTAATCTAACGAACATTTGAGAATAGGTCGTTGAGAAAGAAAAATCTTTTAGGAAATACAGGGTGTACAAAACACCCTAGTAATACTTAAGGGGGAGCTTCAGACCATCAATAAATGACTTGACGTTCAGTTATAATACGTTAGACCAGTTTTAACAAACTGCCTGAAGCCAGCGTAATGGCAAACACGGGTGTGTTGCATTGCTCAAACAAAACTCGTACATTTTCCTAAGGAATGAACATAGAAAGGCGTGGTCAAACCGAAAGGACGGGCGTTAGTAGGGTTACCATTATGTAAGATATGAAACTACGAAACGCCGGATTTCCTAAGAAAAGTCCGGACGATTCCGTCGAAACATTTCATGTTATTGCAGTATAAGTATCTTGTATCTTCATTCATTCAATTTACGAAATCTTTTAAAAAGGAATGAGCAAAATATTTTGTAATTTTTTTTAAATGAATAGAAAACACATTACAAATGTAGAAGTGTTTTTTTTTAATTTCTAATGACATAAAAATTTATAATAAATAAATATCTTGCACATTGCCACACAGATTATCTAGTCTCATTTATTTAAAGAGCCAGAATCTAGCCCCTTGTATTATGGTGACAAGACTACGATACAGAATACATAATACCAAATACATAGATAGAAACATCCATGACTCGGGTACAACTATTAATATTCCTCGAAGTCTTTGTATTCCTCATACAAATATTTGCCCCTAGCGAGATTCGAACCCGTGATCCTTGGATCAGAATGCAAGTTCACTACCAACTGAGCTATCGTGCCGTCGTGAAACGATTTTTGTGTGAATAAAGAATCAATAAATCGACAATTGATAAGAGCATGTAGAACCCGGATAAAAGCAAGAAAACCCGGATATGTCTGGACAAACCCGGCTGTTTGGTAACCCTAGCGTGACGGGCACTGTCTGCGTTTCGGTCATTGACTCCTTTTATGTCAAGCCGACACTTCAAAGTGTCATGTTATGTTGGATTTTCGCTTATGTGTGCGTTTTCTTTGTGAGGTTCGTGTTCGTAGCAATTTTGATTGTCTTGGAAAATCCTTTTATAATATATGATAAATTGATACAGTTAGTGTAGTACTTAGCTGGAATAAAAGCCTGCCAAGTATTAATAATAGTACGGTTTGTAGCACAAATGCTAGGTCTATTATTAACGTCATCACAGTCGGATACAAAACATATTTTCAAAGCGAGCATCACCTCTTTCAGTAGTAAATAGAATGACAGTTTCTATGCCACGCCGGACTGCCAAACCAGGGTCCTGGGTTCGAATCCCGGTTCGATCATGGATGTTTATATGTTTGTGCCGTTGTTGTATGGTTTCCATAATAAACAGCCTATAAATAGTGCTTTCTTGGGATCATTACAATGTATGTGCCTGTGAGCGTTATTTATTTATTTATTTATTTTATTTATGCCAGGGGTGAAGAACCTTTTTGAATCAAAATTTTTTTCTAAAAAGTAAATTATGACGCCATAGTCGTCAAATAATGTTGACTTAGTGATTATTGGGAAAATAATAAAACTAAATACCGCGGATCCCGCCAGATCACTCCGTAGCGTATGCTCACTCGCGTTCGTTCGTAGTAGGTAGGAAGTAAGTCCTACTTCATATTTTGAACTAAAATTGCAAACCGTTTTGATCCTTGGCGTGCCGAAAATATTGTCTCGCGTGCCATCAATGGCACGCGTGCCATTGGTTCACCGCCCCTGTTCTATGCTAATAATAAAGCAACTTTACCTATTTATTGTTGAATCAAAACACACCAAAATATATTCCGGTTTGAGTCATCAAGTCATCATAGATCGGTTAAGAGCGTTTGAACGCCTAATTCTTCTGGTATTTTCATCTTATTTAATAAGAAAAGGCATACAATTTTATAGCACTGTTATAAAGCCCCTAGACCTTTATAACACCGCTGCAAAATTATGTATATGCCTTTTCTTAGAAACAACAAAACACTCTAGTAATACTTAAGGGGGTGCTTCAGACCATCAAACTGAACGACATTCACTACAGGGTGAAATTTATATCATTAGCACACTTTTAAACTAAGAGTCTAACCATCAAACTGAACAACTTTTACTATGGCAGGAAACCGATCGGAGCACAACAAAAATCAGCTGTTCCATACTAAACTGCAATGATTACTCGACTCAAATGTATGCAACAGTTGATTTTTTGTGTGCTCCGATCGGTTTTCTCCCATCTGCGACCAAATATAGGATAGACGTACAGTCTTATGCAAAACCACACCGAATCTGCGGCGCCGCGTCAATTCATACTTATTCAGGTATATACCTCGTCAGCCTTTCATCTTAACATAGACCTTAATGCGCAGTGATAACGTCGAAAGCCAGTTGTTTCACTTTTTACTTATTAAAAAATATTCATTTTGAAATGACCTTTACGGTTAAAGTAATAAAGTACAAAATCGTCACAAAGGATATGCGTGTAACGTCATTTTGGAACTGCTTACCAAACCGTGCACACGCAGGAGTGAGACGTGCTCATTTTATTGGACGTGCGTTAGAATAGTAAGGCGATATATAGCCAATGGCGGCAAAATGGCAGTGCGCCGCCGTAATCCGTGCCGCCGCGCCATGCAGTGTGACCAGATTCTGTATTTTAATACTTTTTTGGTATATTTTATCGACTTTTCCGAGCATCAGTATTTTTGTAGATGTAGTGGCGGAAGTCAGTATTTTTGGGTATATTTTGCATAAAAAGTTATAGCAGCACCGTAGCGATCGTCCTCGTGAACATTTTCAGGGAATCCCGGATTTAGTCCACATTTTCATTCTGGAGCAAAGATCCCCAAATTTATAGTACCTACGTTTTTGTCATTTTAATCCTCCGAACCGAATATAATGTTAAAATATCCATTCTAACATTTATTGTGATGTTAAATGAATAAAACTTGATTTGCAAATCAGTATTGTTATTGGTATATTTTCCCTGTGCAAGTTGGTATATTTCAGTATTTTTGAGGTGCCTCGGCATGCATGCATGCATATGCTCACGACTATATTCCCCGATGGTAGTCAAAGATATTCTGAAACATCAGAACATCCACGTTTCACTAGTAGTACCGAAACCCTGTACAGTGCGACAGGGAGTGAGCCCGTCGCCACTTGTAACGGACAGCAGGTACAATATATGCATCGAAATTGAAGCATGCAGGTTTCCTCATGATGTTTTCCTCGGTGGCTCGGTATTTTCGTAAAATTGTATCTGGTCACACTGGCGCCATGTGCTTGTCACTGTGGCTTGGAACATGGATTATAGGAGGTGTGGAGCCGATGAGATTTTTTTTTTTTAGTTTGTAATAAACTAATAATACGTGATAAAATTACAATTTCATTAAACAAATCTCATCAGAAGAGCGATTCTTTGTGATAAGATTTTATGTAAAGAAAAAATATTGGATGACACTGAATACATCTTTAGCCCTATCTAAACTATTATAAAACTGTAACAGAAGTGTGTCTGTTCATTGAAGATATTTACAAAAAAAAGATTACGATATGGTTTTTAGGCTTCGCTGATTCCAAATCAAAAATTTTGTCTGTCTGTTTGTTTGTTTGTTTGTTCGTTTGTTTGTTTGTTTTTTTAAATGTTTGTTTGGTCGAGTATCACGCAAAAACTACTGAACCGATTTTGATGAAACATTTTTTGTTTGATAGCTTATCATCTGACTTAAAATCTGGTATATAATTTATGCGGACGAAGTCGCGGGTAAAAGCTCGTTCCCTATAAAACCTTGTATTTCTTGGGGTGAAGAATTATGGTGCTTCCCTGATTACCTAATTAAGTACCTACCTTTGTTTTGTACTTATTATGCAATTGATTAGGGTGAATAGTAAACTTGAAGTAATATTGCTTTGACTCTCAAATATTAAAGGAACGGTTGTAGGCTGCGATCAAATACAGGGTAGATAAATAGTAGGGCTAGCATTCCACGCACGACAAAGCGACAAAACGAGAAAACCATCATGCGCGCTCGCTTAAACCAAACCCAATCTGCGGCGCGCCGCGTCAATTCTTACTTATACAGATATAAATACATATTTTCAACTTCAACATTAATTTATTAGAGTTAAGTTTCATTTTGCGGAAAACAATAATGATCGAAACATTTAATCAAATAAGTCAATAAAATGTAACACATTAAAAAGAACGAAAAAAAAAAAAGTAATGACGACTCCTTCGACCTTGTTCTAAGGCATTATCCTCGGTTCTTTCTCACTATTCTCGCGTAGGCGAGAGTGAAAGGGATAGTTGCGTGCTTGCCGCGAGGTTGTAAATGAACAAAAATATTAGAAAAAATGCGATTAAATGCCATGATATATAAAAAATATTGAAGATAATGTGATTACAAAGCGATACTTACTGAAAGTATGACACTCCATCTTGTTTTTTGCACTTTTCGTGAGTTGTTTTTGCAGGCACGGTCGATTAGCGACTGAGAGCGATACAAGCCACGCTGCCAGATTGTGCATTGCTTTGATGGTGCCATTTTTCGAGCGGCGTTTCAAAATCTACCTACTATACTTGATCGAAGTCTCCCATAGTAAAAGTTGTTCAGTTTGATGGATAGACTCTTAGTTTAAAAGGATGCTAATGATATCAATTTCACCCTGTATATGGAGCCAAAATAAAAATCTGTTTCATACAAAACTGCAATACCAGCTCGACTCAAATGTAAGGGATAGCAGATTTTTTTTCTCTTAATGTTGGCTCCATTGTGAAAGTTGTTCAGTTTGATGGTCTGAAGCACCTCCTTAAGAATTACAAGGGTGTTTTGTTACACCCTGTATAATGTAGATAAACCTAAAGTTACGATAAAAGGGAATTGATAATGAATAGAATTGTCTCTTTTAAATTTTCATTTTAAATGTACAGAAGTAAACAAAAAAAACTAAAAAGTTAAAAAATAATATTGCAGCCTATGACTTTTTCGTTCGCATCATAAGAACATTAATTTGTTTTATTGAAGTCGCTGTCAAGCCGGTACGATTCACGACAGGGCTTGCATTTTTCTATAAAACAAATTAATGTTCTTATGATGCGAACGAAAAAGTCATAGGCTGCAATATTATTTTTTAACTTTTTAGTTTTTTTGAAGGCGGTTTTAATTTTTTGTTAAAATTTTGTTTATTTCACAATTTTCAGTGGTAAATTCATTAGTTCGATTTAATAGGAGTGCTTTAAATTAACAAACGCACCAGTCGGCACTACGATTTTCGAAGGTTCCCCTCGATTTATCTGGGATGCCATCATCAGATCCTGGTTTCCTTATCATGGTACCACCCTCGGGACATCTCCTTTCCAACAAAAAAAGAATCATCAAAATCGGTTCATAAACGACGAAGTTATCCGCGAACACACATAAAAAAATATATATATACGGTCGAACTGAGAAACCTCCTTTTTTGAAGTCGGTTAAAAATAAAAAAAATTTTCTCACATCCACAAGGAGTTTAGCGGTAGATCCCTTAAAAAGCAGAATTCAAACGTTTTTAGTCAGAACAAAATTTTCCTTTCCCCATAAAACAGTCACTTTGAACCTATATCAGCGTATATTGTAATTACCTAACGTATTAAAGCAAGCCGCAACGTGCGTCATTAATTAACATGTTTAGGCAGGTAGGCTCCCTGTCTATAAAGGTCTCCGGGTCTAAAACGATCATCAGTCAGCTTACGTCAACGGGTGTGCTGCGAAGCGCCAGATTAATTCTGCGTTATTAATTATCTGCTACAATTTTGCTTTCAGAATTTTGATGGCGCTAAAAAAGATGTCTAGACTAACTTTAAGATAAGCGAAGCCTCTAACAATTAGGTACGTACCTACCTACTGATACAATATTTTGTACAAAAGAATTGAACACCGTACTTTTGTGCAGAGAATCAAACAAAACTTTTTTGAAATTCATAAGAACAATCGAGTTTTCATAACTACACTTTCTGCCACTTTTTTAAGGGGATGATCAGACCGTCAAACTGAACAACTTTCTCTATGGCACCAACATCGAAATCGCGAAAAAAAAATCTGCTTTTCCATACAAAACCGCAAACCTACTCGAGTCAACTGTATGGCACAGAAGATTTTTTTTTCGCTATTTTGTTCCCATAGAGAAAGTTGTTCAGTTTGATGGTCTGATCATCCCCTTAAAAAAGTGTACAAAATTGGCGCCGCAACTACAGTAGTAACCACAAACTAATTAGGATGTAGTAACGTATAGTAAAAACTCATGGTAGTGGTAGGCCCACTGTTTCGTTTAATCGATTTATAATAAAGTAGTGACTCTACTGGGTTTTAGGAGAGACAGTTGCATTACTTGAAAGTTGTTCAGTTTGATGGTCTGATCATGCCCTTAAAAAAGTGTCAGGATATTATGTAGGACCCTGTATTTCTTGTGTAGGTGACCATAATGATTAGGTATGCAATAAATATAAGTATTTTAAATGAATATCTCATGCATCACACCTGCAACTGCTACTCCTATAGCTGTTTATTCGCAAGATAAAAATGTTTACACTAGAATCAAAGTCACCGACAAACAATCTATAGTGTTAATAATTATGTCTCCCGACAAAAGGACAACATGAGGCAGAATGTTCCGGCTGCCTCTATAATGAATAGTTTCCTTAACTTCCTACTGTTTTATTGTTGTTTTATATTTGTTTCATTCACATTACGTGAACGTTGTTGGTAACCTCTTTACTTTAATGCTTTATAGAAAAGTTCGCATGTTTAGCCTCAAATAACTGCCTTATTTCTTTATGTTTTCGTACTTACAACTTTTTTCACGGATGTCATGTCGAATAAGTTATGTTTATTTATAGAGGAAGCAGTAATTATTGATCTGCTATTCGTTCTTCAACATTATCTCAAATGAGTAACACAATCGCCTGATTGAGTTCATTGAAATTGTTAAAAGTGAGGCTGTAGGCCACCCATAAGTACCATAAGTTTACACTGTAGTAAAACTACTGTAGTAAACTTCAGTTTTTGTATTGAATTCCGTACAGCGCTCCTAGTGGTTACGTTGAGAACTAATTCTGTCATATAAAATTGGCGCCGCAACTACAGTAGTCTCATGGTACTGTTTCGTTCAATCGATGGATAGTAAAAAACTCTTTACACTCGAGGGGGGTTCCGAGTGCCACTTGTACCATTGACCAGCAGTGTCATTAGTACTATTACGTAATGGTACTAATGATACAATACAGTGCCAACTGTACCATTGATGGCACTTCCCGATTGTACTTCTGGTCAGTCGGGAAAGTAATGACTCTTCAGGGTTTTAGGGTAGACAGTTGCATTACTTTATTGGGTGGGTGTAACCACTAAAGTAATGCAACGTGTGTAGTATCATGAGATACTGAACAACTTTCCCAAAATAATAAAGGCAAAATGGCAACAACAACAAAAAACGAGTATGGAAAATCATTTTTTTTCGAATTTCCTATAGTTTTCTTAGAGAAAGTTGTTCAGTATCATGAGAATAATCAATTTTTACCCTTTCATCCTGTATTGAAAAATTAACTGCTTACTATCTTCTATCTAGTATAGTAAGTAGCACAGTAGATAAGTACAGATTTTTGGTACATGCAAATTTTTATTGCTAAAAACTAACTAGCTAAACTTCTTAACGAACTCTTTATCGAGCATTGTTTTATTCTTAACAAATTCTAAAACAAGCAAAACTTTACACAATTAAAATTTTCTTCATAAATCTCTAATTAAACAAAAATAACATCAACATTTATTTCCTCAAAAATCCGGGTCGAAATCTTTTTATTTTTAACAGTTTCGTGTTTGCAATTATTTTTCGCCTCGTGAAATCTAAAGTTTTCAGTTTGCACGCTAGCATGGCGTGACCGGGCGGGCTGGCAATACAGCTAAAGTGTTGCCACACTAATAATATTAATTAGAGTTACAGTGGAACAGTTATAAGGAGTAATTAACTAAGGATTTGCTGATGTAATCGCGGTTTGACATTGTTTTACACTTTGGTGACTTGCCTTTGCGATACAGGGTAAGTTAAGGGTTGGAGTTAGTATGGAATTGGTTGTACTTTGTAATTGTACATAAGTGTCGATCATGTTTTCGTTATTGTAATTTGAAGATAAAGTTTCGTAGGAAAAAGCATAGAAAAAGGGAGGTTACACATCAGAAATGGAAACTAATGGCTGGGTGAATTTTTAAGAAACTTGGCATAAAGAGAGATTAAAATCGAATTGAATACAAAGGAAATACAGGGTGAAATTGATATCATTAGCATCCTTTTAAACTAAGAGTCTACCCATTAAACTGAACAACTTTTATTATGGGAGCAAACCGATCGGAGCAACTAAAAAATCAGCTGTTGCATACATTTGGGTCGAGTAGGCACTGCAGTTTAGTATGGAACAGCTGATTTTTTAGTTGCTCCGATCAATTTGCTCCCATAGTAAAAGAAGTCAAGTTGCTCCCTCAGTTTGATGTTTAGACTCTTAGTTTAAAAGGATGCTAATGATATGAATTTCACCCTGTAGATACTAACATTATAGCTAATTATTCTAAAATGACTTCAAAACGACACTTAGAGGTTTCCTTAATCGGTAAAAGGAAATAAAATATTTCACATTATATCAACAATCAATAAAATTGTTTCGACCCATTTAATACGAGGAAGATGATCGATAAACTCGTACCTATATTAAAATTACGAAATATAAAATGTGTGTATGATAATATACAAGAGAATGATTAATATATACCAATTCCAGAATACATAAATTAAATGCGTTACATATTAAACGGGGTGCTTCAGACCATCAAACTGAATAACTTTCACTAAGGAGCCAACATCTAAAACGCGAAAAAACAGCTGTTTCATACGTTTTGGTCGAGTAGCTATTGAATTTTTTTATGGAACAGCAGATTATTTTATGGCGATTTCAAAGTTGGTTCCTTAGTGAAAGTTGTTCAGTTTGATGGTCTCTAAAGCACCCACTTAAGTATGTACCACATTAAATGTTACATCCTTTATATGGAACCAGAAAGTAAAAAATACACTCCATTGTTTCGACGATACAGTAGCGACAGGATACTACTTGATTGAAATACATGAACCTAATCAAATCGAAGCCAAATAAACAATCAAACGTCAAATTAGGAGGATATCAACGTCAGTCGGCCTCCGGAGTCCTAGGCCTGCGCTAAAGACTTAATACAAGGAGACAGTGCCGGTCCCTGAGGTAAGCCTTTGATGCCTCCGCCTGACAGAACGAATACAATGCTTTAGTTATTTAGGACCCAGATGCTGGGCTTCAAATTAAAACTTAGGTCTGCGAAGTATAATTGGGTTTTGATAGGCGAAAATATAGCAGTATTAATATAATATTATGTAAGCAACCTTATTTTATGTACCTAGCCTACCAGTATAGGGTATAATCTAAAGTTAAATGCGTTATAAACTTTATTTGTTGCTTCAGACTATCAAACTGAACAACTCTTACTATGGGTATGGGACCAACTTCGAATTCGTGGAAAAACTGATGTTTCGGACATTTTGGTCCAGTAAGTACAATAATTTTTTTATATGGAACCGTTTTTTTCGCGATTTCGATTCTGGCTTCATTCCTTAGTGAATGTTGTTCAGTTTGATGACCTGAAGCACCCTGTTCGATAAGGCATATGCCCAGCAGTGGATGTTTTAAGGCTGACGAGATGATTTGTGAATTTTTATGTGGGGAAAGAAAATTTTTTCTATTTCTAGCTTACCGTCGTCGACGCACCGAATGCGAAAACATGCCTAAGATCCATAGACACATAAGCTCACCAAAGCGAAGGCAGCTAAAACTCTAATTTGTAGGTAACTTACCTGAAACAAAAACATCTTAATTAATATTTTATTTTATTTAATAGCTACATTACATTTAATAGGCATACGTATTTCACGTTCGGTATATATAAGTATTGGTTCTTACTTATTTAAAACCCTCTCTGAGAGTTTGGGAGGTACGCGTGTGCCCTGCAGTGGGAGGCTGATAATGATGATAATAAAAAAAATATGTTAAGGCTGGGTATTAGTAGAACAAGCCTCTCTTTCTAACAAGCAAACTTTCGCAATTAGCCATCCCGCTTCAATTGAAAGCAAGATCGCAAAAAAACGCATTTTTCATCAATATCTTTTCTCTTGGGTGTTTGGGGAAAAATCCATCGGTTAGAAGCCCTGCTATAATTATTTACCTTTCAAATGATGGTATATTCAGAAGAAATGGTGTAGTGTGATTCTTGTAAAACTGGTTATAAATCTGAAATCGAGCTTACTTTGCTCCTCTTTTCTATCGAGAAAATTTAATAGAATCGTGTTTTCAACGGTTAGATGCCCTGCAGAAAGAACGTATCTACACTGTTATGTGAACTATATATATTAAATGTAATAATTTGGTTCTCGAAAATCGGTTCGAAAACAGACAAAATAGGTATGACCCCCTCTTAATTCTAAACAAAGTTTTCCGTTTTGTACAGTTTATTACATGGCCTGTTTTAGCCTACTAGATTATCTGATATTTTTTGAAGCCCAAAACTCAGGGTATAACCGTATTTTTTTGAAATACGTTTACTTTATCTTGGTGTTAAGGGCTTCATTATCACTTTCTGTAGTTTTTTCTGCTCAATAAACATTTTTTTATTTTTTTTTATTTTATATCTAATCGACAGTCAAATTAGGCCAGTTCGACAGCAACTGGTCTACTTTGAAGCAACTGACTCCAAGTTAATAAAACAATATAGGAGGCAAGCTGTTATGATGTAAGTTGACGCAAGCTTACACTTGGAAACAATTAAGTAAACCTCAGTTAACTAACAAACGGCCAAGTAAATGTAAACTGAGGGCCAATTGGTGTTCAAGTAGCTTGTTATTGTAAGCCTAGATCTAAAGTTAATTATCAGAAAGTTTGTTTTACTGATTGCTTAGGTATATTGCACATTATTATCTGACACTACATTGAAACATTGTACTTTGTCAATTTCTACTGAACGCTAAACCTGAAAAATGTGATAGATGATGTATAGTACAGAATCGGTAACGTGACAACAATTTATACCAATACTCAATAGGTAGCTTATGATAATTTCCATTATTAAAGCATTCATTACAAGATATGATAATCTTAAAAGCTTTGAGATTATTATCGATCCTGAATTGTAATTGCAGGACATTACCACAGTATAAGAACAACTTTCACTATTTAGCAAACATCGAGAAAAAATTAAAAAATCTGCTGTCCCACATTTGAGTCGAGCCGGTATTGCAGTTTTGTTTGAGACAGCTGATTTTTATTTCGCGGTTTCGAAGTTAGCTCCATAGTGAAAGTTGTTCAGTTTGATGGTCTGAAGAACCCCCTTAAGTATTACTAGGTTGTTTTGTTACACCTTGTATAGAGTTTTTTCCCAATAGGTAGGCCTATTGGAAAAAAATCCACACGCGTAAGAATTTCTGATGCGTATGTGAAATCAGTCCATTCTCATAGCGCATACGTGGTGGGCTAACGCCCGTATACACCCTGACCACGAGGGTAGACCTTTGTCCCAACAGTGGGAAAGATAGTGATGATTATGACGAAGTTTGATTCGAGATAAAGTTGACTGAAATTCCAACCATGAAACTCAAATGGTATAAACCGAAAAGAAGTCCACCTCAGCGTCCATAGACCGCCCTAGTTTGACCGCACCTTAATTCATAAACTTGTTTTAATCTAATCTTCATAACTCAACCCTTATAAGATTTTTCGCAAAGTTTTATATCTGGCTTCCCGCTTTCGGTATTATCTACAGACTTTTAGTTTTCCCGCGAGAACCGCGCCAGAGTTATTTATCGAGATAAAATTCCGAATCAGGATATTCTTAAGCAAAAAGCTTAGTAACCGTCCTGTTTTAAGGGTTAGAGATACCTATACAAATGTAGTATAATAACGTTTTTATACAGTGGTGTCTCTGCCTTCATGGAACAAACTAAAACCTGAATTTTTTATTTACGAAATAGAAATGTATCATGTAGTTAAAAATTATACAGAGTGTTAGTTTAAACAGATGCATTACTTTAAGGAGCAATTGTACCTATGATACTGAACAACTTTCCCTAAGAAACTTATAGGAAATTCACAAAAAAACATTTCGACTTTTCATCCAAACGTGCGATCAGCCGATTGCATTTAGTACGGAAAGTGCAAAAAAAATTTGCGAATTATCTATAGGTTTCTTTGTGAAAGTTGTTCTGTATCATGGGTATAACCACCCCTTAAAATAATGCAACTGTTTACCCTAACACCCTGTATTATTATAATGTTATATACCAGTTTTTAAGTCTAATCATAAACATTAAACACAACATTTTCATCAAAATCGATACGCTTGGTGCCCGAAAAAACGCAGACTTTTACAGTTTTATAATAATTTTTGAAATATTTGTTCTGATGTTTTTGTATAATAATAAGTCATGAACAAAAACCGAATCAGCAATGCATTTGTATGAATATAAATTGAAGCACTTTATTACTAAATAAACTGATTTGATATTCAGCTCACAGGTTTAATTTAAAACAACATTTCGCATCAACAACGTCAGACTTAAAATAAAGTATTCACATATTCCATCAAGAATACGAATTTTCTAAAGTGAATATCGCCATGTGACATTGAGTGCTTAAAGTCCAGGGGGGGAAGGTGGGGGGTGTCTGGCCCAGCCCAGCCGGCGATCAGTCACTGTCAAGTTTCCGATAGCGAAAGACGTCCGGGTATCGCACAGAATTTTATCGTTAACGATATCAATTCGTATTTTTAATCGAAACTTTGTTCGCAAAATGGAACGCAGAAAATTGACGTTTTCTTTTTTCATTTCAATTTTTTATATCAGACAATAGTATCTGTTAACAGACACTTTTCTTAATGTCTCAAGGCTATTGTAATATTTTAGCAAAATATCTTATCTTATTACAAGATTCTAAGAGTTATTGATACACAAATAGGATAAAGGCATTCGAAAACGACAATAAGCCCATAAAACAGAGATGAAAGATAAAAATAAATCACATAACACCGAACAGAAAATACTTATAAAGAAAGAGAGAATTCGATATTCAAATCCGTGTCTAAAATACGGCATCCGTATTCCGTATCATTCAATTCGATCGCCTCCGTGTCACACATTGAACGGACCGTCGAGAATTTATTACTTCACTGATTTTTTCAATTGCTCCAAATGCTGCCGAGCGAGATTTATAAGACATTCTCTCACAAAGAGTCACGTAATTTCAGTCCGCCGGTGACCCGTGCTCGAGATAAGTTCCTGGACGATGCGAAAAAAATTAAATCGATGTAGACTACAAGCGATGAAATAGTCTTTTCATTTCATAAAGAAAAGTATCATTTTACTGTCAGAAGCAGCCGTGAACATTCTTTTTAATTGATAGCAAATATTGCTGGGCGATGATATCGGAAATTAGTAGTTTATTAAAAGTTTTCAACTGTAAACATGAAATATCAACAGACTTCCTAATAAAAAGGGGAAGAGGGATGGGGGGAAGAGTGGAGAAGGGAGATCATTTTTTGTCTTTTTTTAATTGAATTTTAATAAAATCAAAGCATCATGTTTTGGTCACTATTATTAGAATTTATTGTAAGTACTTCCGAATTGTCAGAGTTATTTTAACAAAATTGCAGAAGTAATCATTTTAAAAAGTAAGCTACAATAACCCAGGTATATCTACCTACCCTTCGCCATACAAAAGAGCTTTCATTTCAATCAATATTAAAACAGTTTAAAGAAATATTTATTGAAGGAAACAAAAGCGTCAGTAAACAGAAAATAAGCAGATTTATAATAAAAAGTGTTAGCTCGGGTGCAGCCGCAAAGCTCCTCAACCGAGAGGAGACTGGGGTGTGTCGTCTCCTATAGTTTTTACTACTGAGTCGTGACTTTTTTGCTTATCAGGTTCCAAGCCCGGATTTGCGATGGACTTTGAATAAAGATGTAGTATTCATGTCACTGCATTTCGTTCAAATTGAAGCTAAAATTAGATTGCTTCGTAGAAGAAAGTATCTTAAATTACTGTAAACGTGTTTCTTTATTTTTCAAATGAATTTGATAGTTTACAATAACATCTTTTTTTTTTTCTTTCAAAACCTACAACAAAAACAAAGACAGATAGCGCCACTTTTTTCTGAGTTTTCTTAAAAAGAACATTGATTGATGAATCCCGTTGTAGGTAAAATAGTGGTTGAGGGTCATATCAGGCTCTTGTAAGAATGAATTTGATACCAAGCCCTAGAATGCATTGGGAGAATATTGCTATGAATGTACGTTTAAAAATATACAGGGTCCAACTTAATATGCTCACAGTTTTTTAAGAGGACAATCAGACCATCAAACTGAACAACTTTCCCTGTGGGACTAAACTAACGTCTAATGTAATTTGTGTCGAGAGTATGCAGTTTTGTATGCAACAGCGTACATTTATTTCGCGATTTCGACGTTGATTTCGTAAAGAAAGCTGTTAGATCTGATTGATCATCCCTTTAAGACACCGTCAGCATATCAAGAAAGACCCTAGGATATAATTGATGTTGTAGTAAATATTCTGACCACTTCGAAAGATAAGGTCATATGAGTTTATGTATGTATGTACTCGTATTTGATACTACGAATAAGAATGAGCGAGGCGCTAAATCTATTTGAACACCAACTCACGCATTCGCCGTCAGACAAAAAACAAAGGCATCTTTCATCTTATCGTTTAATCAGTATTCAAACAATAAGCGCTATAACCGATATCCGGAACCGACCGACTGTCGGTTTCCTATCCCCCTGACAATAACAATGACACGCCATAGAAGCAGAGTGATTATTCAAATTTTATCTTTTTTCGTTTCGCAACCACATGCCTAGTTGTTAACAACTTTTTGTGATATACAAAGAAAATGAACTGTCACATCGTCCAAACACACACAGATGTCACAAATTCCAATTTTTGTATAAAATCACGACCATGTTCCGTTCCTGGGTAGTCAGTAGCTTTAATACAACAAACGCCCTGTAAGCCTGTAACACCTTTATAAGGGAGCAGCACTGGTAGCATGCACACCCGCGATAGCCGCGATACGGCTTTATCACGTCTTTTATCTCGTTCTTTTGCGCGCGAATGAACGAGATAAAAGACGTGCATGCTACCAGTGCAGCTGTAGCAAAGTTCGCCTTCAGCATATTTCTTTTCTAAAAAGGACGGAATGATGTATCATAAACATTGAAACATGGCAAGACCTTTGTTCTTAAAACAATGCAAATGGAACCCTATCCCTTATCTAAAAAGAGACGAATCTAAGCTGACAAAAAACAAAGATAATGAATTCAATGAATGAAATTACCAATTTATTATCAAAATGTAACATATTTTGCTACTTTCAATATAAATTTCTAAGATTTATCCATCAATTTTATCGTTGTTACAACGTCGTTGGAACTTCTTAAAGAGACTTGCATCAAATATTAATTATCAGACGATGATAGATTTGAATAAAGGATAAAAGGTCAATAAAAGGTGCCATCTTGACCTTTAGCCATATTCAATCAAAATAGCAACAGCTTAAAATGGTTGATTTTTCTGGTTTCTTAATAATGTATCTCGATATTATTGAGGCAAGCCGCTCAATTTAAAGATTTTTTTCGAGAAGTCTCGCAACAGATCTTTTTATTACACATGTATTATTATTTTGATATCGAATATGAAGATGAACATTCCAAATGTATATCCGTTAAGTTAACGGAGGTTAACGGCGTTAACCTGTAGCTTTTAGTTCTGGTTAACACTGTCATGTGACTAGCTTTATTCCAGTCTTAAGTAGGAAATTTTTCGATCCGATTGCTGAAATCTACTTATGTCTATGTAACGTAAAGTAGCTTACTTAGTACACTACAACTAATAACTACTAACTACCTAACATAGTTTTCGTATACTTGTTTAGATAAAGGAAGTATTCGATAACTTTTTTTTAATATTAAAATAAACCTGATGGAACAAAGCGATTATCTATTCCCGATAATATCAGAATGTGTGCTATTATTGTAGAGTGTGACGATCCTGATCTAGTCTCCATCGGTTCAGTGACATTATGCAAGCATTCGGGTGTTGTGGTGTGGGTTTTCTATTGTACACGTACGGACGGTTTATTTCTTTTACTTAAATAACTTAGATTTCAGTTATCTACCTACCCAAACGTCATCGCGTAACAAACAACTAAACTTCTAAACAAACATTCAAATATTTTAATTCTTATTGATATTTTAAGATGTCTGTGAATATCTGTACATAAGAATGTGTACACAGTATTAGGGATGCGAATATCCTTCAGCGTAGAAGGCTGCCAACGTCAGCGTCGAGGCATCGAGGCATGAAGCCAGTCCTCCGCCGGACGTGACCTCCCGTTCCGACTTACCCCCTTCTCCCGCCTACATATTTACACTTCTTTGTCTGAGCTATTCGCACCCTATCATGCTTTAAGTTGGTCTCACTTTGTATTAGACTTTACACGAATCCTGTTAATAGTGTTACAGTATTTATTTCACACACGTATCAAAAATAGCATTCAATTTTAAAGTTACATTACTTACGATATTTTTTCAGTGACAACTTCTTTAGTACCGTTGTGATTTGAAAATCGATGAAATGAAAAAGCGACATTAAATAGTTTCTGAAGGTTTCACCTCTAGCGCGTGTGAACTGCAAACATATTAATAGGTAGGTATGTTTTTTCGCAGTCGTATATTCAATTTCGAAGTCAGTTGGCCGTCATTTTGGATTTGTTGTAATGTCATATACTTGATTCTAAACATATCCAAATACATAATTATACTTATAAGTAGTGTGTAGCTGTGTATCCGCTAAGGCCAAAGATAAGAATGAAAACCTGAAACCTGAAATATCCTTAACTGTTTTTTGCGCCTATCGAGAAGTAGATTGGCATAAAATTGTTCAGCATTTGCGCACGTGTTGCCAACGTGTTGTTGTTTAATTTATATCATAAGCATGCAAGCGTGGGAAGACATATGACGTAGATGAAACCTCAACGCGACTCGTAGCGATACATCACGTTGACTTATGGCAGGAAGTCTAATAAATCAAAACCCTCTATAATTCCAGAACTTCTTCTTCTTTTCGTGTCAATAGTTCTTCAATGGTGTTTTTATATTTTACTAGCCAGGTGTTTGGCTAGCCTGACAGCATCAGGTGAAGCTGTGTTCAAATCCTCTCTCGTACAGATGTTGGGGCACAGTGGACATTCCAGCAGGTGACCCATCGACTGTATAGGTTCGCCGCAATCACATTGTGTTAGGCCAGGATCCCTATACCCCCAGTTGCATAAATTTTGTCTGCAACGGCCGACCTGAGTGCGAAGCCGATTTAAAGATTTCCACACTTGCCATTGCAGATGGTGTCCTGGAGGTAGCTGTTCCAGAACTGAAACGCTACAAAAGAGACTTTTCAAAAGTCTTTATTTCGAGCGACGCAATTAAAAACTTTCTCGGAAAAAACATTTCGCCTAAATTCGCGCAATCGGGACGAAATTAAACTTTTCGTAAACTCTTTTTACTTCTTTCAGCGTTCGCTACCATTTGTTAGTGGGCTTCAAACACGTCAGAGGGGCAACAATTGAAAGGGGCTTGTAGGCATTCGGTCTCGCCATTGTGTCCGGACTTGACAAGACGGACGGAAAGGTTCGAAGGAACTCCTTTGAATCTGCGATCAATTTGCCGAAAGATACCGTCTCGTAAACTGCGGCGTTCTGACCAATTGTTGGATCGCTACTTCGTATTTCGATATAGGTTATAAAATCAATCGCTTTCAAAACATTTGCTATAATTTGGAAAGAAAATTCCATGGATACAGTTTTGAGCTGGACAAGTTTCCTTATATGAAATCTGTAAGCAGATAAAACTCACGACGAATCTCATGATCCGATTATTGCGTATTCTGCAGGCATCGCGAAAAAAGTTTAAAAGGCAAAACCGCCAGACTATGGCGGATGTTTGATAAAGCTGCGTTTATACCAAGCAAAGGGCTTGAAATGTACGGAGCAGATTTAGGTTCGTGTACGCTGCATAAAGTCTACTCGCATTTATCATGGAAGCAGAGCTAAAAGAGATTCATATTGACGTAAAACGTAAATAGTGAGTAGGCACGTGTATTTACTAGGAGCCTATATGTAAAGTGGGTTAATCTCCACAGAACATTATAAAAGGGGTTAGAAATGCAGAGTAGCGCTTTTACTTCAGAGACGGCTGTCGCCACTTGCCTTCTCGCTCACGCTGCTACAATTACTCATGCCCGCTCGCTCGCACCATGTCGCGCGCCTTATGGTGTTATGCAAATCATTGCTTATCACGGTTATCCGTGTGGCACGCGTTCCACGCCTACTTTGCACTTCTTACCCCTCTTATAATGTTCTGTGGTATTCTCCTTTCACTACGAGTACTTTTTAAAGATATCAGTATTTTGACTTTCTACAGTCAATATATTTACGAAAATATTTTATACGCTCGGAAAAATTTGTCTTTCTTTCCCAAAAACAGTGACGTTCATAATTACAATACAAGAAATAAAAACAAATTAGTATTCCCACATTTTCGACTCGGTAAGGTCAACACATCTTTCATGGGGCACTGTTATACGCTTTTATAATAAGATACCAGAAGATATTCTAAACTTACCAGACAAAAAGTTGAAGTCCCATGTTAAACAAGTCCTCTGCAAAAAAGGTTACTATAAACTCGATGATTATTTGAATGACCAAAATGTCTGGTCTTGACAATTTTACACTATGTAATGCAATATTGTATTTTAATTGTACTTGTACATTTTGTTTTGTTTAAAAGATGTGTGTTGTAGAGATTCTGGTCGCATCTTCTCTAAAAGGAACACCTTCTGACGCGGTGGTAGAGTCAAAAAATGACGTCAAAGAGCTATCTATGTGATATTATTTTGAATAAAAAATGTTGAATTTTGAATCTCCATTACAACATCTGTGTGCAACAAAAAGTATCGAAAAAGATACACAAAAAAAAATCTCAAACTTTGCGATAGATACCAAAGTTCTCATAATTATCTCAGAAAAATCAAGAACAATATACACCACTAGTTTTTAATTACTAACATAACTTTAAGGGTGTATTCACACAATGAATCTAAACAACTTTCCCAAAGAAACATGGGTCGAAAAACGAGAAAATTTTTTGGACCTCCCATAGAAAATCGATCGGCCAATCCGCACTTTTGTATGGAAGGTCCAAAAAAAACTCTCATTTTTCGACCCATGTTTCTTTGGGAAAGTTGTTTAGATTCATGGTCTGAATACACTCTTAAAGTTATGTTAATAATTAAAAACTAGTGGTGTAGATTAAAAACTGGCGCGCATAAACCGCCTTCCCGTATGTCCTCAAGCGGGAGGCAGTCATCCAACCATGCCCGCGCCCGTCTGCCGGCCCCTCTGTTTACCCGATCCACAATAACTCTATTGTATGACTAACTTTTCACATTGTAAGGGGTTATTGCTAGAAACTGAGAAACTCGACTTTAGTCGAGTATTTGTTCTATTTCTCCACGATTTTGTTAAGCGAAATATAATTTCGCACAATTCCTAGTTACGGGTGCTGTTTGTTTTGAATCTAAAATGTTGTTACTTCCACATGCACTAGTAAGTTTAACAAATCTTTCAAAACATGTTTAGGTAGACGATTACAGGTTAGAAGGACTACAGTGTCAACGTTTTAATGGCGACCGTTTTTAGGGTTCCGTACCCAAAGGGTGAAAACGGGACCCTATTACTAAGCCTACGTTGTCCGTCCGTCCGTCTGTCCGTCTGTCCGTCTGTCCGTCTGTCCGTCTGTCCGTCCGTCCGTCTGTCCTACCTATTTAGGGCTGTAACTTTTGAACCGTAATAGCTAGATAGTTGAAATTATCTCAGATTATGCGTTATTACGGCGGATTTGTTAACAAATAATAAAAATGTCAAAAAGTTAACAATTAAGGGGGGTTCTCAACATGAAACTAGTTTTTATCAACGTTTTTTCTTCACGCTTTATAGTAAAAACGGTAATACATACAAGCGTCAAACTTAGTGTGATTATATAGCAAACTCTACAAAATAACAACAAATACTAAAAACCGGCCAAGTGTGAGTCGGTCTCGCGCTAAAGGTCCCGGTCAAAAAAGTTTTTTTTTTCTATGTTAATAATGTTGTGTTCTGTAGTGGTGTGGTACGGAACCCTCGGTGCGCGAGTAGCCCGACTCGCACTTGACCGCTTTTATTATTGATTTGGAAGTAAAACACTTTGACTTAGTTTAAATACACTCGTCGACCAATGTCTTCAACTGACCCTAAACTATAATACAGCTAATGACCGGAACATGGCAGCCATCTCTCCACGGATGAATCAGTGTCAGAAAGCCCCACTCCAAATGATAGGCACTCACGTCTCCAGATCAACTCACTTTAATAACCAAGGAATACCATGACTCACTATAAACGTAGGTACATACTGTGTATGGATACAGCTACGAGAGGATTATAATCAACGCAAGACAACAATCAGCCCGATCCATTAGATATTCCAAACAAGGTAAACAGACACTCGAAGACGAATAGGCATGAGATTCATGATGTATTGTATTTGCGATCGTGCAAGCTTTTACGTCAGTTTTGAAACACTATTTAAATTATCTAGAACACGGTCTCCAAAATAAGACCCGCGACCAACAACAATCTGGCCCGCTACAGTTTTTACATTGTAAAATTTACAATGTTAGTAATATACGCCTAATTCATAATTAAAATATTATTTTGGTATCTACCAAATATCTATTGACGCTTTTGACTCAGTGGAGGAGTCACTGCGACCCTTAAGCTTAAAAGTTATAAAAACCCTGGTCGAGAATGTTCCGATAGAAAGAAATATGACACGAATTCAACAAACACGGAACGACGAAATCGAATACCTTGTTAAAGACATTCCATGGGGAGGCAGCCGAATCGTTTAATTCTTAAACTCTAACAATCCAGTATTTTCAAAGTCACTCATTGAAATTACTGAAGGTGACATAAGAAAAATAAAAACCGGTCAAGTGCGAGTCGGGCTACTCGCGCACCGAGGGTTCCGTACCACACCACCACAGAACACAACATTATTAATTTAGAAAAAAAACATGATTTATCCGGGACCTTTAGCGCAAGACCAACTCACACTTGGCCGGTTTTTAGTATTTGTTGTTATTCTGTAGAGTTTGCTCTATAATCACACTAAGTTTGACGCTTGTATGTATTATTCTGTAGAGTTTGCTCTATAATCACACTAAGTTTGACGCTTGTATGTATTACCGTTTTTAGTATAAAGCGTGAAGAAAAAACGTAGATAAAAACTAGTTTTGACATTTTTATTATTTGTTAACAAATCCGCCGTAATAACGCATAACATGAGAAAATTTCAACAATCTAGCTATTACGGTTCAAAAGTTACAGCCCTAAATAGGTAGGACGGACGGACGGACGGACAACGTAGGCTTAGTAATAGGGTCCCGTTTTCACCCTTTGGGTACGGAACCCTAAAAAATGAAAGCCAAAGTGTTGTCTGATTGCACTACAAAGTGAGTTTTATCTATTTGTAAATTGTTTATATAAAACTTTTAGTAGTCCTCGTCAGTCCTGAATCCGGTCATAGCCCTCTTCATAACATTCAGCTGACTTTTTAGGTCCCATTAAATGGACTTTCAATTGGAAAACTTTCAGTTTATTAAACCAGATTTGAGACAACGTAATTGCTTTTCATTTATTCGAAGTTGAATAAACGTTCAATTTTCAACAATAACCTTAATCCGTTATATACAATGGGTTGGCAATAGATTCGTTCCTAATTGTTTTCTAAATTGTGAAGCCTACTTAGTTTTGATAAGAGCAATTGAAAAGCTTTAATAGTTCGTTATGAAATCCTTTCAAATTATTCTTAGTCTCGTCGTTAATTCTACGTTATTTTCTTTTCATAATTTACTCTTTTGACTTAAAAATTCATTATTCATCTCATCACAAATCCGAAATCGTAAAAAAGAATTTATGAGAGTCATTGATTCCTCGAAATTCGATCCATATTCGTTAAGGGCCTCGTAATTTTGTCAATCGTCAAAGTCAAGTCCGATCCACTTTCGAGCTGTGGTCTGGGTGACGTAATCTGAAACTTGAATTTCTTTACAAGTCGTTATTTAAACTCCTTCGTGAAAATCCCAAACAACAAAAAATATCCCACTTGGTTCTATTGGAGTTTTGTTGGATAACTGCTGACCAGTGTTGTCACCTTACCTCCAGATCAAGTAGCTAAACCGTACCCAAAAAGTAGCTAAACCGTACCCAAAAAGTAGCTAGAAACTGGAAATTTCACAGTCGCTTAAGTGGCAAAAAGTGGCTGAACAAGGAAATACTAAAAAAAATACATAAATAATAAATATGCTAAGACGCAGTTTATTTGGATCAGTAATGTTGATTTACAATCATTTATTCTATAACATTGTGCTATTTTATAATTTATTGAATAATAATATGGAATTTTGAGTGAGTTATTGTAACCCATTCTATTACTATGTTGATGTTTTACAATACTCATCGTAGAAAATTCAAACCGCCTTCAAAAAAACTAAAAAGATAAAAAATAATATTGCAGCCGATGACTTTTTCGTTCGCATAATAAGAACATTAATTTGTTTTATCGAAGTCGCTGTCAAGCCGATTCGCGACAGGGCTTGCATTAGTTTTTCGGCTTGGCTTGACACCGACTTCTATAAAACAAATGAATGTTCTTATGATGCGAACGAAAAAGTCATCGGCTGCAATATTTTTTTTTATCTTATTAGTTTTTTTGAAGGCGGTTTGAATTATTTGTTAAAATTTTGTTTATTTCACAATTTTCAGTGGTGAATTCATTAGTTCGATTTAACAGTAGTGCTTCAAATTAACAAACGCACTAAGTCGGCACTACGATTTTCGAAGGTTCCCCTCGATTTCTCTGGGATCCATCATCAGATCCTGGTTTCCTTATCATGGGACCACCCTTGGGATATCTCCTTTCCAACAAAAAAAGAATCATCAAAATCGGTTCATAAACGACGAAGTTATCCGCGAACACACATTAAAAAAATATATATATACGGTCGAACTGAGAACCTACTCCTTTTTTTGAAGTCGGTTAAAAATAGCCTTTCGACTTCTACGTTTAGGTAATCGGAACTCAAAAACAATGAAAAACGCTCTAAGAACCCGTTAAAATGCTTTAGCTTTAAAAATTTGTTTTTATTAATTAATAAATAAATAAAAAAAAGGGGCTAAAATATTTAGCCAACGAATATTTTTTTGTAGCTGACAAGTTCCAAAATGTTGCTAGATCTGGCTAAGAAGTGGCTAAAGTGGCAACACTGCTGCTGACACCATCGCCCAGGACGACATTGCTCCTAGTCGATTTCGACTACATCAACTGCTTTAGTCACAAAAGCAGTTGCAGGCGCAACCTGAAATGTGTAAAATGTGTAAACTAGACACAAATAGGTACACTCGTCTGATTCGTCCTTACCCTCCAGAACTTGATGTAACAAGAAGGCACTACGACTAGAAAAGGGGACCAATGCATCGACTCCACTAAGCAAGAGCCTCAGAGGAATGATCTCTTTGTTCCAAAGCATAGAGGCCGTATCAATTTACGATTGTAGTTAGTCTTTTTTGTCTTATGACGTACCTTTAATAGTAGAAGGAGACGGAACTATAGATATTTGTTTATGCGGCTGTCCACTTTTGTTCGTGCTAGGGTGTGTGAAAAGTGACCGTAAACATTAGGGCAAATGTTACTTTGGTCTAATTGGTCTCTTTTTTCCATACCACTTGACACCACACACTCAAACACAAACGTTAAAAAAGTGGACATTCTTGCAATGGTATGGCTCTCTCTATGCCTTTGGGTATAATCTCTTTGGAAAGAGCCAAACGATCTGAAATATCGACGGTGAGAACGGGTTTAGTCTCGTTTCCTCTTATAACACCAGTCGGGATAGGTGCTATTCCTGGCCGGACAAATTCAGGCTGATTCTTTATTGATTTTCTATTGTATTTTATGTTTTGATTTGAATATTATGAGAACAAGAATTACGATTTTGATGCAGCATGTCGCTGATTGGTATCATGTTTATTTATTTTTGTTTGACTTTTGACGAAGCATGTTGCAGATGTTCACGGACATGTTCATTTCTTGTTGCAGATTTGAAGCTTGTTCTTTCTTATAAACATAGTTCTATATTATGAGAACGAATATACAGAGTTCATCGCAAAATTAGCAAAAGGGCAGTCCGAAACATCTGTCAGTCTTTATCAACCCGCCAACATAATCGATTGGCTAGATTAACTGAGACCTTACTTCACACGTTTGAGTGGCCAGAACGATTTGTGTAAATTGGACCGTTGATTAGATTCCCCCTGCGAACCTCGGCGTCTTAATCTTTTCGATTCATTACTTGCTAAAACTGAGGAGCGTTCGTGATTAATTGTCCCGTTTTGTTTGTTTACAATCATTTATTTGGTGTAAAACGGTTTGTAAGCTCGCATTTCTGTTTCGGATTGTGTATTAATTTAACGTGAGAGAAGCAGAGATTTTAAATTCATGTTTTGAGATAAATGTATCTAAATCTAATATTTCCTACTACATTAGCGACGAAAACTGTGGTATTTTATAAAAAAGATTAAACATCCTATCAAAGAGAATAGAATTCCTAACCAGGCTCCAAAAACTCTCTAATAAAAAAATGGTATAGGTCCGAAACGTGCACTGACGCCATTAAATTCCTTTGAACGTTAGCACACATTTCAAACATTCTGGATATCGGTCACGACCAATTTTTAGTATGGAAGTCCCGACTCTTAAAACGTAGTGAGTTATATTATCTTTGTTCCTAACTATCGTTTTAAATCCTGTACCTTGCTCAGCAAAAACAAAAGAAAAAAAACTTAAACAAAAGCTCCCTTTTAAAAAGATGATTGATAAGTCTGAACGAATGAATGAATCGCGAACGACTGAATGAGAGATCTGCTAATAATAACATTGTCAGAGAACATTGTCCCCGAGATGACCCAATTATAGTCCGCGAACATCACATTGCAGCAAAATTGTTCGATCTGCCGACGGAAATTAAATTTTCTGAATAGGTACCCCTTCGTTCGTCGATATCGAAACCGAAAGTAAAAGTTTTAGGCGTCCACTTAAATGAGATCTCTGACGTTTCGCTAAGTTATCTCTATTGACACTTTATGAAGTCCAAGTTTTATTAGATTGGATTAATCCATCTCTATTTTGGGTGGAAATTGATCATTGTGATTTTTGTGGATTTATTAAGATGTTTTAAGACCGACAGACCGAACTTTAATTGCCTTTTCATAAATTGACAGAACTATTTTTAAAGAACAAGACATTGTCAACCACGTCATAAATTGGTATCAGACTTTGTATTTCTTGTCTTTTATTAACATCGGGGGAGCAGATCATATAAGACTGGCAATAGCTGGGGTTGGATTTTCTCGATTCATTTGTTATTTTGTGAGGACCGCAGAGTGATCAGTTCACAACTGGTAGGGCGACGTATTGTCGGCCCTCCGGCCATTGTGTTTTTTTACGCTGACGTAGCGGTTTTCCACGAAAACGTTTCGAAGTCTTTGTGCTCTGTAACCTCAGGGATATTGGGCAGATGCTGTAATATATACCTACCTCTCTATTTGTTGACTATGTACTGATGAACTCTTTTGTAGTTAATGTTCTGTTGAATTAATTTTATTAACGAAAGAATAGAAAAGATTTTTTTAAAAGCTTTAAAAGTAGTATTTAACATTTCATATCGAATAAACTGCTAAGAAATTGTAGAGTTGGTAAACGCAGGGAATTGTAGTTTATTACAAAGTAATAACATGTTTGTTCCTTTCCGTACATTTTAGGCTAGTCATTTTACGGAGTTTTGTTAGGCGGGGTAGGGAGTAATTATTAATTGGACTTTCAAACTGTAACCGGCACCATTTAGTGACAAAAATACTATCCTAAAAAAAATTTAAAAAATTTTTTCTACGCAACATAGAAATCAAAATTGTGTGTCCCAGAAGGCTTTTAAATTAATAACAATAATACCAATGCACTCATTTGAATTAGATTTAACAATATACATTATTTTTGATCAATAAAATAGTCATTAAAATTTTAAAAATTAGGTATTTATTAGAAAATACGAATGTATTTTTCAAAACCTTCTAAGTAGACAAAATATTTACACCATGTTTGAAGTATGTATGATGGTAAAGCCTTCAATATGTGCAAAAAAAATTTATCATCAGGTTTTTTTAGAACGAGATAATATCTATATTTTGAAATTAGAACTGTTGCTGACGTCATTTTTTTTTAATTTTGGTACTTTCTTAAGCTCAAACTGGCTCTTCAATATTATAGCGAAAAAAAAATGCAATTAGTAATTAGTCCCGGCTCAAACCGTAAAATGACTGGGCTATTTGTGGATCGATCGGTCTTAACAAGGAGCAATTTGCTTTTTTAGATTAAGCATTTATTGAGTGAAATATGGTAGTTGAGTTTTTATAATATCGCAGACTTTCCATACATTTGATTGAGCCAAGTAGGCGCTGCAGTTTAGTATGGAACAGCTGTTTTTTTTGCGCTGGCATATTTGCTCCCATTGTAAAAGTTGTCCAGTTTGATGGGTAGTGGTTTAAATGTTAATGATGCTATTCCTTACCCCCTTTAAAATCTTGAGTCAATCCCATACATTTTTTCTTTATAATGAAATTAAGGCTATTCTACCATTGGCGCGCTCCATACAAACGTAGTATGGTGATATTTTCAATACTATCTAATTAAAGTCAATGACATTTTTCAAAAACAATCAAGTAACTATGTCGGTATGAAGTCAGATTTTCGTTAAAATATACAGTTTCAATGCTAGGATTAATTTAAGATTTGTATGGAAATATTTGTGGCACTGTAACTTTAAAACTATAAATTTTATCGAAAATCTGACTTCATACCGACATAGAAATTAGTTACTAGATTGTTTTTGAAAAATTTCATTGACTTTAATTGGATAGTATTGAAAATATCACCATACTACGTTTGTATGGAGCGCGCCAACGGTAGAATAGCCTTAAGTAGTTTTGTTGGTAGTCGACATCGCTTCTGGGATTAAGATATTGATATTTCTACTACATGATATGAATTAAACTTATGAGAAAACCCTCCTTTTGGACCTTAGACAGGATAGTCTCACGTACGGCCCTGTAGTCTGTCAGGCTATTCGAAAATAGGCTTTAAGCTCCAGCCTCTAAAGTCTAAGGCGATGTAACAAGAAGTACCTAGTTATTGGCACATAGGTAACGACACACGCATGTTTGTGCAACATTTGCTTCCCTCAAATGACTTGAGAGCAGATCTTAATTACGGTCATCCGGCTCGTTTGATTGTGTCCCGCATTGTTTGCTGTTGCCAGTTAATGCTGCAGAATAAGTCCCCCGATTGGACACTTATGTCAATGCAGTAAGGACGGAAAGGACTTGACTCATAAGACTTAAAGAGAATATTTCTGTAAAATCGCGCTTACAGAATACTAGCTGGATAATGTCTCTTATTGGGTTCGGTGAACTTTGACACGTGTTCTATGGTTTTTTTGCAAAACAAGGTTCACGATAGTTTAGTACCACGAACAATAGAGTTTTGTTTTTTTATGGACGTGAGATTGAACATTCGAAGAAGGCTTTAGATCTATAAATACTTAGGTACTTTTAAAATAAAAGGTACTTATAACTGTAGCAAAAGTATCTGGCCTTTCCGAAAGAACTAGTTTTTAAAGGTTCAAAGGAAACGCTAAAGGACCAAAATAAAGAATCTTAGTAATCAAGCAGTCAAACTACGAAATCCGAGTTGTGTAACACAAACAGAAAGTTAAGAAGAACTTGTACCTAATTATTGATTCCGCCTGAAAACCTTTTCACAAGTTACAAAACCTGTTTGTGAAACTTTTTACCCAACTTCCGAAGTTATCTAAGCCATATTTCTAGAGGCCACAACCGAGGCAAATAGGGAAACAAGAGGTCAAAAATATAAAGAGAAACGGTTTTAAACAATTCTATGAAGTTTTTCATTGTTTCCGCTAAGGTTTAAAGAAGATTGGCAGATTTGAACCCAGCAATTTTTTACGAAAACTAAAAGCCATTCAGGACAGCGGTAATAATTATTATAAACAGAAAAAATTAAGGCATTTTTTAAAAAAACTTCCACATATCCAGAATTCCGGATTCAAAAGTAGAAATGACTAATAAAATAGACAAATCATCCAAAAAGCAGTAGCAAAACGCAACCACGACAGCTATTTTCATCGGATATTATCACAGAGGTATTTTTGGTCGTTACGGAACGCACTTGTCTTGGTTGAACTGATAGTGTGTGTGATTTCGTTTTCTTCCTTTATCATAATATGGTAACGTGAATTTTCATTAAAATAAACACAATGAATGCATAGAAGATTGAGTGGACTATCTAATAAGAAAGATTATGAGTTTCACACACTTGATACAAAAGATATCACAAGGAAAAATACCTTTCCTCCAACTTCTACAGATTACAACCAATTTACATTTTTGTTAGTTTTCTTTCACTCTACACGTACCTATTACTAAGTTTCATTCATGTATGGGACCTCTATGTCTGGATCTCAAATTATATGGCCTTCCACCAAAGTTCTTTATCACGCATATAATTTGTTTTGTGACTACGAAGTTGGGAATTAACAATTTAGTATTTAGCGGAAACAATAATTTTGTAAATGATATCAACCAGAAGTAGATTTATTTACCTTAGACGAAAAGTGTGTTCAAGGTTTGCCTATTGTTAGATCCCCAACATTTGGTCAGAATACTGTGCATAAAACATAATCAGGAATCACCCTTTTCTCTAAGTATTTTTTTTTTGTTTTTGTTTTAATTTCTTTTCTATTTTGGTTTATTTTTCTTTTTCCACGAGTTAGATTAGGTTAATTATTAAGTAACTATTCAGATTAATATTATGGTGGTGTCTATGTTAATATACCTATGTTGTTGTGCAAATACAGACCCTAATGGGCCAACTAAATTGAATGTTTAGTCATTAAAATTTTAATTGCAGGCCAAATTATACCCATTTTATATAGATAGAGCCAGAGTCTGAAAGATACATCGAGAAATGAGACAATACAAATAAATAAAAGATATAAATAAACAACATAAGTACTCAATTATTGTCTTGTAAGAAATATTCAGTGGTTTTTATATACGTAAATAACCCATTCGAGAACGTAATAAATACACTAACATTTTCAAAATCCAATCGTTTTAGTCTACTCAAAGTAGTTACTTATAAATTGTCATCATTACGAGATGTTCGATCGAATTAACTTTACTGAAATTGTATTCATAAATATGTAATAATATTTATTTCTTTGGCTATATTTATTATTTAAATGGTCTAAGAGTGAAGAAACACTTGCGTAATGTCCAGATCCATGAGAAAAATCTCTGAGATCTCACATATAGGTACAGTATTAACATCTGCAACCCGGAATATAATGTGATGTGACTTCCTAGTTTAATATTATCCATGCTGAAATTCTAAATACCGACTTCTTTTCGTATAGAATCGTCATAACATTGATGTCCCTCTCGGATCATCCATTTCCATTATCTTGCCACCTCTGTCACGCTGGCTGATGTGCTCATAAGATTCTCCTATCCACATAAAGTCTAAAGGTAAACTTAATTACAAATTCACACTGGTAAATATTTAACAGTTGGTATGTTTTTTACTCACTCGAGAATGAGGAGATCTGCTGAAAGACCTGTGTCATCGATACATGAGAAGTAGATGTTGATGGTCCGCAAATATTCGTGGAAGATAAAAACATTTTTGTACCTCGCCTCAAAAAGCTACTAAGCACACAAGTCGCCTAGATAAATCTACAATTTACCATTGCAGTAGAAGAGTACCAAATACCAATCAGAACGAAAGAAATGAACGAGTTCGCTCTAGTTTTATGAAACGATTTTTTCGTTCTCGCCATGTGCCAAACAGCTGCCAAGCCCGATTTTTTACCAACAACTTTTGACCCCACTTCGCTGCGATCATTCATATGGGAATTGGTTTTTTGCCTCGTTTATACGAGTTTAGGCCTTAATCATTGGACGAACGGTAGCAATTTGTTTGCGCTGGGTTCAGGTTATTTATAAGTGTGTGTCGTTCTGTTAGTTCTTATTAATTACTTCGAATTAAGTTAATTAATTTAATTTGTAAGTTTTTAGAGACAAGATTCTTTAGAGTTTTATGTTGGCTAAGATTGATGTTGAAATGTTCGATTTAAGCTATCTGGAGATTAGCCAAGAATTTTATGCCTTTTAAACTTCTAGGCTTAGACCATACTTGATGATTTTAACTAGATATTTTATTTCCTGTACCTAATAGCATTTATTATCGATTTTTAATACCATACCGGGTCTTATATGAAGCACAATCTATCCCAAATAATTCATGTATGTATAAGTATACAACGTGTTCATGAATTAGCGCAAAACCTCATACACCCCAACTGATTTATAACAAAATAATTAGATTGCAACAATAATTTCATTATTTTGATAATTAAAATTTAAAGTTATTCGCATTTTAAGTTTTGAGGCAAAAATGATTTGTTATCATTTCAGCACTGAAAGAAAGCGCTAACGTACTCATGGATACATTTTAATAATCTTGTTTTGTTAGTAAGTAGGTAAACTACTTTCTAGTTTTGCGTTAATTCATTAACACGTTGTATACAGGGTGTTAGGGTAAACAGTTGCATTACTTTAGGATGATTGTACCCATGATACTGGAGTGAAATTCACTACGCATCACATCGCTGTCAAAAACATCGATGAGCGCAAAAATGTAACATCCTTCTTACATCCTTCATATCGTCGAAGTTTTTATATGAGTTTGACACATGACAAATACCGAATACCGAATTGTCAGCTCGCCGATGTTTCAATGACGAAATTAAGGTTATTACGATGTCTGCACTTAGAGAATTGCATTGCTGAACAGCTTTCCCTTGGAAACCTATTGGCTATTGTGCGAAGTGGGTGTTGGGAACTGTCAAGTCGATCGCAGCGCACGCTGTGACAGAAATTTGTACTTTACCGGGCGAAGCTGTGTCAGATTTGCTTGAATCTATGCAAATCCGCACACTCATTCAATACTCAAATATCTAAACCAGCAAATACTAATACTTGAAATTTGGCAGGGATGTTTTTACTGTCATCTAGGTGATCACAAAAAAAAGATTTTTCGCAATTCAACCCCCAAAGGTGTGAAAACGGGGGTGAAAGATTGAATGAAAATTTCGTAACAAAGAATGGTAATTTCAGCCAGTTAGGTACCTATTATAATATTTTTAATATCGACAATATTGCTAATTTATTTAGTTTTTACTTTATTCTAATATGAAATAACAAACTTAATCCTAACATTTTATGTGCAAATAATTCACGGGGCCGTGTTGCGCTAGATGGCGCTAGTGTCGGGCACACAGCCAATAGGATATTCGCAAAAAATTGTATAGATGCGCACTACGGTAGTATGTTTAAATTTTATTACTTATTTTGACAAACAACAATAATCAAGTGACGTTTTAACGATTGCTAATCCATTTTATTTCTAAACTCCATCCAGCTTTAATAACGTAATGAATAGTAGTTCTATGATCATAAAGTTACACTTCGGACTCTTTATTACTACCAACTATAACAATAACAAATTGAATTTAATTCAAACGGCATAAAGGTTATATTCGCAGAGCAAACAAAGAATTCTTGAAAGCTCATGGGAGATCGCGACCGCTCCTACATTCCTAACAGGTTAAGAAGTCCCTTCACATGACTCTTAGGCCAAAGGCATATGGACGAAAACGGATTGATTCGCGATCCTTCTGTAAAGAACTGAAACCAATTACGTTGACATGTGTCGTAAAAAGCCACCTCGTAACGACATGACAGCGGGACGTACAGTAACGATAATAAAAGCCAATAACTTTAATAAAACAATAATATTGCTGAAGTAACTTCAGTTTTAGGTATACGATCTGTTTTTGAAATTAATTTTCGAAGTACCTATACAACATGTTAATGAATAAGCGCAAAACCTCATACACCCCAAATGATTTATAACAAAATAATTAGATTGAAACAATAATTTCATTATTTTGATACTTAAAATTTAAAGTTATTCGCATTTAAGTTTTGAGGCAAAAATGATTTGTTATCATTTCGGCAATGAATGCGCTATTTTAAATACAAACAAATTATTTAATATTTTGAAAAAAATACCTATGTTGAAACTTGAAACCATGATAATTCGAATCTGCTCTCGATTCTAAACAAACTACTTTCTAGTTTTGCGTTAATTCATTAACACGTTGTATAATGTAGTTTAGGAAGTTAGGTTAGTTTGTAGTACTACACTTAGGTACTAGTTTAATTGTTATTGATTTGATTCTTAAATAACATAGATTTAACAAAAATTATGGACGAGACCATAAAAAAGGGGAATTCGTTGGAAATTTGGAATTTGTACAACATTTAATTTACAATGGATCGAATTACAAAGTGTACACAAAATTTTAGAACCGTAGACGATACTAGTGTAAGCTATAATTATAATAGTTTATACTTTATATTATAATGCGCCAGTGTCACTGATTTTAATTGAACTTTTGAACATAAAATTTATTTAGGTACATATTTTTACGGATAATATAAGCGATTGGTAGTCAAATGCTACCAACCTTTGATTTAATTAAAATAGCGGAAGATAGGTAAAGTATTCTTGAATTAAGTACTTCAACAATGGATCTACTTTTCATGTTCTTACGCGTGAAAATTAATGCCGGCCGTGTGATTTGTTTTTTCTGTTTGAATAATTTGTACGAGTAAAAGCACACGAAGGCATTGTGGTACCTTTATTCCGCCTAAAATCAAAAAGTATCTCAATCACGAAATGCCGCTCGTATTGCGACTAACTAAATTAGGAGACAGGGACTCAATTTATGCGATCCATGCGCTATAGTCTAGTCACCTATCTTCGTTATTTTAATTTAATCAAAGCTGACAACACAATTATTGATACCAAAAACAGAGCAGACTTGTACAAAGGAAGAGTTTCTGGCATACATAGGTTTCTACATAGAGTCAAAAATGTCATACTATCCATTTTGAATAATACATTTTGAGCTTTTTGAGTTTGTGGGAGAAATTATCGCAGTAAGCTTAGATCAAAGTAAAATGAATGGATAGGCCCAAAGCGCTTTAAGTTGAAGCACGCAAAACTAGGGCACTTCAATACAAATTAGGGTACTTGGTCTGTCATCTCAGTACATTTTCGAAGTAAAACTGTCAATTGTTTTGACTCATTTTTCTGGTTTGAAATGTTCACGTAAGGCCTGTCCATTCTTGTTTACTAATGTCATTGGCAGTAAGTAGCGATTTCTTCTTACAGACCAGCGACAGTGGCAGTTTTTGAGAGTTAGACCTAGCGTTTAGGACGTATTGACTATAACACAGAATAGATACAAGATCATCGTATCACAACTTACTTATCGGAACTCCGAACTTAATCTAATGTCACTAAGGAAGTAAGTAAGCGTAGTAGACTCCGAAGACGGAAGTATACCCCAAAGTTGGCAGTCATTCCGTTATAGGGTTGCCACCGGAAACGTTCCGGAATCAAATTAAATCTTTTATCTTAATTTGTTCAATTCGTGCTTAGTAAAAAAATACGATTAATTCGTTTTTTGAAATGTCATATTTTAATTGAATTTGGATACAAATCAATTTTGATATTTACGCTTGCTTAAAAAATCTTACAGTTTTCAGGAATAAAAGCGTTTTAATTAGGTTCTTTAGGTAGCTAGCCTATTACCTATAAAAAAAAGTGTAAAGCCTCTCTACCAAATATCATATGAAATCTATTCTAGACGTGATACATAATTTATACAAGGTGTAAGTGACAGCCTAGCAAATACTGAAACGGTGAATTCAGACCATCAAACTGAACAACTGTCACTATGGAGCCACCCTCAGGAAAAACGAAAAAAAAAATCTGCTGCTCCCATAGAGGAAAGAAGTATAGAGATAGTGCGACAAACAAAATTCATGCGCTATGTGCGGCAGCCGGTGAGGCAAACGGGGGGGGGGGGGGCGTGTGCTAGAAGATTGCAGAGAGAGAGAGAGGATAAGAGATAGTAAAAACTATACGCGCGAGAAAGACAAAATACATACATAGCTTCGTGAATACTATTGTCTTCTCTTTTTCGCCTATAGGTTTGTCCTTCACTATTTCTATGACTGGCAATATCTATTGTCTTCTCTTTTTCGCGTATAGATTTGTCCTTATTTGCATTTGCTTAATATATTTTCGGGGGCGGGAAAAAAATATTGTTTACAATAATATTGAAAATACTTTTTAATAAATTAAATCATCTTGCTTACCTATGAAAAGTTATTCCTTTACATTTGCTTACGTTTCTTGAATTGTTTGTGCAGTATCTCAGTACCCACCACGGCATTTTTTATGCAGATTAAATTGTTTTCAATGTAACTGCTACACGTGACCGCAGTGAGAGAGCGCAGTTGAATGGGACAACGCCATGAACCGCGATGTTAACTCTATTCTTCTTTCCTATATGGCTGCTCCAAACATTTAGTCAAGTTGGTAAGTTAAGTACATCTGTTTTGTATGGAGCAGCAGATTTTTTTTTCGCGTTTCCTGTGGGTGGCTCCATAGTGAAAGTTGTTCAGCTTGATTTACCGTTTCAGTATTTGCAAGGCTGTCACTTAGAGCGCTTACAGACGAGCGACACTTTGCCGTCGCGCGACCCTCCGCGACAGCAAAGTGTCGCTCGTCTGTAAGAGCCCTTACACCCTGTATAGACGTGAAGACATAGCAACAAATACACATTCAGAGTTATAATATTAGCGTAGGTCGGACATAAAATATCCCATTCCCTATTCCCTTGTAGCTAGCCCTATTCTGTTCCCTTCAGTATCTTGACGTTACGGCTTCATTAATTATTACCGACATAAAATAGGTATAACATAATAGCAACGCCCCGGGCGATCACACTTTATCGAAAGCATTTTTATTAAGTAAATTACGAAATTTGATATTTTTATTATACTTCTCTTGCTGTTTTTTATATTCGGAGATATGAAACGGAACGATGGGAAATTTAATAAAACTGGTCAAGTGCAAGTCGGGCTACTCGCGCACTGAGGGTTCCGTACCACACCACCACAGAACACAACATTATTAACTTAGAAAAAAAAACTTTTTTTTGTCCGGGACCTTTAGCGCAAGACCGACTCACACTTGGCCGGTTTTTAGTATTTGTTGTTATTCTGTAGAGTTTGCTCTATAATCACTCTAAGTTTGAGTTTTTACGATAGAGCGTGAAGAAAAAACGTTGATAAAAACTAGTTTCTTGTTGAGAACCCCCCTTAATTTTTAACTTATTATTTGTTAACAAATCCGCCGTAATATCGCGTAATCAGAGAAAATTTCAACTATCTAGCTATTACGGTTCAAAAGTTACAGCCCTAAATAGGTAGGACAGACGGACGGACGGACGGACAGACGGACAGACGGACGGACGGACGGACGGACGGACGGACGGATGGACAACGTAGGCTTAGTAATAGGGTCCCGTTTTCACCCTTTGGGTACGGAACCCTAAAAACTATCCGCATTTAATTAAGAACTTTTAACTGATTTTGTTTTCAGTAGATTTCCGTCTAGTTATGCTCTATCGGGTTTCATTATAGAGTTATTTCATCCAAGCTCACTGTGATGGTCTAGTGGTGAGTAACCCTCCATACCTACCATTCATGAGGTGATGGTTCGATCCCTGTCCAGGCCGACTCGTACCGAGTTTTTCGCAATTTAATAATACTAGTTTCGATTTGTTACACCACTCGCTAAAGGAAAACATCATGAGGAAATCTGCATACTTCTATTTTGAGGCATGTACTCACTGTACATTATAAGTGAAGATATGGGCTCACTCCCTATCACACTGGACAGAGTTTCGGTTCTACTAGTGAAACATGGATGTTCAGAGTTTTCAGAATATCTCTTGACTACTACCTCGAGGAATATAGTCGTAAGCATTTGCTATGCTATGCTAATGTTATTTTTTCCCCTTTGTCCGCCTCATTTTTGCTTTATACGAAGAATATAATTTTTGTGTGAAAAGGAAAGCATTTTTATCGTAAGATATAGTGTAGCTAGAAAGATGCTTCATCACTTTCTATGCTCTCTCTCTGTCTCGGGTTTGCTGGAAGAAATCTCTTTAGAGATAAGCTCGCCCTTTGTAATTGTCTATTATGTTGTTTTTATGTATATTTCCGTGTGTACAATAAAGTATTAAAATAAAATAAAATAAATAAATGATGATGATAATAATATTATTCACTGCAGATGACCTACGTCGTAGGTCGGCGACAAATGGGCCGCAGTGCTGAAGAACCCACGTAACGAGTCACCGACAACCTTACGCCTGCGCGGGTGACCCACAAAACGAGCCAGTTTATCGTTTCACCGTTACGACTGTGCGCACGACCTACGAGGGGGGTCAAGTGCTATTGCATTTCGCCTGTGCTCATGACCCACAGCGTGAGTCACCCAAACCTTACGCCTTTGCGGGTGACCCACGAGGTGAGCCGCATTGGTCTTTTTACGTTACGACTATGCGCACGACCTACGAGGGGCGTCAGTTTTAGCACTGGGCGAGGATCATGATTATGAGCTTAGCAGCGAAAGTGTGTTCGTCTTTTATTGAAAAAAAATTGTAAAGTGAGAGCATTCTCACATCTTAACTATTATAAAACTGTAACAGAAATGTGTCTGTACATTGAAGATATTTACAAAAAAAAATTACGACATGGTTTTTACCGGTCACTGATTCCAAATCACCAATTTTTGGATTTTTTGTATGTCTGTTTGTTTGTTTGTTTGTTTGTATGTTTGTTTGTTCGAGTATCACGCAAAAACTACTGAACCGATTTTGATGAAACTTTTTTGTTTGATAGCTTATCATCTGACTTAAAATCTGGTATATAATTTATGCGGACGAAGTCGCGGGTAAAAGCTCGTAATTATTAAAGCTCTCATAATTAATTCCTTCTACACACTAGCCTTACACACATGCAAATGAGGTATTTCTACCATTCATTTTCCTGTTATGTGGTTATTTGAATCAAAGCAATTAAAGCAGTTTCTAGCACTATTTTTAGTAGATACAACATCCGTACATTTTATTTAAACGTCTCTATTTCTGTAACGGATCGGATTGCATCAATTATTTGTTTCTAAACAGAACTGTATTGATTGGTGTTAAACAGCTTTCCTAGCATTCAATGTTTAAGTTTTATTGGTAACCTACCAAGAGACTTTACATGCGAAATGGAAAGTAATTTGAAATACCAATCAGCGAAGATACTGACGTAATTGAACATCATCAACATCATGTTATCTCTATTGCATAAAGTACAGTGCAGTGTTTGTAAACAGTGATTATTAAGCGAGAATTATAAATAAAACCGGCCAAGTGCGAGTCGGTCTCTTGTTTGAAGGGCTCCGTGCAACCATACAACATTACCAAATAATTTGTGTTTTCTCCGAGACCCTTACCTTAGTTTCAATTATTTTTTGGTTTTTATTATTATTTGTTTTTTTACATTAAAGAGCACTATATTAAATTCACAACAAGTTTGACGCTTGTATGTACTAGTCACTTGCTTCGAGTTGGCCGCTCCCTCCCTTCCCGCTTCACCGTACCGCACCCCTAAGAGACCCTATGAAACACAATTTTATTTATTTTAATAAATAATATAATATAATAAATTACCTTTAGCAACGCAACCACGTACGGCACGTCCGTCCCGATCACTAATATCGCTTTTAATTTTAAATTTTTATTTGCTTGTTATATTATTTTTTGTCGACGGGACCAGTTAATGTGCCTTTGACGAAATTTTGTAACGGTCATCGACGGCCAACTCCAAACAAACGGGTAGTATTGGCGTTTTTACGATAGATCAAAAACAAAAAACCTTGAAAAAACACGTTTCTTGTATGGAACCCAACTTTATTTTTTACTTTTCGTTTGTTTTATTAATTGTTAGCAAATCTGTTATAATAACGAATATTCAAGGTAAAATTTCAATCGTTTAGCTATTACGGTTCAAAAGATACAGAGCCCTTTATACTATAGGTAGGACAGACGGACAGGATATTGTAGGCTTATGAAAGGGCCGTGAGTTTGTGATTGAGACTCAATGTTATATTTGTGAGAGAAGGTGTAGGTCCTGGAATGCTTCTAAGCTAATGAGGGTGATAATTAATACAGGGTGTTGAGGTAAACAGTTGCATTACTTTAAGGGGTTATATATTTAGGGGGTACCCATGATACTGAACAACTTTCCCTAAGAAACATAATACAGGGTGTATTATAAAATGGAGCAGTTACTTAAAGGGGTGCTTCAGATCATCAAACTGATCAACTTTCTCTATGGGACCAATATTGAAATCGCGAAAAAAAAATCGGCTCTCCCATACAAAACTGCAAACATAACTCGACTGAAATGTATGGGACAGCAGATTTTTTTTCGCGATTTCGATATTGGTCCCATAGAGAAAGTTGTTCAGTTTGATGGTCTGAAGCACAACTTTAAGTAGCTGTCCTATTTTATTGTACACCCTGTATATATATATATATATATATATATATATATATATATATTTTATGTTTGTTCACGGATAACTTCGTCGTTTATGAACCGATTTTGATTATTCTTTTTTAGTTGGGAAGAAGATATTCCAAGTGTGGTACCATGCTAAGGAAACCAGGATCTGATGATGGATCCCAGAGAAATCGAGGGGAACCTTCGAAAATCGTAGTGCCGACTAGTGCGTTTGTTAATTTAAAGCACTACTATCACCACTGAAAATTGTGAAATAAACAAAATTTTAACAAAAAATTAAAACCGACTTCAAAAAAACTAAAAAGTTAAAAAATAATATTGCAGCCGATGACTTTTTCGTTCGCATCATAAGAACATTAATTTGTTTTATAGAAGTCGGTGTCAAGCCAAGCCAAAAAATGCAAGCCTGTCGCGAATCGTACCGGCTTGACAGCGACTTCAATAAAACAAATTAATGTTCTTATGATGCGAACGAAAAATTCATCGGCTGCAATATTATTTTTTAACTTTTAAGTTTTTTTGTAACTTTTTTTTTCCTACTCAATTTATGTTATCGTTTTTTTACAATTTTGTCCTATGTTATGTATGATATTATCATTGTCAGCATTCCATACGTAACCTACCCTCATCATGATTACGTTACCACCATGAAGTAACATAAGACAAAATAATCATGTTACTTACCAAACGTCCATTCCAGCACAGACGCGTACCCAAATATAGAGTAATCAATACCCACTGCACAAGGCTATGTACATTTAGGTAGGTATAATACTACGATGTTTTATTTAAAGGTAACAAAAACAACGATGCTAGTACAGTAACCACATTGTAAGAGTATAGACAAAGGTTTTGTGACCAAAATCGTCGTTCAAAAACTTTATACAGATTGGCTTGGTAAAGACACAAGTCCAAGGGCAGGTTTTAAGTTTATATCGTCTTAGGTGAGGTTATAAGAAGGTAATCAATTGGGAATCGTAATTTTTAGGGTTCCGTACCCGAAGGGTCAAAACAGGACCCTATTACTAAGCCTACGATGTCCGTCCGTCCGTCCGTCTGTCCGTCTGTCATTCCGTCCGTCCGTCTGTCCTACCTATTTAGGGCTGTAACTTTTGAACCGTAATAGTTAGATAGTTGGAATTTTCTCAGATTATGCGTTATTACGGCGGATTTGTTAACAAACAACAAAAATGACAAAAAGTTAAAAACTAAGGGGGGTTTTCAACAAGAAACTTGTTTTTATCAACGTTTTTTCTTCACGATCTATCGTAAAAACGTTAATACATGCAAGCGTCAAACTTAGTGTAATTATAGAGCAAATTCTACAGAATAACAACAAATACTAAAAACCGGCCAACTGTGAGTCGGTCTCGCGCTAAAGGTCCCGGACAAAAAAAGATTTTTTTCTAAGTTAATAATGTTGTGTTCTGTGGTGGTGTGGTACGGAACCCTCGGTGCGCGAGTAGCCCGACTCGCACTTGACCGGTTTTTATTTTATAATGGACTTGTGTTTGACCTTAGTATCACCTGATGGGCTCGAGAGTAGAACACGCTTACCCTACTTTAGAAGATACCTATTCACGCTTACCTTGAAAACACTGAGGTTGTATAAAAAAATCTAGTCAGTTTCTAGCATTTTGTACCGAGTGCGTACAAAATAATTGACTAAAATACTTTTCCATACGATGAATCTAAGAGCTCTTACATATGAGCGACACTTTGCGGTCGCCGTGGGTGGCAGAGAGTAGCTCCCATAGATTTTGCGGTCGGTCGCCGTGTGTCGCGTGACCCTCTGCGACCGCAAAGTGTCGCTCGTCTGTAAGAGCGCGCTTAGAGCGCTTACAGACGAGCGACACTTTACGGTCGCCGTGCATCGCAGAGGGTCGCGCTCATAGACTTTAGAGCTCTTACAGACGAGCGACACTTTGCGGTCGCCGTGTATCGCAGAAGGTCGCGTTCATAGACTTTACGGTCGCCGTGGGTCGCGCGACAGTGGCGCGACCCTCTGCGAGCGCATATGATTTTCTCGGATGCAAGATTTACATACGATTTACATTTATTATTAATGAAATACTGTTTTAGTAACTGACCATTTATATGATTAAATCCTAAATACTTGCATTTCAACGCAACCATAACACACTTTATAACCATTTTAGTATTAAACATCAAGCTACCAAAATAGAACAACCATTTCCGAGATAAACTAGAAACTTCAAATACAGAAAAGGCATCGTAGTTTGTCCTCATGTGCCTAACTTTAGACCAGAATGACACACCGTTATTAAATATGTATACTTCGATCCGCGCACGACTTTTGGAAGGGCCACGATCTGAATTAGACTTCGGGAGTTAGACCCTTTGGGATAATTTGTGTATAGCCTATCTTGTTTATAAATATCCATATACATCAAACCCACAAGTGACAACCCTAGAGACAGGTATTAGTATTACTCTGGATACCAACGAATATAGAAAGATAATGAGGGCCTCTACCCGGACATTCGATCGTTTTCCTTCCAATGTTAATTCTATTACAATGAAGTTCGGACCGATACGATCCCAAAATATTGAAAATCGAAAGTCCGAGTACAAGGCCAGTGCCTATATACATTCTGTGAGTTTCAAGTTGTACCTTAATATTCTAGAATGCTTTGAAACCTGTGACGGAAAACGTTTACTATCGTAATACGAGGAGTGGTATTTTTGAAAGTCACACGTTCAAATCAGCAGTAGTTTATGTCAAAATTACTATGGAGATTATGCATCATTCGATCACGATAATGAAAGTATGAGGATTCAACAATTATATCAAAAATACAAGATCGATAATCGCTACACTATGCTCTACCTAGTACCTAGTACCTACCTACTTAGATAACTCCAACTTTGGCATGACAGCCAAAGTTGGAGTTACATAATGCATTACATAACATTAAGATTTCAAAACGTGTAACCTGTAAAAGTGGACAAATTAATTTCTCTCAATCTCTTTTTTTATTTAATAAAGTTCGAAGCTTCAAAGTAATTGGCCTTCATTTGTACCTAAATAAATTAAATCACTTCGAAACGACTTGTTAAATAAACATGTAAGACTAGAAATCACAGTCAACTATTTCGTTCAAACAACACAGGTCAGATTCGAATCTAACCTCGAAAGACATTCGTGGTTTAGAATCATTAAGTTCAAATACATTTATCGCAGCAAGTCATCGGTTGTTGACCCGGACCAAGTTCAAGAGTGTTACTTGTGGAAGGGCTGCAGTGTTTATTTTTAGGGCACTAAAATTATACTCAACTCCTTCATTTGCTGCTTGCAGTCATTTTATTAGCTAAACTACCGGCTTGGCGAAAATACTTCAACGACATACACTTTGCGATTCTTGAAATAGTTATGTTGATTCCGCATGTGGTCTAAAGTTGAAATTTTAATGACAGAACTGTTGGTATCTGTTTTGCTTTGGATGTAGTAAACCGAATCGATATCGTCCCCAATATGAAAGAGCCAAATGTGTCAGGTTCAATTTTTTAAATTTTGTATTTTCAATCTTATATTGTTATTATGGTGCAGCTGAACCTAAGAATTGGGTCTCTCTTAATAAGCTGATCGTTTTTTAAGGGCATTCTGAGACCTATTTTGGGCAACCTCAGGCAATGAGCAATGACCAATGGCCATAGGTTGCCCAAAATAGGAACGAGTGGAAGAGCACAGGGGCCTTTGCCCAGCAGTGGGATGAAATAGGCTAGTAAAAAAAATGCTGAGAACATTAAACTGAATAACTTTCTCTATGAGACAAATATCAAAATAGGGAAAAAAAATACTGTCCCATACATTAGAGACCAGAATGTTTGCAGCTTGCTGATTTTTTTCGCGATTTCGATTTTGGTCCCATAGAGAAAATTGATCAGTTTTATCTTTAATGGTCTGATCATCTCATTAAAAACTGTCAGCATATTAAGAAAGACCATGTATATCACATACTTAGCGTATTTAGGAAAATATAAGAACGATCAAAGAACTAAAATAAATAATAATTATAAAGGTGTTAGAGTGCAAGCACCATCATAATTATAATGTTCTATATCTGAATAGAATGTACTTACCAAAGGATGTAGAGTCGGGCAAAAAGTCGCTAAAACTAGTCCAACAATCCGGTTGTTGCATGCAACTAGCTAAGTAATTATAAATTGTTATGGGAATCAAGTAACATACAGCAAGTTTTTACTCGTATCAAATACCTTACTATCAGTTTAAAATAACAATGTGCATGACCTTGAAGGGCCGTTGGATAACTTCACTCGGTTGACAAGGGAATGTAGACTCTACGTAAAGGAAACAATCATTTGAATGACTCGAGTGAAGTTTATGTGATTGAGTGACGTCACATTTGCGAGCGAGGTCATGCACATTGTTATTTTAAACCGATAGTACATAGTATACAGTATACACCACTAATATTAATTATTTAAAAAGTTTTCGGATCTCTCAAAGAAAATCGATTGGCTGATCCGCAATTTGGTCGTTTTTCAACCCATGTTCCTCAGGGAAAGATGTTTAGTTTCATTGTGTGTATTTACCCTTAAATTTTTTTTAAAATATATACCTACTCGTGTCGTGGTGTATAAAGCTCAGATGCTATCTCTAACATAAAAATAAATATAATGGCAATTTTTAGGGATTTTTAACTAGCGCTTGTTGTCAAAACAACAATGACCGCAACCCCTGGCTAAAGAAAAGTAAAAATAATCATGGCACCGGGTATCAGCATTCAGAGTTCACACATTGACAAGGGTAGTAGATCGTTCTTTTTTGTACAAAATTATAGTCCTACATTCGGATTTGAAAAATATTTAATTTTAACAAATGTTCTAACAGCTTCAATCAGCGTATAGATAGATAGACACTGCAAGTCATGAGTTAGAAAGTTATATCATTCAGATAACGAAGCCATCACACTATCGAAGTTTGCATAAAATTAAGATGTGATGAGCTTTTATCCTGTAGTTTTCCGGGGATCGATAGATGGCGCTACGCGAATAAAGGTCTACATTTCAAAATGTGTTTCTTGAAAATAGTAATTAATCAATCAAGTCTTCATTTTCGTAGAATAAACAGGGCAAAGATGATAAAAAGGATGCCAACGCATCTTTTAATGGAATATTTCATTATTTACGAATTTCAGATTTTAATCGAAAATAAACTGTTTATATCAGACATGGCTGTATCTGTATGGGCTCAATCTTTTGGCCTTTTAAAAAGGCAATCACAGTCTTGAGTCTAACATGATCTCGCATACTTCTTTATACTTGGTCCTAGTCTTTATAGAGCGATGAACATGCTATCTGTTGAGTTTTTTATGAAGTAAAAAAGAAAACAAAAACGCTCATTACGAACAGTTAGACTACGATCCCGGACATTCAAAGACGCTCGTGGATAATTTGCCTAATTCCGCCACACAATAAGACAAAGACATTGGAAGATGCTAAGGATGTCTGTAACACATAGGCTCCGGGCCTTTGGACACAGCCCGGACACTGCATACTAAAATTTGAAATTGACAAGATGACATCAGCACACACAAAACCAACGAAATTAAACCTTAAGTCTTCTTCGTAGATAACGAGGAACCAGTGCGCGGTAACCAGAGGGCGAGAGGGAGAGGGGGTGAGGTAAAAAGTTGGTGGGAGGAAGGGAGTGTCCGTACTGTATCTAGTAATAGATACTCTTTCTTATACTGTGCTTTAGACAGACTAGTTTAGGAGCCAGTGCCGCAATTGTTAGTTCCAATTTGTTAAATTCAATTAAGTTATTTCTGCGTAACACACCTAGAAGCACAATTATTGCAGGCACAGGGTGGGTGCCCAGCCCTTACACACATCCATTGTAACAGGGGTGCATTGTGCAAGAACCACCTGGCTCATTAACGGGGCTTACACCGCCGCTGTAACGAGACCTTCCGTGTCGTAGACCTAGAGCTGGGGTGGTGTATTGAATTATCTACTTTACTGACCTAAATAATATGTTTATTTTGTCTTTTCATGTCGTGAATGAGATTCTTTTGTTTGCATTGTGTGTTGTTTTTAAACCGCGAGTAATGAGCACTTTTGAAAACATTCACTAACAGAAATATCTGTTGCTTTGGATTATACAGAATGTAAACCTAAATGTGTTACATACTTTGGGTTACTTCAGACCATCAAACCGAACCACAATCAGTACAGAGTAAACTTCAAAATCGCGAAAAGCTAATCTTTTGTAGAGAAGTAGTTCTGTACTCTTTTACGCGACTCCGCAATGTATGGAACAGACGCTTTTTTTTCGTGATCGATTATGGTCCCATGAAGTTGTTCAGTTTGATGGTCTGAAAGCACCGCCTTAAGTTTACACCCTGTATGTTAATCTTATCCAACCTAGTAATAGTCAGGGGTCTTATCATGTAACTACCCTATTATATCGGTATCAAATCGACAGGGTGTTTTTTGATCGTGTTTAGTGTTTCTGCTTCATTATTTACCTTCTGAAAATGGATATGATGATCGGAGGAACACAATATTACTAAAAATAGGCCAGAACAGTCATAAATAATTATGTTACCTATTCTTTATTTGACATAATCGACAGGACAGGAAGAGTCAGGATTGGCGAATACGCCACCGACAAGAGCGTAGCTCTTAAATAAGATGACGACAACCGAAAGCTTACACAATAGGCCTTCTGGTCTCAAAACTTGATTTATCCGGAAATCGTCAAGTAATTTCGTTAAGTCCCGACCGCTAATCATCAATAAACTTTTGGCATAATCACAAAACCGCTCGATTAGTCGATGAAATTAATTAAACACCATAAACCTTTAGGGCTCATCACATTCTGGTCCTCGAATACGTTTCACTTGCCGTTACCCCACGTCACTGGCCCATTTCTTACGTCCCATTGACTCTGGCCCATTCATCGGTGCCTTTTCAAATGAAACGGGGTTTTAAATGCGACTCGCAAATGAGAGCGAAGATTTATTGCTGATGAAAGTTATTGTACTAAATACGCTTTTCATTATTAAATGTTTGTTTGGTAAATTAATACAATAATGTTAATGTTAATTTATGTTTTTAAAAGACAGTAAACTTTTTTATTTTGTAACATTTTAAATTTTAATATACATACAAATTTTGTTTTTACAAAATTCTTATGATTTTAACAATTGCCCCAAAAAAGGGTAGGTATTATCAAGAAATGTACTCTTTCTTATACTGTGGTATTATGTTGTGAGGGTTCGATAGTCAGTCAAAATATTGAATGATTCCACGCAAACCTGGCTAGAAAATGCAGTCTAGATTTGTGTAATACTAGTTTAACTTCTAATTAAGTAGACCTACATACTATTATGGAGTTATGGTCTGAAATACAGGTCTTTATACGTGCTAGAAATTATGAGAACTTCGGCTTTCAAATGCCAACCCATTTTCGACCCTTACTTACCTAAAATCTCACAGAGATTTCCTCGTCGGACCAGCCGAATTGTAAATCATCACACCACATTTCAAATTCAAAGCAACAATTTTAATCATGTTTACAATTTCAACAACAAAGCTTTTGCAGCGGAATCGCAACAAAAAGAAAACCGATTGAATATCCCCCTCCGACTCATGATTAGCTTCATTTTAATCCCCGTTTTTAAACGGCATGACAATGGGCTAGGCACACTCGCGGGTCTATTCGCAAAAAAATGCTTCCCATTTCCTTTACCAGTGGAGGATTTCGACAAATATTTTTATTACTAAACCAATGTTTGCGCTGCCCTCGTCAGCAAGGGTTGGATAAAGCCACCATTCACCCGCCATCTTTCTTTGATTCCGATCCTTCCCCGATGTGAATTTGAATAGAACAGCTGGTTGATTGGCACACCATTCCTTCCTTGTTCAGTACGAAAATGTTGTCTCTTGTCTCGTTTGAATAATCAATTATTCTAAATGTCTACAAACTCACTTTATTCATTTTCTAGCTAACTCTCGCAAAGGAAATGCATCATAAACAAAGTCATGCACATGCTGTTAACGGTCCTTTATTTATGGAACGCTACCTATTTCAGTCGCAGAATTCGCAATGGCAAAAGCACTTTAATTTGAAGTGGCATAGCAAAATATAAAGATTGTACAAGCTGAAACGGCGACCCCAAACAGCCCACTAAAAGAAATTAATCGGTGTGTCCAAAAAATAAAACAGAAGAAATCGTAAATCCCACACTGGGCGAAGACAATATATCGAGTCGTCATAAAGTTGTCCCTCTCCCGCCATGCGGCGCCATCGCCTCCCCGCCCCCCCCCCCCCCTGCCTCGTCGCCTCACGCACGTGCGTGTTCAGCTACTTGTCTCAGCCATTGAGAATAACCCGCCTCAACCGAAAAAACGCCTTACTGCAGGTGATATAAGATCCACTTCTAACTTTCCACCCTCAACAGATGCTGCGCAACCTATTACTCACCATATCACGTTACCGTTAAGCACATTTTGTTTCGTGCTCCAATCGCATTCCTCTCTCCTCTAATAGCGATTGTGTTGTCGATGAATGTTTGAACTTTTGTCCTTTTTTGATTAGCGGTTATCGTCGCGGGTACGATTTTTATTAAAAAGATCTTTAGCCGCTTTGGCGTATTGATTAAACTGGTAGGCATGATTTTATTGATAAGACAGAATCCCTAGAAATGACTTCTGAATTTAAATATTAATTAAATTCTTATGGCTGCTACTAAGGTCGTATTGTATATCAAATGTTTTATTTTTATTTTTTATTTATTTTTATTTTTATTAATATATATTACAGGCACAATTCATGTTATCATGACAGGTATACACCCAATGCGACGACATTTTGGTTGCACATTTAACTTTATAAGTACACAGTTCAAACTCTTTTATCAATATTTTTTATCATATTGTTTAAAAAATGTACAGTTCTTTTCATCACCTATTACATATAACACAAACATGAATAAAACATTTATTTAGATACAAATCTAAGAGCTGCTTCCGTAAACTGAGCCTGCGAACAATGAAACAAGTCTATATCTTTAGCCACTTCGTTCAATATGCGTAATGCCGTGGTGGTCGGAGCATGAGTGAGAACATTAGTCCTGCACGAAGGCACTGCGAACAGTTGGTCTCTGGGTCCCCGCCGCAACCGTGTGTTCGGTACCAGTAGGCTCATGGCTTCTAATACCTTGGGATTATTATTTTGTTATTATAAGTATACAGGGTGTTACAAAAGTAAAAATAAACATTTTAATCTTTTATGGGGATTGTTGAGACCATCAAACTGAACAACTTTCACTATGGGATCAACATCGAAATGGCGAAAAAAAAATTTTTTTTGTCCCATACATTTAGCTCGAGTAGATGTGTAGTTTAGTATAGAATGTCGCAAACGCATCGCATCTTGGCGATTATGGCAAATCTCCCCATTTTGGGGGAGGCCTATGTCCAGCAGTGGACATCTATCGGCTGATATGATGATGATGATGATGGAACAAAAGATTTTTTTTTCGCGATTTCGATATTAGTCCCATAGAGAAAGTTGTTCAGTTTGATGGTCTTAACCACCCCCTAAAATATTTATTTGTATTTTTGTAACACCCTGTAGACATCAAAAGTTGAGGATAACAATAATGGAATTCCCCTAGAAGTTAATAAATTGGTAGGACATAGTGCAATCATAAACAACATCGCGTCACAGTATTATGCACCCCAAACCCCGACCACATAACCGCTCCCCCGAGTATTGGCTCCTGATGAACGACCCAATAAATACCCATAAGGCATAACGCGACACGTACAAAACATTCCCGGATATAAAAGCATTATCCTGTTAAGTAATTTATTTCTTCTTCAGGTAGTAAGTGAACTTATTTTATGGTCCCACTTAAACGTTCTATAATCCAAGCAGTTAAAGCATAAAAGAGGGTGTCGGAACCCATAATGCAGAACCATAAACAGTAAAGAATTGAACGTAGACTCTGGCACCTGTTTAAACCCGAGCAGTCCATAAATCTTGTTTTTTTAGAAAGCTTACATTTTTAAGAACCTATCTGTAATCTGTTGGGTTTATGATAACGATTGTGTTTAATTTTGAATTCAATTTTATTTATTACTTTTCCCCCTTCTGAATAGGAAACTGATTTAGGGATGCGACGGGCATAAATTGTATCTGTGTCGAATTGTTTTATGTGTGAGCATTGACGCAAGGCATTTAGCATCCCTGACCTTTCTTAATCTTTATCCCTACGTGAGTCATCGTTCGCTGACTCAGAGAAAGCTCATTCTGCATCCGTTCAGTATTCAATGTGGTTCCTACCCACACTTGAACGAACCGGTCTGAAGATTGAACTTAAAACTGGATACTCCACCACCGATACCATTATAATAAATGTTTTGTACGGGATATGAGAGCACATTGAAATATTGTTCCGCATCGGCTTGCTGAACTGGTTCTATCATAGTTTTAGTACACTGAACCTTGAAACATCAATAGAAGTTTCTTGTAGAGACATTTCTTCCATTTAGGGACCTTTATTGTTGAAATACATTACGCCCACATCTCTTTATCTCCACAAATAACAGACACACGCGTCAAAGTAGAAACAAACTGTAGAATTATGCCAAGTTGAAGGTTTTGTCCTATTGACGATCAAAGACGTGTACTTAGCATACTAAATAGATCAGGTCCATTCTCTAGTCTAGTGACATACTTTCAACTATAATGATATCAGTTGCAAACGGACGTTGAGTGCAGTAACATTACCCACAAATTAGGTTAGTTAGATAGTAACTTGCAACCACTTATATCCTAAGGCATATTCATAAGGTACTATTAAGTTCTATCGTAAACTATAAGATAGACCTAACACGATAACCGACCATAGACTGGACCAGTTTATAACAGCGTCGATAGTAGTGAAGTGTCAAATAATTTTATCAAACAAATTATCGTTACAAGCTTATGTTCGGGAATGTAGCGTCTTATCTTGGTAAATGTTCGAAAGTTCAATAATCTTGGAAGTGGGTTCATTATTCTACTTGTCTAGTCAGACAGAACACAAATATGAATCCTTAAAGAAGTTTGGCGGAAGGCCATATAATTTGAGACCCAGACATAGAGGACCCATACATGAATGAAACTTAGTAATAGGTGTAGAGTGAAACAAAACTAACAAAAAAGGAAATTAGTTGTAATCTGTAGAAGTTGGGGGAAAGGTATTTCTCCTTATGATACCTTTTGTATCAAGTTTGTGAAACTCATAATCTTTCTTATTACATAGACCACTCAATCTTCTACGCATTCATTGTGTTTATTTTAATGAAAATTCACGATAACCGTACCGTATTATGATAATGGAAGAAAACGAAATCAAACACACTATCAGTTCAACAAAGCTAAATACGTTCCGTAACGTCCAAAAACTACCTCAGTGATAGTATTAGATGAAAATAGCTGTCATGGTTGCGTTTTGCTACTGCTATTAGGATGATTTGTCAATTTTACTAGTAATTTCTACTTTTGAACCCGGACTTCTAGAGATGAGGAAGTTTTTTAAAAAATACCTTAATTTTTTCTGCTCATAATAATGATGACCGCCGTCCTGAAGGGCTTTTAGATTTCGTAATAATAGCTGGGTGCAAATTTGCCAAAGTTCTTTGTGTTTTTACTTCCTAAACCATCACTACTCGTTCTTTACTATTGAAGGCTATAGCGATTGACTGCTAGTTATTGCTATTGTTTATTAATTTGATTACCAAAATGATGAGTACGTTTTTGTTCAATTTTCTCTTGCCTATACCCAACCCAAATAATGTTATGATATCCGACCGGAATTGTCAAGAATAAATGTGGTATCGTACCGGAAATTTTATTTCATGTGGTATCTGTGTATCATGTGTAGGTATTACATCGGAACTACCCTTCTTTTTTTTTCTGCGTGAAGTCTGCGGAACTTTGCAGAAAATTTCAAATCAATGGGTATTTCGAATTTATTTAGTTCGCAAAGTTCTTTTTCTGTTGACAAACATCTTCTGTTTGTCTTGTTTACTGTTACGAAATCATAAATTCCACAGACAGTTACGAAGACATTCTTTGAGATTCAAAATTGATTCGAAACACCTATTCAATCTCAATTTAAATTGACAATTGATCGTATAACTAAACCGCACAATAGGTACGGTGACCCTCTGGTTTCAATCGACGGATCACGTTACATCTATGTGTTGACATTGCTCAGAGTGTCCCTTCATCAAACAGCAACTATTGCAGTCTAATTGACTCGCATCCTCTTAACTCCCGTTTGCTCTATTTTAGGTTATTGATTTCTCATTACTGTTTCCACCACAATATTAGGATCTGTCATGCCTGTAATAACGTTAGGCATCTAATATCTGTTAAAGGAAGTTGCAAGAACTCCTTGAGTGTTTGTCTATTTGAAATCCACCATACAAGAAACGAGGTTGTGTTGATGGGTTCAGTAAGTAAATGAGTTCGTTAGCGTGAACATTTCGATGCATTCGATCCATTAATAAGACTAACACAATGGCCGGATACGTGTCAGGAATGGCAGGATACGTCCAACACATTCACGTCTCGGCGGATGACGTCAGCTCTCTAATTGAAGCCATTCATTAATCAATTCGCATCATTTGCTATTTCACTGTTTTAGAATAAGTTGACTCTACAATTCCAACTAATAGTGGAACAGTTGGATTTTGTCTGGGTAATGAAGGCAGATTAGACGTAGACAGATTCTAGCCATCCCTTTAGTTGTCAACAAAACAAACTAAAGCATCGCACAGTAGTATCGGCAAAGTTCTATCCGCTACGTTAAACATCGCGTGGATCGCTAATCCGAGCGTAACATTGCAAAACGCAGAACAAACAGCTTCGCTTTGTGTTGCACTAATGAGAGCCACGTGGCTGTCCCCCGCAATGCAGGCTGCACAATAAAACAATGGCGGTACAGTTGTGCACTCTGGCTTTATTCCTGCAGGACGAACTGTCGCGTGACTCCGGCTCGTTACCGGCGCACCGCAAGGCGCACTTGGCCCAACAATTCTGTTTATTTCGTTCCCTGTGCGCTGGACGTTATCAAAATATGTGGCGATGAGCTTTTGGTTTTGTTGGATTCTTTTCGGCTTCGTTATTTTGATATACAGTCCTGCTGGCTTTCGTGGCAACAACGCATTGTTGTTCAGGTTAAACTCATCTTTGGATTCTTCTTTGCTTCTTGGTTTTCCAACACCGATCTTATTCGAATAATATGAATTACCAGTGTTCTTGATACATAATTTAGGTGATATTCAGAGTCAGATCAGTGAAGAAATCATATTTTCATTTAAGTTACAACGTTTCAAAGTTCTGCCAAATGATTTCGAGTTTCACTTTGGAGATAGGATCAAAGGTAAACATATCTACAAATGTCTTAAGTTTGAAACTTTTGGTAAACCAATCAGCGGTTTCGGCTTGTGATATAGAAATGTTGTATCGTATATAACTTTCTACGAGCTTTTGCTGTAAACCCATCGTAACGAGTCTGTGCTTCCCCTTTCTTACAAGAATCCAACTTATCTTATAAGAACCCACTTAACCTCTTCAATAATACTCATTAGACGAGATCATGTTTACGTTTTCTTTGAACTCTCTCATGATACTTTGACACAAACACGAGAACTTTTGACAAACACTCCCTGTTTATTTGCGCATTGTCTAAACGTATCCATGGGGTATATGGAGTGTTGTATCACTGATGTTTTTATTCACGTCCCACAAAACTTAGCTCCCAGCTATTGGGGCGATTGTTGCACCGAGTTCACTGGCACACGTTTCGGACTCACCTAATTGTGCGAAGACCTTCGGGCGGACGTTCTCCTGCCAGGCAGCGGCGGCGGCGGCCAGGAGCCCCGCGAGCAGGGCACAGCGCAGCACGAGCATGGCACTAGTCACAAGTCGTCATCACTTGAAGAGCACTCGCGGCGCACGGCGGCACTTTGCGCTGCACAGGCGGGCGACGCGCGCGGCGGCCGGCGGTGGACTGGCGGGCGGCGGGCGGGGGCTGGCGGGGGCGCGCCTGCGCTAGCGGCGCCCTGCGGTCTCGCATGCGTGGGGCTGCGGAGTGCGGACCTCGCACGTGACGCAGCCCTCCTCGCCTCAGCGCACCCTCACTATCGCCGACGCCGACCCTGCAACGTCATAATCGCGTTAAAAAAGCGCCTGCATATCCTCTAATGAACGCCGACACTAAACCTGCAATTAAACCCGACAGGGTGCCGCCCGCGGCTATGCGTCTTTGTTTATAAGCGATTTTCGGTGTATTAAAAATTCGTTAGGGACATTTCGAGGGCGTGACAGTTCAGCGAATCGTAAGGTTGCAATTACTTAGAACTTTGATGGTTGGCAACGCAGTTGTAGGGACAATTGAAGGATTTTCTTACTTTCCCCTTGCGAGAAAAAATCTGACACGACCTCTTTCTTCTAATTAAGGAGCGCTACATAATGATCGAGTCGGATGGATACAAGAGGTCGTTTGATAAACATCAGAAAATGTCTCTACAAATATTTTTATTACTTACAAGTTATTTTTAACTTTCTCTCTTTTGTGCACACAACAATCATAAAAGGATGTAGCGTAGCTTAAGCATGATTTTACTGGCGTATCATCAACATCATGCCTCCGTGGTCTAATGGTTAAGAGCATTGGCTCTCGACACGGAGGTCGTGGGTTCGATTCCCACGGGGGACACCTAGTGATATGTCACTGTGTGCGATTTTCCCCAGTTGGTTAGGACATTGCAGGCTGAATCACCTGATTGTCTGAAAAGAAAAATGATTCCGTGCTTCGGATGGCACGTTAAGCCGTTGGTCTCGGCTACTATCTCTTCTGGTGGTATTAGTCGTTACATAAAAACCACGTCAGAGGCCGGAAGGCGGTATGAAAAAACTCTGACACCAGGGCTCTGCCCACACGATAAGAAGAAGAATCAACATCATAAACTATTGAATGCGCCTCTTTCATCCTTAATTAATAATGACACTGGATTAAATAACACACACTAATAATCCTTTGTTTTGACGTAAATATTCACTATTATGATAATGTGCTAGAAACTCTTACATGAGCTTCACTTTTGCTGTATATCTTCATGAACCCAAATTGAGTCCGACGGAGCCGTAGCTTCACTTCACGTATGCTGAGTTTTAATGAACGCAAGCTCCAACTAAAGAGACTATCTAAAACCAACACTACGTAACTTTACGACGATACATTTTAATTACACACATCATAAAGTAAATCGATTGTTAGCGAACTGTATAATATTACAACAAAATTTATTCACTTACACAAAGTTGTAACTTCTAAACGTAGGAAAGATGGTGATTGGAGTGATTGTACCCACCACGATACTAAACAACTTTCCCTAAGAAACCTATAGGGAATTCGTTAAAAAAAAAATTGTACTTTCCCATACTAAATGCAATCAGCTGATCGAACTTTTGTATGAAAAGTAGATTTTTTTGCGAACTTCCTATAGTTTTCTTTGGGAAAGTTGTTCAGTATCATGGGTACAATCACCCCTTAAAGTAATGCAACTGTTTACCCTAACATTCTGTATTAATATTGGAGACATTTTGAAATGTTTTTCTCAGTGGTTTATAATGGGTTTTTTCGATTGGCTTAATACAAAACGAAAGATGAATGCAACTTTATCAAAATAAAAAGTTTGGAACAACAATAGGGTTCTGCGGCGTATTCATTATTATTAATTGTCCAAAGTTGCTCCCTAGTAATTTTATTCAGCAATTTAGAACTTTATCGAAGTAACGCGGGTACCGTGTTAGTGTACCAGAGAGATGCATTGTACGGCCGGGCCGTGTGAAAATCAATAAAATAAACATTTATTCGTGCATGACTCCTGCTTCGGCAGCCCTATGTGCATTTTATTTGAATGCACTCTGTGTTGCTGCCGTGAAATAAACTAACGGTTTATTCGCCGTTGAACTGTTATTTTGACGTTACGTTTAACTTGTGTTAATTTATTATTTGATAATTCTGTCATGTTCTGTAGGCCTACAATGAGTTTACACTGTAGTAAACTAAAGTAAAACTACTGTAGTAAACTACAGTTTTTGTATTGAATTTCGTACAGCGCTCCTAGTGATTACGTTGAGAACTAATTCTGTCATAAAAAATTGGCGTCGCAACTACAGTAGTAACGTACAGTGAAAACTCATGGTAGGCCTACTGAAACAACTTTATTTCTCGCCGTTCTTGTTTTGACTAAGGGAAATATGTCTATAATTATGAGCTTTAGGCAGTATTTTGTGAATGCTATCTATGAATCCAAAGTTACTGAACATCCCGAAAGCGAAAAACAGCTGTGAGATACCCTATAAAAATAAAATCGGACAGGCATACGGGGGCCTTTCTAAAATAATTTCGAGATAATATATCGCAGCACCAACAGCATTCTGAAGATGGTCGCAAGTAGATACGACAGTAGCTTCATTAAGCACTGGGTCGGTCTGCACTTAAGTATGTGTACTAACATAGTTATTTAAGTGTGTTACTAACATCAATATGGATTGTAATAAGTATCTGAAATAAAGAATTTTTATTTTTATTTTTTATTTTTATTTTATATGGTAGAGCAGATTTTTTTTATATAACGATTATAATATAGGGCCTATATTATAATCGTTATATCGTTCTTAAGAAATTCAAACCATCAAACTTTTTCTATGGGATTAAAATCGAAATCTGAAAAAAAATCTGCTCTACCATACATTTTCTCGAAATTATTTTAGAATGCCTGTCAGATTTTATTTTTAACACGACGACGACGCTTTATCTACGATCATTTATTATAAAACCCAAGGATTCGAAGATTCCTTTACCAAATAATACTTATCTCAAAACCTAAGCTCATAAGCCTATGAACTATCATGACAAAAGATATCTACGCAAAACCTAGTTCTCTAGGACTTAATATAATACTGGTTTTATTTGCAGAAAACGTTTTTATAATAAACCACAAGAATCGCTTATCTTAGAACTTAAAGGAACTAAAATCCAGTGAACTGCACTACTTTACTATGTCGTACGTATATCATCATCATCAGCCTATCATCACCCACTGTTGAACATAGGCCTCTCCCAAGGCGCGCCACAAAACCCTATCCTCGCCCTTCCTCATCCAGTTGCTCCCCGCTATCTTTTTTAGGTCGTCTGTCCAGCGGGCAGCAGGGCGTCCCACACTACGCCTGGTAGTTCGTGGTCTTAGAACTCTGATCAGCTCATTACCACTTCAGCTTGCTTATTTTCTGAGCTATGTCAACCACTATAATTCTCTGACGTTTACCTCATTCCACATGTGATCTCTCAGAGTAACACAGAGCATAGCTCTCTCCATAGCTCGTAGAGCGATTTTGAAATGATGAACTAGTCCTTTCGTCAGGGTTCACGTTTCCGCACCATATGTCACTGGCAAAGACGCACTGATTGAACACCTTCGTTTTGAAGCATAGTGTTATCATAATCTATAAATTATTTATTTTTGAACACAAGTAAATAATATAATGCTATCAAAATAACGTCAAATAGGTACGTGTACTACCACAGAATAGGTAATAGTATATAGTTCGTACTACTTAAATTTGTGATTGAATCTTCACAACTATAATATTCTAAAAACATAAAAATGTAGTCTCTGCCTCACGATCACGACTCAAGGAGACAGAGAGTAGATAGCATTATAAGAAAAGCCAAAGTGGATGAAAATACTTCATCAACAGGCTGACTACTAAGTTGCTTCCACAAACTGTGTCAACATGATGGAGAATGGTCCACTCCCTCTCCAGTGAGAGGAAGCATTTTCTGTAGTGGGATCTTCTTCTTTAGCGTCAAGATGAGCTTATATGTATATATCATACCGTATGATAACAATCACTCATGTTGTAGTGGAAAGATTAGCTAGTCACTGCGAGGCTAGTCAGCAATGATCGTATCGAGACTGACTGCCCAGGGATGCAGCGGGATTCTGAGGCTATGAACAGCGCGTTACTACAAAAAGTAAACCAGCCTTAAACCAGGTCACGGTATAACAAAGAGTAATACGACCAGGTTTAACGTATTTGTTTATTTTGTAGATGGAATGCCCTCTTTCCTTCATTTTGCAATACTGTAAAAGCTGACTAAGTTGTTATCATGCACTATATTTTAAGGATAATAGGTCAGCATCAGGGAAATCTAAACCCTTGCCACAGATATTAGAATACAAGTACCTTGCGCTTATAAAGGTGAAGGCACGAAATATTTAAGAACACAGTAGAGGGGTAAGGTTTCTCTAATGCTGACTGTACACTTAGGGTTGCCAACTGTACTTTATATAAAGTATCGTACGTTATTTTCAGTCGATGTACTTTATATTTTTGAACAACAATAAAGTACGCAAAAATACTTTATGTCAGCACTATAGTTATATGATAAATGTTTAATATATTTGCAAAAATGGTTTGACTTCAGCAATGATAATTGGTTATAATCTCTAAAATACATAATCATCAAAATATATTATAAATGAATTTAATCATTTGGAGCAAATCATAGAAGGCAAATTAAAGTTAGTTAAGGCTTAAAATTAATATGGACGAGTTATATTCGGAAGTAATTATTTTGAAAGTACTGCAAAAAACCTATTAAGTAATATTATATTATTATCTATTTGTCCAAGATATTTAATAGCGATTTTCTACAAAAAAATATTGGCGAGAAATGGCAGTTAATTTTTAAAGAATGTCCAAACGAATTCTATAATTTGTTGAAAATTATTATGTGCAAAAAGTTTCCAAAAACACAGTTTCAAAAACATAAATTAAATGTACTTTATTTTTTAAGACTGTACCTTTTATTTACCATCCCTGTTTTCAAAATACTTTATGTTCGCTAAGAAAAGTTGGCAACCCTATGTACACTAAACATTTTATAGAAACAAAATAAACATTGTATTGATTATTTTATGTACTGGAAGTGTACTCTGTACTGTGAACAAAAAGAACAAAACATCTACCAAGAAGTAAAAAAATGCATTTAATCGTAATGATACAACTCGGCATAGGATAGACACACGTTTCGGGCATCGTTTCTGTATAATAAACCAATTAGTGTTAAATTTAGAGCGTGCTCACGATGCTGCAGTGAAATAAAATAGTAAAACGGTTGGATATTTTAAAACTTCGCAAGTCTCGACAATTAAGTATTCCACTCAAGTACGGTATATCCTAATAAGACGTTGTACGTTCCCGGAACGAATACGACAATAAAAGAACGTAGAGTCTTTCTTGACCAGTATTTTCTCCAGAGTTTCAGAATAGAAGAAAATACGAGGGTTTTAAGCAAGAGTTTTGTTGAAAGATTTTACGGGATGGTTATAAACATTTTGTTTGAGTAGATAAACCCGTCCAATGCTCATCGGAATACGCTTATACAGGGTCCTTCTTAATATGCTGACACTTTTTAATCAAACTGAACAACTTTCTCTATGGGACCAACATCGAAATAGCGAAAAAAAACAGCATTCCCATACATTTGGCTCGAGTAGGTTTGCAGTTTTGTATGAACGAGCTGATTTTTTTTCGCGATTTCAATGTTGGTGCCATAGAGAAAGTTGTTAGTTTGACGGTCTGATCATCCCCTTAAAAAAGTGTCAACATATTAAGAAGGACCCTATATAGGGTTCCGAAACTAACAAAAACAAAACAGTAGCGACATCTAGTTGAATTTTGCAAAACCATTCATCACTGAAGAAAAATAATAAGTATACATAGAGGGTGTTCGGGTAAACAGTTGCACTACTATAAGGGGTGATTGGACCCATGATACTGGACAACTTTCCCTGAAAAATATATAGGAAATTCGTAAAAATATAATGTGGCCTTCCCATACTAAACTAAATACAGGGTGTTAGGGTAAACAGTTGGAATATGATTATGTGGGGGGGGGGGGGGGGGGGTGATTGGAGTGATTGTACCCACCACGATACTAAACAACTTTCCCTAAGAAACCTATAGGGAATTCGTTAAAAAAAAAATTGTACTTTCCCATACTAAATGCAATCAGCTGATCGAACTTTTGTATGAAAAGTAGATTTTTTTGCGAACTTCCTATAGTTTTCTTTGGGAAAGTTGTTCAGTATCATGGGTACAATCACCCCTTAAAGTAATGCAACTGTTTACCCTAACATTCTGTATTAATATTGGAGACATTTTGAAATGTTTTTCTCAGTGGTTTATAATGGGTTTTTTCGATTGGCTTAATACAAAACGAAAACACACAAAAAATACGACTTCTATTATATTCCGTGCTACTACTAGAACTACTTCTTAAATATAAATTAATCTAAACTATTATAAAACTGTAACAGAAATTAGTCTGTACATTGAAGATATTTACAAAAAAAAAAATACGATATGGTTTTTAGATGTCCCTGATTCCAAATCACCAATTTTTGGATTTTTTGTCTGTCTGTTTGTTTGTTTGTTTGTTTGTTTGTTCGTTTGTTTGTTTGGGTGTTTGTTTGTTCGAGTATCACGCAAAAACTACTGAACCGATTTTGATGAAACTTTTTTTGTTTGATAGCTTATCATCTGACTTAAAATCTGGTATATAATTTATGCGGACGAAGTCGCAGGTAAAAGCTCGTAATATATAAATCTAAATTATTATAAAACTGTAACAGAAGTGTGTCTGTACATTGAAGATATTTACAAAAAAAAGATTACGATATGGTTTTTAGGCTTCCCTGATTCCAAATCACAAATTTTTGGACTTTTTGTCTGTCTGTTTGTTTGTTTGTTTGTTTGTTTGTTGGTTTGTTTGTTTGTTTGTTTGTTTGTTTGTTTGGGTGTTTGTTTGTTCGAGTATCACGCAAAAACTACTGAACCGATTTTGATGAAACTTTTTTGTTTGATAGCTTATGATCTGACTTAAAATCTGGTATATAATTTATGCGGACGAAGTCGCGGGTAAAAGCTCGTTAGTAAAAGAGGCCTATGCGCAGCAGTGGATTGATATGGGCTGATAATGATTGATTGAATTGAATGTAATGAATTAATTCCTTGTAATGGATTTAAAGACTTATTCGAAGTAGAGCAAAAACTAAAGTAAAAACATTTCTAAATAATTTACAAATATGACATGGGTTGTAGTACCACAGTTGTACTTTTTCTTTGACATCCGACAAGAATGTAAAGAATGGACGTAACAAAGAAACATAACGTCGCAAGCATTTCAAAGTTAACACAAATCGCAGTAACGCCATGCACATTCCTACTTACCTACATCAAAAGCGACACAACTAACTGGGTGATATTTTTACCATTTCGAAATTTCCATCAAACTGAACAACTTTTATTATAGAAGCAAAGCTGGATGGTCTGAACCACCCCTAAAAAGTTCGAATCGGTAAATGAAATCATTTTGCTGACGGTTTTTAAGGGGATGATCATCATCATAAATACTGAACAACTTTCTCTATGGAAACAACATCGAAAACGCGAAAAACAATCAGCTGTTCCATACAAAATTGCAATCCTACTCAACCAATAGGTATGAAACAGCAGATTTTTTTTCGCAATTTCGGTGCTGATGAGAAAGTTGTTAGTTTGATGGTCTGATCTAGAGCTTCCAATCCCGCATACCCTTGCGGGATCTCGGTATAAGCGAGATCAAAGATTTGAGATCTCGGTATAACGGGATCCCGCATTTTATGATAAAAGTGGTTGCAAAGCCGAGTCAGGAGCTTGGCTACGTGCGCTTCCCTCATCACAGCTAGGTACGTTGCTAGACAACGACTCTGTGAGGATAGCTGCAACTCTCCGGCTCGGTTGCAAAGTATGCGAACCACACCGTTGCAGTAGTGGAAGCAAACGGGCATCATGGCCTTAGTTGCTTCAAGTGCACCGGGAGACGCCCCCGTCATCACACCATTAACGACATAATTCGCCGCGCCTTGGTCTCTGCTGATGTTCCCTGTCGGACGGAACCTCCCGGCCTGAGTCGCACCGACGGTAAAAGACCTGATGGCCTTACGTTGGTTCCATGGAAGAGAGGCCGTAGCCTGTTGTGGGATGCAACGTGCGTCAGCACATTCGCACCCTCTCACTTGAGCCACACCATACGCGCTGCCGGCTCAGCGGCCGAGAACGCAGCCAGGCTGAAGCACGACAGGTACTCTAACCTGGAACCAACGTACTACTTCATACCGGTCGCTGTCGAGACGGCTGGGCCGTGGGGTTCTGAGGCGAAAGAATTCATCAGGGATCTAGGGCGACGCCTAAAAGAAAAAGGCTGCGACCCTCGTTCCGGCTCGTTTCTGGTACAAAGAATATCGTTGGCCATACAACGGGGCAACGCAGCCTCAATAATGGGCACGTTCCCGACGGGGGACACCTCCCAAGCCTAAATAGTTAGGTTAAGCATTTTATAAATTATTTTATTTACCTACCATTGTTATGTAAATAGTTTTTTCCTTATATGTTTGCTTTTTTAGGTACTTAATTAGATTATAATTGTATATTTTATTAAGATTTTATTAAGATGGTATTAATTTAGTGTGTTATGTTACCCCTTTTCTGTAAATAAAATAATAATACACATACATCAATATAAAAAAAAAGTGGTTAATAAAAGTAATAAGTAAGTAAAATATAGCAATGCTTTCGTTTAGAATATTTAATAGAAGAAGGTACAATATTTTAAGAAAAAATTATCCCACCAAAAACATTCTGTAAAAAACTAGCCAAGTCTCGATGGAGCTGCTTGTTTATCTCTAAAAAGTAATTAAATCTAGACAAAGTCGTGCCAAGTCTCAAGTTCCTTACTGCCATTTTTTAATTATTATAGTTAATGTTGTGTGACTTGGCCGTTGAAGGGTACACAGGGGTACAAAACCAGGTGCTCCATGACACCATTGCATCAATCTGTCGCCAGAACCGCTACGCTTTTTTTTTATTCCTTAGCGTATCTTCCCCCAAACCACAGATTAATTAATAGTTACCCCAAACTACCTTTATTTTGTTACAAAGATAGCTGGCTGCGGAGAAGGCATTATAGCCTTCAGACTCTGGTCACCCTCTTAAAAAACCGTCACCATATTAAATTGGACCCTGTATACTTACCTCCGATACTTTATTCCCATAATGCATAAAGTTTTCGAGATTAAAACCGAACTGGAAACTTCTAGAATCGTCAGGAAATCAGGAAACTAACATCGTTTCCTATCTCACCATCTGTTTCTGAAACTTTATCGTAGACAAAAGCGTGGGACGAACAATTGTCGGAGATGTATTAATTGAGGGAATAAATTATAAATAACGAGCGAGCCTGCTGCCCCTTATTCTGTACACACCCCACGATGCTATTGGATTCTACGCACTTTGACGAAAAGACGAAAGGCGTGTAAAATTCAAAAATTGAACCACGATTTGGTAAAATAGACCAGCTGTCCGGCTTTTTTTTTCCAAATGTCCGGCCAAACTGACTTGTCTGTCTGGCTATTCGGTTTTAAGACCTGGCAACCCTACTCACAACCCTTAAAAACCCTTTTACTCTTAAAAAGTTATGAGATCTTATTTTATGCCAAGTATTTGAGTAAGTGTTCATATAGGTCAAATAAAGTAGTAATAAGGCTTTTCCGACATCTTCATCCCATTTAGAGTCCCCAGATTGTCATACCTAGTGCCCCCAGATTCGGTTTGCTGTAACACTTAGTAACGTCGAATAGTGAACCATTTCGAACGTTTAAACATCTACAGGATTTCCTTCTTCATTTTATGCGGATATTTTTTCAAGGGGATGAAATTAGACGATCAAACTAAACAACTTTGGGACCAACATCGGAATCGTGAAGAATAAAATCAACTGTTCAATAATACCTACAAAACAAATAAATATAAAACTGCAAACCTACTCGACGTAAATGTTGGGGACAGCAAAATTTTTTTTTGCAGTTTCATTGTTAGTCCCATAGAGAAATTTGAATAAAATAAGACGATATCAATTGGCTATGTGCGAAGTGGGTGTTGGGAACTGTCAAGTCGATCGCAGCGCACGCTGTGGCAGAAAAGACATCATTCATCAATGTATGGACCGTCAGGCCAATTTGTGATATGCATGCATATGCATGTGATAGCTTTTATATACGCATTTTAATATAGACAAATATAATAAAAATACAAACCAATTGCTATAATAGCTACAAATAAAGTCGTTTCGTGTTACAAAATATTTAAAGTAATATGATGACAGCTCGAAGTAATTACAAATAGCGCAGTTAGCAATATAAAAAAGCGATCTTTACTGTAGTAAAACTTCTTGGTTAATGATAGCGTCATCAAGGAGGTAATCCTCAAGGAGGTGAAACTACACATTACTTCCTTTATGGATAGCGCACTCTGAATTTGCTCTGAATCATAGATAAGCTACTATTTTCTCTGAATTTTGCTCTGAAATGGCTCTGAATCAAAGAGTACTTTCTCTGAATTATCCAGTGGAATTATCTGATGTTTTTGTTCGATTCGGCTGCGCTTTAGTTTTTCTGTGTTTTTCTGCTTTATACCTACTTATTAATGAAAGTGTGATACAGTCGTAGGAAGATAGCATTTGTGTTATTATTGTAGCAGTGTTAGTGGTAAAAGGACTGTGGGGTGTTGTGCATACTGAAGGTAGTCTGGTACATGGGTTGGGCACGATACCAGACAAATATTGAGCCTCTTGCTGCATATATCTGGATGATGATAAATAATTGTTAAAGAAGATGTGGAAAATGAATAATAATTATGTTTTTTAATCAAATACTGTTTTATTTCACCATTTACCTATACTAAAGGCTCCCCCACACAGTTGCGATTTTATCGAGCAATAATATCCCGGCGACTTTGTGACCGCGTCGCATGTCCTACCACACAGGTGCGATTTTGCGATCAGCGTCACGCGTCCGCCCCACCAATGAGAATGAATAAGTGTAGTCTGAGATAGACATACTTTTGGTAACTGTCGCTAGAAAGGCTTTCCTAAAAAGAAAGAGTTCCCTCATATGGAGACATTCCTGGCTTTAGGACCAGATCTTGGTTTAAATGTTAGTTTTGCTATTAAACCCAATCGTGTTCAAAAAATTAGAAGCCAATGCTGTACTAAAAATAAAAATTGTAAAATCGCAGCGATATTATCGCTCGATGAAATCGCACCTGTGTGGGGCCTGAATAGAGAATTAGAGAAATAAAACCTAAAAAAAATTATGTCAATGTCAAAATATGTCAATCAATTTATTGTCAAGGCCTTCTTTTTTCAAAAAGTTTGTGACTACTTGTTCAGTGTTTTTTTCGCCATTTTTTCACCTTTTTGAACTAAAATATCAATAATAAATTCAAGATATCTCATTTGTACCATAAAATATAACGTTGAAATAATTAGTTTTAGTAATATGAGTATGCGAACTATTATTACCATATTTTTATGAAGCCGTACAAAACATTGGTAGTACAAAAATGGCCCGATTTGGAGGATGTCTTTTCTGACGGTGAAGCTGTGTCTGATTTGCTTGAATCTATGCAAATCCGCACACTAACTTAACACGAAATCTCCAAAACTGTCAAGACTACTAACTTAAAAAGACATCATTCATCAATGTATGGGCCGTCAGGCCAATTTGTGATATGCATGCATATGCATGTGATAGCTTTTATATACGCATTTTAATATAGACAAATATAATAAAAATACAAACCAATTGCTATAATAGCTACAAATAAAGTCGTTTCGTGTTACAAAATATTTAAAGTAATATGATGACAGCTCGAAGTAATTACAAATAGCGCAGTTAGCAATATAAAAAAGCGATCTTTACTGTAGTAAAACTTCTTGGTTAATGATAGCGTCATCAAGGAGGTGAAACTACACATTACTTCCTTTATGGATAGCGCACTCTGAATTTTGCTCTGAAATGGCTCTGAATCAAAGAGTACTTTCTCTGAATTATCCAGTGGAATTATCTGATGTTTTTGTTCGATTCGGCTGCGCTTTAGTTTTTCTGTGTTTTTCTGCTTTATACCTACTTATTAATGAAAGTGTGATACAGTCGTAGGAAGATAGCATTTGTGTTATTATTGTAGCAGTGTTAGTGGTAAAAGAACTGTGGGGTGTTGTGCTACTGAACTACTGAAGGTAGTCTGGTACATGGGTTGGGCACGATACCAGACAAATATTGAGCCTCTTGCTGCATATATCTGGATGATAAATAATTGTTAAAGAAGATGTGGAAAATGAATAATAATTATGTTGTTTAATCAAATACTGTTTTATTTCACCATTTACCTATACTAAAGGCTCCACACAGTTGCGATTTTATCGAGCAATAATATCCCGGCGACTTTGTGACCGCGTCGCATGTCCTACTCCTACCACACAGGTGCGATTTTGCGATCAGCGTCACGCGTCCGCCCCACCATTGAGAATGAATAAGTATAGTCTGAGATAGACATACTTTTGGTAACTGTCGCTAGAAAGGCTTTCCTAAAAAGAAAGAGTTCCCTCATATGGAGACATTCCTGGCTTTAGGACCAGATCTTGGTTTAAATGTTAGTTTTGCTATTAAACCCAATAGTGTTCAAAAAATTTGAAGCTAATGCTGTACTGAAAATAAAAATTGTAAAATCGCAGCGATATTATCGCTCGATGAAATCGCACTTGTGTGAGGGGCCTTAATAGAGAATTAGAGAAATAAAACCTAAAAAAAAATTATGTCAATGTCAAAATATGTCAATCAATTTATTGTCAAGGCCTTCTTTTTTCAAAAAGTTTGTGACTACTTGTTCTGTGTTTTTTTCGCCATTTTTTCACATTTCGTAACTAAAATATCCAAATTCAATTCAAGATATCTCGTTTGTACCATAAAATATAACGTTGAAATAATTAGTTTTAGTAATATGAGTATGTGAACTATTATTTCCATATTTTTATAACGCTGTAGAAAAAGTTGGTAGTACAAAAATGGCCCGATTTGGAGGATGTCTTTTGGCATGGAAGTTTCTATTGCCATCTAGATGCTCACTTAAAAAAGGCTTGTCGCATTTTAACCCCCCAAAGGTGTTAAAACTGAGGTAAAGTTTGTATGGGAATTCCGATACAAATTAGATTTTGTGCGGGGCTTCGTCCGCATCCGCTCCCGTCATCGTACCGGAATAAAATATAAGCTAGCTTTTAACACTAATAATAAGCTTTTAAATATAAAAAGTTTTATCAAAATCGGTCCAGTAGTTTTGGCAGAATCCTCGAACAAACACAGTCCTTTACAGTACTATAATACTGTAGATAATTCACGGCTGGCCGACATAGTTCATGCGCTACGCCGCGCTAGTGTGGCGCTAGTGTCGTGCACATAGCCAGTATAATAGCGGAATAATCGCCGCGTCTGTTTCGCACAGTGCGTGTCGACCGGCTAACTGTCACCCTAAGGCACTATGAAATTCCGTCCAAGATCTGCCGGACAGAAATCTTCGACCGAGGCGAGGGTCCTTCCCTATTCACTCCACAGCCATTCCAAAACTTATTACTGGCACATAATTCATGATTCTTTTTTAATTGATTCTACAGCAATTAACTTTTAACTGACGTCTTTTTTTGGGAACAAAGAAAGTTAAGGGCCGTAAGATTGCGTGTAACCACTTCAATTAACATATTATTCGTAGGTCATAATTACAGTCTACTTTGCGAAGGGTCATATAATAAATCTCAATCTGTTTAGACACAATGTTAAATTGTAGATAGTTAGGTACCATATTTAATGTTAGCCTAGGGATACTTGTTTCCCAAACCTATTAAATTGGGTTTAAAATACTATATTCGTATAAGCCTTTGTGTACGTAACTTTGAAGCATTGAGCGTAATTAGGTAAGTATAATAAATAATAAATAACGCTCACAGGCACATACATTGTAATGATCCCAAGTAAGCCTTAGGCTTTTTGTTATGGGTTACATACAACTACGGCACAAACATATAACATCCATGACCGAACCGGGATTCGAACCCAGGACCCTGGTTTGGCAGTCCGGCGTGGTAACCATTACACCAACCGGGTCGTCAAAGTATAGGGATGGACTAAGGATGGCTTGCACAAAAATGTGAAAATAAGGATTAATCTTCTTTATTTTGTGTCTCCTTTAGTTGGTCGTTGGGTTTCTGTCGCCCGGGGCACAGACAAATTTTGCTGCCCCCTTATCTTTGTACGAAGACCTACCCAAAAAATAATGGAGCGAGTGGAGCGAGCTCGAAATTTTTTAGGACTACGATTTGGGTTGTGGCCAGACATATGCAAAAATATAAAGTTAGAGCGAGCGAAACGAGCTCAACTTTTCTCTTCCGCTTGGTGCCAGAAAGCTTTTCACGTACAAAACATGTTCAAAGTAATCAAAAGTAAAGAATGGATCGAGCGAAGCAAGCTCGACATTTATAGCACCACGTCTTAGCTATGGTCAGAACTCTTTAGGATTATGTGTAGGTACAGTAATTAGTACCACGGCTTAACGTGCCATCCGAAGAACGAAATCTTCTTTCTTTTCAGACAATCAGGTGATTAAGCCTGCAAGTGCAATGTCCTAACCAACTGGGGAAAACTCACAAAGTGACATATCACTGGGTGGGTGTCCTCCGTGGGAATCTAACCCACGACCTCCGTGTCAAGAGTCCAATGTTCTTAACCATTTAGACCACGGAAGTTGTTGAAAATGATGATGAAGCCTAAATACTTTTCGTACTTTTAAGGGTGGCACTTTAGTGGTATTAATAAAATCATAATTATTTTTGTAAATGGAACAGAATCAGGCTAATAGTCGGAACCACTGGCAAACATTACCATGTACATAACTAGCAGTAGGTAATAAACTAGCATAGTTACAAATCTTATTTTTACGAGCGTCTCCTGACAACGGTTTGGCGAGCTCTGAACGTGGTTAAAGTTTGACCTCTATTTTACCAATGGAAAGTCCATTTCCCAGTTGGATACCTAAACAACATTGTTGCAAACGAGAGATGACCGTTAAATGCCTGTAGTCTATTTCTATCATATTAACTATTTTGTAAGGTGTAACAAAACACCCTGGTAATATTAAAAGAGGTGGTTTAGCTTTTATATGTTTTAGATCATTAAACTGAACAAATTTCACTATGGAGAGATGTCAAGAAAAAGTTAAAATCAATCAGCTGTTTCATACAAAACTGCAGTACCTACGGTGTGGTGGAATACTGCAGATTTTTTAAATTTTCTTTCCGCGTTGTCTCAGTGAATGTTAACCAATTTATGGTCTAAACCACCACTTGTAATATGCTTGTTGTTACACCCTATATGAGGTTCACGTTTCAACGATCATTTGTCATGATTTGCGGCAAAACCTCACAAAGACTAGTCTGTTTTCTTTGCGCGCAACATAAGCAACAACCTTGACACGTCTCGCCTTCCCTGGAGATTTCCAGACAGTCGTGATGTTATCGTAACTGGGTCATCTTGTCTTTTCTTACCGACATCATAAGTAATTTATATTTTGGTTGTTACTAAACTTTGAACACTTCAAAGAACGATAACGAACATTTGCGCAAAGGATCCGTTACTATCATATCATCTGTGCGTTTTTCCCCAGTTGGTTAGGACATTGCAGGCTGAATCGGATGGCACGTTAAGCCGTGTTCCCGGCTACTATCTCTGGTGGCAGTAGTAGTCATAAAACCACGTCAGAGGCCGTAAGGCGGTCTGAAAAACTCTGACACCAGGGCTCTGCCCACACGATAAGAAGAAGATATCATCAGTCTATAGTCCCACAGCAAGGCACAGGCCTACCCTCAGAAAGGGTGTATGGGCATTATAATAGTACACCACGCGTGCCCAATGCGGATTGGTGGACTTTTTATACGAATTACAATGACTTCTTCAGCGTATACAGATTTCCTCACGATTTTTTCCTTCACCGTTTGAGAGCAGTCGGTATTACGTGCATAAGTAAGAAAAACTCATTAATCATGGCATGTCCGTTTGAATTCGAACCCGGTCTTAAGAGGGCTGTCACAGTCCAGTGGCGCCCTCATCACATTAAAAAAGATTTTTCAATAAAGAAAGCCTTAATTAAAAAAGTGCTCAACATCAAAACTACAAAAGCCAAGCTATCAAGCTAGCTCAACCTATTTCATAGGATACTTTTATAGGTTTTTTTTAAGTTAGACCTTACCTTACATACAAATTTTTGATGTTGAGCTCTTTTTTAATTTAGGCTTTCTTTATTGAGAAATCTTTTTTACTGTGATGAGGGCGCAACTGGCCTGTGATAGCCCTCTTAAAGAACATCCTCAGTTGTAGTATCGGAAAAAGGCTAACAAAAAATATTAGCGTATTAGTTGACGTATAGTTATGGAACTCATGTCGATTTGTTTCTCATAATCTCTATATTAATATGGTAACATTAGCTATACCTCATTTAAACGGAGTGTCGCGTAATCGCCGTTGGCGCACATCGTGTCTTGGTAAAATGTGCCGTTTTAACCGGACGAAAGAATCTTAGCAAAAAAGTCAAAACGGTAAATTTTTTATTTTTATTTCGTAATTCCGTTTGCATTTTTACCAAATCTATCGTCTGATTACTATAATAAATTAAATTATGTATTTAGAGTGTAATACCATCAATAAACGTTACCGTTTGGTGGGCCTACAAAAAATTGACTCCTTTCATTATCTGTTTATTTTAATTTGTTTGTTAAAATGATACAACTAATTATCTTTCAAAAGCAACACTATCGACGGCCCGATAGCACAGTCGGTAGTGAACCTGCCTGCTGTGCCGAGGGTCGCGGGTTCGAATCCCGTAAGGGACAAATATTTGTATGATGAATATGAATATTTGTACCCGAGTCATGGATGTTTGTATTTATATATGTATTCTATATCGTTGTCTAGTCATCATAATACAAGTCCAGGCTAGATTCTGGTACTTTAAATGTGACTAGATGATTTGTGTGACATTGTCCAAGATATTTATTTATTTATTATTTACTATACGGACCACAGACGATTGCAAACGCAATTTACAATCAAATGAAAATAAATACAGACTCCGCTTCAATTTGCTATGAAATCGTTCCTATGTGGTTATTTTAACCTCAGATTAGTATTAATGAGCAATTATTAAAATACCGCAGGCCATTACTGCGATATTTATGCGAAGCGATGTACTCTGTGGTTTCGATTTCGGTTGTTAACCGTTTGCATGATTTGAAAGGAGAAACATCTAACCAGGAGTGCGATTTTTGAAACTCATAAGTTGAACTCAGCAGTTGAAAATGTCAAAATTACTGTGGAGATATGCATCTTCCTGCTGCTGATTTGACTTTCAAAAATAATTCTTCAGGAGTGCGATTTTTGAAAGTCAAATCAGCAGTAGAAAGATGCGTATCTCCATAGTAATTTTGACATTTTCAACTGCTGAACTCAGCGAATGAGATTCAAAAATCGCACTCTTGTAGTACGATTTTTGAAATGAACTCAGCAGTTGGAAATGTCAAAATTACTATGGAGATACCTATGCATCTTTCTACTGATGATTTGACTTTCAAAAAACGCACTACTGGAGTATGATTTTTTTTTAAGTCAAATCAGCAGTAGAAAGATGCACGTATCTCAATAGTAATTTTGACATTTTCAACTGCTGAGTTCAACATGTGAGTTTCAAAAATCGCGCTCCAGGAGCGCGATTTTTGAAACTCATTCGTTGAACTCAGCAGTTGAAAATGTATGGAGATACGCATCTCTTTACTGCTGATTTGACTTTCAAAAATCGCACTCCTGGAGTATGATTTTTTATGTCAAATCAGCAGTAGAAAGATGCACGTCTCCATTGTAATATTGACATTTTCAACTGCTGAGTTCAAAGAATGAGTTTCAAAAATCGCACTCCTGGGCTGGTTTATCCACAGAGGTAAAGTATACAGCCAACTCATTAAGGCCCTCGGCGGGACCTAATACACGCTAAAAATTATCTGCGTTCCCATACAAAACTGCAAACATAACTCGACTCATATGTATGGAACAGCAATGTATTTTTTCGTAATTTAGATATTGGTCCCACAAGTTGTTCAGTTTGATGGTCTGATCATCCCCTTAAAATAGTGTCAGCCAATTTTCTTAGACTTTAATTAATTCGTTATTTAGGATTAGAAAGAAATTTCATGAGATACCTACAAGGTTAGCCTTTCGTCAGCAATGTCACGGTAAATAAAACCTGACCCTAGCCTTCTTTAAGCTACAAATTGAAGCAGATTTCCTTATAGAAAATACAACCTACATACAAGTAGGTACCACTTTAGTCGCATGTCCTTTACAAAAGTTTAGTTATAGAGCGAAACTTGGATAAAATGAAAAAGTTTGTTAACCCTTCAAAACTAAACTTACATATCTAGCGCAAATTAAGTTAGGTAGTTTAGTTTTATCTCTTTGCGAAATTCTGCCTAACTTCATACTAGTACTCGTTAACTCAATTTTAAAAGATTACTTATACTACAAGTTGTTTTATAACGCTCGCAGGCACTAATAGTATATTGTAATGATCCCATGCCAGCACTGCAGGCTTTTTATTATGGAAACCATACAACAACGGCACAAACATATAACATCTATGACCGAACCGGGATTCGAACCCAGGACCCTGGTTTAGCAGTCCGGCGTGTTAAAAATTCGTTGTCAAATCAGTAGTAGAAAGGTGCACGTCTCCATAGTAATATTGACATTTTCAACAGCGAGTTTGAGTTCAAAGAATGAGTTTCAAAAATCGCACTCCTGGACTTTACCTGTGTAGAATTTCAGCTATAAAACCTCTCTACCAATAATTCTTTAGGACGTAAAATACAGACACACTTTCTTTCGGTTTTATAATATTAGTAAGGATTTTTTTGACAAAATATTTGTTATAATATTTGGTCAACAAATCGTGTATTATTGCATCAAAGTCAAATTTTCTTTTCACCCGACGACATCAGATTAAAATAAAAACAAAATTTATCTAATTAGAAAATGTCATCACTCATAATAAAATAAAGTCCTCGAAAAAGTAGAAAATACTATTTCCAAGTTCATATTTTCGGTACTTTCGTCAGCAAATCGTGTTAGCACTTCACATTTGCAGTGAAATGCAAGCTGCATTTTCGAAAAGCATCTCTGGTGCAGTCACTAAATCGCGTAGAATGGTGACATGATAGAGCTATGCAGACTCAGCAAATTCCAAAAAGAACTGAGTTAAAGCCAATCAATCTACATTTACAATCATATGAGTATCGATCTAGATTTACAGTCGAACCTTCGAATCTTGGTAGTAGATTTAGAAAATAAAAGTGCCAACAAAAAAAGAATATTTACAAAATCTCACTAATATTATAAATGTCAAAGTTTGGATGTTTGTCCCTCAATCACGCAAAACGGCTGAACGGATTTGGATGAAATTTGGCACACTGATAGAATATGTTCTGGGTTCAACACATAGGATACTTTTTAAAAGTCTAAACAGATGGAGTCCTGGTGCTGCATTCTTTGGTTCCTTGATATTTTAGCAACTATTTGGTGATGCAAAAAAGCGTTACCACTACGTCCTATTTGCCGTTGATATACTTAAGGCCCTGTATAAATACAGGTTGTTTTCAAGGTTGAAATTGCATGCGACAAGAACAGAAATTCGAAGAGTCAGCGCACACCTAGCGGAGAACTTTTCGAGCAGTTTTCATTATTGAATTGATAATGAACTCGATGGTGATAGAAATAGAGTTGAAAAGAGCGTGCAAGAGATCCCTGTCCCTGCGACGTGTTCTCATTGTTTCTCGCACGCTATTATCAAATCCATTTCAATAGTAGTTGAGTTCATCGTCAATCGATTAATGAAAACTGCTCGAACAGTTCTCCGCTAGGTGTGCGCTGACGCTAACAATTAATTACGAAACTAGCAAGTATCAAGGTCGTTCTACCAGCGTACACCGATCGTCAATCGAATCGTAGCTCTGACGAATAGTTTAGAAAGACTTCATTTGATATACGAAGAGGGTAACTCCACGACACAGAGCGTTCGGTTTCGTACCCCTCAGTGATAAATAAATCCGTAATGTTTTCATTCGGTTATTCGATAACTCAATTATCTTATTAGGTACTACTCAAATAAATTAATTAGATAGTGCTCGTGATTTCAATAAAGGACAGACTGCGTTATTATTAGAGTCTGTCTGGAATTATTAATTTTCTTACTTTCATCTTCAATATCAAATGATTCAGTAGATTTTTTATAATTTTGTCTAGTTAGCAAAGATTTTATAGTTTTTATTATTCTCATGAGTCTCCATTTTTTTGTTCTTGTTCTTAATGATACGAAGTATGATTAGAAAAATTAAAAATGTTACAAAAATATTACAATACCAAGACTAACACAAGTGTAATGAAGGAAATTTCACACACGGCGCCGGCGAGCCAATAATACAAAAAAAATATTATTCGCATAACAATTTGACAATGCAATCTTTTTTTTTCTATCCTACCGCGACCCAACAACAAACTTTCGATGTCAGTAGCCTAGGTTTCCCAAGTCCCCGCAAAATCGGTCTACATCTACAACAAGGTAATTTATAGGTATGAAATTGAATCGAACGGTAGAAGCAAGGCAAGGGACGTCGACTGGCGTGAAATTATCTTCGCAACTGCAACGTAGCCGATTACGGTCTACTCTTAGTAAGAAACCCTTCAAAATCACCCTTAAGCCTTCGCCATAAATGTGCAAATAGCTTGTTTCACGAGCTTTCGTAGCCTGAACGAAGATTAGGTGACGGTGATCTTTACCTACTGAATAAGCTAGGCCAGATCGATCGCCCCACTTTACTGAGGAAATAAACAGAAAGCGAGCCACGCTTAAGTGTTTTATAGTTGGATGGCTGGATAGCGCCCAGTGATATACGCTTTCTATAAGCGGTCTCAAAGTTAGTTTGTTGTATATAAATATAAAATATAAATATAAATAAATAACGCTCACAGGCACATACATTGTAATGATCCCAAGAAAGCACTATTAATAGGCTGTTTATTATGGAAACCATATATATTGGTATATGTGGCGACTGACAAACGTTCTGATAGACCTACTAGAGACAAATCCGTATTTCGACTTTTTATACTCGAAAACAGATATAAGCAGCCAGTTTGTATGTAATTTATACATAATCTGTAACTATTAAATACCGATAGTATCAATTTCACAGAGTGAAATTCCTTTTTAACTGAGAGTCAACCCATCAAACTGAACAACTTTTACTATGGGAGCAAACCGATCGGAGCAAAAAAAAAATCTGCTGTTCTATACTAAAATGCAGTGCCTAATCGACTCAAATATATGCAACCGCAGATTTTTTTTGCTCCAATCAAGTTGCTCCCATAGTTAAAAGTTATTCAGTTTGATGGGTAGATTCTTAGTTTAAAAGGATGCTAATGATATCAATTTCACCCTGTATAAGTCTACATCGCGATGTAGACTGTAGGAGCAAAAAAAATCTGCTGTTGCATACATTTGAGTCGATTAGGCTAGGCACTGCAGTATGTAGAACTATATACTATTACCTATTCTGTGACTGCAGTTCAGTATAAGTACAGACAGGGTGTAACAAAACCCCCTAGTAATATTTTAGGAGGTGCTTCAGACCATGAAACTGAACAACTTTCACTATGGAGCCAACATGCCCAACATCAATAAAAAATTAAAAAAACCTGCTGTCCCATAGGTCCCATACATTTTAGTCGAGTCGGTACTGCAGTTTTGTATGGGACAGCTGATTTTTTTTATTTTTTCTCTTTGTTGGCTCCATAGTGAAAGTTGTTCAGTTTGATTGTCTGAAGCACCCCCTTAAATATTACTAGGGGGTTTTGTTACACCCTGTAAAACAGCAGATTTTTTGTTGCTCCGGTCGGTTTGCTCCCATAGTAAAAGTTGTTCAGTTTGATGGGTTGACTCTTAGTTTAAAAGGAATTTCACTCTTTGAAATTGATATTATCGGCATTTAATGGTGATTAGTTACAGATTATGTGTAAACAGCTTTCGGTGTACCTACAGAACTTTTATTAAACTTATTAAATGTCCATAGAAATTTTAGACTCTCGGAAGCTCAACCAGTCATATTGAGTGGCTCGTTGACCTTCCGAGGGTATAAATACAATAAACTGGCAAAAACAAGGACGAATTACTTCTAAGGCAAAAATGATATTCCAAACGACACAAATACGTTAAACAAATTGGTGTGACATTGACTCAGCATAGCTCAACTTTATGCACACTCACCGCCTAACAAAAGATCTTTTCAACGCGTTGTTCATTGGAACGCCAAGCTTTTCGCTGTTTCGGTCGGTAATATATTTTAAGAATATGTATCGAATATACCTACATATAGTTAAACATGTACAGGGTGTAACAAAACACCCTAGTAATACTTAAGGGGGTACTTCAGACCATCAAACTGAACAACTTTCACTATGGGGCCAACATAGAGAAAAAATAAAAAAAATCTGCTACAGATTGTACTTCGGTGAGTGTGTACAAGAGCTACATGAGCTCATCCCTCCTTCCCCTTTCTACTATCGGACTTCCAGACGCACCGCGGGATATCACCCCTTCACCCCTTCTTGGTTGACATCCCACATATCCGGACTAAGCGCCTCTCTGATTCTTTTATAATGCGCACAGCCAAGGATTAAACAGTATTTCCGAGCGCTTACAACCCGAATTCCTTTAAAACAGGAGTGAATAGGCATCTTCTGGGTTAGCTCGCTACATCTTCGACCTCATCTTTGTCCTAAGGACAGGATTGAGGTCAAGAGCAAACCCATTCTTGATTTAAAAAAAAAACATCAAATAGGGACAAAAACATTAGAAAACAGTTTTGATTTAAAAGTAAAGCAAACTTACTTAGCGTAGGTACATTGCAATACGGTTGTAAGGTAGGTATTGTGGTATATTGGTACGATATTGGTACGGGATTTGGTGTGGTAAGAAACTTTGCTAGGTATAGGTAGATACAACTCAGGTCACAATTAATATTTTATAAACAAAAGAATTCCGACTGTAAATTCTCTAAGCGCTAAGCTATCGCCTTCGAGATAAAGGAGGTCGGAATCTAGAACGCTCTCATTTATTTAACTTCCATTTGACTTTATTCTTCTTTTATTTAATATCTAGGCAAATACCTTGAGAAATGATATCCGCTAGTAATTTACAAGGGGATTCAAAGAGTGCACTTTTCGTACCATTGGAGTGGAACGTACTCCCGCTTCTGCATTTCCTGATAGATACAATCTCAGCGTCCTCAAGGAAAGAGTGAATAGGCCTTTTCTGGGTAGACAAATAATTTCCATCCTCGGCCTCGACATTGCTTAACCATCAGGTGACACAAGCCAATTATAAATAAAAAAAATAACAAACATATAGTTTTTAATCAGTGCTAAACACAATCCATAATCCGACCCTGTAAATTACGATTTTATTACGCGACTTTTAATATACGTTGGGAGGTATACTGAACTTACGACTTTTCGAGCGAACACATTTCGCACCTACGACGTATTTTTAGTTATTTTCTTCTACTCAACGTAGAGTTCTCTCTCTTACAATAACATCTTCCAATCAAACCATCTTCCCACTGCCACAGGATTACACAAGTGCGTGAGTTTTGAAGAACATCAGTTAACGAAACCTACTTATTGCAAAATCAATATATATTCGGCTTCGGTAAGTACAGGGTGTAACAAAACACCCTAGTAATACTTAAGGGGGTACTTCAGACCATAAATCTGAACAACTTTCACTATGGAGCCAACGTCGAAAAAAAATAAAAAATCTGCCATGTATGGGACATTTGAGTCGAGACGGTACTGTAGTTTTGTATGAAAGAACGGATTTTTTTTTCGCGATTTCGATGTTAGCTCCATAGTGAAAGTTGTTCAGTTTGATGGTCTGAAGCACCCCCTTAAGTATTACTAGGGTGTTTTGTTACACCCTACAGGCAGTGAATACAATTCTAACTAGATATCCTTAGATACATGTATAGTTAGATAGGTACTGAAAGATGCAGCCCATCGTAATTTAAACGCAGTTAGGAGGCGCGGAGTATGAAAGAGCAAAATCAAAATGGAGGCTGTCAATTACTACTAAGTACTTTTAAGAAAACGCATAGCCTTTTACTTTAGATAATTAAAAGCTAGAACAAGAGGCAGGACTTCATAAATGTATGCCCCGGCTAATGGAATAACACCCGTGGTATCCTGATTCAATCAACATTCTAACCACGATCTCTTTCACACGCTCTCCAACTGTTGTAATTCAACGGAATCAAATTAACGTGTCAGCTCGCTCGTTTTTCTTCGGAAACTTGTGTTTTAGCTCCAGATAACTTTGTTAATTAAATTTTGCATTTTTTTTCCTCGACAAGACGCTCTTTCCGCCCCACCTGAGTTGGATTAAACTTTTTCATGAACTGCATGATACATTTAGAGATAGCGGTATTCTTTATACTTAGTTACCTATACAGATTTACCTGTGTAACCTCTGATTAAAAAGAAGGGTGTTTAAAATCGTGATGTGTGTTATAATCTTATAATTATGTCTACAGGGTGAAATTGATATCATTAGCATCCTTTTAAACTAAGAGTCTACTCATCAAACTGAACAGCTTTTACTATGGGAGCAAACCGCTCGGAGCAAATAAAAAATCTGCTGTTCCATACTAAACTACAATGTCGACGAGCGAGTTCGCGACTCAAATGTATGCAACAGCAGATTTTTTTTGGCTCCGATCGGTTTGCTGCCAAGTTGTTCAGTTTGATGGGTAGACTCTTAGATTAAAAGGATGGTATCAATTTCACCCTGTATAATCACGTAAGTATACGATTATTTTAATATTCGGGAAACTCAAAGCCGATAGACGTCATTAAACCTTGAATAGCGTCCGTAATCGTTAAAAACTGAAAATGTTAACAAAAATGATTATATATTTTTCAATCATATCATTCCTTTAAAACTACATCAATTCACTAAAAGACGTTTCACGACATTCGACAATTGACGAAACCATGAAAATCAATGTGATTTCGATAGTATTTTTGCTTTGGGCATCTTTGCTACGGAATCATCAATCCCACTTCTTCTTTTTACTCCTGTACACCAGAATACGACCACTCACAATACTAGACGATAAAGTCCAGCGATTTAGGGGGATGACTCTTATCTGTCTTGTAACCCGCAATAAATTTAATCAAAGAAGATAGGAGGAGTAGAAAAGAGATTATAAATCGTATTGAGACGCAGTTTACCCTGTTCGAAAAAATATTTCTTCGATGATTCCATATTTTCTGAATTCCAAGACGTAATAGGCAATTAAAACTTTAGCTACATAATTAAAAGCGTTGCTATAATAAAATCAAGAAAATTGCTAAAACGTTCTTGTAATACGGTTATGCAGAGACGGGTAGTTCCCGAAATAGAGTCGGCGCTAAGGAAGGGTTAATAAGAGGGGATGTCGTTAATTTCGCTCCGTTAAGGCCCCACCACCTCCTGATATCGCGTCGAGTTTCAGAAGCCTTACAGAATTACCTGCGGTGAACAGAAGAGCAAACTACTTAACCTAATTAACAGAAAAAACCCTGCTTAAATAGGGGGAAGTCTCTATAATCTTTTGTCACTTTTTTCTTCAGATTTTTAAATCGAGCAACGTAATACGTAGTTTGTTAGACAGGAATTCGAAATTTTGGGTTAGCCTGTTTTGTGTCCCGGAATTAGGTGGGCAAAGAACTTAGAGTGAATAATTCAAAAATTTTAGCAGCGCATCTGTTGAATGAAACCGACGTTTCGTACAAAGCTTCAAAAAGTAAATTATATTGATGTATCTTAACTCATACTTGAGCTACTTAGGTACATCATAATATGATATACATACAACTACAAATATTGAAATAATAATTTAATAAGTTATTCGCATTTTAAGTTTTGAGGCAAAAATTATTTGTTATCATTTCAGCAATGAATGAAAGCGCTAACGTAATCATAGATACATTTTAATAATCTTGTTTTGGTAGTAAGTAGAATGAGTATGCCCGTGCGGTGGGTTGACAACTTGACATCGGGTTCAGTAAACTTTTAATTTTACAAACTATTTAATATTTTGAAAAAAAATTACCTATGTTGAAACCATGATAATTCGATAACTACTTTCTAGGTATGCGTTAATTCATTAACACGTTGGTTGTATTAGCAATAAAGTACTAATCTTTATTTACTTGCAGCTATTTAATAATAATAATAAAATAGTTTATTTCAGACATGGAGTCCATAAAATTTGTTAGTATACATAATAAAAACTTAGAAAACTAATGTTAGTAGGCACAGAATATTTTAATAGGTACAGTTACATTTTAACAGCATGCAGCTGTATCCAACGCTTCAGCATAGGGGAGTCCCATCGCTCTGCCACCACGCTCAGGACACTGTTGGAGCTGGCTCGCAGGCGGGTCAGCACGGACGCGCAACGTTTCCTCATGATGGCGTGGAAGCCGTCGGTGCGCGCCTCCGCGAACATGCCCGACGCGCTACACCACCGCGGCAGCCCCATCAATGCCCTGAACGCGTTGTTATACTGGACTCGCAGATCGCTGTATGCCCTCTGCGTAAAGTTAACCCACATACTGCACGTATAAAAAGACTGGCAGTACGCTTTAAAAAGCGTGACCTTTACTGGCTCAGTACAATGTGCGAATCTGCGGGCCAACATATTACATCGGACAGACAGCGATCTGCGTTCTCTCTCTATGTCCACATTATCTTTTAGGTCCTCAGTAACCCAGTGGCCCAAATACTTGAATTGCGCAACCTTACGCAGGGTTGTGCCGCAGAGTGAAACTGGTGGAGAATTTGCGTAGTTTTTTAAACCAGATCTAAAGGTCATAACTTCACTCTTTTTCGCATTGTATTTGAGCCCATGTTTTACAACGTAGGACTCACAAATAGACAAAAGTCTCCTCAATCCACTAATCGACGGGCTAAGCAGCACCATATCGTCCGCGTAGCTTATATTGTTTATACAGACTCCGTCAATATGGCATCCGACTCTGGCGCTGCTCAGCTCCTCGATTAGCCCATTCACATACAGATTAAACAATCTAGGAGAAGTCAGTCCACCCTGCCTGACCCCACACTCTAGTTTATAAACTTCAGAATAAGAACCAGCCCATCTGACGCGGTTTTGTTGATGGTCGTACCAATACCTGAATAAAGATGTGACTTCGTTTGGTACGCTGGTATCCTTCCGAAGCTTATCCCACAGCACATCGTACGAGACAAGGTCGAATGCTTTAGACAAGTCTAGAAAGCATGCAAAAACTGGTGTCTTCCTTGCCACATAGTATTGAACAGTCTGCTTGAGCGATAGTACAGCACTTTCCGTAGACAGGCCTGGCCTAAAGCCAAATTGTGCATCATTTAAATGAAGATGTTTATCTAAGCATTTATCAAGCAGACTGTCTAGTACCTTAGCCAAAGTAGTTGCTAAGGAGATTGGCCTATAGTTTGACAGATCAGCCGAGTCACCAGTTTTGTTTTTGACCACGGGTACAACTACTGTTTGCATGAGTTTATCAGGCAGATAGGAGTGGCTGAGGCACAAGGTGTAGAACATTGATAGCACACGGGGCAGGTGAACGCCAGCGTACCTCAGGTGCTCGATACTGAGGTGATCATGCCCTGGAGATTTACCTTTCACCATACTTTTAATGACGCGTGCCACATCCTCGGTTGAGAAGGTAATACTGCGCTCCGGGCATGAGTCCTCAGCCTCGTCCACCCGAGGGACGGGTTTCAAAGGTGACATGACTTTAAAGTGTTCACAAAAAATATTCGCTATTTTGTCGGGCTCACTTACCCCGGCGACACTCACAGGAACGCTAGCCTTTTGATTTAATTTATTAGTAGATTTCCAAAATTTCGAAAAGTTTTTACTAGTATGGTGTTGAGCTATGATGTCCATTTTAATTTTCTGCTCATTGTGCTGACACCATTTCAATTTATTTTTGAAATTACGCCTTGAGATTGACATGTCGTCATAAATAGGACCACATTTAACTGCACATAGGACATATTTAACTGCACTTTTTTTAAATCAAAATAACTGAAAACAATAATATAATTCTGTGTTGACTGTACTAACATCACAATCTCATGTAAATATTTGCAGTATGCCTATCCGTAAAAGTAAGCCGGATATTGAACAAAAAAAGAAATATAAATCATCAGCATATCTGCAATTCGAACACATATAAAAATGAAACCAATAAGACTGTGCAAACATTTTATCGATGGTATAGAATTTTGATTAACAACAACACGCGTGTTGAACGTCGCAACATGGCCAACATTCGATTTTGAATAGAATCTGACTTTCAGTCCGCTATTTGTTGAAGACCAGCGTGGTGTAATCAATTATTTGGTGAGGATTAAACGACTGTCAGTTTGTTTGCCATGGACACGGCGAGCCATTTCCAATGAAAGGATTTTGTCCTGAAAATAGACCGGTGCATTTCATAAATGGCATAAAATAACATCATATTCCTTTTCGAGATGTTGATAGTAAACACTTTGTCGTTTTTTGTAAAAACTTAAATCGTCAATTCGAAATAAAAATATCATATAAAATAATATAAGGTTCTACAAAATTAGATGAAACTATTTTAATGCGTTGATCAGACAATCCAAAGACTAAATCTCAAAAAAAAAATCTGCTGTTCCTTAAAACTGCAAATATCGATACCTGACCCGAGTTTATCCGATAGCTAATTTTTTTTTTTGCACACGTATATTGCATTGGTCCCATAGAAAAAGTTTTTCAGTCAAAGGCAAGAAACAAGCATTAATTAAGAGTACTTAAACTAGCGAATTAATTATCTTTCATGTTAGAATATAAAGTTTTAATTTATTAATTTAAATAATACTTTAACAGTATCTGTGCCCACGCAGATAAAAGCGTAATGCATTGAACGTGTTTATTCAATCCCCATAGAGACAGCGCTGGGGCTATAAAAATAAATTACTATGTTAAATTTCGTACTACCCTACACGAGGGATTCGACGATTAGTTTCGTTAGTGACGGTTTGTATGGAAACATTGTAATTTAAAGAAAAAGTTGTTAGTTGTAAATTATTGTTCAACTATCGACCCGCACCGGCTTCGCTCGGGTTGGACAAATAACACAAACCTTCCTCGTGACATACCTAATGATTCACATGTATAGTTTTAAAGTTACAGTGCCTCAAGAATAGAAAAGAATAGAATAGAAAAATTTTTTATTTGGATCTCCGACACACATACAATCTTACATCATGGATACATTCAAAGACTTCCTTACAAATCTAAAATTAATCCTATCATTGAAACTGTATATTTTAACGAAAATCTGACAAGACTGAGTAGTTTTATATTAAATAACAACAACTTATCACAAAACATAAAAGCCGATGAACACACTAAACCTAATAAAACCGGTCAAGTGCGAGTCGGGCTACTCGCGCACCGAGGGTTCCGTACCACACCACCACAGAACACAACATTATTAACTTAGAAAAAAAAACTTTTTTTGGTCCGGGACCTTTAGCGCAAGACCGACTCACACTTGGCCGGTTTTTAGTATTTGTTGTTATTCTGTAGAGTTTGCTCTATAATCACACTAAGTTTGACGCTTGTATGTATTACCGTTTTTACGATAGAGCGTGAAAAAAAAAGTTGATAAAAACTAGTTTCATGTTGAGAACTCCCTTAATTTTTAACTTTTTGACATTTTTATTATTTTTTAACAAATCCGCCGCAAAATTTCAACTATGTAGCTATTACGGTTCAAAAGTTACAGCCCTAAATAGGTAGGACGGTAGGACGGACGGACGGACGGACGAACGGACAACGTAGGCTTAGTAATGGTTCCCGTTTTCACCCTTTGGGTACGGAACCCTAAAAATTACAAATAATACACACACTCCAGAGCGTCGCCGCAAGACATAGTGCCCAACAGCATGTCTTGACAACATACAAGTATAAAGATTAGTCTCTAGATTGTTTCTGAAAAAAGTCATTGACTTTAATTGGTTAGTATTCAAAATATAACCAAAGTTCGATTGTATGGAGCGCGCCGCAAACACTATCCTCTTAAATCCAACCTGAAGGCCCCTTTAGGCATTATGAAACACTTCTGATGCCCACTGCCCAGTGGCTCGAGTCACTGCCTCCCAACACTACTCTGTAGTGGTCACCAGATTCAAGAGGGAAAGGATAAAACGAGCGAATCTATGTTTCGCACACACTTCTATAGAGTCGATAGAAGCATATTCAAAATTCTTTCAGCCCAATATTTTGCCACACGACAGCACACACAATATACACACTCGGGCGAATTAACTTGGCACCTGGCTCGCACGTGGCTCGGAATAAAAAACTCGGCAAACTCGGAAAGAATAGCTCGAAAATGCTAAAGCGTAGGGACACGTGCAACGGTGACTGAAATGCTATGCTACGGCCTCGCACGGCGGCTACGAGTTCCCGCGGGGGGGTAGCAGGAGGGGTGTCAAATTCCGAGCCACGTGCGAGCCGGGTGCCTAGTTAATTCGCCCGGGTTGTATCTATGCAAGATCCTAGTAGAAACTGTGACGTCATAAAGTTGGCCATACAAAGTAAAAAAAAATCGTCTAGTCATGCTGTGTGGGGTATCAAATGAAAGGGCTTTATGAGTAAGTACATTATAATAATATGGCATAGTAAAACATTTTCACTATTTACTTGAACAAATCATTAGAAATAGTAAAAATAATCCACAATTCAGAGTTCACTTTAAAGTGAACCATACATTTTAGTCGAGTCGGTACAGCTGTTTTATTTCGCGATTTTAAAGTTGGCTCCATAGTGAAATTGTTCAGTTTGATGGTCTGAAGCAGCCCCTTAAGTATTACTAGGGTGTTTTGTTACACCCTGTATGTACTCTAATCCTTTATACAGTCCTAAATGTATGTATTTTATAATTTACTAGCGTTTACCTGCGACTTCGTCCGCACAAATTATATACCAGATTTTAAGTCAGATCATAAGCTATCAAACAAAAAAAGTTTCATCAAAATCGGTTCAGTAGTTTTTTCATGATGCTCGATCAAACAAACAAACAAAAACACAAACAGACAGACAAAAATTCTAAAAAAAGTTTGATTTGGAGTCAGGGACACCTAAAAACCATATCGTAATCTTTTTTTGGAAATATCTTCAATGTACAGACACACTTCTCTTACAGTTTTATAATAGTTTAGATAGTCACTTCAGTAGGTACTTATTTTTCAAAGAAAACTAAGATTCATCTTGGGACTTGTATATACTTTAATAATAAAAACAAGCGCATTGTTTGTGCCATCTCAACGTAAAGAATAAGAAAAAATATATTTTTACAATGACTTTTATAAAGAAAAACAGAACAATTCAGTTCTTGAAAGTATTTTTCTGCAAAGTCTTTATTTTCAGAAGAGTCATCCATATCTGAGAAGAATAATAAGAACGTTAAATCCCAATTACTTGAGAAATATCCACCCACAATAGAACAGGCAAAAAATGCGCCTACTTAGATATATCTTTGCAAAATCATACCTTGATACATTTTATTAATGCATTTTCTATTTATTTATTTACTATCTATATTTATAAAACAATTCCGTGACTGACTGACTGATAGACAACGCAGAGCCTAAACCGCTAAAGTTATATTCTACAGAGGATGTAGGGGTGGGTGCACTAAGGAATTTTCGAAAATCGACCCCTAGAGGGGTATTCCACGCGGTCGAAGTCGCGGGTCAAAGGCTCGTTCATTAATATAGGTAGGTACCTGTTTCAATCATCGTTGTTTTTTTAGCTACCTTAGACCTTTAGACTTATTTACCTACACTACGTTCACCTTCTATTCTAGACATGATTTTATATGTATGTTATGTTGTCATAAAAGTGAATCGTTTTGAGGAAAAAATATCTTTATAAACTTAAACCTATTTGTCAATAATGGCTTTCATAATATTTTTAGACGGAATTTCAAAACGGCTAGGTCTAACTATGTTTTAAATAAATTATTTACCTATCGCGACCACACAGTCAACAGTAAAATTATTTTATCTATTTCATCTTTGAGAAGAGCAAAGTAAACCACACGGGCAAAGGACAGTTGGTACTTTGGTTATGTGTCCCTGTCCCTGTCCTTTCTTCATAAAAAACCACACAGTACAATGACTCTTATATCTAAGGACACAAGGGAGTCTTAATGCCACTACTAAAATTTTTGTTTTACTTCAGTAACAGAAGTTTTGGACATTGTCAGTCTCAAATATTATTGATTTTGAACATGTTACAGCCATGTTGTGCTATTTCGAATCAAATTAAAGATTGAAAAATTCAGTCTCGGGCGGGACTTGAACCCGCACCCTTCCAAACCGGGGAAGTGCGTTATCCAATTTCGCTACCGAGCCCACTAGCCAGAGAACGAATTTTTCAATCTGTTGCGTCTTGAGGGGACGTGAGCGACATCTACTGGCAGCTATTACAAACTAGCCAACCCGCAAGTTCAGAATTACAACTGAAATTCATACGGTATAGATGACACACCCTGTTCCAATTTCAAATATTATTGATTTTGAACATGTTACAGCCATGTTGTGCTATTTCGAATCAAATTAAAGATTGAAAAATTCAGTCTCGGGCGGGACTTGAACCCGCACCCTTCCAAACCGGGGAAGTGCGTTATCCAATTTCGCTACCGAGCCCACTAGCCAGAGAACGAATTTTTCAATCTGTTGCGTCTTGAGGGGACGTGAGCGACATCTACTGGCAGCTATTACAAACTAGCCAACCCGCAAGTTCAGAATTACAACTGAAATTCATACGGTATAGATGACACACCCTGTTCCAATTTCAAATATTATTGATTTTGAACATGTTACAGCCATGTTGTGCTATTTCGAATCAAATTAAAGATTGAAAAATTCAGTCTCGGGCGGGACTTGAACCCGCACCCTTCCAAACCGGGGAAGTGCGTTATCCAATTTCGCTACCGAGCCCACTAGCCAGAGAACGAATTTTTCAATCTGTTGCGTCTTGAGGGGACGTGAGCGACATCTACTGGCAGCTATTACAAACTAGCCAACCCGCAAGTTCAGAATTACAACTGAAATTCATACGGTATAGATGACACACCCTGTTCCAATTTCAAATATTATTGATTTTGAACATGTTACAGCCATGTTGTGCTATTTCGAATCAAATTAAAGATTGAAAAATTCAGTCTCGGGCGGGACTTGAACCCGCACCCTTCCAAACCGGGGAAGTGCGTTATCCAATTTCGCTACCGAGCCCACTAGCCAGAGAACGAATTTTTCAATCTGTTGCGTCTTGAGGGGACGTGAGCGACATCTACTGGCAGCTATTACAAACTAGCCAACCCGCAAGTTCAGAATTACAACTGAAATTCATACGGTATAGATGACACACCCTGTTCCAATTTCAAATATTATTGATTTTGAACATGTTACAGCCATGTTGTGCTATTTCGAATCAAATTAAAGATTGAAAAATTCAGTCTCGGGCGGGACTTGAACCCGCACCCTTCCAAACCGGGGAAGTGCGTTATCCAATTTCGGTAGATGTCGCTCACGTCCCCTCAAGACGCAACAGATTGAAAAATTCGTTCTCTGGCTAGTGGGCTCGGTAGCGAAATTGGATAACGCACTTCCCCGGTTTGGAAGGGTGCGGGTTCAAGTCCCGCCCGAGACTGAATTTTTCAATCTTTAATTTGATTCGTAATAGCACAACATGGCTGTAACATGTTCAAAATCAATAATATTTGAAATTGGAACAGGGTGTGTCATCTATACCGTATGAATTTCAGTTGTAATTCTGAACTTGCGGGTTGGCTAGTTTGTAATAGCTGCCAGTAGATGTCGCTCACGTCCCCTCAAGACGCAACAGATTGAAAAATTCGTTCTCTGGCTAGTGGGCTCGGTAGCGAAATTGGATAACGCACTTCCCCGGTTTGGAAGGGTGCGGGTTCAAGTCCCGCCCGAGACTGAATTTTTCAATCTTTAATTTGATTCGAAATAGCACAACATGGCTGTAACATGTTCAAAATCAATAATATTTGAAATTGGAACAGGGTGTGTCATCTATACCGTATGAATTTCAGTTGTAATTCTGAACTTGCGGGTTGGCTAGTTTGTAATAGCTGCCAGTAGATGTCGCTCACGTCCCCTCAAGACGCAACAGATTGAAAAAATTCGTTCTCTGGCTAGTGGGCTCGGTAGCGAAATTGGATAACGCACTTCCCCGGTTTGGAAGGGTGCGGGTTCAAGTCCCGCCCGAGACTGAATTTTTCAATCTTTAATTTGATTCGAAATAGCACAACATGGCTGTAACATGTTCAAAATCAATAATATTTGAAATTGGAACAGGGTGTGTCATCTATACCGTATGAATTTCAGTTGTAATTCTGAACTTGCGGGTTGGCTAGTTTGTAATAGCTGCCAGTAGATGTCGCTCACGTCCCCTCAAGACGCAACAGATTGAAAAATTCGTTCTCTGGCTAGTGGGCTCGGTAGCGAAATTGGATAACGCACTTCCCCGGTTTGGAAGGGTGCGGGTTCAAGTCCCGCCCGAGACTGAATTTTTCAATCTTTAATTTGATTCGAAATAGCACAACATGGCTGTAACATGTTCAAAATCAATAATATTTGAAATTGGAACAGGGTGTGTCATCTATACCGTATGAATTTCAGTTGTAATTCTGAACTTGCGGGTTGGCTAGTTTGTAATAGCTGCCAGTAGATGTCGCTCACGTCCCCTCAAGACGCAACAGATTGAAAAATTCGTTCTCTGGCTAGTGGGCTCGGTAGCGAAATTGGATAACGCACTTCCCCGGTTTGGAAGGGTGCGGGTTCAAGTCCCGCCCGAGACTGAATTTTTCAATCTTTAATTTGATTCGAAATAGCACAACATGGCTGTAACATGTTCAAAATCAATAATATTTGAAATTGGAACAGGGTGTGTCATCTATACCGTATGAATTTCAGTTGTAATTCTGAACTTGCGGGTTGGCTAGTTTGTAATAGCTGCCAGTAGATGTCGCTCACGTCCCCTCAAGACGCAACAGATTGAAAAATTCGTTCTCTGGCTAGTGGGCTCGGTAGCGAAATTGGATAACGCACTTCCCCGGTTTGGAAGGGTGCGGGTTCAAGTCCCGCCCGAGACTGAATTTTTCAATCTTTAATTTGATTCGAAATAGCACAACATGGCTGTAACATGTTCAAAATCAATAATATTTGAAATTGGAACAGGGTGTGTCATCTATACCGTATGAATTTCAGTTGTAATTCTGAACTTGCGGGTTGGCTAGTTTGTAATAGCTGCCAGTAGATGTCGCTCACGTCCCCTCAAGACGCAACAGATTGAAAAATTCGTTCTCTGGCTAGTGGGCTCGGTAGCGAAATTGGATAACGCACTTCCCCGGTTTGGAAGGGTGCGGGTTCAAGTCCCGCCCGAGACTGAATTTTTCAATCTTTAATTTGATTCGAAATAGCACAACATGGCTGTAACATGTTCAAAATCAATAATATTTGAAATTGGAACAGGGTGTGTCATCTATACCGTATGAATTTCAGTTGTAATTCTGAACTTGCGGGTTGGCTAGTTTGTAATAGCTGCCAGTAGATGTCGCTCACGTCCCCTCAAGACGCAACAGATTGAAAAAATTCGTTCTCTGGCTAGTGGGCTCGGTAGCGAAATTGGATAACGCACTTCCCCGGTTTGGAAGGGTGCGGGTTCAAGTCCCGCCCGAGACTGAATTTTTCAATCTTTAATTTGATTCGAAATAGCACAACATGGCTGTAACATGTTCAAAATCAATAATATTTGAAATTGGAACAGGGTGTGTCATCTATACCGTATGAATTTCAGTTGTAATTCTGAACTTGCGGGTTGGCTAGTTTGTAATAGCTGCCAGTAGATGTCGCTCACGTCCCCTCAAGACGCAACAGATTGAAAAATTCGTTCTCTGGCTAGTGGGCTCGGTAGCGAAATTGGATAACGCACTTCCCCGGTTTGGAAGGGTGCGGGTTCAAGTCCCGCCCGAGACTGAATTTTTCAATCTTTAATTTGATTCGAAATAGCACAACATGGCTGTAACATGTTCAAAATCAATAATATTTGAAATTGGAACAGGGTGTGTCATCTATACCGTATGAATTTCAGTTGTAATTCTGAACTTGCGGGTTGGCTAGTTTGTAATAGCTGCCAGTAGATGTCGCTCACGTCCCCTCAAGACGCAACAGATTGAAAAATTCGTTCTCTGGCTAGTGGGCTCGGTAGCGAAATTGGATAACGCACTTCCCCGGTTTGGAAGGGTGCGGGTTCAAGTCCCGCCCGAGACTGAATTTTTCAATCTTTAATTTGATTGTCAGTCTCATGTGATATATGAGACGAGACATTGAACTGTTATTAAAGTTCATTGAATTATGAAGTAGTCTTTGGCACAGAATAGGTTAAGTACCGTAAGTAAGTGGGCGGGGCACATTGCTCGCAGAACCGATGGCCGGTGGGGCCGAAAAGTTCTCGAGTGGCGACCACGTACCGGAAAGCGCAGCGTGGGTAATCCCCTCACACGGTGGACCGACGACCTGGTGAAGGCGGCGGGAAAACGTTGGATGAGGGCAGCGCAGGACCGGTCGTTATGGCGATCCTTGGGCGAGGCCTATGTCCAGCAGTGGACGTCCATCGGCTGAGATGATGATGATGATGATGAGGTTAAGTACCTATATAAGGTCTAACAAAAATGAGCTGAAACTATGTTAAGGGGATGATCAGACCATCAAAGTGAACAACTTTTTCTATGAGACCAATAATAGAAATCGCCAAAAAAAAAATCAGCTGTCCCATACATTTCAGTCGAGCTATGTTTGCAGTTTTGTATGGGACACCTGATTTTTTTTTCGCGATTTCGATATTGGTCCCATACAGAAAGTTGTTCGGTTTGATGGTCTGATCATCCCCTTAAAATAGTTTCAGCTAATTATTGTTAGACCTTATAATATAGTTCTACATAATATTATCTTTGGTTAAGGACTCTAATTACCAAGACAAAGTATGAAAATGGCTAAATTCGCGGGCCTTCTACCTTAAGAACGATGAAAGCAAAACCATTTAATACAATTTCTACCTAAACAAAAATAAAGCCGGTCAAGTGCGAGTCGGGCTACTCGCGCACCGGGGGTTCCGTACCACACCACCACAGAACACAACATTATTAACTTAGAAAAAAAAACTTTTTCTGTCCGGGACCTTTAGCGCAAGACCGACTCACACTTGGCCGGTTTTTAGTATCTGTTGTTATTCTGTAGAGTTTACTCTATAATCAAACTAAGTTTGACGCTTTTATGTATTACCATTTTTACGATAGAGCGTGAAGAAAAAACTTTGATAAAAACTAGTTTCTTGTTGAGAACCCCCCTTAATTTTTAACTTTTTCATATTTTTATTATTTGTTAACAAATCCGCCGTAATAATGCATAATCTGAGAAAATGTCAACTATCTAGCTATTACGGTTCAAAAGTTACAGCCCTAAATAGGTAGGATAGACGGACGGACAACGTAGGCTTAGTAATAGGGTCCCGTTTTCACCCTTAGGGTACGGAACCCTAAAAAAGAAAACTACTGGTACGGACAGATGAGCGGACTGAACGATTTTATAAGGCTTCCCTTATTGGCCTACAGAACCCCGAAAATAGTGACCGCTACACCACAGCTCTATTACTTGCAAACATAGATCAGTGAGTTCAAGAAATGCTACGAGGCGCACAAATGGTCATCAAACATTTAAGATATAATACCGAAGTCAAGCACGCGGGAAATCTCCTCGGAATTCCAACTGTCACCTGGCTGGAAGCTGCCGGCATCGAATACCACGTCCTTTACATCCACCTGGATATCTCGACCAAATATAGAGCCCTCTTACCCCCTTTCACTGCCTCTAACACATCTGATTCTAAAGGAACCAGGGAAGGGAGGGAGGTCAGTTGAAACTGGTCGTGTCACGTGTAAACGTAGTGTAGAATTTCACGAATAATTCAACTTCTGACTTCAACACCATTTGTAGGATTATGAACATTTATTTTGAGATTAAAACTGTTGTTTATATTGTTAGTCGTACATTCTAAAATTGAAATAAACAAACATACGCAGGTATAGATAAAATGTCAGATCTTGACAATTTTACACTATGTAATGCAATGTTCAAAGATTTTTAATCTTTGTTATACATTTTGTTTTGTTTAAAAGATGTGTGTTGTAGAGTTTCTGGCCGCATCTTCTCTCAACGTAGGACATAGCTGAACTGTTTTATTTTTCTATGTACAACATCTAATAATTTACCTATGATCCACAATAAATACATTTTCATTTTCATTTTCACGTAACACCTTCTGACGCGGTGGTAGAGCCAAAAAATTACGTCAAAAAGCTATCTATATGATATTATTTTGAATACAAAATTTTGAATTTTGAATTTTTTGACTCATGATTGCATTCCTTTTCGGGGTGGTCGGCTAGGTATTTTATTTACTATAATTTTCAGGAAAATCGCTCAGTTTTTAGGACATTTTTTTATTTCAAGGTCGAATAGCAATCAATCACCACAAACAACCGACAAGTAGGTAATACAATAAATGCATTAGACTTTGACTTCAAAAAGGCGTAGGTATATGAACAGAAAGTCTATACCAACCAAATGAGGATACGGAGATGGTCATCGGTTGTAACTATACTCGATAAAGTGCGTAACGAACATGTTATAGGAAGTTTCAAAGTAGCATCCATCACATAAGAACTCACAAAACAGCCATTGAGGTGGTATAGACACGTTAAATAATAATAAATAAAATAATATGTTGTTAAATTAAGCTATATTATATTTTTTTATGTATTTTAGGATAAGGTTTTTATAATATGGGCCCGTGATGATTTTATATTGAATCAAATAAACAAATTCAAATTTAAAAAAATTATAAAAATATGCGGCGTGGTGACGACCATGTTGTGAAGAAAGCATTGGCCCTCCCCAAAGCCAAAAGAGGTGTTACGCCCGCCAGGTACTTGGTGGTTCACGGTGTCAAAGGACTTGGAACGAGCCCAATTGAATGAGCAAACAACCCAGGAGAGAAAGTCCTGGCGCACAAGAACAAGAGGAGCTTGCCTCAAATAATGGGATAAGGCGAAGATAAAGAAGAAAGTGGAATTTCGAATGAAGTGATGACAAGTGGCTAGATTTTTGCCCACAAAAAAACAGTAGGAACCATATTCTGTAATTGTCTTGTACAATGCCCTTTAGAAAAAATGTGATGGAATATTCTAAGCTGGAATCCAAATGGCTTAGTTAGATGTTAGATAAAGGCACTAAAGATTCAACGGTGAAGATTCAAGAGTGAAGGACATGAGTATTTATGAAAGTGCTCATATTAATATGTCCAGAAAAACGTTATCTCAGTCTAAGAACCTTAATACTTTCGGCAGACGCATGTCAAAACCTAAGCCTAGAGATTTATTTTATTCATATAATAATCTTGAAAAATACTTTAAGAAAATACAGCGAATGATAAATTTCTAGTAGAATATAAATCATTTATTATAAATAGTGTGATGAATGACCTGTCTGATGCAGACACCCGATGAGACTTTACAAGTACTAAGAATGTGCCTAAGTCTGGACCTAAATGTTTGCCTAAACTATTTAAAGAAAATACTCAATAATGTAAGTTTAAGTAAGTAGGTACCTTATAATTATAAATCAATGAGAATTCTATTGAATTTTAGTAAATGTCATTATACTTGCAACTCAATATATTATAGTATAGTTTCGTTGTTTATAATTCTCAGAGTAATAATCGTTTTATGGGGCCCACTCGACGAGTCGGCGAGTCACCGCCTGCCCTATTTACAATTTTGAGACTAGTCATGACAGGCGTCCGTTAATCTCCTCCCATAGCCCAGTATCCATCCATCCAACTTTCACCTCCATAGCCCAAGACCTTATTTTTCCATCGCGGCCATAGCGCCGTACTCCAATAGTCTTAACACATGGCGGGCACCATCCCCGTGTGTATCATATTGTGCGCTCGGAGATGGTATCCGCCATTTGTGTATCCCTTACATTTAGATTAACTTGTCTTCTGAACGGGCCTCTACATGTTGGCTTCGGCCCCATGCACGCCTTCCAAAGGTCCGGGACTTAATTGCCCGTGATTACGGAACGTAAGACTTATAAATAATAAAAATATTTATTAGACTCAAATAAACGATTACAATATGCCTGATAATTAACAAGTTAAGTAAGTTAAGTTTCTAAGAAATGTTTTTCTTAGACGGGACCTAAAAGGCCTTGTTACCTAAGAGTCAGTGATTCTTCCGGGCGGGCGGTTGTTACAAGTTTATAATCAGCATGTAGGATATAATGTGCAAGTTGTTTTAGTTTTGAATCTGGTTGGTTTCACATTCGTGGAGGCAAATTGATAGCAACCTTGCCTTGCTTTCTAATATAACCAAAAACGGACTGGGTTCGACTATAGGAACAGGAAAATTCAAGCTGCAGCCAGACCCTGGTGATGCAGCCAGACATGTTTCAATTGTGTACAAATTTTACAATGGATAAGTACAAAGCAGAACAGACGAATACCTTTTTTTAAAGATATTTCGTAACTTAAAATTATCGAGCTTGATTTTTTGAGCGGACTCCCTTCATGTATGAGATATTGGCCCCGATTCGGACTGTGCCACGACTTAACTTAACTAAATTTATTCCTGTCACTTTCTAAAATAAGATTAAGAATAGAGACAGAAAACCAACAACTGACTTTAGTGCTGTCAAAGTGACGTTACACGCCCAAAATAAGATGGGATCATAATGTACGCCATCTTATTTAAGGCGTTTTTGGGCGTGTAACGTCACTTTGACAGCACTAAAGTCAGCTGTTGGTTTTCTGTCTCTTTTCTTAATCTTATTTTAGAAAGTGACAGGAATAAATTTAGTTAAGTCGTGGCACAGTCCGAATCGGGGCCATAGTCTTAGGAAAAGGTAAATCCTTCATAAAGAATTTTTCCTACATATGCAATGTTTACCAAACGGTGCCCGTGCTTTAGATTAAATTCAGCTCGCATCATTCCCAGCAATATGGTAACTCGCGCACAGAAACAGCCAGTGCCTGAGTAATGACTGTAAGGAAAACAGCTTTCATCGACAAAGGCCCATTATGTCAAAAACAAACCCGACCTCCCGTAGCCAATTCCCCCATGTTTGCTGAGGGCTGCTCTCTTATAAATATGCAAATGTTATTCTCCGTTTAGCTCGGCACAGCAATAATATTTATATTGAAATTGGCGCCCGTCATACGCCCTTGAACTCAACTATTATTATACTGTACAAACAACCCTTTACATTTGATCGGTCGGTGGATTGACGCTGCTATCAATGTTTGACAAACTTCGGGTTAATGGAGTACAGCTACAGATCTGTGTATCTTGCCACAACAATGACGCAAGAGCGGACGCTCTGGAGATAAAAACTGGCGGATCGGTTACCCTCAAAAGGCTAACGTTTGATATAAAAAGGTTTTTTTGAGTTTTGTACCGAATTCAAAGAGTTTTATACTTAGTATGAATAGGAGACCCTCCATTTATTCAGTATTAAATAGATTGGAGAAATAAAGAGGGATTTACCCAGCAGTGGCACTGAACTGAGCGCTATAAGAAAACGTTTGAAATCTAGAAAGATAACACATTACATGTCAATAGATCGTTACGACAATTAACTTCTCATCAAATCATCGTATTGAACACCGCAGCACCCGTCACCTTTTAGAATCAAAGCTAGACATCTCAGAATACTCATCTTCCTTTCAAAGGCACGGACGTTAACCCTCATTTAACAAAGGGACAAGTAATATACCTGCCCGCGAACGTCCATCTCTTATAAAAGATACAGTGGCACGACAGAATGACAGCAACTCACTTCCACTTTCCCTAATAAAGGGGCAGTCGTAAAAAGCCACTACAATCATCATAAGTCGACGGCAGTCGTGTGGACGTCTCACAAAGCCGGTTAAAAATTAACGACGGATGGCTCGTCTATAGTGGCGAGAAGGCCGGGTTTACGTGGGCTTTAAACCTGAGTTATATTTGTGTCATATAAACGGAGAAGCCGTGTCTCGTTGACTCATGAAACGAATGTCCAAACAGCTGTACCTACTTTGATAAATGAAAATTACATTAGGTACCTTTAAGAGCAGTCTCCCACGAAATGAGATTTTCGCAATTGCGTGAACGTTTTCATTCCAATGAAGTTCGGACCGAAACGGTCACGATGATTACAACGAAAATCGAAAGTCAGAGTACAGCCTTATACCCTGTACGAAATCGAACCGATAGTTTTTTTTTTTTTTTTTTTATTAACTATGGGTTTGCTCTTGACCTCAATCCAGTCCTCAGGACGAAGATGGGGTCGTAGATGTAGCGAGCTGCTGCGTGCTAATCAACATTTCATTTCAAATGTAATGTAACTTATTGAAGTTAAACAAAAAGATTTCATGCAAACGAGCCACCGGCCACAGCTACCGGTGGCTGTCGCGGACACTGCTATAGCGAATCGTGGCGAAAGGCAGCACGCGTGCGGCGAGTCCCTTCAAAATGTATGAAAAGGCGTGTGAACTGTTTTTCCCTGGCTGCCAGTGGCTGTGGTCAGAGGCTCGTTTGCGCCGAGACTTAACCTCTACGAATAAGCGCTTCTATAGAGGCAAGAAACTGAACTTTGATCACTACGAAGAGAATGAGACCAAAATAATAATTCCCAACAATATCAAAATAATTAAATATACCTACTGGCAAATTCAGATGGTTATCTAATCGCTTACTTGTCAGTTTGCTTTCCCATCCCTCCCATATTTGCAATTTAATTAAAGTTTTTTTTGCTCACGCACCATAAAATGAGTTTTTCCACTTTATAGTCGCTGAGGGTGCAACTACGTGTTTAGAAATTAGTTTTGGTGCGGTGTCCAGTGTGGCATGTTATAATTTATAGAATGTTACATTATATTGGTAAGTACCAAGCCGAAAGTCAAACATAGATTGAGTTCAATGTCCTCTCTGCAACTATACCCTGATACAATAGCCTCGGTGTCTTCAAGGCATGAGTGAATAGGTATATTCTGGTTAAAGGTGTTTCACCGATCAGGTCCGATCTTGTATGGAGTACTCTGCTCAGTCAAATATCAACTTGACGCACTCGACTCGGTTGAACGCAGAGCCAGGAGGCTCATTAGCGACAGAAAGCTGGTGGAGACCAAGCTTCATAGCCTAGCCCACCGCCGCAGAGTGGCCTGCTTGTCGGTCTTCTACAGATTGTACTTCGGTGAGTGTGCCCAAGAACTATATGAGCTCATCCCGCCTTCCCCTTTCTACTATCGGACTTCCAGACGCACCGCGGGATATCACCCCTTCTTGGTTGACATCCCACCTATCCGCACCAAGCGCCTTTCTGAATCTTTTATAATGCGCACAGCCAAGGAGTGAAGCGCTTACAACCCGAATTCCTTTAAAGTACGAATGAAATCTTCTGGGTAAGCTCGCTACATCTTCGACCCCATCTTTGTTATGAGGACTGGATTGAGGGCAAGAGCAAACCCATCCGTAATAAAAAAAAACCCTCAGCCTCGAAATCACTTACGCATACCACGAAGAATGAACCCGGCTTCGGAAAGAGCCCATCATGTTAGTCGAAGTTTTTTAGAAATTGTTGCAATACCTACTTCTAGAATTGGCTATTACATTTTATTAGATGGTTCAGAAGAATCTTTAATGGAAGCAAAATTAAAAACCAGCTAAAAAAAGGTTATAAAAATAAATTTTAAAAGTAACTACCAACGGGCAGTGCCATACGGTGCTAATGCGTTTCAGAAATTATTTTTTGCAGGTGTGTCTTCGTTAAGTGTACTTTAATAGTTGCTGATGACCGTTTAAATTAATTAAATGTATTTTTAAAATTAACGCAAGCTTTTTCATATTGCTTAATGGAATCCATGTTCCGACCTTTGTACTTTTAGGTCTGTACCTAAGTTGCGTTGTTAAACACGAATAAAATTATTCGAAAATCTAATAAAACTATTCGAAGTAAAATCGTTTTGATTGTAGGTACATAAAACTACTTGTTTTACCAACACATGTTCCCGTCATTGATCGTAGCGAGATAAAATATAGGTAGGTATATCAGTTTTTAAGTCTAATCTTATGCTTTCAAACACAGAAAGTGTAATTAAACACGGTCCAGTAGTTTTGGCGTGATGTTCGAACAAACAAATAAATAGACAGACAAAAAATTTTAAATCTGTAATATGGAATCAGGGAACATATCACCTTGTTTTGGTAAATGCCAATGTACAGGCATTTATATTAGGTACAGTGTTATAAAAGTGTCGATACCTACATATTTAAAATGACGAATGTTTCCTTTTCTACGTGGTCAGAAACTTATCATAATTACAATACTATCTTTAAGGTTAATTTTAGCCAAGTTCATCTGTCACATTTCATTATGGTTTCTACTTGTAAGGATGTTATGCATATAAGGATTATCAAGTAGTGAATTCAAGTAGTTTTGTTTCCTCTACAAAAATATTGCAAAAGGAACCTTATGTCGCTTCCATACGACTTTCACATGAACGCTACAACAAATAGGGTGACCTATAAGCCGGAAAACATACATCTTAATAAAGAGTTATAGCCAAACAACCGAAGTTATTAGCAACTTTGTCGTTTTAACTTCTTCAGTGGGTACCTAGTACTAATTCCGGAATCCACTTTTTCATATTAAATTTTGCAGCTATTTATAGCCTTTAACACGAGAAACAGAGAATAATACTTTTGATAAAACAAATTAATTTGTTTATACGAGTATGTACGTACCCCAAGTACCCCAAGTAGGTACGTACCATGTACGTACAGTGATTCAATTTTATGATTTTGTAAATTTGTTTTTTTTAAAGTGGGTATTGGTTAAACACCTCGTCGGGATTTTGGATTTTAGCGCATCCTCTAGCTCAGGTAAATATGCGTAATTATGGAGAGGAGACTGGTGCCTGACTCCAGATAACATAGAAGGTTCTTGGTCCTCGATTTTGCAAGTCTTCACTTCCTCCAGCCTCATGGAAAAGGAACATTCTAAATACAAAAATGAACACCAATGCTAGTCTACATACATACATATGCTCACGCCTATGTCCCACTACTGGGGTAGGCAGAGACAACAGATCGCCACATGCTATGATTCTGACACACATCTCTCGCCACCTCAACATCCATAAGTCTCTTCATACAAGCTCGTCGGTTCCGGGTACATTTTATTTGGCCCTTCATTAGTACGCGTCCGATTTGGTCAGCGTACGTGCGCCTAGGGCGACCCCTTTCAACCATTCCATTCACACTTGCCTTGTAAATTTCATGCGTCAACCTACTTTCGCTGATTCTTTCCACATGCATGGCATGGCATGTTAGTCTAGTATAGAAAAAATAGAATACAAATCAGAAATAAGCCTCACAGTTATCACATACAACATAGGTACGTGAAATATCAATCTGAAAAATAGTTTATGCAACATGTGTGCATGCATAATATAACATAATTAATTGGAGGTGATTCAATTCTATGTTATAATGGAACAGATTGTTTTGCCGCAATGGCGGGTTTAGTTTTATTATATTAGTTGTGGTTATCACAATTTGCAGTTAGAAACTGCAATTACATACGTTATGTTACATATTTTTTAGGGTCACGTCATTGATTAAATTAAAATAACGGAAGATTGGTGACGTTCTTGCATTACGCACTCGAAAAATAGACCTGCTTTTCATGTGAAAAGTAATGCTGTGTGATTTGTTTTTTTCTTTTTGAATGATTTGTAAAACGAGTTTTAAGCTCGCAAAGGCATTGTGATACCTTTATCCCGCCTAAAATAAAAAAAACTATCTCAATCACGCAATGCCGGTCTAAGTAAATTAGGCGACGGGGCCTAATTTATGCGGTCCATGCGCTACAGGCTAGTCACCTATCTTGCTATTTTAATTTAATCAAAGGGTTACGTACTTATTTTGTCCAAAATAACGTACTGTCGTAAAAACAATACTCATAAATGTTTACCCAAGTGGTAATTACGGTAACCAATAACATTTTACGGTTATAAGCTTCGGTAAATTATTAATTCTAGAGCAAGAGCCGTGGCGATCCACTTTTAAGACAACACGTAACATGTTTCACAGCAAGAACTATCCGGTACTATACGTGTAGTAAAATACTAGGCTACATACATACATACTCACAAAGACTCGCTTTAGGGGTCATCAGGAACATGGCTACAACTACCAACCACATAATTTCTATGCTTGATATTAAACTCCAACCAAACAAAAATTTCATTACGCGTCTGTAGGTAAGTTTAGGTGACCCTCGGGGAATATAGTCGTGAGCATATGCTTATGAATGCCATGTATCATTATATTGGATCTGATGACAAATTAATAAATTATAAAAAAAAGTAAAAAATTAAGGGACCCCAAGTAAAAAAGTAAGGGTACAAGAAACTACACTCGCCTTCAAAATTAGTAGGTACCACACTTTTAAAATTGCAATAGCCTTTAAAGCGCACAAGATGTATTTTCGAAACAAAAACAATATGATTTTTTTATATTTTTTGTATAAAAACTTCATATTCGAGTATCTTCTTTTAAGGAATGCCTGAAAAAAACTTTATTACAAGCTTTTATTTACGTTCACCTGTCCCGGTGTCTGTAATAGAATCTTGCAAGTTAAATTTGACCCACTTTCCGGTTTCCGATTGAGCTGAAATTTTGCATATGTTTACCTATCGCGTGACAATGCAATAAAAGCTTGTTTTAAAAAAGATTTTTTTAAAAGTTAATTTTTTTATAAATACAAACACTCCTTTTCAAATTGCCGTCTAACTAAAGTGTGATACTTAGTTTTGCAGGCCAGTGTAGTTTTTATCAATGTTTCTTCTTCTTGCTCTATCGTAAAAACAGTAACACATACAAACGTCAAACTTGTTATGATTATAGAGCAAACTCTACAGTATAACAAAAAATAATAAAAACTGGTCAAGTGTGTGTCGCGCTTGCGCTAAAGATCCCGGAAAAAACATTTTTTTGGTAATTTTGTATGGTGGTACGAAACCCTCCGTGCGCGAGTCCAACTTGTACGCGGCCGGTTTTTTTATTTTTGCCTATTTTCTATATGTTCTATGAAAGTTATTCAGTCCACCGACGTTAAAAGATTATAAACTCTATTACAATACAATAAAAATAAAACCTATGTTACGAATAAAATTACTATGTAAATGACTTCAAACGTAAATACGTACTTCAAATATGGTCATTACATTAGCTAGAATTTAAATGTCCAACACAAAACGAATTAAAGCCGCTACGGGCAATTACACGATGCAATATTTACCGAAATACGTTGTAAGTAGGTACATAAAATATAAAGCTATACCTACAGAATTAATTTATTTTGTACGTGCAACTGAAATACTATTTCTGTATTTTCTCGTATTTATTTTGAGCCTAGCTTGTGCCCGCGACATCGTCCGCACCGCCCGCCATCGGGGTAGTCTAAACAGCATAATAAGAATATCTATAGGGTAAACTATAGTATTGTTGGCACCCCACTAGTCATTGGCACTTTGCATTTTGAACACAAATATTAATAATTGCTCTATCAGAACATACAGTTGGGTATTTTTTTTGGTTTCTTGTAAATGTCAACATTCATAAATTTCAATCGTAATATTTGTAACATATAACCTGAAAACACTGTAAAATAAACAAAGTCGTTGACAGGAGAAATATCACTTTGACGCCATTTTATTGGAAATTTAACAAGCTTTGGGTAAGTTTGAACTTTTATAATTTACGTATAAATATATAAATATGAGATATGATGTGTGTTATTTTGCTTTGTTTTACAATAAATAATAGATTTTAATGGGATTTCCGTTAATTTATCTACCGTAACCTTTAATTTATAGAGTGCCAATCAATAGTTATAATTTTGTACTGAAGTATAATTCATTGGCACCTATGCCAATCACTAAAAATCAATTCTAATATTTTCCCTTCAATATTAGACCACGAGATGAATTGGTTGTTAACATTTTCTTTTAAACAATGTTGGAATTTTGTTTCACTACCTTGCTATCAATTTCTGGCACTGCCAATCATTATACACAGGTATAGTGCCAATCACTGTAGTGAGTGCCAATCGTTGCAATTGAAGGCATAGTCATATGAATAAATAGTAATAGTACACTATAGTAGAAGCGAAACTCTCGCGACAGACGCGTTCAAGGTCACGTCAATGTCATGTTGGTTCAACCAACTAGTGAGTCGGGGCTTGCGTCTCTGGCAAAAGTTAATCTGACAAACGATTAACTGGGTTGGTGATGTGCTAGGGGTACAAGAGGTGCCATTAGGTTGCCCAAGGGGTCCATTAGGGATCCACTAGGAGTCATTTAGGGGTCCATTAGGATTCAATTAGGGGTCTATTAGGGGACCATTACCAATTAGGGGTCCACTAGGAGTAAATTAGGGGTCAATTATGGGTCCATTTGGGGTTCATTGCGGGCCCATTAGGGGTCAATTAGGGTACCAGTAAGGGTCCAATAAGAGTCAATTAGGGGTCCACTAGGTGTCAATTATAGTACCATTTAGGGTCTAATGGGGGTCCACTAGGAGTCAATTAGGGGTTAACTAGGGGTTCACTAGTAGTCAATTAGGGGTACATTAGGGGGCCATCAGGGGTCCACTAGGATTCGATTAGGGGTCCACTAGGAATCAATAAGGCGTCCATTAGGGGTACATTAGGTGTAAGTTGGTGGCAGATTGGAAGCAGGCTGTGACAAGTTTGGGGCAAGATTGGGCAGGCTGGGGACAATTTGGAGCAAGTTGTGGGGAGTTTGAGCAGCTTCGGGACAAGTTGGTGGCAGGTTGCGAGCAAGTTTGGGGCATCATGGGGTCAAGTTGGGAGAATCTTGTGGCAATTTGGAGCACATTGTGGATCGTTGGGGCAGCTAGAGACAAGTTGGTGCAGGTCGGGCAGATAGGCCCCAAGTTGGGACAGTTACGGGCAAAGTTGGGCCAATTTGGGCCCAAGTTGGGGCAGTTTGCAGTCCAGTTAGGGCAGATTGGGGCAATTTGGTGACACGTTGGGGGCAGTTTGGGGCAGGTTGGAGTCAGTTTGGGGCAATTTTAGTATAATACATTACTAAATACACATTAAAGAGAAAAAGTCTACATCAAAATGCTAAGTAAAACAAAATTTAAACGAAAGCTATGAAAGTTATATATATTATAGGAATATATATTATATATACTTCGTATTGCATTTAGATGTATTTATACTATCAGTTTAAAATAACAATGTGCATGACCTCGCTCGCAAATGTGACGTCACTCAATCAGGGGAACTTCACTCGAGTCATTCAAATGATTATTTCCTTTGCATAGAGTCTATATTCCTTTACAACCGAGTGAAGTTATCCAATGGCCCTTCAAGGTCATGCACATTGTTATTTTAAACTGATAGTAATAGGTTTATTCTTGTTTTTTATTTACTGATATTTGACCATTTATCTGGAAACACCGCCTACCTTTCTTCGTTCACCGTTTCCTCTACCCTAGGGTTGTCTGGAAGAAATCGCTTCTTAGCGATAAGACCGCCTTATTTTGTGCCTCTTGTATTTTTTTCTCTGTATTTTACTGTTTATGTTTTGGGGTAAAATAAAGTATATTTGATTGATTGAAAGTGAGGATGACTTACCGTTACACAGGATGAAATCGATATCATTAGCATCCTTTTAAACTAAGAGTCTACCCATCAAACTGAACAACTTTCACTATAAAAGAGCAAACTGATCAGAGGAAAAATAAAATCTGCTGTCTCTCACTAAACTACAATGCCTACTCAACTCAAATGTATGCAACAGCTGATTATTTTTTTGCTGCTATCGGTTTGCTCTCATAGTAAAAGTTGTTCAGTTTGATGGGTAGACACTTAGTTTAAAAGGATGCTAATGATATCAATTTCACCCTGTATATTTTTAAAACACCTACACCTACCTACCTAAAATAATAATTTCGTTGATTTGTACATGTCAGTTTGTACAAAGATTAAGAATAACTGTTTATAAAATATAATTGAGGTTTAGTGCCAATCACTGATACATAGTGCCAATGTTTGTACCTGGGGTGCCAATGACTATACTTTCGGGTATAATTTTTTTAATCCGTAAATTTATAATTAAAAATTTGATAATGTATACTAGAATACTCTTTTATTTAAAAACCTATACCCCAATTGATAATTCAAAAATGGTTACTTATGTCTAAACATAAAATTGAATTTGTTATAAGTAAGTCAAGTCTGGCTTAGCCTTAAGGTGCCAATCATTATATAGTTTACCCTATTAGGTACACATTGCTTAAACTATAACGTAGTCAATATAGTATTCTTCTGTGCTATACAGGGTGTTAGGGTAAACAGTTGCATTACTTTAAGGGGTGATTGTACCCATGATACTGTACCTACAACTTTCCCTAACAACTCTATAGGAAAATCGAATTTTTTTTGGCGACTTTTCATACAAACATTCGATTAGCAGATTGCATTTAGTATGGGATAATGGGACACCCAAATTTTTTTTGCGAATTTCCTATAGGTTTCTTAGGGAAAGTTGTTCAATATCATGGGTACAATCACCCCTGAAAGTAATGCAACTGTTTACCCTAACACCCTGTATACAAGATTACATATACTATCATACTAAACAACTTTCTCTATGGGACCAAATTCGAAATCGCATTTCGATTGAGTAGGATTGCAGTTTTGTATTGAACAGATGATTTCTTTTTCGCGATTTCGATGTTGGTCCCACAGAAAAAGTTTTTCAGTTTGATGGTCTGATTATGCCCTTAAAAAACTGTCAGCATATTACGAAGGACATAGGAGGAGGAGGTTTTTTTAAACAGTTTTTTCGTGTATGTAGATGGCGTTGAAGGTAATAAAATCACGCTATCGTTTCGTTTCAAGCTATCTTTACGTAATGTAGGCTACTAAGTTAGTTAGTCACTACTAATACATGACAACGGACCCGGGCACGGGCAAGTCGGACTTGGCCGGTATTTATAAATACAAAACTAGCCTCAACATTATATGCTAGTTTCCACACGAAGTTTTTCTTAACCGAAAATCCAGTGATATTGCAAATAGTATAGTAAAATTACTCTTTAAAAATTTTCATTTGGGAAAACAGTTTGTCAGGTACTAAGTTAGAACATAAAAGGATAAAAACATCTAATACTAAACTAGAAACAAACAAAATACGATCTCACGTTTACGAAATAACCACATAGTAAACTGCGCTACGAACGTAGACCAACCGTAGCAACGTAGCACTTGCACGTAGCGCTACGCCGACTACGACGGGCGTTAGCATTCCGCGCTGCGAACCACGACGAAATTTTCGTTGTAGAAAATGGGTCAAAATTTTCACAAGTTACTAAACTTGACGTAAAAGTAACATGTTCTTTTTGTATTTGTTTTCTTTAGAATACACTGTAGACACAGAAGAGAGCTTTTAAAAAAGGCCAAGTGCGAGTCGGACTCACGCATCTAGGGTTCCGTACAACAATATTTACCAGTAAAACATGTATCTGGGATCCTTAGCGCAAGCCCGATACACACTTGGTCGGTTTTTATTACTTGTTGTTTTAATTTTGAAGCTATAATCACAGCTAGTTTGTATATGTATTGCCGTATTTACGATAGTGCAAAAACAATAAACGTTGACAAAAACATATTGGGCGTAGTCGGACGATCAAACGAAGACTGTCGCGTAATTGGTTCTCTTTTTACGTTTTGGTGCTCTTTTGGTTCGGACACTTTTGAGCGCGGACCCGACGTCCAGTAGTTGGTAAGGCAATGTACCACCATACAAATTATTTGTCTTTTGCGGGATTCAAACCCATGACCTTCCGTTCAGCAGAAAGGTAGAAAGGCACTTTACGTTTATTTAAGAAATATTTAAGAAAAAAAAAATTTTGTTGCTTGAATGTCATTCAACAGAATTTTTTTTTCTTTCAATATGTTGGTTGGTTGACTAAAAAACCCGTACTAGAGCTTGACTAGAGCTACCAGTTAAAACAAAATTAAGCTACTGCACACATAGACTATACAACGTGTTAATGAATTAGCGCAAAACCTCATACACCCCAACTGATTTATAACAAAATAATTAGATTGAAACAATAATTTCATTATTGTTATGGTTAAAATTTAAAGTTATTCGCATTTTAAGTTTTGAGGCAAAAATGATTTGTTATCATTTCAGCACTTAAAGAAAGCGGTAACGTACTCATGGATACATTTTAATAATCTAGTTTTGGTAGTAAGTAGTGTGGACCGACTGGGGTGGAAAAGAATTTCAGGATTTTCAATGTTTTTAGTTGGTTTATATTACTACACGTACTTATAGGTTTGTGTAGTTTAGTATCGGACACTTTTTTTGAGAATTTTGTACTAGACCCGGCGTCCGTAGTATTCTACGTCGATGCATTTATAAATATTAGTAAAATCACAGAGTAGGTACAATGAAACGTAAGGCGCTGTCCTATTGCCATCGCTCGCGCGATCATGCGTTCGTCCCACGAAAATAATTGTGCCACTGTGCGTTTAAACATACTTATATCACAATGGTGGCACAATGATTGATTGATTGATGGCAATAGGACAGCGCCAAGATTATTTTATTCTTAGGTTTAGGTGTAAAGAAATCTCAAAATTCTTATTTACAAGAGAATTTTAAACAATCTTCATTCTAGTAGTTTTACCTAACTAAAATCTGTTGTCTTAAACACGAATTTTTGTTTATTTTTAACCAAGTTACTAATAGTTTTTTTCTCCGTGTACTTTCATCATATTTAAAATTTCAGGATGGACGTTGGAAAGGATAAAGCATTTTACCATTAAAGTTTCATTGTATTCCGCTCCTCTCTGTATTTATTAACCAAGTGTTATGCAAGTGGTGCAATCGTGTATTTCGAGCTGCGTCCCTGTACTTACATTTCCGAAAACATTGTGCGGAAACCTGACATGGCCGAGAGGGCTGGTGTGAAACCCGCAGTGCCTCTACGTAGGATTGCACTTCTACAACGTGTTAATGAATTAACGCAAAACTAGAAAGTAGTTTGTTTAGAATCGAGAGCAGAATCGAATTATCATGGTATCAACGTAGGTAATTTTTTTCAAAATATTTAATAACTAGCTGTTGCCCGCGATTTCGTCTGCGTTACCCGGGTAAAAAGTATCCTATGTGTTTATCCAGGCCATGGTCTATCTGTATGCCAAATTTCATCAAAATCCGTTCGGCAGTTTTTGCGTGAAAGCGGAACAAACATCCATCCATCCATACTTACAAACTTTCGCCTTTATAATATTAGTAGGATTCTACGGAGGATTTCTAGGGGTGCATTAAGAAAGGATTTTTCGAAAATTGAACCCTAAAGGGGTCCATCCATCCGTACTTACAAACTATCGCGTTTATAATATTAGTAGGATTTTTCTGCAAAATTTAAAATTATCTGAACCCGATGTCAATCCACCGCACGGGCACACTACTTACTACCAAAACAAGATTATTAAAATGTATCCATGAGTACGTTACCGCTTTCTTTAAGTGCTGAAATGATAATAAATCATTTTTGCCTCAAAACTTAAAATGCGAATAACTTTAAATTTTAATTATCTAAATAATTAAATTATTGTTTCAATCTAATTATTTTGTTATGAATCAGTTGGGGTGTATGAGGTTTTGCGCTAATTCATTAACACGTTGTATAGTCTATGTGTGCAGTAGCTTCATTTTGTTGTAACTGGTAGCTCTAGCACGGGTTTTTTAGTCACCCTTGACCGGTAGTCGGCCGATCAAACGAAGACTGTCGCGTAATTGGTTCACTTATATGCTTTTTAGTTCGGATACTTTTGAGCGCGGACCCTACGTCCAGTAGTTTGTAAGTCAATGTATAAATGTGAAAGTTTGGATGAACAGATTTGGGTGACATTTGCCACAGATAACATTTGTTCTGGGTTCACACTGGAACAAATAACGTAGACAAAGTCGCAGGCAACAGAGAAAAATGTCCGGCAATGATCAGGTTCGGTTTTTTAGACCGCTTTCTTGGCCACAGACTGAGGCTTCATGACGACCTGGTCATTGATAGACTCGTAAAGATCATCATGAGCACTGCAGAGCAAGGGCCTACCTACCGTCAGGGATGATATATGGGCGTTAGTCCACAACGCGTCCCCAATGCCGATTGGTATTCACAATAGTCATATAATATAATGCAGTTTTTCTTACGATGTTTTCCGTCACCGTTTAAGAGCAGTTGATATTCTGGGCATGGTCCAATAGTACTAAACTATGTGGTATTACGTACGGAAGTGAGGAAAACTCATTGGTATATGGCATAGATATATTGGTACGTGCGAATTCGAACCCATGAATTATGCCCCTCATGAGTGTCCGTAACTAGGTTTAGCTGATTTTATTGATTGCTTGAAATGACTATCTTTCTACGATAAATTAAATTATAAATATTACTTTGGACGAGTTCTTTCTTTCATCATAAACATGGACAACGCAACATAGAAAGTGTCTTTCGCCATCAGTTAAAATTTACACAATTTCAATTCCGACCCGTGTAAGGGTAAATGTACACGTCGGCGACCTTTCTATTAAAATTCTGCAAATAACAAAAGGGACTGGAGGTGTCGCCACTCGCGATCCCTCGTCTATTTACCTGCTGGCCCGCGTTTAAAAAGGAATGTAATACAATCCCAGTTATTTTCATTATTCAGTTAAACATGAAACGCACCTTTAGCGAGGTTTTGTGAGAGTTTGTTGGTTTTTTAAATGTTTTTTTTAAAGGACAGCTGGTTAATGTTTCAAGCCTTTGGGACCAAAAATCTGGACCAAAAAGAAAGCTTGGTATTAATTTAATTCATAGTGTCAATAACTACATTTGCATTTAACATTTTTTTTGTGGTGATTTAAATGCACTAGTTACCTAATCTAGCTCAACATAATGCACAGAATTCTATAAAGAACTTTGGCGAATTTGGACCCAGCCAGCCCGGCGGCGGGCCCAGCCCTTCAGGACGGCGGTCATAATTATTATAAACAGAAAAAATTAGGCATTTTAAAAAAAACTTCCTCATCTCTAGAAGTCCGGGTTCAAAAGTAGAAATTAGTAGTAAAATAGACAAATCATCAAAAAAGCAGTATCAAAACGCAACCATGACAGCTATTTGCATCTAATATTATAACTGAGGCAGATTTTGGACGTTACGGAACGTATTTGGCTGTATTGAACTGATAGTGCGTGTGATTTCGTTTGATTCCATTATCATAATATTGTACGGTTATCGTGAATTTTCTTTAAAAAAAAACACAATGAACGCGTAGAAGATTGAGTGGGCTATCTAATAAGAAAGATTATGAGTTTCACACACTTGATACAAAAGGAGAAATACCTTTCCCCCAACATCTAAAGATTACAACCAATTTCCTTTTTTGTTAGTTTTGTTTCACTCTACACGTATTACTAAGTTTCATTCATGTATGGGACCTATATGTCTGGGTCTCACATTATATGGCCTTCCGCCAAACTTCTTTGTAATAAAACAAGGCACCTATTTTCTTTCGCAAATGTTTTCCATATTGTAGCTGTGGTGATGTGTAGGTACCTATGTCTTTCTTTATAATTATGTTAGGGCCTAAATAACTTTGAAAATAACAATATAAAGTAGAGTAGCGGAAGTGCCTGTTATTTCAAACCTAGTCTTAAAAGTAGGTACTAAAACGTGTAGAAAAAAAGAAATTTAACAAAAAAGTGTATTTGTTTGTAACCTTAGTAGTTGGAGAAAAGGTCTTTCTCCTTATCACACCTTTTTGCTTCAAGTTTGTGAACATAAAATAACCTTTCTCATAAGATATATGCCACTCAAATCTTCTATTCATCGATTGATTTTTTAAGAAAATTCACGACAACCGTAAAATTATTATGAGAGTTCAAAACAACGAAATGAGTGAAACTATCAGTTCAACCAAACCAAAGATGTTCCGTTACCGAACAAAAAATGTAAGTAGTTACCTAATCTAATAATAATCAATTAAAATAGTAAGTAAGTACTTATACTTTCTTCTTTCTTACTCGCGCGGTCCAAACCTGCACCATATTTTAGGTTAAGTTAGTTAGAAGTTCGTAATATTTTTATTTATTTTTAATGTGTTCCTGTGTTTTATGTGTCAGTAAGGTACTTAGTACCTAGTAAAAATTTTAGAAAATATTTATTAGGTCGGTAAATATTTCATAATTGGTTGCTTATACAGGGTGTAACAAAACACCCTAGTAATACTTAAGGGGGTGCTTCAAAGGCCATCAAACTGAACAACTTTCACTATAGAGCCAACGTCGAGAAAAAAAAAAAAATCTGCTATACATTTTAGTCGAGTCAGTACGAAGTTTTGTATGGGACAGCTGATTTTTTCAAATTATTTATCGATGTTGGCTCCATAGTGAAAGTTAATCAGTTTGATGGTCTGAAGCACCCCCTTAAGTATTACTAGGGTGTTTTGTTACACCTGTATAAGTAGGTAAAACGTAGGATCATGTTGCTTAACGTTCTTGATCTACTCAAGAGTCCCTAGCATCTGTTCGTCCGAGTGCACTCAGTCCGAGTTGACTTCACATTCACAGTCCTAAACACGTATGAATAACTTCGATTAACTTTCCCATTGACGGGGTTAATTCTGTTGCCTTTAAGTCAGTGATCTAAAAGACACAAGTTGTGGTGTTGACCAGTGAGCATGAGATTCATTTAAATGAGAGAGGATGGATTGAAATAGGTATACTTAAGTATAAACAACTCGAAATCTGAACAATGTTTGTAACTGAACAACATATCTTAGCGTCGAGATCGAGAGATCTGTATAATGCTTATGCTGATCAACGATCGATATTGAATTCATGTGCTTATGAAAGCTTTTGGAAATTGTGTTTTTCCCATCAAGATTAACATCATCATAGCAATATCAATAACGTCAATTCAATACCTAATTACGTATACTAGATCAAGATCATAGAACATTTAAATATGGACGAGTTACGCGTGTAACAAACTTTTCTGCCACTTTTTGCGGGGGACGAGGTAGCATAAAATACGTAGCTTTAGATTCTATTCCGTTACTTTAGAGTCTAATTTTGAATGTCAAAAATCATGACAAATAGTCTGGTGTGAACCCCAAACAAGACTAGTTGTTCCGCGATTATAGGCTGTCTGTAAGGTATAAAATTGAATGCACATGTACATGATCATTTGATCTTGTACCTTGGCAGAGGGGAATGCTAACATAAGGCAGGTCCCTATTTAAATGGTATAAGACCTAGATCGCCACGATGGCCTCGTTACAAGTTTTGCTAAGATTTTGCTATTGGCACTCATCGTAGTTGTGAGTAGGCCAAAGCTATTAAATCTCAAGTTTTCCCGATGGACGGACTCACGCGATATGAATCATGGAAGTCCTAAAACATTCACAATGACGTGCTTCGAAACAACACGCATGGGCGCACAATAATCCACGACACGACGAGTAATCGCGTTACTACACGTGTGTACGACGTGTGTACGCGATGAAGCGATACAAATCGCACGACTGAAACCTTCGTAGGAAACCAGCCGACTCACAGGAAGCTTGTCGAGAATCGTTTAGAGAAACAATGGCGCCGCTCACTTCCCTGTGCGGACGCCATGCCGTAACGCCTTGCAGCTATTTGGCTTTTACATTCATTAAGTCCCATAGCCACCGTACAAACTATATCGGTGGTCAAGGACTTCGTGCTAATCAAATATTGTGCAGAAACTTCGTTCGACGCTGTTATTTTGTAACTGTGTTGGTAAAAGTATTAACACAGAGTACCTACCTACTATAATTGGCATTAATATTACGTACAGAATAGTTTGAAAATGACAAGCTGCCAAACAATAAAGGACGCTTTGGTTGGCCCAAAACTTGATACCTATTTACCATGTATTAGAATCTTAACAGTTGACGTTAAGAGACTAAAAAACGTATGCCCAAGTACAAATCGACAACAGTAAAGGTAAAAATAGAATCTTAGCACACGAAGCTTTCCCAATATCTCAGAATCGCATTGGGCTTGACACTGGAAATCTCGGGAGAATCAAGACCCTTCACCAAACAATGAATTCAGGAACATTGCTGCAGAGCAGTAAAAGTACTTATACCAACATATTACATTCCATGACACACTGAATCGATATATAGTTGCATTTCTCGAATGTACTAAAATATCCACCACTCTCCACACGTCAACCACAGAGTACCTACTATAATTTAACGTCAACGAAGAAACAAAACAATTTTTCTGAATAACTTTTTGTCTCATGCTACATCTTCCATGTACCTAGCATGCAAACATACATTATAAGGAGAGTATTTAGGGATCTCAACATACAAAATCATCTAATATAGTTAGTAGGTATAAACTCATTTCTCAGGGAGAACTTGTTAAAATTCCTAACACTGATGAGCGCTTTGTAATACAAAGTTCCTATCTCATCACGTTAGTGCAAGAACCTCAACAAAGACGATTTCCATTCGAATTACTCGATTCAAATCAAATCCATTTACATCGCAGACATCGAACTTAGCAAAAATTGCACTTTACGGAACAAATAGAAAGCCACAAAGTGTCTGATAGTGACAAAGTTCAGCTTTTATATCAAATGCGACCAAGAGAATAACCATTAAGCATTTCCTTTCGCTCTGCGTGCAATAAATGAATGAAAAACTCTCTTCTCCAACTTCGAAGATACAATTGATAACTTGCCCGAGGCAAACTTTTTGCTTTCCACTCCATTATTGACGTCCGAGCTCGAAGAAATCAAGGCAGTCTGCGATATATCTAACCTTGCTGATTCTTGGCAACGAGTTTTCTGACCTAATAGGCTTTTATGTGATGGAGTGGACGCAAACAAGAAAACAGAATTCTAATTCTAGAAAATAGCTCAATTTGTATAACGAAATTGGGCATAGAAAGTTTGATGGACGAAAATTGAAGGATCCATAACATGGAACGAAATTAGTTTAAAACATTGACTTGATTAAAGTAAAATGAAACTATAAATAAAATTAATAACCAGGCCAAAGCAACAATGCTCATTCTTCTTCTTATCGTGTGGGCAGAGCCCTATACTAGTGTCAGAGTTTTTCAGACCGCTTTACGACCTCTGACGTGGTTTTTATGTAACGACTACTACCACCAGAAATAGTAGCCGGGACCAACGGCTTAACGTGCCATCCGAAGCACAGAATCTTTTTTTTTTTCAGACAATCAGGTGATTCAGCCTGCAATGCCCAACTGGGAAAAAACGCACAAAGTGACATTTCACTAGGTGTCCCCCGTGGGAATCGAACCCACGACCTCCGTGTCGAGAGCCCAATGCTCTTAACCATTGGAACACGGAGCAGTTATGCTCATTAGTGAGTAGGTAATAAATGAATAATGCAATTATGGAATATTACATTGTAATGATGTACCTATAGGTACAGCAAAATCTAAGATTTTTAGGCAATCCAGCGGCGATCAGAAGTTAATGCTAGGCGCGATGAACTAAAAGCCCGACAACCAGCGGTTATGCAGTACCTATTTACCACTTTCAGAACTACTACTTCACATGTCTGCTATGTGCGAGGATCTTCACTAAGCAGGTTGGCTATGTTAGCCACATTTGAGCACATCAACGCCAACAATGGAGTTAAAGCAGTAGCTGTGGCCGAAATCGGTCTGGAGCATAATGATTTACCCCTCGCATGGTGACAAAACTTACCAGACAACATACGTAACTTTTAATGCTTTTGAACCGATGCTTGACAGAAACATACGATACGACATGTTTATCAAGTGCATTTAGGTATTACTAGCTATTGCCCGCGACTTCGTCTGCGTTACCCGGATAAAAAGTACCGTTCCGTATCCGTTCAGCAGTTTTTGCGTGAAAGCGGAACAAACATCCATCCATCCATACTTACAAACTTTCGCGTTTATAATATTAGTAGGATTTAACCATCTTGAGGAGACTGATCATATTTTGATTAAATTATCTCATTTAACCAGTGGGAGTAGGCAGGACCAAGGACAATCTCATAAAATGGGGAATTTTCCCCCAAAACAGCTAAGTAAACTTTATGTCAATGAGGACTACAAAAAAAACACCCCGTACCTAACAGTCTATGACTGTACAGTACAGGTGGACTACAATGTGGAGAGGAGGACTTAATGAGCGCATCAGCCAGTGCGACAGAGTGGCAACATACTGGAAATTGACGATTTGAAGAAGACGTGACGATTCCACACAAGAAGATCAAATAATCAATTATTTCCTCACATCCACAATCGAATAATGTGAAAACTGTTGTCTAGCCTGTGATGAAAATTGAATTCATCACTGTATGAAAACTGTAGATTCAATTAAAAACGAGACTTGCTAGTTGCCGGTTTGCTGGTCAACTTTTATTAGTTCGCCGAGTAGAAAAAGTAATCAACTCTGCAATATATCGTCTCGGGCGCCTAACTCCAGATAACTCTTAATTGTTTGATGTGACGGGCCGCGGATACGTGCCGGCACTCTCGTCTTGTTACTTCTTATCTCGTTTCTGAACAAATTTTCAAGTTGCTATTGCATTTGCTGGTGAGATTGGAGGAATTCTAAAGGAAATGTTAAATGGGTATTTGTGTTAGAAACCATCGTAACATTGTTTTGATTTTAATTATATTTTTTGCTCATATTTCATTTATTGGATTTAATAGTCACTAACTGCATTAATTATCTATCCGAATATTACACTTAAAAAGCAAAACGTAACCGGAATCCGGATTATCTGTAGATACCTACTCATCATCAATGTTTTTGTATAGGTACCTACGCACCTACCTGTAGGTACCTATATGTTGCTTAATCTAAACTATTGTAAAACTGTAACAGAAGTGTGTCTGTACATTGAAGATATTTACAAAAATATATATATACGGTCGAATTGAGAAACCTCCTCCTTTTTTGAAGTCGGTTAAAAAAAGATTACGATACGGTTTTTAGATGTCCCTGATTCCAAATCAATATTTTTTTTATTTTTTGTCTGTTTGTTTGTTTGTTTATTTGTTTGTTTGTGTGTTTGTTTGTTCGAGCAACACGCAAAAACTACTGAACCGATTTTGATGAAACTTTTTTGTTTGATAGCATATGATCTGACTTAAAATCTGGTAGCTAGGTAGGTATATAATTTATGCAGACGAAGTCGCGGGTACATGCTCGTAAAGCGGATATTACACGGATCAACCAAATTGCATCAATTCCTTTCAAAAACATTGAACATTGCACGCATTTCCTATATTTAGATTTCAATAATCAAATTGAAATGTATTTAGAAGTCTCAAGCAATGGAATTGAAAGCAATATTGAACCGAAATTGATCCGTGTAAAATCCGCTTTATAGAATAAAATGTATTGCAACTCTCTCCTTTGTAGGAGCCTACTATATCTACACAATACTGTGCACCAGGCGGAGGACATTTGCCTTTTGGTGGTTTTTCCGATTCAGTTTGCATAGTATGTGCTGCCATCTGTTAAATATATCTTTTACTATGAAAAAAAAAGATTATATTGTCTATGTCAATGTCAAATTGACAAATTTACAAAATGGCGACCTACCTTGACTAATGTGCGTGTTGTTTGTAGTTTTTGTTCAATTTTGTGCTGATTTAGTGATGTTCTGGAGTTTCAGTTGTTCTCTTACCAATGTACAGATTACAGGAATAGTAAGGATACTGGAATTTCACTCGATCGGTGCGGGATTGAACGAAAACTAGCATTCAAACAACGGTATGAGTATATAAGTATATATATAAGTAGGTATGTATAGTATAGGTAGAATTATTTTCAGAGAAACACAGATGGCGCTAGCTAGCCTTCAATTTGACATAAGGTGGATGCATAATGTTGCCACGAGTGGGTTCTCTTTTCTTATATACTTATATTACTCTTTGCTGTGCACTAAGTTAAATATACAAAATACCTACATCCACAAGACCAATTTTCAAATGAATGAAAGTACTACCCATTGTTTTGGCACCAGGCAAGAAATGTAAAATACAATAGGTAGCCTCGAAATCATAGGTCCTACTCTTCGTACGTTTCCATTCATTTCATTACAAGAGTCCAAAGATAGTCATAGCGAATTGTGAAAACAAATAGTCATCCACACGTCTCTAATAACATAAAAGCTCGTAGACAGAGAATACGCAATTACGGTAACAAAAGGCGAGGACCACAGAGGAATATCCACTAGAAAAAGCGCTTTCTGAATGAAAGCAAACAAAAAACGACGCAAATGTACGAAAATGGGTCATCGAATGAAGCATTGCAGCTCACGTCCAGCGAAACTTGATACTTGAGAGTTCACTTCCCCGGCATAGTTTTTGGCGGATAAAGGGTGCATGGGAGGTCTTTTGAAAGTGGTGGAGTTAAGGGTGGGTAGGACGGGCGCACGCGACACAATTCGCGCGACCAGCCGTAGCTACAATCCCTGCATTTGTTTTCTTAAATACGAAGAGGTTTCTGTAAATATCACAGCTATTAATAGGTATCGGAGTTACAGGAGTGCGATTTTTGAATCTCATTCGCTGAGTTCAGCAGTTGAAAATGTCAAAATTACTCTGGAGATACGCATCTTTCTACTGCTGATTTGACTTTCAAAAATCGCACCCCTGAAGTATGATTTTTAAAAGTCAAATCAGCAGTAGAAAGATGCGTATCTCCATACATTTTCAACTGCTGAATTCAACGTGTGAGATTCAAAAATCGCACTCCTGGTAGGCGATGTAAATCCTTTCAGGCTATAAACTACTCGAATTTCTATTAAACCTAGGTATGTAGATAGATAGCCCTCGTAGGACGTATGCTGATCAAATCAGTTGCGTCCTACAAAAAGGGGAGGTGCGGAGTACTCGAAACCGACGGGCATGTATGAAGAGATGTATGGATGTGCATGAGGCAAAAGAGGTATGTAAGGATCGTAGTAAGTGGCGCGCCCTGGTCTCTGGCAGTCTCTGCCTACCCCACTGGGAAAGAGGCGTGACGTTATAGATAGATACGTAGAAAAATTACCAGAACATGCAATGTCTTTTCCCACTTCACTTAACAAGGTAAGTGCTAACTACATGTGTACTTCACATCACAAAACTGAAGCACTAATTGTACGTTAACTATTTTGCTCTGGTTACAACTACTAAAGTACCTACTTAACCTAGAATATAGTCAATACAATGGTGGAACGGTCATATAATTTTTAAGCCTGGCTTGTTGTCTTGCGTAATACTAATATCAGTATCACATGAACCCGTAGACATACATATTGGCTATGATATTGGACTGATAGCTCAGTCGGTACTGAATCTGCCTGTTGCTTGCGAGGCCGAGGGTCGCGGGTTCGAATCCCGTATTACCTAAGGCACAAATATTTGAAAGATGAATATAAATATTTTTTTTTATCTCCTATCCTCTCCTCCCATCCTTTTTTTTTTTTTGACATTCAGCAAAATGTCAATATGGATATTTGTACCCGAGTCATGGATGTTTGTATCTACCTACTTACATAAATTATGTATTCTATGCATATCGTTGTCTATTCATCATAATACAACTCCAGGCTCTAGTACTTTAAAGATTAGATAATGTAACAATGTCCACGATAATTGATTTATTATTATTAAGCCGTGGTGGTCCAGTGGAGAGTAACCTTTCCTGCGGTGCAGGAGGCGATGGTTCGATCCCCGTCCAGACCGACTCATACCATGAGTTTTTCGGAATTTATGACACATACAATGCACAGTCACAGTATGCACAGTCGGTAGTGAACCTGCCCGCTGTGCCGAGGGTCGCGGGTTCGAATCCCGTAAGGGACAAATATTTGTATGATGAATATAAATATTTGTACCCGAGTCATGGATGTTTGTATCTATATATGTATTCTATATCGTTGTCTAGTCATTATAATACAAGTCCAGGCTAGATTCTGGTACTTTAAATGTGACTAGATAACTTGTGTGACATTGTCCAAGACATATTTATTTATTTTTATTTTATTTATACAGTATGGACACTCCCTGACTCCCACCCAATTTCTTACCTCACCCCCTCTGGCAGAATTGTGGCGTAAAATGTAAGCAAATGCGTATTCCTGTTTTGCTCGCACTCACTCAGTATCGCACATGCTTACCTCTTCTTTTCATTTGTATGAAATTATAGCTAAGTGTTCAAGGAGTGCCACAGAGAAATTCCATGGATTAGACTTATTAGTATAGTATAGTGTAGTGTAGTAAGAATTAATATATCATACAATGTCAATATAAGCGATTAGTATTAAGTACATTGTATGATATATTCATTCTTACAACACTACAATAGAAACGATCACCAGTGTACAGGAAAATTGTATAAGTAGGCACACCAATTTTACCACAAATCCTTGGTTAACTCCTTACTGTTTATAATACTAACTAACTACTTACTACAAAAAGTAAAACATGCATACAAAAAACAATGAAACAAAAGTTTGATTTAAGACGGAATAAAAACTTTATTTATAGCAAAATACAGGTATTTAAAATTAAATAGCATACAAAGGCCAGTCTTATTTCCTTTGATTTAATAATAATATGCAGATACCAGATCTAAAATGTTGCTTTTAAAAAATCAATTTTATATTTCCGACTAATTTCTTGAATTTTGTTCAAAAATATGTAAATGCCTTTGACACTTGTATTTAAAATAAAGTGAAAACTTAATTCTGGTTATTTTCACTGACTTCAGGAGCCGTTATTATGAATTCTTGGAAATAAATATGTAGAATTTTATAAAATTTCAAATTGCTATACAATTTCAAGTCCAAACAAAATTAAAAGGCTTAGAAAACCAATTAAGAAATATGTAATTGTTCATAATAATTTAATATCCAGTTAATAATGTCAGTATTAGAAAAACCTTAACACAATTTGTATAAAATAATATAAGAAAATTATAGGTAGTAAGTATACTAATATCTACCAAAAACATTATTCTTTCAAGAACACAACAGGAACCTTTAAAAGAATCAACTTTGAAGCTAATTTTAATAAAAATTTGTTAAAATGCATGAAGCTATGAGGCCAACCGGAAGATAATAAAAAAAATTATTCAGTACAATCATCATACGCTCAATTATTATTTCCAGTTCTCTTTCTATCGGACCCGGCGTCTTATGGCAATGAGATGTATTTTGTATCATCCACATTGATTAAAGAATTATACTTAAATCTGTATTGATTAAAGAATGTATCTACGTGGTTACACATAAGCAGTTTCTGTTGATCTCTACTATCCACCCGCCATTACCGCGATCTATAACGTGCTGTCTGAGCCCTATTACTAAGAATCGGAGTCCACAGTAAAAGAATAAAAACAATACCACATAAAATGAATAGCGTTGCCTCTAACACGTCTGAGAAAAAATTCTTATTCCAAATAACTGACCACAGGCTATCCACATCAGGAAGATGGAAACAACGACAGTTTGAATATGAACAAATTATTCAGCTTATAAAATGTAATTGTTCGTATTTATAAAGATCCTTGACTGGGTTTAAATAGTGGGTGGACTTTCATGTTTGGCATCTGAAACTTTATAATTTCTTTAGATTTGCTTGAAGGTGAATTTGTTCAGAGTGGGGCGATGAAATTTTGCTTCCAGCCTTCAAGATAGTATTTTTCATTAGGGTAAACTTGACCTGGTAGAAAGAGAAAGTTTAGAAAATCCGATGGATCAAGAAAGAGCTAAACTACAGAATTGCATGCATTCTACCAAACATCTACCACTACAGGCCAATAACTTGGTACCTCACCTATATAAATTTTGCAGAATAACACTCAAGTTATCGAAAATTAAGTCCACGAAACGTTTTTCACTAACAGTATTATCACAGGATTATACCTGTAAAATGTCCACAGTCCAAAGATGAAATTTCCACCAAACCATCGGTTATCGCTTTCGTTTGAGAGGGAACGGAAACACGGAGAAAAACGGACAATTTTCTTGTTATTATTTACGCCACCATTTTTTTGAGGAACGTTGACGACATTGACGTTTCTTTTTTTTTATTTCTTCTTCCTTTCTGAAAGGGAATAGGATCATTAAGATCTAGCCTTTACAGCCGTGGTCTTCAGTAGTTTTTCTTTGAAGCGCCAAAAAACCTATAAAAGTATTATATGTATAACAATGGCTTGAAGGCTTTTGTAGTTTGTCAATTGAGCACTTTTTTAATTTAGGCTTTCTTTATTGAGAGCATATGCTCACGACTATATTCCCCGAGGGGGTAGTCAGAGATATTCTGAAACTTCAGAACATCCACGTTTCACTAGTAGTACCGAAACTCTGTCCAGTGTGACGGGGAGTGAGCCCGTCGCCACTTGTCTTTATTGAGAAATCTTTATTAATGTGATGAGGGCGCCACTGGACTCCCATAGCCCTCTTAAGAGCGTTTGGACGCCCAAATCATTTGGTCGAAAATGTTCATCTTGTTTATAAGAAAAGGCATAGCAATGAGGGATTTTCCAGAGAAAAAAAAGCTAGTTCATAATTTCTCGATAGATGGCGTTGAACAGATAGGGGTCGATTAGGTATGAGCAAATATATCTAAACTATAAAACTGTAACAGAAGTGTGTCTGTACATTGAAGATATTTACAAAAAAAAGATTACAATATGGTTTTTAGATGTCGCTGATTCCAAATCACAAATTTTTGGATTTTTTGTCTGTCTGTTTTGTTGAAGCAAAGAGAGTTTGTTCTACTTTGTAATCTCTATGCATGTCATCTGCGTAGTTACATGACAGAACAAGAAAAATGATTTCGAATAGAGAATGACATGAGATGTCGGAAAAAATATCTTGTGAGAAAAACCGTGTGTTTTGACTGTTACTTTGTAAAATGCATTGTAATCTTTTGCAATAAATATATTTCCAATTTCTCTGATGTTAATCACTTCATTAGGTTATGGGCAGCCAGCAACGCTAAATAACCATGGCGGATACTGGAGATGGAAATACTGTTGTAAGTACAGTCAGTGGGATTGAGAGACCACAAACTTCTCAAGGAGGTATGAGCGCGGGCCTACCAGCAATAACCAAGCTGGATGGTAGCGCCGACTACAACACATGGAAGTTTATTATGGAGTTGTACCTAATCCACGAAGATCTGTGGGAGTATACCATGACAACACCACTAGTAAGTGATGCATCAGGTCGGAGGAGAGATCAAAAGGCCAGAGCAAAAATCTGCTTAATGGTGATGCCACACTGTTTAGTACATGTTCGGCAGGCAAAGTCTGCAAAGGAGGCATGGGATGCCCTAAAGGCTGCTTTCGAGGATAAGGGCCTAAATAATAGGTGCAGACTCCTGTCAAAACTGGTGAGCCAGAAACTGGAACAATATACTACAGTGAGAGACTACGTAACAGCCATGATGTCAGTAGCTCAGCAGCTTCGTGATCTTGGCAAAGAGGTAGACGATGAGTTGCTCGCAGCCTTAATGCTACAAGGATTGACAGAGGTTTTTCAACCCTTGAGGCTTGCAATAGAGAACACAAACATAGAATTAACCACGGATTACGTCAAGACGAAACTGTTTCAAATGGAGGATGCATATAAAGCAGGTTCTAGTACCGCAACGAATGCACTTCATGCAAAAAGCAAATGTCAGAGAGACAAGCGTCCGCAGAGAAGCACGAACATACCTCGTCCGATGAAATGCTTTATCTGCGATGGACCTCATAAAGCAAAGGACTGTCCGAAGAACCCTAAGCAGAAGAAGGAAGCCTTGACGGCATTGGCGATGGCTACATCAGGGAAACAAGGACCCGGAGAGTGGATTCTTGACTCTGGAGCATCCAACCATATGACGAATAGAAGAGAGTGGTTAACGGACTTTAAGAAACTAGATAAAAAAGTAGAAGTAGCTTGTGCAAATGGAGAAAGGGTCTATGGTGAGGCAGTAGGTAATGTGGTTAATGATGAGATGGGTATTAAAATTAACAATGTACTGTATGTACCTGGGTTAGAAGCAAACCTATTGAGTGTGAGCACGATTGTAAGTAAAGAACTAGTTGTTGTGTTCGACAAATCAGGCTTTAAGATTATGAAAGCTGATGGATGTAAGGTTACTGGTGATGTTTCACATACAGGCACTGTAGAAAATGGTGTGTATAAAATACAATATTGTTCACAGGAAGTGGCTTTAACTTCAACCTCGTCCGATCAAATAATATTGTGGCACAGGCGTTTGGGACATCTAGGCGTACGTAACCTTACTTTGCTAAAGGATAAAATGGCGAAAGGGGTAAGTTTTTCCGGCACAAGTTCTAAGCTAGAGTGCGAAGCATGTGTAATGGGGAAACAGGCAAAACAGCCATTTACAAAGAGTAGTGTCAGCAGGGCTAAGGAGGTCTTGGAGCTAGTTCATACAGATGTGTGTGGACCTATGAGTGAGAAGTCGTACGGAGGGTTACGATATTTTCTTACTTTCATTGATGACCTCACCAGAAAAACTTTTGTTTACTTTTTACGAACAAAAGGAGAGGTGTTCGAGAAGTTTGCTGAATTTGTAAAATTGACGGAGCGCCAAACTGTGAAAAAGTTAAAAATCATCAGATCTGACAACGGCAAAGAGTTTGTCAATACGCAAATGAATGAGTTCTGCAAAGATAGGGGAATCCGTCATCAACTGACAGTAGAATACACACCCGAACAGAATGGAGTTGCTGAGCGAGCAAATAGAACCATTATGGATAAAGCGAGAACTATGCTAGGAGAAGCAAAGTTGAGCAGGCAACTGTGGGCTGAAGCAGTTAATACTGCAGTTTATCTGAAGAATAGATCACCCACAATAGCTGTGAAGAATATGACGCCAGAAGAGGCATGGACTGGAAAAAAGGTGGACCTCAGCCCCCTCAGAGTCTTCGGGTGCAAGGCGTTTCTACACATTCCAGACCAAAAGCGCAAGAAGTGGGATCCAAAGAGCAAAGAACTGGTTCTTGTTGGATACTGTACCGAAACAAAGGGCTACCGCCTATTTGATCCAATCACAACGGAAATACATAAGGGCAGAGACGTTGTATTTTTTGAAAATGCAACATATGGGAGTAAAAATGAAGCACCCGTTATTACAGCTGTTCCTCCGTCAGAGATAGTCATAGAACTGGAAAGAGTTCCAGAAATGCATCAATATGGAGTTCCGGTGAGGAATGCCGTGCATGAACAACATCAGGAGGATGCTGAAGCTAAATTAAGAAGATATGGTTCTCCAAACGAGGTTAATGACGATGACGTGTGGGCAACATCTGATGAGAGAGAGGAGTCAGATAGAGAAGACAGCCTGCCAGCTCATGACAGTGAGTTACCGTCCAGGAGATACCCAATACGAGAAAGGAAAGCAAAACAGCTTCCAGACTTTGTGACTTACCAAGCTGCCAATGCATCTCAAGATCCCTTAACCATTCAAGATGCATTATCCAGAGAGGATGGAGAGAAGTGGAAGGTCGCAATTGAGGAGGAGCTAGACGCCCTCAAGAATAACAAAACATGGACGCTTGTGAAACCACCAAGATCATGCAACATCGTTGATTCTAAATGGTTATTCAGAATCAAAGAAGAGGCGGGGGGAAAGACTCGCTATAAGGCACGACTAGTTGCGAGAGGTTTCAGTCAACGAAGAGGCGTTGACTACTTTGACACGTTTTCACCAGTTGTGAGACATAGCTCACTGAGAGTTTTGATGGCTCTAGCAGCCAACATGGGATTAAACATCGACCAAATGGATGTCAAAACGGCATTTTTAAACGGTGATCTTAGTGAAGTCGTTTATATGAAGCAACCAGAGGGCTTCGAGGTAAAAGGCAAAGAGGATCACGTCTGTCTGTTACAAAAGTCGCTGTATGGTCTGAAGCAGGCTCCACGAGCGTGGAACGCGAAGCTTCATTCTGAGCTAATAAGATTAAAGTTCAGAAGATCGGAAAATGAGCCATGTGTCTACACGCGATCACAGAATGACAAGTTAATCATCATTGCGGTGTATGTAGACGATATTCTGATTTTTTGGAATGACAAGCAGGAGATGCTCAAGGTCAAGAGAGACCTGAAATCCAGTTTTGAGATGAAGGATCTTGGCAAAGCTGAACTTATGCTGGGAATCCATATCGTACAAGATGCTAAAGGGATAAAGCTACATCAAGAGAATTATGTGAAAAAGCTCTTAAAAGCATACAACATGGAAGAGTGCAAACCAGTTGCTACTCCGGCTGTAATAGGCCAAAGGCTAGAGAAGCCTACGGATGTCAGGAAGCCAAATGAGAAGATACCCTATCGAGCGCTGATAGGTTCACTTATGTACCTGGCGGTGTGTACCCGGCCGGACATAGCTCATGTGGTAAATTACCTGAGCCAATTCAATGAGTGCTACGAAGAGCAACATTGGGTAGCAGCTAAAAGGGTCCTTCGATACCTTAAAGGCACAAAGAGTTTTGGCTTGAGATACTCAAAGGAGAAATGCCAAGAAATCGAAGCATACGCTGATGCTGATTACGCAAGAGACAGCGATAGACGGTCGTATTCGGGATCGGTGTTCCTTATTCAAGGAGGAGCTGTGTCGTGGCAGAGCACAAAGCAACGCACAGTGGCTCTTAGCACAGCTGAGGCAGAATACGTCTCGTTATCAGAGGCAACTAAGGAAGCTGTATTCCTTAGGCGTTTTATAGAGGAGATGACTGGCCAAGAGAAGCAAAAGGCTTTAACAGTTTTTTCGGACAGCCAGTCAGCAATAGCTATTGCTAACAATCCAGTGCATCACCAGCGTACAAAACATGTGGATGTCAGATACCATTTTGTACGCAATGCGGTTGAGTCAGGCCTTATAAGGTTGGAGTACAGGGAAACTGAAAGGATGGTTGCTGATGCTCTAACCAAATCTTTGCCGAGAGGCAAATTTGAGTGGTGTGTGAATGCTATGGGATTGTGTGTATGATGAGTGAGATGAGATATGAAGTATGCAGTTTGTATCTGTGTAACTATGCATGAGATTAAGGAGGAGTGTTGAAGCAAAGAGAGTTTGTTCTACTTTGTAATCTCTATGCATGTCATCTGCGTAGTTACATGACAGAACAAGAAAAATGATTTCGAATAGAGAATGACATGAGATGTCGGAAAAAATATCTTGTGAGAAAAACCGTGTGTTTTGACTGTTACTTTGTAAAATGCATTGTAATCTTTTGCAATAAATATATTTCCAATTTCTCTGATGTTAATCACTTCATTATGTTTCTTTGTTTGTTTGTTTGTCTGTTTGTTTGTTTGTTTATGTTTATTTGTTTATTTGTTTGTTTGTTTGGGTGTTTGTTTGTTTGTTTATTTGTTTGTTTGTTTGTTTGGGTGTTTGTTTGTTCGAGTATCACGCAAAAACTACTGAACCGATTTTGATGAAACTTTTTTTGTTTGATAGCTTATCATCTGACTTAAAATCTGGTATATAATTTATGCGGTCGAAGTCGCGGGTAAAAGCTCGTTTATGAATATTATTAATAAAAAGACGCAGTACAAACCCTTTGATATTATTGTCGATTTATTATTAACAATCTCGGTGTTATTGTCTGTCAACAACGAATCAAGTACCGGACGTGGCTGTATGGGCTTTGTATCCATTTTGAATATACGAACAATAAAAGAGAAACAATAACAAACGACAAAAACCTAAAGCCGGGTCCGCTGCGCCATGTTTTCGTGTTTGCTAACATCGTTTTTCTAACAAACTTTCCCCTCCCCCGCAGGCGAACGCGGGTGATGTTATCCGATGCAAATAAAATAAAATAAATAAATAAATAACGCTCACAGGCACATACATTGTAATGATCCCAAGAAAGCACTAACAAATGGAAATGGAAAACATCACCCGCGTTTGCCTGCGGGGGAGGGAAAAGTTAGAAAACGATGTTAGCAAACACGATAAAAACCGCCTTCAAAAAAACTAAAAAGTAAAGAAATAATATTGCAGCCGATGACTTTTTCGTTCGCATCATAAGAACATTAATTTGTTTTATAGAAGTCACAAGTCACGGTGTCAAGCCAAGCCAAAAAATGCAAGCCCTGTCGCGAATCGTACCGGCTTTTACCTACTTTTTAGTTATTTGAAGGCGGTTTTTAATTTTTTGTTAAAATTTTGTTTATTTCACAATTTTCAGTGGTGAATTCATTAGTTAAATAAATAAATAAATAAAATAAAAATGTACTTTATTGCCACACAAAAATACAGAATAGGACACAAAACAATAAATAGATTCATCAAACAGAAAAGTTCAAATAACAACAGATTTATGACATGGCTGTACCGTACAATTTTTCTTTCCGTGCAGCTAAACATTTATTAGGCACCCATCCATATCATTATATATAATCTTCTTCTTCTTCCTCCTAGACCATGTCCCATTTACTTGGGGTCGGCCTTCCTTGTCCTTCTTCTCCACTGAGCATGGTTTTGTGCTGTGTCGGTGTCGAGCTGAGCTTCTTTAAGGTCTTTTTGGACCGTCGTCCACCAGGTGGCGGGTGGTCTTCCACGAGAACGTTTCGTCGTTGGCAAGTCTAGGGCAAGCTTCACCATATGATCATCTGGACGACGCTGGATGTGACCGTACCACCGTAAGCGTTTTTCTTTGACTTTATCGACTATTGAGGCGACTTTAAAGCTCCCTCTTATGTACTCATTTCGGATTTTGTCTAGCATTGTGACACCCGCTGACCAGCGTAGCATGCGCATTTCTGTTGTGTGTAGTTTGTCAAGGTGTTGCTTGTTGGATGCCCAACATTCGGACCCATACAGTACAGCAGGTCTAATAGCTGTTTTATACATTTGCCCCTTGACCTTAAGAGGCATTTTCCTATCACACATGACGCCTGTGAGTTGTCTCCACTTCATCCATCCTGTCGTAGTTCTATGAGTAACATCTTTGTCAATTTTACCATCGTTGCTAAGTATTGAGCCCAAGTACTTAAATTGTGTCACCGTGGGTAGGGGTATATTTCCTATAGAGATCTGGATGTTATTAGGGTCAGTGACGTCATCGAAAACGCACGACATATGTTCCGTCTTCTTTCTACTGATCTTAAGGCCATTTGTTTCGAGTGCCTCAATCCACGAGTTAAAGTTCTGCTGAAGCTCGTCTACGTTGTCCGAGATCAGAACAACATCATCGGCATAAAGTATGTTCCAAGGCAGTGACATTTGACAGTGCTTTGTGAGATGATCCATGGTAGCATTAAATAACAATGGGCTAAGTGTGGAGCCTTGATGCACACCAACCTCGATTTCAAACATTTCACCTCTCCCTGCAGGGCTTATGACTTGAGTAGTAACGGATTCGTACATGTCTTGTATAAGGTTAATATAGTATTCAGGCACCAGTTGTTGCCTTAGTGCTTCCCAAATGATGTTTCGAGGGACGTGGTCAAAGGCCTTTTCCAAGTCTATAAAAACCATGTGAAGATTTTTCTTGTTAGTTTTTGCCTTTTCCAGGAGTATTCGAATCGTCTGAATGGCGTCTGATGTGCCCTTTCCGGCCACAAAGCCACATTGGTTCTGAGTTAGGGTTATAATATGTTTCAACCTATTATTTAGCGTTCTCTCCCAAATTTTGAGAGTGTGTGACATCAGTTTTATAGCTCTATAGTTACTGCAATCTCTAACATCTCCTTTCCCCTTGTAGAATGGTATTAGGAAACTGTTTCGCCATGAGTTTGGGATGGGGCTGCCCTGAATCAGCTTGTTAAACAATTTATACAGCCAAAGTACTCCCTGGTTGCCGAGATGTTTCCAGACTTCTGTAGGTATTTCGTCTGGACCTGGCGATTTATTATTTTTCATTTGCTGTATCGCTCTTTCAATTTCTTCCGGAGCTATGTTTAGGGGTGGTCCCTGTACCGGCTCAGGCCTGCAGTAATCCTGTTTTCTGGGATGAGACACATTAAGTAGGTGTTTATAGTATTCTGTCCATCTGTTGTTAATGTCTTTATCTTGTGTTAGTAGATTGCAATTTTTATCATTTGTGTATTTTACGGTTGTTATATCTTTAGTGTTGTTATGGCGCGTTTTAGCTATCTTATGTATATCTAACTCTGACTTAGCTGACTCCAATTTGTTGTAAAATTCGTGATTTGTTTCTGCTATCGATATTGCTACCTGTCTCTTTGTTTGCCTCTTATTTTCCTTATAATTTTTAAAATCAGTTTCGTCCCTTGTAGACTGCCACAGCTTGAAAGCATCTTTCTTAGCTGTAACCGCCTCTTTTACTTCAGCGTTCCACCATTCAGTTTCTTTGTTTGGTCCCTTTTTGCTTCTTGTTCGGCCTAGGTGTTCTTCTGCCTTGCTTATACAGACCTTTTCAAAGTTATCCCACATTTCATTCGGTGACATATTTGTGGTATCCATTGAACTTAAGTTTTCTGAAAGTTCCTTCATGAATAGTTTACCCGCTGGTTTCCCCAAAGATCTCCATTTAATTTTTGGTGTTAATTTCCGATTTGTTTTGATTGGTTTCGGAAGTTTGTACACGGTGACTAATATTCTATGCTGAGTTGTAAGCGGCTCTCCCGGTATGACCTTGCAGTCTCTAAAGTTACCTTAATATCATTATATATAATATAAAACCAAATAATAAAACAAACATTGAACATAAGTAGGTAGTAAATAAAACAATTTAAACATTTCATGGTAAAAAAAATAATAAAATAAAAAACACATTGTGGCAATAGGTTAGGACTCAGTGTCCGCTGGCAGGACCTAATAAGATCTGCTGCTCAGCACTGATTTGCAGTCCCAACCTGCTCTTATATCAGCATACATATATCGAGGGTACAGGGTAAGTAGGCACTACACAATTTTGACTTAAGTTATACTACATAATATATTACATATCTTCATTACGGTATTTAGGATATTATTATATCATCTTAAAGTGAAGCTAGGATGAAAATAGTATAGGGGTGTCAGTGGGGGTGTGTGTGTGTGTGTGTGTATATGTAAGAGTGGGAAAAGAAGAGAACGATCAGTTGCATTTACTGTTTTGCTGCGTTAGTTTTATCTATTTTTAATTAGTTCCTTATATTTGTGTTTAAAGGTTTGGGAGCATAACTTTTTACGTAAAGGCGGAGGCAAGTTGTTCCATATTTTCGCTGCAGCATATTTAAAACATCCTTTAAAGCCCACAGAGCGATGTCTCGGGATAGATAATATTTTTTTTTGCCTTGGATCGGGTGTTCCTGTCATGTATTTCTTCCATCCACGTGAGTTTCTCAAATAGGTACCTGGGATTCTTACTGTAAATAACGTTTTGAGTCAGACATGCAAGGTGAAGCTCGCGCCTCGTCTTCATATTGAGTACGCCATGCTCTTTGAGGTAAGGAGAAATGTGTGCACGTTTGGGGATGTTGTAACAGAAACGAGCGCAGGCATTCTGCACTCTTTGTATGGCGCGTTCTGTTTTACACCACAGTCTCGGACCATAAATTGTGTCACAATAGTTCAAAGGCGACAAAACCAATGAGTCTACTAACAGCTCCCTGGTTTTTACACTCGTTCGATTAAATAGTAGTGCTTTAAATTAACAAACGCACTAGTCGGCACTACGATTTTCGAAGGTTCTCCTCGGTTTCTCTGGAATCCATCATCAGATCCTGGTTTCCTTATCATAATAATAATATAATAATATCTTGGACAATGTCACACAAATTATCTAGTCACATTTAAAGTACCAGAATCTAGCCTGAACTACCTACCTATCTATCATGGTACCACACTTGGGATATCTTCTTTCCAACAAAAAAAGAATCATCAAAATCGGTTCATAAACGACGAAGTTATCCGCGAACAAACATAAAAAAAATAAAAAAATATATATACGGTCGAATTGAGAAACCTCCTTTTTTGAAGTCGGTTAAAAACATGGCGCAGCGGACCCGGCTTAACAGAAACTGTGACTTTTAACAAAAATAATCCGGGAAACTTGTAATCGCTACTTCATCAACAGCGGGGCTAGTACGCACGCCAACCCGCGATTGCGACATTTAACACATCCATCTGTCAAATCTTTTATCTTGTTCGTTCGCGCGACAATAGAAAGTGAGCGGAAGCGTGAAAGCGTGATATAAGCGATATATCACGCTATCGTGTCTTGGCATACTAGCCCCGCAGATAGTTAATAATAAACCAACAACAATGTCAACAATAAGAAAGGGTTTGTTTGTACACACGGCGACGCGTCAAGCTAAACAAAACCAAAATAAAGTGGTCGCGCGACGTTATACGTTATTCACCCTGCGCGCGGTCAGCTTATATTGGTCATACCTAATCGACCCCTCTCTTGTCAACGCCATCTATCGAGAAATTAGGAACTAACTTTTTGTTTTTTTTTTTGCTTCTGGAAAATCCCTCAGTTTTGAGACCGAAATTTTTCGTCTATGTGTTTGCTTTTCATCTTTTCATTCACAGAAAATCTGACATACCTATCCGTTGACGAAGTAAAGATTACAAGTTTCCCGGTTTATTTTTGTTGTAATTCTCAGTTTCTGTGTGGTTTTTGTACTTATTGTTTTTCGTATATTCAAAATGGAAGATGGAGATGGAAGCCACGTCCGATACTTGATTCGTTGTTGACAGACAATGACACCGAGATTGTTAATAATAAACCAACAATAATATGAAAGGGTTTGTACTATGTCTCTTTAATAATAATATTAATAAATATATTTGCTCATACCTAATCGATCCCTCTCTGGTCAACGCCATCTATTGAGAAATTAGGAACTAAGTTTTTTTTTCTTCTGGAAAATCCCTCATTTGGCAATGGCAATTTTATAGCTGAATTTTATTACGAACGTTTTTCTTCGTGGCTGTATGGCATTTCAGAAGTGCTGCAAAAAGTCGCAGTGTTTGAAGGGCCCTAATCCAATTACCCCAGTGTTGCTTACTCTAAAATTTGATTTCCTCATTTTTCATGAGTTTCTGGTCCTCAAACATTCATGTCACGACTTTATAGTCAAACTGTAACACTTTCGATCTGACAGCTAAATTGGCACGATTGTAATGCCATTCTTCCAGTGTCTTTGAACCATTTTTTTTTTTGAAAACGCCTCATTGGGTACACCTACCCTACCGGAAGTGACTAGTACTGGCAATCTATTTTTTTGGTCTGAGATTTAAAACCGCGGCTGATTTTAAACAAAACAAGATTTTGTCAATCGATTACTCACTTTTGACAAAATGACAGCATGAATTACATACTAACCCAAAAAATTCACGTGAAAAATCAATATCATGTGGCAAAATAAATTATAATGCAACTATTACTCGGCTTCATATCCAAATAATATACTTAAATTTTTCTGTGATATGCCGGGGCCGGATGTGAGAGCCAATGACAATGTTCTCGGCGAAATGTCGACAGAGCCCACGGCGACTGTACACAGCGGCGTCGAAACAAAAACCGAAAGAAAATTAACTGTACTTGAAACTCATGGTTATGTACTGGGTAGGACTATTGGGTCAGGATCGTATGCTACCGTTAAGGTAATATAAACTTAACTTTTAAAAGTTTTTAAATAGTAAAGGCTCTTTTACGCCAGAGCAACATCGTGCTACAGTGCGGCTTGCCACAAATTGAGGCATGCGTCTCCTTGTTGCATGCTACAATCGCCAAGATCATGCGGCCGATGTAGACGTATGCGACAGTCTATTTTACGCCGAGGCAACATCGTGCATCGATAATTTTCAAAGCATTGTGCTATTTTTGGAGTGTTTTAAAGAAAACCGAAACTGTTTTGACGCATCAAAAATGTCGCATGGAATCCGTCGTGTTCGGATTCTTCGGTTCGGATACAAGCTGCGATAGTCTGCAACATGACGCAAGGTGTTGCCATGCCGCACGATTGTTGCCACAATGTGCGACATTTTTAATTATTGCGACATGCTGCCTTGTGGCATGCCGCAATGCCGCACAGTGTTGCCCCGGCGTAAAAGAGCCTTTATAGACCTATCTACTTTATGTAGGCAACAAGTAATCAATAAAATAATCATACAGGTTGCTACCAGTGATAGGCACAATTGTCAAGTGGCCATAAAAATAATAAGCAAGTTTCAAGCTCCAGGCGACTATCTGAAGAAGTTTCTGCCGAGAGAAATAGAAGTTGTAAAAGGACTAAAGCATGAAAACTTGATACGTTTCCTTCAAGCTATTGAAACTACCCACAGGTCCTTCTTTTTACTACCTACTTACTAAATTAACGGAAAATACAGTGGGAGTTTTTAATTTTATCAATAGGTAGGTACTTATAAGCAGCGCCAATAAAGAAACGATATGAAAGTTTCAGCAGAATACTTCTGGCACAGTTATGTCACAGTATAAGAAGAGAGTATCTGAGTAGATCAGCAAAATTGTCAAGAAGAAAAGGACTTGAGTGCGATTTTGGAATTCATACGTTCAAAAAAAAGACATCATATCATTCGACCACGGTCGATCTTCGATTCATCTTTTCAGCCTTTTTTTTATACGTTCACTGCAGGACATAGGCCTCCCTCAAAAGGGAGGTTTTGCCATAATCGCCACGCTTGGCAGGCGGGTTGGCGATCGCAGTTGGGTGTTAATATACTCGGAGAACGCTGCTGCCCATCCTCCGGTTAATCCCTTTAGTCGCCCTTTACGAAACCCACGGGATGGGCTGGGGTGGTGAAATATTATTGGCGAATAACGCATTATCCCCATACTAATTTTCTAAATTTCCTACTGCTGATTTAAAAAGCCGTGGTGGTCCAGTGGTGAGGAAAAAAGCCGTGGTGGTCCAGTGGCGAGCTGGCGAGTAAGACCTTGCCTGCCGTGCAGGAGGCAATGGATCGATCCCCGTCCAGGCCGACTCGTACCAATGAGTTTTTCGGAATTTATGTACGATTTGTAACACTACACTGGCTTTTCGGTGAAGGAAAACATCGTGAGGAAACCTGCATGTTTCAATTTCGAGACATGTATTGTACCCACTGTCCATTAGAAATGGCGACGGGCTCACTCCCCGTCACCCTGGACAGAGTTACGGTACTAGTGAAACATGGATGTTCTGAGGTTTCAGAATATCTCTGACTACCCCCTCGGGGAATATAGTCGTGAGCATATATGCCTGATTTGAACGCGTGACTTTCAAAAGTAGCACTCCTGGATGCAGACGAGAGGCTGATTCAGAGGCCGTAGCATGATGCGTGCGATAAAGCTCTATATTATCACGTTCGCGCGCGATAGAAAGCTTTGGCACGTGGCTTCGGCCGCTGATTGATAATTTTTTTCGCACTCTTCTCCATACCAATGAGTTTTGTGGAATTTATGTACGATTTGTAACACCACTGGCTTTTCGGTGAAGGAAAACATCGAGAGGAAACCAGCATGCTTCAATTTCGAGGCATGTATTGTACCTACTCACTGTCCATTATAAGTGGAGACGGGCTCACTCCCCGTCACACTGGGCGGTATTTCGGTACCTACTAGTGAAACGTGGATGTTCTTAGGTTTTAGAATGTATCTGACTACCCCCTCGGGGAATATAGTTGTGAGCTTATGCTATGCTGTGCGAATTATAGACAGACGTTCTGTGAGCGAGATAGAGAGCGATGCCATTGATGATCGTTTGTTTATTTGCGCGGGTTATGTGTTTGTAATGACGTGGTCTCCGCAGAGTATATATTGTAATGGAATATGCCGAGAACGGCAGCCTACTAGATATAATCCGCAAGGACCAGCACATCGACGAGATGCGCGGCCGCCGTTGGTTTCGGCAACTAGTAGAAGCGGTAGAGTATTGCCACGAACGAGGAGTTGTCCATCGGTACGTTAATTTACTACACTATTCTGAATTCAGAGCCTGATTTGGGATCCTTTGATTGTAAATCAGGTACCTAATGGATGCCAATAATCAAGTGAAGAGGAGACCTACCTATGGAGGGAATATCATGACACTCCGACTATTAACTGACATAATGCTGACGGTTTTTAAGGGTATGATCGGGAGTGCGATTTTTTGAAAACAGTTGAAAATGTCAAAATTACTGTGGAGATACGCATCTTTCTACTGCTGATTTGACTTTCAAAAATCGAACTCGTGTAGTATGATTTTTGAAAGTCAAATATAAGTAGAAAGATGCATATCTCCATAGTAATATTGACATTTTCATAATTCATAATTCATAATCGTTTATTGCTCACACAGAGTACATATGATAGGTGGTAACAATAGGTTAATAAGTTACATCTGTGAACCTTATAAGTTAAAGGCATTGCAATTTGAGAGTACAGTCCAATTTCTCGAATATAGATATACAATTATACTATAGCATGCAGTACAAATTTTAAATTTTATGCATTCACCATTTGTTTACAGTTTATAATTAAGTAGTTGCGAATTAATAATAAAATAAGTTGACAATTAATAATAAGTTATGAAGTCAATAAAAATTATAGCTATGTATTAATTAATCACACAATTTTACAATGTCAATTTATAATTAGTAGGTTAGTATAAGTCCATATCAAATCAGTTTTAAATTATAAATAGTCATCAGATTTTGTCAGTTAGGAATTCGTCAAAGTCATAGTAAGCCTTTTCGATAAGTAATTGTTGTAAACGTTTTGCAAATATATGGTCTTTGGTCTCCGCCTTTATTATGTCAGGTACTTTGTTAAAGATTTTTATTGCTGTATTATATGGGCTAGTTCTCATCATTTCCATGGTTGTGGCTACTATGTTTAATTCGTTTTTGGATCTTAAATTTGTATGAATAAGGTGATCTTTTTTTTGTTTTCTAAACAAGTTGAAGTTTTTTCTGACAAGTAACGCCATTTGAAGTACATATAGTGAGGGGAGTGTGAGAACTTTATATTTCACGAAATGAGGTTTGCAACTTTCTCGACAATTTAGGCCCAATAGTATTCGAATGCATTTTTTTTGCATAACGAACAAATCATGTGCGTTAGTGCTATTTCCCCATAAGATAATTCCATAACGCAACCAGGAGTCTGCATAAGCGTAATATGCTGATAATGCCGTTTCAAAGTTTGTGCTTCTCCTTAGATAGTAAAGTGCATATAAAAATCTAGACAATTTCGTTTTAGTAGGTTTAGTTTCGTTTTCAACTGCTGAGCTCAACGAATGAGTTTCAAAAAATCGCACTCCAGACCATCAAACTTTCCAACCTTCTCTACAAGAACAACGTCGAAAACGTGATAGGAATGATTCTAAAAAACTGCTGTTCAATACAAAACTGCAATCCTATTCGACACAAATGTATGGGACAGCGGATTTTTTTGTGATTTTTGATGTTGGTGCTATAGAGAAAGTGGTTTAGTCTGATGTTCTGACCATCCCTTACCAAAACCTATGGACCCTGTACCACCCTGGACCCTATACACTCTGGCGATTTTGTCCCCTTCTGATTGTGACCTCAATAAGTTTTCTATGTAGGTTATCATTGATGATACTATATGAACAGGCAGCGGCGGACTAAGCCCGCCGGAGGCCCGGGGCGGCAAAACTAAATGAGGCCCCCGGTCTTTCCAGAAATTTATATCTACAATTCTTTCGAGCCGTGGCAAAAACTTAACATCGGAGCCCCTTCCTTCCATAGGCATAGGTAGCAAGTATTTTGTCCCAGGGAGATCCAGGTCCTACAACACAGAGCGAGCGAAGCGAGCCTGACATTCGTACAATGTAAAACCTAGAGCGAGCGAAGCGAGCTCGAGATTTCACTGAATTCTGGAGCGGGCAAAGCTAAGTGAAATTTTAACTGACTGACTTTTTTTAACTGCAATATAATGAGATCAGTGGAATAAGATTTAAAACATTAAGCGAGCGAAGCGAGCTCGAGTTCTTTTACGACTTAAAGTCTGGAACGAACAAAGTAAGCTCAAGATTTAACTGCACACCAACAGTGCAACTGCAACTGCAACTGTATACTATGAAAAGGCATAGGTACCATCCAAAACCAAGAGCGAGCGAAGCGAGCTCGAGACTTCATTGAATTCTGGAGCAAGCAAAGTGAGCTCAAGATTTTAGTGCAACGTGTCTAGTCAGGAGCGAGCGAAGCGAGCTCGAGATTTTGCTTCATTATAACTCGACTTTTTCAGCTCATGCCGAAATCGAGGCGATTGATGTATTAAACAAATACCTAGCTGAAATGAGCTTATAATATAATGCTTATAATAACTCAATTATTGTAGAGCTCATCTTGAAATAGAGTAGGTGAGTATATTGGCGTATAAAATTAAAACCGGAGCGAACGATTCTATAATTATGACTGGGTTGTAGCATGAACTCGTCTCAAAGCACAGAAAGCTATCAAAAAAACCAAGCGAGCGAAGCAAGCTCAAATTTTCGAAACACATTCTAATTCCAACCACATTGACCTTTCAAGCGAGCTCATAATTGGGTATTTGACTACATTCAATATATTTTATTTTTATCTACTCAATAAAAAAAGGGTTAGAAAATAACGCTAAACTCCCATTTTCATTGAGTTTTTAGCTTGAATACTATTTTTAATAACAAGATAAACTATAAAAAGTAATGAAAATGTTAATGACGTCACAACTCAATATTTAGTACAAATCTTCATACAAAGCGCATGTTTTGACGTCCGATAAAGAGTAGCTGATTTGACTAGTTGTCAAGTAGCCAATTATGCTAACTGCATAACAACTTGAAAAAGATTGAGCGAGCAAATTCTGAATATTTTGGACTCTATTTCCATCTTTGACTTTCAATGACTAACTTACGGGGCCTCCAACTTCAAACTGCAGTCCCAGTACCGCAGGCCAGGGCCTCCGGAGCGAGCGAAGCGAACTCATAATTATGCTAACTGCATAACAACTTGAAAAAGATTTAGCGAGCGAAGCGAGCTCGCAAATTCGCAGTATTTTTGACTCTATTTCTTTTCTTGACTTTCAATGACTGTACGTTAGTTACGGGCCTCGGGGCCTACGGGGCCTCCAACTTCAAACTGCAGTCTCAGAACCTGTTCTGCTTCTGGCCTCCTGACCTGAGGCCCGGGCCTCCAACTCTAAACTGTGTCTTTACTTGCTATACAGGGTGTACAATAAAATGGGACAGCTACTTAAAGGGGTGCTTCAGACCATCAAACTGAACAACTTTCTCTATGGGACCAATATTGGAATCGCGAAAAAAAATTCCGCTCTCCCATACAAAACTGCAAACATAACTCGACTGAAATGTATGGGACAGCAGATTTTTTTTCGCGATTTCGATATTGGTCCCATAGAGAAAGTTGTTCAGTTTGATGGTCTGAAGCACCTCTTTAAGTAGCTGTCCTATTTTAATTTACACCCTGTATAAACGTCATTATTTTGGTTTTGATTAAAAAGGGATTCTCTTCTCGAGATTCGGAGGCCCCCCAGGACTGGGGGCCCGGGGCGGACCGCCCCCCCCCCCCCCCCCCCCCCCCCCCCCCTTAGTCCGCCAGTGTGAACAGGGTGTAATAACGACGAGTCCGATGAAATAATATTATAATACTTTACCTATAGTTTTCTTTTAGTGGTTTCATTCTTATATCTTTTTAATTTCCGATGCAGAGACATAAAATGCGAGAATCTTCTCATGGATCACGGCTTAAGCATTAAACTATCAGACTTCGGCTTCGCGAGGGGTCACATGAAACCGAAGAACGGGGTGTACGCGCTAAGCGAAACTTTCTGTGGAAGCTACGCGTACGCTTCTCCAGAAATCCTGAAAGGTGTCCCTTACAGACCGCAGGATTCCGACATTTGGAGCATGGGTGTCGTTCTTTATGCTATTGTATATGGACGTCTACCTTTCGACGACACGAATTATACGCAGTTGTTGAAGGTAAACTAGCTTAAGTGGTGCAGGATGACGTATGGAGTTACCTTTCCCGTAGTATTATGTATACAATGAAACAACAACTTTCATGTTGAAGTCTCAGCAAATACTCTCACATAGGTATTTCCCCTCGGGAGTATTCAAACGTTATAATATGATTATGACTTCATACGTCAGCTGTGTACAACCCGAGCGAATTAACTTGGCACCTGGCTCGGAATAAAAAACTCGGAAAACCTCGAAAATGCTAAAGCGCAGGGACACGTGCAACGGTAACTGAAATGCTATGCTACGGCCTCACACGGCGACGGTGGGGTCCCGTGGGGGGTAGCAGGTGAGGTGTCAAATTCTGAGCCACGAGCGAGCCAGGTGCCAAGTTAATTCGCCCGTGTTGTATCTACTACCTCATTCTGGTCATGTGCAAATTCAATGAACTCTTGAAGAGCCTTTCTTTGCTTATTTTTATTTTAATTTTATCTTCCACAGCAAGTCCAGAACAAAGTTTCATTCCCCCGCGAGCCAAAGGTATCTGCTGACTGCCGGAAACTTGTAACCAAGATCTTAGCACCACTGAAGATGCGCGTCAAGATACCGCAGATCCTCGCCGACACTTGGCTGAACCCAAACCAGCCACCAAAAGACGAAGAGGTTGACGCACAGGTGGATAGCCTAATTTTAAGTAATATCAATTCGATGGCTAAATAACCGTTGACGACCGCTGCAGCATCGTTCGTGAGAAGATACTGCGCAGTCAAGAATGCTTTGATACGGCTGGAAACATGTCCAAACAGCGGCCTCTTACTATATGCCACAATTTTGCATTCATTCTTTGAAAATCCACCTTACTAGGTTCGCTATTTGGACTCATGTACTATCGGGGACTTTTCCGCCTGACCACTTAAGAAAAAAATCGCATAATTTCGCCCAAAATTTATTGTTTAGAAATTATTATTAATTGGTCTATTCATCAATAGGGCAGGATAAGACATCGCTTTTATTTTTTAGTATGCAAGCAAAAATGAGCCTAGTCAGGCGGAAAAGTCCGCGATAGTACAGTCGCCATCAGCACTGGTAGCATGCACACCCGCGATAGCCGTGATACAACTTTATCACGTCTTTTATCTCGTTCTTTTGCGCGCGAACGAACGAGATAAAAGACGTGATAAAGCCGTATCACGGCTATCGCGGGTGTGCATGCTACCAGTGCTGATATATCGTAGCATACAAGGTGTCCAAATATTTCTGAGCAGTGCTAATTTTCATTAAATTATTTACAGTAAATGTTACCAATTATATCTAAACGTGTATTTTGTCATAAATATCTGAACAGCGAATTTTCAATAATTTCTTTACCATGTTATTTAAAATTAAAATGTAAAACAACGGAGTAAGGTTTTTTTCTGAAACTGTTCAGATGTTTATGACCACCTTGACTGCGTAGATATATTTGATGCTCTAGGCGTTCCTATATTTTTGATTGGCTATGAGTAAAGAAATTATTGGAAATTAGAACTGCTTAGAAATATTTGACCACCTTGTTTGCTACGATATATCTGCTGGTGACTGTACGATCCAAATCTCAAATTCTACATGTATGTTTACGAGCGTAAACATCGCTCTTTTTCAGTACAAATTGTGTGAGATCGCGGACGTTCTGTAAGTTCGGACATTTTGTATCTACCTAGTGCGTCAAGGAACACGGCAATGATTTTTTACAATTTTTTACCCTCGTCGGATCACTGACGAGGAACGCGTGCGGTCTCATACTATCCCCGCAAGTTGATATTGCGATGGAACCTTGTCACAATAACAGCTGCGTGACGTCATCCGTCGCAAAAAACTCTAACGTAAGCGCGGGCTGACCTTGCGAACGGTACTGACGGTGCACGTCGACTACGTCAAAATTACGTCACCAAGATGGCCGCCAATCGCAATATCAACTTGCGGGGATTATACAAAGTTTAACCCACTGTTACAGGAGCACACGAAAATAAGCAAAGACGAAATAAAAAGCGTAAATATTGGAACAGTGACTTTTGATAGAAAATTAGAAGAAGTGAAATAATAAATAACGAAGCGCAATATTAACTAACTACTAAGTCGATCTTGTAATAAAGGGAGCAATTTTAAGTTTACTGACAACATTCGTTTTTTATTTATTTATTATTTTGCAACGCCTACCAAATTGGGCAGGAAGTTGACATCATACAATTTATTTTAGTTTAATCAGAGTTTAATTTACTCAGTAAAAAAACACTTGAAAATAACGCAAAACTCACAAGCTTGAATATAACAGACATACTTACACACTACATACATATTTTTTATAACGGAGTGCGATTTTTGAAACTCAGCAGTTGTAAATGTCAAAATTACTACGGAGATACGCATCTTTCTACTGTTGATTTGACTTTCAAAAATCATACATCAAAGTAAAATTACTCCAGGGATGCGATTTTTGTAAGTCAAATCAGCAGTAGAAAGATGCGTGTCTCCATACATTTTCAACTGCTGAGTTCAACGTATCAGATTCATAAATCGCACTCCTGGACAAGCTATAATTGATTGATGAGAAGTATTGTATTATTTATTGAATACAATTTGTCAATTATAAATTGCGCGTTTTGAAGTCCGATAAAGAGTTACTGATTTGAATAGTTGTCGTTGTCGGATATTGTGGCGAATGCATACGGCTAGGATTGGGGTTCTAGGAAACCCATCGCATCGTATCCAATCATAGACGATGACCATTGCCGATGACCAGTGTTGCCAATGCTACGGCAATTATCGTGTTCTACGGCTTTCAGGCCCAAAAATTACAAAATTCACGGCCTACGGCTGCAACCCTGTGGCCGTAGCAGATTCTACGGCTTTTCGCAAATTCTACGGTAATTGACTAATTTATTTATAAAAAATTCACTTTTTGAGTATTAGACTGTTATAAATAAGTTTATGGTTCGACTGTGTACTAAAGTGCGATTTTTGAAAATCATACGAGCGACTTGGCAGTAGAAAATGTCAAAATTACTGTGGAGATTATGCATCTTCCTACTGCCAAGTCGCTCGTATGATTTTCAAAAATCGCACTTCTGTATCCAATTCCGAATCCGAATGCCAACATTGCAACTAAGTTGTCTACGGATGTTGGCTGGGTTTTGTTCCTCTTTCTTGCTCTGTGAGCAAAAAAAAGATGAGATGAAATTGTTTTCCACACAAATAGATAATATTTGCAAACGTTTAATTAACGTTAAAAACCCTAAAACAGCACCATTTGGATAATATTGAAAAGTTTTTCCTTTTTTAAGCAGTGACACGGCCCACCGTTGGTCTTTTTCCATATAAACACGGCTTTTTTACCTAATGTACACACGGCGACAGATCAACCTACCCATAGTTGAACTCTATGTTCATGGACATAAGGTCGAACTATGGGTAGGTTGATCTGTCGCCGTGTGTACACGGCCGCCTAAAAATTTGCATTGGCAACACTGCCGATGACACATGTAGGTATACCTCAGGTATACCTCGATAATCAACACCTAGATTTTCTTGAACACTGTTCATCGATTGTCAGTTAATCGATGGTAGGTAAGCCCGGTAAGCCCTATCACTATGCACGCACACAGAGATATGTTGTATGACGCCTCACGCACAGCAACCAGACAGTAACATAAGAATAATTGGCCAGTTTCTTTGCTATCTTTACAGTTTACATATAATTAATCAAAGAGATAGATAAACAATATTCTTAGTCCCAGGGCCTCTACCCGCATATTCGAACTTCGCAGTTGCGTGAACGTTTTCGCTCCAATGTCAACTCTATTACAATGAAGTGCGGACCGAAACAGTAGTGGCGATATATCGAACATCGAAAGTCCGGGTACTAGGCCTGTATCCATACGATTGTCGTGTATACTATTCATGCGATAGACGTACTATCGATAGGATTGTCGTACTATTCAAACGTTCGCAAAGTTCCATAGATATAGTATCGATATAGGGGTAGGTAGATGGGAGAACATATACAGGGTGTTAGGGTAAACAGTTGCACTGCTTTAAGGGGTGATTGTATACCCACGGTACTGAACAACTTTCTCTAAGAAATGTATTGGCTATGTGCACGACACTATAGCGCCACACTAGCGCGGCGTAGCGCATGAACTATGTCGGCCAGCCGTGAATTATCTACACTATTATAGTACTGTAAAGGACTGTATTTGTTCGAGGATTCTGCCAAAACTACTGGACCGATTTTGATAAAACTTTTTATATTTAAAAGTATGTTTAAACGCCCAGTGGCACAATGATTTTTGTCGGACGAACGCATGATCGCGCGAGCGATGGCAATAGGACGGCGCCTAAGGATTACAAATTCTAATGAGATATTTACCGAAATAAAACTACTAATTATAATATTTTAACATTGATTATATTGAATCCAGAAAAAACTATAATTAGGTACCTACAATTTAGATATATTTATGTACAATTTACATCAATTTAGTAATCTAAGCATCTGTCGCTCAAACTTCGCTACATATTTCATTTGAAAAGGTATATTTAAGCAGGTTGTGACCGATTTTCATTGCAGGTAGGTACATACATGCCATACTGTTTATGACGTCTTGAATTCGTATTCAAACGTACCGAATAATAACCAAACATGTGTAAAGTGTGAGCATGAATAGGCAACATTATACAAATGGTATTCGATCAATTGTTATAATTTATATATTTGAAATCGTGAAAATATTGAAACAATAAATGCGTTTTGCAACTTTTAATTAATTCTGCTTAACATATTGTTTAAGACTCAAGTACTTTGACAATAACTTAAATTGGAATGGAACTATTCAATAGTAATAACAAGATGTAACTAAATTTACATTTGTATTTGTCCAAGACAATAAAAAGGCATAGATATTTCTTTATGAAATGTACAATTATATTCATGGGCCTAATTTATTATCAAGTCTAAATACATCCACCGACACAGTTCTAACACCATCAAATAAAATTATCAATGCTGAAAGTAACATTTATGCTTAATTTTTATTGATGATTTCTGTGTGTTACCATTGGACCATCCATAGAAAAGTATTGATGAACTGTGTTAATAGATTGCCTTTCTGAACAGAGGTAATATTTATTTTCCTTCTAAATCGTCTATCAAAGCAAAAGCAGTTTTATTATCACAGCTAACAGTACAATTTTCTATGACACCATCTTTGCTCGTACTAAATAAACCAATTACATGCTAACTGAAGAACGATTGTTCATCCAGAACTGCTGTGCGGAGAAGCCCAATGTAACCACGTATAGTAAGGCGGCTATCCAGCAGTTGTATGCGTTCTGGAAATATTAAATTACAACAATGTTAGTGTTATGACTAAATGTTTTTACTGTTTTTAATGTTTTTTTTTGTCAGCGGTTAAAGTGTTAATTGGTTAAAAGTAGACTCTTTTGTCAAAAACAGACAGAATGTCCATTAGTCCCAGAACGTCAGCATAACCGCATATGAGATAGCGATATGCAGTTGGAAATATACAATTAGAGATTATGCCCAGCCATCGTACAAAAATGTTGTTATGATAAGGACAGCAATAAGGCAGAGATCTCCTTTTTTTACCTAGAGCATTTAATATATTTCTCTTATTCATGATTCTCATCATTCTCCCTCTACGGTGGGTCCATATAAAATCTAAAAAAAAATTCTGGTGTTGACAAATAAGTCATTATAGGTCCCTGCTTATTGAAATAATTGGAAGGACTGTACAATGCGTGCCGTCGAGTTCAGGGTTCATATTTTTTTTCCAAAAGGTCTTCGTATAAATAAGCTATATACAAAATTTCAACTTGCAGAAATTTATAGTTTTCGAGATATGATTTTTTGAAATTCACCAAATCTCATACAATTTTGTCTAAAATAGCATGTCGGGCACTAGAAAAACAAAATTTTACACCACAGGCTATGGCAAGCTATTGAATTGGATACGGCGACCAGCCTAACAGTAGCAATTTGGTTCTCGCAAGAAACCTAACATGCTCGTCGCTTCGCTCCTCGCAGCCTAACCCACCAAGTTGGTTACGGCGACCAGCCTCCGCCGCCGTAACTTTTCAAAATATTTTATCTCGAAAACGAAGCATTTTGCCTTGAGATGACCAATTTAGTATGAAATTTGTCAAATTAAAAAAAAAATATCGAAAACTATAAATTTCCGCAAGTTGAAATTTCGTATAATAGCTTAGTTATAAGAAGACCTATTTGGAAAAAAATATGAACCCTGAACTCGACGGCACGCATTGTACAGTTGAGCCAAATAATTTATTGCTTCACTAGCAGTAGCTAGTTTTCAAGTAATCAGAACGCTGACTCACCTGACTGTATCCAGCCTCAACCTCAGTGATGAAATCTGCGATAGAATGATGCCCTTCTCCGAGTGGCAGATCCTCAAGCAACGCCACTGCTTTGAAATAGTAGAAGACGCCCATCAGAGTCTGCAAATAAGCAACGAAATTTACGAAAACCCTTCAACCATCAAGCCAACTTTTATAAGGTATACTCACCAACTGAATGACTCCCCATGTACTCAAGATAAGCCCGCACAGCGACAGTTTAGGGCCACACACTTTGAACGCCATTTTACAGGTTTATTTACTACAATTCTTGAGAACAAAAATTAATTAAAATATCGACCCCGAGCTGTCAGCTGGTGTCAAAAATGGACGGACCCTCACATGATCTCTTCTTGTCTATGGTTTGCCTCTAGTAAAAACTTGGAGAAAAAAGTCTATGGGTCCGAGTTTTTAGCGGGAATTCGTCAGCTAGGTACTATACATAGGTAGGTACACATCAAGCTATACAAAACCAATATAACCTGGCCGCGCGTAGGACGAGTAATGTATAACGTCACGCGACCAGCTTATATTGGTTTTGTATAGCTTGATGTGGCGCCGTGTGTACGTTTGGTTTGGAGTCCACATATTTTATCGATAGCGATAGGTAGCGTGATATAGCGCTATCACGCTTCCGCTCTCTTTCTACTTGCGCGCGAACGAACGATGTAAAAGACTTACGGATGGATGTGTTAAATGTCTATCGCGGGTTGGGGTTAGCCCTGCAGTTGGTCAGGACCGATTTCATCATACATTGCCTGATTTGTTCTCTCTTTTTTAAAGTGTAGCTATCAAAGCAAGCAATGTATGCATAACTTAAGGCATCCATCGCATCATCGTCACATCAAGAAGGGCAGAAATGGAACAGAATAAGGACGCGTACTTGTATTATAGAGGTCAGTGATAAGGACGGAATGGGTGAATTTCGAATCTTATTATAATAAGATTCGTTTAAGGCTTAGATTAAAAACTTTTCGCTTACGCTGAAAGATGGAGCCAAGAAATGAGGGAGCGGGATAGCCAGTTATAAAAACTTATGTAATCAAAAAAGACAGAAACATTATTTTTTGTTTCGGTCACCGTGGCCGGTTTTTTGTTTGGCAAGATGTCAAACCATTGTCAAACCCAAAGAGTAATATAAGTATATTAGAAAAGAGAACCCACTCGTGGCAACATTATGCATCCACCTTATGTCAAATTGAAGGCTAGCTAGCGCCATCTGTGTTTCTCTGAAAATAATTCTACCTATACTATACATACCTACTTATATATATACTTATATACTCATACCGTTGTTTGAATGCTAGTTTTCGTTCAATCCCGCACCGATCGAGTGAAATTCCAGTATCCTTACTATTCCTATAATCTGTACATTGGTAAGAGAACAACTGAAACTCCAGAACATCACTAAATCGGCACAAAATTGAACAAAAACTACAAACAACACGCACATTATGCAAGGTGGGTCGCCATTTTGTAAATTTGTCAATTTGACATTGACATAGACAATATAATCTTTTTTTTTCATAGTAAAAGATATATTTAACAGATGGCAGCACATTCTATGCAAACTGAATCGGAAAAACCACCAGAAGGCAAATGTCCTCCGCCTGGTCAAACCTATGGAATGTTGATGACATCTTGCCAAACAAACCTACTTTTTGTATGCAAAATTCACACTATTGCTGTTTTAGATCGGGATCCGGTGACGAGGTCCGTATACCAATCGAGCTCATCCATAATTCAGTTTTCATGCAATATTTTACTATTAGAAGATGCGAAAAAACTTGGTCGGCCGACCCCTATCCTGGTGGGTTTTGTGTAGGAGGGTGACTAGTAACCTCTCTGAGACGAGACTAATTACCCATCGAGCTCATGAACCAAATTATGCTTATCCGATTGGACTTTATTAGTGTTACGAAGTACACTCGGTCGTCCGCCGGATATCCTGGCAGGTAGTGCTGGCCAACCAAAAATGGTGGTCAAATTTTGGAGTACTTCTCACCCATCGAGCTCATGGATGAAATGTATGCCAAATCAAAGGTTAGACCTTTACCTTCAATATTTCATCGGTCGTCCTGGCCGAAACCTGGTGGGTTCTGGTGGCCAACCAGATTTATCTGTCAAAGTAAGATCATGCGTTTTCACGTTTATATGAATAAATACTTTATTTACCTGATATATGCAGTTCTTTTAGCATGAACGTGAACGGTTGTATGGTTTAAAAGTATTTTTAAAAAAAACTTGAAAAAAAAAAATTACCGTGTCGATAAATGAGACATCAAATAAAATTTTTTTTTTTCGATATAACTTCGTCATTTCTAAACTGATTTGGCTGATTGTTTTATTTTACAAAAATATTCAAGAGTTCATGCCACTAAAATTTGGTGAAGATCTGATGAAGCGTTTCGAAGATGTTCAATGTTTTAAGTGGGTCAGATTTTACTACAAAAAATATCCAACCAAATTGATTCTTTAAAGAGAATAATAATTGAGTTCTATTAATGATTCTTTCTAAAATGAAATTTGCTCTCTTAAGAGATGTCTATACAGGGTGGCCGGGGAGTTGACGTTCAAACGTAAAATTTAGGTCCGGTATGTTGTGGGGTATCCGAATCACCCCCATGTATGTTCCGCGATTTTTTATAGTTTTCGAGTTATGATGATTTTTCCGATTTTTTGAGGAAACACGACATGACCGGCTTAAACAACTTCTAAAAAAAAAAGTGTAAGACTTTTTAGAGATTCTTTTTTTGCAACTTAATCTTCATGAATTGTGCCTTTATTCAAAACATCATCAGCATCGTAACTTTGATAAAAGTTATGAAAATATTGGTCTAAAGTTAAAAATTTGCGATCCGTGAATTATGACTAAATTTTCAACTTTAAATTAAAACTCTAAACAGGTGACCTTATGATTTTTTAGCCAATCCCAAAAATGCGCCCAACTCTCAGCTTTCATAATCATAAATAAAAAATAGTACTTAAGAGGGCTAATTTGGCTAGAATTGATCTTCAAAGACAACAAGGCGGAAAAGTCTTAAATTTTTTTTTTTTTTTTTTTTGCCATCATTACCACGCCTAAGGCGTGGTAAATAATGATTAAAGAATGCCAGAAACCGAAACGGCAACGAGTTATGCCGGACTCTTACCGGCTAAAACCCCACCGTGTTCCACCTCATCGCATATTGCCGTAGAGCCTGAGGGCCCGTGAGGAATCTTCCACACTCTACGGCGCAGCGACCGACCTTACCAGGTCTCATCTCTGTTGGCCTTGACAAGCCTACAGGCCTTTAGGTGGTGCGTGGGAACACGCACACAACTACCTCGAGTCCCTATGATCAGACGCCGGACCCCCCAGCCGGACGCCCAGAGACTCAAAAATTAAGGGGGAGGCAGACCGCGAGCAAACGCAGCCCGTCTGCGCCCCGTGCGTCTTTGGCGGATCGGGAGTTCAGAAGTCGACTCCCTCTCCCTCTCCGCCGTCTCCTTCTGGAGCATTACTGCCTCACAGAAGGAGAGAACCGCGCGCCAAGACGCCTCACTGTCGACCATAGCGCGAACCATGGCCGGCAGCGAGAGGTCTGAAACTACCTGGGAGAGCTCACTGCGCTCTCCCGCCCACGCAGGGCACTCCTGCAGCATGTGCTGCGCCGTCTCGTCGAGACAGCCGTCGCAGTGGTGGTACCCGGCTGTCGGCTCCCTCCTCCTAGGTTAGGTTAGGTTAGTTCATGTTAGGTTAGGTTATCTACTTTTTTTTTTCCCCCCCCCCCCCCCCGAGGGTTGCCCGCCTTGTCGTGGCGGGGGGGCTTAGTAACCGTGGACGGTGGAACCCACGGTGAAGCTAAGAGGCAACCAGGCCGGCCTATTTGGGGTGTCGGTCGGCCATAGGAGGGCGCTCCCAGCGGGCTGAACAAGTCCGCTGCGGACGCGTTGGAGGTGGGACGCGGAAGAAGAGGAGTGCCGGTATAACGGTGCGCCGTTCTCCCTATCTTCTGCGGCCGAGGTCTGGCCGGTGGTAGACCCGGCACTGGTGGGGCCGCAGGGGAAGAGGCATGTCGGTGATAAGGTGCGCCGCTTGCCCTATCCTCTGCGGCCGAGGTGTGGTCGGTGGCAGAGCCACGGACCCGATCTGCCACCGGGTGCCAGTTATCTGGTACCCATGGCCTCCTAGTAGCAGACTCGGGGGGCGTCTGCTACGGTACGGGTGGAGGCCGAGGAGGGAGGCGCACCATACCATCTGGTGCGCACATCGCGGAGGGCCTTCGGGCTTTGGCGATGGAGCCGCTTGTGGGCGGCTGCCGCCGGCGGGGTCGCGGAAGATTGCGAAAGCGTTCCCGTTACCCCGCCACAAGGCGAAGCGGAGGAAGATGGGGGGGTTTTTAGTGGGTATACCGTGGGTCTCATTAGCCTATACGGGAGTCCCACATAACCACTCGGGTGCCCCCCTGCGCCCGGGTGGTATGCGTAATGCATTTTCCCCCCCCGGAACAAAAAAAAAAATCTACTTTTTACTTAAAACTTTCCTTATTCCACCAACACGATAGGTTCCTCTCGCTGCCGGTGGATGGTTCGCGCTATGGTCGACAGTGAGGCGTCTTGGCGCGCAGTTCTCTCCTTCTGTGAGGCAGTAATGCTCCAGAAGGAGACGGCGGAGAGGGAGAGGGAGTCGACTTCTGAACTCCCGATCCGCCAAAGACGCACGGGTCGCAGACGGGCTGCGTTTGCTCGCGGTCTGCCTCCCCCTTAATTTTTGAGTCTCTGGGCGTCGGGCTGGGGGGTCCGGCGTCTGATCATAGGGACTCGAGGTAGTTGTGTGCGTGTTCCCACGCACCACCTAAAGGCCTGTAGGCTTGTCAAGGCCAACAGAGATGAGACCTGGTAAGGTCGGTCGCTGCGCCGTAGAGTGTGTAAGATTCCTCACGGGCCCTCAGGCTCTACGGCAATATGCGATGAGGTGGAACACGGTGGGGTTTTAGCCGGTAAGAGTCCGGCATAACCCGTCGCCGTTTCGGTTTTCAGCATTCTTTAATCATTATTTAGCCTTAGGCGTGGTAATTATGGCAAAAAAATAAAAAAAATTTTAAGACTTTTCCGCCTTGTTGTCTTTGGAGATCAATTCTAGCCAAATTAGCCCTCTTAAGTAGTACTTTTTATTTATGATTATGAAAGCTGAGAGTCGGGCGCATTTTTGGGATTGGCTAAAAAATCATAAGGTCACCTGTTTAGAGTTTTAATTTAAAGTTGAAAATTTAGTCATAATTCACGGATCGCAAATTTTTAACTTTAGACCAATATTTTCATAACTTTTATCAAAGTTACGATGCTGATGATGTTTTGAATAAAGGCACAATTCATGAAGATTAAGTTGCAAAAAAAGAATCTCTAAAAAGTCTTACACTTTTTTTTTAGAAGTTGTTTAAGCCGGTCATATCGAGTTTCCTCAAAAAATCGGAAAAATCATCATAACTCGAAAACTATAAAAAATCGCGGAACATACATGGGGGTGATTCGGATACCCCACGACATACCGGACCTAAATTTTACGTTTGAACGTCAACTCCCCGGCCACCCTGTATAATAAAATAAACTAGTAATACCGCGGCGTTGCTTTCAAAAATGAAGTTGAAAAAAAATGTTTCGTCAAGTAAAAGCTACCTATGTTTATGTGGATGATCTAATTTAGTACGTACCTATATTAGTTCTAAAATAATTAGCTAAAACTGTTTAAAGGGATGATTGGATTATCAAACTGAACAACTTTTATTATGGGTTCAAAATCGAAATCGCTAAAAAACTGCTGTCTCATACATTCCGATTCCAGTCGAGTAAGTTTGCAGTTTTGTATGGGACAGCAGATTTTTTTCGCGTTTTCGATGTTAGTCCCATAAAGAAAGTTGTTCAGTTTGATGATCCAATCATCCCTTTAAACAGTTTTAGCTAATTATTTTAGAACTAATATAGGTACGTACTAAATTAGATCATCCACATAAACATAGGTAGCTTTTACTTGACGAAACATTTTTTTTCAACTTCATTTTTGAAAGCAACGCCGCGGTATTACTAGTTTATTTTATTATATAGACATCTCTTAAGAGAGCAAATTTCATTTTAGAAAGAATCATTAATAGAACTCAATTATTATTCTCTTTAAAGAATCAATTTGGTTGGATATTTTTTGTAGTAAAATCTGACCCACTTAAAACATTGAACATCTTCGAAACGCTTCATCAGATCTTCACCAAATTTTAGTGGCATGAACTCTTGAATATATATTTTTGTAAAATAAAACAATCAGCCAAATCAGTTTAGAAATGACGAAGTTATATCGAAAAAAAATATTTTTATTTGATGTCTCATTTATCGACACGGTAATTTTTTTTTTTCAAGTTTTTTTTATAAATACTTTTAAACCATACAACCGTTCACGTTCATGCTAAAAGAACTGCATATATCAGGTAAATAAAGTATTTATTCATATAAACGTGAAAACGCATGATCTTACTTTGACAGATAAATCTGGTTGGCCACCAGAACCCACCAGGTTTCGGCCAGGACGACCGATGAAATATTGAAGGTAAAGGTCTAACCTTTGATTTGGCATACATTTCATCCATGAGCTCGATGGGTGAGAAGTACTCCAAAATTTGACCACCATTTTTGGTTGGCCAGCACTACCTGCCAGGATATCCGGCGGACGACCGAGTGTACTTCGTAACACTAATAAAGTCCAATCGGATAAACATAATTTGGTTCATGAGCTCGATGGGTAATTAGTCTCGTCTCAGAGAGGTTACTAGTCACCCTCCTACACAAAACCCACCAGGATAGGGGTCGGCCGACCAAGTTTTTTCGCATCTTCTAATAGGAAACTATTGCATGAAAACTGAATTATGGATGAGCTCGATTGGTATACGGACCTCGTCACCGGATACCGATCTATTTCATGTGCGGCCACGGTATGGTTTCATCTAGTTACTATATCTATGGTTTAAGGTAACAAGTTGAAAAGTAGTACACCTGTCTACTCAAGAAGCTTGAAATTTTCGGTATGTAATCTTCTTGTGTCTACTACAGCAAAGTGTTTTTGGGGTGTGCGTACATGCGTAAAATGGAACGTTTTGATAATAATGGTACCAGTCCTAGCAAAAACTACTACTTTGGTAGGAAAGTCAAAATATGTTAGTAATGTTACAGATGTTTCAAGTACACACGGCGACAGGTCAGGTTACCCTGTTTGGACTTTGAACTATTAGAAGTTGAACGCTGCGAATCGTGCGAGAGGGTGCAGTATGTTGTTTTTGTTTCGTCTCAGTCTCACAGCACGCTGCGCCAGCGCCGGCAGCCGTGTCTATGCAGGCTCTTTACCGCACTATTTTGTGTTTTTTACGTAGTGTAGTTATGGGTATATAGGGTGCGTAGCCTGATGTATCGCCGTGTGTACATTCCCTTTTTTTATACTTTCATCACAATACCTGTTCCTGTTCTCTCTTTTTAAACGATTTTATTTTAAAGCTCACTCCCCGTCACACTGGACAGAGTTACGGTACTAGTGAAACGTGGATGTTCTGAGGTTTCAGAATATCTCTGACTACCCCCTCGGGGAATATAGTCGTGAGCATATGCATGCATGCATTTATTTTAAAGCAATAAAAAGACACGTCGTTTTTACTGTTTTTCGTTTGTTTAGATATTTTATTTGATATCTCTATTCTATGCTCATGATTGTTAGAAATTAGAAGTGCCTGAAAAGTATTTCGGTATGAAATATTTTGATAAAACGTGATTTACTAGCTCCTGCACAAGTGTCACGGTTTTAGTAGAAAATAAACTTATAAGTTTGCAACATTATGTATGAATGACACATTTTTATGTTCCCATTGCTCATCTACGAAAAAATAAATTTCAATAATGGTGGACCGTTTAGGTAGGCGATCTTTTCATCTAATTCAATTTGTTGCGTTACATATTTCAGTATAAATCGTATTACGTGTGTGCTACAACTATTTATCATCGCTTGGAAAATCGTCATCATATAACTTTCGTTTGACGTCAACTTTGATTGTGTACCGCAATTTGCTAAGTGATTGTTTTCCTTTTTCAGTAAATAGTGAGGCTAATGCTAGAAGAATTGCTATGGTTGAGAACTGCTTCGGCAGTTCGGGGCAGGTAAGCGAGGTTTCTTTGTTTACACGGTCTCTGTAAATTACGAAGTTGACCAGTTTTATCAAGTCGCAAACTACGAGATAAGTTTGACGAGTACATGCATGGGATAGTCCGCGATATCGCCTTATCAATTTTATGCTTTTTTTCCCCTTATTACTAGCTGTTTTTATTTGTCATTAAATGTGTTAGTTCTAGAAATTATGTTAGTACATACTAGAGACCAAAATTACCTGTATCTATCTGTATGTATCTGTATGTATGTAAAAAGAGGGGTGTTATAAGTTTGACGCCTATGTCAGTCTGTCTGTGGACTAGGCATAGGCATATACATATGGGCTTCGTAGCGCCCTAATGGGTGGATCGATTTCAATGCAGTTTTTGTAATAGAATGCAATTTTTTGCGGTAGTGTTCTGAGCTTTGTTTCATGAAAATCGGTTCAGCCATTTACTAGTAACAGTTTAAAAATTATGAAATAACATTAAATTACAAATTAAAAAAAAAACCCCAATGGAAAGAAAAAATACATTTAAAAAGTGAAAAATAATTCGGTCGCCTATTATTTTTGATGTAAACAAATTTATGTTTAACTTTTTAACTTTTTTCAAGATATAATAGGTCAATTAACCCGATGAGCACCAGCATATAAAAAAGCCTTAAGTTAAAAAAAAACCTTTTTTTTAACCCGTACGGTTTGTAAAAGTAGGCTAAAGACTAAATTATACCTTATTGAAAAAAAAAAGGTTTTTTTTTATCTTAAGGCTTTTTTATAGGTTGGTGCTCGACGGGTTAAATAAGCCATAATTTAGCCTTAGCCTACTTTTTCAAACCATACAGTTCAACCGGAGCCTACCGGGTTAATGTCGGGGACCGCATTGTGGAATAAAAAATAAATGTTCATTTCATGGTAAACTGTAGTGCTGTGCTATGTTTTGTTGCTAATTGTCTTTTTATTTTTTTATTTTAAATGTATCCCTTCTAAATATCTTGTATGTACCGATATTGTTTTTCATGCATGCTAGGAATAATTATTGTGCGCCCATGCGGCAGGACATAGCGAAACTGTAATGTAATTTACACCCTGTGTAACATCTGTAAATTTTACCTATGATTCACAATAAAATGATTATGATTATGATTATGATCATAGCGGTCTCCTATGCATTAATTGACCTAAAATATCTTAAAGAGAGTTAAAAAGTTAAACATACATTGCGTTGGGGGTTTTTTTAATTTGTTATTTTTATTTGATATCTTTCATGCTTCAAAGTAGCTTCTAAATTATTTCTGCTTTGTTTTTAATCAAATAATGCTTAAAACCTCTTAGGAGCCTGTTTCACGGCATAGCATATGCTCACGACTATATTCCCCGAGGGGGTAGTCAGAGATATTCTGAAACCTCAGAACATCTACGTTTCACTAGTATTACCGAAACTCTGCCTGTTTCACAAAGTGTGAAAATTACTCTGAGTACGAAAGAGAAAAAGCATACGAGGAGTAGGTTTGCTAGAGTGATAAAATAGACTCCCCGATGTTATGAAACTGACCCTCAATATGAATACACAATTAATATAGGATCACTACAACTAAATTACTTTCACTTTTAATTTTGCAACAAACACAGTATGACACGCATATCAATATCAGTGTAAAATACACCTAGATTTGCATATGTTTGTAGTTGATTGACTAATGTATATTACAACGTCAGAATAATTCAACTTGTACGTACATAAATGTTGAATTGTTCCCACTAAAACCTTAAAGAAATATAAGGTTTTGTTCTCAAATGGAACAACAAAATGTAGGTATTGGAGTTTAGTATGGATGGACAGCAAATTTTTTTTGCTCCGATCGGTTTGCTCTCATATTAAAAGTTGTTCAGTTTGATGGGTAGAGCATGTGGTTTTAAAGGTTATTGATACTTTTCCTTACACCCTGTATACTAGGCTTATAAACGTTTCGATTTTAAAGCTGCTTTTTTTGTGATATAAAAAACATTGACATAAATACTATATGTATACACTCCAAGTCTCATATGAAATCTTACAGACACAAATTAAGTATGCATGTTGTTGGGTGGTTAATTAATATGATGTACAAACCGCCGAATTAACTTGGCACCTGGCTCGCACGTGGCTCGGAATAAAAAACTCGGAAAACTCGGAAAGAATAACTCGAAAATGCTAAAGCGCAGGGACACCTGCAACGATAACTGAAATGCTATGCTTCGGCCTCTCACGCCGACGACGGGGTCCCGCGGGGGGGTAGCAGGAGGGGTGTCAAATTCCGAGTCACATGCTAGCCAGGTGCCTAGTTAATTCGCCCGTGTTGTATTTGATTCTTAAACTTATTTGGTTACTTATGCAGTTTCTACCAGATATTAAAAATTGACACTTTTTTTCTAGCCACTGGCAGAACAAGGCAGGGTCCTTGTCGGGGAAGGTGTCCTGACAAAAATGTGTCGCAAGAAACCAAAGGCCCGTCAATTCTTTCTGTTCAATGACATTCTGGTCTACGGCAACATTGTGATAAATAAGAAGAAATATAACAAACAACATGTCATTCCACTAGAGGAGGTTAAGCTGGAGTCACTAAAAGATGAGGGACGTAAGTAGTTTATATGTATACATGCTTTTATCCACGACTTTGTCCGCATAACCAGATTTTATGTCAAAATCATCATGCTTTAAAAAAGTATCATCAAAATCGGTTCAGTCGTTTTTGCATTATGCTCGAACAAACAAACAGACAGACAAGAAATTTAAAAATGGCTGATTTGGAGTCCAGTGATACCTAAAACCATATCGTAATCTTTTTTCTTGTAAATATCTTCAATGTACAGACACACTTTATAGTTTTATAATAGTTTAGATTAACAAAGGACAGTGGGCAGCATTGGTTCAAGATCAAGAGTCCTCCCATAAGTGGCATACTAGATTTGAAAGGGGGTTTAATAGAGATTTTTTTTATATGTTGCACCAATATCTGTTCGAGCGAAAAATACAGGATACAGGATGTTTTGTTTAGCAGCTTTTTCATACTAATGTTAGCATTTCACCACTATTTCCATCTACTGCTTGAATTTTTTGTGTCATATTTACTTAGTCAACTTGTATACTCAAAACGAGGAAATTTTTATTGTGTTTATTATGTTTAATAATAACTTTTAGTAGTTGTCGCTAAGTGTCTGATTACCCCAAACAAGATAACAGCTTTCGGGCCATAATGTTGAAATGACTACTCCCTAAAATGACCACATAAAAATAAAACATCCTGTTTTTTACTCGAATATGTAGATGCCTTTTGAACAGCATTTACGTTAGGGCATCCTCTAACTATCTCTACCTGTGCCATTGCAGGGGGCTCTTGGACCAGTGGCTATACATTTTTGCCCCGTGTCCCTTTCTACATAGTTTCGTTTCGGGTCTGTAACAGCCGCGTGTCGGTTGCCTGCTCTCCGGCCTGCCATGCTTATATACTGGATGATTTTTTTTACCGTTCCGACACTTTGAGGAGTGGCTCAGCCCATCAAACTGAACAACTTTTACTATGGGAGCAAACCTAAAATCGGAAAAAAAAATCAACTGTCTCATACATTTGAGTCGAGTAGGCATTGCAGTTTAGTATGGAACAGCAGATTTTATTTTTGCGATTACAGGTTTGCTCCCATAACAAAAGTTGTTCAGTATGATGGTCAGAACCACCCCTGAAAGTTTCGGAACGGTAAAAAAAAATCATCCAGTATAAATATGCTTTGCACTGCAATTCTGCCAATAATGTAAAGTAGTTTGTGGGAGTACATATTCCATATTGTAATCTCAACGATTTTCTTAATGTACTAAATATGAGCTACTAGAAAACCAAAGTGAACCAAAAAGTAACCATGCAAACAAGTAGAAAACTTCATTGTTTATCAGCATTATCAAATTTGTATTTAAAATAAATATGCAGTCTGAACTATGTAAAAATTTATGAAATGAGTCATATCAACCAACTCAAGTGTGAATCATTCTATCATAGTATTATCATTTATGATGTGGTTTGACTTAAACAAATCAGAAATGGTTGTCAATGAGTCAAACACACATACATGGGGGGTATACATTAAAATTTATTAGCTTATTTTCTAAAACAATTGTATCACCTATCTGAGAAATTAATTGTCTTTTTTATGTGAAATAAATATAATAATTATATCTACTATTCTACTGCACGGCTAGCATGCCACCCACGACAAAGTGTTTAAACGACAAAAACATCATGCGCGCTCTTTCATGCTTACTTATAATAAGGATGGAGGCACATCTCCATTTTTATCGTTTTCTTGGGGGTGGCATGCGAGGCCTACTGGATACATTCATGTTCTCACGCCTGTTTCCCACTGCGGACTTCTCTCGTTTCTTCCACATCAGTCATTCTATTCCGTGCGTCTAGGGCGTCCCCTTTCAATTTTTCCACTTACGCTTGCTCTTATTGAATCACTATAAATCATCAAAATTGTTGAACTTTGGTTCAATAACCGCATAAGACTATTTACTCATGTGGTGATACATCTTAACTGAAAGTTATAAATAATTTTCAGAATACCGCAATGGCTGGTTGATACGTACGGCGTCCAAATCGTTTGCAGTTTACGCCGCTACCGCTACCGAGAAAGAAGAATGGATGGCCCACATAGAGAAATGCATAGAAGATTTACTGAGGAAGAGTGAGTTCTCAAAATTGATATGATTTACCAGGCGTGGTACGCAGTTTGGTTCGACAATTTGCTGCTCTTCATCTCAAGAGTTCTGGCCTAGATTTAAGGAGTAAAAGAAACTCTTGCGCATTGTGTTTCGGTAAATTCTGGCCTATGTATTCTGTGGCTTTATTCAATATCCCTAACTATTTATTAACAGACTAGGTACCTGAATTTTGTCCTTGAATGTTACGCTAAGTAGGATTTCTAGAGGGAATAAGTAGTTTAAGTTAGAGATTATACCTCTTAATTTGGTGTAGATATATTAATTGCATAAACTTAGGTGAGAAACCCTGTGAGATAGACAATAAGTAGTTTTGTGATTAGGTCGTAAAAGACATTGCCCAATCCCGTTTCCCATACAAAACTGGTAAAATTGAATTAGAATTTTATAAGAAACCCCATTGCAGAAAAGGATAATTTCTATTTCATTGGGAAGCACGATATTCCTGCTATCCTGTGTATAATTTCAGCTATCATACGATTTGTATTTGTTCTTTAATCATACACATTCGCCAGCTGCGAAACGACCCGAAACGAATACACTATGTCACGTGGGCAATGTCTTTTAGATTGTTAATCCCATTACAGGTTATTAATCCTTGAATAAACCCAATCATTACTTGTACGAAGCACGTACATCAATTATCGGGGTCAATCGGTAGATGTTATTTTACAGCACAGCATTGGACATCGAACGCGGACTTCACGCGACCTCGATAAAAGTGCATCGTACATAGGGCGCTAACATTACTTTATATCAGTGTTCGAATATACGGGGATACGACAGCAACTCTTAGCATTTTCATTCCTTCGGCCGTATCCCACTTCGGCACTCACAGCATTTAGCATATCAGTGTGAGAGACGTACTAAGCTCTCACATTATTTTGGTCCTTCGATCGTGGACCTTCGGTTCGATTATTTTTCCGCCGTCGTCGCGAGAAAGTTGTACCCTAGGTCTTTCCTTAAGAACTAGCGACCCCGCGGTTGTACAGTATCGCGAGTGGTATAGCAGAGCAGCAATACAGCAGAGCAGAGCAGCAATACAGCAGATCAGCATAGCAGCAGCAGCAGCATAACAGAGCAACACATCAGAGCAGAGCATCAGCATGAGCATAGCAGAGCATCGACGCAGCGTTAAGTTCCAGAATCTCAAGTAAGATCTATCCATTTATCTTGCTTTATCTATCAAGTATCCTAGGAAACCTTAATCGCACGTCAAGCGGAGATCCTGGATGAGATCAGACGGATCTACTCGAATTTTAAGAGCAGTTTATCTGAAAGTAGGAAGAATACCGAGTACCTGAAAGCAAGGGTAGAACGGTTGGATGAATTATGGACGGAGGCCCAGCGCAACGACGCTGAGCTATTTAAAATGGAGGATCCGACCCAGCAGTATTTCGCCGAAAACATCATCGAAGTCATGACCGGGTGGTTCGAGGGCGCTCGCAATGCCATCACATCCCATAACCTTATAGAGAAAGCAGCAGAATTACAGCAGTCCCAATACGCCCAGTTCAGGGCATTCAATAAGTTAACCAATAACATTAGGATAGACTCCCTTTCCGAAAAGTGGGAGATTGAAGACATGCTGAAATCCCTACAGGCAAGGTGGGAAACAATCGACGAACTACATCTACAAATTGATGTGATTTTATCGGGTTCGGACGAGTCGTACTATGTAGAATTCAGCAATAATGAGGTAGAATACAAGCAGTTCAAACGTGCATTGAATATAAAACTACACTCATCAACACAGCAACAGCAATCTAGGTCAAGAGGAAAGAGTGCAACACTCAGGGATGCTCAATGGCCAATGTTCAATGACTTACATTATGACACCCCCTATAACAATCCGTCTCTGTCAAAAGCACAGAAAATTGAAGAGTCGGAAAGGAGACAACGACAACCTATTATATTTAACATCGAGATGTTTCCCGATACAAAGGAGCCGAGCAAAGAGGTATCGTTCTCGCTAACAACGCCAACGCCAACATCAGCACCTGACACGCCCAAGTCTCCGTCGCACGCAGTGTGCCACGGAGCGACGCATAACGTCGAGGAGTGCAGCAATCAACCAAACGTAGCAATGACGTCATCGTCAAAAGAACAATGTTGCGCAGAGAAGTATGGCGTACACATGAGTACAAAACGGTTGGAGCATGGTAGAAACGTGGTGGGCAAGCCAAGCAAACAAAGTTTTGAAATAAAATCAGGGACATCAAACACTCAAGTCGTAGCAAAACTTAAACAATTAGAGCGAAAGTTCGAGAAAGACGAGCAGGTATCATTCTTGAGTACCTGAAAGCAAGGGTAGAACGGTTGGATGAATTATGGACGGAGGCCCAGCGCAACGACGCTGAGCTATTTAAAATGGAGGATCCGACCCAGCAGTATTTCGCCGAAAACATCATCGAAGTCATGACCGGGTGGTTCGAGGGCGCTCGCAATGCCATCACATCCCATAACCTTATAGAGAAAGCAGCAGAATTACAGCAGTCCCAATACGCCCAGTTCAGGGCATTCAATAAGTTAACCAATAACATTAGGATAGACTCCCTTTCCGAAAAGTGGGAGATTGAAGACATGCTGAAATCCCTACAGGCAAGGTGGGAAACAATCGACGAACTACATCTACAAATTGATGTGATTTTATCGGGTTCGGACGAGACCTATTATGGCGAGTTTTATAAAAATGAGCATGAATTTAAGCAGATAAAACGAGCATTAAATATTAGATTAAATTCATGTGTGCATCAGCAGCAATATATACCAAAGCTTGAAACTCCTACGTTCAGTAGAAATGATGATGAATGGCCAACATTCATGGCCTTACATTCTGAAGCCTATAAGAATCCCTTTCTGCCGAAAGCAAAGAAAATTCAAGAGTCTGACAGGAGGCAACCAGAGTCTATGTTTAACATTGAGATGTTTCCTCACGAGAAAGTGCCGAGCAAAGAGGTGTCAGTACCGCCAACGCCAGCACCACCACCTAACAAGCCAGAGTCTCCACCACACAAAGAAGTTCAAAACGAATCTGTGTCAATGGATGAGGACAACCGCCACATGCGGAGGCACAGCATCGAGGACCACACGAAGTTTGAGGAAGTCGAAGATACTAACGATCAACCAGAATCAGCAATAACGTCACAACTTAGTGCAGAAAAATATGACAAAACCACAAAGCGATCGGAGACCAGTAGATGCGTCATAGTGAGCCTACCAATGAAACAAAAGTGTAAAGCACGTTTAGGTAGGTCAAAAACGCAAGCAATAGCACAATATATTCAAAAAGAGCGAAAGGTCGAATATGCGCAGCCATCCACAAGGTACAAACAACTCATGCGGGTACGTTTAGAGTCTGCTCATACGAAGAAACTCGTGGGATGCAAGGACCTCCGTTGCGACCATCCACACCATAGCAATAAGCAAGATCCCTTCAGAGCAAACATTATAACAATGCGTAACGAGCCTCTGACATTGGTCTACAAACGGGTTAAAGTGCGACAAGTGTACCATCGGCAGTGTATGAGTGCGTTTTATAAAAAATATGCTCGCCCTACGGTGAAAATGAAAAGGGCATCTTAATCACGTAACTTTTTAAAAAACTATATCAATAAGTTGTGGAACAATGATCATTTACTAACCTAGTTACATTTTAGCATACTTACCTACTAACATAAAATCGAACAATAACTTTTGCTTTGAACAGCACATTCCGATTACGGTCAAATCTATAAATATCGTTCATAATCAGCATTTTTATACCTTGTTACTATAGATACTACGAACAAACTTAATAATCATTTTTAGTTTTTCTTTATTTGTACTAGATTAGATACGATTAGTACCTAACTACGGTCAAAGTTATAATTATAACATTTACTTTGACAGCCCGGTAGCACAGTCGGTAGTGAACCTGCCTGCTGTGCCGAGGGTCGCGGGTTCGAATCCCGTAAGGGACAAATATTTGTGTGATGAATATGAATATTTGTACCTGAGTCATGGATGATTGTATCTATATATGTATTCTATATCGTTGTCTAGTCATCATAATACAAGTCCAGGCTAGATTCTGGTACTTTAAATGTGGCTAGATAATTTGTGTGACATTGTCCAAGATATTTATTTATTTATTTATTTATTTACATAAACAGCAATTTCTATACTTCGTTACTATACTCGTAGTTACCTAAATTATTCTAATATCTTTACACGTTTAGCATAATTAGCATTTCTGTACCATACCTACTTTAATCAGAATCGAGTTTATATTTGTTTACATTTTATAAAGCAAAGTTAATACGTTTCACGTTGTATGGAACCCTTCGAAATACCAATTTAACCTTAAGCAATTTCGTTTATAATAATATCATGATCAAATTTTAATTCTATTGCAATAGTTTTGCATGTCTATATTTTTGAGACTTTTTAAGCTATATTACTTCTATAAAATCATTTTACAACAGCATTTTATACTTTTTTACTACGTTTTGTATTATTTTACGTTTCTAGCATTCCTAATTGTATAATAGCATATTTTAATACCGCATTTAGCGAATCAAGTTATTACAATTCAATTCAATTCTTTGAGTTGGCAAGATGTGCAATGCATGCACATTTATCATAATTTTTAAATGTTCATTCAGCAAATTGTTCACCTATTGTTCGGGTGCAATCAGCAAAATGTTTTTGTATAATTTTATTATCTACTACTACCTACTTTTAAAGTTTTAAGTACAACCTACATTAAGGTTTAGCAACAACTCTAAATCATTGTGGTCTTTTATTGACCCTAAATTCAATACTTACTTTTACTTAAGCATGACACCTAACAATTGAGACTTTCAAGGTAGGTGGTGAAGATTCTTCTTTATCTTCTCTTTTCTTTCTTTTGAGTGGCAATATGTACGAAGCACGTACATCAATTATCGGGGTCAATCGGTAGATGTTATTTTACAGCACAGCATTGGACATCGAACGCGGACTTCACGCGACCTCGATAAAAGTGCATCGTACATAGGGCGCTAACATTACTTTTTAAGAGCATTTATATTAGCAAAGCAGTGTTCGAATATACGTGGATACGACAGCAACTCTTAGCATTTTCATTCCTTCGGCCGTATCCCACTTCGGCACTCACAGCATTTAACATATTAATGTGAGAGACGTACTAAGCTCTCACATTACTTATATAGTATTTAGAAGTACTTAACTGGATTTTGATAGGCTTCTGTGAACTGAGTGTATGTTGAGAGTTTCTTGCACCAAAAATTGGTGCAATCATGTTTAAATATGATGCTGTCTCTGTCATTACTCATTAGTATGAGCAGTGTGAGAGACAGAACATTCATTAACTACATTTAAGCCTAAGTACTTTTGCAAGCCTCCCTAAGTTAGTTTCACCTTATTTTGACATTATTATAAGACTACGATGGTCGAATAAAATAGATTTCAAAAAAGAAACCTTAGTTACCTCATACAGGAAAGGTAATCTAAGCTTGGTACCGCACAGGTTGCAGCGATGTTTTTATTTATTATTTTATACTTTATTGTACACACAGAAACAAAGATACAACATAGTAGACAAGTACAAAGGGAAGGCAAGCATTGACATAGGATTTAATTATGTAATTGTATTGGCAGGTGGTAAACAACCGCCGTCGGAGCACGCGGCGGTGTGGGTGCCTGACAACGAGGCCTCCATCTGCATGCACTGCAAGAAGACACAGTTCACTGTCCTCAACAGGAGAGTAAGTCATTGGCCCCGATTCGGACTGTGCTACGACTTAACTAAATTTATTCCTGTCACTTTCTAAAATAAGATTAAGAAAAGAGACAGAAAACCAACAGCTGACTTTAGTGCTGTCAAAGTGACGTTACACGCCCAAAAACGCCTTAAATAAGATGGCGTACAATATGATGGCATCATATTTTGGGCGTGTAACGTCACTTTGACAGCACTAAAGTCAGTTGTTGGTTTTCTGATCTTATTTTAGAAAGTGACAGGAATAAATTTAGTTAAGTCGATTATATTCTTTACCAGCGACTTGACTCAGTTTTTGGGATATAATAGCCTTTCCATCATTACAACTTTTTATATCTGATGCAAAAAGAGGGGTGTTATAAGTTGGACGCCTATGTCTGTCCGTCTGTCTCTCTGTGGCATCGTAGCTCCCAAACGGGTGGAACGATTTCGATGCGTTTTTTTTAATAGAAAGCTAATTATTGCGAGAGTGTTCTTAGCTTTGTTTCCTGACAATCGGTTCAGCAGTTTTTAAGTAACTTTAAAAATTACGAAATAATATTAAATTAATAATAACCCAACGCCAAAAACAAACATTTAAAAACTGATAAATAATTCGGTCACCAATTATTTTTGATGTACGCAAATGTATGTTGTACTTTTAAACTAAATGGTCGAATAAAAAAATCAGGGGTCATTTCATAGCGGTCCTCTACGCTTTAATTGACCTATAATATCTTGAAAAGTAAAGGAGTACATTTTTTGTAGGCCCACCAAACGGTAATGTTTATTGGTGGTATTACACTCTAAATACATAATTTAATTTATTATAGTAATTAGACGATAGATTTGGTAAAAATGCAAACGGAATTACGAAATAAATATAAAAAATTCAGCATTTTGACTTTTTTGCTAAGATTCTTTCTTCTGGTTAAAACGGCACTCATAAAGCAATGCGTGTATAGGAACGTCTTATGTTCATACGAAAATAAAAATAAAAAACCCAAAATATTTTACCAAGACACGATGTGCGCCTACGGCGATTACGCGACACTCCGTTTAGATAAGGTATAGCTAATGTTACCACTATAATCTAGAGATTATGAGAAAAAAATCGACACGATTTCCATAACTATACGTCAACTATTACGCTAACATTTTTTTGTTAGACTTTTTCCCATACTAAAACTGAGGATGTTCTTTGCTTACATCAAAATTATTGACCGAATTAGTTTTGCGACCAAATTATTTTTCACTATTTAAAGGTTTGTATTTTATTGAAGTAAAATGATACTTATACTGTATTATTTTGCAGCATCACTGCAGGAAATGTGGCTCGGTGGTATGTGGTCCGTGCTCGTCGAAGCGCTTCGTGCTACGGGGCCAGAGCGAGAAGCCTCTCCGCGTATGCCTCCAGTGCTACGATGAACTGAACAGGGAACGCGCGCGCCCGCCCAACCAGCCCCTCACCGTCGACACGCCAGGTGAGTGCACACAGTGTACTAGGTGTAACAAAACACCCTAGTAATATTTCAAGGGGTGGTTTAGATAAGACCATCAAACTTAATAACTTTCACTATGTAGACAGTGTCGACAAAAAATTTACTGTAGTTTTGTATGAGTATGAGATAGGGTAGCAGATTTTTTTCCTCAATGTCGGCTCCATAGTGAAAATTGTTCAGTTTAATAGTCTAGATCTAAACCACCTTTTATATAGGGTCCTTCTTAATATTCTGACACATTTTTAAGGGGATGATCAGTCCATCAAACTGAACAACTTTTTCTATGGGACTAACGTCGAAATCGCGAAAAACAAAATCAGCTCTTACATACTAAACTGCACGTACACACGGCGACAGATCAACCTACCCATAGTTCGACCTTATGTCCATGAACATAGAGTTCAACTATGGGTAGGTTGATCTGTCGCCGTGTGTACATACTCGAGCCAAATGTATAGGACAGTTGGTTTTCTTCGCGATTTCCATGTTGGTCCCATAGAGAAAGTTGTTCAGTTTGATGGTCTGATCATCCCCTTAAAAAATTAAGAAGGTCCCTGTATATGACTAGGGTGTTACACATTGTCCAGATTATTCTGGATTCTGGACCTATACAGGCTATATTGACAGCGCTGGGTCACCATAATTTGGACTACAACAAAAACCTGTTTGACAAAGCTAGATAAGAGTAGGTTCCATTAATTTAATGAAACAGGCGATCTTTACATAAAAAAGTGTATATTTTTGTTTGCTTTGGCAACGGCCAGATCTAAATACGATAAGTACTATCAATAGATTAGATAAAAAAATAACTGACTGCACATATCTTTTTTTAATAGTTTGTTTAATAGAGATATGAAATAATCAGTCACAAAACCCTGTTTCCAAATACATACTCACGACTACAACACAAAACATCGTGAGGAAACCTGCATGCTTCATTTTCGAGGCATGTATTGTACCTACTGTCCATTACAAGTGGTGACGGGCTCACTCCCCGTTACACTGGACAGAGTTTCGGTACTAGTGAAACGTGGATGTTCTGAAGTTTCAGAATATTTCTGACTACCCGCTCGGGGAGTATAGTCGTGAGCATATGCTTATGCTATGCTTACTCACGACTATAATTATTTTAGGAGTGGTCAGAAATCTAGCTACAACTACCATTTATAGCCAGGCTTACTTTTAACATATGACCTATGGCTATGACTAAATTGGCGGTTTCAGGATGGAATCTTTCAAAATTGGTGATTGGTGGCTTTTTGCTCACAAAAACGCGAATTAGACATCTTATTATCCCTTAATCGCCTCCACAGATTACCCCCAATAGATACCGCATGATGAAAATGTTTGTACAGGCCCCAAGTCACCATTGTTGGCGGTAGGTGCGGGTAGCGGGGCACGAAACAATGCAACGTGATTGGCCATTTCAAGGTCGCACTACTTCGAGCTCGCTCACTCGCGTTGCTTATATCAGTGCAAAATCATAGATGTGTGGCGCGCGTCGGCGGCCTTGTATGCGGTATCTATTGGGGGTAATCTGTGATCGCCTCCTAGAACATCTACACGGGAATAAATAATGTCATTCGTCAACGCAGGCCTATTTCTTTGTGTTAAACCTTTACAATTTACATAGGTATACAATTTCGGGTGGAAGATTTTATGGAAATCATGAAGTACGGGTATCCAGTTATTTGTAAAAACAATTATACTTCTATTCATATTCGTTTAAATTGAAGTGGAGACAGAAAGAGATTTTAAAGCAGAACGTTACACGGACTCTTATGTACCTAAACTTACGTATCATTATTGCAGTAAAAGCTATGGATGCCGGCTCGGGCGGTGATTCGTCAGCCGATGACGACAGCGATGATGACGATGATCGCGTCAACGCAGAGGAGAAACACGATGAGGTACGTTTTGAACTCTATTGTTTGAATGATTAGGTTGTTATTTAGTTGTGTCGCTGTTCACGGCTAATAATGTAATCTAGTCTCTATTGTTGGAGTAAGATATTAGGACTGACATTTCTAAAGATACAAAATTAGTTTGAATCAAAATGAAAAAAATCTGTGATTTTTTTCGTAATTAATAAATATATAACAATAGATTTGACATTAAAAAATTCAGGTCATATTATTGAGTGTTTTTGATTAAATGGATATTGATTAAATTTTTCTTGAATATTTTAGAGACATTGTTGAATATGAAATTGTTTATTTCTAGGGATTTACAAGTTATAACGGTGTCAAAAATGGAATCCGAAATAAAGTAACCACCGTATAGTACAAATTGACGTTGTGTAAGTCGAATCAGCTGGATTTGTTGAATCATGCTTGGACACGTTTTCAAAATGTTTTGGTTTTTTGTGTTTGTTTTGTTGAGCTGCGTTTTTTTTCGAATTATATTGTTCACGATACTTGTCCACAATCAGTCATTAAACTAAGGACTTCATCCGTTTTTTTTTTGTTCTGTCGTGGCCAGTAGAAGTGGCATGATTGTCTTTTTTCTGCAGGGTTGTTTGTAAGACGTAATGCATGACAAAGGTTTCACCCCATCAAGGGTAAACTCCTGTTAACCCTTGCCATGTTATTAGTAGGAAATTTGCTAAAGTACAATGAGTCCTGCAACTGCTGAAGAAGAGATTCTGATGCGTATGCGAAATTCACGGAACCGCATTGGAATCCCCGTCGCATTGGAAGCCGTGGTGGTCCAGTGGCGAGTAACCTTGCCTACCGGGCAGGAGGCGATGGTTCGATCCCCGTCCAGGTCGACTCGTACCAATGAGTTTTTCGGAATTTATGTACGATTTGTAACACCATTGGCTTTTCGGTGAAGGAAAACATCGTGAGGAAACCTGCATGCTTAAATTTCGAGGCATGGTACCTACTGTCCATTACAAGTGGCGACGGGCTCACTGCCTGTCAGACTGGACAGAGTATCGGTACTACTAGTGAAACGTGGATGTTCTGTGGTTTCAGAATATCTCTTACTACCCCCTCGGGGAATATAGTCGTGAGCATATGCTATGATGCATTGGAATCGCATGGTGGGGGTAGCCCACTACGAAGGTAGGCCTGTCTGTGACCCCAGTAGTGGGAACCGAGGATGATCATGTTGACAGTGCGACGCTATTTTATTTATGGTAGTGCCAAAGGTGTATTCACATTTTTAGAGTCGAAAATTGTCATCGGAAATTACGTCCTATAAGTAACTCTGTATTTTAACACATTCGCTTCCGACGACCTACCTCTAGTACAAGAGATAAGTGTACGTTTTGCAACCATCAGCAGCAAGGCTGATTCAGTGTTTATGGGGAGGTAGAGCATCTCTGTGATAGGGTTCGACCAGGTCTGCCTTCATAACTCTAGTCGGTTTAGGAGTTACTGATGTTTAAAGGTCTGTAAAAAATTTATGATCAGCTGCACGGCTGATCGTATGATATTGTTGTAGTATGCACTGTAGCTATGTGAACAGTACAAAAACTGTCAAGTTCTGTCAGTCGGTTTAGGAGATACAGCCAGTCAAAGTTCCGACCTTTGAACGGCTGTAACTCCTAAACCGACTGGAGTTATGCAAGCAGACCTGGTCCATCCCCATCACAGAGATGCTCTACACCCCATAAACACTGAATCAGCCTTGCTGCTGATGGTTGCAATACGTACACTTATCTCTCGGAATACTCATAGGTCTGCAATAATGCGGCTGGCTACTCAAGAACTCGCCTAGCGGGACGGTTTATTCACATTCCGGTAGTGTGAGCACACCACTTCCGTGTTCTATATTTTGAGACAAGCAGCGTATGTGTTAAATATTGAGGCATCATGTAACTTCTCGCTGGTCGACGTCTTTGTTTTGGAATTGTCAGTATCACTAATAGTTTGGTGTGTTGTTTTACTCATCTTTTTTTTGTGTTTATCGCCACGATAGTCCATTGATTTCGTTTTTCTTTTAGAAAACCCTAAATTGTCGTATTCTAATTGATTCCAGTTTTGAGAGATTGCTATGCTTAGTAGGTAACTACGTAACTTGTTCCTCTAAGCTTTATTATATCCCAGCTTTACGCAACAATGGCCCCGATTCGGACTGTGCCACGACTTAACTAAATTTATTCTTGTCACTTTCTAAAATAAGATTAAGAAAAGAGACATAAAACAAACAGCTGACTTTAGTGCTGTCAAAGTGACGTTACACGCCCAAAAACGGCTTAAATAAGATGGCGTACATTATGATGGCATCTTATTTTGGGCGTGTAACGTCACTTTGACAGCACTAAAGTCAGCTGTTGATTTTCTGTCTCTTTTCTTTATCTTATCTTCTCTTTCTTATCTTAGAAAGTGACAAGAATAAATTTAGTTAAGTCGTGGCACAGTCCGAATCGGGGCCATTGTTCATTTATTCATACTTAAACATTTATTTTATTTGTTAATCTAAGGCAATCTCTGTAGCTGTGTTAGTGTAATTAATTTACCAAGTAATCGTAACTTTTACAGATACCAATTTTCTTTGACCCAATACGATTATTCATTATAGTTTATTTGCATCGAAGTCCGTATAAAACAAAAATGCAATGTAAATAATTTTGCATTTCAGCCAAAGTTCTATGGCGACGGGGATAAGACTGAAGAGACCAACAATCATTCGTCCAAGGATTCCGCCAAGTGAATAATACCTTATGAAACCGCACCCCATACAGGATTAATAAAATAAGAATACAATTTTTAAACTAACCCTTTTCTAACCTTCAGTGCTACCACAATTTTTAGCTAAGTTTATTGTATCTTTATTATAGTAAGCGTGAAGAATTTTGGCGGGGTTGAACATACAGGCAGATTTAGGTGGTCGTGGGAAGTAATGTATATCTTTTCATTGCAATGGGACTGGCTTAAAAAACTAACAAATAAATACTTCGGGAATCATCGATTTGCGATAGTATTTTCTGTAGTTACGTCAATTATCGAATACGCTGGACAGTATTTCTATTTAATGTAGTTTACGTGGTAAGTTTTGTTTTTGGTTTACATCTTGAGCCAGTCGTATTGGAATGGGACATGAGTATTATATTTTGACTGTAGTCCACATGAAATTGAAATGAAATTGAAACAGATGGGCTGACACGGGATGGGATGGGATGGGATGGGTGGACATTTGATTGGGCAGTCCCCGTTCAATTACGGCATGATGATTGATGAGTAGAGATCGGATAATCGGATGCATATTTACCTACTATCAGTTTAAAATAACAATATGCATGACCTCGCTCGCAAATGTGACGTCACTCAATCACACGAACTTCACTCGAGTCATTCAAATGATTGTTTCCTTTGCATAGAGTCTACATTCCTTTGTCAACCGAGTGAAGTTATACAACGGCCCTTCAAGGTCATGCACATTGTTATTTTAAACTGATAGTAAACTTCACTTTTTTCCCCACGAAAACAGAATGTGGATATGCCTTTCTGAATTAAGTTAATTTAAACAAAATCGGGCTACCCGCACCGTTTTTCATATCGTCCAATTAAGTAATTTCGAAAACAAAACATCTCGGACAACTTGGTCAACTCAGACAACATTGTATAAGTTTGACCAAATTGTCAGAGTTTTTCATGTTATCCGAGTTGTTCATGTTGTTCGATTTGTTGAAATGTCCAAGTTCTACGATATTTTAGCAGTCCCAGGATTCAAGAACGATCCTGGGATTGTTTCATTAAATAAATGCCTCCATGGTCTAATGGTTAAGAGCTTTGGCTCTCGACACGGAGGTCGTGGGTTCGATTCCCACGGGGGACACCTAGTGATACTTTGTGCGTTTTTCCTCAGTTAGTTAGGACATTGCAGGCTGAATCACCTGATTGTCTGAAAAGAAAAATGATTCCGTGCTTCGGATGGCACGTTAAGCCGTTGGTCCCGGCTAGTATCTCTGGTGATAGTAGTCGTTACATAAAAACCACGTCAGAGGCCGTAAGGCGGTCTGAAAAAACTCTAACACCAGGGCTCTGCCCACACGATAAGAAGAAGAAGATTAAATAAATATGCATCCGAATATCCGATCTCTATTGCTGAGTCCAGTTTTTTATTATGAGACTAGTGTCTCCCTGTAGTGCTACGAAGATGCCACACGCGTCAAAATAACCCAGCCAAGATTTTTCGCGAGAACTGTTGGGTAATAATCTCTAAGGGCCGTGTCCTCAGCTACGAAGAAAACAAAACAGCTCCACTTCTTGTTTGCCGCCATCATGTTTTAAAACAACATTGTATGGGGCGACGCTATTTCTAATCTAAACTATTATAAAATTGTAATAGAAGTGTGTCTGTACATTGAAGGTGTTTACAAAAAAAAAGAGTACGATATGGTTTTTAGATGTCCCTGAAGTGCGATTTTTGAAAATCATACGAGCGACTTGGCAGCAGAAAGATGCATAATCTCCATAGTAATTTTGACATTTTCTACTGCCAAGTCGCTCGTATGATTTTTAAAAATCGCACTTCTGATTCCAAATCACCAATTTTTGGATTTTTTGTCTGTCTGTTTGTTTGTTTGTTTGAGCATCACGCAAAAACTACTGAACCGATTTTGATGAAACTTTTTTTGTTTGATAGCTTATGATCTGACTTAAAATCTGGTATATAATTTATGCGGACGAAGTCGCGGGTAAATGCTCGTTGTTTCATGTTTTTGTGTAATGTTTCCTGAAAAACATGAGCAGGAGTCACGGCTTAATGCTGCCGGTTCACTCTGCCCCGACATTTGCCAAGTTAAGGCGGGTTGTCAATGGTCATACGTTTACCAAAGGACTGCCCTTGGGCGAAAAAGAAGCGGCAGTTTACTAGACACAAAGCTCTGTGAGAATTCGTCCTGTATCACTTTTAATTTTAACCCAGTGTGTAAAGGCTTTGTAAGTAACATTTAAAAAAATCAAGCAGGTAGCACTGACAAATTGTAACGATACTCTAGTTTTGTAAAAAAATGAATGTCCAAAATGAAGTAAATACTTCCAACCAACATGAAAATAAAGGTTTCAGTAAAGGAACTTTTTCACCAAAATGGCCTTCTTAATTTTATACTTTAGATAAGCCAATGTAGTGAACAACCGACTTTACTGCGTTTCTATATTTCTACAAATAGTGTGACAAAAAAAAGATATCGTTCCGCTTCGCGAGATTTAAAAAACTTACTTTTTATCTGGCTGTAAATAACATGGAAAGACATTTAGTATTTAATTAAAAAGCAGCCGAAAATAGCTCAAACGAGGGCAAACCTTACCCAAGCTAGCAAAGAAGGGTAATTTTATTTAATTTAAATTATTTTATTTACTACTTGTAGACATCTTATCATGGTTCTAACTGATGTGTTAACAATATTGTTTAGGCTTAGTCTTAATGTTATTTCAATACATATTTAATATTTTACATGAGTTAAAATATTTTATTATAACTTTATCATAGTTTATATTTTGCTATTACAATTGTTAATTATTGCGGATTGGTTTACAAGGAAGAAGTCATACCAAACTATACTTATTTGGTATAACAAAATACATCTTTACGTTTAAGTAGCAACTTAATTGGATCCAATTTGACTTGTAAATCAATTTCGTAGCATTGTATGTATATTAGACTTCTAGATAGTAAGAGGTGCATTGATTAGCATATTTTTGTTTCCTTCGGGAACACTAAGTTATAAGTGTTTAATTGGATAGCTTGTTTGCTAAAAAAGTAATTCGGCGACATATCAAAACTTCAGTCGCGAACTCGCGACGAAAATGTAATGGAAATAAATAAATACAACATAGGCCTAAAATGTTAACTAAAAATAAGAACTGTTTCGGTTATTACAAAAATATTGCTAAGCGAAATATTATGTTAAGATTTGTTTAATTTTCAGTTGACAAATATACAATAATATTTTTTATGACAGATCTTTGTATTTATCGCATCCCTCTTATTAAGTAAAACGCGTATTACAGCAGGGTATAAACTGAAATTAAATACTTTAGGGGGTACTTCAGACCATCAAACTGAGCAACTTTCACTATGGGACCAAGATTGATTTTCATGTTAAGGTCGTAACAGACGGACGCTATAATATACAGCGCAGTACAGCGCAGTATAGCGCTATACTACGCTATAGAGTACGGTATAGCGCGGTAAAGCGCAGTACCGCGCTATAGAGCGCAGTATAGCGCTATAACGCGTGTGCATCAAGATGGCAGGATCAAAATCATCGATTGAAAATTGGTATAACGGTGGGCACCTGTCTCATACATTTAGGTCGAGTAGGTAGAACAGCAGTTTTGTATGGAACAACAGTTTATTTTTGTAATTTAGATTTTGGTCTCGCATAAAGTTTGTCAGTTCGATGGTCCAATCAACCCCTAAATCCGTCTGCTAGTGTTGGGCGTAATTCAAAGACATCATTCATCAATGTGTGGGCCGTCAGGCCAATTTGTGATATGCATGCATATGCATGTGATAGCTTTTATATACGCATTTTAATATAGACAAATATAATGAAAATACAAACCAATTGCTATAATAGCTACAAATAAAGTCGTTTCGTGTTACAAAATATTTAAAGTAATATGATGACAGCTCGAAGTAATTACAAATAGCGCAGTCAAAGAGAATATAATCACTACGTTTTAGCGCAGTTAGCAATATAAAAAAGCGATCTTTACTGCAGTAAAACTTCTTGGTTAATGATAGCGTCATCAAGGAGGTAATCCTCAAGAAGGTGAAACTACACATTACTTCCTTTATGGATAGCGCACTCTGAATTTTGCTCTGAAATGGCTCTGAATCAAAGAGTACTTTCTCTGAATTATCCAGTGGAATTATCTGATGTTTTTGTTCGATTCGGCTGCGCTTTAGTTTTTCTGTGTTTTTCTGCTTTATACCTACTTATTAATGAAAGTGTGATACAGTCGTAGGAAGATAGCATTTGTGTTATTAAATTGTAGCAGTGTTAGTGGTAAAAGGACTGTGGGGTGTTGTGCATACTGAAGGTAGTCTGGTACATGGGTTGGGCACGATACCAGACAAATATTGAGCCTCTTGCTGCATATATCTGGATGATAAATAATTGTTAAAGAAGATGTGGATAATGAATAATAATTATGTTGTTTAATCAAATACTGTTTTATTTCACCATTTACCTATACTAAAGGCTCCCCCACACAGTTGCGATTTTATCGAGCAATAATATCCCGGCGACTTTGTGACCGCGTCGCATGTCCTACTCCTACCACACAGGTGCGATTTTGCGATCAGCGTCACGCGTCCGCCCCACCAATGGAGGAATAAGTATAGTCTGAGATAGACATACTTTTGGTAACTGTCGCTAAAGGCTTTCCTAAATAGAAAGAGTTCCCTCATATGGAGACATTCCTGGCTTTAGCACCAGATCTTGGTTTAAATGTTAGTTTTGCTATTAAACCCAATCGTGTTCAAAAAATTAGAAGCCAATGCTGTACTGAAAATAAAAATTGTAAAATCGCAGCGATATTATCGCTCGATGAAATCGCACCTGTGTGAGGGGCCTTAATAGAGAATTAGAGAAATAAAACCTAAAAAAAAATTATGTCAATGTCAAGTGGTCAATGTCAAAATATGTCAATCAATTTATTGTCAAGGCCTTCTTTTTTCAAAAAGTTTGTGACTACTTGTTCTGTGTTTTTTTCGCCATTTTTCACATTTCGTAACAAAAATATCCAAATTCAATTCAAGATATCTCGTTTGTACCATAAAATATAACGTTGAAATAATTAGTTTTAGTAATATGAGTATGCGAAGTATTATTCCCATATTTTTATAACGCCGTAGAAAAAGTTGGTAGTACAAAAATGGCCCGAGTTGGTGGTTGTCTTTTCGTAGGTAATTGGAATTACTCAATTAATTGTTAATTCAATTACATTAATTTAGTAATTAAAAGACAACCACCAACTCGGGCCATTTTTGTACTACCAACTTTTTCTACAGCGTTATAAAAATATGGGAATAATAGTTCGCATACTCATATTACTAAAACTAATATTTTCAACGTTATATTTTATGGTACAAACGAGATATCTTGAATTGAATTTGGATATTTTAGTTACGAAATGTGAAAAAATGGCGAAAAAAACACAGAACAAGTCGTAGTCACAAACTTTTTGAAAAAAGAAAGCCTTGACAATAAATTGATTGACATATTTTGACATTGACCACTTGACATTGACATAATTTTTTTTAAGGTTTTATTTCTCTAATTCTCTATTAAGGCCCCTCACACAGGTGCGATTTCATCGAGCGATAATATCGCTGCGATTTTACGATTTTTATTTTCAGTACAGCATTGGCTTCTAATTTTTTGTACACGATTGGGTTTAATAGCAAAACTAACATTTAAACCAAGATCTGGTCCTAAAGCCAGGAATGTCTCCATATGAGGGAACTCTTTCTTTTTAGGAAAGTCTTTCTAGCGACAGTTACCAAAAGTATTAGACTATCTCAGACTATACTTATTCATTCTCATTGGTGGGGCGGACGCGTGACGCTGATCGCAAAATCGCACCTGTGTGGTAGGAGTAGGACATGCGACGCGGTCACAAAGTCGCCGGGATATTATTGCTCGATAAAATCGCAACTGTGTGGGGGAGCCTTTAGTATAGGTAAATGGTGAAATAAAACAGTATTTGATTAAAAAACATAATTATTATTCATTTTCCACATCTTCTTTAACAATTATTTATCATCCAGATATATGCAACAAGAGGCTCAATATTTGTCTGGTATCGTGCCCAACCCATGTACCAGACTACCTTCAGTATGCACAACACCCCACAGTCCTTTTACCACTAACACTGCTACAATAATATTTAACACAAATGCTATCTTCCTACGACTGTATCACACTTTCATTAATAAGTAGGTATAAAGCAGAAAAACACAGAAAAACTAAAGCGCATAATTCAGAGAAAGTACTCTTTGATTCATGATTCAGAGCCATTTCAGAGCAAAATTCAGAGTGCGCTATCCATAAAGGAAGTAATGTGTAGTTTCACCTCCTTGAGGATTACCTCCTTGATGACGCAATCATTAACCAAGAAGTTTTACTACAGTAAAGATCGCTTTTTTATATTGCTAACTGCGCTATTTGTAATTACTTCGAGCTGTCATCATATTAACTCACTGTACCGTCATTCGAAGCCTAAAAGTGAGAATAGCAACCCTATTTTCCTATGCTGTGGCGGACGTGACGTCAGTTTCCGTCCATAAATCCCCTCCAGTTTAATACGCTTTCCTTCCACCAGGTGGCGTCGTTGGCATTTTAAGCAACGAACGGTTTTTGAATCATTGGCGGTTTATTTTCCGAACCAAATTCCGAACTGTGCGGACATATTCTAACCAACACAAGTGTTCATTTAATTTTTCCCTAACGTTGGTTAGAACATTTTTAAAATAAGTCAGTTTAACTTTTGAAAATTTTTATAAAGTTCTAATATCAAAGTGCAAGTGCTAACACACTGGTAAGCAAGTTATTTTTCTTTGTAAACGGTTTTACCGTTCGTGTTTTTTACTATGAGTGATTCGGCGAGCTGTAGTTCGTCAAGCTCTTCATCCGAATCGGAGAATAATTTAAATCCCCCTCCGAAGGAGCCGCGACCGGAAACGTCCTCCGGAAAAAATAGGAAGCGAAAGGTGCCTGATAAAGTTGTTCAAAGCGGGAAACGTAAAAAATCCAGTAACGAATTGCGCAAATTCGCTCAAGAATGTTTTCAACAATTCGTGTCCGTTAATAGTTTTCCGAATTACCCTATATATCAGGCACCTCCTTACGAACAAAGAAATGAGGACGTAGTGAGTCTCGATGCCAGCGGAGAATTATTTTCTGATATTGATGACGCCCCCTTGGGGCAGTCTAGTCCAAATTTTGAGTTGCCCTTAAACACAGTGCTTAAAGAACCCACAGTTTCAAAATCGTGCAAAGAGCATGTTGATTTATTAAATTCAATCCAACATTTAAATACACCCGAGTGGAACAATGTGAGGTACGCCGACGTACAAAAAAGTTATAGTTCCACCCCCGGGTTTATAGAACTTGAGTGTAATGATGAAGTAAAACCTTTCGATAGGTTTCCTAATTTAATTGTTACTGAAAGAAGTTATGCGGCGTTCACTCAAGGTTTACTTAAATTAAGGGATGCTACGCAATGTGGCCTTCAATCTCTTTTAAAGTGGGCATCTGAGACTGATGATTTATCACCATCGACATTGAAGGACAAAGTTAACGAAGTATTTATTGAGGGTAATTATAACAAAATCTCCGCTGATTTGCTTCAACTGTCCTGTGGCCATAGGGCCGATACAATAGAACAAAGACGCGATGGTATTTTGCGATTAGTCAAAGACAAGTTTGTACGTTCTAATTTACGCAAGATTCCGCCTACTAGCGAGTCTCTTTTTAATAAAGAATCATTTTCTTCCGCTCTCGAAAAAGCGGGTGGTGTAAATAAAATTTTCTGGCCGACTCGCAGTACAACGCAAAAAACAAACTGGCCGGCGGCTGCGCAAGCTGGACCGTCGCATGTTAAACCGCCCGCGCAGGGTTCTTATGATCTGTCCAAAAGCCACCATGTTCGGCAAACATACACACAGCCGCCTGCGCAAGGTGCTTATCCTACGTACTTCCCTCCGCAAGGGATGCCCGTCCCTATGTACTATCCCCCGCAAGGATATAATCAACCTTTTCAAGGACAAGGAAATCGGTTACCGCAAAACCAAAATAGCAGGCTAAATAGACCTGACAATAGAGCTTCACGTCAGAAGCATCAATTTAACGAAGGGCATGGCAGAGGACAATACAGAAACATGCAATATAATAATCAAAGAAATTTTCGTGCAAAACGAAAGTTCTGACTCGATCACGGTATGCGTAGCGGGCCGCTTAGCGCGGTTCGCTCAAGCTTGGGAGACGCTGGGAACTCCAAAACCCCTTCTGAGTATCATAAAGGGCTACAAAATACCCTTCGGGGAAAAGCCTCCACTTTTTGTCCCCAGAAATATAAAACGCAGTTTAATTACTCCAGTTTCTCAACAAATGACAAAAGCAATAAAAGAAATGATAAACTCAGGAGTTCTGGAGAGCGCGCAGCTCTCACCAAGCTTTATATCCCCCATGTTCTTGACACCGAAAAGCGATGGTACAATGCGGCCCATTTTCAACCTCCGGAATCTAAACGATTATGTCATTGTGTCCAAGTTTCGACTAATAAACATACAAAAAATACCGGACTTCCTGCAGCCTCTAGATTGGCTTGCCAAAATCGATATTTCGAATGCGTACTTTCATGTTCCAAACTCCCCGGTCCACAGAAGATTTCTAAGGTTAAGTTACAACAACAGCCTTCTGGAAATGACATGCCTTCCCTTTGGCTTAGCGACGGCGCCCAAAGTGTTCGCGATGCTCACAAACTGGATTGCGCAAATCCTGAGGAGCAAAGGAATCAGACTCGTTACGTATCTGGACGACTATCTAATCGCCCATCAGGACAAAACAATACTTTCTCAACATATTCAGGAAACTGTCAATCTCCTACAAGAACTAGGATGGCAAATCAATTTCCAAAAGTCGATATTGACCCCTCAAAGATGCCTGGAATTCTTAGGGATTCGATGGAACCCGTGGTCCGGTCTAAAATGGCTGCCACCAAGAAAATGTCAATCTCTCAAAGACAAAATAGTTCCCATTCTAAAACGAAAAACTGCAAACTTAAAAGAAGTGCAGAGCTTGGTTGGACTGATAAACTTCGCAAGTTTCCCAGTACCGCGAGGTCGACTGAACCATCGCAATCTCCTACAGTTTCAAAACAATCTGTTGAAATTAGATTCTTGTCACCGCTTCAATGTCCCCGAATCAGTGCTGCTCGAACTGAAATGGTGGCTGAAAAATCGCGCGAATCAGTCCCGGTTACAGGCTCCACCCGTGAGCCACTTTATGACGACAGACGCATCAGGTTTTGCTTGGGGTGCTTGTCTGGACGATGTAGAGATGTCAGGAGCCTGGCAAGCTCACGAGAACAGGCTGCACTCGAATGTGAAAGAGATGCTCGCTGTGTACTACGCTTTAAGAGGGCAGTCTCTGTTCCTAGCGACATCAACAGTTATGTTGCAAAGCGACAACAGGACTGTAGTGTCTTACATCAAAAAAGAAGGCGGGAACAAGTCACCCATTCTGATGCATGTGACAAAAATGATATTTGCACTCCTGGACACACATCGGATACATTTGATTACTCATTATCTGCCAGGAAAACTAAACTGCGAAGCAGATCGCCTGTCACGTTTTCAAATTCCTCCCGAGTGGCACCTGCTCACAGAAGTAACGTCTGTAGTTTTCGAAAAATGGGGAATACCCTTCATAGATCTGATGGCATCAAATTCGGCTCATGTTGTACCTCGATACGTCAGCCTGGACAGGACAGATCAGAATGCCTATTACCACGACGCATTCAGCCACAATTGGGACTTCTCACTGGCATGGGTCTTCCCACCTCCTTTTCTAATACCCAAAGTCCTAGCACATTTAAACACTGCACGGGGAGTGTACCTATTAGTAGTCCCAGTGTGGGAGAAGGTATTTTGGAGACCGGATGTGAAGAATCGCGCCCTATCTCCTCCTTTCACCATCCGGCGCCTTCATCGAGTGCTAGTGGACACATCGACCGGTCTGCCACCGTCACAAGTCCGAGAAATGACGCTGGAAATATCGAGATGTGGGGGTGGTCCCCCGACTTGACTGCCTGGACACCAGAACAGAAACAACTGCTCAAATCAGGTTGGCGCGATTCTACTATTAAAACATATAATAATGCATGGCTAAAGTGGTTAAATTGGTGCACTAAGAATAATGTCTCGTCTTCCGATCCCTCAGGATCTCAATTAGCCAGGTTTTTGACAGATTTGTTCTTAATAAACAAACTTTCCTTCAGTACTATCCTAGTATACAAATCAGCGGTATCCACTCTTTGTAATCCCGAGACATCGGAAAGACTGAGCTCCCATATCCTTGTTCAGAAAGTGTTAAAGTCTATAGCTGCCCAAAAACCAAAACAATCCCATAAGCCACCTATTTGGGACACAGACGTGCTCACATCATGGCTCATAAACAATAACCCTGACTCTAATAACTTATATCAATGCTCAAAAAGGGCAGCTACCCTTTTGCTATTATGCTCGGGCCGCAGGACCCATGACTTAACACTATTGGCAATTGACGAAAACCATTGTCTTGTTTCAGATGACCAGATTATTATGTGGCCTAAATTTGGGTCTAAGACTGATAAGTCAGACGTAAGGCAATCTGGCTGGCGTTTAAAATCTAACACAGACCATCAAGCTATAGATTCAGTATACTGGATAAAAAGAGTGATCGACCTATCACAGACCCGACGATCCCTTTGTAAGGTAAATAACCTGTTTATAACTGCGTGCGGTCCTGCGAAGGCCGCCTCCCGCTCTGTGATAGCTGGCTGGGTGCGGAGCGTCCTTGTGGACGCTGGTATAAAGGCCAGCGCAGGCAGCATACGCCCGGCCGTGGCATCCAAGCACTGGGTGCTCAACCTCCCAGTAGACGAGATACTAGCGCGAGGGAACTGGCGCTCCCAGAATACATTCATCAATCATTATTGTCGCGAGATACGACCAACCCCAGTCCAAACTAACGTGGTGTCAGCTATGTTTTCACCCATAGCATAGGTATTAATAGGTATTGGTCGTACCTCATGGTCATACGAATAATCTAGCAATTACATAATATCTATGATATACCAAATAAACAATTTGTTTTCATTTATGATAGAAATATAATTATTGTACATAGATATCTACAATCCATCATAGCTGTTATACTTATATTTAACATAAAGAGTTCAATTTATTTTCTTCTTCTAAAAATTATGAGAACAACTTGTTTAGGAACCTGTAAACTGTAAAATTGCTTTTTCGTGGATACGTCATGTACATTTCTTGAATAGATGGATGGATCCATTCTTGGATTTCTTTCTTTGACCAAAATCAAAAAGCTATCAATATCTTAAGGTCTATTTATGTTACTGATTAAACATTTTGTTGGCATTGTTTCATTTATATTTAAGTAATTATTCGGAAGTTCTTACGATTTGAATAAATACTACTTGTTAATTGAAAATTACTCTGAAATTAGAGACAAAATAAAATACGTTTTTCCTCAAGTAGTTATGCTTTATTTACTTTTGTTTTCCCAATACATGAATTTATTCAAGATACATCACACCTCTAGAAACTTAATACTTACGATTTTCTGTGTTATGAACATACTCATACAGTTAACAACACAGTGTCACATTGGCGTTACATACCTACACACATATTCCACCAGGCGATATCAAACACTTCTCACTTTTAGGCTTCGAATGACGGTACAGTGAGTTAATATCCGCGTTTTACCTACCAATAAAACGCTTATTAACTACTTACCTCATTCGAAGCCTATTTTTAATTCCTGCCTGGTAAAAGTTCGAACGCAATGATTCAAAAACCGTTCGTTGCTTAAAATGCCAACGACGCCACCTGGTGGAAGGAAAGCGTATTAAACTGGAGGGGATTTATGGACGGAAACTGACGTCACGTCCGCCACAGCATAGGAAAATAGGGTTGCTATTCTCACTTTTAGGCTTCGAATGAGGTAAGTAGTTAATAAGCGTTTTATTGGTAGGTAAAACGCGGATATTACTTTAAATATTTTGTAACACGAAACGACTTTATTTGTAGCTATTATAGCAATTGGTTTGTATTTTTATTATATTTGTCTATATTAAAATGCGTATATAAAAGCTATCACATGCATATGCATGCATATCACAAATTGGCCTGACGGCCCATACATTGATGAATGATGTCTTTTACACAATTACTTTTACAAGGGTCACAGATAATACATACTGACGCGGAAACCTGGAGTGGAGTAAGTGTCCAAGTGTCCACCGTCTGTAGGTCCGCGTGGATTGAATCCGATGTCAGATTTGAGAAAACCAGCCGCCATTTTGAACTACAGTTTTTGGACAGATTGTTACCAAAATCCATTAGGTACCAGACATCCACCCTACACATTGACAAATATACTCCACATACAACCCAACATCCACCACCAAACATCAAATGGCTAACGCAATCATTCTTCACTTTCAACATAATTATATGTTATACATTATAATCATAACCAAAAAAGTTATTGAGTAATTGCAATGCAAGACTATCCCGCCGTCTTGATGCTCACAATCTATTCAATGAACTGCAGTGGTAGCATGCACACCCGCGATAGCCGTGATACGGCTTTATCACATCTTTTATCTCGTTCGTTCGCGCGCAAAAGAACGAGATAAAAGACGTGATACAGCCGTATCACGGCTATCGCGGGTGTGCATGCTACCAGTGCTGACTAGCCTACTACGCCCTAGTGATGTGCCGATACAGGTTGGACTCGAGTGCGGATTCGAATACCTTAGAGCGAGCGCAGACTAGAGACAAAACAGTAGTAAGACAGATTCGTCGCACGCAGACAAAACTGTTTCGAAACAGTTTTGTTTCAAATGCGGCGCACACCAAGTAAGACAAAACTGTTTTGCCTACGTCACGACGCGTAACTTAACCTTATAACCCCCGAACATTTTTCATTGAACGTCCCACCCCCCAGCGCCGCGGTCATATAAAAACTGAAGACATTATTATAGTCAACGATTTTTTTTGGTCATCGCTGCCTGCGCTCCCACTAGATTCCGCCATTCCTAAGAACCAGTGTGGGCATTAATCCATAAATTTTTAATCAACTTTTTAGATTAAAATTTTAATCGTTAATTTTTAATTTTAATCAAAATTAGGTTTGGGCCCATACTGCTAAGAACAAAAGCTTCTGAAATGCGGCAACTCGTTGTCATTGTTGTATGGTTTCAATATTTAAAAGCCTATAGTGCTTACTTGGGACCATTACAATGTATGTGCCTGTGAGCCTTATTTATTTATTTGGTTTATGCCTCAAAGTATTTGTCCAAGTAGGTTTGAAAAGGTTTAATAGTTGTTTGAAGTTGAATTTTCAAAAGGTGCGATTTTTTGTCGCCGAGCGTCATCATCATCTTCCTAACTGCTGTCCCGCTGGGTAGCGGGTTCTGCTTTCCTAGTCTGTTTCTTCCACTTCGCTCTGTCTTGAACATCGTCGACGATTTTTTGTCGCTGAGCGTAGTTATTCATATAAATTTTAATTTTTCACTCGCGCCGTCTACCCGCGGTTTATTAATTGTACCGCAAACAACCATAGTTCTTGCAGCCCTAATATTTGCTGACGTCATCGTCTTGCCACTTTCTGTGACTTCTCTCCTACCTATGTAGGCACTAGGCAGTATCCGGGAAACCCCGAGCAACAGCTTGGGAACAGAGGGGTTACAAGGGGTACGTCGCTAGACAGTTTTGTCGTTGGTGTGCGCGCTCACATACTTTTCCAAGGGAAGCCGACAGTCGTTAGTCAGATTCGTCGCGGTGTCTCGTAGACAGTTTAGTCTATGAGACTTTTTGTTGCAAGTGTGCGCAGCTTCATAGCTTTAGTAAAGCGGTAGTCTGTCTTACAACTGTTTTGTCTCAAGTCTGCGCTCACTCTTATACCATACCTAAGTACTCGCTCACTCGAAAATGCGAAATATAGTATTCGGATTCACAACACTCTGATTCGAGTACTTACAGTTAGCACTTACCTACATAAAATACCTGTTTAATTTCTCATTTCTGGTCGAAAAATGACTATATTAAGTAAGAGTGGCTGTATGGTTAAATGGGTTACCTACATCATTTATGGGGTGCTTCAGACCATAAAACTGTACAACTTTTACTATGGTACTAACTTTGAAATCGCGAAAAAAATAATCCTACATTTTGTTCGAGTAGCTATTGGCATTTTCTATGAATGACATTTGCTGTTTTTCGCGATTTCTTTGTTGGCTCCATAGAGAAAGTTGCTCAATTTGATGGTTGCTCAGAATGGACTCGAATACGAGTAGGCACCAAATCAATTCGAATTCGTGACTCGTGTACTAGGTACTAATTTGATTCTTCTTTCAATGAGTACCTACCAAAGAAATAAAGAAAATTTTTATCGAATAAATTAATATTAATATCCGATTACTAAAATAGTCGTCTCGGCACATCACTAGTACTACAATGTCGGCGAGCCCGGCGGCGGCGAGCACAAGGGGCTCGGCCACGCCGCACGCACACACGTAGAGTCAACTCCACATGGAAGACCACTTCTTGATACTTTAAAAAAAAATTCTAGAGCAAATGCAAGTACTTTGTTTAGCAACGTAGTTTATTTATCATTTTAGATAGGTATTAAAATTTAACTTAAATAAACATTCAAAACATAATTGATCTTATTTTAATTCGTAAATCAAGGATTTTATTTAAGTCTGTTGTTTGTGCTCGAGCGTCACGCGAAAACAACTGGACCAATATTATGCAGGGTGTAAATTTAAATGATTTACATTTGTCAAACAGAGTACTTCAGACCATCAAACTGTACAACTTTCACTATTTTGGTTCCATTGTGAACATTGGTTAATTGTATAACGTGTACTATGTACCTGTGCACGACAGAACATAAATCGATCATTTGTACATAGTTTTTATCAATTTGCCTTACTTTACATTGTTTTGTTTTAGTTATAGGATAAGCCTTTCTTTTAATAAAGTCGTAATTTCTTATTAGGATTAGGGCCTAGGATATAAGTAATGTAAATAGTTAGAATAGGGCTTGTATTTAATTTCTTAAGTGATTTCCTTTGAGATTCCTACCCCAGCTAGATATGTACACATTTCCCTAGTTAAATTAACACATAATTTCAGCAGATTTCAAAGTAAATGACACGATTAGCTTACATAATTCCAGTTAGAATTCACTCTGATTAGACTTAGTATCTCATTAGAAGGGTCCTCCCCTTAAGGGAAATCAACGTTAGAAAGAGACAGTGCAACTATCCCTGTCGGCGCATATAGGCGAGCGAGGGGGGCCCCGACTCCCGCTAATCCGCGGTATGAGGAAGCGGGGGACGGGGTCATATAAATATTGAAATCTTTAGCGCGCGCTCCTCACTCTGTTTTGCGCCGGCAGACGATGCGGATGATATGTTTAGATATTAGAAACTAAGTATGTAAGTACTGAACATTGTTTTGTTACCGTAGAATGTAAATTTGACTGAGAAATAAAGAGATTTGAGTACAGGGGAAGAGTGCGGGGTGAAGGGGAGTGGTCGCTCGAAAATCGTATATAAGAAGCGCCGATTCAGCGCAGAATCATTCCGGATCCAGCACTCGAGAAGAAAACATCTTGAAGAAAGAAGACTCTCTGCGACCACTAGCCCTCTCTACCCCGCCCTCCAGCCTGGCTCACATTTGGAAAATCGCATCGGCATTTTCACTCAAGAAAGAAAACCCCTACTTACAGTCCACGCTCCACAGTACCAATACAAAGGTAGCAAATAATAAACAATTTACTTTGCCAAACAAAATACTTAAAAAAATGACAAGTATCAAGATCGATAATTTTGCCGTTTGTGTCTGTGTGCGTGAGTGCGGAAGCTAGCTTGCGAAGAATACAAATTTAAACAGGCTGTTCACTTAAATGCGTTATATGGGTTCATGGGTTGGGATGAAAATCAAACCAGGAGGTTTGATTACTTTTATCTGATCGTATGCCGCCAATGAACGCGAAGGTACCCGCGCCAAAACTGGTTCGAGTCAAAGGTATCTTAAAAATTTAGAATGAAAAAGTAGACCCTACTTAGTTTGATTTGATTTCCAAATAAAGACAAAAATTAAAAAAATATACCGGAAGATTTTTTTACCGTTCCGAAACTTTAAGGGGTGGTTCAGACCATCAAACTGAACAACTTTTATTTTTGGATCAAACCTGCAATCGCAAAGAAAACATCGGCTGTTCCTAGGGTTGCCAACTTTTTTTAGACCAAATATAGTATTTCGAGCCTTAGTGCCCGAAAAAATATAGTAGATCGGGGAAAAATAAGAAAAAATATAGTATTTTTCGAATTTGTTAATTGATTTTTTTTCAAAAAGTAATATTTTTGATACTTTTTTTTTACGTAGCCTGTTCAATGTCCCACTGCAGGGCAAACCCCCCTTCTACTCTCCAATCCTCATTGTTCCTTTTTGAATACTAAGTTCTTATTTTTAAGGAACAATCATCTCTCTATTTCGTATTCGTTATAGAAAATAATGCATCCTGTAAACGCAGAAGTCACTGGATTCGATACAGAAATAATATAATTTCTAAAAAAAAAAATCAATCTGACTTTAGGAAAACTTTTTGTCACTTTTCAGTCTTTACTAATGTCATTGTTTCCAGTAGTATATTTAGTAGAAAATTGTTTATGGAACAAAGGTGATGAAGAGAAAGAAAACTGTTAAAATAATGTTAAGTTATTGGTCATTTTTATTGGACCTAAGTACCAATATATTTAAATTCTCTAAACATTATTTGCTCATCAAAATATAGTAGTTTTGCCTACTATATATTTTTCTCAGAATTATAGTAGAAGGGCCTCTAATATAGTAGGATACTATATTATATAGTAGGGTTGGCAACCCTAGCTGTTCCATACTAAACTGCAAAGCCTCCTATACTCAAATGTCAGCTGATTTTTTTTTGCTTCATTTGGTTGTTGAGACACTAATAACTCATATAAACCTTTGTTGTTTAAAATTATAATAATAAACTGTTAAGTAATATTAGTCCGCCTATTCAATAAATATATTGATTAATTAAATAAATCAGGATGGTTGTAGAACATCCTGTATCTATGCGACGTAATATAACAAGCAGTATAGCGCAGTATAGCCACAGGTCCGGCACTTCAAACAACGTTTTAGATTTGACATGATGACGTTCGCACATGCGCACTTCTCGCAAATTGTGCATGACATATGTGTAGGGTTGACTTACCACGCATCGGTATACATTTAGTTACTTTTTATAGTTCATTCTGTTATTTAAAATAGTATTTAAGCTAAAGAATCACTGAATATGTGAATTTAGCCTTATTTTCCAGCGTTTATTTTTAGTGAGAGGATAAAAATAAAATATATTTTGTGCAGTCAAATCCAACGGGTGCGCGCGCCTGACTGCATTCCCTTGCTTAGCTTCCCTCAAGTTACCACAGAGAGTGTGAGGGGGGGTGGGGTATCTGAAGTCAGAGGGGGGCGGGGAGTGGCCGTTCTGTATGTAGAACTATATACTATTACCTATTCTGTGGTATAGCGCGCTATACTGCCCGGTATCTTTCAGATGGCAATAGCCTCCTCTCACTGACACAAGAATGAGACGTTTCGTGTGTTAGAAGAGTTCAACCTCGGCGGTATCGCGCTATACTGCGCTCTATAGCGCAGTATAGCGCTATACTGCGCTGTACTGCGCTGTATATTATAGCGTCCGTCTGTTACGACCTTTATTTCATTGCAAGCAGTCTATAATAGTTTGGCAGTGAAAAATGCTCTGCGCTGTGCTTGGCCAGGTGTGAGTCGGCTCATAGTGAACGTTATTTCAATTTGATGGTCTGAAGCACCACTTAACGTATGTATAGCATTCCCATATAATGCATATCGGCATAGAACGGATGGACCTAAGAAGGATCTCTTTATTCTAAAGAGAATAAAGAATTTCTTGATCTAAGGGATGGACATTGGACAGTAATTAAACAAATTCATATTATAACAAACTTTATTTTTACAAAATATGAAACATAATTATCTATTTATCATAAACTAAAATTACCTTACAACAAAGTCAGCAGTCGTAGATTTAATTAATCACAGCTGTAATTTTTCGACATTTATTTTCGAATATTCTTTCATTACTATCTATGTTCTATCTTATCTATCAAACAAGCGTAAGAAACTAATAAATATGTCTAAGTGTTTATACAGGGTGAAATTGATATCATTGGCATCCTTTTAAACTAAGAGTCTATCCATCAAACTGAACAACTTTTACTATGAGAGCAAACCGATCGGAGCAACTCCGTCCATTACATCATTACATAATTCATAATTACATAATTTTGATCAAAGTGAAAATTAAATGACAAGCTATCGAACGCGTTTATCAGCGGCTAGGGCATTGTGTGCAACCAATCTGCAATGTTTGTTTTTTGCGACAGTGTCGACACTATTTTTGCCGGTACGTGAAAAAGGGGTTATGCTGAAAAACAGCGCTGGTCAGTGTGTTTTACCACACTACCAGCAAAAGCTGAAGCCTAGTCCCTTTGTCATGGTATTTATAAATGTGTAATGTTAATGTTATATTTCATTTAATATGTTTAGATGAAATGATGTATAATTTTTTTTGCTGTGACAATAAATCTGTTTCAATTTCAAAAAACTAAAAAATCAGGTGTTCCATACTAAACTGCAACGCCTACTCGATTCAAATGTATGCAACAGCAGATTTTTTTCCTCCGTTCAATTTGCTCCCATAGTAAAAGTTATTCAGTTTGATGGGTAGACTCTTAGTTTAAAAGGATGCTAATGATATCAACTTCACCCTGTATATCCATATTTCTGATTTATCCTTTACGGTACCAGAACATAATAATACGTAATTTTTTTGCCTATAAGCATCTATAAGTAAATGAAATTTTCTCAAACATGCTTGGAAATGTGAGCATTATTTTGACAACCTTCTTCGAGATAAATCGAAATTGCTGTACTGGCCAAATACATGCGCGCAGCGGCCGGCAATGTTTGTATGAAAATCCATATCTGTCGTGTTTAGCGGCCCAGTAGCGGCCAAATAAATTACATAGTAAACTCATATCTGTCGTGTAATTTAAAAGTGGAACGATCTTTTACTCCGAAACATGGCGACCAAGGAGGTAACTCATCAAAGGTTTTATTTAAATTTCGAACAGGCTTGCAAATAGAAAGCTGTTTATTGAAAAAAAAAATCAAATTGTTGTTCGTTGTTCGTCATTGATCTTGAAAAGAGTTTTAATTTCCGCGAATTATTTGAGAAAATGTATTGTTTTCATTTCCGCGCATTATTTGAGAAAAGTACTATACAAGCCTTGGCCACAACTAGGCATTGATGGACTTACGTATGTGTGCCTCGGCTTCGCCTCGGCCCACATTTACACGTTCGTCCATCAATGCCTCTGTTGTTGGCCGCTGCAGTAATGTACTATATTCTGGCATCAAAACATGACAAGGCCAACGACAAAGTAAAGCCACCATCAAAATTCACCATTCCGTTGATTAAATAACATATTTTCACTGAGAAAGAGGTGTGTCAGGATCGTAGCCGATGGCGATCTATTGTCTCTGCCTACCCCAATGGGACCCAGGCGTGAGTATATGTATGTATGTTTTCACTGAGCTTGATAATTATGATGAATATATGGTTAATCGGCTTATTTTATTATTTTATTGTGATAGGTATTGGTACCGATTCGGACTGTGTCACGACTTAACTAAATTTATTCCTGTCACTTTCTAAAATAAGATTAAGAAAAGAGACAGAAAACCAACAGCTGACTTTAGTACTGTCAAAGTGACGTTACACGCCCAAAATAAGATGGCATCATAATGTACAGTACGACCGGAAAGTCTAGAAATTAAATAAATCGGAACTAAACTTTTTCATTATCATGACAACATTATGGAAAACGTCAAACTGTCAATCACCAAAATTTCAAATGCAGTTTTATGCATTTCAAATAAAAATTTACCGTAAAATATTTGAATTTGTCCTAATTATTATTACTAATGGATAAAGTAACAAAAAGTGGTGCAAGTTTAGTAATTTACTACGTTATTTTCTGTTATGTTTGGAGGTATATCAAGCGGGGAAAATTGGAATAGATTGGATGTTGTTTACAAGCGATTTGCTGATATGGTAGGTATTTATTTACTCTCATGTTGCTTTTTAACAATAGTTTTCAGCGTAATTATATCAATTATCGTCAGTTATCATCTGAAAAATAATCATTTAGGGCATTTTCTTTCGAGTATGGTTCGTTTGGGGTTATGATCGTTTGTTGATAAAACTGACGTTATTGTATGCGTGGACCGCATAATTTTGATCCTTGCATGTCATTCCCGCATGTTTAGTTTATCTTCACTGCGACTAGTTAATATTTTATCGATTACCTACTTTTTTTTATCGTTTTCAGGAAAACATTTATATCGCAAAAATTTTCTGTCCGGAATGCATCGATAAAAAAACTGCCATGCCTAGAAATAGAAATCTTAAATAGAAGGAATGTAAATATCAGATCTACGAAAATACGAAAATAGTAAACATCGTATTCAAAAATAAATAATTTGAAAGTACAATATAAAGTAATATGCGTTTTCATTATTTTCTTTTAGAACTAGAATACAGGAGGCGTAGCATGTTACAAGTGATATGGCTATATCATGCCTTTTATTTCGTTCGTTCGCGCGCAAATAGAAAGAGAGCGAAGGTGTGATAGCGCTATATCACGCTGCCATGCTAGCCATGTAGTTGCCGAAATTTAAAATGTATGTTGGGTGTAAAATTTAGCTGCTGTCAGAGCCAAATTTAGCTAAACATAGATAACGTTTTGCATAAACTTTCGGAGTAAATACAGCAAGTATCAAAATAGTTTAGGTCGTAGTGTAGTGTTGCCGTGTAAAGCGACAGTGGCGCCCTCATTTAATTTCTACTCTTTCTGGTCGGGCTGTACGCCATCTTATTTAAAGCGTTTTTGGGCGTGTAACGTCACTTTGACAGCACTAAAGTCAGCTGTTGGTTTTCTGTCTCTTTTCTTAATCTTATTTTAGAAAGTGACAGGAATAAATTTAGTTAAGTCGTGGCACAGTCCGAATCGATGCCATTTTCGAACAACTCTAATTTAATATTATTTGATGCTGTCGTTTACAAGATATTTTCCAAATTACTTCCTAAATACCTACATCTTATTTACAAAAGACTTAAATCTGATAAGTTCAAGACAAAAAAATATGTCTTCAAAGTTTACTAGATAATATTTTTGCATTAATTACTAAATTATAAAGTATTTAGTTTGCCATGATTCACTTTTTAAACTAAATAAATCTACACAAATGTTTAGTTCGTATTATTGGCAGCCAATTCAAACCACTGTCTCAAAGCGTCTCCTAAGACGGTGGGTAAGGCGGACATATCTCGAAGTATGAGGTAGAAGGGGAACGGGAAACTATCCAGGTACGGTTCGAAGCGGACTAGAGAGTTCGTTGCCGGGTCCAGGACGGGTCGCCTGATGTCCATTATTGAGTCCTGTGAGAAATTTATACAATTAATTTATAGCTTTTTATTTACTAAATGTTATGTAATAAAACCGGTCAAGTGAGAGTCGGGCTACTCGCGCACCGAGGGTTCCGTACTACACCACCATAGAACACAACATTATTAACAGAAAAAAAACTTTCAAACCCGGACAAAAAGTTTTTTTTCTAAGTTAATAATGTTGTGTTCTGTAGTGGTGTGGTACGGAACCCTTGGTGCGCGAGTAGCCCGACTCGCACTTGACCGCTTTTATTTTACTAATGGGTTGGCATAAGAATGAGCCTTTACGTAGCGCGCTTGCCCATTTATTCTATTGGGGACACATATAATCAAAGGATCTCTACTTCCACACACCGCAGAAAACGAGGGTAACTAGATATAAATGCAGGCGAGAGTAATGCTACAAAACTAACCTTATTATCAGGGTTGTCAATAATAACGTAGACCAAGAAGATCCCTTGCTGCCTCGCCCTCCTCACCGCTTGCATCACCCTCGTCTCCCCTTCCGAGAAGATTCCTCTGCCATCGCTCACTACCACCAACAACTTTGCGTTCACAGCGTCACTCCGAACGGTTTGCTCTTCAAATAATACAGTACAGAAGTCGAGGAGCTGAGCGATTTTAGTCTTTGTTTGTTCGAAGCGAAGGTGCTCGAGGATCTTCGAGCCGGAATGTTCGGAGAACTGTTCTGTGAAGGGGTGGAGGAGGTTTGGCTTTTCGCCGAAGCTTAGGACTGCTAGGTCGCCTGATTCTAGTAGGTTTAGAGCCTGGAAATGAAACGTTGGAGTTACAATAGCTGCACCGTTTTTCAAAGCATTGTTAAAGTTTGAATGTCTTTATAAAAGTCTGTTTGTTCGAGCATCACGCAAAAACTACTGGACCGATTTTGATGACACTTTTCGTGTCTAAAAGATTGTGATTAGACTTAGAAACGGGTTTAAATTTATGTATTTAGGTACGATGTCGAGAGCCGGTGCGGACGAAGTTGTAAGTAAAAACTAGTGTATTGAATGGTAGTTTCTGGCCCGGTTTTAGATTTTTTTTTAGAGTAAAATGTAATTAAGAAAAGCTAGAGAGATATCTGGTTAAGATTGTCTTATCTTCATCATCATCAGCCTGCATTCTGCAGCCACCATCGTCCACTACTGCAGACCTTTCACAAGGCGCGCCACAAAACTATCTTAAGCCTTCCTCATCCAGTCGCTCTTTTTTAGGTCGTCTTGTGGTTCTCAAGATTATCTAGGGCCGTTTTTTTCTTTTTTGTTTGCAAATGTGTAATAAGAAACCGAATTTATCCGAATGTCCTTTTAATGTTACCGACGCGCCATATTACATTACGATACGTGTGTCCATTATTGCACGGCGTGAATTATCGTCCGAGCGCAGCAGTCGTGAGCATATGTTTATGTAATTTCCACCCACCTGAGAAACAAGTGCAAGACTCTCAAACGCCAGTTCCTTGCTTCTATTATCGGACATGGAGCTGGAATCGTCGACGGCTATAGCGATCTTGTACTCTCTCTTGGCCGGCTTGGTGCGTCGCAGCCAGATGCGGTCCTTCCTGAAGTGGGACGCGATGTACGGGATCACACGTCGCATGTTTATAGCTCGGCCCGTACGGAAGTCACCTGGAACGAATTTAATTATTTAATACTAGGTTATATTATCAATTTGTGCTGATAGCTTGGTTCACAAGGATTTTAAATAACACTAGTGTTAACCCGCGACTTCGTCCGCACAAATTATATACCAGATTTTAAGTCAGATCATATGCTATCAAACAAAAAGTTTCATCAAAATCGGTTCAGTATTTTTTACGTGATGCTCGTTCAAATAAACAAACACACAAACAAACAAACAGACGGACAAAAAATCCAAAAATTGGTGATATGGAATCAGGGACACCTAAAAACCATATCGTAACTTTTTTTTTGTTAATATCTTCAATGTACAGACACACTCTTGTTAGAGTTTTATAATAGTTTAGATTGTTTTTCTTTTGTTATTACGACTTTTTTAGAAGAAGTGCCAAGTGTTATATCATTGAATTTTATTTTTGAATTGGATCCACGGAACAGATTGTTGAGGATTGTGTAATAAGTATTGAAATGAAAAAATGTAAAAATTTCATCTAAAAGTTCAGCGCAGGGTAGTAATTTTTCAAAACTATCAATATTTTTTTGTATTTTCTTCTTGAAACAGTTATTTAAACTTGCCTATCTCCTGTTTTCGGCTTGACGTTCGGTTCGGTTTTGAGACACCCTGTAAAGTATCATTAACCTTTAAACCGCATACTTTACCCATCAAATTGAACAACCTTGACTATGGGAACAAACCTGTTAGAGTAAAAAAAAATCTGCTGTTCCGTACTAAATGTAAAAAATGCGTACACGATTCAAATGTATGAGACAGCAGAATTTTTTTTTGTTATGACACGTTTGTTCCTATAGTAAAAGTTGTTCATTTTGATGGATGTTGTACCATGTGGTTTAAAGGTTAATGATATTTATCATCTTTTTTTTTCTGTTTTTTTTTTTTATTTATTATTTTCTTTATTTTTTTTTTACACCCTGTATTGTTTGATCAAAATAATCTTGCGAGTAAAGCAATAGTTACCGGCTCTCCTCGAGCGGCCGGTGGGCTCGAGCACGAGCCGCAGTCGCTCGCAGAGTGCTCGAGCGGCGCCGCTGGAGTCGCGCCACAACGCTCGCCACGCCGGCACCGAGCCGCTCGGCGAGCGAGACGTGGTCAGCCACTCCCGGATACTCATGTATTGTTCGATTGACATGTCTTCGGCGTGCTGGTTGTCCGATTGTCTGTGGGGTAAATATGGGTAAGTATTTCGTTCTGCTTTGTCATTAACAGGAGTGCTATTTTTTTTATTTCCACATAGGTATCCATTAGGATGCAGCTAGCTTTTTGTTGTTTTTGGGCGTGTAACGCCACTTTGACCGCACTAAAGTCAGCTGTTGGTTTTCTGTCTCTTTTCTTAATCTTATTTTAGAAAGTGACAGGAATAAATTTAGTTAAGTTAAGTCGCGGCACAGTCCGAATCGGTACCATTGTAGACTTATTTATTTCCATAAATAAATACGATCATAATCAGATTTTGGAAGTGGTTAGAAAAATTGCTACTAGTTCATAGTGATCTGTGTACTAGTTTAGAACAGGCACAGAACAGGGTTCGAAATTACCACGATAATTATTTTCTTTGATAATTATCATGTGATAATTATCAGACAATTATCGGATAATTATCCAAGCTAATTCATAGTTTTGAGTAAAATTGTTAGCTAAGTTCTAAAATTCCTGTTTTTGTTTTAATACACTCGTATCCAGACCAACAAGCTCACAGTCTTCGGCATCTTCATTTCGTATCACAAAGAATAATAAATAATTGCAAAAACAACAGAAAACAGTGAGATTTTTTTTTTCGTGATTGTTCGCTTCTTTTCTCGCGAATCGTAATCTGATCATGATCGGATACATACTATCAGTTTAAAATAACAATGTGCATGACCTTGAAGGGCCGTTGGATAACTTCACTCGGTTGACAAAGGAATGTAGACTCTATGCAAAGGATACAATCATTTGAATGACTCGAGTGAAGTTCGTGTGATTGCGTTACGTCACATTTGCGAGCGAGGTCATGCACATTGTTATTTTAAACTGATAGTATGTCGTGACATTGCTAGCGCAAGCTTTTCGTTTTTTCAATAATTTTATAATTATCACTTCGAACCCTGGTTTAGAAGCGTATCTTGTCAAGCCTGCTGTTTTAGCAAGGCAACTTTTAGCAAATTGATGGTTTCAGGATTGAATAACATGTGAACTAATGCTAGGTGGGTACGTAATAAAGTATCTTACTTTGTATGGTAGGTCGTTTCATTGCCTCTGGGTACAGCGGAAGTGAGCACCTTCTCTCCCTCGACTTCGATGCCGGTCTCGCCCGTAGGGTCATCCCCGCCGTCTTTTTTATTACCAGTTTTATCTTGATCTTTATCGGCACCTTCTTTATGCTTCTCTGATGTAAGTTCTTCGGATTTTTCAACCTGAATATTTAAATTGAAGTTGTAAACTAAAAAGAAAACGGAGCGGAGAGGACGGAAGACAACCAAACTCCAATCAGATTTTTCTAACTTATCGTAATACATTCATACATATGCTCACGCCTATGTCCCACTACTGGGGTAGACAGAGACAACAGATCGCCACATGCTACGATTCTGATACACATCTCTCGCCTCCTCAACATCCATAAGTCTCTTCATACAAGCTCGTCGGTTCCGGGTACATTTGATCTGGCGGCCCTTCTTCAGTACGCATCCTATTTGGTCAGCGTACGTGCGCCTAGGGCGACCCCTTTCAACCATTCCATTCACACTTGCCTTATAAATTTCATACATCAACCTACTGTAATAAACCCTCAAACGGTGATGGAAAACATCGTCAGAGTTAACAGGTTGCATACGCTGAAGAAGAAATTCTGATGCGTATATGAAGTCTACCAATCCACATTGGGCACGCGTGGTGGACTAACGCCCATCCAGGGTAGGCCTGTGCCCTGCAGTGGGATGTATAGACCACTAGTTTTTAATTACTAACAACATTTTAAGGATGTATTCAGACAATGAAACAACTTTTACTATGGAACATGGGTCGACAAACGAAAAAATTTTTTTGGGCCTCCCATAGAAAATCGACCGGCTGATCCGCACTTTTCAGGAGGTCCAACAATTTTTCTCGTTTTAAGACCCATGTTCTTTGGGAAAGTTGTTTAGTTTCACTGTCTGTATACACCCTTAACATTTTGTTAGGTTAGGCATGATTATGACCGATGGCCGATTGGGCCGAAAAGTTCTCGAGTGGCGACCGCGTACCGGAAAGCACAGCGTGGGTAGGCCCCTCATACGGTGGACCGACGACCTGGTGAAGGCGGCAGGAACCCGTTGGATGAGGGCAGCGCAGGACCGGTCATTATGGCGATCCTTGGGGGAGGCCTATGTCCGATTGATGATGATGATGATTTTATTTGCATGACCAACCTGCAAATCATCTTTGTCGACGTCCATGGGCACCTCGTCGTCGTACTTCAGCTCCTCGGCGTCTTCATCTTCATCATGTCTGAGCGTTGGCTGTTCGTCCGCCTGCTCTTTAGTTGCTGCGTCTACTGCCTGCAAGAGTGGTTTTAATTGCTTTTGGGTTATTTGGTTACAGTCGGATTAAACAAGGACATTGTGTAATTTATAAAGGTACTATTTAGCAACTTTAAATGTAACTGTGACCAAGATTGTTTAAATTTGCAGAAATTGCCATCCAAGTATTAAGAAGCAAGAACGCCAAAAAAGTTCTAAATGCACAGACTCTATGGTTTTTATAAGGTTTATAAATCATAACCTCGCCGTTCGATCGTCGAACTCTAAAGCACAATTCGATCAAAGATAAAGACTAAATAATGCAATCAACGCTCCAAAAATTGGAGATTTAAAAATGCCCTCAAACAACTAACTAAGAGCATAGCCGGATCAAATTCAGTTAAGATTTAGTTTTAGTTTCGGACATGGATCATATTGGCACAGGACCGTGAGGAGTGGCGCAATAAAAGGGAGGCCTATGCCCAGCAGTGGGTTGATGTGGGCTAATTTGATTGGACTATAACCTTAGCGAATACCGAATTGCCCGCTCGCCGATCTTTCACCGACAAAATTAACACTTTAACTGCTGACGACCTACGCCGTAGGTCAGCGACAGTGCTGAAGAACCTACGTAACGAACCAGTTCAGTTGCATTTCGCCTATGCTCATGACCTACCGCGCGAGTCACCAAAAACCTTACGCCTGCGCGGGCGACCCACGACGCGAGCCACATTTATCATTTCAACGTTACGACTGTGCGCACGACCTACGAGGGGGTTCATGTTCTATTGCATTTCGCCTATGCTCATGACCTACAGCGTGAGTCACCCAAACCTTACGACTGTGCACACGACCCACGAGGGGCGTCAGTTTTAGAACTGCGCGAGGTTGTAACGATGTTTGCGCTTAGAGAATAGGGACGATGACTGATCCTGGAAATTAATATCTTATACCGAATTCTAAAAAAGAGCTAAATTCAATAACAAAATGTTAAAACGAAATTACAAACAAACAGAAAACAAAAAAGTTTTAAGCGATTGAAATACATTTTTTATCGTCTTCTATTCTATTCTATTTCTATCTCTTTCATGCAAAGCAGATGTTTGTATGACACTTCGTTATTATTTGTATTAAAATACGAGGGTATCACGTCAGTCCATTCATATATGCCTCTCGCTCTAACCGTAAATTTTAAACACTTATATTTTGGTTATTTTTGAAGATATTAAAAAATCTAATTCACTTTAGTGTTTAAGATATCAAAAAGTTTAAAAAAAAGAAATAAAATAAAAATTGTCATCATCCCTATCCCTATTGCATAGCAGACCTAAACATGAAGCTCACCTGCAAATCGTCCTTGTTAGCCTGTTTGACGTGCTGATACGCGTCCGCCTCCTTGTCGGCGTCGTCGTCCTTCTGACCGCCGTCCTCGGCTTGCTCCTCCTTCTCCACGTTCAATGTGTGAGACTGTTTGTGCTTCTCGTTCACGTCACCTGATTAACAAACAAGCATTGTTCTTTATTATTGAAGGTTTAAAAAAATTTGCATATTATTGTTGAACAAAAAAGTCACGAGTAAGCAAATCTTTCTTACCCGACTACGGCAAAGCCAAAAGGAAAGGTTATGTTATTACAATTGGCATTGTTGTAATTTTAATTGAAACAACTGTTGCCCGAAATCTTTATTATACAGGGTGTAACAAAACACCCTAGTAATACTTAAGGGGGTGCTTCAGACCATCAAACTGAACAACTTTCACTATGGGGCCAACATCGAGAAAAAATAAAAAAAATCTGCTGTCCCATACAAAACTGCAGTACCGACTCGACTAAAATGTATGGGACAGCAGATTTTTTTTATTTTTTCTCGATGTTGGCCCCATAGTGAAAGTTGTTCAGTTTGATGGTCTGAAGCACCCCCTTAAGTATTACTAGGGTGTTTTGTTACACCCTGTATATTCCTAAATAGGCTAATTTCAAACCTACACACCTACACATAAATCAAACATGTTAGATTTCACAAAGAAGGGGTGCAGGAGACCCGGGTTTAGATTATTCAGGTAAACAGTTTATGTATTGTAAGGTTGTGAATCTCGACAGTCGCTACAGGACAATCATGCGGGGAAGGTTCTGAGAGTTGATTTAATGCATTCATCACAGCCTATACTACACGTCCCACTGCAGGGCACAGGCCTACCCTCAAGGAGGGTGTCCTGGCGTTAGTCCATCATGCGTGCAATGCGAATTTGTAGGTCTTCACATACGCATCGAAATTTCTTCTTCAGCGTATGCAGGTTTCCTCACGTCACGATGTTTTCCTTCACCATTTAAGAGCAGTCGGTATTATGTACTCAAGATAGAAAAACTTGGTACATGGCATGAGATCCGTGCAGATTCGAACCTGGACCATAGCTTTCCGCAACGCGCCACCGACGCTCTGCGTTTTACTTCATTACCGTACTATAAAGAGGTAAACCATAGACTACGCTCAATTATTGATGCCTTGTTGACATCGTGGGTCGTAACCATAGAGAAAATAACGCGCTCCCCTGGGGCAGAGATGTTGTATCGAACTGTGCACAGATACTCAACTGGGCCTGACGTCATATCATACACATCTAGCGGGAAGTAGCGTATTTAAATGTTAACCCCTCCCCTCACCCGTTTTTCACCCCCTTTGTTGGCGACAACATTTTCTATAGAAACAAGCCGATATGCCATCTTTTCGTACTCTATGGTCGTAACTGCCTCCGTAGGTAGAGAGTACATATGTTCCTTGCTCCGTAGTCTAATGGTTAAGAGCATTGGGCTCTCGACACGGAGGTCGTGGGTTCGATTCCCACGGGGGACAACTAGCGATATGTCACTTTGTGCGTTTTCCCCAGCTGGTTAGGACATTACAGGCTTAATCACCTGATTGTCTGAAAAGAAAAATGATTCCGTGCTTCGGATTGCACGTTAAGCCGTTGGTCCCGGCTACTATCTCGGGTGGAAGTAGTCGTTACATAAAAACCACGTCAGAGGCCGTAAGAGGGTCTGAAAAAACTCTGACACCAGGGCTCTGCCCACACGATAAGAAGAAGAAGATCGTGGGTCGTACTTAGGAGTTTCTTTACTATGTTTTCTCCACTTTGCCCATACATAAGAACAGTATTTTCAATATCCCTTACCCAGGGTCCGGTCGTGGTCGGTCCTGCCGGGTTTATTCTCGTGGCGCTTCTGTTTATCGCGCGACTGCTCGGCGCGACTAGTCGCCTGCTTCTCACCGCGATGCCCTTTATCGCTCTTGTCTAGTTCTGATCGCCCGGTCGACTGTCTGTCTTCGCCTACTTGCTCTTGAGCTTGCTCCTGTAAAGTAAGACCAGATAAGGAATTACAATACAACGTGTTAATGAATTAACGTAAAACTAGAAAGTAGTTTGTTCAGAATCGAGAGCAGAATCGAATTATCATGGTTTCAACATAGGTAATTTTTTTCAAAATATTAAATAATTGGTTTGCTTTATAATTTTCTGAACCCGACGTCAACCCACCGCACACTGACCCTACTTACTACCAAAACAAGATTATTAAAATGTATCCATGAGTACGTTAGCGCTTTCTTTCAGTGCTGAAATCATAAAAAATCATTTTTGCCTCCAAACTTAAAATGCGAATAACTTTAAATTTTATTTATCAAAATAATGAAATTATTGTTTCAATCTAATTATTTTCTTATAAATCAGTTGGGGTGTATGAGGTTTTGCGCTAATTCATTAACACGTTGTATATTGTTTTGTCAAACTCTGGGCGTAATATGGTGGGAGGGCTGTAACAAGCCCTCGTTTTAGCAACCGTTTACTTGTTTCTCGTGTGAAGATAATCAAACTTTGTCTTTCCAATACTTGGCCACCTCTACTATTCGAGAGGAAGCCTGTATACGGTCCCGTAGGGAGCAAAACACACGGAACACTACACTGCGATAGATGTCGATGTCAAACCATACTGATTTATTGTACTCGCCCATAAACAGGGTGTAACAAAACACCCTTGTAATACTTAAGGGGGTGCTTCAGACCATCAAACTGAACAACTTTCACTATGGAGCCAACATCGAAATCGCGAAAAAAATATCAGCTCTTTCATACAAAACTGCAGTACCGTCTCGACTCAAATATATGGGGCGGCAGATTTCTGCAGATTTTTTCTTGACGTTGGCTCCATATTGAAAGTTGTTCTGATTGATGGTCTGAAGCACCCCCTTAAGTATTACAAGGGTGTTTTGTTACACCCTGTTTATGGGCGAGTACAATAAATCAGTATGGTTCATCAGTAGGGTGTTTTGTTACACCCTGTATTTACACATCAAATACTTACTTTTTCTAATGGTCCCTGTAAAGTTTCTGGTCCTTCACATCCGAGCTAGTGATTATTAACAGATTCAACAAATACAAGTCAATCAACAAACATGTCAGCATCTGACTATCAACTTTCTATGTATAAAACAATTTATATTTAGCTGTAAGTAAATAAATAAATATAAAATCTAAGAATAGAATAAACTAGACAAAAAACTTACATAAGGCGCCGATTCTTCATCCTTCTTCTGTTCGGCGTTAGTCTCCACGTTATCATCGGTTCCTCTTTCAATCTCTGCATTTTCCGCCTTATCTCCCGCTGTAGGGTCATTAGTAGACGGATTCGCTTGAGGGTTAGCTTCTTGCTTCTTCTCTTCTATTTCGTCTTCTTCGTTCATCTTGTCAGGATTGTTCGGTAAGTTGTCTTCTTCTTTTTGTTCGGGATCTTGTGGAGTCTCTTCTGGGGTCTCTGTCTGGTCAATTTCAGGATTTTCTGGGTTTTCCGTAGTATCGTCGTCGAGGCCATTTTTGTCTTCTTCCTCTTTGGATTTGTCTTCTGATTGTGCGTTTTCTGTTTCATCTTCTTTATCCTGTTAATGAAAACGGTTGCTTAATTATATTAGACAGTTTTCTCAGGGAATTTAAAAAAAATTGATTCATACTTAATAAGCCTTTATTCGCTATACACTTAAAACGCAGTGTGCCTAAAATGTATTTATGCCTAAATGTGATTTCAAGTAAGTTTGGGGCCTTGTTTCTTCTTTACAAGTACAAGGACGTGCTGCAGAGGCATATGGCGCTGTACGGTTGGATTCCGCGAATGTACCTACCTACCTTACTTGTTTGTACCATTAATTTTATTAGCGTTTAGTGTTATGATTGTTAATTCTTTGTAAATGTTATCAAGAGCTCATTGCATGCCGACAAACTGTTATGCAGTTTGGCATAAAATGTATCTGTGTAATGTACTGTGTTTTGTGAGAAAATAAATAAATAAATAATGAAGAGTTGCCCTATAACCCGGAGATCTTTGAGGAACGCGCAGCTAAGCGCCCGGAATGGAGGCATCTTGTCCAGGCAAATGTTTCCACTTTTGAGGAAAAGAGAAGAGAGGATCTCGATGCCAAGCGGGATCAACTCAAAGCCCGACCACCTGCGGCTGCGGCTAGCACGCTCAAGTGTGCCATATGCGGACATAATATCAACGCAAAGATTTTTTTAAATTAACTATGGGTTTGCTCTTGACCTCAATCCAGTCCTCAGGACGAAGATGGGGTCGTAGATGTAGCGAGCTTACCCAGAAGATGCCTATTCACTCGTACTTTAAAGGAATTCGGGTTGTAAGTACTCGGAAATACTGACGCAGGTAAGGCATTCCACTCCTTGGCTGTGCGCATTATAAATTGGCTACATTAGCCACATCCGTGCACATCAGCGAAGCTTATTATACCAGCAGCAGTCGCCGTAGCCATAACGGCAAGAAAGACATCGTAATTCCGCGATTTTATCATGAACCTTTTATCATGAATTCTATTTTCGTAACCCAAAATTAACGCACCTTTGTTTCTGCATTATCATCTTGTTTGTCGTCTCCCTCATTGCCATCTTCCTCGTCGCTGGAAACTTCGAGTCCATTCTTATTATCTTTATCTTCTCCTTTCTCATTCTCTTCTTCAGGAACGGTTTCTTTCATTACTTCGATATCGAATGGATTCTCAGTTTCTGTTTCACCTTCCTGTTTAAAAAATAAATACGGTTATCTTGTTTTTATTTTAGTTACTAGAACAAGAAATAGAGAAGTAATGGCAGATTAGACTTCTTTTATCGAGTCGACGGAATGTCATAAACATTTTTTCCAACCTATTATTTTGCCATAGGGATAGCATTACCGGCAGCGTGCATAAGCTCCGTTCGCGTGCAAATGCCCAACAGAAACGGCAGGATACAAGATGGGCCATAGTTGTCACTATTTCGGTGTTAATCCCATAAATTTTTAGGTCTAAAATCCACAATCAATAGACTGTCTACACTTCAAAGGGGCTATGCTGAAAAACAGTACTGGTCAGTATTTTTTATTACACTACTAGCAAACTCTGAAGCTTAGCTAGTCCCTTTGCCAAAGTACTTATACATTTTTAAGCTTATATTTCATTTTTATGTAGATTAAATTATGTTGTAAAACTTGATTCATTCGTTCAAATCAACAGCTGGTATATTAGCGCTACAAACGTGATTTGAGCTACAACCCTACCTTATCATCCTCCGGTTCCTCTCCATCTATGTCCATGTTCTCGGGGAGATCGAAGTCCTCAGGTTCGGGTGCAGGTTGGTGGTTGCCGTGGTATGGATCCACCTGATGTCGACACATGAAATTAAGTAAATAGGATAAAACAGTAGTAGGTAAGTAATTAAGTAAATAGGGTATCATTACAGGGCAAAAGCCTCGTCGTTACGAAAGAGGGCGCTCTCACCTATATCCGAGTTTTTTTTTTTTCAAAATGACTAATACATCATTGTCAGCGAGCATCGACTGCTTATTACTGCAGACTATGGGGTGGGACGATAAGAGTGGCAACTAAGCGCCATGGCAGGTCAACCGGGTCAATGAAAGAACATAAGCGACCGGCCTAAGGGCGCCCAGAAGGATCCGGACCTCGGCATTAGGCCGTTGCTGGGACTACGCGGCGGATTGGGTTAGGTGAGATATTGGCTCTCGCCAAAGATCACCGCAAGGGCCCAGCCCAGCATTGCAAAATGTTAAATGTACTACACTAGTAAAGTAGTAAAGTCATGCGCCGATTAAAAACAAGGATACAGGTGCCTCTTACTTGCTATTATATTTTTAAGTAATATTTGTATCCAGAAAGGACAATTTTTCCGCATACAACTAGAATTTTATATGTCCTTGAATAATTCTGCAGTATATAGCTTACATGATCATCATCAACTTCTGGCTCTTCCATCTCATTGATATCTTTCTTTTTCTTTTTATCTTTTCCTTCGGATCCGTCGTCTGCGCCTTGTTCTTCCTCCTTAGCCGCCATCTCTTTCTCACCCGTACTCTCACCTTTACCTTTCTCTTCTTTATCTTTCTTTCCTTGTTCTTCGTCTATATCTTCTTCATCTTCTGAACCCCAGATTTGTTGATCTAATCTGTTGTAATGTAAACATTATTGAATACGTTAACTACGCTAAAGGTTGCAAATTTTGCTAGAAGCGATGTTTGGTAGTTGCAGTAAAATTTCTGTCCACATCGAAGAGAAGTAGAAATTCTTATAAACATTTTTAAAATGTGACTTGACATTTAAGAACACGTTTTCACGTCAAATGATCAAATAATAATTTTACGCGATGATGTGGAAAGAGAAAAGAAAGGAGAGCATCGGTGGCGCGTTGCGGAGAGATATGGACGGACACCCAATTATGGAGGTCCGGGTTCGAATCCGCACGGAAAACATGCCATGTACCAATGAGTTTTTCTAGCTTATGTACGTAATACCTACCGACTGCTCTCAAACGGTGAAGGAAAACATTGTGAGGAAACCTGCATACACTGATGAAGAAATTCTTATGTGTATATGAAGTCTACCAATCCGCATTGGGCATGCGTGGTGGACTAATGCCCATACACCCTCCCTGAGGGTAGACCTGTGCCCTGCAGCGGGACGTTTATAGGCTGATGATGATGATGATGATGTGGAAAGGAATCCTAAAACCTTATAGCGTTTGTAATCTGTAAAAGTTAAATAAATCGATGTATGAAGGAAGACGAAATTCTTCAACCTATTCCGTCTTAAGGGACGTGGCGCCTTCTACTGGCGTTTTTTCAATCCATAATTTCATTGAATTGCACAACATGACTGTAACATTTTTAGGGTTCCGTACCCAAAGGGTGAAAACGGGACCCTATTACTAAGCCTACGTTGTCCGTCCGTTTGTCCGTCCGTCTGTCCTACCTATTTAGGGCTGTAACTTTTGAACCGTTATAGCTAGATAGATGAAATTTTCATAGATTATGCGTTATTGCGGCGGATTTGTTAACAAATAATAAAAATTTCAAAAAGTTAAAAATTAAGGGGGGTTCTCAACAAGAAACTAGTTTTTATCAACGTTTTTTCTTCACGCTATATCGTAAAAACGGTAATACATACAAGCGTCAAACTTAGTGTGATTATAGAGCAAGCTCTACAAAATAACAACAAATACTAAAAACCGGTCAAGTGTGAGTCGGTCTTGCCCTAAAGGTCCCGGACAAGAAATGTTTTTTTTCTAAGTTAATAATGTTGTGTTCTGTGGTTGTGTGGTACGGAACCCTCGGTGCGCGAGTAGCCCGACTCGCACTTGACCGCTTTTATTGTAATTTGAAAAAGACATAAAATTATACAATGATTGGCGAGGTTATATTTTAGGGAGTTAGGCTATACGTACTTTTCAGCAGCGTTATCTGTCTCTCCCATTTGTTTATCAGCATCATCTTCGTCGTCCTCTTGATCCTCGTCATCACCCTCTGCAAATATTACCAATCATCATCAGTACAGTCACCAGCAGATATATCATAGCAAACAAAGTGGTCAAATATTTCTAAGCAGTTCTAATTTTCAATAATTTCTTTACTCATAATCAATCAAAAATATAGGAACGCCGAGAACATCAAATATATCGACGCAGTCATGGTGGCCATAAACATCTGAACAGTTTCGGAAAAAACCTTACTCCTTTGTTTTACATTTTAATTTTAAATAATGTTGTAAAGAAATTATTGAAAATTCACTGTTCAGATATTTATGACAAAATACACGTTTAGATATAATTGGTAACATTTACTGTAAAGAATTTAATGAAAATTAGCACTGCTCAGAAATATTTGGACACCTTGTATGCTACGATATATCTGATGGCGACTGTACCTATCGACCCTTCTTCTTCTTATCGTGTGGGCAGAGCCCTGGTGTCAGAGTTTTTCAGACCGCCTTACGGTCTCTGACGTGGTTTTTATGTAACGACTACTACTACTAGAGATAGTAGCCGGGACCAACAGCTTAACGTGCCATCCGAAGCACGGAATCATTTTTCTTTTTCAGACAATCAGGTGATTCAGCCTGCAATGTCCTAACCAACTGGGGAAAAACGCACAAAGTGACATATCACTAGGTGTCCCCCATTGGAATCGAACCCACAACCTCCGTGTCGAGAGCCAATGCTCCTAACCATTAGACCACGGAGGCCTATCGACCCTAGTGTGGAGACATAGGTCTACGCTCATAGCGAGGTTTGTTTGAGCGAAAAATACTATCTTACAATGCGTTAAGTGCGCGTGTTACGTATGTACATAAATTGTTTATTTATCTTACAATTATTTTAGTAAACTATTATTAACAAAAAATAAAATATATTTATTTTAAAATAATTTTTTAGCCGCCGCACAGTGGTTTACAATAATTAAATCAGGGACATAGGGGTACCTGAAACTAATGTTTAAATCTAGGTAATCTGATTTATGAAATCTGTAGATCTGTACTGTAGTAATACAAGATAAATATATAAAAAATCCATCTTATCAGGAAGATGACAAAAAAAATTGTATAAGATATTTTTGTATGGAGAAAATTACATTTTTAGGATTTTTTCATAAACTTCCCCAAACTTCACGGAGTCCATAACAGGGTTGCTAAGTTGTCATATATTCTACCCGATATTGAACGATTTTTATATCTAATCGTACACCTTTAATTATGCACGTTTAGACGCCAAATTCTTTTAATAATTGATAGAGTCAATGCTCAACTAACTACCATATAATGGATTCTGTGAAGTTTGGAGAAGTTTGTGAAAAAATCCCAAAAATGTTATTGTTTCCGTACTAAAAAATCTTATAATTTTTTTTTTGTTATGTTCCTGATAAGATGGATTTTTTATATATTTATCTTGAGTTACTACAGTATAGATCTACAGATTTCATAACTGAGATTACCTAGATTTAAACACCAGTTTCAGATACCCCTATGTCCCTGATTTAATTATTATGAACCACTGTGCGCCGTTCGCTTTTATATTTTGAATATTTTTTGTGTATTTTGATGTGCAAAAGAATATGATTTTTTGCACAAAATGCAGTTTGTAAGGTTATTTGAAGGAACTAACCTTTCTTATCAACATCTTGTAGATGTGAATCGAAATCATCTGTCATGTTAATGCCTTTCTCTTCCTCTTTACAGTCTCTTTCTTCTTCTTTCTTCTCCTCGCCCGGACGGTGCGCGTCGTCGAGTTGATCCTAAAGAATAATCTTATGAATATTATGAATAATCTAAGAATATCTTGTCCATTAACAGTGTGAGTGTGTAAACATATTAAACTAAAAACACCTTTTCATTGACCAATAGCTACTGCGACACTCTTAGGATCAGGGAACACCGACCGACCGACGGTCGTTGGACATCGGTCAATGTGTCTCAACCCTTATTTGATTTCTCTACTCTGTTTTTTCTATACTACTTTGTTCGCTCTCTAAAAAGCGAATCATTTTTTATGTAGCAGAGAGGCGCGCATGGAGGATAAAGGGCCTTTGCCCAGCAGTGGGATGAAATAGGCTAAGAATAAATAAAAAATAAAGGCGCGTCGCTCGCGGGCGGCAGTGAAACCATTAACTATACTAGAGGGACTGGACAGGTTTATTGTAGCTCTTACCCTTGATCTAACTAAACGTTTACTATGGTTTACCCAAGGCCCACGGATTTCATGAACCCTATTATGCCTTTGATGGAGGGCCCACCTTTCAGTTGAAGGAAATGAAAAGGTAGCATTATGTCCTCTCGTAAAAGATTTGATACCAACATAAGAAAACGAAAACGCGTACCTGATACAAATGTAAACATTATCTTATCACAGTCATCATCATCATCAGCCCGTGTTCACCCAAAATAGGGTTTGCCCTATGTATGTATGGGATAAGAAAGGCTTATAAGCCTCCTCTCCATTTAGCCAACCTTCACGGTCCTGTGCCAATCGCATTCAGGTCTTACCGACGCTTTTCCAGATGTCGTCAACCTACCTGTGCCCCTAGACAAGTTGTCTTTCGATTAGCGTTAACGCCAGTAGAAACGATAAAAAATGTATGGGACTGTAGAATAGAACGAAAACGAATAGAAAAAGCTTAGACAACATGCAGTTTTTGACAGTTGCTGTCAACAGTGAGCGTTTCGTTTTGAACGCTCCCTGGCGATCGACCAGACCTTGTAGATAACGCTAGAAAATGGCGGGCGTCGGAATTTGACAGAAATGTCAAATTTTTTTTTTTTAAATCGAATACGATTTAGCATATAAAAAAGAAAAAAGAGTGAATGATTGAGTGAACTAAACGCTAACCATAGAGCAGATTCAGCTTTTAGCGATTGTCAATAATTTGTGACATTGTCTAGCATTCTGTCGTTTTTTTATCGTCGATAACGCTGCGTCGTTAGCGTATGTAGAATAGAAAGCGTGTGCAATTTGTCTAGGGCTGCTGGCTGCCAGACGAGCCTAAGGCTGCCTGTCCATTGACGCGAGCTGACTGTGCGAGCTGTGTAGCTGTGTAAATATTAACCAATCAGAGATCCGACCGAGATCGGCCGAGCTCCTGATTGGTTAATATTTACACAGCTACACAGCTCGCAAAGCCAGCTCGCGTCAATGGACAGGCAGGCAGCCTAAATTCGGCCACCACTCTGTTACCACGCTGTTAGGCGTTACCCGACCACGACGCCTCGCATCTTATCACAAGCGAGCCTGTAATTATGAAGTATCAGACTATACCTGATTCTCAATTCTGTCGGACACGTCAGTCTGACCCTCGCCCTCCCCGAGACCAGTGCCGCTGGACATCTTGCCTGGTCCGCCGTCACCGTCGCCTTCTTCCATGTCCAGGTCTGAAGGCTTGCAGAAGCTGAGAAACAATTTTAATACCTAAGTCATTAAGATGAAAAAGATAACATAAAATTCATGGTGACTTAAAAAGTTGAGAATCAAGGAAATGATATGATATGTATATTCTGTTTTGGTGTGCAATAAAGTATAATTGAATTGAATTGAATTGAATGATCGCACTGGAGATATGTAATGATTGTGAATATTTGTATCAAAGTCTGTATTTGTATCTATGAATCTATAAATAAAAACTTATAATCATTCTATGAAAAGATTATATTACCAATGGGACTAGAAAAAAATATGTAACATGTGATTTTACATTAAAACGACATTTACATTGAATTAAGTTCACCATACTTGATCGGAACTGGGAAGACGAATTGCTTGTACAATAAGTAGGTTGAATGTAATATTACAAAATCAATGGAATAATTACTTCATCTACACCAGACGCAAAAATACAGTAAATCCACCAACCAATAGTGTGATGGTAACAGTCGCAACAAATTTTATTATTCTCTTTTATTGTACTCTTATTATCATTGTTATTTTCCTGTTTGTTTGTTCGATTGTTAGCTAAAATGTTGACATATTTTAAAATTTATAAGTTACGAGCTTTTACCCGCGACTTCGTCCGCATAAATTATATACCAGATTTTAAGTCAGATGTTACGCTACCAAACAAAAAAAGTTTCATCAAAATCGGTTCAGTAGTTTTTGCGTGATACTCGAACAAACAAACACCCAAACAAACAAACAAACAAACAAACAAACTACTTAAATTCTTTTTTCAAATTTACAGTTTTATAATAGTCAAGATTGTATAGATTAATTATTTATTTAAAGATTACTTGTATAAATGGCCAATGCTGTGTGCACCTGTTATATGTATATGTATTAGAAATAGATTTATAGTATTTCTTTGATATTGTAAATGTTTAAATATGTATACTGTTGGTGTGCCATATTAAATAAAATAAAATAAAAAAGTAAATATAAGTAGATAAGATAAATACATTTTTTAGTTCAAAGTTTGACGCTTACCCTTTAGTAGCCAAATCGGAGAATATCTTCAACAGCACAGACAACATCTTACACGACACTCTGTGTACAGCTACTTTCTGCGTGATAAAGTACTGAACGAATAACACTGTTTGCTCTAAAATTGGAATCAATCTCATTACAACATTATTTATTTCCTCCGTATTTTTATTTGTCGCTATATACTGAACGTAGTTTACTAATAAATTATTCGTTTTATTTGTTAGTGCGTCCAATTGTAACATTTTAGAATCGCTTGATAGTTTCTCCTGTAGTAACTCTTTCAAATGTCTGTCTTCCAGAATTTCTTTGGATTCTTCTTTCTCTTTGCCGTCGTCAATAATTTCGTCAATAGCATTCAAAACGTCAATGTTATCAGTACTCTTTTCTTGTGGCAAATGTTTCTTATAAATTGATTGTACTATCAACAGCATTGTTGCTATCAAATCTTCAGTTTGATTGATCAATTCATCGCTTGTATTTTCCATTGATACATCATTTTGTTCATCTAATTTTTCTACATGATCTATTGTGTCTTTTAGATATTTGGATAGATTGTCTATACTTCTAAGAATTGGATGTTTAGGTACGTAATCGTGGTCTACGAAAGATTTTAATTTGAATTGATATTCTTGTAGTACAGTTTCTACATCGTTTCGGATAGTTTCTAGATTCGTTTTAGCATCATTCGCAGTGTCAATATGAGCTTGGGAGATTGATGTTAAATCTCCAATGTTTTGTCCTATTTTCTTAGGCATATTATTTGATACTTTGTGTAAAGCTGTTTTTTGTTTATTGACGGTAGATGCCATTGTTTTTACTCTGTTATATAGATCACGCCATTCATCGCTATTCTTATAGCAACGTACTATGGGTGATTCAGAGAGAATAGCGTCAAAATCTGGCTCATAATCTGCGTTCAAGCCTTTTTCAGGGCAAGAGTTTAGTATAACTTTGAACTGCTCTAGCAAAATGCTGGTATTGGCATAACATTCGGTTAGGAGATCGATTTTTTCTTTCAATGTCGATATATTGGCGTTGGAATCGATATCCAGTATATTCGTGAGATTGGTGACGAGTGTTCGCAAGTCGCAGAGATGTCTCGAGTATTTTGATATCGATTTCTTTTGAGAGTTTGTTAGTTTCTGAAAAACAATACCAGTTTCATAATGAATACCTGTAAGACATTGGACATACCTAACCAAGGTGTTTTTTCGATGTGTATTAAAGCTTAGGTCTGGTTCAGAACTGACTAAGACTATTGTGAAGTGGAACATATACCATTACTTGATAATGAGAACTATCTCTCTCTTTCTTTCTCTTGTTGGTTCTACTAACGAAACGTGGAAGTTCCAAGTTTTTAGAATATCTCTGACTACGCCCACTCACGCCTCGGCGACTATATGTACACGGCGAGTATTATGTTTATTGTTTATGCTCTATAAAGTCTTTGGAAAATGCAGTCAGATTTTATCAATGCATCTTTAGGGTAACGCTTTGTCCATACAAAAAGCACGATTAGTACGGGACGCCGTTTGCCATGTATCGATACGAAAGAATCGCCGTGGATCAATGTGCCGTAACTTTTAGACGTGACTAATACGACATCTCGATTCCCACAAAGTTCATATAAATTTCACACATATTTACTACATTAACTTACAAGCAACTGTGCAGCGAATCCCTTGCAACGTTCAATGTTCTGCATGCCCATGTCTTGATGTGGTGACTGCAGCGCGCTCGCGAGTAGCCTGTGCCTTGCGATGTTCTTCTGGAAGTACTTCTCACATCCTGACCAGAGGAGCGCTAGAGAGGCGTCGCATCGTCTGCAATTCAATTTCCAAGAGTTTTTTGATATTATCAACAAAGTGTTGCAGCGAGTTTCTCGAGTGGCTTCCTTGCAAAGAAAGCTAGATGCAAAAAATCAATCAATGTACAAGTAGTTTTGGACGATATAGGTCCCGGCCTTTTCCCGCCTCAAGTGATGTTGATGATGTTTAAAAATAAGGTTAGTAAAGGTTCAAGACGGAAATCGCAACAAAACATTTATTTTAAGGATTTCTATAAGAGAAATTAAAATGCTTTGGGCTTTATAGTAGTGATATAATAAGTATAACAGTGATTTAAGTGTAGTAGGTTTAGGTTTCTTTTTCATTGGATCAATTCTATTTCTTTTATAAAACTCTGTGTTCCTCTGTCGAGATGATAATGTAATCTAAACTATTATAAAACTGTAACAGAAGTGTGTCTGTACATTAAAGATATTTACAAAAAAGATTACGATATGGTTTTTAGATGTCCCTGATTCCAAATCACCAATTTTTGGATTTTTTGTCTGTCTGTTTGTTTGTTTGTTTGTTTGTTTGTTCGAGCATCACGCAAAAACTAATAAACCGATTTTGATGAAACTTTTTTGTTTGATCTGACTTAAAATCTGGTATATAATTTATGCGGACGAAGTCGCGGGTAAAAGCTCGTTTTTTATATTTCCCTGGGCAAGAATTTTGCCACGCGGCTAGCTAGCGCTGCCAGTAGCATTCATAAACTCCGTTCACCCGTGACTGTAGGCATAGGCAGGAAAGACAGGACTTACTTTGATGAGCAACACCGGCACTATAAAACCAGACTGTAAGTGAAAAGAGACGAACCTGCTCTTCAAATAGCTCATAGCAGCATCCAAGTCGACCGGTGGTATCGTAAAGTCATACAAGTTATCGTTAGCCGACAACACCACCAGCCCAGTCCTGTAGTTCAAGCCCATTTTAGCTAAATACTTGAACAAGTCGGCGATGGCTTTGCGTTTTTGTTGCACTATGTTTTTGGCTTGAGATGTTTGTTTATCTTTAGGTAAGGATGTATCGACCTGGGAAGTAATACAATCACATGGTTAGAGGAATCAATTGTACAGAAGCTGAATAAAAATTGTCGTATTTTTAAACAAGTTTCGGGTAACATAAGTGCTTTTCAAACTAAGCCAGCCAGTAAGACTGCTTCATAGAAATCTATGTAAACTTTAAAAATACTATTCAATAACAACGTTCAAAACACTACTAGCGGGGCTGCTCATGGGTGTACGCAGCATCTATAGGTAGTATGATTCTCTCGCGCGACTGTGCTTTTTCCATACTACAAGATCGCGGAAAGCGGAAAAAAAAACCGTCTCTCCAGTCGCTCGCGACTACTAAAGAAACCACATTAAGAAGGGCTGCATATTTTATTAGTATCCTGCCTTTGATGAAAAGATAAAAAAAAAAAATCACACAAATGCCATTTTATCTTGTCCAACAGTTAATGATTTTACCTTTTTATTGGTTTGACCCATAAAGGTCCACCAGGTTTCACCAGGTGGTTAAACCAGGAATAGAGGAATTGACAGCTGAGAGAGCGAGATGTATCTAGCGGCACCACTGTATAATAGAAAGAGATAGGTGACGCGAGGCAATAAAACCGTTTTTGGGAGCTTATCGGCACAATCGACAGGGTAAATATTCGAGCTCTGTGAATAATTTGTGAACCTAAAGTGAAATCGTCGATTATTTTGTGAAATATACTAATACTATTTCATTAACACGTTCCGGGACAGTGACCGCCCATAGCCGTGATTATAATAAAAGTTCTATTGTGTCTCATTCACTGCCCCGGAATGTGTTAAATTATCTACGATTTCACGTTAGATTCACAATTATACGCAGAATTCGAAGTTTTAGCGTGCCGATAAGTACCGACAAATTCACAAAAAACGGTTTCATTTTACAACTCGTGTCAGTTCCTCTATTCCGACAGGTATAATAACTTTATGGTTTGACCTAATAAATAAATGACGACACATTTAGAGCGTCAACTATAAAGGTTATAGTATTTTAGATTTTGACCTGTTTTACTACAAAACAAACTTACTTCCAAAGATCCGAGATGAGAACTAGTCTCTATGACTAGGGTCACAAAGTCGTCGAGACTTTGCACAAGCGACGGGTAGCCGGTGTTCACCATGGTATCTTTGCAGAGTGTCTTAGCCTTGTTCAGCAAGTTCGGTATTTTGGACAGCAAGGTACCTTCGGCGATCACCATGCAGGGCTGCTCGGCTTGGTCAAGATATTTCTAAGAGAAAAAAACAGGTTAAAACATAACAAAGATTCGGCATCTAAACTATTATAAAACTGTAACAGAAGTGTGTCTGTACATTGAAGATATTTACAAAAAAAAGATTACGATATGATTTTTAGATGTCCCTGATTCCAAATCACAAATTTTTGGATTTTTTGTCTGTCTGTTTGTTTGTTCGTTTGTTTGTTTGTTTGTTTGGGTGTTTGTTTGTTCGAGTATCACGCAAAAACTACTGAACCGATTTTGATGAAACTTTTTTTGTTTGATAGCTTATCATCTGACTTAAAATCTGGTATATAATTTATGCGGACGAAGTCGCGGGTAAAAGCTCGTTAAAGAAATAAAATTAGGGTATTCGTACGTGAAACTTCGTGATCATGCTTATGACCACCCCGAAAGGGATTGCAGTACGCGAAACAGACTGCTCACAAACAGTAAAAGAAAATTTCTAACGTTTTCATCATCATCAGATTTCTCATCGCATCATACATTATGCAGAAGGAGAAATCTGATGCGTACGTGAAGCCTAGCAATCCGCATTGGCCACGCGTGATGGACTAACGCCTACCCACTTTCCTTAAGGGTAGGCCTGTGTCCTGCAGTGGGACGTATAAAGGCTGATGATGATGACATACATACAGTCACGACAGTCAGAAACCTTGCTATAACTTCGAATCCATCTTGTTAGCATGCAGTTGAAGCAAGGCTCACTTTCAGTAAATTCACTGTTTCAGAATTTAATAACATACAATTAGTGACTAGCCTTTCAATTTGCAAGGATGAAAGATATCACAGAACATTATAAGAGGAGTTAGAAGTGCAAAGTAGACGTGGAACGCGTGCCACACGGTTATGCAAGAATTTGTATAACACCGTAAGGCGCGCGGCGTGGTGCGAGCGAGAGAGCATAAGTAGTTGTAGCAGCGTGAGTGGGATGACAAGAGGCTACACTCTTCTCCAAAGCAAAAGCGCTAAATTGCATAAATACAAATACAAATACAAAAATATTTATTTGCATACCAAAAACATTAGTATAAATAGGTAGGTAGGTACATAAACTTGGGCTAATATCTAGATGTTATTACTAATTATACAACATTTCATAAGGGTTATAAGGTATCGGTGAGTTGGTACCCGCGGTAAGGATCCAGCCTGTAGGACAAGTACCAACGCCCGCCTCCAGAGTTCTACATTAGGTAGGTAGGTACAAAGTAAGTTGCCAAAGAACGTACTGCCACAGATTAATAACAAGTTACTAGTACTGCTTACTTACGTTTCTAATTTTTATGAACTAAACAGGTAGGTAGTTATACAAAATAAAACTTAATAATTACTGACGGGAGCTATTTTTATAGGTAATTAGATAGATACAAAGTGAGTTTACTTAACAGGTAGGTAGATAACAGAAACATTGACTATCCACAGGTGTAAAACAGATTTAGCATAATGTTTCAATTAATACGAATGTGGGGTTTATTTTTTCAACAGGATTGATCATTCGTTAAAAGCACACGAGTTTATTATTTAAATTGAAAAGTAAGAGTAAGTAAAGATACCTAGCTAACATCTTACGATTTTAAACTAATTGAAAAAATTAAACAATGTAGGTAGAAGACTTTGTGTCCGTGGCTGGGAATTATGCTAGTGTGTGTGTGTGTACTGGTGTAGGCCGACTCGAGAATATCGCGGTCGTATTTGGTTACTAGGCAAACAGCAGTAGGAGTGAAATTCGCATTCATCATAAATATGCCAGGAGTGCGATTCCCGAATGTCACCGGTGAGCTTGAACGGTTTTTAAATCTCATACAAAAGCCTTCTCACACCAATGAGCCCAATACGAGTGAGCAGGGGCACTCGCACTGAACTCATGGGCATGAGAAATTTAGTCACCGGTAGGATTAAACAATGCGAACTTTGGGAAATCGGTGAATATCGGCCATTTTACTCAGCGAATGAGTTTCAAAAATCGGACTCCAGGTTTAGTGTTTTTTGATAATGTGATAGGTAATGTATATTATGTATGAGTTTATGACTTAAAAATAAGTGTGAGTATATAGGTACGTATATATAGGTATATTCTGTGTTGACAAGATTAGTTAGGTAGGGAGTTCATAATACTTAAACAAATTATCAGAATGTATGTGTCTGTGTGAAAGTGTGTAGCGGTTATCATATGTTATAGTGCAGAAGGGATTCTGTTGTGTCGTAGTCTAGACTTAATAAATACTGTCTTATCTGGAATTTACATGCATTTTTGTTGAGTGGGTAGAAATCAAGTGTTTTATTTAATTTATTGTACAAATATGGTGCAAGATAGACGTTTTGGTGAGCACAGAAAGTAGTTCGAAGTTTAGGTTGTATACATATGTTATGACTTTTACGTCGTGAAGTGTAAAGAGTGTGGTCATATTTTAATGTGGTGTGATGTCGGACTGTAGCATGATAAATATAAAGTTGTCGTATCGACATGACTTTGCAAAACGAGTAGAGTGTTGATGTCGGGTAACGGAAAGGCTTGCATGTCATCACCTTTAGAACGGATCTCTGAGCAAATTCTAATTTTTTTAGTGTCGTTTTGTAAGTGCCGCCCCATGCTGTGATGCAATAAGTTAAGACGGATTGACAGAGTGCGAAATAGATACATTTAATAAGGTCCAGTCCGGCCACATGTCTCAGATTTTTAAAGACCCAAATTAGTTTTCTACATCGACCAGAGATTACATCAATGTGGGGTTTCCAACTGAGCGTGTTATCCAGTAGTACTCCCAGATATCTAATGCTGGGGGTATGCTCAAGTGAAGCGCAAGAGCAGTTCCGACTTAAACACATCGTATTGTGAGCTTTTATAGTTAAGTTTGGAGGTGGTTGTGTAGTTTTGCGAATAGAAAAAGTAACATATTTCGTCTTTTGGGTATTAAGAGTCAGTAAATTTGAGTTAAGCCAACCTGCAATGCTTTGGAAACCGTCTTGCGCACGTCTGTAAGTCTCTTCCCAAGTCCTTCCCTGAAATACGAGAGCAGTGTCATCTGCATAGGTAAATATATGACCATTTTGTAAATTGAAATTACATAGCTCGTTGATATAGATCAGGAAAAGACTTGGTCCGAGAATACTACCTTGGGGAACCCCAAAGGAGATAGGGGCGTCGGAGCTGCACAGTTCTCCTATTTTAACACGTTGCACCCTATTTGTCAAATAATCCCTAAAAAGGTTTAGGGGGGTACCCCTGACTCCTAGTCTCTCCATTTTCGTCACCAGGATAGGAATTGACACAGTGTCAAATGCCTTTGAGAGATCCAGGAAAATTGCTAGTGATTTATTCTTATTCTCTAAACTCGAAACTATGACATCCAAAAGACCAGTGACTGCATCTACTGTTGATTTCTTGGATCTGAAACCGAACTGTGATTCAGAGAGTAAGTTGTTCTTGTCAAGGAACTGTATGAGTCTTTTGTTAAGCAACCTCTCGAGAGCCTTAGATAAGGCTGAAAGTACTGAAATAGGCCTGTAGTTGTTGACACTGTGTCTATCCCCTCCCTTGTAGATGGGGTGAATCAGAGCACGCTTAAAGATATTTGGAAATTTTCCAGTTTGTATAGCTAAATTAAAAATTTTGGTGAGAGGAGGCACAACTATATGCTTTGCCAGTTTCAGTAGCTTTGATGAAATGTTATCCCAACCCGTTGCGCTGTCACTCTTTAGGCCCGTGATAAGTGATTCTACTTCATTTTCATCCGTTTCTAGGAGTACCATTGAGTTTAGCCGATTCTGTGTATCGCCCATCATATAACATCTCGTGCTCACATCAATTTGGCTAGCGAGCCTTGACCCGACTGTAGCGAAGAAATTGTTAACAGCTTCAATTGATTTTTCAGGAGTGGAATCTATGTTGAGTAGCTCATTAGAATAGGTGTTAGATATTGTTGTATGTGTTATCTCTTTTATTGCTTTCCAGGTTTTCTTAGGGTTTCCTGAAGCCTCTTGTAATTGTTTTTTATTATGATCTAATTTTAGGTTGCGTAAGATTTTGTTACAATAACTTCTGTACCTTTTGTATGTTGTTTGAATGATCATGTTATCGGGTGATTTTTGAGCTCGTTTATGTAATTTATTCCTATTATTAATGCAACGTAGGAGGCCAGGTGTAATCCAAGGCTTAATAACTTTAGAACGGCAGGGAATTTGAATTTTCTTAGTGTGTTTTAGAACGGATTCTGTAATAATATTACAGCATCCTCATTTACATCGCGATTTTTAAGGGTTTCATTGAAATTTGACAATTTTAGATCTTTTAAAACACCATCCCAGTCCGTTTTGGTAACTGTAACGGGCGATTTGCTGTGAGGTGATGCCTGGTACAGACTCAGTACAACAGCGTTGTGGTCCGTGACCGAAGATGTCAGAACAAAAACACGAGCCTCGTTTTTAGATCTAAGCATAATGTGGTCGAGACAGGTACGGTCATGCATAGGTATGGTATGGGCAGGAAGTAGTCCCAGCTCAGCGGTTAGATTGAGGTAAATTTCCCTGTTTTTGTCTACGTTAGGGCCAATGTCTATATTGATATCTCCGACTACCAAAACATTTTTTAATTTATTTAATGTAGTGAGGGTTTTTTCTAAGGAATCATGGAAAGAATCTATTAATTTGTTGTTTTTATTACAGGGTGAGCGGTATATGGCCAGTATTGCCGTGATATTTGAAATTTTTATTGAAAGACACGTGGCACCTTCGAAAAGAAGTTCGTCTACAGAAATATCCATACTCTTTCTTGCAAACACTACGACCCCATCGTTTTGGTTATATAATTTCTTGTTATAAAATTGTGAATAGTTAGATAGAAGTGGTGGGGGCTTTGAGTTACTAAGGCGACACTCAGTAAGAATAATAACATCACAATCAAATCTCAAACTATGCATCAGAGCCTCAAAGCTGTCCATATTTTTGTAAATACTGCGCATGTTCTGGGTGATAATTTTTAGACATTTATCTTGAAAAGGTATATGGCTCAAGCATTCCTCTGGGGAGCAGACCATAGAGAGTGCAATAGTTAGATGATCCAAGTCATTAGAAATGTCTTTTAAGTTAGTCATTTCCAATAGCTAAGATTTGAGTGCTATTTTTGTTGGCCAGTGAATTGTCAGAAAATGTTTGAGAGGACCTTCTGTTTATTGTGGATTTTGTGTACCCAGTATTGGACTGAGGATGTTTAAGGCGTGTTGGTGCGTAAGGTGATGTATACGTGTAGAGGTTTGTGTGTTGTAAATTATGCAGTAAATTATAAGTGTGGTATGAAACTACTAGGAGCATAGGTTTGTGATATTTATGAATCTTCCTCCCTATCGTACAGACATGGACGTAATCTTTAACAAAAATGTGAATGTAATTTTTAACAACAATGTAATTTAAATTTAGATTTAAACATAAACTTGAGATACAGAGTGTTCTATTATAATATGTAAGTCATTCCTCATGCTTCATAATCTCCGCCTGCAATTCATTTTTCAGTAGTACTGCCGAAAGGCCATCATCTTTTCGGATGAAAACTTTCCCATTTGATGTCCAACAGTATTTTATCTTATTCATCTTTTTCAGTTCTCTTGCCAGATAATGTAACCTTCGCGCATTGCTTGTTAGATGTTCGGATACAAAAATTGGGATGTTAGTATCTGTAAAACCAATATGGGTTGTGTTTAACTTGTTTAGTGGGTTGGCAATATTGTAAGTCTTTATTGAGCTGAGAATTGTGTTTTTGATAGCACTGTTGCTTAGTTCAACAATCGTTGTGTTATTGTTGTTTTTTCCAGGCTTCCTGAATGTGTCTCGAATGTCAGATGGTTGGATTTGCATTTTAAGGGCTTTTGTTAATGATAAAACAGTGTCAGCCAAATCCTTTTTGGTTTCTCCCTCTTTCCTTGGGATGTTCCTTATTTCGACAAAACCAGTCTTTGAGTTTCGTTGCAGGTCTTCCACTTTCTCTTCTAGGGCTGCAATTTGGGTTAAATTCCGTGCGTTATCAGTCTCAATTTTTTTCACAGTGTCACGCAATTGAATGTTTTCTTCGTAGAGGTATTCTAGGCTTTTTTCCAACTCGCAGACATTATTCTTTATGCTTTTGAAGGTGTCTTCTAATTTGGTGAATTTCGAGTCCTGATCACTCTTCCATGAAATAAGCATGTCCTTAATCTCCTGTTTGAAGTTGTTAAAGTCGTCTCTATTTAATTCGTCACGTCCTCGCTTGAATCGCTGGCTACCATAAGAAGAAGGTGGCGTCGTTTGTGTGCCGCCGCCAGCGCGGCCAGCGCCGCGGTTAATTTCCGGATTTGATCCATATGTCTTTTTCGGTGAGTTGTTCATTTCTTAAAAGTACTAGGAGATTAGCTTACGCAGGAGTTATTACGTACGCGCAGAATGCGTGTGCGTGGGTATACGTTTGTGTGCGCGTCGTGCTGACTATACAAACATGCGCTTATGTAAGTGAGAGTCAATGTTTGCGTGAGTTGTATGCTGTCCTTACCGATGCGATGTAGTAGGTAGTTCGAATGCAAGCAGCGCAGTGCAGTGGCAGTAGTGTTACTCTCGCGCGTTATGTGCTCCTGGTATGTTCACTGATTTTGTGCAGTTTAATATTTGGAAAAATACATTTAGTTTATAATAACTAAGACACGTCTATTCGCTTTCGCAGTCCGGAGGGAAGGGGAAATTTCTAACCCATCTTATAATGTTCTGTGAAAGATGGTATGTAAAAGGGGATGTTACTGCCTATCCCTTAGTGGTTCGCCACAGAATATACAATAGTATGTACTACATACAGAATAGCCACTCCCTACCCCTCACTAACATCAGATACAGCACTTCACCGCACGCGTTTGGGCAGAATGGCGCGTGTGTTTTCGCCATCTTGTCTATTTTAAAGTATCGTGAGATAGTTCGATAGAGTGCCCAGGCCACGACGTGGCCACGATGCGTTGTAGCACTGGCCGGTGCACGCCTGTGTTCTACATATAAAAATTCGCCGCTTACCTTTATATTCCTAGCCAGAACGAGATGGTTCTGTGGGTCGATCATATAGGCGCCTCCGGTAGCCACGTTGGCTCCAGTGGCGCGCTTCGGACGATCCCATATACCGACGTGGTCTACGCCCACTTCAGTCGTATTGTCCACTAGGCGGCTTGCTACACTCTCTTTGAGGACATTCTGGAAATAATTTGTTCCCTAAAAAAAATAATAGGGACGTGTCCGATACGTCTATTGCCGATATAGAATTATAGAGAGAGCTTTTTGTCGATGGATTTCTTGCAAACTGCTAATGAAATATTGGTATTCTGAATATCGTTCATTTATAATACCTCTGACTACCCCATCGGGGAATAAGTTCACGAGCCAATTATGCTATCAAAACTATTATAAAACTGTAACAGAAGTGTGTCTGTACATTGAAGATATTTACAAAAAAAAGATTACGATATGGTTTTTAGGTGTCCCTGATTCCAAATCAAAAGTTTTTGGACTTTTTGTCTGTCTGTGTGTTTGTTTGTTTGAACGAGCATCACGCAAAAACTACTGAACCGATTTTGATGAAACTTTTTTTGTTTGATAGCTTATGATCTGACTTAAAATCTGGTATATAATTTGTGCGGACGAAGTCGCGGGTTAACACTAGTGCTATATACAAACTTAAAAGCATTACATATTTTAGGAGGTACTCCATGCCATCAAACTGAACAACTTTTACTATAGAGCCAACATTAAATCGCGAAATTAATAGAAGTTTCGAGGAAGTGGCGCACCCAAAGAAGTGCATCGGCCGTGACGTAGTAATACTGCCGCACAAATTAAAACTCTCGAAAAAGTAAAAAGAAAAATAGTAGGCCGTTTTTGTACTTTCGAGAAAAACTTGCTCTAAGTTACTCAACCGCGTTACTACTGCGCTTTTTCCTATCAGATTTGCCACTTCCACGACTTCTACGTAAATGGGGTTTTTGATTCTTATAAATACCACAATGGTTAAGAATACAAGATTTAAAAAAATCATTTTAAGCATATACATATGCTCACGACTATATTCCCCGAGAGGGTAGACAGAGATATTCTGAAACTTCAGAACATCCACGTTTCACTAGTACCGAAACTCTGTCCAGTGTGACGGGGAGTGAGCCCGTGGCCACTTGTAATGGCTGTACAATACATGCCTCGAAATTGAAGCATGCAGGTTTCCTCACGATGTTTCCCTTCACCGAAAAGCCAGTGATGTTACAAATCGTACATAAATTCCGAAAACTCATTGGTACGAGTCGGCCTGGACGGGGATCGAACCATCGCCTCCTGCACGGCAGGAAAGGTTACTCGCCACTGGATCACCATGGCTTCTACACCACCGTGGCACCAACATTTTAACAAACTACGTTTTAAAATTGTGGGGCAGACAGAATACATCTCACGCTTGAAAAGAACAAACCTCAAACTCCTTAGTATGTTTATGCAAAGCTTTATGCGCTTTATCAACAGTGTCCTTGACGCTCCAGTAACTCAGGTCTCTGTCCCAGGAGCAGATCTTTACAAAGTCGCGCAGTTTCTTCTCGATGGGCGCCCGCTTCTCCTTTATATACGAGGAGACTTGCGCGCTGAACTGGGAGTAGAAGTTGTATGTATTCCATAGTATTGAGAGAAGTTCGTCTGCAAGATGGTTTGATCAATTTAATAAATAATCAACAACGAACACACTTCTTATAAATATAGCTGACAGTTGTAGTAAAGTTTCAGACCATTCCGCAAGGAATTATGGTTATGATCCGTTGAGCGACCTTGTACTTCATAAATAATCTGGCGAAAACAAACAAGCCTTAAAAATTTCAGCCGTATCCCCATTTTAGGCAGGTCAGAAATATTTGTGGTTGGAGGATGTATAAATTTACGTTGTCAGGTGGTCGAGGATATGGTAATCATAAAAAAAATTATACAGGGTCTTTCTTAACATCATCATCAGCCCTGTAAACCCCACTGCTGGGTATAGGCCTCTTCTTAATATGCTAACAGTTTCAAATATTATGGATTTTTAAACATGTTACAGCCATGTTGTGCTATTTCGAATCAAATTAAAGATTGAAAAATTCAGTCTCGGGCGGGACTTGAACCCGCACCCTTCCAAACCGGGGAAGTGCGTTATCCAATTTCGCTACCGAGTCCACTAGCCAGAGAACGACATTTTCAATCTGTTGCGTCTGGCTAGTGGGCTCGGTAGCGAAATTGGATAACGCACTTCCCCGGTTTGGAAGGCTGCGGGTTCAAGTCCCGCCCGAGACTGAATTTTTCAATCTTTAATTTGATTCTTACAGTTTTTTATGGGGATGATCAATTGATTAGAGCATGTAACTAATACGGACCAAATTGGCGACGTGCTTAAGAAGGGCCAGGTCAGATCTACCCGAAACCGACGAGCATGCATGAAAGGTCTTATGAATGTGGAGGAAGCTAGAGAGGTATGTCAGGATCGTAGCAGGTGGCGTTCCGTTGTCTCTGCCTACCCCAGTGGGAGACAGGCGTGAGAATATGTATGTATGTATGTATGTAACTAAAAAAAAAATCTATGGAATTAACATCGTAAAAAACTACAAAAGAGAAATATTAAATATAAGTTATTGGTCGGATCCTTCCCTTAATGAGAAACCTCCTCGTTTTTTGAAGTCGTCGTTTAAAAACCGTCTGTATATTAAGGACCCTGTATACTTTAGCATGTTATACTTTAAAAAAATAAGTAAAAAAAACTTTTTAAGTAAAACGATTTTATTTTAATAAAACTGCACTAATCGGTAATAGTACATTACTGCAGCGGCCAGCAACAGAGGCATTGATGGACGAACGTGTAAATGTGGGCCGAGGCGAAGCCGAGGCACACATACGTAAGTCCATCAATGCCTAGTTGTGGCCAAGGCTTGTATAGTACTTTTCTCAAATAATGCGCGGAAATTAAAACAGTAAATTTTCTCAAATAATTCGCGGAAATTAAAACTCTTTTCAAAATCAATTACGAACATCGAACCAAAGAGAATATAATCACAACAATTAGTTTTTTTTTTTCAATAAACAGCTTTCTATTTGCAAGCCAGTTCGAAATTTAAATAAAACCTTTGATAAGTTACCTCCTTGGTCGCCATGCTTCGGAGAAAAAGATCATTCCATTTTTAAATTACACGACAGATATGAGTTTAGTATGTAATTTATTTGGTCGCTAAACACGACAGATATGGATTTTCATACAAACATTGCCGGCCGCTGCGCGCATGTATTTGGCCAGTACAGCAATTTCGATTTATCTCGAAGAAGGTTGTCAAAATAATGCTCACATTTCCAAGCATGTTTGAGAAAAAAATAATTTTGTAAAATTATCCTACCATGTTGTTAGCTGGAAATTTGTGAGTATAACCTATGTCAACCTATCTTCATAATACTTATGACGAAAAAAGGTATTACAATAGGGATTCATATTTTAGATTAATACTTTGTTAATTAATTTTGATTATAAAATCGTGGGCGCTTGCTAGTAAAATATAAAACTTTCCTAGCAATTTGCTATCATTCTTAGTACAGGTACGACAGCCTTCATAGCTCGATTCCATAAAACAATGAAAATCACATCGATATCACATTAGCCGTACTAGGCCTATTTACTTTGAAAATGTTTGAAAAGTTAAATAGTATATGTAACTATTGAGTTATTCCTACTACTATGCAAGCGCCCACGATTTTATAATCAAAATTAATTAACAAAGTATTAATCTAAAATATGAATCCCTATTGTAATACCTTTTTTCGTCATAAGTATTATGAAGATAGGTTGACATAGGTTATACTCACAAATTTCCAGCTAACAACATGGTAGGATAATTTTACAAAATTATTTTTTACCGATTAGTGCAGTTTTATTAAAATAAAATCGTTTTACTTAAAAAGTTTTTTTTACATATACATACATACATATACTCACGCCTGGGTCCCATTGGGGTAGGCAGAGACAATAGATCGCCATCGGCTACGATCCTGACACACCTCTTTCGCCTCTTCCACACTCATAAGTCGTTTCATACACGCTCGTCGGTTTCGGGTACATTTGATCTGACCCTTCTTAAGTACGCTACCAATTTGGTCCGCATACGTACGTCTAGGGCGACCCTTTTCGACTGTCCCATTCACACTTGCTTTATATATTTCATTCGTCATTCTGCTATCACTCATTCTTTCCACATGACCAAACCATCTCAGCATTCCCTTTTCAATCCTTGTTACTATATCCTCTTTCAATCCGCATCTTTCTCTTATTACACTGTTTCGTATTCTGTCATTTAGAGTCACACCACACATACTGCGTAAAGAACGCATTTCGACAGCATTTATTCTGGATTCATTCCTCTTCTGCCATACCCAACATTCGCTGCCATACATCAAAGTTGGAGCTAGCACACCGTCATGAACTGCCAAACGTGCCTTTTTGGACACGTTATGACTTTTCATGAATGTATGCATCGCTCCATTAATCCTATTTCCCGCTTTCACTCGTCTCTCTATGTCTCCATCACACTTACCATCTCTCGTAAACATACATCCCAAATATACAAATTCTTTTTACATCAAAGTTTTTTTTACTTATTTTATTTTTTACTTTTTAGTTTCTGAGTAAAGATCTGCTACAATTAGTCGAGATCCCTTAACCATCTCCTGTCCCTATCATCAGACGCTCAATCTTACCGAGACTAAAAAAGTATTCATCGAAACAAATTAAATGATACCATGAACATGAGTGTTCTGCTACAATTAGTTGTAAGTATAGATCCTTTGACAACCTTCCATCTCCATTATCAGACACTCAATCTTACCAGTACCTATCATTAAGTTCTCATCGACAAAAATTATATATGATACCAATGACAAATGTTGTGCAACAGTTTACTGTGGAGATCCCATATTCACCTTCCGTCTGAATCATACCGGGACTATAAGTTCGTTATCAAAACCAATTAAATGTTATCAAACACGACTGTACTGCTACAATTTACTGAAGTGTACCCTTGATCACCTTTTGTCTCCATTATCAGACCCTCAATCTAACCGAGACTATAGAATCCTCATCAAAATCAATTAATTGTGACCAAACAAGAGTGTTCTACTTCAATTAACTGAGGAAATCCCTTGACGACCTTCCGTCTCCATCATCAGATCCTCAATCTTACTGACACTACAAAGTTCTTATCGAAGCAATTGAAACGTGATCAAACCCGAATGATTTGCTACACTTGTAGAGGAGATTGCTCGTCCACCATCCGTCTCCATTATCAAACCCTCAATTTTACTGGTACCATAAAGTTCTCATCGAAACAATTGAAATTACAACAGAGTGTTCTGCTATAATTCATGGATGAGATCCCTTGACCACCCTCCTTCTTCATCATCTGACCCTCAATCTTACTGGTAAGTACCACAAAGTTCTCATCGCAACAATTTAAATTACATCAAACTCGAATGTTCTTCTATAATTTATCGCGAAGATCCATTGACCGTCTTCCATATCCGTTATCACTCCCTCAATCTTACTGGTAAGTATCACAAAGTTCTCATCGCAACATTTGAGATGAGGCAAAACACAAGTTTTCTTATATAATTCATAGAGGAGATCCCTTTACCATCTTCCATATCCAACATCACAGATCCTCTCAGTCTTACCCGGACTAAAAAGTCCTTATCAAAACAAATGAAATTATATCAAACACGGATGTACTGCTACAATTTACTGAGGAGATCCCTTGAACAACTTTCGTCTCCATTATAACACCCTCAATCTTAACGAGACTATATAATCCTCACCAACACCAAATAAATGATTGTGTCCAAACACGAGTGTTCTACTTCAATTAACTGAGGAGATCCCTTGACCACCTTCGTCTCCATCATCAAATCCTAAATGTTACTATTACCACAAAGTTCTCATCGCAACAATTGAAGTTAGACCAAACACGACTGTTTTTCTATAATTAATTGAGGAGATCATTTGACCATCTTCCGTCTCCATCATCAGATCCTAAATCTTACTGGTACCACAAAGATCTCATCTCTACAATTGAAGTAAGACCAAACCCGACTGTTTTACTTTCATTTATCTTGGAGATCCCTTGACCACCTTCCGTCTCCATCATTAGATCCTCAATGTTACTGGTACCACAAAATTCTCATCTCTACAACTGAAGTAAGACCAAACACAACTGTTTTGCTTTCATTTATCTTGGAGATCCCTTGGCCACCTTCCGTCTCCATCATCAGATCCTCAATCTTACTGGTTCCACAAAGTTCTCATAGCAACAATTGAAATGAGCCCAAACACGAGTGTTTTGCTACAATTCATCGAGGAGATCCCTTGACCACCTTCCGTCTCCATAATCAGATCCTCAATCTTACCGGTATCATAAAGTACTCATCAAAACAATTTAAATGATACCAAACACGAGTCCTCTGCTATAATTCATCGAGGAGATCCCTTGACCACCTTCCGTCTCCATCATCAGATCAACTCCATGTTACCATAATATTGTATTGTCATCAGAACTATACGTGTGTGTAAAGTTTCAACTTTATCGGTTGATAGGAAATGGGTGAGAATTCGATTACAAGAATCCATTGTTAGTTAGTTAGATAGTTAGACAGCTTCGAAGTTAAATAAAATCGTTTAAAAATACGAGCTTTTACCCGCGACTTCGTCCGCATAAATTATATACCAGATTTTAAGTCAGATGTTACGCTACCAAACAAAAAAATTTTCATCAAAATCGGTTCAGTAGTTTTTGCGTGATACTCGAACAAACAAACACCCAAACAAACAAACAAACAAACTAAATTCTTTTTTCAAATTTACAGTTTTATAATAGTCAAGACATGTAATGAAAGTCATTTTGATACTGATTGTGGATTGTGATTAAAAAAATGTACCTAACCTTATAAACGAGCTGTAATTACTAATTACTGCAATACCACCTACCTCGCCTCTGCCCAGGTTCCAGATGCACCAGATGACAGTGGTACACGTATACTATATCCAATCTGACCTCATACTCAGCAAAGTTCGAGGTCTCTATGAAATCCTTGAGCACCGATATGACGCGTTCAGCTGACATGTCGCTACCTTCCACGGGCTCCAAGTACGAAGTGACCACCGAGTACAGATAAAACCAATATTTGTGCGCTTCCGACTGTTTTCTGAAAAAAATTAAGTTCAAATTCAAATCAAGATTTTATAAAAACACGAACTTTTGACCGCAACTTCTTTCGTATGGTTTCCGGTCATCGTCAGCGAGATACCAGTTTTTAACTTAAATCATAAGCTTTTAAACACAAAAAGTTTCATCAAAATCGGTCCACTAATTTTTGCGTGATGCTCGAAGAATCAAAAAGACAGAGAAAAAATCCAGAAATCGGTAATTTTAAGTCGGGCACACCTAAACACCATATCGTAACCTTTTTTTTTTGTAAATATCTTCAATGTAAAAACACACTTATGTTACAGTTTTGTAATAGTTTCATCATATTTAAGAGCTACGCTGTCTAATTTAATTTCAGCTAGTGTCTTGAGTTCCTGATACGACACGACATCATCATCCTTTTCCTTCACTTGGGCTAGATAACAGTGTAATAGTGTAGATTGCTCTTTTATTTCCAACTTATATCGCGTTCCACAACTGGGCAGACACTTCTCTTCCAATCTTCCACACAAGTACACACGGCGACACATCAAGCTACAAACAAACCAACATAAGCTGGCCGCGCTACGTTATACTTAAACGTAACTCGACCTACGCGCCGCGCGGTCAGTTATTTTGGTTTTGTATAGCTTGATGTGCCGCCGTGCGTACAAAAATAGTTCCATAGATTTTCCACAACCTGATGAGGTTTTCTAAGGGTATAACTACTAACCTGTGATACACGTTATTAAGGCACTCCTTCCAATGAGCCATCTCCAATTTCCTCCAATTAATGATCTGTTGTCCCACCGACAGTGAAATCTCGATCAAGTTGTTCCCCTTGTGGGCATTTTTGTTCCATTCCTCTATTTTGTCCCGGAGTAGTTCCAGTCCAGTCAGGAATCTGGAGATGGGACTTGTGACCGGGAAGCTAAGGATTCTGTTTACTATTACTATTATCTGAAAAATATAACTAGATCATTATCATAATTCTAGCCGATAGACGTTTATTGCTATGCTACGTACTATACTCTGTTTAAACAGCACCTAAGCCTTTCATTTTAAAATCTCGAACATAAAATATTGCTATTCAGACAACTATCTCGAAATGGTATTCGATTCAGCCCGTCGAAAAAAGAAACTTGACGTACCGAATTCCGTTTCGGAAATCCGGATGTACGTGGCAGGCCTAAATATCAGCGCAGAAACTCAATAGAAATAAAAAATTATTCATTGATTATTTATTATTGACGAGCATTTACCCGCGACTTCGTCCTCATAAATTATATACCAGATTTTAAGTCAGATCATAAGCTATCAAAAAAAAAAATTTCATCAAAATCGGTTCAGTAGTTTTTGCGTGATGCTCGAACAAACATCACAGACAGACAAAAAATCCAAAAATTGGTGATTTGAAATCAGGGACATCTAAAAACCATATTATAATCTTTTTTTTTTGTAAATATCTTCAATTCAATGTACAGACACACTTCTGTTACAGTTTTATAATAGTTTAGATCAGCATTACGCTGCGAACAATCTTGAGCCTACTATAATTAAAATAGAAATAAATAAAATTTTCTCACATCTTTCAGTGTGGGGAAGTCAGGCCACTGATCCAGTAACGCATTTGTGCTTTCCTTCACTTTATGCAGTAACGGCACACATTGCCGTGTCTCTGACACCCACGGCGAACGATAGAAATCAACTTTGGATGTTGATGAATCTGGAATAAAGAAATAAGTTAAAAAATCATCCATAAGAATCATTTTCAACGATGAGATGCACCAGCATCTCGCAAGAAAGTAATCCCACAGATTATTAAGGAGTTCCTACGTAACAGATACATTCTCAATCTATCTCTTTCCCACTGCAAGATTCTGTCCGGCGCTCTCGCTTGCGCTAGTGGCAACTCTAAGCTAAGTTTAAGTTTTTATTTCGGTACCTACGGCCGAGTGATGGAGGCCTGCTAGTATGCCGTTAAAAATATACAGCCATATTAATGATAATTACTAGCGCGAATAAGGGTTAATAGTGATCTTCGTCCCAACACTTTTCATTACTTATCTTTACTCTTTCTAACTCATATGTACGCGTACGTAATACCGACTGCCCTCAAACAGTGAAGGAAACCATCCCGAGGATACCTAAATATACTGAGGAAGAAATTCTGATGCCTATTAATCCACGTAACCATATTGGCTATGTGCGAAGTGGGTGTTGGGAACTGTCAAGTCGATCGCAGCGCCCGGGGTAGCAGAAATTTGTACTTCTGCCGGACAAGCTGTGAAAATATGCTTGAATCTATGCAAATCCACACACTAACCAAACACGAAATCTCCAAAACTGTCGAGACTACAAACTTAAAATTTGGCATGGAAGTTTCTATTGGCATCTAGATGCTCACTTAAAAAAGGTTTGTCGTATTTCAACCCCCAAAGGTGTTAAAACTGAGGTAAAAGTTTGTATGGGAATTCCGATACAATTTAGATTTTGCCCGTGGCTTCGTCTGCATCCGCTCTCGTCATCGTACCGGGATAAAATATAAGCTAGTTTTTAAGACTAATAATAAGCTTTTAAATATAAAAGTTTTATCAAAATCGGTGGAGTAGTTTTCGCAGAATCGTCGAACAAACACAGAGTCTTTACAGTACTATAATAGTGTAGATAATTCACGGCTGTCCGACATAGTTCGTGCGCTACGCCGCGCTAGTGTGGCGCTAGTGTCGTGCACATAGCCAATAGGACACGTGTGGCAGACTAAAGCCTATATTATACGACAATCTATAAGCTGATACAGAACCGAGGCCATAAAATATAGAAAATAAATAAGTAGCTTGAACAATACTCACCATCACCATCAACTTTCGCCTTAATCTGCGATATGAGCACCAACAAACTAGGCGACACTGTCCCCTCAAATTCAACGTCCAAAGCCTCCCAAGCGTTCTGCATTACCCGGCTAAATGTCGGATATCTTTGCAAGAACGCGCTTATCACATCGTTGCCTACCAACTTCTTTGGGCTGGGCAGCCATTCCGCTGAAGTCAGAGTCTTTACAAAGGTAGAATGCCATTTGTAGACCAGAGATACATCTTCAGAGTCGATCAGAGGTTTAGTTTTGTTTTCCGTTGGTTTGGTTTTTGGTGATTTCTGCTCGAGAGTGGGCGGTTTGAACTCTCCGAAGTCGTCGGAATGTGAGGGGAACATTTCTAGTATTTCTTCTTGCGCCACCGCTTCTTCGTCTTCATCTTCACATTTAGATCTAAGTAAGAGTTTTGTTAATTTAGTAATTTTAACATTACAAAATTCGATTAGAAATTAAAGAGTGATAGTCTGACGAGGCCTGCATGCGGATTTTATCTTGTGTGCTACCATTGACGAAACTTGTAGTGGATATACAGGGTGAAATTGATATCATTGGCATCCTTTTAAACTAAGAGTCTAACCATCAAACTGAACAACTTTTACTACGGGAGCAAACCGATCAGATCAAAAAAAAAAATCAGCTGTTGCATACATTTGAGTCGAGTAGGTGTGTTGCAGTTTAGAATGGGACAGCGGATTTTTTAGTTGCATCGATCGGTTTGCTCCCATAGTAAAAGTTGTTCAGTTTGATGGGTAGACTCTTAGTTTAAAAGGATGCCAATGATATCAATTTCACCCTGTAGGTATGTGTGATTAATATTTGACGAAGCCTGCGTTGCGGATTCGATTATTTTTGGTATATTGTGTTATTATACAAATAAATATAAAAAATATTAAATTTAAACAAAACTCAAATTGATTTGATAATTGACAGATAATTTTCAACTGTTCTTCGAGATTTCTTCTGCCTGTACAGTTGAAGAGATACAATCGAAGATAATGCAATTTAAATCTTAATACCCAAGAATCCCATCACCACCTTAACACTTTGTGACAAAGTTTTAATTAATAAACAGCACCCACATAGAAATGCGAAAAAAAGTGATGTCCCATAGAAGCATCCCAATACAAGCATTTATCATGCCTCAAGGATGGATCTCAAATTTGCAACTATTTTTTTTAAATAGAAAACACTAATGGCTACTCAACCCAACTGTATGGAAATGTGGACCGCTGATTTTATTTTCGCTTGGACGAATAGATCTTTTCGCCATTTCAATGTTCGTCCCATAGTAAAAGTTTGATGGTCTGAAGCATTAGGGCAGTCATTTTATGGAGTTTTGTTAGGCGGGGTAGGGAGTAATTATTAATTGGACTTTTAAACTGTAACCGGCACCATTTAGTGACAAGAATAGTATCCTAAGCCAAATTAAAAAGAAATTTGCTACGCAACATAGAAATCAAAATTGTGTGTCCCAGAAGGCTTTTAAATTAATTATATTAATACCAATGCACTCATTTGAATTAGATTTAACAATATACATTATTTTTGAGCAACAAAATAGGCATTAAAATTAAAAAAAAATGATGTAAGGTGAGGCGGGGCTATTCCGGCATTTGGCTATAACTTTTGTTCTATAAGCTTTTAGTCAGTCGCGACACCTGGTACAGGTAGAGAAAAAGCTTGTTTCTTCGATAAAATATAGATGGGGCGGCTAACGCAGGAATTGTTTGATTGGGAAGCCATATTGACAGGATACCATTTTTTTCGCTTGCGTTACCAAAAACACTTCGCAAATTTATTAATTTTTTTAGTGGTTTTTGTGTTTTATTTGAAGATTAATCAAGTTAAGTAATATGAATAAGAACTGTAGATTCTTTTCTGCTAACTTATTTTGTCCTACGCTTATTTATTACTGTGTTATTGAGTCTGACATAATAACCCCCCAAAACTATGATGGAGGGGCAATTCTGGCAGAAAACACTGGCGGAATAGCCCCACTGTTTTTGTATGAAGTAGCAAAATGCTAGTGATGTCCACAGTATAGGCATAAACGTCGATATTAATTTCAGTACTTTTAATCCTACCATATCTCGCATGTACATTTTTAGGTAAAATCAAGACAAAACATGTAATCTAGTTTAAAATAAGTATATTGTCATACGAGTATGTATCTTGTATTATTATTGATGATGTAATATTTAAAGATAAAAAGAATAACGTATTTACTCAGAAATCAAAACTTTGAAATGCGGTTGAAGACGTGAAAAAACTAAAATAACTGCATGGAGCGGCACAGATACTCAGGATAGATACCCAGAACTACAATAAATACCTAACCTTTATTAAAAAGCAGAGAGTTAATAGGAAATCAATTTTAATATGACGTTTTTTTTATCATAAATTTAGGATTACTCGTACTCAAAAAATGTTTTATTAAATTAAGCACTTATACTTACTTTAATCACTCTCATCCAATTTTTAAGAAATTTTTGCTACGTTCCGTTTATCGACTTTTACGTGTCCCAGCCCTTGCATGTATGGAGAGCTGCCACAAAATTTTTTAAGTGTTTTTACTCGAAAATAAAGCATCCCAGCTTGTCATAAAGTTCATTTTCGCATATGTCGTATCGTCAATATTGTATTGCTTTGAGTTTCAGCGTCATAGCTCCATAGATGGCGGAGATATTGTCGACTGCCGGAATTACCCCGCTGCGGGGTAATTATGGCCACATGGTATTTTTACGAGAATTTCGCTTCTTTTGCCAGTGTAAATATGCGTTTTTAAAACAAAAATAAAGGGGAAATCAAAATAGATAAAATACCCTTTAATATGCAATAGTCAACTTTACTGTAACTTTATAACAAAGGGAAATAATGAGGTTTAAACTTTTCGCTTTGATTTTTTGTGCCAGAATAGCCCCGCCTCACCTTATTTACTAGAACATTCGAATGTATTTTTCAAAACCTTCTGAGTAGACAAACGTATTTACACCATGTTTGAAGTATGTATAATGGTAAAGCTTTAAATATGTGTAAAAAAAAAATTATCGTCATGTTTTTTAGAACGAGATAATATCTTAATTTTAAAATTGGAACTGTTGCTGACGTGATTTTTTTTAAATTTTGGTACATTTCGAAGCTCAAATTGGCTCTTCAATATAATAGCGAAAAAAAAAATTTTTTAATTAGTCCCGGCTCAAACCGTAAAATGACTGGGCTACATGTAGAATAAGCCACAGTAGAACTTACTTGGTGACATATAAAGCTTCGTCGTCTAGCTTCTTCTTCTCAATGTCGCGTTGTTGTTTCTCCCAGGCTGTAACGACGGCGCTCAGAGTTGTTAGCACTGCGTTCATTGACACATTGTCTACACGTTCCAGTGCAGTGCACTGCATTTTCAGTTCACTCAGATTCATTTTCAACATCCTACAATATTAATAATTTTTAATAAACAGAAAACATAACATAAACATTCCTGACTTCCTTTTTTTTCAAATCTTTCTTTCCTTCTTTATTCTTTCCTGTCTTCTTTTATTTTTCCTAACGTGACTTATCTGTACTACACTTGCTCCTGTACTGAGTACTAATTTGTATTGGGCTTATTATCTTTATTTATAGTACAGTCAGCCATAAAAGTAAAAGTTTTTTTCTGACTGTACTATATCAATCAATCAACCAAATATACTTTATTTTATGTCCGTGACACAGTATCACAAAGAGTATGCTAATACATATAGTACTGACGGACACTCCTTGCCAGCCACCAATTTTTACCTCACCCCCGCGTGGAAGACAGTATTGCTTACCTCTTCTTGTCAGTGCGAGCAATTTTGTATGAAGTGACAAAAAGAGCAAAGCTTGGTCGCAGATAAATGAATGAGATAAGATTTATACTCACTCCATACACTCCGATTCAGAAGCGTTTGTATCTTCATTAACAGCTACTACATTCCTGTTCAACAGTTGCACGAAATTCGACGTCACAAATCTGTTCAAGTGCATCTCCCTTGAATCTGTCTTCGGAATACTGTTAGGATACTCCATCAGATTGATTACCGCTTCACTCAAAAATGGACCTTGTTCAATTTTAGCTATAAGTTCCCTTATCAAATCTTTGAGCGAAGTTATACTATACACAGTTTGTGATATAGAACTTTGAAGCGGTTTCGCCAGATCTGGGAAGGCGTCGGAATAAACCGTGTCGATTTTCTTATAAAACGCGTTGACAGAGTAAATCCATGAAACTGTTTCTTTGAGGACAGTCTGAGCGTTTTGTATGGACTTCTTATCGAAGATCTTGTTTTGTAGATTATCGTAAAAATTGTTGCAGGTTTTAATTAAGTTCATTGATATATCTCTGGTCGTTTTAGGAGAGAGGACTGATTTCGCAAAGTGATTACAATCCTGAAACAAAACATTTTATCATCGATCCACTTTAGATTTTGACGGTGTATTTAACATTAATTGTCAAATCTACTTACCTTTACAAAACTATTATAAGACGGGTCTTTTGTCCTGAAAATGTCCTGCGACTTGTACTTGTCCACTTTAGCAACTGTTTTTGTTTTGATATCAAACAGAGCGCGGCAATAAGGATGGACTTTCAACAAACTTTCTCTATTCTCAATACAATCGAAAGGACTTATGGAACCGGCTCTTGTTGTTTTATGTTTGTCTGTTAATGTACCAGACACAAGCCCGTGCAAGTAATAAGCGGTCAGCAAAGTATCAAAGAGTTCGATATCCTCCTCTATGTAGAGGGATTTAAGTCGATATTTCTCCACATGATCGACAGGGTTTATCTCTGACATTACTTTTAAGAATACCAGACTTGTGAATATTGATAGTTGTGCAGTCAACATTTTAGTTTTCGTATTTTCGGTTGAATTCAGTGCAGAAACCAAGTCTAAGTAAACTTGGTTCGCTTGAATCATCAAGTCGACGAGAGATGAGTTTTCTTTGAAATAGGTCTTCAGTAATTGTATAGGGTTGTCGCGAGTATCTGCGCTTTCTATAGGCATTGCTGGTGACAATATTAAGTGTAAGTTGCCGATAAGTTGCTCGTATTTGTTGATTTCAAATGTTGCGTCTGATTTCCTGTAATAATATAACTTTATAATTTCAGATTGGCCATTGTAAACAAAACATTATCTTTTAATCAGTAAAATGTTTTTTTTGTTGGTATGATATAAATGAGTTTGTTTGGGATATTTCGAAAGCATTTGACACAGTTCCCATCCCAATTTCTATACCCATCTATACAAAGGTTGGATAATTGAAACTGCTCATTCGTTGCTGAAGTATATATTGTTGAGAACAGTTAATGATGTGAGTAAAGCATGCATTAATGTTGTAGCTCCATATATACGTATGTAGTTCCACAAGGCTGGCACCTGGGACCGTCTTTATTTCTTCTCTCTACTTATGTATGCAAAAACCACCGTTGTTCTTTACATGATAACATGGTTGGAAGAGTTAAGAAAATGTACTTACAGTTTTAGAGCAGCAGCAGTGTCCAAAATGCCGATGTTTTTCCACAATATATTCAATAATGTTGCTAGTTGAGAAGAATATTCTACTCTTTCTTCGAGTGATACTGTTTCATAGGCCAGCAAGTGACGAGATCCTGTAAGTATTTTATTTCGTGTTCTTATTTTTTCCTTTTTATGTATACATTTACAAAAACGAGTCGCTATAGGACTAACCCCAATTGGCGGTTTTCCAACCAAAGTGGAGATGAGTCCGGCAAGGATTTTTTTTATTTCTAATGACAGAATCAAGCATATCTTCAATATGGTTATAGTGTAGACGATATAATTAAGCCAATATAGACTAAAACAGCTAATTTCTACTAATGTATTTAATATTAGTCTTATTAGTATCTTACCCTGATTCTCTTCAGAGACAGTCAACTTCTGAACATAGTAAGGCATCAGCGGTAGATTCGTTGATAAACGTTTGCTGTTAGCTGGAACCTCAACTACCGAGCCTTCTGAATCCGAATTACTTTGATTCAAGAACGGTAACGGATGCATTGCTGGAGAATTTACTAAAGCCTTGTAGAACTCATCCCAAAACTTTGAGGGAAGTGCTGATATTCTGAAATACAATTTATCGCCATGTTAATGAGAAGATAATAATTATTCAGTGCAACAAAGATTAAATAATAAAAATAACTATTTTTTCCCTACAAGCAGAAATTATAGTAGCAATTAAAAAATGAAACAAACCAATTTCAAACATTATAGATTTTTAAACATGTTACAGCCATGTTGTGCTATTTCGAATCAATTTAAAGATTGAAAAATTCAGGCTCGGGCGGGATTCGAACCCGCACTCTTCCAAACCGGGGAAGTGCGTTATCCAATTTCGCCACCGAGCCATTGGCTTAGAGACCGAAATTTTCAAACAAACTAAACTATCAATAAGGATCTTGCGATACTTAAGACAGTAAAATACCGCTCTAGTCATTATGTATCGTCTTGCTCGCACTAGCAACAGCATAGATCTACTAGAGAACATCTATTGTTTTATCTAAATTATACAGGGTGTAAATTAAAATAGGACAGCTACTTAAAGAGGTGCTTCAGACCATCAAACTGAACAACTTTCTCTATGGGACCAATATCGAAATCGCGAAAAAAAAATCTGCTGTCCCATACATTTCAGTCGAGTTATGTTTGCAGTTTTGTATGGGAGAGCGGAATTTTTTTTCGCGATTTCGATATTGGTCCCATAGAGAAAGTTGTTCAGTTTGATGGTCTGAAGCACCCCTTTAAGTAGCTGTCCCATTTTATTGTACACCCTGTATTTCCATGTTTCTTACCTTTTGCGAATACTGTCATCACCATTTGAAAATTTCTGAATTACTTGCAACAAATTCAGTAGAACTGGAGAAAATCCTTTAGACACTTTTCCTAAATGTACCAAATTTGTCAGAATTTCCATGAAATCGTTTTGGAAGCTTACATCTTTAGTTATTTCAATATTTTCGTCTGATGATAGTTTTTTTATAACTTTCAAGAAATCGCCTTGTAGAAGGTTGAATATCCTTTGGATGACGTAGGAATTTATTGGCATAAGTTTAACTTCTGGTCCAAGTTTCATACTATCTTTGGCTTCAATAGTCTTTGCGATATTGTCTTGAATAATTGCCAACATATTGCATTCTGGAACGTCTAGTGCTAGACTCACATCTGTTACTGAAGTTATATCCACTGAAAGTCTTGTGATTTGTTTATCAATGGGTTGATTCATGTCTAAAATAATATCGTCGTATACTTTAGATTTCGTCTTACATAGTTCATATTGCTTTTCGCTTTCATACAGGTTTGGTTGACCATAGAGCTTTCGTAACTTTTTACCAAGCTTCGCCATTTCTGTATTGTCTTTGTCGTGTTGTTTGGTGATAGAAACTTCGTTCTTAAACATACTGTGAAGCTTGTCATTTTCTGGTAGCAATTTGAATAGTCCTCCCATCAAATGTTTCTGAAGCCATTTACTATGAATGTACAGTAATGGTATGACGTCGTCCATTCGGAGAATTTTCCTTTTTTTATCTGCGTAAATTATAGGCTCAGATATCTTTTGAACGAATCTGCACCGCCAGTTGAGAAGTTGCATAATATTACATACGGCTTCATCGTCCATTGTGGTCGCAGAAACTATAGCAAGTTCTATGTATTTATCTATGATTTGAAGATAAGATTCACAGTGTTTCAAAATAGGATACTCATCGAATTCGTCTGCGAGTACTCCAGATTTTACAGCTTTAGAATATTTCAAAGCTGTGAGAGACTGAGTCTTACTATTAGGCAAATCGTTTGTCGTGAATGATTTTACTAACTCATGGAACAGTAAAATAGTTTTGCTATTAGATTTTTTTATATCAACATCATTCAATTTATAATGTTCTGGATAAAATCTTTTGTAAGAGTCTCCATTTCCGTCACTTTTTCGTGTTAGACAAAATGCTATTTCGTTTAATTCAATAGCGAATTTTATGTCTGAATGAAGATCTTTTTTTATGAGGCTATGCAAGGTTAGTAAGTTTTCTTTTGGGCATTTTTGATAAGCAGTCATCATAGTAAACATTGGCAAGGAATACGTAGTCTTATCTTCAAATTCCTGTACCCCAGCAGTAAATTTAGTCTGCTTAGTAATTTCAAGCGATGAATCCATACACAGCTCTTTGACTTTCAAAGTGTGACTTGAATCATTTGGACCTGATGTTTCAAATTCTTCTTTTTCTAAAAGATTCTCTATTGCCTTTAGCATAGAGTTCTTCATTTCAGCGAGAGACGTTTTTACGTCAGAAGCGAAATCACCGCCGCATCTAGGCTTTATGTACACGTCCGAGAAGCTGTTAATCAGAGCAGTTTTGCATGGTATCCCTCTGACTATTTGTTGCCATATTAAATACGCAGCTTGCAGCAAATGCGATATTGTTGGTCGTTCAAATCCTGAAAAATAACCAGCATATTAAAAAACTATCATCATTTCTGTCTATAGGGTCCTTCTTAATATGCTGACACTTTTTAAGGGGATGATCAGACCGTCAAACTGAACAACTTTCTCTATGGCGCTAACATCGAAATCGGAAAAACATCTGCTGTTCCATACAAAACTACAAACCTACTTGAGACAAATGTGACAACAGTTTTTTTTCGCGATTTCGATGTTGGTCTCATAGAGAAAGTTGTTCAGTTTGATAGTCTGATCATCCCCTTAAAGGAATAATAAATAAGAACAAACCTTGAATAAACGATGTCATAAGCTCATGGCACGCTAGACAGGTATCATGATACTGTTCGGGCAAACCACAAGAAGACAGTAAAGCCACTAAATCCATATAAGGGGTCTCTGATAGATCCGTATTCCAATCATCAGATCTCAACAAGAATATTTCCACACCTCTATTTCTCATTGCTCTCGATATTTCCCCATACTTCGGGTCCATAGTGAAGAAAACTCTGAAGTTCGGATGCGGCGTTATTTCACTAAATTCGCCCCTTTCTGGTATGCTAAGAACACCATTGGGTTCTAATAAGCCGTTCAGCCTGTCCAAGACTGCTGCTGAAGTCAAATTTACATTGTCGAGGAGTAACCATGAACCTTCGATCATAGTTTTTACTAATAGAGAGTCTACGTATTCGAATTTGCCACCAGCATTGACGGATGAAGTCTTTAATACTTTAGTTTTTAAGTGCTTCAACGTATGTATGACTTCTTGTAATTTATTCCATGTTGCATCGTAAGGTTTGTTGCATTCGACTAACTTTTCGCAATGTTTGAAAAGAAATTGTATCTTTTCGTTGAAAGTTTCAATTTCGTTGCTTGTATTAGATTGCATGGTCTTGTATTGATATAATTGACTGAAAAGATCGTTAGATTTCTTTTGTTTCTTTTCGTGTAACCACATAGTTCGTACTGTTCGAATTGTCAATGTTTCTATTTTATCGTAGATATTCTCGAGATTTCTGTTATAATCCACTTGCTCGAAACCACCTAGGAGATCTGACACGTCCATAGCTGATGTAACTGGAATTACTTGCAGATCATTTCCTGTCAAATCAGCTAGTACTTGAATTATACTGCTTTTCCCTGTGGCTGTTGGTCCGACCAGAATCGATAACCAATTCATTTTGACACTTTGCGCTAATGATTTTAAGGTTGGTAATTGATTTCTCAATACTAGCAGATTGGTTTCTACTGCTCGACGATTTTTGAAAGCCTTTTCAAGGTTTCTTTGTATCACAACATCTCCTATAACAATATCTTTATCATTGATATTAAATTGAGGAGTGTTATCGCTTTTAGGATATTCAGGGCAGAAAATTTCATCATAAGCTCGTGACATTTTGTCTTTATCTTCTGCGGTTCTCATTCGATTCGTATACAACATATCGACGAATTTTCCTGGAGAAATATCTTTAGAGTTATTCTGATCTTCTATGAGTGCCTCACACCATCTTTGTATGTCTCTAAGATTCATTTCCCATGGAGCTCCTTTGTGTCCCCAAGTTTGAATTTCAGTTATCTCATAAGCAACTTTGCAATTGAAGTTGACAATTCTGTGTAAGACATCCTTTGGTAACGATGGATATTGGGATTCCACAATGTATAAAAGATCTTCCTTAGTTAAAGTGTCAATGTATACTTGAGTAAATCGATTTAAGAAGGATATAGGCAGCCCTCTGCGAGCACCTCCTTGTTTCAAGGGATTTTGACAGGCAAATAATCTAGTTTGCTGTTTTACTTTAAATGTTTTTCCTAATTCAGGTATATAAACTTCTCCTCTATGATCTAAACATGCGTTAAGACCTTCTAGTACAGGCTGGGGAGCCAAATTCAATTCATCTAGAAGAATCCAATCACCGTTTTGAAGAGCGTTCAAGAATGCGCCTTCTTTGAATGTGAACGAACCGTCTTCAGTTGGCAAGTCTGTACCAAATAAATCTGTTATATCCTGTAAATTAAAATTGCATTTGTTAATTATTTAGTAACTATTAACGAGCGTACTGAATCATATTATGATGGATAGAGTTAATGAGACTGACATACAACACTCGTCTAATACATGATACACTTTTTTAGGGTAAGGCCCTGAAAGATATACTTACAGTCTGATCGCTGAGATTGATGCGAACAACTTTGTGTCCCGATGATTTGGCTAAGGCTGTCACTAAGCTCGTTTTTCCTACACCAGGGTTTCCTTCTAGCAGAATAGCTTTATTCAACTGAAGACCTCGTAGCAACCTCAAAGTATTTGATCCGGTCGTCGGCGCAGTGAAGGTAAACTTTTCTTCTTCTTCAGAAATATTTTGATTCTCTCCTACATCTATGTAGAAAGGCTTTATGCCAAATTTATTTGCATCTGACTCAGCAGTGAACTTACTTTTCTTTTCACTTAGCATTTCTTTCAAACTTTCTGTGTATTCGTTTCCAATAGTCTTTATTTGGTTGAGGAGAAAGTCGATAGCTGTTTTTCGTAATGAGACTAGCGTTTCAGAGTCGATGTGGCCAGTTAGGGCTGTGCCAAAACAATCCAGGAATGTCATACACGCTCCATGGACATACGCTTCTGGAGTGTCTAATAATCCTTTACCAACTGTAATATTGATGAAGTGCACCCAAGAAAGTAAATCACGTATGCTAAACGGGAATTTGCTTGTCACTTCAGAAGTTTTCAACCAGTCAGTGAAGTCCAATATAGAGTTACCGATTCCTGAACTACCGTCTTCTTGGTTCCCAAGTGAGATTCCTTTACTGACACTCTTTTCTAGGACACTAAGCAAGTCTTCTCTAGACGTAACACTGTCACACCAAATTTCAGTAAAACGGTTCCTAAGAGCTGGCGAAAGTTCCTTTTTACCGAAATCCCCTCCAGGGTTCATCGTACCAATAAAGTGGAAATTCTTCTGCGCTGTTATGACTACTATGTCAGAATTCTCTTCCATTCCCCTTTCGGCTAATACCAATTGTCTTTCTGGTTCAAGTAAAGAATTCAATCGTTCTAAAACGCTGTCGTCAGCTAAAGATATCTCGTCAGCTAAAAACATGTTTCCACTCTCCATGGCTTTTATCAAAGGTCCGTCGACCCATTCGAAGAGCCGCCCATCGTTATTGTACTGACGTACCGGACGTAGACCTCCAAGGAAATCTGAGCTTTCTGTGTGCATATGACAGTTCACTGATAGCAGTTGCCGTTTCTTTAAAGTCGCAAGGACTTGACATATCGTAGTTTTTCCACAACCAGTTTCTCCCACAAGTAGGACTGGTTCGTCGAATGTAAAAGCTTTTGCGATCAAAACTGCTAATCTTCTCATGTTATAGGTCCAAACAACGTGGGAAAACTCTTCGAGTTGATTGTTCATGATTGTTTCTAGAAGAGATTTGGTGACAGGAGAAGTCGTTTCATGAAGACTGAACAAATTGTCTGGGCTAACGTTTCTTTTTATGTGCTTGTGAATGACTTGCTCAATGATGCTCCTTTCGTCAGTTTGTCGGACTTTACCAGCCAATATTAAGTAACCTTCATCAGCTATATGCTGGTCCCAGTCATAGAACTTGTCATCTGTCAAAACTTCTTTAGAAGCAAGTTTGTACCTTTGACCCCATCTGAATAGATCTCGCAAGGTAATAAAGCCGTCTTTTCCTTGGACAGCTGCTGACCCGCGTCGTCTAACCTGCAGTTCCGCCATAACGGCTATCATCTTTTTGCTGTAAGCCGGAGGAACATGACACCTTTGATGCAATATTGTTTCTAACTCATTTCTTGGGATCTCATCAAAGTGTAACTCGACAAATCGATTCCTGAAAGCTCTTGATAACATTTTACGACCTCCATACAGGCCTGGAGGATTTTGAGTCGCGAATAACATAAAATTTGGATCGGCTTTAATGACTTGCTGTGTCTCTGGTATGAATAGCTCCCTGTTGTCATCCAATACACGATTAAGAGCTTCGAGGACGTCACTTGGTGCTAAATTCAGCTCGTCAAGTATTATCCAGTAGCCTTTTCTCATTGCTTCTACTAGAACGCCTTCTTTGAAGACTAGTTTACCATTTGCATCGGTAGCATAAGATCCTATGTATTCCTGAAGATCTGTATGCTCGTGGTTATTTATTCTGACACAATAATTGCCAGAAGCTTTTGCGATATACGTGATAAGCGACGTTTTGCCTACTGATGTGTCTCCTTGCAACAAAACTGGTAATCGCCCTAAGGATATAATTCTGGCAATATCTCGCAAATTTTTCCGGACGGTAGGTGTCAAAATGTAGCCTTCTGGAATGTCTATTTCAAGTTTGCCCTGAGGTATCCAATGCCCTTCGAAAAGCAAATAATTCTGGCCCAGAATTTGTGGTTCTGGAATTAGTTGGTGGATCACCGAGTTGATGTTCTTTTTTCCAATGACCGCCCTAAGAGAGAAACATACAGTATAACATTATTTATTTGTCAAAAAGGGCCTGGATCTGATGTCAATAAAAAGTTGTCAATTAAAGCTACACTTACTTGGCTATCATTGCTTCTACTTTGGGATGCGAAGAGCTATCAAGTTGAGTCAGGAAGGACAGACAGAACGCCTCGAATAGAGACCTGGACACGGTCCCACATTTAGCCTTAGCTGCGGCTGTCAAAGCTCTGCAGAGGGTTCGGAGTGAATAATGAGGTGCATTTCCTGTAACACAAGAAATGTTTTTAAACTACGAGATACTTTGTCTACACAAATACTAGCAAGCTATAAAAGCGGAAAATTGCCTTACCTGCACCGTCAACAAGGCTCAATTTTGCTTCTTTCCTTATAGCAGAATAGAAACTAAAAATCGCTTCTAAAACAGCACCGCTAAGATTCATATGATACAAGTAATCTCCAATTAACAGCATCAAATCATTTCTTTCAGTCAGCTCATCAATGAAAAACTCCGTAAACCGATTCCTTAGACCGACAGGCAAATCTTTCTTCCCAACATCCGTTGCTGGATTCATACACGCAAATAAGGTGAAATCTGGATGCCTTTTAATTGGGACTTTATCTCCTTTTTCCAGCAACTCCACGGATTCGTTTTTGTCTTCTAATAGTCCAGCTAAGCATTCCAATATTTCTGCTGATGCCAAATTAATTTCGTCTAGCAACACCCAGTGACCATCTTGCATAGCCTTGACCAGAGATCCTTCGATAAATGCGAAGGTCAGTCTCGATGCTGCTTTCACTTGTTGATCTAATTTAGCCAACTTATGACCAAAGGCCAACCACTTTTTTAGTATACTCTCCTTCTTTTCATTCATTAATCTTTGGACAGCTGCTTTATGGCTTTGTTTCATTAGAGTCAGCAAAGCTGTCCAACTCTCAGTCTCGTAACAAGTTTCTATGTGATTAAGGAATTTCTTATTCTTATCCACATTGTAGAAACTTCGGAACAGCTCTTCGAACTCTGTCCTTATTGGTCGGATAACGTATTTTAAGTCAACTGGTTTATAACCTCCTAGTAAATCTGCAGAGTCTGATTGTTGGTTCATATTGATAACTACTAGTTTGTGGCCAGTTTGTCTGGCTAAGTATTGAACGGAGGATGTTTTACCAGTACCCGTTTCACCGACAAGCAATACGGGTTCGTTTGCAGTAACGCAACAGGCTATTCTTTCAAGCAGGCACGCTGATTGTCTCGTAAAAGAGAAGACAACTTGTTTATTATCAAAGTCTACTGATTCTAAAGACTTTTCTTTTCGCAAAACTTTTGCTCTGCCGACTTCTAATGCATTCGCGTTCAAAGACACATTTGGCTTATAGTGTTTACAGTAAAACTCTGATTTCGTTTCGACGATTCCTAAGCAAGTGCCGACTTTCTTTGCTAGCTCCAATCTGTGTTCTGGCGAGGAGACAGAGCAAGTGAAAATGTCTAGAGCATCTTGAAGGACTTTTAAAGCCGATTCGGGACTCGAAACGTTAAAACCTACTAAAGATCGGGAGCACCATTTTAATAGATCTCTAGTGGAGATTAATCTTGAACCTCTAAGTACAGTGACACTGGTATCTTTTTCGGTTCCCTCAGTACTTTGTAAAGAAGAGTCATGGCTTCCGACAGAGAACATCATGAAGACTTCAATGATTCTCGGGCAAATGGTGGTTAGACTCGGGTACAGTTTCTGTATGACTTCAGAGAGTTCGGATCTCGACAGGGGTTCAACATTTATTTGTGTTAAATGTTTTTGTAGTAATGTACTGGAATTCGACATTTTCTTTTGGAAGCCATAGTTAGTGACGACTGTCCTAAAATAATAAAGAGATATGTAAAAAAGAAAAGAATACTTATAGAAATAAAGAAATTATTCAGCAACAAGTTGGATAGGGTCTAGGTTAATTTATCCATTCAAACTCCTTGTAAAAGGCAGACCAAAACAATATTCGGTCCAGACATGCCCATTCCCTTAGTGTTTGTCGCAGTTCACTGCATTGCTCATTTCATTCAAGTAAATGATTAAAAATATCACAAATTATATTTCTATAGGTAGTATAGGTACTGTAAAAAAACAATTACCGATGCTTTAAACAACATTTTATGACTGCTTATTTCAATGTAATTATATTGTTTGTCATGAAGGGATCAATGACATTCTATACACAAGGACTTCGCATCTGCACGCAATGGGACGGCAATATCCTTAATTGTTGTACATTACTGCTTAGTGAAAGAGGACATTTGAAAGGACTGGAATGTCAGCGGTAATGTCCATACATTGCCGCTGACAGCTGATTGCAGCCGAGCACAACTGAAGCATACTAAGGGGACCTTACAGACATGTGCCATTTTTGGGTTTTGTTATTGTATGATGTGGTGAGTCCATGTGTACAGAATGAGTTGGTAACCTTAGACTGGTGATATTGAACACAAATTAAGTTCAAATCCAGGCAGATAGTTTCAATGGGACTAGATGATCTGTGTGAAAATGTCCAAGACATTTAATTACAAACAGAGTGAGTACCACCTACCTCTGCGTAACAAACAGCTGGAATCCAGGTGTGACCGGGAGAGAGTCTCTATAACCAGGCACGCACAGCGCGTTGCGCTCCAACAGGGAGCTGAGAGTCGAAGCTACGTCTAACGCCGCGCAGTCTATATCCTCTAACAGTAGCCAGTGACCATTTTGTACTGCCTGAAAGAAAATTACCAGTTCAGTAATACCCTTTTTAACAGACTCCAAAAAAAGGAGGAGGTTCTATGTTCGGCTGTATGTATTTTTTTTTTAATGTATGTTCACCGATATTTTCGTCAATGGTGAACCAATTTTAAAAATTCTTTTTTTGTTTGAAAGGGTATACTCCCGAGGTGGTCTCATTTTAATATTGTGATGATCTGATGACGCACTTCAGAGCTACATGATATAACTCCTCAAAAATTGACAGCAAATCGTCTGCGATTGAACCATTTGCTCCTTTTCAATGTACCCTTTGCGTGTATAACTGATATCTGAGTCGAAATAACATATTTAATCAATAAAAATTGAGAAATAAAAAAAATTTTACAAAAAATTAAAAACAGACTTCGAAGTAAAAAAGTACAAAATAATATTTCAGCCTATGAATTTTACGTTCGAAACTATAAGAAAATTAATTTGTTTTGTTGGAGTCGGTGTCAAGCCAAGCCAAAAAATTACTGCAAGCCCAGTCGCGAATCGTACGTAGGTACGGTTTTGTCGAAGTCGCTGTCAAGCCGGTAGCGGCTTGACAGCGACTTCGACAAAACAAATTAATTTTCTTATAGATTCGAACGTAAAATTCATAGGCTGAAATATTATTTTATACTTTTTTACTTCGAAGTTGGTTTTTATTTTTTTGTAAAAAAATTTTCGTTAAGTGGATATACTCAATTCTTTGCTTTTCGTTATTTCCTTGAGAGACCAGTACTTCTAGAACAAGTGGAGCCAACAGGTCACGTTGTGGTATCCGAGGGATGGTACAAGAGAATGGAAGCGTCCATTAAGAAGATGGGAGGATGATCTTCGCCTGACCCTGGGACCTGAGACAAGAGTCCCGGCAGACAGAGAGCAATGGAAGCAGTTGGAGGAGGCCTATGTCAAGCGACACACCGAGCTAAGGGACATTTTATAATACCACAAGACCAAACAAAGAGGAACTAGCTCGGTACAAGAGGCTACATCATCATCATCATCATCATCATCAATACCCTTTTTATAAGTCTTACGGATATCCTTGCGCAATTAAATAGTTTTAAAACTGTGCACACTAATCAGGATCTCTATGGTTGCGCAGCAAAAATGACCTACTTTTATTGGGCAATTGATTTCACGCTTAACACATTTACTCTCGGTCATTACATTAGACTGCTTGGCAATCATTTTCACACTTTATGTTTGTAAACATAAGGTTGATAATTATCTATCGATTGTGGATTAGTAGACTTCACATACATATCAGAATTCTATCTTCACCGTATGCAGTTTTTCTCACGATGTTTTCTTTCACCATTTGAGAGCAGTCAGTATTACGTACATAAGCTAGAAAAACTCATTGGTAAATGACATGTCGGTGCGGATTCGAACCCAGACCCTGATTACTGAGTGTCCATACCTCTCTGCAACGCGCCACTTATGCGCTCACGTAGGAATACTACTAAATCTCAATGATTCAAGGAATTAAAAAAACTAATGTACCTCAGTCAAAACCCCTGGCCTCCAAACGAATTCTCCCGGGATATCTGTACACTGATGTGCACCAAGTAGCATCCGAGAGTCGGTCTGGTCTCCAAGCTGTACTTTCTTGAAGGCCACTCCTTTACGGCCCGTTATGGCCGCAAGGTGTTCTACTAGCGACGTCTTGCCTGAACCCACGGGGCCCATTAGAGAGAGGGCTTTACCTGAAATTAAGAAGCAAAATCCTTGTAAACTTCTCATTAATGTTTATTTGCAGTAGTTCTAGTTCGGTGGTAAAAGATCTGTTACAAAACCTTTGAGAATATAAGGTATTAAATTTTTTAGTAAGTACCTCGTTAGTCGTTACTAAATATAAATTAAATCAATTATAATAACAAACTCAAATTGGCTACTTGACAACTAGTCAAATCAGCTTCTCGGCAGCTATCGGACGTCAAAACATGCGCTTTGTATGAAGATTTGTACTAAATATTGAGTTGTGACGTCATCAACATTTTTATTACTTTTTATAGTTTATCTTGTTATTAAAAATAGTATTCAAGCTAAAAACTCAATGAAAATGGGAGTTTAGCGTTATTTTCTAACCCTTTTTTTATTGAGTAGATAAAAATAAAATATATTGAATGTAGTCAAATACCCAATTCAAACGTGAACATAAACTTAAACCATTCTATGCTTTTGGGTTCAATAAAATGTAAAGAATTATCTCCTTTATTATCTCGACCTGTCCAATGCTGTAGCAACACTGAAAATAGAGCGCGCGTTGCTCGTCGGGTGCTCCAAAATTTGCGGTGACTGCAAATTTTGCTACAAAAACGACGTTGTTCAATCAATTTAGTACTTTTGATTAGTAGAAATTAAAGTCCATTTTTCAGTGTTATTAAAAAACACGCGCGCTTTTTACCGCTCCGTCTACACTGACAGCTGACCCTTACCCGCACTGACTTCCTTTCTATTGAAGGTCATATTTAGGTTACCGGTATTAAAATCGGTTGTTACCTGAATAAAGCTAACATTTAAATAAAGGTAACCGAAAATTTTCGGTCCCAGCTTTAAAGTTACCCTCAAAGTGCAGGGTGAGGTGCGGTATCGGAAGTTATAGTGATGGGCAGGGAGTGGTCATTCTGTATGTAGTTTCTATTACATAAAGCACCCGGAATGGAGGCATCTTGTCCAGGCAAGTGTTTCCTCTTTTGAGGAAAAGAGAAGAGTCTTCTCAATACATTATAATCTCTTTGTCATTACCCGAATTGTACGTTCAAATGTGCCATATGCGGACGTACTTTCACCGCAAACATTGGCTACATTAGCCACATCCGGGCACATCAGCGAAGCTTATTATATCAGCAGCAGTCGCCGTAGCCGTATCAGCAAGAAAAACATCATCAGCATCTACTGTGCAACAGTACCTATTTAAAAAATAAAGAATAATGGTGAACTTTTCACCCATTTTGAATTGAAAATGAATATTTACCTGATGCAACCGCCAAGGCCAGACTTCTCAAGTTATTGATTGTAGATTTAACAGGAACCAGAATACCATTCTCAACATTATTCTTATCATAAATGGGTAACAAAATTCCTTCAATATTGACAACACCGGCTGCATTAAGATCTATGTCCCCTACAGACTCTTCAACCTCTATCATAGTGTTGACATCTGCTTTCTGAAGTGCTGACAAGCTATGCAAACAATCTTGTTCAGAGAGATTGAGATTTTTAGACAGGATTTTTGATTGTGCTTCTGTCATGTTTGTGAGGATCACCATGCATTCTTTCACCATCCTGGAAGAAAAAGAAATACATGTTTTACAAATTTTATGTATCATACATAGGTATGTGTAACACCACGATACAAGAATATATAAAATAATTGATATAAATTAGGAGTGTTCAAACAGTGCCAGACTGGAATCTTTTGTAGGTAATCAAAAGACTAAAAATAATAATTGCAATTTTTTTCTGGACCGGGTAGGGGGCTGCGCACTGCGCAGTAGCACTATTGCATAGCGATTACATTACCCAACACCCACAGGTCGGGTCTGATTCAGCATACATTGCTTGCTTCGATCAGTACACTTTAAAATAGAGAGAACATATCAGGCAATGTATGCCGAAGTAGGGCCCGACCATTCAAGTGTAATCGCTGCTTAAGTTCTGCGCAGGCAAGGCTATGTCATTTCAAAGTGGATATCTAAAACCGGGAGATCTTAGGTTTCTTCACCTCAATGGTATTGCCTCCTTCATTGACCATATATTTGAAGGGTGGGTTTGAGTTTGAGTTTTTTGAGTTTGAGTTTGCTGGCTTGCCAGCCCCCACAACAAGATAAGATAAGAGAGTGTTTGCCGGCCATTGTAGTATAATGAATATATTCAAGAAGACTGCCCTTTTTATTACAGAATTATGATTTAAAAAATTACATTAATAACAGTTTGAAAAACCTTTCTGTTTGTACTTAACTACAACAATTTATACCATCTCACAAACTAACATAATAATATAATTATTATAAATCACCTTAGACAATTGAGTATGGACTCGTAACGCGTGCCATTCTGATAACAATATTTTCTGCCACTTTTTGCGGGGGGCGAGGTAACATGAAATTCGCAACTTTGGATTTTATTCCTCATAACTTTAGATTCTAATTTTCAATGTTAAATATCATGAAAAGTAGTCTCGTGTGAACCCCAAATGATAGAAGTTCAAAATTATTGTTTCGCAATTATAGGCTGTCTCATTTAGTGATAAGGTATAAAATTGAGTGTAAATGCACAAGATCAATTTGTCTTATACCGTGGCAGAGGCGAAATGCTACCGCAAGGCCAGTCCTTACTATTAAATTGTCTAAGTAAATCACATACCATCTTATTTCAGGATCGGAATGTTTGGTGAAATTGTTGATAAATGTAGTCCAGTCCCATTTGGTGGCCAGTTCGTTAGGTAGTTTCTTGAGCAACGTGTAGCAACACTGAACTATGTTGTGGTCCGAGATCTTTTGCCTGCAGTCTGCCAGCCGTCGTTTCTTTGGAGCGACATTGTACGAGTCCTCATGGTGTATGAACACCTCGTATGGGGGCACAACATTGATTTCAAAGTATTTGAGGGCATATCTGAAATTAAAAAGCATTAAAATAGGTATGTTGACTGAGGCTGTGGCTTGTAGATTTAGTGATGAACGTATGTGGTATGGCTGGCCATTTGGAACTGCCATTTTGTATACCTCTGATGTGTTACATAAAAAATCTTTGAGATTAAAAAAACCACTTGATGTCTATCAATTTAAAATACAGTTTCCAATGTACAAAAACCTAAACAACACACAGGACTCCATGCTTGGCCCAATTCTATTTGGTATTTTCTTGACCGACCTGAAGCATGTAATCAAATCAGGACTATCCTTATTTGCCGATGACAAAGATAAATTAATGGGAAATTCACTCATATCATCATATCCAGGAAGACCTCAATTTCTGATACTGCTAGAAAATGCTGGTTCCATAGAAAAAGTTGTTCAGTTTCACGGTCTGATAATCCACTTGAAAAAAACTGTCAGCATTTTTTTTTTATTGCATTGTATACAAGGTGTTACAAAAATACAAATAAACATTTAAGGGACAAACTGAACAACTTTCACTGTGGGACCAATATGGAAACGCAAAAAAAAATCTGGTGTTCCATACTAAACCACAAATCTACTCGAGCTAAATGTATGGGACAGCAGTTTTTTTTTCGTGATTTCTATGTTGGTCCCATACTGAAAGTTGTTTGATGGTGTAACTAAACAACCCCACTAAAAGTTTTAAAAATTTATTTTTACTTTTGTAACACTCTATAGATACAAACATACATAACTCTGGTACAAATATTGATATTCATCATACAAATATTTGTCCATTACACGATTCGAACCCGTAACCCTCGGCACAGTAGGCAGTTCCACTACCGACTGAGTTATTGGGCTGTCAGCATAAAAATGATAAATACATGTAAACTGAATAAAAAATAAAATGTTACACACAAAAAGCTTGTGTTCATATACTCACTGTAGGACATCAGGGTGATCACTCATAAGAGCCAAAACAATAGAGTACTCCAGATGGTTGGTCTTCTCTGAATCCGTACAATTATCATAGACGGAGTGAGAGAATATTGGCTTCAGCGGTATTTTAGTTGACACCAAGGCTAACAGTATGTTCGACAAGTACTTCCTGAACAATTTAGCGCTATCAAAGTTGAGAATATGCTCTGATAATTTCTGGACAGCTTCATGGATCTCCATGGATTTATTTTGAAGTGAATCCTGAAAAAAAATATATATTTATGAAATCAGTGTGCTGATAAACCTCTGAACTATTGTAGAATAGATTTATAGCAAAATAAGTAAATTAATCTAGCCGCAATACAACACAAAATAGAATAAAATAAAGTTTTATCATCAAAACATACTAACCCCAACATGATGACAAACTTTACTTAATTCCGAGTCGCTTTCCAAACTTATAGCTTTTAGAGCCAATTGTAAATTTTTGTAAGACATTATTTCATTTCACTGAATATAAATTTGCGTTTATATTGCAATAGAAACACTTTATTTTGTTTCAAATCAAAAGCCGCATTTCGCGAGATATCGACCACGTGCACATGACATTTGATGAGGACTGCCACCTCTAAAAATCTATTGGGCGCTAAAACTGTTAAAAGAAGCGCTACATTTATTTATGGACCGTTTATACGATGACAATTTCTAGGCGCCAATTCTGAGACGCCTAAAATTAGCGCCGTGTAAACGCTTAAAGGCACGACAATTTTAAGGCACGGCGTAAAGTTGTCGTGCCAAAAGTGTTTATACGGTGCTAATTTTAGGCGCCACAGAATGAGGGATTTTCCAAAAGCAAAAAAAAGTAAAAAGTTAGTTCCAAATTTCTCGATGGATGGCGTTGACAAGAGAGGGGTCGATTAGGTATGACCAGCACTGGTAGCATGCCAACCCGCGATAACCGTGATACGGCTTTATCACGTCTTTTATCCCATTCGTTCGCGCGCAAAAGAAGAAGATAAAAGACGTGATAAAGCCGTATCACGGTTATCGCGGGTTGGCATGCTACCAGTGCAGGTCTACCCAATATCAAACTGTACAAAAACATGTATAGTCATTCCTTACAGTCGCACACAGATTACTGTAAGAGTGACAGAGCTAGATTAAACGTAAATCTGTTACGTCTGTTGAACAAATATCACCACTTTTTAAGCAAAATTCGTTTTTAACATAAGGAAATAGCGGAGTCTTCGAGCTGGAGGTCTGGTGACAAAATGGTTCAAGACGGTATCTGTTTACTATTGACATTTCACTTATTCTAATGGGCGGTTGTCATAAGTGTGAATGGATGTTAAGTAGCGTTTCTATGTCTTGCTTTATATTATTTAACTACCCCTATATTTTATCTTTGAATATGACCAATATAAGCTGACCGCGCGCAGGGTAAATAACGTATAACGTCGCGCGACCACCTTATTTTGGATTTGCTTAGGTTGATGTGTCGCCGTGTGTACAAACAAACCCATTCTTATTGTTGTTGGTTTATTACAAACTATATGCGGGGCTAGTATGCCAACCCACGATAGCGTGATATATCGCTATCACGCTTCCGCTCTCTTTCTATTTTCGCGCGAACGAACAAGACAAAAGATTTGACAGATGGATGTGTTAAATATCGCAATCGCGGGTTGGCATGCGTACTAGCCCCACTGTTGATGAAGTAGCGATTACAAGTTTCCCGGTTTATTTTTGTTGAAAGTCTCAGTTTCTGTTAAGTCGGGTCCGCTGCGCCATGGCCAACGCGGGTGATGTTATCCATTTGCATCGGATAACATCACCCGCGTTCGCCTGCGGGGGAGGGGAAAGTTAGAAAACGATGTTAGCAAACACGAAAACATGGCACAGCGGACCCGGCTTTAGGTTTTTGTAGTTTGTTATTGTTCGTTATAGTCAAAATGGATACAAAGCCCATACAGCCACGTCCAATACTTGATTCATTGTTGACAGACAATAACACCGAGATTGTTAATAATAAACCGACAATAATATCAAAAGGTTTGTACTGCGTCTTTTTATTAATAATATTCATAAATATATTTGCTCTCATACCTAATCAACCCTTCTCTGTTCAACGCCATCTATCGAGAAATTATGAACTAGCTTTTTTTTCGCTGGAAAATCCCTCATTGGCGGCGCAAAATTGTCATCATCTAAACCTACCCTTAATTTTTCTATGGCTACATTCTATTTTCGCGAGTGAAAAAGCGCTAGATTAGGCGCTAAATTCTTCTGTCATATATTCCTTTAATTTAAAGTTCTCTAAGTAAGTTTCAAATTAATGATAACGCTTCAGATAAGCGATCGACCTATTTAAATCTTCCAAATACTACACACTCCTTGGACATGTTTTGACCACGATATGCTTTAATATTTATCATATTTCAATAACAAACCATAAAATACCATATATTCAAATACAAATACTGTTGCTTTATTAAATTTAAGAATGCACCAGATTCTCCGCTAGGCGCTAAATTCTCAGATACGGCGCTAAATATACCAAAAAAACCGCTAGATCTAGCGCCGAAAGCGCTAAGGTGGCAGCACTGGATTTTTTTTTTATGTTTGTGGCATGGCTACATAGACCTTTGAACAAAAACGACATTTGTTTGACGCAGAGCTGCGTTCAGAACCTACACCCTATGTGCACCCAGAGTGCACCCCGAGCCTTAGACTACTTATATCCGGACCGGCCTTGCGGTAGCATTTCCCCTCTGCCACGGTATAAGAGCAATGATCATGTACATTCAACATTCAATTTTATAACTTATCACTAAACTAGACAGCCTATTATTGCGAAACAATAATTTTGAACTTAGAACGTTTGGGGTTTACACGAGACTAATTTTCATGATTTTGAACATTCAAAATTAGAATCTAAAGTCATAGGGAATAAAATCCAAAGTTGCGGATAACATGTTACCTCGCCCCCCGCAAAAAGTGGCAGAAAGTTTGTTAGTAGAATGACACGTGGTTACGTGTCCCGATATAAGTAGTCTAAGCCCCGAGCGCAACTTTTCGCACTAAACGCCGTTCAGAGCCTCTGTGAAAGACGTTTTACTATAGAGCGAGTTGAAAAAACAACCGCACAAAAGGTTCTATACTTATATTGCTCTTTGTTCAGAACGCAGCTCTGTGTTCCCGAAACAAAAAAAAATAATAATTCGGTAGGAGCATGGTACAATAATATACTGCGCCTGGTATTCTCTTCCGATCACGTGACTGACCACGTGACTGACACAAGCCTACGTCATCATACCCTTTTACTATGTTTAGCGGCCATTTTTTTGTGACGTAGGCTTGTGTCACTCTGGGAATAGAAGACCTTGTTTTTTTAGACCATGGGCAGGAGTCACGTTGCAGGGACCGAGCACACGTCTCGCGTGGTTTCGCGCGTCGCGTTTTTGCTTGTCACGAGGCTCCGTCCAATCCTCAGTCTCTTCTTGTTCTTGTCCAAAAACAATCCTTGAGATTGGGATAGATTCTCCTATAAAATACTTGACACTGGCAGAAATGCAGTGCTAGCGCAGAAGCAAGAGTACATTTAATTATAAATAAAAAAAAATCCGTAGAAGTATGGTAAAAATTTTGGAGAAATCGGGAGAATTTAAAAAGACAATGTGGGTTTTGTATGGATTGTGGCCACTATCTATAGTACTTTGTGCTAGAAACGTCAAATTTAAATTCAACAAGTGTCCAGAGCCGTTAAAGACATAATAAAAAAAATACAAAAAAATCTTTATAAAAAGTCAATGTCAGAGTTTTTGGCGGGATTCGGACAGCGACAGCTACGTTTGGAGTCCTCATATTTCATCGAATTTTTATTGTTTATAGTGAGTTTTGGTTCGTAAAATCGGTTTTGTTTTGAATACAAAGTGTCGTGCAAGTGAACAATATACAGTTCAGTGAAATATGTTGGTGTGGGTCGTGAACAGGAAAAGTGTTCCGTTCTTTTGTAGCGCGGCAAGCGGTCGGTTCACCTCTTTCCTGTGGACTTCTCTGCATTTCCTGCGTTTCTCGATTGCCTCCAAAAACTCCAAAGAAGCATTGAAACGTCGAACACCAACGTTTTAATTGCTATAAATGAGAGTATTTATTCCAGACATCGGTTGTATGGGATATTATAATCTTTTTACCTTGAAATGAACAAAAAAAAATAAAAAGTCAATGTCAAATCAAACTTGGGAGTTTGCTTGCCGCCATTATTTTGTTCGTTTGTGTCTGTATTTGATATTTGTGAAAAGTTGGTTTTTAGTGATATTTGTGACATAATTTCGTGCGGATTGTGTACCAAACGGTTGCGTAGATCGACCAACATAACAGGAATCTCAAATACATACGAAGAAAGAACAAAAGTTTTGGTGCAAGTTTACTCGTATGGTGGTTTTGGCGGCATCGCGCGAGCTTACAAAATCATCCACAATTTCATCGTCATCCTATCATCCCATCATCCCATCGTCATCAGGATGGTTTTGCACGGGAATCATGAGGATAAGGACGGGCTTTGTTTCTTAATTTTCTGGATTCGTTTTTCGTGGCTATTATTGTGTTAATGTGGTGAAATTAGTTTAATAATGTGTCATCAATGAAGAACAATATAGTAAAAGTGAGAAATAAAGAAGGCGCTCCCGTTTGATTCGGATTGATCCTCGCGTAAAACTTATCTTGAACTTGGAATGTGTGTATCACCCACACATTTCAATATTTAGGTGTAAGATTAGTTAAGTTAGTTTTAAGTACAAGGAAAAATGTAACTTATGACCATGCTGTAAGGGCTGGTTCCCATTGCATTTCCGAAAGGATAAATTGTATAAAAAAAAAAAAAAAAATCAAACTTGGCGCGGGCGGTCGGTTCGTACTATCAGTTTAAAATAACAATGTGCATGACCTCGCCTGCAAATGTGACGTCACTCAATCACACGAACTTCACTCGAGTCATTCAAATGATTATTTCCTTTACATAGAGTCTATATTCCTTTACAACTGAGTGAAGTTATCGAACGGCCCTTCAAGGTCATGCACATTGTTATTTTAAACTGATAGTACATATCTTTGAGTACATATGTTCCTTGGTCGGTTCGTTCGTTTGCCGGTTTTTATTCTCAGTCGCATAAAAACATGGAATATTTAATTGAAAATGAAATAAATGTGTGTTTTTAAATCTACCTAAAAGACGTAAAGCGCACTGATGGATAATTCTCAAAGCTCGGATGTTTTCTCAGAAGGTGAAGACTTGCCGCACGGCGATCGAAATGCGGCTACTATTGTATCCTTTTGAAAAAAACAACGATATTTTCAACCACATAAATCTGCGAACATCTACCATTAGTTACATATGATGGTATTCACAATAACCGCATGTGTACCGATTATAACTTGTACATACTCAGAAAAAGTAAGTAAACATTGAAGTATTGTAATCAGTATCAATTGGGATTTGCTGCTGCTGCCGCGGTACAATATATTTCCTTACATGTCCTATGTACCGGTTACCTACTACAATTCAACTGAAAATTTTGGAAACTTTAATACCCTGCAGGAAGACAGACAGGGGTCGGGCAAGGGGTGATCCCCCATCCAACCCCCCAAAGGGGGGAGTGAGGAAACCCCCCGTTTTTGAGAAGGGGAGGGGAGGGGAAGAGCGGTAGCACAATCAATGTAGAGCTCACAATATAGGTTAGGGGCAAGCGCAGCGAAGCTATTAAATTAAATTTTTCTATGTAAAATTTTTTTTCATGTTGAGTATCCCGAAATCATGGTGTAATAAAAACGAATAGTGGTGAAGCTCAGCGCACGCGACAGGCAAATCCTGCGCTGCACGGTGTGCTGGGGTCGGGATACGCTCCTCCCGGCTGCCTGCGTTTGTACCTTAACAGCAAATTCAATTAGGGTATGCCCATCGCCTGCAGCTCCCCGCACACCATGCGAGCATGGACCCGTCGCGACCGCTGAGCTCGAATTTTATTATACTATGCCGATTGTTAGACAAATTGTCTAAAAAACCTTACTGTTTGTTATTATGCCCTCCCCCTTAGGGATATGGGAGAAGGATCCCCTAAATTTAGGTCTCGGCATAATAAAAATCCCAATTTTTTGTATGAAAGCCACAGATTTCTTTCTCCCAAACAGGGTTCCTCACTACCAAACTTTCATCATCAAAAATCATGGGCATGGATGACAACTCTAGTATTACATAAATGTATACGACAGCCACAAAATTGTTTAGTTGGAATTTTTTTTTTTTCTTATTCATATAATATAAGTAATTTTAGTTGAGATTATGTTTGAAAAGGTATTTCCCTTAAACCATGAACTTCAGATGGATCAAGAGTCATATGAGTCCAGTATCACACAAACAAAAGGTTTACTGTCTACAAATCTGCAAAATGAAATTATAAAATCTACATTTTCGACATACTTTGAAGCTGTTTTGGAAAACTGTAATACATGTATTTTCCAAGTAAGGCACATATTTTGATTTTACTTTACAATAGTCAGTATTTAAATTAAACAAACCGATTGGTATATTGCTTCCACATATACTTAGGCAACTGATATGGGGGAGCTGGCCTTTCTAGGCCATTAATTAAATAATTGCCAGTGTTTTTTTTACACCTTGTATCCATATAAAAAATGTATGTATGTTATTAATTATTAATGTTATCTGGCCTATGTCCAGCAGTGGACGTCCATCGGCTGAGATGATGATGATGATTAATTAAGAGTGGAATCAGATCACACATTCTTGTTCTAAACCATTTTATTTTAGGCGAAACTGATATCGTGATCAGAGTCTTAGATCAGAGTGCGCCTTTGGCACATTATCTGTTTCCACTAGAAACGGATCACTTGATCAGAGTGGACTAAGACGTTTTTTGTATTTACATTCCAGAGCCTGGAGCTCATAATAGGATTGCTAGACAACCCAGACTCGCAGCTATCAAATCTACAACATTACATGGAGAATACTGTATGCTTGCTTCAAATGTTGTCGGGCTTCATTAAAAATGTTATTGAGTCAGTGTCGATGCCGTGCTGCACCATGAAAACATTCCCTACCACCACTGGAAGGATTATAATGGCTGTTTTTACACATTGTAAGGATAGGTATGTAATTTTTTATGTAGTTTAGTTTGTATTTCTGTTATAAATTTATAATGTACTCTTGAAAACTACTGGACTGATTTCGATGCAGTAGGCCTCCGAGAAAACGACAAAAATCGAGATGTGACGCCATCTTTTTTTTTTTTTTTATTTAATCTATTTTTTTTTTTAAGGGACTTTTATACAAAACACATTTTGTACATGTCAGTCCCATCGTACCTTATATCTAGACTTTACCTACTCTAACTTAATTCTAATTTACTTAACGAGACACTGATGAGTTTGCAAAGGCGAACACTTTCCTAGCAGCATCAGAACTTGGTGATGCTAGGATGTCATGAAACATGCCCACATCAAGCCTATTCACTCCAAGCTCCCTCATCAGTGTCATTCGAGCCTGCTCGTAACGAACACACTCCACTAACAGGTGATGAACATCCTCGACCACTCCACACTCCTCACAGTTAGGTGAACTACACTTTTTCATCAGGAAGCCGAATTTATTTAGTGGAATGTGTCCACTACGAAGCCTATGTGCCATAACAACAATTTTTCTACTGGCCTTAATTTGGGTAAACCAAGGTATGTGAGGAGGCTGACTTTGTATTGTTTTGTACCAAATTCCTTTTTCTTTCGATATTTCATCAAAATATTCTTTCCACATCTTGAGACACATATTTTTAAATTTAGGTAGTACTTCTGAAAAATTTGGTTGAATATTTAAAACACAGCCTTCTGATATTGCTCGCTTTGCCAACAAGTCAGCCTTCTCATTACCCTTTAACCCGATGTGTGACGGAATCCATTGTAGCACAACTGTAACTCCACACGAAACCAATTCATCCAATTTAGACAAAATTTTATAAGCTATCGAAACACCTCTGTTTCCAGAGGCGCATCGAGCTATGTGCTGTAGAGCACTTGCGCTGTCACTATAAATGACAACATTTAATTTATGTAATGACTCTACATATGAAATTGCCTCTAAAATTGCAATAAGCTCTAGTGACATGATAGACATGGAATTATTACATATTTTAAGCATATTACTATTATATTGAGGGTTTACCGGGTCATAAAAAGCTGCACCCTGACCGTTATCAGTCTTTGATCCATCAGTATATATTTCATACCATCCCACGTATTCTTCTCTTAACTCTTTTACAATTTCATATATAATTAAATTATCAAAAGCTTTTTTCGGTGATTTTACAGATTTTAATTTTAAATTTATTCTACTGTTTCCAACTAAATTAGTAATCCAAATTCTTAATGCAAACATTTCTAAAATTGGTGAAGAGTTAATATTTTCATGTTTAATTTCATCATATGCTAAAGCAAGCAATGGCTTCTTTTTATTTGACCAATATCTGACGGAGCAAAGAGTGCTAAGTTCAGCTAGCAGGGTAAGGGTTACATTGTTAGACCATGACTTAGCCTTTAAACAAAACTTAAAGGCTAGGTACTTTCTGCGTAAATACAGTGGAACGACACACAGCTCACTCTCCATTACATGAATAGGAGTACTTCTTATAAAACCACCTATAACTCTTAAAGCCTGATTTTGCACCTTATCTATTTTGTAAACATTTGATTTAGCCGCATTATCGTACAGAAAACAGCCATAGTCAATTCTACTCCGTATCAATGAAATATACAGCCAACGTATATGTTTAGGGTGCAATCCCCACTCAGCGCCGGCTAAGACTTTCAACAAATTAACAAATCTTAACGTTTTTTCTACAGTTTCATCGCCATCTTTCCTCCACCTTATTTTCTAAAGTTGGTTGAAAACAGCACTGTTCTTATGAAATCCATTTGTCTTATGTTACAGTGAAAGTATTTACGGGCACAACTTGAAAGGTGTGGAAGGCCAACTAAAAGATTTATTCAGAACTTGCCATGAACTTCAACTCACCTATTTGATGATATTGGAAAAACATTTCATTTTCGATTTGAGTGAAAAAGACGAATTAGACATACTTGTTGAAGGTAAAATCTTTTTTATCATGTCAGCTTAGAATTTATCTCCTATCCTACAGCAGATGAATAGACATATCGCTGAGGCTGAACCAGAAAACAAGCTTCATACAAACGGGGCGCCGCGCCGCGCCGTAGTAAATCTTGCTCCGCCGCTAGACCCTTCTTCTATCGAGTCGATGGCATGTCATATTAAAAACACATCGCCTACGCATCCAAGGTAACCTCTTTTGAACCGTAGCGCGACCAGGGAGACCAGAAGCGCGAGTGCGATTTTTGAAAATCATGATGCATTATCCCCATAGTAATTTTGACATTTTCTACTGCTGATTTGAAGATGTGGCCTTCAAAAATCGCACTCGTGTACCGTACGTTGTCGAGCTTGCATGATGGTGGGTACACATTCTAAGTAGACGATTTTTGAGAATGGATTTAGTTTTCCTAAAACTGCCGATAGGCTGGGCCCATAATCTTTAATTTTTTTCCAGCACTGGACATAAATTTGAAGATAGGCGAAATAGTGCAGAGCTTGGATGTTAAGACGATGGCAGAGCAATGGAAGGCCTACACCATGATTTGTGATAAACATTCGAATAACTTGAAGGATACACATATATACTACAACTGCACTAAAATACTTTGTGCTATGATTGAGAGTAATATAAAAACTGCTGTTGAGGTATGTTTCCATTGCTGCTTGTATTAGATCGAGTATTCATGACATCAACAGAAGTGTCATCGTTAAGTCAATGTACAGGGTGTTACAAAAATACAAATAAACATTAAAGGGGGTGGTTAAGACCATCAAACTGAACAACTTTCACTATGGGACCAATATCGAAATCGCGAAAAAAAAAATCATCATCATACCAGCCGATAGACGTCCACTGCTGGACATTGGCCTCCCCCAAAATGAGGAGATTTGCCATAATCGCCATGATACAATGCGTTTGCGATGTTCCATACTAAACTAAAGATCTACTCGAAAAATTTTTTTTTCGCGATTTCGATTTTGGTCCCATAGTGAAAGTTGTTCAGTTTGATGGTCTAAACTCTAAAACACCCCTTAAAAGTTTTCAATTTTAATTTTAATTTCTGTAACACCCCGTATACGATTGGCGCAAGACCGAAATGGATGGCAGGATGGGGAGAAGGCTATGTTGACAGCTGCGATAAGTACAAGTACTGCGCATTTTAGGTCGTCGTTCGGCGCGGTTGTCTGTAACACCTGACTATACGTTAACGTTTAAACCACATACTCTACCCATTAAACTGAACAACTTTTACTACGAGAGCCAATATGTCAGGGCCAAAAAATCTGCTGTTACATACTAAACTGCAATACGTACTCAAATCAAATGTATTGAGATAGATGTTTTTTTTTGTTCTGACAGGTTTGCTTCCATAGTAAAAGTTGTTCAGTTTGATGGGTAGAGTAGGTGGTTTAAAGGTTAATGATACTTTTCTTTACACCCTGTAGTCTGACCACAATGGCTTTACCGCTCATTGGGTGCGACAGAGCTCTGGATATTTTATCTCATGTACATGACATACACAGTCTGGTGTAAATAAACCAATAGCCGCCGCCAGCGAAATCTACAACGGAATGGCAGAATGGGCATGATGGGCTTCTCTGTCCCCGCATCTCACAGCGCAGCTACGAACGTAAGCGGTACAGCCTTTGTGCTCAGACTACAGCCAGAGGTGTCCTAAATACAGGGTCCTACTTAATATGCTGACTGTTTTATAAGAGGATGATCAGATCATCAAACTGAACAACTTTCTCTAAGTGACCAACATCGAAATCGCAAAAAAAAAAATCTGCTGTCCCATACATTTGGCTCGAGTAAGTTTGCAGTTTTGTATGGAACAACTGATTTTTTTTTCGTGATTGTGATGTAGGTGCCATAGAGAGTTGTTCAGTTTGACGGACTGATCGTCCCCTTAAAAAAGTGTCAGCATATTAAGAAGGACTCTAATACCAAATCAAATTCATAATAGGAAATAATGGTTGTGGGCATATCCTTATTATAAATAGGCAGAACTTAAATTCCATTGCTTTTATGCTCTTTTATTTACAGATAGAGCAAGACGAAAAGATAATTTTGAGGTCACTCAAGGTGGCTAATTTCACAATTAAAATTCTGCTCAAAGTTTGTAACATTTTCAAACTTGCTACGGAGAAAGATTACACACATATAATAGATTTACTTCTTTACGTATACTTGTAAGTATAAATATGATTTAGAAAAAAAAAACTGACGATTTTATAAGTTACGAGCTTTTACCCGCGACTTCGTCCGCATAAATTATATACCAGATTTTAAGTCAGATGATAAGCTATCAAATAAAAAAAGTTTCATCAAAATCGGTTCAGTAGTTTTTGCGAGATACTCGAACAACCAAACACCCATACAAACAAACAAACCGACAAACAAACAAACAGACACAAAAAATCCAAAAATTGGTGATTTGGAATCAGGGACATCTAAAAACGATATCGTAATTTTTTTTTTGTACAATCTTCAATGTACAAACACACTTCTGTTACAGTTTTATAATAGTTTAGATTAGAGGGTTTACCACGAAATTCGATTTTCGCAATTGCGTGAACGTTTTCGTTCCAATGTCAAATTCCGATTAAACTGATTAAGTAATTTATTTTTTCAGAAACAATTGTGCCTATCTTGAATTAACTGCTGATAAATCATCTCAATTTGCAAATCTGATGAATGTAAATGTGTCAAATCCGGCTGATTCTCTTCTCAAAGAGCTGTTATTAGATGAACATTTTTGCAATGTAAGTTCGTAAGTTGTTGCATTATCATTGAAATTTATCATTCTGTTCTGTAGTTACAATTTAATGTATGCGTCTAAAAGAGATATGTTTTATGTGGGATGCAATAAAAGTATTGTTGTAATTTAATTTAAAATCGTTTACGAGATTTTGCCGCCACTTAGTTCGCACCAACTCCCGTCTTGCCAGACTACTAGTGTTTAAGTCGAATCAAACTCATTGAAGCAGGAAATATTTAATCTAAATCGGTCCAGCAGTTTTTGCGTGATGCTCGAACAAACAACTAAAAGATAAAAAAAAAAAAATAGTCAATAAAAAAATCGATTTGGAATCAGGGACGCTAAATACCATAATCATAAAGATTTTTTTGGTCATCTTCAATGTAAAGACAGACACACTTCTGTTAAATTTTTAAGAAAGTGTAGATAACTTTTTAGTTTCTCAATAATGCTGTATTTATTTAGAATCTCTCAAGAAATCTTTATCGTTTTAGTACCTAACTCCCTTGTAAGTGCTTTTAATGTTTACTTTAATTTTATTATTATTTTTGTTTTACAGTGTGTGTTAAAATTAGATATGGATAGTTTGAAAATGGACGATAAATTACTGGGATACATTCTTCTGTTAGTGTCTGTTATAAAATCAGTATTGCAGAATGATAATGATAGTAAAATAATAAAACAGAAACTAATTAAAAGTATCTTTAGATTTCTACCCTATGGTGAGTTGAACTATAAATAAAAAAATAGCTGCACATTTGAGTCAAGTACCTGATAAGAAACTGTTTTTTTTTAATGAAACAACCGTTTTTTATATTCTAAATGTTGGATGCCCCTGGAGAATCTGAAGAGAAATTGAAGAATGGCATTGCCCAACAATGAGACAGCTACGGCTGATATAATGTAATAAATTGTGGGGAGCTGTTGGTGAGTGGCGACACCACGGACCCGATTCTCCAGAGGGCCCGGATCGATTTGGCCCTCACCTCCTGTCTTGCCTTAACCGGCCGGCCAGGAGTGGAGTTGCAAGAGCGGAACCTATGCTCCAGGTTGGAAGTGTAAAATGTCCCTAACGCCGGGGGCCTGCTGATTGGTGCGGTGCGCTTAGCATCTCTCTACAACCTTAGTCGCTCACTAGATGTTGCCGCCTTGTCGCTCCTTGCGAGCGGCCACTTTGGGGGGCCCATCAAATAAGTTAACAAGTCACCGCCTGCCATTTTTGACAAACTTGAGACGTTTGTTACGGCAGGCGTCCAAATTCTCCGCAATAATCCAGATTCCCGGCCCACCCAGTTCCCCCCCATAACCAAAGTAAAATTCAGTCCTTCCCACAATAGTCTTTGCGCCAAGCGTGGAGTTTCCTAGTTTTAATTCCGACCGACTGTACAATTTTTGCTATGAAGATAAAAAGTCACTGCAGAGAGACTCACCGAAGAGAGAATCACTGCAGAGAGAATTCGATGCAGTGAGAAATCACTGCAAATGTCAAACAACTCTGGTTTGTCTATGAGTGTATTTGCATAATGCATTCAGGGATAGATTCACGATTGGTGCATCCCATTGCATTTAAAAGTGTCTCAAAGGGGCTTCTATGTGTTGGATCTGTGACGCAAGCCTTCCAGAAGTCCGGGCTACGGCTCGTGAAATACCAACAAGAGATACATAATAATAATAAATGTTGGATCCATAGTGAAAGTTGTTCAGTTTGGTCTAAATCACCCCTTTAAAAATTATTAGGGTGCTTCTTTACACCATACTATGTAGAACTGTGATTATGCCATGTATTATGAGATCAAAAGAGAGAAAAAGCCGTGGTGGTCCAGTGGCGAGTAACCTTGCCTGCCGTGCAGGAGGCGATGGTTCGATCCCCGTCCAGGCCGACTCGTACCAATGAGTTTTTCGGAATTTATGTACGATTTGTAACACCACTGGCTTTTGGTTGAAGGAAAACATCGTGAAGAAACCTGCATGCTTCAATTTCGAGGCATGTATTGTACCTACTCTCCATTGCAAGTGGCGACGGGCTCACTCCCCGTCACACTGGACAGAATGTCGGTACTACTAGTGATCTGAGGTTTCAGAATATCTCTGACTACCCCCTCGGGGAATATAGTCGTGAGCATATGCTATGCTATGCTATTATGAGATCAAAAACTATGTTGTTGTATTTAAGTAAATTATCGTTTTAGGTCACATCTGGTTCAACATGGGACTGAAGTTTAAAACGGAAGCGAAGACCGGTCAAACTTACGGTTTATACGAACATTTACTGACGCATACGTTAGCTTTAGCAACAACACTGAATGCCCAAGAGTTCGTTACTTTGGAACAGAAGATGTACGAGGGCTTGCTTAGTACTGATTGCTATAGCGCAATGTTTTCGTCTAATCTGTGGATATTGCTGGGCAGGTATGTATTAACTTCCAAGAATGCTAATTAATCAATCAATTATACTTTATTGCACACCAAAACAGAACATATATTTGAATTAGTTGGCGAAACTGAACCAGGGCACTTGTTAATGATAACCGATTGCATTATCAATGTTTATAATTGGTATTGATGATTAACAAAATTATTATAATCGTACGTATAGTACGCAGTGCGCGGCCGGCGGGCGGACATTTACGAGAATATCTTATACTTCAGAATCATATGACTCGCGCGGCAGGTCATTACTACGCAATTGTACTTAGTAAGTTACTAATAGTAACAGATACCAAATACGTTTGTTAAGTTTCGCCAACTAATTTTTATAATTACAATTTATTAAAGTTTAAGGGTGTCTTGGTGACCCTAACCCCAAATCAATTTTTATTTTTGTCTAACTGTTTGTTTGATCGATTCGAGCATCACGCAAAAACTACTGAACCTATTTTGATGAAACTTTTTTGTTTGATTCGTGGGTAAAAGTTTGTATTTTATTTATAATTTCAGATACACTAACCTACATAATCGCCAGTTTGCATTAGTTCAACTGGTATCTCAATGTAAAGTTTATCAAAAATTGGAAAATAACAAACTATTTCACAAATCACCTCAGCAAGTCCACCTTGCTTACACAATGAGCAGGTGTTTTGAAGCTATACATGACGAAGATAAATCTAGAGTTGTTAAACAATTTAGTATTGACAAAAACAGTGGATTGTGGACAGCCCTTCAAGTAAGGAATTTGCCTGCTGAGTCTCAATATGATGCAGAAGAATCTATAATGGAAGTTTTGTATGAAAAGTTTCGTAAACTTTTTGCATCAGGTTTTAAGAGCTGCGAAGAAATTGATGACTTGGTAAGGAATTTGTGTAGTTAAGTTAGTAATTGTAGCAAAGTCTCAGAGCATCGCGAAAGGCTTTTGTGGTCGTGTTTTTATTTTCAGTCGATTCAACCAGTAGCTTCGCTCACTACAAAGAATAACAAGACAGTCAATTTTTTTTTACAAAAAACCGGTCAGGTGCGAGTCGGGCTCGCACCGAAGGGTTCCGTACAAAGAAGAACGACCACTTCCCATACATGCGTTTACCTGTCAAACTATTTTTTATTTAGTTGATGTCGTATAGGTAATACTCAAAGTTTGAAGTATACAGTTAATATTGATATAGGAAAACTATAGGTTGATTCCATTTACATCGGCAATAATTAATTTTAATTTGATAATGGCCTCGATCGGAGTTACCACGACTAAACTAAACTAAATGTATTCCTGTCACTTTCTAAAATAAGATTAAGAAAAGAGACAGAAAACCAACAGCTGACTTTAGTGCTGTCAAAGTGACGTTAAATGCGCAAAATAAGATGCCATCATAATGTACGCCATCTTATTTAAGTCGTTTTTGGGCGTTTAACGTCACTTTGACAGCACTAAAGTCAGCTGTTGGTTTTCTGTCTCTTTTCTTAATCTTATTTTAGAAAGTGACAGGAATACATTTAGTTTAGTTTAGTCGTGGTACACTCCGAATCGAGGCCAATGAGGAATAAAAGTTATACAAGTTAACAGTTGTTAAATTATTTGACAGGTAAAAAGTGGACATCCTTCTTTGCTAAAAGAATGTGTTTTTCCCGAGATCATTAGCCAGACTTAGCCAGTTTTTATTATTTGTTGTTTAACTGAAGAGTTTGCATTATAATCTGAATCAATCACACGTTTGAAACTTGGAGATACAAGAAATAGGATACCTATACCGTTTTTACGATAGAGCAAAAGCAAAAAAGGCTGATAAACTATACTTGCATAACGTTGCGGGACCTTATATTATACCTATAATATAAGTATATTTTTTTATTATTTGTTAGCAAATCCAACAATACCTAATAATAATAACAGATTGTATATTTTTTCTTTCTAAGTAGTTAATTGTCTAATCATTTCTTCTATGTCCATCTATTTCAGATATCAACAATAAAACTAGCGTCGACTTGCCGGTTTAACGACGATGTGCACTCTGTCGAAGAATTTGTCGTCACAGCATGGACAAAAGCGTGCCCAATAAATAATAAATTCATCCTCTCAAAGGGAGATGTTGATAGAGGAGCGGTGTGGTATCTGGAATACGTAGAAGCTCTCGTTTCATTGACGGATTCCATGAAATATTTGTTCCGGAGAAGTGCAAATTTGGTGAAGGTATGTTATTATTATAATTACTAATTGTTTCTCTATTCGGATATACGAGTAAGTGTTGTTTGTTCTGTTCTTTTAACCCAGTAAAATTAGATAAATCAGAAGAAATAATTTCCGTTGTTTTGGAACTTTTTTTAATTGTTCCTTTGGTACGTAATATTGAAGAAAAAAAAAAGTCCTGGTGAGGGGTGGGGGGGGGGGGGTGAGCTCGAGGAAGGGGGGGCTCTAAAGGTGACTTTTTTCAGTTTTTCGCTTATTTCTTGAAATCTAAAAGTCGTATCGAAATACTTTGTATGGACGAATTAAACCTAACAAAATTTCCTACAAAACAAGTAGTATGCATTTTTGTCATAGGACTTATCCTTTGAGGGCTACGGGGCCGAGAAAGTAACGGCATTTCAAAAATTATGAAATTTGTATGGCGACCCTCATGAAAGTTGACGATAAAAACAAAATGATTTCATATTCTTAATCAGCAGCCCCGAAAACCCCCAGATTCAAATTTTCAGTCGGTTCGGGGAACCCTTAAAAGCTGCATTGGCGTTTGAAATTTCCATGGTAGCCATCTTGGATATCGCAATTTTGGATTTTTTTCACCGCCAACCAAATCTGATCAGGGTCCTCTATGACATTTGTTCGAGGTCCATAACCCTATCTGTCATAGTTTCCGCGGGCCGTTGACCTCATCCATCAGGAGTCGACCTTCCGAGGAAGTCGAAATATTATTTTTATCGCCAGGGCATCCTTATGATGATCCCCAAATGTCATCCTTGTACCGTAAGGGGAACCCGGAGATCAATTGGAGGTATCTGGTTGACCCCCCCTCCCCCCACCCCCCACAGATATTAGATAAATACCCGTATAATTGTTCACCGGGTTTCTCCCATTCAACGTATAGTAAAATAATTTTAGGGATCATCATAAGGATGCCCTGGCGATAAAAATAATATTTCGATTTCCTCAGAAGGTCGACTCCTGGCGGATGAGGTCAACGGCCCGCGGAAACTATGACAGATAGGGTTATGGACCTTGAACAATTGTCATAGAGGACCTTGGTCAGATTTGGTTGGCGGTGAAAAAAATCCAAAATTGCGATATCCAAGATGGCTGCCATGGAAATTTCAAAAGCCAATGCAGCTCTTACGGGTTCCCCGAACCGACTGGAAATTTGTGTCTGGGGGTTTTCCGAAGAATTCCGTTAGAATCTAAAGTCATAGGGAATAAAATCCAAAGTTGCGGATAACATGTTACCTCGCCCCCCGCAAAAAGTGGCAGAAAGTTTGTTAGTAGAATGACACGTGGTTACGCGTCCCGATATAATTAGTCTAAGGGTCAGCGCACACCCAGCGTAGAACTGCTCGCGCATGCTCGAGCATGTTCTTTACAGTCGCGCACACCTAGCGGCAAAATCCGCCGGCGGCAGCGGCGGAGCATGCTCGCGCGTGTTCGAACAGTCTCGCGGATGCTCCTGTGTTGCTACAGTTGACGTAGTGAATTTTGCGTTGTGTTTACAATATTTTATAGTAAAGACGTGCGATAACAACAATTTTAAAGTATGGTAGACTGGGATTTGGTAATTATTGGGTTACTAGCAAAGGAAGAGGAGCAAGAAGAGCACATCAATAAGATGAAAAGAGGCAAGAAAGATGTACTTATATTTGGGAAATACTACGCCCTGTGCTGTGTTACGGTTTAAAGTTCTAGGGACAGTTATTTTATGGATAGGAACTATAAAATGGAATATGAACAATTTGAAAACCTACAAAATCTGCTTCGACCTTTCAGATTTTCTTTGTATTTTCAAAAAGAGTTCGATTATTATATAATATTATCTGTAGTAAATTGCCCTTTTCGGGCTAAAGTAGTTAAAAAATATGCTAGATTTAGTCCGAAACCGGCCGAGGCGGCAACACTTACGACGGATCGCAAGCATCGACACGGGCGTATGCTCGAACATGCTCGAGCATGCGCGAGCATCCGCGCGCATGCTCGCGACTGCTCCCGTCGCCGCGAGGAGCATACGCGAGCATACTCGAACAGACGCTGAAGGGATTTAATCACCTGCAAGCTATTTTCAACTTTATTTCAATGGAAATAGAGTTCATTATCAATTGAATCAATGAAACCTGCTCGCGCATGCTCGAACAGTTTTACGCTGGGTGTGCGCTGACCCTATGGCTACAATGGAATACAGCCTTCGCTCCCGATCCGTGTCGCGGCCGCCTGTTCGCGTTCGGCCCGGTACTGCTCCGCACCGCGCCGCTCCCGTCTCGGATTTCTGTGTGGCAGGCTGGCAGGGTACATACAAACTCGAACATTACATTAAACCGATCAAGTGCGAATCGGGCTACTCGCGCACCGAGGGTTCCGTACCACATAACTTATTATCTTACAAAAAAGTTTTGTTTTCTCCGAGACCTTTAGTGCGAGACCGACTCACACTCGGCTGGTTTTTTTATAATTTGTTGTTATACTGTAGAGTTTCCTCTACAATCTCACCCAGTTTCACGGTCGTATGTAATTGCATTACGATGAAGCGAGAAGAAAAAGCGTTGATAAAAACTAGTTTTATGTATGAGGTTGAGGAACCCACTTAATTTTTGACTTTTTGTCATTTTTATTATTTGTTAGCAAATCCGCCATAATATCGCACATTCTGTGAAAATTTTAACCGTCTAGCTATTACGTTTAAAAAGTTACACCCCTTAACAGGTAGTCAGGACAGACAGTGTCCCGTTTTCACTCTATGGGTATGGAACCCTAAAAAGCGCCAAATTAAGACAAAGTACCAGAGACGCTGGTATTTATTACTTCTTTGTTTAATTTCTTATATTCAAATGTAAAATTTTCACTTTTAGGTACTCCATGTGGTCTCCCCTATGATTCAGAAAGGTAATTCTGAACTGAAATTAGTCCTAATGAATCTACTATGCAAACTAGCACTCAGTTTGGTTCAAGATGACAACAAACATTTAGCAGAATCTCTACTCGAGCAATCATTCAAACATTTACTTCGAGAAACTGATCAAGTTGTGAGAAATAAATTTTTCAATGTGCTACGGAAAAATAGACCTAACAAAAACATTGATAACATAATTTCAAAAGTAATTAGCGAAGACAATACTTTGCGAGAGACGTGGAATTACTTCATCAAACATGGAAAGCTGAAGAATGTCAATATAAAGTTGAGAGAACAATTGAGATCGACATTGGAATTTAAATACTGTCACAAATGCGTTGAAAGTAAACACGTGATAGAATTAAGTGATGGATCCGGTGAAATTAATAAAAGTAATAGTAATAATTTCGATTTAGTCGACATCGACTCACTATTCGATAACGACACTGATTCCGAGCCAGCGTGTAAAAAAGTGAAATTGAATACAAATGACGCTGTAGAAATTATTGCTCATTTGGAAAATGATACCACATTACTCGGTAATGTTAAAGAAAATGTTTTCACTTTTGATGATAAACTCAGAATTAGAAATGTATGCGAAAAGTTATTAAATATAATAGATTGAATTCAGACTATGTGTTTATGTTTAGTGTAAGTATAATCTTGTAAACAAAAAAGAACGGCAGATTTGGACCCAGCCATTTTTTACGAAAACTGTAACAGGTGTGTCTGTACATTGAAGATATTTACAAAAAAAAGATTACGATATGGTTTTTAGGATTCCCTGATTCCAAATCACAAATTTTTGGACTTTTTGTCTGTCTGTTTGTTTGTTTGTTTGTTCGTTTGTTTGTTTGGGTGTTTGTTTGTTCGAGTATCACGCAAAAACTACTGAACCGATTTTGATGAAACTTTTTTCGTTTGATAGCTTATCATCTGACTTAAAATCTGGTATATAATTTATGCGGACGAAGTCGCGGGTAAAAGCTCGTAATTATTAAAGACAGAAAAAATTAAGGCACTTAAAAAAAATACTTCCGCATCTCCAGAAGTCCGGATTCAAAAGTTGAAATTACTAGTAAAATAGACAAATCATCCAAAAAGCAGTAGCAAAACGCAACCACGACAGCTATTTTCATCTAATATTATCACTGAGGTATTGTTTGGTCGTTACGGAACGTATTTGGCTTGGTTGAACTGATAGTGTGTGTGATTTCGTTTTTTTCCATTATCATAATATTGTAAGGTCATCGTGAATTTTCATTAAACACAATGAATGCGTAAAAGATTGAGTGGACTATCTTATAAGAAATATTATGAGTTTCACACACTTGATACAAAAGGTATCATAAGGAGAAATACCTTTTCCCCAACTTTTACAGGTTACAACCAATTTACTTTTGTGTTTGTTTGGTTTACTCTACACGTATTACTAAGTTTCATTCATGTATGGGACCTTTAAGTCTGGGTCTCAAATTACATGGCCGTCCGCCAAACTTCTTTAGGGAATTTTTCTGAAATGAAACAAAACATATTTCACATTTATATTTATTGTTGTGTTAAAAAAATCTATACAAATAAGTGAAATATAGTAGGTAATTATAATCATAACCATACATAAGACAAGTATTACACTGTCATATCTATGTAATGTATTCATATCTTATGTTATGACATCGATAAATACTATCCAAAGATCAATCAAATACAGGAGATCAAAATAAGATAATATGACGTTTTATGTTAATATGAAAGTGCAATACTAGCTTGAGAGAAACTTAAAGTACGTTTAATTGATACTCGGAGGTAATAAGACCTTATTTCAAGTGTCAAACAGTATCAACTAACCTCAGTCGCACAAGAATTTTATGACTTCACCCTCTAATCGCCAACAAGTATACCTGCCACAGCTGTACAGTACTGTGAAACACGTATAAACGTCATGTAACACAGCAACAATTACTAAATAAATTCTAGTGTAATATATTCTAACACTCATATCCCTCACATAGCTAACTCTATTCGTCTTATTGATCATTTTCATATTAAATTGTGATGGCGCCATTGTATGAGAAGAAGTACTTGTAATTGGCTAACTAATAATTAATGAAATACGGGTATAATTATAATATTGCCATTTATAAGATAGTCATAGCAAAACTTAACCATACAGATGAAGCGTAAAGCCTAAAGCAGATTTTTACAGCTAAAACTTAAAATCAGTTTAAAATACAAAATAAATTATGGAAATACACAGGACAGCAAATAATAATGTTGGAATTCATTAAAATATTATTGTAGATAAAATCAACTTTTAATATTAATACTTGTCTGAAACATTTACACAACTTTCAACTCTCCGATTTTTAACAGGCATTGATTCATGATCAAATTTATTTTATTTTCAAATCCTATATAATATATTCGTGCTCTATCCACAGTGCTTTCAGATATTAGTCTACCAAGAAGTAGTCATCCAAAAATGTTGATCTCCGAGACACTCAATTTGTATCAATAACTTTCCGACCGCACCTATAAAGAGAACTACTTATTGGCAGACTACATTAATTTGTGACGTAAAAAATGCAATTAATTCAGGCACCTTACGAGTAGAATTAACAAACAAAATTACATAATTTGTGCGACATAGTTGCATTTAATTTACGTGATATAATGAATATCATTCCGACGTCCAAAAATGTTAACAATTTAGTATTGTTTACCATAACCCAACTGGAATGGTTTGAGTCAGTGGACCTTGCGACTGCAGCACACAATAGGTACATACTTCAATACCAACAATTATAATATCACTCGTAATCATAACCAATACTATTATTTTTACTATTTACATATTACGGAAAGATCAAAAATTAACAATTGCGACATGTACAGTGTTAAGATTGGAATTTTCAATTATTCAATTTTAAACTTACATAAAACTACTCGTCGCTTAGTTCTGAGGATGTACAATTTTTATTTGCAAAGTATCTATTTCCGGCAGCTGTAGTTATATAAAATTATACTAAGCACCGGGGGTTAAAAAAATATTGCACATACATACTTATGGGCCACCAGTACAGTGTACCTCATTGCGCATAAATAGATCAATACGACATAAAACCCTAAAATTTTAATAAAAACCAAAACAGTTGTATAATTATTAGTTATATTTGCGCAAAATACATATGTATCAAAAATAATTATACACATACAATAATGTATTTTCTAGAAAGTAAAAAAAAACTAAAAGTAATCCTTGAAATATTATAAGGTGGAATTAAAGATAATATTCTGATTTTAACCTTCAAATTGATCTATTTATGTTAAACATTCTCACCGCATGTACGATTTTAACAAATGAGAATGTTATTGACGTCATCGTCAAGCTTTTATTGCCGATATCTAATTAAATATACCTACTAAGTTAATTCTAAAATGTTAGGATACAAAACCTACACATTCAAAAATACTTATTTACTTAGGCCAATCGTATCTTACTTAGATTTAAAGTAAGAAGATACATTTGTGTTGGATTTTAAGAGACTAATGGGATTTATGTATGTGGCATTAACTTCTGCTTAAACTAAAAGTCTTGGCACAAATAAAATATCAGTTTTTGGATTATACGATACGATACAGTCAAATATGTTAATATTGTTGAGCATGAGAACCGTTATAGGAACCTCAATACGCGCAAATTACGAAGTTAAAAATCATCGTTACTAATTACATAAATAAAATGACTCGCTTTCAACGTTTTAGAAGCTAATCGAGTTTTAAATTACATAAATAAAGTCCTAACGTCTAAATACCCTCAGAACAGTTAAATATGTATATAAATTCAGTTCTTTATTAGGATTATTTGGCATCTATCACCATATCGATATTCTACTTTAAACATGGTATACGAAGGTGAAAATACCTAATCTGAATGCGCCTCTTTAAAACATAAATCCTCAAAGAGTGATGCGTCGCGCATAAACGCATGTCAATTTAATCCCTGCCGAGCCTAAATTTTCTCCATTTTACGCACACATTCGCACTGAGTCGCCGCGCTCTAGACCTCACGGTTACATTACAGCACGCAACCAGCTCCTGACACCTTGCACACCACTGCGCCACTTACATTCCAGTATTACTTGGATACGAAACCAATTCCTAGTTTTACGGAATAGCCTCTTTATCTCGATCAGAAAATTATTTACCTGGATTTTATAATTAAACAGGCAGTGAAGCCAAAACCGCGGTCACGATTTTTTTTTCTAGCCACGGATTCTATAATAGCGTGAATGGGGCGCTAGCAAATAATTTTCCTTAACTTCGTAGCAAACCTGGAAGCCAAGCTCGAAATCAATAAAGAAAACTGACAAATTATACTCTAAGCGCTGTAACAATCAAGCGGCTTCAAATCAGAACATTACAAATATTTCTATAAACAGACACTAAGGTTTAGTCGAAAATCTGAAGAATTGTAAAAGTTAACCTATGGTACGCTAAATACATTTAGAAAAATTGTAACCAGTCTAACTTACTACCGACCGAAGAGTAAAAATTACGTCTAGGTTACGTTTCAGGGTTGATTTTTTCCCTTCTAGAACTCGCCTCATCTCGCAAAACGATTTCGTGAGTCTCCCTTTACCCTAGTCTTAGTGGAATTTGATATTCTAGAAAAGAAACGTTGAAAGATTGTGTTCGATCGCTTGTAACATCAAGAATATTTAGTGTCTAAAGTCGTATGTTTGAAGTTTTCCTAATTTAGGAAGGGTTTTGTCCGAGTCAGCTTAATCTTATGATAATCTTTATTATCATTTACAATTATCGTGTTTCATGACTTTCTATTCATTTATTACATTCCCAAAAGGGATCAAACAAATAGCATTCTCATTACGCGCAATACTTTTGTAAAATACTTGTATTATTATGCGACATTACAATAAATTGGAAGGTGATTGCATAATACTAAATTAAAAGTGTAAAGGTTGTGAAGTGGAACATAAATACTAAAATGTTAGTAAAACTTATGCTTTTTAAGAGGTTATGTGACGTGCTATTAATCGAGACCTCGCCATGGAAGCGCAAATATAAGATACAAGCAGAGCCCAGAAGTCTATGTCCAATTTGACCAGTTATTCTACATGTTTCGAATCGATCACCAATGTAAGGCAACTATTTGTCAAATCGCTAAAACTTCGGGCTTTGCTATATCGAAATACAAAGTTATTAAGTGTCGTAGGGTGTTTCGGGAGAAGGTATATGCGGGCGCGTGGCTTTGCGTGTCGGTAGGCGCGGCGTAAGTCCCATTATTCAATCGAAAGAAGCACAAATAGCTGTCACTAAAATGACAATTATTTGTGTTGATATCTTTCAATGAATAAGTGACTTTAAGGCGCGCGATAGGCGGCGATGGTGTTGTGACGCGGCGGCGCATGGTGGTGGCACAGCGGCCGCGCGCTCCTGCCCGGCGGCAGCTGGGGCAGCTGCTGCTGGGGCTTCATCGCCTGGATGTTGGCCTGGTGCGCCGCTTGCAGCTGGTTCATACTCGCCTGGTGCTGCAGCTGGATGCTCGCCTGGTGCTGCAGCTGGATGCTCGCCTGGTGCGCCTGCATCTGGTTGAGGCTGGCCTGGTGGGCGGCCAGCTGATGCATTTGTAAGTGCTGCATTGATGCGCTGGTGTGCAGCATTTGCAGCTCAGGCGGCATGTGGTACAGGCCTGGAGTCTGTTGACGATATACATTAATTAGTACAGTGATAAATAACTTTTTAAACATTTATGTTTAAATATACATTTAGATTCTGCAAAAAAGAAAACAAAACCGCTATAATGCGCGCCGCTGCTCCTCAAATGAGTCCATCTTCGACGAGTTAAATTATAAGACGAGGCTCTCCATTATCTGTGTGCCACTAGTCCTTAAATTCTTTGGCCAGGAAAAACATGATCACCGACCGGCCGTATGGACGAAAAGAGAGGTAGAGTTCGCATGTCTACGAGATGGACCGATGGGGTTAAAAGAATTACCAAGATCGAGCGACCTGCCCCTGTAACATGACATGGGTGAGAGCGACACAGATCACTTCTAAAAGTCAAATTTAAGTGAGATGGCGGTTATCTCCATAGTATCTCACTTTTTGACGTTTAGAAGTGACCTGTGTCGCTCTCACCCCTGCCATGTTACAGGAGTGCTGACACAAGCGGACCACGATGGTCACGTCCCGCAACAGTGTTACGACTAAGAAGAAGCTCCTCAAAAGTAAATACATGCTGGTTAATTATTAAATACAAAATGATGCACATAATTATGTGTATTCGACAAATCCATAAAATCCCACCTATCCCATCCCCCTGGATACGTGCTTGGCGGACGCTAAGACGTTCTCGAAGTATATAAACAACATGATGTAACTGTATACGTACATGATGAGCGTGTGCGTGACGGTGGGGCGGCAGGGACGGCCGGGCTCAGTAGGCGGACGCCTCCTTGTACTCCGAGTTGTCCATGGTGAAGAAGTCCTCCAGCTTCCACTGGAGGGTCTCGAAGGTCGGCCGCTTCAGCGGGTCCTTGTGCCAGCACTCGATCATGATCTCGTAGAGGGGCGGCGGACAGTTCTGTGGGCACGGCATGCGGTAGCCGTGTTCCACTTGGTGCAGCACTTCGGCGTTTGTCATGCCTGAAAAGATACAAACATTATGATATTTTGCTCATCATTTTCATTTCATTCATCATACTGTTTTTGTAAAAGCAGTCGAGTAAAGATTTGTCGTGCCTAAATTTGCGCGCTAAACATTTTTTTGCACTGTTTGTCTATCGAAAGGCTAACCACCAATTATTACACCTTGAGACTTCAATTCATCTTAAAACCTGTTAAAAGTGAGATTTGCTACAACTGCACTCTTAAATAAAACAAACAGTTTTTTTTGAGCAGAAGAGTATTCGTCCAGACTTCGTCCGCGTGGATTTCAGAAAAGTTCAACACCCCTTTAGGGCTTGACTTTCTAAAATCTAATCTACATGTTTAGGTTTAGAGGGTTTCTATCTTCAACGGTTTAGGCTGTGCGTTGTTTATCAGTCACGGGACTGTTTAATATGTATAGAATTTTTGGAGTATGTCAAGCCTAATTGTTAAATATGAGTGGGTACTGTACGTAACAATCTGTCCAAAGATGTAACTTGATAGGATCTCATAAAAACATGTGTAAAACTGCTTGAATCAAGATTGAACACAAATCAGAACAATACCCTCTTGAAATTGAATACTGCACTCAGTTTGAAAATACTATGCGGGCGGAAAGGACAAGAGTGGGTGTTTCCGTTTTAAGGGGCGTCCGCCCGGTTTTGAGGTAACTTTGTAACCATTTTATACATTAACTATGGCACTTTTTAAGCAGAAAACAAAACTGAACAATCTACAGGATATGAGAAGTGATGTGGTTTTTCTCGAAATCTATTTTAATTAATAAAACTGAAGAAAAACGACTCCAAAGTCACCTCTTTTTTTCCAGTTGTAACCGTTTTACTCTTACATTGTTGATCAGAAGAATATGAAAATTTACAATATTCTTCACAATACAATATAAAATGATGTGGTTTTCTTATTTTTTGAAAATTCATAAAAAATCATACAGGTTTTCAAAGAAAACGGAAAATTTTGACCGGAGCCGCGCAATTGAAGCAGGATGGCTAATTGCAAGTTTGCTTGTAAGAAAGAGAGCCTTGCAGATGGGAGGAGTAGCCTTACACGTATTTAATTAATAGAAGATTCAACAATATTCTATCATAACATGACAATGTTTAAAAAAATCAACATTATTCATCACCATATTAGTCTCTAATCCAGACTGTATAGACAGCGTCTATTTGCGAAACAATACCCTGTGCAAAAACGGCTGTACAGTGACAGTATAAGAAAGATTATGGTATTACATACAGTAGGCAGGGAGTTTTCCCTGTCCTCCACCAATTTGTACCTCACCCCCTCGTGAAACACGTTTGGAATACGTATCTTATAGGCAATGTTGTATCCTTCAAGTGCAAGTATCCTGCGAGTGCGAGCCCATTTGTATGAAGTGAGGGCAAAGAGTCAAACTGTCTGTGGGTGTGGTGCAATCCTGTACGAGAGTAGCACTGACGGCTGCTTGTGGAAAACGGAACTGCATACAACCTCTTATTTTTCATACGTCTTTAGATGTCAACTTACCTGGATAAGGTATCCGGCCGTAGGTGACGAGCTCAGTGAGCAGAATACCGAAGGACCAGACGTCTGACTTGATCGAGAACTTGCTGTAGTTGGCCGCCTCGGGCGCGGTCCACTTGATCGGGAACCGCGCGCCTACGCGGGCTTCGTACTCGTCCTCCTGTTGATATCAATTAAAACACATTTTAAGTACATTTTAGTATTTTTGTGCCGTGCAGCGATGGTTCGATCCGCAATCCGCATCCAGGCCGACTCGTACTAATAAGTTTTTAGGAATTTATGTACGTTTCTAACACCACTGGCTTTTCGGTGAAGGTAAACATCGTGAGGAAACCTGCATGCTTCAATTTCGAGGCATGTATTGTACCCACTGTCCATTTAAAGTGGCGACCGACGACACACACTGGACAGAGAAACGGTACTAGTGAAACGTGGATGTTCTGAGGTTTCAGAATATCTCTGACTCAGGGCATATAGTGTCTATAGTTCTTATTTAAACACTTATGATTCAAAATTGAGGACACTACTAGTATATGAGATCTGATTTTTTGTAAATTTTTTTATTCCAGAGATTATTTGGGAAGAAGGCAGAAATGTTAATAACAAAGTTACGGAATTAAATTTCAAACTCTTTCAGTGAATATTCAGAAATAGTTTTGGGTCGTCATGAGCGCATAGGTGGCGAGGTAGCATTATGCATCGAGATAGGTCAATTAGGAAACGACCTTGTAGATGTGTGAATATAATTTATTCGCATTTATGATATTTACTGTGCTATTCATAAAAGCTGCTAAATTCTGACACCGTTTTTTATATAATACCGTAAAATGTTCAGTTGACCTTAGGAGAAATAAGTTCTCTGTCAACTAGTTTCTCTAGCCAGTTGTCGGATCTTATATTTATTTACCGCTAGCAATCATCATCATCAGCCTATCATCGCTCACTGCTGATCATATGCCTCTCCCAAGGGGCGCCACAAAACTCTGTCCTCGGCCTTCCTTATCCAGTAGCTCCCCGCTACCTTTTTTAGGTCGTCTGTCCAGCGGATAGTAGGGCATCCCACACGAAACCTGCCAGTGCGTGGTCTCCACTCTAGAGCCCTGAAACCCCACCCCTAGTAATGCGTAATTGATATAGTGCCTCAATATACGCTTTAAATTCCTACGGGGATTTGTTTTGTTGAGCGATGTATTGTTTGTAATAGTAGATAGCAACAATAAAAACAAATAACTGGCTTGTGCATAAACAAAAAAAAATACAGGTATACCAATAATATACCACATTGAAAATGAATACTTTCTCCATTCGATCTAGAAATTAAATTAAGTATACGACCGACTAAGTAAACCTATTACTTTATAACACCATATCTAACAGATGTTTAAACTATAGTAATGTTTCTATAAACACGAATGACAGGTTTCGATCAGTACGAATAGAAAAAGAAACAAACAGTAATGTGTAACTGCATTACTACCAGGCAACATTAATTTCCATTCTGTCATAAAAATGATTTTATGTTAAAACATGCACGAGTAGCTCGGACAATAATGTACGAATTTCATACCATATTTCTACGCCTTCAGAGATATAACCGGAGATTTTCGAATATGAAATAGGAATTTAATTTTGTCTCTTAATCCATTCCATAGGTTGTTCATTAAGTGGGATGAGGCCGAGAACATAATCGTTTTGCGGTCTAAAATTTACCTTGATAAGCCTAGCGAGTCCAAAGTCTGCAATCTTGACGATGTTGGCATCAGCGACAAGCACGTTTCTAGCTGCTAGATCGCGATGGATGTAGTTCTGAGACTCGAGGTACGCCATGCCGGCAGCGATCTGAGCAGCCATGTCGATAAGCTGTTGTAATTTCAGACCGCGTCCTTTGCCTGCAAATAAAATGGTTGAAATTTCTTAATTTACAGTAGAATATTATATTAGACGAGCTTTAACCCGCGACTTCATCCGCATAAATTATATACCAGATTTTAAGTCAGATGATAAGCTATCAAACAAAAAAAGTTTAATCAAAATCGGTTCAGTAGTTTTTGCGTGATACTCGAACAAACAAACAAACAAACGAACAAACAAACAGACAAAAAATAAAAAAATTGGTGATTTGGAATAAGGGACATCTAAAAATCATATCGTAATCTTTTTTTTGTAAATATCTTCAATGTACAGACACACTTCTGTTACAGTTTTATAATAGTTTAGATGTTCACTCTTCACTCGTGTAACTGTTTATGCCACATTAAAAAAAATAGCACTCCAGAACAGGAAAACACAAAAGTGGTAACGTTTTTTATCGAGGCCGTAACACCTACGAAAATAATGAGGTCCCAGTTTCTACAGAAATGATGTCAATTGTCATACGAAAATGTAAAAATCCTTACCCTGCAAGTATTCCAACAGTGATCCATTCTTCATCAGCTCAGTGATGATATAAATCGGTTCCTCGAGAGTGCAAACAGCGTACAGTTGAATCAGCTTATTATGCCGCAGTTTCTTCATGATCTGCGCTTCAGCAAGGAAGTCCTTGGGATCCATAGTGCCTGACTTCAAAGTCTTGATGGCGACAGGCGTGGTGTTGTTCCACAATCCCTCCCATACCTCGCCGAACTGACCATGACCGAGTTTCCGAACGAATTTCAGCGAGGAGCGGTCTATTTCCCACTGATCACGTGTTCTGTGGGAAAGTCCTTCGGTCACAGGCTTCTCGACCTGCAAAGAAACAATTGACTTTTAAAACAGATCTTTATACTTTTGCTAATGAGAATTCAAGCATTAATTATATAAAATTACCATTAAATCACCTTGGTTCAATGGAATCATTACTAGATTTAATTTAACTAATCCTACAGACAATATCAATAGCTGCTCAACGTGTTAACAATAGATCAATATAAAATCTTCTAGGAATACAAAATAAACCGTTACCCCAGAGATTGACGACTTTTAAAAGTCTTCTAAACTGATATATGATAATTAGTTTGTATTGTACCGAATATTACTTGGTTAGCTATGTAATGAATGAGTTATAGGTTTCAATTGTTTTCACAAATATTGTAATGATTCAAAATGCCACGATAGTATGGGTAGACAGATTGGCGACACCGTCAGAAATATAATAAAGTAGTTTATATAGTATTTAGATATAAATCTGTGATATTTATTGTTTGGAGACATTTGATTACATGGAAGCTGGACATGCGACAATTGACAGGTTTTTATGATTTGTCGTTTTTACCTTAGAGTATGAAATCATTTCTTGTGTGAAGTTGTATGGGGAACCCCCTTAATTTTTAACTTTAGCTAATCCAGCATAACAAATATTCTGTAAAAATTTACGGTTCAATAGATACAGCCCTTTGAAGTTAGGAAAGACGGACGGACAGACTGCGTAGGCTGAGTAATAGGGTCCCCGTTGGCACACTTTAGATATGTGTAACCCTAACAAACGAACTATTAATGAAATATAACAAATTGACACTCGTAACGAGTATCAATTTGTTAATGTATTGGCTAAAACAATTCTATTAGCACAAATAAACATATGCTCACGACCATTTTCCTCGAGGTGCTTTTTATATCTAGTTAACCTCAGCTGTGACAATTACCATTGCATTTTTTTAGCGAAAGAATATGCTATAAAATATTCTTTACAAAACGATGATAGAATGATTGAAATACTTACATACTTTGTTTAGTCAAAGTTATATTTAAGTTTTAGGTTGACGGTTTTAGGATATCTTCGTAATTATACTTGTTATATGATTTTTCTCCAATTTGGTTTTCTTATTTATAGCACATTCTTAAAAAAATAATCTCATTCCTCAAAGGATAGTAGGGCGAGTCGTGTTCCTAGACGGGCTAACCTTAACATGTTATTGCTAAGTTTCAACGTACGATATAGTGTATGGAGTGGAGTATACATACTAATGAACGTGAATGTACCTCTCGAAGCGTTTGGAACCATTCGATGCTTGTACAAATACTAACATCCTAACAGCAACAATAGAAACGTCCCGGAAAAGGATTCAAATTACTCCATTATTTCCCAAAGATAACATCATTAGCGTTTTTCTTTTGGTTTTCTAGGGGATCGATAGATGGCGCTACGGTCTGTGCGAATAAAGGTCATAATTTCAAAAAGTGTCACATTAAAATAAGAAAGAGGTAAAAGATGATAAAAAAATGCTAACACATCTTTTTATTCAATATTTCATTATTTATGATATGAATAATTTTAATCGAAAATATGAATCTGTTTACGTCTGACATGGTTGTATGGGCTCGATTCCTTGGCCTTTAAAAAAAAGGCAGGCACAGTCTTGACATGATTTTGACAGTATCTCGCTAACGTCTCTATGGAGCGATAATCATGCTATCTGCCGAGTTTTTTAGGAACTAAATATAAAAAAGAAGAGAAAAACGCTCATTGCGAAGCGAAAATTATACATTATGTGTTGTTAATCAGCGATTGCGCAGTGATTTAACGTAGATCGATCAGACAGAGTGGCAGACTATCCACGTAAGAGCCGAAGCAGTAGAAGCCAGTAACACGAGTCACTTTTTAGGGTTCCGTACCCAAAGGGTGAAAACGAGACCCTATTCATAAGCCTTTGCTGTCCGTCGGTTTTTTTGTCTCTGACTGACTCGCACTTGACCGGTTTTTAAATATTTGTTAGCAAATCCGCCATAATACGCACATTCTGTGAAAATTTCATCTGTCTAGCACAGACAGCGTTATTATGGCGGATTATAAAAACAAAAATATGCTAACCAATAATAAAAATATCTAGCTAGACTATTACGGTTCAAAAGTTACACTCCTTTAGGATAGACGGCCAGTCAGACAGACAGACGGACGGACGAACGGACAACGTAGGCTTAGTAATTGAGCCCTAAAAATTTCAAAAAGGCAAAAATTAAGGGGGGTCCTCATACAAGAAACTAGTATTTATGAACGTTTTTTCTTCTCGCTCTATCGCAAAAACGGTAATACATACCAAGCATCAAACTTGGTGTGATTATAGAGTAAACTCTACAGTATAATAAATAATAAAAACTGGCCAAGTGTGAGTTCGGTCTCGCGCTAAAGGTCCCGGAGAAAACAAAACTTTTTTGTAAGTTAATAATGTTCATGCGGTACGGAAACGATGCGCGAGTAGCCAGACTCGCACTTGATCGGTTTTTATTTTAATTCACACCGCGTTGTAATTTGAAACCGGTGGGCAGCGACCGCGACCGGCAGTATGTGTGCATGTCACGCTCTGCTCCATCTACTATGTATAGTATAAGAGATAGACGTTATTTTTGTTATCATCAGCTGGCAGGCTGATTCAGTATTCATAGGGTGAAGAGCATCTCTGTGATGGGGATGGACCAGGTCTGCCTGCATAACTCCAGTCGATTTAGTAGTTACAGCCATTCAAAGGTCAGTTATGGTTGCAAAAAATTAATATGCATGAACCTTTGAACGGCTATAACTGCTAAACTGACTGGAGTTATGCAGGCAGACCTGGTCCATCCCCATCACAGAAATGCTCTACAGTCTACACCCTATTAATACTGAATCAGCCTTGCAGCTGATGATAAAAAAACTACGTCTATCTCTTATACTAGTAGAGGGTTGACAGATTTATTAATTGTAATGGAGTAAATGGATTCATGAATGGATTGGCCCTAGGATTACAAGCTGGTACATTAGTACCAGGTTTATAAGTCTCGCCGATGTACCTGTGCAGTTGACTATTTTAATAGCGCGCGAAATTATATTGACCAATCAGGATGTGCCACCTTCAATCCCTTGCCACGATTGGCTAATTGTTTTCGCACCCTTTTCAAGCGATATCCGACTTTGCACCCTTTGATTAATAAACAACTTCGGGGGACTACGCAAACGAAGATTGAGGATTAGTAGAATAAGAATTTATACAGAGAGCAAAGTGAAATGCGTGACATTCTTAGAGGGTGTTGTCCTTCCATATGTTTGGGTCCAGTAGATATCAAATTGACGTTTCCTGTCTATGGAACAACATTAATTTTCGCTTTTTCTATGTTCGCTCCATAGTGATAGTGGTTCAGTTTGATGGTCTGAAGCACCTCCTAAAATACGTAGTTAACGCATTTAAACCTACGAATAAGAATGTATAGAAATGTAAATCAAGCTCAAAAAGTGACACAAAAAAAACTACACCGTGTTTTTTGTTCCTTAAAAACTACCTTGCCGCCAAAACTCAAACAAAATGTCATTTTTCATTAGTTGCCATAAATTATGTTGCTTTTGTTTAGAGTTATTCTTCTATAGTTATTCTGATTCGTTGATTTAAACCCTCGATATGATGGATAGGATCGATATGATGGTACAAGCTTTAAGCCACTCATTAATATAGTTAGTACTATTTCCATATTGCTTCAACGATCCCAAAATTGAAAGTACCTACAGTTGAATAGGTCGAATAGGTACCTAAAACTGGAAGGTACAGTCGTTTTGAAACTTGATGTAAGGGCTCTTACAGACGAGCAACACTTTGCTGTCGAGGTGGGTCGCAGAGCGTCGCGCTCATACATTTAACGGTCGCGCGACCCTCCGCGACACCCGGCGCCGGCGACAGCAAAGTGTCGCTCGTCTGTGAGAGCGCTAAAATGAGGAATTTAACTAAGTACTAGGGAAAGCGACACTTTCATTCCACGAAATACGGATACCACCAAGTACGGAGTTATTTTTCATATGAATTGTAAGACAATTAAAATCCGGATCGTCCGGCAAAAGTAGCTTGTTTGACAACATTGCACACACCACAAGCCTTATCAACATATTTTAATTATTGATATCGAATGCAGTAGATATTATGTAAAGTTAACTTATCGTACGCTCTTTATCTTTTTTTCTTCTTCTTTTATTCTTTTTTTCTTTATTTTTTTTTCTTTAATTTTGTTGATATGGGCACCCCGATTAGTCAAATATTACGATTTGGTACAACAGGGTCGAACTTGCCAAACGAAAAAGACTACATAATTTTAACAATACATCTGTGGCGATTCCTCGCACCATAATATATTATTTTAATCTCGAATTTTACCTTTGTAAAATTATCATGTACACACCGCGACACATCCAAGCTATACAAAACCAATATAAGCTGGTCGCGTGACGTTATACATTACTCGTCCTACGCGCGGCCAGCTTATTTTGGTTTTGTATAGCTTGATGTGTCGCCGTGTGTACCTACAACATTGACTTTTGCTTGTACATCAGGACTTCATTTCCGCCAGTCTCAAGTAGTTTGTGGGCGAATGAGAATCTATCCTAATCTCACCAGGGATTGTTTTAAATCAAAACAAGAAGAGATTGCGGAGCCTCGTAGAAAGCAAAAACGCGAACCGCGCGCAAACCTCACGCGAAAGACGAACGCTCGCGCTTAGTTATAGTTATAGATGATCTGGTTATCTGATCTGATCTGATGATGTCTGGTTAAAAATGACATTCTGAACTGTCTGTCAAAACTGAATATCGCTCTGTTGTTTCTCCTGGCATTTACAAAAATAATAAAATGCTAATTGAAGAAACACAGCAATTCTAATATTCCAAACGCCTTTTGATTCCAATACATCAACTACTAAACTAGTGCTCAGTCATCTCATCTCCAAAACTGGTGACTCCGACGTGATAATTATTAATTTTACAAAGGTATTAAACAATTACATATAGGGTCCTTCTTAATATGCTGACACTTTTTTAAGGGGATGATCAGACCGTCACACTGATCAACTTTCTCTGTGGCACCAACATCGAAATCGCGAAAAAAATATCAGCTGTCCCATACAAAACTGCAAACCTACTCGAGCCAAATGTATACAGCAGATATTTTTTTCGCGATTTCGATGTTAGTCCCATAGAGTTGTTCAGTTTGACGGTCTGATCAGCCCCTTAAAAAAGTGTCAGCATATTTAGTATAGGATGTAACAAAACACCCTAGTAATACTTAACGGGGTGCTTCAGATCATCAAATTGAATAACTTTCACTATGGAGCCAACATCGAAAACGCGAAAACAAAATCAGCTCTTTTATACAAAACTGCAGTACCTACCGTCTCGACTCAAATGTATGGGACGGCAGTTTTTTTTTTCTCCACGTTGGCTCCATAGTGAACATTGCTCAGATTGATGGTCTGAAGCACCCCCTTAAGTATTACTAGGGTGTTTTGTTACACCCTGTATATGGTGCGAGAAAATGCAACACACCTTACTCGTACAGTTAAAACATTCGTCTTATCATAACTGAAGTAGACACTAGAAGTAAAATTTTAGTGGACGTATAGTATGGCAAAACAAATCAGATAGTTTTTAAAACGTTTGCTCTTCCGTCCATGTATGTATTATGGACTCAAGCTACCAGTTTCGTGTGACCGAGGAAAGGATATCGAATTTCTGAAGCCAAAAGTTGTAGAGCATGTTCCTACAATAAAACAATTCACACGAATCCGCTTAATGTTTATTTTGTAACGGGAATATTTCACTACTAGCTTTTGCACGCGACTTCGTCCGCTTGGATTTCGGAAAACTTCACCAAACGGTTTGTTTGAAAAAAAAAAACCTTTCATAGTGCACTGTAGAATGTACTAAATGGTGTAAACTTAAATACATTACATATTTGAGTGGGTGCTTCAGACCATCAAACAACAACTTTTAATATGGGAACAACAACGAAATCGAAAAAAATAGCTGTTCCATAGAAAACGACCCAAATGTACGGAACAGTTGATTTTGTTTGTTGGTCCCGTAGTAAAAACCATTCAGTTGCAATCATTATGCATTTAAACTTACACTCTGTATGCCAAATATCATGTTTACATCTCCAGTGGATTAGACTGTGTCGTCTGTCAGTCACGGAACTGTTTTATAAGTGTAGATTAGTCACGTTGCATGTTTTGTCGCGAGCGTTTGTCTCATTCGCGTGGTGTTCGCGCGGTTCGTGTTTGAGTTTGCCACGAGGTTCCGCAATATCTTCTCAACGGTGTTTTTGCTGAATAACAATCCATGAGATTGGGATCGATACTCCCACAAACTACTTAACACTGGCGGAAATGCTGCAGTGCTAATGCACAAGAGTCCATTAAATCATAGATAAAAAAAAGTATGGATATGACAAAAAAACATTTAAAAGATAAACTAGGATCCGTTGAAGTATTAGACAATTCGCTAAATGTTTCATATGTAGTAAAGTTGATGTAATCGATTGCACGCGTGTTGCAGAAAGTGCGAATTATTATACAATAGAATCTAGGCGTCTGCGGTCACCGCGGGTGAAATTACATCAAAACTGTACTTGCAACCCGTTTCGAGATCTCCAATACGAGATTCTTCGGAAATTGATGGCAATTTACAACTAAATTGTAAATAATTTTTCCGCTGTAACCTGTTAATTTAATGGACTATTTATTTAAATTTTGTTTTTTAACTACTGAACCGATTCATTGTATCCCTTTTGAATATTGCAGTGTTAGCAATAAAATAAATGTTCACGATTGTATTGCTTATTCATGCTAATAAAACATAATGCAAAAGAATAGAATCGTTAATCTGTACATACTATTTTAAATTTTTATACAGGGTGTAACAAAACACCCTAGTAATACTTAAGGGGGTGCTTCACACCATCAATCTGAACAACTTTCACTATAGAGCCAATGTCGAGAAAAAATAAAAAAAATCCGCAGTCCCATACATTTCAGTCGAGACGGTACTGCAGTTTTGTATGAAAGAGCGGATTTTTTTTTCGCGATTTCGAAGTTGGCTCCACTGTGAAAGTTGTTCAGTTTCATGGGCTGAAGCATCCCCTTAAGTATTACTAGGGTGTTTTGTTACACCCTGTACATATAGCAAAACTGGAATAAGCATAAATAATACATGGTGTACTTATATTAAAATAAGTTACATATGAAAAGGGTTGCTTCAGAGTCAGACCATCAAACTAAACAAATTTTTCGTAAAGAAAAACAGTTGTTTCATACATTCGGGTCGAGTAGCTAATGAAAACAAAACATTTATTCGCTATTTCAATATTCGTCCCATAGTAAAAGTTGTTCAGTTTGATAGTATGTGCCGTATTTAAGTTTACACCCACAGATGTCAAAGTTTAGTAGTCAGATTGTCGCGAAACATTGCACATCAAAATCGCAACCGTGCTGGAAACCGCAAACTGGTTGAGAAACTAAATTTGAATAAACCTGATTCATTTTCTTAAAGTTTTATTCATATTCAAGAGTTTATTTTTGACTGAAATGACTGCAGAGCTGAATGTAAGAAGATGACATATTGCGCCGACCCCAAATAATGGGAAATGGGCAAGAGAATGATGATGATTTTTGAATTACAATAAAAGAAATTAGCTAAATCTTACTTCGACTTTTCATGCGATTACGCGACACTCCGTTTAGATGAGGTATAGCTAATCTAGAGATTATGAGTAACAAATCGACATGAGTTCCATAACTATACGCCAACTATGCCGCAAACTTTTTTTGGGCGCCTTTTTCCCACAGTTGGAGAAATTACCTTCTTTACTACGTTGGTCAGTTATCAATTCCGCACTAATTGACAAGTTAAGCATTCATTTGTTAACATGTTGTACACTTATGTTATCTTAATGACCAGGGTTAAACCCTGATCCTAAACAATAAACAATAGGCCTATGACAAAGTTTACAATAACGCAACGGTCTGGCTACTGACGTTGAAAATAAAACAATCTTGATCACCAAGCTTATACTGACGACAGAATGTTGTAATATCTACTATCAAGCAAGAGGTCTCTCAATCTAAACTATTATAAAGCTGTAACAGAAGTGTGTCTGTACATTGAAGATATTTACAAAAAAAAGATTACGATATGGTTTTTAGGCTTCCCTGATTCCAAATCACAAATTTTTGGCCTTTTTGTCTGTCTGTTTGTTTGTTTGTTCGTTTTTTTGTTTGTTTGTTTGTTTGGGTGTTTGTTTGTTCGAGTATCACGCAAAAACTACTGAACCGATTTTGATGAAACTTTTTTTGTTTGATAGCTTAACATCTGACTTAAAATCTGGTATATAATTTATGCGGACGAAGTCGCGGGTAAAAGCTCGTCATGAATAAATGCCATGTACCACCAAATTCTAACTTTTCCAGCTCACAAACGGTGAAGGAAAACATCTTGAAGAAAACTGCATACGCTGAAGAAGGATTTTTAATGCGTATGTGAAGTCTACCAATCCGCATCGAGCACGCGTGGTGGACGCCGAACCACCCTCCAAGAGTAGGCCTGTGCCCTGCAGTGGGACGTCTATAGGCTGATGATGATGATGATAACGAAATATCAAGAATACTGGTAAAACATCTCATAAAACATCAGGTAACAGATTTTATCTCGATCCACCTTGTTATTGTTATGGTGTACGTGGTGTAACAAAATACCCTAGTAGTACTTAAGGGGGTGCTGCTGACCATCAAACTGAACAACTTTCACTATGGAGCCAACATCGAAATCGAGAAAAAGAAATCAGCTCTTTCATACAAAACTGCAGTACCGTCTCGACTCAAATGTATGGCACGGCAGATTTTTTTTTATTTTTTCTCGACTTTGGCTCCATAGTGAAAGTTGTTCAGATCGATGGTCTGAAGCACCCCCTTAAGTATTACTAGGGTGTTTTGTTACACCCTGTATGTTATGAAATCCTGCCTTTAGAAGTTAATTTACTCACAGTGAAGTCAGATACAAACCATGCGATTTATTATAAAAATGACACACTGAAAACTAAAACACTATATCTACAGATTAAATAGATAGACTCGGTAGTAAATAAAAAAACGTGAACTACAACGATAAAATAACTGAAATTAACAAGGCTGGCATAAGAATATTATTCATTAGGCGAGAAACAAACAGATTAAGATAATAGGTACAAAGAGGTAGTCTCAAAGGCAACAATAGTCTTCATTACAATAATTACTTTACGTCACACATTATGTATATCTTTTTTATTCACGACTCACACTCGTGATGGTATCTCATTTGGTTTCATTCATTTCAAGACGGTTTTATATTAAACAGGCGATGATGTTCATGAATAATATTAACGTAATTTCACATTTATAAGCCAATAAAAGTAAATAGCTTTGAAATAACAAGTTTTGTTAAATAGTTTAGGTATATTTAATAAGATAAGAACATTTAAAGAGCAGATTAGTTATAGGTAGCCCCATCTAAGTGAGCTACAGTGAATAATGAAAGAAAATAACACAATATAAAAAAAGCCTTCAGCTTGCGAGAAAAAACATTGTTATTACATAGTCACATCTCTTTTCTATGACATTATGTAAGAGCTTCGTGTTTGAATTTCAAATGAAAGAATCTAAACAATCCAGTAGTTTTTCAACATTAACAAAGCATTAGATCCGCGAAAAAATAAATTAAATTCGAATAACTGAGGTATCCACTTGATTGGTAAATTTTCGCATTTAATGTCGCGGTCAGAAATGATTACTTCATCAAATTATTTGTCGCCAAAGAATGTGATAAAAGATATAAATTAATTAATTGAATTAGCGCAGTAACATAGTAAATAAGTACATGTCATTAGGTAATACGTATTTAATCAATTAGGTTTGGTATTTAACCGCATCAACATTTCTTTAACGTTTGTATAATTTTTGTCAGTATTTTCAATTAAATGACAATCTGTTTTTATTTTAATTAAACCTGTTATAATTGATTCACAACTTTATAAACACAATATGAGCACAGATTAAATATTGCAATACTGTATTCAATCAATGTTTGTTTTCCGTTGATTTGTTCGAATAGGTACATAATGGTATAAAATGTGACAAATTTTTTGTAAAGTTCTCAGATACCGCAATTTTAAATTGATTTATTGTCTGTCGTGTTGTTACGAAACCTTTGTACCTATGTCCATTGTTTTACAAATATACAGTAGCAAATGAACTGTAGACGGTTTGTGTTAAGTTGCGTATAATGTAAGCATAATCCGTTTTGAAAGCGGTCCATCTCGTCCTTGGCGTTTGGGCGTTCGAAGAAATTGAAGCGACCATTTTTATGTAAAATTCATCGAAATGAAGTCGTATAGTGGCAAAATAATAGAAAGTTCGGTTATGTGGGCGATATCTGACCCAATTTGTCCAAAACAGAAGTCAAACTATAACATGCTCATACTTGTGCAATAACTCATCTCCTATGGACGTCAATGTCATTTACAAGGAATTCATACAGATTACAATTAATTGCTACGTGATTGAGTGCGAATTATAGTAGATTTTTATTGCATCGGAATGTGGAAACACGTGTCTTAAATGACGAATGATTTACAATTTTCTGTCTTCTAATTCCTTTTGTGACGCAAAATAACCATGCAGATCTGTGCGGACCTGTCTGTGACCTGACTGTAGACCAGTTTACAATAATTTGATAAATACTATAATAATCCCTTCAAAGTTATTTGATTAGACTTTTCTTTATATAATTAAGAGTCTTTTGATTACAAAGTTGTATTTTAGTTTAATGGTAGTAAATTGCAAAATAAAACAATATTTACATCGGAATGTTTCCAATTCCAACTGTCTGGATAGAAGTTCAAGGAGTCACATTAATTGCTTTGATGGCACGAGCAATTTAATACACTATTTCCGCGTTACATTGTGAAAGAAAAGGGTACGGGCGTGAGAAATGTGTAATAAATAACGAACTAAAAATGTTAATAACAGGATTCGAATGGTATTTAACCATACGACTCTTTGTCCAGGAAATCCAGAGTACTTCTGTGAATTTAAAGCATCCTCGGCCCGTTCGATGCGTTGTAACATTTCTCACGCGTAGCACAAAGGTGCCCATCGAAAACCATAAATTTTATAGTCGTCCCGATATTGAATTTCACAATTTATGCACCTTTGTAAGAATTATATGAGTTTATATAATCATACGACCTTGATTTGTCATCTCAGTGAATACAGTTCTGGCAAATGCTATCTGCTTCATCAGATTGGGAAAATCAACGCTTAAATAGAGAAGGACAAGTCATAAGTCTTGGGTTTTTTCAGGTATTGGAGAGACAAGTGTAAATAGACAATTATTATTAATTATCAATAAACCTGTGGATTGTTTATATCAAGGTTAAACATTAGACAATACTCTATCAATCTATGAGTAAAATGGTAGCTTATGGCTAATAATGTGGTCAGTTGGTTGCAAATATTGGATCATCCTCTTGTAATCCGGGGAGTAAGATAAACAAGAATGACGTAGTCGAATATCCATCATTCACGTGACTCTAATAACGTGGTTGCTCTAGTATTCAAAGAATACTGCAAAATTAACTTGGATGGCGAATGTCATTTAATATGAACACTCCATTCTGTCTGTCAATCAAACTTCGAAAAAACGTGTGACAAGACATACAGATTCATAAGTTGTATGAATGAGGGGCTTGACACAATAGGACTACTTTACATTTGCATCACGATTTACATTCAGATATTTGTTTCAAACTCTATATTTATACAATTTCTATATAAAGACATCGCCAGCACTCTTTATCAATATAATCTGTCCGACCGTGAAGGACGGTACATAAAACTGTTTTGTCTTATTTTGACAGATGTTTTATTCAATTCAAATTCAATTGTTACTTTTAAAAAAAGTGAAGTGACATCACTAACGTGATGTTAGTGATTCATTGCAGTCAAAATGTTCGTCTTATATTTACGTTAAAAGATGCAACATTCTGAGAAAAATTTCATACTTATCATCTGCCATTAGCTATGGTTAAACACAATTTAAAACTGACAACACAGCTGTTATTGTTACCAAAGACAAATATACGAAGTTTTTAAACCGAAGAACGCATCACAGTCACACTCACAGACCATCTTACATTGATGACATGACTGTATGAGCCTTAGAAGTGGTCAGAGATCTTGCTATACCTATATGAACTCCATACAAATGTAGTTTCATTCTAATTTGAATATTTACTAATTTTATTCATATACATCAATTTATTAAGTGTCGGTATTGGCGCCCTCTCGGGAGCCCTTTTACGACGTACTCTGATCAATTGATCATATTAGTAACGTCCTACAGAAAGGTGATGTGCGGCACAAGGTATTCTTAGCCGAAAGGTATTTAAGAGATGTATGGATGAGAAGAGAATGAAGAGAAAGAGATATGTAAGGATCGTAGTATATGGCATGCTTAGTCTGGGAAACTGGCGTGGCGTTAAACGGGATGTTAATGTAGAATTGTAGACAGTTGCATTGCTTCGAAGGGTGAATTTTCTTATGATACGGAAATACCTTCCCCAAGGAACTTAAGGAAAAATCGTAAAAAAGAAATTAAAAATTTCCATACAAACGTTCGATCGGCTGATTGCATTTAGTATGGCAAGTCCGAATTTTCCTTGCAAATTTTCAATGTTCCTTGGGGACAGTTGTTCAGCATCATGACTACAATCATCCTTTAAAGTAATGCAACTGTCTACACTGTGGATAGATAGATAAAACAGAGATTCGTCCTGACCTGCACGCAGGGTTTGTTAAGCGACACGCAGAGTCCGTCGGCGTCCTTGCTGTAGTGCTCCACCAGCTCCTGCGGGGTGCGGAAGGTGGTGCGGCGGGCTATGAAGAACCCGCCCTCGTCCAGTTGCCTGATGCGGTAGTGTTTCACCGTATCGTGACGTTATAGATACATAAAACAGAGATTCGTCCTGACCTGCACGCAGGGTTTGTTGAGCGACACGCAGAGTCCGTCGGCGTCCTTGCTGTAGTGCTCCACCAGCTCCTGCAGGGTGCGGAAGGTGGTGCGGCGGGCTATGAAGAACCCGCCCTCGTCCAGTTGCCTGATGCGGTAGTGTTTCACCGTATCGCCGTCTCGCACTGTCAACACAAATCACTATTAGTTTCATTATCGAGATTTTTTTTGAGTCTTTATCATAGGGATGTTTGTTTTTATTTGTAAATTAATGGACTTTTACTTGCAACTCCATATTTATAAACTTTCTGTGGTACCATAGTGAATTCATTGCGCAGCGTGAATGTCTTTTATGTATGTATTGTAAATAAAGGATTTTAGGATCCTGATTAGGAATTAACTTTTGAATTTTTAGGGTTCCGTACCCAAAGGGTGAAAACGGGACCCTATTACTAAGCCTACGTTGTCCGTCCGTCCGTCCGTCCATCCATCCGTCTATCCGTCTGTCCTACCTATTTAGGGCTGTAACTTTTGAACCGTGATAGCTAGATAGTTGAAATTTTCTCAGATTTTGCGTTATTACGGTGGATTTGTTAACAAATAATAAAAATGTCAAAAAGATAAAAATCAAGGAGGGTTCTCAACAAGAAACTAGTTTTTATCAAAGTTTTTTCTTCACGCTCTATCGTAAAAACGGTAATACATACAAGCGTCAAACTTAGTGTGATTATAGAGCAAACTCTACAGAATAACAACAAATACTAAAAACCGGCCAGGTGTGAGTCGGTCTTGCGCTAAAGGTCCCGGACAAAAAAAGTTTTTTTTTTCTAATTTAATAATGTTGTGTTCTGTGGTGGTGTGGTACGGAACCCTCTCGGTGCGCGAGTAGCCCGTCTCGCACTTGACCGGTTTTTTTTAGGTTATTGTTACCTGGCCTCACCAAATATGTAGTAGTTGTTAGTTAAGTTCTGTCATTATGAATAAAATAAGTCATAATTGTGGATACCCAGATTTGTCATAACTCATTAGATTAAGGTAGGTATATTAGGTATATACATGTTGAGCATATAACTTCCCTAACATTTGTAACGATTTAAATAAATTTATTGACTGTTGGGTTCTCCCTTGGACAAGGAAGCTTGGTAATATCGAAGTACCTTACAAATCGGCTAGGTACCTACATGATACCAGTCAAAAGCTAGGTAGTTTTCGGCTGGTATAAGTATGCATTTGAAAGGATTATCCTGTTTCAAGCCTTATAGGGAACAAAAAAGGCAACGGCCGAAACGATTGGGTCGGGTCAATAGCATTGAAGTTATTAAAAGAGTGTTCCTATAGTGTTTTAATTGATTTATTTAACACATTATTGCACATACATAAAAGGATGGTTTTTTGTAAGGAGCCTTTTGTATTCTATTGTTTTGAATTGATATAAGTAGAAAGATCAAGCTGGTCATTTGTAAATGTCTATTTCTATTTAACAGTACTGCAATGCTACTATGTATTATTGAACAGTATTTGTGAGTCACTCGATTGCAAACGTAAACAATGATAACGTAGTTCGGTTACCTCGAAGCATGGTACCTGTTTGGCAAATGGTTAACTATTGCAATCACAAATAGCGGAAAACCCGCGCGTGCGGCCTAAATCACGACATAGTTGTTATTTCTTAGTTTTAACAATACAAGGAATATTGCCTTAAAAATCGTAGAACGAAGGACTTTTTAAAGGTACCCCTTCTTCAAATGAAAATAAGTGTAGATCATAAAGGTATTATACTACGTAAGAGAGACGGTGACAGCTGAGAGAGCGAGATGTACCTAGCGGCATGCCTGTATAATAGAAAGAGATACGTGACGCGAGGCAATAGAACCGTTTTTGGGGATTTGGAGTCCTGGTAAAAATTCAGTTTCTGTCAATAATCGTGAACCTTAAGTGAAATCGTAGATAATTTTGTAAAATATACTAACACTGTTTCATTAAATTATTCACCATTTCACGTTAGATTGAGAATTAATACACAGAAATCGAATTTTTACCCTGCCGAGGACTCCAAAAAACGTCCAAAAACGGTTTCATTTGACAACTCATGTCACTTACTCTATGTATAATATCTTTATGGTGTAGATAGTCTTTCACACAAATAAGTCTACAAAATATTATCTACTTGATATTCTGAGGGTTTTTTATGGGGATGATCAAACTGAACAACTTTCTCTATGGGACTAATATCAAAATAGCGGAAACATAAACCGGTCAAGTGCGAGTCGGGCTACTCGCGTACCGAGGGTTCCGTACCACAACACCACAGAACATAACATAATTAACTTAGAAAAAAAAACTTTTTGTGTCCGGGACCTTTAGCGAGAGACCGACTCACACTTGGCCGGTTTTTAGTATTTTTTTGTTATTCTGTAGAGTTTGTTCTATAATCAAACTAAGTTTGACGCTTGTATGTATTACCGTTTTTACGATAGAGCGTGAAGAAAAAACGTTGATAAAAACTAGTTTCGTGTTGAGAACCCCCCCTTAATTTTAAACTTTTTGACATTTTTATTATTTGTTAACAAATCCGCCGTAATAACGCATAATCTGAGAAAATTTCAACTATCTGGCTAGTACGTTAACAGACGGACGGACGGACGGACGGACAATCGTAGGCTTAGTAATAGGGTCCCGTTTTCACCCTTTGGGTACGGAACCCTAAAAAGCTGTTTCATATAAAACTGCAAGCCGACTCAACGCAAATGTGACGCTATTTTACACCCTGTATACGTGTATCATCTAAGTTATACATAACGTGAATATAAAACTGCATAAATAATTGTACAGATGTAACGACTAAACGGATGACATTAAATGACATGCGCCGGCCGTGATGAGCCACGATTATGAATTATGCATACTTTCTTAGTTGAACCAGGTTGAACTTACACAATGTAACAACATTGGTTTATAAACGTTTTACTAAGTCTGTGTCCACAAAATGCATTGTGTTGAAGTGTTTTTAGGGTACCGTACCCAAAGGGTGAAAACGGGACCCTATTACTAAGCCTAGGTTGTCCGTCCATCCGTCCATCCGTCCGTCCGTCCGTCCGTCCGTCCGTCTGTCCGTCTGTCCGTCCGTCCGTCTGTCCTACCTATTAAGGCTGTAACTTTTGAACTGTAATAGCTAGATAGTTGAAATTTTCTCAGATTATGCGTTATTACGGCGGATTTGTTAACAAATAATAAAAATGTCTGTCTGTCCGTCTGTCCGTCCGTCCGTCTGTCCTACCTATTAAGGCTGTAACTTTTGAACTGTAATAGCTAGATAGTTGAAATTTTCTCAGATTATGCGTTATTACGGCGGATTTGTTAACAAATAATAAAAATGTCAAAAAGTTAAAAATTAAGGGGGGTTCTCAACAAGAAACTAGTTTTTATCGACGTTTTTTCTTCACGCTCTATCGTAAAAACGGTAATACATACAAGCCTCAAACTTTGTGTGATTATAGAGCAAACTCTACAGAATAACAACAAATACTAAAAGCCGGCCAAGTGTGAGTCGGTCTTGCGCTAAAGGTCCCGAACAAAAAAAGTTTTTTTTTTCTATGTTAATAATGTTGTGTTTTGTGGTGGTGTGGTACGGAACCCTCGGTGCGCGAGTAGCCCGACTCGCACTTGACGGGTTTTATTTTAATTGCTTCTCCGATTTCGTTCAAATTCACTGCGACTTTGAGTTGACCTCTTTCTTAATATTTAATGACAGAATACTTATTTAAATAAAAGGCAGATGATAAAAGAAAAAAGGTTAAAATAAAATCAGATGTCTAACCGGTTATTATCAACTATTTTTTGAAACCCGAATTATAAGGCCAACTAACTCATTAAAATGTTTTTATAAAATGTGTTACATAACATTATTTTTATATTTGCTTGAAATCGTTTTTGAATTAAACTCCTGGAGTACGATTTTTGAATCTCATTCGATGAGTTCAGCAGTTGAAAATGTGAAAATTACTATGGAGATACGCATCTTTCTACTGCTGATTTTGACTTTCAAAAATAGCATTCCTGTAGTATGATTTTTGAAAGTCAAATCATAAGTAGAAAGATGCATATCTCCATAGTAATTTTGACATTTACAACTGCTGAACTCAGCAAATGTGATTCAAAAATCGCACTCCTGAAGCCAAAGAGCCTATACCCAAAGGCATAGAGAGAGCCATACCATTGCAAGAATGTCCACTTTTTTGACGTTTGTGTTTGAGTGTGTGGTGTCATAGTATGGACAAAAGATGACTAAGTGACAATTGCCCTAATGTTTACGGTCACTTTTCACACACGCTAGCACAAAAAAAAGTGGACAGCCGCTTAAACAAAAATCTACAGGGTGAAATTGATATCATTGGCATCCTTTTAAACTAAGAGTCTAGCCATCAAACTGGACAACCTTTACCATGGGAGCAAACCGATCGGAGCAAAAATCAGCTGTTGCATACATTTGAGTCGAGTAAGCATTGCAGTTTAGTATGGGACAGCAGATTTTTTAGTTGCTCCGATCGGTTTGCTTCCATGGTAAAAGTTGTTCAGTTTGATGGGTAGACTCTTAGTTTAAAAGGATGCTAATGATATCAATTTAACCCTGTATACTTCCGTCTCCTTCTACTATTAAAGGTACGTCATAAGACAAAAGAGACTAACTACAATCGTAAATTGACGCGGACTCTATGCTTCAGAATAAAGAGATCCTTCCTCTGAGCCTGAAGCGATAGAAACTAAACTTTCATGGATTGAGAAAGTCTCCAGAACATTTATTATTTATGCAGAGTCTATTGTGATAAAGAAACAGGATTTTATAACGATGTGGGAACGTGAATGAAAACATATATTGCGCTGGGATTACAGCTATTAACTTCATTGATATCGAATCATTTTCATTTCATATGATCACAAGTAAGAGTATAATAAATTACCGATGTAATGCTCAAAGAAAATGAAATTTCTATGAATATCAACGACTTGCTTACAGTACTACTTGATACTAGAGGTAAATAATAAAATAAACGTAAAATAACTGTTTACATATAACTCAATATCAAAAAAAAATATAGGTTTTGTATTATACAGGGTAAACAATATTGCAACTTCAAGAGATTTTTTCTTCCATTTTTTTTGAGATGTCATTGGATTTCAGTTGTAAAAGTTGTTCAGTATAACAAGTCCCTTTTGACTTTGAATGATATAAATTCATCGCAATACACGAACTTGCAACATAATAGTATGTAGAACTATAGGTCGACCAGAATCTCATGAAAAATTAGGAAATCAAATTTTAGAGTAAACAACACTGGGGTCTTAAATATGCACCCATTAACAAACCCGCGTTTTTATCGCCGCAAAAAGTTTCAGTTTGTAAAGGGCCTACTTGATGACAGTTTGACAATGGCCTCGATTCGGACTGTGCCACGACTTAACTAAATTTATTCCTGTCACTTTCTAAAATAAGATTAAGAAAAGAGACAGAAAACCAACAGCTGACTTTAGTGCTGTCAAAGTGACGTTACACGCCCAAAAAAGCTTTAAATAAGATGGCGTACATTATGATGGCACCTTATTTTGGGCGTGTAACGTCACTTTGACAGCACTAAAGTCGTCGTGGCACAGTCCGAATCGGTACCATTGCCATGTGAAAATCTGTATTTTTTTTACTTTTTTAACCGACTTCAAAAAAGGAGGAGGTTTCTCAGTTCGACCGTAAGTATATATTTTTTTTTTATGTGTGTTCGCGGATAACTTCGTCGTTTATGAACCGATTTTGATGATTCTTTTTTTGTTGGAAAGGAGATGTTCCGAGGGTGGTCCCATGATAAGGAAACCAGAATCTGATGATGGATCCCAGAGAAATCGAGGGGAACCTTCGAAAATCGTAGTGCCGACTAGAGCGTTTGTTAATTTAAAGCACTCCTATTAAATCGAACTAATCAATTCACCACTAAAAATTGTGAAATAAACAAAATTTTAACAAAAAATTAAAACCGCCTTCAAAAAAACTAAAAAGTTAAAAAATAATATTGCAGCCTATGACTTTTTCGTTCGCATCATAAGAACATTAATTTGTGTTATAGAAGTCGGTGTCAAGCCAAGCCAAAAAATGCGAGCCCTGTCGCGAATCGTACCGGCTTGACAGCGACTTCAATAAAACAAATTAATGTTCTTATGATGCGAACGAAAAAGTCATAGGCTGCAATATTATTTTTTAACTTTTTAGTTTTTTTGAAGGCGGTTTTAATTTTTTCATTGCATGAGATTCTGGTAGACCTATATATACTATTTACCTATTCTGTGATAATAGTTTAAAAATGATTATTGATTACAATGCCCATAAACATAAAGCACACTATAATTATCATGGCTAGATACATGTGTAGACAAAACTATACTCAGTGGATATTGCATTTTATTTAATTGGAAGATACTTATGACATTTTAAGTAGCTGTTGACAGTAATCTAATCACAACTAAAAACGTCTAATGGTTTCTTTTAAAGTAAACGGATTAGCGGAAGTTCATCAGAACCTGTGAGAATAATTATGATTTAAGGATAATTATTTTTTAAATCAACACCAGGAAATAAACAACGCATAAGTTAGATAAAAAATAATATAATTATATTAAGCTAAGTGGTGTTCTTTTATTATGAGGAAATTGAAATACAGCTTAGGTACAAAGAAAATACCTTAAGTATCAATTAAAAAAGGCAATTGTTGTATGTATCAATTAATGGAATGTTTTGATTTTATTTCCAACCATAGTTTCCAACAGACTTATTTCGTCTCTTTCGAATCAAATTATCTCTTCTTGAATCAAATTGTGGGAAAAAAAAAGTTTCTCAATGCTGCAGTGAAAAATTCCAGAATTCACTAAACTTCCTTCTCACATAAAAATTTTGAAAAAAGAAAAAAAACGGCCGCTTTTGTTTTTATTCGAAATTGTCTAAAAGTGGAATGTTTAGAACCTATAAAAGTATTCTATGAAAATAGCTTGAAGGCTTTTGTAGTTTTGATGTTGAGCACTTTTTTAATTTAGGCTTTCTTTATTGAGAAATCTTTTTGAATGTGATGAGGGCGCCACTGGACTGTGATAGCCCTCTTAAGGTATTTCTCAGGGTCCTCGGCCTATATAACCACCACATCTCGACAAATGTGTTATAAACTAACAGTAATTTACTAGTGTCTTTAGTGCAATCTCAAATCGAATTTTTCCTAGACTATTTAATATTGATCATCTGTGAGGTAACACAATACAATACTTAATTCAACGTAAACATCATTTCCCCGATGACTGACTGAGTCATGATGTGAAATTAATCGGTTATTTATATTTGTTTCGATTAAATACGTGATTAGAAACTGAATTCTTGAGGATTTTACGAGTTTCCTTATAGAATAAGAATATAAAGATACTTTTGTAGGTCCATAAAATGCAGTAAAGATTTTCCGGAATCAGTTACGCACTTGACCACAGACAGGTAATAATATCCATATGCTCATATCCTCACCTCAAGAACATTACATTCTAGTATATTGCACAATATTAGAGCCTTCAGAGAATCAAGTGGTATGAAAAGTATCCGTAGTATGAAATGCCCCTGTTATGTTAATATGATGTGGCGTAACGTTCCGGGCGGCCTGCAATTGTCTACTTCGTTATATGGATTCTTTGAGTTGGCCTCTCATTAAAATACAGTGAGACATCGACCAGTAGCTACAGCCAATGTTTTAAGATTCCGTAGAGCAATTGACGACAGTTATTTGGGTGAAAAGTTGAGAATTTTGTGATAAGAATCTTTAATAAGCTTTTTAATTTTGCACAATACGCCAGAATTTTAATTATCCCGTTATTATCTGGGATGTTACGTAATAAAATAAGATTACAAAATAACGGAGAACATAGTAAGTACCCATACCCATATTGCATTCTAAAAATAAATACTAGTTAACCAGACATTCCTTTATAAGACGAGATACATAACGAAATTACACAATATCGAGGCATACATTCTTACATTTTAATTCAAAGGTAATTGTCGTAATTTTCATAAATAACCCAAGAGCGTAATAATTAACGCTCTACATATTTGAGTAGCATACTCTCACAGCCTCAAGTACTATGCTCAACATGTATAGAAGCAATTAGTATACAGACATATCGGATGCTCCCACGGGCTGGGCTAGCCGCTAGACGGTTAGAAAAACCGAACCGGTTTATCGTCGGGACTCTATATCTTGGACTCTGGACTCTCATGTTTGCAGAATAGTTAGCTGAGTACCGGTATACCAACAGCCTCTTTTACATTAGCCATTATTTTAGCTGTTAAACATTAACCTCTTTTTTCAATGTCGCGTCGCAGCAGCCGGGCTACTAACAACAATGGTACGAATCCTTATGATATGACAGTTTCAGCGCGCTTTATGTTCTGGTAAATTTTGAGGCTTGAAAAGAAATTACTTTCATATTTCACTTTTGAATGACAACAAAAACCGTTGACCCAGAAACGAAATTTCGGTAACAAAGAATGAATAACACAGCCTTCACCAACCCCGTCACTGTTCGACCTACTCCTCATTTTAAATACCATAAAAATACTCAGGATTCTTTATTATTAACTTTCTTTCTTTGCCTTGACCTTATAAGAATTGTGGACGGACATTTGTCATTATAACAAAAGGTTTTGGGTTGGCCAGAAAATAAAAATAAAATCTATGTTCTAAGGTCATTGGATAAGCGGGGTATAATTTTGTTTTGTTATCTGTTCCAATAAAATAATATTGATCAAACATTGATTATTCATTTTATAATATGTTGCTAAGTGGACATCCAGAGAACGCTAACAATTGCGGTCAGTTAATTTACACGGCTATTTGAATAAACAATAACTGTTACGGTATAACCCAGCGTCAATTGTGACGTCAATCAAAGTCATAACTAGCATAATGCAGTCGAGCATGGTTTATGGGATACTATCACCAAGTGATAAGAGAATAATGTTTCATAACTTCTACGAGAAAATACTGCAGAAATGGGACAAGATAGATATAGAAAATTTTAGTACTTCGATGAGGAGCTGTGTCTCGTAGCCGATTACGCACACATCGGGAAAAGATGACAATGGTAGCAGAAGGTAAATCAGCTACCGCATTAATGACTTATGGATTTACGAATAGCTCTGTACTCCTATCGATGAAGGATATCCTCTAGTCAAATAGTACAGTGAGGAATTTACCTGATAGCGAGAAGTCGTTGTGACGGCTCTCTGAATCGCGGATGAGGAAAGCGCCATGTTCATTCTCTGGCAGAAGCAGTTTCTTTTCCGCCTCGATCCGTTTTATTTTGCGGAAGTACCATCTGTAACAAAATAAAAGGTTATTCTATACCCATGTGCAATAAAGCGTAGGTAGGTCCCCTACGAGGTGGACGGACGACCTGGTGAAGGCGGCGGGAACCCGTTGAATGAGGGCAGCGCAGGACCGGTCGTTGTGGCGATCCTAGGAGGAGGCCTATGTCCAGCAGTGGACGTCCATCGGCTTGCTGAGATGATGATGATGATGATACCCATGCGATGTGATTAATACTATAAACAAATATTAACTAGGTCAGATAGATATACAGACTTTAAGTGACTGGAAATTTTGCAGCACTCGTTGGTTTAATCGGTCACAAGATATAAAGATTGTATTTTCTAGTAAATGATAAAGATTATCACTTCAATGACTATCAGCATAATTTAGGTTTAGAATTATAATTAAATTAAATTAAAAATTATTTATTTCAGATTATTCATCAATGTCAAATTATAGTTAATTTGATTGTTATTCAACATCTAAATTGTGTGGCAATCCATTATAATTATTTTGATTCTCGTAGCTGTAGCATACTGAATGGCACGATAGACTAGCGATAGAAATGCGATATATAATATTATATTTTACATAACAAGTTTACATCTGAGCTCGACAGCTTGAACCGGGGTGGCATGGCAGTGACTCACCGCCGACGAATGAATACGTATTCTGCATTCAATCTACGTCCGCCAGTCAAGTATCGACTCCTATATGATAAGTCTCTTGACAGAATACCTTAAGCCTACGTATTAAGGAAGAAAATGTGTTGTTTTACAGGACTAGGCTCATGGAATGAACTATAGTGTAACGCCTTCCACACGAGACCCCGTGACAACAATGAATCATTATTTGACACCTTAGGGAATAACTCGTGAGAATGTGTCGGAAAACCTTTCATAGCAGTGTACATTTTTGATTAGAGGGTTAGAGAGATGCCCTGACTAACTTATCAGTCATACATACACCAGCGTGCGTCCTTCGTCAGTGGATAAAAAACATGGGAATGAATGGTTCATTTCGAGAAATTCTTAGTTGATAAAACTCCCATTTTCGAAAGGGCTTGATACGTAAGAGTTTACGGGTCCACAAGTTAGATATGAATATACAACAGTAAAATATTATTTTAAGTAATGTTGAGTAGAACAAGTCTAGGCTAAACAATGGAGAAAGTTAAATATCGGTCTGTAATCGTTTCTGTTTTGCCTACAATTATAAAAGTTGAACCGACAATACAATAGTGCTTGAAAATACAAGAGACTAATCAAACATAAGTCACAGAGAATGAAGTTAATGGAAGGTTTTCCTTACTATTTGTACAGATAGGAGTACAATCGGTTCATTTCTTGCTCTTCTTGCGAAATAACAGGACCACGACAATGGCTGTATTGCATCAAATCCTGCGACAGACAGGCGAGGTCGTCGAGTTCGCGAAGATATACAAAGTTTCTAATTCGATTAAACCTTTGAGCCGCCAATCAAAAACCAGAGGTCCTTTAGGCATTTTATAAAATAAAACAAAGTAATTTATGCGATGATGTAGAGTCGGGTCACGCAGATACCCAAATTTATTATTTAACTGGTAAATTTCCAAGACTATTGTAAAATATCCATCAATCAGTCCATTGTGCATTTTGTCATGACTACTCATATAAGAATTTCATTTGATTTTTTTCTTAGAAATAATTAACTCTAATGAATACGGTTAGTTACGTCATTACTTTATAACTATTGTATAAAACCAATTACGATAGAGGATCGGAGAAACGGTTAAAGTCAATAAAATAATGGCTAAGCAAATTGAACATAAATTAGAAGTGGTACACATGAACAGAAGAAGTAAAACAGCTAAAAATGTACGACATAGTCTTAATTGTAAAATAGCACCAAGGCAATTTCAGGAATCGATTGTAGCGTCGGATAATTGTAGATGGTCATATAACGTTCGTGCAGGGAGCCTGTGATCAGGTGATGATTACTATTGTTCTATGGATTATTCCGCTACAACGGCAAAGATGGTCACTTAGACTGTAATCAGAGAACTAGTAGGTCTACAAATTATTATGTTTATCTGCTAGTATTAAAATAAATAGGATGTAATTTAATTATTATAATAGAAAAATTATAGGTAAATAAGGATGTCTGGGCGTTCTTAGTTGATATCTTGACTGAGATCTCATTGTATGATTTGTGATTTGGTTAATATTACCTTCTTCTTTAAGGTTATTTAAACCGAGATATCAATAAAGATCATGAAATGTTTAGCAAAACTGTTCAAGATTACAGTCTTTCAAAATTGTTTTCATAATATTTAGAGCTATAATTTGTTTCATATCATCATCATGCATGACTATTGCAACTAGCAATTTCAAATATTTTTGCAATTCAGGAAAACATAAAATAGAGGTCGATCCATGGCCTAGTTCGCTCAGTTTTAAAAACAATTTTTTTTTTGTAGTCGCTACTCTATTGTGACAAACGTATATATGTTAATCTTAAAAATTTACAGAGCCTCAACTTAAATGTTACATGAACAGGGTGCTTCAGTCAGACCAACAAACTGAACAACTTTTTCTATTGAACCACAATCGAAATCGGAAAAAAAAATCTGCTGTTCCATAGAAAACGTCAATGCCTACTCTATCCAAATGTATAGAACAGGAGATATTTTTTCAAACGATTTCGATCTTGGCTCCATCATGAAAGTTGTTCAGTTTGATGGTCTGAAGCACCCTCATCAATATGTAAAGCAGTTAATTTTACACTGTGCTTTGCATGCAAGGCAGGGTTCGAAATTATGAAGATAATTATTTTCTTTGATAATTATCATGATAATTATCGGATAATTATCCGATAATTATATCGCCCTTTGTACATGTTTTCTCAACTTTGTGTATTATTATGTCCGTGTGTACCATAAAATGTTAATAATATAATAATAATTATTCAAGCTGATTATTAGTTTCGAGTAAAATTTCAAACTCAGAAGTTCTAAAATTGCAATTTTTGCTTTACATAATGCACTCGTATTCAGACCAACCAGCAACTAGTCTTCGGCATTTTCGTTTCGTATCACAATTAATAAGAATTATTGCGAAAAACAACAGAAAACTATTTCGTGTTAGTAAGCTTCTTTTTTCGCAAATCGTGATTGGATACACATGGCGTGAGATTGCTAGTATGTAAAAGCTTTTTCTTTTTCAGATTAATTTTATAATTATCAAGATAATTATCATGATAATTATCGTGATAATGATTAATGATAATTATCAATGATAATGATCAATGATAATTATCAATGATAATGATCAATGATAATTATCAATGATAATTATCAATGATACTTATCACTTCGATCGAACCCTGATACAAGGTTAATGATATTACTCTTGTAAAAATATTATTGTTTATTATTATTTCATTCTTAAGTAAAATGGATTTCTTATAATTATGTTTTCACATAAACTTCAAAGCAATCTTTTACATTCAAAGAATTTTTAGTACGGCATAGGTAGAATTTAAGCCTGTTGAACGTAAACTAAATCGATAATTTAAAATATGTCAATAACGCAATAAAAGCAAAGTAAGGTCAAAAATATATTGTCTATGCGTTGGTAAGTAAGGAAAACCATTAGCTATGAACACTGACGCAATGTAACAGCTATAAAATAGGTCGTGAAAATTCACTGTGACCTGCATCAAATAGGATTTTATCGGATGAGACCTCGTCACGTGCTAAGGGCAACCTTATCATAGGCAAGACAGACACGTATGAAGGCCTGTCAGTGGAAAACGCACTCTGAATTGATTTACACGAATATTTTAATAACATTAACTCAGTAGTAACTTAAATTGTAATACTAGACTTTAAAAATATGGAAACAAATGATGAACTATCCGATACGGTAAAGGATTACAAAACCTTAACGCGCTGTTAACAAGAATAATAGGTAGTTTTATTGCATTACTGTATTGTCTGGTGCAAGCTGATCCAAATTCATCACAAAATAAGAAGCGGCCAAAAAACGAGACAGATATTTCGACCTTGACCCCGTTAATAGAGAAATCGTCATCCGACGCCAGTCAACATTTCTAACTAATTTTTGCCCGTCAAATGCAAATGTCTGGTGAATAAATGTTTCCTCAATCACCATGTTAACGACTGCTCTACAAAGTAATGTATTCTTATCTCTATGCAAAATAAAAGTAACCAGGAAACAATAATTTTAATATGACAAACATAAAACAGGTTAAATTTGAAGTAAAAGAAGAACTTATAATATTTGTTTAAAATAGCGACCTGGCACTAAGCAAACATGTTTAAAGCTTATTCACACAAGGTGATCTGTCTCTATGTTTACTCGTCTATGTTTCAATTGCAGATTTTCGAAAGTTCAAATAGCATTGTGTAAATATGACTGGCTTCATTGTCTAGACTCAGAAAAAGCTGAGTAAAAGTGTGAAAACTAACTGTTTGTAGAACACAACCATGTTTTGGTCTTAAACTAAATTCCTGAACAGCTGTTTCGATAATATTAACGAAGATTACGAATTCGACAACACAACTGTTATGTAATAAACACTGTTTTAATATAATATTGATTTGTATAAGATTATGTTGTGGGACGAAAAAGAAACAATCTGTTAAAGGTGGGCGAAGTGGAAATTCCTAATAAATTACATTAGCTCGATTATATCATTAACTATCCGGTTTGAAAAGATGTCAAAAAGAAAGAAACGAGTGATTAAATCGTTCACGTCTGATTGGAGCACGGTATTTTATGCCCGCTTTGTTATAATTTTAGTTCAGTGTGATTAATTAGATTTATAATCAACACTGTTAATGTAATTTATAATTGAAAATCAAGAAACAGACCTACAAAAAGCTGTGTGTTTTGCCCTTATAGGAGAACAAACTAAGAAATATTTCGAGTCCGTAGCGAAAGTATTCGAGAATTTTATAATATGCGATAGAGCAGAGTCTGCGGTCATCGAACTAAACGTGCAGATATAGCTAGTTTTTTGCTAGAGCAGTCTCAACTGGCTCCAAGTTGCTAGCTAGATCGGCAATCTAATTATAGGGTCTTCTATCCCGGTGGACGCATACTTGCCTTAAACTTCAAGACTAGTTTTTTAGGGATGCTATCTAAAACGCGTATTACGACTGCAATGTTAACTTGCATTAAAATAAAATAATTAAGTAGATCCTTTTTAAACGGAAAAAATTGCATCTAAATATACGTCGGAAAATAAACAATGGTCTGGCGGTTGTTACACACGAAAAAAAAACTCGAGATAAATATCAAAATTAAAATGATTAGGTATAAAAATAGAATTGAACCACACAGGATAACAATTACACGTGCGTTTCAGATCAATAGCAGCAAACGAGCGATTATCAAGCTGAACTGACAATTAAATTGGACTTAGCTCTACAACTACCATCTATACTATAACATTATCGTTGACCAACGTGAGAATTATTTTAACAGGATGTATTATAATCTGAAAAGAAAACCAACAATGACAATTAAAAGTATGTATATAAATATATTCACTTGAGGTGATTCTCACTTGGAGTAATAGTATCAAACACCAAAACATTATCTTTACCGTGGAAATAAATAATTCTAAGACAAACACAATCTCATACACTAAAACCGAAGATAGACGAGCTAAAAACCCCATTTAAGCTAATAAAGGCAAACGGTATTTTCACAAGCAATATAGGTTTGTCCGTTACTTATTCAGTCTTACTTTACAGATAAGGATAAGTCATACAAATCGCGACATGATTGAATTTTCAATAAGGATTCGCAAATAGATATGAGCGAAGACCATGAAGACACGGCAAATTTTAGCTATCTGACTCTTAAAAATCATATAAAAATAACGTCCCTAATAGAGATATGCAAAGATAATACACGAACAAAGAAAAGTCGAAAAAGGATATGTAATTTAATTAAAAACATTTGGCAATCCAGTAGCGTCACAGAACTATTAGCAAAGTTCACAATGAGTCGTTAAATATTAGTGCCTCCTGTTGATCAAGAAAGGAAATGATGATGCGAATCGCAAACAACTGTGGCGATGGTACTGCGAAAATGTTAATCAACAACTTGATGTCGATAATCATCAAATTGATTCAGTCTAAGCAATGACAATTCTGTATAATGTTACATGAGAAGTTGTGAACACGTGACCAAAATAAATATGCATGAGGGAACCCTAGTAAGGGTTTTATTCTTATCTTGATTGTTGACTGTGATGTGAGAATATAAAGGATTTTGCTCGAAGCGTCGTAGCCTAGCACTAATGATTTCAAGAACTGCTTCTTTTTAATAAATACGACGATATTTGTATATATATGATTTTTTTTAATACACTCCATGTACACACGGCGACAGATCAACCTACCCATAGTTGAACTCTATGTTCATGGACATAAGGTCGAACTATGGGTAGTGATCTGTCGCCGTGCGTACTTATTAAAATAATACGATTGGAAAAATAAAAATAGCTATTCGAATGTTGTTGAAACTACTCAAACTCTCAAAGTCGAAAGCAGACTCTGATGGCTAAATGGTTGGTTTGGTACAAAATGGTGAATATGAAAACATCCGCAAGAGGAATAATTATCGGTTGGGTCCTCCATAACGAAGCTTGCGCCGACGCGCGGAGCAACGCTGCCAACTCGCATAAAAAGTAAAAACAAATCATAAAACCAGTTGTATTGTTCTTTCGCAAGAGACGACCTCAAGCGCCCGCTGTGATAAGAACAAGTAATTTTCATCGATTTTCAAACACGTGGCCAGAGTTTAACAATGACACATTTGAATTGCTAAAGCTAATTGTTTACCATTCACATCGCAGTAATTGTTATAAACGGAGCATTTGCGACGAAATGGACTAAGACCATGATACTTACACAATAAAATAAGTTATGGTTTACACACTCTATAGTGACTCATGATTTATAATCATGCAGAACTGAACATAAACGACGAATACGACAAACTAGAAAGCGACGCTTTAAAATCGCATGAAAAAACCTAATTTAACGTTACGAATCTTAACGGACGTCACGAAACGGTACCTTGTACAGTATATTTGACACAGTGAAAGTGAATCTAAAGCTATTTGGACTTAGTTTTTCATTATTTAATATCATCTAAAATTCTAAAGAACTGCTGCGATACCGACAGGTACAGAAAACAAAAGAGCTCAAACTAAACAATTACAGAATAAAGATAATGATTTTGAAATCACAAATGCAAAAGCTGTAATTGTGTAATTGCCTAATTGTAAAAAGTATATTAAAGGCCAAAACGTAGTTACTTTTCATTCCAAATACGTTTGGTTTGAGTTTCGAAGGCCGATTCAGCTGCATGCATGATTTGCATATGACCATAGTCGCCGTGACGGGGTGGCATCACGAAACATCACTAAAAAATCACCAAAACACAAGAAAATACTAATTTCACAACAATAAAGTCAATTATCACACCACCACTGATTTACATTAAATTAATTGCATATTTCAAACATGTTGTATTTTGAAGAAAATAACGTTTACTCTGATAATAAAAACAATCAATGCTTAATTACGATATCTTTTGATTTAATCAGTTTCAAATCAGTGCCAATAGGCGCAAGCACTACAGTAATATTCGATTAGCTCTCGATATAGTAGATAATATTGAGTATCAAATCATGTTATGATACCAATATTTATTGTTTTCAGGAAATGTATTATTAATCGATAGTTAAAAAAGTAGTTAAATCGCAGACCATGTGAAAGCATCAAGAAACCTGGGAGTTGCGGCAAAACAAGCAAATATTTCGATGTGAATGCGTTTGTTTCCTGAAAAGTGCACTTTCATTGATTTGGTTACAATCGCAATGTTGATGGATATTGAGAACAACACCCAGTGTTTTCAGAACTGCTGGCATATACAAACATGGGTACTAAGGAGTTAGTCGATCCAATCAGTATTTTTTTATAGTTTTCGCAACCTTTGTTTTGCAACGTATATATTTTATTATTGACAAAAATATACATGTGAAAAATGGATCAGAAATTTGAGATTGTGCAACCCGAGTAACCTAGGCTAAGTAATCAAGGTTGCTCAGTGAAACCGACACCGGTACATCCGTCTGCCGTCGTACCTTGCTTCACCACCCGCCAGTTTCCTTCGCTCTCTAGTCTTTGTGAATTGGTATGATTATGTTAATTGATTACAATGAAACATTGCATAAGTGTATGCTCATAACTCTATATCCTATCTAGGGCCTAGGGGCTATTTATTATAGGTTCGAAATGTACTATATTCAGAATATCCAAAAAAAATCACAAAAAATTAATGCTCGTTTTAAATGCATTGCACGAAGTTAGATTCCGCATATATGTAGCTGTTTTTAAATAGAATGTAATCAAAAGTTTAGAGGTTCACTTTCTTAGCCTAGTTTTCTGAAACTTCTGAAATAAAAAGCCAAACATCCGAGTCCTTAAGATCATTATCACTCACCATAAGGCTGAGACTGAGAGACAGGTAAAGCTCGATATTTCTTAAAACTACTAAGGTAAAACTTTAAGGTAACGACAATACTTATTAATGTCTACATTAATAAAACATTCACATCCATCCTAATATTCGCACGGTATATTGAGGAAGTTCAAAAGAAGAGGAACAAAAGGAAACGTCAAAAATGCAAAGCACAATCGCTTCCGATCGTTTCGGCGGTAGTATCTTGTTAATGTCACATTCATGGCTCACTTCCTTAGGTGGCTTCCAATCGCCGAACTGCGGAGAGGAAGACAGCGGCCGGTGCAGCGACCGACCGCGCAGCCGTAGCCTTGGACGCGAGCTCCCTGCATTCTAATCGGACGGCCTTGCGGAAGCGCGTGCCTCGGGCCTGCTCTCGTAACACGGGTCGACCGGCACCTTATCAACAGACTCGACAAAACCCCTGCGACATTCAGTTTCAGTTCACGTACAATCTACATCTTGCAACGATACAAGACCTGGCCAATAATATCAACCTACCGAACAACAGTTAAATGTACGACAAGGAAAATTAAAATCAATACGGTCAATAAATAAAAGATTCATATCGATTCCACGGAAAAAATTTCACATACTACAACGATGACAGATATGTGTTCATAAACTTACAGCGAATATCGACATTTCATTGGGAATGATTAGCGCGAAGCTGTGGTTCGCCGCAGGCCATCAGGTAGCAACCAGTTCCAGTTCAGCGAGTCGGCTTTGACAAGTAGACTTGGCGGTTGCATGGATACATCGACGACCCTAAAATATAGATCTTGCAAGAAGATAACAAATACTTACGGCATCGTATTAAGCTTCATATAAGTGTCAAGAGGCAGCGAATCGAAGGCATTTTTGTTGGGAACGACTGTCCCAGAGAGACGTCGCGCTGTCCTCATCCAGCTGCCTCTTTGCCGCCGGAACCCCTTATCCGTTTTCAACATTTGAAGATGACGCTTGACAATATCATGCCATTTCCACTTGACTGTGGCTGGAGAGTCGCTAGCTGCGTCTTCTTTGCATATTTGTAAACTGTCACTAAATCGTCTCATATTCTGTAGATACATTTCATTAGATTTAGGTGGAAGGCTTTTCCTTCGTTCGTCGGGAATTATTCCCGAATCTTGTGAGTTCTGTTCGGCTATCCACTTTGTAATAAAGTCATTCTTATCACAGACTTGCGTAATCACTGGCTCTTCTTTGGGCGGTGGTGGTATCCAATCCAGACTCACCCACTGACTAGATTTTGGTTTTGATTTAAATATAACATCTATTTCATCATCGCAATCCGAGGAGCCAATCGAACATACTGAAGTCTTTTTTCTTGGAAATCGAGAGCGGACAGACCTACAAGCTGGCGAAGAGGGTTCAGGGATAAGACCGCCTTCTATCGTTTCGTCTTTTCTAACATCCTGCAAACTCTTAAAGCACTCAATATTTACATAAGAGTTTTCGGAGCATGAAGAGTCGACACTAAATCTAGGAGTGCTTCTATTTAAAAGTTTGGACCTAACGACAACTTCTTCGCAACAGTTTTCGATGATTCCACCACCAGTCTCTCGCTCATTTGTTAGGGCGATTCGCCTTTCGTTCGAAATCTCGTTTTCCATTTCAATTATTTTGGCCATACTTGGAAAAGATCTTTCTTTTTCCATTTCTAATATTCTAGTAAATCTTTGAGAACCTTCCCTTTCAATGTCCATATTATTAGTGATCGTAGAGAAAGAATTATCCTCATTCAATTCTATAATTCTTGTGATTCTCTGTGGTGCATCGTTTTCTCTATCTATAAATACAGGTGATGGTGATTTACTACTGTTGAATTCGATTATTCTAGTAATTTTTTGGATGCTATCCTTATCAGATTCAGAATTCATTTTCTCTGTATTATAATCGTCTAGTTCTATTATCCTCGTTATTCTTGTGTTTGTACAATGATCATTTCCAGATTCTTTGTGAGTATATGATCTGACACTATCTGCTCCATTTTGACCGCTGTCCGACTCTTGCATTTCTAATATATTAGTAGAACTAAGAAACGACGATTTACTATCTACATCTAAAATAGTTTTGGTTGTAGAAGGTTTATTACAATGATCAAATAATACCTTGTCATCTAAAGAATTGCTACGACTTTTGGCTTTTTGAAGTGCACTTTCAGTGAGAAAAACACAGGGGACTTCTAATTGCATTGACATTTTTCTTCTTCGAGTCGAAATATTTTCTTTTTCTTGATTAATATCATTTTCGTCGTCTTCGGAAACCGCTGTGTGCGGTAAAACGAGAGGAGTCCCAGCCACCATACGTAAAAAATCCGTTACGGCAGCTATATGCGCTCCCGTCACTGCTCCTTGCAATTTAACACCGGATACTTGGTGAGGCACAAGTTGGTTATCGCGCATACACCAAACTACGGGCAGAGCCCCTTCAGACACCATCGTCGGGTCGTATTAATTGTTCAATCTGGAAACCTATCAAAAGGTTATAATTAAGACATTGGCATTAACTATTTAAAGTTCGATTAATTTCACTTCGCAAAATTCCGATCACTGGCGCATTTCCGGGCTACGTCCTACACTTCGAAAATAAGAAAAGTACAAGAAGTCAAACATAAAAGTTTGTTGACGATTGGGCGGCATAGCGCGTACGCGGCGCGGGTATGGGCGGTTAGAGCGCGGCGAGCGTGCCCGTGCGCGTGCGAGCCCGGCGGAGGTCGCGAGAGATAAGGCGGAGAGAGTCGCACGGGCAGCGCTGCCGCAGCCCGCGCCGCCGCGCCGCCGCCCGCCCCGCCACTGCGCCTCGCCATCTCCTCCGATCATACATCAATTTTTCATCTGATGCACTCCTCGAGTGAATTATGTAACAGTAAGGAATGATGACCCATATTGGTAAGTCAATGCCCATATTCAACCCTTAGCTATATTTTCGGATAGCAATCAATGGAAAATTATTCACAGGTCTGGGCTAACTTCAATAGCTTTATTTTACGTTTTTCTAAGACCATCCATGTTTCAAGTTTGAATTTGAAAATGCTCTCATTATTTAGTTTCTTTTCCTAATCTGTCTCCAATTTTGCAAAATATGAAAGCAAAAGCTTGAGCTTTTGCTTGCTTGGATTTGAGTCAAAGTTAATTTATCTAAGACTAGAGAAGCAACTTGCTCCGTCTTTGCCCAGTTGGAATCTATTAATACAAGGTGTTACGGTAAATAGTTGCATTACTTTAATGGGTGATTAGGTGATTACACTCACGATACTAAACAACTTTCCCTAAGTAAACTATAAGAAAATAGCAAAAATAATTTTGGAATTTCCATACTAAATGCAATCAGCCGATCGAACGTTTGTAGGAAAAGATGACTTTTTTTGTGATTTTTCCTTTGGGGAAGTTTTGTTCAGTATCATGAGTGTAATAAAATCACCCATTAAAATAATGCCACTGTTTACCCTAACACCCTTTGTACTGTATTTACACATAAACCTTCCGGAAGAAATGATCTAAATGATGGTAAAAACCGCATCAAAATCTATTGCTTAGTTTAGAAGAACTAAGCGTACAAAGCAATAGCGACTTTGTTTCATACTATTTTGAGATGACGTAACCCCTACGAACCAAAACTGTAAAACAATCGTTTGCGGTTCACGTCTTTTAAATAACAGATCGTTGTCGGCAATTTAGATTCGTGGTAGGTACCTACTTCGTCGCGTATAACCATTGCATTTGATCTTTTACTAAGTGGATTCTGAAGTTCACTTTTGCATGTAAAGTGTTTAAAAGGCGGCTATTGCATGAGCCAGCATGGCCAGTCATAAGTCACCCCATCTCATCTCAGGTCATCCTGTCGGGTACAGTTAGGCCGCTTTGTGCTGGCCCTATTCGTGCCAGGGCGGTCCATCACTCGGCCGTCGAGCCAACGCAATACCGCAAGCTTTGTGCAACCACCTCTACATCTACTTGAATGCCAGTTCAACAGACTGATCTCTTTTTAGAAATGCAAGGAAGAATCTTCCTTTTATTTCAAACTGCTCAAGCAGTTATAATTTTTCATTATTATAAAATACTATTTAAACAGCAGCACTCGAATTATGTTGCGTATAATTATAATGCACTCTGTAAAGCCGTAGAATAACATAGTATGAAAAACTTTGTAGCCCATCCCACCCATCCCCTAGACGTAAAAGCCTATTGCAGCTATCTTTAGAAAAACCGGATGAAAATAGATTCAATGAATAACAACTAATGAACAACGTTGCATTTTATGGAAGAGTCATATAAAAATAGACTTGGTGCAGGCATAGTAAACCATAGAAATGTGTAAATGCTAGTTGGACAGTTAGGATCGGCGCCGGCGCAGCTTGCGATGCGCCACCCGTATCTGGGACAGACAACTTAGGTTTTAATTACGTACCGAGTCTAATGAGCTCTTTGTTGTAAGTGGAATTACATTCAGAAATATTTAAGCTAGATAAATACATCGTACTGTATCAAGCAAGAAAAATGTGTCGTAAATATATTTTATTTTACATGGCTCTTCGCTTGCAGCCGCAGTTCTTCTCGTTCTCGTTCTCGTTAGGAGGAACCTGTTAAGGGCTGAAAACTCAATAATATTAAATAAATGTACCTATAAAATTACCTAAAAATTTAAACCCTTATTTCATTGACACATTGACAAAGAACAATGGCAGATTTGGACCCAGCCGTTTTTACGAAAACTAAAAGCCCTTCAGGACGGCGGTCATAATTATTATAAACAGAAAAAATTAAGGCATTTTTAAAAAAAAACTTCCTGATCTATAGAAGTTCGGGTTCAAAAGTAGAAATTACTAGTAAATAAAATAGACAAATCATCCAAAAAGCAGTAGCAAAACGCAACCATGACAGCTATTTTCATCTATAATTATCACTGAGGTAGTTTTTGGACGTTACGGAACGTATTTGGCTTTATTGAACTGAGAGTGCGTGTGATTTCGTTTGATTCCATTATCATGTACGGTTATCGTGAATTTTCAAAACACAATGAATGCGTAGAAGATTGAGTGGGCTATCTAATAAGAAAGATTATGAGTTTCACACACTTGATACAAAAGGTATCATAAGGAGAATTACCTTTCCCCCAACTTCTACAGATTACAACCAATTTCCTTTTTTGTTAGTTTTGTTTCACTCTACACGTATTACTAAGTTTCATTCATGTATGGGACCTATATGTCTGGGTCTCACATTACATGGCCTTCCGCCAAACTTCTTTCTATTATGTATTAATGTAGGATCAAAGTTTTATCACCTACATAATTTGAACATCCGGATGTTGTAAAAACTGAGTTACTTAACCAAGGTTGAACATATGGCGTTAAATTGTTTTAAAGTCTGTTTTTGTGAAGTTTGATTAATTTCACTTTGATTGCGATTGAACAATAATTTCGACAACTTCATGACGTACGTGATAATTTTTAGCGACGGACTATGACGTGAATGACCTCCGAAAGCAAACAAACTCGCATGAGTTTCAAGAATTGCTTTCGATTTAGCGGAACGTGGGTTTCACAGGCTACAGGAAAAAGGCTGTATTTTAATGTGGCTCTTTTATTAAAACCGTTGTTACGTCTTTGATCTCAGGCGTAATGAATGGCGTTGGCAAAATCGAAGAAGACAAAGGTTAAGGGCGTTCTCCAGGCCACTGCTAAATTCACAGAATGCAAATTGCAATATACAACGGAGTTAACTCTGTATCATTAATTCGTTGAAAAATAAATAATTCTTTCGATTTAATATCTACAAGGAACCGTTTGCCGTAATAAATGGCCGCATGATTTGCGAACGCAGGAATTTTATTGTTTTGTGATTAATAAAGCTGGTTTGACATCTGGTAAACTTTCACTCATATTTTTTCGACCCATTTATTCGAAAATAAGTAGGTGAAGTTGAAGAATGTTATTGAATGGTGTTACCTGGCGGAAAAAATAGAGCAATTTATTAGATAGATCATTTCATTACCGTCTCCGTAAAGATTTAGAAGCGCCAATGTTTAATGAGGCGTTTTAATGTCATGTGAATTTGTTAGGGCAACGTTTATGTAGACCAGTGCAGCTAGGGTTGCCAGGTCTTAAAACCGAATAGCCGGATATACCAACCAGTTTAGCCGGACATTTGGGTAAAAAAGCCGGACACCCTTAAATATTAAGGATTTTTTTGTCTTTGTATTAATGGATGAAAAAATGTTTAATGCAAAACCAGGCTTTTTTGATCATTTACCATAAAAAAATCTAATGAAATGACATTAAAATTTGATTAATTAAGTCTTCTTTATGATTAATCTTCTTCTTCTTATCGTGTGGGCAGAACCCTGGTGTCGGAGTTTTTTCAGACCGCCTTACGGCCTCTGACGTGGTTTTTATGTAACGACTACTACCACAAGATATAGTAGCCGGGACCAACGGCTTAACGTGCCATCCGAAGGACGGAATCATTTTTCTTTTCAGACAATCAGGTGATTCAACCTGTAATGTCATAACCAACTGGGGAAAAACGCACAAAATGACATATCACTAGGTGTCCCCCGTGGGAATCGAACCCACGACCTCCGTGTCGAGAGCCCAGTGCTCTTAACCATTAGACTACAGAGGCAGTTAATGATTAATCATTCATTCCCTACTTAATATTTTGCAATTTGCAATGGAGGACCAAATTAAACAAAACTTCTTCACTAAATAAACTTTAAATTTTAAGTAAGTACTTAGCCGAAACTGCTTTAGAAGCTCAGTTTTCTTCAAAATCGAGTAGACTGGTTAAATTTTAAAAGCCTAACAAAAGCCGGACAGGCCGGACACCGTCTAATTTTGCCGGACACACATCCAAAAAGCCTAACTATGTCCGGCTTTATCCGGACGCCTGGCAACGCTAAGTGCAGCGCTAGCACAGTTCGAGGAAGCGGTCGTCGACGCGATGCTGGCGCCAGGAGGTGGCGCCTGCCCGGGCAATCTGCGACGCTCGATTTTTTCCTCTCGACATAATAAATATTAACCGTACTTTCATTATAACAACGTCATCCCGTCAATAAACAAATTACTTATGAGTTTGTTTTGTTAAAGAATACAATTTTTAAGAAAAACATACACTGAAGGTATTATGCAATACATGACCCAATTTCCTATTTAAGACACCTTTACAAATATTGCTGTAATAGTACCTAAAATAAAAACTGATCGATCGATTTAAAATTTAATTACCTTGTAGAGTCACACGTAGTTCTGAAAACAATTGAGTCGGTAGTATGGATAATTTGCATTTGTATTACATAAATAACCTTCATTATTTAAGCAAATTTACCGCCACAACAAAAATTCGGTGTCCCGGATATGACCACTAAAAGGCGTGAAATTGTCATAAAAGGTCGCCAGGCATTTTGGCGTCACATAATCTGAGGCAGTCAGCAAACGGAGGACGGTCTTCAGTATTGAGATTGGGCGTGTAGATAGATCTACTTACATAATTGTTACAATTCTAACAATGATTAGATTCCCCAAACTTCACGTCACTAAAAAGTCACGATATACAGGGTGTTCGGGTAAACAGTTGCATTACTTTAAGGGGTGGTTGTACCCATGATACTGAACAACTTTCCCTAAGAAACCTATAGGAAAAATGCGAAAATTTTTTTTGGACTTTCCATACTACATGCAATCATAACATAAGTACATAACACATGCAAAGACATAATACATGCATAATAAATACTACATGCTGATCGAACGTTTGTATGGAAAGATTTTCAATATCTATCATGGGTACAATCACCCCTTAAAATAGTGCAACTGTTTACCCTAACACCATGTAAATAAATGCATTTAATTTCACATACTTATACAGACAGGGTGTAACAAAACACCCTAGTAATACTTAAGGGGGTGCTTCAGACCATCAAACTGAACAACGTTCACTATGGAGTCAACTTCGAAATCCCGAAAAGAAAAATCTGCTGTCCCATACATTTTATTTAGTCGAATCGTTACTGCAGTTTTGTATGGAACAGCTGTGATTTTTTCATAGTGTAAGTTGTTCAGTTTTATGGGCCGAAGCACCCCCGTAAGTATTACTGGGGTGTTTTGTTACACCCTGTATAATACAATACAACCAATCAATCATAAAATGTTCATGTCATCATCATCAATAATTCAAGCTTGTCATAGTATTCCACAAGCACTATTATTACTAAAACCGTGACCATATTGAAGGTTTCCAGCAATAACAAAGCATTAAATAGAGCTGTGAAGAAGATGACGCAAAAATTTCTAACCTTGTTGACGTTTATGAACAACAAGCAGAAACATCTTCAACAAATGAAGAATAATTAGGTTATTTACATAATATCAATTGTTACTGGCTTCCTTCTTGTTTTATTCTGCAATTCATTTGTGTCTATGACAAAAACTTTTCCTAATTTCATATACATCTTGATCTTCTAGTTCTATGATCAACTAACTTCAAATAAATCCAATACATTGATGATCTGATATAGCATATTCTGTACGGGAAAGATGAGAAAATGCGAGGCGCCAGTAGAAGGAATGAAAAATGTTCATTATTAGCACGTTAATGTGCAATTTAATTTGCCTGTCGTAACAGTCTCGAGGTACGTCAATCTCCAGATTACGGTTTTAAGAGCGTTCTAGACGCAAGCGTAGAAAGTTGCGGCGCGACTGGACGGCGCCTGAGCATGTCCTGCGATCCGCATTCTCCCTTCAGAGCTTAAAAATAAAACTAAAAACATAAAATTGCATCGTAAAACTAAACAAAGTATATCGCGCAGTCATGTCTCCACGAGAATAAAAGATAGACAATCAAAAAGCCTACCGATTAAAAGTGGAAAAGATAGACAAAGTGGCTAAGAATGGTGGCTAAATGGCTAATGACCTAGAATGGATCATTAGTAACAGGATAGCGAAGGGGCATATTTAATGGAAGACTAAGAAATTGATTAAGGCAGTATGCTTAGACGAAGACGATTCAATTCATCAATAATGCTTTGGTGTGCGTCTACTTTTTATCGTACCGAGGTATTTTTACACAAGAATATTTAATGGAAGGCTAAGAAATTGATCAAGGCAGCATGCTTAGATGAAGATGATTCAATTCATCAATAATGCTTTGGTGTACGTTTAATTTTTATCGTACCGAGATATTTTTACAAAAGGTAGATAACTTACTAGGAACGTGAGCGTGTACGATTTATTCTATCTGACTTGATTACGGAATACCATTGCTTTGACATAACAGCTGGTAAAGATGTAACATGTTGACTTTGAGGCTAAACGATTTGCTATATTTACATGAGATGAAAGAAAACGTATCTCACAAAAGAAATAATACTAAGATATCTCACAAAAAGAAATAATACTAAGATTAACGATCATAATCAGATTCCTTATGACACTCTTATGTAGAATTCCGTTACCAATTTAATTTCACGTTTCGTATCATAAATCATATCAGACAGCAAGCAAACGTCATATATTTTTGTGTTACTGCAGTGAGATTTTCATCTCAAGGAACGTCGCAGGTCGTGCTCCACACAAATAGTATAAGAGATAAGTGTACTTTTTGCAACCATCAGCAGCAAGGCTGATTCAGTGTTTATATGATGGGGATGGACCAGGTCTGCCGGCATAACTCCAGTCGGTTTAGGAGTTACTGATGATTAAAGGTCTGTACAAAATTAACGATCAGCTGTACGGCTGATCGTATGATATTGTTGTAGCATGCACTGCAGCTATGTGAACAGTACAAAAACTGTTAAGTTCTGTCAGTCGGTTTAGGAGATACAGCCAGTCAAAGTTCCGACCTTTGAACGGCTGTATATCCTAAACCGACTGATGAACCATGTCAGTTTTTGTACTGTTCACATAGCTACAGTGCATACTACAACAATAACATACGATCGTTAATTTTTTACAGACCTTTAATCATCAGTAACTCCTAAACTGACTGAAGTTATGCAGGCAGACCTGGTCCATTCCCATCACAGAGAAGCTCTACACCCATAAACACTGAATCAGCCTTGCTGCTGATGGTTGCAATTGCAAAAAGTACACTTATCTCTCGGAATAAAATATAAGAGACCAATTGGAATCTTAGAACAAAAAAATTGTTATTTAATCTCAACTGAATATTGAATAGAGATTGATTATCATGTTCACGAAATTCCATTCCAGTAAATTGTGTGAGAGGCGAATGTAATGTACTGAAAAAATATTTTTGGGAAATAACATGCACTGTTGTCTTTATTGTTATTCAAATGTATGTTCTCTTTTGGTGTGCAATAAAGTATAATTGAATTGTAGTAGGTCTAGCGTAGGTCTTAGTAAACATTTTTTTAGCTTCCAAGTAAATACCTATGAATGCTCAAATCGTACATAGGGTTGCACTGTAATATCTGTGCAATCATGGATTTTCTACATAAACCATCCATAATTTCACCAGTAGTTCCCAAACTCTAGTCTACTGTAACAGGGAGTGAGCCCGTCCCCACTTTTAAATGAACAGTGGATATAATACACGATACGAAATTAAAGACTGTTAGGTTTCCTCACGACGTTGTTTTGCATTATTCTCATTAAAAATAGTTATTGTAAGATCCGAACAAAGAATTAGCAAGAGATGCACCCGTGGACTTAAAAGAAACTCAAGAGATTTCATGAAAGAGCCTTAACCCACATTTCAAAATGATTACAAAGGAATGTCACGAAGTAGCTAAACATTGTTTAGACTTTAGATAATGGAGGTGTATAAACAATCGCTTCTGCGGTCGCCGCGCGGGTCGATGAACGACCTAGCTCCGAGAGAGGCTGTTTCCTCCGACTAGAGTTCTGTATGCCATACTTGTGAACACATAAGGAAATTAATACACGAGTAATTTATGCATTAATTTCCTTGTCTTCCAGACGTTTTCGCAAAATTTAATCAACTTCGGATAAAGTTAAGGGGATTCAATAAAATAAATCTCAGTCACTTCATGAATGGGAAAACTAACAATATTTTGGATTCGTTGATGACGTAAAATCTCTACATCAAAAAATTTTGAACATTAAAATATTATGTTCTTGTTACACTTGATATGAACTATAATATAATTAGGAGGGCGTTAACTAAAAAGAAATTAATCATGTGAAAGAAATGGCAGCAGAAAAACTGCAGCAATCAGAAAAACGTTGCAAGCTACAATCATTGCATTCGCGAAAAGAAGATTAGAAAACAACACTTACATAAAATTGGTTATGACATTTTGTGTTTATGTCGTAGCATAGGGTTTAATGAACGACCTCACTTACACTTTTGCTGACAGGTGGTACCGGACGTATCATACTCTCTAAGCAATAATAATTACATTCGCGCGAGTAGTTGACGGTACACATACCAGTTTCGGTGACAAGTTGCAAAACTCTCACTTGCGGATGTCGCATCTCGTGCGCGACGCTCCATTACCAATAAATTGGCACTAACAAAAAATATCATTTTCGCTGATCAACGTTTCTAATCTCCTCATCATATCTGGGTCAACGGAAATTTACGACGCGAACGAGCGAACCACTGAAAGCCTTTTACATCATTCCTCGGAGACACCTGGTACCAGGATCCGATCTGCTCGAGACGTATGCTAATTGGCGGGATTTTTTTTAATAATTATTTTGTCGCTGCCAACCAAAATCATATTTGCTGACTGGCGATCACTTAAATGTTAATTTGTAACGCAACATCACATTCAATTAGATTTGGATTCGCAATTAAGATTAGCAACAACGACAACCTGACATATTAGAAGACAGTGAAAATGTCTTGAATGACAGGCGCATTTGAGACTGCTAGATGAATGCAAAAGAAATAAACAAACTGGGAACAGGAGAAAGTGTATGTAAAATAACATAGCGAAACATTGCAGACGAAAATGATCAATAATCGGCGTGGGCGCCTGCCACAGTGCAATGTTAATTGAAAGTGCCATCACTTGCAGGCACTCTGTTCTGTACCAGATCGAATGTGTGTCAAGACGTTTTCACGGTCTTGGCGTTGGTCTATACAAAATCGACCATGACATAGGTGTGTATTGTGCTGAGCGTGGGTGGCTTTGATATAACATCTGTCCTAACCTGAGTCCCCTTTCGTTTAATTATACAATGCCTGTAAACACAAGTGTTTTCTCAATAATCCGAGGATTTGATGTCGATTAAACAATAAAACACTTTTAAATATCCAAGTTTTATGGTTTTCGTAAGAAGTTCCTGGTTTTAATGGATTAGATTGGATATTTGCCACTTCTTTAATGATCAATGTGACATAAATAGGTACTAGAAGACCCACGTTTGCCGTTTTCTACTATTCTAGATAAATAATTTTGTTACATATTGCAAAAGGGTACGTACAGCAAGATAAATTACAAACAGTTTTCTGGCCTAATTCCTAGTAATTTACAGAGCGCAGAGTTAGAACTCTGGAGTTACCAGCAGCACGCACGCGACATTACGCAGTCTTCAAATGCAAGGGAAATAGCTCTCCGGCCATTCTGTAATCTACCCAACATGCTCATTTCAGTTTCGTCATATCTGGACACTTTCTAAAGAAACTGCAACAAGTAATAACTGTGGCAGGCAAGACGCGGCCGGCCTTCCAGTGGAAACATGCGATAATAAGGTATAATTGCACACCACCTTTGCGACTATATTTAGCTGCAAACACTCTGGAACTAGCTGCGCATGCGACTAGTGCAATTACGTAAAGCGGTTGAGCCATTTCTAATCTAAAAATAATCGCAGGCTGTACAGACATCGGCGCCACTGGAATCGTACGTGAAAGTTAAGACAATTATTTTTTCATACCATAAGGCGTGCATTAAATGAAAAATAACTTCATTTGAATGAGCGAGGTAATCAGACCCATATTTTGAACATCCGGCGGGTTTAATTAGTAGGTAACCAGCCCTAGATCCTAACCCAGATTCGGTTATGGCTATTTTGCTGTAGTTGTTGTTGTCTGGTTCCCATTATAAAGGCATTGTAGCCTCAATTTAGAGTCCGAACAATGTGTTATATTATTTATTAACAGACAAAGGGATACGCAGGCAAAAATAATTGTTCTGACGATTTCATAAAAAACTGCATTGGTCTGAATATGTCTGTCATCAGTATACACTAATCCTATAATTAGATAAACAAGTAAACAGTAATCGCCAGTCAATATTATGGGTCCTGACATTAATATTTTACCGCAGCATATCCGTGACATGAACTAATACATCACTGGCGCCAGTGCAAGCTAATCATCCGTCTGCGCGTGCGATGCGAATTTTCCCCAGTAGTCGGACCATTAGGAAGCTATCATTAACGCGGCGACAGGGCGGATCGCCCTCCGCAACCGGCTAAGAACCAGCACTTTATTTAATCCTTCACGTACAAATTAGGCTTCAACTCGGTAAGTAAACGAAGTCCAAAAACGATTTCAATCATGCATAAGTTAAAGCTTATCCGACATTTGAGTCGACTGACACGAATCTTGATTAAGTTTATCGTCCGTTATGTTTTATTGGAACTTAATTTCGGGGCATGCGGAGGAGAGATCAGAACGAGTCGAGCATAGCCGATGCAGTTTGTCTAGTTGCGTAGATACGGGGCAATGCTCGTACGCGACACATCGTCTGCAGTGACCTTAATTGCACATGCGATCTGGGCCGCTGCTCTCTCTTAAATCAAACTCGTAGGCCCTAGAACCCCACTTATCAGCGGAGATGGGTGGATCATCCGCCCTATGGCACGTGAGACGTGTTCGGTGCCCTGTGCCTTATGCAACCGGAGCCAATGACCGCTCCAACTTGTTTGTGTACTTTGATGTGATGTAGGATATTTTGAAGGGGCTTTTTTAATGTTTCTATAGATCAGGGTTGGATTTTGTACTATAATTATAGTATTTATACTATAATTTCGCCCTTGGTACTATATACTATCCACATCTAAGGATAGTACTATAAAATACTATAATTTCAAGTTTGGATCATTGAGAAGCTCTCAAGCTCTATTTCACCGATATGGCACTTTCAGAGCGCTTGATATCTGGCCAAATAATTCTTGATTTGCTAAGAGACCCATACATGAAGCTATATTATGAATTCATGTCCTGAATTATTAGTTCAAACAATTTACTAAAGTGTCTTTAATGCAATCTCAATACGTATTTTTGCTAGACTACCTACGTACCAAGACTAAGATACGAAACTGCCACGGATGAAGATAGAACTAATAGTAATATTCAAGAACCGATGAACTTAGTAGAAGAGGAAAAGGAAAATTTTGCCTTGACTGGTCTGGTGTTGATTTTAATTACTATTTATGTTTATATATCAGCCGTCGTTGTCCCATTGTTGGGCAAAGGCTTCCCTCCGTTCTCGTTCCCATTTATGTTTAATTAAAAATAATTAAAGTGTACTATAATTTTTTATAAATACTATCCTTTTCATTTTTTTGTGCTATCTTTTTCAACGTCCCTAAATCCAACCCTGCTATAGATGGCTATCGCATCGGATGTTTTGTGAAAGGCTAAGTCACGATGTTATTCATTATAATAAATTAGTTTCTTATTTAGACACCAATTAAATATCGATTATGTGCGTGGAAGGTATCGCCTGGTACGTAAACATTAATTTTAATATTTTCACCAAAGAACCTATCTACTGCGACGACGATGTATAGGCGTTTCTAGGTGTTCCAGACAGGCGTGTTAAAGTATCTATTTGAAACCACAATTTATGTCCGTCGAGTGTAGGTTTACAACGTCGTGTGAGGGACGGGAGCAGGGCGGTGAACTCAAACGCATCCTGTCTCCGTACCCGGTGATGTCGGCCAGCTGTCTTTACTAGGAAATGTGGGTTTTTAGAAGCCGTTAGTGGCACGCCCCGGCTCACACATCATCACCGCTGGGTCAATTGGACGCTTTAACTTTTCCGTACCGACACCAGATTTCTAAATACCAAACTTTACTCGTTTAAACGTAATTACTTGCCTCATTCCGTATGGTAAGATAATATTTCAAACAAATTACAAAATTTTGCAGAAATATTTACATTAAGTGCAGTCGATAAATATGCACTAAATTAACATAACCTGCGGGTAATAGACCTTTAACGAGCCCACATGATGTGTAATTTAATTCGAGGACATTGATTCTAAAATCATCGTTGACATAAAAGTGTGCATAACTGACAAAGGATTTAAGGCTATTATGGTGACAAAGAAATGAAATGTGTGATGATAGAGTGACTGTCAGTAAAAATGCTAATGTTTATTGATGGTTGATCAGAATGCGGTGGCGCAGTGTCATGTGTCGGCCGGTTGACGTCGCGAGCCGCAATTCGACGAAGCGGCAGCTTCCTGCAGCCAAGGCATGCGTATGCGCCATGAATAAACACGTCTTACACTCTACCATATCACTGGCCATTAGTTCAATCGATTTAGATAACATTAATTGTACAGCTATTAATTTTGATTGAATGTCCCATAGTTTGTTCATTCAGTAATTATTTCAGCTAAATTAAAAACATGTTAATCTTGTAACAGCAAGATGCATTTAATTCGAAGTAAAAAAAAAAAACATCGAAATATTTGTGATGCTTTGGAAAATACTTTTGCATGCAGCGTTTTTAAAACTTTTTTCAATAATTATAGAGCACAAGGGACTTTGATTCATTTGTGATCTTTTTCATTACGTATTTATACAAATATACATAATATATTGTATTGGTAGTTTCACACGACCATTCGGCCGTAGAGAAATACCATTAAACCGATAGGATAACTAGTACAGTCGGCGTTCAAAGTATCACAGACCGACTCTTTGTGGGATTCCGGTCGCAGGTTTATGTCACGCAATATTTACTTAAAATGTAAGTTATTTCTTAACCAGAGTCGTTAAAAGTAATTACGTCGTAACAATAGAATAGTTACAGTACAAGTCCTAGGGCTGCACGGTGGGGTTAGTGTTTTCTTATACTTAGGACCCATAAAATGTTTGTTCTGCAGGCCTCGATGGTTTTATTCAAATCGTCAAGCAGACCGTTAAGCAAGCTGCAGTAAAGGAATAGCTATTAGTTGGGTGTCCGTGAGGCAGCGGCACGACGCCACAGTACAAAGCAAAAGCTCGCAATTTTAATATTTGTCTTACAATTTGCTTGTTTGTCTAGGAACGGCTTCGCTGTAAGCCCACCGGTTTTACCGAGACTGCAGAATGTGTGTTTGTTTTCCTCAGAATTGCCGATTTGCTACCGCGTTCGCTCGTAAGTATCTTCGTCTAAGTGCAGTACACTAGAGGACTGTTTAAAATTCATATGCGATTAAGTCGTCAGTGCTACTGTTTGTCGAAGCTGGCCTCGATTGTGCGGCCGCCTGGTCGTCGTGGAAGTCGTGCGAAACGCTATGCAGTTTTAATTGGTACTGTCTTTCGTGCCTCTGTTTTACTTATTATCTGTGAAGGGCCTTTATTGTTCAAAGAATCGGTAGTAAATTAGTACTATTAGTACAAAGTGGGGCATAAAGTAAAGGCGAATCCAGATCGCAACAGTAGGATCAGATTTAAATGTTTATACAACGTGTTAATGAATTAACGCAAAACTAGAAAGTAGTTTGGTTAGAATCGAGAGCAGAGTCGAATTATCATGGTTTCAACATAGGTAATTTTTTTTGAAATATTAAATAATTCGTTTGCAAAATTTAAAATTTTCTGAACCCTATGTCAACCCACCGCACGGGCACACTCACCCTACTTACTACCAAAACAAGATTATAAAAATGTATCCATGAGTACGTTAGCGCTTTCTTTCAGTGCTGATATGATAACAAAACATTTTTGCCTCAAAACTTAAAATGCGAATAACTTTAAATTTTAACTATCAAAATAATGAAATTATTGTTTCAATCTAATTATTTTGTTATAAATCAGTTGGGGTGTATGAGGTTTTGCGCTAATTCATTAACACGTAGATGCCAAAGAAAATTGGCAGATTTGGACCCAGCCATTTTTACGAAAACTAAAAGCCATTCAGGACAGCAGTCATAATTATTATAAACAGAAAAAAATTAAGGCATTTTAAAAAAAAAAACTTACTAGAAATTACTAGTAGCATAGACAAATCATTCAAAAAGTAGTAGCAAAACGCAACCACGACAGCTATTTTCGTCTAATATTAACTTATACATACAGGGTGTAACAAAACACCCTAGTGCTTAAGGGGGTGCTTCAGACCATCCATCTGAACAACTTTCACTATGGAGCCAACGTCGAGAAAAAATAAAAATAATCAGCCGTCCCATACATTTGAGTCGAGACGTAACTGCAGTTTTGTATAAAAGAGTGGATTTATTTTCGCGATTTCGATGTTGGCTCCATAGGGAAAGTTGTTCAGTTTGATGGTCTGAAACACCCCTTTAAGTATTACTAGGGTGTTTTGTTACACCCTGTATTAATCACTGAGGTATTTTCTGGTCGTTACGGAACGTATTTGGCTTGGTTGAACTGATAGTGTATGATTTCGTTTTCTTCCATTATCATAATATTGTACGGTTATCGTGAATTTTCATTAAAATAAACACAATGAATGCGTAGAAGATTGAGTGGACTATCTTATAAGAAAGATTATGAGTTTCACACACTTGATACAAAAGTATCATAAGGAGAAATACCTTTCCCCCAACTTCTACGGGTTACAATCAATTTACTTTTTTGTTAGTTTTGTTTCACTCTACACATATTTAATAAGTTTCATTCATGTATGGGACCTCTAAGTCTGGGTCTCAAAATACATGGCCGTCCGCCAAACTTCTTACTGGTCTAGTTGGTCAAGGTGCCGGATTTCTCGTAATCATTGTCGTTGATCATCATGCCAAAGTTTTTGGCTAAACTAGAACGTTCTGTATCCATAAATTCATTGATGGTGCTATTTATTCGTCCTTCACGACTGACTAACTCTTCTAAAGAGGCATCGGATCGCAACGATCAGACACGACAAAGCCTGAATGATGACAATACCAAGGCTGTGATTTTGCAGTATTATCAATGACATAAAGGACGTCATTGCGAAAAGGAAATTAATTTATGTTTTCGTGCTTATGTACGTTGATTATTCTGCCTTTTGACGTACCTAGGTAAGATATTCTAGAAAAGAAGGCCTTTATAAGTAAACATCTGACTAAATGGCTGTTTTCGTAAAATACCCAACAATCTTGTTGAATAATATGTTGCGCTTGACGATAAATATTCTGATGGTTAAATACTTTTAATGAATCAAATGTCATAAAATCACAATTGATGGATGGTTATTAGGTATACTTTAATTGCGTAATGGTTGATAGCGTACTACTGCTGTTTTGATAATATTATAAACATATTAATCAAACGAAATACGTTGGCGCCAGACTCTTGGATAAGTTTTTATAGGAAACACATCATTTGACATAATGTCAAGACATGCGGTCAGTTATGTTGTTCCATGAATATGCAAACAGGATGAAAGTTAGAGGTAGGTCAGTGACAAGACAAATTACTGTTTTAACTTATGCTTATGGGTCAAATAAAACTAGGTAGGTGGTTACACCTACTCAAGTTTAACGGATGACTTAATAACCAACTATTTGAGAGTTTGTTTACATTTTAAAGAAGATGAAGTGTAGTAGGTATTAAATGTAATATAAACATTTTTCAGTCCAAAATAATGGAGTGAAGTGAAGTGTGTGAAAAACAGCGATACCACCACACCATAATCACTATGGGACCAACATCGAAATCGCGAAAAAAAAAAATCTTTTGTCCCATACATTTAGCTCGAGTAGATCTGTAGTTTAGTATGGATCATCGCAAACGCATCGTATCATGGCGATTATGGCAAATCTCCTCAATTTGGGGGAGGCCAATGTCCAGCAGTGGACGTCAATCGGCTGGTATGATGATGATGATGATTTTTTTTTCGCGGTTTCGATATTGGTCCTATAGTAAAAGTTGTTCAGTTTTATGGTCTTAATCACCCCCTTAAATGTTTTTTTGTATTTTTGTAACACCTTGTATAGTACTGACATAGACCTAAGTTTCGTATTACTAAACCTCTGGATCATGTTTTTTATAAGCACTTGGGCCCTAAAGCAACCTAAAGTCCCACTGACCTTTTGACGAATACCTAATTACAAATTTACCAATCACGGTTGGTTAATTCGTTATTCGGAATTTTGGCAAAAATGTTGTGGCAATAAAAAGAGTTGTAGTATAATCAGATGGCAATGGCGTACTATCGTTTCAGGATGTCCGTTTCCGCATGTATGACACATTGTCTTTGGCAAATGAAATTCAACAATTTAGTTGATTTGTTTGACTCTTCAAACAAAACAACAAATCATCTTTTATCATATCAGACAACTTGGAAATTATGATTTGTTCTGAAATCGGGTATAATAAGGTAGGTATTTGGCCTTTCTCAATAAGCTGACGGTTTTACAAGGGGATAAATAAGGGCATAGAAAAGTTGTTCAGTTTTGTCTGATCATCGAAATCGCGCATAAAAAATCGGCTTGTCCATACATTTGGTGGAAAGTAGGTTTGCAGTTTTGTATGGAGCAGCTGTTTTTTCGCAATTTTGATTGTCAAATGGGGAAAGGTATTTAGTTTGATGGAGTGATCATCCCCTTAAGAAACTGTCAGAATATTGAGAAAAACCCTGTATAGAAAAAAAAAGGAATTAAACTATATTTATTATTATTTGACGACCCGGTTGGTGTAATGGTTACCACGCCGGACTGCCAAACCAGGGTCCTGGGTTCGAATCCCGGTTCGGTCATGGATGTTATATGTTTGTGCCGTTGTTGTATGATTCCCATAACAAAAAAGCCTGAGGCTTATTTGGGATCATTACAATGTATGTGCCTGTGAGCGTTATTTATTTATTGCCTAACTGCACGCTAGAAAAGATGGTTGGTAGTTGTAGAAAGGTTCCTGGCTACCCCGCAGAAGAATGCAGTCGTAGCTATGTATCTATGTAAGAAAGAAGTCACCCAGATCCAATTGGATAACAATCCAATGGGTAATTTCGACGATCATTAGGATCACTTAAGGACCAATATGAACTATATAAACTATCTTCAATTCCCAAACGAACCGAACTAGGTAATATGAAACAATAAAGGTAATTAAAAGTAAAAGACAGGTAGTCCTTTAAAATAAAACAACAATCTATCACAGCATGTCCATGAGCAGTGAGCACCGAGCACTACTTTCGCTTGCAAATTTTCTGGTACAACGGGCAGATTGCGCAACTTCAAAACGTAAACGTTTGTAATTATTGTAATAGCGGTCTAATATAAACGAGGTGTAAGGTGTGACGCGAAAGTTCGCATCATCGTTCGACCGTGCAAACTTTGATTGAGAACTGTCTAGTAATTATCATGGTAAAGTTTACGGTCGGCGAGCATTAATTAGTACGTGAAAAAAGACAGCATGGAACTATATGATGTAATGTAACGCATAATTAGTCAAACCAGCCTAATCCACCCGCTGCTGCTATTTATTGGGCTCCTTTTTACCCGACTGCGCAAGAAGGTAATGTTTTTTATTGCGCATTTTATAGCCACAGTCTTGTGTTATACTGATCCATTGCAGACTCTGATGATGTCGCCACAGTATAAGGATGAGTCTTAGATTAAAAACTTTTCGGCTCGGCCTGCGCGAGCTTGGCAGGCAGGCTGACCCCGGAGACCAGGTCCACCAGGTTTCCAGGCGGTACGGCCCGCCCCAACCCCAACCGAACGAGGTGTGGCGCCTCCACCCCCTAAAACCTAACCTAACCTAACCCAATCTATGGAATGAGTATAGGTATCGTCCAACCAACGTGCTGGTTATTTTAATAAATATTTAATACTGGAATTTGAGAAGTAATTCAAAAGGGTAAAGTTTGTATCTGTCTCACCTTGAGATGTAATTAAGGTACTATAAAATGCGTTCAGCCGCGCTAGTTCTTAGCAAGTGGTCTTACACAAATATATAGCATTGTATAAAAATCTAGAGATCATAAACACATATTTAACACCTTAGATCCTAACACGGAACGATTGTATTTATTTACAACAAATAGTGCACTATTACCACGGCTATTACTTCCCAATGGGTGCCTAGTTAAAGGAAAAACATCTTGGGCTAGTAGGCTTGGGGAAAAATGGGAGGAAAAAGAAGCAATTCCAAATATGTAATTCATACATGCTAAGTTGACATGTCATGAATGCTAAATATAAAGATTTGCCCAGGTACGGTTCCTCATAGGCTTGTTAGTTTTATAATTCATATATTGTATGACTGAATGGAATAAAACATGATGTTTAATAATGAAATATTTCCTCTTCTCTGGAGTCATTGGACCAAATCCTGATTACTCCCTTGCAAAAAATATATAGCGACTAGCGACATAACAATTTTTATTTTATTTTATGTTGCTTGGCCAAGGTACCATAGATCATCATCATCATCATCAGCCTATAAACGTCCCACTTCAGGGTACAGGCCTACCCACAAGGAGGGTGTATGGGCATTAGTCCACCACGCATGCCCAATGCGGATTGGTAGACTTCACATACACATCAGAATTTCTTCTTCAGTGTATGCGGGTTTCCTCACGATGTTTTCCTTCACCGTTTACGTACATAAGTTAGAAAAACTCAGTGGTACATGGCATGTTGTCCGTGCGGATTCGAACCCGGACCCCCATAATTGGGAGTCCATACCTACCTCTCCGCAACGCGCCACCGACGCGTACCATAGATACATAATGTAAATAAAAAAGTATAATTGAAAAAATTAAAAACCCGTCAAATTATACTTTTTTCCGACAGTTATAATAACTTTATGACTTTTTTATACACATTTCAGTTTTTTCAACTTTAAATCGTTATAGATCCTAAATGGTCATTCCAAATGAAAAATGATAAGAGAAATCTAAAGATGATTTTCAAATACCTTTTCAATTTCTCCCTTTGCGTCGCGCAGTCGGGTAAAAACACTACCATCCTGGCACAGTCGGGTAATCAAGTTGTGTGCATCAATGCATTTATATTAATGTACTAAAATAAAAGCTATAATTCACAATAGATAACACAAATAAGTGTTATTTTCAAAGAGCAACTTTTCCATATAATGTTCACAGTCCATTAGTGTTGTGCACATGATAATGTGCGACATTCTACTGCTTTCACTTCTCATACCAATGCATGTCTTTTATAGTTAATGCTGTTCTTATTCAATATTGCAGGCAACCATCATTTTTTAGTTTTTGATCAAATAATTTGGATATAACAATGTCAGTATTTTTCCATTTGCCAACTTAAAAAATCTAAGCGAAACCATAAAGGTATCATATAGAGGAACTGACAGCTGAGAGAGCGAGATGTACCTAGCGGCGCCACTGTACAATAGAAAGAGATACGTGACGCGAGGCAATAGAACCGTTTTTGGGAACTTGTCGGCACAATCGACTGGGTAAATATTCGTGCTCTGTGAATAATTAGTGAATCTAAAGTAAAGTCGTTGATTATTTTGTGAAATATACTAACACTATTTCATTAAATTACCTACGATTTCACGTTTGATTCACAATTATACACAGAACTCGAAGTTTTAGGGTGCCGATAAGTGCCGACAAATGCACAAAAAACGGTTTCATTTGACAACTCATGTCAGTTACTCTATTCCGACAGGTATAATAACTTTATGAGCGAAACCTAATTATAAAATCTGTTTAACTAGCCCCGTTGGTGCAAATTATTTTGAAAGTGAAACCTTTCTTCATCTATGAAACGACAAGGGACCTATACTAAATTCCATAATAATACGGATGAAAAGATATTCCGATTCAGCTTTCTGGCCAATTCTAACTATCAAATTTAATTTATTTCTCAGAAAGATATACTATCTGCAACATATCTTGGACGTTACTAACGCTTTTTTAAGAATAATTGAGAGTATTGTGTTTCAAATCTAGGTTTCTGTATTTCAAAAAGAGCCTTACAATTTCTTTGCTTTTTGGAATAGACTACAACAGGGTTTCCCAACCTTTTTTGCGTCACGCCTCCCCTGGTATAATAAGTAATATTTGCACGCCCCCCCCCCCCCCCCCCCCACTATCAAAATTTTTACGACAAGCGTGGCTGGGAAAGGTGCTATCTGAGACCTGCTGAGCCTGAACATGTCAGTAACAACAAACGAATGGGTGAATTAGTAACTGAATGAATGAGTTAATTAATAAAATGAATTAATGAGTGGAATTTAAGTCGTTAAATGGATTTTTCTTTTCAAAATGTAAACGCATTGTGCCCCCCCTACAATATCACTACGCCCCCCAAGGGGGGCGCGCCCCACTGGTTGGGAAGTCCTGGACTAGAGTATAGTAACAAATAAACTAAAAACTATGCAAATGATTCCATTAGTTCCTGAGTCATATTGTGATACATCAGCTCTTCACAAAAACTATGCAATTTAAGTGATTGCATGTTGGCATGCCAATTTGAAAGACTATCTTGACTCAACAACATAAAATATAATGCATCAACTTACTGTAGAAACATTAACCATTATGTTTTAAGTGTGGTTCATATTCAAAAATTAATGAGTTCACAGAAACCAAGCTGTTTCCAAAATTGACTTACTTTGAAGGCTGAAGTTATATACAGGATGTAACAAAACACCCTTGTAATACTTAACGGGGTGCTTCAGACCATCAAACTGAACAACTTTCACTATGGAGCCAACATCGAAATTGCGAAAAAAAAACAGCTCTTTCATACAAATCTGCAGTACCGTCTTGACTCAAATGTATGGGACGACAGATTTTTTATTTTTTCTCGATGTTGGCTCCATAGTGAAATTTGTTCAGTTTGATGGTCTGGAGCACGTATTACTTGTAATACTTAAGGGGGTGCTTCAGATCATCAAACAGAACAACTTTCAATATAGAACCAAGATCTAAACCGCGACAAAAAAACTGCTGTTCCATTGAAAACATCAATCAATCAATCAAATATTCTTTATTTTACACCAAAACAAGTAAAATACAGAGAAAAAATACAAGAGGCATAAAATAAGGCGGTTTTATCGCTAAGAAGCAAACATCAACGGCTACATGATTTAATGTATGGAATAGCTGATTTTTGTTTCCAAATTTCGATGTTGACCCATAGTGAAAATTGTTCAGTTTGATTTAATTTTTAGGGTTCCGTACCCAAAGGGTGAAAACGGGTCCCTATTACTAAGCCTACGTTGTCCGTCCGTCCGTCCGTCTGTTCGTCTGTTCGTCTGTTCGTCTATCCTACCTATTTAGGGCTGTAACTTTTGAACCGTAATAGCTAGATAGTTGAATATTTCTCAGATTATTAATTAAAATGTCAAAAAGTTAAAAATTAAGGGGGGTTCTCAACAAGAAACTAGTTATTACCAACGTTTTTCTTCACGCTCTATCGTAAAAACGGTAATACATACAAGCGTCAAACTTTGTGTGGTTATATGTAGAGCAAACTCTACAGAATAACAACAAATACTAAAAATCGGCCAAGTGTGAGTCGGTCTTGCGCTAAAGGCGGGACCTTTAGCGCAAGACCGACTCACACGACAAAAAAGTTTTTGTTTCTAAGTTAAGTAAATAATGTTGGGTTCTGTGGTGGTGTGGCACGGAACCCTCGGTGCGCGAGTAGACCGACTCGCACTTGACCGGTTTTTATTTTATTTTGTTTTGATGGTCAAGATATAAAGTGCATCCAGTGCAGTTATTTACATACCTAGACATTGTTGGTTTCACCAAAAAAACATTCCACTGAGATAATAAATTAAGTATTTGAAATAATTGATTAATTTCATGTGAAAAGGAACTTCTGTAATGAAAATTCACTTTGACATGTCTAGTATTAACTCATCTACTTGATTAAATATACCTAGATGTGGAAGCAGCCAGCAAGCTAAGTATAATATTTTATAGGTTTTTATTTGGCGTAAAAAAAATTATTTACCTAACAATGTCAGAAAGTGTTACAGTTGTAGTATTTTTATGTGCATTTAAATATTATCAGTAGAGGTCAACAAATGAATTCTAGGTACAGATAAGGACAAAGTGTTAATATCTAAAATTTTCCAGTCAACAATTTAAGTGCTCGATAGCTCAGTTGGTAACCTGCCTGCCTGCTGAGCCAAAGGGTCGCGGGTTCGAATCCCACGAAGGACAAATAATTGTATGTTGAATACAAATTTTTGTACCAGAGTTTTGGATCTTTGTATCTACAGGTTGAAATTGATACCATTGGCATCCTTTTAAACTAAGAGTCTACCCATCAAACTGAACAACTTTTACTATGGAAGCAAACCGATCAGAGCAAAAAAAAAATCAGCTGTTGCATACATTTGAGTCGAGTCTGAGTCGAGTAGGCATTGCAGTTTAGTATGGGACAGCTGATTTTTTAGTTGCTCCGATCGGTTTGCTCCCATAATGAAAGTTGTTCAGTGTGATGGGTAGACTCTTAGTTTAAAAGGATGCCAATGATATCAATTTCACCCTGTATACAGGTGTAAACTTAAATGTGTTACATATCGACTTAAGGTGCTTCAGATCAGCTATCATTATGGGACCAACAGTACTCTACTCTTTTTTAACAAAGATATCCTTTCGAAGGCCCGGTAGCTCAGTCGGTAGTGAAACTGTCAGCTGTTTCGAGGGTCACAGGTTTGAATCACGTAAGGGACAAATATTTGTACCTGAGTCATGGATGTTTATATCTATTATAATGTATTCTATATTGTTGTCTAGTCATCATAATACAAGTCCAGGCTAGATTGTGGTACTTTATAAATGTGACTAGATAAATTGTGTGACAATCTCCAAAATATTTATTTATTATTATTTATTTGCTGGCACAGGTCCGAGAAGGATGGCAAAATACAGAGGAGAATTATGCCCTGCAGTGGGTAGATACGGGCTGAAAATGATGATGATGATTATTATTTATGTTCAATGCGGTGGAAGACTACGCCCATGCATCAGAATTTCTTCGGCATATGCAGGTTTTCTCACAATATGATCCTTCACTATTTGAGAGTGGTTGGTACTTAGTATTACGTACATAAGTTAGAAAAATTCATCGGTACACGGCATGTCATCCATGCAGATTCAAACCTGGACCCCCATAGTTAAGTGTCCATATCTCTCCCCATCACTCCACCAATGCTCTTTACTCTATAGTGTTACACATATTATACCTATGTACTCTGTTGTTTCGTGTGTGCCTTTAATGGTGAATAAAGATTTTTCTTTCTTTCTTTCTTTCTTTCTTTTAAATAATAGCCAATAATAATTATCATACAATAGTAACTTAATGTGATAATGATAAATCTGAAAGTGATAATTGGTTACATATACACCATGGAATCGGGGTCAGGGTGCTTCAGCCCATCAAACTGAACAACTGTCTCTACAGGACCAAAATAGTAATAGGGAAAAAAAAATCAGCTTGTTGAGACTCGAGTAGGATTGCAGTTTTATATGGAACAGCTGTTTTTTTTTGTTTTCGACCTTGGTCCTATTGAGAAAGTTGTTCAGTTTGATGGTCTGATCAAACTGAACAACCTTAATAAACTGTCAGCATAACAAGGACTTGATTAAACTTAAACAAGAGCTGGATTCAACAAAATGTGGCAAATGCCACAGGTTAGAGGCATACAGTGTTTCAAAAGTGTGTGCAATAAGTTCTTTACAGCAAAAACGGGAAACAAGAGTGAGATTTTTGAATCTCATACGTTGAACTCAGCAGTTGAAAATGTATGGAGATACGCATCTTTCCAATGTTGATTTTTTTTTAAATTTATTATTAAATGGACGCTTGCTTGTGCGTTAGCACTGCATTTACGCCAGTGTCAAGTATTTTATGGGAGAATCTATCCCAATCTCAGGGATTGTTTTTGGACAAGAACAAGAAGAGATTGAGGATTGCGGAGCCTCGTGGAAGGCAAAAACGCGAAGCGCGAAACCACACGAGACGTGTGCTTAGGTCAGTCCCTGCAACGTGACTCCTACTGTTGATTTGACTTTCAAAAATCACACCCCTGGAGTATGTTTTTTTGAATGTCAAATCAACATTAGAAACATGCGTATCTCCAAAGTAATTTTGACATTTACAACTGCTGAACTCAGCGATTGAGATTCAAAAATCGCACTCCAGGACACAACTTGGTCACCTTTCTTACTGTAAACACTGATGAGTCTGCTGTACTCTAGAGTTCTCCAAACAATAAACATTCCAACAGCAAGCATTCTAATTTTAACGTCTAACACTATGAAACAAACATCTGTTCAACATTTGTCAAAATCAACTTGCCGTATCTGCCCTACATTATTTATGTTTCATTCCACAGGAAAAGAAATCGCGCAGGAACCGCTCACTATCGAAATGATTGCATAAAAACAGATATGATTACTCACGGTTCGGCCTCTATAGACTGCAATCGGGCGACATAATTCGATGGAATGTAGCCTTCTTGTTTTGTTTTCTTGCTCCTTGCGAGCCACCAGTCACCTTGTGTATCGTTCAGGATCTCCAGGTGCTCCCCCTTTCTAAAACTAAGGTCCTCATCGGTCCTAGCGTCGTAATCATAGAGGGCAACAAATATTCGGGTGGGCACGACCTCGCTGGTATCGGGGCCTTGATTGACAGCAGATCTTATTGGATCCGGAGGCGGGGTCGGCACAGGAGTTGGAAACGGTCGAGTGTCCTCCTCGTGAGGATTCGTCCTCTCATTTTTGCTCTTAGAATTCTTGTCTCCTGTGCTACTAAAACAGTTCCCCATTTTCTCTTACAAGGCGAAACTGGTACCACTAGTTTTATGTCAAATCACACACTCGCATGAATCCAAACGACTGTCCAAAGTTTTTATGCATATAAACATCTTATTTTATCACATAAGAGTTAATAAATTGAAACTGAAATTATGTTTTCAATGTAAACAAAGAATATAAAACCCCGATCGGACATCACTGCAGTCAGCCATTTTGGTGTACCATAGACAAACTTTCTCTCTACTTTTTTTTTGTTTACTGTAGTCCGTTTCATAACGCGAGAAAGTCACTCGGGACGCCAATACGCAAGAGAAAAAGCATGCAACGATTGGTATGCTAGAGTGAAATACAAAAACTACCCGAGTGATTATTATATGCTTTGAAACGGGTCCGACAATGCCCATTTATTTTTATTACCTACCTATGCTGAGTATATTATGGACAATTCAACGCATAAATTATTAATTACAAAAAAAAAATAAAAAGAAAAATTTTGAGCCTACTACGAGCCAACTGAAGTGCGATTTTTGAAAATCATACGAGCAACTTGGCAGTAGAAAATGTCAAAATTACTATGGAGATTATGCATCTTTCTACTGCCAAACCGCTCGTATGATTTTCAAAAATCGCACTTCTGTATGTTTTTTTGTCCAACTTTTTGTTTTAGGTACCTACCTTACTTACAGCGACATCTACAAATATTTTGCGGAACTGGGAAGGATTTTAGTTTCAACCTCTATCTAGCTTTTAAAAGGAAAACTTGAGGAAAACAAATATGAAAGAGTTGGAAAGAGTACAAGTACATAGTGATTTTCCCAGATGCTCGGTAGATGTCGTTTTTCGAAAATCTAAACTATTATAAAACAGACAGAAGTGTGTCTGCACTGCACTGGTAGCATGCACACCCGCGATAGCCGTGATACGGCTTTATCACGACTTTTATCTCGTTCTTTCGCGCGCAAAAGAACGAGATAAAAGACGTGATAAAGCCGTATCACGGCTATCGCGGGTGTGCATGCTACCAGTGCTGGAGTGCGATTTTTGAATCTCATTCGCTGAGTTCAGCAGTTGAAAATGTCAAAATTACTACGGAGATACGCATCTTTCTACTGCTGATTTGACTTTCAAAAATCGGACTCCTGAAGTATGATTTTTGAAAGTCAAATCAGAAGTAGAAAGATGCATATCTCCACAGTAATTTTGACATTTTCGACTGCTGAACTCGGCGAATGAGATTCAAAAATGTCACTCCTCTACATTGAAGATATTTACAAAAAAAAGATTACGATATGGTTTTTATTTTTAGGCTTCCCTGATTCCAAATCACAAATTTTTGGACTTCTCTTCTGTTTGTTTGTTTGGGTGTTTGTTTGTTTGAGTATCTGAGTATCACGGAAAAACTACTGAGCCGATTTTGATGAAACTTTTTTGTTTGATAGCTTATCATCTGACTTAAAATCTGGTATATAATTTATGCGGACGAAGTCGCGGGCAAAAGCTCGTATATACAACGTGTTAATGAATTAACGCAAAACTAGAAAGTAGTTTGTTTAGAACTAAGGTTTAGAATCGAGAGTAGAGTCGAATTATCATGGTTTCAACATAGGAATTTTTTTTCAAATTATTAAATAATTTGTTTGCAAAATTTTAAAATTTCTGAACCCTATGTCAACCCACCGCACGGGCACACTCACCCTACTTCCTACCAAAACAAGATTATAAAAATGTATCCATGAGTAGGGTAGACCGGGGGCAATGGTACCAGTTTATAAATAATGACCCATAACTCAGAATTTAAGGCCACCACGTAAAAATCGCTTAGGATATAACATTCTAGTCTAATTGGCTATCAGAATTAAGAAAATAATTTCTATTTGATCGTATCAGAATTGTGCAAATTGAGTTTTTGTTCATTAAGTCCTTTTGTTACAATTGACCCCTAGTACGGATCAATTGTACCAGAAAAACAAAGGTAAATAAAATCCAAAATAATGCACTAATCAGTCAGTATTTATTTTTAATTTCTTAAGACGAATCAGTCTGTTACGTTACATCAGTCTTAATTATAGAGACTCGTATTTAGACTAGACAAAGCTAGCATTTCAGTTAAATTACACGTATTATAATATTCTCCAAGTTTTTGAAACATATAATGTCAACTTATTATAAAAAACACATCAGGGTGCTCATAGCACACCTTTCCAGTAATAACAACATCTTAATACAACAAAAATATCGAATTATTTAACAATTACTAATCCCATACAGTTACAATTGACCCCTGGTACAATCAACCCCATCCTTCACAGCAAATTATTTTTAAATAATACAGTACCTAGTATTATCCGATTCAGTAAAAACAGATAACATTGCGGGTATTATAATTTATATAGATCCCGGAAGTGTCGAAATGAATCGTCGGGATGAATCAAAGGTATAAATTAAAATACCCAAGATGTAACTTGTTACAAAAATATTTTATACTTATCACGACCTTAAATCGAAGAGATCAATTATTTTTCGTTATTAGTCAAAATATAATCAACACACATTGTCCAACATTTTGATGCATAACATCTGAAGCTCTTACTGATCGCCCTTTTAAAATTTCCTCATAAGCTTGCTCATACAATAGGAGATCCTTCGTGCCTCGATCTGTCTTTCTTGGTATATTTCGCGGCATCTATTTAGGTAAGATAAAACAAAATAAATTATAGGTAGTGAAATAAACAAGGTATATAGATAGTTTGGCAAATATGATTAATATAGTCCTACAGTAACCGCTGGCTCATGGACTAGAGCGGTACATTAAAAAAAAAGACTGAAGAACTGTGACAGTCGCCATATTGGTTGGTTTACAAAGCTAGTAGGCCAACGTTAATCCGAATGAAATAAGAATTATAACGATGTTATACTCGTATGTTAAAAGGTAAGGGTTCTAAAAGTTATGATGGAACAAAGAAACTCACATACATGCATACGTACATGAATCTTGAAAACATTACACTAATTGTTTTAGCAGCCGAGTAAAAACTCGGGGTCAATTGTAGCACGGGGTCAATTGTAACGTTACAATTGACCCCGAGTGTTGTGGTACAATTGTCCTTTTTTACTCGCACCCACTAAACTTCAAAAATCTCGTTTTCTATATCTAACTGACCCCCACACTGTGATACATTGCAAACTTTAATAACTAGAGAATCATACTTCAGTTAAACTTTCACACTACAACTATTTAATTATAAACAGTAGTACAAAACGTAAATCGTAAATTCTTACCTTGGTCAGTCAAAAATACAAATCGTCTTCTATCATGTGCATCTCGCGCGGCAGCGAGTCGCCGACTAGTGGACAGGTTGAGACACGCTCAAGGCACACTCGTGTATACACACACATGCATATTTCGATGTAGTTGTAGAGTTATATGCGATGGTACTATTGACCCGTGGTACTATTGCCCCCGGTCTACCCTACGTTGGCGCTTTCTTTCAGTGCTGAAATGATAACAAATCAATTTTGCCTCAAAACTTAAAATGCGAATAACTTTAAATTTTAATTATCAAAATAATTAAATTATTGTTGCAATCTAATTATTTTGTTATAAATCAGTTGGGGTGTATGAGGTTTTGCGCTAATTCATTAACACGTTGTAGATATATTTTTTTTTTAAAGAAAATTCGGTAATAGAAAGGTTCGCGAATAGTAAAAAAGGTGCGAATTACGTTATCCTCGTTGTTCAGTTATCCTCCCCGATTCGACATAGGTAAATTGCTTGCTGTGATCGCTACCTACACTTAAAAAAAAAAGCCGCTGACTTGGTATAATTGTAGCATGTTGTAGCATGTTGCTGACCACCCTGAAAGGGATTAGGTACAGTCGTAATCGTGAGTTTATGTTGTACCTTTGTATGCCGTGTAAATGCACCATACGATACGACATACGTACTCGTATACCTATACGTGATTGATTTGATTCTCAAACATCGATCGTCACGTCCGTCACAGTGCAGTGCGATGATTTTTGTAATTTTGCAACCATTGGTTCTTATGTACCTACCTTATAACGAGAAAGCTTGAGTTAAATTGTCCCCTTTGGTTTATGCTGATGAGTGTAAGTCGGGCGAAGCTGCGCTTATCTAGTTAAACTTAATTAAACAAGGATCTACGGCATTACTAGGCTAGGAACTCATTTACTCCCTATAGCCCAGTCAATTTAATTTGACTTAAGTTTTGTTAGGAGGGGTAGGCAGTAATTATGAATGGGACTACTGTAACCGGCACCATTTAGTGACAAAAGAACTATCTGAAAACATATTTAAAAAAATATTTTGGTGTGTACCTACTAAATAAAGAATATTTGTCTTATCTTATCTTATCTATGGGACCAATATCAAAGAAACCAACATCGAAATATGGAAAAAAAATCACAAATTAAAATATTGATTAGTGTATGGTATTGGTTTCAACGAATATAATTTAGATGCTCACGAGTCACGACTGATATTCTCTGAGGGGGAATTCAGGGATACTCTGAAAATTGAGAACATCCACGTTTCACGTGGATGTAGTACTTACTACTATAGTACCGAACTATTATAGTACCGAAACTCTGTCCAGAATATACTTTATTCATAAGAAATACTTACCTAGGTAAAAATTTCAACTATCTAGCTATTACGGTTCAAAAGTTACGGACGGACGGACGGACAACGTAGGCTTAGTAATAGGGTCCCGTTTTCACCCTTTGGGTACGGAACCCTAAAAAGGGCGGAATGAAGGGAAGATTCCGACACGTATCTAGGGCATGGGGGTGGCAAAAATAATTATTGTCAACAAGACAGGACATTTCAAAGCTTTACTTAAGAGGCTTTGTGTCACACCCAATGATATTATATATTGGTACAAAACACTCACAACTTTCGTACAAAACACTCTGAAATACAAATAGCGCCGACAGATGTAGATATATATTTCTGTGTGTCCGGTGAAAAACGATCCAACTCAAAAAGTGCAACTTTACAGGAAACCCTAAAACAATTTTTTTTGGCAAAAAAAATTCTGTTCTCGAAAACTATTTCATATTTTGTAAATAAAATCACTGAATCTTGTAGATAATATTACATTCTTCTATTATCACATGGTTTTGTCTCTGAAATACTTACTGTCCTGGAGATATTTCGTTTAGAAGTTGAATTAAACCTTTTGACACAAATAAAGATACGTTACATTACGATTTAAATTGAGTTAGTGCCTTTTACACTGCACAATAACCTCGGTTTATATTAATCTTCAATTTCATTTTAATTCCATACCTTTCTGAAATACACACCGCCAGTTAACTTACTTTGTAAACTGAATCAAAAAGAATTTATAGAAGTAGTTTTATTTAGGTAAAACAAGCTCATCACAAAATTACAAAGTGCTTTTTTGAGTTAAATTCTTTATCACAAAGCTAACATTTTGTGCATATGGATTTAATTATAATAATTAATATTATTTTTTTGGAAAAATGAAACAAAAACTTGCAAATTGCACTTTTTGAGCCCGCTGTTTTAACTTTTAATGTCCATCATATTTCGGATTAAATTTAAGTAATACAAAAATAAGACAATTTCTAGGAAAAATATTGATTTTGTTATAAGTGGGTAAGTAATTTTTAAATATTTTTTTATAATGGGTAATACTCGCTAAGATGCATAATATGCATGCAAACTATAATTTCGCAACGCGGATAACGCCGCGCTGTAGTAGTTATGCGGGAAAGTGAAATATTAAACAAAAACCCACTATAAAAACCAGTCCTAAAGCGCCGCATGCTTAAAAACTCAATAAGTTAGAACTCCCGATTCTATGCCTCGAATTCGTTTGGTCAGTCTGATGTTATGTCATACAGAAACGATCGATATCCGGTCCGCTTTAGTGTCATATTATTCAAAATACCAACGTACCTATCAGATATTTTAGGGAAAAAAGTTTCACTTCAAAGAACTGCGGATTCATTAAAGCTCTACGCACAATCCTATGTTTACAGTGCGGTTCGGCATACGCTAGCCGAAACGAAACACTAATACTTGACACAAAATATCCAGATTGTATTCATGCTAAGTGGTTTTATTTCCCACTAAATAAAAAATCAGACTCATTAGAGTTCTCTGCATTAGCAATGAAAATATTTGGTGATGGACGGTTTAACTCACTTATTCGACATACATTTTTGGTGACATGTGCAGCGTTCCCGACGGATAAAGTCGGTTTCCGTTCATAGAAGTTTTTCTGACTCTCGTAGATCAGATTTTCTTTGTTTGAGAGTCAGAGTTCCCCTAATTAGTGTCACAGCATTGTTCTAATAATACCTAACATTTTGAGCATTTTAAAATGTTTGTAAGGCTAAGTGAGTGAAATAAACATTTTTTATTTTTATTTTTATTTATTATAGATGCCCGTGCACTCTACAACCGATAACACCTGCAAAGCTCTTTCTTGCCTTATCGTTTTACACTCGTTTTTTATGTACTAAGGGTTTTGCGAAATTTGATTTAACTCAGATAAATCATATTACGCAAAACAAAATAAATTGTGTCGAAGGATTTAAGTCGAAATAAATCCATGTTCACGTAATTTTAAGTTGGTTTTATGATTTAACTCTAATTCAACCATTGTGCAAAAATGGACTTAAACCGTTTTGTTATAAGTCTATCTCCGGAATTATTAAAGCTATCAATATTCTAGTAACACCATTTTGTACAGAAAAAAAAAAGAAGTATTATGGCATCAAAAACTAATTTTGGACCTAAGTTGAGTTAGACCGTTATTCACCGGACCCACAGATTTATGACTTGGAGTCGCGTGGCTAGAGGGCTCTCGAGTGGACGTCTGTCGTTGGCTCGCGATTTAGGTAGCCACGCGGCTCCGCCATTTTATGGCGGTTTCGAGTGTGTGTTTTTGTATAAAAACAGGGCTTTGAGATCGCCATATCAAATTACCGTACAACGTCAAGCACTAATTGCTCTTTTTAAACTAGATATTGGCAAAATCCACCAAGGAAACGCCATTAAACAAACAAAATAGAATACAATATTTATGACTTAACGAAAGGTGGTAGGTATTATAATAGAGTAAGTGACATGAGTTGTCAAATGTAACCGTTTTTGGACGTTTTTTTGGAGTCCTCGGCAGGGTAAAAATGCGATTTCTGTGTATAATTCTCAATCTAACGTGAAATGATGAATAATTTAATGAAACAGTGTTAGTATATTTCACAAAATTATCTACGATTTCACTTTAGGTTCACGATTATTCACAGAAACCGAATTTTTACCAGGACTCCAAATCCCCAAAAACGGTTCTATTGCCTCGCGTCACGTATCTCTTTCTATTATACAGGCATGCCGCTAGGTACATCTCGCTCTCTCAGCTGTCACTGTCTCTCTTACGTAAGTATAATACCTTTATGGGTATTATAGGTATGCTAATGAAGCATTTTGACTATATTTTGACTTCAGTAACTTCAGTTACCTATGACTGACTATGATGAAAAGAGCGATGATAGCCCATACGGAAGAGAGCTAGCGCCTCAATACTGAGGCCGCGGTTCGATTCCTGGCCTGTTCTGCCACTAAGTTCTTCGGAATTTATGTACGGTTGTATTTATCATTTACTAGCTCGGCGGTGAAGGAAAGCATCGTGAGGAAACCTGCATTCCCGAGGATCAAAAGAAAATACCATAAGTTCGGTGGTATGCGTAAATATGGGTGAGCTTGGGGCGAACACAAAAGGACCAGCGCTGGTCTCCGTGTTACAACGACCCTTGCTTGCAATAGCCCAACCACAAATAATCAATAATAATACCGAAGACTTCATTCATCCACAGAGTAGGGGTAAACCGGGATGCTTGAACAGGTGGGATAGATGAGCCACCTCCATTTTTCGACCGAAAATTTCGTGCTATCGATTCGGTTGATAGGCTTTGCATTCAACAAACTACACTAGTTTGGCAATATAACAATAGTTCAATATAATACGTATAACGCAATAACAAACAAAGAAACCAAATATAGGGGATGGTTGAGCCAAATCTCATTTTTTGTTAAAAATTGTCTAGCCCAATAAATATTATACTCACAAACATCTTAGTACATACCATTTGTAGCCAAATAACTGTGTTATCTAATGCCACTAAAGTGACATCACTGCATCTTTGCAAAAAAAAGTGGTGCGGGTTTAAGCAAAAGGTGGTTCAACCATCCCGCACTCCCCCAAATTACTAGGTACCGTAACTTCGTCTATGCCGTGTTGACTTTCGCAGTAAATAACGTAGGGAACCCCAGCTTCCTAATATACAAAAGCCATTGTTATACAATAGGTACTTTTATAGGTTCTAATTATTCCACTTTTAGATAATTTCGAATTAAAAAAAAAAGCGGCCGTTGTTTTCTTTTTTCAAAATTTTTATGTTTAGACCTTTAAAAAAACCTATAAAAGTATTCTATGAAAATAGCTTGAAGGCTTTTGTAGTTTATCTATTGGGCACTTTTTAGGGTTCCGTACCCAAAGGGTGAAAACGGGACCCTATTACTAAGCCTAGGCAGATTTCAGAGCACGCTCACTCTATTCCAGAGGGTAAAAGTCAAACAAGTTCAGTGTTTTTCTCATGGAACATAGGGTAAGTGTGCCAGTGAATGAACGATTAAGCGGATTGCAAACTAATTTTTTTTTTAACAGGTTTGGAATATAGAGACAACCATTTTAGTTACTTTGTTGCATTCTCAGATAATGTAAATTTCAACCAGTGAAAAAAGAAAACAAGTTTTCTTACTGCAAGATATTAAAAAGTACACTTGAAGTTCAAAATAGGGTGTTGTACCGGTGAATGAACGGCCTACACCAATAAATGCAAAACGAGCTCCAGTGAATGAACGGTACAGGATGGGTTTATTTTGTAAGAGATAATTTGAAAACTATGTACTATTTTCTAAATAATTTCCTTTAACAACAATCTAAAAATTATTTCTCACATCGTAACACGTTATTGCGGCGGATTTGTTAACAAATAATAAAAATGGCAGAAAGTTAAAAATTAAGGAGGGTTTTCAACAAGAAACTAGTTTTTATCAACGTTTTTTCTTCACGCTCTATAGTAAAAACGGTAATACATACAAGCGTCAAACTTAGTGTGATTATAGAGCAAACTCTACAGAATAACAACAAATACTAAAAACCGGAAAAAAAAATCTTTTTGGTTTTATCTTAGTTTAGACGTTATTTCTCTCCAGTATAAAGTATATAGGTGTAGGTACAGTGCATGCTGTGTTTATGGCATTAACTAGTGCGTCACATTTTAATGGGTAGAAAGCTTAGCGTAGCTAACGTAGCGTTTCTTTTTATATACCTACCTACCTTTGACACCGTAGCAAGTGCTACGGCTAGCTACGAGTTTTAAGGTACCTACCTACCTAACCTAGTAGAATAATTAGCTGTTAATAACAAATTATCACAAAGTTAAAATATCGCGTCAATTTGTATGAAAAAAAAAATCAATTTCTTATTTTAATAAGCCCAAGACAGCCCATTGCCAATTGTTGTATTTTTAGTCATTGCCCATAGCTAAGTAAGTATTATTTTAATGGACTTATGGTACAGTCAAGAGCACATCAAGCTTTACACTTACAGTTCGATTGTGACACTTATGGCGCACTAAATAAGAACGGTACAAAGTCCAAAGTGTCAAGCTTGACGTGCTCTTGACTGTACCTATTTGGTACCGTCGTCTAGGTACCTGCATGCTATGCAAAGATAGGAAATGTATAAATACATTTCCTACCTTTTCTAATTTATCCTAGTTTCATGAAGATGTACCTATGTTTCATTTTTAGGATTCCGTACCCAAAGGGTGAAAACGGGACCCTATTACTAAGCCTACGTTGTCCGTCCGTCCGTCCGTCCGTCTGTCTGTCCTACCTATTTAGGGCTGTAACTTTTGAACCGTAATACCTAGATAGTTGAAATGTTCTTAGCTTATGCGTTATGACGGCGGATTTGTTAAAAAATAATAAAAATGACAAAAAGTTAAAAAGTAAGGGAGGTTCTCAACAAGAAACTAGTTTTTATCAACGTTTTTTCTTCACGCTCTATTGTAAAAACGGTAATACATATTACATACCAGCGTCAAACTTAGTGTGATTATAGAAAAAACTCGACGTAAAGACTCGTAAAGATCGACCAAAACTTAAACTTCAAGACCCACATATCAACGTTAGCGGGACGGGTTCGCAGGATAATACACATAATTCGTCAGCTTCGAAATGCAGCTTGCCCTGGGACGTTGATCTCGGTGTACTATGCTCTATGCCAGTCTCTACTGACATACTGCATCTCATGCTGGGGGAGTGCGGCTAAAACTGTAATGATAGAAGTAGAACGAGCTCAGCGCGCTGTTCTTAAAACTATGCTCGGGAAGCCCCGCAGATACCCAACGGCATAGTTGTACAAAGATGCCAAAGTTCTAACTGTAAGGCAGTTACTTATCTCCAAGATAGCCTTGTCTGCCCATAAATCTGTACTGAAATCAAGTGAGTACCCTTCCATGGTAAAGAAAAGAATATTTAACCTGCCTGTTCCATTAGTAAAAACGGAATTCGCAAAACGTTTTGGTCCTTTTATAACCTCGAAACTATACAATAATGTAGTAAAAGCCTGTGACATCAGACACTCCTCTCACCATGAAGCTAAATCTTTAATATTCAACTGGCTTCAAACCATGACATATGATGAGACAGAGTCCCAGCTGCATAGTATTCTATAGCTAGCACCCCTGGTTTACTCGCGTCACACTACACTACACAATCGACACTCTCTTAGTTTTCTCAATGTACTCATATGCCAATTCTGTCAACATTGTTTGATCTAAATAGTGCTTGTAATTACTAACAGTACCTAAATTTTATCTGCCGCATGTTAATTTTCAGATCTTAGTCTATTTGTGTTGTTGTCCTGTAATTATATTCTTCCTTTTTTGTTTAATCGTTGTATCTGAATTATACTAAGTACCTACTGAGACAATCGAGGTTAACAATAATAAGAATTATAATAATATCGTTGAACCGGTCCCCTAGATCCAAGCTTGCTTCGTCTGGGGACCACAGGAAATCGTATAAATGTTTGTTTTTTAACCTCATAGCAATGTACCTACACTAATTGTATACTCTTAAATATATGTAAAGTGTAAATCAAAAACTATTGTATGTATATTGTTATAATAAATTTATTTTTCATTTTCATTTTTCATTTTTCACTCTACAGAATAACAAAAAATACTAAAAACCAGCCAAGTGTGAGTCGGTCTCGCGCTAAAGGTCCCGGATAAAAAAAAGTTTTTTTTTCTAAGTTAATAATGTTGTGTTCTGTGGTGGTGTGGTACTGGTACGGAACCCTCGGTGCGCGAGTAGCCTGACTCGCACTTGACCGGAAGTATTCCCTACAGTAGATCAGTAGATGTAAGTAAATATCTTCATATTATACAATTACGTAATCTCGCGACCATAATCCCTTTCGGGGTGGTTAGATATATTGCTACAACTAATACCAGAGTTGTCTTGCATGCAGTTGTAATAAGGTTTACGCTTTTTTTTTAGCGTATACAGGGTGAAATTGATATCATTAGCACAGAGTCTATAATTTCTACTATCCTTTTAAACTAAGAGTCTACCCATTAAACTGAACAACATTCGGAGCAAAAAAAAAAACAGCTGTTGCATACATTTGTTTCGCGTAGGCATTGCAGTTTAGTATGGAACAGCTGATTTTTTTGTTGCTCCGATCGGTTTGCTCCCATAGTAAAAGTTGTTAAGTTTGATGGGTAGACTGTTAGTTTAATAGGATGCTTATGATATCAATTTCACCCTGTATGTAAGGAGCGTCTCGGTTGCGCGTTGCGGAGAGGTATGGTATCCCAATTATGGGGGTCCGGGTTCGAATCCGCACGGACAACATGCCATGTACCAATGAGTTTTTTTAACTTATGTACGTAAAACCGACTGCTCTCAAACGGTGAAGGAAAACATCGTGAGGAAACCTGCATACACTGAAGAAGAAATTCTGATGTGTATGTGAAATCTACCAACCCGCATTGGGCATGCGTGGTGGACTAATGCCCATAAACCCTCCTTGAGGGTAGGCCTGTGCCCTGCAGTGGGACGTTTATAGGCTGATGATGATGATGATGATGTAAGGTTTCAAGATGAAATGACTTGCAAAGTGGTGATTTTCGCCTTTCGCCCCAAAAGTACACTGAACAAGAAACCTTTATCCCCTATTCGCCTCGTAAGACATCCACGGGAAAAAATAGGGTGGTCAATTCTAACCCGGAACATTTATATATTTTATAACTACAGGGTGTTAGGGTAAACAGTTGCATTAGTATGGGAAGTCCAATTTACGAATTTAGGGAAAGTTCTTTAGGCCCTGTACCCGGACTTTCAATTTTCGATATATCGCGATCGTTTCGGTCCAAACTTCATTGTAATAGAGTTGACATTGGGATGAAAATGTTCACGCAATTGCGAAGTTCGAATGTCCGAGTAGAACCCCATTATCATGGGTAGAATCACCCCTTAAAGTAATGCAACTGTTTACCCTAACACCCTGTATAATACGTTAAAATCTCGCTTAATACAGGGTGTAAATTAAAATAGGACAGCTACTTAAAGAGGTGCTTCAGACCATCAAACTGAACAACTTTCTCTATGGGACCAATATCGAAATCGCGAAAAAAAAATCTGCTGTCCCATACATTTCAGTCGAGTTATGTTTGCAGTTTTGTATGGGAGAGCGGATTTTTTTTTCGCGATTTCGATATTGGTCCCATAGAGAAAGTTGTTCAGTTTGATGGTCTGAAGCACCCCTTTAAGTAGCTGTCCCATTTTATTGTACACCCTGTATAGTGGGTAAAGTGTTTGTGTCACAGAACCTTAATTAATTAGTTTCCCAACGGCCCAGCGTGGGGTAGATTGAAACTCTTTGTAACTCTAATCTTTTAATTTCCCGTAGATCCTGAAATTTTAAAATAATTTAATCTTACAGTTGTGATTGATTCGATTTTAAGATAAGCTTTAAAAGTATATACTTAATTAATTTAGACTAAGATAAATTTAGTTATTGGGCCATTAATTTTTTCATTCGTGGGAGATATTTCAAATAAAAGAATTAATCAAAAAGAATACATTACAGTACCTATAGATTCTTATGTATACCTATTAAATAGGTTCCTCGGAAACGGCTTTAAGATTTAGAATGAAAGAACAATGGCAGATTTGGACCCAGCCATTTTTACGAAAACTAAAAGCCATTCAGGACGGCAGTTATAATTATTAAAAACAGAAAAAATTAAGGCATTTTTTAAAAAAACTTCCACATCTCCAGAAGTCCGGATTCAAAAGTAAAAATTTCTAGTAAAATAGACAAATCATCCAAAAAGCAGTAGAAAAACGCAACCATGACAGCTATTTTCATCTAATATTATCACTGAGGTAGTTTTTGGACGTTACGGAACGTATTTGGCTTTATTGAACTGATAGTGTGTGGGTTTTTCGTTTGATTCCATTACAATAATATTGTACGGTTATCTTGAATTTTCATTAAAACAAACACAATGAATGCGTAGAAGATTGAGTGGGCTATCTAGTAAGAAAGATTATGAGTTTCTACAGGTTACAACCAATTTACTTTTTTGTTAGTTTTGTTTCACTCTACACGTATTTCTAAGTTTCATTCATGTATGAGACCAATGTGTCTCGGTCTCACATTATATGGTCTTCCGCCAAACTTCTTTGTATTTCACATAATACTTTTTTAGTTTACCAATCGTTGAGAAAATCCGTATACACAAGAAAAAGGACGCCGAGGTAAGCTCGGCCGCCTAAGTACAATGTTCTGTAAATAAGCACAGCATACTCGTAAATAAGGAATAGGTAAAGAATAAGCACTGAATATAATATTCGTAAGTACCTAGTTCTACATTATTATTTTTATATTATGTGTCACTGTACCTATTAGTAATTTAGGATGTACCCATATCTAGCCTCAGTGATTCCTATGAATAAACTTTCTGATTTCTAATTTCATAATTATATAGATAAGTATACAGGGTGTAATTGAAAGCCTAGCAAATACTGAAACGGTGAACTCAGACCAGCAAACTGAACAACTTTCACTATGGAGTCCAACCTCAGGAAACGCGAAAAAAAATCTGCTGTCCCATACATTTTAGTTTAGGTACCTACAGCAGTTTTGTATGGGACAGCTGATTTTTTTTCACATTTCTTGAGGTAGGCTCCGTGGTGAAAGTTGTTCAGTTTGGTGGTCTGAGTTCAACGTTTCTGTATTTTCTATAGGCTGTCACTTCCACCCTGTATAAGTTTTCACTAATACACATTTAAAAACCGCGAACAAGAACAAAACCACTTAAAGAATTAAAATTAAATTAGTTTATGATCGGTTTACAAATACCCTACCTTCCTACCTTCCTACCTAGTTCATTTAGAAGTAAAATCGATAAACCTTAGTCGATTCCAATTTCAGCAGAAATTCAGTTCCACTGGTGCAAAGTCAGCATTGAAATGTAATCACGATCTAGATTCAAGTATCTCGATCTACTAACACGAAGATTACACTTCCATCCCATTCTGGAACCCAATGTACCTACTTTATTACAGGGTGTAAATAACATCCAAGTAATATTTAAATGCGTGGTTTAGGCCTAAGCAGTTTAAACAGAAGTGACGTGGCGCGGACATTTCGCTGGCGGGGTGGGGCAATATAAACCTTGTAGTACGTAGCATAGAGTCGTCCAGGCGACGTCGCCTGGTGGCGGGGGGCGGGGGCGGGGGCGTGATTTTTCTTTATGTCAAAAAACGACGCTATGCTACGTAATATAAGGTTTATATTGGTGTTACTTTGACTACCCGCCACCGCCACGCGTCTTTTCTGTATAAACCCTACCTTAGAACAAGAACCTCCTTTATTCTTAAGCATAGAGACCGCATCAATTTACGATTGTAGTTAGTCTCTTTTGTCTTATGATGTACCTTTAATAGTAGAAGGAGACGGAACTAGAGATCTTTGTTTATGCGGCTGTCCACTTTTCACTTGTCACTTTTGTGCTAGTGTGTGTGAAAAGTGACCGCAGGGCAGTTGTCTCTTTGGTCTACAGGTCTACCCAATATCAAACTGTGCAAAAACATGTATAGTCATTCCTTACAGTCGCACACAGATTGCCATAAGAGTGACAGAGCTAGATTAGATGTAAATCTGTTACGTCTGATAAACAAATGTCACCACTTTTTAAGCAAAATTCGTTCTTAACGTAAGGAAATAGCTGAGTCTTCCAGCTGGAGGTCTCGTGACAAAATGGTTCAAGACGGCATCTGTTTACTATTGACATTTCACTTATTCTAATGGGCGGTTGTCATAAGTTTGAATGGATGTCAAGTAGCGTTTCTATGCCTTGCTTTATATTATTTATCATTTTATCTTTGGATCTAGTTGGTCTCTTTTATTCATACTACTTGAGACCACACACTCAAAAACAAACGTCAAACAAAGTGGACAGTCTTGCAATGCTTAGATTAAAAACTTTTCGCTTACGCTGAAAGATGGTGCCAAGAAATGAGAGAGCGGGATAGCCAGTTATAAAAACTTATGTAAACAAAAAAGACAGAAATATTATTTTTTGTTTCGGTCACCGTGGCCGGTTTTTTTGTTTGGCAAGATGTCAAACCATTGTCAAACCTATGGAATGTTGATGACATCTTGCCAAACAAACCGACTTTTTGTATGCAAAAGTCACACTATTGCTGTTTCATGTGCGGCCACGGTATGGTTTCATCTAATGTTGCAATGCTATGGCTCCCTCTATGCCTTTATAAGGAGATCCTTGCTCTTAGGTTTAGGCCATCAAACTGAACAGCTTTCACTATGGAGCCAAAATCGAGAAAAAACAGCAAAATCTGCTGTTTTATACAAAACTACAGTACGTACCTACTACGTATAGTATTATCTTATCTGTGCTACTACCTTCGAAACTACTTGACTCAAATACACCGTGTTAATGAATTAACGCAAAACTAGAAAGTAGTTTGTTTAGAATCGAGAGCAGAATCGAATTATCATGGTTTCAACATAGGTAATTTTTTTCAAAATATTAAAATTTTTTTTTGCAAAATTTAAAATTTACTGAACCCGATGAAAACCCACCGCACAGGCACACTCACCCCTCACCCTATACTTACTACCAAAACAAGATTATAAAAATGTATCCATAATTACGTTAGCGCTTTCTTTCAGTGCTGAAAGGATAACAAATCATTTTTGCCTCAAAACTGCGAATAACTTTAAATTTTAATTATAAAAATAATGAAATTATTGTTGCAATCTAAGTATTTTGTTATAAATCAGTTGGGGTGTATAAGGTTTTGCGCTAATTCATTAACACGTTGTATACGGGACTGCTTATTAAAAAAAAAACGGAAATAGTGACAGTTTGATAGTCGACTCTAACCATAAAGGTATCATATAGAGGAACTGACAGCTGAGAGAGCGAGATGCACCTAGCGGCGCTACTGTATAATAGAAAGAGATACGTGACGCGAGGCAATAGAACCGTTTTTGGGAACTTGTCGGCACAATCGACTGGGTAAATATTCGTGCTCTGTGAATAATTAGTGAATCTAAAGTGAAGTCGTAGATTATTTTGTGAAATATACTAACACTATTTCATTAAATTACCTACGATTTCACGTTAGAATCACAATTATACACAGGACTCGAAGTTTTAGGGTGCCGATAAGTGCCGACAAATGCACAAAAAACGGTTTCATTTGACAACTCATGTCAGTTACTCTATTCCGACAGGTATAATAACTTTATGACTCTAACCATGCACCATGAAAAGTGTTTCAGACGACCTTGAATTTCAATATCTTATGACAATGACATTTCAAATTGGTTGAATACTGGGTGTTAGGGTAAACAGTTGCATTATTTTATTTTTATACTGAACAACTTCCCCTTCGAAACCTATAGGAAATTCGCAAAAAAATTGTTCGAGTTTTCATACTAACTTCCGATCAGCTGATTGCATTTAGTATGGGGAGAGCCTAAATTTTTTTTCGAATTTCCTATAGGTTTCTTAGGGAAAGAAAGTTGTTCAGTATCATGGGTACAGTCAACCCTTAAAGTAATGCAACTGTTTGCCCTAGCACCCTGTATACTTACCTCATATTTCGACGGAAATCAATGGCTTCAATATGGACTCGAACTCTAAGGAAAGAAAATTGGCAGATTTGGACCCAGCCATTTTTTACGAAAACTAAAAGCCATTCAGGACGGCGGTCATAATTATTATAAACAGAAAAAATTAAGGCATTTAAAAAAAAAAACTTTCACATCTCCAGAATTGTCCGGATTCAAAAGTAGAAATTACTAGTAAAATAGACAAATCGTCCAAAAATCAGTAGCAAAACGCAACCACGACAGCTGTTTCCATCTAATATTATCACTGAGGTATTTCTGGTCGTTACGGAACGTATTTGGCTTGGTTGAACTGATAGTGTGTGTGATTCCGTTTTCTTCCATTATCATAATATTGTACGGTTATCGTGAATTTTCATTAAAATAAACACAATGAATGAGTAGAAAATTGAATGGACTATCTAATAAGAAAGATTATGAGTTTCACACACTTGATACAAAAGGTATCATAAGGAGAAATACCGTTCCCCTCAACTTCTACAGGTTACAACCAATTAACTTTTTTGTTAGTTTTGTTTCACTCTACACGTATTACTAAGTTTCATTCATGTATGGGACCTCTAAGTCTGGGTCTCTTTTTTTTTTTTTTTTTTTTTTTTTTTTATTAACTATGGGTTTGCTCTTGACCTCAATCCAGTCCTCAGGACGAAGATGGGGTCGTAGATGTAGCGAGCTTACCCAGAAGATGCCTATTCACTCGTACTTTAAAGGAATTCGGGTTGTAAGTACTCGGAATTATATGGTCTCAAATTATATGGCCTTCCGCCAAACTTCTTTCAATCCTAACGTTTCTGTAAACTATTCGTTATTAACGCAATAGTTTACAGGAAATAATTGTACTTCCTACTAAAAATCAGTTTAGACTGGTTTTAAGGGCCTATGTCGAAAAATAATTTAAGCGAAACAGGCGTGGGATAGCTTATATTACGGCCTGATGCGAAAGAAGGAGATGGGGCGGAGCGCGCGCCTGAAACGAATCGAGCGCCAAATCAAACTTTATTTAATTTTGATTGTACTATTTATGTAAGTTCAATTCTGCTCTAATCAAAATTTAGAAAATATCAATTTCTTTTTTTTTTATCAAGTCTCGTGTTTCTATTATTCACCGTTTAGCAGTTCCAAGCGTTTATAGATAAAGACGGAGGCTACTTTGGCTTGTTTTTCTATCTAGAAAATGTGTCTTAATCGTGTTTTGGCTCTAATCAAAACTTCAATTATATGTTCAATTTACACATATCCGAAAATCATACTCCTACTGTTAGTACTTCATGATATATGAAGCTTTGAAGAATCCTATTTTTTCACATAGCCCCTTAAGAGTCCTTTTACCGTTCAGTGGTGCCCTCATCACAATATTAAAGATTAAACCCAAACCCAAAATAATAATGTGCTACTCCAACTTACTACAAAAGCCTAAAAGCTAATCACTGGTTAAAACAAAGTCGCTTCCCGCTGTCTGTCTGTCTGTCTGTCCTTATGTATGCTTAGATCTTTACTACTACGCAACGGATTTTGATGCGGTTTTTTTAAATAGATAGAGTGATTCAAGAGGAAGGCTTATATCAGCATTGCACCCGTGCGAAGCCGGGGCGGGTCGCTAGTTTTATATAATACTTTTATAGGTTCTAAACATTCCGCTTTTAAGAATATCGAAATAAATTTTTTTTTTTTTTCAAAAGTAGTATATGTTTAGAATTTTAGACCTAAAAAGACATGAAAGTATATTAAAAATAGTTTTCTTTTTTCGAAATGTGGACATTTATTGGAATACAACATTGCTCAGGGAGCAGTACCTACAGTTACTGCTTATTACTGCGGACTATGGGGGTACCACACCCGTGACGGCGAAGCGCCCTGGTAGGTCTAGCTACAGAACCAGTTAAAACTCTACAGCTTTTGTAGTACAAGTTGGAGATTGGATTAACAATAATATTTTTTTATTCCAACCTCCAACATTTTTCTTTATTGAGAAATCTTAACTGAACTGAACGATAAAAGGACTCTTATGAGAGAGTGCAGGTAAAGCTCTTATTTGTATTTTGAATTGAATCCGTTTTCAATCCAGTGAGTTTAATTTCCAACGAGTTCCACGAATCTATCTAGTTTGTTCTTCTCTACTATTTGTCTTCAAAAGAAGAATGACACATTTGGACCCAGCCTTTTTTTGGCTTTAAATTTAAAGTAAAAGCCATTCAGGATGGCGGTCATAATTATTATAAACAGGAAAAAATAGGGCATTTTTAAAAAAAACTTCCACATCTCCAGAAGTGCGGATTCAAAAGTAGAAATTACTAGTAAAATAGACAAATCATGCAAAATGCAGTACTTAGCAAAACGCAACTATGACAGCTATTTTCTTCTTATATTATCAGTATTATCACTGATGTATTTTTTGGTCGTTACGGAACGTATTTGGCTTGGTTGAACTGATCGTGTGTATGATTTCGTTTTCTTCCATTATCATAATATTGTACAGTTGTCGTGAATTTTCATTAAAATAAACACAATGAATGCGTAGAAGATTGAATGGACTATATAATAAGAAAGATTATGAGTTTCACACAATTGATACAAAAGGTATCATAAGGAGAAATACCTTTCCCCAACTTCTACAGGTTACAACCAATTTTTTTTTTGTTAGTTTTGTTTTTTTTTGTTTCACTCTACAAGTATTACTAAGTTTCATGCATGTACGGGACCTCTAAGTCTGGGTCTCAAATTACATGGCCGTTCGCCTAACTTCTTTGTAGGTACTCTATTATTAATAGTTGACAATTGAAAAAGGAACAATGTTTTGTTCGTTTGACTTGTATATCACAGTTAGGATCTGTAAGCTGCGCTTGAGAATGTTTTTCTGCCACGTTGTTAGCAAAAACTGAAAACCTTGGTCAGGGGGTCAATCGCACTAATGTTGAACGATACTACCAAAACAAAACCACAACCAAAAAAGTTACGTTATGCACAATTCGTATCGTGCTAATTATATTAACGGTAACGATTTAGCTTTTTTTCGGAAGATACGTTGGCCTAACGTTCTATGTCCGTTCGATCGAATTTTCTGGCGTGGTAGGTGCGTGGTAGGTGCCTGGTAGGTGCGTGGTAGGTGTATGGTAGGTGTATGGTGGTAACCAAACTTGAAACGTTTACGGCTTAAAACGTTTCGAGTTTGGTTTTGCTTTGGTAACGTCAACGATTTAAACGTTCAAAAAAAAAATAGCGCGATAGCATTTTCACATCAGCTACACCAAATCTAAACCAAAACCAAAAACGTTCCGTCCGAACGGTAAAATCGTATAATATAGCGCAATTGAGGCCCTGTTCGGTGTCCGTCCGTCTCTTCCTCTCGCTCTGCAAGACACTATTAATGTAGGTTAGGTAGGTACTAGGTACCTACGACCCCGATTCCACGGTGTAGTTTCACCACCCCATGTTTATTAAAATTGGGTATTTCGCAAAAATATTATGAAAGTTTCATTGCTAGTTGAAATTGCCTGTTGAATAATTCAATGTTTTCTCAGTACCTAGGTTGTATAGCCAAGAGCTTTGCTATTAGCCTGAAGCTCACTTATAGACTTCGTTTGGTTCGAATAGAATGAAAAACTAACAGGTCCAATTTTATTTGTTCTTATCCTTTATTATTTTATTCCCCTCTCAGACTTATCTGGGAGAGAAAACCTGTGCGCAGACGGCAGAGTAATACTACTAATAGTACTCGTAACTAGTAGTATACTCGTAATAGAGGTAGGTACCTCCTTAGAATTAAGCTGATGATGATGATAATTAAAAATCACTATCATCACTATCACTACATAGTATAAAACAAAGTCGCTTCCCGCTGTCTGTTTGACCCTATGTACTTATGCTTATTAAAAAAAAAATCGTTTTATTTCAGACTAAGGCTGCCTGTCCATTGACGCGAGCTGGCTGTGCGAGCTGTGTAGCTGTGTAAATATTAACCAATCAGAGATCCGACCGAGATCGGTCGAGCTCCTGATTGGTTAATATTTACACAGCTACACAGCTCGCACAGCCAGCTCGCGTCAATGGACAGGCAGCCTGAAAATTGTCCATATTTTGTTAGTAGCATAAGCTTACATATAATATTAGTACCTTGGCTATGTGCGAAGTGGGTGTTGGGAACTGTCAAGTCGATCGCAGCGCACGCTGTGGCAGAAATTTGAACTACTGACGGCGTAGCTGTGTCAGATTTGCTTGAATCTATGCAAATCTGCACACTCGCTCACCACTCAAATATCCAAAACTACAAAGACTACTACTGACTTAAAATTTGGCAAGGATGTTTTTATTGCCATCTAGGTGATCACAAAAAAAAGATTATTGGCAATTCAACCCTCAAAGGTGTGAAAACGGTGGTGAAAGTTTGTATGAGAATTTTGTAACAAAGAATGGGAATCCCAGCTAGCTAGGTATTAGGTATAACATTTTTAATATCGTAAATATTGCTCATTTATTTAGTTTTTACTTTATTTTAAAATAAAATAACAAACTTTGTCCTAACATTTTATGTACAAATAATCCACGGGGCCGTTTTGCGCTAGATGGCGCTAGTGTCGTGCACACAGCCAATAATAACAATAAAACAAAGAATTATTAATTGGATCAATTCACCGATCCACACCTCTCACATGCAGATCGATGAAACGACCGAGGATAGCTGTATCCATCCATCCGATCAGCGATCATCTTCAACATTCTTAAAACTTTAAAACTACGCAACTGATTTTGATGCGGTTTTTTTAAATAGATAGAGTGATTCAAGGGGAAGGTTTATATCAGCATTGCGAAGCCGGGAAGGGAGCCGGGGCCGGAAGGGCGGGTCGCTTGTAATAAATAAAATAAAATTCTTTATATGATTACAATTTAGTGGTATGCAGTTAATTGAGTCGCTGACTCCCAAAGTCGGAGAACCGCATTGTTAATTGGTACTACCACAGAAAAACAATAATCTGTGGTACTACGCAGTTACGTTGGTAGGATTGATATGAGACTCGAGAGTTTCGTTTTTCAATGTGTGTACTGTTATTAGTTTGCATGTTTTGCCCCACAAGATGCCTTTTTATATTCTTATTTTTGTAACTGTTAAGATTAATTAAGATATTTTCTATAGGTATCTTTTCCCAGAATTGAAATACCATCAAAGGTGGGCGAGAAAGGGCGATTATACCCCATAGGGAAGAGAGCTAACGCCTCAATCATGAGGCCGCGGTTCGATTATTGGCCTGTACCACTAAGTTCTTCGGAATTTATGTACGGTTGTATTTATCATTTACTAGCTCGGCGGTGAAGGAAAACATCGTGAGGAAACCTGCATTCCCGAGGATCAAAAGAAAATACCATAAGTTCGGTGGTATGCGTAAAATATGGGTGAGCTTGGGGCGAACACAAAGTACCAGAACTGGGAGTGTTAAGAGTACAACGACCCTTGCATGCAATAGCCCAACCACAAATAATCAAGGTGGGCGATTTTAATCCAGTCCATACAAACGTTTGACGCACAATACGCGTAGACGGAATAAATAAAAGTAAATATTTTATATATGGAAAAATAGTTCAGAAAATCTAGATGTCGCGTCACACATAATATTTGCAATTTATAATATAATTACGAAGATATTATAAAGGTTTGAAAATTTGCGCACGCGTATTGTGCGTCAAAGTTTTGTATAAAATTGACCTCTCTGCAACCACCTTAATTAAGCTATAAGTAAAGGATACCTAATATCACAAATCTTCCGGTAATTAATGTAGTTCGATTAATTAGTAGGTTATCTACGAGCACCGCGCTTTGAAGATGTTTAATTACCTGCCTGCCTGTGCCCATAATTAAATTCCGAGCTGATTCCACATTCGCTTGAAGATATTCAAAGCCTTTTAGCAATTCGAAATTGAAATCTCAGGTAAATTACTATCTAGTTTTGCTCCTACCGATTTTGATTCGACCATCTCTCGCTACGATTTAGGTGTTGCTTGTAAAAGCAAAGTAGGTATACATTTTCAAAAGAGTAGCAAACCCTTAGAAATTCCTCAGTTCCTTAGCATTTCATTCTTAAAGGATTGTTACTGGCTGATGACACGATAGCCTTTGTCTGCTGGTAGTGAACCTACCAGCTGTGCCAAGTGTCGCGTGTTCGAATCTCGCAAGGGGCAAATAACTATTATTTGTACGATGAATACGAATATTTGTACCCGAGTCATGGATGTTTGTTTCTACAGGGTCCAACTTAAATCGCCGGTACGGTTTTTCAAGTGGATGATAAGAACATAAAACTGAACAGCTTTCTCTATGGGACCAACATCGAAATCGTGTAAATAAAAATCAGGTGTCCCATACATTTGGGTTGAGTAGGTTTGCAGTTTTGTATGAAACAGCCGTTTTTCGAGATTTCTTTCTTGTGTTCAGTTTGATGGTCTGATAATGCTTTGGTATACTCTACAGTGTATATCGTCCATGATATTTATTTATTTATTGTACCTAAAATATGAAATTCAGTATAAAAAATGCATGTACGCATAATGCTCACGACTATATTCCTCTAGGAGGTCAGAGATATTCTAAGTAAATACAATATTCATCAGGACATCTATATTTCACTAGGAATGCCCAAAATAATCGTGTTGTAGCGAGGCACCCTTTTAGCATATTGAAAGTTTCAGGCTGTATTGACGTGTCAAGTGGGCAAAGGGGACTATCCTTTCGCCCACTAAAACACTGCCTTATCCCGTAGCGTAGTCACCTCGTACGACACTTACAGGAATAAAATGGGGTTGCCCATTCTAAGCTGTGGTGGTCCAGCGGCGAGTAACCTTCCCTGCCGTGCAGGTGATGGTTCAATCCCTGTCCAAGCCGACTTGTACCGATAAATTATTCAGAATTTATGTACCTACGATTTGTAATAGGTACCGCTGGCTTTTCGGTGAAGGAAAACATCGTAAACCTGCATGTTTCAATTTCGATGCGTGTATTGTACCCGCACTGTCCATTATAAGTGGCGACGGGCTCACTACCCGTCACACTGGACAGAGTTTCGATACTACTAGTGAAATGTGGATGTTCTGAGTTTTCAGAATATTTTTGACTACCCCCACGGGGAATATCGTCGTGAGCATATGCTTATGCTTATGCCCATTCTAAGCTGGAACCAGGTGGCGTTAATGCATCAAAAGCAGGATAAAATGCAGAAATAGGTTTACTATTTTCTTCGACCTTGTTCTTCCAAACTACTCAAATGTAGTACCCAACTACCTACATAATTTATCAAGCTCTTCAATGATTCTCAGTTCTTGAACCAGCTGCATCGAAATCCACTTGAAATAAAGGGGCAATACATAAATGAATATAAACTTTTAACAAAGTGCAACGTGAATCTCGTTTGCAATTTTCATTGCATTTACATCGAATGCAATGCCTGGGCCAAACGTTCTTTTTCAATGGAATACCACAGTTTACTCTATTCATCCATCTCTTTGCATGATATTTGCATCATTGATATTGCAATTTTTGTATTTGGAATTCAGCCACATATTGCAGTGAGAGTAGCTTAGTTTTCAGTTGCATTATGCAATTGCTGGAATGAAAAATGTCTTACTATTATTACAATACCTACCCATTGTATCTAATACTTACTGAGACCTGGACGTCGTATGCAAAACCCCTAACAGCACAAATGTCTACAAAATATCTTAGTGTCTACAAAACATCTAATAGATATCTAGTAGATATTCTGTGCTGTGTGGGACAGGACGGCTAAACACCTTCCACATGCGCCGTCTTCGGAGCATCTTGGATGTACGCTGGCGGGATAGGGTGATAAACGAGAGGGTAACTACACCAGATTGCACAGCTGCCTAGCATCACTGCTCTAGTCAAGGAGAGGCGGCTTTGGTGACTGGGGCACGTATATGGAGGACTCTCATTTGCCAATGCACATCCTTCCATCCATCCATCCATCCATCCATCCTTCTTGAGGAGGTCACACATGCGAAGAAGTCAGTCGGAAGACCCTTATTCCGATTCAAGGATTGCGTCTTTTGAAATCAGTCACGCGAAGTCTGTGCTCGCGAAGAAAATGAGAGATGACCAGACTCATGACGAAACCTGGTTAGCACATCTAGCAAAGAAACGTGTCAGACGGCATAATTCTGCACACAATCCCACTTTCATCCACCGGTGTAGGGCGTTCACAAAGGACCAGCGATGGTCTACGTGGCACAGGATTAGCAAGCCTGTCAAGGCCCGAAACCCCCCCAAATAATAATAATCCACCGGTGTACAGTTCTGGTCTAGGCTGCGGACGTGTATGCCCTTCTCGTATAGGACTATTATGAAAAAAGTGCAACTCCCAAAACTCTGCTGAAACATCAGATAATAAGGCCAGAGGGGCCGGGGTCCTCAACCTCACCCCCTCGCCCTCTGGTTACCGCGTACTTAAGGTTTTATTTCTTTGGTATCGCATGTGCTGAAGTCATCATATCAATTTCAATTTTTTGTATGCAGTGTCCGGGCTGTGCCAGGAGGCTTGTACCTACCACAGTATAAGAAAGAGTATCTAGTACCTTGTATTCTGACGGCAAGTTAACCGACAAAACTTGACTCGCAACTCTCATTCGTCTCAGTGGCTTCAAACTTTTCTTCGTTGCTTATCATACAGTTGCCAAATTGATCGATTGCGAGCCTTTTTTCAGCATTCATGATACAAAATCCGATCAAATTGTGTTTGGAAATTGTTGATTGATGGCGTTGTAGATGTTTAAAAATTGTTATATGTCAAAACAGATTGTAATACTGTAGTGCTGGCCTTTGTTGCTGAAACATAACATAAAGCCATTACAAAATAAACTAAATTATTACGAAAAACAAAAAACCCGACTGCATAAAAAACTATTAACTGAAAAGAGAAAAACAAGCTCTATAATCACTAATCAGCTATAAGAACACTAAGCAAATATAATTTGAATGTTATTAGGTAGGTATCGCAAACGGGGACAAAGAAGAATTATAAAACGTTTACTGTACCTACGTACCTTTGGTTTGTCCCCGCCTGCAATACCTACCTAATAACATTCAAATTATATTTGCTTAGTGTTCTTATAGCTGATTAGTGATTATAGAGCTTGTTTTTCTCTTTTCAGTTAATAGTTTTTTAGGCAGTCGGGTTTTTTGTTTTTCGTAATAATTTAGTTTATTTCATACTTTTTAGTCTTGTGTCGAAATGGTAGCATAAAAGTACTATGATATATATATATTTGGAATCGTCTGTTTATTAGCTTTCATTTGATACCCATATTGTATTTTTTTACAAAAAAAGTTTTTTTTTATTCCCCTCCTTTTTTAATTCGCAGACGCCATAACAAAATAATATGGCCTATGACACTCTCATGATTTTTACAAATCTAACGACACCTCATACGTCAAAATCCATCAAGCCGATTAGGCTGTAGGCCGTGCCAAAGAAATAGACATACAAACATACATACATACATACATACTTACATACATACATACATCCTGTGGCGCAACTGACCCTTCTGGGCGACTTTAATGCTCACCATCAAGAATGGCTGTTCCCCTACCAGAAGACCGATCACGCTGGACGAGAGGCGCGCAAACTTGCACTATCGCTAGATCTCAGCCAGCTGGTCAATTGTGCCACACGGATACCTGACGTTGACTTTCACACGGCCAACTGTTTGGACCTTCTGCTGACAACTGATCCAGACAGATATTCTGTGTCGGTATGTGCCCCTTTAGGTACCTCCGACCACTGTCTGGTGAAAACTGTATCCGTATACTCCCCACCTGATCAGGGCCATTGTGGTAAGAGACGGGTGTGGCGATACAGGTCAGCAGATTGGGACGAGATGCGACACTTCTTTGCTTCCTATCCTTGGCGGCAAACCTGCTTTTCTTCAGGGGAATCGTCGAGCGCTGCGAACGCGGTTGCCGAAGTGATACGTCAGGGTATGGAATATTTTATTCCGTACTCTGACGTGTCAACCGGCGCCAAAGCTCGCCCATGGTTCAACGCTGATTGTTCTCGTGCTGAGGTGCTGAAACAGTCAGCGTATATGTCCTGGGCTGATGCTCGAAAGCAGAAGGCTCCGAACACAGAAAAACTGAAGAAAGCTTACAACAAAGCCGCCAAGTCTTGCAAAAAGGTGTTGCGAAAAGCCCGGTTCGACCATATAGGTCGTATAGGGGCTAAGCTTGCCTCCTATCCAGCTGGCAGCAAAGCGTTTTGGTCGCTTGCCAAAGCAGTGAAAGCAAACTTCGGCCGTCCCTCCCTGCCACCTCTAATAAAACCTGACGGATCGCTAGCTCACTCGGCGGAGGAGAAAGCAAATTTATTTGCTAATCTTTTTGCCGGGAATTCGCATCTGGAGAACTCAGATATAACACCACCTACCATTCCTCGTACTGGGAATTCGCATCTGGAGAACTCAGATATAACACCACCTACCATTCCTCGTACTGAATGCTCAATGGCATCAGTTTACATTCGCCAAAAAGAGGTTCTTAAAATCCTGCGTTCTCTAGACGTGAACAAGGCTAGCGGACCCGACGGAATCCCAGCGATTGTCCTACGCACCTGTGCTCCAGAGTTGTCTCCTGTTTTAACACGCCTGTATCGCCTCTCACTTAAGACTGCGGTAGTCCCAAGGTCATGGAAGCTTGCCAACGTGCAACCCGTGCCCAAAAAAGGCAGTCGTGCCGACCTGTCAACTATAGACCAATATCAGTCACTTCCATACTCTGCAAGACTATGGAACGTGTACTTAACAACCGGCTCCTGGCATACCTGGAACATAACGACCTCCTCAGTGACCGTCAGTATGGGTTCCGCCCAGGACGGTCCACGGGGGATCTTCTTGTGTATGCCACTCATCTGTGGAGCTAGGCTGTCGAGAGATACGGGGAGGCACTTGCCGTGTCTCTTGACATATCCATAGCCTTTGACAGGGTCTGGCATGCAAGCCTTTTAAGCAAGCTTCCTTCATATGGAATTCCGATTGACCTATGCAACTGGATAGCTGACTTCTTGAGCGAACGATCCATTCGAGTACTCATTGATGGATACTCATCGGATCAAATGGCTATTAATGCCGGTGTTCCTCAAGGGTCAGTTCTGTCAGCCACTTTATTTCTGCTGCATATAAACGACATGCTTGTGCCCGGAACCTTTGGGTATGCAGACGACAGCACTGCTGCTGACAGATATCTGTCCGGTGCAGGGGTCAAATTGGACGTTACTCAGTCTTGTCGAGAGGCCATGGTGCAGCGAATAAACTTGGCCCTTGAATCTGTGTCCGACTGGGGTGATACTAATCGGGTCAGTTTCAACGCAAGCAAAACACAGGCGTGCCTTTTCTCCACAAAACGGAGTCCCTTCGCTTTGACCCCGACTTTCCGAAATGTGTCCATACCGATAGCTGATCGCCTGGAGCTCCTTGGCATTAACATATCGTCCGATCTGAATTTCGGACGGTACATTGAGTCCATGGCGAAAACCGCAGCGAAAAAACTGGGCGTCCTCTCGAAGGTCAGACGGTACTTTACTCCGGGACAGCTTCTACAACTTTATCAAGCACAAGTCCGATCGTGTATGGAGTACTGCTGCCATCTCTGGGACGGGTCTGCCCAATACCAGCTGGCCGCGCTGGACTCAATCGACAGGCGTGCCAGGAAGCTCATAGGTGATCCAACCTCGGTGGCGAAGCTACAAAGTCTTGAGCATCGTCGCAAGGTAGCCTGTCTGTCTGTTTTTTATAGGATACATTTCGGAGAGTGTGCGACTGAATTACACGATCTGATACCACCGTCTCCCTTTCATCTGCGGGGGACGAGACGCAGACTGGGTTTCCACCCCTATGTCGTTGACCTACCAGCAATTCGCACGAAGAAGTTTGCTTCTTCTTTTATAATGCGCACGGCTAAGGAGTGGAATGCCCTGCCTGCGGACCTGTTCCCTGAGCAATACAACCTGGGCCTCTTCAAGGCGAGAGTGAATAGGCATCTTTCTAGGTAAGCATGCTACATCTTCGGCCTCATCATCACTCAACATCAGGTGAGATTGGGGTCAAATGCTTAAATATCACACATAAAAAAAAAAAAAAAAAAAAAAAAAAATACATACGCTCGAAAAACATAACCCTCCTTCTGGCGCAGAAGGGTAAAAAGAAAAAGTAATAGTTTTTTTTTGTGTCCAAAGAGAATATAATCACTACGTTTTATTTGTGTCTAAAGGCCGAACTGTAACTTTTTTTCACCAAATTGGCCAGAATATAATATCAGTTTAGAAACTCCTTGGTTTAATCATTGTTAAGTGAAAGTTGTTCAGTTTGATGGTCTGAATTATTTCTATTACGAGAGGTATTTTGTTACACCCTGTACAGGGTCTAGATAAGAAGATATAAGATTATACAAGGGTGAATACTGAAAACGGAACCCACGCTGTCCGTCCGTCTGTCCTAGTTATAAAGGGCTGTATTTTTTGAACCGTAATAGCTAGATCGTTGAATAAGCGTTATATATTATGGCGGATTTGATGACAGATACTAAAAACTCTAAAATTAAGGGGTTCTCCATACAAAAAGCCGTTTTTTTTTATTGTTCTTACTCTATCTTAAGAACGGTAATACATACAAACTTTAAACTTGGTGCGAATAGAGTATAACATGAAATAATAAAACCCAACCAAAGGCCAAGTGCGTGTCGGTTTCGCGCTAAGGGTCCCGGAGAAAACAAAACTTTTTATAAGGAAATAATGTTGTGTGGTGGTACTGAACGGAATCCTCGGTGCGTGAGTGGTCCGACACGCACTTGGCCGGTTTTATTATTTAATCTCGCACAATACAGAATCCGCCATTAAGACCATCTGTAGACCATTCTGTAGGTTCAACTGATGTTCTACTTCTAGTACGAATACAATTAACTTTATCTTAATATGCTTCAAAATCGTTTATATGCAAAGTTTCTCGTTAAAGATCGAAGATTACATATGCATTGGTTCCAACAAGAGTATGGCTTAGGCTATGTAGACACTTACGTAACTTTTAGATTATCTAACCTACTTACTCACATAGATTTCGACTGCAGTGGCAGCTAAAAACTGAAACAGAGTGTGCTTGATATGCCATCAAAGGGGGCGCCAAAAAGAAAAGTTTGAAAATAAAAATTGCAACGACTTGAAAATATTGAAAAAAAATCATAAAGGTATTATACCAGGAATAGAGGAACTGACAGCTGAGAGAGCGAGATGTACCTAGCGGCGCCACTGTATAATAGAAAGAGAAACGTAACGCGAGGCAATAGAACCGTTTTTGGGAACTTGTCGGCACAATCGACAGGGTAAATATTCGTGGTCTGTGAATAATTAGTGAATCTAAAGTGAAATCGTAGATTATTTTGTGAAATATACTAACACTATTTCATTAAATTACCTACGATTTCACGTTAGAATCAAAATTATACACAGAACTCGAAGTTTTAGGTTGCCAATGAGTGCCGACAAATTCACAAAAAACGGTTTCATTCTGGTTTCATTTGACAACTCATGTCAGTTCCTCTATTCCGACAGGAATAATAACTTTAAAAAAACTCGTTGTAAAACACAGTCATCATTTATTGCAATGATCTCATTAAAATCCCGAGCTCGCTCCAAGTTTTAAATATTATTGCAGCGACCTAACCTAACCTGACCACCCTGGGAATACAGGAATACATTATCTATTGCTATACACACTTAGAGAGAAGGGGCGCCAGTGTCATGTGTGTTTGTTGTTTGTCAACTCGACGTGTTTCGCTCCACCAAGAAGCATTTCAGAGTCATCCTCGGGAGTTGGAGCACAGAATAGGTAATAGTATACAGGGTGGAAAAAAAGGCCGTAGTTGGAGGGAAAATACCCTTAATATTTATGATTGCAAATTTTACTGAAAGGAAATTAATCAAAGTAATGAATTCACCACTGAAAATTGTGAAATAAACAAAATTTTAACAAAAAATTAAAACCGCCTTCAAAAAAACTAAAAAGTTGAAAAATAATATTGCAGCCTATGACTTTTTCGTTTTTATGATGCGAACAAATTAATGTTCTTATGATGCGAACGAAAAAGTCATAGGCTGCAATATTATTTTTCAACTTTTTAGTTTTTTTGAAGGCGGTTTTAATTTTTTGTTAAAATTTTGTTTATTTCACAATTTTCAGTGGTGAATTCATTACTTTGATTAATTTCCTTTCAGTAAAATTTGCAATCATAAATATTAAGGGTACTTTCCCTCCAACCACGGCCTTTTTTTTCCACCCTGTATAGTGTGATATATTATACATAGTTAGAGTCTAACAACTCGGTTGCGATATTGTTATGTATTAGTCATATGTTTTTTCCCTCGATAAATTACATGTTATTTAGTTATATTTTATAATTATAACATACTCTTAAAAAATATATTACATAAGAATCTCCACTTTGGGCGGTACTGCTGAGATACACTTTGCTTTCTCTAGATTAATTCATAAATTCATACATCGTTCGCATGGGATGCAGGGTAATAATTTTCAGATAGAGTTTCGCATTGCTCTCCTATGTAAGACTCTAGCGGAGAGTTACTTTATTCTGTCTGATATAGGTAGAGCTTTTCAGAGATGCCTATAGAGGCAGGTTCTGTATAGACAGAGCTTTACTTTTTTAAGGTTCCGTACCCAAAGGGTAAAAACGGGACCCTATTACTAAGCCTACGTTGTCCGTCCGTCCGTCCGTCTCTCCGTCTGTCCGTCCGTCTCTCCGTCTGTCCGTCCGTCGGTCCGTCTGTCCAAACTATTTAGGGCTGTAACTTTTGAACCGAATGAGCTAGATAGTTGAAAGAAGTTTGGCGGAAGGCCATATAATGTGAGACCCACACATATAGGTGCCATACATGAATGAAACTTAGTTATACGTGTAGAGTGAAACAAAACTAACAAAAAAGAAAATTGGTTGTAATCTGTAGAAGTTGGGGGAAAGGTATTTCTCCTTATGATACCTTTTGTATCAAGTGTGTGAAACTCATAATCTTTCTTATTAGATAGCCCACTCAATCTTCTACGCATTCATTGTGTTTGTTTTAATGAAAATTCACGATAACCGTACAATATTATGATAATGGAATCAAACGAAATCACACACACTATCAGTTCAATAAAGCCTATTCCGTAACGTCCAAAAACTACCTCAGTGATAATATTAGATGAAAATAGCTGTCATGGTTGCGTTTTGCTACTGCTTTTTGGATGATTTGTCTATTTTACTAGTAATTTCTACTTTTGAACCCGGACTTCTAGAGATGAGGAAGTTTTTTAAAAAAATGCCTTAATTTTTTCTGTTTATAATAATTATGACCGCCGTCTTGAAGGGCTTTTAGTTTTCGTAAAAATGGCTGGGTCCAAATTCGCCAAAGTTCTTTTCACAGAAATTGCGTTATTATAGCGGATTTGCTAACAAATAATAAAAATGACAAAAAGTTAAAAATTAAGGGGGGTTCTCAACAAGAAACTAGTTTTTATCAACGTTTTTTCTTCACGCTCTATCGTAAAAATGGTTCGTGTGATTATAGAGCATACTCTACAAAATAACAACAAATACTAAAAACCAGCCAAGTGTGAGACGGTCTCGCGCTAAAGGTCCCGGAAAAAAAAAGTTCTTTTTTCTAAGTTAATAATGTTGTGTTCTGTAGTGGTGTGGTACGGAACCCTCGGTGCGCGAGTAGCCCGACTCGCACTTGACCGCTTTTATTTTAGATGGTTTGAAAGCAGCATGGTTCCTTAGCGCTTAGTTTGCAAAGCTATTTACAAATATGTGTTTAATCTCAGCACTATAAAAGTACATGATTATTTCTTATGGTTGCGCTTGACCTTATCTCGGAAGTTATTAGACTCGTGCTCGTGTATAAACTTGGGACCGTAATTCCTGTAAGAATTCAGAAAATTGTTTTAGAACCTTGGTTCAAGGTTTTGCCTTTATTTTTTTACAGTTTGGATAGTATTACGTGCCACGTGAAAACCTTTCGTCCGCTTTTTTCGTTGTAGGTATGTTCTTTGCTCGAAAATTTACAAAGAATATAAAATTATAACTCTATATCATGACTGTACAAAGGTTGAAATAACAGTAGATTTTTTTTTCCTTTGGAAATTCTTCTTCATAGCGTGTGGGCAGAGAGCTGAGAGAGCCCAGGCTCTGTACCCGGACTTTCGATGTTCGATATATCGCCACTGTTTCGGACCGCACTTCATTGTAATAGAGTTGATATTGGACCGAAAACTTTCACGCAACTGCGAAGTTTGAATGTGCGGGTAGAGGCTCTGGTGTCCGTTTTTTCAGAGCGCGATATGGCGCGGAATTGCGGCTCCAAAACAAATCTAATTTAAGTATTATTATGTTCACGGGAAATAAGTAAGGTAGGTACTCTAAAATGAGGAAAGTATCATTTTTCATTTTATATTTTAATAGGAATGCTCGTTATTTAAATCCAGACTGTATTTTACCTTTTGTACAGCTGGTATTTGCGAAAAATTTTAGAAAAATATTATGGCGGGGAACGATCCGCCCTTACTAAAGAACCTCGTTAAAAAGTTTGTGCTATTGCTATTCAAAATAGAAAAATTCAAAATATATTATCAAATTCCACGAAGATCAAAAATTCAGGAGCTCTTCGTGGAATAGCTTAGGTTATAGCTTATAGGCGCTTAAATTCAGGTTGGTAGTGATGGACTCCATCCAACTACATATAGTAAAACTCTTAGTAAATACTGAACATCAATGTATTCGACCCGACGATCTATTAGACGACCCGGTTGGTGTAATGGTTACCACGCCGGACTGCCAAACCAGGGTCCTGGGTTCGAATCCCGGTTCGGTCATGGATGTTTACATGTTTGTGCCGTTGTTGTATGGTTTCCATAATAAACAGCCTATTAATAGTGCTTTCTTGGGATCATTACAATGTATGTGCCTGTGAGCGTTATTTATTTATTTATTTATTTATTCCTCTTGTTTTTTGGCTTTTACATCATTTTACAAATACTTTTCTCCGATCTAAAACTTTTCCATAACCGCGCGAATACCATTGTTGTTAAATAGTTCTTCCTTGCGGAAAGGGAATGGGAACTAGCCCTTACACCCTAGTCTTTAGTTACATTTTACTTTGTACTTAAAACTAACTTAACCTAAACCCTAACTTAACACATTGAAATGCGAGGATGGAACACATTCCAATGTTCAGCAACGGAGTTTTACGCGAGGAGTTCAATCCAAATCAAACGGGAGCGCCTTATAGTATAAGAGATAAGTGTACTATTTGCAACCATAAGCAGCAAGGCTGATTCAGTGTTTATAGGGTGTAGAGCATCTCTGTGATGGGGTTGACGTCGGTCTGCCTGCATATCGTCAGTCGGTTTAGGAGATACAGCCGTTCAAAGGCGAGTTATGGGTGCAAAAAACGGCCGATCAGCAGCAAGGCTGATCGTATGATACTATTGTAATATGCACTGAGGCTATGTGAACAGTACAAAAACTGACGTGGTTCATCAGTCGGTTTAGGAGATACAGCCGTTCAAAGGTCAGTTATGTGTGCAAAAAACGGCCGATCAGCAGCAAGGCTGATCATAGGATACTATTGTAATATGCACTCTAGCTAAGTGAACAGTAAAAAAACTGACATGATCCGTCAGTCGGTTTAGTAGGTACAGCCGTTCAAAGTTTCAAAAATTAATGGTAATAAAAAAGATGATGATCTCCTGAAAGGATGATTATAGGATATTATTTTAATATGTACTTTAGTTATGTCAACAGTAAAAAAACTGACATGATCCGTCATTCGGTTTAGTAGGTACAGCCGTTCAAAGTTGCAAAAATTTATGGTTACAAAAAAATAATGATCTCCCGAAAGGATGATTATAGGAAATTATTGTAATACGCACTGTAGTTATGTGAACACGATAAAAACTGAGATAATCCGTCACTTGGTTTAGTAGGTACAGTCAGCAGCAATAAGTTGCATACACTTTTGTTCTACGCCGTAGTACTAAAGTGTAGTAACTTATTGCTGCTGACTGTACAGCCGTTTAAAGTTGAACAAATTAATGTTTATAAAGATGTTATGACTACCGGAAAGCCTGATTATATGAAAGTATTGTCATATACGCAGTAGATATGTAGACACTATTAAAACTGACATCATTGTCTAACAATTCACCGGTTATAAACGCTAAAAAGAAAAAAAAAACAACATGTTGCATTCCGGGAGTGCCGGTAGAAGTGAAAAATTGAACACTAACGTTGTGCATTTTTGATATTTTGCAAAGGTTAGGGAATTGTCGTGGGTAGTTCGCTAATTGTTATTATGTAACCACCCTTGTTTGGAATAAAGCAGTTGTCGTTCGGTACTCGTGGTTTCATTGTCATTACATGGTGGCAGCGGTAAAAACTCGATAATTCGTGGAATTTACTGACGTATTTGTTCCAAAATAGTGATAAATCAGTGCATAAACGTACGTGGCAGATATGGAACACGAGAGACCACCTCAAGAGTTGAGTTTGGACGGCAGCCCGGTCAGCAGAGCTGACGCGTGGAAGCGTTGGAAAACGCAGTTTAATTTATTTTTGAAGGCATCGGGGGTGTACAAGGAGGAGTCCGCGGTTCAGTCGAGTTTGTTAATTAACTTGATCGGTCCGGATGGGTTCGATGTGTACCAAACATTTACTTCTACTGACGAGAAAGAATCTGATGACGTATCCGAATTGTTAAAAAAATTCGATGATTATTTCGGTGTCAAACCAAATGTCACTTTAGCTCGATACAATTTTTTCACACGTTCTCAAGAAGACGGCGAATCAATCAGTCAGTACGTCACGGCATTGAAATTGCTTACTAAAACCTGTCAATTTTCAACATTGGAACAAGAACTGATCCGGGATCGTATTGTGTGTTGGATGTTTTGGTTTGGTACCAAGTGTTTATGTAATTTACTTTTTGGGGAAGATGTCGTGGGTAGTTCGCTAATTGTTATTATGTAACCACCCTTGTTTGGAATAAAGCAGTTGTCGTTCGGTACTCGTGGTTTCATTGTCATTACAGGAATAATTTCGCGCAAATTGCTTTAATTATCAGTATGAAAGTATTTATGAGGTAAAATACAATATTCTTTTATTTGCGCTACCGTACACAAACATGACAATTTATGCCGCTTAAACGAAACAGCAGGAACAGGTATACATTTTCGGGTTAGGTGACAACTCGCCAGTAAAAAATTTCGCCTTGCGGCGAGTTGCCACTCTTTAGAAATAGGAAGGGGACATGTCGCCTTCAACACAGGGCGAGTTGGGCGTTCAGAAAAAAGGTAGACCTGCCCGGATTTGTGAAAAGGGCAAATTATGAATTGGGAGGGGTAGGTAGGTTTGTAGGTATGTATGTAGGTAGCAGTCCGACTACAGGACCAGAAATCGAAACCTATCCTACTACAGCGAGGCGTGAGGCAGGGAGACGTTATATCTCCGAAACTGTTCACCGCTGCACTGGAAGATGTTTTCAAGGTTCTGGACTGGAAAGGGCTAGGCATCAACATAAACGGCGAGTACATCAGTCACCTTCGGTTTGCCGATGATATAGTCATCATGGCGGAGACTATGGAGGAGCTCAGTCGAATGCTCGATGATATTAGCAGAGCTTCCGAACGAATTGGTCTGAAAATGAACATGGACAAGACGAAGATCATGTCAAATGACCATGTTGTACTCACTCCTGTAATGATCGGAAACTCTGCGCTCGAAGTTGTTGACCATTATGTTTACCTGGGACAAACTATTCAGTTAGGTAAGTCTAACTTCGAGAAAGAGATCAACCGTCGAATCCAACTCGGCTGGGCAGCGTTCGGGGAGCTACGTAGTATCTTCACGTCCTAAATACCGCAGTGTCTTAAAACGAAAGTCTTCGATCAGTGTGTGTTGCCAGTGATGACATATGGAACAGAGACGTGGTCGTTCACTCAAGGCCTCATAAAAAGGCTGAAAGTCACCCACAGGGCAATGGAGAGGGCTATGCTCGGAGTTTCCCTGCGAGATCGAATCAGAAATGAAGAGATCCGCAGAAGAACCAGAGTAACTGACATAGCCCAAAGAATTGCTAAACTTAAGTGGCAGTGGGCACATTGCTCGCAGAACCGATGGCCGGTGGGGCCGAAAAGTTCTCGAGTGGCGACCGCGTACCGGAAAGTGCAGTGTGGGTAGGCCCCTCACACGGTGGACCGACGACCTGGTGAAGGCGGCGGGAAAACGTTGGATGAGGTCAGCGCAGGACCGGTCGTTATGGCGATCCTTGGGGGAGGCCTATGTCCAGCAGTGGACGTCCATCGGCTGAGATGATGATGATGATGCAGGTAGCTAGGTTTGTAAGTATGTATGTTATGTAGGTAGGTATGTAGGTATGTATGCAGGAAGATATATAGGTAGGTATGTAGGTAGGTATGTAGGTATATAATGTAAGTAGGTAGGTATGTATGTAGGTAGCAGTGTGGGTGTGTGTATTCGTTAATTTAAGTAACGATTAAAAAGTTTACCATGTCATTCTAAATTAATCCAAGAATCCACCGAAAACCTGGGCTGGGTGGACAGGAAACACACCTCCACATACACCCCCCTCCCGCATACACTCATGAACGAACGCACATGTCTGAATCACGTGGTTGCTTTCTTTAACTTTTTAGTTACTAAATCGTTTGCTCCTAAATTCGATATAATGAAGGTACGCGTGGACTCCGAACATCCCAACCAATGATATCTAATGCATCTTGAACTTTTTTGTTTCTCAATCAACCGATTGCTTCAAAAATCTGAGGGTCCGCGTGGACCCCGAACATGAATCCAATGTCAGATTTGAGAAAAGTGGCCGCCATCTTGAACTTTTTTTTTCTCGACTGATTGCTTCCAAAATCGATGTCTGGAGGTTTTTGTGATCTTTTAACACGAATCTGACGTCAGATTTGAGAAAAGTGGCCGCCATCTTGAATTTTTTTTTCTCAACCGCTTGCTTCCAAAATCAATATCTGAGGGTCCGCGTGGACTTCAACACGAATCTGATGTCGAATTTGAGAAAATGGCCGCCAGAAGCAATCAGTCGAGAAACAAAAAAGTTCAAGACAGCAACCGCGTGATTCAGCCATGTGCGTTCATAAGTGTGTGCAGGTGGGGGGGGGGGGGGGGTGGTGTATGGATATAGGTACAGCCGTTGAAAGGTTAGACAGTTATGGGTGCAAAAAATGAACGATCAGTAGCAAGGCTGATCATATTATATTATTGTAGTATGCACTCTAGCTATGTGAACAGTACAAAAACTGACGTGATTCGTCAGTCGGTTTAGTGGGTATAGCCGTTCAAAGGTCAGTTATGGTTGCAAAAAAGGACGATCAGTAGCAAGGCTGATCATAATTTATATTATTGTAGTATGCACTCTAGCTATGTGAATAGTATAAAACAGACATGAAAAAATTTTTTACCGCCATTAAGGCAGGTTATAAGACGGTATTGTTATATGCGCTGTAGATATTAAATAATATTTAAACTGACATGAAACGTCAGTTCGTTCAGTATTTATAACCAGTAAAAAAACCGGCAAAAAATTTTAATGGCTAAAATATTTGGCAATTAGAACTTGATCGTTGTCGTGGTGTTCAAATGAACAACTCGAACAACATTAACAACTTGAACAACATGAAAAACTCGGGTAACATAAACAGCTCTGACGATTTGGTCAACTTATACAATGTTGTCAGAGTTGTCCAAGTTGACCGAGTTTTTCATGTTGTTCGAGAAGTTTTGTTGTGAAAGTACTTTATTGGACAACATGAACAACATGAACAAGTCATATCATTTGACCAAGTTGTCCGAGTTGTCCAATTCGACCGAGTTGTTCATGTTGTCCAAGTTATTCTACCTACTGTTGACTACCTACGAGGTATGCTCGGATCATATTATTATCTAACTACCAAAAAGGATAGACTAAGTTTTCACTCCAAAATTTCCTTCGGCACAGTCCTCGGTTGTGTTGTGCCCCTTGATTTTTTCAACGTAATCGTAACTCACCTCTCTCTGCTAGCAGTGATTAAGACTGCGGTTTACGTTAGTACATGTATATAATTATTCTTTGACTAAGAGTAGTATGTTCCTTGATAACTACTGACGGACTTACATAATTAGCATGACAGTTTAACAGTACTTACATAGCCACACCGCATAATCAGCCTTTTATTGGAGATCGTTATTCTTTTGCAACCATGAGAATCATGACGAAATCATGTTCATTACAAGCACAACATAGCATAGTGCTTTCGACTATATTCCCCTAGGGGATACTCAGAGATACAAATCAGGAAGATATCAAAGAGATAAAACTCTGTACATTCACTTTTCAATACTAGTACCTAACGAAACTCATAACCACTAAACTACTTCTAATAATTTTTAGCACAGCAAGTTTCTTTTTAACTAGCGGTAATAACTGTTAAACTGACCGACATTATCATGTCAGTTTAAATAGTGTTAACATAGCTTCTGTGTATAGTAACTACAGTGCATATTACAATAATATCCTATGATCATCCTTTCGGGAGATCATTATTTTTTATTGTAAAAATTAATTTTTGCAACTTTGAACGGCTGTACCTACTAAACCGACTGACGGATCATGTCAGTTTTTGTACTGTTCACATAACTACAGTACATATTACAATAATATCCTATAATCATCCTTTCGGGAGATCATTATCTTTTTGTAACCATTAATTTATGCAACTTTGAACGCCTGTACCTACTAAACCGAGTGACGGATCATGTCAGTTTTTATACTGTTCACATAACTACAGTGCATATTACAATAATATCCTATGATCATCCTTTCGGGAAATCATTATTTTTTTATTACCATAAATTTATAAAGGTGCAAAAACAGTCAGCGTATATGTCCTGGGCTGATGCTCGAAAGCGGAAAGCTCCGAACACCGAAAAACTGAAGAAAGCCTACAACAAAGCCGCCAAATCTTGCAAAAAGGTGTTGCGAAAGGCCCGGTTTGACCATATAGGTCGTATAGGGGCTAAGCTTGCCTCCTATCCAGCTGGCAGCAAAGCGTTTTGGTCGCTTGCCAAAGCGGTGGAAGCAAACTTCGGCCGTCCCTCCCTACCACCGCTAATAAAACCTGACGGATCGCTGGCTCACTCGGCGGAGGAGAAAGCAAATTTATTTGCTAATCTTTTTGCCGGGAATTCGCATCTGGAGAACTCAGATAAAACACCACCTACCATTCCTCGTACTGAATGCTCAATGGCATCAGTTCACATTCGCCAAAAAGAGGTTTTTAAAATCCTACGTTCTCTAGACGTGAACAAGGCTAGCGGACCCGACGGAATCCCAGCGATTGTCCTACGCACCTGTGCTGCAGAGTTGTCTCCTGTTTTAACACGCCTGTATCGCCTCTCACTTAAGACTGCGGTAGTCCCAAAGTCATGGAAGCTTGCCAACGTGCAACCTGTGCCCAAAAAAGGCAGTCGTGCCGACCCTGTCAACTATAGACCAATATCAGTCACTTCCATACTCTGCAAGACTATGGAACGTGTACTTAACAACCGGCTCCTGGCATACCTTGAATATAACGATCTCCTCAGTGACCGCCAGTATGGGTTCCGCCCAGGACGGTCCACGGGGGATCTCCTTGTGTATGCCACACATCTGTGGAGTGAGGCTGTCGAGAGATACGGGGAGGCACTTGCCGTGTCACTTGACATATCCAAAGCCTTTGACAGGGTCTGGCATGCAAGCCTTATAAGCAAGCTTCCATCATATGGAATTCCGATTGACCTATGCGACTGGATAGCTGACTTCTTGAGTGAACGATGCATACGAGTAGTCATTGATGGATACTCATCGGATCAAATGGCTATTAATGCCGGTGTTCCTCAGGGGTCAGTTCTGTCAGCTACTTTATTTCTGCTGCATATAAACGACATGCTTGTGCCCGGAACCTTTGGGTATGCTGACGACAGCACTGTTTCTGACAGATATCTGTCCGGTGCAGGGGTCAAATTGGATGTTACTCAGTCTTGTCGAGAGGCCATGGTGCAGCGATTAAACTTGGCCCTTGAATTTGTGTCCGACTGGGGTGACGCTAATCGGGTTAGTTTCAACGCAAACAAAACACAGGCGTGCCTTTTCTCCACAAAACGGAGTCCCTTCGCTTTGATTCCGACTTTCCGAAATGTGTCCATACCGATAGCTGATCGCCTGGAGCTCCTGGGCATTAACATATCGTCCGATTTGAATTTCGGGCGGTATATTGAGTCCATGGCGAAAACCGCAGCGAAAAAACTGGGCGTCCTTTCGAAGGTCAGACGGTACTTCACTCCGGGACAGCTTCTACAACTTTATCAAGCACAAGTCCGATCGTGTATGGAGTACTGCTGCCATCTTTGGGACGGGTCTGCCCAATACCAGCTGGCCGCGTTGGACTCAACCGACAGGCGTGCCAGGAAGCTCATAGGTGATCCAACCTCTGTGGCGAAGCTACAAAGTCTTGAGCATCGTCGCAAGGTAGCCTGTCTATCTGTTTTTTATAGGATACATTTCGGAGAGTGTGCGACGGAATTACACGATTTAATACCTCCGTCTCCCTTTCATCTGCGGGGGACGAGACGCAGGCTGGGTTTCCACCCTTATGTCGTTGACCTACCAGCAATTCGCACGAAGAAGTTTGCTTCTTCTTTTATAATGCGCACGGCTAAGGAGTGGAACGCACTGCCTGCGGACCTGTTCCCTGAGCAATACAACCTGGGCCTCTTCAAGGCAAGAGTGAATAGGCATCTTTCTAGGTAAGCATGCTACATCTTCGGCCTCATCATCACTCAACATCAGGTGAGATTGGGGTCAAATGTTTACCTATCGAACATTAAAAAAAAAAAAAAAAAAAAAACTTTGAACGGCTGTACCTACTAAACCGAGTGTCAGTTTTTTTACTGTTCACATAACTACAGTGCATATTACAATAATATCCTATAATCATCCTTTCGGGAGATCATTATTTTTTTATTACCATTAATTTTTGAAACTTTGAACGACTGTACCTACTAAACCGACTGACGGATCATGTCAGTTTTTTGACTGTTCACTTAGCTATAGTGCATATTACAATAGTATCCTATGATCAGCCTTGCTGCTGATCGGCCGTTTTTTGCACACATAACTGACCTTTGAACGGCTGTATCTCCTAAACCGACTGATGAACCACGTCAGTTTTTGTACTGTTCACATAGCCTCAGTGCATATTACAATAGTATCATACGATCAGCCTTGCTGCTGATCGGCCGTTTTTTGCACCCATAACTCGCCTTTGAACGGCTGTATCTCCTAAACCGACTGACGATATGCAGGCAGACCGACGTCAACCCCATCACAGAGATGCTCTACACCCTATAAACACTGAATCAGCCTTGCTGCTTATGGTTGCAAAAAGTACACTTATCTCTCGTAATATTACTTTATTTCTCACCGCGCGAATACCAACCGTGACAATGACAATTCTCCTTTTTTTTTCTTAATTACCTTTTAAGGGTCATGACCATACAGCCTTATCATTTGTACCTACCTACTTTATTTGTGACATTCAACGATTATAATATTATTGTTCGGCATCTAGTAATTTGAATTCCCATTTTAGTACTCTAGGTTTCAAAATAGGTGCTCTGTATTGTGCAATGAGCAGAGTTTTCTGACCACTGTGGAGAAATAAAATCACGAGTTTAGAGTTTGTATGTTGCACATACATTTTTTGAGTAATCGAAGATATTTTTGAATAATAGTTTAGTGTAATTAATCATTTCATCTTAATTGCCTATTACAGTTTTCGTTTTATTACGTCGGCGTCGGCGTCGTAACAAAGATTTAAGTAAACTTGTCAAAGACAGTTTTTTGAATCGGACATCTCTTAGAAGGCCGAAGTAAATACCTTTCAACATTATACATAATTTAGTAAAATTGGCAATTATGTTTTAAATTGAAAATATCGCACTTATTTCATGTCAGTTGACAACCCTTTGATAGGAAACAAAGAACAAGAAACAGTGTTCGAAAAATATTACGATTTAATTCAGAAAAACCTGTCACATTGTCAGTAAAAAGTGCTGTTTGTCTCTGGTTTGTCTAAGGTAGGGTTTATACAGAAGAGACGCGTGGCGGTGGCGGGTAGTCAAAGTAACACCAATATAAATGTTCGCGACATCGAGCTACCGGATTCGCGCGTCGACGCGGGCCGCTACGGTTTTTCCTCGCGAGTTCAGACACCCAACGTGATCAGTGCAAATTCCAATTAGATTATTGTTTTTTTAGTGTTTATTTGTAGATTATTGCTTGTGGAATGCACTGGTCATGTTGGGGGTAACGTATTTGTACAGTTCGTTATAGTTTTGTATAGTTTTTTCACGTGTTTTAGAGTCGTAGTTTTAAGTTTTCTTTATTATAGTTTTCTGTTATTGTTTTATAAGTTATAGGTATAGTTATAGGTTTTGCTAATAAAGTTTGTTATTTCTCACAGTTAGAATAGGTTAGAATAAGTTTTTGCATTGTTTAGAGTTGTTTTTTAGGCGTTTCATTTCTGTTATTTTCATACCCTTATTTCTCAAAATAGGTGATAGGTGGATCCTATCTAACAGCTTAGGTACACAATAGTAGATGATCCTTACCTATTTCACACACAACACATAGACTAGAGTAGTTAGATAGTAAAATATAACAGTTTTAAAGTTCAGTTTACACCTTGCACTTTGACCCCGTATTTTACATAATAGATATATAGATAGAAACATAGAAATAGGTAGGCTAGGTGAGGATAACCCAGGTGCACTTAGTCAGAACCCTAGGTCATAGATAGAGTGCCTAGAATAGTCTAGAAATAGAATAGTTTGCAATAGCGCGGCAAAAATTGTGATATTTTTCCGCTTTATTCTGACTAGGAAACCTGGGTATCACACCTAGTATAGATTGTTATATGTCAAAATACGGGTAATTGTAAGCCCTTTCTGTAGAACATCGTAGCTTTGAACTACCTCTTATAGTTTTTAAGATATCGCCTAAAATGTCAGAACTTTGTAATGAAAATGTACAACCAATTTGAACAATAAAAAGCGGCTGTCCTTACGGTATTGCGCTAGGAGGGACATGGCGCGCAAAACAGAGCAGATTCAATCAGTCGCAAGGGGTGCGTCCGGGTGGCTACCTCCCAGTGTGTGCCGTATGGTTGCTGTACGACGGTTAAACGCGAGTTTGACTGTCGTGTAGCAACCCGCGGCACCGGTGCATCCCGGGCAACGTAGTTCGTGGCGGGGCATTGGCAGTGACAAACCGCTGCCAATGGGCCGTCACTGGCTGCGGCTGAGAGCCACCCCACTCATTGTAGACTCACGTGCAATGAGTGTCTCCCTAAACCCTTTTCCTTTGCTCCAATCCAAAGTAATCACCTCCTTTCCTATTCCAAAATCCTTCCTAGTCCTGGAGGAGTCAACCTCGACGCCAAAAATTCCCAATCCAAGGTGTGATCCTACCGTGCCGAGGGATGCGTGGCTGAGGGGGAGCTCAGTCGCGAACGGGGGGTCTTCGAAACCGGGTCGCCTCGGGGACAGTCTTAGGCCTTGACCTCCGCATGCGGGCTCTGTGGAGGTTCGACTAACCCTTTCCTTGCTACTCGTGGGATAAACATGGATAATTGCAACTTAAATAAACTAATTGAAGAGATAGACTTTCTATCTGCGGGGGATGGTAGCACAAGCTCGTCCAACGCTATGGAGTTTGGGGACGCAGAACCGCAAACCCATAAACTAAACAAAGATGACGAGGGGGGCTTAACGGATCCCGAGTCACCGAGCACTACTAGCAGCAGTAATGCGCAAGGAGAGACTGAGCGTCGTATCTTTCTCTCCGGCGCCGCTAAGAGGCGATACCATTGGTGGAAGGCACAGGGCAAGGAGGAAGAGGAGGCCTTAGTCCTGTGTAAAAAACCTTTCTCCGAGCTTCAAGACCTACCGGAGGTTCAGAGTAGGGCAGTGAGTGGACCGCAAAAGCGGCAGCGCTCAGAGGACGCCTCACCCAAGGAGAGGCCGATAAAAACCGTCAAACGTGGGGACTCAAACCCCACCTTTGGCGATATCGCAAAATCGGTGCGAGTTGGTATACGGGATATCAACAAAACCGCTTCCGAGACCGAGCTCCGACAGTTGCAAGAGGAACTGACGGAGAAACTAGATTCAGCAGGAGACCAGGTTGTAAACTTCCTGGGTTGCTCCATCAGGACAGGCTATCTTTTGCTCACCTGTGCTGATGAGGCAACCCGAGGGTGGCTCGCCGGTGTGGTCCCGGAACTCAAGCCATGGGAAGGGGCGAAATTGACACTCGCTAGCGAGCAAGATCTCCCCAAACCCATGACGGGGGTTGCATGGATTCCCGACGCCAACATGGACTCGACCAAACTGCTGTCGCGATTAAGTTCACAAAACCCAAAGGTAGGCTGCAGCCACTGGAGGGTACTCAACAAAAAGGTGGAGGAGAAAGGACAGACCGTAACTTTCTCCTTTTACCAATCCTCGTATGAGGTCCTGAGGAAACAGGACTGCAGACTCTTCCTCAATCTTGGCACCATTCATCTTAGGGTGAAGGGTGGCAAACAGCAGGAGGGTGCAGGGGGCGATGGGCAAGAGGGGCCGGGACCTGAGGCTCCTACTCCACGGACGCAGGGACACGGGAGTGGGGCCTCAGGGAGCGGCGCAAACCCTCGAACCGATCCTCCTCGCACATCAGGCGCACCGAGAGGAGGAGCCAGAGGCGGGATGGGACAGCCCGCATCTGGGTATCAGAGAGGCGCGGGGAACAGCCGCGCGCCCAGGCCCCCACCAACATCAGCCGGAAAATGGGGCCCTAGACCGGCTAGGGGAGGACGAGGACCCCTGTCACGCGGGCAAGCAACGCGAGGCAGGGGACCGACAGGGGGTAGGAATGTGCACCTGCAATCCCCTGTCGGTGGCCACTCCAGTAATAAAGGCCGCCCGAAACCCCCTACACAACCAACACCAACCCAACCCTAACTACCGAAACAGACTCCCTAATCCCAGCCGCATTCCCCTGTCCCCTCTAATAAATTACCTACCTTTATTTATACTTTTGTTTATTCCCCATCCCAATCCCTATTAAATTAACAATATGATCAAAGCCATCCAGGCAAATCTTCATCATGCAAAGGCGCCCAGCGCAATACTTTGCCAAACATTCCTTGAGAAAGACCTGGACGTGGCTCTTATACAAGAACCGTGGATCAATCAGAACACGATTATGGGACTGAACTCCTCGGGTAAGATTCTTTATAATACCGGAGGTATCAGACCCAGAGCTTGTATAATTTTTAAGAACAATATTAAATTCTTACCTATACCTTGCATGTGCACAGATGACTTGGTAGCAGCCTACATCGCCCCGAAAGGTAACGAGGAGATGAGGCTGATCGTATGCTCAGCTTATCTGCCAGGACCGCCGGTATCGACAGATCCAGTGGCAGACCTCACCCCAATTGTAGAGTATTGCCAGGAACAGGACGCCGAGCTAGTGCTGGGCACTGATTGCAACGCGCATCACACCTCCTGGGGCAGCACAGAAACCAACAAAAGGGGTGAGCTACTTTATGACTTCTTTATGACTAACAACCTACACGTACTAAACAAAGGCAACACTCCAACTTATGTCACAAAAAATTGTCAACAGGTGTTAGACATTACCTTCTGTACAGGACACACTAAAGACCGTATAGACAACTGGCACGTCAGTGAAGATGTGTCCATGTCTGATCACAGACACGTTAGATTCGATATCCTGGGTAACAAAAACAGACATATTGAACACTATCGGGACCAGAGGAAAACTGATTGGGATGGGTTTAGGTCCGATCTCAAAGACAGCCTAGGGTCGATAGGGAAAAGTGTAAAATCCAGAGAACAACTGGAACACACAGTGGCTGCAGTTGAGACTGGGTTAATCTCAGCCTTCTACAACAACTGCCCACTTAAAACCATAGCTTCGAACAGAAGAGTCCAATGGAACTGGAATGGTCCAGAGTGGAACAATAAACTCCAAACACTCAGACAGAGGGCCCGAGCCTTATTCAATCGGGCAAAAACACACTGTAACTGGGATGCATATCGCAAGGCCTTAACGGATTTTAATAAAGAACTAAGGAAGGCGAAGAGGAAGTCGTGGCACAGGTTCTGCGAGGAAATAAACGGAGCCGCACACCTTGCAAAAATTTATAAGATAATGTCCAAATCGCCAACCTCACATCTGGGGCTACTGCGGAAACCAGATGGAAATTTTACCAGAACTGTTGAAGAAACCCTAACACTAATGACCAGCGTCCACTTCCCAGGCTCAACAGTTCTGGAACCAGGAACCGAGCCATCTTCACAAAGTGGAACTAAATCCAAACCAAGGATTGAAGACTGGCGCATGTCGGCACTGGTATTTAAACCCGACCGAGTCAAATGGGCTATAAACAGCTTCAAACCATTCAAAACTGGCGGAGAGGATGAAATCTTCCCTGCTCTCCTACAACAGGGAAGAGAAATCATCCAACCACTGGTAGTTAAAATCTTTAGAACGAGCTTTGCTTGGGGATACCTACCAGAGAAATCGACTAAGGTTAGGGTTACCTTTATCCCCAAAGCTGGGGATAAAGATAAATCGCAACCCAAATCTTATAGACCAATTAGTCTTACCTCTTTCCTACTAAAAACCATGGAAAAGGTAATAAACCTGCATATTAGGGAGACCTACCTCAAGGGTAGGCCGTTGCACCCCAGGCAACATGCGTACCAGAAAGGGAAATCCACAGAAAGTGCCCTGCTAGAACTGGTTGACAGAGTGGAAAAAGCTCTCGATGATCAGGAGATTGCACTCTGTGCCTTTCTGGACATAGAAGGTGCATTCGACAACACTTCTACCGAAATCATACTGAAATGTATGAACGATCGAAATGTCGACTCCACTACGAAAGAGTGGATCAAGGCAATGCTAACGTCAAGAACAGTCAGGACCACACTTCTAGGTAAAACCCTAGAGGTCAAGGTATCCAAAGGCTGTCCGCAGGGGGGAGTGCTCTCACCACTGGCCTGGTCGGTGGTGGTGGACTGCCTCCTGTGGGACCTCAACAACGCCTATCTAGATACTCAAGCGTATGCTGATGACCTGGTAGTGATAATTGTGGGCCCATGTCCCAGCACTATATCCAGTCTCATGCAAACAGCGCTACACAAGATAGAAAGGTGGTGCAAAGACTTCGGTCTTTCAGTCAATGCCGATAAAACGGTTATAGTACCCTTCACAAGAAGGCGAAAATTAGAGCGTCTCAAACCACCTATACTCCTCAACAAATCTATACCATTTTCCAAAGAGGTTAAATATCTAGGAGTAATTCTGGACCAAAAACTCACTTGGAACCAACACCTGGACCACATTGTGCGAAAGGCAAAAATAGGACTAGGGACATGCTGTCGCTTAACGGGCTCCAGATGGGGCCTGAAACCGAGTTCGGTTATGTGGATCTACACTGCGATAGTGAGGCCTATGGTATCCTACTGCAGTGTAGCTTGGCATAAAAAAACCGAACAAGCGAAGTGTGTAAGCACCCTAAACAGCCTACAAGGATTAGTTTGCAGAATAGCAACGGGGGCAATGAAATCTACACCCACGGCTGCTATGGAGGCAATATTAGGCTTGCCTCCACTACACATCCATGTGCAGAAAGAGGCAAAAATTGCAATGCTCCGAGCCTTGGAACGAGGAGACCCCAAATGGAAGTCCTCTGTTATGAGAAGGTTACACGAAACTCTCATAACAATTCCGATCATGTGTATGCCTAAAGACACCATGAACAAAGAGTATAACTTTAACAGGTTATACAGGGTAATCCTACCCCAAAGAGAGGACTGGAACGGGAATACCCCACAATCCTTCGGTGCTGGAGACGTCGTCTGGTTTACAGATGGCTCCAGGAAGGACAACCGTGCTGGAGCTGGAGTATGTGGTGGCAATCCCAAGATTAAAAAGGCGATTCATCTTGGCCAGCATGCCACGGTATTCCAGACAGAAATGTACGCTATCATAGATTGCGTACATGAGAATCTACTAAGATACCCAAAGGGGAAACACATTGTTATTTTATCAGATAGCCAGGCTGCTCTGAAGGCGCTAGGATCTGATGAAATAGAGTCGAAACTAACACTAGAATGTGTCCAAGCCCTAAACCAGCTAGGTTCGACAAATTCTGTCACCCTAGGCTGGGTGCCTGGACACTGCGGTATTGATGGAAATGAGGCTGCTGACGAGCTAGCACGAAGAGGACGCCATAGGCCCCGAGCCTTACTGCGGAATCTCTCGCAACACCTCTAGACGTGTGCTGAAGGAATGGGCCGTGAACCAAAGCCGTAAGCTCTGGTCGGATACACCAGGACTGAGGCACGCAAAAGAACTCGTGACCGGCTTTTCAAACAGACTTACCTCAGAGGCCATCAATTCAAACCGCAACGACTTAAGGCTCTTAGTGCGAGCCTTAACAGGACACTGCAAGTTAAACAAGCATCTACACAGAATGGGGCTTGTAGATTCACCCACCTGCAGATTCTGCTGTGAAGCAGAGGAAACGCCCATACACCTCCTCTGCGAATGCGAAGTGCTCATTCACAGCAGGAGTCGCCATCTAGGTGGATACGTAATAACACCTAATGACATTAGGGACCTCCCCTCCAAGAGCATAACACGGTTCATGAAGTCCGTGGGCCTAGGAAACGACCTTTAGGTCTAGGGTGACAGCTACAATAGATCTATTCAGGTCGCAGTAGCTATTGGTCATTGACCAAGCCCTTACAACCAAAATAATAAAATAATCAGTCGCAACGAGTCCTCCAGCGCAACATCGGAAGGGAAAATTAGCGAAGAAACCTGAAGCCTCTTTCATTTGAAGAACCCCTGCTCCTGCTCACTGAAGATCAGCTGCCTCAGCCTGCTCTCTGCGGTCTACGATCTGCGTCCCATTCTCACAGTACCGCCGTAATCAGGGCGGCATCCGGCGATAGTTAATAGTTAGCTAAATGTGCTAGACCAGGTCTGTCATATCGAAGGTGGTCGACCACAATAAACCTTATATTACGTAGCATAGCGCCGTTTTTAGACGTAAAGAAAAATTGCGCCCCCGCCACCAGGCGACGTCGCCTGGTGGCGCGGGCGTAATTCTCCAAACAACTCTATGGCAAGTACTATAGTGTTTATATTGCCGCACCCCGTCCGCAAAATGTTAAAAAAGTTTTATCAAAATCGGTCCATTCGTTTTCGCGTGATGTGCAACAAACAAACAAAATTATATTTACAGTTTTAGGTAAATAGTACCTACTTAGGTACTAGAGTTTACCCGCGAATTCGTCCGCACGGGTTCCCGTCATCGTAGCGAGATAAATTATAATACAAAATTTTATGTTTAAATATAAGCTTCCAAACACAAAAAGTTTCATCAAAATTGGTCCAGTAGATTTTGCGTGATGCATGAACAAACAAACAGAAAAACAAAAACAAAAATTTGTGATCTGAATTTTTTGTTTGTTAGTTTGTTTGTTCGCAGTGTCCCGAACATCTAAAAACGAAATTTTAACAAAAAATTAAAACCGCCTTCAAAAAACTAATAAGTTAAAAAATAATATTGCAGCCGATGACTTTTTCGTTCGCATCATAAGAACATCATTTGTTTTATCGAAGTCGCTGTCAAGCCGGTACGATTCGCGATAGGGCTTGCATTAGTTTTTTGGCTTGGCTTCTATAAAACAAATTAATGTTCTTATGATGCGAACGAAAAAGTCATCGGCTGCAATATTATTTTTTAACTTTTTAGTTTTGTGAAGGCGGTTTTAATATTTGGTTAAAATTTGGATTATTTCACAATTTTCAGTGGTAAATTCATTAGTTCGATTTAATAGTAGTGCTTTAAATTAACAAACGCACTAGTCGGCACTACGATTTTCGAAGGTTCCCCTCGATTTCTCTGGGATCCATCATCAGATTCTGGTTTCCTTATCATGAGATCTCTCTTAGGATATCTCCTTTCCAACAAAAAAAGAATCATCAAAATCGGTTCATAAACGACGAAGCTATGCGCGAACACACATAAAAAAAATATTATATATACGGTCGAATTGAGAAACCTCCTCCTTTTTAATTTGAAGTCGGTTAAAAAACGATTAAACTATTCATAAAACTTTTTTTTGTAAATATCTTCAATGTACAGACACACTTTCTGTTACAGTTTTACATACATACATACAGAGTAGACATAGGATAGCTAGATATCCGATTGATGCCCCGTTGTATCTACAAGGGTTGTTGAATGAAACAAAACTTCGAAGCGAATTCAGGAAAGTGTCAAATTAACCAATACTGTCGTGTTTCAGGCAAGTGTCCACTTAGATAAACTGTCGGGTTGATGAATCTGTCGGGTTCAATTTACACTCGCTTTAAATTCTAGTTTAAAAAAAAACATGTGGAAATAAAATACGGTCTCTTTGTTTAAAATTTTCTAAAATCGACGACAATAAAATGAACAACTTTCACTAACATTGAAATCACGAAAAAAATCGACTGTCCAATACATTTGGGTCGAGTAGGTTTGCAGTTTTGTATGGAACAGCACATTTCTTTTTTCGCGACTTCGGTTTTTGTCCTAAAGCGAAGGGCTTATTGTATAACTACCCGATTCAATCAAGCTACCGATCTTGTAAATGTAAAAGATATAATCGGACACTCGTTTTGTACTTTTATTGGTGATAATATGTATACATAATCTTTCTTTATATGCTGACGGTTAAGGGGATGATCAGGAGTGCGATTTTTGAATCTCATACGTTGAACTCAGAAGTTGAAAATGTATGGAGATACGCATCTTTCTACTGTTGATTTGACTTTCAAAAATTGCACTGCTGGGGAATGATTTTTTAATGTCAAATCAGCAGTAGAAAGATGCACGTCTCCATAGTAATATTGACATTTTCAACTGCTGAGTTCAAAGAATGAGTTTCAAAAATCGCACTCCTGTCCATGAAATTCCGAATTTCAAATCCATACCTACTAAATCGTAATTCCGTCCGGGATAATTGGACCTGAATCAGGTTCTGAAATCTAAAAAATCATACTCCAGCAGTGCAATTTTTGAAAGTCAAATCAACAGTAGAAAGATGCGTATCTCCATACATTTTCAACTGCTGAGTTCAACGTATGAGATTCAAAAATCGCACTCCTGATCATCCCCTTAACCGTCAGCATATAAAGAAAGATTCTGTATACATATTATCACCAATAAAAGAACAAAAAATCTTCTAATCCGATAACAATCAAGGTCTTACAAGATGCAGAGAGTTCCAGTGGCGCCAAGCAACAGGCGACAGCCGACAGGCCACCTCAGTATTGCCACACTCGCCGCTCGAAACGAGCGCGCTCTCATGCGGGAAAATAATGAAAAACAAGTGAAAAACACATCGCGAAACCGACTGCAAATAAATATAATACCCTAAAGTTTGCTTTGATTCTTCCGCCAAATGCGTAAGTAGCGTTTTTATCTTCAAATTGTTATCGAATTTTGTAAACATAGTTTTAATTTACGATTTGTAATGATAACAAAAAAGCGTACTAGACTAAATATTATAGAGGGGTGTATTTTTTTAGCAAAAAGTTTGTTTCGGTCTTTAGTGGAACTTCGGTTAGGAAGTTTTAATGAAAACCAACCTATTTTTTGTTTATTTACAATTATAATTCGTTAATGTCATTATTTTCTTTTCTTCCAGACTTTGGACTGTATTTTTCTTCATTTGAGTGAATGTTTCTTTTCTCATAGTGCATTTCATAATAAAAGTAAAAAGTTTAATTATTTATTAGTTACTTTTCAGTTTGATAATTTTATAGAGTAGGTAGTCAAATCAAATCAATTCAGTCAAATTGATGCCCCTAAGGTCATTCGTACATTGTTGGATTTTGAAACTTTTTTTTCTACTGTGCAAATGTTTGCAAAATATATTCATTATATAATATAATCAAGGCGAGTAGCAAGTGTGAATAGGTATGGATGTTTAAATAATTGTAAACACAGTTCCATTTTTAACCACAGTGATGTTCAAAGGTTAATTCTTTTATTTACTATTTGTGCACACGCCTCGGGTTTCCTCTCTGTGATTTATTTTATAGGGAACTATTTGGTAGAAATTCGGTTTTAGATGATTTATCGTATGTACTATTCATACGATAAATCAATTAGAAAAAAAACAACACAAAGTCAAATCACTTAGGTATTTTCTTAACAACTATGTAGGTAGGAAACTATGTATACACACGGCGACACATCAAGCTATAGAAAACCAACACAAGCTGCACGGATAGCATATGCCACCCACGACAAAGCGTTTTAAACGAGAAAAATACCGGCATAGATAGGTACGTGAAATAATATATAGATACTAGCTGTTGCCCGCGACTTTGTACGCGTGGACTTAGGACTTGTTTATGGGTTTTCTTGTGGCACTGACTTGTTTTTGTGACTCCTGAAAGCTAACTCCGACTTACCCCCTCTATGTACCCCCTACTCACCACTTACGCACCCCCTACGTACCGTACGCACCCCCTTTGCTCCGCCTATTCACCCCCTTCACGTACCCCCTACACACCCCTAATAAACCTTACGTACCCCCTACTCACCCCTACGCACCCCTACTCATCCCCTACGCATCCATACTCATCCCCTACGCACCCAATACTCATCGCCTACGCATCTCCTACTCACCAACATCTCACCCCTATTTACCCCCTCTACGCACCCCTTACTCACCCCCTACGCATCCCCAACTCACCCGCAACTCACCCCCAACTCAGGCCTACACTCCCCCTACGTACCCCCTACACACCCCTACGCACCCCTACTCATCCCCTACTCACCCCTACTCACCCCCTATACGCACCCCTTACTCACCACTTACGCACCCTTCTCATCCTCTATCTAGATGACTAAGGGATGAGTAGAGCGTATAGGTAGGTAGGGGCTTAGACCAAAGTAAAATGAATGGACAGGCCTTACGCAAACATTTCAAACCAGAAAAATGAGGCAAAACAATTGACAGTTTTACTTCGAATTTGTACCGAGATGACAGACCAAGTACACTAGTTTATATTGAGGTGCCCTAGTGGTATGGGTAAGTAATTAACGTTCCAAAAAACCAGAAAAGCTGCACCCATAATGATAATGTTACGAGCGACGGGTTCCGGGATTGGAGTGAAACGCTAAGTCCAATTCTACAGAGTTTATTGGGATACAGTTACAAACGGTCCACCTCGCAGAGGTTCCTTTACACGGTTTACTTCGCCGGGTCCTCCTCCTCCTTACTGTCTTACTGTCACTATTCACTTACTTTCACTGTCCACTACATCACTACTGTGACGTCACCACACGCGACACGGCTATGACGTCACGACGCACGACTCAACTATGACGTCACGGCACTACACTGACACTTGTCTACTCACTGTTCCACTTTACTTTGCACTTTACTTTTCACTTGTACTTTTCCACTTTTACTTTACTTCCTTTTGTTTCGCACTCTTCGCTGTTAAACCAAATACTGTCCCGCAGTCCAAATTCACCGCCTTTTATACCCCTAAGAATGTTCCAGAACACCCGATTTTCGATCTTCTTTTGTTCTCTTCCAGATACCTCTTCTAATCCCACCTCTTCTAATCCCACCTCTTCTAATCCCACCTCTTCTAATCCCACCTTCTTTCCAGAAGTTTCCTAGACAGGCCCATTTTTTTTGTCTCTTTCCAAATATTCCTTCTCACTCATCCTTCTAGAACATTTCTACAAACATTAAAATCTAGAAATATTTTGGGTGTGGATTGGATTTGATCCATGGACTTCTCGACATAGGTCGCTTATATCGAGACGCACGCCCTTCCACTGAGCTACGAAGCTTGTTGACAACCTGGCCGAATTTTTGAATACCTTTTTACGTCTAACGTTTGACAGCGTCCGTGAAAATATTTTAGACATTTCAACGTCCAGCACGTAGGATTTTAAAATCATTGTTGTTTTGGTAAGCAGCAACCCGATAAGCCATAAAAACAATACCCAACATGATTTTCAGACTTTGTCACCTAATTTCCCCCTTTCAGGGGTTGAATTCTGAAAAAACCTAAAACGATGTAGATATTACTATGTGACTGACAGCCTTTAACGTTTGTGACATCTGTCAAAACGGCTCTAACGGCTATCAAGAGCTGTAGATTAGCGCAATACCAAATGAGTAGAAAGCTAAGCTTCGCACGCGGTCCAATCATGGTTCATGTGAACTCCTGACATACCTACTTCTCTCGCTTACTACAGATTCTTGTCAGTTTCGGCTACTTCCGATTAAGAAATTCCGGATCCGAAGTTAAGTTCAGGAGCACTTCAGGAGTGCGATTTTTGAAACTCAGCAGTTGAAAATGTCAAATTTAAATGCATCTTTCTACTGCTAATTTGACCTGGAAAAATCGCACTCATGAAGTATGATTTTTGAAAGTTAAATCTGCAGTAGAAAGATGCGTATCTCCACAGTAATTTTGACATTTTCAACTGCTGAACTCAGCGAATGAGATTAAAAATCGCACTCCAGGCCTTATTTTCGGGAAGAAAAACCATGACTACACCATTAAAAGAAAAAAAAAATAAGCAAATTGTTTTTATTTTTGTGCAAAGGAGCCCATGACGCTTGTCGCGTTTCCGCGTTGGATGGCAGTGGACGGATTTAGTTAGTTATATTTTAGGTATATAGTTATATTTTATTGTTATTTCTGATAATTTTAATTATTATATCGAATTGAAATTCGTAATTTCTTAATTTAATTTAAATTCGAGTAAAGTTTGTCGTTTTAGTTATTGCTGGTTCTCTTCAAATGAAACCGAACTTTAATTAATAAGTTATAGTTTGGAAGCTTGCACCTCTACATTAGGACTCGACAGTTATTGAATCCGAATGTTCCAGCTTTGGAACAAATTTAATAGCATAAAATCAACTTAAAAGTTTAATAGAATTCATAAATCTCTTGACTAAAACCTAAACGTGAGGTCACTTTTGATATTTTAAACTTATTTATTTCATAGGTCTGCCTTCAGCTATACCTACAAGTTATACAAGTACAGCTATACAAGTACATTACACAGTGATGCTAGTGATATAATGTAACTAATTACGGGCAATAATAAAATAAGGGATGGCTGCTAAGACTTACTACAGGGTGTTAGGGTAAACAGTTGCACTCTTGCACTACTTTAAGAGGTGATTGTACCCATGATACAACAACTTTCCCTAAGAAACCCATAGGAAATTCGCATTTTTTTTTAGACTGAGCATCATGGGTACAATCGTTCCTTAAAGTAATGCAATTGTTTACCCTAACACCCTGTACAGATATCGTTGGATGGCTGAATTTGTGTACAAACTAAATACTCCGACAAAATAATTCTATTACAGATTTTAAAATAAAATTAATAACACATTAACATTAGTATTCATTTATTTATTATTACAAGCACGTGTGCTTCGGATTAAATGGAAGTGCAATCAGTTTAATACATTTTGACTACAATTAAGTATTTTAATTAAATGCACGTCGGAATCATAAATTCATAAAATATTAACAATACCCTACAGATTTTCGTCACTAAGGTTTAATTACATAATAAAACAGCACAACAAAAACAATATTTCTGCTTAGGTGCGACAGGCTTCAGAGTTGTAGACTTATTTTTTAGAACCCTCAGCATGGATTACACCAAAATGTATTTAGGCTGAAATTTTGGGATCGCTCCGTTTCTCTCACTGTTCTTGTGATGACAGAGACCGCATCATATTTAAACATGTTTATGCCTAAGCACGTTTAGGTGCAAGCCAGCCTTAAATTACACATTTTCGCTGGTATAATATTTAGGCAATGGTCTGCGTGTGTGCCTTTCATGGTGAATAAAGATTTTTGAAGTGAAAACTTCTTTAGCGGCGTTGTGCACTTTTTGGGATGGGTAAAAAATGTTATATAGCCGTGGTGGTCCAGTGGCGAGTAACCTTGCCTGCAGTGCAGGAGGCGATGGTTCGATCCCCGTCCAGGCCGACCAACCGATGAGTACCAATGAGTTTTTCGGAATTTATGTACGATTTGTAACACCACTGACTTTTCGGTGAAGGAAAACATCGTGAGGAAACCTGCATGCTTCAATTTCGAGGCATGTATTATACCTACTGTCCATCACAAGTGGGTCGCCACTTGCTGGGTTGTGCTCACTCCCCGTCACACTGGACAGAGTTTCGGTACTACTAGTGAAACGTGGATGTTCTGAAGTTTCAGAATATCTCTGACTACCCCCTCGGGGAATACAGTCGTGAGCATATGCTATGCTAAAAAATGTTAAACTCGCGTCAGGACCGTGACGTCACATGACCGTAAGACGTAAGATCTCCTAGTTTTCACTTCTGGACTCCCGAAGTACAACCCGTTGTTTTTTCTTTCTTTTCTTTTTTTCTTTCTTTAAACACGTGGGTGTAGAAAACTAGCAGTGGGATCTTATAGTCTATAAACGGCGCCACCCTAGTTTCTGCTTATTCCAGCAGGAAATATAGATTAAAATACGATTATTTATAGCGACTTATTTTTACGTAAGCCTTTGAAAATGCTGAAGCATTTTCTTACTCATATTTTTAAGTCTTTTCTCGTTGCAATTTATATATTCCAAGACTAGGTTAGGTATTTCTTTTCAATTTAATCCAAATGCAAAATGTCAACAGGCTTGCTTGCCTCTGAGAGGAAAATTTATCAAAATACTAGTTTTCGACTTCGACCTTACAAATTATACATATACAACGTGTTAATGAATTAACGCAAAACTAGAACGTAGTTTGATTAGAATCGAGAGCAGAATCGAATTATCATGGTTTCAACATGGGTAATTTTTTCAAGATATTAAATAATTTTTTTGTAAAATTTTAAATTTACTGAACCCGATGTCAACCCATCCCTAGGGCACACCCACCCCACTAACTACCAAAACAAGATTATTAAAATGTATCCATGAGTACGTTAGCGCTTTCATTCATTGCTGAAATGATAACAAAATCATTTTTGCCTCAAAACTTAAAATGCGAATGACTTTAAATTTTAACTACAAAAATAATGAAATTATTGTACTGAATCAAACTGGCAAATGCCCCGGGTGGCACTTTACTAGGGTCTGCGGAAAAATATAGATTGATTGAGCTCTGTCTATAACCAATTCGAAGCGCGAGAGAAAAGTCTATCTCGCTTTTGTCGCACTAAGTTTCTGTTTTACACGTAATCTACTGACCACAACACTGCCGTGCAATTTATAAACGCAGTAACCAACAGTTTGATAGTTTCGAGTAAAACGCGCTCAAAAATTCGACCGTGTTTTGTGGTGCCACGAATTCTACAGTAACCTTTAGTCTATTTGAAGTCACTTTTTATATAGAAAAAACAGTGTAGATTTTAAATTTTGCATTAAATGTACTTAATTGTAGTAATTAAGCATTAAAGTAATCCAAAATTACTTTATACCTAGAATCACATTAGTTTAAAAGCAGGATTAAACAACGTATGAATGCAGTGAATTTGTTGCTTACTGCGCTTATGCGTAGCAATTTCACATAAAATGCATTTGAGCTATGCAGTAAAGTATTGTACTGCGTTCATAAGAAGGAAGTGTCAAAGCTATATCAAGCAAGTCGATAGTATAATTTCTTTAAAGTGAAATTAAAGTGAAATTAAAAAATTCTGGACCACTATTTTTCTTAAATAAAAAAAATATGCTTATTCTATGGCGTCGATTTGAATTTTAATTCATAGCTAACACTTTTTCCGAGATTTTTTCATAAATCAATGTCTGATCATACTGAGCAATTTAAAATAAATCGATAACAATGACGGATAATTTTTGAAAAAAAAAATTACAAAGTTTTGAAATCATGCGGTTTTTCTTTTGTATGAAAAGAAGTGTGCGTTTTACTGAAATAACTTCCTCGGTTTGTTAGCTTTCTAAAAAGGTATAAATGTTTTAGAAAAAAATGTAATTAATTGTAATTACAGTAGTACGTGACACGTAGAGGCAACATTCTCCTGGAGACAAATTTTACGATTTTTTTTTTAGATAACATTATTTATTAATTTAAATCTACATATCTTACTCAGAGTGAGCCCCTCGGTTCCATACACATACACGCAAACACTTTCTTAGTTCATTTTCGGTTACTCTTGAAGTAAAGGTAAAATCTCATTACCTCCGCTGCGTTTATTATGCGCTGCCTTAAGTCTTCTACGTCGCTTACTGGGGTTTGATAAACAAGGTCTTTTATTGTGTCCCCAGACATAAAAATTACATGAGATCAAGTCGGGGCTTCTTGCAAGCCAAGGAGTGGCCTTCCTCTACCAATCCCTAAAATGGTTATGGTACGTTGCTGGCCCGACTTGCAACTTATTCGAATAGATGGATTGGTAGAGGACGGCCAATTCATGGTCTGCAAGAAGCCCCGACTTGACTCCATGTAATTTTCGTGTCTGGAGTAACATGAAAGACCTTGTTTATCAAACCTCAGTAAACGACGTAGAAGACTTAAGGCAGCGCATAATAAATGCAGCGGAGGTAATGACATTTTACTTTTACTTCAAGAGTAACTAAAAATGAACTAAGAAAGTGCTTGCGTGTATGTGTTCGGAACAGAGGGGCTGACTCTGAGTAAGATGTGTAGATTTAAATTAATAAATTATGTTATCTAAAAAAAATGTAAAATTTTTCTCCAGGAGAATGTTGCCTCTACGTATCACGTACTAAGTAAAAAAACTTTTTGACATTTTCTAAAACATTTTATACCTTTTTAGAAAGCTAACTAAACGAAGAAGTTATTTCAGTAAAACGCACACATTATCATAATTTTTTTTGAGAAAAACGCATGATTTCAAGATTTCGACGATTGACATGATTCAAGGAACCGAGGGGCTCACTCTGAGTAAGATGTGTAGACTTAAATTAATAAATAATGTTATCTAAAAATAAATCGTAAAATTTGCTCCAAGAGAATGTTGCCTCTAAGTATCACGTACTAAGTAAAAAACCTTTTTTGACATAGTAATTCCATTTTTTTCTAAAACAATATACCTTTTTAGAACGCTAACAAAACGAAGAAGTTGTTTCAGTAAAACGCACACTTCTTTTCATACAAAAGAAAAACCGCATGATTTCAAGATTTTGTATTTTTTTTTTCAAAAATTAACCGTCATTGTTATCGATTTATTTTGAATTGCTCAGTATGATCAGACATTGATTTATGAAAAAATCTCGGAAAAAGTGTTAGCTATGAATTAAAATTCAAATCGACGCCATAGAATAAGCATTTTTTTTTTATTAAAGAAAAAGTGTGAAAAAATTGGGTTTTTGGTAAAAAACCTTAAATTCCAAATATCTCGAAAACTATTAATTTCCGACCCCACATATGGGGGTTTACATAATTGCATTTCGGCTGCCCTTTAACATCCTGAAAGCAATACGTCGAATTACAAATAACCCTGTATAAAACATATAAAAAATAAACGCGGCAAGAGTTCGCACTGCATTTATACTAAGGATGTGCTCTAGTCATTTATGAATATAGTTACGTATGAAGAATCCTTACCGTAACTACTGCATTTATGCTATGGTATGTTTGGAAAAAAATATTATTTGTCATTATTTATAAGCAGTAAGATTACTTACTGCACACATTTATAGGGTTCGCAATGTCGAGGGTGCCTTTACTGCATTTATGGTTTTTGCTTTACCTCCTTCTAAGGTACTTACCGAAAAACGGGTCTTTTTTTCCGAAAGATCTCATCGCGAGGATGCCAAATATGTAATAAACTCAATTTTGAAAAAAATGCACCCACTGCGTTTATAAATTGCGGGGCAGAACAGCTAAGACGTGGGGCTAAAATTTGTTTTTTTACTAAGGTTACATTGCACATGTTTTGTAAGTAAAAAGGTCTGGCTCCAACCAATTCGTAGTATTTCGTACAGGAGATAATAAGTCGAGCTGGCTTCACTCGCTATAAGGTACTATGTTGATATTATTTATAGACGAGCTTTTACCCGCGACTTCGTCCGCATAAATTATATACCAGATTTTAAGTCAGATGATAAGCTATTTAACAAAAAAAGTTTCATCAAAATCGGTTCAGTAGTTTTTGCGTGATACTCGAACAAACAAACACCCAAACAAACAAACAAACAAACAAACAAACGAACAAACGAACAAACAAACAAACAAACAAACAAACAAACAGACAGACAAAAAGTCCAAAAATTGGTGATTTGGAATCAGGGAAGCCTAAAAACCATATCGTAATCTTTTTTTTGTAAATATTGTCAATGTACAGACACACTTCTGTTACAGTTTTATAATAGTTTAGATGTCTGTCCACAAGCTGAATAAATGTGCGAAAAAAAAAAATATTTGCATCTTAAGGTACAATTTAAAAAAAAAGTGCCTATAGCTCCCAAACTAGAAAAATGTTGAGCTCGTTGATCTCGCTCCATATTTTTTTAGTTGTTCTTATGACAACAACGATTGTGGAACTTTTGTCCGACAGACAGTTTATCGACATTACTTTAGACTGACGTAACGTTTGACCGACATTACTTTGGGCCGGTATAACCTTTGACCGACATTACTTTGAGCCGATATAACGTTTGATCAACCTGAGTTTGGGCCGACATAAAGTTTGACCGAAATAATGTTTGACCGACACTTGACCGACATTACTTAGAACCGAAACGGGGCGTCAAAATCGGTCTGTGCCCCGGGCGACAGAAACCCACGGCCACGCTATGCCACTGAAGTGCTTTGACAGCGACTAGATAATAGGTAGGCTGACGATGATGAATTAATGATACATCAACATCACTGTATGTAAGACTTTTTTTTTGGTACAGACCAAAAAAAATCGTTGACTGTATGGTATTTATAGAGCGATGATAGCGGATACGGAAGAGAGCTAGCGACTCAATCATGAGGCGGCCGGCGGCGGCGGTTCGATTCCTGGCCTGTACCATTAGTTCTACGGAATTTCTGTACGGCATTCATTATCAGTAGCTCGGCAATGAAGGAAAAACCATCATGAGGAAACATGCTGAAAAATAAATACGTTCGGAAGTATAATTATGTAAAATATGGGTAGGTAGGTATATAAAAAAAGTATTTATTTGGCAATTATAATAATAATAGTACAAATAGTAAAATGTCTACTGTCTTTTTGTGACTGAAATCTGAAATAACTGTCAGACGATAAGAGTTTATTACAACATTTAAACGGTAATTTGTGATAGCATCCGCTCACAAAATGTGATTAAGCTTGAAAATTATTCACCAATAAAATCGCTACAGTAGTGCCTAGTCTCTCTTTATTAAAAATCGATGTTTAATTTAGTTCCATTTATATCGATACAGAGTAACAAAAATGTTTTTTATCGATAAGAGTGATGTATGACTGTCATAATTGCTTTTTGTGATCAATCGAAACAGAGCCGGATTAAGTCACATTGAGTGCTTGGCAGTGAACCCTTTAGGAAATGAAAGAAAACTCAACTGGGTCACAAAGGGTCGTTTCTAAGTTTTAAATAACTCACATTATGTATAAGTTACACACAAAATAGCCCTAGCATTGGTGAAGGAAGGCAGCGGGACTGGTCGTTGGTGGATGGTGGGAGGTCTATATCACATTATAAGAAACAGTATCTATTACTACATACAGTACGGACACTCCCTGCCTCCCAACAACTTTTTACCTCACCCCCTCTATTGCCCTTTGATTACCTCGGCAGTTACCAATGTTATTTCTTTCTCGTTTGCACTATATACACAGTATCGCACATACATCGCACCTCCTCTTTGAAAATTTTCTATTTGTATAAAATGAAAATTTGTATACAGGGTCCTTCTTAATATGCTGACACTTTTTTAAGGGGATGCTCAGACCATCAAACTGAACAACTTTCTGTACGGGACCAACATTGAAATCACGAAAAAAAAATCTGCTGTCCCATACATTTGGCTCGAGTAAGTGTGCACTTTTGTATGGAAGAGCTGATTTTTTTTTCGCGTTTTTTATGTTAGTGCCGTAGAGAAAGTTGTTCAGTTTGACGGTCTGATCATCCCCTTAAAAAAGTGTCAGCATGTAGAAGGACCCTATTTATGAAACGCTAATAGTGTCCAAGGTGCGTCCAAGGTGTGTCTAGGGTGTTAGGGTAAAAAGAGTTGCATTACTTTAAGGGGTGATTGTACCCATATTACTGAACAAATTTCCCTAAAAAACCTATAGGAAATAGTTAAAAAAAATGTGGACTTACTTCCCTTACTAAATGCAATTAGCTGATCGAAGTTTTGCATGAAAAGTCGAAAAAAAAAATGCGAATTTATTATAGGTTTCTTTGGGAAAGTTGTTCAGTATCATGGGTACAATTACCCCTTAAAGTAGTGCAACTGTTTACCCTAACATCCTGTATATCCTGCAGTACGTCTCGGCTGAGTTCATCACTCTGTGAATTTCATGTTCATAGTTGTCTATGGCCCGATGACTCAATTATCAAGGAACGGGTCCTTGATAATTGAGTCATCGGACCATCCCTTAGTGGTGGCAGGGCTGTGCCTCTATGGGAAATCCGGCTCTGAATTCCAACGCCTGTTATCTAAGTTGTGGGGTTACAATCTATTTTTAGTTACTCTACACTGAGATCTTTATTTTAGATTTAGAAAATTAATCTGCTGCCGGTTTACTGTTGTGAACAGATAGACAGCAGTTCATTGATTTAATATGTTTACTTTACAAAAGTAGAAGTATTATGTAAAATGATGTAGGTACCTACGGTTATAGTTGTTACGAGCTTTTACCCGCGACTTCGTCCGCATAAATTATATACCAGATTTTAAGTCAGATCATAAGCTATCAGACAAAATAAGTTTCATCAAAATCGGTTCAGTAGTTTTTGCGTGATACTCGAACAAACAAACACCCAAACAAACAAACAAACAGACAGACAAAAAATCCAAAAATTGGTGATTTGGAATCAGGGACAGGTAAAAAAAAAACCATGTCGTAAATTTTTTTTTGTAAATATCTTCAATGTACAGACACATTCTGTTACAGTTTTATAATATTTTAGATGTCACAGAACTTTTCTAGCGCAATACGGCCCCGTGGATTATTTGTACGTAAAATGTTAGGATAAAGTTTATTATTTTAATTTAAAATAACGTAAAAACTAAATAAATGGGCAATATTGACGATATTAAAAATGTAATAATGTCTAACTAGCTGAAATTCCCATTCTTTGTTACAAAATTCTCATACAAACTTTGACCACCGCTTTCAGACCTTTGGGGGCTTTTTTTTTGTGAGCATCTAGATGGCAATAAAAATATCCCTGCCAGATTTTTAGTTTTAGTATTTGCTGGTTTGGATATTTGAGTATTGAATCAGTGTGCGGATTTGCATAGATTCAAGCATATCTGACACAGCTTCGCCGTCAGTAGTTCAAGTTTCTGTAAAATAAAAACTTACCTACAAGTTTTTATTTTACATTTGCAGAAAAGAATCTAACATGTGCAATTTTCGGTAGGTCATTTAAAATAATTGATATTTATCAATTATTTTAAATGACCTATCAAATCTAATATCCCTACCTACATAAATTATAGATACCTATTGGCTATGTGCACGACACTAGCGCCACACTAGCGCGGCGTAGCGCATGAACTATGTCGGCCAGCCGTGAATTGTCTACACTATTATAGTACTGTAAAGACTGTGTTTGTTCGAGGATTCTGCCAAAACTACTGGACCGATTTTGATAAAACTTTTTATATTTAAAAGCTTATTATTAGTGTTAAAAGCTAGCTTATATTTTATTCTGGTACGATGACGGGAGCGGATGCGGACGAAGCCCCGGACAAAATCTGATTTGTATCGGAATTCCCATACAAACTTTTACCTCAGTTTTAACACCTTCGGGGGTTAAAAATGCGACAAGCCTTTTTTAAGAGGGGGTCATACCTATTTTGTCTGTTTTCGAACCGATTTTTGAGAACCAAATTATTACATTTAATATATATAGGTCACATAACAGTGTAGATACGTTCTTTCTGCAGGGCATCTAACCGTTGAAAACACGATTCTATTAAATTTTCTCGATAGAAAAGAGGAGCAAAGTAAGCTCGATTTCAGATTTATAACCAGTTTTACAAGAATCACACTACACCATTTCTTCTGAATATACCATCATTTGAAAGGTAAATAATTATAGCAGGGCTTCTAACCGATGGATTTTTCCCCAAACACCCAAGAGAAAAGATATTGATGAAAAATGCGTTTTTTTGCGATCTTGCTTTCAATTGAAGCGGGATGGCTAATTGCGAAAGTTTGCTTGTTAGAAAGAGAGGCTTGTTCTACTAATACCCAGCCTTAAGTGAGCATCTAGATGCCAATAGAAACTTCCATGCCAAATTTTAAGTTAGTAGTGTTGACAGTTTTGGAGATTTCGTGTATCTATGCAAATATGACACAGCTTGACCGTCAGTAGTTCAAATTTCTGCCACAGCGTGCGCTACGATCGACTTGACTGCGATAGCCAATTGGCTATGTGCGAAGTGGGTGTTGGGAACTGTCAAGTCGATCGCAGCGCACGCTGTGGCAGAAACTTGAACTACTGACGGCGAAGCTGTGTCAGATTTGCTTTGTTTATAGTTCGCTGGATTTGCTTGAATCTATGCAAATCCGCACATTCATTATTTAAGAATTATTTTTTAACATTGGATTCACTTTCTCATTAAAATATTAGAAAATTATAATAGTAAATGGTAATTTAGCTAACTTAGAGGATAGAATTCCACTTTAATTTTCCCCTCCCTCTAAAAGGTCTTACGAAATTAATTAATAGCCCCTTAAACTAATTGAAAGTGGATGAATCTCGTGACGTTTAATTAAAAACAACTTAGTTCCGCTAACTCTAAGTAATTGAAAAAAAAAACAATTTGGATAAACAATGCATTTACGTAAATCGTTATTGTTAAACAACTATGGGCCTCTACCCGCACATTCGAACTTCGCAATTGCGTGAACGTTTTCGTTCCAATGTCAACTCTACTATTACAATGAAGTGCGGACCGAAACAGTGGCGATATATCAAACATTGAAGGTCCGGGTACAAGGGCGGATCCAGGATTTCATGTTGGGGGGGGGGCCTCGGCCGACTCAGGCCACGTATTAAGATATAAAAAAATTAAGTCAGAGACACAGACCCGAGACGTCTTGTATACATACATAGAAAACTAAAACAATCAGCCCCGAATCTACGATTTTTCCGAGGCGGGGCAAAAACATGAGATTGGCGCCGGGCCCGGGCCTCCTCTACAAGAGTGTAGCAATATTTTTTTCTTAGGGAGGCCAGGTCCAGGTTGAGTGGTTGCAATAAAACGTTTAACATAGAGCGAGCGAAGCGAGCTCGAGATTTTACTGCAATATGATTAGGTCGAGTCAGAAATACTCAATATCGAATTCTGCGATAGGTAATTTCAATACAACAAAAAAACCAAGAGCGAGCGAAGCGAGCTCAATATTTCACTGAAATATAATGAGATGACTGCAATAAGATCTAAAAGCAAGAGCGAGCGAAGCGAGCTCGAGATTTCACTGCAATATAATGAGACGACTGCAAAACGATCTTAAACCAAGAGCGAGCGAAGCAAGCTCAGATTTCGTCACTGCAATATAATGAGATGACTGCAATGAGATCTAAAACCAAGAGCGAGCGAAGCGAGCTCCAGATTTTACTGCAATATGATTAGGTCGAGTCAGAAATTCGCAATATGATCGAATTCTGCGATAGGTAATTTCAATACAACAAAAAACCAGCGATCGAGCGAAGCGAGCTCGAGATTTCACTGCAATATAATGGGATGACTGCAATACGATCTTAAACCAAGAGCGAGCGAAACAAGCTCGAGATTTCGTCTGAATGAGATGTCTGAAATCAGGAGCGAGCGAAGCGAGCACGTGATTTTTTTGCAAAATTCTCAAGTTGATGCAATATTGTTTTTCCATCTTGATTTTGGCGCCCCGTAAACCTGCCGCCCGGGGCGTGTTCCCCGGTTTGCTGCTAAATCTTTAGGATTATATTATTATGTGTATAAGGCGATTCTCACACTGCACCGCGCCCCGTCGCGTAGCGCGGGGCCGCAGATTTTAACATTGTATGCAAGTATTTCAATTTATATAGAAAACACGCCTAGGACAACACACTGCCGACGCGTCAATGCGCGGGAAGGCGACTATGCCGCTCCGCGCACCGCGGCGGGACGCGTCGCTAGTGTGATAATCGCCTAAGTCTAAAGATTTCTGACCACGGCCTTGTTTTAATTATTGTACCTACACAGGTACAATAATTAAAACAGAAACATAGAGCGAGCGAAGCGAGCTCAAATTTTCTCCGCTCTTCGAATTAGTTATGGACAGAGGTCAATCAATCTATGCCCTAGTAAAGTGCCGTCATTACTCAGCCTCGAAATTCAATGCAATCTGCAGAGGTCCGTGGGGGGGGCCATGGCCCCCTGGGCCCCCCCCCTGGATCCGCCCTTGTCCGGGTACAGGGCCTGTTCTGTTCTGCAGTCTGCATGTATATTACCAAACACAAACTAACTTGTAGAGAGGTACACACAGAGACACATCAAGCTATACAAAACCAACATAAGCTGGCCGCGCGATGCTATACCTACGTTACTCGACGTGCGTTCAGCTTATGTTGGTTTTGTATAGCTTGATGTATCGCCGTGTGTACGGACTACGGACCTACTTTACTCCATTTCAAATAGCAACGAAATTTTAAGGCTATTTTGAATTAACTACAGAAAAAGAGATTTTAAACAGTTACTCTCATTATTTATATTGTAACACGTACACACGGCGACACATAAAGCTATACAAAACCAACATAAACTGACCGCGCATAGGTCGGTAACGTATTTAAAACGTCGTGCGGCGAGCTTATGTTGGTTTTGTTATTGTGCTGGCGCGCGTTTACTATTTACTGAGATCAAGTTAGCGATCCACTTATCTATCGACATAAAACAAACACGTAACATTCTGTTAATAGTAATCCAATATTTGTCGACGTCCAATGCCCCCAGCACACGGGGAAGCATGAGTTTACTACCGTTATACTGTATAAAAATCTTATTGAATGCGACAATTCTTATTACGGTAATTCTATTTTCTTTTGTCAGTCAGGACTAGCATCTTAGGCTTTAAAGACCTGAGGCAAATTATACAGGGTGTAACAAAACACCCTAGTAATACTTAAGGGGGTGCTTCAGACCATCAAACTGAACAACTTTCACTATGGAGCCAACATCGAAATCGCGAAAAAAAAACAGCTCTTTCATACAAAACTGCAGTACCGTCTCGACTCAAATGTATGGGACGGCTGATTTTTTAAATTTTTTCTCTACGTTGGTTTCATAGTGAAAGTTGTTCAGATTGGTGGTCTGAAGCACCCTCTTAAGTATTACTAGGGTGTTTTTTTACACCCTGTAGAGAATTCAGAACGTAAGGCAAAGACCATTGACCAAGAAATGTTTCGCTTACGGCAAAGATCATATGTACAAACCAGCCAAACTTCTTGAGCAAAGAAAACGCCCCTTATCATTAACAGGGTGTTAGGGTAAACAGTTGCATTACCTACTTTAGGGGTGATTTTACCCATGCTACTGAACAACTTTCCCATAGAAATCAATAGGAATTTTATTTTATTTTTTTGACTTTTCATACAAAAGTTCGATCTGCTTTTAGAGCTTCGAGCTGATTGCATTTAGTATGAGAAGTCATAAATTTTTTATACGAATTTCCTAAAGATTTCTTAGGGAAAGTTGTTCAGTATCACGGGGTACAATCACCCCTTAAAGAAATGCACCTGTTTACCCTTGCATACCACTCAAATTTACTTTTTTTGAAAATTGGTTCCTATATTGTTCCTATACCTAATTTATGGAGCAAGAGAAGCTCTTTCATTTATGTTGTGCATGTATGGTTGCTGGAATTGACGTAAACATTCGATGAGATCATAGAGTACGAAGAGATGGCATATCGGCTTGTTTCTATAGAAAATGTTGTCGCCAACAAAGGGGGTGAAAAACGGGTGAGGGGAGGGTTAACATTTAAATACGCTACTTCCCGCTAGATGTGTATGATATGACGTCAGGCTCAGTTGAGTATCTGTGCACAGTTCGATACAACATCTCTACCCCAGGGGAGCGCGTTATTTTCTCTATGGATGAGATAACTACACAGAGGTAGACATATGCTTGGCATTCGTCAAGAATAGTATTCACCTTCGGATATTTTCTTTGCCTTCGGATCGATTCACTATTATCTACATACTCAGTTTCCTTGCAAATTATGCCAGCCATGGCATAAACTAAGTTATCGTACCTATATCATTCTGGGTTGATAATAAAATGTTTGTAAAACGACGGCTAAGTTATTGCTTTCAAAAGATCGTTACGAAGGATCTATGAAGTTTTCAAGTATGAGCTATGCCTCAAATAATTGTCAATGTGCTCGAAAGTTTGGCACTTTTTCACCAATGAATGATAATAGAGTGTGCTGGAAAGACGTGCATTAAAAATGACATTTTAAATGTGTAGGATCCTTCTTAATATTCTGACGGTTTTCTAAGGGGATGATCAGACCATCAAACTGAACCACTTTATCTACGGGACCAACGTCGAAATCGCGAAAAAAGAATCTCCTGTTCCATACAAAACTGCAACTCTACTTGACCGAAAATGTGTACCGCTGATTATTTTTTCGTGATTTTTATGTTGGTCCCATAGAGAAAGTTATTCAGTTTGATGGTCTAATCACCGTCTTAAAAAAACGTCGGCATCTTAAGTTGGAACCTGTATAACATTATTATTACCTTTTTACATAAAATTACACTTTTATCAACTCTTAAATATCTAGAAAAGCTTAGCTAAAAGACGCTAAAAATAGACGATTTCAGAAGCTAAGATAAATTGTAGAATTCCACAGGCTTAATTGTTGCTTCCGAATCGATAGTAACATTTTGGATATGTTATCGGCAGTATTAATGGCAAAACGTTTGTTTTGAATAACATTGTTAAAGCCCGGGCGCCGCTCGGTCGCACCACAGTCATTCTGTCAGTCAAAGTTCATTTACATATTACACTGATGTCAGTGCATATTACAATACCATGTCATGTTTACCTTGTCAAGAGCAAGGGGCAAGGTTTATTCTTGGTGACATGTCTTGATAACACGTTAGAGCATAAAAAAACTAGTGTCGCCGATTTCTTCCAAAAATTTTACGGGTTTTGAAAAAGAGTCAGGCTCCTTGAAATATAATATGATTCGTATCTTACGATCTCTTATTCATTACCTTTTAGTTATGTAGTACTAGATACTGTTCTTTATACTTACTGTGTTTAGTGATAGTTATTATTCAAGGTGTAACAAAACATCCTAGTAATATTTTAAGGAATGGTTCAGACATCAAACTGAACACCTTTCACTATGGATTACATAGACGAGAAAAAAAAAATCACCTGTTTCATACAAAACTGCAGTGCATTTTTTGTTTTGTTTTGGTAAAGACCATAAAGGTCAGTTTGATGGTCTAAATCACCACTTTAAATATTACTTGGGTGTTTTGTTACACCTTGTATAAAGGCGTCCCCAAATCTTCGCCTCAAGGGGATTTACTGAATGTTGTTCAGGCTGTTCGTAAAGCCTCCTCTCTTTTTCGGCGAAGTTGTACTGAATACTGACAGTAATGTACGCCCCGGGTAACTTTGTACCTACTTAAAAAGATTCGTTCTTTCAATTCTGGTGGGGGAACTCTACTTTTAGCAACATGTTTATGTTGACGTGAAAACTTCTTTAGCACCGTTGTGCTTTGAAAGTGAAACTCGATGAAACGAAAAAGCGAAACTAAATAGTTTCAGAAGGTTTCACTTCTACCGCGTGTGAACTGCACACATAATCATCATTATCATCATCATCTCAGCCGATGGACGTCCAGTGCTCGACATAGGCCCAAGGATCGCCATAACGGCCGGTCTTGCGCTGCCCTCATCCAACGGATTCCCGCCACCTTCACCAGGTCGTCGGTCCACCGTGTGATAGGGGTTTACCCACGCTGCGCTGTCCGGTACGCGGTCGCCACTCGAGCACTTTTTGGCCCCATCTGCCATCGGTTCTGCGACCAATGTGCCCCGCCCACTGCCACTTAAGTTTAGCAATTCTTTGGGTTATGTCAGCTACTCTGATTCTTCTGCAGATCTCCTTCATTTCTGATTCAATCTCGCAGTGAAACTCCGAGCATAGCCCTCTCCATTGCCCTTTGGGTGACTTTCAGCCTTTTTATGAGGCCTTGAGTGAACGTGACGTGAACTGCACACATGTTTTTTACAATTGTCTATCAATACAGCCTAGAAAACGACCGCCCTTGTATCTGCGGTAGTTATAACATTGGACCTTGGTTTGTAACACGCTATAAAAATCGGAACCTATAAAAAACCTATAACACTCGGTTTATGATTCGGTCATACTTCCAATGAATGACCGACGTTGTCCAACCACAGATTTCTGCCAACCGCGTCGAATCGAATCTTGTGTTTCTCGAGCCAGTTATCCCATTATATCTAAAAATAGAAAATTTTGGACGTATCGTGATTGACAGAGCAGACATAACCCAAATTATTGAAAAAATACGAGGAAAGAAATAAAGGTTGTGTTTGTTTTGATACCTACGTGTATCTATCAATCATCAATCAAATATTACTTATGCTTTAAGAATACGGTTCCACTGCAGTATTTTGGTGGGGAAAAGGCAAGCCTTTTAAGAAACATAAATATGCACTCGGGAAACCACTGCAATTGCTGCCTTAAATGCGCAGCAGTAACTGCCTCCGTGGTCTAATGGTTAAGAGTATTGGGCTCTCGACACGGAGGTCGTGGGTTTGATTCCCACGGGGGACACCTAGTGATATGTCACTTTGTGCGTTTTTCCCCAGTTAGTTAGGACATTGCAGGCTGAATCACCTGATTGTCTGGAAAGAAAAATGATTCCGTGCTTCGGATGGCTCGTTAAGCCGTTGGTCCCGACTACTATCTCAGGTGGTAGTAGTCGTTACATAAAAAATAAAATCGGTCAAGTGCGAGTCGGGCTACTCGCGCACCGAGGCCGAAGGTTCCGTACCACACCATTACAACATATTATGAATGTAAAAAAATTTTTGTTATTCTGTTTGTTTGTTTGTTTGTTGTTATTCTGTAGAGCTTGTTCTATAATCACACTAAGTTTGACGCTTGTATGTATTACCGTTTTTACGATAGAGCGTGAAGAAAAAACGTTGATAAAAACCAGTTTCTTGTTGAGAACCCCCCTTAATTTTTAACTTTTTGACATTTTATTATTTGTTAGCAAATCCGCCGTAACAACGCACATTCTGTGAAAATTTCAACTATTTGTCTCTTTCGGTTCAAAAGTTACAGCCCTAAAGAGGTCGGACAGACGGATGGACGGACGGACAGACGGACGGAAGGACGGACGGACGGACGGACAACGTTGGCTTAGTAATAGGGTCCCGTTTTTACCCTTTGGGTACGGAACCCTAACAACGTCAGAGGCCGTAAGGTGGTCTGAAAAAACTCTGACACCAGGGCTCTGCCCACACAATAAGAAGAAAAAGAAGAGTTGACAGTAGAAGTTTTCTTCTTTTTTCGGGGGCTATCGAATAAACGTAAACAGTTTGATTAAAAATGCCGAATGCCAAATATACCTCAAATACAGTGATGTTGGTTTAGCGATGACGCGTGCGTGAGATACCTGAAACGATTACACTTATCTACGCGAGTAAATGCAAATATTTAAATATCGTTACGTTCGCATTTGCTAAATTCTATTTGTACAAAATTGAATCCGATCTAAGTACTACAACATGTCAACAAAAGTACGAAAAAACATGAAAATCGTTTTAATAAAATGTTTCAATGAAATCTCGTTCTCTATCGTAATAACTGCACGTCTGAAGAAGGGAAGGTAGTTCGAGCTCTGTGCACTTATCACGTAAAAACGATTTCGAGAAAGAGTTTACCGATACATTTGAATATTTTCACTATAGTTCCATTTGACAGTTTCATGATGGAACTCGTGAGAATTTATATTAAACAAATTTTTGCCCTCTACTTCTTCCGCGTGGAGTTTGGAAAACCCAAAGTATCTTCTAATACCTCCAAGAATATGTGTACAAAGTTTCATGATGATCGGTTAAGTAGTTTTCGCGTGAAAGCGTAAAAAACAAACTTACATTCACATTTTTAATATTAAAAAGTCGGAGTTTTATTTTGTTATTGATTCTTCAAAGCCGCTCATTTTAAAAAGAAATATGTGAATTTAAAGTTATCAAAAATACGGCATCATTTTGGTCTGGCCCTATTATGTTCTGGACACCGCTTGTCATGCATAAACCCTGAAGGTCAGCAATTCAATTTAAAAATAAAAAACCGATTTCTTTTTTACAAAATAAGAGATGTTAGGATTGTGTGCAAGCAAATTTCCATAACAATGAACCGTGAATGAACGAAAATTTGAGGTGGTGATGAACTCCATTGACTCGTGTCTAGTCTTAAAATGTTCAGTGCAATTTGTTGCTATTATTTAAAATTGAATTTATAGTCACAGAGAGGTCCTATTTGTATTGTTACAAAGTGTCTACCTACCTATTTGTTTAGTTCCAAAAGGTATTTTGTATTAAGTGTGCAACGATGGATGTACGATCGTAAACACAATTTACATAATTTTCCATAACAAAAACAAAAGACTTGATTGTGTCTCCAACGAAATGTTAAAAGGAATAAACATTTGATTTTTTGCAGGATACAGAAACAAATATGAAAAATCTACAGTCGTCTAGAGGCAACAAGTGTCTATTCTTAGCGGCTATAAAGTGAGCAGGTTCAGTGCTAAGTGATGAACAAAAGAACACGTCTCCCTCGGCCATCATGCTAGCGGACGATGACACAAGACGTACCTACAACGATACCAGCTACACTAACAGCAGCTACAACCTCTTCTTTGAGGATCCAAGGTTCATATCTATCCTCAAACATAGAGGCAACAGCACAAACAATATACAGGAGGTCCTGAGAGTCTTCGAAGATTACAGACACAAATACAACATCTCAATTGTAAAGGAATGCCATTATTCCGAATATTGCTCCGGGGAATTTCGAGATTTGATTCTGGCGTACAATAACTTCCATGGATACGTCAGTTTATTGGTGAGTAGACAATTTCAGTTTTGGTTGAATGGATTTCGTATCAAGATCGCGTAATAGGATTATTCCAATCAACAGTTTTTTTCACGTCGACTCCCGATGAGCTAAAAATAGCTCTTGATGTAATAATGATTAAGATTTATATTGTTATTTGGGTCGAATAAATAACTAGAGTAAACAACCAAAGCTTTATATATAGTTTCGTGAGGTTCTTGAAATATATTTGGTGCATTTTTCTTACACCCTGATCAAAGGTGACATTGATGGATATGTCCCAAATATTGCCTAAACCGGTTCCCTGTTAACATACAAACAAGTACATGTTATAGAGGTGCCTCTACTATATTATGTAAGGCAGTATTGTGTATCGCAAAGGCGGCAGATATTCTAGAGCCATAGTGCAATGACGTGTAAGCCCACTTTGGTGTTATAGTAGACATATTTTGTCGTCTACAGGGTCAAATTGATATCATTAGCATCTTTTTAAACGAAGAGTCTACCCATCAAACTGAACAACAACTTTAACTATGGGAGCAAACCGATAGGAGCAACAACAAAAAACTGCTGTTTCATACTAAACTGCAATGCCTTCTTCTTCTTGTAGTGCCATCTCCTATCGGGGGTTGGCTATCATTAGAGCTATTCGGAACCTGAAGACTGAAGCCCTAAATAGTGAGGTAGAGGAGTTTATTTCGTTCGAACCAATCACACAGGACCTGTACCCGGACTTGACCGAAACATTAGTGGCGATATGTCGGTATTCGACATATCGCCACTACTGTCTCGGTCCGCACTTCATTGTAATAGAGTTGACGTTGGAACGAAAACGTTCACGCAATTGCGAAGTTCGAATGTGCGGGTAGAGGCCCAGATTCTTAAGCCTACTCGACTCAAACGTATGCTACAGCGGAATTTTTTTTGATCCGATCTGTTTGCTTTTGTTCTCATAGTAAAAGTTGTTGTGTTTGATGGGTAGATTCTTAGTTTAAAAGGATGCTAATTATATTAATTTCATTAGCAACAATATTTTGTTGAAACTAATAGTTGAATATCTTGCACTGCATTAGGAATTCTGAGAAAAATGTTTCGGATTCGAAACAAAACAGATAGCACTGGATAGGTAGTTTATTTGTTAAGATGCCGAATTTTTCAACTGAATCCTGAATTCGTGACGCTGGAATTTTGGCTGCATTCCTGAAACAACTTGATATGAAGTCACTTTGTGCGGTAAAAACTTTTCTCATATATGAAACCATACCGATAGAACATAAAGGAGAAATAGCAAGAGAAAGCAATTCACGAAGCATCCGAGAACGTAGTTATTAGTTTTTGAATGAACGTATAGTAGGCTTATAGTAGGTATATAACGGAACACTGTTTCTCATGATTCAGTTCCACATATTGTATAAGTAATACAATATCCCCAACAGCACAAATATCTCTCAAGATGTCTAATAGATATCTACAAAATATCTAATAGATATCTAGTAGATATTCTGTGCTGTGTGGGATGTTATGATAATTTGTTTTTACTTAACTTAATTCTATGTTTCAAATGAAACTTGGTTAGATTTTTGAGTTTTTATAAAAATTGTTTCAAAATATAGGCATGTACTATGTAGGCCTACCATGAGTTTCCACTGCACGTTACTGCTGTAGTTGTGACGCCAATTTTGTATGAGCGAATTAGGTCTCAACGTAACCTAGGAGCGCTGTACGAAATTCAATACAAAAACTGTAGTTTACTACAGTAGTTTAATTGTAGTTTACTACAGTGTAAACTTCTTCTTATCGTGTGGGCAGAGCCCTGGTGTCAGAGTTTTTTCAGACCGCCTTACGGCCTCTGACGTGGTTTTTATGTAACGACTACTACCACCAGAGATAGTAGCCGGGACCAACGGCTTAACGTGCCATCCGAAGCACGGAATCATTTTTCTTTTCAGACAATCAGGTGATTCAGCCTGCAATGTCCTAACCAACTGGGGAAAAACGCAGAAAGTGACATATCACTAGGTGTCCCCCGTGGGAATCGAACCCACGACCTCCGTGTCGAGAGCCAATGCTCTTAACCATTAGACCACGGAGGCAGTTCTATAAACTCGTAGTAAACTCATGCCTACTGATATCGAATGTTTACTTCATGTTCCTTACCTACTCAAAATAAATTCACGAACATCAATCTCCTTCGGGGTGTTCAGAAACATTGCTACTTTTAAGCTTTTAAGGCAAACTTTTAGCTTATTGAAGGATTCCGATTGGATGCCGTGTAAGTCAGTGACAGGTGGCCAGCCTTTCACCAAAAAAATGTGTTTGTTACCCGTTTTATACAAATGTTCAGGCATGCATTTTATTGATAACATTTATTTTTATTTTATTTATTAATTCACAATAGTATAAGTTTACAGTTTCGACATTGTTTAAATGCGGCAATCGTTAACTATCCAATATAAATCAAAATATCTTTCTTCATCACACTTCTATCCCCTCCAGGTGTGCCTATTCGGCAGCCTCGCAAATGCCCTGAACGTTGCAGTGCTGACGCGGCGGGACCTCGCCTCAGCTCCAATCAACCGGCTCCTCAAGTGGTTAGCCGTGGCTGATGTCTTCGTCATGCTGGAATACGTGCCCTTCGCTATCTATAGGTACCTGGTAAGTACACTTTTGAAAACAAATTGTATCCATCGCTCCAAAACATTTATGCAATGCATTTTCCGCGAATAGAAACAAGAATAGATTATCGTACTTATCTCAATGGGCGGGGCACATTGCTCGCAGAACCGATTGCCGATGGGGCCGAAAAGTTCTCTAGTGGCGACCGCGTATCGAAAGCGCTGCGTGGGTAGGCCCCGCAGGTGGACCGACGCGACGACCTGGTGAAGGCGGCGAGAACCCGTTGGATGAGGTTACTAGTAGCGCAGGACCGGTTGTTATGGCGATGGCCTATGTCCAACAATGGGCGTCCATCGGCTGAGATGATGATGACATATCTCAGTAAAGATTGCAGGAGGCCGGTTATGCACATGCTGAGCATGCATAAAATAAATCGTTTTGAAATAGGGGAAGGCCTACTCTTATGTTCAGCATCGGACGTGTTTATGCTGACGGGATGAATTTGAGCACGCAATGAATCCCAGTTTTTTTTTTGGAACTGATCACATAAATGGAATCTTCATGATTCAAATTATTGCCTTCAGTACTATTTGCAATAAGACTAGAAATTCAAAGGTTTAGAAGTAATTTCAGAATACGTATAAAGTAATTAAAACAAACAACACGTTTAGCATTTGGGCTCCGTTTCTTTAATTTGAAAAGAAACACTCCCTAATTATGGAATAAACGGATAAAAGTTGCTAATTTCAGCGGAAAAAACGTGAAAAGACAAAGCGAATTAAATACAATTTGAGTAGACATGCCTGTTTTGTTTTACAGAAAAGCAATTAATGATAAACAAACTAAACATTTTATGGTTTGGATCAAGGTATTATACATTCTTACAGTGTTAATCATTTAATTAGCCACGGGGACCTTAGACTACTTATATAGGGACTCGTAACCACGTGTCATTCTATTAACAAACTTCCTGCCACTTTTTGCGGGGGGCGAGGTAACATGTTATCCGCAACTTTGGATTTTATTCCTTATGACTTTAGATTCTAATTTTGAATGTTCAAAATCATGAAAAGTAGTCTCGTGTAAACCCCAAACGTTCTAAGTTCGAAATTATTGTTTCGCAATAATAGGCTGTCTAGTTTAGTGATAAGTTATAAAATTGAATGTTGAATGTACATGATCATTGATCTCATACCGTGGCAGAGGGGAAATGCTAACGCAAGACCGGTCCTTATAATAAGTAGTCTAAGACGGGGACAAACTGTTGCAATAATTAGGTTTAAACTTCCAATAACTTTCCGAAAGCGAAAACTATCACTACATCATCATTCATCACTACATAGTATAAAACAAAATCGCTTCCTATGAATGCTTAGATCTATTAAAACTACGCAACGGATTTTGATGCGTTTTTTTAAATAGATAGAGTGATTCAAGAGGAATGTTTATATCAGCATCGCACCCGAGCGAAGCCGGGGCGGGTTGCTAGTAAAACTATAATAAAAACATAGCGTAAACATAAACGCGTCACATACTAAAGGGGGTGCTTCAGACCATCAAACTGAATAAATTTTTTCGTTATTTGAATGTTGTTGTTACTATGGGTTGGTCTCATAGTAAAAGTTGTTCAGTTTGTTGGTCTGAAGCATCCCCTAAATTATGTAATGCATTTAAGTTTACACTCGTATATCAAATACCCCTTCTTGGTTTATATCCAGTATTTCCGAGCACTTACAACCCGAATTACTTTAAAGTACGAGTGAATAGGCTTCTTCTGGGTTAGCTCGCTACATCTTCAACCCCATCTTTGTCCTAAGGACTGGATTGAGGTCAAGAGCAAACCCTTTTTAACTAACCGACTTCAAAAAAGGAGGAGGTTTCTCAGTTCGACCGTATATATACAGGATGTACAATAAAATGGGACAGCTACTTAAAGGGGTGCTTCAGACCATCAAACTGAACAACTTTCTTTATGGGACCAATATCGAAATCGCGAAAAAAAAATCCGCTCTCCCATACAAAACTGCAAACATAACTCGACTGAAATGTATGGGACAGCAGATTTTTTTTTCGCGATTTCGATATTGGTCCCATAGAGAAAGTTGTTCAGTTTGATGGTCTGAAGCACCTCTTTAAGTAGCTGTCCTATTTTAATTTACACCCTGTATATATATATTTTTTTAATGTTTGTTCGCGGATAACTTCGTCGTTTATGAACCGATTTTGATGATTCTTTTTTGTTGGAATGAAGATATCCCAAGTGTGGTACCATGATAAGGAAACCAGGATCTGATGATGGATCCCAGAGAAATCGAGGGGAACCTTCGAAAATCGTAATGTCGACTAGTGCGTTTGTTAATTTAAAGTACTACTATTAAATCGAACTAATGAATTCACCACTGAAAATTGTGAAATAAACAAAATTTTAACAAAAAATAAAAAACCGCCTTCAAAAAAACTAAAAAGTTAAAAAATAATATTGCAGCCGATGACTTTTTCGTTCACATCATAAGAACATTGTTTTATAGAAGTCGGTGTCAAGCCAAGCCAAAAAATGCAAGCCCTGTCACGAATCGTATACCGGCTTACCTAACTTTTTAGTTTTTTTGAAGGCGGTTTTAATTTTTTGTTATTTAATAATAAAAAAAAAAACTAATAAAAAAATAATCAGAAACGAATCGTCAATATACCTACTTTGCCGAAAAAGCTTTGCCCAAAAACACCGCTTTCGCCCACGCGGCAATATGCTATGCTTTACTTTGCCGAGAAAGCTCAAAAACACCGCTTTCGCCCTCGTCTTGTAACAGTAATAGCGTCTCAAAGACCATGTTTGTTTTCTTTTCCTGTGGACATATTTACATTACGGCGACACATCAAACTATGCAAAACAAATATAAGCTGGCCGCGCGACGTCAAACATTACTCTACCTACGCGGGGCCAGCTTATTTTGGTTTTGCGTAGCTTGATGTGTCGACGCGTGTACCACATAAGAAACCTACTGCTTATCTAGACGTAATAGAAATAATAATAATAATAAAAGCGGTCAAGTGCGAGACGGGCTACTCGCGCACCGAGGGTTCCGTACCACACCACCACAGAACACAACATTATTAACTTAGAAAAAAAAACTTTTAATGACCGGGACCTTTAGCGCAAGACCGACTCACACTTGGCCGGTTTTTAGTATTTGTTGTTATTCTGTAGAGTTTGCTCTATAATCACACTAAGTTTGACGCTTGTATGTATTACCGTTTTTACGATAGAGCGTGAAGAAAAAAACGTTGATAAAAACTAGTTTCTTGTTGAGAACCCCCCTTAATTTTTAACTTTTTGACATTTTTATTATTTGTTAACAAATCCGCCGTAATAACGCATAATCTGATTTCAACTATCTAGCTATTACGGTTCAAAAGTTACAGCCCTAAATAGGTAGGACAGACGGACGGTCGGACGGTCGGACGCACGGACGGACGGACGGACGGACGGAGGGACGGACGAACAGACGGACAGATGGACAGACGGACAGACGGACAGACGGACAGACGGACGGACGGACGGACGGACGGACGGACGGACGGACGGACGGACGGACGGACGGACGGACAACGTAGGCTTAGTAATAGTATGTAGAACTATATTATATTACCTATTCTGTGGTAATAGGGTCCCGTTTTCACCCTTTTGGTACGGAACCCTAAAAATCGAATAATAATCGAATAATAATCGTCGTATAATTTATATCGAGTCTAGTCCGCTGTCCGAGAACGACCGATCGTCTTGCTTTAACGTTCGTTTTAACTTAAATTAATCGCAACTGCCGTTTAAATCCTAAGTGGTCATTAAGTTTACGGCTTCTCGTCTTAGGGTGCCTTGCACCAAAACGTAGATAGAGTTAAACCCTGTTTAAATATGATGTCTTAAGTACTCGCTTTCCTCAGTACGAGCATGTACGAGACAGAACCAGTGGCGAAGCGTGGGCTTCTGCCGACCCCGGGGCACAGCCCGTTTTTGCCGTCCCCTTATGAAAACGTACACAAAAAATAATGAAGCGAGCGAAGCCAGCACGAATTTTTTTTGGACATCTATGTTGTGGCCAGACATATTTTAGTTTATCTGCTATGCGTAAATAGAAACTTAGAGCGATCGAACCGACCGCGACTTTTCTCCTCAATACGAATCGCTTGGAGCCAGGAGTGCGATTTTTGAATCTCATACGTGGAACTCAGCAGTTGAAAATGTATGGAGATACTACGCATCTTTCTACTGCTGATTTGACTTTCAAAAAGCGTGAGAATTTATTGTTTTCTAAGGAAGTGATGTATATGTTACGAAGTAACTAGTATGAAAGGGACATTCTGGGAAAGGGACATTCTGGGAAAGGGACATTTTGGGAAAGGGACATTCTGGGAAAGGGACAATTTGAAACCGGTGGACTTTTTGGGAAAGGGACATTTTGCAACTAAACGCTATTGTCATGTACACACGGCGACAGGTCAGGTTACCCTGTTTGGACTTTGAACTATTAGAAGTTGAACGCTGCGAATCGTGCGAGAGGGTGCGGTATATGTTGGTGTTTGTTTCGTCTCACAGCACGCTGCGCCCGCGCCGGCAGCCGCGTCTATGCAGGCTCTCTACCGCACTATTTTGTGTTTTGTACGTAGTGTAGTTATGGGTATATAGGGTGCGTAACCTGATGTGTCGCCGTGTGTACTCTACTGACCTATGTAAATTGTGTCCACAGCTGCTGCCAGGACAGGAGGCGAGGCCCTTCTCCTGGGCGGTCTACATGCTGTTCCACATGCACTTCACTCAGATCTTCCACACTGCTTCCATACTGCTGACTCTGTCACTGGCAGTCTGGCGGTATATTGCTATCAAGTTAGTACTATTTCATTTACTTTTTGAGAATCAAAGGCATCAAAACAAATGACAGTTTTTTGAACTTTACCCTAAAGAGTTTTGTTTTTATTAGGGTTCCGTACCCAAAGGGTAAAAACGGGACCCTATTACTAAGCCTACGTTGTCCGTCCGTCCGTCCGTCCGTCCGTCCGTCCGTCCGTCCGTCCGTCCGTCCGTCTGTCCGTCCGTCCGTCCGTCTGTCCGACCTATTTAGGTCTGTAACTTTTGAACCGAAAGAGCTAGATAGTTGAAATTTTTACAGAATGTACGTTATTACGGCGGATTTGCTAACAAATAATAAAAATGTCAAAAAGTTAAAAATTAAGGGGGGTTCTCAACAAGAAACTAGTTTTTATCAACGTTTTTTCTTCATGCTCTATTGTAAAAACGGTAATACATACAAGCGTCAAACTTAGTGTGATTATAGAACAAGCTCTACAAAATAACAACAAATACTAAAAACCGATCAAGTGCGAGTCGGTCTTGCGCTAAAGGTCCCGGACAAAAAACGTTTTTTTTTTCTAAGTTAATAATGTTCAAATGTATGTATAATGTATGTATGTTGTAATGTTAATGTTCTGTGGTTGTGTGGTACGGAACCCTCGGTGCGCGAGTAGCCCGACTCGCACTTGACCGGTCTTATTAATCCTACAGGAGACAAGAAGAGTGGTGTCCGCATTGTTAGCGCACACGTGAAAGGGATCAGGCTAGGATTAGTGCCTAATTAGTACCTAGGTCAAATAAATAGTGCCTCTGTACTTTACGAGATATATATTTTTTTTACCTGGTACGCTAGCTTGACGTCAAGATAGCGTACACATTTTCTGTGGCTGAAACGGCTTACATTACAGCAACGATTTTACACTCACAAAATAGTGCCCAAATAGTGCGCTAGGGCATCCAAAATATCATGAGGCTAGGGAACGGATATACAAAATAAGTCTTTTGAATGTTGAAAGACTTATTATTTATATCTCCGTTCCCTGAAGACCTAGCCTCATGTGATTTTCGATGCCCTAGGGAACTATTTGGGCACTATTTTTTTTAAGTTTAAAATCGTTGCTTTAATGCAAACCGTTTTAGCCATTGAAAATGTGTACGCTACTTTGACGTCAAGCTAGCGTACCAGGTAAAAAACGTATAAAAGTTGTCATACATCCTGTAAGAGGATGTTTTCTTTCCAATATTTATTTTATGAAAAGGAAAGAAAACTTTTTGAAACACTGGAGAACAACAACGTAAATATTAGTATTCCTACGGGTTGGCCGTAGTAAGAATACTAACTAGGAATTCACAAAACTTTTGTGGCTAGACAATTTTCCATTACTCTACGTTTGACGTTATAAATAATAGTATTATAATTATTTGTATTGGATTGTAATACTTAGGTTAGTTTTTTCGTTATCTCAAAATTTATGATAGGATATTTAGGATAGGAACCATAGTTTACTTACGTTTATGTACTATGCTTAAATTTTAAAGCCAACGTAAATAATTGTCATGCCTTCATGCTTTTTTTAAATCCATGGTTGCCATTGACTAACACATTAATATCTTTGATGATTGCAGTAGTAACATTAATATCATTGGTTGCAAATATAAATTGCTATGACGTGTTCTGTAGGTACGATACGTATACGGTATTGGGTACGATTCGACGAATCATTTCTGTCGATTGTTGAGAAAGATTCAAAACTATTGTACTCTTTAAGTTCTCTGAGAATCTTATGCCAACGCCATAAGCATGAAAATATCGTGTTTTTGTGACCTCTGAACTGTATACGTAGGTAGGTATACAGCACGTCTTAACTGTACAACATGTTTTGTAACTTCTGAATTTACTACCAATGACAAAATATGTTCTTTTATTGCTTTCATTTCCTTAAGTAGACAGTGAAATTTATATCCCAGGGAGTAAGGTATCGAAGATCGCCGTTTTTCGCGAGACCTTGATCAAGAATTAGGCCCTATACTTGGACTTTAGATTTTTGATACATCGTGACAGACATTGACTTCATTGCTATTTAAACGAAAACGTTCCCGATACATCGAATATCGAATGTCCGAGTAGACTAAATGAGACCCTCCTGTAGGGCTAGCATGCCACGCACGACAAAGCGACAAAACGGTAATGTGCACTCGTTTTCGCCTAAGCAAAGTAACAAAGACAGAGGCACGTCTAGATTTTTACGTTTTCTCAGGGGTGGCATGCTAGGCCCACTGTCACTGAATGAGCGTCTGAGAGGAAATTGTTTACCGACTCGACATAGAAGGGTTAAGTGTTCAGGGAAGTATTAAATTATCTCAGTAAGTAAATAATTTTACCTTATTTATTTGGCACACAAAACAGGAAACAATCTGGGCAACATTTACACAAAATAACAATCCTAAACATTATGCATGCACCGTATTGTACTGTAACATTTAAAAAAATTATTAACTTTAAAACCTAGAATAAATGAACCTTATCTTAATCTAATTCCTAACTCGTTACGAACCGTCTCGCGCGCAGGTACGACGTCTTCCAGCCTCCCGAACAGGCCGGTTTCCGAAAGGGCTTTAGCACCGTGGACCATATACATATGCTACGACAGGATATTCAGAAGACCGAAGAGTATAATCTGTCCCTTTGCTTGGCGTATGTGGACTACGAGAAAGCCTTTGATTCGATCGAGACTTGGGCTGTACTGCAGTCTCTTCAGCGATGCCAAGTAGACAACCGGTACATCGAGGTGCTGAAATGCTTGTACAAAAACGCCAGTATGTCAGTCCGACTACAGGACCAGAACTCGAAACCTATCGAACTGCAGTGAGGTGTGAGGCAGAGAGACGTTATATCTCCGAAACTGTTCACCGCTGCACTGGAAGATGTTTTCAAGATTCTGGACTGGAAAGGGCTAGGCATCAACATAAATGGCGAGTACATCAGTCACCTTCGGTTTGCCGATGATATAGTAGAGCGGAGACTATGGAGGAGCTCAGTCGAATGCTCGATGATCTCAGTAGAGCCTCCGAACGAGTTGGTCTGAAGATGAACATGGACAAGAAGAAGATCATGTCGAATGCCCATGTTGTTGAAGGGCAATGGAGAGGGCTATGCTCGGAGTTTCCCTGCGAGATCGAATCAGAAATGAAGAGATCCGCAGAAGAACCAGAATAGCTGACATAGCCCAAAGAATCGCTAAACTAAAGTGGCAGTGGGCGGGGCACATTGCTCGCAGAACCGATGGCCGATGGGGCCGAAAAGTTCTCGAGTGGCGACCGCGTACCGGAAAGCGCAGCGTGGGTAGGCCCCCCATACGGTGGACCGACGACCTGGTGAAGGCGGCGGGAACCCATTGGATGAGGGCACCGCAGTACCGGTCGTTACGGCGATCCTTGGGGGAGGCCTATGTCCAGCAGTGGACGACCATCGGCTGATGATGATCTTTATCTAATACAGTAAATAGTGTCTGAAACATTATTACTTAATTATCTTATTAGGAACTTTTTTAGGAGTGAATAGAAAATTAGAGAATTTTTGAACGGTTTATACCCGGCACCCCTTTATAATAGACCTTAACCTTTCTGTTACACCCAGTATAGGTAGTAAAAGACAGGAAAAGTAAAACATTTTACTAAACCAGCTTTAAAGGTGTTGACACAATTGTGTTACAGCGTACCGGGAGATCTACGCCTACGTTGTCGAAAAGAATTGTTTATTGTCAGTTCTGATGTGAATGCACAACACGTTTCATCCTCGAAGGGATCTCCCGGGGGCATCGGGCATTATAATGCGACGTTTTCGTTTTCATTAAATAAAACCGGTCAAGTAAGAGTCGGGCTACTCGCGCACCGAGGGTTCCGTAACACACAACAACCTATATTAACTTACAAAAATATTTTTTTCTCCGGAACATTTATCACGAGAACGACTCACACTTGGTCTGTTTTTATAATTTGTTTTTATACTGTAGAGTTTGCTCTATGATCACACCAAGTTCGACGCTTGTGTGTATTACCGTTTTTACGATAGAGCGAGAAGAAAAAACGTTGATGAAAATTAGTTTCTTGTATGAGGTTGAAGACCACCCTTAATTTTAATGTTTTTGACATTTTTATTATTTGTTAGCAAATTCCTCATAATAACGCACATTGGTTGAAAAGTTACAGCCCTAAATAGGTAGAGACAGAGAGACAGACGGATGTCCGGAAGAATGGACGGACGGATGGATGGACAGACGGACGGACAACGTAGGCTTAGTAGTAGGGTCCCGTTTTCACCTTTTGGGTACTGAACCCTAAAAAAATATTGTTCAAAGATCAAAGACACTTGAAGGCATGGTACAATAATATACTGCGCCTGGTATTCTATTCCGACCACGTGACTGACACAAGCCTACGTCATCATACCCTTTTACCATGTTTAGCGGCCATTTTTTTGTGACGTAGGCTTGTGTCACTCTGGGAATAGAAGACCTTGTTTTTTTTAGACCATGCTTGAAGGATGGCGGGCGTAACAATCGTGCCAATTTCAATGAAATTGAACACTGGAAGGATGGCGTAACAATCGTGCCAATTTTTGGCCAGTTTAACTGTAAGATAGAAAGTGTTACATGTTTTTCTCGATTCCCTAATTTTAGGGAGCAATTAGTTGTTTTTTATGGTTCCGTACCCAAAGGGTGAAATGGGACCCTATTACTAAGCCTACGTTGTCCGTCCGTCCGTCTGTCCTACCTATTTAGGGCTCTAACTTTTGAACCGTAATAGCTAGATAGTTGAAATTTTCTCAGATTATGCGTTATTACGGCGGATTTGTTAACAAATAATAAAAATGTCAGAAAGTTAAAAATAAAGGGAGGTTTTCATTAAGAAACTAGTTTTTATCAACGTTTTTTTCTTCACGCTCTACAAGCGTCAAACTTAGTGTGATTATAGAACAAACTCTACCGAATAACAACAAATACTAAAAACTGGCCAAGTGTGAGTCGGTCTCGCGCTAAAGGTCCCGGACAAAAAAAGGTTGTTTTCTAAGTTAATAATGTTGTGTTCTGTGGTGGTGTGGTACGGAACCCTCGGTGCGCGAGTAGCGCGACTAGCACTTGACCGGTTTTATTTTATATATTTTTTATATGAAAGACGTTTTCGATCAACTTATTGTGCATGTTCGTTTATGTACAGCAAACGAAAATTTTTGGTGGTATTGCGTATTTATTGGTAGCGAATAATTTATCCATTGGGGGGATTCCATTGAAAAACTATGAAAAATAGATGATAGATGGATGGATGGATTCGCGTCAGGAGGTCTTTTCCTTGTAGTGGAATCGTATACTAGCCCAGTCATTTTACGGAGTTTTGTTAGGAGAGGTGGGAAGTTATTATTAATTGGACTTTTAAACTGTTACCGGAACTATTTAGTGACAAAAAGACTATCTGAAAACAAATTAAAAAAAAATCGCTACGCAACATAGAAATCAAAATTGTGAGTTCCAGAAGTTCAGTTCGATTTAATAACATAAATTATTTTTGAGCAATAAAATAGGCATCGAAATTAAGAAAAATGAGTTTTTTATTAGAAAATACGCATGTATTTTTCAAAACCTTCTAAGTAGACAAAAATATTTACACCATGTTTGAAGTATGTATAATGGTAATGCCTTAAATTTGTGCAAAAAAAAATTACAATCAGGTTTTTTATAACGAGATAATACCTAAATTATAAATTTGGAACTGCCGCTGACGGTTGTTTTTTTAAATTTTGGTAGATTTCTAAGCTCAAATTGGTTCTTCAATACTATACCGAAATAAAATATCAATTACTAATTAGTCCCGGCTCAAACCGTAAAATGACTGGGCTATACTTACACCTTAACAATCATTCGTAATTATCGTAATATACACACCCGAAAACTGAAACCATTGTAACTGAACACAATTTCGTCTATAATTGACGTATAAATCATACATAATTCCTAGTCTAAACTCACGTGATGAATGAACATAAAATCAATAGATACGACTGGTATGACTAGTAGGGTAACCACCATAACCTTAGGATGTGACACAGCTATCATATTATCTATGTAATTTTTGCAGCGCTTCCAATGTCGATAAGATCTAAATATTATAAATATGTGAAACATCGTGATGATGTTTGGATTTTGATTAATCATTAATCAAACACACATGAAATCAATCAGGAGTGCGATTTTTGAATCTCATTCGCTGAGTTCAGCAGTTGAAAATGTCAAAATTACTGTGGAGAGCATCTTTCTACTACTGATTTGACTTTCAAAAATCATACTTCAGGAGAGCGATTTTTGAAAGTCAAATCTGCAGGAGAAATGATGAAATGTCCATATACAACAGGGTTCTTCTTAATATGCTGAAACTTTTTTAAGGGGATGATCAGACCGTCAAACTGAACAACTTTCTCTATGGGACCAACATTGAAATAGCGAAAAAAAAATCAGTTGTCCCATACATTTGGCTCGAGTAGGTTTGCAGTTTTGTATGGACGAGCTGATTTCTTTTTCGCGATTTTGATGTTGGTGCCATAGAGAAAGCTGTTCAGTTTGACGGTCTGAACATCCCCTACTAAGAAACCAACTGATACTAAGAAACCTATAGGAAATTCTAAATAAAAATTGCATTTTGCTCTCCATACTAAATGCAATCAACTGATAGAACGTTTCTATGAAAAGTCGAAATTTTATCTTGCGAATTTCCTATAGGTTTCTTATGGAAAGTTGATTAGTATCATGGATACAGTCACACCTTAAAGTGATGTAACTGTTTACCCTAACACCCTGTTTAACATAACATAAACATAAATAAATATTCTTTATTTGCACACCAAAAAAATACAGCAACAAAAAACAGAATCAAAAGAAGAAAGACCCTGTTATTAAGAAGGACCCTGTATGGTTGCCCTACACTACAACACACAATTAGTTTTCTGTCCATTTCAGTGATATGCACTTCACGGGTTTAAATAAATAACGCTCACAGGCACATACATTGTAATGATCCCAAGAAAGCACTATTAATAGGCTGTTTATTATGGAAACCATACAACAACGGCACAAACATGTAAACATCCATGACCGAACCGGGATTCGAACCCAGGACCCTGGTTTGGCAGTCCGGCGTGGTAACCATTACACCAACCGGGTCGTCAAATGCAGTCTTGCTTGGCAGATCCTAAGGAAATTTTGAATATTCCATTATACTACTGGTAGCCCTATGTGCGACCTACATTTGTCACGCCTGAAATAATACCAAAAACAAGAACACATGGTGTGAATTGGGTAATATCGTGTAATATGAAACTAGCGCCAACTGATAGTGGACGCTAATGTATTATATGTTTTTTCTCAAACATGCTTGGAAATGTGAGCATTATTTTGACAACCTTCTTCGAGATAAATCGAAATTGCAGTACTAGCCAAATACATGCGCGCAGCGGCCGGCAATGTTTGTATGAAAATCCATATCTGTCGTGTTTAGCGACCAAATAAATTACATACTAAACTCATATCTGTCGTGTAATTTAAAAATGGAACGATCTTTTTCTCCGAAACATGGCGACCAAGGAGGTAACTTATCAAAGGTTTTATTTAAATTTCGAACTGGCTTGCAAATAGAAAGCTGTTTATTGAAAAAAAGACTAATTGTTGTTCGATGTTCGTCATTGATTTTGAAAAGAGTTTTAATTTCCGCGAATTATTTGAGAAACTTTACTGTTTTAATTTCCGCGCATTATTTGAGAAAAGTACTATACAAGCCTTGGCCACAACTAGGCATTGACGGACTTACGTATGTGTGCCTCGGCTTCGCCTCGGCCCACATTTACACGTTCGTCCGTCAATGCCTCTGTTGCTGACCGCTGCAGTAATGTACTAATGTTTATCTTTTAATATAGATAGTGATAATGTATTACCTAATGCTAAAACAAAGGCGCTATAAAGGTTAAATGGCGGAGACCTAATCTCTCTAAGGTAGGGTTTATACAGAAGAGACGCGTGGCGGTGGCGGGTAGTCAAAGTACCACCAATATAAACCTTATATTACGTAGCATAGCGTCGTTTTTTGACGTAAAGGAAAATCGCGTCCCATAATTCTCCAAACGACTCTATGCTACGTACTATAAGGTACACCAGGTAGGTATATTGCCGCACCCCGTCCGCGAAATGTCCGTGCCACGTCATTTCTGTCTAAACGCTCCCTAAGGGCTCTCACAGACGAGCGACACTTTGTTGTCGCGGTGGGTCGCAGAGCGTCGCGCTCATACATTTTACGGTCACGCGACCCTCCGCGACACCCGACGACCGCAAAGTGTCGCTCGTCTGTGAGAGCGCTAATAGCCATCGGTTGATTCGTGGTTGAGCGATTTGTGACAGTTACCTACATCATGCGTACATACTAATGTGATGTGGGTATGTGTACTGATCCTATTTGTACATAATAATAATTAACAATTTCGTTATATCGTCACAGACTTTTGATATTGACTGTACATTAGTAATACCTAGTACTTATTACTAATTACGGTACGGACACTCCCTGCCCCCCACCAATTTTAACCTCACCCCTGGCAGGAAGCTTGGCGTATTCATATCTCGCTCGCGCTCACTCAGTATCGCAGATGCTTACCTCTTCTTCCATATTAAGAAATTCTTCAAGGTCTTTCTTAAATGTCTGGAAATCATCCTAATCGGATAGAAAGTGAAGAAGTTATGATTTTTTTTGACAAAATTTAGTTTTTTGGTTCTGTAGAATACACCTTTCTACTAAGGGTTGGTTGAGGTTGATGTATATAATGAAACACAGATATAGTCTTCACTAGTCAATGTGACTAGCGCACGTCCGCACAGCACGGCGGTCGGTGCACGAATACCGAGCGAATGAACGATAGATATTGACCACAGACCGCACCAGCCGATAGATGGCGCTACCGGCGCTTTCCGCATTAACTACTCTTTATTGCTGTACACTACATCCCTTTCTTGTTTTAATTTATTTTTTACGTTTACTCGAATCTACCACCGCTTCGGAAGGTATAGTCCGTGGAGAAGAAGCGGCGCAAGAAACTCCACAGTTTAGCTAATCTCTTAAATCTTATTTACAATACAGTGTTGACTGTTATCAATGCTATTACATTAAACAAATTACGAATAAGTTATTGAGACTAATTTGTTTACAGAAAATAGATGTTTATCAAATATTGATCTGAAATTGTCAAACACCAAATTCAACGATAAACAATGTTTATGGAAATTACAATCTCATTATATTAACACATTTCAGTTATTGTTACTTCTGTTCTATACTATCCCTTCCCTGTAAAAATATTTTTCTAGTGATAGGTGTAAGTAAACCTACAAAAATAACGTTGCATAGATCTTTATTATCTCTTATTTATTTATTTTGGCTAACTACTAGTCAAAGTCACTGCTTCAAGATCGTATCCATTTCCGTTTTATCAAATTAAGGAGGTAAGGACAAAAGAGTGAATCTGTGATAAGCACATACACTTATGCACTCAAAATATTCTGGCGGGTGCCAGCCATTGCAATTAAGCACTCACAGCTATTTTATTTGCATGACCCTTTAGCTTTTGCTAACAACTTGATAGTTGCATGGCTCTGTAACCCATATCATTTTATTGTTGCATGATATTTTAGCTTTCGCTAACAACTTCATAGTTGCATGGTCCTATAACCCATATAATTGTACAGTTTCATGAATGCTGATATAACGCTGACTGACAACAATATTAAGTAAGGTACACTAGGTCGCTTTCGTTGCCAGCTATGTTCAGTAGTTACCTTTGTATTTGTATTTTTATTGTATTTATTTATTTACCAGATACATGAATTGACACGACTTAAATAATACATCACATAAACCAAAAGAGATTTTTAGGTGACATAAATAATTCTGCACAGTTTTTACAAATCAAACAGTAAACAGTACATTAACTAGATACAAAGCTCAGTTATAATAAATATAAATAGAAACATGGTAAAAGTTTCCTTCCATTTAACTTAGTTGGGATATGAAATAGGTTTTTAGTTTATGGTTAATGTTCTTTTGAGATAATGCGTCCCTAACGTCGGTAGGTAAAGAATTAATCAGTCGCGGGATCAGGTACGCGCTTTAGTTAGTCGACTAGACTAGTTTTGAGATATCAGCAGTTTCAATTTAATGGACCCTTTTAATAAATAGATACAATTTAACTCAACCTTTTTTTTTTTTTTTTTTATTAACTATGGGTTTGCTCTTGACCTCAATCCAGTCCTCAGGACGAAGATGGGGTCGTAGATGTAGCGAGCTTACCCAGAAGATGCCTATTCACTCGTACTTTAAAGGAATTCGGGTTGTAAGTACTCGGAAATACTGACGCAGGTAAGGCATTCCACTCCTTGGCTGTGCGCATTATAAAAGATTCAGAAAGGCGCTTGGTGCGGATATGTGGGATGTCAACCAAGAAGGGGTGATATCCCGCGGTGCGTCTGGAAGTCCGATAGTAGAAAGGGGAAGGTGGGATGAGCTCATGCAGCTCTAGGGCACACTCACCGAAGTACAATCTGTAGAAGACCGACAAGCAGGCCACTCTGCGGCGGTGGGCTAGGCTATGAAGCTTGGCCTCCACCAGCTTACTATCGCCAATGAGCCTCCTGGCTCTGCGTTCAACCGAGTCGAGTGCGGCAAGTTGATACTTGGCTGAGCCATCCCACAGGTGGCAGCAGTACTCCATACATGATCGGACCTGAGCTTTATACAATACTAAGAGCTGTCCAGGAGTGAAGTACCGCTTCACCTTGTTTAAGATGCCCAGCTTTTTGGCCGCAGTTTGAGCCTTAGACTCGATGTCAGCGCCGAAGTTGAGTTTTGTGGTCAAGCTTATACCCAGAAGCCCAAGACTGTCGGAAACAGGGACAGATGTACCCCGGAAAGTAGGAGTCAGATTAAACGGACTCCTTTTTGCGGTGAACAGACAAGCCTGTGTTTTGGTGGCGTTGAAGTTGACTAAATTATTGTCACCCCACTGGGAGACAACACTTAAAGTCAAGTTTGTCCGCTCAACCATGGCCTCCCTCTGCGAGCGTATTTTATCCCCGCTGGCCCCTGCGCCAGATACATATCTCTCCATGACAGTACTGATAAAATGCTGATACCTAAATTAAAATAATAATCGTAATAATTCAATTCAATGTTCTTTGACCCACTTTAATGCTGATCTTTGACGGTGTTGCAATTACTCAAAAGATTCGCAATTTAATACGTAGTCACAATTTAATGTTACGGGCAGGTAAAAAATCAGAGTTCACACATTACTGTCGCTCTCATTTAGGGCTCTATGCCACGAGCACAATTTCAGCCAACGCCCTGTCTTATTCATCTATTTCCCCTTTGGTCTGTAAAAAGTTCTACCCCATTAGTATTGGAATAAACTGTTGTAGTTGAAAAGCTTGTCATTCTCTCACCATTTGGTAAGTCATTCCGTCTATAAACCAAAAATAAAAAAGAAGTCTAGCCTACTACAACAGTATGCTAGACTAGAAACTTGAGATTTGATTCCGCCATCTTGGTACTCACGAATATTGTTTTAGCAAAGGGTCTGATGGTGGTCTACCCTATGAGTTATTTTGTCTGCTATACAGCTAAGCATTCAGTCACTAAAGCAGTATTCCAAATAAATTTTATAAATTGGCATAATATTTCCTGCCGTTCAACAGTGAATAAGTTATTTTAATTAATTTCCCTTATACATACATTTCTTTTTAGAAACAAATTATCTGATATCAACTTACAGTAGAGCAAAACTATATTATGTTATTTGTAGTTAAAATGTATCTCTGTCATTGAATTACTTATTTATTATTAGAATTCCTATGAAGCATTAAGTGACGAGATATTTTGTAACTACAAAGAGTAGTTTGGTTATTAGGTATACATACATACCTATACATTTCTATAACAATAAAAATAAAATAAACTATTATATACATGTAACGTCATGAAACTCATGAAAATATTGTGTAATGTAAGGTATACTTAGATATTTATCTGAAACATTAGTTACTTACTCATTATTTAAACACTAATAATGTTTTCATTTTAAGAACCATACAGTTATATCATTTGGTAGGCTTTAAGAAAATAATGCTATTTTTAATTACAATGTACATGAATTAAGTGCAACTGTTGTTTCAACTTAATTGCGTGGCGTAATATTATTACAGAACTGCAAATCATTTTGTTTTTTGACTTGCTTGCACTGAAATTATATTCTTTATTTAAAATATTATGATTAACCGATTTGGTTCAAGTACAGTATAGTATACTTTAACACATACAAATGAATAAATTAACAGTGCAGTGCAGTGCCTGCAGTGATTAGGTAAGATACCGATTTTATCTATACAAAGAAGAAAGTGCAATAAGTCATTAATTCCTTTAGAGTTATTCATAAAATGCGTAGCTACTCACAATAATTAATGTCAATGGAATGACAAACTACAAGCTGCCAATAATTATATATTTGACTTGTCATCTGAATGACCAACTACAAGCTGCTGATAATGAAATAACAGTTTTTTTTTTCAATTGAATGACCAGCTGCAAGTTGCTAATAATTATTTTATTTATTTGACTTGTCATCTGAATGACCAACTACAAGCTGCTGATAGTAAATTTGATAGCATTTGATGCCCAGCTAAAAGTTGCAAATGTCAATTGAATGACCAGCTACAAGTTGCTAATGTCAATTAAATGAACAGCTGAAAGCTGCCAATGTCAATTGAATGACCAGTTACAAGTTGCTAATGTCAATTAAATGACCAGCTGAAACATGCAAATGTCAATAAAATGACCAGCTGAATGATGCTAATGTCAATTGAATGACCAGCTACAAGTTTCTAATGTCAATTGAATAACCAGCTAAAAGCTGCCTATGTCAATTGAATGACTGAATAACCAGCTACAAGTTGCTAATGTCAATTAAATGACCAGCTGAAAGATGCCAATGTCAATTGAATTACCAGCTACAAGTTTCTAATGTCAATAGAATGACCAGCTAAAAGCTGCCTATGTCAATTGAATGACCAGCTGTACGTTGCTAATAACTGTTTGTTGTACATGGCAAACCACTAACCATTAACCAGCTACAAGCTGACAATATCAGAGTAATCATTGGAGTATTAATTGGATACATTTTCTCTTTATTAAGCAATAAAGCAAGTAGGTATGGTTCAATCGGCGCCTTAGCAGTCGTCCTGTTGAAGGCTGGTTTCTCTGTGACATCTAGGAACATACAATCTGCGAACAAAATTGTTAACCAGTATTATCGGTTTGGTTATGAATGTTATGATGCTTGAATATGATATAGTTATTAATCTTCTCTCAACTGAGATGAGCGTTTCTTGTTAAAATGTGAGTAGGTATTTCAAGAAATACTAAATTTAATATGAAATCACCTGATCATTTTCTGATCTTTTTTGATACTTTTTGTAAATAATTGTCTGAATTAACATTGATCCTTAAAATATAAAATTCCTTGCTCAAATAGCCAAAGAAACTAATTAGTTTCGCCTGGAGTAATTACATCCATAATTATGACATTAACAATGTTGCAAAGATAAGATCAACGTAAGGTTACCGAATTGAAGTTCTATAAAGTATAGATTACGTCAAACAAGTTCCGGTAACAAATCGGATGATGATGATGATTGGCAATTATGTTGGTACTATTGATGTTTGAATTGAAATATTTTCATGAACTAGTACCACCAAATAAGCTCCGAATGTGTTGTATATTATTATTGTTCTCGCATACCTACACTGAGAATGTCCAATAAGTAAAACGTTTAAAACGTTAAACTTTGGATTTCAACTTAAAGTTTTTGTGACATCAGAATGTTCGTCACGCCGAATGTTCGTTACGCCGAATGTTCGTTACGTCGAATGTACGTTACTCAGAACATTCGTTACGTCAAATTTTCGTGACGCCGAATGTTCGTTACGCCGAATGTTCGTTACGCCGAATGTTCGTTACGCCGAATGTTCGATATGCCGAATGTTCGTTACGCCGAATGTTCGTTACGCCGAATGTTCGTTACGCCGAATGTTCGTTACGCCGAATGTTCGTTATGCTGAATGTTCGTTACGCCGAACATCCGTTACGCCGAATGTTCTATACGTAGAATGTTCGGTACGCATAATGGTAATAAGTAACTTTTATTAGAGGCCATTACATCTACGAAGTAAGACAATTACTTAAAAATGACAATGCGTCAATATAAGTATAAAAAACTATTGGAATAAACTCACTTGGCATATCTTGGTTACCTAATCCTGTTCGTCTCGAATCAAGACACTATTCTTAACCTTTGGTATGCCAGAACGCGGATCAGCATGATGAAAACCATTTATTTCTATTGTGTCTGGTTTTTCCGGCATACGAGAGGTTAATGGGCGTATTTTGGATACCTATTAGGCCATAATGACGGACTACAAGCATGCATTAGTATATGCTCACGACTACACTCCCCGAGGAGCAGTCAGAGACTCCAAAACCCCAGGACACCCTTGCCCCACCAGCACCGAAACTCCGTCCAGTCACGTGTGACGGGCAGTGAAACTGGAGCTACGGACTACGAGGCCCTTTTATATTGGCGGAATGCTTTGAATAAATTCTTTTAATCGTTTAAAGTAATACAGAATGATTACGTGACCTTAAAGATTGATGTCCACAGCTGGCGTTCATTTGTCCATCCTAGGCGCCGCGCCGCGCCGTCACGTGTTGTCCCACACCTTACTCCTGTCTGGTCTCCCCTCTTTCCTCCAGCATCAGCATTCGATGATCGACATGTGGGAAAAGAAATGCAGTATGTAGATAATTCCAAATAAACGATTTAAAATCGGGACAAAAAACTATTTTTCCTTTTCTTTTGAAATATATTTTTATCACTGTGAACTTTAGGCAAAAATAAAGCAACGCTAGCAAAAACCAGATAATTAAGATAATTCCCAATAAACGATTTAAAATCGGTACAAAACTATTTTTACTTTTCTTTTGAAATATATTTTAACACTGTGTAACTTTTTAGGCAATAAACAAAGCAACGCTATTAGAAACCGTCTTCGATTGTGTTTAAATAAATCGCTTAGCTTCCTTAAAGGAACAGTGTAATTTTATTTCGTAGGCACCGTTTGTATTTTTAAATTTTAACACTCAACAAACTGATAAGCACTTTACTCACGTGAATTTCGAATCCCGTCGTCGCCAATGTAGAATACACCTTTCTACTAAGGGTTGGTTGAGGTTGATGTATATAATGAAACACAGATATAGTCTTCACTAGTCAATGTGACTAGCGCACGTCCGCACAGCACGGCGGTCGGTGCACGAATACCGAGCGAATGAACGATAGATATTGACCACAGACCGCACCAGCCGATAGATGGCGCTACCGGCGCTTTCCGCATTAACTACTCTTTATTGCTGTACACTACAGGTTCTACTCAAAAGTACGACATTTGAAATTTCCACTGTCGATATGCTGACGGTTTTTTAAGGGGATAATCAAACTGAACAACTTTCTTTATGGCACTAATATCGAAATCGTGAAAAAACACAGCTGGTCCACACAAAACTACAAAACAAACCAACTCGACCTTTTGTGATTTCGACGTCCCATACCCATAGAGAAAGTTGTTCAGTTTGGTCATTCCCTTAAAATCGTCAGCATATTAAGAAAGGCCCTATAGCCTTTTATCTTATCTTGTTGTAGGGGCTGGCAAGCCAGCAACACTTCGACCCAGTGGGATCTTTTGTGTTACCCTATTATTAAATAATTCGATTGCAAAATTTAAAATTTTCTGAACCCGATGTCGACCTACCGCACGGGCACACTCACCCTACTTTACTACCAAAACAAGATTATTAAAATGTATCCATGAGTACGTTTGCGCTTTCTTTCAGTGCTGAAATGATAACAAATCATTTTTGCCTCAAAACTTAAAATGCGAATAACTTTAAATTTTAACTATCAAAATAATGAAATTATTGTTTCAAATCTAATTATTTTGTTATAAATCAGATGGAGTGTATGAGCTTTTGCGCTAATTCATTAACACGTTGTATTTAGTTAATATTATTCGGGGTAGTTTTAGTTTAGGCATAGGCATTATGCAGTTGGCGTTACCTTGTTTATTAGGAAAGTCACGGGTCAAAAGATCTTACATATTAAACCACATGAAAACAATTAAGTTTGATGTTTGATTATGAAAAGGGTGTAATTAAAACAAGATAGGTAGGTACTTAAGTAATAAAATACCTAAAAGTCGAGTCTTGCGTCAGTTACAATTTGTTATGAAGATATTCAAAGGGGCTTGGTTAGATATAAATTTCATTACCATCAAACTTCATAATTCGGGGTGTAGATAAACGTATTTACGTTGAGGCTTAAAGACAGCTTAAAGATATATAATAAACTGCAAATTCCACTCGTTTTGTTCGATCTTAGGTACTTTAAATTCGATGGGCTGAAGACACTCTTACAAGAGCTACTAAAAGTTTATTTTGTTTTCGGCTGCAATACCGAAACTAATTTGTATTCTAAACAAGGAAAGAGCAAGATAAGCCTATTAGCCAGGTAGCTATTTTTATATTGGCTTAATTTTGAAACAAAGGAAAATATCTTGGCACTTCAATTAATTATTCAGCTTCAAAGTAAACAGCATAATACATTTATATTGTCCTTCTTTATATGCTGACAGTTTTTAAAGGGACGATCACATCATCATCATGAACAACTTTATCTATGAGACCAACATCAAAATCGCGAAAATAAAATTAACTGCCCTATAACGAGCGCTGCGCTGTAGGCCTCGCATGCCACCCCCGACAAAACGATAAAAGTTCAATTAAACGAGTAAAACGTCATGCGCGCTCTTTCTGGCATACGTAAAATAATAAAGATGGAGGCACATCTCGATTTTTGTCGTTTTCTCGGGGGTGGCATGCGAGGCCTACAGAAAAGGCATGACGTTTTTGTCGTTTAAACGCTTTGTGGCATGCTAGCCGTGCTGGTCATATTGTCATTATAATGTAAGGATAATTAGTGCTGTCGTAATTTACGTAATTCAGTCTTATTTCAAGTAGGTAGTGTAAACATGGTTTTGTAAAAGCTTCATGATTTATAAGGTTATTAATAAAAGTACTCAACACTTTTTTCCCAAAAAAAAGCCTTAAATTATCGACACCATTAGTCTAGATCGTTTTGTGTAACTTTGTAAACACTTGCCTTGGATTTATGCTAGAAACTTCATCATTATCATTTTTCATCAACGCTCTATTTAATGGACAAAGGCCTCTAATTTGGAGGGGCTGAGTAAGAGCGCTTACAGACGAGCGACACTATGCGGTCGCCGTGTGTCGCGGAGGATCGCGCGACCGTAAAATCTATGAGCGCGACGCTCTGCGACCCACCGCGACAGCAAAGTGTCGCTCATCTGTAAGAGCGCTTACAGACGAGCGACACTTTGCGGTCGCCGTGTGTCGCGGAGGATCGCGCGACCATAAAATGTATGAGCGCGACGCTCTGCGACCCACGGCGACAGCATAGTGTCGCTCGTCTGTAAGAGCTCTAAGTGAAGAGGTCTTTATAATCGTGACTATCGTCTCTTTTGAAGTGAAAAAATTTAACCATGACATTCACTGGCGGGTATTGTGTTCGTAATATGTACTGTTATACTCATACATTTTGAGTCGAGCAGGTTTTTGTATGCAACAGCAGATTTTTGTTTCGCGTACTATCTTTTATCGTGTATTTTTAGGGTTCCGTACCCAAGGGTGAAAACGGGAGCTTATTCATAAGCCTACGCTGTCCGTCCGTCCGTCCATCCTACCTATTTAGGGCTGTAACTTTTGAAATGTAATAGCTAGACAGTTGAAATTTGCACAGAATGTGTATTATTATAATGGATTAGCTAAAAAATAATAAAAATATCAAAAAATTAAAAATTAAGAGGGGTCCTCATACAAGAAACTAGTTTTTATCAACGTTTTTTCTTCTCGCTCTATCGTAAAAACCGTAATACATACAAGCGTCAAACTTGGTGTGATTATAGAGCAAACTCTACAGTATAACAAAAAAAAAAACGGCCATGTGTGAGTCGGTCTCGCTCTAAAAAAGAAGAGATAAGAAAACAAAACTTATTTCTAAGTTAAATATGTTGTGTGATGGAACCCTCGGTGCGCGAGTAGCCCGACTCGCAATTGACCGGTTTTATTTTCAATACCAATACAAATTCTAATGAAAGTAATAAAATCTCTTCAGCTCCACCTGAAGAACTCCCAAAGCTATTGTCTTCCTAAATTGAGTACAAAGGATCTTACAAAACGTTTTGAAGACGCATAATATACAGGGTGATGGCGAAGATGGTACCGACAATTTATTACCATTTAAGCCATGGTTGTCTTAGACGAAGTCTATGAGTAATTTTTTTAAAGTAATTTTTCAAGTTTTTTGCAAACATTCCCAAAATTTTAAACTGTTTATTTATGGCGAAATCAAATGATGAATAAATTCATTTTTATTTTATTTAATTAGGTTATGTGTAAAAAATCTAGCAAAACTTGTATGGAGGTGCTACTTGGGAATGTTCCTCCATTGAAAAGGGAAGTACTTCCGCCAGGCTAGGTGTGATGCCTGGGGACCGGCCGTGGTCCAACAGTTCTTAGTTGGACCTTCTATATATATCGAATCTCTGTGATTATTTCTCTTGCGCGATTCATGTCTCGCATTCGATTGTGAACCTTATGTGTAGTAGGTTACGAGTTACGTATTTAGGATGAACGTTGTCTTTGTATGGAGCATATTTCTGAGAGCGACGGTGTCGCCATCTGTTGGCATCTTTGCTATAACTTGTGGGTAGTAGTTCCCCACACTTGTTATAGACATCTGTCTCATAAGACATTTTTTACAGACATTAAATGTCTGTTAGAAAATGTCTTTAAAGTTTCGCTAGCTTGTAAAAATTTCAAGAAATTTATTTGGACATTAATATTATTATGCATTGTGCAAGAGCGCCAGTGCCATTCTGGGTAAGCTCGCTACATCTTCGACCCCATCTTTGTCCTATGGACTAGATTGAGGTCAAGAGCGAACCCATCGATAATAAAAAAAAGTGCAGGAATTTTCGCAAAAAAATTAAAAAATTACTTTTAAGAAAATTACTCAGACTTCGTCTAAGACAACCATGGCTTAATTGGTTCTAAATTGTCGGTACCATCTTAAGCTTTGCACCCATCTTCCAATCACCCTGTATATGACTTACCTCAATGCCATTGTAATTAATTTATGTAACAAATATAAGATAAACGTGCACGTGCCTACAATAGGTTTTGTAAGCTTTTAACAAACAGTCTACTTATATCATTCTCGGAAATTTAACTTAAGTAATTGAACTGTTCAGATCTCGACAGCGTGTAGGTAGTACCTACTGTACTTATTCATTTACCGAGAAAATAAATTTATTTCCGTACTGGAAATTCTATTAATTGGAGTTTTAATTATGTTAAGTGCAATGTCTTATTTTAAATGCGTTTTCCCTTCGACCGCCTACGAGACCCGTGCCTAGATAGTAGATACTCTTTCATAAACTGTCGTGCTAAGTCGTAACCAGTAACAAAGTGAAATTACCTACCTGCTTAAGCTTGTTTTTACTATCAGCATGGCAACGGCTAAGTAAGAAGAGAGATTATACAGCAAATTCTGGAGAAAAGCTCTGGACTGATCTTTCATTCTTATCGTGTGGGCAGAGCCCTGGTATCAGAGTTTTTTCAGAACGCCTTACGGCCTCTGACGTCGTTTTTATGTAACTACTACTACCACCAGATATAGTAGCCGGGACCAACGGCTTATCGTGCCATCCGAAGGACGAATCATCTTTTCAGACAATCTGGTGATTCAGCCATTCATTTTTCATTTCATTCATTCATGCAATGTCCTAACCGTGTCCCCCGTGCAAGGGCGGATCCAGAGGGGCCCAGGGGGCCATGCCCCCCCCCCCCCCACGTACCTCTGCGGATTGCATTGAATTTCGAGGCTGAGTAATGACGGCACTTTACAAGGGCATAGATTGATTGAGCTTTGTCCATAACCAATTCGTAGAGCGGAGAAAAGTCGAGCTCGCTTTGCTCGCTCTATGTTTCTGTTTTAATTATTGTACCTGTGCAGGTCCGAAATCTTTAGGATTATACACATAATATAATCCTAAAGATTTAACAGCAAACCGGGGCCCACGCCCCGGGCGGCAGGTTTAGGGGGCGCCAAAATCAAAATGGAAAAAATATTGCATCGACTTGAGAATTTAGATTTCAGATCGCATTTCAGTCATCTCATTATATTGCAGTGACGAAATCTCGAGCTTGCTTCACTCGCTCTTGGTTTAAAATCGTATTGCAGTCATCTCATTATATTGCATTGAAATCTCGAGCTCGCTTCGCTCGCTCTTGGTGTTAGATCTCATTGCATGAGTCATCTCATTATATTGCAGTGACGAAATCTCGAGCTTGCTTCAATTAATTTAAGATTTTTATGGAAAACTTAGAGCCACGATAACTTTGAAACTATACATTTTAACGTAAAATGTAAAAACCATTTTTGTTACTTTTATTACTAAGTGTTCAAATTAGTTCGTTTTTTTATGGAGTGACCCATGCGAATATTTTTTTCTTTTATCAAAAAAGATATCGCGGTGACGATGACGTCGGAGTCAGGCTATGTTCAGAAATTGTGTAAGGGACAATTTGCAATTAATTATTAAAATTCTCAAATTAGAATGTTAGAAGGCTTGACAACCGTCCAATCTACATAACGATGCAGTGCCTTGCATAGCCTAGTCTGAGGCTTAGTGGGCATAGCTATTCACCCTTTTCAGTGACATTTTCTTTTTCGCAGATATCCATCGCACAGTCCGGCGCTCTGTACGGATAGGCGATGCACTATAGCAATTTTGTGCAGTTTTATTTTGCCGCCTATACTCTGCATACCTTCGTATTTCGTAAGTATACTAAATTTTAATAGCAGCCAATTCTTTTTTGTTATCTCAACTCAAATAAAGTTAAGACAGGAGTGCAATTTTTGAAAGTCACATCGGTATCCCAATTCGTATTTGAAAGTGATGACAAACTACATGGAATTTGACGTGACAACGTCTTATAAATCGATGAACACCGGCTGCACGCACGAAAAAGTGTCACGTTCCGCCTGAGTCTGAACGCGCAAGCGAGAGCGCGGAACAAATCTCTCTTTCTCGCGTGACGTCATGTTTCTTTATGACGTTCACGTAAAACTATCGTCCGTAAACCGCATTTACAGACAACCTTTTTTTTTCATTCCTAGAGTCTACCCGCGACTTTGTCCGCACAAATTATACAACGTGTTAATGAATTAACGCAAAACTAGAAAGTAGTTTGTTTAGAATCGAGAGCAAAATCGAAATATCATAGTTTCAACATAGGTAATTTTTTTCAAAATATTAAATAATTTTTTTGCAAAATTATAAAATTTCTGAACCCGATGTCAACCCACCGCACGGGCACACTCACCTTACTTACTACCAAAACAAGATTATAAAAATGTATTCATGAGTACGTTAGCGCTTTCTTTTAGTGCTGAAATGATAACAAATCATTTTTGACTCAAAACTTAAAATGCGAATAACTTTAAATTTTAACTATAAAAATAATTAAATTATTGTTGCAATCTAATCATTTTGTTATAAATCAGTTGGGGTGTATGAGGTTTTGCGCTAATTTATTAACACGTTGTATATACCTACCAGATTTTAAGTCAGATCATAAGCTATCAAACAAAAAAGTTTCATAGAAATCGGTTTAGTAGTTTTTGCGTGATGCTCGAACAAACAAACAGACAGACAGAAAAAAATCTATAACAGGTTGATTTGGGGTTAGGGACACCTGAAAACCATAATATGGTTTACGATATTATCGTAATCTTTTTCTTGTACTTAAATATTATCTTCAATGTTCTGTACATTGAAGATTACAGTACAGTTCGCCTAAATGGTTTTATAATAGTTTAGATTCGTCTACGATTTAGAGTATGTGACATTAAAAAATAGCACTTCAGAGCTAAGGTATTAAACGACTCACGTAGATATCTTGATTGTTCTGAGTTGTTTCTTGTTATCTTAAATCTCAACCACACGAACGAAAGTAGTATTGTTACTTATTTGCAAATACATTCCAAATGACAGAAAAATTAGTTTTTGAAACATTTAAGAATAAAATAAGAAATATCTTAATAATTTCATAATAATTTATAGCATAGCATATGCTCACGACTATATTCCCCGAGGGGGTAGTCAGAGATATTCTGAAACCTCGAGAATATCCACGTTTCACTAGTAGTACCACTGTCCAGTGTGACGGGAAGTGAGCCCGTCGCCACTTGTAATGGACAGAAGGTACAATACATATGCCTCGAAATTTAAGCATGCAGGTTTCCTCACGATGTTTTCCTTCACCGAAAAGCCAGTGGTGTTACAAATCGTACATAAATTCCGAAAAACTCCTTGGTACGAGTCGACCTGGACGGGGATCGAACCATTGCCTCCTGCACGGCAGGCAAGGTTACTCGCCACTGGACCACCAAGGCTTTTATAATAATTTATGGCATTTATTATTGCGCAATCCGATCCTTGGGGGAGGCCTATGTCCAGCAGTGGACGTCCATCGGCTAAGATCATCATCATCATCTTCCTAGCTGCTGTCCCGCTGGGTAGCAGGGTCTGCTTTCCTAGTCTGTTTCTTCCACTTCGCTCTATCCCGAACATCGTCGACGGAGAGCTCGCAGCTGTCCATTTCTTTCTTTACAACATCAGACCATCTGAGTTTTGGCCTGCCTACGCCACGTTGACCTGGTAGGGTTAAGTCCATTGCTCTGTTGCCTATATAATCAGGTGGTCTTCTTTTTACATGACCAAACCATCTCAGTCGATTTTCTTGAATCTTATCAGCTACGTCACGGACTCCGAGACTACCTCGCACGAACTCGTTGCGGATTCTGTCGTATCTCGTAACCCATCGGCTAAGATGATGATGATTATTGCGTAACAATACATCGGCTTCCACGACAGTTAAAACGGCAGGTTTCTTTGGGCTTGCCAGATTCACTAGCTTCATCACAAATCGTAGCTATTAATATTGGAAATTTCATCCACGTCATTAACCTTGAAGTACATGGCAAGGCAATCAACGTATGAAGTGCGCGTACCTACCGGTATGAACTTCAAATTCTCGCAATTTCCCGACCGACATTTCCACTGACAGGGTTTCCACACGCGTATTCAATACTTTTATTTCATCGCCAGTATAGTGTTTCAGTCGAAAACCTAATTAAATTTAGCTAACAGTAATAAAAACGTTTTGCGCGACTAGACGGTTTTCAGTGTTCCGTACCCAAAGGGTGAAAACGGGACCCTATTACTAAGCCTACGTTGTCCGTCCGTCCGTCCGTCCGTCCGTCCGTCTGTCCGTCTGTCCGTCTGTCCGTCCGTCCGTCTGTCCTACCTATTTAAGGCAACGTGAAGGCAGGGCTAAGCTCCGATAAAGGGGGTGAGGTGCGGGGTCTGAGGGGAGATCGCGAGCAATTCGTTCGAATTTTGAATTTAAATATTAGAGTGTTCAATAATTCTTCAAGATGCCACAGTATACCAACATGTCATATAATTGATACCAGTTGAACAACACCAATAACAAAGTTAAAGTTATTTATAGGTATTATTGTAGGCTATTGGCATAAGTAATTCTTTGATGAAGATCTGATGAATGGCTTTGGAAACAGGTAAATGGAGCTCCTCAACAGTTGAAAACAAATCATTGGCAATTGAATAAGTTGTTTGAAATCATCAATTATATGCTATAAGTGAGCCTTGCTAAAACTACACGCTTCAAAAGATGGTTAATAGTTTGGGTTAGGTGACAATTCGCCAGCAAAAAATAAAAAACAAAAAAAATATATATATTAAATAATAAAGTCCCAACGAACTCCTAGGAAGATTCGCTACGAGCTCCTTGCCACCTTGCTAGCGACCGGAATCGAACTCGCGCCAACCGCACCAAACCGCCGCTCTGCTCTGGAGGCGAGTACCGAGACCACTCGACCAACTGGTGCTGCGCTGGACTCGGCAAAAAAAGGCATGCCTTGCCACAACTACGCTTTACAGACGCTTAGGATGAGTCATACTAACTCTAAAGTGGACACTTTTCTTCAATCTGACATCGGATTCGTATTCAGGGTCCACGCGGACCCTCAGATATTGGTTTTGGAAGCAATCGGTTGAGAAACACAAATTGAAAATACTAGTGAGCAGTTTTTGTAACAGTTATTCAGCTCCATCATTAAATAGGTACTTGTTACAAAACTGTAAAGAAAAGCACTCATCGAGATGATTTTAACGAGCTAAAATTCGATGAGTATACTATTAGCCATCCAAGAGTTCCACTAGCCACCTTCCAGCTCCATCACCAGATCAGCTGGATAATACCATATTATTGTATTGTCATCAGAATCACATGCACCTGCAGAGTCTTTAATGGATATAACGCACCCCCGAACGAATAAAGGTGTAAAGTGCCATAACACCTTTTTCACTTTTATTCCATGTTTGGAATCTACAGCCTTCAATAATACACGTCCTAAATTTTTACTACGCAGCTATGGTGCATATTCATAAAATTATACGGGAAGACATCTTTTTTTTTTATTAACTATGGGTTTGCTCTTGACCTCAATCCAGTCCTCAGGACGAAGATGGGGTCGTAGATGTAGCGAGCTTACCCAGAAGATGCCTATTCACTCGTACTTTAAAGGAATTCGGGTTGTAAGTACTCGGAAATACTGACGCAGGTAAGGCATTCCACTCCTTGGCTGTGCGCATTATAAAAGATTCAGAAAGGCGCTTGGTGCAGATATGTGGGATGTCAACCAAGAAGGTGTGATATCCCGCGGTGCGTCTGGAAGTCCGATAGTAGAAAGGGGAAGGTGGGATGAGCTCATGCAGCTCAAGGGCACACTCACCGAAGTACAATCTGTAGAAGACCGACAAGCAGGCCACTCTGCGGCGGTGGGCTAGGCTAAGAAGCTTGGCCTCCACCAGCTTACTATCGCCAATGAGCCTCCTGGCTCTGCGTTCAACCGAGTCGAGTGCGGCAAGTTGATACTTGGCTGAGCCATCCCACAGGTGGCAGCAGTACTCCATACATGATCGGACCTGAGCTTTATACAATACTAAGAGCTGTCCAGGAGTGAAGTACCGCTTCACCTTGTTTAAGGTGCCCAGCTTTTTGGCCGCAGTTTGAGCCTTAGACTCGATGTCAGCGCCGATGTTGAGTTTCGTGGTCAAGCTTATACCCAGAAGCCCAAGACTGTCGGAAACAGGGACAGATGTACCCCGGAAAGTAGGAGTCAGATTAAACGGACTCCTTTTTGCGGTGAACAGACAAGCCTGTGTTTTGGTGGCGTTGAAGTTGACTAAATTATTGTCACCCCACTGGGAGACAAGACTTAAAGTCAAGTTTGTCCGCTCAACCATGGCCTCCCTCTGCGAGCGTATTTTATCCCCGCTGGCCCCTGCGCCAGATACATATCTCTCCATGACAGTACTGTCATCTGCATACCCAACAATACCTGACACAAGTAGGTCATTGATGTGCAGTAGGAAAAGTGTCGCGGAGAGAACAGGCCCTTGAGGAACTCCAGCATCAATTGCCATAAGGTCAGAAGAGCAGCTGTCAATGACAACTCTAATCGACCGTTCTCTCAAAAAATCAGATATCCAGCTGCAAAGATCAGCGGGGATGCCATAAGCGGGAAGCTTGTTCAGCAAACTAGCGTGCCATATCCTGTCAAAGGCCTTCGAGATGTCAAGTGATACAGCCAGTGCTTCACCGTGCTTCTCGATGGCCTCGCCCCAGCAGTGCGTGACATACACAAGAAGATCCCCAGTCGATCGCCCCCGGCGGAAGCCATATTGGCGATCACTGAGTAGATCATTGTCTTCTAGGTATGACAGCAACTTACTGTTAAGTACTCTTTCCATGACTTTACAGAGAATGGAAGTAATGGCGATAGGGCGGTAGTTACAGATATGAGTTTACTATGTACTTTATTTGGCCGCAAAACACGACAGATATGGATTTTCATACAACATTGCCGGCCGCTGCACGCATGTATTTGGCCAGAACAGCAATTTCGATTTATCTCGAAGAAGGTTGTCAAAATAATGCTCACATTTCCAAGCATATTTGAGAAAAATTAATATTTACGTGAGCGCCTTCTAGGGTCAAAAAACGCAGTCACCTTTTCAGTCTAATCACCGGCTATTGAAGCATCAAAACTAATGCAGGGCGCTTTGAAAGGCGGGAGTAGCACTCGCACGAGCGATCAGTGCCGGTTGCGTTCGCTAAAATTAATTTGCGCGGTCATCAGAATTTTTCAAATGTTACTCGCACGATCGATACGTCTCGGGTGTAAAGGGATAGTGCGCGGCTGCCGCGCGAGATAATGCTCGATGGTTTGCCACGCGAAGTCGGTACGCACCTGTAAATCAACAATCTTGATTGTTTTGCCATTTGTGTCACCGCCCAAAATTGTTCGCTTTTTTTAACCGACGAAAACAAAACAAAAAACGGTGGAGGTTTTCAAGTCGACGCGTATACAGGGTGTAACAAAACACCCTAGTAATACTTAACTGGGTGCTTCAGACCATCAAACTGAACAACTTTCACTATGGGGGCAACATCGAGAAAAAATTAAAAAAATCTGTTATCCCATACAAAAGTGCAGCACCGACTCGACTAAAATGTATGGGACAGCAGATTTTTTTTTTCTTGATGTTGGCTCCATAGTGAAAGTTGTTCAGTTTGATGGTCTGAAGCACCCCCTTAAGTATTACTAGGGTGTTTTGTTACACCCTGTATATGTATATTTTTTTTTTTTATGTATGTTCGCATAACTTTTTACGGAGTAATCTGATTTTGATATTTTTTTTTGTTTAGTAGGTCATACTTCAGAGGTGGTTCCATTTTAATTTGGTGAAGATCTGGTAAAGGGTTTCGGAGATAGACAATAGAACTCCTCAAAGATCTATAGCCTATCATCGACGATTGAAATAAATGATTCGTGTTCAAGTTTTCTTTTAGGTCATACTTCAAAAGTGGTCCCATTTTAATTTGATGAAGATTTGGTAAAGGGCTTCGGAGATAGACAATAGACTCCTCAAAGATCTATAGCATATCATCGACGATTGAAATAAAAGATTCGTGTTCATGTTCCCTTTACATGTCCAACGGATATGTTAACCCAATATAACACCAACGCTGAAAATTAAAAAAAAAATTTTTTTTAACATAGTATGAGTACCGACTTCAAAACTCAAAAAGTAAAAAATAATAAATATTACAGCCGATGAATTTTACGTTAGCATCTATTAAGAATATCATTTTGTTTTATTGTAGTCGGTGTCAAGCCTAGCCAAAAAATTATTGCAAGCTCAGTCTCGAATCGTACAGGCTTGACAGCGACTTCGATAAAACAAAATGATATTCTTATAGATGCTAACGTAAAATTCATCGCCTGCAATATTTATAATTTTTAGGTACTTTTTGAAATTTGAAGTCGGTTTTAATTTTTTGTTAAAAAATTTTTATTCAGTACAAAATCTGTTGGTATATTTTAAATAAAATAGTCTAAATTGTAAATATTAAAGCAATTTTTATTACAGTATTTTTTTTAATTGTAGTGTACTTTCTTTGTACAGTGGGAAATAAAAGTATAAAATGAGAAAATACCTAAGCTAAACTCGCAAGACGATCCCTTTTCAGAAAATGTAAGTATCCGCTCTTGGATTCAAGGAACCCTACTGTTTTCCACGAAACCCTAAGATACACTTTGGGAACCGCTTACCTCTTAGGATGCCTCGCTATGCGCTACAAAAACAACTTTACCTACATCAGTTTAGCAATTCGTAGCACCACGAGTCATTTTGGTGTTGTCCTACTGAAAGCTATATTCGTGAACTGTGGCACTATGATGGAACTGTCATTTTGCCTACATAATTTACAATTCAAAAAAATTTTTACAAATTAGTTATATCTACAATAATCACAGCTATTATTTACAATTTGAGCAATATTAGAAATATTTATATAGATATTAATACAGAAAAAAGCCGGAAATGTTGTAAAATAAGACGTGAAATTTGAAGAAAAGTTTGACATAGGTCTTACCTCTACAAGCGCTGCCGCGCTTCTAAAATGGCGTATCGCATCGGCAAAATGGCGAGACGCTCGAAATTTCGTAGATATTTTGGAATTGTGTTGAAGTATATAAAGTAAAGTAAACGAAATATATCTAGCTGCCAAGCTTATGTTATGGCCAAGATAATAGTATATTTTATTTGCGTAAATACAGTTTCTTCTAGATATAAAATGATATTAAAAGTAAGAAAGAGGAGTAACTTCGGGATGTTTTTCTATCTAGCCAAATTGTTCCAATCGTGTACTGAATAACCTTCCTGCCTAGGAAATATCCCCAACTATAATATATATTTCATTCAAATCAAAATTATTACATTTTGAATGGAAAAAACGTAATCGAAAAAGCGATTTTTTACGAGTTTATAAACTCATTAGCTAGATAGTTGAAATTTTCTCATATTATGCGTTGTTACGGCGGATTTGTTAACAAATAATAAAATTGTCAAAAAGATAAAAATTAACACATTCGCGGACACTGAACGAGACACAATAGAACTTTTATTGTTATCACTGCTATAGCAGGTCAGTGTCCGCGAAAGAGTTAAGGGGGGTTCTCCACAAGAAACTAGTTTTTATCACCGTTTTTTCTTCACGCTCTATCGTAAAAATGGTAATACATACAAGCGTCAAACTTAGTGTGATTATAGAACAAACTCTACAGAATAACAACAAATACTAAAAACTGGCCAAGTGTGAGTCGGTCTCGCGCTAAAGGTCCTTGACAAAAACATTTTTTTTCTAAGTAATAATGTTGTGTTCTGTGGTGGTGTGGTACGAAACCCTCGGTGCGCGAGTAGCCCGACTCGCACTTGACCGGTTTTATTAATAATTATCCTTATTCTTACGTGTATTCGTAGTACCCCGCGGCAGGGACGTGTTGTAGCTTTGTTCAATCGCCCTATACGAAAGCCTTCTTAAGCTCATCAATTCACATCAACCTTACGGCAAGCACGATCTTAATTATTGTCCTTCTATAACATGATTTAGAGCGACCATTGACAAATTATAACACACCGCTAGGCGTTTATTTCTGGCAAGTGATTGATTAGATTGGGAAAGTCCGTGACGCAAAACAATTAACAAATAGTTCACCAAGGCTATCTCGACTCACACCTTAGATTAATCGATTTCAGTTCTCATTGAATCAACAGTTAAGGAGAACTATATACTATTACCTATTCTGTGGTTAAGGGCAAGTCCGCGGTTCTTTCCGACCAGTCACAGTGTAAGCTAAATTAGGATTTATCTCAATGAATTTGTTTACATTTTAAATCAGATAATAGCAATAAGTTTAATTAAATAGACAAACCCGGAACGGACGGAATACCCTAACAAGAGTGTGGGGGGTCTTTTATAGTAAGTAGTCTAATAAAAGTCGACTAATTTTTGAGTGATAAAATTAAGTTTTAAACTCAGATGTTTTAAAGGATGATGGCTTATTTGTGGCTATTTGTGGATCTAGAAAAATCTACGCAAATCTTTTCTCGGCAAAATAATAATACTATGATGTTCTATAGATTTGCAGAGAAATGCCTAAGGGTTCTTACAGACGAGCGACACTTTGCTGTCGCGGTGGGTCGCAGAGCGTCGCGCTCATACATTTTACGGTCGCGCGACCCTCCGCGACACCCGGCGACCGTAAAGTGTCGCTCGTCTGTGAGAGCGCTTAACGGTCACGCTATCCGACGATAAGAATAATAATAAAACTCGGATTCAAAGATTAACTAAATACATGAGCTCACATAAACCAAGTTTAAGTACTTGGAGGTTAAGCTTTACCGTTCTGTTCCAGGTATTCACGATTCACAAGGATTACACAGTAGATCGGAATCTAGGAAGTATGCCGAAGAAAGTTTACTTCGTGGATTCAGACTACGACGGAAGTCTTTACCAGATTAATTTCTGGGTTCATGCTGTACTTATAAAGTTGCTGCCATGTGTTATACTGACTGTGATCAGTGCTTGGTTGATCAGAGCTTTGTACAGAGCTAAAAACAGGAAGAAGGCGCTGAAAGGATACAGTGCATGTCCAGCGGATACGGTTGCCAATGGCAAAGGGAATGTTTTTGTGAGGAAATCAACGAAGCGGTCGAAAGCTGAGCGAAGAACCGACAGGACAACGAAAATGCTGGTTGCTGTTCTACTACTGTTCCTTCTAACAGAGTTTCCGCAAGGGATTTTAGGTGAGGAAAACTTTATCCATAAAAATATACACGGCAAGTTAAGTGGAATTTTGTAATAATAACAGTGTAGGTATTTCTAATTTTCCAAGATCCAACTGCAAGTTTAATTGATTTAACTGATACATATTCTAGTGGAAACCTTTGACGAAGCCTGTCGTGGATACGCACTTGAAATTTTTTTCGAATAAATATTTCCTCCCTGCTTAATATTTTAAAAAAAGTATATTAGATCAGATTACAACGATTAATCGAAACTAAAACACAGATTAATCGAAATAATCGAAACTAAAACAAAAAAGCACCGTATATAAACACTTTTCGCACGACTATTTTACGGCATGCCAACTTAGCAAGGAAAAAAAAAGCATGCGTCGCTAGTGACCTCCACCCGCGCCCCTCGCATCCCCCTTGCTAATTTTTCGACTCGTGTAAATGCGTCGTGCTAATCGTTAGCACGGTTTTCTCTAGCAAATCCATTCGCATGAGAACAAATTGGCGCTGGAAATTAGCAGCGTGTAAACGAAAGCGTGCCGTGCTTTTTTTCGTGCTAAAAAATAGGCGCGAAATTGTCATCGTCTAAACCTACCATAATAATAAGTTTCTGCGACTCAACGCTCAGCGCCATCATTATCATCGGTTTTTTTTAATGGAAGCTATATAATATGGTATCGAAGGTTGAGGGAACACCCTCCTTTAGAAAAATAAGTACTTAATATTGGAAGTTCAACATTACATTATTTATCCCTGTCCTACAATGTGCTCTTCTAAAACTCTCAGATTATCCAAAAGCTTTATAGAATGTCGTTAAAACTTTTATTTCACGGTTGAACGCCTCCAAGCGCGTTTTAAACATTGTGAATCCTCGTAAAACTAGGTATTTTATCCTCCTTATACCAAAATAGAAATTATATTGTGATGTTCCGTAAATACATTGCTATGAGTTGTCATTATCAGACAATGAGGCATTTTGATCATAAAAAAAAAAATTGCACTTGCTGGATGGTGTTACATTTTCACATGTTGATGGTGATCTGTGGTAACAATCAAGTTACAATGTGAATGACGTATTGATACTTTGAATTGATAGACTTTTTAAGCTCGTTTCATCCTTAGGTTTTTTCTATTGATATTCACACTGTTCAGAACAAACTGAACATACAACCTAAAATGGGTATTTTTATGTATTATTGTGGCAACACTAGTAAGTGGCCATCATGTTTTTGCCTTCTGGCAACTTTCGTGCTTCTCTGTTCAACCGTTCTACGAAACGGCAGGTTGCATATTAAAAATTCAATAAACGTAAGTTTAAAAGTTCAAACGCATGTTTTATTCCAAACATAGTGTTTTGTGGTCCTTCGGAAAGGAAAAGTATAACTTTAGAATCAGTGTGTGCAGTGCTGTGCAAGGTTCGCGTCCGCTATAGTTCGCGCGCCGTGCCGCCGCCGCGCCGCCATAAAGTGTTCAGTTCACTGCCTAGGCCTGCCTGCCTGCCTGCTGAGTATCCGTGCTATAACAGGTGCCGGCCCGCAGCTTCGTTCTAATATAGGACGAAAGAAAACATCTTCTCGTTTCGTTCTACCATAAGGTCGAAACAGAAGAAAGAAAAATCATCAATTTGGTTAACCGACCAAAAATTTTCGACCCACCTACATTTTCATCATATCCGGTTTAAACCGATTGCGTCTTGTCATCGAGTGAAGTTAGCGTCGTATTATCAGGTTGGCAGCATTGGTTACAGACCTACGCAAGTTCGTTCGAGCCTAGTCTATGGTTCGGGCGACTGTCATCTGTCAAACGTCAGTGTTACGTCAAACGTCAGTGTCCTTTATTTACCTCCGCCGAGTTCATCGCAGGATTGTAAACAAACAGTTTTCATCATGTCGAAACCGAATGCTGATGAGGAAATGAGGAAGCTGAGGCTTAAACGAGGGCAGCATAAAGCCACCATCACGAGGATCGACAACTTCGTACGAGATCCAGTAAGTTTTGCGGCTGCTAGTGTTGATATACTCGAGGCGCGAAAGGAGGCGCTTGTAAATGCGCTTAAGGCTTATGAGACCGTCCAGCTGGACATCCTAAGCATGGACGAGCGAGATATTGAGGAAGTGGGCATAGTCGAAGACAAATATTTCAGTGTTTTAGCTAAAATTAATGCATCCTTAAAGTCTTTGTCTACCAAGAAAGTGTCAGAGTGTCAAAACGTGTCAAGTTGTAAGTTACCCACTATTGAGATTCCAATTTTTGATGGCAAAGATTTCACAAAATTCAGGCCTTTTTACGATTTATTCATGGCAATTATTGACCAAAATAGTGTCCTGTCTCACGTTCAAAAATTATTTTACCTGCGTAAATACTTGGCAGACGATGCATTGGCAGTTATTGTCAATCTGCCATTAGTAAACGAGTCATACAAGCAGGCACTAGATTTGCTCAGTAAACGCTTTGACAACAAGGCCCGCTTAGTTTCTAACCATATAGGTATATTGTTAGACTTACCTATTTTACAAAAAGGCACAGCTACCTCTATAAGGTCGTTTGTGTCACATATAAAACAGCAGTTACATGCCCTGCAAAATTTAAATGAGCCCATTGATAAATGGGACATGATATTAATATCTATTTTTACAAGGAAGCTAGATCCGGTTACAAACCGAGCTTATCAATTAGATAGAGACTCGGAATATATGCCTTCCATGGCAGACTTTCTAGATTTTCTGGAAAAGCGCGCTATAGCGCTAGAGGATAGCAGTATACCTCAAAAGGGCGCTTGCTATGAAGGTGCACCTAATACGAGTAAAGTCTATAAATCTTTGCCACCAAAAGTCACAAATGTTGTGACGAAAAATGTTAAGACCTGTAAATTTTGTAATAAACCAAACCATGCCATTTTCAGCTGTCCGGTATTCCAAACGGCAGCACTCAAGGACCGACTACTATTCGTTCGAGACCATGAGCTATGCCAAACTTGTTTAAAGCCACACAGTGGTAAGTGTAAGTTTCTCTTCAAATGTAAGACGTGTCAACAGGGTCATAATACGCTTTTACACCCGGAACAGGACGATCAGAAAAATACTGAGGAGCCTGTAGTAACACTGAAGTCGAATCCTATTTCAAACTGCATTTTACTTCCCACTGTAAAGGTAAAGGTTTTATCGAAGTCTGGTCAAGCATGTGTAGTGCGCGGCTTGCTGGATACCGGCAGCCAAGCTTCATTTATTACAGGCAAACTTGTCAAACAATTAGGATTGAATGCTATAATTCAGCCAAACAATATTATTGGTATCGGAAATAAACCTACCAAAATTAATGAGTTTATAAACTTAAGTGTGCTTCCATGCCACAATAATAATATAAAATTTGCATTAAAATGCCACGTAGTTGATTCCATAACAACTAAGTTGCCCCAACAAGCATTTGATATTTCCGATTGGAATATACCAAAACACGTACAACTTTCAGATGATGATTTCCAAACCCCGGGTGACATTTCCCTATTGTTGGGTGCGGATATATATTTCAATATTCTACTGGAAGGTTCTATAAAAATTCCAAATGGGCCTGTATTACAAAACACCCTTTTTGGATATGTAGTTGGTGGCAACATTTCAAATAAAAATTGTAATGGTTCTAGCTTTGATGTAGTGACAAATTTTGCTATTTCCGATCCAATAAAATTGGAAAATGTCATGGAAAATTTCTGGTTATCGGAGAGAGTACCCGAGCCAGCAAAACCTACTTGTCACGAATTTCAAAAGGCTGAACAAATTTTTCAGGAATCAGTACAAATAAAAAATAACCGCTTCCATGTGGATATGCCTTTAGTTTCCCCTATAGAGGAACTGCAGCTCGGTGACTCTTTCTCGGTTGCTTATCAAAGATTTCTTATTTTAGAAAAAAGATTTAAATCAAATCCTTTACTGCTAGAGCAATACAAATTGTTCATTGAGCAATATGTAGAGTTGGGACATGCTAGGGAGGTTAATATTGCTAATTATGATGTCAACAAAGATCCTGTGTACTTTCTAGCGCACCATGCCGTAATTAATGAGGCGAGTAAAACTACAAAGCTACGTGTTGTTTTCGATGGCAGCGCGAAGTCAAAATGCAAGGTATCTCTCAACGACGTCATGCTGAATGGTCCTGTGGTACAGAGTGAGCTATTTGATATTCTTATTTTATTCAGGACTTACCTTTATACTCTGATTTGTGATATTCAGAAAATGTTCCGTCAAATTTTTATCAATAGCCATCAAACTTGCTTACAAAATATTCTATGGCGGGATAATCCCGGGAAACCCATCAGCTGCTTACAGCTACAGACTGTAACATACGGTCTGAAACCCTCCACTTTCTTGGCCACTCGATGTCTTGTCGAATTAGCTCAGCAGTACAAAGAAAAGTATCCTCTTGCCTCTCAAACAATGCTCTACAATACGTTTGTTGATGACGTAATCTGTGGTAGAGACGATGTAGAGCTTCTATTTGAACTAAAAAGACAATTAGTAGAGCTTCTCCGCTTAGGTAGCTTCACTTTGCATAAATGGTGCTCAAATATTCCCGAGGTTTTAAATGACGTTCCAGTTGAGAGTAGACAATTTGAGGATATTGATATGAGTGCAAATAATATAGTAAAAACTTTGGGTCTGTTGTACGATATTGCTTCAGATACCTTTACATTTTCAAGTCCACGATTTACTGAAAATGACAATATAAACACTAAACGTAAAATCCTAAGTTTTTTAGGAAAAATGTTTGACCCTTTAGGTTTAATTGGTCCTATTGTGGTTATTGCTAAAATGTTTATGCAAGAGCTATGGTCTTCGCATATTCAATGGGACACAGTGGTACCCCAAAATCAGTTTCTATACTGGAATAAGTTTTTAAACAATTTGAAACAAATGGACAAAATAAAAGTCCATAGATGTGTTAACCACAAAGATAATTTATCTGTGGAATTGGTGGGATATGCAGACGCCTCTATCAAAGCATATGGCTGCTGTCTCTACCTAAGAATGTTCAAAAAAGATGGTTCAGTGCAGTCAAACTTGCTCTGTTCCAAATCTAGAGTTGCACCACTGAGTAAAAATCTGACTATTCCTCAACTCGAACTGAAAGTGCTCTTCTTTTAGCCCAGTTGACTCATAGAGTCAGTGAAGTCATAAAGCTTAGGTTTCCTCACAAGACCTTTTTATACAGTGACTCACAGATTGTACTGGCATGGATAAAGTCTGGCAATGTAAAGTTAAATGCTTATGTCAATAATAGGGTTAAGCAGATTGTAGAGTTGATGGGGCAGTCTCAATGGTGTTATGTTAGGACATATAATAATCCCGCCGACTTATTGTCGAGGGGAGTCCAACCTCAAAGGCTTCAAGATAATGACTTGTGGTGGTATGGCCCACAGGCTTTGACTAACAATAATTACGGTCACACCCAGTCTGAAAATATCAAGGTACTTGATTCGTCTGCAGTCACAGACTGTGATGATGAACAAGATATAACTTGCAATATGTCAAATTTAGAGCCATCCTTTTCAACACATTTGTTTCAGAAGTATTCTAATCTATACAAACTTCAAAAAGTTATTGGTTTTATATACCGATTTTTCAAAAACTGTTCGCAAATAAATAACAAAATAACGGACAGTGAGTTAACCCCTCAAGAGCTTCGCGACTCAATGTCAGTTATTGTGCGTTGTACTCAAAGGGAACATTTTTCTAAAGAAATAGAGTCACTTTCTGCTGGGAAAAATTTAAAAACAGGAATAGCTAATTTGCATCCCTTTCTTGATCATTTTAGAGTGGTTAGGGTAGGAGGACGGCTCCATAATGCTGCGAATATTAATTATGATAAAAAACATCCTGCCATTCTACCAAAAAACTCTCATATTACGACCCTCATTATTGAAAGAGAACATCTTAGGTTGCTACACGCAGGACCTAGGTTAATTTTTAGCTCTCTGTCACAAAGGTATTCTATAGTAAATGGAATTCGAGAGGTCAAGAAAGTGGTTCGCAAATGCATTAAGTGCAGGACATTGAAAGCTGAGGCTGCTAGGCAGCTGATGGGCTCCTTGCCTCAAGAGAGGATCCCAGCATCTAGGCCATTTCAGTATGTCGGTGTTGACTTTTGCGGCGCTTTTGACATGAAAGTTGCTCGAATTAGAAAGCCTATCATAAGCAAATGTTACATAGCGCTTTTTGTGTGCTTTGCTGTAAAAGCTATTCACGTAGAGCTTGTGTCAGACCTCACAACAGAGGCCTTCCTAGCATGTCTCAAGCGTTTTATTTCTAGACGTGGTAACCCCACAAAAATATATTGTGATAACGCAAAAACCTTTAAAGGTGCATCTAATACTTTAAATAAGTTATATACCCTACAAACCTCCAAAGATCATAGAGACTCTATCAATAACTTTTGTTCTCAAAATTATATAACTTTTAAGTTTATTCCGAGTTACTCTCCTGAGTTTGGAGGCTTGTGGGAGGCAGGTGTAAAAAGTGTAAAGCACCATCTAAAGAAAATAGTAGGTAATCTTGTTTTAACCTATGAAGAGTTGAATACTATTATAATTCAAATTGAAGCTGTAGTAAATTCAAGGCCTTTACTTGCAGATAATTCAAGTGATTGTCAATATTTAACGCCTGGGCACTTTTTAATTGGAACGGCCCTGACTAGTTATCCTGAAAATGATTTTACAGATGTTTCAGTAAATCGTTTAAAATTCTGGGATCTTTGTTCAAAGCTAAAACAGGACTTTTGGAAAGTATGGTCTAATGACTATTTAACGCAGTTGCAGAGCCGTCCCAAGTGGAAATGCCAGCAAACTAATTTAAAAGAAGGTGATTTAGTCATTGTTAAAACTTTAAACACATCTCCTTTGGAATGGCCCATGGCTAGAATTGTAACTACATTCCCTGGGAATGATGGTAGAGTAAGAGTGGCCGATATAAAAATGAATAACAAAGTGTATCGTAGATCTATAAAGAAATTGTGTCCGTTACCTTTGAATTGAAATTTTGTAGTTTTCTCCCGGCCCCAATTATGTTCAGAACAAACTGAACATACAACCTAAAATGGGTATTTTTAGAAAGAAAGAAAGAAAGAAAAATCATTATTATTATGATTATTTTTTTATGTATTATTGTGGCAACACTAGTAAGTGGCCATCATGTTTTTGCCTTCTGGCAACTTTCGTGCTTCTCTGTTCAACCGTTCTACGAAACGGCAGGTTGCATATTAAAAATTCAATAAACGTAAGTTTAAAAGTTCAAACGCATGTTTTATTCCAAACAACACAGACTAACATTTTCGTTATTAGTTATTGCGTATAAATTGGAAACGAGCAGTTTACATACTGACACGCTAGAAATAGCATAATCAATAAGCATTTATGTTCTGAATCCACATAAATAAGCTTAAATAGTTCTCACACTTTCTAGTTTTTCTATAATGTTTTTTAAGAGGGCTATCGGAGTCCAGTGGCGCCCTCGTCACAATAATAAAGATTTCTCAATAAAGAAAGCCTAGATTAAAAATGCTCAACAGATAAACTACAAAAGCCTTCAAGCCATTGTTATACAATACTTTTATAGATTCTAAACATTCCACTTTTAGATAATTCCGAATAAAAACAAAAGCGGCCGTTTTTTTTCTTATTTCAAATTCTAAAAATTCTTTTTCAAAATCCTCCTTTAAAAAACCTATAAAAGTATTAAGTATATGAAAATAGCTTGAAGGCTTTTGAAGTTTATCTGTTGAGCACTTTTTTAATTTAGGCTTTCTTTATTGAGAAATCTTTATTATCGTGACGAGGGCGCCACTGGACTCCGATAGCACTCTTAAATTAAATTTTACCGCGTCAATTATATTTATATATTATATATTATATTTATTATTGCGTATTTGGTATATCGCCTAGATAGAGTAATAATACCTAATGATGTATTTATTATTATTATATCAGTATAAATTTTATCAGAGTCTACTAGAGAGAGATACTGTCTTATATCATTCCTTATTGTAGACTACTACTTTTTAGGAACAGTAATCAATAGAGCGGCCCAGATGTGGGATTTCGCATCGTTATTATTTTATGCTCAAACCAATGTCGTTTGTAATAACATTGTTTCATAATGATATCTTCGACACAGAATAGGTAATAGTATATAGTTCTACATATATCTTCGATTCAAAAAAGAATTAACATTGTTCCTGGCTTTGAATAGACCACTAACAAATAAACGAAACTCCAACGCTGGAAGTTTTAGTACCTAGTTGAGTTTCGTTTTTATTAACATGGACCTTAGACTAGTCTCGTGCGCGGAGACTTGACTAATATTTATGTATTTAGCGAATTAATTTATATTAGGTGCCAACCTTATTTGTATTATAATTGTACTATATACATGTACACAATAAACGTAATTGTACTAACTTATTTTCTGGTTTCCTCAGGTCTGATGAGCGGCGTCCTCGGCCGATGCTTCTTCAAGAGATGCTACGATCTCTTCGGAGAGCTCATGGACGCTTTAGCCCTCCTCAATGGTGCAATCAACTTTGTACTCTACTGCTCGATGTCAAGGCAGTTCCGTACAAACTTTGGCCAGCTCATGAGGACCCGCTGTGCTTCTGCACCTAGAGCCAGCTCACATACTGAGCTGCAGACTACTTATGTATGATCGAGAGGTGTTCGTACAAGTGCTGTGTGAATCTAAAGTGACGTTTATAGTACCTGAGAATAAAGTTTACATTTGCTGGTAAGGGGAATGTAAGATAATAAATTTTGGAGAAGTATCTTATCTTATTATGGGGGCTGGCAAGTCAGGGACACTTCGATCCAATGGGATCCTTTGTGTTGACTAGATGTATACTTTCTTCACCCTTCAAAAACAAGGTAAATGAGGGAAGCAATACCATTCAGGGGAAGAAACCTGTAATCTCCCGGTTTTGGATATCGATCAGAGGCACATGCGTTTAGCCGCCAAGATATCAGTATATTACGAGAGATAGATATACTTTTTACATCATCAGCTGCAAGACTCATTCAGTATTCATAGGGTGAAGAGAACCTCTGTGATGTGGATGGACCAGGTCTGCTTGCATAACTCCAGTCGCTTAAGGAGTTATAGCCGTTCAAAGGTCTGGTATGGTTGCTAAAAATGAATACCTATACATGAATATATGCAGATATTATTGTAATATGCACTGTAGCCATGCGAACATTACAAAAACTGAAATGGTCTGTCAGTCGATTTAGGAGATACAGCCGTTCAAAGGTCTAACCTTTGAACATCCTTTGAACGTCTGTACTGAGAAAACATGTCAGTTTTTGTACTGTTCGCATAGCTACAATGCGTATTACAAAAATACTGGCATATTCATTCATATATTCATTATTAGCACCTTTGAATGGTTGTAACTCCTTAACCGACTGGAGTTATGCAGGCAGACCTGGTCCATCCCCATCACAGAGATGCTCTTCACCCTATGAATACTGAATCAGCCTTGCAGCTGATGATAGTAAAAAGTAAGTCGAAATAAATATTGACTGGTTTTCCTGTCTTGCTGAACACATAATGAAGTCGAAAAGCTTGCTAGTGTCCCATTTAGTTAATAAGTATTGTGTAGGCCTGTAGGGCGAAATAAACGAAATACTAAAAGCTAATTTTAGAACATTGAATGCGGGTGTAAGAGTAATACGAACATTTAAACATGTTCTTTCTTTACAATAAGATATACAGGGTGAAATTGATATCATTAGCATCCTTTTAAACTAAGAGTCTACCCATCAAACAATTTTTGAGTCGAGTAAGCATTGCAGTTTAGTATGGAACAGCTGTTTTTTTTGTGCTCCGATCGATTTGCACCCATAGTAAAAGTTGTTCAGTTTTATGGGTAGACTCTTAGTTTAAAAGGATTCTAATGATATCAATTTCACCCTGAATAGCTGAAGGTTTTTTAAAGATATCGTCAGACCATCAAACTGAACAACTTTCGCAATTGGACCAACATTAAAAACACGAAAAATAAAAACTGATGTTGCATACAAAACTGCAATTCTACTCAACCCAAATGTATGGATCAGCTGATTTTCGTTTTGGGACATGTATGTTGGTCCCGTAGAGAAAGTTGTTCAGTTTGATGCTCTAATTAAAACACCTTCGGCATGGTATAAATAGAATTAAGGCGCCTCTAACATATGAGAATAATGTTATAGAATTTAACGAGTTTATAAGGAAGTTTTGTATTGTTTTGTTAGAAAAAGATTTATTTATTTTTTAATATTTTATTTATTTTCCTTTATTACATAAAAATAGTTTTAACATACAAAAGAAATAGATAAACGAAATCGAGATATCTCAGTGAATAATTGTGTAATATATTGTATAATTGTGTGTTATTTTAATATACAGGGTGAAATTGATATCATTAGCATCCTTTTCAACTAAGAGTCTACCTATCAAACTGAACAACTTTCACTATGGGAGCAAACCGATCGGAGAAAAAAAAATAAGCTGTTCTATACCAAACTGCAATGCCTACTCGACTCAAATGTATGCAGCAGCAGAATTTTTTTTGCTTCGATAGGTTTACTCCGATAGTGAAAGTTGTTCAGTTTGATGGGTAGACTCTTAGTTTAAAAGGATGCCAATAATATCAATTTCACCCTGTATAGGTATTGTTATTATGAACGTGAAAAGATACATTATTATTTATTCTATACTTTGATGGATTAAATTATTAGACTATCTGTCTCTCATTTCATTAGTAAGACGTCTCCATTACATTTCACATCTAATCTATGCACATATTTGATTGCAGTTAGTGCCATGTCATATGTCATAGGATGCGTAGGTACAGTCGGCTGAAGATAAGGCATTCAATACTATTCTCATTAGACATCCATACATGTAGGTACAGGGTGTAAAAAAAACCCTGTTGTAGCCTTCAAGGGTTGCTTCAGACCTCAATCTGAACAACTTTCTCTATGGGACCAATACTGGAATCGTGAAAAAAAAGTCAGCTGTACAGAACTTTATTTATTTTATTTATTTGTAAGACAGCAAAATACAAAGCACAATACATACCTTAAAATAGACTCAAGTAAGCGTCTCCAATATTATGCAGGTGATGCAGTAACAACTCAAAAAGACCGAGGCCTATATCAGGGTTAGCTACAGTTGCATACATAACTCGACCAAAATGTATGGGACAGCAGATTTTTTTTTTCGCGATTTCGATATTGGTCCCATAGAAAAAGTTGTTCAGGTTGATGGTCTGAAGCAACCCTTTAAGGCTCAAACAGGGTTTTTTTTCACATAATCCTTCTTAATATGCTGACACTTTTTTAAGGGGATAATCAAACCGTCAAACTGAACAACTTTCTCTATGGGACCAACATCGAAATCGCGAAAAAAAATCTGCTGTCCCATACATTTGGCTCGAGTACGTTTGCAGTTTTGTATGTAGCAGTTGATTTCTTTTTTCGCGATTCCGATGTTGGTGCCATAGAGATAGTTGATCAGTTTGACGGTCTGATCATCCCCTGAAAAAAGTGTCAGTTATATTAATGAAGGCCCCTGTATTCCGTGACTCTGTATAGGTACTCAAAGCCACAGCACACAGCTGACAGTACCTACTCATGAAACAATCGCTGGTCCATAATTCCCATCAACATGGACATCGATCTTGCCTCTATTATGTATTCATAGTCTCGAAAGCACGCGGGAATAACAACGATTGCAAAATAGTGACATAGACGTGTGGAAATGGCCCCTAGCCTTTATGATTTGTTGATAATTTAGATGGTCTACATTGTCTTTTTTTTTTTATTGTCGATGGGTTTGCTTTTGACCTCAATCTAGTCCACAGGACAAAGATGGGGTCGAAGATGTAGCGAGCTTGCCCAGAATGGCACTGGCACCCCTGCACACTGACGGAACGCAACAAGCTGCTTGGCGCCAGACTCCGGCAGGAGGGTGGTCGCGAGCCAGGCGGCTCCTTGCGGAGCCTACCACACCGCTGTGGGGGATCGTTCAGCCGACACCACAGACTTGGTAGCTTGTGATGCCGTTGCCCGGAGAGGACCGCTAGGAGGTAGATCCCCAACCACCCCAAAACACTATTATTAAACTGTAACAGAAGTAGGTATACATTGAAGATATTGTCTTGTACTAATAAAATTCACTAATAAGTTTCGGTATAAATCTGTCGCACTGGGCATCGTTTGGGCACCGCGCAAGTGAAATGTGAACTGATTACTGAATATGCTGCATTGATTTGATTTGTTGAAGCTGGTGCAACCGCCCATTGTAACACAGAGTACTATAATTACTACAAGTCTAGTCGCGAATGAATCGTGCCAGTATGACACTGACTCAAAAAAAGAAACAAATTGTTGTAATTATAGAAAGGTGCGTATTGAATATTTTGTGTTATGTTATGTAGATTATCCCCTGGTAATTCTAATAAGGTTAATTATTAAATTTTCCTGTGACAAATGTACCGAGTTGAACCAAGACAAGTTCATATAAGTATGGAATGGTCTAGTAGTGCCTCGGAAAAACAGTAGACTTGTCAATTATGTACCATTTAAAAATCGGCTGGCAAGAACCAATTTGGGAATTTCAGCCCCATTGGCAAGATTGTTGAAAACTTATAATACTATTAGTAAACAAATGGATGTGGACATTTTTCACGACTCTTTAGCTGTATTTAAAAATAAGTTGAAAAAGTATTTATTGAATAGTTATAGTGTAAATCAGTAGGCATGTACCTGTATTCGGAATTGGCGCGACAACCATCAGTCGTCACGTTGTTTAACAACAAAATTAAAAAAAAAAACAAGAAATGTATGCACCTTCTTTTTAAATTAAGCTTTTTATGCATGCTGAGTTAGCCTATAAGTATGACATGTATACACTCAAAATTATCATGTACCATTGTGAATGTAAAACTATATGTGTCATGTTGGCTTCCTAATAAACAAATAAAATAAATAAGTATTTAAAACATTTACGAGAAGTTTATTCCGAAAACGCAAATGCGCGCTGCATAAAAATGAAGATCCGTCTTAGTTTCAATATTACCTATCAAAGTAAATAATACGCTTGACATTTGTCAGATTTCCGTTAAAATATATACAACGTGTTATAGTACTGTAGCCACGGAACTATCTAATTACAAAAAAGATTACCGTTTGCCGTTATGATATTGTTGTAAATCGTGCCATTTGAGGTACAAAAACCTAAGTCTTACGAATCATAACCCGCCGTAACTATATTTGAATGTTAGTTGAAAATATATTTTTTTTCAAATTATTTACATTTAAAGGGTACCACTTTGTTTGTCTATTTAGATAGTTCCGTGGCTACAGTACTATTAATAAATTAGCGCAAAACCTCATACACCCCAACTGATTTATAACTAAATAATTAGATTGAACCCATAATTTCATTATTTTGATAGTAAAAATTTTTAGTTATTCGCATTTTAAGTTTTGAGGCAAAAATGATTTGTTATCATTTCAGCACTGAAAGAAAGCGCTAACGTACTCATGGATATATTTTTATAATCTTGTTTTGGTAGTAAGTAGGGTGAGTGTGCCCGTGCGGTGTGGGTTGACATCGGGTGCAGAAAATTTAAAATTTTGCAAACAAATTATTTAATATTTAAAAAAAAATTACCTATGTTGAAACCATGATAATTCGATTCTGCTCTCGATTCTAAACAAACTACTTTCTATTTTTGCGTTAATTCATTAACACGTTGCATAGGTATAGTTTCAATGCTACAGTGTGCTACAGTTAATTTAAGATTTGTACAGAAAACATTGAACCACGATAACATTAGAGATCCCAGAGGATATTCTAAACTTACCAGACAAAAAGTTTTAAGTCTCATGTTAAACAAGTCCTCTGTAAAAAAGGTTACTATAAACTCGATGATTATTAGTATGACCAAAATGTCTGGTCTTGACAATTTTACACTATGTAATGCAATATTGTATTTTAATTGTACTTTGTACCTACATTTTGTTTTATTTAAAAGATGTGTGTTGTAGTGTTTCTGGCCGCATCTTCTCTCAACGGAACACCTTCCGACGCGGTGGTAGAGTCAAAAAATGACATCAAAAAGCTATCTATATGATAATATTTTGAATAAAAAATTTTGAATTTTTGAATTGAAACTATGTTTTTATATACTATAAGAAATCTGACATATTACAATGCACAGAATAATATTTAAGTATGTCTAAAAATATAATTTACGGGGAGTTTGATTATATTTTAAACGAGCTTTTACCCGTTACTTCGTCCGCATAAATTATATACCAGATTTTAAGTCAGATGATAAGCTATCAAACAAAAAAAGTTTCATCAAAATCGGTTCAGTAGTTTTTGCGTGATACTCGAACAAACAAACCCACAAACAAACAAACAAACAAACAAACAAACGAACAAACAAACAAACAAACAGACAGACAAAAAATCAAAAAATTTGTGATTTGAAATCAGGGAGATCTAAAAACCATACCGTAATTTTTTTTTTGTAAATATGTTCAATGTACAGACACACTTCTGTTATAGTTTTATAATAGTTTATATTAGATATTAAATCATAATTGATTGAAGGGGAGTTAATACTCCCCTTAAACTTTGAACATGTAGCGTATAAAAATTCATTCCAAGGATCATAAATTCGGGATGGTAGAATAAGGGTCGACAGGGATAAAAGAATTTGCATTTTATCTCTAGGACAATATTGTGGCTTACATAGTTTGTTATGTATAGTGAAACGGTCGCAAGCCTCTCTATTGTGGTTACACATTGTGTTGCTAATTTGAACTGAATTAAGTGACAATGTGAACTACCTATGTGTGATTCATGTTATAAACAGTGAAGATTAATTTCTGTCGAAAACACGAATATTGTCGGTGTATGAGCTCCCTCGGAGGTCACACGATAAAAAAAAATGTAGTAACGTAATCTCGAAGGTTCTTATTTCAAAATTATTTAGAAAACTGAGGATTGCTATAAGTAGGTACCTACACATAATCGGGCCGGCATTAATCGGCACAGTCGGGCGGTAAAATCGAATAAAATGTGTAGATGAATGTTCGGGAAAAAAGCCACTCGTCTTAGCCGCACGAATACAGTGGCCGGGCAAAGCCGGATGGAACAATAGGCAAAACCGGGCGGTAAAATCAATGCAGACGAATGTCCGAATGATGCGTCTACTCGAACGAACTACCCGATCGGCACAATATCGGCACAAGCTGATTGAAGCCGAACAAGTGCAGTGATCGCTTCGGGTCGACTTTGTCGATCGACAAATAGGTACTGCCGAACCGACAGTGCCGACCCGCTTATGTGTAAGAGTAAGTACATTAAACTGAACAATCCCATCAAACAATCCCAGGATCGTTCTTGACTCCCGGGACTGCTAAAATATCGTAGAGCTTGGACATTTGAACAAATCGAACAACATGAACAACTCTGACAGTTTATTTAAATCTTGGAAAAACTAAATCTTTTTCGTTTTACATCCACCACTGTCCATTGCGTTGTAACTATTCGTTAAACCAGACCCTCTAGCATGATTTCTCTACTTGGGCGCGACTCGGCTTTTTTCCATACTACAAGTCGCGGCAAGCGAGGCTTTTGCTCTCCGAAAAGCGCGGGAACAGGTTATTTTGTATGCAGCGAAGACGCGTCGCGCGCGTGTAGAGAAATCATACTAGACGTGCTGGTCAGAGCGGCCTATTTGGCGACTTGAAAATTATCTGTCAGCAAGTTGACCACTAACTTGCCTCGATCCACCAATCCGCACTGGGCACGCGTGGTTAGAGTATGGCCCACTCCCATCTCACCCTTATCTATTCGTGAGGGGAGGCCTTTTGTTTGACCTGCAGACCTTAGAAAAAGAGGACACGCTTCTTATTCTACAACCGAAAACGCCGCAGCGTTATCGACGATAAAAAAACGACAAAATGCTAGACAATGCTGAGACAATGTCACAAATTATTGTCAATCCATAAAGTTATTATACCTGTCGGAATAGAGTAACTGACATGAGTTGTCAAATGAAACCGTTTTTTTTGCATTTGTCGGCACTCATCGGCACCCTAAAACTTCGAGTTCTGTGTATAATTGTGAATCTAACGTGAAATCGTAGGTAATTTAATGAAATAGTGTTAGTATATTTCACAAAATAATCTACGACTTCACTTTAGATTCACTAATTATTCACAAAGCACGAATATTTACCCTGTCGATTGTGCCGACAAGTTCCCAAAAACGGTTCTATTGCCTCGCGTCACGTATCTCTTTCTATTATACAGTGGCGCCGCTAGGTACATCTCGCTCTCTCAGCTGTCAGTTCATCTATATGATACCTTTACCTATGTGTCAATCGCTAATAAGAGAAAAAAAGCTGAATCTCCTCTACGGTTAGCGTTTAGTTCACTCAATCATTCATTCTTTTTTCTTTTTTATATGCTAAATCGTGTTCGATTTTCGAAAAAAATGTAAAATTTGAGATTTCTGTCAAATTCCGACGCCCGCCATTTTCTAGCTTTATCTACAAGGTCTGGTCGATCGACTTAGGAAGCGTTCAAAACGAAACGCTCATTGTCGATAGCAACTGTGTGGTGTATGGAGTATTTAGGCGAGATAATAAAACTTCCGTGTAAGCACATACAAGTATATTTGCTGACTCACATGACATGGGTACCCACAACCTGAACTAACCCAGTTATATCTAACTACCCTTTTAAATATAATAAAGTGTATGCACAGTACATACACAACATCTCCCCGACCTAAATATACAAATAGGTAGGCAAGTACAAACGCCGATAATATTGCAAATGAAATTAATACTAGTTAACTACAACTAACAATAATCAATAACCCGTAAAGTACATATAGCTTCCGCTAAAACCGGTTTCGAGGCCTGAACGTTATATTCCTTGTGGGCGATTCGTCATCACTCAACTCTATAGAGGGCTCCCACAGGCTCCCCTCCTCACTGGCTGAAAAGCTCCCGTCACTATTAGTCACAGGCGTCTCAGTGTTCTGTGCCCTGGGTGTACTGAATTCTCCAGTCTCTTCACTAACACTTCCATCGCGCTGCTCTGTGGTAAGCGGCTCAGAAGCAGCTCGCGATGCAGCCTCGTAATCTGATGTCAGAACCGAGTCCGAGCCAAAAACTGCATGTTGTCTAGGCTTTTTCTATTCGTTTTCGTTCTTTCCTACAGTCCCATACATTTTTTATCGTTTCTATTGTCGTTATCGCTAATCGAAAGACACTTTGTCTAGGCCCCCTGCAGTGGGATCTTAGAGGCTATAACTTACTTAGTGGCCTTCCGGACCCCTTCGTATGCTAACTTAGTTTCATTGACCCAATCAACTAGATCGGGGTGGCATATGCGAAGTGAAACTTTGACCAGTTTATACCACACATATACCTACATTATATTTATATTATAATAAGTATACTTACTGTAAAGGGTGTTAGGGTAAACAGTTGCATTACTTTAAGGGGTGGTTGTACCCATGACTTTGAACAACTTTCTATAAGAAACATAATTAGGAAATTAGCAAAACCAATGGCCTTTCCACACTGAATGCAATAAGCTGATCGAACGTTTGTATGAAAAGTTGTCTATTTTTTGATTCAAGTATCATATCTACATTCTACGTACACGCGTTACAATAATGTCACGTTTCTAAAGAATGGGGTAGGCAATTTTGTAAGAGTTATTAATATTATGTTGTGAAACTTGTAAATATTTCATAGAATAATTAATTACTTTGTAATAAAATACTATGTCAATGATATTTGATGTTTAAAATTAATACCTAAGCCTACTGTACAAAAAATAAATTAAATAAATGTGATTTCACAATTAATACCACAATTACACGTGTATTGCATTATCTGGTCTGGTGTTTTAATTTTAAAGTATTAAAAACCATTAAAAAAATATATGCTACCTTTTTTATTTGTTGTTGACCAAACAAAATGATTATTCGTTACAATTTTCGAGGACACAAATTGTATAAAATTCAATAATAGCACTCCAGTCCAGATATCAAGCTACTGTCTTATTATATCGTCAGATTCGTAAGAGTCAAAACAGGAAAGTTTTGTCTTTTCTATTTAAGGACAAAAGAGGCGAAGTCCCATTGTCGATGTCGTAAAATTTCGGAACAAGAAAAACATTCGATGCGACAGCGATATAAAATAAAACGCGTGCTTCCCCTTAAGGCAACGTGAAGGCAGGGCTAAGCTCCGATAAAGGGGGTGAGATGCGGGGTCTGAGGGGAGATCGCGAGCAATTCGTTCGAATTTTGAATTTAAATATTAGAGTGTTCAATAATTCTTCAAGATGCCACAGTATACCAACATGTCATATAATTGATACCAGTTGAACAACACCAATAACAAAGTTAAAGTTATTTATAGGTATTATTGTAGGCTATTGGCATAAGTAATTCTTTGATGAAGATCTGATGAATGGCTTTGGAAACAGGTAAATGGAACTCCTCAACAGTTGAAAACAAATCATTGGCAATTGAATAAGTTGTTTGAAATCATCAATTATATGCTATAAGTGAGCCTTGCTAAAACTACACGCTTCAAAAGATGGTTAATAGTTGGGGTTAGGTGACAATTCGCCAGCAAAAAATAAAAAACAAAAAAATATATATATATTAAATAATAAAGTCCCAACGAACTCCTAGGAAGATTCGCTACGAGCTCCTTGCCACCTTGCTAGCGACCGGAATCGAACTCGCGCCAACCGCACCAAACCGCCGCTCTGCTCTGGAGGCGAGTACCGAGACCACTCGACCATCTGGTGCTGCGCTGGACTCGGCAAAAAAAGGCATGCCTTGCCACAACTACGCTTTACAGACGCTTAGGATGAGTCATACTGACTCTAAAGTGGACACTTTTCTTCAATCTGACATCGGATTCGTGTTCAGGGTCCACGCGGACCCTCAGATATTTATTTTGGAAGCAATCGGTTGAGAAACACAAATTGAAAATACCAGTGAGCAGTTTTTGTAACAGTTATTCAGCTCCATCATTAAATAGGTACTTGTTACAAAACTGTAAAGAAAAGCACTCATCGAGATGATTTTAACGAGCTGAAATTCGATGAGTATACTATTAGCCATCCAAGAGTTCCACTAGCCACCTTCCAGCTCCATCACCAGATCAGCTGGATAATACCATATTATTGTATTGTCATCAGAATCACATGCACCTGCAGAGTCTTTAATGGATATAACGCACCCCCGAACGGTGTAAAGTGCCATAACACCCTTTTCACTTTTATTCCATGTTTGGAATCTACAGCCTTCAATAATACACGTCCTAAATTTTTACTACGCAGCTATGGTGCATATTCATAAAATTATACGGGAAGACATCTTTTTTTTTTATTAACTATGGGTTTGCTCTTGACCTCAATCCAGTCCTCAGGACGAAGATAGGGTCGTAGATGTAGCGAGCTTACCCAGAAGATGCCTATTCACCCGTACTTTAAAGGAATTCGGGTTGTAAGTACTCGGAAATACTGACGCAGGTAAGGCATTCCACTCCTTGGCTGTGCGCATTATAAAAGATTCAGAAAGGCGCTTGGTGCGGATATGTGGGATGTCAACCAAGAAGGGGTGATATCCCGCGGTGCGTCTGGAAGTCCGATAGTAGAAAGGGGAAGGTGGGATGAGCTCATGCAGCTCAAGGGCACACTCACCGAAGTACAATCTGTAGAAGACCGACAAGCAGGCCACTCTGCGGCGGTGGGCTAGGCTATAAAGCTTGGCCTCCACCAGCTTACTATCGCCAATGAGCCTCCTGGCTCTGCGTTCAACCGAGTCGAGTGCGGCAAGTTGATACTTGGCTGAGCCATCCCACAGGTGGCAGCAGTACTCCATACATGATCGGACCTGAGCTTTATACAATACTAAGAGCTGTCCAGGAGTGAAGTACCGCTTCACCTTGTTTAAGATGCCCAGCTTTTTGGCCGCAGTTTGAGCCTTAGACTCGATGTCAGCGCCGAAGTTGAGTTTCGTGGTCAAGCTTATACCCAGAAGCCCAAGACTGTCGGAAACAGGGACAGATGTACCCCGGAAAGTAGGAGTCAGATTAAACGGACTCCTTTTTGCGGTGAACAGACAAGCCTGTGTTTTGGTGGCGTTGAAGTTGACTAAATTATTGTCACCCCACTGGGAGACAAGACTTAAAGTCAAGTTTGTCCGCTCAACCATGGCCTCCCTCTGCGAGCGTATTTTATCCCCGCTGGCCCCTGCGCCAGATACATATCTCTCCATGACAGTACTGTCATCTGCATACCCAACAATACCTGACACAAGGAGGTCATTGATGTGCAGCAGGAAAAGTGTCGCGGAGAGAACAGACCCTTGAGGAACTCCAGCATCAATTGCCATAAGGTCAGAAGAGCAACTGTCAATGACAACTCTAATCGACCGTTCTCTCAAGAAATCAGATATCCAGCTGCAAAGATCAGCGGGGATGCCATAAGCGGGAAGCTTGTTCAGCAAACTAGCGTGCCATATCCTGTCAAAGGCCTTCGAGATGTCAAGTGATACAGCCAGTGCTTCACCGTGCTTCTCGATGGCCTCGCCCCAGCAGTGCGTGACATACACAAGAAGATCCCCAGTCGATCGCCCCCGGCGGAAGCCATATTGGCGATCACTGAGTAGATCATTGTCTTCTAGGTATGACAGCAACTTACTGTTAAGTACTCTTTCCATGACTTTACAGAGAATGGAAGTAATGGCGATAGGGCGGTAGTTACAGATATGAGTTTACTATGTAATTTATTTGGCCGCAAAACACGACAGATATGGATTTTCATACAACATTGCCGGCCGCTGCACGCATGTATTTGGCCAGTACAGCAATTTCGATTTATCTCGAAGAAGGTTGTCAAAATAATGCTCCCATTTCCAAGCATGTTTGAGAAAAATTAATATTTACGTGAGCGCCTTCTAGGGTCAAAAAACGCAGTCACCTTTTCAGTCTAATCACCGGCTATTGAAGCATCAAAACTAATGCAGGGCGCTTTGAAAGGCGGGAGTAGCACTCGCACGAGCGATCAGTGCCGGTTGCGTTCGCTAAAATTAATTTGCGCAGTCATCAGAATTTTTCAAATAACATTTGAAAAATTCTGATCGCGCACGATCGATACGTCTCGGGTGTAAAGGGATAGTGCGCGGCTGCCGCGCGAGATAATGCTCGATGGTTTGCCACGCGAAGTCGGTACGCACCTGTAAATCAACAATCTTGATTGTTTTGCCATTTGTGGCACCGCCCAAAATTGTTCGCTTTTTTTAACCGATGAAAACAAAACTAAAAACGGTGGAGGTTTTCAAGTCGACGCGTATACAGGGTGTAACAAAACACCCTAGTTATACTTAACTGGGTGCTTCAGACCATCAAACTGAACAACTTTCACTATGGGGGCAACATCGAGAAAAAATTAAAAAAATCTGTTATCCCATACAAAAGTACCGACTCGACTAAAATGTATGGGACAGCAGATTTTTTTTTTTTTCTTGATGTTGGCTCCATAGTGAAAGTTGTTCAGTTTGATGGTCTGAAGCACCCCCTTAAGTATTACTAGGGTGTTTTGTTACACCCTGTATACAGGGTCTTTCTTAATATGCTGACACTTTTTTAAGGGGTTGATCAGACTATCAAATTGAACCACTTTCTCTATGGGACCAACATCGAAAACGATAAAAAATAATCAGCTGTCCCGTACAAAACTGCAAACCTACTAGAGCCAAATGTATGGGACAGCAGATATTTTTTTCGCGATTTCGATGTTGGTGCCATAGAGAAAGTTGTTCAGTTTGATGGTCTGATCATCCCCTTAAAAAAGTGTCAGCATATTAAAAAGGACCCTATATATATATATTTTTTTTTATGTATGTACGCATAACTTTTTACGGAGTAATCTGATTTTGATATTTTTTTTTGTTTAGTAGGTCATACTTCAGAGGTGGTTCCATTTTAATTTGGTGAAGATCTGGTAAAGGGTTTCGGAGATAGACAATAGAACTCCTCAAAGATCTATAGCCTATCATCGACGATTGAAATAAATGATTCGTGTTCAAGTTTTCTTTTAGGTCATACTTCAAAAGTGGTCCCATTTTAATTTGATGAAGATTTGGTAAAGGGCTTCGGAGATAGACAATAGACTCCTCAAAGATCTATAGCATATCATCGACGATTGAAATAAAAGATTCGTGTTCATGTTCCCTTTACATGTCCAACGGATATGTTAACCCAATATAACACCAACGCTGAAAATTAAAAAAAAAATTTTTTTTTAACAAAGTATGAATACCGACTTCAAAACTCAAAAAGTAAAAAATAATAAATATTACAGCCGATGAATTTTACGTTAGCATCTATTAAGAATATCATTTTGTTTTATTGTAGTCGGTGTCAAGCCTAGCCAAAAAATTATTGCAAGCTCAGTCTCGAATCGTACAGGCTTGACAGCGACTTCGATAAAACAAAATGATATTCTTATAGTTGCTAACGTAAAATTCATCGGCTGTAATATTTATTATTTTTAGGTACTTTTTGAAATTTGAAGTCGGTTTTAATTTTTTGTTAAAAAATTTTTATTCAGTACAAAATCTGTTGGTATATTTTAAATAAAATAGTCTAAATTGTAAATATTAAAGCAATTTTTATTACAGTATTTTTTTTTAATTGTAGTGTACTTTCTTTGTACAGTGGGAAATAAAAGTATAAAATGAGAAAATACCTAAGCTAAACTCGCAAGACGATCCCTTTTCAGAAAATGTAAGTATCCGCTCTTGGATTCAAGGAACCCTACTGTTTTCCACGAAACCCTAAGATACACTTTGGGAACCGCTTACCTCTTAGGATGCCTCGCTATGCGCTACAAAAACAACTTTACCTACATCAGTTTAGCAATTCGTAGCACCACGAGTCATTTTGGTGTTGTCCTACTGAAAGCTATATTCGTGAACTGTGGCACTATGATGGAACTGTCATTTTGCCTACATAATTTACAATTCAAAAAAATTTTTACAAATTCGTTATATCTACAATAATCACAGCTATTATTTACAATTTGAGCAATATTAGAAATATTTATATAGATATTAATACAGAAAAAAGCCGGAAATGTTGTAAAATAAGACGTGAAATTTGAAGAAAAGTTTGACATAGGTCTTACCTCTACAAGCGCTGCCGCGCTTCTAAAATGGCGTATCGCATCGGCAAAATGGCGAGACGCTCGAAATTTCGTAGATATTTTGGAATTGTGTTGAAGTATATAAAGTAAAGTAAACGAAATATACCTAGCTGCCAAGCTTATGTTATGGCCAAGATAATAGTATATTTTATTTGCGTAAATACAGTTTCTTCTAGATATAAAATGATATTAAAAGTAAGAAAGAGGGGTAACTTCGGGATGTTTTTCTATCTAGCCAAATTGTTCCAATCGTGTACTGAATAACCTTCCTGCCTAGGAAATATCCCCAACTATAATATATATTTCATTCAAATCAAAATTATTTCATTTTGAATGGAAAAAACGTAATCGAAAAAGCTATTTTTTACGAGTTTATAAACTCATTACGCCTTTGATTATGCTTCTGCAGCGAGATGTGTCAGACTCGTAAAAAAATGAATTCGGGCCACAAGTACCCTTGTTAAGTAACGATCCTTGATAGTCTACACTAAGGCCCACCACACACACCTTCCCTTTATCTCTTTAGGCCTACCACACATACAACGTGTTAATGAATTAGCGCAAAACCTCATACACCCCAACTGATTTATAACAAAACGAGCTTTTACCCGCGACTTCGTCCGCATAAATTATATACCAGATTTTAAGTCAGATGATAAGCTATCAAACAAAAAAGTTTCATCAAAATCGGTTCAGTAGTTTTTGCGTGATACTCGAACAAACATACACCCAAACAAACAAACAAACAAACAAACAAACAAACGAACAAACAAACAAACAAACAAACAAACAGACAGACAAAAAATCCAAAAATTGGTGATTTGGAATCAGGGACATCTAAAAATCATATCGTAATCTTTTTTTTGTAAATATCTTCAATGTACAGACACACTTCTGTTACAGTTTTATAATAGTTTAGATAATTAGATTGAAACAATAATTTAATTATTTTGATAGTTAAAATTATTCGCATTTTAAGTTTTAACGCAAAAATGATTTGTTATCATTTCAGCACTGAAATAAAGCTCTAACGTACTCATGGATACATTTTTATAATCTTGTTTTGGTAGTAAGTAGGGTGTGTGTGCCCGTGCGCTGGTTGACATCGGGTTCAGAAAATTTTAAATTTTCAAAAAAAAAAAAAAAAAAATATGTTGAAAAAAATTACCGATGTTGAAACCATGATAATTCGACTCTGCTCTCGATTCTAAACAAACTACTTTCTAGTTTTGCGTTAATTCATTAACACGTTGTATACGGAATTGCAATCCGGAATTCTGAATCAGGATTACGATTTCATATGGATTTCCCCGTCCACAATTGCGTTCGGAATTGCGCAGCTCTCAAATCCTATACAAAATCACAATCCTGATTCGGAATTCCGGATTGCAATTCCGTATGTGTGTGGTAGGCCTAAAGAGATAAAAGGGAAGTTCTTGGAAGTGAACGAACGCCAGAGATTAAATAAGTACTATGAATGGTTTTTTACCGGATGTTAATCGTCAACCGTTGCAAAATTATATTCTATCGCAAAGTACGCTGCCAAGTCTTGTATGTTTTTAGCATGAGGCAAGGATGGCATACCCAGTGGATACAGGCTGATGATGATATGTTAGAAACACAAAACGTCTGTGTGGTCGGAAACTATGTCGGCAGGTGAGACGCACCTTGAACCCCTTTGTTGAATTTGTACATTAATTAAAATCGTATTCGACAATACGTTTCGTAATTACAAAGGATTGATCGTTGATCAAACAGTTTCCTTCTGAAACCTCATGTCTCCAAGGAATTGTTAAAGTCCTTGTTTGTAACTTGGAAATATTTACATAATTTTAGTGCATTACCCAATTCAAAAATACGATGTTCTTGGCCCAATTTAACTAAAATGTCTCTTCGGTGCGACCGACGTTCAAAACCAGTGATTTCCATTTTGGCACAATTTTAAAATACCGCATGAAATTCAGTCTTAAATCTGAGATCCACTCTACAAACACATTGTCAGCTGAATTTGATAGAAGATTTCGTCGACGAGTGAGTAATAGAATTAGCAATTCTATTATCTCGGATATAGTAAAGAATTTCAGTCATTCCGGGGATAATCCCTGGATTTTGATAAATTAAATCAGATTTTAAATTTTTAATGAATCTTTCTTTTGGTTAGATTTTCAATATAATTTTGCAGTTGAACTGGCGACGTGCAGCGTCGGTCTGGGACTCAAAAAACTACCGGGAAAATTTTTCAAACCGGCCCACTTACTTTTTCCCCGACAATGGTCAAAAGAAAGGGCATGGACGGGCGTAGCAATTTTTTTTCCCAGGGCGTAGTGCGGGCTAGGTCACGGTCAGGTTGCAAAACGATCCAGCCCCGGATCCACGATTTTTCCGACTCGGGGCAAAAACTTAACATTAATTGGCGCCCCTGCTTAATGTGCGTAGCAATAATTTTTCCCCATAAGAGGCCAGATCCAGGTTAGATCTATAAATAAATCACTAAAACCTGGAGCGAGCGAGGCGAGTCCGAGACTCAAAAGATCTAAAACTGGAGCAAGAAAAGCGAGCTCGAGATTTTACCGCTATATGATAAACTCGTCGCAAATTCGCAATAGTGATCTTAAACCTGTAGTTTGTGATCTAAAAACTGGAGCAAGCGAAGCGAGCTCGAGTTTTTTACAATATTATTAGGACAGTGCGAACCTGCAATGCAATCTACATCCAATGCATCTATGGTAATTGCGATACAATCATAACTAGGAGCGAGAGAAACGAACTCAAGATTTTTACAATATTATTAGGTCAAAGGTCATTGCAAACCTACAATTCAATACGTCTAGGCTATTGCGATACAATCATAACCTAGGAGCGAGCGAAGCGAGCTCAAGGTTTTTACAATATTATTAGTTCAAAGGTTGCAAACCTGCAATGCCATCTTAATTCAATTTGTCTAGGCTATTGCAATACACTCATAACTAGGAGCGAGCGTAGCGAGCTCAAGATTTTTCTTGCAATATTATCACGTTACTAAGCTATAGTTACTAACATTTTTTTTCTCAACACTTGATTTTGGCGACCCGGAGCGAGCGAAGCGAGCTCGAGTTATTCACGATCTAAGGTATCCGAGCTAGCGAAGCGTGCTTGAGATTACTACAATGCAACTAGGACGTTACAATAAAAAACGCATGTGACAGACGAACGGACGTACTGACACCAGCATGGCTCCATAAGCGACTAAAAACCAGGAGCGAGTGAAGCGAGCTCGATATTTTACTATGATATTTTGGCCATTCCAAATCTGCAATAAGATCTGTGTAAATCCTGGAGCGAGCAAAGTAAGCTTGAGATTTTACTCTAATAAGGCTAGGTCGTAAATCAAGAGCAACTGAAGCAAGCAATGATCACACAATCCAGGAATCAGCGAAGCAACCTCGTAGATTTACTGCAATGCCAATACGACTAGGTTGGGAATTAGGAGCGAGCGAAGCAAGCTCGAGATTTTACTGCAATGTGAGTTGGGACTAGTTCGCCTTCGCTGCAATACCACCAAGAACAAGGAGCGAGTGAAGCGAGCTCGAGATTTTGCTACATTATAATGTATCATTACATTATATTATCCCCCTAAAAACCGTCAGCATATTATCCTGTATACAGGATACATTATAAATTTTAATGTAATGTAATGTAATATAATTGTATGTACATGATAATATGCTGACGGTTTTTAGGGGGTTGATCCTGTGATGATCAGACCATTTTGATCACCAGATTTCGATATTAGTCCCATGGAAAAAGTTACTCAGTTTGATGGTCTGATCATCTCCTTAAAATACCGTCAGCGTATGTAAAAGGACCCGACGATATGCTAGAATGCTTCAACGCAACAGGATTTAAAACAAGGAGCTTTCAGCTCATGCCCAAATTGAGCAGACATGCTCGTGAAACAAAAAGATTGAGCGAGCAAAGCGAGCTCGAAAATTCACAATATATTTTGACTGTCTTTTGACTGCGCAGGGGGCCCCCGACTCACTTACTGAACACATTTTGGCCTTGTTTTGAATTGGATTAAAAATCTTTCCAGGTTTAGAGGATCCAACTTATGATTAGAGAGCAAAAGAAAAACAAAACTGAACAAAGAAAGCGAGCTCGCAATTTTGCAATAAGCATATTGGTCTGAATATCCTTGACTTTTTAAGAAACCAAAAAAATTATAATAGTTATTGTTGATTATTTTATAGTAGATTTCTTTCGTTTTTTTTTTAAAGTGACTCCTTTTAATTCAGAGGTGGGCCAGAAAGATTCTAGAGTAGGCCGTGCCATTTTCTGTAGGATTAAAATGAAGGGGGTAGAAGAGCTGGGCCGGACCGGCCCACGGGGGTACCGGCCCACCGGGAAAAGTCCCGGTGTTCCCTGGGGCCAGACCGACGCTGGCGACGTGTCAGGTCTAAACTAAAGTCCTTATCCGATACAAACTTAAAATAATTTATTCAATATATTACGAACTTGAAGCCTACTAAGAATTTTATATATTTATTTTTCTCTCTTCACAAAAGTTAAAAAAGCTAATAATGTAACACAATAAGATAGGATAGATTAAACGTCAAACCTTTTTTTCAAGCTATCACCACGTCGCGTCGAATCGTGTTGTCGCTCGCTGTGGAGAAGATGCGGTTAAACATACAGTCTATATTCAATTACTTAATTGATGCTATACTATACTGTATAAGCTAGTGACACTCAAACGGAATAGATTAATACATGATTAAAACGTGTCAGATTGTGAGGAATGATTATACTAGTAGGCTAGTAGGCTGGTGGTCTTATAGTTAGGCTATATACTTTGGTTAGGCCCTCGGTGGACCGACGACCTGGTGGTGAAAGCGGTGGGAAGGGCAGGAGCCCGTTAGATGAGGGCAGCGCAGAACCGGTCGTTATGGCGATCCTGGGGGAGGCCTATGGTAGCCATCGGCTGACATGATTATGGTGATGTGGTAGGTTGCTTATTAGGTTCGTTAAAAAATTGCTAGCACCCTTGCACTTTCCCTATCGACAAATTCCCATTAAGTAATTTTGGAGATCGCTCAAGTGCGGCTTGCAGTAAATAAATAAATATCTTGGACAATGTCACACAAATTATCTAGCCACATTTAAAATACCAGAATCTAGCCTGGACTTGTATTACGATGACTAGACAATGATATAGAATGCATAATATAGATACAAACATCCATGACTCGGGTACAAATATTCATATTCATCATACAAATATTTGTCCCTTACGGGATTCGAACCCGCGACCCTCGGCACAGCAGGCAGGTTCACTACCGACTGTGCTACCGGGCTGTCAAAGTAGTGGTGGTTAGGGCAGAGAACTGAAGGCTTTTGAGTCTCGGTGTGTACTGATTTATGAGGGCATTTTTAAACTAACGTGTTGTTGTTGACATTTTTTCTATTCTTAAAATAGTCAATAGACTATTTTTAACTTTAAGGTTATATTGTTTTGACATTATTTTATTTGACATTACTATTTTATTTTAATTTTATTATACAATATACAATATGACGATCATATTATGAATGGACATTTTATGTAAAATATTTATGTAATACTGTGACATGTTATAATATGAAATAAATGAATCTAATCTAATCTAATCTAACGTAATTTATTTTTTTATTCTTTGAAAGTAATTATAAATCATTCCTCATATACAACGTGTTAATGAATTAACGCAAAACTAGAAAGTAGTTTGTTTACAATCGAGAGCAGAATCAAATTATCATGGTTTCAACATAGGTAATTTTTTTCAAAATATTAAATAATTTTTTATAAAAATTTTAAATTTTCTGAACCCGATGTCAAACCACCGCACCGGCACACTCATCCTACGTACTGCAAAAACAAGATTCTTAAAATGTATCCATCAGTACATTAGCGCTTTCATTCATTGCTGAAATGATAACAAATCATTTTAACCTCAAAACTTAAAATGCGAATAACTTTAAATTTTAACTATCAAAATAATGAAATTATTATTTCAATCTAATTATTTTGTTATAAATCAGTTGGGGTGTATGAGGTTTTGCGCTAATTTATTAACACGGTGTATAATTCTACTGAGTCAATCCGTTGCTTTCTTATTCTTAATCTATCTTAGAATGCAACATGTGCTATAACCTACCTATGTAGTAGAAAGAAATGGAGAGTAAAGTACTTATAGTTCCAGAGTAAATGCCAAGTTCATAACATTTTCAAAAGACTTTAAGTAGTTTACGGTATCTAAACTATTATAAAACTGTAACAGAAGTGTGTCTGTATATTGAAGATATGTATAAAAAAAAATTTACGACATGGTTTTTACCTGCCCCTGATTCCAAATCACCACTTTTTGGATTTCTTGTTTGTCTGTTTGTTTGGTTTGTTTGTTTATTTGTTTGTTTGTTCGAGTATCACACAAAAACTATTGAACCGATTTTGATGAAACTTTTTTGTTTGATAGCTTAACATCTGACTTAAAATCTGGTATATAATTTATGCGGACGAAGTCGCGGGTAAAAGCTCGTGAAATATAAAAGTCGTGACGTGAAACGAACACGGAGCGAGCACAAGGAAAATCATGAAAAATGCAGAGTGGAAATAAAATTAGTTTTAAAAGGTCAACGTCAAAGGTAAATTGTGAAATACGAAAGAGTTCTACTTGTAAGCTTGTAAAGCTTTATAAAAGTATAGCTTTTGCCCGCGCGACTTCGTCCGCGTGAAATTTGGAAATCCCCAAGTATCCTGTTACTTCTAATACCTCCAAGAATATGTGTACAAAGTTTCATGATGATCGGTTAAGTAGTTTTCGCGTGAAAGCCTAACAAACAAACTTACATTCACATTTATAATATTAGAGAAGAAGATAATTGAGAACCGAAAGTTTCGAAATGCCATAAGTACTTAACAAAAGTACTTAGTGTGTTTGTCAAACAAGTCAAATGTTCTAAATATATTTAGTAAGCTTTTACCCGCGACTTCGTCCGCATAAATTATATACCAAATTTTAAGTCAGATCATAAGCTATCAAACAAATAAAGTTTCATCAAAATCGGTTCAGTAGTTTTTGCGTGATACTCGAACAAACAAACACCCAAACAAACAAACAAACAAACAAACGAACAAACAAACAAACAAACAAACAAACAAACAAACAAACAAACAAACAGACAGACAAAAAATCCAAAAATTTGTGATTTGGAATCAGGGACATCTAAAAATCATATCGTAATCATTTTTTTGTAAATATCTTCAATGTACAGACACACTTCTGTTACAGTTTTATAATAGTTTAGATACTGGGTCCTTCTTAATATGAAACACAAGGATATGATCAGACCAACTTGAACCAACTGAACAACTTTCTCTAATGGACCAACAAAAAAAAAAAAAAAAAATAAAAAAAAAAACATCGAAATGGCGAAAAAAATCTGCTGCTTCTGTTTCATACAAAGCTGCAATCCCACTCGACCCAAATGTATGGGACGGTTGATTTTTCTTTTGAGATTTCAATGTTGGTCCCATAGAGAAAGTTGTTCAGATTGATGTTATGAACATACTCTTAAAAACCGTTAGCATATTAAGAAGGACCATATAATACAGGTTGTAAGTGACAGCCTAGCAAATACTGAAACGGAGAACTCAGACCATCACACTGAACAACTCTCACTATGGAGCCTACCTCAAGAAACGCGAAAAAAAATTTGCTGTCCCATAAAAAACTGCTGGACCTACCCGACTAAAATGTATGGGACAGCAGATTTTTTTAACGAAGTATACACCACTAGTTTTTAATTACTAACATAACTTTAAGGGTGTATTCAGACCATGAATCTAAACAACTTTTCCAAAGAAACATGGGTCGAAAAACGAGAAAATTTTTAGGACCTCCCATAGAAAATCGATCGGCCGATCGGCACTTTTGTATGGAAGGTCCAAAAAAATTTCTCATTTTTCGACCCATGTTTCTTTGGGAAAGTTGTTCAGATTCATGGTCTGAATACACCCTTAAAGTTATGTTAGTAATTAAAAACTAGTGGTGTATAACAAAATATTATAGTACTCTGTGGTCATGATCTCACGACTGTAATCCCATTTGAGGTGGTCAGAAACTTTGATACAATCACCAAAAATTTTATGGAATAATATTATTTGCAATATTCACTTTTTGCATATAAATTTCAGTTTACTGAAGGAATGAAAATATTTAATGCATGAAATATTTATGATTGAAAATAAATTCGTTCAGAAAATTAAAAAAGTTAATGTCATAAACATGAATACAAAATGTTGCGAGCTTTTATAAAGTTTATTTTTGTTTATTTTCACGATGAATATTACTTGTATTGTATTTACAACTTACTAATGCGTTCCGCTTCAAAGAGAAGAAATAAACGTTTTATGGTTCTATGAAAAACTGGTAAATTTACCGAACTTAATCCCTTTATTCGATGCTGAAGTGTGTACAGAGGAATGATTAATGACTTCCAATTCAACTAGGCACTGAAAGGGAGAGTGACGTCATTATGAACAAGTCGGACTATACTACAGCTACTCTCTGGCAGGGACTTAGTAAATAAAGTGATTACTTAGCGGGTAACTAAATATCACAGCTAATTATATTAGTCCGGAACAAGGGAGAAAAGGGAAATTACAACATGTTAGTAAATAAATATGGTGAATCAAGGCCGGGTGTGTAATTATACATGGTGTAACAAAACACCCTAGTAATATCTAAATTATATAAAGGTGTGGTAAAGACTATATCAAACTGAACAATGTTCACTAGAGATCGAGGTCTCAAAGAAAAAAAGATAGATATTACTAATAAATTTGAGTAGAGTAGGTAAGTACTAAGTAGGTAATGCAGTTTTGTGTCAAGCATCCGAATTATTTATTTTTATTCTAGAGAAAAAAATACAACAACTTTCACTAAACAGAGTGTTACAGAAGTAAAAATAAAAATTTAAAACTTTTAAGGGGGTTGTTTAGATTAGACCATCAAACTGAACAACTTTCACTAAGGGACCAACATCGAAATCGCGAAAAAAATAATCTCCCATTCATTTAGCTCGAGTAGATTTGTAGTTTAGTTAGAACATCCGATTTTTTTTCGTGATTTCGATATTGGTCCCATAGTGAAAGTTGTTCAGTTTGATGGTCTTATCTAAACCACCCCTTAAATGATTATTTGTATTTTTGTAACACCTTTTAGATAGATAGATTTTATTTTTGAAGTGAAAACTTCTTTAGCGGCGGTTGTGTAGCACTTTTTGGGATGGGTAAAATATGTTAAACTCGCGTCAGGACCGTGACGTCACCCTGTTCGAAAATTCGTAAGATCTCTTAGTTTTCACTTCTGCCGGCACTCCCGGAGTGCAACCCGTTGTTTTTTTTATGTTATTTTGTTTTATTCAGGAAAAAACAGCCTTAGTCACATAATCTTCTATAATGTTTACATTTTTGGTGGCTAATTATAGCTATTAATAAGGTAACTTATCAATTAACAGGCAGACGTAAATACAGAGAGAGAACAAGATGAAAAATAGGTACCTATTTCTGATCGCATCCACCAGAACTTTATTTTATTTTATTTTTATTTTAACACTTTATTTTACACAGGGAAATTATACATGAAAACAACAAAATAGACAATTACAAAGGGCGAGCTTATCTCTAAAGAGATTTCTTCCAGCAAACCCGAGACAGAGAGAGAGCATAGAAGTGAGGCAGGCATAGTGTGCACATTTAACTAATAAAACAGTATTTAAGACTAATAAATAGGTACATAATATAATTATAAAGATACAGGTATATGTATACTTACATACATACATACAAATATATACGGTATGATAAATAAATAAATATACTAGTTTATTGAAGAGAGAGATAGTGATCTTTGACTATGAAGCAATTGTTTGACAGTATCTTATATTAAATGGGAGAGAGTTCCAGCGCCGAACTGCATGGACAGTGAAGGAATAGGAATAAAAAAAAAAAAATAACGCTCACAGGCACATACATAGAAGAAGAATAGAAGAATAGAAGAAGAAGAAGAATGGAATAGAAGTCAGTAGTGTCAAAGAAAATATACACTACGCGAAAAGAAGCGACACTCATGCATGTGCGCTCGTAAAAGCGCCCGCGGCTATGTGTGCGGGTCGGGGGCGAGCGCGGGTAGGAACGCGGGTTGCGAGCGGGTGGGACGTCATGTCAATGACGGCCGAATCCCAAGGATGTTCTCGCTCGCTCGACTCAGTGGACGACGCGAGTAGGTACGCGACTTTATTGTCACGTGCGGAAACATGTCATGTCGAGTTTATTGTTGTGTTTCCTACCTGCCTACTCATACTTAACGTCCTTTAAAACAGTTAATTCAAAATGTAGGTAGGTATTTTAATTTTGATGATTGATCACGCCCCCTAGGTACTTTTTTCCCGATAATACCCAACTACATCGATTTTTAAAAATACACGGCCCAGGTACCTGATTTGGATTATAATAATTGAAATTGATTGTTACATTTGCTACCTACCATATTATGGGTATCGAGCATGACGTGAAATTGACACTACAATACTAACTGAAATGATAATACATATGTATAATTTACTTTACGTGAATAAAATATCACCTAGGTAGGTAGATACATATGTAGTTTTCGTTTTCGGAAGGTATCGACCCTATCGCATACTCGCGCCGGCCCAAGGTCACCGGAGCGGGATCTTTCACGTATACGCAGTGTCATGGCTGTGGTAGTGTGGATCTACAGGGTTTGTCAGAAGGACGGGAGAAGGAGAAGCTTTCGCGGAGGTAACTGGGAGCAGAAGGATTGTGGAGGGTGTTGTACAGGAGAGAAACGATATGAGAGTTCCTGCGATCACGAATAGGAAGCCATTTTAACTGCTTCCTGTATTCGGATACGTGATCGTATTTACGCAAACCAAAAATGAACCGAATACACAAATTTTGGAGCCTCTCTAATTTGTTAATCAAATTTGTTCCTCTGTGGCATCCAAATAACATACATCAGCATGCATCAACTTTGTCCATGTTGACTAGTGAAAGTTGTTTAGTTTTATAATCTAAACTAAACCACCTCTTTTAATATAACTAGAGTGTTTTGTTCCACCCTGTACAACTATTGCCACGTATAAGTTACGCGTGTCACGTGTAAGTGTGAAGTTTTCTATTAAATAATCTGTGGTTTTGTCAACATGGAATATTTATGATAAACGGTAATTAGGCTTTGTCATGTTTGCCACGCACATCAGTATTTTATTTAGATACTGTTGAGAAATCTATTAAATAATAAGTTTAATGTTTCTGTTGTGAGAATTTTTATTAGAAGTTGATTAGAAGTGACGTGACAAGGGAAAACGTTCTTTGTACAAAAGAAAATAATTTTTAAATATTGACAGTGCATTTTATCAAAGAGATAAAACTACAACACCCTCCCCTCAATGGAAATAAACATAAATGAACGGAACATACACCAAAACTTACAAAGAACAATAAAAAGCACAACAAAGAACAATAAACAAAACAGCGTAATAAAAATCAAGTATTAGTTAAGCCCATTCCTACAATACATCTTAGGTGAGCTGTTCGCCTTAGGGGCTTAGTTAACACATCAGCTGCCATCTGATCTGACTGTTGATACTTAACATTGATAACACCATCGTTAATTTTTTCACGTATAAAGTGAAATTTGGTGTCAATGTGTTTTGTCCTATTATGGTGGATTGGATTGAGCGCTATTTTCTGCGCACTCTGGCTATCATTAAAAAGTACAACCTTATCAGCGTTACCACTAACTTCAAACACTAACCTTCTAAGAAATATAGCTTCTTTAGCAGCGCTAGCTAATGCCATATATTCGGCTTCAGTCGAAGATAATGCTACCGTGGGTTGCTTCTTACATTCCCAACTAACGGGTCCACCTGCGAGCGTAAAGTAATATCCAGTATACGATCGCCTGTCAAATGTGCAATTCGCCCAATCTGCATCTGTGTATCCACACAAGTAGGCACCTGTCTTCCTGTAAGAAATACAGTAATCTATTGTACCTTTAAGATACTGTAAAATCCTTTTAGCGGCCAACCAATGTTTCCTTTCGAAACAATTATTAAATTGGCTTAAATAGCTCGTAGCATAAGCTATATCCGGTCTAGTATTTACCGCAAGGAACATTAGGGAACCTATTAGGCTTTGGTAAGGATAGGATTCATCTGATTCTTTACCCTTTTCATATTTATTATTTTCCAGTGGAGTGGACATATGCTTACAGTCTTGCATATTGAAACGTGTTAGAACTGTTTGTATGTACGTCTTTTGGCTGACGCATATTTTGTCGTCCGTTCTTTTCACATTCAAACCTAGAAAATAATCTAATTTTCCCAAATCTTTCAATGAGAAATGCTTTTGCAATTCTGTCTTGACAGTGTCAAAAGACGTCTCTTTTTTATAAAAGATACAAATGTCATCGACATAAACTGCCAGGATGACGGTTTCGTCACCAAACTTTTTTAAATAAACGCATGACTCCGAAGAAGTTCGTTTAAAACCTATAGAAGACAAGGTTTGGTTTAATTTAATATTCCAAGCTCGAGCTGCTTGCTTTAAACCATAGAGCGATTTTTTCAATAAGCAAACTTTATGTTCTTCGCCTTGTTTTATAAAACCTTGGGGTTGCTGCATGTAGACTTCTTCTTCTAGGTCACCATTCAGGAACGCTGTATCGACGTCCAAGTGTCGCATTTTCAAATCCATTTCTGCCGCTAAAGCAATAAGTGTACGCAGAGATGAATTTCGAACAACTGGTGAAAACGTTTCATAGTAATCAACTCCTGAAACTTGACTAAATCCTTTGGCAACAAGCCTTGCCTTGTACTTCACCACTCTACCTTCGGCATCCTTTTTAATTTTATACACCCATTTACATGGTACAACCTTCTTGTTTGGTTTTTCGACTAACACCCATGTCTTGTTTTTATTCAATGAGTTGAACTCATCTTGCATAGCAGACTGCCAGCTTGTACTATCTTCTGCTTTGATAGCTTCAGCATAGCTTTGGGGCTCATCAGGTTCACTACTCATAGCAGCATTGCAGTCAAACGTATTTTGATTAATCTTATTTAGCCTATTTCGAAGTGGATACCGTTCTTCAGGCTCTACCACAATCTGTTCGGTTACATCTTCCTCATCAGAAGCATCATCAGCGCTAATAAATTCTGAAGTATTGTGAACTTGATCTACAACTGCCTCCAAGTCATTCGCCTCCTCTTTTGAGGACGAAGCAATTGACGGTATCGGTTTTTCCTCATTTCTATGAACCAATTCAAAAATAGATTCATTGTTGTCGGTCAAAGTAACTGGTTGATGTGTGGTTTTTTCCTTTAAATCAGTGAAATGGTCTTCAAAGAACACCACATCTCGACCTTTTACTAACCTCCTTGGATTACTTGGTTCGCGAAACAGATAACTTTGTCGATCGTCTGAATATCCGACAAAAATATACTGCGCGGCTTTTGGATCCAACTTCTTTCTCAGTGGATCAGGAATCTTCACCATCGCACGACAGCCAAAGACTTTTAAATGAGTCAGGTTTGGTTTTTTGTCATGCCATAATTCATACGGCGTCTTCCCGTCGAGAGCTCGGTGCGGACATCTGTTCTTTAAGAACACGGCCGTTTCAACAGCATCTTGCCAATAACCTTTTGAAAGAGAACTGTCTGAAAGCATACAACGACCCTTTTCGACTATGGATCGAAACGTTCTCTCAGAAACACCATTCTGTTGTGCATTATAGGGCACTGTGGTTTGGTGCTTGATACCTTCTTTGCCTAAGTATTCAGAAAACTCTCTATTTACATACTCAGTTCCATTATCGGATCGCAAAGTTTTAACCTTCTAGCCCGTTTGTCTCTCGACCATCGACTTAAACATGCAAAACCTACTAAAAACCTCATTCTTAGATGATATAAAGTATATAAAAATCATGCGACTAAAATCGTCTATAAAAGTCAAAGCGTATTTATTTCCTTGAAAAGAATTTTCAGACATCGGACCACAGAGATCCGAATGTATGAGCTCCAATTTAGATGTTGCCTTTTTGTGCGATACAGGTTTGAAAGGCTTTTTAGCCTGCTTACCTTCTATGCACGCGACGCAAGGATCTTTATCAACTTCAGTTGTACACTACGCCTAGATTATCCTTTTTAAGTTTGTCTAATCCTATACGGCATAAGTGACCAAGTCGTTTATGCCATAAACGAAAACTTGTTACATCACTTTGTACTTCGAACGCTGATAAGGGTTTTGGGGGACTTACTGTACAATCCAGCGAATACAATCCACCATAACAGGATCCATGTAAAACTGCATCACCTGTACAAGTAAAATTTGTAGAATTATAAAATGTACAACCTTTCGTATCAAAAACAACACTAAATCCATTTTCAGTAGCTTTCTTAACAGAAATCAGATTAGTATTTAAATTAGGAACAAACACTACATTTGAAATCTTCGTAACATTACAGTCACTTTCCGTTTTAAAATTATTAGAAATAGGAACATTACCTATACCTGCACTTGACAATATGTCTCCATTTGCGATCTTTATCTGACCAGTTGTAAATTCTTTATAATTCACTAACCAATCTGATCTTCCAGACATATGTGCACTGGCTCCAGAGTCTACGTACCATTTGTCAGATGAGATTTCTTCAGAAGCTGCGTTCAATGCGCCAAATAAACTCTCAAGTTTATTTATGTCCTTGCTAGAGCCATCGTCTTTGGACTTTCTGTTAAGTGGACAGTCCGGTTTGACGTGTCCAGGCTTCTTGCAATTATAGCAAACTACTCCTCGTTTTTTGCTATTTTTCTTAATCTGCACACGCAAAGCCGTGTCTGAATTGGAACCTTCATCGTTTACAGTTGATCTCGATAACTCTGTTAAAAGTTTCGTTTTTACGAGCTCACTTGTGATAGCACTCGTAGAGTTCTCTAATGCCATTATCAGAGGATCGAAGCGCGGCGACAAACCGCCTAAAAGAATGGCTGCGACAGAGGCATCTTCTATAACCTTGCCTATATCAGCCAAGTCTTGGACAGTGGACATCACGGCATTTATGTACATCTCTATATTTTCAAAATCAACCAGAGTGTACCTGTAGAGCTTGCGTTCTAGGGCTAAACGACGGCCCATCGACTTATCTTCGTAAGCCGCCGCTAATGTGTCCCACGCCTCTCTTGCCGACGTACTGTTTCTAACGTGTGTTATTGTTGGTCCGTCCAAAGTTAAGCAAATCTTTGCTAAAGTAATCTCGTCATCCCTTTTCTTATCTTCAACGGGAGTCGAGTCATTTTCTGGGTAGCCACTGACGCTATTCCACAGACCTTCATGTACTAGGTACATCTTCATCTTAAACTTCCATATCGGATAATCTTGCCTACCTTTTAAAAGTATTCCAGCAAGGGAACGAAGATTTGATTTCGATCCTTTATCTGACATCTCGAAGTTTTCAGAAAATTTTCACTTTTAAATGGTGAAATTAATTTTAGACTTCACTCACAGCAACAGTACATAAATACACAACTTATTATTCACTTTTAAAAGAGCACTTCGTGCTGATAACGTGTTGAGAAATCTATTAAATAATAAGTTTAATGTTTCTGTTGTGAGAATTTTTATTAGAAGTTGATTAGAAGTGACGTGACAAGGGAAAACGTTCTTTGTACAAAAGAAAATAATTTTTAAATATTGACAGTGCATTTTATCAAAGAGATAAAACTACAACAGATACTTATGGCAACTTATGGCCAAATAAATAAATAGAACAGTGTCTTATCTTCCCGCAGTAACGATCAAAAACATTAATCAGAAGAATTGTCATCGAAGGATCTAAATGTTTTTATTTTGGGTTTTGTATCGTATATCCAAAACAAATCAATGAAAAATGTTGTTCAATAAGTCAATGTGCCGACTTGATTTGGTGATCAATTCACGAACAGCCGCCTGGTGCGGTAATAAAATGGAAAAATGCGTTACATTTTTTTAAACAAATAATGATACATACATGTACTTACAGAAAACAACGAGTTTGATATCTAGACGACCTACCTAATAATTTGACCAAAATATGAAACTCAACATTTTCGCACCGGCACAAAAAAGGTCCTCATTATCCGCGCGTCCACACATTTAACTAGATTTTCAATAATAATTAGGCAAGATTTTATTAAATAATTTTGACGTTTTGATCTTAGCTTGTGTACAGGGTGCTAGGGGCCTCCGTCCCTTAGATTAAAAACTTGCATCCAGTATATACGTGAGGTGATTTTTGCGATATTTCGAGAGATTTTTCTCCCCCCTTGTTGAGATATCATGAGATTTGGGCCGATTCGAAGTCGTAGATATTTTTTGACGAATTTCCTGTAGGTAGGTTTGGGAAAGTTATTCATTATCATGGGTACCTACAATCACCTATTAAAGTAATGCAACTATTTAGCCTAACACGCTGTATACAGTCATTACAGTCTAGTTTATAATCATCATCACCCTATAAATACGTCCCACTGCAGGCCACAGGCCTACCCTCAAGGGTGTATAGGTATTGCTACACCGCGTTTCCAATGCGGAATATTGTAGACTTCACATACGCATCAGAAGTTCTTCTTCAGCGTCTATGCATGTTTCCTCACGATGTTTTCCTTCACCGCTTGAGAGTTTTCGGTATTACGCTATACTTACATAATGTTGGAAAAACTTATTTAGCATAATTTCGTCCATGCGAATTCGAACCTTTTGATATTCATCTTTAAAACATGGTGCAAAAAACGCTATCACAGAAAGATTTGAATATTTGATTGAGAGCGAAGCTTTATTCCACATTCAAAGCAGTTGATCAATTTTGAACTCTCTCGCACTAGTCGTTGAGCTATTTTCGTAAACAGGCTGAATTAATAACCTCGACCTTCATTCTCCACCGCTATTAGTACCTACAACAGTTATTGTAAGAAGCCATAGATTAAATAGGGAATAGACTTACTCCATGGGAATAGATTAAGTTTCCACCCGACAAAAATACATAAACCGGTCAATGCGATTCGGACTCGCGCAACGAGGGTTCCGTACCACCATACCTAATAAATAAATAAAAGAAAATCTCTGGTATCTACGCGAGTTCGTCACAAACTTGGTCGGTTTTTAATATTTTTTTGTTATAGAGTATGATATACAGGGTGTAACAAAACACCCTAGTAACACGTAAGGGGGTGCCTCAGACCATTAAACTGAACAACTTTCACTATGGAGCCAACACCGAGAAAAAATAAAAATAAAATCCTTTACGATAAAGCAAAGTTCATAGTTTATTTTCCAGAACAAAAAACCTTGAGTAAACACTTTTATTGTCATATCCCCTTAATTTTTTATTTTTTTTATTATTTGTTAGCAAATTCAAAATAATAACATACATTTTATGAAAATTTTAACTCGCTACGAATTAAGGTTCAAAATATAGGTACAGTCCTTTAGAAGGCTAGGCTACCGGATGGACGGACAGCATAGTAAAGTCCGGATGGACGGACAGCATAGTAAAGTCCCGTTGGAACCCTTTGTGAACGGAACTCTAAAAATGTTCTCTATTCCACGGTCATTTTGCCAACTTTCGTTTCATGTTTTGAAGTCGTTGGCAAAATGTATGGTATGCTGTTTAGTTTTAAGAACGAGCATTAACTCTACTCTGTGATAGGTAGAAGCCGAAACTCAAACACACACGTGTATCTGTTTACTACAGTAGCGGATGCAGACAACTATAAATTATAAGTCAGATGCGGGTACACTGTGTATATCATGAAGTCAGAAAGTTCATTCAACGTCATTGGTTTATTACTACAATATTTATTACATTTATGTTTACTGTACCACGCGCGTATACAAAGACTGGCTAAAGGCAGAACCGTAAACTAGGAGGCGTCTATTAATTACGTAAGGTGAGTTTGGTGATTTTTCGACACCCTTGCATCCCCCTCACCCGAGCTATGTTAGTACTAACACAGGGTACGCGGTAGCGGTTTCAACGTACAAATTTTATTCTGCGCAGCCAAAGGCAAAGCTTTGCTCACGAAGTTTGCCGGCAACTACACGGTTTAGTACATTGACATAATTTACATGTGCATATTATGGTACATTTACATTGATACATTTAGGTACATTAGTACCTACATATACATTTTTGCACATTATCTTCACTTATGAGGGGAGAGAGGAATTTGAACATCATCATCATCAGCCTGGTAAACCCCACTGCTCGGTATAGGCCTCTTCATTTTCACGCCAACCAGAACGGTCCCACGCTAGTCTCATCCACTTTTTGCCGGCTACTCTACAAATGTCATCCGACCACCTGGCCGCTGGTCTGCCCACTGACCGTTCCCCCTCCCACGGCCGCCACTCTGTCACTGCCCTCGTCCATCTGCCATTATTCCGCCTGGCCAAGTGTCCCACCTCCACTTCTGAGTTGAAATCCGTTTGCCGATATCAACCACCTTTGTTCGGCGTCTAATCTCGACATTCGGAACTCGGTCCAGAAGTGTGATTCCTAGCATAGCTCTTTCCATTGCTGTTTGTGCGCCTTTGACTTTGCGCACTGCATCTTTAGTCAGAGTCCATGTTTCGGAACCATGCGTGAGAGTGGGTAGAACATATTGGTTAAACACAGGCGGAGGACATTTGCCTTTTGGTGGGTTTTCCGATTCAGTTTGCATAGAATGTGCTGCCATCTGTTAAATATATCTTTTACTATGAAAAAAAAAGATTATATTGTCTATGTTAATGTCAAATTGACAAATTTACAAAATGGCGACCTACCTTGTGTAATGTGCGTGTTGTTTGTAGTTTTTTTCCAATTTTGTGCCGATTTAGTGATGTTCTGGAGTTTCAGTTGTTCTCTTACCAATGTACAGATTACAAGAATAGTAAGGATACTGGAATTTCACTCGATCGGTGCGGGATTGAACGAAAACTAGCATTCAAACAACGGTATGAGTATATAAGTATATATATAAGTAGGTATGTATAGTATAGGTAGAATTATTTTCAGAGAAACACAGATGGCGCTAGCTAGCCTTCAATTTGACATAAGGTGGATGCATAATGTTGCCACGAGTGGGCTCTCTTTTCTAATATACTTATACTACTCTTTGGTTAAACACCTTGGTCTTAAGGCTCTGTGGGATTTTAGATTTCAGATTTGAACATACTCCAGGGAAATCAGATTCCGGTGTCGCAGAGGTATGTATGAGTAATTTACTAATTAACCTGTTTCTATAGAGTACCTAAGTAAATCAAAAAGGCACATTCAGGTTTGAAGTGATACTTAGATCTAAAATAGGTTCAGTTGTTTAGGAGTTAAATTATCACAAGTTAACGAACGAATATTAACTTCTATCTTCTAAACTCCGGTTCGTCGGTAGAAACGGAACTAGCAACGGTTGAAAGTTAGATTTAGGAGATTAAATGGTAAAGTTACAGAGCTAACTTATCATGTTACACAAATAAGATAAATAACAACTGAGAAACTTAGTTCTAGACTAGGTACGTAGGCAGACAAGACCAAAAGTAGATTATGCCGTTACAACTTCGGTCTCTTTGCCCAAATTAAATTCAAATAGCGTTCTTTGTAATTTAATATTAGCCTAAGATAATATAAAGTGAACGCTCTTATCGATTTTATAATAAAGGTCGTTGTTAACTTAATTGTCTATTTTTCTAAAAGTTTTTAAGTTTATCGAGTTTTCATGAGGGCTGTACATTAGGCAACGAAGGTAATTGATTCACATTTCTTGGCGTTATTTTTAAGGGTAACGTACTTATAGAGATTTCTCGAAACGAGAATTCTCGAGAAATCTGGCCCTGTACCCGGACTTTCGATGTTCGACAAATCGCCAATGTTTCGGTTCGCACTTCATTGTAACGAAGTTGACATTGGAACGAAAACGTTCACGCAATTGCGAAGTTCGAATGTAGAGGCCCTGGCCTTAGTCGAGACGACAAAAATGTCTCAACATCTCGAGAACTCGAGATATTAATTCAAAGAGCAATAAGTGAAGCAAGTGCGTGTCATGTTCGTTTATTCTTTAATTTACAGCTGATTTTTCAAGTGTCAGATAGGTATTATAATTAAGCCTAATTCCTATGTATGTAAATTATATTTTTTGTAACCATAAACTTAATAAATATACTACGTTGAAACAAATATTAATTTACTTAGACCATGAATTGAATTTACCGTACACCAGCGATCTAGGAAAATTGCTGATAAATATCGTTGATTTTTTTTTTTATTTAATTTGGATAACAAAATCTCTGTTTGGATAGAGCAAGAGATAAAGGCCAAACATATATTATTTGGATTATTTGGGATTTAGGAATAAAAACTTTTTATTGATTCAAAATTTTTTTTTAATTATAACTGGCAAGATGTCATGGAAACATAATATCAAAAGCCATAAAAATTCAAAAGAAAGCAAACTAGTTTCTTTTTAATTTAAAGTATTTGGCTTAACGTATTTTTTTTCTGACAGTTAGTTGCCAGGTCTGTATCTCTTAGATGTAATGAAAACTCTTTGGTTGTATGAAAAATATGTAGACGAGAAATAAAAACTTTTTGGATTCCCAAAACGTTTTTAAACTTTTATTCATCAATCCCATTCGTACTATTCGTAACATAAACTGAACATAAAGGTATAACAGGTACACACGGCGACAGATCAACCTACCCATAGTTGAACTCTATGTTCATGGACATAAGGTCGAACTATGGGTAGGTTGATCTGTCGCCGTGTGTACACAATCAAAATAATATCTTTGCTGCCGATATCTTTTTTCATAACAGAAATAGGTGCACTGAAATTATTCAAAGGAGATGCCTGCTTACTTACTCCTAGCAGGTTGGCTAGAGTAGGTATAAAGTAATTAGCATTTATGCAAAAAACAGAGACACGTTTAATCTTGATTTTAATTTAAATGTTCTCTTGTCATAACTTAGGATATAGCAGTAAAAACAGGTGAACCGAAGTTTTTTACTTGGAGCAGCTGTAAATCCGAGAGTTTTCCTCCAGCTACCATAGTCAACGCCTGCATATTCAAAGGTGCCACAACCATAGGTTAAGTAGGTTAAATATGGAAGGGAAATTCCGTGTCCTAATTGAAACTTTCTTTACTTTCGCAGGTGTGTTTGGGAGAACGCTCAAATTACGAAGCTTTGTGTTCTCTCTTCTCTACAATAATAATATATCTCGAACGAATTCTCATGCAATAAATTTAATTCAAATTAATTCGATGAGGCTGCCGCTTAGATATATCCGCCTCTTTCAATGCTCTTCGTCTTGGGACTCGCCTTGCGTTAGCATTTCCCCTCTGCCACGGTATAAGAACAATTGATCTTGTGCATTTACACTGTTTACACCCAATTTTATACCTTATCACTATAGATCGGTAAAGTTCTATTGTGCGATTCGCGGCATTTTCAGGGTTGGTAATAAGCGAGTTTTTTGTGGCCTTGAGTATTTATTATAATTGTTACAAGCCATGTTCTAATCGGTGTGCCATTTTAATTATATTATGAAATTACCACTATGATACATAGGTACATTCGAGAACACGTCAATTTCGACACCTTGATCTTCGTATACTGTTCTTATGCCGTTCGTATAAAAAACATTATCGCACTTCAAATCTCAAGCTTGACGTGGTCTTGACTGCACATGGCTGTATGGGTTAGTTCCCTTTGCCTTTCACAAACAGGAAAAATTAAAACAATAAGAAACATGAAAATAAATCTAATTTGGGGCCGAATTAGAAAAAACTAAAAAATAACGATATGATTTCATTTCATTTCATTAATCAATGATATGTATTACAATTGTCACCCCTAGAGTTTGCCGCGAGTTGCACAATAGTTACCGATCACTACTTATCACTAAACGAGACAGCCTATAATAGCGAAACAATAATTTTGAACATAGAACGTTTGGGGTTCACACGAGACTACTTTTCATGATTTTTAACATTCAAAATTAGAATCTAATCTTATGGGGAATAAAATCCAAAATTGCGGATTTCATGTTACCTCGCCCCCCGCAAAAAGTGGCAGAGATGTTTTTTAGAAGAATGACACGCGTAACTCGTCCCTATACAAATTGTCTAAGCTCTTCGTGATTTGGAATCAGGGAGATCTAAAAACCATACCGTAATTTTTTTTTTGTAAATATCTTCAATGTACCTACAGACACACTTCTGTTACAGTTTTATAATAGTGTTACGGCCGCTGTCAAACGTCAAACGTAAAGAAGGCATTCGAAAATTCGGCCGGCTCATTGACAATCGCCGTGGTCCTACGGTCTAAGGTTCCGCCTCCCATGCTAGGGGGTGACGGTTCGAATCCGATCCGCGCCAAAAATATTTCTAGATTTTTGTGTTTTTAGAAATGTTCTAGAAGGTAGAGAGAGAAGGAATATTTAAAAAGGGACCAAAAGGTCTAGGGGTGTCTAGGAACTTCGAGAAAGGAGGCGAAATTACGAATATTTGAAAAGAACCAGAAAAGTGGGCGTGTCTTCGATCGGTTTCGGGAAAAGAAGGCGGGGTTGGAAATATCTGGAGGAAAACAAACGAGTAAAGAAAAGAATAACGAAATTCATAGATCTGGAATATTCTGCGGACTATAAAAGGCGGCGAAATTCCGACTGATGGGCAGTCTTTGGTTAAACAGTGAACAGTGCGAAACTTAAAGGAAGAAAAGTAAAAGTGGAAAAGTACTAGTGAAGAGAAAAGTGCTAAGAGTGGAACAGTGAGTAGACTAGTGTCAGTGTAGTGCGTGACGTCATAGTGTCGGTGTAGTACGTGACGTCATAGTGTCAGTGTAGTGTGTGACGTCATAGTGTCGTACGTCTTGACGTCATAGTGTCGTACGTCGTGACGTCATAGCCGTGACGCGTGTCGTGTCGTCACAGTAGTGACGTAGTGGACTGTGAACAGTGACAGTAAGTGGTGCACGGGAAATCCCTGCGAGGAGGACCCGGTGAAGTGAACCGTTTAGGGGAACCTCTGCGAGGTGGACCGTTTGTAAGTGTATCCCAAATAAACTCTGTAAAATTGGACTTAGCGTTTCACTCCAATCCCGGAACCCGTCGCTCGTAACATTTGGTGTCAGAAGTGGGATCGGAGTAAGATGCCGCTGGTGCCAAAGGAATTAAAGGGAGTCACCACCCGGGCCATGTCGGAAGCGCGGCACGACGGTGCGGCCCCCGTAACTGAGGTGCAGCGAACCCCAGAGAGAAGACCTGAGGGGGGTGAAGTACAGCGCACTCCAGAGCGGAACCCGGGGAATTTCCTCTATCAAATCCAATGTATGATGGAAGAACAAGCTCGCCGTCAGGAGGAACAGGCAGCTCGCCGCCAGGAGGAACAGGCTCGCCGGCAGGAGGAGCAGGCTCGCCGGCAGGAGGAACAGCTGCGCGCACTGAAAGAGGAACAGGTTCACGAACTGCGCGCAATGAAAGAAGAGCAAGCTCGCCGCCAGGAGGAACAGGCTCGCCGGCAGGAGGAACAGGCTCGCCGGCAGGAGGAACAGGCTCGCATGATGAAGGAACAGGTTCTACGCCAGGAGGAACAGGCGCGCCGGCAGGAAGACCAAATGCGCACAATGCAGGAGGCGCTTCATAAAGATATTACGAAAGGCTTGCAACAGGCAGTAGAGAGAGTCGAAGCCGTAGAAGGGAGGTTGGATCGTGTGAAGGGCGAGTTCGAAGGGAGATTTGATCGCGTGGAGGGTGAGTTCGCCAAAATCCGGCGAGAGGTTGAACAGAGCAAATCTCATAGCCGAGTCGCTGCTGTTTTTGACTCACCCATACAACCAAAAGGTGTCAAGACTCCGGTTTACGATGGACTGACGTCATGGCCCGCCTTTAAGCTACAGTTTGAGACAGCGATGAAAGTTAATGGCTGGAGCAAGGAGGAGGCGGAGCCTGCGTTGATATTAGCACTCCAGGGACAGGCTCTCACAGTGCTGGAAGCCGTGGGTGCTGGCGGAAACCTGTCGTTCGACAATCTTTTCGGAGCTCTGGAGGCTAGATTCGGCGATGGACATCTCGAACGCGTGTATCGGGCGCGGTTGAAGGAACGTAACCAACGTGCTGACGAGAGTCTGCAGCAATGGTCCGTGGAAGTGGAGAAGCTCGTACGGAAGGCTTTTCGGTCATCACCGGCAGTCATCGATGACATGCTCCTGCAGACCTTTACGGATGGGATACGGGACCCGGAGGTGCGAGCTGCAGTGCGACTTGGGCACCATGTTACACTCAGGGACGTGGTTGCTCATGCATTGGAAGTGGAAGCTGTACGTCAGGATCCTCGTTCCACTCGTCTCAGGGAGATTGTGGTGACTGGAGCGTCAGCGCCGAGAAATCGGAGTGACAATTATATGTGCTACAAGTGTGGTGAACAAGGGCATATTCGTAGCTCCTGTCCGAACCGATCAGGCCGTCGTTATGTGAGCTACAAGTGTGGTGAACGAGGGCATATTCGCAGTTCCTGCCCGAAGCGTACAGGTCGTCGGGACATAGGAGTCTCGACTGATGAGCAGCAGGAGAACTGGAGAACGTTGGCCGGTTATGTTGCAAACCCAATCATTAGAGTCAGGCAAATATCGGACGGAGATAGTCTGTTAGTTGAAGGAGGGGTGAATGGTAGAATCTGTCAACTAACTGTGGATACCGGTGCTTCGAGGACGGTGGTCAATGCTCGACTGATAAGCGAAATGGGAAGTTATCCGGAGACACGACTTCTGCAGCGAACTAAACTACAGTTAACGACTGCTACCGGCCAGCGCATACCAGTTCAGGGGGAGTTGGGAGTTTCAATTACGATCGGTGGGACTCTTTTCAAACATGAGGTGATCGTAGCTGAGATAGTGGACGATTGCATCATTGGTTTGGATTTCTTACAAAATCACCAGTGCAGCATAGACATGAAGAACGGAGTGCTACGATGTAATACAGAGGAGGTTCCGATGAAAGGTGGATCATTGGAAAAGGTCTACCATGTGAGAAGAATGGTTCTCGAGCCTGGATCACAGAACTTGGTACCTGTTGTTTTGCCCAAGAGTAACGATGGGAGCTGTGCTGTGATGGAAAAGGTTGAAGCTGGGACTTGTTGGATTCCGGTGAGGAAAGTTGTTGGACCAGTTTCTTCTGCTCCGATCCTGATACCTAACGTTGGAGATATGGACCTGACGATTGGGAAGGGGGAGGTTGTTGATCACTGTGGAGATAATCCTCCTAGGAAGCAGAAGACTGAGGGGGATGTCGTATCGAAAGTTGTAGAAGACTCCAGCAAGGACCTGGCAAAGCCACAGGCTGTGATAGCGAAGAACTCGCTCTCTAAGAACGGCGCACATATTGGTAAAATAGACCTGGTGAAGCATGCGAACATTATAGGAGACGTAGCGCCAGTCAATCAGCAGCTTAGGCGCATTCCGTTTGCTCGTAAGAAGGAGAAGCTTCCGAAGTTACAATCAAGTTGGAAAAGGCCATATGAGGTAGTGACCAGGATGAACGTCGGCCAACACCGATTCCGGCGTCCGCCAGGGAGCCCGTTGAAGTTAGTGCACGTTGACCGGTTGGCTCGATATTTCAGCAGTAATGATGCTCGGGACGAGCAGAACTAAGGGAGGGGCAGTGTTACGGCCGCTGTCAAACGTCAAACGTAAAGAAGGCATTCGAAAATTCGGCCGGCTCATTGACAATCGCCGTGGTCCTACGGTCTAAGGTTCCGCCTCCCATGCTAGGGGGTGACGGTTCGAATCCGATCCGCGCCAAAAATATTTCTAGATTTTTGTGTTTTTAGAAATGTTCTAGAAGGTAGAGAGAGAAGGAATATTTAAAAAGGGACCAAAAGGTCTAGGGGTGTCTAGGAACTTCGAGAAAGGAGGCGAAATTACGAATATTTGAAAAGAACCAGAAAAGTGGGCGTGTCTTCGATCGGTTTCGGGAAAAGAAGGCAGGGTTGGAAATATCTGGAGGAAAACAAACGAGTAAAGAAAAGAATAACGAAATTCATAGATCTGGAATATTCTGCGGACTATAAAAGGCGGCGAAATTCCGACTGATGGGCAGTCTTTGGTTAAACAGTGAACAGTGCGAAACTAAAGGAAGAAAAGTAAAAGTGGAAAAGTACTAGTGAAGAGAAAAGTGCTAAGAGTGGAACAGTGAGTAGACTAGTGTCAGTGTAGTGCGTGACGTCATAGTGTCGGTGTAGTACGTGACGTCATAGTGTCAGTGTAGTGTGTGACGTCATAGTGTCGTACGTCTTGACGTCATAGTGTCGTACGTCGTGACGTCATAGCCGTGACGCGTGTCGTGTCGTCACAGTAGTGACGTAGTGGACTGTGAACAGTGACAGTAAGTGGTGCACGGGAAATCCCTGCGCGGAGGACCCGGTGAAGTGAACCGTTTAGGGGAACCTCTGCGAGGTGGACCGTTTGTAAGTGTATCCCAAATAAACTCTGTAAAATTGGACTTAGCGTTTCACTCCAATCCCGGAACCCGTCGCTCGTAACAATAGTTTAGATATATAGACCCTTGTTTACCGCACAGACCAGACTTTCAAAAAAAATTAGACATAATATTCTTTTTGAATGCAAGAAGTTTTATAATAGGTATTTTAAACTTCTTGAGTCAATGATTTAGCGTTTTAAATTCTCTATGCTGAATGACTTTATATTGATTTTCACAAACTAGGTATCATATTTTGATTTTTGGAATTACCTAGCACGTCAGGATTATAAATTTTCTGATTTTCTTTGCCTATCACGGTTACATAATAATTTATTCTATAAAAAATAAGACACCTAAGTCATTTGAGAAAACTGCATTATGCCATTCGCGTTTTTCCCGTATACTGATTCTTGCTTCTTCTTTATTAAGGATTTGCGCCATGCTTGCTGTTTGATAGGTATTTATAATTTAGTAAGTATATTTGATTGTGTTTTCAGGACAACGACAATAGATTGTCTATATTGTATAAATTAATCTCTATTTCCCTTGGTCACGTTATAAGACACATAAGACCCTGAACACAGAACATTATAAGAGCGGTTAGAAATGAAAAGTAGCGCTTTTGCTTCGGAGACGGCTGTTGCCACTTCTCTTACGCTCACGCTGCTACAATACTCATGCCTTCTCGCTCGCACCACGCCGCGCGCCTTATGGTGTTATGCAAATCATTGCATAACCTGTGGCGACGCGTTCCACATAATAACTTTATGGTTCCACACCTACTTTGCACTTCTAACGGTCAGTGGGTCATTTGGTCACGCCATCATCCGAGAACGGCTACACCGATTTCGCTAATTTTGGTTTTGAAATATTTGTGGAAATCCAGGGTGTTGTATTTTAATAAATTAAATAAAACAATCCAATATTAAGATGGGTTTATAATCAAGCTTGCAATGACATTAATAGACAAAGACATATTTTCATAGAGCATAGTTTCTTATTACAACATCTTCCCCTTAACAAACGTTTAATCGAACAAAAACAAAACAATTCTACTTTTCTTCCTACCAATCAGTTAAAATGAATTAAGTAAACATTAAATACTGCATTTAATTAAACCTGACAGGTTTCCTAATCAGGCGGCCCGACCTAGTATATATTCTGGTTGTAGGAGAGCTAGATTCTGGCAACATTTTAGGAGCATCTGTAACCGGTTCAGAAACTGTAGGGTCAACATGAGTGGTGGCTAATGGTGGTTGAAATAAAGGAAAGAGTGGGCTTTGACTTGACCTTTCGGTGGGATGAATAAAAATTTCGTTCCTTCTATAGCTCCTACCATCATCGGTTTCCACTGTGTATGACCTAGGTTGTCCGGTTTTCTGAAGAACCTTTCCCGGCACCCATACTGGCTCTTTGGGATTTTTTTTGAAGTACACAGGCTGCCCCTTCTCCAAACCCTGCCTTTCCTTCGACGTTTTATCATACCAGGTCTTTGTATCTTCTTTAAACTTCTTAAGAACCTCTATATCTTCCTTATAAGTAACCTTAGGCACTAATGTATTAAACGAGCAAGGTACGTTTGTTCTAAGCTGACGGCCCATTAGGTTTGATGCCGGAGAATGTACTTTAGCCCTTGGAGTATTCCTATGATTAAGAAGTGCCAACAATGGGTCTTCGTTTCTTTCAGAGCATTTCTTAAACATTTTTTTTACTGTTTTAACCGCACTTTCCGCCAAACCATTTGATTTTGGGTAGTGAGGACTAGACCGAATGTGTACAAAACACCATTCTTTCTCAAATTTCTTAAATAGATCCGAGTCAAAACAGAGTCCACCATCTGAATATAAAACTACCGGAATTCCATGGCGCGCAAATATTGCTTTCAATTTATCTATAACTGTGATACTCCTCAAATCATTCAGGCTGCACACTTCAATGTAGTTTGACAGAGCATCCACAGCCACTAAGTAACGTTTTTGATCCAGCTCAAAAATATCACACCCAACCTCCTGCCATGGAAGCATTGGAACCTGTTTGTACTTTAATAAAGTTTTCTGTTTGTTATCCTGATACTTTAAGCAAACTTGACAGGATTTAACAAATCTCTTTATATCCTGATTTATTCCTGGCCAATACATAGTAATCTCAGCCCTACTGGTCATTCTAGACACTCCTGGATGGCCTGTATGCAGCTTTGTCAGCATTTCACGCCGTAACCCTTGTGGAATAATTATTCTATTTCCTTTGAATAACAAACTTCTCATTATTACCACCTCATCTTTGAACTGAAAATATGGTTTTATAGAGTCATCCACATCTTGGTAATCGTCCCAACCATTCAGTACTGCTTCCTTAAGTTTCCTCATTGTAGGGTCTTTATCTGCTGCCTGACTAATCTGGTTCCAGACTTCCTGAGTAACTGGTAAGTTCTCCAATAACAATGAAATCTGCAATTCCAAATCACTATCAAATTCAGTTTCTGTATCACAACCAGCTTCTGAGAAGTCCCGTGACAGTGTATCAGCCATGTATAAAAACTTTCCCGGGGTGTAAACTACATTCAACCTGAAAGGTTGCAAGCGCATCATCATTTTTTGCAGTCTAACGGGAACCTTACACAGAGGTTTATTAAATATACCAAGAATAGGTTTATGGTCTGTTTCTACTTTAACCTGGTCTCGTCCAACAACATATTGCTTGAATTTCTCTACTCCAAAACAAATAGCTAACAGCTCTTTCTCGATTTGTGAGTATCTGGTTTGTACCTCCGTCAAAGCCCTTGAGGCATAGGCGACCGGACGACCCTCCTGCATTAGGACTGCTCCCAATCCTATCGAGCTGGCATCTACACTAAGTTTAAGTTCTTTTTTTGGATTATAAAAAATCAATACCGGTGCATTGGTTATCGCACGTTTCAATCTATTAAAGTATTCATCATGAACTTCACCCCACTGGAATTCAACATCATTTTTTAATAACTCTCGTAGCGGTGCAGTTAATTCAGTATAACTTGGAATGAACTTGGAGACATAATTGCACATTCCAAGTATCCTTTGCAAAGCTTTCTTATCTTTAGGTGGCTGTAGTTCTGTTATCGCCTTAACCTTTTCACTGTCAACGCTCACTCCACCTGGTCCAAACTCATGTCCTAAAAACGTTACACGGTCAACGAAAAATTGGCACTTGTTTGGATTAAACTTAACTTTCTTACTTTGAGCTTTCATCAATACTTTAAGCAGCACCTCTTGTAGTTCTTCTTTAGAATTTCCCCAACAAATCACATCATCTTGAAATGTTGCAACATTATCCAATCCTTGAAATATTTCGAATATCACCTTATGAAAAATTTCTGGAGCCGGGCTTATACCAAATGGTAAGCGTAAATAACTATACCTTCCCCATGCTGTTTGAAATGTACACAACCTAGAGCTCTCATAATCTAATGGCAGCATCCAAAAACCTGATTGAGCATCTAATTTGCAAAAATATTTAGCCCCAGCCATGCGCACTGCTATATCTTCAACTGTGGGAAACGGAAAATGTGCTCTTTTCAACGCTTTATTCAAGGGACGTGGATCAATGCATATTCTAAGCGACCCATTTTTCTTTTGCACAACGACCATCTGGCTTACCCAGTCTGTTGGCTCGGTCACTGGCTCAATTATGCCCATTTTGACCATGTTATCCAGTTCTTCTTTTACTTTAGGCTGTAAAGCATAAGGCAGTCTTCGGGCAGGGGACACTACTGGTGTCACATTTTCATCAACTTGCAACTTTACTTTATATGGGACACATCCTACTTGTCCATTAAATAATTCTGAGAATTTACTAGGAATAGTATACCCATTCATTCCAACCACATCAACCCTTTTTATCAATCCTAGTGCTTCCGAACTAGCCAGCCCCAGAATGTTGCAACACTTGCCATCCACAACGAAAAAATCAATAGGATACAATTGTGAATTGTAGCGACAATTAAGTTTGCACTTACCTATCACCGCTACTCTGTCATTGGTAAAAGAAGTAATAACAACTTTGGTGGATTTTAAATCACTCAATCCTAAACCCAGCGATAAAAACTGGCCTTTGCCAAGAACATTACACTGGGCTCCAGAGTCCACCTTAAGTTTAATGGATTGTCCATTCACCTCCAAATCTGCAGTATACCACGATTCATTTATATTCTTACCAGTTAGCGATAAAATTGACACCCTGTACTCTTCATCGCTCTCCTCTTCGCTATCCTTTCCATCCAAGAAATTGACGGACTTTTTATTCCGACATTTCTTAGCAAAATGATTCTTCTTATTGCATATGGCACACATCTTTCCATATGCAGGACAACGTCCTTTGGCATGCAAGAAACCACAGTAATCGCATTCCTTTTTATTTCCTGTATTATCCATTTTCTTCCTTTGTAGCATATCAATCTCAGGTTCCTGTTTCACAGGACTTTTAATTTTTTCACCTTCCATCTGTAATACCTGTTCACCTACAGCAGCATGTGTTCTGCAAATATCAAGCACAGCCTGCAAACTTGCCCCGGAGCATGTCAACAGCTGTTTTCTCACATTGATGTCTTTAACTCCACATATAAACAGGTCCCTTATTAATTCATCGTTCAACGATCCAAACTCACAAGACTTGCTGAGCTTCTTCAATACTGTCCCGTACTGTTCATACGATTCACCATCTAGCTGTTTTCGTGTAAAAAATAAGTACCTTTCATACGTCACATTCCTTTTGGGTATGAAATGATCGTTAAATTTTTCAATTACAACGTCAAATTTCTCTTTGTCCTGTTTAGAACTGAAATTTATATTCTCAAAAACATCCTGACAATAATCACCGCCGTGATGTAACAGAATTCCTATCTTCTGCTTCTCCTCAGCTTTGTTGTAGTATGCATCTATATACGACAGCAATTGTCTTCTGAACCTGCTCCAGTTCGCCAGCATATCACCCTCCATATGCAAAGACTGCAAGCCTCCGCCTCTGGCTTCCATCATGGCTGCCGAACAACTTGGCCAAAACTTAGCTTTCTTCCAAATGGCTTTCCGGTCTTCAAACCTCTATTACGTTCTTTGGTTTTTTGTATCCCACCGCTGTCACCATGTTGTATTTTAATAAATTAAATAAAACAATCCAATATTAAGATGGGTTTATAATCAAGCTTGCAATGACATTAATAGACAAAGACATATTTTCATAGAGCATAGTTTCTTATTACAACACAGGGAAAGTTAATACGGTAATAAAAATTGGCCAAGTGTGTGTCGGGTAAAAAAGGGGGATTTCAACGTATGCACACACAGCACAGCTAGTATCTAAATAGAAATAAAACTTTCAGACCGAGATCCGACCGTAAAATTATGCACCTATTTGTTTGGTGAACGAAATGTGATAAATGTAATTTTAAATTTATCAGGTGTACCACGGGTAAAAAGTTCTGCCCGTGGTCCATCAGGTGAACCAAATTAGGTGTACCACGGGAAATGCCTGATTCAAGTGAATGTTTACACAGGGGTCCAAACAAGGCCGCAGGTTGCCTAGTAAAATCTTGCCGCAAGTACCTTTTCCGTCATGATTTTTTGGTACATTTTTTCTACCTATCTGTTTGGGAAGTAAAAGAAGTCTCTTTGAACCTGGCAACCCTAGAGTTGCGGCTGACTGAGAGGTAGCAACCATTGTTTTTACAGTTCTAAAGAACTGCCGACCGACCGACCGACCGATCTAAAGATCGGTCTCTTTCTGATGGCACCTCATTTACTTTCTAAACAGATAGTTTTTTTTGCCTAAAATCATAATGGAAAAGGTACTTGCGGCAAGATATTTCTAGGCAACCAGGCGGTGTTGCTTGGACCCCCGTGTAAACATTCACTTGAATTACATTTCGTTCACCAAACAAATAGGTGCATAATTTTACGGTCGGATTCCGGTCCAGAGCCATAGCGTTATAAAAAGAGCAACCTGCCTTAGTGGCATACCTACTGTCCGCCATTTTGAAAAAATCACGATTTTGCGGCCACTGATGAAACATATGCCAATCGACAGGGAAAATGATTGCAAACAGAAAACATCCTTTGGTAAAATGACCTAAGTGGTATACTTTCGGAGATATAGGGGTTTGAATATAAAAAAAAAAAACATTTTTTTCCACCCAAATTGACTTTTTTGATCAGGAAATAGATCAGCGAAGCTCAGGATCGATCAGGACATAGTATAATTACATAATATTAATATTATAAATAAGTTTTATTCATTTATTAAGCTAAATAAAATACCTATCTACATGCAAGACAGCTACTCGAGCAAGACGGTTGTTGTAGCAGTGTTGCTAACTATTCCGAGAGGGATTTATATGTATTTACCTATGTATTAAATACTTGATCATCATCATCATCATCATCTCAGCCGATGGCCGTCACACTGCTGGACATAGTCCTGCCCAAGGATCGTCACAACGACCGGTCCTGCCGGTGTCCTTATCGAACGGGTTCCCGCCGCCTTCATCAGGTCGTCGGTCCACCTTTTGGGGCCCAACCTACCCACTGCTATTTATTACCCGGGGTGCGGGATGCGGGAGCTACCCACGCTGCGCTTTCCGGTATGCGATCGCCACTCAACGGCTCTTCGGCCCCATCGGTTTTGCGAGCAATGTGCCCCGCCCATTGCCACTATAGTTTAGCAATTCTTTGGGCTGTCTCAGCGGATGTCTTCATTTCAGATTCGATCTTGCCGTTATACTTCGAACATAGCCCATTGCCTTTTGGATGACTTTCAACCTTTTTATGAAGCCATGAGAGAGCGACGACCGACGTCTCAGTTCCGTAATTTATCTTGAGACACTGCGGTATTTTGGACGTGAGGAGACTACGTAGCTTTCCAATGTTGCCTTGCCGAGTCGGGTTCGACAGCAGGCCACTTCTGCGGCAGTGGGCTAGGCTATGAAGCTTGGTCTCCACCAGCTTACTGTCGCCAGTGAGCCTCCTGGCTCTGCGTTCAACCGAGTCGAGTGCGGCAAGTTGATACTTGGCTGAGCCATCCCACAGGTGGCAGCAGTACTCCATACATGATCGAACCTAAGCTTTATACAACATTAAGAGCTGTCCAGGAGTTTAATACCGCTTCACCTTGTTTAAGATACCCAGCTTTTTGGCCCTAGTTTGAGCCTTAGACTCGATGTCAGCGCTGAAGTTGAGTTTCGTGGTCAACCTCATGCCCAGAAAGAAGCCCAAGACTGTCGGAAACAGGGACAGATGTACCCCGGATAGTAGGAGTCAGATTAAACGGACTCCTTTTTGCGGTGAACATACAAGCCTGTGTTTTGGTGGCGTTGAAGTTGACTAAATTATTGTTACCCCACTGGGAGACAAGACTTAAAGTCAAGTTTGTCCGCTCCACCATGGCCTATTTCCTGCGAATTATGGCCTGCGAACGTATTTCATCCCCGCTGGCCCTTGCGCCGGAAACATATCTCTCCGTGACAGTACTGTCATCTGCATACCCAACAATACCTGACACAAGGAGGTCATTGATGTTTAGCAGGAAAAGTGTCGCGGAGAGAACAGTCCCTTGAGGAACCCCAGCATCAATTGTCATAAGGTCTGAAGAGCAGCTGTCAATGACAACTCTAATCGACCGTTCTCTCAAGAAATCAGATATCCAGCTGCAAAGATCAGCGGGGATACCTTATGGTATGGCTTATGCAAGAAGTTTGCTCAGCAAGCTTTTTTTTTTTTTTATTTTTATGTTCGATAGGTAAACATTTGACCCCAATCTCACCTGATGTTGAGTGATGATGAGGCCGAAGATGTAGCATGCTTACCTAGAAAGATGCCTATTCACTCTTGCCTTGAAGAGGCCCAGGTTGTATTGCTCAGGGAACAGGTCCGCAGGCAGTGCGTTCCACTCCTTAGCCGTGCGCATTATAAAAGAAGAAGCAAACTTCTTCGTGCGAATTGCTGGTAGGTCAACGACATAAGGGTGGAAACCCAGCCTGCGTCTCGTCCCCCGCAGATGAAAGGGAGACGGAGGTATTAAATCGTGTAATTCCGTCGCACACTCTCCGAAATGTATCCTATAAAAAACAGATAGACAGGCTACCTTGCGACGATGCTCAAGACTTTGTAGCTTCGCCACAGAGGTTGGATCACCTATGAGCTTCCTGGCACGCCTGTCGATTGAGTCCAACGCGGCCAGCTGGTATTGGGCAGACCCGTCCCAAAGATGGCAGCAGTACTCCATACACGATCGGACTTGTGCTTGATAAAGTTGTAGAAGCTGTCCCGGAGTGAAGTACCGTCTGACCTTCGAAAGGACGCCCAGTTTTTTCGCTGCGGTTTTCGCCATGGACTCAATATACCGCCCGAAATTCAAATCGGACGATATGTTAATTCCCAGGAGCTCCAGGCGATCAGCTATCGGTATGGACACATTTCGGAAAGTCGGAGTCAAAGCGAAGGGACTCCGTTTTGTGGAGAAAAGGCACGCCTGTGTTTTGTTTGCGTTGAAACTGACCCGATTAGCGTCACCCCAGTCGGACACAAATTCAAGGGCCAAGTTTAATCGCTGCACCATGGCCTCTCGACAAGACTGAGTAACATCCAATTTGACCCCTGCACCGGACAGATATCTGTCAGAAACAGTGCTGTCGTCAGCATACCCAAAGGTTCCGGGCACAAGCATGTCCTTTATATGCAGCAGAAATAAAGTAGCTGACAGAACTGACCCCTGAGGAACACCGGCATTAATAGCCATTTGATCCGATGAGTATCCATCAATGACTACTCGTATGCATCGTTCACTCAAGAAGTCAGCTATCCAGTCGCATAGGTCAATCGGAATTCCATATGATGGAAGCTTGCTTATAAGGCTTGCATGCCAGACCCTGTCAAAGGCTTTGGATATGTCAAGTGACACGGCAAGTGCCTCCCCGTATCTCTCGACAGCCTCACTCCACAGATGTGTGGCATACACAAGGAGATCCCCCGTGGACCGTCCTGGGCGGAACCCATAAAGCTAGCGTGCCATACCCTGTCAAAGGCCTTCAAGATTGCCTTCTGCTGACATCAGATCCAGACAGGCACTCCGTATCGATCTCTGCCCCACTGGGAACGTCCGATCACTGTCTGGTGAAATCCGTGTTGATCTGCTCTCCTCCCGATGACAGCCCTAAGGGCACGAGGCGAGTCTGGCGATACGGGTTGGCAGATTGGGATGAGATGCGGCACTTCTTTGCGTCTTACCCGTGGCGGCAAGTGTGTTTTTCTTCGAGTGACCCTGCCAGTTCTGCTGATGCGGTTGCGGACGTAATTGGAATGGTACTGGTACTGGGAATGGAATATTATACAGGGTGTACAATAAAATGGGACAGCTACTTAAAGGGGTGCTTCAGACCATCAAACTGAACAACTTTCTCTATGGGACCAATATCGAAATCGCGAAAAAAAAATCTGCTGTCCCATACATTTCAGTCGAGTTATGTTTGCAGTTTTGTATGGGAGAGCGGATTTTTTTTTCGCGATTTCGATATTGGTCCCATAGATAAAGTTGTTCAGTTTGATGGTCTGAAGCACCCCTTTAAGTAGCTGTCCCATTTTATTGTACACCCTGTATTCAATTCTCCGACATCGCACTCGGTCACAAAGCCCAACCTTGGTACAATGCGGATTGTGCTCGCGCTGAAGCTAAAAAGGAATCCGCCTACCAAGCATGGTTCCAAGCTCGCGACCGCCAAGATAGAGTTCATAGGGTTCGCGCCGAAAAAGAGGGCCTTTAATTCTGCCGTCAAGTCCAGCAAACGGGTGATCCAGGAGGCTCGATTCGATCATGTCAGCCGCATTGGAGTCAGACTGGCATCCTACCCTTCTGGTAGTAAACAGTTCTGGTCCCTTTCAAAATCGGTCGAATCCAATTTCTGCCGTTCCACTTTGCCTCCCATGCAGAAACCTGATGGGTCGCTGGCTCACTCCGCAACTGAGAAAGCTAATTTATTTGCTTCTCTGTTTGCGAGCAATTCACGTCTGGACACTGGTGCCAAACAGCCACCAACCATCCCTCGTTGTGATTCTTCGATGCCGGAGATCACAATACGTACAAAAGAGGTCCTCAGAGCATTGCGTTGTCTAGATGTGAATAAGGCCAGTGGTCTTGATAGTATACCTGCAAGAGTGCTGAGATATTGTGCGCCTGAGTTGTCTCCTGTCCTAACATGCCTGTATCGCCTCTCTCTCTCTCAGAACAAGAACGGTAGCTAAATCCTGGAAGCTTGCTAATGTGCAATCGGTACCCAAGAAGGGCAGTCGTGCCGATCCCTGCAACTACCGACCTATCGCCATTACTTCCATTCTCTGTAAAGTCATGGAAAGAATACTTAACAGTAAGTTGCTGACATACCTAGAAGATAATGATCTACTCAGTGATCGCCAATATAGCTTCCGCCGGGGGCGATCGACTGGGGATCTTCTTGTGTATGTCACGCACTGCTGAAGCGAGGCCATCGAGAAACACGGTGAAGCACTTACCGTATCACTTGATATCTTGAAGGCCTTTGACAGGGTATGGCACGCTAGTTTGCTGAGCAAGCTTCTTGCTTCTGGTATCCCCGCTGATCTTTGCAGCTGGATATCTGATTTCTTGAGAGAACGGTCGATTAGAGTTGTCATTGACAGCTGCTCTTCAGACCTTATGGCAATTGATGCTGGGGTTCCTCAAGGGTCTGTTCTCTCCGCGACACTTTTCCTGCTACACATCAATGACCTCCTTGTGTCAGGTATTGTTGGGTATGCAGATGACAGTACTGTCACGGAGAGATATGTTTCCGGCGCAAGGGCCAGCGGGGATGAAATACGTTCGCAGGCCATAGTTCGCAGGAAATAGGCCATGGTGGAGCGGACAAACTTGACTTTAAGTCTTGTCTCCCAGTGGGGTGACAATAATTTAGTCAACTTCAACGCCACCAAAACACAGGCTTGTATGTTCACCGCAAAAAGGAGTCCGTTTAATCTGACTCCTACTATCCGGGGTACATCTGTCCCTGTTTCCGACAGTCTTGGGCTTCTGGGCATGAGGTTGACCACGAAACTCAACTTCGGCGCTGACATACTAGGGCCAAAAAGCTGGGTATCTTAAACAAGGTGAAGCGGTATTAAACTCCTGGACAGCTCTTAATGTTGTATAAAGCTCAGGTTCCATCATGTATGGAGTACTGCTACCACCTGTGGGATGGCTCAGCCAAGTATCAACTTGTCACACTCGACACGGTTGAACGCAGAGCCAGGAGGCTCATTGGCGACAGTAAGCTGGTGGAGACCAAGCTTCATAGCCTTCATAGCCCACCGCCGCAGAAGTGTTACTGTCGAATCGTTGGAAAGCTACGTAGTCTCCTCACGTCCAAAATACCGCAGTGTCTCAAGATGAATTACGGAACTGAGACGTCGGTCGTCGCTCTCTCAAGGCTTCATAAAAAGGTTGAAAGTCATCCAAAAGGCAATGGGCTATGTTCGGAGTATCCCGGCAAGATCGAATCGGAAATGAAGAGATCCGCTGAGACATAGCCCAAAGAATTGCTAAACTATAGTGGCAATGGACATTGCTCGCAGAACCGATGGGGCCGAAGAGCCGTTGAGTGGCGATCGCTTACCGGAAAGCGCAGCGTGGGTAGCTCCCGCATCCCGCACCCCGGGTAATAGCAGTGGGTAGGTTGGGCCCCAAAAGGTGGACCGACGACCTGATGAAGGCGGCGGGAACCCGTTCGATAAGGACCCCGGCAGGACCGGTTGTTGTGACGATCCTTGGGCAAGACTATGTCCAGCAGTGTGACGGCCATCGGCTGAGATGATGATGATGATGATGATCAAGTATTTAATACATAGGTAAATACATATAAATCCCTCTCGGAATAGTTAGCAACACTGCTACAACAACCGTCTTGCTCGAGTAGCTGTCTTACATGTAGGTAGGTATTTTATTTATGTTAGTAAATGAATAAAACTTATTTATGATAATAATATTATGTAATTATATTAAATCCTGGTCGATCCTGAGCTTCGCCGATCTATTCCTGATCAAAAAAGTCAATTTGGGTGGAAAAAAATGTTTTTATTTTTTTTAATTTTCAAACCCCTATATCTCCGAAAGTATACCACTTAGGTCATTTTACCAAAGTATATTTTTTGTTTGTAATCATTTTCCCTGTCGATTGGCATATGTTTCATGAGTGGCCGCAAAATCGTGATTTTTTCAAAATGGCGGAAAGTAGGTATGCCACCTTCCATACTGAAATGTTCGAAGCTCTTTACCTAGTGGAACAGAAGTGTGATTTATGAAACTCACATTTCGAATCAGCAGTAGAAAGATGAATGATGCATAATCTCCATAGTAATTTTGACATTTTCTACAACTGATTTCAACGTGTGATTTTTAAAAATCTCACCCTAGCCCTGTACCCGGACTTTCGATTTTCGATATATCGCGACCGTTTCGGTCCGAACTTCATTGTAATAGAGTTGACAGGCCCTGGTCAGCGGTCGCGGCAAGTAAAATGCTCACAATAACATTACAATACAATACAAATATCTTTATTAACAAAAGAGACATTCAGTAGGTACTCAAGATACAATGGACCCCGCATGCGGCAAGCCAGAATCTCGGGAATCCTCTCTACGATTTAACAGGAAAAAATACTAATTTTAGAACAGAGTGAGCGAAGTTAATATGAGATTTAACATTTGAAACAATTTGACAAATTATAAGTATCTACAAAAAATTAAATTACAACTAATATAGGTAACGAAGACGTGCAGTGAAATTCAATAATCTACCGATTTATTTAACAATTTAGAAATATAAGTAAATTTAAAAATGTGTGTGTATGTGTGTGTGTGTTTGTGTGTGATAGTGAGTTGGTGTTTTAACAAGGAACGGCTAAGAGTGATTCAGTGGCAACATAATCAAGGGACTTTAAATAATTGGTTACTTTATGTTTGACCTCTCTGGCACTAAGGTCTTTTAAGTTACATATCCCGTTAACTTTTCTGTCATTCATTCTTTCTACAGATCCTGAGTTATTACACTATGTCACTAATGATTCCGAAATGCAAAGACATTTACGAGGGCATACAGATCGCCGTCAGGCTGTGGCATTTTTGGGCATATGTTACAATGGTTACCAGCTCAATGTTTGCCATGTTCACCCTTACATTTATGATAACCGTATTGCTGGTAAGATTTAAGTATTTTATTTATTAGTACACTAGCTTTCAAGTCAATTCCGGATTTTAGAAATATCTTTATTAGAAAGAAAGAAAGAAAAACAGCGGGTTGCACTCCGGGAGTGCCGGCAGAAGTGAAAACTTGAACATTAACGTTGTGCATTTTTGATATTTTGGAAAAGTTAGGGAATAATTTCGCACGAATTGCTTTAATTATCAGTATAAAAGTACTATCATTTATGTGGTAAAATACAATATTCCTTTATTGCGCTATCGTACACAAACATGACAATTTATGCCGTTTAAACGAAACAGAAGGAACAGGCATATATTTTCGCCGCGCGGTAGAAAGAGAAGGGGATATGTCTGACCAATTTTCGACCAGGATCAGGGTGACGTCACGGTCCTGAGACGCGAGTTTTAAATTTTTTACCCATTCCAAAAAATTCACAACGCCGCTAAAGAAGTTTTCACTTCAAAATATTAAGGTTACCGGAATTTTTTTAGGGTTAGGGTTTAGGTTTTTATTTTCTCGTCGAGTGGGCCCCATAAAACGGCCGCACGCACAAAGTGCGACAATGGGGCAACATCTCATTGAGCGGCTGAAGGTTGTCGAGAGGTGCGGCTCCGGTTTCACCATCGCGGGGTTTACCCCCGTGAGCGGGTTTCCCCGTTATTACGCCATTACGTGCAATACACTTCCAACCTGGAGCATAGGTTCTGCTCTTGCGATTCCACTCTGGACGGCCAATGAAGGCAAGCCAGAGGTAGGGGGGTGTGTTACTGTGTGTGTGGGTGTGGGGGTGTGTGTGTGAGGGTGTGTGTGTGTGAGCGCATGTCTGTATGGTCCCCCTGGATAGGGGTCCGCGGTGTCGCCACTCACCGTCAGCTCGCCACAAGCTGCCCCCGCGGGGTTATTATTTTTATTATTCATCATCATCTCAGCCGATGGACGTCCACTGCTGGACATAGGCCTCCCCCAAGGATCGCCATAACGACCGGTCCTGCGCTGCCCTCATCCAACGTTTTCCCGCCACCTTCACCAGGTCGTCGGTCCACCGTGTGAGGGGCCTACCCACGCTGCGCTTTCCGGTACGCGGTCGCCACTCGAGAACTTTTCGGCCCCACCGGCCATCGGTTCTGCGAGCAATGTGCCCCGCCCACTGCCACTTAAGTTTAGCAACTCTTTGGGCTATGTCAGTTATCCTGGTTCTTCTGCGGATCTCTTCATTTCTGATTCGATCTCGCAGGGAAACTCCGAGCATAGCCCTCTCCATTGCCCTTTGGGTGACTTTCAGCCTTTTTATGAGGCCTTGAGTGAACGACCACAATTTTTATTATTATTTTATAATATTAAGTGCATGCTCCTTAGAATATGTAGGTATTCCTTTCATGTTTAAATGTTCAGTGGCTGTGGGTTGTCGAGGCCCCTAGGCAATGCCAGCCTCGTGGCCCCAAGGGCCAGATACAGGCTAGGGTAGATGGTCGCAATTAAATAACCACCAAATAATATAATCCACTAAAATGTGGAGTGATCTCAAGCTTTTAATACGCTCCTCCTGTTGATTGCATACCTCATGGCAAAATGGAGCGGATTTGTGTATGAGACAAAAGTGTGAGCGAGCAAAAAGAGCTTTATATTAAACAGGATATAATAGGTAACTCGGTTCCAGCAAGAGCTCAGTTTTAAAGCGGCAAATAAAACAACAAAAATGAGCGAGCGAAGCCAGCTCGAAATTTTGCAAAATGAGTACATTTTTAATACCTTTTTTATTGACTGTCACAGACTTTTAAATAATTCCTTTTAATTTTGGGGTGGTCCTAAATCTTCGAGTTTTTACTTATTTTTCTCTCGGGCTGCGAGGCCCCTGGGCATCGGTTAATCCGGCACTGCTGTCAGTCAGTCATGGAACTGTTTGGTGGACGCACATCTATTAATAAAAGGCTAATTGAGAAACCATCACACAAGTTAACTATTATGTATTCATTAGTGTTGCTTAAGAGGATAGACCAGTACGGTTTAGTCCATAAAAGCGTATTCCCCTGTTTTCTCCCTGGACAATGAAATGACACTAGAGCAAATATTTCGTTACCATACAATCTATGTCACCTCTGCCATGTCCCTATGTTTTGCTTTTTTGCATGAATTAATTACTGTAAAAACTGACCGACGAGACCTTCGAAAATTACCCATTTTACCCTTTATTTTCATATAGTTTTCACACATCCAGTAAACAAAGACGAATATAAAATAAAATCGGTCAAGTGCGAGTCGGGCTACTAACGCACCGAGGGGTTCCGTACCACACCACCACAGAACACAACATTATTAACTTAGAAAAAAAAACCTTTTTTTATCCGATTAGCTTTGGATTTAGCTTTAGCTCTAAGTTAGCTAGGACATAATAACAGCGGTAGCCGGTATTCCCGTCTGCCATGCTGAGTCCTTGGCCTTTTTGGCCAAAAGAATAATTGCATATGATGACAATATGCAATTATTCTTTTAATAAAATAAATTTTCATACAATTTAGTGCGAGACCAACACACACTTGGCCCATTTTTATTATTTAGTTGTTTTTCTTTAAAATATGTAGGTACTATAATCACACGAAGTTTGACCCTTGTATGTATTTCCGTTTTCACGATAGAGCAAAAACTAAAAAGGTTATCGATAGTTTGACCAGTTTGACTATTGTTAAGAGGATAGGCGGGCTGAAATGCTAATTTGGAGAATAGGTCACTTTTCTATAGGTATACGTATTTGTCAGATCCGGCCCAACTCATACAACCCACCGACTAGAGTGCGAAAGAAACAACTGCAGCACGGACCGATTTTCTAAGGCTACAAAAAAAAATCAACGAAATAAGCATTTCGTATTCCCTTGTTTTTTTCTCCAAAACTAAACCGAACTTAATAATTCTTAAAAAAATAATTTGAAAAAGACTTTTGCTATGTCTGTATGTTTTGATTTTTTTAGGGTTCCGTACCCAAAGGGTGAAAACGGGACCCTATTACTAAGCCTACGTTGTCCGTCCGTCTGTCCGTCCGTCTGTCCAACCTATTTAGGGCTGTAACTTTTGAACCGTAATAGCTAGATAGTTGAAATTTTCTCAGATTATGCGTTATTACGGCGGATTTGTTAACAAAAAATAAAAAAGTCAAAAAGTTAAAAATTAAGTGGTGTTCTCAACAAGAAACTAGTTTTTATCAACGTTTTTTCTTCGCGCTCCATCGTAAAAACGGTAATACATACAAGCGTCAAACTTAGTGTGATTATAGAGCATACTCTACAGAATAACAACAAATATACTAAAAACCGGCCAAGTGTGAGTCGGTCTTGCGCTAAAGGTCCCGGGCAAAAAAAGTTTTGACCGCTTTTTTATAATTTCTGGTTATCTACTTTTACAGAAGAAACCACTTCTGGTTGAAGCCTATGTCGTATGTATTGTTGTCAACGCTGCGATACAACTAACATACTTCGCTTTGGGTGTGCTTAGAATGCATTGGGCATATACTGCGTGTCGAAGTGTTAGATACATACTAGATCGACATGTTGTGATATTGGATACATTTCTAGATTTCTACTGCAAATTGTTATCCTACGCATTAGCGTTTATCCGTAAGTACTTTTCATTTAATTTTTTAATAGGAAACTTTAATGACCACTTTTATTTTACAACTAGTGTATGCAAAAAAAAAATTATGAAAAAAAAAAAAAAAATTGCTTTGTAAATATGTTACTAAACTATACTAGAGTTAACCCGCGACTTCGTCCGCACAAATAAAAGTCCGTCTAACGTAGGATGGTGATTTTGACAGATGTAGAATTTTCGAGTTATTCTTTTGCAGTTATTCTCGTTATTGTTTACACCAACGTCGTTCGAGCCAGGTGTCAAGTTAATTCGCCCGGGTTGTAGGTATTTTTTGTAACCATAGTTGACAACACTGAATTCCGAATCAGGTTTATTCCGTATGTGTCTAGCGGACCTTAACAATCATGACTAAATAAGATCAATCGTATAGAATATAACTTCTAGAGAGATAAGGTTGGGTGAGAGGGTGTCCGGTAAGTAATGGATAATCCTATAACTGCCGATAGAGGACTTCAAACCCGTTCAGAAAATGCATTTTCATGTCCAGTAAAAGTTTTCGAGATATTTGGATTTTTAATTTTTTTCTGGCATTTAGGACTTTTTGACATAATTGGACATTTTGACTTTAATTTTTTTATGGATTATGTTATCGACCAGAGTCACGTTGCAGGAACTGACTCGAGCACACGTCTCGCGTGGTTTCGCGCGTCGCGTTTTTGCCTGCCACGAGGCTCCGCATTCCTCAATCTCTTCTTGTTCTTGTCTAAAAACAATCCCTGAGATTGGGATAGATTCTCCCAATAAACTACTTGACACTGGCGGAAATGCAGTGCTAACGCACTAGCAAGAGTCCATTAATTTATAAATAAAAATAAATGTTATCGACCAAAGTCTAAAAAGTTTAACTTGGGGCAAGATGATCCTGTTCCTGGGTGTAGAAGATGAAGAGAACTACGTTAGCTAACCATAATAAAAGTACAAAGATCAAAGTCACACAATTTGTTTTTCCCTAAAAATGTACTCGTCAGTCACATCGCCAGGACGAATTGACTGATGCGAGGGGTATTGGGGGCTATGTTTTAACAAAGAAAACAATTAGAGGGTTTATGGTTTCGGTGCAATTGAAAGGGATCATCTTTCCTCAAGGGATCATCTCGCACACCTTTCCCCTATTGTTGTTATTATAGTAACACACATATTAGGTTTGCACCTCATCTGGCAGCATCGCATCGTCTTTTTCTGTCACTCCATCCTTTTCTGTCACTCAGGAACGTCATTTGCTAGAGCAAATAAGGTAGACGGAAAGCGACCGCACGCCGCAGCACCGCCGCGCGCGATCGCGTGCCGTTTATCTTATTTGCTCTAGCAAATGACGTTCCTGAGTGACAGAAAAGGATAGAGCGACGGAAAAAGGCGATGCGGTGCTGCCAGATGAGGTTCAACCCTTATAGCAGGGTTGAACCTCATCTGGCACTCCATGGACCCCTAAGGGGTCCGTGTAATGAATGCTGGGCGTCCGTCCACGGCAAGCCTACTTTAAGTTGTGAGTAAATTATGATCTCATTGATTTGAGATCAAAACAAGCGTTGCGAGCAGAATTTGACGCAAAGAGCTTAGCCGAGTTTTGGTGTCATTTAGCTCCAGCTTACCCCCGACTTTTCAGACGAGCTATGTTAGTTCTGATTCCGTTTGTAACTACTTATTTCTGTGAAGCAGGGTTTTCAACTTTAGTGTCCATAAAAACTGAGAATCGTCATCGGTTAGAAGTGAAGCATGACATGCGCCCTGCGTTATCAAAAACGGCAAATTTGACGTTCTAATGCAGCATAAGTAACAACAATCACACTAACTAATTATTAACGTGTAAAGTTTAATTGCAAACAATAAAAGCTGACTGAAGGTAAACATCGTTTTTGTTTTTTGGAAAGGGTCCGTGGGCTCTTTGAGAGCCTAAGTTTTGTAGCCTATTGTAAGTTTATACAAAACAACAACATAGGTACTAATTATAATTAATTTCGTTACAGTTTCGACTTACTATGCGATTGTCGTCAACGCGCATGGTATACAAATGGCCAAGTATCTTCCAACTTATAAATAAAATATAACTATCTTTTTTTTTTTTTTTTTGGTTTCCTCAAGAAAGAAGACATAATTTTTTTATTTTTAGTAGTTATTTAGATCCGTAAATTGTCCCTAATAATTTTTCGTTAATGACTACGAATAAATAAACAAGTAATTATTGACTGAAAGAAAATATTTTTAATTAATGTTTTTGCGTTTGTCATTTTGTTTTACCTAGGTTTTATCTTCTTGCATTATGCGTTTTTGGAATTTTGGAAGCCGGTAGGTTTGTCGATAAATACGACGGTATATTCCATGAATAGATGATGATTTTCTGACACTTCCTTTCCCTCAAAGCTGCTCGCTAATAGGATACGCCGATGATGGTCTCCTGCTCATACATTTCAATACTAGAGTAAAAGACTGGCAAATAACAGATTGGGGTTACAGAAATCGTCTTCAGTCCGCCCCGCATAAAACCAACTAGTGCTCAAAGGTTACCTGAAAGTACCACCACGAATTCAATGCATTAATATTAAAAGTAATGATTCTGTTTCCTATTTAGGCTTTCATTTGGAACGTCATTTTAGCTTCGTAGAACATATCAAGACAATAATAGGAGAGAAAGCTAAAATTTTTTTTTGAGTTTAGCGCATATTTCCAGTTACAAAACACTTAAAAAAATATATTCCGCAACATACATCGGGTGCATGTGCTATGGAGCCCCCGTTTGGGCAGATAGGTCGACCCTACCCTTTTGTGTTGTATATAAGGAATTTCGAATTATTTTGTGGTGTAAAGGCTTGCTAAAAGCCAGTCCACTACTTTGATGATAAAACGGGAGCAGACAGACGGCCTGGAAATGACTGGCTTATGAAAACGATACTCAATCCCGGACAGAAGTTGTGTTTAAGAGTCTAAATGACACACACACTTTTTTAATTTAGGCTCTCTTTATTGAGAAATCTTTAAAATTGTGATGAGGGCACCACTGAACGGTAAAAGGAGCCTTAATTCTAAGAAATCAGAAAGTGTAATTTGTGAAATGCATAATAGCATATGCTGACGACTATATTCCCCAAGGGGGCAATAGGCTTTGCTTTGTGCCTAACATCACGTGGAGATGAGTTTTAAATCTGACTTATAAATATATGGTTACTACATAAGATAACAATTAACATATTTTGTCAATAGATCTTCAAAAAAGATTTTCAAAAACCGGCTCCGTGGACACTTTTATATGCTGACGATGTAGTCCTAATCGAAGAAACGTTGCCGGATATCCAGAACAGTCTCGAAATGTGGCGAATAGCTTTGGAGAGCAGGGGTCTACGAGTAGGTCGACAGAAGTCTGAATACATGCATTGCAATTTCTCTGGTAACGACGGAACTCCCTTAAATAAGGTTGAGGAATTCGAATACCTTGGATCCGTAGTCGACACCGGAGCGAACACAGAAAGAAACATAGAGAACAGAATAAAAACAGGCAAGCTCAAATCGAGATCACTCTCTGGTGTTCTTTGTGATGTAAAAATGCCTATTAAAACTAAAGGAATCGTGTATAAACAAGCTGTCAGAACGACCATGCTCTATGGGTTCGAGTGCTGGGCGACGAGGAAATGTGATGAACAGAAAATGCATGTCTCAGAAATGAAAATGATGCGCTTCGCGGGTGGTGTTACAAGGCTAGATAAAATCAGAAATGAGTTTATCCGAGGGACCTTTAAAGTCGCTGAAGTACAGCACAAAATTCGGGAAAATAGATTGCGCTGGTACACGTTACCGTAGCGAAAACCATTTGACTAGACAGGTGATGGTCATAGAAGAGGGGAAAAATGCTGAGGACGTCGACCGACCACCTGGATGCGAACCGTGAACTGTGAGCGGATATGTTGACAATGGGCTTGCGATTATGATGGTTGACGAAGGCCCTATGGTAAGATGAAACACCTTGGAGGCATCATTTATTGTTCATGTTTTGACTAGATTTATACAATTTACCGAAACCAAAGTCATAATGCCTCAGTATTCTTGGATAGTTTATCTAGGGAAATCATCAATTGAATACACGATTGGAATTACTTCACTCGATAGAAAATCGTCACAAAGATGACGTATTTTCTTGTATTTTTAAACTTTTTTCTCGTATTAGAAGAACTTAAAAAAGTTAACGATATTTCATCATAAGTTTATTTAGAGAAATCATTAAAAAAAAATGTATGAAAAGTACTTTTGTTAACTCTTTTTAATCGAAAATACGGCACGCGCACGCACTTTTCGGAGGGCTGGGCAGTGGGCAATCGCCTTTCTCATAGAAAATATTCGTCTGAACCTATGGCCCCTCAACGCCAGAAATGACAAAAAACCGCCAAGAGTGGCGAAATAGTATCAGGAGGGCTGACTCCAACAAGCAAGGGGATTGATTGATATTTTGTCTATAGATTCGCCAAAAATCCATCCACATATTTGTATGATCGACAATTCAGATGCCTTCTAGGTTCGTTTAATTACTATAGGGTATGAATGTTATCTGTAGAACAATGTGAAAAAAGGGCTGAATTACAATTCTGAATAAACGTAAAAGAGTTAAAAATACATTCAGAATTACTGTGCGTAATCATTGCACATAAATATTGATGATGTCAGCATAATGTACGATGTGAGGCATTTAAGCAATTTGCGTCAGTCGTTAGGATAAGCCTTAAAACGTTTTGGTAATAAAAGCTGTAAAATGCGTTAGATGTTCAGACTACATTAGCAGTCGCTTGGCAGAGTCCTTATGCTCGTTTGGTAAGAATGGAAGTGGTATGATTGGTGGGTCCTCATATAAGAAACAAACACGTTCTGGTATGGGCAGGGTTGTTGACATGGGAACAGATCAAATTACCCACAGATGATGACATTTCATTTTCATTTACATGTTTAGTCTGTGTTTTTACCAATTTTAAAGTGACCAAAGATAACCCAAAAGCACGATTAAGAGTGCTATTTGAGCTCAGTGCCGCCCTCGTCACAATACTAAAGATTTCTCAATAAAGAAAGCCTAAATTAAAAATGTGCCCAACAGATAAACTACAAAAGCCTTCAAGCCATTGTTATACAATACTTTTATAGGTTCTAAACATTCCACTGTTAGATAATTTCGAATAAAAACAAAAGCGGCCGTTTTTTTCTTTATTCAAAATTTTTATGTTTAGATCTTTAAAAACCTATAAAAGTATTCTATGAAAATAGCTTGAAGGCTTTTGTAGTTTATCTGTGGCACTTTTTTAATTTAGGCTTTCTTTATTGAGAAATCTTTATTATTGTGACGAGGGCGCCACTGAGCTCGAATAGCCCTCTTAATAGCTAATGATCATTGACGTAGAATACTACGGACGCCGGTCAGGTCCCGGTCCGGTCAGGTCAGGCAGGTCTAGTACAAAATTCTCGAAAAAAAGTGTACCAACTAAAAACAAATCTATACGAACGCTTTTCTTATCGACCGCTCTGTTTAAATATAATACCTACTTGTATTCGTGAAGTCCAAGTTTCCAAGATAATTTTCACTGAAATCTGATTTACAATAGTTTTCCAATATTGAAGATTTAATTTTCTTTCCATCTGTTTTCCAACGAGTCTCAAGTGTCATTGCAAGGTCGTTGAAAATACGAACAATTCTTGGTATTCATAAGACTTGTGTAACAAGAATTCAATAACAGCTAGCTTAGAAGGTACTTATAATATTCTTGTAAGAGGCTTCCTTATTATAGATGTGGTGGTAATAGTACGGTATCCGGCAAACAACTTGATAAATGCGGGGGTGGCTTGCGCAGTAGCGCTTTCGCCTACGAGTTTTGTTTCTACACAGTCAAGGCCTTGCTAAAGCGCTTTATTCACGGTCCATCCCCGCTGTACGTCCCGCCAAGGTTATGCACGATGCACGATGCAAAAGCGCTCTATTCACGGTCCATCCCCGCTGTACGTCAGCTCAATCGACGTACGTCAAGCCTACTCACGCTGCTTTTGCATCGTGCATCGTGCATGGCCTTGGCAGGAAAACATAAAAGTATTGTATAACAATGGCTTGAAGGCTTTTGTAATTTGTCAATTGAGCACTTTTATAATTTAGGCTTTCTTTATTGAGAAATCTTTATTAATTTGATGAGGGCGCCACTGGACTCCGATAGCCCTCTTAAAAATACTCTGATAGCAAGTTGACCAGCAACTTCCCTACCACCACACCGACGCGTGGTCAAAGAAAATTGGCGTGGTGGAGGTATGAACCGCTCTCCCTCTCATGAGACCAAATAAAATCTGTGGAGCAATTTTATAGCATAGCATGGCATATGTTCATGACATGAACCAGGTTCATGACTATATTCCCCTAGGGGGTAGTCAGAGATATAAACCTTAGTAATAAAAAGAAGCTTTCCCTAAAGCTTTTTTTAGTAGCAATGTTGTTTTTCGGTCGTAGCGGAGACCAAAAAAATTCTTTGATTAGTAGGTACAATCCTTACAAAATGAAGAAATCGACAGATTAATCAATGCTCTATCTAAACTATTATAAAACTGAAAAGTTTGGAAATATTATGCCCGTTCGGGGAAATGGCCGTTCGGGTAAATGTCCGATCGGGGAAAAGGCCGATCGGGGATATGGACGAAACCGGGAAGTGGACGTTCGGGTCCATAGTGGACGTTCGGGGAAAAGGTCGTAACTGACCTGATCCAAATATGTCTGTAAGTACATTGAAGATATTTACAAAAAAAAAAATTACGACGTGGTTTTTACAAGGTTTTTACCTGTTCCTGATTCCAAATCACCAATTTTTGGATTTTTTGTCTGTCTGTTTGTTTGTTTGTTTGTATGTTTGTTTGTTTGTTTGTTTGGGTATTTGTTTGTTCGAGTATCACGCAAAAACGACTGAACCGATTTTGATGAAACTTTTTTGTTTGATAGCTTATCATCTGACTTAAAATCTGGTATATAATTTATGCGGACGAAGTCGCGGGTAAAAGCTCGTCGTATGAATAGAAATTATAGTACTCTGTGATAATACTATTATTATTTATTCATATTATACCAGCGTACGCATCCCAAATGTAAATAGTATATTACTACGCTGTCCATATTATGAATTGTAAGCAACATCTCCGTCAAGAGTCTACTACATGAAATATAACAATATATCAGTCTATTCTACCCTTATACAATCCCGGGCTAGTGTAGTGTCCCACCGTAGTTTCGGTTTCGGTCAGCTTCGGTTAGAAAGCGGTTTGTCGATATAAGATCGAATTTTTATGTAATACGAGCATTTACCCGCGACATAAATTATATACCAGATTTTAAGTAAGATCATAAGCTATCAAACAAAAAAAGTTTCATCAAAATCGGTTCAGTAGTTTTTGCGTGATGCTCGAACAAAAAAGCCCACAAACAAACAAACAAACAAACAGACAGACAAAAAATCCAAAAATTTGTGATTTGGAATCAGGGACAGGTAAAAACCATGTCGTATTTTTTTTTTGTAAATATCTTCAATGTACATACAGACACATTTCTGTTACAGTTTTAGGTATAATAGTTTAGATATACATATAAATAAGCTTCGGCTATGAGATAAACTTTTGTTTTGTACGCATAAATTACAATCTAGTGATTTTGGCTACTTAATTATTATTTAATTTGCATGGAGATTTTATGGGATAACATGTTATTTAAATCCGAGCGGACCAAATAATGAATTTTCATGAAAGCCTATCTGTTTTAGCCTCTGCTGTTTTAATTATGTCATCAATATCGACTGCAAACGTTATTTACTGTCATATTATTACACAAACTTAAACCACAGCCCGGACACAGCATACAAAAAATAGAAATTGACGTCAGCACATGCGAAACCAAAGAAATTGAACCTTATGTCTTCTTCTTAGGTAACGAGTAACCAGTGCGAAGTAACCAGAGGGCGATAGAGGGGGTGAGGTAAAAAGTTGGTGGGAGGAAGGGAGTGTCCGTACTGTATCTAGTAATAGATACTCTTTCTTATACTGTGCTTAAACTTAGGGATGGTGACTGATCCTGGTAATTCATATCTTCTTATGACGAATTAATTAATATTGGCTAAAGGAAAACGCCCAAACCCGTTTCGCCTCAAAACTGGTCAATTTGAATTTGAATTTTATTTGAAACTAGCGACCCATCCTGGCTTCGCACGGGGGCAATGCTGATACTATGCATGTATTATATACATATAAACCTTCCTATTGAATCGCTCTATCTATTTAAAAAAAACGCATCAAAATCCGTTGCGTAGTTTTAAAGATCTAAGCATACATATGGACAGACAGCGGGAAGCGCCTTTGTTTTATACTATGTAGTGATGCCAAGATAGAAAAAGATAATTTTCATTTCCTTGCCAAGAACGATATTCCTCCTATCCTGTGTATAATTTCAGCTATCATACGATTTGTATGTGTTCTTTGATCATTCACACATTCGCCAGATGCGTAACGACGGAAACGAATACCTACACTTCGTCACGTGGGCAATGTCTTTTAAAAACAAAATGTTCTAACGTTCAAATTAATAGTAAACAAAAAAGATATAAACGATTAAAAACGTTGATGAAAAACAGATGTTTGTTTGTTTTTGTTTTGTTTGTTTGTAAGGCACTGGGCTGCAATCGCGGTAAATATTCGGTAATTGAACCGTTAATGGACTACGTACGAACCATAACTTTGACACAGGTAATCGCGGTACTGCTCTTGACAGCCGTTAGAGCCGTTTTGACAGATCGCTCAGACGGTAAGGGCTGTCAGTTACATAGAGTTTAGCGCGATGCGGAATTCAACACAGTTGAATATTAATTGGATTGCAATGTGATTAGAACTGAAATTGGATAAGAATAGAACTTCGATGTTTTAACTTAGCTCAATTGGGCTTCTGATAATGATAATACTTAGGTTATGATAAGGACGTCACTTCTATTTTTTTTTTTTTTTTTTTACAGGCACATACATTGTAATGATCCCAAGGTAAGCCTTAGGCTTTTTGTTATGGGAATCATACAATAACGGCACAAACATATAACATCCATGACCGAACCGGGATTCGAACCCAGGACCCTGGTTTGGCAGTCCGGCGTGGCAACCATCACACCAACTGGGTCGTCTATTATAATATGCCTCACGCTCTAATAGTAAATTTTGAACACTTCTATTTCGGTTGTGTGGTGTATAGGAAACTTCTTAGTTAACTCTATACAGCCATCTCCATGCTTGATGATTTTGATACCTGTCAATGTCTTGTCTAATAAATATAATAGCTTGATTACGTAACGAATATGTTTACTTTATCGGTATTTATTACTGGCGACGATTCTGAACCCATAAAAACATCCTAAAAACACTACAGAATATGGATAAAGTAAGGAAACATCGGGGCACCCTACGCGGGTTGCTCACACGACTCGACAACTACATCGAACAGAGGACGACGATGTCTGACGAGGACATCACCGCCCGCTCCCAAGGGCTGAAAGAGACGATTCAGTCACTGCGGGGAATACAAAAGAACATTGAGGACCAGACTATCGAAGCTAACGACGAAACCTCCTACGCACAAGAACAGGAATACAGATACGAGTTTGAAGAACTATATACTACAATTACAATGAAACTTTTGATGAAACAGAAACAAAACCAACAACAACAACAACACCAACAACAAGATCAGCGGCAACAACAATACGACCGTAAGAACTCACCAAAAATCAATTTCCAACCACTGCAAGACTCAGAAAAATTTAATAATTTTAGAAAGAGACTGGAAGTGTACTTCAGATTGAATGAAATCACCGAAACACAGATGAAGACCAACATCCTACTTTCCACCTTATCACCAGAACTTCATGAGAAACTCTGCGATCTGGTATGTCCAGAAGAGCCAATGAATATGACATTTGATCTTATTACCGAAACACTTGACGACTATTTAGACCCTAAACCTAGCAAATGGGCACAACAACACAAATTTATAACGAGAACACAAAAGTTCGATGAAACAGCAGCTCAATATGCAGCAGAATTAAAGAAACTTACAACCAACTGTGAATTCAAATGCCAACATTGTCAACAAAATACATCAGAAAGCTTTCTGTGCCTACAATTTATAAGAGGATTGAAAGATAGTGACGCACGAACGAGAATCCTACAAGATCCAACAGTATGTACATTCAAATCACTAACACAGATCGCAACATCCATCGAAATGGGTAAGGCAGAAAACGCAACAATGATCACTAATGAACAACTAAGCACCAGTCAAGAACACATCAACAAAATATCTACAAACAAGAATACTTACCGATCGAAGATTCCAAGCCCAAAGCAAATCACATTCAGAGATCTAAAAGGGAAATGTTTCCGCTGTGGATCTACTCATGAATCCAACACGTGTACTGCCATCAACGTAACCTGCCGAAAATGCAATAAGGTTGGTCATCTTGCCCGTGTTTGCCTGCAACACCAGTCCGACGCGAACTTCAACACAACCAGACTGAACACACATCAATTAGAAGAACCAGCTGTAAGCGATAACGATGACTGGAACGATATTAATGTGATAGTCGGAGAAGCATCTGAAAAGTTCATCATAACCGTACAAATTGAAAACACTACACTAAAGATGGAATTTGATACTGGAGCTACACTATCGTCAATGTCAATGCGAGACTACAGAAACCTAAATATTAAAAAAAGGCTATTCAAGACAGATATCAAACTTAGAACATATACTGGAGAAATAATCAAACCAGCGGGAGTCACATACGTCCAATGCAAATATCAAGAAAAGGAATTCCACGGGAAACTGTATATTATTAACGACAACGTAGACCCTATCTTCGGACGCAGTTGGATGAAGGAACTCGAGACACTGAACCTAGCAGACATAAAAACGGTACAACACACTGAAAACTTAGAATTAGATCAACTGTTAGAGCTTTATAAGACCTCAGTCTTCATGTCAGACCTTGGCGAAATACCTAATTACAAAGGACATCTTAACCTGAAAGAAAACACGCAGCCAATTTTTATTAAACCACGAAGAATACCTTACGCTTTAAAAACCAGAGTAGATGAAGAGATAGAACGGCTATGCAAACAAGGTGTCATTACAAAAGTTGACCATTCCGAGTGGGGTACCCCAGTGGTACCAGTTGTCAAACCCAACGGCTCTATCAGATTATGCGCCGATTACAAAGTCACCCTGAACCAAGTGATTCAAGACGAACAATACCCAATACCTATGATAGAAGATATTTTTGCAGAAATGAACGGAGGAAAGTTATTCTGTACACTCGACATTACGCAAGCGTACCTCAACATGGTGATGGATGAGGAAAGCGCAATGCTACAAACACTCAGCACACATAAAGGTACTTATAAAGTAAATAGGCTCATGTTCGGAGTAAAGGTCGCACCGAGTTTATGGCAGAAGTTTATGGATAAACTTTTACAAGGGCTAGAAGGAGTTAAATGCTTCTTTGACGACATTATCATACAAGGAGCAACAAAAGAGCAACTACTACAGAGACTGAAGTTGGTTCTAGACAAACTGAAAGAGAATAACCTTCGAGTAAATAAAGACAAGTGTCACTTTTTCAAAACTAGCATAAATTACCTCGGACATACGATCGACAAAGAAGGACTACACAAAAACAGAGACAAGATAAACGCTATAATCAAATCTGAACGCCCAGCAAACACCGCAGAACTGAGGACATTTTTGGGTATGGCAAACTTTTACAACAAATTTATACCTAACCTAGCATCAATCACAAACCCGCTGAATAACCTACTAAAGAAAGAATCAAGCTTTCGTTGGTCTACAGAATGCGACCAAGCTTTCATTCAAATAAAGAAGGAAATTTTGAGCGAAAGAGTACTGATACATTTTGATCCCACAAAACCTTTAGTATTAGCTACAGACGCATCACCACTGGGACTTGGTGCGGTGCTATCACATAGACTCCTCGATGGATCAGAGAGACCGATAGCGTTTGCTTCGAGAACGTTATCGGACAGTGAGAAAAAATACAGTCAAATAGACAAGGAGGCTACGGCAATATACTGGGGGTTGAAAAAGTTCTTCCACTTTATCTACGGCCGAAAGTTTATACTCGTCACGGATCATAAACCGCTGACATCCATTTTCCATCCACACAAAACCCTACCAGCGATGAGCACGATGAGACTATTCCACTATGCTCACTTCTTATCGGGATTCAACTACACGATTGAATATAGAACCTCAGGAAACAACTCTAACGCTGATTATTTGTCCAGATTCCCTATTGAAAACACTAAAACTAACAGAATTGACCAGAATTACAACTTTCAAATGCAGCAAATACATACTATTAATATTAATCCTGACACAATAGCGGCTGAGACGAAGAATGACCCCGATCATACAACCTTACTACAAGCATTAAAATCCGGAGCATCATTGAGAACGCTCGGGTATAAGGATAACGAATTTACCTTACACGACGGATGTATAATGAGAGGAATGCGAGTTCTTATTCCCAGAACACTTCACGAACGCGTACTCAATGAATTGCATCTAGGTCATCCAGGAATTGTGAAGATGAAGCTTCTAGCCCGCAGTTTCGTCTATTGGAAAGGGATTGATAACGACATTGAAACGAAGGTAAAATCTTGCAGAGCCTGCAGAATGCAACAAAACGAACCAGAGAAAGCACCAGTACACCACTGGGAACATCCTGATGGCCCATGGCAAAGACTTCACATTGACTTCGCGGGCCCTGTTTACGGGCACCAACTGTTTATTATTGTGGATGCATTCTCAAAATGGACGGAGATTATACCCACTAAGTCAACCACAAGCTCCTGGTGTATTCAGAAACTGAAGGAATTATTTTGCACCTTTGGGATACCTCAAGTTTTAGTCTCGGACAACGGACGCCAGTTTGTCTCAGAAGAGTTCGAAAGTTTCCTTAGAGACAGTATGGTTCGACACCGGACCTCCGCTCCATACCACCCTGCAACGAATGGACAAGCAGAACGGTTTGTGCAGACAGTCAAGAGAGTTTTGCGAAGTCGACACTACCCGCACATTTGTCAACTCGGGAAGCCAAAGGATGCACATTGTTAATCCGAATTCATGGCCCATAAAAAGGACAGTAATCGGTCTTATAAATTCCCATTTCCTTACATAATTTGCAAGCCTCTCGTACTTGAAGGACATCATTAACTTTTTGTCCCGTAGTAACATGGTCCAGAAAATATTTGAAAAAATATAAGACTTTGTCCGAAGAAAATATTAGGTAGCAATCTTATCTTATGGCTAGACAATATTTAGGTCTCTGAGGAAATAAAGCGCTGTCACAAATAATAAACAAACTAACATAAAACATACGGACACTTATTTTCAGATTTTTTTTCTGTCGACTTTTACTTTATTTTATAACGAGCTTTTACCCGCGACTTCGTCCGGTAAATTATATACCAGATTTTAAGTCAGATGATAAGCTATCAAACAAAGAAAGTTTCATCAAAATCGGTTCAGCAGTTTTTGCGTGATACTCGAACAAACAAACACCCAAACAAACAAACAAACAAACGAACAAACAAACAAACAAACAAACAGACAGACAAAAAATCCAAAAATTAGTGATTTGGAATCAGGGACATCTAAAAATCATATCGTAATCTTTTTTTGCAAATATCTTCAATTTACACACACACTTATATACACTTTTATAATAGTTTAGATTAGAGTTTACTCGCGACTTCGTCCACACAAATTATATACCATATTTTAAGATAAATCGTAATGCTAAAAAGTTTCATCAAAATCTGTTCTGTAGTTTTTGCGTGATGCTGTTACAAACAAACAGGCAGACAAAAATTTAAAAAAAGGTAGGTTTGGAGTCAGGGATACGTAAAACCCATATCGATCTCTTTTTTCATGTAAATATCTTCAATGTACAGACACACTTCTGTTACAGTTTTATAATAGTTTAGAAAATCATGAAACAAGCATGAAACCTAGGTTGACGCAATTTGTGCGGATAAGTCGCGGGTAAACTCTAGTTCATATATAAAAATAATTATCCGTAGTTAATTAGAAGCCGAGGTTTTACGCAAGTGGAGTGTCCAAAAGTGTGACTTGGGATAATATCAACATAAATGAAATATCACTAATATAAGACTAATATACCTTAGGATATCTTATCTACCTAAAGCACAACCTAAAGCCAAAAAAATATATGTTACAATTTAAAGCCAGATAGCGAAGGGTCAAAATCTACTTCAGTTTCTTCTTATCACCATTGAGGCTTTATTCCGAGGTTAGGATAAAGTAAGCACGAATTATATCGGAAGGATAAAGTAAATAGAAACTAGAGCGTATACACTTGGGACTGATTTCACTCCTACTTGAGCTCTTGGGCTCAAATACAAAGACCGTTGTACGTTGCTGTGGCAACAAATTGACCATTTACGTAAGAGTAAAAGGTTGGTCGACCAAAATAGGAAAAGAGTTTTTTGAATGTGTTTGTTGATTTCAGAGGAATGAGCATTAGGTACAATATTTCACCTTGACGAACTAAACATTTGATTACAATCAGAAATATACATATTGATATCGTTGTAAATATATAAAAACAAGTTTTAATAATTCAATTATTTTGATGGATACAAATTAATTTTAATTCGTTCTATTTTCGTACTATTGTCAGGCAATCAAAGGGCAATCAGTACTTATTTAGTATTTAGTATAAGAATTTTTATACTTTTATTTAAACTAAGGAAAATGGAACATTATTAATACTTTATAAAACACTTTTTAATTTAATTTTTATTTCATTTAAATGTTATGTAGTAATTTGGTATTAAAAGTTTTCGTTATTTAAATGACAGTTTACATTTTAGACTTTTACTACTTTGATACGACCTCCATTTTACTGTTAATGTAAAATTAAATAAAAATACTTATAATCTATTAAAAGATAAGCACTCTACGCTCTTTGAAATGTCTTCAGAGATAAGCTTTCCCTTTGTAATGAACCTGTTAGGTACTTACTCTTTGTATTGATTTCATCATATCAGAGTGTATGCATAAATAAAATAGGTCTCAAAAGCTAGAGCCGGACCTAGTAGGTACCTATAGTAATTATAGTACTCGTGCTAGTACTCTCTATCTATTAATTTTGTGCCCGTACGTACGCCTCTGGGATATTTTTCCTTGCACGATTTTTGAAGTGAAAACTTCTTTAGCGGCGTTGTGCACTTTTTGGAAAAATTGGTCAGACATATCCCCCTCTATTTCTACCGCGCGACGAAAATATAATGCCTGTTCCTGCTGTTTCGTTTTTAAGCGGCATAAATTGTCATGTTTGTGTACGATAGCGCAATAATGTATTTTACCACTTATATGATAGTACTTTTATACTAATAATCAAAGCAATTTGTGCGAAATTATTCCCTAACCTTTAAAAAATGCACAACGTTAATGTTCAAGTTTTCACTTCTGCCGGCACTCCCGGAGTGCAACCAAGTTTTTTAGGATTCGTCCGTCTGTCCGTCCGTCCATCCGTCTGTCCGACCTATTTAGGGCTGTAACTTTTGAACCGAAAGAGCTAGATCATAATCATAAGGTATAATATTCAATGTTTATTCAAATATACAACAGTCTAACCCCTGACATCATAGTTTCTGTAGTGTACAGCAATAAAGAGTAGTTAATGTGGAAAGCGCCGGTAGCGCCGTCTATCGGCAGACGCGGTCTGTGGTGAATATCTATCGTGCATTCGCTCGGTATTCGTGCACCGACCGCCGTGCTGTGCGGACGTGCGCTAGTCACATTGACTAGTGAAGACTATATCTGTGTTTCATTATATACATCAACCTCAACCAACCCTTAGTAGAAAGGTGTATTCTACATTGGCGACGAGGATGGGATTCGAAATTCACGTGAGTAAAGTGCTTATCAGTTTGTTGAGTGTTAAAAATTTAAAAATACAAACGGCGCCTACGAAATAAAATTACACTGTTCCTTTAAGGAAGCTAAGCGATTTATTTAAACACAATCGAAGACAGTTTCTGCTAGCGTTGCTTTATTTTTGCCTAAAGTTCACAGTGATAAAAATATATTTCAAAAGAAAAGGAAAATAGTTTTTTGTCCCGATTTTAAATCGTTTATTTGGAATTATCTACATACTGCATTTCTTTTCCCACATGTCGATCATCGAATGCTGATGCTGGAGGAAAGAGGGGAGACCAGACAGGAGTAAGGTTATGTGTGTGTGGGGGGTTAGACACACACTACATGTGGGACAACACGTGACGGCGCGGCGCGGCGCCTAGGATGGACAAATGTACGCCAGCTGTGGACATCAATCTTTAAGGTCACGTAATCATTCTGTATTACTTTAAACGATTAAAAGAATTTATTCAAAGCATTCCGCCAATATAAAAGGGCCTCGTAGTCCGTAGCTCCAGTTTCACTGCCCGTCACACGTGACTGGACGGAGTTTCGGTGCTGGTGGGGCAAGGGTGTCCTGGGGTTTTGGAGTCTCTGACTGCTCCTCGGGGAGTGTAGTCGTGAGGATATACTAATGCATGCTTTTAGTCCGTCATTATGGCCTAATAGGTATCCAAAATACGCCCATTAACCTCTCGTATGCCGGAAAAACCAGACACAATAGAAATAAATGGTTTTCATCATGCTGATCCGCGTTCTGGCATACCAAAGGTTAAGAATAGTGTCTTGATTCGAGACGAACAGGATTAGGTAACCAAGATATGCCAAGTGAGTTTATTCCAATAGTTTTTTATACTTATATTGACGCATTGTCATTTTTAAGTAATTGTCTTACTTCGTAGTTGTAATGGTCTCTAATAAAAGTTACTTATTACCATTATGCGTACCGAACATTCTACGTATAGAACATTCGGCGTAACGGATGTTCGGCGTAACGAACATTCAGCATAACGAACATTCGGCGTAACGAACATTCGGCGTAACGAACATTCGGCGTAACGAACATTCGGCATAACGAACATTCGGCGTAACGAACATTCGGCGTAACGAACATTCGGCGTAACGAACGTTCGGCGTAACGAACATTCGGCGTCACGAACATTTGACGTAACGAATGTTCTGAGTAACGTACATTCGACGTAACGAACATTCGGCGTAACGAACATTCGGCGTGACGAACATTCTGATGTCACAAAAACTTTAAGTTGAAATCCAAAGTTTAACGTTTTAAACGTTTTACTTATTGGACATTCTCAGTGTAGGTATGCGAGAACAATAATAATATACAACACATTCGGAGCTTATTTGGTGGTACTAGTTCATGAAAATATTTCAATTCAAACATCAATAGTACCAACATAATTGCCAATCATCATCATCATCCGATTTGTTACCGGAACTTGTTTGACGTAATTTATACTTTATAGAACTTCAATTCGGTAACCTTACGTTGATCTTATCTTTGCAACATTGTTAATGTCATAATTATGGATGTAATTACTCCAGGCGAAACTAATTAGTTTCTTTGGCTATTTGAGCAAGGAATTTTATATTTTAAGGATCAATGTTAATTCAGACAATTATTTACAAAAAGTATCAAAAAAGATCAGAAAATGATCAGGTGATTTCATATTAAATTTAGTATTTCTTGAAATACCTACTCACATTTTAACAAGAAACGCTCATCTCAGTTGAGAGAAGATTAATAACTATATCATATTCAAGCGTCATAACATTCATAACCAAACCGATAATACTGGTTAACAATTTTGTTCGCAGATTGTATGTTCCTAGATGTCACAGAGAAACCAGCCTTCAACAGGACGACTGCTAAGGCGCCGATTGAACCATACCTACTTGCTTTATTGCTTAATAAAGAGAAAATGTATCCAATTAATACTCCAATGATTACTCTGATATTGTCAGCTTGTAGCTGGTTAATGGTTAGTGGTTTGCCATGTACAACAAACAGTTATTAGCAACGTACAGCTGGTCATTCAATTGACATAGGCAGCTTTTAGCTGGTCATTCTATTGACATTAGAAACTTGTAGCTGGTAATTCAATTGACATTGGCATCTTTCAGCTGGTCATTTAATTGACATTAGCAACTTGTAGCTGGTTATTCAGTCATTCAATTGACATAGGCAGCTTTTAGCTGGTTATTCAATTGACATTAGAAACTTGTAGCTGGTCATTCAATTGACATTAGCATCATTCAGCTGGTCATTTTATTGACATTAGCATGTTTCAGCTGGTCATTTAATTGACATTAGCAACTTGTAACTGGTCATTCAATTGACATTGGCAGCTTTCAGCTGTTCATTTAATTGACATTAGCAACTTGAAGCTGGTCATTCAATTGACATTTGCAACTTTTAGCTGGGCATCAAATGCTATCAAATTTACTATCAGCAGCTTGTAGTTGGTCATTCAGATGACAAGTCAAATAAATAAAATAATTATTAGCAACTTGCAGCTGGTCATTCAATTGAAAAAAAAAAACTGTTATTTCATTATCAGCAGCTTGTAGTTGGTCATTCAGATGACAAATCAAATATATAATTATTGGCAGCTTGTAGTTTGTCATTCCATTGACTTATTGCACTTTCTTCTTTGTATAGATAAAATCGGTATCTTACCTAATCACTGCAGGCACTGCACTGCACTGTTAATTTATTCATTTGTATGTGTTAAAGTATACTATACTGTACTTGAACCAAATCGGTTAATCATAATATTTTAAATAAAGAATATAATTTCAGTGCAAGCAAGTCAAAAAACAAAATGATTTGCAGTTCTGTAATAATATTACGCCACGCAATTAAGTTGAAACAACAGTTGCACTTAATTCATGTACATTGTAATTAAAAATAGCATTATTTTCTTAAAACCTACCAAATGATATAACTGTATGGTTCTTAAAATGAAAACATTATTAGTGTTTAAATAATGAGTAAGTAACTAATGTTTCAGATAAATATCTAAGTATACCTTACATTACACAATATTTTCATGAGTTTCATGACGTTACATGTATATAATAGTTTATTTTATTTTTATTGTTATAGAAATGTATAGGTATGTATGTATACCTAATAACCAAACTACTCTTTGTAGTTACAAAATATCTCGTCACTTAATGCTTCATAGGAATTCTAATAATAAATAAGTAATTCAATGACAGAGATACATTTTAACTACAAATAACATAATATAGTTTTGCTCTACTGTAAGTTGATATCAGATAATTTGTTTCTAAAAAGAAATGTATGTATAAGGGAAATTAATTAAAATAACTTATTCACTGTTGAACGGCAGGAAATATTATGCCAATTTATAAAATTTATTTGGAATACTGCTTTAGTGACTGAATGCTTAGGTATAGCAGACAAAATAACTCATAGGGTAGACCACCATCAGACCCTTTGCTAAAACAATATTCGTGAGTACCAAGATGGCGGAATCAAATCTCAAGTTTCTAGTCTAGCATACTGTTGTAGTAGGCTAGACTTCTTTTTTATTTTTGGTTTATAGACGGAATGACTTACCAAATGGTGAGAGAATGACAAGCTTTTCAACTACAACAGTTTATTCCAATACTAATGGGGTAGAACTTTTTACAGACCAAAGGGGAAATAGATGAATAAGACAGGGCGTTGGCTGAAATTGTGCTCGTGGCATAGAGCCCTAAATGAGAGCGACAGTAATGTGTGAACTCTGATTTTTTACCTGCCCGTAACATTAAATTGTGACTACGTATTAAATTGCGAATCTTTTGAGTAATTGCAACACCGTCAAAGATCAGCATTAAAGTGGGTCAAAGAACATTGAATTGAATTATTACGATTATTATTTTAATTTAGGTATCAGCATTTTATCTGTATAGTTTGAGTTAAATTGTATCTATTTATTAAAAGGGTCCATTAAATTAAAACTGCTGATATCTCAAAACTAGTCTAGTCGACTAACTAAAGGTAACTACTGAACATAGCTGGCAACGAAAGCGACCTAGTGTACCTTACTTAATATTGTTGTCAGTCAGCGTTATATCAGCATTCATGAAACTGTACAATTATAGGGGTTATAGGACCATGCAACTATGAAGTTGTTAGCGAAAGCTAAAATATCATGCAACAATAAAATGATATGGGTTACAGAGCCATGCAACTATCAAGTTGTTAGCAAAAGCTAAAGGGTCATGCAAATAAAATAGCTGTGAGTGCTTAATTGCAATGGCTGGCACCCGCCAGAATATTTTGAGTCCATGAGTGTATGTGCTTATCAAAGATTCACTCTTGTCCTTACCTCCTTAATTTGATAAAACGGAAATGGAAGCGATCTTGAAGCAGTGACTTTGACTACTAGTTAGCCAAAATAAATAAATAAGAGATAATAAAGATCTATGGAACGTTATTTTTGTAGGTTTACTTACCTACCTATCAATAGAAAAACATTTTTATAGGGAAGGGATAGCATAGAACAGAAGTAACAATATCTGAAATATGCTAATATAATGAGATTGTAATTTCCATAAACATTGTTTATCGTTGAATTTGGTGTTTGACAATTTCAGATCAATATTTGATAAATATCTTTTTTCTGTAAACAAATTAGTCTCAATAAGTTATTCGTAATTTGTTTGATGTAATAGCATTGATAACAGTCAACACTGTATTGTAAATAAGATTTAAGAGATTAGCTAAACTGTGGAGTTTCTTGCGCCGCTTCTTCTCCACGGGCTATACCTTCCGAAGCGGTGGTAGATTCGAGTAAAGGTAAAAAATAAATTAAAACAAGAAAGGGATGTAGTGTACAGCAATAAAGAGTAGTTAATGTGGAAAGCGCCGGTAGCGCCGTCTATCGGCAGACGCGGTCTGTGGTGAATATCTATCGTGCATTCGCTCGGTATTCGTGCACCGACCGCCGTGCTGTGCGGACGTGCGCTAGTCACATTGACTAGTGAAGACTATATCTGTGTTTCATTATATACATCAACCTCAACCAACCCTTAGTAGAAAGGTGTATTCTACAGTTTCAATACATCTCCAACGTCCATCCCTACATAGATAGTTGAAATTTTCACAGAATGTGCGCTGTTACGGCGGATTTGCTAACAAATAATAAAACGGTACGGAACCCTGAATCGGCCTCGGTGCGCGAGTAGCCCGACTCGCACTTGACCGATTTTATTTTTATCGTTTTGCTTTTAGGACGTGGATTTTGTTTTATCTGTGTTTACAATAAAGTGTTTATTGTCGTGTGGTATCCAGGATAGAATAGCACAAACCCAGAGGGACGTCGTTATAGGCGTCGTCAACAACTCGGATGACAACATCGTATGGCTAACTGTGAGACATCGACCCCGACTGCATCGACTGTGCATCCGACCCCTTCTTTGATCGAAGTGGATTTCGGTTTCATTGCTTTCAGGAGTTTATAGATGAGTGTGTGTTGTGTTGAGCGTTTAAACTCAGGCACTTAAATTATATTTATTTAAGTGCCTGATATATGCCTGATATGTGCCTTATATTTTATTTTTAGCGATAAGACCGCCTGTTTTTGTGCCTTTGTATTTCCTGATTGTTTGCTCTCTGTATACTATGTTTTTTCTTTTTGGTGTGAAATAAAGTATAATTGATTGATTGATTGATTGATTGGTTATATTCTGTGTACCTGACTCAGTGTTGCCAGGTCAAATTTTTAGAAATCCAGTTAAGGTTGAAAAATCCGTAGAAATCCGTAGATCCCTTCTTGAAAAACCCGTAGATCTACAGACCATTTTTTAAATGCTTTATCTGACTATTTTGGAGTGAACTATCCCAACACATCGCTCTAAATAAACGAAGAAAGCGAAAATAATGACCAGACAACATGATCAATAAAATTGACTCTTTATTTTCTATTCTAATCTAACTTTACTTTCTGTTTCATTATCACTGTCTGTCTGTGTCATTCCTTTTGTCATACATGTTACAGTTAAATATTTCTGTCGTGTCTGTACAAGGACAGAAAGTAAAAGAAAAGAGTAGGGACGAGCCGTATTTTACGAAACACAGTTCAATACACAAGAAAAGTGAACATGAATTGATTATTTTGCGGCTGGGTATCATCTTATACAACAAATTGACGTTTTAAGGTCGGAATAAAGAAAATTTCTAAAAATCCGTAGATTTGCCATTGAAATCCGTAGATCCGTAGGCCAGGCCAAAAATCCGTAGATCTGCGGATAAATCCGTAGGCCTGGCAACGTTGACCTGACTGTTCAAGTTTTCAAAATGGTATCACACTTGGCACTTCTACTTTTCCTACTTAACAGTGATAATTTCTTTTTCTTGCAGATTTTTTTAGATTCCTTATTAAAATCTATAAGCGTGCAAAGCCTGAACTACGGTGGTTTAACACAAAGGAATACTATGGAATTATTGTTTTGAAATCTGGTTGTACTGTGAGAAACAAAAATTATTTCTACTGTTTGAAAAGTAAAAGTGCTAAGTGTTTTTGGGTTTTGAAAACTTGATTAAATGGGTCAACTTTTGAAAGAACTTGCCAGGTTAACGCTGTAAATTTTGTATACAGGGTGTAGACTTTTAGTTGCCAATGAAAGCAATTTTACCGCAGAAGTCTGACAGAAGATAGTGTTTTCTTTAAAAAGTATGGCATTAATCCTTTATTTTTGAATTAGATCCACTGAGAAGATAATTCAGGATTACGTATCAAGTATTCTCATGAAAAAACGTACGAATTTGTAGTAACTACATCTAAAAGATCAAGGTAGGGTGGAAATTAAAAAAAAAAAATATCTACAAAACAATGAAACTTAGAATTTTTGTTGTATTTTTCCCTGAACAGTTAAAAACTTAACTATCTCCCTGTTCTCTCTCCCTTCGGCTTGAGGTTGAATTTTGGGACATCCTGTAGATATAAATATAATATAAAAAATAGAATAAAGCATTGATATATAGCAATATAAATGATAGATTTTTATAATAAGTAGAAGTTTATTTTTTAAACATAATATTATATTTTAATTTTAATATCTAATATTAAACACTCTCTGCTGGCGTTTTAGTATCGGGCGATCACCTCATGTCTATAAAAGCCCAAACGCGCGATAAAATGCATTGAATCTCATAACCGCTAACATTACACCTGACAAAGTACTCAGCTAATATAAAATTATGTATATTTTACTACGATATTGTCATAATCCAGTCACAATTTCATATTAAACTTCAGAGCTACGAGCTTTTAAGATCGTTGATAATAATCTTGAGTATAATTTAATACAAAATGACCGAATTATAACAATCATTATCATCATCATCAGCCTATATAGGGTTATTTTAAATTAGTTGGCGAAACTGAACCAGGGCACTTGTTAATTTATTTATTTACGAGCTTTTACCCGCGACTTCGTCCGCATAAATTATATACCAGATTTTAAGTCAGATGATAAGCTATCAAACAAAAAAAGTTTCATCAAAATCGGTTCAGTTGTTTTTGCGTGATACTCGAACAAACAAACAAACAAACGAACAAACAAACAAACAAACAAACAGACAGACAAAAATTCCAAAAATTTGTGATTTGGAATCAGGGACATCTTTTTTTTTTTTTATTGAATAAAGAAATTTACAAAACACAACAAGGACAAAAACCCGTCCCACGAAAACCTGTAAGGGTTTATCTGGGGAAGGGGCGTTCACATTCGCGGACCAATTAGGTATTAATCTAAAAATCTAAAATCTAAAAATCATATCGTAATCTTTTTTTTGTAAATATCTTCAATGTACAGACACACTTCTGTTACAGTTTTATAATAGTTTAGATTAGATTTACTTTATTTTATTTTAATTGGCACAGTATCAAAAGACAATATAAAACATATGCTATACAAATATTATATCTAGAATAAGGCTAAAATTGCCTCTCAATAACAACTGCGCACAACATTATCTTAAAATCTATACATTATGGTTGGGAATTGAGAAAATAGTTATTTAAATGTTTGTAAAATATATCTAATAGAATTAACATATTGAGTCTGATTTTGATGAAATATATCGAAATCTTTACAGTGGTCGTTATATGTTCTACACATGCGTAACAAAGGGTTGTTATAAGAGATGTTATTTCTAGCTAAGGAACAAAGCAAGCAAACAGATATTGGTAACGACTTTTTCGAGCACATGGTCTCAGTGAAATGTGGTGAAGGATGTCCGTATCGAGCTTCGAGTTGAGTATCTTATATAGAATCAGTAAGTCGTTAAAGGATCTTCTAATCTCTTCTAATGATAATACCAATTATAATCAATGTTTATAATTGGTATTGATGAATAACAAAATTATTATTATCGTACGTAGGTACGCGCAGTGCGTACAGTACCTATGCGTGGCGCGGGCGGACTTCAAAATCAGATGATCAAGCGGGGGGTCATTAAGGCCACTCCTCCCATTTGCAAGGCTCTTGTGGAGCTTGGTGCAGTTAGTCGGAAGGTGAAGCTCGGAGGAGAGGATGAATTGGTGATACTTCAGATAAATAAATGCAACAGGCTTTACACTCGAAATTATAATGCTGGAATGATGCAACATGAAATATACACAATGATAATAAATTAATAATTCACGTTTTTCTTGCGTAAAATAGGTCTGTTATTTTCTGACGGTTCCGTTGTCCAGGAAGCACCGTGGAAGGCTCATAGATAATTTAAATAGTGTCGACCAAAGAGTCCGCCACATCACCCCCCTCGGAGAATCATGCTCCAGCATGATAATGATCTGGAAATCTAACCACGCGACCAGCTCGCGTGACTCTCGGTGGTGGGGTGGCGTTTGAAGTGTTGTCCGCTGCTGGTAGAGCGCCGACGTCGCGAGCCATGAAGGCAGGCTTCAGCCGGTCTACCGAAACTGTCGATGGCTTGCCCTTCAAATCGATCTTATAAAATTTGTCTTCTCTGGAAATGACTCTGAATGGACCAGCGTACGGTGGCTCGAGCGAAGCTCTCACTCGATCTTGCCGTAGAAATACATGTGTTGCAGTACGTAGGTCTCGAGGTACGTAGAAAGGTGAGTTAGCATGCCATGATGTAGGCTTAGGTGCCAGGTTTGCCATGTATGAACGGAGTCTTGTAGAGTATTGGCTGATATCTTCCGCAGAGTAATCGTCTTTGGGGCAAAGAAACTGTCCAGGCAGGCGTAGTGTTTCGCCGTAAACTAGCTCGGCGGGCGAAGATTGAAGATCCTCCTTCCAGGAACTGCGCATGCCCAGAAGGACTAGTGGTAGCACCTCGACCCATCGTGAGGATGTTGCATGGCACATGATAGCCGCCTTGAGCTGGCGGTGCAGGCGTTCGATGATGCCGTTTGCTGCTGGATGATATGCCGTCGTGCGGAAGTGGTGTGCACCAACCAAGGTAGTAAGTGCCTTGAAGAGGTGACACTCGAACTGGCGACCACGGTCAGTAGTCACTCGTGCAGGACAGCCGAATCTGCTAATCCAAACGGACACAAGAGCAGTTGCACAGGTTTCAGCAGTGATGTCTTTCAGCGGGATGACCTCAGGCCACCGTGTGAATCGGTCGATGACCGTGAGGCAGTACCTGTAGTCTTGAGAAGAAGGTAATGGGCCTACGATGTCAAGGTGAATATGAGAGAATCTAGATGAAGGGGTTAGGTATGATGAAAGAGGTGAAACGGTATGACGTGAAACTTTACTTTGTTGGCATTGCAAGCATTGCCTAGCCCACTCTCTACAATCCTTGCGAATCCCTGGCCAAACAAATCTTTGCGTGACCAGCCGCACTGTAGCTGAACCTCCGGGATGACTTAAGTTGTGCAAGGAGTTAAACACTTCACGACGATACTCCTGTGTGACGAATGGTCTGGGAAGTTTGTGCGACGTGTCACAATATAGCTTGATCTTGCTGGCTGGGATCGGTATTTCCTCAAGTTTAAGGCTAGAATTACCACTTAGGAGTGAACTGAGCTCTTCGTCTTTCTTCTGTGATTGTGCCAAAGAAGGGAAGTCTATAGATGCAATGTTACCTTCCATGCGCGAAAGAGCGTCTGCTACTACATTCTCCTTGCCAGAAACGTGTTGAAGGTCTGTAGAAAATTGCGATATGAAATCGAGCTGGCGCATAATGCGAGGTGAGCCTTTTTCGTTTTTTTGTTGAAATGCGTAGATCAAGGGCTTGTGGTCTGTGTAGATTGTATAATTTCGTGCTTCTAAAATGTGTCGAAAATGTTTGACGGATTCGTAGACAGCAAGGAGTTCTCTATCGTAGGCACTGTATCGAGTCTGCGTAGTGCTAAGCTTCTTTGAAAAAAAACCTAATGGTTGCCAAGAGTTGTCAACTCTTTGGTGAAGAACTCCGCCTAATGCCGTATCCGATGCATCGGTCATCAATGCGAGCTGTGCATCTGGTAAAGGATGCGAAATTAATGTTGCGTTCGACAAACTTTGCTTGCACTTCTCAAAAACATCCAATAATTCCTTTGTCCATGAAATCTCTTGGGTGCTCTTGATGTTAGGGCCTGATAAAATGTTGTTCAGGGGTGCGTGTAGGTTAGCGGCATTTGAAATAAACCTTCTATAAAAATTTACCATCCCTAGAAAACGGCGTAATTCTCGTACCGTTTTAGGTAGGGGGTAATTGAGAATGGTTGCTACCTTTGCTTCCAGAGGTCGTGTTCCTTTGGCAGTGATAGTGTATCCTAGGAAATTTACTTCTGCTTGTCCTAGAAAGCATTTTTTGACGTTTACTAGTAAACCAACTTCGCTCAGGCGTTTGAATAGAGTACGTAAATGTTGCTTATGCTCCTCTTCGTTTACTGAATAAACAAGAATGTCATCTATGTAAGAGAAACAGAAGTCCAGGTCTCGCAGCGTCTCATCCATAAAGCGTTGGAAGGTTTGTGCCGCGTTTCGCAAACCGAAAGACATCATAGGGAACTCGAACAAACCAAACGGTGTAGTAATTGCTGTTTTCATTATGTCCTCCGGGTGGACCGGGATAAAGTGGTACGCCTTCACCATGTCAATCGTAGAGAAGACTGTGCATCCGTATAGTTGCTGCGCGTAATCTTGTATGTGAGGCACAGGGTACCGATCGGGGATGGTTCTCGCATTGAGCGCCCGATAGTCTCCGCATGGCCTCCAAGCATTGTCTTTTTTCGGTACCATGTGTAGCGGGGACGCCCATGGGCTATCTGACCTGCGAGCGATTCCTGCCTTTACCATTTCCTCAAATTCCGCTTTAGCAATTTTAAGGCGCTCTGGAGCCAGGCATCGAGGACGGCAGAACACTGAGGGTCCTGGAGTTGTGCGGATGTAATGCTGCGTTGAATGTTTGATAGTCCTCGGGACTCCTGCTGGGCTGGTTAGCTCTGGGTACTCTGCAAGGATTTTATGGTATTCTGAATCACCTGTTATGACCTTGACGCTTGGTGTGGACGCGGAAGAGCGCGCTGAAGTGCACTTGATCGACAGTGATGTAACGCCATCTATGAGACGTTGGTAGCGACAGTCGACCAGTAAATTAAAATGTGACAAGAAATCCGCTCCAATAATGGGTCGGTCCACGTCCGCCACTACAAAATTCCAAGTAAAATGCGGCGTAAGCCTAAGTCCAATGGCAATGGAACCGTGCCATAGGTGCTGATGCTAGTCCCATTGGCTGCTGCTAAATCATACCCGGCGTTCTGTCTGCGCTGGCGTATGAGTTTGCGAGGGTAAACGCATAGGTCGGAGCCTGTATCTACAAGGTATTGAAGCTTGGTCTTTACATCTATTACAAATAAGCGGCTTGACGTGGTTTTACAATCAGATGCCGCCACTACTGATTGCTGCTCCCGTTTTCCGATTTATAATCGCAGGGTTTAACGCACTTGCGGGCTTTATCCTTGTGCACCTGATGGTACCAGCAGATATTAATCTTAGGGTTATACTCGCTACGGCTTCGCGATCTCCCGGAATTCTGACGCCTTCCTGACCTGCTACGTGAGCGACCTTGCCTCTCCTGCTTCACCGCTAGTGCTGCCACCTGCTTTGTTAGGTCATTGATGCACTGCATAAGAGAATCGTTGTTATTGGATAGGCTATTGACAGGTGGACGTGCGCCTAGGGGCTCCGGCGCGATCTCACTTACTCTATCGGCAAGTTCGGCGACTGAATCGAGGCAAGCGCCGCGTTGCGTGGCGATGATGGCTTGAACGTGTTGAGGCAATCGGTTAGACCATAATGAGCGTAAAAGTTCGTCAGGAACGTTCGAACCTCCTAAATTTTGAAGGTGTCTAAGAAATTGGGACGGTTTCCTATCGCCTATCTCCTCGTGCATTAATAACTGACGCACTCGTTTTTCACTGGACATTGATAATCGTTTAATGAGCTCTACCTTAAGCTTATCGTATTTTCCGGTCTCAGGCGGATTTGTTATTATATCTTTGACTTCCTGCGCGTAACGATGATCTAGCTGAGCGATCACATGATGATATTTGGTTGCGTCCCTAGAGATACCTGAGAGTGTGAACTGCGCGTCGGCCTGCGCGAACCAAAGTTCCGGTTCCTCCGGCCAGAACGGTGGTAGCTTCACTGCTACTGCGAATGCCTCCTTTGACGTAGTAGGTTGGTTCTCCCCGTCCATATTTCGGGGTGTCGCGGGTCACCACTGTGGAGCTTGGTGCAGTTAGTCGGAAGGTGAAGCTCGGAGGAGAGGATGAATTGGTGATACTTCAGATAAATAAATGCAACAGGCTTTACACTCGAAATTATAATGCTGGAATGATGCAACATGAAATATACACAATGATAATAAATTAATAATTCACGTTTTTCTTGCGTAAAATAGGTCTGTTATTTTCTGACGGTTCCGTTGTCCAGGAAGCACCGTGGAAGGCTCATAGATAATTTAAATAGTGTCGACCAAAGAGTCCGCCACACTCTCTTTCTTACAAGCAAACTTTTGCAATTAGCCATCCCGCTTCAATTGCGTGGCGCCGGTCGGAATTTTCCGTTTTCTTTGAAAACCTGTATGATTTTTTATGAATTTTCAAAAAATAAGAAAACCACATCATTCATTGTATTGTGAAGAATGTTGTAAATTTTCATATTCTTCTGATCAACAATGTAAGAGTAAAACGGTTACAACTGGAAAAAAAGAGGTGACTTTGGATTCGTTTTTCTTCAGTTTTATTAATTAAAATAGATTTCGAGACAAACCACATCACTTCTCATATCCTGTAGATTGTTCAGTTTTATTTTCTGCTTAAAAAGTGCCATAGTTAATGTATAAAATGGTTACAAAGTTACTCAAAATCGGGCGGACGCCCCTTAACACGTAATTTTACTTAGTAACAGATTCCAAATGCGTTTCTTAAGTTTCGCAGGGTGTAACAAAACACCCTGGTAATACTTAAGGGAGTGCTTCAAACCATCAAACTGAACAACTTTCACTATGGAGCCAACATCGAGAAAAAATTAAAAAAATCACTTGTCCCATACAAAACTGCAGTACCGATTCAACTAAAATGTGTGGGACAGCAGATTTTTTTGAATTTTTCTCGATGTTGGCTCCATAGTGAAAGTTTCTCAGTTTGATGATCTGAAGCACCCCCATAAGTATTACTAGGGTGTATTGTTACACCCTGTATACGTCCCACTTTAGGGCACAGGCCGACTCTCAGGGAAGTTGTATGAGCGTTAGTCCACCACGCATGGCGTGGCGAGGTTTCCTCACGATGTTTCCTTCACCGTTTGAGAGCAGTCAGTACATAAGTTAGGAAAACCTCATTGATACATGGCAAGTCGTTCGTCGATCATGGTCATGAATTCTGGTGCGGATTCGAAGCCACACTCTCATGATTGAGTGTTCATACCTCTTCGAAACGCCCCACTTTTTCCAGTGTGATGGGGAGTGAACCCGTTGCTACTTTAAATGGACAGTGGGTACAATACAAGTCTCGAAATTGAAGCATGCAGGTTTCCTCACGATGTTCCCCTCCGAAGCTCTCGTAAATAATAGCACCAATAAGATTAATGTAAATATCTGAATATGTGTGGAAATCTCAACTAACGGCACTGCATCAAAATAAAAAAGAAAATAAAAAAAATTAAAAAACCGCCTGCGTAAAAAGGGAACTTTATATAAAAACTGAAAAAAGAATAAAAGTCCAATAGTAGTCTAGAATTCTGTTAAAAAAGTAATATCGAAGCGACTTATTGTCGGGACACATTAAAAATTCTAGACGGGATTCCCAATAATGGGTCCCGATTCTTAAATTCACTATTTACGCAGACGGGTTTATAGATTAATTTTAAATTAACTTTTTTTTTAACACTTCTCAACGTTAAATCGTTATAGATCCTAAATGGTCATTCGAAATGAAAAAGAAAAACTTAAAGATGATTTTCAAATACCTATTCAATGATACCCCACTCAAAATTATCGCGTCAACATGGGTCGCCATATTGAATTTTGATTTACTGTCATGCGCCGATTAACGTAACAATAATCAAAATCGGCCAACGTAAGGACCAAGTGCCAACGTGTTTGGTCTCTAGTGTGCCACAAACATAGACTTATTATTATTACTAGCCACAAAGGAACAAACATACATTCCGTTTTTGAGAGTTACGCGGCTATTATTTAATATCGCGAACTCGAATACACCAAAACGCGGTAAGAACCCGTGTTTAATTCTAGATTAAACTTACATACATAACATACTACATAGGCTGATAAACACATTACCCTTTCTTTGCGTCGCGCAGTCGGATTAACACGTATGAATGAGACGAAATAAGTGTGTCAGAACCCTTGTGTATAGTCTCACCTTGCCCCCATGGTTTGAATTTATTTACTCGTTAATGTTCTTACTGCGGTGAAGTAGTTTTAATAAGATTTTTTTTATCTTATTTAATTATTTACTGTTTTCTATATTATTTACTTATAAGTATACTTTCTTTCTCATTGACTTATCTTATTATGTATACTGGTTCTATACAATTGATTGCTTGAATAAAATTGGCTGGTAGCTCTATTTATTACCTACGAATTTAGCTCTTATACAAATATTTAAGTAACAAGTATCGCGTTAATTTCTCTATGCAAGTAACCCACATGATCGATTTCTAGTATAATTATACTCAATGACAGCTGCGATTCTGAAACTTTTTGCTTCCAGAGCTTGGCTCCGTAAAATTCAAAATGAGCTTTGCTACGAATTGTGCTACGTCATGACTACGAGGCGCTTGCTACGCCGTAGCATTTTAGGTGCAAAGGTTTGGTGTAAAATGTAGCAAGGCTAAAGACAAATCACCGCACTTAAATTTCATTGTGCATAAGTTATTAGTACTTAAATTATAACTGGAAATATAGGAAAAGCGATCTGTAAGTATTTGGCACCTTTATTTGTATGAAAATGAGGTTCACATTGTGTTTATTCAATTTCGCGCGCTTTGTATGACTATTTTATGTTTGTACTCACTCTGGTAACGTCATCTACAGCTTATTACTTTTTATAAAAAACAGTATACAAACTTAAAAATACATGAAAGTGAGAGTTTAGCTTTATAGATTTTCAAACGTTCATTTTACTGAAAAGAAAAAATATAACCTACCTATATTATTATTGTAGTAAAAAAGACCCTAATAAATTTGCCTATCTAAATATGTGTATACTCATACACCTAGATTCATCATCATCATCAGCCTATAAACGTGCCACTGCAGGGCACAGGCCTACCCTCAGGGAGGGTGTATGGGCATAAGCCACCACGCGTGCCCAATGCGGGTTGGTAGACTTCATATGTACCAATGTGTTTTCCTAACTTATGTACGTAATACCGACTGCTCTCAAACGGTGAAGGGTAACATCGTGAGAAAACCTGCATACACTGAAGAAGAAATTCTGATGTATACAATCATTGGTACATGGCGTGTTGTCCGTGCGGTTTCGAACCCGGACCCCCATAATTGGGTGACCATACCTCTACGCAACGCGCCACCGACGCTTTCCTCGATTATACCTCATAATATTAAAAAAAATTGAACAATAGGTACAAGCAAATAGACGGCACTCTAGACGGCACTTTTTTCGGTGTCGTGCCGGATGAAGCCCGGATGCAGTCGCATCGCAGCGATGTTTATTGATGAGTCAAGTCTCATCGAATATTTATAGACTTCCCTTTTCTGATCTATTATTATCATGGTCATGAATTCGATTTTTGTAGTTTAAAGTAGAGCTATAGGTACATAGTATTATAATTATGTTTTTTTAGAATTAGGTGCATTATAAATAGTATTAAATGCTTTTTCTAGACTCGAGTGAATAGGATATAAGTACCTATTTATTATTATAAGGGGTGTAAAATTTAATATGTTACATATTGAACAACTTTACCATTAATTATTTGTAAGAGGAGGCCTTTGGCCTGTTATTGGGATTTTAAAGGCTATAACTAGTATAAATTGCCGATCATAAATTGATGTAGAAGATATTGATATGAAAAATACGATAATAACAAATTATAAACACATATCGGATCATGAGCAACTTATAAAATCAATCTCCAGACCACTTTTGAATTGGTTTTATCATTATAGTTAGTAAAGCCCCGGATCTAGGATTTTTCGAGCCTGGGCAAAAACTTTATTTTGGCACCCCTCCAGAGTAGCAATAATTTCTTCCCAGGTAGCCTAGGTCAATTTTAGATCGTTGCAATAATACCTAAAGCTTGGAGAGAGCGAATTGAGCGCTAGATTTTACTGCAATATGATTTGCTCGTCGCAATTAAGTATTATGGCAGAGTGTATAACCCATAGAGGTATTATACCTTACGGAATAGAAGAACTGACATGAGTTGTCAAATGAAACCGTTTTCGGACGTTTTCAGGACTCTATCGGCAGGGTAAAAATTCGATTTCTGTGTATAATTCTCAATCTAACGTCGTCTATCGTGGATAATTTAATAGTGTTAGTATATTTCACAAAATTATCTACGATTTCACTTTAGGTTCACGATTATTCACAGAAACCGATTTTTTACCAGGACTCTAAATTCCCAAAAACGGTCCTATAGCCTCGCGTCACGTATCTCTTTCTATTATACAGTGATGCCGCTAGGTACATCTCGCTCTCTCAGCTCTCTGTTCCTCTATTCTGTAGTATCATAACCTTTATGATATAACCATCTTTGCCAGCTTCCTGAGTACAAACATTCAAAGAGACTAGACGCATTATTGAATTAAATCTGAAAATAATATTTTATTACCATTGTCATTGAAATAAAAACGCGGCAGTTGCGGCCGTATTTTCCTGGCAGACAACCCGGTCGCAATATACGATACTCTATTAAAATATTCCATTTAAATCGGATCTCAATGAAATATGGGACCGAGAAGACATTTTATTTCATATCTTTAACTATTTCAAAGTAGTTATTGTTGTTACACTATAAGTTTGTATTCCTATTTATTTATTTGCATGGCTTTCAGAACATGTTTATTACAATACGAGCTTTAAACCCTTTCGTCCGCGTGGGTTACCCCTTTAGGGGTCGATTTTCGAAAAATCCTTTCTTAGTCCACCCCTACATGCTCTGTAGAATATATGTATATTCCTTTCACGGACCTGAAAAAAAGACGGACGTAATGTCACTCTAAAAAGAAGTGAAGCATGTAAGGTCCTACAATTTCGTTAGTTCTAAATAAGGGACCTACACTCACGTAGACGCACCAGTTCTAGGCGCAGGTCCGACAACCCGCCGCCATAATGGTACCGCGCGACAGGGCGACAGCACACACACTCATATAATGGGTGCTTCACTTTTGATTAGACGAGATTCCGTCCGTCTTTTTTCAGGTCCGTGATTCCTTTCATGTTTTTATTATCAGCGGTTTAGGCTGTGCGTTGTCTGTCAGTTAGTCACGGAACGCTTTTATAAGTATAGATTAATAACGATCAAGTTGGGAATACGCGTTAACTCCATTAACACTTTAACTGCTGACGACCTACGTGGTAGGTCAGCGACAAATGGGCCGCAGTGCGCACGACTCAAACGTTGAGTCAGAATTGTATGGCATTCCACAGTGTTAGCACTGCGCGAATATCATTGTTTTAAGCTTAGTAGCGAAAGTGCAAAGTCCATGTTCTATTAATCATATTGAGACTTTTTTTTACGAGTACATATCATCATCATCATCATCTCAGCCGATGGACGTCCACTGCTGGACATAGGCCTCCCCCAAGGATCGCCATAACGACCGGTCCTGCGCTGCCCTCATCCAACGTTTTCCCGCCACCTTCACCAGGTCGTCGGTCCACCGTGTGAGGGGCCTACCCACGCTGCGCTTTCCGGTACGCGGTCGCCACTCGAGAACTTTTCGGCCCCACCGGCCATCGGTTCTGCGAGCAATGTGCCCCGCCCACTGCCACTTAAGTTTAGCAACTCTTTGGGCTATGTCAGTTACCCTGGTTCTTCTGCGGATCTCTTCATTTCTGATTCGATCTCGCAGGGAAACTCCGAGCATAGCCCTCTCCATTGCCCTTTGGGTGACTTTCAGCCTTTTTATGAGGCCTTGAGTGAACGACCACGTCTCTGTTCCATATGTCATCACTGGCAACACACACTGATCGAAGACTTTCGTTTTAAGACACTGCGGTATTTGGGACGTGAAGATACTACGTAGCTTCCCGAACGCTGCCCAGCCGAGTTGGATTCGACGGTTGATCTCTTTCTCGAAGTTGGACTTACCTAACTGAATAGTTTGTCCCAGGTAAACATAATGGTCAACAACTTCGAGCGCAGAGTTTCCGATCATTACAGGAGTGGGTACAACATGGTCATTTGACATGATCTTCGTCTTGTCCATGTTCATTTTCAGACCAACTCGTTCGGAGGCTCTGCTGAGATCATCGAGCATTTGACTGAGCTCCTCCATAGTCTCCGCCATGATGACTATATCATCGGCAAACCGAAGGTGACTGATGTACTCGCCGTTTATGTTGATGCCTAGCCCTTTCCAGTCCAGAACCTTGAAAACATCTTCCAGTGCAGCGGTGAACAGTTTCGGAGATATAACGTCTCCCTGCCTCACGCCTCGCTGCAGTAGGATAGGTTTCGAGTTCTGGTCCTGTAGTCGGACTGACATAGTGGCGTTTTTGTACAAGCATTTCAGCACTTCGATGTACCGGTAGTCTACTTGGCAACGCTGAAGAGACTGCAGTACAGCCCAAGTCTCGATCGAATCAAAGGCTTTCTCGTAGTCCACGTACGCCAAGCAAAGGGGCAGGTTATACTCTTCAGTCTTCTGTATAACTTGCCGAAGCGTATGTATGTGGTCCACAGTGCTAAAGCCCTTTCGGAAACCGGCCTGTTCGGGAGGCTGGAAATCGTCAAACCTGCGCGCGAGACGGTTCGTAATGACTCTCGAAAACAGCTTGTAGACATGGCTAAGAAGGGAAATGGGCCTATAGTTCTTCAACAGGGCATTATCGCCCTTTTTGAAGAAGAGCACCACCAGACTTCTGTTCCATGCCTGCGGCGTTTTGCCCTCGAGTATGACGGAATCGAACAGCTTCTGAAGGGCCTTCAGGACCGGTTTCCCACCCGCCTTCAGAAGCTCGGCCGTAATCCCATCATCACCCGGCGCCTTGTTGTTCTTTAGCTGTTTTAGAGCCATACTAATCTCGTACAGGCTGACGTCCGGAATATCTTCTGTGTAGTGCCGGGTCAATCTAGCTCTTGGGTCGTTAGCCAGATCTGTAGCGGGTCTTCGTGTTGACGTGTATAACTGTCCATAGAACTTCTCAACCTCTCTCAGAAGCTCAGGCTTGGACGATACGATTCTGCCATCCTCAGTCTTCAGCTTTGATAGCTGGCTTTGCCCAATAGAGTACATACATCTCTAATATATATATATTTAATATCATAAATGTGAATGTAAGTTTGTTTGTTAGGCTTTCACGCGAAAATTACTTAACCGATCATCATGAAATTTTGTACACATATTCTTGGAGGTATTAGAAGTAACATAGGATACTTTTTAAATGGCTTAAATGCGAGAGAAGCCGCGTTTGAAAGCTAGTATTATATAATTTATTTACTCTATGATATTTATGTACTGGTACCTGTAAAAAGTCTTAATAACGTTTCTATTATAATAGCCTGATAATAGCACTGTATTTCTGTCAATATCAAGATGTTTGTGGGAGTATCTATTCCCGACTTACTATTCGTACGTACTACTATTATTACTACTATTCATTCGTACGTTCGTAGACGTATTCTACGACGATCCGGTTGGTGTGATGGTTGCCACGCCGGACTGCCAAACCAGGGTCCTGGGTTCGAATCCCGGTTCGGTCATGGATGTTAGGTATATGTTTGTGCCGTTGTTGTATGATTCCCATAACAAAAAGCCTAAGGCTTACCTTGGGATCATTACAATGTATGTGCCTGTGAGCATTATTTATTTATTTATTTATTTATTCCAATCTCGAAATTAGATGGCGCATTCCCGTGGCAAACTCAAAAGCGTACCGCGCTACCGCGCGAACACCGCACGAATGACACAACCGACCGCTCGTAGCCAAACATGCAACGTGACTCCTTTCAGACTTATTAGAATGCAACATAATGTATGTATACCTACCTAAACAATTATGCTATCAACATTTAATTAGGTAGGGAGAAGGAGGCAGCTTTGAACGCGGGAACATTTGAACAGTCGCAATAACTCGAGTAATTTACGTCGAATATTCATAGGAATACATTTTTAGAGGTGCTTATACCAAATCCCACCTAGGTCATATGATAAACTGGGCGTTTGACAAGTTTCAAAAAAATTAGAAGCCCTATTTGTTTTCAGTACCTCAACCAAGCACATTTGCAGAAAATTTGTAAGGTTTTAACTCCGTGGTTTGAAGAATGTGGAGAATACAGATCTTTTTATCTTAAAAGATATTGCATTTAACTTAGATGAAAGCTCTATACTATAGACATTTAATACGTTTTGAGAAAAAATACGATAACAAATTCTAACAAGAGGGTAGAGGCAGATTTGAACAAAATTCGAGGGGTAGATTTGAAATTATATGGGGCAGCTTAGAACGCATCCTAAACTGCCTCTTGGATTGTGCTCAAAGCTGTCCCATGTTACGTTGTGGGTAATTTATAAAATGCGGAATAAACCACTATAATATACGTTATGAAACACGTCTCATTTATGTAATATGCAATACCTCTCATTTGAAATATTCAAAGCTGCCCCATGGGGAACATTTGAACTGGTCAATTGTGCCCCAGATGCATTTTTTGTTATATCTTAGTTAATTATTGAATACTTATTCACAAAACAATGTAGCTTTCCAAAGAAAACGTAAGTTATTCATTAAAACATCGTAAACTCAAGATTTATGTGCATTATTAAATATTTCAAAAGTACCCCATGCTGCTTCAAAGGTACCCCACCTCTGGGGCAGTTTTGAACGTTTCCCTTTCGTCAGAAAAACACGAATAGCAGCTTTGTGTCTTCTAATTTCATCGTTTAAACAAAATAATTGTGTAAAGGGATAACTAAGGCAATAATAGTTTCTAAAAACATGGAGTTATATACGACAGAAAAATAATTACAGGCGTTTGATTAAAAATTGTTCAAAGGTGCCTCCTTCTTCCCTATTCATGTTATTGACGGAAAACAATTATCTTTCTTTATATACAAATCGTAATTGCTTCTCTGTGAGAAGCGTGACTTATTTGTTTCTTTATTAACGCTGCCAAATAAAGCTTAGCGAATCCAATTTCTATCATGCGTAATTAATGAAACAAGACAAGTACATACTAAGAAATAAATTGCTTTTGTCAAAATGTTTTCGTCAATTACGCAGATTGCAGATTGTTTCGATTTAATAAATTGCATTTTAAGAGTTAAAGAGCTTTCTTTTATGTTCCTTGTCCATCACCAGCGCCCGAAGGAAGAAGCGGTGAGGAACATAAAATTGATTTCGTAAATGGCTTTTTCCCTTAGTAAAGAAATACTATAATGGCATAATGGGGAGGAGGCTTATAAATACCCTGCAGTAGATCGACAAAAGCTGATGATGATGAAAGAAATATAAAATCAACGTATCTATTCTATTCAATTATTTCTGGGAAAACATTCGGACGACATTATACCTACTCTGATTTAATCGGGTACAGTAATACCAAATTTATTATAGAACCTTAATAAGTATGCATATAGGTATACCTACGCATACTTATTAAGGTTCTTTGGAAGAAATCGCTTTTTAGCGATAAGACCGCTGATTTTTTTACTTTCTATTTCCTGTCTGTTTACTCTCTGTATATTATGTTTTTTTGGTATAAAATAAAGTATAATTCATTGATTGATATACAGCCCTACGCAAGGAACGCATTTCCACTTCACACCTTTCCATCTCTCTTTAACTTTCCCAGATGCCTGTGGGAAGTTTGTTAACGACAGCCTATGTATAAGGCTATACAATAAAATACGTTATGTACTTACTGTACAGGGAGCTTCAGACTATCAAACTAAACAACATTCACTGCGGAACCAACATCAAAATCGCGAAAAAATAATCAGCTGTTTCATACATGTGGGTCGAGTCCTTGACGTTTTCTATGGAACAGTTTTTTTTCACGATTTCGATATTGACTCCGTATTGAAAGTTGTTCAGTTTGATGGCCTGAAGGCCCTTTGATTAATTAATACTAACTATTTCAGCTCTACTCTGTATCATAGAAAAAAATACACATTATCCTCTGTAACATTCTCCGCACGTTTTATGAATATTTATCTTCATAACTTTCATTTGTTTCTTCTTAAACGACTCATTCATCACATTCATCATGCCTTGTAACTCTGCTTGCTGCAAATTATAGAAATACGCATATACAAATTATTCGATTCGATTCGAGTATATATATTTTTTTTTTATGTTCGTGCCGTTTTGTTGTATGGTTTCCATATTAAAAAGCCTATAATGCTTAACTTGGAATCATTACAATATACGTGCCTGTGAGCGTTATTATTTTTATTTTTTTATTTTTATTAATTTGATCAAAGTTTAATTCAAAGTTTGGGATATAAGTATATAACACAATAGGGTATATGTCATCTGTGCCGATTCGAACCCGGACCTAGTCAAGATTGAGTTTCCATACCTCTCCGCAACGCGCCAACTGATAAATAGGGAACGGGCATAGTAGACATTGACAATGCCTTTTAAAATACGTACCTACTCGTCTGGGCTGGTGCCATATCAAGTCTAAAACTATAAAGCCGACCGAGTAAACGAAGGAGTAAACCCTAGTCTTGTGTACATAGGGTACCAAATGTAATACACTCGTGATAATTACGTTCAAACCACCTTACAAAGCTGCTGGCCCGAGGCTTTTGTATCCGAGATAAAAGGTGTCCGTTCTTAGGCTTTAAGGCACCTTTATGTGACAGTTAATCGAAATCGGTCCAAAGCTGAGCTGATTTGTATAGTAGGTAAAGTTGTAATTGTAACAGACAGCCAAATTAATTTTCGCATTTATAATACTAGTGAAGATGTCTAAACTAAACACAGGGTTTTACTTTTGAAGGTAGGGTTGGGGATAAAATCGTTGTCTCCTCAGAAAGCTGGATTACGAAGTAAATTAATATTTCTATGGTTAAAATACGTCTTGGTATTAACTTGTGTTATTTGCTTGTATTTGTGATAGTATGTGTCAAATAGGCCATCTGTTGTCCCAGCATCTAGAGTTGTAGTTTTGAATTTAGTGTGAGTTGGATTGTTGGTAGGTACTAACCCTTTAGTTTTAGCGATCTGTGGTACTAACTCAACCTACCTGGAACCCTAAACACATTTAATCAGTTTATGGCCCCATGTTTTCATTAAATGCCATTGTAAATGTTTAAGATACTGTAAACCAATAACCTCTTAAGTACACCTCAATAAATGGAGGTATTCGACAGTTGGAATGGTCCATTATCGTTAACACGCATCGCTTACCACGAAGGGAATAAATAGAAGGTTACATAAATGTCTAAAGCGAAAGTAACATTACAAAAATAAACTCCATTTTCAGGTTAGTAAAGTAGAAAATGTCTATATACCACATTGTGAAAAAAATACAATTCAAGCCGAATTATGCCTTGTTTTGATGGCTCCATTTTTCAAGCGGCGTTTGTATATCCTTCATTATGTATGATCTAACATACAATCTGATGTGTTTCCTCGTGTAACAATTGACTTTTTAGTTGAAAATACATTTTACCTCCATAAAAGTGGAATGTTGACAATATGTAATATGTAACTCGAGCAATACAGCTTCCAGGAAGCTGGAATAAGGTATTTTGATAACTTCCTTACATTTTTGGATGAAGGTTCTGGCATATATATGAGTAGGACGCCCCGCCCTACTTCAGGGAAAAGGATAATCTTTAAAAGGCCTCTCAATAATGAGAGTGGCACATTAGCCCAGTCATTTTACGGTTTGAGCCGGGACTAATTACTAATTGCATTTTTTTTTCGCTATAATATTGAGGAGTCAATTTGAGCTTAGGAATCTACGAAAATAAAAAAAATATTACATCAGCAACAGTTCCAATTCTAAAATATATATATTATCTCGTTCTAAAAAACCTAATGATAAATTTATTTTGCACATATTTAAGGCTTTACCATCATACATACTTCAAACATGGTGTAAATATTTTTATCTACTTAGAAGGTTTTGAAAAGTACATTCGTATTTTCTAATAAGTACCTCATTTTTTTAATTTTAATGCCTATTTTATTGATCAAAAATAATGTATATTGTTAAATCTAATTCAAATGAGTGCATTGGTATAATATTATTAATTTTAAAGCCTTCTGGGACACACAATTTTGATTTCTATGTTGCGTAGCAAATATTTTTAAATACGGTTTTATTTTTTTAAATACGATGTAAATTGAAAGAAGATGTTGTGACAAGAATAGAGAAAGGTATGCTTCGTTGGTTTGGTCATGTGGAAAGGATGAGTGACAGCAGATGTACGAAAGAGATATATGTTGCTAATGTGAGTGGAAGTGTCGGCAGAGGGCGCCCTCGTAGGACGTATGCTGATCAAATCAGTTGCGTCCTACAAAAAGGGGAGGTGCGGAGTACTCGAAACCGACGGGCATGTATGAAGAGATGTATGGATGTGCATGAGGCAAAAGAGGTATGTAAAGATCGTAGTAAGTGGCGCGCCCTGGTCTCTGCCTACCCCACTGGGAAAGAGGCGTGACGCTATAGATAGATAGATAGATGGTTTAGGATAGTATTTTTGACACTAAATGGTGCCAGTTACAGTTTAAAAGTCCAATTAATAATTACTCCCTACCCCGCCTAACAAAACTCCGTAAAATGACTGGCCTACATTCCTTACCAGGTTTGGTGGGTGATTTTGTCGCTTTTCTTACGAAGTGGCCTAACCGACATCTAGTATATTGTCCAGGACAAGCTTTTTTCGATTGTGCGCTCTACACTTTTTTAAGCAAATAAAGCTCTGCAGCTTGCTCAAATAAAGTATTATGAAAATAAAATAAACACTTTTATAATCTGTGATTCAAGACCGTTTTGCAAAATGTAGATTGTATTATTAAAAAGTTTGTATTTATTGAATTAAAAATAGCTAAAACAGATACGACACTTCGTAAGAATAATTGTATTTCTGAAATAACTAGTAAATTGTAGAAGATATCCAAACGTCGATTATATAGATCGATAGAGCTTCAAAACTAGCTTCAAAAGTACATTAGCATAGTATTTTTAGTGCAGTTACTTAAAAAATTTCAGATAGGTAGATCACTTCGTAAGAAAAGCGACGATTTTTGGACTTAGCTAATTAAATCAGCAAACATTGGTACCAACTGATTATTATTTCAAGCACAAAGATCAATAAAAGATGCTCTTAGGATATTTATCCATAAAATTAAAATAAAATAAGATAAAATGTAAGCTAGTTTTTAAGACTAATAAGCTAAGAGTACAATAAGCTTTTAAATACAAAAAGTTTTATCAAAATCGGTCCAGTAGTAGTTTTGGCTGAATCCTCGAACAAACACAGAGTCTTTACAGTACTATTAATAGTGTAGATAATTCACGGCTGTCCGACATAGTTCGTGCGCTACGCCGCACTAGTGTGGCGCTAGTGTCGTCACCATCATCATCATCAGCCTAGGCGGGGCGAGGCGCTAGTGTGGTGTACATAGCCAATACGCTGTCCCGCTTGCACGCTTGCGCCTCCTATAAATGTGCTTCTTGCTCGGGTCCCCTTAAGTCTCCCCCGAAAGGGGGGTGAAGGCAGGGAGTGTCCGTTCTGTATGTAGAACTATAAGACTATTACCTATTCTGTGGAAATGGTTAAAACTGCTGTTACCCATTGAAATACGAAACCGGCGGTCATTCTTCGAAGATAGGTTTGATCATCGAAATACCTACTGTGCGACACGAACATCTGCCTCAACAATGCAAATAATGCCATATGCCTACATAAAGGTAGGTATTTGAAAAGGTTCGGCGGCAGGGTAGGCGGCAGGCACTGTGGACATAACATATGAACGTAAAGGTACGTGGTTATAACAATAAAACATCCGTACTGTTGCCGTTCCGTATCGGAACACGTATTAAAAATTTAGATTTTTTCAATTGTTTCACAGTTTTACAAGGCAAGGCATTTTTTGCTGGTTAAAGCCTTTGACCTTTGAGGTCTTTGATGATCGGCGGGCTCTATATGTACAAAAATATTTCATGAAAAAGATAATTTTTGTTCAAAACGGTATAATTTTTAGATGTTCCGTAAAACCAGTCTCTGGACATTTCCCCTCAAACATTTGTTGGTGTTTTAATATTTAAGTTCATTCATTATGAATTACTAAATGTAACGGTAACGTCGATACGCTCAACTCTATTCAGAGTAATGTAAGCAGACAAGAAATTCCATTAGCGAGAATTATTACACTGCGACACATCAAGATTTACAAAACCAACATAAGTTGGCCGCGCATAGGATGAATAACGTATAACGTCTCGCGGCCAGCTTATTTTTGGCTTTGTATAGCTTGATGTGTCGCCGTGTGTACATAGTAGATATTCAAATTATATTTACTGTAGTGCTCCATCGGGTTTAGTGCCTGAAATAATTAAAATAAAGTAAAAGTAATTAAAGTAAGTTTAAAGTATTCATTTAAAGACTTTTTGCTAGTTTGTTATGCATTCTGACTCTCGTATTATTTAGCACATAGACAATTGAACCCTTTGTACGTTCAGACAGCCATGTCCCGGAACGCATTTTAAATAAATAAAACCGGTCAAGTGCGAGTCGGGCTACTCGCGCACCGAGGGTTCCGTACCACACCACCACAGAACACAACATTATTAACTTAGAAAAAAAAACTTTTTTTGTCCGGGACGTTTAGCGTTAGACCGATTCACACTTGGCCGGTTTTTAGTATTCTGTAGAGTTTGCTCTATAATCACACTAAGTTTGACGCTTGTATGTATTACCGTTTTTACGATAGAGCGTGAAGAAAAAACGTCGATAAAAACTAGTTTCTTGTTGAGAACCCCCCTTAATTTTTAACTTTTTACATTTTTATTATTTGTTCACAAATCCGCCGTAACAACGCATAATCTGAGAAAATGTCAAATATCTAGCTATTACGGTTCAAAAGTTACTGCCCTAAATAGGTAAGACGGACGGACGGACAGACGGACAGACGGACGGACGGACGGACGGACGGACGGACGGACGGACGGACGGACGGACGGACGGACGGACGGACAACGTAGGCTTAGTAATAGGGTCCCGTTTTCACCCTTTGGGTACGGAACTCGAAAAACAAATTAAACATTGATAATGATTAAAACGGTAAATTAATGACAAAGTAAAAATTTGACGACGAGCCAGCAAAAATGAAGCGGCGCACTACCGTACCTTTTCTCGAAGAGATTCGGCGTATTTTTGAGTGCTCATAACTTCGGTTTAATATAATTATGTGAATATAGTAGTAGGCCTACTATAAGTTTTCACTGTACTTTACTACTTACTGTAGTTGCGTCACCACTTTTGTATGACAGAATTAGTTCTCAACGTAGGTAACCAACCGGAGCGCTATACGAAATTCAATACAAAAACTACTATAGTACTGTAGTATATACAGTGTAATCTCATAGTAGGCCTACTGAACCAGAATGGCGAAGTCAGAAAAAAATTTGATACCTACCTAAATTGGTACTGGTCGGTGTGGATATAAAATTATGCTCAAATTGTAAAAAAGATATTGAAAATAGTTCTCCAGACGACAGCTGATCTCTCGAGTGGTTTCACAGAACAATTGCCACTATAAATCCAAGATTTCCACCAATATAAATTTTCCATCTTACACAATTGAGAAATGTTAAGTTCGATCAAATCAATCAAGGCATTTCTAAAATCGAAAACCAGTTTCAAATCCTTTGAATCGAAAGTTAATGGAATTTCAACTTTTAACTTGAGTTTCAACTTGGGACAATTATTTTCATAGATCAAGAATTTCAGTACCTACCTTAATTATTTTGGCCCAAAATTGTATAATATATCTATGACTCACCCTAATATTCCGCTAACTTTCCAAGATGGCTGCTGTAAAGATAATAATGTGGGTCGGGCTTAATTAATATCTTGAACAATCGATACAAGTGTTCTTTCGACTACATCGCACCGAAATGGTTTATGCCTGTTTGCCCTACTTCCAATACACTATTCTATCAGGAGCGATAATTGTTCAAACCATCAAACTGAACAAGTAATACTATTACATCTAAATCACTGAACTAAATTTCCTGTTCCTCCTGAGAAACGATAAATACCAACTTCTCCAGATTATTCTGTTTGGGAAAATTTTGGGAAAATATAGACAATATCTATGCCAGCTTCCTGGGGAAGACGAATGCCTGGTAGAAAAAGGACGTCCTGGCTTAAAAACCTGTCGAATGGTTCGATGTGGACACAACCTCACTGTTCAAGGCCGTAGTCTCCAGGGTTCGAATAGCCCTATTGATAGCCAACCTCCGATAGGAGATGGCACCATAAGAAGAAGAATACACTGAAAAAAATGCGAGTCAAATTTATAAGAAGTATAATTTGAAAATAATTGAAATGTCGTTATTATTGTTTACTAAAAACAAATGATGGTTAGTTGTTACAACAAGCCGAATTCGATTAACAAAGTTCTCTTAGTCGGAGAAGTCATGATGTTGACAGGCTCATATGAATTCATGATGTTGGTTGAAGTAAACAAATTTTTTTTCAGTGTAAACTAACGCCTTTTGTTGGTTGCCTCCTTCTGCCCAGCGAGGGTGAGGTAGAAAATTGGTGGGAGGCAGGGAGTGTTCGTACTTGACATATTTGACGACCCGGTTGGTGTGATGGTTGCCACGCCGGACTGCCAAACCAGGGTCCTGGGTTCGAATCCCGGTTCGGTCATGGATGTTATATGTTTGTGCCGCTGTTGTATGATTCCCATAACAAAAAGCCTAAGGCTTACCTTGGGATCATTACAATGCATGTGCCTGTGAGCGTTATTTATTTATTTTATTTATTTGTACTGTTTGTAGTACCATTTACTATTTATTACACTATGCACACGTGCTAGCTACCTACACGTGCGATCAACTGCTTAGAGTAAACGGAATGCTGTTGATGTGAATGCTTTCTGGGCTGTAAGACATGTAAGTTCATATAATTTTTTATAAAATGTACTTAATAAAAAAATCTTTTCAAGTTTAAAACTCAAATAGCCTTAATACATTCAATTTAAAGTATTAAGCTTGATTTCGTTAAAGTAATTTAGGTAATACAGGGTGTAAAATAACGTACATATTTTACGGGAGCTTCAGACGATCAAACTGAAAAACGTTCATAATGGAGACACAGTTGTTTTATACAAAACGTCAACGGCTACTCCACCCAAAGAAAAACCTACTCCACCCAAGTGTACTAGACAAAGATAAAATATATAAAGCAAGACATAGAAACGCTACTTGACATCCATTCATACTTATGACAACCGCCCATTAGAATAAGTGAAATTTCAATAGTAAACGGAACCGTCTTGAATCATTTTGTCACCAGACCTCCAGCTGGAAGACACAGCTATTTCCTTACGTTAAGTACGAATTTTGCTTGAATTTGCTTAAAAAGTGGTGATATTTGTTTGACAGACTTAACAGATTAACGTCTAATCTAGCTATGTCACTCTTATGGCAATCTGTGTGCGACTGTAAGGAATGACTATACTTACAGGTTTTTGTACAGTTTGATATTGGGTAGACCTGGTAGTAGCATAGCCGTTGACGATTGACGTAACAACAAACGGCTGATTTTTTTCTCACGATTTTCATGTTGGCAATAGTGAAAGTTGTTCAGTTTAATGGCCTGAAGCACCCTTTGAGGTATGTAGCGTATTTTTTACACCCTTAACTTTTCGGTTACAATGAGCGTTTTTCTTTTGGTTTTCTAGTGGATCGATAGATGGAGTTACGGTCTGTGCGAATAAAAGTCAAAATATCAAAATGTGTTTCTTTAAAATAACAAAGAGGGAGAAGATGATCAAAAAGATGCCAACTCATCTTTTTATTTAATATTTTATTATTTACGAATACTTATTCGTAGTTTACGAATCATTTTAATCGAAAATATAAAACTTTTTACGTCTGACATTGTTGTATGGGCTCGATCCCTTGGCCTTTAAAAAAAAGTCTGGCACAGTCTTGGTAGCAGTCTTGACATGATTTTGACAGGATCAGAAGTGCGATTTTTGAAAATCATACGAGCGACTTGGCAGTAGAAAATGTCAAAATTACTATGGAGATTATGCATCTTTCTACTGCCAATTCGCTCGTATGATTTTCAAAAATCGCACTTCAGGCCTACGTCTCTATGGAGGGATAATCATGTCATCTGTCGAGTTTTTTAGGAACTAAATTTAAAAAAGAAAAGAAAAACGCTCATTGAACAAAAGTTCAAAACTAAAGGTGGCTTTAATAAATTCTAGTTTAATTTAAACAAGTTAAAATAATTTATTAAGGCATAACTAATCGATTAAAAGATGAAGGTGTATTGTGATTAAAAGTTTAAGATATTTCGACCCATAGTGATTAATTGTCTAACTTTCGGTTGGTTGTAACGGGTAACTTTAATAAGGCTTTTATAATTAAAGCTCTTTCGAGATTCTCTTAATTGTTTAGTAAACGAAAAGTATACGAGTAGTAGGGTAAAATTGGGGGTCCTGCATCACTTCACCTCGCTTCGCTCGGTTCGTGCTGCAGACCCCCCCAATTTTACCTGATGATTACATCCATCAGCTCATACTATGATTCATTGTAGTCCTGCCTTTTCAATCTTTCTTAGCTAATACATATATTTGTGTAGTATTGTAGGCACCTGGTTAACTGTTCAGCATCTGATCTCCATCAAGTCTACGAAGTGTCTATCGATTCGAAGAACTTTGGCCGATAACTTAATACCTTTACGCCGTTGACTGTCCTTAATGAAGTTGTTATGAGGTGATAACAGTAATGCGGAACATTGTTCATTATTTTCGATTTTAACTTCCCACCCAAACATCTTCCAATCATTAATAATTGTAACTAAAACTATATCTCCCACATTTAAATCCATTTTAATAATTATGTAAATTTCAATAGAGGTATATTTTTAATTCTTTTTATTTTACCAGCGTTATAGCTCAAATTCGTGTACCCACGACGACATATTGAGCTATACAAAACCAGCATAAGCTGACCGCGCAACGTTATATGTTACTCGACCTATTAACGGTTAGCTTATTTTGGTTTTGTGTCATTTTTGTATAGCTTGATTGATGTGTACCTACATTATAGATTAAACTTCTTAGTTATAGCACATGAGCTATTTATATTTCAGTATTCGTAACTAGCTTCATGACAATAATGTCAGGAAAAATACGATCGTATTTATATTATACTTATGGGAAAAATATACAATAGAAATAAACCAAAAATTTATAAAATATTTTTATTTAAACACCATTTTCTTAAGCAAGTTACATTTTTAAGTGAACAAATGGTAGGATGATATATACAGTTAAATACATCAGTTGATAATCTATAATCTTCATATAAACTTAACAATTTAGGACAGTTCATATTTTCTAAGTTAATTACATCATCACGATTTAAAATATTATTTATCCAAGTCACTTTTTCTACACCCTTACAATAAATCATTTTATCATCTAAGAAATCTTCAATATATGTTAGATAGTTTTTATAGGGAATGAATCCATCGTTCCAGTATATCTTTCTATTCTTCTGTATCCACCATACTTGTTTACGTTCTGATGTTGTTAAATTATGCAATGGGAAAGGAGGTTGAATAAGAAGGTGCTGTATTTTATCGTTAAAAACGATAGCAATTTCCTTTACAATAAAGCCATTATTGTCTGTATTAAATCCTTGAACATCAACTATTGCTGCTGATATCATGTTAGCTTTCGCACTATATTACTTAAAGGCTTGTACTCAACTAAACGATCGTTTATGATTAAACAGTAAGCACTGGTATTATCAGGAATATCCTGTGATGTTTCAATTTCTAAGCGAACATCAACTGGTCCTGATTTTAAATTTTCGTTTTGCCTTGAACAATCAATTACAAACAAAGGTGCTTTTTCTTTAAACTTTTGAAGATCAAGCAACGGATCTATAGGAAGATTATAAAACGACTGGCGAAATCGGGCATACATGTCGTATAATATACTGTATTTGTTTTCGCCAAATTTCAAATTAAGGGCATCGTAAGGGTAATAGTAAGAATTTAAGAATAACGTTACATTCGTTAGGTTACAATGATCAAATAAGGCATTATCTCTTAGTTTATTATTTTTTCTGTTAGTTTGTAACCCAAATACGATGTATCGAGGTTTTTCTAGCTGTGAAGTTGTCTTTACAGACCATGAATGTTTGGTAGTCTTTGGTAATAAAGGATATTCGTATAGATCCCAATTTCTAAATGCCATTTGAATAGGTTTATCTTTTTCCAAATGTTTTAGCAAAGTAAGCCTCTGATGGTCTGACACTTTGACATGCGGCATTCGCCATTGCACTTTTTGTAAATTAATTTCTACGAAATCATCTTTTTCAATCACGATACTGTTCAAATTTGTACTACTTCTATTTAATATGAGCTCATGTTTGCTATTTATTATGATTTTTCTGTAATCCTCAGCAAAACCTAATAATTTATTTAATGGTAACAAAACACAAAATTTGCCATCATGATTATGAAATCCCTCGATGTTCCATCCCCACATTTCTGCAGCTTTGCTTTCTCCACTATTCATAGATACTAAAGATTTCATCGTCGTTGTGAGTCCAGCATTTCTAACCCGATCTATTTCAACTCCATTCATTTCATACCTCACATCTTGGAAGAGGAAGGATATAGCATTATTTATTAACTGTACTTTCTTCGTCTTTATTGTACCTGTTAGGGCGTCTTTAGCCGTTACACAAAAGGTACCTTCTATGTATATGGCGCTGGCGGAAGGTAATACGTAAATATCTTGTTGATGGATAGGTATTCGAATTTCATCATTTTCTTTAAAACTGTTATTGTAGGGGTTATAGGTATGGATTTCATAACTTTCGATAGAGTTATCATATTGGGGATGATCAGAAATATGGAAGATGCTCATGTTTTGAATCCTAGAGCACGAAGAAATTCTTTATTACTCTTTGTTACTTTAACACGTTTGGGTTTTGTACGTCTAGCTTGTTTAGCGCTGCGATTGATAATGGTTCTTTGTTTATTATGACACCGAATTTTGTTAGAATGATTATCGTTGAATAAAATCATTTTGATTTTCGTAAGTGAAGACACAGCTGAATATTTTCGTTTCTAAAATTAACGAGTTCTCCCTCTAAATTTAAAACTTTTACTGTAATTGAAGAAATACGATTTTTTCTTATCGGAAAGTAAATTAAATTTTTAGGTACTTCTATAAGTTGACTACCCGGAGGAACATTGAGCACAAATTCATGAATTATGTGCGTAGGTAAACCGTTTGTATACGATCCCTGAACAAGATCACATTCGATCCGTAACACAGACACCGGAATAATGCTTACAGGATGGACTGATTCATGCCATTTATTTGATTCTAATATCACCTCTGGGAACCCTAGTAACTTACCTATACTATTTTTCACTCCAAAATTGATTTGTTCAGAACAAAATAAAGAACATTGAAATGTGTTGTTGTTAGGCACGATTTTTATCTCACAATCTTTTGTGTTTCTTTTCAGATAATCGTTCAAATCAAACAAGTCATATGTACCGCAAGGAATTTTGATTTTATTTTGCTTACCATAAGCAAATACATTATTACTATCATTAATGTTAGGTATGGAATTAAAAGAAGAAAAATATAATAAACCGCACTCATAAGTATTATCGTCTAATATTAAAGGAGGAATAAATTCGGATTGTAGGATTGATTCATTTCCAGTGATTGTTACCGTAATAGACATTATAATTAACTATTGTATTAAGAACGTGCTATTTGTTTAGATCCCAAAATGATTTTAAAAATTTAATACACAAGTGACCGCATATATAAGGATTACTTTTTTGTTCGTTAGTATAATTATAAAAAACATCAAATCCCACATATTTTAAAAATTCCTCTGGTGGCTTTAAATTACCGTAACTGTCAAAATATTCTACATAGCTATTTAGTTTTGCATAGGCTACCCAATGAGTACCAGGATTCTGAGAACTATCAAGATTGATTATGCCACACTCTTTTTTTAATGGATGTATTGGTAAGTTATCCCTCATGTACACTCCTCTAAAATGAGGAATGTCTTTAACGAGTTTGAGTATATCAATATTTGTAAGTGCTCTTTTGGGTAGCCTGAGAATTAGTTTTTTTTATTTTTATTTTCTATGTAAATGCCTAACCCATCACCATGCTCTTTAAGACATAGTCCATTTCCTAAGCTTACTTCTTCCATTTTCTGATTACGTCTTTTAAATTCTTGCAAGCGTTGTTTAGCAGATTTAATTGCTTCTACTGCTCTAGCAATTCCAGCTGCCCCACCTGCTAATGCCCCTCCAGCAGACAGTCCCGCAAATATTGGTAGTAAAGGCAAGAAGCCACCAACTTTAGGAATAGGTATTAAACGCGGAATGTTAACAGAAACGTTTGAATCCGATGCTAATTCTTGTGCAACGGCAATCGCCAAGTCTATGGCCGCTTTCTTACATTTCGGTTTAAACTTTTTTATATGTCGCTTTGTGAGCGAAACAATATTTTTAAAAGTCTTTTTTATGCCAGCACCGGTTTTGACTTTTTTTGATTTTGCATTACCAGATCTCTTTTTATGAGTTTTTTTACTGGAATTCGAATTGTATTTCGATGCGTTCATCGTGAATTTTATATAATAATTAATAATATTCTAAATTAATTTTACTAGGTACATAGAAAACTCTTGTTTAGTGCAAATACAGAATAAGAATGAAACAAATATGAATGGTGATTGCTTATAAGACATCGGACGTATCAATCCAACTATTTTCCTGTGAAGATAAACCTAACCATTTCACAAATATTTTATTACCTTTCCTCTTTTCTACTTTTTCGACAAGATAAATGTTTGGGCATTTAGTTTGTTGCAACTCTTGTTGGTAAAATGAACCTAAGATGGGCCGATGCCTAGCATCTTCAATAAGATAGGTAAATGGGTCTGTGTTCTGAACTTTCATAATTTTAAATATTTCAGTCGACCAATTTGGTGTATATCCTTTTTCGAATGTTCCCTTGTATTTACTAATCCTAACAAAATCGCCAACCTTTAATTTACTAATTTTTTTACCTGGAACTGTTTGCGATGAATTCTGTATATATTTTTGTAAAATGAGTTTGGTGTTATTTTCATTAACTTGATTTGGTTTTAAACCAATTGTTCTATGTACTGTATCATTGTATGTTTTGATTACTGTAGACAATGTATTATTTGTCCATTTGTAGTTCCCTTGTAAACTGAATTGCTTATACAATTTACTTTTCAAGGTCCTTATAAATCTTTCTACTATAGATGCTTTTTTCGTAGAATATGTCGAGTAATGATTTATTTTATGCTGATAGAGTAATCTTTTAAACAATATATTGTAAAATTCTGTTCCTAAGTCAGTTTGTAAATTTTTAGGAATGCGACCTTTCCCTAGTAAATTTTTAAAAGCTTGAGTTATACATTCCTTATTCTTTTGTTTTAATGGATACACCCACGCATATTTCGAGAAAGTGTCAATTACAGCTAGTATATATTTATAATAAGAATTATCTTTGGAAACAGATTGCATATCAATAAGATCAGCTTGCCATAAATCGTCTATACCTTTCATCACAACATGTCTTCGAGGAAAATTTTTTCTTGCCTGTTTATGTATTTCATTCACCACAATTTCTTTACTCATTTTTTCCTGATTTTCTGCGATGCTGACTCTACGGCTTGTTTTAAACTATTAATTTCTGTTCCTAGCTGAGCTAGCGTTTGATTTATTGACTTAAATTTACAATAAATTGTCTCTATAGCCTTATCAACATACTGTTTTGTGACACAATCCTTTGAATCAATTGGGTTTCCCATATGTTTAATTATCTTATTTTTTGCATCAAATTTTCCATCACCATAGTCTGTCAATACAATAGAAGGATCTAAATAGTCTGTCATTTTTTGCCTTTTGAGCACATGATGTCCAAACTTGTCAACATTCATGTTCAACTAACGTTTTACAACTAAATTAAAAATAAGTTTTATATTCCTTTTATTCCTTTATGATGCCCGCTTCTTTCAATTCTTCGATGATCGAAATAATTTCATTATCATGGTTTGTATTCCCAGCATCTTTTGATGCAATTAAAACTTTTAACCTATCAATCAGCTCGTTAGGGTTATCCCAATATACTAAATCTGTATTAGAATTGTATTTTTTCAAAGTGGGTAAAAGACATCATTCATCAATGTATGGGCCGTCAGGCCAATTTGTGATATGCATGCATATGCATGTGATAGCTTTTATATACGCATTTTAATATAGACAAATATAATAAAAATACAAACCAATTGCTATAATAGCTACAAATAAAGTCGTTTCGTGTTACAAAATATTTAAAGTAATATGATGACAGCTCGAAGTAATTACAAATAGCGCAGTTAGCAATATAAAAAAGCGATCTTTACTGTAGTAAAACTTCTTGGTTAATGATAGCGTCATCAAGGAGGTAATCCTCAAGGAGGTGAAACTACACATTACTTCCTTTATGGATAGCGCACTCTGAATTTTGCTCTGAAATGGCTCTGAATCAAAGAGTACTTTCTCTGAATTATCCAGTGGAATTATCTGATGTTTTTGTTCGATTCGGCTGCACTTTAGTTTTTCTGTGTTTTTCTGCTTTATACCTACTTATTAATGAAAGTGTGATACAGTAGTAGGAAGATAGCATTTGTGTTATTAAATTGTAGCAGTGTTAGTGGTAAAAGGACTGTGGGGTGTTGTGCATACTGAAGGTAGTCTGGTACATGGGTTGGGCACGATACCAGACAAATATTGAGCCTCTTGCTGCATATATCTGGATGATAAATAATTGTTAAAGAAGATGTGGAAAATGAATAATAATTATGTTGTTTAATCAAATACTGTTTTATTTCACCATCAAGGAACATAAGTTGTTCACCATTTACCTATACTAAAGGCTCCCCCACACAGTTGCGATTTTATCGAGCAATAATATCCCGGCGACTTTGTGACCGCGTCGCATGTCCTACTCCTACCACACAGGTGCGATTTTGCGATCAGCGTCACGCGTCCGCCCCACCAATGGAGGAATAAGTATAGTCTGAGATAGACATACTTTTGGTAACTGTCGGTCGCTAGAAAGGCTTTCCTAAATAGAAAGAGTTCCCTCATATGGAGACATTCCTGGCTTTAGCACCAGATCTTGGTTTAAATGTTAGTTTTGCTATTAAAGCCAATCGTGTTCAAAAAATTAGAAGCCAATGCTGTACTGAAAATAAAAATTGTAAAATCGCAGCGATATTATCGCTCGATGAAATCGCACCTGTGTGACGTGCCTTAATAGAGAATTAGAGAAATAAAACCTAAAAAAAAATTATGTCAATGTCAAGTGGTCAATGTCAAAATATGTCAATCAATTTATTGTCAAGGCCTTCTTTTTTCAAAAAGTTTGTGACTACTTGTTCTGTGTTTTTTTCGCCATTTTTCACATTTCGTAACAAAAATATCCAAATTCAATTCAAGATATCTCGTTTGTACCATAAAATATAACGTTGAAATAATTAGTTTTAGTAATATGAGTATGCGAACTATTATTCCCATATTTTTATAACGCCGTAGAAAAAGTTGGTAGTACAAAAATGGCCCGAGTTGGTGGTTGTCTTTTCCTGCAGTAGTAGTTTCAAAGAACAAGGGTCTGATAAATTTACAATATTTAATACCTGAATTTCCTTGTATTTGACCTGATGGTGTATATCCTCTCTTATGAGCATTAGTGTGAATTAAAATATCTTTATATGTTTGTTTATCTTTTCCATCTATTTTTGCAGTTTTCGGTTTATTCTCAAATAATAGTTCATACAAACCAGGCGTCATTTCATAAGTTTTATCATCTACAACAATTGATGATATTTCTGCAGAAGAACCATATGATGTGAGTGTAACTGGCGCATTTCCTATCAGTAATTTGTCTCCCTCACTTCTTATACCAAATGCAACATTTATCGGCTTTTGAACATTATCTTTTTGCAACGACCCCGTAAAATTATTTTCTGATTTAGTTGGAGTTTTGAAATTGTCAACATCCAAACTCGTATCAGTTAAAGAAGAATTATTACTAACAATCCCACTGCACTCATTTTCTTCCCAAGAATTTTCCTTACACAAATTGTCTTGTCGAGATATATTGTTGAGTGATACTATTGCTTCTAACGGATCAGTTATAGGCTTAAGTATTTTTCGACGTTTTTGCTCAAAATCATCCTCCTCCTCGCGCATTTGCTTTAGTTTATGTTTAATATTTTTCACAGATTTAATTAACTGCTTTTTTATATCTGGCTCCATTATTTAACTAGAAAATATATATGAAACACTTCTGCTAATTGTTGTAGTTGAAGATAAAATGATTAGATTTATGTTGTATTCTTTATTTGTAACAACTTTCATTCAAATTGTACAAAAATATCGAATGTTTTCTGTACCTCCCATTATTTAATTCGCAATCCTTGTTAATTATTAAACATGCATAGGGATCTTTCCAAATATTTAAGGATAATGATTTGAAGTTTTTCCAGCTGATATCGGAATTAACATGTTCATTGTAGATATGTTTTAAGTTTATCTCATCTTGTTTAAAAATAATTAAAAAGTTGACATTGTCTCGTATCAATTGCTTGGGGATTTTAGAATAAGTTTGCGATAAGTAAAAACAATCTATGCCTTTATGCCTACCCATGGAAAAATAATTGCGAATATAATTTTGATTTTCACAAGTTACATCATCAAAAATAAATACAGATTTTTCTAATGCCTCGTTAGGAGAGATTACATCTTTACCATCTTGGAACATAAATAATTTAACATCCGGAATAGTAGTAAGAACTTCCTCTAAGAAACGATATTTAGGCTGAAAAGTTGTTTTAGAATAAAGATAGACGTTTCGGAATTTCAATCCATTTTCGTGAAGTAATAAACTTAGCATTATATTTGTTTTCCCACAGTTCGAAGGTCCACAAATAATACATCGTATAGAGTTAGGTAAAAGCACACTGTGTGTAATATCATTGAAGTGTGATCTAGGATTTATTGTATTGATTTCTAATGATACGGGTTGCTTAGTGAACTTCATTTTGCTTTCTGGCTCACAATTATGTCAAACATGAAATAAATATAATAGACTTTTTCATTCTTAATTATTATTTTAGTCATACAACACTTACGTATGTAATAACATGTAAGTACCTAAATGTTATAACACGTTATATATGTAATACATATATACGTATGTTTTTCATGATGCAATGTTTAGATCAAGTCCTTATTTGCAATTTGCTATTTTATGCAATTTCATTGAAACCTTATTTGTGTTTCAATATTTTATTTTGATTCAAATTACAAAGCATCTAACGCACAGAATGAGGTTAAAGTATATCAGTCCTGTTAGTTATTAATCTGATTTGACTGAAAACAGTTCAATTTTTGCTGTCTACGATTTAAATTCAATTATTTACTAAGTTCATTTACCTAAACTGTAGGCTTGGGTGCAGTGCAGTGTATTTTCTTTTTCTCCAAATTACATCGGTAAGTTATTTACTCAAACATTTAATATTACTATTAAATTAGGTTATTATATACTATTTATAAATGTATAGTTTAATATTGCTCTTAGTTTGATATGCATTTTAATATTTATTTTATTGTTACAGACGATGTCAAAATCAACCCTCTTTGGGTCCGATGATATTTTTGACGTAAGTCCTCCTCACACTGATTTTGAAGATGAAAACAATCCATTTTGTCATGCTCAGGATCTGGACGGTTGGCTGGAAAAAGTTGACAAAAAACGAATGCAAATTTTGAAGAAAACTCAAACCGATAAGCCTGGGAAAATAATTAAGAAGAAAAGTAGCAAGACAACATCATCAGTCATATTAAAAAATAAAAGATGTAAAGGGCGTTATATAATTAAGATAGACATTGAGGCGGTAAGTGATAGTGAGAATGATCAAACTGTGAACGTTCAATATGTAGTGACTGATTTGTACGATGATGTTATGGACGCTACGCAAAGTGTCATAAATAAAATAACGAAGAAAATCGCTATGCCTCTAGAATAATGAAACTTGTTACCTAGTGATTTTATACTAATCTACAATAAAGCTCTTGTAAATCTGATAGTCATTGTTTTAATTTACCTTATAGGGAGAAAAAACTGGAAATTATATGACATCGTTATCAAGGTCCTTATATAAAGGCAATAGATAAAATAATCGTAGATTTCATAATAATATTAAAAATCTTAAAAGCGCTGTCATATTAGTTTACAGTAGTTTGCCTACTATAGTATATTTTGTGTGTTACTAATCTAAAATAAAGCTCTTGTAAATCTGATAATAGGTAGAACCTGGTTTTATTTTTATAATTTTTCCTTAAAATTGAAAAAAAAAAAACTAGATGGGTGCTACTTCGATATACTTGTTTGTTTGGCGCTATCAAGTGGCAAATAAACAAGTGGCAAGGTTGTTAGAAAACAAAAATAAAACATAATTTCAAATTCCATAATATATCGTTTATTCAAAAACATAACAGCAAAAATATATAATTTACTGTTAACCGTTACACATATCTTTTGTATACTAATATTTAAAACTAAATCAATCTAAAATGTCTAAGTAAACCACTAGATTATATTGTATGTTACTCGGTAGAAGTATGTTGATACTTCCCCCAAATAAGATAGAATATAATCTAGAGGCTTACTTCAATCGAATTCAATTTTTAATATTTTGCTCGATCATCGTTATAATTCAATTGGTCGAAAGAAATTAATAATCGATTTATGAACGAGAAAACATTCGAGTTATCGACTCGACTATAGATCTATAAATGAAAATTAACACTTTACATTCATATCAAAATTACATGAAAAATTTACAACAACATTAAAATACTTTTTAGAACATAGTAGTGTGGTGACCCCAAGGCAATGTTGAATGCCTTCCTTCTACTAATTGCCTTTTATCATCCTTTGCATTTAGCACAAGTTTACTAACTTTTTGAGTATATATATTATGATTTTTAGACCGTAAAATATACATTGTATCTCTGAAATTTTTATCAAAGAATAATGACTTTTTGTATTTTTCGATGTTTAATCTATTGACAACACTTTTCTTCACCCCTTTGGCTTTCTTTATTACAGATTTTTTTGAACTTATACAGTATAACTTAGCTCTTAAACCAACGAACTCAGATATAACATCTCCACCCATTTCATCCTTGAAATATCCGGGAATTTGCATGTTAAGCCTTGGAACATTATACACATTTTCGGTTTCGAAATTACTGGTATCAAAGTACTGTATATTGTTTTTAATATCTTCGTAAAAGTCTTCGGTGTGTATGAAATACAAAAGACTATCTGTATCAGTGTAGCAGAGCTGAAGATCTTTACCGTAGATATCTCGCATTACAGAATAATGAAAATTATATAAATGAGTCTTTGCGAGTTCTAGGATAGTGAACCCTACATAAATAGGTCTATCTAAAATAATTTTTGCAGGTTCTAATTGCACTGCTATTAAACTTTCAGAAATAATAGATAAGTTTTTAAAATTGGGAGCACTTATGTATTTTTCTGCACCACAAAACTTGTTCGTTTTGTTAAAACCATCTGTCCAAATATTTGCAAGTTTAACATCAACCTGTTTTCTTCTATTTTCTATTGTCTTTCCAAATATTGAATTATTTTGTTTCTTAAAAAAATTCTTTTCAAACACTGACTGAGCCTTTTGTCTGAGAGTGGTATTAAGAGAAATGTAAGATTGCAAAAAAGCTGCCTGATCGAAACATAAAACTCTGTGGATTTTAATCAGAATTAAGCCATGTTCTAAACATTTTTGCAAATGCATATAATGTATCACATATTTATGTTTGTCGTATAAATTGGCCACCAATTTTTTATTTTTTCCTAATGGAAACGGTACCTCTATCTGTTCTGCTGCAAAAGGTAAATCAGCATGATCATCATGAATGTTAGGGGGGTAATATAAATCGACTTCAAGTATATAACCTTTACCACTATTGTGAGGTATGGTCGTTACATCGAAATTGGTTATTTCATGCTGTTTTAAAAATTTGAAATTTCCTACAGGCAAGTTAAACATCATAGCATAGCCATACAAATTGACACAATCTAAATATGCCAAAAATGAGGAAGAAGATCTTGGATCATAATCTGGTAAATATTTATTATTTGCTTTTGCATACCTCAAGCTACATTGAGCAAGACCTCCCCTTATACCCTTTTCTATCATTTGATAAACTTCAACATCCGATATTAAGTCTAATTTAATATCTGTGTAGAGTAGCATAGCATCCCAGCTCAAAGATGGTGAGGAAACATAATGGCAAGGATCTAAATTGTAATAATTTAAACTCATGCATCTAAATTTCTCGAATACATCACAGAGTAACAGCACATCACATTTTAAGTAAAAATCTGTATACTCTCCCAAGTTCTTAAAACCAAATGTCTCCCACACATTCAAAGCATGGCTATAATCATCATTAGAAATCGACTCGGATGTAAGTTTATTATAGAAATTGACTTGATCTGGCAAGTTAGTCTCATCATATCGTTTCCAAGAATCTACATAATCATAACAATAAACGCCTTTTCTTCGAACTAATTCAAACAAATTTTGATCACAAAAAAATGATCTCAAGTTGATAAAGTCGTCAGGGTGAAGGGTATTTACTAAAGTGTCCAAACTAGAGTCCAAAAAATTTAAAGAATCTATAAATTTTAACTGAGCTACTTTCTCTCCATCAATTGGAATAAATTTCGTAAATGAAATAAATTTTTCCTTATTTTTCGGTATTAAATTTATTCGCCCACAAATAGTTGAAAGCTCCCTTATAAACAAATGACAATCGTAGCCCGAAAGATTGTGAAAGATTATTGGAATAAATGAACACACTTTACAGTTTAAATTGCAAATATTATGCGCGGGTCCTCTGAACTTTCCACTAAAATGATCATGATCTAAGACTACTCGTTCGTTGAGAACAAAAGGTTTTTTACAGATATGACAGCAAGTTGCATTTTTTACTATTCTTTCTTCTTCTACTGTTAAGGGAATCATATCTTTTTGCACCGATAATATTTTATAAAGTCGAAATATGTCATTAGAAAGTGATTCTACAAACTTTTGCGAGCAGTTCGGACCTCGATAAGAAATAAACTCATTCAACTCTGGATTAGATTTACAACAAATATAATATGCAAAACAAGTTGCTTCATGAACCTGGACGTTTTCAACATGTAAAGATTTACTTTTGTCCGAGTACTCTCGAAGCAAACTTTCAAAGTCACCATAAATCACTATCGGGATTCTTTGAGTTCTTTCATAATTAGAAAAGCAAATTTGACTACCTTCCTCGGGAAGAACAGTTTGTAACCTTGCACAATTATGATTTGACAACTTTTCCTCGGTACTGAAATACACAAAGCATTCATCGCATAGATATATTTTACACTTATGTCTTGTGAGTTGGTTATGCAATAACTTTTCAAAGTTTTTGATTAAACAAAAATGATTTTTACCATTCTGAGTTATAAATAATAAATTGACATGCTCTTGCCGTCGTTTCTGTGTTTTGTATAGAGGACCAGTAACATTATTTTTACTGTCTAGGCCATAAACGTTTACACTCACCTGAGGATTATGTTTTTCAAACCATTTAATGTCTATGAAATGTGGTGGAAAAGACATACCTGAAGTATTAAATAAACTCGAGTATGAAGGATATGACGTCAATCTATTTGGGTTGTGCTTTGAAGGATACAAATATGCAACTATACTCCAAAGAAAGCAATGGTCATCATTGTTTCTTACATTTAGACAAGATTTAGTATTTAAAATTTTTTTTGGCAATGGTATGTATGATCCTGCTCGTAACGGATTGAATTTAGCAACATTCATCTCCAAGTGACTTATTGACTCAATCGTCCATCCCGATTCAGCTTGTTCAAACTCCATGCATTTCAATGCGAGAAGATTGGACGATTCGTAATATAAATGTAATGTATCAGTACTTTGAAAAACCATAGAATATTTTGTGTTAAAAGATTTTAAAGATACATTATCATTTTTAGGTAATCTATAAGTAGTAAAAAGTTCAAAGTTTACTTTTAATGAACCATGTTTTTTCAACAAATCTTTAATAAGACTGCAAACTATTGATGAAGTTTCTGACAAAAAATGCTCTGGTATAAGATAGTTTCTTTGGGGGTTTATTTTGTAACTAATTATTCTATTTTTAAATGCTGTTGCTATTATTTCAACATTGCTAAATTCAGTTCGTATTAAACTTTTCGATTTGTGAATGTTACTTTTCTTGTGTGACGATATATTAGAGACATATACTTGACAGTCATGACAAAATACCATTTTGGCTAACAAATATAGGCAATGATTAGAGTAATTAAGTATACAAAAAGAAATACAATTGCAACTTTGAAAATTGAATGTTATAATATTTTAATGTTGTTGTACATTGGTCAAAACTTTTGAAAAGGTATAGTTTTATAACATTTTTATAAATGCTTATGATAATTATATTAATAATATGGCAATTATATAGGTACCACTCATGAAAACAAAACCAAAGGAAATAGAATTAAGAATAAGAGGGATACAACACTGGTCTTACAGACTTAAACTGCTCTTTAGCGTCACTGACTAATTTGGATGCAGCTTTCCAAATAACGCTGTCTCCGTCAACTCTAATCTTAGCATTGATCAGAGCTAACTTGCACTGATCTTTCGCTGACAGTTGACGAGATTCCAGTTCCCGAGCATTAGAAATCCGCAACTCTACATAATATTCTCCCCGGCGACTGGGGTCCGCTTGAAAAGAAGATCCTGCACCAGTGCGACGTGAAAAAAAATTTTTTAACGCCGATGCTCGGACTGGCTCAAGTTCATCCTGTAACAAAAACATTACTTAAATTTAAAGGGTGTACCAGAAGAGGTAGGCAGTCATATTTAAGGGAGTTGAACAGACTATCCCCTGAATAACTTTCTTTATGAAACCAAAACCGAAATAACATTTTAAAAAGTTGCTGTTTCATAAACAGCATTACCTTCTCGACTGAAATGTATGGGAACACAGATTTTGTATAATTATTTGATACCTATCACGCCGGACAGAGTATAGATGAGCGAGGATACTCTGATATTTCATCAGAGCATTCGTATCATGACTGACATCCGTAATCATCATCTCATCTTTCATAGCTGACTGTCTACCTCTTTGAACAATGTAGTCGTGAGCGTACACTATGCCGTATAGTGTGAGGGAAAAAAAACTAATTATTAAATTCTGTAACGATTAATAAACCTATTGGTATTCCAATAAGGAAAAATAGTCCTTAATATACTGACGGTTTTAAGGAGGTGATCAGACCATCAAACTGAACAACTTTCTCTAAGGGATCAACATTGAAATCGCGAAAAAAATCTGCTGTTCCATACAAACACAATGTACGTAATAAATGGACTGATGCTTTTTGAATAAAAAAAAGAAAAAAAAATCCCTGTCTATACATATTATATAATGCTCAGCACCTTATGAATAAATGAAATATTAATGAACATACCTCAGAGTCAGGAAATGTATGGATCCGTTTCCTCTTCAAGGGCTGAGCGCAAGGCAAAGGTTCGTCGTCCGACTCGGACTCTCCAGCATAGCTCGACACCTGAGGGGCTGTAGTTTTCTTCGGCTTGCTTGCCGCTGATGTTTTCTTAGCTCGCGGTGCAGCTGTTTTCTTCTTGGGAGCAGCTGGTACTTGCTCCTGCTCTTCGACATCAGATTCAAACGGATTCACCCACCTGAAATTAAAAATAAAATGGAATAATCATCAATAAGGAAATATCTGCCTACTACATTTTTAAAATTGTTAGTCATTAATTAAAATAGTAATGTAAGTAGGAGGAAGGGGGGGATGGGCCTCCTTAGCATTGGTCTGCAACCCGTCTAGGAGAAGGAAAACTCCAAAATTAAACCCGGATTGGGGTCTCCGTTAGGCGCAAGTAGAGTTCAACTCGAACACGCGGCAGGCCCCTGCAGCCAACCTGGCTCCGCACGTATCGACTCGTCGTTCCTGCGGAATCCGCCAGCTAGGCCGAGAGGGTGGCACAGGCCTTGGGCAACCCTGTGCTTTCCTTAACTGTGTCCTAGGCGATGCAGCGTCTGCGGAGAGGACACTTCGCCCACGCCAGCTTTGCTGCGTGGGAAACAACACGGGGAGTGACAGTCACCGGTTATAAGCTCGCACGAATAGGCGTAAGTGCAAGCGCCAGGGGTCGCTTTCGACAGTGGGAGGGTCCATCGTAGACCTACTGACCAGTTATCGCCCGCTTCAAGCTGGGCAGCCCCCGGCCTATAAGGTACTGGTCCGCCTCGGCATTGATTGTTCCTTTGAGGTGTAGGGAACACTGGGGTTTGCTCCAGACGTTGGTGCTGTGCTGTTTTACACCTGCCACTAAAAGACAGTTCAAAAATAAACCACAAGCTTACATTTCCATGCGCTTAGGGACTTGGAATGTCCGAACCATGAGGACAGGCTTCACGAACAACAGTGGAAGCTCGGATTGTGCGCAAGATCTGCGCAAGACAGCTGTTTTAGATCTGGAACTGGCAAGACTGAATATACCAATCGCTGCTCTTCAGGAGACTAGGCTTCCCGACGAAGGGTCATTACGTGAACGGAGTTATACCTTCTTTTGGAAGGGCAAGGGCGAGGAAGAGCACCGTCAACACGGTGTTGGCTTTGCAGTCCGCAACGATCTCCTGAAGGCGATTGAGACTCCAAGAGGCATCTCTGAACGCATAATGGTACTTCGTTTGTCAACTACGTGCGGACATGTTACAATAATTTCTGCTTATGCCCCGACGCTCACCTCTCCACCAGAGTCCAAGGACGAGTTTTACGACCAACTTGATGACGTCGTGCATCAAGTTCGAGCGGGAGATAGATTGTACATTCTAGGTGACTTTAATGCCCGCGTCGGACAGGAAAATTCAGCTTGGCCAGATTGCCTAGGTAATCACGGGGTGGGCAAGCAGAACGAAAATGGCCAGCGCTTGCTGGAATTCTGCTCTAAATACCAGCTCTGTGTTACCAACACATATTTTAGGGGCAAGACGCTGCGTAAGGTCTCCTGGAAACATCCTCGTTCTGGGCACTGGCACCAACTTGACCTTGCCCTGACCAGGAAAAAACACCTTATGGAAGTCCTCCACACAAGATCGTTCCAGAGTGCAGACTGTGACACGGATCACTCTCTTGTGGTATGTAGAGTCCGTTTAGACCCTAAGAAAATTCACTCCTCCAAAAGCATTGGCAAAAACTCAATAGACATTTCCAAAACCAAAGATCCCGAGGCATTAGAACTCTTTGCACTAAAGGCGAGACATGAGGTCGCTTCTTGGGACGTCGAAGGATCGATAGAGTCAGAGTGGCAAAATATTAAATCCCTTCTCACAAAATCGGCTGGCGAGGCCTTTGGTTACTCTAAGATCAATTCCCCGGACTGGTTTCGGGAAAACATAGATCACCTTCAGCCTCTCATAGACTCCAAGCGTCAAGCTGCTACCAGCTACAGACTGAATCCCTGTGAAAACACCCGAGCCGTTCTCAAGACAGCTAAGTCGACCCTTCAGCGAATGAGTCGTAAATTCGCCAACTCCTATTGGGTTGAGTTATGCAAAAGTATCCAGCACTGCGCGGCTAATGGTAATATGTCAGGGGTTTACACGGGGATAAAGAAGGCACTTGGGCCAGTCCCGAAGAAAACAGCTCCGCTGAAGGAAGTCGACGGTTCAGTGATTACGGACAGAGGTTGTCAACTGAATCGCTGGGTGGATCACTACACTGAGTTGTACTCACGTCCTGTAGACATAAGCTCAGTTGCAGTAAACGGAATTCCCGAATTGTCTACTTGGACCGAACTCGATGATCTTCCCACCGTGCGTGAGCTTGCCAATGCTGTTAAGCAGCTTAAGCCTAGGAAAAGTCCAGGAAATGACGGCATAGTGGCGGAGGTCGTAAAGCTCAGGTGTATCCTACCAGTGCTTCACAATTTCCTAGGTAAATGTTGGGAGGGGGAGTACGTCCCTCAGGATATGCGCGATGCAAATATTATCACCCTATACAAAGGCAAAGGTGACCGCGGTGACTGTAATTGCTACCGTGGCATATCTCTCCTAAGCATCGTAGGTAAGCTTTTCGCTAGAGTCATTTTGACTAAACTGCAAAAACTTGCCGAGCGCATCTACCCTGAGGCACAATGCGGATTCCGCTCCCAGCGTTCCACCACTGATATGATTTTCACGCTACGACAACTACAAGAGAAATGTAGAGAGCAAAATACTTCCTTGGTTGTCGCTTTTGTTGACCTAAATAAGGCATTTGACACTGTCAGTAGGGAGGGTCTGTATGTTGCGCTTGTAAAGATTGGATGTCCGCCTAAATTACTGAAGCTGATAAAGTCGTTTCACGATAATATGAAGGGCGCCGTTGTCTTCGATGGCAACACATCTGCCGTCTTTGATATGCGAAGAGGGGTCCGTCAGGGATGTGTCTTGGCGCCTACATTATTCGGCATATTTTTCTCCCTGCTTATAAAAATTGCTTTCGGCGACGCCGTACAGGGTGTTCATTTTCACACCAGAGCGGACGGCAAACTCTACAACACCAGTCTCTTAAAGTCTCGCCTTAAACGCGATGACCTGCATCTGGACAGTTTGCTCTTTGCTGATGACGCTGCCTTTGTTGCAAAAACCCCTCAAGAGCTGCAGGTTCTGCTGGATAAATTCTCTCGGGCATGTTCCTTGTTCTCCATGTCGATTAATGCGAAAAAGACCGTATTATTAGCGCAAGGGTTTGACCATAGACCGACTATCTTGTTGGACGGTGCGCCTTTGGAAGTTGTGGACAAGTTTTGCTATTTAGGATCGACAGTGACGAGCAATCTCGGTCTCAGCGACGAGATCAGCATTCGCATCGGCAAAGCGGCTACGACGTTTGGGAAGCTAAGTACAAGAGTGTGGGATAACAAATATCTAACAGTCAGGACAAAGATGCTTGTTTACCAAGCGTGCGTCTTGAGTACACTCTTGTACGGTGCTGAAACCTGGACGTCGTATGCAAAGCAAGAACGTCGCCTAAATAATTTCCACATGCGCTGTCTTAGGAGTGTACTAAAAATCACATGGAAGGATAGGGTAACGAACGAGAGAGTTCTTCAGATTGCACAGCTTCCCAGTGTCATTGCCATGCTTAAGCAGAGACGACTGCGGTGGCTGGGGCATGTGCACCGTATGAACACAAATCGTTTGCCCAGGAGAGTCATGCTGAGCCAAGTAGCCTTCGCTAAACGTAATGTCGGAAGACCCATGTTACGTTTTAAGGACTGTGCTAAGCGCGATATGGTGTCTTTTAAAATTGACCACTCAAAGTGGGAATGCCTTGCAAGCGACAGGGACGAGTGGAGGAAGGAAATAGCTGACGGTCGATCGGCCCATGATGAGGTCTGGTTCGAATCTCTGGCCGTAAAGCGAGCAAAAAGGCACAGGAATGAACAAGCTCCTGCACCAACCGACACACAGCACAAATGCCGTAAATGCGGCAGGCTTTGCCGCTCCCGAATCGGCTTATATAGCCACGAACGTCGGTGTCTTAAGCAAACAGACGCTGTTTGAAACATCTATTTAGATGAAACAAGGCCCATGATGATGATGATGATGAATGTAAGTAGGTAATATTGAAGTTTAAGTATACCTAATATAATAAACAAAAGTGCTTGAAATCTGTACAGAGACTCAAAATGTTACAAAATTTAATTTTAAAGTTATTATTTATCTGCAAAATTTTCGAGAAATAAAAATTATACTTACATACTTAACTTGTTGATACAGCGAGTCACTGAGCACCAAATCACTATTTTCACAAAGCTGGCTTCTATCCCAAATGACCGGAACGAAATGAAATTTTAAAACGTCCGGAGGTAACAATGACTTGATTTCTAAAGGCATACATGCATAGGCCTTCTCTTAGGAATAGTGCGAATAAAACTAATATTTTATTAGGAATTGTTTTTAAATTTTAGACCTTATGAACAGATTACATAAAGAATATTTCATTTAACACAGCACGAAGAATCGATTTCTATTGTGAACACTTGCCTAATTGATCGATAGCTTCCAGAACGCTTTGGCTTTATAAGTACATCTAGAGTAAATTGAAACGAAATTCTAAAAAGGAGAGGCTATGTACTTGCGATGAGCGGTGATAGCCTAGTAGGTTAAACGTTCGACTCCGACGTTAAAGGTGCGGGTTCCATTCCCACGTGGGGGGCCTGAGTATTTTCTATCTGATATGCTAATTATAACGCACTAGTTGTGAATGATTTAGACCATAAAACTGAACAAGTTATTATAAGGGTATCCAATATCGAAATCACGAAAAAAAAAATGTTCCAATACACTCGAGTCGTCTAGATTTGCAGTTTCAATGGAACAGCAAATTCTTGATATAGTTGTTCAGTTTGATATAGTTTGCTTATCCTCTTAAAATAGGTTTGAGTAATATTATTAAACCTTATACAGGGTGTAACAAAAAAAAAACATCCTAGTAATATTTAAAGGGATGGCTTAGAGTCTAAACTTAAAACCAACAAACTAAACAACTTTCACTATAGAGTCAAAAGAGAGATTTTTTAAATCTGCTATTTCATACAACTGTATGGGATCGCAAAATATTTTTAGTCTATCTCAGTTATGAAAGTTGTTCAGTTTGATCTAAACCACCTTTAACCATTACTAACGTGTTTTTGTTACACCTTGCATATTTCTTAGATGTAAAGTTAACTGCGTGTGCATGCTAATTACAATCCTATTTGCAAACGAAGTCGTTCAATATGTACAAAACATCTAAGCGCTATCTACCATTTTAATAGCGTACTAATTAATTTGTTATTTTGTTCTTGATTGCATCATAGTATACTTACTCTCATACTTAGCGATCTGCTTTGATCGAGGCTTGATGACAATAGACTTATCTTCTAAACTTTTCCGTTAGGTGGCGCTAGGTGGGTAGCTAGCTAACAAATGCTTAGAAACAAGACCTATTATTTTGCGTGTTAAACAAGTGAATAAGCACTGTATTTTATACCTATCCCGGGTGCTAACATCAACTTTTACTCTATAATGTAATTACCTAAGTAACAGGCTATTTAAAAGTTTAGCATTGAATAGAAAAAAAAATATTTAATCTTGTTATTAGCAAACTTAAATGCACTTAGAGACGTCTATAAAACGTTTAATAAATGCTTACATTTCTAAAGATAGGTAAGACTTTACTTATTATTATTGTTTTAATCTCAAAACTAAAATGTACCTATGTTCAGCGCCTCCTATCAACACTTTTTATTGCGAACTAAAATGACTGTGACTGTGACTAAGTATCTCTCTGACATATGTAAACAATGCATTCCTAAACGTTTGATGATAGTCATGTTTGTATTGTAATATCTCGATAGGTGGCTTAAGCGCATTTTGTATTTGAAAAATAATTTTATTGATTTATAAGTATACATTTATTCTTAAAAATAGGAAAAATATTCAAATCATTGCTATACATAACTTTCGCGGTTCTTATGTTAGTATACTCGATACATTTTCAAAGATTTTATTAGAAATGCATAAAATATTTAAAAACAGGTACTTAGGTCATAAAATAAATACAATTTAATGTATAGATGAAATGTTGTATGTATTATTGTAATGATAGAAAAGGTTGTAAGCTGTTTAAATGAACAATTGAAAGGATATTTATAAAAACCCTAAAACGCGCTATTAACATTTTGTTAACCGCTAAGTATATAAGACGGGAAGTCTGTATGTCATGTAGACTGGTCTTGTGCAGGCTGTGTCATTTGAGTTGGCCCGATTCATTTGATACAAATTGCGCATGTTCCATTGTCAACCATGCATTGTTATTAAATTGTTAGTAGGTCTTGGGCAAACCGAAAGCAGTTTTCTGACATAACGCATGGGTTAACTCAATAATACGATATGAATAATACGATATGAATAATACAATATCAATAAAAGCACACCTGCGACTGATGTGGAGTGCCGACCAAAGATTATAAGTTATCAATAATTCAATATAGGCACTCCACAGACGCCAAAGGTTTTGCTGTTTTATTTTACGTTATTTTTGTTTCCATTGCTTAAAATTTCGTTCTTGATTACTTTTTGGCATTTATGAGGTTTTGTAAAAAATTTTTGCTCGCTAGCAAAGTGAGTCTGTCTATCTGAAGTGATATTTTGGTATACAGGTTTTGTTAAATTTTTTGGTTGCTTTGCGAGTCTGTCTATCTGCCTGTCTGTCTACCATGTGTCAAGTACAATTTTTAATTCGAAATCATAATCGAGAATAGGTACTCAAACTTCATACTTTTCTACTGCTGATTTCTCACAAAAATGATCCTCCTGGCGATCTGTCTGAATCATGAAGTTGGAACTTCCAACGGGGTGAGTACGGGTTAGATTGGGGCTGTTCTGCATCACAAACCGAGCGGAGCGAGGTGAAGTGATGCAGAACCCCCAATCTTAACCTACTTATACGGCTTTCCCCAAGGAACCTATAGGAAATGAGCAAAAATAAAACCGGTCAAGTGGGAGTCGGGTTACTCGCGCATCGAGGGTTCCGTACCATACACCACCACACAACTGTCGAGTTTGCTCTATAATCGCACTAAGTTTGACGCTTGTATGTATTAACGATTTTACTATAGAGCGAACAGAAAAAACGTTTATAAAAACTCGACCCTCTTAATTTTTAACTTTTTGTCATTTTTATTATTTGTTAGCAAATCCGCCATAAGATTCTGTGAAAAATTCTAGCCATTACGGTGTAGGCTTATTGAATTTTCACCTTTTAAGTATGGAACCCTAAAAATGTGGACTTGCCGTACTAAATGCAATCAGATTTAATGATGGATGGAGGAATGGATACTGAAAAACTCTCCTCGAGGAATCTAATGTAAAATATAAGGTCTAAAAAACAGATGGGACAGCTGGATTTTTTTTTCGCGATTTCGATATTGGTCCTATAGAGAAAGTTGTTCAATTTTATGGTCTGAACATCCCCTTAAAATAGTTTCAGCTAATTTTGTTAGACCTTATACAGGGTCCTTCTTAATATACTGACACTTTTTTTAAGGGGGTGATCAGACCATCAAACTGAACAACTTTCTCCACGGGACCAACATCGAAATCGCGAAAAAAAAATCTGCTGCCATACATTTGGCTCGAGCAGTTTCGCAGGTTTGTATGGAAGAGCAGATTTTTTATTCGCGATTTCGATGTTGGTGCCATAGAGAAAGTTGTTCAGTATGACGGTCTGATCATCCCCTTTAAAAAGTGTCAGCATATTAAGAAAGAACCTATATAAATTAAATTTTCATATTTTCATACATTAGTATGTACATGTACTTAATCACCCTTTAAAGTAATGCAACTGTCTATAAACTTACACTTTGTATAGCTCATTAACTTTTAAATCTTATCGAATGCGTCAGAACAAATTATTTGACCTGAATTAATGACCTGAGAAGTGCTCTTACAATTCATTAAATAAATTGTGCTTTAAATACGATGTCGTTAATACAGTTAAGAGGGTAAGCGGGCTGAAATGGAAAGAAGATTGGCAAATTTGGACCCAGCCATTTTTTACGAAAACTAAAAGCTCTTCAGGACTTCGGTCATAATTTTTTTAAACAGAAAAAATTTGGGCATTTTTTTTTTAAATCTTCCACATCTCCAGAAGTCCGTATTCAAAAGTAGAAATTACTAGTAAAATAGACAAGTCATCCAAAAAGCAGTAGCAAAAGGCATTGACGACATCTATTTTCATCAAATACTAGGTATTTTTTGGTCGTTTTGGAATGTATTTGGCTTGGTTGAACGATAGTTCGTAATTTCGTTTTCTTCTATTATCAAAATATTATCGTGAATTTGCATTAAAATAAACACAATGAATCCATAGAAGATTGAGTGGACTATCTAGGGACTATCTAATAAGAAAGATTATCAGTTTCATACACTTGCTACAAAAGGTATCATAAGGAGAAATACCTTTCCCCCAACTGCTACAGATTACAACTAATTTACTTTTTTGTTAGATTTGTTTCACTCTACATGTATTACTAAGTTTTATTCATGTACAGGACCTGTAAGTCTAGGTCTGAAATTAAATGGCCGTCCGCCAAACTTCTTTGGAGAATATGTCATTTTTCCGACTGTATACGTGCCTGTTTGTCCTATTTGCCCCACCCATACACCCCGCCGACTAGAGTGCGACAGAGACAACAGCAACTCGTACCGATTTTTACTACATAAAATCGACGATATCAGCATTTCGTATTCCCCTGTTTCCTCCTCCAAAACTAAACCGATTTTAATAATTCTTTCAAGAATAATATGAGTAAGGCTTTGGCTATGTGTGTATGTTTTGCTTTTGTCTGAAAACGGGCGGTAAAATTGGTCATTTACGAAGGTCCCTAGTTCTTATAGTAATTAATTAATGCAAAAAATCAAAACATAGGGAAACAGCAGAGGTAACATTAGAGAGTATGGTAATTTTTTTTTAGCTCTAGTGTCATTATCCAGGGAGGAAACTGGGGAATACGTTTGTATGGAAAAAACGGTATACGCCTATCTTCTTACACGGGTAAAAAAGATTTCTTGAAATAAGAATATTACGTTTTCTTCGATATATATGAGAGCGCCATATTCTTGGTTCAATGCAATTTGCTTTCACACAAGACAATTATCTTTACTGAAAGCAAATTGCATTGAACCAAGAATATGGCGCTCTCATATAAGTACAGCATGTAAACTAACTAAAGGCAAACCTTTTAAGGGGATGATCAGACCATCAAACTGAACAACTTTCTCTAAGGGACCAAAACCGAAATCTCGACAAAAAATCAGCTGTTCCATACATTTGGGTTGAGCTAAAGGCAAACCCTATGAGGGGATGATCAGACCATCAAACTGAACAACTTTCTCTATGGGTATATTTTTTTGTGATTTCTCTTTCTCATCGAAATCACAAAAAAAAATCAGCGATTTTGTATGGGACAACAGTTTTTTTTTGGCGATTTCGATGTCGGTCCCATAGAGAAAGTTGTTCAGTTTGATGGTCTGATCATCCGTTTAAAAGGTTTGCCTTTAGTTAGTTTGCATAAATCGAAGAAAACGTAAAATTCTTATTTCAAATACCTAATCTTTTTTTACCCGTGTAGCTTCTCCTGAAAACCAAGATACCTGTTATTAATGTGATACTGAACTTGAACAAGCGTCGAAAAGATATGATATGTAAAGTGGAAACCCACAGAACCTCTCTCGCAAGGCGTAATTTCTATATTATTAGTGCAGTCCTTTATAACCGAATTTCCAAAGACATCTGCATATATACTTTAAACAAACATAACTTGAAAAGCACGCTCAAGAAATGGCTTAAAAATTTAACCTATCTGGAAACGGAAATATTATTAAACACAAACTCATAAAGTTCAGATTGTCAGTATATTTGATAAAAAATCGAAATATATAATGCTCATAATCATCTTCCACACACACACACACACACACAACATAAAAAAAAATATACATAAGTCCCCTAGTGGTTGACCCAAAAGGTCATCCGACACCAAGAGGTTGTTACGCATCGTAGGTCTAGGTAGGACACACACTCACGCACCCATCTCTCATATACACAATAGCACACCCTCATAAATTTCATCGCACACATACACACCCCCCCCCCAACATACACACACACACGCACAATTTTTTTTTTTTTTTTTCTCTTTAACTCTTCATTTAAGTAATTTTAATTTTAGATTTTCATGTTTTGCCACTCATTGTTGTCATGTAACACACAACTTTGATTGTAATTGTAATCTTTATTGCATCCTTGAGGTAAAATTTACAGGTCTTAAAGATAGGTATAGTACATCTCAGGGACCCTGTTAGGGCACAGCAATTGTCCATTATAATTGTTAAAATAGATGTAATTGAATTTAAATAATTTGAGAATACAATAGAATAAAATAGAATAAAAGGCGACAATAATAATTGATTAATAATCTACCATTTACATTTCCAACCACTAACTATAAAATGTGAAGAGCGCTGACTCTCGTAGATCAGATTTTCTTTGTTTGAGAGTCAGAGTTCCCCTAATTAGTGTCACAGCATTGTTCTAATAATACCTAACATTTTGAGCATTTTAAAATGTTTGTCACTCACTTAGAGTGAAATAAACATTTCTTATTTTTTTTATTTTTTTTTTATTAATCAGGACTTCGTTCGTTATTAATTATGATCATAAAGATCCAGAGTCGAACCACGAACACCCATTAGGAGTATCTAGATCCTTGATACAGATAATTATCCCAAATGGGGAGCGCAGAGCATCAAATATACCGACATGAAAGCATACACGTAGGTATATAATGAATAATAGCTTGTTAAAATTGTATATAAAAGGGGAAGACCGCAAAACAGCATTTGTGCTGAGGCTCCACCAGTTTTTTCAGGAAATGTTAATAATTTACAATGTTCAAGGTTTCTTATGCTATGTAGGCGAAAAGCTAGCCACCTCTCACCACTTGACAAGGCATTCAATCCTGAAACTTAAATTGCTAAATATGAGCATTGCTACAACAACACTGAAAAAATGCGAGCCAACTAATAAGTATTTTCTCTTAATTAGCACCAAAATAATTGAAATGACGTTATTATTGTTTACTAAAAACAAAAGATGGTAGTTGTAACAACAGGCCGAATTCATTTAACAAAGTTCTCTTAGTCAGAGAAGCCATGATATTGACAGACTCATTATGGATTCATGACGTATGATTATCATAAACAAGATCTTGGTTGAAGTAAACAATTTTTTTTTCAGTGTACATTCTTAAACAGACAGTTGGTAGTTGTACCAATGTTTCTGACCACCCCGAAAGGGATTACGGTCGTGAGTTCATATATGTATGTAAAAATGTTAATCCTTGTATCTTTTCTGATGAACAAAATGTCTTTTTATTTATTACGAGTTTTTACCCGCGACTTCGTCCGCATAAATTATATACCAGATTTGAAGTCAGATGATAAGCTATCAAACAAAAAGTTCAGTAGTTTTTGCGTGATACTCGAACAAACAAACACCCAAACAAACAAACAAACAAACAGACAGACAAAAAATTCAAAAATTGGTGAATTGGAATCAGGGACATGTAAAAACCATGTCGTAAATTTTTTTTTGTAAATATCTTCAATGTACAGACACATTTCTGTTACAGTTTTATAATAGTTTAGATGACATCAAAACACAGTGTATGAGTAAAAGTAGTAAGACCGTAGAAAATTTTAACAAGATTGGCATGGTTTAGCAACCGTCGCGCGTCGTGGTTACTACGGAATCAATCAAAAAAAGTTATCTACTCATATTTTCTCATTTCGTTCCAAAACATATTTGCCTTCGAAGTTACCTTAAAAAATATTTACCATGAAATATGAGCCTTCTATTACAATGTCAACGTATCGATTACTACATTATTTTTGCAAGCAGAAAAAGCTGTGAGTTTATCACAGCTTTTTCCTGGAGGGACAGGCAGATAATACAATTGGCAAAGCGCTACTTTTGCCGTTAAATTGAACAATCCGTTATCATACAAACACGACGTTTTGACAACCTTGTTCACGGTCTAATGTTACAAAGGTTTTAATCTACAAAATATGCGTAAAATTATATTAAATTCGGCAACATCGAACGCACAAATCGAGAAAATTTCTGCGTGGGAAAACTCGTGCAAAATGGATGTTAATCTCAGTAGAGCGGCAACGAGCGAACGACGCGGTTCCACAATACGCTCATAAAACGCGCGTCTGGCTTGGCACGATTAACAAATTAACTTTTAGTACATCACATAAAGTTAACCTTTCAGTTTATTAAGTGAACATGTGAAATATCGTTTAGTTTGACTGTGAAAGTTTTTCGTAAAATAAACGACCCTTGGAGTTGAAAAGTAAGTCCCTTGCAATAAGACTTGTTATTATACAGATTTTTTTGTAATTGTTTTAAAAACGTGTGTTTTAACGTTATCAAATTCAAATTTAAAGTCTATCTACTCCGTCAGCCTTACTGCAGGGTTTCAGGCCTCCTAAAAGAAACGAATAATTTGGAAGCTTTCAATTCTTACACACGTGAAATCACGTGTGAAGTTAATTAAAACGTACCTATAAATACTTTTGCATATTATCACTGATTCCGTAACTGATTCTGTTTCCAATGATGCTGATAGAATCTTCAATCAATCTTTTTATTACAGATTTAAGACGAAATATCATTGGAAATTGTTAGTGATTAAAGGAGAAATTCTATGTTATTATTATACCATTTAATTATGTTTAGGTTTTCCATGAATGTATCGCTCCATTTCAAATACCTACCTACTCACTATATTAGGTACAATAAAGAAATTTACCTCCAAATTATATTCTTAATGGTCCTAAGTCCTTTAAAACCCCAAAAAAACGCTAAAATTTTTAGCTTCGTAGAATGTTTTTATTAAAATATTTCACTTTTCTGTAGGTACTTAGGTATACCTATTAAAAAGTTTTTGTGTACCTACAATACACACACACATGGTTATGTACACACGGCGACACATCAAGCTATACAAAACCAACATAAGCTGGCCGCGCGCGCGTAGGTCGAGTAACATAACGTCGCGCGGCCAGCTTATGTTGGTTTTGTATAGCTTGATGTGTCGCCGTGCGTACATTTGTATAAGCAATTGATTAGAAGATGCTTATGCTTATTATACAATTTAATAGCGATACCATTTTCCGTTAATGACTAACTAAAATTAATTCGTTTTAGCCTTAATCATTTCTTTATTACGCCTGTCTCCCATTGGGGTAAGCAGAGACAACGGAACGTCACCTGCTACGAATTTCTTTATAATAATCGTTATTAATCGTATAACTATAGCTAGTAGGTTACAATACAACTGAAACGTTGGTATCCAGGAGATGTCTACTGTTTAACATTTACTAATTAGTAAGTATCAAATCACCATCGTCAGCTTGTATCCAACAACGCGAGATTTTTGTCGATGGTGCCATTTCCCTATATACTTACTTACTTACTTGCGCAATACGCCCACGAGCTTTTCACTAATAATATACAATGTTGATACTTAGCACATTAGCTACATTATTTTAGTTTACTTTAGGTTATAAGTTGGCTCGTATATTTTAGAGAAACCAACCGTTGTTTAATGTGTTAGTTCCATGGTACAATAATATACTGCGCCTGGTATTCTCTTCCGATCACGTGAATGGCCACGTGACTGACACAAGTCTACGTCATCATACTCTTTTTCTATTTGCGCACGAACGAACGTGATAGAATGCGTGATATGCCCTATCGATATAGCGCGCAACATGCTACGGGGGCTGATTTATGTATGTCTGCTGTATGAAGGTAACACACGGTGACATTATCAAGCTACGTAAAACCAAAATAAGCTGACCGCGCGTAGGTAGAGTAATGTATAACGTCGCGCGGCCATATTATGCTTGTTTTGTATTTGTCCGTTTATGTTGATATTAATATGTGAAGCAATCCCATGAATATTTTTGGTGCGCGCATCACTACATAATTATATTAATTTAGGTATTATAATGTAAGTAATACCGTAGGACTAGCACGCACAGACACAGCCACGCAAGACAAAGCGGCAAAACGAGAAAGGGGGGTGCTCAAAGAAACATTAGGTCTCCAGTGAACACATATGAAACTACATGGAAATAATAGCATGTAATCTTAGACTACTTATATCGGGACGCGTAACCACGTGTCATTCTACTAACAAACTTTCTGCCACTTTTTGCGGGGGGCGAGGTAACATGTTATCCGCAACTTTGGATTTTATTCCCTATGACTTTAGATTCTAATTTTGAATGTTTAAAATCATGAAAAGTAGTCTCGTGTAAACCCCAAACGTTCTAAGTTCGAAATTATTGTTTCGCAATAATAGGCTGTCTAGTTTAATGATAAGTTATAAAATTGAATGTTGAATGTACATGATCATTGCTCTTATACCGTGGCAGAGGGGAAATGCTACCGCAAGGCCGGTCCTGATATAAGTAGTCTAAGCATGTAATGCCAGTTATTAAATTGGCAAAGGAAAGTTAGTGGTGTGTACTTTGCGAAATTGCGTAAGTTATATTTTATTTGTAGTTTTACCTGTTTTCGGGACCCGTTGGCAATAAATATTATTTAGTTTCCAATTTCATAATGATCCCGGGATCTGTTGGGAGGCTTTTTATACTTCGAGAAAGAAATAAATCATACAAAAACAACTTTTTAGAATAAAAATACCTATGCCACCTTCCTGCATGGTAACAGAGGTATGTGTTACGGAATATTATAATGTAGCAACATCTATTGTCTATGACCGGACACTCTCTCTCTCTACGACTCTCGCTCAACAATGTCTGCTGTACCGTAGCCTCCTAAGTCTCTAATAATATGTAATAAATAACATATAGATAAAAGCTGTTTCAATATATCACCGGACCATACCACGACTCAGTATGTCTATAAACAAATTTCAAAATTCGACCAAGTGGTTGAGACCTCCTGCATGCATGAATATGAAAGATTGAAAGAGTATAAGCATACGAAGATTACGTATCGACGGTTAAGAATCAAAACGGTCTAAATAAAAAAAAAACTTTTTACAGAAGGCGAACAAAACTTTATACAAAAAAAAAATACGGTGCTTAATTTAGACCGAATTTCTACAGGCAAATATTGCAGCTAGACTTAGACAGTTTTCACAGGATATGCAAAATTCGATTTTAAATCCTTCTGCATAAAAAAGTTGGTTTAACCAAAAAATTACTTAGACTGAATTGATTCTTAACCATTTCTTAACCGTCGGTATGCTAGAGTAAGATTAAGTTCTAGGGATTATAATGAATAGTGCGAGAAATTAAGTATGAATAATTTATCAATTCTTACTAAAATCGAATATTATTCTAAAATGACTTTGTCATGTTCGCTTATTTTGACAAAACAAGATGAAGACACGTCTCGGTCTTTCTCGATTGATCAAGGGCCGGAATGCTACGCGCACTGTCTGTCGGCATGAAACTACTGTAGGGACTTAGAAACGGTTTTCACTAATAGATAATATACCAATACTGAGTCACTGGGAAGGTTTGTATACCCGCACGAAGCCGAGGCGGGTCCCTAGTCAATTGTTACCTATATTATAATATTTATTAAATGTTATGTATTCTAGATGTACCAATAATTGCAAGAACTAAATTATTGTCAGGTACCTACCTACATCCAAATCATAATATAAGTGAAACCCTTGTTAATTAATAGTTAATTATAATAGAACGGCACGAGGACCTCGTACCTAATAAGGAAGCAATTCGGGACGTTGTTGCCTTGTATGCTACATAAGCCCTACAGCTACACACAACAGTTCCTTTCTACATTGTGCTAAATATAGTGTATACTGTAATAAACCAAGTATATTAAACTATTTCGACGTCGTGATTATATTATTCTCTTTGATTCCCTTTGTAAACTGGGAAATGGGATCCCTGCCATCAAAGCCAGCCCTTTCAACGAAAAAGTAATTATGACTTTACATTGAAAATACAACATTTTTTAGTTAAATTCCAAGATCCTTCAGGAATTTGATATTTATTATTAAAGTTCTGTGACCTGGAGTGCGATTTTTGAATCTCATTCGCTGAGTTGGAGTTGAAAATATTAAAATTAGTATGGAGTTATGCATCTTTCTACTGCTGATTGGACTTTCAAAAATCATACTTCAGGAGTGCGATTTTTGAAAGTCAAATCAGCAGTAGAAAGATGCGTATCTCCATAGCAATTTTGACATTTTCAACTGCTGAACTCAGAAAATGAGATTCAAAAATCGCATTCCTGTCGTAGTAATCTTTTGTCAAACAATCAATGTCAAACCTTTTGTGTAACTTCCATAAACTGCATATAATAGGTACATAAACTCACAACCGCACTCTCCTTCAGGGTGGCTAGAAAAATTGCTACAACCAGCAACCATTTTTATTTATTTTCATCCCACACATTGTACCTACAAAGGTCAAGCTTATAATCTGACTGAGCAGATTTCTTTCAGCAGACATCCGCGACAGAAACTGATTTTAATCTTTATATTATACTGTATGTATAGGTACTGTACGTAGGTATGTACCCATTGTCAATTATCAGTGGCGACAGAGTTTCGGTACTACTAGTGAAAAGTGGGTGTTCTGAGGTTTCAGAATATCTCTGACTACTCCCTCGGGGAATATAGTCGTGAACATATGCATGCATGCATGCACATTAAACTGTTAACTGCAAACTCGTCTGTGTGGAATTTCTGCCCATGTCTATCAGCATGCAAGCTATTATCTCTGCCAAATAAACATAGAAACAGACAGACACTTATTTTTACAGTATTAGTAAGGATTTGTGTACCATTGTTACCCGACTGCGAAACGCAAAGGAATGGTAATGTGTTTATACTATATAATAGGTATAGGAAATGTCTTGATAACCATCACAAAATAAAAGGACATCCGGCACATAATACCAAAAAATGTATAACCGTCCTTCTATTTTTATTATGGACTATGGAACACTAGAAACTAACTGCAGGCATTAGTTTATTTTATAATGATTTATTAGTTTTTATCATTTTTATATAAAAAAAAAATTGTGCTTGCCACATCTCCTACTAAACAACATTGACAGCCATTTTGGGGTTGCTGCTTTTTTATAATTTATTAATAATAAATGATCTTCTTCTTCTTCTTATCGTGTGGGCAGAGCCCTGGTGTCAGAGTTTTTTCAGACCGCCTTTCGGCCTCTGACGTGGTTTTTATGTAACGACTACTACCATCAGAGATAGTAGCCGGGACCAACGGCTTAACGTGCCATCCGAAGCACGGAATCATTTTTCTTTTCAGACAATCAGGTGATTCAGCCTGCAATGTCCTAACCAACTGGAGAAAAACGCACAAAGTGACATATCACTAGGTGTCCCCCGTGGGAATCGAACCCACGACCTCCGTATCGAGAGCCAATGCTCTTAACCATTAGACTACGGAGGCAGTTAATAAATTATTAAATAACACGTTAAATAAAAATAAATGATATCTACTATCTGAGTCGTTTTTATAAAACCCCACAATTTATTACACATTTGACTTCAGTCAAAACTTCTATAAATTTTAAGGTATTTTTTCAAGGGAGACCGGCGGTTGTCCTTTATAAGTAAACCAATTCCTTTGTTACAGACCGACCTGAGTGTGACGGAAAAGCTACGAGTAAAAATAATGAAACATCCATCAAACAGTCAGGCCCCATTCGATCTGACATTATAAATAAGATAAAGTTATTGAAAGAAAAATGACGTCCCAAGATAATCCGTCAAACATAACGCACACGTTATCGAATCTGTTTGGAGAGATGTTAATGGCTAACGACGGCCGAGAAAATAGTAGTAATGACTTCAATATGTTTCTATCGGCTTTCAAAGAGCAGACAACGAGGAACATCAGCCACGAGCCTCTGGACTTCGGGACGCTGGTGAGGCTGGTGGACGGACTGAGGAACAAGCTCAACTTCACCAAGTCACCGGACTCTGTCTGTAATTATTGCGAAGGAAACTTTCGAGACGTCGTGTTGGCGTATAACAATATTCATGGATATATCAGCTTAATGGTAAGATTCCATGTATAATATTTTCGAGAGAACGACATTTTGATTGACAATTTTATTTTAATAAGACATTTCGATATGACACTTTTTGCTTTGATGTATCTCATTCTGTACTTCACATATCTCATATATCATATAACATGCTCGCCGACTTCGGATATTAATATGTGTATTTCTTTGATCATGCAGCCAAATCTAAAAACGGTAATATACTCTATAGGTTCCTTCTTTATATGCTGACGGTTTTTTAAGGGGTTGATAAGACCATCAAACTGAACAACTTTTACTGCGGGACCAAAGCCGAAATCGCGACAAAATTATCTGCCTCCACATACATTTGGGTTGAGTACGATTGCAGTTTTGTACGGAACATCAGATTTTTTTTCGCGATTTCGACTTTCCCATAGCGAAAGTTGTTCAGTTTGATTGTCTGACTGATCCTCGGCCTAAAAAACTGTCAGAATATTGAGATGGACACTATAAGGTGTAACACCCCTAATAACATTTTAAGAGGTGGTTTAGAGTTTAAACCAAAGTTCAGACCCTCAGTTTGATACTTGAAACCATTTAAACTAAACCCCATTCAGTATGGAGACAACGTCCAAAAAAAAACCGCCATCCCTTTATGTGTACGAGTGTGTTACGTGGTGTTACTATTAACAACAATATTATTGTAATGTCAGTTGGTCGAAAATAAAGTTTTCTATTCTATTCTATTTGAGTCGAGGACGTAGGTACCTACTCCAGTTTTGTACGGAACAGCAGATTTTTATCTTTTTCCTCGATGTTGGCTCCATAGTTATACAGGGTGTAACAAAACACCCTAGTAATACTTAAGGGGGTGCTTCAGACCATCAAACTGAACAACTTTCACTATGGAGCCAACATCGAGAAAAATAAAAAAAATCTGCTGTCCCATACATTTTAGTCGAGTCGGTACTGCACTTTTGTATGGGACAGCTGACTTTTTTAATTTTTTCTCGACGTTGGCTCCATAGTGAAAGTTGTTCAGTTTGATGGTCTAATCTAAAGCACCCCCTTAAGTATTACTAGGGTGTTTTGTTACACCCTGTAGTTGTTTGAAATGAAATTATTTGATCTTTTTATTTTTAAGGAAAACATTCTTAAAAATTATTAATTCTGGACCAGAGAATAAATGCTTTCCACGTACGAGTAGTATGTAATTAGTTTACACATGACCGCTCTGTAAAAACTCATTTGCTTGTATGAAATGAAAGCTTGAAATAATACGGTTCGTTTTCTACAGAACATTTTAGTGGCTTTGTTGTTTTATAATCAAGCAATTCTGTTACAACTAGAGTTGTAAATCTACCGTAGTCTACCAAATCGTGAGGTAGACTACCGGTAGGCTACATAAGCTACGGTAGCAATTGTAGATTATTCAGTAGTAGGAATTTTGGCTAGTTAACAATATTTAAGGCGGCTGCCATTTATTATTTGTGATAAATAAGCTAAGAGAGCTTCGGCAATAATTTAAGAGAAAATAAAAATCAATCAAGAACGTGAAAAAAGGACATTGACATAAACTATATTATAAAAGGTTGTTTAAAATGTGATATTATGCACTAAGCCACGATAGCTTAGCTCCTAGGGGTATGGGTTCGATCCCCAGGGCACGTACGTACTACTGAAATGAGGTTTTTATAATTTATATTTCATGTCAGTACGGACGGTTTTAAAGAATTATCGTTGGCTTTTTGGTGAAGGAAAACATCGTGAGGAAACCTTCATGTCCGAAAAGAGGGGCAATTTATATAGGCTAATGACAATTTAAAATCTTTAAAGTTTAGAATCGTCTTTTGTTGACATTTTAAAATATTTACATAATGTTAATTAATTTGTTTTGATTAGTACTTTCTCATATTACATAAACAAAAATCAAAATAAAAAAAAAAATCGACGATTTTTTATTTGAAATCTACATAATCTACGGTATAAATCGGTAGTCTACCGTAGTCTACCATAGTCTACCGGTAGACTACCCTAGGCAGTGGTAGGCTACGTAGCATTTACAACTCTAGTTACAACAATATTATAGGTAAAATTCTGAAAATTGTGTTCAAACGATTCACAGAAAATGTTTCGGAAATTCTACGAATTTAATATTATAAAATTATTTCATTGGAAATGAGGTATAAATTGATGACAAGTAACAATTCAAAATACAATAAAGGGTAGGCACAGTTTAATTATAACATATATTTTGATAAGTAGGTACCTACCTTTTTGATTTATTTAGGTAAACTTTTGTATATTCTATGTATATCGTCATGCGTGCTCAGTGCTCACGGATACGCAAAGTAACAAAGACATAAGTGCGTCTCGATTTATGTCGTTTTCTCTGGGGACGCATGCTAGACTTCTGGTTACTGGAAAGCAATCTTAGAACTTAGTAAGTACTTAGATTGAAGTCTAGGTACTTACTTAATATTCGTTAGGGGCTGATGAAAGATCACACTATCACAAAATTGTTTCCTATACATTATACATATTTATAAAATCAATACCTATTATTGTCAATAAATACTTTTCTCGCAGTTGAAAATACGTATTTTTGTGAAAATTAGTAATTCGGTTGTTTGGCAACAGGGCTTCAGGAAAAATTATGGCGATTTCTCAACAAACCTCATTGCTTATTACATTTTATACAAAAGGTTCAGTCATTGAACTCCAACGTTTGTTTTCTTATACCGTCTTTCATCCCCTATTAACTATCGTTGACGTTGGGTACAAAGTGAAAGAAAATTGTTTAGACATGCGCAACATATTGGCATATCCTTTTAAACTAAGAGTCTACCCATCAAACTGAACACCTTTTACTGCGGAAGCACCGATCGGAGCAAAAAAGAAGAAACAGGTGTTGCATACATTTGAGTCGAGCAGGTATTGCAGTTTAGTGTGGAACAGCAGATTATTTTTTGCTCCGATCGGTTTGCTCCCATAGTTAAAGTTGTTCAGTTTAATGGGTAGACTTGTAGTTTAAAAGGATGCTAATGATATCAATTTCACCCTGTAATAAACACTTCATGTTTCTGAAAATAACACTGAATCAACTTGATAAATGGTTAAAATTACATTTATTCAGAGTTCAAACGCAATTTAAAGTCTGAAAGTTTGACCTACATCAATAAAAAACTAGTATATTACCTAACTGTACAAATTCACTCGCTACCAACTTTATGTAAAGTGAAAGTTGGAAAATGTTCAAAAACTAACTAAAGCTGCTAGTTTCCGAAATGCTAAATCTGGGCCATTTTATCGTTTTTCATGAAAAAAGTCGACGTGCCTCTCTCTTACACTAAAGAAGTGGGTGCGCTACGTTGACGTAGAATACTATAATGTGTATACAGGGTGTAACAAAACACCCTAGTAATACTTAAAGGGGTGCTTCAGACCATCAAACTGAACAACTTTCACTATGGGGCCAACATCGAGAAAAAATAAAAAAAAATCTGCTGTCCCATACATTTTAGTCGAGTCGGTACTGCAGTTTTTTATGGGACAGCAGATATTTTTTCTATTATTTCTCGATGTTGGCCCCATAGTGAAAGTTGTTCAGTTTGATGGTCTGAAGCACCCCCTTAAGTATTACTAGGGTGTTTTGTTACAACCTGTATACAGGTGAAATTGATATTATTGGCATCCTTTTAAACTAAGAGTCTACCCATCAAATTGAACAACTTTTACTATGGGAGCAAACCTATCGGAGCAAAAAAAAAATCTGTTGTTGCATACATTTGAGTCGAGTAGGCATCACAGTTTAGTATGGGACAGCAGATTTATTATTTGCTCCGATCAGTTTGCTTCCATAGTAAAAGTTGTTCAGTTTGATGGGTAGACTCTTAGTTTAAAAGGATGCTAATGATATCAATTTAGGTCTAGTACAAAATTGTCGAAAAAAGTATCCGAGACTAAACTTCGAAAACCTAAGTACGTCTAATATAAACCAACTAAAAACATTGAAAATGTTGAAATTCTTCTCCATCCCACTCCTCCATAGGGGCACGCACGGCGCGCGCCGTGCGACCGCGCGTGATCGTAGTCGGCCGATCAAACGAAGACTGTCGCGTAATTGTTTCTCTTTTCACGTTTTGGTGCTCACGTTAAAACGTTGCTCCCGGCCACTATATTATCTGGTGGTAGTTAAGTAGTTGTTATATAAAAACCACGTCAGAGGCCGTAAGGCGGTCTGAAAAAGCTTTTTACACCAGGGGTCAATCGCGCTAATGTTGAACGATACTACCAAAACAAAACCACAACCAAAAACCTTCCGTTATGCACAATTCGTATCGCGCTAATTATATTAACGGTAACGATTTAGCTTTTTTCGGAAGATACGTTGGCGTAACTTTCGATGTCCGTTCGATCGAATTTTCTGGCGTGGTAGGTGCGTGGTAGGTGCGTGGTAGGTTCGTGGTAGGTACGTGGTAGGTGTATGGTAGGTATGTTTTGTTATGGTAACGTCACCGATTTAACCGTTCAATTGCCCATACGATAAGAAGAACTATTAGGTCAAACCGTTGATGGTATTACCCACATAAGTCCGCCTCTAAATTATGATCAAAGTTCAAAGTTGACCTAAAAGTTCTTGCTGGTTCATAATTAGGTAGCTATTAGAATTCGTAAATGACCCCTTCGCGATCACTTGATGGTAATGACGATCCCTTTATAATGAAATGTAAATAGATGTCCGGTATCATGTTGAAGTAAACTCTCATTTTAGGGCATTAAAATCTCGTTAAATGTATTGTACATAGGTTAGAGAGCTTATTAAAATGCTAATTGTAACCTTTTTAATACCTTTTTCTAAAACAGCCGTGACTCTGTGTTATTTAATAGTTAAATTTAGGTTTATTTTATGTAGAAGAAAAGGGAACATTTTCCACATGGGTCGAATGGCATGGATTGTCAGCTATCCAATTATTCTAAGCTTGATTACGGAATATTTAAGAGTACCTACAAGTTCCATTTTGTATTTTATGCTAACTCTCTTCCATAGGTAGCTGTATTGTTCTAAGCAAGATTTAGGCCTTCTTCATTTTGATTGGCTAAGACAGTCGTAGAGTGTTCATGTGATTCTTTACGAGAATGAACAGTTGAACAAAGGAAATTGCTTATAGTTTGTGCTCTATGTATTGAAATTCGTAATATATTATTACAAAAGAATTTTAGATATAACATTGATGATACTGTTCTTGCAATTTGCTAAAAGTTTTTTTTAATATGTGACGTAGGTATGGTATCCCAAGGAACACGTAAACTATATAGCAGCTGTACAGTAGCCGCATAAAGGAAATTTCCTTTATGCAGCTACTGTGCTGCTGCTATATAGCTTGCGTGTTCCTTGAGATGTCCCTATATCTGCCTATCTATCTAACCTACCTATCTAACAATCGCCATAAAATGGTGTTGAAGTTGGAATGGAAAAATTCAAAACCAATATCAAATTCCACGAAGTACATGAATCCATCAGGTGCTCTTCGTGGAAAAGCCTATTAGGTGATTTTAAAATCGATAGGTAGGTACTCTTTGTGAAATATCTCTTATTTTAGTCGGCGTTTTGGCGATTTTTCTATAATTTTTTTTTTTTAATCTTTTTAGCACCACTGGTGGTCACTACTTAGATCTTAATTTAATATACGGGGGATATTTTCTGTAACTTTATCTACACTAATTGGAAGTAAGATGTTTGCTTGTTTGTCCATAATGACCGATTTTAATAAAAATTGTCGGAAATGGTATATAATTTCTCCCGTAATGGAAACGGTTACTTTTAATCCCGAAATGGAAACGAATTAATATCTCGGACAAAAGATAGTTAAATCTGTAAAAAAATCTCCAGAGCTATATGTAAAATAGAAGTACAAAAAGGTAGGTATGTTGAAAAAGAAAAATATGACAGGAATGAAAAAAGAAATGTAAACACAGACTATGCTTAGATGATAAAAATAAACGTATCACAAGCACTTTGTTGGTTAAAATTTGTACCTATACAAAACGAAAACAAATAGAGTTAGCCAAAAGTCTGCAACGACGACATATCATAACGATGCACCCACCAGTCCTTTGATACTAGAGTAAACAAATACATAGGTACAAAATAATGAAATGTGATTTTACATCAAAGGAAACATAAATGACATCGACAAAATATATTGCTTGCAATGGCTTCTGTAGGTATCATACTTGAAAGGTCAAATATTTTATAGCTGTACACATAAAACATTGCTAAACTAAAGTGGCAGTGGGCGGGGGCACATTGCTCGCAGAACCGATGGCCGATGGGGACAAAGAGTTCTCGAATGCTTACCAGAAAGCGCAGCGTGGTTAGGTCACTGGCGGACTAAGGGGGGGGGGCGGAGGGGCGGTCCGCCCCGGGCCCCCAGTCTTGGGGGGGCCTCCAAATCTCGAGAAGACAATCCCTTTTTAATCAAATCCAAAATAATGACGTTTATACAGGGTGTACAATAAAATGGGACAGCTACTCAAAGGGGTGCTTCAGACCATCAAACTGAACAACTTTCTCTATGGGACCAATATCGAAATCGCGAAAAAAAAATCCGCTCTCCCATACAAAACTGCAAACATAACTCGACTGAAATGTATGGGACAGCAGATTTTTTTTTCGCGATTTCGATATTGGTCCCATAGAGAAAGTTGTTCAGTTTGATGGTCTGAAGCACCCCTTTAAGTAGCTGTCCTATTTTATTGTACACCCTGTATAGTAAGTAAAGACACAGTTAGGAGTTGGAGGCCCGGGCCTCAGGAGGCCAGAAGCAGAACAAGTTCTGGGACTGCAGTTTGAAGTTGGAGGCCTCGTACGTTAGTCATTGAAAGTCAAATTTAATAGAGTCAAAAATATTGCGAATTTGCGAGCTCGCTTCGCTCGCTTAATCTTTTTCAAGTTGTTATGCGGTTAGCATAATTATGAGTTCGCTTCGCTCGCTCCGGAGGCCGGGCCTCCGGTACTGGGACTACAGTTTGAAATTGGAGGCCCCGTACGTTAGTCATTGAAAGTCAAAGAAGGAAATAGAGTTCAAAATATTGCGAATTTGCGAGCTCGCTTCGCTCGCTCAATCTTTTTCAAGTTGTTATGCATTAGTTAGCATAATTATAAGCTCGCTTCTTGAAAAGTCAATATGGTTGGAATTTGAATGTATTTCGAAAATTTGAGCTTGCTTCGCTCGCTTGGCTTTTCTGATAGCTTTCTGTGCTTTGAGACTGAGTTCTTGCTACAACCCAGTCATAATTATAAAACTCTATTCGTTCGCTCAGGTTTTATTTTATACACCAATATACCTACTCACCTACTCTATTTCAAGATGAGCTCTACAATCGAGTTATTATAAGTATAAGCTCATTTCAGCTATTTGTTGTTGTTCATCAATCGCCTCGATTTCGGCATGAGCTGAAAAAAACGAGTTATAATGAAGCGAAATCTCGAGCTCGCTACGCTCGCTCCTGGCTAGACACATTGCACTAAAACCTTGAGCTCACTTCGGTTGCTCCAGAATTCAGTGAAATCTCGAGCTCGCTTCGCTCGCTCTAGGTTTTGGATGGTATGTCTTTTCATAGTATAGTTAAATATTGAGCTTACTTTGTTCATTCCAGATTTTAGGTCGTAAAAAAACTCGAGCTCGCTTCGCTCGCTCTAGGATTTAAATCTTATTCCACTGATCTCATTATATTGCAGTAAAATCTCGAACTCGCTTAGCTTCGCTCGCTCCAGAATTCAGTAAAATCTCGAGCTCGCTCTAGGTTTTCGGTCAGATATGTTTTCATGTTGCTGTAAAATCTCGACTTTACTTTGCTCGCACTAGATTTTACATTGTACGAATATCGGGCTCGTTTCGCTCGCTCCATGTTGTAGGACCTGGATCTCCCTGGGACAAAATACTTGCTACCTATGCCCATGGAAAGGAGGGGCTCCGATATCGAGTTTTTACCACGGCTCGAAAGAATTGTAGATATCAATTTCTGGAAAGACCGGGGGGCCTCTTTTAATTTTGCCGCCCCGGGCCTCCGACGGGCTTAGTCCGCCACTGGGTTAGGTCCACCACAAGGTGGACCAACGACCTGTTAAATACATTTTACTTTCTCACTTCCTCCTCAAGCCTTACTTGCTCGCTATTTCTCAGGTAATTTCATGCGACAGCGGTTCTAAAGTTTAAACCATCAAACTGAACAACTTTCACTACGAAGCCAACAACGAGAGAAAAAACAACTGCTGTTTCATACAAAACTGCAGTACTTAGTCCTAGGTACTCGAGTCAACATTTATGGGACAGCAGATTTTTTTCGACGTAGCGTGTATTGTTACACCTTGTATAAAATCACATTAGAAGTCTACAGGGTATTAGGGAAGACAGTTGCTAATAATGGGTGATTGTACTCATGATAGGTACTGAACAACTTTCCCAAAGGAACAAAGGGAAATTCGCAAAAAACCGGTCAAGTGCGAGTCGGGCTGCTCGCGCACCGAGGGTTCCGTACCACACCACCACAGAACACAACATTATTAACTTAGAAAAAAATCTTTTTTTGTCAGAGACCTTTAGCGCAAGACCGACTCACACTTGGCCGGTTTTTAGTATTTGTTGTTGTTCTGTAGAGTTTTCTCTATAATCACACAAAGTTTGACGCTTGTATGTATTACCGTTTTTACAATAGAGCGTGAAGAAAAAACGTTGATAAAAACTAGTTTCTTGTTGAGAACCCCCCTTAATTTTTTGCTTTTTGTCATTTTTATTATTTGTTAACAAATCCGCCGTAATAACGCATAATCTGAGAATATTTCAACTATCAAGCTATTACGGTTCAAACGTTACAGCCCTAAATAGGTAGGACAGACGGACGGCCGGACGGACAGACGGACAGACGGACAGACGGACAGACGGACAGACGGACAGACGGACAGACGGACGGACGGACGGACAACGTAGGCTTAGTAATAGGGTCCCGTTTTCACCCTTTGGGTACGGAACCCTAAAAGGAGTTTCAACTTTTCATACAAAAGATTCATCAGCTGATTTAATTTAGTATGGAAACTCCAAAAAATTTCCTGTTGGTTTCATAGGGAAAGTGGTTCAGTATCATGGGTAAAATCACCGTAAAGTAATGAAACTGTTTACCCTAACACCCTGTATACAGTAGGTAGTATCATCCAGAGAAAATAGACAGTCTACCTATTAGAGGGAAGTTACACGTTCAGTATTTCGTCATTCTAGTCCATCAGTCTGGTCAGAATAATGGGAGAATGACGGACTGACGGAATGATGGTCCAGACTGATGAAATGATGGTCCAGAGTGATTCATCACAGGAATCAAGGAAAAAATAGAAATACATGGATTATTACACCCCAAAATTATATCAAGGTTAGGTACTTTATAATTTGAAAATTAATTCCATCATTCCATTGTGAATGATGATTGATGAAATACTGATGGGAAACTGATCGTGTAACATCATTCTGGCATCATTCTGGCGTCATTCTGGCGTCATTCAATGATTGACCAGACTGATGGATCAGGAGTGCGATTTTTGAAACTCATTCGGTGATTTCAGCAGTTGTAAATTTCAAAATAACTTTGGAGATGCATCTTTCTAATTCTGATTTGACTTTCAAAAATCATACATCATCAGGAGTGCGATTTTTGAAAGTCAAATCAGAAGTAGAAAGATGCGTATCTCCGTAGTTATTTTGACATTTACAACGGCTGAACTCACCGAATGAGTTTCAAAAATCGCACTCCAGACTGATGAAATACTGACCGTGTAACCTCCCTCTTACAAGCTTTTACCACGGACCATTATAAAGTATCCTTGCTATAATTTTGGGGTATAATAATCACTGTATTTCTATTTTCTCCTCACAAAAGATGAAAGGCTTTATCCCATCTGAATTGAAGAGGTAGGATGGAGCGGAAACATTTTTGTCTCTTGAAATTGAAAGTGTCATTTCAAGCCGAATTCCACCTTTGATTGATGTCTGAAGGAATGTTTTGTGAAATACCTTTACAGCTGCTACGGATATTACGAGACTCTTTCCGTTATTTAACATGAAGAATAATAAAATACAAAATAATAACGTGTCAACAACACAAAAGTGAGCTATGACAGGTTTTTTTTTATTTAGTCAGACCCCAGCTAAACGTCTGTACCCGATAATAATTGTTTAATAATTGGTATAAAAGGTAATTTATAACTGGTATAAAAGGGCTTGACGGGTGTGTTATAAACTTATAATCGATGAGTGAAAGGGAAATGGGTTCAACTTGACACTTTTAATAACTTTTAGGACACCGATTTAAAAAAAGTCAAAATGTTAAAAAAAAGTCAAAATAATTGATCCAATATTGGAGCTTGAAACCCAGTTATTAAACGTCAAATCTTTTTTTTAAGCTACCACCGCATAGTATAGTTTCAATTTTCAGAAATGTTTTCAAATAATCTAAATATATAAAAGAAGAAACTGACTGACTGAATGACTGAATGACTGACTGACATATCAACGCACAGCCCAAACCGCTGGGTCTAGAGATTTCAAATTTGGCACGTAGGTTCCTTATGAGGTCTAGGGGTGCACTAAGAAAGTATTTTTCTAAATTCATCCCCTAAGGGGGTGAAACGGGGGTCCAAAGTTTGTATGGGGAAACGAGATTAGTTAGACTATTTTATTCGAAACTTCACAGGAGTACTCCTTTTGATAAATGAGTAAATCCGTGTTTCAGGTTTTTTCAGAATTCAACCCCTGAAAGGGGGGAAATGGGGTGGCAAAGTCTGAAAATCTAGATGGGTATGGTTTTTATGGTTTATCAGGTCGCTGATTACGAAAACAACAATGATTTTAAAATTTAACGTGACGGACGTAAAACGTGGACGTGGTATCATCCCCTGTGGTGCGATGGGGTTAAAATGAAGAAACTGACTGAGTGACAGATATATCAACGCACAGCCCAAACCGCTGGGTCTAAACATTCCAAATTTGCCACGTAGGTACCTTATGTGGTCTAGGGGTGCACTAAGAATGGATTTCTCAAAATTCACCCCCCGAGGGGGTGAAATGGTGGTCCGAAGTTTGTATGGGGAAACAAGATTAGTTGGACTATTTTAGTCGAAACTGCACAGGAGTACTCCTTTTGATAATTGAGTAAACAAGTGTTTCAGGTTTTTTTTAGAATTCAACCCCTGAAAGGGGGAAATGGGGTGACAAAGTCTGAAAATCATGATGGGTATTGTTTGTATGGTTTATGGGGTCGCTGATTACGAAAATTACAATGATTTTAAAATCCGACGTGGTGGACATGAAATACAATCATACCGTGTTAGAGTGCGATGGGGTTGAAATGTCTAAATATCATTATGGGCGTCATTTCTATGATTTTTTGGGACGTTAATTGCTGATAAGTAGAGTGTGAGTAGGGGGTGAGAAGGGGTACGTAAGTTGTGAGTAGGGGATGCGTAAGTGGCGAGGAGGGGGTGCGAAAGTGGTACGTAGAGGGGGCGAGTATGGGGTGCGTAGGGGTGTGTAGGGGTGCGTAGGGGGAGCGTAGGGGGTGCGTAAAGAGATGCGTTGGCGTGTGTATGGGGTTCGAAGGGGGTGCGTAGGGGTGAACACCCGGGCATGCGTAAGTGGTGAGTAGGGGTGCATAGAGGGGGTGAGTAAGGGTGCGTATAGGATGAGTAGGGGTGCGTAGTAGTGTACAGGGTGTACGTAAGGGGTGCGTAAGGGTTGCGGTGGGGGTGCGTAGGGGGAGCATAGGGGTGCGTAGGGGGTGCGTAGGGGTGTATATGGGGTAAGTAGGGGAGGGTAGGGGGTGCGTAAGTTGCGAGTGGTGAGGGGGTGCGAAAGTGGTACGTAGAGGGGGTGCGTAGGGGTGCGTAGGGGATGCGTAGGGGGTGCGTAGGGGTGTGTATGGGGTAAGTAGGGGAGGGTAGGGGGTGCGTAAGTTTTAAGTAGGGTGTGAGTAAGGATGCGTAGGGGTGAGTAGGGGTGCGTAAAGGTGTGTAGGGGGTACGTAGGGAGTGCGTAGGGGGTGAGTAGTGGGTGCGTAGGGGACGAGTAGGTGTGCGTAGGAATGTGTAGAGGATACAAAGGGGGTGAGTAGGGCTGCGTAGGGGGTGCATGCGGGATGAGTACAGGGTGCGTAGGGGTAAGTAGGGAGTGCATAGAGGGATGAGTAGGGGGTGTTCTTTCAGAAGTCACAAAAACAGGTCAGTGCCACAAAAAAACCATAAACAAGTCCTAAGTCCACGCGTACGAAGTCGCGGGCAACAGATAGTTAATAATAAAGTTAATATCGACAATAATGTAGAGTAATAAAAAATTACGGCTAAACTAGAATCTGTTTAGCTGACATTTGTATGATTTCATCCTTTAGTTCCATCTATATAAAATCATAAATTATTTCTAAGTTCTAATTGTATTCATGTTTATGACAGTTGGGAAATCAAACTTTTTGTAGTTTAAATAACTCAAGTTTATTTTATATTTTAGCTGATGGTGTGTCTGACAGCTAAAATAATTAAATATTATTTAAAAATTATGGAAAAGCTTAACATGTAACTAAAACTAGAAGAGTAAAATATTGATGTAGGTACTTACCATGTGCGGCAAGTGTGAATGGAATAGTTGAAAAAGGTCGCCCTAGACACACGTACACTTATCAAATTTAATGCGTTGTACTGAAGAAGGGCCAAGTTACCTGGAACCGACGAGCAACTTGATATACTGACACTTTTTTAAGAGGATGTTCAGACCGTCAAACTGAACAACTTTCTCTATGTATTATAAGAGATAAGAGTACTTTTTGCAACCATCAACAGCAAGGCTGATTCAGTGTTTATGGGGTGTAGAGCATCTCTGTGATGGGGATGGACCAGGTCTGCCTGCATAACTTCATTCGGTTCAGGAGTTACAGACAGACGTTTTTAAAGGTCAGTAAAAAATTAATGATCAGCTGCACGGCTGATCGTATGTTATTGTTGTAGTATGCACTGTAGCTATGTGAACAGTACAAAAACTGACATGGTTCATCATTCGGTTTAGGAGTTACATCCGTTTAAAGGTCCGACCTTTGAACGACAGTATCTCCTAAACAGACTGATGAACCATGTCAGTTTTTGTACAGTTCACATAGCTACAGTGCATACTACAACAATAACATACGATCAGCCTTGCAGCTGATCGTTAATTTTTTACTGACCTTTAAACGTTTGTAACTCCTAAACCGACTGAAGTTATGCAGGCAGACCTGGTCCATCCCCATCACAGAGATGCTCTACACCCCATAAACACTGAATCAGCCTTGCTGCTGATGGTTGCAAAAAGTACACTTATCTCTTATACTAATGGGACCACCATCGAAATCGCAAAAAAAAAAATCAGCTCTTCCATACAAAACTGCAAACCTACTCGAGCCAAATGTATGGGACAGCTGTTTTTTTTTCGTGATTTCGATGTTGGTCCCGTAGAGAAAGTTGTTCAGTTTGACGGTCCGATCACCCCCTTAAAAAAGTGTCAGCATATTAAGAAGGACCCTGTATGTTTGTCACAATCGTTGCACGTGCGGTGGTCAGCTGTCCCTATCTACCCCAGTGGGTGTGAGTATAATGTATGTGTATGTTACAGTCAAAACTCAAAACCGGTCAAAACCATTTTTGACTAGAAAAATCAGGCAAACGTGGTTTTGACCGTTGCTCTTAGTCAACATTATACATTCTCGAGTGGACTTGGTAAACAGTAGAAATTTGAATCTGGCAGTCGCCGGCCGCTGCCGCGGCACGCTCGCTGTGCTCGCTCGGCTTTTGTGCTGTGGTCGCAAGAAACCTAACATGCTGATCTAACCGACTGACTGAGATCAGGAGTGCGATTTTTGAAAGTTACCGGCTGAGTAAAATGGCCGATATTCACCGATTTCCCAAAGTTCGCATTTTTGAATCTCACCGATGACAAAAATTCTCATACTAATGAGTATGAGAAGGGTTTTGTATGAGATTCAAAAACCATTCACCAGTAATATTAAAAAATCGCACCCCTGGTGTCTAAAAATTAATAACCGGTCAAAACCACTTTTGCCTGATTTTTTTCCAGTCAAAAGTGGTTTTGACCGGTTATAAGTTTTGACTGTAACATCATGTACCTATACAATATGTACTAACGAAGATATTTGACAAATAGATAACGATTAAACTCGATATTTCAGCAGTGTTACATAAAACTGAGATGACCTATGTAATAAATTAAAATGTGGGGTGGATATACATATAATTTGCAAAAAGCTTTTTGCTACGATATTAAGCAGTAATCAATGGGGAAAAAAAGCTATAAATCTCAACAAATAAATTATCTTTTTATTCGAACGGAACCTTTTTGTTAGAATTGGAAATAAATCTCATCGAATTCCTAGAATGTACTTAACTCAAGTTATTGTATTCTTCTTCTTTATTTAGTTGTTTTATTAATAAAAAAACGTTGGTTTGATTCTTTTTATAAACATTGAAGCGTGTCTAAAAAGCACAGATATTAGTTTCTAGATTAAGTTTTAAGTCACTTTATTTGTAATAGTAATTCACTGTCACTATATTCTAAAGTATAACATTATATTGCATGGTAAACATTTCTTACTCTTGTGTCATTAATCATTATCCAGGGAGGAAACAGGGGAATACCTACGTTTGTATTCTGTATGTACCAGCCTATCCTCTTAAGTGGCGGCATAGAAACACTCTGAAGATCAACTTGCGTTTATAGCCAAGCGTGGTGATGTCTACCGTACAAACAAGTAGTAAAAGTATATGATTCAATTTTAGGCTGCCTGTCCATTGACGCGAGCTGGCTGGCGGAGCGGGGAAGCGGAGTTTTATCAACCATTCACGATTCATAAAATCTCTGCCGAGACTCGGTCGAGCTCCTGATTGGTTAATATTTTCCTCGCTACTCCGCTCCGCCAGCCAGCTAGCGTCAATGGACAGGCAGCCTAATAGTTACGCCAATCAATAAAAAATAGACTTTCAGTGTTAGCTTGCCAGTCGACTTCAAAGTGACGCAGTTCTAAACCTGGCCGATCTTAAAATAAAAATAGATTGCGGTGCGCTGCATAGAAAAAAAATTTACGTGGATCCAACCAAAATCTGATAATCTCGTTATACAGGATCCTTCTTAATATGTTGACACTTTTTTAAGGGGATGATCAGACCATCAAACTGAACAGGTTTCTCTATGGGAACAACATAGAAAACGCGAAAAAAAAATCACCCGTCCGGCGTCCCAAACATTGGGCTCGAGTAGGTTTGCAATTTTGTATGGACGAGCTGTCCCTTAGAGAAAGTTGTTCAGTTTGATGGTCTGATCATCCCCTTAGAAAAGTGTCAGCATATTAAGAAGGACCCTATACAGGGTGTACAATAAAATGGGACAGCTACTTAAAGGGGTGCTTCAGACCATCAAACTGAACAACTTTCTCTATGGGACCAATATCGAAATCGCGAAAAAAAATTCCGCTCTCCCATACAAAACTGCAAACATAACTCGACTGAAATGTATGGGACAGCAGATTTTTTTTTCGCGATTTCGATTTTGGTCCCATAGAGAAAGTTGTTCAGTTTGATGGTCTGAAGCACCTCTTTAAGTAGCTGTCCTATTTTATTGTACACCCTGTATATAGGTAATTATTTCATATTCATGCAAAAATAGAAACTTAGAGCGAGCAAAGCGGGCTCGACTTTTTTCCTCAATACGAATCGGTTAGAGCCAGAGCTTTTTTACGTACAAAACATGCGCAATGTAACCTGTTACGGATTAAACGAAGCAAGCTCGATATTTTTAGCACCACGTCTTAGCTGTGGTCAGAACTCTGTTAGGATTATGTGTACCTAGGCACAGAAACTTAGAGCGAACGAAGCGAGCTCGACGTTTCTATGCTCTACCTTTAGGAATTGGTTACAGACAGAGCTCAATCAATCTATATTTTTCCCGAATTTGCCGCCCCTAGTAAAGTGCCGCCCGGGGCATTTGCACCCCCTGCCCCCCCCCCCCCCCCCCCCCTCGCTACGCTATTGAGCCCCATAGTGAAGTTTTTTAGTCTTGAAATAGTCTTGAATCACCCTGTTTCATTTTACGCCATGTACCTATTGACTTTTTTGGCAGGTACGCTAGGGTTGCCAACCCTACTATATAATATAGTATCCTACTATATTGGGGGCCCTACTATATTACTATATTTCTGAGAAAAATATAGTAGGCAAAACTACTATATTATAATGAGCATATAATTTAATAGACAATTTAAATATATTGGTACTTAGGTCCAATAATTAGTAATAGGGTCCCGTTTTCACCCTTTGGGTACGGAAGCCTAAAAATTACCAATAATTTAAAAATTTTCTCTCTCTTCATCACATTTGTTCCATAAACAATTTTCGACTAAATATACAACTGAAAAGTGACAACAAGTTTTCCTAAAGTCAGATTTATCTATGTTTTTCGGGCTCTAAGGCTCAAAATACTATATTTGGTCTAAAAAAAGTTGGCAACCCTAAGGTACGCTGACATCATGCAGGCTTACTAAACTCTTGCCTTACCTACATTGTATCATTTCATGTTTTAGACTTGCGCCTAGTCTTATTAACATATTTTCATCAATTTGCAGGTTTGTTTCTTCGGCAGCCTCGCAAACGCCCTGAACGTGGCAGTGCTGACGCGGCGGGACCTGGCCGCAGCTCCCATCAACCGGCTCCTCAAGTGGCTGGCCGTAGCTGATGTCTTCGTCATGCTGGAGTACGTGCCCTTCGCTATCTATAGGTACCTGGTGCGTATATATTTTAACATACAATTTAACAGCCAAACTTCCTTAGCAATTAAGTTTAGCCACGCTTAGCTAAAAATGTCAAAATGCATTTCGACGGAAAGCAAGTGCTATTTTTTTTTTATCTTGCTGGCCATACACGATACTTTCTATCATTGTATCGGTAAGTTCAATAAACACTGACGTTTTTAAAATTAGTTTGAACCTATGAAACATCCATTTCATATTTTTAAGAGAATTTTGAAAATTTTGCTTCGTCCAACTCAAACCTAAAATTTTCACTTTCGGCCCTTTTTTCGGTAACTTGTATGGATGTTGAGTTGCTAATTATTTTACGTATGGAAGAATGTTTCCAGACAAACATGTTACAAAAATAAAATTAAAAAAATTCATGCTATGGAAAAAGTTATGACCGTTTTAAGCCTCTCCGGTAGAAAATTCTCAAATATACCTTTAAAAATTCATAACTTCTAAACTACAAAAAATCGCGGAACTTTTATGGGGTATTTTCAGATACACCTATACTCAATTTTTATTAAAGACGAAAAAAAGAAGATCACAGAAGCAGGGCTACGAAACCTTTTCAGACCGTGATCATTTTATAAAAAATTCGTAACACTTATGTCAGTGTTTGATGACTGATGAATATAAGAATTAGGGATAGCGAGTTAAACAGCCAATAGTCTGTAGCGCACTGGCATTTATTAGAATTAAAACGCTGTCACCGGGTATACTCACATACTTAGGCACATTTTAGTTCACACTATCGGAGTTGATGGAAAAATAAGAAAACGTCTGTTATGTATGAGCTCACTAGTAGCATAGCGAGGGGGGGGGCAAATGCCCCGGGCACCGGGCGGCACTTTACCAGAGGTGGCAAAAATATTAATTGATTGAGCTCTGACTGAACCACAGGGTGTTAGGGTAAACAGTTGCATTACTTTAAGGTGTGATTGTACCCATGACACTGAAATACGTTTCTGAAGAAACCTATAGGAAAACCGCAAAATTCAGTCAGCTGATCTAACGATTGTATGAAAATTTCAACTTTTCATACAAATGTTGGATCAGCTGCTTGCATTTACTATAGGAAGACCAAAAAAATTTTTATGAATTTTATTTAGGTTTCTTAGGTAAAATTGTTAAGTATCATGAGTATATTCACCCCTTTTAGTAATGCAACTACTTACCATAAACAACCTGTATAACCAATTCGTAGAGCAGAGTAAAGTCTATTTTTGAATGGATAACCAACCCCACCAAACCAAAACCAAAAGACCTAAAGATGTCTGACCACAACCCGAACAGGTTGTGCTAAAAAATTTCGAGCTGGCTTCGGTCGCTTCGGTCTCTCCTTTATGTTTAACGTAGGTCTTCTTATAAAGATAAGGAGGCAGCAAAAAAAAACACCCACGCTACGCCACCGGTGCTCACTAATGTCCGTTATTCCGTATTAATAAACCGCGCTGAAAATCGATTTTGAAGACGTATTAAACGAGTTCTTCTTAAGCCTTAAAAGACATCTTAAAATAGATCAAGTCGGTATCAGCTAATATCACTTAAAATGTCTCAAGCAAACTCAAATTTGCAACAATTTTTTTTCCAAAAATGCAGTTGCAGAATCCATGTTGCAGAAATCATTGGAATTTAATCCGTCTGCTTGTAACATCAATATTATTTGGTATTACTTGCTTCGCGCAGAGCGTTGCCGGTAGTGTGATGTGGTATTGACGCACTCAATCGAATCTGTCAGAAATTCAGAAAAGTGGCCGCCATCTTGAACTGTTTTGTTTTTCAATCTATTACTTCCAAAATCGATATCTGAGGGTTTCTGCTATCTCCAAACACAAATCTGAAGTCAAAAATTCAAAAAAGCGGCCGCCATCTTGAACTTTTTTGTTTTTCAACAGATTGCTTCCAAAATCGATATCTGCGGGTTTCTGCCATCTCCAAACACGAATCTGAAGTCAAAAATTCAAAAAAGCGGCCGCCATCTTGAACTTTTTTGCTTTACAACCGATTGCTTCCAAGATCGATATCTGGGGGTTTCTGCGATCTCCGAACATGAATCTAAAGTCAAAAATTTAGACAAGTGGCCGCCATCTGATACTTTTCTTGAGATTCCGGAGTGAGATATCTATTTTGGAAGCAGTCAGTTAACAAACAATTAAAGATGATGAATTAAATTCAAGATGATCTTATTTGTTTTTAACCTTATTTGTTTTCCTTCCAATTTTCTGATTTCTGATATCAGATTCATGCTAATAGATCGCAGGACCCCCAGATATCGATCTTGGAAGCAATCGGTTGTAAAGCAAAAAAGTTCAAGAAGGCGGGCACTTTTCTGAATCTGAATGTTGACTTCGGACCCGTGTTTGGTGACCACAGAAACCCCTACATATCGGTTTTGGAAGTAATCAATTAAAAAACAAAAAAGTTCAAGATGGCGCCACTTTTCTGAATTTCTGACTTTGGATTCGTGTTTGGAGATAGCCGAAACCCCCAGATATCGATTTTGGAAGTAAAAGATTGAAAAACAAAAAAGTTCAAGATGGCGGCCACTTTTTGAATTTTTGACTTCATAGTCATGTTTGAAGATGGCAAAAACGAGACATCGATTTTGGAACCAATCGGTTGGAAAAAAAACAGTTCAAGATGGCGGCCACTTTTCCGAATTTCTGACTTTAGGTTCGTGTTCAGTTCAGAGATAGCAGAAACCCCCAGATATCGATTTCGGGAGCAATCGGTTGAAAAACAAAAAAGTTCAAGATGGCGGCCACTTTTCTGAATTTCTGACTTCAGATTCGTGTTCGAAGATCGGAGAAACCATACATTTTTCTAATAGGTATATTTAAATTTGCGTTTGGTCAGAAACTACATTATTTATTTTCCTTTTTAACCGACTTCAAAAAAGGAGGAGGTTTCTCAGTTCGACCGTATATATATATATTTTTTTTTTGTGTGTTCGCGGATAACTTCGTCGTTTATGAACCGATTTTGATGATTCTTTTTTTGTTGGAAAGGAGATGTCCCGAGGGTGGTACCATGATAAGGAAACCAGGATCTGATGATGGTATCCCAGAGAAATCGAGGGGAACCTTCGAAAATCGTAGTGCCGACTAGTGCGTTTGTTAATTTAAAGCACTCCTATTAAATCGAACTAATGAATTCACCACTGAAAATTGTGAAATAAACAAAATTTTAACAAAAAATTAAAACCACCTTCAAAAAAACTAAAAAGTTAAAAATAATATTGCAGCTTATGACTTTTTCGTTCGCATCATAAGAACATTAATTTGTTTTATAGAAGTCGGTGTCAAGCCAAGCCAAAAAATGCAAGCCCTGTCGCGAATCGTACCGGCTTGACAGCGACTTCAATAAAACCAAATTAATGTTCTTATGATGCGAACGAAAAAGTCATAAGCTGCAATATTATTTTTTAACTTTTTAGTTTTGCAGCAATTAGTTTACAATTATTATGTTACAATGTTTCATAATTTTAATTGAAAATGCAGAGCTTCAGGTCATTTTATGGTTTATCTGCTGGCAAAATTACGCACGTCACTGCACATCACCCGTGTGCCATACCAACCATGCGACGTCGCCGCGGTGACGGCTGCTGAATTGACGCGGTGGCAATGCGTCACCGTGTATGCTCCTACGTGCGGTTTCATACAACTCCTTGCATCACAAATGACAGGCTGCCGTATGACGCTCCGTCTTGCGTCCAGCGTGTTTGAATAAAAACCTATTAGTCTTCTGTAGTCTGTCGCCTAATTGTCATCATTATCTCGTGACGATTATATCCACAGAACATTATAAGAGAAGTTAGAAGTACAAATTAGGCATGGAAGGCGTGCCACACGGTTATGCAATGATTTGCATAAGGTGCGCGGCGTGGTGCGAGCGAGAGGGCATAAGTAGTTGTAGCAGCGTGAGTGGGAAGATACGTGGTGACAGTCGTCTCCTAAGCAAAAGCGCTACTTTGCATTTCTAAACCCCCTTATAATGTTCTTTGATTATATCAATGAGGCGTTCTGGTAAATACAAAATTTTTACAAAAAAAGTAAAGACCAACTTCAAAAGTAAAAATAAAACAAATTAATTTCCTAATAGATTTGAACGTAAAAGACATAGGCTGAAATATTATTTCTTACTTATTTACTTTTGAAGTCGGTTTTTACTTGTTTTGTAAAAAAATTTGTATTTCATAACTTTCAGTGATTAAATATGTTAGTTCGATTCAGATATTAGTTATATACGCAAAGGGTACATTGAAACGAGGCAAATGGTTCAATCGCAGACGATTTGCTGTTAACTTTTGAGGAGTTCTATTGTGTAGCTCCGAAGCGCGTCTTCAGATCTTCACAAAATTAAAAATGGGACCACCTCGGGAGTATACCCTTTCAAACAAAAAAAGATTTTTTTAAATTGGTTCACAATTGACGAAAATATCGGTGAACATACATAAAAAAAAAACATACAGCCGCATATAGAACCTCCTCCTTTTTTTGAAGTCGGTTAAAAAAAATGGGACCACCTCGGGAGTATACCCTTTCAAACAAAAAAAGAATTTTTTAAATTGGTTTACAATTGACGAAAATATCGGTGAACATACATAAAAAAAAAATACATACAGCCGAACATAGAACCTCCTCCTTTTTTTTGAAGTCGGTTAAAAAAAATTGCCACAGTAATAAACTAATGCTTGCCAAACGTATTTTCCTAGATTTCCAAGTTTAGAGACAAATTTATTCATACATTAATAATACGATGACGATCATAACGATTTAAATGAAGTCGTAATAATTTTAGTACAATTTTTTAGAATTTTTAAAGATGTTTTTTTCGAATTGTCAATATGGCTACTACTAGCGCCACCTGACGGATTTTTTTCATAACAGTCTTTAAAAAAGCTTCATTGAAATAAAGGCGAACCACATGTGCGCACCACTGCTTCTTTAGGTCTTTCAACATCGCCATTTTGTTGTTTGATACAATATTCATAATTTCTTTAAAGTGTGTACTATAAAGAATCTTTTTTACCTTCTTTTCGCCCCTATCTGGAATGGAGTATAGGGGTGAGGAATTTAAAAAAAAATTTGGACGTCTCTGTTTGGACCACCCTGTATATAGGGTCCTTCTTAATATGCTGACACTTTTTTAAGGGGATGATCAGACCATCAACCTGAACAACTTTCTCTATGGGACCAACATCGAAATAGCGAAATAAAAATCTGCTGTCTCGTACATTTTCATACGTTTTGTACCCTGGGCGAGCAGTTTTTTTTCGCTATTTCGATGTTGGTCCCATAGAGAGTTGTTCAGATTGATGGTCTGATCATCCCCTTAAAAAAGTATCAGCATATTAAGAAGGACCCTGTATGTTTCACTTCGAAGAGCGCAGACGTAACGAGCTAGACAGAAAACGTGACAAGCTGAAGGCCCACCGACCCATGGCCTATCATTATACCTAATTATGTGAATGGAATCCTGAAGTGTGCCGTCTGCAGCCGAACCTTCAAGGCGAAAATTGGATACGCCAGTCACATGAGAGCACACGTGTAAAGTTTTGATGTAGTATAATTGTTATTTCCGTGATCATAATTCATAATATCCGTTGTCAGAAATTAATTAACAAAATATTAGGTAGGTAGCAAAATTGCTAAGAACACCATGTTAATTTGATACCGATTGAATCCCCTGGTTTTGAATGAATCAAATGAACGCAAAATCTAAAAACCCTTTGAACGAATTACGAGCCGAGCAGTTGGTACATTTTCTCCGTTTGTAAAGGTCTCAGTTCGTTCACATTCGCTGTTCATCCAATGAGGGATTTTCCGAAAGCAAAAAAAATAAAAAAGTTAGTTCCTAATTTCTCGATAGATGGCGTTGAACCGAGAGGGGTCCAATCGGTATGAGGAAATACATCAATTAATATTAATAGTACAAATACACAGTACAAACTCTTTCTTATTGTAGTTGGTTTATTATTTAGCAATCTCGGTGTTATTGTCCGTCAACAACGAATCGAATATCGTACGTGGCTGTATGGGCTTCGTATCCGTTTTGAATATACAAATGAATGAACAGCAAAGCCATAGACGAAAAATTTCGCTCTCTTTAGCAAAGCAAAGAATATTGAAAAGTGAAGTGACCAATTTAAATATTGTTTGTATATTCAAAATGAATACGAAGTCCATACAGCCATGTCTGATACTTTATTTGTTTTTGACAAACAATAAATAAATAAATAATAAATAACGCTCACAGGCACATACATTGTAATGATCCCAAGCCTTAGGCGGTGTCCTATTGCCATCGCACGCGCGATGGTGCGATGCGATGTGATCGTACTGATGGTAATTCTCCGAAATTTTACAAATCGTTGAAATTTTTCCATAGAAAAATTGAAAATTTGAAAAATTTCGGAGAATTACCCCATCAGTACGATCACATCGCATCGCACCATCGCGCGTGCGATGGCAATAGGACACCGCCTTAGACTTTTTATTATGGGAACCATTCAAAAAAGGCACAAACATTGGTATTTATAACATCCATGACCTAACCGGGACTAGAACTCAGCGGGGCTAGTACGCCAACCCGCGATTGCGTGATATGGCGCTATCACGCTTCCGCTCTCTTTCTATTTGCGCGCGAGCGAACGAGATAAAAGACTAAATTTGACAGATGGATGTGTTAAATGTTGCTATCGCGGGTTGGCATACTAGTCCCACTGGACCCTGCATGGGTAGCATGACAACCCGCCATAGCCGTGATACGGATTTATCACGTCTTTTATCTCTTTCGTTTGCGCGCGAACGAACGAGATAAAAGACGTGATAAAGCCGTATCACGGCTATCGCGGGTTTTCATGCTACCCATGCTGGTTTGGCAGTCCGGCGTGGCAACGATTATACCAACCGGGTCGTCAATAACAAACAGCTAACTAGTAAGCCAACCCGCGATAGCTTGATATAGGTACCTAGCGCTATCACGCTTCCGCGCTTTTTCTATTTGCGCGCGAACGAACGAGATAAAAGACTAAATTTGACAGATGGATGTGTTAAACGTCGCTATCGCGGGTTGGCGTGCTAGCCCCGCAGATTGTTAATAACTTGTACTGTGTATTTCTATTAAAATATTTGCTCATACCTATTGGACCCCTGTCTGTCCAACGCCATCTATTGAGAAATTGGGAACAAACTTTTTTTTTCTTCTGGAAAATCCCTCATTGAAACAAATATATTTGAATAGAACAGAATCGTTATCAATTCGAATCTATAAGAGATCAACAGTTAGACCGTAATACTTGTTTCGAAAAGCATTTTCTCCTATTCATTCAAATGTTTCCGCTGAAATTATAAGACGTTTGATGAATATACAGCTCTTTCATGTTTACAAAGATAATCTATTTCTGTACCTACAGTATTTTCAGCATCACGCATTTAGCGTAATCGCGTAATAAACGCCACAGATAAAAAAACATGTAATAATGTTTGTAAAACACTGCAGAGATAAGAGACACGATATTAGTTTCCATTCATTTCTTTATGGTCATAATCGTAATAAACTACTTAAGCTCACGTTGAAAATATATCACTGTATCAGTTGCTAATTAATAGTAGGTATGTTCCAGGATATTTGATATCGGAAATGTTACAGGAAGATAGACAAAACACGACGCGACGGTAGTGAATGTAACCCCAAAACTCAGGGTATAATAGTATTTTTATAAAAATAATAAAAAATAAAATAAAATAATTTTTATTTCGGATTACTTGATCCATATTACATTTTACACTTTACATTTACAATAAAAATTACACATTTCATAATAATAAATTACAATACAATTACAATTTAACAATTCATAACATTCATTTAATTTAATTTAATTTAAGTTTATTAGTAACGACGCAACACTTAAATAACTACGTTAGTACAGACACTTAAATGCAGAGTGGCCCAGTGCTTGATAAAGCGACTGTCCCACCTACTCGCTGCTACAGACAGAATACTGTTGGTGCTGTCGCGCACTCTGCGGAGCGTCGCGGCGCCTCGCTTCCGTAGTATCGCTTGGAAGCCGTCTACGTGTGCATCCGCGAACATGCCCGACGCGCTGCAGGCGCGCGGCAGCCGCAACAGCACTCTGAACGCGTTATTATACTGAGTGCGCAGGGCCCTAAACGATTTTTGCGTATAATTAGTCCACAGACTGCAGGTATATAAGGATGTACAGTATGTTTTAAATAATGTTATTTTAACCTGCGCTGTACATCGACTGAATCTGTGTGCTATCATGTTCGCTCTGACCGCTAGCGCCCTGCGCTCTCTCTCCAAATCAAGATCGTCACTGAGGTCCTCGGTTACCAGGTGACCCAGATATTTAAAAACAAGACACCCTATTCATAGGCGTTCCATCAAGCGTTACAGGGGGTACATAAGAGGGACATTTTGTGCCTGCTTTAAAAACCATAAGCTCACTTTTAGTGGCATTGTATTTTAGTCCATGGTTTACCGCATAACCCTCGCAAACACTCACTAACTTTCTAAGTCCACTGATTGACGGACTGAGCAGCACCATATCGTCCGCGTAACTTATATTATTAACACAAGTACGGTCTATATGACATCCAACATGCATGCTGCTTTTTAAAATACATACAGGGTGTAAGTGACAGCCTAGCAAATACTGAAACGGTGAATTCAGGAAACGCGAAAAAAAATCAGTTGTCCCATACAAAACTGCTGTACCTACCTGACTAAAATGTATGGGACAGCTGATTTTTTTCGCGTTTCTGAGGTAGGCTCCATAGTAAAAGTTGTTAAGTTTGATGGTCTGAGTTCACCGTTTCAGTATTTGCTAGGCTGTCACTTACACCCTGTATACTTTATCTTGGGGTCAGGGCTTCAATATCACTTTCTGTAGTTTTTTCTGCTCAATAAACATTTTTTATTTATTTTATTTTTATGTTCAGTTTTTTTTCACATTTTATGGAGATATCCATCATGGATTAACATTCGAGAGTGGTGGTCGATGAAAAAAATTGACAGATATCGTGCCTCACACGACTATCGAGCACATTGGAAATGAATCTACGGAATTCTAAAAAATATTGTCTCAAAAAGGTTAGGCTACAGGGCAAACCCTTAACCCGATCGTCTTTGATTTAGACTCGAATTGTAGCTGACTAAATTTTCCACAGGAGTATTTCTCAAATTTTTGATATCATTCTTCGTTTCCAAAATATCGAGCGTCAAAATAAAAAATTGCTATTTTTTTTTCACTATTTCGGCCATAACTTTTTTCGTTTTTGACTTTCTCAAATAATTCTTTTTGCACCTTACAACTCTCATGAATACGCGTATATCTTCAGAACTCTCTGCCATATAAGGGGATCGCACTTTTTCATGAAATCGGAGCCTATACTGGAGCGAACGAAAAGAAATTTCCAATGTCAAAACTGGATTCTGAACAGAATTCCTACAAAATTTAACGAATTTTGGAGAATTCGGGTTTGCACGCTTACCTTCTCCGTATAAATACTAGGAATTGCGCTTAAATCTCATACTCGGTTGCCCAACCGTGTATGAAATATAGTTTGAGCAACCGCAGTAGAATCGGGCGACAGTAATCAATTCTTCGAGTAATGGGACCCATCCCCTAACGTGCAAGTCCCCTTCATTGCATTGCTGATCAAATTGTGTAGTTCTGAATATGAATGAGGGTCAAATCGAACGGAATGTTTGAATAAATTGAGCACAGAAAATCTAACGGTTCCTTATATTAGATACCTACTTACTTACCCTTATGGTAGGTTAAAAAAAAGCACCGTATAATGCCGTAAAATTGTCGTGCCAAAAGTGTTTACACTGTGCTTTTTTCAGGCGCCGCAGAATTGGCGCCGCGAAATTGTTATGGAATCGGCAAGAATCCGATAATGCAAAATATGTGGCGATTCGTTCAGACGGTGAGTCTCAACCTACCATTATTTCCGATTGGGCAAGCAAACTGAACGAATCGCCACATATTTTGCATTATCGGATTCTCGCCGATTCCAAGAAATGGATTGCATTTGACCCTAATTTGACCCCAGACACTGTAGTCTTTACCCCAGACTGACGAGGCCTATCGAGGATGAAACACGCTTGCCCTAAAACTGCCTGAAAGACCTGACCCTTATAAAGAACATCACCGATTTGGTCAGCGTACATACGCCAAGGACGTCTCCTTCCCACACTTGGATTTCAGGTTTATTTAGATTAATTCTACTGCTGATTTGACTTTCAAAAATCGCACTCCCGAAGTATGATTTTTGAAAGTCAAATCAGCAGTAGAAAGATGCATATCTCCACAGTAATTTTGACGTTTTCAATTCGATTCAAAAAATAACGCCTAGTTTAAAATGCCATGTATACCTCTTTATTACAAAATTACCGATTCTTTCATCTCGTGGAACGTGTTAAACATTACATAACATAAATAACATACCGTGTAGTAGGTACTTCCTTCGCAACACGAAAAAGCTAATATCTTGGATAAAAATAGCCCCATTATCTACACATGGTTGGTTTCGAATTAGAAATACGCTTTGTGTCGATGTTTCATATAACCGGGAGAAGCTCTGATACCTACAAATATACGAACTTCGATAATATCGTAACGAACCACCAATGCAACTTAAGGGTAACTTGAATCAAATCATCACACCATTCACAACAAGTATACCTACAGGGTGAAATTGATATCATTAGCATCCTTTTAAACTAAGAGTCTACCCATCAAACTGAACAACTTTCACTGTGGGAGCAAACCGATCGGATCAACAAAAAATCAGCTGTTCCATACTAAACTAAAATGTCTACGCGACACAAATGTATGTAACAGCAGATTTTTGTTTTGCTCCGATTGGTTTGCTCCCATAGTAAAAGTTGTTCAGTTTGATGGGTAGACTCTTAGTTTAATATGATGCTAATGATATCAAACAATGAAGCCTATGAACCAGGAGATTAAAACAGATAAGTGCCAGAGTCCAACGTATTTTTTTTGGTGTTAAACAACGATCACGACATTATCGAACATATTTACTCTAGGTAGACCATCAGAGCGGGTGTTTAATCCCTTTAGGGTATGGAAGTCCTCGCATTCCCATTTTACTCGCAAACAAAATTATTATACTTTCCCCTTTAAGCTGATCGACAAAATGTTTTTAAGACCGTTTTCCAACATTATCTGAAATTCACAGATCGGTGACGGAAAAGAGTTATTTTATCGGAATTTTCGTTTAAAATGTTATCTACTATACCTAATGAGAATTTGTGTAGGTAGTAGATTTTTAGGGTTCTGTCATCAAACAAAGAACCCTTACACTGTCGTAAATTCTGCCTGCCCCGCCTCAATTATTACTCCTTCTATAATAAAGACAGATCTGCCGCAACCATAGGGTTGCCAGGTTCAAAGAAGTCATATTTGAAACTGACAACCCTATAGTTACGGCAGACTGAGAAGTGGCAACCCTAGTTTTTCCAATACTTTAGATCAGTCTCCTTCCGATGGCACCTCATTCACTTCCCTAACAGACACGTGGAAAAAGTTATTCCAAAAATTATAATGGAAAAGGTACATCGTGAGGAAACCTGCATGCTTCAATTTCGAGGCATGTATTGTACCTACTGTCCATTACAAGTGGCGATGGGCTCACTTCCCGTCACACTGGACAGAGTTTCGGTACTACTAGTGAATCGTGGATGTTCTGAAGTTTCAGAATATCTCTATCTCTATCTCTCCCCTTCGGGGAATATAGTCGTGAGCATATATATAAAATACTTACGGAATTTTGGAAGATTTTTCTAGGCAACTTGACGGCGTTGAATTAACCCCTGTTAAACATACACTAGAATCACATTTCATTCGCATATGAAATAGGTGCATAATTTTACGGTCGTATCTCGGACCAATTTGGTTTCATGCTTTCTTTAAGAAGACTATACCTTATATCTAAATGTCATTGCTTTATATCTGTTTGGCTGGCGTCTGCTGGTAGGTACCAGCAGTCGCCAACTTCTTGTTCTAAAACATATAGGGTCCTTCTTAATATGCTGACACTTTTTTAAGGGGATGATCAGACCGTCAAACTGAACAACTTTCTCTATGGGACGAACATTAAAATCGCGAAGAAAAATCAGTTGTTCCATACAAAACTGACTCGAGCCAAATGTATGGGACAGCTGATTTTTATTTCGCGATTTCAATGTTGGTCCCACAGAGAAAGTTGTTCAGTTTGATGGTCTGATCATCACCTTAAAAATATATTAGCAATTTTAAAAAGGACCCTAGGGTGTTTACCCTATGTGAAACCAACCCCCCCCCCCCACCCCTTTATGTTTATAAGGGGTGATTGTACCCATGATACTGAACAGCAACTTTCCCAGAGTAACCTACCTAAAGGAAATTTGCAAAAACAATTCGACTTTTCATACAAACGTTTGATCAGCTGATTGCATTTAGTATGGAAAATTGATTTTTTTTTTGCGAATTTCCTATAGCTTTCTTAGGGAAAGTTGTTCAGTATCATGGGTACAATCACCCCTTTAAGTAATGCAACGGTTTACCCTAACACCCTGTATGTTTTAGAACAAGAAGTTTGGGTCACAGAAGTGGTGACTGATACGGACGCCAGCCAGATAAGTACAGATATAAAAAGTGTCAGCATATTAAGAAGGACCCTGTATAAACTTGTTAACAAAGGATACACACTTCCTTTGAATACTTATTTAGGTAGGTACTTCAAAGGCGAAGTACGTGTATTCCACTCTTGAAACTGACAAACGAGGCCATTTTAGCCCCCCAGAACCTTGAGCAGTTATTGAAGTGTGCGAAGATGCTTTTTAGGGTTCCGTACCCAAAGGGTGAAAACGGGACCCTATTACTAAGCCTACGTTATCCGTCCGTCTGTCCGTCTGTCCGTCTGTCCGTCTGTCCGTCTGTCCGTCTGTCCGTCTGTCCGTCTGTCCGTCTGTCCGTCTGTCCGTCTGTCCGTCTGTCCGTCTGTCCGTCTGTCCGTCTGTCCGTCTGACCGTCCGTCCGTCCGTCCGTCCGTCCGTCCGTCCGTCCGTCCGTCCGTCCGTCCGTCCGTCCTTCCGTCCGTCCGTCCGTCCGTCCGTCCGTCCGTCCGTCCGTCCGTCCGTCCGTCCGTCCGTCCGTCCGTCTGTCCGTCTGTCCGTCTGTCCATCTGTCCGTCTGTCCGTCTGTCCGTCTGTCCGTCTGACCGTCTGTCCGTCCGTCCGTCCGTCCGTCCGTCCGTCCGTCCGTCCGTCCGTCCGTCCGTCCGTCCGTCCGTCCGTCCGTCCGTCCGTCCGTCTGTCCGTCTGTCCGTCTGTCCGTCTGTCCGTCTGTCCGTCTGACCGTCTGTCCGTCCGTCCGTCCGTCCGTCCGTCCGTCCGTCCGTCCGTCCGTCCGTCCGTCCGTCCGTCCGTCCGTCCGTCTGTCCGTCTGTCCGTCTGTCCATCTGTCCGTCTGTCCGTCTGTCCGTCTGTCCGTCTGACCGTCTGTCCGTCTATCCGTCTGTCCGTCTGTCCGATTTTCTCAGATTATGCGTCATTTTAGTGTCATTATAGAGCAAATTCTACAGAATAACAACAAATACTATACTAAAGGTCCCGGACAAAAAAGTTTTTTTTCTAAGTTAATAATGTTGTGTTCTGTGGTGTTGTGGTACGGAACCCTCGGTGCGCGAGTAGCCCGACTCACACTTGACCGGTTTTATTTATCTTATCTTTATATCCTCTCACGTAGCAATTTAGCCATAAAAGTTCGTCTTTCCGATGAGTGCGGTTAAAGTAGGTACCTAGGTACCTCATTTTTAGACTTTGATAAAAGGCAGACTTCAATGAAACAAATTAAATATTTGTGTTAAAATTTTTATTTATCACCATAATTAAAAAAAAAAATTAAACCTTTTTCGACCCATTGTTGGGCAAATGTCTCCCCCAAGCTTTTCCAGCCTTCCCTATCCCGTGCCGTCTGTTGCCATTCTACTTCGTGGGCATCTAGGTCGTCTTGCCATCTCTTTTACAGGGTGTAACAATACACCCTAGTAATACTTAAGGGAGTGCTTCAGACCATCAAACTGAGCATCTTTCACTATGGAGCCAACATCGAGAAAAAATAAAAAAAAACTGCTGTCCCATACATTTTAGTCGAATCGGTACTGCAGTTTTGTATGGGATAGCAGATTTTTTTTATTTTTTCTCGATGTTGGCTCCATAGAGAAAGTTGTTCAGTTTGATGGTCTGAAGCACCCTCTTAAGTATTACTAGGGTGTTTTTTACACCCAGTATTATGCATACAAAGTCTATACTGTATGATCGCCACACCACAGCCACCGACTAGATATCATAATAGTATAAGAGATAGACGTTCTTTTTGTTATCATCATCTGCAAGGCTGAATCAGTAACTCGTAAACCGACTGGAGTTATGCAGGCAGACAGAGACTAAAACTGGTCCATCCCCATCAGAGAGACGATCTTCACCCTATGAATACTGAATCAGCCTTGCATCTGATGATAACAAAAAGTACGTCTATGTCTTCTACAGGGTGAAATTGATATCATTAGCATCCTTTTAAACTAAGATTCTACCCATCAAACTGAACAACTTTTACTATGGGAGCAAACCGATCGGAGCAAAAAAAAAAACAGCTGTTCCATACTAAAACTGCAATGCCTACTCGACTCAAATGTATGCAACAGCTGATTTTGTTTTTGCTCCGATCGGTTTGCTCCCATAGTAAAGGTTGTTCAGTTTGATGGGTAGACTCTTAGTTTAAAAGGATTCTAATGATATCAATTTCATCCTGTAGGAGAAACGCTTCATACAAGCTCACAGAAGCCGGTACACCTCTACATGCATGCGTTGCGTGCGGCAACACGTGAACGTTCACATACGAGAATAAGCGGCAATTTATTAGATACAGTTGCGCATGTAGGGGTGTACCGCCCACGCCGCGACCTATGAAGTTGTTTCTCTGTAGGATTCATGTGTGAAGCCTCTTCTGATGAACAAATACTTTTTTTTCGCGTTCCAATTTTAAAATTAAACTTTTCTCTACAGATTCTACCCGGCCAGCGCGAGATGCCGTACCGTTGGGCGGCCTACCTGTTGTTCCACATGCATTTCGCTCAGATCTTCCATACGGCGTCCATTTGCCTCACACTATCACTGGCTGTATGGAGATACGTCGCCATTAAGTAAGTTATTGTCAATTAATCTCTGATTTGATTTTCAACAGTCAGACTATAAAGCCAGCCCCCTTACCCGCACTTTCGATCTTCACTATATCGCCACTGTTTCGGTCCGCACTTCATTGTAATAGAGTTGAAATTGGAACGAAAACATTCACGCAAAAGTTCGAATCGAATGTGCGGGTAGACCCTCTGGTTCGGACGAATGCGACGTGATTAAGTTAGCCCAATTAAAGCACTCACCGGACTTGATGAAAATAAAAATGACAATGATTTATTGTATGTGGAATTCGGGTAGTACAATTTGCAGTTATAGCCAAATTTTTTGTAAGGCCCTCCAAACCCTACCTTTGCAGCACGGCTAGCATGCCACCCACGACAAAGCGTTTAAACGAGAAAAACGTCATGCGCGCTCTCTCTGGAATTCGTAAAATGATAAGCACATCTCGATTTTTATCGTTTTTTCGGGGGTGGCATGCGAGGCCTACAGGGCCTCAATTGCGCAATTTTATACGGTTTTGGTCTGGTTTTGGTTTTGGTTTAGATTTGGTTTAGCTGAAGTAAAAAAGCTATCGCGATATTTTTTTCTGAACGGTTAAATCGCACAATACAGAAAATTCGATCGACGAACATCAAACGTTACGCCAACGTATCTTCCGAAATAAAGCTAAATCGTTACGGTTAATATAATTTGCGCGATTTTTTTTTTGTTTTTTGTTTTTGGTTGTGGTATTGTTTTGGTAGTATCGTTCAAACTTAGGGCGATTGAGGCCCAGGTGTAGTGTACGCACGGCGACACATCAAGCTATTACAAAACCAACATAAGCGGCCGCGCGTAGGTCGATTAACGTATACCGTCGCGCGGCCAGCTTATGTTGGTTTTGTATATAGCTTGATGTGTCGCCGTGCGTACACACATTTAAATAGAAAGAAAAGTGAAATCTCACACAGTAATAATTAAAACTAAAAAATGTCAAAATTCAAATTAGTAACTTTAAAATGTCCATGGAATCGTATATTTAACCTACCAAAAAAAAAGGGGTGTTACTAGAATTGAAAAAATGAATTAGTATGACAAAATGTCAATATAAATAAAATAAAATAAAGCGCAATACAATGTCATAAGAATTAGTTATCCCATACAAAACTGCAAACATAACTCGACTGAAATGTATGGGACAGCAGATATTTTATTCGCGATTTCGATATTGGTCCCGTAGAGAAAGTTGTTCAGTTTGATGGTCTGAAGCACCTCTTTAAGTAGCTGTCCTATTTTATTGTACACCCTGTATTGACATCGTAACACTCGTGAGCTCGTATAGGTCGACCAGAATCTCATGAAAAATGAGGAAATCAAATCTTAGAGTAAGCAACACTGGGGTAATTGGATTAGGGCCCTACAAACATGACATTGCCATGTGAAAATCTATATTTTTTTTTACTTTTTTTTATTTCATGAGATTCTGGTCGACCTATATCTTGTCTCAATTGAAAGTTGATTATTTGATATGGCATGGCATCCCATTTAAAGTACCAGAATGTGACATGTACTATGATGACTAGACAATAAAATACACCTATAGATACAAACATCAATGACTTGGGTACCTACAATATTCGAATTCACCATATACAGGGAGTAACAAAACACCCTAGTAATACTTAAGGAGGGGGTGTTTCAGACCATCAAACTGAACAACTTTCACTATGGAGCCAACTTCGAAATCTCGAAATAAAAATCTGCTGTCCCATACAAAACTGCAATACCGGCACGACTCAAATGTATGGGACAGCAGATTTCTTTTATTTTTTCTCGATGTTGGCTCCATAATGAAAGTTGTTCAGTTTGATGGTCTGAAGTATTACTAGAGTGCTTTGTTACACCCTGTATATGCCCCTTGCGGGATTCGAACCCACGACCGTCGGTACAGCAGACAGGTTCACTACCGAGTACCAACTAAGCTATCGGGCAGTCATAATTAAAAAATACAATTTCAGATACTTAGTCGAGATTTCTTTCAGTGCGAAAGTCAGTTTCGGGCGGTAGTGTATATTTTCTTTGGTTTCGGTATCAAACTACCTACTGAGACTAGACTTATTTGTTTAGTCACAAAAGAAAATAAACTTTGAATATAAATACTTACTGAAAAGCAAAAATAAAATTATCTTGCCATTGTGATACAAAGAACAGGAAAACTGAAAAATAAGTCAGACAATGTTACGTTATATTTGTACGTTTTCATTTTGCAAATACAGAATTGGTATTGTATTTACCTATATTGTATTTTAATAATAGGCCCGGAAGTGAAAAGGTAAACGTATTACTCATCGGAATATAGCCCAGAATTTTTTTATCGAGCCCAATTCCCACGGACAAGCTACCTGAAAAATATTTTAAGAATTAGGCATGTTACAAGAATTTTATAATTATTATTCCATACAGGATCAAACTTTTATGTACTCATCTAAAAATATATAAGAAGCTAGGTCACCATCGTCATCATCATCTCAGCCGATGGACGTCCACTGCTGCCCCAAGGATCGCCATAACGACCGGTCCTGCGCTGCCCTCATCCAACGGTTTCCCACCGCCTTCACCAGGTCGTGTGGGGGGCCCACCCACGCTGCGCTTTCCGGTACGCGGTCGCCACTCGAGAACTTTTCGGCCCCATCGGCCATCGGTTCTGCGAGCAATGTGCCCGCCCACTGCCACTTTAGTTTAGCAATTCTTTGGATTATGTCAGCTACTCTGGTTCTTCTGCGGATCTCTTCATTTCTGATTCGATCTCGCAGGGAAACTCCAAGCATAGCCCTCTCCATTGCCCTTTGGGTGACTTTCAGCCTTTTTATGAGGCCTTGAGTGAGCGATCACGTCTCTGTTCCATATGTCATCTAGTATAGTAGGTATAGTCTAATATATAGTAAGAAGCTAGGTACCATGTCTGACTTTTCCTAAAAATTGTTTGATATTGATTTTATCAATATGGATATTGTCTGCTCACGATGTTATGTAAATCGAAAGATTGACATATAAACCTATTTCATGAGAATTTATGTATTTAGGACATCGAACAATTTTATTACTGGTATTTGCAGGGCACTTGTTACTACACAAAACGGACTCCAAAAGAAGTATTTCTCTACAAATACTGTTCCACTTCTCAATCAATTTCCTTTCTTAGAAAATATAAACAAGGTATAGAATGGTATAGGTATCAAATTCCAAAGTTCCACGGAAAAATCTTTTAGATAAACATGACTAAGAACTCGCCCAACACTTATACGTAATCCCTACGCAAACAACTTATAAAACTGTTACCAACGGTTTTCTGTTTACCTATCTTGTTACCTTTATATTCTATTCTATTATTTATCTCGTCTAGCCAACCAGGCGTTCATTTTCATTCATCACTGAAATGCCTTTCTTATTCTTAAGGTCTTGCCCGAATTACATTATTATCTGTGTTCCGTCGATTTTTGTATTTTTAGTGTTCCGTACTGTAGTGTCTGTGCGAACGCGTAGTGGGGGCAGTTGCCTGCCAGCCTTTGTCGGGTGCGGACGTGCGCGCTCCGCATATACTACCTGCCTAGTGAGCAACAGTAAATGTGTACTTATTTAGCAAACCCTACATGTGGCGACGACGGGATCTTATTTTACGTAAGTGCACACTGTATTTTATCTGGTTTTGAAATAAAAACAAAATACAACGTCGGAATTTTGAAATTTTGACTCGGTGTCGGACGCTCGGCGGAGTAACAACTCTGTATCGAACGTTCGTCGGTCTAACTCCTGAGGATGCTCCTTGGTGGAGCGAAACACGTGTAGAGTAGAAATTATTTGGTAAGCAGGTTGATTTTCATTACGTAATACAACTTTGTCTACTAGGTATTTAGAGGCGGAGGTCTTGATACAATCGTGTCATCTACCTATTTGAAATTAAAGCGACGTTGTAAAGTATTATTTCACGCAGCAGAGTAGCGTGTGTTCACGACTATGTTCCCCGAGGGGGTGGTCAGTGATATTCCGAAAACTACGAACAAAGCGAATATCTATTATCTAAAATAACGTTCTATTTTGATTTAAAAGGACAATAACGATAATTCATTATAATTTTATCCACGAGGGCTATCATGGTACTTTCATTTATTTAGTATGCCTATTTCATTAGTTTTAATGTCAAAAAACATTGGATTCTTAGTTTGTGCGGTGGTTGACAATCTATAACAGTGATTATTTTTCTTTTCATGAACTATGACCATCAAACGCTGGAGGAAAAAGAGGAAAGGGGACACATCAGGACGATAGACGCTATGCTGGGGTCGAGGTCATAAGAATATACATACCACAAATCGAGCACCTGTTCGAACGATTGCTGCGACTAGACTCCAATCCTAAAGGTCATGTACAATACATTACCATACATGTTTTTATAATAGACTTACGCTCAAGCCATAATCCTACGGAGTAGGCAGAGACTACGACAATGACTATCTCATAATATGAAGTTATTCAGCTAGATTGAGGAGTATGTATATCTATGCAAGCCGTTTCATTAGGACCTCGACTTAACAGTCGACGCCGTCTGAGGATCTTACAAAATCCTTTCTTACGAAATCCCAGAATACATAAAATCGTAAGAGTGTCGTAATCGTGACTCTGTCTATGTTACCTACCTACACATAACTCGACGGAGTAGCGATAGGTGCCCTATGGCACTCGCGTACCGTTAAAGGTTAAGCTGAAGGTCAGATACGGTCGGTCGGTCCGTCTGTCAGTCGATCGATCGGTCGGTCAGTCGGTCGGTCAGTCGGTCGGTCGGTCGGTCGGTCGGTCGGTTGGTCGGTCGGTTACAGTTGCCGTTAAGGTTAAGGTTAAACAGACAGATACATATTTACGAAGACTACTAATTGTCTGGTTACAATGATTAATACTATAAATTGTAGAAAACAGGCGTATAATAACATCTTGAATATTATAGTGTTATTTATTATTAATATTATGTAACGCTGCGTACGTATAGATACGAGTGAGTAAATCGGTGCAAAACAGTAGCCAATGCTCATAAAATTTAACACAAATACCTACCGGATTACATAAGGTTTCTGCATAGGTATGTCAGTGTAAAACTATTTTGATATTCAATCACAATCAATATTGTTTGTACCTAGTTATCCCTAAGGACTTGTGATAAGGGAATGACTTGCAAAGTTGCAACTATTTAACAAGGGGGCAAAAAGGGATTTCTTGCAAATTTCCGTTACATCTATACCATACGTCTAACTTAGCGATTCAAGATGAATTCAATTCTAAATACACTGTTGAATATGCTATATCGTTTGCACCGATAGTTACTGACTTGAATACGTATCAGTATAATACACTTTATACATACCTACCAAATATTAGGTTCCAAGCGCGAGTCACGCGAACTAAAAGGCGATAAGTATAAAGTGCGAAGTAGGTAAAACTACAGTAGTTAAAGGACCATGCAGTGATTAAACTGTTAGTAAAAACTAAAAGGTCAAGCAGATGCATCATACATGCAGGGATATGCAGGGCCATGCAAAGTCATGCAAAAATATGAAACTGCAATAGTAAAAGGACTATTCAATAACTAAGTTGTTAGTAAAATCGGGAAAGTCATGCAGTTACATACAATGCCATGCAAGGCCATGCAGAGCCATGCAAATATATGCAACTGCAATAGTTAAAGGACTATTCAGTAACTAAGTTGTTAGTAAAAACAAAAAGGTCATGCAGTTACATACAAGGCCATGCAAGGCCATGCAAACCCATGCAAATGCAATGGTGACAGGATCATGCAGTTATTAAACTGTTAGCAAAAGCTAAAGGGTCATGCAATTATAAAATGATATTGGTTAGAGAACCATGCAACTATCAGGTCATTAGCGAAAGCTAAAGTATCATGCAACTATTAAATGATAATAATTTTGTGTTATAGAACCATGCAACTATCAAGTTGTTAGCGAAAGCTAAAGGGTCATGCAAATATACAATGATATGGGTTACAGAACCATGCAACTATCAAGTTGTTAGCGAAAGCTAAATATCATGCAACTATAAAATGATATGGGTTAAAGAACCATGCAACTATCAAGTTGTTAGCGAAAGCTAAAGTATCATGCAACTATAAAATGATATGGGTTACAGAACCAAGCAACTATCAAGTTGTTAGCGAAAGCTAAAGTGTCATACAACTTTACTATAAAATCATATGGGTTATAACCTATAGAATCATGCAACTATCAAGTTGTTAGCAAAAGCTAAAGGGTCATGAAAATAAAATAGTTACTGCACTCATATTATATAATTGTACATGAACTATAACAGCAGTTAAATTAAAAGTCCTTAATTGCAGTGGCTGGCGGTTACGCTGAATATTTTAAGTGCCTAAGTGTATGTGCTTATCACAGACTTACTCTCTTGTCCTTACTTCCTTAATATTATAAATCGTAAATTGATACGATCCTGAAGCAGGTAACTCTGACCAGTAGTTATCTGAATGAAATGAATAAAAAAAGGAATGGAAAGGATAGGAAAGGAATGAGATGAGATGAGAGGAGATCAAATAGAATCAAATAAATTCGAGTGAAATTAAATGAAATCAAATCAATTCGAGTTAAATCAAATGAAATGTTAAAATCTTTTCATTGAAAGAATAATGGTCAATTTATAGTCCAAAAGTAATTTTGGGTCGTCATATTGCGTGCATATATTAATGTGACATTAAAACATTATTCGAGCATCCGGTGCACATCCGAGATATTGACAAAGCCTGAGGGGATTGCTTAGTCTCCTTTTACGACATTAATATTATGTTTGGTGGTATTCTAAGCCGGACATTACACGACCATTCATACCTACTTAAAAGTGTCATCATGATACACGAAATGCAAAGGACCAAATAAAAATAAAAAAACTATGTTTATAGTATCGAAACTAATACAAGCCATGAAAATTAGTCAAAACTGGACAATTAACAAGCAGAAACTTTCGGGTTCAAATAATCCTAAATGAGCCATAGGCAAAAAACTCAATGTAAAACTAAAACTATGGGCTATTAAATGTCTAGAATAAATATATATTGGACATAAATATAAAATAAATAAATAAGAAATGATAAAGATCTATGGAATGTTAGCAAATACTAGAGCTATATTTTATGCTGTCAAATGGAACATATGTACCAATTTAAGTAACGTGACCCAATAGTCACAGTCTTTATGTACTAAAATGCAATGATAAACAGCGAAAACATAGACTAAACACTTAATTCTAAATTTGCAAAGAAATTGAACACACAAGACATAGAATTATATGCAATAGTCCTGTACCTATACTAGGTTTCTTTTGAACACCTTTTGTTTATTATTCCATAAAGTTCATTGCAGAAACTGGAAACATGAGGCAAGCATTATAGCTATCTAGCCAATAATAATATACTACTCGAAATCTGTCCACAGGTACAAGGAGCGTATCACACTGAAATTGATTTTGACGCTAAGTGCCATGGACAACGATATTTTACGAAGACATAATCAAAGTTTGTTTGAGTAACAAATTATTTTCGAATGGCCACTCTTTTCAATTTAAGAGCACCACCAATATTGTCCAAAAGAAAATGTTTATATTTTAGCCAGAGAGTAAATCAAGGTATAAGTGATACTTAATGAAAATGTTTTGTGATCAAATCCAATTACCTATTGAAGTAAAAATTTAATAAGGTATATGCCTAATTATAAATTACGAGTAGTCTTGCTAATACTTTTGTAGTTCAACAGTACACCTTTTCTAGTAACAATGTGCAATCTCACGTTGGTTTAATAAAACCTAAAAAATTATATTTTTAAATTGTTCTACGTACGGTTAAACTTAGTTGGATTTTATATAAGTACCTAACAAAAGTAAACTAAAATCCAAACTTAACAAACGTGACAAAAGTATATAAACTGTACTATCCTACCACAAAGTTTTAAAATTACTTGGAATGGAAGTTGATCGCGATTTGTCAATCTTATCTTGCTGTTTGCTTAACCAACCCTCACTCCTGAAATAACGATCACTGTTCACAGATCAAGAGGAAAAATAAATTAAGGTTTATTAATTTAATGTAATTAGGTTACAAAATTAATAGTGTGTCATATAAAGTGGGACTAGACTTTAAATTTTACACAATAAAACTAAATGTTGTACAAATAATACAAATTGTAGTTAAAATCTTGAAATATTATAAAAAGGAAAGGGATAGTCTAGACTCTAGAGTAGTAAGCTAAAGTTGAATGTAAATGCCTACTGGGCTCAGTATTGGCACAGAGTACTATGGGTACTGGAAAGCTTTTATTAACTAATAATGAAATGAAATTAAGCAGTAAGAAACGTAACCTTTAATAATCAAAGATTATCAATCATAACACATTATATTGTTATGTTATAGCGATGTGCATAGTGGAGTTTCTTGCGCCGTTTCTTCTCCCAAGCGAAGCACCTTCCGAAGCGGTGGTAGATTCATATAGAAATATATAAAATATTAAGAAAATATAAAATAAATGCAAGCTGTAGTACTACTGACTTTATAATAATAATTATATTCATATGTACCTGTATTGCTTATAGTTTTGATATTAAGTGTACTGTTACAAAATACATCTTAAATTAAATTAAAATAAAGAAGGGATGTAGTGTCTGTGCGAACGCGTAGTGGGGGCAGTTGCCTGCCAGCCTTTGTCGGGTGCGGACGTGCGCGCTCCGCATATACTACCTGCCTAGTGAGCAACAGTAAATGTGTACTTATTTAGCAAACCCTACACGTACTAGAATTTAAAAAAAGTTTACCGTCACGGGACGGCGGAAGTGAAACTTCCGCAGCTCTCAAGTTTCAATTTCGAACTCAGTCACACGAAAAGGTGGCGGATCTGAATTTCAAAGCCCTTGTGGCAACACTATGAACGAGTACCTCGTTCATTCATTCATTCCATAGAGTACTGTAAACATTCATTCATTCATTCTCTCTCTGGCACTTGTCGTGACAAGAACGACCACTTTATATTTTGTACCGGTAGATCTTTTATAATGTAATTACTGTCAACATCTATAGTTTCCATTATACGAATTAGCACACAAGATCGCACCGGCAGTATCATTTCATTCTCCCTCCAAGCTAGCCGACAAGCGAGTCTACAGCCCATCGGACAACGGACGGGAGGCGAGCTCTCCACACGCACGCCCCCGCCAAAACTGGTGACCCTCTCCGCGGGACAGACTCCGGCCAGCTTCGAACAGAGGCTGCACTTCCCTTCGCTTCAGCAAGGACGCCGAACATCGAAATTCTGCTCAACGGGATCGCTACGGGCTGCCGGGTCGCGAAATCCTGGCGAAACCTTACGAAAGCGAGATTGCGTGTCCAAAGTGAAGTTAAAGTGCATACGTGCGGAGTCATTTGTGTTTACAGTGCAAAAGTCATTCCATAATCGTTTGGCACAGCATTTTCAACAATATTTTCTCACAAAACGAACGCTTTCGCTTCTCACTACGGAGAAGCTAGCGCCATCTAGCGAGCTGTCATCGTAAACTCTTCGAGCGGCTTCGAGTTCATCGATCTCACGAATCGTCAACGACGGCCAGCACGTTCGGATCCACGCAAGTACTTTTCAAACTTTTCCCAAAGTGCTCAGTGTTCCGCGTATCCGAATTTCGTATGTGACATTGACATTTGAAGTGGCATTTACAAAAAGCGTTTCGTTACACTTCGATCGTAAACAAATAACAGACAAATAACAACTTCTCTTGCGAACTAACCCGCGAGTGAATACCTAGTAATAGTTAAAAATAATTAATTAATGCTTGCTACTAATTTCTCTCATTGCATTTACCTACTTTGTTTTACATTTTTGCCGGTTCCTTGTCAACAAAAATCTGACATTTAAAATTTAACTTACAATTTAAAACTTTTACAAAACTTTACTAACTTTTATATCTTTGGTTTCCATATTAATTGTTCTTTTTACTGCAGCTGTGTAAATCTGTGTTTGCTTTCACTGGTATTCAAGTGAACTGTTTGGTTGTAATGTATGGGATTGCATGGCCTATACCTAAACTAAAACTTTATACTTTCGGTGTGTTTACCTAACATTTTAATTTTGTCTGTGTATGCCTAACTATTTATATTTCTATTGCCTTTGTGTGTGTCCATCAGCTATAATCTGTGTTTATATTAACATTGTGTTTGGTGTTGCCACGCTACTTACTCCACGGGGACGGAATACTAACCCGGATTTCTAAGTTTGTTTGTTTGCTTATCTCACCTGCACGATGGCTGAAAAGGAATATGATGATCTCAAGTCTCAGGTCAAGGAGCTGATGGATGCCAATGCAGCTCTTCAGGCACAGCTACAGGAGCAGCACAAAAAGCCGGAAGTCAGCCGAGTCGCAGCCAAATTACCACCATTCTGGGCGGACAGACCTGGCATGTGGTTTGCCCAGGCTGAAGCCCAGTTCCACCTGGCCGGCATAACCTGTGACACAACCAAATTCAGCCATGTTCTTGCCAACATGGACCAGCGTGTCATAGGGGAAATAGAGGACATCGTAATGAATCCTCCCACTACCAACAAATATGATAAACTCAAACGTGAGCTTGTTGCTCGATTATCCACATCCGAGGAGCAGAGAGTTCGACGTCTCCTAGGTGACGAGGAGCTAGGGGATAGGAAGCCCTCAACTTTTCTCCGACACCTTCGTTCCCTTGCTGGTACAACCTTACGGGACGATAACCTTTTGCGTCAGCTGTGGCTCCGGCGATTGCCCAATCACGTTCAGGCTATTCTGGCTGCGCAAGCAGATCTCACTCTAGATAAGATTGCCGAACTGGCGGACAAGAGTTGGGAGCTGCCAGGCTCTCCTAACGTACACACCGTAACAACACCTCCCGCATTAACTGCATTAGCAGAATGTGTTGAGAAGCTAACTAAGCAGGTCGCAGCGCTATCAACATCCAATGAACGCAGTAGGTCCCGGCAACGCTCCTTCTCAGGAAACAGAAATAGGAGAGATCACTCTAACAACAAACCCTGCTGGTATCACTCAAAATTCGGAGACAAAGCAACAAAATGCACCTCACCATGTAATTGGAAGCCGGAAAACTCAACGAACAGTCAGTAAAGGCGGCTACTGACGGCGCAAACCCCGGCCGCCGAATTTTTGTAACAGATCAGACGTCTAAACACCAGTACCTTATAGATACAGGTTCGGACCTCTGTTGTTTTCCCCGGCATCTATTAAAAGGTCGATATTTTTCCAGTGGATATGATCTCAGTGCTGCTAATGGCAGTACAATTAAGACCTACGGCAATATTTCCTTGCAACTTAATCTAGGGCTCCGCCGTGACTTTCACTGGGATTTCATCATTGCTGACGTTAGCAGTCCTATCATTGGATCAGACTTTCTTAGCTACTACAACTTACTGGGTGAAATGCAGAATAGATGTACCGTAACGAAATCGTTATTAAACTGAGATTGTAATGAAACTGATAAATTGTTACGAAACTGATAAGGTAAGGGTGAGATCACATAAGCATTAAAATAAATAAAATATTTATGGCATAAATCAACTTTATTAATTAACTTACATCTACAACGTGTTAATGAATTAACGCAAAACTAGAAAGTAGTTTGTTTAGAATCGAGAGCAGAATCGAATTATCATGGTTTCTACATAGGTAATTTTTTTCAAAATGTTAAATAATTTGTTTGCAAAATTTAAAATTTTCTGAACCCGATGTCAACCCACCGCACGGGCACACTCACCCTACTTACTACCAAAACAAGATTATTAAAATGTATACATGAGTACGTTAGCGCTTTCTTTTAGTGCTGAAATGATAGCAAATCATTTTTGCCTCGAAACTTAAAATGCGAATAACTTTAAATTTTAACTATCAAAATAATGAAATTATTGTTTCAATCTAATTATTTTGTTATAAATCAGTTGGGGTGTATGAGGTTTTGCGCTAATTCATTAACACGTTGTATATTTTTGTACTAATTGCAAAAACCTTGTCAAAAATCAATCTTATCTGCAAACAATCATGTCGCCAGCAAGAAAGACGACATCGCTCCAGCCAGGGAGAAGATGCTGCCAACCAGGAGAAGACGCCGCTATTTAGTTTGTGTTATGTTTAATAATCTCATTATACAGGGTGTAAATTAAAATAGGACAGCTACTTAAAGAGGTGCTTCAGACCATCAAACTGAACAACTTTCTCTATGGGACCAATATCGAAATCGCGAAAAAAAAATCTGCTGTCCCATACATTTCAGTCGAGTTATGTTTGCAGTTTTGTATGGGAGAGCGGAATTTTTTTTCGCGATTTCGATATTGGTCCCATAGAGAAAGTTGTTCAGTTTGATGGTCTGAAGCACCCCTTTAAGTAGCTGTCCCATTTTATTGTACACCCTGTATTTTATAAAATTATTTTCATAGAACATTAAAATATATTTTTTAGTTTCTAGTATTAAATTAATTAATACATATTATTTACTATTTTGGATATTACTTGATGTCTAATGTTAAAAAAAACAGTATTATGTCACAAACTCATATGAACGAGACCTTAGTGTAACGAAACTGAGCTCTCAGTTTCGTTTAGTAACGAAACGTTACGAAACTGATAAAATAAACTGAGAAATTCTAACTTCAAAAATATTTGCTACCAAAATCGCTATTGGTTTGAAAATAACTTATATCCCAGCGGTAATTATATCTCTTACGCAAGAAAAATCAGCAAATAACTGACAAATTACACTTACCGGAAATAGGAAAATCGCGTTATTAACCCTGATATTGATATTTAACAAAATGCGTGTCATACACCAACCTCGAACTGCGAAGCAAAATACGGCCATCTTAATGTCAATATTTTGACGTAACTTGAGAAAATGTTGCCATTTTATAAAAATACAATCGAATGTTAGAATTGTTGTTGTAATTGTGCCCAAAATGTCGTTACTAACCCTGAGTTACGAAATTATCAAAAATGGAGACAAACATTTAATACGCTAATCTTATGACTAAATCGTTTCCTTTTAATTCCAGCCTATTTCAATCTGACAATTTAGATATTAAGTGGTCATTTTAACCAAAAAAAAGTTAAATTAAACTAAGAAAAAATTATTTCCTAATATACAAAATTGACAAGGTGGTGGAGAGACATATAAAATTTGTATGAAAGTTATATTAGTATTAAATTTTAAAAATATAATAATTCGTGCCTCATTGCGCGCATCAAAAAAATAAAAAATGGGCTTAATTGGGAAATAAATACACTGCTCAGAATAATGGAAATAATTTTAATCAAGGAAAGAGAAAAGACGGTATCTTATTTTAAACTTACGAGACAACTTAAATTGTATCTATGTACATCCGTTCTGCATTTCACCCTACTTCCAGATTGTCGAAATCAACGCCTCGTGGACGGAACTACTAAATTGTCTGCGCCAGTTTCGGTATCCAAATCTTCTCAGGTTAGCGTCAAAGCCTTAGCTTGTGGCAGTTCAGTTTTTGCACAGGTGCTTGCTGAATTCCCGGAAATAACACGTCCTCCTGGCTTACCTCGGACTATCAAGCATAACACCGTCCACTATATTAAAACCACTGGCGGACCTCCTGTGTCGTGTCGTCCTCGTCGTTTGGCGCCACCTAAACTTGTAGCTGCTAAAAAAGAATTTGAGGACATGATGCGGTGTGGGATTGTCAGACCATCCAAGAGTCCCTGGGCTTCACCCTTGCAAATGGTCCCCAAAAAGGACAACTCATGGCGTCCTACGGGCGACTATCGTGCTGTTAATGCTAGGACCGTGCCGGACAGATACCCCGTCCGACACATTAATGATTTTACCCACAATCTTTCTGGAGCTACCATATTTACCACTATCGACTTGGTAAAGGCTTACCATCAGATTCCTGTGTTTGAAAGCGACATTCCGAAGACTGCCATCACTACCCCGTTTGGCCTCTTCGAATTTCCTGTCATGCCTTTCGGACTGCGTAATGCTGGTCAAACCTTTCAACGCTTTATCGACGAGGTCACACGGGGTCTTGATTTTTGCTTTCCATACATTGACGATGTGCTGGTTTTCTCTCCAGATGAGGCTACTCATCTCCAACATCTTCGGACGCTTTTCAAACGCTTCCAGGATTATGGTGTTGTGGTTAATCCATCGAAATGTGTCCTTGGTGCCAAAGAGGTTTTGTTTTTAGGTTTCAACATCAGCGCCGAAGGTACCAGTCCTCCTAAAGACCGCATTCAAGCTTTGCTGGATTTTACGCCACCGAAAACCATCCAAGGTCTGCGCCGATTTCTCGGCATGCTGAATTATTATCGTCGCTTTCTGCCGAACGCTGCCCAATTTCAGGCTCCCCTGATCGAGGCTATGGTCGCGACCAACAGTAAGGGTGCAAAACCATTCCCATGGACACCTGAGCTTCTGAAACACTTTGAGGCATGCAAGGCAAGCCTGTCCAGCGCGACATCACTCCAGCACCCTGTTAACGACACACCGCTTGGCCTTTTTACCGATGCTTCCAGCGCTAGCATTGGTGCATGCCTTCAGCAACAGGTTGACGGAGACTGGCATCCCTTGGCCTTCTTTAGTAAAAAACTAACCCCACAACAGGTCCAATGGCCTACATATTACAGGGAACTTCTGGCAGTGTACGAAAGTGTACAGCATTTTCGACACATCCTCGAGGCTCAACATGTCACGATCTACACTGATCACAAGCCACTGCTGTACGCCTTCGTACAGCGCCGAGAAAAACTCCCACCACCTCAATTGAACCAACTATCATTCATTGGTCAATTTACAACCGACATCCGGTACATCAAAGGTGAGGAAAATGTTGTTGCCGACGCGTTCTCACGGATCGACGCCATCTCTCTGGAGCAGGATTACGAAGCCCTTGCTAAATCACAGGAGGCAGACCAGGAGCTTTCAGACCTTCAAACAAGCGGTTCCAGCCTCCAGCTGACCAAGGTCACTATTCCAGGCACAAACATCTCGGTCACCTGTGATGTATCAACTGGCAAGCCTCGTGTTTACCTGACCCCTTCGTTTCGCCGTGCGGTGTTTGACAGGCTTCATAACCTGAGTCACCCTGGCGCACGAGCTACCACCCGCCTTCTTACCGACCGCTACGTTTGGCCTTCGATCAAGAAAGATTGTGGACAGTGGGTACGATCCTGTCAAGCGTGTCAACGCAGTAAGATTACTAGACATAACTCTTCTCCCCTCAGCATATTCGACCAACCACCCGGTAGGTTTATGCATGTCCACATCGACATCGTGGGTCCCTTGCCTGTCTGCAACGAGTTCCGGTACTGCCTTACCGCCATAGACAGGTTCTCGAGATGGCCCGAGGTGTGGCCCATGCGCACCATCACCGCTGAGGAGACAGCTGAGACCTTTACCAGAGAATGGGTATCTCGTTTCGGCGTTCCGTCAAAGATAACAACAGATCAAGGTTCTCAATTCGAGTCTGACCTGTTTCGTCGCCTGACTCAGACATTCGCTACGAAACGCATTAGGACGACCGCATATCACCCCTGTGCCAATGGCATGATCGAGCGCTTACACCGCCAGTTGAAGGCGGCGCTCATGTGCCACGGCGACTCCTGGGTGAGGTCCCTACCTTTTGTTCTGCTCGGAATGAGAACCGCTTTCAAAGACGACCTAAAGGCTACGGCAGCAGAGATGCTATATGGTGAAACCCTGCGCTTACCTGGGGAAATGTTAGCTCCCATTCCCAATGCAAACAACTCAGAAAACCCGGCTGACTTTGTTGTGCAACTCCGACACAAAATGTCGAATGTGCGACCTGTCCCAGCCTCTCGCCACTCTAAGCCGACCCCCTTCATTTTCAAAGATCTCGCGACAGCAACCCACGTTTTTCTACGCGACGACACGGTTCGTCGCCCATTACAACCTCCGTACACGGGCCCTTACCTTGTCATAAATCGGTCCAAGGACGGAAAGACGGTGACGTTAAACATCAGGGGTAAGGAGGTTGTTGTGAGTGTTGACCGTGTCAAGCCAGCATACATACTGGATGACCCAGCGGCAGTTTCGGAATCACCCGTAAATAAGACCGCAGAAACCATCTACCCGCCTCTTGCAGATCCTCCTCCTACAGATCCATCCCCTACAAACCCACCTCGTACAGACCCACCTCCTACAGTCCCACCTCGTGCAGATCCACCTTACACCACAAGATCAGGCCGTAGAGTAAAATTCAAGCTACCATTTGATTTATAAGTTTTATAACTTATTCTTCTCTGTGGGGGGGTGGTGTGGCAACACTATGAACGAGTACCTCGTTCATTCATTCATTCCATAGAGTACTGTAAACATTCATTCATTCATTCTCTCTCTGGCACTTGTCGTGACAAGAACGACCACTTTATATTTTGTACCGGTAGATCTTTTATAATGTAATTACTGTCAACATCTATAGTTTCCATTATACGAATTAGCACACAAGATCGCACCGGCAGTATCATTTCATTCTCCCTCCAATCTAGCCGACAAGCGAGTCTACAGCCCATCGGACAACGGACGGGAGGCGAGCTCTCCACACGCACGCCCCCGCCAAACCCTCCTCAAAACTGATAGAACAATTTTGCTATCCGTCAATTTGTTTTATTTATTTATTTTATTTACCTATTTCCAGGTTCCTGGTTAGAATAACTATACTTTGATTTTTTTCCATAAAACCATAGACCAAGAAAAAATTCATAAAACTAGTCAAAAAGTCATAACTTTTATCCACTAGTTTATCACAATAATATCCCTTTGCACGCCATTTTAGGGTTCCGTACCTAAAGAGTGCCAACGGTACTCTATTACGCTATTACTAAGCCATCCTATTACGCTAATACTAAGCCATCCATCCATCCGTCCGTTCGTGCGTCCGTACTGTCTGTATCTTTCCGTCCGATCCGGACTTTCTATTAAACCATAATATAGGTAAAGAAAATTTCTCACAAAATAGGTATACCTATGTCGGATTTGCTAAAAAATAATAAAAAACCAAAAATAAAAAATTAAGGGGGAATGGTCTCTTAAACAAGAAACGTGTTTTATTCAACTTGTGGCCAAAAATATCTCCTAGTATTAGGTACCTACCAACGCTATACTTAGTATTACAGTAGCAGCATAAAGATGTTTTGCAGTTTGTTACCGAACGTACAAAAGTAATTAATTTACAGACATTCTGAAACAAGGCTCTCTCGCTCTAATACATTAGAAATAAAAGAGAGCTATAATGCTTTTAGCGCCATAGAAATATGGCCACAATTTGTCGCGTGTTTTTACGAATAGCATGATAAAGCAAATTATGTAATGTCGAGGTAATGTCATGTTATCTAGGATAGTGTTATTTGATGTCGTTAAGGTTGTTAATTGTAAAGCAGAAACTTATAATGAGAAGGTAAAGTTTTGAGGTAATGTTTTGAGCATGAAATTTGAGATATATACGTAGGTAAAATTTGACATGGCTTCGATCTCAAAGAACATGACTTATGAAGATAGTTTATTAAATATTAATGAACTTACGTATTAAATAATCTTTAAACTAAATAATAAACGATATTTAACCTGAACTGGGGCTTATTTTATAAACATGACAATTGTATATTACGATGACAATTCAGGGTAGGGGAAAGGAGTACGAGATGATCCCTTGAGGTAAGATGATAACGAATCATTCCCATTACGTCGCTTCCCACGACACCGCTCTCCTATTTTAAGAGGGGGTTATACCTATTTTGTCTGTTTTCGAACCGATTTTTGAGAACCAAATTATTACATTTAATATATATAGTTCACATAACAGTGTAGATACGTTCTTTCTGCAGGGCATCTAACCGTTGAAAACACGATTCTATTAAATTTTCTCGATAGAAAAGAGGAGCAAAGTAAGCTCGATTTCAGATTTATAACCAGTTTTACAAGAATCACACTATACCATTTCTTCTGAATATACCATCATTTGAAAGGTAAATAATTATAGCAGGGCTTCTAACCGATGGATTTTTCCCCAAACACCCAAGAGAAAAGATATTGATGAAAAATGCGTTTTTTTGCGATCTTGCTTTCAATTGAAGCGGGATGGCTAATTGCGAAAGTTTGCTTGTTAGAAAGAGAGGCTTGTTCTACTAATACCCAGCCTTAAAGCCCTTCCCACCACACCGCGCCCGCCATGTGTACAGTCGAATATTGGTCAGTCATAACTATAGGCGCTCTCACAGACGAGCGACACTTTGTCGCCGGGTGTCGCAGAGGGTCGCGCGACCGTAAAATAAATGAGCGCGACGCTCTGCGACCCACCGCGACAGCAAAGTGTCGCTCGTCTGTAATGCCGGCTCTTCTTTCTCGCATGGGCGAGACAGGCCGAGAACGAGAGTGTGGATGCCCTTCATTGTTCTCGTGGCATCATAACATAAGCCATAGTAATTTTCCTTGAAAGTTCTCGCCGCGAGTTCTCGGTGAGAATTCTCGGCGAGAGTTAATTGCTGGCATAAGAGCCCTAAAACCTATGAAGTTGTTTTCTTTAGTGAAACGTAGCTCCCAATACATAAATCGCTCGCATCACTCAATTCGACGTGGCGATGTCACTGACGAGTAAATTTTTATGGATAAATCAAAAAATTGTGCGACTTTGATCTATGGGCATCTAACTTTTGTTCAAAGCAGTCAATTGCAAAGATATTGGTGTATTGGATATTGGTGGCTTTGTATTAATGGTCTATTTTTAGTGTTATTTTTATTTGAATGGCAATGAAAAAAGCAAAATTTATAAAGAGGCTAGTAATATACAGGGTGTACAATAAAATGGGGCAGCTACTTAAAGGGGTGCTTCAGACCATCAAACTGAACAACTTTCTCTATGGGACCAATATCGAAATCGCGAAAAAAAAATCTGCTGTCCCATACATTTCAGTCGAGTTATGTTTGCAGTTTTGTATGGGAGAGCGGATTTTTTTTTCACGATTTCGATATTGGTCCCATAGAGAAAGTTGTTCAGTTTGATGGTCTGAGGCACCCCTTTAAGTAGCTGTCCCATTTTAATATACACCCTGTATAAATCTATGTAAAAAGGCGGTTTTTTTAGAGGATGTTCAAACCAACAAACTAAACAACTTTATACAGGGAAATTGATATCATTAGCATCCTTTTAAACTAAGAGTCTACCCATCAAACTGAACAACTTTTACTATGGGAGAAAACCAATCGGAGCAAAAAAAATATCAGCTGTTGCTTAGGCTGTTGCATACATTTGAGTCGAGTAGGCGCTGCACTTTAGTACGGAGCAGCAGAATTTTTTGTTGCTCCGATCGGTTTGCTCCCATAGTAAAAGTTGTTCAGTTTGATGGGTAGACTCTTAGTTTAAAAGGATGCTAATGATATCAATTTCAGCCTGTATATGGGACCAACATAGAAATCGTGGAAAAAAAATCAGATGTTCCATACATTTTGGTCGAGTAAGATTGCAGTTGATTTTTTTTCGCGATTTCGACCCTGTTCCCATAAAAAAGGTGGTTCCGTATGATGGTCTGATGATCCTACCTATCTCGTACCTACATCTTTCCCCTACGTACGTGATCTATTATCTCCAATTCTAATTGTCATTGTAAATTACAATAGGGATGGTGACTGATCCTGGAAATTCATATCTTATATAACAAATTCCAAAGAAAGGCTAAATTCAATAAACGAAATTTCAATCAAACAGAAAACCAAAAAGTTATTTAAGCGATTGAAATACGTTTTTTATCGTCTTCTATCTCTTTCATGCAAAACAGAATTTTGTATGACACTTCGTTATTATTTGTATTAAAATACGAGGGTATGACGTCACTCCCTTTATATCTGCCTCTCGCTGTAACCGTAAATTTTAAACACTTATATTTCGGTTATTCTTGAAGATATTAAAAAATCTGTTTTACTTTAGTGTGATATCAAACAGTTTTTAAAAAAGATACAAAATAAAAATTGTCGTCATCCCTATTGTCATGTTTATGAAATAGGCATCTGTATACTATCGTGTACTTATTTATTAAAAACATTTGTGTATTTCAAGCAAAATCTGCAAAACTAAGAGGCAAGCGGTGTCATTGAATAATTGAGTTCATACTTACAGCGAACGACTTTGTTCAGGTTTGAAACGCACATAATAAACTCCAACTTATTTTGTTGTTCCAAACTTTTTGTTTTGTACGTGACGTTAATTTATATTTGTTATGAACTGACTTACAAACAAAAGTAAGAATTGCCCTGAAATGATAAGGTATTAATTAATTTCTTTTTTTTACTTTGATAAGTCGGTGTGTTTAGGCTAAATTCAAATATGTATTTGAAATGTCTTTCTGATTTAAGAACAGACCTCCACAACCTTCTATTCTACTCCGATTTTCAACATAATTATCTAGGTACCTATTCTACTCCCTTAAAGCAATACAGGGTGTAACAAAACACCCTAATAATACTTAAGGGGGTACTTCAGACCACCAAACTGAACAACTTTCACTATGGAGCCAACATAGAGAAACTATTTATTTCACACACAATATTTTATTTCGAAATTGATTATTTGTATCATCCTACTAATATTATAAACGTGAAAGTTTGTAAGTATGGATGGATGGATGTTTGTTCCACTTTCACGCAAAAAATGCCGAACGGATTTTGATGAAATTTGGCATACAGATAGATCATGGCCTGGATTAACACATATGTTACTTTTTATCCGGGTAACGCAGACGAAGTCGCGGGCAATAGCTAGTAATGAGTAATAATTATTATACATTACATTTTAAAGAGGAAACCAAAGAGTTTGAACTCAATCGGAAAGATAATTAAAATTATGGGTTCCGCAGCATTTTAGGAGTCTGAAGCCAGGCATAGAGTCATGTGGGGCAAGTGTACGCAGCGGGTAAGTGTACGCACGCTAAATATCTCGACAACCATTTATAATTAGGAGACGGCGTCCCCCCTCTTGAGTACCCCGTACGACATCCAACGAAGCGCTCATTCGTCAGCGACCAGCCGCGCGTCGTTTTGTTTTTGTGGGCAATTAAATTATTTTGCTTGTTTTCTTAAGATATTTTATCATATTGACATTATAATATTTTGTAGTTGTGTATGTTTTTATAAAATCTTATATTTGTCATCGATATAAGCATATTTAAAGGTTTTAAAATTGACAGTGTTTGAATTTCTTGGATGATGCAATAATTAACAGTTTTGACAAAGTCTTAATTTGATGGGTGGGGTTAAGTATACGCACAAGCCGTAGCCGCACTACGTGAGGTTTACTGTCCTTTATGTGAAGACATACATTATCCACCGACAGAAGACTGGATAAAATGTAGCATTTGTGATAGTTGGAGGCACGAACAATGCACCAGTTTTGTATATGGTGTTTTCAAATGTGATAACTGTGCTGATAAATAAGTAACTTTATGTAATAAGGATACTGATCTCATTTGTTGGTACTTATTTGATTTATGTTTTCAATTTATTCGTTAATGAAACATAATTGCATAGTTAAGTTAAAATAAAAAGCTTTTGAGTATGTTAACAACTCAATTTATGCTGCGTACACTTACCCCCACCCACTATGCACAGTTACCCTCCTACTGGGGTAAGTGTACGCATTTTGACTACCTTTGTATTTTTAAAGTTCAAAGAATTTGTGCCAATATAGATGATTATTTTCATGCTTAAATTGTTGTAAATAGTCTAACTAATAAATACTGTTTTGTGTCATTTAGATTATAATTTTCATTACAGAGAGGTTTCAAATCTTAAGTGCGCACTCTTGACCCACATGACTCTACAATTTTTAATTTTCAAAGAAAAAACCAATCGGCAAGCAATTTTGATAGTTATAAAAATAGATTCAGTATATTGATTGATTGATTGATTGATTCAATAAATATATTATGTTATTGTACACAGGTACTCCGATAGAAACCACGTGTTGTGCACTGAGCGGCGATGTAGTACCGCCATCTTGAGCAGCTTCATATTACCACCCATCCTTTGCATTCCCACTTTTATGGTAAGTTTCTGAAAAAGCTGAACGAATTAGAAATATAACTACTTATGTGATTATTAACCCAAAAACTAGGATATGGCCCCGATTCGGACTGTGCCACGACTTAACTAAATTTATTTATTTATTTATTTATTTTATTTTCGGAAGATTTACAGCATTACAATTTTGTTAAATATTCTTATATAAATCTAGACGCCAATTAAAAATCTTCACATTTAGAAGAAAACTAATATTAAAATTACACTTTATGCCACACGTCTCATTTGTGTTACATGATAGATTGGAAAATAAGTAGGTATATAAAAACGATAATTCAGAATTTAAAAAAAAAACAACAAAACAAAGTATATGATTATGTTAAACTAATTAGTTTATCTATCATATATTATTCCAGTCACTTTCTAAAATAAGGTTAAGAAAAGAGACAGAAAACCAACGGCTGACTTTAGTGCTGTCAAAGTGACGTTACACGCCCAAAAACGCCTTAAATAAGATGGCATACATTATGATGGCATCTTATTTTGGGCGTGTAACGTCACTTTGACAGCACTAAAGTCAGCTGTTGGTTTTCTGTCTCTTTTCTTAATCTTATTTTAAAAAGTGACAGGAATAAATTTAGTGGGGCCAATGTCTACTGATAGAATTAAGAAATCATCACCATCATCATATCAGCCGAAAGACGTCCACTGCTGAACATAGGCTTCCCCCAAGGCTCACCATAACAACCAGTCCTGCAGTGCCCTCATCCAACGGGCTCACGCTGCCTTCACCAGATCGGTCCACCTTGTGGGCCTACCCACGCTATACGCTTTCCGGTCACCATACATCACCATCAGCTTCTCTCTAAAGGAGCCCACTCCTGGTGCCCCATGTTTTCTATGGGATCATAAGGCAAGCCACATGCGGCTTTCAGGTTATTTCACGATACTTCCCTTCACCGAAGAGTGATTTACTATGAAGTGTCTTAATAAAATTTTAAACACTGTCTAACTTTTTAGTAGTGGGTATACGCCGGTTCTGGACCACTTTGTCTGGGCCAATCATAAGGCTCCGTCTCTGTCCTTGTTTACTACGTGCGAATTAAATTAATTATGGTTTCAATTAAATTAATATAAAGTTTATCCATTTATTCGAGGTGCAGCTCTTTTTTATGTTCCTTTTTTTTAAATACCCTTTTTTTTTGTTCCACGCCACGATATTGCTGTCTTGGCCCCTTTTGTTTTGAGCGGTCATTGTTAGATCGCCTTTACCTGAGCTGCTTTGTATTGAGTTTTGCATCATTGTTTTTTGTTTACATACCAGTCCTTTTAATGGCACCGTATGGGCATGTACGCTGGAAGAGCACGGGGGTATGCGGTGGGTTCGCGGAGGGGTGCGAGGGGTTTGCGGAGAGGTGCGGGTGATCGTTGTGTTTGTGCTGCGTTGGTGGTCACCACGCTCTGAGTCGTACAAGATGCACCGGAAGGTTGCCTCATCACCATGCGCTTAATGACGTTGTTTGTAGGTCTCTTGTTGCCGCCAATGTTTCGTGTATGCTAGAGTCACCTGGTTTAAGCCGCACGGACGAAAAAAGGCCTGATGGGCTCACTCTGATACAGTGGCGTTTGAGAGGTCATTGTCTTTTATGGGACTGGCTACGTGGGTGAGTATCGTCTGTTCTGTGACACTTTTTCTGGGCCAATCGAAGGGCTACTTTAAGCGAATGTTGTATGTGGTTTTTATATCACATTTCTTTTTGTGTACCTTTTTAATACCCCTTTTCCCTGCAACGATATTGCTGTCTTGGCCCCTTCTTTTGTCTTTTATTGTTTCGAGTGGTCGTTGTTACATCGGCTCTACCTGCGCTGCTTTGAGTTTAAGTTTTGTATCGTTGTTTTCATACCATTCCTTTTACGGTGCTACCGTATGGGTATGTACGCGGGGGGTGTGGGTGATTAGCTGGGTTACTTGCGATGTATGCGTTCCGCATCGCTGTGTTTGTGGTGCATTGGTAGAAGCGAATGTTCACCACGCTCTGTATTGTGCAAGTTGCACCGGAAGGCTGCCTCGCCACCATGCGCTTAATGACGTTGTTCGTATATCTCTTGTTGCCGCCAATGTTCATTGTATGCTGGAGCCGCCTGATTTAAGCCGCATGGATGAAAAAAGGCCTGATGGGCTCACTCTGATACCATGGTAGAGAGGCTGGTGTCGTTTACTACACTTAGTGGGTACAATGCGCGAGGCAGGGTCAGGCGGCTTCGCTCAAGCAGGTCAGGTACTCAGAGTTGGAGTCCCTTTACATCTTAATCTTTACAATTTAATTATTTGTTCCGTTAGCGATGGAAACCTCTGGTGCTTGGGTATGCGAGAGCTGGCATGAGGCATGTTGAGAGTGAGAACGATCCCCGCTCGGGTTCATATCTATTTCTCTAGCCATTCAACGCGGGAATGCTGCTGATGGGTTTCTTTGAGTGGAGGCTTTGTTTCCGTGTTGTGGAGGGCGATTAAGTTAGTTTTTATTTTGTTACTGACGAAGCGTGTGATGGATTTTAGTTTGGAAGTTCACAAAGCATGTTGCGGATCTCTTAATTGTTTATCTAAGGTTTTGTTATGTTTGATGGAGTGTGTGCTAGCTGCTTGTTTTGCTTAGACTTTTTACGAATTATTTTTATTATAAATGAATAATATTTCTTGTTTAATGTAAATTCTTGTTGTGTCTTGTTTGAGTAAATTTTTGTTTGATAATTAATAAATATAAATTAAAACTGCTCATTTCTTTTATTTGTTGAAGTACTTACACTTTTAATTGCGGCAGGAGTATCCATTATGATATAACGGTAGGTAGTAGGTACCTATTGGAGAATAAAATCTAAATGAACTTTCAAATTATATTTATGTATGTACCTACATAGTTATTATGCTTAGAAAGTTGTGCAAATATAAACGTGACAACAAATAATTGTCTTGATTGGAATAACAGATAATAATTAATTAGGTATATTCTTGAAAAGACATCATCCGCGTTTCATACATTTTTGGTCCAAATGTGAAAGTGCAGACCACCAAAAACGAAAACTATAATTATTACCCGACTGCGGCAGAAGGAGGGTTATGTTTTTCGAGCGTATGTATGTATGTATGTATGTATGTATGTATGTATGTATGTATGTATGTTTGTATGTATATTTCTTTGGCACAGCCTACAGCCTAAACGGCTTGATGGATTTCGACATATGAGGTGTCGTTAGATTTGTAAAAATCGTGAGAGTGACATAGGCTATATTATTTTATTATGGCGTCTGTGAATTAAAAAAAAGAAGGGGAACAAAAATTTTTTTTTTGTCAAAAATTACAATATGGGTGTCATATGAAAGCTAGTAAACAGTCGATTCCAAATATATATATATATTATAGTCTTTTATGCTACTAACACTAAAAAGTATGAAATAAACTAAATTATTAAGAAAAACAAAAAACCCGACTGCATAAAAAAACTATTAACTGAAAAGAGAAAAACAAGCTATGTAGTCACTAATCAGCTATAACAACATTAAGCAAATATAATTTAAATGTTATTAGGTAGGTATTGCAGGCGGGGACAAACCAATAGATATGTTTCTTTATAATTCTTCTTTGTCCCCGTTTGCGATACCTACCTAATAACATTCAAATTATATTTGCTTAATGTTGTTATAGCTGATTAGTGACTACATAGCTTGTTTTTCTCTTTTCAGTTAATAGTTTTTTTATGCAGTCGGGTTTTTTTTATGTTAGAACTTTTCTGTCTAAGCATTTATTATTACGATATGAGAGCTGCAAGTTTTATTACTTCAAAAATGTATGAAAAGGCAGATTTTTCAAACCTTAATAAAATCAAGAAAAATTACCCTGTACAGCTTTGATGCCAAAACTAAAAATGCTGAGACGGACAAGTTCTAACAGAATATTGCTTTTTTTTTTGGCGACACTTTCACTTTTTGGATCAAATCGGATGTCTTTTGATTTCTAATAAAAAAATTATTGTCAATTTCTTGACATTTGAGTAATAAACCTATGTCGCTCGATATATATTTACTAAGTTATGTTCATGACGAATTTCTGCTTAAAATAGTTACTAGTTTGAATACAGTAACCAGTTTAGTGTACTTCTCTGTGTACTCGTAGTTACTGTAATCACTATGAGGAATACCACCTAAGTGCAAATAGATAAAAAAAATCCCTAATCAACAATGCTCATATTTTCATTGAGTTTTACATTAACCATTCTTGTTAGTTTTCAAGGTATTTTGCAAAGAAAAAGTTTTTTATAAGTTGATCATTTAATTGTGAATCATTTATTGAACATAGCAGTTTAAAATTTGCGGCATACATTAATATTTATGTCACTGTTGTTCTTATTCCTTAGTGACAACTTACCCGCATTATATACTTGGTGTTATAAGTGTTTATGTTTTTATTCTGTTTCTGATAATAAGGGAAACAAATAAACTAGAAATAATTGTGGATTTAGTATCAAAAAGGTAACATTTTCTAAGCGAATGTGACTTTCTTTAAATCTCGTTGCAAATTAAACTTTTCCTTTCACGTTAAATTCAATAATTTATTGCAACATTGCCATTCTGAATATATACTATACTATGTTGATGGTATTTTGTTTATAATTATGTACCATTAAGTACTGTTGTTAGTGTAAGTGGTCAGTTGTACAAGTTTTTTCTATTTGTCTAGTTATATGAAAGTCTTTAGATTGACTATAATTTTTATTTGAAAGTAAACCCCACATCAATGAGCAGTTTTCTGACAGCTAGTAAAACATAGTTAAACATGCTGCAATAGATGACGTTGACATGAGTTGGATCCGAAGTCAAAAATAAAGGCTCTCGGTAGCAGCAGATCGGTGAAAAATCACAAAAAAACTAACTTGAACAAATTTAAATAATTTTTTTATCATCCGTACGAATCAGAAAGATTGATAATGATTTTGAAATGCAGGTCGGGACAGCAGTTTCTCTAGTTCATTAAAACATTTCGCTGAACAAAGTTTTAGTAAAAAAATTAAAACCAAATGTTTAGAGTCTCACTTTTACAAATAAACGTTTTTCTTTATCTTTCCTGCCCTCAAATAGATTCGATTTTTATTCATAAATAGAAAAGAAAAATGTGCATTCTTAAATCGATCTTTAATAAGCATTCAACATTTGATTTAACTTGTATAGAAATATTTTTAGAGAAAATTGCAACAGTTTCTTTATTTTTAATATATTTAAAAAAAAAAATCGTTCTGAATCATCTTCTTTAATTTTTCCTTTAAGTACCTTAACAGCTCATCTGGACTATGTCTAGTCTGAATATTTCAACTAAATGAACTGAATGAACTATTTGAACTGAATGTTGAAGGAATTCAACATTTTTTTTTCACCCGATTGTTAAATGTTTTTTCAAATTCTGCGACCCGCATTTTGAATCTAAAAGCATCAATTTGCCAGGTACCCCGTCGGTCTTCATCTTTGTTAGGTATCAAATTATATACAACTTGGCTGCTAAATTTAGCAAAAAAAAAAAAATCATCAACAATCATCAATCTTGTAAAATTTTACAACCATCATTTAATTAATAATTAAATGTAAACTTTGTATCGCACTACGTGCAAGTTATTGCGAAGAGATATCGCACAGTAATAAAAGGAAAAGAAGTAGGTAAGTATCATTTAATTCATCCTATATGAAGCACCATTTCCGTAAACATGTTACATTTCTTAAACTGCATATTGTTACATGATAAATAAAATTAAACACATCGGGAGAAAATCTATACTCATCATACAAGTTCAAAAATTTTTGGACAACTCAAATCTTCTAAATTGATAACATTATCATGTCCTACAATTTCTTTAATCCAAGACTTTTTTTCTAAACCCTTACAACATAATTATAATTTTATCTTCTAAATATTCTACAATAATAGTCTGATGAATTGAGTATGGTACATATCCATCATTCTAGTTTATTTTTCGGTTTCTTTCTATCCAGTTCATTTCTTTTCTTTCTGTTATAGATCAATTATAGCGCGTAATGTGTGTGTAGCGTGAGGCTTAATCGCGTAAACTTGTTGATCGTTATATCCAATAGCCAACTCTTATAAACTTGTTATTGTTGGTCTTAAATCCCTGAATATCGAGTTATTTACATGTTGAACTTGATCGTTAAAGATTATTTTTAACAACGATTTCACCCGAAAATCTTACTATTTTTCTGGTTTTAAAAGCTTATTAATGTATGCTAAAGAAAGAAGCTTTTGAGAAGCTTTTATTTTTACTTTGATTTGTTTTTAATAAACTGTTGGAACTTCCTTTTTTAAATCTTTATTACTTTACACAATTTTTAATTTAGTAAAATATTTATGTGTAAAAATATTTTGCTGTGTTAAATTTTTGTATCAATAAATAAAAATCTGTATTGATTGTAGCTGTAAATTATTTTTAGGGCAAAAAAAGTTTCTTGTTTATACATTTGTAGCTGTAACTTATTTTTAGGGCCAAAAAGTTTCCTGTTTCTTGATTATCATTATGATGATAGAAATGAACTGTTGCGATTTTTTTATTTTAATTCTGGTTCCTTTTATAAATCTTTATTATTTGACATGATTTTTAATTTAGTAATATATTTATGTGTAAAAATATTTAGTTGCCTTCGATTTTTGTATCGATGAAATAAAATCTGTGATCTGTAACTTATTTTTGGTGTATAAAGTTTCTAGTTTTTAAATTAATTATGATAAAAATAAACTGCTGCAATTTTATAATTTTAATCAGGGCTTAAAAGCTAAGTTGTGTAATTTTTTTTTTTTGTGAAATCATCATCATCATCATCATAGGCCTTTTCATCTGTAACAGATGATTTAAGCAGCGTCTTGGCGGCACTTACGCTCGTGGCTATAGAGCCCTATACGGGAGCGACAGGCACGGCCGCACGTACGGCAAGTAAAATTTAGGCTCACTGCGTTTGCGTTTGCTGGGTTTGCAACGCGCTGGTGTCTCCTTTCTCGCTTGTCAGCTAAGGAAGTAAACCACATGTGATCGTGCGCAGTTATTCCCTCCGTTAACAGCTTCCTCCACGAGTCACGATCTACAGCGAGATTTTCCCATTGCCTGCTGTCGATGGCAAACGCAGACATGTCACGCTTTGAGCAGTCCTTAAAACGTAGATGTGGTCTCCCGACTTTTCTCTTGGCATGCGCAACTTCACCTAGAAGAACTTGTCGTGGCAAGCGAGAGGGATCCATACGATGCACATGCCCCAGCCAACGCAGTCGCCTCTGTTTGAGGAGTGCGGTGATGCTGGGTAGCTGTGCCGCAGCAAGCACCCTCTCGTTTGGTGAAATACATTTGTAAAAATGTTTGTTGTTAAATTTTTTAGTAACATGTTAGTGTAAAAAATATTTTATTGTGTAAATTTTTTTAAGTAAAATATTTGTTAAAATGTTTTATTGCGTAAAATTTTTTGTTGTGAAATGTTTGTGTAAAAATATTTTGTTGTTTAATTTCTTACGTAAAGAATTGTTAAAAAATATTTTTTGAAGTGTTAATTTTTTTTTTGTTTTGTAAAATATTTGTGTACCTATACAAATTTTTTTTTTTTGGTATAAAAAAATATTTTGTTTAATTTCTTCAGTAAAATGTTGGTTTAAAAATATTTTTTGTCGTGTTTAATTTTTTTCATCAAATGTTTGTGAAAAATATTTTTTTGATGCATACATTTTTTAAAAATGATTACATTTTGTACACATAATTTTTTTTACCAAAAAAAAAAAATTGTATAGGTACACAAATATTTTACAAAACAAAAAAAAATTAACACTTCAAAAAATATTTTTTAACAATTCTTTACGAAAGAACATTATTTAACATGATTTTTAATTTAGTAATATATTTGTGTAAAAATATTTAGTTGTGTTCGATTTTTGTATCGATGAAATAAAATCTGTGATCTGTAACTTATTTTTGGTGTAAAAAGTTTCTAGTTTTTAAATTAATTATGATAAAAATAAACTGCTGCAATTTTATAATTTTAATCAGGGCTTAAAAGCTAAGTTGTGTAATTTTTTTTTTTGTGAAATACATTTGTAAAAATTTTTGTTGTTAAATTTTTTAGTAACATGTTAGTGTAAAAAATATTTTATTTTGTAAATTTTTTTAAGTAAAATATTTGTTAAAATGTTTTATTGCGTAAAATTTTTGGTTGTGAAATGTTTGTGTAAAAATATTTTGTTCTTTAATTTCTTTCGTAAAGAATTGTTAAAAAATATTTTTTGAAGTGTTAATTTTTTTTTTGTTTTGTAAAATATTTGTGTACCTATACAATTTTTTTTTTGGTAAAAAAAATTATGTGTACAAAATGTAATCATTTTTAAAAAATGTATGCATCAAAAAAATATTTTTCACAAACATTTGATGAAAAAAATGAAACACGACAAAAAATATTTTTAAACCAACATTTTACTGAAGAAATTAAACAAAATATTTTTTTATACCAAAAAAAAAAAATTTGTATATGTACACAAATATTTTACAAAACAAAAAAAAAATTAACACTTCAAAAAATATTTTTTAACAATTCTTTACGTAAGAAATTAAACAACAAAATATTTTTACACAAACATTTCACAACAAAAAATTTTACGCAATAAAACATTTTAACAAATATTTTACTTAAAAAAATTTACACAATAAAATATTTTTTACACTAACATGTTACTAAAAAATTTAACAACAAACATTTTTACAAATGTATTTCACAAAAAAAAAAAATTACACAACTTAGCTTTTAAGCCCTGATTAAAATTATAAAATTGCAGCAGTTTATTTTTATCATAATTAATTTAAAAACTAGAAACTTTATACACCAAAAATAAGTTACAGATCACAGATTTTATTTCATCGATACAAAAATCGAACGCAACTAAATATTTTTACACATAAATATATTACTAAATTAAAAATCATGTCAAATAATAAAGATTTATAAAAGGAACCAGAATTAAAATAAAAAAATCGCAACAGTTCATTTCTATCATCATAATGATAATCAAGAAACAGGAAACTTTTTGGCCCTAAAAATAAGTTACAGCTACAAATGTATAAACAAGAAACTTTTTTTGCCCTAAAAATAATTTACAGCTACAATCAATACAGATTTTTATTTATTGATACAAAAATTTAACACAGCAAAATATTTTTACACATAAATATTTTACTAAATTAAAAATTGTGTAAAGTAATAAAGATTTAAAAAAGGAAGTTCCAACAGTTTATTAAAAACAAATCAAAGTAAAAATAAAAGCTTCTCAAAAGCTTCTTTCTTTAGCATACATTAATAAGCTTTTAAAACCAGAAAAATAGTAAGATTTTCGGGTGAAATCGTTGTTAAAAATAATCTTTAACGATCAAGTTCAACATGTAAATAACTCGATATTCAGGGATTTAAGACCAACAATAACAAGTTTATAAGAGTTGGCTATTGGATATAACGATCAACAAGTTTACGCGATTAAGCCTCACGCTACACACACATTACGCGCTATAATTGATCTATAACAGAAAGAAAAGAAATGAACTGGATAGAAAGAAACCGAAAAATAAACTAGAATGATGGATATGTACCATACTCAATTCATCAGACTATTATTGTAGAATATTTAGAAGATAAAATTATAATTATGTTGTAAGGGTTTAGAAAAAAAGTCTTGGATTAAAGAAATTGTAGGACATGATAATGTTATCAATTTAGAAGATTTGAGTTGTCCAAAAATTTTTGAACTTGTATGATGAGTATAGATTTTCTCCCGATGTGTTTAATTTTATTTATCATGTAACAATATGCAGTTTAAGAAATGTAACATGTTTACGGAAATGGTGCTTCATATAGGATGAATTAAATGATACTTACCTACTTCTTTTCCTTTTATTACTGTGCGATATCTCTTCGCAATAACTTGCACGTAGTGCGATACAAAGTTTACATTTAATTATTAATTAAATGATGGTTGTAAAATTTTACAAGATTGATGATTGTTGATGATTTTTTTTTTTTGCTAAATTTAGCAGCCAAGTTGTATATAATTTGATACCTAACAAAGATGAAGACCGACGGGGTACCTGGCAAATTGATGCTTTTAGATTCAAAATGCGGGTCGCAGAATTTGAAAAAAACATTTAACAATCGGGTGAAAAAAAAATGTTGAATTCCTTCAACATTCAGTTCAAATAGTTCATTCAGTTCATTTAGTTGAAATATTCAGACTAGACATAGTCCAGATGAGCTGGTACTTAAAGGAAAAATTAAAGAAGATGATTCAGAACGATTTTTTTTTTTTAATATATTAAAAATAAAGAAACTGTTGCAATTTTCTCTAAAAATATTTCTATACAAGTTAAATCAAATGTTGAATGCTTATTAAAGATCGATTTAAGAATGCACATTTTTCTTTTCTATTTATGAATAAAAATCGAATCTATTTGAGGGCAGGAAAGATAAAGAAAAACGTTTATTTGTAAAAGTGAGACTCTAAACATTTGGTTTTAATTTTTTTACTAAAACTTTGTTCAGCGAAATGTTTTAATGAACTAGAGAAACTGCTGTCCCGACCTGCATTTCAAAATCATTATCAATCTTTCTGATTCGTACGGATGATAAAAAAATTATTTAAATTTGTTCAAGTTTGTTTTTTTGTGATTTTTCACCAATCTGCTGCTACCGAGAGCCTTTATTTTTGACTTCGGATCCAACTCATGTCAACGTCATCTATTGCAGCATGTTTAACTATGTTTTACTAGCTGTCAGAAAACTGCTCATTGATGTGGGGTTTACTTTCAAATAAAAATTATAGTCAATCTAAAGACTTTCATATAACTAGACAAATAGAAAAAACTTGTACAACTGATCACTTACACTAACAACAGTACTTAATGGTACATAATTATAAACAAAATACCATCAACATAGTAATATATTCAGAATGGCAATGTTGCAATAAATTATTGAATTTAACGTGAAAGGAAAAGTTTAATTTGCAACGAGATTTAAAGAAAGTCACATTCGTTTAGAAAATGTTACCTTTTTGATACTAAATCCACAATGATTTCTAGTTTATTTGTTTCCCTTATTATCAGAAACAGAATAAAAACATAAACACTTATAACACCAAGTATATAATGCGGGTAAGTTGTCACTAAGGAATAAGAACAACAGTGACATAAATATTAATGTATGCCGCAAATTTTAAACTGCTATGTTCAATAAATGATTCACAATTAAATGATCAACTTATAAAAAACTTTTTCTTTGCAAAATACCTTGAAAACTAACAAGAATGGTTAATGTAAAACTCAATGAAAATATGAGCATTGTTGATTAGGGATTTTTTTTATCTATTTGCACTTAGGTGGTATTCCTCATAGTGATTACAGTAACTACGAGTACACAGAGAAGTACACTAAACTGGTTACTGTATTCAAACTAGTAACTATTTTAAGCAGAAATTCGTCATGAACATAACTTAGTAAATATATATCGAGCGACATATGTTTATTACTCAAATGTCAAGAAATTGACAATAATTTTTTTATTAGAAATCAAAAGACATCCGATTTGATCCAAAAAGTGAAAGTGTCGCCAAAAAAAAAAGCAATATTCTGTTAGAACTTGTCCGTCTCAGAATTTTTAGTTTTGGCATCAAAGCTGTACAGGGTAATTTTTCTTGATTTTATTAAGGTTTGAAAAATCTGCCTTTTCATACATTTTTGAAGTAATAAAACTTGCAGCTCTCATATCGTAATAATAAATGCTCAGACAGAAAAGTTCTAACATAATAATTATAGTTTTCGTTTTTGGTGGTCTGCACTTTCACATTTGGACCAAAAATGTATGAAACGCGGATGATGTCTTTTCAAGAATATACCTAATTAATTATTATCTGTTATTCCAATCAAGACAATTATTTGTTGTCACGTTTATATTTGCACAACTTTCTAAGCATAATAACTATGTAGGTACATACATAAATATAATTTGAAAGTTCATTTAGATTTTATTCTCCAATAGGTACCTACTACCTACCGTTATATCATAATGGATACTCCTGCCGCAATTAAAAGTGTAAGTACTTCAACAAATAAAAGAAATGAGCAGTTTTAATTTATATTTATTAATTATCAAACAAAAATTTACTCAAACAAGACACAACAAGAATTTACATTAAACAAGAAATATTATTCATTTATAATAAAAATAATTCGTAAAAAGTCTAAGCAAAACAAGCAGCTAGCACACACTCCATCAAACATAACAAAACCTTAGATAAACAATTAAGAGATCCGCAACATGCTTTGTGAACTTCCAAACTAAAATCCATCACACGCTTCGTCAGTAACAAAATAAAAACTAACTTAATCGCCCTCCACAACACGGAAACAAAGCCTCCACTCAAAGAAACCCATCAGCAGCATTCCCGCGTTGAATGGCTAGAGAAATAGATATGAACCCGAGCGGGGATCGTTCTCACTCTCAACATGCCTCATGCCAGCTCTCGCATACCCAAGCACCAGAGGTTTCCATCGCTAACGGAACAAATAATTAAATTGTAAAGATTAAGATGTAAAGGGACTCCAACTCTGAGTACCTGACCTGCTTGAGCGAAGCCGCCTGACCCTGCCTCGCGCATTGTACCCACTAAGTGTAGTAAACGACACCAGCCTCTCTACCATGGTATCAGAGTGAGCCCATCAGGCCTTTTTTCATCCATGCGGCTTAAATCAGGCGGCTCCAGCATACAATGAACATTGGCGGCAACAAGAGATATACGAACAACGTCATTAAGCGCATGGTGGCGAGGCAGCCTTCCGGTGCAACTTGCACAATACAGAGCGTGGTGAACATTCGCTTCTACCAATGCACCACAAACACAGCGATGCGGAACGCATACATCGCAAGTAACCCAGCTAATCACCCACACCCCCCGCGTACATACCCATACGGTAGCACCGTAAAAGGAATGGTATGAAAACAACGATACAAAACTTAAACTCAAAGCAGCGCAGGTAGAGCCGATGTAACAACGACCACTCGAAACAATAAAAGACAAAAGAAGGGGCCAAGACAGCAATATCGTTGCAGGGAAAAGGGGTATTAAAAAGGTACACAAAAAGAAATGTGATATAAAAACCACATACAACATTCGCTTAAAGTAGCCCTTCGATTGGCCCAGAAAAAGTGTCACAGAACAGACGATACTCACCCACGTAGCCAGTCCCATAAAAGACAATGACCTCTCAAACGCCACTGTATCAGAGTGAGCCCATCAGGCCTTTTTTCGTCCGTGCGGCTTAAACCAGGTGACTCTAGCATACACGAAACATTGGCGGCAACAAGAGACCTACAAACAACGTCATTAAGCGCATGGTGATGAGGCAACCTTCCGGTGCATCTTGTACGACTCAGAGCGTGGTGACCACCAACGCAGCACAAACACAACGATCACCCGCACCTCTCCGCAAACCCCTCGCACCCCTCCGCGAACCCACCGCATACCCCCGTGCTCTTCCAGCGTACATGCCCATACGGTGCCATTAAAAGGACTGGTATGTAAACAAAAAACAATGATGCAAAACTCAATACAAAGCAGCTCAGGTAAAGGCGATCTAACAATGACCGCTCAAAACAAAAGGGGCCAAGACAGCAATATCGTGGCGTGGAACAAAAAAAAAGGGTATTTAAAAAAAAGGAACATAAAAAAGAGCTGCACCTCGAATAAATGGATAAACTTTATATTAATTTAATTGAAACCATAATTAATTTAATTCGCACGTAGTAAACAAGGACAGAGACGGAGCCTTCTGATTGGCCCAGACAAAGTGGTCCAGAACCGGCGTATACCCACTACTCTTTTTTCAGTAAGCATTATTAGGTACATTGTTTGGAAATCAATACAGCTGGGGACTGAAAGCTGAAAAAAAAAATGACTTTACAATGTACCAATTATAATGCCTGAAGACAGTCTGACATTGTCCGACAATCGACCATTTTCTTCAATATTTAGCGTTGTTAACATGTTTAGTTTGTCTGTTTATTAGTTAGCATGTTGATGTACTTCACTGAATTTTTAATGGATCCAAGCCTCATAAACGACATGATATTTAAAATGTGTTTAATCGCTTTCATGTGATTGATGACTGATTCACTTAAAACGGACAGAAAAGGTCTTTCTACATGATTTAACTTCAATTGACTGATAAACTCATTCAGACGATAAATTCTAATCTACTCTTTTAACTGGGTTTTGCTTTGAACTGCTTTTGAATAAAAAGCCCGAACATGACTAAATAAAACCGGTCAAGTGCGAGTCGGGCTACTCGCGCACCGAGGGTTCCGTACCACACCACCAGAGAACACAACATTATTAACTTAGAAAAAAGAAACTTTTTTTGTCCGGGACCTTTAGCGCAAGACCGACTCACACTTAGGCGGTTTTTAGTATTTGTTGTTATTCTGTAGAGTTTTCTCTATAATCACACTAAGTTTGACGCTTGTATGTATTACCGTTTTTACGATAGAGCGTGAAGAAAAAACGTTGAAAAAAACTAGTTTCTTGTTGAGAACCCCCCTTAATTTTTAACTTTTTAACATTTTTATTATTTGTTAACAAATCCGCCGTAATAACGCATAATCTAAGAAAATTTCAACTACATAGCTATTACGGTTCAAAAGTTACAGCCCTAAATAGGTAGGACAGATGGACGGACGGACGGACGGGCAGATGGACGGACGGACGGACGGACGAACGAACGGACGGACGGACGGACGGACAACGTAGGCTTAGTAATAGGGTCCGTTTTCAGCCTTTGGGTACGGAACCCTAAAAATATACTGTGTATTCCAGGCCACGATAAATGAGCTGATTTCATCTTGCAGGTATTCGATATCCACACGGCACTGGTTCTGGAACCGACTGGACCTATGATACTCTACCACGTAGACGCAGACCAGGAAGGTCAACTATATCAGATCAACTTCTGGGTCCACGCCGTTGTCATAAAGCTCCTCCCATGCTGCATTCTAACCATCATCAGTCTATGGCTAATACGAGAAGTGTACAATGCAAATCAGCACCAGAAAAAGATTAGAGTGTACACTTCCTGCCCAACGAATAATAAAGCAATCAAGCGCCAATGCAAAAATGATCGAAGAACGAATAGAACTACAATGATGCTGGTTGCTGTTCTTCTTCTGTTTCTTGTGACGGAACTGCCTCAAGGGATTTTGGGGCTTATGAGTGGGCTCTTGGGTAGATGTTTCTTTAAAGGGTGCTACGATTTGTTTGGGGAGCTGATGGATGCGTTGGCGTTGCTCAACGGTGCGATCAACTTCGTGCTGTACTGTTCTATGTCGAGGCAGTTTAGGATGACGTTTGGGCAGTTAATGTGGAGAGGACATTTGCATAGGTGGCCAGCAACAGCGTCGCACTCTGATGGTCAGAATACGTAAGTTAACTTTATTTAGGTACTCAACCTATATAAGGTGTTACAAAAATACAGATAAACATTTTTAATGAGGTGGTTCAGACCATCAAACTGAACAACTTTCACTATACAGGGTGTAACAAAACACCCTAGTAATACTTAAGGGGGTGCTTCAGACCATCAAACTGAACAACTTTCACTATGGAGCCAACAACAAAATCGCGAAAAAAAAATCCGCTCTTTCATACAAAACTGAAGTACCGTCTCGACTCAAATGTATGGGACGGCAGATTTTTTTGATTTTTCTCGACGTTCGTTGGCTCTATAGTGAAAGTTGTTCAGTTTGATGGTCTGAAGCACCCCCTTAAATATTACTAGGGTGTTTTGTTATACCCTGTAGAGCAAACATCAAAATCGCAACAGAAAAATAGCTGTGCCATACATAGGAGTAATTTAGATGTTGGCTTCTTCAAATTTCGATGTTGGCTTCATAGTGAAAATTTTTCAGTTTCATGGTCTAATCTAAAGTCTAAATTCTAAACAACCCATTTAAATTTTTATTTGTATTTTTGTAACACCTTGCTCACATTATGCCCATAAGATTCAATTTTTAAGTAGGTAGTGTAATTTATGACATTTTTTGTTTCCTTGTAAATTAAATTTGAAGACGCTTTATTCCGAATGACGACACCATAATTAAGCACATTAAATTTCATGAAATGGTGCGGTGTGCGGTAGGAATAACTCCACTAATTAGTTTATTTCACTTTGTTGTTGGGTCCCAAATACTACCCAGTTGGCTCACTTAGTTTTATTGTTCGGTTTGTTGAGGGCCATCTTGTGGTCCCGAAATAACAAGACCTTGTGTTGCTAGAGGTGATACAATTAATGCTCTATTTATTTAGGAAGGACGCTATATTATTGTGATTTAGGCCCAAATTTAAAATAATAGCCAATTTTCAATCTTTAGTGTATAATATTATTAATATGTTAGTAGATATTATTGAGCATTAAAATTTTCTCATAGTAATTTAAGATAATTTATTTCACAAAATTAAAGTGATTTTTCTTCATGCTCTATCGTAAAAACGGTAATAAATATCAAATCAAATATGGCGTGATTATAGAGCAAACTCTACAGTATAAATTATAAAACCGATCAATTGTGAGTCCCACGCTAAAGGTCCCGTAGAAAAAGTAAGTTATGTAATTAACTTACTTTTTCCCCGGGCGAATTAACTTGGCACCTGGCTCGAACGACGTTAGTGTAAACAATAACAAATAACAGCAAAAAAATAACTCGAAAATTCTAAAGCGAGGTCAGTAACGATGCATCTCAGTTACCGTTGCACGTGTCCAAGCGCTTTAGAATTAGGCCAGTCATTTTACGGAGTTTTGTTAGTAGATTGGGTAGGGAGTAATTATTAATTGGACTTTTAAACTGTAACCGGCACCATTTAGTGACAAAAATACTATCCTAAACCAAATTTAAAAAAAATTTGCTACGCAACATAGAAATCGAAATTGTGTGTCCCAGAAGGCTTTTAAATTTATAGTATTAATACCAATGCACTCATTTGAATTAGATTTAATAATTTACATTATTTTTGATCAATAAAATAGGCATTAAAATTTAATAAATGAGGTACTTATTTATTACAAAATACGAATGTATTTTTCACAACCTTCTAAGTAGACAAAAATATTTACACCATATTTGAAGTATGTATGATGGCTGCCTTAAATATGTACAAAATAAAAATTATCATCGGTTTTTTTTAGAACGAGATAATATCTATATTTTGAAATTGGTACTGTTGCTGACGTATTTTTTTTTTAATTTTGGTACATTCTTAAGCTCAAATTGGCTCTTCAACATTATAGCGAAAAAAAATACAATTAGTAATTATAATTAGTCCCGGCTCAAACCGTAAAATGACTGGGCTAAATTTTCAAATTATTCTTTTGCTGTTATTTGTTATTGCTGTATAGCAGAAACTTTGCTACAGTTACTAATTTGCTTGTTTTCCACAGGGCAAAATCTTCAGTGCCATGAGGAAGGCTTGTACAAGAGAAACATGCCAATGTATTGCAACAATTCCTGTAAATATTTTGCAGACACATTTATTATAATAATTAGATAAGGGGAATATATTCGATGCAATGTTCTGTTTTCGATTAACGGGTATTAAACTTAACATACTTTAATGTTCTGTTAGAATAAGAAATAGGTTAAGATCTTTAAAAAAAAACTCAAAAGTAAAAAAGCACTAAAAGATGTATATTTTCATGTTTCATTATGCTTGACGAATCGTATGAGGTATACCTACACCTAGGATATCTACTACATATTTTTATTTAGTGTTTTGTGATATGGTAATTGACAACATTTAATTTTTTTATCCACCTGTTTTTAATGAAAAATATAAAAAAATAGGTAAAAAAATAAGACATCCTTACGTATTTTTCCGATTTAATTTTTGACCGATATTTCTATTTTTAATTTATTTTTGAATTTTCTGAAAAACATTGGATTTATGGCTATAAATACCTTGGCCACAATAAAATAAAATATATACGGTCGAATTGAGAAACCTCCTCCTTTTTTGAAGTTGGTTAAAAATAAAAACTGTCAAATAAAATCTCATTCAACCTCTATTTTTTCCGTATTTTTCAAATAACTCGCGAAATAATGGATAGAAAAATCTGATAATTTTGATATAAGCTTTGAATCACATAATCTCCAAATGTTTTTCTAATTTTGGTAGGTACCTTTCTTAAAATGAAATGTTGTTAAAGTTCAATATTATTTTATTTTCATCCTAAGTGTCAATGCCTAGATCTGTAAAAAGTCCAAGTCTAAACTTTAGGTACCGAAACAAAAATACTTACGCACATTATTTTTAATGAGCTAAAACTTTCCGGCTTGTAAAAATAAAAAATTATGATTATCTCGATTTGGGACTACTTTACAAAATTCTCGATGCCGTTGTCGACCCGACATAAAATTGTCCAACGTTGATTAAAAAATCGTTGTTTAGCAGTCTAGCTGTTATATAATGTTACCTATTAGGTTAATGTTAGAGGTAAATATTAGTTTAATTAAAGTACCGATACAAGATACAACGTGTTAAAAGACTGGATTAATGAAAAACTAGAATATAACTGAAGTAAATTTTATTGGTTACAACTTTTTAAGTTTGTATGAAAAATAAAAGTAACTTTGTGTAATGTGACTTTAGTTGTCATATAGAACTTTTGGCTGCAAGAAATGTAATTTTATGTATACCGCACCAAATAAGTACTTAAGTTAATTGGGGAGTTGACTACTTAAAATATATTTTAGTTTTAACTGCTCAGTAAATAAACCGTTTGAAAATAGCGCTAAACTAACATTTTCAGTAATTCTGTTGCTTGCATACTATTTTTAATAACTGGATAAACTATAAAAAGTATCAAAACGACGACGAAAAACAATGACGTCACTACGCAAATTTTAATACAATATTTCATACAAAGCACGCGTTTTGACGTTTGATAAAAAGTTGTTAATTTGACTAGTTGGAAACTCGCGGATTCTATAATAATTATGATAGATATTCGTACAGTCGCCATCAGATATATCGTAGCATACAAGGTGTCCAGATATTTCTGAGCAGTGCTAATTTTCATTAAATTCTGTACAGTAAATGTTACCAATTATATCTAAACGTGTATTTTGTCATAAATATCTGAACACGGAATTTCCAATAATTTCATTAGAAATGTAGAAATTATTGAAAATTCGCTGTTCAGATATTTATGACAAAATACACGTTTAGTGTTAACCCGCGACTTCGTCACAAATTATATACCAGATTTTAAGTCAGATCAGCAGCAGCGGATCAGCGACTGCTAGTACTAAAACTACTGACCCGATTTTAATGAAACTTTTTTATTTGATAGCTAGTCAGGTAGTTTTTGCGTGATTCTCGTTCAAACAAACAAACAAACACACAAACAAACAAACAAACAGACAGACAAAAAATCCAAAAATTTGTGATTTGGAATCAGGGACACCTAAAAACCACATCGCAACTTTTTTTTTTGTTAATATCTTCAATGTACAGACACACTTCTGTTACAGTTTTATAATAGTTCAGATTGGTGACATTTAATGTAAAGAATTTAATGAAAATTAACACTGCTCAGAAATATTTGGACATTTTGTATACTACGATATATATGATGGTGACTGTACAAGTAAGGCGGTATTTCTTCTAGTCTACACCATTAATGGAAAACATGATTTAATCCTCGCCTTTGAACATAAACGATTTGCATTCATCAGGTACAAAACGTTGAGACCGTCTCGTCCATGCGCGCACTTGATTTTACATTCATGTTATCCATTGTTAGGGTCAGCGCACACCCAGCGTAAAACTGTTCGAGCATGCGCGAGCAGTTTTCATTGATTCAATTGATAATGAACTCTATTCCCATAGAAATAAAGTTGAAAATAGCTTGCAAGGGATTAAATCCCTGTAGCGTCTGTTCGAGTATGCTCGCGTATGCTCCTCGCGGCGACGCGAGCAGTCGCGAGCATGCTCGCGCATGGTCGAGCATGTTCGAGCATACGCCCGTGTCGATGCTTGCGATCCGTCGTAAGTGTTGCCACCTCGGCCGGTTTTGGACTAAATCTAGCATATTTTTTAACTACTTTAGCCCGAAAAGGGCAATTTACTACAGATAATATAATATAATAATCTAACTCTTTTTGAAAATACAAAGAAAATCTAAAAGGTCGAAGCAGATTTAGTAGGTTTTCAAATTGTTCATATTCCATTTTATAGTACATAAAATAACTGTCCCTAGAACTTTAAACCGTAACACAGCACAGGGCGTAGTATTTCCCAATTATTTATAATTTATTATTTATAAGTACATCTTTCTTGCCTCTTTTCATCTTATTGATGTGCTCTTCTTCCTTTGCTAGTAACCCAATAATTACCAAATCCTAGTCTACCATACTTTAAAATTGTTGTTATCGCACGTCTTTACTATAAAATATTGTAAACACAACGGCAAAATTCACTACGTCAACTGTAGCAACACGGGAGCATCCGCGAGACTGTTCGAACACGCGCGAGCATGCTCCGCCGCTGCAGCCGGCGGATTTTGCCGCTAGGTGTGCGCGACTGCAAAGAACATGCTCGAGCATGCGCGAGCAGTTCTACGCTGAAGTGCGATTTTTGAAAATCATACGAGCGACTTGGCATTAGAAAATGCCAAAATTACTATGGAGATTATGCATCTTTCTACTGCCAAGTCGCTCGTATGATTTTCAAAAATCGCACTTCTGGGTGTGCGCTGACCCTTATACGTCATATTATCACGGACCTGAAAAAAAGACAGACGTAATGTCACTCTAAAAAAGAGGTGAAGCATGCAAGGTTCTACAATTTCGTTTGTTCTACAAGGGACCTACATTCACACAGACGCACCAGTTTTAAACGCAGGTCCGACAACCCGCCGCCATTATGTACCGCGCGACAGGGCGACTGCACGCACATTCATATAAATGGGTGCTTCACTTTTGATTAGACGAGATTCCGTCCGTCTTTTTTTCAGGTCCGTGCATATTATATCTTTGGAGCTTAGAAAAGGCGTTGTTCTTCAGTTGTCTAGTCATTAAATGCGTAGGTAATAAAATAAATGTTCTAGTCCTAAATATAAGTACTTACATTTACCGTTTACCATTTTACCTACTTAGGTCTTAATTTTACTGTTGTGGATTCTGATCATATACTACATATACAGGGTTTAAACTTAAATGCGTTATTTATAAGTAGTGAAAAAAGATACAGGCTGTTATTTTTACGTGGTCGTTTTATGAAGAAATCATTTCGACATTATGGGCCGAAGGGTGTAATCTCTTTCTCTGTCTTCAATGGTTCTTCAGTGGTGTCAGACACTTACCTACAACTAAGTACACTAAGTTATGATTAAGCGTGCAACAGTTAGAACGCTCACGTGTAGGTACCTAATGGCAATTTCAGGATGGAATAAAGATTTTCTCGGTTTGAGTTTACGAGATGCTAAGGGTTAAAGATTATTTTGCATTAATAATAATAAATAACCAACAATACCTACTATCCATGTGAAACAAGGAATTCAAGCAGCAGACAAAAAAAATCGCGGTGAAATGCTTACATCAGTACGAAAAGCCGCTAAACAAAACACCCTGTATCTTTTTTCACTCGAACAGATATTGGTGCCGCATATTTAAAAAAAAGTAACCTGTCGTCTGCCTGTCGTAAAGAAAAGACACATGATAGAAGTGAAACTTCTACAGCTGTCAAATTTAAATTTCGAATTTCCGTTACACGAAAAGGTTGCCCACTGTCCTTTGTATATTTAGATTATTTTGTTGTATGTATCAATGTTGTATTATTAATTTTTCTTTTCGATATTTCAACTATTGACTTTACTTGAATATTGTAGGTACTTAGAAATTACAAGTAAGTATTTCTTTGTGATTGAAACGGCAGGTGTCAAAATAGGCCAGTCATTTTACGGAGTTTTGTTAGGCGGAGTAGGGAGTAATTATTAATTGGACTTTTAAACTGTAACCGGCACCATTTAGTGACAAAAATACTATCCTAAACCAAATTTAAAAAAATTTGCTTCGCAACATAGAAATCAAAATTGTGTGTCCCAGAAGGCTTTTAAATTAATAATATTAATACCAATGCACTCATTTGAATTAGATTTAACAATATACATTATTTTTGATCAATAAAATAGGCATACAAATTTAATAAAATGTGTAGGTATTTATTAGAAAATACGAATGTATTTTTCAAAACCTTCTAAGTAGACAAAAATATTTACACCATGTTTTAAGTATGTATGATGGTAAAACCTTAAATATGTGCAAAAAAAATGTATCATCAGGTTTTTTTAGAACGAGATAATATCTATATTATAAAATTGGAACTGTTGCTGACGTAATATTTTTTTAATCTTTGTACATTCTTAAGCTCAAATTGGCTCTTCAATATTATAGCGAAACAAAACAGCAATTAGCAATTAGTCCCGGCTCAAACCGTAAAATGACTGGGCTAAAAAACACGATTAGTTTTTGATCTTCAATTTTCTTTCCTTTGTGACGTAAATTGAATATCTCAATCGTTACAATTCCTTGTAAGTATATACAAATTTTCCTTCCTTCCTTCCTTCTTTGATGTAACGTATAGGTTCTTATTCTTAGGATGTAACGGACAGCCAGCCAAATACGAAAACGGTAAAATCAAACCATAAAACTCTTGGGAGCGTTTACACAGAAGTGACGTGGCGCGGACATTTCGCGGGCGGGGAGCGGCAATATTAACCTTATAGTACGTAGCATAGAGTCGTTTGGAGAATTACGCCCGCGCTTCCAGGCGACGTCGCCTGGTGGCGGGGGCGCGATTTTTCTGTACGTCAAAAAACGACGCTATGCTACGTAATATAAGGTTTATATTGATGTTACTTTGACTACCCGCCACCGCCACGCGTCTCTTCTGTATAAACCCTACCCTATAACTGAAAAACATGGATTTAGAATGATAAATAAAGGATACCAATTCTCCTTACAAGCATGGAAATACAAAAATTGGCCATGGCGGTAGGTAATGTTCAACCTTCTTTCGTACGTCGATGTTTAAACTTTAGGTTCGTCCCTTTCTGTCAGAACAAAAGTTAAATTTATAGTAAACGTTTTTTTTATAGTAAAAGTTGTTCAGTTTGATGGGTAGACTCTTAGTTTAAAAGGATACGTACGTACGGATACGTACGGATACGATTGTACGTTTTTATCGTCGTTCTTGGTTTGTCTCATTCTAATACAAATTAGAAAGAGACAAACCAAGAACGACGATAAAAAGTAAAAACGTACGAAAGAAGGTTGAACATACCTACAGGGTGAAATTGATATCATTAGCATCCTTTTAAACTAAGAGTCTACCCATCAAACTGAACAACTTTTACTATGGGAGCAAACCGATCGGAGCAAAAAAAATATCTACTGCTCCATACTAAACTGCAATGCCTGTTCGACTCAAATGTATGCAACAGCTGATTTTATTTTAGCTCCGATCGGTTTGCTCCTATAGTAAAAGTTGTTCAGTTTGATGGGTAGACTCTTAGTTTAATAGGATGCCAATGATATCAATTTCACCCTGTAGACAAAGCTTCCTACTGAATAACTTTCACAATGGAGCTTTTTCAGACATTTGAGCCGGGTAGGTATACTCCTTTAGTTTTGTCATGTTTTGTATGGAACAGTTGATTCTTTTTCGCAATTCCCAATATTGAAACGGTTCAGGTGGAATTTGAAGAAAGGTATGCTTAGGTACAACGAAAGGCAAAGTTGTGTATTGAAAGCTGAAAGCTTGCTACCCGTTATATTGTACCGACCTATTATTCTTGTGTTCAAAGATGATTCAAAGGCAGTGAGATTAAATTCTGTTATTAGTTTCCAACTACCTCTTTTATAAGACATCAATGGACTACCTATACAATGTCAGAACGAGCGTTAGAATTCAAATATACTTAATGTATTATAGATATTTCCAATGGATATTCAATAAGACCGTTCGTTATTAAATAAAAAATATGTAGTCTATTGTGGAAGCACAAGTTTACTAAAATTATTCGAAATTATTGTCTGACTATACGGGTGAAATTGATATCATTGGCATCCTTTTAAACTAAGAGTCTACCCATCAAACTGAACAACTTTTACTATGGGAGCAAACCAATCAGAGCAAATAAAAAAATCTGCTGTCCCATACTAAACTGCAATGCCTACTCGACTCAAATGTATGCAACAGCAGATTTTTTAGTTGCTCTGATTGGTTTGCTCCCATAGTAAAAGTTGTTCAGTTTGATGGGTAGACTCTTAGTTTAAAAGGATGCCAATGATATCAATTTGGTCCTGTATAATATTTTCTTTCTATGTGAGATTTTAAAAAGAAATGATTTTTTAATAAAATAAGGTCGTTTTTCCTTCAAGCGCAGAGTTCAAGCGTAACCTGTAAACTCCTTGGTGAAATTATAATATAAACACATTCAATATAATTTAAGTAGTTATTATATTAAATCTCTTTGAATATAAATTTAAATATGCCAGCTTCCTGCAATTCACCATGTCAGAATTTGACATTTGATGATGCTGTTTCAGTTTCAGCATAGAGTTAGAAAGAGAAGGCAGGTGATTGGTGATTTTTTTTTAAATCAAGCAATGGTTTTTTTCAATGAGATTACAGAGAAAATATTCATTTAAAAATTGAATTTGTATTGATAAACCTCGATGAATCGCAAAAAAATTTAAAGGACATCCGTCACGTAATACCTAAAAATGTATAGCCGTCCTTCTATTTTTTTTTATTATGGACTATGGAACACTAGAAACTAACTGCAGGCATTAGTTTATTTTATAATGATTTATTAGTTTTTATCATTTTTATACAACGTGTTAATAAATTAGCGCAAAACCTTATACACCCCAACTGATTTAAAGCAAAATAATTAGATTGAAACAATAATTTCATTATTTTTATAGTTAAAATTTAAAGTTATTCGCATTTTAAGTTTTGAGGCAAAAATGATTTGTTATCATTTCAGCACTGAAAGAAAGCGCTAACGTACTCATTGATACATTTTTATAATCTTGTTTTGGTTGTAAGTAGGGTGGGTTGACATCGGGTTCAGAAAATTTAAAATTTTGCAAAAAAAAATATTTAATATTTTGAAAAAATTACCTATGTTGAAACCATGATAATTCGATTCTGCTCTTGATTCTAAGCAAACTACTTTCTAGTTTTGCGTTAATTCATTAACACGTTGTATAAAAAAACATTGTGCTTGACAGCCATTTTGGGGTTGCTGCTTTTTTATAATTTATTAATAATAAATGATTAAATAACTCGTTAAATAAAAATAAATGATACTATCTGAGTTGTTTTTATAAAACACCATAATTTATTACACATTTAACTTCAGTCAAAACTTCTATACATTTTAAGGTATTTTTTCAAGGGAGAGCGTCGGTTGTCCTTTGTTTCTTAAAATTATATCTTTTATCCGTAAAAAATATTAAGATAAAGACAAAAAAAAACTTGAAATACCTTGGAAATACCGAATTCACCGTCTCTTTTTTAATATAAATGTGTCAATTCAAATCAAAAAGGATCTCGAACCGGGCGTCACTTACAACGTTATTGCTTTAGCGATTATAAAATAAGGCACCGACAAGGCACCCGAAAAACGATATATCAGTCACATGCCTGTCACACGCACACCCGCCTAATATAAGGGTCTATTCATATTGATAGAGCAGCAGCGGCGCGAGTGCCACCCGCTCGTTTCAAATATTATGTTAGCGAGAATATTCAAATCGGGATTCAACTTTATCTACGGCTACTTACTCGTATTATTTAATCTGTGGCTAGGTAACATTTTTTAGGGTTCGAAAATGACCCACTGACCGGGTTTCGTACCCAAAGGGTGAAAACGGGACCCTATATACAGGGTCCTTCTTAATATGCTGACACTTTTTTAAGAAGATTATCAGACCATCAAACTGAACAACTTTCTCTATGGGACCAACACCGAAAGCGCGAAAAAAAAATCAGCTGTCCCATACATTTGGCTCGAGTAGGTTTGCAGTTTTGTATGGAAGAGCAGATTTTTTTTCGCGATTTCGGTGTTGGTCCCATAGAAAAAGTTGTTCAGTTTTATGGTCTGATCATCCCCTTAAAAAAGTGTCAGCATATTAAGAAGGACCCTATATATGCTATTACGAAGCCTACGTTGTCCGTCCGTCCGTCCGTCCTACCTACTTAGGGCTGTAACTTTTGAACCGTAAAAGCTAGAAAATTGAAATTTTCTCAGAATATGCGTTATTACCGCGGATTTGTTAAGAAAATAACAAAAATTTCAGAAAGTTAAAAAAGAGGGGTCCTCAAGTCCTTACAAGAAACTAATTTTTATCAAGGTTTTTTCTTCTCGCTCTATTGTAATAACAGTAATACACAGAAGCGTCAAAATTGGAGTGATTATAGAGCAAACTCTACAGTATAACTACAAACAATATAAACCGGCCAAGTGTGAGTCGGTCTCGTGCTAAAGTTCCGGAGACAAAAAATGTTTTGTAAGTTAATTGTTGTGTGATGGTGTGGTATGGAACCCTCTGTGCGCGAGTAGCCCGACTCGCAGTTGACCGGTTTTTATTTAGATGTTTTTGTGATTTGAACAGTTACAAATAAACTTTATTCACAAAAGTAGCTGTTTTAAGCCAGGCCAACGCTTTGTACGATATCTAGAAAAATCGAGAAAAATATACGAACATCACGTTATAATCATAAAACATTGGCAATACAAGACGGTACAAAAATAATTTTCATACGCATTAATCTAAGAAAGTAGACTGACGCCATATTAAAAATGTAAATAGCCTGAAACTACGAGAATAGGTGAAATATTGATTAAATTTTATTTAATGTCTTATGTTACCTAGCTACAAAATCATGACCCAGGCTCCATACATTCTTGCCACATTTGAAAATGTAGCAGTAAAACTATACGAGGTATTATTTATTATTCTTATGGATAACTACAATACAACGTGTTAATGAATTAACGCAAAACTAGAAAGTAGTTTGTTTAGAATCGAGAACAGAATCGAATTATCATGGTTTCAACATAGGTAATTTTTTTCAAAATATTAAATTTTTTTTTTGCAAAATTTAAAATTTACTGAACCCGATGACAACCCACCGCATGTGCAGTGTGCACATGCGGTGGGTTGTCATCGGGTCATCACCCTACTTACTACCAAAACAAGATTATAAAAATGTATCCATGAGTACGCTAGCGCTTTCTTTTAGTGCTGAAATGGTAACAAATCATTTTTGCCTCAAAACTTAAAATGCGAATAACTTTAAATTTTAACTATCAAAATAATGCAATTATTGTTGCAATCTAATTATTTTGTTATAAATCAGTTGGGGTGTATGAGGTTTTGCGTTAATTCATTAACACGTTGTATACAGGAAGATTTTTTTATCACCATCCAAATTTTAATAAAATGTTTGTTTATGAAAAAAAATCGATACGTGTTTTTTCTTTTAGTATCGCTCAGTACTAAAATATTGAGATATGACTACGCAAAAATGTCTTAAGAAAAACAATTCGACTGGACACAGTACGCACCTACCTGTGCCACAGATTACTTATTAATAGTTACTACCACTCGACCCGATTTCGCGCGCTTTTTCGAATGTAGAACTTTGCTTTTCAAGAACGAAAACTAACGAACGAATCTCTGTGGTCAGTAATTTTCTTTGGGTCAGAGCCTTTTAATTTTTAGAAAAAGTTTATTATGTGTCATTGTGTCATTCAAAGAGTACTTTATTATAACCGTGTCATTGAACAAAAATAAACAAAATAAGGGACTAGTATAACATTTAAACAATGTTTTGATAGTGTTGTGTGTTCCTGTTAAGTTTACAATGCGTGGGACTCTGAAGCTAGGGCTCCGCCCCCCGGTCCTGCCGCACTACCCGGTCGGTACGAATACGAAACTCGATGACCAAGCTTTATGGAAAATTCTGTAGGATAAAATTTTTAAATGTGCAATTTTGACCTGCCCTTTTTTTTAATGAAATGGGTTCTATAAGTGATACCAAACATGCAGAAAAAATTTGGATGATGATAAAAAAATCTTCCTGTATGCAAACTCAACTTTTTATATCTACTACGCCTCAAGACGAACTTTATATTCCCCTAGCGAGATAAATAATTAAAACAGCCCCTCTAATATACTTTATAGCTCTTCAGGGAGTCCTTGTTGCAAATCCCACATTTGCAGTATGTTTTCTCTACACGTGCGCGCCTTTTCTGTAGGCCTAGCATGCCACTCCAGAGAAAACGTCAAATAAATCGAAACGTGCCGTGACGTTACTTTGCGTATGCGAAAGCGAGCGCGCCGTATTATAAGCTGCAAAAGGATTTCTTCCCGCACTTTTTAAAGACAAATTAATGTGTATGCGGTGACTATGGAGTTGCAGTATACTATAAGGTCAAACAAAATTAGCTGAAACTAGGTATTTAAAAGGGATGATCAGACCATCAAAATAGTTTCAGCTAATTTTGTTAGACCTTAAACCTTAGGGTGTAACAAAACACCCTAGTAATACTTAAGGGCGTGCTTTAGACCATCAAACTGAACAACTTTCACTATGGAGCCAACATCGAGAAAAAATTTAATTCTGTCCCATACAAAACTGCAGTTCCGACTCGACTAAAATGTATGGGACTGCAGATTTTTTATATTTTTTCTCGTAGTTGGCTCCATAGTGAATGTTGCTCAGTTTGAGCACCACCCCCTTAAGTATTACTAGGGTGTTTTGTATATGCAAAAAAGTTGAGTCGCGTGCAAGTAAAGAAATCGTGCTAGAGGGACTGGTCTTAAATATTTTAACATTCTATCCTAATTGTAGATACTTACTTATTTGTATACTGAAATAATAGTCCGAGATCCGACCGTAAAATTATGCACGAGGTGGCAACCCTAGTTTTTCCAGTACTTTAGATCAGTCTCCTTCAGATGGCACCTCATTTACTTCCCTAACAGACAGGTGGAAAAAGTTATGCCAATAATCATAATGGAAAAGGTACTTGCGGCAGGATTTTTCTAGGCAACTTGGCGGCGTTGAATTAACCCCTGTGTAACATACACTAGAATCACATTTCGTTCGCCTATGAAATAGGTGCATAATTTTACGGTCGGATCTCGGGCTATAAACTATCCTATGACTATTAAACTAAATATTAATGTTCCCCAGATTGAAAGTTTCTCTTGTACGTGAAGTGAAATAGCCATTTAACTATTAATAAGTATACTTAGTTAATAAATGTCGACAAGCTCACAAAGATTTTATGAAATAAAATATTTTGTATTGTACATATCGTTTTGTAATAAATAAAGTTTATATTGGGTGTATTGTTTATTTCTTTTCTACGCTATTATAATCTGAAATAATTCTAGTTAGTTTCCTCATCCACAAAACCAAATTATTGCTCGTTATTTTAACAAAATTACATTCTATTAATATCTACTTAATTGTTTTTTTTTAAAAGGTATAAAAGGTTGCTTTGAACTATAAACAATTTTCTAACTGAAAATCAGCCTTTCCATACATTTGTGTCAGATTATTTGAATTTTACATTTTACGCTAGCTGGTAGGTAGGCCTACGGCCGGCAACGGAAATTGATGAACACTTTTGAACCTCATTCACATAGAACCAAAAGTGGCAAATGTTCATCAACGTTTATTTGTATAAGCCGCTCATTAACCTCCTTCAAGCACTAAGGTAATGAGTTTTCTCAAATTCGATCTCCGAAGAGAAACAAGAGGTTAACTAGCTAAAACACAAGTTTCTAGATAAGATGCCCTTGTAGATAAAATAACGTTAACGTTATTTTAGGACTGTGGTTCCTAACCTTTAGTGCCGTTCCCACAGCACAATCTCAAGAGTAAATAAATATTATTACGCGGAGATACAGGATTGTATAAAATCTCGGCTGAGATTTTGATTGGTTAATTTTTCCTCGTTTCTCTCCATCCGGGAGAAAAGCCGTGGTACTCTTGTGGCCAGTAATGCCTTTCATGCAAAGTGTAGCGGTTCGATCCCGGTTTGAATCAGACTAGAATCTGCGATTTTTTCGGCAACTGACTTCGTCTAACCACCGTAGAGACCAGCTACTGACCATTCCTACCTTAGACTAATTATAATATCAATGGCTTGAAGACTTTAGTAGTGTTCGTGTTGATTACATTTTTAATTTAGGCTTTCTTTATTGAGAAATCTTTTTTAATGTGAATAGGGCGCCACTGGACTGCGATAGCCCTCTTAATGTGATTTTGTTACGTCCTTTTTCTCGTCACATTCAGTTCCAATATTGGACGGACAACCGCCGGCAAACTAAAAAATTCGATGTTATTAACTTACATGATGGACATTATTACCCTCAGTTACCCTAAATTGTGGTATGGAACTGTTAACAGGTCTTTTACATGATACTACAGCTTTGGTACGTCGATATTCCTAGCCTTGGTTTGTTAAATCATGCTCATCTGACATGATTTGTTCGTTCACACCTAACTGTTAAACGATTGATTTTAAAGGGGTTCCGGCCAGATTGGCCCTGGCAGACTTATGTATTCTTAAAGACACCATCGTTACCTACCATTTACAATGTATTTCAGAGAGATGTCATATGACGTAGGTAAAGGTCAAAAATGGTGATTTTTGATGCAGTCTGCCAAGTACTTCCGGCCAACTGGGAACTGACAGACTTATGTTTCCCCTCTCTACGAATGAAGGGCTTTATGATGCCAGCAGTTTCATAATGATGTCATATGACGTAAATGGGGCTTAAAAATTTGACCGGAAATTCGGAATTTTTTCGTACTTCCGGCCAATTTTGGGTGAATAATTCAATTGATCTTTGCTTAGTCCAACTTTTTCGACCGTGTGCCATGCATTTCATGGTGATGTCATGTCACGTAGGTAACCATGCGGCCGGCTCACGGATTATAACCACGTGTCATTCTACTAACAATCTTTCTGCCACTTTTTGCGGGGGACGAGGTAACATTGTTATCCGCAACTTTGGATTTTATTCCCTATGACTTTAGATTCTAATTTTGAATGTTCAAAATCATGAAAAGTAGTCTCGTGTAAACCCCAAACGTTCTAAGTTCGAAATTATTGTTTCGCAATAATAGGCTGTCTAGTTTAGTGATAAGTTATAAAATTGAATGTTGAATGTACATGATCATTGCTCTTATATAATCCCCGCAAGTTGATATTGCGACTGGCGGCCATATTGGTGACGTAATTTTGACGTAGTCGACTGTGAACATCAGTACCGTTCGCAAGGTTAGCCCGTGCTTGATGACGTCACTCAGCGGTTATTGTGACAAGGTTCCATCGCAATATCAACTTGCGGGGATTATACCGTGGCAGAGAGGAAATGCTACCGCAAGGCCGATCCGGACATAATTAGTCTATTCCTACCTTCTAAAACATGAATGAATGAATGAATGAATGAATTAGCCCTTTATTCAGACAATTTACATTTTTGACTTAAACAATAATGTATACAAAATAAGGTGCCAGTAATATTTTACATTGAATTATTAATTAATTATTTGAATACACTTTGAAATTATTCTTGCATGCAATTTTACATTACATTAGATTAAATTAATTTTATTTTATTCCATTACATTACACACACATTATATTATCATTATTACAGAATATTTATTTATCACTTATTTATCTGATCATGCATTATTGTTATGTTTTATTCACTTTCACTTTGACACCGGCTATCTTTGTCTGTTTGCCCTTCAGCATAGGCCTCCTCCAACTTTTTCCATTTTGTCCTATCCCTTGCAGTTCTTGTCCATAGCTTTCCTCCTGTGCTTTCTATATCGTCTCCCCATCGTTTGTTCTGCCTTCCTCTGTTCCTTTTCCCTGTTCTTGGGTGCCAGACTGTAACCCTTTTGCTCCACTTGTCGTTGCCTCTAATCATATGTCCGGTCCATCGCCATTTCAAAATCCTTGTTTTCACTGTTACGTCTGTTAATTTTGTCTCCTTCCTTATTTCAGTGTTTCTCTTTCTATCCCTCCTCCTAATAGACAACATGCTCCTCTCCATAGCGCGCTGGCAGGTTGCTATTTTTTTGGCTTGATTCTTTGTAAGGGCCCAAGTCTGGCAGCCGTATGTTAGGACTGGTAGAATGCATGTGTCGAATACCTTCTTTTTCAGCTTGTTGTTGAATGCTTTATTTTTAAACGATTTTATTTAACTTCGAAGCTGTCTAACTATCTAACTAACTAACAATGGATTCTTGTAATCGAATTCTCACCCATTTCCTATCAACCGATAAAGTTGAAACTTTACACACACGTATAGTTCTGATGACAATACAATATTATGGTAACATGGAGTTGATCTGATGATGGAGACGGAAGGTGGTCAAGGGATCTCCTCGATGAATTATAGCAGAGGACTCATGTTTGGTATCATTTAGATTGTTTCGATGAGTACTTTATGGTACCGGTAATATTGAGGATCTGATGATGGAGACGGAAGGTGGTCAAGGGATCTCCTCGATGACTTATAGCAAAACACTCGTGTTTGGGCTCATTTCAATTGTTGCGACGAGACCTTTGTGGTACCAATAAGATTGAGGATCTTATGATGGAGACGGAAGGTGGTCAAGCGATCGCCAAGATAAATGAAAGCAAAACAGTCGTGTTTGGGCTCATTTCAATTGTTACGATGAGAATTTTGTGGTACCAGTAAGATTGAGGGTCTGATTATGGAGACGGAAGGTGGTCAAGGGATCTCCAAGATGAACGAAAGCAAAACAGTCGTATTTGGTCTTACTTCAATTGTAGAGATGAGATCTTTGTGGTACCAGTAAGATTGAGGATCTGATGGTGGAGAAGGACGGTGGTCAAGGGATCTCCTCAGTTAATTGTAGCAAAACACTCGTGTTTGGGCTCATTTCAATTGTTGCTATGAGAACTTTGTGGTACCAGTAAGATTGAGGGTCTGATGATAGAGACGGAAGGTGGTCAAGGGATCTCCTCGATGACTTATAGCAAAACACTCGTGTTTGAGCTCATTTCAATTGTTACGATGAGAATTTTGTGGTACCAGTAAGATTGAGGGTCTGATTATGGAGACGGAAGGTGGTCAAGGGATCTCCAAGATGAACGAAAGCAAAACAGTCGTATTTGGTCTTACTTCAATTGTAGAGATGAGATCATTGTGGTACCAGTAAGATTGAGGATCTGATGGTGGAGAAGGAAGGTGGTCAAGGGATCTCCTTAGTTAATTGTAGCAAAATACTCGTGTTTGGGCTCATTTCAATTGTTGCTATGAGAACTTTGTGGTACCAGTAAGATTGAGGGTCTGATGATAGAGACGGAAGGTGGTCAAGGGATCTCCTCGATGACTTATAGCAAAACACTCGTGTTTGGGCTCATTTCAATTGTTGCGACGAGACCTTTGTGGTACCAGTAAGATTGAGGGTCTGATGATAGAGACGGAAGGTGGTCAAGGGATCTCCTCGATGACTTATAGCAAAACACTCGTGTTTGGGCTCATTTCAATTGTTACGATGAGAATTTTGTGGTACCAGTAAGATTGAGGGTCTGATTATGGAGACGGAAGGTGGTCAAGGGATCTCCAAGATGAACGAAAGCAAAACATTCGTGTTTGGTCTTACTTCAATTGTAGAGATGAGAACTTTGTGGTACCAGAAACATTGAGGATCTGATGATGGAGACGGAAGGTGGTCAAGCGATCTCCAAGATAAATGAAAGCAAAACAGTCGTGCACTCTCTGGAAGGAAAGGATGCCTCCACCAGCTGAGTTCATTTCACCACAGGAATAGCTACCTCCAGGACACCATCTGCAATGGCAAGTGTGGAAATCTTTAAATCGGCTTCGCACTCAGGTCGGCCGTTGCAGACAAAATTTATGCAACTGGGGGTATAGGGATCCTGGCCTAACACAATGTGATTGCGGCGAACCTATACAGTCGATGGGTCATCTGCTGGAATGTCCACTGTGCCCCAACATCTGTACGAGAGAGGATTTGAACACAGCTTCACCTGATGCTGTCAGGCTCGCCAAACACCTGGCTAGTAAAATATAAAAACACCATTGAAGAACTATTGACACGAAAAGAAGAAGAAGTCGTGTTTGGTCTTACTTCGATTGTAGAGATGAGATCTTTATGGTACCAGTAAGATTGAGGATCTGATGATGGAGACGAAAGGTGGTCAAGGGATCTCCAAGATGAACGAAAGCAAAACATTCGTGTTTGGTCTTACTTCAATTGTAGAAATGAGAACTTTGTGGTACCAGAAACATTGAGGATCTTATGATGGAGACGGAAGGTGGTCAAGCGATCGCCAAGATAAATGAAAGCAAAACAGTCGTGTTTGGTCTTACTTCAGTTGTAGAGATGAGATCTTTGTGGTACCAGTAAGATCGAGGATCTGATGATGGAGACGGACGGTGGTCAAAAGATCTCCTCAATGAATTATAGAAAAACAGTTGTGTTTGGTCTCACTTCAATTGTAGCGATGAGATCTTTGTGGTATCCGTAAGATTAAGGGTCGGATGATGGAGACGGAAGGTGGTCAAGGGATCTTCTTGATGAATTATAGCAGAGCACTCGTGTTTGGTATCATTTCAATTGTTGCGATGAGAACTATAGTACCAGTAAGATTGAGGATTTGATGATGGAGACGAAGGTGGTCAAGGGATCTCCAAGATTAATTAAAGCAAAACAGTCGTGTTTGGTCTTACTTCAATTGTAGAGATGAGATCTTTGTGGTACCAGTAACATTGAGGATCTGATGGTGGAGACGGAAGGTGGTAAAGGGATCTCATCAGTTAATTGTAGCAGTACATCTGTGTTTGATATCATTTCATTTGTTTTGATAAGGACTATTTAGTCCGGGTAAGACTGAGGATCTGATGATGGATATGGAAGATGGTAAAGGGATCTCCTCGATGAATTATAGAAGAAAACTTGTGTTTTGTCTCATTTCAAATGTTGCGATGAGAACTTTGTGGCACTTACCAGTAAGATTGAGGGAGTGATGATGGATATGGAAGACGGTCAAGGGATCTCCGCGATGAATTATAGAAGAACATTCGTGTTTGATGTAATTTAAATTGTTGCGATGAGAACTTTGTGGTACTTACCAGTAAGATTGAGGGTGAGATGATGAAGACGGAGGGTGGTCAAGGGATCTCCTCCGTGAATTATAGCAGGAAACTCGTGTTTGTTGTAATTTAAATTGTTTCGATCAGAACTTTATGGTACCAGTAAGAATGAGGGCTGATAATGGAGATGGTGGATGGTGGACGAGCGATCTCCTCTACAATTGTAGCAGATCATTCGGGTTTGATCTCGTTTCAATTGTTTCGATAAGAACTTTGTAGTGTCAGTAAGATTGAGGATCTGACAAGGTGGTCAAAGAATTTCCTCAGTTAATTGAAGTAGAACACTCATGTTTGGTCACATTTAATAGATTTTGATGAGGATTCTATAGTCTCGGTTAGATTGAGGGACTGATAATGGAGACAAAAGGGTGATCAAGGGAACATCTCAGTAAATTGTAGCAGTACAGTCGTGTTTGATAACATTTAATTGGTTTTGATAACGACCTTATAGTTCCGGTATGATTGAGGGTCTGACGGAAGGTAACTAAGGGATCTTCTCAGTAAACTGTTGCACAACATTCGTCATTGGTATCATATTATAATTTTTGAGAGAGAACTTAATGATAGGTACTGGTAAGATTGAGTGTCTGATAATGGAGATGGAAGGTTGTCAAAGGATCTATACACTTACACCTAATTGTAGCAAAACACTCATGTTTGGTATCATTTAATTTGTTTCGAATCAAATTAAAGATTGAAAAATTCAGTCTCGGGCGGGACTTGAACCCGCACCCTTCCAAACCGGGGAAGTGCGTTATCCAATTTCGCTACCGAGCCCACTAGCCAGAGAACGAATTTTTCAATCTGTTGCGTCTTGAGGGGACGTGAGCGACATTTACTGGCAGCTATTACAAACTAGCCAACCCGCAAGTTCAGAATTACAACTGAAATTCATACGGTATAGATGGCTAGTGGGCTCGGTAGCGAAATTGGATAACGCACTTCCCCGGTTTGGAAGGGTGCGGGTTCAAGTCCCGCCCGAGACTGAATTTTTCAATCTTTAATTTGATTCGAAATAGCACAACATGGCTGTAACATGTTCAAAATCAATAATATTTGAAATTGGAACAGGGTGTGTCATCTATACCGTATGAATTTCAGTTGTAATTCTGAACTTGCGGGTTGGCTAGTTTGTAATAGCTGCCAGTAAATGTCGCTCACGTCCCCTCAAGACGCAACAGATTGAAAAATTCGTTCTCTGGCTAGTGGGCTCGGTAGCGAAATTGGATAACGCACTTCCCCGGTTTGGAAGGGTGCGGGTTCAAGTCCCGCCCGAGACTGAATTTTTCAATCTTTAATTTGATTCGAAATAGCACAACATGGCTGTAACATGTTCAAAATCAATAATATTTGAAATTAATTTGTTTCGATGAATACTTTTTTAGTCTCGGTAAGATTGAGCGTCTGATGATGGAGACAGGAGGTGGTCAAGGGATCTCAACTAATTGTAGCAGATCATGACTCAGAAACTAAAAAGTAAAAAATAAAATAAGTAAAAAAAATTTTTTAAGTAAAACGATTTTATTTTAATAAAACTGCACTAAACGGTAAAAAATAATTTTATTAAATTTTCGTACTATGTTGCACCATACTATACTGTTAGCTGGAAATTTGTGAGTATAGCCTATGTTAACCTATCTTCAAAATAATTATGACGAAAAAAGGTATTACAATAGGGATTCATATTTTAGATTAATACTTTGTTAATTAATTTTGATTATAAAATCGTGGGCGCTTGCATAGTAGTAATAGGTATAACTCAAATGTACATACCTACTATTTAACTTACAAAATAAAAAACTACATCCAAACATTTTCAAACTAAATAGGCCTAGCATATCGATGTGGTTTTCATTGTTTTATGGTATCGAGCTATGAAGGCTTTCGTACCTGTCTGTACTATAGGTAAGAATGATAGCAAAATTGCTAGGAAAGTTTTATATTTTACTAGCAAGCGCCCACGATTTTATAATCAAAATTAATTAACAAAGTATTAATCTAAAATATGAATCCCTATTGTAATACCTTTTTTCGTCATAATTATTTTGAAGATAGGTTAACATAGGCTATACTCACAAATTTCCAGCTAACAGTATAGTATGGTGCAACATAGTACGAAAATTTAATAAAAATATTTTTTACCGTTTAGTGCAGTTTTATTAAAATAAAATCGTTTTACTTAAAAATTTTTTTTACTTATTTTATTTTTTTATCACCTCTTTCAGCGACCAATATCGTTTCCATGAGTTTGCTATCCGTCGATCGACCTCTTTCTCACTTAGACTTTTTGTAGAGATAACTTGTCCTAGGTATATGTATTCTTCCTGGTATTCGATTGTTTTATTGTTTACATTAATCGCCACCTCCTCCCGATTTGTTATTAGTTTTGTTTTTTCGGCATTCATTGTTAGCCCCACCCTCTCGCTTTCTCTAGCTAATTCATCTAGCATGCTTTCCAGGGCTGCTGGCGACTCTGCAAATAGGACCACATCATCTGCGAATCTCAGGTGCGTGAGTCTGGATCCATTTATCGCAATTCCCTGGTTATCCCAGTTCAACTGGCGGAAGACTTTCTCTAGCGTTGCTGAGAAGAGTTTGGGTGAAATTGGGTCTCCTTGGCGAACTCCTCTTTCTATGCGGATACTATTTCCCTTTTTTTCCAGAAGTATCTTAGCTGAGCTATTTGAATACACATTCCTTATCAGTCTTATGTATTTATTTTCTATTCCTTGTTCTTTTAATGCCTGCCATATTACGTCTTGTTCGAGTGAGTCGAATGCTTTGTTATAATCCACAAAGGAGCAGTATAGTGGTAAGTTGTATTCTTTATATTTTTCTATAACTTGCTTCACAACGTGTATGTGGTCCATAACAGAAAACCCACTTCGGAATCCTGCTTGCTCGATCGGTTGGTTCTCATCCAGTACTCTTGTTAATCGGTTTAGTAGCACCTTGGCGAATATTTTATATATATTAGACATGAGGCTGATAGGTCTGTAGTTGTTAATGTTGTATATGTCTCCCTTTTTAAATAGTAAAATTATATTGGATTCTGTCCACTGTGTAGGTATGCATTCTGTGGTCAATACTTCATTGAATATTTTTGTTAACAACTTTGCACTTTCTAATTTGTTTTGTAATAGTATTTCGTTTGGTATGTTGTCTGGTCCTGGTGATTTGTCTCTCTTTTGAGTTTCTATTGCTATCTCAACTTCTCTAGCTAGTATTTCTGGTATATCATCATCATCGTATTGGATGTCGATGTAGGTACCTCCTTCTTTCTGCTTTTTGTATAGTGATTTGTAGAAATTTGTAGCTATGCTGAGTATGTCACATCTCTTTGAGTTGTCCTGTCCAGTTTTGTCCTTTAGTTTTGGAATCCACTCTTTTTTGTCATTCAAAGTTTTTTGGGCTTTTCTTATACCTCCAGTTTTGATTATGTGTTCTTCTATTATTTTCAGTCTGTTGAGTTCCTTCTGTTTCCTCATTTTCACTCTTATTAATTTGCTTGACTCTGCTATTTTCTTTCTGATTTCTTTTGTTTTGTTTCTAATGCTTATGAGATGTTTCCTTTCTTCAAGTAGCTTGTTAATTTGTTCGTTTTCTTGTATTTTATTTTTTCTTTCTTTGTCTTCTTTCTTCAACTTTGACCTTAGAATTTGTTCTATCATATTGTATTTTTCTTGGGTTGTGAGTCGTTTTGTTTCATCTTCATAGTCGAGTAGGAATGTTTGATCTTTGTTGCCTATAGATTCATCTGTTTCTTGCTTATGGTTTGAGTCGTGGTAGTTTCGTCTTGATGTTTTCTGTGGTCCTGGCTTTAGTTTCGCTCTTACCATTCTATGGTCTGAGTTAAAGTTGAAATTATTTATGATGTTTATGTCATTGAAACTGTTTGAAATGTTGGTTAGAATGAAGTCTATCTCGTTTCGTGTTTCACCGTTGGGAGATGTCCACGTCCATTTTCTACTTTTCCTTTTCCTAAATTTCGTGTTTAGTATTACAAGGTTGTTTTCGAGAGCAAAGTTGACTAACATTTCTCCATTTTTGTTCCTTTTCCCATAGGTGAATGGACCCATGATTCCATCTTCAAACTCTTGCCTGGTGCCAATGAGGGCATTAAAGTCACCCATGACTATAAGGTTCTTGTGAGCATGGCTTTTGATTGTTTTATTTAAGGTTGCATAAAATTCTTCCACTTTTTTCCGTTTGTTTTTGTCTTTCGGTTCTGTGGGTGAATAAGCTTGAATAATGCTCCATTTTTGTTTGCAGTTTTTAAGTTCCATGTTCAAGACGGCAATTCGCTCTGATATGCCAATGATTTCTTCAATGCTTTCCTTGTGGATGTCTCTGACTAAGAAGCCCACTCCATATTGACCAGGTGTTTCCCCTTTGTGATATAGCAAGAATTTGCCATAGTCCTCAATTTTTTCTCCTTCTCTTCTGACTTCGCTCAGTCCCAAAATGTCCCATTGTATGTCGTTCAGTGCTAGTTCAAGTTCTAAAAGGCTTTCTCTTGATTTTAAAGTTCTTGTATTTAGTGTTGCTATATTGAGATATTGCGTTTTCACTTTCTTAGTTTTTGGAGTTGGAGGGCTTTGGTCGAACTCCCCACGGTGACCAACCGGATTGGGGATATTTTCCTTCTTTATTTGTTGATTGATAGTTGCTTTTGTATTTTTTTGGTAGTGATAACCGGTGCCTGCTGATTCCTATGCCTTATGTTTAGATTTCTCTGACAAAGAATGGGACCTACCTCTCATATATGCAAATGGATCGGCTTTATGTATTTTTGCTGGAGCTATTTTTTTCCCATTTTCTTGTTGGGAAGTTGACCGGTCCGGTGATTCTGAGCTGCCCCGTTTCCTCCTTTCATTTTCCTTTTGCTTCACTATGATTTTGTTATTTCTTATGTATGCTTCGTTGCCCCTTTCTCTTTCCTGTACTACTTGTTTTTGTAGTTCTTTACGCTTTTCTAACATTTCCTTTGAAAAATCTTCTGTCATATATGTGTTTGGCGGCATTTTCTTTTTGTTTTTCAGTAATTCAATTTTTTTATTATAGGTCGTGAGAGAAATAAGTATTGGTCTTACTTTTCCTGTATTTTGTCTTCCCATTCTATGCATTTTATTAATATCGTAATTTTCTATATGTATTCCCATCTCTGCAAGGATTTCCGATACTAGCAAGGAAAGTTCTGTGTAGTTGTTTTCCGTTTCGTTTATTCCATGAAGTAATACATTATTTCTTCTATTCATGTTTTCCAAGCTGATTATTTTGGTGTTTAAGGTTGCTATTTCGATTTTGAGGTTTTTATTTTCTTGCAATAAAGGCTCGATTTTCTCGTCCATTTTCTGCATAATTTTTTCGGAGACAGCGTTAGTTATCAAAAGTGTTTGTTTTTCGAATTCTTGTTTCATCATACTAATTAGCATTAACATTTCATCTGACATTTTCGTAGTCATTGTGTAGCAATAACAAAACGCTGAGAAGTTACGTGAAATGGAACGTAACTAGTTACAATACTCTGTGGTAACTCGGAGCTTTATGTTGGTATTACTGCTTGCTAAGCGAACTTCGTGTTTGTTTACGATGATCTTTTAACTTTGGATAACCTCAAATTAGTTTACTCACGATTTATTTTTCTTCTTACGTGTTTTTTTATCTTTAACTTTTGTTGTGGTGTGTTTACTTTCCAATTATCTGCTGCTTGTAATCTTCAAACGATGTATATGTTCAGTTTTTCTTCGGTTTTCGAATATATATTGAGGAGCACTTTGACAGTAGTGTTGTGTCGACGAGCACCGGAAGTATAATACTTCTAAAACATAACAACACCCAAAAAAATGTGCTTATCGTCGAATACCGCCAGTTTGAGAAATTCACTCTGGAAGAAATTCAGTTACCTACTAGTAGGAATTACGTCTACCTACTCAAACTTTTTTCTTGTTTTACGTCTTCCTGGGAATTTTATTATGCCAAGACTTTCCTTATTAGTGAATACCCTTCCTAATCCAGAGCGATGGCACCCTTGCGGATCATCCCGTGCTTAGACATAAATTAATTTTGGGTCGGAATAGGGTGTTTGTCCACAACTCTCGTGGCCGAATTTCAAAAGTATTGTGTTAATCACCCAGATAAATATGTGTTCTTTGAATAAAGTATTTTTGCCATTTTTGTTTCTCTGAAACATGGATATTCTAAAAAAAATATTGTACCTAGGTAAACTAACATTACGCCAGTAACCGTAGACATAAAAATCGCGTTAGGTCGCACTAAATTGCACGGAGCTGATTTTTTGGGATGTTGTTAGGGTAGATACCAGTAGTATAACACCAATTTTGCAGCTTCGAAAGACTTGTTCTAACCGAGCAGTGCTCGAAAAACCTCAAAATTTTCTGACTTTTTTCAAGGGTTGACTTATAACTTCTAAACGGTGCATCTTACATAAAAAATATTTACTACGTTTTTAAAGATGATTTAATTATCTTTAATTTGAATATATTTTCAGCTCTGTAAGTTTTGTAAGTCTTGAGATACAATACTTTAAATATTAGCCATTTTTCCCAAAAAGTTCAAAATTGAAGTTTTTTGCGTCTTTCGAACAGGATACCGGCTAAAATACTTATTCTACGAGGAAAATTATAAGAAATGAAATTGTAAAGCAGCTATTTAGCTTTAATTTAAGTGTATTTAGAATCTTGTAGAGCCAGCCAACATTAACGAAAAATTAAGGAAATTCATTTTTTTTTAAATGGAGCTCATTTGTCATTTCTTATTAATACTGCGCAGTTATCTATTTAATGTTATAAAATGACATTACATTTATAAATTCGATATTTTTAAAGCAGGAATGTCAAACATGCATGAAACTTCTCACTACATTTTCTTGCGGCTCTATCAAATTTTAAGAACAGCTTCCTTATGCGGCCCATGAGCGAACAGAATTTTATCATTTATTAAGTACGTAGGTACTCATAATTATGTACCAACACCGTTCCGGAGTCATTTAGTAAGCCCGCCCCGCTCTTCTGCCCCCCACCGAAGAGGCCTCACATTCCTAAAGAATCTACCACCAAGTGCAGAAGTAGTTGGGGGTAGAGAAAGAGCCCACTAACTTGGGGTGACCAAGGAGGTGGCAGAGGCTGACACCAGTGACCTCAATCCACCGCTAACCCTTCTGAAATTCCTATCATGCAAGTGCCAGAAAAGGTGCGGACTGCGGAGGAAGGTAATGCTCCTGCTAGAGAGCAGTGCTGAAATGCTCTGCTCTTTGCAAAGTTTGTCAGGGGCAGACCTGCCTGAATACTACTCCCTTAGCCATGGATGAGACGCATGAAGGAGATGAATTCGACGAATCTTTACTACTAGATCTGACCACAGGAGAGTCTCCAGAGCCCCAAAAACAGCCCCTTAGTTTGTAATTTACAACAATAAAAAAATTTATCATAATTTTCATTGTATTGTGTATTTCTTCCACCATCACATCACGTTCAGGTCCCCCAAACTACCAAAATAATCTATCTCATCTCACTTCTCACTATTATAAATGCGAAAGTTTGTGACGATGTTTGGATGTTTGGATGTTTGGATGTTTGTGTGTTTGTGGCTCAATCACGCCTAAACGGCTGAACGGATTTAGATGAAATTTGGCATGCAGATAGAATGTGTTCTGGATACACATAGGATACTTTTTATCCCAGCAATGGGTTACTGTGGGAGTCTGTGGGATAATTTCCAATGTTTTATCATGCTCACTAGCGCCGACTTGACGCTGACAGATGTATTTGGGTAGATTCTAGTAGTAAATAGTGGTTGCTTTTTTCAACGCTTCTCTCAAGAGCTGTGTAGCGTAGTTGGGAATCGGTCAGATTTTCGCGCAAGAGGTTGGAGGTTCGATTCTTGGGTGAGATTTTTTTTTAAAAACTTTTATCCATTTTTCTACGGATTTGACAGAAGCAATTTGCTGACCTTAATAATATCCTGACATTAGATCAGATCCAATGGGTCTGACAAACGTTTTTCACTTTACATGTCAAATAAATCTTCAAAAAATTACGAAAAAAACTGTGTTTTTACTTTTTTTATATCTTCAAAAATGGCTGAGATATTAACGATCAAATTGCGTATTTCCGGACGAAGGTTTTTAAAAACGCGGGCGGGCGCCCACTAGCCGATGACGTCACACCCCCGGTCATTCGTCAGTCGCGCTCTCGTACGCTCGCTGCTGTGCAGTAAACATCGAGTTCTCTTCAGTGAAAATGGAAAAAAAGTATTGTATTGTGCCTCAGTGTTTCAATTCAACTGTGAAAACACCCGATAAACTCTTTTTTTATGTGCCTGAGGACCCAAAAATGAGAAAGAAGTGGATGACGGCCATAAAAAGAGTAGATGCAATAGGGCCTAAAACTAAAGCGCACTTCTGTGAAGACCATTTCGATGTTTTTAAACTAATAAAACACAAATAATCATCAACAACAACATCCTTCTACGTGCAAGATGTGGATTGCGATTGCGAGTACCTACCTAGATTTTTTAAATCGTTGTCCATAATGTAGGTCCTAAATAAAACACACACAGACACACTTTAAGGAAGGTTTAAGCTTGAACAAATACCTACCCGACAGAAGGTAATGCTTACATAAAACATACACACCTTTTCATCTTTATACCGCGAATTTGACAGCCCGGTAGCACAGTCGGTAGTAAACCTGCCTGCTGTGCCGAGGGTCGCGGGTTCGAATCCCGTAAGGGACAAATATTTGTATGATGAATATGAATATTTGTACCCCATGGATGTTTATATCTACAGGGTGAAATTGATATCATTGGCATCCTTTTAAACTAAGAGTCTACCCATCAAACTGAACAACTTTTACTATGGGAGCAAACCGATCAAAGCAAAAAAAATCAGCTGTTGCATACATTTGAGTCGAGTAGGCATTTGCAGTTTAGTATGGGACAGCAGATTTTTTAGTTGCTCCGATTGGTTTGCTCCCATAGTGAAAGTTGTTCAGTTTGATGGGTAGACTCTTAGTTTAAAAGGATGCCAATGATATCAATTTCACCCTGTATATATGTATTCTATATCGTTGTCCAGTCATCATAATACAAGTCCAGGCTAGATTCTGGTACTTTAAATGTGACTAGATAATTTGTGTGACATTGTCCAAGAAATTATTATTAATTATTATTATTTCGGCAGCCGTAAAATACTTATTCTTTATAAAATATTGTGCCACCATCAAACTATCCACTCTTGGCAGATTGTCCGACTGACCTTTTTGAAAACCTTCATCCATTCTACACACCACACGGTTTACTTTAGTGTAATCGGTTATAAAATTAATGTTAAAGTATTATTTCCTTGAAATACAAGCACACTATAAACGAAATTAAACGAATTTTTGACGAACAAACGAAACAAAATGCACCGGACCGAGCGCCGCGCTGTGTCGCACACTGGTCCGCTTTGGCAAAACGATGGACTTAGGAAATGATGTAAGTCAATGTTTATATTTTGATTTGAATTTTTTTTTACGTAATCCTCTTTTGATTACAAACAACCTTTTTTAGTCACATTTTTGAAAAAAACCTACTATTTCCGAGAAAAAGAATGTTGAGTGTTTTTTTTGTATGGGAGGATATGGAAAGCGTGCGTGAGTCAAAATGAAACTTAGTAGGTATTCAAGAACATGTCATTCCCAAAGAGAAATTACACAGAAATGTTATTGTATCCAAGGAGTAAACCAGGCAAGTAAAGCAGGCGAGTAAAGCAGGCGAGTAAACCAGGCGAGTAAACCAGGCGAGTAAACCAGGCAAGTAAAGCAGGCGAGTAAACCAGGCGAGTAAAGCAGGCGAGTAAACCAGGCGAGTAAAGCAGGCGAGTAAACCAGGCGAGTAAACCAGGCGAGTAAACCAGGCGAGTAAAGCAGGCGAGTAAACCAGGCGAGTAAAGCAGGCGAGCAAACCAGGCGAGTAAACCAGGCAAGTAAAGCAGGCGAGTAAAGCAGGCGAGTAAAGCAGGCGAGTAAACCATGCCAGTAAACTGGGCGAGTAAACCAGGCAAGTAAAGCAGGCGAGTAAAGCAGGCGAGTAAACCAGGCGAGTAAACCAGGCGAGTAAACCAGGCGAGTAAACCAGGCAAGTAAAGCAGGCCAGTAAACCAGGCGAGTAATCCAGGCGAGTAAACCAGGCGAGTAAAGCAGGCGAGTAAACCAGGCGAGTAAAGCAGGCGAGTAAACCAGGCGAGTAAACCAGGCGAGTAAACCAGGCGAGTAAACCAGGCGAGTAAAGCAGGCGAGTAAACCAGGCGAGTAAACCAGGCGAGTAAACCAGGCGAGTAAACCAGGCGAGTAAAGCAGGCGAGTAAACCAGGCGAGTAAAGCAGGCGAGTAAACCAGGCAAGTAAACCAGGCAAGTAAAGCATTCGTGTAAACCAGGCAAGTAAACCAGGCAAGTAAAGCAGGCGAGTAAAGCAGGCGAGTAATCCAGGCTAGTAAACCAGGCGAGTAAAGCAGGCGAGTAAACCAGGCAAGTAAACCAGGCAAGTAAAGCAGTCGTGTAAACCAGGCAAGTAAACCAGGCAAGTAAAGCAGGCGAGTAAACCAGGCGAGTAATCCAGGCTAGTAAACCAGGCGAGTAAAGCAGGCGAGTAAACCAGGCGAGTAAAGCAGGCGAGTAAAACAGGCGAGTAAACCAGGCGAGTAAACCAGGCGAGTAAAACAGGCAAGTAAATCAGGCGAGTAAATCAGGCGAGTAAAGCAGGCGAGTAATCCAGGCGAGTAAAGCAGGCGAGTAAAGCAGGCGAGTAAAGCAGGCGAGTAAACCAGGCGAGTAAAGCAGGCGAGTAAAGCAGGCGAGTAAACCAGGCGAGTAAAGCAGGCGAGTAAACCAGGCAAGTAAACCAGGCAAGTAAAGCATTCGTGTAAACCAGGCAAGTAAACCAGGCAAGTAAAGCAGGCGAGTAAACCAGGCGAGTAATCCAGGCTAGTAAACCAGGCGAGTAAAGCAGGCGAGTAAACCAGGCGAGTAAACCAGGCGAGTAAACCAGGCAAGTAAAGCAGGCGAGTAATCCAGGCGAGTAAAGCAGGCGAGTAAAGCAGGCGAGTAAACCATGCCAGTAAACTGGGCGAATAAACCAGGCAAGTAAAGCAGGCGAGTAAAGCAGGCGAGTAAACCAGGCGAGTAAACCAGGCGAGTAAACCAGGCGAGTAAACCAGGCAAGTAAAGCAGGCGAGTAAACCAGGCGAGTAATCCAGGCGAGTAAAGCAGGCAAGTAAAGCATTCGTGTAAACCAGGCAAGTAAACCAGGCAAGTAAAGCAGGCGAGTAAACCAGGCGAGTAAACCAGGCGAGTAAACCAGGCGAGTAAAGCAGGCGAGTAAACCAGGCGAGTAAAGCAGGCGAGTAAACCAGGCGAGTAAACCAGGCGAGTAAACCAGGCGAGTAAAACAGGCAAGTAAATCAGGCGAGTAAACCAGGCGAGTAAAGCAGGCGAGTAAACCAGGCGAGTAAAGCAGGCGAGTAAACCAGGCGAGTAAACCAGGCGAGTAAACCAGGCGAGTAAAACAGGCAAGTAAATCAGGCGAGTAAACCAGGCGAGTAAAGCAGGCGAGTAAACCAGGCGAGTAATCCAGGCGAGTAAAGCAGGCGAGTAAACCAGGCGAGTAAAGCAGGCGAGTAAAGCAGGCGAGTAAACCAGGCGAGTAAAGCAGGCGAGTAAAGCAGGCGAGTAAACCAGGCGAGTAAACCAGGCGAGTAAACCAGGCGAGTAAAGCAGGCGAGTAAACCAGGCGAGTAAAGCAGGCGAGCAAACCAGGCGAGTAAACCAGGCAAGTAAAGCAGGCGAGTAAAGCAGGCGAGTAAAGCAGGCGAGTAAACCATGCCAGTAAACTGGGCGAGTAAACCAGGCAAGTAAACCAGGCAAGTAAAGCATTCGTGTAAACCAGGCAAGTAAACCAGGCAAGTAAAGCAGGCGAGTAAACCAGGCGAGTAAACCAGGCTAGTAAACCAGGCGAGTAAAGCAGGCGAGTAAACCAGGCAAGTAAAGCAGGCGAGTAAACCAGGCGAGTAAACCAGGCGAGTAAAGCAGGCGAGTAAACCATGCCAGTAAACTGGGCGAGTAAACCAGGCGAGTAAAGCAGGCGAGTAAACCAGGCGAGTAAACCAGGCGAGTAAACCAGGCGAGTAAACCAGGCGAGTAAAGCAGGCGAGTAAACCAGGCAAGTACACCAGGCAAGTAAAGCATTCGTGTAAACCAGGCAAGTAAAGCATTCGTGTAAACCAGGCAAGTAAACCAGGCAAGTAAAGCAGGCGAGTAAACCAGGCGAGTAAACCAGGCTAGTAAACCAGGCGAGTAAAGCAGGCGAGTAAACCAGGCGAGTAAAGCAGGCGAGTAAACCAGGCGAGTAAACCAGGCGAGTAAAGCAGGCGAGTAAACCATGCCAGTAAACTGGGCGAGTAAACCAGGCGAGTAAAGCAGGCGAGTAAACCAGGCGAGTAAACCAGGCGAGTAAACCAGGCGAGTAAACCAGGCGAGTAAAGCAGGCGAGTAAACCAGGCAAGTAAACCAGGCAAGTAAAGCATTCGTGTAAACCAGGCAAGTAAACCAGGCAAGTAAAGCAGGCGAGTAAACCAGGCGAGTAAACCAGGCTAGTAAACCAGGCGAGTAAACCAGGCAAGTAAACCAGGCAAGTAAAGCAGGCGAGTAAACCAGGCGAGTAAACCAGGCTAGTAAACCAGGCGAGTAAAGCAGGCGAGTAAACCAGGCAAGTAAAGCAGGCGAGTAAACCAGGCGAGTAAACCAGGCGAGTAAAGCAGGCGAGTAAACCATGCCAGTAAACTGGGCGAGTAAACCAGGCGAGTAAAGCAGGCGAGTAAACCAGGCGAGTAAACCAGGCGAGTAAACCAGGCGAGTAAACCAGGCGAGTAAAGCAGGCGAGTAAACCAGGCAAGTACACCAGGCAAGTAAAGCATTCGTGTAAACCAGGCAAGTAAAGCATTCGTGTAAACCAGGCAAGTAAACCAGGCAAGTAAAGCAGGCGAGTAAACCAGGCGAGTAAACCAGGCTAGTAAACCAGGCGAGTAAAGCAGGCGAGTAAACCAGGCGAGTAAAGCAGGCGAGTAAACCAGGCGAGTAAACCAGGCGAGTAAAGCAGGCGAGTAAACCATGCCAGTAAACTGGGCGAGTAAACCAGGCGAGTAAAGCAGGCGAGTAAACCAGGCGAGTAAACCAGGCGAGTAAACCAGGCGAGTAAACCAGGCGAGTAAAGCAGGCGAGTAAACCAGGCAAGTAAACCAGGCAAGTAAAGCATTCGTGTAAACCAGGCAAGTAAACCAGGCAAGTAAAGCAGGCGAGTAAACCAGGCGAGTAAACCAGGCTAGTAAACCAGGCGAGTAAAGCAGGCGAGTAAACCAGGCGAGTAAAGCAGGAGAGTAATTATACCTTTCGGAATAGAGAAACTTACAAATTCACAAAAAACTGTTTCATTTGACAACTCGTGCCTCTGGAGCGCCGGTCGATCCTTAAGGATCGAAAAACTAGGCTAAAGCACAGAATAGGTAATAGTATACAGGGTGTACAATAAAATGGGACAGCTACTTAAAGGGGTGCTTCAGACCATCAAACTGAACAACTTTCTCTATGGGACCAATATCGAAATCGCGAAAAAAATATCTGCTGTCCCATACATTTCAGTCGAGTTATGTTTGCAGTTTTGTATGGGAGAGCGTATTTTTTTTTCGCGATTTCGATATTGGTCCCATAGAGAAAGTTGTTCAGTTTGGTGGTCTGAAGCACCCCTTTGAGTAGCTGTCCCATTTTATTGTACACCCTGTATAGTTCTACATAGCTAAAGGCTTTATACCTTATCGAAAAAAAAAGGTTTCTTTTATCTTAAGGCTTTTTATGGGTTGGTGCTTGAGGGGTTAATTTTGTGAATTTGTCGGCACTTATCGGCATGCTAAAACTTCGAGTTCTGTGTATAATTGTGAATCTAACGTGAAATCGTAGACAATTTAATGAAATAGTGTTAGTATATTTCACAAAATAATCTACGAGTTCACTTTAGATTCACTAATTATTCACAGAGCTCGAATATTTACCCTGTCGATTGTGCCGATAAGTTCCCAAAAATGGTTCTATTGCCTCGCGTCACGTATCTCTTTCTATTATACAGTGGTGCCACTAGGTACATCTCGCTCTCTCAGCTGTCAATGCCTCTCTTCCGTAGTATAATACCTTTATGGTTGGATGAGAGCGGGGCGGCGGCGGCGGCAGTGGCTCAACCTCCGCTTCCCGCCCGCACTCATCGAAATACCATAATTTGTAACTCTTTTGTCTTTTTACGCTCTTTCTTAATGACTAATTCATTCGTTTATTTAAACTTTAGTGCCTTCCTTACTACAAATGAAAAATTATTGTTTTAGAAAGGTACATGGGGCGTGGATGTTCTGAAGTTTCAGAATATCTCTGACTACCCCCTCGGGGAATATAGTCGTGAGCATATGCATACAGCATGCGGCATACAGGCGGCAGAAATAAAGTGGCCTATACTCATAAAAAATATAAATTCGGCTCTGTGTTGGCTAATAGTTTGGTTGGGCTCTTGTGTTTTCTAATCAGGGTCACCAGGTACTCCAGATCTTCGATTATCCTAGTTTTTATAGTTTTCCCTTTATGTTGCCATTAAACCCTAACTCTGTACCAAATTTCAGCTCTCTGAGTTTATGGGAAGTACTAGTTCTATTCCGATGATCATGAGAGTATCATAAATGCGAAAGTTTGTTTTCGCTTAACTTCGGAACTAGATGACCTACAGACTTGAAATTTTGGATTTTAAGTATATGATTATAGCTTAGGTACTGGATGACGAAAATTTCTGCGTTCTGGTCTTATCCAGAGGTTCTCAAATAAGGGAACGAAAATGCAGCGAAATGGTTCCAGTAAAGGATGGTACGGCAGTGTTTGCTTCGCTCTCGACTTGGCGGGGCACTGCCGTGCCCCCTGATTTGAACACAGAAACAAAACATTAATCTGAAGATATTCATAAAGGTCTCTCAAAGTTTTCACAGAAGTTATTTGAATTATTACCTTCAAACAAGACTGACGTTCCCATTGGAGTAAGTATTTTTAGCCTGTTTACAAACTTTTCTTACGCTGACTGAATGAACCGAAATTTATTACAGCTGCTTTGGAGAATATATAATATATTTCTGTTATTATTGGCATTCATCATCATCATATCGTATGACATTATTGGCATTGACTTTAATAGATTGGATGGCTGCCACGACTCTGTGAGCTTAGTACTGTAACCATATTGGAACCTACTCCAATTTCAACCAGGTGATAAGGTGACGTTAATAGATGCCAATAATCAGTAGCGTAGCGAGGGGAAAATGCTAGTGATGTGAACCGATTACAATTTTCGGCACCGGTATTTTTCAATTACTTTTGAGAAAAAAACGGTTTTTACAGATTACTTTCAGGTTTTTTAAATCTTATTAAAAAACAATTATTATACACTAAAATAAGCCTACAATAAGAATGTATAGACCATAGAGTAAGAAGAGATGTCATATCGGCTTGTTTCTATAGAAAATGTTGTCGCCAACAAAGGGGGTGAAAAACGGGTGAGGGGAAGGGTTAACATTTAAATACTCTACTTCCCGCTATTATGACGTCAGGCCCAGTTGAGTATCTGTGCACAGTTCGATACAACATCTCTACCCCAGGGGAGCGCGTTATTTTCTCTATGGTATAGACCGTAAATTGCGGCCTTTATCCATCAGTGGACGTTTATTGACTGAGATGATGATGACTTAACACTAAAATACATACCTAAGTGAATGACTAAAACTCAGGATACCATAAGTCCCGCTAAAAAGAGGTATATTGGCTGTCTATTTTAATAAAGCTGCTTTATGTGGTCGTTTAAATAGTTAGTTTTAGGATATTTTGTCGAATGTCTCATTTTTAAAGAATTTCAATCATATTTGTACAAAATTTTAATAAAATGACACTTTTAAAATATTAATGAAAGTTATCGGTTTTTTAAGTGTGTGAGTGAGTTTGAGTGCTTATAGGTTTTTGACAAAACCGGTTTTTTTAAGGTTTTCTTGAAACCGGTTCACATCACTAGGAAATGCCCCGGGTGGAACTTTAATAGCGGAGCGGCAAACTCGGGAAAAATAAAGATTGATTGAGCTCTGTCTATAACCAATTCGTAGAGTAGAAAAAAGTCGTTTCGCTCGCTCTAAGTTTACACATACTTACTCCTAAAAAGTTCTGACTACCTACAGCTAAGACGTGCTAATAATTTCGAGCTTTCTTCGCTCGATTCATAGCTTTTACATGGATTTTTTACGTAAAAAGCTCTAACTCCAACCGATTCGTATTGAGGAGAAAAGTCGAGCTCGCTTCGCTCACTCAAAGTTTCTATTTTTGCATCGATAAACTAGAAGATATCTAACCACAACCTGGGCCTATAGACAAAGTAACATTTCTATTGGAGTAGATGCTAGTAGAAATGACAGGATGTATGGATTTGACATTGGCGATCGAAATATTTTGACGTTAGCTTTCGTCACCATAAGTCAAATCCATACATTTTTTCCGTTTCTATTAGCGTCGACGCCAATAGAATGTCAACTTGTTTAGGGCCCCTGAATAGTTTGCGTAGGTCTTCTTAAAAGGATAAGGGGGCGGCAAACTCGGTCTGTAATGTCACCTAGTAGTCCTAGTACCTACCAATCAAACGTTTCCCATCATATTATAGCAGAGCTACGAGCGAGTTGAACAAGGAACAATGCCGACGCACAGTGCCTATCCAAACTAAAGAAGTTTGGCGGAAAGCCATATAATATGAGACCCAGACATATAGGACCCATACATGAATGAAACTTAGTAATACGTGTAGAGTGAAACAAAACTAACAAAAAAGGAAATTGTTTGTAATCTGTAGAAGTTAGGGGAAAGGTATTTCTCCTTATGATACCTTTTGTATCAAGTGTGTGAAACTCATAATCTTTCTTATTAGACAGCCCACTCAATCTTCTACGCATTCATTGTGTTTGTTTTAATGAAAATTCACGATAACCGTACAATATTATGATAATGGAATCAAACGAAATCACACACACTATCAGTTCAATAAAGCCAAATACATTCCGTAACGTCCAAAAACTACCTCAGTGATAATATTAGATGAAAATAGCTGTCATGGTTGCGTTTTGCTACTGCTTTTTGGATGATTTGTCTATTTTACTAGTAATTTCTACTTTTGAACCCGGACTTCAAGAGATGAGGAAGTTTTTTTTTAAAAATGCCTAAATTTTTTCTGTTTATAATAATGATGACCGCCGTCCTGAAGGGCTTTTAGTTTTCGTAAAAATGGCTGGGTCCTAATTCGCCAAAGTTCTTTAGGTTTATTTGCATCTATGCGATCAGATCCTATCTAAACTACGGATCATAATGACAATGCATACGAAACTGCACGTCACGAGGATCGACTAGTCCGATGACTATAGAAGTTTGCATTAGGATCGGCGCAAACGAGCCACCGGCATTCTGTGGCCACGACAAGAGGTCGGTCGGTAATCGCCACAATTTGCAATGAGTATGACAGAAGAGGAGCCACAGGCGGAGCGGCGGGCGCAACTGTATCGAGTGTCGGCGTCATTGTGGTCCGTGGCCACCACTAGTGGCGAGACGCGGGTATTGCTGTTGCGAGTGATGGCAACCGGCCCGGCTTGTGCGGCGAGTTCCTACAAAATGAATGAAAAATCGTGTTAACAGCTTGTCCCTGGCCACCGGTCAGGGCCGTAGCTAGAGGGCACCGTGGGGCAATGCCCTACCTTAAAATACCAATGCCCTACCTTAAAAATTACCCAACCTTCTTTACAATATGGGAAAGTTAGGCAAATTCCCTTACAAAATTTCGTACTCGCTTCGCTCGCTCCAGCCTTTAAATGTTATTTTGAGGGTAGGTAGGCTAATGGAACTCAGTATCACCATCGCGTTTTGAGTCTTGTCGTGTTCTTTTCTTTTCTGGAGAGAAGATTTCAGACACTGAATTATGTTACTCATCCAAAAAGTAGCCAGTTGATTCCACCCTACCTTAAACCCCCTATTGCCCTACCTTCAATCCAGTTCTAGCTACGGCCCTGCCATCCGTTGCTCGTTTGCACCGAACCTTATAGTGCATGATAGCTACTAATGCTAAATATAAACGAACTAAAAACAGTTAGACCGCGATTCCCTGCATCCCAACATGGAAGGTCTTTGCTTTTCCTCCACAATATCATAATAATGGGCATCACAATATCACGCACGCAAACTATATATTACAGTCATGTCACGCACAAGGCATTTCGCTGTCAGTTATATGTGACTTGATACAGCTTGACCAAAGCCCCTTGGGCCTTGATATATGGAATAAGTAAAAATAAATCTGATCCTGTATATCAGTTTTCATAAGGTTTTCATAAAAACAATCTTAATGCACATACACACACACCTATAACAGCGCTTTTAAGCCGAAACCTATTATACAGGGTGTAACAAAACACCCTAGTAATACTTAAGGGGGTGCTTCAGACCATCAAACTGAACAACTTTCACCATGGGGCCAACATCGAGAAAAAATTAAAAAAATCAGCTGTCCCATATAAAACTGCAGTACCGACTCGACTAAAATGTATGGGACAGCTGATTTTTTTTATTCTTTCTCGTTGGTGGCCCCATAGTGAAAGTTGTTCAGTTTGATGGTCTGAAGCACCCCCTTAAGTATTACTAGGGTGTTTTGTTACACCCTGTATAATGTGTTGCATGGGCATTTAGTACTTGAAGGATACTTTTTAATGAATGATAATTTGTTAAGTTTCTTTGTAAGTATACAGAGTGTAACAAAACACCCTAGTAATACTTAAGGAGGTGCTTCCGACCATCAAACTGAGCAACTTTCACTATGGAGCCAACATCGAGAAAAAATTAAAAAAATCCGCTGTCCCATACATTTTAGTCGAGTTGGTACACAGTTTTGTATGGGACAGCAGATTTTTTTAATTCTTTCTCGATGTTGGCTCCATAGTGAAAGTTGTTCAGTTTGATGGTCTGAAGCACCTCCTTAATTATTACTAGGGTGTTTTGTTACACCCTGTATACATACATACATAATATGCTCACGACTATATTCCCCGAAAGGATACTCAGAGATATTCTGAAAGCTCATAACATCTACGTTTCAGTAATGGGTTTCGGAATAGGTCATATTAAAACTTGTTAAAACGATGGGCATACGCTGGTAAACTCACAAGGTAAATATGTTTCTCCATTTACTCAAATCAAATACCAATTATTGTGTCTCACTTCTGAAACTAGCATCAAAAGCAGGCATTAATAGTAGTTTAATAGTTTAATACTTAGTTTATTAGGTACACCAACGACACATTCACAAAGATTTAAAGTTTTAAGAAATACACGAGCATCAGGTCTTCTGAATACATCACTCAAAGGTATATACAGCTTTGGTATGCATCAACAGTTAGGCAAATAAAGGTTTAAATAAGGTACAATATTAGGTTCAATCAATTAATCAAATAACAATTTACAAAGCATTTATTAAGCAACTCAAACTTCTCAAATACAGTAGAGTTTGCATTTCATCCCCTATAATAGCAATATTTGAAACGCGAAATCGGAAACTCGTAATAATGATTTGTATTGACTGTGGAATAGAAAGCCGCGCCTCGAAACTAAATTTGCTGGGTGTTACAGTATTCCGAAACTGCCAATAAATGGGACTTAACTGGCGTATTTATTCAGGAAAGTTATGGGGCATGATAAACAGGGAGAAGCGGGGTCCTATGTTCAAAATCACCTATTCTCTTTCGTTCTCACTCTACTAGCTATCTTTGTCATAATCATAACGAAAAGTATTTTCAGGTTTTATCAATAATATTTTTCACACCACCCGCTCGAAAATGGAACATTATATGTCATGTAACTCGAACCTAAAGCAAGTCATTATAGCCCTGGGACTAGCCGGGCAATAATATTGTACTGAATTTCATTATAACCCGCTGGTCAATAATGAGATTTGAATATGGAACCGCATCCACAGATTATTTAATAGTTACTACGACCCTTATCTTAAAATTCGTATGAAAACTTATCATGGCACCAAAAAGAACTTAATTCGAAATTTGAACTGGCCACCACGAGTATTGAACACAAAAAAAGAAAAAAAGGCGCGAATACTGCATATCTCTGTACCTATTGCTACGAACAAAGTAATAATAGTAGATTATGTACCAAGGGGATAAAGCAGTGTCTTTCATCACGGGCGCGATATTGAATCCCGAGCGCAACGAGGGATTCTAGGGTTAACTCCCGAGCGTAGCGAGGGAGTTTAGAGTTAACTCCCGAGTTAAGACTAGAATCCTGAGTGAAGCGAGGGGTTCAAGCTCGCCCAAGATGAAAACACGTTTATCCCCGAGGACCATACTCTACTTTTCACACCCTCCGCGAGAAAATAAAAAGAAATACTGTTAGAAACCCAGGGGAGCGTGTAAATTCTCTATGGTTAGAAACCAATTCTTTTATTAGAGTTTATAACAAAGTATTAGAGTTCAATAGTATAGTATTTAGAAAACACTATTTTATTAAATTCAAAGTGAAAGTAGATATTTGAAACATTAGACCAGGAGAGCGATTTTTGAAACTCATTCGCTGAGTTCAGCAGTTGAAAATGTCAAAATTACTATGGAGATATGCATCTTTCTACTGCTGATTTGACTTTCATAAATCATACTTCAGGAGTGCCATTTTTGAAAGTCAAATCAGCAGCAGAAAGATCTCTATACTCTAGACTCCATAGTAATTTTGACATTTTCAACTGCTGAACTCAGCCAATGAGATTCAAAAATCGCACTCCAGTTGTGGAAAAAAAAATATATACGGTCGAATTGAGAAACCTCCTCCTTTTTTGAAGTCGGTTAAAAATGTAATATTTTTTTTACTTTGTTCGTAGCAATAGGTACAGAGATTTGCAGTATTCGCGCCTTTTTTTCTTTTTTTGTGTTCAATACTCGTGGTGGCCAGTTCGAATTTCGAATTAAGTTCTTTTTGGTGCCTGTCTCCATGATAAGTTTCCATACGAATTTTAAGTAAAGGTCGTAGTAACCATTACATAATCTGTGGATGCGGTTCCATATTCAAATCTCATTATTGACCAGCGGGTTATAATGAAATTCAGTACAATATTATTGCCCGGCTAGGCCCAGGGCTATAATGACTTGCTTTAGGTTCGAGTTACATGACATATAATGTTCCATTTTCGAGCGGGTGGTGTGAAAAAAAATATTACATTGTCTTTCCACAACTGGAGTGCGTTTTTTGAATCTCATTCGCTGAGTTCAGCAGTTGAAAATGTCAAAATTATTATGGAGATACGAATCTTTCTACTGCTGACTTGACTTTCGAAAATCGCACTCCTGGAGTATGATTTTTTAATGTCAAATCAGCAGTAGAAAAATGCACGTCTCCGTAGTAATATTGACATTTTCAACTGCTGAGTTCAAAAAATGAGTTTCAAAAATTGCACTCCTGGTTTAATGTTTCAAATATCTTCTTTCACTTTTAATTTAATAAAATAGTGTTTTCTAAATACTTACTAAGTATACTATAGAACTCTAATACTTTGTTATAAACTCTAATAAAATAATTGGTTTCTAACCATAGAGAATTCACATGCTCCCCTGGGTTTCTAACAGTATTGCTTTTTATTTTCTCGCGGAGGGTGTGAAAAGTAGAGTATGGTCCTCGGGGATAAACGTGTTTTCATCTTGGGCGAGCTTGAATCCCTCGCTTCACTCAGGATTCTAGTCTTAACTCCCTCGCTTCGCTCGGGAGTTAACTCTAAACTCCCTCGCTACGCTCGGGAGTTAACCCTAGAATCCCTCGTTACGCTCGGGATTCAATATCGCGCCCGTGATGAAAGACACTGCTTTATCCCCTCGGTACATAATCTACTATTATATACTGCCTCCGTGGTCTAGTGGTTAAGGGGCTATGTAAAAAAAATAGGATTCTTCAAAGCTCCATATATCATGAAGTACTAACAGTAGGAGTATGATTTGCGGATATATGTAAATTGAACATATAATTGAAGTTTTGATTAGAGCCAAAACACGATTAAGACAAATTTTCTCGATAGAAAAACAAGCCAAAGTAGCCTCCGTTTTTGTCTATAAACGCTTGTAACTGCTAAACGGTGAATAATAGAAACATGAGACGTGATTTAAAAAAAAGAGATTGCTATTATCTAAGTTTTGATTAGAGCAGAATTGAACTTACATAAATAGTACAATCACAATTAAATAAAGTTTGTTTTTTCGCTTGATTCGTTCCAGGCGCGCGCGCCGCCCCATCTCTTTCTCTCGCATCTGACAGTAATATAAGCTATCACACGCCCGTTTCGCTTAAATTATTTTTCGACATAGGCCCTTAAGAGCATTGGCTCTCGATACGGAGGTCGTGGGTTCGATTCCCACGGGGGACACCTAGTGATATGTCACTTTGTGCATTTTTCCCCAGTTGGTTAGGACATTGCAGGATGAATCACCTGATTGTCCGGAAAGAAAAATGATTCCGTGCTTCGGATGGCACGCTAAGCCGTTGGTCCCGGTTACTATCCCTGGTGGTAGTAGTCGTTACATAAAAACCACGTCAGAGGCCGTAAGGCGGTCTGAAAAAACTCTGACACCAGGGCTCTGCCCACACGATAAGAAGAAGAAGAATATTTTGCATGTACACACAGCGCCGGTGGGATTTATTTCCCCCCCCCCCCCCCCAATCCAAATATTTGTATGGAACAGTGATTACAGTTTAACAATGCGAACCTGGCATGTACGCTGATCAAATCAGATCCGTGCCAAGACGAAAGACCAAGAAAAATTTATTTAAAAAATGTAAAGTAGAAAAAAAATAAAACTAAAGTAATACAAGCCTTAATCTAAACTATTATAAAACTGTAACAGAAGTGTGTCTGTACATTGAAGATATTTACAAAAAAAAAGATTACGATATCATTTTTAGATGTCCCTGATTCCAAATCACCAATTTTTGGATTTTTTGTCTGTCTGTTTGTTTGTTTGTTTGTTTGTTTGTTTGTTTGTTTGTTTGTTTGTTTGGGTGTTTGTTTGTTCGAGTATCACGCAAAAACTACTGAACCGATTTTGATGAAACTTTTTTTGTTTGATAGCTTATCATCTGAATTAAAATCTGGTATATAATTTATGCGGACGAAGTCGCGGGTAAAAGCTCGTGAAGGATAAAATTGTTAAATAGAAATCTTACTCTAGTCTTATGTATATTAAAGAATCGAGACATGGGTGTTAGGATCGTATCATAATGTGGCGGCGCTCTCAATAGAGCGCCAGAGGCAGAGGCCATGTCTCTGCCTACCCCAGCCAGTGGGACTAGGCGTAAATACAACCCGGGCGAATTAACTTGGCACCTGGCTCGCACGTGGCTCGGAATAAAAAACTCGGAAAGAATAACTTGAAAATGCTAAAGCGCAGGGACACGTGCTACGGTAACTGAAATGCTATGCTACGGCCTCGCACGGCGGGGTACTGCGGGGGAGTAGCAGGAGGGGTGTCAAATTCCGAGCCACGTGCGAGCCAGGTGCCTAGTTAATTCGCCCTGGATGTATGTTTGTAATGTCATGTATAAATAAATGGAAAGAAAATAAATTGTGTTTTGGTACGCTCGCTAATATGTATTTTCAAAATACCTACAAACATTGGATTCTCGTATCAGAATTGATTTTATTAATAAGTAATACTATAAAAATATTGGGAAATCTAAAACAATAAAAAACGCGGTAGGAACCCATTAAAATGATTCTATTTATGTTGGAGAATAGACCAGTCGCTTATTTTATTGCGATCGCTGAATCAATACAGAAGGTAAACCGAATCCTTGAAATATTTGTGAAGCCAATCATTAAATGCCACTTTGACATTAATAGTAGGTACCTACTTCGTGTTTTATTTTAAGATCACGAATATTGACCTTAGCCTTTTGGGAAAAACAAGTTTTTTCCATCTAATTATGACGTAGGTATTTTAATATTAAACAACGTCTCGAATATTTAACAAAACTTCAATCAAATTCAAAGAAAACATAGTAATCATATTATATCTTGACTATTATAAAACTGTAAATTTGAAAAAAGAATTTAATTTGTTTGTTTGGGTGTTTGTTTGTTCGAGTATCACGCAAAAACTACTGAACCGATTTTGATGAAACTTTTTTGTTTGGTAGCGTAACATCTGACTTAAAATCTGGTATATAATTTATGCGGACGAAGTCGCGGGTAAAAGCTCGTATTTTATATTTTGTTAATCTCAGAAATCTGTAGCACAGTATAAGACAGTAATCTATCTTCATACAATGGTGCCAAACGCGGCGTACGCCTCGTAGCACGCACACACTGAAAATATGTCAGACTGATAAGAATGAACCAAACGACGAGGCTACGCGGATATTCTCAGTGTGCATATTATGAGCCCCCACTGCGCCCCTTATGAGCCCCCACTGCGCTCCTTATGAGCCCCTATCAAAAAAATCTTTTTTTTCAGCATATTTTTTTTCGACAAAAATTTTTTTGACATCACTGCTCCCCCCATGCGCCCCCTATGCGCCCCTTTTGAGCCTCCTCTGTGCCCCTCATGAGCTCTTAATGCGCCCCTTATAAAAATTATTTGTTCAAGAATCAAAGGCCCAATTGTTAGTAGAACACGACATTTTATAAACTATGACTGTTATTAGTTTATTACTTACGAGCTTTTAACCGCAATTTCGTCCGCATAAATTATGTACCAGATTTTAAGTCAGATGATAAGCTATCAAACAAAAAAAGTTTCAACAAAATCGGTTCAGTCGTTTTTGCGTGATACTCGAACAAACAAACACCCAAACAAACAAACAAACAAATAAACAAACAAACAAACAGATTAAAATTTTTCAACTGCGCATCAGGTACATCGGGGAACTTATAAATCTGGTAACTAATGTAGGCATGTACACACGGCGACAGGTCAGGTTACCCTGTTTGGACTTTGAACTATTAGAAGTTGAACGCTGCGAATCGTGCGAGAGGGTGCGGTATGTTGTTGTTGTTTCGTCTCACAGCACGCAGCGCCCGCGCCGGCAGCCGCGTCTATGCAGTATGCAGGCTCTCTACCGCACTATTTTGTGTTTTGTACGTAGAATCTTTGTACATTTTAGAGAAGAAATAACTTACACTTAAGGACAAAATTCTCGATAATACGCCGACTGTCGTAGGACAGAACATGTGGCATCGATTTTGAAACAAATACAAAAAGTTTGTCGAAACAAGTGCATCTTTCTGGAGAATTATTTTTTGCCACCCTTGGGTCCAGGTGCCACCCAAGGACTTAGAACCCTAGCCTTATCCTGGTATGCGGGGCTCTATCAGGATCGATTGAATACTTCCCTAGCTACTCGTGGGTCTAAAATGAGTCAACATAATAATAAACTCGGAGGCGGCGGCGCAGTTCGCCACTCGTCACGCCAAGTCTCACGAAAGGGCGAAAAGCGGGCAGCGGAGAGCCGCTTTGCTACTCTGAACGTTCGTGGAGGGATGGACGATAAGATGGATGAAGTATGTAATATGATGAAAGCAAGTCGGATTGATGTGTTATGTTTGAATGAAACAAAGAAGAAAGGGATTGGGATATCTACCCATGGCCCACTTACTGCCTTCTGGTCGGGTGTTCCCGAATCTGATCGCGGCTGCCAAGGGGTAGGGATCGTCCTCTCAGAAAGAATGAATGAGTGCCTAAGTGAATATGAGTGTGTGAGCCCCAGAATACTGTGGGTTAGACTTAAAGTAGGTCTGACTCGATTGTTTGTTTTGGGAGTATATGCCCCCGACAATAAAAAGACCCGTCAGGGGCTTAAGGAGTGTGAACAGTTTTGGGATAGCGTTTTTAATGTACTATTGTTATGTAAAGAAAACGAGAGGATAGTGATGCTTGGGGATTTGAACAGTTGGGTTGGGGTGAAGCGTGATGGGTATGAAAGGGTGCTAGGGACGTTTGGTGATGAACGAGTGAACGAGAATGGCGTCAGCCTACTCGATATTTGTTTGGAAAGGAATCTTTTTGTGACGAATACGTTCTTTCGTCATAAGAAAATCCACATGTACACATGGCAGAGGCAAGAACAAAGAAGCATGATAGATTTGGTAATAATGGATGAAAGACTGAAAAACCACGTTGTAGATACAAGAGCATATCGTGGAGTCAACGTAGGGACCGATCATTATCTGGTGATTTGCCGGATACATGGTCTGTTCAAACAGTGGCGTCATCGAGCTAAATTGTCTACAAAAGAGTTGGAAAGAATAAAAGTAGAAAAACTACACGATACGGATGTTGAAAGTGAGTACAAGTCAAAACTGAAGGATAAATTAAAACACACAATAGATGAAGGATGTGAGAATGATGATATAGAGAATATGTGGGATGTATTTAAAAAAGGATTAGTGGAGACGGCGAGTGCAGTATGTGGCGTAACTAAGAGAAAGAATGGAAGAATAGTAAAAGATAATTGGTGGGACGATGAAGTTAAAGTATTAGTTAATGCGAAAAAGAAAGCATGGCAAGATCTATTAGCAGTCAAATCCAATAAGAGAGTACAAGGTGCAGTGGATGAAGACGTAGTGAAAGGAAAATTGAAGTACGATGCTGCAAAAACGGCTGTAAAAGAATGCGTGAATAGAAAGAAAGAAGAGTCTAAAGCAAAAAGTGACACGAGATTCTCTGACCATTTTCGAAGAAATATTAAGCTTTTTTGGAAAATGGTGAAATTATCTCGTGGAAAAACCGAGACATCCAAAGTTGACAGAATAAGAGGTAGTGATGGTTGCATGTTAACTGAAGAGGGAAAAATACTGGATTGTTGGAAGGCATATTTTGAAAGTTTATTTGAAAGTGAAGAAGAACCGAGCATAGATGTGTGGCCCACGGATGTGGACTCAGAGAGTGAGTGTGAGAATGAGCTGAGTGTGGAAGAGATAATGAAAGCAATGAAAAGCATGAAAGAAGGTAAGGCTGCAGGGTATGATAGGGTATCGGTAGAGATAAAATAAAAAAAAATAAATAACGCTCACAGGCACATACATTGTAATGATCCCAAGAAAGCACTATTAATAGGCTTAGAGATGCTGAGGAATGGTGGTGGGGTAGTCATTGACATGCTTTACCTTTTATTTAATAAGTGCTGGAAATCCGGTCGGGTCCCAATGGACTGGTGTAAGGCTGTTATTGTTCCGCTCTATAAGGGAAAAGGGTCACAGCAGGAATGCAAAAACTACCGCGGCATTAGCCTTCTCAGTGTGGTTGGTAAGTTGTATGCGAAAGTGTTAATTGATAGAGTGTTAAAGGAGACTGAACGAAAGATATGGGATGTACAAGCAGGTTTTAGAAAAGGAATGGGATGCACGGACCAGGTTTTTGCATTACGGTCCATAAGCGAAAAGTTTTTGGCTTAAAACCAAAAGATCTTTTGCGCTTTTGTGGACTTAGAAAAAGCCTATGACAGAGTGGTTCGGAATGAACTGTGGTCCACGCTGCGCATGTATGGAGTGGATAGTAAATTGATACAGGCGCTGAAATCTCTGTATAAGAATTCCAGTGCCTGTGTCAGGATTAACGGGGCGTACACTGACTGGTTCGGCCTCTCTCGAGGGGTCCGACAGGGATGTGTAGCGTCCCCGTGGCTATTTAATTTATTCATGGACAGTTGTTTGGAAGAGCTGAAAGAGAGTGAATGTGGATTAAAAATGAATGAGTTGCTGGTCAAATGTCTGTTGTACGCCGATGATCAAGTTCTACTTGCATCGTCGGCGAATGACTTGCAGGCGATGGTGACTTGCATGAATGAATCGTTTAAAAAGAAAGGAATGAAAGTGAATGTAAGTAAGACAAAAGTTATGGTGTTAGAGAGGAATGATAATGACGACCGTACCTTATGTAGTATTATGATTGGTGATGAAAAATTGGAACAGGTGAATGAGTTTGTGTACTTGGGATGCATGTTTACCAGAGACGGTAAGTGTCAGAGTGATATTGAGAGAAGAGTGAATGCCGGAAATAGGGTAAATGGAGCTCTGAATTCCTTTGTGAAAAGCCAACACGTGTCCAAAAAGGCACGGATGGCAGTTCATAATGGAGTGTTAGTCCCGACATTGATGTATGGAAGTGAATCTTGGGTATGGCAGAAGACGCATGAAAGTAGGATTAACGCAGTGGAAATGCGCTCATTGAGAAGTATGTGTGGTGTAAATGTGATGGATAAAGTGAAAAATAGTTTTATTAGAGAACGCTGTGGTCTGAAAGAGGATGTAGTGACAAAAATAGAGAAAGGTATGTTGCGATGGTTTGGTCATGTGGAAAGAATGGGTGAGAGCAGATTGACGAGAGCAATTTATAAGGCAAGCGTAAGTGGAAATGTTGGAAGGGGACGGCCTAGACGTACATATACGGACCAAATTGGCGACGTGCTTAAGAAGGGCCAGGTCAGATCTACCCGAAACCGACGAGCATGCATGAAAGGTCTTATGAATGTGGAGGAAGCTAGAGAGGTATGTCAGGATCGTAGCAGGTGGCGTTCCGTTGTCTCTGCCTACCCCAGTGGGAGACAGGCGTGAGAATATGTATGTATGTATGTATGTATGTATGTTATTTTTTGTGTCAGTTTGCCAAAAGATATTAAATCAAGTGCTTAATTACTTTAGAAGTGTTGACCGTTCTAAGAATGTAAGATTTTGGATTTTTTTTGTAGGCGTGGGGAGATGTTTTGGAGAGCCAATGTTGAAAATCAGGATGAAATTAGAGGGGAGTGTAATTTTGGACACGGATCGAAACGGTCGAACTTGACGCGCGCGAGTTTCGATACGAGATCTATCGGGTACTTACTTGCATTGCATACTTGTAGTGAAGATAGTGCGCGGTTTTTGGGACTTACCGCGAGGGACGGGCGAAACCCTTAAAAGCGCGCGGGTGTGCATTGTGTGGACTAAATAAACAATAACGCGAGTTATAAGGTGTAATCTAATTAATGCATAATGTGTATATTTTTCTTAAGGTTGGATCTGAACAGAGTTCTGTGAGAGTGCTGTCGCGTGTTTAGATCAACGTCTTGATGTTTAGTGTTTGCAACTAGGTATAGTAATTTGGGTCCTCCTTTTGCCGCGTTTCAGCACAGTCGATAGCTGCCGAAGAGTTTTGTCTGGGGTAGACTCTCGCTTTGGTTTGTGTACATTTAGATGAAGTGAATGATTGGACCCGGTATGAATTAATAATAAACCGCGTCAAATAGAAACTTTAACTTTCTGAATCTCTTAATTACTTACTGATTATAAAAAGTTGTTTGCGAAAAATAAACTAAATTAAAGCTAAATAAGTGGAAACTCTCGAAATTGAAGTTCTGTTTTATCTTCGCACTATTATAAAATCAAAGCATTTTACATTATGGTTTACTGAACGTTAATTCATTTGTGTGAAATCTCAAGTGAACTAATGTCTATTGGAGGCCTGCCTTTTAAATTCATCGGTGTAGAGTTTCCCTTATTAAGACTGTAATCGTAAAATCTCCTTGTATTTGGTTTGTTGGATGTTTTAATGCATTTACTGGCGTCAGCCCTGCATGCGCGCTTATCCATCGACCTTGGTGTAATTGTCCCCTCGCGGGTTCCGAGTGTTACTTTGGGTTTCCCTTACAGCGTTGATGCCTAGAAGGTGGGTGTAGTAACTCTATCATACGAACCAGATTAAATCAGGAAACGTTTGTAAAATAAATACATTACACAAGCTCTCGTTTCCTTGACTAAAATATCAAATAATAATCTAAATTCCAACCGCGACGCGTTCACGAATCATATCACGACGTATGCTTGAGGACAAGTTGACGAAAAGAGTCTGATCTTTGATCGGCAAGTGAGTGTTGGTTTGCTGTAGGTACTGAAATTAGGGTTACTTAACTGTTGCTAGATTGTCTTTAGTAATCTAAGGTTTCGTTCGGCACATGAAACTGGAGGTCGCCGAGAGTTTTGTTAATAGGGTTTATAGGTCGGTCAATAGGGTCAAACCTCATCCAGAGTAAATATCAATTTGTGGCTACGACTAAAAAGTTCAATTGACGCAATAATAGAACTGATTATTTGTCTTTTCTCTCACTTCATTTTATCTAGTCAGAAGCCAATAAAACGATATTTATTTCATTCGACCCATTCATTTGGTAGAGGCCTTTCAGGGATATAATATTATTATTTTCTTTATGTACTAACATAGCAAAGTGACAATTGTGTGAACCAAAAGTGTTATTGGCCAGAAGAAAGAAAACTGCGCGGTACGGGTTGGAACATCCTGAATGAGGAAAAATAGCTAAGTTTGCATGTTTAATTTACTATACTGTAAATGTCTTATTTTGTGTATTTCGAAATGTGTTTTTTTTCGATTTTTAGCAGGTTTATCTTAAACTGATTCTTTACATTTATTTAACTTTAACTCCCCACGGGTTGTGAGAAAAGTCCTATCTATAAAAGCGTCCAATTTAAATCACACAACGTATAAAGGGTCACTAAATATCTAGACTAGACGATCACGTTTCAGGCCACTAATTTGTTCAATACATACCTAGACGGGTTAAATATTTATAGGTAGAGTAAGGGTGTTACAGTACCTATTTCAAATCCTCAACAAATTAAATCTTTTCTTCTTAACACCAAACATCTATTTTGTTTCGCATAAAACGAAGTCCAATAAGAAATTCCTCCCGATGCTGACTAAATTGAAGAAAATGTAAATTAGGTCGTGCCTCGGGTGCAGAAAAGGGCGTGATAGGAATGTTGTCACCCTCGGCTAGCACCACGTGTTTTCAATTGGAACCAATTGGAACAGTTCAATCCGAATTACTCTGTCGCGGATTTCGATGTCATTTACATAGAAACACGCCGCGTCGTAGTTGTTGTCGTCGGAATAGCTAACGGACTAAAGTAATAAATATACAATTAAAATAAAACCGGTCAAGTGCGAGTTGGACTCGCGCACCGAGGGTTCCGTACCACACCACCACAGAACACAACATTATTAACTTAGAAAAAAAAACTTTTTTTGTCCGGTACCTTTAGCGCAAGACCGACTCATACTTGGCCGGTTTTTGGTATTTATTGTTATTTTTTAGAGTTTTTTCTATAATCACACTAAGTTTGACGCTTGTATGTATTACCGTTTTTACGATAGAGCGTTTAAAAAAACGTTGATAAAATCTAGTTTCTTGTTAAGAACCCCCCTTAATTTTTAAATTTTTGTCATTTTTATTATTTGTCGCATTTATAATCCGCCGTAATAACGAAAAAAAAACCGAGAAAATTTCAACTATCTAGCTATTACGGTTCAAAAGTTACAGCCCTAAATAGTTAGGACAGACGGACGGACGGACGGACGGACGGACAACGTAGGCTTAGTAATAGGGTCCCGTTTTCACCCTTTGGGTACGGAACCCTAAAATAGACACAAATTGACCATCGTCGTACGCATTTTAATACACGCACGCACCGAAAGAGTCAATTTTTCATAAAACTTCTGCAATCAATGATTGGAACCAAAAGTTTTCATAGAGTCAATGAAGTTTTGACGCACTTGAAACGATGATGGATGACGCTAAACTAGAAAACAACAGTCCGGTATAGTTATACAGGGTAAGCACTTAAGGCGGTTGCAGAGGGGTCAATTTTATAAAAAACTGACGCACAATACGCGTAGACGGTATTAATAGAAGTAACTTTGTATATATGGAAAAATAGTTTGGAAAATCTAGTTGTCGCGTATCAAATAACATTTGCAATTTATAATATAATTACGAAGATATAAAGCTTTGAAATTTTTCATACAAAATTTTCAAAGCTTTATATCTTCGTAATTAATTAATAAATTGCAAAATGTTATGTAATACGCGACATCTAGATTTCCTAAACTATTTTTTCATATATAAAATATTACTTTTATTAATTCCGTCTACGCGTATTGTGCGTCAAACGTTTGTATGGACTGAAACCACCTTAAATGGATTGTAGGTATACAGCCAGTAGTTCAGTACTTTTAAAAGTGAGTAGGTACCTACCTAAAATACAATTAAAAATATACTTCATCTAACATGTTCGATTGCTCGTCGCTTCGCTCCTGGCTAATCTGACTGACTGAATTTGATGTGGTATGCAGAGAACCACGCGAAGGTGACTCTTGACCGTGACCCTTTTTTTCAATATTGTGGAAACAGTTGCGATTTGGTTCTGGCACTCGCCGGCCGCTGCCGCGGCACGCTCACTGCGCTCGCTGAGCTCGCGCGCTGTGGTCGCAAGACACATAACATGCTCGTTGCTTCGCTCCTCGCTAACCTAACCGACTGAATCATCATGTTGTAAAATCCGTGGCTGATTAGATGGTGATGTATATTATAATCAATAGGACAAGTTTAAATAATTGTTGTTCATTACTTGACGCTTTCTTTGCAATATTTGGCGTTGTAAAAAAGACGAATTAGTTTATTAGACGCTTTCTCATTTTCCCGTTGCTTACAAATGAGGGTGCTTCAGTCCGTCAAACTTAAACAACTTTCTCTATAGGAACAACCTTGAAATAGCGATACGAAAATTTGGATCGAGTAGGCATACTGACGTTTTCTATAGAACACATTTTTCTAGCCCCACAATACAGGGTCCATAATGATTTCTTAGCTTTTAAGTTTACCATCTCATGTAATGAATGCTGTAATTATGCAAAGTAATAAAATATTGACTATTGATTTGGATGTTTTTTTTTTGTTAACGCATTTAATTTTATACCTGTATAACATCAGATTTTCCTTCTACTTGTGCTTCAGAAGTGCAGTTTCTTCCATCAACATGCTGGGTCTATTATATTAGCGATCTGAAGTAGAACTAGAATCACTATTTTTTTAACCTCACTATCCTCCATGAATCTTCAACTTAAGGGTATATTTCCGTTTGTGACGTCATCACTTGCCGTACTATGGAAACAGTATCGAAAAAATCAGAAACAAGTAGAGGTTTGCAGTTGTCAAAAGATGTCAAAGATGAATTTGTTCGCCATTTTTTATGGTAATGAGTATTATATTCCTTGATGGTAATCAGACTGTTTCATTTTTACTAAAATATTTCAAAAATGTTGTGTCTTTTCTAATCGTATTTCAAAAAATCGATTCATTAGTTTTTTTTATATTTATATTATCTTTCTTTTTACGTAAGCTGTAAATTTAACCGTGTAACATAATCTTCTAAAAATGTTCCTAAAGTAAGTAACCCAAAGACATATATATTACTTAAATCTATGAAGTAACCCCATTTTTCGACAAACAGTGTCCGGATTTTACGCGATTACTAAAATAAATTATATGAAACGTACAAAAAAACGATTTGTTTGATTTTTAAGTAAAGGTTGATCTTTTATTATCAATATAATACACTGGATTTGCAATAGCATATCACCGAAAACAATTTTACCCTTAATAAACACGAACGAAACCAAGTCAAACTAATCTTAGTAATGTCATCCCAACGGGCACAAAATTGCTGCATACAGGCTTTAGAGCCAATGCAATTATTCCTTTAAGCTGCTAGGCGTAAGCTATAGAGCGTGCTCAGCAGGCCTTATGCAGCAGCACTATAGCCAAATAGGCACAATTTTATGCGGCCTTAAGCTTCAGAAGAGCTATAATAGTAGCTGCTTAAGAGCGCCATAGTAGCTGCAATGGAAGATTAAGTAATAAGATTCACTCATATAGCACTACATTCGTGAACGAATGACCGATTGAAATGAATGAATCTTGTTTTGACAGCACACCGTTCAGTTCAGTTGTTCCTATATTTGTGTAGGCGAACCATCAAAATATCGAAATCTTTTTATTAAAATGTGAAATTGAAGTGCGGTGGCGGCCATCATCAAATTAAATAAGTAAGTAATTAATTCATGGTTTCTTGTTATTCAGTACAGTACATGCAATTAAAAACGCATATTAGTTTACTGATAATGTAAATATCACTTATTGGAGTAATTTTGATGCGCTCTTGATATAATCCAAATAAGCAATTAATTATGTGTATTAGAATACAGTCTTTTCAACTTTTTATGTAATAAAATCATTTGAGGTCGATTTAATGATACACTGGTTTGGAGACAACGTCCCAATCCTTAAAAATTAAGTTCTGTTTACGTTATTTGTTGACAAATATTTGCTTGGATAACCTAAAAAGATCATAAACATGGCGCTTGCTCGTGGGCAGCCTATAGCCGTAGTATCTTCCTCAATGCTTCCCTTAAGCGGCTTTAGGCGCTTATTTTAATTACTGTAATTGCAGTTCATAACTGCTAATAGGCTCCAATTTCATTCTTTATGCAGGCATAAGTTCAAGGTTACAACATGTCGAATTGTTTGGATTTCATAGGGATTTCATAGTGCTGATTAATCTGATCTGATCCCGATCCTCGGGGGATGCCTATGTCCAGCAGTGGACGTCCATCGGCTGAGATGATGATGATGATGATGATGATGATGATGATGTTTTCTCTAGTTACAATTTTTACTCTTTGAATATTTTTTTTTAGATATTCATATGTAACCAGTGATCGGAACGATGGGATTGTTAGAGTTGTTAAAACCACAAAATTTATTGTTTTATTTAATTTGAATCCCGTGATCCCGGGAACTGTCGTATTAGTCAGCAGTACATTGGATCGAATTAGTTATATCAATTTTAATGATCTGAAACAAAATTACAGTAATATATTTTTTTTCCGAATCCCGGGATTTTTTTTTCATCCCAAATTTTCATAGGTGGTTCAGACCATCAAATTGGACAACTTATGAAAATTTGGCACCGTCCAGTTCAGTTCCCGGGAATCCCGGGATTCGGAAAAAAATTATACTACCGTAATTTTGTTTAAGATCATTTAAATTGATAATAACTACTTCGATCCAATGTACTGCTGACTAATACGACAGTTCCGGGGATCACGGGATTCAAATAAAATAAAATACCAAATTTTGTGGTTTTAACAACCCTAACAATCCCATCGTTCCGATCACTGGTTACATATGAATATCTAAAAAAAATTATTTAAGAGTAAAATTATAACTAGAGAAAACATCATCATCATCATCATCATCTCAGCCAATGGACGTCCACTGCTGGACATAGGCCTCCCCCGAGGATCGCCATAACGACCGTTCCTGCGCCGCCCTCATCCAACGTTTTTCCGCCGCCTTCACCAGGACATCGGTCCACCGTGTGAGGGGCCTACCCCCAGAGAGAGATCAAATATCGTTTATGTAAAATCAATAACAATGATTTTGACGCACAATAAAATAGAATAGGATAAGATTATGTAGTAACACAATCTTTGTGAATATGAATAATAATTAAATCAAACTTTTATCGATGGATTATCAATGATTCAAGTCTTTGCTGTATTTATAGAAATTCTTTTCCACGCCCTGTCCTATATCTATGACTACCCCCTCGGGACTATAGTCGTGAGCATATGCTATGTATTTCCACGCCGTTTATTTTTTTCATGTACTGTACTGAATAACAAGAAACCATGAATTAATTACTTACTTATTTAATTTGATGATGTCCGCCTGCGCATTTCACATTTTAAAAAGATTTCGATGGTTCGCCTACACAAATATAGTAACAACTGAACTGAACGGTGCCAAATTTTCATAAGTTGTCCAATTTGATGGTCTGAACCACCTATGAAAATTTGGAAAGAAAAAATCCCGGGATTCGAAAAAAAAATTATATTACCGTAATTTTGTTTCAGATCATTAAAATTGATATAACTATTTCGATCCAATGTACACACAGCGACACATCAAGCTATACAAAACCAACATAAGCTGGCCTCGCGTAGGTGCGACCAGCAGTGCACCCGCCTCCCGCGACCGTCTGTGTCGCGCCCACACACCGCTTCGGAGCCCGCCCACGTCCTCGACTCCTCAGCGAGTCGTCAGGACCGTGGGCCCCTCCTCAAGCACCCCGGATAACCACACTGCCGGCGTGTAGGTCGCTCACCGGGCCTCCCCCAACAGGGTCCTACTCGGTGAGCTTGACCTCACCGGCAGCACCACAAGAAATACCACCGCATTGGAGCCTGCACACACCCTGGCATGCCGCCAGGTTCGTGTGCTCTCCGCAGCACCCCCCGGACTGACGTCACTGCCGAACTGACCTCGGCAGCTGCACCCTCGCTATGGAGCTCTCCACAGACGATCCCCTCCCGGAAATTGACCCCCTGATGCCTGAGCCCTTTTAAGGACTCACCCCGCTGCGGAAACTGCTAACGGCTGTAGATCCCCTTGGACCGTGGGGCGGACCGAGGGTGAACCGCCGGACTGTAGGCTACTCCGCAGCACAAAACCCCCCTGATTGGCCACACTGCCGACCGCAGTTCGCTCACCGGGCCTCCCCCAACGGGGTCCCACTCGGTGGGCTAGACCGCGCCGGCAGACACCTGGACAACTACGAGGCACCACCAGGTGCCAACCCCGATGACCCGGCTGCTTCAGCAGCTGGCGCTAGAAACCATAGTAAAGAGGCCGTTGCCGCGAGACTGATTGATTGATTAGGCCGGGACTCGATAGTTGGCGTCCGAGAGTGGAAGCACGGTGGCTTGAGGTATCAGGCGGCTGGGAAGAAGCTCAACCACAGAGGTCTACTATCGGGTGTCCCCCCCCCTCCTCCTCTCCCCAACCTCCCCTCACTTTTGAACACCTCGTACTGAGGGGTCGTGGATGCAGCTGTGTCCTAGATCAACCAGGACGCAGGTAGCTCCTGCAGATCTGACCAGGCGTGGCTTTTGGTTCCTCGGGCAGTGTTGTCAGGTCTTACAGTTTGAGCCAATTCTCCTGAAGGAAATAACCCTTCACGATACGGCCCCTCTCGTGCCGGGTCCTTATTCCCTCTTTTCAGCTCAGCTAGGGTTGTAAGTAAAAAGCGGTAGTGAATAGGAATTAAGTTAGCTAGGGAAACCTGTAAACGAGATTAGGTTATTCAGTAATAAAACTTGAATCTTTGTTTATAATTCTATCTTTTTATTAGCAACCTCAGAACTACAGACATCCTACCTAAAGATAGGTCAACCCTTCTAAAGGGATTTATATATTTTTACAATGAGGCCCTCTGGCCATCCCGCCACAGGGGCACTTCGTTACACAATACATTTTGTGGTTTTAACAACTCTGTTATGCCCACACGGCAAGTTTAGGTATTTACAATCCCATCGTTCCGATCACTGGTTATAAGATATGAATATCTAAAATAACTTATTCAAAGAGTAAAATTATAACTAGTTCAAACATCGTTTATGTAAAATCAATAACAATGGTTTTGACGCACAGTAAAATAGAATAGGATAAGATTATGTCAATCATTGAAAATATCAATAATAATTAAATTAAACTTTTATCGATAGATTATCAATGATTCAAGTCTTTGCTGTATTTTATTTATAGAAATTCTTTTCCACGCCCTGTCCTATACCTCTGACTACCCCCTCGGGGACTATAGTCGTGAGCATATGCTATGTATTTCCACGCCGATTATTTTTTTCAATATTTATATTTATATTGAAATAAATCAAATATAAATATTGAAAAAATCCAATATAAATATTGAAAAAATAATCGGCGTGGAAATACAGTATAGTATATGCTCACAACTATAGTCCCCGAGGTGGTAGTCAGAGATATAGGACAGGGCGAGGAAAAGAATTTCTATAAATACAGCAAAGACTTGAATAATTGATAATCATCGATTAAAGTTTAATTTAATTATTATTCATATTTTCATAGATTGTGTTACTATACAGTGTGTAACATAAAATGGGACAGTTACTTAAAGGGGTGCTTCAGACCATCAAACTGAACAACTTTCGCTATAGCACCAATATTGAAATCGCGAAAAAAAAAATCGGCTATCCCATACAAAACTGCAAACTTAACTCGACTGAAATGTATGTTACAGCCGATTTTTTTTCGCGATTTCAATATTGGTCCCATAGAAAAAGTTGTTCAGTTTGATGGTCTGAAGCACCCCTTTAAGTGACTGTCCTATTTTATATTACACCCTGTATAATCTTATCCTATTCTATTTTACTGTGCGTTAAAATCATTGTTATTGATTTAACATAAACGATGTTTGATGTAGTTATAATTTTACTCTTTGAATTATTTTTTTTAGATATTTATATCTTATAACCAGTGATCGGAACAATGGGATTGCAAATACCTAAACTTGCCGTGGGTATAACATAGTTGTTAAAACCACAAATTTTTTTGTTTTATTTAATTTGAATCCCGTGATCCCGGGAACTGTCGTATTAGTCAGCAGTATATTGGATCGAAGAAGCTATTTATATCAATTTTGATGATCTCAAAAAAATTATGGTAAAATATTTTTTTTCCGAATCCCGGGATTTCTTTATCTTGAACCCTTATAGCGTTGCTATGCAACTTAAAGTTGCAAGACAGGCTGCAATTTTCACTCTGGTGCCCGTTGGGAAATCCATCGATAAAAGTTTAATTTAATTATTATTCATATTACGGTAATATAATTTTTTTCCGAATCCCGGGATTTTTTTTCTTTTCAAATTTCCATAGTTGGTTCAGACCATCAAACTAGACAACTTATGAAAATTTGGAAAGAAAAAAAAATCCCGGGATTCGGAAAAAAAATTATATTACCTTAATTTTGATTTAGATCATTAAAATTGATATAACTACTTCGATACAATGTACTGCTGACTAATGCGACAGTTCCCGGTATCACGGGATTCAAATTTTGTGGTTTTAACAACTCCATGATAAACCCCCACACGACAAGTTTAAATCCCATCGTTCCGATCACTGATTATAACTCATAAGGAACTAAAGGCTGCACTGATTATTTTATTATCTCTTTAAAACAACTGCTAGTAACAAAGTAGTGCCTATTTGAACTCTTAAGCAACTGCTTTAAATAGTCTAAAAATATATCCTCTTTACAGGTATAAGGCGCTTTAGAGTTCCAAGTATATACCATACACAGCTATTAGTGTCAAAATGCACTTTCTGGTTCTCACTATAGGCTTAAGTGGTAAATAGGTTCAAGAATGAACTTATATGTAGGCATAAGCTGTACTCTATTTCCTTACTGCAACTATAAGCTCCCCGTGCAGCTATAGGAGTTTGCGGAAGATGTTATAGCTCTTAAAACTTTATCTTGAACCCTTATGGCGTTGCTATGCATCTTGAAGTTGCAATGACAGGCTGCAATTTCCACTCTGGTGTTCGTTGGGATGATGTTTAATATTCTCAATACCTATTATTAAATATTATCTCGCATATATCAAAAAGTTGAGACGGCACGTATAAACTTCCGATTTTCATTTTCGTTCTGCTTGCTGAAACATATTAATAATCTCTACCAAAGCTCACCCCAGTTAATCTTTTGAAACATTTCCTTTGTCGCTTCTTTTTCCAGGACTTCAAAGAATTATAGAGTAAGTTTATTGTCCTCCTAACCTACCGTCCTGAAAACCAAAAAATATCGTTAATTCTAAGTATTTACTAAAGTTACAGCTTCAAGAAGTGTCAAAACAAAAGGCAATAAAACCTAATACCTATTACCTATGTGGTCCACCAAAGGGTAGGGTATTCAGGCCAGGGCCGTAGCTAGAACTGGATTGAAGGTCGGGCATAGGAGGTTTAAGGTAGGGCGGATGCAAAAATCAGTTTTTTGGATGAGTACGATGATGAACATAATTCAGTGTCTGTGAAATCTTCTCTTCAGGTAAGTAAAGAGCACACTAAGACTCAAAACGATGGTGATACTGAATGTTATACGCCTACCTGCCCTTGAAACACCATTCAAAGTTCCAGTTCTGGAGCGAGCGAAGCGAGCTCGAAATTTCACACTCTAAGATTCAAAATGGTGTTGGTATGAGTTCTATTAGCTTACCTTCACTCGTAATATCATAGGCTGGAGCGAGCAAAGCGAGCTAGAAATTTTACACTTCAAGTCTCAAAACGGTGTTGGTATGAGTTCCATTAACCTACCCATCCTCAAAACACCATTCAAAGGATGGATCGAGCGAAGCGAGCTCGAAATTTAACACTCCAAGACTTAAAACGGTGTTGGTACGAAGTCATTAGCCTACCTGTACTCAAAATATCATTTCGAAGGCTAGAGCGAGCGAATCGAGCTCGAAATTTTACACTTGAAGCCTCAAAACGGTGTCGATACGAGTTTCATTCTTTAATTAGGTATGCCATCCCCAAAATACAATTCAATTTGCCCCACTCTTGCCCATATTATACCGACTATAATAATGGTTGGATAATTTTTAAGGTTGGGCATTGCCCCACGATGCCCCCCCCCCCCCCCCCCCCTAGCTACGGCCCTGATTCAGGCAAACGTAACACAATTATTTCAAATGCTTTTATAGGACCTGCCGGCCGAATTACAATGGCAAGTGGGATCCTAAAAAAAACACAATGTGCTTGTAAATTTCCATATTAAATCACCTGGGAAAATACATGATTTTCATGAATTCCTTTCTTCCTTTAAATGAAAATTTTAATCGATGGACGCGCGGCAAAGTCAGAGAAAAGTCAATTAGGTAAGAATTAATTTTTTTTAACAAAATTTTAAATACTTAAGTAGTAGTAGAAAAAAATTCATGGTCTTCCTTTTATTTAAGATGATACTTACGAGTATGTTATACAAATACTTGTGATGAACCCTTTCAACCGTTAGCGTTATCATAAAAATATACAGTACTTATTTGTTTTTTTTTTCACCCTTGGCTTGGGATTCCCGGTCCGGTGTCTAAAAATAGTTGAACGCGGTTCAAATTTATTTAAAAAGCAAATCAAAATGAAGTTTTCTTTCAATAAAATTACAATATAGGTACGAATATTTTGTATATGAGTATGAAGGACGACCCGTAACGTTTTACCTTAAGGGGCTATGTAAAAAAAATTGGATTCTTCAAAGCTCCATATATCATGAAGTAGTAACAGTAGGAGTATGATTTTCGGATATGTGTAAATTGAACATATAGTTGAAGTTTTGATTAGAGCCAAAATACGATTAAGACAAATTTTCTCGATAGAAAAACAAGCCAAAGTGGCCTCCGTTTTTGTCTATAAACGCTTGTAACTGCTGAACGGTGAATAATAGAAACATAAGACTTGATTTAAAAAAAGAGATTGCTATTATCTAAGTTTTGATTAGAGCAGAATTGAACTTACATAAACAGTACAATCACAATTAAATAAAGTTTGTTTTTTCGCTTGATTCGTTCCAGGCGCGCGCGTCGCCCCATCTCTTTCTCTCGCATCTGGCAGTTATATAAGCTATCACACGCCCGCTGCGCTTAAATTATTTTTCGACATAGGCTCTTAACCTAAACGATTTTTGTTGAACAAAAACAAAATTATTGCTCAGTCTTTTTTTTTTTAGATGACATAATTTGTTTGCTGACAAACCACAGGCACAGAGATTAATTTCTAGACCGTGTTAAAAAATCGTTAACTTAATGGGTTAGTATTGAAAATAGGATCTAACTTCGTGTATGCAGCGCGCTAGGGCGGTCCCAAAAAGATTATACCTAAAGACATAGAGTGAGCCCAAAAAGCTTATATTTTATATAATAAGCTTCTTGAGTGAGCCATACCATTGCAAGAATGCCCACTTTTTTGACGTTTGTGTTTGAGTGTGTGGTGTCAAGTAGTTTGGAAAAAAGAGACCAATTAGACCAAAGTGTCATTTGTCCTAATGTTTACGGTCACTTTTCACACACACTAGCAGGAAAAAAAGTGGACAGCCGCATAAACAAATATCTATAGTTCCGTCTCCTTCTACTATTAAAGGTACGTCATAAGACAAAAGAGACTAACTACAATCGTAAATTGATGCGGCCTCTATGCTTTAGAATAAAGATGTCATTTCTCTGAGGGCGGTCTGCAGAGAATATCCTCTTACCTTTTAATCTTTTCAAAAGTACAATGATAAAAGTACAAAGTACAATGACAGAAAAAGAATTAAAACAAAATTAATTAACGTTCGTAACTTTAGCCAAAAAATTCATATTCTTTAGAATTTGTTTGTTTAAATACCTTCAGATTACTTCAACAAAGGCCTAAATGAAAAACATTGTTTAACTTTTATTAAGTACAACTCGTGTCAGTGTTCAAAGATGGCATGTCAAAGATCTTGAATCGCGATCGTTTCAGATGACTAAGAAATAAATGACAGCAAAGGAACTATTTTTTATACGGGCTCACTCCCCATCACACTGGACAGAGTTTCGGTACTACCCTACTAGTGAAATTTGAATATTCTGAATCTGACTGACCTTCAGGGAATATAGTCGTGAGCATGACGTGTGATACACATATGTTATGTTGCCCGCGCCAGAACATATTCTACAGTTCGTGCACCTTTCAACCAAGTTTATGCGTTATTGAGTGAAATTAAAAAAAAACTTTCACATTTATACTATAAGTAGGATTTCATCGGCCTAGTCAACATTTTCATGGATTACATTTTATACATAAATACATAAAATCACGACCATACCTGTCTGGATGACCAGAATCATTGCTACAACTATAAGCTGTCTTGCAAGCAGTTGTAACGTAGGCTCACTTTTACTATATAGGTTTCAGGATGAAATAATATATTAAGTGGCGTCTAGCATAAGTAACCCCTATCCCTTAGTCGCCTCGTACGATACCCACGGCAAGCAGAGGGGTGGTCCATCCTAACGTCGGAATCAATTTAATCTAAACTATTATAAAACTGTAACAGAAGTGTTTCTTTACATTGAAGATATTTACAAAAAAAGATTACGATATGGTTTTTAGGTGGCCCTCATTCCAAATCAAAAATTTTTGTCTGTCTGTTTGGTTGTGTGTTTTTTTGTTTGATCGAGCATCACGCAAAAACTACTGAACCGATTTGATGAAACTTTTTTTGTTTGATAGCTTATCATCTGACTTAAAATCTGGTATATACCTAATTTATGCGGACGAAGTCGCGGGTAAAAGCTCGTATTTCTTAAAAATATAAGTTGGTACGTTGTATAAAATACTTACGCGAACTACAGGAAAATGAAGTACCTATCACAAGTTCCGCGATGCAACTTCCACCACGGAACTACTGGGAATAAACTAAGTTTTTGACTGCTCTGAAAGATTTGTGTTAAGCAAGTTTGTGTATGTTTGTACGTTATCTTGTTCAATTAAATCTATATTATCTTGTTCAATTAAATCTAGTGCCTCTCGAGGTGCCTGTAGGACAGGAGGGCTGGCAGCTATTTTGCCCAAAGGGTAAGTTGGGCCATTCAAAGAGGCAATGCGGCCAGCCTCCTAGGAACTCTGCCTCGGGTGGCCGCTTTGGAGGACATCTTCTATTTGTAATTTGTGTTTTAGTTTATTTTGGTTTTTTTCTCTGGTGTTCTGTATTTTTTATGTGTTTTTGTGCTTAATAAATTAACATCTGATTAGGCTATAAAAAGAACAATATACTCCTGTTATTAAATCTAGTCCATACTATACGTAGTAAAGTTTCACGGGTGTATAATTAAGAGCGTTTGAACGAAATCTAGCCGAAATTTGTCATTTTGTTCCTAAGAAAAGGCATATAATTTTGTAGCGCTGTTATAAACGTCTAGGGGCTTTATAAGAGCAAGAGCGCTTTAAAATTGTATGCTTTTTCTTATAAAGAAAATGACAAATGTACGGCCAGATAAAAAGGGCGTTCAAACGCTCTTAAATATACATACACTGAAAAAATGCGAGCCAACTAAGAAGTATTTTCTCTTAATTAGCACCAAAATAATTGAAATGACGTTATTATTGTTTATTAAAAATAAAAGATGGTAGTTGTAACAACAAACCGAATTCGTCTAACAAAGTTCTCTTAGTCGGAGAAGTCATGATGTTGACAGGCTCATATGGATTCATGATGTATGATCTTGGTTAATCTAGAATTAAACATTTTAACGGGTTTTTACCACGTTTTGGTGTTTGTGAGTTCCCGATATTTTCAAAAACTGTAAGAGCTTTGTTGAAGTAAACAATTTTTTTTTACATCTCCTATGGCAACGAAATAAGAAGGGGACACTGTCCATAGCAAAGATTAAAATACTTACCCTTCACTGTTATACATTTAAGGTCTCAAAGAATTTCATTCTTTTTACACGTAAAAATGAACAACACAAAGATAGATCCAGAATCCCGGCGCGTAAAAAGAACATCGGAACTCTGATAGAGAATGAATGTCGAGGAAACATCACGTTCTCAATCAGGGTGTGGAGAGAGGCCTAAAATTGTCCAGCTTCATGTCCTGTCCTACTACACAGTCGGCATCGAAAGTTGATGAACATTTGTGACCTGTATTTCTCTTAGAATAAGGTAGAGGCGAAATAGCAAAATTGCAAAACAGAAATAAATAGTGACCTTACTAATTCATCAGTTCACCACAGTAAAGAAAGAATGCCTATCATACGATCAAAGACTAAACCTTGCCTCAATAGGTATAAATCACCATAAGTTATCCCGTCATCTGAATGACGTACTTCGGTTCACCAGCGCGATAAATAAGGTGGACTCACGCGAAACTTTTTCCGCTGCGTCACCGTTACCTTATCGTGACCGCTTTAATTAAGTGGCCTTTGGGTATCTCGATGTCTTTGCTATTAGCCTTTTCGGAGGACGTCACTTGTGGTTACAGGACCTCTTAAGGCCTTTAATGTAAATAGTGGCTTAGGTTAGGAGCTGTGGAGTCTTGTTATCTTCTTGTGTGGAATAATTAGGTCAAGTCGAGACAAAATCATTGGTCGTATGTAAGGAATGTTTGCAGAGTATCTGCTGGACTTATTTGTCTTTAATTTATTTATTCTTCATTAAATTATAATCAGTTGTGTGTGTAGTATAGTTAAAAAGCAACGCCAAAGATTATAGTAATCTGTGGCCAAAGGTAAAGGCCGTATTTCTTTAGGATCTGCATTGCATTGTAAGATGATTGTTGATTTTTTTAAGTAGGTTGTTGTATTTTTTAAAGTAATAGTTAAATTAAATTACATGACTCACTACTTACTTCAAATATAGATTTAAAATTACCTAATTGCACAATGTTACGTATTGTACACACGGCGACAGATCAACCTACCCATAGCTGAACTCTATGTTCATGGACATAAGGTCTAACTATGGGTAGGTTGATCTGTCGCCGTGTGTACATACATATTCTTAAACCGCTTATAATTATATTCTTGCTATCAAGTATTTGGCGAATAATTCTTATCTAATGCATGTTATGGGTAGGTAAAGTTCAGAGCCAAGGTAATTTGGCATGCAGCCTAGCTATCGATATGTAACTGTCTCTGAAATACATTTACCATTACCTAGGTACACAAACATACGTTGTACAGGTATGTACTGTACCATTTGTCATTTTGGTAACAGGCTGTGGACTCTGGATCACTTTTAGCAATACTGTTTTTTATAAAACAATGATTTTGATGAGTCGCGTTGTAGGTCTGTTATTAGGTGGTCGCGTGGCGGTTACCCCTCCCCAGCCTAAAACGAAGCTCCAATAATGAGGTGGCTCAAGATTTTTTTTTCAACCATCCTTGCAGTCACCAAATACTTATAACGGTACGTACGTTATACGGTACTTCGTCAAGCACTTAAAATGCTATTTAAACTAGACATTGGCAAAATTATCAACACCGAGATAAATGTCTGATATACCTAGCTTGTTAAAATGTACCGAAAGATGCCGAGCTTCCCAATGATTACGCCTGCAATGCCTTTTAAATACCGACCGGAAGTTCACGCAACGTATTATAAAATATGCATTTTGTGAAGCAACATACCATGACTGAAAGATCGGCTTTCTATCTTTAAATAATAGCAGGACCAGTTGCCGGAAGCCTGGTCGAAAACGTCCACACGTCTCTTTGGCGTAATGTTTATAGGAATATGAAAAGTAGGTAGGTACATTGTAAACAGCGAAAAGTTCTCGCGCGTACCGGAAAGCGCAGCGTAGGTTGTGAGAATGTCAACAAGGTGGACCGACGACCTAGTGAAGGCGGCGGGAACCCGTTGGATGAGGCCAGCGCAGGACCGGTCGTTATAGCGATCCTTGGGAAGGCCTATGTCCAGCAGTGGACGTCCATCGGCTGAGAAAATGATGATTGTAAAGACAATATTTTTAGCCGTTTAGCCGTTCAGCGAGGAAATGCTGCCAGCATCTTGGTTACCCTCCCGCGCGGTCTAAACCTGCAACATATTTTTCTCAAACATGCTTGGAAATGTGAGCATTATTTTGACAACCTTCTTCGAGATAAATCGAAATTGCTGTACTGGCCAAATACATGCGCGCAGCGGCCGGCAATGTTTGTATGAAAATCCATATCTGTCGTGTTTTGCGGCCAAATAAATTACATAGTAAACTCATATCTGTCGTGTAATTTAAAAATGGAACGATCTTTTTCTCCTAAACATGGCGACCAAGGAGGTAACTCAAAAAAGGTTTTATTTAAATTTCGAACTAACTTGCAAATAGAAAGCTGTTTATTGAAAAAAAAACAAATTGTTGTTCGTTGTTCGTCATTGATTTTGAAAAGAGTTTTAATTTCCGCGAATTATTTGAGAAAATTTACTGGTTTCATTTCCGCGCATTATTTGAGAAAAGTACTATACAAGCCTTGGCCACAACTAGGCATTGATGGACTTACGTATGTGTGCCTCGGCTTCGTATCGGCCCACATTTACACGTTCGTCCATCAATGCCTCTGTTGCTGGCCGCTGCAGTAATGTACTATTAGGGTAAGTTAGTTTTAGGTTCTCAATATTTTTATTTATTTTTAATGTACTTACCCACTTTTATTTGTTTTACCAATAAATAAATTATCACATATTTTTATTAACTGTGATTTTTAAAATGTTACATCAAGAAAATATTGCAATAGACAGTCAAATAAAATTGATGTACGATCAAATAAATAAGTAATACACGCGGGTAATACACTACGTCTAAAACATTCGAAGTACCTAAGTATTTCAATATCCACTCATGATTGTGAAAAAACAATTTCCATAGTCTAATATACATACATCCATGATATGAATCTCAAAGGAATCTGTTATTATTTGATTCATCCGTAGACCGTGAAATAAAGCTGAGCCTTCTGCATGAGCTTTGGTATTCAAATAAAGACAACTTATCAGTCAGTTATCAGGGATTGGTATTGAAAGGATATTATTTTCAGTAGCTTATTACATGGAGAAAAATCTCTAGTAGTATACAGGGTGAAATTGATATCATTAGCATCCTTTTAAACTAAGAGTGTACCCATCAAACTGAACAACTTTTACTATGGGAGCAAACCGATCGGAGCAAAAAAATAATCAGCTGTTGCATACATTTGAGTCGAGTAGACATTGCAGTTTAGTATGGAACAGCTGACTTTTTTTCGCTCCAATCGGTTTACTCCCGTAGTGAAAGTTGTTCAGTTTGATGGGTAGAATCTTAGTTTAAAAGGATGCTAATGATATCAATTCCACCCTGTATACAGGGTGTAAGTGAGAGCCTAGCAAATACTGAAACGGTGAACTCCGACCATCGAACTGAACAACTTTCACTGTGGAGCCTACCTCAGGAAACGCGAAAAAAATCAGTTTTCCCGTACATTTGAGTCGGGTAGGTACGGATACAGTTTTGTATGGGACAGCTGATTTTTTTTCGCGTTTCGCCACTATCATTTGGCTGTAGTATAGCTAATTGGCTCACCCGCGGCACAGATTAATAATAAGTTACTACCACAGTGAAAATATCGGTAGCGTCGAACCCCACCTCTAATCATTTCGGTTTCCCGTTCTTTAAAATTCAGGAGAGTAAATACTAGAGACTGCATCTGTGGTAGAAGATTGCGTAGGTCACCTCAGCCGAAATCTGCTATGAGAATTAATTATCATTCGAGTCAAAAGGTCATTTTATTTCATATGTAATTTTTTATCAAATGAAGAAAAAACCTGCGGTGTTTTGTGATCTTTGTGAACAAAGTTCTTTTAACATTATTGTATTTCTGGCCCATTTTTTTTCTACCCGTTGTGAAAAAAGTGGTTGGCTTCTGTAATCTTATTAAAAACCATTTTTTATTTCTGACGAAACCCGATGCAAAAAAATGCAACACATGCAAAACCCAAGGACCAACCTATATTTTTTTAATTTAACGCTATATATGCTAAGATGTTTTTATAAGTAGATACGTTGCCCGCGCTCCAAAATGGCATCAAAAAAGTAAGGTAATTGCCCGGCTTTTACATAGTTGCCCGCCGTCTAGTGTACGGGCTACACGTCACTTTATCGCGCCATTTTAGGACGGCCGCACATTATCAGAAATTTCTAACAGAAAAATTCTGACGCTCGCCGGAAGCACCCCGCATACTATCAGAAATTTTGATCCGGCAACTTTTGAGCCCAGTCGTATTTCATATTTCAATCAACGCACATCGACCCAGTGTTGCCACCTTAGCCCTTTTGGGGCTATAATTCAGTCAAATTGTGTTTTTACTAGGAAAGTTTTGTGGTAGTTCTGATTTCTTCCATTCTATATGTACTTTGGGGTGCTGAATCCAAATCGGAGGTTTGCTAACAAATTTTAATTGACAAAATCGCAAAAAAAGTTTAAAATTCTGTTTGTTTTTTTTTCCGGAATTTTGCTTAAAACTCTGAAACTATTAACGTTTAGTAAATGGCCTGTTTACAGAAATTAAATATACCTGACTTTTATTTCTATCACATGAACATGACACTCAAAAATATCGTATATCTAGGATAATTATCGCACGTCTGGCAATACCTGATCCGAATTTCTGATAATGTGCGGGGCCTAATACAAAATGTATGGCTAACACGCCTTCCGTCAGAAAAATTCTGACGTCCGGCTGAGGTGCCGTCCGGCGTGCATCAGAAGCGGACGACCGGTCAGAATTTTTCTGACAGTGTGCGGGGTCTAATACAAAATGTATGCACCGAGTGCCTTCCGGCGAGCGTCAGAATTTTTCTGTCAGAAATTTCTGATAATGTGCGGCCGTCCTTAAAGTGCAGTGATGTTCGCGTGTGACACGTCTATTTGTAAAACGTCATTGTATATATGGCTATGTATACACAGTACACACGGAAAGCATTAGACAAGTAGGTAAAAAGAGCGAGCTAATATCTAAAGAGAATATTTTTATAATTATAATCGATAACTAGAAGAGGTTTTCGAAGTTTGAAAGCATCTCTATACCTTCCGATACTGTCTCCTATCCGATTCCAGGTATGATTCCAGGTATTGCTACAGTTTGATCAAGATCAACCAGATCAGAAGATCAACCAGATAAATCAAGCTCTTTAATCGGAAGGTCTAGTTGCGCATACTTTACTTTGAAACCAAGTTAAAGGGCTTAAATCAACGCATGGAAACAAAGGTAAATCCGTATAAAGTCATCTGTTACAACCTGTTTGATGTGGGTTTGTTTCATGTTTGACTCTACATTTAAAACAAGATAAAAAGACAATTCATTTTCAATCTCATTAACATAACATTCTTATGGCTACTTTATATGGCTATTAGGTGAAACATATAATCTAAAGGGACACAAAAATAAGACATCTGTAGTAAAAAATAAAAAAGCAGTAATAATACCTATCTTCTTATCGTAAGAACATGAAAAGCAGATCCATTGTTCGAGTACGTAATCAGGTGATTCAGCCTGCAATGTGCTAACCAACTGGGGGAAAACGCACAAAGTGAGATATCACTAGGTGTCCCCCGTGGGAATCGAACCCACGACCTCCGTGTCGATTGCCAAAGCTCTTAACCATTAGACCACGCAGGCATAATACCTATAAGGAATTGTTTAATGGTCCCTCCTCCCTTAGGTGTAAGAATCTAATGATCTGGCCTGTCTTGTGGTGGTCATTACATCAGAGTTAACTTTGGTTCATGGCTGTTTGAATTGTGTTTTTATACGTAGATGAATATTTGAATTATGACAATATAAGTAGAAGATAAGTACCTAGATAATTATTTGCGCGCCTTCAAGCAGGCTAAATACAGCTACTGAACAAATTTGTAGCACCCTTTTATAATGAAGTTGTCAAATAAATATATTTCTATTTCTATTTCAATTTGCAACAGTTACATAAAACTCTAACACCAAGACTCTGCCCACACGATAAGAATTAGTTCGTAGTTTATTCGTTTAGAATCTTATATATTGTAAAAAATAAATAACGATAGGTAAAAATAAAAAAAATAGGGATGAAACATGAAACACCTAAGAATAAGAAACAATGCGGATGAACGCAAAAAATTAACATATAGGTATAATACTTAATTATCATTACATTTTTTGCTCTCTTTTTGTTAATGTCGGTTTAACCAGACAGTCCGACACGGTTCAAAGAAATTACGCATGTGATTTAGAGGTATATAAAGGCTTCTAACACTAATTTAACTACAGAATTATTCAGAGTTTGTGAAGTCATACGAGGAAGGATCACGAATTTAATAGACGGTGAGTTACTATTTGTTTTCGCAAACGACTTTGTTTCTTCAGATATAGGAACCTACCATAAAGTTATTATACCTGTCGGAATAGAGTAACTGACATGAGTTGTCAAATGAAACCGTTTTTTGTGCATTTATCGGCACTTATCGGCACCCTAAAACTTCGAGTTCTGTGTATGATTGTGAATCTAACGTGAAATCGTAGGTAATTTAATGGAATAGTGTTAGTATATTTCACAAAATAATCTACGATATCACTTTAGATTCACTAATTATTCACAGAGCACGAATATTTACCCTGTCAATTGTGCCGACAAGTTCCCAAAAACGGTTCTATTGCCTCGCGTCACGTATCTCTTTCTATAATACAGTGGCGCCGCTAGGTACATCTCGCTCTCTTAGCTGTCAGTTCCTCTATATAATACCTTTATGGAACCTACTTAGATTAAGATGGCCTTCCTTTGGCCACATTTGGCCTCTAATCCTTATTTTCGAATTCTTCTTTCGTCGAGTCCCACTACGGTGCGTCTCCTTTCAGTGAGCCCCCCAGAGATTTTGTATAGTCTCTGGAGCCCCCGAATTATTCCGTCTTATGTCGAGTCGCCTCAACGTCGATTCCCTATATATATGTATATTACAATGATGATGTGTTTCTACGATGATTCTCTTTACGATGCGTACTGTTCGCAAAAATATTTAGTGGGATAGACCTAATGAAATAATGAGCACGTAATTTGATTTATTTATTACAAAATATAACGTATAGGGTAAAGAGTTGCATAAAATTTAAGGGGTGATTTTACCTATGATATTGAACAGCTTTCCCTAAGGAAAAAAGAGAAATTCGCAAAAAACTGTTGGTCATAACTTTGTGTCTTCGACTTGTTCATCTTCAGCCCAACCTGAAGACTTGCTGATAATAATTTATTTATTCACGAAAATTCAACTAACACTATTTTTTTTATCCGCAACGTGTAGGCCGATAAGAAAGTAAGAAAGAGTATTTATGGGCTGACATAACCTCACGGATTAAAATATGCCCAAGGGATAATAAAGAATTAAAAGGGTCATCATCATCATCATCATCTCAGCCGACGGACGTCCACTGCTGGACATAGGTGAGATTGGGGTCAAATGTTTACCTATCGAACATAAAAAAAAAAAATAGGCCTCCCCCAAGGATCGCCATAACGACCGGTCCTGCGCTGCCCTCATCCAACGTTTTCCCGCCGCCTTCACCAGGTCGTCGGAATTAAAAGAGTATCTATAGACAATCTATTGTAGTGTGTGTCTAACCCCCTACACACACTACTACTACCACACACAGTACTACATACAGTACGGACACTCCCTGCCCCTCACGAATTTTAACCTCACCTCCGCGAAAAATTTAGGCAATGGCGTATTCCTGTCTCGCTCGCACACACTCAGTATTGAGAGGTATCGCTACCTCTTCAAATTTTACCCTTCACATCTCTTTGTAGGATACTGTGTCAAAGGAAACCTTGATATAAACCTTTTATAATTACTATTGTAATTTAAGCTGATTTAAGAGCGCTGACATGACATTGTAAGAGTTTTGTAGCGCGCCTTACTGAACTGAACTAAACTGAACTGAACGATGACAGGCTGATGATGATGTTCTGTTGTTTATAGGACATCCGTACCTACAAAAGTCAGTTTAGCTACAAAAGACGAAACTTTATTTAAAAAAATTGAAGTGAAAACTTCTTTAGGGGCTTGTGCACTTTTTGGTATGGATAAAAAATGTTAAAGTCGCGTCAGGACTGTGACGTCACGTGACCTGACCTGATCGTTGACGTCACGTGACTTGTTTAAAAATATAAAGCGCCCTCTACAGGGTGAAATTTATATAATTAGCATCCTTTTAAACTAAGAGTCTACCTACCCATCAAACTGAATAACTTTTACTATGGGAGCAAACCGATCGGAGCAACTACAAAATCTGCTGTCCCATACTAAACAGCGATGCCTACTCGAGTCAAATGTATGCACAACTGATTTTTTTTTTGCTCCGATCGGTTTGCTCCCACAGTAAAAGTGATTCAGTTTAATGGGTAGACTCGTAGTTTAAAAGGATGCCAATGATATCAATTTCACCCTGTATAAGTAACGTTGCCAACTATAGAGATCAACCACCGTCAGTAAAAGTACTGAACCCGAAGATTTCGATGTTTTTGTTTTTGAAGTGAAATCTTCTTTAGCGGCGTTGTGCACTTTTTGCTTAGTTGGCTTAGTTTTCACTTCTGATGGCACTCCCGGAGTGCAACCCGTTTTTTTTTTTACCTTTTTTAAAATTGTCTTTGCTTTCAGCTTCAAGGCTCAACGTAGATTTTAACAATAACAATGAAAAGCTTGCTGATCTTGGCGCTGGTGGCTGCTGCATCAGCCCGCCCTGAAGGCTACTACGACGAGAAATATGACAACTTCAACGTGGATGAGATCATCGAGAACGAGCGACTCTTAACGTCCTACGCGTTGTGTCTCAAAGGGGAGGGGAAGTGCACCGCCGAAGGAAATCATTTCAAGAGTAAGTTGATTTGTAAAACGTCTCGGAACACAACGGTATCATACCTACACTAAGATGAAATACAGGGTGTAACAAAACACCCTAGTAATACTTAAGGGGGTGCTTCAGACCATCAAACTGAACAACTTTCAATATGGAGCCAACATCGAAATCGTGAAAAAAAAATCCGCTCTTTCATACAAAACTGCAGTACCGTCTCGACTCATATGTATGGGATGGCAGATTTTTTTTATTTTTTCTCGATGTTGGCCCCATTGTGAAAGTTGTTCAGTTTGATGGTCTGAAGCACCCCCTTAAGTATTACTTGGGTGTTTTGTTACACTCTGTAGAGTCTTCATAACTGTCTGACGGATTTTTTTCCTTCATGATGGGAAAAGTCCCTACACTAAATTGCAGTGAATGTGGCTGGTGCATGGAGAATGTTTTTGATGGAGTGTGTATCATGGAACGAGGCTCGAACGAGACAGATTTTTGACACCAGACTATGGGAACAGGGGAATACAAATAGTGCACTCATCAAACTGAACAACTTTTACTATGGGAGCAAACCGATCGGAGCAAAAAAAAATCAGCTGTTGCATACATTCGAGTCGAGTAGGCATTGCAGTTTAGTATGGGACAGCAGATTTTTTAGTTGCTCCGATCGGTTTGCTGCCATAGTAAAAGTTCTTCAGTTTGATGGGTAGACTCTTAGTTTAAAAGGATGCTAAATGCTAATGATATCAATTTCACCTTGTATACATGGAACATCTGATTTTTATTTCGCGATTTCGATATTGGTCCCATTGTGAAAGTTGTTCAGTTTGATGGTTTAAACCATCTAATTAAATATTTATTTATATTTTTGTAACAGCCTGTATACTGGGTGGGAAATAACTTAGATCTAAATTAACATTGCTATGCATTAGTTACTATAATACCGAAGTGTCATCCCAGTGGAATATTATATTTTTTTAACCCTTTTGAGGGTCGATCAAAGTACGTAGTTAAACATGGAACCCTTACGTCCTTCTCCTTACCCTACGTCAATGCTGTATGTCAATCTGTATGCCCTCCCCCTCATTTTTGAATCTCTTGAATCGATAACCAAATTGATCGTAACCCAAAAAGGGAAAGAAACAATTTTTTACGATTATGAAAAGCATAAAATTGGGAGTGTAGGGAAGTTAGTTTAACTATACTGTTCAAGGCTCTGATCATTCTACTATAAAATACCTGTAGGTTTGACTTACGAACAAAAATTATTAATTTTTTAGTGTTCCGTACCAAAATTGGCAAAACGGAACACTTATGGAATCAGCTCGGTGTCTGTCCGTCCGTCCGTCCGTCCGTCTGTCACAGGCATTTTTCTCAGAGACCGTAAGACATAGAAAGTTGAAACTCGGTACAGATATAGCAATTGCTGGTCCAATATCATAAATGAAGTAAAAAAAACTAAATTTTTATATTGGGGTGCAATTTGGGTAGGTAGAAAGGGTAAATAAAAATTTTCTTTTCTACCCTAGGGTGTGGAGTATCAATTGAAAGCTTATAAAAATACGAGTCTAAAAATATACTTCTCAAATTTTTCATTAAAACTTTGTTTAACAAAATACTCAATTAAACTACGTTCGTGAGTTATCGCCCGGTCTTCGGAGGCGATCGGCGGCGTAGTGGCATAGTGGGGAGCGTGGAATTCACTCCCCGCGCCCCTGTTTATGTTATGTCTTGCGCTGTTTTTTTTGTGGTGTGAATTTAGAGGTTATTTTCAATTTATGTTATATTATTTCCAATCGGGTAATATTATTTTATTAAGCTACCTTTTTAATGAATAATCAATTTCATTTTAATTGACGAGCTAACCCCGAGAGCCAAACTATGGCTCAAAACCATAGATATCAATTTGTAATCTCCGCAGGAATGAAAAGAAAGAGCCATACGATTAATAATAATTTTAATTGATATTTATGCAAAGTTTTAGCACCTATTGATCTACCTAGTAAACTTGGTTTTCGATTAACGTTTTTACAAACTGATATTGATCTGGCTTTTCTATTGTCTCTGCCTACTCTAATGGGAGACAGGCGTAAAAATTATATACTTAGTACAAATAAATAAAATAAGTGCAATTTGTCACTTTTAGGTAAAAATTTTATTATTTAGGTGAAAGTATACCTACACGGTGTAAACTTATATGCGTTACATACAAGGTGTTACAAAAATACAAATAAAAATTTAAGGGGGTGGCTTAGAGCATCAAACTGAACAATTTTCACTATGGAACCAATATCGAAATGGCGAGAAAAAATCTAATGTTCCATACTAAACCACAAATCTACAGAGCAGCTATAATCTAAAGCTAATCTAAGGGACAGCTGATATTTTTTTGCGATTTCAATGTTGATCCCATAGCGAAAGTTGTTCAGTTTGATGGTCTAAAATTTAAAACTCTTAAGGGGGTTGTTTAGACTCTAAACAGCCCCTTTAAAAGTTTAAAATTTTTATTTTTCATTTTGTAACACTGTATTATTATGGGGTACTTCAGACCATCAAACTAAACAAGTTTCACTATCCATGAGACCAATAAAAACAATAAATGATTGTTATTCCTATTCCAACATTGAAAAGACGAAAAAAAAATCTGCTGTTCCATAAATTTCTCACCTCACCCCATCGCGTAGTGCATATTTTCTTTGCCCCATCCCCATAGGTAGATATGTACACACCCATCATGTACACCTACTACTACTACGTGTACAGTAGAAACAATTGTTTTCAAAACAACAAAACTACTAAGTAATCAGTTAATTATCAAAAAATGAACTGCTTCTGTAAACATAAAACACATGATTGGCAACAATGTACATTGAACAAAACCTAAAAAATGGGGAAGAATTATGTATTAAGGAAGTTTCGGTTTCGGTTTCGGATTCGGCCGAAACTGAAACAGAAACCGAACGTCGGTTTCGGTTTCGGTTTCGGTTGTAAAAACTAGGTTCGGTCGGACACTAGATCCATGTTAAACAACTGGTAGTACGGAACACTAATTGCCCGAGTCCCGACTCGTACCTGGCCGGTTTTTTACATATAATTTCTATTCTTTTCTCAATCTTTATCCCCAAAATGATTACACGTCGATATGTGATTCTGTCCCATCTAATAAGTATTTTAAGTAGTAGGTAGGTATCATTATAAATAAAATTCACTAAGTTATAATTAAGCTAAGAAGATTCTAACGTAACCGAACAGGCAAAAACAAATCAATTAACATAATGATCAAAGTAAAGCTTCAATGTCAGACTCTAGCTTATTAGTTATTACTTAGCATGACGAGATAGTGATCAAAAGATACCTTATTAATATTTTAATAGATCCCGTAAACATAGTTTGTTACATAAGTAATATTAGTTCACACATACATACATAGGTATTATACATAGACTCGCACAACCATAATCCTGACTAGTTCATGCCTTATTAAAATAATTAACTAAATGTATTTATCTACTTATAGGTACGTGTTAATGAATACGCGCAAAACCTAACTGATTTATAACGAAATAATTGCATTGAAACATTGAAAACATCAATGGCTAGCGTTTTTCATTCGCGATTTCGTATAAGTTGTTCTTTTCGGTGTTCTGAAGCAACACCTTTAATAGTACGTAACGCATTCTTAAGTTTACACCCTGTAGGTATAGCTTTATACAACGTGTAAATGAATTAACGCAAAACTAGAAAGTAGCTTGTTTAGAATCGACAGCAGAATCGAATTATCATGGTTTCAACAAAGGTTTTTGCATAATTAAAAATTTACTGAACTCGATGTCAACCTACCGCACGGGCGCACTCATCTTATTTACTACTAAAACAAGATTATTAAGAAGTATTCATGAGTACGTTAGCGCTTTCATTCATTGCTGAAATGATAACAAATCATTTTTGCCTCAAAACTTAAAATGCTAATAACTTAAAATGTTAACTATCAAAATAATTAAATTAATGTTTCAATCTTTTTGTCAAAAATCTTTTGGGGTGTATGAGGTTTTGCGCTTATACGTTGTATTGTCTTACGAAGCTTACCCCACTATGTCACCTTTATTTCGTCTGTCATGTCAAGTCAGTCAGTAAGCCAGTCAGTAAGTTAGTCAGTCACTGAACTGTTTTGATCATCAAGATCATCATCATCTCATCTCGTCACCCGAAGGAGTACAGAGCTTATTGTTTTGATTTTTGTTTGTTGACACGATTTAAAGTGTTTCTACCTTTTTCCAGAACAAATGCCAGAGGCCATTCAAACGAATTGTGAAAAATGTTCACCGAAACAAAAGAAGCTAATAGCGAAAGTGATAAAAGCGATGATGGAGAAGCTCCCCGATCATTGGGAGAAGCTGTACCTGATCCATGACCCTGAGAAGAAGGCCAAGGCTGATCTAGATGCGTTCTTGGCTGAACATGCGCCCTGAGCAATCGAATTGTGATTATATGAATAGATAATATTAGTACACAGGGTGTAACAATACACCCTAGTAATACTTAAGGCTATTCTACCGTTGGCGCGCTCCATACGAACGTAGTATGGTGATATTTTCAATACTATCCAATTAAAGTCAATGAAATTTTTCAAAAACAATCTAGTAACTAATTTCTATGTCGGTATGAAGTCAGATTTTCGATAAAATTTATAGTTTTAAAGTTACAATGCCACAAATATTTCCATACAAATCTTAAATTAATCCTAGCATTGAAACTGTATATTTTAACGAAAATCTGACTTCATACCGACATAGAGATTAGTAACTTGATTGTTTTTGAAAAATTTCATTGACTTTAATTAGATAGTATTTATTTATTTATTTTATTTATTTATTTCCTTTTTGGAGAACTTACAGCTAAATAACAGTTCGGTTTCAACAAAGACAGATTGATAGTCAGATGCTGACAACAAGTTCCCACATATAAAAATAAAGAGAAAGAAAAGTCTTATGAATAAAGCTAAAATTAAAAAATAAAAACTAAGGTAATACAAAATTATTATTGAATTAGTATTGAAAATATCACCATACTACGTTTGTATGGAGCGCGCCAACGGTAGAATAGCCTTAAGGGGGTGCTTCAGACCATCAATCTGAACAACTTTCACTATGGAGCCAAAGTCGAGAAAAAATAAAAAATCTGCCGTCCCATACATTTGAGTTGAGACGGTACTGCAGTTTTGTATGAAAGAACGGTTTTTTTTTTCGTGATTTCGATGTTAGTGAAAGTTGTTCTGTTTGATGGTCTGAAGCATCCCCTTAAGTATTACTAGGGTGTGTTTTGTTACACCCTGTAGAAGCGAAACTATGGTTAAACCAACATGAGATTGTTATCTACGTATCTTGTAAATCTTGACTTTTAACGCGAGAGTTTAGGTTCTATTGGGTACTATTATTATCTTTTCATGTGTTGTGATATCGCCTTAAGTAGATATACGGGGTGTTAACTTGAATGAGATAAGTATATACTTAAGAAGGTGCTTCAAGCCATCAAACTGAACAACTTTCACTATGGGACCAATATCGAAGTTTTTATTGGTGCCCAAATAAAATCTTTGGGACCAATATTAAAATCTGATCAATGATGATCATTATAATCTGATATTTTTTTCGCGATTTCTATCTTGTTCCCGTAGTGAAAGTTGTTCAGTTTGATGGTCTGAAGCACCCCCTTAAGTATGTAACGCATTTCAGATTGTAACGTGTATATAATTTTGTTTTTATTTTTGGCAATAAATTGATTTATTCATTTCATTTGATTTTGATTACATTTTTATTAAAAATAAATAAAAATATCCAGGACAATGACGCAGGGGATGTTTTTTATGATAATTATGTATGTAGGTATGTACGAGTATGTACTCGTACATATCACCCACTATTTTTATTTGTCAGGGCGGCGGCGCCCATGCGCTACATCCCCAACAGCACAAATGTCTACAAGATGTCTAATAGATATCTACAAAATATCTAGGTGTCTACAAAATATCTACAAGTTATCTAGTAGATATTCTGTGCTGTGTGGGATTATTTAATAATGTATAAGTACGCGGACGAAGTCGCGGTTCAAAAGCTTGTTATCCCTAATATTATAAATGTGAAAGTAAGTTTGTTTGTTAGGCTTTCACGCGAAAACTACTTAACCGATCATCATGAAACTTTGCACACATATTCTTGGAGGTATTAGAAGTAACATAGGATAAAATATAGGATAAGTTTCATAATAATTAACAACCGACTAAAGGAAGCTAACAGGTAAAAACTATGACCACAATTTCGGGCTTTAGTATAAGATCCCTAAGGTCCAACCGTTCAGCTATGAGTAGCGTTGCCAGGCGTCCGAATAAAGCCGGACATAGTTAGGCTTTTTGGATGTGTATCCGGCCAAATTAGACGGTGTCCGGCCTGTCCGGCTTTTATTAGGCTTTTTAAATTTTGAAGGAAACTGAGCTTTGAAAGCAGGTATCTGGCCACCAGAAATATTTGTTTCAATTACTTCAACGTTTATTAATTAGTTAAAAAGTATTGTTTTGTTCAATTTTGTTTTCCATTGGATTGTCTCATTAGAATTTAAGAAGATTTTATGGTAAATGGTCAAAAAAGCTAGTTTTCGCATAAATATTTTGTTGTCATATCAATACTAAGGTGAAAAATCCTCAATAATTAAGGGTGTCCGGCCTTTTTACCCAAATGTCCGGCCTAACTGGCTGGTCTGTCCGGCTATTCGGTTTTAAGACCTGGCAACCCTAGCTATGAGGTCACGTACGGGACATACAGATACACGTCACACGATTTACTAGATATCTACGTGATTTTGACCATTCTAAACGTTAAACTGATGTTATCTCTGATATGGTCTGTCTTTTAAAAATTTATTAGGTTTTTTTCAGCTTTATTATGTTTTATTTTTAGGGTTCCGTACCCAAAGGGTGAAAACGGGACCCTATTACTAAGCCTAAGTTGTCCGTCCGTACGTCCGTCCGTCCGTCTGTCCTACCTATTTAGGGCTGTAACTTTTAACCGTAATAGCTAGGATAGTTGATTTTTTTTTCAGATTATGCGTTATTACGGCGGATTTGTTAACAAATAATAAAAATTTCAAAAAGTTAAAAAAGGGGGGTTCTCAACAAGAAACTAGTTTTTATCAACGTTTTTTCTTCACGCTCTTTCGTAAAAACGGTAATATATACAAACGTCAAACTTAGTGTGATTATAGAGCAAACTCTACAGAATATAGCAACAAATACTAAAAACCGGCCAAGTGTGAGTAGGTCTCGCGCTAAAGGTCCCGGACAAAAAAGTTTTTTTTCTAAGTTAATAATGTTGTGTTCTATGGTGGTGTGGTACGGAACCCTCGGTGCGCGAGTAGCCCGACTCGCACTTGACCGGTTTTATTATTTATTGATCAAATACTAATTTCATGGCCGGAAAGGGGGTCGTCTTTGATTAAATTAAAGTAGCAAGATAGGTGACTAGTGACTAGCCTATAGCGCATGGACCGCATAAATTGAGCCCCCGTCGCCTAATTTACCTACTTAGTCGCAATACGAGTGGCATTGCGTGATTGAGATACTATATTTTTTATTTTAGACGGAGAAAAAGTACCACAATGTCTTCGTGTGCTTTTACTCGTTGCACAAATCATTCAAAAAGAAAAATACGAATCAAATGGCATTACTTTTCACTCGTGAGTACATAAAAAGCAGATCCATTGTTCGAGTACGTAATGCAAGAACGTGACCTATCTTACAAAAAGCTATCATTGTAAATATTTCCTTTTAAAATCTTCTTATCGTGTGGGCAGAGCCTGGTGTCAGAGTTTTTTCAGACCGCCTTACGGTGACGTGGCTTCTGACGTGGTTTTTATGTAACGACTACTACCACCAGAGATAGTAGCCGGGAGCAACGGCTTAACGTGCCATCCGAAGCACAGAATCATTTTTCTTTTCGGACAATCAGGTGATTCAGCCTGCAATGTCCTAACCAACTGGGGAAAAACACTCAGAGAGACATATCACTAAGTTTCCCCCATGGGAATCGAACCCACGACCTCTGTATCGAGAGCCAATGCTCTTAACCATTAGATCACGGAGGCAGTCCTTTTAAAATGAAAATTGCTTTTCGTATTTTAAGTCTCGTTTTTGTTGTGAAAATTGAACACGAGCCAAATTTTTCTAAAGTATTTTTACCTGCATTTCCCTCGCGATTTCGGCTTGACAGAATGTGTGATAAGGCAATCTGTCACGAGCGACCTTATCTGCTACGGTTCAACGCTTTCAGTTTCAGCTGCCCGAGAATTTTTGTTGACCAAACACTACAAAAACGTGGCTATCGGAGTTCAGTTGCGCCCTCATCACATTAATAAAGTTTTCTCAATAAAGAAAGCCTAAATTAAAAAAGTGCTCAACAGATAAACTACAAAAGCCAGCCTTTGTTATACAATACTTTTATAGGTTCTAAACATTCCACTTTTAGACAGTTTCGAATAAAAACAAAAGCGACCGTTTTTAGTGTTCCTTACCAAAATTGGAAAAACGGAACACTTATGGAATCAGCTCGGTGTCTGTCCGTCCGTCTGTCACAGGCATTTTTCTCAGAGACCTTAAGACATAGGAAGTTGAAACTCGGTACAGATATACCAATTGGTGGTCCAATGTCATAAATGAAGTAAAAAAAGCTAAATTTTTATATTGGGGGAAATTTCGGTAGTAAGAAAGGGTAAATAAAAAAAAAAATTTTCTGCCCTGTGGTTTGGGGTATCAATTGAAAGCTTATACAAATACGAGTCTAAAAATATACTTTTCAAATTTTTAATAAAAACTTTGTTTAACAAAATTTTCAATTCAATCCGAGAAATTGCTGTCCCCACCTCTATTTCAAAAAATATAGCCGTATAAGATCTGAAAAAAATCATGAACATCAGAAATAACGTTTAGATGGCGGGAAAATTATCAGGGTGGCTCTAACTTGGATAGTTTTTTTTCTATACCCAAAAAACTAACACCAGTGCGAGAAATTGCTGTCCCCACCTCTATTTCAAAAAATATAGCCGTATAAGATCTGAAAAAAATCATGAACATCAGAAATAACGTGTAGATGGCGGGAAAATTATCAGGGTGGCTCTAACTTGGATAGTTTTTTTTCTATACCCAAAAAACTAACACCAGTACGCCAGTGTAAAATGATCTTCAGTTACTATGTGACCACATACTAAGTAAGTGTCAATTTATAGTGATTTCCTCAATGACCCATGTTAAACAACTGGTAGTACGGAACACTAATTGCCCGAGTCCCGACTCGTACTTGGCCGGTTTTTTTTTCTTTTTTCAAAATGTGTATGTTTCGACACCTTTAAAAAACCTATAAAAGTATTCTATGAAAATAGCTTGAAGGCTTTTGTAGTTTGTCAATTGAGCACTTTTTTAATTCAGGCTTTCTTTATTGAGAAATCTTTTTTAATGTGATGAGGGCGCCACTGGACTCCGATAGCCCTCTTAAATAAAATACGTTTGAATCATTCGTAACACGTTTGACTGATTCAAACGTATTCATTCGTATTTTCAGCAGCAATAACTTATACAGGGTGTAAGGAAAAGTATCATTAACCTTTAAACCACATACTCTACCCATCAAACTGAACAACTTTTACTATGGGATCAAACCTGTCAGAGCAAAAGAAAAATCATGTGTCTCATACATTTGAGTCGAATAGGTATTCCAGTTTAGTACGGAACAGCTGATTTACAGACAGATAGCTGGACGGACTGACGGACGGACATCGTAGGCTTAGTAATACGGCTCCGTTGTGCACCCTTTCGATTCGAAACCCTAAAAACCGGTCATGTGCGAGTCGGGCTACTCGCGCACCGAGGGTTCCGTACCACACCACCACAGAACACAACATTATTAACTTAGAAAAAAACGAGACCTTTAGCGCGAGACCGACTCACGCTTGGCCGGTTTTTAGTATTTGTTGTTATTCTGTAGAATTTGCTAATCACACTAAGTTTGACGCTTTACCGCTTTTACTATAGAGCGTGAAGAAAAAACGTTGATAAAAACTAGTTTCTTGTTGAAAACCCCCCTTAATTTTTAACTTTCTGCAATTTTTATTATTTGTTAACAAATCCGCCGCAATAACGCATTATCGGAGAAAATTTCGACTTTGTAGCTATTACGGTTCAAAAGTTACAGCCCTAAATAGGTAGGACAGACGGACGGACGGACGGACGGACAACGTAGGTTTAGTAATAGGGTCCCGTTTTCACCCTTTGGGTACGGAACCCTAAAAAAGAAAAACCGAATAGACAAATGAGTCATAAAGAAGCAAAGGTAGCAACATCCACTTCAATACGTCCTATGACTTCAAATTAAATAGACAGAAAACGGAAACAAATTATTTTAGTAATAAATATAATAATTCATAACATACTTAAGTATATTGTGAGGCAATTTTCTCGCAAACTAGTAGATCTGTATTTTTGATTCTGTACATATTATTTCATCTAGCTCTTTTAGTTTTACAGGGTGTAAAAAACACCCTAGTAATACTTAAGGGGGTGCTTCAGACCATCAATCTAAACAACTTTCAGTACGGAGCCAACGTCGAGAAAAAATAAAAAAAATCTGCTGTCCCATACATTTGAGTCGAGCCGGTATTGCAGTTTTGTATGGGACAGCAGATTTTTATTTCGAGATTTCGAAGTTGGCTCCATAGTTAAAGTTGTTCAGTTTGATGGTCTGAAGCACCCCCTTAAGTATTACTAGGGTGTTTTGTTACACCCTGTAGAGTTATAGTAAATAATGGATGTTGCTGCCTTTGCTTCTATTTCAAACTAAAAGAAAATAAAGTAACAACACAGTCAATTTATTCTTAGCACTTGTAAAACGATTTGTTAATTTAACAATAAAAAATAAAATTAATAGATCAAGTTGAGCAGGCAATGGATTAATAACAATAAAATTACGGAGATCCCGCGGCTCTCCCTCGGGATGCGCTGCTGACGGCGCTCTCAGGCATACAAAGTACCAAAGCATAGTGTAAATAATATTAGTGAGAGGGCTCTATGGTCGCGCCAGGCGGGTGCGGGGCGCGGGAAGAGCGCGTCTCGTCCCGCTCTGCTTGCGTACGGTACCAATCCTGAACTTTGACGATTGGTACGCGCCGGCAGCATTGTCAAAAGTTATACTCGCGCACACGTACTACAATGGTTCGAATTGTTTGTATTGTCACGGAATATAATATATGGTATTGTGTACGGGTGTGATTCCACATCATATAAAAATTACGATTTTCTGGAAATAAATTGGTTTGAAGCATTTTTAACGCGATTTAAAACTTTGTTGTTTTTACTGGAGATACCGCTTAAAATTGCAGGTAATACAATAAATAGATAAGCTCAATTATTTTTGTACATACTTAATACTTGTCATGTCAATAATTGAAAAGTAATGTGTTTTTCTTATAAAACTTGGAATTAAAAACGTAAATAATAGTTCATAACAAAAATAAAAACCTTGGTAGGTAAGTGTTAGGATCACTACCAATTAATAAAATATTGAATGATTAGACTTATTTCATATAGATTGTCTTATATTTTATTTCATTTCCTCTGAAAACCCTTAGCATGTCTGTCATCTTGCCGCAACTCCGGCGTATCACGCGGTTTCTTAGAAACGCTCTTACTTATATTGTATATACTTTGACCAAAGCTTCAGAAGTTGATGACGCTTAAAATATGGAACGGGGTTAGATTATTATTCACTGCCGGATATTCTTCACATTTCCATTTCAATGAGGATAATCTTCAAATCCTTTCCTAATAATGAGGGAAGTAGGACGAGACGCGAGACATATTTACCAACTTTTAGGATTTTCGGAATGTGTATCCAAAACATAGAGTACTGTTACAAGGGGATCCAAAACCTGATAGAAGTAATTGTTTATGGTAAAGGGTTTTTGCTCTGTGAAACATCCGTTCTTTTGTTAATTCCAAATCATTTGTACGCGAAAAATTCTTCGTATACCTATGGTTCTAACAAAGTAACATACTTATTACAGGATTATAAATTTTCTTTGCTTTATTACGAGCTTTTGACCCCCGACTTCGTCCGCATGGATTACCCCTTTAGGGGTCGATTTTCGAAAAATCCTTTCTTAGTGCACCCCTACATTCTCTGTAGAATATAATTTCATGTTTCTATCTTCAGCGGTTTAGGCTGTGTGTTGTCAGTCAGTCAGTCACGGGACTCTTTTATAAATAGGTATACAGGGTTTCTTAATATGCTGACACTTTTTTAAGGGGACGTTCAGACCATCAAACTGAACAACTTTCTATATGGGACCAACATCGAAATCGCGAAAAAAATCTGCTGTCGCATACATTTGACTCGAGTAGGTACCTAGGTTTGCAGTTTTGTATAGAAGAGCTGTTTTTTTTTCGCGATTTCTATGTTGGTGCCATAGGGAAAGTTGTTCAGTTTGACGGTCTGATCATACCCTTCAAAAAGTGTCAGCATATTATGAAGGACCTTATAGAAAATATCTGGGCGTTTTTATTCCCATACCACATACTTATAGTTGCTTATAGGTAGTTTTCTGACGTCGTGGATAAGACGACTTTTTGCCTTTGTCTAGATATTTAAATTAGTTAGGGAGCCGGCTGCAAGTCATTCACTTGATACTGAACAGGAGCTAGATAAAGTTAGTCTGCCGTGGCGAAACTTACTAAGGTAGTGTAAGTTCTTCCTAACTTCCCATACAGATATAAGTATGCTTATCAGCGGATACGGGTAAAGTACAGATTACCTAATAGTTGAGAACTTGAAACTGGTTCACTGCGGGTTAAATTGATTTACTGTTGGCCACTTGAAGTGAGGAGGGGGCCTATTTCAGACTTTGAACGCATATATCTCGAGATAGAAGCAATATAACGACTTAGTTTCTATGAGCGTTTTGTTAAAATTCCATTTTACAAAACCTATCCAACGATACCTACCTCACTCGAATTATTTTCGTTATATAGGAACAGACAGACAAAATGGACGAAAGTACCTAAAAAGAAGAATCGTAACTAGATAAGTACCGAATTCAAATAAAATTCCTCTAATGATTATTACCAAAGGCACAGAATAACCTATATTCTATAGGTTACTCTGTGGTACCTATAACTACCGTCGTAAACTAAGAATTTATTGTTTCTTAGTTAAGAGGGCTATCGCAGTCCAGTGGCACCCTCATCACATTAAAAAAGATTTCTCAATAAAGAAAGCCTAAATTAAAAAAGTGCTCAACAGATAAACTACAAAAGCCAGCCATGGTTATACAATACTTTTATAGGTTCTAAACATTCCACTTTTAGACAATTTCGAATAAAAACAAAAGCGGGACGTTTTTTTTCTTTTTTCATAATTTGTATGTTTAGACCTTTAAAAAACCTATAAAAGTATTCTATGAAAATAGATTGAAGGCTTTTGTAGTTTATCTATTGAGCACTTTTTTAATTTAGGCTTTCTTTATTGAGAAATCTTTTTTAATGTGATGAGGGCGCCACTGGACTGTGATAGCCCTCTTAAGTAGTTTGGGATATTTGTTGGCAAAGTAATAAGTTTATTTCTTTGACTCACTTTCACCAATCCGTTCTTTATAACTGGAACAGTTAAGTTGGATTTATACTTAAACTTCTGTTACAGTTACAGAAAATAAAGAAAGAAAATAATTCGCCCCAGTTTCACTTTGAGAAAGCTGAGGTACCTATTAATATTTATTCTGTGGCCGAGGTAAGAAAATAATAAAAAGAGGTTTTTTGGGTTATAGAGAACTAAGTAACTGAAATAGTTGGAAACTTAATTGTGAAACTTTATATAAATTAATTTATTCATCGTCACTGAAAAACATTTTGATAAACAAATATCTTTTATTTAAAATACGATAAATATTGCATCTTTCTTTTTATAAAATAATGGTGAGAAAAAGTAGGTTTGCAGTTTTGTATGGAAGAGCTGATTTTTTTATTCGCGATTTCGATTTTGGTGCCAAAGTGAAAGTTGTTCAGTTTGACGGTCTGATCATCCCCTTAAAAAAGTGTCAGCCTATATAAAATCTTTATTTCAAGCAAGGTCTTAATTTAAACAAAACAAAAAATTAAAACCGCCTTCAAAAAAACTAAAAAGTTAAAAAATAATATTGCAGCCGATGACTTTTTCGTTCGCATCATAAGAACATTAATTTGTTTTATAGAAGTCGCTGTCAAGCCGGTACGATTCGCGACAAGGCTTGAATTTTTTGGCTTGGCTTGACACCGACTTCTATAAAACAAATTAATGTTCTTATGATGCGAACGAAAAAGTCATCGGTTGCAATATTATTTTTTAACTTTTTAGTTTTTTTGAAGGCGGTTTTAATTTCTTGTTAAAATTTTGTTTATTTCACAATTTTTAGTGGTGAATTCATTAGTTCGATTTAATAGTAGTGCTTTAAACTAACAAACGCACTAGTCGGCACTACGATTTTCGAAGGTTCCCCTCGATTTCTCTGGGATCCATCATCAGATCCTGGTTTCCTTATCATGGTACCACACTTGGGATATCTCCTTTCCAACAAAAAAAGAATCATCAAAATCGGTTCATAAACGACGAAGTTATCCGCGAACAAACATAAAAAAAAAAAAAAATATATACGGTCGAATTGAGAAACCTCCTTTTTTGAAGTCGGTTAAAAAACAGCAGTTGCAAAATGTGTAGCAATTTTCTTACAATTAGGTATAAAATTTGCATCAACCAACTTTTTTTTTTTTTTTTTTTTATGTGTGATAGGTAAGCATTTGACCCCAATCTCACCTGATGTTGAGTGATGATGAGGCCGAAGATGTAGCATGCTTACCTAGAAAGATGCCTTTATACCTTGAAAGATGACTTTGAAGAAGAAGTAGAATAGTAGAAGATGCAATTAGTACCTAATTATGACAACGCTGGCTATCGTCATCAGCTTTTTCCACCCACTGCACTAGTACAGGGTGAAATTGATATCATTAGCATCCTTTTAAACTAAGAATCTACCCATCAAACTGAACAACTTTTACTCTATGAGCAAACCGGCGATCGGAGCAAAAAAAAACAGCTGTTGCATACATTTTTGTCGCGTAGGCATTGCAGAGTGGAACAGCAGATTTTTTCGTTGCTCCGATCGCTTTGCTCCCATAGTAAAAGTTGTTCAGTTTGATGGGTAGACTCTTAGTTTAAAAGGATGCCAATGATATCAATTTCTCCCTGTATAAGTAATATAAGCCTCCTCCCCGTTATGTTACATTTTTCTGTCTTGTGCCAGTATCATCCAAGTCTTTCCAGCTTACCTTCGCTATCATCAGCTCATCTGGCCGCAGGACGACTCACTCCTGTCTGGCCTGACCTAAGCATCTGTCATCCTCATTACAACACCGGCGAATTAACTTGGCACCTGGCTCGCACGTGGCTCGGAATAAATAACTCGGAAAACTCGGAAAGTAAAAAACGGAATAACTCGAAAATGCTAAAGCGCACGGACACGTGCAACTGAAGTGGATCCCGCGAGAGGGTAGCAGGAGGAGTGTCAAATTGCGAGCCACGTGCGAGCCAGGTGCCTAGTTAATTTGCCTTATTTGGGTTGGCAAAAGGACTCCCCGGAACTTTCTATTCAAGTCATCTCCTTTATACGGCTATCTGGTATCAATGGGTTCAGTATGACCCCCTGATCACAAATATATGAGATGACAAGCGCTCAGACTGTGGGTGTACAAACTGTGACGGCATAAAGTGGGCCATACAAAGTGAAAAAAAATTTAGTCTAACCCATAGAGAAAATAACGCGCTCCCCTGGGGTAGAGATGTTGTATCGAACTGTGCACAGATACTCAACTGGGCCTGACGTCATAATAGCGGGAAGTAGCGTATTTAAATGTTAACCCTTCCCCTCACCCGTTTTTCACCCCCTTTGTTGGCGACAACATTTTCTATAGAAACAAGCCGATATGCCATCTCTTCTTACTAATAAATGGTCTAACCATACCGTGTGGGGTATCATAGAAAGGGCTTTATGAGTACACGAGCTTTTACCCGCGACTTGTCCGCATAAATTATACACCAGATTTTAAGTCAAATGATAAGCTATCAAACAAAAAAAGTTTCATCAAAATCAGTTCAGTAGTTTTTGCGTGATACTTGAACAAACTAACACCCAAACAAACAAACAAACAGACAGACAAGTTTCAAAAGTTCAATTTCAAATGCTGTAGATCATAAATGACTGAATGGATTTTTGTAAAATGCATTGAAAAAGTTCCCGGTTTTTTGATAAAAGTACCGGTTTTTTGAAAAAGTTCCCGGTTTTTTGAAAAAGTTCTCGGTTTTTTGAAAAAGTTCCCGGTTTTTTGATTAAAATCCCGGTTTTTTGAAAAAGTTCCCGGTTTTTTGAAAAAGTACCCGGTTTTTGACAAAAATCCCGGTTTTTTGAAAAAGTTCCCGGTTTTTTTTTTAAAGTTCTCGGTTTAATGAAAAAGTTCCCGGTTTTTTTTAAATCCGACATTCTACTGCCCATTCTACTGCCCATTTTACCGTCCATTTCACTGTCCATTTCACTGTCCATTTCACTGTCCCATTCTACTGCCCATTTTACTGTCCATTTCACTGTCCATTTCACTATCCCATTCTACTGCCCATTGCACTGCAGTAAAACACAAGAATGTGTCACCTTCATCCGACAAACCCTAAAAAGTGAAGTCTGACGAAGTGTTGAGCAGAAAATTCACAGGCACATAAATTATATTTTAATGATTTCAAACGTAAGCTACCACGCTATTTATGAGTATTATGAAAACCGTACAACAATGGAACAAATAAAATATAACATTCATGACCGAGCCGGGATTCGAACCCTGGATCCTGGCTTAGCAGTCCGGTGTAGTAATCATTACGACAACTGGATCATACGTTTACCGGTCAGCCGTCATTATGTAGAATTTGAGCTATAATTCATTACTAAACTATCTCAATATGCGGAGTTTTATCAATTCTTAGGCAGATTTTAAATTTTTGGGCAGATTTCAATTCTTACGCAGATTTTTTCCATTTTTTGGCAGATTTCAATTCTTAGGCAGATTTTTTCAATTCTTAGGCAGATTTAAATTTTTTGGCAGATTTCAATTCTAAGGCAGATTTTTTTCAATTTTATGGCAGATTTCAATTCTAAGGCAGATTTTCAATTTTTTGGCAATTTCAATTCTTAGGCAGATTTTCAATTTTTTGGCAGATTTCAATTTTTTAGCTGATTTTCAATTTTTTGGCAGATTGGCAGATTTATATTCTTGGCAGATTTTCAATTTCAATTTTTTTGCAGATTTCAATTTTTTGGCAGATTTCAATTCTTAGGCAGATTTCAATTTGTTGGCAGATTTCAATTTTTTGGCAGATTTCAATTTGTTGGCAGATTTCAATTTGTTGGCAGATTTCAATTTGTTGGCAGATTTCAATTTGTTGGCAGATTTCAATTTGTAGGCAGATTTATATTCTAAGGCAGATTTCAATTTTTTGGCAGATTTAAATTCTTAGGCGGATTTCAATTTGATGGCAGATTTCAATTTGTTGGCAGATTTCAATTTGTTGGCAGATTTCAATTTGTTGGCAAATTTCAATTTTTTGGCAGATTTCAATTTGTTGGCAGATTTCAATATGTTGGCAGATTTCAATTTGTTGGCAGATTTCAATTTGTGCAGATTTCAATTTGTTGGCAGATTTCAATTTGTTGGCAGATTTCAATTTCTGCAGATTTCAATTTTTTGGCAGATTTCAATTTCTGGGCAGATTTCAATTCCTAGGCAGATTTCAATTTTTGGGCAGATTTCAATTTTTTGGCAGATTTCAATTTTTGGGCAGATTTCAATTTTTTGGCAGATTTCAATTTTTGGGCAGATTTCAATTCCTAGGCAGATTTCAATTCCTAGGCAGATTTCAATTTTTGGGCAGATTTCAATTTATTGGCTGATTTCAATTTTTGGGCAGATTTCAATTCTTAGGCGGATTTCAATTTGGAGGCAGATTTCAATTTGTTGGCAGATTTCAATTTTTTGCAAGATTTCAATTTGTTGGCAGATTTCAATTTGTTGGCAGATTTCAATTTGTTGGCAGATTTCAATTTGTTGGCAGATTTCAATTCGTAGGCAGATTTAAATTTTTTGCAGATTACAATTTGTAGGCAGATTTCAATTCTTAGGCGGATTTCAATTTGTTGGCGGATTTCAATTTGTTGGCAGATTTAAATTTTTTGGCAGATTACAGTTTGTAGGCAGATTTCAATTTTTTGGCAGATTTCAATTTGTAGGCAGATTTCAATTCTTACGCAGATTTTTTCCATTTTTTGGCAGATTTCAATTCTTAGGCAGATTTTTTCAATTTTTTGGCAGATTTCAATTAGGCAGATTTTTTCAATTCTTAGGCAGATTTAAATTTTTTGGCAGATTTCAATTCTAAGGCAGTTTTTTTTCAATTTTTTGGCAGATTTCAATTCTAAGGCAGATTTTCAATTTTTTGGCAATTTCAATTCTTAGGCAGATTTTCAATTTTTTGGCAGATTTCAATTTTTTGGCAGATTTTCAATTTTTTGGCAGATTGGCAGATTTATATTCTTGGCAGATTTTCAATTTCAATTTTTTTGCAGATTTCAATTTTTTGGCAGATTTCAATTCTTAGGCAGATTTCAATTTGATGGCAGATTTCAATTTTTTGGCAGATTTCAATTTGTTGGCAGATTTCAATTTGTTGGCAGATTTCAATTTGTTGGCAGATTTCAATTTGTTGGCAGATTTCAATTTGTAGGCAGATTTCAATTCTAAGGCAGATTTCAATTTTTTTGCAGATTTAAATTCTTAGGCGGATTTCAATTTGATGGCAGATTTCAATTTGTTGGCAGATTTCAATTTGTTGGCAGATTTCAATTTGTTGGCAGATTTCAATTTTTTGGCAGATTTCAATTTGTTGGCAGATTTCAATATGTTGGCAGATTTCAATTTGTTGGCAGATTTCAATTTGTGCAGATTTCCAATTTGTTGGCAGATTTCAATTTGTTGGCAGATTTCAATTTCTGCAGATTTCAATTTTTTGGCAGATTTCAATTTGTTGGCAGATATCAATTTGTTGGTAGATTTCAATTTGTTGGCAGATTTCAATTTGTTGGCAGATTTCAATTTGTTGGCAGATTTCAATTTGTTGGCAGATTTCAATTTGTTGGCAAATTTCAATTTGTTGGCAGATTTCAATTCTTAGGCAGATTTCAATTTTTTGGCGGATTTCAATTCTTAGGCGGATTTCAATTTGGAGGCAGATTTCAATTTGTTGGCAGATTTCAATTTTTTGCCAGATTTCAATTTGTTGGCAGATTTCAATTTGTTGGCAGATTTCAATTTGTTGGCAGATTTCAATTTGTTGGCAGATTTCAATTCGTAGGCAGATTTAAATTTTTTGCAGATTACAATTTGTAGGAAGATTTCAATTCTTAGGCGGATTTCAATTTGTTGGCGGATTTCAATTTGTTGGCAGATTTAAATTTTTTGGCAAATTACAGTTTGTAGGCAGATTTCAATTTTTTGGCAGATTTCAATTTGTAGGCAGATTTCAATTTTTTGGCAGATTTCAAATTGTTAGCAGATTTCAATTTGTGCAGATTTCAATTTATTGGCAAATTTCAATTTTTTGGCAGATTTCATTTTGTTGGCAGATTTCAATTTGTTGGCAGATTTCAATTTGTTGGCAGATTTCAATTTGTTGGCAGATTTCAATTCTTAGGCAGATTTAAATTTTTTGGCAGATTTCAATTTGTAGGCAGATTTCAATTCTTAGGCGGATTTCAATTTGTTGGCAGATTTCAATTTGTTAGCAGATTTCAATTTGTGCAGATTTCAATTTGTTGGCAGATTTCAATTTATTGGCAGATTTCAATTTATTGGCAGATTTTAATTTTTGGTCAGATTTCAATTCCTAGGCAGATTTCAATTTTAGGCAGATTTTTAAATTTTTGGGCAGAATCCAATTCCTAGGCAGATTTAAATTTTTGGGCAGTTTTTAATTTTTGGGCAGATTTCAATTTTTGGGCAGATTTCAATTCCTAGGCAGATTTCAATTTCTGGGCAGATTTCAATTCCTAGGCAGATTTTCAATTCATAGTTAATACGAATCAAACGAACCCAAACACGATGGGATTGTGTCGTTTTATTGCAGAGTTCCTATGGCCACCTTCCAGCTGGCCATAGCTGGCCTGGCTGGCTTCCTTCCATCAGATTAGCTCCATGTCATAATAATATTGCATTGTCACGCGATGTTCATATGCATGAAAAATTTCAAAAAAATTTGAAAAACGGTCAATCGGACACCGGGAAGTGGGTCATATTTAATATTTCAATTTCTTGGCAGATTTCAATTTTTAGGCAGATTTTAATTTTTGGCAGATTTCAATTTTTTGGCAATTTCAATTTTTGGGCAGAATTCAATTTTTTGGCAGATTTCAATTTTTGTGCAGATTTAAATTTATTGGCAGATTTTAATTTTTGGTCAGATTTCAATTCCTAGGCAGATTTCAATTTTTGGGCAGATTTCAATTTTTTGGCAGATTTCAATTTTTGGGCAGATTTCAATTCCTAAGCAGATTTCAATTCCTAGGCAGATTTTCAATTTTTGGGCAGATTTCAATTACTAGGCAGACTTCAATTTTTGGGCAGATTTAAATTTTTGGGCAGATTTCAATTTTTTGGCAGATTTCAATTTCTGGGCAGATTTCAATTCCTAGGCAGATTTCAATTTTTGGGCAGATTTCAATTTTTTGGCAGATTTCAATTTTTGGGCAGATTTCAATTTTTTGGCAGATTTCAATTTTTGGGCAGATTTCAATTCCTAGGCAGATTTCAATTCCTAGGCAGATTTCAATTTTTGGGCAGATTTCAATTTATTGGCTGATTTCAATTTTTGGGCAGATTTCAATTTTTGGCAGATTTCAATTTTTTGTCAGATTTCAATTTTTGTGCAGATTTAAATTTATTGGCAGATTTCAATTTATTGGCAGATTTTAATTTTTGGTCAGATTTCAATTCCTAGGCAGATTTCAATTTTTGGGCAGATTTCAATTTGTTGGCAGATTTCAATTTGTTGGCAGATTTCAATTCGTAGGCAGATTTAAATTTTTTGCAGATTACAATTTGTAGGCAGATTTCAATTCTTAGGCGGATTTCAATTTGTTGGCGGATTTCAATTTGTTGGCAGATTTAAATTTTTTGGCAGATTACAGTTTGTAGGCAGATTTCAATTTTTTGGCAGATTTCAATTTGTAGGCAGATTTCAATTCTTACGCAGATTTTTTCCATTTTTTGGCAGATTTCAATTCTTAGGCAGATTTTTTCAATTTTTTGGCAGATTTCAATTAGGCAGATTTTTTCAATTCTTAGGCAGATTTAAATTTTTTGGCAGATTTCAATTCTAAGGCAGATTTTTTTCAATTTTTTGGCAGATTTCAATTCTAAGGCAGATTTTCAATTTTTTGGCAATTTCAATTCTTAGGCAGATTTTCAATTTTTTGGCAGATTTCAATTTTTTGGCAGATTTTCAATTTTTTGGCAGATTGGCAGATTTATATTCTTGGCAGATTTTCAATTTCAATTTTTTTGCAGATTTCAATTTTTTGGCAGATTTCAATTCTTAGGCAGATTTCAATTTGTTGGCAGATTTCAATTTTTTGGCAGATTTCAATTTGTTGGCAGATTTCAATTTGTTGGCAGATTTCAATTTGTTGGCAGATTTCAATTTGTTGGCAGATTTCAATTTGTTGGCAGATTTCAATTTGTTGGCAGATTTCAATTCGTAGGCAGATTTAAATTTTTTGCAGATTACAATTTGTAGGAAGATTTCAATTCTTAGGCGGATTTCAATTTGTTGGCGGATTTCAATTTGTTGGCAGATTTAAATTTTTTGGCAGATTACAGTTTGTAGGCAGATTTCAATTTTTTGGCAGATTTCAATTTGTAGGCAGATTTCAATTTTTTGGCAGATTTCAAATTGTTAGCAGATTTCAATTTGTGCAGATTTCAATTTATTGGCAAATTTCAATTTTTTGGCAGATTTCATTTTGTTGGCAGATTTCAATTTGTTGGCAGATTTCAATTTGTTGGCAGATTTCAATTTGTTGGCAGATTTCAATTCTTAGGCAGATTTAAATTTTTTGGCAGATTTCAATTTGTAGGCAGATTTCAATTCTTAGGCGGATTTCAATTTGTTGGCAGATTTCAATTTGTTAGCAGATTTCAATTTGTGCAGATTTCAATTTGTTGGCAGATTTCAATTTATTGGCAGATTTCAATTTATTGGCAGATTTTAATTTTTGGTCAGATTTCAATTCCTAGGCAGATTTCAATTTTAGGCAGATTTTTAAATTTTTGGGCAGAATCCAATTCCTAGGCAGATTTAAATTTTTGGGCAGTTTTTAATTTTTGGGCAGATTTCAATTTTTGGGCAGATTTCAATTCCTAGGCAGATTTCAATTTCTGGGCAGATTTCAATTCCTAGGCAGATTTTCAATTCATAGTTAATACGAATCAAACGAACCCAAACACGATGGGGTTGTGTCGTTTTATTGCAGAGTTCCTATGGCCACCTTCCAGCTGGCCATAGCTGGCCTGGCTGGCTTCCTTCCATCAGATTAGCTCCATGTCATAATAATATTGCATTGTCACGCGATGTTCATATGTGTTGTAGTTTTATCTCTTTGATAAAATGCACTGTCAATATTTAAAAATTATTTTCTTTTGTACAAAGAACGTTTTCCCTTGTCACGTCACTTCTAATAAAAATTCTCACAATAGAAACATTAAACTTGTTATTTAATAGATTTCTCAACACGTTATCAGCACGAAGCTCTTTTAAAAGTAAATAATAAGTTGTGTATTTATGTACTGTTGCTGTGAGTGAAGTCTAAAATTAATTTCACCATTTAAAAGTGAAAATTTTCTGAAAACTTCGAGATGTCAGATAAAGGATCGAAATCAAATCTTCGTTCCCTTGCTGGAATACTTTTAAAAGGTAGGCAAGATTATCCGATATGGAAGTTTAAGATGAAGATGTACCTAGTACATGAAGGTCTGTGGAATAGCGTCAATGGCTACCCAGAAAATGACTCGACTCCCGTTGAAGATAAGAAAAGGGATGACGAGATTACTTTAGCAAAGATTTGCTTAACCTTGGACGGACCAGCAATAACACACGTTAGAAACAGTACGTCGGCAAAAGAGGCGTGGGAGATATTAGCGGCGGCTTACGAAGATAAGTCGATGGGTCGTCGTTTAGCCCTAGAACGCAAGCTCTACAGGTACACTCTGGTTGATTTTGAAAATATAGAGATGTATATAAATGCCGTGATGTCCACTGTCCAAGACTTGGCTGACATAGGTAAGGTTATAGAAGATGCCTCTGTCGCAGCCATTCTTTTAGGCGGCTTGACGCCGCGCTTCGATCCCCTAATAATGGCATTAGAGAACTCTACGAGTGCTATCACAAGTGAGCTCGTAAAAACGAAACTTTTAACTGAGTTATCGAGATCAACTGTAAACGATGAAGGTTCTAATTCAGACACGGCTTTGCGCGTGCAGATTAAGAAAAATAGCAAGAAACGAGGAGTAGTTTGCTATAATTGCAAGAAGCCTGGACACGTCAAACCGGACTGTCCACTCAACAGAAAGTCCAAAGACGATGGCTCTAGCAAGGACACAAATAAACTCGAGAGTTTATTTGGCGCATTGAACGCAGGTTCTGAAGAAATCTCATCTGACAAATGGTACGTAGACTCTGGAGCCAGTGCCCATATGTCTGGAAGATCAGATTGGTTAGTGAATTATAAAGAATTTACAACTGGTCAGATAAAGATCGCAAATGGAGACATATTGTCAAGTGCAGGTATAGGTAATGTTCCTATTTCAAATAACTTTAAAACGGAAAGTGACTGTAATGTTACGAAGATTTCAAATGTAGTGTTTGTTCCTAATTTAAATACTAATCTGATTTCTGTTAAGAAAGCTACTGAAAATGGATTTAGTGTTGTTTTTGATACGAAAGGTTGTACATTTTATAATTCTGCAAATTTTACTTGTACAGGTGATGCAGTTTTACATGGATCCTGTTATGGTGGATTGTATTCGCTGGATTGTACAGTTAGTCCCCCAAAACCCTTATCAGCGTTCGAAGTACAAAGTGATGTAACAAGTTTTCGTTTATGGCATAAACGACTTGGTCACTTATGCCGTATAGGATTAGACAAACTTAAAAAGGATAATCTAGGCGTAGTGTACACTGAAGTTGATAAAGATCCTTGCGTCGCGTGCATAGAAGGTAAGCAGGCTAAAAAGCCTTTCAAACCTGTATCGCACAAAAGGGCAACATCTAAATTGGAGCTTATACATTCTGATCTATGTGGTCCAATGTCAGAAAATTCTTTTCAAGGAAATAAATACGCTTTGACTTTTATAGACGATTTTAGTCGCATGATTTTTATATACTTTATATCATCTAAGAATGAGGTTTTTAGTAGGTTTTGCATGTTTAAGTCGATGGTCGAGAGACAAACGGGCTTGAAGGTTAAAACTTTGCGATCCGATAATGGAACTGAGTATGTAAATAGAGAGTTTTCTGAATACTTAGGCAAAGAAGGTATCAAGCACCAAACCACAGTGCCCTATAATGCACAACAGAATGGTGTTTCTGAGAGAACGTTTCGATCCATAGTCGAAAAGGGTCGTTGTATGCTTTCAGACAGTTCTCTTTCAAAAGGTTATTGGCAAGATGCTGTTGAAACGGCCGTGTTCTTAAAGAACAGATGTCCGCACCGAGCTCTCGACGGGAAGACGCCGTATGAATTATGGCATGATAAAAAACCAAACCTGACTCATTTAAAAGTCTTTGGCTGTCGCGCGATGGTGAAGATTCCTGATCCACTGAGAAAGAAGTTGGATCCAAAAGCCGCGCAGTATATTTTTGTCGGATATTCAGACGATCGACAAAGTAATCTGTTTCGCGAACCAAGTAATCCAAGGAGGTTAGTAAAAGGTCGAGATGTGGTGTTCTTTGAAGACCATTTCACTGATTTAAAGGAAAAAACCACACATCAACCAGTTACTTTGACCGACAACAATGAATCTATTTTTGAATTGGTTCATAGGAATGAGGAAAAACCGATACCGTCAATTGGTTCGTCTTCAAAAGAGGAGGCGAATGACTTGGAGGCAGTTATAGATCAAGTTCACAATACTTCAGAATTCATTAGCGCTGATGACGCTTCTGATGAGGAAGATGTAACCGAACAGATTGTGGTAGAGCCTGAAGAACGGTACCCACTTCGAAATAGGCTAAATAAGATAAATCAAAATACGTTTGACTGCAATGCTGCTATGAGTAGTGAACCTGATGAGCCCCAAAGCTATGCTGAAGCTATCAAAGCAGAAGATAGTACAAGCTGGCAGTCTGCTATGCAAGATGAGTTCAACTCATTGAATAAAAACAAGACATGGGTGTTAGTTGAAAAACCAAACAAGAAGGTTGTACCATGTAAATGGGTGTATAAAATTAAAAAGGATGCCGAAGGTAGAGTGGTGAAGTACAAGGCAAGGCTTGTTGCCAAAGGATTTAGTCAAGTTTCAGGAGTTGATTACTATGAAACGTTTTCACCAGTTGTTCGAAATTCATCTCTGCGTACACTTATTGCTTTAGCGGCAGAAATGGATTTGAAAATGCGACACTTGGACGTCGATACAGCGTTCCTGAATGGTGACCTAGAAGAAGAAGTCTACATGCAGCAACCTCAAGGTTTTATAAAACAAGGCGAAGAACTTATGTTCTTCGTTTGCTTATTGAAAAAATCGCTCTATGGTTTAAAGCAAGCAGCTCGAGCTTGGAATATTAAATTAAACCAAACCTTGTCTTCTATAGGTTTTAAACGAACTTCTTCGGAGTCATGCGTTTATTTAAAAAGGTTTGGTGACGAAACCGTCATCCTGGCAGTTTATGTCGATGACATTTGTATCTTTTATAAGAAAGAGACGTCTTTTGACACTGTCAAGACAGAATTGCAAAAGCATTTCTCATTGAAAGATTTGGGAAAATTAGATTATTTTCTAGGTTTGAATGTGAAAAGAACGGACGACAAAATATGCGTCAGCCAAAAGACGTACATACAAACAGTTCTAACACGTTTCAATATGCAAGACTGTAAGCATATGTCCACTCCACTGGAAAATAATAAATATGAAAAGGGTAAAGAATCAGATGAATCCTATCCTTACCAAAGCCTAATAGGTTCCCTAATGTTCCTTGCGGTAAATACTAGACCGGATATAGCTTATGCTACGAGCTATTTAAGCCAATTTAATAATTGTTTCGAAAGGAAACATTGGTTGGCCGCTAAAAGGATTTTACAGTATCTTAAAGGTACAATAGATTACTGTATTTCTTACAGGAAGACAGGTGCCTACTTGTGTGGATACACAGATGCAGATTGGGCGAATTGCACATTTGACAGGCGATCGTATACTGGATATTACTTTACGCTCGCAGGTGGACCCGTTAGTTGGGAATGTAAGAAGCAACCCACGGTAGCATTATCTTCGACTGAAGCCGAATATATGGCATTAGCTAGCGCTGCTAAAGAAGCTATATTTCTTAGAAGGTTAGTGTTTGAAGTTAGTGGTAACGCTGATAAGGTTGTACTTTTTAATGATAGCCAGAGTGCGCAGAAAATAGCGCTCAATCCAATCCACCATAATAGGACAAAACACATTGACACCAAATTTCACTTTATACGTGAAAAAATTAACGATGGTGTTATCAATGTTAAGTATCAACAGTCAGATCAGATGGCAGCTGATGTGTTAACTAAGCCCCTAAGGCGTACAGCTCACCTAAGATGTATTGTAGGAATGGGCTTAACTAATACTTGATTTTTATTACGCTGTTTTGTTTATTGTTCTTTGTTGTGCTTTTTATTGTTCTTTGTAAGTTTTGGTGTATGTTCCGTTCATTTATGTTTATTTCCATTGAGGGGAGGGTGTTGTAGTTTTATCTCTTTGATAAAATGCACTGTCAATATTTAAAAATTATTTTCTTTTGTACAAAGAACGTTTTCCCTTGTCACGTCACTTCTAATAAAAATTCTCACAATAGAAACATTAAACTTGTTATTTAATAGATTTCTCAACAATATGCATGAAAAATTTCAAAAAAATTTGAAAAACGGTCAATCGGACACCGGGAAGTGGGTCATATTTAATATTTCAATTTCTTGGCAGATTTCAATTTCTAGGCAGATTTTAATTTTTGGCAGATTTCAATTTTTTGGCAATTTCAATTTTTGGGCAGATTTCAATTTTTTGGCAGATTTCAATTTTTGTGCAGATTTAAATTTATTGGCAGATTTTAATTTTTGGTCAGATTTCAATTCCTAGGCAGATTTCAATTTTTGGGCAGATTTCAATTTTTTGGCAGATTTCAATTTTTGGGCAGATTTCAATTCCTAGGCAGATTTCAATTCCTAGGCAGATTTTCAATTTTTGGGCAGATTTCAATTACTAGGCAGACTTCAATTTTTGGGCAGATTTAAATTTTTGGGCAGATTTCAATTTTTTGGCAGATTTCAATTTCTGGGCAGATTTCAATTCCTAGGCAGATTTCAATTTTTGGGCAGATTTCAATTTTTTGGCAGATTTCAATTTTTGGGCAGATTTCAATTTTTTGGCAGATTTCAATTTTTGGGCAGATTTCAATTCCTAGGCAGATTTCAATTCCTAGGCAGATTTCAATTTTTGGGCAGATTTCAATTTACTGGCTGATTTCAATTTTTGGGCAGATTTCAATTTTTAGCAGATTTCAATTTTTTGTCAGATTTCAATTTTTGTGCAGATTTAAATTTATTGGCAGATTTCAATTTATTGGCAGATTTTAATTTTTGGTCAGATTTCAATTCCTAGGCAGATTTCAATTTTTGGGCAGATTTCAATTCCTAGGCAGATTTCAATTTTTGGGCAGACTTCAATTTTTGGGCAGATTTCTATTTTTCGGCAGATTTCAATTTTTTGGCAGATTTCAATTTCTGGGCAGATTTCAATTCCTAGGCAGATTTCAATTTTTGGGCAGATTTCAATTTATTGTCAGATTTCAATTTTTGTGCAGATTTAAATTTATTGGCAGATTTCAATTTATTGGCAGATTTCAATTTTTGGGCAGATTTCAATTTTTTGGCAGATTTCAATTTTTGGGCAGATTTCAATTCCTAGGCAGATTTCAATTTTTGGGCAGATTTCAATTTTTGGGCAGATTTTAATTCCTAGGCAGATTTCAATGTTTGGGCTGATTTCAATTTTTGGGCAGATATTCAATTTTTGGGCAGATTTCAATTCCTAGGCAGATTTAAATTTTTGGTCAGATTTAAATTCCTAGGCAGATTTCAATTTTCGGGCAGATTTCAATTTCTAGGCAGATTTTCAATTTTTGCGCAGATTTCAATTCCTAGGCAGATTTAAATTGTTGGCAGATTTCAATTTTTTGGCAGATTTCAATTTGTTGGCAGATTTCAATTTGTTGGCAGATTTCAATTTGTTGGCAGATTTCAATTTGTTGGCAGATTTCAATTTATTGGCAGATTTCAATTTTTTGGCAGATTTCAATTTCTGGGCAATTCAATTCAATTTCTGCCTAAGAATTGAAATCTGCCAACAAATTGAAATCTGCCAACAAATTGAAATCTGCCTAAGAATTGAAATCTGCCAACAAATTGAAATCTGCCAAAAAATTGAAATCTGCCAACAAATTGAAATCTGCCAACAAATTGAAATCTACCAACAAATTGAAATCTGCCAAAAAGGAAAATGACACATTCCGTTTCGCCTTTTATAAGGATTATAGGCATGAGATGATTGTTATAATTCATTATGTAATTTAATAACTCTTCTCTCTGTAAATCTGCCAAAAAATTTAAATCTGCCTAAGAATTGAAATCTGCTAAAAAAATGAAAATATCTGACTAAGAATTGAAATCTGCCAATAAATTGAAATCTGCCAAAAAACTAAAATCTGCCTAAGAATTGAAATCTGCCAAAAAATTAAAATCTGCCAAAAAATTGAAATCTGCCTAAGAATTGAAATCTGCCAAAAAAATGAAATCTGCCAAAAAATTGAAATCTGCCAAAAAATTGAAAAAATCTGCTTAAGAATTGAAATCTTCACTGTGTCAAATCTTCATAATCTGCCAAAAAATTGAAATCTGTCAAAAAATTGAAATCTGCCTAAGAATTGAAATCTGCCAAAAAAATGAAATCTGCCAAAAAATTGAAATCTGCCAAATAATTGAAAAATACTGCCTAAGAATTGAAATCTGCCAAAAAATTGAAATCTGACAAAAAACTAAAATCTGCCTAAGAATTGAAATCTGCCATAAAAATGAAAATATCTGACTAAGAATTGAAATCTGCCAAAAAATTGAAATCTGCCAAAAAATTGAAATCTGCCAACAAATTGAAATCTGCCAAAAAATTGAAATCTGCCAAAAAATTGAAATCTGCCAACAAATTGAAATCTGCCAACAAATTGAAATCTCTACATTGGACAGACTCTACATTGGACAGACTCTACATTGGACAGACTCTTCATTGGACGGACTCTACATTGGACAGACTCTACATTGGACAGACTCTACATTGGACAGACTCTACATTGGACAGACTCTACATTGGACAGACTCTACATTGGCTAGACTCTACATTGGCTAGACTCCACATTGGCTAGACTCTACATTGGCTAGACTCTACATTGGTTAGACTCTACATTGGCTAGACTCTACATTGGCTAGACTCTACATTGGCTAGCCTCTACATTGGACAGCCTCTACATTGGACAGACTCTACATTGGACAGACTCTATATTGGTTAGACTCTACATTGGACAGACTCTATATTGGACAGACTCTACATTGGACAGACTCTATATTGGACAGACTCTACATTGGCTAGACTCTACATTGGACAGACTCTACATTGGCTAGACTCTACATTGGTTAGACTCTACATTGGCTAGACTCTACATTGGCTAGACTCTACATTGGCTAGCCTCTACATTGGACAGCCTCTACATTGGACAGACTCTACATTGGACAGACTCTATATTGGTTAGACTCTACATTGGACAGACTCTATATTGGACAGACTCTACATTGGACAGACTCTACATTGGACAGACTCTACATTGGACAGACTCTACATTGGCTAGACTCTACATTGGTGAGACTCTACATTGGCTAGACTCTACATTGGACAGACTCTACATTGGCTAGACTCTACATTGGTTAGACTCTACATTGGCTAGACTCTACATTGGCTAGACTCTACATTGGCTAGACTCTACATTGGACAGCCTCTACATTGGACAGACTCTACATTGGACAGACTCTATATTGGTTAGACTCTACATTGGACAGACTCTATATTGGACAGACTCTATATTGGACAGACTCTACATTGGACAGACTCTACATTGGCTAGCCTCTACATTGGACAGACTCTACATTGGCTAGACTCACATACATACATCCTTTTTGAACAGACCACCGAATCGGACATTTGAGTATAAAAAAACATAAAAACTACATTGGCTAGACTCTACATTGGTTAGACTCTACATTGGCTAGACTCTACATTGGCTAGACTCTACATTGGCTAGACTCTACATTGGACAGCCTCTACATTGGACAGACTCTACATTGGACAGACTCTATATTGGTTAGACTCTACATTGGACAGACTCTATATTGGACAGACTCTACATTGGACAGACTCTACATTGGACAGACTCTACATTGGCTAGACTCTACATTGGACAGACTCTACATTGGCTAGACTCACATACATACATCCTTTTTGAACAGACCACCGAATCGGACATTTGAGTATAAAAAAAACATAAAAACGTAATATAAAAAAATAAGTATAAAAAAAACATAAGAATCGAATTAATTCCAAATAAAGATTTGCTTGGGTATATAGTTGTTGATTTTTTTGTGAAAAGAAATTAAATTAGATCATTATTTAGGAATTTATATGAATTGAACCATTTTTTGGCACTATATGACAATGACCCACCTACCACACCACCTACCCACTGGCCTGCAAAACTAAGTATAAAATTTCAATTACTTTTTAACTGCTTATATACTTTCGAAATAGAAAGGACTCGAAAAAGAGTATAATTTTGTATATTGTCGCTGTCGCTTGTAACTGACATGCGACAGTGACAAGTGACATGCGACAGCGACAAGCGACATGCGACAGCAACATGCGACATGCGACAGCGACAAGCGACAGCGACATGCGACAGCGACAAGCGACAGCGACAAGCGACAGCGACAAGCGACATGCGACAAGCGACAAACTCATATCTGTCGTGTAATTTAAAAATGGAACGATCTTTTTCTCCGAAACATGGCGACCAAGGAGGTAACTCATCAAAAGGTTTTATTTAAATTTCGAACAGACTTGCAAATAGAAAGCTGATTATTGAAAAAAAAATCTAATTATTTTTTTGTTTTAGGTCCGTTTGGTACCTCGGGTACTAAAATAGTGACTCAATTCGAATTCGTGTGAATTAATTCGATTCGTTACGTTTTTATGTTTTTTTATACTCAAATGTCCGTTTCGGTGGTCTGTTCAAAAAGGATGTATGCAAGTTCACAATGAAAAAAAATAAATGGAAACTGCACTAAACTTGTGCCCGCCCTGTTCAGCTTAATTAGTTCTCTCAATCCTCAAAAATCATGTTCTATTGGCATGACTTCTAAAAGTGGCACAGTTTTTTATTTAACAACGATTGTCACATGTTACACGAGTAGCGTGTCTTTGTTTTAAAAAAATTTCTTTTTCGATGAGTCATGTATGATGAGTCGCGCATGTCGCTTGTCGCAGTCGCATGTCGCTGTCGCATGTCGCTTGTCGCTGTCGCTTGTCGCTGTCGCATGTCGCTTGTCGCTGTCGCATGTTGCTGTCGCATGTCGCATGTCGCTGTCGCATGTCGCTTGTCGCTGTCGCATGTCGCTGTCGCTTGTCGCTGTCACTTGTCGCTGTAGCATGTCGCTGTCGCTTGTCGCTGTCGCTGCGGCATGCGACAGCGACAAGCGACAGCGACAAGCGACATGCGACAGCGACAAGCGACATGCGACAGCGACATGCGACATGCGACAGCGACATGCGACAGCGACATGCGACAAGCGACATGCGACAGCGACATGTGACATGCGACAGCGACAAGCGACATGCGACAGCGACATGCGACATGCGACAGCGACAAGCGACAGCGACATGCGACAGCGACAAGCGACAGCGACAAGCGACAGGGACAAGCGACAGCGAGAAGCGACAGCGACAGCGACAGCGACAAGCGACAGCGACAGCGACAAGCGACAGCGATAAGCGACATGCGACAGCGACAAGCGACATGCGACATGCGACAGCGACAAGCGACAGCGACAAGCGTCAGCGACATGCGACAGCGACAAGCGACAGCGACAAGTGACATGCGACAGCGACAAGCGACATGCGACAGCGACAAGTGACATGCGATAAGCGACAGCGACATGCGACAGCGACAGCGACAAGCGACATGCGACAGCGACATGTGACATGCGACAGCGACAAGCGACATGCGACAGCGACATGCGACAGCGACAGCTACAAGCGACAAGCGACATGCGACAGCGACATGCGACATGCGACAGCGACAAGCGACATGCGACAGCGACAAGCGACAGCGACATGCGACATGCGACAGCGACATGCGACAGCGATAAGCGACATGCGACAGCGACAAGCGACATGCGATAAGCGACAGCGACAAGCGATAGCGACAAGCGACAGCGACAAGCGACAGCGACAAGCGACAGCGACAAACGACAGCGACAAGCGACAGCGACAAGCGACAGCGACAAGCGACATGCGCGACTCATCGAACAAGAAATTTTTTTAAATCAAAAACAGAAACAAGTAAATGAATGGTAAAATTGTAATTAGAAAAGGATTTTTTTTGTTTCTAAAGTTTTTTTCAGCCGTTTCATAAAATAAGGTTAACTACTATGAAGTTTTTATATACAAAATTATACTCTTTTTCGAGTCCTTTTTATTTCGAAAGTATATCTTGTGTACTTAAAAAGCAGTTGAAAAGTAATTGAAATTTTATACTTAGTTTTGCAGGCCAGTGGGTAGGTAGGTAGGTGGTGTGGCAGATTTCTTCAATTTTTTGGCAGATTTCAATTTTTGGGCAGATTTCAATTTTTGGGCAGATTTCAATTTTTTGGCAGATTTCAATTTTTGGGCAGATTTCAATTCCTAGGCAGATTTCAATTTTTTGGCAGATTTAAATTTTTGGGCAGATTTAAATTTTTGGGCAGATTATAATTTTTTGGCAGATTAAATTTTTTGGGCAATTTCAATTTTTTGGCAGATTTCAATTTTTGGGCAGATTTCAATTTTTGGCAGATTTCTATTTTTTGGCAGATTTAAATTTTTGGGCAGATTTCAATTTTTGACAGATTTCGATTTTTGGGCAGATTTTAATTCCTAGGCAGATTTCAATTTTTGAACAGATTTCAATTTTTTGGCAGATTTCAATTTTTGGACAGATTTGAATTCCTAGGCAGATTTATTTTGGGCATATTTCAATTCATAGGAAGATTTCAATTTTTGGGCAGATTTCAATTTTTGGGCATATTTCAATTTTTGGGCAGATTTCAATTTTTTGGCAGATTTCAAATTTTGGGCAGATTTCTTCAATTTTTTGGCAGATTTTAATTTTTGGGCAGATTTAATTTTTTTGGAAGATTTCAAATTTTGGGCAGATTTCTTCAATTTTTTGGCAGATTTTAATTTTTGGGCAGATTTAATTTTTTTGGAAGATTTAAATTTTTTGGGCAGATTTCAATTTTTTGGCAGATTTCAATTTTTGGACAGATTTGAATTAGTTTAATAATTAGTTTTAGTAATAGTTCGCATATTACTAAAACTAATTATTTCAACGTTATATTTTATGCTACAAACGAGATATCTTGAATTGAATCTGAATATTTTATTTACGAAGTGAAAAAATGGCGAAAAAAACACTGAAAAAGTAAGCGACAAGCGACAGCGACAAGCGACATGTGACAAGCGACAGCGACATGCGACATGCGACAGCGACAAGCGACAAGCAACAAGCGACATCCGACAGCGACAGCGACAAGCGACATGCGACAGCGACATGCGACATGCGACAGCGACAAGCGACATGCGACAGCGACATGCGACATGCGACAAGCGACAGCGACAAGCGACAGCGACAGCGACATACGACATGCGACAGTGACAAGCGACAGCGACAGCGACAAGCGACAGCGACAAGCGACATGCGACAAGCGACAGCGACCTGCACAACGACAAGTGACAGCGACAGCGACAAGCGACAGCGACAAGTGACATGCGACAAGCGACAAGCGACATGCGACAGCGACAAGCGACATGCTACATGCGACAGCGACAACTGACATGCGACAGCGACAAGCGACATGCGACAGCGACAAGCGGCAGCGACAGCGACAAGCGACAAGCGACATGCGACAGCGACATGCGACATGCGACAGCGACAAGCGACATGCGACAGCGACAAGCGACAGCGACATGCGACATGCGACAGCGACATGCGACAGCGATAAGCGACAAGCGCATGTCGCTGTCGCTTGTCGCTCTTCGCATGTCACTTGTCGCTGTCGCTTGTCGCTGTCGCTGTCGCAGGTCGCTGTCGCTGTCGCATGTCGCTTGTCGCTGTCGCATGTCGCATGTTGCTGTCGCATGTCGCTTGTCGCTGTCGCTGTCAGCTTTCTATTTGCAAGTCTGTTCGAAAATTAAATAAAACCTTTGAAGAGTTACCTCCTTGGACGCCATGTTTCGGAGAAAAAGATCGTTCCATTTTTAAATTACACGAGTGATATGAGTTTGTCGCTTGTCGCTGTCGCTGTCGCTTGTCGCTGTCGCTTGTCACTGTCGCTTGTCGCTGTCGCTTGTCGCTGTCGCTTGTCGCTGTCGCATGTCGCTGTCGCTTGTCGCTGTCGCATGTCGCATGTTGCTGTCGCAAGTCGCTTGTCGCTGTCGCATGTCACATGTCGCTGTCGCATGTCGCTTGTCGCTGTCACTGTCACATGTCGCTGTCGCATGTCGCTGTCGCATGTCGCTTGTCGCTGTCGCATGTCGCTTGTCGCTGACGCTTGTCGCTGTCGCATGTCGCTGTCGCTTGTCGCTGTCGCTTGTCGCTGTCGCATGTCGCATGTCGCATGTCGCTTGTCGCTGTCGCATGTCGCTTATCGCATGTCGCTTGTCGCTGTCGCATGTCGCTTATCGCTGTCGCTTCGATAGAAATATGAACCACCGAAAAGACACGCTACTCGTGTAACATGTGACAATCGTTGTTAAATAAAACACTGTGCCACTTTTAGAAGTCATGCCAATAGAACATGATTTTTGAGGATTGAGAGAACTAATTAAGCTGAACAGGGCGGGCACAAGTTTAGTGCAGTTTCCATTTATTTTTTTTTCATTGTGAACTTGCATACATCCTTTTTGAACAGACCACCGAATCGGACATTTGAGTATAAAAAAACATAAAAACGTAACGAATCGAATTAATTCCAAATAAAGATTTGCTTGGGTATATAGTTGTTGATTTTTTTGTGAAAAGAAATTAAATTAGATCATTATTTAGGAATTTATATGAATTGAACCATTTTTTGGCACTATATGACAATGACCCATCTACCACACCACCTACCCACTGGCCTGCAAAACTAAGTATAAAATTTCAATTACTTTTTAACTGCTTTTTAAGTACACAAGATATACTTTCGAAATAAAAAGGACTCGAAAAAGAGTATAATTTTGTATATTGTCGCTGTCGCTTGTAACTGACATGCGACAGCGACAAGTGACATGCGACAGCGACAAGCGACATGCGACAGCAACATGCGACATGCGACAGCGACAAGCGACAGAGACATGCGACAGCGACAAGCGACAGCGACAAGCGACAGCGACAAGCGACATGCGACAAGCGACAAACTCATATCTGTCGTGTAATTTAAAAATGGAACGATCTTTTTCTCCGAAACATGGCGACCAAGGAGGTAACTCATCAAAGGTTTTATTTAAATTTCGAACAGACTTGCAAATAGAAAGCTGATTATTGAAAAAAAAATCTAATTATTTTTTTTGTTTTAGGTCCGTTTGGTACCTCGGGTACTAAAATAGTGACTCAATTCGAATTCGTGTGAATTAATTCGATTCGTTACGTTTTTATGTTTTTTTATACTCAAATGTCCGTTTCGGTGGTCTGTTCAAAAAGGATGTATGCAAGTTCACAATGAAAAAAAATAAATGGAAACTGCACTAAACTTGTGCCCGCCCTGTTCAGCTTAATTAGTTCTCTCAATCCTCAAAAATCATGTTCTATTGGCATGACTTCTAAAAGTGGCACAGTTTTTTATTTAACAACGATTGTCACATGTTACACGAGTAGCGTGTCTTTGTTTTAAAAAAATTTCTTTTTCGATGAGTCATGTATGATGAGTCGCGCATGTCGCTTGTCGCAGTCGCATGTCGCTGTCGCATGTCGCTTGTCGCTGTCGCTTGTCGCTGTCGCATGTCGCTTGTCGCTGTCGCATGTCGCTGTCGCATGTCGCATGTCGCTGTCGCATGTCGCTTGTCGCTGTCGCATGTCGCTGTCGCTTGTCGCTGTCACTTGTCGCTGTAGCATGTCGCTGTCGCTTGTCGCTGTCGCTGCGGCATGCGACAGCGACAAGCGACATGCGACAGCGACAAGCGACATGCGACAGCGACATGCGACATGCGACAGCGACATGCGACAGCGACATGCGACAAGCGACATGCGACAGCGACATGTGACATGCGACAGCGACAAGCGACATGCGACAGCGACATGCGACATGCGACAGCGACAAGCGACAGCGACATGCGACAGCGACAAGTGACAGCGACAAGCGACAGTGACAAGCGACAGCGACAAGCGACAGCGACAGCGACAAGCGACAGCGACAGCGACAGCGACAAGCGACAGCGACAGCGACAAGCGACAGCGATAAGCGACATGCGACAGCGACAAGCGACATGCGACATGCGACAGCGACAAGCGACAGCGACAAGCGTCAGCGACATGCGACAGCGACAAGCGACAGCGACAAGTGACATGCGACAGCGACAAGCGACATGCGACAGCGACAAGTGACATGCGATAAGCGACAGCGACATGCGACAGCGACAGCGACAAGCGACATGCGACAGCGACATGTGACATGCGACAGCGACAAGCGACATGCGACAGCGACATGCGACAGCGACAGCTACAAGCGACAAGCGACATGCGACAGCGACATGCGACATGCGACAGCGACAAGCGACATGCGACAGCGACAAGCGACAGCGACATGCGACATGCGACAGCGACATGCGACAGCGATAAGCGACATGCGACAGCGACAAGCGACATGCGATAAGCGACTGCGACAAGCGATAGCGACAAGCGACAGCGACAAGCGACAGCGACAAGCGACAGCGACAAGCGACAGCGACAAGCGACATGCGCGACTCATCGAACAAGAAATTTTTTTAAATCAAAAACAGAAACAAGTAAATGAATGGTAAAATTGTAATTAGAAAAGGATTTTTTTTGTTTCTAAAGTTTTTTTCAGCCGTTTCATAAAATAAGGTTAACTACTATGAAGTTTTTATATACAAAATTATACTCTTTTTCGAGTCCTTTTTATTTCGAAAGTATATCTTGTGTACTTAAAAAGCAGTTGAAAAGTAATTGAAATTTTATACTTAGTTTTGCAGGCCAGTGGGTAGGTAGGTAGGTGGTGTGGTAGGTGGGTCATTGTCATATAGTGCCAAAAAATTGTTCAATTCATATAAATTCCTAAATAATGCTCTAGTTTAATTTCTTTTTACAAAAAAATCAACAACTATATTATACTTTATACCCAAGCAAATCTTTATTTGGAATTAATTCGATTCGTTACGTTTTTATGTTTTTTTATACTCAAATGTCCGTTTCGGTGGTCTGTTCAAAAAGGATGTATGCAAGTACACAATGAAAAAAAATAAATGGAAACTGCACTTAACTTGTGCCCGCCCTGTTCAGCTTAATTAGTTCTCTCAATCCTCAAAAATCATGTTCTATTGGCATGACTTCTAAAAGGGGCACAGTTTTTTATTTAACAACGATTGTCACATGTTACACGAGTAGCGTGTCTTTTCTTGAAACTTATGAATGCCCAATAATGCATCCCTAATCCACATTTCACCACAGAAGAGCAAAATCTTTTTCGTTTACCGAAAAATATTTTTGTGTCAAACCTCATTGCGTCTTTCCGGTTACTCCGTTAAAAGACAACCACCAACTCGGGCCATTTTTGTACTACCAACTTTTTCTACGGCGTTATAAAAATATGGGAATAATAGTTCGCATATTACTAAAACTAATTATTTCAACGTTATATTTTATGCTACAAACGAGATATCTTGAATTGAATCTGAATATTTCATTTACGAAGTGAAAAAATGGCGAAAAAAACACTGAAAAAGTAAGCGAAAAACGACAGCGACAAGCGACATGTGACAAGCGACAGCGACATGCGACATGCGACAGCGACAAGCGACAAGCAACAAGCGACATGCGACAGCGACAGCGACAAGCGACATGCGACAGCGACATGCGACATGCGACAGCGACAAGCGACATGCGACAGAAACATGCGACATGCGACAAGCGACAGCGACAAGCGACAGCGACAGCGACATACGACATGCGACAGTGACAAGCGACAGCGACAAGCGACAGCGACAGCGACAAGCGATAGCGACAAGCGACAGCGACAAGCCACAGCGACATGCGACATGCGACAGCGACAAGCGACATGCGACAGCGACAAGCGACAGCGACAAGCGACAAGCGACATGCGACAGCGACAAGCGACAGCGACATGCGACATGCGACAGCGACATGCGACAGCGACAAGCGACATGCGCGACTCATCATACATGACTCAGTTAACCTTATTTTATGAAACGGCTGAAAAAAACTTTAGAAACAAAAAAAATCCAGATTTCAATTTTTTGGGCAGATTTCAATTCCTAGGCAGATTTGACGTCAGCACATGCGAAAGGGAGCCAGAGTCTAGGTCTGCAATAACTTTAGCTGCTTGCGGTACAATTACTTTTTCGTAAAAATTTTTTGGCAGATTTCTTCAATTTTTTTGCAGATTTAAATTTTTGGGCAGATTTAAATTTTTGGCAGATTTCTATTTTTTGGCAGATTTCAATTTTTGGGCAGATTTCAATTTTTTGACAGATTTCGATTTTTGGGCAGATTTCAATTCCTAGGCAGATTTTAATTTTTGGGCAGATTTCAATTTTTTGGCCAGATTTCAATTCCTAGGCAGATTTGACGTCAGCACATGCGAAAGGGAGCCAGAGTCTAGGTCTGCAATAACTTTAGCTGCTTGCGGAACAATTACTTTTTCGTAAAAAATTTTTGGCAGATTTCTTAAATTTTTTGGCAGATTTCAATTTTTGGGCAGATTTAAATTTTTGGCAGATTTCTATTTTTTGGCAGATTTCAATTTTTGGGCAGATTTCAATTTTTTGACAGATTTCGATTTCTGGGCAGATTTCAATTCCAAGGCAGATTTCAATTTTTGGGCAGATTTCAATTTTTTGGCCAGATTTCAATTCCTAGGCAGATTTGACGTCAGCACATGCGAAAGGGAGCCAGAGTCTAGGTCTAGGTCTGTCGAAAAAGAGTATAATTTTGTATATAAAAACTTCATAGTAGTTAACCTTATTTTATGAAACGGCTGAAAAAAACTTTAGAAACAAAAAAAAATCCAGATTTCAATTTTTTGGGCAGATTTCAATTCCTAGGCAGATTTGACGTCAGCACATGCGAAAGGGAGCCAGAGTCTAGGTCTGCAATAACTTTAGCTGCTTGCGGTACAATTACTTTTTCGTAAAATTTTTTTGGCAGATTTCTTCAATTTTTTTGCAGATTTCAATTTTTGGGCAGATTTAAATTTTTGGCAGATTTCTATTTTTTGGCAGATTTCAATTTTTGGGCAGATTTCAATTTTTTGACAGATTTCGATTTTTGGGCAGATTTCAATTCCTAGGCAGATTTCAATTTTTGGGCAGATTTCAATTTTTTGGCCAGATTTCAATTCCTAGGCAGATTTGACGTCAGCACATGCGAAAGGGAGCCAGAGTCTAGGTCTGCAATAACTTTAGCTGCTTGCGGTACAATTACTTTTTCGTAAAAATTTTTTGGCAGATTTCTTAAATTTTTTGGCAGATTTCAATTTTTGGGCAGATTTCAATTTTTGGGCAGATTTCAATTTTTTGGCAGATTTCAATTTTTGGGCAGATTTCAATTCCTAGGCAGATTTCAATTTTTTGGCAGATTTAAATTTTTGGGCAGATTTAAATTTTTGGGCAGATTATAATTTTTTGGCAGATTTCAATTTTTTGGCAGATTTCAATTTTTTGGCAGATTTCAATTTTATTACAGATTTAAATTTTTGGGCAGATTTCAATTTTTTGGGCAGATTTCAATTCCTAGGCAGATTTCAATTTTTGGGCAGATTTCAATTTTTGGCAGATTTAAATTTATTGGCAGATTTTAATTTTTGGTCAGATTTCAATTCCTAGGCAGATTTCAATTTTTGGGCAGATTTCAATTTTTTGGCAGATTTCAATTTTTGGGCAGATTTCAATTCCTAGGCAGATTTCAATTTTTGGGCAGATTTCAATTTTTTGGCAGATTTCAATTTTTGGGCAGATTTCAATTCCTAGGCAGATTTCAATTCCTAGGCAGATTTTCAATTTTTGGGCAGATTTCAATTACTAGGCAGACTTCAATTTTTGGGCAGATTTAAATTTTTGGGCAGATTTCAATTTTTTGGCAGATTTCAATTTCTGGGCAGATTTCAATTCCTAGGCAGATTTCAATTTTTGGGCAGATTTCATTTTTTTGGCAGATTTCAATTTTTGGGCAGATTTCAATTTTTTGGCAGATTTCAATTTTTGGGCAGATTTCAATTCCTAGGCAGATTTCAATTCCTAGGCAGATTTAAATTTTTGGGCAGATTTCAATTTTTTGGCAGATTTCAATTTTTGGGCAGATTTCAATTCCTAGGCAGATTTCAATTCCTAGGCAGATTTCAATTTTTGGGCAGATTTCAATTTACTGGCTGATTTCAATTTTTGGGCAGATTTCAATTTTTAGCAGATTTCAATTTTTTGTCAGATTTCAATTTTTGTGCAGATTTAAATTTATTGGCAGATTTCAATTTATTGGCAGATTTTAATTTTTGGTCAGATTTCAATTCCTAGGCAGATTTCAATTTTTGGGCAGATTTCAATTCCTAGGCAGATTTCAATTTTTGGGCAGACTTCAATTTTTGGGCAGATTTCTATTTTTCGGCAGATTTCAATTTTTTGGCAGATTTCAATTTCTGGGCAGATTTCAATTCCTAGGCAGATTTCAATTTTTGGGCAGATTTCAATTTATTGTCAGATTTCAATTTTTGTGCAGATTTAAATTTATTGGCAGATTTCAATTTATTGGCAGATTTTAATTTTTGGTCAGATTTCAATTCCTAGGCAGATTTCAATTTCTGGGCAGATTTCAATTCCTAGGCAGATTTCAATTTTTGGGCAGATTTCAATTTTTTGGCAGATTTCAATTCCAAAGCAGATTTTCAATTTTTGGGCAGATTTCAATTCCTGGGCAGATTTCAATTTTTGGGCAGATTTCAATTTTTGGGCAGATTTAAATTTATTGGCAGATTTCAATTTATTGGCAGATTTTAATTTTTGGTCAGATTTCAATTCCTAGGCAGATTTCAATTTTTGGGCAGATTTCAATTCCTAGGCAGATTTCAATTTTTGGGCAGACTTCAATTTTTGGGCAGATTTCTATTTTTCGGCAGATTTCAATTTTTTGGCAGATTTCAATTTCTGGGCAGATTTCAATTCCTAGGCAGATTTCAATTTTTGGGCAGATTTCAATTTATTGTCAGATTTCAATTTATTGGCAGATTTTAATTTTTGGTCAGATTTCAATTCCTAGGCAGATTTCAATTTTTGGGCAGATTTCAATTCCTAGGCAGATTTCAATTTTTGGGCAGACTTCAATTTTTGGGCAGATTTCTATTTTTCGGCAGATTTCAATTTTTTGGCAGATTTCAATTTCTGGGCAGATTTCAATTCCTAGGCAGATTTCAATTTTTGGGCAGATTTCAATTTATTGTCAGATTTCAATTTTTGTGCAGATTTAAATTTATTGGCAGATTTCAATTTATTGGCAGATTTTAATTTTTGGTCAGATTTCAATTCCTAGGCAGATTTCAATTTCTGGGCAGATTTCAATTCCTAGGCAGATTTCAATTTTTGGGCAGATTTCAATTTTTTGGCAGATTTCAATTCCAAAGCAGATTTTCAATTTTTGGGCAGATTTCAATTCCTGGGCAGATTTCAATTTTTGGGCAGATTTCAATTTTTGGGCAGATTTCAATTTTTGGGCAGATTTCAAATTTTGAGCAGAAAAAAAGTTTGTAGTATGTTCGATGTAAAATTGTAAATGCCAGAGAGCTATTAAGAGTATTTAATTAAGAATGGATGTAGACATAATATCTAATTCTTCTTCTTCTTATCGTGTGGGCAGCAAGCCCCCACTGAGAGAAAACTTCACTTGTTATTACTTGTTTAAAAATTCACTAATTATTAAATAAATATTTGCAGATCCCACGACAACAAAAGTTTTGTAATAAGAAGGAGTCGTTTTTAGTTATTGTATTTAGTAATTAGTGTAGTGAGCGTTTAGTAATTTTTAACGCACAATACTAATTCTCAAAACGATGACGTCATTATGACGTCACAGTTAAGACAAAATGTTTTGTAATTTCTAAAATGAAACAGTAATCCTCCAAATTTTGATGTACAGAATATACAAACCGTTTTGTAAAAACATGGAGTCGTTCATTATCTACAAATAAAACGATAGCACTAACTAGTTGTCTTTAAACTGAATTTTAGAAACTACTTTACGATATCTACGATGTCTTACTTGATTTTACTAAACGATTATTTAAATGCAATTGAACGTTTTGTAAATACTAGTTTGCACTTTTATAATTTCGAAACATAGTGCTTGTTATTACTAAACAATTTAGTGTTTTTTAGAAAATGCAGTCTGATTTCTAGCTTGTACTTTTACAATTTCTAATGAGTTCCTACTTGATATTACTAAACAATGATTTCAATTTTTGGGCAGATTTCAATTTTTGGGCAGATTTCAATTCCTAGGCAGATTTCAATTTTTGGCCAGTTTTCAATTTATTGGCAGATTTAAATTTTTGGGCAGATTTCAATTCCTAGGCAGATTTCAATTTTTGGGCAGATTTCAATTTTTGGGCAGATTTCAAATTTTGAGCAGATTTCAATTCCTAGGCAGATTTCATTTTTGGGCAGATTTCCATTTCTCGGGCAGATTTCAATTCCTAGACAGATTTCAATTTTTGGGCAGATTTCAATTTCTTGGGCAGATTTCAATTCCTAGACAGATTTCAATTTTTGGGCAGATTTCAATTTCTTGGGCAGATTTCAATTCCTAAGCAGATTTCAATTTTTGGGCAGATTTCAATTTTTGGGCAGATTTAAATTTTTGGGTAGATTTCAATTCCTAGGCAGATTTCAATTTTTGGGCAGATTTCAATTTTTTGGCAGATTTCAATTCCAAAGCAGATTTTCAATTTTTGGGCAGATTTCAATTTTTGGGCAGATTTCAATTCCTAGGCAGATTTCAATTTTTGGGCAGATTTCAATTTCTTGGCAGATTTAAATTTTTGGGTAGATTTCAATTCCTAGGCAGATTTCAATTTTTGGGCAGATTTCAATTTTTTAGCAGATTTCAATTTTTGGGCAGATTTCAATTCCAAAGCAGATTTTCAATTTTTGGGCAGATTTCAATTTTTGGGCAGATTTCAATTCCTAGGCAGATTTCAATTTTTGGGCAGATTTCAATTTCTTGGCAGATTTAAATTTTTGGGCAGATTTCAATTCCTAGGCAGATTTCAATTTTTGGGCAGATTTCAATTTTTGGGCAGATTTCAAATTTTGAGCAGATTTCAATTCCTAGGCAGATTTCATTTTTGGGCAGATTTTAATTTCCTGGGCAGATTTCAACTCCTAGGCAGATTTCAATTTTTGGGCAGATTTCAATTTCTTGGGCAGATTTCAATTCCTAAGCAGATTTCAATTTTTGGGCAGATTTCAATTCCTAGGCAGATCTCAATTTTTAGGCAGATTTCAATTTCTTGGCAGATTTAAATTTTTGGGCAGATTTCAATTCCTAGGCAGATTTTAATTTTTGGGCAGATTTCAATTTTTGGGCAGATTTCAATTCCTAGGCAGATTTCAATTTTTGGGCAGATTTCAATTTCTTGGCAGATTTAAATTTTTGGGCATATTTCAATTTGTTGGCTGATTTCAATTTTTGGGCAGATTTCAATTTATTGGCAGATTTTAATTTTTGGTCAGATTTCAATTCCTAGGCAGATTTCAATTTTTGGGCAGATTTCAATTCCTAGGCAGATTTCAATTCCTAGGCAGATTTTCAATTTTTGGGCAGATTTCAATTACTAGGCAGACTTCAATTTTTGGGCAGATTTCAATTTTTGGGCAGATTTCAATTTTTTGGCAGATTTCAATTTCTGGGCAGATTTCAATTCCTAGGCAGATTTTCAATTCATAGTTAATACGAATCAAACGAACCCAAACACGATGGGGTTGTGTCGTTTTATTGCAGAGTTCCTATGGCCACCTTCCAGCTGGCCATAGCTGGCCTGGCTGGCTTCCTTCCATCAGATCAGCTCCATGTCATAATAATATTGCATTGTCACGCGATGTTCACAAATTTCACATGCATGAAAAATTTCAAAAAAATTTGAGAAAAGGTCAATCGGACACCGGGAAGTGGGTCATATTTAATATTTCAATTTCATCCATTTCAATTGATTCCATTTCCTAGGCAGATTTCAATTTTTGGGCAGATTTTAATTTTTGGGCAGATTTCAATTTTTGGGCAGATTTCAATTCCTTGGCAGATTTCAATTTTTGGGCAGATTTCAATTTCTTGGCAGATTTAAATTTTTGGGCAGATTTCAATTTATTGGCTGATTTCAATTTTTGGGCAGATTTCAATTTTTGGCAGATTTCAATTTTTGGGCAGATGTCAATTCCTAGGCAGATTTCAATTTTTGGGCAGATTTCAATTTTTGCTCAGATTTCAATTTTTGGGCAGATTTCAATTTTTGGGCAGATTTCAATTTTTGGGCAGATTTCAATTTTTGGGCAGATTTCAAATTTTGGGCAGATTTCAATTCCTAGGCAGATTTCATTTTTGGGCAGATTTTAATTTCTTGGGCAGATTTCAATTCCTAGGCAGATTTCAATTTTTGGGCAGATTTCAATTTCTTGGGCAGATTTCAATTCCTAAGCAGATTTCAATTTTTGGGCAGATTTCAATTTTTGGGCAGATTTCAATTTTTGGGCAGATTTCAATTTTTGGGCAGATTTCAATTTTTGGGTAGATTTCAATTCCTAGGCAGATTTAAATTTTTGGGCAGATTTCAATTTTTGGGCAGATTTCAATTCCTAGGCAGATTTAAATTTTTGGGCAGATTTCAATTTCTTGGCAGATTTCAATTTTTGGGCAGATTTCAATTTTTTGGCAGATTTCAATTTTTGGGCAGATTTCAATTCCTAGGCAGATTTCAATTTTTGGGCAGATTTCAATTTTTGGGCAGATTTTAATTCCTAGGCAGATTTCAATGTTTGGGCTGATTTCAATTTTTGGGCAGATATTCAATTTTTGGGCAGATTTCAATTCCTAGGCAGATTTAAATTTTTGGTCAGATTTAAATTCCTAGGCAGATTTCAATTTTCGGGCAGATTTCAATTCCTAGGCAGATTTTCAATTTTTGCGCAGATTTCAATTCCTAGGCAGATTTAAATTGTTGGCAGATTTCAATTTTTTGGCAGATTTCAATTTGTTGGCAGATTTCAATTTGTTGGCAGATTTCAATTTGTTGGCAGATTTCAATTTGTTGGCAGATTTCAATTTATTGGCAGATTTCAATTTTTTGGCAGATTTCAATTTCTGGGCAATTCAATTCAATTTCTGCCTAAGAATTGAAATCTGCCAACAAATTGAAATCTGCCAACAAATTGAAATCTGCCTAAGAATTGAAATCTGCCAACAAATTGAAATCTGCCAAAAAATTGAAATCTGCCAACAAATTGAAATCTGCCAACAAATTGAAATCTACCAACAAATTGAAATCTGCCAAAAAGGAAAATGACACATTCCGTTTCGCCTTTTATAAGGATTATAGGCATGAGATGATTGTTATAATTCATTATGATACTCTTCATTGGACGGACTCTACATTGGACAGACTCTACATTGGACAGACTCTACATTGGACAGACTCTACATTGGACAGACTCTACATTGGACAGACTCTACATTGGCTAGACTCTACATTGGCTAGACTCCACATTGGCTAGACTCTACATTGGCTATACTCTACATTGGCTAGACTCCACATTGGCTAGACTCCACATTGGCTAGACTCCACATTGGCTAGACTCCACATTGGCTAGACTCCACATTGGCTAGACTCCAAATTGGCTAGACTCCACATTGGCTAGAATCCACATTGGCTAGACTCTACATTGGACAGACTCTTCATTGGACAGACTCTACATTGGACAGACTCTACATTGGCTTGACTCTACATTGGCTAGACTCTTCATTGGACAGACTCTTCATTGGACAGACTCAACATTGGCCAGACTCAACATTGGCCAGACTCAACATTGGACAGACTCTACATTGGACAGACTCTACATTGGCTAGACTCTACATTGGTTAGACTCTACATTGGCTAGACTCAACATTGGACAGACTCTACATTGGACAGACTCTACATTGGCTAGACTCTACATTGGCTAGCCTCTACATTGGACAGCCTCCACATTGGCTAGACTCTACATTGGCTAGACTCTACATTGGTGAGACTCTACATTGGACAGACTCTACATTTGACAGACTCTACATTGGACAGACTCTACATTGGACAGACTCTATATTGGTTAGACTCTACATTTGACAGACTATATTGGACAGACTCTACATTGGACAGACTCTACATTGGACAGACTCTACATTGGACAGACTCTACATTGGACAGACTCGACATTGGACAGACTCTACATTGGACAACTCTACATTGGCTAGACTCTACATTGGCTAGACTCTACATTGGTGAGACTCTACATTGGACAGACTCTACATTGGACAGACTCTACATTGGACAGACTCTACATTGGACAGACTCTACATTGGACAGACTCTACATTGGACAGACTCTACATTGGCTAGCCTCTACATTGGACAGCCTCTACATTGGACAGACTCTACATTGGACAGACTCTATATTGGTTAGACTCTACATTTGACAGACTCTATATTGGACAGACTCTACATTGGACAGACTCTACATTGGACAGACTCTACATTGGACAGACTCTACATTGGCTAGACTCTTCATTGGCTAGACTCTACATTGGCCAGACTCAACATTGGCTAGACTCCACATTGGCTAGACTCCACATTGGCTAGACTCTACATTGGCTAGACTCTACATTGGTGAGACTCCACATTGGTGAGACTCCACATTGGACAGACTCTACATTGGACAGACTCTACATTGGACAGACTCTACATTGGACAGACTCTACATTGGCTAGACTCTACATTGGTTAGACTCTACATTGGCTAGACTCTACATTGGCTAGACTCTACATTGGCTAGACTCTACATTGGACAGCCTCTACATTGGACAGACTCTACATTGGACAGACTCTATATTGGTTAGACTCTACATTGGACAGACTCTATATTGGACAGACTCTACATTGGACAGACTCTACATTGGACAGACTCTACATTGGCTAGACTCTACATTGGACAGACTCTACATTGGCTAGACTCACATACATACATCCTTTTTGAACAGACCACCGAATCGGACATTTGAGTATAAAAAAACATAAAAACGTAACGAATCGAATTAATTCCAAATAAAGATTTGCTTGGGTATATAGTTGTTGATTTTTTTGTGAAAAGAAATTAAATTAGATCATTATTTAGGAATTTATATGAATTGAACCATTTTTTGGCACTATATGACAATGACCCACCTACCACACCACCTACCCACTGGCCTGCAAAACTAAGTATAAAATTTCAATTACTTTTTAACTGCTTTTTAAGTACACAAGATATACTTTCGAAATAAAAAGGACTCGAAAAAGAGTATAATTTTGTATATTGTCGCTGTCGCTTGTAACTGACATGCGACAGCGACAAGTGACATGCGACAGCGACAAGCGACATGCGACAGCAACATGCGACATGCGACAGCGACAAGCGACAGCGACATGCGACAGCGACAAGCGACAGCGACAAGCGACAGCGACAAGCGACATGCGACAAGCGACAAACTCATATCTGTCGTGTAATTTAAAAATGGAACGATCTTTTTCTCCGAAACATGGCGACCAAGGAGGTAACTCATCAAAAGGTTTTATTTAAATTTCGAACAGACTTGCAAATAGAAAGCTGATTATTGAAAAAAAAATCTAATTATTTTTTTGTTTTAGGTCCGTTTGGTACCTCGGGTACTAAAATAGTGACTCAATTCGAATTCGTGTGAATTAATTCGATTCGTTACGTTTTTATGTTTTTTTATACTCAAATGTCCGTTTCGGTGGTCTGTTCAAAAAGGATGTATGCAAGTTCACAATGAAAAAAAATAAATGGAAACTGCACTAAACTTGTGCCCGCCCTGTTCAGCTTAATTAGTTCTCTCAATCCTCAAAAATCATGTTCTATTGGCATGACTTCTAAAAGTGGCACAGTTTTTTATTTAACAACGATTGTCACATGTTACACGAGTAGCGTGTCTTTGTTTTAAAAAAATTTCTTTTTCGATGAGTCATGTATGATGAGTCGCGCATGTCGCTTGTCGCAGTCGCATGTCGCTGTCGCATGTCGCTTGTCGCTGTCGCTTGTCGCTGTCGCATGTCGCTTGTCGCTGTCGCATGTTGCTGTCGCATGTCGCATGTCGCTGTCGCATGTCGCTTCTCGCTGTCGCATGTCGCTGTCGCTTGTCGCTGTCACTTGTCGCTGTAGCATGTCGCTGTCGCTTGTCGCTGTCGCTGCGGCATGCGACAGCGACAAGCGACAGCGACAAGCGACATGCGACAGCGACAAGCGACATGCGACAGCGACATGCGACATGCGACAGCGACATGCGACAGCGACATGCGACAAGCGACATGCGACAGCGACATGTGACATGCGACAGCGACAAGCGACATGCGACAGCGACATGCAACATGCGACAGCGACAAGCGACATGCGACAGCGACAAGCGACAGCGACAAGCGACAGTGACAAGCGACAGCGACAAGCGACAGCGACAGCGACAAGCGACAGCGACAGCGACAAGCGACAGCGATAAGCGGCATGCGACAGCGACAAGCGACATGCGACATGCGACAGCGACAAGCGACAGCGACAAGCGTCAGCGACATGCGACAGCGACAAGCGACAGCGACAAGTGACATGCGACAGCGACAAGCGACATGCGACAGCGACAAGTGACATGCGAAAAGCGACAGCGACATGCGACAGCGACAGCGACAAGCGACATGCGACAGCGACATGTGACATGCGACAGCGACAAGCGACATGCGACAGCGACATGCGACAGCGACAGCTACAAGCGACAAGCGACATGCGACAGCGACATGCGACATGCGACAGCGACAAGCGACATGCGACAGCGACAAGCGACAGCGACATGCGACATGCGACAGCGACATGCGACAGCGATAAGCGACATGCGACAGCGACAAGCGACATGCGATAAGCGACAGCGACAAGCGATAGCGACAAGCGACAGCGACAAGCGACAGCGACAAGCGACAGCGACAAGCGACAGCGACAAGCGACAGCGACAAGCGACAGCGACAAGCGACATGCGCGACTCATCGAACAAGAAATTTTTTTAAATCAAAAACAGAAACAAGTAAATGAATGGTAAAATTGTAATTAGAAAAGGATTTTTTTTGTTTCTAAAGTTTTTTTCAGCCGTTTCATAAAATAAGGTTAACTACTATGAAGTTTTTATATACAAAATTATACTCTTTTTCGAGTCCTTTTTATTTCGAAAGTATATCTTGTGTACTTAAAAAGCAGTTGAAAAGTAATTGAAATTTTATACTTAGTTTTGCAGGCCAGTGGGTAGGTAGGTAGGTGGTGTGGCAGATTTCTTCAATTTTTTGGCAGATTTCAATTTTTGGGCAGATTTCAATTTTTGGGCAGATTTCAATTTTTTGGCAGATTTCAATTTTTGGGCAGATTTCAATTCCTAGGCAGATTTCAATTTTTTGGCAGATTTAAATTTTTGGGCAGATTTAAATTTTTGGGCAGATTATAATTTTTTGGCAGATTAAATTTTTTGGGCAATTTCAATTTTTTGGCAGATTTCAATTTTTGGGCAGATTTCAATTTTTGGCAGATTTCTATTTTTTGGCAGATTTAAATTTTTGGGCAGATTTCAATTTTTGACAGATTTCGATTTTTGGGCAGATTTTAATTCCTAGGCAGATTTCAATTTTTGAACAGATTTCAATTTTTTGGCAGATTTCAATTTTTGGACAGATTTGAATTCCTAGGCAGATTTATTTTGGGCATATTTCAATTCATAGGAAGATTTCAATTTTTGGGCAGATTTCAATTTTTGGGCATATTTCAATTTTTGGGCAGATTTCAATTTTTTGGCAGATTTCAAATTTTGGGCAGATTTCTTCAATTTTTTGGCAGATTTTAATTTTTGGGCAGATTTAATTTTTTTGGAAGATTTCAAATTTTGGGCAGATTTCTTCAATTTTTTGGCAGATTTTAATTTTTGGGCAGATTTCAATTTTTTGGCAGATTTCAATTTTTGGACAGATTTGAATTAGTTTAATAATTAGTTTTAGTAATAGTTCGCATATTACTAAAACTAATTATTTCAACGTTATATTTTATGCTACAAACGAGATATCTTGAATTGAATCTGAATATTTTATTTACGAAGTGAAAAAATGGCGAAAAAAACACTGAAAAAGTAAGCGACAAGCGACAGCGACAAGCGACATGTGACAAGCGACAGCGACATGCGACATGCGACAGCGACAAGCGACAAGCAACAAGCGACATCCGACAGCGACAGCGACAAGCGACATGCGACAGCGACATGCGACATGCGACAGCGACAAGCGACATGCGACAGCGACATGCGACATGCGACAAGCGACAGCGACAGCGACATACGACATGCGACAGTGACAAGCGACAGCGACAGCGACAAGCGACAGCGACAAGCGACATGCGACAAGCGCCAGCAACCTGCACAACGACAAGTGACAGCGACAGCGACAAGCGACAGCGACAAGTGACATGCGACAAGCGACAAGCGACATGCGACAGCGACAAGCGACATGCGACATGCGACAGCGACAACTGACATGCGACAGCGACAAGCGACATGCGACAGCAACAAGCGGCAGCGACAGCGACAAGCGACAAGCGACATGCGACAGCGACATGCGACATGCGACAGCGACAAGCGACATGCGACAGCGACAAGCGACAGCGACATGCGACATGCGACAGCGACATGCGACAGCGATAAGCGACAAGCGCATGTCGCTGTCGCTTGTCGCTTGTCGCATGTCACTTGTCGCTGTCGCTTGTCGCTGTCGCTGTCGCAGGTCGCTGTCGCTGTCGCATGTCGCTTGTCGCTGTCGCATGTCGCATGTTGCTGTCGCATGTCGCTTGTCGCTGTCGCTGTCAGCTTTCTATTTGCAAGTCTGTTCGAAAATTAAATAAAACCTTTGAAGAGTTACCTCCTTGGACGCCATGTTTCGGAGAAAAAGATCGTTCCATTTTTAAATTACACGAGTGATATGAGTTTGTCGCTTGTCGCTGTCGCTGTCGCTTGTCGCTGTCGCTTGTCACTGTCGCTTGTCGCTGTCGCTTGTCGCTGTCGCTTGTCGCTGTCGCATGTCGCTGTCGCTTGTCGCTGTCGCATGTCGCATGTTGCTGTCGCAAGTCGCTTGTCGCTGTCGCATGTCACATGTCGCTGTCGCATGTCGCTTGTCGCTGTCACTGTCACATGTCGCTGTCGCATGTCGCATGTCGCTGTCGCATGTCGCTTGTCGCTGTCGCATGTCGCTTGTCGCTGACGCTTGTCGCTGTCGCATGTCGCTGTCGCTTGTCGCTGTCGCTTGTCGCTGTCGCATGTCGCATGTCGCTTGTCGCTGTCGCATGTCGCTTATCGCATGTCGCTTGTCGCTGTCGCATGTCGCTTATCGCTGTCGCTTCGATAGAAATATGAACCACCGAAAAGACACGCTACTCGTGTAACATGTGACAATCGTTGTTAAATAAAACACTGTGCCACTTTTAGAAGTCATGCCAATAGAACATGATTTTTGAGGATTGAGAGAACTAATTAAGCTGAACAGGGCGGGCACAAGTTTAGTGCAGTTTCCATTTATTTTTTTTCATTGTGAACTTGCATACATCCTTTTTGAACAGACCACCGAATCGGACATTTGAGTATAAAAAAACATAAAAACGTAACGAATCGAATTAATTCCAAATAAAGATTTGCTTGGGTATACCCAAGCAACAACAACAACAACAACAACAACAACAACAACAACAACAACAACAACAACAACAAACAACAACAAACAACAACAACAATCAACAACTATATATAGTTGTTGATTTTTTTGTGAAAAGAAATTAAATTAGATCATTATTTAGGAATTTATATGAATTGAACCAATTTTGGCACTATATGACAATGACCCATCTACCACACCACCTACCCACTGGCCTGCAAAACTAAGTATAAAATTTCAATTACTTTTTAACTGCTTTTTAAGTACACAAGATATACTTTCGAAATAAAAAGGACTCGAAAAAGAGTATAATTTTGTATATTGTCGCTGTCGCTTGTAACTGACATGCGACAGCGACAAGTGACATGCGACAGCGACAAGCGACATGCGACAGCAACATGCGACATGCGACAGCGACAAGCGACAGCGACATGCGACAGCGACAAGCGACAGCGACAAGCGACAGCGACAAGCGACATGCGACAAGCGACAAACTCATATCTGTCGTGTAATTTAAAAATGGAACGATCTTTTTCTCCGAAACATGGCGACCAAGGAGGTAACTCATCAAAGGTTTTATTTAAATTTCGAACAGACTTGCAAATAGAAAGCTGATTATTGAAAAAAAAATCTAATTATTTTTTTGTTTTAGGTCCGTTTGGTACCTCGGGTACTAAAATAGTGACTCAATTCGAATTCTTGTGAATTAATTCGATTCGTTACGTTTTTATGTTTTTTTATACTCAAATGTCCGTTTCGGTGGTCTGTTCAAAAAGGATGTATGCAAGTTCACAATGAAAAAAAATAAATGGAAACTGCACTAAACTTGTGCCCGCCCTGTTCAGCTTAATTAGTTCTCTCAATCCTCAAAAATCATGTTCTATTGGCATGACTTCTAAAAGTGGCACAGTTTTTTATTTAACAACGATTGTCACATGTTACACGAGTAGCGTGTCTTTGTTTTAAAAAAATTTCTTTTTCGATGAGTCATGTATGATGAGTCGCGCATGTCGCTTGTCGCAGTCGCATGTCGCTGTCGCATGTCGCTTGTCGCTGTCGCTTGTCGCTGTCGCATGTCGCTTGTCGCTGTCGCATGTCGCTGTCGCATGTCGCATGTCGCTGTCGCATGTCGCTTGTCGCTGTCGCATGTCGCTGTCGCTTGTCGCTGTCACTTGTCGCTGTAGCATGTCGCTGTCGCTTGTCGCTGTCGCTGCGGCATGCGACAGCGACAAGCGACATGCGACAGCGACAAGCGACATGCGACAGCGACATGCGACATGCGACAGCGACATGCGACAGCGACATGCGACAAGCGACATGCGACAGCGACATGTGACATGCGACAGCGACAAGCGACATGCGACAGCGACATGCGACATGCGACAGCGACAAGCGACAGCGACATGCGACAGCGACAAGCGACAGCGACAAGCGACAGTGACAAGCGACAGCGACAAGCGACAGCGACAGCGACAAGCGACAGCGACAAGCGACAGCGACAGCGACAAGCGACAGCGATAAGCGACATGCGACAGCGACAAGCGACATGCGACATGCGACAGCGACAAGCGACAGCGACAAGCGTCAGCGACATGCGACAGCGACAAGCGACAGCGACAAGTGACATGCGACAGCGACAAGCGACATGCGACAGCGACAAGTGACATGCGATAAGCGACAGCGACATGCGACAGCGACAGCGACAAGCGACATGCGACAGCGACATGTGACATGCGACAGCGACAAGCGACATGCGACAGCGACATGCGACAGCGACAGCTACAAGCGACAAGCGACATGCGACAGCGACATGCGACATGCGACAGCGACAAGCGACATGCGACAGCGACAAGCGACAGCGACATGCGACATGCGACAGCGACATGCGACAGCGATAAGCGACATGCGACAGCGACAAGCGACATGCGATAAGCGACTGCGACAAGCGATAGCGACAAGCGACAGCGACAAGCGACAGCGACAAGTGACAGCGACAAGCGACAGCGACATGCGACATGCGCGACTCATCGAACAAGAAATTTTTTTAAATCAAAAACAGAAACAAGTAAATGAATGGTAAAATTGTAATTAGAAAAGGATTTTTTTTGTTTCTAAAGTTTTTTTCAGCCGTTTCATAAAATAAGGTTAACTACTATGAAGTTTTTATATACAAAATTATACTCTTTTTCGAGTCCTTTTTATTTCGAAAGTATATCTTGTGTACTTAAAAAGCAGTTGAAAAGTAATTGAAATTTTATACTTAGTTTTGCAGGCCAGTGGGTAGGTAGGTAGGTGGTGTGGTAGGTGGGTCATTGTCATATAGTGCCAAAAAATTGTTCAATTCATATAAATTCCTAAATAATGCTCTAGTTTAATTTCTTTTTACAAAAAAATCAACAACTATATTATACTTTATACCCAAGCAAATCTTTATTTGGAATTAATTCGATTCGTTACGTTTTTATGTTTTTTTATACTCAAATGTCCGTTTCGGTGGTCTGTTCAAAAAGGATGTATGCAAGTACACAATGAAAAAAAATAAATGGAAACTGCACTTAACTTGTGCCCGCCCTGTTCAGCTTAATTAGTTCTCTCAATCCTCAAAAATCATGTTCTATTGGCATGACTTCTAAAAGGGGCACAGTTTTTTATTTAACAACGATTGTCACATGTTACACGAGTAGCGTGTCTTTGTTTTAAAAAAAAATCTTTTTCGATGAGTCATGTATGATGAGTCGCGCATGTCGCTTGTCGCTGTCGCATGTCGCTGTCGCATGTCGCATGTCGCTGTCGCTTGTCGCTGTCGCATGTCGCTTGTCGCTTGTCGCTGTCGCTTGTCGCTGTCGCATGTCGCTTGTCGCTGTCGCATGTCGCATGTCGCTGTGGCTTGTCGCTGTCGCTTGTCGCTATCGCTTGTCGCTGTCGCTGTCGCTTGTCGCTGTCGCTTGTCACTGTCGCATGTCGTATGTCGCTGTCGCTGTCGCTTGTCGCTGTTTTTCGAGTCCTTTTTATTTCGAAAGTATATCTTGTGTACTTAAAAAGCAGTTGAAAAGTAATTGAAATTTTATACTTAGTTTTGCAGGCCAGTGGGTAGGTAGGTAGGTGGTGTGGTAGGTGGGTCATTGTCATATAGTGCCAAAAAATTGTTCAATTCATATAAATTCCTAAATAATGCTCTAGTTTAATTTCTTTTTACAAAAAAATCAACAACTATATTATACTTTATACCCAAGCAAATCTTTATTTGGAATTAATTCGATTCGTTACGTTTTTATGTTTTTTTATACTCAAATGTCCGTTTCGGTGGTCTGTTCAAAAAGGATGTATGCAAGTACACAATGAAAAAAAATAAATGGAAACTGCACTTAACTTGTGCCCGCCCTGTTCAGCTTAATTAGTTCTCTCAATCCTCAAAAATCATGTTCTATTGGCATGACTTCTAAAAGGGGCACAGTTTTTTATTTAACAGCGATTGTCACATGTTACACGAGTAGCGTGTCTTTTCTTGAAACTTATGAATGCCCAATAATGCATCCCTAATCCACATTTCACCACAGAAGAGCAAAATCTTTTTCGTTTACCGAAAAATATTTTTGTGTCAAACCTCATTGCGTCTTTCCGGTTACTCCGTTAAAAGACAACCACCAACTCGGGCCATTTTTGTACTACCAACTTTTTCTACGGCGTTATAAAAATATGGGAATAATAGTTCGCATATTACTAAAACTAATTATTTCAACGTTATATTTTATGCTACAAACGAGATATCTTGAATTGAATCTGAATATTTCATTTACGAAGTGAAAAAATGGCGAAAAAAACACTGAAAAAGTAAGCGAAAAGCGACAGCGACAAGCGACATGTGACAAGCGACAGCGACATGCGACATGCGACAGCGACAAGCGACAAGCAACAAGCGACATGCGACAGCGACAGCGACAAGCGACATGCGACAGCGACATGCGACATGCGACAGCGACAAGCGACATGCGACAGAAACATGCGACATGCGACAAGCGACAGCGACAAGCGACAGCGACAGCGACATACGACATGCGACAGTGACAAGCGACAGCGACAAGCGACAGCGACAGCGACAAGCGATAGCGACAAGCGACAGCGACAAGCCACAGCGACATGCGACATGCGACAGCGACAAGCGACATGCGACAGCGACAAGCGACAGCGACAAGCGACAAGCGACATGCGACAGCGACAAGCGACAGCGACATGCGACATGCGACAGCGACATGCGACAGCGACAAGCGACATGCGCGACTCATCATACATGACTCATCGAAAAAGATTTTTTTTTAAAACAAAGACACGCTACTCGTGTAACATGTGACAATCGTTGTTAAATAAAAAACTGTGCCACTTTTAGAAGTCATGCCAATAGAACATGATTTTTGAGGATTGAGAGAACTAATTAAGCTGAACAGGGCGGGCACAAGTTTAGTGCAGTTTCCATTTATTTTTTTTCATTGTGAACTTGCATACATCCTTTTTGAACAGACCACCGAAACGGACATTTGAGTATAAAAAAACATAAAAACGTAACGAATCGAATTAATTCCAAATAAAGATTTGCTTGGGTATAAAGTATAATATAGTTGTTGATTTTTTTGTAAAAAGAAATTAAATTAGAGCATTATTTAGGAATTTATATTAATTGAAAAATTTTTTGGCACTATATGACAATGACCCACCTACCACACCACCTACCTACCTACCCACTGGCCTGCAAAACTAAGTATAAAATTTAAATTACTTTTTAACTGCTTTTTAAGTACACAAGATATACTTTCGAAATAAAAAGGACTCGAAAAAGAGTATAATTTTGTATATAAAAACTTCATAGTAGTTAACCTTATTTTATGAAACGGCTGAAAAAAACTTTAGAAACAAAAAAAATCCTTTTCTAATTACAATTTTACCATTCATTTACTTGTTTCTGTTTTTGTTTTAAAAAAAATTCTTGTTCGATGAGTCATGTATGATGAGTCGGGCATGTCGCTTGTCGCTGTCGCATGTCGCTGTCGCTTGTCGCTGTCGCATGTCGCATGTTGCTGTCGCATGTCGCATGTTGCTGTCGCATGTCGCTTGTCGCTGTCGCATGTCGCATGTCGCTTGTCGCTGTCACTGTCGCATGTCGCTGTCGCATGTCGCTGTCGCATGTCGCATGTCGCTGTCGCATGTCGCTTGTCGCTGTCGCATGTCGCTTGTCGCTGTCGCTTGTCGCTGTCGCATGTCGCTGTCGCTTGTCGCTGACGCTTGTCGCTGTCGCATGTCGCTTGTCGCTGTAGCATGTCGCTTATCGCTGTCGCATGTCGCTGTCGCTTGTCGCTTGTCGCATGTCACTTGTCGCTGTCGCTTGTCGCTGTCGCTGTCGCAGGTCGCTGTCGCTGTCGCATGTCGCTTGTCGCTGTCGCATGTCGCATGTCGCTGTCGCATGTCGCTTGTCGCTGTCGCTGTCGCTTGTCGCTGTCGCTTGTTGCTGTCGCTTCGATAGAAATATGAACCACCTAAAAGACACGCTACTCGTGTAACATGTGACAATCGTTGTTAAATAAAAAACTGTGCCACTTTTAGAAGTCATGCCAATAGAACATGATTTTTGAGGATTGAGAGAACTAATTAAGCTGAACAGGGCGGGCACAAGTTTAGTGCAGTTTCCATTTTTTTTTTTTCATTGTGAACTTGCATACATCCTTTTTGAACAGACCACCGAAACGGACATTTGAGTATAAAAAAACATAAAAACGTAACGAATCGAATTAATTCCAAATAAAGATTTAATTGGGTATATAGTTGTTGATTTTTTGTAAAAAGAAATTAAATTAGAGCATTATTTAGGAATTTATATGAATTGAACAATTTTTTGGCACTATATGACAATGACCCACCTACCACACCACCTACCTACCTACCCACTGGCCTGCAAAACTAAGTATAAAATTTCAATTACTTTTTAACTGCTTTTCAAGTACACAAGATATACTATCGAAATAAAAAGGACTCGAAAAAGAGTATAATTTTGTATATAAAAACTTCATAGTAGTTAACCTTATTTTATGAAACGGCTGAAAAAAACTTTAGAAACAAAAAAAATCCAGATTTCAATTTTTTGGGCAGATTTCAATTCCTAGGCAGATTTGACGTCAGCACATGCGAAAGGGAGCCAGAGTCTAGGTCTGCAATAACTTTAGCTGCTTGCGGTACAATTACTTTTTCGTAAAAATTTTTTGGCAGATTTCTTCAATTTTTTTGCAGATTTCAATTTTTGGGCAGATTTAAATTTTTGGCAGATTTCTATTTTTTGGCAGATTTCAATTTTTGGGCAGATTTCAATTTTTTGACAGATTTCGATTTTTGGGCAGATTTCAATTCCTAGGCAGATTTTAATTTTTGGGCAGATTTCAATTTTTTGGCCAGATTTCAATTCCTAGGCAGATTTGACGTCAGCACATGCGAAAGGGAGCCAGAGTCTAGGTCTGCAATAACTTTAGCTGCTTGCGGAACAATTACTTTTTCGTAAAAAATTTTTGGCAGATTTCTTAAATTTTTTGGCAGATTTCAATTTTTGGGCAGATTTAAATTTTTGGCAGATTTCTATTTTTTGGCAGATTTCAATTTTTGGGCAGATTTCAATTTTTTGACAGATTTCGATTTCTGGGCAGATTTCAATTCCTAGGCAGATTTCAATTTTTGGGCAGATTTCAATTTTTTGGCCAGATTTCAATTCCTAGGCAGATTTGACGTCAGCACATGCGAAAGGGAGCCAGAGTCTAGGTCTAGGTCTGTCGAAAAAGAGTATAATTTTGTATATAAAAACTTCATAGTAGTTAACCTTATTTTATGAAACGGCTGAAAAAAACTTTAGAAACAAAAAAAAATCCAGATTTCAATTTTTTGGGCAGATTTCAATTCCTAGGCAGATTTGACGTCAGCACATGCGAAAGGGAGCCAGAGTCTAGGTCTGCAATAACTTTAGCTGCTTGCGGTACAATTACTTTTTCGTAAAATTTTTTTGGCAGATTTCTTCAATTTTTTTGCAGATTTCAATTTTTGGGCAGATTTAAATTTTTGGCAGATTTCTATTTTTTGGCAGATTTCAATTTTTGGGCAGATTTCAATTTTTTGACAGATTTCGATTTTTGGGCAGATTTCAATTCCTAGGCAGATTTCAATTTTTGGGCAGATTTCAATTTTTTGGCCAGATTTCAATTCCTAGGCAGATTTGACGTCAGCACATGCGAAAGGGAGCCAGAGTCTAGGTCTGCAATAACTTTAGCTGCTTGCGGTACAATTACTTTTTCGTAAAAATTTTTTGGCAGATTTCTTAAATTTTTTGGCAGATTTCAATTTTTGGGCAGATTTCAATTTTTGGGCAGATTTCAATTTTTTGGCAGATTTCAATTTTTGGGCAGATTTCAATTCCTAGGCAGATTTCAATTTTTTGGCAGATTTAAATTTTTGGGCAGATTTAAATTTTTGGGCAGATTATAATTTTTTGGCAGATTTCAATTTTTTGGCAGATTTCAATTTTTTGGCAGATTTCAATTTTATTACAGATTTAAATTTTTGGGCAGATTTCAATTTTTTGGGCAGATTTCAATTCCTAGGCAGATTTCAATTTTTGGGCAGATTTCAATTTTTGGCAGATTTAAATTTATTGGCAGATTTTAATTTTTGGTCAGATTTCAATTCCTAGGCAGATTTCAATTTTTGGGCAGATTTCAATTTTTTGGCAGATTTCAATTTTTGGGCAGATTTCAATTCCTAGGCAGATTTCAATTTTTGGGCAGATTTCAATTTTTTGGCAGATTTCAATTTTTGTGCAGATTTAAATTTATTGGCAGATTTTAATTTTTGGTCAGATTTCAATTCCTAGGCAGATTTCAATTTTTGGGCAGATTTCAATTTTTTGGCAGATTTCAATTTTTGGGCAGATTTCAATTCCTCGGCAGATTTCAATTCCTAGGCAGATTTTCAATTTTTGGGCAGATTTAAATTTTTGGGCAGATTTCAATTTTTTGGCAGATTTCAATTTCTGGGCAGATTTCAATTCCTAGGCAGATTTCAATTTTTGGGCAGATTTCAATTTTTTGGCAGATTTCAATTTTTGGGCAGATTTCAATTTTTTGGCAGATTTCAATTTTTGGGCAGATTTCAATTCCTAGGCAGATTTCAATTCCTAGGCAGATTTCAATTTTTGGGCAGATTTCAATTTACTGGCTGATTTCAATTTTTGGGCAGATTTCAATTTTTAGCAGATTTCAATTTTTTGTCAGATTTCAATTTTTGTGCAGATTTAAATTTATTGGCAGATTTCAATTTATTGGCAGATTTTAATTTTTGGTCAGATTTCAATTCCTAGGCAGATTTCAATTTTTGGGCAGATTTCAATTCCTAGGCAGATTTCAATTTTTGGGCAGACTTCAATTTTTGGGCAGATTTCTATTTTTCGGCAGATTTCAATTTTTTGGCAGATTTCAATTTCTGGGCAGATTTCAATTCCTAGGCAGATTTCAATTTTTGGGCAGATTTCAATTTATTGTCAGATTTCAATTTTTGTGCAGATTTAAATTTATTGGCAGATTTCAATTTATTGGCAGATTTTAATTTTTGGTCAGATTTCAATTCCTAGGCAGATTTCAATTTCTGGGCAGATTTCAATTCCTAGGCAGATTTCAATTTTTGGGCAGATTTCAATTTTTTGGCAGATTTCAATTCCAAAGCAGATTTTCAATTTTTGGGCAGATTTCAATTTTTGGGCAGATTTCAATTTTTGGGCAGATTTCAAATTTTGAGCAGAAAAAAAGTTTGTAGTATGTTCGATGTAAAATTGTAAATGCCAGAGAGCTATTAAGAGTATTTAATTAAGAATGGATGTAGACATAATATCTAATTCTTCTTCTTCTTATCGTGTGGGCAGCAAGCCCCCACTGAGAGAAAACTTCACTTGTTATTACTTGTTTAAAAATTCACTAATTATTAAATAAATATTTGCAGATCCCACGACAACAAAAGTTTTGTAATAAGAAGGAGTCGTTTTTAGTTATTGTATTTAGTAATTAGTGTAGTGAGCGTTTAGTAATTTTTAACGCACAATACTAATTCTCAAAACGATGACGTCATTATGACGTCACAGTTAAGACAAAATGTTTTGTAATTTCTAAAATGAAACAGTAATCCTCCAAATTTTGATGTACAGAATATACAAACCGTTTTGTAAAAACATGGAGTCGTTCATTATCTACAAATAAAACGATAGCACTAACTAGTTGTCTTTAAACTGAATTTTAGAAACTACTTTACGATATCTACGATGTCTTACTTGATTTTACTAAACGATTATTTAAATGCAATTGAACGTTTTGTAAATACTAGTTTGCACTTTTATAATTTCGAAACATAGTGCTTGTTATTACTAAACAATTTAGTGTTTTTTAGAAAATGCAGTCTGATTTCTAGCTTGTACTTTTACAATTTCTAATGAGTTCCTACTTGATATTACTAAACAATGATTTCAATTTTTGGGCAGATTTCAATTTTTGGGCAGATTTCAATTCCTAGGCAGATTTCAATTTTTGGCCAGTTTTCAATTTATTGGCAGATTTAAATTTTTGGGCAGATTTCAATTCCTAGGCAGATTACAATTTTTGGGCAGATTTCAATTTTTGGGCAGATTTCAAATTTTGAGCAGATTTCAATTCCTAGGCAGATTTCATTTTTGGGCAGATTTCCATTTCTCGGGCAGATTTCAATTCCTAGACAGATTTCAATTTTTGGGCAGATTTCAATTTCTTGGGCAGATTTCAATTCCTAGACAGATTTCAATTTTTGGGCAGATTTCAATTTCTTGGGCAGATTTCAATTCCTAAGCAGATTTCAATTTTTGGGCAGATTTCAATTTTTGGGCAGATTTAAATTTTTGGGTAGATTTCAATTCCTAGGCAGATTTCAATTTTTGGGCAGATTTCAATTTTTTGGCAGATTTCAATTTTTGGGCAGATTTCAATTCCAAAGCAGATTTTCAATTTTTGGGCAGATTTCAATTTTTGGGCAGATATCAATTCCTAGGCAGATTTCAATTTTTGGGCAGATTTCAATTTCTTGGCAGATTTAAATTTTTGGGAAGATTTCAATTCCTAGGCAGATTTCAATTTTTGGGCAGATTTCAATTTTTTAGCAGATTTCAATTTTTGGGCAGATTTCAATTCCAAAGCAGATTTTCAATTTTTGGGCAGATTTCAATTTTTGGGCAGATTTCAATTCCTAGGCAGATTTCAATTTTTGGGCAGATTTCAATTTCTTGGCAGATTTAAATTTTTGGGCAGATTTCAATTCCTAGGCAGATTTCAATTTTTGGGCAGATTTCAATTTTTGGGCAGATTTCGATTTTTGGGCAGATTTCAATTCCTAGGCAGATTTCAATTTTTGGGCAGATTTCAATTTTTTGGCCAGATTTCAATTCCTAGGCAGATTTGACGTCAGCACATGCGAAAGGGAGCCAGAGTCTAGGTCTGCAATAACTTTAGCTGCTTGCGGTACAATTACTTTTTCGTAAAAATTTTTTGGCAGATTTCTTAAATTTTTTGGCAGATTTCAATTTTTGGGCAGATTTCAATTTTTGGGCAGATTTCAATTTTTTGGCAGATTTCAATTTTTGGGCAGATTTCAATTCCTAGGCAGATTTCAATTTTTTGGCAGATTTAAATTTTTGGGCAGATTTAAATTTTTGGGCAGATTATAATTTTTTGGCAGATTTCAATTTTTTGGCAGATTTCAATTTTTTGGCAGATTTCAATTTTATTACAGATTTAAATTTTTGGGCAGATTTCAATTTTTTGGGCAGATTTCAATTCCTAGGCAGATTTCAATTTTTGGGCAGATTTCAATTTTTGGCAGATTTAAATTTATTGGCAGATTTTAATTTTTGGTCAGATTTCAATTCCTAGGCAGATTTCAATTTTTGGGCAGATTTCAATTTTTTGGCAGATTTCAATTTTTGGGCAGATTTCAATTCCTAGGCAGATTTCAATTTTTGGGCAGATTTCAATTTTTTGGCAGATTTCAATTTTTGTGCAGATTTAAATTTATTGGCAGATTTTAATTTTTGGTCAGATTTCAATTCCTAGGCAGATTTCAATTTTTGGGCAGATTTCAATTTTTTGGCAGATTTCAATTTTTGGGCAGATTTCAATTCCTAGGCAGATTTCAATTCCTAGGCAGATTTTCAATTTTTGGGCAGATTTAAATTTTTGGGCAGATTTCAATTTTTGGGCAGATTTCAATTTCTGGGCAGATTTCAATTCCTAGGCAGATTTCAATTTTTGGGCAGATTTCAATTTTTTGGCAGATTTCAATTTTTGGGCAGATTTCAATTTGATGGCTGATTTCAATTTTTGGGCAGATTTCAATTTTTTGGCAGATTTCAATTCCTAGGCAGATTTCAATTTTTGGGCAGATTTCAATTTACTGGCTGATTTCAATTTTTGGGCAGATTTCAATTTTTAGCAGATTTCAATTTTTTGTCAGATTTCAATTTTTGTGCAGATTTAAATTTATTGGCAGATTTCAATTTATTGGCAGATTTTAATTTTTGGTCAGATTTCAATTCCTAGGCAGATTTCAATTTTTGGGCAGATTTCAATTCCTAGGCAGATTTCAATTTTTGGGCAGACTTCAATTTTTGGGCAGATTTCTATTTTTCGGCAGATTTCAATTTTTTGGCAGATTTCAATTTCTGGGCAGATTTCAATTCCTAGGCAGATTTCAATTTTTGGGCAGATTTCAATTTATTGTCAGATTTCAATTTTTGTGCAGATTTAAATTTATTGGCAGATTTCAATTTATTGGCAGATTTTAATTTTTGGTCAGATTTCAATTCCTAGGCAGATTTCAATTTCTGGGCAGATTTCAATTCCTAGGCAGATTTCAATTTTTGGGCAGATTTCAATTTTTTGGCAGATTTCAATTCCAAAGCAGATTTTCAATTTTTGGGCAGATTTCAATTTATTGGCAGATTTCAATTTATTGGCAGATTTTAATTTTTGGTCAGATTTCAATTCCTAGGCAGATTTCAATTTCTGGGCAGATTTCAATTCCTAGGCAGATTTCAATTTTTGGGCAGATTTCAATTTTTTGGCAGATTTCAATTCCTAGGCAGATTTCAATTTCTGGGCAGATTTCAATTCCTAGGCAGATTTCAATTTTTGGGCAGATTTCAATTTTTTGGCAGATTTCAATTCCAAAGCAGATTTTCAATTTTTGTGCAGATTTAAATTTATTGGCAGATTTCAATTTATTGGCAGATTTTAATTTTTGGTCAGATTTCAATTCCTAGGCAGATTTCAATTTCTGGGCAGATTTCAATTCCTAGGCAGATTTCAATTTTTGGGCAGATTTCAATTTTTTGGCAGATTTCAATTCCAAAGCAGATTTTCAATTTTTGGGCAGATTTCAATTCCTGGGCAGATTTCAATTTTTGGGCAGATTTCAATTTTTGGGCAGATTTCAATTTTTGGGCAGATTTCAAATTTTGAGCAGAAAAAAAGTTTGTAGTATGTTCGATGTAAAATTGTAAATGCCAGAGAGCTATTAAGAGTATTTAATTAAGAATGGATGTAGACATAATATCTAATTCTTCTTCTTCTTATCGTGTGGGCAGCAAGCCCCCACTGAGAGAAAACTTCACTTGTTATTACTTGTTTAAAAATTCACTAATTATTAAATAAATATTTGCAGATCCCACGACAACAAAAGTTTTGTAATAAGAAGGAGTCGTTTTTAGTTATTGTATTTAGTAATTAGTGTAGTGAGCGTTTAGTAATTTTTAACGCACAATACTAATTCTCAAAACGATGACGTCATTATGACGTCACAGTTAAGACAAAATGTTTTGTAATTTCTAAAATGAAACAGTAATCCTCCAAATTTTGATGTACAGAATATACAAACCGTTTTGTAAAAACATGGAGTCGTTCATTATCTACAAATAAAACGATAGCACTAACTAGTTGTCTTTAAACTGAATTTTAGAAACTACTTTACGATATCTACGATGTCTTACTTGATTTTACTAAACGATTATTTAAATGCAATTGAACGTTTTGTAAATACTAGTTTGCACTTTTATAATTTCGAAACATAGTGCTTGTTATTACTAAACAATTTAGTGTTTTTTAGAAAATGCAGTCTGATTTCTAGCTTGTACTTTTACAATTTCTAATGAGTTCCTACTTGATATTACTAAACAATGATTTCAATTTTTGGGCAGATTTCAATTTTTGGGCAGATTTCAATTCCTAGGCAGATTTCAATTTTTGGCCAGTTTTCAATTTATTGGCAGATTTAAATTTTTGGGCAGATTTCAATTCCTAGGCAGATTACAATTTTTGGGCAGATTTCAATTTTTGGGCAGATTTCAAATTTTGAGCAGATTTCAATTCCTAGGCAGATTTCATTTTTGGGCAGATTTCCATTTATCGGGCAGATTTCAATTCCTAGACAGATTTCAATTTTTGGGCAGATTTCAATTTCTTGGGCAGATTTCAATTCCTAGACAGATTTCAATTTTTGGGCAGATTTCAATTTCTTGGGCAGATTTCAATTCCTAAGCAGATTTCAATTTTTGGGCAGATTTCAATTTTTGGGCAGATTTAAATTTTTGGGCAGATTTCAATTCCTAGGCAGATTTCAATTTTTGGGCAGATTTCAATTTTTTGGCAGATTTCAATTTTTGGGCAGATTTCAATTCCAAAGCAGATTTTCAATTTTTGGGCAGATTTCAATTTTTGGGCAGATATCAATTCCTAGGCAGATTTCAATTTTTGGGCAGATTTCAATTTCTTGGCAGATTTAAATTTTTGGGTAGATTTCAATTCCTAGGCAGATTTCAATTTTTGGGCAGATTTCAATTTTTTAGCAGATTTCAATTTTTGGGCAGATTTCAATTCCAAAGCAGATTTTCAATTTTTGGGCAGATTTCAATTTTTGGGCAGATTTCAATTCCTAGGCAGATTTCAATTTTTGGGCAGATTTCAATTTCTTGGCAGATTTAAATTTTTGGGCAGATTTCAATTTTTTGGCAGATTTCAATTTCTGGGCAGATTTCAATTCCTAGGCAGATTTCAATTTTTGGGCAGATTTCAATTTTTTGGCAGATTTCAATTTTTGGGCAGATTTCAATTTTTTGGCAGATTTCAATTTTTGGGCAGATTTCAATTCCTAGGCAGATTTCAATTCCTAGGCAGATTTCAATTTTTGGGCAGATTTCAATTTACTGGCTGATTTCAATTTTTGGGCAGATTTCAATTTTTAGCAGATTTCAATTTTTTGTCAGATTTCAATTTTTGTGCAGATTTAAATTTATTGGCAGATTTCAATTTATTGGCAGATTTTAATTTTTGGTCAGATTTCAATTCCTAGGCAGATTTCAATTTTTGGGCAGATTTCAATTCCTAGGCAGATTTCAATTTTTGGGCAGACTTCAATTTTTGGGCAGATTTCTATTTTTCGGCAGATTTCAATTTTTTGGCAGATTTCAATTTCTGGGCAGATTTCAATTCCTAGGCAGATTTCAATTTTTGGGCAGATTTCAATTTATTGTCAGATTTCAATTTTTGTGCAGATTTAAATTTATTGGCAGATTTCAATTTATTGGCAGATTTTAATTTTTGGTCAGATTTCAATTCCTAGGCAGATTTCAATTTCTGGGCAGATTTCAATTCCTAGGCAGATTTCAATTTTTGGGCAGATTTCAATTTTTTGGCAGATTTCAATTCCAAAGCAGATTTTCAATTTTTGGGCAGATTTCAATTCCTGGGCAGATTTCAATTTTTGGGCAGATTTCAATTTTTGGGCAGATTTCAATTTTTGGGCAGATTTCAAATTTTGAGCAGAAAAAATGTTTGTAGTATGTTCGATGTAAAATTGTAAATGCCAGAGAGCTATTAAGAGTATTTAATTAAGAATGGATGTAGACATAATATCTAATTCTTCTTCTTCTTATCGTGTGGGCAGCAAGCCCCCACTGAGAGAAAACTTCACTTGTTATTACTTGTTTAAAAATTCACTAATTATTAAATAAATATTTGCAGATCCCACGACAACAAAAGTTTTGTAATAAGGAGTCGTTTTTAGTTATTGTATTTAGTAATTAGTGTAGTGAGCGTTTAGTAATTTTTAACGCACAATACTAATTCTCAAAACGATGACGTCATTATGACGTCACAGTTAAGACAAAATGTTTTGTAATTTCTAAAATGAAACAGTAATCCTCCAAATTTTGATGTACAGAATATACAAACCGTTTTGTAAAAACATGGAGTCGTTCATTATCTACAAATAAAACGATAGCACTAACTAGTTGTCTTTAAACTGAATTTTAGAAACTACTTTACGATATCTACGATGTCTTACTTGATTTTACTAAACGATTATTTAAATGCAATTGAACGTTTTGTAAATACTAGTTTGCACTTTTATAATTTCGAAACATAGTGCTTGTTATTACTAAACAATTTAGTGTTTTTTAGAAAATGCAGTCTGATTTCTAGCTTGTACTTTTACAATTTCTAATGAGTTCCTACTTGATATTACTAAACAATGATTTCAATTTTTGGGCAGATTTCAATTTTTGGGCAGATTTCAATTCCTAGGCAGATTTCAATTTTTGGCCAGTTTTCAATTTATTGGCAGATTTAAATTTTTGGGCAGATTTCAATTCCTAGGCAGATTACAATTTTTGGGCAGATTTCAATTTTTGGGCAGATTTCAAATTTTGAGCAGATTTCAATTCCTAGGCAGATTTCATTTTTGGGCAGATTTCCATTTCTCGGGCAGATTTCAATTCCTAGACAGATTTCAATTTTTGGGCAGATTTCAATTTCTTGGGCAGATTTCAATTCCTAAGCAGATTTCAATTTTTGGGCAGATTTCAATTTTTGGGCAGATTTAAATTTTTGGGTAGATTTCAATTCCTAGGCAGATTTCAATTTTTGGGCAGATTTCAATTTTTTGGCAGATTTAAATTTTTGGGCAGATTTCAATTCCAAAGCAGATTTTCAATTTTTGGGCAGATTTCAATTTTTGGGCAGATATCAATTCCTAGGCAGATTTCAATTTTTGGGCAGATTTCAATTTCTTGGCAGATTTAAATTTTTGGGTAGATTTCAATTCCTAGGCAGATTTCAATTTTTGGGCAGATTTCAATTTTTTAGCAGATTTCAATTTTTGGGCAGATTTCAATTCCAAAGCAGATTTTCAATTTTTGGGCAGATTTCAATTTTTGGGCAGATTTCAATTCCTAGGCAGATTTCAATTTTTGGGCAGATTTCAATTTCTTGGCAGATTTAAATTTTTGGGCAGATTTCAATTCCTAGGCAGATTTCAATTTTTGGGCAGATTTCAATTTTTGGGCAGATTTCGATTTTTGGGCAGATTTCAATTCCTAGGCAGATTTCAATTTTTGGGCAGATTTCAATTTTTTGGCCAGATTTCAATTCCTAGGCAGATTTGACGTCAGCACATGCGAAAGGGAGCCAGAGTCTAGGTCTGCAATAACTTTAGCTGCTTGCGGTACAATTACTTTTTCGTAAAAATTTTTTGGCAGATTTCTTAAATTTTTTGGCAGATTTCAATTTTTGGGCAGATTTCAATTTTTGGGCAGATTTCAATTTTTTGGCAGATTTCAATTTTTGGGCAGATTTCAATTCCTAGGCAGATTTCAATTTTTTGGCAGATTTAAATTTTTGGGCAGATTTAAATTTTTGGGCAGATTATAATTTTTTGGCAGATTTCAATTTTTTGGCAGATTTCAATTTTTTGGCAGATTTCAATTTTATTACAGATTTAAATTTTTGGGCAGATTTCAATTTTTTGGGCAGATTTCAATTCCTAGGCAGATTTCAATTTTTGGGCAGATTTCAATTTTTGGCAGATTTAAATTTATTGGCAGATTTTAATTTTTGGTCAGATTTCAATTCCTAGGCAGATTTCAATTTTTGGGCAGATGTCAATTTTTTGGCAGATTTCAATTTTTGGGCAGATTTCAATTCCTAGGCAGATTTCAATTTTTGGGCAGATTTCAATTTTTTGGCAGATTTCAATTTTTGTGCAGATTTAAATTTATTGGCAGATTTTAATTTTTGGTCAGATTTCAATTCCTAGGCAGATTTCAATTTTTGGGCAGATTTCAATTTTTTGGCAGATTTCAATTTTTGGGCAGATTTCAATTCCTAGGCAGATTTCAATTCCTAGGCAGATTTTCAATTTTTGGGCAGATTTAAATTTTTGGGCAGATTTCATTTTTTGGCAGATTTCAATTTCTGGGCAGATTTCAATTCCTAGGCAGATTTCAATTTTTGGGCAGATTTCAATTTTTTGGCAGATTTCAATTTTTGGGCAGATTTCAATTTTTTGGCAGATTTCAATTTTTGGGCAGATTTCAATTCCTAGGCAGATTTCAATTCCTAGGCAGATTTCAATTTTTGGGCAGATTTCAATTTACTGGCTGATTTCAATTTTTGGGCAGATTTCAATTTTTAGCAGATTTCAATTTTTTGTCAGATTTCAATTTTTGTGCAGATTTAAATTTATTGGCAGATTTCAATTTATTGGCAGATTTTAATTTTTGGTCAGATTTCAATTCCTAGGCAGATTTCAATTTTTGGGCAGATTTCAATTCCTAGGCAGATTTCAATTTTTGGGCAGATTTCAATTTTTGGGCAGATTTCTATTTTTCGGCAGATTTCAATTTTTTGGCAGATTTCAATTTCTGGGCAGATTTCAATTCCTAGGCAGATTTCAATTTTTGGGCAGATTTCAATTTATTGTCAGATTTCAATTTTTGTGCAGATTTAAATTTATTGGCAGATTTCAATTTATCGGCAGATTTTAATTTTTGGTCAGATTTCAATTCCTAGGCAGATTTCAATTTCTGGGCAGATTTCAATTCCTAGGCAGATTTCAATTTTTGGGCAGATTTCAATTTTTTGGCAGATTTCAATTCCAAAGCAGATTTTCAATTTTTGGGCAGATTTCAATTCCTGGGCAGATTTCAATTTTTGGGCAGATTTCAATTTTTGGGCAGATTTCAATTTTTGGGCAGATTTCAAATTTTGAGCAGAAAAAAAGTTTGTAGTATGTTCGATGTAAAATTGTAAATGCCAGAGAGCTATTAAGAGTATTTAATTAAGAATGGATGTAGACATAATATCTAATTCTTCTTCTTCTTATCGTGTGGGCAGCAAGCCCCCACTGAGAGAAAACTTCACTTGTTATTACTTGTTTAAAAATTCACTAATTATTAAATAAATATTTGCAGATCCCACGACAACAAAAGTTTTGTAATAAGAAGGAGTCGTTTTTAGTTATTGTATTTAGTAATTAGTGTAGTGAGCGTTTAGTAATTTTTAACGCACAATACTAATTCTCAAAACGATGACGTCATTATGACGTCACAGTTAAGACAAAATGTTTTGTAATTTCTAAAATGAAACAGTAATCCTCCAAATTTTGATGTACAGAATATACAAACCGTTTTGTAAAAACATGGAGTCGTTCATTATCTACAAATAAAACGATAGCACTAACTAGTTGTCTTTAAAATGAATTTTAGAAACTACTTTACGATATCTACGATGTCTTACTTGATTTTACTAAACGATTATTTAAATGCAATTGAACGTTTTGTAAATACTAGTTTGCACTTTTATAATTTCGAAACATAGTGCTTGTTATTACTAAACAATTTAGTGTTTTTTAGAAAATGCAGTCTGATTTCTAGCTTGTACTTTTACAATTTCTAATGAGTTCCTACTTGATATTACTAAACAATGATTTCAATTTTTGGGCAGATTTCAATTTTTGGGCAGATTTCAATTCCTAGGCAGATTTCAATTTTTGGACAGTTTTCAATTTATTGGCAGATTTAAATTTTTGGGCAGATTTCAATTCCTAGGCAGATTACAATTTTTGGGCAGATTTCAATTTTTGGGCAGATTTCAAATTTTGAGCAGATTTCAATTCCTAGGCAGATTTCAATTTTTGGGCAGATTTCCATTTCTCGGGCAGATTTCAATTCCTAGACAGATTTCAATTTTTGGGCAGATTTCAATTTCTTGGGCAGATTTCAATTCCTAGACAGATTTCAATTTTTGGGCAGATTTCAATTTCTTGGGCAGATTTCAATTCCTAAGCAGATTTCAATTTTTGGGCAGATTTCAATTTTTGGGCAGATTTAAATTTTTGGGTAGATTTCAATTCCTAGGCAGATTTCAATTTTTGGGCAGATTTCAATTTTTTGGCAGATTTCAATTTTTGGGCAGATTTCAATTCCAAAGCAGATTTTCAATTTTTGGGCAGATTTCAATTTTTGGGCAGATATCAATTCCTAGGCAGATTTCAATTTTTGGGCAGATTTCAATTTCTTGGCAGATTTAAATTTTTGGGCAGATTTCAATTCCTAGGCAGATTTCAATTTTTGGGCAGATTTCAATTTTTTAGCAGATTTCAATTTTTGGGCAGATTTCAATTCCAAAGCAGATTTTCAATTTTTGGGCAGATTTCAATTTTTGGGCAGATTTCAATTCCTAGGCAGATTTCAATTTTTGGGCAGATTTCAATTTCTTGGCAGATTTAAATTTTTGGGCAGATTTCAATTCCTAGGCAGATTTCAATTTTTGGGCAGATTTCAATTTTTGGGCAGATTTCAAATTTTGAGCAGATTTCAATTCCTACGCAGATTTCATTTTTGGGCAGATTTTAATTTCCTGGGCAGATTTCAACTCCTAGGCAGATTTCAATTTTTGGGCAGATTTCAATTTCTTGGGCAGATTTCAATTCCTAAGCAGATTTCAATTTTTGGGCAGATTTCAATTCCTAGGCAGATCTCAATTTTTAGGCAGATTTCAATTTCTTGGCAGATTTAAATTTTTGGGCAGATTTCAATTCCTAGGCAGATTTTAATTTTTGGGCAGATTTCAATTTTTGGGCAGATTTCAATTCCTAGGCAGATTTCAATTTTTGGGCAGATTTCAATTTCTTGGCAGATTTAAATTTTTGGGCATATTTCAATTTGTTGGCTGATTTCAATTTTTGGGCAGATTTCAATTTATTGGCAGATGTTAATTTTTGGTCAGATTTCAATTCCTAGGCAGATTTCAATTTTTGGGCAGATTTCAATTCCTAGGCAGATTTCAATTCCTAGGCAGATTTTCAATTTTTGGGCAGATTTCAATTACTAGGCAGACTTCAATTTTTGGGCAGATTTCAATTTTTGGGCAGATTTCAATTTTTTGGCAGATTTCAATTTCTGGGCAGATTTCAATTCCTAGGCAGATTTTCAATTCATAGTTAATACGAATCAAACGAACCCAAACACGATGGGGTTGTGTCGTTTTATTGCAGAGTTCCTATGGCCACCTTCCAGCTGGCCATAGCTGGCCTGGCTGGCTTCCTTCCATCAGATCAGCTCCATGTCATAATAATATTGCATTGTCACGCGATGTTCACAAATTTCACATGCATGAAAAATTTCAAAAAAATTTGAGAAAAGGTCAATCGGACACCGGGAAGTGGGTCATATTTAATATTTCAATTTCATCCATTTCAATTGATTCCATTTCCTAGGCAGATTTCAATTTTTGGGCAGATTTTAATTTTTGGGCAGATTTCAATTTTTGGGCAGATTTCAATTCCTTGGCAGATTTCAATTTTTGGGCAGATTTCAATTTCTTGGCAGATTTAAATTTTTGGGCAGATTTCAATTTATTGGCTGATTTCAATTTTTGGGCAGATTTCAATTTTTGGCAGATTTCAATTTTTGGGCAGATTTCAATTCCTAGGCAGATTTCAATTTTTGGGCAGATTTCAATTTTTGGGCAGATTTCGATTTTTGGGCAGATTTCAATTTTTGGGCAGATTTCAATTTTTGGGCAGATTTCAATTTTTGGGCAGATTTCAAATTTTGGGCAGATTTCAATTCCTAGGCAGATTTCATTTTTGGGCAGATTTTAATTTCTTGGGCAGATTTCAATTCCTAGGCAGATTTCAATTTTTGGGCAGATTTCAATTTCTTGGGCAGATTTCAATTCCTAAGCAGATTTCAATTTTTGGGCAGATTTCAATTTTTGGGCAGATTTCAATTTTTGGGCAGATTTCAATTTTTGGGCAGATTTCAATTTTTGGGCAGATTTTAATTCCTAGGCAGATTTAAATTTTTGGGCAGATTTCAATTTCTTGGCAGATTTCAATTTTTGGGCAGATTTCAATTTTTTGGCAGATTTCAATTTTTGGGCAGATTTCAATTCCTAGGCAGATTTCAATTTTTGGGCAGATTTCAATTTTTGGGCAGATTTTAATTCCTAGGCAGATTTCAATGTTTGGGCTGATTTCAATTTTTGGGCAGATATTCAATTTTTGGGCAGATTTCAATTCCTAGGCAGATTTAAATTTTTGGTCAGATTTAAATTCCTAGGCAGATTTCAATTTTCGGGCAGATTTCAATTCCTAGGCAGATTTTCAATTTTTGCGCAGATTTCAATTCCTAGGCAGATTTAAATTGTTGGCAGATTTCAATTTTTTGGCAGATTTCAATTTGTTGGCAGATTTCAATTTGTTAGCAGATTTCAATTTGTTGGCAGATTTCAATTTGTTGGCAGATTTCAATTTTATGGCAGATTTCAATTAGTTGGCAGATTTCAATTTCTGGGCAATTCAATTCAATTTCTGCCTAAGAATTGAAATCTGCCAACAAATTGAAATCTGCCAACAAATTGAAATCTGCCTAAGAATTGAAATCTGCCAACAAATTGAAATCTGCCAAAAAATTGAAATCTGCCAAAAAATTGAAATCTGCCAACAAATTGAAATCTACCAACAAATTGAAATCTGCCAAAAAGGAAAATGACACATTCCGTTTCGCCTTTTATAAGGATTATAGGCATGAGATGATTGTTATAATTCATTATGTAATTTAATAACTCTTCTCTCTGTAAATCTGCCAAAAAATTTAAATCTGCCTAAGAATTGAAATCTGCTAAAAAAATGAAAATATCTGACTAAGAATTGAAATCTGCCAATAAATTGAAATCTGCCAAAAAACTAAAATCTGCCTAAGAATTGAAATCTGCCAAAAAATTAAAATCTGCCAAAAAATTGAAATCTGCCTAAGAATTGAAATCTGCCAAAAAAATGAAATCTGCCAAAAAATTGAAATCTGCCAAAAAATTGAAAAAATCTGCTTAAGAATTGAAATCTTCACTGTGTCAAATCTTCATAATCTGCCAAAAAATTGAAATCTGTCAAAAAATTGAAATCTGCCTAAGAATTTAAATCTGCCAAAAAAATGAAATCTGCCAAAAAATTGAAATCTGCCAAATAATTGAAAAATACTGCCTAAGAATTGAAATCTGCCAATCATCCACATTGGCTAGACTCTACATTGGACAGACTCTTCATTGGACAGACTCTACATTGGACAGACTCTACATTGGACAGACTCTACATTGGACAGACTCTACATTGGCTTGACTCTACATTGGCTAGACTCTTCATTGGACAGACTCTTCATTGGACAGACTCAACATTGGCCAGACTCAACATTGGCCAGACTCAACATTGGACAGACTCTACATTGGACAGACTCTACATTGGCTAGACTCTACATTGGTTAGACTCTACATTGGCTAGACTCAACATTGGACAGACTCTACATTGGACAGACTCTACATTGGCTAGACTCTACATTGGTTAGACTCTACATTGGCTAGACTCTACATTGGCTAGACTCTACATTGGCTAGACTCTACATTGGACAGACTCTTCATTGGACAGACACTACATTGGACAGACTCTACATTGGACAGACTCTACATTGGACAGACTCGACATTGGACAGACTCTACATTGGACAGACTCTACATTGGACAGACTCTACATTGGCTAGACTCTACATTGGTTAGACTCTACATTGGCTAGACTCTACATTGGCTAGACTCTACATTGGCTAGCCTCTACATTGGACAGCCTCTACATTGGACAGACTCTACATTGGACAGACTCTATATTGGTTAGACTCTACATTGGACAGACTCTATATTGGACAGACTCTACATTGGACAGACTCTATATTGGACAGACTCTACATTGGACAGACTCTACATTGGCTAGCCTCTACATTGGACAGCCTCTACATTGGACAGACTCTACATTGGACAGACTCTATATTGGTTAGACTCTACATTTGACAGACTCTATATTGGACAGACTCTACATTGGACAGACTCTACATTGGACAGACTCTACATTGGACAGACTCTACATTGGACAGACTCGACATTGGACAGACTCTACATTGGCTAGACTCTACATTGGCTAGACTCTACATTGGCTAGACTCTACATTGGACAGACTCTACATTGGACAGACTCTACATTGGACAGACTCTACATTGGCTAGCCTCTACATTGGACAGCCTCTACATTGGACAGACTCTACATTGGACAGACTCTATATTGGTTAGACTCTACATTTGACAGACTCTATATTGGACAGACTCTACATTGGACAGACTCTACATTGGACAGACTCTACATTGGACAGACTCTACATTGGACAGACTCGACATTGGACAGACTCTACATTGGACAGACTCTACATTGGACAGACTCTACATTGGACAGACTCTACATTGGACAGACTCTACATTGGCTTGACTCTACATTGGCTAGACTCTTCATTGGACAGACTCTTCATTGGACAGACTCAACATTGGCCAGACTCAACATTGGCCAGACTCAACATTGGACAGACTCTACATTGGACAGACTCTACATTGGCTAGACTCTACATTGGTTAGACTCTACATTGGCTAGACTCAACATTGGACAGACTCTACATTGGACAGACTCTACATTGGCTAGACTCTACATTGGTTAGACTCTACATTGGCTAGACTCAACATTGGACAGACTCTACATTGGACAGACTCTACATTGGCTAGACTCTACATTGGCTAGACTCTACATTGGACAGACTCTTCATTGGACAGACACTACATTGGCTAGACTCTACATTGGCTAGACTCTACATTGGCTAGACTCTACATTGGACAGACTCTATATTGGTTAGACTCTACATTGGCTAGCCTCTACATTGGACAGCCTCTATATTGGACAGACTCAACATTGGACAGACTCTACATTGGACAGACTCTACATTGGACAGACTCTACATTGGACAGACTCGACATTGGACAGACTCTACATTGGACAGACTCTACATTGGACAGACTCTACATTGGACAGACTCTACATTGGACAGACTCTACATTGGCTTGACTCTACATTGGCTAGACTCTTCATTGGACAGACTCTTCATTGGACAGACTCAACATTGGCCAGACTCAACATTGGCCAGACTCAACATTGGACAGACTCTACATTGGACAGACTCTACATTGGCTAGACTCAACATTGGTTAGACTCAACATTGGACAGACTCTACATTGGACAGACTCTTCATTGGACAGACACTACATTGGACAGACTCGACATTGGACAGACTCTACATTGGACAGACTCTACATTGGACAGACTCTTCATTGGACAGACACTACATTGGACAGACTCGACATTGGACAGACTCTACATTGGACAGACTCTACATTGGACAGACTCAATTCCTAGGCAGATTTCAATTTTTGGGCAGATTTCAATTTTTGGGCAGATTTCGATTTTTGGGCAGATTTCAATTCCTAGGCAGATTTCAATTTTTGGGCAGATTTCAATTTTTTGGCCAGATTTCAATTCCTAGGCAGATTTGACGTCAGCACATGCGAAAGGGAGCCAGAGTCTAGGTCTGCAATAACTTTAGCTGCTTGCGGTACAATTACTTTTTCGTAAAAATTTTTTGGCAGATTTCTTAAATTTTTTGGCAGATTTCAATTTTAGGGCAGATTTCAATTTTTGGGCAGATTTCAATTTTTTGGCAGATTTCAATTTTTGGGCAGATTTCAATTCCTAGGCAGATTTCAATTTTTTGGCAGATTTAAATTTTTGGGCAGATTTAAATTTTTGGGCAGATTATAATTTTTTGGCAGATTTCAATTTTTTGGCAGATTTCAATTTTTTGGCAGATTTCAATTTTATTACAGATTTAAATTTTTGGGCAGATTTCAATTTTTTGGGCAGATTTCAATTCCTAGGCAGATTTCAATTTTTGGGCAGATTTCAATTTTTGGCAGATTTCAATTTATTGGCAGATTTTAATTTTTGGTCAGATTTCAATTCCTAGGCAGATTTCAATTTTTGGGCAGATTTCAATTTTTTGGCAGATTTCAATTTTTGGGCAGATTTCAATTCCTTGGCAGATTTAAATTTTTGGGCAGATTTCAATTTTTTGGCAGATTTCAATTTTTGTGCAGATTTAAATTTATTGGCAGATTTTAATTTTTGGTCAGATTTCAATTCCTAGGCAGATTTCAATTTTTGGGCAGATTTCAATTTTTTGGCAGATTTCAATTTTTGGGCAGATTTCAATTCCTAGGCAGATTTCAATTCCTAGGCAGATTTTCAATTTTTGGGCAGATTTAAATTTTTGGGCAGATTTCAATTTTTTGGCAGATTTCAATTTCTGGGCAGATTTCAATTCCTAGGCAGATTTCAATTTTTGGGCAGATTTCAATTTTTTGGCAGATTTCAATTTTTGGGCAGATTTCAATTTTTTGGCAGATTTCAATTTTTGGGCAGATTTCAATTCCTAGGCAGATTTCAATTCCTAGGCAGATTTCAATTTTTGGGCAGATTTCAATTTACTGGCTGATTTCAATTTTTGGGCAGATTTCAATTTTTAGCAGATTTCAATTTTTTGTCAGATTTCAATTTTTGTGCAGATTTAAATTTATTGGCAGATTTCAATTTATTGGCAGATTTTAATTTTTGGTCAGATTTCAATTCCTAGGCAGATTTCAATTTTTGGGCAGATTTCAATTCCTAGGCAGATTTCAATTTTTGGGCAGACTTCAATTTTTGGGCAGATTTCTATTTTTCGGCAGATTTCAATTTTTTGGCAGATTTCAATTTCTGGGCAGATTTCAATTCCTAGGCAGATTTCAATTTTTGGGCAGATTTCAATTTATTGTCAGATTTCAATTTTTGTGCAGATTTAAATTTATTGGCAGATTTCAATTTATCGGCAGATTTTAATTTTTGGTCAGATTTCAATTCCTAGGCAGATTTCAATTTCTGGGCAGATTTCAATTCCTAGGCAGATTTCAATTTTTGGGCAGATTTCAATTTTTTGGCAGATTTCAATTCCAAAGCAGATTTTCAATTTTTGGGCAGATTTCAATTCCTGGGCAGATTTCAATTTTTGGGCAGATTTCAATTTTTGGGCAGATTTCAATTTTTGGGCAGATTTCAAATTTTGAGCAGAAAAAAAGTTTGTAGTATGTTCGATGTAAAATTGTAAATGCCAGAGAGCTATTAAGAGTATTTAATTAAGAATGGATGTAGACATAATATCTAATTCTTCTTCTTCTTATCGTGTGGGCAGCAAGCCCCCACTGAGAGAAAACTTCACTTGTTATTACTTGTTTAAAAATTCACTAATTATTAAATAAATATTTGCAGATCCCACGACAACAAAAGTTTTGTAATAAGAAGGAGTCGTTTTTAGTTATTGTATTTAGTAATTAGTGTAGTGAGCGTTTAGTAATTTTTAACGCACAATACTAATTCTCAAAACGATGACGTCATTATGACGTCACAGTTAAGACAAAATGTTTTGTAATTTCTAAAATGAAACAGTAATCCTCCAAATTTTGATGTACAGAATATACAAACCGTTTTGTAAAAACATGGAGTCGTTCATTATCTACAAATAAAACGATAGCACTAACTAGTTGTCTTTAAACTGAATTTTAGAAACTACTTTACGATATCTACGATGTCTTACTTGATTTTACTAAACGATTATTTAAATGCAATTGAACGTTTTGTAAATACTAGTTTGCACTTTTATAATTTCGAAACATAGTGCTTGTTATTACTAAACAATTTAGTGTTTTTTAGAAAATGCAGTCTGATTTCTAGCTTGTACTTTTACAATTTCTAATGAGTTCCTACTTGATATTACTAAACAATGATTTCAATTTTTGGGCAGATTTCAATTTTTGGGCAGATTTCAATTCCTAGGCAGATTTCAATTTTTGGACAGTTTTCAATTTATTGGCAGATTTAAATTTTTGGGCAGATTTCAATTCCTAGGCAGATTACAATTTTTGGGCAGATTTCAATTTTTGGGCAGATTTCAAATTTTGAGCAGATTTCAATTCCTAGGCAGATTTCATTTTTGGGCAGATTTCCATTTCTCGGGCAGATTTCAATTCCTAGACAGATTTCAATTTTTGGGCAGATTTCAATTTCTTGGGCAGATTTCAATTCCTAGACAGATTTCAATTTTTGGGCAGATTTCAATTTCTTGGGCAGATTTCAATTCCTAAGCAGATTTCAATTTTTGGGCAGATTTCAATTTTTGGGCAGATTTAAATTTTTGGGTAGATTTCAATTCCTAGGCAGATTTCAATTTTTGGGCAGATTTCAATTTTTTGGCAGATTTCAATTTTTGGGCAGATTTCAATTCCAAAGCAGATTTTCAATTTTTGGGCAGATTTCAATTTTTGGGCAGATATCAATTCCTAGGCAGATTTCAATTTTTGGGCAGATTTCAATTTCTTGGCAGATTTAAATTTTTGGGTAGATTTCAATTCCTAGGCAGATTTCAATTTTTGGGCAGATTTCAATTTTTTAGCAGATTTCAATTTTTGGGCAGATTTCAATTCCAAAGCAGATTTTCAATTTTTGGGCAGATTTCAATTTTTGGGCAGATTTCAATTCCTAGGCAGATTTCAATTTTTGGGCAGATTTCAATTTCTTGGCAGATTTAAATTTTTGGGCAGATTTCAATTCCTAGGCAGATTTCAATTTTTGGGCAGATTTCAATTTTTGGGCAGATTTCAAATTTTGAGCAGATTTCAATTCCTAGGCAGATTTCATTTTTGGGCAGATTTTAATTTCCTGGGCAGATTTCAACTCCTAGGCAGATTTCAATTTTTGGGCAGATTTCAATTTCTTGGGCAGATTTCAATTCCTAAGCAGATTTCAATTTTTGGGCAGATTTCAATTCCTAGGCAGATTTCAATTTTTAGGCAGATTTCAATTTCTTGGCAGATTTAAATTTTTGGGCAGATTTCAATTCCTAGGCAGATTTTAATTTTTGGGCAGATTTCAATTTTTGGGCAGATTTCAATTCCTAGGCAGATTTCAATTTTTGGGCAGATTTCAATTTCTTGGCAGATTTAAATTTTTGGGCATATTTCAATTTGTTGGCTGATTTCAATTTTTGGGCAGATTTCAATTTATTGGCAGATGTTAATTTTTGGTCAGATTTCAATTCCTAGGCAGATTTCAATTTTTGGGCAGATTTCAATTCCTAGGCAGATTTCAATTCCTAGGCAGATTTTCAATTTTTGGGCAGATTTCAATTACTAGGCAGACTTCAATTTTTGGGCAGATTTCAATTTTTGGGCAGATTTCAATTTTTTGGCAGATTTCAATTTCTGGGCAGATTTCAATTCCTAGGCAGATTTTCAATTCATAGTTAATACGAATCAAACGAACCCAAACACGATGGGGTTGTGTCGTTTTATTGCAGAGTTCCTATGGCCACCTTCCAGCTGGCCATAGCTGGCCTGGCTGGTTTCCTTCCATCAGATCAGCTCCATGTCATAATAATATTGCATTGTCACGCGATGTTCACAAATTTCACATGCATGAAAAATTTCAAAAAAATTTGAGAAAAGGTCAATCGGACACCGGGAAGTGGGTCATATTTAATATTTCAATTTCATCCATTTCAATTGATTCCATTTCCTAGGCAGATTTCAATTTTTGGGCAGATTTTAATTTTTGGGCAGATTTCAATTTTTGGGCAGATTTCAATTCCTTGGCAGATTTCAATTTTTGGGCAGATTTCAATTTCTTGGCAGATTTAAATTTTTGGGCAGATTTCAATTTATTGGCTGATTTCAATTTTTGGGCAGATTTCAATTTTTGGCAGATTTCAATTTTTGGGCAGATTTCAATTCCTAGGCAGATTTCAATTTTTGGGCAGATTTCAATTTTTGGGCAGATTTCGATTTTTGGGCAGATTTCAATTTTTGGGCAGATTTCAATTTTTGGGCAGATTTCAATTTTTGGGCAGATTTCAAATTTTGGGCAGATTTCAATTCCTAGGCAGATTTCATTTTTGGGCAGATTTTAATTTCTTGGGCAGATTTCAATTCCTAGGCAGATTTCAATTTTTGGGCAGATTTCAATTTCTTGGGCAGATTTCAATTCCTAAGCAGATTTCAATTTTTGGGCAGATTTCAATTTTTGGGCAGATTTCAATTTTTGGGCAGATTTCAATTTTTGGGCAGATTTCAATTTTTGGGCAGATTTTAATTCCTAGGCAGATTTAAATTTTTGGGCAGATTTCAATTTCTTGGCAGATTTCAATTTTTGGGCAGATTTCAATTTTTTGGCAGATTTCAATTTTTGGGCAGATTTCAATTCCTAGGCAGATTTCAATTTTTGGGCAGATTTCAATTTTTGGGCAGATTTTAATTCCTAGGCAGATTTCAATGTTTGGGCTGATTTCAATTTTTGGGCAGATATTCAATTTTTGGGCAGATTTCAATTCCTAGGCAGATTTAAATTTTTGGTCAGATTTAAATTCCTAGGCAGATTTCAATTTTCGGGCAGATTTCAATTCCTAGGCAGATTTTCAATTTTTGCGCAGATTTCAATTCCTAGGCAGATTTAAATTGTTGGCAGATTTCAATTTTTTGGCAGATTTCAATTTGTTGGCAGATTTCAATTTGTTGGCAGATTTCAATTTGTTGGCAGATTTCAATTTGTTGGCAGATTTCAATTTTATGGCAGATTTCAATTTTTTGGCAGATTTCAATTTCTGGGCAATTCAATTCAATTTCTGCCTAAGAATTGAAATCTGCCAACAAATTGAAATCTGCCAACAAATTGAAATCTGCCTAAGAATTGAAATCTGCCAACAAATTGAAATCTGCCAAAAAATTGAAATCTGCCAACAAATTGAAATCTGCCAACAAATTGAAATCTACCAACAAATTGAAATCTGCCAAAAAGGAAAATGACACATTCCGTTTCGCCTTTTATAAGGATTATAGGCATGAGATGATTGTTATAATTCATTATGTAATTTAATAACTCTTCTCTCTGTAAATCTGCCAAAAAATTTAAATCTGCCTAAGAATTGAAATCTGCTAAAAAAATGAAAATATCTGACTAAGAATTGAAATCTGCCAATAAATTGAAATCTGCCAAAAAACTAAAATCTGCCTAAGAATTGAAATCTGCCAAAAAATTAAAATCTGCCAAAAAATTGAAATCTGCCTAAGAATTGAAATCTGCCAAAAAAATGAAATCTGCCAAAAAATTGAAATCTGCCAAAAAATTGAAAAAATCTGCTTAAGAATTGAAATCTTCACTGTGTCAAATCTTCATAATCTGCCAAAAAATTGAAATCTGTCAAAAAATTGAAATCTGCCTAAGAATTGAAATCTGCCAAAAAAATGAAATCTGCCAAAAAATTGAAATCTGCCAAATAATTGAAAAATACTGCCTAAGAATTGAAATCTGCCAATCATCCACATTGGCTAGACTCTACATTGGACAGACTCTTCATTGGACAGACTCTACATTGGACAGACTCTACATTGGACAGACTCTACATTGGACAGACTCTACATTGGCTAGACTCTACATTGGCTAGACTCTTCATTGGACAGACTCTTCATTGGACAGACTCAACATTGGCCAGACTCAACATTGGCCAGACTCAACATTGGACAGACTCTACATTGGACAGACTCTACATTGGCTAGACTCTACATTGGTTAGACTCTACATTGGCTAGACTCAACATTGGACAGACTCTACATTGGACAGACTCTACATTGGCTAGACTCTACATTGGTTAGACTCTACATTGGCTAGACTCTACATTGGCTAGACTCTACATTGGCTAGACTCTACATTGGACAGACTCTTCATTGGACAGACACTACATTGGACACTCTACATTGGACAGACTCTACATTGGACAGACTCGACATTGGACAGACTCTACATTGGACAGACTCTACATTGGACAGACTCTACATTGGCTAGACTCTACATTGGTTAGACTCTACATTGGCTAGACTCTACATTGGCTAGACTCTACATTGGCTAGCCTCTACATTGGACAGCCTCTACATTGGACAGACTCTACATTGGACAGACTCTATATTGGTTAGACTCTACATTGGACAGACTCTATATTGGACAGACTCTACATTGGACAGACTCTATATTGGACAGACTCTACATTGGACAGACTCTACATTGGCTAGCCTCTACATTGGACAGCCTCTACATTGGACAGACTCTACATTGGACAGACTCTATATTGGTTAGACTCTACATTTGACAGACTCTATATTGGACAGACTCTACATTGGACAGACTCTACATTGGACAGACTCTACATTGGACAGACTCTACATTGGACAGACTCGACATTGGACAGACTCTACATTGGCTAGACTCTACATTGGCTAGACTCTACATTGGCTAGACTCTACATTGGACAGACTCTACATTGGACAGACTCTACATTGGACAGACTCTACATTGGCTAGCCTCTACATTGGACAGCCTCTACATTGGACAGACTCTACATTGGACAGACTCTATATTGGTTAGACTCTACATTTGACAGACTCTATATTGGACAGACTCTACATTGGACAGACTCTACATTGGACAGACTCTACATTGGACAGACTCGACATTGGACAGACTCTACATTGGACAGACTCTACATTGGACAGACTCTACATTGGACAGACTCTACATTGGACAGACTCTACATTGGCTTGACTCTACATTGGCTAGACTCTTCATTGGACAGACTCTTCATTGGACAGACTCAACATTGGCCAGACTCAACATTGGCCAGACTCAACATTGGACAGACTCTACATTGGACAGACTCTACATTGGCTAGACTCTACATTGGTTAGACTCTACATTGGCTAGACTCAACATTGGACAGACTCTACATTGGACAGACTCTACATTGGCTAGACTCTACATTGGCTAGACTCTACATTGGACAGACTCTTCATTGGACAGACACTACATTGGACAGACTCTACATTGGACAGACTCTACATTGGACAGACTCGACATTGGACAGACTCTACATTGGACAGACTCTACATTGGACAGACTCTACATTGGCTAGACTCTACATTGGTTAGACTCTACATTGGACAGACTCTACATTGGACAGACTCTATATTGGTTAGACTCTACATTTGACAGACTCTATATTGGACAGACTCTACATTGGACAGACTCTTCATTGGACAGACTCTACATTGGACAGACTCTACATTGGACAGACTCGACATTGGACAGACTCTACATTGGACAGACTCTACATTGGCTAGACTGGAGTCTAGCCAATGTTGAGTCTGGCCAATGTAGAGTCTAGCCAATGTAGAGTCTAGCCAATGTAGAGTCTGTCCAATGTAGAGTCTGTCCAATGTAGAGTCTGTCCAATGTAGAGTCTGTCCAATATAGAGTCTGTCCAATGTAGAGTCTAACCAATATAGAGTCTGTCCAATGTAGAGTCTGTCCAATGTAGAGTCTGTCCAATGTAGAGGCTGTCCAATGTAGAGGCTAGCGAATGTAGAGTCTAGCCAATGTAGAGTCTAGCCAATGTAGAGTCTAACCAATGTAGAGTCTAGCCAATGTAGAGTCTGTCCAATGTAGAGTCTGTCCAATGTAGAGTCTGTCCAATGTCGAATCTGTCCAATGTAGTCTGTCCAATGTAGAGTCTGTCCAATGTAGAGTCTGTCCAATGTAGAGTCTGTCCAATATAGAGTCTGTCAAATGTAGAGTCTAACCAATATAGAGTCTGTCCAATGTAGAGTCTGTCCAATGTAGAGGCTGTCCAATGTAGAGGCTAGCCAATGTAGAGTCTGTCCAATGTAGAGTCTGTCCAATATAGAGTCTGTCCAATGTAGAGTCTAACCAATATAGAGTCTGTCCAATGTAGAGTCTGTCCAATGTAGAGTCTGTCCAATGTAGAGTCTGTCCAATGTAGAGTCTCACCAATGTAGAGTCTAGCCAATGTAGAGTCTAGCCAATGTAGAGTCTAGCCAATGTAGAGTCTAGCCAATGTGGAGTCTAGCCAATGTGGAGTCTAGCCAATGTAGAGTCTAACCAATATAGAGTCTGTCCAATGTAGAGTCTGTCCAATGTAGAGTCTGTCCAATGTAGAGTCTCACCAATGTAGAGTCTAGCCAATGTAGAGTCTAGCCAATGTAGAGTCTAGCCAATGTAGAGTCTAGCCAATGTGGAGTCTAGCCAATGTGGAGTCTAGCCAATGTTGAGTCTGGCCAATGTAGAGTCTAGCCAATGTAGAGTCTAGCCAATGTAGAGTCTGTCCAATGTAGAGTCTGTCCAATGTAGAGTCTGTCCAATGTAGAGTCTGTCCAATATAGAGTCTGTCCAATGTAGAGTCTAACCAATATAGAGTCTGTCCAATGTAGAGTCTGTCCAATGTAGAGGCTGTCCAATGTAGAGGCTAGCCAATGTAGAGTCTAGCCAATGTAGAGTCTAGCCAATGTAGAGTCTAACCAATGTAGAGTCTAGCCAATGTAGAGTCTGTCCAATGTAGAGTCTGTCCAATGTAGAGTCTGTCCAATGTCGAGTCTGTCCAATGTAGAGTCTGTCCAATGTAGAGTCTGTCCAATGTAGTGTCTGTCCAATGAAGAGTCTGTCCAATGTAGAGTCTAGCCAATGTAGAGTCTAGCCAATGTAGAGTCTAACCAATGTAGAGTCTAGCCAATGTAGAGTCTGTCCAATGTAGAGTCTGTCCAATGTTGAGTCTAGCCAATGTAGAGTCTAACCAATGTAGAGTCTAGCCAATGTAGAGTCTGTCCAATGTAGAGTCTGTCCAATGTTGAGTCTGGCCAATGTTGAGTCTGGCCAATGTTGAGTCTGTCCAATGAAGAGTCTGTCCAATGAAGAGTCTAGCCAATGTAGAGTCAAGCCAATGTAGAGTCTGTCCAATGTAGAGTCTGTCCAATGTAGAGTCTGTCCAATGTAGAGTCTGTCCAATGAAGAGTCTGTCCAATGTAGAGTCTAGCCAATGTGGATTCTAGCCAATGTGGAGTCTAGCCAATTTGGAGTCTAGCCAATGTGGAGTCTAGCCAATGTGGAGTCTAGCCAATGTGGAGTCTAGCCAATGTGGAGTCTAGCCAATGTGGAGTCTAGCCAATGTAGAGTATAGCCAATGTAGAGTCTAGCCAATGTGGAGTCTAGCCAATGTAGAGTCTAGCCAATGTAGAGTCTGTCCAATGTAGAGTCTGTCCAATGTAGAGTCTGTCCAATGTAGAGTCTGTCCAATGTAGAGTCTGTCCAATGCTAATAATATATATGTCTTTGCTCTGAAATGGCTCTGAATCAAAGAGTACTTTCTCTGAATTATCCAGTGGAATTATCTGATGTTTTTGTTCGATTCGGCTGCGCTTTAGTTTTTCTGTGTTTTTCTGCTTTATACCTACTTATTAATGAAAGTGTGATACAGTCGTAGGAAGATAGCATTTGTGTTATTATTGTAGCAGTGTTAGTGGTAAAAGGACTGTGGGGTGTTGTGCATACTGAAGGTAGTCTGGTACATGGGTTGGGCACGATACCAGACAAATATTGAGCCTCTTGCTGCATATATCTGGATGATAAATAATTGTTAAAGAAGATGTGGAAACTGAATAATAATTATGTTTTTTAATCAAATACTGTTTTATTTCACCATTTACCTATACTAAAGGCTCCCCCACACAGTTGCGATTTTATCGAGCAATAATATCCCGGCGACTTTGTGACCGCGTCGCATGTCCTACTCCTACCACACAGGTGCGATTTTGCGATCAGCGTCACGCGTCCGCCCCACCAATGAGAATGAATAAGTATAGTCTGAGATAGACATACTTTTGGTAACAATCGCTAGAAAGGCTTTCCTAAAAAGAAAGAGTTCCCTCATATGGAGACATTCCTGGCTTTAGGATCAGATCTTGGTTTAAATGTTAGTTTTGCTATTAAACCCAATAGTGTTCAAAAAATTTGAAGCTAATGCTGTACTGAAAATAAAAATTGTAAAATCGCAGCGATATTATCGCTCGATGAAATCGCACTTGTGTGAGGGGCCTTAATAGAGAATTAGAGAAATAAAACCTAAAAAAAAATTATGTCAATGTCAAAATCTGTCAATCAATTTATTGTCAAGGCCTTCTTTTTTCAAAAAGTTTGTGACTACTTGTTCTGTGTTTTTTTCGCCATTTTTTCACATTTCGTAACTAAAATATCCAAATTCAATTCAAGATATCTCGTTTGTACCATAAAATATAACGTTGAAATAATTAGTTTTAGTAATATGAGTATGTGAACTATTATTTCCATATTTTTATAACGCTGTAGAAAAAGTTGGTAGTACAAAAATGGCCCGATTTGGAGGATGTCTTTTCAATTACTTTTTAACTGCTTTTTAAGTACACAAGATATACTTTCGAAATAAAAAGGAATCGAAAAAGAGTATAATTTTGTATATAAAAACTTCATAGTAGTTAACCTTATTTTATGAAACGGCTGAAAAAAACTTTAGAAACAAAAAAAATCCTTTTCTAATTACAATTTTACCATTCATTTACTTGTTTCTGTTTTTTTTTTAAAAAAATTTCTTGTTCGATGAGTCATGTATGATGAGTCGGGCATGTCGCTTGTCGCTGTCGCATGTCGCTGTCGCTTGTCGCTGTCGCATGTCGCATGTTGCTGTCGCATGTCGCATGTTGCTGTCGCATGTCGCTGTCGCATGTCGCTGTCGCATGTCGCTGTCGCATGTCGCTGTCGCATGTCGCTGTCGCATGTCGCATGTCGCTGTCGCATGTCGCTGTCGCATGTCGCTTGTCGCTGTCGCATGTTGCTTGTCGCTGTCGCTGTCGCTTGTCGCTGTCGCATGTCGCATGTCGCTGTCGCATGTCGCTTGTCGCTGTCGCATGTCACTTGTCGCTGTCGCTTGTCGCTGTCGCATGTCGCTTGTCGCTGTCGCATGTCGCTTATCGCTGTCGCATGTCGCTGTCGCATGTCGCTGTCGCATGTCGCATGTCGCTGTCGCATGTCGCTTGTCGCTGTCGCATGTCGCTGTCGCTTGTCGCTGTCACTTGTCGCTGTCGCATGTCTCATGTCGCTTATCGCTGTCGCATGTCGCTTGTCGCTGTCGCATGCCGCAGCGACAGCGACAAGCGACAGCGACATGCGACAGCGACAGCGACAAGCGACATGCGACAGCGACAAGTGACATGCGATAAGCGATTGCGACAAGCGACAGCGAAAAGCGACAGCGACAAGCGACAGCGACAAGCGACAGCGACAAGCGACAGCGACAAGCGACAGCGACAAGCGACAGCGACAAGCGACAGCGACAAGCGACAGCGACAAGCGACAGCGACATGTGACAGCGAAAAGCGACATGCGACAGCGACAAGCGACATGCGCGACTCATCATACATGACTCATCGAACAAGAAATTTTTTTAAAACAAAAACAGAAACAAGTAAATGAATGGTAAAATTGTAATTAGAAAAGGATTTTTTTTGTTTCTAAAGTTTTTTTCAGCCGTTTCATAAAATAAGGTTAACTACTATGAAGTTTTTATAACAACTATATACCCAAGCAAATCTTTATTTGGAATTAATTCGATTCGTTACGTTTTTATGTTTTTTTATACTCAAATGTCCGTTTCGGTGGTCTGTTCAAAAAGGATGTATGCAAGTTCACAATGAAAAAAAATAAATGGAAACTGCACTAAACTTGTGCCCGCCCTGTTCAGCTTAATTAGTTCTCTCAATCCTCAAAAATCATGTTCTAATGGCATGACATCTAAAAGTGGCACAGTTTTTTATTTAACAACGATTGTCACATGTTACATGAGTAGCGTGTCTTTTCGGTGGTTCATATTTCTATCGAAGCGACAGCGACAAGCGACAGCGACAAGCGACAGCGACAGCGACAAGCGACATGCGACAGCGACATGCGACATGCGACAGCGACAAGCGACATGCGACAGCGACAGCGACCTGCGACAGCGACAGCGACAAGCGACAGCGACAAGTGACATGCGACAAGCGACAAGCGACAGCGACATGCGACTTTGTCGCCTGTCGCTGTCGCATGTCACATGTCACTGTCGTATGTCGCTTGTCGCTGTCGCTGTCGCTTGTCGCTGTCGCTTGTCGTTGTCGCTTATCGCATGTCGCTTGTCGCTTTCGCATGTCGCTGTTGCTTGTCGCTGTCGCTGCGGCATGCGACAGCAACAAGCGACATGCGTCAGCGACAAGTGACAGCGACAAGCGACAGCGACATGCGACAGCGACAAGCGACATGCGACAGCGACATGCGAAATGCAACAGCGACATGCGACAGTGACAAGCGACAGCGACAAGCGACAGCGACAAGCGACAGCGACAGCGACAAGCGACAAACTCATATCACTCGTGTAATTTAAAAATGGAACGATCTTTTTCTCCGAAACATGGCGTCCAAGGAGGTAACTCATCAAAGTTTTTATTTAAATTTCGAACAGACTTGCAAATAGAAAGCTGACAGCGACAAGCGACAGCGACATGCGACAGCGACATGCGACAGCGACATGCGACATGCGACAGCGACATGCGACAGCGACATGCGACAGCGACATGCGACAGCGATAAGTGACATGCGACAGCGACAAGCGACATGCGACATGCGACAGCGACAAGCGACAGCGACAAGCGTCAGCGACATGCGACAGCGACAAGCGACAGCGACAAGCGACATGCGGCAGCGACAAGCGACATGCGACAGCGACAAGCGACATGCGATAAGCGACAGCGACAAGCGACATGCGACAGCGACAGCGACAAGCGACATGCGACAGCGACATGTGACATGCGACAGCGACAAGCGACATGCGACAGCGACATGCGACAGCGACAGCTACAAGCGACAAGCGACATGCGACAGCGACATGCGACATGCGACAGCGACAAGCGACATGCGACAGCGACAAGCGACAGCGACATGCGACATGCGACAGCGACATGCGACAGCGATAAGCGACATGCGACAGCGACAAGCGACATGCGATAAGCGACAGCGACAAGCGACAGCGACAAGCGACAGCGACAAGCGACAGCGACAAGCGACAGCGACAAGCGACAGCGACAAGCGACATGCGCGACTCATCATACATGACTCATCGAACAAGAATTTTTTTTAAATTAAAAACAGAAACAAGTAAATGAATGGTAAAATTGTAATTAGAAAAGGATTTTTTTTTTGTTTCTAAAGTTTTTTTCAGCCGTTTCATAAAATAAGGTTAACTACTATGATGTTTTTATATACAAAATTATACTCTTTTTCGAGTCCTTTTTATTTCGAAAGTATATCTTGTGTACTTAAAAAGCAGTTAAAAAGTAATTGAAATTTTATACTAAGTTTTGCAGGCCAGTGGTGGTGGTGGTGTGGTGTGGTAGGTGGGTCATTGTCATATAGTGCCAAAAAATTTTCAATTCATATAAATTTTTTTTTTTTTTTTTTTTTTTTATTAACTATGGGTTTGCTCTTGACCTCAATCCAGTCCTCAGGACGAAGATGGGGTCGTAGATGTAGCGAGCTTACCCAGAAGATGCCTATTCACTCGTACTTTAAAGGAATTCGGGTTGTAAGTACTCGGAAATACTGACGCAGGTAAGGCATTCCACTCCTTGGCTGTGCGCATTATAAAAGATTCAGAAAGGCGCTTGGTGCGGATATGTGGGATGTCAACCAAGAAGGGGTGATATCCCGCGGTGCGTCTGGAAGTCCGATAGTAGAAAGGGGAAGGTGGGATGAGCTCATGCAGCTCTAGGGCACACTCACCGAAGTACAATCTGTAGAAGACCGACAAGCAGGCCACTCTGCGGCGGTGGGCTAGGCTATGAAGCTTGGCCTCCACCAGCTTACTATCGCCAATGAGCCTCCTGGCTCTGCGTTCAACCGAGTCGAGTGCGGCAAGTTGATACTTGGCTGAGCCATCCCACAGGTGGCAGCAGTACTCCATACATGATCGGACCTGAGCTTTATACAATACTAAGAGCTGTCCAGGAGTGAAGTACCGCTTCACCTTGTTTAAGATGCCCAGCTTTTTGGCCGCAGTTTGAGCCTTAGACTCGATGTCAGCGCCGAAGTTGAGTTTTGTGGTCAAGCTTATACCCAGAAGCCCAAGACTGTCGGAAACAGGGACAGATGTACCCCGGAAAGTAGGAGTCAGATTAAACGGACTCCTTTTTGCGGTGAACAGACAAGCCTGTGTTTTGGTGGCGTTGAAGTTGACTAAATTATTGTCACCCCACTGGGAGACAACACTTAAAGTCAAGTTTGTCCGCTCAACCATGGCCTCCCTCTGCGAGCGTATTTTATCCCCGCTGGCCCCTGCGCCAGATACATATCTCTCCATGACAGTACTGTCATCTGCATACCCAACAATACCTGACACAAGGAGGTCATTGATGTGCAGCAGGAAAAGTGTCGCGGAGAGAACAGACCCTTGAGGAACTCCAGCATCAATTGCCATAAGGTCAGAAGAGCAGCTGTCAATGACAACTCTAATCGACCGTTCTCTCAAGAAATCAGATATCCAGCAGCAAAGATCAGCGGGGATGCCATAAGCGGGAAGCTTGCTCAGCAAACTAGCGTGCCATACCCTGTCAAAGGCCTTCGAGATGTCAAGTGATACAGCCAGTGCTTCACCGTGCTTCTCGATGGCCTCGCCCCAGCAGTGCGTCACATACACAAGAAGATCCCCAGTCGATCGCCCCCGGCGGAAGCCATATTGGCGATCACTGAGTAGATCATTGTCTTCTAGGTATGACAGCAACTTACTGTTAAGTACTCTTTCCATGACTTTACAGAGAATGGAAGTAATGGCGATAGGGCGGTAGTTGCAGGGGTCGGCACGACTGCCCTTCTTGGGTACCGGTTGCACATTCGCAAGCTTCCAGGATTTAGGCACCGTTCTTGTTCTGAGAGAGAGGCGATACAGGCGTGTTAGAACAGGAGACAACTCAGGCGCACAATATCTCAACACTCTTGCAGGTATACCATCAGGACCACTGGCCTTATTCACATCCAGACTACGCAATGCTCTGCGGACCTCTTTTGTATGTATTGTGACCTCCGGCATCGAAGAATCACAACGAGGGATGGTTGGCGGCTGTTTGGCACCAGCGTCCAGACGTGAATTGCTCGCAAACAGAGAAGCAAATAAATTAGCTTTCTCAGTTGCGGAGTGAGCCAGCGACCCATCAGGCTTCTGCATGGGAGGCAAAGTGGGACGGCAGAAGTTGGATTCGACCGATTTTGAAAGGGACCAGAACTGTTTACTACCAGAAGGGTAGGATGCCAGTTTGGCTCCAATGCGGCTGACATGGTCGAATCGAGCCCTCCGGATCACCCGTTTGCAGGACTTGGCGGCAGAATTAAAGGCCCTCTTCTTCGCGCGAACCCTACGAGCTCTAACTTTGCGGTCGCGAGCTTGGACCCATGCTTGGTAGGCGGCTTCTTTTTTAGCCTCAGCGCGAGCACAATCCGCATTGTACCAAGGTTGGGCTTTGTGACCGAGTGAGATGTCGGAGAAAGGAATATAATATTCCATTCCCTGTCGTATCACGTCCGCAACCGCATCAGCCGAACTAGCAGGGTCACTCGAAGAAAAACACACTTGCCGCCACGGGTAAGACGCAAAGAAATGCCGCATCTCATCCCAATCTGCCGACCCGTATCGCCAGACTCGCCTCGTGCCCTTAGGGCTGTCATCGGGAGGAGAGCAGATCGACACGGATTTCACCAGACAGTGATCGGACGTTCCCAGCGGGGCAGAGACCGATACTGAGTGCCTGTCTGGATCTGAAGTCAGCAGAAGGTCCAAACAATTGGGCGTATGACCATCAACATCCGGTACCCGCGTTGCTTGATTCACCAGCTGGGTGAGATCAAGCGATAATGCAAACTTGCGCGCCTCTCTCCCAGCATGGTCAGTTAACTGGAACGGGAACAGCCACTCGCTATGGTGGGCATTGAAGTCCCCCAGAAAAACAAGCTCCGCCGTTGGATACCTTCGTTGGGCTGTCTCTGCCGTCTCAGTGAGATACTCCATGAGCCTGGTTGTCTCCTGGTCACCGTCGTGCGATCGATAGACACCGACGTAGAGAGATTTCTCCATTCCGGTGTCTACAAAAAGCCATAATACGGAGAACCCGGAAACCTCAAAGCAACGGAGACGCCGACAGCAAATGTCGTCGCGAACATACACACAGACCCCAGCTCGCCTCTTGAACTTATGTTCCAACAAGTATCCTGGGTAGTTGAGGTACGCCGTATCAGACGGGGTTGCTATCTGCGTCACCGTTAAAAAGAATAGGTGTGAATAAATTCCTAAATAATGCTCTAATTTAATTTCTTTTCACAAAAAAATCAACAACTATATACCCAATTAAATCTTTATTTGGAATTAATTCGATTCGTTACGTTTTTATGTTTTTTGATACTTCCTTTTTGATTCCATTTCAATTTTTGGCAGATTTCAATTTTTGGGCAGATTTCAATTCCTAGGCAGATTTCAATTTTTGGGCAGATTTCAATTTTTTGGCAGATTTCAATTTTTTGGCAGATTTCAATTTGTTGGCAGATTTCAATTTGTTTGCAGATTTCAATTTTTTGGCAGATTTCAATTTTTGGGCAGATTTCAATTCCTAGGCAGATTTCAATTTTTGGGCAGATTTCAATTTTTGGGCAGACTTCAATTTTTGGGCAGATTTAAATTTTTGGGCAGATTTCAATTTTTGGGCAGAATTCAATTTTTGGGCAGACTTCAATTTTTGGGGCAGATTTCAATTTTTGGGCAGAATTCAATTTTTGGGCAGATTTTAATTTTTGGGCAGATTTCAATTTTTGGGCAGATTTCAATTCCAAGGTAGATTTCAATTTTTGGGCAGATTTCAATTTCTTGGCAGATTTCAATTTTCGGGCAGATTTCAATTCCTAGGCAGATATTCAATTTTTGGGCAGATTTCAATTCCTAGGCAGATTTCAATTTTTGGGCAGATTTCAATTCCTAGGCAGATTTCAATTTTTGGGCAGATTTCAATTTTTGGGCAGATTTCAATTTTTGGGCAGATTTCAATTTTTGGGCAGATTTCAATTCCTAGGCATATTTCAATTTTTGGGCAGATTTCAATTTTTGGGCAGACTTCAATTTTTGGGTAGATTTCAATTTTTTGGCAGATTTCAATTTTTGTGCAGATTTAAATTTATTGGCAGATTTCAATTTATTGGCAGATTTTAATTTTTGGTCAGATTTCAATTCCTAGGCAGATTTCAATTTTTGGGCAGATTTCAATTTTTTGGCAGATTTAAATTTTTGGGCAGATTTCAATTTTTTGGCAGATTTCAATTTCTGGGCAGATTTCAATTTTTTGGCAGATTTAAATTTTTGTGATTTAAAATTATTGGCAGATTTTAATTTATTGGCAGATTTCAATTCCTAGGCAGATTTCAATTTTTGGGCAGATTTCAATTCCTAGGCAGATTTCAATTTTTGGGCAGATTTCAATTTTTGGGCAGATTTCAATTTTTGGGCAGATTTCAATTCCTAGGCAGATTTCAATTTTTGGGCAGATTTTAATTTCTTGGCAGATTTCAATTTTTGGGCAGATTTCAATTTTTTGGCAGATTTCAATTTTTGGGCAGATTTCAATTCCTAGGCAGATTTCAATTTTTGGGCAGATTTCAATTTTTGGGCAGACTTCAATTTTTGGGTAGATTTCAATTTTTTGGCAGATTTCAATTTTTGTGCAGATTTAAATTTATTGGCAGATTTTAATTTTTGGGCAGATTTCAATTCCCAGGCAGATTTCAATTTCTTGGCAGATTTCAATTTTTGGGCAGATTTCAATTTTTTGGCAGATTTCAATTTTTGGGCAGATTTCAATTCTTAGGCAGATTTCAATTTTTGGGCAGATTTCAATTTTTGGGCAGACTTCAATTTTTGGGTAGATTTAAATTTTTTGGCAGATTTCAATTTTTGTGCAGATTTAAATTTATTGGCAGATTTCAATTTATTGGCAGATTTTAATTTTTGGTCAGATTTCAATTCCTAGGCAGATTTCAATTTTTGGGCAGATTTCAATTTTTTGGCAGATTTCAATTTTTGGGCAGATTTCAATTCCTAGGCAGATTTCAATTCCTAGGCAGATTTTCAATTTTTGGGCAGATTTCAATTACTAGGCAGACTTCAATTTTTGGGCAGATTTCAATTTTTGGGCAGAATTCAATTTTTGGGCAGACTTCAATTTTTGGGGCAGATTTCAATTTTTGGGCAGAATTCAATTTTTGGGCAGATTTTAATTTTTGGGCAGATTTCAATTTTTGGGCAGATTTCAATTTCTAGGCAGATTTAAATTTTTGGGCAGATTTCAATTTTTGGGCAGATTTCAATTCCTAGGCAGATTTAAATTTTTGGGCAGATTACAATTTTTTGGCAGATTTCAATTTTTGTGCAGATTTAAATTTATTGGCAGATTTCAATTTATTGGCAGATTTTAATTTTTGGTCAGATTTCAATTCCTAGGCAGATTTCAATTTTTGGGCAGATTTCAATTTTTTGGCAGATTTCAATTTTTGGGCAGATTTCAATTCCTAGGCAGATTTCAATTCCTAGGCAGATTTTAAATTTTTGGGCCGATTTCAATTACTAGGCAGACTTCAATTTTTGGGCAGATTTCAATTTTTGGGCAGATTTCAATTTTTTGGCAGATTTCAATTTCTGGGCAGATTTCAATTTTTGGGCAGATTTCAATTTTTTGGCAGATTTCAATTTTTAGGCAGATTTCAATTCCCAGGCAGATTTCAATTTTTTGGCAGATTTAAATCTTTGGGCAGATTTCAATTCCTAGGCAGATTTCAATTTTTGGGCAGATTTCCATTTTTGGGCAGATTTTAATTCCCAGGCAGATTTCAATTTTTTGGCAGTTTTAAATTTTTGGGCAGATTTCAATTTTTGGGCAGATTTCAATTCCCAGGCAGATTTTAATATTTTGGCAGATTTCAATTTTTTGCAGATTTTAATTTTTGGGCAGACTTCAATTTTTGGCAGATTTCAATTTTTGGGCAGATTTCAATTCCTAGGCAGATTTCAATTTTTGGGCAGATTTCAATTTTTGGGCAGATTTCAATTCCCAGGCAGATTTCAACTTTTTGGCAGATTTAAATTTTTGGGCAGATTTCAATTCCTAGGCAGATTTTCAATTTTTGGGCAGATTTCAATTCCTAGGCAGATTTAAATTTTTGGGCAGATTTCAATTCCTAGGCAGATTTTCAATTTTTGGGCAGATTTCAATTTATTGGCTGATTTCAATTTTTGGGCAGATTTCAATTTTTGGCAGATTTCAATTTTTGGGCAGATTTCAATTCCTAGGCAGATTTCAATTTTTGGGCAGATTTCAATTCCTAGGCAGATTTAAATTTTTGGCCAGATTTCAATTCCTAGGCAGATTTCAATTTTTGGGCAGATTTCAATTTCTTGGCAGATTTCAATTTTTTGGCAGATTTCAATTTTTTGGCAGATTTCAATTTTTGGGCAGATTTCAATTCTTAGGCAGATTTCAATTTTTGGGCAGATTTCAATTTTTTGGCAGATTTCAATTTTTGGGCAGATTTCAATTCCTAGGCAGATTTCAATTTTTGGGCAGATTTCAATTCCTAGGCAGATTTCAATTTTTGGGCAGATTTCAATTTATTGGCTGATTTAAATTTTTGGGCAGATTTCAATTTTTGGCAGATTTCAATTTTTGGGCAGATTTCAATTCCTAGGCAGATTTCAATTCCTAGGCAGATTTCAATTTTTGGTCAGATTTCAATTTTTGGGCAGATTTCAATTTTTGGGCAGACTTCAATTCCTAGGCAGATTTCAATTTTTGGCCAGATTTCAATTTCTTGGCAGATTTCAATTTTTGGGCAGATTTCAATTTTTTGGCAGATTTCAATTTTTGGGCAGATTTCAATTCCTAGGCATATTTCAATTTTTGGGCAGATTTAAATTTTTGGGCAGACTTCAATTTTTGGGTAGATTTCAATTTTTTGGCAGATTTCAATTTTTGTGCAGATTTAAATTTATTGGCAGATTTCAATTTATTGGCAGATTTTAATTTTTGGTCAGATTTCAATTCCTAGGCAGATTTCAATTTTTGGGCAGATTTCAATTTTTTGGCAGATTTCAATTTTTGGGCAGATTTCAATTTTTTGGCAGATTTCAATTTCTGGGCAGATTTCAATTTTTTGGCAGATTTAAATTTTTGTGATTTAAAATTATTGGCAGATTTCAATTCCCAGGCAGATTTCAATTTTTGGGCAGATTTCAATTCCTAGGCAGATTTAAATTTCTGGGCAGATTTCAATTCCCAGGCAGATTTCAATTTTTTGGCAGATTTCAATTTTTGGGCAGATTTCAATTCCTAGGCAGATTTAAATTGTTGGGCAGATTTCAATTCCTAGGCAGATTTCAATTTTTGGGCAGATTTCAATTTTTGGGCAGACTTCAATTTTTGGGCAGATTTCAATTTTTGGGCAGATTTCAATTTTTGGGCAGAATTCAATTTTTGGGCAGACTTCAATTTTTGGGGCAGATTTCAATTTTTGGGCAGAATTCAATTTTTGGGCAGATTTTAATTTTTGGGCAGATTTCAATTTTTGGGCAGATTTCAATTCCAAGGCAGATTTCAATTTTTGGGCAGATTTCAATTTCTTGGCAGATTTCAATTTTCGGGCAGATTTCAATTCCTAGGCAGATATTCAATTTTTGGGCAGATTTCAATTCCTAGGCAGATTTCAATTTTTTGGCAGATTTCAATTCCTAGGCAGATTTCAATTTTTGGGCAGATTTCAATTTTTGGGCAGATTTCAATTTTTGGGCAGATTTCAATTCCTAGGCAGATTTCAATTTTTGGGCAGATTTCAATTTCTTGGCAGATTTCAATTTTTGGGCAGATTTCAATTTTTGGGCAGATTTCAATTTTTGGGCAGATTTCAATTCCTAGGCATATTTCAATTTTTGGGCAGATTTCAATTCCTAGGCATATTTCAATTTTTTGGCAGATTTAAATTTTTGTGATTTAAAATTATTGGCAGATTTCAATTCCCAGGCAGATTTCAATTTTTGGGCAGATTTCAATTTTTGGGCAGATTTCAATTCCTAGGCAGATTTAAATTTTTTGGCAGATTTCAATTCCCAGGCAGATTTCAATTTTTTGGCAGATTTCAATTTTTGGGCAGATTTCAATTCCTAGGCAGATTTAAATTTTTGGGCAGATTTCAATTCCTAGGCAGATTTCAATTTTTGGGCAGATTTCAATTTTTGGGCAGACTTCAATTTTTGGGCAGACTTCAATTCCTAGGCAGATTTCAATTTTTGGGCAGAATTTAATTTTTGGGCAGACTTCAATTTTTGGGGCAGATTTCAATTTTTGGGCAGAATTCAATTTTTGGGCAGATTTTAATTTTTGGGCAGATTTCAATTTTTGGGCAGATTTCAATTCCTAGGCAGATTTCAATTTTTGGGCAGATTTCAATTTTTTGGCAGATTTCAATTTTTGGGCAGATTTCAATTTTTTGGCAGATTTCAATTTCTGGGCAGATTTCAATTTTTTGGCAGATTTAAATTTTTGTGATTTAAAATTATTGGCAGATTTCAATTCCCAGGCAGATTTCAATTTTTGGGCAGATTTCAATTTTTGGGCAGATTTCAATTCCTAGGCAGATTTAAATTTTTGGGCAGATTTCAATTCCCAGGCAGATTTCAATTTTTTGGCAGATTTCAATTTTTGGGCAGATTTCAATTCCTAGGCAGATTTAAAGTGTTGGGCAGATTTCAATTCCTAGGCAGATTTCAATTTTTGGGCAGATTTCAATTTTTGGGCAGACTTCAATTTTTGGGCAGATTTAAATTTTTGGGCAGATTTCAATTTTTGGGCAGAATTCAATTTTTGGGCAGATTTCAATTCCTAGGCAGATTTCAATTTTTGGGCAGATTTCAATTTCTTGGCAGATTTCAATTTTTGGGCAGATTTCAATTTTTGGGCAGATTTCAATTTTTGGGCAGATTTCAATTCCTAGGCATATTTCAATTTTTGGGCAGATTTCAATTCCTAGGCATATTTCAATTTTTTGGCAGATTTAAATTTTTGTGATTTAAAATTATTGGCAGATTTCAATTCCCAGGCAGATTTCAATTTTTGGGCAGATTTCAATTTTTGGGCAGATTTCAATTCCTAGGCAGATTTAAATTTTTTGGCAGATTTCAATTCCCAGGCAGATTTCAATTTTTTGGCAGATTTCAATTTTTGGGCAGATTTCAATTCCTAGGCAGATTTAAATTGTTGGGCAGATTTCAATTCCTAGGCAGATTTCAATTTTTGGGCAGATTTCAATTTTTGGGCAGACTTCAATTTTTGGGCAGACTTCAATTCCTAGGCAGATTTCAATTTTTGGGCAGAATTTAATTTTTGGGCAGACTTCAATTTTTGGGGCAGATTTCAATTTTTGGGCAGAATTCAATTTTTGGGCAGATTTTAATTTTTGGGCAGATTTCAATTTTTGGGCAGATTTCAATTCCTAGGCAGATTTCAATTTTTGGGCAGATTTCAATTTTTTGGCAGATTTCAATTTTTGGGCAGATTTCAATTTTTTGGCAGATTTCAATTTCTGGGCAGATTTCAATTTTTTGGCAGATTTAAATTTTTGTGATTTAAAATTATTGGCAGATTTCAATTCCCAGGCAGATTTCAATTTTTGGGCAGATTTCAATTTTTGGGCAGATTTCAATTCCTAGGCAGATTTCAATTTTTGGGCAGATTTCAATTCCCAGGCAGATTTCAATTTTTTGGCAGATTTCAATTTTTGGGCAGATTTCAATTCCTAGGCAGATTTAAAGTGTTGGGCAGATTTCAATTCCTAGGCAGATTTCAATTTTTGGGCAGATTTCAATTTTTGGGCAGACTTCAATTTTTGGGCAGATTTAAATTTTTGGGCAGATTTCAATTTTTGGGCAGAATTCAATTTTTGGGCAGACTTCAATTTTTGGGGCAGATTTCAATTTTTGGGCAGAATTCAATTTTTGGGCAGATTTTAATTTTTGGGCAGATTTCAATTTTTGGGCAGATTTCAATTCCAAGGCAGATTTCAATTTTTGGGCAGATTTCAATTTCTTGGCAGATTTCAATTTTCGGGCAGATTTCAATTCCTAGGCAGATATTCAATTTTTGGGCAGATTTCAATTCCTAGGCAGATTTCAATTTTTGGGCAGATTTCAATTCCTAGGCAGATTTCAATTTTTGGGCAGATTTCAATTTCTTGGCAGATTTCAATTTTTGGGCAGATTTCAATTTTTTGGCAGATTTCAATTTTTGGGCAGATTTCAATTTTTGGGCAGACTTCAATTTTTGGGCAGACTTCAATTCCTAGGCAGATTTCAATTCCTAGGCATATTTCAATTTTTGGGCAGATTTCAATTTTTGGGCAGACTTCAATTTTTGGGTAGATTTCAATTTTTTGGCAGATTTCAATTTTTGTGCAGATTTAAATTTGTTGTCAATTTTTTGGCAGATTTCAATTTTTGTGCAGATTTAAATTTGTTGGCAGATTTCAATTTGTTTGCAGATTTCAATTTTTTGGCAGATTTCAATTTTTGGGCAGATTCCATTTCAATTTTTGGCAGATTTCAATTTTTGGGCAGATTTCAATTCCTAGGCAGATTTCAATTTTTGGGCAGATTTCAATTTTTTGGCAGATTTCAATTTTTTGGCAGATTTCAATTTGTTGGCAGATTTCAATTTGTTTGCAGATTTCAATTTTTTGGCAGATTTCAATTTTTGGGCAGATTTCAATTCCTAGGCAGATTTCAATTTTTGGGCAGATTTCAATTTTTGGGCAGACTTCAATTTTTGGGCAGATTTAAATTTTTGGGCAGATTTCAATTTTTGGGCAGAATTCAATTTTTGGGCAGACTTCAATTTTTGGGGCAGATTTCAATTTTTGGGCAGAATTCAATTTTTGGGCAGATTTCAATTTCTTGGCAGATTTCAATTTTCGGGCAGATTTCAATTCCTAGGCAGATATTAAATTTTTGGGCAGATTTCAATTCCTAGGCAGATTTCAATTTTTGGGCAGATTTCAATTCCTAGGCAGATTTCAATTTTTGGGCAGATTTCAATTTTTGGGCAGATTTCAATTTTTGGGCAGATTTCAATTTTTGGGCAGATTTCAATTCCTAGGCATATTTCAATTTTTGGGCAGATTTCAATTTTTGGGCAGACTTCAATTTTTGGGTAGATTTCAATTTTTTGGCAGATTTCAATTTTTGTGCAGATTTAAATTTATTGGCAGATTTCAATTTATTGGCAGATTTTAATTTTTGGTCAGATTTCAATTCCTAGGCAGATTTCAATTTTTGGGCAGATTTCAATTTTTTGGCAGATTTCAATTTTTGGGCAGATTTCAATTTTTTGGCAGATTTCAATTTCTGGGCAGATTTCAATTTTTTGGCAGATTTAAATTTTTGTGATTTAAAATTATTGGCAGATTTTAATTTATTGGCAGATTTCAATTCCTAGGCAGATTTCAATTTTTGGGCAGATTTCAATTCCTAGGCAGATTTCAATTTTTGGGCAGATTTCAATTTTTGGGCAGATTTCAATTTTTGGGTAGATTTCAATTCCTAGGCAGATTTCAATTTTTGGGCAGATTTCAATTTCTTGGCAGATTTCAATTTTTGGGCAGATTTCAATTTTTTGGCAGATTTCAATTTTTGGGCAGATTTCAATTCTTAGGCAGATTTCAATTTTTGGGCAGATTTCAATTTTTGGGCAGACTTCAATTTTTGGGTAGATTTCAATTTTTTGGCAGATTTCAATTTTTGTGCAGATTTAAATTTATTGGCAGATTTCAATTTTTGTGCAGATTTAAATTTATTGGCAGATTTCAATTTATTGGCAGATTTTAATTTTTGGTCAGATTTCAATTCCTAGGCAGATTTCAATTTTTGGGCAGATTTCAATTTCTGGGCAGATTTCAATTTTTGGGCAGACTTCAATTTTTGGGTAGATTTCAATTTTTTGGCAGATTTCAATTTTTGTGCAGATTTAAATTTATTGGCAGATTTCAATTTTTGTGCAGATTTAAATTTATTGGCAGATTTCAATTTATTGGCAGATTTTAATTTTTGGTCAGATTTCAATTCCTAGGCAGATTTCAATTTTTGGGCAGATTTCAATTACTAGGCAGACTTCAATTTTTGGGCAGATTTCAATTTTTGTGCAGATTTAAATTTATTGGCAGATTTTAATTTTTGGGCAGATTTCAATTCCCAGGCAGATTTCAATTTCTTGGCAGATTTCAATTTTTGGGCAGATTTCAATTTTTTGGCAGATTTCAATTTTTGGGCAGATTTCAATTCTTAGGCAGATTTCAATTTTTGGGCAGATTTCAATTTTTGGGCAGATTTCAATTCTTAGGCAGATTTCAATTTTTGGGCAGATTTCAATTTTTGGGCAGACTTCAATTTTTGGGTAGATTTAAATTTTTTGGCAGATTTCAATTTTTGTGCAGATTTAAATTTATTGGCAGATTTCAATTTATTGGCAGATTTTAATTTTTGGTCAGATTTCAATTCCTAGGCAGATTTCAATTTTTGGGCAGATTTCAATTTTTTGGCAGATTTCAATTTTTGGGCAGATTTCAATTCCTAGGCAGATTTCAATTCCTAGGCAGATTTTCAATTTTTGGGCAGATTTCAATTACTAGGCAGACTTCAATTTTTGGGCAGATTTCAATTTTTGTGCAGATTTAAATTTATTGGCAGAATTCAATTTATTGGCAGATTTTAATTTTTTCAAATTTTTTTGAAATTTTTCATGCATGTGAACATCGCGTGACAATGCAATATTATTATGACATGGAGCTGATCTGATGGAAGGAAGCCAGCCAGGCCAGCTATGGCCAGCTGGAAGGTGGCCATAGGAACTCTGCAATAAAACGACACAACCCCATCGTGTTTGGGTTCGTTTGATTCGTATAAACTATGAATTGAAAATCATGTCGCTTGTCGCATGTCGCTGTCGTTGATTATAGACAGCGACAAGCGACAGCGACAAGCGAAAAGCGACATGCGACAGCGACAAGCGACAGCGACAAGCGACAGCGACAAGCGACATGCGACAGCGACATGCGACAGCGACAAGCGACATGCGCGACTCATCATACATGACTCATCGAAAAAGAAATTTTTTTAAAACAAAGACACGCTACTCGTGTAACATGTGACAATCGTTGTTAAATAAAAAACTGTGCCACTTTTAGAAGTCATGCCAATAGAACATGATTTTTGAGGATTGAGAGAACTAATTAAGCTGAACAGGGCGGGCACAAGTTTAGTGCAGTTTCCATTTATTTTTTTTCATTGTGAACTTGCATACATCCTTTTTGAACAGACCACCGAAACGGACATTTGAGTATAAAAAAACATAAAAACGTAACGAATCGAATTAATTCACACGAATTCGAATTGAGTCACTATTTTAGTACCCGAGGTACCAAACGGACCAAAAACAAAAAAATAATTAGATTTTTTTTTCAATAATCAGCTTTCTATTTGCAAGTCTGTTCGAAATTTAAATAAAACCTTTGATGAGTTACCTCCTTGGTCGCCATGTTTCGGAGAAAAAGATAGTTCCATTTTTAAATTACACGACAGATATGAGTTTGTCGCTTGTCGCATGTCGCTTGTCGCTGTCGCTTGTCGCTGTCGCATGTCGCTGTCGCTTGTCGCTGTCGCATGTCGCATGTTGCTGTCGCATGTCGCTTGTCGCTGTCGCATGTCACTTGTCGTTAAATTTTTTGGCAGATTTCAATTTTTGGGCAGATTTCAATTTTTGGCAGATTTCTATTTTTTTGGCAGATTTCAATTTTTGGGCAGATTTCAATTTTTTGACAGATTTCGATTTTTGGGCAGATTTCAATTTTTTGGCAGATTTAAATTTTTTGGGCAGATTTCAATGCCGCGACATGCGACAGCGACAAGCGACATGCGATAAGCGACAGCGACAAGCGACAGCGACAAGAGACAGTGACATGCGACAGCGACAGCGACAAGTGACAAGCGACAGCGACATGCGACTTTGTCGCTTGTCGCTGTCGCATGTCACATGTCGCTGTCTCTTGTCGCTGTCGCTTGTCGCTGTCGCTTAACGCATGTCGCTTGTCGCTGTCGCATGTCGCTGTCGCTTGTCGCTGTCGCATGTCGCTGTCGCTTGTCGCTGTCGCTGTGGCATGCGACAGCGACAAGCGACATGCGACAGCGATAAGCGACATGAGACATGCGACAGCGACAAGTGACAGCGACAAGCGACATGCGTTAAGCGACAGCGACAAGCGACAGCGACAAGAGACAGCGACATGCGACAGCGACAGCGACAAGCGACATACGACAGCGACATGCGACAGCGACAGCTACAAGCGACAAGCGACATGCGACAGCGACATGCGACATGCGACAGCGACAAGCGACATGCGACAGCGACAAGCGACAGCGACATGCGACATGCGACAGCGACATGCGACAGCGATAAGCGACATGCGACAGCGACAAGCGACATGCGATAAGCGACAGCGACAAGCGACAGCGACAAGCGACAGCGACAAGCGACAGCGACAAGCGACAGCGACAAGCGACAGCGACAAGCGACAGCGACAAGCGACATGCGCGACTCATCATACATGACTCATCGAACAAGAAATTTTTTTAAATCAAAAACAGAAACAAGTAAATGAATGGTAAAATTGTAATTAGAAAAGGATTTTTTTTTTTGTTTCTAAAGTTTTTTTCAGCCGTTTCATAAAATAAGGTACTATGATGTTTTTATATACAAAATTATACTCTTTTTCGAGTCCTTTTTATTTTGAAAGTATATCTTGTGTACTTAAAAAGCAGTTAAAAAGTAATTGAAATTTTATACTAAGTTTTGCAGGCCAGTGGTGGTGGTGGTGTGGTGTGGTAGGTGGGTCATTGTCATATAGTGCCAAAAAATTGTTCAATTCATATAAATTCCTAAATAATGCTCTAATTTAATTTCTTTTCACAAAAAAATCAACAACTATATACTGTTAGTTATTTGAAAATGATGTTATTAATGACGGTACACCAATTTTATTTATGTCAATGGTTGTCACATCTGATGTCAAACGCATTGCAATCAGTTCTTCAGTTTTCCGTGCGATCTTAGGTTGCGACTTGCGATAAATTGGTTGACCGACACGACAGTTGACTTTATTTGTATAAGTGCTGCCATCTAGTGGATAACAATAATAAGAAATGTCATGGACGATTGTGTCCATGACATTGCATTAGTCTATGGTTTTTAGTTTTAATTTAAATTGTATTGTGGCAACATTTTTTAAGAACTGAGAATGATAAAAGTGATTGTTTAAAAAGGAAACGGTTAATAAAGAACTGGTGATCAAAGTGTGCACATCTATTATTCCGAATTCGTCTTTAATATTTCAGAAGTGTTCGTTTTATTTTGCTCCACGATGAGCAATCAACGTCCACGGCATCCTATCATTTCGAGTGATGAGGAAGAGCAACCTCCTCCACTTCCAAAAAGCCGCGAATGCCGCAAAATCGACGACGCTCAAATAGTAACGAGCGAATTGATCGACTGGAACAACTGATTCAGCAAAATTTCTACTTCGACGCAACGAGATCAATCTGTAAACCCGATACCTCCTGTTCTACAAGGGGACAACTCACAGGATTCAAATAAGTCTACAGGTATGTCTAAAAATATCAATAAAATTTAACGTGTTTGCCATGCCATACCAGAATCTGGTAGTACAAACATTGGTGGTACTGTTGGACCACAAGCGTGCCACAATCGACTGTTTATAACGGACAACTTGTCCCCAAGTCCTTGTTTATCCAGAATCGATCGATGAATCGGGACGGGACTAATTGTTCCCATCCGTCCACATCAAATAATTTTTTTTTTAAATAAATTTAAACCAGAAAATGTGCCTAAATGATATCATCCAAATCGGGCCATTTTTGAATGGCGTCATAAAAATATGGTAATAATAGATTGCATAAGCATATTACTTAAACTTTCTATTTCAACGATATGTTTTGTTTGTTTGTATTTTGTTTTGTTGTTTTGTTATGGAAAATTGACCTGTAGCCTGTACGGACGCACTTTTAAAGCCAAGATAGGCCACATCGGCCACCTGAGAGCATATCAACGAAGCTCGCAAAGTCGACAGCCATAATCAGTCACTGTGGTCGAACATGGCCATGAAGCATCATCATCATCACCATCATATTTTGTTGTACAAACAAGTTTTCTTGAATTACATGATGGATATTTTTGTTCCAAAATGTGAAAAATAGCATACGTCTAAAACTCTAAAGACTCATTGACAATACCTATTCCAACTTCCTAAAAGGCACCTATTTAGTGGAAAGTTCGTTTTTTTTAAATATTCCTTTACTGCGCTGTTATTACTTCGAGCGGTACATAATACTACTTTGAATATATTATAACACGATACGACTTTATTTGTAGCTATTATTGCAATCGGTTTGTATTTCTATCATATTAGTCTTTATTATAATGCGTAAGTATATAAAAGCTATCACATGCAAATCACAATTTAGCGAAACTCCCCATACATCTTGCATGTTGTTATCTAACGGTGAATCTAATGCTATGTCTTTCTGTTCACGCATGGTTGCATCGACTGGAGTCCTTGGAGATAATCTACGCCTGGGATGAAAAGACCCTTATCTACCACTTTGCTGGCAACCTGGAAGGCAACGCGCTCCTCTGCTTCGGACATTAACAAGACATCGAAATCTCGTGGGAGGAATGGATGAAGCTACTTTCTGACTACTTTCCTGCCAGCCGAGGATATGCTGCTAAGCTACATGACTTCGTCACCGTTACCAAACGCCGAGATGAGCGGGTAATCGATATTTATTATAAAAAAAAATTATACAGGGCAAATCTTGTGAGCTTACAGATAATATACTATGCGACGTAATAATAATATACACTCTAGGAGATCCATTGTTAAGGGCAGGGGCTTGTAGTGTAGATTGTACAGATACATGTGCTTTATTAAACTATTTGACTGATGCGGCTGTAGATGTTCCATCTTCTGAGTTAAACGAACTTTTATTGGTCTTAAAAGTTTTAGCTTCAAAGTAATTTTAGATCTTAATATTGTCTACACAGTGGTGTATGTTGCAAGTAAAAGTGACTTCAACTTATAAACTAGATGCACATGATACAGACTTTATCAAATATTTAGTCTTTCCTTAAACCTGCGTTGGTTTCATATGTATTTTATAGAAAAAATAGAAATATACTACATAGCAAATAAGCCGAGATGATAAAGATCATTGTCATATTTTTCATTAATTTGTATGTCTTTCAAATAACGAGAAGATGGCTCTTAAAAATCAGCAAAATATGACCCGGTCCCCAGGTATAGTACAGTTAAAGTATTTAGGGCACGTTATCTCGTTGGGTGAAATACAGATCCAGAGAAAGTGCAATTTTCCTGAACTGACTGACTAGCACGAACTATGGCATTTTATCGATTTAGCGAGTTATACAAAAAATATACATAATTATATATATTTGCTGAGAGAATACGACCAAAAAAAAAAAAAAAAAAAAAGGTAAACAACGCAGATTTTTAATTTGAATTTATTTTTTGTCTCAATCTCAACTAAAGGAAATACTCATTTATTGGTCATTGTTGCCGCATTTCGTAAATTTAATTCGTTACAGCCGTGCCCAACACTTTTGCAGTACATACATGTAGTATCCACTATAGTTTTTTTTTTGTAATCCGAATATTTGGTTAACTGCCTCGCGTTATTCGTTATACGATCGCGGTAAGGCATGTACTAGTTTACAATTCGAAAATTATTGCGAATTCATCCCTAATCGCTTAAGGCTAGGTATCCCTACTGCAAGCGTCTCGTTCTAACAAGAAAACTTATGCAATTAGGCATCCCGCTTCAATTGAAAGACAGAGCGCAAAAAAAAAACATATTTTTCAGCAATATCTTTTCTCTTGGGGTTTTGGGGTAAATCCATCGGGTAGAATCACTGCTATAATTAATTACCTTTCAAATGATGGTATATTCAAAAGAAATGGTGTATGGTGATTCTTGTAAAACTGGTTATAAATTTGAAATCGAACTTACTTTGGTCCTCTTTTCTATCGAGAAAATTAAATAGAATAGTTTCAACGGGTAGATTCACTGCAGAAAGAACCTATCTATACTGTTATTTGAACTATATATTAATTTATGTATATTAAATGTAATAATTTGGTTATTAAAAACCGGTTTGAAAACAGACAAAATAGGTATCACCGGGGGGGTGATAAACAGGAGAAAAGGATGATGATGGAGGATAGATGATGATGGATAAGGATGAAGATGATGAGGAGGATTGGGAGCAGGTGGTTCCACAGGTAGAGAGAGAGGTATCCAATAAATAGTACAAAAAAAAATGTTTGTTTGAATTAGTTTATGGTTACAAATCAAGACTCGATAAAGACCTACCTACAGCACAACAAAATGTATCTAATTTGCCTAAACTGCGAGCTCAAGCCCAAAGTAACCTGTTAAATGCTCAGTAAAATCGAAAGTAAGATACGACAAAAATAGAATACCTAGTGACCTAGTTTACCTTGTAAAGTATGCTGGTCCTTATAAAATTGGCTATTTGACAGTTTTCGGAAAGATATTTAAAAATATACGGAGGTTTATTTTATACTTCTTACAATAATCTTTTTCTTAAAAAAGCTATATTTATTCCGTAGAAAAATATTTTTCATTAAGTAATTTAAGATTTGCGCGAAAACAGCCGATCACGTGACATTTCGGACTGTGACGTCATATTTCCATAGCCTTAGTAAAGCTGACTACTAAGCTTCAACTAACATGACGTTCTATTTTTGAAATATGACGTCACATGATGCTCAATCATGACGCTTGCGTTTCAGCTTTTGTAATCCACAGATTAAAAAAAAAACTCTTAAATTATTTTCCAAAAATAAATTATTAATAATTTACTTTAATGCATACATGCATATGCTCACGACTATATTCCCCGAGGGGGTAGTCAGAGATATTCTGAAACTTCAGAACATCCACGTTTTACTAGTAGTACCGAAACTCAAATTTACTTCAATGCACAAAAAAAAAATTGTCCGATCATTGTGAACCTATAAGCTTATCGATACAATTGTCAAATAGCCAGTTGCAAAAATCATTCGACGATGATCGCTATAGATATAATAATGTTATAGCTGCAGATAAAATAAAAAATAAAATGTGTTGTTCAGACGATGATGATAATAGCAAAGAAGAAAATTAACATTGATTATGATTGTTATTAATATTGCAAGCTTACATTTAAATTTAATTCAAGGTTTTGTAAAAAAAAAAAAAAAAAACTTTTACTGTAGAGGAAAAAAAGGGGTGTGTGAAATTATTTACCTAAGTAATTTATTTACTGAAAAGTTATAATATGTATTATGTTACTTAAAGATAAGTAACAAAAAAAAATTAAGTATATAAATTATAATTGAAACAAAAAATTGTGTCCGCGCCATGGAGTGTCCGGTGGTAAATGAGAAACATTAATTAAAAAATTATGTCTGCCTTGGTGTGTCCGGTGGTAAAATAAGAATCATGATGGTGATTTTGAGCGAGATTCTCAAGGTACCAATTGTGATTCTGAAACAGAAGGGTGTGTCCCATTATGTAATAATTACCAGGTGAGTCCGGTAACTGTTACGTAAAAATAAGAATAAATTATGTCCGCCTTGGTGTGTCCGGTGGTAAATAAGAATCATGATGGTGATTTTGAGCGAGATTCTCATGGTATCAATCGCGATTCTGAAACAGAAGGGTGTGTCCCATTATGTAATAATTACCAGGTGAGTCCGGTAACAATAACGTAAAAAAAAGAAGACCAAACATGCATGTAAATTATGATGTGTTATATACTTATAATAATTGGGTATTTGACTACATACAATATATTTTATTTTTACCTTCTCAATAAAAAAAGGGTTAGAAAATAACGCTAAACTCCCATTTTCATTGAGTTTTTAACTTGAATACTATTTTTAATAGCAAGATAAACTTAAAAAAGTAATAAAATGTTTATGACGTCACAACTCATTATTTAGTACAAATGTTCATACAAAGCGCACGTTTTGATGTCAATAAAGAGTAGCTCATTTGACTAGTTGTTAAATAGCCTATTATTACGAGGTCGTAATCTTGAATCAGGAAGGCCGAGTCTAGATGAGAATTATTTCCAGTCCCTGTAACTTGTAGTATTGTGGAAGTTCAATTATAATGAGATTGAGTACAGTATTTTATTTGGTTTGATTGTTAAAGCTTTTATCCTAGACTAAAGTAAAAATTTTAAGGATTTTGTAATGTTGTAGTAACTAAGTGGTGAATGTCATACTCATAATAATTATAGTTGTCTTTAAATTACGAGGCCGTAATTTAATGTCAGGAAAGGCCGAGTGTTAGTTATTTGAAAATGATGTTATTAATGACGGTACACCAATTTTATTTATGTCAATGGTTGTCACATCTGATGTCAAACGCATTGCAATCAGTTCTTCAGTTTTCCGTGCGATCTTAGGTTGCGACTTGCGATAAATTGGTTGACCGACACGACAGTTGACTTTATTTGTATAAGTGCTGCCATCTAGTGGATAACAATAATAAGAAATGTTGTTACGAACGTGAATGTGGACTGTATTATGATGAAATGAGAAGATTATGATGATGTTTAGCTGGGTTTATTGAACAATTAAAAGGCAAATTATAACACGTACACTCGCTCTGACTAAGTCACAAACATAGAGTAAAAAACAAAAGCATTTAAAAACATTTCAAAAATATAAAAAGAAAAAGTAAAATAAATAATATAAAATCAAAGAGTTTGCAACATCCCGACCCCTTGTGCATGCACAAATTAGCCAAGTCGGTTAGGTTAATATCCAACTACCTATCATACCCCCTTAAGTGTCCATGAAAGTACAACATCGCCTTAAGTATCTATGACGATAAGTTATTATCAAATAAGGAACAATGAAAATTAGTTAGACGTTCAACTTAACTAGCTTTTTTGAAGGCCGACGAAGCAAACCCCCTGATGTAGCTACGTCCACCACCCTTACCACTCCATCCTTGCCTGGGAAAACTGCGGCAATGCGTCCACGTGGCCAAGTTCCTCTCGGCAAGTTCTCGTCAACCACCAAAACCAAATCCCCAATCTTGAGGTTTCGCTCAGCATGGGTCACCTGACGGGGTTGCATGGTAGGCAGGACTTCTCTCACCCAACGGCTCCAAAAGTGGTCAGCCAATCTCAACGCTTTCTTCCAATCCGCCCTTCTAAGGAGGTCTTGGTCGTCTAAGGTTATCGGCAGGGTCTGATTAGATGAGGCACCGATTAAGAAGTGGAACGGTGATAGGGTCTCCTGGTCATCGCTGTCTACCGAGACGTAACTAAGAGGTCGAGAGTTGACGATTGCTTCGGCTTCAAGCAAAAGAGTGACTAATATCTCCTCTTTAGGCGCCTTCTCTTTTAGGGCGGCGTACAAGGCGACCTTCACGCTGCGGACTAGTCGCTCCCAACAGCCTCCAAAGAACGGTGCAGCAGCCGGGATGAAACTCCAGCGTATCCCTTTGTTTGCGGCGAAGTCCTGTACGTCACTGTGGTAAAATTCCCTCAATAGTCGATTTGCGCCAACAAAACACGTGCCATTGTCGGAGTACAGCGTTTCCGGCATACCTCTTCTAGCTATGAAACGACGTATGCTCATTATTGCGGAGTCAGCAGAGAGAGTGTGTACCAGCTCTAGGTGGACTGCCCTCGAAGTCATGCATGTGAAAAGTGCTACGTATCGCTTCTCCTTTCTTCGTCCGAGAGTGGTGAAAATTGGTCCAAAATAGTCCAAACCGGTGAAGGTAAAGGGCCGACGGTGGTGAGCGAGTCTTTGCGGTGGGAGGTCTCCGGTTATGGGCTGCATAGGTCTTGCTTTCCGGATTCGACAAAGGAGGCATTGACTAGCTATATTTCGCACCACGTTGCGCAAGCCGAGTAACCAGTATGACTGTCTGATCTCATTAACGACCGTTTCATTGTTTGCGTGGCCGAACTTGCGGTGGTAGTGTTGTACCAACAAGCGAACAACTGGGTGTCGGCCGTCTAAAAGCACGGGCGATCTGACATCTGTGTCGACATTAATTACTGCCTTGATCCGACCGGCCAGCCTCAACAGATTGTCTTCTCCTAACGTAGGTGTCAACTTCACAAGACGGCTACTCTTCGGGATTGGTTTGGAGTCTATGATATACCGGAACTCTTCTGCAAAACTATCCAGTTGCGTTTGTTGCAGGACGTGCCTTTCAGCGGCTTTTATCATATCGGAGTTCAAGGGTTTAAGAGTGGTGGGCGTAGATGGGTGTCCGGTAGGCTTTACACCACCATCTGTTTTGGAATTTCGAATTGAAGCCAAAATGTTGCCAAATATTGCTGCAGCTTGATGTACCCGGGCTGTAGCACGTAACAAACGTAGCCAGTCGCTGAAATGACTTAAATTCGCCGTAATAGGCGTGGGCAAATTCGTGCCAACAGAGGTAAGTCCCACCAGTTCATTTGGTTGGCATTTGCGTTCCTCACGACCTGGCGTGACGTTAACAGGCTCCGTGGCCCAGTCCTCTGGGGACTTGAAAAGAAATGATGGGCCGACGAACCATCTGTGACTAAGGTCCAAATTAATTGAATGCATTTTGGTCGCGTCGTCGGCTACATTTAAGTCCGTTGGTACCCAACGCCAGTCTTTTATCAAGGAGTTTTCGGAGATCTCACCCAAACGATGGGCCACAAAGGGCTTAAATGAGCGTGCGTCACTACGTAACCACTGTAGGACAGTCATCGAGTCTGTCCAGAAGAAAGTGCGTATTGGTTTTTTACGATGACTATCCTTAATGGTGAGAGCTAAGCGGGAAGCTATCAAAGCGGCCTGAAGTTCCAAACGCGGGATCGACATTGGCTTCAAGGGGGAGACTCGTGCCTTACTAGAGATTAGAGCGAGCTTGATACTGCCGTCTGGGTAGATTAAGCGCCAATACGCGACGCAGGCATACGCAAGCTCACTCGCATCTGCGAGGACGTGTAGCTCTCTGTGTGAAGGATCCGAATCCAACGCCCTTGAGTACCACCGCGGAATTATTAAAGAAGAAACTGACGAGAGTTCGCGAAACCAATCCGACCACCTTGATGCTTCCGTCTCTGGCAGCTCCGTATCCCACCCAATGTTTAATCTCCACACCTGTTGAAATAAAATTCGCCCTTTAACTACGATGGGTGCTAAAAGGCCCAATGGGTCGTAAACTCTCATCAGGTGAGATAAAACATTGCGCTTTGTTAGTGGAATGGTAGTCGTACTAGGCGAACAAGTACGAAAACTTAAATTATCTGTGCTGGGGTTCCACGCGATCCCTAACGCACGAAAGTTATTATCTGAGGTGCCAAGGTCTATCTCCGACGGCTGTATAGCTCTCAGGCACGCTGGGACGAGGCTTAATGCAGCTGGGTCATTGGAAACCCAACCCCGCATCTCGAAGCGGGCGGCATTGTGTACGGCGATAATGTCTTCCGCTATCTTGGCCGCTTCGTCAACGCCATCTAGTGAGTCTATGTAGTCATCCATGTAATGTTTGAGTAAAATTGCATCTACCGCTTTAGGAAACAAGTGCTTGTACTCTTGAGCATTTTTATTTTTTATGTATTGCGCGATAAATGGACTACAGCACGCGCCAAATATGACGGCAGTCATCCTAAACTCTTTAATAGGTTGATTTTTTGTTGGCCTCCATAAATACCTGAGTGCGTCTCTGTCCTGTTCCCTGATTCGGACCTGGGGAAACATTTCCTTAATATCTGCTATCAAAGCTACGCGACCCTCTCGAAAACCAAATAAGACTTTTATTAAAGGTTGGAGCAGATCGGGACCAGAGAGCAATAGAGAGTTTAGGCTGACTCCCTCATTAGTGGCTGCGGCATCGTGTACAACGCGAATTTTACGCTTTTGCGGATGGTATACACCGAAATGTGGGAGATAGAGGCGCCTCTGAGACGTACTATGATTAGAGGTACCCGTGTAGTACGTTTCAGGGGCGCATTCTTCGGCGTAACCTTTAGTAATCATGTTAGAAATAAAATCGTCATAGGCTTTAGCGAATTCAGGTTCCTTAATCATGCGTCTCTCTAGACTTAAGAAACGCGACATTGCCTGGGGGTAGCTGTCAGGAACACGGTGTATATCGTCACGCCACGGCATGCCTACCTCAAATCTACCATCGGGTAAACGTCGTGAAGTGGCTTCGATGATGTCTACCGCGCGTTGGTCTTGTTTACTATTTATGGTTTCTGTTTTAGAAATCCCTAGCGACTCGATTCTGTAATTTTCTTTGATAAGGGACTCTAAATTTTCGTCTCCCGACGTCTCAATATCAATAAAGGTACCGTGATTTACGAATTCGATCAGTTTTGTCTTGCTAGAAGCAACACCGTATAAAGTCCAGCCTAGGGCTGTCAAGCAGGCTACGGGTTCGTTTCTTCTACCAAGACGCACCGCACGATTAATTGATAAATGCCAGTGTTCAGCTCCTATCAAAATAGTTGGTTTAGCATCGGAATAAGTCAAAACTTCAACCAAATCGGTCAAGTGCGAGAACGATTCTATAGCTTCTCGCTGGATTGTCTGTGGATGTAAGGACAAAGATTCCATGGCCCTAGCGCCTTTCACCAAGAACGTCTCCTGTGCGTACCTGCCTTTAATATGAAAATCAACATATGATATCGTGGTATTTCGCTGCAGACCACCGATACCATTTACCGTTATGGTTTGTTGGGGCCCCGAAGCCCCTATACGCGCGGCGATGCTGTTCTCGATCAAAGTTGCAGTGCTGCCGTCGTCTAGGAGCGCGTACACGTCGCAGGATCCTGCAGGGCCGGACACGGTGACCGGGATGACCTTCAGGTAGGCCCTCGGACGAAGAGCTAAGATCGTATTTGGTTGGTTAATACCAGTAGACGTAGTGGATACAACCACTTCATGTTCGATTGGTTTGGAAACATGTGTGTTTTGTTGTGTATTTTGTTCCTTGGCAGTTAAAGCTACAGTGGCTGGAGGTGTGTCATTGATTGTGTCATGTGTTTCGACTGTATTAACAAGAGGAGCACCTGGTTTGATATGAAGCAACGGATGGTGGCGTAAAGGACATCCATCGATACCGCATGGGGCAACTTTACATCTTAACCATTGATGCGAAGTTCCTCTTAGGCACCGGAAGCATACTTTTGCTTCACGTAACCAGCGCCACCTGTCGGCCATTGCCAAAGACTGGAACTCGGTACAAGACTTGATGTTGTGATCCTTTTTACAAAATGAGCATTCTTGTTTGTTTGTAGAACTACCTTTAGAAACTATAGGAACGGATTTAGAATGCGTAGTTGTGTTTATGTTTTCCCGTCTCATTTGTTTTTTAAAGGGAAACTGTGTTTGTAGGGCCGAGCTAGATTCGGGTGATAAACCAAACCGAATGTGCTGATCTAGCTCGCGCCTCAAAAAGTCAGATAGTATTTCGAGTTTGGGGCGGCCTGTGCCGTCCTGCACGGCAAAATCAGTCCATCTCATTTTTAGCGTTGGATTTAATTTATTCAGCACTGCGTGGAACAGTTCTGGGGAATATAAATACTCTACCTGCTTTAAGAGTTTTATAGTAGCGATGGAGTTACGTACCTTATTGGTGAGGGTTCCGAGCTCTTTGAGTTCGCTACCTACGCGTGGAAGGTTTCTTAGTAAAGTCACCTCCCGGTAGACGATAAGCTCGGGGCGTGCGAAGTTGTCCTCCAGTGCGCGCATGACATCCTCTGGGTCCGTTGACGCCATCAAAAGCGCAGCGACGGCCTCACGAGCGGGCCCGCGCAGTGCGTTTTGCAGTCGATTTATATTCTCTAAAGTAGAAAATGTTGCTTTAGTGACGTCGTACGTGCGTTTGAAATATAACCACTGTGACGCATCACCAGAGAAGGGCGAAAGCTCCATCTTCTTTGCGCCTGAGGAGGCGAGAGCTTTTGCCGCTGCGGCCGTGTCTGCGACAGCCTTTAACAGAAGCGAGTTGTCATTGTCAGGCTCCGTGGAAATGAGCGGGGGCGTGGCGCCGGCCGCCTCGGAGGCTTTGACGAAACGGTTATTGTTAGACGCAATTGCCCTTGTGGTCGCCGTTTGGGGTATCGGCTGACCGGGGGGTGGAACATGTTCACACCCTACTTGCGTTGTTTGCTTTTCTACCCATTGCTTAGTTCTTTCGCTTACCTTACTGCTGCGGTGACTCCTTGTGCTGCTATTGTCCGCGCCAACATCTAAAGCAATAAGCTCCGCCTGTAGCTCACTCTCCGCCACCTGTTGTTCCAGCGCTGCGAGCTCTCGCTCACGCTCGCGCTCCTTCGCGGCGAGCTCCTGCTCACGCTCGCGCTCCTTCGCGGCGAGCTCCTGCTCACGCTCGCGCTCCTTCGCGGCGAGCTCCTGCTCGCGCTCCAGACGCTTGCGTAACGTTTGAGCTTCCAAGGCGGCTTTTTGGGCTCTCACAGTCGAGGAAGCGTTAGTTGTTGCGGTCCGCATACTAGGCGCCCGACTATTCTGACGCCCAGGTTGATCAGGTTGCGGATCGCCGACACTACGTGATTGTACAGCATTGGATGACATCGCTCTAGCTTTACTACGGGTGATCATGAAACGAAATGAATTTGAACGACGATATGAATATACGAAAGATGAACTAGAAACTAACTAAATGTGCACTGATTTTAATGGGAGAAGGACCAAAATGTTACGAACGTGAATGTGGACTGTATTATGATGAAATGAGAAGATTATGATGATGTTTAGCTGGGTTTATTGAACAATTAAAAGGCAAATTATAACACGTACACTCGCTCTGACTAAGTCACAAACATAGAGTAAAAAACAAAAGCATTTAAAAACATTTCAAAAATATAAAAAGAAAAAGTAAAATAAATAATATAAAATCAAAGAGTTTGCAACAAATGTCATGGACGATTGTGTCCATGACATTGCATTAGTCTATGGTTTTTAGTTTTAATTTAAATTGTATTGTGGCAACATTTTTTAAGAACTGAGAATGATAAAAGTGATTGTTTAAAAAGGAAACGGTTAATAAAGAACTGGTGATCAAAGTGTGCACATCTATTATTCCGAATTCGTCTTTAATAATACCCAATTAAATCTTTATTTGGAATTAATTCGATTCGTTACGTTTTTATGTTTTTTAATACTCAAATGTCCGTTTCGGTGGTCTGTTCACAGATTTCAATTTTTGGGCAGATTTCAATTCCTAGGCAGATTTCAATTTTTGGGCAGATTTCAATTCCAAGGCAGATATTCAATTTTTGGGCAGATTTCAATTCCTAGAAAGATTTCAATTTTTGGGCAGATTTCAATTCCTAGGCAGATTTCAATTTTTGGGCAGATTTCAATTTTTGTGCAGATTTAAAATTATTGGCAGATTTCAATTTATTGGCAGATTTTAATTTTTGGTCAGATTTCAATTCCTAGGCAGATTTCAATTTTTGGGCAGATTTCAATTTTTGGGCAGATTTCAATTCCTAGGCAGATTTCATTTTTGGGCAGATTTCAATTTCTTGGGCAGATTTCAATTCCTAGGCAGATTTCAATTTTTGGGCAGATTTCAATTTCTTGGGCAGATTTCAATTTTTGGGCAGATTTCAAATTTTGAGCAGATTTCAATTCCTAGGCAGATTTCATTTTTGGGCAGATTTCAATTTATTGGCAGATTTCAATTCCTAGGCAGATTTCAATTTTTGGGCAGATTTCAATTTTTGGGCAGATTTCAATTTTTGGGTAGATTTCAATTCCTAGGCAGATTTAAATTTTTGGGCAGATTTCAATTTTTTGGCAGATTTAATTTTTGGGCAGATTTCAATTTTTTGGCAGATTTCAATTTTTGGGCAGAATTCAATTTTTAGGCAGACTTCAATTTTTGGGGCAGATTTCAATTTTTGGGCAGAATTCAATTTTTGGGCAGATTTCAATTTTTGGGCAGATTTCAATTCCTAGGCAGATTTCAATTTTTGGGCAGATTTCAATTTTTGGGCAGATTTCAATTCCCAGGCAGATTTCAACTTTTTGGCAGATTTAAATTTTTGGGCAGATTTCAATTCCTAGGCAGATTTTCAATTTTTGGGCAGATTTCAATTCCTAGGCAGATTTAAATTGTTGGGCAGATTTCAATTCCTAGGCAGATTTTCAATTTTTGGGCAGATTTCAATTTATTGGCTGATTTCAATTTTTGGGCAGATTTCAATTTTTGGCAGATTTCAATTTTTGGGCAGATTTCAATTCCTAGGCAGATTTCAATTTTTGGGCAGATTTCAATTCCTAGGCAGATTTAAATTTTTGGCCAGATTTCAATTCCTAGGCAGATTTCAATTTTTGGGCAGATTTCAATTTCTTGGCAGATTTCAATTTTTTGGCAGATTTCAATTTTTTGGCAGATTTCAATTTTTGGGCAGATTTCAATTCTTAGGCAGATTTCAATTTTTGGGCAGATTTCAATTTTTTGGCAGATTTCAATTTTTGGGCAGATTTCAATTCCTAGGCAGATTTCAATTTTTGGGCAGATTTCAATTCCTAGGCAGATTTCAATTTTTGGGCAGATTTCAATTTATTGGCTGATTTAAATTTTTGGGCAGATTTCAATTTTTGGCAGATTTCAATTTTTGGGCAGATTTCAATTCCTAGGCAGATTTTAATTCCTAGGCAGATTTCAATTTTTGGTCAGATTTCAATTTTTGGGCAGATTTCAATTTTTGGGCAGACTTCAATTCCTAGGCAGATTTCAATTTTTGGCCAGATTTCAATTTCTTGGCAGATTTCAATTTTTGGGCAGATTTCAATTTTTTGGCAGATTTCAATTTTTGGGCAGATTTCAATTCCTAGGCATATTTCAATTTTTGGGCAGATTTAAATTTTTGGGGAGACTTCAATTTTTGGGTAGATTTCAATTTTTTGGCAGATTTCAATTTTTGTGCAGATTTAAATTTATTGGCAGATTTCAATTTATTGGCAGATTTTAATTTTTGGTCAGATTTCAATTCCTAGGCAGATTTCAATTTTTGGGCAGATTTCAATTTTTTGGCAGATTTCAATTTTTGGGCAGATTTCAATTTTTTGGCAGATTTCAATTTCTGGGCAGATTTCAATTTTTTGGCAGATTTAAATTTTTGTGATTTAAAATTATTGGCAGATTTCAATTCCCAGGCAGATTTCAATTTTTGGGCAGATTTCAATTCCTAGGCAGATTTAAATTTCTGGGCAGATTTCAATTCCCAGGCAGATTTCAATTTTTTGGCAGATTTCAATTTTTGGGCAGATTTCAATTCCTAGGCAGATTTAAATTGTTGGGCAGATTTCAATTCCTAGGCAGATTTCAATTTTTGGGCAGATTTCAATTTTTGGGCAGACTTCAATTTTTGGGCAGATTTAAATTTTTGGGCAGATTTCAATTTTTGGGCAGAATTCAATTTTTGGGCAGACTTCAATTTTTGGGGCAGATTTCAATTTTTGGGCAGAATTCAATTTTTGGGCAGATTTTAATTTTTGGGCAGATTTCAATTTTTGGGCAGATTTCAATTCCAAGGCAGATTTCAATTTTTGGGCAGATTTCAATTTCTTGGCAGATTTCAATTTTCGGGCAGATTTCAATTCCTAGGCAGATATTCAATTTTTGGGCAGATTTCAATTCCTAGGCAGATTTCAATTTTTTGGCAGATTTCAATTCCTAGGCAGATTTCAATTTTTGGGCAGATTTCAATTTTTGGGCAGATTTCAATTTTTGGGCAGATTTCAATTCCTAGGCAGATTTCAATTTTTGGGCAGATTTCAATTTCTTGGCAGATTTCAATTTTTGGGCAGATTTCAATTTTTGGGCAGATTTCAATTTTTGGGCAGATTTCAATTCCTAGGCATATTTCAATTTTTGGGCAGATTTCAATTCCTAGGCATATTTCAATTTTTTGGCAGATTTAAATTTTTGTGATTTAAAATTATTGGCAGATTTCAATTCCCAGGCAGATTTCAATTTTTGGGCAGATTTCAATTTTTGGGCAGATTTCAATTCCTAGGCAGATTTAAATTTTTTGGCAGATTTCAATTCCCAGGCAGATTTCAATTTTTTGGCAGATTTCAATTTTTGGGCAGATTTCAATTCCTAGGCAGATTTAAATTGTTGGGCAGATTTCAATTCCTAGGCAGATTTCAATTTTTGGGCAGATTTCAATTTTTGGGCAGACTTCAATTTTTGGGCAGACTTCAATTCCTAGGCAGATTTCAATTTTTGGGCAGAATTTAATTTTTGGGCAGACTTCAATTTTTGGGGCAGATTTCAATTTTTGGGCAGAATTCAATTTTTGGGCAGATTTTAATTTTTGGGCAGATTTCAATTTTTGGGCAGATTTCAATTCCTAGGCAGATTTCAATTTTTGGGCAGATTTCAATTTTTTGGCAGATTTAAATTTTTGGGCAGATTTCAATTTTTTGGCAGATTTCAATTTCTGGGCAGATTTCAATTTTTTGGCAGATTTAAATTTTTGTGATTTAAAATTATTGGCAGATTTCAATTCCCAGGCAGATTTCAATTTTTGGGCAGATTTCAATTTTTGGGCAGATTTCAATTCCTAGGCAGATTTAAATTTTTGGGCAGATTTCAATTCCCAGGCAGATTTCAATTTTTTGGCAGATTTCAATTTTTGGGCAGATTTCAATTCCTAGGCAGATTTAAAGTGTTGGGCAGATTTCAATTCCTAGGCAGATTTCAATTTTTGGGCAGATTTCAATTTTTGGGCAGACTTCAATTTTTGGGCAGATTTAAATTTTTGGGCAGATTTAAATTTTTGGGCAGAATTCAATTTTTGGGCAGACTTCAATTTTTGGGGCAGATTTCAATTTTTGGGCAGAATTCAATTTTTGGGCAGATTTTAATTTTTGGGCAGATTTCAATTTTTGGGCAGATTTCAATTCCAAGGCAGATTTCAATTTTTGGGCAGATTTCAATTTCTTGGCAGATTTCAATTTTCGGGCAGATTTCAATTTTTTGGCAGATTTCAATTTTTTGGCAGATTTCAATTTGTTGGCAGATTTCAATTTGTTTGCAGATTTCAATTTTTTGGCAGATTTCAATTTTTGGGCAGATTTCAATTCCTAGGCAGATTTCAATTTTTGGGCAGATTTCAATTCCTAGGCAGATTTCAATTTTTGGGCAGATTTCAATTTTTGGGCAGACTTCAATTTTTGGGCAGATTTAAATTTTTGGGCAGATTTCAATTTTTGGGCAGAATTCAATTTTTGGGCAGACTTCAATTTTTGGGGCAGATTTCAATTTTTGGGCAGAATTCAATTTTTGGGCAGATTTCAATTTCTTGGCAGATTTCAATTTTCGGGCAGATTTCAATTCCTAGGCAGATATTAAATTTTTGGGCAGATTTCAATTCCTAGGCAGATTTCAATTTTTGGGCAGATTTCAATTTTTGGGCAGATTTCAATTTTTGGGCAGATTTCAATTTTTGGGCAGATTTCAATTCCTAGGCATATTTCAATTTTTGGGCAGATTTCAATTTTTGGGCAGACTTCAATTTTTGGGTAGATTTCAATTTTTTGGCAGATTTCAATTTTTGTGCAGATTTAAATTTATTGGCAGATTTCAATTTATTGGCAGATTTTAATTTTTGGTCAGATTTCAATTCCTAGGCAGATTTCAATTTTTGGGCAGATTTCAATTTTTTGGCAGATTTCAATTTTTGGGCAGATTTCAATTTTTGGGCAGATTTCAATTTTTGGGCAGATTTCAATTTTTTGGCAGATTTAAATTTTTGTGATTTAAAATTATTGGCAGATTTTAATTTATTGGCAGATTTCAATTCCTAGGCAGATTTCAATTTTTGGGCAGATTTCAATTCCTAGGCAGATTTCAATTTTTGGGCAGATTTCAATTTTTGGGCAGATTTCAATTTTTGGGTAGATTTCAATTCCTAGGCAGATTTCAATTTTTGGGCAGATTTCAATTTCTTGGCAGATTTCAATTTTTGGGCAGATTTCAATTTTTTGGCAGATTTCAATTTTTGGGCAGATTTCAATTCTTAGGCAGATTTCAATTTTTGGGCAGATTTCAATTTTTGGGCAGACTTCAATTTTTGGGTAGATTTCAATTTTTTGGCAGATTTCAATTTTTGTGCAGATTTAAATTTATTGGCAGATTTCAATTTTTGTGCAGATTTAAATTTATTGGCAGATTTCAATTTATTGGCAGATTTTAATTTTTGGTCAGATTTCAATTCCTAGGCAGATTTCAATTTTTGGGCAGATTTCAATTTTTGGGCAGATTTCAATTTTTGGGCAGACTTCAATTTTTGGGTAGATTTCAATTTTTTGGCAGATTTCAATTTTTGTGCAGATTTAAATTTATTGGCAGATTTCAATTTTTGTGCAGATTTAAATTTATTGGCAGATTTCAATTTATTGGCAGATTTTAATTTTTGGTCAGATTTCAATTCCTAGGCAGATTTCAATTTTTGGGCAGATTTCAATTACTAGGCAGACTTCAATTTTTGGGCAGATTTCAATTTTTGTGCAGATTTAAATTTATTGGCAGATTTTAATTTTTGGGCAGATTTCAATTCCCAGGCAGATTTCAATTTCTTGGCAGATTTCAATTTTTGGGCAGATTTCAATTTTTTGGCAGATTTCAATTTTTGGGCAGATTTCAATTCTTAGGCAGATTTCAATTTTTGGGCAGATTTCAATTTTTGGGCAGACTTCAATTTTTGGGTAGATTTAAATTTTTTGGCAGATTTCAATTTTTGTGCAGATTTAAATTTATTGGCAGATTTCAATTTATTGGCAGATTTTAATTTTTGGTCAGATTTCAATTCCTAGGCAGATTTCAATTTTTGGGCAGATTTCAATTTTTTGGCAGATTTCAATTTTTGGGCAGATTTCAATTCCTAGGCAGATTTCAATTCCTAGGCAGATTTTCAATTTTTGGGCAGATTTCAATTACTAGGCAGACTTCAATTTTTGGGCAGATTTCAATTTTTGTGCAGATTTAAATTTATTGGCAGAATTCAATTTATTGGCAGATTTTAATTTTTTCAAATTTTTTTGAAATTTTTCATGCATGTGAACATCGCGTGACAATGCAATATTATTATGACATGGAGCTGATCTGATGGAAGGAAGCCAGCCAGGCCAGCTATGGCCAGCTGGAAGGTGGCCATAGGAACTCTGCAATAAAACGACACAACCCCATCGTGTTTGGGTTCGTTTGATTCGTATAAACTATGAATTGAAAATCATGTCGCTTGTCGCATGTCGCTGTCGTTGATTATAGACAGCGACAAGCGACAGCGACAAGCGAAAAGCGACATGCGACAGCGACAAGCGACAGCGACAAGCGACAGCGACAAGCGACATGCGACAGCGACATGCGACAGCGACAAGCGACATGCGCGACTCATCATACATGACTCATCGAAAATGAAATTTTTTTAAAACAAAGACACGCTACTCGTGTAACATGTGACAATCGTTGTTAAATAAAAAACTGTGCCACTTTTAGAAGTCATGCCAATAGAACATGATTTTTGAGGATTGAGAGAACTAATTAAGCTGAACAGGGCGGGCACAAGTTTAGTGCAGTTTCCATTTATTTTTTTTCATTGTGAACTTGCATACATCCTTTTTGAACAGACCACCGAAACGGACATTTGAGTATAAAAAAACATAAAAACGTAACGAATCGAATTAATTCACACGAATTCGAATTGAGTCACTATTTTAGTACCCGAGGTACCAAACGGACCAAAAACAAAAAAATAATTAGATTTTTTTTTCAATAATCAGCTTTCTATTTGCAAGTCTGTTCGAAATTTAAATAAAACCTTTGATGAGTTACCTCCTTGGTCGCCATGTTTCGGAGAAAAAGATAGTTCCATTTTTAAATTACACGACAGATATGAGTTTGTCGCTTGTCGCATGTCGCTTGTCGCTGTCGCTTGTCGCTGTCGCATGTCGCTGTCGCTTGTCGCTGTCGCATGTCGCATGTTGCTGTCGCATGTCGCTTGTCGCTGTCGCATGTCAGTTGTCGTTAAATTTTTTGGCAGATTTCAATTTTTGGGCAGATTTCAATTTTTGGCAGATTTCTATTTTTTTGGCAGATTTCAATTTTTGGGCAGATTTCAATTTTTTGACAGATTTCGATTTTTGGGCAGATTTCAATTTTTTGGCAGATTTAAATTTTTTGGGCAGATTTCAATGCCGCGACATGCGACAGCGACAAGCGACATGCGATAAGCGACAGCGACAAGCGACAGCGACAAGAGACAGTGACATGCGACAGCGACAGCGACAAGTGACAAGCGACAGCGACATGCGACTTTGTCGCTTGTCGCTGTCGCATGTCACATGTCGCTGTCTCTTGTCGCTGTCGCTTGTCGCTGTCGCTTAACGCATGTCGCTTGTCGCTGTCGCATGTCGCTGTCGCTTGTCGCTGTCGCATGTCGCTGTCGCTTGTCGCTGTCGCTGTGGCATGCGACAGCGACAAGCGACATGCGACAGCGATAAGCGACATGAGACATGCGACAGCGACAAGTGACAGCGACAAGCGACATGCGTTAAGCGACAGCGACAAGCGACAGCGACAAGAGACAGCGACATGCGACAGCGACAGCGACAAGCGACATACGACAGCGACATGCGACAGCGACAGCTACAAGCGACAAGCGACATGCGACAGCGACATGCGACATGCGACAGCGACAAGCGACATGCGACAGCGACAAGCGACAGCGACATGCGACATGCGACAGCGACATGCGACAGCGATAAGCGACATGCGACAGCGACAAGCGACAGCGACAAGCGACAGCGACAAGCGACAGCGACAAGCGACAGCGACAAGCGACAGCGACAAGCGACATGCGCGACTCATCATACATGACTCATCGAACAAGAAATTTTTTTAAATCAAAAACAGAAACAAGTAAATGAATGGTAAAATTGTAATTAGAAAAGGATTTTTTTTTTTGTTTCTAAAGTTTTTTTCAGCCGTTTCATAAAATAAGGTTAACTACTATGATGTTTTTATATACAAAATTATACTCTTTTTCGAGTCCTTTTTATTTTGAAAGTATATCTTGTGTACTTAAAAAGCAGTTAAAAAGTAATTGAAATTTTATACTAAGTTTTGCAGGCCAGTGGTGGTGGTGGTGTGGTGTGGTAGGTGGGTCATTGTCATATAGTGCCAAAAAATTGTTCAATTCATATAAATTCCTAAATAATGCTCTAATTTAATTTCTTTTCACAAAAAAATCAACAACTATATACCCAATTAAATCTTTATTTGGAATTAATTCGATTCGTTACGTTTTTATGTTTTTTAATACTCAAATGTCCGTTTCGGTGGTCTGTTCACAGATTTCAATTTTTGGGCAGATTTCAATTCCTAGGCAGATTTCAATTTTTGGGCAGATTTCAATTCCAAGGCAGATATTCAATTTTTGGGCAGATTTCAATTCCTAGAAAGATTTCAATTTTTGGGCAGATTTCAATTCCTAGGCAGATTTCAATTTTTGGGCAGATTTCAATTTTTGTGCAGATTTAAAATTATTGGCAGATTTCAATTTATTGGCAGATTTTAATTTTTGGTCAGATTTCAATTCCTAGGCAGATTTCAATTTTTGGGCAGATTTCAATTTTTGGGCAGATTTCAATTCCTAGGCAGATTTCATTTTTGGGCAGATTTCAATTTCTTGGGCAGATTTCAATTCCTAGGCAGATTTCAATTTTTGGGCAGATTTCAATTTCTTGGGCAGATTTCAATTTTTGGGCAGATTTCAAATTTTGAGCAGATTTCAATTCCTAGGCAGATTTCATTTTTGGGCAGATTTCAATTTATTGGCAGATTTCAATTCCTAGGCAGATTTCAATTTTTGGGCAGATTTCAATTTTTGGGCAGATTTCAATTTTTGGGTAGATTTTAATTCCTAGGCAGATTTAAATTTTTGGGCAGATTTCAATTTTTTGGCAGATTTAATTTTTGGGCAGATTTCAATTTTTTGGCAGATTTCAATTTTTGGGCAGAATTCAATTTTTAGGCAGACTTCAATTTTTGGGGCAGATTTCAATTTTTGGGCAGAATTCAATTTTTGGGCAGATTTTAATTTTTGGGCAGATTTCAATTTTTGGGCAGATTTCAATTTCTTGGCAGATTTAAATTTTTGGGCAGATTTCAATTTTTGGGCAGATTTCAATTCCTAGGCAGATTTCAATTTTTGGGCAGATTTCAATTTTTTGGCAGATTTCAATTTTTGGGCAGATTTCAATTCCTAGGCAGATTTCAATTCCTAGGCAGATTTTAAATTTTTGGGCCGATTTCAATTACTAGGCAGACTTCAATTTTTGGGCAGATTTCAATTTTTGGGCAGATTTCAATTTTTTGGCAGATTTCAATTTCTGGGCAGATTTCAATTTTTGGGCAGATTTCAATTTTTTGGCAGATTTCAATTTTTAGGCAGATTTCAATTCCCAGGCAGATTTCAATTTTTTGGCAGATTTAAATCTTTGGGCAGATTTCAATTCCTAGGCAGATTTCAATTTTTGGGCAGATTTCCATTTTTGGGCAGATTTTAATTCCCAGGCAGATTTCAATTTTTTGGCAGTTTTAAATTTTTGGGCAGATTTCAATTTTTGGGCAGATTTCAATTCCCAGGCAGATTTTAATATTTTGGCAGATTTCAATTTTTTGCAGATTTTAATTTTTGGGCAGACTTCAATTTTTGGCAGATTTCAATTTTTGGGCAGATTTCAATTCCTAGGCAGATTTCAATTTTTGGGCAGATTTCAATTTTTGGGCAGATTTCAATTCCCAGGCAGATTTCAACTTTTTGGCAGATTTAAATTTTTGGGCAGATTTCAATTCCTAGGCAGATTTTCAATTTTTGGGCAGATTTCAATTCCTAGGCAGATTTAAATTGTTGGGCAGATTTCAATTCCTAGGCAGATTTTCAATTTTTGGGCAGATTTCAATTTATTGGCTGATTTCAATTTTTGGGCAGATTTCAATTTTTGGCAGATTTCAATTTTTGGGCAGATTTCAATTCCTAGGCAGATTTCAATTTTTGGGCAGATTTCAATTCCTAGGCAGATTTCAATTTTTGGGCAGATTTCAATTTTTGGGCAGACTTCAATTTTTGGGTAGATTTCAATTTTTTGGCAGATTTCAATTTTTGTGCAGATTTAAATTTGTTGGCAGATTTCAATTTGTTTGCAGATTTCAATTTTTTGGCAGATTTCATTTTTTGGGCAGATTCCATTTCAATTTTTGGCAGATTTCAATTTTTGGGCAGATTTCAATTCCTAGGCAGATTTCAATTTTTGGGCAGATTTCAATTTTTTGGCAGATTTCAATTTGTTGGCAGATTTCAATTTGTTGGCAGATTTCAATTTGTTTGCAGATTTCAATTTTTTGGCAGATTTCAATTTTTGGGCAGATTTCAATTCCTAGGCAGATTTCTATTTTTGGGCCGATTTCAATTTTTGGGCAGACTTAAATTTTTGGGCAGATTTCAATTTTTGGGCAGAATTCAATTCCTAGGCAGATATTCAATTTTTCGGCAGATTTCAATTCCTAGGCAGATTTCAATTTTTGGGCAGATTTCAATTCCTAGGCAGATTTCAATTTTTGGGCAGATTTCAATTTTTGGGCAGATTTCAATTTTTGGGCAGATTTCAATTTTTGGGCAGATTTCAATTCCTAGGCATATTTCAATTTTTGGGCAGATTTCAATTTTTGGGCAGACTTCAATTTTTGGGTAGATTTCAATTTTTTGGCAGATTTCAATTTCTTGGCAGACTTAAATTTTTGGGCAGATTTCAATTTTTGGGCAGAATTCAATTCCTAGGCAGATATTCAATTTTTCGGCAGATTTCAATTCCTAGGCAGATTTCAATTTTTGGGCAGATTTCAATTCCTAGGCAGATTTCAATTTTTGGGCAGATTTCAATTTTTGGGCAGATTTCAATTTTTGGGCCGATTTCAATTTTTGGGCAGATTTCAATTTCTTGGCAGATTTCAATTTTTGGGCAGATTTCAATTCCTAGGCATATTTCAATTTTTGGGCAGATTTCAATTTTTGGGCAGACTTCAATTTTTGGGTAGATTTCAATTTTTTGGCAGATTTCAATTTCTTGGCAGACTTAAATTTTTGGGCAGATTTCAATTTTTGGGCAGAATTCAATTCCTAGGCAGATATTCAATTTTTCGGCAGATTTCAATTTTTGGGCCGATTTCAATTTTTGGGCAGATTTCAATTTCTTGGCAGATTTCAATTTTTGGGCAGATTTCAATTCCTAGGCATATTTCAATTTTTGGGCAGATTTCAATTTTTGGGCAGACTTCAATTTTTGGGTAGATTTCAATTTTTTGGCAGAATTCAATTCCTAGGCAGATTTCAATTTTTGGGCAGATTTCAATTTTTGGGCCGATTTCAATTTTTGGGCAGATTTCAATTTCTTGGCAGATTTCAATTTTTGGGCAGATTTCAATTCCTAGGCATATTTCAATTTTTGGGCAGATTTCAATTTTTGGGCAGACTTCAATTTTTGGGTAGATTTCAATTTTTTGGCAGATTTCAATTTCTTGGCAGACTTAAATTTTTGGGCAGATTTCAATTTTTGGGCAGAATTCAATTCCTAGGCAGATATTCAATTTTTCGGCAGATTTCAATTCCTAGGCAGATTTCAATTTTTGGGCAGATTTCAATTCCTAGGCAGATTTCAATTTTTGGGCAGATTTCAATTTTTGGGCAGATTTCAATTTTTGGGCCGATTTCAATTTTTGGGCAGATTTCAATTTCTTGGCAGATTTCAATTTTCGGGCAGATTTCAATTCCTAGGCAGATATTCAATTTTTCGGCAGATTTCAATTCCTAGGCAGATTTCAATTTTTGGGCAGATTTCAATTCCTAGGCAGATTTCAATTTTTGGGCAGATTTCAATTTTTGGGCAGATTTCAATTTTTGGGCAGATTTCAATTTTTGGGCAGATTTCAATTCCTAGGCATATTTCAATTTTTGGGCAGATTTCAATTTTTGGGCAGACTTCAATTTTTGGGTAGATTTCAATTTTTTGGCAGATTTCAATTTTTGTGCAGATTTAAATTTATTGGCAGATTTCAATTTATTGGCAGATTTTAATTTTTGGTCAGATTTCAATTCCTAGGCAGATTTCAATTTTTGGGCAGATTTCAATTTTTTGGCAGATTTCAATTTTCGGGCAGATTTCAATTCCTAGGCAGATATTCAATTTTTCGGCAGATTTCAATTCCTAGGCAGATTTCAATTTTTGGGCAGATTTCAATTCCTAGGCAGATTTCAATTTTTGGGCAGATTTCAATTTTTGGGCAGATTTCAATTTTTGGGCAGATTTCAATTTTTGGGCAGATTTCAATTCCTAGGCATATTTCAATTTTTGGGCAGATTTCAATTTTTGGGCAGACTTCAATTTTTGGGTAGATTTCAATTTTTTGGCAGATTTCAATTTTTGTGCAGATTTAAATTTATTGGCAGATTTCAATTTATTGGCAGATTTTAATTTTTGGTCAGATTTCAATTCCTAGGCAGATTTCAATTTTTGGGCAGATTTCAATTTTTTGGCAGATTTCAATTTTTGGGCAGATTTCAATTTTTTGGCAGATTTCAATTTTTGGGCAGATTTCAATTTTTTGGCAGATTTAAATTTTTGTGATTTAAAATTATTGGCAGATTTTAATTTATTGGCAGATTTCAATTCCTAGGCAGATTTCAATTTTTGGGCAGATTTCAATTCCTAGGCAGATTTCAATTTTTGGGCAGATTTCAATTTTTGGGCAGATTTCAATTTTTGGGCAGATTTCAATTCCTAGGCAGATTTCAATTTTTGGGCAGATTTCAATTTCTTGGCAGATTTCAATTTTTGGGCAGATTTCAATTTTTTGGCAGATTTCAATTTTTGGGCAGATTTCAATTCTTAGGCAGATTTCAATTTTTGGGCAGATTTCAATTTTTGTGCAGATTTAAATTTATTGGCAGATTTCAATTTTTGTGCAGATTTAAATTTATTGGCAGATTTCAATTTATTGGCAGATTTTAATTTTTGGTCAGATTTCAATTCCTAGGCAGATTTCAATTTTTGGGCAGATTTCAATTACTAGGCAGACTTCAATTTTTGGGCAGATTTCAATTTTTGTGCAGATTTAAATTTATTGGCAGATTTTAATTTTTGGGCAGATTTCAATTCCCAGGCAGATTTCAATTTCTTGGCAGATTTCAATTTTTGGGCAGATTTCAATTTTTTGGCAGATTTCAATTTTTGGGCAGATTTCAATTCTTAGGCAGATTTCAATTTTTGGGCAGATTTCAATTTTTGGGCAGACTTCAATTTTTGGGTAGATTTAAATTTTTTGGCAGATTTCAATTTTTGTGCAGATTTAAATTTATTGGCAGATTTCAATTTATTGGCAGATTTTAATTTTTGGTCAGATTTCAATTCCTAGGCAGATTTCAATTTTTGGGCAGATTTCAATTTTTTGGCAGATTTCAATTTTTGGGCAGATTTCAATTCCTAGGCAGATTTCAATTCCTAGGCAGATTTTCAATTTTTGGGCAGATTTCAATTACTAGGCAGACTTCAATTTTTGGGCAGATTTCAATTTTTGTGCAGATTTAAATTTATTGGCAGAATTCAATTTATTGGCAGATTTTAATTTTTTCAAATTTTTTTGAAATTTTTCATGCATGTGAACATCGCGTGACAATGCAATATTATTATGACATGGAGCTGATCTGATGGAAGGAAGCCAGCCAGGCCAGCTATGGCCAGCTGGAAGGTGGCCATAGGAACTCTGCAATAAAACGACACAACCCCATCGTGTTTGGGTTCGTTTGATTCGTATAAACTATGAATTGAAAATCATGTCGCTTGTCGCATGTCGCTGTCGTTGATTATAGACAGCGACAAGCGACAGCGACAAGCGAAAAGCGACATGCGACAGCGACAAGCGACAGCGACAAGCGACAGCGACAAGCGACATGCGACAGCGACATGCGACAGCGACAAGCGACATGCGCGACTCATCATACATGACTCATCGAAAAAGAAATTTTTTTAAAACAAAGACACGCTACTCGTGTAACATGTGACAATCATTGTTAAATAAAAAACTGTGCCACTTTTAGAAGTCATGCCAATAGAACATGATTTTTGAGGATTGAGAGAACTAATTAAGCTGAACAGGGCGGGCACAAGTTTAGTGCAGTTTCCATTTATTTTTTTTCATTGTGAACTTGCATACATCCTTTTTGAACAGACCACCGAAACGGACATTTGAGTATAAAAAAACATAAAAACGTAACGAATCGAATTAATTCACACGAATTCGAATTGAGTCACTATTTTAGTACCCGAGGTACCAAACGGACCTAAAACAAAAAAATAATTAGATTTTTTTTTCAATAATCAGCTTTCTATTTGCAAGTCTGTTCGAAATTTAAATAAAACCTTTGATGAGTTACCTCCTTGGTCGCCATGTTTCGGAGAAAAAGATAGTTCCATTTTTAAATTACACGACAGATATGGGCAGATTTCAATTTTTGGGCAGATTTTAATTCCTAGGCAGATTTCAATTTTTGGGCAGATTTCAATTTTTGGGTAGCTTTCAATTCCTAGGCAGATTTAAATTTTTGGCCAGATTTCAATTTTTTGGCAGATTTCAATTTTTGGGCAGATTTCAATTCCTAGGCAGATTTCAATTTTTGGGCAGATTTCAATTTTTGGGCAGATTTTAATTCCTAGGCAGATTTCAATTTTTGGGCAGATTTCAATTTTTGGGTAGCTTTCAATTCCTAGGCAGATTTAAATTTTTGGCCAGATTTCAATTTTTTGGCAGATTTCAATTTTTGGGCAGATTTCAATTCCTAGGCAGATTTCGATTTTTGGGCAGATTTCAATTTTTGGGCAGATTTCAATTCCCAGGCAGATTTCAATTTTTTGGCAGACTTCAATTTTCGGGCAGATTTCAATTCCTAGGCAGATTTTCAATTTTTGGGCAGATTTCAATTCCTAGGCAGATTTAAATTGTTGGGCAGATTTCAATTTTTGTGCAGATTTCAATTCCTAGGCAGATTTAAATTTTTGGGCAGATTTCAATTTCTTGGCAGATTTTCAATTTTTGGGCAGATTTCAATTCCTAGGCAGATTTAAATTGTTGGGCAGATTTCAATTTTTGGGCAGATTTCAATTTTTGGGCAGATTTTAATTTTTGGGCAGATTTCAATTTTTGGGCAGATTTCAATTCCTAGGCAGATTTCAATTTTTGGGCAGATTTCAATTCCAAGGCAGATATTCAATTTTTGGGCAGATTTCAATTCCTAGAAAGATTTCAATTTTTGGGCAGATTTCAATTCCTAGGCAGATTTCAATTTTTGGGCAGATTTCAATTTTTGTGCAGATTTAAAATTATTGGCAGATTTCAATTTATTGGCAGATTTTAATTTTTGGTCAGATTTCAATTCCTAGGCAGATTTCAATTTTTGGGCAGATTTCAATTTTTGGGCAGATTTCAATTCCTAGGCAGATTTCATTTTTGGGCAGATTTCAATTTCTTGGGCAGATTTCAATTCCTAGGCAGATTTCAATTTTTGGGCAGATTTCAATTTCTTGGGCAGATTTCAATTTTTGGGCAGATTTCAAATTTTGAGCAGATTTCAATTCCTAGGCAGATTTCATTTTTGGGCAGATTTCAATTTATTGGCAGATTTCAATTCCTAGGCAGATTTCACTTTTTGGGCAGATTTCAATTTTTGGGCAGATTTCAATTTTTGGGTAGATTTCAATTCCTAGGCAGATTTAAATTTTTGGGCAGATTTCAATTTCTTGGCAGATTTCAATTTTTGGGCAGATTTCAATTTTTTGGCAGATTTCAATTTATTGGCTGATTTTAATTTTTGGTCAGATTTCAATTCCTAGGCAGATTTCAATTTTTGGGCAGATTTCAATTTTTTGGCAGATTTCAATTTTTGGGCAGATTTCAATTCCTAGGCAGATTTCAATTCCTAGGCAGATTTTCAATTTTTGGGCAGATTTCAATTACTAGGCAGACTTCAATTTTTGGGCAGATTTCAATTTTTGTGCAGATTTAAGTTTATTGGCAGATTTCAATTTATTGGCAGATTTTAATTTTTGGTCAGATTTCAATTCCTAGGCAGATTTCAATTTTTGGGCAGATTTCAATTTCTTGGCAGATTTAAATTTTTGGGCAGATTTCAATTCCTAGGCAGATTTCAATTTTTGGGCAGATTTCAATTTTTTGGCAGATTTCAATTCCTAGGCAGATTTCAATTTTTGGGCAGATTTCAATTTGTTGGCAGATTCAAATTTTTGGGCAGATTTCAATTCCTAGGCAGATTTCAATTTTTGGGCAGATTTCAATTTTTGGGCAGATTTCAATTCCCAGGCAGATTTCAATTTTTTGGCAGATTTCAATTTTTGGGCAGATTTCAATTCCTAGGCAGATTTCAATTTTTGGGCAGATTTCAATTCCCAGGCAGATTTCAATTTTTTGGCAGATTTCAATTTTTGGGCAGATTTCAATTCCTAGGCAGATTTAAATTGTTGGGCAGATTTCAATTCTTAGCCAGATTTTTTCAATTTTTGGGCAGATTTCGATTTCTTGGCAGATTTAAATTTTTGGGCAGATTTCAATTCCTAGGCAGATTTCAATTTTTGGGCAGATTTCAATTCTTGGGCTGATTTCAATTCCTAGGCAGATTTCAATTTTTGGGCAGATTTCAATTTTTTGGCAGATTTCAATTCCTAGGCAGATTTCAATTTTTGGGCTGATTTCAATTTCTTGGCAGATTTAAATTTTTGGGCAGATTTCAATTCCTAGGCAGATTTCAATTTTTGGGAAGATTTCAATTTTTTGGCAGATTTCAATTCCTAGGCAGATTTCAATTTTTGGGCAGATTTCAATTTGTTGGCAGATTCAAATTTTTGGGCAGATTTCAATTCCTAGGCAGATTTCAATTTTTGGGCAGATTTCAATTTTTGGGCAGATTTCAATTCCTAGGCAGATTTCAATTTTTGGGCAGATTTCAATTTCTTGGCAGATTTCAATTTTTTGGCAGATTTCAATTTTTTGGCAGATTTCAATTTTTGGGCAGATTTCAATTTCTTGGCAGATTTAAATTTAGGGATGCAACGATTACGAAGCGGTGCATCGTTTTGCATCTGTAATCGTAATAATTACGATTAATAACGATGCAATGCACCGTAGTAAGAATCGTACGATTATTAAATCAAATTGAAAACGTCAATCGGATTGCACTAGTTGACAAATACCAGACCTGAATACTAGATTCCAGAGGAGAAAAACAACTTTAAAAAAATCGGATCTCACGCTGCCATTTTCAGCTAAATCTGACTTTTTTTTGTTCAGATTTGATTCTCTTTTTTTTTTTTTTCTACTGATGTCTATGGTTTGATTTTCGGTTTGAAGTATTAATACATTCTCGTTCTCGCGATATCTCATGCACACTTTTAAAAGATTATTAGCGAGATATCGCTTGTTTCACGTGATGATACAGAATCATGTTCCATATTGTGTTTTTTTAAAGCAAATTGGCCTCTACGCATCCAAAAATCGGAATCCTAATCAAGTGAAACTTTGACTTCGATCTCAAATTAGTAGGAAAAGTTACAAAATCTTGGAATTTATTAAAGTTTTTTTTAATGATTTATCTTTCATTGGAATGCAAAGAAACACTATGAGAAATCATTCTGAGGATAATCTCAACTAAATTTGTTTAAATAATCGTAATGCATCGGTTATCGTAATAAATAACGATTAATATCGTAATCGTAATCGTAATGGCCGAATCGTTGCATCCCTATTTAAATTTCAACTTGTTGGCAGATTTCAATTTGTTGGCAGATTTCAATTTGTTGGCAGATTTCAATTTGTTGGCAGATTTCAATTTGTTGGCAGATTTCAATTTGTTGGCAGATTTCAATTATTAGGCAGATTTCAATTTCTTGGCAGATTTCAATTCTTAGGCGGATTTCAATTTGTTGGCAGATTTAAATTTTTTGGTAGATTTTCAATTTTTTGGCAGATTGGCAGATTTAAATTCTTAGGCAGATTTTCAATTTCAATTTTTTGGCAGATTTCAATTTTTTGGCAGATTTCAATTCTTAGGCGGATTTTAAATTTTTTGGCAGATTTCAAATCTTATTCAGATTTTTTCAATTTTTTGGCAGATTTCAATTTGTAGGCAGATTTCAATTCTAAGCCAGATTTTTTCAATTTTTGGGCAGATTTCAATTCTTAGGCAGATTTTTTCAATTTTTTGGCATATTTCAATTTGTTGGCAGATTTCAATTTTTTGGCAGATTTCAATTTGTTGGCAGATTTCAATTTGTTGGCAGATTTAAATTTGTTGGCAGATTTCAATTTGTTGGCAGATTTCAATTTGTTGGCAGATTTCAATTTGTTGGCAGATTTCAATTTGTTGGCAGATTTCAATTTATTGGCAGATTTCAATTTTTTGGCAGATTTCAATTTCTGGGCAGATTTCAATTCCTAGGCAGATTTTCAATTCATAGTTAATACGAATCAAACGAACCCAAACACGATGGGGTTGTGTCGTTTTATTGCAGAGTTCCTATGGCCACCTTCCAGCTGGCCATAGCTGGCCTGGCTGGCTTCCTTCCATCAGATCAGCTCCATGTCATAATAATATTGCATTGTCACGCGATGTTCACATGCATGAAAAATTTCAAAAAAATTTGAAAAAAGGTCAATCGGACACCGGGAAGTGGGTCATATTTAATATTTCAATTTCTTGGCAGATTTCAATTTTTAGGCAGATTTTAATTTTTGGCAGATTTCAATTTTTTGGTAGATTTCAATTATTTGGCAGATTTCAATTTTTGGCAGATTTCAATTTTTTGGCAGATTTAAATTTTTGGGCAGATTTCAATTCCTTGGCAGATATTCAATTTTTGGGCAGATTTCAATTCCTAGGCAGATTTAAATTTTTGGGCAGATTTTAATTTTTGGGCAGATTTCAATTTTTGGGCAGATTTCAATTCCTAGGCAGATTTAAATTTTTGGACAGATTTCAATTCCTAGGCAGATTTCAATTTTCGGGCAGATTTCAATTCCTAGGCAGATATTAAATTTTTGGGCAGATTTCGCGTCTCCTTTGCGCGTCTCTTTGCGACACACGGCGACCGCAAAGCGTCGCTCGTCTGTAAGAACGCTAAGGGCCTATAAACATGGCGTATTTTCTACGCACAGTCGACGCGTGTTACTTAACGCGCTGGTCGCGCTACACACGAGATTCAAAATGGCATAATGGAAGCGAGTTGCGCAACGCGCTGATTCGTGGTGGCGCGCGCGTTTTTATTGCTATTTAACTCCGTGTTTTGATTAGACTCATCAACAGCTTCACAACGCGGTATCGCGTAATACCTCTGGTTCCAAACCAGTGGTATTACGGCGAAGGCCCAAGCCTTTAATTGTCGCCGTACCGTGAACGCTCTTACATACTAACAACCCACAGCGATATATATCGCTTTTGTATTAATACAAATGCAATAAACAGCTTTTTGGATCTCTAGGTCGCCGTTAACGCGTGTTCGTGAAAAAAGCGCGTCGTCTCGTCTGCGTCGTCAAACGCCCCGTGTGTTTAGGGCCTACCTCCTATCCTAATCTTACATAACCTCAAAACTACAAACTAGAATTTGAATTTTATAAGAAATGCGATGTGGGAGAAATCGCGGGTTCGGGGCGATTGTTCCTTCTCCTACAGTGGTTTGGTTTGGTGGCGAATGATAACACCTGAATCTTCTGGCTGAATGATTTATTGAAGATTGAATACAGTACACTGAATTTTGCTTTGCTGAATATAATAAAAATCTGACCGGCCGCCGTTGATGGCGTCGGAAGAGAGTCCTGAAGATCTGATACGTTACACTGAAATTCTTTCTGAATATAATAAAGTCTGACCGTCCGCCATGCGTGGCGTCGGAAGAGAGAGAGATGTTGCCAGTAATCGCTACTGAATACATGAATAATATAATACAAATTAAAGTTAACTGACTGGCAACATTCATTATCATTGAGTTTATTGATTACGTTGATAGTTCTGCTCCATCTCAATAGATGGCGTGAGTCGTAACTTTCGTAGAAATTGAAATAATGAAAACATGTTAATTTTGCGTTAACATTCCTGGCCGGGGGCCAAAGATGAAATCTGATTGAACACTGAAATACTGATTTCTTAATTAACAGAGTTGAAATGTCCTTAACAAATATTATATTCTAACTAAATATAATTATGAAATATACAATTCTTATCATAGGTCCTTATCAGTATCTACAATAGGTAATTTACATAACTTGATAGTAGGTCTGACTAACTCGCCATGCTGAGTTTTTAATTTAACTGACCTGATTACTGAATCCTGACCTGAATACAATTCAATTACTCTACCCCTTCTCCATTGTAATGGGGGTGTATTAACATCAATGATAAGAACTAAATCATTTAATTTTAGATTATCAGACTGATTAAACCATTTGTTTCTAATTTGAAGTGTAGATAAATATTCTGAATGCCAACGTGACCAAATCGTTTGGTACATTTTTTGAATAGTTTGATATCTAGATAATCGTGATATTTTAGTGTCCTTCCAGTGAGACTCGGGTAGGGCAACTAAAGGTTGACCTATAATGAAATGACCTGGTGTGAGAACCTCCAAATCACTTGGATCCTCTGACATTGGGACAAGAGGTCTGGAGTTCATTATTGACTCTATTTTAGCAAATAGAGTAGAGAGCTCTTCGAAAGTTAGTATAGTCTCACCTATTTCTCGTCTGAGTAGGTTCTTGGCGCTCTTTACAGCTGCCTCGAACAAACCTCCCATGTGGGGTGAGGCTGGTGGGTTGAATTCCCAATGAATGTTCTGACGACGGAACTCGTCCTTGAGTATGATCTCGTTTGATAATAGAAACTGATTTACCTCCTTTAGGTAGTTGTTGGCTCCCACGAAGTTGGTGCCTCGGTCTGACCTGATGAGTGATGGAAGTCCTCTACGACTAACAAATCTTGTGAAGGCTGCAATGAAACCTTCGACTGACAAACTTGATACCACCTCTAAGTGGACTGCCTTTGATGCTAAGCACACAAAAACACATAAGTACGCTTTGACTGATTTAGCGTTTCTGAGTAAGCTGGATTTTACCAAATACGGCCCTGCGAAGTCCGTCGCGGTCCCTGAGAATGGCCGCGCAGCAATAACCCTGTCTGCTGGTAAATCTGACATGAATGGAGGTTGAATTGAGGGTCTGAATCTGAAACATACAATACATTTTCTGATGACACGCGACACTTGTCGTCGCACTGATGTGATCCAGTATTCTCTTCTTAGAATAGCGATTAACGCATTGGTTGCTGCATGACAATAGCTTTTATGATAATATTCAATGAGTAACTGAACGAATTGATTATCCTTTGGTAGTAAATATGGATGACGTGAGCCATATTTAAGCTCTGAACGCTTAAGTCGTCCTCCGACTCTTATTATTCCTTATAGCTGTTGATGCCTTCGAATTGGGGTGAGTAGCCTCCCAATCGTCTGCTAACTGAAGTAATGTCCTGATTGAGATAAATGGACTGGACCTGAGACCATATGTGTTTGTGTTTAACTCGTAAACTTCTAACTTCTGAGATGGATCTTTTCTCCATAATATGAGCTGATACTTCCTGTCTTCGGGGTGTATCCAGGTCATCCTGAACATCATCTTGATATCAGTGGTAAATACGACTGGATGCCGTCTGAAATTCAGTAATATTTTTGTTATGTCATTCTGAAGTGGAGGTCCTGAGTGAAGACATTGGTTAAGAGATACATTATTGGATGATTTGCCGCTACCATCAAATACGACTCTGAGTTTATCTGTACCCCTTTTGAATATTCCATGATGAGCTATAAAGTAATGTTCTGAATCAAACTGAAATCGGGACTTAGACATATGTCCTAACCTTTCATATTCATCCATGAATTCAATATATTTCTGAGCAAACAATTTATTTCTATTCAATTTGCCTTCTAACGCCTTAAATCGTTGAATAGCAATGGCCTTTGTTTCACCTAACAGTGATCTGTCTGATAAGAATGGAAGTTGTACCATATATTTACCATCTGGAGTCCTGACCGTAGTTTTCTCATAAAATTCCTCACACTCTTTATAATGTGGGTTTACTACCTTATCTGATGAAGGTGGTTCTTCTGACTTCCAAAATCGTTCCACCGCCTCTTCTAGGCGTGTCATTCGTAGTCCATACTGCTGAACTGAAGTTGGATGTGCTACTTTGTCTGATGAGTGTTGATGATGATGGGTAATATCTGAGGTCTGATGATGATTCTTTGATGAAACTGGTCCCATTATCACATGACCAAAGCAGGTGCCATACGCTGCGATTCCTGAAGTTAGAGGTATTTTCGTACCATCATAGACATAATTTAATATGTCAGCTCCTAATATTAACTCAATTTCCTGAGACTGATTGAATGAGTGATCAGCTAAGCGAATCTGATTTGTTTTCATAAAGTTATTAAATTTATTATCATTAATTGAAGGCAATTCTGAAGTTAATGAATACATAATGACTGCATCGGTACTGATTATAGGTAGGTCTTTATAAATTGGTTTGATAACTATCTTAGTAGTTTGACCTGGTTGGCTGACTATCTGATTGCCTATGCCATGTATTTTACATGAACTAAACTGTCGATGTAGATTTAATTTACTGACTAATGATTCTTTTATGACTGAAACACTAGCACCTGTGTCTAGCAATGCTCGTGCCTGAATATACTGACCATATTTATTTCTGATACATACCAGAGCAGTGGGGCACACACCACCTGCTGGTGAAGTTACATCGACAGTGGAACACCATCATTGTGAAGGATGGCCATAACGTAGGTCCTCGTACTGAATGTTAGCCTGACGTACTCTCTGACCTGGGCGCCTGACACCAGCGTGGAACTGATACCGAGGACTCTCAGTCTTTACTGATGGTGGTTCTGATGATTGATCATCCCGGGTGGCTGATGATGATGGATGTGAGACTGCTACCGGATGCGGTGAGGGTCCCCGTGACTGAGTCGGTCCCTGATCTCTGTGAACCAGTGAAGCTCTTTCTGAACGGTGCGGTACTTGATCCCCACTCTGATTATAGGGTTGAGAAGGTCTCCTATATGCCTGACGTTGAGCAGTAGCCTGATGAGGGTTTGCATCATCAAAACACAGTAGCGTGTTATGTGCCTCTGAATTACAGTGCTTGCACCATGACGCGTGAGTGCACTCCTGAGTCTGATGAAGTCGCAAACACTTCTGACAGCGCTTCTCCTTTGAAGCCCACACCCTCCGCTGATAGGGATGTAGCTTGATAAACTCACCGCACTTGTACAGTGAGTGATTGTCCTGATTACAGTATGAGCATAAAATAACCTGATACTGAGATTTTCCTGAATTATCCCGAGCGTGATGCACCGCCAACGCACGTGGGTGAGACTGTCCTGAAGGCCGCCTCGTTGAATGTGTTGGTCTGATCGGTGACGTTGGAGCCTGACGTGGTGATCTCCTGTCTGAAATCACACTCTGAAGCCTACACTGCTCATCCAGCAGTTCCAGTAACTGATTAAAGGTAGGGAGTTGGTTGGGATCCTTCCCGAACCTTTCCTCGTACGTTTGCCTGATTCTGATTGGTAACTTCTGAAGCGTGATAAAAACTAATAAGTAGGACCATTGATCGATGGGTAATTTCAATTTTCCCAAAGCCTGATAACACTCTCTGAGCGGGTCGTAGAAGTCGCGACGCAGATCTGAATTTGCGGTGACGGGCGGTAAATTAATCAGACTGGTTAAGTAGCAGTCTGTTAATAACCTAGCGTTGTCATAACGCTTCCTGAGTAACTCCATGGCGACCGGATAACTAGTTGCATCCATGGACAGGTGACTGATGATGGAGAGCGCCTCCCCAGAAAGAGATGCTCTCAAGTAATAATACTTCTCACTATCTGATAGCTGGGACCTACTGTCTACCAACGACTGAAATAGGTCATGAAAACCCAGCCACTCCATCTTATTCCCGCTGAACTTGGGTAACTCGATGAGAGGGAGCTTTGCTCTAGAGGTACTTGCCTGAGGGTCCTGAATTGACTGAACATCGTCCGCTTCCTCCTGAATTATGGAAAGTATGTTATTTACCTTCGAGAACTGCTCGAGAAGGAAATCGAATTCGGGCTGATCGTCATCTCCAAACTCGCCTTCAAATTGGAGAATGGTCTCAAAGGCAGCGACGCAGTCCGGGTAGTATTTGCTGAAATGCTTTCTAGCTACTGAAGCGGCGATATGTGACTTTGAAGTCTTAGTAGTTTCGTAGAAGTCATTTAATATACGCACCTTTGCTTTGAACTGGGCCTTGGCCGTGATTAAAGCCTTAGATTGCGGCATGATTAACTGATATTGAGTATATTAACTGAAATCTACTTGAAATCTATTTGTAATTCAACCAAATTGAACAAAAGGGAATGTAAACAAACAAATAATCTGAACTGACAGTCGACGATGACTTTAACTTTTTATATTGAACTTTTTTCGGCTTGGCACCTTGGTCGATGTCTTAATCGAGCAAAATATCGCTAGACCATGCTAGGCTGAGAAAAGTTGTCTATGGAGTGAATGTTGCTAGGTTGAAACTTACCAAAATTAATGTATAATCGATAAACTGAATTGATAAACAAAGATGGCGTACACACAATTGCACAATGAAAATAAATAAAATTCTAACCTGAAATATGTAATAATGTCTCTAATGCCGCAGACACGAAATGAAATGTTCACCTTTGCTGTGATGACCTGATGCTGTCCACTTGATGACACAGACCGTTCCTTCGGATAAACGATCGCGCACTGACTGAACTAAAAGTTATTATGAACGCACAATATTGTTTGTATACTGATATTGTCCTACGCACTGAAACTAACTGAAATGATGAATGATTCCGCTGCGGCCCGCGCGGCTAGTCTTCCTGAATTCCTGGATCAGCAACGTCTTGATCCTAGTATCCTAGTCCTGGTCCTGAATAGTTTCGATTCGAATTTCTGATCTGATTGTCTTCGGATTTTCCGGTATAAAGCACTCTTTGCTTCGGATCCTGATGTTCTGATATTCCTGATGATCTGATTATCTGACGTCACTAGGGTTTCGTATCTTCCCTGTGGATGAATCTGATCTGATGTAAATACGTCTTGGAGAATACGTAAAAATGGCCTCCGTGCTGAAATTGACTCGGATGGCCGTGCAACTCGCTGATTTGAGTTGGAATCCTCACTGAAAAGTCGTTGATGTCTGAAGCTGGGTCTGATTCTAGCGGATTTCTGATTGGATTCCGACTAGATTGCGCTGATGAATCGCCGGTTGGCGTTTCTGTCCCCTCGTGGGCCACCAAAATGTGGGAGAAATCGCGGGTTCGGGGCGATTGTTCCTTCTCCTACAGTGGTTTGGTTTGGTGGCGAATGATAACACCTGAATCTTCTGGCTGAATGATTTATTGAAGATTGAATACAGTACACTGAATTTTGCTTTGCTGAATATAATAAAAATCTGACCGGCCGCCGTTGATGGCGTCGGAAGAGAGTCCTGAAGATCTGATACGTTACACTGAATTTCTTTCTGAATATAATAAAGTCTGACCGTCCGCCATGCGTGGCGTCGGAAGAGAGAGAGATGTTGCCAGTAATCGCTACTGAATACATGAATAATATAATACAAATTAAAGTTAACTGACTGGCAACATTCATTATCATTGAGTTTATTGATTACATTGATAGTTCTGCTCCATCTCAATAGATGGCGTGAGTCGTAACTTTCGTAGAAATTGAAATAATGAAAACATGTTAATTTTGCGTTAACATGCGACGATAAAATAGGATAATTTCTATTTTCTTTAGAAGTATGATATTGCTCCTATTTTGTGTATAATTGTAGATATCATACTCATTCGTTAGTTGTTTAACGATTTGAAACGTGGAATGTTCGTCACGTGGGCGATTTCCTTTAAATTTTTTTAAATTTAATTTTTTGGCAGATTTCAATTCTAAGGCAGATTTTCAATTTTTTGGCAGATTTAAATTTTTTGGCAGATTGGCAGATTTAAATTCTTAGGCAGATTTTCAATTTCAATTTTTTGGCAGATTTCAATTTTTTGGCAGATTTCAATTCTTAGGCGGATTTTAAATTTTTTGGCAGATTTCAAATCTTATTCAGATTTTTTCAATTTTTGGGCAGATTTCAATTCTTAGCCAGATTTTTTCAATTTTTTGGCAGATTTCAATTTGTAGGCAGATTTCAATTCAAAGGCAGATTTTTTCAATTTTTGGGCAGATTTCAATTCTTAGGCAGATTTTTTCAATTTTTTGGCAGATTTCAATTTGTTGGCAGATTTCAATTTTTTGGCAGATTTCAATTTGTTGGCAGATTTCAATTTGTTGGCAGATTTCAATTTGTTGGCAGATTTCAATTTGTTGGCAGATTTCAATTTTTTGGCAGATTTCAATTTGTTGGCAGATTTCAATTTGTTGGCAGATTTCATTTTGTTGGCATATTTCAATTTTTTGGCAGATTTCAATTTGGTAGCAGATTTCAATTTTTGGCAGATTTCAATTTGTTGGCAGATTTCAATTTGTTGGCAGATTTCAATTTGTTGGCAGATTTCAATTTTTTGGCAGATTTCAATTTGTTGGCAGATTTCAATTTTTTGCCAGATTTCAATTTTTTAGCAGATTTCAATTTGTTGGCAGATTTCAATTTGTTGGCAGATTTCAATTTGTTGGCAGATTTCAATTTATTGGCAGATTTCAATTTTTTGGCAGATTTCAATTTCTGGGCAGATTTCAATTCCTAGGCAGATTTTCAATTCATAGTTAATACGAATCAAACGAACCCAAACACGATGGGGTTGTGTCGTTTTATTGCGGAGTTCCTATGGCCACCTTCCAGCTGGCCATAGCTGGCCTGGCTGGCTTCCTTCCATCAGATCAGCTCCATGTCATAATATTGCATTGTCACGCGATGTTCACATGCATGAAAAATTTCAAAAAAATTTGAAAAAAGGTCAATCGGACACCGGGAAGTGGGTCATATTTAATATTTCAATTTCTTGGCAGATTTCAATTTTTAGGCAGATTTTAATTTTTGGCAGATTTCAATTTTTTGGCAGATTTCAATTATTTGGCAGATTTCAATTTTTGGCAGATTTCAATTTTTTGGCAGATTTCAATTTTTGGGCAGATTTCAATTCCTAGGCAGATATTCAATTTTTGGGCAGATTTCAATTCCTAGGCAGATTTCAATTTTTGGGCAGATTTTAATTTTTGGGCAGATTTCACCACACTCTCAATATAGAAGTTTAATTGGGTGCATTATGTATCTAGCAGTATGTACGAGACCTGATATTGCCTATGCAGCAAGTTTATTGAGTCAGTTCAACAACTGTCACTCTGAAGTGCATTGGAAAACAGCTAAACGCGTGCTAAGATATCTGAAGGAAACAATGAGCTATAAGATAATATATTCTAAATCAGATCTGACCGTGACAGGCTTTGTTGATGCGGATTGGGCATCAAACCATTTGGACAGACGTTCATACACTGGTTATATGTTCAAGATTGGAGATGCCGCAGTATCCTGGGAAAGTAAAAAACAAAGAACTGTTGCGCTCTCTAGCACCGAGGCGGAGTACATGGCACTGTCTGACGGCGCAAAAGAAGCAAAGTTTATAAGGAGCCTACTGTCAGAGTGTTTAGGAAAACGAGTTTGTGTAACCATCTTCAATGACAATCAGTCAGCTCAGAAATTGTGCAAAAGTCAGTTCAATCACACTAGGACCAAACCCATAGACATAAGACATCATTTTGTACGTCAGGCTGTTAAAGATAATAATGTTATTAAGGTAGAGTACATGCCCACAGAGCTTATGCCTGCTGATGTATTAACTAAGTCATTATGTAAAGATAAGCATTATAATTGTATTCACAATTTAGGATTGAAGACTGTTTAGATTCATTATAGAAATAAAATATTGTTTTTGTTTTGTTAATATTTACTGTAAGTGGTTCCAAGTACTTGGTATCTAATCGAATGTTAGCTTGTAACAGTTTAGCTTAAGGGCAGGTGTTGGAATAGTATGATCCAAACTGTTTTGAATGTAACGTTAGTACAGTGAACCGCCTGTAGGTGGCGTTGCAATGTGACCTACTGTGGCTGGTCGTCTAATCTCTCACTTGGAATGTCACACTGTCTAACCGTGTTGCGAATTAATAAAATCTCGATTATTAAACACGATCTGTTTCTCTTCAGCTCCAAATCCAATATTTCAATTCCTAGGCAGATTTAAATTTTTGGGCAGATTTAAATTTTTTGGCAGATTTCAATTTTTGGGCAGATTACAATTTCTAGGCAGATTTCAATTTTTGGGCAGATTTCAATTTCTTGGCAGATTTCAATTTTTGGGCAGATTTCAATTTTTGGGCAGATTTCAATTTTTTGGCAGATTTCAAGTTATGGGCAGATTTCAATTCCTAGGCAGATTTCAATTTTTGGGCAGATTTCAATTCCTAGGCAGATTTCAATTTTTGGGCAGATTTCAATTCCCAGGCAGATTTCAATTTTTTGGCAGATTTCAATTTTTGGGCAGATTTCAATTCCTAGGCAGATTTCAATTTTTGGGCAGATTTCAATTCCCAGGCAGATTTCAATTTTTTGGCAGATTTCAAATTTTGGGCAGATTTCAATTCCTAGGCAGATTTCAATTTTTGGGCAGATTTCAATTTTTGGGCAGATTTCAATTCCTAGGCAGATTTCAATTTTTTGGCAGATTTCAATTTTTGGGCAGATTTTAATTTTTTGGCAGATTTAAATTTTTAGGCAGATTTTTAAATTTTTGGGCAGATTCCAATTCCTAGGCAGATTTCAATTTTTGGGCAGATTTCAATTCCTAGGCAGATTTCAATTTTTGGGCAGATTTCAATTTCTTGGCAGATTTAAATTTTGGGGCAGATTTCAATTTATTGGCTGATTTCAATTTTTGGGCAGATTTCAATTTTTGGCAGATTTCAATTTTTGGGCAGATTTCAATTCCTAGGCAGATTTCAATTTTTGGGCAGATTTCAATTTTTTGGCAGATTTCAATTTTTGGGCAGATTTCAATTCCTAGGCAGATTTCAATTTTTGGGCAGATTTCAATTTTTTGGCAGATTTCAATTTTTGGGCAGATTTCAATTCCTAGGCAAATTTCAATTTTTGGGGAGATTTCAATTTTTGGGCAGATTTCAATTTCTTGGCAGATTTCAATTTTTGGGCAGATTTTCAATTCATAGTTAATACGAATCAAACGAACCCAAACACGATGGGGTTGTGTCGTTTTATTGCAGAGTTCCTATGGCCACCTTCCAGCTGGCCATAGCTGGCCTGGCTGGCTTCCTTCCATCAGATCAGCTCCATGTCATAATAATAATGCATTGTCACGCGATGTTCATATGCATGAAAAATTTCAAAAAAATTTGAAAAAAGGTCAATCGGACACCGGGAAGTGGGTCATATTTAACCTCCAAGATACAACCACCGCCAACCAACCTCCTCTATTACAGACACCGGGACAGGTGAAACTAGCTTATGAGCTCCCACTGCACTGCGTTCATGCTATGGGCAGATTTCAATTTTTGGGCAGATTTCAAATTTAGAGCAGATTTCAATTCCTAGGCAGATTTCAATTTTTAGGCAGATTTCAATTTCTTGGCAGATATTCAATTTTTGGGCAGATTTCAATTCCTAGGCAGATTTCAATTTTTGGGCAGATTTCAATTGCTTGGCAGATTTAAATTTCAACTTGTTGGCAGATTTCAATTTCTTGGCAGATTTCAATTTGTTGGCAGATTTCAATTTGTTGGCAGATTTAAATTTTTTGGCAGATTTCAATTTGTTGGCAGATTTCAATTTGTTGGCAGATTTCAATTTGTTGGCAGATTTCAATTATTAGGCAGATTTCAATTTTTTGGCAGATTTCAATTCTTAGGCGGATTTCAATTTGTTGGCAGATTTCAATTTTTTGGTAGATTTTAAATTTTTTGGCAGATTGGCAGATTTAAATTCTTAGGCAGATTTTCAATTTCAATTTTTTGGCAGATTTAAATTTTTTGGCAGATTTCAATTCTTAGGCGGATTTTAAATTTTTTGGCAGATTTCAAATCTTATTCAGATTTTTTCAATTTTTGGGCAGATTTCAATTCTTAGGCAGATTTTTTCAATTTTTTGGCAGATTTCAATTTGTTGGCAGATTTCAATTTTTTGGCAGATTTCAATTTGTTGGCAGATTTAAATTTGTTGGCATATTTCAATTTGTTGGCAGATTTCAATTTGTTGGCAGATTTCAATTTGGTAGCAGATTTCAATTTTTGGCAGATTTCAATTTGTTGGCAGATTTCAAATCTTATTCAGATTTTTTCAATTTTTGGGCAGATTTCAATTCTTAGCCAGATTTTTTCAATTTTTTGGCAGATTTCAATTTGTAGGCAGATTTCAATTCTAAGGCAGATTTTTTCAATTTTTGGGCAGATTTCAATTCTTAGGCAGATTTTTTCAATTTTTTGGCAGATTTCAATTTGTTGGCAGATTTCAATTTTTTGGCAGATTTCAATTTGTTGGCAGATTTCAATTTGTTGGCATATTTCAATTTGTTGGCAGATTTCAATTTGTTGGCAGATATCAATTTGTTGGCAGATTTCAATTTTTTGGCAGATTTCAATTTGTTGGCAGATTTCAATTTTTTGCCAGATTTCAATTTGTTGGCAGATTTCAATTTGTTGGCAGATTTCAATTTTTCGGCAGATTTCAATTTGTTGGCAGATTTCAATTTGTTGGCAGATTTCAATTTGTTGGCAGATTTCAATTTGTTGGCATATTTCAATTTGTTGGCAGATTTCAATTTGTTGGCAGATTTCAATTTGTTGGCATATTTCAATTTGTTGGCAGATTTCAATTTGTTGGCAGATATCAATTTGTTGGCAGATTTCAATTTTTTGGCAGATTTCAATTTGTTGGCAGATTTCAATTTTTTGCCAGATTTCAATTTGTTGGCAGATTTCAATTTGTTGGCAGATTTCAATTTTTCGGCAGATTTCAATTTGTTGGCAGATTTCAATTTGTTGGCAGATTTCAATTTGTTGGCAGATTTCAATTTGTTGGCATATTTCAATTTGTTGGCAGATTTCAATTTGTTGGCAGATTTCAATTTGGTAGCAGATTTCAATTTTTGGCAGATTTCAATTTGTTGGCAGATTTCAAATCTTATTCAGATTTTTTCAATTTTTGGGCAGATTTCAATTCTTAGCCAGATTTTTTCAATTTTTTGGCAGATTTCAATTTGTAGGCAGATTTCAATTCTTAGGCGGATTTCAATTTGTTGGCAGATTTCAATTTTTTGGTAGATTTTAAATTTTTTGGCAGATTGGCAGATTTAAATTCTTAGGCAGATTTTCAATTTCAATTTTTTGGCAGATTTAAATTTTTTGGCAGATTTCAATTCTTAGGCGGATTTTAAATTTTTTGGCAGATTTCAAATCTTATTCAGATTTTTTCAATTTTTGGGCAGATTTCAATTCTTAGGCAGATTTTTTCAATTTTTTGGCAGATTTCAATTTGTTGGCAGATTTCAATTTTTTGGCAGATTTCAATTTGTTGGCAGATTTAAATTTGTTGGCATATTTCAATTTGTTGGCAGATTTCAATTTGTTGGCAGATTTCAATTTGGTAGCAGATTTCAATTTTTTGGCAGATTTCAATTTGTAGGCAGATTTCAATTCTAAGGCAGATTTTTTCAATTTTTGGGCAGATTTCAATTCTTAGGCAGATTTTTTCAATTTTTTGGCAGATTTCAATTTGTTGGCAGATTTCAATTTTTTGGCAGATTTCAATTTGTTGGCAGATTTCAATTTGTTGGCATATTTCAATTTGTTGGCAGATTTCAATTTGTTGGCAGATATCAATTTGTTGGCAGATTTCAATTTTTTGGCAGATTTCAATTTGGTAGCAGATTTCAATTTTTGGCAGATTTCAATTTGTTGGCAGATTTCAATTTGTTGGCAGATTTCAATTTTTTGGCAGATTTCAATTTGTTGGCAGATTTCAATTTTTTGCCAGATTTCAATTTGTTGGCAGATTTCAATTTGTTGGCAGATTTCAATTTTTCGGCAGATTTCAATTTGTTGGCAGATTTCAATTTGTTGGCAGATTTCAATTTGTTGGCAGATTTCAATTTGTTGGCATATTTCAATTTGTTGGCAGATTTCAATTTGTTGGCAGATTTCAATTTGGTAGCAGATTTCAATTTTTGGCAGATTTCAATTTGTTGGCAGATTTCAAATCTTATTCAGATTTTTTCAATTTTTGGGCAGATTTCAATTCTTAGCCAGATTTTTTCAATTTTTTGGCAGATTTCAATTTGTAGGCAGATTTCAATTCTAAGGCAGATTTTTTCAATTTTTGGGCAGATTTCAATTCTTAGGCAGATTTTTTCAATTTTTTGGCAGATTTCAATTTGTTGGCAGATTTCAATTTTTTGGCAGATTTCAATTTGTTGGCAGATTTAAATTTGTTGGCATATTTCAATTTGTTGGCAGATTTCAATTTGTTGGCAGATTTCAATTTGTTGGCAGATTTCAATTTTTTGGCAGATTTCAATTTGGTAGCAGATTTCAATTTTTGGCAGATTTCAATTTGTTGGCAGATTTCAATTTGTTGGCAGATTTCAATTTTTTGGCAGATTTCAATTTGTTGGCAGATTTCAATTTTTTGCCAGATTTCAATTTGTTGGCAGATTTAAATTTGTTGGCAGATTTCAATTTTTTGGCAGATTTCAATTTGTTGGCAGATTTCAATTTGTTGGCAGATTTCAATTTGTTGGCAGATTTCAATTTGTTGGCAGATTTCAATTTATTGGCAGATTTCAATTTTTTGACAGATTTCAATTTGTTGGCAGAATTCAATTTGTTTTAGATTTCAATTCTTAGGCGGATTTCAATTTGTTGACAGATTTCAATTTGTTGGCAGATTTCAATTTTTTGACAGATTTCAATTTTTTGGCAGATTTCAATTTGTTGGCAGATTTCAATTTTTTGGCAGATTTCAATTTGTTGGCAGATTTCAATTTGTGCAGATTTCAATTTGTTGGCAGATTTCAATTTGTTGGCAGATTTCAATTTGTGCAGATTTCAATTTATTGGCAGATTTCAATTTTTTGGCAGATTTCAATTTTTTGGTAGATTTCAATTTTTTGGCAGATTTCAATTCTTAGGCAGATAAACCGGGTCAAAAAACCGGGATTTTAATCAAAAAACCGGGAACTTTTCAAAAAACCGGGAACTTTTTCAAAAAACCCGGGAAATTTTTCAAAAAACCGGGATTTTTATCAAAAAACTGGGAACTTTTTCAAAAAACCGGGAACTTTTTCAAAAAACCGGGAACTGGGAACTTTTTCAAAAAACTGGGAACTTTTTAAAAAAACCGGGAACTTTTTCAAAAAACCCGGGAACCGGGAACTTATTAAAAAAACCGGGAACTTTATCAAAAAACAACAAATAATAAACATCAGCCAAGTGTGTGTCGGGCTCGCGCAGAATTGTATGAAATAGTACATTACTGCAGCAGCCAGCAACAGAGGCATTGATGGACGAACGTGTAAATGTGGGCCGAGGCGAAGCCGAGGCACACATACGAAAGTCCATCAATGCCTAGTTGTGGCCAAGGCTTGTATAGTACTTTTCTCAAATAATGCGCGGAAATTAAAACAGTTAATTTTCTCAAATAATTCGCGGAAATTAAAACTCTTTTCAAAATCAATGACGAACAACGAACAACAATATGTTTTTTTTTTCAATAAACAGCTTTCTATTTGCAAGCCAGTTCGAAATTTAAATAAATCCTTTGATGAGTTACCTCCTTGGTCGCCATGTTTCGGAGAAAAAGATCGTTCCATTTTTAAATTACACGACAGATATGAGTTTACTATGTAATTTACTTGGCCGCTAAACACGACAGATATGGATTTTCATACAACATTGCCGGCCGCTGCGCGCATGTATTTGGCCAGTACAGCAATTTCGATTTATCTCGAAGAAGGTTGTCAAAATAATGCTCACATTTTCAAGCATGTTTGAGAAAAAACATTTTATTACATTTGATCAACTTATGCTGTCTTAATTTTTTACTTCCTTTACAATGAAATGACCCGTACATAAAACTGAGTCGATGAGCATAAAAAATAAATAATAGTAAATTTTTTAAATAGTTTTAGACAACTCACGCTTGACCAAAAATTTACCATGCCCAAAATTGTGTTTATAAAAAAAGACCGAAGGGTTCCTAAGACAGTTTCCCTGTATCTCCTGTGGTTTTGGATTTCCCTATACTGTCCTTGTTAAAAACACTATTAGTCCGAGATCCGACCGTAAAATTATGCACCTATTCCTTAGGCGAACGAAATGTAATTCTAGTGTATGTTTATACAGGGGTTAATTCAACGCCGCCAAGTTGCCTAAAAAAATCTTGCCGCAAGTGCCTTTTCCATTGTAATTTTTGGTATAACTTTTTTCACGTGTTTGTTAGGGAAGTGAATGAGGTGCCATCGGAAGGAGACTGGTCTAAAGTACTTTAAAAACTAGGGTTGCCACCTCTCAATCTGCCGCAACTATAGGGTTGCCAGGTACAAATATGTCATTTTTGAATCTGGCAACCCTAGTCTTGCGGCAGATTGAGAGGTGGCAACCCTAGTTTTTAAAGTATTTTAGACCAGTCTCCTTCCGATGGCACCTCATTCACTTCCCTAACAAACACGTGGAAAAAGTTATACCAAAAATTATAATGGAAAAGGCACTTGCGGCAAGATTTTTTTAGGCAACTTGGCGGCGTTGAATTAACCCCTGTATAAACATACACTAGAATTACATTTCGTTCGCCTAAGGAATAGGTGCATAATTTTACGGTCGGATCTCCGTCTATATGTTATGTTTGGTGGTACAAATGGAATAATGGAGAGCGGCAAAAAAAAGGGTTAACATTTTCGTATATACCCTTACATATCTATGCTAATTAATATATGCTGACATACATTATACCAAAGGAATTTCGAATCGAACATTTTTCCACCGAGAGCTACGAGTGATTTTTATGTTTAGGTACAAATACCTAACTTCCGAATAAAACAATTCTTAGATCAAGTGTCAACCGTAATCTTTATACTTCAAACGTCTTTATCACACTGCAAAGTTTCAGCGATCGGTGAATTACTGACAGGGTCAAACCTCTCGAAGATCGGACTATGATCGCTTCGAACATAAAGTCTCATACTAGCCATAAATATCTTTATCACATACATCATCATCATCAACTTTTGTCCACCCGCTGCATAAGTCCCCAATACGTTACTCTTTTCTGTCTTGTGCCAGTATCATCCAAGTCTTTCCAGCTACCTTCCCTATCATCAGCTCATCTGGCCGCAGGACGACTCACTCCTGTCTGGCCTGACCTAAGCATCTGTCCTCATTACAACACGGGCGAATTAACTTGGCACCTGGCTCGCACGTGGCTCCGAATAAAAAACTCGGAAAACTCGAAAACTCCGAAAGAATAACTCGAAAATGCTAAAGCATGGCTAAAGCGGGAGGGTAGCAGGAGGGGTGTCAAATTCCGAGCCAGGTGCCTAGTTAATTTGCCAGGGTAGTAGTATGATTTGTTTTAAATATCAAATAAGACAAAATAACGGTCATATAATTAAAGCTAAATTCAATGCCATAATTATACCTAACCGCGAGCTCATTAAAACAAACTTCTCTACAAATTTCGTAACAACTGGAAACAAATTTAACTTAATATGCGGTGTGTGACCACAATGGGCTTTCCAAAAGTGAACTAAACTTTACGGTCGGTGGTCGACTATTTATAGGTAAGTATAATATTATACCTAGTAGCCACAAAACAGACTGCTATAGGTACTCGTAGATACAGTATAGGAAAAATATGATTTAAACAAACAAAAGTTAAATCTTCGCGATAATTAATTTTATTTAACCTTCGAATTTTTCCTCTAGATGTTATGTCTGTGTTTACATTTCAATTTGTTTTGAAAATACAGGGTGAAATTGATATCATTAGCATCCTTTTAAACTAAGAGTCTACTCATCAAACTGAACAACTTTTACTATGGGAGCAAACCGATCGAAGCACAAAAAAAATCTGCTGTACATTTATTTGAGTCGAGTGTGAATTGCATTTTAGTATGGAATAGCAGATTTTTTTTTTTTGCTCCGATCGGTTTGCTTCCGTAGTAAAAGTTGTTCAGTTTTATGGGTAGATTCTTAGTTTAAAAGGATGCTAATGATATCAATTTCACCCTGTATAAATAAGTACATATTGTTTAATATTGTAAGCCTATTTAAACGTCTCACAGAGCACAGTCCTCCACGCCCACATTATTTTATCTATACCTCCGATTAAATCAAATGAGGAAGTTGCCATTATTACAGTACACAGCCTACATTATTCATTCATACCTCCGCTAAGCACTGAATATCAAACTAGCAGTAAAAAAAGTCGTCGTAGTAACTTAATTTTACTTTGATCTAAGGTAGTAACGAAGAACTTTTCAACTGCCCTAGTTAGTTACACTATTACATGACTGTACTTACATACCTAATTGTAACTATTTGCATATATGGTCCTTCTTAATATGCTGACACTTTTCGTTGACCCTGTATAATTTGGCACTGAACACATTCGCATAATTTTTAAAATCAGCCATATCGCTGTCCCATTGTAGATTAAATAAAATGTAATAAAACTTTTCATTAGTAAATTAAATATTTGACTGTAAATCTATCAACATAGATGCAGAGTAAAAACAAAAGGTTAGCGACCGCATATTCCACCTTCGGTTTTATCTAAGGTTACCGGTATAAAATAAAACGCGAGATCTTAAAATACATTTAATAGCTTCAAACAACAGAACTAATACAATACAGACAGACAGAAGCTCAAAATTGTAAACAATTTTCGCTTTGTACTCTACACTACACCGTATTGTAACGTGTTAAGAATTAACGCAAAACTTGAAAGTAGTTTGTGTAGAATCGAGAGCAGAATCGAATTATCATGGTTTCAACATAGAGTTTTTTTTTTTCAAAATGTTAAATAATTTGTTTGTAAAATTTTAAATTTTCCGAACCCGATGTCAACCCACCGCACGGGCACACTCACCCTACTTACTACCAAAACAAGATTATTAAAATGTATCCATGTTGGCGCTTTCTTTCAGTGCTAAAATAATAACAAATAATTTTTGCCTCAAAACTTAAAATGCGAATAACTTTAAATTTTAACCATCAAAATAATGAAATTATTGTTTCAATGTAATTATTTTGTTATAAATCAGTTGGGGTGTATGAGGTTTTGCGCTAATTCATTAACACGTTGTAGTTACTTAGTACTGTAGTACCTACAATCCAATGTAAACTCTGTTACTATTATTGTGAGGGATTAAAATATCGTGAACCAAAATTATGAATGACTATTTGTGTCTAATTAACACCAAACGTATTCAGAGTTCAAATCACAATATTCACAATGCTACTGTAATTTCAGCTCAATGGCCTCGGAATAAATTCTAAAATAGCTGCGAAATAATGTGTACGACGTCCTACCTACCTATCTACAGGATGATCACAAATTTACGCAAGACCAGCTATGCAATTCTCTAAGCGCAAACATCGTCACAATCACAACCTCAAATTGGTCGTTGAGCTTAGATTAAAAACTTTTCGCTTACGCTGAAAGAGCCAAAGAAATGAGAGAGCGAGATAGCCAGTTATGTAGGATCAAGGAATATACTACTCTCTGTAGGGTCCACTGAAAAGATTACTCAGGATTGCGTAAGAAAAATACCTATTCATAAAAAAAAATATTTTGTAAGTAAGGACTACATCAAGTTGAGCACAGAGCTGTGACTTTTCGAATGTTAAAAAAATGTCGAAATCTGGAAAACTAACAATTTTTTTTTTTTTTTCCCTGAAAAGTTATATACTCACCTCTGTCCAGTTTTCGGATTGACGTTGAAGTTTGGGACACCTTTCCGGAATCCTTGTGACGAACGCAAATTAAAGGCGTTTAGTATGTGCATATGCTCACGACTGTATTCCCCGAGGGAGCAGTTAGAGATATTCTTAAACCTCAGACCATCCACCACGTTTCACTAAATAGTTACCGAAATTCTGCCCAGTGTGATGGGGAGTGAGTACGTCGACACTTATACGTGTTAATGAATTAACGCAAAACTAGAAAGTAGTTTGTTTAGAATCGAGAGCAGAATCGAATTATCATGGTTTCAACATAGGTAATTGTTTTCAAAATGTTAAATAATTTGTTTGCAAAATTTAAAATTTTCTGAACCCGATGTCAACCCACCGCACGGGCACACTCACCCTACTTACTACCAAAACAAGATTATTAAAATGTATACATGAGTACGTTAGCGCTTTCTTTTAGTGCTGAAATGATAGCAAATCATTTTTGCCTCGAAACTTAAAATGCGAATAACTTTAAATTTTAACTATCAAAATAATGTAATTATTGTTTCAATCTAATTATTTTGTTATAAATCAGTTGGGGTGTATGAGGTTTTGCGCTAATTCATTAACACGTTGTATAGTGAACAATGGGTAATAAATGCCTCGAAATTGAAGCATGCAGGTTTCCTCACGATGTTTTCCCGCACGAAAAAACCAGTGGTGTTACAAATCGTAAGTACATCAATTCCGAAAATGTCATTAGTACGAGTCGGCCTGGACGGGGATCGAACCATCGCGTCCTGCACAGCAGGCAAGGTTACTCGTCACTGGACCACCACAGCTTCTTACACAGCTTCTTAGGATAGAGGGTGTAAAATTAAATGGGACAGTTACTCATAGGGGTGCTTCAGACCATCAAACTGAACAACTTTCTCTATGGGACCAATATCGAAATCGCGAAAAAAAATCTGCTGTCCCATACATTTCAGTCGAGCTATGTTTGCAGTTTTGTATGGGACAGCGGAATTTTTTTTCGCGATTTCAGTGTTGGTCTCATATTAAAAGTTAGTCAGTTTGATGGTCAGGAGTGCGATTTTTGAAACTCATTCGTTGAACACAGCAGTTGTAAATGTCAAAATTACTATGGAGATACGCATCTTTCTACTGCTGATTTAACATTAAAAAGTCATACTCCAGGGGGTGCGATTTTTGAAAGTCAAATCAGCAGTAGAAAGATGCTCGTCTCCATAGTAATATTGACCTTTTCAACGGTTGAGTTCAAAGAATGAGTTTCAAAAATCGCAATCCTGAAGTTTATGTAAGTGCCCCTTTTAATTTTACACCCTGTATAGTAAAATGTGTAGGAGAGGTCAATGGGTCCAAAAGTCCTACATAAAATACCTAAAGTTTTAGCAGTGCCGTAAATAGGGCGGTGCGAGCGGTGCCCAGGCACAGGGAGCAGAACCTGGAGGGGCGCAGAATTGACCAGGTTGGTCCAAAGTTTAAGTTCATGCATGGTATGGTAGACATACCTATGCAATATTTTTTTCGCGCATACGGGTGTGTAGACGCCACATTGAGTCTTGTTTTGTGAAATTTCGAGCTCTCTTCGCTCGCCACTCAAAGGCTGGATGGAGCCTTTGAGTGGTTTTTGAGCATGTATAGGCTAAATAGAACTCATACCACCCACCACCGTCTCAGTTCTGCGACCCTATGTCTGAGGTTAGAGCATTTTTCGAGGGCGCAGTTTTAGACGCTCGCACCGGGCGCATAAAAGGCTATTTACGGCACTGAGTTTTAGTTGCGTTAAATCAAATATCAAATTGCAAACCTCGTAAATAAAAACTCTAGCTTCTACGGATTTTTATTACCTAACGAAGAATTAATTTCTCTCCATAAACCCGTGTTCATGGCGAGTGTCGTCTCCTGTTGCAAATCCATGGGGATGTAATTAACAAGAGGGATAATTCAGGGATTAAAATTATCCCTCTTCCATTGAGGGTTATTATCGCCTTCTTTAAACTTTCCTTAATTTTTTTTTGTACCCATTTTTCGTGTTGTGTTTTGTCATAGATAAATTAAAGTAGGCAAGATTGCTCACGTCAAACAAAGAACAAAGCTCTCGTAAAACTTATTATTGTCGCCGGTACCTCGTAGTTCGACTTATTATATTAGATGGCGTTACTATACTAGCTGAAGTCGCGCCTATAAGTGGAATACCTAGTACCATCTATCGAAAAATTTGATGAAACTCAACTTCGATGCAGGTGTGCGTAGACCTAAGATGACATAGGAGTGTGTGTGTCTTTTAGCTTCTCGAGTTGAAAGAAAGATTACATTCGCAATTTTATAAAGTAGGTAGGTAAAAGGTACCTTATGAGTACACCTTGGCTTAGTGGTTAAAGTGTCTGCTTGATAATTCTTAATACAGCAGGGGTTTGTTTTTATGAATCACCACGACTTACCATGTTTTATCTACATACAAAAATTTACTCTGCTGCTGTTTACCGTTGAGGGTACTCCTCAACGGTAAACAGCATTGGCTTGATATTTTTCTGTTCACGTTCAGTTTTGATAGCAAAACAAATATTTAATCAGGATCTGGTGCAGAAGCAAGGAATGACTCCGTACGAGGGTACTCCTCAACGGTCAACAGCATTGACTCGCAATTTTCTTGTACACGTTCAATTTTGATAGCAAAACACATATTGAACCAGGATCTGATGCTGAGGCCAGTAATGTCTCCGTACGAGGGTACTCCTCAACGGTCAACAGCATTGGCTTGCACTTTTTTTTTCACGTTCAGTTTTGATAGCAAAACACATATTGAACCAGGATCTGGTGCTGAAGCCAGTAATGTCTCCGTACGAGGGTACTCCTCAACGGTAAACAGCATTGGCTTGCACTTTTTTTGTTCACGTTCAGTTTTGATAGCAAAACACATATTGAACCAGGATCTGGTGCTGAAGCCAGGGATGTCTTCGTACGAGGGTACTCCTCAACGGTAAACAGCATTGGCTTGATTTTTTTTTGTTCGCGTTCAGTTTTGATAGCAAAACACATATACAACCAGGATCTGGTACTGAAGCCAGGGATGTCTTCGTACGAGGGTACTCCTCAACGGTAAACAGCATTGGCTTGATTTTTATCTCTTCCTGTTTAGTTTTGAAAGCAAAACACATATTTAACCAGGATCTGGTGCTGAAGCCAGGAATGTCTCCGTACGAGGGTACTCCTCAACGGTGAACAGGATTATCTTGAAATTTTTTTGTTCACGTTCAGTTTTGATAAAAAAACACATATTGAACCAGGATCTGATGCTGAAGCCAGTAATGTCTCCGTACGAGGGTACTCCTCAACGGTAAACAGCATTGGCTTGCACTTTTTTTGTTCACGTTCAGTTTTGATAGCAAAACACATATTGAACCAGGATCTGGTGCTGAAGCCAGGGATGTCTTCGTACGAGGGTACTCCTCAACGGTAAACAGCATTGGTTTGATTTTTATCTCTTCCTGTTTAGTTTTGAAAGCAAAACACATATTTTACCAGGATCTGGTACTGAAGCCAGGAATGTCTCCGTACGAGGGCACTCCTCAACGGTAAACAGCATTGGCTTGATTTTTTTTTGTTCGCTTTCAGTTTTGATAGCAAAACACATATTCAACCAGGATCTTGTGCTGAAGCCAGGGATGTTTTCGTACGAGGGTACTCCTCAACGGTAAACAGCATTGGCTTGATTTTTATCTCTTCCTGTTTAGTTTTGAAAGCAAAACACATATATTTGACCAGGATCTGGAACTGAAGTCAGGAATATCTCCGTACGAGGGTACTCCTCAACGGTAAACAGCATTGGCTTGATTTTTTTTTGTTCACGTTCAGTTTTGATAGCAAAACAGATATTTAACCAGGATCTGATGCTGAAGCCAGAGATGTCTCTGTACGAGGGTACTCCTCAACGGTAAACAGCGTTGGCTTGATTTGTACTTATCTTCTTCCTGTTTAGTTTTGAAAGCAAAACATATATTTAACCAGGATCTGGTACTAAAGCCACGTATGTCTCCGTACGAGGGTACTCCTCAACGATAAACAGCATTGGCTTGAAATGTTTTTGTTCACGTTCAGTTTTGATAGCAAAACACATATTGAGCCAGGATCTGGTGCTAAAGCCAGGGATGTCTTCGTACGGGGGTACTCCTTAGTACGAGGGTAAACAGCATTGGCTTGATTTTTATCTCTTCCTGTTTAGTTTTGAAAGCAAAACACACATTTAACCAGGATCTGGTGCTGAAACCAGGAATGGTACGTACGGAGGCACTCCTCAACTGTAAACGGTATATGCAAGTCAATGCTGTTTACCGTTGAGGAGTGCCCTTGTACGAAGACATTCCTGGCTTCGGCATCAGATCCTGGTTAAATATGTGTTTTGCTATCAAAACTGAACGCGAACAAACAAAATTCAAGCCAACGCTGTTTACCGTTGAGGAGTACCCTCGTACGAAGACATCTCTGGCTTCGGCATCAGATCCTGGTTAAATATGTGTTTTGCTATCAAAACTGAACGCGAACAAACAAAATTCAAGCCAACGCTGTTTACCGTTGAGGAGTACCCTCGTACGGAGACATCTCTGGCTTCAGCATCAGATCCTGGTTAAATATGTGCTTTGCTATCAAAACTGAACGCGAACAATCAAAATTCAAGCCAACGCTGTTTACCGTTGAGGAGTACCCTCGTACGAAGACATCTCTGGCTTCGGCATCAGATCCTGGTTAAATATGTGTTTTGCTATCAAAACTGAACGCGAACAAACAAAATTCAAGCCAACGCTGTTTACCGTTGAGGAGTACCCTCGTACGAAAACATCTCTGGCTTCGGCATCAGATCCTGGTTAAATATGTGTTTTGCTATCAAAACTGAACGCGAACAAACAAAATTCAAGCCAACGCTGTTTACCGTTGAGGAGTACCCTCGTACGAAGACATCTGTGGCTTCAGCATCAGATCCTGGTTAAATATGTGTTTTGCTATTAAAACTGAACGCGAACAAACAAAATTCAAGCCAATGCTATTTACCGTTGAGGAGTACCCTCGTACGAAGACATCTCTGGCTTCGGCATCAGATCCTGGTTCAATATGTGTTTTGCTATCAAAACTGAACGCGAACAAACAAAATTCAAGCCAATGCTATTTACCGTTGAGGAGTACCCTCGTACGAAGACATCTCTGGCTTCAGCATCAGACCCTGGTTCAATATGTGTTTTGCTATCAAAACTGAACGTGAACAAACAAAATTCAAGCCAATGCTATTTACCGTTGAGGAGTACCCTCGTACGAAGACATCTCTGGCTTCGGCATCAGATCCTGGTTAAATATGTGTTTTGCTATTAAAACTGAACGCGAACAAACAAAATTCAAGCCAATGCTATTTACCGTTGAGGAGTACCCTCGTACGAAGACATCTCTGGCTTCGGCATCAGATCCTGGTTAAATATGTGTTTTGCTATTAAAACTGAACGCGAACAAACAAAATTCAAGCCAATGCTATTTACCGTTGAGGAGTACCCTCGTACGAAGACATCTCTGGCTTCGGCATCAGATCCTGGTTAAATATGTGTTTTGCTATTAAAACTGAACGCGAACAAACAAAATTCAAGCCAATGCTATTTACCGTTGAGGAGTACCCTCGTACGGAGACATTCTTGGCTTCAGCACCAGTTCCCGATTAAATAATGTATTTTTCAACAAGAATTTACAAGAATAAAAAAAAATCAAGCCCACGCTCTTTACCGTTGAGGAGTACCATCGTACGGAGACATTCCTGTCTACAGCACCAGATCCTGGTTAAATATGTTTTGCTATCAAAACTGAACGTGTAGGGAACAGGGCGGGTGGGGCGTTAGTCCACCACGCGTTAAAATATTTTATTCATTGATATTTTCTTTTTTAAATGTGTGAGTATATACGCAATATTAACAATTTCAAATTTAGTTTTTTTTTCAATAGCCTGGAGTATGATTTTTGAATCTCATTCGGTGAGTTCAGCAGTTGAAAATGTCAAAATTACTATGGAGATAAGTATCTTTCTACTGCTGATTTGACTTTCAAAAATCGCACTCCTGGAGTATGATTTTTTAATGTCAAATCAGCAGTAGAAAGATGCACGTCTCCATAGTAATTTTGACATTTTCAACTGCTGAACTCAGCAAATGAGATTCAAAAATCGCACTCCTAGCAATCTTGTTTAGTATGAATTTTGAAATGTGCGCCATCTACCGGAATTCTCTATAACTGCATGCTACTCCCGCTTAGTATTATATCGTATTGTAGATCAATGAAAAAAATGTAAAAAAACCTGCTTATGAAATTGCTATTTTCAATGTGATGTTATGAAAATAATATATTATGTTGCTCAAAATAAATAAATATATTGAACCAGAACAGTAAAATGCGATATTTCGTCGATTTCAGACAAATTTTACTTCTAGCGGACCAAGTAATGCCATCTAGTGACATTTTAAAAATTATTGTGAGTTATACAAGGAAATAGCATTCTATGCTTTTCCATCTTCTTTGGTTTTGTTTAGGAGCTGAAGTGCTATTTTTGAATCTCATTCGCAGAGTTCAGCAATTGAAAATGTCAAAATTACTATGGAGATATGCATCTTTGTACTGCTGATTGGACTTTTAAAAATCGCACTCCTGAAGTATGATTTTAGAAAGATGCGTATCTCCATACATTTTCAACTGCTGAGTTCAACATGTGAGTTTCAAAAATCGCACTCCTGTTCATTTATTACATAAGACGATTTGGGGGGGGGAGAGAGAGTCTGGGTAAATCTTATTTTTTCTTACATTGGGGTGGAAGGGGGCCTAAATTGTTATTAATTATAATAGCGATAGAAAAGCACTTTCAAACAGATAACATATCACACAATACAATACAAAATGACACATTGCGGTCTGTAACATCAATGCGGTGCTATGCTGGTACCGTGTTCAAGTGGAATATGTTGTTGCAGTACCTAGTAGCAGTAAAAAAAGTTTTAATGACTAGGAAAGGAAAACTGCAGGATGTCTCAATTTATTTTATTATTAATGATCATGTTAAGCTAAGCAATATATTACCTATGTACATTTATCTTATACTAAACCAGCTTTCATTAACATTACAGGGACGACATACCGATACAAAAGATTACAGTTTACAGTAAAAGCATATTACATGATAATAACATTGAAGCTATGTACAACCAAAGTATATACTTTGGTACAACCCTACTACTCGTATAGTACGGACAACATATTTTGATAATTGTATTAAACCATAGCGAAAATAAATAAGGCGCACAAAAGTAATATTATAAATTGGCCCGTGTAGAGTTGAAAAAATATTCAAAGTATTCATTATCGTCATCGTATACAGACGGTTTTTGGATATATACAAAAATGCGTTCATTGAACATTATTAACATTTCAACGATCCCGATTCCTGAACCATCAATAATGCTGCCGTTTTATTTTATTCAATGTCAATGTTTATTAAATTAATTTTATTCAAAGATACATTTAATACATTTTTACATGTAAAAATGCAAATGCATTCTGGACATAATCTGCATATCTACACTTAAACCCATAGATTTATATATTACTAGCGTAAGGATAGGCCCGTCAGAATATTTTACAAAAACCTCTTTCATAGAAACAAAAATTTGCGCCATCTGTCATAACTCGTATACGAACTATATCGTGTCATATATTTGTAGTGCTCTAAATTGAAATTTTTCCTTGCATTTTAGAGCCAACGAACTGGGGACAATAGTCAAGCTCAAGTCAAGCTCATAGGCCATGTCCTTACGTTAGTAATATATATGTCTTTGCTTAAAACACAGTTTAAGAAAGATTATGGTACTAAATACTTTAACAAAGTTGCTTGGAAGATACGGTCAAATGAACTGCGGTTTGCGGTAAAGATCTGGAAGGGGAAATGTCCGTAAAAGGAAATGGACGTACGAGGAAATGGCCGTTCGGGGAAATGGTCGTACCAGGAATTCGGGCGACGGGCGTTCAGGAAAAAGGACGTAATCGACCTGATCCCCTCGAAGCTGTCAGATGGAATGGACTCGGCCAGAGAATCTGGCAGTCAGTAGGTATTTTATTTCAGTTATTAATTAGATAATTAAAAGCTTGTGAAACCTTTTGGTAAGGTTCCTACTCTGTTTTATTTAATCTTACATAATTAAAATTGTAAATGACTAGACCAACATTGTTAGGGTTGTCTCACTCACTGCTGATACAAATAATAAAATCAAAAACAAACTTTATGTAATTTAATTACGATCAGCACTTAGATCAGCAATGTACACTATTTTTATTATGTGCCTGCGATGACATAATTATTGTTTAGGTACTTACTACTTGCATAACTACAGGGTGTTTATATCATTAGCATCCTTTTCAAGTAAGAATCAACCTATCAAACTGAAAAACTGTTATTATGGGAGCGAACCGGTAAGAGCAAATAAAAATAAGCTGTTCCACACTAAACTGCAATGCCTACTCGACTCAAATGCAACAGCAGATTTTTTTGAGATCGGTTTGATCCCATAATGAAAGTTGTTCAGTTTGATGGGTAGACTCTAAGTTTAAAAGGATGCTAATGATATCAAATTCACTCAAATTCTGTATAAGGTCCTTCTGAATATACCTAGATGGTTTATAAGGAGATAGATTCAAAAAATTACGTAAAAAGTTATCTATAATAAGTAAGTATGTGATATATTTGATCAAACTGAAACACTTTCCCTATATCAACCAATATCTAAATAGAGAAAAAAAACAGCTGTTCCCATACATTTGGGTCGAGTAGGTTTGCAGTTTCGTAGAGTTAAGAATGTTATAAAACCAGCAGCATTTTAAGTTGGAGTAAATACCACAGATAGGTAAATAATAAATTTGCCTGTACATTTATAATTATACAGGGTGGCCGGGGAGTTGACGTTCAAACGTAAAATTTAGGTCCGGTATGTCGTGGGGTATCCGAATCACCCCCATGTATGTTCCGCGATTTTTTATAGTTTTCGAGTTATGTTGATTTTTCCGATTTTTTGAGGAAACTCGACATGACCGGCTTAAACAACTTCTAACAAAAAAGTGTAAGACTTTTTAGAGATTCTTTTTTTGCAACTTAATCTTCATGAATTGTGCCTTTATGCATAACATCATCAGCACCGTAACTTTGATAAAAGTTATGAAAATATTGGTCTAAAGTTAAAAATTTGCGATCCGTGAATTATGACTTAATTTTCATCTTTAAATTAAAACTCTAAACAGGTGACCTTATGATTTTTTAGCCAATCTCAAAAATGCGCCCAACTCTTAGCTTTCATAATCATAAATAAAAAGTAATACTTAAGAGGGCTAATTTGGCTATTTATATAATTGATCTTCAAAGACAACAAGGCGGAAAATTCTTAAATTTAAATATATATTTTTTTTGCCATAACTACCACGCCTAAGGCTAAATAATGATTAAAGAATGCTGGAAACCTATCGTATTGATGGAATAAGGAAAGTTTTAAGTAAAAAGTAGATAACCTAACCTAACATGAACTAACCTAACCTAACCTAGGAGGAGGGAGCCGACAGCCGGGTGCCACCACTGTGACGGCTGTCTCGACGAGACGGCGCAGCACGTGCTGCAGGAGTGCAATGCGTGGGCGGGAGAGCGCAGTGAGCTCTCCCAGGTAGTTTCAGACCTCTCACTGCCGGCCATGGTTCGCGCTATGGTCGACAGTGAGGCGTCTTGGCGCGCGGTTCTCTCCTTCTGTGAGGCAGTAATGCTCCAGAAAGAGACGGCGGAGAGGGAGAGGGAGTCGACTTCTGAACTCCCGATCCGCCAAAGACGCACGGGGCGCAGACGGGCTGCGTTTGCTCGCGGTCTGCCTCCTCCGTAATTTTTGAGTCTCTGGGCGTCGGGCTGGGGGTCCGGCGTCCGATCATAGGGACTCGAGGTGGTTGTGTGCGTGTTCCCACGCACCACCTAAAAGAAAGGCCTGTAGGCTTGTCAAGGCCAACAGAGATGAGACCTGGTAAGGTCGGTCGCTGCGCCGTAGAGTGTGGAAGATTCCTCACGGGCCCTCAGGATCTACGGCAATATGCGATGAGGTGGAACACGGTGGGGTTTTAGCCGGTAAGAGTCCGGCATAACCCGTCGCCGTTTCGGTTTCCAGCATTCTTTAATCATTATTTAGCCTTAGGCGAGGTAATTATGGCAAAAAAAAAAAAAAAAAGTTTTATGAATTTTCCGCCTTGTTGTCTTTGAAGATCAATTCTAGCCAAATTAGCCCCCTTAAGTACTACTTTTTATTTATGATTATGAAAGCTGAGAGTTGGGCGCATTTTTGGGATTGGCTAAAAAATCATAAGGTCACCTGTTTAGAGTTTTAATTTAAAGTTGAAAATTTTGTCATAATTCACGGCTCGCAAATTTTTAACTTTAGATTAATATTTTCATAACTTTTATCAAAGTTAAGATGCTGATGATGTTATGAATAAAGGCACAATTCATGAAGATTAAGTTGCAAAAAAAGAATCTCTAAAAAGTCTTACACTTTTTTTTTAGAAGTTGTTTAAGCCGGTCATGTCGAGTTTCCTCAAAAAATCGGAAAAATCATCATAACTCGAAAACTATAAAAAATCGCGGAACATACATGGGGGTGATTCGGATACCCCACGACATACCGGACCTAAATTTTACGTTTGAACGTCAACTCCCCGGCCACCCTATATTTAAACAAAGATAAACAATTATAAAAATTTTGACATCTAAGAGCATATTTTGTTGGATTGGATATAATTAGAACATTGCTAGACAACATTTTATTTACTCTCCAATTTATATGTGTAAACTTACCTACAGCAGCAGTATCATAATTATTAATAAGTTATAAACATAAGAAAAAATAACATATTTTTGTTATTTCTATATCTACAGCAATAACAATGAAATTACTATAATTTCATTTAAAATAATTTAATCTTACCATCTACAAAGATATCTGACAGTCTTGGTACATCAAACACGTACTTAATTCATCCAACTCTCAACTTCACGTTAATCTAATTTCAAAGCACTAACAAAGAACTTGTTGAAATTGTATCAATTAATTAGAAGGCTGCAAACAGCAAGCCAGTCCAATTTAAAATTCATTCATAACTTTCCAACTTTAACCCAGACAGCCCTTTTAGCGTCATTCCTTGCTATTTGTATAAAATCACTCAAAACATTTTACCCGAGTAAATTAATTTCACAGAATAACAAAGCGCGGGTTATGCCGCGTTGCCAAAATGCCATGATAAGCGCTGCGTGGGATAGGGCTCGTAAGGTAATCTGGTTACCCAAGATGTTACACCCATAGAGATCTAGACAGATTCCAACTAACGCGCTGAGTACGAAACGTAGTGTCGCATTACCACCAGTAACACGCGATAGAAAGTATTTTGTTAGCTTAACTGTGCTCATTATCCATTGCGGTATGAAAACTCAACGTTCGAATAATCTTTAGTACTACGCAAGCATTTATTTATTTATTTTATTTTATTTAACGCTTTATTGTACACAAAAAAAAATTACAGAAAAAAAATACAATTAAAGTAGACATATATACAAAGGGCGAGCTTATCTCTAAAGAGATTTCTTCCAGCAAGCATTGTAAACTATTTACACATAATATCTCGACTGGCTTTCATCCTCACAATATATTGAATCCTTACTGTTGCGAGCAATGTGTTTCGTTTTGCGCATATTGCTGCGACACTATCCCCGCCCCCTTTTCACATCTCCCTTTAGTTTTTGTGATCTGTGTGTTAGGTACACCATTTTGAACTTACTATTAACAAAAGACGAAAGTGTTGAAGATCCTTTTTGCAAACACGCTGTTTTTTTTTATTATATTTTAAACATTCAGACAACGGTGCACTCTCTAAACTCTGTAAACTCCGTTTCATTACGTCTAGTCGGACAAAACTTCACAGCACATAGAAGGTTACCGCTTAGTAACGCTACAGAAAATGTTCACACATTACGGGAGCGCTGCCCTGTTTAATCCTCCCTCAGGGAACGGACGTCTTGACTCTGGAATGAAAAAATTATATTTCAGCATAATTAATATTAAATACCTACCTAAAATGTAGGACATACACCTACAAGGAAAATGTTTCAAAAAAAAATTTAATCTGTGAATTAAATAAAAACACTCGGTGGCCTCGGTGCAAAGCTCGTAGGTATAAATCATCATCATCATCATCATCTCAGCCGATGGACGTCCACTGCTGGACATAGGCCTCCCCCAAGGATCGCCATAACGACCGGTCCTGCGCTGCCCTCATCCAACGTTTTCCCGCCACCTTCACCAGGTCGTCGGTCCACCGTGTGAGGGGCCTACCCACGCTGCGCTTTCCGGTACGCGGTCGCCACTCGAGAACTTTTCGGCCCCACCGGCCATCGGTTCTGCGAGCAATGTGCCCCGCCCACTGCCACTTAAGTTTAGCAACTCTTTGGGCTATGTCAGTTACCCTGGTTCTTCTGCGGATCTCTTCATTTCTGATTCGATCTCGCAGGGAAACTCCGAGCATAGCCCTCTCCATTGCCCTTTGGGTGACTTTCAGCCTTTTTATGAGGCCTTGAGTGAACGACCACGTCTCTGTTCCATATGTCATCACTGGCAACACACACTGATCGAAGACTTTCGTTTTAAGACACTGCGGTATTTGGGACGTGAAGATACTACGTATAAATGATTTCTAGGAAATACTTTACGATCTCTGATGTCGGCGATTTCATTTTATTTACTTACTAGCGGCCCGTCCCGGCTTCGCACGGGTGGACGTCTAATCTTTTCTAGCAATAAATATAGCCTATGTTACTCAGGGTGAATGCAGCTTTCTAATGGTGAAAGAATTTTTTAAATCGGCCCAGTACTTTTTGAGCCTATTCATTACAAACATACAAACATACAAAAATAGGTACAAATCTTTCCTCTTTATAATATTAGTGTAGATGTGGCCGTCACGGGAAGAAGAGCGTTATGCCATTTACAGTCACGGCATATGAGTCGGTGTTACCCACAAGGCGCGCCAATAGATGTTTCATATCTAAAATATCATAGAGCAATCTCTCTCCTCATTAAATCATTTATTTTCTCCACGAAGCAATAAGTATACACGCATTGGAATAATAAAAGCGGTCAAGTGCGAGTCGGGCTACTCGCGCACCGAGGGTTCCGTACCACACCACTACAGAACACAACATTATTAACTTAGAAAAAACTTTTTTTGTCCGGGACCCTTAGCGCGAGACCGAGTCACACTTGGCTGGTTTTTAGTATTTGTTGTTATTCTGTAGAGTATGCTCTATAATCACATTAAGTTTGACGCTTGTATGTATTACCGTTTTTACGATAGAGCGTGAAGAAAAAACGTTGATAAAAACTAGTTTCTTGTTGAGAACCCCCCTTAATTTTTAACTTTTTGTCATTTTTATTATTTGTTAACAAATCTGCTATAATAACGCATAATCTGAGAAAATTTCAACTATCTAGCTATTACGGTTCAAAAGTTACAGCCCTAAATAGGTAGGACAGACGTACGGACAGACGGACGGACAACGTAGACTAAGTAATATTTAGTGTCCCGTTTTCACCCTTTGGGTACGGAACCCTAAAAACAACAAATTAATGGAGACTGGAGCCTTACATAGGTAAAACAACCTGCACGCTCTTTTTGGCAATATGTAAAATAAGAATGATAATGAATGAGGCACATCTAGATTTTTATCGTGTTCTCGGGGGTGGCATACGAGGCCTACTGAAACCGGAAATAAAAATAAACGAAATGAAAATGTTGTTTACCAAATGTGTGATATTATTCAAGAAGCCCTTCTGACTCCAGCCAAATAGCAACCTAAAACCCAAAAAGTTATGCATGCATGAAGAGACTAAATGAATATTGAAGTAGCAGGGCTTCTGCGTTCAACACAATTTTCTTCGCACCCATCAGTGTCACATGACCTTTCTACAGGGTGTTAGGTTAAGAGAATTCTACTCGGAGCGCGCTCCATACAAAACGTAGTCTGGTCCTAGTTTAAACATATCATAATTAAAGTAAAAACAAATGCTTTTAGCACAATCTAGAAACAAATATCTGTGTCTCTATGAAGTCAGATTTTTATTTAAATATTTAGTTCTTAAGCTATGTTGGCTCAAAGATTCGTAATTTTTGATCAAAAAAGGCCCAACTTCGTCCTTGTTTTTTAGGACAATGCATAGATTTTAGAAAAATTTGGATACCATAGAGACATCGCAAATATAATGAATATTCAGAACAAAAAAAATTATCCACATATCTAGCATCTTATTCGAATAATCACCCGACTACAAAATGTAAAAATTACGCGCGGATTCGTTGTGAATTGAGTGTTGTTTCGACGACATGCGGGCGGGTTGCGGTGTTTCACCTCGGGGGGCCCGGCGGCTGTTGCGGCGCACGGCCGGCGATTTAGTTTCCTACTTTTTGAACGTAAGCGAATATTATAATTTTATTAAAAGTACGAGCTTTTACCCGCGACTTCGTCCGCATAAATTATATACCAGATTTTAAGTCAGATGTTACGCTACCAAACAAAAAAAGTTTCATCAAAATCGGTTCAGTAGTTTTTGCGTGATACTCGAACAAACAAACACCCAAACAAACAAACAAACAAACAAACAAACTAAATTCCTTTTTCAAAAATTTACAGTTTTATAATAGTCAAGATTATAAAAACAGGTATTGGTGGTGCTTTTCAACTTACTTAGATTATACTAGAACTGATAGAAACATGAGTATGGGTGGATCAGGTCAGTTACGTCCTTTTCCCCGAACGTCCACTTCCCGGTTTCGTCCATTTCCCCGAACGTCCACTTCCCGGTTTCGTCCATTTCCCCGAACGGCCTTTTCCCCGAACGGACATTTACCCGAACGACCATTTCCCCGAACGGGCATATTCCCGAACTTTTCCCCGTACGTAGGTACTTAGACGAATTTTCGGGTGAAATTTGTATGGGGGCTGGACTTGTAAAATTTACAAAAATGATTTTTTTTTATTTTTGCATGCGGAAGGGTGGGTTTATTCGTGTCCCAGGGGTTCGAAAAATTAGCTATTTTTTCGCTAGGATTCACCGTTATCTAGATATTTTATAAATTATGTTTTATTACTCGGTTAGGTTAGCGAGGAGCGAAGCGACGAGCATGTTAGGTATCTTGTGATCCACAGCGCACGAGCCGAGCGAGCGGAGCGAGCGTGCCGCGGCAGCGGTCGGCGAGTGCCAGAACCGAATTACCACTATTTACCCAGTCTACCCAAAAACATTCCCTTTAATTAAACCCTCCATTTCAAGTTCAAGATCAAGGTCGTAACATAAAAGGACGTAACTGACCAGAGGGTCTACCCGCACATTCGATTCGAACTTTTGCGTGAATGTTTTCGTTCCAATTTCAACTCTATTACAATGAAGTGCAGACCGAAACAGTGGCGATATAGTGAAGATCGAAAGTGCGGGTAAGGGGGCTGATCCGTATGGGTAAGTATTTTACTATGTTTAAGTAGGTACCTATAATTTTCTTAGATTCCTGCTAGGCCTAATTTTTGTTTTCCGTACCCATAGGGTGAAAACAGGATTACAGTACAGGACCCTATTTATAAGCAAACGCTCTCAGTCTGTCCGTCCGTCCATCCGTCCTACCTGCAGTATCTTCTGAATCGTAATAGGTAGCCAGTTGAAATTTTAACAGTATATTGTATGGTTTTATTGTATTTAATGACAAAATGTACACTAGGCTATCTGCGAACTACGTACGAAACTATTCTTAGTAACGTACCTAACTTCCTACAAAAAGTTTCGTAGGTACGGACTTCGCAGGTAGCCTAGTGTACGTACGTACCTAGGCTAGCACGTGTCTACCTACACTACCCTAATACCTACTACCTAATTACCTACCTGTTTTGTATCGTGCTTCAGACCATCAAAGTGAACAACTTCCACTATGGACTCTATTGAGCCAACTTCTAAATCGCAAAAAAAAACAGTTTTTTTTTTTTTTTTTTATTAACTATGGGTTTGCTCTTGACCTCAATCCAGTCCTCAGGACGAAGATGGGGTCGTAGATGTAGCGAGCTTACCCAGAAGATGCCTATTCACTCGTACTTTAAAGGAATCCGGGTTGTAAGTACTCGGAAATACTGACGCAGGTAAGGCATTCCACTCCTTGGCTGTGCGCATTATAAAAGATTCAGAAAGGCGCTTGGTGCGGATATGTGGGATGTCAACCAAGAAGGGGTGATATCCCGCGGTGCGTCTGGAAGTCCGATAGTAGAAAGTTTAATTAGAGCCTATTTTTTTACGATTTCAAAGTTGGCTCCATAGTGAAAAATGTTCAGTTAGATGGTCTGAAGCACCACCTTACGTATTACCAGGGTGTTTTGTTACACCACGTAGAATATCCGTTTGAAGAAATGGCCGTACGGGGAAAAGTTCGGGAATATGCCCGTTCTGGGAAATGGTCGTTCGGGGAATGGCCGTTCGGGGAAATGGCCGTTCGGGGAAATGGCCGTTCGGGGAAAAGGACGAATCTGGGAAAAGGACGTTCGGGTGAAGAGTGGACGTTCGGAGAAAAGGACGTAACCGACCTGATCCTTTTTTCTTGTATGTGTATGGGTTAGGGTGTCGCAGAGGACAATTAGAAAAATTTGGATCAGGTCAGTTACGACCTTTTCCCCGAACGTCCATCGCCCGAATTCCTTGTACGACCTTTTCCCCGAACGGGCATTTCCCCGAACGGACATTGCCTAGTACGTCCATTTACTTGTAAGGACATTTCCCCTTACGTCCCTTTCCTTTTATGGACATTTCCCCTTAGTACATTTTTTGTACTAAAATATAGAGTCGTTGTTAATATGCTGACAATTTTTAAGGGAATGATCAGATCATCAAACTGAACAATTTTCTCTATGGAACCAACATCGAAATCGCGAAAAAAAAATCAGATAGTCCTTACAAAATTGCATTCCTACTCGAACCAAATGTATGGGACAGCAGATTTTTTTTCGCGATTTCGATGTTGTTCCCATAGAGAAAGTTGTTCAGTTTGATCAGACCTTCAAACTGAACAACTTTCTCTATCCCCTTAAAAAAGTGTCAGCATATTAAGAAGGACCCTGTATATCGATTTTCAGCCCTGTAAAAATTGTTGGAAAGAAAAATTAATCTTTAAACACCTACCCATCAAACTGAACATCTTTTACTATGGGAGCAAACATGTCAGGGCAAAAAAAAAAAATCAGCCGTTCCATACATTTGAGTCGAGCCAGTATTGCAGTATTAATGAAGCAGCTGGTTTTTATTTCGTGATTTCGAAGTTGGCTCCATAGTGAAAGTTGTTCAGTTTTATGTTCTGAAGCACCCCCTTACGGGCATAATTGCCCATTCGGGGAAATGACCGTTCGGGTAAATGTCCGTTCGGGGAAAAGGCCGATCGGGGAAATGGACGAAACCGGGAAGTGGACGTTCCGGTCCATAGTGGACGTTCGAGGAAAAGGTCGTAACTGACCTGATCCAAAAATTTTACGCAAATTTTATATGGAGCTGGGACTTAAAAAAAATTAGATCGAAATTGTATGCACAATCGACTTAGTCGAATTTTCGGGTGAAATGAGTTTACAAGTAGGTCAATTTGCGTGTCTCGTTAAATTTATAATGTGAGTCGATATGCGATATGTAATTATGCGAGTAATCCGAAATTAGTATGGGGGCTAGACTTGTAAAATTTTCAAAACTTGTCGTCCATGTAGTTAATTCGGGCGATGGACGTTCAGGCAAAAGGACGTATCCGACAGAAGGGTAGAAAAATTTTGAACGATTTCGTATGAGCCATCGATTTGTGGGCGTAAAATTTTCAATAATGAGTTATTTTTTATATTTGCATGCGGAAGGGTGGGTTTATGGGTGCCCCAGGGGTTCGAAAATTTTGCTATTTTTTCGCTAGGATGCACCGTTATCTAGATATTTTATAAATTATGTTTTTTTTATAATTAAAGGAATTTATTTAATTTTAATCAAGGTCAGGTCATTGACCTTGTACCAGAACCGAAATAGAGCGTCCTACTTCATTACTCGGTTAGGTTAGCGAGGAGCGAAGCGACGAGCATGTTAGGTATCTTGGGACCCACAGCGCACGAGCCGAGCGAGCGGAGCGAGCGTGCCGCGGCAGCGGTCGGCGAGTGCCAGAACCGAATTGCTACTATTTACCCAGTCTACCCAAAAACGTTGCCTTTAATTAAACCCTCAATTTCATGTTCAAGGTTCACCAGAGGTGGTGTTCCCCTACCCTAATACTCTCCCACATCCCCTGGATCCCGAATGTTACATTAATTGGCGATTGTTTTTTGTTGAACATTTTCTAAGTCCTAATTTTGTATGGGACCCTCTTTGCGACAACCCGACCTGTGTATGTGTTAGTTAAACTGTAAAAATAAACAGAATGTAAGGAAAAGCACAATTTAACCTATAAACCACATAACCCATCAAACTGAACAACTTTTACTATGGGCGCAAACCGATCGGAGAAAAAAAGCCAGCTGTCCCATACTAAACTCCAGTCCTACCTACTCGACTCAAATGTATGATTTTTTTTTGCTCCGATCGGATTGCTCCTATAGTAAAAGTTGTTCAGTTTGATGGGTAGAGAATGTGGTTTAAAGGGTAATGATACCGTTTCCTTTCACCCTGTATAGTGTAACTGTGTAGAGAATGAGGGAAGTAATATTTGTAGCTACCTACCGACTACTGACTCGACTGCAATGTATGGTCTAAACCTAAAGGCATATGGGTAATTTTTTATTAGGAGATTTAGGAGTACCGGTACACAATATTCCTCTTGTTGGTCAATATTCCTCCTTTGGTTGATCGCTGAACCTATATCCAGTTGATTACCAAAACTCGCGTATTGCACTCTCACGTGATGTCAAAGTGTTTAAATAAATAAACTAAAAAACTACATTTAAATAGAAAATTTCAATGTAGTTATTGAGTTTTTGTATTTAAATACTACTCCTAAGTCCTAATGACAAACTTTTGAGTGCGACTATACCAATAACCGGACGGACTATTTAGTTTCATGAATTTTATGGTAAGAACTATCTCACAAAGTAATGACATGACAATGTGTATCGGTGAATTGAAATAATTTGCCCATTCTCCTTTATTGTTGTAATTGTAAGATTTATGAACCAAAGAAAACTGTATTCGCATAAAAAAATATTTTTCAACACTTTTGGATTAACTTAAATAGACATGGCAAAGATGTCCGCCAATAAAATCAGTTGTTCCATACAAAATATTTCTCGTTTGCTCCCATAGTGTTACCTGCTACCTTTGTCTCGTTCTGATTTGTCTATCTATCTACCTAGGTATTCTATCGGATCAGGTCGATTACGTCCTTTTCCCCGAACGTCTACTTTAGCCCCGAACGTCCATTTCCCGGATACGTCATTTTCCCTCAACGGCCATTTCTCCGAACGGGCATAATTTCAAACTTCCGTTTCCCATTATTCTTTCCCCAAACAGTCATTACCTCGAACAGGTATTCTACAGGCTGTAACAAAACACCCTAGTGAAACTTAAGGTGGTACTTCAGACCATCAAACTCTATCTGATTCTGTATAGTAAAAGTTGTTCAGTCTGATGTGTCTCAGTGTTTGAGAAGATAAAGATACGTTTTTTAATACCGTTTTTAAGGTATGCCGTTATTATTAGAGATCGGATATTCGGATGCATATTTACCTAAACTTCATTTTTGGGTATGAAATTATGGAAGCGGCTTCTTAAAATTATCTTTTTTAAATATTTTTCGAAACGCCAGAAAATCCGGGAATGCATAAGCATAACTAATCTGTTGCATAGTATGGAAGCAACTTTCTTAATACTATATAAATTAAAAAGTAAAAAAAAAAAAATTTCGCTAAAATAAACCCGGGTTATCAGGAAGTCCGGGAATGCATAACTAATCGGATGCATAGTATAAAAGTAACGTCCTAAAATTATTAAATTAAACAAAAAACATTAGTTTTCGATACAAAAGTGCACTCTATAATAGCCAACACCTCAACTTTAGGTAAATATGCATCCGATTATCCGATCTCTAGGTATTATATAAGCTAAAATAATAATTTTAAAGTGTTTTAGTTCGTACCTACTCCCATACCTATGACAAAATGCATTAATTTCATTTAAACGTAGACTCAAACTCGACTCACGCTCAAAAACGCTATCGACCTTAATTTTAATGTATACGAATGATTTTAATTTCACCCTGAAATATAAACTGTGTGAAAATATGTGAATGTATCTGTCATCTGACCATCAAAACATACAAACTAAAGTCTAAACTAAAGGTTCGAAAACATTATTGTTTTCATTACTCTGAATACGGACGGCCGGCACCCAGAATCAGACGCGGGCGCGCGGGGCGGGGCTCGAGCCGGCTCCCGCGCTCGAAAGAGACAGCAACAATAATATCAAATACCTAACGCGGCCGCGCGTGCCGTAAGTAGAATACCCTTAAACAGTTGCATTACTTTAAGGGGTGATTGTACCCATGATACTAAACAACTTTCCCTATGAAACCTATTGGCTATGTGCGAAGTGGGTGTCGGGAACTGTCAAGTCGATCGCAGCGCACACTGTGGCAGAAATTTGAACTACTGACGGTGAAGCTGTGTCAGATTTGCTTGAATCTATGCCACATCTATGCAAATCCGCACACTAACTAAATCTCCAAAACTGTCAAGACTACTAACTTAAAAGGCATGGAAGTTTCTATTGGCATCTAGATGCTCACTTAAAAAAGGCTTGTCGCATTTTAAACCCCCAAAGGTGTTAAAACTGAGGTAAAAGTTTGTATGGGAATTCCGATACAAATTAGATTTTGTGCGGGGCTTCGTCCGCATCCGCTCCCATCATCGTACCGAAATAAAATATAAGCTAGCTTTTAACAATAATAATAAGCTTTTAAATATAAAAAGTTTTATCAAAATCGGTCATGTAGTTTTGGCAGAATCCTCGAACAAACACAGTCCTTTACAGTACTATAATAGTGTAGATAATTCACGGCTGGCCGACATAGTTCATGCGCTACGCCGCGCTAGTGTCGTGCACATAGCCAATAGGATATTCGTATTTTTTTTGGATTTCCATGCAGTCTGCTGAACGATTTTTTTTTTGCGAATTTCCTATAGGTTTTTTGGGAAAGTTGTGTTCAGTATCATGAGTACAATCATCCCTTAAAGTAATGCAACTGTTTACCCTAACACCCTGTCTGTATATCTACAGGGTGTAACAGAACACCCTAGTAATACTTAAGGGGGTGCTTCAGACCATCACACAGAACAACTTTCACTATGGGGCCAACAACAAGAAAAATAAATCTGCTGTCCCATACATTTTAGTCGAGTCGGTAGGCAGTTTTGTATGGGACATCTGATTTTTTTAATTTTTTCTCGATGTTGGCCCCATAGTGAAAGTTGTTCAGTTTGATGGTCTGAAGCACCCCCTTAAATATTACTAGGGTGCTTTGTTACACCCTATACAACGTGTTAATAAATTTGCGCAAAACCTCATACACCCCAACTGATTTATAACAAAATAATTAGATTGAAACAATAATTTCATTATTTTGATAGTTAAAATTTAAAGTTATTCGCATTTTAAGTTTTGAGGCAAAAATGATTTGTTATCTTTTCAGCACTGAAAGAAAGCGCTAACGTACTCATGGCTACATTTTTATAATCTTGTTTTGGTAGTAAGTAGGGTGAGTGTGCCAGTGCGGTGGGTTGACATCGGGTTCAGAAATTTTTAAACTTCGCAAACAAATTACTTATTATTTTGAAAAAAATTACCTATGTTGAAACCATGATAATTCGATTCTGCTCTCGATTCTATACAAACTACTTTCTAGTTTTACGTTAATTCATTCTTCTTCTTCTTCTTCAGGTTCCTCTCCATTACTGGAGGTTGGCAGTCAGCTCTGCATATCCCTGTCTATCTCTCGCCAAACGAAACAGCTCTTCGACGCTGGCGATGTCTGTCCACTCTTTCAGGTTCGCGAGCCATGACATTCGTGGCCTACCGACGCTTCTTTTGCCCTCCACTTTGCCCATTATTATAGTCTGGAGCAGTTGGTATCGCTCATTCCTCAAAATATGACCAAGGTAGGCGACTTTCCTCCTTTTAATGGTTTGCAACATCTCCCGGGACTTCCTGACACGTCGTAGAACTTCCACATTGGTGACTCGTTGAACCCAACTAATTCGCAGCATTCTTCGGTAGAACCACATCTCTATAGCCTCTAGTTTCTGGCGAGTAGCTTCCTTAATGGTCCATGCCTCGCAACCGTACAGAACTATTGGCCATATGTAACACTGGAGCATTCTTACTCGGAGTCGAATATCCAGTTTTCGATTAGTTAGTACCTTTTTCATTTTTGTAAACGACGCGCGGGCTATTTCTATCCGGGTTTTAATCTCGTCGTCTGATTCCCATGTTTCATTAGCCCATGTGCCGAGGTACTTGTAACGAGAAACTCGCTCTATGATAGTATTATCCACAGATATTGTAGGATTCAAGCCACTATTTCGGGAAACAAACATGAACTTTGTCTTTGTGAGATTCATGACAGACCAGCATTTTTACTACAATCGTGGACTCTATTAACTATCATTTGCAAATCTTCCGGCTTAGAGGCAATAAGAACGGTATCGTCGGCATATCGGATGTTGCTAATTATTTGTCCGTTAATGACTACCCCCCATTCTTGATCCTCAAACAGAGTTAATTCATTAACACGTTGTATATAACAATGGGGTAGGAAGATTAAATCGCGCGCTATTTACTATTTAATTATGATAATTACACGCGTCTATCGCTTCATTTCCGCTTATACACAACATTATCATACTTATACTGCTGGTACCCGAGCACCTATTGCGTACCTCACCTTTCTGTAGAAGTTCTCAACCCTTTTCTACCTTGCACCTAAGTAGAAAATCCGATTACTTTCACAGGCAGGTGTACCTACTTAGTAAAGGATTTGTTGTTTGTACCAGAAACTCGATGATTAGATTACGAATGTTACCTATGTTTATAAACAAACATCAAACAATCGATCAACTTTCATTCCCCTCTTTGGCTTTGGCTTAATGTATTGTGTTAGAAGCTTTTGATAAATCTGTAGGATAAAACCAAAAAGAAGTTTCTGCAAGCTTAGTCGGCCCTGAAAACCATGTTAATTTGAGCAGTGTTATCTATAGTTTTTTCTGGCTGTCATGGGTAAATTTTGGCCCGGTTATATCTAGGTAAAATTCATTTGTCTATGATCGAAGATTGGGACAAAGAAAATGTGCTCGGTACCTAACTAACAGAAAAGCGTACTCTAATTGAATTATGACGTCTACTTGTGTATCTCGTGTCTATTTGTCATACATAATTTATTTAATCACAACTTTTTGCACATTCTACAGAATGTGCAAAAATCACGCTGAACTTCTTTCTTTTTTTTTTTTAAATCTGGCCCCCTTACTTTCCCACCGCTGTAACTCCTGGCGACCATTCTCAACACTAGACAAATCATTACGCGCTAATCATTTGACGGCAAGTTGAGTCGTAACTCGATCGCCACTGACCCGTTACCGCTGTCAGTTACGTAGTAAATAAGTCAAGTTTAGCGCAATACCGAATTCTGCACAGCTGAATTGACCCTGGATCACAACCAAAACTAAAATCCTTACTGAATCTGACACGAAAGTTAATGTTTTAAATTACCGCGGTCGGCCCCAGGAGTGTGGCAGTGATGAGCTGATGAGTATAAACAAAAAACTCTGGACTCAGGGTTTGCTGGGACTCAATTTATGGGGCAAACCCGCGATATGTGCGGCTTCTTTAGTTTGTTTCTTCTAAGGGAGCCTTTGATTGTCGACTTGACTTTAACTACATATTTCACTGTTCCATAATACTGTCACTGTCAGTATTACTGTAACGCATAATTTTTAAATATGCGTACCTAACTATGCAAAATAAAGTAATATCTATTTAAATCTACACTATTATAAAACTGTAAATTTAAAAAAAGAAGTTTCTCAGTTTGTGTGTTTGAACGCGCATCACGCAAAAAAAACTGAACCGATTTTGATGAGACTTTTTTTGGTTGCTAGCTTATGATCTGACTTAAAATCTGGTATATAATTTATGTGGACGAAGTCGCGGGTTAACGCTAGTAAGTATTTAAAAACACTAAAATATTTCAAAAAGATGATGACTAGAGATCGGATATTCGGATTCATATTTACCTAAACTTCATTTTTAGCTATAAAATTATGGAAGCGGCTTCTTAAATATACTATTTTTTTATATTTATCGGGATGCCATGAAAATGCGGGGTTGCATAAATAATCGAATGCATAGTATGGAAGCAACTTTTAAAAATTTATTAAATTTGGAAGAAAAAAATATTTTTGTTGGTAAAATAAATCCTGGGATGTCAGGAATTCCGGGAATGCATAACTACTCGTGTACACACGGCGACACATCAGGTTACGCACCCTATATACCCATAACTACACTACGTAGTACAAAACACAAAATAGGGCGGTAGAGAGCCTGCATAGACGCGGCTGCCGGCGGCGCGGGCGCAGCGTGCTGTAAGACGAAACAACAACAACATACCGCACCCTCTCGCACGATTCGCAGCGTTCAACTTCTAATAGTTCAAAGTCCAAACAGGGTAACCTGACCTGTCGCCGTGTGTACATAGTATGAAAGCGACTTCTTAAAATTATAAAATTATACAAAAAACATTTTTTTTCTTTACAAAAGTGCATTCCATAATAGCCAACACCTCAACTTTAGATAAATATGCATCCGAATATCCGATCTCTAATGATGACAATACCTGAATAAATGTAATCTTTAGGCTTGATTCCTCAAAAATACGTATTTTTAGCATAGAGGAAAGAAGTATAGAGTTAACATCGCAGTTCATTACGTTGTACCATTCAACTGCGGCGATATAGTACTATGGCATTTAGTCGCTCTCTCACTGCGTTCACGTGTAGCAGTTACATTGAAAACAATTTAATCTGCATAAAAAATTCCGTGGTGTGTACTGAGATACTCCACAAACAATTCAAGAAATGTTAGCAAATGTAAAGGAATAACTTTTCATAGGTTAGCAAGATGATTTAATTATTAAAAAGCATTTTCAATATAATTGTACTTAAACAATATTTCTTTCCCGCCCCCGAAAATACAGGGTGTAAAAAGACTACTCCCGAAAACTGAAACTATGGATTCAGACCATGATACCTAACACTTTGGCACTGAAATTTATTTTTTTTATTTTCACAAATTTAATTTTTTTTCGGGCCTTTATTTCTACAATTATGAACATTAAAGCCTACCAGTTACATAATGCAATACAATTTTAATTGTTAAAGACAAGCATTTTGAAAATAGCAAAAATCCGCAATGTAAAACGCACTCATCAAACTCGTCGCCAAGCTACGGTCGGTGCTGCCCGCTCACCCGAGCGATGTACGCTTTACATTGCGTGGCAAGAAAATGGAAAAATCACGAATAATTTTTTTAAATTTGAAAGGTTAGCGCCATTAATTTTTATATAGGTTCAGTGATATGTTCTTAAAGTTTTCGGGAGATGTCTTTTTACACCCTGTATATTAAGCAAATGCAAATAAGGACAAACCTATACGCAAAAAAGAGAAGACAATAGATATTGCCAGTCATAGAAATAGTGAAGGACAAACCTATAGGCGAAAAAGAGAAGACAATAGTATTCACGAAGCTATGTATGTATTTTGCGCACTATCTCTATACTTCTTTCCTATATGATTTTTAGAGAAAACTGAACTTTCTTTCTTTCTTTTTTTAATTTAAAACTTGTACAGAGCGTCAAAGACTTGTTAGTTAGATATGATATTTAATTTAAATTGCTTTTTCGCGTAAACTTTTTCAGCAAGTGTTTTCAAAAAAAGTGTCTAGCTAAGGGAATTTCATTCGCTTTAATTAAACTGGGGTGACACTTTTTACTCACATATTCATAATTTATCGGGGCTCTGCTGAAGTTACCTTTTAACCTTTTCAGTGCACCTGCAGGAAGGAAAAATAATGGCTAATTCCTAGTAAGGGTTAACATTGTATGATAATGAGGTTAGTAATGAGGTTAGTAATGAGGTTAGTAATGACTAATGAGGCTAGTAATGAGGTTAGTAATTAGGCAAGTAATGAGGTTAGTGATGAGGCTAGTAATGAGGTCAGTAATGAGGTTAGTAATGAGGTTAGTAATGAGGTTAGTAATGAGGTTAGTAATGAGGTTACATAAAAACCACGTCAGAGGCCGTAAGGCGGTCTGAAAAAACTCTGACACCAGGGCTCTGCCCACACGATAAGAAGAAGATGAGGTTAGTAATGAAGCTAGTAATGAGGCTAGTAATGAGGTTAGTAATGAGGCTAGTAATGAGGTTAGTAATGAGGTAAGTAGGTACGATGTCAAATAATAGAAAAATGCAATAGATGAAAAGAAAGAAGAAATCATCATCATTAGCCCACGCTTGTCCTCTGCACAGCCAACTGCCTTTCGCTTTTCGATCCATCTCACCGCAGAGAAGAAGTAACAATAAAAGCGGTCAAGTGCGAGTCGGGCTACTCGCGCACCGAGGGTTCCGTGCCACACCACCACAGAACACATTATTAACTTAGAAATAAAAACTTTTTTTGTCCGGGACCTTTAGCGCAAGACCGACTCACACTTGGCCGGTTTTTAGTATTTGTTGTTATTCTATAGAGTTTGCTCTATTATCACACTAAGTTTGACGCTTGTATGTATTTACCGTGTTGTTACGATAGAGCGTGAAGAAAAAGCGTTGATAAAAACTAGTTTCTTGTCGAGAACCCACCTTAATTTTTAACTTTTTGAAATTTTTATTATTTGTTAACAAATCCGCCGTCATAACGCATAATCTGAGAAAATTTCAACTATCTAGCTTTTACGGTTCAAAAGTTACAGCCCTAAATATGTAGGACAGACGGACGGACGGACGGACAGACGGACAGACGGACAGACGGACAGACGGACAGACGGACAGACGGACAGACGGACAGACGGACAGACGGACAGACGGACAGACGGACAGACGGACAGACGGACGGACGGACGGACAACGTAGGCTTAGTAATAAAAACAACAATAGCTTGAAGCTACTTACGTATTTTGATTATGAGAATCCGAGTGCGAAGCCGTAGGAGGCATAAACCTCGACAACGGTGGTTGCAGCAGCATTTGCCTGAACGTCTGCCGGAACTGTCGAGACATCGAGCAGTACAGCACGAAGTTTATCGCTCCATTCAACAGCGCAAGAAAATCCATCAACTCCCCAAACAGGTCGTAGCACCTTTTAAAGAAACACCACCCTAATAATCCACTCATTAATCCCAAAATGCCTTGAGGCAGTTCAGTGACAAGGAACAGGAGTAGCACAGCAAGCAACATCTTCGTTGTTCTATCAGTCCTTTTATCTGCTTTATGTTGTCGCTTGACCATTTTCTCAGCAGCCGGGCAAGCGCTGTAGTTTCTCAAATTCTTTTGGTGCTGATTCGCGCTATAAAGCGCTCGTATAAGCCATATGCTTATTACAGTCAGGATAGAACAAGGTAGTAACTTCATTAACACAGCGTGAACCCAAAAGGTTGCTTGATAGAGAGTTCCTTGGTAATCCGCGTCTACGTGATAAACTACTTTGCCCGGCACATCGCTCAAATTCTTTGTATGTATATCGAATGCCTGGGGACAAAGAAATTATTAGCATTTCATATTACATGGTAATCAAATATTGTTTGCAAGGGTACAATGCAATTATGTGAATTGTCTATAATGTAGTACAGGCGTGTCAAACTCAAAGTCATTGGTGGGCCAAATTCATAATGATAGTAGAATCAGCGGGCCGCAAAGAACTTAGAGAAATTGTATCAATTATAGGAAATCGTTTGTGTCGTTATAAATGTGTCTTCTGCTTTATAATATACGAGCTTTTACCCGCGACTTCGTCCGCATAAATTATATACCAGATTTTAAGTCAGATGATAAGCTATCAAACAAAAAAAGTTTGATCAAAATCGGTTCAGTAGTTTTTGCGTGATACTCGAACAAACAAACACCCAAACAAACAAACAAATAAACAAACAAATAAACGAACAAACAAACAAACAAAAACAGACAGACAAAAAATCCAAAAATTGGTGATTTGGAATCTGGGACAGGTAAAAACCATGTCGTAATTTTTTTTTGTAAATTTCTTTAATGTACAGACACACTTCTGTTACAGTTTTATAATAGTTTAGAATTGTTCATTTCGGGTAGGGGGTAATACTATCTACAGAAATCTTAAGAAATCAACATCCAAACCGTATCTAAATCAGGGCTGTAGCTAGAACTGAATTTCAGTTAGGGCAAAGAAAGGGGGTTTGAGACTTCCAAATTAATTTGATAAAATCCTTTTTCTGCAGAAGTTACCACTTATTAAGTTTTTAGAGCCCTTAGCTCTGCGCTGCATACCATACGAAAAAGGTGAGCGAGCGAAATGAGCTCGAAATTTTTCACATTATCATTCAAAACGGTAGTATTACAATCATAATATGACTATGCTCGCTGAAAATCTATCTAATAATAAAATATAGAAACACAATACTAGAACAATTGACACGAAACGAAGAAGACGTAATATGAGAACTTGAGTATTTGTAAAAGTCTGCTCACTCTCGGGCCGTATCAGGAAGCTGTTCTTAGGCTGGCTTGCACCAAAAAGTATTTAGGCTTAAACATGTTTAAATATGATGCTGTCACTGTCATTTGTATGAGCAGTGTGAAGGACAGAACTATCACGAAATACGTTTAAGCCTAAATACTTGTTGGTGCAAGCCGGGCTTAAAATTGAATCGGGCCGCAAGAAAGAGCCTTGCGGGCCGCATGTTTGACATGCCTTTGTAGTATGATTAATAATGTTGCTTACCATAAACGTGGGTGTGCATAATATCGGTGGTAAAAGGAAACTAGTAAGTATAGCTATACTGCAGCGACGTTCTGTGCATAGAATGTGACTTTTGTCAGAGTATCTGGAAAAGAAATACAATTATTAATTTAGGTATGCATCGAAAATATTTCATAATTGGAAAGAGTTTAATTATTCTTCGGAAAGGTAAAAAGAAATTCTAAATTTTCTTTTCCTTAAATTAGTAAATTAATGCTTTTTCAACATCTTCGGCCCGGTTGCCACCTTTTTAGGGTTCTGCACCCAAAGGGTGAAAACGGGACCCTATTACTAAGCCTACGTTGTCCGTCCGTCCGTCCGTCCGTCCGTCTGTCCGTCCGTCTGTCCATCTGTCCGTCTGTCCGTCTGTCCGTCTGTCCGTCCGTCCGTCTGTCCTACATATTTAGGGCTGTAACTTTTGAACCGTAATAGCTAAATAGTTGAAATTTCTCTCAGATTATGCGTTATTACGGCGGATTTGTTAACAAATAATAAAAATGTCAAAAAGTTAAAAATTAAGGGGGGTTCTCAACAAGAAACTAGTTTTTATCGACGTTTTTTCTTCATGCTCTATCGTAAAAACGGTAATACATACAAGCGTCAAACTTAGTGTGATTATTGAGCAAACAACTCTACAGAATAACAACAAATACTAAAAACCGGCCAAGTGTGAGTCGGTCTCGCGCTAAAGGTCCCGGACAAAAAAAGTTTTTTTTTCTAAGTTAATAATGTTGTGTTCTGTGGTGGTGTGGTACGGAACCCTCGGTGCGCGAGTAGCCCGACTCGCACTTGACCGGTTTTATTTATTTATCAATTGGAATTGCCGTTGATTATTAAATCAATTCAGCACATTTTAAATATTCAATCCTTTTTAATATAAAATACAATACTTTTACGTCTTTTGCTTTGAGCGAGATTAATTAAAAGGAATATAAATCGCTATCTATCTCTAAGAATTCCAGTTAAATTAAATATCTTGGACATTTACATTTAATATAGAATATAATATATGTAGATAATGATCCCTACAACATGGCTTCGTCAAAGGCAATAGGTACAACACTCACATCCACAACAGGCTCAGAATCTAAACTATTATAAAACTGTAACAGAAGTGTGTCTGTACATTGAAGATAATTACGACATGGTTTTTACCTGTCCCTGATTCCAAATCACAAATTTTTGGATTTTTTGTCTATCTGTTTGTTTGTTTGGGTGTTTGTTTGTTCGAGTATCACGCAAAAACTACTGAACCGATTTTCATGAAACTTTTTTGTTTGATAGCTTATCATCTGACTTAAAATCTGGTATATAATTTATGCGGACGAAGTCGCGGGTAAAAGCTCGTAGTTCATAATGGTAGGTTTAGACGATGACAATTTCGCGGCGCCTATTTTTTAGCACGAAAAAAAAGCACGGCACGCTTTCGTTTACACGCTGCTATTTCCAGCGCCAATTTGTTGGCATACCAATGAATTTGCTAGAGAAAACCGTGGTAACGATTAGCACGACCCGTTTACACGAGTCTAAAAATTAGCAAGGGGGATGCGAGGGACGCGGGCGGACGTCACTAGCGACGCGTGCTTTTTTCCTCGCTTTTTTCCGTGCCGTAAAACAGTCGTGCAAAAAGTGTTTATACGGTGCTTTTTTTGAGGCGACGCAGAATTGGCGCCGCGAAATTGTCATCGTCTAAACCTACCATAATATAAACAAGGTAACGTAGGTAGGTACTCTTTATGCCTACAGCCTGTAGTTATCCTACAGGTTTTTACGTTAATTAATTATTTAATTAAACACAGCAGTATGGTGCCTCATCTTCGGGTAAAAATAAAAAGCAGACTCTTGAATAACTCTGTGACACAGTGCTATTTATTGAACACTGATCAATAATCATACTTCATGGCCGCTTAGGGCTCTTACAGACCAGCGACAGTCGCGCGACGGTCGCGCGATCGCGCGATAGTTGAAGACCGTGACGTAGTGTTGTATAGTCTGAGAGATAGACCTCCATATCCAATAGTTTGTAACATCCTATATACAGGGTCCTTCTTAATACGCTGACACTTTTTTAAGGCGATGACCAGACTATGAAACTGAACAACTTTCTCTATGGAATCAACATCGAAATCGCGAAAAAAATAACAGTTTCCGATACGTTTGGCTCCGAGTATAGGTTTGCAGTTTTGTATGGAAGTGATGATTTTTTTTATATATATAAAATAGTGAAAGTTGTTCAATTTGATGGTCTGAAGCACCCCCTTAAGTATTACTAGGGTGTTTTGTTACACCCTGTATACGTATTTATAAATATTTATGTGTATAATATTATGTGTTATAATTATTAGTGTTGTGTTAAGTATTATTACTATAACTATATAATGTATATTATAATTGCCCTATTTTCACCAGTCTGTAAAATATTTTATAGACTTGATGATTAAGATAATCAATTCTGGATTATTTATTATCTAAAGAAACCAAAATCTACGAAAAACTTATAGCCTAGTAAATGTAAACATTTTACCTTGCAAAAGGTCCGGTATCCACGATTTTTTTATATGTTATACGGGTATAGGTCCTTATTAAAAATCCAAGTTTTCGACCTTGAGGTGCTGCCGCGGGCTCTGCCATGTCCATAAAAGAACGAAAATTTCGAAGATTTTTCAGTTTTCATTATTTAAAATCTAAAGCTTAGGTTTTAGAGTCAAATTATGTTTTAGTGGAATTAAGAGCACTAAATGCGCTACAGTTTGGTTTTTGAATCATCTTTTTATACTGTATAGTTACCGAGATACAGCACTTCAAAATAAGGGCAATTAGGGCTAATTCCTAACTGCCCTATGCCTGTGGGTGCAGAAAAGCTGGGTCAAGAGGGTTTTTTGTATGTAGGTAATCTCTGGAAGTACCAAACCGATTCGTAAAATTCTTTCACTGATAGAAAGCTACACTATCCCTGCTTACAACATTTTATTTTGTAAATAAAAAAATTCTGTTCGATATCTAAGTATTTGTTTACCAATTGACATTTGCTGAAAATTTACAAGTGTCGCATCTTATGGTTCAAAAAACATATTGTAGCGCATTATTTATACTTCTTCTGAACACCTTCACAGTGAAACCTAAAGTTAATAACATATTTAATTTAAAAAAAAAAGAAATTTTAAGGAATTAGTCATACCTCTCCATACTTTGAGGTGTTGTATCTTGGGAACTATTCAGTATATAAAGATGATTCAACTATCAAATTGTAGCGGATTTGGTCTTCTTTAAAGCTTTAGTTAACAAGTTTGCTCTAAAACACAACGTTTAAATTTTACAGTTTTTGAGAGTTACGCGGTTATTATTTAATCTAGAATTAAACATTTTAACGGGTTTAAATTTTACTGAAAAAGTCTCAAAATTTTCGTTGTTTTATGGTCACACCAGAGCCCGCGGCAGGACCCCAAGGTCAAAAACTTGTATTTTTATTAAGGACCTCTACCTGTATAACATATCCAAAAATCCCGGATTCCCGACCTTTTGTAAGGTAGGGTATCATTTTCCAAACAGATTTACTGAACTATTATAAAAACTACCAGAAATATCAACCATGTTATTTTTTAGCCTCCGTTTTCTTCAAACTGAAATCTCTCAAGAACAAGACTTGTGCTCTCAGACTATGCCTACGTCACGGTCGCGAGACCCTGTCGCGAGCTGTCGCAGAGTACTGCCGCTGGTCTGTAAGAGCCCTTAGGTTCACGTATTCTATTGACCGAAACTTTTTTGGCCTTTTCGTTTTATTATCCACAACGTTAAAAACCACTATAGGGCGTAGGGGTAAACAGTTGCACTACTTAACCATGATACTGAACCACGTTCCCAAAGAAAGCTTTAGGATATTCGCAAAAAAAAAATGTCTACTTCTAAATGCAATCAGCTGAATGAATGTTTTGTATGAAAAGTTGAAATTTTCGTGCGATTTTAGAGCGAACTTTCCCTAAGAAACTTACTACTTATACAACGTGTTAATGAATTGGCGCAAAACCTCATACACCCCAACTGATTTATAACAAAACTAGCTGTTGCCCGCGACTTCGTCTGCGTTACCCAGATAAAAAGTACCCTATGTGTTAATCCAGGCCATTTTCATCAAAATCCGTTCAGCAGTTTTTGCGTGAAAGCGGAACAAACATCCATCCACGTAGCCATCCACCCATCCATCCATCCATACTTACAAACTTTCGCGTTTATAATATTAGCAGGATAATTAGATTTAAATAATAATTTTATTATTTTGATAATTAAAATTTAAAGTTATTCGCATTTTAAGTTTTGAGGCAAAAATGATTTGTTGTCATTTCAGCAATGAATGAAAGCGCTAACGTACTCATGGATACATTTTAATAATCTTGTTTTGGTAGTAAGTAGGCGAGTCTGCCCGTGCGGTGGGTTGACATTGGGTTCAGTAAATTTTATATTTTACAACAAAAAAAATTTTTTGAAAAAAATTACCTATGTTGAAACCATGATAATTCAATTCTGCTCTCGATTCTAAACAAACTACTTTCTAGTTTTGCGTTAATTCATTAACACGTTGTATAGATATCTTAGGGAAAGTTGTTCAGTATCATAGGAACAATCACCCATTAAAGTAATGCAACTGTTTACCCTAACATCCTGTATACTCCTAAAAATTTTATCAGTAATCCAATAATAGCCTTGAATCGAAAAAAAATGTTTAGACTTACTTTATAGCGATATATCTCCATATGGCGAGTGAGAGAGTCAGGCAGATAGATGCAGTATGTAGTATTTGTGCGAAATGCATGTGAAACAACAAGTACATTGCCCACGAGTACGGGAAATCCAATTTCTCTGGAAGAACCTAAGGAAAAAAAAAATTTATTTACTAAAGCTACACAAATTGCATTTTATCTTTGGATACATTTATGAGGACGTCCCTGCACTCGGGTAACATATTCAGGGTTTTTTGAGCACTTTTATCTGAGCTACGAAGCACAAAAGAGAAAGGTACAGTCAAGAGCATGTCAAGCTTGACACTTTGGACTTTGTACCGTTCTTATTTAGTGCGCCATAAGCGTTACAATCGAACTGCAAGTGTAAGGCCTCGTTCAAGGAGAGGCGGCGCTTCATGCGGCGAGCCACGCGGCGCGGGCTGCCGCAAAAACAAACATAATTATGAAGATGTATGAGAGCGTTCACGGAGAAGCGTTTTTGTATGCTTTTGTTTGATTTGAGGCGTCGCATGTGGCGGGCGCTGCGGCAGGTGACGCGGCGGGCGCAGCGGCGAGCAACACAGCTATAGTTGTAAACGGGCGGTTTTAAACCGGTTTAAAACGAAACGGGCGGTTTAAAACGAATTTCTACGGATACGATCAAGTAGCTTATATAAAGACTGACAGGATGCAAAAAAAAGCTGCGGTAGCCGCGTCGGGCGACGCGGCGGGCGCCCCGGACGGAACCATGAACGGAGAATACGCTTGACGCGCCCCGTGCAGCGCCGTGCGAAGCGCTGCGTCTCCTTGAACGAGGCCTAAAGCTTGATGTGCTCTTGACTGTACAATAGTGTAATTAGACTAGTGGTTGCGCTCGGTGGCGGTCGCGACAGGTCAATCGTGCGCGGTGAGCGGGGGCCGGGGGGAGCGTATCCCAGTACCGACTTACCTTAGCGCGGTACCGACTTTGCCGGTATCTTTTTTCCCCACTAAATAGTACATTACTGCAGTGGCCAGCAACAGAGGCATTGATGGACGAACGTGTAAATGTGGGCCGAGGCGAAGCCGAGGCACACATACGTAAGTCCATCAATGCCTAGTTGTGGCCAAGGCTTGTATAGTACTTTTCTCAAACAATGCGCGGAAATTAAAACAGTAAATTTTCTCAAATAATGCGCGGAAATTAAAACTAAGTTTTCAATCTAGGCAGAACTTTTTATTTAAAAATACAGTTGTGGAATGTACAATTTTTGAAATTTAATGTGGACTTTCCGGGGATTATGTTGGTTTGGGATAATTCTAACGAGGTCGAGGTTTGTTGCATAGTATTCTCTTCAGTGTGATTCTGTATTTCAAAGCTTTGATGGGAGGTCGATGGACGAGATTGAATACTTTCGTTGATTTGACGTGTAATGCTACTTTTATTTTCAATCGATTCTTCTATGTAGCTTTCAGCTACCCGGTCAGACTTCCATCCGCCATGTCTTTTAAGTGTTATTAAATTCGCACCTGTGTCAGCAAGAAGAGTTGCAGAAGATCGACGAAAGCAATGCCCAGTATAATGTTCCGGATTTGGCAAGTTTAAATAGGTAGCAATTGCCTTTGGCATTGCGGCAATTTTGTGTCTTCCAATTGCTTGCTTTGTGCATTTGTTATTTTAGTAATTTAGAAAAAATCGGTCAGATTTTACATCAGTGGGACGTAGCGCTATGTACTTTTGTACGATCTCAGCTGATTCATCTCTGATAACAAATGTGCGGTCGATCTTGGTTTTAGTATCACGTAGAGTTACAATTATCACACCCTCGTTATTTTCTACGTCTTTTATAGTAATATTTGTAATTTTGTTACATCGGCATGCACCAAAAATGCCGAAAATAAGAATAACCTGCAACAAAAACAAAGTAGTTACGGTAGTACGTTATAACTTACGTTCACATAGGTAATTTTCCTAAAAAAAAAGAGGTTACAATAAAATTAAAATAAAATAAATAATGCTCACAGACATTGGTTAATATTATCAAGTGTAAAACTTACTTTGAGGTCCAGATACACACTGTCTGGTGCTTCAAACAAAAACATTTTTACATTTGATGCGGTGAAAACTTTTGATTTTTTACATTTGTATCCATCCGACTGTCTTTTGAGCATTGAAGTCAGGTTTACTTAAATTCACGTTATGTTTCATTAAAACTGTACATTTTAGCATTGAATAGATGACCCATAGCGATAACTTCAGCATACTCACTGTCTTCACTTGAACTCATTTTGCCAAATACATTTTACTCAACAATTACCTACTTATTTTTCCCGCGGTAGTGTTCATTTTTTTTTTTTCAATGAACAGCAGCTTTCTATTTGCAAGTCAGTCCGAAATTTAAATAAAACCTTTGATAAGTTACCTCTCTTTCTCGCTCCTTGGTCGCCATGTTTCGGAGAAAAAGATCGTTCCATTTTTAAATTACACGACAGATATGAGTTTAGTATGTAATTTATTTGGTCGCTAAACACGACAGATATGGATTTTCATACAAACATTGCCGGCCGCTGCGCGCATGTATTTGGCCAGTACTGCAATTTCGATTTATCTCGAAGAAGGTTGTCAAAATAATGCTCACATTTCCAAGCATGTTTGAGAAAACATAATATCTGGCCACCCACACCGTTTTGTCATACTGCCTAGCTAGTACGCCAACCCGCGATAACCGTGACACGGCTATATCACATATTTTATCTCACTCGCTTGCGCGCGAATAAACGAGATAAAAGACGTGATATAGCCGTATTACGGCTATCGCGGGTTGGCGTACTAGCTAGGCAGGTCCTTGTAGGACACCACTATTATATTACTTCCGACAAAATGAACAACTCGGTCGACTTGGACAACTCGGACAAAGGAAACAACTCGGTCAACTCGGACAAATACCACTATGACAACTTGTTCAGCTTGGCCAACTGATTAGATTTGGTCAAGCTGATTTTTTTTTGCTCCGATCAGTTTGCTCCCATAGTAAAAGTTGTTCATTTTGATGGATCGTAGACACTTAGTTTAAAAGGATGCTAATGATATCAATTTCACCCTTATTCCGTGACAATTTGAATGTTGTATTTCATGCAAATGTCGTTTGCAGAGCTCTTTGTTTTAGTAGGTACAAATTTTATTTATTACAACATTGTTGTATACGAGTACATTGTTTTAAACCTTCAATTTCACATTGTTAAACGTAAACAATAATTAAATTCCCGTCTGTTAAGTTGCTGAATGAAATTCTATTTACGCCCAGAAGTAATTATTGTTGAAATATTTAACACAGAATTATCTTAAAACATTTAATTAAACTTTGACCGATGAAGTGTAATACGTATAATATAGGTACTAAACTCACTACGTTTTCCCCGGAGGCAGATATTATAGAAAAATCCTGTAGGGGTAGGTGGGGTTTGGGAGTCAGAAGTAGGGTTGCCAACCCTACTATAAAATATAGTATCCTACTGTATTGGGGGCCCTACTAATATAATTCTGAGAAAAATATAATATATAGTAGGCAAAACTACTATATTTTGATGAGCAAATAATTTATAGAGAATTTAAATATATTGGTACTTAGGTCCAATAAAAATTACCAATAACATAACATTATTTTAACAAATTTCTTTTTCTTCATCACATTATTTTGTTCCATAAACAATTTTCTACTAAATATACTACTGAAAAGTGACAACAAGTTTTTCTAAAGTCAGATTTATCTATATTTTTAGAAATTCAGTATATTATTTCTGTATCGAATCCAGCGACTTCTGCGTTTACAGGATGCATTATTTTCTATAACGAATACAAAATAGAGAAATTATTGTTCCTTAAAAATAAGAACTTGGTGTTCAAACCAAAAAGTAGCAAAAAAATATCTTTTTGAAAAATTTTAAATTAACAAATTCGAAAAATACGATATTTTCTCTTATTTTTCCCCGATCTTTCGGGCACTAAGGCTCGAAATACTATATTTGGTCTGCATTTGTCTGTATTTGTGTTGCATTGACTCACGAGGTATTTGTAGATAGCGAAGGGCACGTATTCCAGCATGACGAAGACATCAGCCACGGCCAGCCACTTAAGGAGCCGGTTGATGGGTGCTGCGGCCATGTCTCTCCGCGTGAGGACTGCCACGTTCATTGTGTTCGCTATGAGCCCGATTGTGCATACCTGTAACAATTACATAATTATATTTAAGTTTTAATATGTACATACTACTTAGTTTTATATTAATATGAAAATTTTAGGGGTGTATTATGATTTATAAACCATTAAAATGATGAAATTAAACAACTGGAGTGCGATTTTTGAAACTCATTCTTTGAAAGCAGCAGTTGAAAATATCAATATTACTATGGAGACGTGCATCTTTCTACTGCTGATTTGACATCAAACAATCATACTCCAGGAGTGGGATTTTTGAAAGTCAAATCAGCAGTAGACAGATGCGTATCTCCATACATTTTCAACAGCTGAGTTCAACGTATGAGATTCAAAAATCGCACTCCAGGGCCTCAATTGCGCAATTTTATACGGTTTTGGTTTGGTTTTGGTTTTGGTTTAGTTTTGGTTTAGATTTGGTTTAGCTGAAGTAAAAAAGCTACCGCGATATTTTTTTCTGAATCGCACAATACAGAAAATTCAATCGAACTCGAAAAGCTAAATCGTTACCGTTAATATAATTTGCGCGATACGAATTGTGCATAACGTAACGTTTTTGGTTGTGGTTTTGTTTTGGTAGTATCGTTCAAACTTAGGGCGATTGAGGCCCGGGTGTGCGATTTTTGAAACTCAATATTTAGGGTGTCCGTCTTTTCACCCAAACCGGCTAAACTGGCTGGTATGTCCGGCTATTCGGTTTTAAGAACTGGCAACCCTATATGTAGGTGCTATTCAAATAATTCAAATGCAATATTTTGATTCAGTATTGACTCGTATTTTTTCTCTAAACTCGGTACCTAATTAAAATGTAACTAAATAGTAATAGTACCTAGTAATAGTAATATTTATTTGCCAGCCAAAGATACCTACACTGCATATTATTACAAAAATAAATAAACTTAAAAAATACCTAACTTTAATTCAAGTTTACTTTATTATAAGTACCGACTCCTTTTATCAAAACTCTTAATTAAATATCTGTCTGTCTAGTCTCGTATTTTAGTTTCATGAGGGCGTAGGTACAGTCAGCAGCAATAAGTTGTACCTATACACTTTAGTACTACGACGTAGAACAAAAGTGTATACAACTCATTGCTGTTGAATGCAGACTGTACTGTACGAACGTCTGGCGAATTCTGTAAGATGTTTGTGAAGCTCCATAATAAAAAGCGAAGAACGTCAGGTCTAGTCAGTCTTTTGATGGATAAATAACTAGGTTTGTAGCTTTCTATTAGATATAATGACACTTCAATTTTCGCATAGTAATACAAAATCACTTCAAAAAAAAACTGGCCAAGTGCGTGTCGGACCACGCGCAGAATAGGGTTCCGTAGTTGCCCGTCACAATATAATATGGACTTAGAAGGAGGCTTTTTGCTTTAAACTACGGTTTAACGGCTAATAAAGTCTAAAAAGTACATTTTTTAAGTTGATCGACTATTACTCGTAAACTTGTAAAGCCTACTTAGCGGTGATAGTTTTTCTTTTAAATTCGTTATATATGCTATTGACGTGATTTTTTTTACAACTCCAACTACAACCGTTTAGCCGGGAGAGGGGGACACTTGACTCTAACCAAAATTTTCCCTTTAAAGCTTAATATTTTGCTAACGAATCCCTAAATCGAAAAATGTTTTTTCCAAACCCATAATATTTTTAAAAGACCTATACAACGATACCCCACAACATGGGATACACGAGAAAAAAATTTCATCCCCACTTCGCGTGTAGGGGAGGTACCTTAAAAAAAATATTTTTCACGATTTTATTTTACCACTTTGTCGGCTTGATTAATATGTATATCCATGCCAAATTATAGCTTTCTAGTACTAAGCGTCTCTGAGCTAAGCCGGGGATAGACGGACGGACGGACGGACGGACGGACAGACGGACAGACATGACGAAACTATAAGGGTTCCTTGTTGATTTCGGAACCCTAAAAAACTGGATATAAAACCTCCATTCCAATTTGAACAGAACTGTCGCAAGAAAACGTTTTAGCAAATTGAGTTGGCCCGACTTTACCTGCAATGTGCACTTTGATAGGAGATTTCCCGCCATTCAATAGAATTCCAGAACATTATTGGAACCGCTTGTTTCAGTACCAAACTAGGAGCTCGCCCATGAAATCTAAACTATGCTCTGTACCAGCTCACACACTTATTATACGATAAAATAAATGCACGTCACTGGTTCACACGCATGCGTTGACGGAGTGCCTATACAGGGTTACTTCGGAGACAGTGCGCATTTTTCTTCCATGAACACATTAAAGGGGAAAAAAAAAAATATTTTGTTATTTTTTTCAATTTGTCCTCCCGAAAATTAATGTAGCGTTGCTACATTGTACCAACGCACCTACTTACCTTTTTGACTCACTAGTGTAGTGACACTTATGAGTCAAAGGGGTAGGTAGGTGCGAGGGTAGCGCGGGGGCGACCGGCGCGGCGTACGCGCCCCGTGGCCTCTCCGAGGGTGAGTGATCGCAACCCCTCCGCAGAGTTTACGCTCGACTTTTAATATTTTTGTATGAAACATGGTAAAATAAAAAAATACAGGTCTTTTTATTTTGAATGAGCTTCATACACGCAAAATTTATGCACTGTCTCCGAGTGTCTCTGTATGAGTTCCAGCTTTTAAAAAAATACAATTTATTACTATTTTATTTAGTATTTTATTAAGAGGCCATTTAAAACCATTTTTTTAGGCCCTTGGCAATGTTTAAGTGTAGGTATTTTCTTCTTTTTATCGTGTGGGCAGTTACAGACCGTTTTATGTAATGACTACTACCACCAGAGATAGTAGCAGGGACGAACGGCTTAACGCGCCATCCGAAGCACGGAATCATTTTCCTTTTCAGACAATCAGATGATTCAGCCTACAATGTCCTAACCAACTGTAGAGAAACGCACAAAGTGACATATCACTAGGTGTCCCCCGAGGGAATCGATCCCACGACCTCCATATCGAGAGCCCAATGCTCTAGGCAGCGTAGGTATGGAGTTACATTACGCCGCGTAGTCAAAAAATTCAAAATTCAAAATTTTTATTCAAAATAATATCATATAGATAGCTTTTTGACGTCATTTTTTGACTCTTCTACCGCGTCGGAAGGTGTTCCGTTGAGAGAAGATGCGGCCAGAAACTCTACAAAACACATCTTAAAAAAAAACAAAATGTGCAAAGTACAATTTAAAAAATACAATATTGCATTACATAGTGTAAAATTGTCAAGACCAGACATTTTGGTCATTCAAATAATCATCGAGTTTATAGTACGCTTTTTCACAGAGGACTTGTTTAACATGGGACTTAAACTTTTTGTCTGGTAAGTTTAGAATATCCTCTGGTATCTTATTATAAAAGCGTATACAGTGCCCCATGAAAGATGTGTTGACTTTACTGAGTCGAAAATGTGGGAATACTCATTTATTAGGTACTAGTCTATACGCTACGTCGACGACGCAACGTTGAAAGCGCCAAGTCTGAAAAAGCTCTAGTTAGAGGATACAAGAATATAATAGCAAACAATATCATATAATAAATATCATTAATAAAGCACATTGTTGAGCATTCGTGTCAAGAACAGTGAACGAATGGTTGTGACAAGCAAGGCACAACAGAAACAATAAACGCCTACGAGCTGTCTCAAGATGCTCAACGAGAAAAATAAGGAAAATTGTTGCCTTGTCCCAAAACAAAACAATCCTTGAAAAGATTCTCCATAAATTGTTTTGACGCAAAATTAACATTAACAAGGCTTTCGTTATATCATGTAACACCAGGAGCCGTGGTGGTCCAGTGGCGAGTAACCTTGCCTGCCGTGCAGGAGGCGATGGTTCGATCCCCGTCCAGGCCGACTCGTACCAATGAGTTTTTCGGAATTTATGTACGATTTGTAACACCACTGGCTTTTCGGTGAAGGAAAATATGGTGAGGAAACCTGCATACTTCAATTTCCAGGCATGTGTTGTACCTACTGTCCATTACAAGTTGCGACGGGCTCACTCCCCGTCACACTGGACAGTTTCGGTACTACTAGTGAAACGTGGATGTTCTGAGGTTTTACAATATCTCTGACTACCCCCTCGGGGACTGTAGTCGTGAGCATATGCTATATGGTACAATTCACAATACGGTTGTAATGCAGAAGAATTGCAGAATGGACAAAGCTTTGAAGATTCCATCAATTAGTTGTCATTGTTTATCCACAAACAGCATCAGCTGCACTCTTTACTTTTGACTAATTATTATGAATTGCCACCTGATTACCGCACGTTCCAGTAACTTACAAAGTCGCAGTTTGGAATTCCTATTCGGTGACGAAACTAAGCGCTGAATGAGTTTGGGATTAACATTTGGAACTGATTGAAACTATATGGTTTATTTGGAAACTTTATGTAAAGTACTGCCCGCACTCCTCCCCTTCTTCCCCTGTGACCCTATTCCCTCCTAGCGAAAAAGGGTTTGGTTTGAAAACTGGTGGATGCAATAGTCTACCTTTTTTTCAGTCTTATAATATCATCATCATCACTACATAGTATAAAACAAAGTCGCTTCCCGCTGTCTGTCCCTATGTATGCTTAGATCTCTAAAACTACGCAACGGATTTTGATTCGGTCTTTTTTAATAGATAGAGTGATTCAAGAGGAAGGTTTATATCAGCATTGCACCCGTGCGAAGCCGGGGCGGGTTGCTAGTCTACAAATAACCCAGGTTTCTCAAAAGAGGGTCAAATGTTTACCTATCGAACATAAAAAAAAAAAAAAAAAAAAAAAAAGAGCATCCTTCCCATTTTCTTATGTCTATCTTCGTGTGACAAATCCAGGCAACAATTAAATAATGGTAATAACGTTTACAACATAAACAACAACGACAATTAACACCAACATTACAGTCCTAACCTAACCTAACCTTTCGGGGTGGTAAGAAACCTAGTCACAATGAGGTAACCTTGTGGGTTATTGCTAGGATGATGCGAGGAGACGTGGGATGGTAGAGTCAAACATAGTTATATTATACGAATAAGATAATTGAACCCAACGAATAATACATCATCATCATCATCACCATATCAGCCGATAGACATCCACTGCTGGACATAAGCCTCCCCCAAAATGGGGGGATTTTGCCATAATCTGGCGATTATGGCAAATCCCCCCTCTTGGCAGGCGGGTTGGCGATCTCAGTTGGATTGAATGTGTGTATTCTGAGGATGCTGCTGCCCATCCTCCCTCCTAGATCCCTTAGTCGCCTTTTACGACACCCACGGGGGAAATGGGGTGGTGCTACTCTTAGCCGACACCACACGGAATAATACATAGTTGCACTTATTTATTAACTTACAATACTAACACACACACACACACACACACACATACACACACACACACACACACACACTACATTGGCAAAATTACCATACTACAAACAACTACCAACCATCCTTTCAACCGTGTGGTTGGATACTAGCAGTTTCATTTATTATTTGTACTTGTTTATCAACAACATTGAAATCTAATAAATATAACAGCCCGAAACTGCTCAGTTTTAATAATAATATTCAAGGTTTCAGGAAGGAACGACATTAATGCTATGAAAATACTCAAATAGCGACTTGTTATTCGTGGAGTACCTACCCTACCTATAAATAGCACTAAATTGAACGGAAACAGTTAAAGATAAATTACGTACGAAGATTTTAATTTAATATCGGCCTAAACAAACAACCGCGTCTACGTTACCTATTGCAAAATAATTATGATAAAATTGGCAGAGCAAAGCTCTTCCCAATCCCAATAAAATTTTTGTTACCTCTTTTATTTCAATATTACCTACGCAAAAATTTTCCGTTTGTAAAAATTTTTATTTGACGATGACTGTCGATTCTTGTTTGCATAGTATAGGGTGTTAGGGTAAACAGTTGCATTACTTTAAGGGGTGATTGTACCCATGATACTGAACATCTTTCCCAAAGAAACCTATAAGAAATTCGCAATTTTTTTTCCGACTTTCCTATCATTTTCTTTGAGAAAGTTATTCAGTATCTTGGGTACAATCACCCCAAAGTAATGCAACTGTTTACCCTAACACCCTGTATACGCACGTTACTTACATTAGAGTTTATGAAATTATTTAAAAATTATTCTGATTGAATATGGAGCTTTGCTTTATTCCAATACCAATACTGATATAGCAGTATTTATATTGGCGTCATCTGGAATCAAGATTTGAATGATTTGTATTAGTATAACTGATCTAAGTTTATTGACGACTGAAATTCTACATCAAGCACAAAGAGTGATTTTGCATTAAAATCTTTTATTAACGTAGGTGTACCTAGGTACCTATACTTAATTAATTTCTAACTCTAGAAAACACATACCAAGCCGGGAGAAATAGATTTAATTTGTTTTCAGTTCAAGTACTGGCTTCAAACCCAGTGACGTATTCTCCTAAGAGCAAAATGGCTAAGGGCGGCCGGGTCAAGGGGGGCGGCCCGTAGGGCGATACTATACAACGTGTTAATGAATTAACGCAAAACTAGAAAGTAGTTTGTTTAGAATCGAGAGCAGAGTCGAATTATATAGGTTTCAACGTAGGTAATTTTTTTCAAAATATTTAATAATTTTTTTGTAAAATTTATTTTTTTCTGAACCCGATGTCAACCCACCGCACGGGCACACTTACCCTACTTACGACGACGACGACACAACCAAACCAAAACAAGATTATAAAAATGTATCCATGAGTACGTTAGCGCTTTCATTCATTGCTGAAATGACAACAAATCATTTTTGCCTCAAAACTTAAAATGCGGATAACTTTAAATTTTAACTATCAAAATAATGAAATTATTGTTGCAATCTAATTATTATGTCATAAATCAGTTGGGGTGTATGAGGTTTTGCGCTAATTTATTAACACGTTGTATAAAGGTATTATATAGAGGAACTGACAGCTGAGAGAGCGAGATGTACCTAGCGGCGCTACTGTATAATAGAAAGAGATAAGTGACGCGAGGCAATAGAACCGTTTTTGAGAACTTGTCGGCACAATCGATTGGGTAAATATTCGTGCTCTGTGAATAATTAGTGAATTTAAAGTGAAATCGTAGATTATTTTGTGAAATATACTAACACTATTTCATTAAATTACCTACGATTTCACGTTAGATTCACAAGTATACACAGAACTCGAAGTTGTGCCGATAAGTGCCGCTAAATTCACAAAAAACGGTTTCATTTGACAACTCATGTCAGTTACTCTATTCCGACAGGTATAATAACTTTATGGGCCATACACATAGGGAGGAAATTGGTCCCCAAAGAAATACAGTATTAGCCAGACATCAGTCTGAAAAAATTTCTAAGTCTCTATTTTTGCTATTGCACTACATACATAGACTGATACGAGTTCTAGCACAGCCAAGTCGTATAACGGAAACAAGTCGAGCTCGCTTCGCTCGCTCCATAATTATTTTAAATCTTACTAATACTTTCGCAAACTACAATTTGGATGTAGCTTGTCCAACTTTTGACGGTCAATTCTTAAATATCTCAAAACCTTACAACTTTTGCTGGCACAAATCTTGGCTACAGACAGGCCCACCAACACACAGGCAAACTGCAGTTATGGGGGGCGGCCAAATATATTTACCCAAGGGCGCAATATTTGTAAATACATTCCTGTTCAAGCCTGACCTTGACAGTAAATGCTGTTTCTAGAAACTATTTCACAGAAATAATTCCTTCCTCTATGACAAATTGAAAACAGAGCTCTTTCAAAAGCAAATATAATATAAATCCCGTTAAAATCTGCAGATTTACCTTAGAATCTTATTCTGAACGCTATGAAATTCTCGATTCGTAAACAAACGAAACAGACAACGTTGTAGAGTTATACTGAAATGGATCCTTCACGTGATAGTTTTGTATACAAGGTGTTACAAAAATACAAATAAACATTTAAAGGGGTGGTTAAGACCATCAAACTGAATAACTTTCACTATGGGACCAATATCGAAATCGCGAAAAAATATCTGTTGTTCCATCATCATCATATCAGCCGATAGAAGTCCACTGCTGGACATAGACCTTCCCCAAAATGGTGGAATTTTCCATAATCGCCACGATGCGATGCGTTTGCGATGTTCCATACTAAAACTACTCGAGTTAAATGTATGGGCCAAAAACCAATGACATTAGTAAACACAAAAACATATTTTTTTTTCGCGATTTCGATGTTGGTCCTGGAAAGTTGTTCAGTTTGCCCTTAAAAGTTTTCAATGTTTATTTTTACTTTTGTAACACCCTGTATAGTACAATGCTGGCGTGAAACATCCATTATTTTCGTAGGTACCGCACCTCTGAGTGTACCTACTCCTATACATATATATCTCGTATACTTCCAGTCGTGTTTGCAGTGGCTGAATTAACGGTTAGGCTTCGATTGTTTGATATTTGCTGCTATTTTCACGCCAAAATATGAGGTGAATAGTCTTTAGGACACCTTGTTGCGTAATAGTGACTTGTATCTGTGGCGACTCGCGATCTCTTTAGATCTCGGATTTTTACTTTTCACGTTTTGACGTGTCGCGTTGACGTTTTCTATCTTCGACCGACAGGGCATCACGATTTACGTTACTAAATAAATTGTTCGTTACAATCCAAGGTTTTGTTCTTGCGTGCCCCACAAGTGGTGACCGTCGACGAAAGTATTGAACAATGGAGAAAACAAGCGTGTGTCCCGTCACAGTAAAAGTCCCACCATTTTGGCCGGACGAACCGGCGCTCTGGTTTGCGCAGTTGGAAGCGCAATTCGCCCTTGCCCATATCACGACGGATAGTACGAAGTTCTACCACACTATCTCTAATCTGGAGTATAAATATATAAACGAGGTAAAGGATATCGTGACCAAGCCGCCGCCAGAGAACCAATTCGAAAGTCTTAAGAGGGAGTTAATCGCAAGGCTGACAATTTCACGCGAGCAAAGACTTCGACAACTGTTAGCCCACGAAGAATTGGGTGACCGGAAACCGAGTCAATTTCTACGCCATCTTCGCAACCTCGCTGGGACGGAAGTACCGGAAGAATTTATCCGTTCCTTGTGGGCCAGCCGCCTACCCGGACACGTTCAGGCTATTATAGCGACCCAGGCCGACAATAAACTAGACTCGGTGGCGTTGCTCGCTGACAAAATAAATGAAGTTACGCCGCAGCAGCAGGTGCATCAGTTGGCTGGCCAGCCTCCTGCGTCGACTAGTTCAGGCGGAATTGACGAGCTACGGCACTGTGTCAACGACTTAGCCCAGCAAGTAGCCGCCCTGACCGCCTCACGCGCGGATACGCGCCACAGGTCCCGCGGTCGGTCTCCGTATTGGCGTGACAGACCTCGGAGCCGCTCCAGTTCCAGCGGTACGTGTTGGTATCATCGCACCTTCGGGAAAAAGGCTACCAAGTGCCGACCGCCTTGTTCTTTCTCATCGGGAAACGGAAGGAGCAGTCAATAGAGACGGCCAGTGGCTGCTCGGGTTCATCGGGCCGTTTGTTCGTGACAGAAAAAAACTCAAAAGTACAATATTTAGTGGACACTGGTTCTGATTTGTGTGTGTTTCCTTTTAAGTTGGTTAATAAGAAACAGTGTAATAAAACTAATTATGAGCTATTTGCAGCAAACGGTTCAACTATATCCACTTATGGCTGGATGAGCTTAACGTTAGATTTTGGTCTGCGTCGCGCTTTCAATTGGCGTTTTGTGATAGCTGACGTCACTAAGCCAATTATAGGAATCGATTTTCTGTCTTTTTATAATCTGTTGGTCGATGCTAGAAACCATCGCTTAGTAGACAACACCACATCGTTAATAGCACCTGCTTCCCCCGCTACCTCGGGTTCGGGCCATATTAAATCAATCGCGGGCTCCTCACGTTACCATAATCTCCTTGCACGTTTCGCAGAGATTACACGACCAGCTGGGGACCCGACAGTACGTCAGGTAAAGCATAACACCGTCCACTACATCCGGACAACGCCAGGGCCACCCGTATTCTGCCGCCCCCGGCGTTTAGCGCCGGACCGACTTCGCATCGCTATGCATGAGTTCGAGTATATGGTGAGAGCGGGTATCGCGCGCCGATCTGACAGCTCGTGGTCATCGCCACTTCATTTAGTACCAAAGAAGGATAATACATGGCGACCCTGCGGCGACTATCGTGCTCTCAACGCACGCACCATACCTGACCGATACCCAGTACGGCACATTGGCGATTTTTCGCACAACCTTTTCGGTTGCAAGATATTCAGCAAGATCGATCTTGTACGAGCATACCATCACATTCCAGTAGCGAAGGACGATGTTGCAAAGACTGCTATATCTACTCCTTTTGGACTGTTCGAATTCCCATTCATGAGTTTCGGGTTGTGCAACGCAGCACAGACATTTCATCGTTTTATGGATGAGATACTCCGCGGCCTCGATTTCTGTTATCCGTACCTCGATGATATTTTAATAGCATCAAAAAACGAAGATGATCATGAGCGTCACCTAAGAAATGTCTTCGAGCGTCTAAGCGATCACGGCGTGCTCATTAACACCGCTAAATGCAGTTTCGGCGTTCGACAGATCGAGTTTTTGGGCTACGTAGTCACTGCCGATGGCACAAGGCCTACGCCAGAGAAGGCTAAAGCAATTTTGGACTACTCTCTCCCTAAGAACATCAGAGAGCTCCGTCGATTTCTCGGGATGTTAAATTTCTACCGTAAATTCATACCAAACGCCGCGAAGCTACAAGCTCCACTCCACAACCTGCTATCTGGAACGTCTATAAAGGCAACTACGCCAATAAACTGGACACCTGAGCTAAAAGAATCCTTCAGGGCAACCAAGGCAAGTTTAATTGATGCCACACTCTTAGCTCACCCCGATCCGTCAGCTCAGCTGGCACTCGTAACGGACGCCTCCGATTATGCGATTGGTGCGGTGTTGCAGCAGAAAATGGGTCGTAATTGGGAACCCTTGGTATTTTTCTCAAAGAAGTTAAACTCAGCACAAAAGAAATACAGCCCTTACGATAGGGAGCTCCTCGCCATTTATGAATCTGTCAAATATTTCAGACATATGGTGGAGCTAAAGCCTTTCACTGTTTTCACGGATCATAAACCTATCACTGCAGCCCTTAAAAAGGCATCCGGAAGTTGCTCACCACGGCAGTTCCGATATTTGGATTTCATCGCGCAATTCACCACCGACATTAGGCATATCTCGGGGCAGGACAACGTAGTGGCTGACGCGCTCTCTCGAACCGAAGAGGTGACTTGCGGGATTAACTTAGATGAACTGGCGTCATGCCAAGATAACGACCCGGAGTTGACACGATTGCTACGCGGAGGATCTTCGCTGGATCTTAAGAAAATAAACGTTCCTAGTTCCAGGAAGAAAATATATTGTGATGTTTCCGGACCATCGCCACGTTTGTACTTAACGCCAAACTTCCGACGGCAAGCCTTCGACCTTATACACGGCCTGAGCCACCCTGGAGCTAAGGCAACTATCAAGCTGGTGACACAGAGGTACATTTGGCCAGGTATACGCAAAGACTGCAGGAACTGGGCGCGATCATGCATTCCTTGCCAAAGATCAAAAATATCTCGCCATACTCATTCTCCGGTGCATGCATTTACTGCTCCAGTCTCCAGATTTTCGCACGTTCACGTCGACTTGATAGGCCCTTTACCTATTTCAAATGGCTATAGATACTGCTTGACGGCCATAGATCGTTTTACACGGTGGCCGGAAGTAATGCCCCTTCCAGACATAAAGGCTGATACGGTAGCAAACGCGTTCATCGCAGGTTGGTTGTCGCGTTTCGGATGCCCTCAGAAAATAACGACCGATAGAGGAAAACAATTTGAATCGAATTTGTTTCAAGGGCTATCTAAGATGATCGGTTCTCAGCATATCAGCACTACGGCCTATCATCCGGCAGCGAATGGGCTGGTCGAAAGATTCCATCGCCAGCTAAAGGCTGCGATAATGTGCCACGCCAGTGAGAGTTGGTATGAAGTCATCCCGCTAGTACTTTTAGGAATACGCAGTGCGTGGAAGGAAGACATATCCTCGTCGTCCGCGGAGCTAGTCTATGGCGAGGTTATACGATTACCGGGCGATTTATTCCAAGGTAATTCAATGGAGGCAGTTACAGATCACGCAGACTTTTTGTCGCGCTTGCGCTTACATATGAAGCAGCTAAAACCTACTCGTGTCGTACGGCATGGAACGTCAAATGTATTTATCCACAGGGATTTGTCAGACGCATCCCAGGTTTTTCTCAGGCAGGACGCGATAAGGAAGTCCTTGCAGCCGCCTTACGCCGGTCCGTTCGCGGTAGTAGAAAGAGGGGAGAAGACCTTTAAAATTAACATCGGCGGAAAGATCACAACTGTGTCTATAGACCGACTTAAACCGGCTTATGTACTATCCAACACGGAGGAGCCACGTCCCCATGAAAAGGAGTTACCCGAAGCGGAGGTGCCTTCTTACCATACGAAATCGGGAAGGAGAGTTAGGTTTACGTGTTTTTATCGACCTAAAGGTCTCCGGGGGGGCTGATGTGGCGACTCGCGATCTCTTTAGATCTCGGTTTTTTACTTTTCACGTTTTGACGTGTCGCGTTGACGTTTTCTATCTTCGACCGACAGGGCATCACGATTTACGTTACTAAATAAATTGTTCGTTACAATCCAAGGTTTTGTTCTTGCGTGCCCCACATATCTTTAGTGCGACCATTTTTAGGTACCTAAGAGACGAAGGTAATGGTTTTGGAACGTGAAGACGATGTTACAGAATGTAACATTGTTATGTGAGGAGACAGAGTGGAACAGGTGAATGAATTTGTATACCTGGGAAGATTGTTTAAGAGAGATGGAAAGTGTGACGGGGATGTAGAGCGAAGAGTGACTGCGGGAAATAAGGTAAATGGGGCCCTGCACGCCGTGGTGAGTAGCCGGTCTGTATCAAAAAGGGCACGTCTAGCTATTCACAACGGTGTGTTGGTGCCTACGCTAATGTATGGGAGTGAATGTTGGGTATGGAATAAAAGGAATGAAAGTCGAGTGAATGCAGTTGAAATGCGCTCCTTACGAAGTACGTGTGGCATTACTTTGGTTGATCGAATCATGAACAGTGTGATAAGGGATTGGTGTAAGTTGAAGGATGATATAGTAACAAGGATTGAGAGGGGTATGCTTAGATGGTTCGGTCACGTAGAGAGAATGAATGAAAGAAGACTAACGAATGAAATTTATCGAGCACAGGTGAGCGGAAGTGTTGGGAAAGGCCTTCCGAGGAAAACATACCACGATCAAATCAATGATCTTTTCCGAAAAGGACAAGTGCGTAGCATCCTCAATCGACGGAATCGCATGAAAAGATGTATGAATGTCAATGAGGCTAGAGAGGTGTGTCAGAGTCGTAGCGTGTGGCGATCCGTGGTCTCTGCCTACCCCCTTGGGATAATGGCGTGAGCTTATGTATGTACTTATGGTTTGTGTATTATCCAATGTAAAGTGCCTAGTCTTCCACATTCGTTTTTTAAAAAAGATGCCAAAACTACTGATGAACCAAATTTCAATTTCATTCTATGTTTTTCTAGTTAAGATAGACATGCATTTAGGCCAGAATTAATTACATTCAGTGCGTCATAAAAGAGCAGGCAAAAATTCAGGGCGCCACTTCTTTATAGTAAGAACGTCAAAATCACGTAGGTATAAACAGGCAAGACCAACTTACAATTTGTACTAAAATATTTAGTTCCTCTTGCTACCATTTTCTGCTCTTTTTTGTTCCACTGTAGGTAGGTACCTGCCTAGTATTAAAAAATTAAAAAAAAAATTGTTTTATTATATCTCAGTAAGAACAGAACATTGAAAACCCTAGCTCCTAATCTAGATACCTGAACCCTAGGAGCTAAAACTTACTTACTTAGTACTGTCAATTGTAATTATTTTGCTATCGACGTTAGTATGACTGATGTTTGTTTCTGCATTGGGTAAAACCTGATATATCGGGATTATCAATACTTTTAGTTCATGAGATGTTTGTTTACGTACTTGATAAATAAATATAAAAACCGGCCAAGTGCAACATTATCATTTAACAACTGAAACTGACAGAATAATGCTTATATAACTATTAATTTACAAAAATTATAGCAGACATGTAAATTCCACCCAAAATCGATCAAGTTGCCCCCGTGGTTACCTATCACATCAAATAAGTTTCCCTAATGTCGCACTGTGATTATGTAAATAACTTAAGTATATCTCAACATTCTCAATTAAAAATTTAACCGGTTCTGCAAACAAAACATGTAAAAAAAAACTTGTACTTTTTTAAGAGGGCTATCGGAGTCCAGTGGCGCCCGCCCTCATCACATTAATAAAGATTTCTCAATAAAGAAAGCCTAAATTTAAAAAGTGTTCAATTGACAAACTACAGAAGCCTTCAAGCCATTGTCGTACAATACTTTTATAGGTTCTAAAAATTCCACTTTTAGACAGTTTAATATAAATAAAAACAAAAGCGGCCGTTTTTTTTTCTTTTTTCAAAATGTGTATGTTTCGACCTTTAAAAAACCTATAAAAGTATTCTATGAAAATAGCTTGAAGGCTTTTGTAGTTTGTCAATTGAGCACTTTTTTAATTTAGGCTTTCTTTATTGAGAAATCTTTATTAATGTGATGAGGGCGCCACTGGACTCCGATAGCCCTCTTAATAGTACTCTACTGAATAGGTTGGTACGTTGGTATAACCTAGTACTAACGCTGTTAGAAAAGTATTGTTAAAAATCAAACTCTTTAAAAAGCTTTTCTCGAACACAATCGTTTTAGTTTTCTTCAGAGCTTTGATTCGATTGCTCCAATCAGTGCTGTCGCGAAATTCAATTTATTTCTTAATTATATTTTGTAGTTTTGATTTTAAATGCAAAGTCATTGTGACTACTATTTTTTCCGAATATTCCTTATGTTTCTTTGGGAATGTTGGTCAGGAGTGCGATTCTTGAACATCATACGAGCGACTCGGCAGTAGAAAGATGCATATCTCCATAGTAATTTTGACATTTTCCACTGCCGAATCGCTCGTATGATGTTCAAAAATCGCACTCCAGGGCCTCAATTGCGCTATTTTATACGGTTTTACCATTTGGAAGGAACGTTTTTAGTTTTATTTAGTTTTGGTTTAGATGTGGTTTAGCTGATGTAAAAATGCTATCGCGCTATTTTTTTTTGAACGGTTAAATCGTTGACGTTACCAAAGTTAAACATACCTACCATACACCTACCACGCACCTACCACGCACCTAACACGAACCTAACACGCACACCTACCACGCCAGAAAATTCGATCGAACGGACATCGAACGTTACGCCAACGTATCTTCCGAAAAAAGCTAAATCGTTACCGTTAATATAATTAGCGCGATACGAATTGTGCATAACGGAACGTTTTTGGTTGTGGTTTTGTTTTGGTAGTATCGTTCAGCATTAGCGCGATTGACCCCCAGTATCATGAAAATCATCCATTAAAGTAATGTAACTGTTGGTGTGTGTCGGTGTCGGTTGTTTTACTAACCTATTAGTTAGGTAGTAGGTACATCTAATATAAGTACAACGCATGAATTAATTGGACAATATTTATCTTGCAACCACATACCTGCATGGTATCCAAGCCGAACGTGGCAAGTGAGACGCAAATTATCCTGCATAGCCACCCCGGGCAAAAATAGGACAGATTTATCCTACATCACAGCAAATTTTATTTATTTATATCACTTCTTCAATCTTTCCATAAATCTGAAAACCTGAAATTGGCTTTCTGCTTTACCTTACCTATTTGTGTAAAAATTTGTGTATCAAATGATTTATTGTTGGTTTTCCGTAAAATAAAATTGATCTTGAACTTTTGAACCAATTTAATTGCCAACTATTAGACGGGCAAAGGTTTATAATTATAAGGTTCTTGGATAAAATATGGTTATCTTAACTATTATAAAACTGTAACAGAAGTGTGTCTGTACATTGAAGATATTTAGGTAAGTATATGAAATGGATTACGATATGGTCTTTAGGTAACTCCCGGACTTCAAATCAACCTTTTTTAGAATTTTTGTCTGTAATTACTTCGTAGATAACCTTTTTTAGGGTTCCGAAGTCAACAAGGAACCCTTATAGTTTCGCCATGTCCGTCCGTCTGTCCGTCTGTCCGTCTGTCCGCGGCTTAGCTCAGAGACGCTTAGTACTAGAAAGTTGTAATTTGGCATGAGTATACATATTAATCAAGCCGACAAAGTGGTAAAATAAAATATTGAAAAAAACATTTTTTTTCAACACATGAACTGTGATTTTTTTTTTCTCTTCTATCAAATGTTGTGGGGAATCGTTGGATAGGTCTTTTATATTGTGGGTTTGGGAAAACCATTTTTCTATTTAGGGATTCGTTAGCGAAATATTAAGCTTTAAAGCGAAAATTTTCGGTAGAGTCAAGTGTCCTCCCCCTCTCCCAGCTAAACGGTTGTAGTTGGAGATGTAAAAAAAATCACGGCAATAGCATATATAACGAATTTAAAAGGAAAACTGTCACCGCTAAGTAGGCTTTACAAGTTTCCGAGTAATAGTCGACTAACTTATAAAATGTACTTTTTAGACTTTATTAGCCGTTAAACCGTAGTATTTAAAACAAAAAGTCTTCTTCTAAGTCCATATTATATTGTGACGGGCAACTACAGAACCCTACCCTGCGCGTGGTCTGACACGCACTTGGCCAGTTATTTAATCCCTAAAGATATGAAAGGTTCATACCAGAATACAAGTGCTACGATAAATAATAACATAGCTTAGACTAATTATATCCGGACCGGCCTTGCGGTAGCATTTCCCCTCTGCCACGGTATAAGAGCAATGATCATGCCCATTCAACATTCAATTTTATAACTTATCACTAAATCACTAAACTAGACAGCCTATTATTGCGAAACAATAATTTTGAACTTAGAACGTTTGGGGTTTACACGAGACTACTTTTCATGATTTTGAACATTCAAAATTAGAATCTAAAGTCATAGGGAATAAAATCCAAAGTTGCGGATAACATGTTACCTCGCCCCCCGCAAAAAGTGGCAGAAAGTTTGTTAGTAGAATGACACGTGGTTACGCGTCCCGATATAATTAGTCTAAGTAACATAGGTACTACATAATTATGTTATACCTAAATGTTTTATATCTTCCAACTTTTTATGATTCAAAGTCATTGTGTACAACCAAGACACATTTATGTGATTGCAAAAAGAATTTCAAGCGGAAAATATTTCGCTTTGATGAAAAAAACGTAGCCGCTTTGAATAACCTCTATTGTTGAGTTTAATTTGTGCGAAACGAGTGGAAAAGATTCCTTCGACAAAGAGATACCAAACTCTAAAACAGCATATTTTTAACCGACTTCAAACAAAAAAGTAGGAGGTTTCTCAGTTCAACCGTATATATATATATATTTTTTTTTATGTGTGTTCGCGGATAACTTCGTTGTTTATGGACCGATTTCGATGATTCTTTTTTTTGTTGGAAAGGAGATGTCTCGAGGGTGGTAGCATGATAAGGAAACTAGGATCTGATGATGGCATCCCAGAGAAATCGAGGGGAACCTTCGAAAATCGTAGTGCCGACTAGTGCGTTTGTTAATTTAAAGCACTCCTATTAAATCGAACTAATGAGTTCACCACTGAAAATTGTGAAATAAACAAAATTTTAACAAAAAATTCAAACCGCCTTCAAAAAAACTAAAAAGTTAAAAAATTATATTGCAGCCTATGATTTTTTCGTTCGCATCATAAGAACATTAATTTGTTTTATAGAAGTCGGTGTCAAGCCAAGCCAAAAAATGCAAGCCCTGTAGCGAATCGTACCGGCTTGACAGCGACTTCAATAAAACAAATTAATGTTCTTATGATGCGAACGAAAAAATCATAGGCTGCAATATTATTTTTTCACTTTTTAGTTTTTTTGAAGGCGGTTTTAATTTTTTGAATGTATTGTTTATTTGAAATGGGTTGACGTTTGGCTTTATCTCAATTGTTGGAAAGCGTGTTGATCTGATGGGATCCTGACCGATTCTGACTACAATTTGCCTACAAGAAATATTTTATGTTATCATAAAAAACGTTTGAAAATAACGCTAATCTCAAATTTTCAGTATTTTTTTAATAACAGAATGAACTATAAAATTAAATGCGTTACATGTTTCAGGGGGCTATTCAGTTCATTAAACAGTTGTACAACTTTACCTATGGGATCACAATATTCACAATGCATCATCGAAAACGCGAAAAAAAAATCTGGGCCTTTCCCGGACCCGGACTTTCGATTTTCGATATATCGCGACCATTCTAATAAACTTCATTGTAATAAAGTTGAAATTGGAACGAAAACGTTCACGCAATTGCGAAGTTCGAATGTCCGGGTAGAGGCCCTGCTGTTTCGATTCGAGTGACCGTTTAATGTTTTCTATGAACCAAACCAACCATTTTATTTTATTTTTAAGTTGACTTCGTAGTGTAAGTTGTTCAGTTTGATGGTCTGAAGTACCCCGTTCAATATTGTAACGAATTAAATTTTACCTAAATCCTGTAAGTATAAAAAGTATCAATCAATCACATTTTTATAAGTAGGCACCTTAATTTTTGTATTTTTTTGTTTCAAGTACAACTTACCTACGATAAAAAATATCGTCACATTACTGAGATTTTAGTTGTTGATTTGACTAGGTTGCATGGCAAATTGTTTGCAAATTGCCTATGAGCTCTCAATGGCAACATACCTTTGAAAAGATCCTTTGAGAAAGACCTCGCGCATAGCGGGCATTAAGCACAGCATTCTCAAGGAACACGCAAGCTATCAGCACAGTAGCTGCATAAAGGAAATTTCCTTGATTCTCATAATATAGTGGAACTATAGCCACTGGAAAGCGTAAATGCACCAAATTAGTGATAATACCGCTTTTTAATCCTTTTTACAAACTTAAGCTTAATTTTTTTTAAATATATACCTAATGGACTTTTGCTTGTGCGTTAGCACTGCATTTCCGCCAGTGTCAAGTTGTTTATGGGAGAATCTATCCCAATCTCAGGGATTGTTTTTGGTCAAAAACAAGAAGAGATTGAGGATTGCGGAGCCTTGTGGCAGGCAAAAACGCGACGGGCGAAAACCATGCGAGACAAGTGCTCGGGTCAGAACCTGCAACGTAAGCTTGTAACACGCTCATTCCGATCAATAAAGTTTTGGACAAAACAAAATCAACTTTTCTTTCTCAGCTCGAACTTTCACGTTTTTAATTGTGATTTAATTTAATTGTGTTTTTAACTGTGTAGTTATGTGTATGCATCATCCATCATCATCAGGCATTGCCACAACTACCAACTCACTGCTAGGATGGTGATTGTGGCAATGCTCATACGAGTCATCCTTTATGTGTATCATACCTACCTAAAAAGTTAATTTAACTTACCTAAAATTCATAATTAAATGTAACATTAATTAATGAAACATACCTATGTAAAAGTAGAAATACCTATTTGGTCCGCGAATGTGAACGCCCCTTCCCCAGATAAACCCATACAGGTTTTCGTGGGACGAGTTTTTGTCCTTGTTGTGTTTTTGTAAATTTCTTTACTCAATAAAATAAAAAAATAAAAAATTATTTTTCGTCCAATTAGTGGATCTATTTTTGAAACTGCGCAGACGTAAAAACCTTCATAAAGCGAAAAATATAAGAGCTAGCCAACACTGTCCGTAAACAAACCGAACTACATAAACATTCAGTCAATGCTCTTACTCCGACTGTCAAAGTAGCGCTGACGTAAGAAAAACTTTATTTTTAGAAAGACCAAGTTTTATATTAAGCATTGGCAAGCAAATAATTGGACAATAATCAATATTTGCTGTGTGTTTGCTATAATCAAACATAGTACGCGGAGAAAAATATATCTATAGCCGTGTCTATAGCGTAGTATGTGACAAGTAGGTAATTGCAGATTGTACTGCTTAAGATTTGTTGTTATCAACTACAGGGTGAAATTGATATCATTAGCATCCTTTTAAACTAAGAGTCTAACCATCAAACTGAACAACTTTTACTATGGGAGCAAACAGATTTGAGCAAACAAAAAAATCAGATGTCCCATACCACAGATTATTTAATAGTTACTACCCATACTAAACTGCGGCGCCTACTCGACTCAAATGTATGCAACAGCAGATTTTTTTTGCTCCGGTCGGTTTGCTCCCATAGTGAAAGTTGTTCAGTTCGATGGGTAGACCCTTAGCTTAAAAGTATGCTAATGATATCAATTTCACCCTGTATAACTAAAATCGAAAATCACAACATAGTATAAAACAAAGTCGTTTCCCGCTGTCTGTCTGTCCCTATGTATGCTTAGATCTTTAAAACTACGCAACGGATTTTGAAGCGTTTTTTTTTTTAAAAGATAGAGTGAGTGATTCAAGAGGAATGTTTATAATTTATATGTATAATACATCAGCAATGCACCCGTGCGAAGCCGGGCGGGTCGCTTGTAAAAAATATTTATAGTTGTCACATACAGACCGACAGGGTCCTTTTTACTATGCTGACACTTTTTTAAGGGTGTCTCAGACCTTCAGACTGAACAACATCATGGAAACCGCGAAAAAAAATCATCTCTTCCATACAAAACTGCAAACTAATTGAACCAAATTTGTGGGACGTCAGATTTTTTTTTCGCGATTTCAATGTTGGTCCCATAGAGAAAGTTGTTCAGTTTGACGGTATGATTATCCCCTTAAAAAAGTGTCAGCATATTAAGAAGGACCCGGTATATACCTACTTAATTACTAATAGATACTTTTCGCCGTATACAGGATGTAAAGAAAAGTATCATTAACCTTTAAACCCCTACTCTACCCATCAAACTGAACAACTTTTACTATCGGAGCAAACCAGTCAGAACAACAAAAATCTGCTGTTCCGGATACGTTTTGAGTCGAGTAGGCTTAGACTAAGCGAGTAGATAATAGGTATTGCAGTCTTCTTCTTATCGTGTGCGCAGAGCCCTGGTGTCAGAGTTTTCTCAGACCGCCTTACGGCCTCTGACGTGGTTTTTATGTAACAACTACTACCACCAGAGATAGTAGCCGGGACCAGCTTAACGTGCCATCCGAAGCACGGAATCATTTATTTTCGGACAATCAGGTGATTCAGCCTGCAATGTCCTAACCAACTGGGGAAAAACGCACAAAGTGACATATCACTAGGTGTCCCCCGTGGGAATCGAACCCACTACCTCCGTTTTGAGAGCCCAATGCTCTTAACCATTAGACCACGAAGGCAGTTAGGTATTGCAGTTTAGTATGGAATAGCTGTTTTTTTTTTTGCTTTGACAGGTTTGCTCCCAAAAATTGTTCAGTTTAATAAATAAATAAATAACGCTCACAGGCACATACATTGTAATAATCCCAAGAAAGCACTATTTATAGGCTGTTTATTAAAACCAACCATACAACAACGGCACAAACATATAAACATCCATGACCGAATCGGGATTCGAACCCAGGACCCTGGTTTGGCAGTCCGGCGTGGTAACCATTACACCAACCGGGTCGTCAAGTCGAGCTGTCGACCCCAAGTCAACATGGGTAGAGTATGTGGTTTAAGGCTCCTCCTCCCATCTGCAAGGCTCTCTTTCTTACAAGCAAACTTTTGCAATTAGCCATCCCGCTTCAATTGCGCGGCTCCGGTCAGAATTTTTCGTTTTCTTTGAAAACCTGTATGATTTTTTATGAATTTTCAAAAAATATGAAAACCACATCATTTTATATTGTATTGCGAAGAATATTGTAAATTTTCATATTCTTCTGATCAACAATGTAAGAGTAAAACGGTTAAAACTGGAAAAAAAGAGGTGACTTTGGAGGCGTTTTTCTCCAGTTTTATTAATTAAAATAGATTTCGAGAAAAACCACATCACTTCTCGTATCCTGTAGATTGTTCAGTTTTGTTTTCTGCTTAAAAAGTTCCATAGTTAATGTATAAAATGGTTACAAAGTTACTCAAAACCGGACGGACGCCCCTTAAGGTTAATGATACTTTTCCTTTCACCCTGTTAGTGTAATAAAACGCAAAATGTTCTAATTTTATAACATTATTAAGAGATTTTACACTCTGTCAATTCTAATTTACACGTACATGAGCAACGCAGACTAAATAAGATTCTCAACGTTCAAATCTGAATATTAACATTTAAAAATATCACAAGAAAAAGAAACCGTCAGACATTTGTCTTTACGACTGAATTTCCCCTAGCTAGTATTTATAATTGATATTTAGCATGATACCATGAATCGTGACGAAAACAACCTTGATGTATTGCTACAAAATATAGGGTCGAGTGAACAATTGAAAATTACAGATAAATAACTACTAAACATCCTGTCACTAAACTGTAGTGTCTAATCTAATTGAATGGAATTTTCCAAGACATTTGAAACTCTAATCACACAGCTAGGTGTTTTTTAGAGTTCCGTACCCAAAGGGTGAAAACGGGACCCTATTACTAAGCCTACGATGTCTGTCCGTAAGTCCGTCTGTCCTACCTATTAGGGCTGTAACTTTTGAACCGTGATAGCTAGATAAATGAAATTTTCTCACATTATGCGTTATTACGGCAGATTTGTTAACAAATAATAAAAATGTCAAAAAATTAAAAATTAAGGGGGGTTCTCATAAAGAAACTAGTTTTTATCAACGTTTTTTCTTCACGCTCTACCGTAAAATCGGTAATACATACAAGCGTCAAACTTAGTGTGATTATAGAGTAAACTCTACAGAATAACAACAAATACTAAAAACCGGCCAAGTGTGGGTCGGTCTCGCGCTAAAGGTCCCGGACAAAAAAAGTTTTTTTTCTAAGTTAATAATGTTGTGTTCTGGGGTGGTGTGGTACGGAACCCTCGGTGTGCGAGTAGCCCGACTCGCACTTGACCGGTTTTATTCTAAAAGGTTATGTATAGAAGTAGCGAAGTGTCCATCGAGGATGCTATTTCGATACATGAACGAATACTGTCAAATAAAAAATAAATATAATAATATGCTCGTTAAATAAATTGTTCCTAATTTATTCGTAGCCCTAAAGTAAAATTTTTATTTTAATAATTATAGTTAACAGTCAAATTGCAAGTTTTACCGCGAGCGATTGTCTTTCACGTAGTATTCACGCGGTTCACGATTGAGCTTGCCACGAGGCTCCGTAATCTCTTCTCAGCTGTGTTTTTGCTCAAAAACTATCTTTGAGATTGGGATAGTCTCTCCCACAAACTACTTGACACCGGAAATGCAGTGCTTACGCACAGCAAGAATCCATTAATTTAAATATTTAAAAAACTGGAGTTACCTAAGTGTTACTAAAGTAGGTACTTAGTACTAGTACTAATTACTATTACTAAAGTAGTATTAAACTGTTCAATTCCACTAAGTCGTAATTAGACAGCAGTACTTCCAATTGCTACCAATTGCATATAATTTGAGACCCAGACTTAGAGGTCCCGAACATGAATGAAACTTAGTAAATACGTGTAGATTGAAACTAAACTAACAAAAAAGTAAATTGGTTGTAACCTGTAGAAGTTGGGGGAAAGGTATTTCTCCTTATGATACCTTTTGTATCAAGTGTGTGAAACTCATAATCATTCTTATCCTTAGACTAATTATATCCGGACCGGCCTTGCGGTAGCATTTCCCCTCTGCCACGGTATTAGATCAATTAATCTTGCGCATTTACATTCAATTTTATAACTTATCACTAAACTAGACAGCCTATTATTGGGGTTTAAACGAGACTACTTTTCATGATTTTGAACATTCAAAATTAGAATCTAAAGTCATAGGGAATAAAATCCAAAGTTGCGGATAACATGTTACCTCGCCCCCCGCAAAAAGTGGCAGAAAGTATGTTAGTAGAATGACACGTGGTTACGCGTCCCGATATAATTAGTCTAAGTTCTTATCAGATAGTCCACTCAATCTTCTACGCATGCATTGCGTTTATTTTTAATGAAAATTCACGATAACCGTACAATATTAATGATAATGGAATAAAACGAAATCACACACAATATCAGTTCAACCAAGCCAAATACGTTCCGTAACGTCCAAAAAATTTCTCAATGGTAATATTAGATGAAAATAGCTGTCGTGGTTGCGTTTTGCTACTGTTTTTTGGATGATTTGTCTATTTTACTAGTAGGTAATTTCTACTTTTGAATCCGGACTTCTGAAGATGTGGAAGTTTTTATAAAAATTCCTAAATTTTTCTGTGTATAATAATTATGATCGCCGTCTTGAAGGGCTTTTAGTTTTCATAAAAATGGCTGGGTCCAAATTCGCCAAAATTCTAATTCTATTTAGTCTATGTATACTCACCAGTAAACTGACATATCCATGTATCCTATTGTAAGCCTGGATCACATCTCTGAAGTCACCTTCGCAGTACCCGCAAGTGTCTGGATTTATCGACAGATTCAGCTCGGTTTTAGCATCCGCCATAACTTGCACGAGAAGCGACTGAAGGTCTTCTGTCCCCTTCGCCTGCTCCCGAAGAACCAACCGAATCTGACTCTTATTGATGCCAACTCCATCTGAAGCGTTCCCGTAGGCGAATATCTTGAACATGTCAAATAGTGTTTGCGATTTGTTCGACATGTTTGCATTTATTTATAGCCCGCAGTAATTTAAACAGGATTTCCTCTTGATAGGATTAAAGCTTCTTAGCTTTACCTGAAACAAGGAAATTGTATTTAAAGAGGATGTAACTCAAATTAAATGACTTCATTTTGAGTTTCGTGAAGAGTTTCGAAACCGCTTACTTAACTAACGATGTTTCAAGACAAAAGACAGATAAAGGTTAATTTAGAATGTTTTGGGAGAAAGCCACTTATCAACCGATACCTTAGACTACTTATTATAAGGACCGGCCTTGCGGTAGCATTTCCCCTCTGCCACGGTATTAGATCAATTAATCTTGCGCATTTACATTCAATTTTATAACTTATCACTGAACTAGACAGCCTATTATTGCAAAACAATAATTTCGAACTTAGAACGTTTGGGGTTTACACGAGACTACTTTTCATGATTTTGAACATTCAAAATTAGAATCTAAAGTCATAGGGAATAAAATCCAAAGTTGAGTAACATGTTACCTCGCCCCTGCAAAAAGTGGCAGAAAGTTTGTTAGTAGAATGACACGTGGTTACGCGTCCCTATATAAGTAGTCTAAGACCGATACATACAAAGGCCCAAGGCCGGAAAATGAAGCGGTCCTATACAGCATGTAAATGATCAAACCATCAAACTGAACAACTTTCTCTATGGGACCCACATCGAAATCGCCAAAAAAAAAACTGTTGTCACATACAAAACCGCAGATTTTTTTTTTGTGATTTCGATGTGGGTCCCATAGAGAAAGTTGTTCAGTTTGATGGTCTGCCCATCCCCTTAAAAGGTTTGCCTTTAGTTAGTTACAATACTGTATAGGTGGTATCATTCCTAACTCACTGTCTTGCTGCATAGAACAGCAACAACCAGTGGACAGACCGTCTAAAATCTCCGTCAACGGCGTTGGCCTTACAGCCTTTTTACAATAGCAACTTCATTCAATACAATAGGTACGACTAAATGGTGACGCAGTGAGTCTAAATTTTACTTGCTGTACGTGCGCACGTGCCTGTCGCTCCCATATAGGGCTCTATAGCCACGAGCGTAAGTGCCGCCAAGACGCTGCTTAAATCATCTGCTACAGATGAAAAGGCCTATGATGATGAAATGGTGATTAGTAGACATTTGATAATATACAATTGCATGTTTGCATATGCAAATACGTATAACGCGTAAAGCGTTATTGCATAAACTTACCTACTTTCTTACCGATCGTGCTTATTTTGGTAGTAGGTCTTCAAGAAATTAAGCAAATTAATGCATAAATTAACCGCACTGGTCAAACCCTGTCTTAAAAGATAACCTATCTCCAGAAATTTTCAAGTTCTGTCCAGTAAAGCGTCAGTTGACGAAGAGAGGTCGTTTTCGGTCTACAAAAGCGCCACAAGTTTGCTCTAGACAATCTAGAAAAATACGTGTTGTGTGTTGTCACAAGGATTATACTTTTAATTTATTAGTATGATTAGTGGAAACCAACAAAAATTTAAATACAAATTAGCATTTTTATAGTGCATATTTTGTACATATTTGACTCTTTTTGGAGCATATTTGCATGCATATTTTGCCATTTTGTTAATGCATATAATCCGATGTCTAGTCTAGTTATTAGCATAGTTATAGCCAGAGAGTACAATAATCAGTATAGCTACTGTAGGTTAAAATGCATAAACAAGTACGAGTTTTCCCGCTTTTAGCTTTGATGCTTGAAGGCGCGTGTTTTAAACTAAGAATTCGCTGAATTAATCAATGGTGCGAAAAGGGCGCTTAAGGGTTAAGACACAATGGTGTCGATTCGAACTGTGCCACGATTTAACTAAATGTATTCCTGTCACTTTCTAAAATAAGATTAAGAAAAGAGACAGAAAACCAACAACTGACTTTAGTGCTGTCAAAGTGTCGTTACACGCCCAAAAACGTCTTAAATAAGATGGCGCACATTATGATGGCATCATATTTTGGGCGTGTCACTTTGACGGCACTAAAGTCAGTTGTTGGTTTTCTGTCTCTTTTCTTAATCTTATTTTAGAAAGTGACAGGAATAAATCTAGTCAAGTTAAGTCGTGGCACAGTTCGAATCGACGCCATTGATTGACGGCGATCGACGCGGTATGTCCATACAAAAATATTGATTAGTATGAGACGCCGGCGCCGTACGCATCCTTTCGCATTGACGCGAGACGTGGCATACAGCAGACAGCAGCCGCGTCCCTCGTGCGTTACAAGCCGCCGATCGCCGTCGATCAATGTGTCGTAACCCTAAACTAACACTGCACTGGTAGGTTTACTTACTATCAGTTTAAAATAACAATGTGCATGACCTTGAAGGGCCGTTGGATAACTTCACTCGATTGTAAAGGAATATAGACTCTATGCAAAGGTAACAATCATTTGAATGACTCGAGTGAAGTTCGTGTGATTGAGTGACGTCACATTTGCGAGCGAGGTCATGCACATTGTTATTTTAAACTGATTGTATGCTATTTCATAATTATTTATCAGTTGCACTTTGCACTCTACTTTTAGTGCATTCCTTTGCTGACATAAAGTAAGATAAAAGTTTTGATTGCTTCCTTTCTGGCATGTTTCCAAGTTGGGAGGTTGAGCAAATAAAGCTCTAATATTGCAGTTTGTAATGAATTCTCTGTCTAGACGTGTGTTTTATTAGGTTATTTGTTTCCCTGTATGAGCGTTCAGAATGTACTCTACCTACCTGTAAGTTTGCGATTGTTTAAAAACGTAGGTGTATACGTAGATTAATTAAAAAACTTTTTAGTTGATACAATCTTTGAATTTTGTTGAGCCTTAATTAAATTTAAGTACCTACGTGTATGTACAATACAGTAGGTAAAACAACATTACTGTAAAGGAAATTAAAAAGTCTGAATTAAATTAATCGTAGATCCCTGTTAAGAAAATAAAAAAAAAGTAACGAATCGTTTAAGTTTTCATCGAATAATATATTTGTCTTTCCGCTCAGAAAATATTTAATTTATTCAAAGTTAGGAAATAAATAAATGAAATCTTCAATGTAAGTACTATAGTTGTCAGCATTTTACTATAGTGACGATTCACAATACGGAATTCCGAAAAGGATTGTGATTTTGTATAGGATTTGCCGATTTCCGAACGCAATTATGGAAGGAGAAAACAGCGAAAAATTCTTCGTCTATGGGGAAAACCCATACGAAATCGTAATCCTATTTCTGAATTCCGTATACAGGGTCCTTCTTAATCTTAGACTAATTATATCGGGACGCGTAACCACGTGTCATTCTACTAACAAACTTTCTGCCACTTTTTGCGGGGGGCGAGGTAACATGTTATCCGCAACTTTGGATTTTATTCCCTATGACTTTAGATTCTAATTTTGAATGTTCAAAATCATGAAAAGTAGTCTCGTGTAAACCCCAAACGATCTAAGTTCAAAATTATTGTTTCGCTATTATAGGCTGTCTCGTTTAGTGATAAGGTATAAAATTGAGTGTAAATGCGCAAGATTAATTGATCTAATACCGTGGCAGAGGGGAAATGCTACCGCAAGGCCGGTCCGGATATAATTAGTCTAAGTTCTTAATACACACTTTTATAAGGGTTTGATCAAACCATTAAACTGAACAACTTTCTCTATGGGACCAGCAACGAAATCGCAAAAAATAAAGTCAGCTCTCCCATACATTTAGCTTGAGTAGATTTGCAGTTTAGTATGGAAGAGCTTTTTTTTTCGCGATTTCGATGTTGGTGTCAGAAAGTTGTTCAGTTTGACGGTCTGATCATCCCCTTAAAAAGTGTCAGCATATTAAGAATGACCCTATGTATACAGGGTGTAAGTGACAGCCTAGCAAATACTGAAACGGTGAACTCAGACCATCAAACTGAACAACTTTCACTATGGAGCCTACCTCAGGAACCACGAAAAAAAAACTGCTGTCCTCATACTTTTTAGTCAGGTAGGTGTGGGTAGGTACAGCAGTTTTGTATGGGACAGCTGATTTTTTTTCGCGTTTCCTGAGGTAGGCTCCATAGTGAAAGTTGTTCAGTTTGATGGTCTGAATTCACCGTTTCAGTATTTGCTAGGCTGTAAGCATAGTCTAAAAAAAAAAGGTCTTCTATTCCCAGGGTGAGACAAGCCTACGTCACAAAAACATGGCCGCTAAACATGGTAAAAGGGTATGATGACGTAGGCTTGTGTCAGTCACGTGGTCAGTCACGTGATCGGAAGAGAATACCAGGCGCAGTATATTATTGTACCATGGCTGTAAGTTACACCCTGTATATGTGGCGGACCATTAATTCAGAAACCGAGATTACGTAACTTTACGATTATCCATCCCGTTCTTTATACCTCGCCAATAATAATAGTAACGGCATCGTTATAGAGTATCGAATTGCCTACACATTTCCTTTACAGCCTCCTTAATTTGATTTCCCAGAATACTTTTCCTACTAATTTAATAAAGATTCTTATAAATCTCCTTTCTTCTCAAGAATGATTAATTGATTATACAGGGTGTCCCAAAACTCAACGTCAAACCGAAAACAGGAGATAGGTAAGTTTATAACTGTTCAGGAGTGCGATTTTTGAATCTCATTCGCTGAGTTCAGCAGTTGAAAATTTCAAAATTACTATACGCATCTTTCTACTGCTGATTTGACTTTCAAAAATCGCACTCCTAGATTATGATTTTTTAATGTCAAATCAGCAGTAGAAAGATGCACGTCTCCATAGTAATATTGACATTTTCAACTGCTGAGTTCAACGTATGAGATTCAAAAATCGCACTCCAGGAAAAAAAATACAAGTTTGGTAGTCTTCGAGATTTTGACATTATTTAACATTGGAAAAATCGCCAACCTAGCGCTCAACTTTTAGAAAGATATAGTTACTACAAATGTACATTATTTTTCATGAAAATACTTGTTACGCAATTCCAAATAATCTTTTCAGGGCACCCTATTAAAAATAAAGGATTAGTGTCATACTTTTTACATAAAATACTTACTACATATTTTCTTTCAGACTTCTACGGTAAAATTTTCGTCTATATCAACTTTGTGACTAGACCACCTGTATAAAAATGTATGGCGCTAACCTGGCAAGGTATATTAAAAGTTGGCCAATTTAATCAAGTTTTCAAAATAGTATCACTCTTGGCACTTCTTTTTCTAAAAAAGAAGTTATAATTTTTTTTCTTGGAGAACACCCCGATTCGAAAACAGAAATTCCATAGTAAATTGTATTAAATCACTGTAGTTCAGGGCGTTGCACGTTTAATTAATTTTTGTATGGAATTATTATTTTGAAACCGGGACGTTCTGTGCGAACAATAATTATTAGTTATACTACTAATTGAAAAGTAGAAGTGCCAAGTGTGATACGATTCTAAAAATTAACTTTTTAAATAACTTGCCAGGTTAGGCGCCATACACAGGGCCGGATTAAGCCATGTAAAGGCCCCTAGGCAATGCAAGTCTCGGGGCCCCCCTGCACATGGGCGTAACAATGGTTTTTTTCCAGTGTGGTCCAGATTAGGTGGTCGCAATAAAACAGCACATATCTACTAAAATGACGGATGTTGCAACACGATCCAAAACTTATAGTGTATGTAGTGTTCCATAACAAAATTGGGAAAACGGGACACTTATTGAATCACCTCGATGTCTGTCCGTCTATCTGTCTGTAACACTCGTAAACTCGTTTATCTTGGAGATAAAGAGATTTTTATATAATACGAGCATTTACCCGCGACTTCGTCCGCATAAATTTTATACCAGATTTTAAGTCAGATGATAAGCAATCAAACAAAAAAAGTTTTATCAAAATCGGTTCAGTAGTTTTAGCGTGATACACGAACAAACAAACACCCAAACAAACAAACAAACGAACAAACAAACAAACAGACAGACAAAAAATCCAAAAATTGGTGATTTGGAATCAGGGACATCTAAAAATCATATCGTAATCTTTTTTTTGTAAATATCTTCAATGTACAGACACACTTCTGTTACAGTTTTATAATAGTTTAGATATCAAATTCTTATATTATAAGAAGCTGAAACTTCGTTTTTTATATCAATTAGAAGAGTGCAGTCAAAAAAATATTTATTATTATAATTGAGCTTAGGAGTCAAAAGTTTTTTATTCTTAAATTATCATGTGGGGTATCATTAAAGAAAACGTTATGAAAATGAAAAAAGATTTTTTTTTTAATCTTTTCTTAATTTTTTATTCAATTCAAATACAAAAACGATTTTTTTTTCTCACGAGCCGCGGAGGGGCGTCGGTGGTGGGCCCGTAGGCTCGTGCCTACTTTGCCTATATGGTTAATCCGGCACTGGCCATACATTTTTAAACAGAGTAGTGTCAAAGTTGCCAAAGAAAGAAGTTTAACGCAGAAGTCTGACGGAAGACGTTTTAGTTAACACTTAGTTAAGATTAGTGCCATAGTGCTTAGTGTTAACAAGTGCTTAAAGATAAATCTTTGAATTGGGTCCATTGAAAGGATTATTCAGGATTTCGTAACAAGTATTTTTACGTAAAAATTAACATAATTTGTAGTTAAGTACTAGATCTTAAAGTTGAGGGCAGGGTGGCAATTTTTCCCATGTCAAAAAAAAGACATAATCTCGAAAACTTTCAGACTTTGGTTTTTTTTATTTGTCCCTGAACAGTTATAAATTGTTTCTGTCTCCCGTTTTCGGCTTGACCTTTGATTTTTGAGCACACTTTCCAAATTAGGGGTAAGACCGAAGATAATAAAAAGGCAACACTTTTGTTGCTCTATTATGGAAGTCCCCTTATAACAATAATTATTACACCATAACTTAAAACGGAATAATCTTGTCTTACTTTTTTAACACTTCGCAGCGGCTGGTTTTCACGACTTCATAAATTTCAGTCAGACTACGGGATAAGTTTACTGAAATACGATGTTTTATCGCTATTTTTACGTTTTTATGGAAAAGTTATTAGAATTTCGCTAAGTAAGGGATTTTATTTCGTAATGCCATAACAGATAAAAAGGGTGTCATAATTTGTTCGAATTTCCGCGAAAAGAGAATAATTTAGGGCCATCACCGAGGATGTAAGGGGATGATCAGACTATCAAATATCATATTTACAAAAATCATACTTATACAGGTTGTAACAAAACACCCTAGTAATACTTAAGGGGGTGCTTCAGACTATCAATCTGAACAACTTCCACCAAGGAGCCAACGTCGAAAAAAAATCAAAAAAATCTGCCGTCTCACATTTGAGTCGAGACGGTAGGTACTGCAGTTTTGTATGAAAGAGCGGATTTTTTTTTCTCGATTTAGATTTTGGCTCCATAGTGAAAGTTGTTCAGTTTGATGGTCTGCAGCACCCCCTTAAGGGCACACTAGGGTGTTTTGTTACACCCTGTAGAAATCGTGAAAAAAATCTGCTGTCCCATTTTGAGCCGAGTAGGTAATTTAATAAGAATGGAATAGCAGATGTTTTCGCGATTCCGATATTGGTCCCATAGAAAAAGTTGTTCAGTTTGATGATCTGATGATCTAATCATCCCCTTAAAAAGCCTTCAGCATATAAAGAAGGACCTAAACCTGTAAACTTGACGTACCTAGTGTAACATTGTCTGTTACAAGGCCAATAAATTTCGGATTTCTGACCCTATAGGCCTATACCTAAGTATCTAAACTATTATAAAACTGTAACAGAAGTGTGTCTGTCTGTACATTGAAGATATTTACAAAAAAAAATTACGACATGGTTTTTACCTGACCCCGATTCCAAATCACCAATTTTTGATTTTTTTTGTCTGTCTGTTTGTTTGTTTGTTTGTTTGGGTGTTTGTTGGTTCGAGTATCACGCAAAAACTACTGAAGCGATTTTTATAAAATATTTTTTTGTTTGATAGTTTATCATCTGACTTAAAATCTGGTATATAATTTATGCCGACGAAGTCACGGGTAAAAGCTCATAATATAATATTTATTTACCAAACAATGGTCGATCGTTCTTGTTATTATATCTCAGCTTGTTCTCATTAGTAAGAAGAGGCCGGCCATTAGGTATCCTGGGGTTTTCCTTTTTTCAATGGGATTCAACAACCTGTAATTTACTATTGAAGCAAAATAACCGAACTCTGAACGTATTTGGAATCAATTTGTATTGAAGTGTCAAAAAGGCAAATCGTGATCTGCAATCATAACTATATTGTTGTCGTTTCTGTCTAAACCGTGTACAAGATTGCGTACATTTGTTAACACGTTGTATGTATAGACACAATATAATTCTACAACTTTAATGTAAATACAAATGAAGTTTATTTTCTTTGCTCTCAAACGAACATCCAAGGAATACGAAATAACGACGGTGTAGTGACGTCAAAGATGGAGTCAAGCACGTTGTTGCTATGGTACACATTTTGTTTGTACAAAACTTTATAATTTGCTGTTTTGCTTTGACCCGATTTATAAAACAATAGGAACTGCAATAGGGGCAAAAGGTATGGATTTCCTATTGTGAAGTCGATGCATGCGTCGAATAATTGCTAGAGCCACTGCACTGCTAGCATGCCACCCACGACAAAGCGTTTAAACGACAAAAACGTCGTGCGCACTCTTTCTAGCATACGTAAAATAATAAGGATGGAGGCACATCTCGATTTTTGTCGTTTTCTCGGGGGTGGCATGCAAGGCCTACAGCACTTCAAGACGCTGTCCCATTCTGTAGTTCAATCAGTAAGGGCTCTTACAGACGAGCCACACATTGCTGTCGCGGTGGTTCGCAGAGCGCCGCGTACATTCGCCGACGGTCGTGTGACCCTCCGCGACACCCGGCGACCGCAAAATGTCGCTCGTCTGTGAGAGCGCTTAATCGCTAATTTTTATTTCACTCACTAGCGCTCCCCATACCCGCATGTGGCGCATGACGTTTGCTTGTCGCGTCACCTCTAGTACGTAATCATTACATAGTATAAAACAAAGTCGCTTCCCGCTGTCTGTCTGTACCATAGAGAATTTACAAGCGACAGACAGCCCTAGGGACAGCCCTATGTACTAGCCTATGTATGCTTAGATCCAAAAAAAATCGTTGCTTAGATCTTTAAAACTACGCAACCGATTTTGATGCGTTTTTTTTTATAATTAGTGTGATCCAAGAGGAATGTTTACATTGCTCCCGTGTGATGCCGGGGCGGGTCCAGTGCCGGATTAACCATAGAGGCAAAGTAGGCACAGGCCTATGGGCCCAGCGCCGCCTAGTGGCCCCGCGGCCTGAGAGAAAAATAAGTAAAAACTCGAGCTCGCTCATTTTTGTTGTTTTATTTTCGGCTTTAAAACAGACTTTTTGCTGTAATCGAGTTATTATATCCTGTTTAATATACCGAGAGCTATTATTGCTCGCTCGATGCTTTCGCCTCATACACAAATCAAGTCCATTTTGATATGAGCTCTAGGTAGGTGCAATAAACATAATATGTAGGAAAATAATGTAATCGAGTTATTATATCCTGTTTAATATACCGAGAGCTATTATTGCTCGCTCGATGCTTTCGTCTCATACAAAAATCAAGTCCATTTTGATATGAGCTCTAGGTAGGTGCAATAAACATAATATGTGGGAAAATAATGAGCTGACCTAGTCGTATTGCAGTAAAATCTCGAGTTCGCTTCACTCGGTCCTTGATTCAGAATTCAAATCGCATTGCGCAACGACTTATAATATTGCAGTAAAATCTCGAGCTCTAGATCGCTCCACATTTTAGTGGATTATGTTATCTTGTAGTTATGTTACTGCGACCACCTAGCCTGTATCTGGCCCCCGGACACAGAGACAAATCCATCCCACGGCCCACGGGGATAGGGGCCCCGAGGCTTGAAGTGCCTAGGGGCCTCTATATGGCTTAATCCGGCCCTGGGCGGGTCTCTAGTACCTACATAAAAGCTCAATGCATGATAGAAAGGTTTTATAAGGTACTACACGTGACACGTAGTTTTTAACGTACTACGTTTATTATTTTAATCATTATGTAGGTGCTATCATTGTACTATGGAATAGATTAACTAAACATTATCTAGACGTTTAGATAAAATTGAGCACATTTCGATTTTCTGTCTAACTATCAATTATGTCACGCTCGTGTATGGCAAACCTGCTTCGTGGATATTTTTGGTTGATATTTTGAAGAAATAAAAAAAGTCTCTTGAGTGAATGAGTTTTCAATAATTATAACACGTCATTGTATCATACACACGGAAATTATACCTACATGAAGATAGCATAAGAGACAATTACAAAGGGCGAGCTAATCTCTAAAGAGATTTCTTCCAGCAAATCATTATTTTTTCGGCGTCGTACGTGCTGAACGCTACAAACTTTGCAAGCCTTTTGCTAACCATGACATTGCAAAGATACATTAAAATTTCAATTTCATTATGTTTTCAAAGATTTTATTTTCTAAAGTAGGGGGAGTGCGGGATGTTTGAACCACCTTTTGCTTAAACTCGCACCACTTTTTATTGCAAAGATGCAGCGATGTCACTTTAGTGGCATTAGATAACACAGTTATTTGGCTACAAATCGTATCTACTAAGATCTTTGTGAGTATAATATTTATTGGGCTAGACAGTTTTTTACAAAAAATGAGATTTGGGTCAACCATCCCCAATGGGTGGGATGGTTGAACAGGGGGGTAGAGATGGTTGAACATACCCTTATAATTAAAGAAATTAAACAAGATAGCGTTCAAAATTCGTTCTTTCTAACGAATGTTGTTCGTTGTAATCTCATATTAATTATATGGAAACAATCTAAAGTTATTAGGATTGAAAATGGAACAAAAAATAACGGCATGTGAACATTGCATACTTTGACTACCTGTTTTCTTGAATAGTATGAAGAAAATTACTAAAAAAGAAAACATGTTAATGTCTAATTTAGCATTATGAACACTATTCCTTAATAAAATGAGCACATTAAGATAACTTTAATAAGAGAAACAAATTTTTAACATAAAACATGGCAAAAAAACAAAAATCTGGTATATGGCCTTTGAAGCTTCGGAAGTCCGAATCTCCAAATTTCTTCTTTTTTATTTCCTTTCTTGGGGCTGAAGCCTTGATTCTACTTAGTTTTGGATTTGAGCGGCATTTGAAGCTGCAAGATAAATAAAATCGAGGAAAAATATTATTATTGACTATGGTCATCCATCCCTCTGCGGGTGGCTCAACCATCCCCTATCGACCCGTTCCAACCTTTGTTTAGATTTCCGAAAAACTCTTAATCACAGGTTAAATAGGCTTTGCATTTAATAAACTACACTAGTTTGACAATATAACAATAGTTCAATATAATACGTACCTTTTAATATAACGCAGAAATGAACAAATAAACCAAATGAATTTTTTTCACTTTTTAGTATCAAAAACACATAAACTCAGCTCGAAGTCAAACTACTATGCCGGCAGCCTAGATGGCGCTTGTGGTGGTAGATGTGGTTCGCGGGCATGCAATGACCCATGAACCGAATCGATAGCACGAAATTTTCAATCAAAAAATTGAGGTGGCTCATCCATCCCACCTGTTCAAGCATCCCAGTTTACCCCTACTATTAATCATTATGTAGGTGCTATCAATGTACTATGGAATAGATTAACTAAACATTATCTAGACGTTTAGATAAAATTGAGCACATTTCGATTTTCTGTCAATCAATTATGTCACGCAAATGTATGTATGTGTATGGCAAACCTGCTTCGTGGATATTTTTGGTTGATATTTTGAAGAAATAAAAAAAGTCTCTTGAGTTTATGAGTTTTCAATAATTATAACACGTCATTGTACATACACACGGAAATTATACCTACATGAAGATAGCATAAGAGACAATTACAAAGGGCGAGCTAATCTCTAAAGAGATTTCTTCCAGCAAATCATTATTTTTTCGGCGTCGTACGTGCTGAACGCTACAAACTTTGCAAGCCTTTTTCTAACCATGACATTGCAAAGATACATTAAAAGGACATCTGGCACATAATACCCAAAAATGTATAACCGTCCTTCTATTTTTATTATGGACTATGGAACACTAGAAACTAACTGCAGGCATTAGTTTATTTTATAATGATTTATTAGTTTTTATCATTTTTATATAAAAAAAACATTGTGCTTGCAACAGGCTTGCAACACCTCCTACCTCCTCCTACTAAACAACATTGACAGCCATGTTGGGGTTTGTTATGTATGGCTCCTACCAATACCTGCTCCGTCAGCTCTATGAACTTGCAGCCGCTGTGGAAGTGCGCGAGGCATGTCACACAACGTGACCGCTGACCTCATTCTAGTTTTAATATTATATAGTGTCTCTTTTCGGCCCAGCGTACCTAACTTCGGTCGCATCCAAATTCCTAGTTTAAGACTTTTATTGTTAAATGTAAATATAATTTAGTACCAATCTCTTCTCGTCTTCATTTCACCTCCACTGTAGCCACCCACTATAATTGGCGCAGTCTTGGAGTTGTAGAGTCAGTTCGCGGTTCATCACATCTGTTCCTGCTGCTGATCGTCGTATCGCACGACTAATCTACAATATCACCTACGAGAGGCTGGCTATGCAGAGGTGAAGAGGATCCCTATCCAGACATTGATAGAACAAGGTTCCAGAGACAAAGAAGAGATCTAGATTTATAATATTTTGTAAGTACGCATACCCTATTGGTTGCCAAGTTCCTTTCTTAACTCTTTTTTTTATCCTCTATGTAAAATAAGTCCCCCTTAGTTAAACAATTTTTTATTAGTAATTCTACACGGCTGTCTTCCACTTTAGAATATGCAAACAAATTTCTCACGTTAATCCATATAATGGTTTCATGAGTCTGAGCACCAAATAAAATTTTTCTACTTTTGCACTAGTTAGAATTCATTATGTGCCCATGTATAGAATTTTTTTTCTTAAATCAGGTCCTTTTCGCAACAAACTTTAAATCTCTCCCTAAATCTAATAATTATTTACAGGTTTAAAATCCCACCCTAATTTAACACAAAACTTAAATTCTTAGTAATTTAACCCGCCCGAAGCCCACCCATGAGCGTTATGTATGTACCTGTAAGTCATTCGGTAGTACGTACACTGCATCCAACCAGATGTGAATTTCAAACATTATGGTAACCTAAATCCATACTATAGGCCCCAAGAAAAATGATATTTCATTCTTTTTTGCACCCCTCAATGTTGGTTAGTTCAGGGTTAGTTTGACAATAATTTCTAGTACCTATACTCCATTCCAGATAGGGGCGAAAAGAAGGTAAAAAAGATTCTTTATAGTACACACTTTAAAGAAATTATGAATATTGTATCGAACAACAAAATGGCGATGTTGAAAGACCTAAAGAAGCAGTGGTGCGTACATGTGGTTCGCCTTTGTTTCAATGAAGCTTTTTTAAAGACTGTTATGAAAAAAATCCGTCAGGTGGCGCTAGTAGTAGCCATATTGACAATTCGAAAAAAACATCTTTAAAATTCTAAAAAATTGTACTAAAATTATTACGACTTCATTTAAATCGTTATGATCGTCATCGTATTATTATTGTATGAATAAATTTGTCTCTAAACTTGGAAATCTAGGAAAATACGTTTGGCAAGCATTAGTTTATTACTGCGGCAATTTTTTTTAACCGACTTCAAAAAAAAGACGAGGTTCTATGTTCGGCTGTATGTATTTTTTTTTTATGTACGTTCACCGATATTTTCGTCAATTGTGACCCAATTTAAAAAATTCTTTTTTTGTTTGATAGGGTATATTCCCGAGGTGGTTCCATTTTTTTTAACCGACTTCAAAAAAAGGAGGAGGTAATAGGTTCGGCTGTATGTTTTTTTTTATGTATGTTCACCGATATTTTCGTCAATTGTGAACCAATTTAAAAAATTATTTTTGTTTGAAAGGGTATACTCCCGAGGTGGTCCCATTTTAATTTTGTGAAGATCTGATGACGCGCTTCGGAGCTACACAATAGAACTCCTCAAAATTTGACAGCAAATCGTCTGCGATTGAACCTTTTGCCTTGTTTCAATGTACCCTTTGCGTATATAACTGATATCTGAATCGAACTAACATTTAATCACTGAAAGTTATGAAATAAATTTTTTTTTACAAAAAAAGTAAAAACCGACTTCAAAAGTAAAAAAGTAAGAAATAATATTTCAGCCTATGACTTTTACGTTCAAATCTACAACGTGTTAATGAATTAACGCAAAACTAGAAAGTAGTTTGTTTAGAATCGAGAGAGAATCGAGAGCAGAATCGAATTATCATGGTTTCAACATATGTAATTTTTTTCAAAATATTAAATACTTACTTTTTTGCAAAATTAAAAATTTACTGAACCCGATGACAACCCACCGTGCGGGCACTCTCACCCTACTTACTACCAAAACAAGATTATAAAAATGTATCCATGAGTACGTTAGCGCTTTCTTTCAGTGCTGAAATGATAACAAATCATTTTGCCTCGAAACTTAAAATGCGAATAACTTTAAATTTTAACTATCAAAATAATGAAATTATTGTTGCAATCTAATTATTTTGTTATAAATCAGTTGGGGTGTATGAGGTTTTGCGCTAATTCATTAACATGTTGTATAAGGAAATTAATTTGTTTTATTTTTTACTTTTGAAGTCGGTTTTTACTTTCTTGTAAAAAATTTTATTTACCAAAACACCTCATTGATATAATCAAAGAACATTATAAGGGGGTTTAGAAATGCAAAGTAGCGCTTTTGCTTAGGAGACGACTATCACCACGTATCTTCCCACAACTACTTATGCGCTCTCGCTCGCACCACGCCGCGCACCTTATGCAAATCTGGTGGTTTTTGCCATCTCCAAACACGACTATGAAGTCAAAAATTCAAAAAAGTGGCCGCCATATTGAACTTTTTTGTTTTTCAATCTATTACTTCCAAAATCGATATCTGGGGGTTTCTGCGATCTCCGAACACGAATCTAAAGTCAGAAATTCTGAAAAGTGGCCGCCATCTTGAACTTTTTTGTTTTCCAACCGATTGGTTCCAAAATAGATATCTGGGGGTTTTTGCCATCTCCAAACATGACTATCAAGTCAAAAATTCAAAAAAGTGGCCGCCATCTTGAAATAGACAGATATCTCGACAACGGTTGATGATAGAAAAAGTTTCTTGAAGATACAATTATAGACAATGTTATGTTCTACATGTTTTGTTTTAACTTTGTTCACGATTTGATGCATACGAAAAGAGATATTTGCAAAAACGAATTAATTAAAATAGTAATAGACAGATATCTCGACAACGGTTGATGATAGAAAAAGTTTCTTGAAGATACAATTATAGACAATGTTATGTTCTACATGTTTTGTTTTAACTTTGTTCACGATTTGATGCATATGAAAAGAGATATTTGCAGAAACGAATTAATTAAATAGTAATAGACAGATATCTCGAAAATTTTTGATGATAGGAATAGTTTGTGTAGCATACAATTGTAGATAATGTTATGTACTACAAGTTTTGTTATAACTTTGTTCACGATTTCATCCATACGAAACGAGATATTTGCAAAAAATAATTAATTAAAATAGTAATAGACAGATATCTCGACAACGGTTGATGATAGAAAAAGTTTCCTTCAGATACAATTATAGACAATGTTATGTTCTACATGTTTTGTTTTAACTTTGTTCACGATTTGATGCATACGAAAAGAGATATTTGCAAAAACGAATTAATTAAAATAGTAATAGACAGATATTTCGAAAATTATTGATAATAGGAATAGTATGTGTAGCATACAATTGTAGACAATGTTATGTACTACAAGTTTTGTTACAACTTTGCTCACGTTTTGATGCATACGAAACAATATATTTGCAAAAACGAATTAATTAAAATAGTAATAGACAGATATCTCGACAACGGTTGATGATAGAAAAAGTTTGTCCATGATACAATTGTAGACAATGTTCTACTTATGTTCTTACTTGTACAATAGTGGTTGATTATTTTAATAAAACAACTTGAGTTTAATTATTAAGGCCAAAGGTTTTATTTCTCACCTTTATCAAACTTCGATAAAACAAAATATTAATTTTCTTATAGATTCGAACGTAAAAGTCAAACTGAAATATTATTTTTAACTTTTTTACTTTGAAGTCGGTTTTTATTTATTTTTTGTTATTGAAACTCGAATTCTAGTCGTAAAGACCAAAAAAAATCTTTGCCTATGCCATTCTCCCATTTTGACGGAACACATTTTATTTCTAATTGGATTCGATAGAACAAATTCTAATCAAATTAAAGATTGAAAAATTCAGTCTCGAGCGGGACTTGAACCCGCACCCTTCCAAACCGGGGAAGTGCGTTATCCAATGGCTGTAATATGTTTGAAATCAATAATATTTGAAATTAGAACAAATTCTATAGAACAAGTTCTAGGACACGGGGTCCCGCTGAGTGTAGGTACACCCTTGCCTCGGCGCGCTCCTCGGTCGCGCGATCGAAATTAGGACAGTCAGTACTGGGCCCTCACCCGGGGTTTCGATCACCGATTCGACGGTTCGCCTCGACAGTCGTTCGACTTGTGCGAAGATCGGTACTCTAGCGCAAAGTTCGAAGCTACAAGGATTCATCGAACACGCGATCACCATAGACAAATATCGAACAAATATAGACTTTTTAGGTCTTTTTTAGTGCACGGTTTTATTATTACCGGATTTTGAAGAAAAGTTGATTATAATTATTTGGATCTCTTTTTGCAAAAACGATTAACATTTTGATACTTTGGGGACACTTAGCGACTTCTATACTAACATGGAATTAAGGAATCCTTTGATTTGTAGGAAAAATATGTCATTTACACATTACAAATTGGCTGTATGGGCTAATTTCCCCTTTGCCTTACTAAACCGGAAAAAAAACGAGTGTGTATTGTGGTGTCATGAAGTCAAAAGAAAATTCAAAAAGTAAACAGCTTTAATAAATCGAGAAACATTGAATTGAATTAAAAACAAACAGAGTAAGTACAATTTTATACCTATATAATATAATATAACCGCCCCTAAGATGACATTCTGACCAAATATATTAGTAAATCTAATCTAAGCTGTCGAAATCAACACGTTTTATTTGAAAATGTTACAGAATAATTATGAGCCATAGTCAAGCCAGCTTGACAGATACCTTGCCAGTGGTTGATCATCTACGACGAGGTGCTGATGGAAGGGAGAAGTCCAAAAGCCTTTGGGAGAAAGCAGTTAAAATTTTACTCCGTTGCGTTGGGGCACAACCAATCCGTAGCGGGAAGAAGGTACACCATTTATTTACCTTCGTAACTTTATTTTTCAATTATTAACATGAACTGATAAACTTACAACTCGGGCGAATTAACTTGACACCTGTCTCGCACGTGGATCGGAATAAAAAACTAGGAAAACTGAAAGAATAACTCGAAAATGCTAAAGTGCAGGGATACGTGCAACGGTAACTGAGATGCTATGCTACTGGCCTCGCACAGCGACGGCGGGGTCCCGCGGGGGGTAGCAGGAGGGGTGTCGAATTCCCAGCCACGTGCGAGCCAGGTGCTAAGTTAATTCGCCCGGGTAGTATGTTCCTTATGTGTTCAGACCGAAAACATCAAACCAAAAAGATGGCTAGGCCAATAAAATAGTGAGGGACTGCTATTAAGGATATATGGGCCTTCTGGGAGCTGAGATAAATTGATATTATGGGAGGTGGTTTTGGGAAGCTCCGAACAACTGCTTGTGTGCCAACGTTCTTATCGTTCTGGCTTAAAATGGGCCACCCCATTTTTTCCTGTGGTTGTTATACATAGAAGGTGATTAAGTTATAGTTTTCTTACGCAGTGTTACTGCGGTCGAAAAGATACCCACCATAAACCACTTGACACAAATGTGTGCATGTAGGTCCCCAGCGGGACGAGTGTTTAAAAAACAGATTCTATAAATATCTTTTCTTTTTTACAGGATATCAAGAGGGATCTGATGTCATACCAGCACGTTCTACCCAGCACTCCCAGCCCTGTCAGTCAGTTGATGTCATGTCAAACGCAATCATCTCAAACCTCGTCCCGAGCCCCATTAATTGCTCAAGCATCAAACCAACCAGTGCTGTTCTAATCTAACTTTACTTTTACTTTGTATTTGTCAGCATAGTTGTGGTAACGTGGTTATTGTTTCATCATCATATCAGCCGATAGATGTCCACTGCTGGGCATAGGCCTCCCCACATGATCACCACATTGACCGCTGCGCTGCACTCTGGTTATTATTTTATTCAACTAAAATTAAACATTTTAACGGGTTCTTAGTTTTTAAATTTACGCTCACGACTATATTCCCCGAGGGGGTAGTCAGAGATATTCTGAAAACTCAGAACATACTTACACAGTTTCTGTTTTAGTTTCAAATCCAGTTTAAATATGACATCATCAGCCTATTATACATCCCACCGGGGAGTAGGGCACAGGGGAGGGTTATACAGGGTGAAATTGAAATTATTGGCATTCTTTTAAACTAAGAGTCTTCCCATCAAACTGAACAACTTTACCATGGGAGCAAACTGATCGTAGCAAAAATGAAATCTGCTATTTCATACCTTTGAGTCAAGTAGGCATTACAGTTTAGCTCCCATACTAAAAGTTGTTCAGTTTGATGAGTAGACTCATAGTTTAAAAGGATGCCAATGATTTCAATTTTACCCTGTATTCATGGCAAATATAAGGGGTTCATATTCGGAAATGGGAACGCAAATAATAATAAAAAATTTAAGAACCCGTTATTATTGGTTTGTAATTTTCGTTATTGGTTTTTGATTTTTGTTAGTTTGTGAGTGACTTTATTGTTGTCAGTGTTATGAAATAATAATAATTAATTTAATTTACTTTCTGAAAAATTTGTCATTCAATTATGATTTTAGTAGTTGGCTTAATGTGATGTTAGCATTTGTCAGCATATACAGGGTCCTTCTTAGTGCTGACACTTTTTTAAGGGGATGATCAGACCATCAAACTGAACAACTTTCTTTATGGGACCTACATCGAAATCGCGGAAAAAAATTCTGCTGTCCCATACATTTGGCTAGAGTAGGTTTGCAGTTTTGTATGAACGAGCTTTCATAGAGAAAGTTGTTCAGTTCGACAGTCTAATCATCCCCTTAAAAAGTGTCAGCATTTAGGAAGGACCCCATATATTTTTCATTTTAAATAATCTATGAGCTTTTTGGTCAAAAGCTTTTTTGTTATTATTGTTAATAATAGTTAACCTACGAATGTGAACATACCTACCTATTTATTATAATTAATTTTATAGGTACTGGGAGATTTTTTAAACATTTCCCTGATTTTCAGGGGTGGTTCAGAGTTCAGATCAACAAAAATAAAAAAACAATCAGCAAAGAAGTGTTTATAAAATCACCTAGTTATAGGTCATGTAATATGTAATGTGTAAACATAATTTTAATGTATGTAACTCTTTAGCAATTAAGGCTATTCTAATCTAATCTTCTAATATTATAGGTCATACAGGGGTGTGGTCATATCTAAAATATCTCCTAAGATACAGGGTTAATTTTATATCACTGCGGATAACTTCAGCATGTGTTCTACTAATCAAACTGAACAACTTTCCTAAAATTTACACTGTATAACCACACCTTTCTGTAAAAACCTGTAGGTATCAAGTTTATTTGTAGAATTATAATTTCATCTCAGGATCATCAGTCAGCGTTGTCTCTGCCTACCCCAATGGGAGATAGCCGTGTGAATATGTATGATTATAATATAATACGACAAATAAAACGGTATCCTTTCCTATTTTGTGTTGTGATGTTTTCAAGTAAATAAATACATCAAAATATTTTCATTGTAACTGGCTTTTATTTATACTTTAATTTAACTAGATAATAATTAATTTCTCATATCCAGGGACTGAAGTAGGTAGTTTTTACTTAAGTACCAAGATAAGGTCACGTAAACAATATATAATGCTGGTACATGGATGCTTTTTTGCCTTGATTTATAAAAAAATAGTTTTTGGCTGTTTTTCTCTTCTTAATCTGAAACAGTAAATATTGTTTAAAACTAGCATTATGTTTCTACTTAGAATATGTAGGTAACCTATTCCAACTCTATAGGTACATCCATTATATCCTCAGGTATTTTGAAAATGTTAGTACACTAGTTCTTTCACGGCCGTGCCATGAATTTTTCTGCAGGCTGCATTGGTCCATCATGAGATTCATGAGTCATATACCCATACCTATACAGTGTAACATAACACTAGTAATATTTGAAGCGGTGGTTTAGTTAGACCATTCAACTGAACTGAACCACTTTCACCATGGAGACGAAGTCTGAAAAAAGAAGAATCAGATGTCCTATACATTTCAGTCGAGTAAATGACAGATTCAAAACCATGCCTTCAAATATTACTTCGGTGTTTTCTTACAACCAGGAGTGCGATTTTTGAATCTCATTTGGTGAGTTCAGCAGTTGAAAATGTCAAAATTACTATGGAGATACGGATCTTTCTACGGCTGATTTGACTTTCAAAAATCTCACTCCTGAAGTATGATTTTTGAAAGTCAAATCAGCAGTAGAAAGATGCATATCTCCAGAGTAATTTTGACATTTCCAACTGCTGAACTCAGCGAATGAGACCCAAAAATCGCACTCCTGTATTTTAACCGGATTGAAGCCTAAAAGCCTTATACTTATATAGTATGTTTTCAGTGAGATGTAGCTACTAGGAGAAAAGGGGCCCGCTCTCAGATATTTCTTATAGAGCGTTTACTGTCACCTGGTTTTGATACTTGTTTGTGATGTGAGTTCAAGAAGTGTAGAGAAGTGTGAGTGGCTCCAATTTGAAATCGCGATCAAGCACGACTTCAACATTAACAATATAGGTAACTAGGTATTGGTACTTGGTTCCATTTAATCCACTTTATGACTTTTGATACCCATAACTATTCCTCGTAACTAGGTAGGTACCTTACCCATCATCTTCAGTCGCCTATCTAGATTTAGACCAACTTATAAATATTGTGTACCTACTTATCTGGAGAATCGGACTCGGGTTTACTTCACCAACCAAGAACTACTTTTGATTCAGTAGCCTTGATTAGAAATACCTTTTATGTACATGTCATCTCAGCCAGATTGCAGATCTTACAATTCTCATACAGAAACATAACTGAAAACCACTGAAAACATTTAATTCATTCACGAAAATTAGTTACGATAATCAAAAAGATACCTCTTGACTTGTCGTTGACTTTATCGAAGTTATAGCAGTTTGACAGCTGTCAAATTCAATTCATCGAGCACTGACAGCGTGCACTAGAGTACCGTTCGATCGACCGAGGTGTCAAACTAATGTCGGGCGTTCGATAGTTCGGTGCAATCTCGATTAGAGTACCAAATACAACGAAAATGTGTTCGTAATTACGAAGTTCGAGTCCCGGAGTAGACCCCCTGATTCCTATGTTTGATCGCACGATCGCTCGATCGCGCGTCGAAAATAGAACAATTCGATCGCATCGCATGATCGCACGATCGCACGATCATTTTCATCGGACGGACGCATGATCGCGCGTGCGATGGCAATAGGACAGCGCCTAAGTATGTGAGTATACCCGGTGACAGCGTTTTAGTTCTAATAAATGCCAGTGCGCTACAGACTATTGGCTGTTTCACTCGCTATCCCTAATTCTTATATTCATCAGTCATCAAACACTATGCTACTAGTGAGCACATACATAAGTTACATAACAGACGTTTTCTTATTTTTCCATCAACTCCGATAGTGTGAACTAAAATGTGCCTAAGTATGTGAGTATACCCGGTGACAGCGTTTTAGTTCTAATAAATGCCAGTGCGCTACAGACTATTGGCTGTTTCACTCGCTATCCCTAATTCTTATATTCATCAGTCATCAAACACTGACATAAGTGTTTCGAATTTTGTATAAAATGATCACGGTCTGAAAAGGTTTCGTAGCCCTGCTTCTGTGATCTTCTTTTTTTCGTCTTTAATAAAAATGGAGTATAGTTAATTTCTTTTTTTTTAGAACAATAGCCCACCCCTCATAGATGTAAGAGGTTTAACGATTACAATATTTAGTAAAATATCCCACCCCTCTAAAAAATAGTTATTTAAATAAATAGCCCACCCCACAAAGTTGGTTAGTTAGTTAGTACCTCACTCTTCGTAGTTGATTAGAGTTCCGAATAGAATTTTAGTAAAATAGCCCCCCCAAAGATGGTTCGAGTTTTGATTAACATTTTAAGTAAGTAAAATATCGCACCCCCTCAAACATGGTTATTCAAATAAATATCCCACCCCTCAAAGGTAGTTAGAGTTTCGACTATTTCTAGTAGTAAAGTTATTAATATTAAAATAAAATTGCCCACCCCGCAACTATGGTTAGACTTAGACTTTTGATCAAAATTTTTAGTCATTTCTATAATTATTGGTTTTAATTTCGATATAGATAATTGTACCTAATTACTAATTTAAAACGATTCATATTAAATAATGATAGTCATCATTACCTACTGGAATCCAATTCAAGCGCATGTAGGTATTCAATAAGCAGACTATGCAGTTTACTTATACAATGACGCTATGCGATGTACCTACTTAGTATTACAATTGCGCACTCAGCACTTTATTTTATCAGACAAAATTTTAGAAAATCTAAGAATATTATAAAAAGCTCTTTCAAACGTCATTAAATTGACGGTTGCTGATAACGAGCAAATACGTATCAGATACTTATCGTATACGCTCATCTTTCCTAATTTTTCACCTTTTTGTGTGAAAAAGCTCAAGATGTAGCAAGCGAAAGAAATACATTAGAAAAAATTAGGTATACCTATCTATCACTATGTTGTTCATAAAATTAAAGCTTTTCTGGATCAGGAGAAATAATTAATTTGGATACTTATTAGAAATTATAACATTATAAGTATAGATACATAGTACTTAGATCCCTTCTTAATTTTCTATTCCTATAGACTACATAATTTCCTACAACTAACAAAAGTAATTATAATTTCCTCTTCCTTACCCTGTTATGGCATCCAACTCCCAGGAATATGTGTATAATAGAGGCTGAATGCCCGAAGTATACCTACATAATCTGAAGATTGGACATCAGTTCCTACAAATCGCAACGTGGCTGCATAATTATATCGAATCATCCATCTAGGGAAGATCATGGACCACAATACCGAATACAAAATTCAAGGACTACCTACCAATACCAATAGAGTTAACCACCTAATATTCCACGGCCAAAATCAACAGATAAAGAATAACGAAGTTCAATTCAACCACAGTCGATGTCACATACCTACTTGCAGAACATTCAAAAATAATTACTTATTTGTAATTAGCAAGGCAAGATATCCTATTACAAAGTGAATCCGTCTATTTCCTTGTACAGTATTGAATTACAGAGTACATTTGCACTGATCGCTACCTATTTCATACGCCAAAGAAAGGCATACAAATTGAACATAAAGAATCCAGACGCGACATTTGCAGTAGACATCAGCAAATAGTCGCTCATCTTCGGGAGGGAGATGTTATGTATGGCTCCTACCAATACCTGCTCCGTCAGCTCTATGAACTTGCAGCCGCTGTGGAAGTGCGCGAGGCATGTCACACAACGTGACCGCTGACCTCATTCTAGTTTTAATATTATATAGTGTCACTTTTCGGCCCAGCGTACCTAACTTCGGTCGCATCCAAATTCCTAGTTTAAGACTTTTATTGTTAAATGTAAATATAATTTAGTACCAATCTCTTCTCGTCTTCATTTCACCTCCACTGTAGCCACCCACTATAATTGGTTGCTGCTTTTTTATAATTTATTAATAATAAATGATTAAATAACTCGTTAAATAAAAATAAATGATACTATCTGAGTCGTTTTTATAAAACCTCATAATTTATTACACATTTGACTTCAGTCAAAACTTCTATACATTTTAAGGTATTTTTTCAAGGGAGAGCGGCGGTTGTCCTTTCAATTTCATTATGTTTTCAAAAAATTTCTTTTCTAAAGTACTTCTCTCTATTTCAATCAATCAATCAATTATACTTCATTTTACACCGAAAGACATAGTACCGGTGCTGCCACCTTAGCGCTTACAGGGCTAGATCCAGCGCTTTTTTTGGTATGTTTAGCGCCGTATCTAAGAATTTAGCGCCTTTCGGAGAATCTAGAGCTTTTTTAGCTCTTGATAAACCATCATTACTTGTAAACCAAATTAAAGATTGAAAAATTCAGTCTCGGGCGGGACTTGAACCCGCACCCTTCCAAACCGGGGAAGTGCGTTATCCAATTTCGCTACCGAGCCCACTAGCCAGAGAACGAATTTTTCAATCTGTTGCGTCTTGAGGGGACGTGAGCGACATCTACTGGCAGTTATTACACACTAGCAATAGCACTAGCACTAGCTTTTTCAATCTTTAATTTGGTTTAAAATAGCACAACATGGCTGTAACATATGTTTAAAATCAATAATATTTGAAATCATTATGTTGGTTATGTTATTTTGTTGTTGTCATTATATTTGTTTTAATATGCTATATTTTGTGTTTTTTGATTGGAATATGATAAATATTGATAGCATGTTGTGGTCAAAACAAGTCCATAGAGCGTACAGTATTCGAGAGATTCAAATACGAACGCTTATTTAAAGTGTTATCATTAATTTTATAAGCGACTTACGAATTGACCGACTTAAATTGACTAAAAAATTTGTTTCGGAAAGGCTCATAAGACGATTTAGGGAACTTTAAAGGACTTTTTATGTGATATGAATTTAGCGCCGATTCTAGCGCTTTTTAAAGCCGCAAAAATTTTTGGAATCTAGTTTTTTTTTCACAGTTTTAGCTCCCAATCGATTTTTTGAGGTGGCAGCCGGCAGTAGGTACTAACCTTTATAAAGAGTAAATATAAAGAATGGAGAATATTTATCCCTGTTCCATAGATCTAAAATGATATTTTTAACATAGAATAAACAACATCTAAAAGCCACTTTATCATTGTCCTAGGCGTCTGGAAGAGAGTGCACAAGGATCTTGATAGATGCGAATTGCAAAAATATATCACATTTCTTTAAAACATTGCCTCGTAAAATTGTGCACAGGATAATGATATTCATATGTGTGTTGCCTAGGAGGGCAGGAGGTGGGCCTTATCCAAAGAATTTGCTTAGTATACCTATGTAGGTATACTAAGCAAAAATTTTGTAAAAAAGAAAAAAAAAATTTTAGGAAATAAATCTTCTTTGAAAAGTTCATCAGTTATGCCTGTTCTGAATTGAATATAACTTCCTAAAAATTAATATTTTATAATGGTTATTAAAAAAAATACCTACCATTGTAAAATACATTATTTTATTGTTCTAGGAACTCAGATAGAGATCATTAAATGTTCTGCTACATATCTACAAAGTAGGTGATAAAAAGTAATTAAGTAAGTATAATATTTTTTATTTTTAGAAACTAGGTTCACACAGCGACCGATCAAGCTATATAAAAACCGAAATAAGCTGGCCGCGCGTAGGTCGAGTAACTTATTATCTACGAGCTTTTTACCCGCGACTTTGTCCGCATAAATTATATACCAGATTTTAAGTCAGATGATAAGCTATCAAACAAAAAAAATCATCAAAATCGGTTCAGTAGTTTTTGCGTGATACTCGAACAAACAAACACCCAAACAAACAAACAAACAAATAAGCAAACTAACAAACAAACAAACAGACAGACAAAAAATCCAAAAATTTGTGATTTGGAATCAGGGACAGGTAAAAACCATGTCTTCGTTGTAAATATCTTCAATGTACAGACACACTTGATGATGATGATGAAACGTATTTAAAATATAACCAGACTTCGTTTGTATGGAGCACGCTCCGAATTATATCCCCCTAATATGTTGGTTTTGTACCTATAACTTGATGTCGCGCCGTGTTAACATAAATCATTTAAAGGATCTAAAACTTTGCGTCATATAAACACAGTTTTTTCCTGCTCCTTTAATTTCTTGGACATACATCGGCTTATCGCAAGAAGTCATTAACGTCAAAAAGTCACTAAGTACCGCTGTCCATACTACTGAGTTCACTGCGACGAGTACCACTGTACTCTTCGCAAAAAAAGCAAAATTCATTATCTGGATAGTTCTTCAAATTTCACCTTTATGCTTATATCGCAAGAAACGTCAAAAAGTCACTAAATACGGCTGACCATACTTCAGAGTTCTCCGCGACGAGTAGGTATATTATAAGCAAAGATCATTATCTGGATAGTACTTCAAATTACGCCTTTATGACCTATGTATAAAGTCCATAACACTACAGACAAAAACATTATGCCAAAATTAATTTTTTGTTTTCTCGGGTTTGACAAAATAGTAGTTAATGACTTCTTGCGATAAGCCGACTCAGCCGATTCAATCGATTTTTGAGTAGGTATGTTGTAGGTAAAATCAATATAATAGTTAATAATATGTAGGTACTATTGTTAACGAATCTTATGGTAAAATGTAAATCAAGTTGTTAAAGATATTTGATGTGAACTGTACTGTCAACTTTGCCTACAGGTAGCTTAAAGGAAGCTTGCAGGTGATTGAACAATGCCATTTATTTAATACATTTTGACGTAACAGACATTGTGGAATATTAGACGAATGTAAATCAGGCGTTTGAAGATTCGAGTTGAGTAAAATCTTTGTCCGCGCTATTATTATAAAGCTCAATTCACATTACGACGGGCGGGCGACCAAAATGTCTGGTCTTGACAATGTTGAACTATGTAATTCAATACTGTATTTTTACTGTGTTTTTAAAGATGTGATTTGTAGAGTTTCTGGCCGCATCTTTTCTGCAACGGAACACGTTCCGACGCGGTGGTAGAGTCAAAAATGACGTCAGAAAGCTATCCATGTGATATTATTAACATGTTGATTGATTGATTGATTGTATAATTATACTCACAACTATAAGTATTATTGTCCCAAGTACGCAGAGTTGAGCTTAAATATAGGTAATTATTCAGAAGATTCACAATTCACTAACAAGTCCCAAACTCTATACAGTGTGATAGGTGATCCCAGCCACTTGTAATGGACAATGGACTCAATACAATACCTACGCGCCTCGAAATTGAAGCATATTTTATATCTCCTCACTTATGGTAGGTTTAGACGATGACAATTTCGAGGCGCCTATTTTTTTGCACGAAAAAAAAACACGTCACGCTTTCGTTTACACGCTGCTAATTTCCAGCGCCAATTTGTTGGCATGCCAATGGATTTGCTAGAGAAAACCGTGCTAACGATTAGCACGACGTGTTTACACGAGTCTAAAAATTAGTAAGGGGGACGCGGGCGGAGGTCACAAGCGACGCGTGCTTTTTTCCTTGCCTTTTTCCGTGCCGTAAAATTATCGTGCCAAAAGTGTTTTTTTTCAGGCTCCGCAGAATTGGCGCCGCGAAATTGTCATCGTCTAAACCTACCATTACAATACATCTCGTGCGTCTAACATCTTTCCCATATTATGTCTCTACACATCGCACGCCTTGCCGGTCCATTCATTTGCAAGCCAACAGGTCGTTGGCTGCTTTCTGTTTTTATTACAAAATATAAAAATATTAAATACGTAGATAGGTAATCTCTATATCGACAGGAAAATAATAATAACCAATAGAGTAGGAGGGGATGTGAATAAAGTTGTATGCTCTACATAGAATACTTTAGGTACAATACATAGTTACTTCAAAATAATAAAAACATATCTTATTTTGAGACCTACATGCTTCATAATCATAAATGATAATGTTATATTGTTTTCATTGCCTATATTGCTTAATTTTCCAAAAATTTTCGTTGTTATACATAGGTATTAGGTACCTTAAAATAAAAATATGTTTTATTATCAGGACCCACAAGCTTTATAATCATAAATGATAATATTATATTGTTTTTTTTTTCTTACTATTGCTTAATTTTCCAAAAACCTTTGTTGTTTCTACTATAAATAAACATTTAAAATTAAAAAAAATACTTACTTCAAAATATATCCCTCGATTCCGATACTCTATTCCTAATTTAACCGCATGACAGCTCTAAAACAACACACAAAGTTCAACATTTCTTAAATTATCAATCAAATCATGTTCATAATTTTTATATGAAAAGTTCTTATTGGTATAAATAACGCTACGAGGTCTCGCGATTGGTAAACAACCTCCGCGGCGACTCGCCCGGTCGCGATGCGATTACATTCACGACTGATTCGCAAGCAGAACCGAACGTTTTGTTCGCACTTTACGCGTGTACATAAACTTACAGGTAATAGAATCTTATTTACACTTACTCTGAAATTGGTGCGTTGATAGAATATTAAGTCTTACGTTTATATTGTAGCCTTAGGTAAATGAAGTTACTGGAAAGACATCCAAAATTACAAAATCCACATAATTTTTGGCACCCAATGAAAAATGACATGTTGTATGACAAGGTACAGTTTTTAAAGAACTTTAGAAAAAGGTACAGTTTTTTTGGTCCCACTTTTTGAGCTTGATTTACATTTCTTCTATACATTCTTATTCGTCTTCGTCCCAAATCTGTTTATTTTGTTTTTGATTAATTTATGATAAAGTGGCCGGATCTCAAAAGACAAGGAAATGTCGGTTAGTGACATCTTTGGCTAAGTGGGACGAAAGTTGTTGAAAATTAATTTTAACTTTCCAATTTCTGTATAGTAAAAAAAATTGGTACTTAAACAAACTGCGGTTTAGGTTTTTAGGGTTCCGAAGTCAACAAGGAACCTTATAGTTTCGCCATGTCCGTCCGTCTGTCCGTCCGTCCGTCCGTCTGTCCGCGGCTTAGCTCAGAGACGCTTAGTACTGGAAAGCTATAATTTAGCATGGGTATATATATATATTAATCACGCCGACAAAGTTTTTTTTTAATTATCAATTTTTAATTTTTTTTTATGGTACCTCCCCTACACGCGAAGTGGGGAGGATCGTTGGATAGGTCTTTTAAAAATATTATGGGTTTGGAAAACCATTTTTCGATTTAGGGATTCGTTAGCGAAATATTAAGCTTTAAAGCGAAAATTTTGGTTAGACTCAAGTCGTCGAAAAAACCTCCTTCTAAGTCCATATTATATTGTGACGGGCAACTACGGAACCCTATCCTGCGCGTGGTCCGACACGCACTTGGCCAGGTATTGATAATACTTTACCTTCTATAAGCATTCGTAGCGTAGAAGCAGCACCCCTTTATTTCGTGAATGAATCTGCATACTCACAACCATAATCACTACAAGGTTAGTCAGAAACTTTGCCGCAACTCCCGACGTCCTTTTGAAACGTGCATTGCACGATCAATTTCATTAGCAAAGGTATGTACTAGACTTTATCCATGACTTCGTTCGCACGGGATACGTGAGATAAATTTTTTTTAGCCGTGCATGATGAAGATGGTTGTAGCTAGGCTTATTTCTGGCTTTTCTGGAGTCAATCAAGTTGTTGATACATGCATTTTTGAGCCCTTGAGATTTTGTCGCCCCCTTATCTTCATAATCTTAGATCAAAATCTTATAATAAGGGGGCCAGACCTTCACAAAAAATTACTCGATATTATTTAGCACAGCTATATTCTGGTTGTGATCTTTTGGTTAGTCCATGTAAAAATTGAAACTTAGAGCGAGCGAAGCTAGCTCGATTTCTCTCCTTAATACGAATAGGTTGGAGCCAGAGGTTTTTACGTACATGTTCAAGTAACCAAAGTAAAAGCTATGGATCGAGAGAAGCCAACTTGACATTTTTAGCACCACGTCTTCTACAAATTATTTATAGACATTTGCCCCCTCAGCCAATTTTTAAAACGTTTGAATTTATTGTTTTTGAATTAAAAAAAATTATAAATCTTGCCAATATAATTTTGAAAGAAGACCTATGTTTTTCCTAAAATAAGCCCTATACTGTTGTTCTCTACAGGGTGAAATTGATATCATTGGCATCCTTTTAAACTAAGAGCTGAACAACTTTCACTATGGGAGCAAACCAATCGGAGCAACTAAAAAATCAGTTGTCCCATACTAAACTGCAATGCCTACTCGACTCAAATGTATGCAACAGCTGTTTTTTTTTTGCTTCGATCGGTTTGCTCCCATAGTAAAAGTTGTTCAGTTTGATGGGTAGACTCTTAGTTTAAAAGGATGCCAATGATATCAATTTCACCCTGTATACAGTTATTAAAGTGCGCGGTGTTCGGGAAATTAAAATACTAAGAGGTGTCCCACAAAACGTCCACATCTTCTCGTAAAAAAGCTATCGTTTTACTGAGAACCTCCGACCTGACTGTGACTTGGAAATCCCTTTGCCTTTCCGTATAGAAGAATTTTATTAAACAACAAGTAAAAAAAATTCACACATTTCGTGCCTCACACGACTAACGAGCACATTGGAAATGAATCTACGGAATTCGAAAAATATTGTCTCAAAAAGGTTAGGCTACAGTCTACAGGGCAAACCCTTAACCCGATCATCTTTGTTTTAGGCTCAAATTGTAGCTGACTAAATTTTCCAGATGAGTTTTGCTCAAATTTTTTACTTATATCATTCTTCGTTTCCAAAATATCGAGCGCCAAAATCAAAAATTCTGTTTTTTTTTTTTCACTATTTCTGCCCAATAGTAGATTGTTAACCAAGGGATGAAAGTGACCCATTTCACACGAGATGTTTGGCGCCCCGAACGAAGGTGAGGGGCGCCCATAGTTCGAGTGTGAAATGGGTACTTTCACCCGAGTTAAACACTCTGCTTTTCATCACGATTACGAGGAAATTAACCAAAACCAGATAATGCAAAATCAATTTCTGAATTGATATTCGCTCGATGAATTCATTTTAGGCTACGTTTCAAAACGTTTGAAAATCACTCGGGGACCAATAGGAAGTAGAAAAAAAACATACGAAGATTGTGGATGCTAGAGTGACACAGATATACTTCCCTAGTGATTTTTACACGTTTTGAAAAAGATCCGCAAAATTTGCAACATGTGGCTTTCCCTCCGTTTTTTTTTTTTCAAGTTTTTTTCTTTTTCGCGCAAGGCTGCATTCCGAACCTACGCCCCAGGTGCACCCCGACCGCAAATTTTCGCACCAACGCCGTTCAGGAGTGCGATTTTTGAACATTATACGAGCGACTCGGCAGTCGAAAATGTCATAATTACTACGAGATTATGCATCTTTCTACTGCCGATTCGCTCATAAGATGTTCAAAAATCGCACTTCAGAGCCTCAGTGAAAAACGTTCTACCATAGTGCGAGTTGAAAAAACAACCGCACCCAAAAGTCCTGAACGCAGTCTTGCGAAAAAAAGAAAAACCTTTTTTTTTAAACTAGCCTGTTTTTTAAATTAGGTAAGTACTTTTTCTTCACCTGTTTCTTCATGCAGAAAACAAAATGCATATAACTTATACAAAAGTATCGAAATGTTACAAATTATTGTTATTATTACTAAATTCAAATGTTTCTGTTTATAATAATTATAAAAATTAATAATTTTAATATAATGTTATCGAAGTGTGGCTGTATAGGTTTCTGCCTTTGCTCAGTATAGACGTAGATTTTTTTTAATTACTTTTCCGCCCTAGGGAAGAAATGTATCACTTTCAACCCGCTTCTTAGATAAACAATAACCTACTTTCAGAGTATGAGTGATGAAAAGATTTTTTTTGGTTTCGGCCATAGCTTTTTTCGTTTTTGACTTTCGCGAATAATTATTTTTGCACCTTACAGCTCTCGTAAATACGCGTCTTTCGAGTCTTTTTTGAATATAATAATATCTAATGAACGAAAAGACATTTCCAATATCAAAAGCCTTTCCAAGACCTATATTCTATATATTCTATAATTTCGAATAATTTCTTAGACAATTTAATAGTATCTATGGACGCGTAACGCGTGTCATTCTCCTATCAAAATTTTCTGCCACTTTTTGCGGGGGGCGAGGTAACATGAAATCCGCATCTTTGGATTTTATTCCCTATAACTTTTGATTCTAATTTTGAATGTTAAAAATCATGAAAAGTAGTCTCGTGTGAACGTTCAAAATTATTGTTTCGCTATTATAGGCTGTCTCGTTTAGTAATAAGGTATAAAATTGGGTGTAAATGTGCAAGATTAATTGATCTAATACCGTGGCAGAGGGGAAATGCTACCGCAAGGCCAGTCCTTACTATTAAATTGTCTAAGAATAATTTGTTTTTGTTAATAGTTATTTTTAGTGTTTGTTTTAATTTTTCTTGCTTGCATTTTTTTTATACTATTGTTCGCCCATGTGGCAGGACATAGCCGAAATCTTTTATTTTCTATGTACAACATCTATTAATTTACCTAAAATCCACAATAAATACATTTTCATTTTCATTCATTTCATTTTCATTTCTACGAAAATCACCTTCCATCGCCTTTCAAACAAAATGTCACTGGCACAAACTGATGGAATTATGAACTTATCAGGTCATAAATTTTATTAGTGAAACCAGTTATTTTCCATTAAACGCACCGCACCTTGTAGTCGTTAATAATGAATAAAAACAGTTAGGGAAAGCTGTAGCCTCTCCAGATAACAACTAATTGAATTTCAAAGCTAGATCGCGACAACAGACAACACTGTTGAGTGCTGAGTTGTTTTGCTCTTGTTTTTCTCGTACCTATCTAATACGATTAACTTGTACTTTGTTTCAGATAGCATTCTAATTTTAAGCCTATTATTGAAACACAAAAACAGATATTTGAAACATTGACTCCGTTATAAAAAGAAGCCGTTTCCTCATCACAATAATGTTAAATATTTCTCAATAATGAAAACCTAAAAAACCCAGAAACCAACTTACCACAAAAGCCTAATAGCAATTTTTTTTATAATAATACTTTTAAAAAGTATTATTATAAAAAAAATTGCTATTAGGCTTTTGTGGTAAGTTGGTTTCTGGGTTTTTTAGGTTTTCATTATTGATTATACCTTACGGAATAGAGTAAGTGACATGAGTTGTCAAATGTAACCGTTTTTGGACATTTTTTGGAGTCCTCGGCAGGGTAAAAATTCGATTTCTGTGTATAATTCTCAATCTAACGTGAAATCGTGAATAATTTAATGAAACAGTGTTAGTATATTTCACAAAATTATCTACGATTTCACTTTAGATTCACGATTATTCACAGAAACCGAATTTTTACCAGGACTCCAAATCCCCAAAAACGGTTCTATTGCCTCGCGTCACGTATCTCTTTCTATTATACAGTGATGCCGCTATGTACATCTCGCTCTCTCAGCTGTCACTGTCTCTCTTACGTAGTATAATACCTTTATGCTTTTATAGGTTCCAAACATTAAACTTTTAAGAATATCGAAATAAAAATGTAGAAGTGGCCGTTTTTAGTGTTCTTTAGTTACCAAAAATGGCAAAACCGAACACTTATTTTCCTATTTTTTTATTTCTTATTTCGACGGCCCGGTAGCACCGTCGGTAGTGAACCTGCCTGCTGTGCCGAGGGTCGCGGGTTCAAATCCCGTAAGGGACTAATATTTTTATGATGAATATTAATATTTGTACCCGAGTCATGGATGTTTGTATCTATACAATATGTATTCTATATCGTTGTCTAGTCATCATATTACAAGTCCAGGCTAGATTCTGGTACTTTAAATGTGACTAGATAATTTGTGTGTCATTGTCCAAGATATTTTATTTATTAAAGTAAATTGTATCTAATCTAAACTATTATAAAACTGTAACAGAAGTGTGTCTGTACATTGAAGATATTTACAAAAAAAAAATTACGATATGGTTTTTAGATGTCCCTGATTCCAAATCGCCAATTTTTGGATTTTTTGTCTGTCTGTTTGTTTGTTTGTTTGTTTGTTTGTTCGTTTGTTTGTTTGTACGAGTATCACGCAAAAACTACTGAACCGATTTTGATGAAACTTTTTTTGTTTGATAGCTTATTATCTGACTTAAAATCTGGTATATAATTTATGCGGACGAAGTCGCGGGTAAAAGCTCGTAAAATTAAAATTGTGTTACGGTTTATGTAGTATGTTTGAGTAGCACTTTTTCAATATAGGTTACAGTAATAATTATAGTACTCTGTGATATAGGTTTCTTAATTAAGAAATATTAAATACAAGGTATCGTTATTACAAACCTGTCAGAATTAAATAAAAATCAGCTGTCTGTTACATTTGAGTCGTGTAGGTATTGCAGTTTAGTATAAATAAATAAATAAATATCTTGGACAATGTCACACAAATTATCATTAAAAAAACAAAAAAAAATAACACAAAAAAAACACAAAAAAACACAAAAAACACACACAAAAAAAAAACACAAACACACAAATTATTATTATTTAGTATGGAGCAGCTGATTTATTTTCTCTTATAGATTTGCTCCCGTAGCCAAAGTTGTTCAGTTTGGTAGGTAGAGTGTGGGTTAAATGTTAATGATACTTTTCCAAACACTCTGTATACCTAGTGATGAGAGGCCACTGAAGGATAAAAGGAATCTTAAAAATGTTTTGAATACTTTCCGGAAAAAACACCAAATATAAATAAAAACGAGCTTTTACCCGCGACTTCGTCCGCATAAATTATATACCAGATTTTAAGTCAGATGATAAGGTATCAAACAAAAAAAGTTTCATCAAAATCGGTTCAGTAGTTTTTGCGTGATACTCGAACAAACATACACCCAAACAAACAAACAAACAGACAGACAAAAAATTCAAAAATTGGTGATTTGGAATCAGGGACATCTAAAAATCATATCGTAATCTTTTTTTTGTATATATCTTCAATGTACAGACACACTTCTGTTACAGTTTTATAATAGTTTAGATGAGAATTACTTTGAACGCTAATATGTAGTAAAAAAAGGGGTCTGAAAATCCGTTTAATTAATCTTCGTATAAAGCGGAGCACAGAAAATTACAGGGTGTAACAAAACACCCTTGTAATACTTAAGGGGGTGCTTTATACCATCAAACTGAACAACTTTCACTATGGAGCCAACATCGAAATCGCGAAAAAAAAACTGCAGTACCGTCTCGGCTCAAATGTACGGGATGGCAGATTTTTTTTTTTTTTCTCGACGTTGCTCCATAGTAAAAGTTGTTCAGATTGATGGTATGAAGCACCCCCTTAAGTATTACTAGGGTGTTTTGCTACACCCTGTACAAGAGGGATTAGAAATGCAAAGTAGTGCTTTTGCTACTGAGGCGACTGTCGCCACTTGTCTTCCCACTCACGCTGCTACAACTACTTATGCCATCTCGCTCGCACCACACTTCGCGCCTTACGATGTTATGCAAATCATTGCATAACCGTGTGGCACGCGTTCCACGCTGGTTCCACGCCTCTTTGCACTTCTCACCCCTCATGTTCTGTGAACACTTGACTCTAACAAAAAATTTCACTTTGAAGCTCAATATTTCGCTATTTTAAAGATCTATCTAACGATACCCCACAAAATGGGATAGACGAGAAAAAAACACAGCTTTCTAATACTAAGCATCTCTGAGCTAAAGTCGTGGACAGATGGACGGAAGGACATGGGAAGGACATGGCGAAATTATAAGGGTTCCTTGTTGACTTCGGTACCCTAAATATTCAACAACAACAAAAATTGTATTCTCCCTCTTTTTTTTTAATTTGCAACCACCTTATTAAAATACTATAGCCTATGTCACTCTCACTATTTTTACAAACATACATACATACATACGCTCGAAAAACATAACCCTCCTTCTGGCGCAGTCGGGTAAAAAACGTGTGACGCTTGATTAAATAAATTAGTCGTAAATGTTGTTCAATACAAAACATTTACAAAATGTAACTGTACCTACAAATATCTTTGAATTGTAACATGATTTAATTTTTGGAATTGAACAGTCTCTCTGTTATATTATTATTCATTAATTAATTTAATTTCGCTTCCATCGGTTTTGCGAATGAGTTTACAAAACGGAAAACAATGAACCCCCGTCAAATAATAAAATGAAATTAAATGAAATGAAATGCTGAGTGAAAGCACTTCACCTGGAAATGTGTTCGTTACAAAATGAATGAATACAATGGTACTTAGATACAAGGTGTTACAAAAATACAAATAAACATTCGAGGGGGTGGTTAAGACCATCAAACTGAACAACTTTCACTATACGACCAATATCGAAATCGCGAAAAAAAAAAACCGATGTTCCATCATCATCATCATATCAGCCGATAGACGTCCACTGCTGGACATCCTCTGCTGGAGCCTCCCTCAAAATGGGGAGATTTGCCATAATCGCCATGATACGATGCATTTACGATGTTCCATACTAATTAAACTACAGATAAATAAATAACGCTCACAGGCACATACATTGTAATGATCCCAAGAAAGCACTATTAATAGGCTGTTTATTATGGAAACCATACAACAACGGCACAAACATGTAAACATCCATGACCGAACCGGGATTCGAACCCAGGACCCTGGTTTGGCAGTCCGGCGTGGTAACCATTACACCAACCGGGTCGTCAATCTACTCGATCTACTCGAGTTAAATGTATATGGGACAAAAATTTTTTTTTCGCTATTTCGATGTTGGTCTTATAGTAAAAGTTGTTCAGTTTGATGGTCTCAAGTTCTCAACAACCCCCATAAAAGTTTGAAATGTTTATTTTTACTTTTGTAACACCTACCGAATAATTTTTTTTACCGTTCCGAAACTTTCAAGGGTGGTTCAGACCATCAAAGTGAACAACTTGTACCTACCATCAAAGCAAACCTTTATTCCTAAAAAAACAGCTGTCTCATACATTTGAGTCGAGTAGGCATTGCAGTTTAGTATGGAACAGCTGATTTTTTTTTGCTATTTCATGTTTGCTCCAATAGAAAAAGTTGTTTAGTTTGATGGTCTGAACTAGGTACCCCTGAAAGTTAAGGAACAGAAAAAAACCATTTACGTACCTACCTACTTGATTTAATATCAAAATAAAATGTGTAGACTTACCTATACTCTTAGACAGTTTAGTAGTAAGGACTGGCCTTGCGGTAGCATTTCCCCTCTGCCACGGTATGAGAATAATTGATCCTGTGCATTTACACTCAATTTTATACCTTATCACTAAACGAGACAGCCTATAATTGCGAAACAATAATTTTGAACTTAGAACGTTTGGGGTTCACACGAGACTACTTTTTATGATTTTTAACATTCAAAATTAGAATCTAAAGTTATGAGGAATAAAATCCAAAGTTGCGAATTTCATGTTACCTCGCCCCCCGCAAAAAGTGGCAGAAAATTTAGATAGGAGAACACGCGAACACGCGCACACGCGTTACGCGTCCATACTATTTAATTGTCTAAGCCTATACTCGATTTAGTAATCAAGCAGCCATTAAGTAGGTTATTTATAACATAATTATAGTGTACCCACGGTGTACCATCCTAGTAAAAAATAAATACCTAAGTATTTCACTACTCATATAATCAATTTTCTTTATTTCTTTCTAAGTACCTAACTTATAGTTAAAAAGACAGTAAATTTAAAAAAATTGCATGATTCTAATCACGGATAATGTCGGTGCTGTTCTCTTATTATACATAATTTCCTATAAACAGGTAAATACATCACTCACATCCACAACAGGCTTCGACAAAGAAAATATATCACTCAGATCCACAACTCGTTTCATCAACAAATACATCCTGTATATCTACAACAAGCTTCGTCAATTTCTATATCAAAATTAAAAAAGGGGGACCTACAAACTATAAACCTCCTCCAAAGCCTCTCCCTGAGGGACGGTTCCAAGAACGCTGTCAGCATTCCCCCTCCTCTCAATCGCCTAGCTTATGCGCTGACGAAGTTAACTGCCAGCCCTCTTATCACCAGTGGTCTCTGTATAAACATAGATTTGTTTTTCTTTGTATTTTAATTACAACGAACCTCAAGCCTGCTTATGCCTATCATTTTGTCATTTTTTTTTTTTTTTTTTTTTTTATGTTCGTTAGGTAAACATTTGACCCCAATCTCACCTGATGTTGAGTGATGATGAGGCCGAAGATGTAGCATGCTTACCTAGAAAGATGCCTATTCACTCTTGCCTTGAAGAGGCCCAGGTTGTATTGCTCAGGGAACAGGTCCGCAGGCAGTGCGTTCCACTCCTTAGCCGTGCGCATTATAAAAGAAGAAGCAAACTTCTTCGTGCGAATTGCTGGTAGGTCAACGACATAAGGGTGGAAACCCAGCCTGCGTCTCGTCCCCCGCAGATGAAAGGGAGACGGAGGTATTAAATCGTGTAATTCCGTCGCACACTCTCCGAAATGTATCCTATAAAAAACAGATAGACAGCATGGCATGACAGCAGTCATGAGCATTAATTGTTATAATATTGTTTTCTTTCACCTTGTTGGCGATGCTAAACACTATATGCTTATGTATAAATAAAATAAAATACAGTATGTAAACTAAGTAACTAACTAAAGGCAAACCTTTTAAACTAATAGTCTACCCATCAAACTGAACAACTTTCACTATGGGAGCAAGTTTAAAAGTTTTGCCTTTAGTTAGTTTACATACTGTATAGTATACCTACCTATAGGTATTGCTGTATAGAAATTAAAGCCCCTAGCGCCTATCACCTCCCTCGGGGTGGTTAGAAACATAGCTACAACTACAACTATGAACTTTTCCCCTAGGCCTACAAAGCCCTCAGTATTTCATAAAATGTGTAAACCAGTTTCAGAACATTTCGTGGAAAACCTTTATCTTAATTTATAACGTTGGTTTAATAGCTTTCCCGTGCACTTAAAATTGGGTCCGGCCATTGTTCCATTACGTACTCGGGATTGTTTTAACTGTGGTAAATAAAATAGGTAGGTACTTCGAAAATATTAACTACATTTTACGACAGCTCAGCAGCACTTGTAATGCAGGCATAGCTATTTAAAAGGATATAAGTACGCCGTTAGCGCGCTCCATACGGAACTACCAAGGTATTTGAAAATAAAATGTTTAAACACATCTAAAAACCTATTTATCGGGGGGCACGGCCAAAGTCGAGCGCGAAGCAAACACTGCCGTACCATCCTTTACTGGAACCATTTCGCCGCATTATCAGGCCCCTATTTGAGAACCTCTGGATAAGACCACAACGCAGAAATTTTCGTCATCCAGTAAGCTACAATCATATACTTAAAATCCAAAATTTCAAGTCTGTAGGTCATTTAGTTCCGAAGTTAAGCGAAAGCAAAGTTTCGCTTAATTTTATGACGCTCACTCACTCATGATCATCAGAATAGAACTAGCACGTTCCATAAACTCAGAGAGCTGAAATTTGGTACAGAGTTATAATTTAATGGCTACATAAAGGGAAACTATAAAAACTAGGATAATCGAAGATCTGGAGTACCTGGTGAGTCACCAGTGGTGACCCTGATTAGAAAACACAAGAGCCCAACATCTAATAAAATACAAATACAATACAAAAACTTTATTTTCTCCACAAAAGGTTTACATGTACGTTGCACAATATATATATGATTGAAGGTGCTGGGTGGTGGGACTGGTGCTTGGTAAGTATGCATGTTTGCACACACATACCTGTACTTCAAGTCACCAGGTCTACCCACTCCCTCCAGTATAATATAAGGACATAGTTGTGTACAGAAGGACTTAGAATTACAATTACAATTTCTTACTTAATTAACTTATAGTTATAGGAAACAGAAAGTTAGATAGGTGCATGCCTGTGTGTATATATATATGTGTGTGTGTGTGTGTGTGTGTGTGTGTGTGTTGAGAATACCCTCTGTGAGTTAGTTTATACTCCAATCGGATGTATCCATCCTCAGCAGGTTAGTCGTCGTGCGTCGTCTGTCAGTCAGTCAGTCAGTCACGGGACTATTTTATTTGAAGTCTCAGTAGGTAAATACATTAATCAGATAAGTCATGACAAAAATTTCACCAGGGAAAATTGTGGACTGAGTAAGTAACTACAAGGAAAAATATAATAATTAACTATTTAGATCCGTCAGCATGTGTCAAAGAGTGATTCGGTTTCGTTATAGTTTAGAGTTAATAACCAATCTCTTATCTTCCCCCTGCATTGGTACCTGGTCATTTTATGTATGTAATCATGTAAACTTGCCTTATTGTATAGAAAATTCCCTAAAAAACAGAAGTGTCTTTGAGCAAATGACGTCCGGAATAATTCAGGGGGGCACACTAAATCAGTGCGTCTCCTATGGGAGATCAGGCTTCGGTCGTAGTGCATCAGACTATGTTTTCTTAAAATGACTTGGGCGATGAATGATGAGCTGCTTGTTTATCTCTAAAAAGTAATCTAGACAAAGTCGTGCCAAGTCTAAGGTTCCTTACTGCGATTTCTTTAGCCGTTGAAGGATACACAAGGGTACAAAACCAGGTGCTCCATGACACCATAGCTCCATCGAGACTTTGCTAGTTTTTTACAGAATGTTTTTGGTGGGATTATCTATCTCTGTCTTTAGTCAAATCGTTAAATTGTAAAAGTAGTACTAGTAATTTCCACACAGAGACTAGGTACTTTGCTAATAATGTGATGATATTATAGTGTTTAAAAATGTAACTGACTTTAATATTTTGTTTTTGTTTTAATGACTAGTATATTTGTGCAATAAATTACATAGGTAAGGATAAATAATGAAATATATATAATTGACTTTAATTGAATTTAATTGGTTAAATACTGTAAAAGAAATGTTAACACCCTTGCACCAGGTAGGTATCTACACCCGCACCATTTGGCCAGCAGTGGGCCCGAATAGAAGCCGAGGATAAAAACGGAAAAGTTCAATCACAGTGCCCTATGCCAGAATCTATAGATATACTAGAGTACTACTGGACTACTACTGTTTGTTCCGGTAGCGGTGGAGACGGCGGGTACGTGGGGGACGGAGGCAAAGAAATTTATTAACGAGATTGGCCGACGGCTACGACAGAAAGGTCTGGACTGCCGGTCTGGGTCGTATCTCGTCCAAAGGATATCACTGGCTATCCAGAGAGGTAATGCAGCCAGCATCATGGGTACCTTTGGGCGGGATATGGTGCGGGGCGGTTTATTTGATTAGATTAAGTTGTTTGACGACGCATGTGCGGATTTATTTATTGTATTGACGATGCTTGTTGCAGAATGTTCCCGTATTTGTGGGTCGGACGACGCTACTTCTGGCAGAAAAAATTAGATTTTTAGTGTAGCATGCATGACGAAACGTGTTGTGGATTGTTTCCTATGTACCAATTTGCGCGATATAATGAAACAAAATCCTCAATCTTGAAGATAGAGCACAATAAAATTAAGACAGAGGAAGCCCATACTAATCACATCCCTGTAATCTGAGGCTTTCGTGCTCTCGAGCATAGAATAGAATAGAGAAAACTGGGTACCTAAGTACTTAAAATAGAAATGGCATCTAAAATTTTGTTATGTTTTGGTGAAACTGCTATTATGCTAAAAAATTACAAACCACGGTATTGAGAAAAGAAATCTGCACCTAATTTATCTTGAGATCTTTTCTGCGTAGGTTAGATTAATAGCCTGCAGAATCCCACTGCAGGGCAAAGACATCCTTTCATGACTATAAGAGTCCAAAACAGAAACCACAAACGCGCTTCAAATTGAAGCGGTATTCGTATAGCGGTATTCGGTATTTTTTTAATTAAAAAGCGCAACACGTATTTCTTTTGGTTTGTTCTTTATTCTAAGGCATAAGGGAATTTAATTTAACTATTAAATTAACAATAATTAATGATCCAGAAGTGCGATTTTTCAAAATCATCCGAGCGACTTGGCAGTAGAAAATGTCAAAATTACTATTATGAATCTTTCTACTGCCAAGTCGCTCGTATGATTTTCAAAAATCGCTCTTCAGGCCCTGTACCCGACTTTCGATTTTCGATATAATCGCGACCGTTTCAATCTGAACTTCATTGTAATAGAGTTAACATTGGAACGAAAAGGTTCACGCGATTGCGAAGTTCGAATGTCCGAGACTCCGGGTATATAGGCTGACTGATATATGTATAGGCTGACTTCCCAAATCGTAAATGTTTTACTTAATGCAAGGCAGACCGCATCGTCTGGTAACTTCTAGGCTACGAAAATGGTTAGGTATTATCTATTCAGTAATGAATGTTTATGTAATACCATTAATGTCATCATGTTACATAACAAGTCCGATTTTATAAGGTAAACACTTCAGTTGTAGAACCACAATTTATACCTAGGTATTATGTATCTGTAGTACCTAGTAGGCAGGTGGTGTGGTGATATAACACATCAACGATATAATTTATTTCCACAACATACAATTTTACAAAATCATTATATCATTTTAAAGATCATAGATCAGGTAAGTTGACGTATTAAGTATACTGTAAAGCTATGCGATTTTTCAGTGTTAGTTGTAATAAAAAAATTTGCTGCTCAATTTCATACATTTGAGTCGAGTAGGCATTGCACTTTAGCACAGTATAAGGTAGTACTAGTATTTATTCTGTGGTATAAGAAAGAGTATCTAGTGCTATAGTATGGAACTGATGGAACAGCAGTTTTTTCTTGCGATTTCATGTTTTGCTCCCATAGTAAAAGCTGTCCAGTTTCATGGTCTGAACTGAACCACTCCTTAAAATTTAGCTAAATATTTTATTATCAGCCTGTATATCACTTCATTTGGTATTTATAATCGTACGCGTTTTTTTTTCAGCGCTTATTTCACAAAGCTGTACTGCACCTCATCATATCAGCCAATGAACGTCCACTGCTGGACATAAGCCTCCCCCAAAATGGGGGGATTTGCCATAATCGCCACGCTTGGCAGGCGGGTTGGCGATCGCAGTTGGATTGAATGTGTGTACTCAGAGGATGCTGCTGCCCATCCTCCGGTAGATCCCTTAGTCGCCTTTTACGACACCCCCGGGATGAAATGGGGTGGTGCTATTCTTAGCCGACACCACACGGCATGTACTGCAACTATCTATATTTAATAGGATGTTTGGTAGTTAGACGCGTTTCTTTCAAGGGGATGATCAGACCATCAAACTGAACAACTTTCACCAAATCAAATTGGAAATCGCGAAAAAAAAATCTGCTTTTCCATACAAAACTGCAGTACTACCCAAACGACTGTTTGAAACAGCTGTATGGCACTTCTAAACTATTTGTAGTCTACACTAATATTATAAAGAGGAAAGATTTGTACCTATTTTTGTATGTTTGTATGTTTGTAATGAATAGGCTCAAAAAGTACTGGGCCGATTTAAAAAATTCTTTCACGATTAGAAAGCTGCATTCACCCTGAGTAACATAGGCTATATTTATTGCTAGAAAAGATTAGACGTCCACCCGTGCGAAGCCGGGACGGGCCGCTAGTATTATATATTCTGTGAAAGCCAATCCGTCTGCGTGCTTATCCTGTAGAATCTACAGATCTCTGTAACGACTAACGAGGCCCAAGTGATCCAACACGAGTTGACTTCGCCACTCGATTGCCTATTTATTATCTATGGTAGGGGCAGTATACTTCACTATAATATGTAGGTATGTAGATTGCCAATTTTAAGCGTTCCTTTCGCTGGCACTCTTATTATGGACAAAACGTAGTACCACGAAGCTGCAAAACTTTTAACGACAAATCTACTGTTCACAACATAGATCTATTATTATTAATTATAGCGGCCAGTCCCGGCTTCGCACGGGTGGACGTCTAATCTTTTCTAGCAATAAATATAGCCTATGTTACTCAGGGTGAATGCAGCTTTCTAATGGTGAAATAATTTTTTAAATCGGCCCAGTACTTTTTGAGCCTATTCATTACAAACATACAAACATACAAAAATAGGTACAAATCTTTCCTCTTTATAATATTAGTGTAGATTAAGAGGCTATGTAAAAAAATAGGATTCTTCAAAGCTCCATATATCATGCATGAAGTACTAACAGTATGAGTATAATTTGCGGATATGTGTAAATTGAACATATAATTGAAGTTTTGATTAGAGCCAAAACACGATTAAGACAAATTTTCTCGATAGAAAAACAAGCCAAAGTAGCCTCCGTTTTTTGTCTATAAACGCTTGTAACTGCTAAACTGTGAATAATAGAAACATGAACTTGATTTAAAAAAAAGAGATTGCTATTATCTAAGTTTTGATTAGAGCAGAATTGAACTTACATGAATAGTACAATCACAATTAAATAAAGATTGTTTTTTCGCTTAATTCGTTCCAGGCGCGCGCGCCGCCCCATCTCTTTCTCTCGCATCTGGCAGTAATATAAGCTATCACACGCCCGTTTCGCTTAAATTATTTTTCGACATAGGCCCTTAACCCGCTTATAATACCTTAGCTTCACCTGTGTCGTAACTAACAAACTAAGTAGGTATGTATCTAGGAAGTCGATTTTAGCCTACCTGTGTTTGTCGTATCGATTTGAAAGTTTGCAAGCATATATTATTCGGATGACAATACAATAATTTTGAGCCATCGAGCTGATCTGAAGATGGAGCCAGGAGGTAGATAGTGGTTGACTAGTCTTAATTGTACTTTTTACTGACAAAAGCGTGTTTTTTAGGTTTTTGAAACTAAGTATTTAACTTATATTTTGATTCGTTCTAGTCCATAAAAAGTAGTATAGAGCGAATGACTGTTTTAAATAGCTGTTTCTCAGAATGCGACTGCATTATTTGTTTCTCACATTGTTAATTGACATCCCGGTAGCACAGTCGGTAGTGAACCTGCCTGCTGTGCCGAGGGTCGCGGGTTCGAATCCCGTAAGGGACAAATATTTGTATGATGAATATGAATATTTGTACCCGAGTCATGGATGTTTGTATCTATATATGTATTCTATATCGTTGTCTAGTCATCATAATACAAGTCCAGGCTAGATTCTGGTACTTTAAATGTGGCTAGATAATTTGTGTGACATTGTCCAAGATATTTAATTAAATAACACCGTTTTTGGAAAAGAAGTGAAGGGAGAAGGGAAGGGAAGAAGGGAAGTGATATTTATAGGTGGAGATTTGTAATTAATTAGCTTACAGTTATTTAAGGATGTGTTTACTATGCAATCAATGCTGTAAATCTTCCTAAGAATAATAAAAATAAAATAAAAATGTAATCGACATCAATCAAGATTCAAGAACAAGTTTACTGACGTCTTTGCTGCGCTCACACCAAAAAAAAACATTTTTGGTAAGTAGGTAGGTGTAATCCATCAGAATCTTTAATCCATAAAGCGTAGACTACTAATAATTTGCATTAAATATGATGATGAGAGCGTCGGTGGCGCGTTGCGGACAGGTATGGACTCCCAATTATGGGGGTCCGGGTTCGAATCCGCACGGACAACATGCCATGTACCAATGAGTTTTTCTAACTTATGTACGTAAAAACGACTGCTCTCAAACGGTGAAGGAAAACATCGTGAGGAAACCTGCATACACTGAAGAAGAAATTCTGATGTGTATGTGAAGTCTACCAACCCGCATTGGGCACGCGTGGTGGACTAATGCCCATACACCCTCCTTGAGGGTAGGCCTGTGCCCTGCAGTGGGACGTTTATAGTACTTATAGGCTGATGATGATGAAATATGATGATCGATATACAGGGTTGCCTACTTCCTTTTTAACCTAGACTTATTATTTTTGGTGCACATAAAAATGTGGTAGTAGGTATAGTCCGAGATCCGACCGTAAAATTATGCACCTATTTCATAGGCGAACGAAATGTGATTCTGGTGTATTACACAGGGGTTAATTCAACGCCGCCAAGTTGCCTAGAAAAATCTTGCCGCAAGTACCTTTTTAACCGACTTAAAAAAAGGAGGAGGTTCTATGTTCGGCTGTATGTATTTTTTTTTATGTATGTTCACCGATATTTTCGTCAATTGTGAACCAATTTTAAAAATCCTTTTTTTTTTTGAAAGGGTATTTAACTCCCGAGGTGGTCCCATTTTAATATTGTGATTATCTGATGACGCACTTCGGAGCTACATGATATAACTCCTCAAAAGTTGACAGCAAATCGTCTGCGATTGAACCTTTTGCTTCTTTTCAATGTACCCTTTGCGTTTTTAAGTGATATCTGAGTCGAAATAACATATTTAATCAATAAAAATTACGAAATAAAAAAATTTTAACAAAAAAAATAAAAACCGACTTCAGAAGTAAAAAAGTACAAAATAATATTTCAGCGTATGAATTTTGAAATTGTTTTGTTGGAGTCAGCGTCAAGCCAAGCCAAAAAATTACTGCAAGGCCATTCGCGAATCGTACCTACCGGCTTGACAGCGACTTCGACAAAACAAATTAATTTTCTTATAGATTCGAACGTAAAATTCATAAGCTGAAATATTATTTTGTACTTTTTTACTTCTGAAGTCGGTTTTTATTTTTTTTGTTAAAATTTTTCCATTATTATTTTTGGTATAACTTTTACCACGTGTCTGTTCGGGAAGTGAATGAGGTGCGATCGGAAGGAGACTGATCTAAAGTACTGGAAAAACTAGGGTTGCCAGGTTCAAAGAAGTATTTTTTAACAGCACACAGATCCATAAGGATCCCCTAGGAAAGAAAGATGCCCTAAGGTATCTGTGGATCTCAATCTGTGCTGTCAAGTACCTACCATCGAATTTCACCAACGCTCCTCGAGTTAACGCACCTTATCAAAGAAGGCGGATATTCTAAATTGCGCTCTCAATCATAATTCACTTGATAGCTATGATGTAACACTACACTATTGCTCTACAATGTACTGCAATGTATGCTATAAATAAAGCCGATGTTCAAGTAACGAAGTACTAAATAGCAAGTAGATAAGTATATAGTACTAAAATAAAAACAAAAAATTTCAAAAATTCTTACAATTTTTAAAAAAAAGCCGCACCTTTGCCCGGTTTATGTAGTATGCCAAAAAATCCTAAATATATCATAGAAAAATAACATATAAGGAAATAAGGCTCAATTGTGCGATAGCTGAGTTATCACCGATTTTAAAGTCGACTCCATACAAATTTTCCACAATAAAATTATATCTGGGCCGTTTGCACTTATATTCAGTAAATTTTATATTTTTAAGTATGTACTTAGCCTGCCAAAGCATATCCAAACAAAAAAAATTACACTTAAAAAATCAAATGAAAATGTCTATGAAAGTCGAATTTCAGCCCACTGTGCGATGCCGTGCACAAAGAAAAGTCAATGTCAGTGCAGGCGCGGGGTGCGCAGGGGGTGCTTGCTTTTTTAGCTCTGAAATTTGTGAGATGCCTAGTACGATGAAGAGTGTACTACCTTTGTCAAGTATAAATCTCGAGGATGTAACGATGAAGTATAATTTGGCTTTATTTACAACAAATGGGGTAAAATAGTGACAGTGAAATAATAATTATAAATAAAGTGACTTTAAACACTAGCACAATGTTTTTTTTATATAAAAATGATTAAAAAATAATAAAGCATTATAAAATAAACTGATGCCTGCAATAAGTTTCTAGTGTTCCATAAATACCCAATAGCGAGCTGGTGTTTCAAGAGATAGACATACTTTTTGTTACCATCAGCTGCAAGGCTTAGGAGTCGGGAGTCGGTTTAGAAGATAGTCGTTCAAAGGTCGACCTTTGAACGACTGTATCTCCTAAACTGACTCCTACGCCTTGCAGCTGATCCTAAAGGTGGACTTCCGATGCTAGCGGCCGACGCGTCTGACGCGCGCGGCTCGCGGCCGACGGCCGATGCGGCCATACTAGTTACTATGAAAACGTATGGCGCCGCTTCCGATGCCATAGGCCGATGTCTATCGCATCGGCCGCGGCCGCGCGCGGCTATGCTCTGACGTCACGCAGAACAAAAATGTTTGCCAGAAATATTACGAAGTTTTTACCGAAAATTTGCTTAATTTTTACTATTTTATTTGTATTTTATTATCTGCAAGGTCGCTCATCCACGTTGCGATAACACCATCTATCGAGCCACTTGAAAGTACTTTTTCTTTTTTCGGAAAATCTCTCTTGCCTACATAATTATTAGCTAGACAGCGATCCATGTACAGGTTAAAAAGCCAAGGGTCTAATTACTCCCAAAAATGTATTTTATCATAAACCCTGTAAAAAAATGCATTCATATATTCTCTCTTCTGTATTGTATTCTCTAAACTGCTTTAAACCTATCAATCTGTCAATCAATCAAATATTCTTTATTAAAATATGTATTGGTTTTTTTGTTTGTGTTTTTATGTTTTTGTTTAAACACCGAAACATAAAAACGTACTCTAAATTTCGTCAGTCGCAGACCTCACTTCCGAGGTCAGCGACTGACGCGTGCCTATTGTGCAGAGTGTTATCACTTCGGGGTATTTTCCCGGAAATTTTGGGTATGTTTTTATGTTTTGGTGTTTACACAAAAACATTAAAATACAAACAAAAAAACCAATATATATTTTAATGAAGAATATTTGACTGATTGATAGGTTTAGATAATTTTTGAATGCTATTTTTTACCAGATTTTTTATAAAATACATTTTTGGAGTAATTTAATTACACAGGGATGCGTTGCGTCCCCTTGGCTTTTTAACCTGTATATGGATCGCTGTCTAACTAATAATTATGAAAGCAAGAGAAATTTTCCGAAAATCATTAAAAAAAGAAAAAGTTGTTTCAAGTGGCACGATAGATGGTGTTGAAGCGACCTTGAAGATAATAAAATACAAATAAAATAGTAAAAAATTAAGCAAATTTTCGGTAAAAACTCGGTAATATTTCTGGCAAACATTCTTGTTCTGCGTGACGTCAGAGCATAGCCGTGCGCGGCCGCGGCCGATGCGATAGACATCGGCCGCGCGCGTCTGACGCGCGCGTCAGTCACTGGCATCGGAAGCGGCGCCATACGTTTTCATAGTAACTAGTACTGTCGCATCGGCCGTCGGCCGCGAGCCGCGCGCGTCAGACGCGTCGGCCGCTAGCATCGGAAGTCCACCTTAAACCAACTGACAGAACGGGTGTCTATCAGAAGGACCTTTTCGCTGAAAGACAATTCACGTTGGATGACATGAAAGCAAGGTACCTAGATAGCCGAAAGACAATTCAGCTACATGACATAAAAGCAGAGTACCCAGTCAGCAGACAGTCAACTCAGCCGAATGACATAAAAGCAGAATTAGCTAGTAGCAAAACGTCTGGAATTGTGAATAGTCTGTACCTATGTTTAGATTACCTTATTAGTAGGGATGCAACGATTACGAAGCGGTGCATCGTTTTGCATCTGTAATCGTAATAATCACGATTAATAACGATGCAATGCACCGTAGTAAGAATCGTACGATTATTAAATCGAATTGAAAACGTCAAATGGATTGCACTTGTTGACAAATACCAGACCTGAATACTAGATTCTAGAGCCAAAAAACAACTTTAAAAAAAATCGGATCTCTCGCTGCCATTTTAGCTCATTTGGAGCTAAATCTGTTTTTTGTCAGATTTAACTCCGTTTTTTTTTTATTCTACTGATTCCTATGATTTGATTCTCGGTTTGACGTAAGTAAGGAATGCATTCTCGCTCTCGCGATATCTCGTTCACATTTTAAAAGATTAATCTCCCACGTAAATCGGACGAGATATCGCTTGATTAACGAGATTATATACAGGGTGTAACAAAACACCCTAGTAATACTTAAGGGGGTTGGTATAGACCATGGAACTGAACAACTTTCACTATGGAGCCAAAATCGAGAAAAAAAAATCTGCTGTCCCATACATTTTAGTCGAGTCGGTACTGCAGTTTTTTATGGGACAGCAGATCTTTTTTATTTTTTCTCGGTGTTGGCTCCATAGCGAAAGTTTTTTCAGTTTGATGGTCTGAAGCACCCTCTTAAGTATTACTAGGGTGTATTGTTACACCATGTAGAATCACGTTTACTTTTTTTTTTATTGTGTTTTTCAAAGCAAATTGGCCTCTACGCATCCTAAGCCTTTGACTTCTATCTCAAATTAGTAGAAAAATAATAAAATGTTGGAATTTTTTAAAGTTTTTTTTTGTGATTTATCTTTCATTGGAATGCAAAGAAACACTATAAAAACACATTCTGAGTATAATCTCAACAAAATTTGTTTAAATAATCGTAATGCATCGGTTATCGTAATAAATAACGATTAATATCGTAATCGTAATCGTAATCGTAATGGCCGAATCGTTGCATCCCTACTTATTAGCCGGAAGTCAAATTAGTTGGATGACAAAAACACACAATGAGATAGTTTGTACTGTTCGCATAGCTACAGTGCATATTACAATAATAACTGCATATTCATGCATAAACTTTTACAAAAAAATAAAAACCGACTTCAAAAGTAAAAAAGTGAAAAATAATATTTCAGCCTATGACTTTTACGTTCGAATCTATAATTTTTTTTTCTAACCTATTTCATCCCTCTGCTGGGCAAAGGCCTCCCCTTTAATCTTCCAACCATCTCTATCTTGGGCAAGCTCTGGCCACTTGTCGTCAAAAGCATCCAAGAAAATTAATTTGTTTTATCGAAGTCGCTGTCAAGCCGGTACGATTCGCGACTGGGCTTGCAGTAATTTATTGGCTTGGCTTGACACCGACTCCAATAAAACAAATTAATTTTCTTGGATGCTTTTGACGACAAGTGGCCAGAGCTTGCCCAGGATAGAGATGGTTGGAAGATTAAAGGGGAGGCCTTTGCCCAGCAGAGGGATGAAAGAGGTTAGAAAAAAAAAATTATAGATTCGAACGTAAAAGTCATAGGCTGAAATATTATTTTTCACTTTTTTACTTTTGAAGTCGGTTTTTATTTTTTTTAGGAACCATACCAGACCTTTGAACGGCTGTAACTCCTAAACCGACTGGAGTTATGCAGGCAGGTCCATCCACATCACAGAGATGCTCTACACCCCATAAACACTGAATCAGCCTTGCAGCTGATGATAACAAAAAGAACGTCTATCTCTTATACCTAATATACCGGGTATAATTACAGGGTGTTTGGTAGAACGATGTAGATATTTTCTGAGCTGATTGAGGGCACCTTTATGATAATTTTAAACCACATATAGTATTATGACAAGTTTCAAGGCGGATAAAACTGATTGAGGTACTAACTTGTATTTTATGGACCTCTAACCGCCCCAATTCGGTTAATAAACAAAAAAAACGAACTTTTGATAATAGCTTAAAAACTATGATACTTGTCATAATACTATATGTGGTTTAAAATGTTCATAAAGGTGCCCTCAATCAGCTCAGAAAATATCTACATCGTTCTACCAAACACCCTGTATATTATAACGGGTATATATCCTCATAAGAGGGCTTCTAGGATGGAGGACCTTTTGAATGACGTATACTGACGTCTCTTAACATACCTTATGAAATATTGTAATCTTTCAACCCAGAAAAACTTTATTATTAAATACCTTACCCTCATTTTTCTGATGGATATTGCGTACCCTAGTTTTTGCATGTTCCGAACGAATACTTTTCAATGAATTTTTTTGGCATATCATACCTACCTGCTATTAGTGACAACAGGTATTTAGCTCGTATAAGAGTTATTTTATTACTTGACCTTACAATATTAATTGATAGGTAAATCTTAAAGTCCTATCGGTTTGCTCCCATAGTAAAAGTTGCTCAGTTTGATGGGTTGACTCTAACCCATCAAACTGAGCAACTTTTGCTATGGGAGCAAACCGATCAGACCTTTAGATTTACCTACCAATTAATATTGTAAGATCAAGTAATAAAAGGATGCTATAATGGTTTCAATTTCACCCTATACAGATTTTAGAAAACTCTATAAGTATCGATTCTAATATTGATAAATACCTACCTAATCTTCAGTTTTAATAAATATCTGTACCTAATTAGAATCAATATCACTACCATAGTCTAAAAAAACAAGGTCTTCTATTCCCAGAGTGACACAAGCCTACGTCGCAAAAAAATAGCCGCTAAACATGGTAAAAGGGTATGATGACGTAGGCTTGTGTCAGTCACGTGGTCAGTCATTTGATCGGAAGAGAATACCAGGCGCAGTATATTATTGTACCATGATCACTACCTACTACTAGTATAAAACAAAGTAGCTTCCCGCTGTCTGTCCCTATGTATACTTAGATCTTTAAAACTACGCAACGGATTTTGATGCTGTTTTTAGGGTTCCGTACCCAAAGGGTGAAAACGGGAAGCCCTATTACTAAGCCTACGTTGTCCGTCCGTCTGTCCGTCCGTCCGTCCGTCTGTCCGTCTGTCCGTCTGTCCGTCTGTCCGTCTGTCCGTCTGTCCGTCTGTCCGTCTGTCCGTCTGTCCGTCTGTCCGTCTGTCCGTCCGTCCGTCTGTCCTACCTATTTAGGAATGTAACTTTTGAACCGTAATAGCTAGATACTTGAAACTTTCTCAGATTATGCGTTATTACGGCGGATTTATTAACAAATAATAAAAATGTCAAATAGTTAAAAATTGAGGGGGGTTCTTAACAAGAAACTAGTTTTTATCAACGTTTTTTCTTCACGCTCTATCGTAAAAACGGTAATACATACAAGAGTCAAACTTAGTGTGATTATAGAGCAAACTCTACAGAATAACAACAAATACTAAAAACCAGTCAAGTGTGAGTCGGTCTTGCGCTAAAGGTCCCGGACAAAAAAAGTTTTTTTTTCTAAATTAATAATGTTGTGTTCTGTGGTGGTGTGGTACGGAACCCTCGGTGCGCGAGTAACCCGACTCGCACTTGACCGGTTTTATTTATGTATTAATAAATATCGCTACTGATACCACAATAGCATTTTATTAAAAATTATTATGATGTCCTTTATTTTCATCCTATATCCTTTATTTAATCTTATCAAATCCTTTAAAACATAAAATGGGAGCTGGCAACCCTACTCCCATAATGAGTTATTCCCTTTGCAGCGAGTTCCTACCTAAAACTTGATGAGTAGACTCTTAGTTTAAAAGGATGCTAATCATAATGGTTTCAGTTTCACCCAATACAGAGTGTAACAAAACACCCTAGTAATACTTAAGGGGGTGCTGCAAACCATCAAACTGAACAACTTTCACATGGAGCGAACATCGAAATCGTGAAAAAAACCGCTCTTTCATACAAAACTGCAATACCGTCTCGACTCAAATGTGTGGGACGGCAGATTTTTTTAAATTTTCTCGACGTTGGCTCCATAGTGAAAGAAAGTTGTTCAGATTGATGGTCAGAAGCACCCCCTTACGTATTACTAGGGTGTCTTGTTACACCCTGTATAGGTACTAAAGAAAGTCTATTTTTATACTTCGTATGTACTCGAAATTTATTGTTAGTAGGTAAAAGGTATGTTTGCCTTTCACCTTGTTTTCGTGTAGATGCACGGCTGCACGAAGACGTTAACAGAAAATTTATTCGTGTTAATTTAGTACACGTCTTTTGTCTCAACAGGAACACGAAATGCTCTAACTTTGCACATTTCACCATCAACAACACATTCACATTCACATTTCACGAACAAGACATTTTAAAACGACAGTTGAAACTCACTTTTATTTCTTATTCGAGTCGTAGTTTCGAACTAAACTATTGTCTAGTAAATTTAGAACTTGTTACTTTATTGCTAGTTGTTACCACTATGAATAAAGCTTTTTAAAAAACTAATATTTTGTTACAATATAAAAGTTAAAGGTGACTTTATACACCACTAGTTTTTAATTACTAACATAACTTTAAGGGTGTATTCAGCCATGAATCTAAACAACTTTCCCAAAGAAACATGGGTCGAAAAACGAGAAATTTTTTTGGACCTCCCATAGAAAATCGATCGGCCGATCCGCACTTTTGTATGGAAGGTCCAAAAAAAATTCTCATTTTTCGACCCATGTTTCTTTGGGAAAGTTGTTTAGATTCATGGTCTGAATACACCCTTTAAGTTATGTTAGTAATTAAAAACTAGTGGTGTATACGCGAGATGAAATAGGCGAGATATTTTTTCAGTCAATCTGTTCTCGATAACAGAGATATCTCGAAATTCCCTCGTGGAAAATTTTATGTACGTATGCGGGTTCGAGGAAAGTGACGTCCTTTTCCTTTCGAGATATGTGGAGATATTGTTTCAGTCTTTCTATTCTGTATAACAGAGATATCGAATTTCAATGCAAGCCCGTAGCCCGTAGCCGTAGCCCGTAGCTACGGCTATGGCTCTAGCCCGTGGCCGGATTAGCCGGTGGCAGGATTTCTATGCGGGAGGGGTCTACGATATTTTCCGAGAGTACGATATTTTCAGAGAAGGTACTTAAAATTTTTCTTGTTAGGTTTCATATAAATGATGAAAATGGTGGTACGATTTCGTGAACTTCGGTTTTCAATAAGCCACAGGCGTTACACGCTATTTTAGTGCCTGAAATCTGACTCGAAGAAGAATTTACAAAACTACTCGTATATGCCTCAACCAAGTGCTAGAAAAGTATAAGAAACATCTATTGTCAAAAAAAAACATGTTTGCGGCAAAATAATTAGGATACCAGGAGTGCAATTTTTGAAACTCATTCTTCGAACTCAGCAGTTGAAAATGTCAATATTAGTATGGAGACGTGCATCTTTCTACTGCTGATTTGACATTAAAAAATCATACTCCAGGATTGCGATTTTTGAAAGTCAAATCAGCAGTAGAAAGACGCGTATCTCCATACATTTTCAACTGCTGAGTTCAACGTATGAGATAAAAAAATCGCACTCCTGGGTGTCTACCTGAAAATAAATGTTGTTTTAATTAACGTTATTTTATGATTATGGTGATGATGATTGGATATCAAATCATGTCAGGTTATGATATTTACCTACCAAACCCATAATTCACTATTATACAAAGTATCGTATCTTTCTTTATTATCTTACTTCACACAAATGTTGTTGTTTATGCTGCCTGTTAGCCTCGAGTCGAGTGTGAGAAAGCTATGTTGTTATGCGCACGGTTTAAATCTAATAAGATAGTTATTAAGTTGATTTGATATAGCGACAAACTACATTAACTAATTGTGAAAGTTACTAAAGTGAGTGCTAAATACTCGAAAGTGATATAAATTCCACATAGTTTGGCACCACTGGATGTGTGATTTTCACAAATCCTCGATGTTTGGATATTCAAGACTCAATGACGCATAAACTGCTGAACGATTTGGATTAACTTTCGCACACAGATAGAATGTTTTCTGGATCAGCACATAGGATACCTGGGTACTTTATTAAAGTCAACGGAGACCAAATCACGGGCAATACTCGCAAGGCATATTATCTCTGAAGCTGTTCTAAGAATAAGTGTTTCTTAAGTTGTATTATAGGTAATGTTGTAAATATCCCAATTTATTAAATAAAATATAAAGAAGTGCGACCTGTTTATGAAATAAAAAACTTGTTTCTAAAGTAAGTGTTAGTAAGTATAAGTAAGTGTTCTTTCTGAAATTCACAACAGCCTTAAAAGAAGAATGGCAGATTTGGACCCAGCCATTTTTTTTACGAAAACTAAAAGTCATTCAGGACGGCGGTCATAATTATTATAAACAGAAAAAATTAAGGCATTTTTTAAAAAACTTCCACATCTCCAGATGTCCGGATTCAAAAGTCGAAATCACTAGTAAAATAGACAAATCATCCAAAAAGCAGTAGCAAAACGCTACCACGACAGCTATTTTCTCACTGAGGTATTTTTTGGTCGTTACGGAACGTATTTGGGTTGGTTGAAACTGGTAGTGTGTGTGATTTCGTTGTATTCCATCATCGTAATACTGTACTTTCATCGTGAATTTTCATTAAAATAAACACAATGAATGCGTAGAAGATTGAGTGGACTATCTAATAAGATAGATTATGAGTTTCACACACTTGATACAAAAGGTATCATAAGGAGAAATACCTTGCCCCGAACTTCTACAGGTTACAACCAATTATTTTTTTTGTTAGTTTTGTTTCACTCTACACGTATTACTAAGTTTCATTCATAAGTCTGGGTCTCAAATTATATGGCCATCCGCCAAACTTCTTTCGTTACTATTTGGGATGGAGTATAGTCACGGAATATATAAGAGTTTACGTATAGTTATTAATAAAGCAGTCTCAAACTCAGCAGCGGGCGCGGGCGCTACAAATTAGTTTATTAAATGTGACTTTTGTAACTAATTGATCTCAATAGTAAGGTTACTATGAACTAGGTACTACAATACTCGCAACATGATTCGGCAGGATTCGGGATTCGATTATTAACAGAAGCTATTTGCATACTGAACCAGCAAACTTTGTATGCATGGATATTGCCATATTATTCTACGCATGTTCACTCTGCTCCAAACTTCGACTTCGCCTTGAGATTAATGTACCCCAGTGTATTTACTTCGACGTAGAGAGGCTGTTAAAGGAAAATAAACAAAGAAAGCTGTAATGTAAAGGAAAATACATAATTGACATACTTAATTAATTGCTAACGCTTCATTGTGAATTAAGTTTTTGGGTTAGACAGTGTTACAGATTTTGAGCAGAAACTAGGCTTAGATCAAAGTAAAATTAATGGATACCCGAACATTTTAAAACAGAAAAATGAGGCAAAACAATTGACAGTTTTACTTCGAATATGTACCGAGATGACAGACCAAGTGCCCTAGTTTGTATTGAAGTGCGCTAATCGTTGCATGCTTCAACTTACAGCGCTTTGGGCCTATCCATTAATTTTACTTTGATCTAAGGGTATAGGTACTTTTCATATTTCAACGATCCAATCCAGGTAAGGTGATAAGGTCACAGATCATTTAATGGTTACTGTAAGGTGTCGCGTTGAAGGGTCTGTAGGTGGTCGCGTATCATCGGTTGCCCCCTCCCCGGCCTACAACGAGGCTCCGATTGTATGAGGCAAGATTGTGATTTTTTCGAAAAAACAAAAAAAAAAGAAAATCGTAAAATGTTAGCGTATTATACAGGGTGTAACAAAACACCCTAGTAATACTTAAGGGGGTGCTTCAGACCATCAAACTGAACAACTTTCATTATGGAGCCAACATCGAAATCGCGAAAAAAAAATCCGCTCTTTCATACAAAACTGCAGTATCGTCTCGACTCGAATGTATGGGACGGCAATTTTTTATTATTTTTTCTCGACGTTGGTCGGAAGCACCACTTTAAGTATTACTAGGGTGTTTTGTTACACCCTGTATAGTTGACGTATAGTTATGGAACTCATCTCGATTTGTTTCGCATAATCTCTAGATTAATATGGTAACATTAGCTATACCTCATCTAAACGGAGTGGCGCGTAATCGCAGTTGGCGCACATCATCGTGTCTTGGTAAAATATGTTGGGATTTATATTTTCGTACGAATTATCTTAGACGTTTCTATACGCACGCATTGCTTTACCTACATATTGTGCCGTTTTAACCGGAAAAAAGAATCTTAGTTTAAAAGTCAAAACGGTGATATTTTTTTAAATTTATTCATAATAACTGTTGCCCGCGACTCCGTCTGCGTAGAACTCAAAAAAGTATCCTATGTGTTAAGCCAGAACATATTCTATCTGTGTGCCAAATTTCATCCAAATCCATTCAGTAGTTTTTACGTGAAAGAGTAACAAACATCCATCCATCCATCCATACTTACAAACTTTCGCGTTTATAATATTAGTAGGATTCCGTTTGCATTTTTACCAAATCTATCGTCTCATTGCTATAATAAATTAAATAATGTATTTAGAGTGTAATACCATCAATAAACGTTACCGGTGGGCCTACAAAAAATTGACTCCTTTTTGTCAAACCAAATACACGGTCTATACTCTACATTTACTATATAGGCACAAATTAAAGAGTTAACTACTACCTACTATTAGTAATCTAAACTATTATAAAACTGTAGGGGAGACCAGCCTAAAACGGGTAGCCCGCCCAAAACGGGTCTTTTAATATGTAAATTACAAGCATTAGTGTGAATGTCTAAATGCAGACTGGCGACCCGAACGTCGACCATTAACAGGCAGTCGGCTCGCCACTGTGACGTAAACGTTTTCAAGGTAAGAAAAAAAATTAAGTTTTTTGCTGTTTTCAGTAAAAAAAATCGAACTATATTAGTTTTGACTACTCGAATATGGCGTAAAATATGTTTTCCTAAGTTTTTGTAGTTTTATTGTGGATTCCTTTGGATTTAACGAATAAGAAATCAGATTGAAAAGTACAACGTTGCTTTATTCAGTGACCGGATGACAGATAGAAGAATGACATACATCGACCAGAGAGCACGGATTAGAAGCATAGAAAATGATATGGTTGCGTTCTCAATTACACTTTAACACTCCCCTTAGAACGTAAACCCATTTTCGTTAAACAAAACAAATGCTTGTCATAAGCAGTACCTTTCGTTAATATATCTGCAACCATATCACAACCTTTTGCATACACAAATTTAATCAAAGTTTTAATAACACTGTCTCGGAGAAAATGAAACCGTATATCGATGTGTTTAGTCTTGGGTTTGTAACAGTCCGTAGAAGCCAAGCGCACCGCACTTTGGTTGTCACAGAAGATGGTAAGAGGGCCATCCACTCCCTGCTCGAGCTCCTCCTGCAGTTGACGCAGCCAGAGTGCCTCTTGTGCAGCCGCTGCCATCGCCATGTACTCTGCCTCTGCGGTGGAGAGTGCCACTGTAGGTTGTTTGCGTGTGGCCCATGCAATGCTGCCATTCTGAAACAAAAATATTAATCCTGTGCAGGATCTTCTGTCTTCTGGGCTGCTGGCCCAGTCCGCATCACAATAGCCTGTTATCTCAGCTTGTTCTTTTGTGTAGCATAGTTTCATGTCTTTTGTACCTTGAAGATATCGCATGACTCTCTTCACGCCAATCCAATGACTCTTGTTGGGTTCATTACTAAACTGACTCAATTTATTAATTGCAAATGCTATATCAGGTCTTGTAGCCTGTGCTAGGTACAATAGACTGCCAACTGCTTGTCTATAGGGTATATACTCACTACCGCTTTCATCATCTGATATATCAAATTTTGCACCAACCTCTATAGGTGTTCTAACAGGTTTACACTCCGCCATCCCAAAACGATCCAATATGTCAGTGGTGTATTTTTCTTGATCCACCATGATAAGACCTTCCCCTCTGTTTCTGGAAATATTTAGTCCAATACACTGCTTCACTTCTCCCAGGTCCTTCATCTCAAACTTGCCTTTTAATTTTTCCTTGATAATTGTTGTCTGTGATCGCTCATTTGAAAAAATTATTAGGTCGTCTACCCATACTGCAATGTAAATCATAACATTTTGATTAATATAATAATAAATACAGGGATCTATTTTGGATTTAGTAAGCCCAAATTCTTGCAGTGCACTATCTAGCTTGATGTTCCATTGTCTGCTAGCTTGTTTTAATCCGTAAATTGATTTCTGCAGTCTACACACCTTTGTACCATCCTCGTACAGTTGTGGCTGATTCATATATATCTCTGTGTCAATATCACCTTGTAAGAATGCTGTAATGGCATCCATTTGTTCGATGTCAAGATCAAATTTGGCTGCTAATGCTATCAGATATCGCACCGATGTGTATCTGACCACCGGTGAGAAAATCTCTTCATAATCAATACCTTTTCGCTGTGCATATCCTTTGACCACCATCCTAGCCTTGTATCTTACAATCTCTCCATGTTCGCCCGTCTTAGTTTTGAAAACCCATTTACAAGGAAGAGCCTTCTTACCTTGCGGGAGCTCTGTTAAAATCCATGTCTTGTTTTTCATCAATGATTCATACTCTTCATCCATTGCTCTTTTCCACTGTTCTGCATGACTGGATGACAAGGCTTCTTCGATATTCTGAGGGTCGGTCAGATTTAATGTGGGACAGAAGTAGCTATTACCTGATTTAAAATCTGCATTATGTCGTGGTCGAAGATTGAAGGTACGTTTCGGTGTTGTATTCAAAGTTGTAGCAGGAGTATATGCTGTGTCTTCACTTGTGTCAGTTTCGTACTCACTGGAGTCCTCCTTTTGTTCCACCGATGCGTCTGGTCCCTTTTTGGTTTGATCCGATTGATTTTTCAATGTTTCCTTTACTACTCCGGAATCCAGCGAGTTGGTGGTGCTGTCAACATCACAAGGTGCATATATTTTATCATATTGCCGAACATTTTCCAAGAATATGACATCTCTACTTTTTACTATTTTATATGTTTTAGGATCGGCTAAACGGTATCCCTTGGTGTTCTCACAATAACCTACAAATATCATTTTCCTTGATTTAGGGTCCCATTTTTGTCGTTTTTGTTCAGGCACTTTCGCCATTACCTCGGAACCAAAGATTCGCATATGTGACAAATTTGGTTTTTAACCTGACCATACCTCTATAGGGGTCTTTTCATCGATTGATCGGGTAGGTGAGCGATTTACAATGTATGCTGCGGTCGCAGTAGCTTCGGCCCAGAGTTCCTTTGGTAAATTTGCATCTAGTAGCATACACTTTGCCCGTTCTACTAAGGTCCTATTCATCCTTTCAGCCAGGCCATTTTGCTGTGGTGTGTACGGAGTGCTAGTCTGGTGTACTATTCCACACTTGCTTAGAAATTCATCAAAAAGTTTATTACAGTATTCCGTTCCATTATCCGTGCGAATTCTACACACAAACTCTTTTTCTACTTTACTCTTATAATCCTTGAATGCCTCAAGAACACTGAGTTTGTCTTTAAGGAGATATACATGAACACATCTTGAATAATCGTCAATAAAGGTAATGAAATATTTCATACCGCCAAGAGATTGTTTTTCCATTGGTCCACATAAGTCCGAATGTATCAGCTCCAGCTTGTCTGAAGTCCGTGAGCTGCTGATATGGAAAGGTTTTCTTGACTGTTTACCTTCTAAGCAAGTTGTGCAAATAAGTTGTCTCTTGATGTCATTCTTCATCTGTCTGGTCATCATTACTCCCTCTGTGCAGTCCGGTAGTAGATTCACATCTGAAAAATTTAAATGTCCCATACGTCTATGCCACAGAACAGTTTTGTTTGACATATCAGTATCGCTCAAATTAGCAGCGACCTCGGCGTGCGTATCCATTACGTATAGATTATTGATTAGAGTGGCCGAGCAGACAAAATTTCCAGATCCATTATAAATACTACATCCACTACTGTTGAAGTTTACTTTACAACCAGTTTTGACCATAGCACTGACAGACAGTAAATTTGCTGCTAGTTTTGGTATATATAAAACATCTCTCACCTGTATTTTGTCATTACTCTTCAAAATTAAATTTACATTTCCCATACTCTCAACGGGCAGCGGAGTTTTACTGGCAACGGTGATAGTTGGTATCGGTGAACCTTTTACATCATACATCCAATCACTTCGATTGGTCATGTGCATTGATGCTCCCGAATCGATGTACCACGTATCATTGATCGTAGCGCAGGCTGAGAATGCTGCAATGAAACCTTTTTTATTGTTGTTATCCTTACAATCATTGTTATCATTATCCAATGGCTTCTTCGGTGCACGGCAATACTTGCTAACATGTCCGTATTTGTTGCAATTGAAGCATCTAGGTCCTCTTGGCTTCCAAAACTGTTTATCAGAGTTTCTTCTATCTGTGTAGAATGCACTAGTCTCATTTGTACTCGGAACTTCCTGTAGGAGTTTAGTCTTTATGCTGTCACCACTGATTTTTACACCTGAGCTTTCTATACCCATTATCATGGGCTTATACATTTCCGGAAGGCCCGCGAGCATCAATGTACCAAGCCACTCATCTGCAACGGCAAATCCTATGTTACGCAACTTGTGGGCGGTCGTCATTAGTCTATTCACATAGTCTTCAACGTTTCTTGATGCATCTAAGGTGGTGGTGATTAAATCTCTCAACAAAGCCACCTTCCGTGTTAGCCCATTGTCATCAAAAGCTTGCTCAAGGTCGTACCATACATCTCTTGCTGTTTTTGAATCTTGTATGTGAACGTAGTTAATCGGATCCACCAAGAGAATCAGTTTTGACCTAGCCTTTACATCCTTGGCGGCATCCGGTATATTTTGTCCGGTAACATCACCTTCCGCCGACATGAGACTATCCTTACCATGCTGTACATTTTCAATGCATGTCCAAAGGTCTTCATGCTGCAGGTATGCTTTCGTGGCAAATTTCCAGCTTGAATAATTGTCACGACCCACGAGTTTTTCAATATGAAAGTTATTTCCAGCCATTGTTCATTCGGTGGAAATATTTCTTATTTCTTACGTAATTCGTTTCCGCGGACAAATTGCAGAACCACGCTCTGCTACCATGTAGTTTTATTGTGGATTCCTTTGGATTTAACGAATAAGAAATCAGATTGAAAAGTACAACGTTGCTTTATTCAGTGACCGGATGACAGATAGAAGAATGACATACATCGACCAGAGAGCACGGATTAGAAGCATAGAAAATGATATGGTTGCGTTCTCAATTACACTTTAACAGTTTTGTGCTATCATTTTGATAGTAATGTTCTTCTTGTCTCCAAAAATTTATGGACTCACTGCTTTTCCATTCTTAGTAATGTCGGTTGAAAACTTAAATGTCCTTTTGGGCAAAACAGGTAGGGGCAAAACATCTTCCCGAAGTACATATTCTGGTCGAGGCTTTTATTTAGGTGATGCTTTATCAGGAATAAGTTTAGATCTTTATAAAAATTCACGGATTCTAATTTTATTGTTACTAAGTTTAATAAATGATTTTAAATATAGAAAAAAGATTTACGCTCTCAATTTATAAATTTTTGGTTGATATGCAGACTTATTAAACTTAAATCAGACTTTACCTTAAATGAGAATTAAATGGTTTTTGATAGTGAGCAGCAAAACATTTTTAAATTTTGTTTTGGTTGATTTATTAATTTATTTAGTTTCTACCCGTTTTAGGCACCCCAGACGGGCAAAACGGGTATTTGGAAGGGTTTTGTATTTCGTGTTGTTTTTGAAATACGGTAGAAAATTACTATTTTTGTTTTTGATTTTCATAAGTTTATTAGATAAACATTTTTATGAATAAAAATGTAAGTTGCATTAACGTTTCTGAGTCTGTTTAAATCAAAATCTCCCTTAGCTCCAAATCACAAATTTTTTGACTTTACACCTAAAAACCATATAGTAATTTCTTTTTTGTAAATATCTTCAATGTACAAATTTTTTGACTTTTTGTCTGTGTGTTTGTTTGTTTGAACGAGCATCACGCAAAAACTACTGAACCGATTTTGATGAAACTTTTTTGTTTGATAGCTTATGATCCGACTTAAAATCTAGTATATAGTTTATGCGGACGAAGTCGCGGGTAAATGCTTGTATCTAAATAAATCCAAATTGATCTTCTAGCAATATCTAATAAATCCAAATTAACCTAATCAAGAGTTAAAGATCTTGGTTTATATCCTACCTTATTTATGATGTTCATAGTATATGTATAGGTACTTATGCTACTATTTTGTGGCATGGTTCTTTTCACGACCAAGTCATCTTGTCACTGATTTATATTTATGTAACTTCGTCTGAATTTATCGTCTGTGCCTTTGTTTTATTATCCGATAGGTACTTTACCTGCCTAGAAACAGTTGAAACTCTAAACAGCTCCGCTAAAAAAAAAACTTTTATTTTGTTTTCTTTTTATCGTAAAAGCACGACGACTCACGACTATATTCCCCGAGGGGGTAGCCAGAGATATTCTGAAACTTCAGAACATGCACGTTTCACTAGTGGTACCGAAATTCTGTCCAGTGTGACGGGGGGTGAGCCCGTCGCCACTTGTAATGGATAGTAGGTACAATACATGCCTCGAAATTGAAGCATGCAGGTTTCCTTACGATGTTTTCCTTCACCGAAAAGCCAGTGGTGTTACAAATCGTACATAAATTCCGAAAAACTCAATGGTACGAGTCGGCCTGGACGGGGATCGAACCAACGCCTCCTGCACGGCAGGCAAGGTTACTCGCCACTGGACCACCACGGCTTTTTAGGGTGATAGTCATGCATGGTGTAAATAATTCCGAAATTAGTGTCATCATCATCATCAGCCTATCATCGTCCACTGCTGAACATAGGCCTCTCCCAAGGCGCGCCACAAAACTCTATCCTCGGCCTTCCTCATCCAGTCGCTCTCCGCTACTTTTTTTAGGTCGTCTCTCCAGCGGGCAGCAGGGCGTCCAACACTACGCCTACCAGTTCGCGGTCTCCACTCTAGAACTCTGACACCCCACCGGTTGTCAGTTCTTCGGCAGATATGACCAGCCCATTGCCACTTCAGCTTGCTAATTTTCTGAGCTATGTCAACCACTTTAGTTCTCTGACGTATCACTTCATTTCTAATGTGATCTCTCAGAGAAATTAGTGTGCCCACACATAACTGCGACGTCGCATCGCAAATATCTGCGATGCGCTGCGTGCAATGATCATACATAATAATATGTCATCGTAATAAGACTAATAAGTCATCGAGGGCTGGTAGATATTTGTTAACTACTTTCTAGTTTTGCGTTAATTCATTAACACGTTGTATATCTGGCGCCTTAACTCAATTTTCCAAAATGATTCCAAAACGTCTCATGGACGGCGTTACCTGACGACTGTAACAGATTACTAATACTTATATACCTACTTACTTAATATTGAGTAAGTACTCTTTAACAAATAGGTAACGTAAATAATTCTTTTATAGATTCTGTAAGTACCTACCTACTAAACAGATTTCAGGTATTATTTTCTACAGCACAACTTTAAAAAACAAAATTAATATTGAAAAAAAAAACGGTTCGAATTGAGAACCTCCTTCTTTTGTTGAAGTCGGTTAAAAAGTGTCCCTAAAACTGAAAAGAATTTCACTACTTTTTGTGTTGACTGTACACTGCACAAGCGACAGTGGCATCAGGTGCGTATTTGGCGTTGTTATTTCTGTAGGTAATTCGCAAGAACATTAGTATCCTAGTAATTCTAGACTTCGAGTTAGAGCTCAAAATATTCAATTTGGACCACAGGTTCATGTTTCTTGGTTCATTTTGTTGAAAATAGGCAGTAGAAATTGATTATTTATGACCAAACTCTATAAATTATCTATGAATCAGATCATGTTTCTATCCTTAGATTAAAAACTTTTCGCTTGACGCTGAAAGATGGAGCCAAGAAATGAGAGAGCGAGATAGCCAGTTATGAAAACTTATGTAAACAAAAAAGACAGAAATATTATTTTTTGTTTCGGTCACCGTGGTGGCCGGTTTTTGTGTTTGGCAAGATGTCAAAGCATTGTCAAACCTATGGAATGTTGATGACATCTTGCCAAACAAACCGCCTTTTAGTATGCAAAAGTCCCACTATTGCTGTTTCATGTGCGGCCACGTTATGGTTTCATCTAGTTACTATATCTATGTTTCTATCATTAAGGTTAGGTAGTTTGTCAAGGATCCGTCAGTGGATAGATTCTCGGATTATCCTTTTTAGTGAAATTATGTAGCATGCAAATATTCATATTTTATATTTTATTTAGAAAACTCATGTCAGCTGTTCCATACAAAACTGCAAACACTCGAGCGAAATGCTTGGGACAGCAGATTATTTTTTTCGCGATTTCGATATTGGTCCATAGAGAAAGTTGTTCAGGTTGATGGTCTGAAGCAACCCTTTAAGGCTTCAACAGGGTTTTTTTATACCCTGTAGATACTCAAGCATGAGGGTCCGGGTTCGATAATCCGCAAGTAGGTAAAACGGCGTTATGTACCAATGACTAACTACTTTATACCATTATTAATTATACAGTTTTTGAGAGTTACGCGGTTATTATTTAATCTAGAATTAAACATTTTAACGGGTTCTTACCGCGTTTTGGTAATTGTGAGTTCCCGATATTTCGGCAGTGTTACAACTGCCGAACACTGCCGAAATATCGGGAACTCACAATTACCAAAACGCGGTAAGAACCCGTTAAAATGTTTAATTCTACATTATTAATTAATTAAAAGTACTACTTAGTACTGCGTAATACTTAATACCGACTGCTCTCAAACGATGAAGGAAAACATTATGAGGAAACCTGCATATCTACGTTGTAGAATAAATTCTAATGCGGATTTATAATACACCAATCCGCAATGGGCACGCATGGTGGTGGACCGATACACCCTCCCTGAGGGTACGCCTGGCCCTGTACCCGGACTTTCAATGTTCGATATATCGCCACTGTTTCAGTCCGCACTTCATTGTAATAGAGTTGACATTGGAACGAAAACGTTCACGCAATTGCGAAGTTCGAATGTGCGGGTAGAGGCACTTTGCCTTGCAGTGGGACGTATATACATATTACCTATGTTACCTATAGACTGATTTACAAATTGTAATAATAGAAAACGATACAATTTCGTTTGCTGCGTAATACTTATAACAGTTATTTTAATAGTTTCTCCGCCCAGTCCGCCCCTGTACTCTACTCTATGCTTCCCGCCATCGATCAATTGATGTCGGGCCCCTGTCAGTTATATGCCCAACCTGATGATTATGCAATGTGATGCGACACCGGACAAATCCGGCCATGCATGATCTACGTGTCAAACATCACTTGAACTAGGTAATTTTGTATAGTAGTTGGTAGGTATAGCAAGTAGTATAGTACCTAATGGGTGCTAATGGTGTAAAATCTAGCTGCATAAAATCGTTATGGAAATTAGTAATAAGGATTATGTTATGTCCAGCATTGATTTTTTGTTAAATAGCGTTAACGAAAAAAAAACATTTCATGTTAGAAATTTTATTATTTTTGGTTGCTGCCGAATGGCTGCCGATGGGACGGAATAGGGTAACAAAAAATAGGGCTATAACGAAGGGTTAAAATAACATATTCGTTAACGCTTTCACGCACATTTTAAACTCATGATGAGTAGTCATGTGTTTGAAATGTCGATGTTCTGAGTATGGTATAAGTAGGTAGGTAAGGTACGTACTTACTTACAAACTCTAAACAAAAGCAACATAATTTTTGACACCCTTTGAAAAATGACATTTTGTATGAGTTTTGGCGGCAAGGTGTAGTTTTTAAGGAACAAATTTCGAACACTGTGTACTTTTTTTGGGGTCACTTTTTGAGCTTGATTTACATTTCTATACATTCTTATTCGTAGCCTACTTACCTTATTCCCTCAGAGAATATAGTCGTGAACACAATATAGGGTCCTTCTTAATATGCTGACACTTTTTTAAGGGCATGATCAGACCATCAAACTGAACAACTTTCTCTATGGCACCAACATCGAAATCGCGAAAAAAAAATCAGCTCGTCCATACAAAACTGCAATCGCACTCGAGCTAAATGTATGGGACAGCTGATTTTTTTTTCGCGATTTCGTTGTTGGTGCCATAGAGAAAGTTGTTCAGTTTGATGGTCTAATCATCCCCTTAAAAAAGTGTCAGCATATTAAGAAGGACCCTGTATACTATATGCTTAGGTACGCATAAATTTGACAAATAAAAAGTTTGTTTTCTGATGAATAGCCTCTTGTTCCGTACATTATTTCCAATCAGAGATTATCACCGTGATAATCCTATTGATTGACGAAGACTACCTCCGTGGTCTAATGGGGTCTTGACAAGGGGGTCGTGGGTTCGTGAAATGTTACCTACTTTGTGCGTTCCCTAGTTGTTTAGAACAATGCTCGAAGATTCACCTGATTGTCTGAAAAGAAAGATGATTCCGTACTTCGGTTGGCACGTTAAGCCGTAAGCCGTTCTATCTCTGGTGGTAGTAGTCGTTACATTAAAAAAACCACATCAGATGCCGTAAGGCGGTTTGAAAAATTTGACACCGGGGCTTGCTGCCTACGCGATAAGAAAGAAAGAAAGAAATTAAGATAAGAAGAAAAAAGAAGGAAGAAATGAAATATGGGTATATGGGTATTGAAATTTCAGATATAATAATCACAATAATAAAGCAGCGAGCCTTTATAAGGCAATAAATAGAACCTTTCAAACTTCCTGAAATTATTCCGGAAGTGGCAAATTGTTTATATAGGCCAGAGGGTCTCTCGTCAATTTGAATTTCTTTATTGAGCCACACTCCAATTTACATAATAATTAACCCAATTTTTCAGTTTAAAATACACATCGCGATGTTAACCAAGTTTGCCAGATTGAGTTTGATAGATTTTCTTTCGCAGGGCGTGGTGGTTCAGTGGCGAGTTACCTTGCCTGCCTTGCCGAGCAGGAAGCGATGGTTCGATCCCCGTCCAGGCCGACTCGTACTAATGAGTTTTTCGGAATTTTGGGTCAGCGCACACCCAGCGTAAAACTGTTCGAGCATGCGCGAGCAGGTTTCATTGATTCAATTGATAATGAACTCTATTTCCATTGAAATAAAGTTGAAAATAGCTTGCAAGTGATTAAATCCCTTCAGCGTCTGTTCGAGTATGCTCGCGTATGCTCCTCGCAGCGACGGGAGCAGTCGCGAGCATGCGCGCGGATGCTCGCGCATGCTCGAGCATGTTCGAGCATACGCCCGTGTCGATGCTTGCGATCCGTCGTAAGTGTTGCCGCCTCGGCCGGTTTCGGACTAAATCTAGCATATTTTTTAACTACTTTAGCCCGAAAAGGGCAATTTACTACAGATAATATTATATAATAATCGAACTCTTTTTGAAAATACAAACAAAATCTGAAAGGTCGAAGCAGATTTAGTAGGTTTTCAAATTGTTCATATTCCATTTTATGGTTCCTAGCCATAAAATAACTGTCCCTAGAACTTTAAACCGTAACACAGCACAGGGCGTAGTATTTCCCAAATATAAGTACATCTTTCTTGCCTCTTTTCATCTTATTGATGTGCTCTTCTTTCTCCTCTTCCTTTGCTAGTAACCCAATAATTACCAAATCCCAGTCTACCATACTTTAAAATTGTTGTTATTTATTTATTTATTTATTTATTTAACAAATGTATTACATTGCATTACAGCACGTCGCACGTCTTTACTATAAAATATTGTAAACACAACGCAAAATTCACTACGTCAACTGTAGCAACACGGGAGCATCCGCGAGACTGTTCGAACACGCGCGAGCATGCTCCGCCGCTGCCGCCGGCGGATTTTGCCGCTAGGTGTGCGCGACTGCAAAGAACATGCTCGAGCATGCGCGAGCAGTTCTACGCTGGGTGTGCGCTGACCCTTATGTACCTACGATTTGTAACATCCACTGACTTTTCGGTGAAGGAAAAACATCGTGAGGAAACCTGCATGCTTAATTTTCGAAGAATTACAAGTGGCGTCAGGCTCACTCCCCGTCACACTGGGCAGAATTGCGGTACTACTAGGGAAACGAGGATGTTCTGAGTTTTCAGAATATCTCTGACTACCCCCTCGGCGAATATAGTCGTGAGCATATAGGTACTATGCATGCTGCTTCTTGTCAACATTTGATTGTTTCTATAGAGCTAGTGTTCAGGTTTTGCAGGTGGGTTTTGTTTTGTACCTATTTTCACAGACAATAACTCCGATTTTAGTCATAAAGCTTTTACCCGCGACTTCGTCCGCATAAATTATATACCAGATTTTAAGTCAGATGATAAGCTATCAAACAAAAAAAATTTCATCAAAATCGGTTCAGTAGTTTTTGCGTGATACTCGAACAAACAAACACCCAAACAAACAAACAAACAAACAAACATACAAACAAACAAACAGACAGACAAAAATCCAAAAATTGGTGATTTGGAATCGGGGACATCTAAAAATCATATCGTAATCTTTTTTTTGTAAATATCTTCAATGTACGGACACATTTCTGTTACAGTTTTATAATAGTTTAGATAGGTACAGTCACCACCAGATATATCGTAGCAAACAAGGTGGTCAAATATTTCTAGGCAGTTCTAATTTTCAATAATTTCTTTACTCATAATCAATCAAAAATATAGGAACGCCTAGAGCATCAAATATATCTACGCAATCAGGGTGGTCAGAAACATCTGAACAGTTTCGGAAAAACCTTACTCCGTTGTTTTACATTTTAATTTTAAATAACATTGTAAAGAAATTATTGAAAATTCGCTGTTCACATATTTATGACAAAATACACGTTTAGATATAATTGGTAACATTTACTGTAAATAATTTAATGAAAATTAGCACTGCTCAGAAATATTTGGACACCTTGTATGCTACGATTTATCTGATGGCGACTGTACAAAGCAACTTTCGTTACATCTAGATAAATAAAAATACATGTTTACCAATAATAGATTTATTTTAAAATTCATGGCAAATAACACAGACCTAGGGAATCATTTCGGACAATGTAAAAAATAGTTCCGTCAAAATAAAATTTTATCGAATACACTAGCGTTTGTATATCTAAATTATATCGTAATCTAAATATTTTCAACTATGCAAAGTTCTTATGCCATCTGTAGATGGCATATCTACAGACCAAATCTAAAACCTACCGGCGGCGGTCCACCATTCTCAATAACAACTAATAATACCTACTTACTGGTAATTTTGTATGTTTACAAATAATATATTTATAATTGTTACTTGAAAGTTAGCAGCACGGGGGCGGCATGGCGCCGCGATAAATGTATTATCGCACCTTTTATCGTACTTTCTGGGCGCTAAATAAATCTTCACTGAACTGTGATTGGCCCACGTTCGAAGCCATTGCCAAACTAAACTTTTTACACATTCGGTAACGTGGTCCAAAACCGCCGAAAGGTCACTGAGACGTTTCGGCTGTCAATCACATAATATACATAGTCTAAAAAAACAAGGTCTTCTATTCCCAGAGTGACACAAGCCTACGTCACAAAAAAATGGCCACTAAACATGGTAAAAGGGTATGATGACGTAGGCTTGTGTCAGTCACGTGGTCAGTCACGTGATCGGAAGAGAATACCAGGCGCAGTATATTATTGTACCATGCATAATATACAACGTTTAATGAATTAACGCAAAACTAGAAAGTACTTTGTTTAGAATCGAGAGCAGAATCGAATTATCATGGTTTCAACATAGGTAATTTTTCCAAAATATTAAATAATACGCTTGTAAAATTTAAAATTTACTGAACCCGATTTCAACCCACCGCACGGGCACCCTACTTAAGTACTACCAAAACAAGATTATAAAAATGTATCCATGAGTACGTTAGTCGTTAGCGCTTTCATTCATTGCTGAAATGATAAAGAAGATTAAGAAGTTTATCCAAAACACAGTTGAATAAATAGTAACTGAATTGCAATGTGATTAGAACTGACATTGAATAAGGATCGAAATTCGATGTTTTAAACTTAGATCAAGTTTTAAATTAGCACGATCGGGGTCCTGAGATACCGCTTTGGCGGTTAATACGATAAAACGTTTATAGCGCCGCCAAGCCCCCCCGTGCTGGAATTGAAGGGAAACTTTAAATAAAAAAGGGCGATCACAAAAAACCAGCAGTATCTGCGGTGATAATAGGGACAAGGGACATTAATTCGGCCATGGACGTCAAAAATTGCGTTCAGGAAACTCATTTATCGAAAGTTATTATTATAAACCACTTAATCATTGTACGGATTATATTTGAGGAAATCGTTATGTAATATCATGTTTTTCTCATTCCCTTTCCATATTGGTATTGACGCAGATTTATTATTTTACCTGATTGCTTTATATTAGATACGTAAATCATAAGTGTCTATTTCCAATATATCACGAAGAGATTGTCTTTTTGTTGCGCAATAAATCTGATTGATAGTCGTTCTCACACATATTTTCACATGAGTCACTGAAAAGATGTATCATCCCCTTTTGTTAATTTGTACTAAAGTTCCTTATCGCCACGAAAAATCATGTCTTGACCGTGAATTTATAAAAGGTACTCTATCTCCTGTAACATGACAGGGATGAGAACGACACAGGTCACTTCTAAACGTCAAATTTAAGTGAGACGGGCGGTTATCTCCAAGTATCTCACTTAAAGGACACTGGGCAAAAATGTACGGCTACTGGTCCAAGAGCCCCCCGCTATGACACCGGTAGGGATAGTTAGAGGATACCCAAACGTACATGGCACCCAAGCGGCATCAAAATATTTTTGAGGAAAAAAAGATACAGGCTGTTTTATTTTGACGAAGTCGTTTTAGGGGGTAGACGTTTTGATATTATGGCCCCGACAGGTGTAATGTCTTTCGGGGTGATCAGACACTTAGCTAAAACTAGTAAAAGTTATTATTAAGCGTGAAAAGGTAATAAGGCTCAGGTTTACTATACCGGCAATTTGAAAATGAGATAACGATTTTCTCGTTTTAAATGTTGTGTTTTGAGGGCTAAAGATAATAAGCTGAGGGCTAAACAATAATACTATCCACATTACAACAGGAATACAAGCAACAGATATAAATAGCGGCTAAATGCTAACATTAGTATGAAAAACCTCTAAACAAAACAACCTGTATCTTTTTTTCTCTCGAAAAGATATTGATGCCACATATAAAAAAATGATCTACATTAAACCCCCTTTCAAACGTAGTATGTCACTTACCCCACCCCACCTAAGTGGGGGCTCTTCGACCACTTCTGCCCAGTATCCTTTGACGTTTAGAAGTGACCTGTGTCGCTCTCACCCCTGTCATGTTACAGGGGCTGAAATAGTTCAGTTAGTGGAGTTTGATATCTGATCATCACCTTAATTATTTTAGAACCCTGTACATTTATAGTCAACGCACCAATTAATACCATCGAATGACATAAAACATTGTTTACATTGTCCGAAACTACAATACAGCCAGTCTTCAATTTACAGTAAAACGAATTAACTTATATAATATGTCTAACAATATTTTTACAACATTATTCTTACACTGGTTTACGTCATTGTTCAAATAAAACAATGTTTGAATTCAGATCGATTTCCATCTATTTCATTATATAAACTCGAGTTTTAATACAGGAAAAATAGATTATTTTGGCGGCAAAATATGTACATTAATGAAACTTTGTTTTTTAACTTTGTCTTGGCACTAGAAATGAGGATCTGCCGAGTTCACCCAAAATTTAGGGGTCCTACCCCCTTCCAGGGGGTAGGTAGTACCTTTTCTAGAAGAGATTCGGTGTATTTTTGAACGCTCATAACTTCGGTCTGGATAGTACCTGAGAGCTCAAATTTTCAGGACAGCATGTGGTCATCACTTTTATAAAACGTGACCAATTTCAGCTTTCTAGGACTTCGGGAAGTACCTGTTAGGTTTTGATGAACAACAGTGAGTTAGTGAGTAAATGACGAAATCAACGAAGTTTGCGTATTAATAAAATCTAAAGTAGCAAGGCGATAAATATGAAATTGTGCACATTTCATAAGAGTGATAACCAAATGTTGTCCTGAAAATTTGAGCTTATGAGTACTATCCAGACCGAAGTTATGAGCGCCCAAATATACGCCGAATCTCTTCCGGAAAAGGTACGGTAGTGCGACCGAACAAGGTCCTATAAGCATGGGGATGGTCTCATTCGATTCAGCGCATAAAATTACATAGAAAATGATACGTCACTCACCCAGGTTCTTAAATGTGCATTTGCCAACATTTTCCCCCTACCCATACCCCGTGGAAGGGGGTAGGACCCCTAAATTTTGGCTGGATTCTGCGATCCTCATTTTTAGTGCCAAGATAAAGTTATAAAACAAAGTTTCATTTGATGTACATATTTTGCGTCCAAACATACATTATTTAGGTTACTTTACCTGTATTATTTTATGTAGGCATTTTAAATTAAAATTTTCTAAAAGAACGCGCATGATCAAATACGTTATAATATAAAAGATGCAAATAATCAATTTAGAATTTCTTGATTACATTAACATGCGCATTTTCACAAGATATAAAGACATTTAATCAAGCATTTCATCATAACCTATGTTACAAATCACTTATTTTAGAATATAATTGAAAATCCTAATTGACAAATTTAATTAAATCTTAAAACTGTATAATTAACTCCAAATTTTTTTCTCGTTTTCATTATTAGACTGAGCTTATCTCTCTCCTGAACACAATATAAGCAAACAGCATAAACACACATTTTTGCATAAAATTTTAAGATGAAACTTCACGCATTGTGAAACGAGTACAAACTGAAAGAACCAATGTGAAGCAAAGAAACGATATTTATATTAAACTAGTTGTTGTCCGCGACTTCGTCTGCGTTACCCGGATAAAAAGTACCCTATTTGTTAATCCAGGCCATGGTCTATCTGTATGCCAAATTTCATCAAAATCCGTTCAGCAGTTTTTGCGTGAAAGTGGAACAAACATCCATCCATCCATACTTACAAACTTTCGCGTTTATAATATTAGTAGGATAGGATTACTGCTTGACTTGCGCATTAATATATTAATATTAACCATCATCATCTCAACCGAAGGACGTCCACTGCTGGACATAGGCCTCCCCCAAGGGTCGCCACAACGACCGGTCCTGCGCTGCCCTTACCCAACAGGTTCCCGCCGCCTTCACCAGGTCGTCGGTCCACCTTGTGTACCCACGCTGCGCTTTCCGGTACGCGGTCGCCACTCGAGAACTCTTCGGCCCATTCATCATCATCATCACCAATGTACTTAATAAAATTATTTCAATACACTTATTCATTGCACCGATTTTAGTTTCACAATTTCCTTAACAGCTTATAAAACATGCTTGCTTTCTACTTTACATTACCGTACTTCGTACTAGTACTTATTACTGTGTAAAATTCAAACAAAAACTGTAGTGCATCGTTTTAATTATTGTAGTTCAGTAATTGTCTCAATAATTATAACAAAGTTCGTTTTTTTTTTTTCGGATGTTTCTTGTCAAACGTCATATGAATCGCGGGAGCGTTAGTCACTCTTTACACTCTGGCGAGGGCTTCAATCCAGCTAGTGTAACGACCAATTTAGCTCTCTTGTATCAATTCGACTGACATCGAGTCTAAGGCTCAAACTGCGGCCAAAAAGCTGGGCATCTTAAACAAGATGAAGCGGTACTTCTTCTCGGTAATCCTGAACAGCTCTTAATGTTGTATAAAGCTCAGGTTCTATCCTGTATGGAGTACTGCTACCACCTGTGGGATGGCTCGGCCGAGTATCAATTTGCCGCACTCGACTCGATTGAACGCAGAGCCAGGAGGTTTATTGGCGACAGTAGAGAGGAGACCAAGCTTCCTAGCCTAGCCCACCGCCACAGAGTAGCCTGCTTGTCGGTCTTCTACAGATTGTACTTCGGTGAGTGTGCCCAAGAGTTACATGAGCTCATACCGCCTTCCCCTTTCTACTTTCGGACTTCCAGACGCACCGCGAGATATCACCCCTTCTTGGTTGACATCCATTTGACATCCCACATATCCGCACCAAGCGCCATTCTGAATCTTTTATGATGCGCACAGCAAAGGAATGGAATGCCCTGTCATCAATCATAATGTAGGTACATTTTAGGTACTACTATTAAGTATGAATTTAATATTTTATGTTTCTAACCTTCACATCGGTACCTTTCTATTTGTATGGAGCACGCTGCGATGATAGAATAGCTATCGTGTTAGATCTAACGCAATTTAATATTTAAAGCCGACTCAAAATTTAAATTTTACCCCTCTTTTTATAAGACTTGTTAATTCTAGTACAGGGGTAACCAGTCTCTAATGTTTAATGTTTCTTTGGTTGTCACGTTAGGTGACGGACCAAATCTATACTTGCAACAATCAACAATAAAATATAAGGCCAAATCTCTGTAAAGCACCTGTTTACATGTCAATCTCAGTCTATACAATCACAATACCAATTCATCACATTATAATCGAAATTAATTATAATTTTTCGTCCAATTATAAAATATTTAAAACAGATAAAACATTTTATACATCGATCACACCTAATCTATTGTGTATTCCTCCTTAATCTAAAATAATTGTCACAACAGTGAATTGCAAAAGTTATTGTAAAATATAAAATTAAAAATATAATTATTCTTAAAATAAATTGTTCTCTTAATAAACGACCATTTTAATATCATCTTTGGTTTAGTCAACAACGCATTTAACTACATATTTTGAAACGCCTTGGCTAAGGTACTAAAAAGTTGCTTAGAATATTAATCCTCTAAAAATCGCGAACAATCGATTTTCTGAAGCCAAGTCATTCTTCCATTCACCTAATCACCATCCCTTTGTGGTGAAATAGTTCACCATTTGGTACCACTTCACAAGGACGGTACGTCGTCAAGGGGGCAAAGAGGGCAGCCGCCCCTCCTAGAGATTTTATTTTCCTTTAATTATAATATTAAACCTTTACAAACTGTGTTTATTGTACCTACAATCCATATCCTATCATCTTGTACGTTAATTAATTATAATTAGGCACCCAGTTAACCTTTTCGAAAAGGACGCAGCACCAAAATATAAAGAAACGCCCGTCTATTGTATTAATTGACTTCACGCTTCAATATTAAGCGAATTTATGCAGATTCTAGAACATCAATATTCTAAGAACGCGGGCAGAATGCGGGCAATAAAATGACAAACGTATATTATATGGAAATGGAGCTAATGTTTTGTTCTACGCATTTCTCAACATTATAGTCTTTTTGTGGACCCCATCATGGTCCGACTAGTAAACTAACAAAATTCATTTCCAAAAGTATACAAGCCACGTCTCATTCAATACCATCATAAATAATATTTATATACACGTATTTAATAACAATTCGGCAAGTACATGCTTGTATCTGTCATATATATTCACTTATTTATTTTTATGAAGTCGAGAATACAAATCCCTACTATTGAATTGCACCAATGTAATTAAAATACGACATTTCCATCCAGCTCTCGTTGGATGTTAAACAAAAATGAGTGACTATTTACAAAGAACAAACTTATACGTAAGAAAACTAAGGCAAATGCATAAAGGAACCATAAAAGACCAACATTTACATTCATTCATGTTACATCCAGAATTTGTGTAAAGCTGCAACGTGTGAAAATATCACTTAATTCAAATATGGCATCAAAACGAACATCTATACAATAAATTATCATTATAATTGATTTACTTCAAATAAAAATGCATGATATTTGATTTACTTAAAAATAACTTGTATAAAATGTACTTTTGCAACACACGGTAAACAAATGTACTGCCTACGGATACATGCTATTTATGTTAAGGCGTGACTCCTGCGCTTGTGTTTTAGCTTGAAACAAAATGGCGTCGCGCAATAATAATAAAATGTTGTTTTAAAACCAGATGGCGGACGACAAACAGTGAAGCTATGTTTTGTTTTCTCCATAAAAAACAAGCGCAGGAGACTTGGCTTTACGTATTAACATTGTTCGTAATATACAAAACGGGCGAATTAACTTGGCACCTGGCTCGTACGTGGCTCGAAATAAAAAAACGGAAAACTCGGAAAGAATAACTCGAAAATGCTATAGCGCAGGGACACATGCAACAGTAACTGAAATGCTATGCTACGGTCTCGCACGGCGACATCGGGGTCCCACGGGGGGGTAAGCAGGAGGGGTGTCAAATTTCCAGCCACGTGCGAGCCAGGTGCCTAGTTAATTCGCACTTGTTGTAGGTATTTAACATTTCATATAGGTAGTATTCGCGTATGTATTCACTACGATGCCTCATTAGTCCAAAAAGTACTATCCAATACATACCCAGAAGCCACACATGTAACAAACGTTCCACAATGTGCGTAAACGTACCTTTCAGACCCGTAAAATGGTCCAAATCATAATATCGACTGTTCCAACTAATTGCAGTACACTGTTTAGATGCCGTCTTTGAACGTTTCGGCGAACTTCTTGCATTCGTGAACAAGGTCTATGAACTTGGGTCGGCAAGAGGGGTCGAGATGCCAGCAGTTTAACATTAGATGCCTGTAGATGTCTAACGGACAGCCTTCGGGTGTTGGAAAGCTGCAACAAAATAATTTTACGTCAGATTCTGACTAATTATATAGGGTGAAATTGATATAATTACATTAGCATCCATTTAAACTAAGAGTCTACCAATCAAGAAGAACAACTTTTACTATGGGAGCAAACAGATGGGAGAAATAAAAAATATAATCCATACTAAACTGAAATTTTTAGTCGACTCAACTGCATGAAATCGAAACAGCCGATTTTTTTTTTTCGTGCGATCTTTTTGCTCCCATTATAAGTTTGTTTCTGTTTTAACTCTTAGTTTAAAAGGATGCCAATGATATCAATTTCACCGTGAATCCCGGCAGAATATTTTCAAAGTAAAATGCACCGTATTTCTTAAATACTAACACCTGAAAGTTATTTTCAGTGTCTGAACATTAGTGAACATACCAGAGATTAAGGCGAATTTGGACCCAGCGATTTTTACGAAAACTAAAAGCCCTTCAGGACGGCGGTCATAATTATTATAAACAGAAAAAATTAAGGCATTTTTTAAAAAAACTTCCTCATCTCTAGAAGTCCGGGTTCAAAAGTAGAAATTACTAGTAAAATAGACAAATCATCCAAAAAGCAGTAGCAAAACGCAACCATAACAGCTATTTTCATCTAATATTATCACTGAGGTAGTTTTTGGACGTTACGGAACGTATTTGGCTTTATTGAACCGATAGTAAGTGTGATTTCGTTTGATTCCATTATCATAATATTGTACGGTTATCGTGAATTTTCATTAAAACAAACACAATGAATGCGTAGAAGATTGAGTGGGCTACCTAATAAGAAAGATTATGAGTTTCACACACTTGATACAAAAGGTATCATAAGGAGAAATACCTTCCCCCAACTTCTACAGATTACAGCCAATTTCCTTTTTTGTTAGTTTTGTTTCACTCTACACGTATTACTAAGTTTCATTCATGTATGGGACCTATATGTCTGGGTCTCACATAATATGGCCTTCCGCCAAACTTCTTTAAAAAAAGAACCATATGCTAAAAACAAATATTTAAAAAGTGAAAAATAATTCAGTCACCTATTATTTTTGATGTAAGCAAATGTATGTTTTACATTTTAACTCTCTTAAAGATACTTAAGATCAATTAATGCGTAGGGGACCGCTATGAAACGATCATAGTTTTATTATTCGACAGTCACTTGCGGTCCCGACAACATACATTTGCTTAATGATACTGACTTCACAAATAATAGGTGACCGAATTATTTTTCACTTTTTAAATGTTTGTTTTGTGAAGAAGCCGTGGTGGTCCAGTGGCGAGTAACCTTGCCTGCCGTGCAGGAGGCGATGGTTCGATCCCCGTCCAGGCCGACTCGTACCAATGAGTTTTTCGGAATTTATGTACGATTTGTAACACCACTGGCTTTTCGGTGAAGGAAAACATCGTGAGGAAACCTGCATGCTTCAATTTCGGGGCATGTATTGTACCTACTGTCCATTACAAGTGGCGACGGGCTCACTCCCCGTCACACTGGACAGAGTTTCGGTACTACTAGTGAAACGTGGATGTTCTGAAGTTTCAGAATATCTCTGACTACCCCCTCGGGGAATATAGTCGTGAGCATATGCATATGCTAAATGTTTGTTTTTAGCTTATGGGTTTTTTATACTACCATACTAACGTTAACGGTAGATAAGGTAAGTAATAATAAAACTTACACGGAAGCGCGTTCGTGGGGGCGCTCCAGGTCGAAGTTGGGCACTTCGATCTGCGCCCTCGTGAACAGCTCCCACACCGTCACCCCGTACGACCACACGTCGCTCTCAGTCGTAAACTTATACGGCTTCACCGCCGACTCTGGCGCGTACCTGTTTATCAATTACATATATTTTAAAACGGTTTCAGATTTATGTAAACACATCGTTTTTTTCTTTATTATTTTTCTCCAAAAATGTTGTGTAGTAACTAGATTGTGCAGTACAGTGCTGGCAACAAGACCAGTAAGATTCCCGGAACACTTGTGTGTCTCTTTCTAACTAGGGTGTTGGCAACACGTTAGAAAGAGACACACCGGTATTCCGAGGCGATACATTTGCTTGATAGTCAGCTTACAACAACATTGAAGGAATTTAATACTTTTTACGTAACATTAGAGTTTATTTTACATTCTCCACGAAATTATACAGGGTGTACAATAAAATGGGACAGCTACTTAAAGGGGTGCTTCAGACCATCAAACTGAACAACTTTCTCTATGGGACCAATATCGAAATCGCGAAAAAAAAACCGCTCTCCCATACAAAACTGCAAACATAACTCGACTGAAATGTATGGGACAGCAGATTTTTTTTTTCGCGATTTCGATATTGGTCCCATAGAGAAAGTTGTTCAGTTTGATGGTCTGAAGCACCTCTTTAAGTAGCTGTCCTATTTTATTGTACACCCTGTATAGTTCGGTCCACTCATAGAATACTACAGGGTGAAATCGAAGACATTCGACAAATTTTGGTGGCGAGTTGTACTCCTGATTTAGGTCTTATATTGCAGGGTTTTCTTGAAATCTAAATTATGAAAATAAAAGACATTCCAAGCATGCCAAAACATTCAGAAGGGGTTCATAATAAACGCTCTGTGTCATACACACTTTAAATAAAAAAAATGTTTTTTAAATTAAAATTAAATAATTCCTTAAATAAACATTTTCTCATTCGAACTGTACATTTCCACCGGCCGGCGAGCCCGGTCAACGTCCATCCCCTCGCAGGCGGAGCACCCCCGCACAACTCTAGCGAGCGCATCCCCACCGCTCGGCAAGGTCGCACGCGCCTCAGGCAAACAAAACAAAAACAGTTTCCGTTTGGTCGCGATCTGATTAAGAGGTTACCGCGCTCTGTAATCAATCAGTGCCCGCTTACGTATCGGAACTTGGATTTCAGTGCAGTGTCGTATTAGGTTCAACCTGAATTTGTAAAAAAAAGTCGTACACAAATCTGCAGTTTTTTGGATATGGTGATAATTTATTAGTGAGAAACACGGAGGCTTCGTGAAACGCAAAGACGGTATCGCAAGATGCACCCTGCTTCTCAAGTATCATCCCTTATTTGTGGGGGGAAATTAAAAGATGTGTGTATGAAACTGAATCGACCACAGTGAGTGAACTGAGAGAAAAAAATGTCAGTGCATTTGAAGCTGTAAATCACAACCAGCGCCGTGTCGGGCTCAATTTGTGCATACGAAATGGAGGTGGTCACTTTGAACATCTGTTAAAATAAGGTAAGGACATTTTCTTTTAGTACTTAACGGACAATGGTATACCTACCATTGATTCTTATACCATAAAAATATCGTGCTTTAAATGCTTAAATTCGCCAAAACTCAACAGATGGCGCTATTGTTTCGTACCGCTCACTCTCGCTCGCCGCGTATCGGCCGCGCATCTGTAGGTACAGTCAGTCACAAATTAAATCAGCCACAATTAATAATTACGATATTTTAAAATCTCGGACGTTATTTAATTTGGTCTAAATCTATTTTTAAAACCAGCCATATCTCGAGTATAACACTCTCTTAAATTTTGTCGATTGATTTCAATTTCACCCTGTATACTGGGTGAAATTGATATCATTGGCATCCTTTTAAACTAAGAGTCTACCCATCAAATTGAACAGCTTTTAGTATGGGAGCAAAATGATCGGAAAAAAAAAACTGCTGTTGCATACATTTGAGTCGAGTAGGCATTGCAGTTTAGTATGGGACAGCTGATTTTGTAGTTGCTCCGATCGGTTTGCTCCCATAGTGAAAGTTGTTCAGTTTGATGGGTAGACTCTTACTTTAAAAGGATGCTAATGATATCAATTTCACCCTGTATACAATGTTCTTGTTTTTCTCCAATCCTGGAATAGTCGGAGAAGAAAAGTGTATAGGAAAAGTTTTTTTGCAATCTCTGACATTTCTAGTTCCTCAGTTGGTCCGATATATTTTATAAGAAATATTTAAGATATGGGAAATGGGCAAGACAATGATGATGATGATGAACCATTTAAGCATTGCAGGCGATTGGAATAAAAAAAAGGTTTTGTGTAAATGCCCAATATCTTGATGACTGTAAAACTTATCCTGATGACTTCAAAATCTGGGAATGCAGGTCAGAATGTCTCACAAAGTTAAGGACAATCTCCTAAAAGCCCGTTGGACCCTTATAACAGCAGCGCAACTATAGGGTTGCCAGGTCCAAATATGTAATTTTTGAATCTGGCAACCCTAGTCTTGCGGCAGATTGAGAGGTGACTATAGGGTTGCCAGGTCCAAATATGTAATTTTTGAATCTGGCAACCCTAGTCTTGCGGCAGATTGAGAGGTGGCAACCCTAGTTTTTAAAGTACTTTAGACTAGTCTCCTTCTGATGGCACCTCATTCACTTCCCTAACAAACACGTGGAAAAAGTTATACCAAAAATTATAATGGAAAAGGCACTTGCGGCAAGACTTTTTTAGGCAACTTGGTGGCGTTGAATTAACCCCTGTATAAACATACACTAGAATTACATTTCGTTCGCCTAAGGAATAGGTGCATAATTTTACGGTCGGATCTCGGACTATTACAATCGAGCGCTCGCAGATATTTGCGATGCGATGCGAATTTGCAGTTATGTGTGGGAGCCATAAACATACCATTTAATAGGAAGCAGCCTATTTGTCCGAAGTATATATTCACTGGCATCCTTCGGAACAATCCTCGCTAGGCCGAAGTCGGATATCTTGACGTGGTGTTTGTTCACCACTAAAATGTTGCGCGTCGCTAGGTCGCGATGGAAAATGTTCTTCGCTGATATATGATCCATGCCCTGTACGGAAAAATTTATTCATGAAATAAATTGTACATAATTTCATAGCTTTACCATGACTTTAAGTGTACAATTGTAGTAATGATCACTTTCAAAATCTTTAGTTTCAGGATGTTTGCGTTCACTTCAAAATACAACAAATAAAAAATAAACGTACAATTGTAGTAATGTTAACTTCAAAATCTTTAGTTTCAGGATGTCTGCGTTCACTTCAAAATTAAACAAATCAAAATAAACGTACAATTGTAGTAATGTTAACTTAAAAATCTTTAGTTTCGGGATGTCTGCGTTCACTTCAAAATTAAACAAATCAAAATAAACGTACAATTGTAGTAATGTTAACTTAAAAATCTTTAGTTTCGGGATGTCTGCGTTCACTTCAAAATACAACAAATCAAAATAAACAATTGTAGTAATGTTAACTTCAAAATCTTTAGTTTCAGGATGTCTGGTCTGCGTTCACTTCAAAATACAACAAATCAAAATAAACGTACAATTGTAGTAATGTTCACTTTCAAAATCTTTAGTTTCAGGATGTCTGCGTTCACGTTTCAGATCATTTCTGTTCCCCTTTCTATACAGCAAAGTTACCGGGATATGTAACCTAAAAGACCTTAGTGCCAGTGAGGTCAAACATAAAGTAACCAAGTATTTAAAGTCCCTCGATTATGTTGCCACTGAATCACTCTTAGCCGTTCCTTATTAAAACATCAACTCACTAACACACATATATACACATACACACACACACACACTCACACACACACACACCCACTCACATATTATTTTATAGCCTGCTATTTCAAAACTGTTAATTAAATGGGTAGGTTTTTAAATATCATTGCATGTCTTCGTTACCTATATATTAGTTTAATTTCATTTTCTGTTTATACGTAAAATTTCCTTGTAAAATTGTTTCAAATGTTAAATCTCATAATTATTAACTTCGCTCACTCTGTCCTAAAATTTGTAATTTTTCCTGATAAATCGTAGAGGATTCCCGAGATTCTGGCTTGCCGCATGCGGGGTCCATTGTATCATGTGTACTGAATTTCTATTTTGTTAATAAAGATATTTGTATTTGTATTTGTATTTGTACTTCAAAATACAACAAATCAACAATTTATTTTAATCTCCTGTTTTGAGCCTAATTTCACTCCCTTTCATTTGCACACTTTATGACTGGGCGCGGAATTACAAGGTTAAAAACAATCAACTAAACACATTATTGCTTTCATCCTCATGTTTTTGTCAAATAATAAGCTTACAAACAAAAAAAGCTATATCAAAATCGGTTCAGTAGTTTTTGCGTTATGCTCGAACAAAAAAACAAACTAACAGACAGACGAAAATTCTAAAAAAGTAGATTTGGAGTCACGGATACCTCAAAACCATATCGTGATCTTACCTAAAAACCATATCGTAATATTATTCTTGTTTAGATGGCGTTAGTTCACATTTTGGAGATAAGTATATTCAACAAGGTATATTTTATGTATGGAGGTATGAGCTTCACCAAGTGATTCAACAGCGTTCCACCCATAAAGTTATTATACCTGTCGGAATAGAGGAACTAACATGAGTTGTCAAATGAAACCGTTTTTTTGAATTTGTCGACACTTATCGGCATGCTAAAACTTCGAGTTCTGTGTATAACTGTGAATCTAACGTGAAATCGTAGACAATTTAATGACATAGTGTTAGTATATTTGACAAAATAATCTACGATTTCACTTTAGGTTCACTAATTATTCACAGAGCTCGAATATTTACCCTGTCGATTGTGCCGATAAGTTCCCAAAAACGGTTCTATTGCCTCGCGTCACGTATCTCTTTCTATTATGCAGTGATGCCGCTAGGTACATCATAGTCATAGTCATAGTCATTTATTTTGTAAAACAATTTACATGTCAAGTGCACTCCTTAACTACTTAAGTATAATTATATTATTTCGCTATTTTTTCTTTATATTATTTTTTTATCTCGCTCTCTCAGCTGTCAATGCCTCTCTTCCGTAGTATAATACCTTTATGGTCCCACCGGCTATACCTTTATGGTCCCACCGGCTATACCTTTATGGTCCCACCGGCTAAGAGCAAGAATCTCCTTTATTCTAAAGCATAGAGACCGCATCAATTTACGATTGTAGTTAAGTCTCTTTTGTCTTATGACGTACCTTAAATAGCAGAAGGAGACGGAACTATAGATCTTTGTTTATGCGGGAGTCCACTTTTCACTTGTCACTTTTGTATGTTGTATGTATGTATATAAATGTCCTCTATGCTTTAGAATAAAGGAGATTCTTGCTCTTAGCCCACCGGTCTCTGAACACGCTTCAGTATATACTAAAGTTACAGTTAGTACTCACGCTGGCGATATCTTTGGCGTATTTGATGAGATGTGAATTGCGCAGGTTGTGGCCCTGGAACTTGAGGTAGTAGTACAGAGATCCCTCCTCGAGATACTCCAGCACGAGCAGAGAGCCGCCGCCGTCCCACGAGTAGCCGAGGATCTCTACTATGTTCACGTGCGATAGCGACTGCAAGAGAAAGTACGCACATAAATATTATTTTATACAGTTTGTAAACTAATAGCCGTTACAGTTAGGTTATACCACAGTATAAGAAAGAGTATCTATTAGTAGATAAAGTACGGACACTCCCTTCCTCTCACCAACTTTTTACCTCACCCCCTCTATCGCCCTCTGGTTACCTCACACTGGTTACTCGTTACCTAAGAAGACTTAAAGTTCAATTTCTTTGGTTTCGCATGTGCTGACGTCATCTTGTCAATTTCAAATTTTTGTATGCAGTGTCCGGGCTGTGGTTATACTTAAGGGTAGGTAAACCAATACTGTAACTGTAGGTTACCTACCTTCAAGGTAAAGTATACATACTCTATAGATTTAGACCATCAAACTGAACAACTTTCACTATAGGACCAACATTGAAATCGCGAAAACAGCTGTTCCATAGAAAACGACAATCGCAACTCGACCCGAATGTATGGGACAGCTGTTTTTTTTTTCGCAATTTCATAGTTGGTCCCTTAGTCGAAGTAGTTCAGTTTAATGGTCTAAAATTCTAAGGCACCCTGTTTAATATGTAACGCATTTAATTTTACACCCTGTATCAAAATATCCTAGACTATTTAAAGAGGTGGTTTAGACCATCAAACTGAACAACTTTCACTATGGACTACTATGAAGCCAACATCGAGAAAAAATTCAAACAAGCAGCTGTTTCATACAAAACTGCAGTACCTACATGACTCAAACGTATAGAATAGGAGTCGTCAACGTTGCGTCCATAGTGAAAGTTTTACAATTTGATATTATCAACCCCTTTAAATATTACGAGGGTGTTTTGCTCTAAATCAATTTTAGTCTAAAGTGGTAATGGGCTGGGCAAATTGCTCGCAGAACCGATGACCGAAGGGGCCAGAGTTCTCAAGTTGCGACCGCGTACCGGAATGCGCAGCTTGGGAATGCCCCCCACCAGGTGGACTGACGACCTGGTGCAGGCGGCGGGAACCCGTTGGATGAGGGCAGCGCAGGACCGGTCGTTATATCGATCCTTAGAGGAGGCCTATGTCCAGCAGTGGACTTTTATCGGCTAAGACGGCGAGAACCCGTTGGATGAGGACAGCGCAGGACCGGTCGTTGTGTCGATCCTTAGACGATACAAGTAGCACATGAGTGATAAATTTATCGTCCGAGACTCATGAATATGGAAATAGATAAAAATACATTCGGAATCTAATATGACAGATAATAAGCAGGGAGCGGAATCTCATATCAAAACAATTGGCTACTTGAAAACTAGTCAAATCAGCTACTCTTTATCGGACGTCAAAACATGCGCTTTGTATGAAGATATTTGTACTAAATATTGAGTTGTGACGTCATCAACATTTTCATTACTTTTTTTAGTTTATCTTGTTATTAAAAATAGTATTCAAGCTAAAAACTCAATGAAAATGGGAGTTTAGCGTTATTTTCTAACCCTTTTATTGTTGAGTAGATAAAAATAAAATATATTGAATGTAGTCAAATACCCAATTGAAATGCCATAGAGATGGGAAATTGTTTTTTATCGTGTTTTCAGGCTGTCGATACTTTTTTGTTTTGATCTTCATTGCTTAATCTACTAACACGTACATTTAATTTTAATTATTTATGATGAGACGACACACAAATAAAACAAACCTCTCTTTCTTATCTATCAATAAAATTCTGATGACTACCGCGACTTGGGAAGTTTACCTTATAATCCCTATTATGATATTTGACACCTCTCTCTCTCTCTTACTATTTAGATTACCGTACTGTATTGCAATGAAAAATAAACTATGTTAAGTCGAGTAAAAACTATCGATAGCTTAAATACTCGATAAAAAACAATGTCCCATCTCTATGACATTTCAATTGTTTTGATATGAGATTCCGCTCCCTGATAATAAGATAACACTTACTTTTAAAATAGCGAGCTCATTCTCGAAGTCTTCGCGATGCGTCGAGCTCAACTCCGCCTTTGCGTTAAGTTTCTTAATGGCTACTTCTTTCCTCCGAGATTCTTGGTTATCGAGCTCCATCCAACCTTTGTATACACTGCCGTAGTTACCCTGTAACGATAACGAGAATTTAAAAACATAACTCTATATATATAACGCTCACAGGCACATACATTGTAATGATTCCAAGTTAAGCACTATAGGCTTTTTAATATGGAAACCATACAACAACGGCACGAACATATAACATCCATGACCGAACCGGGATTCGAACCCAGGACCCAGGTTTGGCAGTCCGGCGTGGTAACCATTACACCAACCGGGTCGTCAACTCTGCTGTAAGGTTGAGATGTGCCTCAACCAGATGAGTCTGGCAGCACGGAATCGTATGTATTCACGCTCTATCCTTTTCTGGCGCTCAGGAAAGTCATTTGCTAGAGCGAGAAAGGTCGCAGCGCTGCCAGTGCTGCTGCGTGCTGTCGCATTCCCGCTATCTTTCTCGCTCTAGCAATAGCGTTCCTGTGAGACAGAAAAATATGAAGCGCGAAAAAATGCGATGCCGTGCTGCCAGATGAGGTTCACAACCTTATTGGTACATTCGGAAAGTACAGTCTGAAGGTCTAAATGGCCGTAACAGTAAACATAAAGTCACGACCACAATCCCTTTCGAGCTGGTCAACCCTTCAGATGCCGGAAATGCTCGCAAACTTCGTCTGCCCACGAAACACACAAAGGTTGACGCACTAAGTTAGAATGCTCTCCACTGGTAAACGAGTGAAGTTTTCGAACGGCTGGATGTTCTCTATGGTTGACTCGTTCATGCAGATTCATTTTCAGGGGAAACACTATTCTCTAGTACCTACATAATAACGTAAATTACGTCAAACGTCGCCGTATTAAAGGCAAAACCAACTATTTCGGTATTTTTCTCGATTTTGACATTTTAATACCAATCAATTCAGTTTCGAATTCTCTATCTAGTGGTAAAACCAATTATTCTCAATGCCCTTTAGTTACGGAGTTATTGAGATCTAAAAGCAACTACTAAGAAGGTAATAAGTCAATCTTAAAATATAAAAAATATAACCCGAAATAAGCATTAGCTTTCTGGCCTAGTTAGTTGGTTTTGCCTTTAGCACGGCGATGTGATGAAGAGCTTTCGGGACGGATATCGTGCTCGGCAGCTGAGGGGAATAGGTATGGATACGGAATAACGGAACTCGGCATTTCTAATTCCTGGGACACCCTGGAGGCTGCTGTGGCTGCTAGAACTGACATCAATACTAACACTGCCAATCTTCTTCACAGGCGTCACTAAATAGGTGACTCCTGCGGATATGATGGAGACCATGAGCCGGACGGAGGTGCTGTCCGGATCCGGCTCGTCGACGCCGCGCGGGACGCCCTGGAGGATGTGTCTCAACATCTGACTGACATCAATACTAACACTGCCAATCTTCTTCACAGGCGTCACTAAATAGGTGACTCCTGCGGATATGATGGAGACCATGAGCCGGACGGAGGTGCTGTCCGGATCCGGCTCGTCGACGCCGCGCGGGACGCCCTGGAGGCCGCTGTGGCTGCTAGAACTGACATCAATACTAACACTGCCAATCTTCTTCACAGGCGTCACTAAATAGGTGACTCCTGCGGATATGATGGAGACCATGAGCCGGACGGAGGTGCTGTCCGGATCCGGCTCGTCGACGCCGCGCGGGACGCCCTGGAGGCCGCTGTGGCTGCTAGAACTGACATCAATACTAACACTGCCAATCTTCTTCACAGGCGTCACTAAATAGGTGACTCCTGCGGATATGATGGAGACCATGAGCCGGACGGAGGTGCTGTCCGGATCCGGCTCGTCGACGCCGCGCGGGACGCCCTGGAGGCCGCTGTGGCTGCTAGAACTGACATCAATACTAACACTGCCAATCTTCTTCACAGGCGTCACTAAATAGGTGACTCCTGCGGATATGATGGAGACCATGAGCCGGACGGAGGTGCTGTCCGGATCCGGCTCGTCGACGCCGCGCGGGACGCCCTGGAGGCTGCTGTGGCTGCTAGAACTGACATCAATACTAACACTGCCAATCTTCTTCACAGGCGTCACTAAATAGGTGACTCCTGCGGATATGATGGAGACCATGAGCCGGACGGAGGTGCTGTCCGGATCCGGCTCGTCGTCGCCGCGCGGGACGCCCTGGAGGCCGCTGTGGCTGCTAGAACTGACATCAATACTAACACTGCCAATCTTCTTCACAGGCGTCACTAAATAGGTGACTCCTGCGGATATGATGGAGACCATGAGCCGGACGGAGGTGCTGTCCGGATCCGGCTCGTCGACGCCGCGCGGGACGCCCTGGAGGCTGCTGTGGCTGCTAGAACTGACATCAATACTAACACTGCCAATCTTCTTCACAGGCGTCACTAAATAGGTGACTCCTGCGGATATGATGGAGACCATGAGCCGGACGGAGGTGCTGTCCGGATCCGGCTCGTCGACGCCGCGCGGGACGCCCTGGAGGCCGCTGTGGCTGCTAGAACTGACATCAATACTAACACTGCCAATCTTCTTCACAGGCGTCACTAAATAGGTGACTCCTGCGGATATGATGGAGACCATGAGCCGGACGGAGGTGCTGTCCGGATCCGGCTCGTCGACGCCGCGCGGGACGCCCTGGAGGCTGCTGTGGCTGCTAGAACTGACATCAATACTAACACTGCCAATCTTCTTCACAGGCGTCACTAAATAGGTGACTCCTGCGGATATGATGGAGACCATGAGCCGGACGGAGGTGCTGTCCGGATCCGGCTCGTCGACGCCGCGCGGGACGCCCTGGAGGCCGCTGTGGCTGCTAGAACTGACATCAATACTAACACTGCCAATCTTCTTCACAGGCGTCACTAAATAGGTGACTCCTGCGGATATGATGGAGACCATGAGCCGGACGGAGGTGCTGTCCGGATCCGGCTCGTCGACGCCGCGCGGGACGCCCTGGAGGCTGCTGTGGCTGCTGGACGGCGCAGGCGCATCCCTGTCGAAGCCCGGCGGCATCACCACCATGTTGTTCAACGACCTCGAGCTCTGGCTGTCTGACAACTGCAAGTAAAAGAGCTGCTGCAGCATACAATAAATTACATGTTCTATTGATGTTTTGTTTTGTAAACTTGTTGTGAACTGTAATATTATGTGTGTGTTACTCAAGGGGCCATAGGTTCAGGTGAACATTTTCTATGAGAAACGCGATCCCCCAACCCTCCGAAAAGTGCGTGCGTGTGCCGTATTTTCGATTAAAAAGAATTAATAAAAGTACTTTTATAGATTTTTTTATTGATTTCACTAGATAAACTAATGATCAATATGTGAGTAAAATTCCAGTAATTATAAACGGTTTCAAGTTATTTTAGTTTGAGAAAATTATGTTAAAATGCGTTATTTTCTTCACGAAAACGAAAACGAAAAAAACGAAAAAAAAGAGACCCCTTCCCAGGTAATTCCGGGACATATGGCCCCTTAATGCAAATAAATTGTTTATCTATCTATCCGTTTACCATTCAGTGTCGCCCCCATATTTAAGATTTCTCAGTCAAGAAGGCCCACATTAAAAAAGTGCTACTCCAGCTTACTACAAAAGCCTTAAACCTAGTGTTATACGATACTTTTATAGGTCTTTATAGGCCTAAACCATCGATAAGTATATTACATAGAACAGAACTAGATACACAAAGAAGATTGGCAGATTTGGACCCAGCCATTTTTTACGAAAACTAAAAGGTCTTCAGGGCGGCGGTCATAATTTTTATAAACAGAAAAAATTAAGGCATTTTTTAAAAAACTTCCACATCTCCAGAAGTCCGGATTCAAAATTAGAAATTACTAGTAAAATAGACAAATCATCCAAAAAGCAGTAGCAAAACGCAACCACGACAGCTATTTTCATCTAATATTATCACTGAGGTATTTTTTGGACGTTACGGAATGTATTTAGCTTGGTTGAACTGATAGTTCGTGATTTCGTTTTCATCCATTATCATAATATTATACGGTTATCGTGAATTTTCATTAAAATAAACATAACGAATCCGTAGAAGATTGAATAAACTATCTAATAAGAAAGATTATGACTTTCACACACTTTGCTACAAAAGGTATCATAAGGAGAATACCTTTCCCCCAACTTCTACAGGTTACAACCAAATTACTTTTTTGTTAGTTTTGTTTCAATCTACACGTATTACTAAGTTTCATTTATGTACGGGACCTCTAAGTCTGGGTCTCAAATTACAGGGCCGGCCGCCAAAATTCTTTACACAATTAAAGCTCTAAAAATGTAGCTCTTTGTACCTCTTTTGTATTATATTAAGCAAACTCACCTTCGCGTTTAGATTGCTGTGGATTGTAAGTTGTAAATAGCCAACGCCGGATTCCGGAAATTTGACCGAAACAGTTGACAGAAGAATTATCTGTCGTGACTTATGTTAGGTCGTGTTTAATTAATGTAGCTTTAACTTACAGAATTATCGTAATAGTCAGACGCAGTGCCGTTCGTGGAAGGTACACTGTTCACAGACATCAGTGAATTATTGCTGCCCGCGTCCGCACAAGGTTCACTCGGTATCAATACTTCACCTGCGGGGGAAATATTAACGTTTAATATTGTTTTATACAACATTTTAATGAATTAACGCAAAACTAGAAAGTAGTTTGTTTAGAATCAAGAGCTGAGTCGAATTATCATGGTTTCAACATAGGTAATTTTTTTCAAAATATTAAATGATTTGTTTGCAAAATTTAAAATTTTCTGAACCCGATGTCAACCCACCGCACCGGCACACTCACCCTACTTACTACCAAAACAAGATTATTAAAATGTATCCATGAGAACGTTAGCGCTTTCTTTTCGTGCTGAAATGATAACAAATCATTTTTGCCTCAAAACTTAAAATGCGAATAACTTTATATTTTAAGTATCAAAATAATGAAATTATTGTTTCAATCTAATTATTTTGTTGTAAATCAGTTGGGGTGTATGAGGTTTTGCGCTAATTTATTAACACGTTGTATTGTGGAAGACAAAGAAACATTATTTTATTAAAAGTGAAAAAAAATAGTGTTGTATGTTTATAATCTGGCATGAATTCAATATTTGTATCATTTGTTCAAAAGAAAAAAAGTTATAATTAATATATTTAAATAACTTATTATAATTACAAAAAATTTCCAATAAAACAATTTTACTTTATTATAATGTGATAATGGTATCGATTCGGTATGCGCACTCGACTAAACTAATTTTAACCAAATTTCGACTAAAATAAGTTAAGTCGTTTTCGTGTGCAATTCGGTTTTGGCAACGAACTAAATTAAGTCGTCTTGTTTGACAGGACTAAATCGACTTTGACAGGTTTAAATTGAATTCACAGATAAAATAATACGGTGATGGCAAGGTGATGGATTGTCTATGGTGTGGCTTATGGCGCGTCTCCACGACTGAATGATTTAAAGTCATTCGTTCATTCCGTTTTTTTGGAACAATATTTTAACGTATGAAAACAGCTGAATGCGATGGCGATAGTTAGATTTGTATACGTCTATCTTCTTCTTCCAAGATGATTATGTTTTTTTCGGATGTAAAATAATTTCAACTGAATTTTGTCACTTTGACATTGACAGAACGATTTTATTCTATTTGTTTTGTTGGAAACTGTGATAAATCAAGAAAAAAAGCCAAGATATTCATGAATGCTTCCAAAAAAGAAGTAAGTATACGTGCTTACCCGTCCGCCAACACCGGGACATACCTGGACCCCGAAACCCTTCGCATAGCAATGGGCCTCCGAGTCGGCGCGGAACTCTGCACCCACCACCACCAGTGCCCCTGTGGCATGAATGTCGATCGCCTGGGACACCACGGGCTCTCATGCCAACAAAGTGCCGGCAGATTTCCTCGCCACTCCACTCTTAACGACATCATACGCAGGTCTCTTGCCACTGTCAACGTACCGGCCACCCTAGAGCCGAAAGAGGCGTCTAAGATAATATATAGAGCCGAAAGGTATTGTACGAGAGGATGGCAAGAGACCAGACGGGACGTCTCTCGTACCCTGGAAGATGGGTCGGGTGCTGGTGTGGGATGCCACCTGTGTGGACACTCGCTGGCGCTGTCCCATGTACGGGGAACGAGCAAAAGAGTTGGCTCGGTTTTCAGTATCATTAACATTTTCGAATTTAACCATTATTACCTAAAAATAATCACTAATTTGACTTAAAACTTGTTTCAGAGATCGGAGTAAAAAATCCAGTTACAATGTTGACCGCAGACCTAAGAAATCAGCGTCCGGTGGGCAGTTGTCAGAATATGGAGCACTGAGTGCTTTGCTACGGGATCGCAGACCTAAGAAATCAGCGTCCGGTGGGCAGTTGTCAGAATATGGAGCACAGTGCTTTGCTACGGGATCACAGACTGAAGAAATCAGCGCCCGGTGGGCAGTTGTCAGAATATGGAGCACAGTGCTTTGCTACGGCATCACAGACCTAAGAAATCAGCGTCCAGTGGGCAGTTGTCAGAATATGGAGCACAGTGCTTTGCTACGGGATCACAGACCTAAGAAATCAGCGTCCGGTGGGCAGTTGTCAGAATATGGAGCACAGTGCTTTGCTACGGGATCACAGACCTAAGAAATCAGTGGGCAGTTGTCAGAATATGGAGCACAGTGCTTTGCTACGGGATCGCAGACCTAAGAAATCAGCGTCCGGTGGGCAGTTGTCAGAATATGGAGCACAGTGCTTGCGACGGGATCGCAGACCTAAGAAATCAGCGTCCGGTGGGCAGTTGTCAGAATATGGAGCACAGTGCTTTGCTACGGGATCGCAGACCTAAGAAATCAGCGTCCGGTGGGCAGTTGTCAGAATATGGAGCACAGTGCTTTGCTACGGCATCACAGACCTAAGAAATCAGCGTCCAGTGGGCAGTTGTCAGAATATGGAGCACAGTGCTTTGCTACGGGATCACAGACCTAAGAAATCAGCGTCCGGTGGGCAGTTGTCAGAATATGGAGCACAGTGCTTTGCTACGGGATCACAGACCTAAGAAATCAGTGGGCAGTTGTCAGAATATGGAGCACAGTGCTTTGCTACGGGATCGCAGACCTAAGAAATCAGCGTTCGGTGGGCAGTTGTCAGAATATGGAGCACAGTGCTTGCGACGGGATCGCAGACCTAAGAAATCAGTGTCCAGTGGGCAGTTGTCAGAATATGGAGCACAGTGCTTTGCTACGGGATCACAGACCTAAGAAATCAGCGTCCGGTGGGCAGTTGTCAGAATATGGAGCACAGTGCTTTGCTACGGGATCACAGACCTAAGAAATCAGTGGGCAGTTGTCAGAATATGGAGCACAGTGCTTTGCTACGGGATCACAGACCTAAGAAATCAGCGTCCAGTGGGCAGTTGTCAGAATATGGAGCACTGAGTGCTTTGCTACGGGATCGCAGACCTAAGAAATCAGCATCCGGTGGGCAGTTGTCAGAATATGGAGCACAGTGCTTTGCTACGGGATCACAGACCTAAGAAATCAGCGTCCGGTGGGCAGCTGTCAGAATATGGAGCACTGAGTGCTTTGCTACGGGATCGCAGACCTAAGAAATCAGCGTCCGGTGGGCAGTTGTCAGAATATGGAGCACTGAGTGCTTTGCTACGGGACCACAGACCTAAGAAATCAGCGTCCGGTGGGCAGTTGTCAGAATATGGAGCACAGTGCTTTGCTACGCGATCGCAGACCAGAATATCAAGCAGCCTAGGGCGCTGAGCGTTTGCTAAGTAATGATGATGATGATAATAATATATTAGTTTTTTTGTAATTTCTGGTTGATCTCATGATGTTAGTCTGAACTTAATTATGTTTAGAAATAAATTTGGTGATCAAGGTTCTTTTTGTGTATTTAATTTACCAAAATAAGTTCATAGATAGATTCATTGATTCTTTATTGTACATAAAAACATAATTATGAAAAAATACACTGTAAAGCCGCATTGACACGATCAACAGTCTGCTTGGACCGAGTGGACTCGTAGGAGTAAGCCTCATAGGATCCATCTTCCGGGTGTGCTCGGATTATGGGTTGCCAGAATACGAGTAGCGTCTGAGTAGGTATCCGAGTAAACTCAGTCCAAGCAGACTCTGATCGTGTCATAGCAGCTTAAGTAATAAAAAAATTCATGAATGAATGCAGTTGTTTCTTTATTTGGTTATTATTATTATATATGATACACTAGCAGCTCAAAGCTGATGCGTGTATATCACTGCACTTGTTTAGTTTTATAAATAACTGTCCAGTCTATTTTTGAAAGAGTTCACTGAAGGCGCACTTATTACAGTCTCAGGCAATTTGTTCCACTCGCGAACTATTTGGTTGGGCAAAAAATGTTTCCGGGGGTTGCTTGTACAAAATTTGCCATCAATTTTGAGAGAGTGACCTCTGAGATTTTAGTTCTGGTTCATCCGGTATATATGTTCAATTCCTTGGACATCATAACATCCAGCAAGTATCTTATATGTCTCTATGAGGTCACCACGTTGACGCCGTTGTTCAAGTGTTGTTAACCCAAGCTCTTCTAATCGTCTCTCATATGGTTTGTCACGCAGTTCAACAACCATTTTTGTTGTCGTTAGTTTTCGGTATGTATTGGTACTTTTTGGTAATGTTGGTACATTCCGGTATAGGTTGATAGATGTATGTATTCATGCCAACATTCTTCTGTTCTGTGGAATGGTGCGTTGCACAGTTTCTGCTGGCATCTCAACCATTGTATCCATTGCATTGGAACCTTAAAGAAAATGTTGTTAAATTAGTTGAAGTATTTAATGCACTTATTAAGTATTGGAGTTTACCCGCGACTTCGTCCACACAAATTATAATTATAACAGATTTTAAGTGAAATCATAAGCTAAAAAACTTTCATAAAAATCGCTTCAGTAGTTTTTGCGTGATGTTCGAACAAACAAACAAATTTAGAGAAATAACTTGCTCCCGAAGAAAGGCTCGTTTTCATTGGTCGATAACTTGGTTGATATACAGCATGCGGGAACTCAGCGCAGGCAGGCTAATGAAAAATGAAATTCAACAACACAGTGGTTGTTATATCACCTACAGGAATCCCCCATCCATCGATCATAGAACTAGATGCACAATCAGCGTTCGTTCGCTATAGACCAGTGAAAATGGTTCCCTGCATCCGTGCCTTATGGCATGCGTTACAGAAATCTCTCGCATCCCGAATGCGGGCTATATCGAGCAGTGAAAATAGTTGCCCTAATGCGGGGTCTATGGCATGCGTTACAGAAATCTCTCAAGAAAGAACGAACAATGAAAATGAGCCCAAAGGTCATAAGCAGCAAAATTTCACACAGATGACGCTGTGGAAAATACTTAATATATAAGTCCCACTGCAGGGCACAGGCCTTCCCTCAGGGAGGGTGTTGGGGCGTCATTCCACCACGCGTCCCCAATGCAGATTGGTAGAATTTCTTTTTCAGCATATGCAGGTCCTTCCTCACAATGTTGTCCTTCACCGTTTGAGAGCAGTTGGTATTATATACATTATAAAAACTCAACTCAATGCAGCCTGGCTACGTTTCCACCAGAGATGTGCGAGGACGCGTAGCGAGGGGTGTGCGTTTTAAGAACCAATAGAATCACTTCATTTACCTTGCCTCGCTCAGCACAGCTCTGGTGGAAACGGCTTAGCGGAGCAAAGTTTTTGTACGTACAAAAGAAGCAAGTGATGTGTGTGAGAAATGTATTGCGAGGTTTGCGACATACTTGTACCATCCAGTCCATAGATGCCCCCGCCGACACATTTCACAGCTTCGCAACGCATCCTCGCACCGCACATAAATGTGCATTTTCACAGCTCCACTAGACATCCTCGCACGACACATTTCCCTCGCACATCTCTGGTGGAAAAGCTCCCTAAACGGGTTCAAAGTATCTCGTGGGTCTCTTTAACCTAACTCTTTCCTGCTGATTTCTATGAAGTGAATTTTAGGGCGCTCGGCCTGCGGCTCGCTTGACGGCAGACTGACCCCGGAGACCAGGTCCACCAGGTGTCCAGGAGGGACTTAGTAGGGAGTTAGGTAGCTCGGGCTTCGGCCTCGCGCTCAAGAGATACATTTATGAAATGAAACCTCATAATTTACCTCTCTTCTGCTTCTACCAGAGCCGCAACTATGTAACGCGCCATTTCCACTTGATTTTTACTTAAATTCACAGGAAAACACGCCTAGTTGTTTTTAGTCGACACCTTTTAAGTCGCAACTAAAATTGGACTAAAATAAGTTTGACACATCTAAAAGTGACAGGTGAATGTTCGTTTCGAATAGCAAAGGGACGTTTTTAACCTAATTTAGTTCGAAATAAGTTTAGTCCTGTCAGATAAGTTAAGTTTTTTTTAGTTGTGTTTTTCCGAATAGCATACATGATTTTGACACATTTTAACTAAATTTAAGTTAAGTTTAGTCGTAATGGGCGCAACCGAATCGATACCAATGTGAATTAAATTTAACCAAATGTAATATTTGCAACAATTTTTGTACTATATTCCCCGAGGGGGATAGTCAGAGATATTCTGAAACTTCAGAACATCCACGTTTCACTAGTAGTACAGAAACGAAAAGATAAAAAGAAAGTAAAGAAAGAAAGTAGAAGTTTGTAAAGATTCAATAAAGTAATTTAATTTTAATTTAATAAAAAATTAAATTGTATATGCCTACATGAAAAAAAGAAAGAAACACAACACATGAAAGAAAGTAAAGAAAGAAAGTAGTAGTTTGTAAAGATTCAATAAAGTAATTTAATTTTAATTTAATGCAAAATTAAATTGTATATGCCTACATGAAATATATTTTTATATTTTATGCAGAAACTAAACAGTCAAAATAGTATAACTTACCGGTAACTATATCTGTATCAAGCATTATGTCATCATATTGGTTGTACTCTGTAAATAAAACAGATAAAATAGTTATAGTTGAAAATATCACATATTTAAAGTTTTCCGTATTTTGAACAGACCGATGGCAAAGGAAAATCAAATGGCGTAAAATAAAATATACAAGAGTTGCTCATTTAAAGTATTTAGATTATACGAGCGTTTACCCGCGACTTCGTCCGCAAGGGTTCCTATCATTTGTAGCGAGATAAATGATATACCAGATTGTAAGTCAAATCTAGATTTAAAGCTACCAAACAAAAACATTCTTCAAAATCGGTTCAGTAGTTTTTACGTGATGCTGTTTTAAACATAAAGACAAAAATTCTAAATAAAAAAGGATGATTTGGAGTCAGGAACACCAAACATCAATGGTAATCTTTTTCTTGTAAATATCTATCACAGTATAAGAAAGAGTATCTAGTACTACATACTTCTGTTACAGTATTATAATAGTGTCACGAACGCTGTCAAACGTTAGACGTAAGAAGGCATTCAAAAATTCGGAGGGTGTATTAACAATCGCCGTGGTCTTACGGTCTAAGGTTCCGCCTCCCATGCTGGGGGGTGACGGTTCGAATCCTATCCGCGCCAAAAATATTTCTAGATTTTTGTGTTTTTAGAAATGTTCTAGAAGGTAGAGAGAGAAGGAATATTTAAAAAGGGACCAAAAGGTCTAGGGGTGTCTAGGAACTTCGAGAAAGGAGGCGAAATTACGAATATTTGAAAAGAACCAGAAAAGTGGGCGTGTCTTCGATCGGTTTCGAGAAAAGAAGGCGGGGTTGGAAATATCTGGAGGAAAACAAACGAGTAAAGAAAAGAATAACGAAATTCGTAGATCTGGAATATTCTGCGGACTATAAAAGGCGGCGAATTCCGACTGATGGGCAGTATTTGATTTAACAGTGAACAGTGCGAAACAAAAGGAAGAAAAGTAAAAGTGGAAAAGTACTAGTGAAGAGAAAAGTGCTAAGAGTGGAACAGTGAGTAGACTAGTGTCAGTGTAGTGCGTGACGTCATAGTGTCGGTGTAGTACGTGACGTCATAGTGTCAGTGTAGTGCGTGACGTCATAGTGTCGTACGTCGTGACGTCATAGCCGTGACGCGTGTCGTGTCGTCACAGTAGTGACGTAGTGGACTGTGAACAGTGACAGTAAGTGGTGCACGGGGAATCCCTGCGAGGAGGACCCGGTGAAGTGAACCGTTTAGGGGAACCTCTGCGAGGTGGACCGTTTGTAAGTGTATCCCAAATAAACTCTGTAAAATTGGACTTAGCGTTTCACTCCAATCCCGGAACCCGTAGCTCGTAACATTTGGTGTCAGAAGTGTGACCTAACGATTGAGAAGGGGGAGGTTGTTGGTCACTGTGAGGAAGTTTTATGGTTGCGACAATGTGTGGAAAATCCTCCTAGGAAACATGAGGCTAAGGAGGATGTAGTATCCAAAGTTATGGAAGACTCCAGCAGGGAACTGACTAAGCTACAGGCCGTGAAAGCGAAGAACTTGCTGCGGCGTTTTTCAGACCTGTTTTCCCAGAACGACGCAGATATTGGTAGAACAGACTTGGTGAAGCACACGATTAATACGGGAGAAGTAGCGCCAATCAAGCAACGACCTAGGCGCATTCCGTTTGCTCGTGAGAAGGAAGTGGAGGAAATGATAGAAGACATGAGAAGGAATAACATCATCGAACCTTCATCAAGTCCCTGGTGTTCACCTGTAGTTCTCGTTAAGAAAAAGGATGGCTCAACGAGATTTTGTGTGGATTATCGGCAGCTGAATGAAGTGACGAAGAAAGACAGCTACCCCTTGCCAAGGATCGACGACACCTTAGACACTTTGAATGGAATGAAATGGTTTTCAACGCTCGATCTGAAAAGTGGGTACTGGCAAGTGGACGTGGACCCTAAAGACAAGGAGAAAACCGCGTTTTCCACCGGGAAAGGACTGTGGCAGTTCAAGGTAATGCCATTTGGATTGAGTAACGCCCCTGCGACTTTCGAAAGATTGATGGAACATGTCCTAGCTGGAATTCTGGGTGACACGTGTCTTGTCTACCTGGACGACATCATCATTGTTGGTCGAGACTTTGATGACCACCTGAAAAAGTTGGAGAAAGTCTTCGAAAGACTACGTGGAGCCAATCTTAAATTGAGTCCTAAAAAACGACTTAGCGTTTCACTCCAATCCCGGAACCCGTAGCTCGTAACAATAGTTTAGATTATATCACAACAGCGAACGGTATATCTGTCGCAGCCATCTTTTTAAATCTGCCATTTGATTGAAAGCTAGCCCCAAGCGTCACTCAACGTTCAAATAGTTAGCTGACTGTAAGCTAGCCCTTTGAACGAGGCGGACTTAAAATCAGCCAGGAGTGCGATTTTTGAAACTCAAACGTTGAACTCACAGTTGTAAATGTCAATATTACTATGGAGACGTGCATCTTTTTACTGCTGATTTGACATTAAAAAATCATACTATCAGTTTAAAATAACAATGTGCATGACCTCGCCTGCAAATGTGACGTCACTCAATCACACGAACTTCACTCGAGTCATTCTGAGGAATTCAAATGATTATTTCCTTTACATTGAGTCTATATTCCTTTACAACCGAGTGAAGTTATCGAACGGCCCTTCAAGGTCATGCACATTGTTATTTTAAACTAATAGTACTTCAGGAGTGCGATTTTTGAAAGTCAAATCAGCAGTAGAAAGATGCATATCTCCACAGTAATTTTGAATTTTTTAAATGCTGAGCTCAGCGAATGAGATTCATAAATCGCACTCCAGGTGATTCAAATACAGTATGACTTTCAGCAAAGTCGTTGAACGTACTGTCGCGGACTTTTCCGCCTGACCACCACAAGGCTCATTTTTGCTTGCATACTAAAAAATAAAAGCGCTGTCTAGCCCCACCCTATTGATGAGACCAATGAATGAATAGTTAACAAACAATAAATTATGAGATTTTTTTTTAAAGTGATCTGGCGGAAAAGTCCGCGATAGTACATTCCACGACTTGGCCAATTGTCCTTTAGTCATTCAATTGACTGTCGCAATTCAATGAGCGGGCTAGCGTTTCAATCAAATGGCAGATTTAAGCAGATGGCTGCGAGATATCAATACACATAGGTATTATTAATGTCTCACCGCCGTGCAGCAAGTGGTTCATGTCTCGCATGATCTCCTGCGGCCGCAGCGGGTTCGAGGTCCAGCAATCTCTGATGAGCGTCCACACCTCCGGCGGGCAGTCCTTCGGCCGCAGCAGTCGGTCCCCGGCTTCGTAACTCTGTACATGTTTTTTTTATTGATACCTTATTCATTTCGATTACTTTTATACTGTTCTTTTTGTACGGACATTACCACAAAATAATGTATTAAATATAGGTACTTCATCATCACAACCCATACAGTGATACAGGGTCCTTCTTAATGTGCTGACACTTTTTTAAGGGGATGATCGTCAACTTGAACAAGTTTCTCTATGGCACCAACATCGAAATCGCGAAAAAAAATCAGCTGTTCCATACAAAACTGCAAACTTACTCGAGCCTAATGTATGGGACAGCAGATTTTTTTTCGCGATTTCTATTTTGGTCACATAGAGAAAGTTGTTCAGTTTGATCTTGTTTCCTTAGTCTGCGAGTTTGATGGTCTGTTCATCCCTTAAAAAACTGTCAGCATATTAAGAAGGACTTTGTATACGTCAAGAATATAATAAGATAATTGTTTCAGATAGACGGCCACTGCTGGACATAGGCCTCCCCCAAAGATCGCCCAACGGGATCCCGCCACCATCAGCAGGTCGATTACCAGGATTAGGCAGTCGATTCACCTTGTGGGGATAACATAGTCGCTACCATTAATGGACAGTGGATACAACACACAACATACATAAATCCCTAAAAACTCATTGGTCCGTTCCAAAGTCTAATCGAGGCTGGGATCGAATCACCGCTCCTTGCACGGAAGGTGAAACAACTAGCCACCACAGTTAAGACAGGTTTTGTTTAGTACTATCAGTTTAAAATAACAATGTGCATGACCTCGCTCGCAAATGTGACGTAACGCAATCACACGAACTTCACTCGAGTCATTCAAATGATTGTTTCCTTTGCATAGAGTCTACATTCCTTTGTCAACCGAGTGAAGTTATCCAACGGCCCTTCAAGGTCATGCACATTGTTATTTTAAACTGATAGTACTAGCATAGATTAAATAAATTATACACAACAGAGGGTCAATGCCCATACTAAGAAAGTTGCCACCTTCTTATATGAAAACTCGTGCAAGTACAGCGCCGGTGGTGAGTAACGGTACAACAGCAATGTTTAATTACGTTAAAATACGTGTTACACACATTTGTTATTAAATTTTGTAAGAAAAGTAATCTATATAATTTATTTCCGTGGAACAAAACTCAAAAACAAATAATAGTGATCTAATAACGTTTAATTAAGATTATCTCTCTCAGGCCCGTAGCGACATCTGTTTGCACCAAGGCTATACTAAATTTAAAATGTATGGAACTGTCCAGACATGGTACTAGCAATTGAAATAAAAAGGTTTTAACTCACCATTTCAGTCAAAACAGGGTTATTATGTGCAGGCGACTGGCCGTAGGAGAAAACTTCCCATAGAGTCGTCGCGAACGCCCATATGTCGCCTAGAACCGATTTCTTCGCTTGGTTCATATCCCTAAAGAATGCTACGGGCATCCAGTGCACACTACAACACAATAATAAATCAATGGTTAATACTTAGCCGTAGAGAAAGAAGGCATAGAGGTCGTCCTATTCACACAATAAGAGATGCATATAGCAAAGGTCTAGGTCAAAAAAAGGGAGCGCTATCTTATACGTAACCATATTTTTCTACTATGGCTGGGCACAGGTGCCCTTCCAAGAAGCTCAAATTGTATATCTCCAACTCCATATCGCTATCTCATACGCGGTTACGCTGACTGTTGTGACAAGACATGCATACATAATTTATCTACAGGTACTTATATGGGTATTGTGCCTGCAAATAAAGAAAATTGTTATAATATTGTCTGAGTCAGTGACTGACTTCAAAGCCACCAATCCGAGAAATCCCACAGAGCAAGCGCTAACCCCGTCGCTACTTTCTTCAGCTGCAGGCCTGTCACTTTGTTATGTGACGGCAACTATAAACAACACTCACTCCTCCGACGTGTACTGGCGCAACGAGGGTCCGGAGAGCTTGACGAGGATCCTGTCCGCGTCCTGTGCGGAGAGCAGCAGCCGCTCGCAGCGGATGCAGCCGTGCACCACGCCTGCTTCCGAGAGGTCCCACAGAGCGCGCGCCAGCCCTGCCGCTACTTTCTTCAGCAGGCCTTTCACTTTCTGTCTGTGTTCCCTGTTATTTGAGTTCAATGTTAGTGATATGATTTTCTAGTCATTTAGATTCTCATTTAGAAAAGTTCTTCGATATTTTTTACATATTTAAACACCAAAAGCACTATATTAGCCGACATAAAAAAGCTATATTTCATATGCATACAGGGTCCTATTTTTAATATTCAGACTTAGTGCGTCCAAGATAGCTTGGTGATTTTGACAGAACGTTTTAGAGAGCTTATTTTACATTCTGAAAATGTTTGAGCCGTAAAACCTTTAATTTTATGTTAAATATTAATTAATCTTGTATATTTTTAGTATATTATAAATTTATAAAGCTTTGACGGCTCAAACTGGATTGGTCATATCTGCCGAAAAACTGACAACCAATCGGGGTATCAGAGTGGAGACCACGAACTGGCAGGCGTAGTGTGGAACGGCCTACTGCCCGCTGGACAGAAGACCTATAAAAGGTAGCGGGGAGCGACTGGATGAGGAAGGCCGAGGAGAGAATTCTGTGGCGCGCCTTGGGAGAGGGTTATGTTCAGCAGTTGACGATGATAGGCTGACGATAATTAATCAAAAGGGTTTATTTAGTTAAGTACTGGAAATATAATTAGTGAATGCGTCAGTTACCTTAGATATTCATCGAAGCGTCCTGTAGGCATATATTCGAGCACCAAAGCAGTGGGAGAACTAAGGGTGATGCCGTATAAACGCACTATGGACGTCGACTGCACACACGACCACTTGCTACCCAGCTCGATGAAGTCCTGTATTGGCAAGTAATAAAGTTCATTTTGGACACAAACGTTAAACAATATTAACTTTGTATTACTTAATAACATACTTATTTTTAATAGCCATAACAAATTTTAAGGATGTATTCAGATATGCGCACAGCCAAGCAGTGGAATGCCTTATCTGCGTCAGTATTTCCGAGCGCTTACAACCCGAATTCCTTTAAAGTACGAGTGAATAGGCATCTTCTGGGTAAGCTCGCTGCATCTACGACCCCATCTTCGTCCTGAGGATGGGATTGAGGTCAAGAGAAAACCTTAAATAATAAAAAAAAAAGATATTGAAACTAAACAACTTTCCCTACGGAGCATGGGTAAAAACACGAAAAAATTGTCTGAATACACCTTTAAAATAGGTATGGTAATTAAAAAATAGTGGTTTATAGTAAAATAACATGTTATGTTTGTATTGTCAATAGTACTCATCACGGCGACACACCAAGCTACGCAAAACCAAAACAAGCTGGCCGCGCGTAGGCAGTGTAACGTATAACGTCGCGCGGCCAGCTTATGTTGGTTTTACGTAGCTTGATGTTTCGCCGTGTACGTGTGTACATAGTATCAAGTGGGGTAGCACCGATAAAAAAAGCAAAAAGTGCAAGAAGCTATCACTATTTGCATAAGATGTCTAAAGAAGATTGGCAGATTTGGACCCAGCAATTTTTACGAAAACTAAAAGCTCTTCAGGACGGCGGTCATAATTATTATAAACAGAAAAAACTAAGGCATTTTTTAAAAAAACTTCCACATCTCCAGAAGTCCGGATTCAAAAGTAGAAATTACTAGTAAAATAGACAAATCATCCAAAAAGCTGTAGTAAAACTCAACCACGACAGCTATTTTCGTCTAATATTATCACTGAGGTATTTTTTGGTCGTTTCGGAATGTATTTGGCTTGGTTTAACTGATAGTTCGTAATTTCGTTTACTTCCATTATCATAATATTATACGGTTATCGTGAATTTTCATTAAAATAAACAAAATGAATCCGTAGAAGATTGAATGGACTATCTAATAAGAAAGATTATGACTTTCACACACTTGCTACAAAAGGTATCATATGGAGAAATACCTTTCCCCCAACTTTTACAGGTTACAACCTATTTACTTTTTTGTTAGTTTTGTTTCACTCTACACGTATTACTAAGTTTCATTCATGTACGGGACCTCTGTCTCTGTCTCAAATTAAATGGCCGTCCACCAAAATTCTTTGGCTTGCCGCGTCTATTTAACTGAAAAGTCGTCATTTTATTCGTTTAAAGATGCTGTACTAATTTGCATGTCAAGCTTTCTTTAATAAACTTATACATAAACCAATTAGAAACAGCTACACCACGATCCAGTGACGTTAACTAGTGATGGGAATAAATTATTAAAAACTTTAACAACTATAATACTTGTTACAACAGTTGCACAGCCTAGTCCGAGCTCTTTATAACAATTAATAAAAACTTTCTTAATTAGTTAAAAAAAACGCAGAAAAAAGTTATAATAAATTGCACTTTTAAACGGAGTGACAAAGAAAATATAAACAGTTTTAAACTTGCCTTTAGATAGTCATTCGCCATTTCTTTTTTAAGAGTTTTGAAAGCGACTAAAAGTTTCTTGGTTTCGTCAAGTTTCCAGTGCGCCTTGTAGGTGGCTGTGAAGCCCGCCTTACCGAACTTTTCTGAACCTGAGGAACAAAAACAAAATCAACATTTATTTACCTAAATATTTACGATTGAATAGAATGGTATATTACCTGGTAATTGCAGTTAAAACTGTGTAATTTTTGTATGGTAATGTAGTGGGTAATTTTTTAAACACTTTCCTAATTGTGTCAAATAATTTCAGGGTTGCTTCAAACTATCAAATTAAACAACTTTTACTATAGTAGCAAACTGGATATCGTAAAAACAAAAATCTGCGTTTCATACATTTGATTTGAGTAGGCATTGCGGTTTAGTATGGATAAACGGATTTTTTTGCTCGATGGGAGCAAACATTTTAACGCAGCTATGGGTAACAGTTGGTCAGTTTGATGGTCTGAACCACCCCTGAAATTTGTAAAGTGTTTACAAAATCACCTAGTATAAAATCTAATAAATATCAGAAGATTTCTTTTATAACTATATTATTTTATTCATTTTTTATTATTTCATCAGATTGTATCACTTCGTCTTCCTCGGTCAAGTTTACTAACTCCCCATCTCTCCGAAACACGTTAATTCTTGACTTTCTGTTCCTCCGACTATCAACCATGTTTAAAAGTTTAGCTAATTCTGGCTCATCAGAACATTTTAAATCAGGATGAATTACAATTTTACTTTCCGAATGCCTTACTTTTCTTCCCTTTTTAAGCAATAAACAACACATAGCACCAAACGCAATCACCAAAATTGACAGTATAACTATAATTATGAATAAACTGTTAACATATACAGAAGTTATTCCGTTAAATAAAATCATTGAAGGATAATACATGTTATCTAAGAAGGATGGTTTTTCTAGAACATAAACTTTGTATATATTTGTAGTCCATTTTAAGCCTAGACTACTTTGTTCTAAAGCACAAATCCATTCTCCGCTATGATTGGAAAAAGCTTGAACAATCTCCAGACTGCTCGGAGAATCGATCGTGGCAATATCAGTCTCCGCGAAAAGTGTCCCATTCAAATACCACTTTGTTAATAAGTCTATGTAAATAGCAGGCAATGTAGTTTTACACGGTAAGGTAAATGTTGCGTTATTGAAAATAAGTTTCTCATCGCTAGGTTCGACTGCTAATACTACAACTCTTATAGGAGTCCTAACATTTGTGTTACTGGTTACAACACACACGTATTCTCCATTGTCATGCTGGGTTACATTCAGAATAGTAACCACTAACTTATCAGTTACACTATATTTATGTTTCTTGCTAAAATCTAATGGTTTTCCATTAAAAGTCCATTTTACTTCTGAACTCGGCGACTCCTTGCTTAACCTATTAATCAAGTTCAAGGGAGACTCAAAGGATATCCTATCGCCTTCTTTAACTCGTACATTATAATATTGACTTCTGAGATCTTGTCTTATCAAATTATAAGTGTATGGTGAAATATTTCCACATGTAAATTCGTTACATGTGCCAGTTTCCTTCGATGAACCTTCACACATTTTCCCAAACACATTTGGCTTGGGGTTATTGCATAGGCGGGTTCGAAACTGAAATAAAAACAATTTCGTAAACTAAGGGTCAATTACCACTGAAGGAGCAGACGCTGGCAGCATGCGGCATTTCACCTAGCATATTGCACTTTATCTACAGTGAGATAAGATGAGAGATAACATTCCAATTGACGTGAAAGAATTACATAACCACCGCGGCTGCCCGTTCTGTCAACTAAACAGACATTATCAGAATACATTAAGTTCAATATGGAAGGTAAAATGCCGCGCTCTGCCAGCCGCTGCTCTTTTAGTAAAAAAAGATCCCATATAAAGAAACTTACACCAAATCCACGGCCACATGATTTGGAACAATACCACTCTGACCAATCTGACCACCCTCCGTCCACACGCCCGCCATCAATATCAGGGGGTTTGCAATTCGCTGTCCACAACAACCACCCAGAGTCACATGCAATGGAGAAGTAATAAAAGACAAGAGGTGACCATGACATCCAACTCAAAATATGTTCTCTATTACGGTTTATCGTTAGCACACTTTCATTAAAACTTATATCAAAACGAGTCCATTTATATGGATTTATAAGTTCATACGGAAACACTTCTGCAGATACATTTTTAAGTTTTGATTTGGCGCTTTTTGTAATGGATATTCCTTTTTTGCTTTTCATAATGGATATAGTTTGTCCTTTACCGTCTATAATAAGTGTTAAATGCGCATCTTCATCTAGAACGTTAAAAAAGAACATTACCACCGTACACTTGGCTAGACTAACTGACGGCAGATGGAGCAAAGCCTTGAACCGAGTGGTGGCCGAGATCAGGCAAAAGAGAGGAGTGGGTCGTCCGGCAGCCAGGTGGGCTGATGACATTCCGAAGACAGCTGGTAAGACTTGGATGCGACTGGCACACGACAGGTAAGAGTGGCATAATGGAAGGATGCTTTTACCCTCCAGTGGGTGGACAAAAGCTGATGATAATGATGACCAACAATTAACAATAAAAATGATAACTAACCAGGAAATTGCATCAGCGGTATTATAGCCAAACCTGTTCCACGTAGGTAAAAACATAAATTGTAACTCGATTCCTGCCAAATCTGTACAGAGTATAATTTAGAAATCAAAATCGTACTGACATTCTCCATATGACATTGTTTATCTCTAAAATATATTCCCAACACCTGGCCGTTCAACGTTCCGTAACTCATAAACGTGGGCTCAAATATGAAGTCACTTTGGTCAGTTTTCCATCCAAATATCGAATAGAATTTATTTTCATAGCCTAATTGTATTTCACCTTTTAGCATTTTAAGCCAAAGGTCATTCCATTTACCGATTGGTATCATATGCGGCAATGATTTTTGTAGTAGTAGTTTGCTTTGTTTCAGACATACATCTTTGTAATTCAGTATTAGTTTTTCATTCTGTTCCGCTCCTACGGTTAGTGCCCAAGACTTGCATTTATCTGATGAATACATTTTAAATGTGAACGCATCTGATAAATCAGGATCCCACTGCTTCAAAGAGAAGTGCAGACCGCCTTTTGGACCTACGAAAAACGAGAGATCAGGTACAGATTATAATTACTTCGTAACCGATATCACTTCCTTAGAAAACGATAAGTTTCAAGCTATAATTTACTGCCAGATGGCACGCGCGAAAATGTATCAAATGAGCTTGACATAGAGTTGTAATGAGCGTTTTTCTTTTCTTTTTTAATTTTAGTTCCTAAAAAACTCGACAGATGACATGCTTATCGCTCCATAGAGACGTAGGCGAGATCCTGTCAAAATCATGTCAAGACTGTGCCTGACTTTTTTTAAAGGCCAAGGGATCGAGCCCATACAAACATGTCAGACGTAAACAGTTTCATATTTTCGATTAAAATGATTCGTAAATAATGAAATATTCAATCAAAAGATGCGTTGGCATCTTTTTGATCATCGTTTACCTCTTTATTATTTTAAAGAAACACTTTTTGAAATTTTGACCTTTATTCGTACAGACCGTAACGCCATCTATCGATCCACTAGCAAACCAAAAGAAAAACGCTCATTACTTCAAACCAAAGACTACAGTTTAACTTCAAACAGTGCCCGACGTTAGCGACGTTTGCCGTCTAGAGCGAGTGGCAGAATTCATACAAGCGCATCGCTTACGATGCGTCAAAGTGCGCCTTACTTATCTCGGTTCCTACTTAGTGACGAAGGCCTGGTTCAGGTTTATTGTGAATAAACCTCCGCCAGCAAAACCTGGATGGACTAACCGCGATTTCTCCATTCGGGTAAAATATAGGTAAATCTGTTGTCTGTGTTTATATTTGTCATGGTTAAAACAACACGAGACTCGTCTTTATCGCAATCTGGTACATTACACAGATCTTTAGGCAACGCATTGTCTGTGGTGAAGCACCAAGTTCCTGGGAGAAAGTGTTATTATTATACATGAGTCATAGAGCAAGCAGTTGCATTACTTTAAGGGGTAATTGTACCCATGATACCAAACGACTTTCCCAAAGAAACATACAGAGAATTATATAAAAATTATTGACTTTCCATACTAATTGCAATCAGCTGATCGAATGTTTTTGTGAAGAGATGAATATATTTTTTCGAATCTACCTTTTTACCCGACTGCGCCAGAAGGAGGGTTATGTTTTTCGAGCGTATGTATGTATATATGTATGTATGTATGTTTGTATGTCTATTTCTTTGGCACGGCCTACAACCTAAACGGCTTGATGGATTTTATTGTGTGAGGTGTCGTTAGATTCGTAAAAATCGTGAGAGTGTCATAGGCTATATTATTTTGAAAAGGCGGCTGCGAATAAAAAAAAAGAGGGGGTAAAAACATTTTTTTTTGTCAAAAATTTTAATATGGGTATCAAATGAAAGCTTGTAAATTGACTATTCCAAAAATATATAGATTATAGTACTTTTATGTTACCATTTCGACACAAGACTAAAAAGTATGAAATAAACTAAATTATTAAGAAAAACAAAAAACCCGACTGCAAAAACTATTACATTAACTGAAAAGAGAAAAACAAGCTCTTATTTCACAGCTATAACAACTTGGTTTGAGCAAATATAATTTGAATGTTATTAGGTAGGTATTGCAGGCGGGGACAAACCAAAATGTTTTATGATTCTTATCTGTCCCCGTTTGCGATACCTACCTCAAATTATATATGCTCGAACCAAGTTGTTATAGCTGTGAAATAAGAGCTTGTTTTTCTCGTTTCAGTTAATGTACCTAATAGTTTTTACAGTCGGGTTTTTTGTTTTTTTCCTGTGTGCAAGTTGTTCAGTATCACTCATACAATCACCCATTAAAGTAATGCAACTGTCTACCCTAAAAGTCCGTACTGTTAGTTTCTATACTAGTTAGACAGTTTATTTTAAATTTGACTGTATACACAACATTATAAACAAGTTGAAAAATCAAACTTGAAAAATAAAAACTGAAGACCAACCTCCTAAACTGCCCGTAGGATTTCGACAAAAATGTTGTCTCTTCCTTATCAAATGTTTATAATCCACATTCTTTATTAAATGTTTAAAATCCATGTTCTTTATGAAATGTTTAAAATCCATGTTCTTATTGTTCTTAAATCTAATCTTAGTACTTACCTCCAGCTTACAAGTACGGTTTGATCTACAATAAAATAAACATTTCAATCTATCTATCTATAACGTCACGCCTCTTTCCCAGTGGGGTAGGCAGAGACCAGGGCGCGCCACTTACTACGATACTTACATACCTCTTTTGCCTCATGCACATCCATACATCTCTTCAGACATGCCCATCGGTTTCGAGTACTCCGCACCTCCCCTTTTTGTAGGACGCAACTGATTTGATCAGCATACGTCCTACGAGGGCGCCCTCTGCCGACACTTCCACTCACATTAGCAACGTATATCTCTTTCGTACATCTGCTGTCACTCATCTTCTCCACATGAACAAACCAACGAAGCATACCTTTCTCTATTCTTGTCACAACATCTTCTTTCAATTTACATCGATCTCTTATTACACAATTTCTCACTCTATCTCTCATCGTGACATCACACATACTTCGCAAGGAACGCATTTCAACAGCATTAATTTTACTTGCATGCTTCTTTTGCCATACCCAGCACTCGTCTGGCAGCACTGCCATACATAAGTGTAGGCACCAACACACCATTGTGTATAGCAAGTCGCGCCTTTTTGGACACTACTTGGCTAGCCACAATAGTATGCAGAGCACCGTTGTGTGTTAAATGTGAAATATCTTAATTAAGTATTTGATTTTCGCATTTACCTTGTTGTAACCAAATCTCCTGCATAATCATTACCAATTCCAGAAAACTTACAAATTGAAGCACTACACATTCTTATTTTACAGATATCAAGTCTTACGACATTATCATCTACAACGAAGCATGATGGAACATCATTTTGATATATGCTACGACAATAATTCACATTAGCTATTGGTCTCCTCAAATCGTGTATTTCTGGACTGTCTGAAATTCTCTCGTCAATCCATGGAAGACACGGTAAGCCTAAAATATGACACAAAAGCATTTCAGACAAGTTTTCTATGAAAATTACTACAAGAAATTAGTTTGTATTAAAGCAATGAAAAGTATGTACCAGAAGCAGTTACCCATTGAGTTCCATTGTAATCAATGCTGGGAGTATTCATTACACATTCAGGTAAATAGACGTGCGTATTATCCGCAGGTTCACAAAATAAAGTCCAGTGACTTACACTATTATGGGAACCTATAGAGAACCACCTCAAGAAGGCTATTATTGTATGATTAACAGACAACAATTTCTCAAAATGGCCATTCACATTTCGCATTATTTCAAATTTTTTGCTTATCTTGAATTGCAGGTGTGTCCATAGCCAATAATCAAGTTTTATATCAGATACCTCTGCTAAAACTTTAGAAGATGATTGTGTTGGTTCGTAAAAGACTTTGGTAAAATTATCTGGAAGGTGGACCATGAAAGTGATTCTTGGAAAATCGTGGTACGGATCACGAGTAAAGAAAACGTAAGCGGAATGGAAACTTCGTACGTAGACATCCAAATAGTAGCTCATCAAGCCTTGTCGCAATGGCCAGCGAAATATAGGGGTTGGGAGGAATGTAGTGTGCTCTCGGCATCTGTCTGTACAGAATGGAAAGTCCCACACCGCGACATCCCCAGAAACACTAAAATAATTCATTTTAAAAGGATTCGGGAAAAATCCTAAAGAATTGTTTCGCATTAAACCATTGGAAAACGAAATATCGTCAGAATAAACAGGCTTTTCTACGCCAATCTTTCCTGAAAAATTCAAAACGCGTCACAAAGAATAGATAAGCGAAAACAATATAAATATCAATCCAATGCCATACTCAAAACTACCACATTATTCTTCCACGACAAAACAAAACTTGTGTATTCTGTTGCCTTCAAGACATCATGGGTGGCTTCCATAAACAAGTCGGTGTCGCCAAATGTCAAACCTGTACCTGACAACATGAGTTTTGTTTATTTTAGAGACAACCTTATGACAATATAATAAAACCGGTCAAGTGCGAGTCGGGCTACTCGCGCACCGAGAGGGTTCCGTACCACACCACCACAGAACACAATATTATTAACATAGAAAACCAACTTTTTTGCCCGGGACCTTTAACGCAAGACCGACTCACACTTGGCTGGTTTTTAATATTTTTTGTTATTTTGTAGAGTTTGCTCTATAATCACACTAAATTTGACGCTTCTATGTATTACCGTTTTTACGATAAAGCGTGAAGAAAAACGTTGATAAAAACTAGTTTCTTGTTGAAAACCCTCGTTAATTTTTAACATTTTGTCATTTTTATTATTTGTTAACAAATCCGTCATAATAAAATAACGCATAATCTGTGAAAATTTCAACTATCTAGCTATCACGGTTCAGAAGTTACAGCCCTAAATAGGTAGGACAGACAGACGGACGGACGGACGGACAACGTAGGCTTAGTAATAGGGTCCCGTTTTCACCCTTTGGGTACGGAACCCTAAAAATTGTTTTTGAGATACTCGTACCAACCATTATTGGATATTCTTAATTCAATAGCTGAACCCCATTTCTCGAAATATTCTGTATTTGCGGGTACACTAAGTATACTCAACAGAATCTTGACAACGGCAGTATTCTCCTTATCCGGGTTCCAAAGCCGAACAGAAAACTTTATAGATTCATCTATTCCAGTTTTTCTTATGAAATGAGAGTACTGCTTGTCTTGCTTGGAAATTAATTCACAATTCTTTTCTTCGCACAAAGACACATCGCAATATTGCTTTGAATAGTTTTCACCGTCTTCAGGGTTCACCGTGAAACACCATGGTCCTTTACAAATAAGTTTATTACTGTATTACAGTAATACCATAGCGTAAATACAATAAAGTGCTTAGTGGCCGCGTTGGGTCTATGCTTGCGCGGAGTGCGGGGGGGCAGAGGCGGCTCGCCCTAAAGAGCGCTGGTGCAGTGCACTCCCATAAATAATTATAATAAAATTATACTCCTTAATTTCATTATCAATATTACTTTGTAGCTCTAGAGATATAATTTATACCCATCATCCCCTAAACTAGTACTGTATTATTTCATAGGTAACGCGCGAAGCGGAGCCACAGAAATTTCTTTTCTGTGGCGAAGCGCTCGCGATTGCGCTCCAATGAAACAAAATTCAGTACATTGCCTAATACGAAATCCAATAGGAGTGAAAGAGAAATTTCGCCAGAGTCCTGCGCGTGAAACAAAAGATTTTCTATGAAAAATTTGCTAAATTCGGAGCGCCGCTCACGCGACGTTGCCGGTTTAGCGCTCACGACAACAGCGCGCGACGTTGCCACTCCTATATAAACAAAGTCAAATGCATGCGCGCGAATGCAAATTCGGGTATTTTCTAATTAAATTAATTAGAAAATTAATAATCATTTAATACGTGTTGAAATAGCTTGTACTTATCAGTTATAACTTGTGAGTGTTAAAATGGACAATTATAATGTGGCGTTCATTAAAAAGTGTGAAAAAACGTTATAAATTCGGCTTGAATTGAAGGCAAAGGGACCGCCACGGTCTGAACTTGACCTTACGCAAAAATGTACGACAATTCATCGTTTTATTTCAAGTGAACACCCGTACAATTTTGTCACGAGCCGCCTCTGCGGGGGGGATCGCGCGGTGTGCGGAGGGGTGAGGCACCGGCCGTTGGGGTACAGCGCGCAGGTGAATCGGTACTGGGACCGCGCCCCCGGCCACCCGCACCCCCCGCACGATAGGCCTGTCGCGACCCGAGAGCGCCCTCACTATTATTATATTCACTTTGGTAATACGCAGCAACTTTGTTTGTGTATGTGTCGTAGGAATATTGTCAAAACAGGAAAATTATAATCTTTCTAGTAGCATTATAATTATAACTTTCCGGATTATTGTCAATCGACTCTAATTCTCACAATATTACTGAGTAGTGTCAATAATATGATAATTTTACTAGCTACAATCACAATTATAATACATACATAATATACATAAACTCACGACCGTAATCCCTTTCGGGGTAGTCAGAAACTATAATAATCCTAGTAAGATTGTCAATAATAGCTGAGCGAGTGTGTTGAGAGTGGTGACGCGACGCGAGCTTTGATCGACTGATTCTTTGTCTTTATTTCGTAATATTGTGAGAGCTGGAGTGTTCTGAGGATTCAGAATATCACTGACTACCCCCTTGGGGAATATAGTCGTGAGTATACGCTTATGCGTAGAGTGCTGTTTTTTAAGTCACAAATCCTATGTCGTATACGAAAATGAAGTCAAACTCCTTGGAATATACATATGCATTATATTAGAAAGTATACGAATTAAGATGACCTCCAAAAATAGCACTCCTGGAGTCCACTGACAATAATCCGGACGATTATGTTACTTGGGAAATCCTACTTATCCTATCCCACTAATATTATAAACGCGAAAGTTTGTAAGTATGGATGAATGGATGGATGGATGTTTGTTCCGCTTTCACGCAAAAACTGCAGAACGGATTTTGATGAAATTCGGCATACAGATAGACCATGGCCTGGATTAACACATAGGGTACTTTTTATCCGGGTAACGCAGACGAAGTCGCGAGCAACAGCTAGTTAAATTATAAAGTAAAAATTAAATTATAATATTACGACTTTGACAATATTCCTACAATGCAACAAAGATATACCTCCTAAATCCCCATCAGGATTGCGACAAAAATTGTTAGAGCTGTCCAAATTTCTATCAGGAAACTTTGAACTAGATAATTGCACATTATGCTTCTCTGTATCGTTCGAATACTTCGCACGATTCCGCCGTATTTGACTCCATTTTTCACAATTCACCGATGCAACTTCTGCCTTTTTACCAGCATATTCTATTCCAGGACCGGTTATACGACAATGTTTGTATACACAGAGGGGAATGTCACAACTTTCACGTTCGACATTAGGATCGGTAGTGTAGCACCACGGACCACCCTCAGATTTGATAGGATTGCGACAAAAGTTCTGTGCTTTCTTCATAGATTTCTCTGGGAAGTCTTCATCGTTGAAGGTTAGGATTGTATCGTTTGTATCTATATCGTTTTGTTTGTCAGTCAGCCACCGACGGCAGCGAAGTCCATCGCGGGTTTTACTTATCAATCCGGTGAAACTTAGACCCAAATGTGTTACCTTACAAGACTTTAAATCAGTCTTATTGGTTTGATGTTGACATAATGTAGAACATGTAAATAATAATAAACTTAACAGTATAGATTGTTTTGGTATACCTTTTTCCGCATGTAAACTACACATTTCTGCGAACTGTTTGTTTAAAACCAGATAACTGTAATAATAATTATTCATTCATTTGTAACTACGCATGTTTGTTGACATAATTTTATAATATGACATATAACGACAGATAAGACCTATCAAAAACAATTTCTTGTATTTGCGAGTAATTTTTGCGCATGACAAGCTTCCTGTTTTTGCGTTAAAAATAACATACTGGCCGGTTTTAAGCATTTATAGTCTATGGTCTTGGGGTTTGGAAGACTTGGAAACAAGGAATATAATACTCCCTCTTGGAAATAATTTGTGCACTCATAATCAAGAGTATATAATTCTGTACCCTTGGTGATAAACGCGCTAAGTCGAGTTGTATCAAAATTACGTTTTTAAGACATTCTTCATGTGTGTCAAATGATCTATCTTTCTGTCCTATCTACGTAGCTGTAGATCTTCTAGATTCGGAGATATTTTTCGTGTATAATGTTATAAGTTGATTATTTTCATCAAATGGAGTTTAAAATCTCGTGTAATGTGATACAATTTGATAAACACTGATTAAATTTAGCAAATCTTATTTAAACAGGAAGTGTAAAGGAATATAACTCAAGTAAAATTATTTAACACAATGAAATTATATTCGTATACCGTTGTTACTAATAATACAACTAAAATAATATTAGCTTTCACAACACCATTTCTCATTAACTCGTATGTGTATGATGATACAATTCTATAATAATCATTAAAAACGTAGATATAAATCAAAAAAATTCTGTGTATACTAATATATATAGAAATGTATTATTTTTCACGAAACCCTGCTCCATACAATGGATTTTCGCTGGGCTTTCGACTACTTTTCATGATTTTGAACATTCAAAATTAGAATCTAAAGTCATAGGGAATAAAATCCAAAGTTGCGGATAACATGTTACCTCGCCCCCCGCAAAAAGTGGCAGAAAGTTTATTAGTAGAATGACACGTGGTTACGCGTCCCGATATAATTAGTCTAAGGCGAGCACAGATTCGCCGCGAACGCTGAGCGCATATATTTTATTTTATTTAACTACGAGCATTTACCCGCGACTTCGTCCGCATAAATTATAAACCAGATTTTAAGTCAGATCATAAGCTATCAAACAAAAAAAGTTTCATCAAAATCGGTTCAGTAGTTTTTGCGTGATGCTCGAACAAACTAACACACAAACAAACAAACAAACAAACAAACGAACAAACAAACAAATAAACAAACAAACCGACAAAAAATCCAAAAATTGGTGATTTGGAATCATGGACATCTAAAAACCATATCGTAATCTTTTTTTGTAAATATCTTCAATGTACAGACACAATTCTGTTACAGTTTTATAATAGTTTAGAGATCATAATTATGCTATGCTATAAAGAAGTACTAGTGACAGTGACATACCTTGAATGAGCAGTATGTCCTTATTGGGAAGACAGCGTGGGCTCTTGTTGTCCTTGAGGATCTCCTGGAGCTCAGCTTGGTCTATCCTCACGCCGGTCGTCTTGGGCTGCGCGCACAGCAGTAGCTGAGACTTGTCTGTTGATATCAGGACCAGTTTAGGAATATATATTTTAACGATTCAAAAGCACTTATAACAATCAGTAAATCTACTCATATTACTGGAATAATAATCGCCCGTTTAATTCGACAGATTTTTATTGAAATAGGATCCAGCTTGGATCAAGAGCACACACGCAAAAAGGTTTCTTTTCTTCATAATGCCATATTCTTAAAAACCCGCATTTTCAAAACGTTACGTCTGCGTCCTCAAAACGTAACATTCGAAAAATATCACTCTCGCAAACTCACGCGCGCACACACACACAGCCAGTGTGAAATTTTGTGAATGTGACATTTTGCGAATGTGACATTTGGCCGATAGCGACCACGTGTCCTTAGGCCAGGGAGGCGAGACAGAACGAAGCGTGCGCTTCGTCACCGATTCGGAGAAATTTTTGAAGATTTTTCCAAACACAGACAATACAGGGTCCTTCTTAATATGCTGACGGTTTTTAAGGGGATGATCAGACCATCAAACTGACCAACTTTCTGTATGGGACCAACACCAAATCGTGAAAAAAAAATCATCTGTCCCATACATTCGAGAAGGATTGCGGCTTGGTATTGGCTATGGGCACGACACTAGCGCCCTCGAACGCAATACGGCCCCGTGAATTATTCGTACATAAAATGTTAGGATAAAGCTTGTTATTTTATATTAAAATAAAGTAAAAACTAAATAAGTAAGGAATATTGTCGATATTAAAATATTGTAAAAGCTAACTAACTGGAATTCCCATTCTTTGTTACTAAATTCTCTTTACAAACTTTCATCACCGTTTTCACACCTTTGGGGGTTGAATTGCGAAAAATCTTGTGAACACCTATTGGCAATAAAAACATCCCTGCCAAATTTTAAGTATTAGTATTTGCTGTTTTGGATATTTGAGTATTGGATGAGTGTGCGTATTTGCAGATTTAAGCAAATCTGACACAGCTTCGCCGTCAGTAGTACAAATTTCTGCCACAGCGTGCGCTGCGATCGACTTGACACTTCCCAACACCCACTTTGGACATAGCCACTATGACAGGAGTTTTTTTTTTCCTGTTTTCGTTTGCCGTTGGTCCCGTAGAGAAAGTTGGTCAGTTTGCTGGCCCAATCATCCCCTTAAAAAACTATCAGCATATTAAGAAGGACCCTGTTAAGATATGGTGGCGACTAGAGGTTAACAAGCTTTATGAGAAGCATACGTATTCTATTGTTAAAGTGATATTGTATTTCTTACCATATTCAGAAGGCGGAATGCATTCCTTTAGGTAAATCCTACCGTCGGGGTTCTGGTGGCTTTTGATTAGCTTCTCAATACTGTCATACTCCACTTGAAGAAATTCATAGCACGTCCCTTTAAATTCTATCTTGTAAAACTCCGCAGTACTGAAATTTTACAATATCAATATGTAATTAATTGAATCAGGCGTTACTTTGCGGAAATCCATGACTAATAGGTAGATGACACGATTGTATCAAGACCTCCGCCTCTAAATACCTAGTAGACAAAGTTGTATTACGTAATAAAATACAACCTGCTTACCAAATAATTTCTACTCAAAGTAGAAATTAGAATTAATTTGAAATTGGAATTAGTTAGAGTAGAAATTATTTGGTAAGCAGGTTGTATTTTATTACGTAATACAACTTTGTCTACTAGGTATTTAGAGGCGGAGGTCTTGATACAATCGTGTCATCTACCTAATATCAATATGAATAATGAAATTAGTATCATGCACATATTAGTTAGGGCCTGTGCACACAACGTTTTTTATACGAGCAGACGACGCGCTTTGTCGCGCTTAAAACGTGATTAAGATTTGTCCACACGAGCTGTTTTAAGCGCGAATCTCAACGCGTTTTGAAGTACATTGCCGCAAGTATCACACGCACTCACAATGCAATGTGCTGGGAACAAGTAGTACAAGAGATAACCGAACTTTTGGTAACCATCAGCTTATCTTTTGGTAAAAGTCAGTAAAAAAATAACGATCAGCTGCAAGGCTGCTCATAGGATATTATTGTAATATGCACTGTAGCTTTGTGAACAGAAGAAAAACTGACATGGTCTGTCAGTCGGTTTAGGAGATACAGCCGTTCAAAGGACCTTTAAACGTCTGTAACTCCTAAACCGACTGGAGTTATGCAGGCAGACCTGGTCCATCCCCATCACAGAGATGCTCTACACCCTATGAATACTGAATCAGCCTTGCAGCTGATGATTAAGTATGCTTATCTCTTATAATAAACAGGTTGTCTACGAAACGCGGTTCTCAGTCACAGACAGTAAACCTTTGCACACGATTGCGCGCGTTTGTATCGATACAAACGTCAACGCGATAGAGAAGCTCTTCAAACGCACATATGCATCGCGTTGTACGTGCGTTTGTATCCATACAAACGCAAAAATCTGCTATGTGAATCTCTTCGGCGCGCCGTAAGCCCGCGTAGTCTGCTCATATAAAATACGTAGTGTGCAAGGCCCTTAATCAATTATCTAAACTATTATAAAACTGTAACAGAAATGTGTCTGTACATTGAAGATAATTAAAAAAAAAATTACTACATGGTTTTTACCTGTCCCTGATTCCAAATCACCAATTTTTGGATTTTTTGTCTGTCTGTTTGTTTGTTTGTTTGGGTGTTTGTTTGTTCGAGTATCACGCAAAAACTACTGAACCGATTTTGATGAAACTTTTTTTATTTGATAGCTTATGATCTGACTTAAAATCTGGTATATAATTTGTGTGAACGAAGTTGCGGGTTAACTCTAGTAATAAGTAAAATTTATATTTTAAACTAATTACGTCTAATACGATTTCACCTTATAAACGTATTTGATAGCATGAAAGGAACGGGACAAATCTTAATCAAAACACGGATACGGAACGGTATCTTGAGAATAAGGTCGGGAGGATTTTGACCTTACTGATTCTGGATACCGAGAATTAGTAGATGTGCAAAAATATTTAAAATCCATTGCCTTTTCTGTGAATAAAAGATGATCTAAGCGACATCGACGGGTCAAGAAATGATAATATCACCTAATTAAGTTGTAGCGTGCTCACATGTTAGGCTAGATTTCATAATGTCTGGAAATCATTAAAAAAAAATCAGTTAATCATTTGGGGTGCGTGCGGACGAAGTCGCGGGTTACCACTAGTACTAAATAATAATGTATATTTACCAGCTTGCTGAACAAACGTCTAGATAGAAAACGTTGTATCGTTCTTGACACTGCCGCAGTATGAAAGAGCCGTATCTTTTAGCCCTTTTCTCTTCCAGTTTGCGATGAGAGAAAGCACCTCTGCAAACAAATTTATTAAACGTAAATACAGGGTGAAATTGATATCATTAGCATCCTAATAAGTAAGAGTCTATCCATCAAACTGAACAACTTTTACTATGGGAGCAAATCGATCGTAGCAAAAAAAAAACTGCAGTTGCATACATTTCAGTCGAGTAGGTATTGTAGTTTAGTATGGAACAGCAGGTTTTTTTTTTTTGCTTCGATCGGTTTGTTCCCATAGTAAAAGTTGTTTAGTTGGATGGGTACTCTTAGTTTAAAAGGATGCTAATAATATCAATTTCACCCTGTATAAGATGAAAATATTATGGTTAGTATGGTTTGGTATTTCCGTATTGGTCCCGGCGTAAAAAATCAGTAGGATACGGCTTGGTAAACGTATAATATAATGTTATCATCATCAGCCTATTATACGTCATACTGCAGGGCACAAACCTACCCTCAGGGAGGGTGTTTGGGCGTTAGTTCACCAGGCGTGCCCAATGCGGATTTTTAGTCTTCACATATGCATCAGAATTTCTTCTTTAGGGTATGCGGGTTTCGTCACGATGTTTTCCTTCAGCGTTTGAGAGCAGTCGGTATTAAGGTAGCCTTTCGAACCGAGCGTCTATAGCAGGACTTCCCAACCAGTGGGGCGCGCCCCCCTAGGGGGGCGTAGTGATATCGTATAGGGGGGCACAATGCGTTTACATTTTGGACAGAAAACTCCAGTTAACCACGTAAATTCCACTCATTAATTCATTTTAATAATTAACTCATTCATTCAGTTACTAATTTACCCATTCGTTTGTTGTTACTGACATGTTCAGGCTCAGCAGGTCTCAGATAGCACCTTTCCAGCTGCGCTTGTCGTTATTTTAATAGTGGGGGGGCGTGCAAAATATTCCTTACTATACCAGGGGAGGCGTGACGCAAAAAAGGTTGGGAAACCCTGGTCTATAGCGTCAGTGGCGCCGCAACTGTGACGCCGCGACAGAGCGACAGATAGATGTTCTATGCAAATGTATGAAATTCTAAGGAACGTCATTCGAACCCAGCGACACTAACGCGGCGTCAGTGACGTCGCTAACATACAATTGCATAGAACATCTATCTGTCGCTCTGTCGCGGCGTCACAGTCGCGGCGCCACTGACGCTATAGACGCTCGGTTCGAAAGGCTACCTTTACTGTACATAAGTTAGAAAAACTCATTGGTATTCATGGCATGCCGTCGGTAGTTAATAAACACTTAATAAATAACTTTTAGTTCATTCCTCGACGCCACATATTTTACAATTTCTTCGGTTCCACAGATCGTTTGACATATTCCGTATGAATGTCAAACGATCTTTCAGACAAGGTATCAAGATCTTATCTCAGGTCCGTCAAAGGTTATATCGGCCCAAAGTAATGTCGGTCAAAGGTTATATCGGCCCAAAGTAATGTCGGTCAAAAGTTACATCGGCCCAAAGTAATGTCGGTCAAACGTTACGTCGGTCCAAAGTAATGTCGATAAACTGTCTGTCGGAAAAAAGTTCCCCATCTTATCCAAGAGTGGTAAAACAGGCCCAACGAATATTCCACTGTCTTAAAACAAAGATCTTTCAGTCTCTTACAATCGTAAATATAATGCAAATACAATTGTGTGACTAAGACTTATCTTATCATTATCAAGTTGACTTACCCGACGGGTCCGTGACACTTTATTCTGTGTAATTCCTTCAAAGATGGAGTTTCGTCGTCCTTGGACAGATTGAATGTCCATTTCACCATCAACCTGGAATCATATACAAAATACGTTTAATATGATATTGCCACCATATACCTGTAACTTTATCGTTAAACTTTTTAACCACATTTTTATTGTTCTTTTCGTTACTTGAGATTTTTACAATCGTTTTTTCTGTTCCCAATTCTTCCCTTATAGTCCGAGATCCGACCGTAAAATTATGCACCCTATATCATAGGCGAACGAAATGTGATTCTAGTGTATGTTTACACAGGGGTTAATTTAACGCCGCCAAGTTGCCTAGAAAAATCTTGCCGCAAGTACCTTTTCCAGATTAAAAAATGATTTGAACCTGGCAACCCTATAGTTGCGGCAGATTTAGAGGTGGCAACCCTCGATTTTCCAGTACTTTAGATCAGTCTCCTTCCGATGGCACCTCATTTACTTCCCTAACAAACAGGTGGAAAAAGTTATACCAAAAATCATATTGGAAAAGGTACTTGACGGCAAGATTTTTCTAGGCAACTTGGCGGCGTTAAATTAACCTCTGTGTAAACATACACTAGAATCACATTTTGTTCGCCTATGAAATAGGTGCATAATTTTACGGTCGGATCTCGGTCTATTATATTATGTATGGACGCATACATATAATTTTAAGAGGATAATCAACCGTCGTAGTATAGCAGCGTGATATAGGCGTCATAAGGCCACGCCCTTTATCTCTTTCGTTCGCTCGCAAATAGAAAGAGAGTGCAGGCGCGATTGCGCTAAATCACGCTGCCATACTTACCCAGCAGATCATTAAACTGAACAACTTTTTATACGGAACCAAAATCAAAATCGCGAAAAAATAATGTGCTGTCCCCATACATTTCGGTCGAGTAGGTTTGCAATTTTGTATGGAACCGTCCCATAGAGCAAGTTATTTAGTTTCATGATCTGATCATCCCCTTAAAAAAACTGTTAGCATGAAGACCTATATAGGGCCTTCCCTATAATTATGCGGTCTGTCCAGACCTTTTATTATAAAAGTCCGCAAAATGCGCATATACGTCAGAGGGCAACAAACGGTCTGTGTTACCGTTTTCTTTGTTTTTAACCGACTTCAAAAAAAGGAGTAGGTTCTCAGTTCGACCGTATATTTTTTTTTTTTTTTAATGTGTGTTCGCGGATAACTTCTTCGTTTATGAACCGATTTTGATGATTCTTTTTTTATAGTATATTTTCGTTCCCCAACTTTTTCTCTGTCATAACTTGCGAATTTCTTTATACATGTCGCACTGTGTTGTGGTGTGGACTAAGTTTAACTGATTGATAAACAAACCTGTAATATCCGTCACAGATAGAAATGAATGACGACAACTGCGGTTCGGATTTGAACTGGAAGAACACGGGAGTGCCTCTCCGCGACACTTCCAGGGTTAATTTGGCTTTCCTCGTCAAGTATATTAGCTCTTCTATGCTACAGACCAGGGACCACTGCAAAGATAAAATTTAATTATCAAACACATATTGAAAAGTGATTTTTACATCTGTCGAATGCATCCGGAATGTCCCAGAAACATGGGCCAAAGTTGGCAGCTGCCCCAAGGTAGGTTTGCATGGAGTATGAAGGTACAAGCCGTTATCATCGTGGGCTAAAGAAATACCTAAACATGAACCTTCCGGAAAAAAATATCTACAGGGTGAAATAGATATCATTAGCATCCTTTTAAACTAAGAGTCTACCCATCAACCTGAACAACTTTTACTATGGGAGCAAATCGATCGGAGCAACTAAAAAATCAGCTGTCCCATACTAAACTGCAATGCCTAGCCTAGGTACTGGACTCAAATGTATGCAACAGCTGATTTTTTTTTTTGCTCCGATCGGTTTGCTCCCATAGTAAATGTTGTTCAGTTTGATGGGTAGACACTTAGTTTAAAAGGATGCCAATGATATCAGTTTCACCCTGTATATGATTTGTTTTTCTCCCTAATTTTCTTATTTAAATTACTCAATTTTGTTTTATTTTGACTTTAGCTTTAGTTAAATCATAATTTAAATAGTAGGTGTACCAAACTTTATTCAAAATTGTAGTTTTTGTTTTAAATGTATTGTTATATTTTCTTTTTTTTGGTTTGTTAAGTTTGAGCAACATATCTACTGTAAGTTTTAAAAGTGGAAACTGTTTCGGCTAATTCGTTGATTAAGTTTTGTAAATATATTGCGTACGGATCCCTCGGTGCGCGACTAGTCTCACTCGCACTTCGCCAGTTATTTTCGCATTCGCACCCCAAATGATTATATGTTTTTTTTTTATGATTTCCAGACATTATGAAATCTAGCCTAACATGTAAGCTCGCTACAACTTAATTAGGTGATGTTATCATTTCTTGACCTGCCGCTTAGATCATCTTTTATTCACAGAAAAGGCAATTGATTTTAAATATTTTTGCACATCTACTAATTCTCGGTATCCAGAATCAGTAAGGTCAAAATCCTCCCGACCTTATTTATTCCGTTGCTACCAAGATAGCGATCCGTGTCCGTGTTTTGATTAAGATTTGTCCCGTTCCTTTTATGCTATCAAATACGTTTATCAGGTGAAATCGTATTAGACGTAATTAGTTTAAAATATAAATTTTACTTATTACTAGAGTTAACCCGCAACTTCGTCCACACAAATTATATACCAGATTTTAAGTCATCGAACATAAGCTATCAAATAAAAAAGTTTCATCAAAATCGGTTCAGTAGTTTTTGCGTAATGCTCGATCAAACAAACAAACAAACCGACGGACAAAAAATCCAAAAATTGGTGATTTGTAATCAGGGACACCTAAAAACCATATCGTAACTTTTTTTGCTAATATCTTCAATGTACAGATACGCAGTTTTATACGTTTATCTTATAAACGTATTAATAGGTGGAATTTATATTATTTACATACAATTACCGTATTATGTGCCATTATCTAAAAATGAACGCCGTACTTTACATAACAGAGTTGCTGAACAATTTACTATACCTATTTACTTATTTTGTTCTACAGATATCTAATTTTGTAATGTACGTACAAGGATATTGGTTGAATTACGTCCATTTGTCCTTACTAGGTGTTGACCAAAAATCTTGGCATATGTATAGAATATAAAGCGAACGCACTAAGCAGGAAAATGTTACTCAAGTTGAATCGATCGAAAATCCAATCTACAGTTCTAAAAGCCATCAAACAGATAGAGGATAAATGTTGAAATGGAAATCGAAAAGGGGAACGGTGTCGAAACCGAGCTATGTATAATTTAGCACATTTCACAATAAAATCTACTTTCTTGGCCGATATTACCATAACATCGAAGATGCAATGGCATACATAACGATATCTTATGCCTGCAATACATTCTCGCCGAGAACAGATGAGAAAGGCCGTGTGGATGTCCCGAGTGAGCGCCGCGAGAACATTGAAATATTCTCGCGGCGCCGCCGGCGTCGTGAGCCGTTGTAATTTTTATTGGAAGTTCTCCCCGAGGATTCTCGCCGAGAAGTTCTCGCTAGAGTTTAGTGCCAATGTGTAATGCATGCTTTAATGTTGACGCTTTATCATAGCACTTCGTGGGTGTAGATTAAATACGTCGCTCCAACTGTTTACAATCAGTAAAGGAAAATCTCTACGATTTCCCCAACATATTTTGCATTGGCTTACTTCGGTGATAGTTTCAAAAACCGAATGACTAGCCTTGACCACTACTCAAAATCCTCACCTCCTTAGAAAATAATAATACTAGAATTCAGGTTGATAGGGTAGACAGTTGCTTTTTATTAATGGGTAATTGTACTCATAATACTGAAAAACTTTTCATACTAAACGTTCGATCAGCTGATTGCATTTAGTATCATCTCAGTGATTAGACGTCCACTGCTGGACATAGGCCTTCCCCAAGGTATCGCCACAACGACCGGTCCTGCGCTGCCCTCATCCAACGAGTTCCCGCCGCCTTCACCAGCACGTCTAGCATGATTTCTCTACACGCGCGCGACGCGCCTTCGCTGCATACAAAATAACCTGTTCCCGCGCTTTTCGAAGAGCGCGAGCCGCGCTTGGCGCGACTTGTAGTATGGAAAAAAGCCGAGTCGGGCGCGTGTAGAGAAATCATGCTAGACGTGCAGGTCGTCGTTCCACCTTGTGTCTAACCACGCTGCGCATTTAGTATGGTAAGTCATGGGTAAGTTCAACATTTTGTTTTGCAAAGTTTCTTAAGGCGGTTGCAGAGGGGTCAATTTTATACAAAACTTTGACGCACAATACGCGTAGACAGTATTAATACAACGTGTTAATGAATTAGCGCAAAACCTCATACACCCCAACTGATTTATAACAAAATAATTAAATAGAAACAATAATTTCATTATTTTGATAGATAAAATTTAAAGTTATTCGCATTTTAAGTTTTGAGGCAAAAATGATTTATTATCATTTCAGCACTAAAAGAAAGCGCTAACGTACTCATGGATACTTTTTTATAATCTTGTCTTGGTAGTAAGTAGGGTGAGTGCGCCCGTGCGGTGGGTTGACATGGGGTTCAGAAAATTTAAAATTTTGCAAAAAAAATATTTAATATTTTGAAAAAAATTACCTATGTTGAAACCATGATAATTCGATTCTGCTCTCGATTCTAAACAAACTACTTTCTAGTTTTGCGTTAATTCATTAACACGTTGTATAAGTAACTTTGTATATATGGAAAAATAGGTTAGAGAATCGAATAAGATATATCTTCGTAATTATATTATAAATTGCAAATGTTATTTGATACGCGACATCTAGATTTTCTAAACTATTTTTCCATATGTAAAATATTACTTTTATTAATTCCGTCTACGCGTATTGTGCGTCAAACGTTTGTATGGACTGAAAACACCTTTAGGTAAGTTATTCAGTAATATGGGTAAAATCACTCCTTAAAGTAATGTCAAAAGTTTACCCTAACACCCTGTAGAAAGAGAAAAGCTCACTTTGCGATCGATGGTGTTGTACATCCGAATCCCAGCCTCCTGTGGGTGGAAAGGTGACACCATAAGCTGTACAGGAACATAGTTATCTCCATTCTCCCATATAACGTCGTCATACTCTTCCGCCAGATAATTGGGGGCCAAAGCGTAGAGTTGTTGAAGATATTGCGTCTTTACATAACTAAAAATAAAAGATGTACATAATTAATGAGATCGTAAACGAATACAGAATACACACACACCACTATCCACTATATTCGAATACAGTATGAGAATCTTAAATCAGTTAGCAATGCAAATTCTGTTTTTTTGTACGTAAGCTTATTTAAAAACCGGTCAAGTGCGAGTCGGACTCGCGCACCGAGGGTTCCGTGTTTTCCTCTGGTATCCTTTGCGCGAGGGTTGTCGCCGGTTTTTATAATTTGTTTGTTTTAGTTTAGAGTGGTTTAGACAACAAATTATAAAAAGTGTAAAACAACAAACGTAGTAACAGTAGTATGATCTATAATCACACCAAGTTTGATGCTTGTATGTAGGTATTGTGAATTTGTGACTAGATAATTTATGTGACAATGTAAAAGATATTTAATTATGTATTGTCGTTTTTACGATAGAGCAAGGGTGGCCAACCCGCGGCCCGCGGGCCGCATGCGGCCCACGTCAAATAGTGGCCCGTGGAGCTGTAACGTCACAACCTTAAATTCGTCGTTGAAATATCTGCGAGCTGACAATTCGGTATTCACTATGGTTATGTCATGTTTGTGTCAAACTCATACTGAACATCACTCAAAACATCGACGATCTGAAGGATGCCAGAAGAATGTTACATATTTGTGAGCTCGTCGATGTTTTTGACAGCGATGTGACGCTTAGTGAATTCCACTCCTGGAGTGCGATTTTTGAATCTCATACGTTCAACTCAGCAGTTGAAAATGTATAGAGATACGCATCTTTCTACTTTCTACTAAAAATATTAATCACAATAATTATATTTATAATTTTTTTTGTAATTTTCAAAAGTTACTTCTCTTTTACCTTAAAAAAATTGAAAATATTATTTGTTATTTATTGTTGTTTTTATAGCCCGTGCGTGCGTGAAGCAGAATTATTCAGAAAACAAAAACCTTTATTTTTCGAATAAGAAATCTGTTTTATTTTCAACAATTTCTTTGAAAATGAAAAAAATTTTTTGTGCTTTTGTTAGCTACATAAAATTTGGTAGTGCGGCCCGGTGTGAAATTCTATTTCCGAATTTTGGCCCAGCTGCCGAAAAGGTTGGCCACCTTGCGATAGAGCAAAAACAAAAACCTAGAAATAAACACTTCTTGTATGGGGAGCCAGAGCCACCCACCTTAATTTTTTACTTTTAATTTTATTATTTGTTAGCAAAACCAAAATAATAACACATATTTTGTGAACCAGCGACTACTGTGAAAATTTCAACTTGCTGCCTATTACGGTCCGAAAGATTGCCGACCTTTAGAGGACGGACGGACGCACAGCGCAGGCTTATTATTATTAATAATTTACCGTTTTGGCACCCTTTGGGTACGGAACCCTAAAAAAGAAAAACCTAAATATGATTATTATTTGCTAAGAATGAAGTATTAGCATTGAATAATTATGTATAGAACAGACAACGCGAACAAAATCTGTGCACCACGATCAGCAGTGCGGGGCGCGCACTGGGAGCGTCGCCGTGCAGCACGCACGCGGCGCATGCTAAAGCGCTCTATTCACGGTCCATTCCCGCTGTACGTCAGCTCAATCGACGTACGTCAAGCCTACTCACGGCGCTTTTGCATCGGGCATCGTGCATGACCTTGGCGGGACGTACAGCGGGGCTGGACCGTGAATAAGGCGCTTAAAGCGTTTTTACATCGTGCATCGTGCATGACCTTGGCGGGACGTACAGCGGGGCTGGACCGTGAATAAGGCGCTTAAAGCGCTTTTGCATCGTGCATCGTGCATGACCTTGGCGGGACGTACAGCGGGGCTGGACCGTGAATAAGGCGCTTAAAGCGCTTTTGCATCGTGCATCGTGCATGACCTTTAGTAGAGCGCTTTAGTAAGGTAGAGCCAGTTAGCTTTAACGAGTGTTACAAAAAATTTAGTGTGGGTGCCGCCTCTAGTTGCTGTTATGCTGTACCTCAATGAGTATTCGTAATAATATCGGAAAGTGTAATAAATAGATGTGTAATTAATGTATGTTGTAACTTACTTGACTTTATGCTGATAAGAACAGAGATTCGGGAGATCTCTCTTGGCGTGTTTCTTGGGGTAGCTGCCATGATGCGTTACTATAACGGCAGGAATATACTTTTTGTAATTCTTTATCACTTCTTTTAATGGCAAATTTTCCTCGAGTACCGCCCGTATCCTGAAAACAATCAACATTCGAAATGTTTTAGAGTTGCCCTTTTAGTCTGCCTGTCCATTGACGCGAGCTGGCTGTGCGAGCTGTGTAAATATTAACCAATCAGAGATCCGACCGAGCTCCTGATTGGTTAGTATTTACACAGCTACACAGCTCGCACAGCCAGCTCGCGTCAATGTACAGGCAGCCTTAAACGGTGTAAAATTAAATGCGTTGCATATCAAACAGTGTATTACAGACCATCAAACTGAACAACTTTGACTATGGAGCCAGCATCTAAATCGCGAAAAAAAAATCTGCTGTCCCATTGAAAATATCAACAGCTACTCGACAAAAAAAAAATGTAAAAAAGAAAGAAAGAAATGTATGAAAGAGCAGATTATTTTTCGCCATTCCAAATATATGCGTTTTTTTTAATTTCCCTGTATAGTTGTTTCGTCACATGGTCAAATTCTTAGGACCCAGATGTTGTTTTGCTAAAAATCTCTTAAATGAAACATGTTTTCGAATTTATTTATAGACCATAAAAATAAGTTTACTCAGTTGAGTAGATGAAGCGATCATTTTGTAATTTGAGTAATTGAGCTGCCAGCAGCCTATTGTTACCTAGCAGGTAGAACAATTAAATTTTTATAACCCATTGTCTTTGTCCACAATGTCAAAGGAAATACTCGATCTTCAGCACCGTTTAAGAGGGCTATCGGAGTCCAGTGGCGCCCTCGTCACAATAATAAAGATTTCTCAATAAAGAAAGCCTAAATTAAAAAAGTGCTCAACAGATAAACTACAAAAGCCTTCAAGCTATTTTATAGAATACTTTTATAGGTTTTTTAAAGGTCTAAACATACAAATTTTGAAAAAAGAAAAAAAAACGGCCGCTTTTGTTTTTATTCGAAATTATCTAAAAGTGGAATGTTTAGAACCTATAAAAGTATTCTATGAATATAAATAGCTTCAAGGCCTTTTTGTAGTTTATCTGTTGAGCACTTTTTTAATTTAGGCTTTCTTTATTGAGAAATCTTTATTATTGTGACGAGGGCGCCACTGGACTCCGATAGCCCTCTTAATATTCAGCTGATGCATTTATACAATCAATTTTTAATTAATTGTATTTCCTGTATATAAAAATTCATAGCTATGTATCATTAGTCCTACTTATATTGTCCTCTGTATCAAATAGTTGATGTGCAAATTAAATAAAGTTTAAATAATTGATTGATTAGTCATCCATTACAGTGTTGTTATGAATGTATGCTTTATTTTTATTTCATCAGATAGTATCTATTGTTACAAAATGTCAACGCATTTATGAGTGCTAGATCTGAGACTTTTAGTCTACATTTAACATTTTAATTATATGCATTTTAGAATTGTTTTCTGTTTGTTTGTGCACGCATCACTTAAAAACTACTGAACCGATTTAAATGGGGTTGTCAAAAAACATAGGGTTTGGATTAAAATGTAGATTATATTTCATCGTAATCGGATTACTTAATCAAAAATTGTGAATCTTCAAAGTTTGTGGTCTGCGCGTACGAAGTCGCGGGCGCCGCTTTTAATATAAGTACTATAAACTAATATACGAAAATTAAAATTTTGGGTAATAACCTAGTAAATGTAAACATTTTACCTTGCAAAAGGTCCGGTATCCACGATTTTTTTATATGTTATACGGGTATAGGTCCTTATTAAAAATCCAAGTTTTCGACCTTGAGGTGCGGCCGCGGGCTCTGCCATGTCCATAAAAGAACGAAAATTTCGAAGATTTTTCAGTTTTCATTATTTAAAATCTAAAGCTTAGGTTTTAGAGTCAAATTATGTTTCAGAGTAATTAAGAGCACTAAATGCGCTACAGTTTGGTTTTTGAATCATCTTTTTATACTGTATAGTTACCGAGATACAGCACTTCAAAATAAGGGCAGTTAGGGCTAATTCCTAACTGCCCTATGCCTGTGGGTGCAGAAAAGCTGGGCTCAAGAGGGTTTTTTGTATGAAGGTAATCTCTGGAAGTACCAAACCGATTCGTAAAATTCTTTCACTGGTAGAATCTACTATCCCTGATTACCATAGGCTACATTTTATTTTGTAAAAAAAAACATGACATTTGCTGAAAATTTACAAGTGTCGCATCTTATGGTTCAAAAAACATATTGTAGCGCATTATTTATACTTCTTCTGAACACCTTCATAGTGAAACCTAAAGTTAATAACATATTTAATTTAAAAAAAAAACATAATTTTAAGGAATTAGTCATACCTCTCCATACTTTGAGGTGTTGTATCTTGGGAACTATTCAGTATATAAAGATGATTCAACTATCAAATTGTAGCGGATTTGGTCTTCTTTAAAGCTTTAGTAAACAAGTTTGCTCTAAAACCCAACGTTTAAGTTTTACTGAAAAAGTCTCAAAATTTTCGTTGTTTTATGGTCACACCAGAGCCCGCGGCAGGACCCCAAGGTCGAAAACATGTATTTTTATTAAGGACCTCTACCTGTATAACATATCCAAAAATCCCGGATACCCGACCTTTTGTAAGGTAGGGTATCATTTTCCAAACAGATTTACTGAACTATAACTTCACACATTGATTTCAATTTATAAAGTACTCCTTAATCATTTTTGATCATTTTGAAGTAAGTATTTCATTGTGAATGTGATTAACAATTTTTTTTTTCAAAATTGGACTAGGTATCAGTAGTTTATCGGCGACATTAATTACCACAATAATTAAAATAATAATTGTATTGTTTCAAAATGGTGGTATAGAATCTTCTTCTTATCGTATGGGCAGAGCCCTGGTGTCAGAGTTTTTTCAGACCACCTTACGGCCTCTGACGTGGTATAGAATGTGTAATAATAATACAATGTTCTAATTTAGGTAATTCAATTTAATTAAAAAATAATACGAATATAATTTATATGCATAACAATAACAAATTGATATTGTGGTTAATTTATGGTCAACAAGAACAAAAGAATAACTAGATGCTTTTATCTGCTTAAATAACCTAAACAAATTACAACCAGTGCGAATTAAATTGGCACCTGGCTCGCACGTGGCTCGGAATAAAACCTCGGAAAACTCTGAAGGAATAACTCAAAAATGCTAAAGCGCAGGGACACGTGCAACGGTAACTAAAATGCTATGCTACGGCCTCGCACGGCGACGGCGGGATCCCGCGGGGGGTAGCAGAAGGGGTGTCAAATTCCGAGCCACGTGCGAGCCAAGTGCCAAGTTAATTCGCCCGGTTTGTAGCATAATAGGAAAATATAAACGAAAAATCCAAATATCTTGCAGTGTTGAAAAACAGTCCATACCAGTATGTAAGGTCAACACTCACTGTAATTATGTCGCTCTCGTATGTGTTTTATGCAATCCAGCATCAAAATCGTAGTCCCGCAAGATGTTCAGTGACCCCAAAAGATCACTCTATTAATCTACTAGCGGCCCGTCCCGGCTTCGCACGGGTGGACGTCTAATCTTTTCTAGCAATAAATATAGCCTATGTTACTCAGGGTGAATGCAGCTTTCTAATGGTGAAAGAATTTTTTAAATCGGCCCAGTACTTTTTGAGCCTATTCATTACAAACATACAAAAATAGGTACAAATCTTTCCTCTTTATAATATTAGTGTAGATTTGCAGTATCTGAAGTATGTCTGTTACACTAGAGTTACAATACAACCAAGGTTGAAATTTTTGAATACAACACTAGCTAATGTTCAATGAGTTCAAAGTCACTCTGTGTATGTCATGTCACTATTATGTAGGAGTTACAATACTAGATACGATGAAGTTCAGTGAGCCCAGAAGATCACTCTTATTGCAGTCTTAAGTCTACATAAATATGTCTCTGTAAGGTAGGGTTTATACAGAAGAGACGCGTGGCGGTGGCAGGTAGTCAAAGTAACACCAATATAAACCTTATATTACGTAGCATAGCGTCGTTTTTAGACGTAAAGAAAAATCGCGCCCTCCGCCCCCCGCCACCAGGCGACGTCGACTGGAGGCGCGGGCGTAATTCTCCAAACGACTCTATGCTACGTACTATAAGGTTTATATTGACGCACCCGCCCGCGAAATGTCCGCGCCACGCCACTTCTGTTTCAACAGCCCCTAAGGGTTGAGCTTCATATGTGACAGCACATAATCAAATTTTTTCACGCTTACTTTCTGTCGCTTAGGAATTTCATTGGCTAGAGCAAGAAAGGTCGCAGTACTGCCGGTGCGGCCACGCGAATTTCCGCTGTCTTTCTCTCTCTAGCAAATCACTTTCCTTAGCAACAGAAAAAGATGGAGCATCAAAAAATGTGATTCCATGCTGCTAGACGAGGTGAAGTGAGTTCAGAGGATCACTCTGATTGCTGTCTAAAGTTTAGGTTTGTTCTAGCAGCGTCCGTGACTTCCTACGCGCAGACCACTTACGACGACCCGGTTGGTGTAATGGTCACCACACCGGACTGCCAAACCAGGGTCCTGGGTTCGAATCTCGGTTCGGTCATGGATGTTTATATGTTTGTGCCGTTGTTGTATGGTTTCCATAATAAACAGCCTATAAATAGTGCTTTCTTGGGATCATTACAATGTATGTGCCTGTGAGCGTTATTTATTATTTATTTATTATTTAAATACTCATAACTTTTGATTGAATGAACCAATTGTGATGGATTAAAGTGTAAATGCTTATCCAAACTAAGCCCTATGCTTTTGTGAAAACCAAATCCAAATCTGTTCAGTAGTTTTAAAAAGATATGCATGCACAAACAACAACATTTTTTTAAATTGTCAGGATCAATCAGGATCACTCTGATTGCAGTGTTAAGGTGGCGGTTGGCCGCCGACCGCATGCAGCATGCTGCAACAGCGTGTCGCTCCGACACTACTGATTTGTATGGATTTCTACCCTGCGTAGCATCCGACACTGCGGTCGACGACACTGCTGTGCAGCCGAGCTTCACTGTCGCTCGACCGCAGACCAGTAGTGTCGTCGAGTGTTGCCAGACATGCGATAATTATCCTAAATCCACGATATTTTTTTGTGTCATGCGATTGACGAATTGGCACCTTTAAGTTTACATTAAGTATAGGTATAATTTTTTGGAATGAATACTTACATGTCAGTAATTCCAAGACCCAGCAGCTCCTTTTTATACTCAGGATACTTGATTTCAGGTATTTTGTTCTCGTTAACATCATTACGAGCTTGTTGAAAATAATAGTCAAATGTTTTCTCGTCCAATGTTATCAAATGAATAAATTTCGGAACCTGTGAAATTAAAACAAATTTTACTGGATCTAGTTTAATATGTGAAATCCTCTGATGAGTCGAGATCTTTGACTACTTATTATAAGGACTGGCCTTGCGGTAGCATTTCCCCTCTGCCACGGTATAAGACAAATTGATCATGTGCATTTACACTCAATTTTATACCTTATCACTAAACGAGAAAGCCTATAATTGTGAAACAATAATTTTGAACATAGAATGTTTGGGGTTCACACGAGACTACTTTTCATGATTTTTAACATTCAAAATTAGAATCTAAAGTTCTGGGGAATAAAATCCAAAGTTGCGGATTTCATGTTACCTCGCCCCCCGCAAAAAGAGGCAGAAATGTTTGTTAGTAGAAAGACACGCGTAACTAGTCCCTAGAAGTAGTCGAAGGTCGAGATGCACTGTCTCATCTTTAACTTCTGGAATCTGATGGGAACCAATATGATCAGAGGTGGGATGCAGTCACCCCGCCGAAACTGTTGTAGTTAAGAAAGCAAAAAAATCTTAGATCAACTTCGTTTTATTGTGAAGAATATACACTACAGGGTGAAATTGATATCATTAGCATCCTTTTAAACTAAGAGTACCCATCGCAGTGAACAACTTTCATTATGGGAGCAAGCCGATCGGAGTTACAAAAAAAATCAGCTGTTCTATGTATATTAAACTGCAACGCCTACTTGACTCAAATGTAAGAACAAAAAAAAATTGGTTTGCTCCTATAGTAAAAGTTGTTCAGTTTGATGGGTAGACTTTTAGCTTAAAAGGATGCCAATGATATCAATTTCACCCTTAATAATGAAGAAAAGGTGCAGGTCTATGATTAGCTAACAACTATAGTTGTCGCATTGCAAATATCTGTGAGAGCTTGATGACTTATTACGATGACTTATGTATGATTTTCAATCGTAGCGCTCGCAAATATTTGCAATGCAATGTGAATTCACAGTTATGTGTGGGAACCCTTAGAGCCCGGTTACACGTTTAGTATTTCGTCATTCTGGTCCATCAGTCTGGTCATGTTTATTTGATTTGAAGGGAAACTGATATACTGAAGCACCATGTTAGTCGGGTCAATCTCGAGTCAGTTTCCCTTCAAAACAAATATACATGACCAGACTGATGAAATACTGACGGTGTAACCTCCCTCTTAGAGACATTTATACTATATCAGTCCCATCATACCCTAAACTTAAATGAGAAAACCTCCTCCTTTTTTGAAGTCGGTTAAAAAATGATCCATGCATTTTCACATCATTGATACACTAATAAAGTCACAAAGGTAAACATATTTTTTGGTTCATCTGAACTTAGGGCTAGCTATAATAGAAAGATCAAATAAAATAAAACTGGTCAAGCGCGAGTCGGGCTACTCATGCACCGAGGGTTTCTTCTTCCTCAATACATAGTTTTCTTAATAATTTTCTTTTCATACAAGTTTCTTGTATGAGGACCCCCCTTAATTTTTTACATTTCGGCATTTTTATTATTTGTTAGCAAATCCATCGTAATAAATAATGCATATTCTGTGTGTGTCTAGCTATTACCGTTCAAATTTTACAGCCCTAAATAGATAGGACAGACGGACGGACGGACGGACAGACGGACGGATGGACGAACAGACGGATGGACAACATAGGATTATGAATAGGGTCCCATTTTCACCCTTTGGGTACGGAAACTTAAAATAAAAAAAATAATGACTGGAAATCACAGATCCTAAAATATGTACACAAAGTTTTTATTCCAAATTTGAAACCAAAACAAGAGATTGTAGTAGAGTAGTTTAAATACTTTGGTGTAATTGTATGCACTAGAAGTAAGCCTTATTTATTTTACCTTGAAACGAATCCTCAATTCATACTGTCTGGAACCATGGATCACTCTAAAGTTATCTTTGAGGAAGAGATCCGTCCCTCTAACTCTCAACGCAAACAAAGTTCGCGTAAGCGGTGATATCTTGTATTTTGTGCATAAAATTATACATAGATCCTCAGCCGTGGTTTCCTTGCTACAATCACTTATAACATTCGGTGTGCGCTCAAATAAAACATAAACTTTTACGGACATGGCTTCTGCCATCTCGTCGGTACACTAAACTTGAACCATAAAAAACAAGGACGCCAAGCTCACGATAACACTCAAGACTTGCACTGCAATAAATTCTCGATCGAGTCACCTCCGCCTAGGCCTAATTCTTCCATATTTGTAAACGAACAACACTTTGCGAAAGTTTATAAGAAGGAAAATATCTACGAAATTGATTTTATTTATGCGACAAAGGTCACCATTGTGGTCAATCGCACGCAATAGGTACGTATTTCACGCACGATCACAACTCACATCACAAAGTTCACAAGCGGTGGCGAGCGTTTTTGACAGACAGAATTCGGAACGGTGTTGCCAACTGCTACCTTAGGGCTGTAGCTAAGTAGTTCACGAAAAGTTGCTAGATTGCCCAATTTTCCTTCCCATAAAAGTTGCTAGAAATAGCTAAAGGCCAGGCCACACACAGGCGGTTTTGCGGGAAAGCGGGCCGGAGGACCTGCGCGAAGCGAATATCTCCGGACCCGCTGGGATTTCTGTGTGTTTTGTTGTGTATGGTGTGGTGTGATGGTAATGTTCGAGTTTGTATGTACCCTACCACACAGAAATACGCGCGGGTCCGGAGATATTCGCTTCCCGCAGGTCCGCCTCCGGCTCGCTTTCCCGCAAAACCGCCTCTGTGTGGCCTGGCCTTATACATCAAAATCGATTAAAACAAAGCAAATAACGATTTTTTTCTTAAATTTCTTTAAATATCGGTGTTTAATGGTTATTATTATATCACAGCCATGTTTGTGGTCATTAGCTTAGTATAAACGGATGTAAAGACAAAATGACGGTGTTCCCAACTGCTTCCCCATCAGAAAACAAGTAAAAATGAGACTGAAATATTCTACTCGAGGGAGTGAAAGTAAAAGAAAAGAAAATATTTAGCTATTTTCATGCTTGGGCCTTATTATTTATCGCTCCATTTTTGTTCATGTAGAATACACATTTCTACTAAGGGTTGGTTGAGGTTGATGTATACAGGGTGTCCCAGAAATGGTGAATCAAACTGCTATGGGAGGCAGCTTGACTAATGTCCTATCCATAAAAAATATTAAAAAAAATAAAACGCACATGACCATAAAAAAAAAAGAATATCCAAAAAAACGGGAAAATCATCAAATTTTTCTAAGTTTCCAGCTCTAATTATCGCGTTTTGGGATAATTTGTAATTTTTTTCTGCCAATATTAATTGTTAGAGGTTGCTTCGACTGATTGTTAACATTTTACAAAATAAAATGTCTGCACTTAGAGCACAGACCACTTAGTTTAATTGTTTTTTCTGAACCGAAAAATTTTCTTGCTATTTTAACCAGCTGTAGTATAAAAAAAATGTATGGGACTTGTGCGGCAAACTACTTCAAAAAGTTGCCTATTTAATGACGATTTTAAAATGATACGAATCACTGAATTTACTTTACAAAATTGGGAGATATTAATTTTCTTGTGTGCTAGGGTGAAATTTGTGCAATTTATTCTTTACTTTTTAATTCATTTTCCACTTCTAATCCGTTGCTTCTAAGGTTAGAATTGGCTAAAAAAGTTGTTTCAATACCCGGTAGTAATGGCACGGTTTTTTAGAATCCCGGTTTTTCAAAATCCCGGTGTTTTAAAAACCCGATTTTTTTTAAATCCCGGTTGTTTAAAATCCCGTTTTTTTAAGAATCCCGGTTTTTTAAATTCCCGGGAATTTTTAAAATTTTTAAATCACCTGTCTTAGGCTGAATAATCATTAACCATGACAACATTTATCGATACTTTTTATTACACTGTCGCATCACTAGTGTACACGCTCGGAGAGTGCTGGGAGTAGTGCGACCTTGAAATGGCCAATCATGTTGCATTTGTTTCGTGCCCCGCTACCCGCACCTACCGCCAAAAATGGTGACTTCGGGCGTGAACAAAATTTTCATCATGCGGTATCTATTGGGGGTAATCTGTGGGATAGGTAGTCTTCGGACGGACGATTCATTCGATTGTCATGCATTCATACTCACTCTTTCACTGTTATAAGAAAAATAGAGATACATGATAGATACAAAAACTTCTATCCTTTTTTTTAACTAACGCCATAGTGCGAAAGAGATAAAATGCCTCTTAATCAAAGTCAGTGGTTTCTAGCGGGTCTAGTACGCCAACCCGCGATCACGCTTCCGCTCTCTTTCTATTTACGCGCGAACGAACGAGATAAAAGACTAAATTTGACAGATGGATGTGTTAAATGTCGCTATCACGGGTTGGCGTACTAGCCAAAGAGTAGAGTAATATATCGGAAAAAGAGAGCCCTCTAGTGCCATTTTAATGCAAATAAATTTGAAACGCCACCTATGATATTTAACAAGAAACAGTTGCTATATATACGCATACCTATAGCTATATGTATGCTTTACAATGGAATCTACTTTTTCTCAGTAATGAGCTATTTTGTTCTAGTTTAGAGTAGTAGCCTCAGTAACAGGACGGAGGAGTAATCTTGCCTCAACGTCTGAAGTGAAGATCAACACTCAAATCACAAAATGGGCGCAAAACACAAACAAGCGTACGCGCAAGTTGTAACGGCGGCCATATTGTGACAACTTGTGTAGCTGGTGTTGCTAGGTGACAATAATATGGTGCTACCGCAGAACATAAGTTAAATTATTTACTAATTTTAATTAAAACAGTTTTGAAATATTACGTAAATTGTATTAAATAGGATCAAAGTTTTTTTATAATTTTAGTAATAAATTTGCTTTATTGTTGAGTTTGAAGAGACATCTATCGGAAATTTGAGACAATATTTTTGTAGTTACACGTTATTCAAAGAAGATGCCGCTGGTTTCTTTGCGTTTTTCCTCAAAGTTCCCCTCTGTCCCCCCTCTGGTACTAGCCCGAAGATTACAGCTAGTGCTGCTCTAATCCGTACCAAGAGACCACAAGAGACTATCGATCGATTATAAACTATAAAAAATAGGTACTATCAGTTTAAAATAACAATGTGCATGACCTCGCCTGCAAATGTGACGTCACTCAATCGCACGAACTTCACTCGAGTCATTCAAATGATTATTTCCTTTACATAGAGTCTATATTCCTTTACAACTGAGTGAAGTTATCGAACGGCCCTTCAAGGTCATGCACATTGTTATTTTATACCAAACAAATATAATATTTTTTAACCCTCTTCAAATAAATATTACGTGAGTGGTTACATTATTCACGATAATTAATAGAAAGTAAAAATGTATTTTGTGTCCGTCGTCAGTTGCGGCGGATCGTCTCGCCTTGTCACCTTCTGTGTTTAAGTCGAAACCCCAACGAGGCCCCTATGTAGGGCCCTGTCACAGCCCTATCCATTTTTATCCATGGGAACCATAGAGTAGAGAAGTGTTAATTTAAATTTGAATGCTGGCAGCATTGACATTCTGTTTCGCTCGGTCTCTCGCTCTGTCTGGGGAACTGAAATTTCTTTTTTTTTCTTTCTTTTATCAACTTCCTTTGATTGTGGACAACGCCATTGTTTCAATTTGATTTTCGTAAATTTGCAACAAATCTGTGTAAAGAACACCAATCTACAAAAACGTAAGTAAAATCCAATTAGGTATATTGTATAGGCAATTCAATTCTGTTCTAATAAGTAATAACACCATATCTTTTGCACGTGCAAGCTTTTTTATTGAATGCCGGTCTCGACGGTTACAAGTTGAATTGAGTAAAGATATCCAAGCTCAAATTAGATTGATTTTTAAAGATTTTTTTACTGTTTATTATCTTTCCCAATAAGAGTATTTATGTGCATTCAACGTTTTTTATTCTGTCACTAGGTTATTCTTGTCTGCCGGGAAAAACAAAAGTTTTCGTGCAAAAGCAATCCACAATATATTTTGGTAAGTACACAGATCCATAATTTCCGTCGTTTTTTTGCCATTATAGTCAATTAAAATCCAACCGATGTTTCGGCGTATCTGGCGCACCCTCTTTTTATAATTTTTTTTTACCAGTTTCAAGGTCAATTTATGTAGGTAGGTAGACAATAGACATGCTTTTGATAGTGATATAAAAACGTTAACTTACGCCACTGTCCCGTGGGGATAGACAGAAACTATGGCACGTTACATGCTATGACTTACGACTCATCCACATTCTTACCTGTAGATATAACCGTTGTATGAAGTTTTCTTAGTAATGTAGGCAACAGCGTATAGCCGTATACTATACCTGTCTTGCTTGCTCAATATCGCAAATTCTTACCTATTTAAAAAATTTCCCACTTGTATGAAATGACAGCTGGGTAAATATTCAAAGCGTTTGTACGCTGTCATTCCCCCTCAAAAATCTTCATCTTATTTAAATGAAAAGGTATCAAATTTTAAAGCACTGTTATAAAAGTCCAGGAGCCCGATAAAAGCACTATGAAATTGTATACCGTCTCGTTTAAACAAGATACAAATCTTTGAGAGAGGAATGACCGCGTTCAATCAAACGCTCTGAATATTTACCCAGCTAAATGTCCAAGGTTGTATGGTTAGTGAATATGAAGATATTTATATTATTAATAAATTAATACCACTCTTTTTTATCGTGTGGGCAGAGCCCTGGTGTCAGAGATTTTTCAGACCACCTCATGGCCTCTGACGTGGTTTTTATCTAACGACTACTACCACCAGAGATAGTAGCCGCGACCAGAGATAGTAGCTGCGACCAACAGCTTAACGTGCCATCCGAAGCACGGAATCATTTTTCTTTACAGACAATCAGGCGATTCAGCCTGCAATGTCCTAACCAACTGGGGGAAAATGCACAAAGTGACATATCACTAGGTGTCCCCTGTGGGAATCGAACCCACGACCTCCGTGTCGAGAGCCAATGCTCTTAACCATTAGACCACGGAGGCAGATTAATACCACTGCAACGGGAACTCAAAATGAACCGAAAACCCTCTATTTCATTTTTAACCGTTCCTCAGAACAAGCATTTTTAAGTTTAGAAACTTCCTTTCCAGTAAGTATTGAAATACTTACTGGAAATAAATACATGCTTACTTAATTGCATTTTAGCATTTATTTGGATTGTTCAACTGGCTAGAAGCTATAAATTGAGATATATGATACTTAGTAAAAAAAAACCTGCAATAATGCATTTTATATCAATATCATTAGAATGAATCTACATACAAACATGTGAGTTAGTATAAAACATAAAGAATGAAGTCGCGAAGTCAGTGGTGGTCGATATGGGATATGTCGACGATAATGGGTTCTTTATTGTGTTATCATAATCATCTAGATGGTGAAATTTATATCATTAGCATCCTTTTAAACTAAGAGTCTACCCATCAAACTGAACAACTTTTACTATGGGAGCAAACCGATCGGAGCAAATAAAACAATCAGCTGTTTCATACTAAACCGCAATGTCGACGCGCAAGTTCGCGACTCAAATGTATGCAAAAGCTGATTCTTTTTGCTCCGATCGGTTTGCTCCCATCCTAAAAGTTGTTTAGTTTGATGGGTAGACTCTTAGTTTAAAAGGATGCTAATGATATCAATTTCACCCTGTATATTTTGCTCTCATGTGGTTTTACAAGCTATTGCTATGTATAGGCCATGAAGTAGTGCCTGACTGAATTGTTTTCGAGTGTGAAGTACTTCACTTCATGCTATTTGAAGATATCAGCAGTATTATTCACAAAAAAATACCCAAAAGTAAAAAATTTTTTACCCTTGCATATTTTTGTCTTCACATACCAACTCATTTCATAACACAACCAATATTTTAAGTTTTTTCAATAACATTGCTCGTAAGTAGTTTAAAGAACTTGACACAGTTCTGTTGTTTTGTAAATAAACTCTTGTGTTAAACAAATGTGCCACTTAACTGTATCAAATTTTTTGTTACCTTGGTTGTGGTTTTATTTTCAGTATTCTATTCTAAGAAAATAGGTTTAGCTAAATGCAACCAGCGGCCGTAATATGGCAGCGTATAACGTTATCGCGCCTTAGCCCTCTTTCTATTTGCGCGCGTACGAACGAGATAGGCATTGTATAGCCTTTATGGCACGCATCATGCTACGGCCGCAGCTACAGCTAGGTCAAGCATTTAAATTTTTTGTAGCAGAGTCTGGGTTGTGATCAAACTGAACAACATTCTCTATGGATCCAAGCAAGCAGCTATTCCATATAGAAACTGCTATCCTACTCGACCAAAATGTATGGGACAGCAGATTTTTTATGTGATGTTGCTCCCATAGAGAAAGTTGTTCAGTTTGATGGTTATAAAGTTGGACCCTGTATAGAACCATAGAGAGTTATAGTAGTGATAGCCTATATGGAAGTCATTATGACTCTTATCATGAGGCAGTGGTTCGATTCCTGGCCTGAACCAATAGATGACACAATAGACGAGCACTGTAGTACCTAGTGTTATAATGGATGGAAACTCCTCAGCACCTCCTATGTGATTGTGGCCCCCTGATGTACAAATGCAGCACTCATCTAGGTAGGCAGGTGCTGACACCAGATGAGATACAAACTATCCCGATCAAGAATCTACTGCGATTTCTGGCCGCAGTGGGGATTGGTAAAGAACTATAAAAAGGGCGTTCACAAAGGACCAGCGATGGTCTACGTGGCACAGTCTTAGCAAGCCTGTCAAGGCCCAAAACCCCAAATAATAATAATAGTGTTATAATTATAAGCCTCGCAATAATCCAAATAACAAATAATTTTTCGTACAAAATGTGTTTTGTATAAAAGTCCCTTAAAAAAAATAGATTAAAAAAAAAAAAAGTATCTTGATCACTCACTACTCAGCTTTGTTAACATTTTAGATAGATTCCCCTTCATGTTTCTAAAATTCTAATGTAAAGACAAACCAAAATATAAATAATATTTTGTTTAAGTACTGAATATAATTTTTTCCAGATAATGGATGATGAATGGGATGATGCTTGCGAGGCTATGGTAAGTTTATTTGTTAATTTCTTGCATTTACTTGTGATTTATTATCGGAAAAAACATTCAGTAAGCCATACGTCCTGCAAAAAAAGCGAGAAAGAATCTTTTTTATTCACTTAGGTGCACGCAGTTACATCTGTACAGGGTGCCAGATTAAACTTATGCCAGTGACTTAAATAAAATAAATTAATTAATTAATAAAATTCTCAGCAGTGGGACAAAGCAATAATTAAATAATGCTCAAACTCACAGGCACATACTTTGTAATGATCCAAAGTAACCCTTAGGCTTTTAACATATAACATCCATGACTGAACCGGGATTTGAACCCTGGACCCTGGTTTGGCAGTCCAGCGTGTAACCATTACACCATTGTCAAATTTCAATCTGTTTATCGCTTGTATGCTTGACAGCACAAAATCTGTTCAATTTCCCAATTCTATGAATACAATCTAAACATCTTTCTTTGTGCTCAGGCTTGGTCTATCTTTGGATGGGTGACCGTATCAGTGATATTTCATCTCAAGCATGTCCATGCTCCAGAAGACATTTTAAGCAGTCGATCCGGTATAGTTCTGTCAGATGGCGGTGCAACTCTGCCGGAGGATGGGCAGCAGCATCCTCTGAGTACACACATTCAATCCAAATGCGATCGCCAATCCGCCTGCCAAGCGTAGCGATTATGGCAAATCCCCCCATTTTCGGGGAGGCCTATATCCAGCAGTGGACGTCTAACGTATGTTATGATGATGATGAAGTTGACCACTAACTTCCATCCATCAATCTGCACTGGGCCTGCGTGGTGGAGTATGACCATTATTCTCTCATCGTTAATCATGAGAGGAGAGGCCTTTCTCCTTCAGAGGGATCCTATAGTATAGGCTATAACAATAGAATTTTTTTTATTCAGGTGCCACAATCATATAACAACTATGATAAGGTTGACGAAGGTCACAGCCTGTCGAGGGGACGAGGATTTACATCCTTCAATGACGAAGGTACTTTTTTCTTGTTCTCAAATTTTTGATTCATTCTTATACAACGTGTTAATGAATTAACGCAAAACTAGAAAGTAGTTTGTTTAGAATCGAGAGCAGAGTCGAATTATCATGGTTTCAACATAGGTAATTTTTTTCAAAATATTAAATAATTTGCAAAATTTTAAATTTTCAGAACCCGATGTCAACCCACCGCACGGGCACACTCACCCTACTTACTACCAAAACAAAATTATAAAAATGTATCCATGAGTACGTTAGCGCTTTCTATCAGTGCTGAAATGATAAGAAAAATCATTTTTGCCTCAAAACTTAAAATGCGAATAACTTTAAATTTTAACTATAAAAATAATTAAATTATTGTTTCAATCTAATTATTTTGTTATAAATCAGTTGGGGTGTATGAGGTTTTGCGCTAATTCATTAACACGTTGTATTTTAGTTACAGAATTCATAATCCACAGAGCAATCATTTATTCCTTGACTTTTTTTCGAAAAGGTAAATCTTTGTAGGATGCATTATTATGTACAATTTCTTGTTGAATTTCTACTTCATTCACTACTGGGCCAATGTGGGATTTCTCACTCCATCACTACAGGGTGAAATAGATATCATTCGCATACTTTAAACCAAGAGTCTACCCATAAACTGAACAAAGTGATAGGAGCAAAAAAACTGCTGTTCTATACTAAATTGCAATGCCTACACAACTCAAATGTATGCAACAGATGTTTTTTTTGCTCTGGTCGGTTTGCTCCCATAAGTAAGAAGTCTATCAATCTGCATTGGGCATGCGTGGACTTACGCCCATACACCCTCCCTGAGGGTAGGCCTGTGCCTTGCAGTGGGATGTATAATAGACTGATAATGAAGATGATGACGGTAAACGAAAATGTTGCTAAGTTTTGAACACAGATCTAAGTTCTGTTTGTCAACTTTCCATATAAATCAATAATAAACCTTATAAATTCAGTTACAGATGTGGAGAATGGTTTCGGTGATCGACGTGGACGCGGCGGCCGAGGGGGGCGCGGTGGTCGGGGAGGCCGCGGGGGACGCGGCGGCGGCTTTCGGGATAGAGAAAGAAGTGATTTCGACACTAACGGAGGTATGTATCACTTCGAAACTATGATATCTTGTGTTACTTTCATTTTCCAGAACGTTTCTGTGTTAGAATGGACCACCCCATTTATATGATACTCGTGTGCATAGTAGAGCACGACTAAGGAATAAGGTTTCGGTAAAGGTCTTTAGTGAGAATGGACCACCCCAATTGTACCCGAGTGCGTAGCACGACTAAGGGATAAGGCTTCGGTAAAGGTCTTTAGTGAGAATGGACCACCCCATTTGTACCCGTGTGCGTAGTAGTAGGTCTTTAGTGGGAGAAAGGCTAGCCAGCCGCTAGTCACCACTTGACGCATCATAATTCATAACATCCTGAAATTACTGAAAAGCAACAAATCCGTGTATTAAACTTTATATTGGTATTAAAATCAGGCGCGGGTCATGCGTTATCGTAGTAGATCTCCGCAACCTAAGATGGTTGATAGTTTTAACAAAGCATAATGGCCGGCAAATAACTTGACTGCGTAGAACAAAATTTTCGCTTAGAATGTTTGCCGCGTACTGTATCTATCCACCTCGAAAGGGAAAACTATATCGTGAGTTTATTTATATACGTATCTAATCTTCCAGTGAGTGAGATTTTTTAGAATGAAAACGCTTCGGATATGAAAAGGTCTTTCTTATCTTTTGAACTTTACGGTTGACGTAAAAAAAGGTACCTAAGTGCCTATGCTTTGTGTTCAAACCAGTGCAAGGTCACCATAATGAGATTAGAGGCTGGAACGTGAATGAACTTGAAATCTTATATGATTATGTGTATTATTCATAAGAATCTGTAGGGATATTTAAGCAATTAAGAACCATATTGCAGTTTGCACATTGTGCAAAATATGCTATATCCTTTGTAGTTGATATGATTTAAGATTATATTGTTAATCAAGCACGAGACCAGAGCAATTATGTCGATAAATTGAACAGTTTAGAGGCTCGATTTTGTTTGTTCGCTTTGTATTATTAATTTATAAGTTAAGAGTATTTACCCGCGACTTCGTCCGCATGAATTATATACCAGATTTTAAGTCAGATCATAAGCTATCAAATAAAAAAGTCTCATCAAAATCGGTTCAGTAGTTTTTGCGTGATGCTCGAAAAAACAAACAAACAAACAGACACACAAAAAAAACCAAAAATTAGTGATTTGGAATCAGGGACATCTAAAAACCATATTGTAATTTTTTTTTTGTAAATATCTTCAATGTACAGACTCACTTCTGTTACAGTTTTGTAATAGTTTAGATGTAGAACTAGACTCTGAATTTAATAACTCATCATAGTTTGCAAACAAGAAGGAAGGAGGTTTGTGTGAAGTTAATATGTAGGTACATGCATAAACTCATATATTTTGGTCAATGAATGCTCAAAAAATGATGTGGATGGAAAAGTCGAAAGCAGAAAATTTGACTTGGGAACTTTGTTTGGACTAGTTAGGAGATAAACATACTAAAAGTCCTCACCCCTCCGAGGTGCGCTCGAGGGGGGGGAGGGCAAAGAAGGTCCCATTTTTTGGTTTTTTGCTTACATCTCGTAATCTAGAAGTCATATTAAAAAGTATTATAAGTACAAATTAAACCTGATAAAATTTCCTACAAAACTAGTTCTATGTATTTTTGTCATAAGACTTAACCTTCGGGAGCTACAGGGCCGAGAAAGTAACAGCATTTTAAAAATTATGAAATTTGTATGGCGACCCTCATGAAAGTTGAAGATAAAAAGAAAATGATTTCATATTTTTAATTAGCGACCCTGAAAACCCTCTGATACAAGTTTTCAGTCGATTCGGTGAACCTTTAAAAGCTGCTTTGGCGTTTGAAATTTCTATGGCAGCCATTTTGGATTTTGCTATTTTGGTTTTTTTTTACCGCTAACCAAATCTGACCAGGGTCTTCTATGACATTCGTTCGAGGTCCATCACCCTATCTGTCGTAGTTTCCACGGGCTGTTGACATCATCCGCCAGGAGTTGATTTTCCGAGAAAGTCAAAATTTTTCCTGTATCACCAGAGCATCCATATTATGATCCCTAAATGTCATCCTTGTACCGTAGGGGGAACCCGCAGATCAATTGGAAGTATCTGGTCGATCCCCACTTTCCATAGAAAGTAGATGACCCCAGATGAGTACTCGGATAATTGTTCGCCGGGTTCCCGCCAACTAAAATGATTTTGGGATCATAATAAGGATGTCCTGGTGATCCTGGTAAAAGGAATATTTCGACTTCCTCGGAAGATCGACTCCTGACGGATGAGGTCAACGGCCCGCGGAAACTATGAAAGATAGGGTTATCGACCTTGAACAAATGTCATAGAGAACCCTGGTCAGATTTAGTTGGAAGTAAAAAAAAACCAAAATAGCGAAATCCAAGATGGCTGCCATGGAAATTTCAAACGCCAAAGCAGCTTTTAAAGGTTTACCGAATCGACTGAAAACTTGTATCAGAGGGTTTTCAGGGTCGCTAATTAAGAATATGAAATCATTTTCTTTTTATCTTCAACTTTCATGAGGGTCGCCATACAAATTTCATAATTTTTAAAATGCTGTTACTTTCTCGGCCCTGTAGCTCCCAAAGGTTAAGTCTTATGACAAAAATACATAGAACTAGTTTTGTAGGAAATTTTATCAGGTTTAATTTGTACTTATAATACTTTTTAATATGACTTATAGATTACGAGATGTAAGCAAAAAACCAAAAAATGGGACCTTCTTTGCCCTCCCCCCCCCTCGAGCGCACCTCGGAGGGGTGAGGACTTTTAGTATGTTTATCTCCTAACTAGTCCAAACAAAGTTCCTAAGTCAAATTTTCTGCTTTCGACTTTTCCATCCAGAATCATTCGTTGCCTGAACTAATAACATAATTATCGTTTTTAATATCGAAACACTTCAGAAATGCTGTTAGTAATCAAATGAGTGTCTTGTTGCCCAAATCATAATTACAAACTGTTTGTAAAGTTATTCCCTGTTGTAGTGTTGTGTTTGGGACTCTTTATTTAGAAATTGAAGCTCTTAAGTTATACAGGATGTAAGAAAAAGTATCATTAACCTTTAAACCCACAGGACATTATGAGAGAAAATTGGGCTATAATAAGGGTTAGAAGTGCAAAGTAGGCGTGGAACGTGTCTCCACAGGTTATGCAATGATTTGCATAGCACCATAAGGCGCGTGGCGTGGTGCGAGCGAGAGGGCATGAGTAATTTTAGCAGCGTGAGCGGGAAGACAAGTGGCGACAGCCGTCTTCGAAGCAAAAGCGCTACTTTTCATTTCTAACCCCTCTTATAATATTCTGTGTCTAAACCACATACTGTACCCATCATACTGAACAACTTTTACTATGGGATGGGAGCAACAAACCGATCAGAGAAAAAAAAACATACAATGGTACCGATTCGGACTGTGCCACGACTTAACTGAACTAAATTTATTCCTGTCACTTTCTAAAATAAGATCAAGAAAAGAGACAGAAAACCAACAACTGACTTTAGTGCTGTCAAAATGACGTAACACGCCCAAAAACGCCTTAAATAAGATGGCGTACATTATGATGGCATCTTATTTTGGGCGTGTAACGCCACTTTGACACCACTAAAGTCAGTTGTTGGTTTTCTGTCTCTTTTCTTAATCTTATTTTAGAAAGTGACAGGAATAAATTTAGTTAAGTTAAGTCGTGGCACAGTCCGAATCGGTACCATTATCGGTTATTAACTACCTTTTTGAAGTTGTTTGCAATCTAAGAATACATTTTTGAGTGACGGCGAACGACGGCGGGCCCATACAAAAAGCACGTTTAGTATGGGACCCACTCACGCTGCTGCAAATACTTATGGCCTCTTGCAGCGAGAGGCGAGAGTCTCGCTCGCACCACGCGGCGCGTCTTACGATATTTTGCAAATCATTGCATAACGTGTGGCACTCGTTCCACTTCCACCTTCCTGCCTACTCTGCACCTTACCACAGTATAATCTCACCTACTACGCACTTCTAACCCCTCTTATAATGTTTTGTGGTCCGCATCCTCGGCCAGCGAACGGCGCTGAACGCGTTTCCATAATAATCTAATCGTGGTATTTTGTTTGGCCCGCCGTCGTTCGCCGCCGCCGGTCAATGAGTCTCAACCCTTACAGTGCGGACACAGATAACTAAAGAGTTACTACGTAACAGAAAAAAGAAAAAGATAAATTCCCACGCTTTAATAACCCGCTGCCACTCGTTTCCGCTAACAAACGAAACACGAATAAAAATGTGTCTACGGGGCTTGACTCAGCGTTATTACTTTGTACAGAGCGGTATCGCTTATTCTGTCCGCGCGTATCGCTTACGATGCGTCAAAGTTTAGGTGCTTATTTCGGAACGACAGGGTGAAGGCCTAGCTGTGTGTATAAACACCTTACATAATTATAAAATTGTATTTTATTGTTGTGGTGGGATCACAACTACATTCGGGCCGGGTCTTATCTGAAGCGAAACACCTTCCGACTTTGTGGTAGTCACAAAAAGTATCATGAAAAAGTTATCTGTATTTTTTCAAGTACCTATTTGATTTATCAGGGCACTGCTAGTAAAATGTAAAATTTATGAATGTGCTTTATTTAGATAAGAAAATCTCACTACTTTAGAGAATATACAACGTGTTAATAAATTAGCGCAAAACCTAATACACCCCAAAACCGACCAGAGCAAAAAAAACATCTGTTGCATACATTTGAGTTGTGTAGGCATTGCAGTTTAGTATAGAACAGCAGTTTTTTTTGCTACTATCACTTTGTTCAGTTTATGGGTAGACTCTTGTGATGGAGTGAGAATTCCACATTGGCCCAGTAGTGAATGAAGTAGAAATTCAACAAGAAATTGTACATAATAATGCATCCTACAAAGATTTACCTTTTCGAAAAAAAGTCAAGGAATAAATGATTGCTCTGTGGATTATGAATTCTGTAACTAAAATACAACGTGTTAATGAATTAGCGCAAAACCTCATACACCCCAACTGATTTATAACAAAAGAATTAGATTGAAACAATAATTTCATTATTTTGATAGTTAAAATTTAAAGTTATTCACATTTTAAGTTCAGAGGCAAAAATGATTTGTTATCATTTCAGCAACGAATGAAAGCGCTAACGTACTTATGGATACATTTTAATAATCCTGTTTTGGTAGTAAGTAGGGTGAGTGTGCACGTGGGGTGGGTTGACATCGGGTTTAGTAAATTTTAAATTTTACGAAAAAAATATTAAAAATTTTGAGAAAAATTACCTATGTTGAAACCATGATAATTCGATTCTGCTATCGATTCTAAACAAACTACTTTCTAGTTTTGCGTTAATTCATTAACACGTTGTAGTCGTGAGCGAGCTTATACTTACCTACTTAAATATTTTATTGTTTATAGCATCATATATGTAGTAAATAATATATTTTGCCCGCGGCTTCATTTGAACCGGCTCTCGTTATCGTAACGAAATAAAATATATACCTATTAGTTTCTAAATCTAATCATACTCACTCACACAAACACACAACCGTAATACCTTTCGGGGTCTAATCATATACTTCCAAAAACAAAAAGTTTCTTCAAAATCGGGACAGTAGTTTTTGCCTGTTGCTCAAAAAAATGGGAGAGAAAAAATTTCAAAAATGTTTGATCTGGAGTCAGGTACACACCATCGTAACCGTTTTTTTCTGTAAATATCTTCAATAAACACTTCAGTTTTATCTTCTTTCTAGGGATGCAACGATTCGGCCATTACGATTACGATTACGGTTACGATATTAATCGTTATTTATTACGATAACCGATGCATTACGATTATTTAAACTAATTTAGTGGAGATTATACTCAGAATGAGTTCTCATAGTGTTTCTTTGCATTCCAATGAAAGTTAAATCATTAAAAAAAATTGTTTTTAAATTCCAAGATTTTGTAACTTTTAATTTGAGATCTAATTAATTTGAGATCGAAGTCTAAGTAACCGAAAATCAAATCAAAGACATCAGTAGAATAAAAAAAAGAGAGTCAAGTCTGACCAATAAAAAAAGTCAGACTTTGCTCAAAACGAGCTAAAATGGCAGCGAAAGACCCGATTTTTCTAAAGTTGTTTTTCGGTTCTGTAATCTAGTATTCAGGTCTGGTATTTGTGAACAAATGCAATCAGATTGATGTTTTTAATTCGATTTAATAATCGTACGATTCTTACTACGGTGCATTGCATCGTTATTAATCGTGATTATTACGATTACAGATGCAAAACGATGCACCGCTTCGTAATCGTTGCATCCCTACTTCTTTCCCTTTGCTCCAACTTTATGTGGGGTCGGCTGTCCTGATTTGTTTCTCATATAACATCTAAGTATGTCTATCTAAACTATTATAAAACTGTAACAAAAGTGTGTTTGTACATTGAAGATATTTACAAAAACATTATTACGATATGGTTTACAGGCTTCCCTGATCACCAATTTTTGGATTTTTTGTCTGTCGTTTTTTTTTTGTTTGTTCAAGCATCACGCAAAAACTACTAAACCGATTTGGATAAAACTTTTTTGTTTGATAGCTTATGATCTGACTTAAAATCTGGTATATAATTTATGCCGACGATGTCGCGGGTAAAAGCTCTTACTATTATAAAACTAAATTTAAAAAAATATTTTTTTTGCTTTGTGTGTTTGTTCAAGCATCACGCAAAAACTACTGAACCGATTTTGATGAAACTTTTTTGTTTGATAGCCTATGATCTGACTTAAAATCAGGTATATACTTTGTGCGGACGAAGTCGCGGGTTACCGCTAGTCTACAATATCTACAATTATAAAGAGGAAAGATTTGTACCTATTTTTGTATGTTTGTATGTTTGTAATGAATAGGCTCAAAAAGTACTGGGCCGATTTAAAAAATTCTTTCACCATTAGAAAGCTGCATTCACCCTGAGTAACATAGGCTATATTTATTGCTAGAAAAGATTAGACGTCCACCCGTGCGAAGCCGGGACGGGCCGCTAGTCACTTATAAAAACAGTTTGTTTGATAATAGTGCAAATTGCGAAACTATCATGTTTACCAGGAGACAACTACGATGACTACGATCACGGCGACAGAGAGCGTGGGGAGCGCGGTCGCGGTCGCGGTCGAGGACGCGGCGGCGGGCGCGGCGGTCGCTCCGGCGAGGGCGACGGCGACCGCGAGCCGGAGGTCGAGCTCGGCGAAGACGGCGAGCCCAAGAAGCCGCCGGTGACCTACGTGCCGCCCGAACCGACCACCGACGAGACTGAGATATTCAGCAGCACCATCAGCTCCGGAATAAACTTTGATAAGTTTGATTGTATTGCTGTTAAGGTACGTCTTTACATTCCTTTGACTTTGTAGTTTATTTTATTTATTGATTTCTTAACGATTATTACATTGTTCAAAGGTAGGTAGGTTACATACTATTCAAGTTAAAGCTAAATGCACAACCACTTATAAAGAAATACAGCATGCAATAATATTAAGCTTAATCAGTAGCAAGTAGAGTAACTTTCCTTATTTCTTCTGATTTTTTTCGAAGTTGTTTCTGACTAGTGCAGAAGATTTAAATTTCATTACATTACATTACATTTGACCCACAAATACGGGAACATTCTGCAACAAGCATCGTCAATACAATAAATAAATCCGCACATGCGTCGTCAAACAACTTAATCTAATCAAATAAACCGCCCCGCACCATATCCCGCCCAAAGGTACCCATGATGCTGGCTGCATTACCTCTCTGGATAGCCAGTGATATCCTTTGGACGAGATACGACCCAGACCGGCAGTCCAGACCTTTCTGTCGTAGCCGTCGGCCAATCTCGTTAATAAATTTCTTTGCCTCCGTCCCCCACGTACCCGCCGTCTCCACCGCTACCGGAACAAACAGATACGCGGACTCCAGGTCAGCATACCTTGTATGTTTTAACTTGGCCGACGACTCCGCAGCAGATCCCGCACACCTCGCGGACCCAGACAGATGGGAAGCCGCAAAGGTACAGCAGCACGTCGCATCCCAGACCAAGCAACGGCCCTTCTCCCAGGGAATCAACGTGAGGCCATCGGGACGCTTGCCGTCCGATCGAGATAAACCAGTTGGTTCCTTGACACACGGTACTCCCGCAGACACCAATGCCCTGCGAATGATATCGTTCAACACGCTGTGTCTCGGAATCCTACCAGCTGACGTCAGACAGCTTAGCCCGTGATGCCCATTTGCCTCCACAGCAGATCCACAAACGCACCGGTGCGGCTCGCAGATGGCACACCCCAGCCTTAAAGCTGCTGCTATCCTCAGGGAGCAGTCATCAAGCAGGGTCCCCAACTGTGGTGATGGCAGTGCATGAAGCCACGCCCCCGCCTCCGGCCTCGACACCGCCAGCAAGCGAGCCAAATCCCTCCCCACGGCTCCATCCATCAAAAGGTTCAGTGAAACCCTCGAAACGACATCATCCCAGCACCTCTGAGATGACTTCTCCTCGGGCAAAGCCTCGTTAGGGCACAAAATACCCCAGGCTGACAAAGCATCACTCACGAACGGCATCACGAACCCGTCACCATCACCTGGCAAAATCCGAGTGACAAGATCCGCAACACCGTGCACCGACGCTAAAAAAGCAGCCAACCCAGTACCCTCAACGCGGCGCACGCCCAAACCACCATGCCGAACGGGTAGCGACGCCTGACACCATTGCTTCTCATCCAGGCTCACATTTAATATACTCATCAGTGTCTCCTTCAGCAAACTGTCCAGCGATGTAACACACCGCGGAAATAGCCAAGTAGGCGTAGTTCTAACGATATACGTCAAGCGAGGCATGGAGAAACAACTGCGAAGCAGAACAAGTGCTACATGAGGGGACAAAGACTTAAGTCTATCGTGCAGTGACATTAAGGATTCTCTTTTGGACTCTAGACGGCACTCGACACCCTCCAAAAATATTGGAGCCCCCAGAAGCTCAAAACCACTCCTATCCACAACCCTTATCCCCGGTACCAGCACTTCATACTCCCGCAGCGCTTCCGTAGGTGTTCCGCTGGAAACAAACATCTCACATTTCCTAGTATTAACCTCCAAGCCCACCTCTTTGAGCTTGGGTAACAAGGCATTCAAGTCGCGCGCTACGGAAGCTGCAGGGCCCCCAAGGGTACCGTCATCCAGATACCACAAATTCAAGGGTGCCTCCAAGGTCGTAATTATGTCATGTATGGCAAGACTGAACAATAATGGTCCCAGAGGGTCTCCCTGCTGCGCCCCAACTTCAGAGGAGATGGCCGATTCACCGTAAAAAAGCTCGCTAGGAGCACTATAGCATTGGTGTAGGAACGGGTACAAAGAAGGAATTTTCTCCTTTGCCTTAGCCAACACAACGTCCCTCTCCACGCAATTAAACGCATTCCTAATGTCTAGCTTTACAATGACCTTGTCGCCACTATCGTCATTCAAAGCAAAGGCCCGCGTCGCGTGCACCGCTGCTTCACAACCCAGGGGAGTACCAAAACCCAATTGATGAGGCCGCAGGTAAGCCGCCATCTCGGACCTTACCGCGCGACAGCCAAGTTTGGCCACAAGTCGCCGCAACACACTACCCACCGCAATCGGCCGCACACCACCATCTCCCTTAGCCAAAGCACACAAACTGGCGCCATACAGAAACGGGCACACCACCACGTTAACCATGCCCTTAAGCATAAAATTACATTGATGGGTAAGGGACTGAAGAAGACGAACACCACTGTCCCCCGCAGAAAGCGAAGCAAGCTCCTTTAAATGCCCCGGACGAAGACCATCCAGCCCCGCAGCTGATCCAGAATAAAATGAACCAATTGCTGCTGAAACATCGTCTACAGAAACTGTTACAAACGGAGTTCCTGAATTCGGAGGAGAAGGAAGAGACAGAGGGCGCGAAGGCTGAGGATGCCTGTCACGCAGCGCACTCAGGGTCTCGTCCGTGCTCGGAGCCATGGTGCTGTCTGAAGCCAAGAGGCGCGCCGCACCCCTTAAATCCCCGTCGAAGACTTTCTCCTCTATCCTCTTGCAAAGAGAACGAGGCAGACTCGTTTTGACACTTGGTATTTCCGAAAAAACGCTATCAATGTTCTAGAACACACAACATTACATTAGAACACTTAACATTAAGCTTGTGATAGAGTTGACGAATTAATTAGGATGGAAATTACGTTTTTACATTCCTTGGACTTTGTATACTTAGGGCATGGCGTAATTATAAGTATCAAAATCGGTTCAGTAGCTTTTGCATGATGCTCGAACAAAAAACAAAACGAAACGAAACGTGGATGTTCTGAAGTTTCAGAATATTTCTGACTACCCCCTCGGGGAATATAGTTGTGAGTATATGCTATGCTCGAACAAAAAACAGACGGACAAACAATTCAAAAATTGGTGTTTGGTGGTGTCGGAGACACCGAAAAACCATATCGTAATTTTTTCTCTGTAAATATATTCAATCTACAGAGTTCTTTTACAGTTTTATAATAGTTTAGATAGGAAACATGTTTTTGTCAATATTGGTCTAGTTATAGCTTAAATAATTAATCTGTATATGTGTTGTTCTTTTGTTTTAAAAAATGCTCCCCAGATCCTGGCTACAGGTGGGGCCAGAGTACTCTCATCTAATGAAATTTATTTTGATAGGACGGGCCCATGGGGGCATGAAGCAAAGGCTTTTGCGAGGGATTTGGGCAAACGTTTAAGGGAAAGGGGGAAATGATTTCCGTGTTGGGTCGTACTTGGTCCAACGCGTGTCATTAGCTATTCAACGCGGAAACGCGGCCAGCATTATGGCCACGTTTGGGCCAGGTATGGCTAGGGGCGGTCTTTTTGATTAAGTGTTTGACGTGGCGTGTTGCTGAATGGTTCTGTATAAAATTGACGACGCATGTTGCTGAAGGGAGTTTTGTAGGAAATTTGACGACGCATGTTGCTGAAGCAGTTTTTGTTTTTATTAAGATGGTTGACGACGCATGTTGCTGAAGTGAATTATGTGAGTAGTTTAATTTTGGTTTTTGATAATAAACTATACATTCTTTTTTTGATAGGTGAGTGGTGAAAATCCGCCCCAACCTATCGATAGTTTCGAAGCGGCGAGCTTACGGAAGTACGTGCTGGAAAATATCCTCAAGTCTGGCTACAAGAAGCCTACTCCGATCCAGAAGCACGCCATCCCTATCATAATGAGGGGCCGCGACCTCATGGGCTGCGCGCAGACTGGCTCTGGCAAAACGGTAAGTTTCACTGACCACTACATCTCACTGTGTAGACCTTTGCATTACTTTAAAGGGTGATTGATGATCGTACCTAGAGTTGCCAGGTGTCCCGATGTGCGCGGGACGTCCCGATTTTCAGGGTCTGGGGACGCGTCCCGATTTGGACCTGATCGGGACACTAAATGTCCCGATAAATCAATGAATTTATTAAAAACCATTAATAAATAAATTACGCATCACGTCACTATATCGAGTGCGACAATGCGCTCAAAATAGAAGAAGAAACAAAGAAGAATGTGTTCTTTCCTTGATGTTTTCAATCAATCAAATAATTTATTGCATGAATTACAGGTGAATCATAATTACATATTAATGTGAATAGAAAGCAGATGTTCGGCTACAATCAATTGGTGCTCTGCCGTAACCCTACCTTAAACAGGTGTATACAATATCCTAATATAAATAATAATTAAAAATCACAAATTAATAATGTCAAGAAATAAACGATGTTTTAGAATTTGATACTTAAAACTTAATTAACACAAAGCAATTTCAAAAAATATAATAAAATACAATTCAATTTAAAAACAAAATGATCTAATACTAATACACAAATTAAAAATAAGATTTAATCAACAATAGTAGAGTTACCTGTAGCCCATGTATTCATTAATACTATAAAAACATTTTTCCGACAGCCATGCTCTTAAGGCACTTTTAAACTTATTAAAATGGTATGTCTTGAATGTGTCAGGAAGATTATTAAATATTTTTATACACATACAGTAACAATTTTTCCTTACAATTGTCAGTTTTTTAGGTGGCTGGTATAGTTTATGTTGGTACTGGGCTCGAACGGGATTCCTACGGCAACGGTCCTTGACTTGCTCAAACAAATTTCCGTATTTATAAACAAACAAACAAACATTAATTATATAAATGCTTGGAAGAGTGAGAATTTGATGTTGTTTGAAAAAGGGCCGACAGGATTCAATTCGAGGCAGACCAAAAATTGCCCTAATGCACCGTTTTTGTTTTAAGAAAGCCTTTTCTAAATCCGTTCCACTACATCTCACTGTGTAGACCTTTGCATTACTTTAAAGGGTGATTGATGATCGTACCTAGAGTTGCCAGGTGTCCCGATGTGCGCGGGACGTCCCGATTTTCAGGGTCTGGGGACGCGTCCCGATTTGGACCTGATCGGGACACTAAATGTCCCGATAAATCAATGAATTTATTAAAAACCATTAATAAATAAATTACGCATCACGTCACTATATCGAGTGCGACAATGCGCTCAAAATAGAAGAAGAAACAAAGAAGAATGTGTTCTTTCCTTGATGTTTTCAATCAATCAAATAATTTATTGCATGAATAGTGTAGGAAATGAAGGTAGTGGACCCCCACAGTAATTCATCAGTCAGAAAAAACTTCATATATGATAAAGTATCAATAAATTAAAAGTATTGTATAAATTTCCAAAAAATAATAATAATAGAAGTTAGGTATTTTTAACAAAACTCTTATTTAATTGATATCTTTTTTAGGAAAAGTTCTCAGTTTAAACATTCTTCACCGGACATATTCACGTAACGTTTAAAAACAACATATGAAATTTCCAAAAAAATATCCTAGCAGAAATACCAAAATTTTAAGGAAATATGTATTTTTGGTGTCACTTGGACCGGAAAAGTTCTCTATCGAATTTTTTTACGGGAATGCCATTTTATTAAAGTTTTAAAACCACAAAATGAAATTCCAAAACATAAACCATGTAACAATACTATTTTTAAAAATTGTTTTTCTACTCGCAGTGGAAAATTTCTCTATCTGTTTTATTTATTGATTTAAGTACACAGTTAATTTTCTTTTCAAGTAGAAAAATGTCCAAAAAAAATATCAAACGTATTAAAAACTAAAAACATTTTACATCAACGGATTTGAATCTAGCAATCGGGAGCTGTGAGTAGCGGGAAGCGGGGTGCAGAAGCGGGGCGCGGGAGCGGTACTGTATGCCCACCGACCGCCGCCGCCCGCGTGACACATCATTCACGACTTCACGTATCAATCGTTGATACTAATAGTTGTTTTCACAATATATCGACGGGTTCCGGGCTATTTGTTTTAAGCGAAATTTTTGGAACTTTACAGGAGAGCGATTCAAAGTTTCAATTTTCGAAAAAAAATACATAACTTATAAATTATCAGGCTTTTACTAAAAAAAAGAAGCTAATACTGATTTCTGTATTTAAGTCCGCTTAATTTAGTTAGGATATTTTTTTTATAGCTTTTATTATCACTTATCAGAGATAAATGTCGTTTAATACAAAATGCCCTCTACGGTCTTTTATTTAGAAACAGGCTAAATGATTCAAGCGCCCTAGATTGTAAATTATAACCCAGTAAAATTAAGCTGAAATATACCATTCAGGAGAAGTAATTTCCGGAGGTTTGAAACTTTTTTTAAACGTTCCTTTGGTACGTAATATTGAAGAAAAAAATAGTCCTGGTGACGGGGGGGTGAGCTCGAGGAAGGGGGGAGCTCTAAAGGTGACTTTTTTTCAGTTTTACGCTTATTTCTCGAAATCTGCAAGTTGTATCGAAATGTTTTGTATGGACAAATTAAACCTGACTTTCCTACAAAACAAGTTGTATGCATTTTTGTCATAGGACTTAACCTATGAGGGCTACGGGGCCGAGAAAGTAACAGCATTTCAAAAATTATGAAATTTGTATGGCAACCCTCATGAAAGTTGAAGATAAAAACAAAATGATTTCATATTCTTAATCAGCAACCCCGAAAACCCCCAGATACAAATTTTCTGTCGGTTCGGAGAACCTTTAAAAGCTATATTGGCGTTTGAAATTTCTATGGCAGCCATCTTGGATATCGCAATTTTGAATTTTTTTCACCGCCAACCAAATCTGACCAGGGTCCTCTATGACAATTGTTCAAGGTCCATAACCCTATCTGTCATAGTTTCCGCGGGCCGTTGACCTCATCCGTCAGGAGTTGACCTTCTGAGGAAGTCGAAATATTATTTTTATCGCCAGGGCATCCTTATGATGATCCCTAAAATCATTTTACTAGACTTTGAAAGGGGGAAACCCGGTGAACAATTATACGGGTATTTATTTAATATCTATGTGAGGGGGGGAGGGGGGGGGTACCAAAGGAACGTTTAAAAAAAGTTCCAAAACTCCGGAAATTATTTCTTCTGATTTATCTAATTTTACTGGGTTATTATTATTATAGTTTCACGAAAAATTATTTAAGTGGACACAGGTATTTTTTTTCAGTGTCAGGCTAAATGTATTAACTACCGTTCTAGTAGAAATATAGAATCAGGCTAATTACTTTAAGTGTCTGAAGTATTCTCTCTCTTATCGTGTGGGCAGAGCCCTGGTGTCTGAAGTATTAAAAAGTAGCTAGCTCCAGACCAAAATGATTCATGTCGTAGATCAAACTTGGAAGTGAGTTGTTTGAAATGACCATAAATTCCTTTGTTAAGTAAAGATTGGCGGTTATGCCCACAATTATAGTATGCTGTGTTTTGAAATCTGTCAGAATGAAATATTTTGAATGGAGTAAAAAATAAACTGCCCCGCGCCCAAGAAACTCGAGTTTTTATTGGCTCTGCACCAATTGGCGGCTGGTACCTGGGTTTGAGGGCGGCGGTGGAAGATTTGTGCAAGATGTGGTTGGGGGGTGACCGTGGAGACAGTGGCCCCTCTCCGAACTATGGTAGAGGAGCTCCGGGGTGAGGTCCGAAAATCCTTGGCTGTGGTGGTGGGAGGGGCTGACGTAAGAGTGGGGGGCCTGTGGCTGCGAAGGTGTGGCGCTGGAGATGTCTGCCTCCGCCCCCGAACTCCTACTACTCCAGTACTACTACTGTTATCAGCGCGCGCTGATAACAGTAGGCAGCGCTGCCTACAAATCGTATTATATTGACTGGGAAATTCAACGCCTGGCAAACCCTCTGGGGCTCAGGGAGGACAAAAGGTCGCGGCGAGGCTCTCGCCAACCTGCTGGCTGAGCTCGACCTTGAAGTACTCAATAAAGGGTCATAGCCGACCTTCCGGGCCTGGCGTGCTAGGCGGAAGGAGCATACGTCGAGGGTCGACGTCACCCTCAGCGGCGGTGCCCTCCTGTCAAGGATGAGGAAGAGGAAGGAAGGAAGGAAGGAAGGATGGGAGATTCACACAGGTACCACTGCAACGGCACACGCTGCGATAGAAATTGCCCGCGCTGAACAACCCAATGTCTGGCACCTAAATTAGATTGGCTGCGATTTCGCGAGGCGTTAGAGTCCGAGCTGAAGAATCGTAACGGATTGAGCCAGGCTGCGCTGCAGGAGTAGGTATGGGACCAAGGAGGCGGCGCAGGAGTATGTGGCGTCGGTGACTGCCGCGTGCTACGTAGCCATACCCAAAATTGTGGTCTCCGGACCTGGAGAAAAAACGCATGGAGGTCCTTACGAAAAAGCGTCGCGTTCGCTCCGCTCTTTACAATTATTTCGACGGGTTCCGGGCTATTTGTTTTAAGCGACATCTTGGCCGAAATTGAGCTATACAGGGTGTCCCAGAAATGGTGAATCAAACTGCTATGGGAGGCAGCTTGACTAATGTCCTATCCATAAAAAATATTAAAAAAATAAAACGCACATGACCATAAAAAAAAAAGAATATCCAAAAAAACGGGAAAATCATCAAATTTTTCTAAGTTTCCAGCTCTAATTATCGCGTTTTGGGATAATTTGTAATTTTTTTCTGCCAATATTAATTGTTAGAGGTTGCTTCGACTGATTGTTAACATTTTACAAAAAAAAATGTCTGCACTTCGAGCACAGACCACTTAGTTTAATTGTTTTTTCTGAACCGAAAAATTTTCTTGCTATTTTAACCAGCTGTAGTATAAAAAAAAAGTATGGGACTTGTGCGGCAAACTACTTCAAAAAGTTGCCTATTTAATGACGATTTTAAAATGATACGAATCACTGAATTTACTTTACAAAATTGGGAGATATTAATTTTCTTGTGTGCTAGGGTGAAATTTGTGCAATTTATTCTTTACTTTTTAATTCATTTTCCACTTCTAATCCGTTGCTTCTAAGGTTAGAATTGGCTAAAAAAGTTGTTTCAATACCCGGTAGTAATGGCACGGTTTTTTAGAATCCCGGTTTTTCAAAATCCCGGTGTTTTAAAATCCCGGTTGTTTAAAATCCTGTGCGTTTTATTTTTTTTAATATTTTTTATGGATAGGACATTAGTCAAGCTGCCTCCCATAGCATTTTGATTCACCATTTCTGGGACACCCTGTATACATATTCGGAATCAGCGGATTTTTGTGCGTCGTTTGAGCTCAATTTCTTGGCATTCTGAGTACTTTGTTGGAGCTTGAAACAATGGCAAATTTGGGGCCAGTTCGAATTCGCTTTGTTTGATGCGACACAATTTTTGATCAATTTCAGACAAAATGGACTTCATACATATAATTTTTTAAAAATTTGTCTCATGGCGCTCAAGATGGTTACGCGCCGGCATACGAAAGTGAACTCGTGCTATCTCCTTTTCCCAGCCAAGGGCACCCATGACGCTGGCATTCTGCGTCCGGAGCGGTTGGAGGATCTGGTCATCAGTGTTGGCCACCAGGATGTCGCGGACCTCAATGAACGGATTTCTCCTCCACACTAACCAAGGCGCTCCTCCGCAAGCATTGATCCATCTTATCAACCGGTCACAACACCCCAACAAAACCGTCCCGTCCCTAACCGTAAGGGTGCGTAAGCACCCTGCCAATGCGCTGTGCGACTCAACTGCCGCCTCGACCTCCCATAGGACACCCTCCGCCGTGCCGGAGGGTTCAGTACACCCCACCAGTAGCGCATGCGACGCAGCTCGGTGCTGCGATGGTGCACGGCGCACCGCCTCCAGGAGTAGTAGGAGTTCGGGGGCGGCACTCCTAGCGAACCCGCTACCATCGCATAGCGAGAGGCGGGCATTTCCAGCGCCACACCTTCGCAGCCACAGGTGGGGCCCACTCTTACGTCAGCCCCTCCCGCCACCACAGCCACGGATTGTCACATCTTGCCCCGGAGCTCCTCTACCGCAGTTCGGACAGGGGCCGCTGTCTCCACGGTGTCCTCCCTAACAGCGATGAACTCCTTGCGCAAATCATCCACCGGCACCGCCGCCCTCAAACCCTGGTCAGGCCTCGTTGTCACGTTTGCGGTAGCAGCCACCACTTGGTGGAGCCCCTCCAGCAACAGCTCGAGATTCTCGGGCGCCGGGGTGGCCACCACCGGATGGAGGGCATATTCCCGGACCTTGTCGTGGATCCCCACGACAGCCTGCTCGATGGCCTCCATCAATCTTTGCTCTAGTTGTGGCTTTTCGGCTACCTTTCGGAGATGTGCCGCAAGCTCCTCTCTAAGTATTCTTTAGAGCTCATCGATCAGGCCACAGACCGCCACATCCTAATAGACGGTGAAATGTAAAATAAAAGACTGTTTAACATCATGAAGATAATAAAAAACAGAATAAAAAAAAAACATCATGAAGATCTTTATGTAAGACTAGCTGTTGCTCGCGACTTCGTACGCGTGGACTTAGGACTTGTTTATGGTTTTTTTGTGGCATTGCAGGTCAATGCCACAAAAAAAAAATATTTTTGTGACTTCTGAAAGAACACCCCCTCATCCCTCTATGCACCCCCTACTCACCCTTACGTACCCCCTACTCACCCCTACGCACCCCGTACTCATCCCCTACGCACCCCTACTCATCCTCTACGCATCCACTACTCACCCACTACTCAGCCATACGCACCCCTCACCAACCCCCTACACACCCCTACGCATACCTACTCACCCTTACGCACCCCCTTCGTACGCCCTACACACCCCATACGCATCCTCTATGCTCCCCCCAGGCACCCCTACTCACCCCTACGCATCCCCTACGCACCCCAAACGCAACCCCTACTCGCCCCCTGTACGTACCACTTATGCACCCCCTTCGTACCTACACACCCCTACGCACCCCCTAACGCACCCCCTATGCATCCCCTACGCATCCCTAACGCATGCCCTACGCTCTCCTCAGGCACCCCTACTCACCCCGTACGCACCCCCTACGAACCCCTACGCAACCCCCTACGCACCCTCTACGCAACCCTTACGCAACTCCTACGCACCCCCTACGCACCCCTACGCACACCCTACTGGCCTCCTCTACGTACCACTTTCGCACCCCCTACCCCACCCCCTACTCACTCCCTACGGCACCCCTACTCACCCGCTAATCACACTCTACTCATCCCCAAATAACGTCCCGAAAAACCATAAAAACATTTCAACCCCATCGCACCCCAACATGGGATGATGGTATTTCACGTTCACCACGTCGGATTTTAAAATCATTGTTGTTTTCGTAATCAGCGACCCGATAAACCATACAAACAATACCCATTTCGATTTTCAGACTTTGTCACCCCATTTCCCCCTTTCAGGGGTTGAATTCTGAAAAAACCTGAAACACGTGTTAACTCATTTATTAATAGGAGTACTCCTGTGAAGTTCCGAATAAAATAGTCTAACTAATCTTGCTTCCCCATACAAACTTTGGACTCCCGTTTTACCCCCTTAAGGAGTGAATTTTGAAAAATCCTTTCTTAGTGCACCCCTAGACATCATAAGAAACCTACGTGCCAAATTTGGAATCTCTAGACTCAGCGGTTTGGGCTGTGCGTTGATATGTCAGTCAGTCATTCAGTCAGTCAATTTCTTCTTTTATATATTTAGATTATAAATCTTATTGTTAAAACCGTCTTAAGGCTGATGTTTTTCATAAAACATAATTTCGATACATAAGTGTAAAGTTTAATAAAATAAAATTAGTTTGATTTTTATTACATTAGCTGAATTATTTTTTATTCCATTTAAAATATTTCATTCTATCAGATTTCAAAACACAGCATAATATTGTTGGCATAACCGCCAATCTTTACGTAATAAACGAATTTATTGTCACTTCAAACAACTCACTTTCGAGCTCGAACTGCGACATGAATCATTTTGGTCTGCAGCAATTTTTTGTTACTTCAGAACTTAAGGTAAATAGCCTGATTCTATATTTTTACTAGAACGGTGGTTAATACATTTAGCCTGACACTAAAAAAAATACCTGTATAAATCATTCTTCTTGAGACAATAATTTATAATATAGGTCGCTTGAATCATTTAGCCTGTTTCTAGATAAAGACAGTTGAGGGCATTTTGTATCAAACGACATTTATCTCTTATAATATTATTATAAGCTTTTAAAAAATAATATCTTAACTAAATTAAGTGGACTTAAATACAGAAATCAGTATTCGCTTCTTTTTTTTAAAAAAGCTTGATAATTTACAAGTTATGATTTTTTTCCGAAAATTGAAACTTTGAATCGCTCTCCTGTAAAGTTCAAAAAATGTCGCTTAAAACAAATAGCCCGGAACCCGTCGATTTACAGACTGTTATGCCCCAAACACAACACAATATTCACTCAAACACGTGGTTTTTTTTTTTGTTGCGCACCGTACATTTCCTCTCTCGCTTACTGTTTTGGATGACTGAAGCGCCCCCCGCAGGCGGCCCAATATAAATATTGTCACTGTACAAAGACGCCGCCGGCGCCAAAAATGCATTGTTTTAACTGACATGTGCCAAAAGATTCATACAAAATGTTTCAATGAACATAGCTTTAATAATTTGGTAACTTGGAAAATGTTTCAACTTCCACAATTCACAGTTTCAGTTAGTCTGATGCGATATGTGTTGATAAAATCGAATAAGGAAAAATGGTTTAACCGACATACAAAGACAATAATATGAAAGAATCAAATATTTTAAACGCCTATCTGTGTTAAAATCAGATGCAGCGTAAATGTTTTAAGCGACATTGAGTATTGATCGCCGATGCAGGCTAAATGATTTAAGCGACTTTCCTATGTATTTTTGAGATCAGACAAAACGCTTTAACGAGTATCACCTATAAAATGTAGCGGCAGGAAAAATGATTGGAACGACTTATGTTGTTAAATCCATGACAGGAAAAAAAGCTTAAATTATAGTAAAAATAAAATACGTAGGAAGTCCATTTTTAACCGACTTCAAAAAAGGAGGAGGTTCTCAATTCGACCGTATATAATATACTAGCTGTTGCCTACGACTTCGTACGCTTGGACTTAGGACTTGTTTATGGGTTTTTTTGAGGCACTGACTTTTTTTTGTGACTTCTGAAAGAACACCCCTACTCATCCCTCTATTCTCCTCCTACTCACCCTTACGTACCCTCTCCCTACTCACCCCTATGCACCCCGTACTCAGCCCCTACGCACCCCTACTCATCCCATACGCACCCACTACTCACCCCCTACGCATCCCTAACTCACCCCTACGCACCCTTACCCCCTCTATGCACCCCTTACTCACCATTTACGCACCCCCACGCACCTCCTTACGTACTCATACGCTCCCCCTACTCACCCCAACGTACCCCCTGCATACTCCTACGCACAAATACTCATCCCCTACGCACCTACTACTCATCTCCTACGCATCCCCAACTCACCCCCTACGTACCCCCTACACACACCTACGCACCCCTACTTACCCCCTACGCACCCGTATTCACTCCCTCTATGCACCCCCTACTCACCACTTACGCACAGCCCCAGCATCTACCCCTACGCACCCCCTTCATACCTCCTATGCACCCCTAACGCACCACCTACGCTCCTTCTACTCACCCCCTACGCACACCCTATGCACCCCCTACGCAACCCCTACGCACCACTACGCACCCCCTCTAAAAAAAAAACCTAAACTTCCACAATTCACAGATTCAGTTAGTCTCATGCGACATGTTTTGATAAAATCTGATAAGGAAAAATGGTTTAACCGACATACATAGACAATATGAATTGAAGATCAAAATGTTTTAAACGCCTATCTGTAATCTGTGTTAAAATCAGATGCAGCATTAATGTTTTAAGCGACATTGAGTATTGATTGCCGATGCAGGCTAAATGTTTTAAGCGACATTCCTATATATTTTTGAGATCAGGCAAAACGCTTTAACGAGTATCACCTATAAAATGTAGAGGCAGGAAAAATAATTCAAACGACTTATGCTGTTAAATCTATGACCGGAAAAAAGCTTAAATATAAATTTGTAAAAAAAAATATGGTATGAAGTCCATTTTGTCTGAAATTAATCAAAAATTATGTCGCATCAAACAAAGCGAATTCGAACTACCCCAAAATTGCCATTGTTTCAAGTACCACAAAAGTGCTCAGATCGCCACGAAACCGAGCTCAAACGACGCAGAAAAATCAGCTGATTCCGAATATGTATATAACTCAATAACGGCCAGGATGTCGCTTAAAACAAATAGCCCAAACCCCGTCGATATTATTATTGTTTTGCGTTTGTATGACACTACGGTCTTACGGCGTTATGAAACTTTGTATTCTGTGCAATTTAATTTTAACTTTTTGTCATTTTTATAATTTTTTATCAAATCCGCCGTAATAACGCATATTCTGTGAAAATGACAACTATCTAGCTATACCGGTTCAAAAGTTACAGCCCTAAATAGGTAGGACGGACGGATGGACGGACGGACAACGAAGGCTTAGTATTAGTAATAGGGACCCGGTTTCACCCTTTGGGCGGGCCTGGCTCACTCGGTACTTTAGGTATAAAAATGTACCTTCGCGGCCGGGACCGCGAGGCCTAATTCAATCGAGTGTCACTCGCTCATTGTATCGCACCGACCTTAATACTTGTTTTTCGTTTCGAAAATTAAATTAGTATCCTACAGATCGTCGGATGTATAAAATAATATAATAATATTCATAATCGAAAGATTGCAAAAAAATACTCCATCGTAATCGGTTGTTTGGCCCGAATTTTATCTATTTTTGACTTAGATGAATCAAAACCGTTGGCTGCGGTCAACGACCCCCGGCCCCGATCGTAGATTTCTTCCTCGGTCGAGCTTAACATTCGTTCGTTCGGAATCGGAACGCATACTACTGACATCCCTTGCACCAGAGTCCATGTGTGCGTGACATTCACGTACGTAGAGTCAATGTGTGCGTGTCAGCCGTGCTTGGAGCGAGCGTTCGTTAGATAGTGAACCCTCTGTTGTAAACTCTTATACAACGTGTTAATGAATTAACGCAAAACCTCATACACCCCAACTGATTTATAACAAAATAATTAGATTGCAACAATAATTTCATTATTTTGATAATTAAAATTAAAAGTTATTCGCATTTTAAGTTTTGAGGCAAAAATGATTTGTTATCATTTCAGCACTGAAAGAAAGCGCTAACGTACTCATGGATACATTTTTATAATCTTGTTTTGGTAGTAAGTAGGGTGAGTGTGCCCGTGCGGTGGGTTGTCATCGGGCTCAGTAAATTTTAAAATTTGCAAAAAAAATAATTAATATTTTGAAAAAAAAATACCTATGTTGAAACCATGATAATTCGATTCTGCTCTCGATTCTAAACAAACTACTTTCTAGTTTTGCGTTAATTCATTAACACGTTGTATATTCCGTGCTTTGGGTACGGAATCCTAAAAATGCAATAAACGTAATGTAAAGAATCACACAAATTTGGATGCAAAGATCCAAAATTTCTGTGTTCTGGATGATATTTCTTTTGGATATTTTGGATTTGTGGGTATATGTGACTCCCTAAAATAATTTTAAAAAGAAATAATGCTGAGAAGTTTTCCATACTGAGTTATTTCTAGTTTGAAATAAATTTATACTTGGTAAGTATTATTTTTTGGAATTTGTTACTCGTAATGCTAAATTACATTCTAAGGTCTTATAAGAAAAAAAAAATTACTGAGAAATTTTCCGATGAAAATGAGGGTCAGAAAAAGGAATTATCGTAGAAAATCAATACTAATGTTTGAAAAAAAGTTTTGGATTGTTATCAAGTATCACATACGGGTATAAATAACTCATTTGGTAAAATAAATTTTGACTGAAAACTTACTCGGTTCAATATATAAACAGATTTGTATGTTTAGGTATAAATACCTAAAATGGGTGGTTTTTTTTTTGGAAAATGTTTTTGTAAGTTTTAACTCGTACTATTTTATAATCCTGCAAAGTTTCATCGACTGAGGAATTAATGCATGGGTCCCCATACAAAGAATCGGTTCATTTCCTACACTAGAATTACAGGTGAATCATAATTACATATTAATGTGAATAGAAAGCAGATGTTCGGCTACAATCAATTGGTGCTCTGCCGTAACCCTACCTTAAACAGGTGTATACAATATCCTAATATAAATAATAATTAAAAATCACAAATTAATAATGTCAAGAAATAAACGATGTTTTAGAATTTGATACTTAAAACTTAATTAACACTAAGCAATTTCAAAAAATATAATAAAATACAATTCAATTTAAAAACAAAATGATCTAATACTAATACACAAATTAAAAATTAAAAATAAGATTTAATCAACAATAGTAGAGTTACCTGTAGCCCATGTATTCATTAATACTATAAAAACAACTTTTAAACTTATTAAAATGGTATGTCTTGAATGTGTCAGGAAGATTATTAAATATTTTTATACACATACAGTAACAATTTTTCCTTACAATTGTCAGTTTTTTAGGTGGCTGGTATAGTTTATGTTGGTACTGGGCTCGAACGGGATTCCTACGGCAACGGTCCTTGACTTGCTCAAACAGATTTCCGTATTTATAAACAAACAAACAAACATTAATTATATAAATGCTTGGAAGAGTGAGAATTTGATGTTGTTTGAAAAAGGGCCGACAGGATTCAATTCGAGGCAGACCAAAAATTGCCCTAATGCACCGTTTTTGTTTTAAGAAAGCCTTTTCTAAATCCGTTCCACTACATCTCACTGTGTAGACCTTTGCATTACTTTAAAGGGTGATTGATGATTGTACCTAGAGTTTCCAGGTGTCCCGATGTGCGCGGGACGTCCCGATTTTCACTGTCTGGGGACGCGTCCCGATTTGGACCTGATCGGGACACTAAATGTCCCGATAAATCAATGAATTTATTAAAAACCATTATTATTAGAAAAAATAAATAAATTACGCATCACATCACTATATCGAGTGCGACAATGCGCTCAAAATAGAAGAAGAAACAAAGAAGAATGTGTTCTTTCCGTGATGTTTGGATGAAAAGTTACTCGTTCATCAAACCCGCTCCAAATACTAATTTTAAAGTACTTTGCACATAATGCTGTCTGTCTTTTATTATGTATGTAGGATTAAATTCAGATGTAGGCTCTTCGCGAAACGCAGTGAATTTTAAAATACATTGTTTTTTGTGTGTCTTGATCTACAACCCTAAATCCCGATTTAAAACAAATAGGACCTGGCAATCCTAATTGTACCACAGTATTACTGTACCTCACATTATGGCAACGCTCTTGATGGCGGGCGATGTCGCCGCGCCGCGTGTACTTACTAGGCCAGTCATTTTACGGAGTTTTGTTAGGCGGGGTAGGGAGTAATTATTAATTGGACTTTTAAACTGTAACTGGCACCATTTAGTGACAAAAATACTATCCTAAACCATATTTAAAAAAAAATTGCTACGCAACATAGAAATCAAAATTGTGTGTCCCAGAAGGCTTTTAAATTAATAATATTAATACCAATGCACTGATTTTAATTAGATTTAACAATATAAATTATTTTTGATCAATAAAATAGGCATTAAAATTTAAAAAATGAGGTGTTTATTAGAAAATATGACTGTATTTTTCAAAACCTTCTAAGTACGCAAAAATATTTACACCATGTTTGAAGTATGTATGATGGTAAAGCCTTAAATATAAGCAAAAAAAAATTTATCATCATGTTTTTTAGAACGAGATAATATCTATATTTTAAAATTGAATCTGTTGCTGGCGTAATTTTTTATTTTATTTTGGTACATTCTTAAGCTCAAATTGGCTCTTCAATATTATAGCGAACAAAAAATGCAATTAGTAATTAGTCCCGGCTCAAACCGTAAAATGACTGGGCTATACGCTGTCATGCACAGATATGCAAGGCAATTCCAACACCTTCATACAGATCCGGTAATGCGACCCCCGCCGCCCTCTTCCCCGCAAGGCCCCCCGCCGTTGCTCTGCGCAAGTACATCCGTTGCCGTACTGTAGGGACTATAATATTGTTTTATGCTGTGATTGTAATTATGAGTCTGAACATCTTTACATCATCAGGAAATTCGCAAGAAAACGTCAAATCAAAACAACTTATACGGGGTGTAATTGAAACCATTGCAATCTTTTTAAACTAACCCATAAAACTGAACAACTTTTAGTATGGGAGCAAACCAATCGGAGCAAAAAAACAGCTGTTTCATAGAGTCGAGTAAAAATTGCAGTTTCAAGGGTATCGCATACGCATATCTATCGGCGGCGAAGGAGGCGAATAAAACGAGTTTCCTTTTAATTCTTCTGACGATTCGTCCGATTCGTCGTGGATAAGTGTGGGTCCTCCTTAATATGGAACAGAAGTTTTTTTTGTCTGTTTTGATTTGCGGTTTGCAATTATTTATTCTTGATCAAGAAATGGACTAATTAGATCTCGTCTTGAGATAGTAATTCGTTTTAATTTCCTGTAAAAGAGAGGCTCTTGTCGGTGGAGATATTGCTAGATCCACCTACGCTAGTCTTTCTCTTTATTCTTTGAGTCTTGAATTTTTTTACGTTTAAAGAATAGTCAACGCATTTCGCGCCTCGAAATTGAAACGTGTAGGTTTCCTCACGATGATTTCCTTCACCATAAAGACATTAATTCAGTGTCCATTTTCAGAAGTTGATTAAATGTGACTAATTTGTTATTTTATTTTTTCCAGGCCGCATTCTTGCTTCCTATTATAAACGTTCTTCTACAAGATCCTCATGACCTGGTCGCTAATAATGGCTGCGCTCAGCCTCAGGTATGTTCTAGTTTGTTTAGCACACAGTACCAAAATTACCACCTTTAGTTTTCAAGTTAGACCTTGAGACAGTGAAAACTGCATGTATTATCACTTCTAGAACATCAACAATTACAAATAAATTCTTACAATTTTATAATGATACGAGCTTTTGAACCGCGACTTAGTTCGCGTGGATTACCCCTTTAGGGGTCGATTTTCGAAAAATCCTTTTTAATGCACCCCTACATCCTCTGTGTAGAATATGTATATTCCAAAAGACTTTGCCCATGTGACGACGTGTATTCATTTCTGGTCGTTTCGCAGCTGGCGAAATGATCAAAGAACACATATAAATCGTATGATAGCTGAAATTATACACAGCATAGGAGAACTATCGTGCTTCCCAATGAAATTTAAATTATACTTTTCTATCGTGGTATCTAAACTATTATAAAACTGTAACAGAAATTTGTCTGTACATTGAAGATATTTACAAAAAAAAAATACGATATGGTTTTTAGATGTCCCTGATTCCAAATCACCAATTTTTGGATTTTTTGTCTGTCTGTTTGTTTGTTTGTTTGTTCGTTTGTTTGGGTGTTTGTTTGTTCGAGTATCATGCAAAAACTACTGAACCGATTTTGATGAAACTTTTTTTGTTTGATAGCTTATCATCTGACTTAAAATCTGGTATATAATTTATGCGGACGAAGTCGCAGGTAAAAGCTCGTTTCTTATAAAATTCTTTATCAGTTTTGTAAGCGTTCTCCTTTCATGTTTTTATCTTCAGCAGTTTGGGCTGTGCGTTGTCTGTCAGTCAGTCACGGAACTCTTTTATATTTATAAATAGATAGATGATTATTATTATGCTGAATATTCTTTTGTTTAATAAATCATTAATTTATTGTGATTGTGCTCTGAAAGATAATATATATAAATTGCAGGTCGTGATTGTGTCGCCTACTCGTGAGCTGACTCTCCAGATCTTTAACGAAGCGCGTAAGTTCGCGTACGGCTCCGTGCTGAAGATCGCAGTGGCGTACGGCGGGACAGCGGTGCGCCATCAAGGCGACAGCATTGCTGTGAGTACATTTTATCTACATATAGTGTCGCCAACTCGTGAGCATCTCATTCCCGTGCAGGAGGCGACGGCGAGCTGGGTCCATCACTCGAAGTCTTATATTCGTACAAAATCTTTATGTACAATTGATAATATCACTGGCTTAATGGTGAAGGAAAATATGAAGAATCCTGCTTCAATTTCGAAGCATTGTATTGTGTCTAACGCCCATTATTATAATAAGTAGCGACCGGCTGAGTACCTGTTACACTGTTGTCTTTGGACATGGGGAATGAAATGTAGATATTCAAAATGTATTCCCTCGGTGAGCGAAAATACAAAACAAGTTCCTTCTCTGCATCGACGTAAATCAAACTTATTTTTTCTTATTCTTATAATCATTTAATTCTGTAAAGAAATGTACACATCATGCCTGCCTCATCTCTATTCGTCTGTCTGTTAAATATGACTTAGATAATTTGTGTCACTATATCCAAGATATTTATTTCCGTACGTGTACAACAATAAACTATTATGTACTATGAAATAAGAGTGATACGTCAAACCAACATTCATCACATGCGAGTAAGTAGAACGCGGGCGGGCGGGTCATATGTATTGCATAATAGCTCCACTAGTTCGATTTTTAAAAGTGTAGTTAATAATCCATACTAAACCTTAACTACGCAGAGAGGCTGCCACATCCTGGTAGCGACTCCGGGCCGTCTCCACGACTTCGTGGACCGCAACCGCGTCTCGTTCGAAGGCATCCGCTTCGTTGTCCTGGACGAGGCCGACCGTATGCTCGACATGGGCTTCATGCCCAGTGTCGAGAAGATGATGGAACATCCCACGATGAGGGCTCGTGTAAGTACTACACCAAATGCATTATTTGGCGACCTGTTTGGTAGTTAGCCATTTTTAGGATCAGCTTTAGTATCCTGCGGCATGAATTTGGGGGGGGATGGGTGGGGGTGGTAGGGGGGGGGGGGGGGTCCCCACATGCCCCCCCTAAAGGGAAAAAGTGAGGAAACCCCCCATTTTTTTTTTTTTATATTTGAAGTTTGAGGTTATAATTAGCAAAAAAGTGAAATTTTTAGTATCCTGCAGTCCAAAAATAGGTGGTAGGGAGCGTGGGAGGAGGGGGAGCCCCCCTCTGCCCCCCCCCCCACCACCCACGCTGGGAGGCAAAAAAGAAGTGAATAAACGAAAAATTTTGTTTTTTGTAACGGACAATGAGAGGGGGTGTGAGAGGGGTGAGCGAGGTCGTGAGCGAGGGGGATAGCGAGGGGGTCGGCGAGGGGGATAGCGAAGGGGAGGGGGATGGGGAGGGGAGGGCCCCCGTGGGGTCTCCCACAAAAAATCATACAACGAGCAAAACCGCAGTTAATGTCAAAAAACCTTTCTGTACCGGCATTGGCACCGGGCCGTAGCGGAGCGGCGGAGGCCCGGCCCCTTTTTGACAGAATTAAGGGGTGCAATAAATAAGTGCGGAGCGAAGCGTAGCGGAGCGGAGCAAACGCGTTTCGACTTGTGACAATGCATCTTTTTTTTTAGGTATTTTTTCTGGCTTTGCACATAGCCTTTTTTGCGCTTCGGGGGGGGGGGGGGGGGGGATAGAGGGTCCCTCTCCCTTAATATATATATTGTATTTTGCACCTTGTTTAAAAGGGGGATCCCCCCTTTGGGGTGGTAAGGGGGGTACCCCCCCCCACCCCTCCCCCAAATTCGTGCAGCAGGACACCAAAAATTGCACTTTTTTGCTAATTATAACCTCAAACTTCAAACATTTAAAAAAAAGGGGGGGTTTCCTCACTTTTTCCCTTTAGGGGGGGGGGGTGGTGGGTAATATTGCACGAACCTGGAACAAAGAAATTTATGTTAGATCTTAACACATTAATTAGTAAGGTAGGTAATACTACCTTGTGCTATAATTTCTATCAATTTGGTAAATGCACTCCGCTTCGTACTGACACACTACGTGTAAAAAAAAGAAAAAAAAAACTTTTTTGTCCGGGACCTTTAGTATTTGTTGTTATTCTGTAGAGTTTACTCTATAATCACACTAAGTTTGACGCTTGTATGTATTATCGTTTTTATGATAGAGCGTGAAGAAAAAACGTTGATAAAAACTAGTTTCTTGTTGAGAACCCCCCTTAATTTTTATCTTTTTGACTATTTTATTATTTGTTAACAAATCCGCCGTAATAACGCATAATCTGTCTATCTAGCTATCATGGTTCAAAAGTTACAGCCCTAAATAGGTAGGACGGACAGACGGAAGGATGGACGGACGGACAACGTAGGCTTAGTAATAGGGTCCCGTTTTCACTCTTTGGGTACGGAACCCTAAAAAAGATTTTTATAATTATGTTTTTGTTCTGTCTGCCAAATGCGATTATCTTGTTTTGTAAAAAAAAAATTAAATAGGAAACTATGCTGATCTGTTTTTTTTTTTACAATTGCCAACCTTAGCAAATTTGTTAATAACTATTTGGTGATCTCGAAAATTGTTTTATGTACTTGAGCCACAACAAAATAATGGAGCCTCGTGGCAAGCCGGAAAATAGGCACCCGACGTCAACCGCCCAGTATCACTGACTGACAGTGACTTGCAACCCGACTCCGTGGATCCATTCATAATTATGAAGTTATTACCAATTACGTCTAAATATGCCGAATAACGAACAGACAGATTTGCCCCGGAGACCAGGGGCCCTAGACAAAGTGAGATTCTATTGGCGTCGACGCTAGTAGAAACGGACGAAATGTATGGATTTGACATTTGCTTTCGCCACCATACGTCAAGTCCATACCGTAGTACGAGAAGGTACAAGAAGGAAGCACGTGTCTTGTCATATTCATTCAATAAGAGATGCACATAGTAAATTCGCTCTAGTTAAAAAAGGAGATCGCTACTGCTGTCCTTATCGTCGTCACAGAATAGGTAATAGTATATAGTTCTACATACAGAACGGCCACTCCCCGCCCCCCTCTGACTTCAGTTACCTCACCTCCCCTCACACTCTCTGGTAACTTGAGGGAAGCCGAGCAAGGGAATGCAGTCAGGCGCGCGCACCCGTTGGATTTGACTACATAAAATATATTTAATTTTTCTCCACACAGTAAAAATAAACGATGGAAAATAACGCTAAATTCACATTTTCTGTGATTCTTTAGCTTAAAAACTATTTTTAATAACAGAATGAACTATAAAAAGCAACGAAATGTATAATGTAGTTCATACGATGTGTGTTAAGTCAACCCTACACATATGTCATGCACAATTTTTGCAAAATGCGCATGTGCAAACGTCATCATGTCAAATCTAAAACGTTGTTTGAAGTGCCGGACCTGTGTCGTCGTAACCACTTTTTTGTACTGACTCCACCTGACTCTGACTTGTCACTTCATATAAATTTTATAGGATTTTATGACTTTCACTATCTCATACCCGGTTTCACGGACATTCCGTCTACCAGCGTAAACGAAAAATTCTTCGTCTATGATCCATACATTTTGTCCGTTTCTACTAGCGTCGACGCCAATAGAAAGTTAGTTTGTCTAGGGCCCCAGGTCCACCAAGTTCCAGGGAGGTCGCTCCTGCGCGGATCTCTGCCTTCGGCCTCGCAGTATGCTGACTGCTGTATTGTATTGACAGGACGAGCGTCAGACGCTCATGTTCTCGGCGACGTTTCCCGAGGACATCCAGCACCTGGCGGGCCGGTTCCTTAACAACTACCTGTTCGTGGCGGTGGGCATCGTCGGCGGCGCCAGCACCGACGTCGAACAGATCTTCCACCAGGTCACCAAGTACGAGAAACAGACCACGCTCAAGAAACTCATCGAGGAAAACGGTAAGTTTACCACTACTCATGTACATAGTCTAAACTATTATAAAACTGTAACAGAAGTGTGTCTGTACATTGAAGAAATTTACAAAAAAAAAAATTACAACATGGTTTGTACCTGTCCCCGATTCCAAATCACAATCCCCCGTCGCGACGGGCTCACTCCCCGTCACACTGCACAAAGTTTCGGTACACTAGTACCAAAACCTCAGAACATCCAGTAGAAACCTGGATGTTCTGAGGTTTCAGAATATCTCTGGCTACCCCTCGGGGAATATAGTCGTGAGCATATGCTATGCATGCTAGTATCATCTCAGCCGAAAGACATCCACTCCGAGTCAAAGGCCCTCTCCCCCCAAGTATCGTCACGTCCTCACCGGGCACTAGACCACAGGCATGATGATGGACGGACATGATGAAGCTCATCCTAGACCCCTAGCTGTAAAGCATGCCCAGAGGAGGAGGAAACCATGGGACATATTCTGTGTGACTGCGATGTCTTGACGGATAAACTTTGTAAACGTGTAGATAGATATCCAAAACGGGGAGATTACAGGTGTTTTCCCCTGAATGGTATTGCCCCTCATTTAAGTCCCCTCATGTTTTTGCCAGTCCTCATGGTTTCAAGCCAGCAACATTTCGAAGCAATGGGATCTTTTGTGTTGACCTTTGACATTTAATTTCATCACCCTTCAAAAATGTGGGATACTATAAGATAAGGATCGTCTCAACAACCGATCCTGTGCTGCCCTTTGACGTATGCCAGAAAGAGCACACATGACGTTTTTCTCGTTTAACGCTTTGTCGTGGGTGGCATGCTAGCCGTGCTGTGTCGCTCTCACCTCTGTCATGTTACGCAGGCTGATATTTTTAATGTATCGAAACATGTTTTTGCAGACGGCAAACGCATCCTTGTATTCGTGGAGACGAAGCGCAACGCGGACTTCATAGCGGCGATGCTCTCGGAGCAGCAGATGCTGACGTCATCCATCCATGGCGACAGGATGCAGCGGGAGCGCGAGGAGGCGCTGCACAACTTCAAGAGCGGCCGCCATTGTATTCTCGTTGCCACTGCAGTCGCTGCTCGCGGCCTTGGTAAGATAATCTATCTATACTTATAAAACAGTTCCGTGACTGACTGACAGACAACGTACAGCCTAAACCGCTGAAGATAGAAACTAGGGATGCAACGATTACGAAGCGGTGCATCGTTTTGCATCTGTAATCGTAATAATCACGATTAATAACGATGCAATGCACCGTAGTAAGAATCGTACGATTATTAAAATGAATAAAAATCTTCAATCAGATTGCACTTGTTGACAAATACCACACCTGAATACTAGATTCCAGAGCCGAAAAACAATTTTAAAAAATCTGGTCTTTCGCTGCCATTTTAGCTCATTTTGACTCTGACATCTGACTTTTTTTGGGTCAGGTTTGACACTCATTTTTTTTAATTCTACTCAGGTCTTTGATTTTGACGACCCGGTTGGTGTAATGGTTACCACGCCGGACTGCCAAACCAGGGTCCTGGGTTCGAATCCCGGTTCGGTCATGGATGTTTATATGTTTGTGTCGTTGTTGTATGGTTTCCATAATAAACAGCCTATAAATAGTGCTTTCTTGGGATCATTACAATGTATGTGCCTGTGAGCGTTATATATTTTTTTTTTTTAATTTTTTTTTTCGGTTTCTTCTTCTTCTTTTCGTGTCAATGGTTCTACTACTGTTTCTATATTTTACTAGCCATACGCACGGCGACACATCAAGCTATACAAAACCAACATAAGCTGGCCGCGGGACGTTATACGTTAATCGACCTACGTGCGGCCAACTTATGTTGGTTTTGTATAGCTTGATGTGTCGCCGTGTGTATATTCTCGTTCTCGCGATATCTCATTCACATTTCAAAAGATTAATTCCCACGTAAATCGGACGAGATATCGCTTGATTAACGAGATTAAGCAGAAACATGTTCTAAATTGTGTTTTTCAAAGCAAATTAGCCTCTTCGCATCCAAAAATCTGAATTCTGACCAAGTTTACTTTTGACTTCGATCTGAAATTAGTAGAAAAAGTTACAAAATCTTGGAATTTAAAAATAAAAAAAATTGTATGATTTAACTTTCATTGTAATGCAAAGAAACACTATGAGAACTCATTCTGAGGATAATCTCAACTAAATTTGTTTAAATAATCGTAATGCATCGGTTATCGTAATAAATAACGATTAATATCGTAATCGTAATCGTAATCGTAATGGCCGAATCGTTGCATCCCTAATAGAAACATTCGATTTTGAATGTATACAGGGTGTACAATAAAATGGGACAGCTACTCAGAGGGTTGCTTCAGACCATCAAACTGAACAACTTTCTCTATGGGACCAATATCGAAATCGCGAAAAAAAAATTCGCTCTCCCATACAAAACTGCAAACACAACTCAACTGAAATGTATGGGACAGCAGATTTTTTTTTCGCGATTTCGATATTGGTCCCATAGAGAAAGTTGTTCAGTTTGATGGTCTGAAGCACCCCTTTAAGTAGCTGTCCCATTTTATTGTACACCCTGTATAAGGCATAAAGGTATTATATAGAAAAATAGGTAGATGACACGATTGTATCAAGACCTCCGCCTCTAAATACCTAGTAGACAAAGTTGTATTACGTAATAAAATACAACCAAAGTACAAGTATTATATAGAGGAACTGACAGCTGAGAGAGCGAGATGTACCTAGCGGCGCCACTGTATAATAGAAAGAGATACGTGACGCGAGGCAATAGAACCGTTTTTGGGAACTTGTCAGCACAATCGAGTGGGTAAATATTCGTGCTCTGTGAATAATTAGTGAATCTAAAGTGAAGTCGTAGATTATTTTGTGAAATATACTAACACTATTTCATTAAATTACCTACGATTTCACGTTAGATTCACAATTATACACAGAACTCGAAGTTTTAGGGTGCAGATAAGTGCCGCAAATGCACAAAAAACGGTTTCATTTGACAACTCATGTCAGTTACTCTATTCCGACAGGTATAATAACTTTATGATATAAGGTCTAAGGGCTCTTACAGACGAGCGGTGGGTCGCAGAGCGTCGCGCTCATACATTTTACGGTCGCGCGACCCTCCGCGACACCCGGCGACCGCAAAGTGTCGCTCGTCTGTGAGAGCGCTAAGAGGCAGTGGAAGACCTAGACAGAGTTATCTAGCCCAAGTGAAGGAAAAGGTTCATGTCGTGTCGTATCACTCAAGACACTAGCGGAAAATAGACAGGATTGGCGAATTAATACTCCACCGACAAGAGCGTAGGTATAGTATTATTTTATGTGTGACGTAGCTAAGATGATGATAAGATCTAACAATTAGCTGAAACTATTGATGGGGATGATCAGACCATCAAACTGAACAACTTTCTCTATGGGACCAATATCCAAATAGCGAAGAAAAAAAACAGCTGCCCCATAAAAAACTGCAATCATATCTCGACCGAAATTTATGGGGATGGCAGATTTTTTTTTGCGATTTCGATTTTGGTCTCATAGAGTAAGTTGTTCAGTTTGATGGTTTGATCATCTCCTTTAAAAAATAGTTTCAGCTAGTTTTGTTGTTTGTTTGTTTGTTTGGTTGTTTGTTATTCTATGGAGGATGTAGGGTTGAACTAAGAAATTATTTTTTGAAAAATCTACCCCTAAAGAGGTATAACTTGGTGTTGGAGTTATCAGAAATCCACGCGGACGAAGTCGCGGGCAGAAACTAGTTTTAATAAGTCTATGGCATGTCATAACTCATAAGATTCAGAAACTGTTTTTAGGATTTCGTACCCAAAGGGTGAAAACAGCACCCTACTAAGCCTACGTTGTCCGTCCATTTGTCCTACCTATAAAGAAATTTATCTTTTAAACCATCATAGCTGGATAGTTGAAATTTTCATAGAATATCATGGTGCAATAGGTCGATAATTCTGTCCTTTATGGTCACGGCCGCAACATAGCTTTTACGATTATAGCCGGTGCTTTATTTTGGCTATGCATACTTTAGACTGGACACCTGATGGATGCAAAGTTTTATCCCGTATTTTATTTATATTGATAAATTAACAACCTCTTTGCAAATTAAATTAAAGATTGAAAAAGTCGGGCGGCGAGCGGGATTCGAACCCACGACCTGCCTTTCCGGGGCATGCTCCTCTCCAACAGAGCTGTCGGCGCCCCGCAGGCCACGACGAAATTTTCAATCTATATTATCGTCTTTAAGGGACGGCAGTGCCATCTACCAGAGTTCATTCGAACTACTGACTCACAAGTCTAATCCCGCTCGCCGCCCGACTTTTTCAATCTTTAATTTGATTAAGCTAACATGGCATACATGTAAAATCAATAAATTCGATTGGAATAAGGTGTGACATCTATATCGCATGAATTCTAATTGTAACATTAGACTTGTGAGTCAGTAGTTCGAATGAACTCTGCTAGATGGCACTGCCGTCCCTTAAAGACGATAATATAGATTGAAAATTTCGTCGTGGCCTGCGGGGCGCCGACAGCTCTGTTGGAGAGGAGCATGCCCCGGAAAGGCAGGTCGTGGGTTCGAATCCCGCTCGCCGCCCGACTTTTTCAATCTTTAATTTGATTAAGCTAACATGGCATACATGTAAAATCATTAAATTCAACCTCTTTGCAGATATAAAGAACGTGGATATCGTCGTGAATTATGATCTGCCAAAGAGCATAGATGAGTACGTGCACAGAATTGGCAGGACCGGTCGTGTTGGAAATAGAGGAAAGGCTGTTTCCTTCTTTGATTCAGATCAAGTAAGTCTTTTGAGAAGTGCTACATTTATGTAATGATTCCTTCGACACAATGAACATCACCAGTAGGCCTTGCATGCCACCCCCGACAAAACGATAAAAATCGAGATGTGCCTCTATCTTTATTATTTGACGTAGGCCAGAAGGAGCGCGCATGACGTTTTTCTCGTTTAAACGCTTTGTCGTGGGTGGCATGCTAGCCGTGCTGAGGTGACGAATAAAAAAGTAGGTGATCGCTTGAATATTTGAAGAGTCAAATCTTTAACTGACGGCAAATCACGCTACTAAATACAAACTTATGATGTCATCTACATTTCAATACTTTTTTTAGTTTATCCTGGTATTAAAAATAGTATTCAAGCTATAAATAATAAGTAATAACATAAATTTTAATTTAGCTATTTTTTTTTAATTTTAAATGTTCGATTTACAGAGAAGAAAAAAATTTATTTAATGTAGTCAAATACCGGAATGAATAGCAGCTTGGATTAATTAAAATAAAGATATTTGCTATTCAGCGCATATGAATACTTATAAGGACTGGCCTTGCGGTAGCATTTCCCCTCTGCCACGGTATAAGTCATGTGCATTTACACTCAATTTTATACCTTATCACTAAACGAGACAGTCTATAATTGCGAAACAATAATTTTGAACCTTAGACTAATTATATCGGGACGCTTAACCACGTGTCATTCTACTAACAAACTTTCTGCCACTTTTTGCGGGGGGCGAGGTAACATGTTATCCGCAACTTTGGATTTTATTCCCTATGACTTTAGATTCTAATTTTGAATGTTCAAAATCATGAAAAGTAGTCTTGTGTAAACCCCAAACGTTCTAAGTTCAAAATTATTGTTTCGCTATTATAGGCTGTCTCGTTTAGTGATAAGGTATAAAATTGGGTGTAAATGCGCAAGATTAATTGATCTAATACCGTGGCAGAGGGGAAATGCTACCGCAAGGCCGGTCCGGATATAATTAGTCTAAGTTTTGAACTTAGAACGTTTGGGGTTCACACGAGACCACATTTCATTATTTTTAACATTCAAAATTAGAATCTAAAGTTATGGGGAATAAAATCCAAAGTTGCGGATTTCTTGTTACCTTGCCCCCCGCATAAAGTGGCAGAAATGTTTGTTAGTAGAATGACACGCGTAACTAGTCCCTATATAAGTAGTCAAAGATTATACCCACAGAAATTACGATAAAAGTCCCATCGCACCATAAATGTAGTTGGTTAGTGACGGACGTATACTAAAAAGCTAATCTTATTTTCCTTTAACCTATACAGGGTGTAACAAAACACCCTGGGCATACTTAAGGGGGTGCTTCAGACCATCAAGCTGAACAACTTTCACTATGGAGCCAAAATAAATCGCGAAAAAAAAAATCCGCTCTTTCATACAAAACGTGAGTTCCGTCTCGACTCAAATGTATGGGACGGCAGTTTTTTTATTTTTCTCGCCGTTGGCTCCATAGTGAAAGTTGTTGAGATTGATGGTCTGAAGCACCCCCTTAAGTATTACTAGGGTGTTTTGTTACACCCTGTAGATTACGTGTATTTTTAATGTTAACAGGACACCGGTTTAGTGGGTGACCTAGGAAAGATTTTGAAGCAGGCAGACCAAACCGTACCTGACTTCCTGCAAGGAGGCGGCGCCTCTTCGTACAAGGGCAGCAAATATGGTGGCAGTGATATCCGAGTAAGTTTTATTTACTATTTTTATTTATTAATAACTAGCGGCCCGCCCCGGCTTCGCACGAGTGCAGTGCTGATATAAACCTTCCTGTTGAATCACTCTTATCTATAAAAAAAACCGCATCAAAATCCGTTGCGAAGTTTTAAAGATCTAAGCATACATAAGGACAGACAGCGGGAAGCGACTATGTTTTATACTATATAGTGATTGTGGCGCTCGAGGTTAACACTTTAACTGCTGACGACCTACGTCGTAGGTCAACGACAAATGAGCCGAAGTGCTGAAGAACCCACGTAACGAGTCAGTTCAATTGCGTTTCGCCTGTGCTCATGACCTACCGCGCGAGTCACCGATAACCTGCGCGGGTGACCCACGAGACGAGCCAGTTTATCATTTCACCGTTACGACTGTGCGTACGACCTACGAGGGACGTCAGTTTTAGCACTGCGCGTGGATCATGATTTTGAGCTTAGCAGCGAAAGTTTTAAGGGTCAATTCACACTAAAAGAACAGCCGCGCGGCGCCTCTTTGAACAAGGCGCGCGCGCGCGACCTCCCGGCGCCGCGTTACCCGTTGTAAGATTCAAAATGCTACTCACAGAACATTAATAAGAAGGGTTAAAATGCAAAGTAGCGCTTTTGCTGCGGAGAAGTCGCTACTTGTCTTCCCGCTCTCGCGGCTACAACTACTAATGCCCTTTCGCTCGCACCACGCCGTGCGCCTTACGGTGTTTTGCATAACCGTGTGGCACGCGTTCCACACCTACTTTGCACTTCTAACCGCTCTTATAATGTTCTGTGATGCTAGGTAAAATATTGGACCGAATATGCTCCTACGGCCGCTGCTCTTTCAATGTGAATTAACCCTAATGGAGCCTCGGACCCTCAAGTGCTTCATCATCATCAGCCTATATACGTCCCACTGCAGGTAACAGGTCTACCCTCAGGGACGGTGTATGGGCTTTAGTCCACCACGCGTGCCCAATGCGGATTAGTAGATTTCACATACGCATCGAAATTTCTTCAGCGTATGCAGGTTTCCTCACTATGGTTTCCGTCACTGTTTGAGAGCAGTCTGTATTATGTACACGCTCCCTCTCACCTGTATTTGCACAAGTTGGTAGTGCCCTACAGTGGGACATTTGATGATGTTTCTTTATGTAATTATTCTGTAATATTTAATGTTATAAACTTTTGCGCATGCATACAAAAGGGAGATGTGTTTGAGGATGAGGTACGATATTCTACATTTTAGCAATAACATTTCTCTTTTTATTTGCTAATGAACCTGTATTAAGATATTGTAAATCAAGTAGATCCCTTGTCATTATTTTACACAATCTTTCTGTATTATCTAAGGGTGGACGCATATACAGGGTGGAAAGTTAAGATGAGACACAAAGGGCAGCTACCAGAAGCATTATAGCTATAAGAAAACGTTGTTAGGAGACTAACCCTAACTTTTGGAGTATTTCACTTCTGCATTCACAGATTTTGAAAAAAAATTACAGTCATCGAGAAAAACGGCAATTTTCACAAAACTTTTTGTCAAAATTCTCTATGGGGTCAACCGAGGTCGAGGTACTAGAACTCAGAAAATACAACATTAAATTCCCATACATTTTAGTAGGGACATAACAAAATCACCTATAGTGATGATTTTGTAAACCCTTAAAATTTTCAGGGGTTGTTCAGACCATCAAACTGAACAACTTTTATTATGGGAGCAAACTTGAAATCTCTTTCTTGTAGCTATAATGCTTCTGGTCAGTGTTGCCAGCCGGATCTTGTCAAAAGAAACCGGAATTAGATTAAAAAGTAACCTTTTGGTGTGAAAAGTAACCTTTCATATTTTTTCCGGTAATAAGGTAGGTATTAAAAGTTGATGGACAGATTTTGGTTCTATTAACTTACAGAAATGAAAAAATTCAGTAGCGTTTTCTATTTTAAGTTGCATTGTCATCCGATTTATTGATCGAGCGAGTAAGTGAGACTACTTAGACCATTTTTAGTCATTCGTGATTCGGTACTTACCTATATATTAGTGCGAGAGAGAAAACAGAGAAAAATGTGTTTTTAAGAGTTGCACTCACTACGTTACGAACTTTTGCTTTAAAAAACAGTGCAAAAATATGAAAAATCATTCCGTTTCATAGAAAAATATGATTGATAATACAAATTCCGAAAAATCACCTAAAAGTAACCTTTTGAATCGTGTAACCTAAATGTAACCTGACAGAGCTAAAAATCACCTGAAAGGTTACAAAAGTAACCTTCTGGCAACACTGCTTCTGGTAGCTGCCCTTTGTGACCCATCCTAAGTTTCCACCCTGTATAGCCGACGGAGGCGAACGAAACGAATTTTTCTTTTTAATTCTGACCATCCGTCCGATTCGCCGCGGATAAGTGTCATAGAAATTCATCCTTCGGCTCGTTTGCCGCAGATATATGCGTCCTCCTTAAAAGATACAAATTGTGTTTTCTATTTCCTACTCCGATTCATAAATTCGAGATTTGATGTCATCAATTCAATCAGCTTCTATTCTAGTTTTTTTTTTTTTTTTTATCGTGTAGGCTGAGCCCTGGTGTTAGAGTTTTTTCCATAAAGGTATCATAGAGAGGAACTGACAGCTAAGAGAGCGAGATGTACCTAGCGGCGCCACTGTATAATAAAAAGAGATACGTGACGCGAGGCAATAGAACCGTTTTTGGGAACTTGTCAGCACAATCGACTGGGTAAATATTCGTGCTGTGTGAATAATTAGTGAATCTAAAGTGAAGTCGTAGATTATTTTGTGAAATATACTAACACTATTTCATTAAATTACCTACGATTTCACGTTAGATTCACAATTATACACAGAACTCGAAGTTTTAGGGTGCCGATAAGTGCCGACAAATGCACAAAAAACGGTTTCATTTGACAACGCATGTCAGTTACTCTATTCCGACAGGTATAATAACTTTGTTTTTTCAGACCGCCTTACGGCCTCTGACCTGGTTTTTATGTAACGACTACTACCACCAGAGATAGTAGCCGGGACCAACGGCTTAACGTGCCATCCGAAGCACGGAATCATTTTTTTTTTTCAGACAATCAGGTGATTCAGTTTGCAATGTCCTAACCAACTGGGGAAAAACGCACAAAGTGACATATCACTAGGTGTCCCCCGTGGGAATCGAACCCACGACCTCCTTGTCGAGAGCCAAAGCTCTTAACCATTAGACCACGGAGGCAGTTTTCTATACTGTATAAGATTGTTAAAATTGTGTGTTTCTTTTCAGAACTTCAATAGTGCTAGTGCCGGAGACCAAGGCCAGGAGCCCGAGGAAGAATGGTAAACACAAAAGACTTCTTGATAAAACTCTGGACCATCCAGTGAATGATTGTTTGATTCGTGTGCAACTAGTGGTGCGTGTATATATCAATGGTGCTTATGCTACGATTACTTCTAAAGTGATAAGTACAAGTGGTGGAAACTAATATGAACCAAATTATTAGTTCACAATGCTGGTGGATTAAACTCGACAGAAAGACCGCATGTAAGCCTAGGGCTTCTAAAAGACTGCAACCAATTGTGACAAGTAGATTAGGCGCCTAATTTTAAGACATTAGCTATGATGCGTAAAGATAAATATAAAAACGATACATAGCATGCACTTCCATATTTTCATATCATTTTATTGCATAAGTTCCTTTGATTTAACAAATGACATCATCCTGTTGTACTTAAGTTTATTGTTTTTCCATTATTTTTCATTTTGTTAGAATTGTGATTTAAGTTTTTTTTTATATACCCAGTATCGATTTAAGATAAGATACTGATTGAAAGTCAGTCATAAAATAGCATTGATGTTGTCCTTCGGCCTTCGCCTCCACAAACTAAATTGGAGTGGAGTATAGTCCACTCCATGTGAAAGGAGGCTTTTGCATTATTCTTACAGGCTGTAACCATATTATTTTAAGTGTTAAACGTTGCTCAGTTAAAATTTTAAAATAGTTACTTATCTTTGTATATGTTTATCTAACTGTTTTGCGAGATTTGCTATCTATGTTCATTTCAACCAACATAAACTTCTAGTTTGCTAAGGAATCTCAAAATGTACAAACTTTTCATTCAAAAATAAGACGTAATTTAGCCAGATGTGAGACATTAGTGTCGGAACAATATAAAAATTACCAATTAATGAATCTGTGATGATTATTATAAGTAGACTAAGTTTCAACCGTCATTATTATAATTTGCCATAGGTTATGTTCAAACTAGTTGACAAATAAGACGCGCAAGAGCAAAATTTCGAATTTAAATTGTACAAATGTTTTCTAAATTCCATTACTCATAGAACAGGAATTATATGGGTATTCTGACTATTATTAGCTTTTTAAGTTTACTTTATGAATAAAAAATTAAAAAAATTTATTGTTTTTTTTTTTAATTTATAACATCATTAACAAAATTATAAAGTTCAGATTGTATTTTGTCAACCAAATCACAGAATAGGTAATAGTATATAGTTCTACATAACCAAATGTAAGCCAAATGTTTACTCGCAATAAGCGTTGAACCTCATCTGGCAGCACCGCATCGCCTTTTTCTGTCAATCAGGAACGTCATTTGCTAGAGCAAATAAGGTAGACGGAACGCGAACGCATGCCGCAGCACCGCCGCGCGCGATCGCGTGCCTTCTACCTTATTTGCTCTAGCAAATGACATTCCTCTAGTGACAGAAAAGGATGGAGCGACAGAAAAAGGCGATGCGGTGTTGCCAGATGAGGTTCAACCCTAATGTTAATTACTTAAAAATACCTACATCATATTCCATCAAAAATATATCTAGATGAAACTTAACACTATTTAGACAGGGGCACAGAATAGGTAATAGTATATAGTTCTACATACAGAACGGCCACTCCCCGCCCCCCTCTGACTTCAGATACCCCACCCCCCCTCACACTCTCTGTGGTAACTTGAGGGAAGCCGAGCAAGGGAATGCAGTCAGGCGCGCGCACCCGTTGGATTTGACTACATAAAATATATTTTATTTTTCTCCTCACAGTAAAAATAAACGTTGGAAAATAACGCAAAATTCACATTTTCTGTGATTCATTAGCTTAAAAACAATTTTTAATAACAGAATGAACTATAAAAAGTAACGAAATGTATAATTTAGTTCATACAATGCGTGTTGAGTCAACCCTACACATATGTCATGCACAATTTTCGCAAAGTGCGCATGTGCGAACGTCATCATGTCAAATCTAAAACGTTGTTTGAAGTGCCGGAGCTGTGACAGGGGTGCCCATTTACAGATGTCCACAAGCTTTTTTAGGTTAGCCACATACATGCGGAATTATTCCGGACGGAATTACGATTTCGTATATGTATGGATACCTCCTCCAGAATTCCGAACGGAATTTCAAACCCATACGAAATCGTAAATCCGAATGTATGTGGCGAGCCCTAGATAGAAGACATGGTAAACAGGGCGCGCGAACGAACGAGATAAATGGCGTGATATAGCCTTATCGCGCGCATCATACTTTTTTTTCATGATTTTTTTCTGTTCACGTAAACAATTTTTTAAGTATGAGTCTGTACTACTAAAAAAAATTTTGAATCACTGTAAACTATGACGATGGAATAAAGTGGAATAATACAAAAAACGTATCTCATAAAATTTTTGACAAACTGAACTGAAGTAGGTAAATCCGATTATCACAGTTCCAAAAAAAGCTTATCATTAAGAAAACCATTTAGCTTTTGAGCAATTTTTTTTTAACTTTCTAATTGTATAGTAATATGTGTAAACATTTATATGGGTCAGTATCATCGATTTAGTATATCTAAATCTATGGTAAGTATAGTTTAAAAATTGGGACATTTCACGTGAAGCGGACAGGGAAAAAAAAGTGAGGTTCTGAAAATCGACCACATTCGGCCCATTTGTACTTCTAGTAGGTATGAATGTGTACGCAAAATATTTTTTTTGTATAGTGTATATTTACCAAGTTATAGGTTTCAAAAGAATTGTCGTTGATTGGTACTACAATTTTTCGAAAGTAATTTTTCGAATATAACAAATCTACTATAAAATATTTTACATAGCTATACATATTAAAAATATACTGTTCTTTTTGACAGTAAAAAAAAATTAAAAAATTAAAAAAAAATTAATGGCCAAAACCGGAAGTAAACTTTTCAAACCAGAATTACAGTCACTTCGACCAATTTTTTTTTATTTTTTTTTCTTTCAAAATATAGCTTAAATGATAATGAAAGTACACTAGAAAATTTAAAATGGGATCTCTATTAGTTTATGAGATACGTTTAATAATATACACCCGCGTCGCAAGGGGCGTCATATGTAGCGCTTGCAAGGTTGAGCAGTTTGCGCGATATTGCAACTTTATTAATATTTTATATCGTTTTAGCGTATATTTAACCTCATTTAATGATATGAAATAAGTTTTATTAATATAATATAATATAAATATAACTACATAATACAAATATAAGTTAATAATATATTATAAAGAAAAAACGTTTTTGGAGCAGTAGAAAAGTTTTATTATTTGCGAAACGTGACTAATAGCGCCATCTGTTAGAAACGTGTAGTACTTTTTTGTCTCAGATAGAGTCAAACGGTCAAACCTATCTACAAGAAAGAGATAGAAATATGACGCCTAGCGTTTTCGTAACTTAAACTTTAGTGTTGCTTTAACCGCTCAGCGACTTGTGACACGTTTTAATCTGTGACAGTTGTTGTTGTTGTTGTTGTTGTTTGTTGATGGCGCTATTAGTCACGTTTCGCAAATAATAAAACTTTTCTACTGCTCCAAAAACGTTTTTTCTTTATAATATATTATTAACTTATATTTGTATTATGTAGTTATATTTATATTATATTATATTAATAAAACTTATTTCATATCATTAAATGAGGTTAAATATACGCTAAAACGATATAAAATATTAATAAAGTTGCAATATCGCGCAAACTGCTCAACCTTGCAAGCGCTACATATGACGCCCCTTGCGACGCGGGTGTATATTATTAAACGTATCTCCTAAACTAATAGAGATCCCATTTTAAATTTTCTAGTGTACTTTCATTATCATTTAAGCTATATTTTGAAAGAAAAAAAAATTAAAAAAAATTGGTCGAAGTGACTGTAATTCTGGTTTGAAAAGTTTACTTCCGGTTTTGGCCATTAATTTTGTTTTAATTTTTTAATTTTTTTTTACTGTCAAAAAGAACAGTATATTTTTAATATGTATCGCTATGTAAAATATTTTATAGTAGATTTGTTATATTCGAAAAATTACTTTCGAAAAATTGTAGTACCAATCAACGACAATTCTTTTGAAACCTATAACTTGGTAAATATACACTATACAAAAAAAATATTTTGCGTACACATTCATACCTACTAGAAGTACAAATGGGCCGAATGTGGTCGATTTTCAGAACCTCACTTTTTTTTCCCTGTCCGCTTCACGTGAAATGTCCCAATTGTTAATTGTTACAGCTTTAAGTACATTTCTACTTTTTATCATTGACACAAAAGCGAATGAAAAAGGAAATAAATATGATTTATTCCTATATTAAAATCATTGAATACAGAAATTCGGTACTTATGTCAGTTTTTTTATTTTAATGGGCTGAATCGGATGCGTGTTGAGATAATTGTCCCTAACAATATATTCCATCGACAGAGATTTTAAAATAAGGGATTAAGTATAATATTATATTAAGGCTAGGTATCCCTAGAGCAAGCCTCTCTTTCTAACAAACAAACTTTTGCAATTAGCCATACCGCTTCAATTGAAAGCAAGATTGCAAAAAAAAAAAACGCATTTTTCATTAATATCTTTTCTCTTGGGTAGAACGTATGTACTGTTATGTGTACTACAGGGTGAAATTGATATCATTAGCATCCTTTTAAACCTAAGAGTCTACCCATCAAACTGAACAACTTTTACTATGGGAGCAAACCGATCGGAGCAACAAAAAAATGCTGCAATGTCTACTCGACTCAAATGTATGCAACAGCTGTTTTTTTTGCTCCCCCCCCCCCCCCTCCCACCCTTTTAAAACCACCTTAAGCTAACATAAAATAAATCCCTTTTAAAATATCACAACTAATCCCATTGTGACTGACTTACTTAACTACTTATCATAGTTGCATTGTATAAAAAACTCATTTACTTATAAACTTATTATAAGATGATGCTGTTAGTTATGTTTCTAAAGGTGTGTGCATATTTGACGCCCTCGCTCTACATCTGTAATATTGCACGAACCTGGAACAAAGAAATTTATGTTAGATCTTAACACATTAATAGTTCGCTCAAAGAATAATCCAAAAGCAGGTGTAGAGTGCGTGAGCTGGATCGTAAGAAATTTCTTCAGAAATGTGTTCAGGATGCCTAGAGGGTAAACATACTAAAAGTCCTCGCCTCTAGGGGGGGCGCCGGGTGGGGGGGAGGGGGTTAAAGTTCCCACTTTTGAGTTTTTCGCTTATATCTTTAAAACGGTGCGTCGTAGAGAAAAATTTTCTTCTACGTAATGAAAGTTTATAAAATTTCCTACAACTTTTGTCTTATACACTTTTTAGAATTCCTAACTATTTTTGAAGTACACGTTGTGGAAAAGTGAAATTTTCGAAAAAAAACCGACTTATCAAACGTTACCTCTTGCCTGCTACTTCAATCGTGTTATTTCGGGATGAAATGTAGCTGGCATGTTAATCCAGGACCTAATTTACCTACATACTAAATTTCATACAAATCTGTTCAGCCATACAGTCATCGAAACATCATTTTTAATTTAAATTTTATTTTTTAATCCGTTTAGGTCGTGAAGGCGCTGACAAGAGTCCTTCTTCCAAAGCACCCTCATCTTCAGTGGATGGTTCTTTCTGGAGGAACTCTTCACAATCTTCACCATTGTCTTCATCTTCACCATCGTCTTCGCCAAGAGACACGCCGTTAAGACATTTCCCTTGGCAGTGGAGGCATGCCGCAGAACATTTGAGCATTGCTTTACGACATCCATATTTGCCACTACCACAACCCTTAGCGCAGCGGCAAAATATTGTTTTTAATAGGACCTCCGGTGCGGGCAAATCATTAGTTGTTATTAGCACCAGGCTGCCTCCTTCATGTTTCCATCCCCACTCTTGAGGAGGCAGCTCATTCCCAAGCCACAGTTGCACTTGGTGGTAGGTGCGCTGTGAATGCTGTTTAGCTGCGTTCTCAGTTGGTGGGAGGGAGCTGAAGTCAGGCTTAATCTTTGCCAATGATCTCATGAACAACTGAAAGCGATACTGGTTGAGGGAAGTCAGTCTTGTTGGCGCTCCATACCATTGAAGAAAGCACGAAGTCACAAGAACAGAAGCGACGATACAAACTGAAGAGATCGGCTGATATCAATTTGTCTTGGAGCACATCAATAACAGTGAAACAAGAAGATTTCTTGTCTAACCCATACAATAAAAGTCAGCTCATTTCCTTACTGCAGACAAAGCTTCAGGAAAAAGGGATACAAAGTCTCCAGGCCACCGATGATGCTGATGTCCTTATCGTGAAAACCGCTGTGGAAAAATCGACTGATAGCTCTGTAATTGTCGTTGGTGAGGATGTCGACCTTGCTGTGCTTTTGATAGCTTCCACTCCTCCCACCCAAGACATCCTGCTGCTGAAACCTGGCCGAGGGAAAACTAAAACCATCGTGCTATCCACCCAAGAGATGCAGCAACATGGATATGAACATATCCTGTTCTTACATTCATTTACCGGGTGCGATACAACATCTGCAACTTTCAGAAGAAGCAAAGTGGGTTTCTCAAAACTGTACTTGAAGTCAGATGTCATCAAAGAAGCAGCAGCGACCTTTTATAACCCCGCCTCCACGCACAGTGAAGTTGATGACGCTGGGAAAATGTGCTTTCTTCAATGGTATGGAGCGCCAACAAGACTGACTTCCCTCAACCAGTATCGCTTTCAGTTGTTCATGAGATCATTGGCAAAGATTAAGCCTGACTTCAGCTCCCTCCCACCAACTGAATACGCAGCTAAACAGCATTCACAGCGCACCTACCACCAAGTGCAACTGTGGCTTGGGAATGAGCTGCCTCCTCAAGAGTGGGGATGGAAACATGAAGGAGGCAGCCTGGTGCCAATAACAACTAATGATTTGCCCGCACCGGAGGTCCTATTAAAAACAATATTTTGCCGCTGCGCTAAGGGTTGTGGTAGTGGCAAATATGGATGTCGTAAAGCAATGCTCAAATGTTCTGCGGCATGCCTCCACTGCCAAGGGAAATGTCTTAACGGCGTGTCTCTTGGCGAAGACGATGGTGAAGATGAAGACATTGGTGAAGATTGTGAAGAGTTCCTCCAGAAAGAACCATCCACTGAAGATGAGGGTGCTTTGTAAGAAGGACTCTTGTCAGCGCCTTCACGACCTAAACGGATTAAAAAATAAAATTTAAATTAAAAATGATAAATGTTTCGATGACTGTATGGCTGAACAGATTTGTATGAAATTTGGTATGTAGGTAAATTAGGTTCTGGATTAACATGCCGGCTATTTTTCATCCCGAAATAACACGATTGAAGTAGCAGGCAAGAGGTAACGTTTGATAAGTCGGTTTATTTCGAAAATTTCACTTTTCCACAACGTGTACTTCAAAAATAATTAGGAATTCTAAAAAGTGTATAAGACAAAAGTTATAGGAAATTTTATAAACTTTCATTACGTAGAAGAAAATTTTTCTCTACGACGCACCGTTTTAAAGATATTAGCGAAAAACTCAAAAGTGGGAACTTTAACCCTCTCCCCCCCACCCGGCGCCCCCCCTAGACGCGAGGACTTTTAGTATGTTTACCCTCTAGGCATCCTGAACACATCTCTGAAGAAATTTCTTACGATCCAGCTCACGCACTCTACACCTGCTTTGTTAAGTGGACTATAATTAGTAAGGTAGGTAATACTACCTTGTGCTATAATTTCTATCAATTTGGTAAATGCACTCCGCTTCGTACTGACACACTACGTGTAAAAACAAAATAAAACCGGTCAAGTGCGAGTCGGGCTACTCGCGCACCGAGGGTTCCGTACCACACCACCACAGAACACAACATTATTAACTTAGAAAAAAAAACTTTTTTGTCCGGGACCTTTAGCGCAAGACCGACTCACACTTGGCCGGTTTTTAGTATTTGTTGTTATTCTGTAGAGTTTGCACTATAATCACACTAAGTTTGACGCTTGTATGTATTACCGTTTTTACGATAGAGCGTGAAGAAAAAACGTAGCTAAAAACTAGTTTCTTGTTGAGAACCCTCCTTAATTTGTAACTTTTTGACATTTTTATTATTTGTTAACAAATCCGCCGTAATAACGCATAATCTGAGAAAATTTCAACTATCTAGCTATTACGGTTCAAAAGCTACAGCCCGAAATAGGTAGGACAGACGGACGGACGGACGGACAGACGGACAGACGGACAGACGGACAGACGGACGGACGGACGGACGGACAACGTAGGCTTAGTAATAGGGTCCCGTTTAACCCGTTTTCACCCTTTGGGTATGGAACCCTAAAATCAGCACACAAAAAATACGCGAGGAAATGCTGTGATACATCATCATATTATTATTACGCTTCAAACTCTGCGTCTAGGTATATAATCGTGACCTACGTCCTTGCTTGCACTATCTTTCATGTTGTACAGTAATATAAAACCTCAGTGGCTCATTCCTATTCCGTGATCGATAATAGAGCTTATCACGGCGCAAAACTGCATCTATTATTATTATTCTTAGCGTTCCAACATAACGTAGGTATACCTAATGTTATTAGCATAAGCATATGCTCACGACTATATTCCCCTACCCACCTTATTTAAATTACATAAAGTCGTATAATCGTACGATCGAACGACTTTGCTGCCGCTGATAAATAACGCTAAATAAATAACGCTCACAGGCACATACATTGTAATGATCCCAAGTAAGCCTCAGGCTTTTTGTTATGGGAACCATACAACAACGGCACAAACATATAACATCCATGACCGAACCGGGATTCGAACCCAGGACCCTGGTTTGGCAGTCCGGCGTGGCGACCATTACACCAACCGGGTCGTCAAAGATAAGAATACGAGTTCGATATTATAGTGTATCGTTCCTCTCAGTAAACCCCTAATGTTATCTCCTGGAGTGCGATTTTTGAATCTCATTCGCTAAGTTCAGCAGTTGAAAATGTGAAAATTACTGTGGAAATATGCATCTTTCTACTGCTGATTTCTTTCAAAAATCATACTTTAGGAGTGCGATTTTTGAAAGTCAAATCAGCAGTAGAAAGATGCGTATCTCCATAGTAATTTTGACATTTTCAACTGCTGAACTCAGCGAATGAGATTCAAAAATCACACTCCGTTCGTAAATCAATATATTATTGCATGTTGTAAAACAAAACCTGTTTCACAAGAAACATACACACACCGGTATATCTGAACTGATTACTTTTGCCACGTTTTATAAAACTAAATAAACAATGATATTTAAGTACCTCCGGTACCTCCTTACATTTTAGACATTACAATGGATTTATTTTCTTATTTATTACGACGTTATACAATGTTTTGTTCCATGAGTTCTATCATAAATTAACTCAATTTAATATAGCGGTATCAACTCGCCAGCTGCAGCATTTCTAATTAAGCGAAATTATTTATCTGAAGTATGTTCGTGCACGTGTCACGGAAAAACTACTGCCTCTATTCGGTTGGAGTTTCAGGAAAAGCAGCTATGAAGTAAGTAACCTTCAGTTTTTAAGTTTCCTTACCCATTTTTTCACAGAATATTCGTTATAAGGTATGGCGGATTCGCTAACAAATAATAAGGGGATCCCCCTTACAAGAAACTGTTTTTTTTTAATGGAATCGGGAAGTATTTCAATGTTTTGCGAGTATTGAACGAAATCGCAAATACATATATAGTTTTTAATTATAAAACTTTAACAGAAGTGTGTATGTACATTGAGGATATTTACATGAAAAAGATTACGATATGGTTTTTAGGTATTCCGCACAAATCAACCTTTTTTAGAATTTTTGTCTGTCTGTTTATTTGTTTGTATGTTTGTAACAGCATCACGCAAAAACTACTGAACCTATTTTGATCAAACTTTTTTTGATTGATAGCTTGTGATTTATAATTTGGTAAGTATACCTATAATTTTGTGCGGACGAAGTCGCGGGTTAACTCTAGTAAAATATATAATCCCCGCAAGTTGATATTGCGACTGGCGGCCATCTTGGTGACGTAATTTTGACGTAGTCGACTGTGCACATCAGTACCGTTCGCAAGGTTAGCCCGTGCTTGATGACGTCACTCAGCGGTTATTGTGACAAGGTTCCATCGCAATATCAACTTGCGGGGATTATAATAAAAGATACTTACCCTAACATAATCACGCAACATCCAGTAATACTAGCGCTTAATACATAGATAGCACCTGGAAACCGCGTTATGGTTAACGCGTATAAAGAATTGAATATAGCCGGCGAGAACAAAGGGCATATACCCTCTAAGGCACACATCAGTGAAAACACCTTGGCTATATCTTCCACTGGTAGTATTTTAGTTATTAGCGACCTTATTAGAGGCGCTGAGAGTCCTTTAAATAATGTTATACTGGCACCTGGAACAGAAGTTTAAATCAATTAAGTACTCCGTGGAAATCCAAATATATGGGTTAACCCATCTGAACACAATCAACACAATGTCGCTGGTAGTTCCTAGATGTTAACATGTTAACGGCAGTGCCAAAAGTTTCGTTCAAAAGACACACTGAGAAAAAATTTATTGCAGAAATTTGAAATCGGTTGCAACGTCCGTGAATAAATTTTTTTATGATAAAGGCCTGTTTCACCACTTTTGAGAAAGTTCTTGTTAGCTTATCCGACAGATAGTTTGACATATTTTATATGAAAGATATTTCAAAATATCTGTCGGATAAGCTAACAAAAACTTACTAAGAAGTAGTGAAACAGGCCCTAAATCTAACAAAAATTTACTTAGTTAATCGAGCACCATAATTATTCAAATTTATTTATTTCTAGGTGCAATAACTACAAAATTAAACTAAATTTCACAAGTCCGATTGTAACGGTTAGAAAATTTGCTGTCTTAGGAATAACTCTATAAAACTGTTTTAGTAATTCTAACCCTATTTAAATTGATTTTTTTTCTCAGTCCAGTAATGTCAATTATTAATGTCATTAATGTCAATACTTAGTTCCTTTTTTGCCGCAACATGGCGAAGTTTGGTTGGACAAGCTAAGAAAGGTGAAAAGTATTTAAAAAGCACTTTATATTAAGTGGATAATTAAATTATCAATTATCTGTATCTATTAAAGCGTTAACATTTCAGCAAACAAAGGGCGTAGATTGATAAGCGTTGATATGATAGAAATAGCACAGCCTATTTATTAATGCTGTGGAGATAACTTGCAGCCTACATCAGACTGTGCCATTTGCGTGGTTCACTGATTAATTTGTTTACAAACAGATGTTACAAGTTATCAATTGCATAAGAATTTAACCTATTTCTTTCTCATATTTGGGGAAAATGTTACCTAATTTACACATACTATAGATGAAAAAGAAAGGAAAATGCGGCGGCACTTCCAACATTATGTGCCCGCAAAACTTAGTCTGCAAGGATTACACCTCTCATGCTTTTCCAACATTCATAAATCGCTTCATATAAAACATGTCATCATTCTCTTGCCCATTTCCCATTATTTGGGGTCGGCGTAATATGTCATCCTCTTCCATTCATCTCTCTTGGCCGTTGTTTCAGCACTCGCTCTTTTCTCACACATATCATCCTTCACACAATCCATCCATCTTTTCTTCGGCCTTCCTCTCCTACCAGTCCTACCACAGCCACTAAAACATGACCAGAAAAATAAAACTATTCGACATGTTGTGGCAAATCATTTGAATAAATTTTTGTACTCTCAACATTGAGATTAAAGGATATATTCGATTGTTTAACTTTACTTATGTTCGTAGTTAGGACCTTCAAAACTTACCGAAATACATTTGCCAGGAGGTAACAGCCAACGCTTTGATCAAATACTCCGCAGTGCTCGACAAAAACGCCACAATTGAGAACGCCAAGTCGCTCACTCCCAGAACTTTTTGAAACAAACAAACACCCAAGAAGGCACCGCCAAACGCAATACTAGTATTAACTGCTGAGTATATTGTAAACTCTTTCAATGCCCATTGCAGCTTTTCTCTCGTATACAAGTATTCGAGGCTTACTAAACCGTATAGGATGAATATAGATGCACTGTTAGCTATTGTTAGGAGTAATATCTGCGCTCTCCCGTTGTTTGGTCGACGTTTGAAACATTCGCGCATCATTTCTTTTACTAATAAGAAGTCCAGAACTGTTGTTATTCCACCCTGAAAGGAAACGCTTTTTTAAATAAATTGTATTGTATTATAAGTGGCGCGCCACTTACGCCATGGCGTCCGGCTCACCTCACTACAGAGTTTCGGTACTAGGTACTAGTGAAACGAGGATGTTCTGAGTTTTCAGAATATCTCTGACTAGGGCAATAGAGTCCTCAGCATATGCATGCATGTGAGCAGTTTAAATATTATTCATGGTTTAAGTAGAGCGTCGCCGGTGGCGCGTTGCCGAAAGGTATGGATATTCAATCATGAATTCGGTTCGAATCCGCACGGACGTCATGCCTATGCCATGTACCAATGATAATGAATTGAATTGTACTGAATTTTTTTTTTAACTGAAATTGAACTGGAATTGAATTGAATTGAATTTTTCTAACTTGTGTACACACGGTGACACATCAAGCTATACAAAACTAAAATAAGCTGACCGCCCGTAGGTCTACTAACGTATAACGTCGCGCGGCCAGCTTATGTTGGTTTTATAAAGGTTGATGTGTCGCCGTGTGTACGTAATTTTACAGACTGCTCTCAAACGGTGAAGGAAAATATCATGAGGAAACGTGCATACGGTGAAGAATAAAATCTGGATACCTGTGTGAAGCATACTAATCGACATTGGGTAGTACGCGTAGTGGACAAACGCCACCCTGCCCTGGGTAGACCTGTGATCTCTCTCGAAAATCAGCTGTCCCATACACATCTACAAACCTACTCGACCCAAAAGTATGGGACAGCAAAAATATTTTTTTACTATGTTGTAAATAAAAGGGTGTTGTTTTGACAAGTTACCTGCACGGCTCCAGTCAAAGATTCTTTCAGTCGTATATTCGTGAAGGCGTAAGCGAATGTATTTAACATGGCTACTATAAGTAGCAAATATACATTTCCAACTAATTTAAGTATGTATGAACTTAATACGGATCCTAGGACGCTGCCAACCGATACCGCGGCTTCCAACAGTGTCATCCTGAAACAAAATACCAAATTAAGAGATTTGATTTAAACAAAATTTGCATTTAAAAAAACGCATTTATTAATGTTACCTTAGAGATCTATTTTCAGTAGAAGTGATGTCACTCAAATAGCAAAATGCGCCGGTAAATAATACAGTAAAACCTCCAGTAATGGAATAAGGTATAGCAGTCAGGATGTACCACCAGGGCCCAAAACTGCCAAACATACTGTAGATCACAGTAAGAAAAGATGATAATGTAAGGCCTGGAAAAAATTCACCATAATTGTGTCTCACTTTGAGATAAAGATGTACGTTTGCAGTAGCGCAGTATGATTAACCATAAGTTGTTCACTTGTTGCGTATAGTAAACTTATTATTTATCTGTGACTTGGATAAAGATGCATGTTTGCGGTAGCGCAGTATGATTGACCATAATTGTTGCTCACTTTGGGATAAAAGTGTATGTATGAATGCGGTAGATCAGTAAGTATGATTAACCATAATTGTTGCCCACTTTGGGATAAAAATGTATGTTTGTGGTAGCGCAGTATGATTATGATTAACCATACTTACTTAATAATTGTTCACTTGGATAAATATTTATTTTTGCGGTAGCGCAGTATGGTTAACCGTAATTGTTGCTCACTCTAAGATAAAGAAGTATGATTGCGGTAGATCAGTAAGTATGATTAACCATAATAGTTGCTCACTTTGGGATAAAAATTAATGTTTGAGGTAGCGCAGTATGATTAACCATAATTATTGTTCACTAGGATAAAGATGTATGTTTGCTGTAAGCGCAGTATGATTAACAATAATTGTTGCTCACTTTGGAATAAAGATGTATAATTGCGATAGATCAGTAAGTATGATTAACCATAATTCTTGCTCACTTTGGAATAAAGATGTATGTTTGTGATAGCGCAGTATGATACTATTAACATATTTAATTAAGAACCATCCTTTTAGTAAAAAATAAGGACGAGAGTGCATTGTGTTTAGCGTACACACTCATGCATACCTACCTAAATGCTTTCCTATAATATTAAGCAGTTGCTGAAGTTCAAGATCGGATATTTCAAACTTACTAGGTAAGGGAATTAAAGGTTACGGTATAAATGAGGCAAGGCAAGTCTCGCGAATGCCTCACAAAAAAGTGTTGAGGCAATCGCGTAATTTGCCTCGCGTCATCCTGTGGGCATCGTCAAGAATTATTATGTTCTAGGAGAAAATAAAAAAATTGTATGACTTTATTATAAATATATTTATTTGGACATCATTAACAAAAATGGCCTTAATTCTGGCAAAGGAAATGCATCCCATTCAGTCTAGCGAATAACTCAAGAAATAATTAATGGCTAGAAAAATCTGATACCTAATTTTTATATTAGCTTGATTATGTGATACACATAATCTCCTACTCCTAATGGGTTTAGAATGTTGGTACCTTTCATAGATTGAAATGTTGTGCTTCTGCCTTAAATTAACTCGCCCATTCACCTTCGAAACTTCACATTCTAGCCTTGCTTTTTACAAGTTTATGTCCTGTGTATACATTACCTACCATACTCTCTCGCTCTACATACATAAATAGGTCTATATCATTGTACATTCTATGATATTGGATGATAAAACTATGATATAATTTTATATCATCCGTAGATGATATAAATTTATCATCCAGTCATTAAGTGTAATAAATTAAATATTATAATATTACATTGAATTTGTAATCGGATGTTATCAGCAAATACAGTTACTACTCAACGTAAAGGTGAACATATCTACAGTTATACTGTAACGAAATCCGAATACAGTATTATTAAATTAAAACTGGTTTAGTACAATACCATTATTTTAAAGGGATACCTAACATACAGATGTAACAAAAAGGTGTGATTGTAATTAAAAGGAGTAGCTTAGATTTCGGTTGTTTAGTTTAATACAAAACTTCATTATCAACTAGACTCAAAAGTACAAATTAAATATTTTTTTGCGATGAAAGACCGTGCTGCCAGATGAGGTTCAATTCAACCCTGTATCACCCCTATTAAATATGATCACATGTTTCTGTTACACCCTGTATATAGGTAATATAATGGTGACGTAACTACAGTAGTAAAGTCATATAGGAGTAAAGTACAGTGAAAACTCATGGTAGGCCCAACAGATACCAGTAACCCAAAAACAGAAATGTGGTAGTTACCTAAGAAGAAACATTTTTTTCGGGGTGGAATGACGTCAAGTAGGAGAAACCATAAAGGTATTATACTACGTAAGAGAGACGGTGACAGCTGAGAGAGCGAGATGTACATAGCGGCATCACTGTATAATAGAAAGAGATACGTGACGCGAGGCAAAAGAACCGTTTTTGGGGATTTGGAGTACTGGTAAAAATTCGGTTTCTGTGAATAATCGTGAACCTAAAGTGAAATCGTAGATAATTTTGTGAAATATACTAACACTGTTTCATTAAATTATTCACGATTTCACGTTAGATTGAGAATTATACACAGAAATCGAATTTTTACCCTGCCGAGGACTCCAAAAAATGTCCAAAAACGGTTACATTTGACAACTCATGTCACTTACTCTATTCCGTAAGGTATAATATCTTTATGGGAGAAACATTATTCCTAGGTCGCTTCACGTCTACGTCACCCACGGGAAGAAATGGCGTGGTCCATTCTAAGCCGGAACCACACGGTTCTATAAAATTTTGAAAAAATTTAGTAACTTATCAATATCAAATAACTTAAAAATTTCAAGTAAGTATTTTAAACAATGTGTAACCAATTGTGACGATAAATATATTTCAGTGTTTCAACAATTTTACAATTGGTAACTTATAAATATAAAATTAGCCGTCCCCTTATGATTTATCTTACATTAACTGAAATATATTTCTTCTCCACATTGGTCTTAAAAAATATCAATGGTGGAGTACGACCAACTCCGTCTGACTATTATTCGTCAGAGGCTTTTTCTACAAGCCTAAACTTAATAACTTTTTATGTACCTACTTAAATGGAAGAACAAAATTCATAACCCGGTTTATCTTCAACATTGGACTGGGCCATTTTAAAAATAAACATTTTATCGAAATAAACGTTCTCCCGGTCGGTTCTCTTATAGTTTCGTGTTCGTACGTCCAGTTAGGAACAAAAACATTGGTTAAATTTGGATGTTCAATTTTAAATGGTTAGAATGTTGAGATAGTTTTGAAATACTTATACAGGGTGTTAAGTTAAATGCATTACGTTTTTTACTCGTAACTTGTACAAATGTACCAAATTATAACTTTCCTTGTCCTTTTTTTTTGCGAAAGCCACCTTTTATGCAAAGACTTCTGCTTTGATGTTGTCATTGGTCTAAGTATAATGTATTCCACAAAACGATCTTTATATGGCTCTTCTCCCTGATTTAAATCAGACATTAATGTCTAAATTATTATTTCCAATACCTTGATTTTTTTTATTGTTGTCGTTAGGTCAACATAAGAAAAAAAAATTGTACCTGTATTATGTGGTATTTAAGTCGGCTATTATACTTTAACTGTACTATTTTCATACAACACAAGTCAGTCAAAAGCTTCTTTAACTTATGTATCGGTTGATAAGGAACCCCTGAAAACGCCTTCCATTTGTAATATACAGGGTGTAACAAAACACCCTAGTAATACTTAAGGGGGTGCTTCACACCATCAATCTGAACAACTTTCACTATGGAGCCATCGTCGAGAAAAAATAAAAAAAATCTGTCCTCCCATACATTTGAGTCGAGACGGTACTGCAGTTTTGTATGAAAGAGCGGTTTTTTTTTTTTGCGATTTCGATGTTGGCTCCATAGTGAAAGTTGTTCAGTTTGATGGTCTGAAGCACCCCCTTAAGTATACTAGGGTGTTTTGTTACACCCTGTATATCGCATGATACTGAAACAAAAAAAAAATTTAAAGTAAAAAAACCGGCCCAGAGCGTGTCGGACTCGCCCAAGATAGGGTTCCGTAGTCATTACATAAAAAGCTTATTCCGACAAAGCTGAAATAACTGGCTATAGCCAGGTTTATTTCGATGGTCATGCTACGAAGGCTAATTGAATTATGTACCAAAGTATTAGTAATCGAAGTGGTCATGTAAACATTGTAAAAGGACAAATAATAATTATGTTTAATAGATAGGTATAATTTATTATCATAGTGACATTATTGTTTCAGTATTATCACAGAGTACTGTAACTATGTATTATCAAACAAATGTATCCGTTTGTGCGGCGTTTATTATACCCGTTTCATTCTTATTTGTTTATTATCTCGATATTTGGAACGGTACATTTTATTGCAAAAAAGGACTTGCGTGACAGAGCTGCGTGCATAAAAGGACTGGATTTAAAAGGCCAGGTTATTTTTAGGTCATCGTCGATAAATGCAACATCGTAAACGTTAAGATCGCATTACCAACGACATTAAAATAAAATACATTCTCTAAATAATGGAAACCTTTAATTTAACCAATGCAATGTATACCTACACCAAGAACATTTTATACAGGGTGGAAAGTTAAGATGGGGCACAAAGAGCAGCTACCAAAAGCATTATACAGCTACGAGGGGCACACTGAAAGTTTCAAGACAATAAAAAGTGTATAGAAGTAGGAGGTTGGGAATACTTTTAATATTTTTAGAAGTGGCCTCCATTCCATTTTATGTATCGTCCCTAAAAAAATAAGTAGTTAAATTATGGGGTATTCATCTAGTACAAAGCCTACGCCTTAATATTCGTGTAGGATCTTTTGCACTTGACTCATATCAATGCTGAAGCTTGCCTGAATCTGCTGGTAGGTCACTCTCATATTAGCCTCTCTCATGAGCTGCACAGCATTGGCGTTTTGTTCAGTTGTCGCCGTTGAACGACATCTCCCAGGTAGATCATCACTGAGATTACTCCGATCATGCCTAAACTCATTTAACCAGTTGTAAACAAGTGTCAAGGGACAGGGCTTCATCATGAAATACCAATCGAAGTTTATCATTAACATTGTTATGGAATAGGAACACGACGAAAATCGTAATAAATTGGGGAGAAAACATTTTTCCCTGCTAAATTCGTTTTGCCTCGCGACACGCACTTTTCAAATTGCCGCCAAATCGTTAAAACAAATGACAATCGAATAAAATTTTCGGCTATAGGTTGATAAAGAGTTTCTTATTCGTAATTAAAATAATTTTTTCATTGGCATTGTCACTAACTGGTCCATTCTTGAAACTTTCAGTGTCGCCCTCGTACAACTACTACTTTTGTTCTTAGTTGTTCTCACTTTTTCCTTTTATTATAAGTTGTTTGAAATATTTTAGATGTTAAGTTTAACTATGGCATGTGTTATATATAACTTTTTAGTGGTTAAATAAATTAATTTAATTTAATTTGATTTAATTAACAAGAAAACGTTCTTAGGAAGTTAGGAGACTAACTTTTGGCAAAGAATATATATAGGGTGTAAGTGACAGCCTAGCGAATACTGAAACAGTGAACTACGACCATCAAACTGAACAACTTTCACTATGGATCCTACCTCAGGATACGCGAAAAAAAATCAGCTGTCCCATACAAAACTGCTGTACCTACTCGACTCAAATGTATGGGACAGCTGATTTTTTTTCGCGTCTCCTGAGGTAGGCTCCATAGTGAAAGTTGTTCAGTTTGATGGTCTGAGTTCACCGTTTCAGTATTTGCTAGGCTGTCACTTATACCCTGTATACTAACGTAAACTTTTGGAGCATTTTACTTCTGCATTCACAGATTTTGAAAAAAATATACAGTCATCGAGAAAAACTGCAATTTTCAAAAATCGGGGCGGTATCTCGCTGTATCTTCGACCCCATCTTCGTCCTGAGGACTAGATAGAGGACATGGTACAATAATATACTGCGCCTGGTATTCTCTTCCGACCACGGGACTGACCACGTGACTGACACAAGCCTACGTCATCATACCCTTTTACCATGTTTAGCGGCCATTTTTTGTGACGTAGGCTTGTGTCACTCTGGGAATAGAAGACCTTGTTTTTTTAGACTATGATAGAGGACAAGAGCAAACCCATCCTTAATAAAAAAAAATCTTTTTTCCATCGCATTCGATCCTAGTACCGAGGTCGAGGTATTAGACCTCTCAGAAATTCAAAATTTAATTCCTATACATTTAGGTAGTAGGGAAATAGCAAAATCATTGTGTTGTGATTTTGTAAACACTTTCCAAATTTATAGGGAATGTTCAGTTTCATTTATGTCCATATTTGGTTCTAATTCTAATAGATGCGTATGTAAAATACATGAGCTGTAATATTATTTTCAACTTTTTAGTTTTTAGGTCGCGTCGGTAGTAAGGGTTCCCCACATAACCGCGACGTCGCATCGCATCGCAAATATCTGCCAACGCTCGATGACTTATTACGATGACATATGAATGATTAATGCACGCAGCGCATATCGCTGATATTTGCGATGTGATACGACGTCGCAGTTATGTGTGGGCACAGTAAGTTATTAGTCCCTATCTTCTAGCCATCTCTGACTGAATCATAGCGATGGACAACTGATAATTATCTATTGTTGCTATAACGTCCTTGCGTATTGACAGCTGTGTTGTAGGTAATTCAACAAACTCAGGTCCATCTATCATTTCAAAACTTAATAAACTATTCAAATGAGGACTCACCCTAGCAAAATGACGCAGAATCCAGTTACAGGGCAAGTGAAGACATAAATTGCTCCAGAATCTTGTTATTGTATACGCGTAGAGGATATTAAGAATCATCATCATCATCTCAGCCGGTGGACGTCCACTGCTGGACATAAGCCTCCCCCAAGGATCGCCATAACGACCGGTCCTGCGCTGCCCTCATCCAACGTTTTCCCGCCGCCGATATTAAGATCTTATCCGAGGAAAATAATAGGCATCATAAACCCTCGACGGCGCACATCGGAGATATATTCTTCGAGACATCGTCCTTTGTTATTTTGAACATATTGGTGGCCCCATTTGTTTTTTTATGCAACGATATTAGTGCACCTGGAAAAAATTTTTTATTATACAGGGTGTTAGCGTAAACAGTTGCATTACTTTAAGGGGTGATTTAGTACCCATGATACTGAACAACTTTCCCTTCTTCTTCTTATCGTGTGGGCAGAGCCCTGGTGTCAGATATTTTTCAGACCGCCTTACGGCCTCTGACTTGGTTTTTATGTAACGATTACTACCACCAGAGATAGTAGCCGGGACCAACGGCTAAACGTGCCATCCGAAGCACGGAATCATTTTTCTTTCCAGACAATCAGATGATTGAGCCTGCAATGTCCTAACCAACTCAGAGACTTGGTTTTTATGTAACGATTACTACCACCAGAGATAGTAGCCGGGACCAACGGCTAAACGTGCCATCCGAAGCACGGAATCATTTTTCTTTCCAGACAATCAGATGATTGAGCCTGCAATGTCCTAACCAACTGGGGAAAACGCACAAAGTGACATATCACTAGGTGTCTCCCGTGGGAATCGAACCCACGACCTCCGTGTCGAGAGCCCAATGCTCTTAACCATTTGACCACGGAGGCAGTACAATCGGCTGATCGGACATTTGTATGAAAAGTCGAAAAAAAAATGCGAATTTCCTATAGTTTTCTATGGGAAAGTAGTTCAGTATCATGGGTACAATCACCCCATAAAGTAATCCAACTGTTTAGCCTAACACCCTGAATACATAAGCTCATAACATTTTACCAAGGGGGTAGGCAGAAAATGGGTCGTCTCACGCTTTAATTCTGAGACATATTCCTTTTGTCTTATCATCATCTCAGCCGATGGACGTCCACTGCTGGACATATCACTATTCATATATTTCCGTCCGTCTTCATATAGTTCTTATCCGTGTAGCGAAATACTGGACCGGAAAAATTTTAAATGGCTTGCCATCGACTCGATAGAAGAGAAGGGAAACACAAACATCCTTATGATTCGATCGATCGCACCAAGATCTTGTGATACGATCAAATAAATTAAAATTGAGCCGACAGGACCGGACTGTGCGATCGAACCACATGACCCGAAGGGGTTAGACGTCACACATAATATTTATGAAAATTGACATTAAATCGAAGATTATCAAGTTAGCAAAATGTAGCCTATAGTATATACATATTATTATGATGCCGTTATCTCTGTACGAGTTTATCACAACAAAACAAATTTTAACACAGTTTTAACAAGACGAACATACGAACGCGACGAGCATGACCACATAGGTATATTTTAGACTAGGTATCTACATCCTTTCAATTAAATTATCATTAGGTATCATGCCTAATAAACTAATAGGTAAATAAAAAATAATTTACCTATGAAATAGTTGTCATAAATTCCAAATATGTGTCGAACGAAGTCATCCTGAAAAAAAATTATTCATTGTAATATTTTGTTTTGTAAAATCCTGACAAAAAATTACAAACACGATGTCCAACAATGAAATTGCTATATGGATGCTTGCATTAGATGATTTTAAAATTAACTTTCAAAACCCGGCTTCAGAATAGATTAGGGCCCGGCTGGTATCTACCTAAGCAAAGCGAAACGGAGCAATGTAAAATCAACCAATCGAGTTTCCTCACTTGATAGAATCAAGCTATTTATTGGTTGATTTTACACATCTCTACAACGGCCTTAACAGTGGCCGGTGACGCTCAGGGTCGTTAGGGAGCTGGTGGGTCACCAATAGGTTAAAGCAAAAACATTAAAAAGAAGCATTTTCCATCCAGAAATAGCATAAAACACTCACTAATTAATGATGCTACCTAAAAGATCTGTTGTCCTCAGTAGTGATGTCAGTCGAATAGCACCAGGCGCGGTAGTGTATATTTTCTTTGACCTGAGGTGCGATTTTTGAAAATCATACGAGCGACTTGGCAGTAGAAAATGTCAAAATTACTATGGAGATTATGCATCTTTCTACTGCCAAGTCGCTCGTATGATTTTCAAAAATCGCACTTCAGGGGCCGGTAAATAGCACGATCTTAGGTAGACCGAAGACTTAAAATCACGGAGAAAGACGGGGACTAAGCAGTATCAAGTCACGAAACTTATAAGCGTGGTTTTTGATCAAGTGGCCTATTTCATAAGCATGACAATAGTAAGTAAGTAAAAATTACTAGTCATAGTCATTGTCGATAGTAATTTTTACAATGACAATTACTTTTATTGTCATTGTAAAAATTACTATTGTCATAGTCATTACCTGAAATCATACCCTGATGTACCCTACATTGCTAGTTACTTATGGCGTTAAACAACACGCGTCCTAACATTCTCATTAATGTATCTCAAATTGTCATTGTAAATTACAATTTTCATATTTATGAAACAGGTCCCAGGTTATTCAGGAAACCCTACTCGGAGATAAAGTTGTGGGAACAGTGCAGTGGTAAACAAATAACCGTAGATAAAGTGCGTGCATTTAAATGGAGGACATGCGTGAGGTGTGAGGTGTATTAAGATCATAAATAACGTTTTAGCTTACCTATGTTTAAAATTAAGTAATTTCAAACGATATAGGTAATGTGTTGAAATCATCTGGGACTGTCGTCGACTGTAGCATGAAATAAATAAAAACTAAACGAATGTTATTCAAGGAAGTATTTCAAAACACAAAGATTCAAATTTGTGCAGAGGGCAATCAACCCACCAAACTGGTTTACATAACATGAACTGCCTTTCCAATCTTGTTTACAAAAAGAGAAATAAACCTGAATATTTTTTTACAACCACTTAATACAGAGTGTCCCTTTAACGGTCGATAAAAAATATTGGACTGTGGAAACCTAAAAACAATTAAAGGTAACAAACAAGAACTCTTCGTTGCAATGATGAATAACATATTGCTTATCTTTCTTAATATGCTGAAAGTTTTTAGGGGATGATCAGACCATCAAATTGGGACCAAAATCGAAATCGCGAAAAAGAAATCAGCTGTCCCATACATTTGGGTCCACCAGGTTTGCAATTTTGTATGGGACCGCAGAGTTTTTTTTTTCGATTTCGGTGTTGGTTCCATCGAGAATGTTGTTCAGTTTGATGGTCTGATCGTCCCCTAAAAAACCCGTCAGCATATTAAGAGGGCTATCGGAGTTCAGTGGCGCCCTCGTCACAATAATAAAGATTTCTCAATAAAGAAAGCCTAAATTAAAAAAAAAGTGCTCAACAGATAAACTACAAAAGCCTTCAAGCCATTGTTATACAATACTTTTATAGGTTCTAAACATTCCATAGATAATTTCGAATAAAAACAAAAGCGCCTAATATAGGTAATATCGATTGATATACTTAGTTGATTTCGACGAAAACCTTTGAAGTTACAAGTCAAGTATGCAAGATATAATTTAAATGTGCGCGCTTAACACAAATGCACTCTCTCGTCCTCACTACTAGTTACTGAATCTGATGGAATGGGAAACCACTTCAATCAGAGGTAGGGTCGCATGCAGCGATTCTAACTGGTAGCCCGACATTATGGGCACAGATAATATAATACTATACTAGTAGCATAGAGTAATAGTAGTATGAAGTGCGATTTTTGAATCTCATTTGCTGAGTTCAGCAGTTGAAAATGTCGCAATTACTGTGGAGATACGCATCTTTCTACTGCTGATTTGACTTTCAAAAATCATACTTCAGGAGTGCGATTTTTGAAAGTCAAATCAGCAGTAGAAAGATGCGTATCTCTACAGTAATTTTGACATTTTCAACTGCTGAACTCAACGAATGAGATTCAAAAACCGCACTCCTTTTATGACACCAATCTGGGTTGGTGCTATTCAATCTAACACCACACAACAGGTGCGCTTGAAACTCTTATGAAGGTGTGCATACTTATAGGCACTTAAGAGTAAGTACACACGACACATCAAGCTATACAAATTACAAGACCAACATAAGTTCAGGTTATTTATTATTTATTTTATTTATTTTATTTCTTTAGGATCGCCGACAAGGTGAACACAATATTAATCACAAATACATAGACAGACAAAAGGCGTGGCAAAGGTTCAGTAAGCTTATGTTCGTTTCTCATAGCTTGATGTGTCGCCGTGTGTAATTTACCTACATGCAATATTTCATTTTGTATAAATCAATACCTAGTAAGAAGTAACACAGAAATTATATGAAAAATCTAATTTATTTACCTAAAAACCTTATAATTAGTTTATTAGGAAAACTGACTTATGTGAAAACGATTTCTGTAATAAATAAATGTTACCAAGTGTTGGCAAATTTACAAGGACTTAACCTACCGAGCCTATTGTTCTACCCCCAATCGTATTTTTTTTATTTCTAAGCAATTAAAAAACATTTCCAGAAAACAAGAACGAACGTCACATCGTAGTCCTGATTGGCTTTCAATTTATCGAAACATTATCGTTAAAACCGCCAAAACTGAGCACTTTTGGTGGTTTTAAAGATTATACTACAAACATTAGAAAAACAAATACAGTGACCTGATAAATTGAAAATCAGCAATGACTACAATGTGACATTCTTGTTTTATGGAAATATTGTTTAATTGTTAAGAAACAAATAAAATACGATTGAGGGCAGCACAATAGGCTCGGTGCAGCCTTAAGGCACCTTATGATGATAGTTTGCAGATGGTAGTAGTGAAATATAATTTTCTTACCCAACAATGGCCAAACCACCAGCGGCTTCCTTCCATGAGTATCTGACCAGACTCCTAGAAAGAATGATAAAATAGCCGGCCCAACAGACTCTAAAATCATTTTTACAGTTGTGATGAATGTTGCATATTTCTGTACATTTGTCTCCAAATCACTGGTGCCATTTGTTTTTTCGGGGTTGAGGAAGAACCTGCATTCATCCTCTGTGTGGTTCAATGCGTGGACACATGTACGATACAATATAATGTTGCTAATAGCAGCCCCTGAAAAGCAAGATTTTCATAAGTTATACCTATTGTCTGAAAGGTCATTGGGCGAAATCTGTCCCAGCTAACTAAAGTTTTCCTACAGATTCAAATTGGTTTTAAAATGTTTAGTCACATTCAATTTTATGTAATTATTTATTTTTTAAACCATGGGAAAATGTACTATAATACTAAAATGTACGAAAATGTCGAAAAATTTACAAAATGTACGAAAATGTACAAAATTACAAAATGTACTAAAATGTACTAAAATATACAAAATGTACGAAAATGTATTAAATGAACGAAAATGTAAAAAATGTACCAAAATCCTACTAATATTATAAACGAGAAAGTTTGTATGGAAGGATGGATGTTTGTTACTCTTTCACACTAAAACGGCTGGACCGATTTCGATGAAACTTGGCATATAGATAGTTCATAGCCCAGAATAACACATAGGCTACATATTATTATGTGTCCATGCAGACGGAGTCGCGGGCAAAAGCTAGTATTACATTTTTCTTTATTAGTTTTTGGCCTGAATCCCATGGTCTACATTAATGCGATATATGTATTCATGAACTAGAGACATTTATCTAAACATCCCATACCTTTTTTTTTCTGTAGGTCGTGGGTATAGGTTTCCTACTAAGGTGCCCAGTGACCTTTCTTAAATAAAGTCGAAAAAGTTTAATAAAGACAGTGCAAGATACTTTGAAAACAGTTTCAATAAATCCAGAAAATAATGTCTTTGTGAGTGAATAAGGGCCTAATTATATTCAGCGGCGCTGACCATTTTGTATGTGATCATCTGATCAGTCAAGGGGCTCCGTCGCTGCTAAAATAATGTACTAACCCCATGTATGTGGGGGTATTTTCGGATATACCTAGGTGTGAAGAATCTAAAACAAATTTTGGACCTCTCCATTTGGACCACCTTGTACTATACAAATCATTTATGTAAAAAATTATACAGATCATTTATAACAACTGCTCTTAGATGGGTGAATCTAAAATTACCATCCTGTATAGTAAAGACATATATTATTCATTACACATACACCATATACAGGGTGTACATAAACTAAAATGCTCAAAAACCTTCACTATAAGACCAACATTGAAATCGCAAACATAAAATCTCCTGTTTCATACATTTGGGTCCAGAAGCCATCTGAATTTTCTATGAAACAACCAATTCGTTAAAGTTGCTTGCACTCTCTTAAGTTTAAGGGGTGCTTCAGACCAACAAACTAAAATATACTTTATAGTATAAGAGATAAGTGTACTTTTTGCAACCATCAGCAGCAAGGCTGATTCAGTGTTTATGGGGTGTAGAGCATCTCTGTGATGGGGATGGACCAGGTCTGCCTGCATAACTCCAGTCGGTTTAGGAGTTACAGATGATTAAAGGTCTGTAAAAAATTAACGGTCAGCTGCACGGCTGATCTAATGATATTGTTGTAGTATGCACTGTAGCTAAGTGAAAAATACAAAAACTGTCAAGTTCTGTCAGTCGGTTTAGGAGATACACCCAGTCAAAGTTCCGACCTTTGAACGCCTGTATCTCCTAAACCGACTGATGAACCATACCAGTTTTTGTACTGTTCACATAGCTACAGTGCATACTACAACAATAACATACGATCAGCCTTGCAGCTGTACATAAATTTTTTACAGACCTTTGATCATCAGTAACTCCTAAACCGACTGGAGTTATGCAGGCAGACCTGGTCCATCCCATCACAGAAAAGCTCTAAACCCCATAAACACTGAATCAGCGTTGCTGCTGATGGTTGCAAAAAGTACACTTATCTCTCGGAATATTAGGGCCTTAAGTATGGTAGGTAACACATTTATGATAACACCAATCAGATATGTTACTAGCGTGCACAAAGTGAAGACTTAAAAAACGACCCATTTGGGACTTCTTTCAATAATCCGCGTCAAGCAATGCTACGAGCGAGACGGCTGTGGCGCGGCACAATTATACGGCTCTTCTATAAAGGTTACACTCTTTTGTATAACACCCTATATTATAAATAGCATCTACGGAGTAACTGTTTATCATTTATAAATTCATTTACAGAGTAGTGGCACTTATCCAATAACTGAATGATGTTACAATGACTAATCAAAAACTTACATAAATTATCTAACAAAGACTTACATTTCATTTGTATAATTACTTAATTGTTAGGCTACATAAATGCATAATTTATACTTCTATTTTATATTTCTAATATAAACTATTTTATTTTTCCTGAAGAATTGAAAATGAAATATTTGATGAGAAAAATAAAATTATAATTAAAACATACCTGAAAGGGAAACACTCAACAATGTAAGAAACAGGGGCACTTCCATTGTTACACCATAAGATTTACCGGGTAGCTCACTAATAACATGAACATTTGGGCTGGTTTCTGAAAGCTCTTCTTCATTTTCAGGATTATTCATTGTAAATTACTAAAACAAACTAAATATTCAAGCGCAAAACAATTCAGGGTCGCAGCGCAGGTAGGTTATCATTGACGCAAGGTATGTTCTTTATTATTTTATTCACTGGTTATTGTAATGCAGCACGCAACTTTAATACGTTTTTTATTTCACTAGTCTACAAGGCACTACGTTCATAATAAAACTGAGCTCGAAACATTAGGTGCCTAGGTAGTTCAAATCAAAACTGAGAGGAAGAAGAAATCGAAAACAAATCGAAATCAGCTGGCTGTGGCGGTCAACTCAACTGTCAACAGAACTGACCAATTAAAAGTCCAAGTTTATTTTTTTTATCGGCTCTGGATTCTTGGAAACACTGACAGGTCTAACCAACTCTACCAATCGATTATGAACAAAATACAATCGAGAATTTTTTGAATGTAAAACCGGTTTTTCGCGTCACTAAGTAGATATAGGTGTAGTTATCTTTGGTAGGATCGGCAATGATTGGTGACGACCCGGTTGGTGTAATGGTTACCACGCCGGACTGCCAAACCAGGGTCCTGGGTTCGAATCCCGGTTTGGTCATGGATGTTTATATGTTTGTGCCGTTGTTGTATGGTTTCCATAATAAACAGCCTATAAATAGTGCTTTCTTGGGATCATTACAATGTATGTGCCTGTGAGCGTTATTTATTTATTAATGATAACGGGCGTAAGCGAAAAGTTTTTAATCTAAGGGGCGGGGTACCAATAAGAAAGAGAAAAAGCATGCGATGGTTTGTAGGTAGGTACCTCAGAGCATAGTGTAAATAAAAAATAAATAAGTGATGAAGCTCAGCGGTCGCGGCGGCGGGTTTATGCCCGCGCGGCGCGGTGTACGGGGGCGTACCTTTACTACATACATACATATGCTCACGCCTATGATGTCCCACTACTGGGGTAGGCAGAGACAACAGATCACCACATGCTACGATTCTGACACACATCTCTCGCCTCCTCAACATCCATAAGTCTCTTCATACAAGCTCGTCGGTTCCGGGTACCTTTACTAAGTGTCAAGGGCGGATCCAGGGGGGGGGCCCAGGGGGCCATGGCCCCCCCCACGGACCTCTGCGGATTGCATTGAATTTCGAGGCTGAGTAATGACGGCACTTTACTAGGGCATAGATTGATTGAGCTATGTCCATAACCAATTCGTAGAGCGGAGAAAATTAGAACTCGCTTTGCTCGCTCTATGTTTCTGTTTTAATTATTGTACCTCTGTAGGTACAATAATTAAAACAAGGCTGTGGTCAGAAATCTTTAGGATTATACACATAATATAATCCTAAAGATTTAACAGCAAACCGGGGAACACGCCCCGGGCGGCAGGTTTAGGGGGCGCCAAAATCAAGATGGAAAAAAAATATTGCATCGACTTGAGAATTTTGCAAAAAAATCTCGTGCTCGCTTCGCTCGCTCCTGATTTCAGACATCTCATTATATTGCAGTGACGAAATCTCGAGCTTGTTTCGCTCGCTCTTGGTTTAAGATCGTATTGCAGTCATCCCATTATATTGCAGTGAAATCTCGAGCTCGCTTCGCTCGCTCTTGCTTTTAGATCTCATTATATTTCAGTGAAATATCGAGCTCGCTTCGCTCGCTCTTAGTTTTTTGTTGTATTGAAAATACCTATCGCAGAATTCGATCATATTGCGAATTTCTGACTCGACCTAATCATATTGCAGGAAAATCTCGAGCTCGCTTCGGTCGCTCTTGGTTTTAGATCTCATTGCAGTCATCTCATTACATTGCAGTGAAATCTCGAGCTCGCTTCGCTCGCTCTCGGTTTAAGATCGTATTGCAGTCGTCTCATTATATTGCAGTGAAATCTTGAGCTCGCTTCGCTCGCTCTTGCTTTTAGATCTTATTGCAGTCATCTCATAATATTTCAGTGAAATATCGAGCTCGCTTCGCTCGCTCTTTGTTTTTTTGTTGTATTGAAATTACCTATCGCAGAATTCGATCATATTGCGAATTTCTGACTCGACCTAATCATATTGCAGTAAAATCTCGAGCTCGCTTCGCTCGCTTTTGGTTTTAGATCTCATTGCAGTCATCTCATTATATTGCAGTGACGAAATCTGAGCTTGCTTCGCTCGCTCTCGGTTTAACAGCAATCGTATTGCAGTCGTCTCATTATATTGCAGTGAAATCTCGAGCTCGCTTCGCTCGCTCTTGCCTTTAGATCTTATTGCAGTCATCTCATTATATTTCAGTGAAATATTGAGCTCGCTTCGCTCGCTCTTGGTTTTTTTGTTGTATTGAAATTACCTATCGCAGAATTCGATCATGTTGCGAATTTCTGACTCGACGTAATCATATTGCAGTAAAATCTCGAGCTCGCTTCGCTCGCTCTATGTTAAACGTTTTATTGCAACCACTCAACATGGACCTGACCTCTCTAAGAAAAAATTATCGCTACACTCTTGTAGAGGAGGCCCAGCGCCAATCTCATGATTTGCCCCGCCTCGGAAAAATCGTAGATCCGGGGCTGATTGTTTTAGTTTTCTATGTATGTCTCACAACTCGTACTCGTACAAGACGTCTCAGGTCTGTGTCTCTAACTAAATTTTTTTTTATCCTAATACGTGGCCTGAGTAGGCCGAGGGCCCCCCCCAAGATGAAATCCTGGATCCGCCCTTGCTAAGTGTAAATAAAATAAGTGATGAAGCTCAGCGGTCGCGGCGTGATGGCGGGGTACGGGCATACCTTAACTCAATTCGCTGTTAGGGTACGCGCGTAGGCAGCGTGGGCCGGGAAGCACTCCTCCCGGCCGGCCCCCGCACGATTATCCTGCCGCGACCGCTGAGCTTCACCCTCAGAGGAAGGATCTCTTTATTCTTTAGGTATAATCTCTATGGCTTCACCACTAGTTCTTTAAACTATGCTCAGAGGAAGGATCTCTTTATTCTATCTAGCTCTCACAAGCATAGGTAAAAAGTACCTACCTTTGGTATAATCTCTTTGATATACCTAAACAGGTACCTAAAGACACTGGAGTGCGATTTTTTAATCTCATTCGCTGAGTTCAGCAGTTGAAAATGTCAAAATTACTGTGGAGATATTTATATATAAATCTATGGGAGATATGCATCTTTTTACTGCTGATTTGATTTTCAAAAATCATACTTCAGGAGTGCGATTTTTGAAAGTCAAATCAGCAGTAGAAAGATGCATATCTCCACAGTAATTTTGACATTTTCAACTGCTGAACTCAGCGAATGAGATTCAAAAATCGCACTCCTGATCCCTTTTTACATATGCTAGTGAGCTGTTAGCTGTATCGTAGTTTAATTTCACGTTCGCTACATTGTTCCTCTACACCAAGGAACATATGTACTCTCTACCTAGAGGTACAAAGTGCAGAGCACAGAATGTTCTTGGTGTCTACACCAAGAACATTCTGTGCTCTGCACTTTGTACTCTTATTAGATTTAACCTACATTTAACTGCTAAAAGATCTGCCACGCTTTTTCTTTTCAAATTAACCAATACTTTCACTAAATAAAACTTACAAAAAAAAATAGTAGGTATTAATATACAAATATATTTATTTAGAGCATGATGTATTACAAAAATGACGTAGGAACGTTTATAAATAACAGCTGTAATTTTTTAAATAAAATAACAATAGAATACCTAGGTACCTACCTACTTAAATTTACGTAGGTAGGTGGTAGGTATAGGCTTTGGTATAATATTTTATAATTATTATTCATTTTATTCTCCATAAAAATCTTAACTGCAGTGTAGTTATTAGTAACTTATACAAATACATCATGTGATGAGTCGAAGTACCTATATTTTTTATTAAATACAAAAAACAAATTTTAATTATATTTTTAAGCAAGTATATTTTTTCTGAGAAGGCACGTTTTAGGTTACTTTATCACAATAATATCACTAGAGGTATTACAAATACAACATATTCAACAAACCTATATACAGGAGTGCGATTTTTGAAACTCATTCGGTGAGTTCAGCCGTTGTAAATGTCAAAATAACTACGGAGATACGCATCTTTCTATTTCTGATTTGACTTTCAAAAATCGCACTCCTGAGCTATGATTTTTGAAAGTCAAATCAGAATTAGAAAGATGCATATCTCCAAAGTTATTTTAACATTTACAACTGCTGAACTCAGCGAATGAGATTCAAAATCGCACTCCAGGGTTCTTTTTTAAGGATCAAGAGTGCGATTTTTGAATCTCATTCGCTGAGTTCAGCAATTGAAAATGTCAAAATTACTGTGGAGATATGCATCTTTCTACTACTGATTTGACTTTCAAAAATCATTCTTCAGGAGTGCGATTTTTTAATGTCAAATCAGCAGTAGAAAGACGCGTATCTCCATAGTAATTTTGACATTTTCAACAGCAGAACTCAGCGAATGAGATTCAAAAATCGCACTCCTGACTATCAAACTAAACAACTTTCTCTATGGGAAAGCTATGGGACCATAATCGAAATCGCGAGAAAAAATATGAGCTGATTGAGTAGGTTTGCAGATGTTGGTGCCATAGAGAAAGTCAGATCATCTCCTTAAAAAAGTGTACGTACTTCATAGCCGAAGAATTTTTCGCTTAAATACGTACTTACATATTAAGAAGGACCCTATACAGGGTGTAACTAAACACCCTAGTAATACTTAAGGGGATGGTTAAGACCATCAAACTGAACAACTTTCACGATGGAGCCAAACATCGAGAAAAAATAAAAACAACGGGTTGCACTCCGGGAGTGCCGGCAGAAGTGAAAACTATGAAATCTTACGTCTTACGGTCACATGACGTCACGGTCCTGACGCGAGTTTAACATTTTTTTCCCATCCCAAAATCTTACGTCTTACGAATTTTCGATCCGGTCACGTGACGTCACGGTCCTGACGCGTGTTTAAAATTTTTTACCCATCCCAAAAAGTGCACAACGCCGCTAAATAAGTTTTCACTTCAAAATTAAATTTTAGTCGAGTTGGTTTGGCTTGGACTGCATTTCTGTATGGGACAGATTTTTTATTTTTTCTCGATGTTTGCTCCATAGTGAAAGTTGTTCAGTTTGATGGTCTGAACCATAGATATATTATAGGGTAGATAAATATTATGAAGCAAGACATAACAACAATACTTGCCATCTATTCACACTTATGACAACCGCCCATTAGAATAAGTGAAATGTCAATAGTAAACAGATACCGTCTTGAACCATTTTGTCACTAGACATCCAGCTGGAAGACTCCGCTATTTCCTTACGTTAAGAACGACTTTTGCTTGAATTTGCTTAAAAAGTGGTGCCATTTGTGTAACTGATATTGCCGGTCTTTAGTTTATACGTCTATGGTCTGAACTGATTCACCCCCTTAAGTATTACTAGGGTGTTTTGTTACACCCCGTAGTTATAAGGTGCGAGTAACACTTATAATTGTTTGTAAAGGTTCTTAACATCATTTTCATATGAATATTTGTACCCGAGTCATGGATGTTTGTATCTATATTATGTATTCTATATCGTTGTCTAGTCATCATAATACAAGTCCAGGCTAGATTCTGGTACTTTAAATGTGGCTAGATAATTTGTGTGACATTGTCCAAGATATTTATTATTATTATTTTTTATTTTATTTTATTCTTTATATTGCTTTTGTGTAGTTACTACTTCTAAGAACATACATTTATGTTAGGGGGCGTCCACGTCTGGCGAATGTGCCGCCCGCAAGCTGCGCAGGAGCGGCGCACGAGCATGAAAGCTCTTACAGACTAGCGACACTTTGCGGTCGCCGTGGGTCGCGCGACCCACGGCAACCGTTAAGTCTAAGAGCGCGACCCGCTGCGACCGCAAAGTGTCGCTCGTCTGCAAGAGCCCTTAAGGGGCGTCCGCCCGGTTTTGAGTAACTTTGTAACCATTTTATACATTAACTATGGCACTTTTTAAGCAGTAAACAAGAAGTGATGTGGTTTTTCTCGAAATCTATTTTAATTAATAAAACTGAAGAAAAACGAATCCAAAGTCACCACTTTTTTTCCAGTTGTAACCGTTTTACTCTTACATTGTTGATCAGAAGAATATGAAAATTTACAAAATTCTTCACAATACAATATATAATGATGTGGGTTTCTTATTTTTTGAAAATTCATAAAAAATCATACAGGTTTTCAAAGAAAACGGAAAATTCCGACCGGCGCCACGCAATTGAAGCGAGATGGCTAATTGCAAAAGTTTGCTTGTAAGAAAGAGAGCCTTGCAAATGGGAGGAGTGGCCTTAAAATACACGCGTGCAAGTCGCGCACCGGCACCGTTCGCGAGCAGCGCATTCGCGGCGCATTCGCCAGGTGTGGACGCAACCTTAGCGCTCTTACAGACGAGCGACACTTTGCGATCGCCGTTGGTCGCAGAGAGGCGCGCTCATAGAGTTTGCGGTCGCCGAGAGTCGCGCGACCGCAAAGTGTCGCTCGTCTGTAAGAGCGCTTAGACTTCTCTTACAAATCCTTACCAATCCTGTAACAACACCTTTTTCAGTGCAAATAAATATTATCTTATCTTATCTTACTTCAGAGATGTAGTGTTTTTTTTTGCTCTCGACGCAAATTGCCCTAATTTGTCTGCGATTAGATTAACTCGTCCCACTCACCTATGACTAAGAATCTTTACTTTAAAGTTTGTGCTCTGTGTATCTATGTGTCATATGACATATCTCTCTATTACATACCTGGGCCTATAGTCAAAGTAAAATTTCTATTGGCGTAGACGCTAGTAGAAATAACAGAATGTATGGATTTGACATTGGCGATCGAAACATTTTGACGTTAGCTTTCGTCACCATACGTCAAGTCCATACATTTTTTAAGGTGGCGGTTGACAGGCGACCGCACGCCGCACGCCGCAGCAGCATGTCGCGACGACACTACTGGTTTGTATGTATTTCTATGAAATACCCTGCGCAGCTCGCGACATTGCGGTCGGCGACACTGCGGTGTGCAGTCGAGCTTCACTGTCGCTCGACCGCAGACCAGTAGTGTCGCCGAGTGCGCGAATTCATAACCGCAGCGACGTGTCGCGGCGACAGTGCGGTAGCGACACTGTCGCGACCGCACGCTGCAATGCGGTCGGCTACCAATTTGCTCCTTTATGTTGTCTACTGTCGTTAGCGCTAATCGAAAGTACATTGTCTAGGGGCCCTGGAGTGCGATTTTTGAAACTCATTCTTTGAACTCAGCAGTTGAAAATGTCTTTATGACTGTGGAGACGTACATCTTTCTACTGCTGCTGATTTGACATAAAAAAATCATACTCCAGGAGTGCGATTTTTGAAAGTCAAATCATCAGTAGAAAGATGCGTAGTTATCTCCGTACATTTTCAACTGCTGAGTTCAACGTATGAGATTTATAAAACGCACTCCAGCATAAATAATTTTACATACATTCATTTAATGAATGAAATAATTACTGCATCTGCATCTTTGTTATCTGATTTTATCAGCAAATACTTACGGTTACTTAACTTAAAGAAAATATAATATATCTATAACAGTTATACTGTATTTTCAAATTATAAATATTAAAACTGGTTTTGTATAAATACCGTTATTTTGATAGGATACGGTTTACCTAAAAAAATACAGAGTGTAACGGAAATGTGTGGTCAATTGGTCATATTTAAAGGGCTCATTACAACACTGCAATATCCACTCGACTCAAATGTATAAACGACAATTTTTTTTTTCGATTAAATTTTTGTTCAGTTTGACGGTCTAAACCACCTTATTAGAATATGACACCACTATTCTCTTTCACCCTGTATACCCTGTATGTGTGTTTGTAGACAATTTAATAGGGACTCGCCTTGCGGTAGCATTTCCCCTCTGCCACGGTATTAGATCAAATAATCTTGCGCATTTACACCCAATTTTATACCTTATCACTAAACGAGACAGCCTACAATAGCGAAACAATAATTTTGAACATAGAACGTTTGGGGTTCACACGAGTTTACTTTTCATGATTTTTAACATTCAAAATTAGAATCAAAACTTATGGGGAATAAAATCCAATGTTGCGGATTTCATGTTACCTCGCCGTTTCTTAGTATAATGACACGCGTAACTCGTCCCTATTAAAGTCTAAGTGTATATTTCACTAATACAATGTGTAGAAATCACCATACGTATTTCACACTCTCCTTTTCAATTTTTGTTTCTAATAAGTATGAAGCAGGCAGTGAATTGTATGGTACACTGAATAGTCAGTTTACTACAAAGTCACATATTTTTACATACATTTTATTTTACTTTAAAACCTAAATAAGTATGTAAAATTCCGACCAAAAATCATGAAAAACTCATGTAAAATTGAGACTGAAAAGATATTTTCTTATTACTTACTAACGTTTACATTTGCACGGTTTTAACATTTACCCTAATAGCCTAATTTAATGTCTACATGATTTTTCCAATTCCCTGAAATATTTTGGTTCAGTATGAGATCATTAGGATCAATAAGGTAAAATTTTAAGTACCTACCCTACCTGTATTGTAGTATTTAATTTAGCTATTATATGTTAAAACTGTGCCCTCGTATAGCTAGTCGGTTAAAAGCTTGTTTAAATATCCATCGGTCGATATGGAATCGCTGAAGACGCCTTCCATCTGTAATATTGCACGATTCTGAAACAAAAAATTATTATAAAATACAGGATTACTTCGGAGACAGTGCGCATTTTTCTTCCATGCAATCAGTATCGTTAATAGAACACATTAAAGGGAAAAACAAATACTACAACGTGTTAATGAATTAGCGCAAAACCTCATACACCCCAACAGATTTATAACAAAATAATTTTCTTTTTTTTTTCTTTTTTTAGATTAAAACAATAATTTCATTATTTTTATAATAAAAATTTAAAGTTATTCGCATTTTAAGTTTAGAGGCAAAAATGATTTGTTATCATTTCAGCACTGAAAGAAAGCGCTAACGTACTCATGGATACATTTTTATAATCTTGTTTTGGTAGTAAGTAGGGTGAGTGTGCGCGTGCGGTGGGTTTTCATCGGGTTCAGTAAATTTTAAATTTTGCAAAAAAAAAATCTAATATTTGGAAAAAAATTACCTATATTGAATTGAAACCATGATAATTCGATTCTGCTCTCGATTTTAAACAAACTACTTTCTAGTTTTGCGTTAATTCATTAACACGTCGTATATTTTTTTTGTTTGTAATTTTTTCAATTCATCTACCCGAAAATTAATGTAGCGTTGCCACGCTACACTCTTAGACAATTTAATAGGAACTCGCCTTGCGGTAGCATTTCCCCTCTGCCACGGTATTAGATCAATTAATCTTGCGCATTTACACCCAATTTTATACCTTATCACTAAACGAGACAGCCTATAATAGCGAAACAATAATTTTGAACTTAGAACGTTTGGGGTTCACACGAGACTACTTTTCATCATTTTTAACATTCAAAATTAGAATCTAAACTTATGGGGAATAAAATCCAATGTTGCGGATTTCATGTTCCCTCACCCCCCGAAAAAAGTGGCAGAAATGTTTCTTAGTAGAATGACACGCGTAACTCGTCCCTATTAAATTGTCTAAGACTACACTCGTGAGTCAAAGAGGTAGGTAGGTGCGAGCGCAGCGCGGCGGGGCCACCGGCGGCGGGGCGCGGCGTACGCGCTCCGTGGCCTCTCTCGAGGGTGAGTCACTGATCGCAACCCAGAAACAACAAACATCATTGTTTTTATTACGTCAGTAGTATGTTTTTAGTCACTCGCTCATCATATCTACTGGCTAACTGAATCATCGCGATGGATGACCGATAAATTGATATTATCTATAGCTGATATTATTACGTCCTTGAATATTGCCAGCTATGTTGTAATTTAAATAAAACACTCAAGTCAAGTCATTCTCAGTAACAAAACTCCATAAACTGCTTATTCGGTCGGCCCGGTATCTCAATCGGTAGTGAACCTGCCTGCTGTGCCGAGGGTCGCGGGTTCCAAGGGACAAATATTTCAACCCGAGTCTTGGATGTTTGTATATAGGGTCCTTCTTAATATGCTGACAATTTTTTGGGGATGGTCAGACCGTCAAACTGAACAAATTTCTCTATGGCACCAACAACAAAACCGCGAAAAAAATCAGCTCTTCCATACAAAACTGCAAACCTACTCGAGCCAAATATATGGGACAGCTGATTTTGTTTTCGCGATTTCGATGTTGGTCCCATAGAGAACGTTGTTCAGTTTGATGGTATGATCATCCCCTCAAAAAGTGTCAGCATATTAAGAATGACCCTACTGTATATGTATTATATTTCTATATCGTTGTCTAGTCATCATAATATAAGTCCAGAAGCCGTAGTACGCCAACCCGCGATAGCCGTGATACGGCTATATCACGTCTTTTATCTCGTCCTTTCGCGCGCAAACGAACGAGATAAAAGACGTGATATAGCCGTATCACGGCTATCGCGGGTTGGCATGCTACCCATGCAGGCTAGATTCTGGTACTTTAAATGTGACTAGATAATTTGTGTGACACTGTCCAAGATAATTGCATATGCACATAAATCGATTTCTATTTATTTTCGAATGCTGACTTACCCTAGCAAAACGACGCAGAATCCAGTCACAGCGCAACTGAAGATATAAATTGCTCCAGAAAATCTTGTTATTGTATACGCGTAGAGAATATTAAAAATAGCCGGAGAAAATAATGGGCATAAACCCTCAATGGCGCACATCAGAGATATAATCTTTGAGACATCTTCCACTGGTAATATCTTCGTTATTATAGATCTTATCATTGGTGCCGCTAGTCCTTTAAACAACGATATTATTGCACCTGAAAAATAAGTTTATTATTATTACATACATATGCGCAGGAAACGGCTAACCACACGCTACAATTTGTTGTGTCCATAGTCAAAGTTGTTCAGTTTGACGGTCGTTACACCTTGTATAATACGATACGACCTAGAAATGTATACAGGGTGTAAGTGACAGCCTAGCTAATACTGAAACGGTGAACTCAGACCATCAAACTGAACAACTTTCAATATGGAGCCTACCTCAGGAAACGCAAGAAAAAAAAACAGCTTTTCTGTCCCATACATTTTATTGGATTACTTAGGTACAGCAGTTTTGTATGGGACAACAGATTTTTTTTTCGCGTTTCCTGAGGTAGGCTCCATAGTGAAAGTTGTTCAGTTTGATGCTCTGAGTTCACCGTTTCACTATTCGCTAGGCTGTCACTTACACCCTGTGTAAGAACTTACACACTGAAACCGTGAATTCAGACCATCAAACTGAACAACTTTCACTATGAAGCCAACCTTAGGAATTACGAAAAAAAACAGCTGTTACATTTGAGTTGGGTAGGTAATGTACTGCAGTTTTGTATGTAACAGTTGATTTTGTTTTGTCATTTCCTGAGGATGGCTCCATATATTTACAATTGTTCAGTTTGATGGTCTGAATTAACATTTTCTTTGCCTTCCTGTTCTTGTATAAATAGCCCAGTCACTTTACGGTTTGAGCCGGGACTAATTACTAATTGAATTTTTTCTTTCGCTATCATATTAAAGAGCCAATTTGAGCTTAAGAATGTACCAAAATTTAAAAAAATTACGTCAGCAACAGTTCCAATTTTAAAATATAGATATTATATAGTTGTAAAAAACCTGATGATAAATTTTTTTTTGCACATATTTAAGGCTTTACCATCATACATACTTCAAACATGGTGTAAATATTTTTGTCTACTTAGAAGGTTTTGAAAAATACACTCGTATGTTCTAATAAATACCTCATTTTTTAAATTTTAATGCCTATTTTATTAATCAAAAATAATGTATATTCTTAAATCTAATTCAAATGAGTGCATTGGTATTAATATAATTAATTTAAAAGCCTTCTGGGACACACAATTTTGATTTCTATGTTGTGTAACAATTTTTTTAAATATTATTTATTATAGTATTTGTGTCGCTAAATGGTGCCGGTTACAGTTTAAAAGTCCAATTAATAATTACTCCCTACCCCGCCTAACAAAACTCCGTAAAATGACTGGCCTATAAATTCGTTGCGTGTGGGCCTAGTGGTAGCACGTCCACTAGCAGCAACGATTTTATGATAATTTCTTAGCAGGATACCTAGGCTAACGAAGAAAAACTTACCAAAATACATTTGCCACGAATCTATTGCAAATGCCCTGATGACATACTCTGCAGCGGCGGACAAGAACGCTACGAACGTGATCGCCATATCGCTAACACGTAGCACATTTTGGAAAAACACCACTCCCAAGAACGATCCAACAAACGTTATAATATTATTCGTAGCCGAATATTTGGTGTAATCCTTCAGTGCCCAATGTAACTTTTCTCTAGTGTACATGTATTCTAGATTACTTAAGCCGTACATTACGAAGACTAAGGCACTGTTGGTTGCGGTCAACAGAAGTATTTGCGCTCTTCCGTGGTTCGGTCTAATTTTATAACATTCGTACATCATTTCTTTTACTAACGAGAATTTGAGTACGCTTGCTAGTCCACCCTGAAACAAAATTAAATTTATTAGATCTACAAATAATATTTCTCATTATTTTTTGGATTAAGAACAATAATTTTTCAAGTGTAAGAATAGGAAGAGTATGAAGAAAAAAAATGAAACTAATTAAGAGTCAATATTTGTTGTGCTGGCATAGGTACTACGGACCAGTACTTTACCAGTAGGTAAATAGGACGAAAGAACAGCCCCGGATCAGCAGTATGCTGGTTTAAGTCCCGTCCAGCACCAACATTTTCAAAGTTTCATTTGAATTGGTTTTATGCAGATATCCAGACTCCAGGGGTGGGTGCAAAAGTGGGATTTATCCCCAACCCCGAAAATCCGAATATTTGTATAGAACATTCTTCTTATCGTTTGGTTTCAGAGCGTTTTCAGACCGCCTTACGGCCTCTGACGTGGTTTTTATGTAACGACTGCTACTACCACCAGAGATAGTAGCCGAGACCAATGGCTTAACGTGCCATCCGAGGTTCCGAATCATTTTTCTTTTCAGAGAATCAGGTGATTCAGCCTGCAATGTCCTAACCAACTGGGGGAAAACGCACAAAGTGACATTTCACTAGGTGTCCCCCATGGAAATTGAACCCACGACCTCCGTGTCAATAGCCCAATGGTCTTAACCATTAGACCACGGAGGTAGTTAACCTCTAATCAAATAGAACAGTGACAACAGCTATATCTTTTTCATTGTTTTTCAATGATAATTAATTACTGATTGATCCTACATCATACAAACACTGTAGCTATCCAATTATCGCGTATCGCTTATGTTCAAAACATGAAGGTTACATGTAATCTTTTTTGATAACAAAGAGTTCACCACACGGTAGTAACTTATTATTAATCTGTGTCACCACGGAGTTAGACAACAGATATATATTTTAGAATACGTACATCTACACCTTTTCAATGAAGTCATTATTATTAATCATGATGGGGTGCTGGGTCAGGTTACCTCCAAGTGTGCCCACCTGCTTCTCGCCCCTTTGAAGGAATATGGAGGGAATGGCCCCACTGCTGTATCCATACTGGTCCATATGGGCGTATGGGTACACCCTGGGCATTTGTCAGTGACTTCTCCATGTCACTGGTTTACGGCGAAGAGTCAGACATTGCGGGGTGGCAGTATCTCCACGTGTCCCTCTGATTATCAGAGGCCAGTGGAGGAATAAGTTAAAATTCCACAATTGTCAATCATAATAAATATTTGCTCTGTCCTTTTTCTCAACTGAACATTGCCAGAATCATCGACACCAAGGTCATCATTTTAAAATTAGATTTTTTATTTTTTTATTTATAATTAATGGACTCTTGCTTGTGCTTTAGGAGTTTAGGACTACATTTCCGCCAGTGTCAAGGAGTATCTATCCCCTAATCTCAGAGATTGTTTTTGATCAAGATCAAGAAGAGATTGCGGATTGCGGAGCCTCGTGGCAAGCAAAAACGCGAACCGCGCGAACACCACGTGAGACAGAAAAGAAGTGCTCGAGTCGGAACTTGCAACGTGACTTAACATTAGAATTAATAAACAAGCAAAAAAATTACCTGCGACTGTGAAACAGTTGTCAAAGATTCTCTAATCCAAACATTTGTATAGACATATGCAATCACACTTAGAACTGCTGCTAAGAGTAGCAAGTTCACTATTCCGATTGCTTTTATAAGATAAGAACTTGCTAAGGAGCCAATCACGCTACCAATTAAAATTGTAGTTTGGAACAAAGTCATCCTGAAAAAAAATTATTCATTTTAATATTTTGGGTCACAATAGATTAGGGCCCGGTATCTAACCGCTAAAGCAAAGTGGAGCGAAGCAGTGTAAAATCAATCAATCTAATTGTTAAAGTTCACTGGGCACCTTAGTATGAAACCTATACCCACGAACTACAGAAAAAAAAAGTATAGGATGTTTAGATAAATGTCTCTGTTCATGAATATATATGTCGCATTAATGTAGACCATGGGATTCAGGCCAAAAACGAATAAAGAAAAATGTAATATTTTGTTACATTTTTTTACATTTTCGTACATTTAATACATTTTCTTACATTTTGTACATTTTAGTACATTTAGTACATTTTAGTACATTTTGTTAATTTTATACATTTTCGTGCCTTTTGTACATTTTTGGACATTTAGTACATTTTAGTATTGTACATTTAGTACATTTTCCCATGGTTTAAAAAATAAATAACTACATTAAATGGAATGTGAGTTAATACTAAACATTTTAAAACCGATTTGGTTTTTGTAGGAAAAAATTAGTTAGCTGGGTCAGATTTCGCCCAATGACCTTTTCCTCGCTTGGCAGAATCAAGATAAGTAGGTAGGTACTTTATTAGTTGAGTTTACACATCTCCGTTCGGCTCCACTTTGGTGGATTGCAGCCCTTAACAATGGTTGGCGCGCCAGCACTCAGGGAGCTGGTGGATACCAACAGCTTAAAGCAAACACATAAAAAATTTCGCATTTTCCATTTAGCAACAGCACAAAACATTTTATACTTATAATGTTGTTTGTTACCTAAAAGATCTGTTGTCCTCAGTAGTGATGTCAGTCAAATAGCATAAGGTGCCAGTAAACAGCACGATGTAACCTCCAGTAAGAGAACAAGGGATAGAAGTAACAAGATACCACCACGGGCCGAAACCGTCTAACATACCGTAGACGACAGTCATCATTGACGATATTGATACACCTAAAAATCATAATGTAGACACTATTTCTTGATAAATATGTTTGATGCTCTTTTAATAGATGAAAATAGCTGTATGGTGCTATTCTAAGTCTAATATAAGTAGCGGCACGGATCTGTAGCGCTGTCCTTGTAGACGGAGAGCTGGCTACGAGTTTTCAAAATGATAAGGTGCAAGGACAATTTTTATGTAGATACCTTCCTTACTAGCTGACAAGTACATAGCACTAACTGGCAGAAGTCTACCCCGGGGAGGGAAGCAGGGGCGGGCGGTCAAAGATGCAAATTTTTAATCAAAATAAAATCATTAGTGCAAGGCTGAAATTTTGTGAAGTTATAGTTTTTAGTATTAGAAATAGCGTAAAATTATTGGCAGAAGTCCAGGTCGGGGATAAAGCATCGGCAGAAGTCGATGAAGTTGTCAAAAATTATTGAAATTTTAATGATAAGGTGCACTTCTGCCAATTTCGTTTTTATATAATTGATGGCTTCAAATAGCTGTACACAAATTGGCAGAAGTCAAAATGGTGGCTAAGTATACGAAAAAATGACTTTTAATTGTGGCATTTTTGTACATTTTCTTATAATTTGTTTAACCAAGTATTGAAAATGTTATAGTATGTTACATATTTGTAATCTACTCACAAAGCCCTTTTATTTGATACCCCACATGGTATGTTTCAAAGAGAATTGTTTTCTTCTTTTTACTGCCATCTCTTCATGACGTCACAGTTTCGACCCCCACAGTCTGAGCGCATGTCATCTCATATATTTGTGTTCAGAATTTCGCAAAATCATTGTGGTATAAGTAAACGTTGCCAGAAGTCGATAAAATTGTGGAAAAATTTTGCTGGTGAAGAACAAGGTGCAGTTCCGGCAATTTTGTTATTATATTCTTATGCCTTAAAAAACTGAATGCAAACTTCCAGAAGGCCGTCTACATATACAAATAATGAAAATATCACCAGAAGTTTATTTAACGGAAGGCAATTAATTGAAATTAAAATAATAAGGTGCATTTCTGGCAATTTGATTTTTATATTATTTATACTATTAGTCAGCTATAATTATATGCAAAGGCAAAGGGCCAAGTGGGGGAGATAAAAACATATTGGTGCATATCTCGGGTGCCAAATTACACTGAGAAAAATATTTAGCCACTCTAACCAGAAATTTGCTAATTCAACTAGTAATTAATTAACTAGACTTTGCTAGTTGCTATAGCAACAGGGTCCTTCTTAATATGCTGACACTTTTTTAAGGGGATGATCAGACCATCAAACTGACAACTTTCTCAACAACGAATTCGCGAAAAAAAATCAGCTGTCCCATACATTTGGCTCGAGTAAGTTTGCAGTTTTGTATGGAGGAGAAGATTTTTTTACGCGATTTCGTTGTGACCAACAACGAAGAGAGATTTTTTTCATAGAGAAAAATGTTCAGTTTGACGGTCTGATCATCCCCTTTAAAAAGTGTCAGCATATTAAAGGACCCTACATTATACAGTTATATAGTTATACAGCAGTTAGTTATAGCCTGTATACAAGGTATAAAATTAAATGGGACAGATATCTTCTTAAAGGTGTGCTTCAGACCATCAAACTGATCAACAACTTTTACTATGGGACCAACACTGAAATCGCGAAAAAATATTCTGCAGTCCCATACAAAAATGCAAACATAACTCAACTGAAATGTATGGACAGCAGATTTTTTATTTCAATATTGGTCCCATAGAGAAAGTTGTTCAGTTTAATGTAAGTGACTGTCTCATTTAATTTTACACCCTGTATAATTTTGTGTATGTATACTCTTCCAGAACTATTGTTAATGTTACTGAAACTATCGGCGTTTTAATATTTATATAATGTTCTCAGAGTAGGGAAACATACTTACCACTAAAGTTACAGACGAGCGACACTTTTGTCGCCGTGGGTCGCAGAGCGACGCGCTCATACATTTTACGGTCACGCGATAGTCACGCGACCCTCCGTGACATACGGTGACCGCAAAGTGTCGCTCGTCTGTAAGCGCTCTAAGCGCTCTTATCGGATCATTACGGATATGTCGGTGTTTCGTTTTTATAATGTATGCCGACTTGACGTTGTTGCGTTTTTATTATAATGTATACTTACTATCTTTAAAAACACCAAAAGTGGCCACTTTTGGCGGTTTTACTATAGTAACAGCAAACAAACAACATAGCAGTCTGTAATGTTTGGATAAATCGAAAACCAACAATGACTGCAATGAAACATTCTTGTTAATTGAAAATTTTGTTTAATTATCTAGAAAGTAAAAAAATAACATTGAGGGCAGCACTGGAGGCTCGGTGATCTCTTGACCAAAAACTGTACTTTACTTATACCACCACAGTGATTTTACGAAATTCTGAACACAAATATATGAGATGACATGCGCTCAGACTGTGGGGGTCGAAACTGTGACGTCATGAAGAGATGGCAGTAAAAAGAAGAAAACAATTCTCTTTGAAACATACCATGTGGGGTATCAAATGAAAGGGCTTTGTGAGTAGATTACAAATATGTAACATACTATAACATTTTCAATACTTGGTTAAACAAATTATAAGAAAATGTACAAAAATGCCACAATTAAAAGTCATTTTTTCGTATACTTAGCCACCATTTTGACTTCTGCCAATTTGTGTACAGCTATTTGAAGCCATCAATTATATAAAAACGAAATTGGCAGAAGTGCACCTTATCATTAAAAATTCAATAATTTTTGACAACTTCATCGACTTCTGCCGATGCTTTATCCCCGACCTGGACTTCTGCCAATAATTTTACGCTATTTCTAATACTAAAAACTATAACTACACAAAATTTCAGCCTTGCACCTAATGATTTTATTTTGATTAAAAATTGGCGTCTTTGACCGCCCGCCCCTGCTTCCCTCCCCGGGGTAGACTTCTGCCAGTCAGTGCAATGTACTTGTCAGCTAGTAAGGAAGGTATCTACATAAAAATTGTCCTTGCACCTTATCATTTTGAAAACTCGTAGCCAGCTCTTAGTCCATTGATTTTGCTGACCTTATGTACAAGACATATGCACTATTTTCGACTAAATACACTCATTCGAGCGATCAAGATTCGTGCCGAGACGTATACCACACTGAATAGGAAGTTAAATGTTAAAAAGGTGCACTTAAAGCTTTCATGATGTTGTGCACACTTTATTGTAGGTATGTGCCTTTGTCATTATTAATCTGAGCTTTTGTGATTATAGTAAGTGCATGCATGCATATACTCACACTATTGCATTCTGTATAAATAATACACAGAAGTTAGATGAATGAACAATGTCAAGTTCACTTAAAAACCTTACATAAAAAAAATGGTTTAACTACTTATAGGTTTAAAAACCTACTATGTAAAAACGATTTCTGTACATGAACATTACCAATTGTTACCAAATGTTGGCATATTTAAAATGACTTTAAGCATCTTTATGATGATAATTTGCAGATGGTAGAAGTGAAATATAATGTGCTTACCCAACAATGGCCAAACCATCAGCGGCTTCCTTCCATGAGTATCTGACCAGACTCCAAGAAAGAATGATAAAATAGCCGGCCCAAGAGACTCTAAAATCATTTTTACAGTTGTGATGAATGTTGCATATTTCTGTACATTTGTCTCCAAAACGCTGGTGCCATTTGTTTTTTCGGGGCTGAGGAAGAACCTGCATTCATCTTCCGTATGGTTCAATGAGTATACACATGTACGATACAATATAACATTGCTAATGGCAGCCCCTGAAAAAGCAACATTTTTATAAGTTTATCATCTGAAATTTCTAGTCAAATATGAACGAACAAAGACGTTTTAGGATCCTTCGAAAAGAGTTTCAAAAAATACAAATACTTCAATATTTTCCATTGTGAGTGAGTAAGAGCTTAATATTGTATGACCATTTCGAACCAATGTTTTCAGTCGGCGCCGTCAGAAGCTTTTTTTTTTTAAACTAATTGTAACGTTGTTAAATTATCTTAAATGATGACAAATATGGAAACTTTATAGAAAATATTCTTTATTTTTGTCACAATAATTAAACTTTTTTGTCAATCTGTTATTTATTGCTTTTTTTGCAATAAATAGGTCTTAATATTCATGTTAGCTTTAGTAATAAAGATAACTTAGAGAATAATCATCTTTTAAATTAAGTACTTAACAATGATTTTTTTTTTTATTATATATAATTAATTTTTCAGTAAATAAAATAATAATATTATATGAAACGAGCTTTTACCCGCGACTTCGCGAGATTTTAAGTCAGATCATAAGCTATCAAACAAAAAAAGTTTCATCAAAATTGGTTCTATAGTATTTGCGTGATGCTCGGTCAAACAAACAAACAAACACACAAACAAACAAACAGACAGACAAAAAATCCAAAAATTGGTGATTTGGAATCAGGGACACCTAAAAACCATATCGTAATCTTTTTTTGTAAATATCTTCAATGTACAGACACACTTGTTACAGTTTTATAATAGTTTAGATACTACAGTTGTCATACATTGTCAATTGACTCTTTAACACCTTTTTTTCTTTAGCGGTATTTTGTAACACTCTGTATGTATAGCATAGATATACTTATTATTAATTAAGTACCTTTCTGCACTGCCAGTTTCTGCACTGCGGGCAGGCAAAACACAGTGTAAGCCTAATAATTTCTAAACTAAAAGCATTTAATTTACTAAATGACTTTGATTTGTTTAAATACAGGTAACTAAACCAATTAAAAGTCATTGAGTAAACAAAATGATTTTAGTTTAGAAATTATTAAGGTTTCACTGCTTTTTGCCTACCTTCACTGCACGCGCCTGCATCATACCATTATCAATTTATCACACAGAGCTGCGTTCACAACCTTTTTGTGCGGCTGTTTTTTCAACTCGCTCTATGGTAGAACGTTTTTCACCGAGGCTCTGAACAGAGTTTTGTGCGAAAAGTTGCGCTCGTGGTGCACTCTGGGTGCACATAGGGTGTAGGTTCGGAACGCAGCTCTGATGTAATAATTAATTACTTTAATGTACTGCGCGGAGAGGATGAGGAGACCATGGAGCATATCCTGTGTGACTGTGATGTCTTGGCGGCAAAGCACATGTGCCTCCTCGGTGATGGATATCCAAAACCGGGAGACCTTAGGCTTCTTCCCCTCAATGGTATTGACCATGTATTTGAAGGGTGAAGTAAGCAAAAAGTATTGGGGCTAACACAAAAGATCCCACTGGGTCGAAGTGTTGCTGGCTTGCCAGCCCCCACAACAAGATAAGATAAGATAATGTACTGCGCGTATATGACTCATTGCTGCGCTATCTCAAGTGGAATGGCGCAGCGATGACTCATTCCGAAGATGCCCAGCTGACATACCCGTCAATTTAATTTATGTATTACTACTAACATAGAATAAGAACATACTAGCTTTCGAGTCCTGGTTACTTGAATAAATAAATAAATTACTTATTATAATGTACTTATACAGCAAATGCATGTATAGAGTAATATCACTTATCCAATAACTGGATAATTTTACAATGACTAATCAATAATTACATAAATTATCTAACAAAGACACAGGTCCTTTGTCCAGGATTCAGGTCCATGAAGTTTTATTTTATATAGGTATGTACCTAATTACAATATAATAATAAATTTTTATTATATTATTTAAAATATTACTATCTCGTATTTTTCCTGAATGAAATGAATATTTCACAAATACATACCTGAAAGGTAAACACTCAACAATGTTAGGAACAGAGGCAGTTCTATTGCTACATTTAAACCATAAGGTTTACCGGGTAGCTCACTAATAACATGAACATTTGGGCTGGTTTCTGAAAGCTCTTCTTCATCTTCAGGCTTATTCATTGTAAATTACTTTAAAGCAAACTAAATATTCAAGCGCAAAACAATTCAGGGTCGCAGGTAGAGTGTAGTATATTCCTTGGTTGCAGGCTACGTCTCAGGTAGGTTAACATTAGCGCAAGGTCTATTCTTTTATTCACTGGTTATTGTACTGCAACACGCAACTTTGATGCATTTAATTAATAACACTAGCTACAAACTACAAGGCACTACAACATAATAAATTAAAAAATACGGAGAGGAAATGGAAGTCAGGTCAGCTGTCAATGTCAAATAGCTAGAGTGTGACCATCTGGAAAATAGAGAATCCGCTCTCACTAGCTACAAAAATGCCAAAATCTCAAAATCAATCTCAAAATATCAAAATCAAAACACTCTACAGGGTGAAATTGATATCATTAGGATCCTTTTAAACTAAAAATCTACCCATCAGACTGAACAACTTTTACTATGGCAGCAAACCGATCGAAGCAAAAAAAAAATCTGCTGTTGCATACATTTGAGTCGCGAACTCGCGCGTCGACCTTGCAGTTTAGTATGGAACAGCAGATTTTTTTTGCTCCGATCGGTTTGCTGCCATAGTAAAAGTTGTTCAGTTTGATGGGTAGACTCTTAGTTTAAAAGGATGCCAATTAAGCCAGTCATTTTACAGAGTTTTGTTAGGCGGGGTAGGGAGTAATTATGAATTGGACTTTTAAACTGCAATCGGCACCATTTAGTAACAAAAATACTATCCTAAACCATATAAAAAAAAAATTGCTACACAACATAGAAATCGAATGTGTGTCCCAGAAGGCTTTTAAATTAATAATATTAATACCAATGCACTCATTTGAATAAGATTTAACAATATACATTATTTTTTAGCAATAAAATAGGCATCAAAATTTAAAAAATGAGGTATTTATTAAAAAATACGAATGTATTTTTCAAAACCTTCTAAGTAGAAAAAAATTTTAACACCATGTTTGAAGTATGTAAAGCCTTCAATATGTTCAAAAAAAAATTTGTCATCAGGTTTTTTAGAACCAGATAATATCTAAATTTTAAAATTGGAACTGTTGCTGACGTGATTTTTTATTTTATTTTGGTACATTCCTAAGCTCAAATTGGCTCTTCAATATGAAAGCGAAAAAAAATGCAATTAGTAATTAGTCCCGGCTCAAACCGTAAAATGACTGGGCTAAATGATATCAATTTCACCTTGTATACGTTTTTAATGAATTAGAAATCGAAGCAGAATCGAATTATAATGGTTTCAACATAGGAAATTTTTGTCAAAATATTAAACAATTTGTATGTAAAATTTTAAATTTTCTGAACCCGATGTCAACCTACCGCACCGCACGGGCATACTCACCCTACTTACAACCAAAATAAGGTTATTAAAATGTATCCATTAGTACCTACGTTAGCGCCTTCATTCATTGCTGAAATGATAACAAATCATTTTTGCCTCAAAATTAAAAATGCAAATATTTTTTAATTTTAAGTATCAAAATAATGAAATTATTGTTTCAATCTAATAATTTTTTTATAAATCAGTTGGGGTGTATGAGGTTTTGCACTTATTCATTAACACGTTGTAGAAAAATGTCATTATTTATTTTAGTTTTACTGACATTCACACAATTCTTTGAAAATAAGTGTTTAGAACACTTATTTTCAAAGAATTGTGTGAATGTCAGTAATTTGAGAAAAATAACTTTAGATTTTTTCTCCAAGCACTATATAGAGTTTCCAAAAATCACAAATCTGCCAAATCCTGCCACTGCCTGCCACGTTTGTGAATCGTCAACATAATTCTGGCAATGTAAAAATTCGATACCCAAATCTGCCGAAATGACCGAAATCTGCCATAAATGGTCACACTGGCACTGCTAGCGGCGTAGACGCTAGCGGTCAAGTCACCTGTCAAATCAAATAAACCATTTTTTTTTATTATCAGCTCTGGATTCTTACGAACACTAACAGTTACACCCACTCAACCATTTCGGGCACGAGCAAAATACAATCGAGAGAAAAACCGATATTTATCGAAAAAGCGGTTTATCACCTCACTAAAATGTCAAAAAAAGAAAAAAGGCTTGGTTTGTCTATGATAGACAAGAGAAAAAAAACGAAAAAAAAGGTGAGTCGTGCGCTTTTCGAGAGAAATCTAGCGTTCTGAGATTTGAGATAAAGTTTTGCTGCAAGATTGAAGAGATTTCATTTGAATACATAGTTTATCAAAGGTTACTATTTGATGTGATAATATTCAAACTGTGTCGTGGTAGTGCATCGCATCGTTGCAGAGAATTGATGAGTCGTTACCTAGTTCTGTGTCACCATCATCCGCCGTTGTGAACGTTTACTGTTATTTTAAAACGCCTTTCCACAAATAACCACTCCACTATCGCTAATCACTCGTGTATGTGTTATTATGAATTTAATCAAAGAATTGTGAACAGTTGTCAAAGTATATGAACGCGGTGAATGCCACGACCTATTTTTAGATCGGCTTTCTTTTCTCAGAGCGGCGATGCTGTCGGTTAACCGGCCTCTTAACATTCCTCAGTTTGTTGAGCGTCGTCGTGGTCTTTCTAAAGCTGTGCTCATTTCTAGGTAGAAGACAATAAAGATGGCAGTAAATGTGTATTCCACGAATGTGACGTCGGATAATTTATCTCGACACGACATGCTGGCGTGGGTGAACGATTGCCTGCAATCAAACTTCTGTAAAATCGAGGAGCTGTGCACCGGCGCCGCGTACTGCCAGTTCATGGACATGCTCTTCCCAGGCAGTGTTCCCATGAAACGTATCAAATTCAAGACCAACTTGGAACACGAGTACATACAAAACTTCAAAATACTACAGGCTGCTTTTAAGAAAATGAGTGTTGATAAGGTAATCTTACTTTTTATTCTTTACTAGCGACCCGCCCCGGCTTCGCACGGGTGCAATGCTGATATAAACCTTCCTCTTGAATCACTTTATCTATTTAAAAAAACTGCATCAAAATCCGTTGCGTAGTTTTAAAGATCTAAGCATACATAGGGACAGACAGCTGGAAGCGACTTTGTTTTATACGAGGGGTGGCCAAACTTCATACATTGCGCGGTCTACATTTAAATTTTAAATATCTGGCAGTCTATTTTCAATCGCAACAGGTTTAGAAATGAATGTATATGAATAGCTTGCTTCTGATAGACATACTGTAATTTTTTTTTCATCTTTAATTTAGTTATTAATCTGGTTACGCAACCAGATTGGCAGTCACGCGACTACCATACAAGTCGACCGGGTAGACCGCGGTTGATGTCTTGGCCACCACTGTTTTATACTATGTAGTGATGATGATAGTGATAGTGATTAGATTCTTTCCACATTGTATTCGTTGCATTTTTTAGATAAAAAGAAGCCTTTGAAGAATTTCATTGAAATTGGTTCGATAGGTCCTATGTGAAAGAAAGCAACAATAAAAAAAACTGTTTGATATCTTTAATACTACCTATTGTGGGTCATTGTCCTTGAAAAACACTGAATAGCGGACATACCGACTCTGATTTCAGGATTAACAGTGAAACTTGTTTTCCTCTTTTTAACAGACTTCAAAAAAGCTAAAAAGTTGAAATATAATATTGCTGCCGATGACTTATTCGTTCGCATCATAAGAACATTAATTTGTTTTATAGAAGTCGGTGTCAAGCCAAGCCAGCCTGGTTTGACAGCGACTTCGATAAAACAAATGAATATTCTTATGATGCAAACGAATAAGTCATCGGCTGCAATATTTTTTTTAGTTTTTATAACTTTTTAAGTTTTTTTTAAGGCGGTTTCAATTTTTTTGCAAATATCGTTACAGATGTGTACATATTCCCAACAATATTTTCCTGTTCTTTGTTAATATGTTGTCTGACAGCCTAAATTTTGTTGTCATTCCCCTGGTGCCACCATAATTTAATGTGTTCACTGCTTGTTTCAAAATATGAAACCAAAAGTGTGCTAACATCACCTATATATTGTGATATAAAGATACCTGACCTGTTAGGTACTTGCACACTTGAGCTTTTATTATTACATCATCAGGAACGACTGCTGAAGCCTATCATGTCTGATCCCTACCGATGATGCTCATGGCACTTATTACAAATTAAAACAAGCTGTATGATAAACTCATGAGCATGACACATTGTATCGTTTGACTTTTACACATACACAGGATTGAAATGATGTCTTCACCTCACAATCTTGTTACTTTCATCAATTGAGTGATAAACTTTTTACAATAACCTTTGAAAATACATAATCATTTAAGAACTCAATGATATAAATCAAACATTAAAACCTGCCAGACCTACCTACCATCCTCAGTATACTAGGCTTTTTATTGAGCTTTTGAAATAAAATGATAATATTCATTTATTGATTCTGGAGAAATAAACAGTTTTTCTAGGATTTTCTAAAACACTTTTTTAAACTACCCTATCTTGTCAGGGCTACATAATTGATAGAAGCATAAATCTGAATCATTTAAATTCATCATGAATCAAATTTCTATGCATTATTAATCAGTTATTTGCTATTCATTAACTCCTAAAGAACTCTAATGAGATGCATTGTTCCATTGATGCACAAAATGTAATTTGTGTTCGTGTTCAGATATTTTATCATAAGATGTTATCTGAACTCGTTGAATACATATCAGTTTGATAGTAATTTTTGCACTTTTAGGTACTCCTTCACAGGCTATCATTGTTTCAATTCGAACATTATTGTTAGACATTATTTTTTTCAAAATTAGGGCCTGCCACATATGTATATACGGAATCATTCTGGACAGAATTATGATTTTATATGGATTTGAAATTCAGTTCGGAATTCTAGAGGGAGAAAATCTATACGAAATCGTATTCTGATTCGGAGATATCAGGGATATATTGAGGGAGAGATTGATTTATTTCCATCACTAAACTGAGTTCAACATAACAAATGGTATCAACCTAGTATTGTAATACATAATTATAAGCATTAATTCACACATATCAGTATAATTATAAATTGTTATTTTAGGTAATACCAGTGGACAAGCTGATAAAGGGGAGGTTTCAAGACAACTTTGAGTTTTTACAGTGGTTTAAAAAGTTTTTTGATGCTAACTATGACGGGAGGGAGTACGAGGCGTTCGACGCGCGCGGCGGGTTCACGATCGGGGCCGGCGCGTGCGACGCGGGCGTGCCGCTGTGCGCAGCCGCGCCGCTGCCCGCCGCGCCCGGCCCGCGCGCGCGCCGCGTCGCCCCCCCGCTCCACCACTCCGCCAGTACGCATCCGCCGCCTCGTTGTGCACGCTCTGGCTCCGACTCACACGCCACACTCCCAAATGTTACATTAACCACACTTAACTCATCTAATTTGATTAATCATATAGGCACTACACATGGCCTATTTGGCAAATATCACGCATGACAAATACGCGTTTTTACGTGAAAATAGACTATATAATCTTAGATAAAGTATATGTCTAGTCTAGATGTTAGATGGACAGTCGAAACTGTGTACGCGTCGAAATAAATATCACCAACTGTTGGCTGATAAATCCTTTCCCGCGCTTAGTGTGAGAGATAAGTTTTATGATACTGTCACGCATAAGAAAGTTGGTCTATTTATTTTAGTACGGTCGCTCGGCCTGCGGCTCGCTTGGCGGCAGACTGACCCCGGAGACCAGGTCCACCAGGTATCCAGGGGGAACGCTTCGGAGCTTCGCTTCTACGCGTAGCTCGGCCGTCGGCCTCGCGGTAGAAGCGTGAGGCTTAATCTAGACATATACTTTATCTATGAATAAAACTATAATAGAAACCAGGAGATGTTTTGGTTGCATATTTCACTCCTTTTATGTGCGTCGAAATCCGACGGACGCCAGGAAACGCGTATTTGTCATGTGTGATATTTGCCAAACACGCCATGTGAAGTGCCAGCCTAACATTTGATGAGTGTGGCGCACCACGTCTAGGGACCACACATCTAGCCCGCACCGTAGAACATGTCATTTCTTTTGTTTTACCTTCCTTCTTTTTTTCTTTTGTAGATAGTAGCGATTGACAGACTGGTGAAGGGTCGTTTTCAAGATAACTTTGAGTTTTTGCAATGGTTCAAGAAATTCTATGATGCGAATTATGGAGATGCGGCGATGAATTATGACGCGATGGCGCAGCGGGAGGGCCTGCCCATGGGGCACGGCAGCTCCTCGAACGCCGCGAGCGCGGCCGCGCCGCGGTCCGTGCCCACTAGGAAACCGGCGGCGCCGCCCGTCGCTAAAGTACCAGCTAGACCCCAAACCAGTACTATTTATTTTCTTTATTACAACTTTACATGTTGCTTGTTTTAACTTGTTCTGATCATTTTTATCATATCGAAAATATGTAACTTCCAAATTTAACAGTATGAGTGATACCATTTTATACTTATTTAATTTATTATTTGGAACCATTGCAGTTTTAATTTGTTCATATGTAAATATTTTTATAGTTTGCGGGCTTGACATGTATTTTATGTTCATGCCTATTAGTTTGGTTTTGGTATTATATTAACTATTTATTTACTTATAAAATATACATGTATCTATCCATTCTAACATTACTCACACATTAAATCCTTTCATAGTCATATATTTCATTGTCATTATTTGTGAATCATTTCATGACGAATACACATAATGCTATAAACAAGTATTTAGTTATCCTTAAACTATTACAAGAACTAATTCAGTTAATAACATTGTAAATATTTATTAAAATTAACAACTTTAATATTGAAATGAGATCTAAAAACATATCTTTAGATCATTGACTTACCAACTACTGGACGTAGGGTCCGCGCTCAAAAGTATCCGAACCAAAAGAGAAACAATTACGCACCATTTTCGTTTGATTGTAGTTTGATTGACACGCACGTATGCATGTCGTGCTGCTGTGCTGTAAGAATTTGTAAAAAATAAAATAAAAATGTTATTCAGTTTCAGTGTTTTTAGTTGGATTAACACGTACTTTCGTTTATGTAGTAGGTTAGTCTGGGACACATACGAGAATTTTGTATAAGACCCGGTGTCCATAAGTTAGTAAGTCAATGCTGTAGATGCTAATTTTCACAATACTAATCACATTTTATTGTTTGACAGTTGGAAAAGCTAATAGCACAGTGCGGTCTCCCCCTGTTAACTTACAAAGGTTAAATCAAAGTGGGAAAGGGGACACCAAAGTTATCGACGAGCTTAACCATCAGGTAATTTTTCTTGATATCATCTTTTCAAGTTTCATAAGATTAATACTAACTTCGACCTTATCGAACTGACGAAAGAAGCTACCGAATGGTTGAAAAATTTTAACCTAGGTCCACCACACACATACGGAATTGCAATCCGGAGTCTTGTATCAGGATTACGATTTCGAATGGATTAAATTAAAGATTGAAAAATTCAGTCTCGGGCGGGACTTGAACCCGCACCCTTCCAAACCGGGGAAGTGCGTTATCCAATTTCGCTACCGAGCCCACTAGCCAGAGAACGAATTTTTCAATCTGTTGCGTCTTGAGGGGACGTGAGCGACATCTACTGGCAGCTATTACAAACTAGCCAATAATATTTGAAATTGGAACAGGGTGTGTCATCTATACCGTATGAATTTCAGTTGTAATTCTGAACTTGCGGGTTGGCTAGTTTGTAATAGCTGCCAGTAGATGTCGCTCACGTCCCCTCAAGACGCAACAGATTGAAAAATTCGTTCTCTGGCTAGTGGGCTCGGTAGCGAAATTGGATAACGCACTTCCCCGGTTTGGAAGGGTGCGGGTTCAAGTCCCGCCCGAGACTGAATTTTTCAATCTTTAATTTGATTCGAAATAGCACAACATGGCTGTAACATGTTCAAAATCAATAATATTTGAAATTCGAATGGATTGCCCCCTTCGGAATTGCGCAGTTGTAAAATCCTATACAAAATCACAATCCAGGAGTGCGATTTTTTAAACTCATACTTTGAACTCAGCAGTTGATAATGTCAAAATAACTATGGAGATATGCATCTTTCTACTGCTGATTTGACTTTCAAAAATCATACTTCAGGAGTGCGATTTTTGAAAGTCAAATCAGCCGTAGAAATATATTATCTCCATACCATAGTAATATTGACATTTACAACTGCTGAGTTCAACGAATGAGTTTCAAAAATCGCACTCCTGATTCGGAATTCCGTATGCATGTGGCGGACCTTAATATTGTAATTAACATGTTCTGAAAGCTATACAAATAAATAACACTAACTTACAAAGGGGGCTTGCATTGCACCAAAAAGGATTTAGGCTTAAAAATGTTTAAATAATTATGATGTTGTCACTGTTATCAATCAGTGTGTGAGAGACAGTTTTCATTAACAACATTTTGTTGCAATTGCAAGTCTGTTACTAGGCGGTCGTCTGTTCTCCGGCTTGCCGCTGTATTCCGCCGTTTTATGTTGGCTCAAGTGTGTGGTTTTGTGCATAAAGAAAACCTTGAGGTCTCCCTGGGTCTCCAATTATTTTTTACCGTACAACGTCGAGCACTTTTGCTATTAAAACTAGATATTGGCAAAATCAAAACTACAGTGAACTGATCTATACTTTATTTTTAATTTGGATGCTTTCGCATACAGCAATTATGAATACCTTAAAACTACATTGGAATCTATCATGATAGCAAAGTGAATATAATAATAGTGAGGGCGCTCTCGGGTCGCGACAGGTCTATCGTGCGGGGGGTGCGGGTGGCGGGGGGCGGGGTCCCAGTACCGATTCACCTGCGCGCTGTACCCCAACGGCCGCACAGTGGGTCGAAACTGCTAATTGAGGGACTTAGGATTTTTTCTTCTAAATTGATTTTTTTACTTATACCAATGGATAGAACTAATTAAGCCTAACAACATTTTCTTCTTTAATTTTTTCATAAACCTTAAGGTTTCGTCAGAAAAAAATATTTTCTGTTTTGTCTGTATGGAACCTACCAAAAAGGACTTAGATCCCGGTTTGTAACCTACTTTTTCGTAATCCAGGGATAGCCTACTATCATCCTACACTGTTATCTTTTGATAAAATTTGCGATTTTGCGAGTTAAACGGATCGGAAAAATGACAAAAAAAAATTTTTTTTTAAATGTTTTATTGATAATTTTTTACATCATTTTAGTACACGTTGATCAGTCAAATTATGTAATCTTACAAAAAATATTCTTTGTAATAAATTTATGTCATTATAGTAAGAAATAAAAATAAATCTTCAAATTTACACTAAATGTCATCTAAATTATTTCTCTATTCTAACACCAATAATATTTACAATAGAACAGAATATATACAAACATATTTTATGTACAAACTTAGTTACAATATAATACAAACTTAGTTCCTATTACCTTATTCACTATCACTAGAACTATCTTGTAAATCATTTACATTGATGTATTCTATCTCTGGTTCTTCCGGAAAATCCAGCAGAAGCTCTCTGGCTTTTGGAGAATGAACCACAGCCTGGTGTTTTGCCATGCGTGGCCTAAGACTTGTAATCTTAGGGTCAGATGACAAAAGAAGATTGTGTAATATGTCTTCATTTGTCGCAACCCTACTTACTTTTCTGGCATGGCTTTCCCTAAACTTTCGGAAGTCTTTGTTGCGAGCTTCTGCTGCCTCTTCAGACAGTTTGCCAATAGCTATTAGTCCAAAATATTGTATGATACTAGCCCCATGTTTTAGTAACTTATGTACACTAGAAGGCATGTAATACCACGGGTACAATTCTATATACATTTCTGCAGTGTCTCTGGCAAACTTGGAAAACTTGGGTACATTCACGCGTTCTCCAGATGTAATCGTCTGGAGAATCACGTGAAATCTTTCTATTAAGTCCCTACTTATGCCTGTAATCCGAGCTGTTGATTCTGGATCCCTAAAAAACCTTCTCGCGGTGTTGCCGTCATTTGTAGTGCCTGCCCCTTGCTTGACCACATCAATGAGCAAGCCGCAATCTTTTTTAAATGCCTCTTGTATTTCGAGCTTCCTACGTGCCATTTTTTCTTTGTTATCACCCCTGCAGCTCCATGTCTTGAACTCCATGCGGTAAGCTGTAAAAAAAAAAAGTTGAAAACGGAAACAAAAAGGAAAGTAAACGTTTTATTTGTGATTAATAAAATAAAACAAGTAGTTACCTATGTGGAGCAAGCACTCCATGCATCTAATCCAGGCATGTAAAGATGAAAACCCGTACTGGTACACGTCTTCACTGCATTGTTTGCTGTCAAGGAGTGCCAAATTGTTCATTTCCGTTGGCTTTGCTTTGCAAATATCACAGACAGCTGAAGATGTTCCTGATAAATACGATGTTATCTTGCCATCAATCATGGTCAAATGCAACTCGTGCTTTACTTCAATCTCTTCAATTTTAGATGACCGAAGTACCCCTATTTCATTCGTTATTCTGTTTTTTATGGATTCCACTGTTGACTGGGATTCTTTAGTAAATTGGAACATAAGAGGACGACAGTAAAATGTAGATGAGGGCCTATCGTTTTCCCAAACAATTGTTCCATCATGTTTCTGCAACCTTAATGGGACTAAACTGGCCATAAATACACTAGATTCATCGAAATCCATGTGACTCTTTTGTTTATAATTACTTTGACCTGAAGCTCCGTCGAAGCCCCATTTACTTATAAGCTCTAACTAATTTTTAGACTTATTATCAAGTCCAATCGCTTCTAAAAGTCTTGATACGGTTAAGTCAAGCAGAGCTTGGAGTTTCACAGAAGCTCCGTCTTCAGTGATTGTCATATCACTCTCTTTCGGATAGCAATTCAATTTTGCTTGTTTTAATTTATAATAAGAGGGATACAACTCGGAACCCTGCTCACTAGCAGATTCCCTCAGATTTATGTATTGCCACTTAGTCAATTTAAGCGAAACTGCTAAAGCCAGTGCTTTATCTGGTGAATACATACTATCTTTAGCTTTACTCTTGCTTAAAGAGTCCTTCACTTTTATTAAGTCTTCTGGGTGACTTATCAAATGGTTCAATATTTTGTTGCTTATATCTTCGCTTCCAGAACTTTTTAAACTATTCGTAGCGGATGCAATGATTTCCTGCGGTGACAATGATTTCTTTATTTCTTCCACACGTCTTCGTTTTTGCTTGCTGCCTAACTCTTCAAAAGGTTTTCTTTGAGTGATGATTGTTGATGACGTGGAAGCCTTTGGTGTGGATGGCAGCAGATTTTCAGTATTGTCCTCTTGTTCTCTTATAGAGATGATTGTCGATGAAGCAGAAGCTTGTGGTGGGGATGGCGGAAGATTTTCAGTATCGTCCTCTTCTATTAGCTCCTCATGTAGGTTTGCACTGATTTGAAGTATACTTTCAGGCCAGTTTATTGGACTTTCTAACCAGTCACCATTTCTTCGTAAAAACTGAGCTAAATTGCGATAACTTTTTGCCCATCTAGAATTTATATTTGAACAAAACTTCTGGCAAAACTTTTCAAGCACAACAATGTTCTCTTCGGTCAAGTTTAGCACTTGCTGCAGAAAATGGCAAAGTTTTTTGCTGTCTGACAATGATTCCACTCGGTCTTTTAAAAACATGAACAAGTCTATATTATTGACTAAACTCTCCATCATTACAAAGAGAAAAAACGATCACAATTTCACGATGTAAGTAGTAGAACGAATAAACGAATACTAAAAATATTTTAAATATGATGGGCCTTTTATTTATCCGTTCATACTCCCTTATCTTGGTACCTCCAGTAACAAATACTTGGAATTATCCTAAAGAACCTCATCAAACCCATTTGTGACCACAATAACACATTAGCAAATAAGGTAGAAGTGTGTTTCACTTAATCCTTAATTTTCAAGTTCTAGTATTTAGGCACGTGTTGATTTGTGCTTGAAAAATAAAATGTAGTAAAAATAATTGAAAATAGAGAATCGAGAACCAATTTAGATGAAATTTAGTGTAAATTTGTTGATTTTTTTTTAATTTCTTACTTTATTGACATAAATCATTTACTAAGAATATTTTTTGTAAGGTTACATAATTTGACTGACTAACATGTACTAAAATAATGTAAAAAATTATCAATAAAACATTAAAAAAAAATTTTTTTTTGTCACTTTTTCCGATCCGTTTATCTCGCAAAATCGCAAATTTTATCAAAAGATAACAGTGTAGGATGATAGTAGGCTATCCCAGAATTACGAAAAAGTAGGTTACAAACCGGGATCTAAGTCCTTTTTGTTAGGTTCCATACAGACAAAACAGAAAATATTTTTTTCTGACGAAACCTTAAGGTTTATGAAAAAATTAAAGAAGAAAATGTTGTTAGGCTTAATTAGGTCTATCCATTGGTATAAGTAAAACAATCAATTTCGATGAAAAAATCCTAAGTCCCTCAATTAGCAGTTTCGACCCACTGTGGGCCGGTGCCGCACCCCTCCGCACACCGCGCGAGCCCCCCCGCACTCCGTGCAAGCATAGACCCAACGCGGTCACTAAGCGCACCCACTTTATTGTATTTACGCAATGATGATAGGTTCAGTGATTGAATTTGAATCGGAAATGTAAATATTTATGTTTGTTATTTCTAGGTAAATGAATTGAAAGCAACAGTAGATGGCCTCGAAAAAGAAAGGGACTTCTATTTTGGTAAACTCCGGGATATAGAGGTGATCTGTCAGGAAATGGAGGAGCAACAGAATGGGCCTATTGTTCAGAAGATCCTGGACATTTTATATGCAACTGAGGTATGTACTGTGTACTCATATCGCTCATGTTTTATGTTATGTCCCATTGTCTAACCTCCTGCATACATCTGTCTGTACTTCACTGATCGCTACACTTTAAAATAGAAAGATCAAAGCAAGTAATGGCAAGTAATGTATGCCAAATCGGGCCTAATGAATTGGGTAATGAAATCGCACCATTAGCCTCCTGCGTACTTCACATAGGACATAAGAAATCTATTGTTGGTGTTTTGATTGTCAACTAAAACACCAACAATATGCTAAATTGGGCATGAAATGTAATCGCACCTGTAGACTTCATGCAAAGATCACAAGACAATTGCAAAATTGCAGTGTTCAGCATAAGCAACTGGCCATTAATTAAGAAAAAAACAGAAATGTGTCTGATTTTGTCTGATTTCAACAAAGAGATTATACCTAAATAAAGAGATCCTTCCTCTGAGGATTTCAATGCACAGAGCTTAGCAGATACTTGAAAAAAATTGATAATTGACGAAGCTTTTGGTGTTTAATAGCTAACAAAAGTGTGTATCAGCCGATCGATTTTCTATGGGGGGGATCCAAAAAAAAATATAATTTTTCGACCCATGTTCCTTAGGGAAAGTTATTTAGTTTTTTTTTTTTTTTTTTTTTTTTTTTAATGTTCGATAGGTAAACATTTGACCCCAATCTCACCTGATGTTGAGTGATGATGAGGCCGAAGATGTAGCATGCTTACCTTGAAAGATGCCTATTCACTCTTGCCTTGAAGAGGCCCAGGTTGTATTGCTCAGGGAACAGGTCCGCAGGCAGTGCGTTCCACTCCTTAGCAGTGCGCACTATGAAAGAAGAAGCAAACTTCTTCGTGCGAATTGCTGGTAGGTCAACGACATAAGGGTGGAAACCCAGCCTGCGTCTCGTCCCCCGCAGATGAAAGGGAGACGGAGGTATTAAATCGTGTAATTCCGTCGCACACTCTCCGAAATGTATCCTATAAAAAACAGATAGACAGGCTACCTTGCGACGATGCTCAAGACTTTGTAGCTTCGCCACAGAGGTTGGATCACCTATGAGCTTCCTGGCACGCCTGTCGATTGAGTCCAACGCGGCCAGCTGGTATTGGGCAGACCCGTCCCAAAGATGGCAGCAGTACTCCATACACGATCGGACTTATGCTTGATAAAGTTGTAGAAGCTGTCCCGGAGTGAAGTACCGTCTGACCTTCGAAAGGACGCCCAGTTTTTTCGCTGCGGTTTTCGCCATGGACTCAATATACCGCCCGAAATTCAAATCGGACGATATGTTAATGCCCAGGAGCTCCAGGCGATCAGCTATCGGTATGGACACATTTCGGAAAGTCGGAGTCAAAGCGAAGGGACTCCGTTTTGTGGAGAAAAGGCACGCCTGTGTTTTGTTATCTGAATACACTCTTAAAATTGAGTTGGGTAAATTAAAAAATATGGGTGTATAACTGATGTTAGCTGGAATGGATGATGGCCAAAGTTCTCTGTTCAACAATTTTATATTACTTAAAAAAGTTAAGGTAACCAACCTCGTGTCTCAAAGTTCATACTGAACAACAGCAGGAGCAAGGCTCGTGCGATCGTCGGAGCCCTCACTGGGCACTACGCCACAGGCACGATGATGCACAAGATGAAACTCACCCTGGATCCCAGTTGCCGAGCGTGCGGAGAGGATGAGGAGATCATGGAGCACATTCTTTGTGACTGTGATGTCTTGGTGGCAAAACGCATGTGCCTCCTCGGTGATGGATATCCAAAACCGGGAGATCTTAGGCTTCTTCCCCTCAATGATATTGCCTCCTTCATTGACCATGTATTTGAAGGGTGAAGAAAGCAAAAAGTACTGGGGCTAACACAAAAGATCCCACTGGGTCGAAGTGTTGCTGGCTTGCCAGCCCCCACAACAAGATAAGAGAAGATAAGGTAACCAAATCAGTCGCGTAATTTACAATATGTGCATGTTATTTATTTCCAGGATGGATTCGCGCCACCCGAAGAAATAGACGGTGACAATCCACACCCTCCGGAGGACGATGAATATTGAACATAATGTAACATCTACGCGTATCATAGTGCTCCTGTATATTATAAACTCGAAATTATACCGCTTTGTATCATCTACAGTATAGAGTGCTTAGTATCACACAGCCAATGCGCCGCAGTTGTTATGTATAGCCCGTAAATAAGTAATAATACAGTCAAATTGAAATTGTTTATGATAATCTATATGTAAAGTTTACACAGGTTGCGTTATATATTGCAATGTGTCTTGAAATATTCCCACTGTCTAAATAACAGTGGAAAATATTGTAATTTTCATAAATTATTTTCAACTTTCTCACATACCAGGTTTCGGCTTGCCCAGTTTTATCACTGTAAATAACTGAAGAATTCGTGCACTCTTAAACTTTCTATTTCATTCAACTGTAATATTAATAATTTACTTGAACATGAAACATTTCTAAAATATATCTGCTTAAATCATTGTATGGCTTTTCTATATAAGAGTCATTTTAAGTTTTTTACAAAATTCGTGGCTGTGTCATCTAAGTACATTCCTATTTTATACTGAGCTTATCAATATTCTTGACGATTTCGGTCTAATCCTGTAGGTTTCGAAGGAACAATCCTTTTCTTTATATATCTTATTTGTAAGTATGAGAGACTATCCCGGTTTGTGAGAAGAGCATCTCGAAGTAATAACTCGAAATTTCGGCCTCTGGCGCCTTTATTAACGTGCATTTAATAGGTTGTTAATTATGGAAGAGATTTACTGTTAATTGTTTGATTCTGTTATAATATCGGAATTCGCTGAATTTATATTAATCCTTCAAATGTGTATTGTACGTATAGTATCATTTTAATTACAGATGGAAATGAAAATGTAGATCTGATGATGGATGGATGATACATTTCTGTACATACAATAATTTTAAAGATTTTCCGTAAATTGTCGTTGAAAAAAATGTATTAATGTAACCCGTTCCAATATAGCGTGATATTTACATGAACATTTTAGGTTAATTAGATACAAGACTTGACATTTTTTTTGCACTAACTAGAAAGTATAGGTACTAATGAATCGGAGTATTGTTTTATTTTAATCGTAGCAGAGCGATACCTCGCAAGTTAACGGGATGAAGGCGCGTTATGTAACTACCGACTTATTGGCTGAATGAGGGTATTCGCTGCGTAAGATATACATTCATAGATAATTAATTTATTTACTTTAGAATTCATAAATTGCCTTAACAGCAGATATTAATTGCCTCTGGTTTTCAGATTGTGAACGTCTTATAAAATAAAATAATAACTTTATTAATTTAATGTGTTTCATTTTACATGGCGGCGTATCCTTTCAGACCGGCTAGTGTGGTCTTAGTACAGTCGCCATCAGATATATCGTAGCATACAAGGTGTCCAAATATTTCTGAGCAGTGCTAATTTTCATTAAATTATTTACAGTAAATGTTACCAATTATATCTAAACGTGTATTTTGTCATAATCATAAATATGTGAACAGCGAATTTTCAATAATTTCTTTACAATGTTATTTAAAATTAACATGTAAAACAACGGAGTAAGGTTTTTTATCCGAAACTGTTCAGATGTTTATGGCCACCATGACTGCGTCAGTGTTGCCACTTTCGCCACTTCTTAGCTAGATCTAGCAACATTTTCGAGCTTGTCAGCTACAAAAAAAATATTCGGTGGTTAAATGTTTTAGCCACTTATTCTAGCCACTTTTTTTGTTTATTTATTTAACGGTAAATAACAATTTATTAAGCTAAATTTTAACATTTTAACGGGTTCTTAGAGTGTTTTTTATTGTTTTTGAGTTCCGATATAACTCCATAACTCTTAGAATCTGGAGATATTACAATTTATGTCATCGCCTTACCCAAACGTAGAAGTCAAAAGACTATTTTCTATAATGAGCAGTGTAAAGCATCAACATCGTAATAGAATGGGTTACAATAACGTCAATAATTCACTCAAAATTCAATCTTTTTATGCCATTAAATTATAAAAAGAGCATAATTTTATGGAATAAATGATTGTAAATCAATATTTTTTATACTTCACTGTGTTCAGCCACTTTTAGCCACTTTAGCGATACTGAAATTTCCATTATCTAGCCACTTTTTGGGTACGGTTTAGCTACTTGTTCCGGAGGTGAGGTGGCAACACTGGACTGCGTCGATATATTTGATGTTCTCGGCGTTCCTATATTTTTGATTGACTATGAGTAAAGAAATTATTGAAAATTAGAACTGCTTAGAAATATTTGACCACCTTGTTTGCTACGATATATCTGCTGGTGACTGTACCACGGAGTAACAGAGTTTTCCTCATGGTTAAAAACTACTGCTGTAACGAACGGTGTAACCACGAGGAACTTGTTATTATTTTATGAGCTTTGTTTAGTATACTAGACAGAATAATATAAACTGACAAGTTAACAGACAAGAACAAGAAAACCTTGCCGCTTTAGCACTAGTATGTAGAACTATATACTATTACCTATTCTGTGGCACTAGTTTACTATGTCATTGGCTATATCATGCCTTTTATCTCGTTCGTTCGCGCGCAAATAGAAAGAGCTAAGGCGGGATAGCGCTCTATCACGCTGCCAATGCCATACCCAGCAGGAATGCAGCCACATCTAGCGGAAAAGTGCTCAAGCAGTTTTCATTGATAATGAACTCGGTGACTATTGGAATAGATTTGAAAGTAGCGTGCAAGAGTTATCGCGAACACGTCACAGGGACAGGGATCTATCTCTTGCTATTTTCAAGTCTAGTTCATTATCAATTTATGAAACTGATCGAGCATTTTCTCGCTAGATGTGCTCTGACCATTACACTCTGTAACGTTACCAAGCATAAGCATATGCTCACGACTATATTCCCTGAGAGGGTAGTCAGAGATATTTTGAAACTTCAGAAAAACCACATTTCACTAGTAGTACCGAAACTCTGTCCAGTGTGACGGGGAGTGAGCCCGTCGCCACTTGTAATGGACAGTAGGTACAATACATGCCTCGAAATTGAAGCATGCAGGTTTCCTCACGATGTTTTCGTTCACCGAAAAGCCAGTGGTGTTTAAAAAATCGTACATAAATTCCGGAAAAAATCATTGGTACGAGTCGGCCTGGACGGGGATCGAACCATCGCCTCCTGCACGGTAGGCAAGGTTACTCGCCACTGGACCACCACGGATTAATTAAAAACCAAACCAACCAAACGTTACGTTACCAAAGGTTAATTAAAAATCATGATTAATTTAAAATAAATGAATTTATTATAATCAAAAATGGTCATCACTTCTTACTGTCAACAAATGTTAAAAGAACATTAAACTCATATTTTAAACTCATTTAGTATAAAAACTTTCAAAGTGAAACTAAATAATTTAGTACCTATTATTACAATATAAGTAAGTAATTAAAAGTAACTTAATTTATCATTATCCCTATTCAACATTTGTTTTTAAATGTACTTAATACACGATACATCTTTGGGAACTATAAGAAGACAAATTGAAACACGATTTTTAAAGGAAACTAATGCTTATTTCTTAGAGGTTACACGGTCAGTATTACATCAGTCAGCAAAGAGTCTGCAGGTCTAGTATGATTTCACTACACGCGCGCGACACGCCTTCGCTGCATACAAAATAACCTGTTCCCGCGCTTTTCGGAGAGCGAAAGCCGCGCTTGCCGCGACTTGTAGTATTGCAAAAAGCCGAGTCGCGCCCAAGTAGTGAAATCATGCTAGAGGGTCTCGTCCATCATTCTGAATGACGCCAGAATGATGAGTGGGTTACACGATCAGTTTCCCATCAGTATTTCATCAGTCACAATGGAATGACGGAATTAATTTTCATCAGTCTGGATGGATGGTTTACCATCATTCCGTCAGTCCATCATTCTCCCGTCATTCAGACCAGACTGATGGACCAGAATGACGAAATACAGAACGTGTAACCTTAGGATTTCCTTCTCCAGAGAAAACCGATGCGTGGCGCGGCCAAATGAAACATTAATGCCGATATACTCCGTGGAACCAGAGTTGTTTTTAAGCCGGAACCGGGTGCTTCAGTCCATCAAACTGAACAACTTTCACATACTTCTTATAGTCTGGGCAAGCCCTGGTGTCAGAGTTTTTTCAGACCGCCTTACGGCCTCTGACGTGGCTTTAATGTAACGACTACTACCACCACCAGAGAGATAGTAGCCGGTACCAATGGCTTAACGTGCCATCCGAAGCACGGAATCATCTTTCTTTTCAGACAATCAGGTGATTCAGCCTGCAATTTCCTAACCAACTATGTGTCAAAGTGACGTCACTAGGTGTCCTCCGTGGGAATCGAACCCGAACCTCGAACTACCTCCATGTCGAAAGCCCAATGCTCTTAACCATTAGACCACGGAGGCAGTTACACATAGGAGCCGACATAGAAATGACAATAATGACAATAGCTTCTCGACAAAATTGTATTGAAAAAGCTGATTTTTTTCCCCGATTTCAAAGATGGTCCCATAATAAAAGTTGTTCACTTTGATGGTCTAATCTGAAGCACATTCAAAACGACTCCAATTCCACGGTGTGAGAGTGCAGAAGCGTTGTTACGCGCGTCATGTTTCCATCGTGCCTAGACAAGCAAGGCCTAGTTATTTATTATTAACTTTGATTAAATTAAAATAGGTTAAGATAGGTGACTAGCCTTTAGCGCATGGACCGCATAAATAGAGCCCCGATTTACTCGCATTCGCACGAGACGCATGCGTGATTGAGAAACTTTTTTTAGGCGGAATAACGAAAAACTAAAAAAATAGTACTCGTACAAATCATTCAAAAAGAAAAACAAACCACACTGCATTACTTTTCACTCGTAAGTAGGTACAACATGAAAAACAGATCCATTGTTAGAGTACGTAATGCAAGAACGACACCTATCTTCCGCTTTTATTTAATTTAATCAAAGATAATAATAGAGTTGAGTAATATACAACTCGGGCGAATTAACTAGGCACCTGGCTCGCACGTGGCTCGGAATTAGACACCCCTCCTGCTACCTCCCGCGGGACCCCGCCGTCGCCGTGCGAGGCCGTAGCATTGCATTTCAGTTACCGTTGCACGTGTCCCTGCGCTTTAGCATTTTCGAGTTATTCTTTCCGGGTTTTTTATTCCGAGTCACGTGCGAGCCAGGTGCCAAGTTAATTCGCCCGTGTTGTAGTTCATAGCAAATAAAGCCGAGATGTTGAAGATCAAAGATTATTAAGCAAGGTTTGTAATATAATAGTGAAATTAATTTAATACATTTACAGTCATCGCTTTATCGATAAGAAACAAGTATATGCTACCCGCGCGCTAAACAATATTATTTACATACATAAACTCACGACCGTTTATCCCTCTCGGGGTGGTCAGTAACATTGCTACAACTACTAACTTTCTGTTTAAGAATATAGTTGTAGCAATGTTCACATTTAGCAATTAACTTAGGGGTTGTTTATGACGTATCAAGTGGTGAGAGGTGGCCTTTCACCTGCATAAACACTGCATAAGAAACCTTTAATCCCCTAGTCGCCTCGTACGACACCCACGGGAAGAATTGGGATCCCATTAAGTCCCATAACATTATTTATTTAGGTCCTTACATATTATACATATGAAATTGGCGTTTTGTCGAACGGCCACTTTGATCACAAATATCTGGCATTTGGTAAACCTTTTCAGCGCCAAAGTCTGATATATCAGACGTTTAAGTTTCGTTCCCTCGCCGCCAAAGTCTGATATATCAGACAAAAAAAAATCTCGAAAAATCCTTTTATTTTTATCACAAATAAACTTACGTACGTATATGTTTCCCAGATAGTGACACATTTTGGGTTGTGGCGTGTGATGAGCGTTTTCTAAATAAATCCGTGGCGTGGAATGGGTTAAAGCCCGCACTTCACTCTCGCCGAGAATTAGCCATAATAATAAAATTACTATGGCTTACGACGCCACGAGAACAATGAAGGGCATTCACACTCTCGTTCTCGGCCTGTCTCGCCCGTCTCGGCGAGAATGAAGAGCCGGCATAACAGTAGCTTCTCCATACACATCATTAATCTTTCGAGCTGTTTCTGGACGGTCCCCAGACCTTGCTCCGAAAGATTACCACTTTTTTCGCAATATGGACAATTTCTTGCAAGGAAAAAATTGCAATTCCGGTAGCACAGTCCAAATCGCCTTCAATTCAATTCAATTATACTTTATTGCACACCAAAACAAAACATACATTTGAAGATATTATTGATTCTCGCTCCCACAGTTTTCACGTAGTGATCAACGAACTACCTATAAAATGGCGAAAGTGCATAGATAATAATGGTACTTACTTCGATTGATTAAATATAATAACTTCATAATTTTTTTTCGTTTTACTTTTTCCATATAAAACGCCAATTTCATATGTAAGGACCTAATATTTACATTTTACCTTTTTTACGAGTACAACCAGTCACAGGTGGTTGTACTGTTTATCTAATTCCTTTATAAGTTTATACATGATTCATAAACCCATAGGTATATCAGTTATACTTACAAAAAAATTAAACTAGCAACAAGGAATATTTCTTCTTGTTCTCGAGGATTTTTTACAAGAACTTAGATAATATGACGCGTCCATTTGCAGTGATTCTACTTCTTTGTGACTGATATTTTTAGCTCTAGAAGATCTTTTGTAGTCACAAGTGGTTTTGTTCAAGGTTTTGTCTGATATTAGGGCGAACGAAACATCACTCCGCCTTGGTTTCATTCCTGAATTTTTGTTTTTAATCAGAGTCGACATTTTCTTATTACGTTTGCTTGAAGGTGACATTTTATCCGCTAGAGAAAATGATATATCACTTCGTGAATTATTATTCTCTTTCCTGATTTTAGTCACATTATTATTTTTAAGAGGCCTCCCCCTTTTTGATGCGGGTTTATTTGAAGGACTGGTTTGCTCTGATATTAATGACGATGACAAATGAATGACCCTGGTTCTCAGTGTCTTGTTAAATGTATCATTACTTTCGTTCAACGTTTTTTTCTGTATTGATTGTCCCGTTTGTGGAAGTACTTTAAGAGTATTATTATTAGTGGCTTTAACCTTTTTCCCTTGACTTTGTGAAGTCTCAATGTTATTTTTAATTTTCTTAAAGTTTTCTTCATCATTCTTCTTTGTAGTTACTGTTTTATTAATCTTCTCAAGGTTTTTTTTGTTAACTTTTTTGGGAGTTGTTACTTCTTTTTTCTTTGTATTGAGGTCTTTGTCATCAACATTTTTTGTTATTATTGATCTAGATGTTACTTCTTTCTTCTTTGAACCCACAGTTTTGTTGTTGTTTTCTGTATTTGTATTTGAATTAGGTTTTCTGTTACAATCTTCTTGGTTTTTTTTGATAATTTTTATGGGAGTTGCTACTTCTTTTTTCTTTGTATTGAGGTCTTTGTCATCAAAATTTTTTGTTTTTATTGATCTAGATGTTACTTCTTTATTCTTTGAACTTACAGTTTTGTTGTTTTTCTCTGTATTTGTCTTTGAATTAGGTTTTTTGTTAGAATCTTCTTGATTTTTAGGTGGTACATGTTTCGGATTACTCTTGGGTTCTTGTGATTTGGATGTTGGATTCTTATTAATTCCGGAATCTTTCTCTGCAGTTTTAGCAAGCTTGGTTTTCGTTTGTAACTGTTGTTTGTTAATTGATGCATCATGTTTCTTTGTATTTATATTTTTTGTTGTATCATTTTTGGAAACTGATGCACCTGTAAATTAAAATTTAAAGTTGAATAGGGTATTTACATAGGCTTACATAAAATATTATATTTAATGCATGAATTAATGAAATACAGGGTGTAAGGGACAGCCCTCCGCAGGCGCAGATTGAAAAGGTGAACTCAGACCATCAAACTGAACAAATCTCACTGTGGAGCCTACCTCAGGAAACGCGAAAAAAAATCATTTGTCCCATACATTTGAGTCTGGTAGGTACAGCAGTTTTTTATGAAACAGCTGATTTTTTCGTGTTTCCTGAGGTACGCTCCATAGTGAAAGTTGTTCAGTTTGATGGTCTGAGTTCACTGTTTCAGTCTGCGGAGGGCTGTCCCTTACACCCGGTATACTTTATTTACATCAAACACAAAAATAAAATTAAAATAATGCTAAACTCACATTTTCAGTAATTTTGAAGTTTGAATAAAATTTTTAATAACATGATTAAATATAAAATGTATGATGAGTAATATGACTTGATTTTATAGATTTTATTACAATATTTATAGTGCATTTTGACATTCAATAAAGAATTGCTGATTTGACTAGGTTGGGAAATACAATTGAACGCAACGCTTCGATGTAGTGTTTCGCATAAGTGCCGTTTTGTGGAAATAAAACTTATAAATAAATAAAGTGGCAAATACCCTATTAGGCACCGATCACAGCAAAGTTATTTTTAGCAACATAGAACTGAGTGAAGAATAATCCGCATTACCTTTAGCATGGTTATCGTTTGGATTCGATTTAATATGACTTGATTCTCCATATTCCATGTCACTCTCATCGTCTGAAATGTCATCATCCCAAAATGACTTCACACAATCGTACAAGTTACTTTTCTTCAAACCTTGAACAAAAACATGGCTATAGTAAATACATTGTAACATTTATGCATTCCATTATTGTGGGAAATTTTCTATTCAGATTTTAGACTTACCATTATCTACAACAGGTGCAATAATCTTTTTAGTAGCTTTTACTAACTCAGGTGAAATAGATGGTCCAGTAACATTGGTAGAAATTTTCTCTGGGATTTTCCTAACAACAACCTTACACTTCTTTGTGAGATTTTGTTTTGGAGTATTTACTTTTCTTTTCTTATTAGTTGTTATACTATGTTCATCAACTTTAAATATTTCTTCATCAGTGTATGTGTCACTCACATCATCTTTATTGCACATAGATATAGCCGCAGTAACATCCCACTTGTTTTCAGCATCTGCTGGCTTACTTTTATTAGTTATATCAGTTTTGTTAACAGCATTTGTAGTATTCATACGATCTTTTGGAACAATTTTGTGTATCAAATCTAACAAATTACTTTCGTCTCCAAGAATGTCCCGACTTAAGCAGGACTGTGTTGATATTTTTCTTGTTTTGTTTTTCTCTTTTTGAATAGCGCTGTAAATGTTTGTTATTGAAGTGTCTGTTAAATTATCTGAACTAGAATTTTTACTTTCAGTATCTACTTTCTGAGTAAATAATTTTCTTTTTATAAAGCTGGGTCTCATTGACATATCTGTGGTAGAGAACTGACTGGTTTCTTCATTATTATCTCTCTCTTGGTGAACATCAGTTTGGATTAAATTCTGTTTAGCTGGTTGGTGCTCTTGAATGTTTGGTTGCTGTGATGTCTTTGAAATTACTATTTCTGGTGGAGCAGATTTTGCCATCAACTTTTCTGTAGGGTGGTTAACAGATTTTGACGTAGTTTTGTCTATTGGTTTCTCAGCTGAATTTGGAGTTAATTTTTCTGCAGATTTCTGTCCTGATATTAAAATGGATTTCTCGGATGATTGCTGATTTGAGCTGGATATTAATTGTTCTGAAGATTGCAGAATAGAGCTGGGGGATTTTTTTTTAGCCAGTTGTGACTTGTAAACAACTTTTCCTATATTGCCTAACTTTTTAATAGGAAACTGAGGTTTAGCAAACTCAAAGTCTTGGGGCTTTTTTGGATCATTACCACTATAAGTCTGCTTTGGCACTGTTAATTTAGATGCAGGTTGTCTGGTCTGTGGTGAAGACAACTTATTCCTCTTATTATTTGAAGTATGTATCTCACCATCGGCATCAAGACTTCTCTTGCATTGATTTTTGTTGTCATTTAAGGTGCTTTTCTCCATCACAGTAATCTCTGAGAATATTTCTTCTTGTTCACTCTCAGTCTCTCGGCTCATTACCCTTTCTTGTCTTTTGTTTCTATTCTCAACATTCCTTACATTATTATCAATATTAGGCCTCTGCCATTTGTTTTCTTTTTCTAGAATAGGTAGTGATGCTAAAGATTGATTAAATCTGTGTGATGGGAGGAGAAAACCATTTTTAAATCTTTCCTTTTGTGACATAATAGATACATTACTGTGCAATACATTTTGTGGTTTTAAAGTATTTTCTTTAACTGTCCTTAGCTCAGCTGAACACAGGTTTCTTAAAGAATTTTTTCTAAAATTGTCTGTGCAATCTCTGTATATGTTACTCTCTGTCATGGTCTTTCTGAAATCAGTGAAGTCTGTTTTAGTTGATCTGCAGCTAGATGTATTGCCGCGATATGTTGTCCAATTGGTCCTAGTTGACCTGCAACCATCGCTACTTATGGACGAGTCACTCCCTTCATTTCCAGAGTCATCATATCGGTGCCTTGGTCCTTTTAAAAATGAACGTACATTTTTTCGCTTCTCCACTCTTTTTCTAAGACGATGCTTCATAAATTTATGACATGCATTTTTTATTTTCCGCACCTCATATTCATTAAACTGTTGGGTTTTAACAGCTGCAGCTATATCAATAGCACTGATATTTGAATCTGAAATAAATAAGAGGATTGCAATAAATTTTATAAAAACTCAAAAAAAAAAAAACTACTTCCAGTATTAGTATGTGTGATATATAAGTAAGCCCGCTGAAGGGCAACGGTATACTGAAATAATAATATAGTGGGGCAGCTCAGCGGGCACAGTGTGTGGGGGACAAGGGAGCGTGTCCCAGCCCATGCTGCCTGTTCAACTGCACAGTACTATATTGAGGAGGTGCAGCTCATAGTCTAATTAAACAACATATTTTATGGTATATTTTTCAGATATCTTCTATTGAATTGTAATAGCGTCCCAGGGTTCTATCGACGTTTCCAATTTATTTCATATGGAAACCAGCCAGATCATATAGTTTTTCAGATAAAGCAATACATTTGCTCTCAAGCCCGAAAAATAATCTTCTATTGAATTCTAATAAAAGAATAGCGACACAGGATTCTACCGATGTTTCCAATTTATTTCAAATCGAAACCAGCCAGAAAGCTTTAGCTACATACAGTATACGACCTACGCCATTACAGTACCAACAAAGCAAATTCAATGCCCTAATACTCAGCACGCCGCGCTCTATAATCAGGGCCAGATTATCCATTAAACTGCCTAGGGGCCCTGTACTAAAATACTATAATTCCTTTAAAGTACGAGTGAATAGGCATCTTCTGGGTAAGCTCAATACATCTTCGACCCTATCTTCGTCCTGAGGACTGGATTGAGGTCAAGAGCAAAAAAACATACCGTACTGAAAAAATAAACTAAAAGAAACAATTTTTTTTAATGTGTCTTCAATATTATTATTATTATTCATATTCATTTATTCAGTAATAATTTTACAATGTCAATAGTTTATAGGATTATAGAATTAAGATTAGTACATGTCAATTATAATATTAAATTACAATTTATGTGGGTACTTAAATAGACTAATCATATAATGATTAAGTTAGTATAATTAAATTATAACATAAGTGTTTAAACTGAGGTATACATACGTATACCTAGTCTTATCCAAAATCATTTGCATTACAATAAAATAAAATGAATCATTACAACACAATAGTGTTATTACACTACAGATAGGGTCATTTTGACACATTCACCCGTCATCCGTAAGGAATTCATCTACAGAGTAGTAGGCTTTTGAAATGAGATATCGCTTGAGTCTACAAATGAAGATAGCATTCGATTTTGCATACTTTATTTCGTCCGATATTTTGTTGTAGATGCGCGGACCCATTACCATTAAAGAATTGCCTGTTTTAGACAGTCTATGTTTTACCGAGAGCAGTTTGTTCGGATTCCGTAAGTTATATTTGAACTGCAGCGATTTAAGTGTTGGGAAATCATTCGGATTGTGCCTAACGTATTTAGCTATTTCCAATATATAAAGGGATGGCACTGTTAGTATCCTAAGGCCTATAAACAACTGCTTAGCCGGTGTGTCAGGGGGAACCCTGGCTATTCGACGGATGGTCCGTTTTTGAATAACAAATGGCCTGTCCCTATCAGCAGCAAGGCCCCACAGATCTATTCCGTATATCACAAGTGACTGGAAATAACCATAATAGGCTGTCAGTAAGTTTTCTTTACTAAGAGTAGGTACTAGTCTGGAGATTGCGTAATAGGCCGCATTCAATCTTTGACATAATGATTCTATATGTTTGTGCCACTGTAGGCCAGTGTCGAAAACAAAACCTACGAATTTAGAGAATCTGTCAAATGGCATTGTGGTACAACCAACTTTAAGTGGTGTATATTGCTCATTGTTATTAGCAAGGCAAATTCTCAAGAGTTTAGATTTCTCAATGTTTACCTGCATTCCATTGATCGTAAACCAGTTTACGAGTTTATCTATGACACGGCGCAGCTTATCGTATAGGTCTGTGACGTCATCACCCGCTACAATGGCGCAAATATCGTCCGCGTACATAACGAAACTCGCAAGCTGCGTGACGGCAGGCAGGTCATTCATTAGTAGTAAAAATAGCGTATTTCCGACATTCGATCCTTGTGGAACCGAACGGTCACCAATTAAGCGAGGTGATGATTTTACGTTATTTATATTAGTGACCTGCGTGCGGGTAGTCCTAATAGTCCTAGATATTGTGAAATCTCTGAACATGCTTCGTTATGTGGTAAAAAAAAGCGTCGGCAATCTATATATATAAAAGAAAGTCGGGTTTGTTCGAACACTTATAACTCGAGAACGGCTGGACCGATTTTCATGATTTTTGGTTTGTTGTATTTGTCTCCGTCCCAAATAGCAGAATAACTATTAAAAACATTGGAAAATTGACGAAAAAATAAAATTTCCACGCGTACGAAGTCGCGGGCAAAAGCTAGTTATGAATAAAATTGTGTTGTGGTAACTAAATTTAGGAACTTAGAAAAGGGTAAAGGCCCAGACATGTGCATTGCCTAGGGGCCCCGACATGGTTAATACAGCCCTGTCGATAATCCTGTTGTGACCGCTAAGCTGCCCCACTAAATTATTATTTTTATGGCAACGGCCTCAAGTCCCAAATAAGGTAATGAAACAAATCTTTCTTACCCATAGTTCGAATAGACATTGCTGGCGATACACTTCTCCCACTGCAAGTTCCTCTATACGACGCAGCCCCGCCATGATAGAAGCCCTGTGATTGTCCGTGAAGTGACATTGTAGACATCTCTCTCCTATGGCCAATGCTCCTCTGGTCGCACACAGACTGTGCATACCTTCGTCGTTCCAGATTCCACGGCGCATTCATTGAAGAAGTCAAATTATTACTTCGGAAATTTTGTGTTATATTTGGTCCTTTAGCACTTACCATCTGGAAGTTAATGTATGACAAAACATTGGAAGTAAATGCATTTAGAAATAGATGTAATGTTTAACTAAGACAGACTAATTATCTTATGTTTAATGACTAAGATAAACAGTGATGTATTCTCATATGGGCAAAATGGGCAAGAGCTAAGGGCGGCCGCCTCAAGGGGGGCGGCCGGTAGGCCCATACACATGGGGAGGAAATTGTTGCTAAAAAAAATACAGTATTGCCAGACATAGTTGCCATTGGCGGTGGCTGTGGATGAGCTGGCTGGATGGTTTTCCCCCTTAGGAAAAATCTCTACCTAAGCCAATGGCCAAATCGTTTTGCGGAAAAATTTCCAGCTCGCTTCGGCGCGTCTTTTTACTATTGCACTGCATACATAGACTGATACGAGTTCTTGTACAGCCAAGTCGTATAACAGAAACAAGTCGAGCTCGCTTTGCTCGCTCCATAATTATTTGAAATCTTGCTAAACTTTCACAAAATACAATTTGGATGTAACTTGTGATAGCTTTTGTCGGTCAATTCTTAAATATCTCAAAACCTTAGAACTTTTGCTGGCACTTAAATCTTGGCTACAGGCCCACCGCCGTCAAACTGCTGTTATGGGGGGCGGCCAAATATATTTGCCCAAGGGCGCAATATTTGTAAATACATCCCTGAAGATAAAGTCTTTTAGCCATCCACAACTATGTCCTCTCGCGAAACCTCGTCTACGGCTACGTACCCGGCTACCCAAGACAACAAGAGCCTGATTCTCAGAGGACGGATCTCTGCCTGATTATAAACAAATGCCAAAAATAACAGCAAAAAGTAGGTAAACAGTTTATGTTGAACTTTGGTATTTTGAAGAGATAACATTATATTCAGGAATAACATAAGTGATAATAATAAACAAATAATTACTAAGAAAGTAAATTACAAACCGTGCTACCACTTTGATAGGCATAATTGTTGTTTGGTAACATCAAATGATCTGAATCACTGTCGCTCATTTTGTCGGCTTAGTAAAATCGTCACTGCACAAATAAAATCCATCTATTAGACACAGTATCTTTCACTTAGAATTACGTATCGCTTTTTCCAAGTGAGCGTCGGATTACTCGGGCTTGTATTTTAATATTATTATTATATTTCTTGGACCCCGATATTATTTTGAAGATTAACGGAATTCCTACGCGTGCACTCATTTCAAAATTTCACGTTTGCTCTATGGTTGGTGACTTTTTTTCCTACACATCTGTCAGAAAATAGGGCCGACCGCGACAAGTTCACAAACATTCGTTCACTCTATCGATACGGATTTGATTCCGATGTAAAATTAAAACGAAATCGATTTCAACTTATTTGAAGTAGAATAAAGTGAAAATCAGGCCTATGACAGCTTAGTTCCATTGTTTCCGTTGTGGCGCTGTTTCCCATCGTCCTCATTGGACGATGATACATTGTATCATCGTCCAATGAGGACGAGATACAACGCCATATTGAACTTACAACAACAGCAGCCTCATGCCGTGTTGTTGCGTCAGAAGCTTATATCTTGTGATTTTCCTGGTATTTTAGCTTGAGTTTAGAATCCTTGAGAAGCCTCAATTCTTCTCCCTCGTATGACATAATAATATCGTTGAATAGTTTGTTCCTTGGTCAAATATCCCTATTTTTGCATCCTGGAATCAGTGTATACATACCTATAACTACAAGTTCTATATACATTAGTTTGACGACAGAACGCCACAACGGAAACAATGGAACTAAGTGCAAATTTCACTGTCGCATCTGTAGCTTGCTACATATCAGTAATCTGTGGTGAAAATTAAAAATCTTTAGAACGTTTCTGTAAAATTCCATTCTGCGTATGTCATTCAATACATTGCAATTTACCAGAATTTACTAACGCAAGAACAAGATAATCAAGTGAGACAATCGAAGTGATAGATAATAATGGTTTATTACAATATTGTGCTTTTCAAAAGATGATAAACTGAGATTGGTAATTAGTGAAAATTAAAGTGCCTTCGTTAATACCATTATCACGTATTAAGACATTTACAGTAAACTAATTTCTCTAATCTGGGACAAATATGTCGCGACATGATAATATTGATGCTTTGGAAAAGCAATTAGCGGATTTACAAATGACAAAGGATTTTAGTTCATCCGATAGAGTTAAGAAGATACCACCAGCTGTGCCGCCGAAAAAGAAGGCTCAACCTCAAGTTCCTCGTAGTGCCGTCGTCAGCACTCTTTGCGAGCCATCATACTCATCAATGATTTCTCAAAATCTGAATAACAATCTTCCAATGTATAATAATACAAACGCAAATAATTTGCGCCCTATTCAAGATTACGCCAATGTTAGTCATCTTAACATGTCTGTTCCTAGTCATTCATTTGAACAAAGTTCGACAGTGGCATTAAAAAGTTGTAATGCTATGTACAGCAACATTCCACCGTATCGGAGTAACATTGAATTACCACCGCCTCCACCACCTCCACCTTCACTTCACATTGCGACATCGAAATCATATAGTGCCAGCCAGAATAATGACGAATTTTTACCACCACCATCACCTGTCAGTTCTAACTACAGTGAGCTGGCTCGGGCTGCAGCAAACTTGAGGTATACACAAGAAAGACCATACCCACCCATATATCAGAACGAATATCCTGATTATGGAACATCACAAGCATCAACTTATGAATCTCTTTATGAGCCTATTAATCCACGTCCACATAGTAATCTTTCAGCGCAAACAAATACTTCAGTGAACAAAAATTTTCAAAAAATCCCACAGAATGCTGGTAAGTCTCCATTACCTAAGGAAGAAGAAGTAGATGCACTGACTAATCTTCTTGTTCAGTCTATATCTGACAGTCAAGATTTAGATGTTTTTGGAATATGTGTTCGATGTGATGAAAAAGTTGTTGGGGAAAATTCTGGTTGTACAGCGATGGGAAATATGTATCACGTAAAATGTTTTTGTTGCTATCATTGTAATGTAAACTTACAAGGGAAACCTTTTTATGCTGTTGAAGGTCAACCGTATTGCGAATCTGATTACTATGAAACATTGGAGAAATGTTCAGTATGCTATCAACCTATTTTGGACAGGATTTTGAGAGCCACTGGCAAACCATATCATCCAACATGTTTTACTTGTGTTGTGTGTGGCAAAAGCCTAGATGGAATACCATTCACCGTTGATGCCATGAATCAAATTCACTGTATTGAAGATTTCCACAAAAAATTTGCTCCCCGTTGTTGTGTTTGCGAATTACCGATTATGCCGGAAGATGGAGAAGAGGAAACAGTGAGAGTTGTTGCATTGGATCGCAGCTTTCATGTGCGCTGTTATCGATGTGAAGATTGTGGCCTTATGTTATCTTCAGAAGCACAAGGTCGAGGATGTTATCCACTTGATGATCATATTCTTTGTAAGACTTGTAATGCTCACCGCATACGTCTACTTACTAATGTAATGACCACTGACCTTTAAACCTTGATATCTTAATCTTTTTGTAGTGTTTACATTTATTTATGATTATTCCTTGCCTAGTATAATTTTATTATCATTGGGTAGGTATATTATTTTGTTTGTTTATTAATTAATTTCTTTATAAGGGCTATTCTATGAGCTTGAAAAGTAGTTGAGGTAAACGATAAAATTGATAGTATTTTGACCAATTTTGTAATGATTATTATTAATTCTGTAAGTCATCTATGTACATTATACTCTTTAGAAGATTACGTTTATACATATTTATTATAGTAGGTATGCGTTGTTGATTTATTGGACATGAAAATAGTATTCTGAATTTTATTGTTAAGACTGATGTGTCGCATTTTTAAGTCTATTAAATTATTCAAAATTATACAGCAAGTAATGTGATAACCAAGAAAGCAATTAATAATATTTACTATAAGTAATTTTGTTAAATATTTATTTAAGCATTATGAATGCTTTGAAGAAAATTGTAACTAAGTTATACATACTAACTAATTAATTAAGTTTATCTACAATCTCAGACTGGCAATTTAAAGATTTTATTTGGTTGCAGTTTAGGCAGCTTACATTGTGTAAAACCTAATTAATAAAAAAAATACTTGAAAAATATTTTTTAATCATTCCCATTAACAGTAAGTATTATAAATAATAAACTGGCCTGCAAATCTAAGTATCACACTTTAGTTAGACGGCAATTTGAAAAGGAGTGTTTTTTTTTGTAAATAAAAAAATTTTCAGGCATTCCTTAAAAGAAGACAATCGGCTATGAAGTTCTTATAAAAAACAAATAAAAAATTCGTATTGTTTTGTTTCGAAAATACATCTATTCCACTTTAAAGGTTATTGAAATTTTAAAAGTGTGGCACTAAGTTTTGAAGGCCAGTGTATGTAACCTTCAGCTAGAACAAGTTCTATTATCTTTTAGGTCCCTTAAAAATGTTTAGGTTACTTAGTGGCTAAATGTTTATGTAGGCTCAATCAATCACATCACAGATTCGTCTTCTTACTTCTAACTATTTACATATTAAATATAACGGTTTATTTTCTTTAATACTACTATGACAAAGAAAATAATACTCTAACGCGAACTATGCATCTTCTATAATGCAGTTATTAAAAATCTTAATTAATTTCAAATAAATGGAAAACAAACATGATTGACATAGGTACACAAATAAGCATATGCTCACGACTATATTCCCCGAGGGGGTAGTCAGATATATACTGAAACCACAAAACATCCACGTTTCACTAGTAGGTACCGTAACTCTGTCCAATGAAATGTGACGGGGAGTGAGCCCGTCGCCATTTGTAGGATAGAGGGCACAATACATGCCTCGGGATTGAAGCATGTAGGTTTCCTCCCGATGTTTTCCTTCACCGAAAAGCCAGTGGTAATGATCGTACATAAATTCCGAAATCTATTTATAAATTATTGGTACGAGTCGGCCTAGACGGGGATCGAACCATCGCCTCCTGCATGGCAGAAAAGGTTACTCGCCACTGGACTACCACGGCTTGTAACTGTATGCGACTTATTTCATAGATTGAAAGAGAAACACTGTTTATTTATCCTGTTTTATTGTATCCTGATTTTTAACCTTCAGTAAAGAAGAGGTAAAGTAGTGAAATATTTACGATGTGTAATTTTTTTTGCATTTAGTACCTAGTTACGTAGTTACCCACTTATCACTATCATTGTATGGCATCATACATTTATAGAAATGACTACACATGTGTTGCTGATGAGATCCACGTTCAAAATGACTGCATATCTTTTGACTATTCAATAATATTAAATATAATTATACTACTGTTCACAATCACAAAATGTACGCAGTAGGTAATGAGTAGGTATCAAATTAAGGGATTAGGATTCGTTACCGAAATACGTAAATCTTGTCGAAATCCATCTGTTTGACAGAGTATTAACTCTATTATAAAGTACCTACCATTTATGAATTTTATTGCTCAGTGGCGCCCTCATTTTCAAATTTAAGATTTCTTTATCAAGAAAATTTAAGATAAATATTTATACGTTGCTTTCATAATTTTCGAAACTTTACACTTTTAAGAAAGTCGAATTAAATAATTATATGTAGGTATGGGTACCTATAGTAATTGTAAATTTTCTTAAAATCGGTTTGTAGTTATGTTGTAGCAATATTTCTGACCACCCGAAAGGTATTCGGTCGTGGGTTTGTGTATGTGTTAAGTATGTTTATTATGTGTATGACCTATAAAAATGCCTTTTTGGGTTTTATAGTTGGCATCGGACATTTTTATTTTAGGTTTTATTGATTGAGAAATCTTAAATTTTGTGTGTTGTTTATGTGTGTAAATTTTGTGTTTTGGGAACCAATAAACGGAAAAGGCATCTAAAGCGATAGGTCATTTGCCTTATAGGCTATTTCATCACTGGATCTGTTCACAGAAAGCCGAGTGATCGAAATTGCATATGGCAATTTGTTGGAATCACCATCATTCATCGAAAATGCGATATTACAATAGGTAATACTAACACGATATGTCTTTCGGCAACAAAAGTGAAAAAACCATATTATTATCATTAATAACTATGCCACTACACTAATTTTAACGTAATGTGCTTAATAAGTAATAAATGTAGTCCTTAGACACAGATTACTAAACTTAATGTATAGATACCAACAAGCAGCTTATCATTAATTATTTATATACTTATTAATAGCTAGGAACAGAAGCACGTTATAAAATAACGAAGTAATTATCTACTCAAAACATTATATCGTTTATACTTTATGTCTTAATTTAGTATTAAATTTTGGTGGACTTAAAACTTGTTTCATAAACAGAGATCGTTTTTCCTTGAGATTTTTTGATGCTATTGATTCAGGGATACGAGTAGCAGAGTCATTAGATTTGACATCGCTGGATGATAAACTGAGATGTTCCTTTTGTGGATCTACTCTATGCACATGTTTTACATCTAACTGATTTATAACATTCATAACATTATAATCTGCATGATGAGATTTATTTTCTGAATACTGATATAAAATTTCTTCATCAGAATTCAAACTCAATTTCGGTTCAAATCTGTCTCGTAGGATAGAGAATTTTCTTCTTGGTCTAGTTTTAGCAACTTTTTTGATATTTGATGTTTTAGAAACAGCTGTATTCACAAGAGGTGTGGGTGTTTCTTTTTTAATTAGAGATTGTAATGATGTAGATATCCGGCTCGAAGATAAATCTTCTGTCGAACTAAGCGGCATCGAGTTTTCTGACACTAATTGCCATAGGAAATCAATGTCCGTATTCGATAGATCTTGTAAATGCTGTTCAGTTGGGTGGGCACTTTTCTTATTTTGAGTTTTTACATTGCAAATATTAGATTTTTGCCGCCGTCTGAAATTTTTGTTAGTAAACACCGTTTCAGTAATGTTGAGATTACCACAATTCGAAGTAACAAAATTTAGTTCTTTCTTAGCAGAGTCAAATTTTATACCATGCACATTAAAAATATTTTCTTTCTCTGGCAGTGACTGCATTATGTTACTAGACACAAATTTGGAAGGTTCTTTCCAAAGGGCTTGCTTCAAATTGCATTCGGTTTTATTCGAAGTGTCAAATTGTGGCGAATCCCAAAGTTGTTCTCTTCTATGATAAAGATTTCTTGGGGAATTCGTTACCGTTGCTTTACGAATTTCATCTATGGTTGCAACGAGAGAACTCTCAGAATTCATTCTTTTCTTATTGGATGGATCTACATCACCTAAATCATCTAGTTCTTCCATTATAGGTTCTAAATGATTTGGATCTTTACTTGTATCAATCATACATGGTTTGGCTAAGAAGGTTTCGTCATTCGAATGACAGCTAGCAGTATTGACATAATCTTCCTGATTACTTTTATCAAATTTAACAAATACGTTTGAATAGGTCGGTGATTTTTTTGGGAAGTATGGTGCAGATAAAATTGCATTTTTTAATTCTTGTGAGATACAGCTACTTATTTCAGTACTAGCCGATGTAAGTGTATCTCGCCTTCTGTCTCTGACAACACTACCATCATGAAGCCAATTTTCAATATCAGAATAGCCATTCCATGACCGTAAGCCCCAAGCTTCTCTTGCAATATTCACGGCACAAATGTTTTCATAGTCATGAACTGATAAGATTTCTGTTGGAGTATCCAAATCCCGTTGCTTCGATGAAAATGATTCGACATTTTTTACATTTTTGCGTTTGTCTTTTTTAGCATACATTTCTTTAAGAATGTCTAAGGCAATTCTTTGAATATTCTCTATATCTGCATCTTGATTTCCAACTTTTATGTTCTTCAGCGCACTCAAACACAGCTTCTGAACGATGTTCTCATTAAACGTGTTTATATCAGAACTATTAATGTCACTAAAGCTTAAATCTAAATCCATATCGATTGAATCAGATGATGTTTTTTTATTAGAACCATCAGTATCTTGACTTATCTCAGAACTGTGATCTGTTTTCAAAGTTTTGATGAACTCTTCATTGATCATGTTACATGCGATCATGTTAAGATTAGTAAAATCTTCTCGGAGTTCATCTGAAGAGCATATACCCCTTCGTTTTTGTAAATTTATGTTACTCGAAGTAATTTCATCTATAGAACTCTCCAAGTTGTCTAATGAAGACAATTTTAACGTTAACTCTGTTGGTGAACAAATTGTAATTTTTTTGTTTGCTTTATTTTGCAATGCAATTGACTGTGGAGTGTTCTCGACTGTATGTAATTCTATACTAGAAACGTTACTCGTATTACCAAAATGGGCAGATGTGAATGTTGGTGTCCCTGATCTAGCAATCCAATGCTCTAAAAGGAAATTTTTATCTGCATTTTCATTTTCATTTTGCGGTATGGGTTCTGAAGTCAATTTATCATTGCTGAAAAAAAGAAAATTTATATATGTTTTTAACTTAATTCAGATCAATACAACAATTATTATTACCATAAAACATATTAATGGGATTTGTTTTTCCTCATTACCTTTGTTTACTATTATCAATCTGCCTTTTTTGAGAACTCTTGAAAGATCGAACGTGGTTTATTCCTTTTCCCTTATCACAGTGAGTTTGAGAAATTTTTGGAGGAACTTTGTTGTTTAATTCAATATCCTCCTGCGCATATTTCCATGATATAGGGCCTTTAGAGTGGAAATATCGATAATATAATATCATAGCACTCATTCCTGGAACAAATATTTTTAAATGTAACATACCTGCCTATAAACTTACTACTAAACTACTACTACTATGTTACTTTGTTCTTCTAAATATGTTTTATGATAATTATTTATTTAAACTGTATCTTACCAATTAAAGTTCCAGCAATTATGCACACTGTTGCGCCAATAGACCAGGACTTTCTTTGTCGTTCAGAATCCGAAATTAGTACATACAAAAAAAGGGTACCAAAATTTTGTGTTACCATGAGTGTATAAAACATCATTAAACGATACCGTGTATGACCATCCCGGAGATTGATATAGCAGAAGCAATACACGAATCCCATCACAACATTGTAAAGCGTTTCCTCTAATTTGTTGGGACAAAAGGTAGTATTTTGAAGTACAATCCAAAACGTCATTGCTGTCCAGTGAAGACCTGAAAATAGGTTTGCTGTATTCTGTAGGTTCCTACATACATCTATTTTTACAAATTATCCTAAGTAATAAATATTAAAAGCCGTGGTGGTCCAGTGGCAAGTAACCTTGCCTGCCGTGCAGGAGGTGATGGTTCAATACCCGTCCCGGCCGACTCATACCAATGAGTTTTTCGGAATTTATGTACGATTTGTAACACCACTGGCTTTTTGGTGAAGGAAAACATGGCGAGGAAACCTGCGTGCTTGAATTTCGAGGCATGTATTGTACTGTCCATTATTTATAAGTGCCGACGAGCTCACTTCCTGTCACACTGGACAGAGTTCGGTACTAGTGAAAAGTGGATGTTCTGAGGTCTCAGAATATCTCTGACTACCCCCTCGGGGAATTATAGTCGTGAGCATATGGAACAAATATAAATGATAAAGTTAAGTCTTACATAAAGGCAATAGAGTCCAAATTCCAAAAACAACCGTAAATAACAAAATTCCCGAAATCCTTGCTATTAACATTCCAAAATGCCAAATAAGGTTTAGTAAAATGGCGATCCATTGACCATCATTATTGGAGTATGCCATAATGCTATGAATGTAAATAGCGCATCCCCAAAAAACGGATGCATTTGAAGCTGTTAGGGCGAATACTGAAAATAAAAGAAGTCATTATAATAATACATCAAAGACAGAAGATTACCTAAGTATTAATTAATACGAAGAATTTAAAACCTAAACATTGATTTACCTTTTGTATGATAATTTTCATTTAAAGCAATTACAGCATAAGTTTGTAATATAATTTGTGGTATAGTACCCGTGAAAATATACAAAAAGTGTAATAAACTCAGATCGTTTCTCTGAGCAAGTAATTTTTGTGATTTGGTATTTTCCATATTCTGACATGCAAAAACTTGATGCAGAAAAGATATGTATCTGAAAGGGAAATAGCACATTAGCATTTTTTATTTTACTAATTTTATTACCTATCTGGATGTTAACAAATTAATTTCGACTGGGTCTAGTTTAATTTTACACTTACCTTTCTAATAATCCAACGAGACATCCATGTGTAATCCAGTGCTTCAAATGAGATTTTTGGTCAATTATGAACCATCTCATAGAAAAAATATTAATCAAAATATTTGGAGTAAGTATGAATATTAGTGTTGCTAAAGCCCAATAAATGTATCCATCTTTACAATACTCAGCAAAAACTAATACATCTGAAAAACATAATAGGTATAGTTAACTTTATAAATAACTAACTAGTTAAATTAATTATCTCGTTTATTACTGCATCATTGCATATGCTCACGACTATATTCCCCGAGGGGGTAGTCAGAGATATTCAGGTTTATTACTGCTATTGGGTGTAATAAAAAATACTATTAAAATATCATAAACATAAATAAGTAATCATTATAAATACAGGGTTCAATTTAATAAGCTGGCGGTTTTTAAGAGGATGATCAGACCATCAAACTGAACCACTTTATCTACGGTACGGAGCCACAATCAAAATCGCGAAAAAGACATCAGCTGTTCCATACAAAACTGGAAACCTAGTCTACCCAAAATTATGGCACATTAAAAATTAACTTTCCTTTTTTTAAAGAAGGAGTGCCAAGTGTGTTATCATTTTGAAAACATGATTAAATGAGAAAACTTAAGAAATATCTTGTCAGGTTAGCGCCCTAAATTTTTATACAGAATGTCGTCTCAAAGTTGTAAAATAAAAAGTTACCGCAGAAGTCTGAGAAAAGATAGTGTTAGTATGCATTAGTATGCCACTAATGCTTCTATTTTGAATTGAGACCCCAGGAAAAGTTATTCAGGATAACGAAACAAGTATTTCCATGGAAAAATATACTTTGTGGTCTCATAAATCGTATTTTGGATCTTAAAAGTTCGGCGCAGGTTGGCGATTTTCATTTCACAATCTTCAAAAAATGACAATAGGTATATCGAAAACGATCGAACTTATAGGTATATTTTTTGAATTTTTTCCTGAACAGTTATAAACCTGGCCTATATCCTGTTTTCAGTTTGACGTTGAGTTTTGGAACACCCGGTGCTTATAACAGATAACGATAATTTAGACAAAGATAATTTATAATAATAATAAACAATTAAATGAAGGAAGAGCATGCAATTTAACAGTGATCAAAAATATGACCATTGGGAATATTGTTTAATTCATAAACCAATCTAAACCATACTCTTCAGTACTTAGGATCAAGTAATCGTTATAGGATAAAAAGAGTCAAGTAAGAACAAGTTTTTACACACCTGTAGTCAAATCAGCAAGAATTGTTACTAGTGATATAAAAACACATAAGGCATTGAAGAAACAAAAATTGTCATCTTGAATAATGGCAGTGTTTCTATCTTTATTACTAATTTGATTTCCAAGTCTACAAGCCTCGGCCATTGTATAAATCCATTCATAAACACATTCTGCAAAACAAAACAAAACAAAATAGCGATGGGCCAAACCCCTCGAAGTAAAGTATCTGCCCGTCTGCCGTAAGGTAACGCTACGGCAGATCGCTACCTGACTAAATGCTTTCACGCAAAAAATAGCCAATAGCATGAGACCAATGAGTTTATAGACGAATAGGGGCCATCCGAAATTTATAACTGACCGATGGTGGCGCAGGCGCATGTAACTTGTTCAACCAGTATTTTTTTTTTTAATTTTAATTCCTTCGAACATGCTAAACATCGATTCATTCGAAAATCGATTTCGATAAAATATAAATAATTATTCGTTCATTCTTCGTTTTCCAAGAGTACTTAGTAAAGCTTCCCCCACACAGGTGCGTTATTTATTAATTATTATCGATCGATAATATCGCTGCGTTTTTGCGATATTTATTTTCAGTAGAACATTTTGTATCGGGGCGCGCGCGATCCTAGCATATAGTAACGCCGCGTTTTAAGTGGGACGCTGCGTCCGTCGCGGGCCTCAAATGAGGGATTTTCCAAAAGCAAAAAAAAACAAAAAGTTAGTTCCAAATTTCTCGATAGATGGCGTTGACAACAGAGGGGTCGATTAGGTATGACCAATATAAGCTGACCGCGCGCAGGGTGAATAACGTATAACGTCGCGCGACCACCTTATTTTGGTTTTGCTTAGCTTGATTTGTCGCCGTGTGTACAAACAAACCCTTTCTTATTGTTGTTGGTTTCTTATTAACTATCTGCGGTAGTATGCCAACCCACGATAGCGTTATATATCGCTATCACGCTTCCGCTCTCTTTTTATTTTCGCACGAACGAACAAGATAAAAGATTTGACAGATGGATGTGTTAAATGCGTAGAGGGAGTAGAACTATGGAGTAAATGATACGCACACATCTTTAATGTTCGATAGAGGTGAACCTATACACTAGTCTGTAGAAAGAGTGAGAAAGACTATAATGAACGCCGTGTAACCACTTTTTTGGTGACCGCAACTTGTCATTTTGACGTATTGCGGTCTAAATTGACTAGTATTGTTGTTAGGCTTATCAAAAGTTATGAATTACGGAATTGTAACAGCCTGAATTACCTGCTGTGTGAGGTGTTCTGATAATATAATAATTTATAATCATTATCGAAGTGAAAATGGTGGTCTGCAGTGTCCTAGGATGCAAAAACAGATCGAAAAGTGCTGCTGGGAATGTTTCGTTTCACAGGTACGTTTCACTGCAATTAAATGCTACAAATACTTTGTTTGTGATTAGATTAATGTCTATTGTACACGTTAAAATGATATTACAATACAAATTAAATCATAAAACCAAGTTATAGGTCAACATTGATTCCATAACCTCTAGATCAGCAGTCATTCAGTGTTACCAGTTTATGGCCTTTGAAACACCCGTAAATACGGGAAAACTGACTTGGAAAATACATAGGTACCTAGTAATGGTTTGGTTTCATCACTGTTTTGTTCATTTTCAGGATTCAGCTACCAGACAACCTGTCATAATAGAAAAAATTACAGAAACACTGAGGAAGAAACATCTTAGAATTCAATTGAAGAGTGAGTTAGCTGAAAAGCGCCTAAAGAAGTTGCGTACTACTCGTTAAGCGCAAAGACGATTAATAAAGAAGAATGCTGAGTTACTCAATATAATCATGGAATTAAAAGTTAAAGCTATGATTTCAGCACTGGTAGCATGCCAACCCGCGATAGCAGTGATACGGCTTTATCACGGCTTTTATCTCGTTCTTTCGTGCGCAAAAGAACGAGATAAAAGACGTGATAAAGCCGTATCACGGCTATCGCGGGTTTGCATGCTACCAGTGCAGATGTTTTAAATTAAATTTTTTTTCACGTTTTTTTTAACGGTAGAAAAAAAACTGTTTTTTTACAACACTATTCCTGATCAAAGCCATTTGGTTAGATTAAGAAACATTAAAATTTATTTTCCAAATTGTAATTTATTTACCATAACCCTTCATCATGCTTCAGTCAAATAAAGAAATTGATCAAATTCGAAAAAATAACCTCTTTGACCTCATTGCTTGACAAATAACTACACAGTTTTTCAAGGCTCCAATTCTGGCTAATTTTATTACATATTAAGGTGGTTGCAAAGGGGTCAATTTTATACAAAAACAATTTTATTGACGCACAATACGCATAGACGTTATAAGTATAAGTAACTTAGAATAAATAAATTTTTATTTTTTATATATGTAAAAATAGTTTAAAAAATCTTGATGCCGCGTCACAAATAACATTTGCAATTTATAATATAATTACGAAGATATAATGCTTTGTAATTTTTCATACTACATTTTAAAAGCTTTATAAATCTTCGTAATTATATTATAAATTGCAAATGTTATTTGTAACGCGGCATCTAGATTTTATAAACTATTTTTCCATATATAAAATATTACTTTTATTAATTCCGTCTACGCGTATTCTGTGTCAAACTTTTGTATGGACTGAAACCACCGTAACATTAAATTTTAATGTTATTTGTGAATATTTCTGCGATTTGTGTTAGGAAAGTAGTATTAACAAAATGTATTACTTAGACTAGCCGACTGTGAAAAGTTGGTGGTATTGATAAATTTGTGGGAAAATTGAGTTCAATCGGGTAACATTTACACACACATGTACAAATCAGACACCGATAGAAAACCGGTTACACTGTCACTTGCTCTATAGTTCTACTCCCTCTACGGTTAAATGTCACAATCGCGGGTTGGCGTGCGTACTAGCCCCGCTGTTGATGAAGTAGCGATTACAAGTTTCCCGGTTTACTTTTCGTTGATGTATATATATATGTTGAAAGTCTCAGTTTCTGTTAAGCCGGGTCCGCTGCTTCATGTTTTCGTGTTTGCTAACATCGTTTTCTAACTTTCCCCTCCCCCGCAGGTGAACGCGGGTGATGTTTGTTATCCAATGTTATCCGATGCAAATGGATAACATCACCCGCGGTCGCCTGCGGGGGAGGGGAAATTTAGAAAACGATGTTAGCAAACACGAAAACATGGCGCAGCGGACCCGGCTTTTTAGGATTTAGTAGTTTGTTATTGTTTCTCTTTTATTGTTCGTATATTCAAAATGGATACAAAGCCCATACAGCCACGTCCGATACTTGATTCGTTGTTGACAGACAATAACACCGAGATTGTTAATAATAAACCGACAATAATATCAAAGGGTTTGTACTGCGTCTTTTTATTAATAATATTCATAAATATATTTGCTCATACCTAATCGACCCCTGCTTGATCTCTGTTCAACGCCATCTATCGAGAAATTATGTTTTAATAATATTTTTTTTTTCTCTGGAAAATCCCTCATTGCTCTCTGCACTTGTGCCCTGTTCACACGAGGGCAGGGCGGTGCGGGCAGTACTGTGCCCTCGTGTGAACAGTCGCGCCGAGGCAGGGCAGTACTGCCATGGCAGTAAACAGCGCAGGGCAGTAAATAGACGGCCGGTCAATTTTTTTAGGGCAGTCGCTTCCCCCTCCACCTATTTGGCTCGACTGCCTCGTAGCTGCCCCCGTGTGAACGCGAGGGCAGTGCAGTGCAGAGCAACATGATGTTTTATAATTTTTGGTCATCCTGCAAAATTTTTTTAAATTAAAAATTCATCCCTTCGAATTGAGAATGCGTTACAGCTTAACATAAAACTTATCAAAACGAAACTCAAATTATATTAGCTCATGGACTGTGCTGCCCCGTCTAGCTGCCCTCGTGTGAACGCCAACTGCTTTCTCAACTGCCCTGCCCCACTGTCCTGCCCTCACTGCCCTGCCCTCGTGTGAACTCAGGGCTCATGTTGCGAACTGTTATTACTTATAAGATCTATGTACACCACATGAAGCAATAAATGATTATGAATTATGAATTATGAACAGGGTATAAGGTGAGATTCAGAGACGATTTTTAAGTCATAGTTCGAACTCCCGTATGTCTAAATCCATACATTTTGACCCTACTTAGTGCGAACTATGACTTAAAAAATCGTCTCTGAATCTCAACCTCAGAGACGTTTTTTAAGTCATAGTTCGAACTCCCGTATGTCAAAATCCATACATTTATGACCCTATTTAGTTCGAACTATTACTTAAAAATCGTCTCTGAATCTCGGTCTCAGCCTCAGAGACGTTTTTTAAGTCATAGTTCGAACTCCCGTATGTCAAAATCCATACATTTATGACCCTATTTAGTTCGAACTATTACTTAAAAATCGTCTCTGAATCTCGGCCTAAGACTTAAAAAACGTATCTGAACCTCAACCGAAGGCTGAGATTCAGAGAAGATTTTTAATTCATAGTTCGAACTCCCGTATGTCAAAATCCATACATTTTGACCCTACTTAGTTCGAACTAAAACTTAAAAAATCGTCTCTGAATCTCGGCCTCAGCCTCAGAGGCGTTTTTTAAGGCATAGTTCGAACTCCCGTATGTCAAAATCCATACATTTATGACCCTATTTACTTCGAACTATTACTTAAAAATCGTCTCTGAATCTCGGCCTAAGACTTAAAAAACGTATCTGAACCTCAACCTAAGGCTGAGATTCAGAGAAGATTTTTAAGTCATAGTTCGAACTCCCGTATGTCAAAATCCATACATTTTCGACCAAAGAGTAATATAAGTATATTAGAAAAGAGAACCCACTCGTGGCAACATTATGCATCCACCTTATGTCAAATTGAAGGCTAGCTAGCGCCATCTGTGTTTCTCTGAAAATAATTCTACCTATACTATACATACCTACTTATATATATGCTTATATACTCATACCGTTGTTTGAATGCTAGTTTTCGTTCAATCCCGCACCGATCGAGTGATATTCCAGTATCCTTACTATTCCTGTAATCTGTACATTGGTAAGAGAACAACTGAAACTCCAGAACATCACTAAATCGGCACAAAATTGAACAAAAACTACAAACAACACGCACATTATGCAAGGCAGGTCGCCATTTTGTAAATTTGTCAATTTGACATTGACATAGACAATAAATCTTTTTTTTTCATAGTAAAAGATATATTTAACAGATGGCAGCACATTCTATGCAAACTGAATCGGAAAAACCAACTAAAGGCAAATGTCCTCCGCCTGTTTTCGACCCTATTTAGTTCGAACTATGACTTAAAAATCGTCTCTGAATCTCAGCCTGAGTGTAGAGGGCCTTTAGATAAATAATACTGGCCAGAAGTGCGATTTTTGAAAATCATACGAGCGAATTGGCAGTAGAAAGATGCGTAATCTCCATAGTAATTTTGTCATTTTCTACTGCCAAGTCGCTCGTATGATTTTCAAAAATCGCTCTTCTGATCCATTCATTCTTTCATTAGTATCCATTTCAGCGGGGCTAATACGCCAATCCGCGATAGCGTGATGTAGCGCTATCACGCTTCCGCTCTCTATCTATTTGCGCGCGAACGATTTGGATAAATTGATGATGTGTTAAAATGTCGCTATCGCGGGTTGGCATACTAACCCCGCTGATATACATTTTCAATCATCATCACATCATATTCCATTCCATAGTTTTTAAGGTCTTCTATTCCCAGAATGACACAAGCCTACGTCACAAAAAATGGCCGCTAAACATGGTAAAAGGGTATGATGACGTAGGCTTGTGTCAGTCACGCACGTGGTCGGAAGAGAATACGCGCAGTATATTATTGTATTCCATTCTTTCAGAAGTGCGATAATTGAAACTCATACGAGCGATTTGGCAGTAGAAAATGACAAAATTACTATGAAGATTATGCATCTTTCTACTGCCAAGTCGCTCGGATGATTTTCAAAAATCGCACTCGTGCGATTTTTGAAAATCAGACGTTCAAAACGAGTAGTAGAAAATGACGTAAAATCGATGATTTGAAATTTTTGAATTCAACTTTCTATCACTTGCAACGAGTGCTCCGAACCACTCGTATCCAATTCTACCACTCGAATGTTTGACGTTTGTAATGTTGTCAGACGTCAACAGATTTAACTTTTTTTCTACGTTCCGTTAACCCATAATTTTGGCGGTAAAGTCCAATTTGAAATGTTACTATGAAACCATTCATTCGTTCGTTCGTTCAATTGAAACGTTTTCTGTGTGAATCGAAACCAGAAGTGCGATTTTTGAAAATCATACGAGCGACTTGGCAGTAGAAAGATGCATAATCTCCATAGTAATTTTGACATTTTCTACTGCCAAATCGCTCGTATGATTTTCAAAAATCGCACTTCAGATCGAAACGGTTTTGGCACATCCGAACGATTTCAAAAATAGAGAAAAACGTAACCACTCGGAATGAAAATCTCAATTCGTATGCGAATGTCAAGTCGCTCGTATGATTTTCAAAAATCGCACTCCTGAAGTGCGATTTTTGAAAATCATACGAGCGACTTGGCAGTGGAAAGACGCATAATCTCCATAGTAATTTTGACATTATCTACTGCCAAGTCGCTCGTATGATTTTCAAAAATCGCAATTCTGTCAAATCTTTCATTCAACTTTCAAATCTTGGAAATCGTTCAGTTCAATGTTTTTCAATCTTTCATCAAGCAAACAAAACCTAATAAATATAAAAGTACTTAGAAACTAGAAAGAAAGTAAATCTAAATTCATTGAAGAAACGAAAATGATACATGACGCCCTTTTGATTCTTTGGGATTGCTCTCAAGCAGAAACTGCCCAGGTAAAAGATGTAAACAATACAAGTTTGCTGAACATTTGCTTCAATTTTCGTATCTACGTACGATATACGCGTTAATTCAGACGTTAATTAATATCTATTTCAGACTAAATCCAACATATACGCCAATGAAGGAGATTCTGAGATGTTTTGTAGAATATGTGACATAGCAAAAAGTCACCATAAGATTAGAAATTTTATTGAAATCACTGGTTTTCACTCCAGAAAAATGCAATGTGGTAAGTAACAATTTAGAAGTTGTTAACAGTTTAGAAGACTACATAAAATTACGACCGTAATCCCTTTCGGGGTGGTCGGAAACATTGTAATGTACAGAGACCAATGTGGCTCACCGCACAGGCGTAAGGTTTGGGTGACTCACGCTGTAGGTCGTGCGCACAGTCGTAACGTTGAAACGATAAATGTGGCTCGCTTCGTGGGTCACCCGCGCAGGCGTAAGGTTTTCAGTGTCTATGCTCATGAGCATAGGCGAAATGCAATTTAACCAGCTTGTTATGTGGGTTCTTCAGCACTGCGGCCCATTTGTCGCTGTCCTACGGCGTAGGTCATCAGCAGATAAGGTGTAGGTGGTCCATTCACACTCCCTGCCCCCACCAAATTTTACCTTACTTTAAGCTTTCACCTAGAAATTTTATTCTGCAGTCAAGGTCTTGCTCAAGATACTTGATAATGTTGTAAATAAAGCCTCAAAAGCGCTGGGTTTTGTTATGCGCCCTTCGGCTTCCTTTCGGAATCTGAAGACTATAAAAATTCTTTACTGTGCCTTCGTCCGCAGCCACCTTGAGTAAGCCTCTCAAGTTTGGAACCCCTGTTACGATATTTATAAAGTGCGTATTGAGCGCATCCAAAAGAAATTTATGCGGTTTCTTGATTTTAAAGCGCATCGCAGAACATCGGGCTACGCGCAGCGGTGTAAACATTACCATTTTTTGCCTCTGGAAAAACGGCGTAATATTGGCGACATTTGTTACCTAATGAATGTCGCTAATGGAGCAATCGACTGCCCTGATTTATTGGCCAAAGTAAACCTTCGCACTAATCAGAGGGGTCTCCGGCAGCGGCCGCCCCTGCACGTTCAGTTCGCGAGAACAAATTATAAGCAGAACGCGTTCCTGCAGCGCGCCAGCAGCAGCTTCAATGACGTTTGCGTGGACTTCGATATCGATTTGTTTTGTACAAGCACCAATAGACTTAAAAATATTCTAGCATGAGACTTTTTTGATGGCCCATAATAATTTTGTATTACCTTAGTTTTTATTTTTTAATGTTAGCTTTATTCATTAGACTTTTCTTTCTCTTTATTTTTATATGTGGGAACTTGTTGTCAGCATCTGACTAACAATCTGTCTTTGTTGAAACCGAACTGTTATTTAGCTGTAAGTTCTCCAAAAAGGAAATAAATAAATAAATAAAAATAAATAAATAATAAATAAAAATAAATACTTGCCGGCCATTATAACACTTAAATAAATAAATAAATAAAAGCCTTTATTACTGACAATTTACATATTAAAGATCTTACATTATATTTCTTCTATTCTATTTTATAATATTTATTTATCTCTGACATCCAGAATGGTTCTGCTTATTCAATTATGCCAGTCTGCCCTTTCGCAAAAGCCTCCCCTAGAATTTGCCATAACCCTTTGTCCATTGCCTTTCTCCTCCATGTTGCGACAGCCATTTCCTTAATTTCATCTTCCCATCTTTTTCTTTGTCTTCCCTTTCTCCTTTTTCCGTCGCGATGGTACCCACCATACAGTGATGTCTAGACCATTTGTTTTTCCTACTTCGGAGTGTGTGACCAATCCATTTCCATTTTAGTTTCCTCACTGTAGTTACATCCGATACACCTGTCCTTTCACGGATATTTATCAGTTTAATTTTGTCTTTTAATTTAATATTCAGCATACTTCTCTCCTTCCTATTTTGACATACTTGTAAAGCTTTTCTTTGTTTTTCCGTTAAGGCCCATGTTTGGTAACCATAAGTCATGCATAGTAGTATACAGGTATCAAACACCTTCTTTTTGTCTTTCATTGAGATTTGAGGGCACTTCATTATTTCTTTGAGCGACCAGTATCATTTCCATGAATCACCAGAAGATCAGACCCAGAAAGAAATTGAAACTAGGATACGTAATTATAACACTTACTGTATACTTAAAGAATAAACTTATCATTATCAAGTTATTTTTCAGCAACAAGTGTGCGTTCACAAGGCCTCTACATTCAATCTCTAAGCGAAGGCATGTCTGAAGTGCTACAATCCTACAAAGAGACCCTAGTAGAAGCAGAGGGTCTCATCATCGGCAATCACAATTACACATTATCCTTTGTGTACAGCTACGTAGAGAAATACAGAGGTCTATTCAATACATTGAACAAAATTATAACAACAATAAAGGACCGATGCCTGGTTGGATGTCAAATTTTGAGCTTGGCCCATCAGTATATTTTAAATGGAGATGAAATGGTCCATGAGGCTGTTGTTAAGTAAGTTAATATTATTACATTGTTGATTATAATTCTGCTTTTGTACATTTTTTGCCATCAGCCCCTCTCGTAATGATTTCTCTACTCGCGCTTGACATGACTTTCATCATCTCAGCCGATGGACATCCACTGCTGGACATAGGCCTCCCCCAAGGATCGCCACAACAACCAGTTGTAGCACGCAACTAATCGAACGGGTTCCCGCAACATTCACCAGGTCATTAGTCCATCATATCGGGGTCTACCCTCGCTGCATTGTCTGGTATTGCCACTCAAGAACTCTTCGGCCCCATTGGTTCCGTGAGCAATGTGCCCACTGCCACTTTATTTTATCGATTCTTTGGGCTGTGTCAGCTACTCTGGTTTGTCTGCAGATCTCTTCATTACCGTCGATCAATCTCGCAGGGAAATTCCAAGCATAGCCCACTGCATTGCCCTTTGGGTGATTTTCTGCCTTTTTATGAGGCCTTGAGTGAGCGACCACATCTCTGTTCTATATGTTATCACTGGTGGCCATACACACTGGTCAAAGGCTTTCGTCTTAAGACACTGTGGTATTTGGAACGTCCTCCGACGCGTCTTTACTGCATACAAAAGGACCTCGTACCACGCTTCTCAGCACGAAAGCCGTGATTTAGTGATGTACAGAGTCAACCAAAGTGCATGCATGCCAACCAAAGTATTCTATGAAAATAGCTTGAAGGCTTTTGTAGTGTTCGTGTTGAGCACTTTTTTAAATTTAGGCTTTCTTTATTGAGAAATCTTTTTTAATGTGCTGAGGGCGCCACTGGACTGTGATAGCCCTCTTAAAAAGGGTCAGCATATTAAGAAAGACCCTTGTATAAAATATGCCTATTTATATTAGTAGAATGGATTCAGTTTTATAGCTTCCTACCAAACTTGTCCAATCTTATTTTCTTTTTTTCGTTTGCAGAATATTTTCATGTGTAAATAAAGTTTTCATAAATCAACTGTGCACCTGGCTTCTGTATGGAGAGCTGAGGGACCCGTATCAGGAGTTTTTTATATACCGCTATAATAAAGAGGAAACGTCTGACACATTCCTCTCAATACCTTCTACTACCAATACTTGTGATAAATCTCTTGTATCTACGGTAAGTTCAAAAAATATCAATATGGAGTGCTTAAATAAAGGTTTTGTCACTTTCAATAGTATCTAGTACTACATAAATACGGACACCCCGTCTTCGTAGGAAACGTGGCATAAAATGTAGGCAATGGTAAATTTCTTGCTCGCACTCACTCATTATCGCACATGCTAACCTCTTGTCAGTTTTTGCCACTTGTTTTGTACTTTGTTCAAAAGCCTACACAGACTAAGGTACATTTTAGAAAAGTTTTTTTTAATCTTAGTTTGAACTCCCATTATGTCAAATAATTATGAAAATCAATCATGAACTGTCTCGTGAATTTTCTTTTAAAGTACTTATATCAAACTCTTGTTTCTCACAACTCAACAATCCATATACAGGGTTATTTGTAATTCGACGTATTCCTTTCAGGACGTTAAAGGGCAGCCTAAATGCAATTATGTGAACCCCCATATGTGGGGTCGGAAATTAATAGTTTTCGAGATATTTGGAATTTAAGGTTTTTTACAAAAACACCCATTTTTTCACACTTTTTCTTAAATAAATAAAAATATGCTTATTCTATGGCGTCGATTTGAATTTTAATTCATAGCTAACACTTTTACCGACATTTTTTCATAAATCAATGTCCAATCATACTGAGCAATTTAAAATAAATCAATAACAATGACGGTTAATTTTTGAAAAAAAATTAGAAAGTCTTGATATCATGCTTTTTCTCTCAATAAAAATGTATGAAAAGAAGTGTGCGTTTTACTGAAATAACTTCCTCGTTTTGTTAGCTTTCTAAAAAGGTATAAATGTTGTAGAAATAAATGGAATTACGATAACAAAACAGATTTTTTACTTAGTACGTGATACGTAGAGGCAACATTCTCATGGAGAAAAATTTTACAAAAATTCTTTTGATAACATTATTTATTAATTTAAATGTACACATCATACTCAGAGTGAACCCCTCGGTTCCGAACACATTCACGCAAGCACTTTCTTAGTTCACTTTTAGTTACTCTTGAAATAAAGGTAAAATCTCATTACCTCCGCTGCGTTTATTGTGCGCTGACTTAAGTCTTCTACGTCGTTTACTGGGGTTTGATGAACAAGGTCTTTTATGTGTCCCCAGATATAAAAATGACATGGGGTCAAGTCGGGGATTCTTGCAGACCACCAATAGGTGGTCCTCTATCAATCTATTTATTCGAACAAGTTGCAAGTCGGGCCAGCAACGTAACCATTTCAGGGATTGGTAGAGGAGGGCCACTCCTTGGCCTGCAAGAAGCCCCGACTTGACCTCATGTAATTTTAATGTCTGGGGACACAATGAAAGACCTTGTTTATCAAACCCCAGTAAACGACGTAGAAGACTTAAGGCAGTGCAAAATAAACGCAGCGGAGGTAATGAGATTTTACCTTTACTTCAAGAGTAACTAAAAGTGAACTAAGAAAGTGCTTGCGTGAATGTGTTCGGAACCGAGGGGCTCACTCTGAGTATGATGTGTACATTTAAATTAATAAATAATGTTATCAAAAGAATTTTCGTAAAAATTTTCTCCATGAGAATGTTGCCTCTACGTATCACGTACTAAGTAAAAAATCTGTTTTGTTATTGTAATTCAATTTATTTCTACAACATTTATACCTTTTTAGAAAGTTAACAAAACGAGGAAGTTATTTCAGTAAAACGCACACTTCTTTTCATACATTTTTATTGAGAAAAAAAGCATGATATCAAGACTTTCTAATTTTTTTTCAAAAATTAACCGTCATTGTTATTGATTTATTTTAAATTGCTCAGTATGATTGGACATTGATTTATTAAAAATCTCGGAAAAAGTGTTAGCTATGAATTTAAATTCAAATCGACGCCATAGAATAAGCATATTTTTATTTATTTAAGAAAAAGTGTGAAAAAATGGGGGTTTTTGTAAAAAACTTTAAAATCCAAATATCTCGAAAACTATTAATTTCCGACCCCACATATGGGGGTTCACATAATTGCATTTAGGTTGCCCTTTAACGTCCTGAAAGGAATACGTCGAATTACAAATAACCCTGTATTTTTCTAACCTACCCACTTCGACCTAAACTCACGCTAAACAGGTCTCTGAATCTCAGCCTCATGTTATTAAAATACATAGATAGATACATAATACTCACGCCACTATCCCACAGGGGTAGGCAGAGACTACGGCCATAAGCTACGGCTCGCCACACACTACGATTCTGACATAGGTACTTCTCTCGCCTCATCCACTTTCATACATCGTCATGCACTTCCGGCGGTTGAGGGCTTGAGGGTGCTACGTGTTATTAAAAAATGTTTCAAATGTGTACTGATGCTGAATGCCATTTTTTCTCAAGTGGGGCTTAAACTTAAACCTACCATTTTGAACACTAGTCAATATTATAAAAGTTCTTGTTTATTTCTGAACATGGCAAACTTTATCTTTCAGTTGCAAGACACAACGATGGAGTGTGGGTTCAATATCAATCCCAACATGATACCATACTTCATGCCGCTATCTCTGGCTCAAGAGATACTGTTTATTGGCAAAACAATCATCTTGTTCGGATTCGACCCGAGGAAAATTAAACGAGGTTTTACAAACAGCAGATCTATACTGCCTCTGCAGAAGAGTGGTACGGATTGTAGAAGGTATTATTTTATGCTAATTATAATGGTTCCACAGGAATCTTAAGTATTAAGTGTTCTTCTTTTTTTTCATTTCGTTTCATAATGCCCCTTTTCCCCAAAAATGCCCATTGGGTTCAAAATTTCCCTTTCCCGTAATGTCTCCTTTCCAAATGTCCCTTTGTCTTTTATACTTACAAATATTAATAAAATTAATTAACTCCCAAGTTAATGAAGAAAAACACGCAAATAAATGGGTTCTATTCTATCCAAATTGACATTTGGGACATTTTGGTAAAGGGACATTATGGGAAAGAGACTATTCAGGAAAGGAAATTTTGAACCTAAGTGACTTAGGCCTCGTTCAAGGAGACGATGCACTTCACGCGACACTTCACGCGGCACGTCACGCGGCACTTCAAGCGTATTCTCCGTTCATGGTTCCGTCCGCGGCAGCTGCCGCTACACGCGCCGCGGCAGCTGCCGCTACACACGCCGCGGCAGCTACCGCTACACACGCCGCGGCAGCCGCCGCTACACCCGCCGCGTCGCCCGCCGCGGCTACCGCAGCTTTTTTTTGCATCCTGTCAGTCTTTATACGCTACTTTACTTTATATAAGCTACTTGGTCTTATCCGTAGGAATTCGTTTTAAACCGCCCGTTTCGTTTTAAACCGGTTTAAAACCGCCCGTTTACAACTATAGCCGTGTTGCCCGCCGCGTCAGCAGCCGCGTCAGCCGCCGCGTCAGCTGCCGCGTCAGCCGACGCGTCAGCCGCCGCGTCACCTGCCGCGGCTGCCGCCACATGCGACGCCTCAAATCAAACAAAAGCATGCAAAAACGCTTCTCCGTGAACGCTCTCATACATCTTCATATGTTTGTTTTTCCGGCAGGCCGCGCCGCGTGAAGTGACGCGTGAAGTGCATCGTCTCCTTGAACGAGGCCTTATTGTTAATGGAACATTACGAATCGAACTGCTCTATTTAAACGCTGAAGCTACCTACTGCTTACTTAAAAAACATTTTGGGTAATTCTAGTAAAGTTTCTCGCGTGGCAAGTCTGTTACTGGGGGGTCGCGTGTCGGTACTTCGTTTCCGGCTTGCCACGAGGCTTTACCATTTGGTATTAGCTAATCGTTATTTCAAGCCGTCAATCTCGTAATCACGATACTCCGAAAACTCACTCAACATAATTGGCAGATATACAGTGCTACAGTTGCTACACAATTAGCAAAATGTTATTAATTTATAAAAAAATAAAAGGGGGTCCACCTTAAGAGGGCTATCACAGTCCAGTGGCGCCCTCATCACATTAAAAAAGATTTCTCAATAAAGAAAAGCCTATATTAAAAAAGTGCTCAACACGAACACTACAAAAGCCTTCAAGCTATTTTCATAGAATACTTCTATAGGTTTTTTAAAGGTTTTTTAAACATACAAATTTTGAAAAAAGAAAAAATACGGCCGCTTTTGTTTTTATTCGAAATTGTCTAAAAGTGGAATGTTTAGAACCTATAAAAGTATTGTATTACAATGGCTTTAATAGTATTCGTGTTGAGCACTTTTTTAATTTAGGCTTTCTTTATTGAGAAATCTTTTTTAATGTGATGAGGGCGCCACTGGACTGTGACAGCCCTCTTAATATGCTGTCGGTTTTTTAAGAGGATGATCAGACCATTAAACTGCACAACTTTCTCTACGGGACCAACATCGAAATTGCAAAAAAAATCTGCTGTCCCATACATTTTGGTCGAGTATGATTGCTGTTTTATATGGAACAGTTGATTTTTTTTCGTGATTACGACCTTAGTCCCGTAGAGAAAGTTGTCCAGTTTGAATGTCTGATCATTTCTTTAAAAGACCGTCAGCATATTAAGAAGAACCCAGGACCCATAGTGAGATATGTTTATTTAAGTACTAGATGACCGCGACGAAATTCGTACCGCCTTAGAAACTTCCCGACACACACTTGGCCGTTTTTTTAGCCTATGTTCATTACAGATAATGTAGCATTCTAATGGTGAAAGAATTATTCAGATCTGTCCAGTAGTTTCGGATCCTATTCAATACAATCTTTCCTCTTTATAATATTATTAGTATAGATAATATATTTAAGTGTATTTGCTTATGGTTAGGTTTACAATCTGGGAAGAAAAGGAGGCAGAGTTTCATGAGAAATTGAACCAGTTGAAGAACTCTGAGGTTTTTGAGGTATCCAACTTGAGAGGAGTGATCAGAGAGATAAAGGAATGTGTTACTAAGGTAAGAGAATGGTACAGATAAATCTTGCATCCATTTATACCATAGACAGAGATTTGTTGCTCACTTTTTGCTAGAATTTGTGCAGACTAACTCTGCTGAACTCTGCACAAATCTAAGAAAAGAAAAGAAAATATCTGGCAGCCCTCTGCGGCTGCCAGATTTTGATATTTTCTTTGACCCAACCAACAAATTAGAAAATACAATACGAAAGCATCTCACCCACCCGCTATTTATTTATTATTATTAATGGTTGAGGGCCTTAACCATAGCCTTAAGAGCCTATGTCGAAAAATTATTTTAGCGAAACGGGCGTGTGATAGCTTATATTACTGCCAGATGCGAGAGAAAGAGATGGGGCGACGCGCGCGCCTGGAACGAATCAAGCGAAAAAACAAACTTTATTTAATTGTGATTGTACTATTTATGTAAGTTCAATTCTGCTCTAACCAAAACTTAGATAATAGCAATCTCTTTTTTTAAAATCAAGTCTCATGTTTCTATTATTCACCGTTTAGCAGTTACAAGCGTTTATAGACAAAAACTGAGGCAACTTTGGCTTGTTTTTCTATCGAGAAAATTTGTCTTAATCGTGTTTTGGGTCTAATCAAAACTTCAATTATATGTTCAATTTACACATATCCGCAAATCATACTCCTGCTGTTAGTACTTCTTGATATATGGAGCTTTGAAGAATCCTATTTTTTTTACATAGCCCCTTAACAGACATGTGCCACTGCAACCATCGCTGGTCTTTTGTGAACGCCCCTTTATATAGTTCCCTACTGATCCCTGCTGCAGTCAAGAACTGCAGCAGATTTACAACAGGGAGAGTATGTATCTATCTGGTGCCAAAACCTGTCTACCTATCTCTATCTCACCCACTAACTTCAGTTCCTAAATAATTATTATAAATGTCGTCTTCTAAATTGTTACATAATAAATAAAAGAAATAAATAGACAGAGTATCAATCTAGACATTTTTACTAAAAAAAATTGTTCAAAAAACTACTAGGCGAAAAAAAAATGTTCTAAATGACTAGTTAGATGGCGTTGATGAGAGATGGATGTGCAACCTTGCTATAAAATACAAATACATTTTTTTTTGCATGTTGTATGTTTTTTAAATAGAAGGGAAGGGATAGCATAAAAAGATACTTCGACAACGGATGCTTCAGACTCTGTGACATGCATGTTTTTTTTTACTTTTAAGCCTACATTGTTATCTTCGGACCCATATCATCTCAACGCATCGAGGCATTTTGAACTATGTTTAACCTCTGGTCTGTGGTCTGTTGAAACCATAGAGAAAATAACGCGCTCCCCTGGGTTGAAACGCAGATCTGCATGTCTAGTATGATTTCTCAACACGCGCGCGACGCGCCTTCGCTGCATACAAAATAACCTGTTCCCACGCTTTTCGGAGAGCAAAAGCCGCGCTTGCCGCGACTTGTAGTTGGAAAAAAGCCGAGTCGCGCGCAAGTAGAGAAATCATGCTAGGGGGTCTGGTCCAGACAACAGATTCTATTGTTATTGGAATTAAGACAGACGAGGAGTTAAACTGGCTGTCTGAAAATTGCCCAATGTTATACAGGGTGTTTGGTAGGGAGCTGTACATACGCCTAGGGTAGAAACTAGGAAGGGTCGGTTACCTACCCCCGCCCATTATATTGACCTTGACCTCAAGGTTTTATTCTAATGATTTTTTTTTATTTTTTTTGAAAAATTCGATTTTTTTGACTAAAACTACCTGTAGCTCAAAATCTATCCAGAAGAAAGGTCTGCTAATGGTCTTGTTTTAATCTTTAGGGTCTTAGTGTACTGTAAAAATTGATTTCACACCAAAAAATTGTAGAGAAGAAAAGTTATGGGGCCTGAAGTACCGTAGTAAGGTAAAAAAATAATTTTAAGGGCAACTTTCTACGGGTTTTAAAAAAAAAATAACAGGGTTGGAGTTCTTCTGATTTTTTTAAAACATCCCCAGTCCATACCCTTTCTAACGATATGCTAAAAGTGTTATTATCACTTGTAGTTCCGAAGTTATTAGTTAATATCCGCAACTAGGGCACTTTAAGCAAAAATTTCAACTAATGTAAATTAAATGTGTCTGATCGTAAAAGGATAGCAAATGAAACGCAAATTTGTTAAATGACTAATTTAATTACAAAATTTGTTCAAATTGGTGACCATTAACTTGTAAACATGCTCGGCACCTCTTCCTCATCTCCACGGTCACCGTGGCAAGCAGCATTTCGTCGCGCATCGTATTGAAAGCGGCGTGGATCTTGGTTATCAAAACCTCCCTTGTTGGTACTTCCTCTGTGTACACCAACTCTTTCGCCCTTCCCCAGACGTAGAAGTCAAGCGGGGTAAGGTCAGGCGACCTTGGAGGCCAGGGAATTGGCCCGCCACGACCAATCCAAGCATCAGGGAAGGAGTTATTTAAAAACTCCCTCACTGCTAGGCTCCAATGGGCAGGACAGCCGTCGTGCTGAAAGACTATGGGCCGATCTTCGTCAAACACATCTTCCACTAAAACGGGCAGTTCATTTTCGAGGAAATGTAGGTAATTTTCCCCGTTTAAGTTGTCTGGCAAGAAGTGCGGCCCTATCAAGCGATTGCCGATGACGCCTGCCCATACGTTCACGGAGAACCTTCTTTGAAATCCTCTGTGCCTCTTCACTCTTGGGTTTTGCTCTCTGGGTGCCCAGTAATGGAGATTGTGGTAGTTCACAATTCCCTCCCTGTCAAACTTTGACTCATCGGTCCAGAGTATACTCCGCAAAAAATGTATGTCCTCCACGTCCGTATGGAGCAAGTGGCGGCAAAACTGCATCCTTCGTGTGTAATCGCTTTCCTCTAAGCCTAAAACAATAAAAAATTCAATGTTAGCGTTTTCCCTATGAATTGGTAGCGATGTAACATTGATTGATATCTCTGTCTTTCCATTTCTCTCTCTCTCTCTCACACACATGCTCACGTTCATTTTAAAATTGCCTAATTTACGTGCTAGTTCATTACATGAGAGCTAAAAACAAAAACTTAATGTAAAAAAAAATACCTTGTACAGGGGTGTAGTGGAAAGGATGACTTCGATTTTCCCGGAGAACAGACCAGACTTTCCAAAAGCTTAACCCAAGTGCCCGGGCTACGGTTCTGATGCTTCTGGTAGGATCTTCCATAAATTGGGCCAATATCCGTTCGTCATCAGTCACATTTGGTTCAAATCTGTTGACACTTGGTTCTCGGAAATTTAAATTTCCGGTTTGTCGTAGACGCCGATAAGTAGAGCTAAACGTCTGGTGGTTGGGTACTCGTCGGTCAGGATACCGCTCTTGATAAATCCTCCGTGCCTCGCGCCCATTGCAATTAGCCATTCCATACACCAACAGCATGTCGGCATACTCTTCGTTAGTAAATCCAGGCATTTTACCAACAATAAACGTAACCGTAGGTAAAAAACAACAAAACTTAACAAAAACGAAGTAATAACAAACTCAACAACGAAGTAATAACAAACTCAACAAAATTAACGAAAACAGTGGAGCGTCGTAAGGGCAAGTACGTAAGTTAGCTAAGATGGGTAAATCTCGACTGACAAAGAGCCCAACACAGAGCCCAACGAGTTACCTGTCCCCGTCGACACGAGAGTGAAAGAGACAGAATACCTGTTGCTCTCGTGTAAGAGTGAGACAACAAATTTTACCTGCCAACTGTGGGCCAAACTGGTTTAAATTCCGGGAATTACAATTGTCTTACAAAGGTAGATTCGTGGTGGTAAAAGTGCCCTAGTTGCAGAAATTAGTTAATAACTTCGGAACTAAAAGTGATAATAACACTTTTAGCATATCGTTAGAAAGCGTATGGACTGGGGATGTTTTAAAAAAATCAGAAGAACTCCAACCCTGTTATTTTTTTTTTAAACCACCTAGAAAGTTCCCCTTGAAATTTTTTTTTTACCTTACTACGGTACTTCAGGCCCCATAACATTTCTTCTCTACAATTTTCTGGTGTAAAATCAATTTTTACAGTACACTAAGACCCTAAACATTAAAACAAGACTTTTAGCAGACCTTTCCTATGGATAGATTTTGAGCTACAGGTAGTTTTAGTAAAAAAAATCGAATTTTTCACAAAACAGAAAAAAAAATCTTTAGAATAAAACCTTGAGGTCAAGGTCAATATAATGGGCGGGGGTAGGTAGCAGACCCTCCCTAGTTCCTACCCTAGGCGTATGTACAGCTCCCTACCAAACACCCTGTATTATGCATTATTTGAACAGCACCTATGGACAGTGGCAGTAGAAGAAGCGCATCTAATTCACGAGCTGCGCCTCATGAAGGATTTCTACTTGCTCGGTCGCGGGGAGCTGTTCCTAGAACTTTTGAGGCTCACCGCTCACTTGCTCGACAAACCCACCACGAGGACTGGCACTAGAGGTTCGTGTTTAGGGTTCCGTATTTAATGTTTTATTCGTACTAAAAAGGTAAACAAGGAACGTCACAAAAGACCGGCGATTATTTGTTTATATCGCAGTACCGTTTAAGCATGTTTGACATGAGCATACGTCCCGATTTCAACAGGATTGTCCCGGTTTTCAGTTACGCTTAGGTCAGGGTCTCCGATAACGTCAAACTGTCTAATACAGTCCCTATATTTATTAGTTTTTAGGGTTCCGTACCCAAAGGGTGAAAACGGGACCCTATTACTAAGCCTACCTTGTCCGTCCGTCTGTCCTACCTACCTAGTAGTATACATTTGAAATTTTCACAGAATATGCGTTATTACGGCGGATTTGTTAACAAATAATAAAAATTTCAAAAGTTAAGGGGGGGTCCTCATAAAAGAAATAGTTTTTATTAACGTTTTTTCTTCTCGCTTTATCGTAAAAACATTAATACATACAAGCGTCAAACTTGGTGTGATTCAAGAGCAAATTTTACAGTTTAACAACAAATGATAAAAACCGGCCAAGTGTGAGTCGGTCTCGCGCTAAAGGTCCCGGAGGAAACAAAACGTTTTTCTAAGTTAATATGTTGTGTGGTGGTGTGGTACGGAACCCTCGGAGCGCGAGTAGCCCGATTCGCACTTGGCCGATTTTATTTATTTTGCATTATGGTCCTATCCTATCACTAATTTCGATAATGTCCCGATTTGGGAAAACATAAAAATGGTCGTAAGTATATTGTATGTAGTGGCACAGTACTTTAAGGATCATAATGTTGTTTTCAGATATGAACCATGCGTTCCAGCTGGCTGCAAGGGCGGTTTTCCTAAGCAATAGCACTGACATAGACAAGTTCAGTTTCGAAGTGCCTTACATCAAACCAAACATATCCGTCAACTCTTCTGTCGACGAAGATAGCAGCAGTACAGGTTTGTTTTCAAACTTTAGTCAAACAAAAGCTTTACTTTTTGTGCACCAAAATTCACTAAACAAAACATATAGGGTCCTTCTTAATATGCTGACACTTTTTTAAGGGGATGATCAGACCGTCAAACTGAAAAACTTCCTCTATGGGACCAACATCGAATACGCGAAAAAAAAATCATCACTTCCATACAAAACTGCAAACCTACTCGGAGCCAAACGTATGGGACAACTGTTTTTTTTTTCGCGATTTCGATGTTGATTCCATAGAGAAAGTTGTTCAGTTTCATAGTCTGGTCATCGCCTTAAAAAAGTGTCAGCATATTAAGAAGGATCCTGTATATTCATGTCCTTATCCATATAATCGTCACTTATCAGCAACATACTAAAGTATACAAGATTGGGCGGAGTATCTAATAAGAAAGGTTCACACTTGATTCAAAAGTTACCATAAGGAGAAATACCTTTCTTCCAACTAAAATAATCTGCTCGTCAGTCTTCGTTTGCGCAGAGCAGACCCGAGTCCCCGTCAAAACCCGAAGTCATGCAATTACTTTAGTAAGAAAAGGGTGCAATGTCGTATAGCTGCGAAAAGGACGTGAAAACAATCAGCTAATAGCGGTAAAGGATTGAAGGTGGCACATCCTGCTTGGTCAATACAGAGTGTTAGGGTCTAGTTAGGGTACTTTCGATCAGCTGGTTGCATTTAGTATGGAAACTCTATAGTTCTTAGGGAAAGTTATTCAGTGTCATGGGTAAAATCACCCCTTAAAGTAATGCAACTGTTTACCCTAACCATAGTGTAAAAAACGAATAGTGGTGAAGCTCAGCGGTCGCGGCAGGTCAATCGTGCGGGGCGTGCGGGGGCCGGGAGGAGTGCGTCCCGGCCCACGCTGCCTGCGCGCGTACCATAACAGCCAAGGGTATTAGGACTAGGGCTAGGGTATTGAGTTAGGGTACACCCGTCCCCCGCACGCCGCGCGGGCATAGACCCGCCGCGACCGCCAAGCTTCGTCACTTATTTTATTTACACTATGCCCTAAGACCATGACTAATTTCGCGCGCTATTAAAATTTGTCAACTGTACTTGTATTTAGTTTTATTTTACTCTGCACGTATTACTAAGTTGCATTTATGTAGGGTCTATCTAAGACTGAAACCGAAATAACAGGCGCATCTGCACTTTTTTAACTTGTCTCGAAAATAAAATGCAAATTTTAGTTTATTCCATAAAGGTATCATATAGAGGAACTGACAGCTGAGAGCGAGATGTACCTAGCGGTGCCACTGTATAATAGAAAGAGACACGTGACGCGAGGCAATAGAACCGTTTTTGGGAACTTGTCAGCACAATCGACTGGGTAAATATTCGTGCTCTGTGAATAATTAGTGAATCTAAAGTGAAATCGTAGATTATTTTGTGAAATATACTAACACTACTTCATTAAATTACCTACAATTTCACGTTAGATTCACAATTATACACAGAACTCGAAGTTTTAGGGTGCCGATAAGTGCCGACAAATGCACAAAAAACAGTTACTCTATTCCGACAGGTATAATAACTTTATAGTTTATTCATGATTCCAGTGGCTGATGGCTGGTCGAGTATAATTTTGAAATACGACTTCAAGTGGCCTTTACATCTGCTGTTCACGCCGGAGGTGCTGGCGCGGTACAACGACATGTTCAGACTGCTCTTGAGGATAAAGAAGACTCAACACGACCTCCATGCGCTTTGGAAGACCTATAAACAGTCCGCAAGGTTAGTTGCTACCATCATATCAGCCGATAGACGTCCACTGCTGGACATAGGCCTCCCCAAGGATCGCCACAACGACCGGTATTGCGCTGCCCTCATCCAATGGGTTCCCGCCGCCTTCACCAGGTCTTCGTTCCACCTTGTGGACTATCCACGCTGCGCTTTCCGGTACGCAGTCGCCACTCGAGAACTCTTCGGCCCTACCGGCCATCGGTTCTGCGAGAAATGGGCCCCGCCGATTTTGCCACTTTAGTTTAGCAATTCTTTGGGCTATGTTGCTATGTCGGAATCTCTTAATTTCTGATTCGATCTCGCAGGGAAATTCCGAGCATAGCCCTCTCCATTGTCTTTTGGGTGACTTTCTCTTTTTCTCATGATAGCAAGTCAATTGACAATATTATGGACTCGCTAGAAGAGGAAGAAGATCCCGAAATTAATCAAAGTTTCTTAGCGTTAGGATTAATTCAGATTACGCGAAAATGTTCGAGCACTTTTAAGTGGTCATTTAATATCAACCTTATTCCATTCAAACAAAGCTAAATATAGTATACAACAGTAAAATCGAATTCTGCGGACAGCAGCGTCGTTTTGCGTTAAGTTTGAATTGTGGCCAAAAATATGCTCGAGCCTTTTCCCGCCTAATATGAAAGCGAGCTAAGTCGCTGATTTCACTGAAATTATGATTACTTGTCTCCCTCCAGTTTCTCCATGTGCCAGTTACACAACAAGCTGATGTTCCTTATGGACAACCTGCAGCATTACATGCAGGCTGATGTGCTTGAGACCAACTTCTCGCGCCTGATGGACGCGGTCGGCAAAACTAATGACTTCGAGAAATTGAAGCGTGCCCACGCGGAATTCCTAGCTGATGTACTGAGCCAGTCGTTCTTGACTGTCACAACGGTATGTATATTGTCTTTATTAAGGGCCTATGTCGAAGAATTATTTAAGCGAAACGGGCGTGTGATAGCTTATATTACTGCCTGATGCGAGAGAAAGAGATGGGGCGGCGCGCGCACCTGAAACGAATCAAGCGCCAAATCAAACTTTATTTAATTGTGATTGTACTATTTATGAAAGTTCAATTCTGCTCTATCAAAATTTAGAAAATATCAATCTCTTTTTTTTTAAATCAAGTCTTTTGTTTCTATTATTCACCGTTTAGCAGTTCCAAGCGTTTATAGATAAAAAAGGAGGCTACTTTGGCTTGTTTTTCTACCGAGAAAATGTGTCTTAATCGTGTTTTGGCTCTAATCAAAACTTTAATTATATGTTCAATTTACACATATCCGCAAATCATACTCCTACTGTTACTGGTATTTCATGATATATGAAGCTTTGAAGAATCCTATTTTTTTCACATAGCCCATTAAGAGACTCCAGAGAAACATTGTGGGGAATCCTACATGTTTTAATTTCGAGGCTTGTATTGTGTCCACTGTCCATTAAAAGCCCAAACCGGTGACGCTGTGCACTGGACAGAGTTCGGATTTGGGCACTGCTTGTTAACTGTGAATATTCTGATTGGCGTGGTATCTTTAGAGTACCTCTGAGGAGTCATGTCCACGAGAGATACTATCGCAGATCCTATCGCCGAACCACAAAATTCCATACTAAATGTGCGAGCGTCTCGCCGCGTTGAAATCGCCGTGTGAAGATTATCTCGTACATTCATTATGCGATTTGGTGAGAACATCGCTGCCATAATATCGTTCGTGGAGTTGGCGCCTGATTCTCGCTCTCTTACACAAAATAAAGAATAGTTATTACCTCTCGCGAAATTAAGACTTGAATGAAACGGAAACTATAACATCGAGTAGTTTTTGCTAGAACGATTCAGTTTCTGACAGAGCACATAGTTTTCCCGTCAGCATCAGAGAAATCTAACCACCTAGAGTTTATAAAGATTAAGATCAGGTCAGGTCATGTTTCTCTGAAGCTGACTGTACGCAGCGACTCCAGAGGATGTTCTTTTGAAGCGTTTCGGAATCTATCAATAATTGAAGCGTCTTTCAATCTTGATACCCGCAACATGTATAAATGCAGTCATTTTATAGATGGATAAGCCAATGATGATGATGAAGTAATCCTATGTTAAAAGTTAACCTTTCTACAACTGTACATTCACAATGCACTTGGTTGTATGGATTCTGATCTAGGATAAATGAATAGTTTTAAAATACTTTGCAGTCGGCTGACAGTGTGAGTTCGGGTGACGTGACAGACTCCCTGAACAACCCGGTGTTCTGCAACATCATGGAGCTGATCAAGTTGTGCCACTCTTTCTGCAGCATGAGCGAGCTCGCGACCGACAAGGAGTCCGAGGATTACTACATCAAGGGCTATTCCGATCGGTATGTGACTTAATCTTCTTCTATCGAGTTGACGTGACTGACGGCATAGGTATTGTGGGTATTGTCTATACCTGGAGAGCAGACTGCTTTACATGGTTTTATACCCAATGGATCCATAACCTCCTTACAAGTATGGAAACACGAAAATTGACAATGGCGGTCGGTAATGTTCGTTCTTCTTTTGTACGTGTCTGTCATCGATGCTTCCAACGTGTTTACTTTGTCCTATTCTATGTTCTCGTTATCTTTTTCGTTAGAGTATTTATCCACTACTTATTGAAAGAAAGCAGTAAAAAAGCCCTGGCATACTGAAATGTTAATTATAGTGAAGATATTATTCTTAGCAAGTGCTAAAGATAGTGCTAGTGATAGTGATAGTGCTAGTGGTTAAGTAAGTACTTACCCCGAAAAAGACATTGCCCACGTGACGAACTGTATTCGTTTCAAATCATTTCAAAACTAACGAATGAGTATGATCAAAGAACAAATACAAGGAGTATGATAGCTAAAATTATACACAAAATCGGAGGAATATCACACTTCTCAAGGAAATGGAACGCCTATTACTAAAATGCCTGCTTCCCAAAATGTGACCAATGCAGAGCCACAGCCCGGACACTGCGTACAAAAAAATGAAATTGACAAGATGACGTCAGCACATGCTAAACGGGTTTAGGGCTGCCACAACTTAAGTTGCGTGCGGTACAACTTGTGACGGGCAGACTAACCTTGATTCTTCCTTTGGAAATCTGAAGAATCTTCTTTGAATATCTTTATAATTGCTTGGACAGCCGTAAACTGCACAATGTATGCCCATCTTGCACCTTTTCTCTTGCAAAATAAAAATAGGCCGGGGAGCAAAACTATACATAGACTATAAGCATTAGCGTTTTAAATTCTCTGCTATTTGTTTGCCTAGAACTAGACCCAGACAGTCAATTTTTTTTTCATTTATTTCTTTTTTCGTAAATAAAACGCATTGACACCCGTCTATTCAAAAAAGAGATTTTATCCTTCACCTATGCTCTTTGTTTCGATAACATAAATTCTAGATCGTGACAACCTAGGCTACAGGTAACTCCCGAGGGCGACAGAGGGGTGAGGTCTGGGTGAGGTAAAAAGTTGGCGGGAGGAAGGGAGTGTCCATACTGTATCTAGTAATAGATACTCTTTCTTATACTGTGGCAGAGCTTCTGCCAAGTCCAATGCTAAACTAAAGAGTTTTATTACAGATTCAATAAACTGGTGAAGCAACTAATGCAGCTGTTAGTGTCACTGCGCGACCGTCCCTGTGGGGTGTACCTCGCTCGTCTGCTGATGCGACTGGACTACAACCGCTGGCTCAGCGGAGAGGCCCAGCTTACTCAGTCCGTCACCAACATGCTACGGTATTGAAGGGGTGATAAGATTGCAGTAACTGCACTTTGTTGGTTGGCGGAGCTGGGCAAAGTGGGTCATTGAAGTGGTTTCCACAAAAGCTACTCCTTAACACTTTCGCTGCTAAGCTCAAAATCATGATCCTCGCGCAGTGCTGAAACTGACGCCCCTCGTAGGTCGTGCGCACAGTCGTAGCGTAAAAAGACCAATGCGGCTCACCTAGTGGGTCACCCGCACAGACGTAAGGTTTGGGTGACTCGCGCTGTATGTCATGAGCACAGGCGAAATGCAATAGCGCTGACCCCCCTCGTAGGTCGTGCGCACAGTCGTAACGTTGAAACAATAATGTGGCTCGCGTCGTGGGTCACCCGCACAGACTTAAGGTTTTTGGTGACTCGTGCGGTAGGTCATGAGCATAGGCGAAATGCAATTGAACCGGCTCGCTACGCGGGTTCTTCAGCACTGCGGCCCATTTGTCGCTGACCTACCAGGTAGGTCGTCAGCAGTAAAAGTGTTAAGAAATAATGTCGGAGTTCTAAGGGGTGAAGACCCTTACTGGTGCATTGAAAGTAAGATGGTCAGTGTAATTTAAAAGCTCTTTAGAATCTCAATTATTATGTTCTTTAAATTGTTATTTAATTTAGTACTTTATTGTAAACCTGCATGTTCGTACTCGTCATATTGATGAATAGTGAATGCAGGCAGAGTAGACTACATAAAGTGTGAGATTATCTGAATGAATTCTTCCAGTGTAGGCCAGTTGCTAATTTTTTATAATGCACTTTTAGTATAAGCACTGCCGAAACTGTACGCATCATGCTGAAATTACGTTGTTGAGCGTGAACGTGATTACGCCAGCCTTTTAAATTACCTGCAACATACCAGGCCGAAGCTACGTCGCTTATCTAAATTTGCCGTTGAACTACGGCCTTGTAATTTCGGCATGGTGTATCACTTGCCTACTAATGAATTAATGATCAATTGAGAAATGATAATGTTATCATTATTTATTTATTTTATTAGTTTCCTTAAAACTACATTTTAAAAAGGGAATATTTAACACTCTTGTAAAAAGTTTGTTAAAAATAAAAACGTTAATTTCAAAATAGTATTTTTATTTACCCATCGTCAATTTCATCTTCTTCTAGTACATTGGAACAGTCTTCCATGGTGTCTTTGTTCTCTGGATGCTGTTGCATGAAGGTCTTGATCAATATGCACTTAGTCATGTCACAGGAACAAGGTAGTGGGTGCTCGACTGCCTCTGGATCTAGTAGTGTTACTTCTAAATCGTACCTGCAAATAATTTAGCAGCAAGTATAAAAACTGATGGGGAGATAAGAGTTCTAGAATGGAGACCACAGAACATTATAAGAGGGGTTAGAAATGCAAAGTAGCGCTTTTGCTTCGAAGACGACAGTCGCCACTTGTCTTTCCACTCACGCTGCTGCAACTACTTATGCCGTCTCGCTCGCACCACGCCGCGCTCCTTAAGGTGCGTACGGACTAGAGGCAGCCTCGCCTGAGGCACGTACGGCTCGCCCTGTTGTACAAGTGTGTACGTGCCTCAGCCCGAGGCGTGCCTCACGCGAGGCTGCCGCGGCGCGAGCCATTCGGTGTCGGTTTTTTGACTGTGCTCAAAGGCGCCTCGGCGTACGTGCCTCGCAAGTGTGGACGTGATTTTGAGCACGGTTTCGATCAGCTGTCGATCCGGCGCGGCGCCATTTTGTCGCGCCGCCATTTTGTTTTCTTGTGGCTCGACCCGAGGCACGTTGCCTCAGCCTGCTGCCTCATGTTGTTTTAATTATTTACCGAGGCAGCCTCCACACGAGCCGTGGCGTGCGTGCCGAGGGTGCTCACCCTGAGGCTGCCTCTATTCCGTACGCCTTAACTTTACGATGCTATGCAAATCATTTCATAACCGTGTGGCACGCGTTCCACGCCTACTTTGCACTTCTAACCCAACTTATAATGTTCTGTGATGGAGACTAACTGGTAGGCAGGTATAGGACACCCTCCGGCCTGCGGGATCGACGTGACGATTTGAGAAAGGTAAAGTGAGGAGCGACTGGATGAGGAAGGCCGAGGATAGTTTTGTGGTGTGCCTTGGGAGAGGTCTATGTTCAGCCGTAGAAGATTGCAGGCTGATGAGCTGATGATGCGCGATGATAGAAGAACAAATAAACATGTAGTTGTTAGTGGAAAATTCTAGTCTAGAGAAGTCTACGTAACACATTTTACAGAAATAATGCTGCCTTCAGCCCTATAGATTTTGTATAAATATTCACAGCCAACATGATTTAAAAAATAATACTGGGTGATTTTTTTAATATTTTCCAAATTATCTGGGGTGATTGTTGGGCAAATATAATCTTGCAAAGGAATTAGACCATCAAACGGAACAACATTAGTATGGAACAGCAGATGTTTTTTTGCAACTTTAGTTTTGCTCCCATAAAAAAATTACTTCAAGGGGTGATTGCATTCATGATACTGACAAACTTTTCCTAAAGGAAAAAAAAAAAGATCTTCCATACTAAATGCATGATTATCACCATTATCACATTTATCGCACAAGACAAGAAGCGTAAAAAAAATTAACAAAATAAACTTTCCATACTAAATGAAATCAGTTTGTATGAATGAAATCGTTTTTTTGCCAATTTCCCTTTATTCCTTTGGGAAAGTTGTTCAGTAGCATGAGTACAATCGCCCATTAAAGCAATGCAATTATCTACCCTAACACCTTGTACAGAAGACTACTTTAAAAAAAGAAAAGACAAAATTCATACCTTCTACAATATTGTTTATCTCTCGTAACATCCATCTGGAAGGCAATAGGTTCGCCGCTCTCCACCTCGTGATCTTGAGGTAGAACTATAACGGTTTGTTTCCAGTGTGTTGCGGGGTCCGACGGTCCAGTACTCAGGACTACACGGGGTTCCTCCCTGTCTTTAGCTAGCTCGGGGAACATGCACTCGAACCACACGCAGAGACCCTGGTACATTCCTGGTTTACTGGCTCCTGTAAATTAGGTTTGAGAATATTTTTATTATTTAATAAGTCACAGAGTCTATAGTGTAGGGGCAACAAGTCACGACATCGCGCTTTTTTAAAGTGAAAATGTGTGAAAATTGCTGAAGAGAATATGTGCTGATAACTTTTGAGATATTTGTGACGAATAAGAGGGTTATTTGAATCAGGGCCTACTTCAAATTCGTTCTCTCTGTGCTCAAATATGAGGTCTGAGCACCGTCATAAAATCCGCAAAACATGCCATATTACAAACAGACTATGATACTGTACAACTTTCACAATGGGACCAAAACCGAAATCGCGAGAAAAAATTAGTTGTCCCATAAATTTGTGTCGAGTAGGATTGCAGTTTCGTATGGAACAGCTGTTTTTTTTTTCGCTATTGCGACCCTGGTCCCATAGAGGATTGTACAGTTTGATGGTCTGAACATGCCTTTAAAAAATCTTCCGTATATTGAAGGGCCTATAATATGTGTCAGAGGGAATGAAAGGTCTGTGTTAGGCTGGTGGTGTGGTGGTGGTAAGCGACGCGGGCCACGAGCTAGGTGTTGCCTTGTATCGTTTCACATCACAGTGAAAACTGACTCGCGACAGACAATTTCATAGCGCGAACCGCGCACTTACCGCCCGCGCTGACCGTCTCTGAAACCAGCAGTCTTAATATTCAAGTGTGTGTATGTATAGGGTCCTTCTTAATATGCTGACACTTTTTTAAGGGGATGATCAGACCGTCAAACTGAACAACTTCCTCTATGGGACCAACATCGAAATCGCGAAAAAAAATCATCACTTCCATACAAAACTGCAAACCTACTCGGAGCCAAACGTATCGGAAACTGTTATTTTTTTCGCGTTTTCGATGATGATTCCATAGAGAAAGTTGTTCAGTTTCATAGTCTGGTCATCGCCTTAAAAAAGTGTCAGCATATTAAGAAGGACCCTGTATAGTAATGTGTGTTGTTTTGTATCTAAACTATTATAAAACTGTAACAGAAGTGTGTCTGTACATTGAAGATATTTACAAAAAAAATATTACGAAATGGGTTTTAGGCTTCCCTGATTCCAAATCACAAATTTTTGGACTTTTTGTCTGTCTGTTTGTTTGTTTGTTTGTTTGGGTGTTTGTTTGTTCGAGTATCACGCAAAAACTACTGAACCGATTTTGATGAAACTTTTTTTGTTTGATAGCTTATGATCTGACTTAAAATCTGGTATATAATTTATGCGGACGAAGTCGCGGGTAAAAGCTCGTAAGTTATATGATAATTCATTTCATGTAGGCTGTGAGCTTCTAGGTATCTAATTTATTTGTATATTTTTATAATTGTCGTTTTCTCTGCAACAGTAGGATAGATAGTGGTAGGTTATGTAATGAATGGTATTAAAAGTATGTTAAAATTGTACATACAAAAAGGGAGAGACCGCAAAACAGCATTTGTGCTGAGGCTCCCCCTGTTCAATCAGGAAATGTTTTGTAAGTATCTTTTTCTGATGAATAAATATCTTTTTATTTATTTAAAACGAATGTTCAGAAACTCAAGAGATTGGGTTTATGCAAATACTTGCCTACAACATGCTGTATGGTAAATTTATCTAAATCCTCAACCTTGTCTTCTTTCAAATCGACCCAGCACAGAGCAACTTCAGGTCCCAGCAGATCTTCAGGCTGGACTGTCACAATATCTGGTTTATTGAACTTGCTTGCTCGAAGGTGTTTTGCGAACGACGACATTGATACACCATGAAAATCACCCCATGTTTTGTATAGAGATGGGAGACTGAAAAAGAAATTATTTTTAAAAGACAAAGGAACCGGAGTGCGTTTATTGAAACTCACACGTTCAAATCAGTAGTAGAAAGATGCATAATCTCCATAGTAATTATGACATTTTCTAGTGCTGATTTCAACGTTTGAGTTTCAAAAATCAAATGTTTATTTTATGCATTTTGATGCAAAATGCAGGTTTGAAATAGAGTAACAATACTATACCACAGCATACAGGGCATACAATGATGATGATGATGAGAGAAAGTTGTGTCAACTTTTGAAGGGGATGATCAGACCATCAAACTGAACAACTTTCTCTATGGGACCAATATCGAAATCGCGAAAAAAAAAACAGCATTTTAAGAAAGATATCGTTGCTTGACCATAAAACTAAACAACTTTCACTTCTTCTTATCGTGTGGGCAGAGCCCTGGTGTCAGAGTTTTTTCAGACCGCCTTACGGCCTCTGACGTGGTTTTTATGTAACGACTACTTTAGAGTCAATGTAACTTTCACTTTAGAGCTAACATAGAAATCGTGAATAAAAAATTTGGCTTCATTTCTGCTTCATAGAAAATGTATGAGACAGCAGTTTTTTGGTATTATAAAAGTTATGAGTATTTAAAATCTGTGGTCCACGTACTATAGTTTGAATGAAATTTTTATGCCAACAATTCCAAAACTAGACATTCTCCACTAAGTAGCCAAACAATGTAATATAAATCTCACCTACATGGTGCAATATAAACGGCAGCACTTTCAGGAAACATCTGACCATCTTCCTTCAAGAACTTGTCCCTGGCCACCAGCACAGAGTCCAGCATGCCTTCATGAAGGAGGTAGAACCCCATCCATTCTGATACTATAGCGTCTACTTTGATGTTGTTAGGTAAGATTACATCTTCTACTCTACTGTGGATTACCTGAAATGAGAATAAATTAGGTCACAAAAAGATGCTTCTTCAAAATATTGTCTATATTATTTAGTTTGGTTAGCTGCAGATTAAGTGAGGGTCCTATGCCCTATGACACAGTATAAGTTTTAATGACATAATAAATTTTTATGTAAGTAGCGTATGATCAGGAAAATAATTAACCAAAATCTTTGTTGCGCAGAGTCCTCCGACAAAACCCAAAGTCGCTTAGAAATCAAAGGGTGCAAAGTGGGATAGCAGCGAAAAGGGCGCGAAAATAATTAGCTAATTGTGGCAAGGGATTGAAGGTAGCACAGCGTGATGGGTCAATATAATTTCGCATTATAATTTGTCAACTGCGCAGGTACATCGGCGGAACTTATAAATCTGGTACTAACTACTACTGTATACATGTTTTATTGCAATTATCGATTCCATGAATGGGTCTTTTTTGTTCCGTTCTGTTGCATCCCTCCACAAATACTCCATGATTAAAAAATAGCAAAAATTACTCAAATTATTACAGTTTGCCTTTTGGAAATAAATTTTCTGTATATGTTGTGTGGTGTATGATCATCTGGGTCAACAAATGGATTAGTTAGGTCCGAGTGATTTCCTATTTCCCTGCTCAAATCTGTTTACCTCCAGACCTGTCAATCATTGGTGTGTATTGTGGAGCCTTTAACCACATGTTTTACAATAACTATTTATTTATGGCTTACAGTCCAAAGTGTATCTAATAGAACATTGGTAGTAACCAAACCACACTGTCGCCAAAGTATAAGTAATCTATCTTCATATAATGGTCCCAAACGTGGCGTACGCCTGGCGCATTCTTGTCAGTCTGACATATTATTTTCAGTGTGTGCGTGCTACGAGGCGTACGTACTGGCGAGCACACATACAAGCCGCGTTTGGTACCATTTGGATTGTATGAAGATAGATTACTGTCTTATACTGTGCCGTCACCATTGGTTGGTTGGTTGGTATTTACTATTTACCTCAATAACATCCTCAAAATTATTCTCCTTTACAATTTCCTTAGCTAAATTGGCGACATTGCTTGCTTCAACTGCATAAACTTTCTTAGCACCGGCCTGAGCACAGAATATTGACAGGATCCCCGTGCCACAGCCGACGTCCATAACAATCTTATCCTTAAAGTATTCCTTGTTGTTTAGTATTGCACTCTTGTAGGTACACGTGCGCGGACTGTCCTCAAGCATTAATCTGTGAATCTAATACAAGTAATGTTGTGTTATACTTATTAAAGAAAAGAAAGTGATTTTTTTGCAAAAGGGACCTTTTGCGAAAGGGACATTCTGCGACTGAACATCATGATGGGTCAGTGGGTCATTTTTGTAGGTAATGCATGTATACTCCTATTCCTTCACTGTCCATGCAGTCCGGCTCTGGAACTCTCTCCCGTTTAAAATAAGAGACTGTCAAACTATTGCTTCATTCAAAAAACAAGTCAAAGATCACTATCTCTCTCTTCAATAAACTAGTAGGTATATTTATTTATTTATCATTCCGTATATATTTGTATATATATAAAATATGTAAGTATATATACCTGTATCTTTATGTAATATGTATTTATTAGTCATAAATACTGTTTTATTCGTTAAAAGTGCACACTATGCCTGCCTCACTTTCTATGCTCTCTCTCTGTCTCGGGTTTGCTGGAAGAAATCTCTTTAGAGATAAGCTCGCCCTTTGTAATTGTCTATTATGTTGTTTTTATGTATATTTCCGTGTGTACAATAAAGTATTAAAATAAAATAAAATAAAAAATACTTAATGTAAAAATAACAATAATTAGGTAAGTAGTATAAGTACCTCCAAATCCTCATAGCTTGTAAAATACTCGTTTTTGACTGGGTCAATTTCCATTTTTGATTAGAGAGTACCCGGCTTTTTTTAGTTCTGTAATATTTAAGCCTACCTATGTTTAATTCTACAGTAGCTAAACAAAAAGTAAAAATTCTGTAAAAAAATATTCTGAGATAACCTCTTGATAACCTCAAAAACAGGCCTATGACAGCTTAGTTCTGGTGTAGCCGTTGTGGCGCTGTTTCCTATCGTCCTCATTGGACGATGATACATTGTATCATCGTCCAATGAGGACGAGATACAACGCCATATTGAACTTACAACAACAGCAGCCTCATGCCGTGTTGTTGCGTCAGAAGCTTATATCTTGTGATTTTCCTGGTATTTTAGCTTGAGTTTAGAATCCTTGAGAAGCCTCAATTCTTCTCCGTCGTATGACATAATAATATCGTTGAATAGTTTGTTCCTTGGTCAAATATCCCTATTTTTGCATCCTGGAATCAGTGTATACATACCTATAACTACAAGTTCTATACACATTAGTTTGACGACAGAACGCCACAACGGAAACAATGGAACTAAGTGCAAATTTCACTGTCGCATCTGTAGCTTGCTACATAATCAGTAATCTGTGCTCAAAAAATTACAACAGGGCTTTTTTTTTGGTTCAGTTCAAGGTAAAGGAATATCCCATACAACCGATATCTTCAATAAAGTTCTTTCATTTATAGCAATTTCGACGTTCTGAAGTGCGATTTTTGAAAATCATACGAGCGCAGCGACTTGGCAGTAGAAAATGTCAAAATTACTATGGGGATTATGCATCTTTCTACTGCCAAGTCGCTCGTATGATTTTCAAAAATCGCACTTCTGGTGCTTTTTTGGAGTTTTTGGAGGCAATCGAGAAACGTAGGAAACGCAGAAAAGTCCACAGGAAAGAGGTGAACCGACCGCTTGCCGCGCTACAAAAGAACGGAATACTTTTCCTGTTTACGACCATACACCATCATATTTCACAGAACTGAATATTTTTCACTTGAACAACTCGTTATGCAAAACAACACCAATTTTACGAACCAAAACTCACTATAAACAATAAAAATTCGATGAAATATGAGGACTCCAAATGTAGCTGACCAAATCCCGCCAAAAACTCAATTACAGCCAAGAAGCTTGAAATTTTCTCTCTGTAGGGAAAGGACACTGGGCAAAAATGTATGGCCACTGGTCCAAGAGCCCCCCGCTATGGCACATGTAGTGACAGTTAGAGGACACCCAATAGTACATGGTCCACAAGGGGCATCAATATCTTATCAAGGAAAAAAAAGATACATGATGTTTTATTTTTTGGGTTTGTCTAGTAACGATCCTGCGTCTTTGTTGCTTGTTACCCCATTTCTCAGGTTCCTTTTATTCGAATGAAAAAAATCATTCTGCTAAATCACATACAAACCTGCGTAACGATGATACGCAGTATCATCACGACTATAATCCGTTTGGGGTGGTCAGAATCCTAGCTACAACTAAAAACTATATTTTTAAGGGCGATGTTGTAATTGTAAATATCTTATCGAGGAAAAAAAAGATACATGATGTTTTATTTTTTGGGTTTGTCTAGAAACGATCCTGCGTCTTTGTTGCTTGTTACCCCATTTCTCAGGTTCCTTTTATTCGAATGAAAAAAATCATTCTGCTAAATCACATACAAACCTGCGTATCATCACGACTATAATCCGTTTGGGGTGGTCAGAATCCTAGCTACAACTAAAAACTATATTTTTAAGGGCGATGTTGTAAGTTTCAAATACTTTCTTGTTTGTCACAAGCATAAGAAACCCTTTCCCTTAGTCACCTCGTATGACAACAAATAAGAACAGTAATGGTCTGCTAAGCTTACGACGTTCTTCGTAGATACATTCCGGAATACTTCCAGAATACTTCTAGAATACTTCCAGAATACTTCCGAAATACTTCCGGAATACTTCCAGAATACTTCCAAATCCGGAGTACTACCGGTGTTACGAACTGGCCATCAGGCCGGATGTAAATATCTTTTATATTTTGATGTTTTTTTCTGTTTCCGCGCTTGCGCGCTAGGCGTGCAAGTTGTCAGTGCTTGGTTTTTTCTCTGCCTTTGTGTTTGCTGCGTTGGGTTAGGGAGTATCTCCCGACCCTTATACCTAGACGCTGTCAAAGTGATAGTGGTAGCGAGGGGCCCTCCCTCGCAGTGGGTGACCTCGTCCTTATCGTGGACGCGGGCTTACCGCGTGGTACGTGGCCGCGGGGCCGCGTGGCTCGCTTGTTTCCTGGTAGGGACGGGGTGACCAGGGTAGCAGAGGTCACCACGGCGGGTGGGGTCCTTCGCAGGCCGTGTAAGAAATTAGTGCGCCTGCCGGTCTGATGGTCATGTCACTTTCTCCCTCTTACCTGTAACCTTAGTCTTCATTTATGAAAAAGGGGGAGAGTGTTACGAACTGGCCATCAGGCCGGATGTAAATATCTTTTATATTTTGATGTTTTTTTCTGTTTCCGCGCTTGCGCGCTAGGCGTGCAAGTTGTCAGTGCTTGGTTTTTTCTCTGCCTTTGTTTTTGCTATATTTTTGTACGTATTTCTGATTTCCCTGCTTCCTAGCATTAAAAAGCTTCATACTAAGCCGAGTTCACCTTTTTACAGTCCACCCTTTCCCACATCTTTAACAACCGGAATTTTGGAATGTTTCTGGAAGTATTCTGGAAGTATTCTGGAGGTATTCCGGAAGTATTCTAGGAGTGTTCCGGAAGTATTCTGGAATTATTCCTGAAGTATTGTGAATATAATGTCGTATAGGTGTCGTGAAGGTGTCGGAAGAGTGTCGTAGAAGTGTCGTAAAGGTGTCGTAAAGATGTCGTAAAGGTGTTGTAAAGGTGTCGTATAGGTGTCGTATAGGTGTCGTGAAGGGGTCGCAAAGGTATCGTTTAGGTGTCGTATAGGTGTCTTATAGGTGTCGTATAGGTGTCGTATAGGTATCGTAAAGGTGTCGTGAAGGTGTCGTAAAGATGTCGTGAAGGTGTCGTATAGGTGTTGAATAGGTGTCGTTAAAGTGTCAGAAGAGTTTTGAAAAGGTGTCGGAAGTGTGTCGCAAAGGTGTCATAAAGCTGTCGTAAGGGTGTCGTATAAGTATCGTAAAGGTATTGTGAAGGTGTCGGAAGAGTGTCGTAGAGGTGTCGTAGAGGTGACACTCTTCCGACACCTTTTCGAAACTCTTCCGACACTCTTCCGACACCCGTACGACACCCAAGCGACACCCACGCGACACCCACTCGACACCCGTACGACACCCGTACGACACCAGTACGACTGTCGCTTGGGTGTCGCTTGGGTGTTGCGTGGGTGTCGCTTGGGTGTCGCGTGGGTGTCGCGCGGGTGTCGTTTGGGTGTCGCTTGGGTGTCGCTTGGGTGTCGCGCGGGTGTCGCGCGGGTGTCGCGCGGGTGTCGCGCGGGTGTCGCGCGGGTGTCGCGCGGGTGTCGCGCGGGTGTCGCTTGGGTGTCGCGTGGGTGTCGTGTGGGTGTATTCACCTTTATGCCGCTGTAATAAGAATGTTGGAATTTGTCAAGATTTGCCTACAGATATTTTTCTTTTTTTGGTTCAGTTCAAGGTAAAGCGATTATAGTATCGCATACAACCGATGTCAGGAATAAATACTCTCATTTATAGCAAATAAAACGTTGGTGTTCGACGTTTCAACGCTTCTTTGGAGTTTTTGGAGGCAATCGAGAAACGCAGGAAACGCAGAGAAGTCCACAGGAAAGAGGTGAACCGACCGCTTGCCGCGCTACAAAAGAATGGAACACTTTTCCTGTTCACGACCCACATCATCATATTTCACTGAACTGTATATTGTTCACTTGCGTTGCACGACACTTTGTTACGCAAAACAACACCGATTTTACGAACCAAAACTCACTATAAACAATAAAAATTCGATGAAATATGAGGACTCCAAACGTATCTGTTCAAATCCCGCCAAAAACTCCTTGCCTACAGATAATACAATAGCCAACATTCCAACCAAAAAAAATAGAGCCCGGATACTACCGATTCTTACCGATTAACTCAACATTTCATAGGAATTGAGGTTAAGCCTGGCTGCCGAAGCCAAAAAATAAAAAAAAAATAAAAAATCTTGTCTATGCTGCAGCGTGAAAAAAAATAGCTCGTTCGGAAAATGCTCATTTTTATTATAATTTTCTAAAAATATAATAGAATAATAAAACTAAAATTGGTGTTAAATAAGTTTTTCGTTAACATGGCTAAAGAGGGCGATATGTCCCTCTTTAACGACGTATTGGAGCCGTTCCGGCGAGTGATAAATACCGATCCACCGAAAGACAAACTATCGGCGTCTGCGAAATTGAATTTTTCTGATAGTAAAGAAGGTATGTAATCTTACGGGAATTCGCTTATTCATTATAATCTCTAATAAGTCTACAGTAGACTATGACGTGACATTTTAAATATAATATTTGCAGGGTTGTCTAACCTCTTGTTGGGAAAGCGCAAGTCAAGTCTTGGCAACTCGGAGACGGTAACTCCTCAGAAGCGGCTTCGTACGGAGTCAGCTACGACCGCTTCTGCGCCACCTTCTCCATGGGAAGCTAAGAAAATGAAAATCGATTTGATAGCCGCTAAAGCTCAAGTAAGTTTAGCCTAAGAACTTTGCAATTAAATTCTCTTTGGTTGTATTGTACAGGGAACATAAAAAGAAAAAGGATTTGGTACAGTTACACTTTAACTGCTGACGACCTACGCCGTAGGCTGCAGTGCTGAAGAACTGACTTAATCAGCCGGTTCAATTGCATTTCGCCTGTGCTCATGACCTACCGCACGTGGCCATGTTCAAGATGTTTGCTGGCCATTATCTATGTTTTATCATTTCCTAGTTTTCTCTTTTCATTTATGAATGGGTCCGTATCTATAAAAACTGTATAAAACTCCAATAACCCGACCTGGGTCATGTCTGTACCGAACATTAATGGGTATGTTCGGTGGCTGGTGGATGGCACGTTGGATGGCTACAGAGATATGTTGGACAAGAAACACCCCAGCTTAAATGTGAACCGTGCAAACACCATGAATAAATTTGCAATGTGACTCCTACTTTTCCTTTTATCCTATGATGTTTGTTTGTTTACTAACGATGTCATGAATCTAAAACTTTATTGCTTCAAAGTTATTGTTAACAATACATTTATTGCGCAAATTCGTACATAGGAAACAATCCACAACACGTTTCGTCATGCATGCCACACTAAAAATCTAAATTTTCTACCTGAAGTAGCGTCGTCCGGCCCACAAATACGGGAACATTCTAAACACACACAAACATACATTTTTATTGTTGTTAACTCTGTTAATAAAGAGATGTAACTGCAGTCTAGTAACACTAAAGGCCCCGTGCGTATTTCTGTGTGGCAGGGTACATACAAACTCGAAGATTACTACCACACCATACTATACACAACAAAAAACACAGAAAACTGAGCGGGTCCGGAGATATTCGCTTCCCACAGCCACGGCCCGCTTTCCCACAAAACCGCCTCTGTGTGGCCTGGCCTTAAGAGTGTGTGGTGAAAGAGTGTGGTCATGCTTCATTGTTCTCGGGGCATAGTGAGCCATCATAATTTTCCTTGGAAGTTCTCCCTGAGAAGTTCTTGTGAGTGTAGTTGAAGGGTGAAGTAAGCAAAAAGTATTGGGGCTAACACAAAAGATCCCACTGGGTCGAAGTGTTGCTGGCTTTCCAGCCCCCACAATAAGATAAGATAAGAAGAGTGTAGTTGAATAGAATAGGAAACTTTATTTACTACCAACTGGGATCACAGTCTTGTTAGTAACACACTTAGCTTACCTATTGTTAGTTTATACACAACAATAACATACTTTAATTTGCTTATTACTAGTAGTCTCAGTTTTATAAACATTACCTATTTTTCTTTAATCAGATAATAAAACTGGAAGCTCGTGTAAACCACCAGCACACAATCCGCAAAGAGATGCAGATACTGTTTGAAGAAGAGAAAGGATCTTTGATAGAACAGCACAAGAGAGATGAGCGGGCTCTCTCTGACATGGAGGACAGGCTGCAGGTGATCAGGAGGAGGGAACTGGAGTTGAAGGAGGAATTCACTCAGGTTTGTTTACTTTTATTTTTGTAGAACAAAAGATCAATACAATAAAACTACATAATACAATCTTGAGTTGACTTATGATGCATTATCAAATTATGAATTATGAGGTATCTCTATATAAAGCATATTCCAAATATCAGTATCCAATACAATAAAACTACATAATACAATCTTGAGTTGACTTATGATGCATTATCAAATTATGAATTATGAGGTATCTCTATATGTACATATTCCAAATATCAGTATCATAATCAGCTGTGGTCGTCGAGTGGCGAGTAGCCATGCCTGCCGCGCAGGAGGCAATGGTTCAATCCCTATCCAGGCAAACTCGCACCAATGAGTGTTTAGGAATTTAGGTATGATTTGTTACACTACTGGCTTTCGGAGTAGTAAAACACCATGAGGTAACCAGCATGCTTCAATCTCAAGGCATGTGTTGTACCTGATGTCCATTATAAGTGGCAACGGACTCACTTCTCATCACACTGAACAAACAGTGTTTCAATACTACTAGTGAAACATGGATCTGGATGTTCTGAGAGTTCAGAATAACTCTGACTACTAGCGGTTGTAAGTACATCACAATTTTTAATGGATAGTGGACATAAAACAAGTCTATTTGATATAAAAAAAAATTAAATTCCGTAGGGCATTATAATGTCACAGAGTACTAAAATTAATAATATCATGAAAACAATGAATGCAAGAAAAAATCATGTGGATTCTAAAAGTTTTAATATTATGTATTTATTTATTGTTTAAAATAGGCTGTGAAAGAGCACAAAGAGAGAAAAGATCAATGGGAGAGTGAGAAAGCAGATCTTCAGAAACAGATAGCGGATCTTAAAGATAGTTTGTTAGAATCAAACGTCAGCAGCAAGGATGAGATCGCTGAAATGAAGAAAGATATGGATGAATTATTACAGGTACATTCATTTAATATATAAAATGACGTAAACCTCCTCTCACTCTTTTTCTTCACTGGACTGGAAAAAATTTCACATTGATATACAACAGGTTAATGAATTAACGCAAAACTAGAAAGTAGTTTGTTTAGAATCGAGAGCAGAATCGAATTATCATGGTTTCAAATAGGTAATTTTTTTTCAAAATATTATGCCCACACTTCACTCTCGCCTAGAATTCTCGCCGAGAACTCGCGGCGAGAACTTTCAAGGAAAATTACTATGGCTTATGATGTCACGAGAACAATGAAGGGCATCCACACTCTCGTTCTCGGCCTGTCTCGCCCGTTCTCGGCGAGAATGAAGAGCCGGCATTAAACAATTTGTTTGCAAAATTTAAAATTTTCTGAACCGGATGTCAACCCACCGCACGGGCACACTCCCCCTACTTACTACCAAAACAAGATTATAATAAAACCGGTCAAGTGCGAGTCGGGCTACTCGCGCACCGAGGGTTCCGTACCACACCACCACAGAACACAACATTATTAACTTAGAAAAATACTTTTTTTGTCCAGGGCCTTTAGCGCGAGACTGAGACTCACACTTGGCCGGTTTTTAGTATTTGTTGTTATTCTATAGAGTTTGCTCTATAATCACACTAAGTTTGACGCTTGTATGTATTACCGTTTTTACTATAGAGCGTGAAGAAAAAACGTTGATAAAAAGTAGTAGTAAAGTCTTGTTGAAAACCCCCCTTAATTTTTAAATTTCTGTCATTTTTATTATTTGTTAACAAATCCGCCGCAATAGCGCATAGTCTGAGAAAATTTCAACTATCTAGCTATTACGGTTCAAAAGTTACAGCCCTAAATAGGTAGGACAGACGGACGGACGGACGGACGGACGGACGGACAACGTAGGCTTAGTAATAGGGTCCCGTTTTCACCCTTTGGGTACGGAACCCTAAAAATGTATCCATGAGTATGTTAGCGCTTTCTTTTCATGCTTAAATGATACCAAATCATTTTTGCCTCAAAACTTAAAATGCGAATAACTTTAAATTTTAACTATCAAAATAATGAAATTATTGTTTCAATCGAATTATTTTGTTATAAATCAGTTGGGGTTTATGAGGTTTTGCACTAATTCATTAACACGTTGTATTGGGAATGCCATGATATAATGCTTTACATTACATAAATGCTTCGAAAACTATTAAGCATTGGTTGGTATGGTTGTTGGTATGTTGGTATTGGTTGGTGCCAATAGTAATATTATAATTTCGCAGGCTTACAGCGGCGCACAATCAGAAGTAGAAATGCTAAAAAACGAAGTAGCAAAGCAGACAAGTCGCGCGGAGCAGTGCACCTCGCTGAGGAACCAGTTTGAGAAGCAATCCTTGGAACTGCAGCAGGTTACCAGCAAACTGAAGGAGCTCGAGTATGAGAGGGACTCTTACATGGACTGGCAGCAGCAAGCTAAGGTTAGCCTCGAATCTATACAAGCTGTGTCTGTTTCTTAAAGATATTCCAGATAATACAAATTTTTTCGATGTAGGCTCCGTAGTGAAAGCTGTTCAGTTTAATGGTCTGTAGTACTCCCTAAAATATATAACACATTTAAGATTACACGCATGAGCCTCCTTGGAGATGGATATCCAAAACCAGGATATCTTAGGTTTCGTCCCCTGAATGGTATTGCCTCATTCATAAAAGGTATTGGGGCTAACACGAAAGATCCCACTGGGTCGAAGTGTTGCTGGCTTGCCAGCCCCCACAACAAGTTTTGAGTTTACAATGCACCTCTATAACCTCGAGAGCCTTGTAATTGCATGTTTCTTTCTATTTTCAGTGGTTTAGGCTGTGATATTGTCTGTCAGTCAATCAGTCAGCTTGCTGTGACTAATGACTTAGTTTATTTTACAGACAGCACAAAAACGCCTGACAAACATGGCGGAACTGGAGAAGGAAGTGGTTCGACTGCGAGCCACGGAGCGCTCCCTCCGCGACGCGGTCTGTAACAAGCTGCTGCTCGAAGAGCAGGTGCACCTCCTCACCAGCAGGCTCGAAGCACTGCAGCCGGTGCAGCAGGAGCTGCATGACGCTAAGGTAAGGAAGTGGTTCCTCTGAGCCGCGAAGCACTCCCTCCGCGACGCGGTATTTTTTATTTTATACGAGCTTTTGCCCGCGACTTCGTCCGCATAAATTATATACCAGATTTTAAGTCAAATCATATGCTATCAAACAAAAAAAGTTTCATCAAAATCGGTTCAGTAGTTTTTGCGTGATGCTCGAACAAACAAACACCCAAACAAACAAACAGACAGACAAAAAATCCAAAAATTGGTGATTTGGAATCAGGGACATCTAAAAACCATATCGTAATATTTTTTTGTAAATATCTTCAATGTACAGACACACTTCTGTTACAGTTTTATAATAGTTTAGATAGAAAACATTTTCATTATCAATTATTCATCTGCTAGGCACATAATTATATTTGAGAGAAAAGATATATTTGCTGACCACTGTAGAAGAACCATTACTCCTAATGGCTTATTCACGAAATAAGCATGTATTTTTAACTACTTACCATCAGGAAAAACTTTCCTAATGCAATACTTAACATTTGAGCCACCTAGATAGCCTGTGATTTCTAAATCGATCTCAAATGTTTCTGAGTTTAGTTTGTGCCTAACACAAACAAACAATTGTTCTACAAGTCTAGCATTCTACGAGTATATCAATATGTATGAATTTGCAGGTGAAATTAGCATCACTGGAGTCATCAGTGGACGAGTGGACATCAGTGGCGCGAGCGCACGGCATCGAGAGTGCGCGCGCGCTGTCGTCGACCCTGGAGCGCGCGCTCAGCAGCCAGCTGTGCGCCGTCGCGAGCAGCTCGCAGGCACAGGCCGCGCTCTCACAGTTCACCGAGGTAATACTGACGAGTGCACAGTTGACAGTGCCCGCGCTGTCGTCGACCCTGGAGCGCGCGCTCAGCAGCCAGCTGTGCGCCGTCGCGAGCAGCTCGCAGGCACAGGCCGCGCTCTCACAGTTCACCGAGGTAATACTGACGAGTGCACAGTTGACAGTGCCCGCGCTGTCGTCGACCCTGGAGCGCGCGCTCAGCAGCCAGCTGTGCGCCGTCGCGAGCAGCTCGCAGGCACAGGCCGCGCTCTCACAGTTCACCGAGGTAATACTGACGAGTGCACAGTTGACAGTGCCCGCGCTGTCGTCGACCCTGGAGCGCGCGCTCAGCAGCCAGCTGTGCGCCGTCGCGAGCAGCTCGCAGGCACAGGCCGCGCTCTCACAGTTCACCGAGGTAATACTGACGAGTGCACAGTTGACAGTGCCCGCGCTGTCGTCGACCCTGGAGCGCGCGCTCAGCAGCCAGCTGTGCGCCGTCGCGAGCAGCTCGCAGGCACAGGCCGCGCTCTCACAGTTCACCGAGGTAATACTGACGAGTGCACAGTTGACAGTGCCCGCGCTGTCGTCGACCCTGGAGCGCGCGCTCAGCAGCCAGCTGTGCGCCGTCGCGAGCAGCTCGCAGGCACAGGCCGCGCTCTCACAGTTCACCGAGGTAATACTGACGAGTGCACAGTTGACAGTGCCCGCGCTGTCGTCGACCCTGGAGCGCGCGCTCAGCAGCCAGCTGTGCGCCGTCGCGAGCAGCTCGCAGGCACAGGCCGCGCTCTCACAGTTCACCGAGGTAATACTGACGAGTGCACAGTTGACAGTGCCCGCGCTGTCGTCGACCCTGGAGCGCGCGCTCAGCAGCCAGCTGTGCGCCGTCGCGAGCAGCTCGCAGGCACAGGCCGCGCTCTCACAGTTCACCGAGGTAATACTGACGAGTGCACAGTTGACAGTGCCCGCGCTGTCGTCGACCCTGGAGCGCGCGCTCAGCAGCCAGCTGTGCGCCGTCGCGAGCAGCTCGCAGGCACAGGCCGCGCTCTCACAGTTCACCGAGGTAATACTGACGAGTGCACAGTTGACAGTGCCCGCGCTGTCGTCGACCCTGGAGCGCGCGCTCAGCAGCCAGCTGTGCGCCGTCGCGAGCAGCTCGCAGGCACAGGCCGCGCTCTCACAGTTCACCGAGGTAATACTGACGAGTGCACAGTTGACAGTGCCCGCGCTGTCGTCGACCCTGGAGCGCGCGCTCAGCAGCCAGCTGTGCGCCGTCGCGAGCAGCTCGCAGGCACAGGCCGCGCTCTCACAGTTCACCGAGGTAATACTGACGAGTGCACAGTTGACAGTGCCCGCGCTGTCGTCGACCCTGGAGCGCGCGCTCAGCAGCCAGCTGTGCGCCGTCGCGAGCAGCTCGCAGGCACAGGCCGCGCTCTCACAGTTCACCGAGGTAATACTGACGAGTGCACAGTTGACAGTGCCCGCGCTGTCGTCGACCCTGGAGCGCGCGCTCAGCAGCCAGCTGTGCGCCGTCGCGAGCAGCTCGCAGGCACAGGCCGCGCTCTCACAGTTCACCGAGGTAATACTGACGAGTGCACAGTTGACAGTGCCCGCGCTGTCGTCGACCCTGGAGCGCGCGCTCAGCAGCCAGCTGTGCGCCGTCGCGAGCAGCTCGCAGGCACAGGCCGCGCTCTCACAGTTCACCGAGGTAATACTGACGAGTGCACAGTTGACAGTGCCCGCGCTGTCGTCGACCCTGGAGCGCGCGCTCAGCAGCCAGCTGTGCGCCGTCGCGAGCAGCTCGCAGGCACAGGCCGCGCTCTCACAGTTCACCGAGGTAATACTGACGAGTGCACAGTTGACAGTGCCCGCGCTGTCGTCGACCCTGGAGCGCGCGCTCAGCAGCCAGCTGTGCGCCGTCGCGAGCAGCTCGCAGGCACAGGCCGCGCTCTCACAGTTCACCGAGGTAATACTGACGAGTGCACAGTTGACAGTGCCCGCGCTGTCGTCGACCCTGGAGCGCGCGCTCAGCAGCCAGCTGTGCGCCGTCGCGAGCAGCTCGCAGGCACAGGCCGCGCTCTCACAGTTCACCGAGGTAATACTGACGAGTGCACAGTTGACAGTGCCCGCGCTGTCGTCGACCCTGGAGCGCGCGCTCAGCAGCCAGCTGTGCGCCGTCGCGAGCAGCTCGCAGGCACAGGCCGCGCTCTCACAGTTCACCGAGGTAATACTGACGAGTGCACAGTTGACAGTGCCCGCGCTGTCGTCGACCCTGGAGCGCGCGCTCAGCAGCCAGCTGTGCGCCGTCGCGAGCAGCTCGCAGGCACAGGCCGCGCTCTCACAGTTCACCGAGGTAATACTGACGAGTGCACAGTTGACAGTGCCCGCGCTGTCGTCGACCCTGGAGCGCGCGCTCAGCAGCCAGCTGTGCGCCGTCGCGAGCAGCTCGCAGGCACAGGCCGCGCTCTCACAGTTCACCGAGGTAATACTGACGAGTGCACAGTTGACAGTGCCCGCGCTGTCGTCTACGCTCACATGTTCTGGAGTGTGATTTTTTAATCTCATACGTTGAACTCAGCAGTTGAAAATGTATGGAGATACGCATCTTTCTACTGCTGATTTGTCTTTCAAAAATCGCACCCCTGAAGTATGATTTTTGAATGTCAAATCAACTCAATACTCAATATATTTATTGCATTCCATAATGTACAGTAGAAAGATGCGTATATCCATAGTAATTTTGACATTTACAACTGCTGAGTTCAACGAATGAGTTTCAAAAATCGCACAAATTGGCTCTTATCTTCAGAAAATCAATCAAGAACTTGTTGATTTAGGTAACTAATAAATTGCTTATCGTGTTAACTTCAACACAACAAAGTCGTTAAATAGTACCTTGCCAGAATTGGGCAAGCGATACTGTACCGTCGCTAGCGGTCTTGTTTTCCTCCTGCGTGCAGGTGTTAGGGCTAATAAATGTACCATAGCATAGTTTTATGGCAATTTTTTTTTATCTTTCCACTATTGGTGGTTGGAAGGTGGAGTGAACCATGTTCCACTGCGAGGATTGCGGTTATGTAGAGTGTACTGCCAAGTCAGTTATTTTCCTAATATCAAACGTATGTTGTTCAGGAGGTGACGACTATAAAGTACGAGCGTGATAAGGCGACGGCGAAGCTGAACGACCTGACGACCGTGCGCAAGAACCAGGAGAGTCTCATTCACAGGCTTCAGAAGCGCCTACTCCTCGTCACCAGGGAACGAGATAGTTACAGGTATTCGTTTATTGTTTACGAAGCTTTTCTTGTTAATTTTATGATTTGAAAAGAAAAATCTACTTTTCCTTTGTCCTTTTCTAAATTACAAGCGACCTCTTAGTTCAACGCAAATCGAGCCACCAACCTTAGCCACCGGGAAGCAGTTCATACACTTTTTCATACATTTTGTAGGGACTCGTGTGGCCGCTACAAGCTACAGAAGTGTCCGCTGTGTCCGTGACTACGATAGCCACCGGTGGTTGTGGATGGCGGCTCGATTGTGCAGAGCCTTTGCAAAATTTCATTGGAATATGTCGTGAAGATGTCACAAACCGACACACTTTGATATTGATATCATAACTAAAATAAAACTCGTAAATGTTCACAGACAGCAGCTGGACTGCTACGAGAAGGAGTTGACGGTGACGCTGTGCGGAGAGACGGGCGCCGGCAGCGCGGCGCTGCTCTCCGCGCGCGTGCAGCAGCTGGAGAAGTCGCTGCAGGGCTACCGCGACCTGCTCGCCACGCACGACCAGCAGGCACACACTAGAGGTACGAGCGACTAGTTGCTCTGAGCTACAGAGCAAGAGCTGCCGAGACCTGCACGTTACCCACGACCGGCAGTAGCAAAACACTCCACCCTCTATATCACCACATGACATTCATACACACCCGTAGTCCATATTAATAAACGAAATTCAACTCTAATAGGCTCACGTAACGTCAAATGCACACTAAAACGTCTTAAGAGGCCGCCAGCGTATCTCTCGTAATTTCATCCTGAAACAATAAATTTTGCTAATTTGGGTAGGTACTTTAAATAGAATTCGTTCGATAATTTATGTGACAATGGTACCGATTCGAACTGTGCCACGACTTAACTAAATTTATTTCTGTCACTTTCTAAAATAAGATTAAGAAAAGAGACAGAAAACCAATAACTGACTTTAGTGCTGTCAAAGTGACGTTACACGCCCAAAATAAGATGCTATCATAATGTACGCCATCTTATTTAAGAAGGCAATCGCAGTCAAGTGGCGCCCTCATCACATTAAAAAAGATTTCTCAATAAAGAAAGCCTAAATTAAAAAGTAATCAACACGAACACTACAAAAGCCTTCAAGCTATTTTAATAGAATACTTTTATAGGTTTTTTAAAGGTCTAAACATACAAATTGGGAAAAAAAACGGCCGCTTTTGTTTTTATTCGCAATTGTCTAAAAGTGGAATGTTTAGAACCTATAAAAGTATTGTATAACAATGGCTTGAAGGTTTTAGTAGTGTTCGTGTTGATTACTTTTTTAATTTAGGCTTTCTTTATTGAGAAATCTTTTTTAATGTGATGAGGGCGCCACTGGACTGCGATAGCCCTCTTAAGGCGTTTTTGGGCGTGTAACGTCACTTTGACAGCACTAAAGTCAGCTGTTGGTTTTCTGTCTCTTTTCTTAATCTTATTTTAGAAAGGACAGGAATAAATTTAGTTAAGTCGTGGCACAGTCCGAATCGGTACCAATATCCAAGCTTTCAACTCCATTGTCATAAATTGTGGTCCCAAATAAATCTTAATAAAACATTACTTACTTTAACTTACATTATAAAGTAACGAATTGTTTGCAGCGTTGGAGAGCCTGCGCGCGGAGGTGACAAAGTGGCGCGAGGAGGCGGAGCTGGCCAAGCGCGACGCGCACAAGACCCGCGCCCAGCGCGACAGCCTGCAGGCGCACATGGAGAAGCTCACCGCCGGCGCCGGCACCAAGGTTACTGCGCACACTGCTCCGTCGCCCCCACTGCTGGGCACACGCCTACCCTCCACGTGGTCGTGTATTGCCGTTAAAGGCGATATTACACGGATCAACCAAAACCAAATTGCATCAATTCCATTGAAAAACATTGAACATTGCACGCATTTCCTATACTTAGCTTTCAATAATCAAATTGAAATGTATTTAGATGTCTAAATGCCATTGAAGCAATGGAATTGGAAGCAATATTGAACCGATATTGTTCCGTGTAATATCGCCTTAATCGTCCACGCTTGCTCAATGCAGATCGGTGTACTTCAAATGTTTTCACCGCAAGTTTGAGAGCACCCTTATCATTGATATTGGAATTGTCTGCGTGCGGATTCGAATCCGTGACGTTCACGATTGAAAGTCTGCGCCTCTTCGCAACGCGTTACCGCGACGCTCCAAGAAAGTGGCGTGGCTTTACAAAACGGAACAACTCTTTTTATCATCATCATTTCAGCCAATGAACGTCCATCGCAAATATCAGCGATGCGCTGCGTGCAATAATCATTCATATGTCATCGTAATAAGTCATCGAGCGCTGGCAGATATTTGCGATGCGATGCGACGTCGCAGTTATATGTGGGAGCCCATAGGCCTTCCCCAAGGATCATCACAACGACCGGTCCTGCGCTGCCCTCATCCAACGGTTTCCCGCCACCTCCACCGGTTTGTCGGTCCTTCTTGGGGCCTACCCAGGCTGCGCTGCACTTTTTTATAGGACCATTTAACTGACTAATGAATGTGGAGGAAGCTAGAGAGGTTTGTCACGATCGTAGCAGGTGGTGTTCCGTTGTCTCTGCCTACCCCAGTTGGAGACAGGCGTTAGAATATGTAAATAAAACAGATATTTAATTGCAATAGGCCATTTATGTTTTCTGAACTTCGAACTATTTCCATTATTTTGTTTTTTTTTAATTAAAAATGGGTTTGCTCTTGACCTCAATCCTGTCCTTAGGACAAAGATATGGCGAAGATGTAGCGAGCTAACCCAGAAGATGCCTATTCACTCGTGCTTTAAAGTAATTCGGGTTGTAAGCGCTCGGAAATACTGACGCAGGCAGGGCATTCCAGTCCTTGGCTGTGCGATATGATCCTAAAAACACAATAGAATGGCAAAAACTTCATTCCAGTGTCGTTTGTTCTCATCTGAAATGAATAGTTTAATTCATTGATTATAATTATAACAGGTTTCCAAGACAACTACTAATATTATGATCATGATCGCGTCACTAATTTGATAAATTTCTGTTGAACGTCGTGGGCAGGTCCTACATCTAGCTGAAAATCCGGCTGCGGCAGCACAGAAGCAAATTCAAGTGGAATTGGAGGCGGCGCAAGAAGAGGTATGTCAAAATACACACTTATTATGATTTGGTTTACACGTAGTGGTCCGTAGCGGCAAAGTATATATAAAACGTAATAGTAGATGCGCTGCTAAGAAATCGCGTGATACGCCGCCGAAGCGGCAAGATGGCGGCCATGCTAAGGGTTGTGACTATCATGTTCACAGGATATGAAATAAATACAAGATAATATAATTTATATATACCTACAGTTTTAAACGGTATCTTCAGTAAAAACAACAAACTTTCAAATCGCGTTAAAATTGTTTTAAAACACTTTATTTCCAACAAATCTTTTGATTTTGATTCACTGTGGAATCACACCCGTACACAATACAACCAGTTCGAACCATTGTGGTACATGCGCGCTCGCAAATATGAATGTTGACACCGCTGCCGGCGAGTACCCCAAGTCTCAGTTGAGTTGCGGTACGCCCCGCAGGCAGAGGGGGCCGAGACGCGCTCCTCCCGCGCCTCGCACCCCGCGCACAATAGACCTATCGCGGCCATACAGCGCGCTCACTTTATAATATTTTCACACCACCCGCTCGAAAATGGAACATTATACGGGGTGGCCGGGGAGTTGACGTTCAAACGTAAAATTTAGGTCCGGTATGTCGTGGGGTATCCGAATCACCCCCATGTATGTTCCGCGATTTTTTATAGTTTTCGAGTTATGATGATTTTTCCGATTTTTTGAGGAAACTCGACATGACCGGCTTGAACAACTTCAAAAAAAAAGGGTAAGACTTTTTAGAGATTCTTTTTTTGCAACTTAATCTTCATGAATTGTGCCTTTATTCATAACATCATCAGCATCGTAACTTTAATAAAAGTTATGAAAATATTGGTCAAAAGTTAAAAATTTGCGATCCGTGAATTATGACTTAATTTTCAACTTTAAACAGGTGACCTTATGATTTTTAGCCAATCCCAAAAATGCGCCCAACTCTCAGCTTTCATAATCATAAATAAAAAGTAGTACTTAAGAGGGCTAATTTGGCTAGAATTGATCTTCAAAGACAACAAGGCGGAAAATTCTTAAAATTAAAAAAAAAATTATTGCCATAATTATTACGCCTTAGGCTAAATAATGATTAAAGAATGCTGGAAACCTATCGTGTTGGTGGAATAAGGAAAGTTTTAAGTAAGAAGTAGATAACCTAACCTAACATGAACTAACCTTTTTTTTTTGACGCGGGGAAATGCGTTACGCACTCCCCCTCCCGGGGCGTTCGGGAGGGTGGTAGTGTGGGACTCCCGAAGGGAAGTGGTCCCCTTCCCGGTGGGAAGGGGAGTCCTGAATGCGTAATCGGTACCAGGTCTCCCCATAAACTGCCTGAGGATGGCCTCCGCGGGGTTTTAGTGGGTAGTTCCACCCCTTTTGGGTGGAAGAGTCCCACACTACCACCCTCCCGAACGCCCCGGGAGGGGGAGTGCGTAACGCATTTCCCCGCGTCAAAAAAAAAAAAAAAGTTAGTTCCTGTTAAGTTAGGTTATCTACTTCTTACTTAAAACTTTCCTTATTCCACCAAAACGATAGGTTTCCAGCATTATTTAATCATTATTTAGCCTAAGGCGTAATAATTATGGCAAATTTTTTTTTTTTTATTTTAAGAATTTTCCACCTTGTTGTCTTTGAAGATCAATTCTAGCCAAATTAGCCCTCTTAAGTACTACTTTTTATTTATGATTATGAAAGCTGAGAGTTGGACGCATTTTTGGGATTGGCTAAAAAATCATAAGGTCACCTGTTTAGAGTTTTAATTTAAAGTTGAAAATTAAGTCATAATTCACGGATCGCAAATTTTTAACTTTAGACCAATATTTTCAGAACTTTTATTAAAGTTACGATGCTGATGATGTTATGAATAAAGGCACAATTCATGAAAATTAAGTTGCAAAAAAAGAATCTCTAAAAAGTCTTACACTTTTTTTTTTAAGTTGTTTAAGGCGGTCATGTCGAGTTTCCTCAAAAAATCGGAAAAATAATCATAACTCGAAAACTATAAAAAATCGCGGAACATACATGGGACCGGACCTAAATTTTACGTTTGAACGTCAACTCCCCGGCCACCCTGTATGTCATGTAACTCGAACCTACAGCAAGTCATTATAGCCCTGGGTCTAGCCGGGCAATAATATTGTACTGAATTTCATTATAACCCGCTGGTCAATAATGAGATTTGAATATGGAACCGCATCCACAGATTATTTAATATTTACTACGACCCTTACTTAAAATTCGTATGAAAACTTATCATGGAGACCTGCACCAAAAAGAACTTAATTCGAAATTCGAACTGGCCACCACGAGTATTGAACACAAAAAAAGAAAAAAAGGCGCGAATACTGCAAATCTCTGTACCTATTGCTACGAACAAAGTAAAAAAAAATTACATTTTCTTTCCACAACTGGAGTGCGATTTTTGAATCTCATTCGCTGAGTTCAGCAGTTGAAAATGTCAAAATTACTATGGAGATACGCATTCATACGATTTGACTTTTAAAAATCGCTCTCCTGAAGTATGCACTTTGTTATAAACTCTAATAAAAGAATTGGTTTCTAACCATAGAGAATTTACACGCTCCCCTGGGTTTCTAATAGTATTGCTTTTTATTTTTTCTCGCGGAGGGTGTGAAAAGTAGAGTATGGTCCTCGGGGATAAACGTGTTTTCATCTTGGGCGAGCTTGAATCCCTCGCTTCACTCAGGATTCTAGTCTTAACTCTAAACTACCTCGCTACGCTCGGGAGTTGACCCTAGAATCCCTCGTTACGCTCGGGATTCAATATCGCGCCCGTGATGAAAGACACTGCTTTATCCCCTTGGTACATAATCTACTATTAAGCTATGGTAGCGGTCTATTGTCGACGGATCGTTTGTTGCTTCTGGAAGACTAAGGGCATGTTTAATCACTTTTGGGTATGTTCTTGTTAGCTTATCTGACAGCCCGTTTGACATATTTTGTGTGAATAATATGTCAAACGATCTATCATTTAAGCTATCAAGAACTTAATTTAGAAGTGGTGAAACAGGCTTTAATATTCAGAAACTGCCTCGCAGTTAGGGCCAGTTCACATTAAAAGAGTATCGGCGAGCAGCGACGCGATGCAGAATTTTCGATGCAATATCTTACCTAGCATTTTGATTCATACTACTAGTGAATAAAGTTCAAATTGATTTGAAGCGATAGACAGGTAGCGCGGCGATGTTCTTTTTAATAGAATGCAGTGTGTTTTCAGATAAAAAGGTTAAAGGCGGCTCTGCGCGAGGGCGGCGCGCAAGCGTGTCCCGAGGAGACGCAGGAGTTGCGCGCGCAGCTGGAGAATAGCAAGATTAAACTCAAGAGGTACCTCCTTAGATTGTTCCCAACGCTACAAAGATTGTAGAAAATGAAATAAAAAGCACTTAAATTCTGGCCAAAGCTCTCAAACGGTGACTAAAAACATCGTGAGGCATCTTGCATGCGCTGAAAAATAAATTCTGATGCGTATGTGGAACCATAGAATATTTTTCTAAACTTATTTTTTTTTCGGAATCCTGCCGTAATAGCGTCTGATTTTTAGACTAATTCAAAGCCCTGGGTAGGCCTGTGGTCCTTTGATAGAGATTGATGATGACGGATAGGGCCAGGCGCCCAGACGTGGTGGGGTATGTCCCCAACATTATCACGTACTATCAGTTTAAAATAACAATGTGCATGACCTCGCTCGCAAATGTGACGTCATTCAATTACACGAACTTCACTCGAGTCATTCAAATGATTGTTTCCTTTACATAGAGTCCACGTCCCATTCTCAACCAAGAGAAGCCCTTCAAGGTCATGCACATTGTTATTTTAAACTTGATAGTGAATCAATCGATTGCAGTAACTTAGAACAATATCTAAATTAATTTAATGTTCTCAGGATGAAAGAGGAATTCACATCGTCGGCTCAAGAATACAGAGATGTATGTTACATGCTACTAGGATACAAGGTTGATAGGACTGGACACAAGAATTATAGGTAAGAGTAATAATTATGACCATTCCCCTTATAATTATTCATCTCTTTTAGTTGTGAACTACCTTGATTTGTCCACATTGGCGAATACGCCGCGAATGCGCTGCACCCCTGCAGTTACTGCAACTGTTACTGTAAATGCGTGCACGTGGACGCTTGGTATGCCACTTTAGTGCAACTCACAAAAGGAATAAACAATGTGGAGAATAGGAAAATGAGTCAGTGCAAACCTATTTGTATGAAGTGACAGCTAAGTATCCAGGGTGTGCCATGGTAATAACCGGTTAGTACCATAACCCACATGAACATATTACGAAATACTCGTGTATCGAACTCATTTCGAATGCTTTCATATCGGGGGAAGAAAGTAGAAATTGCATCTCTTTCTAACTAGGTGCTGGTATACCGTGTGAACGAGATACAATCTACTATGTTCACTAGTCCTCTAATATGTAAGTTCAGATCAGACACCGGATTTGAGGTGTGTTGTCGTAAAAAATACGGTAGATTTTCCGTTGACAACATTATGACGATAATACTTACGACATGTCTGGACAGTTCCATACATTTTAGATTTAGTATAGTCTTGGCGCAAACAGATGTCGCTTCTGGCCTGAACGAGAGATAAATCTTAATTAAACGTTATTAGATTACTATTATTTGAGTTTTGTTCCACGGAAGTAAATTATATAGATTAATTTTCTTAAAATTTTTTATAACAAATGGGTTTAACACCTATTTTAACGTAATAAAACATTGCTGTAGTACCCGTTACTCACAACCGGCACTGTACTTGCGCGAGTTTTCATATAAGAAGGTGGCAAATTTCTTAGTATGGGCATTGACCCTCCTGTTGTGTATAATTTATTTTCTCAAACATGCTTGGAAATGTGAGCATTATTTTGACAACCTTCTTCGAGATAAATCGAAATTGCTGTACTGGCCAACTACATGCGCGCAGCGGCCGGCAATGTTTGTATGAAAATCCATATCTGTCGTGTTTTGCGGCCAAATAAATTACATAGTAAACTCATATCTGTCGTGTAATTTAAAAATGGAACGATCTTTTTCTCCTAAACATGGCGACCAAGGAGGTAACTCAAAAAAGGTTTTATTTAAATTTCGAACTAACTTGCAAATAGAAAGCTGTTTATTGAAAAAAAAAACAAATTGTTGTTCGTTGTTCGTCATTGATTTTGAAAAGAGTTTTAATTTCCGCGAATTATTTGAGAAAATTTACTGTTTTCATTTCCGCGCATTATTTGAGAAAAGTACTATACAAGCCTTGGCCACAACTAGGCATTGATGGACTTACGTATGTGTGCCTCGGCTTCGCCTCGGCCCACATTTACACGTTCGTCCATCAATGCCTCTGTTGCTGGCCGCTGCAGTAATGTACTATTACTCTATGCTTACGGATTCCTTTTCTTAACATCATGTGCTATCCATAAACTGTGTGTATTCCGCCATTTTAGAACCTCTTCGGCAACACGCGTGGCTTCATGGTGATACGTTCTTGGCTATTATCTCTTATTGGTATACGTTCTTGGCTATTGTCAGTGTGTTTTGTTGTTTGCAAATAAAAATATTTTCTTTCTTTCTTTCTTTCTTTTATTTCAGAATATCAAACATGTACGCGGAATCGTCGGAGGAGTACCTAACATTCACCCTCTGCGACGACGGCATAGAGATGGTGCACACGGAGTACTCGGCCACGCTCGGGGAGCTGGTGGAACTCCACCTTCACCACCACAGGTCCATCCCCGTGTTCCTTAGCGCACTCACAATGGAACTGTTTACTAGGACTACTATACAACATGAGACGCAAGAGTGCTAAGGTATTTTACTTAATAAAATAGTGATAGTAGACTTTACAATACAACGGCCGTAGCATGATAGCGTGATGTAGTCTTAGCTCTCTTTCTATGTGCCCGCGAACAAACGAAATAAAGGTCAGTTTTTGATAGTTACGCGGTTATTATTTAATCTAGAATTAAACATTTTAACGGGTTCTTACCGCGTGTTGGTATTTGTGAGTTCCCGATATTTCGGCAGTGTTACAACTGCCATGATCACGGGATGACTGAAATATGACGCCGGAAATATCTGGAACTCACAAATACCCGTTTAAATGTTTAATTCTAGATGAGATAAAAGTCGTGATATAGCTTATGCATACGAGAAAACTTTTTTGAGCTATAGTTCAGACCAGTGTGTTGTGAACACAATAGAGTGCCAAGTAAGATTTGCATGGAGTAACGAAACGGTCCAAGAGCCCGTAACGATCAGACCTTGTTTCTCAGCGCATGCTCCCAACACAGGTAGGAATGATGGGCAACTATGAAGTTTTACAATTTTAACCTGCTACATGCCGAAGCAACCATGACTCAAACTTAATAGTTGCCCATCATTCCTACCTGTGTTGGGAGCATGCGCTGAGAAACTTTCAGCTTTTATAAAGTAACGAAGGTCTGGAGTGCGATTTTTGAATCTCATTCGCTGAGTTCAGCAGTTGAAAATGTCAAAATTACTGTGAAGATACGCATCTTTCTACTGCTGATTTGATTCTCAAAAATCATACTTCAGGAGTGCGATTTTTGAAAGTCAAATCAGCCGTAGAAAGATGCGTATCTTCACAGTAATTTTGACATTTTCAACTGCTGAACTCAGCGAATGAGATTCAAAAATCGTATTCCTGATCGTCACGAGCTCCTGTTCTAAAATGAGTTGGAATTTCTAGAAATCATAATGATGTCGATCGTTGGTTGTTTTATATTTAATATTAAGAACTCTAGGTAAGTTTATTTAGTTAGGAGAATACACGTGCTTCAAATCACTATTCTGTTTGATGAATTTCAAAACAATAAAATGAAAAAATTGTAATTTCTGCTCATTTTGATTGTGGCTTTGTTTGGTTTTTGTTAAAACTGTTTCTTTTATTATACAGGGTTAATTTTATATCACTGCGGATAACTTCAGCATGTACTCTACTTATAAAACTGAACAACTTTCACTATGGAGCCAACTTCGAAATCGCGCAAAAAAAAAAAAGAGCTGTCCCCATACATTTGAGTCGAATAGGTACTGCAATTTTGTATGTGACAGCTGATTTTTTTTTCGCGATTTCGATGTTGGCTCCATAGTGAAAGTTGTTCAGTTTGATGAGTAGAATAGATGCTGAAGTTATCCGCAGTGATATAAAATTTACCCTGTATTAACAGTTCCTGTATAAGTATTTGTTATTGTATAATTATTGTAAACCAGTGGACATAACAACAGAACATTCAACCATTTTAAATTACATTCCAAGTCGACATGTTTTTTATAATTTGCATGAAAATATCATCAATAATATAATACAGAATAGATTCAATATTATTTATATCGTATTATTTATCTCACTTCTAATTTCGAGGGGAAAAATTAAAATACAAAAGTCGGTGTAAAATATTTATGAAGAAACAAGGAAAATATATTATACGTCATCTAATGTTTGCAATGAGTTAAACTACAACAATTTAGTTATTATCATAGTAAGATACAGTAACAACTTGATTAGCACTAGGAAATAATTGACAAGAGCGTAGTATGTGTTCACATTCTGGAAAAACAAGTATCATATTGAAATGATAATGAAATAAAACAACTTAATAGGCAACAAAATCACATTACACCTACCTACCCACTATGTTTATGGTTAATATTATGTGAAAGAAATGCTGACAGCACAGAATAGATATCCAACCAGAAAAAAACATCCAAAAGCAGCGTGCGGCATGACGTAAACGTTCACGTACGGAGAATGGTAGAAACATCGCTGCGCATGTAGTAGTAAGAGCAAGGATCTCCTTTATTCTAAAGGCATAGAGGGAACCATACCATTGCAAGAATGTCCACTTTTTTAGACGTTTGTGTTTGAGTGTGTGGTGTGCCGCAGCAAGCTTGTATGAAGCTGTTTTTATCCGACTGCGCGACGCAAAGGAAGGGTAATGTGCTTATCAGCCTATGTATGTATGTTTGCTCTTTTGCGGCACTCTAGAGACCAAACGCGTTGGCCGATTTTGATGTTTCTTACGTCAATCGATTCGTCTTAATGTTACGAGTGTCACTAAAGACATGAAAAGTAATCAAAATTCAATAGGGCGACAACCAGTCGCCATCTTTAGGTTTCTCTTATCATTTTTCATTTGGAATGACCATTTGGGATCTATATTTCTGGTTGGATATCTATTCTGTTTTGACACTGAGTACAGAATAAAAAAACAACTGCCAAAATGCATTTGAATTCTGGAAAAGTTAATAAAGTAACAAGCAAACAAATAATAAATTAATGTTTTCCAAATAGAATTTTAAAAATTCGAGACGCACTTATTTGAGATGGTAAAATATAGGGAGTTTTATGAGGAAGACCTAGACATAATTATTTAGTCGATGTACATGAGATGAAGAAAAGTTTCAGGAGTCGTGTAGAAAGTTGATGCACTTGCAGAAAAGGGACATGATTGGCAATTTTTCCACTGTTAAGAGTTGATTATCATCATTTCAATCTTTTATGGGGGTTGTTGAGACCATCAAACTGAACAACTTTCACTATGGGACCAACATCGAAATCGCGAAAAAAAAAATTTTTGTCCCATACATTTAGCTCGAGTAGATCTGTAGTTTAGTATGGAACATCGCAAACGCATCGCATCTTGGCGATTATGGCAAATCTCCCCATTTTGGGTGAGGCATATGTCCAGTAGTGGACGTCTATCGGCTGATATGATGATGATGGAACAAAAGATTTTTTTTTGCGATTTCGATATTGGTCCCATAGTGAAAGTTGTTCAGTTTGATGGACAATATTCAAACATTAAAATATATTTTGATTATGCAATCATGGTTCATACAAAACAGTACGCATTGACATGTTATTAATAGCAACATAAGACTAAAACTATAAATAAAATGTGCAAGAATGTGAACTCAAGAACATGCGAAAGTTACGAAATTTAATTTTAAACTATTTAAAGCTAAGCAGGACGTCAAGAAAGTCTACTTACGAGAAGTGACATCACACATTGCTTTGATTCCGTTTGATAAGTACACAAATAAAAAACTCACATACATACAGAATAATTCGTGAAACATTTTGGAAATAATTTAAAAGTAACAATAAATTACTTTTTCATCTACAATCTATAAAAATCACCTAATTTTCAATGTAAAACGTTTCGAAAATAAGAATACTCTAAAATCTTACATACACATAATACTGAGAACGTATTTATAACTTTCTAAACTTGTCCGAATTATGATTTGGTGATCTCTGCGATAATCGATTCGTTAAAAATAAACAAAACAAACAAGTACAACATAAATTTCATACAATTTTCAATAAAATTATTGCACTAAACTTCATATTTCATAACTTAATAATAAATATTGCGATAAGCGTTAAAACCACATTTCGTCAAGTAAAATTATTTAAGTCTTAAAGTCCTAAGAGTTAATTATTTAAGAACAATTATGTCAGTCCGATGAAAGTGAAGTCATTTCATCCTACGAGCTTCGATATTGTAGCGACGACGTTCAACGAGACGGAAATCTGAATTTACTAGAATAGTAAGTACATACCTAAGTTCCAAATATTGTGCTAACTACAGTTTCCTAGTATTATATTTTGACTAAATATTAAGTACGATTTGGTGCTCAAATTTAATAATGTAAGTGTTTATTATTAAAGACTATATAATTATTGTTTATCTACAAAGATCGAAATGTGCTTCAGGTTCGATAAATTTATCTAATCTACAATAGAAATACCTACGAATTTAATGAATTTAGAGGAACCTGGCACGTTGATGACTTGTGAAGCATTCGCTTCTAACATTGGGTGTAATTGTCTAAAGCATACGTTCTTACAATCAATGCAGTAGTCAGAATAGGCTTGAGTCGGTAAAAGTGCGAATAAAATTACCGAAGAAGCCTGAGATCCTTTTAATTACTGATACGTGTATGCAAGGAATATAACTACTCTCTACCGAGACGTGTATGCTTTAGAGAATGACACACGGTAAATACTCAAATATACTTATTTAAATAAAAGGAAGCCAAACTGAAATCTTTTCCTAAAAAAGGTTTAAGTTTCCCTTCAACACATCAGCGTCTTCGACGAATAGTGACTTCGTGACTACGAAGCTAATAAAACACTGCTAAATCTAGAAGAGTCTATGACTATAGGACGCGTGATCCAGCATCGTTAATTCTTGCACCCGACACACTATTGTCCGTTATGTTTTTACTCCCTGTGAAAGAAAAGATACAAGTAAGATAGCTGACCTCATCGAAATTCTAGTGTAAACGTGTGTGATACTTGGTAATGAATCTAGTACAGTCTGTCTATAAAGTCGTGACATGAATGTTTGAGGAACTAATCATTTTAGTATGGTGGTGTTGCCAGGTTATGCTTGATTTTGACGTTCTTGCGTGGTGGCAGCGCCCTCATCTTTTGTCACGACTTTATAGACAGACTGTAGTTTTAGGATTTCAGTCGAAGTCGCCCGGTCTTCCTTATCGGTTTAGTTTTACAGAAAGATGCCACGCAGTACTCGAGACAGGCCACACAGGCGGGCGGCATGTTTGAGAAGATGTATGGACGTGATTCCGGCGAAAAAGGCGTTTAATTATAGCTACTAAATCTGATTACTCCTTTAGAGGGCTACCGCAGTCCAGTGGCGCCACTGGACTGCGCCTCATCACATAAAAAAAGATTTCTCAATAAAGAAAGGCTAAATTAAAAAAGTGCTCAACAGATAAACTATAAAAGCCAAGCCAGCCAAGCTATTTTCATAGAATACTTTTATATGTTTTTTAAAGGTCTAAACATAAAAAGAAGTTTGGCGGAAGGCCATATAATTTGAGACCCAGACATAGAGGTCCCATACATGAATGAAACTTAGAGTGAAACAAAACTAACAAAAATGTAAATTGGTTGTAATCGGTAGAAGTTAGGGGAAAGGTATTTCTCCTTATGATACCTTTTGTATCAAGTGTGTGAACCTCATAATCTTTCTTATTAGATAGTCCACTCAATCTTCTACGCATTCATTGTGTTTATTTTAATGAAAATTCACGATAACCGTACCATTATTATGATAATGGAAGAAAACGAAATCACACACACTATCAGTTCAACCAAGCCAAATACGTTCCGTAACGACCAAAAATACCTCAGTGATAATATTAGATGAAAATAGCTGTCGTGGTTGCGTTTTGCTAGATGATGGAAGATGTGGAAGTTTTATTAAAAAATGCCCAATTTTTTTCTGTTTATGATAAAATGACCGCAGTCCTGAATGGCTTTTAGTTTTCGTAAAAATGGCTGGGTCCAAATCTGCCAATCTTCTTTGAAAAAAAGAAAAAGAACTTCCGCTTTTTTTATTCGAAATTGTCTAAAAGTGGAATGTTAAGATCCTATAAAAGTATTGTATAATAATGGCTTGAAGACTTTTGTAGTTTATCTGTTGAGCACTTTTTTAATTTAGGCTTTCCTTATTGAGAAATCTTTATTATTGTGACAAGGGCGCCACTGCGCTTGTAATAGCCCTCTTAAGATGGCTTCAATTCACCAACTACAAATACTCATAGGTACATGGTACATGACACTAACCGGCGCACGGGCCCGGGTGCATGGGGTCGACGACGCGGCCGCGGTGGCAGGCGGCGCGCTGCAGCCGGCACCAGGACGCGTAGGTGTGCGCGTCGGAGCCGCACAGCTGCCGCTTGGCGCCGCCGCCGCACGCGCCGCACGACACGCAGCGCGCGCCGCTCGCGCCCCCGGACACGCAGCGCTGCCCCGCGCCGCACGCTATCGACGCGCACGTTGCGTTCGCTAATACAATACAATACAATACAAATCATTTATTTTCTCCACAAGCAGATTTATAGAGGAACTTACAATAAATAGGTATACAGATAGAATTGTGAGAGACTGGTGTCCGAAATAGGTAAACCTGAATAATTTCGAATCACCAGGCGCCCACCCACAGCGAGCGTAATCATTTCATGTTGACATGAAACAATAAGTAATAAGTTTAGTTAGGTACAGCAAACTCTAAAACAAAACGTCAATAAATAACGGGATACAAGACGGTTATTGGTGGTCTTTTCAGATAAAGCGCGTTTCAGTCAACTAGGGGTTGGACACGTTGATCGATGGCGAACGACGGCGGGCCCATACAAAAAGCACGTTTAGTATGGGACACAGTCCGCGTCCACCGCGGCGAACGGCGCCGAACGCGTTCCCATATCAATCGTGGTATAGGCCCGTTGTTCGCCGTCGGTCAATGTGTATAATGGCTTGATAATGGCCGACAAACAGTTTGGCAAAAAATAAGACGACAGAACAAAATTTTTTGGCGAAAGCGCTTCTGCGCACACCCCTTCCTGTTTAGATCTAGAAAGTGCAGTAATTTGACAAACAGCTCACGAAAAGAAAAATTGATTCAAAAGCAAATCTAAACTATTATAAAACTGTAACAGAAGTGTGTCTGTACATTAAAGATATTTACAAAAAAAAATTACGACATGGTTTTTACCTGTCCCTGATTCCAAATCACCAATTTTTGGATTTTTTATCTGTCTGTTTGTTTGTTTGTTTGTTTGTTTATTTGTTTGTTTGTTTGTTTGGGTGTTTGTTTGTTCGAGTATCACGCAAAAACTACTGAACCGATTATGATGAAACTTTTTTTGTTTGATAGCTTGTCATCTGACTTAAAATCTGGTATATAATTTATGCGGACGAAGTCGCGGGTAAAAGCTCGTAATCTTAATAAAATTATCCGGCTCGAACGTCTAGTGTTACTTTGAGACGGATAATGATTTCTTACCTAAGCAAGAGCCTCTGTAAGCGAGCGGCAGTGCCTTCCCCCGCTCGCAGGCGGCCCGCCGCAGCGCGCACGCGCCCGCATACGTGCGCCCGTCGACCGCGCACACGGCCGCGCCGGCCACGCTGCACGCGCCGCACCGCACGCAGTGCGCGCCCAGCTCCGCGTCCAACACGCACCGCTTCTCGCCGCCGCAACGGACGCCCTCACAGCTACCCACTGCAAAATGTTACCTTAACACTTTAACTGCTGACGACCTACGTGGTAGGTCAGAGACATATGGGCCGCTGTGCGCACGACTCAAACCTTGAGTCAGAATTGTATAGCATTCCACAGTGTTAACATTAACTTTGAAGAGTTTGAAGCTATTGTACTTGCTGATCCGTGATTGATATTTAAATCGACATGAGTTTATAACTATCGTAGTTTCCTAATCATGACCACTGTCTGATATATCCAATTAAGGATCCTTTCGAACAGAGCTGCGTAAGGTAGAGAGGCCGGAAGCGAGGAAAAAATCCACTCATAGAATTGGTTCAGTTTCCTATCTCTCGGCTGTGGATTACGCCCTCGCCTGCGGCTTGGACTGCAATCCCAATCCAGCCTAATTTGTGATCAACTTAGCTCACATGTATCATACATAATGTACTATTAAAAAGAGTGACGCTTCAAATTATGCTAAATAAACAATATTTATAATAAATCCTTTATCATTATCATTTATCACACATACCTACACGTCAATACAGACTATACCATACAAATATTTAGGTACTTATACTTCTAAGTTTATCTACGTATGAAAAGATTTCTTATAGTGCTAGCGGAGTACGCGAGTATTTTAGTCGAGTGCGAGTGATTTCGGTAACAAAATTAAAGCACTGGCTAAAGTCTACGCTAAAGTACTAAAATTGTTGTACAGTCAACAGCAAAAGTCAATTAACTTTTGCGAAATTCGTAATCAAATTAATCTCGAACAAATCGATATTTTACTGTGTTGTAGATTTTAGGTGCAAGAGCGTTAAATTAACTTAACCTTAACTAACAATAAAATTACTAGAATTAATATAACATCACACAATAATTTTGAATTTGATGTTCACTGTACCAAGTTCTCTAGTCCTCTTCAAGTGTTTAGCTAGGTGTGGCTAGGTACTAAAATACAAATGACGTTCCTGAGTGACAGAAAAGGATGGAGCAACAGAAAAAGGCGATGCGGTGCTGTCAGATGAGGTTCAACCAGGGTTCAACCCTTAATCTTGCTATACATGGTGTCACAAAGTTAGGTTGGCACATAGTCAAGTCAGTGTGCACTTTTAGTTACTTGTTACCAAACTCTTTACAAAACAGTTAACCAAGGAACTAAAGCGTCAACTTATTACAGCAACTTCTAAAGGATCGAATACTTTGCAAGTTCTAAAACATGAAAGCCTCAGAGACTTATAAAAGGCAAGTTTATTAACAGTGTATACACTTAGTGGCAGTCTGGCAGTCGTAAACACGGTAACTCGACACCTAATGCGTCATAATAACGGAGTAGAAATTAAACAGGCACCGTGGCTAGTAAATAAAATATCAGACGGTTTCCCAGTCGATTGTATCAGATTCCGGTATAGAGCAGCCAGTTAGTCCAGTCTAGACAGCGAGCGATCAAGTGCCTGCGCAGAGCTTAGATTACAGGGAATTTATCACGTCTAAAATCGGGCCGGCACGGCGGCGCGCCGGTGTTTCCAGTCTGCTAACATGATACCTATTTAATTTGTGCTAATATTGATAACCAGCTGTGTAGTTTAAATAGTCGATTGTTAACCATTTCATACGAGATATTTTGGCGCCCCGAACGAAGTGAGGGGTGCCAATGCCAATAGTATGAGTGTGAAATTGGAAATTAGTTAATTTTACCAGAGTTACACACTCTGATTTTTTTCATTTCGAATACGAGGAAAGGAAACAAAAGCCAAATATAAATATGCAAAAGCTTTTTCTAGTTTACCGTTTTTATAAGCTCACTCGCCGGGCTCACTCCCCGTCACACTGGCTGGACTGAGTTTCGGTACTACTAGTGAAACGTGAATGTTCTGAAGTTTCAGAATATCTCTGACTAGCCCCTCGGGGAATATGGTCGTGAGCATATGCTTATGCCGTTTTTTAAGGGATGTATTTGGTTCATATTAAGTATATGCTCACGACTATGATCCCCGAGGGGTTAGTCAGAGATATTCTGAAACTTCAGAATCATGACATCCACGTTTCACTAGTAGTACCGAAACTCTGTCCAGTGTGACGGGGCCCACCCTCCCTGAGGATAGGCCTGTGCCCTGCAGTGGGATGTCTAGACCTAGGCTGTGATGATGACATTACTATCTAAATTCTAGATTCGAATGCTACCTACCTAATATTAAAATATAACAACACCCTATTAAGGCGGTTGCAGAGGGGTCAATTTTATACAAAACTTTGACGCACAATACGCGTAGACGGTATTAAAATAAGTAATTTTGTATATATGGAAAAATAGTTTATAAAATCTAGATGTCGCGTATCAAATAACATTTGCAATTTATAATATAAGTAATTACGAAGATATAAAGCTTTGAAATTTTTCATACAAAAGTTTCAAAGCTTTTTATCTTCGTCATTTTATTATGAATTGCAAATGTTATTTGATACGCGACATCTAGATTTTCTAAACTATTTTTCCAAATATAAAACATTACTTTTATTAATTCGGTCTACGCGTATTGTGCGTCAAACGTTTGTATGGACTGAAACCACCTTAATTACGTTTATCTTCAAAGAATCGGGATAAACTTTACTTTAGAGCGCTACTGAAAATAATGCTAGAACAATATTTGGAATTTTGCACACAAACTTATGAAATATCGGTAAAATATGTAGGCAATCTTAATCTTCATTCGACGTGATTTGATAAGATTTGTATGTAATACAAACAAAGAGATTTAACATAATACTACTTATATTTGAATGTCTTTGAATACAAACGACTTTATAAAAAAGACTAAACAGTTTTTTTTTATAAATAAACACACGTAACGTAACGACATACGTTTAACGAAAACACGTTGCGATACTTACGATTTGATTGTTGTAGAGCAACACATAAGAGCAGTTTGACAAAGTTAAGAATAGTTGACGAGTACACGTCTAAATTTAACTCCAACAAAACAGAAGAGCATGCTCCCGATACGAAGCTATTTACCTATATTTAGTGTTACACTTGAGCGTCATACATTACAATTTGTGTTGCGGCCAGCCTACGCTCGTAAAACGCACGAGTTCACTTTAAGAGTTGCGACTTGCGAGCTTATAAAGGGAACTCACTAGGGATGCGAAAAGCTAATTTATCGTTGAAGCGTTATTTATAATTAATTAGGTATATCTATTTCAGAAGCTGGTTGGTGTGTTTGGACATGGTTTGGACCTTGGTATTATAGGAACATAGTTGTTATAAGTAGGTAAGAAAACTTCAATGCATTGCTGCTGCTCTGTAAAACGAAATATACTGTGGCAATGATCAGTTGTTAAAAGCTTGCGAGCATCCTGAAATGGGAATACGGTCGGGAGTTTACTTCCTATACCTACCTATATGAAGATTTTCAAATTTAGCGTTATTTTAACTTTTTAAGTTGTAGAAATGTTGAACAAGGTATTCGTAAACGAAATGTTTGTGCACCAAAGGAAAAAAGTCTTTGCAAGATTATACTCTAGCAGTCTAGCTTATACGGAATTAATGCAATTTCACAATAGTAATAAAAAGTCGAGAGTGTACAACCAGTGTATCCTCCCGGTACTGGCCTACGGCATGGAGACTACTACACTGACGGAAAAGTCCGCCGAAAAACTCCGAGTGGCGCAACGAGCAATGGAGAGAACAATGCTCGGCATCACGTTGCTAGACCGTAAGCGCAATGAGTGGATTCGGCGAAATACAAAGGTCGTGGATGTGGTAGCCACATAGAACGCCGGAAGTGGAGATGGGCAGGCCACGTTGCTCGTATGGCTTCTGAGCGTTGGACCAGAAGAACACTTGAGTGGAGGCCCAGAGAAACCACGCGAGGTAGAGGCCGCCCATAGGAAGCACGCGGGTCCCACCTGGATGCAGAGGGCGAGGGACAGAACGTCATGGAGAAATATGGAGGAGGCCTATGTCCGAAGACGGACTGATCAAGGGCTGTGAATGGCTGTGATGGATGGATGGATGGAATAAAAAGTTGACACAACCTTATACCGACGCATATTCTGGGTTATAATCGCGGACTGTTATTCATAGTATGGAATGAGGACGTCTGGGTCGCTCTAGGGATGGCGGACGGAAGTTGAACTTCTGACGAGAAATATGCTGTGATCAATGCTTATCTCTGGTGATGACAAGTGAAATTATGATGAAGATGAGTTTAAGAAGAAAGTGTCATGACATCAGTCATCTTAGATTTTTCTTTAAGTCATTGCATCATGGTATTACATTACATTACCTACCTCTACCTACTTACCAATATTATACAGCAAGTAGGTACAACCCGGGCGAATTAACTTGGCACCTGGCTCGCACGTGGCTCGGAATAAAAAACTCTGAAAACTCGGAAAGAATAACTCGAAAATGCTAAAGCGCAGGGACACGTGCAACGGTAACTGAAATGCTATGCTACGGCCTCGCACAGCGGCCGCGGGGTCCCGCCCCGCGGGTGGGTAGCAGGATCAAATTCCGAGCCACGTGCGAGCCAGGTGCCAAGTTAATTCGTCCGGGTTGTAAGTAGGTACATAAACTTTTTATTTATGCAAGCGTTTCAATGTAATAAATAGGTAAGTAGTAAGTTTTCCATTGACTCGGCTCGTGTACCTACCTAGGTACCTACCTAACGGTCGAGGAAGTGAGCTGTCCAGCCAGGGAGGGGTCTACCGAGAACGGTAACGATGCGATAATGTCGGGATCGTAAATTCATACTGATTTGGAATGAGGTTAACAAATTGATCACAAAACCTTTAAACCTGTTTACTACATAGTCGATAATAAATTTTAGATCAACATTTGCAACAAGTAGAAAACTTCAAAATAACTATGGAGAATTGGAGATTTAGGTACCTATGCATCCAGTGGCGTAGCGTGGGTTTCTACCGCCCGGGGCACAGGCCGATTTTGCCGCCCCCTTATCTTTATGAAAAGACCTACCTACACAAAAAATAACGGAGCGAGCGAAGCGAGCTCGATATTCTTTAGCTTGACAACTATTCGAGTTCTGGTTAGACATCTTTTAAATTATAAACTGTAAATCTATCCAATAGAAAAACCCACAGAGCGACATGGCCTCAGGCCAAACTCTTTAATAAAGATTTAAAAAAAATGTAAAAATACAGCGAGCGAAGCGAGCTTGACTTTTCTCTTTAATATGAATCAGTTGGAGCCAGAGCTTTCTGCGTTCAATTATGTGCAAAGTGACCTAAGTAAACGTTATGGATCGAGCGAAGCAAACTCGAAATTTTTAGCGCCACGTCTTAGCCAGAAGTTTTTAGGATTATGTGTAGATAAGGTGGGTGTCCCTTAGGTTCCATACATTAAAGTCATATTTTGAAAATCCATAACAGACATGACTTTTCTCCGTTCTACGAATTGGTTATAGACAGAGCTCTATATTTTTCCCGATTTTGCCGACCCTAGTAAAGTGCCGCCCGGGGCATTTGCCTCCCTGCCCCCCCTCGCCACGCTACTGTATGCATCATTCGACCACGATTTTGAATTTCACCGATTAGAAAAATAGCAATTCTGGTTATGAAATGGTTGTTACGCGTTTCCATATGAAAACGACAACGTTATTATCGAAGTCCATGCTTCCAGGTAGACAGGTCCGGTTCTTGGTATAATTGCACTCATTCTCTGCACGGATGACATCCTGCGAATACACTGCATTAAACCACGGCTTGACGATTAATTTTATAATAAAAATGATACGTGCCTGAGAATTTACTATTATCGCAACGGAAATACAGAATGTTTCGTGTATTAATTGTTGGTCTAAAAACAATTACTGGATGAAATGAAATCGCTCGTGGCTTGTGAAAAGTGGATCGAAATTGTTACGGGACGCTGGGTTTTTTCTGATAAAGACCGTTCATAAATATTATTTCTACACCAAGAGAGGTAGCTTTTATAATAAGCTCGCAAAATTTCAGATTTTTACCTAAGTAATTTTTGAAACAATTGTTTACCTTTGCCCTAGATTGCGATTTTTGAAACTCATTCGTTGAACTCAGCAGTTGTAAATGTCAAAATTACCATGGAGATACGCATATTTCTGCTGCTGATTTGACATTAAAAAATCATACTCCAGGAGTGCGATTTTTGAATCTCATTCGGTGAGTTCAGCAGTTGAAAATGTCAAAATTACTGTGGAGATTTCTACTGCTTTCTACTGCGACTTTCAAAAATCATTCTTCAGGAGTGCGAAAATCAACTCAGGTAAAATTCACCAATTTCATACTCGTACTATTGGCATTGGCACCCCTCACTTATATCTCGTGTGCAATGGGTAACAATCGACTATTTAAACTACACAGCTGGATTGCGATTTTTGAATCTCATTCGCTGAGTTCAGCAGTTGAAAATGGCAAAATTACTGTGGAGATACGCATCTTTCTACTGCTGATTTGACTTTCAAAAATCGCACTCCTGAAGTATGATTTTTGACAGTCAAATCAGCTGTAGAAAGATGCATATCTATCTCCACAGTAATTTTGATATTTTCAACTGCTGAACTCAGCGAATGAGATTCAAAAATCGCACTCCTGGACTGAGATTTTTGAAAGTCGTACGTTGAACTCGGCAGTAGAAAATGACAAAATTACGGAGATATGCATTTTTCTACTGCTGATTTGACTTTCAAAAATCGCACTCCTGCAGTATGATTTTTGAAAGTCAAATCAACAGTAGAAAGATGCGTATCTCCATAGTAATTTCGACATTTTCAACTGCTGAACGCAGCGAATGAGATTCAAAAATCGCACACCAGGAGTGCTATTTTTGAATTTCATTCGCTGAGTTTGCAGTTGAAAATGTGAAAATTACTATGGATACCACATGGATCTTTCTACTGCCGATTTGACTTTCAAATATCGCACTCCTGAAGTACGATTTTTGAATGTCACATCAGTGGTACAAAGATGCGTATCTCCACAGTAATTTTGACATTTTCAACTGCTGAATTCAGCGAATGAAATTCAAAAATAGCACTCCTGACTTAAAATCTGGTAAGTATATAATTTATGCGTACGAAGTCGCGGCTAAAAGCTCGTAGGTACTCTATAATATTTTAAGTAAGTAAGTAAGTATATAACAGTATAATTAAAGTTAGTTTCTGTCTTGTTTAAATCGACAATATCGTGACAAATCATTGCTTACTACTTACATTCACAATAAATTGTTAATTTAATTACAGAAATTATTTCAACCAACAAATGTCAGTAGGTACAGTTAACAAGAAAATCGATATACAATTTGTAAGTAAATGTATAAATTCTAAGTCAAATATGTAAATATGGGCACGTTTTATTAAAATTACATGGAAGGCTTAGGTCATTAAAACTGTAGTTTATTATGTAAGTGAGACAGTAATTTATGGGACCTCTATAGATTCTATCACGTTCTTTATAGAAGCCGTCCGGTCTGCAACGTAACTGGTCTACATGTTAAGTACGGAGACACATTAAAGCCAGTTAAAAATAAACTAAGAGTTAGAACAGTTGAAACTGTATTTCTAAGTGTTTCAGAAATGCTAGCTTCATGTATTCACGCACTACCCAACTATCTATATTTAGACAATTTTACTTCAAAATGTAATTAACTCATTAGGTTGTCTTCAAAATGTAATTAACTAATGAGTTAATAGTTATGAGTTTTCTTAATGAAGATAGAAATCGAGTCACGTTGCAGGTTCTGACCCGAGCACTTTTCTCGCCTGGTTTTCGCGCGTCGCGTTTTTGCCTGCCACGAGGCTCCGCAATAATCTCTTCTTGTTCTTGACCAAAAACAATCCCTGAGATTGGGATAGATTCTCTCACAAACTACTTGACACTGGCGGAAATGCAGTGCTAATGCACAAGCAAGAGTCCATTAATTATTAATAACAAAAAGATGGACATCTATTTGCGAAAATTTAAAAGGTCCTTTCTTTACGAGAGACGCACCACATCAGCGCAGCTATACTCAGCAGTGGACGATGACAGATAATGATGAAGGGCAGGTGGGTGTAACAAAACACCCTAGCATGTCTGGACAGTTCCATACATTTTAGATTTAGTATAGTATTGGCGCAAACAGATGTCGCTACTGGCCTGAACGAGAGATACGTTATTAGATCACTATTATTTGAGCTTTGTTCCACGGAAATAAATTATATAGATTAAATTTCTTATAAATTTTAATAACAAATGTGTTTAACACTTATTTTAACGTAATTAAACATTGCTGTAGTACCGGTTACTCATCACCACTACACTACCAGGTACACTTAGGCTATTTATTCAGGTCTTATACCTTCCCCTTACTTTTATATTCGTGAGCATATTATGCTTAATGCTACTTAGCTATTCACAAACTCTTAGTATACCTATACAATATGTTGTTAAAGGGCTCAGATCTAAGAACAAAAAACAGCAAACCGGGTTACTCAAATTGTATGGGCACTTAGTCTGATGTAAGCTACTAAGAAACATGAATAGTTAGAGCATCATTAGGTACCTACTTACAGTGTAAAATATAAACACAGAATTGCATCAGGTCTGCAATTTAGCTGTACTAGTGCAATTAGTTAGCCGCGGGCTCTACCGGTACAAAAAACAAAGGTCCGAGTCGTAGTTGTAGGAGTAAGTGCATCGTAGCGTTACTACTGATTCTCGTCTCGATTTGAATTCAGATTGTTCTAGAAAATGTGATTTTGTTCTGAAGTTATTGGCATTTTTGTTTGTGGAGCAGGATGAATCATATGGTACCTAATAAATAATTTATAACAAATAAAATAGCTAGCACTTTTGTACTAAGTAGGTACGTATTATCTAGTACACACTCTCGAGTTATCTAGAACTTCACAGTTATTATTAGATGACATAAATCCTTATGTCGTTTAATAACTGTGAAGTTACACACATAATGTCACAGTTATTAGATGACATAATTCCTTATGTCGTTTAAGAACTGTGAAGTTAAAAACGATTTAACATAGGACAGTGTGTTTTTACAAAGTAATAAAGTTTCTGAACACGCCGAAACTGGCCGAATCGTAAGTTTTGTATTTAGAAATTTGATCGCAGCGCAGTGTGCATTCATTTTTAGTTTCAATGAAGTTAGGTACTTTAAATACTTATACAAATAATGTTATCTAAAATGTTGACAACTATTTTTATTAGCGTAAAGACTTGCTTCATATTTATTTATTTTAATGTTCGTAAACTTCTTTACAAGTCTTCTCATTTATGATGCTTAAAACGAGTGTGAGGCGAGAACCCGTAGTAGTTTCGGTTCTCATTCACATGCATGCACCTCAAGCCCAGAGCCGGGCACCTCGCCTCGGGCGACGCGTTCACCCAGACGTATCGTACATCGCAATGAACCATTATTGAGTCGCGATCCCAATAGAGATGTAGCCTAGCCAGCCAGCCAGCCTTCTAGGAACAGGCTACAGCGTGCGATAGTAGGGGAGTGCCCGGTCATTACGGGATTAATGCACTAGAGCCGGGAAAGGCCGGGAATGAGCAAAACAAATTCCCGCAACCGCGAGCTAGCTTCAATGGGCGATTGTTCTAAATAAATCGACTAGACAAGAAATTGATTCAATTTATCATGGTGCTTTCTTGTGTAAAGGGTTGAACTGGTTTATGTAGTATTTCTTGAACCTAGATTCGATAGTAAATAATCATTTTAAAGAAGGGAGATTGAATAGCAGGATATTTTCAGTGAAAAGCTTTTTCAAAATCAGGAATTTATCATGGTGCTTACTTGGAATTGTGTAAAGGGTTGAACTGGTTTATGTAGTATTTCTTGAACCTAGATTCGATGGTAAATAATCATTTTAAAGAAGATAGATTGAATAGCAGGATGTTTTCAGTCAAAAGCTTTTTCAAAATCAGGTTTTGGGGGAGAATGATGTGACACGGCATGCAAACGGATACGGGGCGAGGCGCGGCGCTGGCGCAGGCGAACCGAGCGTTGTCAAGTAACGTTATAGCCTTGTAGAACCTTTAGCTGCCTTCTGATGCAAACCGTAAATTCTTAGTTTAAAATGTCCTATGGGTATGGAAGTGTTCCAGTCTACGGTTACAGTACCAAAATTTAAAAACAGGAACACTTTAGCTTCACCAATCTTGTTGTCTGTCGGTTTGGAGGCGTTTTTTCGAAACGTTGATTACGTTGACGTTGTGTGATACTGTAATTTGTCATCTATGTTAAAACATTTTGTACAAATTATGGTAAATTTTACGTACGACAAAACGGCAGGGGATAAGTACAAACCGAGGAGTTAGGTCTAGAATATAGAAAGTAATATTCTATTAACCTATTCTGTGACTATAGTGACCTCTAGACTCTAAAGTCTATAATGTTTAAGGTTTTTTTAAACTGGTGGAGGAGAAGGTCACTAAAGTCTAAACTCTAGATCTAGAGGTAACCTCATCCGTCTTCAGTTTAAAACATTTTAGACTCTAGAGTCTAAGATGGAGCCTAGGCTCTAGAGTATAGTTCTCCTCCTCCTCCATTTAGGTACCTCTATACTCTATAGTCTAGGCTTCAGACTAGACCTACGGGTATATACCTAACTGATAATTTAATCACGTCATCGTCAGTACGTATTGTTTTGTTAAGCCGTTTTAGTTTTGTACTTGCAACAATATAAGTAGATAAAGTTATTTTATGTGATAGAAATTAATAGCTTAGCTCGAAAATGTAGTTTATAGAAATCAAGTGTCCAGACAGACACCGAGCGGCCTGCTTGCCTTGGCGGGGACTTGGACTCGAAAGCTGCATGCCATCAGCGTTATCGTTATGATATGAATGGAATGACAGACAGAAATCTTTACATTTACAATCGTAATGGTTTTTATAAACTGGTTTGTCGGTAAGGTCTGTCTGGTCTTTGTCGCTACTGAAATATATACAATTTATCTGATGTCTGAATCGTATTTATTTTTAAAAGACATTTTATGTAAGTATAAATAAGTAGGTAGTTTTTGTGTACAGTATCAAGGACTGATTGTACGGATTGTTCTTTAGAACATAGTAGGAAGTTGTATTAAAAATGTATTTGACTGTAAGATGCAGCTTGATATACAGGGTATAGTTTAGATGATCAAACTGAACAATTTCAACTATGGGACAAATCCAATGTCTATTGAAATGAAATCGCGAAAAATCTTTTGTTGTTCCCATTGACCTAGTCAATGGTTGACATGGTTGTTCCCTAGAACACATCAACAATGGCTACCCAATCCAAATGTCCCTATGAAACAGCAATTTTTTTGCGTTGGCATGGTTTATAGCACCACTTAAAATATGTAGGTACCTACCTCATTTAAGTTTACATGATACATCCTGTATAACGCCTGTACAGGGTCCAACTTAATATGTTGACGGGTTTTTAAGAGGCTGACCAGACCATCAAACTGAACAACTCTCTTTATGGGACAACATCGAAAACGCGAAAAAAATTATAAATTGGATGTACACATTTGGGTCGAATAGGATTGCAGTTTTGTTTGTTTCAGCATATGTATTTGTTTGTCGTAGTTTGGACGTTAGTCTAATAGAGATAGTTGTTCAGTATGATGGCCTATAAGTCTTAGACTTTAGACTTTTTACTTTTTGGTGGTTTATAGACCACCCCTTTAAATATTAGGGTGTTTAGTTACACCTTGTATAAAGTAATATTTAAGTAATTTTTTTTTATTAGTGTACTTCGGTTTTTTAAGTAAAATGCCACTTAGACTTTTCAACTTTCGACCACTAACGGTTCACTGCTAATAACCACTTCCTTTAAAAATCATAAGATTTCATTAGCCGTGCGACGACTGTCATATGACTGACACACCAGGGACCACATGTCTTAGAATTACAAATATGTTTTAAACTAAGGCATAACCCTAACTTTGCAAATATTCTAAGCTTCAAAACTGCATCAAAACATTCTAAAAGCGATAAGCGTGGCAGTCGCGGTTAGCCCGCTCGCGGTCAAGCTTGGCCGAGCCAATAATGAGCCAGTAAACTTTGATGGGGTCTTAAACAGGCCTGTAACTACCTACCTATATCTATGCAGGTCTCTAGCTAGACAGTTGCTAGGTGAATGATAGATGTCTGCGCCGTTGCCAACCGAACGCTACATGAATCATGCATCTAGGATGGACGCGGACGTGGACGCTACATAATAACATGACATATTGTAATTTAGCTATTTGTGTTCGTCACAATTTACCTTCATACTAATGCATCTGTAATGATAGCATAAAACAATTCGTTGATGTCATTCCGGCGGCGCCAGGACTTTGGCAGTCTTCTCTGTTTATTAAGATTCTTATTTTTATCTTTTTAAAAATAAATTGTTTTTCTATTATGATCTAGATCTACCTTGAACTGAAGTGACGTGTGAGAACTCCATTAGCAAGTGCTACGGTACGACAACAAAATAAATTTAATGGTTTTTAACATACCTACTTACCTATCTAAAAATTTACTGCAATGTTTACAGATCGTAAAAATAATAGGTACCTACATTTAGCTTGCAGTGGTCATGATTTTTAATTAGATGTGTGGGTTAAATACGCGGCCTGTTAGGTAACATAACAGGTAACCAAATTTTTCATATAAGGCGCCATCTCCTTGGTGTGGTTTAGGAATTGGAATGAAATACAGCACGTAGAAAACCAGTACGAAAAAACTACCTAGGTATCAAATCACAAGATGATACTTCCAACTTAAATTGGCAATAAGGTGGTTAATGTTAACGTTCCATTTATAACTGCAATTTAAGTTAGTTGTTGCTGTCAGTTCAGTTCATCACGGCAGAAGGCGTACTGCCTTTCTTTGTCTTGCCTTTCTTATTGCTGTCACCCGTTTGCAATGGAGGGAAGTCTGATATTTATTTTTCCTACTCCCTTCTAACTACTTCGATTAAATTCATTCCAAGACCGATTAGAGTCATCAGTCGCAGACCCTGGAGTGCGATTTTTGAATCTCATTCGCTGAGTTCAGCAGTTGAAAATGTCAAAATTACTGTGGAGATATGCATTTTTTTACTGCTGATTTGACTTTCAAAAATCATACTTAAGGAGTGCTGGACTCACTGAATTTCACTGTCTAGTGTTGAGTGGTCGCCGCTGTTAGTCCTGGTTTACAGGAGTTACAGTGATGGGAATGTGGCTGGGCTTATCCGATTAAAATAAAGAAAGAATAGAGAGATAGGTAGGGTACCTAATATGAGTACGAACCTCGACAATGTCCCGGGTAGTCGAGACTGAGATGCTTGGCGGGTCGCCGGCAGGCGCGGCGCCGCAGCCGGCAGAGCGACCGGTAGGTCCTGCCGTCGCTGCCGCACACGGGGCCGGCGCGCCGGCACGCCGCCGCGCACACGCACCGCGCCCGCCCGCCTCTCACCGCGCACCGCCTCCCGGCACCGCACGACACTCCCGCACATGATTCTGTTGAGTTTAGGGTTTGTTACGAAATATTTAAGAGGATATGCCTTAAAGAGCGCCCGAGCCCGCTGCATACAAAGTTAAGATCATATTTCTAATACTAACCAATGCAAGTCAATGTTATTTTTAAAACGCGTTCTAGGTACTAATCTATGTACTTATGGTTTGTCAGATTTCCGTTAAAATATACTATAGATTTAATAATTTAAAGATTTGTATTTAAATCTTTGAGCCACTGTAACTATGAAACTATACCTATAAGTAGGTACATTTAAACGAAAATCTGACAAAACAATCGCACAGACATTAGTTTCAAGATCGTGTTTAAAAATGTCATTAACTTTAATTGGTTACTATTACTATCCAAAATACAGTGTTAGAATTTCTAGATGCATATTCTCTACAACGGAAAACCTTCCGACGACGCGGTAGAGTCAAAGATGACGTCAGTAAACTATCCATGTGATATTATTTTGAATAATAAATACATTTTGAGTTGAGTTTGAGTTTATAATTAAACTTCGTGCGAAGCCTCCTGTGTGAGAAAACAAAACTACCCATTCTAAATTAGTCCAGAAAATCAACGCATAACATCATGCACGATCGTCGATCACCTACAGTCTCTTCCAAATTGGTAGGTAAGTACTTTTCTTTGTCTCTAGTCTAGGTATTTTGTACCACAAGCATAGTACCTCACCTATATACTTACCCAGCAGAGGACATCTTTCTTCTCATTAGAAGATTTCTCATAGCAATTACAGACTCGCTGTCTAAAGTTTATCTAGACAGACAAGTAGTAGGAAAGTAGGATATCTGCACGGCTAGCATGCCACCCACGACCGACATAGCGTTTAAACGAGAAAAACGTCATGCGCGCTCTTTCTGGCATACGTAAAATAATAAAGATGGAGGCACATCTCGATTTTTATCGTTTTCTCGGGGGTAGCATGCGAGCCCTACTGATCTGAATATAGTAAAGTAAGATTAGGAGAAATGGCAGGCGCATTAGCCACTCAGAGTTAGGTTTAGTTAACATTTTTGGCTCGAAAAAAGTCAAAAGCTTGTCTCCATTTCTCCATGTCCATATTCATATAGAAAAATTATTTACGGATAAAAAGCCTGAGCTATACACAAATCAATGCAAGATGTCAATGTCACCTTGCAAATACCTTGCAATAATCCGTTACTGAATCACTAAGAAATAAGCTAAATTTTTCGTTGTTCATATGTTCATTCATTAGTCTCATTTCTTTTACCAGTAGGAATTTTAAATGTTTTTAGAAGTACAGTCCGTCTATAAAGTCGTGACAAAAAATGAGAGCGCTGCCACCACGCAAGAACGTCAAAATCAAGCATAACCTGGCAACACCTCCATACTAAAATGATTAGTTCCTCAAACATTCATGTCACGACTTTATAGACAGACTGTAGTCTTGTTAATCCTACTTGATTTATTGCCGTAACGTCTAATAAAATCTCAATTTACATAAGGAGCATAACACACGAACTCTTTAATCAGTTTATTTATTTCATTTATACAAGAGAGATTATTGTGTTTTACATTTATAACGCATTCTTGTCATGCTGCCAAAGCGTTTGCAAGCGAAATGTTGTGTTTATCTAGGTATCGGGCATTGCACTCCATGCCCTAATTGTGAGTTAAAACAATGGATTATCTACACTACACTCAAGCCTAGTTGTAAAATAGTACGTACACTACACGTAATAGAGTTTTTGTTTATACTCGGCAATAAAACAGTTCCTCGTCTAGACGCGTTAATAAAAAATTATTAACACATGTCTTGTTAAATTTATGTGGACGCCATATTTTATGTGTTGTCCGAAACAGTATAATTCAATGGGTCCGACTTAACATAATTATAAATTAAGACAAGTAGCATATTGTGTTTAAAATAAACAAAAGCTTATAATTAGAAGATACGAGCTTTTGTCCGCGACTTCGTCCGCACCGGCTCCGGTCATCGTAGCGAGATCTTTTAAACACAAAAAGTTTTATCAAAATTGATTCAGTAGTTTTTGAGTAATGCTCGAACAAATAACAGACAGAATAAAATCCAAAAATCTGTGGTTTGGAGCATAAAGTTATTAAAGTTTGGAGTCACGGACACCAAAGCACCAAATCTTAACTTTTTATATTTGACACTTGTCCTCAATGTAGAAGACATTTGTCTTATTGAAGACAAATGTCTTCTACATTGGTAGAAGACATTTGTCTTCAATGTAGAAGACATTTGTCTTCAATGTACAGATGACACACTTCAAACATCAGTTTTATAATAGTGTCTACTAAGTAGGTACATTTTTTATTTATTTTATTACCTATCTTCGAGAATATGTAAACGTACAATTGTAAAAACCCAAGTTATTTCCAGTGGTACAACTATAATACAACCTATTATATACCGGTCGGGGCGCTCTTGCCAAAGATAGTTAGCTTACCAGCACAAGCAGTGCAGGGCACGCCTCCAGAGAGGGCCTTGTAGAAGAATATCTCGCCGCTGTCCAGGTCCCGGGGGCTCCAGGCGGCCGGGGCGCTCTTGCCGCCCGCGCAGCACTCAGCGCGGCCCACGCGCAGCGCCGCCACTGAGCTGCACCGCCCCCCACGCTCCATACCCGTCCAGCAGATCCCGGCTGATAAATACAACAATTTTTTATTAACACTTCGAAAAAATTTCAACCCACTTAAAGGAACTATTACATGGTAATGGTACAATTAGAATGTTCTTTCCTCACGAATTTACTGCACTTAATTGGGATCATCATCATCAGCCTATATACGTCCAACTGCAGGGCTCATGCCTACCCTCAAGGAGCCAGCAAGCGTTAGTCCACCACGCGTGCCCAATGCGGATTGATAGACTTCACATACGCATCGGAATTTCTTCTTCAGCGAATGCAGGTTTCCTTACGATGTGAGATTAGTCGTGCGTACATAAGTTAGAAAACTCATTGGTACAAGGCATGTCATCGTGCGGATTCGAAATATTTCTCCGCAACGCGCTACCGATGCTCTGCCTAATGTAATGACGATTATGACCCTTTGTCACGCCTCTTGGGTAGCTAGGTATACAGCCCATTGGCGTAGGCAGAGAGAATTGAACTCACCTACTACGGTTACGATAGTTTTCCCTTCCGGGGTGGTCAGAAACAGAGAGGTAAATAAGATACAAAAAATAAATATGAATCTAACTAGGTAGTAATTAACAAATCTAATTTAATCCACAGGTATTGGTTTTGGCTGAACCCGTAACAAAGGCCGAAATTGGTTGTTGTTGCAGTCGGCCTCTGATGAGTATGAACTAATTCTCTGAGAACGCTTCTAATAAACCTTCACACCATGTAAATAATCATGTCAGATATAAACGACGCCGACGCAAAAAATGACACAATTAACATTTTGGGAAAACCTAATAAAAAACGTCAACGTTTTTTCTGTGTGAACCAGCCAAAGCAAACAATACCTAATACCTACACAGTATTATAAATTATTTTCAAAAATGAAACTGCTACTGTGCATTTGCATAATCAGGTCTGAATTAGACAAATTAACGTTTATCTTATCGTACATGGAGCTCATAAAAATAAAACAGTCCAGTTGATAGTCGAAAACGATCAGATTTGACTATCACAAAGTTAGATCAAAAGTTAACGGCTCGTAACCCGATTATCCTGCCATTAATTTTACTAAAACTTTACAGAATTTGATTCATCTTCTATAGTTGGGAAGAATAAAACATTGTTCAAACTTTAGGCTAGACTAAATATAAAAACAGATGCATGAAATAGTTGGCGAGTCGGCCTTGAAGTCGCTGAACCTGCTAAAACTAAAACTGAAATTAGGGTTGCATCTACTTGTCTTTCTTAAACTAATTACTAGATATACAGGGCTAATTTTATATCACTGCGGATAACTTCAGCATATATTCTACTCATCAAACTGAACAACTTTCACTATGGAGCCAACCTCGAAATCGCGAAAAAAAAATCAGCTGTCCCATACATTTGAGTCGAAACGGTACTGCAGTTTTGTATGGGACAGCTGATTTTTTTTCGCGATTTCGAGGTTGGCTCCTTAGTGAAAGTTGTTCAGTTTGATGAGTAGAATATATCCGCAGTGATATAAAATTAACCCTGTATACATACATTACATATATGTATTTTGAAGAAGAACAGGTACTCACTATACCTAGTTACTGTGGTTAAGTCTAGTATATTCGTAGGTTAATTCTTTGCGAGGAAAATTTTTTATAACTATTACCTGCTCACTAAAATTATAAAAACAAAACTTTGTAGATGTTTTTGTCGGACTTTCACGCCTAAATTTCTGAACAGGTTTGATCAGAATTTTAAGCGTCTTAAATAGTACTATCTAGTTCAATAAGGAAACCGGCGGGCGACGGCCGTAGTATGGCTGCGTGATATTGCGCCTTAGCTCTCTTTCTATTTGCTTGCGAACGAATGAGATTAAAAGCGTGATATAGCCGTATCACGCGCAACATGCAACAGCTTCTTATCAAAGATCATGTATATCCCAGAAAAAAAAAAATTTATTTAAAAAACGCAGTAGCAACCCTAAAGCAGGACCGTATTCGGTAGGAATCCAGCGCGTGAGTCACGATGTGCAGAGTTCACGACTACGCTATGGCTAGACGATTGGCAGACACTATTTTTCAATGCGCGCGCGCCGTCGGTGACGCGACCGGCTGCGGCCAGCCCGACCACAGCCTAACGTGGACATATAACATAACTCCGCAACGCTGATTAATTTTGTATCTAGGTTTTTATGCAAATTTTATGAATCTCCGTAGTTATTTTAATTTGTTATTAAAAGTGGAACCGATTTGGTATTTGATTTTATAGCGGAGGATAAAATTCTTTGGTTTTGAAATTTGTGCATAATTGTCATGCTAATTAGTTTTTAACAAAAGAAGTTATGTGCCTGCGTTAATCTCTACCTACATAATAGCCAACAAAACGATTTTAGCTCATTATAATGTTCTAGATTATAATCATAAGTATTCAAAATAAAATAAAATGTGTATAACTTAGTGCTTACATAAAAAAATCAATTAAAATAGTAAATAAGTATTTGAAGTATTTTATTTGAGTTGTTTAAATAATAAATTCGATAATGAATTAAAAATGCATATCTCTTTAAAAATCTCCATAAATTCAAAATGTATACAGGAGTGCGATTTTTGAATTTCATACGTTGAACTCAGCTGTTGAAAATGTATGGAGATACGCATCTTTCTACTGCTGATTTGACTTTCAAAAATCGCACTCCTAGAGTATGATTTTTTTATGTCAAATCAGCACTAGAAAGATGTACGTCTCCATAGTAATATTGACATTTTCAACTTTGTGGAACTCAGCAGTAGAAAATGTCAAAATTACTACGGAGATACGCATCTTTCTACTGCTGATTTGACTTTCAAAAATCGCACTCCTGGAGTATATTTTTTTAAATTAAAATTAGCAATAGAAAGATGCGTATCTCCATAGTAATTTTCACATTTTCAACTGCTGAACTCAGCGAATGGGATTCAAAAATCGCACTCTTGAGCTTCATATAGGTACTCATTCATCTCTCTGATCTCTCTCTCATGTTCAGTATCGTGATGTTATCTGTGGTATTGGTATGTAACACACTTATGTGAGATGGTTGTGCCTGGTTATTTTCTTTTGTTCGATATTACGTAGGCTAGGCAGTCTAGAGGTACACGCAGTAAAAATAATCTTATAATATATTATAAGTGGACATTACCTAACGCAGTGAGCAACGATCAGCCTTCATAGAGAACACTAACCAACGATCTTATTATTAATTCATAGAAGCTTTTAAACTTGTTATTAAGAAAAAAAAATTGTCGTGGCTGTTATTTATAATAAAAATGTGAGTAAAATAGCGTGTGTCATAGTGGTAGAATATTAAGTATAATTACCAATAAATTAATGTATATTCGAGTTGGCACCATCGACTAGCTCTAAAGGACAAGTATCCAGAGCCGTAAAATATATTACGAACAACAACAACCAACTGATCTGACAATCATGTTTTGTGACTAATTATTGGTAATTATAATCGTAGCGAGATATAAGTTATGTTAATATTATGTGTTTGAATTATAATGAATATCCATAATTATAAAGACAGTATTTGTTAAGTATAATCAAATTGTATTTTACCGTTGGATGTGGTTGGTTTTGCCGCCATTACAGTTTGATTATAAATAGACGTGTCTGGTCATTAGAGGGGATGATTCCTGTACTACTGGTCCGACTAGGACGTCACGCTGTCCAAAGTTAAGTATAACTTGTGTGTTACTGTAATTACTGCTCATTTAAATGTCTTTTGTGTAAATCGTGTCGAATCGAAAGTAAATTAAAGATAATAAGTAGACTGATTCTCATGTTTCATTATAAATAATCACTGCTACCCATTTATTCTATAACATCAGAAGTGGAATCGTGCTCTGCCGCCACATACTAATGTACTTTTTTTTTCTTTTCATGTCATGATACAATCAACGAGGTCCGCCTGCTGTCTGCAAACGAAAATTCATCCGGGACGGCGCGGCGGCGCCTCCAGGACCTGGAGACTGGGCCCCGCCTCCCACCCAGGGTCTCCCGCCCGCCCGCCCAGGTTGTCCCGCCCGCCCGCCCAGGTTCTCCCGCCCGCCCGCCCCGGGTATAAGGGCCCGCCCGCCCCGGGTATACCGCCCGCCCGCCCCGGGTATCCCGCCCGCCCGCCAAGGGGCAAAGTGATTCCGCCTGCTCGTCCAGGGGATCTCGCCCGATTCGCCTAGGGGATCTCGCCCGTCCACCCGAAGAAATGGAAAAATTCAATAAAAATGTGTAGTAAGGTAACGGCCAAGGCCGAATTCGTTTTTATTAGAATATCGTTGAATTGTGATACTACTTTGTTTGTAACTAAGTGGTCAAGTCAGTCTGACCGAGCGGTAAATTTTTTTCTTTCTCAAATCTGTTTTTTTTTAATCATATGTAAAGAAACTAATATTTCTTTAATAATTTGTACAGCGCTCTTTCGTCGGTAATACAGTGTTAATATACTCATGTACTTCATAGATGGCGCTGGGAATAATGGTGGTAGGCAAAGCAGTTTGTGAGTTGACAGAACTTACCAAGATGGAGTATATTTTTTGCTTATTATAAAATTGTATGAAAAGGAATTGATTATTTTAATAATAGACTTTAAATGTCGTTTCTTTGTTTTCAGAGCAACGCAATCGTTTATTTGAAAATATCAATTCCTAATACGTTTGGACATATTGTCTTATAAAACGACATTTCTAGTTAAAATCAAGAAAAATGGAAAAGCTACGATTTAAATTTGCGGTACTGGGGTCACCGGATGGAAAAACAAATGTGATATGCATAACCTCTATTGAGACACCGGACGGACGTGTTTTTGAGGTCCCTGATGAGTTACAGCCCATAAGTAAGCACACTGCCATTCTGTCTTCAGTCGTATTTACGAAAATAAAAAATTCGTTAAAAAAAAGACATCAAACACGCGCAGTATGGATACCTCTAAGTACAGATTTGAGGAAAATATATCTAGATGAGGGTGAAAATTTACAGTTTGGTGACCAGTATTTAGATGAGATTGTAGAAGGGACAAAATCTTCACACAACAGCATTAATAACAATGCACCAGAGAAGATAAATGTAGCAAAAACTGCTGAAAGGTTTTTAATAGAAAATTTTTCAAATAAAACATCAAATGCTGATCAATGGATTGGTGAATTTCAGAGTGAATGTGGAAGATTTGAGATTTTACAGGACAAAGAGAAAATAGAGATTTTAAAACATCTCCTCGAAAAACCATGCCTAGATTGGTATAGCAGTATGTTAATAAAATTGACAGTGAATTCCGAATGGGCAGTATGGAAGGATAACTTTTGTGAAACATATGGAAATAAAGGTTGGTCTATATAATATATATATATATATATATATATATATCTTATAATATCACGTTTATGAATCGTTAAGACAAGCATACCTACTGTCTTATTGTTCCCATCGATCATGGATCATGTTTCAATTAATAAAACAAGTGATTCATTATTGGTTTTTATGCTATAACATTTTTTTTTTAAATATTGCAATGTAGGTAAATTGACAAAAAAAAAATCTTGTTTCACGACGTTATATGAATTACAATTTTTGCATAAGGTTCTGTACTGATAAGAATAACTTTTATAAAAGAAGTAATTTGGTGATGTGTCGTCGCGACTCGTGAATGCGTAAGACGTATGGAAACTCAATCTTGAGGTCCTACATTGAGTCCGCACGGACGACATGCCATGTACTAATGAGTTTTTCTAACTTATGTACCTACCTAGGTAATACCGACTGCTCTCGCACGGTGGAGGAGGACATCGTAAGGAAGCTGCATTATTAATTAAATTCTGATGCGTATGTGGGGTCTGGCAGTCCGCATTGGGCACGCGTGGTGGACTGACGCCCATACGCCCTCCTTGAGGGTACGCCTGTCCTCTGCGGCTGCGGTGGGACATGTACCTATAGGTTGATGATGATGAAGATATAATAATCAAATACGATTTGGCTAAGAATGTCAAGTGGGTCTGCTAGTCTAACGATTCCTTTTGTTTTTTTATCTCTACGCGAAATAAGACTAAAAAAAAATACATTCGAACTTAATTAACGATTTATATGTTATGGTATTTATTGTGTACAAAAAAAGTGTAATCATGAAATATTGAGTGGTACAACGTATCATTGATGAGAATGATATTGCTAACCACAGTAATACAATAAAATGAATTTTTGTCACTACCTGTAGGTAGGCCTAGCATAATCACTCCAGAGAAAATGATAAAAATCGAGATGTGCTTCCATCTTTGTTATTTTACGTAATGCCAAAAAGAGCGCGCTTGACGTTTTTCTCGTGTTGTCGTTTTGTCGTGCGTGGCATGCTGGCCCTACTGCAAACTAAATCAAGACTTGTCTCTTGTCCAAACTAGGTACTTTTATTATAATGAGGTAATAATTTTCATTTGTTCGAGCACCGAAAGCATTCAAAATTAATAAAATTCAATCTGCTGGACGGTCACGTTTGCTTGGTGTGGTCCTATGCCACTGGCAGTGGTATGGTATAGATCGGGGCAGCATGTCTAGGCAACTGACGATAAGATAAATGATAAATTATTGTTTCTTTTACTTCTTGGTACTGCTATTATATTAACAGAATATTGTGATTTTTACAAATTTTATACGTTTCTAAATCATCCCAATGGTCTGAGTTGACCCAATGGTCTGAGTTGACCCAATGGTCTGAGTAGACCCAGTGGTCTGAGTTGACCCAATGGTCTGAGTTGACCCAAATGGTCAAATGTGCCCAAATAGTCAAATGTGCCCAAATGGTCAAATGTGCCCAAATGCTCAAATGCGCCCAAATTGTCATATGTGCCCAAATGGTCAAATGTGCCCAAATTGTCAAATATGCCCAAATTGTCAAATGTGCCCAAATTGTCAAATGTGTCCGAATGGTCAAATGTGCCCAAATGGTCAAATGTGCCCAAATGGTCAAATGTGCCCAAATGGTCAAATGTGCCCAAATGGTCAAATGTGCCCAAATGGTCAAATGTGCTCAAATTGTCAAATGTGCCCAAATTGTCAAATGTGCCCAAATTGTCAAATGTGTCAAAATTATCCGATTTGTCTGGTATAATTAAATTATTTCATCAGAAGAGTCAAGGTGGGAAAATAAAGAATCGGTTTTGTATTTTTCATTCGAGGAAACTTTTATCTATAAATTTTTTTTTATCAATGTTCAATACACAATTTTCGTACTTTGAAATTACTTGAAAATATTTGACAATATTGTGTAATATTCATGTAATTTTTTTCGAGTTAATTTCGTATTGTTTTAGATTTTTAAATGATGCCAAAACGTAGGGTATTTTACCCTAGATTTAGGGTTAAAACTAAAATGAAATCCTAGGGTAATTTTTGGGGTAAGTAAGAAATTATTTCGGGTATTTTGAGGTAATTATTTTACATAATTATTATTAATATTATTTGAGGTAAATATTTTTGGTGTAAACTCATGGACGACTGTACTCCCCTTTGGGGTAGTCAGAATGCTTGCTATAACTGTCAAAGATCTTAGTAGCATGGTATTTTCCCCTGTTCTTAAAGATTTAGGATGGTACTTTATACTACGCTGTGTCATGTGATAACAATGACCACCATAGCATTCCACCCACACAAACAAGCACAGCATAAGAAACGTTATCCCTTGACAGAAATGTGAAAAAGATATTAATTATAGGAATTTAAGATAAAAAATTCTGAGAAATCAAGGATTGTGACCTGAGTTATTTGTTGTTTAATTTAAAGTAACGATTTAGAAGGAAATGTTTTTTTTTTTTATATACTGAAAGATTTTAAGGAAATTTTTGAAAATTGTGCAGAATCTAGAGTAAACTGAGACCAAGCCTAGGGTAAAGTGTAAATAAGACTTAGCGACACTGAATCTAATCTAAAATTGGAGATTTTGCTTTATAAAATTACCGTATAAAATAGGACTTTATATTTTGTTCTGAGGGTGTGTAAGTGTAGCACCAAATGATCTTGCTTGACTTGTGATCCTTTTTTCGCACTAGATAGAAATACATTTCTTTTTTTTTTCTTTAAATATTATCAAGCAATGTATGTTCTTATTCAAAATTTTACACATATCAAATTTTATTGCAAGGATTTCACCTACACACGTAAAGGAACATAAACATACATATATGTTAGAGATCATTCATTTTATTTCTTTATAGATCTTAGATCTATATCTAATATATAGGTGTAAAATACCTAATTATAATGAAATAAAAATTTTGCTATTTTGTTCTGACCGGTTCATAAAGTTTTTAGGTTTGTTTAACGAAATACTGAGTGTAAAGAAAAAATATTTGCTTTTCTGAATTGATATTTTGAAATAATGTATACTTTCACAAAATGCTGTTGCTGATATTATAGTAGGTACTTACTGTATGTTGGTTAGTTGGAATGAAGTGTTAAATAATTTATTAAATTATATTTCTATGAATGTCGTAAATACTTCAAGACGAAGTATAGTCAGTCTGGCCGTGGTAATGTAGAAATAATGATGTTGATGTAAGATGTTTTGATTCATTGTCATTTATGTTTCTTTTCGAATAATGATCACAATTTACTTTAAATTCGAATTGCCTTAAGAACCGCTGGCATTGTTACTTGGCGTTGATTTGGACTTCACGATCAGCGGGTGATGGAACCAACGTGACGAGGTATACAATGTGCTTTTCATAGGCTGCTGGCGTTGTTGCTTGGCGTCGGTTTGGTCTTCACGGTCAGCAGGTGATGGAATCGACGTGTCGAGGTATACAATGTGCTTTTCATAGACTGCTGGCATTGTAGCCTGGCGTCGGTTTGGTCTTCACGGTCAGCAGGTGATGGAACCGGCGTGGCGAGGGGCACAATGCAGACCGCTGGCATTGTTGCTTGGCGCTAGCTTGGTCTTCACGAACAGCGGGTGATGGAGCTAACGTGTCGAGGCACACAATGTGTAGATTTTATGTTTGTTGGTGATCAATAACGTCCACTTAGGTATTTGGAAATGTCGTGAATCATTGTGATCGTTATTTGACTGGAATGTATTAAGATGGTACTTCGGGGACGAAGTACTTGTCAGTATGGCCGTGTCATAGTGGTAGAATATTAAGTATAATTACCAATAAATTAATGTATATTCGAGTTGGCACCATCGACTAGCTCTAAAGGACAAGTATCCAGAGCCGTAAAATATATTACGAACAACAACAACCAACTGATCTGACAATCATGTTTTGTGACTAATTATTGGTAATTATAATCGTAGCGAGATATAAGTTATGTTAATATTATGTGTTTGAATTATAATGAATATCCATAATTATAAAGACAGTATTTGTTAAGTATAATCAAATTGTATTTTACCGTTGGATGTGGTTGGTTTTGCCGCCATTACAGTTTGATTATAAATAGACGTGTCTGGTCATTAGAGGGGATGATTCCTGTACTACTGGTCCGACTAGGACGTCACGCTGTCCAAAGTTAAGTATAACTTGTGTGTTACTGTAATTACTGCTCATTTAAATGTCTTTTGTGTAAATCGTGTCGAATCGAAAGTAAATTAAAGATAATAAGTAGACTGATTCTCATGTTTCATTATAAATAATCACTGCTACCCATTTATTCTATAACACGTGCGTAGGTCATTGCCTCCTCTTATGTTATATCCTTAAACTAATACTTTTGCTGGGTTAAAGAGTGATTGCGAATAAAGATCGAGTCATCGAGATGTATGTACCTACAAGCACATATCCAGACTTTTGGTACCTACGGCCGGCGGTGGGATAAATACCCCAGTTACAAGGTGTACATCTGTTTAATTATCATTATGAAGATGCCAGAGAGACGGTTTTCTCGATAGGTAACGAGATATCGCGGTTTGTCATACACTGGTTGAAAGCTACGGGCAAAGGTACACCACAATAACTCCTGTATTCCGAGAGATAAGTGTACTTTTTGCAACCTTCAGCAGCAAGGCTGATTCAGTGTTTATGTTTATGGGGTGTAGAGCTTCTCTGTGATGGGGTGGACCGGGTCTGCCTGCATAACTCCAATCGGTTTAGAAGTTACTGATGATTAAAGGTCTGTAAAAAACACTGAATCAGCCTTGCTGCTGATGGTTGCAAAAAGTACACTTATCTCTTATACTACTGGAAACTAGGATCAGCAGTGGGCACCTGAAGTCCAGCGAGCGAGCGAGGATCACTCTTAATCTGTCTGGGAACCCGCATCGAATTTAATCAAAAGAAGATAGAGGAGGATTGTGAAAAATAAGTAGTAACCTATCAGATTTTCATCATTGCAAATGGGAATACCTGAAGGAAATATTTTAAGGTGGGAATGATGTTTGAACATCCGACCGTTTTTGAGTAATCTATTAATTTTCTTTTCTCAAAGAAAAGTGTTTTGTGACTATCAACTGTACCATAATTATACCATAATTATGAATGAACTTTATGGTATCATTATTTGTATGCTTAGGTATTTATTAGTGAGATATACTGCGAGTTGCAGAAACGCTCATAAATCTCTTGCTGACACTTTTTGTCTTTTATAGTAAAAGCTAGAAAGAGATTTAATGGACGATTAAATATAATGAGCGATTCTGCAACCGAGTGATAGTATACCTTTTTACAATATTCTGACAATGAATAGGTAAAATAAATACGTATTTTTTAATGTACAGACAGATTTTCTTCAAATAACGTAGTCCTATAATTCGTCGGTAGGTCGTTATGTCAATTTTGGCGCCACTCTTGTGTTGGAATGCGGATCCGGATTTAAGAACATTTGCATTCCTATATACCTACGTATAAATGCGTGTCTATGCCGTTAATTATAATGTAAAACAAAAATCTCGCATCATGATGCAATAATTCGTGTCAATTATAAGTAACGAGCTTTTACCCGCGACTTCGTCCGCATAAATTATATACCAGATTTTAAGTCAGATGATAAGCTATCAAACAAAAAAAGTTTCATCAAAATCGGTTCAGTATTTTTTGCGTGATACTCGAACAAACAAACACCCAAACAAACAAACAAACAAACGAACAAACAAACAAACAAACAAACAAACAGACCGACAAAAAGTCCAAAAATTCGTGATTTGGAATCAGGGAAGCCTAAAAACCATATCGTAATCTTTTTTTTGTAAATATCTTCAATGTACAGACACACTTCTGTTACAGTTTTATAATAGTTTAGATAGTTATTTGTTATAGAGCGCAAAGCTGCTATTTCAGGTGGTTTCAGTCCATACAAACGTTTGACGTGTCCACACAATACGCGTAGACGGAATTAATACAAGTAATATTTTATATATGGAAAAATAGTTTAGAAAATCTAGATGTCATGAATAACATTTGCAATTTATGATAATAATTACTAAGATATAAAGCTTTGAAAATTTTGTATGAAAAATTTCAAAGCTTTATATCTTCGTAATTGTATTATAAATTGCAAATGTTATTTGATACGCGACAACTAGATTTTCTAAACTATTTTTCCATATACACAAAGTTACTTAAATTAATACCGTCTACGCGTATTGTGCGTCAAAGTTTTGTATAAAATTGACCCCTCTGCAACCGCCTTAACTGCGTGCTCAATTTTGATGACCGAGCAAGCGAAGGATTCTAAAATTCAGACCATCAAACTGAACAACTTTCACTATGGAGCCTACCTCAGGAAACGCGAATAAATATCTGCTGTCCCATACATTTTAGTCGGGTAGGTACCTACGGCAGTTTTTTATGGGACAGCTGATTTTTTTCGCGTTTCCTGAGGTAGGCTCCATAGTGAAAGTTATTCAGTTTGATGGTCTCAGTTCACCGTTTCAGTATTTGCTAGGCTGTCACTTACACCGTATACTTAATTATCTTCTGATTAGATACATTGCTTTTCTACAGGACAGAGTCCAAGATTTGTTCGCGAATTCATGAGATCTCAACCGAGTAACGCACATTACATCAATATAGAGCGTTTGAATTAAAAGTTAATTTTACATTCTGAACCGGTGCCCAGTCTGGTGTAGTATAGTATGCAATATTATTAGTGATCACATGAATGGGCCTAGAATAGAACTGTTCTAAATCTATCTCGCTAATTATACGCGCCACTTGTTCAAGCTCCACTCTTCTCGCGCCCGTCGACAAATCTCCGTCAAACGTCAACGTTGACTGATTGGTTACGTCGAAATAATATTAAAATTTATTATTAACAAAATATTTTTGGCAACCGCTCTCGTATTTGGAACGGATAATTTAAAATATAATAATAATGAATCACTGTACGATTTATTTGAAAGATCATTGATTTTGGTTGAAAGAAAACAAATGCAGGATATCCTTTCCATTTGAAAGCTATAAATTTTTGTAAGATCCGTGTTTTTATTATAATTTGTTTGTCTCAGAAGTTTCTTTGGGAATACCGCGGCATGCCTGGGGAACAATCTAAAAGGCACCTCTAATTTTTTTTAAAATCTTTTTATGACTTATTCCATTGCACGTATTCGATAATCTAAATTACATAATATATTCTGTTTCAAAAATAAAATCTGCCCTACTTTAGTTAAGTATCTGTTCGGTTCATTTGTAATATGTCGAGACTGAAACAATGATAATGAACCATTCAAAATGTTATCTTCTTTTAACACCTTGTATGGCTGCAATCCTACATAGTTTAAGGAGCAAGCAATTAAGTTCTCATTCATCTTGTGAGCTATCAAAAGTTTTATCATAATTTAGTTACACAAAATTTTTAGTTTGTATGCAGATTTTTTATATTTTTTCTCTATGTGACTTAAACTGAACAACTTACACTAAGGAGCCACCTTAGTGTAAGTTACTAGGGAGTTTTGTTACATCCTATATTTTAACAAAATATTTTTGAATTTTGAATTGAGCTTTTGAATTTTTCGTTATTTTTACACTCACCTATAATCTGTTTCATTACAAAAAATACCTATCTTTGTAATACAATAGCTAATTTTATAACGAAACCGAGGCTCAACTATAAGGTTTTATTATATTATAACAAGCTCAAGGACCAAAATTTAAAATAAATAACTAAATTTCGAGAGAGCTTCTAAGAAGTAACCGCTATGTTAACGTTTCGAAATTGTAATCACCGCGCCTAGAAACAAAACTTTATCGAATATCTAGGAATCGTAAAATCTAACAGTTACTAAAGTTCTCAGACGGGCCTACTAAAATCTCCTGTCAACTGTTGCCAAGAGCTCAGTTAAATAGAGCCTAACTGCATTTAAAATTTATCCGTCTATGCGAAGTAAGGGTGTCTAACTGCCTAATTTAAAATTGTGATTGTCTGGCAGCCTCCAGGCGACCTAGTTTCAGTTTGTGGGACACTGAAGGACGGTTTAGCAGGTGTCTGGAGTATAATAATTGCGTTTTGCATAATATTACAACCGACGACCGTCTAGCCGCCTGCTTATTGAAATACCCGTCTGATTGTGATCCCTTTGTTCTAACTTTGTGAGAGGGTTATTTAAAGTACTTGTAAACTTTGTTGCTACCCAACAAATTACAACAACAACGGACTCCCGTCCGTAAAAGTTAATTTGTTGGGTATTCCCAAAGAAAAATAGGAATTGGGACAAAACAGCTAGGAAAAAAATTAAAATTTGTCATCATGAGCCTTAAATGAATAGGGGTGTGAAACGTAACTTAGAAGAAGGGACTATCCCTTCAAGGGTGCATTCAGACAATGAAACCAAACAACTTTCCCTAAGGAACATGGGTCGAAAAATGAAAAGAAAATTTGGACCTCATATAGAAAATAGATCGACTGATCCGCACTTTTGTATGGGAGGTTCAACATTTTTTAGGGTTCCGTACCCAAAGGGTGAAAACGGGACCCTATTACTAAGCCTACGTTGTCCGTCCGTCTGTCCGACCTATTTAGGGCTGTAACTTTTGAACCGTAAAAGCTAGATAGTTAAAATTGTCACAGAATGTGCGTTGTTACGGCGGATTTGTTAACAAATAATAAAAATGACAAAAAGTTAAAAATTAAGGGGGGTTCTCAACAATAAACTAGTTTTTATCAACGTTTTTTCTTCACGCTCTATCGTAAAAATGGTAATACATACAAGCGTCAAACTTAGTGTGATTATAGAGCAAACTCTACAGAATAACAACAATTACTAAAAACCGGTCAAGTGCGAGTCGGTCTTGCGCTAAAGGTCCCGGACAAAAAAAGCTTTTTTTTTCTTTGTTAATAATGTTGTGTTCTGTGGTTGTGTGGTACGGAACTCGGTGCGCGAGTAGCCCGACTCGCACTTGACCGCATTTTTTTTTTTCGTCCCATGTACCGACCTTAAGGAAAGTTCTTTGGTTTCATTGTCTGAATGCACCCTTGAAGGGATAGTCCCTCGTTACGTTTCACACAGTATTCAGGGTCCTTCTTAATATGCTGATACTTTTTTAAGGGGACGATCAATCTAAACAACTTTCTCTAAGACACCAACATCGAAATCGCGAAAAAATCAGCTCTTCCATACAAAACTGTAAACCTACTCGAGCCAACCAAACGTATGTAACAGCCGATTTTTATTACGATTTCGATCTTGGTCCCATAGATACAGTTGTTCAGTTTGATGGTCTATATTTTTTTTTTTTTTTTATGTTCGATAGGTAAACATTTGACCCCAATCTCACCTGATGTTGAGTGATGATGAGGCCGAAGATGTAGCATGCTTACCTAGAAAGATGCCTATTCATTCTTGCCTTGAAGAGGCCCAGGTTGTATTGCTCAGGGAACAGGTCCGCAGGCAGTGCGTTCCACTCCTTAGCCGTGCGCATTATAAAAGAAGAAGCAAACTTCTTCGTGCGAATTGCTGGTAGGTCAACGACATAAGGGTGGAAACCCAGCCTGCGTCTCGTCCCCCGCAGATGAAAGGGAGACGGAGGTATTAAATCGTGGTAAATCGTGGTAATAATCATCCCCTTAAAAAAGTGTCAGCAAATTAAGAAGGACTATGTATATTATGGTCAGTCAGTACTAGCGCAGCTTCATTTTGTTACAGCGAAGATAATACAAAACAAAATTTTAATAAATATAATAATACTTACATTGGCATTTTTTTTCTTATTTGTATGGCATTTAAAATATTATATTTTTAATGTATGTATGTTTCTGTTCTCAAATTGAAGTTTTTAATGCCCGCACTTCACTCTCGCCGAGAATTCTCGCCGAGAACTCTCAGCGAGAACTATCAAGGAAAATTACTATTATGATGCCACGAGAACAATAAAGGGCATCTACACTCTCGTTCTCGGTCTGTCTCGCCCGTTCTCGGCGAGAATGAAGAGCCGGCATATAAGAAGTTAATATGGGCTTGACAACAATGGTACAGCATGTAGCATGCATGCTCGAATTGATCGACATTCGCACCCTGGAGCTTTGGTTCTAATTCTATAGCATAGGGTTGACAGTTTGCCTTGTTTATCATCATACTCATACCAGCTATTTTTGTCGAATTTAGACACAAGGCAGAGTTGTCTGCCAAGTTCGAGAAAAAGAGAGTAAAAAAATATCTTCCATTACAATTTTGTTGGTCTATTGACTGTTACATGAATCTCACACTCAGAATCATGAAGAAACGCAACTATAGTTCCCGAGATATTCATCATCATCATCACAGCCTATACAACGTGTTAATGAATTAGCGCAAAACCTCATACACCCCAACTGATTTAAAACAAAATAATTAGATTGAAACAATAATTTAATTATTTTGATAATTAAAATTTAAAGTTATTCGCATTTTAAGTTTTGAGGCAAAAATGATTTGTTATCATTTCAGCACTGAAAGAAAGCGCTAACGTACTCATTGATACATTTTTATAATCTTGTTTTGGTAGTAAGTAGGGTGAGTGTGCCCTTGCGGTGGATTGGCATCGGGTTCAGAAAATTTAAAATTTTGCAAACAAATTATTTAATATTTTGAAAAAAATTACCTATGTTGAAATCATGATAATTCGACTCTGCTCTCGATTCTAAACAAAGTACTTTCTAGTTTTGCGTTAATTCATTAACACGTTGTATACGTCCCTCTGCAGGATACAGGCCTACCCTCAGGGAGGCTGAATGGGCGTTAGTCCACCACGCGTGATCCTGTGATCGTCCTGTGATATTGACGTCCGTATCGTATAATTATCGCTAGGTACTTTTTACCACTGACTTACGAATCAAAAATAATGACCACTTACTTCCATTTGATTTTAAAAGAAACCTGAAATTTGGCAATTGGGTATTTGACTACATTTAATATCAACAGCCTATAAATAGTGCTTTCTTGGGATCATTACAATGTATGTGCCTGTGAGCGTTATTTATTTATTTTATTTATTTATTTAATATATTTTATTTTTATTTACTCAATAAAAAAAGGGGTTAGAAAATAACGCTAAACTCCCATTTTCATTGAGTTTTTAGCTTGAATACTATTTTCAATAACAAGATAAACTATAAAAAGTAATGAAAATGTTGATGACGTCACAACTCAATATTTAGTACAAATCTTCATACAAAGCGCATGTTTTGACGTCCGATAAAGAGTAGCTGATTTGACTAGTTTGGTGGTTGGGCGATGAGCATGTCTTTCCTCATATTCTGACTGTTTTTAAGGTTTTACGGTTGTGATCAGCCCATCAAACTTACCAACTTTCTCTATGGGACCTACATCGAAATCTGGAAAAAACTGCTGTCCCATACATTTGGGTCGAGTACTTTTGCAGTTTAAATTCTAGCGGAATTTGACGAATACCAAGGTGTCATCCGGTGATACGGTAGGTGATTCGAAAAAGACACAAACACGTGAAAATTCCTGAGTTTTTGCCAAAATGTACATCAAATCAGTGAAATCTTGAAAGCAATGTTTCAAAATTAAGCATAGTGATGCAAGTGTCAGTTGCCAGTTGGTAAAAAAAAAAATACTTTTATAAATTTTAAGACGACCGAAATATACGCTAGGTATCATCAGGTCATCAGTGTCAATTCGGGTTGAGAGATAAAATTGTTAAATTAGTACATAAATGGTAATTTTTTTATTTATATGGACGAAAAGCTTTTAAAGGGGATTTTAAAACTTCTGGCACAGCACCGTTAGACTTTTTACAAAGTCGTGTCGCAATGAAACTTACCTATACATTTAAAAATTGGGTGCATATAGACGAACAAAAATTGTCATACAATCCAAATCAAATACTAATCCAAATAGTAGCTTATCTATGTACTAATCATAAGGTTTCATAGTAAAAGGTAAATACAGATTTAATTTAAAAAAAAACAATCGGCGCTATGCCAACCCCAATATAATTTACAAACTTCTTTGCCCAGGAGTGCAATTTTTGAAACTCATTCGCTGAGCTCAGCAGTTGAAAATGTCATAATTATAGTGATTTGAAATTCAAAGATCGTACTCCAGGGGTGCGATTTTTGAAAGTCAAATCACCAGTAGAAAGATGTGTTTATTGCGTATCTCCATACACTTTCAACTGCTGAGTTCAACGTATGAGCCTCCGTGGTCTAATGGTTAAGAGTTTTGGCTCTCGACACGGAGGTCGTGGGTTCGATTCCCACGGGGGACACCTTGTGATATGTTACTTTGTGCGTTTTTCCCCAGTTGGTTAGGACATTGCAGGCTGAATCACCTGATTGTCTGAAAAGAAAAATGATTTCGTGCTTCGGATGGCACATTAAGCCGTTGGTCCCGGCTACTATCTCTGGTGGTAGTAGTCGTTACATAAAAACCACGTCAGAGGCCGTAAGGCGGTCTGAAAAAACTCTGACACCAGGGCTCTGCCCACACGATAAGAAGAACGTATGAGCATATTTTTACATAGAATAATTGTTGCAAAGTATTGACATTTTAACCGTCTTCGACTAATTTCGGTTTCGGTACAGACAGATTGTGCAAAAGAAGCCATAGCAAAAGTCTGAAAGTTGGATCTTAAATGAAACCAAGAAAGGAAACAGTTCAAAAATTCAACAACTGGTTGAATTTTTTCATTTCTCACGAACAATAGTGAGTGCACGGCGATGCACCGACCGCTGCACCTCGAGCATGCATTTCGTTTAGTGATGGGCTTCACGACTTTTTGGCAATATCGATACGTATATGCCACCAAATAAGTATTATAGCGAAATCACAATGTCTGTTACTAATCGTTCACGTCGATAAAAAAAAAACAACAAAGATTATAATCATGTTATGAAGGTAGAAGAACTTCTCACGTCAAATTTCCAGGAAACATTTATACGTGGTGAATGGTCACAGTACCATAATAATAAATCTTAAGAGGCTATTGAATGCAGACTTGTAGACAAAACATGGAGGTAGGATAGACAGACAGGCGAGACAGTGCTGCGACATATATGCTCTTTGCGTGAAAATAATTGTCTGTCTGAGACCTGAGAATATTTACCTAGATATCATAATGTTTCATGATTTTTCCCAGTGGTGTGAATCGTGTGATTGTCATATATCCAGCAGAGATGAATAACATAAAGCTCAAATTTCAATACAAACATGTTGCTAGATCTCAAAAAACCGTGACAAATTTTCCATGATCCACGTTCGTAAGCGTGCCCATGCGCATAATTCAAAGGGGCGATCACCAGGAATCGCCGTTTGGCATGCAGACGAGCGTGCGCATTGCAAAGCAATAAACCCGTTAGCGGCGACGTAATGTGCATATATCTGAGGACTAAACTAGCTGAAACATAGCTAAACGAGTGCCATATTACGATTCAAGATAGGATTGTCATTGGTCTCGTATATTAAGATGCCAGACGAGACAATGAGGAGTCTAGACGTTTCTTATCAAAAAGTTGTAAAAGGCTGTCACATTCATACGTAGGCAGGTAATGAATTGATAAATATCTTGGTCAAGAAGGCTATTTATAAAATAAATAAGTATACTGTTCTGCCAATTTTGATACGGAACAGTGGGAACACTAAAGCTCAAAACTGTTTACTGTAGTTTGTTTGTTCAGAAATTGGCCTAGTCTTGTGTATAGGTATACGTTGGTTATGTAATATTCTCGGGCATGTTAAGATGGGACCTTCATTAAGGAAGTAGATAAGCGAAAATTTAATTATTTTCCTTCCATTTCTCTTCGCCGTAGTCCGATAAAAACGGCATCAGCTGCATTGATGATGATAATCGATATCGATATGGATACTGAGCAGCAGGAACATCACTAGCCCGCAGGTGCTCCGACATGCGGCTCGTCGCGAATGATCGCAGGACCGCCTCGGCTCGCCCGCGCCCGCGCCCGCGCCGGTCGCGACCACTCGACCAGACGACCTGGCTCGTTCATATTTATTTACACATGCAAATGTCGCTCACCAAAACAACGGCGATACGAATCGAGTATCTTGCTTGAATTAAATCCAACATTGGCTAAGGGAGAATCAACATCGATAAAATTAAATGATTGGCTAGATGCATCTCTATTTTATTTGTAGAAATATTAAAACCAGAGTACAGTATAAGAAGTGACCAGAGTCTTCTTTTAACGAAGCGTATAGTGAGCAATAAGCATCCTACCGTAGCCCTTATGTGGGTAAAATCAGAAGTACGATTTGTTTTTGAGATGATGTGGTTTAAATATTATTATATTTTACGAGCTTTTACCCGCGACTTCGTCCGCATAAATTATATACCAGATTTTAAGTCAGATGATAAGCTATCAAACAAAAAAAATTTCATCAAAATCGGTTCAGTAGTTTTTGCGTGATACTCGAACAAACAAACACCCAAACAAACAAACGAACAAACAAACAAACAAACAAACAAACAAACAAACAGACAGACAAAAAATCCAAAAATTGGTGATTTGGAATCAGTGACAGGTAAAAACCATGTCGTAATTTTTTTTTGTAAATATCTTCAATGTACAGACAAATTTCTGTTACAGTTTTATAATAGTATATAGATATATAGATTTACCTAGTTGTTTGCATGAATGGTTATTATTATTATTAATTAAGTTTTAGTTACCTATTAAAAATGTAGTTGGCAGAGATTAAAACAAATCTACTGATGCGACTCAAAGAAGTTTGGCGGACAGCTATGTAATTTGAGACCCAGACTCAGAGAGGTTCCGTACAACGTACATAAATGAAACTTAGTAATACGTGTAGAGTGAAACAAAACTAACAGAAATGTAAATTGGTTGTAATCTGTAGACGTTGGGGGAAACGTATTTCTCCTTATGAAACGTTTTGTATCAAGTGTGTGAAACTCATAATCTTTCTTATTAGATAGTCAACTCAATCTTCTACGCATTCATTGTGTTTATTTTAATGAAAATTCACGATAACCATACCATATTATGAAAATGGAAGAAAACGAAATCACACACACTATATCAATTCAACCAAGCCAAATACGTTCCGTTACAACCAAAAATACCTCAGTGATAATATTAGATAAAAATAGCTGTCGTGGTTGCGTTTTGCTAGTTTTCCTACTGCTTTTCGGATGATATTTTGTCTATTTTACTAGTAATGTATACTTTTGAATCCGGACTTCTGGAGATGTGGAAGTTTTTTAAAAAAGTCCTTTAATATTTTCTGTTTATAACAATTAGACCGCCGTCCTGAATGACTTTTAGTTTTCGTAAAAAATAGCTGGGTCCAAATCTGCCATTCTTTTTGTTAACGTGATTTTCCGTTTATTCCCCATAGTTCCGTGCTGAAAGTTCCGTTACCTACGTAACTATGGACACTTTCGATCATATTGGTATATTATATACTCGTCATTTTCTTTTCTTTATCGAATGTTATTCTTTCCTATCAGTATTCATGTTAACACCACTGAAGCATAATGTAATTCGGTCCCTGTATAAACAATCTAGAAATTAACCAGATGTGAGAGTTAATGAGGCTTAAATAAAACTATTTACAAGTCTATCAGAGGGCAACAAGTCCCGTCCGGATGTTTCACAGACTAATAAATATTACTATGTTATTCAGTTAAGTGGATATTAAATAGGTGCAAGTAGGAGCTAACTGCCTTTAATTTCACTTAAACGCTGTCCGCGGTTTAACTAGTTACTTTTATTACCATATTATTCAAAAGGCGATCGAAAATGGAACAAGAAATAGTTTAACTTGTCGGGTGACCGGTGAGTTGAGACAGCGAAATAAATCTTAGTTGGAAAAGGTTTGCATTGCATTCTATGGGATAAACTGCGTTTCCGGTTAATAGTTCTGCTGTAGATAGATGTTATTTGTGTAGGTACTAGGTAGTTGAATTGAACTGAACTGAACTGGTAAATTAAATTATGAAACAAACACAATTTAATATTGAGTATTGAATTAAAAAATAATGTAATTCCGATGGTAAACTGATGTTTCCGATGAATGCGTTTTTTTAGAGAAGAGAAGACGGAAAAGTGAAGTATAACTGTCTTGTAACTTTGTCTCCTTTCCAGCCATTTAAACAAGTTTTAAAAATAAAAAAATACAAAAGAAACATAATAAAGTACATAGTTTGTTTTTTAGTTACTTTTAGGTCCGTCGGACACATGTGGAATTTCGTATCAGGATTACGATTTCGTATGGATTTCCCCCCTCCATAATTCCTTTCGGAATTACAGAGGTATCAAATCCTATACAAAATCACGATCCTGATTCGAAATTCAGTATGTGTGGCACGTCTAAAAAAATTCTTAACTTACTTATTGCACATACAGGGTCCTTCTTAATATGCTGACACTTTTTTAAGGGGATGATCAGACCATGAAACTAAACAACTTTCTCTATGGGACCAACATCGAAATCGCGAAAAAAAAAAATCAGCTGTCCCATACATTTGACACAATTAGGTTTGCAGTTTTGTATGGGCGAGCAGTTTTTTTTTTCGCGATTTCGATAATGGTGCCATAGAGAAAGTTGTTCAGTTTGACGGTCTGATCATCCCCTTAAAAAAGTGTCAGCATATTAAGAAGGACCCTGTATTATTTCAGTTTTAGTATGAAGACAGCCAATGTACATTTTACTATAATTACTTATAATGGTATTGATAACTTGACTGTATTTTACATACGAAACGTACAATACAAATTATCATTCATAATGATCGGCGGGGTTCATGTCAATACATTTACCTGATATGAATGCATAATATATTATGTAATTAAATAAAAAAGTGACTTAGATAAACGCTCGGTCTGCGGCTCGCCTGGCGGCAGACTGACCCCGGAGACCAGGTCCACCAGGTTCCAGGGGGGGACGCTTCGGAGCTTTGCTCCTACGAGTCGCTATTAAATTTAAAATTTAATTAAAAAAAATTAAATAATTTCATTTTCGATGTTTGACTACAATTTAATCTGCACTGCACTAACAATTGTTAACCATAAAAACAATACATAGTTTGTAAGTTACACGCTTTAAAGCTCCCCTTTAATTCTCCAAATATAGAAAGATTAAAAAAAAATAGGTTTATTTATCCGTTTTCAGAAGAGCTTGGGGTATGTAAAGAAACTAGAGCCATTTTATTAACTTATCTTATTGCAATTTTTTAAACTTGTATCGTGTTCTAGTAACTACTCGTATATAGGGTCCTTCTTAATATGCTGACACTTTTTTAAGGGGATGATCAGACCATCAAATTGAACTGAACAACTTTCTCTATGGCACCAACATCAAAATCGCGAAAATCAGCTCGTCCATACAAAACTGCAAACGCACTCGAGCCAAATGTATGGGACAGCAGATTTTTTTTTTCGCGATTTCGATGTTGGTCCCATAGAGAAAGCTGTTCAGTTTGATGGTCTAATCATCCCCTTAAAAAAGTGTCAGCATATTAAGAAGGACCCGGTATACAACGTGTTAATGAATTAGCGCAAAACCTCATACACCCCAACTGATTTATAACAAAATAATTAGATTGAAGCAATAATTTCATTATTTTGATAGTTAAAATTTAAAGAAAAAAAGTTTAAAGTTTTAAGTTTTGAGGTAAAAATGATTTGTTATCATTTCAGTACTGAAAGAAAGCGCTAACGTAATCATGGATACATTTTTATAATCTTGTTTTGGTTGTAAGTAGGGTGAGTGTCCCCGTGCGGTGGGTTGACATAGGGGTCAGAAATTTTGAAATTTCGCAAACAAATTATTTAATATTTTGAAAAAAAAATCCTATGTTGAAACCATCATAATTCGATTCTGCTCTCGATTCTAAACAAACTACTTTCTAGTTTTGCGTTAATTCATTAACACGTTGTATACTATATACATATATACTTACATTCATTCTCCAAATATAGAAAGATAAAAATAAAATTAAATAAAAATGTAGGTTTACCCGTTTTCAGATGAGTTTATTTTGATGAAAGTTCCACCGACAAATTTTTTGAATGTGTTTTACGAAAAATAATCCAGGAAAATGCAATGGAAACAGTTCCAAAAGTGGCCTCTGAATGTTGATGACGAATAATTTATAAAAATGTTTTAAAACTTCAGATAGTTTACAGATTTTATAAGCACGCTATGTGATAAAATTATGGCTATACAACGTGTTAATGAATTAGCGCAAAACCTCATACACCCCAATTGATTTATAACAAAATAATTAGATTGAAACAATAATTTCCTTACTTTGATAGTTAAAATTTAAAGTTATTCGCATCTTAAGTTTTGAGGCAAAAATGATTTGTTATCATTTCAGGACGAAAAGAAAGCGCTAACGTACTCATGGATAATCTTGTTTTGGTAGTAAGTAGGGTGAGTGTGCCCGTGCGGTGGGTTTACATCGGGTTCCTATGTTAAAACCATGATAATGCGATTCTGCTCTCGATTCTAAACTAATTTCTAGTTTTGCGTTAATTCATTAACACGTTGTATATTGGCTGTATATCTACTATATAGAACCACGTAAAGCATACAACCAGATTCCAGCTTTGGGGGGTGTTGACCAAAAAGTCAGTTTAGAATAGCAGCAGCGTTCCTATAAAATTTTATTGTAAGTAGGTACGTACAAAAGTAAGAATTACCGTCGATATTAATCGAAAATTTAAGGAATAATCAATAAGTTTTTCTGATGAACGAGAGCTACAACAAAACTTATGGTACGTTAAAGTAATTCTTCGTAGATTCTGTAACGCATCACATCAAGTACAAATTGTCTCTAACATCATATTATAACATCGTGTGTTTCTTATAATACAGCATATTATTTTTATCGTAATTAGGTAATGCGTTAAAGTAATCGACTGTTTGTGCGGACCTTAGGTAACATGTTTAGTACTGATTATTGGAAACAATACTCGTATAGTACGTTTTTGACAAAAGAGGCGCTAGGTACCTACTAGAATTGTTACCTATGTGATTGCCTTCCTGGCCGATTGCTATGGCACAAAGTTTTCTTTAGAGTAAGTATACAGGGTGTAACAATACACCTTAGTAATACTTAAGGGAGTGCTTCAGACCATCAAGCTGCACAACTTTCATTATGGAGCCAACGTCGAGAAAAAAAAAAGCTGTCCTATACAAAACCGCAGTACCAACTCGACTGAAATGTATGGGACAGCAGATTTTTTTATTTTTTGCGTGATAGCTTATGATCTGACTTAAAATATGGTATATAATTTATGCGGACGAAGTCGCGGGTAAAAGCTCGTAATATATAATATAATATATACGAAATTTGAATTCAGTGTAGATATTTTATGTGGAACGAAAGTTTTGTATTCCCCAATTGAGTGTACCGAATGTCATTGGTACCGAGGATAGTTTTTGCTGCGCGCTCCATACAAACGAAGTCTGGTTATATTTACAATACTAACCAAATTAAAGTCAATGAAAATTAAAACCGTTTAAATATATTGTTTCAATGCTAGGATTAATTGAAGAATTGTATGGAAAAAATTGAGCCATAATTAATAATATTATAATAAACTGTATAATAATTAATAAATTTTATGGATCACTTTGAAACTATAATTTTATTTTATCGGAAATCTGACAAATGTAAAGCACTGAATATATTGATTTCTAGATCGTGTCTAAAAATTTTCATTACTGTGCATTAATGCACAATAATAATTTTATTTATTGATGTTATAAAATAAATATATCTTTAAGAACCTAACGTAATCTCTTTAAAATTTGACTACACCACCATTTTATTTATACTTCCTTAGTAGTCTGGCTACCTTTCAAGTTGCGGAGATGAAATTTCATACTGAGCTATCTAATGTCTCGCCTGTCTATTAAGTTTTCTATGAATGTAAACTTTCCTATAACATTTTATAAGTCTGGAATCTTTTGTTGGAAAACTGAGGGGATTACTATTTACTTCTAAATATCTAGAGAGTTTTTTTGTTCGTAATAAATACAATAAGCTACCTACAAAGCTTAGCTACTAGGCAAAATCGTGAGAAGGAGTGAGGAGTTGGAAGTAAACTTTTAAAATCTTTGGTGACTGTTTCAGTTAAAATTGTTCTTTTAAAATCAATGGTAACTTTTACCTTGTACTTGTCGTTTTACATTTTTGCATGTCGACTATCTAAAGATTTTCGTGACTACAGCTATTCATATTTTAAGTAACAATTATGTACCAGAATTTTCGGGAAAACGTTCGTTGTTTTATGAGACGAGAAATCTTTTTCGCGGGAAACTCACTCTATCGACTAAAGTTTTTAATAATTAAAACTTTATTTTGGGAAAAACATTAAAATCAATCGTTAGCGTCGTAACTTTAAATTCGAGCACTTAAAGTTAAAATCACAAATCGACTTACCGAACTTGAAGAAAAGCTTGCACATTGAATGCATAAAACGACTCTACATTTTAAACCTGTCGCTTACCGGCCGATGCAAAACTCGTGCCGCTACCGGTCCAGCGACTCCGAAATTATCACATCTGTTTCCGATTAATTAATTTTATTTAATTATCGGTAAGAGACTGTCACCGATAACGTACTAAACTGACACTGAACGGAAGTAAGCCGTAGAGAAGAGCGTAAAATAATAATGAATATCTCACCTGCTGCCGGGCGCGCGAGCACGAGCGGCAGCACGAGTAGCGGCAGCAGCGGCAGCCGCATGCTCCCGCTAGCGTCGCATGCCGGCGCGTGCGGCGCTCTGCGCTCGTCGCCGGCCGCCGCGGCACTGTGCCGCCGCCGCACGTGCGCACACACCCACCCGCCACACGTGCCGCGCCTGCAACAAGTCGCCGCTGCACCGCGTGACACACACATCCGACTGGACCATCGGTGCTGTCGTATCGGCGAGTTGGCACGGACTGAGAGGTTCGCTCGCGCCTCCGCTCCGCGGGCCGCGGCCGCGCGGCCAGCCGGTGCCGCTGCCTCATGACGGGGCGAGGCGCGCCGCGCGCCGCGCGCCGCCCGGGGCCCCGGCCGGCGCCCGCAGGGAGGTGCAAGTGCAGCGCCGCGCGCCGCGCGCCGCCCGTGTCGACGACCGCGGCGCGGCGCGGCGCGGCGCACGCGTCTGCCGCGGCCTTCCGCCTCCACGGAATGCGCGCCGAGTGCACGGCCACCTTCGCCGGCTCCAAGACACTCTGACACCACAATGCATGCTCCTCTTCTCCACGCAACTCTAGTCTAATCTTATCATAGCCACACTTCCTCACTGGCTCGCAAAGTATCGAAGTTCTAGTTGGAAGAACCTAACGGTTAGGTCCTAACCTCACAAGCACACGTGAGTATGACACAGAACCGGCACCGAACGCCTGGTAACCGCGTGTCGTATTGCTCAGGTTCACTCAGGCAAGCACAAAGTTTTCATTGAATAGCTAGCAAGTAGATTATATAACACTGTTATATAATGATACAAACGAGTTCTGAGTTAACCTGATTAAGCTCAGCTTAATCGAGCTTATCATAGCACTCTACGGGTCAACGACCGCCATGGCGGTGAAGCGTTGAAGTCTTTTCAAGGACGCTACTTTACTTCTGTTACAACACGAATAATACGCCGTGATCATTATTGGAATGTGAAAATCTTAAATGCAAACATGAATTATGTTGCTTTGTAACCACCAAATATGATAAATATAAACAAAAAATGTTTTTCCTCAAAATACAATGTATAAAACCTTCGTTTAAAAAAATGAAAAGTGCCTGAACAATTAAAATTAAAATACATTTTCTAAATTAAGCATTAATAAATAAAAAATATGTTGTACAGATAATTAATAACTATGTAAAACTCTAAACATACAATGAAATCATTAATAATAATAAAGTAGTGTTTTTATAAACTAAACCTAATCTCACAAAAAATAGTTAATGCGTTGAAGTCTTTTGTACTAATCGTTAGGTGACACGCGACGCGCTCGCTACAAGCTACGACATCTGCGTAGACATGACGAGATAGAAAATAAAAATTTTCAAATAAATTATTTTTTTATTTACTATGTAAAATGTTAAATATAATATGGACTTATTGCTTACTTGGATTAAATTTATGATTTTTGTTAATGCCTATAAGTTTCTGCTGCTGATTAATTATGTGAATAATAAAATGATTCTTATTTTATCTTTACATAATATGTAAAGATAAAATAAAAAAAGATATGAAAGTGCCGGTATATGTTTAATATTATAATATTATACATATACCGGCTCTTTCATAAATATCCTGACGGATTTTTCAGGGTATGAGCAGACCATAAAATTGAACAACTTTCTCAATGGGGCCGACATCGAAATCGTGAAAAAAAACAGCTTTTCCATACTAAACTGTAATCCAGCAAACTCGGCCAAATGTATGGGACAGCAGATTTTTTTTTTTCGCGATTTAGATTTTAGTTCCATAGAAAAAGTTGTTCAGTTTGACTGTCTGATCATCCCCTTAAAAAAGTGTCAGCATATTAATAAGGACCCTGTATAATAGGCCGTGGCACAAGTTGGACCGACGCCTGGTGAAGGAGGCGGAGGGCAGCGCAGGACCGGTCGATGTCCAGCAGTGGACGTCTATCGGCTGAGATGAAAATATAATAAGGAGACGAGTTAGAAGACTACACCCAGTTGCAGAAACGCTCATTAGATTAATCCTTCATTAAATCTCTTTAAGCTTTAACTAGAAAAAAAGTGACAGTAAGAGATTTAATGGAGGACTAACTTTAATGAGCGTTTCTGCAACTGAGCGAGTGATAATGTCTTTATTACAGGCCTTAACATACTGTTTTGGGCTTGATTTGGAACAAATATATTAAGGGCAATTAGACCATAAAGTTCTACCCAGACCGTTCTCTTAACTTAATCTGATTGAAGGCATTCTTCTAAATAATAAGCAATGTAGGTTTTCAAAACATGAATTTGTTTTTTTTTTTGCTAACAGAAATATGAAGTATGAATCGAGATATTCTATGTTTCTTTATGTAGACTCCTGAATTGTTCAAATTTTAATTGATAAATAAAGATCAACCTGTACACAGGCTTTCCAGGACACCATGTAAAGTACACAAATATTAAGCGAGGCCGCCAATCAGGGCGGGTTTCTTGAACCATTACCGTCAATAATTGCTCTCTGATGACGGCTACTGTACATTTTACAAATCATTAGTCCCATACGAACGACTAAATCTTTTTTTAATACGTTATTTTTTAAACTTCCAATACACTTGAAGAATTATCATTTTTATTTTTAGATGACGTTGTAAAAAACGTTGTGTACGATACGAAATACATCCATATGCAAACTTTAAAACCAATCAAGACTTCAAGAGTTTGACTAAACTTGCTCTTGTCTGCACAATTATTACTCGTAACCAGTCACGTCGCTTTAAGTCTACGAATGTTTTTTTACTTCAGTTTGATTTACACCAAAACCGCAAAATCATTATTATATGTCAAATTAAATGACAAAGACCGATATCGTGATCTCAGTGCCCTCGTTGACTTAGATGTCATTTTTTATCGAATCCCAATAACAATATAATCATCTGAATGCACGTTGAATTGCATTCATAAATACGCAGAATACAGATGTACTAATTGAACAAAAAATTATGAATCAACTGCAAAAACTTAAAAAAAAAACCAGACTCAGTCAGTCAGTTTTGCACTATATTAACTACTAGCGGCCCGTCCCGGCTTCGCACGGGTGGACGTCTAATCTTTTCTAGCTATAAATATAGCCTATGTTACTCAGGGTGAATGCAGCTTTCTAATGGTGAAAGAATTTTTTAAATCGGCCCAGTACTTTTTGAGCCTATTCATTACAAACATACAAAAATAGGTACAAATCTTTCCTCTTTATAATATTAGTGTAGATTGAATAATCTGTGTGTGACTTTGTAATACCTAAGTCTGTGGTGTGACTATACAGGATGAAATTGATATCATTGGCATCCTTTTAAACTAAGAGACTACCCATCAAACTGAACAACTTTTATTATGGGAGCAAACCGATCGGAGCAAAAAAAATCAGCTGTTGCATACATTTGAGTCGAGTAGGCGTTGCAGTTTAGTATGGGACAGATTATTTTTTAGTTGCTCCGATCTGTTTGCTCCCATAGTAAAAGTTGTTCAGTTTGATGGGTAGACTCTAAGTTTAAAAGGATGCAAATGATATCAATTTCATCCTGTATAATATGACAGATAAGGGAAACGAATGAATGAATTTCAGTATCAGAAACTAGCAGTACCTAGATAAAGTGTAGGTAGGTACGGCAGTTTTTCGACTTTCTTAGCTTATAATTATTATGCTTTTCTCGCCTAAAGTTTCTCGATAACGCGTCCTTCCATCAGTACCTTGTAAGAAGCGAAAGATATGCGCTTTCTTCAGCTAATACGGCGACATTTTCTCATAGGTAAATTAACATTAGTTTCCTCTAGCGACAGTGTTGCGAGGCCGGTCCGGTGTCCGTTCACCATTAACTCAATACCTATACCTACCATTAACAAATTCCAAGACAAGGCTTAAGGGCTTCTTCAAAATCATTTGTATGCGACTGCGATTGCGGTAAAGCGATTTCTGTCGCGACAACAGCCGTTGCAGTCGTGAGCTGCATTAAAGCTTATATCACAGCGTTTTATGTGATTGATTCGATTTTATATTGTGATAAATGAGCCTAAAAAACGTTCCACGAATTCCAAATTCTTAATGGATTTCAGGACCTTCATACACAGTATTGGTCGGTGTGGTGCGTTGCGGAGAGATATGGACTCCGGGTTCTAATCCACATGGTCGAACGACATATGCAATGCACCAATGCGTTTTTCCAACCGGTCAAACAGCGAAGGAAAACATTGTGAGGAAACCTGCATATGCTGAAGAATATGCAGCTAATCATATATAATCTAATCATAAATCAAATGCGTACGTGAAATCTACCAATCCGCATTGGGTACACGTGGTGGACGTAATGCCCGTACACTCCTTGAAAGTAGACCTGTATGCCCTACAGTTTAATTGCAGAAGATTATACACAGTGGCTCAAAAAGCAATGTGATTTTCATGTCGTTAGTTGGACTAGCATCTTGGTTCAGTAGATTTATAGTCAATCTTGATGTGCATGAATATGCAGGTATTATTAGCTACGCGAACGGTACAAAAACTGACATGGTCTGTCAGTCGGTTTAGGAGATACAGAAGCCGTTCAAAGGTCCTCAATATAACTGGCCTTTGAACGGCTGTAATTCCTAAACCGACTGGAGTTATGCAGGCAGACCTGGTCCATTCCCACCACAAAGATGGTCTTCACCTTATGAATACTGAATCAGCCTGCCAGCTGATGATAACACAATTGCATTGAGTTATTCCTTAAAGTCGAAACTCAACGGACCAAACAGGTCGTTCAGTTTGAAGGGGCCCTAACGGTTAATATGCGGGCGGGCAGGCGATGCCAAGAATTTGGTCGATTCGACAACTTTACACTGCACTTGTTTACCTCGTGACTACGGCTATTTCTGAACATACTGTATTTGCAGCGGTCTCGGCACCGGCTCAGTACTGTTAAATTATCATTTTATCTTGCGGTTGTATCTTAGATAAGTACTTGTGTAAGCCACGACCTTATGTCCATAATGGAGGAAAGTATACTGCTATTTTTAAAGAAGAAAAAAGTTTTTCTGTAAGAAGTTCTTCAGCGTCTAAGTTCTTTATTAATGGCAATTCATAAATGCCACCTTCCTGTTATTAATCTTGTTTTAATCTTTATAATCCTACGAGCTTTTACCCGCGACTTCGTCCGCATAAATTATATACCCGATTTTAAGTCAGATGATAAGCTATCAAACAAAAAAGTTTCATCAAAATCGGTTCAGTAGTTTTAGCATTGATACTCGAACAAACAAACACCCAAACAAACAAACAGACAGACAAAAAATAAAAAAATTTGTGATTTTTAATCAGGGACAGGTACATGTCGTAATTTTTTTGTTGTATATATCTTCAATGTACAGACACATTTCTGTTACAGTTTTATAATAGTTTAGATATGCAGTGTTGTTAGTGGTTGTTGGTGAAAGGCTAGCTAATCTAAATAAATAGGTGACCTCTGCTATAAAACTGCACGTTTAAAAAGAGGCCTTTACCGTTCAGTAGAGAAATCTTGAATGTTGTGATCACAAAATCACAAAACACACACAACACACAAAACACACACACACAAAACAAAACACACACATCACAAAATTAAATATTTGTCAAAAAAAAAACTAAAATAATTAAAAGGTGCAGCACCAACTTACAATAAAAGCCTAAGCGCCATTTTATACAATACTTTTATAGTTCAAAACATTCAACTTTGAAGAAAATCTAAATAGGTAGTAATTATTTCTTTAAATGTTTATGTACTACTTACACAACAGCGTCAAATTTTTTTTTCTTAAAATGTTTATGTACTATATAAAAACAGCGTTCAGGTTTTTGTAATAAAGTTGGTGTTGCATTTTTTCCTTGATTTTCTTGATTGAGAAATCCGAAAATTGGTTACTTACCTGTGAAGTTTCTGATCAAGGGGTTGTGCAAAGTTTTTTGGTCTAACAGACCAAAAAAAATCTTTGGGGTTGTGGTTGTCAGTTTACGTATGAGATACGTATGTATGTGTTATTTTCATTATACAACCCTAGTTTAAGAATATTAAAAAACCCTAGTTTTTATTACCAACAAAATTGTCCCTCCTCCCATAGAAAATCGATCGACTGACCAGGAGTGCGATTTTTGAATCTCATTCGCTGAGTTCAGCAGTTGAAAATAACAAAATTACTGTGGAGATGCATATCTTTCCACTGCTGATTTGACTTTCGAAAATCATACGCGATTTTTGAAAGTCAAATCGGCCGTAGAAAGATGCGTAATTTTGACATTTTCAACTGCTGAACTCAGCGAATGAGATTCAAAAATCGCACTCCAGCACTTTTAAACAAATTTCTCGTTTTTCGACCCATATTCCTCAGGAAAAGTTGTTTACTTTCATGTCTGAATACACCCTTAAAATTTTGTTAGCATATAAGCATAAGCATATACTCACGACTATATTCCCCGAGGGGGTAGTCAGAGATATTCTGAAACTTCAGAACATCCACGTTTCACTAGTTTAGTACCGAAACTCTGTCCAGTGTGACGGGGACTGTGCCCGTCGCCACTTGTAAAATTTTGTTAGTACAATTATAATTTAAATAAAAACTGGGGGTGTATAATGTAAAATTCGTAAGACCATGGATACCAGATTAATTATTGTTCTTCCCAGCTACAGCTGGTAAACGTCGGACGTTCCGCCATTAATCAGTCTGCGTTTATTTCTTTTGACATTCGTTAATATTCGCTAATTTGTTAGACAACATTGCGATAAATTAACAAAAACGCTGTATCATGAATATCATGATACGTATGTTCACAAATAACCATAAAACTGCTTGCTGCTTGCTGCTTTAAATAGAATCAATTATTAAGCAATATTATTTGATTCAAACTAATATTTAAAAGTTTTACAGTTTCTTACCGCGTTTATTGATTATTTGAGTCCCCGAATCATATGACAGAATAGATGACCCGCGGTCAGTTAAACAATAATTAATTATACTTAGTTTAAATAATAACCACGTAGGTAACACTCAAAGACTGTGTCGTCTACTTATTTTATTTGTTATTAGATTTTTGTTTGAAACGCTAATTTGTTTGCAAAGGTACTAATCGCTAAGTTTTTCAAATTCGGTTATTCACATTACCATGGTTTTACCTTCGCCCGTAGACAAAAGAGGAACAGACAGATTTTTGTACAGGGTGTAAACTTAACTGCGTTCCATCATAAAGGGGTGCTTCAAACTGAACAATTTTCTCTGTAGGACCAACATCGAAACTGCGAAATAAAAATCTGCTTTATAGCGGCCATACAAAACTGCAAACATACCGCGACGTAAATGTATGGGACAGCAGATTTTTTATGCGATTTCATAGTTGGTCCCGTAGAGAAAGTTGCTCACTTTGATGGTCTGATCAACCGTTTATAAAACCGTCAGCATATTAAGAAGGACCCTGTATATCCTAAACCTAAAACCTTAAATAAAATAGTCTTGTAATTTGTTGAGCATAAAATGGGTAGGTAATGTTTTGGTGCAGATGCGATGCATGGTTATGGCGTGGCGTGGCGTGGCGGCGCGCGCGCAGACGGTTCATTATGTCATCACGTCTAGACGTCGTACAGATGACAAATACCCCGTGTTTACCCATCGCATCGCCAGACAGACAACTTTGGACCCGAAATTTCGGTGATCATTTCAAATTTTGGTTTTTTTATACGTTTTTTCCCCAACACGTCTCTTTTTTGTTCTTCCGCTTCGTTTTTGGCAATAATTGCTAATAAAACTTTGTTTATCGTCTGCATTTGAAGATCAAACAAAAGGTAAGACGAAAAGGATGTTTGATAATGACACATTCCTTAAATTTGTAGGTAATTTAATAAGCCTTAGGTATCATCAACAGAAACATTAAAACAAGAGTCCATTAATTATAAATAAAAAAAAGAAACAAAAATTAGTATGGTCTTACACGCAAAGTAACATGCAAACTGTCAGAAAGTTTAGGTATTCAACTTTTAAAGCGTGTATTGTTTCAGCATAATACCTATGTTTTTGGGGTTTCAGGATGGAATGACATGTCATAATAGGTGTTATTGCATAAAAAATGGTTTAACAGAAACCATAATCTTTGGTCATAGCCAAGGAAAGTTAGGGTGTTCTCTTCTAAACCGAGAATAAATAAATAACATAAATAAATAACGCTGCTAGGCGGTTTATTATGGAAATCATACAACAACCATACAAACATAACATCTATGTCCAAACCGGGATTTGAACCCAGGATTTATGGCTTAGGAGTACACCAAGTGTTCATGTCGTTCTAAATATTTAATTTTTATGTTCGTTCGTGACTAAAAGTAAAATTTTTAAGTTTAAGATACTTTGTGACTAGGGTTGGCCACATACATCCGGGATTCCGTAACGGATTCTGATTCGGAATTTTGATTTTGTAGGGTTTTGATCCCTCCGTAATTCCGAACGGAATTCTGGAGGTGGCATGGAATTCCATACGAATCCTAATTTCGCCCGGAATAATTCCGCATGTATGTGGCGGGCCTTAGTTAAAGATACCACGGATGTGTTGATTAGCTGCCTTTTATGTAAAGTCCGATAATTGTCGTGCGGCCGGTCGTTAGACAACCGTCTGACCCGGCTGTGAATTGATAATAGATTCGGCGGACTTTTTGTACGGATTCCGATAATTTTTTTGATATATGTATGTATGTAGATCAGCAATTCCAATGAGTGACAAATTGGGTTGAGCTTCCGTAACTGTTTTTGCCATTCTATTTTAAATTGAGTTTTTTGTTCTTCTATATAACAAAGTAAGTATACTAGGAATTCGAGAGGGTGGGTAGTCAAGGATATTCTATATAAGAACAGTATACTCAGAATATTCACATTTCACCAGCAGTGCCCAAACTCTGTCTAATGTAACCGGTAGTGAGCCTGTCTGGGGTGTTATAAGTTTGATGCCTATGTCGGTCTGTCTGTCGCTCTGTCTGTCTGTGGCATCGTAGCGCAAAAAGAGGTGGACCGATTCAGATGAGAAGCTAATTTTTGCGGAACCTTTGTTTCATGAAAATCGGTTCAGCAGTTTTCTAGTAATTTAAAAAAGTAAAATATTACGATATTACATTCAATTACAAATTAAAAAACCCCCAACGCTAAAAACAAACATTTAAAAAGTGAAAAATAATTTAGTCGCTATTATTTTTGATGTAAGCAAATGTATGTTAAAATTTTTAGCACACTTTAAGATATTTTTAATTGATATGGATAGTGGGATACAACGCATAACTCGGAAATGAAGCATGTTAGGAGTCCTATGTTTTATTTCATCGATACGCCAGAAAGCTTTTTATTTTAACACCTTTTGGCCTAACGCAGACGACGGACAAAAAATATACTTAGTATGAAACTCGAGTGTCCGCAATCTCGAGCGGTCTGTTTTCATGAACAGAAAAGTACGGCCGCGATTTGGCGAAGAGTCTGCGAATTTTCACAACATTTTCTAAAATCTACAAGAAGTAAGGCCACTGTTCGACCTACAGAACTCCTTTACTTTTGTATCCGCATAACTAACTTAACAATATTATGTAAATCGTCCACTTTTTGTTCCCATAACTCAGTAGGTAATGTTCCCAAATTGGACCCCGGGGCGTCAATTTAGACGCTAATAAATAACGAAAATGAAGAAATAGATTAGCAAGAGCCAATAAATGAAAACAAAACGATTGTTAAAGTAATTTATGACTCGAATAATGATATGGTATAATGTGTTATCTTGACGCCAAATATTCGGTTGGAGCTAGATATGATCGGATTTAATTGGATTGAAATGTGGCCTAACTTTTAAATATTGGTGCTTTTTGCTGTGCTGGGAATTTGTGTAGGTCCACTCCAGTTCATTATCAATCTACAGGGTCCTTCTTAATATGCTGACACTTTTAAAGCGATGATCAAACTGAACAACTTTCTCTATGGGATCAACGAAATCTCGAAAAAAAAATCAGCTGTCCTACACATTTGGCTTGAGTAGGTTTGAAGTTTCGTATGAAAGAGCAGATTTTTTATGAATGCTCAGACCGTTAATCTGAAAAACTTTCTCTATGGCACCAAAGTCGAAATCGCGAAAAAAAAATCAGCTCTTTCATACGAAACTACAAACCTACTCAAGCCAAATGTAGACAGTAGATTTTTTTTTTCGCGATTTCGATGTTGGTGCCATAGAGAAAGTTGTTCAGTTTGATGGTCTGATCGACCCCTTAAAAAAGTTTCAGCATATTAAGAAAGACCGTGTATACAGGGTTTAATATAAAATGGGACAGTCACTTAAAGGGGTGCTTCAGACCATCAAACTGAACATCTTTCTCTATGGGACCAATATTAAAATCGCGAAAAAAATCGGGTGTCCCATACATTACAGTCGAGTTATGTTTGCAGTTTTGTATGGGAGAGCGCGATTTCAGTATTGGTCCCTTAAAGAAAGTTGATCAGTTTGATGGTCTGAAGCACCCCTTTAAGTAACTGCCCCATTTTATATTACACCCTGTATATGCGTCTCACTGCAGGGCATAAGGCTTACCCTCAAGGATTACTTAAGTAGGTACCTATACTTATTAAAGAATCTCCTTTTAAGTAGTTTAATAAACAATCACTTTGGCTATAGATTCAAAACATGGCATCAACCACTTATAAAAATTAAACCAGAGGTCTATATCAGAATTAAACAGACACGGTTTGTTTTGTAAACTTTTCTCCTTAGAGACATTACAATGACGGTGAAGTGCCACCACGTGTCGTCGCAATCAAAGCGATCGAGACAGAAACTGGATCTGTTTGTGGTACTAGCACACTGGAGCTTCACTGAACACGAGACTTGTGGAAACACTCTGTCTGCGATACCTACTTGTTTACAATTCTTCTTTCTCATTGTAAGTTCTCTTACGTCGTTATTACAACTGTTTCTAATCGAGGCTTTTTGAAATTTCGGTTTGATCTGGGGAAGTTTTTTAACTCCCGAAGCACAGAGGGGGGTTTTAAGAGGGCTATTCGACCTCAGTGGCGACCTCGTCACAATAATAAAGAAAGCCTGAATTAAAAAAGTGCCCAACAGATAAACTACAAAAGACTTCAAGCTATTTTCATAAAATACTTTTATAGGTTTTATAAAGGTCTAAACATACAAATTTTGAAAAAAGAAAAAGCGGCCGCTTTTGTTTGTATTCGAAATTATCTAAAAGTGGAATGTTTAGAACCTATAAAAGTATTGTATAACAATGGCTTGAAGGCTTTTGTAGTTTGTCTATTGGGCCCTTTTTTAATTTAGGCTTTCTTTATTGAGAAATCTTTATTATTGTGACGAGGGCGCCACTAAGCTCGAATAGCCCTCATAAGTTTGACGCCTATGTCTATGGTCTGGCTGTCGGTCTGTCTGTGGCATAATAGCTCCCAAACGGGTGGGCCGGGCCGATTTCAATGCGGTTTTTGTAAAAGAAAACTGATTTAAGCGAGAGTGTTAAGGCTGGGTATTAGTAGAACAAGCCTCTCTTTCTAACAAGCAAACTTTCGCAATTAGCCATCCCGCTTCAATTGAAAGCAAGATCGCAAAAAAATGCATTTTTCATCAATATCTTTTCTCTTGGGTGTTTGGGGAAAAATCCATCGGTTAGAAGCCCTGCTATAATTATTTACCTTTCAAATGATGGTATATTCAGAAGAAATGGTGTAGTGTGATTCTTGTAAAACTGGTTATAAATCTGAAATCGAGCTTACTTTGCTCCTCTTTTCTATCGAGAAAATTTAATAGAATCGTGTTTTCAACGGTTAGATGCCCTGCAGAAAGAACGTATCTACACTGTTATGTGAACTATTTATATTAAATGTAATAATTTGGTTCTCAAAAATCGGTTCGAAAACAGACAAAATAGGTATGACCCCCTCTTAACTTTGTTACCTGCTGTTTGTTAATTGATCTTAAATATCTTAAAAGAGAGTTAATAAGGAAAACAAACATTTGCATACATATAAGTACTCGTTCATTACAAATAATAGGTGGCCAAATTATTTTCCCTTTTTATTTTAAACCTTTATTTATGAACTTAGTCTAGCTGCTTCGTGCAGCTATCTTGGCAGTTACAGGAATGCGATTTTTGAATCTCATTCGCTAAGTTCAGCAGTTAAAAATGTCAAAATTATTGTGGAGATATGCATCTTTCTACTGCTGATTTGACTTCAAAAAATAATACTTCCGGAGTGCGATTTTTAAAAGTCAAATCAGCAGTAGAAAGATTTATATCTCCATAGTAATTTTGACATTTTCAACTGCTGAACTCAGCGAATGAGATTCAAAAATCGCACTCCTGGTGCCACAAGAGCGATAATTCAAAGGGTCTCGTTGAAAAATGGCAATGAATAGTTTTCAGAAATTTAGATACATTTATAAACTGCAAACATCTCTACAAGGTCATAAAATAAACAAGTTGATAGTGTGTCATTTGTTTATTTGTAGTTATTCAATTTAGCTGCAGTTTAATAGTCAGCATGATGGATAATTGTCGGCGTTTTGCGACCTACCTTAATTGTGGGCGATTATTCTTGTCTTAACTGACCTTGTGCAAGGAGTGACAGGTTTCTCAGTTGATGACTGATGTTGCCAAGTGTTCACTTGTGCTCTTCTGATTGCGACAGTGTGGTTCCACCCAAAGTCGTTAACATAACATAAATGCGAGGCAAACACATCTAAACTATTATAAAACTGTAACAGAAGTGTGTCTGTCCATTGAAGATATTAACAAAAAAAATTTACGATGTGGTTTTTAGGTGTCCCTGATTCCAAATCACAAATATTTGGATTTTTTGTCTGTCTGTTTGTTTGTTTGTTTGTGTGTTTTTTTAAACGAGCATCACGCAAAAACTACTGAACCGATTTTGATGAAACTTTTTTTATTTGATAGCTTATGATCTGACTTAAAATCTGGTAGATAATTTGTGCGGACGAAGTCGCGGGTTAACACTAGTACAATATAAAATCAGAATAATATGAAGGGTGCAAAGGCGGTCATTAGATTTCAAGCGATTTCTTCGAGACAACCATAGGCTGGATGAACTCTCGTTTAGTAGGTACTTATGTTAAGTTAATGGGTTATCTAATCGGAATTCAACATTTGAATTTAAATTAGGTATCTTAAATAGTACTCACAATTTTTTTTAATGCATCTGTAGCTCTCTTAAAAAGTGCCATAAAAATATAGCAAACTATTAGCTATTTATCCTATTTAGCTTATCGTCATCTTTTTAAAATAACATTCTAGAGGGTGAAATTGATATCATTAGCATCCTTTTAAGCTAAGAGTCTACCCATCAAACTGAACAACTTTTACTATAGAGCAAACCAATCGAAGCAAAAAATAAATCAGCTGTTGCATACATTTGTGTCGCGTAGGCATTGCAGTTTAGTAGGTATGGAACAGCTGATTTTTTTGTTGCTCCGATCGGTTTGCTCCCATAGTGAGAGTTGTTCAGTTTGATGGGTAGACTCTTATTTTAAAAGGATGCTAATGATATCAATTTCACCCTGTATAACTAATCCAAAATCCTACATGAATTTCAATCGACTCTCAAAAAGGAAAACAATTCACCTATTTGTCTTGAATGATTAGCAGGATCAACATGTTAAGACCCAGGTGAAATCGATCATAACATTAGCAGACACGTCATTATAAAATCGATTAAAAACCCATTATCGATCCAGGAACAAGCGACGATTAAATAACTATAAAGTATAAAGTAAGGAGAGAACGTTTTGCATTTTACTTTATAAGTGCTTACGGAGATTTATTCAAAAAAATTTTAGACGTCACTCACAATTCCAAGGGAAATATGAATGAATGAATGAATGAAATATACTTTTATTTACACCAAACACAGATACAGCATAGGAATAAAAAACGATAATGGTACAAATAAGGCGGTCTTATCGCTAAAAAGCGATTTCTTCCAGACAACCTTAGGGTAGAGGAAATTTTAACAAAGAACAACGGGTCGGTGCTATATAAAATAAATAGTAAATATCAGAAATAAAGGAGAAACCGAAAAATAAACGCATTTCAAAATGATTGTTCTAACCAAAAGTACCTGTGTACTAAACGGCTATCTATCCTGTACATCGATTTTCGGTTTTTTTTATGGATTTTGGCTTTGTACAGACTACAGCCATAGAGTACTACAGCCTAAACTGCTCAAGATAGAAACATGAAATTTGGAATATGTATTCTACAGTGGATGTAGGAGTGCAACAAGAAAGATTTTTCAAAAATCTACCCCTAAAAGGGTAACCCACGCGGGCGAAGTCGTGGGACTCTTGGGCAAAAGCTAAGTATTGTGCATTTCTAGAACAGATATTGAAATATAACTCTGCCCAAACTCTATTCAGTATGTGGCGGTTGTGTGCCGTGTCGCGTTGTCGCATCATAAAAGTGATTACGTGGACACAAATACACACCTCAAAATGGAATAAGTTTTTCGCCCAGGAGTGCGATTTTTGAAATTCATTCTTTGAACTCAGCAGTTGAATATGTCAATAGGTATTACTATGGAGACGAGCATCTTTCTACTGCTGATTTGACATTAAAAAATCATACCTATTCCAGGAGTACGATTTTTGAAAGTATGAGATTCAAAAATCACACTCCTGGACATTCTATAAGACTCTATAGAATGTCTATACAGGGTATTAGGGTAAACAGTTGCATTACTTTAAGGGTTTTTAGGGTGATTTTACCCATGATACTGAACAACTCTCCCTAACGTACCGATAGGAAATTAAAATAAGTAAAGTAAAAAAAAATATTAGTCTTCCCATCCCTCCCTAATATTATAAATGTGAATGTAAGTTTGTTTGTTAGGCTTTCACGCGAAAACGACTTAACGGATGATCATGAAATTTTGTACACATATTCTTGGAGGTATTAGAAGTAACATAGGATACTTGGGGTATTCCACCGCGAACGAAGTCGCGGGCAAAAGCTAGTACTAAATAAATGCAATCGGCTGATCGAACGTTTGTATGAAAAGTCGATTTTTTTGCTAATTTCCTATAGGTTTCTTAGGGAAAGTTGTTCAGTATTATGGGTACAATCACCCCTTAAAGTAATGCAACTGTTTACTTTACCCTAACACCCTGTAGTACCTATAGAATACGTTAAGTATTACTATAATCGTAAGTCACGATTATGATATTGGCTCCATTATAAAAATTGTTCAGTTTGATGGTCTGAATAACCCCCTAAAATATGTAACGCATTTAATAAGTTTATAACCTGTATGGTTTTAGAAGACCTAATAGGTAAAAAACTGTGATTTTTAGCCCAGTCATTTTACGGACTTTTGTTAGGAGAGGTGGGAAGTACTTACTAATTGGACTTTTAATCTGCAACCGGTACTATTTAGTGACAAAAAGACTATCTGAAAACAAATTTAAAAAAAATCACTACGCAACATAGAAATCAAAATTGTGAGTCCCAGGCTTTTAAATTAATAATATTAATACCATGCACTCATTTGAATAAGATTTTACAATGTAAATTATTTTTAGCAATAAAATAGGCATTGAAAAAAAAAAAAAGAGGTTTTTATTACAAAATACGAATGTATTTTTCAAAACCTTCTTAGTAGACAAAAATATTTACACCATGTTTGAAGTATGTACAATGATATGCTTTAAATATGTGCAAAAAAAAAATTACCATCAGGTTTTTTCATAACGAGATAATACTAAAATTTTTAATTTGGAACTGTTGCTGACGAGATCCTTTTTTAATTTTGGTACATTTCTAAGCTCAAATTGGCTCTTAAGGCTGCTTGGGTATTAGTAGAGCAAGCCTCTCTTTCTAACGAGCAAACTTTTGCAAATAGCCATCCCGCTTCAATTAATAATAATAAATAATAATAAATATCTTGGACAATGTCACACAAATTATCTAGTCACATTTAAAGTACCAGAATCTAGCCTGGACTTGTATTATGATGAAACATCCATGACTCGGGTACAAATATTCATATTCATCATACAAATATTTGTCCCTTACGGGATTCGAACCCGCGACCCTCGGCACAGCAGGCAGGTTCACTACTGACTGTGCTACCGGGCCGTCCAAAATTGTGCAAATTGAAAGTAAGATCGCAAAAAAAACGTAATTTTCATCAATATCTTTTCTCTTGGGTGTTTGGGGAAAAATCCATCGGGTAGAAGCCCTTCTATAATTATTTACCTTTCAAATGATGGTATATTCAGAAGAAATGGTGTAGGATGATTCTTGTAAAACTGGTTATAAATCTGAAATCGAGCTTACTTTGCTCCTCTTTTCTATCGAGAAAATTAAATAGAATCGTGTTTTCAACGGTTAGATGCCCTGCAGAAAGAACGTATCTACACTGTTATGTGAACTATACAACGTGTTAATGAATTAACGCAAAACCTCATACACCCCAACTGATTTATAACAAAATAATTAGATTGAAACAATAATTTAATTATTTTTATAGTTAAAATTTAAAGTTATTCGCATTTTAAGTTTTGAGGCAAAAATGATTTGTCATCATTTCAGCAATGAATGAAGGCGCTAATGTACTTCTGGATACATTTTAATAATCTTGTTTTAGTAGTAAGTAGGGTGGGTGTGCCCGTGGGGTGGGTTGATATCGGGTTCTAGTTATGTGTTAATTCATTAACACGTTGTATATATTAAATTTAATAATTTGGTTATCAAATATCGGTTCGAAAACAGACAAAATAGGTATGACCCCCTCTTAAATACTGTACCGAAAAAAAATACCAATTAGTAATTAGTCCCGGCTCAAACCGTAAAATGACTGGGCGATAAGAAGAAGAAGACTGGGCTATTTGTGCTAGTTTTAATTAATATTGATCGTATATACATATCATGACCTTTAACGTCGGATTGCTAATTTATTTTTAATGTGATACATTGTAGGTAAAAATCAAAATTCATGAAGAGACGGTCAAAAGATATTAATTTACATTTGCGATAAAATTTTACGACTGCTGTTATATGAATACAATACAAATCAGTTGATTCTAAAAAAACACTTGTAAAAATAAAGAAGTTATTGAAATTATTTGAGGTCCCCTTCCATTAAAAACAACTTAACGTACGTGTTTTCTATTAGAAGAGCAAACCTTCCTGGAGTGGAGCGATTTTTGAATCGCATTTGCTGAAGAAATTTTGACATTTTCAACTGCTGAACTCAGCGAATGAGATTCAAAATCGCACTCCTGGAGTGCGATTTTTTAATCTCATACGGTGAACGCAGCAGTTGAAAATTTATGGAGATACGCATCTTTCTATCGCTGATTTGACTTTCAAAAATCGCACCCCTGGAGTATTTTTTTTCAATGTCAAATCATCAGTAGAAAGATGCACGTGTCTCCATAGTAATATCAAAGGTAATATTGACATTTTCAATTGCTGAGTTCAAAGAACGAGTATCAAAAATCGCACTCCTGGTTCGTTCATTTATTTTAAGCTTCGATTTTAAATAACTTTAGGTTCATCCAAACTGTGCCCAATGTGGGTATTTTTATCAAGTATTTCTGACATCAAAGGACCAATTTTAATGCTCTATTTCATTTCAGAAAGAATTTTCATGAATAAAAATCTTCGCTTTGACATATTGGGTCTCTATTTTGGACAGAAATAACTAATGATATGTAACTAACTCCTCATCATCATCATGGTTTCAGCCGAAATACCTAAAACTAGAACAACAAGTATAATTATTGTAATTATTATAACAATTGCTGTACATTCTGTTTGCACAATAAAACTTTTTAAATTTTTTTCAACGTGTTAATGAATTAACGCAAAACTAGAAAGTAGTTTGTTTAGAATCGAGAGCAGAATCCAATTATCATGGTTTCAACATAGGTAATTTTTTTCAAATAATTTGTTTGCAAAATTTAAAATTTTCTGAACCGAATGTCAACCCACTGCACGGGCACACTCACCCTACTTACTACCAAAACAAGATTATCCATGAGTACGTTAGCGCTTTCTTTTCGTGCTGAAATGATAACAAATAATTTTTGCCTCAAAACTTAAAATGCGAATAACTTTAAATTTTAACTATAAAATAATGAAATTATTGTTTCAATCTAATTATTTCTTTCCAATCCTTTATTCCTTGAATTGAACTTAGTATATAACCTGTCTTTATGCATCTACAGAAGAATCTACAATGGCCATGCATTGTAAACATCTAATTATTTTGTTATAAATCAGTTGGGGTGTATGAGGTTTTGCGCTAATTCATTAACACGTTGTATACGTTGTTGGGCATGAGCATCTCCCAAAAGCCTTCCACGAGTCAGAGGAACCTGCTTCAACCTGCATTCATCGGCATCCACGGCTAACTCCTTATTAGTAGGTACAACAAAAGGATATACTACAATTTCCGAAGGCACAACACAGCACAGGCGTTTCCCTCGCCCAGGCTAGCGCGAGGCGCAGCGCAGGAGTGGATGTAACTAGTTTTTTCCGTCGAGCGCACATCCGTGTCTGCGCCAGTTTTTATGCCGCCTCCACGTCTCGTTTTTCTGAGATCTCGATTGATGACCGTCTGGCTCGACTCTGTTTACAAGTCATATTGTAGTATAGTTAGTCACTATAGTGCGTAGTACCGGTAGCTAATGTGATTTCACGGTCGATAATATGGAGGTTTTTTTTATGCTCATGCGAGCGTTAAGTTTAGTTTATGGTATTGAGATTAGAATTATAACTTTTTATTAGTAAAGAGCTGCGTATAATAACGCAAACACATCGAATAGTCCTAACATAGGGGCATAGAAAATTTTCCTATACGATCCGCGGATGAATTGCCGCTTAATAAATTTTCTTGAGGCTTGTGCCCTGCAGTGGGACGTATAATTATCATGTATGCAACATTTCTTGTCTACGTGACGTACCTACGTACCTGATTTGACCAGGATTTGACTCACTCTAGGTTTTGGCTTGTCTTTTAAATGGCTTTAGGCCAAGCTCTTTAATAAAGATAAAAAAACTTAATTTAACTTAGGTAGGTAGGTATCTTGATTAAATACAGGGTGTACAATAAAATGGGACAGCTACTTAAAGGGGTGCTTCAGACTATCAAACTGAACAACTTTCTCCATGGGACCAATATCGAAATCGCGAAAAAAAAATCTGCTGTCCCATACATTTCAGTTGAGTTATGTTTGCAGTTTTGTATGGGAGAGCGGATTTTTTTTTCGCGATTTCGATATTGGTCCCATAGAGAAAGTTGTTGTCAGTTTGATTGTCTGAAGCACCCCTTTGAGTAGCTGTTCCATTTTATTGTACACCCTGTATAAATTCCAGTGTTCCTACATGCCTCTTAAAAAACTGCTTGATTAAAAGTTAATACGGTAGGTGTATGTCAATCCGTGTTCCATGATGTCAATATACTCGTAGTCTAACTACAGGATAATTCAATATTAGGTTCATAATCAAAGCATATTTCAGTAAGTAAGTGGTTTACTCATATCACATTCAAAGAATAAAGCATAAACAAATAGACTGAGATATGTATTGATTCTTATTATCACGCTCTTTTATTATACAGGGTGTACAATAAAATGGGACAGCTACTCAAAGGGGTGCTTCAGACCATCAAACTGAACAACTTTCTCTATGGGACCAATATCGAAATCGCGAAAAAAAATCCGCTCTCCCATACAAAACTGCAAACATAACTCGACTGAAATGTATGGGACAGCAGATTTTTTTTTCGCGATTTAGATATTGGTCCCATAGAGAAAGTTGTTCAGTTTGATGGTCTGAAGCACCCCTTTAAGTAGCTGTCCCATTTTATTGTACACCCTGTATTCTATGATAAGAAAAAGATGCATAAGTATTTAATAGGCACAGTCTCATGTAAAATCTTAATTGTCCTTATAATGTTTATTGTCAGTGAAATGGAACAAGGAAAAAGTGCCCTCAACAGGGATGTACTTACAAATATTACGCCCCTGGCAAATAACTTTGCCGGGGGCGCGGCGGGCAGGCCCGTTGCCAAGACTAGTGAAAGCAAAAGTTAAAAGGTTTTAAGATTTTTAAGAATTGACCGACTAGAGTTAATTGTCGGTTATTTCATGACAGTATTGCCACGAGCTACATCTAAATTAAGAGGTAAAAAGAGCAAAACGAGCTCATTTGACAGAACTGCGATTTGCGTATACTATAGGGTTGATCGCAGACGGTCAAACTGAACAACTTTCTCTATGGCACCAACATCAACCAACATCGAAATCGCGAAAAAGAAAACAGGTGCACCGTAGGGTGCACCACACAAAACTTCACAGCCTACCTACTCGAGCCAAATGTATGGGACAGCAGATTTTTTTTCACGATTTCGATGTTGGTCCCATATACAGAATGTTGTTCAGTTCGATGGTCTGATACAAATGTATGGGACAGCAGATTTTTTTTCACGATTTCGATGTTGGTCCCATATACAGAATGTTGTTCAGTTCGATGGTCTGATAATCCCCTTAAAAAATTTTCAGCATATTAAGAAGGACCCTGCATAACAGGAAAAAGAAAAATATGGAGCGAGCGAAGCGAGCTCGAGATTCTTCTGCTATACGACTTGGCTGAGCTAAGAACTTTTATCAGTCTATGTATGCGTAAAATAATAAAAATAGAGACCAAAGCAAGCGAAGCGAGCTCAAAATTTTTTTAACACTACAACTTGGCAATGATTAGAACTCTGTCTATTTGTATTTTTAGCACTGTCCGATTAACGGCAGTTTTGAATCTGTAATATTTTGAGAGTTGTTTGTGTATTTTACCATTGACCAAGAATGTTACCTTACGCAAAGTATGTAAGTACTTCTTTTTTTTCTGGATTGATTTTTGCGTTTCGCCTATGAACGATTTTCGCGGATAAAGTACAAAAGAGGGGGGCGGGGGCTACTGGAACGAACATACAAAAATTATAATATGAAGAGGTAGCATCCCATGCAATAACGATATGTTCAACACGTGTAGTAAAAGCCGTGCTGTTAAACGCTCCATAGATAGAGAACATTTTGAAATATTTTATTTTCTCATATACCTAATATTAAAGCCAAAAAAAAACATTAAATAATTTGAACCGTCTAGACAGGATTGAGACCTGTCATCACATTACAGGCAGAAGCTCGTATTACGGTCTGTCATTTTGACTACGATGTAACATTAAATAATAATCATATCTGACTGAATACATAATTTTGCTTTAGGCATATCTAATAGTTCGCTACTGTACTGGTAATTGCTGGCTTTGTGTGCCATCTGAGGCTGAGGGTAGCCCATAAACTGAGAAAGCTTTTAGTCTGTCTTTATAATACACACTAAATACCTTGCCTACTAAAATTTAGGACACGAATCCATACCTTCTCGATTGTAAATTAATCAAAAGGATTCGTTTTTCACAGTTCTAGCTTCGAGTCACAAAACAGTGAAGGAAATTTAACTGAAAGTAAGTACTAAATTACGGCTGAGGATACAACAATACGTGAAACTGTGCATGTCTTGAGAAATTTTACTACAGCAAAAATTATAAGGCTGAAGGGTTCGACAAAATATAAGTACTTAACAGTGAATGAATTGTTAAGTATATCATATTTTAATTTCCCTACCTAAGTATTTAATTTACATTCAACTTACAAGCAATAAATCAATTATTCAAACATTTTTGTTGCCTGTAGATCATTCACTAACTCATCACTTGATAGGCATTCGGATCTTCCATCCTGAAATCTTAAATATTCTAAAAGTTTACCTTTCTTCAATGTAGTTGGAACTGTAGCAAATCAAAGTTTCTTATTACCCATAAGGAATTCGCTCGCAACCTCATGTTGATCGTATGTATGGTCAGAAGCCGCAGACCATAGTGCGGTTTATGTTCGTCCCCTAGGACAGACAGTCGGCCTCCGGTGTCTAGACAGGCCATTGCGATTTGCGAGATCACGTTTCGGCCGGCCGAACATGCTAAGTGCACGTCTGGCATACATGCGTCACGGAGCGGGTGCTGCTAGATGTGACTGAGATTCTGAAGTGCGCTTTTGATATGTGTACGCCATGCATTGGCTTACCATCTAATGGACGCCGGGTCTAATACAAAATTCTCGAAAAAGATGTCCCAGACTAACCTACATAAACTTGTTTGTAATACCTAAAATATAATAAAATTCTTTTGCTTGCGTTGTTTTTACAAATTCAAGTAGCACAGATGCACGGCATTATAGACGTGTGACTAGTTGGTCGATCTAACGAAGACTGGCGCGTAATCTTTTATTGTTACTCTTTATACGTTTTGTTACCCATTGGTAACCCATTAACCACTTTGTTTGACCCGGTATCCTGTAGTCAGTCAGATGTGCCCTCTTGTGGGGCAAAAACAAACAAGTCATAAAATACGGAAATGGTATGTTCAGTCAATGATTTCAGGGAAATATTAAAAATTCGACTAAAATGTTTAGGTAACTAATAAGTAACTAACAAGTAAGTTTAGATAAGTTTTGCCTATAATTTCTTGTTTTGTTCTTACCTGTAATCCTCGATAATGGAGGTAGTGTAATGACTTACTGAGACAGTAAAATACTTACAACATGTTCAATCAATTCAATTACATTACTTACCTATACAATAATCGAAAACCTCGTCAAGAACTAAAGAGAAGACGCGAGATTTTTTAAATAAATATAAAACAAACTTTTATTTCTGTATCATAAGATCATGACATTTTGTATTCCCTTTGAAAATATTATATTCCATTTGTTTCATAAAGGATTTATCAGCAGCAACTTTTTTATATCTAAACTATTAAAAAACTGTAACAGAAGTGTGTCTGTCTGTACATTGAAGATATTTACAAAAAAAAAAGATTACGATATGGTTTTTAGATGCCCCTGATTCCAAATCACCAATTTTTGGATTTTTTGTCTGTCTGTTTGTTTGTTTGTGTGTTTGTTTGTTAGAGTACCACACAAAAACTGCTTAACCGATTTTGATGAAACTTTTTTTTTTTTGATAGCTTATGATCTGACTTAAAATCTGGTATATAATTTATGCGGACGAAGTCGCGGGTAAACGCTCGTGTAAAATAAAGTTACTCCCAAGTCATTGAGTTCACTCGTCGTGAACTTCTAGTCGCACTAAGTATTGGAAAAAGCTGTCGTAAATTATCCAGCAATCACTCCGGACTGTCATTATAATGTTTTTGTATTGTGGTCGCCATCTTGTATGGTTGGATGCACACGATCATTACGATGACTACCTACTTCATAAATCAAGTCTTACACTTTTTATGCCTTAAGGAGACAATCTTTTATGGACACGTTATTTGATTTTATCTAATCTATAGCCTGCCTGAATAATAAAACAAATCATCATAATTTTTTTTCGAAAAATAATTGGAAATAATGTCTGTACCTACTCGCCATATTGACGTTAAGGGTTATATTCGATTGTTAAGGGTTAAAGCGACTGCAAAGCAGGTTTTTTTATTTTTCTTGGCAGCCTTTAAACCAAAAAAAGAATAAGGTAAAATAAAATTAAATGCCACATCTAGAAAGAGCGTGTGAATTGTTACGATATCGGCGGTAAGAATGGAATCTCAGATGTCTATGTACATAGTACATTACATAGGCCTAGACGGAACACAAACAAAGACATTTGATTGATACTAGTCTTACCTATACCCTGTAGTTGTTAACTAGAGACTAACAAGAGATCTAACAGACATTGCATAATTAATAATTATAACTAGTTAACAATAACAACTGAATGTCAAAAACATTGTTTATAATAAAACATCAAAATGTAACATAAAAAAAGAAACAAGGTATCAATAATTTTATTTACTTAATGATCTTCTTCTTCTTATCGTGTGGGCAGAGCCCTGGTGTCAGAGTTTTTTCAGACCGCCTTTCGGCCTCTGACATGGTTTTTATGTAACGACTACTACCACTAGAGATAGTAGCCGGGACCAACGGCTTAACGTGCCATCCGAAGCACGGAATCACTTTTCTTTTCAGACAATCAGATGATTCAGCCTGCAATGTCCTAACCAACTGGGGAAAAACGCACAAAGTGACATATCACTAGGTGTCCCCCGTGGGAATCGAACCCACGACCTCCGTATCGAGAGCCAATGCTCTTAACCATTAGACCACGGAGGCAGGCATTTACTTAATGATGTAAGTATGTTTTTAAATTAATAAAAATAGTAAAAACACTAGAACAAACAAAACTAACACTAAACTTAAATCTGACCATTCTTAATAGACAGAGCCACTGATGAATAAATGCAATTTTTTCGGGCACAGGCCCACCACACATTCCCACCGCTGTAACTCCTGTAAGCCAGGATCAGCAGCGGCGACCATTCACAACACAAGACAATGAAGTCCAGCGAGCCCGGGTGATGACTCTAATCCGCCTTGGAACCCGCAATTAATTAATCAAAGAAGATAGGAGGAGTAAGAAAAAATAAATAAATGCTAGTACTACCAACAGAACTTAGGTACTTAATTGAAAAGCACGCCCTTGGTCATACCTGGAGTGCGATTTTTGAATCTCATTCGCTGAGTTCAGCAGTTGAAAATGTCAAAATTACTATGGAGATACGCATCTTTCTACTGCTGATTTGACTTTCAAAAATCGCACTCCTGAAGTATGATTTTTGAAAGTCAAATCAGCAGTAGAAAGATGCATATCTCCACAGTAATTTTGACATTTTCAACTGCTGAACTCAGCGAATGAGATTCAAAAATCGCACTCCTGGCCCGAAGGTGCCCATAATTTTATTTTATTTATTTATTTATTGATTTCTTAACGATTATATGATATAATGCTGGTATGGCAGCGTTTCCGCGTTTAATCGCTAATGATTTGCGTTAGGCCAGGTATGATCTAGAATATTCTAGAACGAGGATGATTACCTGCATCCCCTAATCGTTTGCCCTGGAAAGTCTTTGCTTCACGGTCTCTACAGCATGTATATGTATAATCTTAATTGCAAAGAAACAATTAACTTACGGGAAATTGTACATCGATTTCGAACAATTTCTTCTCAACCTAAACACATTTAATGAATGTTTTGAACCTGTATGAAGAGGGAGAACTTTAACCACAAACATGTGGTTTTTCGTGGAAGATTTGTGTTCAAGAGTCGAGACTGTTACAACAGGTGCGAGTGGATCCAAGGTCGGGGGACAGACAGCGTAACGAGTCCCAGGGGTCTGCCGCCTGACCTTCGAATTTTCAGATCAACCTACCCATAGTTCGACCTTATGTCCATGAACATAGAGGTCAACTATGGGTAGGTTGATCTGTCGCCGTGTGTACACGCTTTCTCTCGTAATTAGATGTGTGGTTTTCATTTCGGTTGTGAAATCACTACATAGTAGTAGTATTATGTATAAAACAAAGTCGCTTCCCGCTGTCTGTCTGCTTAGATCTTTAAAACTACGTAACGGATTTCGATGCGGTTTTTTTAATAGATAGAGTGATTCAAGAGGAAGGTTTATATCAGCATCCGTGCGAACCCGGGGCGGGTCTCTAGTAAGTTTATAAACGTAGATTTTGAGATACGTTTTACTTAACTGGTGGGTTAGAGTTACCCAGGTTGACGCAACCAAGTTCAACTTTAATTATGAGACTTTTCATGAGTCATTATGTGATCATGCGATCTTATAAGTAGGTAAATTCCGAAAAAAATGGTTACGAGAAAAATGTATACGAAATAACTGTTGAATTATTATAATTGCTGTGTGTGCTACTGGAAAAACCTTTAGTCTTAATCTCGGAATAAAGATTCGTGCCTATATTTTATCCACATTTACATTTCATTGAGCAACTACGTTTTCGTATTCTGATGTCATTGATGTTTCCTAAAAGTATACAGGGTGTTAGGGTAAACAGTTGCATTACTTTAAGGAATGATTGATTGTACCCATGATACTGAACAACTTTCCCAAACAAACCTATAGAAAATTCGCAATAAATAATTTCGACTTTTCATACAAAAGTTCGGTCAGCTGATTGCATTTAGTATGGGAAATCCAAAAATAAATTTACGAAGTTCCTGTAGGTTTCTTAGGGAAAGTAGTTCAGTAACATGGGTACAATCACCCCTTAAAGTAATGCAACTGTTTACCCTACGCTGTATACAGGGTGAAATGGATATCATTAGCATCCTTTTAAACTAAGAGTCTACCCATCAAACTGAACAACTCTTACTATGGGAGCAAACTATGTGATTTTTTCGCGTAGTAACTGCAGTTTAGTATGGAACAGTTGATTTTTTTGTTGCTCCGATCGGTTTGCTCCCATAGTGAAAGTTGTTCAGTTTAATGGGTAGACTCTTGGTTTAAAAGGATGCTAATGATATCAATTTCACCTTGTAGATAGGTAGGCACGTAAGAAAAGTTATGTTTCAAAAGTATCGAATGCGAAGGTCTTTCGGCAGACGTATTCCCGGAGGGATGCGATGTGCACCGCGACGCGTCGACCTTGAAAGACACCTGTTGCAATCCGGACAAAGATTACGTAGTAGCAAGACTAGCAAGAGCCCTATGCGTTTGGCTTCGAATCGAAGTTAGCGAAGTGATTTGGAACGGTAATGCTACGGGAGTACAATGCGAAAAATATGGGATTACCAATACCAATTATTGAAAATCGTAGCTAGTACCTATAACATGCTGACCTATTTATAATTAATGGACTTTAGCGTGCGTTGCGTTAGCACTGCATTTCCACCAGTGTCAAGTAGTTTGTGGGTTGGTGTGTCTAGCATGGTTTCTCTACACGCGCGCGACGCGCCTTCGCTGCATACAAAATAACCTGTTCCCACGCTTTTCGGAGAGCGCAAGCCGCGCTTGCCGCGACTTGTACTATGGAAAAATTCCGAGTCGCGGGCGTGTAGAGAAATCATGCTAGACATGCAGGAAGAGATTGCGGATCGCGGTGCCTCGTGGCAGGCAAAAACACGAACCGCGCGAACACAACGCGAGACAAGTGCCCGTGTCAGAACCTGCAACGTGACTCCCAACATGCTGACCTACTATGGTGTATAGTGAACTGCATTCGTCAAATATTGCCGAGGAAAGGTGTACCTACAAGGTTGGAATTACAAGGGCGTAGTAGCTAGTGGACAGATATAATTATAATATAATAGGGATAGTTTACTGTCTGACAGTAATTCACCCCTGAGAATAGTTCCAGTTCCAGCTGGTACCTTATTGTTTTTATGGGGTGCTTAATAATTAGGCAGTGAGCACAGTTATATCCGTCCTTTCTTCTTCGACGTCATCAAAGCACCACCCACCCATACAGTGAAAGAAAAAAACTAAAGGTTGGAGAAGAATTTAAATGAATATTATAAGAATAAGACTTTCTTATACTGTGCCTATGTCATAAAAAAGCTTGCACCATATGAATGGATAATAATAGTACCTACCCATTATTATTTATTCAATGCTTGCACTTCTAATTATTTAATAGGTACCTTTGCATAGACTCAAGCTCATCACGAAACACTGAAAACTATTTAAAACGTTGTTGAATCAAGAAAAAATTTTGCGTAGTAATTCTTTCATAGTCTTAGATGAAGAATGATTTTCGAAGTACGGAAGGATGTTATGTTTATCGGGTTTTCCGAGAAGATCACGCGAGACGAAGCATCTCGGGCAGAGGTCACGTCGAACTCTGTTTTATGTTATTGCAGACTAATTTTAGAATTTGTTTAGTCGGCGAATGCTATTATTGGACTCGTAAACTTTTTGTAACAAGATTGATGCATGGTTTCATTGGATGGAATAGTTAGCAATTCTGACGTCATCTTTAATCTGATCTTTATGAATGAAAAGCTGGATTTTCTTAATGGATGGATTGGCGTTATGGATTAAAGATCAATTACTCTATAATCTTCACGTTCTGTTTTAGGTACGGACAGCGTTAGAGAAATCGAAATACAAGCGCTTATAAAATTAAGTTGGAGCGGTCAGGTTTCTTTGATGCTGACGGTACCTACCTACATAATATATCTAAACTTTGTCTAAACTATTATAAAACTGTACCAAATCACCATTTTTTGAATTTTTTGTCTGTCTGTTTGTTTGTTTGTTTGGGTGTTTGTTTGTTCGAGTATCACGCAAAAACTACTGAACCGATTTTGATGAAACTTTTTTTGTTTGTTATTATCTGTCTTAAAATCTGGTATATAATTTATGCGGACGAAGTCGCGGGTAAAAGCTCGTGTTTATCTAAAGATGCAATTTATTATAAACTATTTTAGAAATATTAGCCCATAAAAGGACTTGTAGGCAATGCAAAATTTCTGCTATTCCCAAAATTTATAAGCAATTATTCGCATTTCAAAGTATTTCGCAAAATATTAGTTAAAATGCGAAATAAAATTATCCACCTCAGAGCTATTCGCATGGCCTTCGAACTTTCATGGAACTTTAGATAGGCGAGACTTAACTTCAAACACTGTCTAGACTCGAGCTTAAACAAAAATTTACAAATTCATAATAAAGCCGTCTGTTAATTACATACGGCCGGGGTAAAGGTGAGACGTGAGGGGTGGGGACGTGGGACGTGGGGGGTGGGGAGGTGCACAGGAAGCAGTGTTGCCAATGCAAATTTTTAGGCGGCCGTGTACATTAGGTAAAAAAGTCGTGTTTATATGGAAAAAGACCAACGGTGGGCCGTGTCACTGCTTAAAAAAGGAAACACTTTTCAATATTAGCCAAATGGTGCTGTTTTAAGGTTTTTAACGTTAATTAAACGTTTGCAAATTTTATCTAATTGTGTGGAAAAAAAATTCAACTCATCTGTTTTTTGCTCACAGAGCAAGAAAGAGGAACAAAACCCAGCCAACATACCGTAGACAACTTAGTTACAATATTGGTACAGTACACAGTCGAACCATACACTTATTTATAACAGTCTAATACTCTAAAAGTGAATTTTTTATAAATAAATTAGTCAATTACCGTAGAATTTGCGAAAAGCCGTAGAATCTGCTACGGCCACAGGGTTGCAGCCGTAGGCCGTGGATTTTGTAATTTTTTGGACTGAAAGCCGTAGAACACGGTAATTGCCGTAGCATTGGCAACACTGACAGGAAGCGTGGCAGACAGCACACGCCGCAGACGCATAGCTAATGCGTGGCCCAGGCGTAGCGTAGGCGCCACCTGCGCCGGGTGGGCCCTGCGCCTGCCGGACCGAGGTCACCCCGACCTTTCACTGCCCACTTGTACAAACACTTACACTTTTCGGAAATTTAAACTGCCGTGCTTATCAAGACTGCTGTAACTTGTATTTTTTGGCAAAATTGTGCCACATTTACTTTTGAACTCTAAAAGGGTGGACTTTGCAGTCTTGCTTACGATTTCTACCTCTCGAATGAGATATTGCAATAAGAATCATAATGTATTACAGGGTCCTTCTTAATATGCTGACACTTTTTTAAGGGGATGATCAGACCATCAAACTGAACAACATGTCTCTATGGGACCAACATCGAAATCGATAAAATCTGCCGTCATTTGGCTCGAGTGGGTTTGCAGTTTTGTATGGACGAGCTGTTTTTTTTTTCGCGATTTCGATGTTGGTGCCATAGAGAAAGTTGCTCAGTTTGAGGATAATCCCCTTAAAAAAGTGTCAGCATATTAAAAAGTACCCTAATAGAGGCTTGTCACAAGGATTCTGAAAACATGCAGCTCAATCCTGCCAAAAAATTCTAACTTCACTGCCACCACCTTAAAGGTGATGTACTAGTTCCATTTATGATAATGAGATTACCTAAATCGTGTGTGGTTCTGGCTTTAAATAAGTAATTGACTTTTGCTACTTTAGAAAACTATATGTAGAAACCAATAAAACTGCAGAAACCAGCACAAAGAATCCGAATTCTAGGAAAACCAAACTGTTCATTAGTAAACCATATTCCGTATCCTTTCCATTCAGATTAGATTACAACACTTACAAGAATTCAACAAAAATGTTAGTCATTTAAAAGTGACTAACACAAAAATTATTCTGCGAAATCATTCGTCAGGAAAGGAGATCTACCAAGAATTACGATATACTATAAAATAAAATCGTTATCGTTTGGATCGATAATTCGGAAATGTCGGATTTTATCGTAAACCGTTTACAAACAGTCCAGTCCACCTTTCATGTAATCAGAAAACGATAGAGCGACAATTAAATAACTGCTTTTAACGTCGAATCACACTTGATCACATTAAAAACAATGTTTATGATCTGTCTGCAAGGTTTCCAGATTACAGAGGAAGAGGTAGGTACCTTCTAAATTAGGTACCTACTTCTTATCACAACAAGTCCTAAAACATTATTTTTTATTGCTGAATTTTGAAATGTTTCTTTTTGAAATGATACGTATAAAACTTTAGCATCTAAGCATATGCTAACGACTATATTTCTCGAGGAGGTAGTCAGAGATCTAAAAACTCAGAAAAGCTACGTTCCACGTTATAAAACATTTAAATAGTTACTTAGTAGGTAAGTACCTACCTACCTATAAGAAGAGTTTTGTAGCGCGCCTTGCAAGAGGCCAACAATGTTCAGAAGAGATGATGACAGGCTGATGATGATAAAGATGATAAGAATAATCGGTATTTCATCTCTCTAGGCAATTTCAAATAAAATCAGGCAAGTGCGAGTATGGCTACTCGCGCACCGAGGGTTCCGTACCACACCACCACACAACATTACCATAGTGTAAATAAAATAAGTGATGAAGCTCAGCGGTCGCGGCGGGTCTATGCCCACGCGGCGCGGCGGCGTGCGTGGTACGACGGATGACGGGCCGACCCTAACTCAATTGGCTGTTAGGGTACGCGCGCAGGCACCGTGGGCCGGGCCGCACTCCTCCCGGCCCCCGCACGATTGGCCTGCTGCGACCGCTGAGCTTCACCACTGTCAGTTCTTTACACTATGATATTACCATATAAAGCCATATAACAATTTTTTTTTAGCACTAGTCCGGCCCAGTGTGAGACTGCGCCCAACCAAGGCACACCAAGTTTGAAGCTTGTCGCCAAAATAACGCACATTCTGTGAAAATTTCAACTATTTAGCTCTTACGTTTCAAAAGACAGACGGACGGACGGACGGACAACGTAGGCTTATAGTAATAGGGTTTTCACCCTTTGGGTACAGAACCGTAAAAATAAATGATTTTGCAGAAGTCTAGTCTACTCCTTTTCCTGTGGATCCCTGCAGAGCTTAAAATCGATTGAAAGGGAGTGAGCTATTACTTACTTCACCAGACTGGCCCAGAGCGGCCAATGATTTTTTCCAATAATTATATGATCAAGGTTTCGTCTGATGATTTGATCATCATTTCCTTCTTACCTTGCTATCAATGAGGTAGGTATTAATTTATTATCATTAGGTACCAACTTGCACTCAGAATTCATCAAACAGGGCACTCTAAACAAAATTATTCTTCGTCAGAAAGTGATGAGATGAGGTATATTAGTTAATTATGAAAATGAAAAATGAAAATGGTAAATGAGAGTTCTCAAACCTGTGAACCTGGCGTGTTACTTCGTCCTTCAAACACAGAATGATAATCAACAGCCACTCAAATATATAAAGGGTCCTTCTTAATATGCTGACAATTTTTTAAGGGGATGATCGGACCATCAAACTGAACCACTTTCTCCATGGGACCAAAATCGAAATCGCGAAAAAAAACTGCTGTCCCATTCATTTAGCACGAGTAGGTTTGCAGATTCTGTATGGAAGAGCAGATTTTTATTTCGCTATTTTGATGTTGGTGCCATAGAGAAAGTAGTTCAGTTTGACGGTCTGATCATCCCCTTAAAAAAATATCAGCATATTAAGAAGGACCCTATAATTATGTGTAGGTAATATAATGTATCTCTAGCATCTACTATGCAATCTGTTTAGTATAAACAAAATTGTCAGAATTTCTGGCAAAACGATGAAATCTTTGAAAGTTCAGAGCATTGCAAATCAAGTGGACATTTTTAGCAAGGTGCGTGCGTGATCGCATTGGTATCGAAAGCCGTCCACGTTTCCGCCGCCATAATCACACGGTTGCACTATGAAAGTGCATATTGCAGTCTAGACTATGCTCGTAAGTACCTAGCCTACTAACTAGTGAACGCACGCGAACTCGTCTGAATTACATCCCGTTATTTTCTCACATCACGCGTCACTTTTTTCCTAAACGAGGAATCTTTTTCATTAATTATCTCTAATTGCTAATTGCCTACCTACAAGTACTTGATGTCCTCGTATATATTTTTCTTACAAATTGATTGATAATTATGCATTGAAACAGTTATTACAAAAGTATTTCGACATGTATGTCGTTAACTCAGTATTATTGTCACATTCGTGTTAATTCCACTGGTTTTATTTAATTAAATGTACTACGCGATTTCCTTTACGAGAAGTAATCGTGTCGACAAACTAGACAACTAACAATTTGAACTCATTTGCGTTTCCTTTGAGCGATTTATTTTAATTCGAATGCATCGCATTTGCAGAAATCGTGCAACAGAAAAGCGCATTTTATTGACAAGAAAATTATACGGTGGTGAACTGACGTATCTTTTACACCCAACGCTTGCGCAGGGACTCGAGAAAAGTTTTAGATCGATTTCGATTCGCTATTGTGAAAATCTCTAAGAGCAAGGAAATTCAAATTTCGGAAATGTATGACTCACATTCTCATGTTTTTTTAAATTGAAATTTTGATAACTTATCGAAGTACAGGAGTGCGATTTTTGAATCTCATACGTTGAACTCAAAAGTTGAAAATGTATGGAGATACGCATCTTTCTACTGCTGATTTGACTTTTGTTGAACTCAGCAGTTGTAAATGTCAAAATAACTATGGAGATATAAATCTTTCTACTGCTGATTGGACTTTCAAAAATCATACTTCAAGAGTGCTATTTTTGAATCTCATTCGCTCAGATCAGCAGTTGAAAATTTCAAAATTAATATGGAGATACGCATCTTTCTACTGCTGATTTGACATTCAAAAATCATACTTCACGTGTGCGATTTTGACATTTTCAACTGTTGAGCTCAGCGAATGAGTTTCAAAAATCGCACTCCAGGTTTGATGCAAGTTCTTGTTCAATTCTTTTCTAATTTAAAAGACATTCACAGAAGCGATTTTTGAGCGTAGGCGTTGCCGAAACGATATCATCTCGATAATATTACCGTGATATTGCTGAGATCATGGAGAAAAGATCAATCAGTAGCGCGGCTGAATCGCGGCGATAACGCTCAGTCAACGCGTCGTCAGTGATTCAGTAGCAACGTCGCGGCGTGCGTCGGTGTAGTTGCGACGTCGCTGCGGTGCAGTTTCCACATCGCCTATGATCTAAAATCGCTTGTGTGATAGGTCTCAATAAGGCGGCCAACCGTCTCGCATTCTGCGGGACCGTCCCGTAATAGCAGTTGTAATCCCGCATTGCAATAATTAGTAAAATAGCGCAAAACGTCTAATGCGTTCCGCATGTCCGGCATTCCTAGAGTATTTGTTTGCCAGGGACAAACGCACCTACAGAGAGAGTATTTTCCTTGATGAATGCCACATGGACATAGGAAAAATCTTCATAAAATCCTTAACCAAAACCCTGAATTAGTAAATAAATGCCACTCGTATGAGAAATTTGATGTTTAAAATAAATAATTTCTCCGTTTGTTTGTTTTCTCTTTAAAGTGCACCGACACGCCCTCAGTAGCTACTTCATTCATACAGACTGCCCTATCTATACAAATTTCCCTCATTGACTTTTTCTAATGTCGGCCGCGTTAGGTCTCAATGACTTCCTAGGCAAGTTTTCGCTTCGAAACCATGACGAACTAATCTTTTCTTAGTCTAAAGTTGGTGTTGTCAGTATCATTTACTAGTTCACATACGTTAGATTAATTATTACCCTTTGCAGTTAAATAGACAGGTTACTGTAATGTTCAGTTTCCTCAATTGAATGTGCATTATTTTAAACTACGCTGTTGCACAAACTATTCCAAGAAACTAAGAGTTTGTATTATTCAGAACGTTTTGCGACTTACTTTAGTTTGCACGCTTTTTCTATGCGTAATTGTGGACTGTTTAACCCTGTTCGTTACTTTGTATGAAACTAGTTCCAACCGCTCGCTTGTGCTACTACAAAAAAAGGTATATGTGCATTGTGCAGGGTCCAACTTAAAATGCTGACGGTTTTTAAGAGGATGATCACACCATCAAACTGTACAACTTTGTCTGTCCTCTGTCTGTCCTGTGTCTGGGTCCTGAGATCGAATCCTAGTTCGGTCATGGACGTTATACAACGTGTTAATGAATTAGCGCAAAACCTCATACACCCCAACTGATTTATAACAAAATAATTAGATTGCAACAATAATGTCATTATTTTGATAATTAATAAAGTTATTCGCATTTTAAGTTTTGAGGCAAATGATTTGTTATCATTTCAGCACTGAAAGAAAGCGCTAACGTACTCATGGATACATTTTTATAATCTTGTTTTGGTAGTAAGTAGGGTGAGTGTGCCCGTGCGGTGGTTTGTCATCGGGTTCAGTAAATTTGAAATTTTGCAAAATAATTATTTAATATTTTGAAAAAAATTACCTATGTTGAAACCATGATAATTCGATTCTGAACAAACTAATTTCTAGTTTTGCGTTAATTCATTAACACGTTGTATGTGTGTGCCGTTGTTGTATTATGGTTCCCATATTAAAAAGCCTAAGGCTTAATAATAATTTGGGATCATTACAATGTATGAGCGTTATTTATTTAATTATTATCCAACGATATCAATGTACTGTACCAGTACTAGATACGGTGTTCAGTAGGAACTGCATGTTACTCTGCAATGCGGTTGTGTTACCGCATTGATGTTAGTTTACTCTATGCTAATGGGAATGACAAACCAATCTGAATACCAATCTGTCATTTTTTTCAATATTAATTTTAATTTTATATTAATGTATTTAAATTAGTTATCACTATAAAAACCGCCTGAAAGTTGTTTTACGGGATACTTTTATTCGAATATAAGGTAAGTATGTAAAATTATAAGGATATGTAATTATTAATTTAAATTTTAGAAAATAGGTAAGTCTATGAATTTCCTCAAGATTGGGTAAGTCCATTACTTTTTGTCTCGTTTCGGCACCCAAAAAGCGACATTTAAGGAAAAGAGACGGGTATTAATGATCATAGATGAATCAAGAGACTTAAATCAGAGGGCACAAAATAGGCACAATACATGCACAATATCAAAGAGAATATAATCACTACGTCACAATATAATGAACTTAAGGCGGGTGCCAGACGAGGATTAAAATTGGAAATGACGCTAAGATCGTTCATACTTGAGATTATATTTTTATACTTGTTCATGGTAAAAAAATTAATGCGAAAACAATTATTTGATTTACCTTTTACCTCGAGATGAAAAAGATTTATTGACAGCTAAAGTCATCATCGCGACTTAGCGTTTTAAATTCTCATTGATCGCGACCGGGCACAGTGGATCCGTTCTGAAAAAAGACGAACTTAGGACCTGAAGTCGGAATTTCGTGCTGTTTTTTTTTTAAAGAAGAGATAATAACTATCCTAGTAACTTTTATTCTTTCAGTATAATCTATGGGATGCATGGTTTATGAGAAAAAAAAATTATACATTTTTTTGTATGGAGAAGAATACCTTTTATTTTATTTCTTGACTTGGTTCAATTCGGGACGGGATTGGCTTACGTTTTATGAAAGACCAAATAATACTGGACCCAAAAAAAAACTAGTGCAGTCACTTGCAGCGAAGCGAGAAATTAAGTGTCAAAAATTTCATTTTTTTTCGCATATTTTGCAAAGAGTGCACGTTTTTGCCAAACTTTTTGTATATTTTCGTGTACCTGCTGCTAAATTAAATATTTTAATGTCATTTTCAGGCAGAAATAATCAAGATGACAGGTACTTTTTTTTTACTTTGCTGATTTCATTTTTGTAATTAAAGAAAAGGGACTACTATCGGTCTTGACCGATAGAAGAGAAATTCCGACTTTAGGTCCTAAGTCCGTCTTTTTTCAGAACGGATCCACTGTGCCGGGTTGCGGTTAGCAACGAGATTTACATCTCCGTGGTCTCCTTACTATTTTTCTTTTCATTCGCATAGTATTATTTAATTTGTGTATAATTTTTAACTGATTATCTTAATATTTGTTTCGTAGTAATCTGTTCACAGTTCACACAATCAAAAGTTATGAGTAAGTATCTAATTCTGCACGTAAGTAGTAGAGGATGCCCAGATTAGGTATAAATACCCAACATAAATATGAACTGTCGCATCTGTCTTGGCCGGTGATGCTCTTTGACCAAATTATAGTAGTTTCTGTTTTATGTAAACTAGATGGCACTAATGTTCCCAAAGAGTTTTGGAACAACTTGTTTGTTTGAACGTGCTTGTCTATCGCTAGAGTTCATGTCTATGTTATTATCTATTGAAATCGCGATTAAAATCAGTTGTCCCATATATTTGGTTCGAGTAGGATTGCAGTTTTGTATGAAACAGCTGATTGTTTTTACGCTATTTCGGTGATTGTACCATAGGAGATAGTTGTTCAGTTTGATGGTATGATCATCTCATCTTCTTAAACCGTCAGCACATTAAGGACCATATTTAAAAATTTATCAGCATTAGTCCCTTAGGCCCTTAAGCTTAGGGCCTTTTGCAGTCATGCCGACCCGCATGCTGGCAGCGGTACGCATTTTGCGTACATAGCTGGCTACATCCGAAGTGTCAAAAGGTTATACTAAGTAAGCAATGTAAGCCGGAAACATCCCGCCCGCATGCGGATCCGTCTGACTGAAAAGAGACTTCTTCTTCTCCTTTTCATATTTCGTTTAAGTTTTAAATAAAATACGGAAGTTTAAGTATTAACAATAAGTCTCATTTTTAATTCATAACCGCACTTTCAGAATATCAACAATTAACAACCTTACAATCGTAAAACTATAAATTATAGTTACATTTAGTACAAACGGAACAGTATTTCATAAATAAATTGTTAAGCTCTCTATCTATAAACATTCGCTTATCAATGCAAAAGCGTTGAATTTGATTTCAGAAACTGAAATAATTTCTAAAAAATCTGTCTCTACGTTCGCGTTCCAATGCAGATGTAGAGCACAATTTTTTCATCGAGAAATAATATATCATTGATTTAAATCGAATCTGCACCTCTTGCGTTTCTTTCTGTCCTTAAGAGATAGATAAAATCATATGTAAACTGCAAATTATTCGGAATCTTCATCCATGGTGCTTTGGAATGCTTTAGCGGGTGGTTGGAGCATCTTGGTCCTCGTCGCCAGGCGAAGAGTAGCCGGTCCGAGAGTGTTGCGTACTTTGATGGTCGGAACCACAGGTGGCGCTGACGTGGAGCCAGGCGTTCCGAGACCAGCTTTACCTTCGTTGGTAACCATGGGAATCTGGAGCAGAAATAAAACATGGTAGGAAAAAAAAAAACATAATGGAATACATAGTACAGTACGTGAGTACTTAGAATAAGATTGGGTTTGGTTTCAAGTAAGCTTGGGTTATTGTCGGAGGCACGCGAATATAATATTACCTACCCCACTGCTCTGCATAAACTTTTTACAAATATTGTGAAACTATTACAACTGTTACAACTAATGTTATTTGCCGCGATCTTATCTACACATATGCTGAATCTTATTCTAAGTGCTCACAGACTGTACCTATATTTATAATTTTAAACTAAGGCTGAACTGTGTGCTGTTCTCATTTTATTTTAATGCCCGCGACTTCCACACTTACGACCCAATTTACACTGTATAGGATTATTTCAGTAAGTAAGAGCGATGATAGCCCATACGGAAGAGAGCTAGCGCCTCAATGCTGAGGCCGCGGTTCGATTCCTGGCCTGGACCACTAAGTTCTTCGGAATTTATGTACGGTTGTAATTATCATTTACTAGCTCGGCGGTGAAGGAAAACATCGTGAGGAAACCTGAATTCCCGAGAACGAAAAGAAAATACCATAATTTCGGAGGTATGCGTAAATATGGGTGAGCTTGGGGCGAACATAAAGGACTAGCGCTGGTCTCCGTGTTACAACGACCCTTGCTTGCAATAGCTCAACCACAAATAATCAATTTCAGTAAGTACTAGTACGAGACGGTCTAGAATAGGATGAATATGCAATTTTATGTTATTTCTTACTATTTTAAGCAGCTATTTTTGTCTCTGAATGAATAAATTGAAATCGAAATTCGGTATTTTTTATAAATTATGAAGTCAGGGAAACATAAAAAAAAAATCCATCATCATCATTTCAGCCGATAAATATACACTGCTAGGCATAGGCCTCCCCCAATGATCGCCACAATGATCGGTCTAGCGCTGCCCTCATCCAACGGGTGCCCACTACCTTCACCAGGTCGTCAGGCCCCCCACAAGGTGGACTGACTTACCCACGCTGCGTTTTCCGGTACGCGTACGGTACGCCGTCGCCCGCAACTCGAAACCTTTTCGTCCCCATCGGCCATGTGTTCTGCGAGCAATGTGCCCAGCCCATTGCCACTTTAGTTTGGCAATTCTTTGGGATATGTCAGCTATCCTGCTTCTCCTGCGAACCTCTTAATTTCTGTTTCGATCCGGCAGTGGAGAGACCATTGCAGGTATATGGTGTAAGACCATCGACTTTTCGAATCTTTAGAGCACAAGTTGTCTATTACAGCAAGGTAAAAGTGAGAATATCATTTCCAATGACCTTGAATTATTAGTAAAGTACGTTTCGATTATTATATTATCCAAACGATTGGTTGGCATTCATACATAGGTCTTTAAACTGTGCTAAACGTTTGATCGTGAGATACGAATTATTACAGTATTGTGTAGTGTAGGCAAATAAAACTGTCCATAAATGTATTTAGGATATAATTAGCCTAGATCAATTCCAGTAGAGGAGGTATTGAAGTGATGTAATGTTTAATCTCATGCATCGTATATAAATATATCAAAGAAATGAAATGATATTTGTATCAAATGAAAAAAAAAGTACAAAGTTTCAGAAGTATTGTTTGGTTGTTGTTTATTAATAAGTCATAGTTTTTACTTAAATCCTTCGAATGCTGAGTAATTATAAGCTTTGAGACAGACTACCGAAATGAAAATTGAAAACGGAATACTTATACACCCATATTTATTATTACTATAAATAACAAAAAATTAAAATCGAAATCAAAACTCAAAAAGTAAAAAATAATATTGCAGCTGATGAATTTTACGCACATCGTAAAATTAGCCTGTAAGATTCGAGACTGAGCTTGCAGTAATTTTTTGGCTAGAGTTGACACCGACACTAATAACACAGAATAGGTAATAGTATATAGTTCTACATACAGAACGGCCACTCCCCGCCCCCTCTGACTTCAGATACCTCACCCCCCCTCACACTGTCTGTGGTAACTTGAGGGAAGCCGAGCAAGGGAATGCAGTCAGGCGCGCGCACCCGTTGGATTTGACTACATAAAAAATATTTTATTTTTCACCTCACAGTAAAAATAAACGCTGGAAAATAACACTAAATTCTCATTCTCTATGATTCTTTAGCTTAAAAACTATTTTTAATAACAGAATGAACTATAAAAAGTAACAAAATGTATAATGTATTTCATACAATGCGTGTTAAGTCAACCCTACACATATGTCATACACAATTTTCGCAAAGTGCGCATGTGCGAACGTCATCATGTCAAATCTAAAACGTTGTTTGAAGTGCCGGACCTGTGCTAATAAAACAAATTGATATTCTTATGGATGCTAACGTAAAATTCATCACCTGCAATTTAGGCTGCAATATTATTTTTTACATTTTGAGATCTGAAGTCGGTTTTAATTTTTTGTTAAAAAAATTTATTTCATAATTTTTTGTGGTGAAAACGTGTGGTGAAATACATTAGTTGGATTCTGATATCAGCACACACAAAGGGTAACATCGATACGAAGCAAACGTTTCAATCGCCGATGATTTGCTGTCAACTTTTGAGGAGTTCTATTGTGTAGCTCCGTAATGCGTCACCAGATCTTCACCGAATTAAAATGGGACCACCTCGGGATTATACCCTTTCCAATAAAAAAAGAATTATCAAAATCGGACTTCTCTGTAGAAAGTTATGCGTGATCATACATTAAAAAAATATATATATACGCGTCGAATTGAGAACCTCCTCCGTTTTTTGTTTTTGTATTCGTCGGTTAAAAAACGGTGTATTCAGACAATGAAACTAAACTACCTTCCCTCAACAGTCGAAAAACCGAAAGACCACAATTAACCACAATATAGCAACAACAACAACAACCACAAATAAGATCCACATATTTTACCGTTCTTTGACGTATGTTCCATTGGGAACTTAGACTAATTATATCCGGACCGGCCTTGCGGTAGCATTTCCCCTCTGCCACGGTATTAGATCAATTAATCTTGCGCATTTGCAGCCAATTTTATACCTTATCACTAAACGAGACACCCTATAATAGCGAAACAATATTGTTGAACTTAGATCGTTTGGGGTTTACACAAGACTACTTTTCATGATTTTGAACATTCAAAATTAGAATCTAAAGTCATAGGGAATAAAATCCAAAGTTGCGGATAACATGATACCTCGCCCCCCGCAAAAAGTGGCAGAAAGTTTGTTAGTAGAATGACACGTGGTTACGCGTCCCGATATAATTAGTCTAAGTTTGGGAAAGATGTTTAGTTTCATAATGTGAAATTCATTCATTCAATCACCCATAAACTTTTTTCTTGTAATTATAAAATAGTTGTGTAGAGATGTCTTCTTATCGTGTGGGCAGAGCCCTGGTGTCAGAGTTTTTTTAGACCGCCTTACGGCCTCTGACGTGGTTTTTATGTAACGACTACTACCACTAGAGATAGTAGCCGGGACCAACGGCTTAACGTGCCATCCGAAGCACGGAATCATTTTTCTTTTTAGACAATCATGTGATTCAGCCTGCAATGTCCTAACCAACTGGGGAAAAACGCACAAAGTGACATATCACTAGGTGTCCCCCGTGGGAATCGAACCCACGACCTCCGTGTCGAGAGCCAATGCTCTTAACCATTAGACCACGGAGGTAGCTGTAGGAGGCAGGTGTAGAGATGTGATTACAATAGACAAGTTGTAAATTGAATGGTATTTTTAATTAAGTTTGACTAGTAAAGGTACTAAGTCACTGACCATTCAATGGAAAACAATTGTATTCTATAACAAAATCAACCAGCTACAAAAGGTTGCAGACGAATCAAAAATTACAACCTGATAGAAAAAAAAACACATCGAACCACTAGACCATAAACGATTGATAGGTATACGCATCAATTAGATTTAACGACAGACAAGAGACGCGGACAGACAATGTGTTATTAGAGATTCATTATTAGTGTTGCGGATCGATAGCCGACAATCGATAGTATAGCGATTTTCTATCGATAGCTGACGATGGTAATACGATCGATTTTTTCGAACTATCGATAGTTCAAAACAATCGATAGTATCAATAGTATTGTTCTTCAGAAAATCGATACTATCGGTACTATCGATAGTATCGGTACTATCGACAGTATTACACTCCGCGATAGTATTGTCATCGATCCGAGTTATAGATACTATCGATAGGCCTATCGATAGTGTGGTTGTTTGTTATTCAGCAATTCGATAGTGTCGATCCTCTCGATAGTATTGATACTATCGATAGTATTGTCACGATCCGAGCTATCGGTAGAGTACCGATAGGCCTATTAGTATAAGCGATAGACGTACTTATGGTTATCATCAGCTGCAAGACTCATTCAGTGTTCATATGATAAAGAGCATCTCTGTGATGGGGATGGACCAGGGCCTCAATCGCCCTAAGTTTGAACGATACTACTAAAACAAAACCACAACCAAAAACGTTACGTTATGCACAATTCGTATCGCGCAAATTATATTAACGGTAACGATTTAGCTTTATTTTGGAAGATACGTTGACGTTACGTTTGATGTCCGTTCGATCGAATTTTCTGTATTGTGCGATTTAACCGTTTAGAAAAAATATCGCGATAGCTTTTTTACTTCAGCTAAACCAAATCTAAACCAAAACTAAACCAAAACCAAACCAAAACCGTATAAAATGCGCAATTGAGGCCCAGGTCTGCCTGCATAACTCCAGTCGGTTTAGGAGTTACAGCCTAAAAGTCTGGTATAACCGACTGGAGTTATGCAGGCAGACCTGATCCATCCCCATTACAGAGATGCTCTTCGCCCTATGAATACTAAATCAGCCTAACAGCTAATGATAAGAAAAAGTACGTCTATCTCTCGTAATATATCGATAGTGTGGCCGTTTTTAGAGGAAAACCATCGATTGTAAAAGTATAGATAGTTCGGCAACACTGTTTATTGTCTAGCCGGGTGAACATCCGAGCTGGTCGGACGGAAGTACAGATTTCCTGTGCCTTAGCCGGCGCGGCGGGACTATTTGCACTGGGATTCTCTATGTAAATGTCAATCATAACGATTTATTGTCTGTCTGTATATTGTAAAAATAACTTTTTTTTTCTGGGGTATGTCCAGTAGGCCTCGCATGCCACCCCCGAGAAAACGATAAAAATCGAGATGTGCCTCCATCTTTATTATTTTACGTATGCCAGAAAGAGCGCGCATGTCGTTTTTCTCGTTTAAACGCTTTGTCTTTGTCGTGGGTGGCATGCTAGCCGTGCAGAAGAGTTTGGTGTCGAATACAGGGTGTAACAAAATACCCTAATGCTTAATATTAAAAGGGGTAGTTTTAGAGTTAGACTATCAAACTGAACAACCTACACTACCTTTAGAGAATAAATAAAATAAATCTGCTATTTCATATAAAACTTCAGTACCTACCGACCGACTCGACTCAAATATATGGGACAGCAGATTTTAACATACAGGGTGTAACAAAACACCCTGGTAATACTTAAGGGGGTGCTTCTGACCATCAATTTAGGTTAAGTTAGTTTTATCTATCTATCTATCTATCTATCTCTATCTATCTATAACGTCACGCCTCTTTCCCAGTGGGGTAGGCAGAGACCAGGGCGCGCCACTTACTACGATCTTTACATACCTCTTTTGCCTCATGCACATCTATACATCTCTTCATACATGCCCGTCGGTTTCGAGTACTCCGCACCTCCCCTTTTTGTAGGACGCAACTGATTTGATCAGCATACGTCCTACGAGGGCGCCCTCTGCCGACACTTCCACTCACATTAGCAACATATATCTCTTTCGTACATCTGCTATCACTCATCCTTTCCACATGACCAAACCAACGAAGCATACCTTTCTCTATTCTTGTCACAACATCTTCTTTCAATTTACATCGATCTCTTATTACACAATTTCTCACTCTATCTCTCATCGTGACACCACACATACTTCGCAAGGAACGCATTTCAACAGCATTAATTTTACTTGCATGCTTCTTCTGCCATACCCAGCACTAACTGCCATACATAAGTGTAGGCACCAACACACCATTGTGTATAGCAAGTCGTGCCTTTTTGGACACTACTTGGCTAGCCACAATAGTATGCAGAGCACCGTTTACTTTGTTTCCCGCTGTTACTCGCCTATGCATATCACCCTCACATTTCCCATCTCTAGTAAACATGCATCCTAAATATACAAACTCATTCACTTGTTGCACTTTTTCGTTCCCAATCATTAAACAACAATCAGTCACACATTCAACCCTCTCCATTACCATTACTTTAGTTTTATTCACATTCACTTTCATTCCTTTCTTCTTTAATGCTGTATTCATGAGAGTTACCATGTCTTGTAGCTCTCCCGCTGACGATGCAAGTATCACTTGATCATCAGCGTACAGGAGGCACTTGACTAGTAACTCTCCCATTCTTAAACCATTTTCGCATTCTTTTAGATCAGTCAGACAGCTATCCATATACAGGTTAAAAAGCCAAGGGGACGCAACACAACCCTGTCTAACTCCACTGGTGATGTTAAACCATTTTGAGTGCGCCCCGTTGACCCTGACACAGGCACTAGAACCCTCGTATAATGATTTTAGTGCCTGCACCAAGTGATCGTCACCACCGTATATAGATAGCGTAGACCACAATTCTTCCCTCCACACTCGATCATACGCCTTTTCCAGGTCCACGAAGGCACAGTATACCTTCGCGTGCTTTGCCAGGTATTTTTCGGCTATGCACCTTAGGGAAAAGATTTGGTCCATACATCCCATTCCCTTTCGAAATCCTGCCTGCACATCCCAAATTTTTTCTTCACTAACATCTATCACTCTTTCAATCAATACCTTAGCATACAATTTGCCAACAACACTCAAAAGACTAATGCCGCGGTGGTTTTTGCACTCTTGCTTTGAGCCCTTTCCCTTTTAAACAGGAACGATAACGGCCTTGCACCAGTCTCCAGGAACGTGACCGCTTCGCCAGCATTTATTAAAGATTTGGCAAAGCAAACTTGCCACCACCATGCCACCGCTCTTCAGCATTTCGACAAACACTCCATCATACCCCGCACTCTTTCCTAATTTCATTCTTTTCATCGCTTTCATAATCTCATCCAAAGTTATCTGGCTGTTATCATTCTCATCTATCACCAAATTCTCCGACCCCATCCATCTACTAGACGCCTGGGGCGGGTTATTATCACCACAAGTTAGTTTTAAGTTCTCTTTATTTTATATTTTGTAATAAATCTCTGCATAACCAATATCGACTTTTATCACATTTTTTGTGGGTAAAGGGCTTTCTGAGTAGAGCCCTCAAAAGTCTAACTGTTGCGAAATAGGGGTTTCCCTTAGCATCACCCAATACTCTTACTTTCTTCCCTTTAATACCAACACTCAAGCCTATAGTTGGTTACTGATAAGTAACAATTTAAAATTGTACGCTAAGATACACTACTTAAATGTGTACGGAATTATCTTTGAAAGGTAAACGAAGCCACAGGCATTTCCTATACTAGTATACAATGGGGGCCAATGACATAGATCACAACAACTCCACATTTGGATTCTTCAATGCCACCTAGAAAGAAAATGGCTAGACAATTTTTTTGACAATACGTGCCAGTTGGTTAACAATTTTGTTATGAGTAATGCAAAAGGAAACCAACTAGATTCGATATGGAATGGACGGAGAACGAATGCATGGCACCTTCGGTGACACGTACCTGTTCAAACAAACAACAACACACACATAAACGAATTTGACGACCCGGTTGGTGTAATGGTTGCCACACCGGACTGCCAAACCAGGGTCCTGGGTTCGAGTCCCGGTTCGGTCATAGATGTTATATGTTTGTGCCGTTGTTGTATGATTCCCATAACAATGTGGGGTGGTTGGGGATCTACCTCCTAGCGGTCCTCCCCGGGCAACGGCATCACAAGCTACCAAGTTTGTGGTGTCGGCTGAACGATCCCCCACAGCGGTGTGGTAGGCTCTGCAAGGAGCCGCCTGGCTCGCGACCACCCTCCTGCCGGATTCTGGCGCCAAACAGCTTGCTGCGTTCCGTCAGTGTGCAGGAGTGCCAGTGCCATTCTGGGTAAGCTCGCTACATCTTCGACCCCATCTTTGTCCTGTGGACTAGATTGAGGTCAAGAGCAAACACATCGAAAGAAAAAAAAAAAAAAGCTCTTAGGTTTACTTGGGTTCATTACAATGTATGTGGCCGTGAGCGTTATTTATTTATTATTTTAAACATTTCTTTTGATATTAAAACTGATCATATTTTTGTCATGTTACAATAAGAAAGGAGATCTCCCATTGCCACTCAAATGCAAGCTCATGAACGAACATGTGTATGCTTCAGATTCTCACCTATGGCGCTCAAACATGGTGTTTGACGAAGAAGTCAAGCTTCAAGGTTTGTCTATGGAGTGCAGCATCCTTGCGGCTTAAAACTAATCGACCGGGTCAGAAATCATCATTCGCTCCAGAATCAAAGTCACAGACATCGGCACCACCGCTGCAATTCTAAAGTAGGATTTGGCTGGGTATTCCGCTTACCAGATGACCCTATGGGCCAAAATGACCACCAAATTGGTCCTTAGCAAAACAAAATCGGCCTAGAAGACGGTGTAGGCAGACCTAGAAGAAGGTGGCGGAATAAAATCGATAGCTTCTCAAAGAGAACGGAGAGAGGCCTCTGCCCAACAATAGGACAACAACGACGGCTGATATAATAATATTTTAAGAAATTAGTCTTGGTGTTAATAAAATTTTAAAACAGACATCTTAATTTACAAATAATTCTCGAGATACAGACCCACCGCGGTCACGGTCGAGCCAACAAAGAAATAATTTAAAAAATAAAGACACATTGAACGTTTAAAAGCGTTTGCCAACAATCTTAATATGGGCATTAAAGACAATTACATCGGTTGGATGCGGGTCGTAACGCAGCGGTGCATGAGCGGCGCGGTCGGGTCGGCGCGGCGCGGCGCGGGCGCAGCGGATCAACCGATGCAGTTTAGATAGCTGCCGCAGACGATGCGTTTGCACCGAGCCATGATGGACACATTAATGATAATGGATACGTTATTTTAAAACTACGTTATTAACTAAGTATTAAAATTCTTAACTTTAGGAAGATTTAGGTAGTTTATGACGAAAAAGGCAGCCCGTTGATGTCTTTTATATGGAGGTTATTTAGGGTTCCGTTAAAAGTGTACGTGCTCACTTTTGGTTCTGTTCCACAAATGTAATATTAACAATAAATACCCATGCATGAATATTACAGTTGTGGAACAGAATAATACAGGGTTAATTTTATATCACTGCGGATAACTTCAGCATGTATTCTACTCATCAAACTGAACAACTTTCACTATGGAGCCACCTTCGAAATCGCGAAAAAAAAATCAGCTGTCCCATACATTTGAGTCGAGTCGGTACTGCAGTTTTGTATGGGACAGCTGTTTTTTTCATTCGCGATTTCGAAGGTGGCTCCATATTGAAAGTTGTTCAGTTTGATGAGTAGAATACATGCTGAAGTTATCCCCAGTGATATAAAATTAACCCTGTATACAAGATTTATTCTAAACATCAGCCCAGATCTTTTAGGAATACGTATAATTTAAGAGTTAACTATTAGCTGTCTAAATTTTCCTGATTAACCTACGAATAATATAATTCGTAGTGTTTAACACAAAAAAACGTAAAGTTTAAGACGATCATACTAAAAGAACAAAGAAGGAAATTGCAAACGACAAAAGTGTTTTTTTTTTTGTAGCGCGCTTATTGAGCGCTTTAGGCGTTTTGAGAGGCCTATGTTCAGTAGTGGATGGTGACATGCTGACTCATGCTGATGATGAGTATATGGGTTTCAAGATGACTCTACTGGGTTTTGAGCAATCGTGATTTAGCGGATTCTAACATAGTATCAAAACAATAATAATAAAGGCATAAACAAAGTTTTGCAATGTTCAGATTGATTTTGAGAATGAAAGGCGAAAGGTATAGCAGCCACTACACTCACGAGAGAACTTCTTGGCGAGAATTCTCAGCAAAAACTTCAATGAAAAATTGCTACGGCTCACGACACCACCGCGAGAACAATGAAGCGTGAGCACACTCTCATTCTCGGCATTTCTCGTCTGTTCTCAGCGAGAATTTAGTGCCTGCATATTGCCAACAACTGTTATTCTGCCATAGCCTTATCAAGAGAAAAGGGACATCTACCTACGCTTCTATACTCTCAGGTTCCAGCAATGACGAGTTGACGAGACTCCGACGATATACACTTTAGATACGCTCTGATGTATGCAGCGCAATTTAAATTAGACATTGTGGGAATACTTATTCTACTGCGATGATATCTGTAGGCACGTCCGTCATCAAGGCTCTTGCATCAAATGCGCTGGCTTGAGATATCCATCTACGTCGCCTACACAATCGTGGACACAACAGCTTTTAATTTTTTTTAAATAGGTACGTTAATATTTAGTATCCTCATTCCCTTATAAGATGTCTACAGGAATATGTTGGATTGTTTTATATGTGGGAAGTTGGTTCAAAGGTACGAGACGCAGAATAACTTTGCTGCCGAGCCAAACACACAACTTTTCACCTCACTACAGCGAGGAAAATTTCAATGCGCCAACCTCATTTTTAGAATAATCGCACTGGCTAGTACGAAAATAGCATGAAATAACTTTTTAAGGGGATGTACCTACAGGCCATCAAATTGATTATCTTTCTCTATGGGACAAACATCGAAATCGCGAAAAAGAAATCTGCTGTCCTATTCATTTGGATAGACTAGGGTTTGTAGTTTTCTATGGGAGAGCTGATATTCTTTTTTTGCGATTTCGATGTGGGTGCCATATAGAAAGTAGTTCAGTTTGACGGTCTGATCATCCCTTTAAAAGGGTGTTAGCATATTAAGAAGGACCCTATGTGGTAATGTACTGGTACTTTGTCACAATTTAGACTGAAGTTTAAAAAGGCTGAACATAAACCAATGTATCCAACATTTCACAGTATTCCTTTGGATTTTGAAAATCATTACATTTCTAGGCATATCCGTATATAGATTTGTAAAGTCGTTGGCACGTAATAGACCTAACACTTGCTAAAGTCCAGCGTACATAACAGACCATGTATAGAAGATGCAATCCGTTGTCAAGCCAGTAACTATGTGCATAAATCATACAGCTGACATACAAATGATGTGTCCGTCCGACTTGTTTGAATGAAAGATGGCGTGATTTCGTAATCATAGTCTGTAGCTAATGCAAGTGATGGCCAAACGGTCGATCGAGAGCTTTAAGTCTAGTCGAATGTAGCCATATTTTCTGCCATCTAAGTATTCTACAGGTATTCTAAACTACAGAAAAAGTTTCACTTCTTTTGGCGCGTTAGGAAAAAAAGATCAGTGCACATTTTTTCAGCATGTGATGGAAGTTGTGCGCGCCGATCGAACACACCATTAAGTTTTTAATGAGATTTATTTTATAAAGCATGAATAAAAAATTAAATTCTTATACGTGCGTACATAAGTACGACACACTTTGTTTTTCTAAATCATTAATCAATCAATATACTTTACCAGCTTTATCTATATCCTCATAGCCGGAGAAGGATGTCTAATTTCTTAATTATTGAATAATTTCTATAACATTGCTATATGTGAATCCCGCATACTAAGAATTATCAAAACGAAAATTATCTACACAACTATTTATTTAGGATATATTCAGATGACAATTTTACACTATGTAATGCAATATTGTATTTTAATTGTACTTTGTACATTTTGTTTTCTTTAAAAGATGTGTGTTGTAGAGTTTCTGGCCGCATCTTCTCTCAACGGAACACCTTCCGACGCGGTGGTAGAGTCAAAAGAGTCAATGACGTCACAAAGCTATCTATATGATATTATTTTGAATAAAAAATTTTGAATTTTTGAATTTTGATGAAACTTTCCCTCAGGAACATCGGTCGAAAAACTAGATATTTTTTTTACTTTCCATAGAAAATCGATCGGCTGATGATCCGCTCTTTTGTAGGGACTCGAATCAGGTAACCGATATTCTGATAAAAATTACGTAATGGTTTGTTTTGTTAACAACAACTTGCAGCATATAGTATTAGGAATGGAATTACCGTGGAATACAAAAAGCTTTAGTAAAATGGACGTATTTATTTATACCAGATAATCTTTTGCGTACCCAGAAGATAACATGTTATCACGAATAGATTTGTTACAATTTTTACGACTTCAGTAAAAAGCTTGAAAAATTTTATAATGATACGGCTTTACTCAATAAGCTGATAAAATTAAACTGCTAAATTAAGTGATACATAACTCGAAAAAAGTTCTTTATTAGAAATACATAAAGTTTTGCATATTATGATATTTTACAGTTTTCTGTAACTTATATACACTGAAAAAAATTATCAAACAAACTAGTGTTAAATATAATCAAAGTTTAGTGATTTCCAAACTGTTTGTAGCATATAAAAAAACTTTCGGCTATAAATAACAACACGTTTTGCTATTTATAACCAAATGTGTTTGTGTGTGTGTGTGTTTATTATGTGCTACAAAACAGTTTGGAAGTCACTAAAGTTTGGTTATATTTAAAACTAGTTTGGTTGATCATTTTTTTCAGTGTACTGTGTCTAACAACGCGAAATAAATGTCCACATCACAGATTCCTCTAAAACCTTGCAAGAAAACATGCAAAGCAGAAAAGTACCGCAATATAACGTAGGTAAACCAAACGAGTCAGCACAATGATTAGCAGTTTATAGCTTCAAACAGAAAGGCGAGGTTTGCGTGCAGTATCCACATCTGCATACGAATTGCACTTCGTCTAGTTATGTCGGTTTATGGCCGCTGCACTCGCTTGCACAAATGTGCATGCACTCGATGACTGACATGCTAATGTTCTGCAGCTCTTACTGATTGTTGTGACGGTGCTACTAAATTCACAGTTCAAGTGTTTTATGCATTTTGGTGTCGGTTTTTAAGCTCCAAAAAACTGTACAATGTTATAAATAAATAACGCTCACAGGCATAAACATTGTTATGATCCTAAGTAAGCACTACAGGCTTTTTGTTATGGAAATCATACAACAACGTCACGAACATATAACATCCATGACCGAACCGGAATTCGAACCCAGGACCCTGGTTTGGCAGTCCGGTGTGGTAACCATTACACCAACCGGGTCGTCGAGTAATGATACTGACAAAACACAATCACAGACATCCATATTATAAGATCCAGGTATAAGCATAAATTAGGTACCTAATTAAAATATCGTTCCTATTTCACTGCAGTCCATGTTACGCAATTTCGTAGTCTTCAGTATTTAGATTGCGTAAATATCGACTTCGATTTCCATGGTTAAACACTTAGATTTTTTCGTGAAATTAATATTGCCCCCATAATGACAACTCTTATTCCGTTTAAACAGTACAAGCCTGCCTATTTTCAGGGGTGCCTGAAAATGTTTATAGTGCTCCAAAAATTTCCCTATGTCATATTACCTTAGTGTCATATTGGCCTCGATTCGGAGTGTACCACGACTAAACTAAACTAAATGTATTCCTGTCACTTTCTAAAATAATATTAAGAAAAGAGACAGAAAACCAACAGCTGACTTTAGTGCTGTCAAAGTGACGTTACATGCGCATAATAAGATGCCATCATAATGTACGCCATCTTATTTAAGTCGTTTTTGGGCGTTTAACGTCACTTTGACAGCACTAAAGTCAGCTGTTGGTTTTCTGTCTCTTTTCTTAATCTTATTTTAGAAAGTGACAGGAATACATTTAGTTTAGTTTAGTCGTGGTACACTCCGAATCGAGGCCATTGCTGTTGACTCAGACGCTTCTAGCACTCAAAGTCAGTTCCACATAGGAGCATATCATAAAATAAAGGACAAATTTTATTTCACTAATCCAAAAATCTTTACTCGTTATCGTAAAAATAAGTGAACAGTAAAAAGCTAGATAAAACCAAAACGATCCTTGTCCGTCCATTTACGCCGTGTAATTCTGTGTTTACACATTCAAACCAGGGATATGGTATCGATAAAGACAACCGTAAATATTCCGTTTAAGTGGGCTGGGCCTACATTTTGCTCATTTCAACCGATTGACATTATAGTTCATTCTACACAAGAATTCTTCTGTCAGAACTCTTACACCAGCGATATATGCATGAAAATACGTTGATTTGGAAGACTTGGATGTGGAACGAATCGTACAGCCGTACCAGCTTAAGTGTGCTAAAGATCTTCTGAACGAGCAACAACCAAGTAGTTCGCATTTTAAAATCGCAAAATACTTTCGTATTAAAATTGTAAATGGAATAATGTTTTACGATAGTTTATTAATGTTATTTGAAAGGAGAGTTTATAAAACTGACAAAATAGAAGCTGAAAATAAGTGGACTGACCGATGCAATAGTATTATATTACTTTACAAAGACTATGGCCACGATGCAGGATAACATTCTCAAAACCCGATAATTTAAAAACCGTAAAAAAATTTAAATTGGTAATAAAAGCCAGGGATGCTATTTTTGAAACTCACATGAAAACGAAGGTGGTTAAAATGACAAAGTCTACGGTTTTTAACATTTTCGTATACGAATAAGACTGTGTCAAATTCAAAAATAGCACCCAGAATCAAGACACTAAATATTCCTAAAGGTGGATCAATATAAATGCAGTAAAATTTACCCAAAAAGTGCATCGACCCTGAAATAAAATGCATCTGTAGAATGATGAAATAATTAAACACTGTGCAGTGTGCAAGCTGGTTGGTTTACATTAGGGTCTTCAATTCAACCTAGATTTTAAATATCATATAGAAGATTGTATTGGTACCTAAATAGATTTTAAGGATGCCAAAGATGTTTTTTAAGACCGTGATGGGATATTTATTGTAATGGTTTCAACCTATTTAAGATTAGTAATATTCTGTAATAATAGTTACTACAAACAATGTATACCTACAACCATTTGAACTATGGCTAAAGAAGCATAAAAACCTAACCATTTTTAGTATAATAAGATCATTGAATAGCAACCCAAAAGAGTCTAATCAAAACAATAAAATTAAACTCAAAAATCCAACGTGATCAGGCTAAACACAAGCAAAAAATTTATTTATAATAATGTTATGTGCTATTACGAAAAAAGTTATGAAATTGCGTTTACATTCATTTAGTATTCGATAATTTTGATCTCGCTCCTTAACTAGAAAGAAATTGTATTATCCGGTACATTTTCGACGAAGTATTCAATTAGGTGACATAGAGTCTGTCGTAAGTAAGATTGGTAGCCCTGTGCACTGAGCGCAGCGGGTGTGGTCAGTGGGTCTGAGCGCGCGTTCGGGCAATTTTGCATTGTGTCTGGCATGGCAAGAGGCGAGCCGCTAGCCGCTCCGAAACCGGGCACCCACGGCACCCGCCCTCCGCCTGCCCCCGTCTGCCGCCAGCCCTGCCCTGCCCTGCCACGTCAATGTTCACTTCAACACTAACCTTATTTTACTGTACACATGGGGATCCGGGTTCGAATCCGCACGGGCGACACGCCATGTACCAATGATTTCCTTGACCAGAATGTTCCTTGTTTGAGACTACGGAACCCTAAAAACCGTCAGCATATTATCAATCAATCAAATCATTTATTGTGTATGGTATTCAGGTACATTAAGACCATTATACGTCGCGTATGAAGCCATTCTAAGTACCATATACAGGGTCCTTCTTAATATGCTGCCACTTTTTTAAGATGATCAGACCATGAAACTGAACAACTTTCTCTATGGGACCAAGATCGAAATCGCGAAAAAAAAATCTGCTGTCCCATTCATTTGGTTCGAATAGGTTTGCAGTTTTGTATGGACGAGCAGTTTTTTTTGCGATTTCGATGTTGGTGCCATAGAGAAAGTTGTTCAGTTTGATGGTCTGATCAACCCCTTAAAAAAGTGTCAGCGTATTAAGAAGGACCCTATATTCTAACGAATTTCCAGACATACAACTAGGTAATTCATAATCCTGGCCAAGGCACAAATGGATCAACAGCAATATAAATCAACATAATAGAGAGATCGACCGCACTGACCACAAAATATCACTGACTGAGAAGCGTTCACGGTACATTACACAGTATCACTTACATCCCACCTAAGTGTCAATGACAATATGAAACAACATTTTAGCTGAAGAATATTACAGATAGGTAAGGAAAGGTAATGTAATTGATTAGGTAGATAGGTAGATTATAGGTAGATTAGGTATATAGTAGATAGATAGGTAGATTATGTAGATAGGTAAGTAAAGGTAAGGTAATGCAAAGACAGCCCGGTAGCACAGTCGGTAGTGAACCTGCCTGCTGTGCCGAGGGTCGCGGGTTCGAATCCCGTAAGGGACAAATATTTGTATGATGAATATGAATATTTGTACCCGAGTCATGGATGTTTGTATCTATATATATATTCTATATCGTTGTCTAGTCATCGTAATACAAGTCCAGGCTAGATTCTGGTACTTTAAATGTGGCTAGATAATTTGTGTGACATTGTCCAAGATATTTATTTATTTATTTATTATTTATTATTTAGTTTAAAATACATAACGTTGTATTGTCAGCCTGTCGCCTATAATTTGGAACACGTTGACTTTTACAAAAACCGGTCAAGTGTGAGTCGGGCTAATCGCGCACCGAGGGTTCCGTACCACACCACCACAGAGCACAACATTATTAACTTAGAAAATAAAACTTTTTTTGTCCGGGACCTTTAGCGAAAGACCGACTTACACTTGGCCGGTTTTTGGCATTTGTTGTTATTCTGTAGAGTTTGCTCTATAATCAAACTAAGTTTGACGCTTGTATGTATTACCGTTTTTACGATAGAGCGTGAAGAAAAAACGTTGATAAAAACTAGTTTCTTGTCGAGAACCCCCCTTAATTTTTAACTTTTGGACATTTTTATTATTTGTTAAATCCGCCGTAATAACGCATAATCTGAGAAAATTTAAACTATCTAGCTATTATGGTTCAAAAGTTACAGCCCTAAATAGGTAGGACAGACGGACGGACGGACGGACAACGTAGGCTTAGTAATAGGGTCCCGTTTTCATCCTTTGGGTACGGAACCCTAAAAACTATACGACGACGATACGCAGCTGTTCAACTGCAATTCTATGTTATTTTTCTTTTAGTCTCAGATCAGAGTGATAAAGGGAAATGCCCAATCAAAACTGATAAATTTGAATTAGAATTTTACAAGAAACTAGCGACACTACGACACCCGGCTTCGCACGGGTGCAATGCTGATATAACCTTCCTCTTGAATCACTCTATCTTATGTAAAAAAAACCGCATCAAAATCCGTTGCGTAGTTTTAAAGATCTAAGCATGCTTAGGGACAGACAGACAGCGGGAAGCGACTTTGTTTTATACTATGTAGTGATGCTACAATAGAAAAGGATAATTTCCATTTCCTTGGGTGGGAAGTATGATATTTCTCCTATTTTGTGTATAATTTTAGCTATCATACTGTTTATTGTGAAACGATTGGAAAGGAATACATTTCGTTACGTGGGCAATGTCTTTTCACATGGGTGTACAAGTACGAAAAGTCAGTATATTTTAACGGTAATCTAGCAAAGTACCGTCACAGATATCAGTATCAAAATTGTGTGAGCAAAATATTTTTTGAAGTGAAAACTTCTTTAGCGGCGTTGTGCACTTTTTGGTATGGGTAAAAAATTTTCAACTCGCGTCAGAACCGTGACGTCACGTGACCTGGGCCTCAATTGCGCAATTTTATACGGTTTTGGTTTGGTTTTGGTTTAGTTTTGGTTTAGATTTGGTTTAGCTGAAGTAAAAAAGCTATCGCGATATTTTTTTCTGAACGGTTAAATCGCACAATACAGAAAATTCGATCGAACGGACATCAAACGTTACGCCAACGTATCTTCCGAAATAAAGCTAAATCGTTACCGTTAATATAATTTGCGCGATACCAATTGTGCATAACGTAACGTTTTTGGTTGTGGTTTTGTTTTGGTAGTATCGTTCAAACTTCGGGCGATTGAGGCCCTGATCGAAAATTCGTAAGACGTAAATTCGTAAGACGTAAATTCGTAAGACGTAAATTCGTAAGACGTAAATTCGTAAGACGTAAATTCGTCAAGACAAGAAAAGGACAAGTGCGTAGCACCCTCAATCGACGGAAGTGCATGAAAAGATGTATGAATGTCAATGAGGCTAGAGAAGTGTGTCAGAGTCGTAGCGTGTGGCGATCTGTGGTCTCTGCCTACCCCCTTGGGACAATGGCGTGAGCTTATGTATGTATGTATGTATGTAAATTCGTAAGACGTAAGATTTTGGGATGGGTAAAAAATTTTTAACTCGCGTCAGGACCGTGACGTCACGTGACCGTAAGACTCACTCTCTCAGTTTTCACTTCTGCCGGAACTCTCGGAGTGCAACCCGTTGTTTTTGTTTTTACCTTTAAGAGGGGGTCATACCTATTTTGTCTGTTTTCGAACCGATTTTTGAGAACCAAATTATTACATTTAATATATATAGTTCACATAACAGTGTAGATACGTTCTTTCTGCAGGGCATCTAACCGTTGAAAACACGATTCTATTAAATTTTCTCGATAGAAAAGAGGAGCAAAGTAAGCTCGATTTCAGATTTATAACCAGTTTTACAAGAATCACACTACACCATTTCTTCTGAATATACCATCATTTGAAAGGTAAATAATTATAGCAGGGCTTCTAACCGATGGATTTTTCCCCAAACACCCAAGAGAAAAGATATTGATGAAAAATGCGTTTTTTTGCGATCTTGCTTTCAATTGAAGCGGGATGGCTAATTGCGAAAGTTTGCTTGTTAGAAAGAGAGGCTTGTTCTACTAATACCCAGCCTTAATTACTAGATGTTCAAACTAGGATGTAATTTCGTTTTGTATGGCGTCCTTTATCAGGAAAATCCTCTTAAACGTGAGTTGTCTTACCCAACCAGCCAACCACACGTCAATTACACGCTCAATACAGAAATATTCGTGCTTCGAACAAAACGTGTTCGAAGCGCAACATTGTAGCAGAAAAACAGTATTCTCACCCAGAATAAATTGTTGCTATTAAGACTATGATTACAACGATTATTCCACTGTACGAATGCCAACTGTTGCGGTTAACAGTTAACACTCGGAAAAGCAATATTTTATGTTGGCTTATAGCTATAAGAAGCTTGAAGATAATGTTGCTGTTGCTTGAAATATACTGTATTCGGTCTATAGTAGTGTAGTTTAGTTTTACGATAATATCAAGGGATTTGAAATACGATTTTTATAATCTTACTAGATAAATTCACATCACCTTATTGATTGTGTTAATTTAAATGCATTACATACCTACTTTAGGGGGTGCTTCAGACCATCAAACAGAACAAATTTTGCAATGGGGCCAACGATAAAAACGCGAAAAAAATTCAACTCTTTCATACACTTTGGTCGAGTAGTTCATTGACTTTTTCTATGGAAGTAATTTTTTTCGTGATGTCAAAGTTGGTCCCTTCGTAAAAGTTGTTCTAAGTTTGATAGTCTGAACCATCATCCTAATGTATGTAACGCACTTAAGTTAACACCCTGTATAGCATGAAATACGAAAGTAAAAAGGCGTACCAAAAGAACAGGACATTCAAGAACCTAAATCCAACCTAAAATTTAAAGTTTTTACTTCAAATATTTAGACTGAGGCTAAAACGCACGCTTGCGTTTTGTCTTTTATTCCTTCGAATAATAACCTAAAGCAATGCAAGCAACAGGCGAACAAAAACGGCAATTTCAATGGGAAATTGAAGCCATGACATGTGGATCGTCGTAGTAAATGCATTTAACAGTAGAGCGAGTCAGGGGCCAAAGGCGACGTTCGTGCGGGCTCGTGACGGCGCGGCGCGGCGCGGGCGCGGGGCGGCGCGGCGGGCGGACAGCCGATTTGCAAACTTCAGTTCAGCGAGCCTTACATTACAATGCAACATTGTTGCTTTTGGGGTTGCTGCATGTTAGGAGATTTAGCGACTGGTTTAAAACAGGTTTATAATATTCAATCTTTGCCTTCATTTGCTGTGAATTTAAATAGGTACAGAATTATTGGGTTATGCCTAGGGCTGCGCTCACCTTAAGCACATGAATAAATATCCAGAACGAAAGCTTCATACAAGCAGCCGCTGTTGGTGCACTCACACATAGCGCGCGTTAGAGGACGTACGTACAGCACGTCTATAGGTAGTATATGATTTCTCAACAAGCGCGCCACGCGCCTTCGCTCCATAGAGAATGAGCTCTTCCCAAGCTTTTCCGAGATCGAAAGCCGCGATTGACGCGACATGTAGTATGAAAAATAGCAGAGTCGCGCACAAGTCATGCGCGGAGATCATGCTAGACGTGCAGGTGCACACACTCAGACGGGTTATGTGCGCACTGCGACCAAATATTGTGCGCACCTGTTCGAAGGTCCTCTAAAGCGCGCTATGTGTGAGTACACCGACCCACAGCGGCCGCTTGTATGAACCTTTCGTTCTGTAGGGATATTTTATTCATGTGCCTTGAGTGTCCGTCCGTACCACAGACCCTAGCAATTCAGGAAGAATAATAGGTATGGGAGCGATATCGACTTAAGATCTTCAAATTACAAATCAGCTTTGATTAATAATGTCCTAAAATATTACGATCCACAGTGCCGGATTAACCATATGGTTATGGCACGTGCCTACTTTGCCTATATAGGCAAAGTAGGCACGTGCCTACGGGCCCACCACCGCCGAGGGGCCCCGCGGCTCGTGAGAAAAAAAAATCGTTTTTGTATTTAAATTGATTAAACAATTAAGGAAAGAAAAAAAATTTTTTTTCCTTTTCATAACGTTTCCTTTAATGATATCCCACATAATAATTTTAGAATAATTAAAACTTTTGACTCCTAAGCTCAATTATAATAATAAATCTTTTTTTGACTGCACTCTTCTAATTGGGCCCTTAATTGATATAAAAAACGAAGTTTCAGCTTAATATATGAATTTTATATATTTTATAAAAATCTGTTTTTCTCCAAGATAAACGAGTTTACGAGTGTTACAGACAGATTGACGGACAGACATCGAGGTGATTCAATAAGTGTTCCGTTTTCCCAATTTTGTTATGGAACACTACGCAGACTACACTATAGGTTTTGGATCGTGTTGCAACATCCGTCATTTTAGTAGATATGTGCTGTTTTATTGCGACCACCTAATCTGGACCACACTGGAAAAAAATCATTGTTACGCCCATGGGCAGGGGGGCCCCAAGACTTGCATTGCCTAGGGGCCTCTGCATGGCTTAATCCGGCCCTGACGATCCATGCTACTGATAAATTATTCGAAGTATAATAAACTAATGTGAATTACTACACATGTTTTTTTAAAACAACAAACATAACATTCATAATTGCGGTCCCTAAAATTAAATGATGGTGCAATCAGCATCCAAATTATAAAAGTGCAATGTGTTTTAATTCCACTTTATAGGCTAATATAACTTGGGTCGCATATCGTCCGCGATGGATGTTATAACATTTACACAAACTTTATCATTTAATTTCACCTCGGACCGAAAAAGCGGTTTCAATAAAACTAAAAAAAGGGGTTGTTTTTAAAGCATTTTTTGGTGTCCCAAAATAAAGTTTATTGTCAGCTTGCGTGGGTTCTTTACTTTTTTTTGTACAAAATATAAAAACATCTTCTCGTCTCGCAGGTTCAGTTTTTCATTAATATCGCCATTCGAAAAATATATTCGAAGTCATTTGTTCGCAACTTTATATGATTTTAAATTTTTATACTTACCGGGTGTAAGCTTATATGCATCATTACTTTGCGGGGTGCTTCAGACCATCAAACTGAATTATCACTGTTTGACCAATATTGGAACCGCGAATAAAACAACTGGTTGTTCAGTGTGATCGTTAAGAGGGCTATCGCAGTCCAGTGGCGCCCTCATCACATTAAAAAAGATTTCTCAATAAAGAAAGCCTAAATTAAAAAAGTAATTAACACGAACACTACTAAAGCCTTCAAGCCATTGTTATACAATACTTTTAGAGGTTCTAAACATTCCACTTTTAGACAATTAAGAATAAAAACAAAAGCGGCCGTTTTTTTTCTTTTTTCCCAATTTGTATGTTTAGACCTTTAAAAAACCTATAAAAGTATTCTATGAAAATAGCTTGAAGGCTTTTGTAGTGTTCGTGTTAATTACTTTTTAATTTAGGCTTTCTTTATTGAGAAATCTTTTTTAATGTGATGAGGGCGCCACTGGACTGCGATAGCCCTCTTAAAGCACGCCTTATTATTATTTGGTTGTAAGGGCTTGGTCAATGACCAATAGCTACTGCGACCTGGATAGATCTATTGTAGCTGAGCACGCCTTAAGTATGTAATGCATTCAGGTTGTATATTATTTTAGACAACTGCTACTAAGAGCAATGCTTCGCTTCTAGCTTTTTGTCGAAGAGAGAAAGCCACTCATTTGAGAGATATTCTACTATTCCAGCACATATTAGCATAATTACACTCATTGACAATACTTGCTAGCAGACGTTCGAGTACTTCGCACATGTTGACTTAACACTCACACATCTGTTAGTAATGCACGACCACAGCTTTCTTAAGAGCAGTGTGGTAAGGGTTGCTATACACATAAGCGGGCCGGCATTAATCGGCACAGCCGGGCGGTAAAATCGAATATGTGTAGATGAATGTTCGGGGAAAAAAGCCGCTCGACTTACGCCGGTCGGGTTTTGGCAACAATTTTATGAGCGTCTTCTCGAACGAACTACCCGATCGGCACAAGCCGAATGAAACCGAACAAGTGCAGTGATTGCTTCGGGTCGGCTTTTTTGATCGACAAATACTGCCTAACCGACAGTGCCGATCCGCTTATGTGTACAGCAACCCTTACTCCATACACTTCTTTTGTCGAGTCGATAGCATTAATTATGTTTGACTTGTAACCACAATTGAACGGTGCCCTGCACGGCGCTTATGAATAAGCATAACAAGTAGGTAAAGGAGTAGAAAATTTTGAAAAATTTCCGTGGACAATCCTATCGAAGAACCAGCCGAATTTAAATTAGATTGGCGTATGACACAGACTGAAACAAGACTCGGGTGATGGTCATGAAATATCTGCCCTGGCAAAAAAAAAGAACGAGATCGACCCCGTCAAAACACACGTAACCATTGACGTTTTCTATGGAAAACCCAATTTTATTTCGTGATTTCAATGTTAGCTCCTTTGTGAAAGTTGTTGTTGAAAGTTTGATGCACCCCCATAATATGAAACGCATTAAATTTACACCCTGCATAGACGCACATATAAATCAGTTCCGTGACTGACTGCCTGCCAACCTTCAGTAATGGAGAGGAACGTTGCAACGAAATCATGATTTTTTTCCTCTACTGACGACCCTAGGAAAACTCCAGCAATCCCAGCCAAGAAAACTGTGTATTTGTGCGTTAATTTCCGAACATTAAACTACTTAATTTAACTGCATTTAAATAAACTGTGGCGCGAGGAGGCGACAGAGCGACGGCGACGGGACAGCCAGACGAATATGTTAACTCATTCTGATATGTGCATGACGGCTAACACCAGACAGGGTCGGGAGACAAGCATTGTTGAGCGATGACAACGTTAAACGGCGGATGAGGGATTGCATATTCAATAGTTGTTGGAATAACTGGAAAGTTACATACTCGTAACTGTTGGGCTATAAAGAACTCTAACAGTAAGGACTATCTCACTAATATTATAAATGCTAAAGTTTGTGACGATGTTTGGATGTTTGGATGTTTGTGTGTTTGTGGCTCAATCACGCCTAAACGGCTGAACAGATTTAGATGAAATTTGGCATGCAGATAGAATGTGTTCTGGATTAACACATAGGATACTTTTTATCCCAGCAATGGGTTACTGTGGGAGTCTGTGGGATAATTTCCAATGTTTTATCATGCTCACTAGCGCCGACTTGACGCTGACAGATGTATTTGGGTAGATTCCAGTAGTAAATAGTGGTTGCTTTTTTCAACACTTCTATCAAGAGTTGTGTAGCGTAGTTGGGAAATGGTCAGATTTTCGCGCAAGAGGTTGGAGGTTCGATTCTTGGGTGAGATTTTTTTTTTAAAAACTTTTATCCATTTTTCAACGGATTTGACAGAAGCAATTTGCTGACCTTAATAATATCCTGAGATCAGATCAGATCCAATTTTAGGAAAGTACGTTTTCTTTGGCTTTTTTCTTATTTTAATACATACGTTGTAGTGATCCCAAGCAAGCACGGCTTTTTATTATGGAAACATTACAACAACGGCACAAACATAATAATGTCCATGACCGAACCGGGATTCGAGCGCAGGACCCTGGTTTGGCAGTCCGGAGTGGTAACTATTGCACAAAACGGGTCGTCAAATATAAAAAAATACTCTTTCTATTAACCTTTTTTAAAGTTATTGTAGTACGTTTTCATGTTAATAGATGGCGTGAGGCGTTTTTTAAATGCAAGTGTGCAACAATAAAATTATTTATTCCAAAACCTAGCTAGCAGCAAAGGCTAGCAGGAGCTTAATTTAGTTGCCGAACCGGGATTCGAGCGCAGGACCCTGGTTTGGCAGTCCGGAGTGGTAACTATTGCACAAAACGGGTCGTCAAATATAAAAAAATACTCTTTCTATTAACCTTTTTTAAAGTTATTGTAGTACGTTTTCATGTTAATAGATGGCGTGAGGCGTTTTTTAAATGCAAGTGTGCAACAATAAAATTATTTATTCCAAAACCTAGCTAGCAGCAAAGGCTAGCAGGAGCTTAATTTAGTTGATAAATCCCTGATCTCAAAGTTCATACATTTCGACCATACTTGCACTTACTCGTAACTCACGCTCAAGGCGTCTCAGAAATTAGGTCTTACAGATTTGATTGTAAAGTAACTTACCGGGTGAATTGAAAAATAATTAAATAAATAATGCTCACAGTCACATACATTGTAATGATCCGAAGCAAGCAGTATAGGCTTTTTATTATAGAAACCATACAACAACGGCACAAACATATTACATCCATGACCGAACCGGGATTCCCTGGTTTGGCAGTCCGGCGTGGTAACCATTACACCAAACGGGTCGTCAAATATTTTTCTTTCTTTTAACCTTTTCTAAAGTTATTGTAGTATCGTTTTAATCTTCATAGATATCGTTAGGCGTATTTTTAACTCTAGCAGGAGCTTACAAATTGATTGAATACATCTTTGTATGTAAGTATAATGGTGGTAGTTTGAGCCCAATCTGAGCCAATTCTACGGTATAATAATTTTGTTGCAGAAAATTTTGCCAAATGTTCGTTTTGTTTGATTTTCGGTTCTATTATGATTTCTTGAGGATTTGTGTAGCTTAACTATAGAACATCAATCGACCACAATCTATGAAAAGATAGGTACCTATTTATCTAAAAAGTCCTTATAACACCACAGTTTGGTATTGTGCCTAAGTACTTTCATAATAGCTAAGTAAGGTTAGAGATTTACAAATGTGGCTTGAAAATAATTCTTTTAACAAGTTGACCATTTTGCTTGCTAGAATATTATCGTTCTAGCTCTTGCCTACACCATTGTGCACTAGCCCGCGTGGTGGAGTATCCTCTATCATCATCATCATCTCAGCCGATGGACGTCCACTGCTGGACATAGGCCTCCCCCAAGGATCGCCATAACGACCGGTCCTGCGCTGCCCTCATCCAACGTTTTCCCGCCGCCTTCACCAGGTCGTCGGTCCACCGTGTGAGGGGCCTACCCACGCTGCGCTTTCCGCTTATCCTCTATCCTCTAATGTTTATTTGTGAGTGGAAGTCTGTGATCCGTAGTGGGTCGTAAGATGATTATTATGCTGCTCGACATAAATAAAACACTAATAACCGACGAACAGTAGAAAAATTCAAGTGAAGGATCTGTGAATGCCTTTTTTTTATACCTACATACTTACTTAATGTAGGTACTTTCTGATTTTGATTCAGCTCAATTTCATGACTATTATCCTATTATATATTCTTATCCTATTATGGGGGCTGGCAAGCCAGCAACACATCAACCCAATGGTCCTATCTTTTGTGTTGACTCCTACTTAATATTTATTTTTTTCCATTGAAAAACGTGGAAAATGAGAGAGGCAATAGTGTTCAGGGGAAGAAACCTGTAATCTCCCAGTTTTGAATAACCATCTCTCAGTCTCAGGACACATACGTTTAGCCACCAAGACATCGCAGTCACACAGTATAAATGTTCCATGGTTTCCTCCTCCTCTCCGCACGCTCGGCAACTGGGATCTAGGGTGAGCTTTATCATGCCTGTGAGGCGTAGTACCCGGTGAGAGCTCCGACGATAGCACGAGCTTTGTTCCTGCTGTTGTTCAGTATGAACTGTGGGATTCGTGGTGTTATATTGCTGATGAATTTCCTGCAATGTTGCAGACCCAAGAAGCCAGAGCATTCTAGCATGTGTATTTTATCAGCCCATTCCTTAATGGCCATTTTAATGTTACATGCCAGGGTTTCTAGACTTGGTTCTGACCATGACCTTCATGACCCTTAGACGAGACATGAGACAAAATCACATGTCCACGCAGACGAAGTCGCGGGCAACAGCTAGTAGGTACTAAACATCAGACTCCAATTTGAGGATATTCCTGGTAAAGCGATTCATACAAAAACGAAGTTATGTCCTAGTTTGGACAATTAGAAAGAAAAGTATAGGCTGACGATGACATCCATGTCGTAGGGTTATCTCAAATTGACTAATGTCACACATGTAGATCAAAGTTCTGGTATAAAAGTAAGGCAATTATTATAGCTTTGAAGATTGTGAAGAGTGATCAGTAAGTTGAAAATTCGGACACCAGGGCTTTTCTGCCCACACGATAAGAAGAAGAAGTAAATTGAAATACTGAAATACAGTCCGCTGTGAAGAACAATAAAATTGTTACTTATGTGCGTTGTATCATTATTCATTACATCAGTGAAGTGACCATCTATCGCGCACATAAATTGGCCCCAAAGCTCTGCCTAACTAACCTCTGCTAAAAATTCCCCAATTAAAGCCGAATTGTACGTTGAACTCAAATCATATTCCGATACTTATGTTAGCTCCAAGATTTGCAAAACTATTAAGCTCACAAAATAATTATTTTCCAAGAATTCTGTCATACATCAAAACTAAAAACATGCCACAGAAATAAGGCACGTTTTTGATTGATTAAATAACATACAATAAGCTTAAAACGCAGCGGTGGACATATATAATGAATGTAAATACAGTAATGACATATAATACGGGCATTGCTGGCTCATTGGTCGATGAGTTACGGCGTGCAAAACACGGCCATGCAATTTTGTTGCACCGAAAGACTGTATCCGAAAGGGTGTATCTCAGATTTACATATTTTTTAGGTAAAATGGAAAATTATGAAAAATTGTGCAATTTATCTACATAAAACGCACAGCTTCCACTGAAGATCGAAACTGAAATTTGGAATACATATTTTGCAGAGGATGTAGGAGTGCACTAAGCAAGGATTTGTCAAAAATCGACCCCTGAAGGGGCGCAACAGGGTGTTGATGTTTTCCGAAGTCCACGCGAACGCAGGCAAAAGTTAATAAAAAAGTTTCGTGACTGACCGATTAATTGACAGACAAAGCATAGCCTAAACCACTGAAGACAGAAATATCAAATTTGAAATACATACATAGGTATTCTATCGGATATAGAAATGCACTAAGAAAGTATTTCAAAAAAACCAACCCCTAAAGGGGTGCAACGGGAATCGGGATGTTGAAGTTTTCCGGAATTCACACAAACGCAAGTAAAATATAAATGCTTGACAGTTGAAGAAAATAGGAACGCTGCTCTTATAGAGATAAAACAAATTCCATGCAGCTGACATTTATTTCAAGTAGTATCTCAGAATCACTGCTCAGAATATTTTCCATCGAGTAAAGACCATTTAAGCAAATACAAAACCAACAAAACAGATCAAGACTTTCTATTAAATTATATAAAATTTACAAAATACTGTGATATCTGTGATACATCTCTTTGAATAGGGCCGGTGAGTGAAGGCAGCGTATGCGCCGGGTACAGCCGACACTCGACAAATGACTAAATTGCCTCGGAACCAATAACGGTAATGCTTTATGCAATGTTATTTACAATCATTTTATATTTCATCACCTACCTTTTACTAAGAAAATTAATTATTATCAGATAAAAAAATTTTTAAGAGCGTGGTTCTTATCCGCACGGACGACATGCCATGTACCAATGATTTTTTCTAACTTATGTACGTAATACCGACTGCTCTCAAACAGTGAAGGAATAACATCGTGAGGAAATCTGCATACGCTGAAGAAGAAATTCCGATGCGTACCAATCCGCATTGGGCACGCGGGGTGGACTAACGCCCATACACCCTGCTTGAGCGTAGACCTGTGCCCTGTGATGATGATGAACCATTTTTTTGGTCACATATTTGCTTACGTGTTATTGTAGATAGGTATTTTTTATCAAAAATAGCGATGTGATGCAAAGGTCGCAGTCGTAGCCTTGTTTTATCTCCCTATTAATTAGGGTTTAGACTGCATGTGGTTGCTAATTATTTATTTTGTAGATTCTTAAAAAATCAAACATTACGTTTTGAGCAATAAACATAAAAATAAACGTTTTTCACATTTCGATAACGACGAACATAAAACTGCCAAAAAGTAATTAAATTATAAATAAAAATTAAGGAGTTTTGAATGCAGTATAATTATTATTATCCTCGGAATATATTTTGTTAAAACATGTTGGTCATAAAACATGGCGGATTGTGCCCAACATAATTGTGTGGGCCTAGCATGCCGCCTTCGAGAAAAGGAGAATAATCGAGAAGATCTTTGTTACTTTGGGCATGCCAAAATGAGCGGGCATTTCTTTCACAAATCTTATTTTGTCGGTTTATTGTGCGAGGCATGCTATCCCTGCTGGACAGATTAGGAAGTACGCAAAATAAACTTTTGAATATATTCTTTTTTACTAAGTATACGCCAAGCCAACTTTCGAGTACTTTAACACAAGGCTACCCAACCCAAGTACCCATCTTGCCCTTTTGATCGAAGATCTGCCCACAAAACGGCAGCTCATTGACGTTTTTTTGACTTTTTTATTATAATCAAACAATTAATCAAACGATGTTACTTAAAGCTTTGTTTAATTTAAATATCCATTATAACTGTGGGCAAGTATTAGGTGGCCCACCGGGTAACATCGAATCGAAACTATGGTCCATCTCCAAAATCGGTTGATTGCTGTAACATTTGGCCACATCCTGAATTCCATGTGATATAAGAATCAAAATAATCCAGACTAAGTTACGCAGCCGATGAAGTCGCCGTTTTAAATAAACGATAATCCATGCCAGTTATTTTTTATGTTTTGAAATAAACAGGACAGTAGCAAGGCACATAATAAGCTCGCAACATTGTTGCTCAGATTCAGTCTCTGATCGCAGACTCGTGATTTATACAAACACCGGCTGTGAATGCAAATGGTCTTGTTAAGCGAAATCCTTGTTCAAATGATTGATGACAAACATCACAAAGGCGAATACCTACGCCCTTCGGTGGAAAACCAAAATGTGAGTCAGAACCGCCCGTGGGTTAAATGTTTGTGGGATAATATAATATACCGTGACAAATAAATGATTATCGCTGCTAATTTAATCAAAATGTAGTGTTTAGCTTATTTTGAGAATGAGACTAGATTGATTGTTTTATATGTAAATTTACTTTTATGGATTTACGGTCTGTTGCAGAAACGCTCATTTGAGTTAATCCTCCATTAAATCTTTTGCTAGCTTTTACTACGTCAACAAGACAAAAAGTGACAGCAAGAGATTTAATAGAGGATTAACTTTAATGAACGTTTCTGCAACTGAGTGTTAGTCTTGAACTCACTGAAGACTAAATCATCATCATCATCATCATCTCAGCCGATGGACGTCCACTGCTGGACATAGGCCTCCCCCAAGGATCGCCATAACGACCGGTCCTGCGCTGCCCTCATCCAACGTTTTCCCGCCGCCTTCACCAGGTCGTCGGTCCACCGTGTGAGGGGCCTACCCACGCTGCGCTTTCCGGTACGCGGTCGCCACTCGAGAACTTTTCGGCCCCACCGGCCATCGGTTCTGCGAGCAATGTGCCCCGCCCACTGCCACTTAAGTTTAGCAATTCTTTGGGCTATGTCAGTTACTCTGGTTCTTCTGCGGATCTCTTCATTTCTGATTCGATCTCGCAGGGAAACTCCGAGCATAGCCCTCTCCATTGCCCTTTGGGTGACTTTCAGCCTTTTTATGAGGCCTTGAGTGAACGACCACGTCTCTGTTCCATATGTCATCACTGGCAACACACACTGATCGAAGACTTTCGAAAACGAAACGAAAAAAACGAAGACTAAATATTTAAAACTATTTTCCTCACTTTAAAACTTTCAAGGTTTTGCAACTTTTGCAAGCTGTTCTAAAAAAATATGAAACTTTCAAAACATGCAATTCGTAATTCAAAGCAGATACCAAGCGATGAATAATCAGATGATCAGTCAAATTGTTCAACTCGAAATTTTGAACGATCACGAAATAAAAAGAAACATTGAAATGCACATTTCATCCCAATGCAAGCCCGAAGGTCACCAGCACTAAACGTCACCGTCTGGACACGAAGTAATGGCAGGCCGTCATTCCACCAACCACCAACCAACCTCTAATGCGAGACGCGACGAGAAAAAAACGAGTACGCAAATTGTTTTAAATGGGCAGGTAGGCCCACGCCCGCCTGACCTACAGACTGCAGTTATTGCCAAAAATGTACAAAAAATATACTCATTTTTAGGGTTCTGTGTTGCAATGATCAACGTGTTAAAGTGATAGGCTGACCAGTAATGATCTTTGCTTACGAAAACCGTATCACATACAGGGTAGATTTTGGTTCCTGTTTTTCAAATTAAAATTTGAAAGAATTAAAATCCCGTGTCTACGAAAACATATAAGTACTTGTTTATTTATTCGTAGTACCGTGTATATTTCTGGAATAGTTAATAGACTAATCTCTAAACCACAAAAAGAAGATAGGAAAATTTAAAAGCAAAGGATTTTTTATTGACACGACGATGAGAATGAATTAAGCAACGACGTAAAGAAATCAACCCGATAGAGATAGCTTGAGGTCAAAAAGTTTGACTCTATCAATTTAGTTTGGTAATATATCAACTTCTGATAATACAGAACCCGCCAACCCAATACGGACCTTTTAGATTTTTTAGGTTTTACAATACCGTCGCAAGGTTAAAAGATATCTTGTGGTCTGAACTAATTAGTCACGTCAAATACGAAATGGAGATACAATTCATTTTATAGTTTTTTCTTAACATTGTTACATGACTAACGACTTTATTCGGAGACCGCCCGCCGATCTCCTCAAATTATGTATTGTAGTTATCGAGAATGTTCCTCCGCATTACGTGGATTAGTTATTTTGATATATACTTAACTGAATTAATTATTTACGACATCTTTTTTACAGATAAAGTTTATAAAGGTGAAGAGGTTTTTTTAAAGATCTACATTAGTTTTAAATGTTGTACAGTCAGCAGCTATAAGTTGTATACAATTTCGTTCTACGTCGTAGTGCTAAAGTGTATAAATAACTTATTGCTGCTGACTGTACACTAAACATCTGAATTATGAGTAAACGACATTAGAGAACGAAATTATCGATGCCATTGAAAATAGGATCTTTCAAATTACTCACAAATGGCTGTCTAAAAATATGTTATTTTTACCATGACATTTAAATACGGAATTAAATTAAGTAGCGGGCCGATACGCAGTTACGATTTAAACCAAAATCAAATATTTGAAGAGATAAATCAACAACGAGCTTTCTTTATCTCGTTATTGTACGTAATTATTTTTTGTTTTGATTCTTTTGCTCCCATAGTAAATGCTGTTCAGATGGATGGGTAGATAAACTCTTGGTTTAAGAGAATGCTTATGATATCAATTTCACCCTGTATAAAGATTGGGTGCAACATAATGTATAATTATTAAGTTATGCCATGTAACTGTAAATATGCACAATATTTTAGATCAAAAGCTGTACAAGTCGTAATGATCTTTTGCTTATGTATATCTTTTTGAGGCTAACTGTACATAATAGTTCAATGGTAAGAGCCCGTCAAAATGTTTAACTTTAGAGTACCTAACTGTGGTCGGTAAAGCTAGTGACAGTATACTCACAGGCTCGACGTCCCCCTGGCAGTCCTTGCCGAGGCCCTCGCCCTTCGACCACCCCATCTTCTCCAATAACTTGAACCCTTTGTTCTCTGGAGCTATAAACCTGCAGAAAATAAGATTACGTCAAAATATATTTCAGCCGACGAATTGTTTGTACACACGCGACACATCAAGCTACGCAAAACCAAAATAAGCTGGGCACGCTTAGGTAGAGTAGGTAATGTACAACGTGTCGCGCGGCCAGTTAATGTACCCGCCGTTTGTGAGTGAATGCTTTTTGGTATTTATTTTAATTATCCATCGTATTTCCCTTTTGGGGTAGTCAAAATCTTACATGACAATAATAAAGTAGGAAGTAGTTATAGGCAACAAAACTGCGAAAAAATAGTATCCCTTAAACGTTTCCTACGACAACCAAGGGAATAAATAGAGTCAATTCGAATCCATAGCCTGACTCCACCCACTGATGGGTAATTATAAAGGCCTTCATTTGTTGATGCCTCTTCGGTCCTGGGTATCTCGCACCCGCGTAGCACCCGCGATTCACTTTACATCGTCAAACCATCGTGCCGCCGGACGACACACACTTCGCTTGTTTCCCATTGGCCACCATTCGGTTAAAGTTATGCACCATCTGCTCGTTTTACCCTAATAACATCTAATCCAATTAATAAAAAACATCCTACTGCAGGGTAAAGGCCTCCTCTTTTGAATAAGGGTGGGAGGAAGTGGGCCATACTCCACCCAGTGCGGATTGATGGAGACAAGTTAGTGGTCTGTCTAGCGTGTCAAGTGCTCAATTTGCTGTCAGAAAATTTTCAAGCCGCCAATAGGCCTCTTACACCGCCATCTGACAGAACTATCTGGGACAAACAGGTTAATGTGGCTTCTGAAGCACGGAGACGCTCGTATTGAAATACCAGTAAACGGCATCCAAAGACTGACGGAGTTGACGTTGCTTAACTTCGGTGATCGCCTCACGCCAACGATTGGCTATGTGCGAAGTGGGAGTTAGGAACTGTTCAGTCGATCACAGCGCACGCTGTGACAGAACTTTGTACTGCTTTCGGCCACGCTGTTTTAGACTTGCTTTGAATCTATGCATTTGCATATGCGGATGCGGATTTCCGCACACTCACTCAAAACGAAATATCCAAAACTACGAACCTAAAATTTTGCAGGAATGTTCCTATTGCCATCTAGGTGCTCACTAAAAAAGTATTCTTCGGATTTTGCCTCAAAGATGTGAAAACGGGGGTTAAAGTTTGTATTAGAATTTCGTAACAAAGAATGGGAATTTCAGCTAGCTAGTAATGCTCTAGATGGCGCCAGTATCGTGCACATAGCCAATAGTAAATCAAAAATACGTACGTATCGAGGTTAGTGCTCTCCGTCTTGACGGAGTGGTGGGAGGAGCCGACGGTCTCCCTGCGAGCCTTGGCGCGGTCGTTGTAGGTGCCCTCCTCAATCATCAGCGGCTCGGGCGCGTACTTGTTCTTCAGCCGCGCCAGCTCCAGCTGGTGCTGTTTCTGCACGTTACACGTGCGGGTGTACGCTGTCTTCTCTTTCTCACGGGCTGTAGGCAAGTAATTGATATTATGTTAGACATAATCACACACACAGAAATAGATCTAAATAGCTGACGCGAGCGTACCTACTATGCGTGCTTTTTTTCGCGCGCGTCGAAAAAAAAACATTATGTGACACATAGGTATTACTGGGCTTCTGATTATTTTCACCGGACTATATGTACGGCATATGCACATGAGATAAAATATCCAGAGCTCTGTCGCACCCAATGAGCGGTAGGTATAGCCCAATCTATGCGTAAAAGCTATTTTCATATAATGCTTTTATAGGTTTTTTAAAGGTCTAAACATACAAATTTTGAAAAGAGAATAAAAACGGCCGCTTTTGTTTTTATTCGAAATTATCTAAAAGTGGAATGTTTAGAACCTATAAAAGTATTGTATAACAATGGTTTATCTGTTGAGCACTTTTTTAATGTAGGCTTTCTTTGTTGAGAAATCTTTTTTATTGTGACGGGGGCGCCACTGAGCTTGTAATAGCCCTCTTAATATATTGACGGTTTTTCAAGGGATCTGAATCTGGACGAAAGGAAACTGAATCAGAGCATCAAACTAAACATGAAAACCGGGGGAAAAAAGCTGTTCCATACAAAACTGCAAACCCACTCAAATGTATGGGCACAGACAGTTTTCTGTGACGGATGGAAGAACGGTAGGAAAGACCAAAAGAACAGCATTACTTACTTTCCATAAGCAGTCCTGGTTCGCAATGTCCACAAGTATCATTGCCTGCATGTATGTGGCACAATAGTTTAGTTTCACCTAGTTGTATAGTACTGCCGTGCACTACCTGAAAACAAATACGCAATCAATCTCGACTATACTACATAAGATGCAGCTTATTTTTGATTGATAGCAGCTGTTAGGGTGAAATCCACCTTTGGATCACAGAACTAAGGTTCATATTCGCCTGGAATGAACCATAATAATTATTTTTATTGTATAGTCGTAGAAAGAAAATAACTAGAAGGGACATTAAAATAATAATCGCGGAGAAACGAGAAAGACTTAGACGCTAATTGCATAGAACTAGCGTAATAAAAACTATGTTGTTTAGCCCTTTCTGCGAATGCGGTATTTTCTTTGACCAAGTTGAAATTGCTTACAAAATCTTGCAACTTAGTCAGAAAAACGCACGGTTTTTACATTTTCGTCATATCGCCATCCCTTTCCAGTATACGCGCTCAGCTTGTCTTGATAATATTCAGTCTATGTGTATAGAAATCAAATGCTTAGACAATTTAATAGGGATGAGTTACGAGTGTCATTCTACTAAGAAACATTTCTGCCACTTTTTGCGGGGGGCGAGGTAACATGAAATCCGCAACTTTGAATTTTATTCCCCATAAGTTTAGACTCTAATTTTGAATGTTAAAAATCATGAAAAGTAGTCTCGTGTGAACCCCAAACGTTCTAAGTTCAAAATTATTGTTTCGCTATTATTGGCTATGTGCAAAGTGGGTGTTGGGAACTGTCAAGTCGATCGCAGCGCACGCTGTGCCAGAAATTTGTACTTTTCCGGAAGAAGCTGTGTCAGATTTGCTTGAATCTATGCAAATCCGCGCATTCATTCAATTCTCAAATATCTAAACCAGCAAATACTAATACTTAAAATTTGGCAGGGATGTTTTTATTGCCATCTAGGTGTTCACAAAAAAAAAGATTTTTCGCAATTCAACCCCTAAAGGTGTGAAAACGGGGGAGAAAGTTTGTATGAGAATTTTGTAACAAAGAATGGAAATTTCAGCCAGTTAGGTATTATAATATTTTTAATATCGAAAATATTGCTAATTCATTTAGTTTTTACTTTATTTTAATATAAAATAACAAAATTTATCCTAACATTTTATGTGCAAATAATTCACGAGGCCGTATTGCGCTAGATGGCGCTAGTGTCGTGCACATAGCCAATAGGCTGTCTCGTTTAGTGATATAGTACATTACTGCAGCGGCCAGCAACAGAGGCATTGATGGACGAACGCGTAAATGTGGGCCGAGGCGAAACCGAGGCACACATACGTAAGTCCATCAATGCCTAGTTGTGGCCAAGGCTTGTATAGTACTTTTCTCAAATAATGCGCGGAAATTAAAACAGTAAATTATCTCAAATAATTCGCGGAAATTAAAACTCTTCAAAATCAATGACAAACAACGAACAATAATTTTTTTTTTTTTCAATAAACAGCTTTCTATTTGCAAGCCAGTTCGAAATTTAAATAAAACCTTTGATGAGTTACCTCCTTGGTCGCCATGTTTCGGAGAAAAAGATCGTTCCATTTTTAAATTACACGACAGATATGAGTTTACTATGTAATTTACTTGGCCGCTAAACACGACAGATATGGATTTTCATACAAACATTGCCGGCCGCTGCGCGCATGTATTTGGCCAGTACAGCAATTTCGATTTATCTCGAAGAAGGTTGTCAAAATAATGCTCACATTTCCAAGCATGTTTGAGAAAAGGTATAAAATTGGGTGTAAATGCGCAAGATTAATTGATCTAATACCGTGGCAGAGGGGAAATGCTACCGCAAGGCGAGTCCCTCCCTATTAAATTGTAGTTCAAATGTTTCCTACTTACCTCCATAGGGTAGCCGGCTGCTGGACTTGCTGACATCGGAATGTTGTTGAGTAAAGTGCCATTTTTGGAGCCAAGGTCTCTAGCCATATACAGCCTTTCTGCCATATCGTATTTTATTTCCAGATGAGTCTAAAATAAGTAAAAATAAAAATTACTCCATCTACAAAACAATCTTTATTCAAGACTGTTTAAGAGGAAAGACGAGTTCCGTTTAGTCCATACAAGCGTATTCCCTTGTTTCCTACCTCCCTGGACACTAGAGCTAATATTTTTTTACCATACATGGTCTATGACTCTAGTGTCATAGATTGTGATCTATGTTACCTCTGCCATGTCCCCATGACCCTATGTATTGTTTTTTTTGCCATTAATTAATTACTAAAATAACTAGGAGCTTTCGAAAATGACGACAAATTGCTCAATTTTAGCGCTGTTTTCATACAAGCTTTGACGAATATAAACAATAAAAAGAAAACATACACATATAGCCAGTCTTTCTGATATAATTTTTGAAAGAACTATGAAAATCGGTTCAGTTTTGGAGGAGAATAAACAGGAGAATACGAAATCGTTATTTAGTCCATTTTATGTCGGTAAAATCAGTCCGAGCGGCAGTTGTCACTTTCGCACTGGTAGCTCGGTTGCTCGGGAACAGCGCGACAGCAATACATCTGGTTAATAACCCGTTCTTCAAATTTCTTGCAGACCGCCTTTCCTCTTAAAGTTTAAAATCAATTGGCTTACCCTGGAGACATTGTTATCTCTGATAAGTATAGCATGTTGGTCTCCTTCTCGGCCGATGGTTCCGCCATCTTTGGTGATGAGGAATAAACTGCCAACCTTCAGTTTGGGCAGGTTTGTCTCTCGCACGATGACTCTCATGCAGGGCGGGTGATGCTTCGCTACCGTTTCTGAGAATACATTCGGTTAAATTAACTCAACATGTTTTAGTTAGAATAATCAGTTTGTTATATTTGGTAAAGGACAGTGCGCAGATGTGGTCTACGAGCTTTTGTCCTATGTCCTTTATAATAGAACAAAAGAATTAAACATTTTAACGGGTTCTTACCGCGTTTTGGTATTTGTGAGTTCCCGATATTTCGGTAACTATCGGGAACTCACAAATACCAAAACGCGGTAAGAACCCGTTAAAATGTTTAATTCTAGATTAAATAATAACCGCGTAACTCTCAAAAACTGTAGAACAAAAGAAGTTTGGCGGACGGCCATGTTTTTTATACCCAGACTTAGAGATCCCATACATGAATGAAACTTAGTAATATGTGTAGAGTGAAACAAAACTAACAGAAAAGTAAATTGATTGTAACCTGTAGAAGTTGGGGGAAAGGTATTTCTCCTTATGATACCTTTTGTATCAAGTGTGTGAAACTCGTAATCTTTTTATAAGATAGTCTACTCAATCCTCTACGCATTCATTGTGTTTATTTTAATGAAAATTTACGATAACCGTACAATATTATGATAATGGAAGAAAACGAAATCACACACACTATCAGTATCAACCAAGCCAAATATACATAATTCCGTAACGATCAAAAACTACCTCAGTGATAATATTAGATGAAAATAGCTGTCGTGGTTGCGTTTTGCTACTGCTTTTTGTATGATTTGTCTATTTTACTAGTAATTTCTACTTTTGAATCCGAACTTCTGGAGATGTGGAAGTTTTTAAAAAAATGCCTTAATTTTTTCTGTTTATAACAATTATGACCGCCGTCCTGAATGGCTTTTGGTTTTCGTAAAAAATGGCTGGGTCCAAATCTGCTATTCTTCTTTAAATAGCATAAGCTTAGACTCTAAGCTTATGTTATTAAAATTTTGTTCTAAGCCTTAGAGGAGAGGTATGGACACTCGGTCACGAGGGCTCGGTTCGAATCCGCACGGACGACATGCCATGTAGGCACCAATGAGTTTTTCTAACTTATGTATTACGTAATAACCACTGCTACTAAACGGTGAAGAAAAATATCGTGAGGAAACCTGCTTACGTTGAAGAAATTCTGATGCGTATGATGATGATATGAAGTCCACTAATCCGCAATGGGCACGCGTGGTGGACTAACGCCCACACACGCGTCTCTTTGAGGGTAGGCCTGTGCCCTGCAGTGGGACAAATATAGGCTGATGATGACAATCAATCCACATTCTGAATATTCCAATAAGTTAGTTAGAATTTGTCTCCAAAACCCGACATTTCAACTGCAATTTTTGTCACAAGTTTCCATTTAAATATTAAACAAATAAATCTTGTTAACCCATTGTTTACCATCATCACTAGCTGTAGACGTGCTGACGTCTGATTCTTCACCATCAGACCTTTCACCATCAAACTTTTCACCATCAAACTTTTCACCATCAGACTTTTCACTCTCCGTCTCGCTACATTCCCCATCTTCTAAATCTTCTTTATCCGATCCACCTTCTTGTTTTTCTTCCTTCTTTTCTACACTATCTTCTTTTACCTCGGAAATTTCTTTGGTATCTTGTATCTCTGTTTCAGTCTTTTCTTTCGTACTAGTCTGATTCTCATTTTCATTGTTAGAAGATACATTTTTCTTTGTTCTCTTGTCAGATTTCTTCTTCCTTTTAGGCTTGCTTGCTTCGTCTTCATTGTCCTGTAATATACAGTTAGAACGTTGGTATTGGGGAGAAACTTGGTATAATTGTATTTACCTAAGGCGTTTTGGCCTCGGATTGAGACCTGAGATAGGTTTTTCGTCAGTTTGTCTATGTCTTCTTCTGTTTTCCAGCCCTGGAAATATAAATAATGTTTTAATAATTTGTATAATAAAATAACAGTACATATTTAAGTAGAATAGCATTAGTTTAGAGTAGGCTATCTTGTTTAAAGTTTTGTCCTGTTTTTGGTAGATTGTTAACATGTTCATCCAGTGATCAGATCAGGAATGAGATTTTTGAATCTCATTCGCTGAGATCAGCAGTTGAAAATGTCAAAATTGCTGTGGAGATATGCATCTTTCTATAGCCCAGTCATTTTACGGAGTTTTGTTAGGAGGGGTGGGGAGTAATTATGAATTGGACTTTTAAACTACTGTAACTACTGTAACCGGCATCATTTAATGAACTTGGCGAATGAGATTCAAAAATCGCACTCCAGCTATAGCAGTGATAACAAAAACAGTTATACTGTGTCTCGTTCTGCACTACACTACCCATTCAAATTAATAATTTAGATAGTGCAGTATGCATGGAAAAGTTTTTTTTTCTTAGGCATACTTTTTACGGACAAAAACATAACAACCCCAAACTGATGCTACAAAATCTTTCTTAGGGTCAAATGTCACAGAAAGAGCAACGGCGCGCAGTTGCCGGAGGAGCATTTTTGGTGAAATATTTTACCTAGCATTTTGAATCGATCTACTAGTGAATAAAGTTCAAATAGATTTGAAACGCTAGAACGAGCAACGCGGCGCCACGAGCGACCAGTTCAAAGATGTGGAAAATGGCAACTTGCAGCTGCTCTTTCAGTGGGAATTGACCCTTAAAGGACCAAGGCTGGCATTTACCAAAAAGTATTTAATTGTGAACATGATTCTGACTACCCCGAAAGGGATTACGGTCGTGAGTTTATGTATGTATGTTTAAAGATGATGCTGCCACTGTCTTTAGTATTATACCGGAAGATAAGGGATTTTAAAACAGAAAGCAATTAATTGCCAAATGCAATAGCTAACTTACCTTTTTATTTTTCTTAGCTTTCCTTTTTTCGTGAGCATTCAAAGATGCACATGCAGCCAGAGCACTTCTATCAGGGTATGAATGAAAGACAAACTCCTTCTTATCTTCTGAATAGTAATAGTAACACTGTGTGTCTGTGTGGTAGTATAAACCAAGCTCCTGAAACGTAAACATTATAATAATTATCTAAATTTTTATTTATCTGTAAGGCAACAAAAATAAGGTACAATTTACACCTTAAAATAGACACAAGTATGCATCTCCAATATGTATATTTATTAGTTAAGGCGGTTGCAGAGGGGTCAATTTTATACAAAACTTTGACGCACAATACGAGTAGACAGTATTAATATAAGTATCTTTGTATATATGGAAAAATAGGTTTGAAAATCTAGATGTCGCGTAAGATATAAAGATTTTACAATTTTCTAAATTTTAAAATCTTTATATCTTCGTAATTAACTAATTATATTATAAATTGCAAATGTTATTTGATACGCGACATCTAGATTTTCTAAACTATTTTTCCATAATATATAAAATATTACTTTTATTAATTCCGTCTACGCGTATTGTGCGTCAAACGTTTGTATGGACTGAAATCACCTTAAGAGGATAGGCGGGCTGAAATGCAAATTTGGAGAATAGGTCACTTTTCTGACTGAATACATATTTGTCCGATCCGTCCAACCCATACACCCCGCTGACTAGAGTGCGAAAGAGACAACTGCAGGTCGAACCGATTTTATATACAAAAAATCGACTAAATTAGCATTTCGTATTCCCCTGTTTCCTCCTCCAAAACTAAACCGATTTTAATAATTCTTTCAAAAATAATATAAGAAAGACTTTGAGTATGTCTGTATGTTTTGCTTTTTTGTTTATATTCGTCAAATTTGTTTATTGGGTGTCTGAAAACGGGCTGTAAACTTAGTCATTTTCGAAGGTCCCTAGTTCTTACAGTAATTCATTAATTAAGTAATAAATACAAGACATGGCAGAGGTGACATCGAGTGTACGGTATAAAAATATTTGGTCTAGTGTCCAGGGAGAAAACAGGGGAATACGTTTGTATGGAAAAAACCGTACCGGTCTATCCTCTTAAAATAATTACTGAGCCCAATTTTGATTAAATATACCTACTGATATTTTTACAGTGGAAGCAACTATTTCCAATCGATACTACTATTATAAATGTTAAAGTCTTTTTGTCTGTTATGTTTTCACAGTACAGTAAATTATAGAATCAATTTTGAAGAAATTTGAAATAAAGATAGCTGTTACCCTGATAAAGGACATATGCATAAAAATTTGATGCAGAGAAAGTTGCGGGAAACAACTAGTAGTAAAAAAGTTCAAAAAATATTATTTTAATGGTAATAGGACATTTCGGTTTTAGGTTCTTTTGAACCGGAGGCCTTAAGATTCTTCTTAATCATTTCCAATGTTGAACATCATTGTTCTGTTGCCCATTTCCCATTATTTGGGGTCGGCGCAATATGTCATCCTCCATTCATCTCTCGTGGCCGTCATTTCAGCACTAATTCCTTTCATACATGTATCATCCTTCACACAATCCATCCATCTATTCTTCGGCCTTCTTTTCCTACCACAGCCATCCACATTAATACTTATAACTTGTCTCGTAACATGACACTACAAGATTATTATATTTTTAGCAAGATAAAAAACTCACAGAATTATAATAGTACCCAGTCTTATAGTCATAGTACATGCCGGCAGACTCCACGTACACCATCCCCGACTCTTGTAAGGCACTCTGTGCTGCCTCTGCCACTTGCTCCGCTATACTTTTCACATCATCTTTGTTTAAATCCCATGCAGTCTCCTTAATAGCATCTTTTTCTTCTTTAGCAGTATCTTTAATCTGTGGTTCTGCATTTTTAGGAGAAATATCTTCAGTTTGGGTAGAGGTATCATTAAAATTTGGTTTATTACTTGTAATAGTTTTGTTGATATCTTTACTGTCATTTGAGGTGCCAGTTTTGTTATATTCTTCAGATTCCTCCTGAAAATTTGTTGGTAGTTACAGTATGAGTACAGGGTAAGGGCCCAAATTTACTAGATACTTTGTAACAGACACATCACTTCCTTAGAAAACTGTAAATTCAGGGTACGAAGTGATACTTAATTATCATGATAATTATCTTGATAATTATAAAATTTATCGGAAAAAGAAAAAGCTTGTTCTAGCGATGTCGCGCCATGTGTATCCAATCGCGATTAGCGAAAAAAAAAGCTTACAAACACGAAATAGTCTTTCTTACTGTTTTCTGTTGTTTTCCTCAATAATTTGTTATTAATTGTGATACGAAACGAAAATGCCGAAGACTATATGTGCTTGTTGCAATTTTAGAACTTTGAGTTAGAAATTTTACTAAAAACTAAGAATCAGCTTGGATAATTATCTAATAATTATCCGATAATTATCAAAGAAAATAATTATATAATTTTTTATTTTAGCAGTTTATTGTACACACGGAAATATACATAATAACAACATAATAGACAATTACATGCACCAAAGTGTAGGTGCTCATCACGGTACATACGACCAAATGATGGAGGCCTGGTAAGGGGTGCAAGGAAAGAGCCTCCCGTGTGACGAAACCTGAGTTGGTCTGGTGCAACCCGGCACAGTATAAGAAAGAGTATCTAGTACTACATACAGTATGGACATATTGACATACTAGAATTTATGTTTTCGAAACAAGTAGAATATAATCTCAGGCCGAGAGATAAAAACTCTTTTTGAATAGACATGCAGGTGTCAATACGTTTTATTTACGAAAAAAGTCATGTAGTACCGCACGCAGCTAAAATTATTGAAGCCCTAGACTCCGTTTCGCATGCGCTGATGTCATCTTGTCTATTTGTATTTTTTGTAGGCAGTGTCCGGGGTGTGTCGAAGCAGTCAGCCTTGATATGACCATTTTTGACTTTCTATTCTTTCTACTACACACGTAAATTGTCATGCGATGCAGCTAATGGTGACTATTCAAAAAACATACCTAATCAGGAGTGCGATTTTTGAAAGTCATTCTTTGAACTCAGCAGTTGGAAATGTCAATATTACTATGGAGACGCGCATCTTTCTACTGCTGATTTGACATTAAAAAATCATACTCCAGGAGTGCGATTTTTGAAAGTCAAATCAGCAGTAGAAAGCTGCGTATCGGCTCAACTGTATAATGAGTGCCGTCGAGTTCAGGGTTCATATTTTTTTTCCAAATATTTATATTATGTACGAAATTTCAACTTGCGGAAATTTATAGTTATCGAAACATAATTTTTTGAAATTCGAAAAATTTCATACTAAATTGGTCGTCTCAAGGCAAAATACTTAGTTTTCGAGATAAAATTTTTGAAAAGTTACTTCGGCGGTGGCTGGTCGCCGTATCCAACTCGGTTCAAGTTAGGTTTCTTACGACCACAGCGCCAGAACCGATTTGCTACTGTTAGGCTGGTCGCCGTATCCAACTCAATCGCTTGCCATAGCCTTCGGTGTTAAATTTACAAGTGCTCTTTTTGACAAAATTGTATGAGATTTGGCGAATTTCAAAAAATTATATCTCGTAAACTATACATTTCCGCAAGTTGAAATTTCGTATTTAGCTTAGCTTAGCTACTGAGTTCAACGTATGAGATTCTAAAATCGCACTCGTGACTCGTGAACTAAAAAAAGTTTCATTATTTTATAGGTTAGGTTAGTTTACCATCATTTTAAACTGATGTATCAGCTTAAGTATTAACTTGTTTTTCTTCCTGATGCAGTGCCTCATTTTCAGAATAAGTTTCAGTATTTCAGGCCGGTACCTAAGAGAAATTCGGAGGGTCCTAAGATTAAACTTCTTTTTTTGTTTCTTTCGGCTTTCGTCACTTTTGTTAATATCTGGTATTGAAGATTCCATTTTACACTTTTTTGCTGGGATTAGAAGCTAGTTTTACTTGTTCAAAAACAATGTAGTACATATAATAGTCTGTGAAAATAACGAACTCCTCAAACTAAAAATCTTCACAACTTTAATTCGACATTTCGGCTCGGCTGGCTGGCTGTCATCTGCAGTGTTGCTAAGTCTTATTTTGCACTTTACCCTGGACATAGTCTAAAAAACAAGGTCTTCTATTCCCAGAGTGACACAAGCCTACGTCACAAAAAAATGGCTGCTAAACATGGTAAAAGGGAATAAAATCCAAAGTTGCGGATTTCATGTTACCTCGCCCCCCGCAAAAAGTGGCAGAAATTTTTCTTAGTAGAATGCCACGCGTAACTCGTCCCTATTAAATTGTCTAAGGTTTTTTTTAAAAACCTTTTTCGTCCCATTGTTGGGCAAACGTCTCCCCTAAGCTTTTCCAGCCTTCCCTATGCCGTGCCATCATTTGCCATTCTGCTTGGTCGTGCTATCTCTTTCTTGAAGTGCGATTTTTGAAAATCATACGAGCGACTTGGCAGTAGAAAATGTCAAAATTACTATGGAGATTATGCATCTTTCTACTGCCAAGTCGCTCGTATGATTTTCAAAAATCGCACTTTTGGTCTGCCTCGGGCCCAGGCCAGATTTTGCATAATTTTCAAATATTAGGTTTCAGTACAATTACAACACAAACCAAATAAAAAAAAGTTTTTAATCAGTTACGCTACTTGTCATCCATTCACACTTATGACAACCGCCCATTAGAATAAGTGAAATGTCAATAGTAAACGGAACCGTCTTGAATCATTTTGTCACCAGACCTCCAGCTGGAAGACTCAGCTATTTCCTTACGTTAAGAACGAATTTTGCTTGAATTTGCTTAAAAAGTGGTGACATTTGTTTAACAGACGTAACTGATTAACGTCTAATTTAGCTCTGTCACTCTTATGGCAATCTGTGTGCGACTGTAAGGAATGACTATACATGTTTTGTGTACAGTTTGATATTGGGTAGACCTGTATAATTTTATATATCTTTTTTCACATTTCTACTCAGAGATAAAGTTTATTATGCCGATGGCGTGTTTTTGTGGGCGAAATGCTTGTCACTGTCACCACTTGACACGTCATAGTATTAAGAACCATCCTGATGACATTGGCGGAGTTATTGTGCCATGACACAATAACAAAGGCCATAAATAAACATTAAAATTGGGAGTTGTAAGAAGGATTCTGACCACCCCAAAGAGGAAAACGGTCGTCTTTGAGTACACCCCAAAAAATACCCTTAATGACATTTATACCAAAAAAATATACCCTAGATAAACTATTATTTAAAAGCTACTCTGAGATAAAGTTTTTACCCTAAATCCAGGGTAAAATACCTTAAGCTGGTATCACTGGCCATCTGTCAGAAATTCTTTTTTTTTGTTTTATATTATAAAATTTTTCGGCTCTGGAAGCTGGCTGACTGTTTGATCCTTTTTGAGATTTTGCAAGCACCCGCGTTGCGTTGTCGCAAAATCACCTGCGTTGCGGAGTTTTTGGCGGGATTTGAACAGATACGTTTGGAGTCCTCATATTTCATCGAATTTTTATTGTTTATAGTGAGTTTTGGTTCGTAAAATCGGTGTTGTTTTGCGTAACAAAGTGTCGTGCAAGTGAACAATATACAGTTCAGTGAAATATGATGGTGTGGGTCGTGAACAGGAAAAGTGTTCCGTTCTTTTGTAGCGCGGCAAGCGGTCGGTTTACCTCTTTCCTGTGGACTTCTCTGCGTTTCCTGCGTTTCTCGATTGCCTCCAAAAACTCCAAAGAAGCGTTGAAACGTCGAACACCAACGTTTTATTTGCTATAAATGAGAGTATTTATTCCTGACATCGGTTGTATGCATGGTTGTATGCGATACTATAATCGCTTTAGGCCGCCTACGCACTGGCGACCATGGTAGGCGGCCAGGCCGCCGCGGCCGTGGTGGTCAGGCCAATAGTCGCTGGCCGCTAAGTGCGTAGGGGCTATAGCGATTGCCATATAAAGTCCAGAATTCACTGGCCGCCGCGGCCAGGTCGCGGCGACCATGGTCGCCAGTGCGTAGGAGGCCTTACCTTGAACTACACCAAAAAAAAAAAAATCACCTGCGTTGCCGGTGAGCCGTCCAAGTGCCACTGTGACGCCCACTGCTTTCTACACTCCAGACCCTCTAGCATGATTTCTCTACTTGCTTGCGACTCGGCCTTTCTCTAAACTACACGCAGCAAGCGCGGCTTTCGCTCTCCGAAAAGCGCGGGAACAGGTTATTTTGTATGCAGCGAAGGGGCGTCGCGCGCGTGAACAGAAATCATACTAGACATGCAGGAAGGGAACAGGTATTGTCTACATTCCCACAAGTACAACCCGGGCGAATTAACTTGGCACCTGGCTCGCACGTGGTGGCTTGGAATAAAAAACTCGGAAAACTCGAAAACAATAACTCGAAAATGCTAAAGCGCAGGGACCCGTGCAACGGTAACTGAGATGCTATGCTACGGCCTCGCACGATGACGGCAGGGTCCCGTGGGGGGTAGCAGGAGTGGTGTCGAATTCCCAGCCACGTGCGAGCCAGGTGCCTAGTTAATTCGCCCGGGTTGTAGAACTCTTAGGTCGAGATTCAGAGAAGTTTTTTTAATAAGTCTTAGTTCGGACTCGGCCTCACCATCTGACTTCCCATTGTATAACAAAGGTTCTTTGCAAACATTGACTTACCAACTACTGGACGTCGGGTCCGCGCTCAAGTGTCCGAACCAAAACGTATAAATAAAGAGAACCAATTACGCGACGGTCTTCGTCTGATAGGCCGACTACGCGCGGACTATAAAGAATTTCAGCATTTTCAATGTTTAAAATTTTCAATGTGTACACGTACTGTGTAGGCTGTAGGTTAGTCTCGGACACTTTTTTCGTGAATTTTGTACTAGACCCGGCGTCCATTATTTTGTATGTCAATGCTTAATTTAATTGATGTTAACGAGGCAACTAATATGTGACAAAGCTGGCACAGCTACTGTTCCATGATGCTGGCGAATATTTTAAGGGGTGGTAAAATATTAACAACGATTCACTAGATCATTTTATTTATTTAAAAAATAAAAAGATAAATTACATAAATTATGTGCGCATTTAATCCAAAGTGTACAATAAAAAATGCTGCAATAGATAAGTATATCAAATAATGAAAATGGTTCGGCTTACTGTGGACATTATTAAGTACTTATTAAGAAATAAAAAACCGACATAAGAAAAGAGGAAGAGAAAAGAATCAGCTGCCCTATAAAAATTGTATAACACTAAAAAGATCTATAAATGCAAAACTCTAAATGAGTATACAGTAGAAAAAAAATACATCCAAAGGAAAAAGTTATTATACAGCTCATTTCGTTCAAGTCCCTATAGTTTACACAATTTGTTAACCTTACACCTATGGTAATAATTAGACAAGTACAAAATGATATTTCATCCTTAAAAATATCTATTCGTAGCCTAGTACTAGAGTCAGTTGTATAATTCATTATTACAATATTAATTGTAATCGTGTGTGACACATCGGCTAAAAATGCCGCTCGAAAGTAATTAGCCGGCGTGAATTTCGTCCGAGATCCAATGTTCTCAATCACTAACCGTCAATCTGTCGCTAGTTCATACGGGCTAATGACTTTTTAGCGAACTGGAGTGCGATTTTTGAATCTCATACGTTGAACTCAGCTGTTGAAAATGTATGGAGATACACATCTTTCTACTGCTGATTTGACTTTCAAAAATATCACTCCTGGAGTGTGATTTTTGAAACTCATTCTTTGAACTCAGCAGTTGAAAATGTCAATATTACTATGGAGATTGCATCTTTCTACGGCTGATTTGACTTTTACAAATCATACTTCAGGAGTGCGATTTTTGAAAGTCAAATCAGCAGTAGAAAGATGCATATCTCCGCAGTAATTTTGACATTTTCAACTGCTGAACTCAGCGAATGAGATTCAAAAATCGCACTCCTGGAGTATGATTTTTTTATGTTAAATCAGCAGTAGAAAGATGCAAGTATCTTAAGTAATATTGACATTTTCAACTGCTGAGTTCAAAGAATGAGTTATTTGAATCTCATTCGCTGAGTTCAGCAGTTGAAAATGTCAAAATTACTGTAGAGATACATGGGAGATACGCATCTTTCTACTGCTGATTTGACTTTCAAAAATCATACTCCAGGAGTGCGATTTTTGAAAGTCAAATCAGCATTAGAAAGATGCGTATCTCCATACATTTTCAACTGCTGAGTTCAACGTATGAGATTCAAAAATGGCACTCCTATAGTTATAATATAATCACTCACGCATTAGCATTATGTAAAGAATTTGTTATAATTCGTCTCCGGCGCTCAGTAGATTCGTTTCTGTAGCACCTGACGTTCTAATAACCCCATATTGTTCCGCACATACACACACACACCCACTACTTATCAGATACATCGTGTATGGAAGAACTACGCTAAAGGCTAACATGTTACATTTCCGATATGTTTAATTTAAATTACTTTATTAAATAACAATTTTCAAAACAATGGCACACATTTAGCCAAACATTTTTAACTGTTATTATTGTTAGTACTTATATGCTTTTTTAATAAAAATTATTACCGTTCTTCATGAAATATATTGATTTGTATATGTTGTGAAATGTTACTGTTCGAAAATTATACATTCGTAAAACTTCGACTTAGTCTAAGAGCTAATGTAACATTATCTACTTCAACAATACTAGATACAACTATTTTATTGTGAAGTCTCCAGTTTTTATATAATTGAAACATTATAAATAACACCATAACATACCGTGTTATTTCTATTCTCAAAAGCTAGTTCGTGACGATTACTTACAATTTAAAAGAAATTCGTAGTCACACTTTTAACTGTGAACAATTCCTTGTTTTGATGAGGTTTTTCACTTAATTTTATTTAATCGTAATAAATGCATTATATTCATAACTACATCTTTACGTAAATGCTGGTGTTTAAATATGTCGAAATCAAAAGGAAATATTAAAATGAATCCATAGCCAATTATTTAATAAATTACCCAGTCATAAAATAATACGATAGCGAATGAGTAGACTAGTAAAGCAATTTTCACAAAACAACTAAACCATTACAAATATTTTAATAACCGCTTTATCTCACACATCTTTGGGCCTACATAGACATTCAATTAAGACAGTATCAAAGAGAGATAATACAAAACGTTTCATACTCTTTAAGTAATGGATAGTATACAACTATACAGTTAAAATAACAACGTGCATGACCTCGCTCACAAATGTGACGTCACTCAATCACACGAACATCACTAGAGACCATTCAAATGATTGTTTCCTTTACATAGAGTCTACGTTCCTCAACCGAGTGAAGTTATCCAACGGCCCTTCAAGGTCATGCACATTGTTACTTAAAACAGATAGTACAAGGAGCCGGTTGTCTGTGTAGGCCTTCATAAGAGTCACGGACGTTCTACTGACTATAGCTTACGGTAGTGAGGCAGTGTTAATCTTAAGGCGGCACGTATGGGGGAGGTTTCCTGTAAGTAGGTGTGGCTTTGGGTCTCGGAGGGGTGCGGGACGCGGCGAACGGCGGCGGGGGGCGGTATGGCGCATCCTCTCCAGACCTGCAGGCGGGAGGCATCAAAACTGTTAAATTTATGGAATAGACCAACCATAATATAGTGTCGCAGTCTGGAAGCTGGATAGAGCAAGCACTTAGGCGCTACGTGATAAAAAAAATACATTTTCGAGAGGACAATTTAAAAACAAAACTGTTTTTTATACAAATCTGATATACTACTCGACTCAAGATAGCTTTTTAGGATTCCGTACCCAAAGGGTAAAAACGGGACCTTATTACTAAGCCTAAGTTGTCCGTCCGTCCGTCCGTCTGTCCTACCTATTTAGGGCTGTAACTTTTGAACCGTGATAGCTAGATAGTTGAAATTTTCACAGATTATGCGTTATTACGGCGGATTTGTTAGCAAATAATAAAAATGTCAAAAAGTTAAAAATTAAGGGGGGTTCTCAACATGAAACTAGTTTTTATCAACGTTTTTTCTTCACGCTCTATCGTAAAAACGGTAATACATACAAGCGTCAAACTTAGTGTGATTATAGAGCAAACTCTACAGAATAACAACAAATACTAAAAACCGGCCAAGTGTGAGTCGGTTTTGCGCTAAAGGTCCCGGACCAAAAAAGTTTTTTTTTCGAAGTTAATAATGTTGTGTTCTGTGGTGGTGTGGTACGGAACCCTCGGTGCGCGAGTAGCCCGACTCGCACTTGACCGGTTTTTATTTTTGCCGTTGTCTCCACAGGGAAAGATGTTCAGTTTTATGTTCTAAAGTTTAGACCTCTAAACTTTTAATATGACTAGTGTTTTGTTACACCTTGTATAAAGTTTCGACAGCGAATTCGGAAAAAAATTAGTTGGCGGCTGGCGATCGCCTTCAATATTCAAACCCTTCCAAAAATCTCTCCTCATTTACCTGTAGTCGGGCGTGGGAGGCAGTAAGGGCGGCTTCTCCTCGCGCATGATGACGGGGCTCTTGTGCACGGGCTCCGAGTCGCCCCTCTCCTCGAGCTCGTCCTGGAAGATCACCGGGATGCCCTTCGAACGGAACGCTTGGCGCTCTTCTTCGTCTCCGACACTCATTTTACCTGCAATTATTTATACAATTTATAGCTTATGGGTTAGGTACGGAATCCACCGAAGCGAATTGGAGCGGAAATGTTTCAAATCAATCAATAAAATGTGGAGCGGCTAAACAAAAGAGGCAGTGGGCGGGGCACATTGCTCGTAGAACATCGGTTTCTGCGGTTCGGTTCGGCCATTGGGCCGATGGGACTGAAGAGTTCTTGAGTGGCGACCGCGTACCGGAAAGCGCAGCATGGGTGCATGCGCATGGGAAGGCGACGGAAACCCGTTGGATAAGGGCAGCGTAGGACCGGTCGTTATGGCAATTCTTGGGGGAGGCCTACGTCCAGCAGTGGACGTCTATCGGCTGATATGATGACGATGATGGTGAACTAATAAAATAGCTACAATTTTTTTATGACGCGTTCGTGGGTACGATCTAATTGGTGAATTTTACACATCTCCGCTCCACTCCGCTTTACTAAAGCGGCTTTAGTGAATACTGCTTTATGGTTGTACATACACTGGCATGGCAAAAGCATTTTAAATGACAAACATCATCAACTCTACAACGTTCAAAGGTTACGTTGAACCACGGAATATAATAATAGTACCAACACACAGAATGGCCACTCGCTGCCCCTCAATGACTTCAGATACAACACCTGAGAACGTACTTCAGGGGTGATTCTAGAGGAGCCGAGCAAGTAGCAGGCACATACAGCAGGCTTGGGCGTCAATTTCCGTCGTAGTAGTACTAATAAAGTATCGTGAGGTCGTTCTGTGCAGTGCGGTTGAACGAAACAAGTTGATTTTGTTTTTGAAAAATGCCCTGCTCTTAGCCATTTCTATCACAGGTAACTAAAAACTAGCCGTGACGCGACTATAACAGCAAATGCTTCAGTATAACACTATAATAGCACATGTAGCTAAATATAAACGATACCAAAAACACGACACATAGCTCTAATGATATATGGAATCGAAACTATTGAATTACACCAGAAATATACGACAGTTAAGTGTTTGCAGAATGCTGCATTAACCATACGGGGTGATTAAATCTTAAGAAATCTTGTTTCATAATATCTCTTTAAAAACACATATGGGCATATCATGCTTTAAGAGGATAGGTCCTTGCAGCACGCCCGATCGCGCTGAATACAAACGAAGTTGGATCTTATTTTCACTACTAACTAATTAAAGTCAATGAAAATTTTTAAAAATGAGCTAGATACTAATATATGTGCCTGTTTTTGTCAGATTTCTGTTAAAATACACAGTTTCAATGCTAGAATTAACTTAAGATTTGTATGGAAATCTTTCAGCCACTGTAACTTTGAAACAATATATTTTGAATGAGAATCTGATAAACCACAGGCACAGAGATTAGTTTCTAAATCGTGTTTCAAAATTTCATTGACTTTAATTTAACCAATTAATGACAAAATAATTAAACTTCGTTTGTATGGAGCGCGCTATAGGGAATATCCTCCTAAACCGTCGAACATTCAACACACTCGCCCTAATTTAACAGACAGGTGTTGAGATCTCGTGAAACTAGAATTTACAATTGTTGTAACCTTGGATCACCATTTAATTTCTTTTGAAATAGTGACTTTTATCGTGTCTAGATAGTACCTATAGCTTGCATAGTAAGCGTGAACTTCAATTTAATGCGTTATTTATAGGCCGAGCGGATAAGTCAGACCACGCCCGCGACGTTACATAGGAATCAGTGCGGGATGCGGGCGGAGGGTGCCTTCTTACCATAGCGTTCGCTAACAAAATCATCCCACCCCCGCGCCCCTGTAACGTCGCGCGCGTGGTCCGACTTAGTGGTCGGCTTATAACAATACAGGGTGTAAGGGACAGCCCTCCGCAGACTGGAACGGTGAACTCAGACCATCAAACTGAACAACTTTCACTATGAAGCCTACATTAGGAAACGCGAAAAAAATCAGCTGTCCCATACATTTGAGTCGGGTAGGTACAGCAGTTTTGTAAGAAACAGCCGTCTGATAACTATGGAAACAGCAGATAATTTTTTCGCGTTTCCTGAGGTAGACTCCATAGTGATAGTTGTCCAGTTTGATGGTCTGAGTTCACCGTTTCAGTCTGCGGAGGGCTGTCCCTTATAATCCGATTTACAAGCATCAGCACTGGTAGCATGCACACCCGCGATAGCCGTGATACGGCTTTATCACGTCTTTTATATCGTTCGTTCGCGCGCAAAAGAACGAGATAAAAGACGTGATAAAGCCGTATCACGGCTATCGCGGGTGTGCATGCTACCAGTGCTGAAGTATATTTCTGGCTCAACAGGTGATAAAATCTTGCGCGCAATGTTTTTGATTACAAAATGGAATATTTTTGTTTGTGTATAATACAAATAGCCAATAAAGTACTCATTACATTTGATTTGAATAACATTCAGATTCATAAGTATATAATGGATAGCGTTTCAACATGTATAGTGCAAGCGGCAGTGCAACACTATGTAAGTTTGTTTTAAATCACCTTGTTCTGGTATTTCGACCATGTGTCAAGAATTTTGGGCACCACAACCGCCTATGTACAATTAAAATTATTATTATTAGAACATTTACTATCTTCTGAATTGAATATCTCTGACTACCCCCTCGGGGAATATAGTTGTGAGCATATGCTTATGCTATGCTTATGAATTTAATAGGGTGTGTAATTTGCTAAACAGACTCTATTTTAACGTATTAAAGTACAAGTTGCATGTGATTAGAAACAAAAAGGTTCCACTTACCGGTTCGTCGCCTCCTATAAAGCACGCACGCAATAATTCCAGCTACTAGAATCATGCAGACGATGACAATGGCCGGAATAATGAACGTCACCATATACTCCGTGTACCCAGACTCGGCACTGCTGCCTGGCTTACTGCTCTGGGTATTCGTTGTGCCTGGATGTTCGGGCGTCGATACCTTCGGTACTTTGGTATTCTGTTCGGCGCACAAACCCAGAGGAATGAGCCTTATGGCCATGACTTTAAGGACCTTATCGAAGACGTGGTCAACGTTCTCTTTGAGAGCGGCTTTAATGGATCCCCGTTCGTCTACGATTATTTGACGCAACTCTTCGATTTCCTTTTTCGGACACCTGTCCATTGGTAGGCTTGTGTTATACCTGCAAAAAAGGATTTTATAATTTTAACGAAAAATGCGCTGTCAACTAATGATAATAATATCTAAACTATTATAAAACTGTAACAGAAATGTGTCTGTACATTGAAGATATTTACAAAAAAAAGATTACGATATGATTTTTAGATGTCCCTGATTCCAAATCACCAATTTTTGGATTTTTTGTCTGTCTGTTTGTTTGTTTGTTTGTTTGTTTGGGTGTTTGTTTGTTCGAGTATCACGCAAAAACTACTGAACCGATTTTGATGAAACTTTTTTTGTTTGATAGCTTATCATCTGACTTAAAATCTGGTATATAATTTATGCGGACGAAGTCGCGGGTAAAAGCTCGTATCTAATAAAACCAAAATTGTTAAAAAAGACGACAATTTAAATAACTATGCTTACGCGCTTGTTATGGATTTATGTACAGCGACAGAAAGCTGGCAAAATTCAATAATGTCAAAAAAAATAGCTGGAACTATTTTAAGGGGATGTTTTCAACATTAAACTGAACAATATTTCCATACCGAATATATTATATTCTACAGAGGATGTAGGGGTGCACTAAGAAAGGATTTTTCGAAAAGAGACCCCTAAAAGGGTAATCAACGCTCACGAAGTCACGGGTCAAAAGCTCGTCATAATGTCCAAAAAAATAGCTGGAACTATTTTAAGGGGATGTTTTCACCATTAAACTGAACAATATTCCTATGGGACCAATGTCGATCCCAAAAAAAAATCTGCTGTCTCATAAAAAACGGTCCAGATTTTTTTTCGCGATTTCTATGTTAGTTCCAAAGAGAAAGTTGTTTAGTTTGATGGTCTGATCATCGCATTAAAAATCGTCAGTATGGTAAAAAAGACTATGTATAGCTCATGAAGTTACGACTATACAATTATGAAATAATATCATCATCATCATCTCAGCCGATGGATGTCCACTGCTGGACAGGCCTCCCCCGAGGATCGCCATAACGACCGGTCCTGCACTGCCCTCATCCAACGGGATCCCGCCGCCTTCACCAGGTCGTCGGTCCACCGCCTATCCACGCTGCGCTTTCCGGTACGCGGTCGCCACTCCGAGAACTCTTCGGCCCCATCGGTCATCGGTTCTACGAGCAATGTTTCCCACCCTTTTTTTTTTTTTTTTTTTTTTTTTTTTTATTAACTATGGGTTTGCTCTTGACCTCAATCCAGTCCTCAGGACGAAGATGGGGTCGTAGATGTAGCGAGCTTACCCAGAAGATGCCTATTCACTCGTACTTTAAAGGACTTCCACTTCCACTTTAGTTTAGCAATTCTTTGGGCTATGTCGGTTACTCTAGTTCTTCTGCGGATCTCTTCATTTCTGATTCGATCTCGCAGTGAAACTCCGAGCATTCAGCCTTTTTACGAGGCCTTGATTGAACGACCACGTCTCTGTTCCATGAATTAAATAATATATGACTCACCAAATAATAGTAGTAGGGTTATCAGTAATGCTCTTTATCCTAATATTGTCGGTGTCAGTTTGTCCGAACAGGGCCGCGAGCCTCTCGACGACCTTGCGCTTGTTGTTCGCGTTGTAGGCGAGGCCCGGGAACGGGTCCATCGTCATCTGGAACTCCACCGTTGGCCGGATGGTGGGCGCCTTCACCACTTCCACCATCAGGCTGTCGTAGGCGCTCTTCTTGCTGGAGTCTTCAGCTATCTGCAATTGGGAAATTTCATTATAATACTGGAAATACAAAACTGTTTCCATCTGGTAAATTTGTATTGTTGTTGTAAGAAAGATTACAAAAGATTTTGATAATGTAACTTCCAAAAACCATCAGAGGTATATTCGGAAGTGCAACAAAAAACAGTAGAGTTACATTTAGTCAGATGATAATACTAGCATGAATAGAAAAATTTACTTCGTTACTTAACTAAATACATACTGATTAACAGAAATATATAAGTCTGATATAGCTTTAAGTAGGTACATCAAATATAAGAGCCCACACTTAATACTAACTACAAACCAAAATTTCAACCGAAGTAAGATTATGATACCAACCAAACATCAACATAATAGAAAAATTCATCCACATATTGAGATGCTACATCACTTATCCACAGAAGTAGTAAAGAGCAGTAATTGATTTGGAATGATCTATGAGTACGAGAGCAGTAAGTTACCAGCTGATAGTTGACGGAGCCCTCGTCGCTGGGCGCGGGCAGGCCGTAGAACTCCTGGTTCTTGGCGTCGAACTGCAGCCAGTGCCCGCCGGGGATCTCCGAGCGGTCGCTGTAGCGCAGCGACAGCGCCAGGTTGCGGGTGCCGCCGTCTTCTGGGTCGAAGAACGTGTCCTGCAATGGTCAATTAAATGAGTTACGTATTTTAAGGGAGATGCTTTAGTTAGACTTTTAGATGATCAATCTGAACAATTTTCATTAGGGATTAGATTAGATTAGAATTAAGAAGCCAGCATCGAAATAACAAAAAATCTAAAACCTTCAATGGCTATTTTAATGTCGGTTCCATAGTACCGTTTCTTCCCCTGGGTCTCATGATAAGATTTCGTATCTTATGCATTGCATATTTTAGGGGGTGCTTCAGACCATTAAACTGAATAACTTTTATTATAGAGCCACCACTAAATTGGCGTTTGGTTTGATAGTCTGAATCACCCTCTAAAGCATGTAGATATTAAATACAGTATTTATAAATAAACAGTGCATTTTACTGGCGGGTAAATTGCGCCAGTAGGTATGAAAGCATTTATACATGCCAATACACACCCGGAACGTATGAAAAGGCAGTTAGCGTGCAGGCAGTGTCTCACCTCGGGCACTTTGTATACGAGCAGGTGGCCGACGGTGGCGGTGAGCAGGTCGACCTGGTTCCTCGGCACGGGCGGGTAGGTGTCGGGCGGGTCACAAACATTAAACAGTTAGCGTGCAGGCAGTGTCTCACCTCGGGCACTTTGTATACGAGCAGGTGGCCGACGGTGGCGGTGAGCAGGTCGACCTGGTTCCTCGGCACGGGCGGGTAGGTGTCGGGCGGGTCACAAACATTAAACAGTTAGCGTGCAGGCAGTGTCTCACCTCGGGCACTTTGTATACGAGCAGGTGGCCGACGGTGGCGGTGAGCAGGTCGACCTGGTTCCTCGGCACGGGCGGGTAGGTGTCGGGCGGGTCACAAACATTAAACAGTTAGCGTGCAGGCAGTGTCTCACCTCGGGCACTTTGTATACGAGCAGGTGGCCGACGGTGGCGGTGAGCAGGTCGACCTGGTTCCTCGGCACGGGCGGGTAGGTGTCGGGCGGGTCACAAACATTAAACAGTTAGCGTGCAGGCAGTGTCTCACCTCGGGCACTTTGTATACGAGCAGGTGGCCGACGGTGGCGGTGAGCAGGTCGACCTGGTTCCTCGGCACGGGCGGGTAGGTGTCGGGCGGGTCACAAACATTAAACAGTTAGCGTGCAGGCAGTGTCTCACCTCGGGCACTTTGTATACGAGCAGGTGGCCGACGGTGGCGGTGAGCAGGTCGACCTGGTTCCTCGGCACGGGCGGGTAGGTGTCGGGCGGGCGGGTGGCGGGGGGGCTCCGCGCCTGCGCGCAGCGCCCCACGCCGCGCCACGACACGCCGCTCACCTTCAGCTCAGGCGACATGGCGCGGACGAGGCCGGCCGACGGGCTACCCGGTTCCGTGTCCGACTCCATTATCTAGAAGTATAGAGAAGTGTTGTGATTAATAATATTGCAATTTGTTACATATGCTACGGTTCGAATTATGCCAATACTGCAAACGCTATGCACACGCTTTACCGGTCGGTCCAAATTAGTAAGTACGAATACACTGCTAAACAATTTGTACAATTTGAAACAGCTGTCAATTTGACATGCATACGCTGCACTACCTAATTTTCGTGTGCGGCGTAAGCGCAAGTTAATGACGTCACTGATGACGTCAGACAGCAAACGTATCCGCACATTCGCGCATTATGAACCGATTGTGTGCATGCTATCTCTACCGATAGCGCAGATTAGCGCATTTTGGACCGTAGCACTAGATATCACGCATTTTTGGTGCTGTACTGTATCTTTCTTCCTTTTTAGTTTGATGTATATTAGCGAGCACGTTTACGCTTGCCACACACATACGGAAATCCGATCCGGAATTCAGAATCAGAATTAGGTTTTCGTATGAATTGTCACTTTCCAGAATTCAGGATTTCTAATCCATACGAAATCGTAATTCCGTCCGGAATAATTCCGCATGTATGGCAGCCTTTAATTGGCCTACTATCTTTATACTCAGTGATTAGATATGCGACACTTTCCATCAGGGGTGGTTCAAACCATCAAACAGAACAACTTTTATTATAGGAGCAAATCAAAAATCGCAAAAAAAAAGAAATCAGCTTTACCATACTAAACTGCAATGCCTACTCGACACAAATGTATGAAATTCAATTTCTTACGATTTATCAAATTTTTTACGATTTCAGGTTTGCTTCCACAGTAAAAGTTGTTCAGTTTGATGGTCAGTTTCTTTTGACAACTTAACTTTAAGAGCAGAGACAACTACGACATCTTTCAATTCAATTCAATTCAATTCAATTATACTTTATTGCACACCAAAACAAAACATACATTTGAATAAAGACAAAGAATTACAAGTAGGTACAAATAAGGCGGTCTTATCGCTAAAAAGCGATTTCTTCCAGACAACCTTAGGGTAGAGGAATCAAGAAACAAAAATAGGTAGGCGGTGTAGCTTAGAAGAAAGAAATCCAGAATGACAATCTTTCGTCGTATAGACCAAAAAAAATCTTTGTAAGACATGTTGTGACAATTGTGTCCCCAGAAAGATATGAGGTTACCTGATGCTTTGCTGTAAATACTCGAAACCGATTAAAGAAGCGTTACGCTGAAATATGATAAAGCTACTAGTGCTGTCGTCTTTTGTTTTAACCAGCGCTTGCGACCGATATGGTTTGTAGAACTAAACATGTCTACTAACCTTCATTAACCTATTGATATCTTCCATAGGGCACGCCGCGTCCTTCGGCAACGTATCATTAGTCCACACGAACTCACAAAGATCACCATTCTGGGTCGCATTCAGAACCGTCAACTGTTCCATGTCGGTGTCTCTGAAGAGATTGACAATGCCTTCGAGGGCTCGTATCTGCCAATCTATCGCGTTGGTATAGTCCTTGTTCAGTTTGAATTGCATGATGAACTGGTGGTTGATGGTGCGGCCGCTCTTGTGCTGTTGGACGGTTATGTCTAGAGGTCCGAGGGTCGATAAGCCTTCGGTATCTTGAGCTTCAACCTTGAAGTTCCAGCGAGATACGTGAGATTCTAGTGGCCTGAAATTTGAAAGACGGTATGATATAATTAAAGTTTAATGAAATGTACGTTGAAATTATCAAATGATTATCTTCTGAACTCGAAGATACACGCCTTTATTTCGTACGACCCGCCCCGGCTTCGCACGGGTGCAATGCTGATATAAACCTTCCTTTTGAATCACTCTATCTATATAAAAAAACCGCATCAAGATCTAAGCATACATAGGGACAGACAGCGGGAAGCGACTTTGTTTTATACTATGTAGTGATGATTATCTAGACTATCATCAAACAGTAAATGTTTGTTTGTTTGTAACAGTATCACACAAAAACTATTGAACCTATTTTGATGAAACTTTCTTGTTTGATAGCTTATGATTTGACTTAAAATCTGGTATATAATTTTGGGGACGAAGTTGCGGGTAAACTCTAGTGTAATATAGTTTTGTGGTGTAATTTTTTGTGAATCTACGTTGTGTGTGCTGCAAAGAAGAAGCGTGATGCAGGCGAATATCATGTATACATTTTGTGACATTACAAAGAAAATTAAAAAGTAGTCAAAATTCACTCTGCTATTGCTATGCTGTCTATACGCACGCATTCTTAGAAGTTACGTGTTAGCATGAGCTACTTTGCTAACAATCACTCATGCTGTAGTGGAGAGACATCATGGCGCATCATGTGGACCTCATGGTGTAACAGTGGGGTAAGTACATAATTTATTACCAAAAAGTATATGTGTTGCTATTGAGTGTGTGGGCCACCCCCAAGAAAACGGCTAAGATTGAGATGTGCCTCTGTATTTATAAAGCTGTCAGACTTCCGACAGCTTGTCGGCAGATTCGTTGTTTAGACTTACATAACTTCACGCATGCTAAAACGAGCGCGCATTATGGTTTTCTTTATTTGACGTGCGGGAACGCTGACCTCTAAAGCGGGGTCCGCAACGCCAATTTTCTAACAAAACATGTTAGAAAAACATTTTACCCCATCCCCCCGCAGGCGATGTTATCCGATGAAATGGAAAACATCACCCGCGTTCGCCTGCGGGGGAAGGGGAAATGTTTTGCTAATTTTTTATGATAACATAAAACATGGCGCTGCGGACCCGGCTTAAGATTTTAACAATCCATGTATAATACTAACAATCCATAGACTTCTCGTTCGGCAGGCATGAACTGTATCCACGAGTTCCGGCTCAGCTTCGCGTCCGCCTCGTACATAGTGAACGTGAGGTTGTCGCCGTCGGGGTCCGTGAACAGGTCCGCTGGGATTATGTACCTGTGGACCAACAATACGCTTGTTTACGGTTGCCAGGTTTTCCGCAAGACAGGACATAATAAACATTAAAAACGTTTGGTTCCAAGGCCGAATAGATGAAGAACCATAAGTCGACCCATGATTATGGTCTTCTTAGATGGTATTTGCCGAATATTCCGTCTGAGCTAAAAGTCTTACATAGGCCACCTATAAATTTCATCTGAATTAAAAGCCGCGCATTTGCTATATTTGACCTTGCCTACCTCGATCTCGCTGCGTAACTAGTTCATACAATTTCAAAGATAAAAAGCTGACTTTTCAAAGCTGATATCGACTGCAAAATCAGTCCCTCTTTGTAAATACAGAGCATTGGTTAGTAATTACACTCTCGGCTCCTTTACGCTCTCGCCTTCTAACAAAATTTTAAGGGTATTCTTAGGGAAAGTTGTTTAGTTTCATTGTCTAAATACCTACGCCCTTAAAATTTTGATAGTAATTAATAAAAGCGGTCAAGTGCGAGTCGGGCTACTCGCGCACCGAGGGTTCCGTACCACTTAACCACAGAACACAACATTATTAACTTAGAAAAAAAACTTTTTTTGTCCGGGACCTTTAGCGCAAGACCGACTCACACTTGACCGGTTTCTAGTATTTGTTGTTATTCTGTAGAGCTTGCTCTATAATCACATTAAGCTTGACGCTCGTATGTATTACCGGTTTTACGATAGAGCGTGAAGAAAAAACGTTGATAAAAACTTGTTTCATGTTGAGAACCCCCCTTAATTTTTAAGTTTTTGACATTTTTATTATTTGTGAACAAATCCGCCATAATAACGCATAATCTGAGAAAATTCTCAACTATATAGCTATTGCGGTTCAAAAGTTACAGCCGTAAATAGGTAGGACAGACGGACGGACGGACGGACAGACGGACAGACGGACGGACGGACGGACGGACGGACGGACAACGTAGGCTTAGTAATAGGGTCCCGTTTTCACCCTTTTGGTACGGAACCCTAAAAACTAGTGGTGTATAACATTATTGAGATTTTATATATAAAAAAGCATTTTCCGTTACCTGAAAGCCTTGCCCGCAGTGATGGCAAGTTTCTTCATGTGATGATTGAGGGTGGGTGGCTGGTTGATCGGCTCTGGGAACATCACGGTTTCCGTGGTTCGTCCTACAATAGTGCTCGTCCTTTCGGTCGAACTAACTGATTCCTGCAATATTTTGAAGATAAATTATTGTAGATGACGATTATTAGAATAAATTATAATAAAATACATTACACATTTTTTTGTTGTTGAAAGTTTTATTTTGAAATGTTTGCTTTGTGATAGAAATATACAGTGATAGAAAAAACATATTAAACTTAAAGTGATACGAATGAAAGTTTGTTTATGTCGATGATCGTAGTAAATTTTGAATTTTGAAAAGGTTAATGTTAGTTAATTATAAAACCAAAAACAGCCCAATTAGGTATGATTCTCAAAACCTTCATTCTCATTCAAGAAGTTAGGTAGGTGATAATTTGTGTAACATACAAACAAAATACTGTGAACCAAAAAGTGTATTTGCTACTACATTTAATCAAACAAGATAGAAGTTCCGCTTGATCAATATTATACAATAGAATTCATAAACCGTATTAGACAGCGCGAGCATGAATGAGCATGATCATGAAAATATAGGTGCATACCAAACCGTGAATAATATAATATAGTATATCATATTATGATATAAATTTTTGTGATCAACTGAAACTTTCACCTGAGTGAAATCGGCTAAAAAATTTGTTTCTTCTATTCGACGGCATCTTGTATTTTATACTTTTTCAAAAGTGTTCCTTGCTTGTTTGTATTAATTTTTTACTTTTCTAGCCGATTGCAAAATACCGACCTGAATAGTAACCTCCAGCATAGTGGTTTCGGTGTCAGGCGGCTGTGTGGTTGAAGGTATATCTGCCGACGTTGTGACAGGCTGCGTCGTCAGTGGCGATGTGGTTGTGGTTGTGGTGGTGGAGACAGTAGTAGGTGACGTCATCGGCATCGGTGTTGTCGTCGACGTCGGTGAGGTCGGTACGAATATGATCTCTTCGGTCGGAGTGGGCGGGGGTGAAGGTGAGGTGGGCGGGTCCGACGGCGTCGTCGGAGGGAGTTCGTTCGAGGCGCGTATTATAACGGTCTGCTGAAAGTGCCATGCGTACACACAATGTGATGTGAATGGGAAGACGTAAAGACAAACAGGTTTGTTTTTCGATGGTTAGGACAGAGAGAACCCATGATTGAAGTTTGAAATTTTAGAAAAGAATATAGCGCAATACAGTTGTGTTGGTATATGTACAGTAGATGATATAAACCGACTCCACTGATTGTATTTACACCAAACCATCGGAAAAATTATTTCCATACATCAATCAACTGGATCAATAATTAATTCATACCCAGCCGTTAATAAATGTACCATATGAATATATGACAGGAAAATAACGAAGACATTACATGCGAAAATGTAGTCCCCGGTATTCTAAACGTTGTCTTTACGTCAGGATTAGTTAACTGAAACTTTCACTATGGGCATGTGATTTTAATTAGGCATATCCATCACTATTCTACCCCGAGTTATGTAAATCCATGACCACACACGATTGAAATTAGTTAAGAATCTACTTGTGAGTAGATGTTATTGTTAGATCTAAATAGAGGTAAGACAATCTAACCAGTTGCAAACCAGTAAGATTTGCTTACTGTGCGAGTTGAAGGTACATTTAAACTACTGGAGAGAAAAATGGTACCGATTTATGCCAAAATTTGAAGATTTGTATATCTTAGCTGGAAAGTAATGCTAAAAAATTTCGCGTAATTTTACGCAACAATATTATAGCTGCATATTATCGAAGAGTACTCTGTGGTAACGTTATCAGCTAGCTAGTCAGTCAAGACATGAGGTATGACTAGAATCGAACTGTTAGGGTTTTGCCTTGGATTTCGTCAAAGGGTTTCGTATTATTTTAGCTATAGAGCAGCGGTAAGGTAATAAAATGACTGTTATGAATGATAGTTATGATTAATTTGCAATTGTATACGAATAATTAAAGCTTACTCTGAAGACAACAGTTTTGACATAAATCGGTAACACGATCACAAAAATAGCTTCAATGTAGTTAGAGCGCTACCGCCATGGTAACTTACCATTTCCGACTCAGGGGTGGTCGCAAAGTCCTCAGGCGTGATGATGACAGGAGAGTATAGTTGGTGACCTCCGAAGCGACGGGGACTGTCCGGCACAGGCACTTGCGAGAAATTCACGCTGCTCGCTTCTGAAACCGACCCGGAGATCGGCGTGATTTGCACTTTGTGCTCCTATTAGATAATTTAAAAGTTAATTTTGATGTTATTGGGGAAGAGTTGAGTAATAAAAGTGTGTTTAAAGATATAACAATGTGTAGAATGTTTTTGTTTTGTACAGAATCGGGATCACAATCATGCTAGATTCTAGACATGCTTACAAATATTTGGTACCTATTATAAAATCTAGCAAAATGCATTACACATTAGTCTTACTACTTTAGAAGTTCAAAATTATTATTCATATACAGGCTACATTTTGAGTACAATTTTAACATTACATTACAAATATTTGATTGGAAAATAAAATTTGTACTTATTAACTATTAACTAACAAAATCATATTTATTAGTTCTAAACATTAAATAAATATAAAACATAAATAAATTTTTAAAGTAGGTACATATTTACAAAGTAATAAATAAAATAATGTAAAAATACATAACTAACAATTATTACTTTTACATGCGAACATATAACGATAACGACCATTAACAAACTCATGCGACGAAGAACACTCAAAAGGAAACCAGTAGATCAACTCCTAGAACAAAGTTCATTGTCATTCACATTCAGTGCCCAATTTTACTTTATAACACCTGCTTTTTTATACATTACCTTTACCTTTATCTATACAAATATGATCTTGGGTTTAATTCAATGAAAACCTCATGTCAAATTCATAGTAAATTCTTTCTTTATTTGTTTACAATTTAGTATCTACCTACACGCAGTATCCATGCATAGTTATTGATCTGGTAAAATCGGATTACATTATCAGACATAATGTACAGAACAACTTAGAATTACGGAACTATAATATTAAGGACCAATGTTGAAAATATCTTTATTGCGTCTAAATCTGAATTCGAAAATCTTTTGGCTTCCATTTACAGGTTCTTATAATATGTGTAAAGAAGCAGCGCAAGAACGTTGTTAGATGTTGATCTACTGGACCTTGACACACAGGACGCAAGCTCGAGAGCGGGTTACGACAAACCTCCGTGGTATACGAATTAGTAGGCTCGGGCTCAGGGGTGGTTTCTTCCGCGGTGGTGAGATCCTCGGTAGTGGGCAGTGGCGGTGATGGTGTTGGAAGAGTAGTAGGGGTCTGAGGGGGGGTCGGGGACGGGGTTGGAGAGGTAAGAGTGGTCAACGTCGTCGTGGCAGTGGTCTCGCTCTGAAATACGTCGGTGGTGGTGTGTGGCACGCTGTAGCCGGGTGGGGGGTCACCGTGGTGGTGTCGGTGGGGGTGAGCGGGGGTCGTGGCGGGGGCGGGGGTCGGGGGGTCCACCTGGCAGCGCGTGCCGCGACATACACAAGGTTAGTACTGCCACCCAATTTATACATACCAGAGTGAGCCTTGTCTGCTGGTTTTATTGACTTTTTAGCAAGCGAGGTATGTTTAAGTATTTTAGGTGGCAGCTAGCGCGGGAATCAATTTGTGAAATGTTATGTAAACCTCACACAAAGCTCACGCTTAAAGTAAATATGTAGCTCCAATGAAACATTTATGTTATGTAAAAATAATGAGTGTCTGATACAGCTGATGTAGTGTCAGTATTAATAAAATGAAATGAATGTGAAATTATCATTTATGACGAGTTATTGGCACCAAGTACCTTCGGAATAAATTTGCTAGAATTTAATTCTAAATTTAGTCAAAATAGATCTTATTCCAAGGCACAAGAAGTTGAAATTGAAACTGATAATCATTCAACATTCCATGCTAAATGTGGTCTCCCTATGGATGCTGCTATGACATGACGTGACAGTTAAGTGCAAGATTATGCATTCATATTCATGGGTGATCTATAAAGAAGATGACTACAAATTTATTTCAACCATCCCTTGAGGAAAAGTCCTATTGATAAAAGTATAAAGTTGCTAATCGAACTTTCTTTTAAATCGATGGTATGAAATATTAGTAGTAATCTTCTTTATTCATTGAAACAGGTTATATTAATATGGATGGTAGGATGTTTGTTTCATAATGAAAAAATGATAGAACAGAATAGCTGTACACGTTATTACCTCATCTTAGTAATTAATTAGGGTATTTGCCTATATGCAATACTTTAGATTTCTCTTATCATTAGAAAAACGTTAGAAAATCATACCAAAATTCACATTTCAATACTTTAGCTTAACCCCTTATGTTATGGCATTGCGTCCTATATTTGCACACCAAAGTTTTTTGACAAAAAGTTAAATTATTTTTAAGTTTTGAGTTATGGCAACACATGGTACATGGCAACTGGCAATTACATGTCGTCCCATATTTGGTACATTCCCATATTTTGTATGTAATGCATACCTTATGCACATTTATCATTTCGTAAATAAAAAAATCAAGAAGAATTTTTAAACATTTTTTATGAGTTCCTTAAACTCAGAAATCAGCAAAGTTACAAAAGTTCATGCGGTAAGGGGTTAAATATGGGTTAAATAATATTTAAAAAGAGAATAAAATGTAAAGAGAATGATGAGTAGTATGACATTGATTTTAGTACAATGTCCATACAAAGCGCGCATTTTGACGTTCAATAAAGAGTTGCTGATTCGACTAGGTTGGCAAATACCCTATTATGATACTTTTGTAACATGTATAGCTATTATATTACTATAGCATATAATACCAGATAAATTGACATGAATGAAGATGGCATATGGAATTCATGATACGGTACCATAAGATTTAGTCCCATTAACACGCACAGTTATTGTATTTTGCGAATGTGATTGTTAAAGCGTCGATTGTCCATTAATTGCAGTGAATTATAAGCATTTGCGTCTTATTTAAAATATAGCTTTGTGCATAGACACAAAACAAATGAAGCACCTTCGTTAATGATATTTAATTCGGCAGTTTTCAGGTTCACGCCATAACTTTTATCACAGTATGGATACTATTATACTTTAAAGCGTACACAACACATTGTAAATTAATGGAATAGGTAGACTCACAATCAAAATATTAAGTTTCAACATAGAGTGCAAGTATAGTAAAGAACGTTAAGGGGCCATAGGTTTAGGCGAATATTTTCTATGAGAAACGCGATTGCTCAGCCCTCCGAAAAGTACGTGCGTGCCGTATTTTCGATTAGAAAGAATTAATAAACATACATTTTATAGATTTTTTTAATGATTTCACAGGAAATTCTATGGAGTGAAGTAATTTCAATCGTGTATTCAATTGATGATTTCACTAGATAAACTATTCAAGAATACCGTTTGTTTTTGTCGTTTCGGTAACTTTAATAAATCTTGTAGAAAAACGAAAAATAACAGACCCCTTCCCAGGTAATTCCGGGACTTATGGCCCCTTAAGCGGCTGAGCTATTGAGAACCTTATTCCAATGTGTTACTGTCGACTGCACGTAACAAAAGCTTATTGCGTTTTATTTCTAATCGCCCCAGTTAAGTTTAAACAAATATGAACCTAACTGCAAAGAGTTAGAGTAGATTAAGTAATGTATAAGAGTGCTCACTGGGTCGGGCTGTGCGGCTTCAACGTGTCCATATTCGTCGTCCTCATCGTCATCGTCGTAGCCGCTGTAGTCGCCGCCGTCGTCCTCGGCGTCGTACGAGTCGTAGGCGCCCGATCCGTCGTCGAGCGGCGACTGTGCGAGGAGGGTTTCATATTGAATAATAATACCACTGCATAAATATACATATAGTCCTTACAGTAGGGAAGCGGGCGGCGATACATATCTGCGCATGACAGCGTAAGTACACGGGCGCGGCGCCGGAGGGCTTCGGCATCGCCCGCCATCAAGAGTGTTGCCCTACTATAAGCCTTATAGTATTACCATAGCGTAAATACAATAAAGTAGGTGCGCTTAGTGGCCGCGTTGGGTCTATGCTTGCACGGAGTGCGGGGGGCTCGCGCGGTGTGCGGAGGGGTGAGGCACCGGTCGTTGGGGTACAGCGCGCAGGTGAATCGGTATGGGGACCGCACCCCCCGCCACCCGCACCCCCCGCACGTTGGGCCTGTCGCGACCCGAGAGCGCCCTCACTATTATTATATTCACTTTGGTATTACTGTGATAATACTTATTGAAACAATGCCACAATCACATGAATAAATATCCCTACAGAAAACAAGTTTCAGTGGCGTTTGCGCCACGGTACCGTCGCGGGACTGCTCCCTGAGACCACCAGCACCTTGTTGACAATGTTACCTGTCGCTTAGGCCTCGGCACAGGCTTGACCGCGGTCAGCCTCCACCCCAGCACGGGCAGACGCAGCGTGTGCGCCAGGGTACCGTCGCGGGACTGCTCCCTGAGACCTGCCACCAACACCTTGTGGCGGGGCCAGAGCTTCTCACCGCATCCGACCTGTGAACACAATCACACATTGTAGGATCGTTGGCCTACTTTGATTTATTCGGCTTTGTGTTGGAGAGATTTTTGTGGACTGTAGTTTTTTCTGGTGGCAGGAGTGGTTCAATGAACAAAATGCATAGAGTACAGTAAACAAGGGACAAAATGGAAGAACGAAAACGGAAACCACAAACTAATTAGAAAGAACTACAACTTTTTTAATTACACATGTTGGTGTTGCCAACACACATTGTAAACAGACATACTCATTAACAGTTGAGACGAATACAAATAAGACAGAATCAGACTGACATATTCGCGTAAAAGGAATTTATTTAAATTAATAGTTAATCACTCGTCTGATCGTTTCCTAGATGGCGGGGAAACAATTAGGTAAGTGCTTGTTAAGTTCCCACAGTGTAATTACATGATTAACATAAATGTTAGAAATGATTTAATGAAATGTTTACACACGCACGTACAAATTGCGTTGAAGATTAAAAAGAATATAACATTTTATAATTCTAATGCTATCTAGAACAGATTACCACTGATTAGATGAAGCAAAAGAAATCTGTGATTCAAATGGAATTCAATCGAAAGTATTATCTCGTTCGTCGCTTATTTTTTAATTGTTTGTTCAGAATATTATAAAATAAATATTTACTACAGAATTTAAACATATTTTTTCTAATACTAGATACATATACTTATTTCTCTGTTCCATGGAAATTTTGATCATCATTTACATATCCATATACATACATGTGTTAATCTCATCTCTTTCATCTCACGCCTATAGACAGCCTTCCACTGCGGTAGACAGAGACAAGGGAACGCCACCTGCTACGATCCTGGCAGCTTCTTTCCCTACCTCCGCATTGCCTGTACTTAATTTTTATGCCTATGTCATTCCTCAGGGTTCAAGCTATCTCCAAACATTTCCATTAAAATCGCTTCAGCCGTGAAAACGTAACAGACCGATACGCTTTTACATTTATAAATATTATTAGTACGGGTTAACTTTAACTATGTACTCTATGACTATAACCCATAGAGAAAATAACGCGCTCCCCTGGGGAAGAGATGTTGTATCGAACTGTGCACAGATACTCAACTGGGCCTGACGTCATAATAGCGGGAAGTAGCGTATTTAAATGTTAACCCTTCCCCTCACCCGTTTTTCACCCCCTTTGTTGGCGACAACATTTTCTATAGAAACAAGCCGATATGCCATCTCTTCTTAATCTATGCTATAACCTAAGGTGAAGCGGTACTTCACTCCTGAACAGCTCTTAATGTTATATAAAGCTCAGGTCCGATCCTGTATGGAGTATTGCTGCCACCTGTGGGATGGCTCAGCCAATTATCAACTTGCCGCACTCGACTCGGTCGAACGCAGAGCCAGGAGGCTCATTGGCGACAGTAAACTGGTGGAGACCAAGCTTCATAGCCTAGCCCACCGCCGCAGAGTAGCCTGCTTGTCGGTCTTCTACAGATTGTACTTCGGTGAGTGAGTGTGCCCAAGAGCTACATGAGCTCATCCCGCCTTCCCCTTTCTACTATCAGACTTCCAGACGCACCGCGGGATATCATCCCTTTCTGGTTGACATCCCACATATCCGCACCAAGTGCCAGCCATTCCGATTCTTTTATAATGCGCACAGCCAAGGAGTGGAATGCCCTGCCTGCGTCAGTGTTTCCGAGCGCTTACAACCCGAATTCCTTTAAAGTACGAGTGAATAGGGTACTTCTTCTGGGTAAGCTCGCTACATCTTCGACCCCATCTTCGTCCTGAGGACTGAATTGAGGTCAAGAGCAAACCCATCCTTAATTAAAAAAAACCTTCCAAGAGGCGAAGATCTCCTTGTAGGGCAAAGACCCACTAGAGATAAGGAAACAGTAATAAAAGTGTACCAACGTTTAGATAGATGGCGGTAGTAGCGTCGCTGCGTCTTCGTTGCGTAGTGCCCGCTCCACTCATGAGCACAGCTTGTGAACGCGCCGACTCCGGTTTGTAAGGCTCCATCCAGAATTCATCCTAAAACAATTACGAACAATATTTAAAAGTTACATTTTAATTTTTTTTCTATTTTATTTTATTTCCCGTAGAGATGATATTTCTAATTAAGTACAACAAAACATTTTTACGGGTTCTTGCTCGTTTTTTCATTGCTTGACTTTCCGGTATTTTGGGTGTTACAACCGTCATGATCACGAGATGATCTTCCATTCTTAACATTTTTATTCTGGTATTTTTTTAAAGAAGAAGACTATTACAACCCGGGCATTAGTAAAAGTTGTTCAGTTTGATGGGTGTCTTCTTAGTTTAAAAGGATGCCGTTGATATACATTTCACCCTGTATAATCACACTAAGTTTGATGCTTGTATGAATTACCGTTTTTACGATAAAGCGTGAAGAAAAAACGGTTGATTAAAACTAGTTTCTTGTAGAGAGCCCCCCTTAATTTTAAACTTTTTGACATTTTTATTATTTTTTAACAAATCTGCCGTAATGACACATAATCTAAGAAAATTTCAACTATCTAGCTATATTACGGTTCAAAAGTTACAGCCCTAAATAGGTAGGACAGACGGACGGACGGACAACGTAGGCTTAGTAATAGGGTCCCGTTTTCACCCTTTGTATACGGAACCCTAAAAACAATTAAAAAGCGCATAAAACTTTACCCCATCAAGCGCCATAAAGTTGGCAAGCTCCATAAGGGCGCGTATCCTATGTCTGGGCGCGAAGTGGTGGAAGGAGCCATCGATGAGGATGGCCAGGACCAGCCTGTTCTCACCGCTCGTGCAGGTCCCGTACTTAGAATGAGGCTTGTCTTCCGCTTTCTTCACCTGCAATAAAAAAATACAAATGTTTTACTAAAAAATAGGGTTGGTTACATGGATTGGACACTATGATAAATATTATACTACATAATTCGGCTGAATGCGATGAGAAATATTTAGAGATGTTTCTCTCATTGTACAGTTAGTAGTAATAAGTTGTATACACTTTAGTACTACGACGCCAACATAGAACAAAAGTGTATACTCGTGTATTCAGTGTATACAACTCATTGCTGCTGACTGTACGTCTGCTTGTTAATTAATTAGATAATTTATGGATAGCTACGAGTATAATTGGCCCTTAAAAGTGTAATATTATAAAAGGTCCTTCGGTTTTTAAGGGGACGAATTGAACAACTTTGTCTATGGGGCCAACATCAAAATCGCAAAAAAAAATACTGTTACATACTAAAACTGCAAACAAACTCGACCCAAAATGTATGGAACAGCAGTTTTTTTTTCGCGATTTCGATGTTGGTCCCATAGAGAAAGTTGTTGAATTTGACTGTCTGAGAATCCCCTTAAAGAACCGTCAACATATTAAGAAGGACCATGTATAACGAAGGCTGTTTTTTATTATCTACACTAACATTATAAAGAGGAAAGATTTGTACCTATTTTTGTATGTTTGTAATGAATAGGCTCAAAAAGTACTGGGCCGATTTAAAAAATTCTTTCACCATTAGAAAGCTGCATTCACCCTGAGTAACATAGGCTATATTTATTGCTAGAAAAGATTAGACGTCCACCCGTGCGAAGCCGGGACGGGCCGCTAGTCCTAAATAAAATAAATAGGCCCACTTGTTTTGTATTTAGCACGAAGATTTTTTTATATTTCTCAACAGCTCATCGTATAATCGGGAATCAAACTATTAAAAACTATACTTTCACAGTTAAAAAGCGTTTAACTCTTCTACAATAAGCCATTTCAAGTGCAATTAAACAGCTGTCGTTAACACTAGTAAATGTAATGAAAACAGGACATCACATAAAATGTAATTTCCCAATTTGCATGAAACAATGTTACTAGACAAGTAATAATTGAATCAATTAAACGGTGACACAATGCATGAACACATAAACATAAAGGTATTTAGCTATTTCTGTCGTTGAACCATCGTTGAGCACATTTATTTGACATTCTAATGTTACAAGCGAGAAATTACAGCGAATATACAGTTAGCATCAAAAAGTGATGCGAAGAAATGAGTTATATGTTAATGTTATGAGAGGAGAGGAAGACAAAAGAAAATATTGGAGGATTATCTCAAAAGGTGAGGTGTGTAATATCGAGTGAAAATTGAAATAGCTGTATGGTAGAGATGAATAGAAAGGGTGATATATTGAAAATCCAAATAATGGGATAAGCATATGCTTACGACTATATTCCCGAAGGTTATGGTTGTAGATATTATGAAAACTCACTAATAGTACCGAAACTCTATCCAGTGTCGTTACACTGGATAGAGTTTCGGTACTATTAGTGAGTTTTCATACGACGACCTACCCGACTACTACCCGTTGGTAGTAGTCAGTCGCCATTTATAAGTGCAGGGCAGTGAATACAATACAGAATGAAATTGATACCATTGGCATCCTTTTAAACGACGAGTCTACCCATCACAGAACAACTTTTACTATAGGAGCAAACCGATCGTAGCAAAAAAAAAAAACAGCTGTTCAGTGTGATGAGTAGACACTTAGTTTAAAAGGATGCCAATGATATTTTCATCCTGTATATGCCTCGAAATAGAAGCATGCAGGTTTCCTCGCGATGTTTTCCTTCACCGGAAAGCTAGTGGTGTTACAAAATATAGTACATACATTCCGAAAAAACTCATTGGTACGAGATGGGTATGAGTCGGCCTGGGCAGGGATCGAAAAATTGCATCCTGCTCGGCAGGTATGGACTGTATGGCATCATCATCATCATCATCTCAGTCGATGGACGTCCACTGCTGGACATAGGCCTCCCCCAAGAATCGCCATAACGACCGGTCCTGCGCTGCCCTCATCCAACGGGTTCCCGCCGCCTTCACCAGGTCGTCAGTCCACCGTGTGCGGGGCCTACCCACGCTGCGCTTTCCGGTACGCGTTCGCCACTCGAGAACTTTTCGGCCCCATCGGCCATTGGTTCTGCGAGCAATGTGCCCCCACTCACTGCCACTTAAGTTTAGCAATTCTTTGGCATGGCAATATATAAATATGTGCAAGATTGAGGCAAGCATGATAGGTTGATAACAGTCAACATTAAAATCTTCATCATCATCATCAAATTCGTTTTAACTTAAAAATCGTAAATGGTGGGTCATTTATCATTGCAGACTGTACATAGGATAAGACCAGACTGACGGCGACAGTGCATTCGTGCAGGAATGCAGATGGCTGCATAGCGTCGCATCACGCATGGCGCGTGCCAGAGTTGTCGCCTGCCACAGGCATTTCCTATTTTATCTCAATTTGATCTAAGACTGTCTGGAGTCGCATCGCATGCTAATTTATACTGTCACTAACAGTATTCGAACGAACGACCTTCTACGTCGTTAACACTTTACACATGAACATGACATTTACGATTTAGAAAAACAATGCTTATTGTGTTCCATACGTAGTATATTCATACTCTAAGGTTCCATAGGATGGTCGGTCTTTAGCAGAGAGGTACACTCAGAGAAAGGTGGAGGATTTTCACGAACCTCAATAGTAAAGGAATCGGTGGCTGTAAGGCCATGCGTGCGGCCGTGCGCGGTGACGGTGAAGGAGTGCGAGCCCAGGTCCTGGTGCTGCGGTATTCCACTGATCAGGCCGTGCTTCGAGTCCACGGCCAGCCAGCTGGGCGTGTGTCGTCCGTCTTCGCTGCGGACCTGCAGGAGAGACAATAATTATCTGATATATTCTAGTTTTCCTTTCGATTTTTCATCAAATGAGCGTTTTTCCTGTGGTTTTCTATGCGATCGACAGATACTGGCTGCGCGAATAAAGGGCAAAAGTTTATAAAATAATAAAGAGGGAAAAGATGATCAAAAAAATACCAACGCCTCTTTTAATGGAATATTTGTAACTTGGCTGTATGGGCTCGATCCCTTGTAAAAAAAAAGACAGGCACAGTCTTGACATGATTACGCACATTTCTCTATGGAGCGATGAACATGCCATCTGTTGAGTTTTTTAGACACTTAATTTTAAAAAAGAAAAGAAAACCGCTCATTAAAGCATATTTTAGTTAGACTATTGATTGATATGAAGGAGAGAACAGTCAATGACAGCTCTGCAATAATATTAACCATAACCAGTGCTAAAATAGAAGCCAGTAGTGTTTTGTGGTTCGCAGTCAACATGATTAAGATTCACAAAAAGAAGCTTAGCATTCATGGGTATTGAATTATTGGCAAGGCTGCTTTGAAATACGAGTGCACGGTTTGAATTTCACATAGGGAGCTACGTAGACCACCAATGAACCCTCGGTCAGAATTGAGTATCATTTGGCTGTAGATGCTTGATAATTTGGGTTCAATTAGTATGTAACTAAGTAATTACAGATAATATTAAAGAATAGAAAGGGACTTACAGTCAGATGCGCGTAAGGCTGGGTATTAGTAGAACAAGCCTCTCTTTCTAACAAGCAAACTTTCGCAATTAGCCATCCCGCTTCAATTGAAAGCAAGATCGCAAAAAAACACATTTTACATCAATATCTTTTCTCTTGGCTGTTTGGGGAAAAATCCATCGGGTAGAAGCCCTGCTATAATTATTTACCTTTCAAATGATGGTATATTCAGAAGAAATGGTGTAGATAAATCTGAAATCGAGCTTACTTTGTTCCTCTTTTCTATCGAGAAAATTTAATAGAATCGTGTTTTCAACGGTTAGATGCCCTGCAGAAAGAACGTATCTACACTATTATGTGAACTATATAATATTAAATGTAATAATTTGGTTATAAAAAATCGGTTCGAAAACAGACAAAATACGTATGGTTAATCCTCACTTTTTGTCTTGTTGACGTAGTAAAAGCTAGAGAAGCTAGCTAAGAGATTTAATGGAGTATTAAATTATTATGAACGTACGCGCAACTGGCTGTTAACTTATGTTAGATTCGTCGATTTCAATAAAGAAATTAACGTCGTGCAGGGAACGGAACTTCGGATCATTTTAAATTTTAAATTCAGTTCTTTTTCGAGTAGATTTGTTGTAGAACGAGCACATATAGGGGCATCTTTTTTAAGCGAATGATCAGACCGTTAAACTGAACAACTTTCTCTATGGCAGCAACATCGAAATCACGAAAAAATAAAAGCGGTCAAGTGCGAGTCGGGCTACTCGCGCACCGAGGGTTCCGTACCACACCACCACAGAACACAATATTTTTTACTTGGAAAAAAAAAAAAAACTTTATTGGTCCGGGACCTTTAGCGCAAGACCGACTCACACTTGGCCGCGTTTTTAGTATTTGTTGTTATTCTGTAGAGTTTGCTCTATAATCACACTAAGTTTGACGCTTGTATGTATTACCGTTTTAACGATAGAGCGCGAAGAAAGAACGTTGATAAAAACTAGTTTCTGGTTGAGAACCCCCTTAATTTTTAACTTTTTGATATTTTTATTATTTAATACAGTTTTTGAGAGTTACGCGGTTATTATTTAATCTAGAATTAAACATTTTAACGGGTTCTTACCGCGTTTTGGTAATTTTGAGTTCCCGATATTTCGGCAGTGTTACAACTGCCATGATCACGGGATGACTGAGGAACTGCAGGTAGATTTTTAAGAGCAGACGAACGAGAGTGAGGGTAGACAGATTTGTCTGCTCTTAAAAATCTACCTGCAGTTCCTCAGTCATCCCGTGATCATGGCAGTTGTAACACTGCCGAAATATCGGGAACTCAAAATTACCAAAACGCGGTAAGAACCCGTTAAAATGTTTAATTCTAGATTTTTATTATTTGTTAACAAATCCGCCGCAAATTCAATTATCTCGCTATTACGGTTCAAAAGTTACAGCCCTAAATAGGTAGGACAGACGGACGGACGGACAGACGGACAGACGGACGGACGGAAGGAAGGACAACGTAGGCTTAGTAATAGGGTCCCGTTTTCACCCTTTGGGTACGGAACCCTAAAAATTTGCTCTTCCACACAAAACTGCAAACCTACTCGAGCCAAATGTATGGGACAGCTGTTTTTTTTCGCGATTTCAATGTTGGTCCCATAGAGAAAGTTCTTTAGTTTAATGGTCTGATCAAACAAAAAAGTGTAAGTATTCCCTTAAAATACTGAGAATGATCATATAAATATAGCTTACTCTTTATATGATCATTCTAAGTATGATAGGTATTTAAAACGTACCTTATAGGCTAGCACTTCCCCAGAAAAAGCTTCTTTAGGTATCTCCATTCGGAATAGGTGTCCCACGTAGGCCGACGTATCGGGGACACCCCACAACCTTCTTAGGCCATTTTTTGTTATCTCTGAATGATCTGCTGTTAGTTCCACCTTTAAAAGCGAATAATTATAAAGCGTTAAATGCACAACATTCAATGTTTATGAAAAATTATGTGAGTAATTGGAAAAGTAAGTTATTTCGAACAGAGAAACAGAAACAAGACAGGCCGACGACTTTTATCTTGAACACACGCGGAATCACGACGATTTTTTTCTTATTGTATACACCGTGTTAATAAATAAGCGCAAAACGTCCTACACCCCAACTGATAAGTATATCATAAAAGAAATTGATTGAAACAAAAATTTAATAATTTAATTTGTTATTATTAAAATTTTAGCAATGTATGAAAGCGCATACTTAGATACTTTTTGCTGAACTCGATGTTAATCCAACTCACCCTGAGTTGGATTAACATCGAGTTCAGCAAAAAGTACAAGTAAACAAATTTAATATTTTGAAAAAAAAAAAAATTACTTATGTTGAAGACTTGATAAATCGATTCTACTGTCGATTCTAAACAAAGTCTTCTAGTTTTGCGTTTATTCATTAACATGTTGCATAACTATTCAAGTACATATTCAAGTAAATAACCAAGAAGTTGGGTGCATCCAATGACTTTGCATATAAAAAGTCATTGGGTGCATCATTAATTGTACAATTATGTAGGAAATTCCTTCGTTTATGTTAAACGGATGCTCAAGTAGAACAACAAATAAACTCTGAGATAATCTAATAGTCTGAAAATATGGGGATGAATTAAATTAGTAAGTAATTACTGTAAAAAATTTCAAAAATGTATTTTTAAGCATGTAGGACGATTTAAATTAAGCACAATTAACAATTCTGTTTGATTAGTGTCAAAGCTTTTCCATTAGTATAATGATTGTACTTACCATAGTGTAGTAAAAATTAATAGTGGTGAAGCCCAGCGGTCACGGCGCGGCGGGTCTATGCCATAGAGTACTGTTACAAGCGCAGTGAGTGGGTGCGGGCGTACCCTAATTGAATTTGCCGTTAAGGTACGTTCTCCCGACCCTCGAACGCTGAACTTCACCACTATTCGTTCTCATTACACTATGGTTGCACCATATGAATAGATAATAATAGTAGTAGTAGAAGCGAAACTTGGTTAAACCAACACGGGACGGGCGGCGTATCTTGACATTTAACGCGGGAGTTTCGTTTCTATTGTGTACTATTATTATCTATTCACATAGTTGTACTTTATACGAGTGTCGACAAACCTGAAACTCTTCATTATTGTCGAAGGCGAAGTCGTCGTCGTGTCGACTAAGCGCCAGCGGGCAGACCAGCAACAATGCGCACGCGACGAACCGCACGCGCCCCATCTCTCCTCCCCTCTGACCCCCGGAGCGGAGGTGCTCTCATAAACACGAGCCGTTCATCTGTTGACAATCGACAACACCTCCGTCAATACAATTAGAAAGGTGTAAGGTATTGTTAATATGTTTTGTTTGAGAGCATTAGAAAGGTCGTTGTTTACCGACTCCATTGTTTAGGTTTCGGCTGTTTGTTCGCGTGATACCTATACGCTTTAACGTTTGGTGTGTGTGGCAACAGCGGTGAGATCTCTAGATTTCTGTTTATTAAACCTTTTTAAAAGTTAATGGAACACAGAACTGGAAAAACTGGATTACAGTACAGTACACACATTGAACCTACCTGAAGTCCTGAAGGACTGCCTCCGTGGTGTAATGGTTAAGAGCATTGGGCTCTCGACACGGAGGTCGTGGGTTTGATTCCCACGGGGGCCACCTAGTGATATGTCACTTTGTGCGTTTGTCCCCAGTTGGTTAGGACATTGCAGGCTGAATCACCTGATTGTCTGAAAAGAAAAATGATTCCGTGCTTCGGATGGCACGTTAAGCCGTTGGTCCCGGCTACTATCTCTGGTGGTAGTAGTCGTCACATAAAAACCACGTCAGAGGCCGTAAGGCGGTCTGAAAAAACTCTGACACCAGGGCTCTGCCCACACGATAAGAAGAAGATTGAACCTACAAAACTTTGTTATAATTACTCTAAATTCACGACCGTGATTGCTTCGGGATATTAGTAATACAAACATTGCTAAATCTACCAACGTCCTGTTTAAGAATGTAGTTGTAGCAATGCATACATTTACCAAGAAATTACGTGTCAAGTGGTGAGAGGTAGCTAGACACAAGCACTGCAAAAGAAACCTTTAATCCCTTAGTAGCCTTGTATGACACCCACGGGAAGAAATTGTGGTGGTCCATTCTAAGCCGGTACCACACGGCTTTCGCATTATGCTTGTTTAGGAGCCAGGCATGGGAAATGAAGTAAGTTGTATTCATTTATTATATTGAGAAAAATGGGGGCGTCGACAAAAGAAATAACATTTCGAGCACTCGAAAAGTCTAAATTGTAAACCGACTCCTAAAATATTGTCTACAAATGACTTTAACACAGGAGGCGTTCGGAAGAGCCGGTCTGAACGGAAACGACTCGGGTACAGTTACACAGTTAAAGGCACGTGCTGGCGCATAATGATCGGACGCAAATAGAACGAGCTTTTGAACGCGCCTTCCCTATTCGTTCCACATACAAAGACCCGTGAATCAAACAAATTTTGTTCCTATTGCTGTGGCAGAAGACATGTGTAAAGGAATTTCTTACGTTGAATGAACTCTAGCATGCTGTCGCAAATCCACTTCAGGGAATTCTTTTACATTCCTTTTAGGATAATGTTTCCACTTGAGATGAATGCTATTTGCGGGGAAATGTACAATTTAATTTCATCGCAGCGTATTTCTAACGAGATTGGATGTAGAGTTAAGAGTATAGTAAGTATACGAACGTGTGAAGTTGCCAGTGTTTGTATTCTACAGCCTTGTATTATATACGTGATAATCAGGACTCCAGGGGAAAAACTAGAAACAATTCGAGTTAGAGAAATTGATTTCAGTACTTATTTATTTATACTTGTGACCGCGTTTAGACTTTTTTCGACTCCCAAAGGGACAATAAAATTATTGCAAATTAGAAAAAAAAAATGTTTGGCAATACACGTAGGTCTTGGAGTCTTTGGAGCATTGTTTCGAGTCCACAAATCTAACATTGTAATTTGCTGACTTTCGTCACTAGAGCGATAACAAAAGACTCAAGTAAAGTGTCAAATCGAATTTAATTGGCGGATAGTAGGGTTTATTCCACTTTAATCACCTGGTTGATATCACCTGGGTGATCATAGGCGACTCATATGTGTACTATGATCACCTGACGAAATGATCACAAACATAAACCTAAATATTGCAAGACGTAATAAACGGTAAAGATATTGAACGTTTAAGTTGTTCAAAATTATCAGGAAAATAGAAATCAGGGTTGTCAGGTTTCAACAAGATAGGTACAATTCAAATTCAGCGTTACACAAGATAAACAGATCGTTAAAATTATTTACATTTCCCAAATTACCCGACATTACTAAGGGGCCTCTCCAATTATTTTCAAGAATGGAAACGCAGAAACATTTAGGAACGAAAACGTGCTTCAGACCTGGATAAATTAGAGTTTCGTAGGTACCCATTTATACATAAGCATAACAGACAGTAGGTACAAGAGATTAACGTACTTATATCTTTCCTGAGTTAGAATTTTCACTTAATACCTACTTACTAAGCCGAAAGGACCAATAACGAAACCACAAAAAGAATTCTTCAACTAACTTGCAACGATAATCGATAAGCAGACATTTTAGAAAATATCTAGAAAGGACTGAAAAACAATATTTACTGTAATGTAGAGCTTTGAAGCTGAGATTCTAAGACGTTTTTCTAAATTTTAGTTCGAACTCCGTTAAGTCAAAATCCATTTTTTGCGAAAGACATCTCCGATTCTCGGCACGAGTCTCTTTGATCGGACGGACGTAATGATTATGATTCTAATATTTTGAACATTAATTTGAGCAGTACCAAATCATAAGGACTTCATAAGTAGGTACAATATATCTTGTTATTAGACAGTTCTGGGAACTCATACGGAGCCTCGTGTATGTATGTAAATCATTGTTATCGACAAACTGTTAACTTTCTCGGGAACGTTATATTGTTACGATCTAACCCTGAGCGATGTGTAGAACGTTACACAAACTTCATTTGCTTTCAAATGTATTTGAGATCACAAGTCGTGTGATGTGTTTAGGTCAAGTTAGGTTAGGCTGGATTTCAAAAGGTTTCTTTTTATTAAACAATCGACTTTGTACAGACATTTTCAGGTTTTGCGTCCGTTTGTTAACATCTTGTACATACAGGGTCTTAATATGCTGACGGTTTTTTAAGAGGGCTATCACAGTCCAGTGAGGGTGGGGATGAGGGTCACATTAAAAAAGATTTCTCAATAAAGAAAGCCTAAATTAAAAAAGTGCTCAACATCAAAACTACAAAAGCCTTCAAGCTATTTTCTTAAAATACTTTTATAGGTTCTGAACATTCCACTTTTAGACAATTTCGAATAAAAACAAAAGCGGCCGTTTTTTTCTTTTTTCGAAATTTGTATGTTTAGTTTAGACCTTAAAAAAACCTATAAAAGTATTCTATGAAAATAGCTTCTAGCTATAATTCTATTGAAGGCTTTTGTAGTTTTGATGTTGAGCACTTTTTTCATTTAGGCTTTCTTTGTTGAGCAATTTTTAATGTGATGAGGGCGCCACTGGACTGTGATAGCCCTCTTAAAGGCCAGATCAGATCGTCAATCTACATAACTTTCTCTATGGGACCAACAACGAAATCGCGATAGAAAGATCAGATTGTCTCATACATTTGGGTCGAGTAGGTATGCAGTTTTGTTTAGGACAGCTGACTGCTCTTAAATAACCGTCAGCATATTAAGAAGGACCATATATTTATATAGTATGCTGTATAATATAGCAAAAAAGTCAAATAAAAATGCAACGGAACCGAAAACAAATAAAAAGCCTTTCCGACCACTTAAAACGACGTTAGCTGACCACAATCACCCACCTAAGCTAATGAGGTCACATAAACGGCAAAAGTAACATTTTCACCTTTATCCCTTCTACTTTAAGAGCTAAAAAACATGGTTTTCCCTCAAACGGTTTACTCTGTAGGCACTCAAGCCTGCAAGTTTAGAAAGTGTGGAAGCAGCCAGCACTCCCGACGGCTTACCCTTGGTTTAACAGGGGGATGGCTAAGAGGGTTAGCACAATGGATCTTTCCCCCGACAAAATCTCGTCTCTATACTTTACCTACATAGGCCTAACTATTTATATATGTTATCAATTTAAGTAATGCTGTCACTGGATTTGGGCGTGAAATTTCGATTAGGTTTAGTGGACTTGTTGCCGTTCCATTTTCCAAAATGGGTGTCGCACTTTTACTATAGGTATGTCTGTACATAGAACATAGAAGTCGCGGGCATAGTCAATAATATATTTATGTATAGGGTCCTTCTTAATATGCTGACACTTTTTTAAGGGGAAGATCAGACCATCAAACTGAACAACTTTCTCTATGGGACCAACATCGAAATCGCGAAAAAAAATACAGCTATTCCATACAAAACTGTCAACCTACTCGAGCCAAATGTATTGGACTTTTTTCGCGATTTCGATGTTGGTCCCATAGAGAAAGTAGTTCAGTTTGACGGTCTGATCATCCCCTATGCCATGTGAAAGGGAAAATTTTATATTTTTAAATAAATAAAATAGTACTTATCTATCTATGTATGTTATTTCGTTTAACTAGTAAAGTTGGACAGAATAATAAAATAAAGAAAACATAAGTAGGATACGTAGTAAGTAGGTATATTTTTGACTACTAAGAAAAGGCCCAAAACCAAACTAACAAACAAATAATGGTTCTACAAAAGGAAGATTACAACTTGCCAAACAGTCCTAAACAAACGTTATTCGATGTTGAATTGAAACATGATCGAGAAAGTCATCATTTTGCTTTTGAGTTTTTTTCTAACCTCGTGGGTAAGGAGGGGTTTCTTATTATGATATGATACAAATACATTCTCTGATGAGTCAAACTGATTCGAATACTGCTAGATTATTCTAAGTTCTCGTTCTAATCGAGTACCTATCGTAGAAAATTCGAGTCAGGATAGGAATCGAATAAATCTGAGCCTGCTTGTCTGCTGCCTTGCTATCGAGTTACTAGTACAGAAGTGCGATTTTTGAAAATCATACGAGCGACTTAGCAGTAGAAAATGACAAAATTACTATGGAGATTATGCATCTTACAACTGTCAATTCGCTCGTATGATTTTCAAAAATCGCACTTCAGGAGCCTGGAGTGCGATTTTTGAATCTCATTCGGTGAGTTCAGCAGTTGAAAATGTCAAAATTACTATGGAGATAGGCATCTTTCTACGGCTGATTTGACGTTCAAAAATAGCACTCCTGGAGTAGGATTTTTGAAAGTCAAATCAGTAGTAGAAAGATGCATATCTCCAGAGTTATTTTGCCATTTTCAAGTACTGAGTTCAAAGAATGAGTTTCAAAAATCGCACTCCTGATTACGCTAATTTAAAACAATGGAAGTTCTATTCTTATCCAATTTCAGTTCTAATCACATTGCAATCCAATTACTATTCAACTGTGCTGAATTCCGCATCGCGCTAAACTCTATGTAACTGACTGACAGACGTGTGAGCGATCTGTCAAAACGGCTCTAACGGCTGTCATGAGCTGTACCACGATTAGCGCAATGCCAATTGTGTCAAAAGTTATGGTTCGTACGTAATCCAATCACGGTTCCATCACCGAATATTTACCGCGATTGCAGCCCAGGGCCTTTACCCGCACTTTACGTGAACGTTTTCGTTCCAATGTCAACTCTAATTACAATGAAGTGCGGACCGAAACAGTGGCGATATATCGAACATCGAAATTCCGGGTAAAGGGCCAGACGACTCCTATCGATACGTGACCTATACGCACTACAGTGGAGCTACGAGATACGTACTAAGATTTTAAACAAATTGCAGCTAACAGCCAGCTCAGAATTCTCTAGTATAATTTGGTACTCAATAATATAGAGGGTGTAAGGTTAAATGCGCTCCATATCAAAGTGGGTGTTTCAGTTCAGACCATCAAACTGAACAACTTTCACGAGTTAGTGTAATAAGGTCACAGTGAAAAAAGTCACAGGTTATGTAGAGCCAGCATAAAAATCACGAAAACAAAATCAGCTGTTCCATGGAAAACGGCAATGGCAAATCGACCCAAATGTATGGAACAATCGATTTCTTATTTCAAATATTATGGATTTTTAAACATGTTATCTGAATCGATTTCTTTTCGCAATTTCAATATTGACTCCGTAGAACAAGTTGTTCAGTTTGATGGCCGGAAGCACTCTCTTCAATACGTAACGTACGTAACATTTTCTTTTACACCCTGTATAATAGGTAAGCAGGTACTCAGATCATCTTGAGACTCAAGAATCGTTTTTATTGAAGTGAAAACTTCTTTAGCGGCGTTGTGCACTTTTTGGAATGGGTAAAAAATGTTAAACTCGCGTCAGGACCGTGGCGTCACGTGACCTGATCGAAAATTGGTCAGACATATCCCCCTCTCTTTCTACCGCGCGGCGAAAATGTATGCCTGTTCCTGCTGTTTCGTTTGAGCGGCATAAATTGTCATGTTTGTGTACGATGGCGCAATTAATGAACATTTTATTTTACCACATAAATGCCGACTGCCGAATGCCTTTTACTTTTATGCCGATGCCGATAATTAAAGCAATTCGTGCAAAATTATTTCCTAACCATTCCAAAATATCAAAAATGCACAACGTTAATGTTCAAGTTTTCACTTCTGCCGGCACTCCCGGAGTGCAACCCGTTGTTTTTTATTTTTGTTTTCGATTATTTAGTCATCCGGGTTTCGTCGCAGCACTATCTTTTGCTTTTCATAAAGTAAACATATATACATCATTCATCGAACCTCTACTAAGAATCAATATTGTGACGGCAAATATTAAATTATTACGCCATATTGTCAATAACGTTGTGATTCATAAGGGTTGTTAATATTAAACATTTTACAAATCAAATAAGGAAAAGTAACGAGAGGACGCTCTTCAGTTTAAGGAGGGTCCTTTAATCGAAAAACGCTCAAAAGAAAGAACGTGGAGGGGAACAAATCAATTAAAGTACAGTAAGGTTTAGCATAGCATAGGAAAGTTATACAATTTTGTTAGTAAAAGCTATCAAACTTTTAATCAATCTACATAATGTAATAACACGGTGCGTTGATAGAAAATAAATAATTTTAGAATGTATTGTTATTGAAATTGAATGTATTAGTAACTATTAAATAATGGGGTAGGTGTAATGTAACTGCTAATAAAAATATACCTACTTTGTATTTTTATTTACTGTAACATGGCATGACAACACAATCAAACAGATCTTGTTTGTTCTCAATCAAATTGAGAACCTCCTCCTTTTTGTTTTATTGAAGTCGGTTAACAATATTTTTAAAGATGTCACGTAGTCACGTCACGTAACAGGTTTTGCCGCGATCAGTTGTCTTTCGCGTGGTTTCCGCGCGGTTCACGTTTGAGCCTGCCACGAGGCACTGCAATCCTTTTCAACTGTGTTTGTGTTTTAGATCAAAACAATTCTTGAGATTGGAATAGATACTAACATAAACCACTTGACACTGGCGGAAATACAGTGCTTACGCAAGCAAGTCCATTTAATTTATGAATAAAATAGAAAGATGTCACACATATAATTTCTTAAATTACTAGTTCTTGTACTATTCTTCCTAACTATCTTTAAGACACACTTATACAGGGTCCTTCTTAATAATATGCTGACACTTTTTAAGGGGATACAGACCGTCAAACTGAACAAATTTCTCTATGGCACCAACATCGATATAGCGAAAAAAAAAACAGCTCTTCCATACAAAACTGCAAACCTACTCGAGCCAAATGTACGGGACAGCTGTTTTTTTTCGCGGTTTCGATGTTGGTGCCATAGAGAAAGTTGTTCAGTTTAACGGTCTTATCATCTCCTTAAAAAAGTGTCAGCATATTAAGAAGGACCCTATATGTGTTTTTTAAATGGCTAGTATCTTATAGGTAGGTACTATCCTTCCTAGCTTCATTTTATGACAATGCATAAACTGTACGTTTGTGGCCATAAACAGAAAGTAGATTGCAATATCAAAATACAGCGTAAAAAGGCAATAAGTCAGTGTAATTAGGCCACCCATCCCTATTACAACGTTCCTGGGGTAATGTCACCCATGCGCGCCGCCCGGGGTGCCTGCTACGAGGCCGAGGGTACGAAATACAGGGTACTACATTCCGCAACGAGCAATTTAGGTCAGGCGGTAATCAGGCTCGTCATAACCTGAATTATTCACGAATTCTAGCTATCCTGATTGAATTTCTACTCATAATTTAGTTTGTGAAACTAATACTTGGAAATTGCTGGGAATGTTGAATTAATGTCGTAAAATTTTCAAGCTTGCATTTTGCTTTCAGACTCTGCAGTCCGATTACTAGTTTTATAGCAGCACATCATTCATCATTTTGCTTTCGTCACAGTATGTTTGTATGAAAATTTAACTGTCACCCAATGACTTTTTATGTATACAACGTGTTAATGAATTAACGCAAAACTAGAAAGTAGTTTGTTTAGAATCGAGAGAAGAATCGAATTATCATGGTTTCAACATAGCTAATTTTTTTTCTTAAAATTTTAAATTTACTGAACCCGATGTCAACCCACCGCACGGGCACTCTCACCTTACTTACTACCAAAACAAGATTATTAAAATGTATCCATGAGTACGTTAGCGCTATCATTCAGTGCTGAAATGATAACAAATCATTTTTGCCTCAGAACTTAAAATGTGAATAACTTTAAATTTTAACTATCAAAATAATGAAATTATTGTTTCAATCAAATTATTTTGTTATAAATCTGTTGGGATGTGTGAGGTTTTGCGCTAATTTATTAACACGTTGTATAACCAGAAATTAATTGTTGGTACCAGTTATACAGGATGTAAGTGACAGTGACAGCCTAGCAAACACTGAAACGGTGAACTCAGATCATCGAACTGAACAGCTTTCACTATGGAGCCTACCTCAAGAAACGCGAAAAAAAATTTGCTGTCCCATAAATTTTAGTCGTGTCAACAGCAGATTTTTAGTTGCTCCGATCGGTTTGCTGCCATAGTAAAAGTTGTTCAGTTTGATGGGTAGACTCTTAGTTTAAAAGGAAGCCAATGATATCAATTTCACCCTATACATGCTTAGTATCAGCATTGCACCCGTGCGAAGCCGGGGCGGGTCGCTAGCAAAATATAATTTGAAATAGAAGTTCAATCTACGAGTATGTAACCTAACCCAATAATATTGAAAGCCTCATCTATAAGCTAAAGTTATTCCGCAGAAAGTTGCATTCATCTTTGAAATATAACTGGCCAACATTTTACAGTTCACCCAGTTTAAAGGAAAGAGGATTTTGAGATATCGTAAGAGCTTTTACTGCAACTGAATTCCCTTCCGCGAAGCCCGCTTCCCGACGAAGGTTTGGAAGCTGTATTTTCAGAATTCACTGAACGGAATTGGATGGGAGAAGCTCTCGAGCTGTTCACGATATTTATTCAGTTTGATTTAGTACATCTACTATCTTTTATTTGATAAACAATTTAAATATTTCCATCTTTCATTCGATATGCGACGACTAAGTGAATCATCGGAACGGATGGCAACAATGTAAGAAAAAAGGCGAAAACAGTGGTTCCCAAACTGTGGCCCGTAAGAGCCTTGGGATTCTTGGGAGTTGGGAGTCATCTGCGGGAAGGACCCTCCCTATAAAAGTGTTGCCAATAAATTGAGATTATGAAAGCAATAGGTATTGAACGAGATGGCACGGATAATATCCGTGCCGATGACTATCATCAGTTGGATTAAAAAAAAATTACAACTTTTGTGTAATGACATACCTTAAACAGTTTCGATTCTTGAACTTTATGGTATTTACTAACAACAAAAAAATCAAAGTGGTCCTGTCCTACTGTGTCGAAAAAAGGTTAGCAACCACTGGTTTAAAGAGTGACTCAGAATTCCTTTCTAAAATTACACTTACGCTTTTGTACGCCGGACGATGCGAAGTTGTCCATCCATTAAACTACAAACCTTTAGGCGCATCTACAAACTTAGTACACGTTCTTAGAACCGGTGTAACACGCGAGACGATCAGAACAGAAGCTCAATCTATTTCGACAGCGGAAGTCACGTGCCACGAATGCGCCTGCACGCAATGTGCATCACAATGTCATAGTTCTCAGTAGAGGTGCTATAAATATGCGTTCTCTTTGTAGCTTTAACTAGTCATCGATACAGGCCCACCCAAGCGGCTATTGTACGTAAGGTAACGCTAGGCTATTGTTTCTAAGATAGATGCCTTGCAGGTGACATGCCTGATAAATGTTGCCTGATAAGTCTTAGAGATATGATACAGTTATGCGGGCTTTTGCTTCCTTTTGGTGCCCAATTTGTAGGCCGGAGGGACATTTCTCCTCCTAATCGTAAGATTTTTCAACACAAACTCAATTTCCGTATCCCACGATAATCGTAAAAAATATGTAAGAGTAGGTACAACAGAAGATTCACTATCTAAGAACGTTCGCTCCAAGCACGGCTGACACCTATGCTCAAATTAAAAACGATGACCAGAACTAGAGAGAAAACAGGCCTCGGATTTTCCATGCATTCGTGATCGTTTTTGTCGGAATTTCATTGGAATAAAGTTCGACATTTGAGCGAAAACGTCCATCATCATCAACAACATAAATTCAGCACGGATATATGCACCCAATGCAGGGAATAAGCCTCCTCCAAATTTTGCACATCCTTCTCGGTCCTGTGCTAAACGTCCGTGATGTATTGAAAATAGAAAGTCCGGGCAGACCCCTTGGATTGAAAGATATTCCGTGCAGGTAGAATCCAATGTTTTTTTCCACGGCTGCCTACTGACTTATTCTGTCGAAGTAGCTAGTGCGGCTTATTTCAAGTTAAATGAGATAGATTCACATTCGGATGGAAGTTCTCATTTAAGATTTACGGTAAACGTTGATGAGTAGAACGCAGTTCAGTGGTTCGTCTAATAAATTGGCGGTTAGAACCGAAGGGGAGTAAAGGGAGCAAGTCGAGGCTGGGACGGTTTACGAGCGAGCTTAATTGAGTCGCCAAGTCGTTTCTCCGGATGATTGTTTGCACAGTTTAGTATGTAATTTATTTGGTCGCTAAACACGACAGATATGGATTTTCATACAACATTGCCGGCCGCTGCGCGCATGTATTTGGCCAGTACTGCAATTTCGATTTATCTCGAAGAAGGTTGTCAAAATAATGCTCACATTTCCAAGCATGTTTGAGAAAATTAAGGGAATTTTGCTGCTGATGATGAAACATCCGTTCGAAGGAAAATCTATGAAGCAGGTATTCTAAAACAAAACTTGAGATAATTCCAGTAAAGCAAGCTTTGTCTATAATGAACGGCAATGCTAACTAAAAATATATTTTGAAGTACTTATCGTACTTATATTTTTATCATTCATTCTTCTGGTCTTCATAACTATGTCATAAGATAAGATAAATATTCTTCATTTGCTCACCAAAATACACGAAAAACAACAATTTATAAACAAGCACAAGTAGGGTACAAAAGGTGGCCGTATCTCTAAAAGTACACAATGAGTACATACATAAACTCACGACCATACTCCCTCTCGGGGCGGTCACAAACATGATAAAAAAATTTGGACTTCCCAGACCAAAGTGCGGATCGGCCTGCGATCAAATATCTGATCGAAGGGATCACCCGATCGATTTTATATAGGAGGTCCAAAAAACTTTCTCATGTTTCGACCCATGTTCCTTAGGAAAAGTTGTTTAGTTTCATTGTCTGTACAACGTGTTAATAAATTAGCGCAAAACCTCATACACCCCAACTGATTTATAACAAAATAATTAAATTGAAACAATAATTTCATTATTTTGATAGTTAAAATTTAAAGTTATTCGCATTTTAAGTTTTGAGGTTAAAATGATTTGGTATCATTTCAGCCATGAATGAAAGCGCTAACGTACTCATGAATACATTTTAAGAACCTTGTTTCGGTAGTAAGTAGAGTGAGTGTGCCCGTGCGGTGGATTGACATCGGGTTCAGAAAATTTAATTTTTTTTTTTTTAAATATTTAATATTTTGAAAAAAATTACCTATGTTGAAACCATGATAATTCGATTCTGCTCTCGATTCTAAACAAACTACTTTCTAGTTTTGCGTTAATTCATTAACACGTTGTACAACCTTATATTTTTTTATTAATTCAAATGTAGCGGTGTATAGTTTCAAAGATATCGTGGCTCAAAGCTTTCCATACTTAAATTCTTTAATATTGAAAATAGGACAGAACTACGTCTGTATGCAGCGCGCTCGGAAGCTTTGCTTGCAATCCATAAAATTTTCACCTGCATGGTAACAAAATTATGCGTGACGACTGTAAATATTTGAAGTTGTACGCGTATAATTTAATGATTTCCAACAATAGCTCTGTACCGTAAACCGTTGCCAGGCAGTAGGCAGTAGGCAACGATAATTTACGAGTAAACCGTAAAACATGTACGACCGTCGAAATGTGCAATTTTGACAGTATCATAAAAGTGTACCAGAGACAGGTGATTACATGGGACCACAGATAAAAGCGAGGTTTTACTTCACTACAGCTCATTTTAGAAGACACATTTTATCGTTTTGTCGTATTATAATTATAGCATGGGACTCTACAACTACATTGTTATTCCGATTTCCTATTTCACCTGTCAGAGTCATAGAATATCCTTCCTTGGTAACTGTTGGTAACTAGAGTACTTAAATACGAAGACAAATTATGCAATCTCATTGCAATTTCTAGGATTAAATAGACCGGATGATTATTTACCTACTCTTGGAGTGCAATGTACCTAATGATTATTCGCATTTTGTTTTTGATTTCACAGCTTCAATTCCGATTGGTTTTTCATACAAAAATAGTCAATTTTCGTTCAAAAGATGACAAAGCTGAATTGTGTTATTTTTTGTGGAAGGTTACTGTTTATAATTTTTGATATCGGAGATCCACTACGCCAAAGAGTGCATCTATCATAGATTTATATATTACTAGCGTAAGGATAGGCCCGTCAGAATATTTTACAAAAACCTTCTTCATAGAAACAAAAATTTGCGCCATCTGTCATAACTCGTATACGAACTATATCGTGTCATATATTTGTAGTGCTCTAAATTGACATTTTTCCTTGCATTTTAGAGCCAACGAACTGGGGACAATAGTCAAGCTCATAGGCCATGTCCTTACGCTAGTAATATATATGTCTTTGGCATCTATGCAATAAGATAGAAGAGCTATTTAATGGATAAGTAAGTATTTCTTTCAATCCAATTTCATTTATAAATTGTAAGATCAAACATAGGGTGTTGTAGGTCAAACAAAGCCAAAAATTATGTACTGGTACAGAATTTAAATTATTTGTTAGTAAATAAATTATTCGAAATATTTAATTTAAAATACGTGCAAACAAATCCCATTTTCCAATCTGTCAGTGGCACGAACAAACTAGGAGCGGACTTTGATAAAGTTGCTGAACAAACCATTCCCGCATTTTTCACTGTTTGGCAAAAAGACCCTCTTCACATAGTGCTATTTGTCAGTCCCGTCCCTTTTATCTTTGTTTTATTTTACAGACAGTTTGACTCGTTAAAAATAACTTTTAAATACGGGAGTCGAGGTAATAAAACTGTGTACTGCACCGCAAGGTCTATTAAACCTTGTGACATGCGCAGATGTGTTTATAGCTAACGTGATGTCATGTTGTACGGGTGTCCGATGTCACCTGGCCTCAATCGTTTTTTTTTCTTTTCTTTTACTAATCGACGATCGGCCTGAATAAGCATTTTCTGGGTAAGTCTGTTTCACACTCTACCTCGTTATCTTCATTTTTAAAGCATATTTCTGGGGTTTGTATTGACGACCCCATTTCTTCCCGTGGATGTAGTACTTTATGACGAAGAAGAACACGTTTTTGGGCATGACAATGGTCACAAATGGAGGCAAATGTGCCTCCTGAATCCGACTAAAGTATCAAATTTCTAAGGACGAACGGCTACTACTACCTACCCATCACATCATAACGAGTTCCGTCTTATACCCGCTGTACCTTGCTACAAATGAACCGTCCCGTACTCTCCGAAATGGAAATACACACGGTTGAGAGTTTATAATAACTGACTTTTTTATGACTTGAAGCTTGTCTGCAGTGCGTCCGCCTTAGTGCCTGGTCCAGACTCCAGACACACATGTTATTGTATGGGAGTGGCGATGGCGGAAACGTTTTTAATCTTTTTATGCTCACTCTCTCCCTATTCAATTTTGCGAGGGAGCATTATGGTACGTAAGTTTTATTATAAAACTGACTGTAGTTAAAAAGAGAACAAGTCCTATAAAAAGTTAAAAGTTTTGTTACAAAAATGAGCGGGCTACCTACCGAGATTTTTTGGCATTTCATTATTAAAGAGTGTTCTTTCCTAAATGAAGTTGGATCGACGCAATTCAAAAGACAGTTTTTCTGTCCAACTTTTCCTAGGGCGTCACCTCATGTCTTCCAGAGTCCCAAAAGAAGAAAGGCAGAATTGGACCCAGCCATTTTTTACGAAAACTAAAAGCCATTCAGGACGGCCGGCGGTGATAATTATTATAAACAAAAAATTCTGGCATTTTTTTTTAAAAACTTCCACATCTTCAGAACTCCGGATTCAAAAGTAGAAATTACTAGTAAAATAAACAAATCATCCAAAAAGCAGTAGCAAAACGCAACCACGACTGCTATTTTCATCTAACATTATCACTGAGGTATTTTTAGGTCGTTACGGATCGTATTTGTCTTGGTTGAACTGATAGTGTGTGTGATTTCGTTTTCTTCCATTATCGTAGTATTGTACGGTTATCGTGAATTTTCATTAAAATAAACACAATGAATGCGTAGAAGATTGTGTGGATTATCTAATAAGAAAGATTATGAGTTTCACACACTTGATACAAAAGATATCATAAGGAGAAATACCTTTCCCCAACTTCTACAGGTTACATACAACCAATTTACTTTTTTGTTAGTTTTGTTTCACTCAACACATATTACTTACTAAGTTTCATTCATGACCTCTAAGTCTGGGTCTCAAATTACATGGCCTTCCGCCAAACTTCTTTTTATCTCGATTTTTTTCAAACGCAGCTTTACAAATTCATGAAAATTGCGTCACGTATTGTCTCAAATCTGTATGTTTTTCTTTAGGATAGCAAGTTTCCTCGTGAATCGTGATATATTCATGATATTGGCAAGCTTGTGCCTCAGCCGACATTACTGCGGAAGTTTGTATAAATTTATGTTTGTTTAGTTTATACGAGCTTCCTCTGAATGTCTGCCTACTTTACTGGTATTGCGAGAGTTTGTTTTAACCTGTGTCAATATATTGAGGGCCGACTGTGCAGTGTACCACAACTTTGCCGTATAATTTTGAAGACATAATAGTACATTACTGCAGCGGCCAGCAATAGAGGCATTGATGGACGAACGTGTAAATGTGGGCCGAGGCGAAGCCGAGGCACACATACGTAAGTCCATCAATTATAGTTGTGGCCAAGGCTTGTATAGTACTTTTCTCAAATAATGCGCGGAAATTAAAACAGTAGATTTTCTCAAATAATTCGCGGAAATTAAAACTCTTTTCAAAATCAATGACGAACATCGAACAACAATTAGTTTTTTTTTTTCAATAAACAGCTTTCTATTTGCAAGTCAGTTCGAAATTTAAATAAAACCTTTGATAAGTTACCTCCTTGGTCGCCATGTTTCGGAGAAAAAGATCGTTCCATTTTTAAATTACACTACAGATATAAATTTTTATTTATTACCTTTATTACCAACTCTTAGCGTATACGTTTGATTGAATTGAAATCGATGTGCGAATTGACGGAAACTCGTTTTAAACAAACAAAATGTGTTACCTATTCACGAGTCATATTGTAACTAACTTGTTATAGTGATTCGTAATAAATGCACTGCACGTAACCTCTCGAATTATTACTACCCTATTTGTAAAACTTACATAAAAGCAACAGCATTGAGGACAAATTGAAGAACCCTCCTTGACTACCGAGATAGAATAGAAAATATAGATATTATATCTACGTATAGATCAGTTTTTTCCCTAGGTTTCACTTGGCAGGGGTGAATTTTAAAGCCAGGAGCGTTATAGATCAATATTATAAGTATCATTTCATACATCCCTTGCTTCTTATAAGAAGTCCCCTGATTTAACTCTTCTGCCTATAGATCATAAGGCCATAAATGGCCTGAGTCGAAGGGCTTCATAAGTAAAACGAATTATACAAAGGACTGCACTGAGGTTCACCAAGTGCTAAAAAGGAGGGTGTGATTTACGACGAGGACGCCTGTGCGGTCGTCTAGACGGAGCACTAAACCTAAGCCGATAATGTTCGCACAGATTTAGTTTACGTCCCTATTTCCGCCATGCGTTGTTAAAAGTAAACGGAGAGCGGAGGCAAAAGTGACTGAGGGATCATAGGGGCTTTCAGTCAGACGTAAGTCAAACAGGGAGAGGAAAAAGTAATTTGTCACAGGCTATAAAAATAAAAAACCGGCAAAGTGCAAGTCGGATGCGCGCACCAAGGGTTCCGTACCACCAATTCTCCGCCGTCCTTAGAGCGAACCCGCACACGCTTGGTCTGTTTTTATTATTTGCTGTTTTACTTTAGATTATGCTTTATAATCACACCAAGATTGACGCTTGTATATTACGATACAGCAAAAACAAAAAAAAAGAAAAGAACACGTTTCTTGTATTGACCCCCGAAATTTTTTACTTTTTTTACATTATTTGTTAGCAAATCCAAAATAATAACACATATTCTGTGAAAATTTCAACCTTCTACCTATTACAGTTCAAAAGATACAGCCCTTTCGAGTTAGGACGAACGAACAGCGTAGGCTTATTAATAAGGTCCCGTGGAGGCACCATTTGGGTACGGAACCCTAACTAGCAATAGTGTCGAGTATGCAATTAAACTGAACAAAAACCGGATATCTGTTAACAATTTAACGTGAATAACCCCAAAGTTGGCAGCATTTCAAAAGGTGCAGATATGGCAAAGGCACAATAGCACGGCATATTACCGACGGATATTGCCATGATATCGGACATTATGGCCAGACATCGTCTGTGAGATGATAAACGATAGACTATATTGGCACATAAAATGGGGATATTTTACAACACTTCCTTAGGAGAGAGGATAACGAAGTCTAAAAAAACCGGCCAAGAGCGTATCGGACTCGCCCAAGATAGGGTTCCGTGGTCATTACATGAAAAGCTTAACATGATATAGCTTAAATAACTTAAGAAATTTCCAAAAGCAAACAATAGACGCCCCGTCGACGACGGCCGTCGATTTTTATTTGATTTCTCCGAGACTGCTTTATAATTTTCATTGAAAGTACTTACGATCTCAGTGTCAAATAGTTGGAGGAAAGGAAACAATCATTTGAATGACTCGAGTGAAGTTCGTGTGATTAAGTGACGTCACATTTGCGAGTGAGGTAATGCACATTGTTATTTTAAACTGATAAATAATTTAGTTTCTATGGGTGTTTTGTCTCATTGGACAAGACTTATTTAACGACACTTCACTCGACATATAAAAAATAAAAAAATTTTTTACCTCTTTTCGTTGCATGGATCGAAAAAAATTTTTTTCTTATGACTACTTCATTTCTGTTTTTGGTTTACTGTTATATAGATAACAGTATCCTCATGCCAAATTTCGATTCAATAGGTGCAAAAATGAGCAAGTAATCGAGCAAAAATGAGCAAGTATACAGACAGACAGACGGAATGGACGAAAGTTCTATAAGGGTTCCTCGTTTGACTACGGAACCCTAAAAAGACAACGACATTATTCAAATTGAACACAAGATTCCTTTTGGATTGATATTGAATATCAGTAGGTAGTAATAGTCAGTTGTTTTGACAAGACAGGTGATGATGATGATATATTGCGGCAACGCCAAATAGTGGGATGAGGGCGTGATGAGGGCAAGGATAAGGACAGTGAAGCTCTCAGGGAAGATGATAGTCAATTGTTTTGACCTATTCAATAAGATAGAACCTCAGAGGAAGGATCTCTTTACACTCCTACTCGATCTACCATAGACGACGAACGAGCACCAGGTTCCGTCAAATGAAAATCTGTGAGGAAAGTTAATAAACTAGTTCTAGTAGGTAGGTACTAAATGAAATGCAGTTGTTAATCGTAAACAGTGAGACCTAAATACATGTATAATGAACTTACTTGATTATTTTTAAGCCGCGTTGGACGGCGTTACAGGAACTTTGACCTGAAAGAAAAAGAGACCGTAATTTAATAAACTTGCAATACAATAACATAACGTTTGAAGAATTGAATTTGAATCATTTTCTCACTCTTGTATAATCCCATCTATGAAATCATATTTTGGAGTCTATCCCAGACCTGACTACAGTGCCAACAATGTTTTTATTTCGAAACATACTAAAGCGTTTATTGCATTGATTTATATACTAGTAATATATATGTCTGGTTTATTGTCACTTTATTCAGCGCAACATCCGCCCAGAGCCAACTTTGTCCTAAGCTTGGCTCCATCAACTCTTGTATCTGGGCCCACTTTCGTAATTACACTTTGTTTCCATATTTAAACAAGAGAGTCTAACTACATCCGTCCTCGAATGTTGCCCTCGACGAGATTAAATCCAGAAATCGTCCACTTTACCAACTCGTTAAATTGTATTACAAACGAGTCCGACCATTTACTTTCACTGACTTTTAATATCCAACTCCGTGTTAACTTCCAGAGCTTAGAATCCTGGCTTACTTTTGTTCATTAACTGCAGTAAACAACATTTTTATCTGACGCCAGCTAGTGCGTTTACTCCAACTTTAGCGCTCGACAGCTATGGCGTGCAACATCCGTCGCCAGCTAACTTTATCTCAGGATAAAGTTGATTCAATCCTGAATTCCTGACCCACTTCGAGCGGATGGAACACTGGGAATGTGAAATATAAAACGTTCACAATTGTGTGCTAGTCACGTACTGTCCTATTTAAATGAATGCGTTTACCTTGTGCTGTTACCAGAAGTGAAGTACCTATACCTACTCCTTTTTAAAATTATACATAGAATAAAATCATGCTGTGTATTCCGCATTTTATCCAACAGGAGATAAATCTCATTCAAAACAATTTTTTTCTACTTCTTCGCAGCAAAATTGAAAAGCCACAAAACGAGATAATCGGGCCGCTGCTGGATTGTTTATTTTCAATATCGAGGAAAACTTATTTCCCGTGTATTCGGCAATCGACAGCTTGTGTTTTCTTGGAATCTGGATCCATTCCAAGAAAAGCATTTGGGCGAACATTGTTTTAACTGCAAATAGTTCTGATGTGGTTCTAGGTAGGTTGGATCGCAATTAGTAACATTTGTGCAAATAATTCCTTTTGAAGTTGGATAGCAAACTTGTGGTAAGCAAACTGCAAAGTTAGTTGCAATTTAGGTTAATTTGGTGAAATAATAACACCTACATTATAGTGCTCTTCAAAAATTATGTGAATGAAAACGGATAGACAAAACGGACATTACTTTCGTTTTCAAAGATTATCATTACAATTCCTTCAATTATCGGGACAAATATTGTTTTCGTTCTCAGGGCAAAGGGACCTTGTTATCGTTATGGAGTTCAATCAATCAATTATACTTTAAGACATACTACACACTAGACACTAGACATACTTTTATTATACTTTGGAGTTATTAATGGATCTAAAGTAGTTTTTTTATATGATTAAATAAGCCTGTGAAAATCTTGGAAATTAAAACCGACAGCAAGTTTCCTTTTCCCAGGGAAACTATTCACAATTTTTATCAACCTAAAAATAATTTATTGTATAACGCGGTACCTACGAAAGTCGAAGAATTTCTTGTTGACGATACCGACACGTCCAACCACCGTCCAACCTTACAATGTCAATAAATAGTAAATTGTTCAATCTAGGAGTTTAGTAGTCTAGTCTAGGGATGCTTGTCTAGAATTTTGATAGATAACAGAACAGGCAACCAGGCAATGCTGGCTGCACGCCCAACGAGATACGTGGATGTAACATGCATAACGATTCGTCTGTTACTAGTTCGCTTATCGCCTCCAGCCCGCAGCCAGCTAACGGTTAAAAGCTTTTCGCATATTCATTTCGAAACTTTTGCAATTACCTTTGGTTTGCAGTTTTCGCGTGAATATTTTATAGAACATGTTTTACTTCTTCAGATTTATAGTAGCTTGTTATTTTAGAGATCTCCCTTGTTCTGGGATAGTTTCTGAACTATCAACTGAATTGTAGACTAGGAAAGTTGCTCAGGCAGTGTTTTAACCAATGGGACCTCTAAGCAGTGGCGACAGTGGGAAAGCCATGTATTTAGGAAGCCTGATGATCAAGATAGCCTAAGCATTAGCACCCAACAGGCAAACGAAAGAGAGGCCGCCCTTTAGGGCTAACTTTAAAATAACCGGGAGTCGCTCTGTGTGACTGTGGAAGTAGAGACCAAAAGTCTTAACATGACCTTGGAGGATATCTACTGTACAGTGTTGTCCAAGATCGCAGCTGATAGAGAGCTAGTATTATCCGAGTCCTATACCCCACCTAGCCTAGTAATAGATACTCTTTCTTATACTGTGACCCCACGTAGTAGGGGTGACAGGAAGAGAAGCAGAGAATGAACTCTCAGCTTCGTTTCATAAGTTAAAAACACGAGACAAGAAAGAGAACGAGTTAAGAATACAATTTTAATGACAAAAATTTGAAAGGAAAAAAAATTTCTCGAGATCACAACTCTAGCACGTAAACATCACGTAAAATCGTAAATGACTAAAATGATTCAACCGAATCTTCAAACGGTTTGCTGCAAGAATTTTTTTACCAACTTAAGCCTACTTTATGTACTTTTCATTATAAAAAAAATAAAAAAAAATGACTATAGATGACGAAAATAGTATATCAGTTTTTTCACAAGATGATTAATTAAAAAAAAGCAATGAAAAAAAACTTGTACGTATAGATTTACAAGATGAATTTGAAAGTCAGTAATGAAAAGAAACCTACAAAGATTTAACATACGAGGAAGGCAACAGCTAAGTAAATAACATTTTGTGTAAGTGGACCAACACGTATATTTTTCTTCTTTAAATTGGTTTGATTGGCTCGTAAATCGATACCACAGCTGGTAACGAAATTAATTTAACAGCCAATTTAGAAGAAGTTGAAAATAGGGGTTGTTATTTATGTGTCAGGCGTTGCATCGATGCTTGTATTTTGTGGATGTTTGGCTACATACAATAATAGTCCGTGATCCGACCGTAAAATTATGCACCTATTTCATAGGCGAACGAAATGTGATTCTAGTGTATGTTGAATTAACCCCTGCGTAGACCACAGAGGTTAATTCAACGCCGCCAGTTGCCTAGGTAAATCCAGATCAGTCTCCTTCCGATGGCACCTCATTTAATTCCCTAACAGACAGGTGGAAAAAGTTATGCCAAAAATCATTATGGAAAAGGTACTTGCGGCAAGATTTTTCTAGGCAACTTGGCGGCGTTGAATTAAGCCCTGTGTAAACATACACCAGAATCACATTTCATTCGCCCATGAAATAGGTGCATAATTTTACGGCCGGATCTCGGTCTATAAAGGAATAAGTAATTACCTGATTAATGTAGGTACTTTAGTAATTTGTAAGTCGATCTCAACTTCAATCGTGCATTTGGTAGTAGTTGGTATTGGTACCAAACTACCAACGATTCAACGACAAACCGTCGTTGAACTAAATGTACGTTGAATTAAAATGAAGTGGTGAAAGACTATTTCTACATTTTGAAGAGATAAAAAAATATTGTTACAACAGTACTTCATTAGGGAATAAAAACACAGACAGAGAAAATTAAAATACTTTCCACTTACATTAGTGAAAAAGGTCTGTGATAGATAGTTCATAATCATTACATATTTTATTTATTCATGAGCCAGACATTCATTTATTATGTATAGAAAAATGTGACCGTCCATTAAGCAAGTTAAACAGGGCGCAGAGAATTACACATGGGAGCGGCCCAAATTAATACATTGCCGAAGTTACGACACCATCGATTCGATGGGTATGCTATACCGAGAATGTTATGGAGTGAGAGCACATGATGTCATCTGGGCCGGCGTTCAATTGTCGCCAAGCTGCGATGTATTGCGCCACTAGTTGTCACAACTACATTATGGAAACAACGCCTTTTGTAGCCGCTTAACTATTCCCAGAACATCAACTCGACATCATTATTTACAACGTCGTTAATTATCATGTTTATTCAACAAGTGACTACATTCGATAACCTACGACATTGATATTCTAGATTTTAGTCAATGTCATCGGTAAAATGAACCCTGTGTAAAATTATACGACTACCGATTGCCGGTCGCGTGATTGACAGAATGGGAATGAATACGACTTGTAACACAACAAAAATAACTCTTTTAATCTTCGATCGGAATTGGGGCAAATAGAGGGAATGTGTCTTTAGCGATACCGTAATGTACGACAACTGCCAGCGGGCTGATGAAAAAAAATTAATTTGTTCGCATGTTGGTTTAAATTACAGGGTGGAATATAAATAGAAAGATACTACATGTTTTCTTTATTCTCTACATTACATTTCCATGTATATTTTAAAATAAAATACGCTTCATAATAGGCTTCCAAGAATTTAATGTGAAAATAGGAATTGTATCTCCCGTGGAGTTTCAGTAGTGAGATGGATAAACCGAAAGATAACTAACCCATCTTTCGGTTTATCCATGCAAAAATAGAAACTTGAACGAGCGAAGCGAGTTCGACTTTTTTCCTCAATACGAATCAGTTGAAGCCAAAGGTTTTTCCGTACAAAATATGAGCATCTAAGTAAAAAACTATGGATCGAGCTCACTTCGCTCGCTCGAATCAGTCAATCTACATTTTCCCCGAATTTGCCGCCCCTAGTAAAGTGCCGTGCTACGCTACTGCTATAACCTGATTCTTATAAATTAAACGTTTATATTTGACACGATTATTTTGGTTCGTTGTCACAAAAATTTTTCAACAAAATTATGAAATGAAAGACAACAGCCAAATAAGCTGGCGAAGGACGCTTGCGGGGCGTAGAAATATTCAGTTTTCGCCTGGTAGTCAGGCAGAACCGACGTGATGAAGCTACGGGCAGAAGCTAGTATAAAATGTAAAATAATGGCTCAACAGGCGCGGTGTCACGCGCCGGTGGTCGCAAGAGAATACCACCGGTGTGACTGAACTGCTATGCACTCGGGCGGTCGCGATTCGCCATATAAAATGCATTATGCGCGTCCCTTACTCGCTCCATGACCTCCTTTTGGTTATTAGCATGCTCATTGAAAATGAATGGTCATTCTTTGGCAAGATGGTTTCTTGACAACGCAGGCACTTAAAGTGTAGAGTCAATAAAACAGAACAGGCTTGTTTTATTACGATGAAACAAAAGCTAGTTAATTTCAATGGAGTAGATGTACTGTAATACATCGGATGAATGGCTAATCTAGCTATATCCTACGCTTAATCCATACGGCGACTTGACACGGCATCGGCCGATTAACTCATTATCGCTAAAGTGCATGGCTAATGTTAAAGTTTATAAGATAATTGACGCTCGCAGTTCAGCGGAGGTTAATCGGGTTAAAGCGTGCCCTATACCGTTCTACCGTAAAGGATCAGTAAATGCATACACGTGTTATGTTATAATTGTTCCGTTCAGCTTATTAAAGGTCATTTACTAGAGCTAGGAAGCAGTCATGGCTAGCTCTTTCGCTTTAATGTCTACTATAATAGGTCACGATTTTCCCTTACCTACCGTATTCGCCCGGGGTCTTACATTAGTGCAAAATATATTGTCTGTCCCCAGTGCTTTAGCTGGTTCTGAATAAACGGATTGCTCTTTATCTTGACAACGTGAGATCTGTACAGACTGCAGAGAAAGTAAGAACTTTAACATAGTTAAACATTGAGTATGATTACCTTTTCTTGATACAAATGATTCATATACCTATGCATTGATATCTAAGGTCAATGTGCATTATGTTATTGTTTATGATGGAGCACCAGAAACATCTAGAGACGAATAAATACCGACAACTAAATGAGTAACACTGAAACGTGACAAGAATCACGCATCTATCTTTCTACGTAGGTAATTACATAATATATGGGGACTATAAGCGAATCTTTCACGCAAGACGCACGATTAATCACATTATATAGACACTAAACTTGATTATGACTTTTATTGCAAAAGGAGAAGTCGCTTTCTCGTTTCAGTATAAAGAGAAGGAAGCTCTGCATAATTTTAGTCTCAACTTCTCCAGTGAGATTGAAAGCCTAAGCTGTGAATTTCACAAGTAATTAGTAAGTTGGTCGTTCAAGCTCGGCAGTAACCCGCTTACCACGTGGTAACTCGCTTAGTGCCGAGGATAACACGGCTTGTGTGTGGACTCCAGAACAAGTTGTTGTGACATAATCGCATTTACAATTTACGTGGGTTCTTAAGGTATTTAAATTTATAAGCCGGTATAGTAAGTAGGTGTATTTATTTTATCATAAGCACAGTTGACAGAGAGTTTTCGCTTTCGCGTTTTTAATGGTTTTCAGACTGCTTGATCAATGGATGTGGATTTTAATGATTCCAATTCAAAAACCAAATCTTATCTTATTCTACTAATCCGTAACTCTTCAGACAATTAAATGTTTCTCGGTCAAACCATTGGACAAATGAAAATAGCATAGTTACCCTATACGAAAAATAATATGTATTACATAAATTGTACGGATAAACGAAAATGCAGAAATCCAACCGACAGTCGTTTAGTAAAATTGTCTATAAACAGTGTTTTTCGATAAACAGATGCCGGGGCTTTGGGAATCGGAGAATCCTTTGTATCGTGTTAGACCGTGAATAAACAAACGAGGCCACCTGCTTTGAAATAAAACAGAATATTTAGCTGGGAACAATCGATACCGCGGGATGCGTGAGCCTCACGATCTCGGGCTACCCGCTATTGATTTCGTTCTTGGCTAGATTGACGTGACGTGATCGGTAAGGGTTTGATTTCCAGGTTAAAGTTAATCTTTGTGCACCTTGTGAATGCTATAGCGCGTGAAACTGGAACTTGTGGTCTTAGTGTACCATGAGTTTACACTGTAGTATACTACAGTAAAACTACTGTAGTAAACTACAGTTTTTGTATTGAATTTCGTACAGCAGCGCTCCTAGTGGTTAGGAACCTACGTTGAGATCTAATTCTCTCATACAAAATTGGCGCCGCAACTACAGTAGTAACGTACAAACAGTGAAAAATCATGGTACTGATAAAATCGGTATCAAATCGACACGGTTTTATTTAAAAGTGTTAATGAATGATGATTCGATTTCAGACAATGCTTAAGACGATCGGAGAACCACAGTATTACTTTAAATTGGTCAGAATAGTCATTAATACGTTAGGTACCGATTTGTTTTCGATATAATGATACTTTATCAGACAAATGACATTAAAAAACTTGTCAAAGTATATTCCGGCCTACACTGGACTGCCCTTTTCAAAACCATCGTTAACATGATGAGTGGATTTGACGGATTTGAATATAACTGGCATAATGTTAGGTAGGACTAGTTATTTTTCGTAGAATGGAATGGATCAAAAGGGCAGTTTCGTGAAGTATCGACTAAATAGCGCCCCGGCTTTTGAAGGATTTGATGAAATTGTACAACTCTTTGTCACTTATATACGAGTAAAGAGAAAAACCATTTCTATCCCAATTTATTACACGGCTTTTCCTTTCTGTGTATACAAGCAGGTGAAGGAATGCTACAATGTTATTCTTCATGAACAATTATTGAAGACGGCCAAGAGAAATCGTAAGAACAAAAAGTCTTCAATCTTGGTAAATTCAAATCGATTAAATGATAATTGACACTGTCACGGATCATAATCCATACTCATGAATTAAAAAAAAAAGCAATTCAGTGTAATTTCCACTGAGACCAAACAATGGTGTTATTAGGTGTAAACTGTAATATATAGGGTGAAATTGATATCATTAGCATCCTTTTAAACTAAGAGTCTAACCATCAAACTGAACAACTTTTACTATAGGGGCAAAAAAATCGGAGCAAAAAAAATATCTGCTGTTGCATACATTTGAGTCGCCTAGGCATTGCAGTTTAGTATGGAACAGCAGATTTTTTTTTTGCTCCGATCGGTTTGCCCCCATAGTAAAAGTTGTTCAGTTTGATGGGTAGACTCTTGCTACGCTATGCTAGTGATATCAATTTCACCCTGTATAGTTTAGATTTTAGATTTAGACCATCAAACGGAACAACTTTCACTACACGCACGCACATTTTGGCACGGAATACGGATCCACCGTTGTGGGCATGCCCACAATCTTAATTGAGGTGGACAAACTTTCAAGCTGTAAAAGTTTAATCAAAAATGGTTGAATAGTTTAGAGTCTCTAGACTCATCACATCTATGTGAGATTGTGATGTGCAAATATACAGTTTAAATTTTCGTGAGCAAATACACCTACAATTTATAGGTTTATTAATGTATTTGGCTTTACCCGCCCGCGTGGACACTGTACAAGGTTTTAGCTGAGGCTGAGGCGTACCTAGGCACACATTTTGTAAACGTTTCCTTTGTAGAAATGCAATAATCGTGAGCGAGTCCGTAGTCCGACTCGCACTTGGCTGATTTTCGGGTGGCCGTGACCACAACCTATTTTGAGGGCTGGATCCGCGCCTGTTTCACTATGGAGGCAACATCGAGAAAAAAATCAGCAGTCCCATACATTTGAGTCGATACCACAGAATAGGTAATAGTATATAGTTCTACATATCGATACTACAGTTTTGTATTAATCAACAGATTTTTTTCTCGATGTTGTCTCCATAGTAAAAGTTGTTCAGTTTGATGGTCTAAATCTAAACCGCCCCATTAAATATTACTAGGGAGTTTTATTACACTCTGAAGAGTAGATTGAAAGTAATGTTTTAACCTTTTCAGTTTCCCTTTTAGTTGGGTAAAATAATCCATTTGAAGAAGACAGGTAGATTAATGCACGATCCTTCTCGTTAGCAGAAGAGGCCGTTTTCCGTCTCAAATGGTTTGGATGGAAGAAAATATGAACATTTATCATCATCATCATCATCTTTATTCTTATCTCGGAGGTTAATTTCTTGTCTCTCCCTTTAGCTGCGTAGCGTGGGTTTCTGTCGCCCAGGGCACAGACCGATTTTACCGCCCCCTTTCTTTATAAGAAGAGCTACACAAAAATGACGGAACGAGAGAAGCGAGCTTGACATTTTTTAGCACAACTATTCGGGATTTGGTCAAACATTTTTGGTTTATCCATGCGCAAGCTTGATTTTTTCCCCTCAATACAAATCGGTTGGAGTCACAGATTTTTATGTGGAAAACATGTGCAAAGTAACCTTAGTAAAAGCGAGCGAAGCAAGCTCGAAATTTTTACCACCACGTCTTCGCTGTGGTCAGAACTCTTTAGGATTGCGTTGGTAAATAGGTAATTAAAACAGAAATTTAGAGCGAGGGAAGCGAGCTCTACTTTTCTTTGCCTTACGGATTGGTTACAAACAGAGCTCAATCAATCTATTCATATCTATATTTTTTGTGTATTTGCCGCCCCGAGTAAAGTGCCACCCGTGGCATTTGCCCCCCAGCCCCCTTCTCGGTACGCTACTGGCCCTTAGTAATTTAATGCCAATTGCTGGAGAGAGAAGTCTATTCGCGTTGTGTTCGACGGGGGCGCCAGCGCATGACGGGTTTGCGTGTCTCGCGGGTGTTGTCATGGCAACGCAATTTTCTAACTATGTGTGTTGTCGTTAACACCGGATGAGGAGAGGAGGAAGATTTAGAGGGCAACGAACTTGACCGCAGACGACGATAAATAACGCTTTCTTTGAATTTTAATTTCAAGGGATTTGTCTTGTGACGTGGGTGTAGTATTTTGTGGGTAGATATGGTCATACTGAGCGAATTATGTGACTTACTTAATTATGTATACAAACATAATAAAAACATACATACAAACATATTAGTTTTCCTCTCACTCAACGGTTTGCTGGAAGAAAACTCTTTTAGAGTTAAGCTCGCCTTTGTACATCACGACTTACTGTAATTTTTTTCATAATTATATTTTTGTGTACAATAAAGAATCTATGAATCTATGTATTCCGTGCAAATCTTTCGCAATCACCCTGTTTCTACAGGGTTTAAGGAAAAGTTGCATTAACCTTTAAACCACTTACTCTACCCATCAAAGTGAACAACTTTTGCAATGGGAGCAAATCTGTCAACGCAAAAAAAAAAACAGCTGCTCTATAAGTTTGAGTCGAGTAGGTGTTGCAGTTTAGTATGGAACAGCTGATTTTTTTTTGCGCTGACAGTTTTGCTCCCATAGTAAAAGTTGTTCAGTTTGATGGGTAGAGTATGTGGTTTAAAGGTTAATGATAATTTTCCTCACACCCTGTATAGTTTGGACATTATAGTTTAAAAAATTTTTGATGTAAGCAAATGTATGTTTTACTTTTTAACTCTCTTTAAGATATTTTAGGTCAATGAATTGGACCGCATGATCCGCTCCGGATCCGCTTGGATCAGGGGACCGCTATGAAATGATCATAGTTTTTTTTATTCGACAATCACTTGTGGTCCCAAAATATCGTAAATTGAGTTAAAAAGTAAAACATACATATTTGCTTAAATCAATAACAAAGGTGACCGAATTATTTTTTACTTTTTAAATGTTTGTTTTTAGCGTAGGGGGTTTTTTAAATTTTAAATTTAATGTTATTTCATAATTTTTAGAGTTACTAAAAAACTACTGAACCGATTTTTATGAAACAAAGCTAAGAACACTACCGCAAAAATTAGCTTTCTATTTAAAAAAAACTCATCCAAAACGGTCCACCCGTTTGGGCGCTTCGATGCCACAGACAGACAGATCCACAGACAGACCGACATAGGCGTCAAACTTATAACACCCCTCTTTTTGCGTCGGGGGTTAATAAAATAAGATACGGTATCTATCGTACTGACCTATACGGTATCTATCTTACTGACCTATCATACAAAAAATTATTAAGATGAAAGACATCGCATCGTGTCTCGACTCTTGACTCTATGAGTCATCATCATTATTATTAAAACTGGTATGGGTCGTTTACGCTTCAAGATTTTAATCTGCTTCTATTTTTGTTTCCATCTAATAATACAACAACATGATACGTAGCTCAAATAAACAGCTACATTAACTGATGAGACAGAAATTAAATCACTCTAATTAAGAGGCCTTAAGAAAATGAGAAACTAAGGAGGAAGATAGGAGATTCATAAACTCACGAGCCTAATCCCTTTCGGGGTGGTCAGAAACACAAATTTCTGTTAAAGAATTTAGCTGTAACAATGCTCATATTTAGTAATTTAAGTTTCAGGATCCAATGACGTTTCAAGTGGTGAGAGGTGGCTAGCCTTCCGCCCACATAAACACTGCATAAGAAACCTTTAATCCCTTACACTCATTTGCAGAAACGCTCATTAAACTTAATCCACCATTAAATCTTTTGCTGTCACTTTTAGTATTGTTGACAAAGTACAAGCTAGCAAGACATTTATTAGAGTTATCTAATGAGCGTTTCTGCAACTGAGCATAAGTCACCTCGTACGACACCCACAGGAAGAATTAGGGTGGTCCATTCTAAGCCGGAACCACACGGCAAGATATAAAGATAGGTACATTTTAGGATCGGCTTTTCGTAGTTTATGAATTACATCCGTCAGATTGACGGATCTACGTCCCTGTCCCGGATCAACCCCGAGGCAAGTTTCCCCCAGTTTTCGATATATGAAGGGCAGCTCTCTTAATATGTGAATTTTATTAGGGTTGCGAATCAATACCCGTCCTAACATTCTTCAACCCCTTTTAAATTTTTATGGCAACTATAAATATTATACGGCGTCAATAATGTGGCGTATGATTGAAAAACGTTCTACCACATTAAGATAAATCATTAAAATAACCGTTCTAAACGTTATTTCGGACAGTTGTTTAGCCTCCAGCGCGTACTTTGTAATAGGTTATTACTTAGACAATAGTTGTACTTACTGTTTTAAAATCAAAGTTGAAGACGGTTGAAGAAAAGATACTTGTGTCGAAGTCAGCACAAGATTGTCACTAGATTTCGAAATCACTGTCACTGCAATAAATCACAAAATTCCTTAACGTCACAGAGTTAGAAGATACGCCGGTAGTGAAGGCAAAGGCACGCGTTGCGTTGGAGCCGCGTCGTCCGAAGGCGGCGACGCGAGGCGAGCGACTGCCTGGAGTGCCTGGCCTGCAGTAGGCGCCGGCTGACTGGCTGACCCGCCCCTCACTCCATGCAGCCATCCTCATGGGATCAGCTGATGAGATCCTTAGTACCATGGACGTGTCATAGAAACGAGCATTTTGTCTATTCTATAGTAACTTTTTTTGAGAATCATTTGGATTTCGTACATTTCTAAATATGCTGACAATTTTTTAAGGGGATGATCAGATCATCGAACTGACAACTTTAGGGGACCAACATCGAAATCGCAAACAAAAATCTGCTGTCCCATACAATTATGGCTCAAGTAGGTTTGCAGTATTTTTTTTCGCTGATTTCGGTGTTGGTGCCATATAGAAAGTTGATCAGTTTGACAATCTGACCATCCCCTTTAAAAAATGTTAGCATATTAAGAAGGGCCCTATATTTGGAAGAATAAACGACACAAAGGCTATTGCACTAAATCTTGTTATTACGATTATTAACGCAGCACATGGTGGCCATGGCAGACACGATTCAAAAGAAACCAAACAATTACACAACGAAAACACGAAAGAAAAAAACGGAACATTTTTATTATGAGAGTGTACCTTTATGAATGAGTTTGCGTCAAAAACAACAAAAGGCCCTTTTTATAATGAGTTCTTTCTTCACTGGCTTGTACAATATATGGATGTGAGGGATTTAAAGAACGGTAAAACCTAAAAGTATACTGCGGAACCGGATAATACGCAGAGAGAAACTGAGAAAAGAGAGAAGTATCACCATCGGAGTTGACAGTTTAGTTGTCAGAGTGTAAAAAAGAACCAATAAAGGGATGGCGGATGGGTCTGAAAGTCTCCCCCATGCGTCCCGGATTCAAAACACTTTACTGAAAAGTCCAGGCTCCATTTAATTTGCAAATGGGAAAAACGATGAAACAGCATACATATAATAGCTTCACATCTCTTTACATCTTCAAACAATCTACCATAACCTACCATGTTTTTACGCTTCCATGTTTGAGACCGGATCCTTGTTCAGGTCGGCGTCTTTTAGAATATCATCAATCACTGACAGGCGGAGGAACCTTACTCGGACCAACACGTAAAAAATACGGTGACATTATGGATTTTTGTTCCATTTCTTCCTTAACTGAGGTTGTCTTTATTATATTACTACCTCAAATCTGTAACGTTAAAAGGCTATTTCTTAACGTTCTTTGAAATGATTGGTAATCCATCAATAAATAAATATCTTGGACAATGTCACACAAATTATCTAGTCACATTTAAAGTACCAGAATCTAGCCCGGACTCGTACTCGTATTATGATGACTAGACAACGATATAGAATACATATATACAGGGTGAAATTGATATCAATAGCATCCTTTTAAACTTAGAGTCTACCCATCAAACTGAACAACTTTCAAAAATCAGGTGTCCCATACTAAACTGCAGTGCCTACTCGAGGCACTGCAGTTTAGTATGGGACAGCTGATTTTTTAGTTGCTCCGATCAGTTTGCTCCCATAGTAAAAGTTGTTCAGTTTGATGGGTAGACTCTAAGTTTAAAAGGATGTCAATGATATAAATTTCACCCTGTAGATACACACATCCATGACTTCGGTACAAATAGAAATAGAAAAGAAAATTGAAATAAATATAAGACACAATATACGATACGATGGACAGCAGGAAAATTACTGAAGATAGTTTTAACTTTGAAAGTCAACTCTAAAGTTTCTTTAAAAGAGTGTACTCGGATCGGACAAAGTTCAGAGAGTGAGTTTGCTTTTGAGTTATGCTGGAGACCGACTGGAATAGAAAATCTTTTAAAAGAATAAGTAAATCAATTCAAAGTTTATATTGCGACTCTTATAATCTGAATACATCCATCATTGACTTGTACGGTACTCTGTGTAAAATGTCTGTAAAACATGAACGCAGAAAGTGTAAAACAAGTAAAGTACACTTTCTTTAGAGATGGTAGACTGATAAGTATAACCTGCAGCAAAAATTGATTTATTACTCGTCGTTGCGGCTTCAGCACAAAACATTTTCTTGAAAAGGATGTCAACGATATCACGCGATCGTGTTCGACCATCCGACGAAATGGTTGAAGAATCACCTTTACCATTAAAACACAAACGTAACATGACTTAGAAGGCGTAATCATGAAAAATTGTCGTAAATATGTCTTTGTCAATAAACATAATAGGATCAGTGAAGTAGAAGTTTATAAGAAAGTTGGTTATGAATGGTATGTTTCTTGTTTTATAATCAGGTGTGTTAAAGTGTAACATTCCGATCATTTTAAAGTCGATTTCAGATGATTAGGAAAAAATAGAATATCACTGAACATAGTCTATAAACAAATATCGAACATTTTTTGAAACAAAACTTATGTAGACGATGAATTTAAAACAAGACAAGATCGTTGAAATGTATGTCTGTGATTATAATTACAGAAAACAAACGAGCCTCGGAGGAAGCTTTGAAGTCGAATTATAGCAGGCGAGTCGAGGCGAGGGAGCTTTTCATTATCAAGTTGGAAATTTAGGCCAGACAAGCAACGCAAACAAGTGAGATACCTCTGCATGGCAACGCAACGCTTAAGTTGATGAGATCTCATTCATTAAACATATGAAATGTACTAGTTAGGCAAGACAAAATGAAGAAAAACGAGACTGGACTTTTGATTACCAGGAAAGAAACATTTTTAGGGTTCCGTACCCAAAGGGTGAAAACGGAACCCTATTAGGTACTAAGCCTACGTTGTCCGTCCGCCCGTCTGTCTATCCTAATTATTTAGGGCTGAAACTTTTGAACCGTAATAGCTAGACAGTCCCTAGAAATCCCCCACAATTAACACATAATAAAATGTCGAAAGGTTAAAAATCAAGGGGGTCTTATACAAGAAACTAGTTTTTATCTACGTTTTTCCTTCTCGCTCTATCGTAAAAATGGTTATACTTATACATACAAGCGTCAAACTTGGTGTGGTTATAAAGAAAACTCTACACTGTAGAGTCTACACTCTACGGTATACAACAAAAAATAAAAACCAGCCGAGTGTGAGTCGGTCTCGCGCTAAAGGTCCCGGAGGAAACAACACTTTTTTGTAAGTTAATAGTTGTGTAGTGGTGTGATACGGAACCCTCGATGCGCGAGTAGCCGGACTCACACTTGACTGGTTTTTCAGTACCGGCTACGAAATTCAAGTGTTAAGAATCGGGTATAAGCGTGATGCGTGCTGTATAATATAAAGACAAGTATTACAGTTAGGGACACTGCAAGTGTAGGGGTGCAGCAGGTCGTAAATGTTGCGGTCGCAGGTAAAATTACACGTCTTTGTTTTCGTAATGCGTAATCTAATAGTGTTTGGTTGGAACAGGTCGTCGCGACGTCGTCGGTACATACCGGTGCGCTAGAATATACCGTGGAAACAGAAGCACTAGATAGGATGTTTAGTTTATAAACAAGATCAAACAACTTGGATTCGCTAAAAACATTGACCCGAGTCAGACGTTTAGGACAGACTCAATTAGGTAAGTAGGATAAGGATACTCACACAAAAAAGCTGTAGCATAGCATATTCTCACGACTATATTCCGCGAGGGGGTAGCCAGAGATATTCTGAACCTCAGAACATCCACCGAAACTCTGTCCAGTGTCGTGTCACGGGGAGTGAACCCATCGCCACAACATTACGTCAAATATAATAACAAAATATAACTTTTAATAAAAGATTTTGAGGTTTGAGTTTAGTTTACATGTACGTTTAGGAATAGAATAGAAAAGAACACCTTTATTTGCCAGAATATGGTAAGAAAGTACCATGGTGGAATTAAAAATAAAGTTTGAAACTTGGAAATAGAAATAGATTTATTATGTCATCGGTTAGAATTAGAATGTTCAATTGCTCGAATGGATGCTATTTCTAGCACCACTTAGTATTCTGTGCTAAAACTCGACATATTGTATGCATATTGTCTCCGCAGTCTGCGCAACCACAGGAATGAAATCCAGCACTTTGTACTCGTACTTGCACAATCCTGTGTTAGCACTTGTGGCATGAGACGTGAGTGCCGTTGAGTATGAGAGGTCTCCTAGTTTTACAAATGCTTGTACGGTGTGATGGCCCCATATAAACTAAGTTTTGAAAGTAGCTACTCAACATTATTCATTAAAGTGAGTTTATCAAGCTCATTTCAAGGCCGTACATTGCCTGTAAAACTGGCATTGATTTTATTGACGATACAGTACAAGTGATTTAAATGCGAGTCGGCAATCTCTAAATTATACTGTATAAAATATTGTTTGTTTAACTCTATGCTTAGAAAGATCTGCATCGTTGTTTACTACCCATCTACAACAACGATTCAGCGGTGCTGCTTGCTACTTTGCCTTGCAGTGCGACAGCCTCCCTGAAAACCTCATACTCAAACTAATTGAATCAGGCGTTACTTTGCGGAAATCCATGACTAATAGGTAGATGACACGATTGTATCAAGACCTCCGCCTCCAAATACCTAGTAGACAAAGTTGTATTACGTAATAAAATACAACCTGCTTACCAAATAATTTCTACTCTACACGTGTTTCGCTCCACCAAGGAGCATCCTCAGGAGTTAGACCGACGAACGTTCGAACAACCCAAACCTCAACGAAACCCGAACCCTAAACTCATACCTCAATGTTATTGAGGTTCAAAGCATACTAAGAAGATAGTCGTAATTAAAAAAAAATGTTTTATCAAGCAAATTAACGAATTTTGTTGAATACGCATATTGAAAACAACGAAGTTTTGTTCCCAGCACGTTCCCAGTCAACACTGCCGGTTCGTAAACAGATGAATTACAAGATTGTGCGGAGCCTGCCTCAAAGTTTACTATTGAGATTCAATTTATGGAGACCGTTTGACAGAACGTCGACCCGTCTGCGGCGGAATACTTCCCAACAAGATCCAATTAAATCGAGTAACATGCGAATTGACACCCTCGGGGAACTCCAAACTGCACAGCGAATGAGGAAGATAATAAAAGAATGTAACTGTTATAAAATATCAAAAGTGCAAGGAGAAACGAAGCTTGCAAACTACGTAATGAGCTCTTCAAAGAAAACGTTTTTTCACGGGCCAAAGATCAAAGCCACCGGAAGAAAATCTAAAGATATTTTTTCTATTTATTCCTTGTTAGTGTTTGTATTTCGAAGAATTTTCTAGGCCGTATTATAAAACAGGAAATGATTTGGTCATAACTTTTTTGTGTAGAAAACAAAGACAGGCAATAAAACTTTGCGCCCACAAAGTTTTTCAATCAAGCCAACAAAATGGGGTGTTGACACTTTTACTTACTTTATTCAGGTGAAAGTCGCTTAGGATATCGATTGGAATCAACTCTGATTCAATTACGTTTCAAATGCATGTAATGAACAAAAATTCATATATTATATGTGATTTTAATCACTGCATAAAATATTTTAGTGAATCGACAACTTTCAAAACACTTTCGTAATGAACCCTCCAGATTAATTCCGCCCTATAAATGCGATAAGAATATTATTAATAATGGGTATTATTTCATCGTTCAAATTCCAAGTAGACCTGGTTATAATAACTGTAACTTCTTTGCCGGGAGGTAAATCAATACTCGAGCGGACGAAAGCGGACGACCCCAACATTTTCAAAGTAAGAATAAACCGGGCCTTTTCAAAACATCGTCCGCACTTCTCTCTGTTTTAAATAAGCGTTTTATTATCCCACAAAGGGTGACTGGTGTCTTTGGGAATCGTTGCTGGTCCAAGTTCTGTTTAGATATATCCGATATAATGAAAATTGGTTCTAAAGGAATCCAAAAAAATCCTGATTCGAATGTCAGACCGACGACATAAATTGTCCCCACAAACAATTGTAGATGGAACGCATTGTGTTCAAACAATAGGTAAACAAGGGTCCAAACTGGCGAACCTTGACGGTATGGGATGAAGGTCCCTTTATATCTTTTGATATTTTATTTGCAATAATGTCCGCAAATGACGTCGGTTGTAGTGATAACACTGGCACTGTACGGTATGATACAAATGAAACTTGGAGGCACCGGAACAGAATGATATGACGAGCTTAATGTCTATATTTCCAACTTGTTTGCAACGGAATTAATTAGGTCTTTGACGGCACGCGCGTAAACATGTTTTCCTTTGACATTGGCATGACAGCCAGTATTTTATGCTGCAACCAAAATCTATAATTTGAAAATACGAGAATATGTAGCTTTTCAATAACGACTGGGTTTTACATTGATGTTCTTCTCCATTAATGTCCTTTGATGTCGTTCGGTGGAAAACTGAATTGATAGGGATATGATAAGCCTTCTACTCGGATATAATATTAGTTTAGTTATCTATCATCATAACCAGTTAAAATTCATCCAGTATTTTCTGCGTGATGCGTGGTCAAACAGACTAACAAAAATTTCAGTTTTCGCCTCTGTGTTGTTAAAACGAGGAATTTATTCAAATAATATTAAATGTACAGACACGGCCGTTACATTTTACTACCTAAGAAAAGAGACTTTATAATTACAGATAATAGTGAAATCTTCCTCCTTTTCAATTAATAGTTGTGATGCATCACCGAGTGGTGCAGATAGCATCAGGTCAACGTCTTCAGCCATAAATAGAGTACAAGCCGAGCCGCCCCTGGGCCGTGTCTTTCGTCGCCTCCACTTAGCGATCAGTTCCGACATATCGTTAATATGTCAACGAGGTTATCAATAACAATATTCTACACATTCTATACTACTGTTTACTTTTCATGGCATTTTAATTTGTATCTTTGAAAAAAGCTACTTTTGGTAGTATCCAGCTCAACAGCTTCTTAAATTTCTTTTAAAGTTTATGACTGTATCACACACATAAACAGGAGAAAAGGCTTGTAACATGAGACCATGAGTTTCAGCTTCAGTTCCACGTATTTCCGATCAAAAATCACATATTGTACCAGCGTTGTATCATAAAACTGAGAAAACGGCCCATCCACCATCCGGCAATAGGTTCAACAGAAACAAACATTTATTACTCATAATAAAATCAACAAACTGAATCCCGAGGTTTAGCCCCGAGCGTTATATGAACCAAGGGTCATCGTCCTCACGATCTCGACCTATTTTTAGAACATAAATAGGTACTAACAATCGACTCGTCAATCCTTCAACAATCTGGATGACATTCTTTTCATTGGATTGGTTGGCGTCCGTTTGTGAAATGAGTCTTGCCATTTATACTCATGGCTTCTAATTGGTTGCGTTGACAACATTGTTAACCCTAATAAAAGAAGGTGCACCCTTCTTATTATTTCTATTATTTAGCATTTCGAAATTCTGATCAGTATGTAAAGTGTACTTACCAATCCGCATTGGGCACGCGTGGTGGACTAATGCCCATCCCATACTCCCTAAGGGTAGGCCTGTGCATGACGCATATAACCTGATCATGATAATGATTACATAGAACAAAATAATTACTAGTACGATTATTATCGTAGAAAAGATATCCTGGTGTATATTTGATGAATACTAGGTTTGCTGTTCTTTCATAAACCAATACTCTCAATTTATGGTAGTCTTTACCTATTTATGGTAGTACCCATTTATACCTATTAAACTGATACCAAAGCATCCGATTTCCCAAGAGGAGTTCGATGAGTTGGGTCGTATTAACCTATGATTGGATGGCGACTGTTCAAATCAAGACAATGCTTGAATGAAACCTCAATCCCGGCGGGAGGTTTCACAAGCAGATATTGCTCTGGATTTAGTAGATTCAAAACGCATAATAACACCATTCCATTACCAAATCTGCATCTGAATTTGTTTTTAGTTAAAATAAATCCAAAATGTGTCGCTCATGTACGCATTATGAGTTCCTGAAAGGAATGAACTACGAGCCATGAAATATTTTTGCACTTTTATCTGAGTATTCCGCGATAATCAAGATCTCATTACGAGGCTGCAATGTACACACTTTGCCATAAATTAGCCTTATCTAGACAGTTTGTCTATATGACTTCGATTCATCACTGTCACTGTATAGGTACATGGTCGTCTGCCGTCTGCCGCATGCATTAGCGAAAGTGAATTGATTCGACGCAAGCCAATTATTTTGAGATGAATTAGGTACTTTGCCGCCATATGGGACACTTTGTGCGTCATACATAGCTTATACGTGATGACTCAAAATTCTTGCTAAAGTTTACAATTACTGTAAGCTTTGACTACTTAACTGTAAGCTACTTTATAAAATTCGAAGAGAAATTCTACTCTATGGTCGATGCGAATGCGAAGGATAGTAGGTACGTTTGATTTCAAACAACTATTAAGATACTATACCACGGAATATTTAAGAGTAACTTATACATTAATTTCAATTAAATAATAAATAAATAAATAATAAATAACGCTCACAGGCACATACATTGTAATGATCCCAAGTAAGCCTCAGGCTTTTTGTTATGAGAATCATACAACAACGGCACAAACATATAACATCCATGACCGAACCGGGATTCGAACCCAGGACCCTGGTTTGACAGTCCGGCGGCGTGGCAACCATTACACCAAGCGGGTCGTCCGGGAAATATGTGTATGTTGCTTACAACATCCATCACTAATTCTTGATGATATTAAGTAAAGCGAAAGTCTTTCAGGAAGAGTTCAAGAGTTTATATCAAGCAAAGAAGACATTGTCTCCCCAAAAAAGTTTATACACAAGAACAAAATTTAATTAGACGAGTATCATCGTTCGCATTGAACACGTTCCAACTTCCAACCATGGTGCTACGAGCCCGCGGCATGGAGACATAATAAGAACAAGCTGAGATTAGGGATTCGACAACAATACAACGATGGGATACGGAACAATGATCCAAACTTAGGTAATTGAGTGCTCGTCCGGGTGGATCACAAGTTTCCCTCGTAACTCGGAAAAGTGTTACAACCAATGGCTCGAGATTAACGTTCGAAGTTCTTTGTAACACGAAGGATAATCTACCAATATAAAGAGGTGCCCTGATTAGTTGCGTAATCAAGTCAATAGTTTTATCACATCATAGCATAATGATTACGATTATAGTCCATGAGCCCCTCAGACATATTCTAAAGTAAAATAATATAGCACATTCGATATAATTATGGTGTGTCGCTTTGAATGGCACCAACCGAGACGGCTAAATGTAAGCAAATTATGTTTCTTTTTCAACAACAATCGATGATCCCCTTTTACCTTCGTTATAATAAAAGTTTGCGAATTCACCGAAATGTTTGGTTTAGCTGGAGTAAAAGAAATATATCTAGCATTGTTTTATGAGTTTAGTGCCAGCTAGTACCGGCTGGTTCTGGAATGAAACCCGAGACACGTCCATGTGCCGGGTCCCGCAAAATAGCGGTATTGTGTAAGTCTGAATATGCTATTATTCCGACTTGTTAGGCTTCACATACACCAAAGCTGTGAAGCCAGATTTACTTGTTTGTTTTTAAATGTCAAAATGAGTGCTTAATAAAACCTATAGTATTATTTTATCTGTGATTAAACGTTTTGACTGATGCTCAATGTATGGCATACGGACACTACAGATATGTTTTAAAATACAAAAGACAAAAGCAATGATAATGAATATTAAATGTAAGTGTCCGTTCAAACGATATGTAGGTTCACATAATTATAATGAAAAGGTTAAAGCCTGAATACTTTTAAAGTAATATTATTTCCTTAAATTACACAAAAAACGGCGGAAAGGGGACCTAGCGGAACCTAGAGAAGTTAAAGAACTCTAAAAATTTAATTTGCATACGCCACGGACGAGCAAATTAAATTCTTTCCTTCCGTTGCTAGTTTGCATACGGGAGCATTGTGTGGGAAATGGTCACGTGACTTTAAAGTAAAATGTGTAATTCTCCATGTATGGCGGAGCGTGGCACGTCTTGCGCTTCACAACCGGTTATTGTATGCAAATGATGTCGCGACATTTTTCGATTCGACACCGTAAATAAAAATACATAAGACCTATCCTTTCTAGACACGTCGATGCCGATGCCGCAGCATTGAGAATAGGTTTTATATATCCGGTAGATTCACTTTGGACTTGATAGATGGTGAATTAATGCAACCTATCCAAAACGGAATCTTGAAAGTTGGGTTTGAATAACCGATTATTATCTACATAGATAGAGTTATGTGTTTTGAATGTCGCTGTAGTGTTAAGAGGGTAAAATAAAAGCTTGTGAACAGAGTATCACGATATCACCATTACGTTAGTACGGTAAATGGTACTAATACTCAGTTGCAGAAAAGTTAATCGTCCATTAAATCTCTTGCTGTCACTTTTTGTCTTGTTGACGTAGGAAAAGCTAGCAAGAGATTTACCTCCGGTTCAAAAGAACCTAAAACCAAAATGTCCTATTACCATTATGAACTAATTTCAAAATCACCTTTTCCCAAAATGCCTGAAATTCAAAATGACAGTTTTTTCCAATGACTGAAAACAAAATGTCTTTTGGATTCGTTACAGTCGTGTTCAAAATTGACTTTAATGAGCGTTTCTGCATCTGATGGTAAGTTAATACATAAAAGCTTAGTGAATATCAGAAAACATGTCTAGCATAACTTTTAAAAAGTAATTATACGTTACACATTAGGCACTCAATCATTGTCAGAAGCTTACCAAATGAGCAAATACCTTCGATTAAACTTAGGAAAAGGGAACTTCAAGACAAAGAGGCAGCTGATGAGGCCAGACCATTGTCCGGACTCCGGATTCTAGGCGGCGAAGGCGTGCACCAATCACGACGACCTAAATACCAACTGTTTTACTGAACATCGAGTTAAATAGTTGTAGTTTATTATTTATAACATTGTTCCTTAATCAATTGACAAGGCGAGTTGTCTAGTGACAATTTGTTGATTAGTTTGTTATCAATTGAGAGCTTAAAAGCAACTATGAGCTTCAATGAGTTTTCCAACTTATACAGGGTGAAATTGATATCATTGGCATCCTTTTGAACTAAGATTCTACCCATTAAACTGAACAACTTTTACTATGGGAGCAAACCGATCGGAGCAACTAAAAAATCAGCTGTCGCATACTAAACTGCAATGCCTACTCGACTCAAATGCAGACAGTGTTGCCACCTTAGCCCTTTTGGGGCAGCTAGCATCTTTTTACTGTAGGTGAACTCGTTGTTTAATGATTTAGCCCGGAAAGGGCAATCTAGCCCTTTTCAGACTTATCATTTTCTTAAAAATATTGCACCAAAATCTGAAATTTGCGCCATGCTAAGATCGCAATAACATCGAACTTTGGCGATTTGTGCCATACATTGATTTATTTATATTTTTTTTGTATTTGTTCGATTAATATATATATATAGTATAACTAAATAATATTTTTAATTTTTGAACCTATTAGATTGGTAAATTTTTTCTTCAAATTCTGTTTAATTTTGAAAAATGTTTTTGAAGCTGTTTTTTTTAGTTTTTTTTTACACCAAGTGTTTTCTTGGTAATTTGTGCTCCATCTAGCCCGGTAAGTAGTCAAAGAGCCCGAACTAGCCCTTTTTAGCTTCTTCAACAGCCCCTATTACTAAAACTAAGGTGGCAACACTGAATGCAGATTTTTTTGCTCCGATCTGTTTGCTCCCGTAGATAAAGTTGTTCAGTTTGATTGGTAGACTATTAGTTTAAAAGGATGCCAATGATATCAATTTCACCCTGTATACGTAATACCGACTGCTCTCAAACGGTGAAGGAAAACATCATGTGGAAACCTGAATTCTCTGAAAAAGAAATACCAATACGTATGTGAAGTCTACCAATCCTCATAAGGCTTGCGTGGTGGACTAACGCCCATAAACCCTTCCCTGAGGGTAGGCCTGAGCCCTGCAGTGGGACATCGTACATAGGCTGATGATGAAGATGAAAAGCTACTATACTTTTATTTTGCGACCATCTTCGCCTGGGTGGCATCTACAACGTGTTAAAAGCAGTTTGTTTAGAATCGAGAGCAGATGTTTTTTTCAAAATATTAATTAATTTGTTTGTACTGAATCCGAGATGTCAACCCACCGCACGGGCACACTCACCATACTACCTACCTACCAAAACAAGATAATTAAAATGTATCCATTAGCGCTTTCATTCATTGCTGAAATGATAACAAATCATTTTGCCCCAAAACTTAAAATGCGAATAATTTTAAATTTTTACTATAAAAATAATGAAATTATTGTTTCAATCTAATTATTTTGTTATAAATCAGTTGGGGTGGTGGGGTTTTGCGCTAATTCATTAACACGTTGTATAATAAAAGTAAATATATTAATTAACCTTTCGGAATAAATTAAATGTATGAAATCTGAATCAAAATCCGTTGCTTTGTTGAAAAGCAGTATAGGTGAAGAAACGGAAATGATGACAGACGTAGACGCGGGTAACTACTTTGTTTTATACTATTTAGAGATAGATTAGAGATGTGATATGATCCTGTCATTAGTCTTACTTAAGGTAACTTTAATTGTCCTTATTTACGTAAACTTAGGATATTCCGCGTAACATCATTAGTCAAAACTCTAAGTAGGATAATGTTGTATAGCACCCTTATGTAATTAGTACTAGCGACCGTTGGTGTTCCCATTTGTAACTTTAGGCTTTCCTGGAATGGAACAACTTCTATCGCCCTGCGGTTGTGCTTCCTGATGAAACAAGTTCGTGTATACTTGTACCTACATAAGTACATCGTACAAGAGTTGTACTACTTCATCTTTTCTACAGTCCACGGTAACATTAGGAGCTTAGGACAGTGTCGTAGCTGATTAGCATTGAATGCCTTGCCCTTAGAGCAGCTACTCTAGATTCAAGTGAGGAACTGAGTCTAGCATCGCCTCTTATTAGTACCTTATGATATGAGCAACCTGATTGCTGTTGGGCTAAAATATAGATCTGGTTTCTTCTCTGCAGAAAACATATGATGACGTGATATTACAGCTTTTGACTTAAATACAACGGGAACTTTGAAGGGCTCAAGCCTGTAAGAATCTGGGAAATGTACCCGTTACCACTTCTACCCTTTAAGCGTGGCCTGCGTTTGTACGAATAGGGCTGACTGTCGTGCCTACTCACGGGTTTCTTAGTCTGGTATTGAACGAACTATGCCACGTAGACCGTAAACCAATAACTCTCTTTAGGATTACTTTCAATGACTATGCAAAAACTGACACCGATATAACTGTCACTGACACTATGGCGTAATACGTAACGCTAGTCCAACTTCGATGTGAACGACCTCTCTACTCAGCGAGCTATCTAATTGATTAGTCGATGTTAGGTTCAGTATTCACACGCGTATGTCTGACCACTGCAACTGCCGATGCTCTTTAATTGCCGTAATTGCTACTTACCAACGAAGCGGCTTCTGAGTTCTTAGCACGAACCGAGGCCCTTCAACTCGTTATTGTGGTCTATCGATTAAGGGTCCCTATCTTAATATCATGTTTATGTCTTCATGACACATGATTGAAATGGGTACTTAAAAGTTTATGATAGGCGCAAGATTGATTTTCATCAAATTATCGATTAAGTTAGATCGTTATCTGGAATTAGAAATAGATAAAAAGCGGGAACGGGAATGAATCTAATTGAATAATAAAGTTTCAGTAGAGAAACAAATGTCTATGGATTCAGAAATTGATCTTTACATTAACGATACAGAATCTACAGAAATCGTTTTGCATACCACGTGCGAAGATTGGCACCAGCTCTGGTAGCACAAAGGAAAAGAACTGTGTTGATTAATTCAGTTTAAAAGTGGCAGAGTTTGACATATCGTATTCATTCGATGCAGTATGCAACAAAACTAGGGATGCAACGATTACGAAGCGGTGCATCGTTTTGCATCTGTAATCGTAATAATCACGATTAATAACGATGCAATGCACCGTAGTAAGAATCGTACGATTATTAAATCGAATTAAAAACGTCAATCGGATTGCAATTGTTGACAAATACCAGACCTGAAAACTAGATTCAAGAGCCATAAAGCAACTTTAGAAAAATCTGATATATCGATGCCATTTTAGCTCATTTCGAACTAAATCATGATTAAATCTGACTGAATCTTTTTGGTCAGATTTGACTCTCATTTTATTATTTTATTTTAAATTTTCCTGGGGTCTGATTTGATTTTTGGTTTGAAGTATTTATTACAATACATTCTCGGTCTCGCGATATCTCATCCACATTTTAAAAGATTAATCTCCCACGTAAATCCGACGACATAATATTATTATCGCTTGACTAACGAGGTTATGCAGAATCATGTTCCATATTGTGTGTTTCAAAGCAAATTGGCCTCTACGCATCGAAAAATCAGGCGCTGTACCCGGTCTTTCGAATTTCGATATATCGCTACCGTTTCGGTCCAAACTTCATTGTAATAGAGTTGACATTGGAACGAAAACGTTCACGCAATTGCGAAATTCGAATGTGCGGGTAAATGCCCAGAATCCTGGACCAAGTGAATCTTTAACTTCGATCTCAAATTAGTAGAAAAAGTTACAAAATCTTGGAATTTTTAAAAGTTTTTTTTAATGATTTTTTTCTTCATTGGAATGTAAAGAAACACTATGAGAACTCATTCTGGGGATAATCTCAACAAAATTTGTTTAATTAATCGTAATGCATCGGTTATCGTAATAAATAACGATTAGTATCGTAATCGTAATGGCCGAATCGTTGCATCCCTAAACAAAACGCTCGTAACTTTGTACGTGCGTGAGTGCGTGCAAACCGGCGTTAGCGCATCAAAGCGACTCGAAATAACCTCTGATTCATACTGTAACAGTAAGCTCTGGATCGTTGCTATACCTACCGTTTTGCACTCTTTGTGGTTTATTGTATTGTTAAATCGAACTCTTAGTCACTGGGACGATTATGTCATTATTTATTAACACCTTGTATACAGGGTGAAATTGATATCATTGGCATCCTTTTAAACTAAAAGTCTACCCATCAAACTGAACAACTTTTACTATGGGAGCAAACCGATCGGAGCAACTAAAAAATCGGCTGTTGCATACATTTGAGTCGAGTAGGCATTGCAGTTTAGTATGGAACAGCTGATTTTTTAGTTGTTCGCGTTTTAATCTAGATTACCTTCTTTAAATGTGCCTAAAAGGGATATAGGCTGAGGTCATCGCATTTCCAAATATATTTGACACTGACACACAGATAATCTAGTTCAAATAGATGTTTCAGAATTTAGTTTAGATAGACTAGTAGATATGGTAGGTAGTACGATTAGATAACAACATAGTGCCACATAACATAATACACCACTATAGTGGTGGTATTGCATTGTGGTAATTCAGACGATGAAACTAAAATACTTTCCCTAAGGAACATGTGTCCAAAAATGAAAAAAAATTGTGGATTTCCCTTAGAAAATCGATCGGCTTGATTAACACTTATACAGGGTGAAATTGATATCATTAGCATCCTTTTAAACTAAGAGTCTACCCATCAAACTGAACAACTTTCACAATGGGAGCAAACCAATCGGAGCAAAAAGAAAAATCTGCTGTTGCATACATTTGTGTCGCCTAGGCATTGCAGTTTAGTATGGAACAGTTGATTTTTTGTTGCACCGATCGGGTTGCTCCCATTGTGAAAGTTGTTCAGTTTGATGGGTAGAGACTCTTTGTTCAAAATGATGCTAATGATATCAATTTCACCCTGTATATGGGAGCGGGGTCCAAAAAGATTTCTCGTTTTTCCTTAGGGAAAGTTGTATATTTTCATTGTGAATACACCCTTAACATTTTCAACATCATCATCATCATCTCAGCCGATGGACGTCCACTGCTGGACATAGGCCTCCCCCAAGGATCGCCATAACGACCGGTCCTGCGCTGCCCTCATCCAACGTTTTCCCTTAACATTTTGTTAGTACCTAATTAAAAACTTTTAGTGGTGTACCTATATCAAAATATTCGTATTCTTTACAATAATATTTGTCTCCTCACGATCTCAACTTCGTATAGATAATATTATTCCAATAACAACAAGGGCCTTCATTAAAACAACAACAACATAAACTACATAATATCATCATATAGGGATAGATATTAGCAACAATACTCGTAAGCTTGTTTCTTCAATCACAAGCCCTATTATATGGTCTGTATAGTAGCACTAGATTCTCCATATAGGGCAAACGACCGGCCACGAAGGCAGGCAACGCCTAAAATGGAATACGTGCCTCTTAACGAGCAGTCGGAGACTCTTAAGACCGGACCTTAAAACGGAAAGGGCACGGTATACCAATTGTGTTTATTACTAGAGGTGTACAAGAGATAAGTGAAGTTTACGATTAGGTTAGTTAAATTTGAATAGTCGGTTTTATCTATAACGATCGGAATTAATATAGATTACTTTGGAGTTTTTGTGTGAGATTGTTAGAGTGGTTTTGCTTCCCAGTTGGAAAACAATTCAGGAAACTTTTCCTTTTTATCAAATCAAAACTAAAAGTTTCTTCTACAAATAGCCACCTAAGGAATAGAAGTTTCTAACTAGTTACTTATGTCAAACTTAATATACTTCATCAAGCAATAGCGACAATACTACCTATTTAAATATGCCCAGTGCCATAAGAATCCAGTACTCTTACTGAAGTGATAATCACGGAAGATTTCCGAGGTAGATAGCAGCCGGTGCTGCATGTGTAATCGCTATCATTCGACAATGGTGAATTTTCAAAAACGTCGACATAGTTTTGGTGTTGTTTCTTGTGGTGTATTGGGTATACGCAAGAGACACAGAAAATGGACAGACTTAAAGTACACCCAGACAAGTAGAAATAAGGTTTTTGTTGTCTTCCGCGTCTAATGAAGACCCAAGGCCATTTTAAAATGGTAATTAAGTGCAGTCAGTAGTTTATCTGTCTTATTTATAGCGAAGAGGCACGCACCGATGTCCTTATCGGGATATGGGCGAGAGGGGTCGGCATCGGCTGCGTATCAATGTCAAGTCAACACAGGACTGTTTATTGTGTTAGATACCTATACTATAGGTATATATGTTGACGACTACTCACTACGAGATCTTTTTAAAGATATCAGTATTTTGACTTTCTACAGTCAATATATTTACGAAAATATTTTATATGTTCGAAAAAATTTGTCTCTCTTTCCCAAAAACAGTGACGTTCATAATTACAATACAAGAAATAAAAATAAATTAGTATTCCCACATTTTCGACTCAGTAAAGTCAACACATCTTTCATGGGGCACTGTATACGCTTTTATAATAAGATACCAGAGGATATTCTAAACTTACCAGACAAAAAGTTTAAGTCTCATGTTAAACAAGTCCTCTGTAAAAAAGGTTACTATAAACTCGATGATTATTTGAATGACCAAAATGTCTGGTCTTGACAATTTTACACTATGTAATGCAATATTGTATTTTAATTGTACTTTGTACATTTTGTTTTGTTTAAAAGATGTGTGTTGTAGAGTTTCTGGCCGCATCTTCTCTCAACGGAACACCTTCCGACGCGGTGGTAGAGTCAAAAAATGACGTCAAAAAGCTATCTATATGATATTATTTTGAATAAAAAATTTTTGAATTTTTGAATTTTTTTTTTTTTGACGCTTTCTGGATAGTATATATCTCGACTCGACACTAGTAAGTTGTAAAAAACAGAGATTCTTGATAAGACAGATTCTACTCAGCAGGAATTTAATTTCTTGCCGGTGTAAGACTTGGAAAGGGTTGGTTCTTTAAAGGTCAGTCAACGCGGAATGCGATTCCGATCTCGACACGATTGTTTTTCTCTTTCCAGAAGAAAAATATACGTCTCGACTCTTAAATTAATAGCGAAGATAGATGAAGCGTAACTTATAAATATTATCTTCTCAAAATCTGTTCTTAGACTCAAAGGAAGCCGAGCAAGTCCCAGGGAAAACGGAGGAGCATTAAAAACTGGAGTAACAAGAATATTGCTTTGCCCATTCAGTATCACTTTCCGGTGAATCAAGACATTGATCGATTGACGTTTATGGATCGAACTTCTGCGCGCGCGCCGATACCGACATCCGGCGCCAGCGCGGCGTGCCTCTTGTTTGGCAACTTTGGCAAGAACAGACACCGCAAAATAGAGCGCTAGTAAAAGCGATTGTAATATAATAAGCAAGAGATTCAAAATACAATAATAAAACGTTTATAAAATACGAGGTTTTACCCGCGAATTGTAATGTTATCCATTACTAAAAAACCTGTGGAGTTATAAATGGTATACAAACATTCTGAAAAACTCATTGGTATGAGACGGCCTGAACGGGAATCGAACGGCACCGTCTCCGCACGGCAGGCATGGTTATTGGTTACTCGCGACTAGGCCGACCCGGCTTTTTCATTAATCAAAGCGTGAATAAAATATAGAGAAACTAAGGATACCTCAACATTGATACCTACTCAACGTACATACTAGACGGAACAGTCAGTTATGAATTATGTAGATAACGAATAAATTAAGTCATTATTTCATTAGTAGTCTTTCAATGATGTAAGTTCATGAACGGACTCGTAAATCTATTACTGGATAATACATTCATGTGATGGACTTCGATTGACGATGCATACCTACTACATAGACGGAAAACAATAATTTTCAACATACAAGAGTAGCCCGCAGCTTTGCTCGGTTGTCATCATAAGGACCGGTCGATGTGGCGATCCTTGGGGGAGGCCTATGCTCAGCAGTGGACCTCCATCGGCTGAGATGATGAATCATAATTATCTAATATTACCAAAGTATATTGGTAAGGACTTCAAATACTTATTACATTTTCCCAATATCTAGGTAGGTAGGTAGGTACCTATACTATGATAAAAGAGCTGTGTCCGTACAAAACACATTTTCCAGAAAAAATCCTTAATTTGTTTATATTTTTTTGTTAATTTTTTGCAAGTTTTTCAAGTCGAGCATAACGCGAAAACTAACTGAACAGATTTTAAATCGATTTGAAAGCGTTTAGTTGGGTTCAACATAAAAACTGGGATACCCACTATACAGGGTGTAACAAAACACCCTAGTAATACTTAAGGGGGTGCTGCAGACCATCAAACTGAACAACTTTCACTATGGAGCCAACATCGAAATCGAGAAAAAAAATCCGCTCTTTCATAGAAAACTGCAGTACCGTCTCGACTAATTAATGTATGGGACGGCAGATTTTTTTTAAATTTTTCTCGAAGTTTGCTCCATAGTGAAAGTTGTTCAGATTGATGGTCTGAAGCACCCCCTTAAGTATTACTAGGGTGTTTTGTTACACACTGTAGAGCTGCGTCATCGATTCGACGTGAAAATTCTAGTTCTAACTACTAGTATTTTACAGTTTTGTCATAGTAGAATAGAAAAATGATAACATTTTTCGAGGATGCCCATATATAGATAAAGGGGAGGTAAACCGCCGAGAAAGCCGGAATGGCGCCGTTTTGCTGTAGGTACGTAATCGTGTTAAGAGCTTTTTGTGCCGCTTCAACTCCCTTCGGAGATTTTGCGAATTCATAACAAAGAAAAAATGTCGGAAAATCGCCAGAGTACATTAACCGCCGATAAAAGAGGAAATAAGCTTTCACCATCCATTAGACACGTTTTAATCTTAAAGTTGGTGACAAGACAACATCGGTGAGCAACGGTTTAACAAACTTTAGTTTACAAGTTGTAAAACCAAATTTATATCGCGGAGCGAGTTAAAGAGTCGTTCGGAATTTGTTTTAGTTGAAATTATTGGTGTTTAAAGTTGTAAATTTAACTTGATCAGTAAAGTTATCTAAGTGTAAGCCTTTTTGAACGCAAGAAGCAAAACTGAAAACGGTTGCGAATATAAATGATAACATTATAATTGATGTCCTAACAGACATTTCAAATTTAATGTCTACCACAGGATATAATGGCACGGCGCTGTTTCCGCAGTCTATTCTATCTGATTATGTCACGAAGTCAAGTAGCTATTACTAATTAGAATTACTGAGAACGAGACGGCTTTGTTAACTTGCAAGTCTTATAGTATTTGTGTCACATAGTAAATTGTAATTTAGTAGAATATCTAAACCAAAAGCAAGATTAGTATTATTATATATATATTTATTAGTAGCCCAATCAATTTAAGAGGTTTTGTTAGGAGAGGTGGGAAATAATTATGTATTGGACTTTTAAACTGTAACCGGAAAAATTTTGTAACAAAAAGACTAATTATCTGAAAATAAATTAAAAAACGATTCGCTACGCAACAGAATTCAAAATTTTATCTCCCGGAAGGCTATAAAATTATAATACCAATATGCACTCATTTAATTAGATTTAACATAATAAATTACTTTTAGTTATTCATTAGAAAAAAAATTTCAACGCTTTCTAAGTAGACAAAAATATTATATAATATATAATTTACTACTACTATAATTATTTGTTTCAATTGTGCATAATGGTATAGTTTTAAAATGTGCGAAAAAATTTACAATCAGGTTTTTTAGAACGAGATAAATGCAAAATTTTTAATCTGGGACTGTTGATAACGTGTTTTTTTTGTAAACTTCTAGGATCAAATTCGCTCTTAAATGATATACCGGAAAAAATAATCTTTATTAGTTCCGTTCCGGACATAGAGAAACTCTATGGTTCTGGGTCAAATTGTAAAATGACTGAGCAGCGAAAAATTTTTCGTCTATGGACTGGGCTATAGAAAAACAATACAGCAAACATATTTCACAATCACTCGACAACATTAAGCCATGGAATTTTAATTTAGTTTCAAAGTGGCTTAAATATAGGGTCCTTCTTAATATGCTGACACTTTTTTAAGGCGATGACCAGACTATGAAACTGAACAACTTTCTCTATGGAATCAACATCGAAATCGCGAAAAAAAAACAGTTGTCCCATACGTTTGGCTCCGAGTAGGTTTGCAGTTTTGTATGGAAGTGATGATATTTTTTCGCGATTTCGATGTTGGTCCCATAGAGGAAGTTGTTCAGTTTGACGGTCTGATCATCCCCTTAAAAAAGTGTCAGCATATTAAGAAGGACCCTATATAATTAAATTTAAGGGCACTCAAATAAGGTGTTGTAATGAACTGCTAAGGTAGCTATATTTTAAACGAATTAGTCAGTTTGTAGAACATGAGCGCAAATGTTTAATTCGTTTAGCCTAGAAACGGGAGCCGAGCCAAATGCTAGAATGAAGTAAGCAAGCACTGTTAACTTAATAGACTTGATAAATAGAGCAGGTGAAACCATTTCTATTCATTAAATTGCTGAAATTATGCTGGATACTAATAAGTGAATATACCATCGTAACATTAGAGGGTGATTATATCTACCTACTCAACTCATAATACTGAACAAATACAGGGTGAAATTGATATCATTAGCATCCTTTTAAACTAAGAGTATACCCATCAAACTGAACAACTTTTACTGTGGGAGCAAACCAATCGGAGCGAAAAAGAAATCAGCTGTTGCATACATTTGTGTCGCGTAGGATTGTTGGGTAGACTCTTAGTTTAAAAGGATGCTAATGATAAAAAAAAATACAAATCAAAAAAATCGATCAATTTCACCCTGTATATTTCTTTTGCGAAGGAAACTAAGGAAAATTTGCAAAAACTGTTTATACAAACTGTGCGATTAGGTTCCGTGGAGAAAGTTGTTCACTATCTTGAGTGTTACTCTTTAATTTAAATGAATGATTAGCCCAGTCAATTTACGGATTTTTGTTAGGAGCGCCAAACGGTGGGAAGTTATTATGAATTTAAATGAATGATTAGCCCAGTCAATTTACGGAGTTTTGTTAGGAGCGCAGAGCGGTGGGAAGTTATTATGAATTTAAATGAATGATTAGCCCAGTCAATTTACGGAGTTTTGTTAGGAGCGCCGAGCGGTGGGAAGTTATTATGAATTTAATTGAATGATTAGCCCAGTCAATTTACGGAGTTTTGTTAGGAGCGCCGAGCGGTGGGAAGTTATTATGAATGGAACTTTTAAACTGTAACCGGCATCGGCACTACGACAAAAAGGCTATCTGAAAATACATTTTTAATAAAAACTGCTACGCAACATAGATATCAGAATTGTATCTCCGAGAAGAATTTGAACTTAATAAAAATAATACCAATGCACTAATTTTAATTAGATTTAAAAATATAAATGACTTATGATGAGCAATAAAATAGGCAATGTTTAAAAAAATTTGTTATTTATTAGTAAATACTAATGCATTTTTTCCAAAGTTTTCCAAGTAGAAAAAAATATGTATTCGGTGTTTGAAGTGTGTATTAAAAAAGTAAAAAAAAACTCACGACCGACCATCCTCCGACCTTCGAATCGAAGCCTCCGACTCGCTTAGCTGATGATAGTGTAATCATAATCATAACTGTTAATCAGGACTATGTCAAGTCCTATGTCAAATCCCCAGACACGTGTTCGTGAACTACATGATTAGGAATATTCGTGTTACGTACGACGATGAAAGCTTAATGCTGTTGAGCGGGTAAACTTGAATTACTAACAAGTGTATCTATGTGTATCTCAACTATAGGTGGGTATTTACACTCCTTGTCATATGTTTACAACCGAGTTACATGTCGGATTAGCCTTTACATTGATGTTGATGGCATATTGACCCGTTGTAACCTTTTGGTACAGAGATAAGTGCATTTAGAATAGTTTCATATTAATTACCATTACAGTCCGTGATCACTTAGGATTCAGCTGTCGGGTAAAATCGGTTATATTCGTATAATAGATAAGATTGCGGCTCGTATACAGGGTGAAATTGATATCACTAGCATTCTTTTAAACTAAGAGTCTACCCATCAAACTGAACAACTTTTACTATAGGAGCAAACCGATCGGAGCAACTAAAAAATCTGCTGCCCCATACTAAAGTGCAATGCCTACTTGACTCAAATGTATGCAACAGCTGTTTTTTTTGCTCCGATCGGTTTGCTGCCTTAGTAAAAGTTGTTCAGTTTGATGGGTAGACCCTTAGTTGAAAAGGATGCCAATGATATCAATTTCACCCTGTATAACCTTCTTGATCGAGGCCAGTGACAATCTTTTTCAAATCAGTAACAATAAAACTCTCGAGAAGTAAATTATACGAATATAAACGATTTTACCCGACAGTTGAATCCTATTTGAGACTGTACCTCGTAGTATATCTATACATAATTATCCAAAGACCTCGAAGTGGTGCATTTGTCTTTTGGTTTTCCACTTCTCTTTATTTTATTTCTTTTTTTTACTTTGTATAACTGTGTACTATAATTTAGAATAACTACCCTTCTGTTCAGTTAGTTAAAATAGTTATATTTTTTTATTATTGAACTTATCGTACGAAATGTAAATGTACCTAAAAATAAATCATCCCAGTTATACTTAAAATTACCTAATATTAGTAGCGCGGATATTTTTTAACATTATTAACTCATATCAAGAGGAAACTTTTAATAAAAATATGTATTTTTTTTAATTAGCTAGTAGGTACCGCAGATATTTTTATCCTTATTACCTAAATACCAAGAGCAAACTGTTAATAAAAATATATTTCATTTTTAATTCACGTAATTGTATCATGTAGGTATTATGTATTATGATAATTCTGACGTATCACAAATAAACTCTTACTCACCTTTAGAAATTGGTAAAACCAACTATCATTGGACTTGTTGAGTAGATAATTGACCTGAAATTAAACAAAAATAACATTAGAATCCGCATAGTTTCACGTCATTATAATTAATATCCTAAATGGTGCAGGAAATGAAAATGAACATTCTACTAGGTATTGTATGCTAATGTATCAGTAATTTATTGAAGAGAAACTAATTTCGTGCTTGGTTACTTACATGATTTACTACAACTAAACTTTGTCTACTCGACCACTGCACGGCCAAGATAAAGATAAATTAAACTTAATACATTCGTAAAATTAAATGTGTTACTTATTAAGCGGGGTGTTTCAGACCATAATACTGAACAACTTTCACTATGGAGCCAACATCGAAATAGGATTTTTTTTTTGTTGCTCCATAGCTATACGGGTGTAACAAAACTCCTAGTAATATTTAAAGGTGATTCTGACCATCAATCTGAACAACTTTCACTAAGGAGCCAACTTCGAAAACGAGAAAAAAGACAGATGTTTCATACAAAGCTTCAGTACCGATTGGACTCAAATGTATGAAGACTGCTGTTTTTTTTCCGCGATTTCGAAGTTGGTTACATAGTAAAAGTTGTTCAGTTTGATGGTCTGAAGTACCCCTTTAAGAATTACTAGGGTGTTTTGTCACACCCTGGCGTCGATGGCTACTCTACTCAAATGTAGGAAATCTCGATTTCGTTGATAGCTCCATATTAAAACATCGTGTATAATAAATTGAAAATGTTATTACCCGACTGCGCCAGTTTGTGTTGAATAATATGCATATCATGGTTAAACGCTTAGAGATGGTGGATGTGAGAACTGCCCATTGGAATCAATGACTTTCTACAACGTGTTAATGAATTAACGCAAAACTAGAAAGTAGTTTGTTTAGAATCGAGAGCAGAATCGAATTATCATGATTTCAACATAGGTAATTTTTTTCAAAATATTAAATAATTTTTTATAAAAATTTTAAATTTTCTGAACCCGATGTCAACCCACCGCACGGGCACACTCACCCTACTTACTACCAAAATAAGATTATTAAAATGTATCCATGAGTACGTTAGCGCTTTCATTCATTGCTGAAATGATAACAAATCATTTTAACCTCAAAACTTAAAATGCGAATAACTTTAAATTTTAACTATAAAAATAATGAAATTATTATTTCAATCTAATTATTTTGTTATAAATGAGTTGGGGTGTATGAGGTTTTGCGCTAATTTATTAACACGTTGTATAGTCATTGATTAGAATTAAATATTCATTCCTAAAGTTACCGAATTGTCCTATACAGGGTGTAACAAAACACCCTACCCTAGTAATACTTAAGGGGGTGCTTCAGGTCATCAAACTGAACAACTTTCACTAGGTATGGAGCCAATGTCGAGAAAAAATAAAAAAAATCTGCTGTTCCTTACAAAACTGCAATAGCGACTCTACTAAAATGTATGGGACAACAGCTTTTTTTAATTTTTTCTCGAAGTTGACTCCATAGTGTAGTTTGATGGTCTAAACTAAACCACCCACTTAAGTATTACTAGGGTGTTTTGTTAACCTTGTATAGTGGCTGAGATTCCATGTCGGTGAAGAGAAAGTGGAAAGAAATTTAAAACCTACAAATATCCCTCAACATTTACAAAATAGTTAATTCTACTTTACTTTTGTACTTTTTTTCGTGTCAATAGTTCTTCAGTGGTGTTTTATATAATATTTTACGGGCCAGGTGTTCGGCTAGCCTGATAGCGTCAGGTGTAGCTGTATTTAAATTTTGAATCCTCTCTCGTACAGATACTATAATTAAAATCCAATCAAACAACCCAATAAATGAATCATTAATTGGTTTAATAATTACTGCGGTTTTATTAATATAATATTTACCGCAAAATGAAACAATGACACTAATTTTTCAATTTCGGTCAGTTTTAATCAAAAAGCCTGAGAATTTCATTACCTAACTCGGTAAATAATCGTAAACATTTGTTACCCGGTAAACGGTAAGATTCGCGCCTGCTAGATTGATGTTTATACAAATTGTCGAGGTACACTGAAATTGGTGTTTACTGTTCCGATATTGGAATTTGAATTGATGGCGATAGGAGTATGGTTTGTAAAGGAAAATATAAAAATTACGCGAGCAAAAAAATAACACGCTGTTAAAATATATAAGGTTAAATCTAATTAGTTGGCGTAACTTAACAAATGCATTTGCGTGATAATATTTATTATTTTCAATAACTTTCGGTACGGGCGGCGTGGCGGCGCGATTTTATTTAAGAATAATAATTTTGTTCATTGCAATCTGTTATTTATCATTAACAAGTGCCCTGGGCCTCAATTGCGCTATTTAATACGGTTTTACCGTTCGGACGGAACGTTTTTGGTTTTGGTTTAGATTTGGTTTAGCTGAACTAAAAATGCTATCGCGATATTTTTTTCTGAACGGTTAAATCGCACAATACAGAAAATTCGATCGAACGGACATCAAACGTTACGCCAACGTATCTTCCGAAATAAATCGTTACCGTTAATATAATTTGCGCGATACGAATTTGGTTGTGGTTTTGTTTTGGTAGAATCGTTCAAACTAAGGGCGATTGAGGCCCTGGTTCAGTTGCGCCAACTAATTTGAAATAACCTTATATTTAAATATGAGAACCAAAAAGGTAAATGATATTTTCAAAATTCATAATTGAACTCAACATCAAGCATAAAAGTAAGTACAAAAGAAGAATCCAACCTTCTACAAGCATGTAATAATTAATAAACGGTATTGGATTTATTCTTAATCAGGGTGTTAAGGTCCTGACATGTTCCCATTGATACTGAACAACTTTCCCTAAGAAACATAAAGAAAATGCGCTAAATTATACCTAAGATTCCGCGTAATACTTTGGCGTAATGGTAATAAAATTACCTTTTCCATAATGACGGAAGAAGGACATATATTTCCAGATATTAAGGCCCTATGGTACTTGGAAACACCTTGGAGGCATCTTTTATTTTTCATGTTTTGACTAGATTTATACAATTTACCGAAACCAAAGTCATACTTCAGTATTCTTGGATAGTTTATCTAGTGAAATCATCAATTGAATACAAGATTGGAATTACTTCACTCGATAGAAAATATTCACAAAGATGACGGTATTTTCTTGTATTTTTAAACATGTTTCTCGTGTTAGAAGAACTTAAAATAGTTTCAGATTTTTGGTATTTATACTCACATATTCACCATTAGGTTGTCCAGTGAAATCATAAAAAAAATCTATGAAAAGTACTTTTGTTAACTCTTTGTAACCGAAAATTCGTCACGCGCAAGCACTTTTCGGAGGGCTGGGCAATCGCGTTTCTCATAGAAAATATTAGTCTGAACCTATGGCTCCTTAAATAAGAATTCTGCGTTAAAATTCGACGATTGACAAAAAGTTTACAGAGGACGGTAATAACGCAAAACTGAAGTGAGCAAGAGATTATAAATGATGCAGACTCGAAAGAAAGCAGACGCTTTAGTTCATCCCTGGTGGATGAAAAAGGGTGTGTTTGCAAGGTCGAATGGGTACAACCTCGTATAATCTTACAGAGAACTGTGATCCGTTGAATATTTGATAGTGAATGCGTGAGCGAAATAATAATAGAGTAGATCTTGAGTGTGGTACTACACGGCATTCATTGCCGACTACGTTCTAATATTCCATGGTTAGGTTATATGTATAGAGCACGGAATAATTAAGAGTACAAGTTAGAGGGCATTCTGGAATACAGGTTATCAAGTTACTCGAATTCATTTGAAACGTAAATATGATCGTTCTAATTATGAGATAAACGTTGAATGAGATGAGATGTAACTTTGATCTTCGTCAGGGATAGGCCGAGCCTCATAATTGCGTACCTCATTAAGAGGGTGGCGCTTTGCGAAATTAGATATTTCTTATGATGGCAACGTACATTCGCGTCCTTTCTAGAATTCGTGACAAGAGACGTCTTTCGATTAACCTTTTAGTTTTATGCTTATAGTTTGCACTTTAAGATTCAGGTTTAACATAACACTGATGAGTTTTTCAACATTTTGCTTTAGATTTTTCTTTAGCGTCTTTCACGTGTTTGGGCCATGAATGCAAATGGGATTACACGCATGTTGACACATTTTCGTTACGCGAAATGAAACATGCTCATAATGAAATGATATACGCGAAATGGCATGTACGAAAATGGGCTTTGACAATCGTTTTGGTGGAACATACAAAATCCTTCCATAGCTACCTACTTATTACGTTAAGATTGTAGGTATCATTAGGTACGAGTTTGTTTGCTGATGTTAATAGATCTCTCCAACTGGAAAGAGCGCAAACAAACTCGTCCTTCGAACCCGTCCTCGATTCGCTGCTAGCTCATCGATACATCCAGCGGTAGAGGTACCTAACTGAAACTAGGCCTATTTGTTTGGTTTCGTCGAAGCGGTGATGAGATCGCTATCTACGTCTTTACGGCTATCTGCTTGTTTGTGGCACACACCGCCGCCGTTTGCACACGCGATGGCAAAATTAACTTTATGAATCTTACTGGCGTGCCGCAGAATGTACTGATAAGAATCTCGACGTAGTTCGTTCCACACGCGAAGTCCTGTGGTTCAAGTTATTTTCATGCTTAAATACTTAGGCGTACGAGTTCTGGCAATGAACTTTTTAAATGGTGTGGACATTATATTTGTTTGACAATTTTTTTTTTCATATTTTCATACGTATACCTACCTAATTATATATAATGCATAACTAAGCTGACTTCAGGGTGTATTTAAAGTTTCATAGTTTTTTACTAATCAGGTTTTGATGGTACTCCTCGAACTAACACATCTTCCCATATTTCCAGAACTGCCTTACACTCAGTTGCAGAAACGCTCATTAGAGCTAATCCTCCATTAAATCTCTTGCTATAGCAAGTAAAAGCTATAGCTTTTACTACGTCTACAAGAAAAAAGTGACAGCAAGAAATTTAATGGAAGATTAACTTTAATGACCGTTTCTGCAACTGAGTTTTAAACTCGAAAGAAATTAAAAGCACTAACTAAAGTGTTCAGATCAGATTTCAGTGTTCACGTGAACTGAAGAATCATAAAATCGTCGTTTCCAAAAGAGAATTTACGTTTTAGCGAGTTGATGATTCGGACTTCATACATTTTGGTTCGGTTTGGTTACTGAAAGTACCTCTCTTCTTTTGAAAAAAAATAAAAAAAACAAAATAAGCCTGTTTACAAATAAGAATGCACCAGACCCTGTATAAGGCTCGTGTGTAGGTTAATCAAAAAGTTCAAAATGCACTACGTTCGCATGGAGAGTATGATAGAAACTATCAGCCTACTACTCATTGGGTTCAAAATGGGTTCCCTATCTATGTTACATCGAAAGTTCTGAAGTGCGATTTTTGAAAATCATACGAGCGACTTTTCAGTAGAAAATGTCAAAATTACTATGGAGATTATGCATCTTTCTACTGCCAAACCGCTCGTATGATTTTCAAAAATCGCACTTCTGGCTGAGCATGAGTCAGTCCGACCGCATCTCAACACCGCCGATGTCGTCATTATAATTCAGTCGTCGAAAAGCAAATGAACGCATACTCATCAATCAAATGGACTGAAATGTCAATAGGCAATGGATGCCAATAAAATCTTGATGAGCTCAAGCCTTATATGAAATGTAGTGTCAAAAGACTATTGACTCACGCGCAGAGTCGTGAACAAAGCTGCGTGTGGTCCGACCAACCGGCAACTGTTTGTTTTACTGCTTTAAAACTTTTCACAATCATATAAAAACATTCAAGGATGGACATAAATATTTGTTTAAGATATTATTATGATACAATACGCATTTGGTCTGTAAATATTTTATCGATTTCATAAATTACGATGTAATGTTAGATTCAAAAATAAAACCTTATATTTCGTGAGCATTGGTCTATAGAAAGATTTAATTTACACATTTTTTATAATCAAGCTTAGCAACATCGTACAATATGGGGCACAGATGTCGAATGTTAATCCGATCGCCCGAATGTTGAATGAAACGTTATTAATAAAACCAAAACACGCTTTAAAAGATCGGTGTTCCGTACATAATGTCTGCTAATCTCCATAACTTCAGACTACAGGAAATTTACACACGCCTACATAAGACGTTTCAAGCCCAGTCTTAACATAAATCCTTGTTAAATGAGATTATAAACTTCAAGGAAACAGGTGCAATAGCTTAGCTTTTCAAATATTAATACGAGGAACCCTAAAGAGTATTATCAAACAACAGACGAAGATTCAAAGTGTCAAACACATGTGTCTATGACAGTCAAGTTAATTATAAAGTAGAAAAGAAAGAACTAAGGATGAATCAAAAGTTAAGCTTGCTCATCATTAGTCATCTTTTTGTGGTGGAAGTTATTTTGGTTCCGATCAGTGACTAAATTCGGCCACCATTGAAGATTGATGGGACCTCCAGGCTGATATAAAGAGAGATATAGGTAAAGATCAGGAAGCTGGCATAGGTAGACTGCTATAACAAGCGGTGAAACATGATAATACTCCTTGGTGGTCGGTAATGATCGTTCTTCTTTCCTAAATTCCCGTCTATGTTTTCGAGGTAACTTTGAACCTTTCTAATCCAATGACAAAAATTAAAATAAAAGTTTTTATTTAATTTTTGTTCTGATAGAAAGGGACACAAAAACGTTGGAAATATCGACTACGGAGACGTACGAAAGAAGGTCGAACATTACGGACCGCCATGGCCAATTTTCTTGTTTCCATGCTTCTAAGGACTGGTATCCTTTATCATTCTAAGTCCATGATAAAGATATTAGCATAGTGGAATGGAAGAAAATCCTACAATCTCATTATGACGATGACGTTTAAACGTGAATCCTACCTTCGAAAGGCTACAATTTTTATTCAAAGTCAGTGTCATCCAATTCGAAGATGTATTCCATTCCTCTCGTAAGTAAACTGCTTCCCAGAAAGAGGAACTTGGTTTAAAATAACGGCCTCAGTCAACCGATATAAATATTATTTCCGTTATTCTGACGGTATTGTAATTTTACCGGAAACATTACAAAACGAATAATCGTCCTACATAAAAGTTTAATTACTCAGACAGAAGAATTATTAAAGCGAAGAACAAAACATCGTAAGAAAGAGTATGCAAATAACAGCCCCATTTCAAAGCTCGTAAAATTCTTGTCATGAAATTAAACGATGAAAATGCATATATTAGTCACTATGTTAAATGAAATTAATTGTTCACTATTTGACTAATAGATAGCGCGACTTCTATTCGCTCAGGTGTAGAAAAATTGCATACAGGGTGTAAAATTTAATGCGTTATATATGAAATAGGGTGCTTCAGATCTTCAAACTGAACAACTGTCAATATGGAGCCAAAAACGAAATCGCGAAAAATAAATCAGCTGTTCCTAATGGATGTTGTCGAGTACCTAGCTATTGACGTTTACTATGGATCAGCTGTTTTTTTTTTTCGCTATTTCGATGTTGTCTCCATAGCTAAAGTTGTTTAGTTTGATGACCATAGATGGTCTGAAGCACCTTTCTTCCAGTCTTTTGATATATGTAACGTATTTAATTTCACGCCCTGTATGACTATGTGAATATAAATGTGTGAATTGCCCGTCGGTATTAGCGTGAAATACATAGAAATAAACATACGATTCACATTAATTAATTGGCGGCGGGCTTAATTATGTCGTATGTAAACGCGAATGTCACCTTCGCCATTCTGGGTTTCGTGTGTCGACTGCAAATTGATGTTAAATTAATAACACATTGTCAGAGTTCATTTACTTATTGTTTGGCTATCAATGAGGACGTGTATGCTTTCATGATTTGCCTACTGAATACAATAAACAATTTAGAGGTACATTGGAAAGGTGGAATAATTATATTTTGGCAATAAGAGACTCGTCAGAAGTCACTGAAGATGAAAGAGTACATTTTGAAATGAAACAGTCCAACATAAGACCGTAATTCTGTGAATAATGGGTGACTTTTTAAACACAAATTTCAAATTTTCTGTGGTTCAAAACATCAAACTGAGTAACTTTTACTATCAGAGCAAATCTGAAATCGATAAAAAAATCTGCTATTCCATACTTAAACTACAGTTGCCTACTCTACTCAAATGTATGAAACAGCAGATTTTTTTTGCGATTTCAGCTGTGCTCCTATAATGTCGTTCAGTTTGATGGTCTGACTGAACCACCAATGAAATTTTTAAAGTGTTTACAAATACAAAATCACACCAGAAATACTTACACATTTAAAAGATTATAAGGTTGTCGTAAGAATTCGATTAAAATACGTCGAGAGTGTGAAGTTTAATAAAAAATCATTACGTAGTAACTTACAAGCTTCACGCACATGTTGAATATTGAAATTTAAAACAGACTAGACACCATGATACAAGTATTGAATTTCTATCTGCTTACTAAAGTATTTTATTAGTTTGACCTCGTTTCAAAACCGGCCTTAACTACTATGAAATGTATAATCATTAAATTATGCTGATCTAACTATGACGTTGTTTATTTAACCTAATGTAACATATTATACGGTTATAATTTAAACAAATATTAACATCGATTTTCTGAATTTTTTCTCGACACGAGAACTCTGCTATAACTGTATTGATTTAGTTCGTCAAAGTAGCAAAGTTCCTGACTACCACGAAAGGGAATACGGTCGTGATTTTATGTAAATAATTATAAAATATGTAAATAAATATAAATCTTTGGCAATTTCTTGAAAATAACTTTAAAAAATCGAAAAATAAATCATTGTGTCATGTAATTTAGACCATATAGATTCATAGTGATTCAACCGCCTGCCTAACACCATGTATTTCAAAGTTTAACTCAGCAAAAAAAAAATGTACTTACGCCTTTGCTTTCATAACTTTATTTCCACTTGATTTAATTCAAATTATTCAATCGCAATATTTATTTTACTGAAGAAAAGAATATAAATTTTTAAAACCAATCTTAAAATATTGAATTTCAAAAACAAACCAGCCAGTGTAATGGCATAGAATAAGTACTTATATTAAGTACTACAATGCCTTTTATACAGCAATGAAAATTGTTTGTGTCCTACAAAAAATATTACATGGAAAACATTATTGCTAATTAGAGTTTATTTATTTGTCTGTCTGTAAATAAATTATTTAATAAGTAATAGGTAAATCACCAAACTAGATTTGAATTTTACATACTAAAATAAAATCGAAAAAAATTTAATGGATCAAACACATAATGCATGAATGTTTTCCTGATCGAAAAAATCACAAAATTACATCTTATACAATTTTTATCGATTTAATTTCAATATGGTATGGTGCATAATATTGTGCCTTAAATTTTATATAAAGTATCAATTACATATTACAAAAGGCATCAGCGTTTGTTAGATAATGTATTTTTCTCAAACATGCTTGGAAATGTGAGGATTATTTTGACAACCTTCTTCGAGATAAATCGAAATTGCTGTACTGGCCAAATACATGCGCGCAGCGGCCGGCAATGTTGTATGAAAATCCATATCTGTCGTGTTTTGCGGCCAAATAAATTACATAGTAAACTCATATCTGTCGTGTAATTTAAAAATGGAACGATCTTTTATTCCGAAACATGGCGACCAAGGAGGTAACTCATCAAAGGTTTTATTTAAATTTCGAACTGGATTGCAAAATTTTGAATGTTTTTTTTTTTTAAAGCTGCTTATTGAAAAAAAAAACAAATTGTTGTTCGTTGTTCGTCATTGATTTTGAAAAGAGTTTTAATTTCCGCGAATTATTTGAGAAAATTTACTGTTTTAATTTCCGCGCATTTTTTGAGAAAAGTACTATACAAGCCTTGGCCACAACTAGGCATTGATGGACTTACGTATGTGTGCCTCGGCTTCGCCTCGGCCCTCATTTACACGTTCGTCCATCAATGCCTCTGTTGCTGGCCTCTGCAGTAATGTACTAATATTTTAAGAATTCAACAGAATTAAATGTATTTGGCGCTTAAAACGTAACCGACTCTATAATTTCTATACCTACTATCATTTTGCTTAGTAAGTACGCGGTGTTGCAAATAAGCTGTTTGTAGTATCGAAATCGGATGTGAGGAATCTTTTTTAAATTGTTTACCTTTGAAGAAAAAGAGTGTATCCACGAGTTGGTACTAGTCATGCAGTTTGCGGTTCTAGGTGTTTCTTTTTCCGAAATGCGGTGCGTTTTTTTTAATGATAACATGAAAATGATAGCGGTATATAGAGATAACTAGGTAGGTATGTAGTTTTTGTTCCCAGACTTCACTCTGACAAACATAATTAATGGCCTCGATTCGGAGTGTACCACGACTAAACTAAACTAAATGTATTCCTGTCACATTCTAAAATAAGATTAAGAAAAGAGACAGAAAACCAACAGCTGACTTTAGTGCTGTCAAAGTGACGTTAAATGCGCAAAATAAGATGCCATCATAATGTACGCCATCTTATTTAAGTCGTTTTTGGGCGTTTAACGTCACTTTGACAGCACTAAAGTCAGCTGTTGGTTTTCTGTCTCTTTTCTTAATCTTATTTTAGAAAGTGACAGGAATACATTTAGTTTAGTTTAGTCGTGGTACACACCGAATCGAGGCCATTGTATACCTAAAATATGTAACAAAACACCCTAGTAATATTTAAATGGGTGGTTTAGTTTAGACTCAGGTCTAAGGTCTTAACTTTTAAACTTAAGAACAGGCATGTCAAACTTGCGGCTCTCCAATTTTAAGAACAGGTTCCCAATATGCGGCCCGCGAGTTTGCAAACTTATACGTAAATTACTCATATTATTATGCGATTACCAACACTGCATTGAGTCATGATGTGAAAAATTTCGAGCTTGCTTCGCTCGCTTTTTTTGTAAAATATGTAGCGTTTTTTGCTAAGGTCCTGAAAATTTTGCCCTTGTAATATTTACGATAGATGTAATGAGTTTTATGTCTTTGATCTTTGCGGCCCTCTGATTCTACTACACCATAAACCTGAACAACTTTGACTATGGAAAAAACATCATAATGAAATCCGCCGTTCAAACAGCGACCATAGCATAATAACATTTTCAGAGAGAACTACAAATAAATAATAAAAAGTAATTCATATTATTAATTAACAAAAAATACATTAATATTGCTGGCAACAGATCCAGATGTCGACAATTCTCGTTGACAAATAGTTTTCGACCCGTTATTTATGCGTTCATACGATCTTGACAGCTTTATTATTATTTTCGAGGAAGAACATTTTCAATTCGGGTAACTTTAAATTAAAATACAGCCGCTTTCTTTAAAGTTATTTCAACCACAACACTATTATTAATAGTGAGTGGGATTGCCTGATCTCAGAGAAGATAACGATATCTAATTGAAAGTAACAACCCTAATGTTATGATGGCACACCATTTATAATAAAGATTTATGGTTTTGGTGGAGTAATCAGCCATAAATACAAAGAAATAAGTAATATTTTTTAGTTCTTTTCAGCTATCGTGTGTCAATCAATTCATTGATAAGATAGGAATCAAGAAGTACTCTTTGATAGGAATCAGTGTCTCTGAGTATGAACATTAAATAATCGGTGATTGGACTCGGTGACCTGACACAGGTGTTAACTTAAATGCGTTTCATATTTATTTAAGACTTTTAGAAAGTGTTTCAGATTTTTAAACTGAATTTCTTTCACTATGGAGCCGATTGGAGCCTACATTGAAATCGTAAAAGATAAATCGTTGTTCGTTGTTCCATAGAAAACGTAAATGGCTACTCGACTCGACCCATGTGGATGAAATACCAGATTTCATAAAAAATGAACCGCATTTAGGTTAATATCCTGTATAGACAATAAAATTAATAGAGAGTTGTGTGTGTCACATTAAGTAAATAGAACATTATTGCAATGACACCCAGTGTCTCAGATGAATGATCAAGCATCAATTATCATAACATAACAAAATTAAGGTTGTCGACTTTTACGTTCCAATATTATATTATGTTTTTGTTGTATCTCATTAGTAGACATCGGATTATATGCATTTGCATGTTTGCAATTGTTGTCATTCGAATTATAATTAATTGATTAGCATGACAAATACAAAAAATCTAATAGAAGGTGTAATTTTTATAGTGCATATTTTGTGCATATTTCACCCTTTTATAGAGCATATTTACAATGACATGCATATTTTGCCATTTTTGTCAATGCATATAATCCGATGTCTACTCATTAGTTTATAGATCTACTTAAAAGTCAAAGGTATTTTCCTGGAAGTGATTAGAAAATATTATGGGAATTTAAATGGAAATCCTACAATAATTTAAACCAGTTAGGTAGAATTCTGGTATGCGTAGGCGGTGCACTTCACGTGGGCACATTCGTGTCGAAGAATAAGTATCACTATTGAGGACAGAGAGTTGGTAGATCCCCTATATTCTGTTTACAAAATCATAGAATCATCTCTTCAGAATATCCCAGAATATTGTCGAAATGACAAAAGATGCTGCCAATTTTTTGGAAAATCTACATTTCGCCTTAGATAAATGTCTAAGCAAAGATTAAAAACCTGTCACAATCGGGGTACCTATTACAATAGATTTCGAATCTGAAAATTATTTAAAATCCCAACAAGAAAGTAAGCGGTACACAATAATCTTAAATTTTTGTGGTATTTGATTTCATCCCAAGTCGATGTGTTAGTATTAGATTTGACTTTGCAAACCTGTTTAGATAATTATGATAGAAAATCACAAATAGTATCGTCATAAAAATTTATGAAACATCTATTTTGACGTTTCCAGCAGCTGATTTACTCTACGAGTCGCATGCGCATGTCGACGGCTTATCCAAAGCCCTTACAAAGTTCGACGACCCTTTCCAGACGATAACTTAATGTGAGAATAACACATTCTACGAAGAGAAATTATGACAGTTATCATAACATTTACATGCTTTCCTAATGAATATGTTAGTAGAGACTATTTGTTAACTTTTGTAATACTAATAAATTGAAAACGATTAGGGAAAATCCAGTTTTATTGATAGGAATTTGAACCTGAGTGAAGTATAAATGATCTGAAACAAATTCAATATTGAACGGCTTGCTCTATAAAAGAAAATATTCACCCAACGATACAAAGCTTAAGTAGGTAACCTATGTCATAAACTAGCCTATGTATTTAAAATACCATCACCATTCTGGAAGGAACGTTATGTTATATTACAGGCCAGAATTTATAAATATTTATATTTCATAGTTTATCTAAACTCGGCCAATCATCACACGTGCGGTATGGAAGCTATCATAATCGTAAAGTACACAATCCCAACTTCAATTGCTGAATGGCTAGTTGATGCAACCGTCCAATAAGACAGTAGGGTTGCCATAGCTAAACTAATGCGTAAGTATATTATTTATTTTGATCAAGGAACACAGTTAATCAAAGTACCCGAATTCCTTTAAAGTATGAGTGAATAGGCTTCTTCTGGGTAAGCTCGCTACATCTTCGACCCCATCTTTGTCCTAAGGACTGGATTGAGGTCAAGAGCAAACCCATCTGTAATAAAACCACAATTAATTAATTGCACGGATATTGAATGTAAATAGCTACGCCTACGGTCGGTGGAGATGGGGGGGTATAAAATTTGCCTAAAATCACAACACGTAATTAATGGACGCCCCCTTAGAAGGCATACAGCATTAACAATTGAACTAGAGCCGAATTTTCATTGATTTCTCGTTGGCTTGTAAATACATACATACATACTACATTACTATTTTCAGATCAAGTTTTATTAGTGATAAACAAGGAAATACATGAGAAATATACCAAAAGAGGGCACAAGGTTTTTAAGCGTCTCGTTCTGGACGAATATTAAATAACTAAGTTTTAATATTTTACAAGAGAGGGTGTCATTCACTACTCAAGGTACTTACAGCAATATTAAAAAACGGAGAATTCTGACTGTATGTATCGTTAATTTCATTGCTATAGGTACTGAAAATTCACAGTGTAGGTATCGCTAATTTCTTTGCCGTAGGCTTCTTAACATGGTTCATTGTGTAGACAACCCTAGTCAAGCGATGACCCTAATTCGGAATGGATCGGCGGAACACATATGGTCTGAATTAATCACTTTATTGGCCACAATGGCCGCCTGGATGACAATGCGAACGAATGGGATGGCCACAGGATTGGCCGTTACTCTATTAGGTACCTATTAACTAGAGCGTTTGTTGACCCGAAATCTTTCTTCGATACTATTATAAAACTATTCGAGCGTACATTAGAGATATTCCAGAAGGGATAGGCTATAGATGGGATGGCGAACCAATTGCTCGCCTGCTAGGTGGCTGACTGAAAATTGTGGGCACGGTGGTATTAAGAAATTTAGATCAAAGATAATTATAAAACTGTCTTTTTGGATCATCATTAGCACGTAGATGTATCCTGGGATAGGGTATCTGGTTCTGAAATCTGTAAAGCACAATTTTGTGCCTCTAGTGAAAACGGCTACAAGTCGTACAGTAGGATACAACTCTACTTGTACCCTTTTGAACTAGAGGCAAAGGCACAGGCAGTTTTTATATAAATATTGTCTATTTGAGCATCAAGCGAAAACTACAGAACCGAGTTTTCACGGAATCCAAGCATGTGTGATCCAACTTAAAAATTGCGATACCTTTAATCACGAAATTTCCTCCGGGATAAGTTTATTTCACGCGAATTAGCGGGCCAAAGCATGTACAGAATATAAACACTAAAGCAATAAGGTCACTTCTAAATACAATTGATTCGTTTCGTCTTCGTTTAACAAACGTGGTGTTATTATTAATCGTGTTTATCATTCATAGAACACACCTCTGCAATCATTTGTTTGAATTTAGATTCGGGGTGTCTTTGTTTATCCTTTTTAGTTCAGAATAAAAGAAACTAGAATGAAATAAATGTTTATTCATACGCACTTTGGTTACCCTCAAAACATGTTTGCTTGGCACAAATGGCTAACGCACTTTGCTTTTGAGAAAAATGAGACAGGCATTGTGGCAGAGTGAGTCATGTAATTCGCAAGTATCGCGACTCTCTTTATATTGTTTTGTCGTAGAACTGAACTGAACTGGTGATGAGCTTTTAGTTGAGTTTTTGAAAATATAGCGAAAATGTTCGGGCACAGCCGGGCATATACAACGTGTTAATAAATTAGCGCAAAACCTCATACACCCCAACTGATTTATAACAAAATAATTAGATTGAAACAATAATTTCATTATTTTGATAATTAAAATTTAAAGTTATTCGCATTTTAAGTTTTGAGGTTAAAATGATTTGTTATCATTTCAGCAATGAATGAAAGCCCTAACGTACTCATGGATACATTTTAATTATCTTGTTTTGGTAGTAAGTAAGGTGAGTGTGTCCGAGGGGTGGGTTGACATCGGGTTCTGAAAATTTAAATTAAAGAATTATTTAATATTTTGAAAAAAATTACCTATGTTAAAATCATGATAATTCGATTCTGCTCTCGATTCTAAACAAACTACTTTCTAGTTTTGCGTTAATTCATTAACACGTTGTATATGTAGATTGTGGCAATGGAACGTAGGGAAGTATGGATGGAACGGAATAAGTACATAGACTTCACATAATTTCTTCTTCAGCATATGCAGATTTCCTCACGATGTTTTCCTTCACCGTTTTAGAGCAGTTGTTAGGTAATTATGTACATAAGTTAGAAAAACTCAATGGTACATGGCGTGTCGTCTGTCCGGATTCGGACTATCATGATTTAGTGTCCATACCTCTTCGCAACGCGCCACCGACTGATACTCTTATTTATATTCTATCCTGAAATAAATTTAGAAAATGGCAATGCCGATTTAGTATGGGCGAGTGGCGTCATTTTTTTCAAACTGCTTTTTTGAGCGACCACCAGCCAAACCTTGTTTTTAGGGAAGATATTGATGTGTTGAACCAAACAAAGTATGACAACTATACCTCTACACGCAGTACAAAGCGAGATATAAGGGTCTGAAATGTCAGAATTCTAGTACTGTGAACTGTGACTGGAGCATGACTTTTTAAATATTTTCTGTTTCCAAAGGAACCTGGAGGCTCAAAGGTTTGGCTAGTGATCGCTCAAAAAAAACATTTGAAAAATGACGCCAATTTCCGGCATAGCCATTTATCGAGAAAAGAGATATATTTTGGTGTTACGAGTACATATAAATGTAGGTACATTACGTGAGATTCACCAGGCGAAGACGGCGAAGTGGCCTCAAATTAGTGCAGCTAGCAACAAGACTGACTCATCTACACCGAAACAAACGTTCTCGATATATTATCGTCTAAGTATTATTGCACAGCTCTGCCTTGGTGTACGATTGTGAATACTAGTGAGAAAAGACACGTTCTTGTAACACTTGCATTAAATATGTTGCAGATTGAAGAACAGCTTAAAATGACGAGAAAAGAAAGTTACGTTCCACTTTTCAAAGTCTGGTCTGAAACAAGTTTCGAAGTAAAGGGCTTGTTGCATTATCATAATAATCTTTAATAATAATATAATATTCATTACCAGCATACTATATTAGGAAGCTTGACTATGGGTTTTTTGACAGACATGTCGATATAACTTTTCAGTTATTAATTAATTTGCCCTGTTTCATCGTTCTTTATTCTATGATTATCTTTCATTGAAAATATTTCAAACGATCTGTCTGATAATGATAAGATAACAAGAACTTACTAAGAAGTGGTGAAACAGACCTTTAGCTTTTCATCCAAAGACAGTGAAATCTTCGGTAATTTGGTAAAGTACCTAAAATGTTATTTTTATATAATAATGAGTTATGACCTTATTGACTTACGTTATGAACTTATGACTCATGGATAACCGTAGATAGATAAAGCACTAGATGAAATAACGTTTTTGTCCTATATTCACTCAAATAGACATGCCCATAAAACGGAGATTCCCAGCACCGAAAGACAGCGCTAAAGTACTCATGGATACATTTTTATAATCTTGTTTGGTAGTGAGTGTTCCCGTGCGGGGTGGGTTGATATCGGGTTCAGAAAATTTTAAATTTTGCAAACAAATTATTTATAATTTTGAAAAAAATTACCTATGTTGAAACCATGATAATTGGATTCTGCTCTCGATTCTATACAAACTACTTTCTAGTTTTGCGTTAATTCATTAACACGTTGTATACTTTATACTGTGGTCGTAGAGATTACGTCCACTAGCGTTAGTGACAATCTTAGGTCTATGTGGGTAACCTATTTAGTAATATGAAGCTGGCTGTCAAAAGCTGAATTGAGATAAATTACTGAGCAAGTTCCATGAAGCGTGTCTGAAAATAGGACTAGATGTAGGACAAGCATAAGGCGTTCTCATTTAAAAAATAAAATAGTTCAGTGAAACTGGATAGATGGCATTATAATCCTAAAAAATTTGCTGTCAGATCGATAGTGGATATCGAGCTCGCTCTTGGTTTTTTTGTTGTATTGAAATTACCTATCGCAGAATTCGATCATATTGCGAATTTCTGACTCGACCTAATCATATTGCAGTAAAATCTCGACTTAACTTAACTAAATTTATTCCTGTCACTTTCTAAAATAAGATTAAGAAAAGAGACAGAAAACCAACAGCTGACTTTAGTGCTGTCAAAGTGATGTTACACGCCCAAAAACGCTTTAAATAAGATGGAGTACATTATGATGGCATCTTATTTTGGGCGTGTAACGTCACTTTGACAGCACTAAAGTCAGCTGTTGGTTTTCTGTCTCTTTTCTTAATCTTATTTTAGAAAGTGACAGGAATAAATTTAGTTAAGTTAAGTCGTGGCACAGTCCGAATCGGTACCAGTGTTTCGTGTTTTTCTCGATTCCCCAATTTTAGGGAGCAATTTGCTAATTCATAAAAAGCATTATGATTATCAAACGTCCTCTGATAATGCAAACCGTACACAAACAACACTTTTTACTGTCAATGTTACACTTTTTCTAGACTTTTGATTTTTCGTTTTACTAGTCTCGGGAAGACACCTCATTCACATTAAGTTTTCAAAGGATACAATTAACGAAACGTTTTCAAATTCCTAATGCGCTTTTAGGTTGGTGCGTGCTTCAAGCTCAAGCAGCTCGGGCTTTCTTGTTAAGCAAGCAACCACTAAATATGCAAATGAAAAGAACTGGGTCAACTCGCTTTCAGACAAGACAAGAACCAGTCAAACGAAATTCAACCTATAGTTATTAACCATACTCTTAATTGGTTTAGGACTGGAAAGCTATGCTAAATATGTTGTAGTTTGAAGAATGGCGTCTTTCAATTTAAAAAAAAGTATGAAAGTAGATAGTAATAGATCTTATGCTTATTATAAGATTGTTGATGAAGAAGCACCCCCGTAAGTGTGTATGTTACGCATTTAAGTTTACAGTTTTACTATACTTCATTTCAAATAAGGACGACAAGATTTTACGATTCTTATTTAGCTTTCTATTTGCCAATTCTGATTAGAAAATATAATTTATTTATCATAAAGATATAGTATCCGACATATCTTGGACGTTAATAAAGCTGTTCTGTATGTATGTGATGGTGATGGTGCTTGCTCCTGACCGATTTCGGCCACGGCGACTGCTTCAACTCCGTTGTTTGCGTTGATGAGCTCTCATGTGGCTTACATAGCCAATCTTCTTGGAGAAGATCCTCGCACATAGCGGGCACGTGAGCACGTCGTTTTCATAGTGATACTGAATAGCCGCTGGTGGTCGGACTTTCAGTTCATCACGTTTGGCATCCAGTTGTGAACACCTACTAGCTTCAAAATCATAGATCTGACTGTTTACACGAGCTCTCCATGCTGGACGAATGGCTGCCAAATCTTCCCACTGCGTGGGTTCTATGCCACACCTTTTCATATGGCGCTTTTGCACATCTTTATACCTGAGGAGTTGCCCGCCATGCTTACGCTTACCCTCTTTCAACTCAGAGTAAAAGATGCGCTTTGCGACGCGCTCCTCTGCCATACGCGACAGGTGACCGCACCACCGAAGCTGACGCCTCATGAGGTAAGCTTCAATGCCGCCTACATTTGCTCGTCGCAGCACTTCGGTGTTACGAACATAATCCGACCATCGGATTTTCATGATTTTACGCAGACACCTCAGGTGGAAGCGGTCTAGAGTACGGATATGATGGCGATACAAGGTCCACGTCTCAGCGGAGTACAGGAGGTTTGGCAGCACGATGTATGTTCTAAGCATAAGTGAGAGGAAGTGTTTCAAATCTCTGTTTCTGTAATCTTCTTATCGTGTGGGCAGAGCCCCAGGGCTCATGATCATGACACCAGTGTCTGAGTTTTTCTGTGCAAAATAGCCTTATAATTTCGTTGCAATTTGGAATGGATTATAGGCATGTATATGTATGTTACCAATAATAGAAGCTAACGAAAAAAAAAAGTGAGTCACAGTCTATTAAACTTTCGCGTGAAATGTCGCCAATAGCCAGTTTAAATTAATACTTGCGACCACTATTTTATTTATTTATTTTTACAAAGCTATTTCAGCAATTTCATTCACGATCAGGAGTGCGATTTTTGAATCTCATACGTTGAACTCAGCAGTTGAAAATGTATGGAGATACGCATCTTTCTACTGCTGATTTTCAAAAATCACACTCCCGGACTATGATTTTTCAATGTCAAATCAGCAGTAGAAAGATGCATGTCTTCATAGTAATTTTGACATTTTCAACTGCTGAACTCAGCGAATGAGATTTAAAAATCGCACTCCAGCACCACGAATGAATGTAAAAATGATTTTTTCTCTATTTCTACAAGTTTTATTGTTGGCGATAGCGACCCATTTCAAAGCACTGACATTTGAATAGCACATGGCGTACGTCGCAAGTCGCAACAATAAATAAATTTAGATTTCAGGTAAGGTCAACGACCGCGGCCTGCGTGACTCCGATCTCTGTACTCTACAATAATATCAACTAGCCTTGAGTACGACGACTTTAGCTCTAATAATAAGCCAATTAAATTAAACTGTTCAGTTGTGGTGCCATGAAGTACAGATTCACAAACAGTGATGCTATAATTAATTCACAATCTGCTTGAAACTGGAAATAAGCCATAAATTTTGGCAAGGCATTACACATGAAACTGAATGGATTAAATACGAACAGACCAATATTTACGCGAATTTTCGTACTGTAGTAGAATTTTGTAATTCAGGGGCTATGTAAAAAAATAGGATTCTTCAAAGCTCCATATATCATGAAATACTAACAGTAGGAGTATGATTTGCGGATATTATAATTAAAGTTTTGATTAGAGCCAAAACACGATTAAGACAAATTTTCTCGATAGAAAAACAAGCCAAAGTAGCCTCCGTTTTTGTCTATAAACGCTTGTAACTGCTAAACGGTGTTGATTTAAAAAAAAGAGATTGCTATTATCTAAGTTTTGATTAGAGTAGAATTGAACTTACATAAATAGTACAATCACAATTAAATAAAGTTTGTTTTTTCGCTTGATTCGTTCCAGGCGCGCGCGCCGCCCCATTTCTTTCTCTCGCATCTGGCAGTAATATAAGCTATCACACGCCCGTTTCGCTAAAATTATTTTTCGACATAGGCTCTTCACACACATTCACATTCATTCGTTAATTTTTTCACGTAGGTACTTGAACGTGACGTTGGTCGTCTTAGTCGAGATTCAGAAACTTTTTATTCGAACTCACGTATGTCAAAATTAATGATTATTATAATGTTACTACCAACCACCAAACCACGGTTTAAACCACGTCAGAGGCCGTAAGGCGGTCTGAAAAAACTCTGACACCAGGGCTCTGCCCACACGATAAGAAGAAGAAGACAATGTTAATAAGTAATGTTACTATGAGCATAAGCTCACTGGTCAAAATCCATAGAAGCTTAGTCTAAGTAGGTTTGAAAATGTTAGGAGTTAGAACTAAGAAAGCCTTTTTGCAAAGCAAAACATATTAAAAGTCCAGGTACACAGGTCACTACCACACCAAACAAAGAGGGTAGGTACTATAGACCCCAAACAAAGTAATTTTATCTTCAGGAGAACAATTTTTTTCCCTATAAAAAAGTAGAATATATTGGATCCCACTGCAGGGCAAAAACATTGTCTCATATTAATGAAGGTGTGAGAGGGGAGAGTGGACCCTATGAGCTCTTAGTCCTAACCTATGAACTTAGGAATGGATCTATCAAAACCAGTTTTGTTTATCTTGTCCAATAAAATATCCCTAAGCCAGTGGTAAGGTAATGGGAACATCCGATTTTTTTTTCGCGATTTCGATATTGGTCCCATAGTGAAAGTAGTTCACGTCGACCCCCTTAAATGTTTATTTGAATTTTGGTTACACGTTCAGTATTTCGTCATTCTGGTCCATCAGTTTGGTCATGTTTATTTGATTTGAAGAGAAACTGATACACTGAAGCACCATGTTAGTCGGGTCAATCGAGTCAGTTTCCCTTCAAATCAAATAAACATGACCAGACTGATGGACCAGAATGACGAAATACTGAACGTGTAACCAAAATACAAATAAACATTTAAGGGGGTGGACGTGAACTACTTTCACTATGGGACCAATATCGAAATCGCGAAAAAAAAATCGGATGTTCCCATTACCTTACCACTGGCTTAGGGATATTTTATTGGGCAATACATGACCAGACTGATGAAATACTGACCGTGTAACCTCCCTCTAAGAGTACAACTAGTTTCTAATTTTAGACGTCTGGTTTTACATCCATCCCAAGAAAATTATTCATTCTTGATCCATCCCAATAATTCAACCGAAAATTTTTAATTCGATAAGAATCTTTTAAGTGTCAATTGGGTTTTAATGTTGCAATCCGTTGCTGTCCGTGTGGTGTCGGCTAAGAATAGCACCATCCCATTTCTTCCTGTGGGTGTCGTAAAAGGCGACTAAGGGACCTACCAGAAGATGGGCAGCAGCATCCTCTGCGTACACACATCCAGCCGAACTGCGATCGCCAACCCGCCTGCCAAGCGTGGCGATTATGGCAAAACCCCCCAACATGGCAAGTACGCCCTTAACACGGCCCCCAGTCCCCGGCGGCCCCGCTATTCCTGGCTACGGTAGCGGTCAAGGTAACGGCGGGGCAGGGGGTGCGAAGAATCTCCGGAAGAGATCCGGCTACCACAACCGACAACAGCTGCACCTGGCAACGTTCAACACACGTTCACTGCGGACCGACGAGTCGCTCGCTATACTCGAGGAGGAACTGAGCAGGATACATTGGGATATTGTTGGATTATCTGAAGTCCGAAGAGAGGGAGAGGACTCGATAATCCTCAAATCCGGTAACCTGCTCTATTTCCGAGAGGGCGAACTAAAGTCCCAGCACGGTGTCGGGCTAATGGTCCATAAGTCTCTTGTGAACAACGTGGAGAAGATCGAAAGTGTGTCGAATAGGGTGGTGTACCTTATACTCAGAATAACCAAACGGTATTCGTTGAAGGTTATACAGGTATACGCCCCTACTTCAGAAGAGAAATACGCCGACGATGTAGAAACTATGTATGAGGATATCTCTAGAGCCATGCATAGTTCTAAAACACACTTCACGGTGGTCATGGGAGACTTCAACGCGAAACTGGGCAAACGAGACGGTGAAGAGATGCGAGTGGGAACATTTGGGTATGGACGACGGAACAAACGGGGCCAACTGCTGGCTGGCTTCATGGAGAAGGAGGGACTCTATATGATGAACTCCTTCTTTAAGAAGCGGGAGCACAGAAAGTGGACCTGGTTGAGCCCGACCGGTACAAGAAATGAGATAGACCTCATCATGTCGACGAAGAAGCAAATATTCAATGATGTCTCTGTGTTAAACGCGTTTAAAACCGGAAGCGATCACCGTATGGTAAGAGGCACATTGAATCTTAATATCAAGCTCGAAAGATCTCGTCTGATGAAGTCTACGCTCCGCCCAGTACCGATCCAGATCCAAAACCCCTGTAGTTTTCAGCTCGAACTCCAAAATCGTTTTGATTGCCTGGGGAGTAGCGTGGACGATTACAGCGATGGGTTTGTGGAAACTGTCCATGCGGTCGGGTCCAAGTTCTTTAAGACCCGTCGTACAAATAGAACCAAGAAAATCTCAGACCCTACTCTTAAGCTCATGGAGGAAAGGCGCGAGATGATTCTGCAGTCTTCAGATGATGCGAATAAATACCGGCAGCTCAATAGGCAGATTTCAAAGTCCGTGACTTGCGACCTGCGTCGGTTTAACACCGAGCGTATTAAGGAGGCTATAGAGCGGAACAAAGGCTCCAAAGTTTTCGCAAGGGATCTGTCTATTGGGCAAAGCCAGTTATCAAAGCTGAAGACTGAGGATGGCAGAATCGTATCGTCCAAGCCTGAGCTTCTGAGAGAGGTTGAGAAGTTCTATGGACAGTTATACACGTCAACACGAAGACCCGCTACAGATCTGGCTAACGACCCAAGAGCTAGATTGACCCGGCACTACACAGAAGATATTCCGGACGTCAGCCTGTACGAGATTAGTATGGCTCTCAAACAGCTAAAGAACAACAAGGCGCCGGGTGATGATGGGATTACGGCCGAGCTTCTGAAGGCGGGTGGAAAACCGGTCCTGAAGGCCCTTCAGAAGCTGTTCGATTCCGTCATACTCGAGGGCAAAACGCCGCAGGCATGGAACAGAAGTCTGGTGGTGCTCTTCTTCAAAAAGGGCGATAATGCCCTGTTGAAGAACTATAGGCCCATTTCCCTTCTTAGCCATGTCTACAAGCTGTTTTCGAGAGTCATTACGAACCGTCTCGCGCGCAGGTTTGACGATTTCCAGCCTCCCGAACAGGCCGGTTTCCGAAAGGGCTTTAGCACTGTGGACCACATACATACGCTTCGGCAAGTTATACAGAAGACTGAAGAGTATAACCTGCCCCTTTGCTTGGCGTACGTGGACTACGAGAAAGCCTTTGATTCGATCGAGACTTGGGCTGTACTGCAGTCTCTTCAGCGATGCCAAGTAGACTACCGGTACATCGAAGTGCTGAAATGCTTGTACAAAAACGCCACTATGTCAGTCCGACTACAGGACCAGAACTCGAAACCTATCCTACTGCAGCGAGGCGTGAGGCAGGGAGACGTTATATCTCCGAAACTGTTCACCGCTGCACTGGAAGATGTTTTCAAGGTTCTGGACTGGAAAGGGCTAGGCATCAACATAAACGGCGAGTACATCAGTCACCTTCGGTTTGCCGATGATATAGTCATCATGGCGGAGACTATGGAGGAGCTCAGTCAAATGCTCGATGATCTCAGCAGAGCCTCCGAACGAGTTGGTCTGAAAATGAACATGGACAAGACGAAGATCATGTCAAATGACCATGTTGTGCCCACTCCTGTAATGATCGGAAACTCTGCGCTCGAAGTTGTTGACCATTATGTTTACCTGGGACAAACTATTCAGTTAGGTAAGTCCAACTTCGAGAAAGAGATCAACCGTCGAATCCAACTCGGCTGGGCAGCGTTCGGGAAGCTACGTAGTATCTTCACGTCCCAAATACCGCAGTGTCTTAAAACGAAAGTCTTCGATCAGTGTGTGTTGCCAGTGATGACATATGGAACAGAGACGTGGTCGTTCACTCAAGGCCTCATAAAAAGGCTGAAAGTCACCCAAAGGGCAATGGAGAGGGCTATGCTCGGAGTTTCCCTGCGAGATCGAATCAGAAATGAAGAGATCCGCAGAAGAACCAGGGTAACTGACATAGCCCAAAGAGTTGCTAAACTTAAGTGGCAGTGGGCGGGGCACATTGCTCGCAGAACCGATGGCCGTTGGGGCCGAAAAGTTCTCGAGTGGCGACCGCGTACCGGAAAGCGCAGCGTGGGTAGGCCCCTCACACGGTGGACCGACGACCTGGTGAAGGCGGCGGGAAAACGTTGGATGAGGGCAGCGCAGGACCGGTCGTTATGGCGATCCTTGGGGGAGGCCTATGTCCAGCAGTGGACGACCATCGGCTGAGATGATGATGATGATGTTGCAATAAACTTAGGTATTTGATTGATAGATGTAATAACCAATAATAGAGCTAAAACAATAGATTCAAGTAGAGCCATGGCACAGTTTTGGTATTATGTGCTACGGCCATGGTACGGGAAACAAAAGGCAGTCAGTTCTGCACAGAACCAATTAACCATGATAATGATAACTGATAAGTCATTATAAATAATGGAGTATTCCACGTGAACCACTTCAGAGGCCGTAAGGCGGTCTGAAAAAACTCTGACACCAGGGCTCTGCCCACATGATAAGAAAGAATGGAGTATTTATAATTTTTTTTATGATTGGTTTATCATTGTCATGTATAATTGTTTACAAAGTTTTTATTTTAAACAATTTTTACTGAATGAAATTACTGCTTTCTTTTTATATTTTTACTGGCAGTATATCAAATAATATCTGTGCAAATTGATAGATAATATAATTTATTGAGATTAATGAATAATTGTTATAGTTAGTCAAGTAAGTATTAATATGAGATAAAAGCTTTAAAAGATGTGGCCAGTAGATAAATTGAATGTTAATAGAATTCAGTTTGTATTTATTTTCTATTTCAGGTATAAATTTATATCCAGATATTCTAAGGGTAATCTTTGCTATAAGTGCACTGTTTGCTATAAGCAAAGTTCCTTAAAATGAGAATATGTCAGAGTTAATGCAATTTATCAGGGTTTAACAAAACTAATAGTAATATTAATGTTGTAAAGTACATTTAATTTTAAATTTTTCGACTGAAGGGTTGAAGTGAATACTGTATTATTGTTTTAACATGATCCAACTATTCAAAAAAATTATATAGGGTGATTGTACCATGATATTGAACAACTTTCGCTAAGAAACCTATAGGAAATTAGCAATTGACTTTTCATACAAACATTCGATCAGCTGATTGCATTCAGGATGGAAAGTCCAAAAAAAATATTGCGAATTTCCTATAGGTTACTCAGGGAAAGTTGCTCAGTATCATGGGTACAATCAATGCAACTGTTTACCCTAACACCCTGTATACACACACACACAGAAACTCACGACCATAATCCCTTTCAGGGTGGTCAGAAGTTTACGCTGTATTTTAAAGACTGCCAACAAAGTATAAACTGTATTATATTTTAGATACATTGACTTGACAACACTGCCTAGCTTGCACCAACAAGTATATCGGCTTAAATGTATTTAGTGATCGCTCTGTCTCTCACACTGCTCATACTAATGACAGTGACAGTAGGTATCATATTTAAACATTTTTAAGCTCAAATACTTTTAATTTTTGGTGCAAGCCAGCCTAAATATGTTTAAGCCAAATTACTTGTTGGTGCAAAGTCTACCTTAAAGCCATGCATAAATATGTAGTACAAAGACCATTATTATTTTTTAATTTTTTTTTTATTTTGACATTGCTATTTTTATTTTTATTATACAATTTGACGATCATGTTATGAATGGACATTTTATGTAAAATATTTATGTAAGAATGTGACATGTTATAATATGAAATAAATTAATCTAATCCAATCTATGGGACTCAAGTGTAGAACAAAATAATATCTATAGGTCCTACTTACTAGTCGTAAGAAAAGCTATACTTACACCAAAATGAAACTAAACAAAAGGAAAAAAAAGGGTTTGAAACTTCCATAAAAAAGTTCAGATCAGCCGAATGATTTTCAATGTAAGGTCCCAAAATAATTTATGTTTACACCCGATGTTGCTTTTAATTCATTGTCTGACTGAATATAAATACCCTTAAGAGGATAGGCGGGCTGAAATAGAAATTTGGAGAATAGGTCACTTTTCCACACCCATACACCCCGCCGACTAGAGTGCAAAAGAAACAGCTCGGACCGATTTTATCTGCATAAAATCGATGAAATCAGCATTTCATATTCCCGTTTCCTCCTCTAAAACTAACCCGATTTTAATAATTCTTTCAAGAATAATACATATAAGAAAGACTTTGGTTATGTCCGTATGTTTTGCTTTTTTGTTTATATTAGTCAAATTAGTTTGCTGGATGTCTAAAAACAGGCGCTAAAATCCTAAATCCCTAGTTATTACAGTAATTAATTAATGGACAGGACATAGCAGAGGTAACATAGATTGTATGGTAAAATTTTTTTTGCTCTAGTATCATTATCCAGGGAGGAAACAGGGGATGTATGGAAAAAACAGTACCCGCCTATCCTCTTAAAATTTTTGTAAAACTAGTGGTGTAAAGGAAAGATATGTACCAAAGATTAAAATATATGCATCCTTTAAATGATTGTGCATGGCTTAGAAAAAGTATAGTTATATGTCTAAAAAGAGCCTCATACTTCTACTGTACAAAATCACATACAAATTATGTCTGTGTGTATGTATATGGGCAGGGTTTAAAGGCCAGTGCTGGTTGCAATTTTGTTCTACTCATTTGTAGCGTTGACTGTCTATCCTGACATACAACTTAAATGACTACTTGGTCAAGTAGTCGAGTCATTTAAAGTTTTGGCATCGACTGTATCTAATCAAGTGTATGTAGCGGTAAGTACCTTCCTACCTATCTTCTGTTTACCTTGACATAGGTAGAAGATAACATGAGATTCAATGGGATATATTGGCTTGTTTGGGACAGAAATTATGATCAGCCCAGGTATTTATCAAAATGGTTTAGGGAAAGTGATGAAATCAAAGATAGCAGAGTTTTACTGTAAACAAAACTGCATAATTTTCACATGACTAATCAGTCGTGATCATCGTCATGATCGTCAGATCTAAGTAAAAATGACTTACCTGTATTTCGTTTGTTTCTCGAAATTAATGTTAAAAGAAATAATAACAGTTCTAATACATAAACAAAACACTACACTAAGCACACGACTTAAATTCCAATCCACAACAATCCACCCACGGCGATTCGCCCGGCGCGCTGTGTTCGTTTCACGTTTCGTTCGCTCCCTTTGCCCAAAAACCGCGTCTGTCAAAAGTTCAATGCGATTTGTAATTTTTGGTAGTCTATGGTCAGCCACTCCCATTACTAATATAGTCTTGGCAACACAGGCAATTTCTAAAATTGTGAAAATCTGGTGAAAATAGCCTACATCGCGACATCTAGTGGAGATTTATAGAAACTTTTAAAAGCCTTCCTTCTACCATAGTTAATCTATAGGACAAAAGATGGCGTTGCTTATGTTGTAGCTACTTGTCAATAGATGGCGCTGCTTAAAATATTGTTTCTACTCGTCAATAGATGGCGCTGCTTACGAATGTTGTAGCTACTCGTCAATAGATGGCGCTGCTTAAAGTATTTTTCTACTTGTCAATAGATGCTGCTTACAAATGTTGTAGCTACTCGTCAATAGATGGCGCTGCTTAAAGTATTGTTTCTACTCGTCAATAGATGACGCTGCTTAAAGTATTGTATCTACTCGTCAATAGATGGCGCTGCTTTAAAGTTGTAAAACATATTCCGTGGAGTTGTGTCTCGATTGTCAGGGCAGATTTTTTTAAAGTTTAATTTTTTTTATCGGCGGTGAAACGCGGGTGTCCAAAGTTTGTAATGGGGAAACAAGATTAGTTAGACTATTTTATTCGAAACTTCATAGATGTCAGCTGGCAGACTACCTATTTTCAAAACAGAAGGGCTAGGTTACGTAGTAGTTTAGTAGGTGCTTTTACTTTTTTTACTTACTTCAAAAAAAAAAAAAAAAGGAGGTTTTCAATTCGATACATATGATAGGCTTCCAAACAATAGTACATTACTGCAGCGGCCAGCAACAGAGGCATTGATGGACGAACGTGTAAATGTGGGCCGAGGCGAAGCCGACGCACACATACGTAAGTCCATCAATGCCTAGTTGTGGCCAAGGCTTGTATAGTACTTTTCTCAAATAATGCGCGGAAATTAAAACAGAAAATTTTCTCAAATAATTCGCGAAAATTAAAACTCTTTTCAAAATCAATGACGAACAACGAACAATATTTTTTTTTGTCAATAAACAGCTTTCTATTTGCAAGCCAGTTCGAAATTTAACTTTGATGAGTTACCTCCTTGGTCGCCATGTTTCGGAGAAAAAGATCGTTCCATTTTTAAATTACACGACAGATATGAGTTTACTATGTAATTTATTTGGTCGCTAAACACGACAGATATGGATTTTCATAGAACATTGCCGGCCGCTGCGCATGTATTTGGTCAGTACAGCAATTTCGATTTATCTCGAAGAAGGTTGTCAAAATAATGCTCATATTTTTTATTTTTTTGGACATTGTCACACAAATTATCTAGCCACATTTAAAGTACCAGAATCTAGCCTGGACTTGTATTACGATGACTAGACAACGATATAGAATACATATATAGATACAAACATCCATGACTCGGGTACAAATATTCATATTCATCATACAAATATTTGTCCCTTACGGGATTCGAACCCGCGACCCTCGGCACAGCAGGCAGGTTCACTACCGACTGTGCTACCGGGCTGTCATATTTCCAAGCATGTTTGAGAAATAGTACATTACTGCAGCGGCCAGCAACAGAGGCATTGATAGACGAACGTGTAAATGTGGGCCGAGTCGAAGCCGAGGCACACATACGTAAGTCCATCAATGCCTAGTTGTGGCCAAGGCTTGTATAGTACTTTTCTCAAATAATGGGCGGAAATTAAAACAGTAAATTTTCTCAAATAATTCGCAGAAATTAAAACTCTTTTCAAAATCAATGACGAACAACGAACAACAATTTGATTTTTTTTCAATAAACAGCTTTCTATTTGTAAGCCAGTTCGAAATTTAAATAAAACCTTTACCTCCTTGGTCGCCGTGTTTCGGAGAAAAAGATCGTTCCATTTTTAAATTACACGACAGATATGAGTTTACTATGTATTATTTGGCCGCTAAACACGACAGATATGGATTTTCATACAAACATTGCCGGCCGCTGCGCGCATGTATTTGGCCAGTACAGCAATTTCGATTTATCTCGAAGACGGTTGTCAAAATAATGCTCATATTTCCAAGCATGTTTGAGAAAATATACATTTCATAGGTGTAGTTAGGTATGTATATATGTTTGTATGTTTCTAATTCTATGTATGTCTATTCCACCCATTTCTCCGAAACTATTATTCTGATTGTGATCATCTTTTTTTTATTGGCTTACATTTAGGTACTCCAACTTAGGGCAGGGCAAAATCGGTTTCAGTAGTAAAAATACGTGTTAGCGTGACGGCCAGGAGTGCGATTTTTGAATCTCATTCGCTGAGTTCAGCAGTTGAAAATGTCAAAATTAGTATGGAGATACGCATCTTTCTACTGCTGATTTGACTTTCAAAAATCGCACTCTTGAAGTATGATTTTTAAAAGTCAAATCAGCAGTAGAACCACAGTAATTTTGACACTTTCAACTGCTGAACTCAGCGAATGACATTCAAAAATCGCACTCCTGGTTCGTAACTATGTTACGCGATACCATCGGCATTTCTTGACCGATTTGGGTGATTCTTTTTTAATACTGAAGGATTTACCTCCGAGATGGTTCCATTTTAATTTGGTGAAGATCTGATGATGCACTTCGGAGCTGCACAATAGAACTCCTCAAACGTTTACAGCATATCATCGGCAATTGAAACATTTGCTTCGTAGCGATGAACCCTTTCTGATATCTTATTTTACCACTGAAAATAGTAAAATAAACAAAATTTTAACAAAAAATAATGACTTTCTCGTTCGCTTTGTTTTATTGTAGTCAGTGTCAAGCCAAGCCAAAAAACTAATGCAAGCCCTGTCGCGAATCGTACCGGCTTGACAGCTATTTCGATAAAGCAAATTAGGGTCAATTCACACGTACCACAACCACACCACGTCGCAGCGACAAAATGTGGTCAAGCTGTGGTTACGTGTGAATAGTGTCGCAGCGGCTTTTTTTGCAGTTGCGTTGTGGTAACGACAAAATGTCGATGTGGTTGCGTTGTCGCTGTCGTTGCGATGTGGTAACCACGTGGTCATGTGCATTATACTCCGGCTTTCTTAGAGGAAACACGGCTTGACGGCATGTCGCGGCGATGTGGCCGCGGTGCCGCCGCCGGTGGTGGCGTTGCCATCGCGATGTGGTCGTATTACACAGGTGGTCGATAACAACGGCAAAATGTGGTACGTTTAAATTGTAATATTTATTTTCAATACAAAATATACGCCCGACCACATGGCGTCTTTGTGGTGTGGTTGTGGTACGTGTGAATTGACACTTAATGTCATTATAGAATGCGATCGAGAAAGTCATCTGGAGTGCGATTTTTGAATCTCATTCGCTGAGTTCAGCAGTTGAAAATGTCGAGATTACTGTGGAGATATGCATCTTTCTACTGCTGATTTGACTTTCAAAAATCATACTTAAGGAGTGCGATTTTCGAAAAATCTGCAGTAGAAAGATGCATATCTCCACAGTAATTTTGACATTTTCAACTGCTGAACTCAGCGAATGAGATTCAAAAATCGCACTCCAGCTACAATAATTTTTTTTAAGTTTATTTTGGAGTTTTTTAAAGTCGTTTTGAAGATCTTAGTCTCTGCCTACCCCTGTAGGATAGTTGCGTGAGTATTATGTATGTATGAAAAGTGAGAATCTCCGTTAAAAGAGAGAGGAGTTCTTACTTAAGCTTGGGGAAGCTCTCACATAAGGGACGAGGAGCTCTCACATAAAAAAGAGAGTCTCTCACCTAAGAGAGGATAAGTTAACACAAGTACGAAGTCCGGGTCAGCTAGTTAAAAATATAATTAAAAAAAGCGATAGGACATAAATGTGACTTTTTTTTTTATGAATTTTGAATTTTTCTGAAGTTGGCGTCATTCATTACATAATGGCTTATTGCTGCTTTGGCCGGAGATTATGACGAAAGAGAAAATTTCGGTGATATGTAAAGAAATTTCAAACGATGATTAAAAGTTTTAATGCATCCCATTCCGCCAGGAAATTAATTTTTCAAATAACTTGTGAAATCATGGGTAGAAAAATCTGTTAATTTTTAAATAAGCTTCGTACAATATGTTTGTAGGACGTAATTTCCAAATGGTTTTTGAATTTTGGTACCCTTTCTGAAATGAAATTATTTAGATACCTATTGTCCATTGTTTTATTGGACCTATACCTACTATCTTTAGCCTTCACATGCTGATATTCCCAAAGCCGTTAGTCCGGAGTCCGATCCCCGGACCGCACCCGTTACGGCTTTAACGAGCTGTCACAAGCTGTCACACATTTCTGTCACTCCCTGTTCGCGGTGACGACTTTTATCTCAACATTTTATCTATTTCAATGGGATTGGATGCCCTCTCGTTATATTTGTAAGTGAGATTTTAATCTTGAATGATGAAGAAATAAGCAACAATGGTTGTGGGTACTGCAGTTATCTACACATTTTCACCCCAAGTTTTTAATCAGGTAGGTACTAAAAAAATAGGATAGGCATATTTACACAATGAAACTAAACAACTTGTCCTAAGGAACATGGGTCGAAAACGATTTTTTTTTTGGAAGAAAGTAATTCGTAAAGATTTTTGGCGGCCGGCCCTGTAATTTGAGACCCAGACTTAGAGGTCCCGGACGGGAATGAAAATACGTGTAGAGTGAAACAAAACTAACAAAAAAGTAAATTGGTTGTAACCTGTAAAAGTTGGGGGAAAGTTATTCTCCTTATGATACCTTTTGTAGCAAGTGTGTGAAAGTCATAATCTTTCTTATTAGATAGTCCATTCAATCTTCTACTGATTCATTATGTTTATTTTAATGAAAATTCACGATATATTATGATAATGGAAGAAAACGAAATCACGAACTATCAGTTTAACCATATGCCAAATACATTCCGTAACGCCCAAAAAATACCTCAGTGATAATATTAGATGAAAATAGCTGTCGTGGTAGCGTTTGGCTACTGCTTTTTGGATGATTTGTCAATTTTACTAGTAATTTCTACTTTTGAATCCGGACTTCTGGAGATGTGGAAGTTTTTTAAAAAAATGCCTTAATTTTTTCTGTTTATAATAACTATGACTGCCGTCCTGAAGAGCTTTTAGTTTTTGTAAAAAATGCCTGGGTCCAAATCTGCCAATATTCTTTTATTTACATTTTTCATTTTCATTTCAATTAAAAACTAGTGGAGTACTTACTTCTTTTTTGCGATACTTTGTTGGTCCAATTTATAGAGGAAGTTGTTCAAAATGATCGCTGTATCTTTTTTAGTAACTATCCGCTGTGCTATTCAGAACAATTTTGGCGACATTTAATTTAAACCACAACTTTATACACAAGGTTTATTAGGGTCAAAGCCCGGACATGAAACCTGGAATAGCTTAGAGCCTGTGACGTCAAAACGGTCACATGGCCAGCGCACGTGATCAACCCGCAGGGTAGGTAGTCACATAATCGCACTCTCGAACCTCCCATTCCTATTAACATTACATTTTATATCAGCGGATTTAAGCGGACTCCGTTAGCTTGATTTTAACTGTAGCACTTTCATACCTATATATACCTACTAAGTGCAAATTCTATTTAGTCAATCATCTAACACGGCAGGCAGGTAATTCCAGAGTGTGTTTTCTGATTTGTTGATAGCAAGTTTAAAGTTGGATCTTTTAAAGTTAAAGGATTCCCTGTCCAATAGCATAGGTAACGTATCTCGGTCGGTAGCTTAAACGTATTCTACGAGAACAGCCTACAATTTTAATGTTGACATAAAAGAATCACAGCCCAAACAAAGAATTCTTCTTCTTATCGTGTGGGCAGAGCCCTGGTGTCAGAGTTTTTTCAGACCGCCTCTGACGTGGTTTAACAAACAATTAAGTACCGTTTTTTTTAAATTCTTTATAGAGTTTTGTCAATAGACGACAATGTCACTCTACACTGACTAAGTATCGTTAATGTAATGTAATAAATATTTTATCTTTTTATTACCTAGGCACAGGTTAGGTTTGGCCTAGGTTTAGTCCCAAAATAAAACCTAGTAGGTATGTAACAAACACATGGTAAAAGCCCGAAAAATCGTTAAAAGTTGTAATATCAAACTTTGCATTTACTAACTCATGTTTGTAAATCCTAAGATTTTCAAATAAAACCTAAGATTTACCTATATTCAGGCTTCTACTTCACATAATATCTGTAAGTAAAACATCTCTAACGAAAACAGAATTGCTCGCTCAAATGTTCAAACGTTTATCAGCCATTAATTTCACTATCCATAACCGTTTTGACACTGACTCGTACAGATTTGCATTATGTCGTTGCTCTGTTCAACCATCCAGAAAACTTACAATTAATATTAAAACATGCGTAATAAAATAAAGGCAAGCAGTCGGAAAGTATTCCCGTCAGTGCAGAACTGCTTTTGACACGGCTATTATTTTACTTTAAAACTACAACGGAGTAACTGCCACACCCTAATATTACAGTTTTAAACCTTAAACAGCTTAACAATTAATACTAATTTGAGTTGTAGAATAAAGTTCGAGCTTGTAGTTTGTTGGAAGCGTTTATCAGTGTCCTGTAAGATGAACAGAGCGATGCAAATGCTACAGTTCCGGATATTGTTTCGCGGGACTTGTTATTTATTTGTTGAACTACGTACAGGTTAATGATAGAGTTAAGTAAGACTTGGCAACATAATAATGTTTTTAACTAAAATTCACTAGAAACACTATAAAAGTCACCGACCACCTGCCGACCACCGTATCATCAAGGCAAAAATATGTTTACCGAGTATTACAATATAATATACAATATATGAGCAATGTAAGAGACAGAACGATCACTGAATACGTTTAAATACTTTTTGGTGCAAGTCAGCTTTAGTAGTCAGCCTTCCTCCTACCTACATCTTTGTTTGTGGTGTAGATGTGTGTCTTCCTATTTCTAAGGTTTGTGGAAGGTTTGTGGTAACTTGAAGCAACAATGGTGGGTATAATATTTAGCCATGAGCCCATGACTTCAAAGTAGTTCCGACTAATAAAATAAATAAATATCTTGGACATTATCACACAAATTATCTAGTCACATTTAAAGTACTAGAATCTAGCCTGGACATGTATTATGATGACTAGACAACGATATAGAATACATATGAGATACAAACATCCATGACTGGGGTACGAATATTCATATTCATCATACAAATATTTGTCCCTTACGGGATTCGAAGCCGCGGCCCTCGGCTCAGCAGGCAGGTTCACTACTAACTGAGCTACCGGGCCTTCATACTTATGTTATTTTTATTTTACTGTAACTACAGTCAAAACCGTATAGAATATAAGTATCTTGGTCAAAACAATATTCTTGTCAATTGTAAAGATTTTCTTGTTTCGAGTTTTAAAATAAACTTTTGTAAGTATTTTAAACAAGTTAAAAGTCTTTCATTTATTTGCTTAAAACTTCGCCAAGAAGCTCTATGAACTCAACGAAGCAAAAGAAACTTCTAATAAAAACAGCGACTATTTAAAAAAAAAAACTTTTAAATACAACGAACGTTGTTGGAACGAAAATAAAATATATTCACGTTGCCTGTACAAAAAAGGCATGTTTTTCTGAAAATGTTCTTACGTAAAACAGGAAAAAAGGTAGTGATTGTCAGATCACTGCCCCGAGGGCCTGACCAATAGCACTCTGCAGAACTTTCTAGCAATGGTAGCACTTGGTAACACTTACAGTCATTCCTCCATCGACAGCAATCAACCCGAGTGCATGTAACGTATCCAGTATGTAAATTCTCCTGCCCCAAAGGAGTGAGATTTCTAATGTAATTGACAGTGAAATTGGATTGTTTTCCATTTTCATCGACCCGCAACTGTGGGGCAAAAGATTTTGATATTGGTCAGAAAGTTCGGAGTAGGTATCGTAGACGAAAAATTATGTAGAGGGATATAGTATAAGAGATAAGTATACTTTTTGCAACCATCAAGCAGTAAGGCTGATTCAGTGTTAATGGGGTGTAGAGCATCTCTGTGATGGGGATGGACCAGGTCTGCCTGCATAACTCCAGTCGGTTTAGGAGTTACTGATGTTAAAAGGTCAGTAAAAAATTAACGATCAGCTGATCGTATGATATTATTGTAGCATGCACTGTAGCTATGTGAACAGTATAAAACTGACATGAACTGCCACTCGGTTTAGGAGATACAGCCGTCGGAAGGTCGGCCCTTTGAACATCTGTAACTCCTAAACCGACTGGAGTTATGCAGGCAGAATCACAGAGATGCTCTACACCCCATTAACAATGAATCAGCCGTGCTGCCGATGGTTGCAAAAAGTACACTTATCTCTTATCACTATACCTCTACATAATTTTTCGTCTTTAATTTTATTTATAGTCGATAAAGAGGACTGTGTTGTTACTAAGAAGATACTTTAACTATATTAAAATAAAATAAAATAAAATAAAATAACTTAGTTGCTTTTCTTAGTGTCGTCTCACGTTTGCAATGAAGGCGGATATTTATTCTTCGTCCTCCTCGAATGACATAATTAATAATTACGGGTTCCAAGACGGATTTTAGAGTCATCCCCCGAGCTTGCTGGACGTCATTGTCTAGTATTATGCAGGGTCGCCGCTGTTTTAATCCTGCTTTAGGTACAGGAGTTGCAGTAGGGGTCTATGTCCACCAGAAAAGTCCCAGTTCCAATAGTTCCATTGCGTATAGTCTTAAACGTTGCTCTCTGATCGGAAAGGCTGTTAGTTACAGGATCTTTAATATTTAACGGTACCTAGTTCGCTTCGAAATTCAGGCTCTCAGCTACGGCTACGATCAAGAGCATCAAAACTTTATTTAGATAGATTTGATTGATTAGGTACCTATTCATAACAAAACCTCTATCTCAAGATAGAGGTATTGTGGTATCAATACCACAAGTCTAAAGTTATTTAACTGAAACATTCATCCTTGGACCCGTGTTCTCTCGAGATGTAGGTTCGGTGTATTAGTAGATTGGATCTCCGTCACCAACTATAAAACCTTCGGAGGAGATCACATCGCTTCATTGAACCACTGTTTATGGTCTATTTAGTTTCTTTCGATAAAGTAAAGGTCCAATGGATTTGAGACAAAAGTGTTGAAGAGAAGTAAAACTTGGTAGAAATTGTAAAGAATGGTATTTTATTTATTTATTCAAAAGTAAGTATCGTAACTACTTCTATGTATAATTCTGAGATACAGTCACAAAATAATTTGTGGCTATACCTACCTCTACACGTACAAAGAACAAGCTGAGCTGAGGTATCTCTACAGGGTGTAAGTGACAGCCTAGGAGCCTAGCAAATACTGAAACGGTGAACTCAGACCATCAAACTGAACAACTTTCACTATGGAGCCTACCTCAGGAAACGCGAAAAAAAATCAACGATCCCATACATTTTATTAGGCAGGTACAGCAGTTTTGTATGGCACAGCTATGATTTTTTTCGCGTTTCCTGAGGTAGGCTCCATAGTGAAAGTTGTTCAGTTTGATGGTCTGAGTTCACCGTTTCAGTATTTGCTAGGCTGTCACTTACACCCTGTATAATAAAGACTATGCGTTATATTTTATTGAAAGATTCCCCATACAAAACAGCTGTACCTACCCGACTAAAATGTATGGGACAGCTGATTTTTTTTCGCGATTCTTGAGAGTGTCTCCATAGTGTAAGTTGTTCAGTCCGTTTCGGTGTTTGCTTGGCTGTCACTTACACCCTGTATACGGTGTATCATTTTGGGAAATCAAGAAATATGGTAAGATTTGCGTAAGGCTGATTACAAAGTGGTAAGTACAAGTGAGTTCTACTAACTATTCTAGGGCCTAGAACATTGATTACCATTAGGTAAATAGAATTCACTTGCACTTTGCCTCGAATCTAGGCCAGCACGTCAGCTTTTTTTCAGTAACACATTTTAACAAACGGATTTAAATATTTTTATGTAAAAAAAACTAGGGTCCTATACCTATATTTTTACTAATCAATAAAACATTCCTCTATAAAGCTAGGCTGCTATAGCTAGCTTCGAGGCAGAGTGCCTATAGGAGGCAGAAGTTTTCAATTGCGTCTAGCTTAAACAGTATAAAACACAAAAAGAATCATCACTATTAATGAAAATAACTTGTTAATTTTCACAGTTCAAAAACACATTGATGAAGCGATAAAGTGTGTCATTCATATCATTTGTTTCTATTATCGTGGCCACAGATCGCCCCCTTGTTTTATTTGGGTAGACATTTATATTACTTACACGTTTTTAATTACATTTAGTTACTAACTTAGGTATACAATTTTACAAATGTTATCGGAACAACTGGGTGGTAACGTAGATTGTTCTTTTAGTTTCGTACCTTATACTAACAGAAGAATCCTTTTTGAACCAATTAGGAGTGCGTTCATTCAAAAGAAAATTTGACTTGACCTCAAATGTATGCAACAGCAGATTTTTTGTCAATTTTAGTGTGTTGCTCAGATAATGTAGAATCTACATTTATATCCGGCATTTTTAAAAATCAAAAGAAAGAAAGAAAGAAGAAAAAGACATCACGCCAGAATAGAACATATAGGGAGAAAACAAGGCTACCTAAAACTTTAAACTTAAAGCATACTTTAAATAAAAGGAAAATAAATAGAAAAGAAAACCCAACTAAAATTATAAACAGCGTATAAAACTATAACTAATATAAAAGAAAACCTAACTAAGATTATTTACAACTTGTAAAACTATAACTTACTAACTCTAGGTACCTAAATAACCTATAGTCTCTAAAAATATAACACTTAGGAAGGTTTGTTATTATTTAGATGTTGAACAGCAGTAGCTTTCAATAGTAAACGGGAAGGCGACAACTCGTCGCTTCAAACAGAAGGGTGAATTTTGCCCCATTTAGTTTATTACAACAATGACTTGACATTTATTATCAGTTATGAAAATAAATTTTCTCCTCATGAAATAAAGGGAAAAAACGAATTAGAGGCAGCCGACCACGGCATCGTGTTTAGAACTTAATTGTGTAATATTTTTAGTTAGAGGCGTTTTGTTGCATTTTTATGATAATAATTTTGTGTGAATGGCCCTTTATCTTTTATTGCTAGATGTTCAAACCTTCGAGGTTAATGGTTTGTTTTATTGCAAGCGGAATTTGATGTTAATGCACTACGTAGTTCAAATATAGCTGTTAAGTTTGATTATTTAATAATGGCTCTTCTCTTTAGGTAACTAGATCTTCGTCTATTTTAGACATAAATTAAAATAGAGACGTTACTAGCCTCTAGCTTATGGACCGCATAAATTGAGCCCCCGTCGCCTAATTTACTTAGTCTCAATACGAGAGGCATTGCGTGATTGAGATACTTTTTTTACTTTAGGCCAAATAAAGGTACCACAATGCCTTTGTGTGCTTTTACTCGTACTACAAATACATACTCGTTGTACAAATCATACAAAACGCAGTTTCAGATACATGAAAAGCAGGTCCATTTTTCGAGTACCTGCCTACGTATTGTGAACGTCACCCATCTTCCGCTTTTTGAATTTAATCAAAGATTTTAGACCTATTATTAGTAGACCTATTCATTTTATTTATTAATTAGTTCTTTATTATTCTTTAAGGTGGACCGACGACCTGTTCAAGGTGGCCGGTATCCTTTGGATGAGGGCAGAGCAGGACCGGTCGTTGTGGCGATCCATGGGGGTTGGCCTATGTCCAGCATTGGACTTCTTTCGGTTGAGATGACAATGATTAGCATTTGTGTTTCAGTTAGATTGTAGGTGTACAGTAGGTAGGTAGATATGATGGAACGTAACAGTAGACGAAACTTGAAAATAATTTGTTTTTCACACCACCCGCTCGAAAATGGAACATTATATGTCATGTAACTCGAACTTAAAGCAAGTCATTATAGCCCTGGGACTAGCCGGGCAATAATATTGTACTGAATTTCATTATAACCCGCTGGTCAATAATGAGATTTGAATATGGAACCGCGTCCACAGATTATTTAACATTTACTACGACCCTTACTTAAAATTCGTATGAAAACTTATCATGGAGACCTGCACCAAAAAGAACTTAATTCGAAATTCGAACTGGCCACCACGAGTATTGAACACAAAAAAAGAAAAAAAGGCGCGAATACTGCAAATCTCTGTACCTATTGCTACGAACAAAGTAAAAAAAAAATTACATTTTTAACCGACTTCAAAAAAGGAGGAAGTTTCTCAATTCGACCGTATATATTTTTTCTTTCCACAACTGGAGTGCGATTTTTAATCTCATTGGCTGAGTTCAGCAGTTGAAAATGTCAAAATTACTATGGAGATACGCATCTTTCTGCTGCTGATTTGACTTTCAAAAATGGCACTCCTGAAGTATGATTTTTGAAAGTCAAATCAGCAGTAGAAAGGTGCATATCTCCATAGTAATTTTGACATTTTCAACTGCTGAACTCAGCGAATGAGTTTCAAAAATCGCTCTCCTGGTCTAATTTTTCAAATATCTACTTTCACTTTGAATTTAATAAAATAGTGTTTTCTAAATACTATGCTATTGAACTCTAATACTTTGTTATAAACTCGAATAAAAGAATTGGTTTCTAACCATAGAGAATTTACACGCTCCCCTGGGTTTCTAACAGTATTGCTTTTTATTTTCTCGCGGAGGGTGTGAAAAGTAGAGTATGGTCCTCGGGGATAAACGTGTTTTCATCTTGGGCGAGCTTGAACCCCTCGCTTCACTCAGGATTCTAGTCTTAACTCCCTCGCTTCGCTCGGGAGTTAACTCTAAACTCCCTCGCTACGCTCGGGAGTTAACCCTAGAATCCCTCGTTGCGCTCGGGATTCAATATCGCGCCCGTGATGAAAGACACTGCTTTATCCCCTTGGTACATAATCTACTATTATTCGATATCTGCGGTCGTGATGATTTTTGTGTACTGTCAAAAAATAATTTATCTTTGGGTACCTACATTTGAGAACACGTTGAATATTCTTCTTCACGACTAATAAATAGATCTTTATTCAGTTAAGTTGAAATTGGGATATTCTTTAATTTTGCACTGGTATGACCATATCTAGCTTTTTATGCTCATGTGTACCTACCAGTGATTTTAATTGGATTAATTTGGCACACGCATTCTATAGATATCCACAGCACTTTTTCATATGCTATCCCTAAAGTGTGTTAACTTATGGTTGGTTACAAAAACGCATAGCAACTACCATACTTTATACCTATACCCGGTCAATCAAACATAGCCGTATTAAAAATCATAATAAAATAGCGTAATATTTGAAGGGCAACGTTCAAAGTAAATAAACGAGTTAAGGTTCGTGACCACGTCATGGCGGTGGGGTTTAACACCTTGTAAATCTTCACATAAAATATACAATGTTGTCCGTAATTCCGTATTGTTTCGGCGACGACTGCCCACCCTACATTCTTGCTGGTTTGTTTCTATTAAATTTAACAAATACTATTCATGTTCCCGGAACTTCGGAACTCGGTAGGGTTTATAACTCTCTCCCTGCGTCTGTGTTACCAAGCAAATACAATCAGGATATTTAAAAGAAGAGTTAATAGATTTTATCTGGGTGAGCGCGCTACATCCTCGACTACATCTACACTTTCCATCAGGTGAGCTGGCCAAGCGCAAAAACAATATGAATAAAAAAAAAAATCGGTAATTGGAATACCGAAGTTAAGCAACGTCAGGTCGTGACCGTTTAGTGGTATTTCATCTCGTGTCCGTACTTCGGAAAGCACGTTAAGCAGTTGGTCCCGGATAATTTAGACTGATGGCAGATGGCGGCGTAACTAACTATTCGCTAAGCCAAAAAGTTCTCTGACAGCAAATGAACACTAAATCAAACCGTACTGGGCCGCGTGGTGGAGCATGGCTCCCTGATATTTTTGCCCTGTAGTGGGATCCTACATAGTATAAATTAAACAAAGTCGCTTCCCGCTGTCTGTCTGTCCCTATCAATGTATGCTTAGATCTTTAAAACTACGCAACGCAACGGATTTTAATGCATTTTTTAAAAATAGATAGAGTGATTCAAGAGGAATGTTTATATCAGCACTGCACCCGTGTGAAGCCGGGCGGATCGCTAGTAACTTATACTTACTATCCATGTGTTATTTTTTGTGATGGCCAAAATTATAAAATTGGAAATGCACTGATTTCTTTTAAATATATGTTTGTTTTACTGACTGGACCAGACTGAATCCTAAGTACCTAGATCTAAATGGAGGTCTGCGAAAAATGTTTGCTTTACTTTGCCCATAAAACTTGTCAAAATCAGTATTTAATTATTACCTATTACCCTAGTCTTAAGTAGGTAAAACCGTAATAAAATTGTAATGTAAACATTATAGTAATCGTCAGGGCACATTTTAGGGCCGTTTTAAAGAGTAAGGTCCGATTTATAGTGCAGCCTTCGGATGAAGATTGAGCCGGGAGCCCTAACAGTTTTTTTGTGTTCGTATATAAATCTAAAGGCGCGTTTACGACGGCCTTGTTGACGGCGCAGGCGATGGGATTCAGCGAACTACCGAAAATATAATCTCTTTTACGTAAACCTCTAAACGTAATAATAAAAAACTTCTTCCGTGCCGTAATTGGATATATAAGCAAAGATACTTCAAAACGACAGATACCAGACTCTCTCGATTTCATGGGATTTTTCGAATTTCGAACTTTGCTCGAACTAGAATGTTGAACTACAATGTGCCATATGCCAATGCGCGATGGCTTGTATCTCGTGAGATACGCGGCGCTTTAGCTTACTTGTCGCAGCTGTCAAACGCAAGTGACGAAAATATAAGTGACAATGTGAGCTGAGCCTAGGACCAAGTGAGATATCGGGCTATTGGTACATTCTGACAAACTCACAATCTATCTGTATACAACAGTCGTGGAGTTTCTTAATTAAATATTTATTAATTCTTATTCATGAACAACATTCGAAAATCGACGAGGTGTTTTGTTTCCGATTATAAACCTCAAACTCAAAATGTTTTATTCCCAATAATATCACATGGATAGCTATTGACGTCATTTTTGACTCTACCACCCCGCATCGGAAGGTGTCCCGTTGTAGAGAAGATGCGGCCAGAAACTCTACTACACACATCTTTTAAACAAAACAAAATATGGAAAGTACAATTACTACAATATTGAATTACATAGTGTAGTAGGTAATGTCTCATTTCCATTATTAAACAGGGTGAAATTGATATCATTAGCATCCTTTTAAACTAAGAGTCTACCCATCAAACTGAACAACTTTCACTATGGAAGCAAACCGATCGGAACAACTAAAAAATCTGCTGTCCCATACTAAACTGCAATGCCTACTCGACTCAAATGTATGCGACAGCAGATTTTTTTTTGCTCCGATCGGTTTGCTCCCATAGTGAAAGTTGTTCAGTTTGATGGGTAGACTCTTAGTTTAAAAGGATGCCAATGATATCAATTTCACCTTGATTCCTTTGGTTGTCAGGTATTTCGTTCAACAAACAGCTGCTGCGAAGATTTTTGTAACATTTTCTGACGGATACATTTTTCGAGCGGTTTTATTCCAAGCTTGCTACGATAATAATAAAGGTATAGTTCCGCTTCAGCTACTGAACCTGAAAACTACGTCAGACCTTTGCCATAACAACCACGTACAGTAAAACAACACTTTTAAGGGGATCGTGAAATTTTTAATGTCCACACGGTCAAGATTTAAGAGTGCGGTAGTACGCGCCAGGTTCGTGGCGAATCGTTTACTAAATATTAGGGAATGGTGTTTTTACTACGATACTGAGGGAATCTTTTGATGCGTTAAGACTTGTGTGATTGAGATACTTTTTTGATTTTAGGCGGGATAAAGGTATCACAATGCCTTCGCCTGCTTAAAACTCAATTTACAAATCATGCAAAGAGAAAAAACAAATCACACAGCATTAATTTTCACTCGTACAATATATACAAGTACATGAAAAGCAGGTCCATTTTACGAGTGCTTAATGCAAGAACGTCACCAATCTTCCGCTATTTTAATTTAATCAAAGGATCGTAGCAAAAAAAAGCTGTTCCATACTAAACTGCAATACCTAAGGTTTGCTCCTATCGTAAAAGTTGTTCAGTTTAATGGGTAGAAGAAGTCTCAGTTTAAAAGAAAATGATATCAATTTCATAGATAATATCGAAAACATCGATTTTATCGAACATATCGGTGCTATTAATAGCATTATCGATATCTAAACTATTATAAAACTGTAACAGAAGTGTGTAACATTGAAGATATTGTAACAGAAAACTGTAACAGAACATAGAAGATATTTACAAAAAACCGCCTTCAAAAAAACTTAAAAATAATATTGCAGCCGATGACTTTTTCGTTCGCATCTATAAGAACATTAATTTGTTTTATTGGAGTCGGTGTCAAGCCATAAGCAAAAAGACATGCAAGCCCTACTGTCGCGAATCTTACGACTTCGTTAAAACAAGTAGATGCGAACGAAAAAGTCATCGGCTGCAATATTATTTTTTAGCTTTTAAGTTTTTTTAAGGCGGTTTTTCATTCATTCATTCATTCAAAACGGTGCAATTTTTTATATTGATTTCATAATTCCGTTTGCATTTTTACCTAATCTTTCGTCCGATTACTAGGTATAATCAATTAAATTGTTTTTGGAGTGTAATACCATCAATAAAGGTTACCGTTTTAATTTACTCCTTTAGGTCAACGAATAATTAAACTCAGGCTAAGTTTAAAGTATCATTGTGTCTGCGTTAAATTTTGCGCCGTGTTGTTAAATCTGTAAAATGTTTCAAAATATAAATTTTACGTAAGAAAAGCTGTGAATTCTATTAACTTAATCTCAAATGGGAAACATAAAATTGCTACCTTCAGTCGTAGTAAGTATGTTTACGGAAGAAGTATGAAAAGAATATTATGTTGTTTGTGTTAATACTATGCCTAAATCATGTTTTTTATTAACGTTTTTATTAGTATGTGTACTTTGGTTTACAGTATATGAAGGTATATAATTTTAGTTGTTATTTTGAACTAATACTGTCAAATAATATTGTTAGTATTCACAAAAGCATACAAGGAGTCAAGTTGCAGGTTCTGACCCGAGCACACGTCTCGCGTAGTTTTCGCGCGTCGCGTTTTTGCCTGCCACGAGGCTCTGCAATCTCTTCTTGTTGTTGACCAAAAATAATCCCTGAGATTGGGATAGATTCTCCCATAAACTACCTACTTGACACTGGCGGAAATGCTGTGTTAACGCACAAGCAAGAGTTCAATAATTAAAAAAAAGCACACAAACAATTTGTAGTCACTAAATATTACTATACTGTTGATATTTTGTTTGAATTACGTTATAATAATTATTACACTTATTTTACGCGCCTTTTCACAAACGTCATTAACTTTGGTCATTAATATAAAATTATACTCAATTTCAGTTGAAAGTGGCAAAAATGATTTACAATATTGGTAAGTCCTAATTTCTCATATTGTATTAAGCTTTAACAAACCGAAAGAAAAACAGATCTATTTTCAGGAAACCTACACGAGGTTGGAGAACTACAACGGTCCGAACCGATGACTCCTACTCTGATGATAGTGATGATAATGAGATGGACGATGACAGCTCAGAAGGGAATGATGCTAGTTCAGGAGATGAGGGTACTGACGACGGTAAGACTCAGAGCGAAACCGACACTGAGAATGAGCGACGTCGCAACGACATAAGGACAAATAAGGCCAAGAGGTACTTTAGTTGCATATTATAAGAAAGAATAAATAGGCCAGTCATTTTACGGATTTTTGTTAGGCGGGGTAGGGAGTAATTATTAATTCGACTTTTAAACTGTAACCGGCACCATTTAGTGACAAAAATACTATCCTAAACCAAATTAAAAAAAAATTGCTACGCAACATAGACATCAAAATATTAATACCAATGCACTCATTTCAATTAGATTTAACAATTAACATTATTTTTGATCAATAAAATAGGCATTAAAATTTAAAAAATTAGGTATTTATTAGAAAATACGAATGTATTTTTCAAAACCTTCTAAGCAGACAAAAATATTTACACCATGTTTGAAGTATGTATGATGGTAAAGCCTTAAATATGTGCAAAAAAAAATTATCATCATGTTTTTTAGAACGAGATAATCTCTATATTTTGAAATTGGAACTGTTACTGACGTAATTTTTTTTTAATTTTGGTACATTCTTAAGCTCAAATTGGCTCTTCAATATTATAGCGAAAAAAAAAATGCAATTAGTAATTAGTCCCGGCTCAACCCGTAAAATGACTGGGCTAAAATCGCTAAAATACGAATCAGGGGTCTTATTGTGTAAGTACCCGATTGAATCGGTATCAAACCGACATGGTGTTTTTTAACAGTTCTCGGTGACTCTGCTCTAAATTTAGTTTCAGTTAGTTCTCTAGGTAAAACGCATCCGCTGTCGCTAGCCAGACATTGACGTTAGTAACTGAAACTAGATTTAGATTACGGAGAAGCACAACATTTTCATAACTAAGGTGTCGCCGCCCACGACGGGACAAAATAATTATTAAAAAAAACTATCTATCACAATGATAGATACAGTGTGTAACAAAACACCCTTTCAGACCATCAAACTGAACAACTTTCACTATAGAGCCAACTTCAAAATTACGAAAAAAAAAACAATTGTCCCATACATTTTAGTCGAGTTGGTACTACAGTTTTGTATAGAACAGCAGATTTTTTTCGCGATTTCTAATTTGGCTCCATAGTGAAAGTTGTTCAGTTTGATGGGCTAAAGCTAAAGCCAGTTATTATTTGTCATAATTCTATAAATAATCCAAAGATAATGTTTAAAATATCTTTGAAGGTCCCACACACACCACGGAAGAAAACACGAAAGTAAACACCACCATTCAAAAGTACATAAAAAAAAACAGAGTTTCCTGAAGCATATACTAAGGACACCCCCAACAAAGAGATCAACTCAAACAAAATTAAGAATTACACGTAAAAAATCTGTACTATTGAAAACACAATCATCGGCACGTCATCGTGTCCGAGGTCATACGAAACAGAACGCAGACGATGACGAGTTTCCTAGCCTCAGAACTGTACAAAATAATATTCTGAGGAAAGGTCGTCCCATTTTACGGTAATTATTATACATAGGTAATACTAAGTTTATTATACTAATTATTAGTACCTACCTATAATGTCTATCTGAAATAGTGCACAAACAATACCTATGCCAGCTTCCTGTGGACAATATTTTTAAAGATACGATAGTGACGTCATTCGACGGCCCGAAAACGACTTCATTGTGAAATCACTCAACTAGAAAATATTTTAATTGCGACAATTATTTCGAAATGGTTTTTCGATGCAGACAACAAAAAAACTTGATATAGGTACCTACCTACCTACTGAATTGATCAGGCCCTGTACCCGGACTTTCGATGTTCGATATATCGCCACTCCATTGTAATAGAGTTGACATTGGAACGAAAACGTGCACACAATTGCGAAGTTCGAATGTGCGGGTAGAGGCCCAGTATTTGACACTTTTTGCGTTCTTTTATTATTTCGTTTTTATTTGCTAGCACATGAATAGTAACTTCTATAATAAATAACAATAAAAATCGATAATACCTTCAAACATAAGAGGGAGGTTACACCGTCAGTATTTCATCAGTCTGGTCCATCAGTCTGGTCATGTATATTTCAGATTTGAAGGGAAACTAACTCGATATTGACCCGACTAACATGGTGCTTCAGTATATCAGTTTCCCTTCAAATCAAATAAACATGACCAGACTGATGGACCAGAATGACGAAATACTGAACGTGTAACCGGGCTCTAAGAAATATTCAAAAACAATAAGGTATCCATCAAAAACTAAAGGGATTCCTTACAACGAGATGCTTTTATTCCCTGCAAGAGTTTTTGGATTGCGCACAGTAAGTAGCTGCGTAGTTAGATATATAATATATAATACTAGCATTAACCCGCGACTTCGTTCGCACAAATTATATACCAGATTTTAAGTCAGATTATAAGCTATCAAACAAAAAAGTTTCATCAAAATCGGTTCAGTAGTTTTTACGTGATGCTCGTTCAAACAAACAAACAAACAGACAGACAAAAAATTTGTGATTTGGAATCAGGGACATCTAAATATCATATCACAATCATTTTTTTGTAAATATCTTCAATGTACAGACACACTTCTGTTACAGTTTTATAATAGTTTAGATATTAGAATAGAATAGAATCATTTATTGCACTCATGTTGTTGGAATCCCTTTATTAATTTCAATTACATGCATAGTAAACTGAATATGTCAATAATAAATAAGATACATTAATATTGTAATAAGTTAAGTTAAAAATGAATAAGTTATAATCTACATTTAGTTTACAGGGTTCATGTGCGCCCTATTTTTATATGTTACCTATGTATAACCCAAAGACTACTATTATGACTAGCAATAAACTATTATGACAATGACTGTGACTTCTAGTAATAATTTGGAACTGGGCGGTTGTTGTAGGTCTACAAGGATGACACCTAACTACGAAATGCAAAAGGTCGACGATGACACGTAAGTCAAATAATACTAATTCTAATATAAAAATGGTCTTAATGCATTCCATTAGGTACGTATCATAATCGCCCCCAATTTTTACAATATAATTAAGGGTATTATATTATGTACAGAAGAAGAAAGCTATAATGCAAAAACTTTATGCAAATGGGTAACATTTATTTTAAAATATCTTTATCTATTTTTTTTATTTTGTTACTGACGAAGCGTGTGTGTGGTGGATTTTAGTTTGGCAAGTTGACGAAGCATGTTGCGGATCTCTAACTGTTTGTCTATGGTTTTGACGAAGCATGTTACTGATTGTTTAAAATTTTAAAATAAATAATCTACTTCAAAATATCTTCGTGTCATCGGCCTCCATCGTTACCACTGCAAGGACACATGCAACCCTCATACAGTAATTATACACGGTTCAATTGATATCATTAGCATCCTTTTAAACTAAGAGTCTACCCATCAAACTGAACAACATTTACTATGGGAGCAAACCTACGGAAGGAAGTATAATAATGTCTATGGAGCAAACCAATCGGATCAACAAAAAAAAACTGCTGTTGCATAGGTACATTTGTCGAGTAGGCATTGCAGTTTAGTATGGAACAGCTGATTTTTTTTTGCTCTGATTTGTTTGCTCTTATAGTAAAAGTTGTTCAGTTTGATGGGTCGACTCTTAGTTTAAAAGGATGCTAATGATATCAATTTCACCCTGTAGTACTCTGTGCTCATACCAACTATTCGAGTACTACGAATGATAATTAGGTACTTAATAATTGTATACGATTATTATTTTTAGTACAACCCTACCGAGTACACCTAAGAAGAAATTTGATGAACTATCAATAGACGAATTAAGTCCATTTAGTGTGAGTTTTTTACTTCATACCTACTTTGTGCATAGACAGTAGGTGCACACGGCGACAAATCAATCGAAGTCCCACACAGCACAGAATATCTACTAGACATCTATTAGATATTTTGTAGATATCTATTAGACATCTTGTAGACATTTGTGCTGTTGGGGGTATTGTCGAACTCTATATCCATGAATATAGAGTTCAACTATGGGTAGGTTGATTATGTCGCTGTGTGGGTAAAAGATATAAATAGCAGCTGAATAAAGGTCTGCAGGAAGGTACCATAGTCTTTACTCCATCGAAGAAAGTTTCAGATATTGGATCAGATCAGTGAGAATTGCTCAGAAACTGCTGAGATTATATTAAATTTTAGACCATCAAACTTGAACACTACTATAGTAAAAGAGATAGACGTACTTTTTGTTATCATCAGCTGCAAGGCTGATTTAGTATTCATAGGGTGTAGAGCATCTCTGTGATAGGGATGGACTAGATCTGCCTGCATAACTCAAGTCGGTTTAGGAGATACAGCCATTTAAAGGTCAGTAAAAAGGACAACAGCCGCTCTCACTTGAAAAATTAAAATACCTTAAAATGTATAGAAGTTTTGACTGAAGTCAAATGTGTAATAAATTATGGGGTTTTATAAAAACGACTCAGATAGTATCATTTATTTTTATTTAACGAGTTATTTAGTTATTAATAAATTATAAAAAAGCAGCAACCCCAAAATGGCTGTCAATGTTGTTTAGTAGGAGGTGATGCAAGCACAATGTTTTTTTAATATAAAAATGATAAAAACGAACAAATCATTATAAAATAAACTAATGCTTGCAGTTAGTTTCTAGTGTTCCATAGTCCATAATAAAAATAGAAGTACGGTTATACATTTTTAGGTATTATGTGCCGCCTTTACGAACAGCTGCAAGGCTGATCATATAGGGTACTATTATAATATGCACTGTGGCTATGCGAACAGTACAAAAACTGACATAGTCTGTCAGTAGGTTTAGGAGATACACCTATTCAAAGTTCCAACGGCTGTAGCTCCTAAACCGACAGGAGTTATGCAGGCAAACCTGGTGCATCCCCATCACAGAGATTCTCTGCACCCTATGAATACTCAATCAGCCTTGCAGCTACTGATAACAAAAAGTACGTCTATCTCTTGAAACATTAAGAGAAAATCGATATTTTATAAATCGGTATTTCAAACAACACTGCAGTAGCAGTACCGACTCGACTTAGCGCTCTCACAGACGAGCGACACTTTGCGATCGCCGGGTGTCGCGGAGGGTCGCACAACCGTCGCGCGACCGTAAAATGTATGTGAGCGCGACGCTTTGGGACCCACCGCGACAGCAAAGTGTCGCTCGTCTGTAAGAGCCCTCAAATGTAAAGGACTGAAGTTTTTTTTTACATACTTGAAGTTGTTCAGTTTTGAATGAAATTATGAATGAATGAAATATACTCTATGTACACCAAACATAAATACAGTACAGAGCAGTAGACAAAAATATAAGGCGGTTAAAAAAAGTTGTTCAGTTTTGGTGATCTAAACTAACTCTCTTCAGTATTATTAGGGTGTTTTGTTGTACAAAAGTTGTTTTATCTTGAATAAGCAATGGATTTTGTAGCGCGGAATAAAGACAGTTATTTTTAAATTTCAGATTGCAAGGCAACTTCCTGAATTCGACTGCAAGTTTCCCGATGCAAATATAACTCACGAAATTATAGGTCGTACAGCCGAATTTAATGACATAGTATTGCTTAAAGTAACGGAAAGTATACACTTCAGAGCGTTTCGAGCTGGCGCTTACGTCGGTGACGACGTTAATAAATTCGTTGTTGAGACTCCACCCAAGAAGATTGTATTCATTGTACACGGTCTGAGTGTTATGGGCTTCAATTCGTTACCTTGTTTCAAAGAAGAAACTCATTTCACTACCCTACTTTCCTACTACTTTAAGCATTTAGACAAATTTGATATATTTTTGATACCAATGGCGAATCCTGATGGAGTTGCGTTAAATGTACGTACCTATACAGTATCCGGCAAACAACATGAATAATGGGAGATGTGGGCTAGGCTAGGGTGAGGGATATGCGCAGAGCGCTTTCACCTACAAATTTTTTTCTGCGCAGTCAAGACCAAGTTCATGATGTTTGCCGGCCATACCACGGCGTAGGATGTCACAGCTGCCTTTTTTATCGAATCTTAGATCTTAATGGTCACTCTTATTTATGCTTTCATATCATTATCATCAGGTCACATTAGTCTACTGCTGGATAAAAGGCTTGAACTTGATCAATAGGGTTCTTCTTAATATGCTTATGTTTTTTAAGCAGATAATCAGACCATCAAACTGAACAACAAGCATCGAAATCGCGAAAAAAAAAACGGCTTTCCCATACATTTGGATCGAGTAAAGCAGTTTTGTATGACGTTTGTCCCATGGAGAAAGTGGTTCAGTTTGATATTCCGATAATTTCCTTAAGGCAACGTGAAGGCAGGGCTAAGCTCCGATAAAGGGGGTGAGGTGCGGGGTCTGAGGGGAGATCGCGAGCAATTCGTTCGAATTTTGAATTTAAATATTAGAGTGTTCAATAATTCTTCAAGATGCCACAGTATACCAACATTTCATATAATTGATACCAGTTGAACAACACCAATAACAAAGTTAAAGTTATTTATAGGTATTATTGTAGGCTATTGGCATAAGTAATTCTTTGATGAAGATCTGATGAATGGCTTTGGAAACAGGTAAATGGAACTCCTCAACAGTTGAAAACAAATCATTGGCAATTGAATAAGTTGTTTGAAATCATCAATTATATGCTATAAGTGAGCCTTGCTAAAACTACACGCTTTAAAAGATGGTTAATAGTTGGGGTTAGATGACAATTCGCCAGCAAAAAATTAAAAACAAAAAAAATATATATATTAAATAATAAAGTCCCAACGAACTCCTACTAAGATTCGCTACGAGCTCCTTGCCACCTTGCTAGCGACCGGAATCGAACTCGCGCCAACCGCACCAAACCGCCGCTCTGCTCTGGAGGCGAGTACCGAGACCACTCGACCAACTGGTGCTGCGCTGGACTCGGCAAAAAAAGGCATGCCTTGCCACAACTACGCTTTACAGACGCTTAGGATGAGTCATACTGACTCTAAAGTGGACACTTTTCTTCAATCTGACATCGGATTCGTGTTCAGGGTCCACGCGGACCCTCAGATATTGATTTTGGAAGCAATCGGTTGAGAAACACAAATTGAAAATACCAGTGAGCAGTTTTTGTAACAGTTATTCAGCTCCATCATTAAATAGGTACTTGTTACAAAAGTACTCATCGAGATGATTTTAACGAGCTGAAATTCGATGAGTATACTATTAGCCATCCAAGAGTTCCACTAGCCACTTTCCAGCTCCATCACCAGATCAGCTGGATAATACCATATTATTGTATTGTCATCAGAATCACATGCACCTGCAGAGTCTTTAATGGATATAACGCACCCCCGAACGAATAAAGGTGTAAAGTGCCATAACACCCTTTTCACTTTTATTCCATGTTTGGAATCTACAGCCTTCAATAATACACCTCCTAAATTTTTACTACGCAGCTATGGTGCATATTCATAAAATTATACGGGAAGACATCTTTTTTTTTATTTTATTAACTATGGGTTTGCTCTTGACCTCAATCCAGTCCTCAGGACGAAGATGGGGTCGTAGATGTAGCGAGTACTCGGAAATACTGACGCAGGTAAGGCATTCCACTCCTTGGCTGTGCGCATAAAAGATTCAGAAAGGCGCTTGGTGCGGATATGTGGGATGTCAACCAAGAAGGGGTGATATCCCGCGGTGCGTCTGGAAGTCCGATAGTAGAAAGGGGAAGGTGGGATGAGCTCATGCAGCTCAAGGGCACACTCACCGAAGTACAATCTGTAGAAGACCGACAAGCAGGCCACTGCGGCGGTGGGCTAGGCTATGAAGCTTGGCCTCCACCAGCTTACTATCGCCAATGAGCCTCCTGGCTCTGCGTTCAACCGAGTCGAGTGCGGCAAGTTGATACTTGGCTGAGCCATCCCACAGGTGGCAGCAGTACTCCATACATGATCGGACCTGAGCTTTATACAATACTAAGAGCTGTCCAGGAGTGAAGTACCGCTTCACCTTGTTTAAGATGCCCAGCTTTTTGGCCGCAGTTTGAGCCTTAGACTCGATGTCAGCGCCGAAGTTGAGTTTCGTGGTCAAGCTTATACCCAGAAGCCCAAGACTGACGGAAACAGGGACAGATGTACCCCGGAAAGTAGGAGTCAGATTAAACGGACTCCTTTTTGCGGTGAACAGACAAGCCTGTGTTTTGGTGGCGTTGAAGTTGACTAAATTATTGTCACCCCACTGGGAGACAAGACTTAAAGTCAAGTTTGTCCGCTCAACCATGGCCTCCCTCTGCGAGCGTATTTTATACCCGCTGGCCCCTGCGCCAGATACATATCTCTCCATGACAGTACTGTCATCTGCATACCCAACAATACCTGACACAAGGAGGTCATTGATGTGCAGCAGGAAAAGTGTCGCGGAGAGAACAGACCCTTGAGGAACTCCAGCATCTATTGCCATAAGGTCAGAAGAGCAGCTGTCAATGACAACTCTAATCGACCGTTCTCTCAAGAAATTAGATATCCAGCTGCAAAGATCAGCGGGGATGCCATAAGCGGGAAGCTTGTTCAGCAAACTAGCGTGCCATATCCTGTCAAAGGCCTTCGAGATGTCAAGTGATACAGCCAGTGCTTCACCGTGCTTCTCGATGGCCTCGCCCCAGCAGTGCGTGACATACACAAGAAGATCCCCAGTCGATCGCCCCCGGCGGAAGCCATATTGGCGATCACTGAGTAGATCATTGTCTTCTAGGTATGACAGCAACTTACTGTTAAGTACTCTTTCCATGACTTTACAGGGAATGGAAGTAATGGCGATAGGGCGGTAGTTACAGATATGAGTTTACTATGTAATTTATTTGGCCGCAAAACACGACAGATATGGATTTTCATACAACATTGCCGGCCGCTGCACGCATGTATTTGGCCAGTACAGCAATTTCGATTTATCTCGAAGAAGGTTGTCAAAATAATGCTCACATTTCCAAGCATGTTTGAGAAAAATTAATATTTACGTGAGCGCCTTCTAGGGTCAAAAAACGCAGTCACCTTTTCAGTCTAATCACCGGCTATTGAAGCATCAAAACTAATGCAGGGCGCTTTGAAAGGGAGTAGCACTCGCACGAGCGATCAGTGCCGGTTGCGTTCGCTAAAATTAATTTGCGCGGTCATCAGAATTTTTCAAATGTTACTCGCACGATCGATACGTCTAGGGTGTAAAGGGATAGTGATAGATAATGCTCGATGGTTTGCCACGCTAAGTCGGTACGCACCTGTAAATCAACAGTCTTGATTGTTTTGCCATTTGTGGCACCGCCCAAAATTGTTCGCTTTTTTAACCGACGAAAACAAAACAAAAAACGGTGGAGGTTTTCAAGTCGACGCGTATACAGGGTGTAACAAAACACCCTAGTAATACTTAACTGGGTGCTTCAGACCATCAAACTGAACAACTTTCACTATGGGGGCAACATCGAGAAAAAATTAAAAAAAATCTGTTATCCCATACAAAAGTGCAGCACCGACTCGACTAAAATGTATGGGACAGCAGATTTTTTTTTTTTCTTTATGTTGGCTCCATAGTGAAAGTTGTTCAGTTTGATGGTCTGAAGCACCCCCTTAAGTATTACTAGGGTGTTTTGTTACACCCTGTATATATATATATTTTTTTTATGTATGTACGCATAACTTTTTACGGAGTAGGTAATCTGATTTTGATATTTTTTTTTGTTTAGTAGGTCATACTTCAGAGGTGGTTCCATTTTAATTTGGTGAAGATCTGGTAAAGGGTTTCGGAGATAGACAATAGAACTCCTCAAAGATCTATAGCCTATCATCGACGATTGAAATAAATGATTCGTGTTCAAGTTTTCTTTTAGGTCATACTTCAAAAGTGGTCCCATTTTAATTTGATGAAGATTTGGTAAAGGGCTTCGGATATAGACAATAGACTCCTCAAAGATCTATAGCATATCATCGACGATTGAAATAAAAGATTCGTGTTCATGTTCCCTTTACATGTCCAACGGATATGTTAACCCAATATAACACCAACGCTGAAAATTTTTAAAATTTTTTTTTTTTAACAAAGTATGAATACCGACTTCAAAACTCAAAAAGTAAAAAATAATAAATATTACAGCCGATGAATTTTACGTTAGCATCTATTAAGAATATCATTTTGTTTTATTGTAGTCGGTGTCAAGCCTAGCCAAAAAATTATTGCAAGCTCAGTCTCGAATCGTACAGGCTTGACAGCGACTTCGATAAAACAAAATGATATTCTTATAGATGCTAACGTAAAATTCATCGGCTGCAATATTTATTATTTTTAGGTACTTTTTGAAATTTGAAGACGGTTTTAATTTTTTGTTAAAAAATTTTTATTCAGTACAATATCTGTTGGTATATTTTAAATAAAATAGTCTAAATTGTAAATATTAAAGCAATTTTTATTACAGTATTTTTTTTAAATTGTAGTGTACTTTCTTTGTACAGTGGGAAATAAAAGTATAAAATGAGAAAATACCTAAGCTAAACTCGCAAGACGATCCCTTTTCAGAAAATGTAAGTATCCGCTCTTGGATTCAAGGAACCCTACTGTTTTCCACGAAACCCTAAGATACACTTTGGGAACCGCTTACCTCTTAGGATGCTTCGCTATGCGCTACAAAAACAACTTTACCTACATCAGTTTAGCAATTCGTAGCACCACGAGTCATTTTGGTGTTGTCCTACTGAAAGCTATATTCGTGAACTGTGGCACTATGATGGAACTGTCATTTTGCCTACATAATTTACAATTCAAAAAAAAATTTACAAATTAGTTATATCTACAATAATCACAGCTATTATTTACAATTTGAGCAATATTAGAAATATTTATATAGATATTAATACAGAAAAAAGCCGGAAATGTTGTAAAATAAGACGTGAAATTTGAAGAAAAGTTTGACATAGGTCTTACCTCTACAAGCGCTGCCGCGCTTCTAAAATGGCGTATCGCATCGGCAAAATGGCGAGACGCTCGAAATTTCGTAGATATTTTGGAATTGTGTTGAAGTATATAAAGTAAAGTAAACGAAATATACCTAGCTGCCAAGCTTATGTTATGGCCAAGATAATAGTATATTTTATTTGCGTAAATACAGTTTCTTCTAGATATAAAATGATATTAAAAGTAAGAAAGAGGGGTAACTTCGGGATGTTTTTCTATCTAGCCAAATTGTTCCAATCGTGTACTGAATAACCTTCCTGCCTAGGAAATATCCCCAACTATAATATATATTTCATTCAAATCAAAATTATTACATTTTGAATGGAAAAAACGTAATCGAAAAAGCGATTTTTTACGTGTTTATAAACTCATTACGCCTTAAGAGACCGTCAGCATATTAGGTAAGGTCCTGTATGTGTATGTATGGCTCGCTCGTCTTATGAAAGAATAATTATATTAAATCTCTTTGGGCCCAGCACTCCACACGGATCTTTTCATTCCATTCCCTTACCTCTTATTTTCATTTTATCTAGACTATCAATTTATTTAAATGCTTTAAAATATTGTCTACAATCGTATTGTGGTCGTCCAAAAGTGTAACGCACTGTTATCCAAGTTCATTCAAACGAGATCGTTGCATTTGTGAAGAAAATAGAGCACACGGTACTTTTTATGTTTGTTTCTTTATGCAACCAAGACTTGGCGTGCTTTGTTGAGAATCAGCTCATAATGGTGTAGATAGTTCTAAATTTCCTTAGTATTGTTGGTGAACAGGATTTTTATTCCATTCATTTACACGATCATCTATTAATCAATCAGCCATCATGAAACTCTAATGATGCTAAATGTGAACGTTGCTAAAAATGCATATATGAAATATAATGATTATACTTTGATTATACTTATTACTTAGGTCAGCGTGACCACTTTTTTTTCAGAAAATCTACCAAAATTACTGCTGCCAAGTCCTGTTTCAAATTCTACTTAAATTCTACCAACTAATATTTGTAGTTAAAATTTTATATAAAACACGTTTTTGAACAAAATATTATAATTTTTATCTGAACGCTCATCATAAACCATGTTATTTTCGCGTTAATGTAAAAAAAATTATCGGTTTTCATAAATTTGTAACATTGGATGTTTCAATTTCCAAATACATAAATATTATTGGTCGTCCTTAGGCGAGTTTAAAATTGGTACCTACAGTTTTCTGTGTCTTATAAGCTATCTTTTGTAAAAAATAACATTAGGTGATAAAATTAATTTTGCTGTAGTCTACACCAACAAAGCTTTACTATACCCCCTGCAATCGTTTTCTCAGTATATTTTTGCCTGAATCCTTGCATTTTTGATAAAATTTTCTTATAGTACAGAATTTCTACCAAAATCTACTAAACAATTTTCCACTACTAAATTAAGAAAGAAAGAAAAAATATTTATTTGTTTTTTTTATTTATTTTTTATTTTATTTTATTTATTTATTGTTTTTTATTTTTTTATTTTTTTTTTAATTATCGTTCTCTTTGCCCTAAATCTACCAAAAAAGTAGAAATCTACTAAAAGTTGTCACACTGACTTAGGTATTTGAACTCTTAGATCAAAGTAAAATTAGTGGAGGCCTTACGCGAACATTTCAAACCAGAAAAATGAGGCAAAACATTTGACAGTTTTACTTCGAATTTGTACCGAGATGACAGACCAAATGCCCTAGTTTGTATTGAAGTGCCCTAGTTTTAAGCGCTTTGGGCCTATCCATTCATTTTACTTTGATCTAAGTTTGAACTTATATTGTACCTATTTATGAATTATATGTACTTATGTCCGACGCACGCTTGACAATCAAGTATAGTCGACCACGACGACAAGTCCAATGTCATGCTGTGCCATCGACTCAATAGAACAAGAAGATTTGCTTAAGTACCTAAATTATAAACATTCATAATGAATGGGATGTTCTAATATGATATCTATTACGATGACGATTGTGGCCAGATATATTTATATTCCGATCATTTTTATTACCAGAGATAGACTAATTATCACTGTCTTGACTATTTGCATTAGTTTAAAGCAGGTGAAGGAATTTAAAAGAATGTGGTCTTATAATTTAAAAGAATGTGGACTTATAATTTAAAAGAATATGGTCTTATAATTTCAGCGTCCATTTTGGAACAAGAACAATTCACCCCAGATCGACTGTCCGGGAGTCTCCCTGGATCGTAACTTTGATGTGGCATGGAATGACTCCAGGGGCATGAGCTCGTGCGGTCAACGTTACCCTGGCCTCGAACCCTTTTCCGAACCTGAGACTGTGGCTATTAGGGAAATATTCCATCGATACAGCAATAGGATCGTCGCATATTTACATGTTCACGCAGGGTCCTATGACCATGACATTTATAAGGTTTGTAAATAAATGTTGATATGGAATTTTGAGTCACAAATTGTAAAGCGTGGTTGAACTCATATACAAGGTAGTGTGCTACCTAGTAGTTATATTTGTCAGGACATGATTTTGCAGGGAGTGAAAAAAAAACTTAATAATCTACACTAATATTATAAAGAGGAAAGATTTGTACCTATTTTTGTATGTTTGTATGTTTGTAATGAATAGGCTCAAAAAGTACTGGGCCTATTTAAAAAATTCTTTCGCCATTAGAAAGCTGCATTCACCCTGAGTAACATAGGCTATATTTATTGCTAGAACAGATTAGACATCCACCCGTGCGAAGCCGGGACGGGCCGCTAGTATCTTCTAAAATTAATGTCTTGAAAATCTTTTAAGCGAATTTGGGGTTAATGCATCTCACCAAATATCAAAAATATCACGTTGTCTTTTATTGGGGCATGTGCAAATAGAGTCGTTCTGCGTTAAAATACTGAAAAACGCAAAAATGTAAGTTTGGAGGTGCTGTCACTTCGCCGTCGAAATGTGGATTATTTATAATCAAATCACTATACCTAACTCGGGTCTAGCATAAGAGATTGTCATGCGGTTTTCACCAAAAAGGATAACAACTTCGTTATATCTCACGGTTCCAGTAGTTTTTGCAAAAACAAATGAAACATAATATGGCGTAAAGCGTATAGGCATCTATCTGTAGTAGTCGAATATTCTTAAAACCAAGAATATACCTAAATTTATAACACAATACCTATGTACCCATGAAAGCAACAGCTAATTGAATATGAATGAATATGAATATGAATGAATATGAATATGAATGAATATGAATATGAATGTATATGAATATGAATAATGTTGAGACGTCCAATAACGAGATTGCAACATTTTTGTGCACAGGGTGACGCAGTTCTATATCCAAAAGGCTACACAGAAGTCCAGTCAGAGGACGACAAGTACATAGATTTGAAGGGAGAGATAGATGAGGCAATGAGGAATGCAAGTTTCCGGTCTCTGTCAGTTGCCGTGGAGCCCTTAAATAGCTGGTATGGACCAATAAGTGGTTCTAGTGTGGATTACGCCTCTACGGTAAGAGCATGCTATTCAGAGATTTTACACATACCGTAATACATAGGTCGGTATAACGTTATGTTATACCGACTGCTCTCAAACGGTGAAGGAAATCATCGTTAGGAAACCTGCATGTACACTGAAGAAGAAATTCTGATGAACCCAATCTGTGAAGTCTACCAATCCGCATTGGGCACGCGTGGTGGACTAATACCCATACCTGTGGCCTCTGAGCCTGTGATATAGGCCTGTGCCCTGCAGTGGGACGTGTTTATAGGCTGATGATGATGATGACACATACCGTATTGCGATTTCTGTAAGACTAGGATCAACAAAGGTGAAGGTTTTATAAAACTGCATAATCTTCTTCTTATCGTGTGGGCAGAGCCCTGGTGTCAGAGTTTTTTCAGACCGCCTTACGGCCTCTGACGTGGTTTTTATGTAACGACTACTACCACCAGAGATAGTAGCCGGGACCAACGGCTTAGCGTGCCATCCGAAGCACGGAATCATTTTTCTTTTCGGACAATCAGGTGATTCAGCCTGCAATGTCCTAACCAACTGGGGAAAAACGCACAAAGTGACATATCACTAGGTGTCCCCCGTGGGAATCGAACCCACGACCTCCGTATCGAGAGCCAATGCTCTTAACCACTAGACCACGGAGGCAGTTGCATAATAAAACCCAGCGATTGTTCTTAAGAGGGTACCGTGCCGAGCCTATTGTGCTGACCACAATCGTATTTTCCAAAAAAAAAAAAACAGGAATGTCACATTACAAATCATTTATTTTCTCCACAAGCAGTTTTAACAGGAACTTACAATAAACAGGTATACAGATAGAATTGTGGGAGACTGGTGTCTGAAATAGGTAAACCAAGGGTAAACCTGAATATTTTCGAATCACCAGGCGCCCACCCACAGCGAGCGTAACAGTTTAGTATTAATGTAACAAAAGAAAGAAAAGAAAACAAGGGAATATAGGTAAAATAGAGTTAATTATCTCAATACTTTTAAAAACTATAAACTATAAAACAAACAAAACAAAATAATAAAAGTGATTGTGTGTGTGTGTGTGTGTGTGGGGGGGTGTGTGTGTGTGTGTGTGTTAGTGTGAGGCGTGCAATGTGAATGGTGATGTTTGAGTGACTAGCGTAGGTGGAGAACTCCAAGTAGCCCTACGACAGAACTGGGGAGTCTTGGGATCGGAGAGTTATTACATTGTAGTCCTGATTGGCTTTCAATTCATAGAAACATTATTATGGTTTATGCTTGTAGTTATTATCGTTAAAACCGCCAAAGTGGCCACGTTTGGCGGTTTTAAAGATAATAATTGCTAAACATTTAAAAAAAAATCCGCAGTGACCCGAAAAATCAGCAATGACTACACTGTGACATTCTTGTTTTTTGCAAATGTTGTTTAGATTCATAGATTCTTTATTGTACACAAAAACATAGTTAATAATGAAAAATAGTGTTGTTTAATTATCTAGGAATAAAAAAAATACGATTGAGGGCAGCACAATAGGCTCGGTGCCCCCTTAAGCTTTTTATTTGATATTCTATGGAAGAAGAGAGATGTGTTAAGTATACAGGGCTTAAAATACCGGTAAGCATTTTTGGGAACTGGTACCTTGGTGTGATACCGGTTCCCGATGAGTAGCGGTAATATTGGTACCGGTATACGGTACCAGACGTACTGTACTATTAAATTTCTAAATAATTTAATTTAAAATTTCTAACAAACAAATATTTACGTTAGTTAGAGTGAGAAAACAGGATTAGTACCTGAATTGGGTACCGGCACATGCTAGGCGGAGTACCCGTTTGGAACTGGTACTCCGGTACCGAAAAGAACCTTCTAAGTACCTTCTTTGTAAGCTGAAGGTTTTTTAAGGGGATTATCAGACCTAGTAACTGAACAACTTTCGCTATGGGACCAATCCTGCGACAGTCGAAATCGCGAAAAAAATACTTATCTGCTGTTCCATACAAAACTGCAATCCTACTCGACCCAAACGTATGGGACAACTGATTTCTTTCTCGCGATTTCGATGTTGCTTCCATAAAGAAAGATGTTATGTTTGATGGTCTGATCATCCGCTTAAAAAACCGTCAGGACCCTTTATTTACAGGGTGTAACAAAACACCCTAGTTTTATACTTAAGGGAGTGTTTCAGACCATCAAACTGAACAACATTCACTAAGGAGCCAACTTACAAAATAGCGAAATGAAAATCTGCTGTTTCATACAAAACTGCAGGACCAACTCGACTCAAATGTATGGGATAGCAGATTTTTTTCTCGGTGTTTGCACCATAGTGAATATTCAGATTGATGGCCTGTTTTGTTACACCTGTATATTATAAATCTTGGTTAAATTGAAACTAATTTTGTGTAATATTTCCACAGGTCTACGGTATACCAAATGCTTTGGAAGTGGTTTTCCAGATTTATAAAGACCAAGAGAATCCAATGGCAAAAGAAAATGAGATAGCAAGCAGTAATATGGCTCTGGTTGAGATTTGGAGGAGAATGTTAGATGTAATTTTCAACAACATATGGAAAAATTCTCTCTCAAATGACCTCCGATTGTGATTCAATATGATAACTTGATTTGTAAAAGTAAATAATGTTTTTAAAGTTTTATCTTTATTATTAAAATGTCCATCTTCAGTGAGGCCAGGGGGAGAATAAATAGGGTGTTTTTTGGGCAAGCGCGTTACCTTATTGCTGCATAATATAACATTTTAACATACCTACTCGTACATAGTGTAGGAGCGATGTGTCCTACACTATTTATGTTGAATGTTAAGCGCCTTATTCTTGGTCCAGCCCCGCTGTACACCCCGCCAAGGTCTTGGACGACGCACGATAGATGCAAAAGCGCGCAAACACGTGTGTTGGTTTGTTTGTTTGATCGAGCATATAGCTTATGATCTGACTTAAAATCTGGTATATAATTTTGCGGACGATGTCGCGGGTTAATTCTAGTATAGTATAAAGGTTTTGATGAGTGAGCTTGCGATTCTTAAAATATCTTGTATAAATGTCCGTATCTTTTGATTGCATTTACTTAGAGGCTTGCATTTTTTACACCTCCCAGGGAAGGTTCGTTCCAGTAGGTATTCGGTAAGTAGGTATAATTTAAATTTGGAACCTCTACCCATTCTTGATAAAAAAGGGTCTTTACTGACGGACAGACATACAAACCTATAAGGGTTCGGCTTTTCTTTTTAAGGTACGGAATCCTCAAATTCCTCATTCTGTACATACCTGAGTGCCCAGAATAAGGAATTTTAGTGAACGTTCAGGTGAACCTATGCTGAAACCCCAAAGTACACTAAGTTTTTATTATTTTAGGACATGCATTAGTAAAATAGAGAACGTAGAAACCACTGCAGTTAAGAAAACCCTTCACATCGAATAAGAAAAAAACATTTGTCGGAGAAAATTGAAAAAGAGGAAATCAAGATATTTTTGACGAAAAGTATACATACATTGATATATACTGTACCTACCATTGTCGACCTATCATTATCGGTATTTTTGTTTTGTAGAAAATCAGTCCTACGATTTCCAATGTCAATGTTGGCATTTGATAAGTTAGCTTCAATTTGGTATAAGTTAACTCATTTGAGGTAGAGAACCTTTAAAATTATTTAGCTGTATCTTATCTTATCTTGTTGTGGGGGCTGGCAAGCCAGCAACACTTCGACCAAGTGGGATCTTTTGTATTAGCCCCAATACTTTTTACTTTCTTCACCCATCAAATACATGGTCAATGAAGAAGGCAATAGGTACCATTGATGGGAAGAAACCTAAGATCTCCCGGTTTTGGGTATCCATCCCCGAGGAGGCTCATGCGTTTAGCCGCCAAGACATCACAGTCATAAAGGATATGTTCCATGGTCTCTTCAACCTCTCCGCATGCTCGGCAGCTGGGATCTAGGGTGAGCTTCGTTTTGTGCATCATCGTGCCTGTGGCGTAGTGCCCGGTGACGATGGCACGGGCCTTGCTCCTGCTGTTGTTCAGTATGAACTTTGAGACACGAGTCGTCACATTGCTGATAAATTTCTTAGAGTGTCCCGCCGGTGTGTTTTATCAGCCCAATCCTTAATAGCCATTCTTATGCTGCATGCCGGGATTCCCACACTTGGTTCTGGGCCAACCATCTTTCGTTCTGACCCAGCCCTCGCCAGCTCGTCAGCATTCTCATTACTTTGGACACACCGGTATGTCCCGGGACCCAAACTAATCTTACGGAAGGGTCTTCACTCCGTTTATTAGCTTGGAACTTACATAATAGGAGTTCAAGGCTTTGAGAGCTGCTTGGCTGTCACTGAGGATATATATAGTCTTGTTTTCTACCATTGCTATTTTAGTAGAGGATTCTCTTCATACATTTTGACTATAATTGTGCGCTTCGGGTTAAAAGCATCAAATTTCTACCATGAATAGGGTGTTCCTCGGTGATCATTTTCAGATGTGGAGGGAAGTCTGATTCGTCCCCTGTGCGCGGGGGGAGGGGGGTGAAGTACGTATCTGGATCATTGTTTTCATTATTATTTTACGGATCAGTTAATGCTACTAGGGCTTGTGTGGTATCGTTTTCGAGTAAAACAGATACAAGGAATTCATTTTTACTGCATAATAGGCATGTTTCCATACAATAAAATAATGTTTTTCACGAAAAAGTAAAAACCATTGCCTTGATTTTTTTTTAAAACATCTATATCTTTGGAAATCTTGATAAATATAAGAAAACAAAATTGACCAAATAAAGGTTATTTAGTCTAGTTTATAAAAACATATAGTTGTTGGACACTTATCATACAACAACTACAAGAAAAAAATTCATTTACGCGTCGAGGTAAAGCAGCATAATTCGTTTACTGCGGATTAGGAGTGATGGTTTGGATCTAAACATAGTTTGTAACTTTATAATTTCGATAGCAAACGATTATTTGTTGAAAATTAAATAAAAAAACAAATTAGGCATAGTCTTAATTGGATATAATATGGAGCGGAAACAATTTTAAAGGGATATAATTCGGAGCGCGCTCCATACAAACGAAGTCTGGTTATATTTCCAATATTATCCAATTAAAATCAATGAAATTTTACAGAAACAGTCTACAAACTAATATCTATGCTCGCTCTTGAAATACATACATACATAAATTCACGACCATAATCCCTTGCGGGGTGGAAGCTTTGCTACAACGACCAAATGTTAAGCGTGCAGTGCGTTGTAGCAAGGCTCACTTCGACCATATTGAAGGTTTCACGTTGAAGGTTTCACGATGAAATGACGTGTCAGGTGATGACATCTCTCGCCCACAAAACACTACAAAAAACTTTATCACTTAGTCGCCTCGTGCGACACCCACGTGAAGAAATTGGGTAGTCCATCCTAAGCCGGTACCGAACAGTTTCATAGACAGTCAATGAAGCTTTAACTATTGCGGTCATACATCAACACTACAAATCTTTCCATTAGGAATTGAGTCCTCACTTATTTCGTTTGAGTTCTTCAAAGGCCCTATTTACTTCAGGCTTAGGTAAAGATTTCCAAGTGTCCCAAGCCGTTCTTTTTCCCTTGCCTGAAAAGAACCACATACCGTATCACACCGGTTAAAGCGATAATTAGTTTTGCAGGCCAGTGTATTGGCCGATACCTGCATTGTGTCAAATTCATTGACACCACCGGTTCGTGAATACCCTACCTTGTTCTTTATCGGAAGCTTGAAACAAAACCGAAAGCAAACCCATAACTCAGAGAGAGCTAATTTACTGAAAAAAAAACCCTCAACTAGTAGGTTCTAGTACGATACATCAGTGTCTACGGTTGTGTATGATCACTCTTCTACGTCCTTTTTGCACTGAATCTTCCATGTTGAAAAAGTTACTAGTGTCAGCCTCCTCTCAGGCGAACATGGGGCCAAATGACTCAAATCTGAGCGGCAGAACAACGAATTTTACTCCCATTCGTTGCGTAGAGATTTCTTTTTCTGTTGCCTCTAGACTGGAAGAACTGGTTGTTGTGACAAGAATGAGAACAATTCGGTTCTATTTTCATTTACTCGAAGAAATAAAATTTCTCTCTTTCTTTACCTATAAATTTTTTTGGGCATGGCATCCGTAGGAGGTACAAGGAAAAGTGTGGCATCTATCTGCTCTCTCATGGCAATTTTGACGCGACAAATGGGAATAAAGATGTTTGTTCTGCCTCTGCCTCAGATTTGTGTCATTTTGCCCCATGATCACCCGAGGAGGCTGACACTCGTATATATTCTTACATTTTAATGGATGTTGCGTGCAATGGACTTAGAAGAATGATTCGCACCTCAGTGAAATAGCCACAGCTAGCTCTCTCTAAGTTGCTGCTTTTGGTTATAGTTAAAGCTTCCGCTAAATAGCTAGGTATTCATTTCATTTCATTAGGGATGGACGGACGAAGGATACAGTCGAATGGCACTCAATTTAGATTAGACTACTCTTCCCGAGGCAGAAACTACATCTGCAGTGTCAATAATATCGTGCTGCTTTACAAAAGATGTTGGTAGGTACTGGACGGTGCATTTACACCGCAGCTGCACTCCAAATGCTCTGCGCTATGATTTTGAGCCGGCAATAATTGTCCATTTTTCTATATTCTTAACAACTAAGTATTCAATGTTTTTTTTTTTAGGAGCGTAAGCTCCTCGCGCGCTCCATAAAAACTAAGTCTGATTATATAATCAGTACTAAAAAATTTAAGTCAATGAAATTTTTCAGAAACAATCTAGAAACTAATCACTATAATTGTATTGTACCCGATTTTCTTTAAAATTATACAGTTTCAATGCTAGGGTTAATTTAAGATTTGTATGGAAATCTTTGAGGCACTGTAACTTCGAAACTATACATTTTTACGAAAATCTGAGACAATACGAGCATAGATATTAGTCTGTAGACTGTTTCTGTAAAATTTCATTGAATTTAATTGGATAATATTGGAAATATAACCAGACATCGTTTGTATGGAGCGCGCTCCGAATTATATCCCTTTAAAATTGTTGCCGCTCCTTATTATATCCAATTAAGACTATGCCTAATTTGTTTTTCTATTTAATTTTCAACAAATAATCGTTTGCTATCGAAATTATAAAGTTACAAACTATGTTTACCTCCAAACCATCACTCGTAATCCGCAGTAAACGAATTATGCTGCTTTACCTCGACGCGTAAATGAATTTTTTTCTTGTAGTTGTTGTATGATAAGTGTCCAACAACTATATGTTTTTATAAACTAGACTAAATAACCTTTATTTGGCCAATTTTGTTTTCTTATATTTATCAAGATTTCCAAAGATATAGATGTTTTAAAAAAAAAATCAAGGCAATAGTTTTTACTTTTTCGTGAAAAAAAAATATTTTACTGTAAAGAAACATGCCTATTATGCAGTCAAAATGAATTCCTTGTATCTGTTTTACTCGAAAACGATACCACACAAGCCCTAGTAGCATTAACTGATCCGTAAAATAATAATGAAAACAATGATCCAGATACGTACTTCACCCCCCTCCCTCCGCGCACAGGGGACGAATCAGACTTCCCTCCACATCTGAAAATGATCACCGAGGAATACCCTATCCATGGTAGAAATTTGATGCTTTTAACCCGAAGCGCACAATTATCGCGGGAAATAGCTCTACTATTTAGTTGTATGGTTCCTATTCCTATCTTTGCCGTATTTGGTAGCGCAGAAATTCTTCCTGTAGGATGCGATAGTCTAGCTACCCATCAGCAAAAACTGCTTCAGAAACGGTTGCAGATCGATGTTAACGTCGAAAGTGAATTTAAATGGGGACGCCGGATTTACGCCCAGAGGATTGTACATCAAATTAGATTTAGTAAGAACTGATTAAATATTTATTCATAATTACCTACTCGCATATTTATTGTTTAGAACTGTTTTGTTTGTATCATCATCATCATCATCAGCCTATCATCGTCCACTGCTGAACATAGGCCTCTCCCAAGGCGCGCCACAAAACTCTATCCTCGGCCTTCCTCATCCAGTCGCTCTCCGCTACTTTTTGTATGTAATTGTTTTATTATCGAAGATAAAGACATTGTTTTTGTATGATTTCTTATTTCTTTCTTTTTTGTAGAAAGATCTCTAAGTATAAAAATCTTCCCAACCGATCCCGGGATCATTATGAAATTGCAAACTACTTAATATTTATTATATTCCGAAACCCGAAAACAGATAAAGCTACGAACTCTCTATATACATTTTCCTTTGCCATTTTAATAATTGGCATTAAATTCTATTATTTCCGTGTTTCATATTGTGTACACTGGTGGCATAAGTTTCTTTAAAATTCTGGCATTGACTTTTACGAATTTTGTTCAACCCTTTCCACGCAAAACAAATTGTTTATTTTCAATAATATCCATTAATATTTCCTCAAATCTTGAACAAAAATTTGTAGTTTACAATAAAAGTAATAGAGGTAGGTAGTAAAATCGATTTTATTCGCAGTTTGAATGCTGGCAAACATTATGTAAAGACGAAATTGTAATTTATGTTTTGAACATGTCCAAATATGGACTATTGGCAGTATCTACTGTAGTCTTTTTTTGTATATATTGGTGTGAATCTAAAGAAGGTAGCTATAAATGAGATAGTATCAAAGCACATATCATTAAAATATTACGTTATATTATTATACAATAACTTTTTTTTCTAGTTGAAAAACAAACGCGTTTTGATTCATTAAAATTTTGGTAAGTCACGTAGCTTTGTAACTGATTGGCAATTTATTGAGGCAGGGTAGGATATCAACCTAGTTAACAAAATATTGTATTATTCGTTACCACGAATATCCATCCATCACCAAAATCACCGTCGCCGGACTAAGTTTTGGATTCGTTTGGATACGGAAAAAACTATATTGAGGTATGAGGTATTGAGTCATGGTATAGTCTCATGAATCTGGACGAATAGACCACTCCTGCCACTCCAATTCACTCCATTTCTTTCCATGGACGTCATTGGAAGCGTCCATGGGCTACTTTTGCAGTGTGTGTTTTGCTGGTGTTTTGCTTTATGGGTAAAGGCTAGCTATAGCTACTTATAATTATTTTGAGTCACGTACGAGTGAATCTATGCTGAAACCCCAAAATAAAAAAAATGAGGATTGGGGCATGCAGGCAGGTATAAAGGGAAAAAGTGAGGAAGAGTGGGGACCCCCCCCCCCCCCCCTACCCCCAAATTCATGCCGCAGGATACTAAAGCTGAATCCTTTTTCTTCTCCGGTGTACCAGTTTATCTGAAGTCGGGTGCAGTTGGGATTTTTTTTGATATGGTATTTAATTAGAATAGAATAGAAATGTTTTTTTTTTAGTAAGTCAATAAAATCAGGGTCAGTTAGGAATGGGGATAGATGGCACTAACCCAATACGTGTTAATGAATTAACGCAAAACTAGAAAGTAGTTTGTTTAGAATTGAGAGCAGAATCGAATTATCATGGTTTCAACATAGGATTTTTTTTTCAAAATATTAAATAATTTGTTTGCAAAATTTAAAATTTTGAACCCGATGTCAACCCACCGCACGGGCACCTCACCCACACCCTGCTTACTACCAAAACCATTATAAAAATGTATCCATGAGTAAGTAAGCGCTTTTTTTCAGTGCTGATAAGATAACAAATAATTTTTGCCTCAAAACATAAAATACGAATAACTTTAAATTTTAACGACCAAAATAATTAAATTATTGTTTCAATCTAATTATTTTGTTATAAATCACTTGGGGTGTATGAGGTTTTGCGCTAATTCATTAACACGTTGTATATTTGCTGTTAATATTTTAGGACAGGAAATAGTAAAATAGAGATTGTAGCGACAGCTAAGGACCCTACAGCATCCCTTCTACGGATAGCTACCCCTCATCATGTGAAATTGACAAAAAATCATTTGTCGAAGAAAAAGAAAAGAAAAAAATCGAAAAAGAGGAAATCAAGAAATTTTCGACGCTTTCTGCGCCAGCATCGCCCCCGAACACGTTATCGTACGTCACTTCGGTATGTAACTAATAAAGATACATCTCACTTTTGGACAAAAATTTCTCCTCCATTTGATATTTTGTAGTTCTGGCTTAGAATGTTTAAAAAATTAAAGCTTTATGCAGTGTTTATGTGTGCGAACAGCTAGCCACTCTATTAACACTCACTCAATTCGATCCTGACAAATAAAATGCTAAATGTGAGCATTTGTTATAACCACATTCTAAACAGAATGTTGGTAGGTAGCGATAATTCTGACCACCCTGTAAGGGATTTGTGTATGTGTATGTGCGATATTCAATACATTTCTGTTTTTGGATACACACTGAAAGGTGTATGAAAACCACGGAGTGATGATTTTATCTCTTATAAGGACAGGTCGCCCTACTACTCTGTTGTTAAAGAAGACATTTCTATAGTAATAAATGTTTTGAAAATCACAGCAATATAATTCTATTCTATTTGTAGGGTTTATTAAATAAGTACACAATATGCAGAGCGCGCTCGTCCACACTCGACAACGTCTGATAGGCAACTGCCCCACTACGCGTTTGCACAGACACTACATCCCTTCTTTATTTTAATTTTAATTTAAAATATATTTTGTAACAGTACACTTAATATCAACACTATAAGTAATACAGGTACACATCAATAGAATTATTATTATAAAGTGAGTAGTACTTTTGCATATATTTTATTTTTTCTTATTATATTATTTTATATATTTCTATTTGAATCTACCACCGCTTCGGAAGGTGCTTCGCTATGGAGAAGAAACGGCGCAAGAAACTCCACTACGCACATTGCTATAACATAACAATAATAATGTGTTATGAATTATGATTGATAATCTTTGGTTATTAAAGGTGTTTCTTACTGCTTAATTTCATTTTATTAATAGTTAATAAAAGCTTTTCAATACTGAGACCAGTAGGCATTAACATTCAGCTTTAGCTTTCAACTCTAGACAATCCCTTTCCTTTTCATATTAAATATTTCCAGATTTTAACTACCATTTGTATTATTACAACATTTAGTTTTATTGCGTAAAATTGAAAGTCTAGTCTCACTTAATATGACGCACTATTTTTTTTTTCTTAATAACATTAAATTAATACATCGTAATTTATTTTTCCTCTTGACCTGTGAACTGTGATCGTTATTAAAGGAATGAGGGTTGGTTAAACCAATAGCAATAGGTATAAGATTGTCAAATCGCGATCAACTTCCATTCTAAGTACCTCTAGGTATTTTTAAAACATTGTTTGTGGTAGGATAGTACAGTTTCTTGGATTTAAGTTTACTTTTGTTAGGTACCTACCTACTTATATAAAATCCAAGTAGGTGTAAATACACCAAGAACAATGTAAAAAAAATATAAATTTTATTTAAGCTGGTTTTCTTAATCCAATGTATGATTGCGATTGTTACTATAAAAAGTATACTTTTGAACTACAAAAGTAATAGCGAGACTACTCGTAACTACTAATTAGGTATAAAGCCTCATAAAATTTTTACTTCTTGTAAACTCTTATAATATTCTGTGCTGTAGGTAATTGGATTTGATCACAAAACATTTTCATTATCACTGATACCCTGATTTACTATCTGGCTATTTAAACGTTTTTCCTTTGAACAATATTTATAGGTGGTGCTCTTAAATTGAAAAAAGTGTGGCCATTCCAAAAAAAATTGTTACTTAAACAATAATAAAAAGAAGTACCTATTCATTTCACAGCCCGATACTTTGATTATGTCTTACTATAATATCGTTATCCATGGCACTTAGCGTCGAAATCAATTTCAGTGTGATACGCTCCTTGTACCTGTGGCAACCTGTGGACAGATTTCGAGTAGTATATACAAAGATTTTAAAAAAAATCTTTGAGTATATATTATTATAGATAGCTATAATGCTTGCCTCATGTTTCAGGTTTCTGCAATGACCTTTATGCAATGATAAACAGAAGGTGGTCAGAAAATACCTAGTATAGGTAAAGGAATATTGCATAATATATTGTATGACTTGTGTGTTCAATTTCGTTGCAAATTTAGAATTAAGTGTTTAGTCTATGTTTTCATTGGCAGATGTTGGTGCCATCGTAGTGAAAATTGTTCAGTTTGTCGGTCTGATCATCTCCTATAAAAAGTGTCAGCATATTAAGAAGGTCCCTGTATATTATGTATAGATAATTATAAGATAACATATTGACATAATGTGTTTCAGGAATAATAAAACTACCATTTCGTTCGACACCTTAACACCATATAATGTAAGTTGAAGTTGATTATAAAAATATTAAGAGGATAGGCGGGGTACCGTTTTTTCCATACAAACGTATCCCCGGTTTCCTCCCTGGATAATGAAACAATTTTGCTGATTTCGTTGATTTTATGTAGATAAAATCGGTCCGAGCTGCAGTTGTCTCTTCCTCACTCTAGTCGCAGGGTTGTATGGGTGGGGTGGATTGGACAAATACGTAAACAGTCCGAAAATTGACCTATTCTCCAAATCATTTCAGCCCGCCTATGGCCGCAGACTTATAGCAGACTTGACTCCTCATAAAATAATATATCAATATAGGTAAACTAATTTGATCTTTACAGATAGCAGCACAGTTGAAAGAAATGGAGAAGCTCTTCCCATTAGAAAATATTACTCAAGAAATTATAGGTCGTACTGCAGAATATAATGATATAGTACTTCTTAAGGTAAAATATAATAACGAGACAAACGGAAGGCAAATCGAATCAAGGCATTTCCGAACAAGAGACGAAAACGTGTTCGAAGATGGTGCTCCTGACAGAAAGATTATATTCGTAGTCAACGGGTTAAGTGTGATGGGGATTCATAACCTACCTTGTTTAAAAAAACCACACGAATTGACGCAACTTCTTAATTCCTTTATTGAATATTCACACATATTTGATATCTTCGTTATACCGATGGCGAATCCCGACGGAATGGTTTCAATGGTTAGTTAAATACAAATAGTCACGAGTCACGTCATTTCAGTTGCACTTCTCAAAGCGGCTTCGCTTGCATCGAATACTAATATAATGTAAATGTTGGCGACCCGTTCGGTTCTTCATCAAAATATAGCATATGCTCACGACTATATTCCCCGAGGGGGTAGTCAGAGATATTCTGAAACTTCAGAACATCCACGTTTCACTAGTAGTACCGAAAATCTGTCCAGTGTGAAGGGGAGTGAGCTTCATCAAAATATGAAGATGTTTTAAGGGGTTTCCCTGACCGAACAACCTTGACTGTCTCAGAGCCACCTCAACTCTGCTAAACTACGTCATTTTAGTAGGTATTCCTATTTTTGACTAGCTTGTCCTTCATTTTGTCACAATGGAGCCTTCTAATCCAAGGAAATCACATTCTAAAATAATAAGAATTTGCCCCAAATTTAACAATTATCTAATTAACTCATTAAATATTGGTCTTAAAAAAATTTGCTAAGTAGCACTTTTAGATCTTACTATTGTCTACACAATGATGTGTGTCTCAAGTAAATGTGACTTCAACTTAAAAAGTAGATAGATGCACATAAAACAGATTTTTTCAAATATTTAGGCTTTCCTTTGAACATAGGTTTCATATCTATTTTATAGAAAAATAAGAAATATGATCTATAGCAAATAAAGCCGAGATGTTGAAGAATATTGCTACACTTTCCAATTATTTGTATGTCTTTCAAATAACGAGAAGATAGCTTCTAAAAACCAGTAAAATATGGCCTGAGCTAGCGTTTACCTAAGGGGAGCCTCTTAAGGGTATAGTATCATCAATTCATCATCCAGGATGTCTAGTCCAAATTAAGTGAAACGATTTGGTTAAAGTTCAGACGTATAATGCTTGTTCTTAGTACAATGACTTATATATAGCTTAACAATAAGTGTGTGTGGGGCTAAGCACACACACACTACACCGTGCCGGGTCCGAGCCGAGCGCCGGCCGCAGGCAACCGACCCGGGCCGGCCCGGCTCCGGCTCGGTTGCCGCTCGGTATAGCGTGAGTGGGTCCATACAACATATTTTGTGTAATATTAGTTGACCGCGCTACGGCCGACGCTCGGCTCGGACTCGGCTTTGACCCGGCACTTAAAGTGCAGGTCAACCAATAAACGTTTATGTTTTAGAACTCTAGGATATGGAATAAGAACATGTCACCACAAAAAGATTGCCCAGGAGTAGCATTGGACCGTAACTTCGACGTAGCATGGAACGGGAGCCAGAAGGGTAGTTCCTGTAGCCAACAGTATCCCGGCCAGTTCCCGTTCTCCGAGCCAGAGACGCAAGCTATTCGCGACGTCTTCCACCGATACGGCCACAAGATTGTTGGCTACTTTCATATCCATGCTGGCACATTTACTGGAGACGTTTTTAGGGTAGGTTTACTTGAAAGTGTCACTCGAGTCCCAGCTTGAATTTGTTTTTCATGTATGTTTTTCTCTATCCGCCCTTGTTTATGAGGATTATGAGTTTTATCAAGAACATAACGGCTGTTCCATACTAAATAACTGGCCAAGTGCGTGTCGGACCACGCGCAGGGTAGGGTTTCCTTAGTTGCCCGTCACAATGTAATATGGACTTAGAAGAAGACTTTTTGTTTTATACTACTACGGTTTAACGGCTAATAAAGTCTAAAAAGTATATTTTATAAGTTAGTTAGTAAAGCCTACTTAGCGGTGATAGCTTTTCTTTTGAATTCGCTATAATATGCTATTGCCGTAATTTTTTTACATCTCCAACTACAACCGTTTAGCTGGGAGAGGGGGGGACACTTGACTCTACCGAAAATTTTCGCTTTAAACCTTAATATTTCGCTAACGAATCCCTAAATCAAAAAAATGGTTGTCATAAACCCACAATATTTTTAAAAGACCTATCCAACGATACCCCACAACATGGGATAGACGAGAAAAAAAAATGTCATCCCCAGTTCACGTGTAGGGCAGGTACCCTAAAATTTTTTTTTCATGGTTTTATTTTACCACAGTACAACTTTCAAGAATTTATTTTACTATCACCTATGTGCCATTCGCATTTTACGCCAATACAACTTTCAAGAATTTATTTTACTATCACACTATACACGATGAATTAAATTATCTGTGTATAGTAATTAATGTCCAGTATTTCCTAAATGTTTAAAAGAATGTTTATCCTCAATTCTGTTACATTTGAACAAGGTACATAATAACAATGTAAAAAGGGGCAAAACATTTTTAAATGGCGTATTCAGTGTCTTATTTTGGAACAGCCTCGATCCATTCGAGTAGGTACATAATTTGACAGCATTCTGATTTCGTATACCTCGAACAACTATTCCTATTCTGTGCTCGAGCTAGAAGTTTTCAACCGATCGCTTACCTTTTGTTTGATTGCGATTGTGACAATAATATACAGGGAGGAAAAGTATCATTAACCTTTAAACCATATACACTACCCATCAAACTGAACAACTTTTACTATGGGAGCAAACCAATCGGAGCAAAAAATATCTGCTGTTGCATATATTTGAGTCGAGGAGGCGTTGCAGTTTAGTATGGAACAGTAGATTTCTTTTTCGCTACAATTGGTTTGCTCCTAGATTGATGGGTAGAGTATGTAGTTTAAAGGTTAATGGTACTTTTCCTTACACCCTGTATACAGGGTGTTGGGTAAACAGCTGCATCACTTTAAGGGGTGATTGTATCCATGATACTGAACAACTTTCCCTAAGAAACCTATAGGGAATTAGCAAAAAAATGTTTGGACTTTCCATACTAAATGCAATCTCAGCTGATTTTTTTTATCGAATTTTTCTTTGCTCCTTTAGGAAAGCTGTCCAGCATCATGAGTACAATACCCCCTAAAGTAATGCTACTGTTTACCCTAACAACCTGTAGTAAACTTGTGCAACTTTTACTCATCAAGAGACACACTCTTGTCGGAAAGAAGATTGGTTTGGCAAATACTCCACGAATTTGCCAATCCAGTCTTCTTTTTGCTAGTGCCTTAAGGGGCGTCCGCCCGGTTTTGAGTAACTTTGTAACCATTTTATACATTAACTATGGCACTTTTTAAGCAGAAAGCAAAACTGAAAAATCTACAGGATATGAGAAGTGATGTGGTTTTTCTCGAAATCTATTTTAATTAATAAAACTGAAGAAAAACGAATCCAAAGTCACTTCTTTTTTTCCAGTTGTAACCGTTTTACTCTTACATTGTTGATCAGAAGAATATGAAAATTTACAACATTCTTCACAATACAATATAGAATGATGTGGTTTTCTTATTTTTTGAAAATTCATAAAAAATCATACAGGTTTTCAAAGAAAACGGAAAATTCCGACCAGCGCCACGCAATTGAAGCGGGATGGCTAATTGAAAAAGTTTGCTTGTAAGAAAGAGAGCCTTGCAAATGGGAGGAGTGGCCTTAAGTTCATGATACCGTATCGTATTATTTCCCATTGTTGGCCAAAGGCCTCACTCAGTTCTCTCCAATGCGTCCCGGTTTTGCGCTTCGTTTGGCCAGTTCTTCAAGAAGCCATCGATTTCGTCCCGCCACTTTCTTCTAGGTCTGCCTCGATGCCGATTTTGTACATACATACTCACGTAAAAAAAATGTGCAAACAGGGTGATGCAGTTCTTTATCCAAAAGGCTACACAGAAGTGCAATCAGATGATGACAAATACATAGATTTGAGGGGAGACATAGATGAAGCAATGAGGAATGCAAGTTTCCACTCTCTGTCAGTAGCTGTGCAACCCTTACATGACTGGTATGGACCCGTCACAGGCACGAGTGTGGATTATGCTTCTACGGTAACTTGTATTATATTTAATGCAGGTAGTATTCTTTGGTGTAGTGCTCCTGGTTGAGTTGTGGTCTTAATATTGAATGTATCAGAACCGTTGTTTGTATTCATCTTTAATAGTTTCATTGCAATATACAGCGTGAAATCGATATCATTGGCATCCTTTTATACTAAGAGTCTACCCATCAAACTAAACAACTTTTACTATGGGAGCAAAGCGATCGGAGCAGAAAAAAAAACGGCTGTTGCATACATTTGAGTCGAGTAGGCATTGCAGTTTAGTATGGGACAGCTGATTTTTTAGTTGTTCCGATCGGTTTGCTCCCATGCCTTAGTAAAAGTTGTTCAGTTTGATGGGTAGGCTCTTAGTTTAAAAGGATGCTAATAATATCAATTTCACCCTGTAGATGCTCCTCGAATGCATTGCGAAAATTAACGAAGGCAATAAGTAAATAAGACAGACTACTTATTGGAGTGGCGTAGCGTGGATTTCTGTGGCCCGGGGAACAAAACGATTTTGCCGCCCGCTTATCTTTATAAGAAGACCTACACAAAAAATCTATCATGGTGATTTTGACAGATCGTTTTAGAGCGATTATTTTACTTTCTGAAAATGTTTGAGCCGTAAACCCTTTAATTTTAAGTTAAATGTTAATTAATCTTGTATATTTTTAGTGCATTACATTACATACAGCTTTGAAGGCTCAAACAGCTTTAAAAAGTGAAATGAAATCTCGAAAACCGCCTTTCAAAATCACCAAGCTATCGTGGAAGCACTTTACCTTCACACGAAATATTTTAACACAACTATTCGGGTTGTGGTCAAACATCTTTTGGTTTATCCATGCAAAAACAGAAACTTAGAGGAGCGAAGCGAGCTCTTCTCTTCTCCTCAATACAAATAAGTTGGAGCCAGAGCTTTTTTACGTACAAAACATGTGCAAAGTAACCTAAGTAAAAGCTATGGATCGAGCGAAGCAAGCTCGAAATTTTAAGCACCACGTCTTAGCTGTGGTCAGAACTCTTTAGGATTTTGTGTAGGCACAGTAATTGAAACCGAAATTTTGAGCAAGCAAAATGAGCTTGATTTTTTTCTGCTCTACGAATTGGTTAATCAGACCTCAATCTCCATTTTTCCAGAATTGGCCGCCCCTATAGTGCCGCTTGGACACATTTGCCCCCCCAGTCCTACTGACTACTGACTTATTGTGTATCGTGTAATCAGACATTTAAACAGACTGGACGTATATTTTTAAACTACTTTTAAATTACAGGTATATGGTATACCGTTCTCGATGGAGCTCGCCATGCAAATTTATGATAACTCCGATGCAAGCTTTGATGAAACGGATATAGCATTAACTGATGTGTGGCAACCAATCATAGATGTAATTATGAATAAGATTTACGAGGATCTCGGGTTTAAAGGTGAAGTTTAAATATCGTTAAAATAAAATAAATTCATATTATCTTCTATGAGTTTTTAATGATTTTCCAACCTTATAATTATATAATTTTGTCACATGTGATTATTAAACCCATTATCGACACTTAAATATTGTATAATCATTATTAATATTGTTAACAGCGCATCTAATACCGCGAATTTTCTTTACCAATCATCACAAAAATCTTTAATTGACTTTGAAAAAGTTCTTTTACAGACTAGCGACACTTTGCGGTCGCAGAGGGTAGTCTTAGTCGTTATGGAGATATTTTAAGGAAAAGCTGCACTTTGGGATGGAAGCAAGCCGCTTTGCACAGTGATAGTAGGGACCAAAATAAGCGATTTGACCCGCAGCAGCGCAACTTTCATCCCTTAGGATAATAGATGGCGCCACTTCATTAAAAAAACTTTGAAAAATTCTACAGGTCGAATGCTTTCACCGATTTCTATTATTAATATGTCAATCGAAAGAACATTTATTAATTTATGGTAAAAAAATAAAAAGTAAAAATATCGATAATGGCTGCAAAAAGCCATGCATTTTTGTAAAAAAAATTATGTTATTTTTCAGTTTTTTTTTTATAACATTAAAAAAATGTATGAATCGGGTATATTTTTAATTATTCACATTGTTATTAAATCAATAACAAGTTTAATAAAAAAACTGCATGTCAATATCTTTAATAGTTAGGAAAATATTTAAGATTACATAAGCAGGTAAGGCGCGCCCCAGTCTTAGTAATTATGCAAAAATTACTCAATTTGGTACTGGAAGCAAGCCGCTTTGCACAGTGATAGAAGGGACTAAAATAAGCAATTTTACCCGCAGCAGCGAAACATTAATCGTTTAGGATAACAGATGGCGCCACATATTTCAACAAACTTCAAAAAATTATAGAAACTAAATGGCTACACCGATTTTAATTATTTAGGTGTCAAACGGTTCGACTTTAAATTAAAAAAAATAATAATAATCAATTATTTGTAGAAATAGAAAGTGCAAAAATAATAAAATATATAAAAAAAATAAAAAATGTCATGTTTTCACTAAACTACGCTGAACAATGTATGAAGTGTGTTTTTTTCTTTGTCTAAAATTAAACAGATCTATTTCGAATCCAAAAGTGAAAAATGCATCGAAATCGGTTTAGTAGTTATGTAGATATTTCTAATTTCTGCCGATAAACGTCCACTGCTAGACGTAGGACCCCTCAAGGATCGCCAAAACAACTGGTTCTGCACTACTCTCATCCAACAGGTACCCCACTATCATCACCGGATCGTCGGTTCACCTAGTGGAGCCTACCCACCACGGTACGTTTTCCTGTACGCGACCTCGCGGTCGCCGGTCGAGAACTTTTCTGCCCCATCAGCATCGGCCAGCTGTTCTGCGAGCAATATGCCCAGCCCATTGCCACTTTAGTTAGCAATTCTTCGGGTTGTGTCGAATACATTTCTGATTTGATTTAGAAAGGGAAACTCCGAGCTTAGCCCTCTAGCCCATTGCACTTTGGTTGACTTGCAGCCTTCAAACTATGCCTTCATTTAGTATTATAATAATAATATTAGTATAGCCAGCTTTTGCAGAATATTTTACACTGCAAGGTGCAAGGTTGGTCGACGTGTCGGCAACTACAGCGTATTGTGTCCGTCGCAGCCTCATTTATAAGTACATTGGTCGGAGAATGTTTTCAATTTAATAGTTCCCATCCCATGCCTATCTTTTTATGATGATGTAACAAGACCTCCTAAGGTAAGATGGACTCCACAATGGTCAAAAGTTGCAATTTGTCAGAATTATCTCTCTTCGACTAATACGCTTGTAAATCAGGCTGCGCACAATGCACTGACCATTGTATATTTTAACTACTATGAAGTCCATCCACCTTAGGAGCTCTTGTTGCATCCCTAAAAAGATGGGCATGGGATGGGAACTACTAAACAGAAAATATTCTTCAACCAATTCGCTTAGAAATCAGGCTGTGACGGACACAATGCGCTGTGGTTGCCGACACGTCGACCTAGCTTGCCCCTGTCCTCTGCAGTGTAATAAAAATTCTGCAAGGGCGGCTGTGAAAATCATACGTAAGTAAATAGATATGATTTGAAATGATATACAAATATAATAAAATAAATTATGCTATTACATGGTCGCTCACTAAATTAAAGCCAAGTAAAAATGTTGTAAGTCACCCAAAGGCAATGGAGATGGCTATATAGATTGTCCCTGCGAGATAGATTAAGAAATGAAGAGGTCCGTCCGCAAGAGAACCAGGGTAGCCGACAGCCCGACACAACCCGGAGAATTTCTAACTAAAGTAGGAATGGGCTTAGCACATTGCTCAACGTACGGATGGGCGATGGGGCTGAAGAGTTCTCGAGTGGCGACCGCGCAGTCGCGTACCGGAAAGCGTATCGTGGGTAGTCCACAAGGTGGACCGACGATCCGGTGAAGGTAGCGGGCACTCGTTGGATGAAGATAGTACAGGGCCGGTCCTGTTGTGGCGATCCTTGATTTGTGGACTTTTATCAGCAGAAATTAGAAATATTTACAAAACTACTAAACCGATTTCGATGCAGTTTTCATCTTTGGATTCGAAATAAATCTGTCTTAAATAAAAATACACACTTCATACATTGTTCAACGTAGTTTAGTGAAAACATGACATTTTTAAATTTTTTGTATATATTTTATTATTTTTGCACTTGCAATTTCTACAAACAATTGACTATTTATTTTTTTTAAATTGAAACATAAAAGGACGAACCGTTTGACACCTAAATAATTAAAATCGGTGTAGCCGTTAAGTTTCTATAATTTTTTGGAAGTTTGTTAAAATGTGTGGCGCCATCTGTGATCCTAAACGATTAATGTTCCGCTGCTGCGGGTAAAATTGCTTATTTTAGTCCCTTCTATCACTGTGCAAAGCGGCTTGCTTCCAGTACCAAAATGAGTAATTTTTGCATAATTACTAAGACTGGGGCGCGCCTTACCTGCTTATGTAATCTTAAATATTTTCCTAACTATTAAAGATATTGACATGCAGTTTTTTTATTAAACTTGTTATTGATTTATTAACAATGTGTATAATTAAAAATATACCCAATTCATACATTTTTTAAATGTTATTAAGAAAAAACGGAAAACTAACTTTAAAAAATTTACAAAAATGCATGGCTTTTTGCAGCCATTATAGATATTTTTATTTTTTATTTTTTTTTATCATAAACTAATAAATATTCTTTCGATTGACACATTAATAATAGAAATCGGTGAAGCCTTGTAGAATTTTTCAAAGTTTTTTTTAATGAAGTGGCGCCATCTATTATCCTAAGGGATGAAAATTGCGCTGCTGCGGGTCAAATCGTTTATTTTGGTCCCTACTATCACTGTGCAAAGCGGCTTGCTTCCATCTAAAAGTGCAGCTTTGATTTCATAATTATTATGACTATTACAAGCTATTGAAATTGTCAAATAAATATACCCATACAAATGAGTAATAATTGATAGTAACACTTTCTCCAGTGTTTACAACGGACATGTGTCATCGATACCTATATATGATAAGCAAAACATACCGAAACGTTTGCCGTACATTGCTCGGTTACTTCAAAAAATATTTACCACCAGCGTATGAAGTGATCTTTTTATACAGTTTATCCGTCTGTACTGCGTCTGTAGTACTGATATGACTGTTGTCGCTTCAGAATCCAACGTATTGATCCGATGTTGATTTTACAGGGTGAAATTGATATCATTAACATACCTACTTTTAAACTAAGATTCTACCCATCAAACTGAACAACTTTTACTATGGGAGTAGGGTTGCCAGGTCTTAAAACCGAATAGCCGGACACACCAGCCAGTTTAGCCGGACATTTGGGTGAAAAAGCCGGACATCCTTAAATAATGTGGATTTATTGTCTTGGTATTAATAGGATAAAAAAAAAAATAAGCAAATCTAGACATTTTTTATCATTTACCGTAAAACTTTTTAAATTCTAATGAAATTACAATAAAAATTTAATTAATTTGTCTTCTTTAATCATTCATGCCTACTTATATTGAAAAGACATCATTCATCAATGTATGGGCCGTCAGGCCAATTTGTGATATGCATGTGATAGCTTTTATATACGCATTTTAATATAGACAAATATAATAAAAATACAAACCAATTGCTATAATAGCTACAAATAAAGTCGTTTCGTGTTACAAAATATTTAAAGTAATATGATGACAGCTCGAAGTAATTACAAATAGCGCAGTTAGCAATATAAAAAAGCGATCTTTACTGTAGTCATCAAGGAGGTAATCCTCAAGGAGGTGAAACTACACATTACTTCCTTTATGGATAGCGCACTCTGAATCACCTCTGAATTTTGCTCTGAAATGGCTCTGAATCAAAGAGTACTTTCTCTGAATTATCCAGTGGAATTATCTGATGTTTTTGTTCGATTCGGCTGCGCTTTAGTTTTTCTGTGTTTTTCTGCTTTATACCTACTTATTAATGAAAGTGTTATACAGTCGTAGGAAGATAGCATTTGTGTTATTATTGTAGCAGTGTTAGTGGTAAAAGGACTGTGGGGTGTTGTGCATACTGAAGGTAGTCTGGTACATGGGTTGGGCAGGACACCAGACAAATATTGAGCCTCTTGCTGCATATATCTAGATGATAAATAATTGTTAAAGAAGATGTGGAAAATGAATAATAATTATGTTTTTTAATAAAAACTGTTTTATTTCACCATTTACCTATACTAAAGGCTCCCCCACATAGTTGCGATTTTATCGAGCAATAATATCCCGGCGACTTTGTGACCGCGTCGCATGTCCTACCACACAGGTGCGATTTTGCGATCAGCGTCACGCGTCCGCCCCACCAATGAGAATGAATAAGTATAGTCTGAGATAGACATACTTTTGGTAACTGTCGCTAGAAAGGCTTTCCTAAAAAGAAAGAGTTCCCTCATATGGAGACATTCCTGGCTTTAGGACCAGATCTTGGTTTAAATGTTAGTTTTGCTATTAAACCCAATCGTGTTCAAAAAAGTAGAAGCTAATGCTGTACTGAAAATAAAAATTGTTAAATCGCAGCGATATTATCGCTCGATGAAATCGCACCTGTGTGAGGGGCCTTAATAGAGAATTAGAGAAATAAAACCTAAAAAAAAATTATGTCAATGTCAAGTGGTCAATGTCAAAATATGTCAATCAATTTATTGTCAAGGCCTTCTTTTTTCAAAAAGTTTGTGACTACTTGTTCTGTGTTTTTTTCGCCATTTTTTCACATTTCGTAACTAAAATATCCAAATTCAATTCAAGATATCTTGTTTGTACCATAAAATATAACGTTGAAATAATTAGTTTTAGTAATATGAGTATGCGAACTATTATTCCCATATTTTTATAACGCTGTAGAAAAAGTTAGTAGTACAAAAATGGCCCGAGTTGGTGGTTGTCTTTTGAAATAGAGGACAAAATGAAACAAAACTTTCTTTACTAAATAAACTTTAAATTTAAAGTAGGTAGGTAACTGCTTAAAAAGCGCAGTTTCCTTCAAAATAGAGTATACTGGGCAAATGTAGAAAGCCTAACAAAAGCCGGACATGCCGGACATCGTCTAATTTGGCCGGACACATCCAAAAAGCCTGACCCTGTCCGGCTTTATCCGGACGCCTGGCAACGCTATATGGGAGCAAACCGATCGGAGCAAAAAAAACAGTTGTTGTATACATTTGAGTCGAGTCACGGAATTGCAGTTTAGTATAATGGAACCGCTGATTTCTTTTTTGCTCCAATCGGTTTGCTCCCATAGTCAAAGTTGTTCAGTTTGATGGGTAGACTGTTTAGAAGGATGCTAATGATATCAATTTCACTCTGTATACCAGCAGTGTATATCGATATTATATTTAAGAACACAGAGGTTGTAAAGTATGTCAGGTACATTTTGTTCAACTGGTTGTGAATACAAAAATAGATAGGTATAATAAGAACGAAGAAAGTGAATGTTTCGTTTTAGTTTCGAATTCCCATTCGTCATGGCTATTGTTTTGAACCATCCTGGAGAATTTAGGGCATCGTTAATGGGCGATGAATATATGCGAAGATAATTCGAAGAGAAGAATAGGTAGGTACTGTTCAACAAGGGCGGATCCAGGATTTCATATTGGGAGGGGGGGGGGGGGCCCTCGGCTGACTCAGGCCACGTATTAAGATATAAAAAAATACATACATAGAAAATTAAAACATTAAACAATAGAGAATATTGAAAAAGCGTCCTGTCAAGAAATCGCTCTGATTTCCGAAGATTCCCGAGTGAATTTTTTACCTGGCGTCAGTGGCGTAGCGTGGGTTTCCGCTGCCCGGGGCACATACCTATTTTGCCGCCCTCTTATCTTTATAACAGTCTTCTTATAAAAAGGACAGAAAAAATAAAGGAGCGAGCGAAGCGAGACGAAATTTTTTAGCACAACTATTCGGGTAGTGGTCAATCTTTTGGTTTTAAGTGTAAAAATAGAAACGCGGAGCGAGCGAAGCGAGCTCGACTTTTCTCCTAAAAATAGTTAGAGCCAGAGCTTTTTATGAACAAAACATGTGCAAAGTAGCCTAAGTAAAAGCTGTGGATAGAGCGAAGCAAACTCGAAATTTTTAGGACCACGTCTTAGCTTTGGTCAGAATGTTTTAGGATTATACACATAATCCTAAAGATTTCTTACTACAGCCTTGTTTATTGTACCTACACAGGTACAATAATTAAAACAGAAACATAGAGCGAGCGAAGCGAGCTCGACTTTGCTCCGCTCTACATTCGTAGAGCTGGTTAGGCAGAGCTCAATCAATCTATGCCCTAGTAAAGAGTAGAGGTACGGGCCATGGCCCCCTGCCCCCCCCCCCCCCCCCCCCCCCCCTGGATCCGCCCTTGTGTCTTTGCTATTTTCTTACACTGAAGTGTTATATGTTTAAAGGACAAAATAAAATAACTTACGGCCCCAATGAACAAAGGAGACGCTGAGAGGAGGGGATGAGAGGAGAGGATGAGAGGTAAAGGATAACAAATATTTAGGTAATGTCTCGCGTCGCGGTGGTTCCTCGAAAATAAACTTGTTCAAAACTCTGGATACCTTGAAAGTCGAGAACAATTATTGTCATAGAAATTCCGAGTTTTGAACACACTCTAATTGCATCCGAGATTTTAAAATCTCGGGTATCACCATAACATAAGCCTGTGACACGAACATAAGGTTAATTCTGCACTGGAGCACTTGTAGCGGTATAGTGTCGTCGAGTGTAACCCGGCCTATAGCTGTTGTTATTGTCAGATGACAATGCGCAGCAGGCCCGTTAGGATCATGCGTGGGCGCTGTCACCGCTATAATTTGTTCCATATAAGAAGTCACACGAATAAAGCAATTTTAATCCTTATGTATTCAGAGTAAGAGTTCTGTTGGATGGCTTGTTTACTTCTATTGAAGTGCTTGCTACTTGCCTTCATCGTGTCACTCCGGTTCATTAAACTCTACCATTGTGCTTTGATTATTTTTAAAGTAGAATACTTTTGAGATCAATAAATAACGCTTACTCTGGCACGTAGTTTGTTATGATCCAACAACATTATTATGGGTTATTAGGATGTTAGGGCAAACAGTTGCATTTAATGGATGATGCTAAACAACTTTCCCAAAGGAACATACTAACGGGATATTCTAAAAAAATTAAACATTTTTCAATCGTTCAAAGTTGATTGCAACCCAAAATTATTTTGCTTATTTCCTATAGGTTCCTTTTATTTGGGAAAGTTGTTTAGTATCATGGGTATAAGCCACTGTTTACCCAATAGCCTGTATTGTAATGATAACATACATCTATGATCAAATTGAACATAGACAAACGAATTATAAATTTTGCATTTGGTTTATCTGTTGTTTCATCATTATCGTCGGGTCATCAACTAGATGATTCTTTGCCAGCCATTTTTATGATGAACTAATTGGGAGTTTTTACAAAAAACTGCTTAGTTATGGATATTCAACTTTTTCGCTTTCACTTTTCAAAGAATGTGGTGTTATGGTGTACGACAAGGCGACGTTTTATGGCCATCTGTTATTTGGTTCTAGGCATTTTTCTTGGCATAGGAGTGTGGGCAGCCGAAACGAAAAGCTTCATTAAAAATTAACTATTTTCCTTTCCTTCTTTCATTGCTAAAGTTGGGCGTCTGTACCAATGTTGGCCATAGTAATACAACACGGCAACACTGAGTGTTATGGGCATCTTTATACATGGATCGATGAGGGGTGGTTATTTGATAATCTGTTTACTTTCCTTTTTCTTCTTTTTAATAGTTTACATTGTTATATAAATAATGAATGTTGTTGTAAAGATAAACTTGTCCTCTTGATCCAAAATTATAATATCTGTTCTTCATTTTTATTATTTAAGGTTAAAATCTAATTAGTTGGCGAAACTTAACAAACGCATTTGGTATCTATTACTAAGTACAATTGCGTGATAATGTCCCGCCGCCCGATCATATGATTCCGAGGTCAATGTCCGCCCACGCCCCCCCCCCCCCCCTGCGCACTGTGTACGATAAGTACGATAATAATAATTTTGTTATTCATCAATACCAATAAACATTGATACTGCAATCTGTTGTCATAAACAAGTGCCCTGGTTCAGTTTCGCCAACTAAGTTTAAATAACCCTATATAGCATTATTCTGTTTTTTTAAAGTATAGCTAAATCCTAAGTAAACATATTTAATTTACAGTTTTCACAAGTTCATCAACGTTATAATAAATATTTTTTTAAGAAAATCATTCCAGCATTGTATGTACTGCAAGCCGTTCTTGTTATTGTCGTAATTATAAATGCAATCTGTGCATTTTGTAGACGCATTTGATATGGTGATATTACTAATTACTTCGTAGCACCATAGAACAGTGTTTTTCAAACTATAGTCAGCGAACCCCCGTGGGGGTCGCATAGCAGTTCAAGGGGGTCGTGACTGCTTTCATCTTAGGTACATCAGTTAGTAGCAGTGAACAAAATATGAGGTCGCTTCGCATGCTCCTGGTTTTTAATCCAGCTGTTGTTTACAACCGAGATAGTTTTTCATAATAGAAGCTAGAAGCAAGTGAAGAAAGTCTAAATTTTTAGCACTGTGAGCTGAAGCCTGAATTTCAGTTCATGCCTGCATATGAGTTCTGGCCAGAAGATCTGGCTCATTGATAAAAAATTTAGAGCTCACTTCGCTAGCTCCTGTTTTCCATTTAAGCTATTATTGTGTATGCATACTTTTGCAAAAAACATGAGTTCTGACTATAGTTGAGTCGTAGTAGTATTGCAAAATTTCGATCTCGCTTCGCTCTCTATAAAACTTTGAACCTATTTGAATTAAGCTCTCATCCGTAAACAGTGACAGTTTTGAAAATAATCAATTCGCAGTCCTGAGGATTTAGGCCTCGTACATACCAATTCATTAAGACAAAATTCGAAGAGTTGCGTTAGGGGGTCGAGTCTGTTTTTTGGAGTCTTGAGGGAATCACATTTCAAATAAGTTTAAAAAACACTGGCTTAGACCAATTTAAAGCGTAATAAAACTCCACAAACGAATTGTTACGCTAATTTAGACATTAGTGTTAATAATTAGGAAAAAGCAGTAAAATCATAGTATTAATATGGCTCTCACATAGAAAGATTTTTTTCTCAACATTATACCTGCATAACACTTTTACCATAAAGTAATGGAAAATTTGTGGCTTTTACTCTGACATACTGACCTCTACAACGTAATATAGACATCATAACTTCTTTGAAGCTTTTTAAAGTAAAATTGTCCTTGTAAGGATGAATACCGTTAAAGTTGAGATTTAGTGGAGCCGGCGGCGTACGCGCAGCCAACGTTTCTCCAGTGTGCTGCGGCATACAAAGCCGCTTACACGCTTCAACAGCAAATACCACATTCAAAGTCCCGCGACCAAGCTATTATCGCTCTTAAACCCTAGGCACAAGTGTTCTTTCAGGTGTCTATATAGTGTCGTTCAAAATACCCGTGCGCATACGTAACTTAAAAAGTTTATCGTTATTAATTATTGTTTTAAGATTAGTAGGTAATTAAGTTTTAGTGGTGTTTTTTAATTAATCGGTGAAGGTTTACGTAAATTTTAGTCATGGCGTGTTGGTTGTGGATACTGTTTGGTGAGTAGAATATTAAATAATTATTATTTAGTAAATTAAGCAATTTTTTTAGGAAAAATTTCGTCATGTATTTTGCGTTAGGTGTTTAATGTTAGTTGCCACAATGAGTTAACAGGAAATAATTGCTAGCGCGCTCCACATGAAATAAGTTTTTATATAATTTTTGGATATACAGGGTGTAACAAAACACCCTAGTAATACTTAAAGGGGTGCTTCAGACCATCAATCTGAACAACTTTCACTATGGAGCCAACGTCGAGAAAAAATAAAAAAAATTCTGCTGTCTCATACATTTTAGTCGAGTTGGTACTGCAGTTTTGTATGGGACAACTGATTTTTTTTTATTTTTTCTCGATGTTGGCTCCGTAGTGAAAGTTGCTCAGTTTGATGGTCTGAAGCACCCCCTTAAGTATTACTAGGGTGTTTTGTTACATCTACACTAATATTATAAAGAGGAAAGATTTGTACCTATTTTTGTATGTTTGTATGTTTGTAATGAATAGGCTCAAAAAGAACTGGGCCGATTTAAAAAATTCTTTCACCATTAGAAAGCTGCATTCACCCTGAGTAACATAGGCTATATTTATTGCTAGAAAAGATTAGACGTCCACCCGTGCGAAGCCGGGACGGGCCGCTAGTCCTGTATAAAGTTAATGGATTTTTTTAGACACGACCTAGGTATTATAGGTTTATCTGTGCTTGTATGTTTGTAAGACTTCCATTAAAAATATAAAGTTTCAATGCTAACGATTTGTAAGTATGGAAATCTTTGAGCAGCTGTAACTTTGGTTGAACTTACTCCTCTTTACGAAAGTCTGACAAACTTTATGCACAGAGATCAGATTTTAGATCGTGTTCAAAAAGTTAATTCACAGAAAAAAGATTACTTGAGTCAAAATGATTTGGTCAAGATATTTTCGAATTTCGATATAAGGAAACTCGAAAATGTCCTCGTTTGTAATATAAAATGTTTCGTATTATTTTGGGCCAAGAACTTGTATCAAAATTCAAATGATTTTTTTTTTAACCAACTTCAGAAATGTAGGTACTCAAACTTAAAAACCAAAAGCCCCCTTCAAAGTCCATATATTGTGAAGGGTCCTCGGTGATGGATATCCAAAACCGGGAGATCTTAGGCTTCTTCCCCTCAATGGTATTGCCTCCTTCATTGACCATGTATTTGAAGGGTGAAGAAAGTAAAAAGTATTGGGGCTAACACAAAAGATCCTACTTGGCCAGCTTATTGTATTATAATGTTAGCAAATCCGCCATAATAGCATAATATTCTGTGACATATTTTATTTAACCGTCTAGCTATTATAGTTCAAAAAATACAGCCTTTTTTTATAGACAGGTGGGACAGACAGACGGACGGACTGCGTAGGCTTATGAATAGGGTTCCGTTTGGTCTTTGGGTACAGAACCCTAAAAATATACCATCTCAAAGAATTACCTGACTATGAACCATCGTGCAGAGCCGGCTAAGCACGAGTTGTATTGCCAACAAATCCAATGCGATAATTTCACACAACTTTTTTAACCGTCACACAAAATCCATTATAAATTATGCATACTTAAAATTTAATAGCGAATACAAATTGGAACGAAAAAACAAGTTAAACCTAAAAGGTTTATTATAGGTACTATTAAGTAGGGATTCAATCTAATATGCCAAAAGAACGACTACTATACATACATATACTAATAAAATTGTTGGCGTAGATGTACCTGTACCTACATCGAAGATATTTGCAAAAAATATTCAATGGGGACATTTATTAGGACACGTAGCTTGTTTATTGGTTGTGCACGCATCACTTAAAAACCACTGACCCGTTTTAGGAGGGTTTTCGCAATAGCACAGGACTTAGGATTAACATTTAGGCTTTATATTTCATCGCAATCCGTTCATTCGATCAATAGTTACTTGTATTTCTAATTTGATCTGCGCGGGCGCAGTTTACGGCCTGAATACGATCATCTATTCTGTTGTTTGGTAATCGAAAAATAAGACATTTAGGTACAATAAGAAATTACATTCCAGTTTCCAGTATTATCAAAATTTAATTTATAAAAGCACGCATTTAAATAAAATGTGTCGTTGATCGTTGTCCAAGTGTGTCCCAACTTCCCAAAGTCCTTACTTCCAAGTCTGTAGGCCTACCATGAGTTTACACTGTAGTAAACTATAGTACAACTACAGTAGTAAACTACAGTTTTTGTATTGAATTTCGTACAGCGCTAACTACTAGGTAGTTACGTTGAGAACTAATTCTGTCATACAAAGTTGACGCAACAACTACAGTGAAAACTCATGGTAGGCCTACTGGGTAGGTCTAGTCAGAGGTACCACCCGTAGGTCCCACCCCAACTTCACTGTCTAAGCTTAGGATCCCACCAACTTGTGAGCTTGTCACACAGTATTTATTGTGGGGACTGAGAGAGACATTTCCTGGGTCGGTAAACCCTTCGTGGTCCCTCCAATAGTCCGCAGTAATAAGCAGTAGCTGCCCCCTAAGCAATGCTGTAATTGTAAATTCAAAAAATAAAAAACCGGTCAAGTGCGAGTCGAGCTACTCGCGCACCGAGGGTTCCGTACCACACCGTCACACAACAATTACCTAAATTTTTTTTTTCTCTGGGACCTTTAGCACGAGATCGACTCACATTTGACCGGTTTTTATTATTTGTCGTTATACTGTAGAGTTTGCTCTATAACCACACTACGTCAACTCAATTACAATAAAGTTCGGACCGAAACGGTCCCGAAATATCGAAAATCTAAAGTTCGGGTACATGGCCAGGCTAAAGTTGCGGCATCAATGCGTCATCACCTTTTTTTTAACCTGTTTTGTCCCACTGTTGGGCAAAGGTCTCCCCCAAAACCCTGCCACATCTCTCTGTTCGGTCACACATTGCAGTAGGAATCATTATTAATTTACCAAAAATATTTGGCCTTGATTTATGAACATTCCCATTCCCATTCCCACAGGGCTAAAAATACATATGAAAGGCATATGTATTTTTAGCCCTGTGGGAATGGTGGTTTAATAATCCTCCTTCTGGCGAAGTCGGATAAAAATAAAATACAATTTTATAGTAATTTTTTGTAAGGAATGAATGCTTTTGTTTTTATATCCTACCTATTTTTATTATTAGGATTTTTTAAATATTTCCCATCAAATATTTAATGATTTTCTTGTTTTATAATAATGCTTAGTACATTTCCTATCTTTAGGTGACAATTTGGCCAGACGCAAGTTCAGCCTAAGTTTCAAATAATTTTGTGCATGCTCTTTTCCAGAGTAACATACTTACTACATTTTATAATATCACTCCGTAAACTGTTTAAGTACTTAAGTATCTAACATAATTCTAATCATTATTTGATTTTATACACATTTCTTGACTTCCACGAGCTCATATCTAATTTCTGATCAAAGCGATGTCTCTTTGAGTTTAATTTTCCTTCTTTACTTCGTCTGTGGTGCTCATTTCAATCGAATACATCACGGTTTTAGGGTTCAGCTATACAAGGTGTTATAAAAGTAAAAATAAACATTTAATTTCTAAAGAGGGTTATTTAGAGTCTAAACTTTAGTTAGACCATGAAACTGAACAACTTTCACTATGGGACCATAATTGAAATCGCGAAAAAAAATCTGCTTTCCCATACATTTAGATCGAGTAAAATAGTTTAGTGGTTTTGTTAAATGTTTATTTGTATTTTTGTAGCACCTTGTATTTATTGTTCTATAACTTATACGATTGTTTATTCTAGTGTTTTTACTATTTTATTCTTTGAATAAGTAATTAATCTTTATATTGTAATGTAAGCTAAAAAAGTCATGAATAAAGTATTATCTATCTATCTATGTTGTGCCGTCTCAAACCAAATTAAAGATATTAAGTATACTTAATCATCAATTTCTTTGAAGTCCCATTCGATACTAACATTTTTCAATTTTTAATTTGGCTCTGTGAAGTACAACATTATTGTATAATATGTACTAACAAAATTTATCTTTGCTGTGTATTAGATAAATATGTGTTCAAAGATTGGTAATTTTTTATTGCTCATTCGTTTGTCGACCTTATGACCAGGAAATAAGGCCGAGATTCAGAGCGGTCTTTCTTAGCGTGACCTTAGTCTGTAGGGTAAAAATGTATGGATTTTGACATACAGGAGTTCGAACTCAAACTTAAAAATTTCCTCTGTATCCCAGCCTATGTGTTTTCTTAAAAGACGGAACCCAGAATCAACAACCAAACTAACACTTTACCAACTTTTATTAAATTAAAATGTTAGGGGATTCAGGCGTCGATCAAAGGGCGGCTCTAATGACATCAATTGGTTTGAAATTGGTCCACGCAGAAGCCAGATTGGTTCGCTTCAATTACTTGAAGCCGTAGAAACACGATAAATGTCGCTACAAATTAAAGAATCGCTCTACACAAATAGTACAAGAGTGACTTGGCCACGGAAATTAATAGCCTGAAGCCCAATAGTAATAAAACAGTAGTGACAAAATAAAAACAAGTAAGTTAATAGCCTAAGGGCTCCCACACATAACTGCAAAGTCGCATCGCATCGCAAATATCTGCCAGCGCTCGATGACTTATTACGATGACATATGTATCATTAATGCACGCAGCGCACCACAGATATTTGCGATGCGATGCGACGTCGCAGTTATGTGTGGGCACGCTAAGTACGATCGCACTGCTGGGTAAGGGCTCCCACACGGAACTGCGAATTCGCATCGCATCGCAGATATCTGCAAGTGCTTGATGACTTATTTATTACGGTATGATTTTCCATCGTAGCGCTCGCAGAGCGATTCGAATTCGCAGTTATGTGTGGCCCCAAAGGCCGCTTCTGACGAATAAGGATGGGAGAGAGTGGGGCATACTCCACCAATCGGGCCCAGTGCGGACTGGTGGAGTCAATACAGGGTGTAACAAAACACCCACACTTAAGGGGGTGCTTCAGACCATCAATCTGAACAACTTTCACTATGGAGCTTCTATGGAACTTTCACTATAGAGTTTCTGGCCGCATCTTCTCTCAACGGAACACCTTCCGACGCAGTGGTAGAGTCAAAAAATGACGTCAAAAAGCTATCTATATGATATTATTTTGAATAAAAATTTTTTGAATTTTGAATTTTTTGAATTGAATTTTGGAGCCAAAACGTCGAGAAAAAATAAAAAAAATCTGCCATCCCATACATTTGAGTCGAGACGGTACTGCAGTTTTTTATGAAAGAGCTGATTTTTTTTTCGAGATTTCTATGTTGGCTCCATAGTGAAAGTTGTTCAGTTTGATGGTCTCAAGCACCCCCTTAAGTATTACTAGGGTGTTTTGTTACTCCCTGTATAGAGTTTAACTTGCTGTTAGAATGTTCAATCCATCTTAATCTAATCTTAGGTGATCATTGCCGATACCACTCTATGCTAAAACGAGCGCTTCAAACAACATATAAAGAGCATAGTTTTTAGCCGGTTCTACGTCCAACTGCAGAGCAAAGGCACAGTATAAGAAAGAGTATAAAGTACTACATACAGTACGGACACTCCCTGCCCTCTCCCCACTTTCTGGAGACCTCTTCCCACTTTCTGAGGACACATTAGGGGAGCCGAGTAAGAAGCACATACAGGAAGCGAAGGCGTGCAAGCGGGACGAGACCTTTGCCACAGATCCGGCACTCGCGTCATCTTGTGTCGCGAGTGCCGGACCTGTGGCAAAGGTCTCTTCTTTCCTCTTCCAACAAAGTCTATGCAATGAAAACTCAGGCCAACCTTCCGGGAAGGCATCCAAGTTGGCTCTCCATCTTCTCTTGGATCTACCTGGACGTTGGTATCAGTTTTGTGGAACCTATTTTGTAGCTATCTTGCTTTGTAGATTTGGTCTTACGCTACATCAATTTTGGTAACAGATTCATGAATTTCATGATTTTCTTAGGCGACTATTTTGACAACAATACTACATTCCACCACTCGTTGAAAAATCTTGATACTGTAGTTATGTCTGATGTTCAATCAAAGTAGGGGTCATGTCTTAGCGCCATATGCACCCCTTATAAGAAAGATATTCTGAGACAAAATGCAGTTGTTAAATGAACTCAAACCTGAAAATCTTTTCACCAGAACCGATTACAATGATAAGTGAAAAAGATTTAATATCAATCATTTGTGAGTATGTATTATATTTCACATACAAATTTCAATGATTTGCACACTATCGTATCGAAGGTTCAATCTTGTTATATGTACCTAACTTTGAATATTTAACTTACTTAGTATAATAACTAACTATCAAAATACTGCCATTAGAGCGCCTAGTTTTTAATGGTAAGTTTCGACAATTGCTGAAAATGACATAATACGTAAACTAACCCTTTCGAAGTCCGGAAGCTTTGTTACAGCTACCAACAGCTATCTTTTGTAGTGTGTAGAGTTGTACCAAGAATCACCCAAGAGATATAATGGTCGTACAATGAGGATACTCCGTTAGAAATACATATAACTAGGTATCAATTTCATCCACGAAGTAAGATTATCATAAAGGAATAATATTCCATAGTCATAATAATAAATGATTGCATATTATTTAAAAACTATGGAGTATTATTCTATTTTTAGTGGCGCAAAGTGAAAATTTATCTTAGAAATTTCTTAGGTGCTTACAAATGCAATGCCTTTAAAAAATATAAACTTTTAACTCTGTGTTTAGTGTGTTCCTAATTCAGCAAGACATTTTCCACACAGGTATATTTAAATATACAAAAACATTTACAACATGTTTCTTTAATCTGCCTAACTGCTCGAAATTTCATATAAGACTTTGCATCTTTACAGGTATTTTAGGAACGACATGGAATGTGAAATGCGATGATGAGACTAAATATGACAAGTATGTAATTTATAACTATAGGATATCACTATTTCTTTTTAATAAACACTCTAGAACCATGGAAATCTAATTATGAAAACATTACACCTTGATTCCAGCTACACCCTCATACGCATATTCCCTACAAATAACGTCAATTTAGAAGATCTTAAAAAGTTCAATGACCCTGAGAACCAGGTGGAAGTTTTGAAGCAAACCCGTGGGTACAACAGCAGTCTCGATGTATTGGTGCCGCCTGATCGACTGGAGTTTGTCGAGGACTTCGCCAAGTCCAAGGATATGTTGCTAGAAATGAAACAGAAGAATTATGGCAGGTGAGTGTTATGAAAGACGTAGCGAGGTAGGGTATCGCGCTTCCATTTCTCATGTTGTCTGCTCGGAAAATTCGTCTTTAGAACAGACTCAATAGGAAATTATTTTTGCGAATTTACCTTTGTTTCTTTGGAAAATTGTTCAGTGTCATGAATATAATCACCTCCTAAAGTAATGCAACTGTCTACCTGTAACATTAAATTACAAATTAACTTTTTAAATGTTTGTTTTTAGCGTAGGGGGTTTTTTAAATTTGTAATTTAGTATAATTTTGTAATTTTTAAAGTTTCTATAAAACTGCTAAACTGATATTCATGAAACAAAGCTAAGAACACTCCCGCAAAAATTAGCTTTCAATAGAGAGTTAATTTAATAAAAAAAACCGCATCGAAATCGGTCCACCCGTTTGGGCGCTACGATGCCACAGACAGACAGAGCGACAGACAGCAGACAGGCCGACATAGACGTCAAACTTATAATACCCCTCTTTTTTTGCTTCGGGGTGTACTCTTAAATATTCTGTGGTCGGGGGTTAAACGCTCTGTATAGTCGAAATATGTAAATCATCATTATCATAATTTCTGTTATCCTGCATCAGGGACATTATGTTATACCTATGTATTATTTATTAATATTATTTTCTTTTTTTATGTATTTTTTTTTGTATTTTTTATTTACTACTTGTTTTATTACTATTTATTTATTTATTTTATCCTAGCCGACAGGTACCTACTGTGTCGCAGTATTATTTTGTTTCACAGCATTTATTGTGCGGATAGAAAGGAAACATATCCTCAGCACTCCGCAGTAGTGGGTGTTGGGCTAATTTGATCTTGGAATTGTATTTAAAACATATTTCTGATTTTACTAGAGTTGATAGTCACGAATATCAGGTTGGCACTATAATTTTTTTTCAGAACCTTTGAGGCTCAAGATCGAATCCCCAGACGGAGAGTTTTGCATGGGAATCCAGCATTCCAATACAGTTCATTCTCAGCGGTAAGTAAACAAAATAATCAAATCAAACGTTCAAAAATTCGAAGTCTATAGAAGATTTCTAAATATTGTTCTTAGTGATAGGCCGTATTGTCATCGATGAAACTTGGCACAAAGTTTATCCAAATACCTTCATAACAGGCATGGATTCCACCGTGATATTTCTGACATCAATCAGTATTCGCGGCGGAATCGCGGAGATAAAGTTCAGTAAAAATAGCTTGTGTAATATGGCTCTAAAGGCAACTTATTGTGTTTAGATCCAAGGCTTCGTGGAATCAACTGCGAAGAGACATCCAGAGTTTGTGACGCTTCAGCCCGTCGGCAAGAGTTACGAGGGACGCCCGTTAACACTCGTCAAGATATCTTCCGACCAACATGCTCAGAACCCCATCATTTTCATTGACGCTGGTAAATAACTCAAATTATAAACCAATAAACAGAAAACAAGGGACTTACGAGTAGGTAGGTAGAGCCTTTTTCTTACGCTTTCAGCGGGCAAGCTAGTTTTAAACTAACATTTTCTTAAAATAATAATTGTGCCTACATTTGATGCGTTGACGCTACTTTAGAAAAGTTGGGCTACAGAATCATAGAAGTAGATTGAATTTATCAAAGCAAGCTGAGTGCTGAGCGTACCTATAACTTCTGGAACGGGACGGAGATAAGACAAAAATGTATGAAAAATCGGGCCTTTGTTTGACTTAGTTGCAAGATTTTATACCTACGAGTAAACACGGAAAATAAATAATGTTCTGTGGGTGTAGGTATGCAATTTCAACTAAGTTAAACAAAAATATCGTATACGCAGAAAGGGTTGGCCAACAACAAAGATTTTTGAAGAGTCACGTTGCATGTTCTGACTCGAGCACTCGTCTTGTGTGGTTTTGGCGCTTCGCGTTTTTGCCTACCACGAGGCTCCGCAATCCGCAATCTCTTCTTGTTCTTGACCAAAAACAATCCCTGAGATTGGGATAGATTCTCCCATAAACTACTTGACACTGGCGGAAATGTATGCAGTGCTAACGCACAAGCAAGAGTCCACAATTATAAATAAACCTAAAAAAAATCTCGCTTCTAGCTGTGTAATTAGCAGTGATCGGTATAGATAGATTCGATTAGGGTTACGGCGTAAATAAATATGTGTGATGAATATTAATATTTGTATTCGATTCATGGGTGTTTGTGTCTATACATATAAAGGGGGTGCACCCCGTATAATATACAACGCATAAAATTTTACGCTCTGTATAGATACAAACACCCACGAATCGAATACAATTATTTACGCCTTTATCCTAATCAAATCTACCTATTCCGATCACTGGAAATTAACGTACACTTATAGCTTGCCTTATCTCGTTTTCGCAATATTCTATTATGTTTTTATGTACACAATAGATGTATTTAATTATAATTACCCTTTATGTTAATAACAAACACCCCTCTTTTTGCGTTGGGTGTTAAAAAGACCGTTAGACCATGGCACATGGCCAAGTAGTCAGAGTTGCACTAAATTCAACCAAAACGAACTTCCGTTCTAGGTTCAACATGTAGGTATAATCAATTTCACATAGGAAGATGCGTGAAACAAATAATATTCGTACTTAGTTTCTTAATATAAGAGTCCTGTCGGAACTCATCCTATGTGAAATGCGGTATAGTACCTAATTAAAGTAGAAAAAATTTTATTAACACAATCTAGAAACCAATGTCTATATCGGTCGGTAGCTACCTTTTCAGAAGATCAAAGATGACCAAACAAATTTTAAATTAATCCTAGCATTGAAGCCCATTGACAAGGTACCGACATAGATATTGGTTTCTGGACCTTTGTTAACAATATTTTTTGTACTTTAATTACTAAATGTCTAAACTAGGACGGAACTTCGTTAGTATGCAGAGCTCGAGCGCCCTGGAGAGTATATTCTCTTAAATTCTTAAATGTAGGTATAATAGTTTATAAACTGTGTGCCACAGGTGTTCACGCGCGCGAATGGGTAGCGCCAGCCATGGCGGTTTACCTCATCGACAGGCTAACCAACGATGTTGAGGCCAGAAAGAGAGAGCTGGCCGGTGTGGACTGGTACATCCTCCCCCTCGTCAATCCTGATGGATATGAATATACAAGGAATGGTAGAAGAGTAAGTTAGCTAATATTAATGTCTGCTATGATCACTGTTATAATAACATTTAAAGCAAGAGCAAAGTATGGAAATGTAATATTTAATGATAGAATTCCATTTACTTGAAGTCTATGCATCTAACTCTACAATTCTCCATATGTTTTCTGTTTAGATCGACAAAAAATAATAAAAAAACCGGCTAAGTACGAGTCGGTCTCGCGCACCGAGGATTCCGTACCAATATAACAACAACTTTTCTCCTGGATCCTAAGCGCGAGCCCGGTACTCACTTGGCCGGCCGGATCGATTGCATGCCGGAACGCGAAAAGTAGCGGGGAGCGACTGGATGAGGCCGAGGACAGAGTTTTGTGGCGCGCCTTGGGAGAGGCCTATGTTCAGCAGTGGACGATGATAGGCTGATGATGGTGATGATGATGCCGGAACGCGGATCCGCGTGACGAAAACAATTGATTTCTATTGTGTCTGAAATTTCCGGCATACGAGAGGTTAAGAGGATCCCCATAGGTAAACGCAGGGCCTGGCCATATGTTTCTGGTTTTTAGAAGCTATCTTCTCGTTATTTGAAAGATATACAAATTAACTGGTACCATTAGGGTACGGAATGCTAAAAATTAAGTGATTTTGGAGGCTATCATTTATTTTTTCTATTTAACAGCAACGAATGTGGAGAAAGACGCGATCAGTGACCGCCGACGGGTGCTTTGGGGTCGACGGGAACCGCAACTACGGGTTCAAATGGGCTGTCAGTGGCGTCTCGAACGACCCTTGCAATGCTGAGACTTACGCCGGACCACGACCGTTCTCAGAGCCCGAGACCAAGGCTGTGAGAAACATCATGATGAGCTACCAAAACAGAGTGAAGCTATACGTCTCTTTACATGCTTACGGACAATATTTGGTATATCCTTGGGGTTACTCGGGCGATTATCTACCTAAGACGTGGAAGAAGCTAGATGCTTTAGCAAGGAAAGTCTCTTTAGCTGTGTCCAGTGCTGGTGGGAAGCCGTTTCACGTGATGAGTGCTGGCCAGTGGTACCCAGCAGCTGGAGCCAGCGATGACTACGCTTTCGGCGCTGTTGGTGTCCCATACTCTTATACTATGGAACTAACAGATGATCATGAATTCATTTTTCCTGAGAGGTTGTTGAAGGAAGTTTTACCGCAGTTCTATGAAGGCTTCAAGGTTTTTGCTGCGCATATTAAACGGGAATTTTCGAATAGGGATCGGGCTGCAAGAACAGCTGGGCTAGATGATTAGTTCTAATTTTTAAGAATTAAATTAAAATATTAAAAAATATATATGCGTTTCGTTTGCTTCCACACTGTTCAAGTTATGCATAGAATAGCATAGCATATGCTCACGACTATATTCCCCGAAGGGGTAGTCAAAGATATTCTTCAAACATCAGGTTTCACTAAGAAGTACCGAAAATTAGTCCAGTTTGACGGGTTGTGAGCCGTAGCAAGTTATGCATAGATTTCCATAATTTAATACTTTCAGTGTTATTTGAAACATGAAGTTGGTTTCTGAATAATATAAATAGGTACCTATAATAAAAAAGGGTTAAGTTTACTAATATTTTTTTGCTCCTATATTTTAAATAATCCAGGTTCAATAGTACCAGATTTATAAGTTCCCCGATGTACCTGCGCAGTGCGAAATTATATTGGATGTGCCACCTTCAATCCCTTACCATGATAGGCTAATAGTTTTCGCGCCCTCTTCTCTGCTATCCGACGTTGCACCCTTTGATTACCTACTAAAAGACTTCGGGTTTTGTCGTCGGACTCTGCACAAACGAAGATTGACGAGGGTACTTATTTTCCTGGTCGCACTGTAAGTAAGTAATTTTTTTTAAAATTGATGTTGACTGCCCCAGAAAAATAGTTCTTCTACTGAATACCGTACAGTTGAGATTTAGTGGACGCGGCGCACGCTCACGCAGCCGAAGTTTCACCACGCCAACCACAGAACACTATGACCCAACAGCAAAGAAAATATACAAGCGAAATACTACGCGAAAAGGAGCGACACTCATGCATGTGTGCTCGAAAAAGCGCTCGCGGCTATGTGTGCGGGTCAGGGCGAACGCGGGGTGCTGCGCGGTATGCGAGCGGGTGGGAGTGCAGTCTTGGACTTTTGAATTCCTAGGCTGCCCTCGTTCGCTTGACTCGGCGGGAATCGCGACTTTATACGTCACGTGCAGAAATATGTCGTACTTTATTTACCTCCTTTAAAAAAGTTAATTCAATAGGTATCGAATTGGTATTTTAATTTTGATGATTAATAATGCTCCCTACATTTTCTTGTTATTACCTACTCAGGTTTATATTTAGGAACCCGTGAACCCGTGAACCTTGATTTAAAAAAATATTCGACCTAGGTACTTGATTTATTGCTAACTACCTACCTATACCTACGCAATGGGGATCGAGCATCATGGTGTGAAATTGACACAACAATGAGAATATAATTTAATCTACGTAAATCAAGCTTAACTTTTATTATTTCCTCGCACCAGGGTACATTATCAATTCGTTTTCCGTAAGTATCAATCTTACTGCATACGTACGCCGCCTCAAGGTCACTGACACGCGGACTCATACGTACGACGAGTGTCAGGCCTGTGCCAACAGTGTGCTGCGGCATACGACATGCTAGTTTTGAACTTTTGAAGCCAGAACATAACAGAATATTCGTAGGAATACGTGTTCTGCCAGGTGACTACATACTTACGTTTAAAATACCCGCACGCGTATTTCAAAGCTTATCGATTATTTATCATTGTTTTATGATCAGTAGGCAGTTAAGGCAATCAATAGGTAATTAAAATTAATGACGTTTCTAGTGATGGTTTTTAATTAATGGCCAAAGTTTAACGTAAAGGGCATGTCGCGTTGGTTGTTGATAGTGTTAGGTGAGCAAAAAATTTTCATAAGATACAATGCAAAGACTAATCAATCAATTATTCTAAATTGAAAAAAAAAACATAAAAATAAAAAATAGCAAATAGTAACTTCAATTATGCAATTCATCTTCATTTTTTTTCATTCATTTATTTATTTTATAGCTAGTTTATTATTTGGTATAAATGCACTCCAAATAAATTCTTCGAAGCTTTTCAAAGAAAAATCGTCCTTATTCTTATGAATAGGTATTCAGTCAGACAGTTAGATTTAGTAGAGCGTCAAACATTTATCAATAAAATTCTGGTTCAAGCTCTCTATATAGTGATGGTTTTCCTAACAATGTGAACTTTCTGAAATAAGATCAACAGCATACTTACCTTAACTCACTTTCATACTACAATAATTATCGAACTAACACATCATCATTTTCCTAGCTGCTGTCCCGCTGGGTAGCAGGGTCTACTTTCCTAGTCTGTTTCTTCCACTTCGCTCTATCCTGAACATCATCGACGGAGAGCTCGCAGCTGTCCATTTCTTTCTTTACAACATCAGACCATCTGAGTTTTGGCCTGCCTACGCCACGTTGACCTGGTAGGGTTAAGTCCATTGCTTTGTTGCCTATATAATCAGGTGGTCTTCTTTTTACATGACCAAACCATCTCATTCGATTTTCTTGAATCTTATCAGCTACGTCACGGACTCCGAGACTACCTCGCACGAACTCGTTGCGTATTTTGTCGTATCTCGTAACCCCGCACATCCAGCGTAACATAATATCTAATTATCTATATAATTATCGAACTAACACAAATGTGAGATTCGTGCGTCAATCAAAGGTCAGCCAAATCAATTTGAAATGAGGATCAGTAAAAAAGCATACGCTCACGACTATATTCCCCGAGGGGGTAGTCAGAGATATTCTGAAACTTCAGAACATCCACGTTTCACTAGTAGTACTGAAACTCTGTCCAGTGTGACGGGCCCGTCGCCACTTGTAATGGACAGTAGGTACAATAGGTACATGCCTCAAAATTGAAGCATGCAGGTTTCCTCACGATGTTTTCCTTCACTGAAAAGCCAGTGGTGTTAAAAATTCCGAAAAACTTATTGGTACGAGTCTGTCTGGACGGGGATCGAACCATAGCCAATCAACGTTCAATCATCGTTCGTAAAAAAACAACTTCATTATAACTATTCTTCATGTTATTCTTTAGATTTCTAATAACTCCCAATAAACGTAAGCTTTTTTAATTATGGAAACATTCTTTGATTGCTGGAAACCATACAATAGCGGCACAAACATACCTTAAAACATCAATGACAAAACCGGGATTCGAACCTGGGTCTGGGACCCTAGTTTGGCAGTCCATCGTGGTAACCATTATACCAACCGGGTCGCCAAACTGCATGACATTTCATTTGCATCTTTACATGTATTTTAGGAACAGCATGGAGCGTGAAATGCCATGATGAGAATAAATATGATAAGTATGTAATGTAACTTATATACAGGGTGTACAATAAAATGGGACAGCTACTTAAAGGGGTGCTTCAGACCATCAAACTGAACAACTTTCTCTATGGGACCAATATCGAAATCGCGAAAAAAAAATCTGCTGTCCCATACATTTCAGTCGAGTTATGTTTGCAGTTTTGTATGGGAGAGCGGATTTTTTTTCGCGATTTCGATATTGATTCCATATAGAAAGTTGTTCAGTTTGATGGTCTGAAGCACCCCTTTGAGTAGCTGTTCCATTTTATTGTACACCCTGTATATTAATTATTTTGATTACCTACATGGTTTGCTTTGTAATAAAAGAAAGAAGCTCACTTTGGAAATATTTGAAAACAATATTCGATCTTGCTTCCAGCTACACCCTCATACGTATATTCCCCACAAATAACGTCAATTTAAAAGCTCTCAAAAAGTTCAATGACCATGAGGACCAGGTGGAAGTTCTGAAACAAACCCGTGGGTACAACAGCAGTCTCGATGTATTGGTGCCGCCTGAACGACTGGAGTTCGTCGAGGACTTCGCCAAGTCCAAGGATATGTTGCTAGAAATGAAACAGAAGAATTATGGCAGGTGGGTGTTATGAAAGAAACAATGGAATTGCCACTTAAAACCTAACATTATCAGCATAAAGTGTTGGCATCCATCATCAGGGGAGGGGTTCTGTGTATTAAAAGTATTATAAATAATTGTTATTTTGGCCAGTCATAACCTATTAAGATTCTTCGTCGTCCAAACGTCCAAACGTCCAAACAAACAAACAAACCAACAAACAAACAAACAAATAAACAAACAAACAAACAGACAGACAAAAAATCCAAAAATTGGTGATTTGGAATCAGGGACAGGTAAAAACCATGTTGTAATTTTTTTTTTGTAAATATCTTCATAAGAAATACGTTGTTATCTGTTTCACAGCGCAAGGGAAATGAGGCATTTGGACCTAGTAATTGGTGGATGTTGGAGTTGATTTGACTTTGTGAATCTATTAATTTTATATTCTGGTTTTACTGTGATTGATTCGTCATGAATTTTGGGATTGAAATTTTAATATTTGTTTTAGAGCATTAGAGTCTCTGGATCGAATCCTCAGAAAGAGAGTTTTGTGTGTGAATCCAGCATTTCAATACTGTTCATTCTCAGCGGTAAGTAAATAATCATATCAACCGTTCAAAACATTCGAAGTCTAATTATGATCAGACCATCAACTGAACAACGTTCTCTATGGGACCAGAAATAATCTTCTGTACATCTATTTGGGTCGAGTACGATTGCAGTTTTGAAACAGCTGATATTTTTTTCGCGATTTCGACGTTGGGCTTGGGAAAGTTGTTCAGTTTGATGGTCTAATCATCTATTTAAAAATAAGGACCCTAAATGAACCTTGTTCCGACAATTTACGAACACAACAAAAAGAATTAGCCAAATAATATGTGCAGCCGTTCTGAAGAGGTGCGCTCACATATACATTCGGCAATAGATTTTTATTTACTTACGAGCTTTTACTTATATACCAGATTTTAAGTCAGATGATAAGCTATCAAACAAAAAAAGTTTCATCAAAATCGGTTCAGTAGTTTTTGCGTGATACTCGAACAAACAAACACCCAAACAAACAAACAAATAAACAAACAAACAAACAGACAGACAAAAAATCCAAAAATTGGTGATTTGGAATCAGGGACAGGTAAAAACCATGTCGTAATTTTTTTTTTTGTAAATATCTTCAATGTACAGACACACTTCTTTTACAGTTTTATAATAGTTTAGATATAGTTTTACTAGAGTTAACCCGCGACTTCGTCCGCACAAATTATATACCAGATTTTAAGTCAAATCATAAGATAACAAATAAAAAAAGTTTCATCAAAAGCGGTTCAGTAGTTTATGCGTGATGCTCGTTCAAACAAAAAAACACACAAACAAACAAACAAACAGACAGACAAAAAATCCAAAAATTTGTGATTTGGAATCCAGGACACCTAAAAAGTTTTTATTTAAGTCAAAAAAGTTACGATGTGGTTTTTACTAAAAACCAACCTAACCAAAACTAACTTTTTTTATGTTAATATCTTTAATGTACAGACACACTTATGTTACAGTTAGATTAGATTTATATACATTTAAAGAAACTACATGTATAACTACAGGATCAATGTAGGTACACTGATGGAACAAAAACCGTACAGGTACAGGGGTACAAGCATTCACTCTGGGATAGTTTGCAACTGTTTGCAACTGTCTGTCTTTCAAACAGAGACGTACTCGCAGGAGTATTTATACTTATATTAAGGTAAACAACCAAACTGTATATTATAGGATCGGTGTTTTAAGGGGATGAGGAGACCCAAACTGAACAACTTTCTTCCACATCGAAATCGAAAAAACTACGAGAGTTTATCTCGGGGTTTCTTCGATATCGATTTTACCTACTTTAAAGCCATTTTACCTACTTACAAAATTTTACAGTCAACTTATCGTCTTTAGATCCAAGCATTCATTGAATCAGTTGCGAAAAAATATCCAGAGCTTGTGACGCTTCAGCCTGTCGGCGAGAGTTACGAGGGACGTCAGTTGACGCTTGTCAAGATATCTTCCAACCCACATGCGCATAACCCCATCATTTTCATTGACGCAGGTAATGAAGCCTGTACAAACAGATGTACACACGGCGACAGATCAACCTACCCATAGTTGAACTCTATGTTCATGGACATAAGGTCGAACTATGGGTAGGTTGATCTGTCGCCGTGTGTACATAAAATAAGAGACTTTAAGCCTTTTTCCATGCAGCGCTTTAAGAGCCTATGTCGAAAAATAATTTAAGCGAAACAGGCGTGGGATAGCTTATATTACGGGCTGATGCGAGAGAAAGAGATGGGGCGCCGCGCGCGCCTGAAGCGAATCGAGCGCGAAATCAAACTTTATTTAATTGTGATTGTACTATTTATGTTATTTCAATTCTGCTCTAATCAAAATTTAGAAAATATCAATCTCTTTTTTTAAATCAAGTCTCGTGTTTCTATTATTCATCGTTTAGCAGTTCCAAGCGTTTATAGATAAAAATGGAGGCTACTTTGGCTTGTTTTTCTATCGAGAAAACGTGTCTTAATCGTGTTTTGGCTCTAATCAAAACTTTAATTATATGTTCAATTTACACATATCCGAAAATCATACTCCTACTGTTAGTACTTCATGATATATGAAGCTTTGAAGAATCCTATTTTATTCACATAGCCCCTTAAGCGTTGCGTTGGAAACGTGAGAAAAGGCTCTTAGCCCCTCTTGCGTTAACCTCAGTTAGCTCCAGCCCCCGCGGCATGACGGCGCGATACATATCTATCGCACTCTACCTCTCTTTCTTTTTGCGCGCGAATGAACGAGCCAGCAGGCGCGATAAAACGTTTATCGAGGCGCCATGTCGCGGGCGCAGGTTAAATTGGTAATCCATGATTTCTAGAATAGAAAAAGAAACCATGAGTTTCTAACATAATATGTTGGCCTACCTAATTGGACTTTAATAATAATACTTGGTGCAGCTATTGATTGACCTATTATTTTCATTAAACCCAGCAAAGGAGCGCTATGAATTTTCTGTCGGAACCTAAAGAAGTTGCTCTAAATTCAACGTTATAGGTATATGTTAAACTTTGTGTCATAGGAATTCACGCGCGCGAATGGTTCGCGCCAGCTATGGCAATTTACATCATTGACAGGCTAACTAGTGACGTTGAGGCCAGAAAGAGAGAGCTGGCCGGTGTGGACTGGTACATCCTCCCTCTCATCAACCCTGATGGATATGAATATTCAAGGACTGGTAGTACAGTAAGAATAACTTGTTACACAATAATACAAATTTTTAAGCAATAGCAAAGTAATTATGGAAATATGATACACATTATAAATTTTTGTCTGTTTATCTGTTTTTGGGTTTTTTAAAAGCATGTGACTTAGTTTGGATTCCCATTGAAGCTTTTTTTCATCGCAATCGGTTCATACAATCATAAGTTATGGGTGTTTATTTAAAGCCAGGGGTCTGCGCGTTTCTGTTTAGATCTCCACATTCTCCGAGTATAGCCTCTTGCTCTCTATTGAGATGACTTATTTTATCTAAAAGTGGTTACCTACTATAACTTACTTTTTCTTATACAGCAACGAATGTGGCGAAAAACGCGATCACCGACCGGCAACGGATGCTTTGGGGTCGACGGGAACCGCAATTTTGGTTACAAATGGGGTCTCAGTGGATTGCAGTCTCGCACGACCCTTGCCATGAATGGGTCTATGCTGGACCACGACCGTTTTCTGAGCCAGAGATTAAGGCAGTGAGAGACATTATGATGAGCAACGCAGAAAGAATGAGCTTATACGTAACCTTACACACCTATGGGCAGTTTATAATACATCCGTGGGCTTTCACGGGTGATTATCTACCTAAGACAGTGAAGAAGCTTGATTCTTTGGCCAGGAAGGTTTCGTTAGCTGTATCAAGTGCTGGTTTAAAGTCGTTTCACGTGATGAGTGCTGGTGAGATGTATCCAGCAAGTGGAGGCAGCGAAGACTTCGCTTTCGGTGGCGTTGGTATCCCATACGCTTATGTTATGGAGCTAACATATGATCACGAATTCATTTTCCCTGAGAGGTTGTTGAAGGAAGTTTTACCGCAGTACTATGAAGGTTTCAAGGTTTTTGGTGCTCATATTAAAAAGGAATTTTCGAATGCTGCTGCAAAAACTGCTGGGCTAGAGGATTTGTTATAGTTTATAAGTAGTAAATAAAACCTATAAAGCCAATTTTATGTTGCGTTTATTTCGAAATTTCCAAATCACACATAGATTTGTAATATGTGATAATACTTTTAGTGTTCTTTGAAATATGAGACTGGTCTCTGAATAAATATAAAAATGGATAAAATTTACAAATATTTTGTAGTTATATGTTTACTTTTTCTAGGTAAGCAGGTATACGTACTTTTTAAATTGATTAATTTTAAGTGCGTTTGCTCATTTATCTTACAATATTTAATTTTTTACTCCATTCAATCTTCTAGTTGGTATAAAAATTAAAAGTGCATCATATTGTGGGTAAGTTAGCTTCGCTAATATTAATTTCGTTAAAACATGACAATATGCCAATTTAAAATCGTTTGTCTAACAAAAATGGACTCCAACTCGGTTTCAGGTGTAAAGAGATGAGACCATGTTACGAGAAGATGCTGGATACTCTAAAGGATAAAGAAGAAGAATCTTGTGTAGAAGATGCCTCCGTTGGAATTAGTACTGTAAGACCCTGCCCTATCCTAAAAGACGGAATAGGTTTAGTATTTCGTTCTCTGTGGTGGGCTTGGTGGCTAAATTGGACAAAGCAATTTTCCCGCTTTGGATCAAGGTTCAAGGGTTCGAGTCCCTGCCCGAGACTTAATTTTTCAATCTTTAATTTGATTTAGTAATGTACGACTTCTCTTGATCATTTAAGTATTTATTATTGCTCCATTATGAAATAATGTTATAACAGCAGCATAATACTTGTGTTTGTATTCCCCAATAATGTTATAAACTATAGGAAAAAGGAATGTCTGACGGCATATTCGCCATTATAAGATTTATAAGATTATATACGTCTACACTGCTTGGGCACAAAATTACTACCCTCATTGTGAAGGTGTATCGCCGTTAGTCCACTAAGTGTGCCCAATGCGGATTGATAGATTCAACAGCACATCAGAATGCTTCGTATTCGTTTCCTGACGAATTATATACTGGTTTTGAACATTCTCTGATCTTTTACATAATCTTGAGTGTTACATTTACTTGAACATCAACATCATCATCATCTCAGCCCATGGACTACCACTATTAGACATAGGCCTCCCTCAAGGATCGCCACAACGACTGGTCCTGCGCTGCGGCCATCGATTGATTTGGAAAAATGAACAGGATTAGGTACCTAAACTTTTTTTCAGGTAATGATATTTTTGAAGGCAGTTAAACAATTTTGTCCTGATATAATAAAAATTGAAAACTCTAGTGCAAGTTATGAAGGCAGGCAACTTTATGAGGTATGTATGTATGAGATACCATTTACACAAAATTGATTATACTATACTTTATACCTAAATGCAAACCAAAAACTATTAAGTATTTTAACAAATATCTGCAGGTTGTACTTGGCAATACTACAGAAGAGTCTACAAAACCAGTGATAATAATAGAAGCAGGTCAACAAGCTGGTGTTGAACCTGTGGGCTTGGCTCTTTATATAATAGAGCAGTTGATTGCCTGCCAGGAGAACAATGAGATGCTGCAGAAAGTTAAGTGGGTCGTCATGCCATGCACCAACCCTGATGGAATGGAGTATGCAAGATTTGTAAGATTGAATTTAGCTTTTCGATATTTGGGTCATTACACCCGAGGCTGGATTGCAGCCCGAGCCGAAGGCGAGGGCGTAATTGGAGCCAAGAGTGTAATGAATGACCAATGCTCAAGCATTTCATACGACGTTTTTCAAAACACGTGCGGGTTTCTTGTGGTTAAATTAGTTATGCACTCGCAGATATTAGGCACCGCACTAGTGTGGTAGTGTGGTGCGGTAATGTAATAAAACGCACGAGTGTTTTATTTAAGCTGTATTATGCTTCTAAAAGCGGTGCAAAAAGAGCCACATTACGTACGAGCAAGTGTATTGAAAAATATCTGGGTTCTGAATTATAGATGTGATGTACACACGGCGACACCTCAAGCTACGAAAAACCAAAATAAGCTGGCCGCGCGTAGATAATAGTAGGTAATTGTAATGTCGCGCGGTCGGGCGGTATAATATGGCCCAACTCGAATTATGTAAATAATGTTTACTTGATCAAATTCTAACGATTTAGGACCATTAATTGTTAGGGTTCAGATTAATATATTAATTTCCTAAAATAGGCATATAAATACAAAATATCTTTTTGTTCTAGGTGCGTTTAGAGTGGACAAAGAATTTAAAGCCAGCGGACGATAAACTTAGTATCGGGGTGGATATCAGTCGGAATTTCGACTCCCAATGGGGTTCTTGCGAAAAAGTTGAAAGCGGCTTCTCACCTGAATACCCTGGACTGGCACCTGCTACAGAAAACGAAACAATTTTCATCAAGAATGTACTCACAAAGTACAAAAGTGAAGCAAAAGCTTATCTTTCCATAAGACGAGATGGCCATGCGTTGTTATATCCTTATGGTTACGGAAATAATGATTTGCCTGCTACCGCTCAGATAACGAAAGTAGCCACTGAAATGGCATCCAGAGTAAGCCAGAGAGCTGGAGCTATACAACCATTTATCAATTCAAGTATCTACTCCGTGAATGGAAAGGGTCACTGCGGTCACAGCGTCGACTACGCGTATGATATCGGCATTCCCCTCTCTTACGAGATGCGCGTGTTTCTCGGGGCTCACAACCGTGTAATGTCCATGTTCCAAACGCTGCCTAAGGGCTACGAGGCCTCTCTCAGAGCCGGATACTTCAGCGGGATCAGAGAACTTTATAACATAATTAGTAACGACAAGAAATTCGGCCGAATGTTTTAACTAACTTTGTTTAATTTACCTAAAGCCTTGGTCGTTCACTAATATACATTGAAAGCGTACAAAGTATATAAAACGGAGGATTGGGATTCACGGCGAAGGTAACACTATTCGGACTTCCTGAAATCAGGTCCCTATATCGAGCATAAAAATCTTCAACTGGGTCAAAATTATATACTGGGCCGATATCTATTGCGATACAATATTTATTTAGTACATAATGGTGTATCTACGTTGGAGGAGTCACTTTTCCACTTTTCGGTAGGATGTCGGTCATGCGCGGTGGTGGTGTGGAAGCGCGCCTGCGCCAGGGGTGGGGCCCGCAGCCGTTCAGCCCGCTGGCACTGTGTAGTCGGCCGCGGTGGCGGCTCCGCGTCTTAGCCGGAGCTCCTCTTAACACCTGTACTCCTGGTACCAAACTCGCTAACTCTGCCGCCGCTCGCGCTAAAACCTCCAACATTTTCTCCTTCGTTTCTTCTTTTTCAAATTCTGACTTTAATTTCTAGTTGTAAATATTATTTGTAGTGAGTTTATCATTTTCCTTGATTTTGTAAAAAAAAAGACCTGAAAATAGTTTAAATTTCAATTGTTTTTCGTAATTAATTTTGTGTAATTATTAAAATTAAAACTACTCAGAAACTGTAGCAGTATCTACGAGAGCAACACGTGACGTAAGTACAAGTTTATTTGTGTCTACAGATTGTAGGGTTTGTAAGGCGGAAGTAGAGGAATGTAGACGGAAAGCGTCGTGTCGATGGGCGGAAGGCGGTGCCGTCGGCAACAGGTTGCACGGAGCGACGCGACGCGACCAACGAGCGCCGAACCTCGAGATTTTCCACCCGCTTGCAATTCTATTAACTGCTAATAAAGACCCCAGATAGCAGCTTTTTCCACTAATTACTCACCAGAGACTTATAATATTAAATTTCTCGCCTCCTTGAGCGCAAATTCTGCTAAAATTATTACGTCAAACCTGGAAAATATAAATTGTGCGGCACGTCTTTTGTGCCGTTGAAATGTCTCATAATTTATTATTTAGCTAATTAAATGGGATGGTATAATTCTTTTTAATGTTCGCGTTTGAAAGATTTATACTGCTTTTTTAATTATGCTTTGTTAAATTTCGAAATTTATGAAAAAAAAAAGAACACTTTTTGTATCTACAATGCAATTTTTCCTGTCTTATCTACCTATCCATTTTAAATTGACGTTTTGAGTGACGAAACTAAATATTCTAAAAGACGTTTAATATCCTTTAGTGGGTTAACATTTCAAGAGGGTAGTGATTAATGATGCAGCCGCAGATTCTCAACGTCTTGACGAAAATGCTCCTTAAATTATTAATCAACTGTTAAGGGATGATTTAAATTATTTAGAGACCCCTTTCATAACCGACTTAGTAAGATTTTGTTTGTTTCTGAAGTGATTAGAAGGAAATATTATTTCTAACTTCGCTATTAATATGATATGTCCTGTAAGGTTTTAAGATAACGTTAAATCATAATCAAATTAAAAAATGATCTAATAAATAAAATATTCGATACCGAGCTTAACAAGGAAATACAACACACATTTTTGAAAGAAAATGAAACATCCAAGAGATTAACTAAAACTTTTCTGCCATACGATTAGTTGTCATGCCATGGACGACATAAAACGTTTGATACATACGTTAAACGACTTTTTAGAACTTCGAAAAATGCAATAATAATATTTAAATAAAAACAAAACTATTAGTCGTCGAAGTTTAGACTTTAAAAAGTTGAAAAGAAAAATCTTATCTTCTTCTTCTTCTTTATCGTGTGAGCAGAGCCGAGTTTTATCAGACCGCCTTGTGGTTTTTATGTAACGACTACTACCACCAGAGATAGTAGCCGGGACCAACGGCTTAACGTGCCATCCGAAGCACGGAATAATTTTTCTTTTTGGACAATCAGGTGATTCAGCTTGCAATGTCCTAACCGACTGGGGAAAAACGCACAAAGTGACATATCACTAGGTGTCCCCCGTGGGAATCGAACCCACGACCTCGACCACGACGAAAAATCTTATGAAACTTATACAGATAATAAATAAAGTAAAAAGTAAAACTCCGTTTTTTTTTTAACTCCAGGAGTGCGATTTTTGAATCTCATACGTTGAACTCAGCAGTTGAAAATGTATAAAAATACGCATCTTTCTACTGCTGATTTGACTTTCCAAAATCGCACTTTGATTTTTGAAAGTCAAATCAGCATCATGCATATCTCCATAGTAATTTAGACACTTTCAACTGCTGAACTCAGCGAATGAGATTCAAAAATCGCACTCCTGGTCACAAAAAAAGCTGCGTTTTTACTTATTTATAACGAAATGTCGTCACTATCAGATAACCGTCGATTACATCTATCTTTATGAAGGGACTAGTTTCATAACTAAAGTTTGGAGTGTCGATAAGAACTGGGTATATCGATCGTGCTCATTACAGAGTCACTGCGCGTATCGTCGTGATAACGCTGAATGCGGGTGCTTACCGCAAATACATGACCGCCCACATGGTGACAGAACACTGCCAGTATTCTAATTTCATAGAAAAAAGTACATACCTTATAATATACTGTCTAAGGAACTGTAAATATTTTTTACCATTGAATCTTAGAAAAAGTATATGTCTAGAATGAACCTCACGCTTCTACCGTATTTATAAAACAAAAGGGGCCAACATTCTTAGGTTGGTGTGTGTGAGGTGTCATACAAATTATGTCTGTGTGCGTGTATATGGATATGGTTTAGAGGCCAGTGCTGGTTGCAATTATTTTCGACGCATTCGTAGCTTCGATTGTCTATCTTGACATATGGATAACTTATCAAAGGATTGAATATAATTTGTTAAAAAATATGTCTACTCTTAGGGAAGTTTTAAGCATGAAAAATAATTTGACCGTGAACACACTACAAATTTAAAATTATGTTTTTTTAAACCTATTCAAAGGTGACTTGATAATATATCATATTTTTTTATTTCAACACTAAAACCAAACTTTAGCGACTTGCAAACTTTTTTATAGCCACTTTGTAGCAAATTTATAAAATACATTGACTCAAACATGCACACACACACACACACACACACACACACACAAGACATTTCACACCTAACGAATGAGTATGATCAAAGAACACATAGGTACAAATGGTATATGGAAATGGAAGGTAATGGAAATTATCCTTTTCTATCGTAGCATCTAATCTAAACTATTATAAAACTGTAACAGAAGTGTGTCTGTACATTGAAGATATTACAAAAAAAAAGATTACGATATGGTTTTTAAGCTTCCCTGATTCCAAATCACAAATTTTTGGACTTTTTGTCTGTCTGCTTGTTTGTTTGTTTGTTTGTTTGTTTGTTTGGGTGTTTGTTTGTTCGAGTACACGCAAAAACTACTGAACCGATTTTGATGAAACTTTTTTGTTTGATAGCTTATAATCTGACTTAAAATCTGGTATATAATTTATGCGGACGAAGTCGCGGGTAAAAGCTCGTAATCTTATAAAATTCAAATTCTTTACCAGTTTTGTAGGCGAAACGTGAATGGGCGTTTTCCTTTGGGTTTTAAATACCAAACCGTTTGAGCAGTGAGAAGTATTTTGATAAAAGTTAAATTTTTAAATGACAAAAAACGATCGATAACGATCGTTTAGTTCCAAATATACACCTCTATTATATAAATTTTAAGGATGTATTAAGACCTTAGATAAAGTAACCATAAAGTAACTATACCTTACAGGAATAGAGGAACTGACATCTGAGAGAGCGAGATGTACCTAGGGGCACCACTGTATAATAGAAAAAGATAGTAGTTTTTTGGAACTTATGGCACAATCGACAGGGTAAATATTCGAGTTCTGTGAATAATTTGTGAATCTAAAGTGAAATGGTAAGTTTTTTTGTGAAATATACTAACACTGTTTCATTAAATTATCTACGGTTTCAAGTTAGATTCACAATTATACACAGAACTCGAATTTTCAACGTAAGTGCTCTCAAAAAACGGTTTCATTTGACAACTCATGTCAGTTCCTCTATTCATGTAAGTGTAAGGTATAGATAGTAACTTTATGATTCAGACAATGAAAATAAACAACTATGGGTCGAAAACGGTAAACTTGAAAATTACTGGCCATTAAGAAAAATAAAATATTCACAATGTCGGAATCATAGATATAGGGAAGTAGGGTCGGAATATGACATTTTGATGTTGCTGTTTCTGTTTCCTGCTTAGAGTTAGAAAGAGAAGGCAGATGTTTTTTTTTTAAATTAAGCTAAGGTTTTCTGGTTTTCTGGTTTTATGTTATGTTATGTTATGTTTTCTCCATGGAATTCTAATTATTTTCTTGGAACTATTCTATTCTATCTAACTATTCTTGCATTTAGATATTACAGAAAAATAATTTAAAATTAATTATTGATAAACTCGATGAATCGTCTAAAAATATACTCTGTGGTAAAAATAATGAAATAAGTAAGTTTATTAAAATTATCCGTAAAAAATATAAATAAGTACAAAAAAAAACTTGACACATAATTCTTTGCATAGGCCCTTTATTATAATTGCTAGTTATAATTTATATTAGGATACACAGGAAGCTGGAAATAGGTAGGTATTATTGGCCTATACCTGAAAATATTCCTTGGCGGTCGGTAATGTTCAACTTCTTTTGTACGTTTTCATCGTCGTTGTTGGTTTGTCCCTTTCTAATCAAACGACGAAAATTAATAATAAAAAATCAAATATTTAATTTTTGTTTTGACAGAAAGGGACAAACCTAAAGTTTGAAACATCGACGTACGAAAGAAGGTTGAACATTACCGACCATGGCCAATTTCCGTGTTTCCATGCTTGTAAGAAGGATTGGTATATTGGATTTGAATATAGCTAGGATGAGAATTGAAATTTTGAAGGACTCGTGGACCTAAGAAACTTTGATTTCAATATCCTAAGTTTAAATGTTTCACAAATCAGACGTTTTCAAGTTCATCCGTATTGTTGGATAATATCTCATCTCCAAAACTGTAGTTGACGATGGAATTTAATTCGAGAAGTTACAATAGGTACTTAGTGGACCCTTTTACAGAGGCACTTCAAAGGGCTTCATTGCCCCGGTATTTAGGGTTCCCTTAGATATCAGTTTGACATGATACTTGTTTGATAGTGAAGGCAAGTATTAAAAGCGTTGGGAGATAGGTATAGTTAATATTAAATATGTTATTCTTCCGTTGAATTGATAGCTATTGACTTTGACTAACAGTTATTATTTGAGATTATGCAATTATTTCAAAATTGATCTTGGACTCCTGGCTCAAATATCCCAATTTTTTTTTAAGTTTGTATAAATATTGAACATATTGAACATAATTATTGCAATATCCTACAATATCTAATTATATACAATACAATATTTAATAATATTGTCTTTATTTTCTTTTTGTTTCTGCCATCTTGGACATTGTCACTATTTGTCACAAAAATTATCTAGTCACATTTCTAGCCTGGACTGCCATTATGTAGACTAGCTATAGATAGACAACGGTATAAAATATAAAGATCCATGACTCGGGTACAAATATTAATTTTCATCGTACTTTAGTACATTAATATAGTTGTTTTCATCACACAAATATTTACCCCTAACAGGATTCGAACCCGTCGCACTTGACACACCGGGCAGACTTACTACTGGTTGAGTTACTGGGTCGTCTCATATCATACCTCTAATTCTAAGCCCGTCCTCTGGTCACGTGGACTACTCGTTAATGGTTCCACCGATTGCCTTTAATCGTGTCCACTTTCTTTCGAATGAGTACAAAGAGCTCGTACTTTACTTCATTTCCAACAGTATGGCCAAGATGATGACTATCGATAGATAGACTCTTTGGACAGATTATAATGCTTTAAGGATCCTTAAAGCATTATAATCAAAGAGTTGGAAGAGTTGTCAAGAGTTATGTCCAAAGAGTTGGTGCACTGAGTAATAGACATTGGGTCCAAGCTGACCACGTTGGGTGCAAGTAAAATTATACAGTGCGGTAATGACAATGAATTAAAATTACTATATTTTAGTTTGTTTCTATTCCTGTACCCAAGTTTATATAGGATCGCTATGAAAACTTTTTTCGTGAATTCAGTATTAGACCCGCCGTCCATAACTTGGTATTACGTCAATGGTCCAAATTAAGAAAGTTAAACAACTTTTAAGACCTTTTATTGCTTCGTTAAATGAATTAAAATATCTAATAAACTCTACACATATTCGTATTATAAAGACAGTTCAAAAGCCAGACAAACAGTAGGCTGGAGTACATTAAAACAAAGTTAGAGCGGATATTGGATTTCCAACTTCCCAGGCTACCTTGCTACCGTTGAAAATTACATACGGCTAATTTAGTATTATAGGGATATTTGCAAAGCTATATAAGAAATGCTATACATAGGAAAATACTAATAAATAGGAATAAAACATAAAGTAAAACAAATTATAAGCATTCTATCAGTTTTTTGAGCCTAATGCTAATCTCAAAAGGTTTGTCATAGAGTATGTGGGAAACTACTACAGATGGTCAGCACCCACAAGTTATAGCAAAGATGCCAACAGATGGCGATACCGTCGCTCGCGGAAACATGCTACATACAAAGACAACGTTCATCGTAAATACGTAACTCGTAACCTACTACAAATAAGGTTCACAATCGAATGCAAGACATAAATCGCGCAAGAGAAATAATCACAGAGATTCGATATATATAGAAGGTCCAACTAAGAACTGTTGGACCACGGCCGGTCCCCAGGCATCACACCTAGCCTGGCGGAAGTACTTCACTTTTCAATGGAGGAACATTCCCAAGTAGCACCTCCATAGTAAGTAGTTTATCGTAAAAACCATTTAATCACATCTTCATATGATCGTAAAATAATAATGGGGTAAATGCTGTTTACACAGAATCAGCATCGAGGTAGGTACTTAAAATTAGTTTTGATCTGTATTTTTGTACAACCGATACTCCTAATTTGTATGACAAGTCCGCCTTAATTGATCCTACTACTATTATTTCTTTATCTCAGTTGAAAAGTTGTCTGAAAATTAAGTAAAATGTTATCTTGCGTTTTTCAAAAAGTTACTTTGAAGTCTAGAGATAAAGCGAAAATTTTCGCGTTCATTCCTTGAAGCCTTCACTGAAAAAAAAAATTGTTTACTTCAACCAAGATCTTGTTTATGATAATCATACATCATGAATCCATATGAGCCTATCAACATCATGACTTCTCTAAGAGAACTTTGTTAAACGAATTCGGCTTGTTGTTACAACTATTATCTTTTGATTTTAGTAAACAATAATAACATAATTTCAATTATTTTGGTGCTAATTAAGAGAAAATACTTCTTAGTTGGCTCGCATTTTTTTCAGTGTTGACCTTCGTGTCTTAGGTCTGTCGCTTTTACCTATCTACTGTTCTTTGCTGGCAATATCAATTATAATCTTCCAAACTGTCTTTAACATTGTATCTGCAAAGTTCGTGCTATTCCCACACCCCTTTTCTTATAAGTAATATAATGATAGCCTTATGTTTCCGCGGCAAACCGAAGCGAGAGTATTAAAATTTGAAGCGTTCAAACTTGCCTCCTTTTAGTGTTCATTACGTAGGAAAGTTGAAAATTCATACAAGTATAACTTCTAATGAACACCGGTCGGCAAAGTTGGTCTGTTGCGATGAAGCGATCGCTCATAGCTCGCATAGCATACACAACGCTTTTTGCGAGATTACGCCGCAAAATGCCGCGGCTTTGTTAGCGAAATTAAAGTAATTGGTGTTGGGTATGCCGTATTTTATAATACTATAACATTGTTGTGAAACCACACACTTTTAATGTAATTTGAAACGGTCGGAAAGAGCATGTTTATGCCCACCTAGCTCAGATCAAAGTAACCACCTAGTGGGACCAGGTTCATAGTTCTAATAAATACGAACTTTTACAACATCGCATGAAGTAAATTCCTTAAATAACCATACACCATATCCTAAAGGAGTGTGCATGGACAGAGCGAGACTCTTAGGAGACAAGCTGTGAGGTGGAATTCAACTCTAAAGACCGATAGGCTGTAGCCAAGGTCTTTACTAAATATCGAGGGTGGTTTCAAATGTCGTAAGGGACATTTTGTTGTAAGTCCACTGAATATACCAATGAACTCAAAAAAAAAAATTTCTATCGATCTGTATAATATACAGGAATATCTTTCAATTTATAGATTCGTATTATGTATTAGTTACTTAATATAAAGGTATGTTACTACAAATTAAATATAGATAAACCTACGTAGAGATTTTCCCCATCAGGTAAAGCTCTTTAATAAAGAACAAAAGGTAGGCAAAATTTAAAGGCAAAAAATGTTTAACGTAACTGAATTCGTGACTGGTTCTAATCGGAAGTCCAAATTCGGATTGGCTTTAAAAACTTAACTCAGTGAAGTTAGGAATGCTCTCTACTGCAGGATGTATGGTGCTCGAAGCCGCTCAGCCCCAAAACGATTCCGACCCAAGGGACATCAAACTTTAACTTGAAAGCGCTCTAAACTAATTTCACTCAAAATTCTGGCGAGATTTCGTTCAGCAAACATTGCACTGCAGAGTTTTGACGTACTTTTGTTTAAGGTGAATTAATTATGGGGATGGAAAACAGGATTATGTTTATTTATGGAACACAGTGACATTATGTTTTTAATTAAGTCTCTTTGGGTGTTAATTTAGAATATTTTGGAAATGATATCGTTTTAGGAATTACTGTATCAGTTTCCTTTGCTATCTAGAGTTATACAAGCGTATAAGCACGCGTGACATTGTATATTTTACTTTGTTTCGGAAAGCACGATCAGTTGCCTAACTATATACTGGCTGCCAACGGTCCCGGGCCTGAGGAAGCAGAGATTCTAGCCTTGACTACCTTTTTTACACTGCATTTAGCATGGACGTAGGCAATGGGCAATGTATCTCGTCCTTCCAGATTTTTGACTGTTTGCAGTGACCTATAAACATTGCATAAAACTCTTGCTTGCATCGCTCGCTCCAGGATTTAGATAGTGTTGCGGATTTGCAATGATAAATGTGTTCCACTGCTGGGCAAATGTCTTCCCTCTTTTCCTCCAATCTTCCTAATGCAATGCAATTTCGGGCCAAGTTTAAGATACTATGGATCGATATATAAACTTTAGTCTCAAGTAGAAATATCAGCTTTATCTACACTTTCCATTAGGTGAGTTGAAGTCAAACGTAAGCTCATTTCGAATGAAAAAAAAGAAGAAAAAAGTTACTCGTTAAGATTGGTAAAGTTAGAGTAGGTACCCAACCCAACTTAATAAATTTTCTTAACACACAAAGCTACTAGCCGAATAGCAGCACAGGTAATATCTTAAACACAAACCCTTATAAGTATAAATTGGCTCAGAATCCTGTACACGAGACAATAAGAAACGACGAGGTTCTGCGGCAGACATTAGCCCTGTTGTTATTCTAAGTGGATTAAGCCCAGCGCATTTCAGATCTAGTTAAGCCCGAATCCGACATTAAGTCTGACATAAAGCTTACTACCACCCAGTTGCACTTTGTAACCTCAATCCCGAACCTGGTTTTAAATGTTTTTCACTCCCGCTTCTTAAGCACCTAAAGTATCCAAATGGAAATGTCATGACGAATTATTTTCTACGTTTTTGACTCGGCGTTGTTTTATCATTCTTCTGTGAAATCCGACGGATGAATTAAAGAAGCTTTTTTTAAGAGAGCCTCCCAAAAAATCAATTTATTTAACAGCAAAATATAATAAATTCAATAACAGGGTCATGGTAGCCAATCAATCAGTAACAAAGTCAATATTTTCTCGAAAGCAATATCGTAATAATGACGCAACACACTTCTTGGTTCCGCGCGATTAATTCATCAAGACTTGTCAAAGAGCCCCGCCCTGCAAACATAAGCTTCATGGAAGTAGGGGCACGGGCGCGATTGGTAAACTCATTAGATAAATGAAAGAGTTCACAAAACATGATGATCGGCGCGGCGGGCATGATTGATCGACTTCTGAAGTACCTCCTACTTGAGGAGCGGAAGCGAAGGGAAACTCGCAAGAAATGGAACGGGTGTCGAATTACCCATTTATTCACTTGTGTTGAGTGAGTGTTTGAGTTGTGACACGATACGTATGAGTTCTTCGATCGGGAACTCTTAGAGATCGTGAAAAATAGGGGGTGAATGAGGAGTCCGTTTTGGATGTCTCGATTTCCATGCCAGGAGACTTTTTGTTTTTTATCGATGGTTTTCGAAACTTAAAAAACCATTCAACGTTTTTTGTTCAGGCCTCGCTGAGTCTTCTGCATTCGCGTGTATCTTGTGCACTTTGTACCTATTTTGCCTTCTAGTTCATGTACTTACCATTTAGAGGCCAGGTCACACAGTCTGTGTGGCCTGAGCTTAAAAAGTTGTATTTTTTGGTGTGTAAGTATTTTGGGGTGCAAATTATACGAGTATTTAATTTAATATTATGTTAGTTTTTACAAACTTTTTCCATCGCATTTACGAACTGATTTTAGCTTTCTCACTCCATGGTACGTAGCAGAGTACAAATTTTGTTTTCCTTTGAATTGTATATATCTCACGGCTGAGCGAAGGCCTCCCCTTTAACCTCCATGCTTTATGGATCATTCAGCCGATCGATCTAAGTAATTAAATTAATTTGCACTATTACAAAATTGTTTGCCAGCTGCCCAAACAAACAAAGAATAAGCGTTTTGACAGCCAACCAACTACCAAGAATTTTAAAACGATAAAACTCAAGGAGGTGTATTGCTCCTCCAAGCGAAAAGGGGAAGATCTTTCGCTAGGCCGAACGTTATTCCTGGAAGCTGACCGTCATCGAAACGATGAAGCTTCATTATTGGTGATATTGATATCACCCTTACTTAGCTTGGCATACCTGGGACATGGTTTTAAAGACTGTTTGCTGATTTTAGATTACCATTTATTTTATTTTAATACTTTATTGTACACACGGAAATATACATGAAAACAACATAATAGACAATCGACGAGCGAGCGCGAGGCGAGCTTATCTCTAAAGAGATTTCTTCCAGCAAACTCCCGAGACAGAGAGAGAGCATAGGAAGTGAGACCATTGATAATACTGAAGAACGTTTTCAAACAAGCGTGAATACGTTTGTTTGAAAAAATTCTTCGCTACACGCCAATCTTAAGACATAAAATCGGTAGGTAGAGGATGATAAGAAATGTTAAACTTTTTATAATAGTCTCGTAGTAGTTATTTTACTTACTTTGATATCTTTTATAACTTATTTGACAAACGTTATTAGTTTTTCTAAACCAGATCGATCATCTCCGGACAAGTACACCCAATTACGCAAAAATAATAATAGACTCCTAATATGCCTTCCAATATAATGTCAAGAATTTCTGGGGTGATCGGAACAAAACATTTTTTCTCAAAACGTAGGGTAAAATAGGGTAAAACTAACTATCATATTGTGGACGGAGGGTTAGGATTGTGGACAATAAAACGCGGATACTCGAAAACAAAGTCAACAAGCATGAAAATCTATTTCGTATGTCTTCCTGCCTGAAGCCCTGATACCCGCGGTTCAATAGCCGAGGTATTTTTGCTGTCCATCCGTTATTAAAAATGATTTATCTGCCCAACATGCAGATTATTTTCTGTCTATCTTCTATTTTGTGACTCTACTTTAGAGACAGAGTACAAGCACATTATGTAAACTTGCTCAGTTTTAACTAAATGATGAATGATTGATGTATCAGAATCATCATCAATGGGAAACAGGCGTGATTACCTATGGATAAAATGTGATTATACTTCATTACAATACAGCCAAATAATTTAAATGTATTTGTTATAAAGAATCTTAATAGCGTATTGTGATGTGACCGACATCGACATCGGAAATGGAGTTCAGTAGTACTCGTGCGTCTAGGTCTAATACGAAACTGTGACGTCATGCATGACCAATCAAAACCGGACATTTGTTGTCCCATAAGACCACAGCCAAACCACGGCGTAGGTAATTTTTTTCTGCGGTTGGTACAAAGGTCGGTAGGTACTTCTTGTAGAACCGAAGGTAACTAACAGTAGGTAACACACTTTAACTGTACATCGAGTAACGATTATAGAATCGATTGTAAAACTGTAATATTCAATTTCAGTCACCGAAAGAAAAAGAAAAATTAGAAGAGGACAATGTCAATGTAATTTGGTTTGATTGGCGTTTTGACAAAGAGTGAATTAAATGTATCCTAAAATGTTAGTTAAAGAAGTCATGATGTATTAAATAGGTATTACAGAAATAATTTGTTTTCTATATTCTCTAGCGGATAACTTACAGGCATTAGACGCAAGACCCAAAACGCAAGTGGGGCCTAGTCTCACTTCCTCCAACCTATGTTAGCAATAAACTCAAATGTGTTGTATAGAAAAACAACTGACAGAGTTATTTTACACGGAGTTAATTGGTAACCTAGGTTGACGCAAGTGCGGCTAAGAGTATAGGTACATAATATTATTAACATTAAAAGAAACTAACATACTCTATTAGATAACAGCAAACTAACTTTAAAAACCAAAAGATACCACTACGAAACCCATTCCAAAAAAACTACTAGTTGTAACCCATAAAAGCGCAAACGGCAATCTGCACTAGACTCACTAGGGTTTAAACGCTGTGAAATAATTCAAAAGAGCACTCGTTAAAATGCATCTGGAATTTACAAACCGCAAGCTGGCGGTTTATCACCTGAACTTGCCTGAACTGAGCTGCTTTATAGCCGGGGGAGAGAGGGGACGGTAGGTTATAAACTAACATAAACTCGGGAGTCCATAAACGCGCACTTTTGCTGACATGGAAAATAGTTTACAAGCTGTTGCGTTATACGGCGGGAGTTACATAGGCAGTCTAATATTTCAGAACTAAATAAGATAGTCAAAGATTATGAGCAATGAAAACAACCTTTCTTTTAACAATCCCGTATGCTTTAAGAAATTATTAAAAATATAATTAGAGATACTCTTTTTAAAATCTGGTATGGTTTAACAAATAATTCATAGGTACTGCAAATAGAACTAACTCGATGTGCAATCGCAAAAGATTAAATTCATCATGATCATTCATCAACGTGTACAGGCAGGAGCGAATATGACAAGAATAGAATAACAAAAAAAGAATTTTAGGATAGCGTGAAGGAGGAAATAAAACACCATTCCTTAAAAATAAATAAAAGTTGAGAGATTGTTCAAAAATCTACTCTGCATATTATTTTTTGCAAGCCCGGCGCCGCCCCTGTACAAATTCCTGCTGTTTATCTCCCCTTTAGTGTCAGATAGTGCCGCGTCTCCTCTAATCTGAAGAATAAAACTTTATTCCCATTTTTAGGAGGTTTTTACTGTTAACACTTTGTAGACAGAATTAAACCTTAAATGGTTAATGAGCTGTTTGTGAAAGCGATTAAAAGTTTTTAAGATGTTTTTGGTTGCTTGTCTGCTAACCCAGACATAATTATTAAACTTACGGTTTTCTTATTTTAATCTTAGATAAAATTTATTAGACCAGACTGTTATTAATATTATTGGCAGTAAACGATATTTTTCAAAATACAAGAGCTAATCCTATGCATGGTACTCTAAACATAATTTTTACCTTTAGGTCAACAATGGCCTCGATTCGGACTGTGCCACGACTTAACTTAACTAAATTTATTCCTGTCACTTTCTAAAATAAGATTAAGAAAAGAGACAGAAAACCAACAGCTGACTTTAGTGCTGTCAAAGTGACGTTACACGCCCAAAATAAGATGCCATCATAATGTACGCCATCTTATTTAAGGCGTTTTTGGGCGTGTAACGTCACTTTGACAGCACTAAAGTCAGCTGTTGGTTTTCTGTCTCTTTTCTTAATCTTATTTTAGAAAGTGACAGGAATAAATTTAGTTAAGTCGTGGCACAGTCCGAATCGGTACCAATTTCCATACAATTTGGAGTGAAACAACATTGGATTTGCACCGATAGATACAGTACTTTGACTAGAACTATACGTGAATTCAAGCTATTTTCGGATATGTAAGAAATGAATCGAATATGTGAGAATTTCTAAAACTGCTTGTTCTTTCTTATCGAGTTTTTTCAGACCGCCTTACGACCTCTGAAGTGGTTTTTATGTAACGACTATTACCACCAGAGATAGTAGCCGGGCCCAACGGCTTAACGTGCCATCCGAAGCACCGAATCATTTTTCTTTTCAGACAATCAGGTGATTCAACCTGCAATGTCCTAACCAACTGGGGAAAAACGCACAAAGTGACATATTACTAGGTGTCCCCCATGGGAATCGAACCCACGACCTCCGTGTCGAGAGCCCAATGCTCTTAACCATTAGACCACGGAGGCAGTAATGCTTGTAATACCTACCTACACAGTTGGCAGTTGTAGCTATCTGGCCACTCCGAAAGGAATTATGGTCGTGAGTTTATCTATGTATGTAACAGTGGAAAGTTTTTAGCTCGCTTTATTTCAATCCATTAAATACATAATATGCCTTACAATGGAATACCGAAAATATTTTTCCATATAAATCAGTCAGCACTACACGTGATTGATTGTTTGTGTACATTGTGTATTTACAGATATTTGTTTCGACTCGATACTATATCGAATCGAGTAAGCATTCGAAATAGCAATATACCTCGTTCACTCCCCTGTCGATGGAAAAACTCTTATTGTACAATAAAAATGTTATGAGGTAACTCTATTCAATGAAAATCGTCTGTTATTGAAATCGGCGTTTCGGTTAAAGTAGTCTTTCTTACGGAACAATATACACCGCGAGTCGGTATCGAATCCCTTTGTTGCTGTTTTGATTGCTTTTATAGATCATTTTTCGAGTGAAATCAACCACAATGCGGGTTTGTTTCACAGCGGGGTTGAAAATGGCTACGTTTTCCGTTTCAGTTTGCTATTTTAATGAAGTCTTATCTCGTGGAGTATGTTTTTATGATGCAATATTTGAAAGTAGGTAGGTATTACCTACAGAGTGTTGAACTATCGGTTATTTGAGAAAATGAATAATTATCTTTCATTTTTTTGAAAGAATTCTAGAATAGAATCTAACTAATCTTAAAAGGGCTATCGGAGTCCAGTGGCGCCCTCGTCACAATAATAAAGATTTCTCAATAAAGAAAGCCTAAATTAATAAAGTGCTCAACAGATAGCTACAAAAGCCTTCAAGCCATTGTTATACAATAATTTTATAGGTTCTAAACATTGCACTTTTAGATAATTTCGAATACAAACAAAAGCGGCCGTTTTTTTTTTCTTTTTTCGAAATTTGTATGTTTAGGACCTTTAAAAAACCTATAAAAGTATTCTATGAAAATATCTTGAATTCTTTTATAGTTTATCTGTTGAGCACTTTTTTAATTATACTTTCTTTATTGAGAAATCTTTATTATTGTGGCGAGGGCGCCACTGGACTCCGATAGCCCTCTTAAAATCGTGGCTACATCGTGCTATCGATTATTTTGCCAATGACTAGTTTAAATAGCCAATGTGCTTGAATGGCTTGCCGTTGTTCGATAATAGATATTTGCAGAAACGAAATGGCGGAGGCACGTGGCCACCTAACCCGCACGCGAAAAATGTCCGCCCGTGAATCCTCTAGCCACGCTACTCCTTTGTTGTCAATAAAGGTGCAAAACAAGTTTTTCCATCGACATGTAAAACATCTGAAAAAAATGTAAAAAAAAAGCTATACCTGCAATTCTCGAATGTAGAAAGTCTTTACCCGTCTGTGTGCGAAGTCAATATGTCGTCAGAGATGAGTTATTTTTCCATAATTCTGACTGGAACGGCGTCGGGCGGGCGGCGGCTTCGTCGGGAGAATTCCCAAATAAATAATAAATACGTCAACCAGACGTGGAGCCACAGAGCAAGGAAAACTATGCGCTTATTTGTTTTTCAATTTAATATGCAGCTTTACCGTTTGTTTTGAAGTTTTAGAGGATCACAGCTGCTCTTTCAGTTTGGTTGTTTTTAGATATTTTGCTAATGATACTTTTGTATTTAGGTATTTCGTAAATTTTTGACTGTTTTGTTCTGGTTTTTAACAAGTTTTATTTATCCTTCAGGACATAAAAAAATCTTTTCTAGGATTTAAAATTTATACGACGCTTTTTTAAATCTATCCAACATTTTAAGAAAAACTCCCAAATATCTGAATCCACAATAAACAGAAAATTTAATATTTTTCGTAAAAAGCGGAAATTTTAGTAAAACTTCATATAACAAAACACTTTTACGAATAAGCTTAATAACCAATTAACTAACTACTTTTAGTGGCAAGTTCAATGGAGTGCTAATTTTAATTCTTTTTTTTTTCTCGCAACCTTTTCCATCTAAAATTTAATGGAACTGTCATGGCAGGCTTACTACAGTTGCATTACTTTAAGGGGTGGTTGTACCCATAATACTGAACAACTTTCCATATGAAACCTATCTTAGGAAATTCGCAAAAAAAGAAAATCGGACTTTCCTTACTAAATTCATTCTGCAGTTCTGCTGATCAAATGTTTGTATGAAAAGTAGTAATGTTTTTTTTAATTCCCTGTAGGTTTCTTTGGGAAAGTTGTTCAGTATCACCCCTTAAAGTAGTGCAACTGTTTACCTTAACACCCTGTATACTTACAAGTAGTTCATCTGAAGTTTCTTAGTCTATGTACCTGGTTATTGGAACCCATGGGCTGTCATACCCCTTACAATATCTTTCGATAAAGATAACTGGGCAAGCCTTTCCACTCGCTCGGTCTTAGGGGACCACACCTCACCGTTCAAAACTTTCTCATTTTCAACTTTTTTTATTTAATTCTCTGTTTATCTGAGAGTTTTTGGGGTTTTGTAACATTTCGATCGAAGCTGAACATTTAAAAGGATATTTCCGCGAGTGCGCTCCTTACAAATGAAGTTTGAATTTATTTTGAACTAGCGACCCGCCCCGGCTTCGCACGGGTGCAATGCTGATATAAACCTTCCTTTTGAATCACTATCTATTAAAATAAATCGCATCAAAATCCTTTGTGTATTTATTTTTAAAGATCTAAGCATACAGACCGCGGGAAGCGACTTTGTTTTATACTATGTAGTGATAAATATAAAACCAAATAAAAAACACAAAACTAGAAAAATGCCAAGTATCGTTAGCAAATCAACATTGGATACAATTTTTTTTAAATTACATAATTATGTAGTTAGTTACGTCAACAACAAAAGTAAATGATATAAAATTTTTGATGTAACGTGAAAGAGCGTTAAAAATCGCCATCTTAGGCTAACAACAAAATTGCTAACACCGACCGAATACAAAATTAGATAATAATTTTGAAACTTTCTTTCATCATAATTTACTTTGGATGTTGACTGTACCTGAATGTAGACTTGTACCTATTCAAATTTCTTTCAAATATAGGTTATGTAGGTATTTAAATTATTTCTATGTTCATTGGTTAACACCTGGTTATATCGAAAACCTAGTGTAAGATATTAAATACTAGATGAGAGAGAGATACATAGGGCCGACCAAATTCCTAAGCCTGAATTCACAGTGTCCTGAATCCCCATGTAAAGCGCTATTGAATTTAGGTCTATCCAGGCTTTCACTGCATTGTGCTCCTGATGCATTGACTTCCCCTTTCATTGTTACTATAAATGGACACTGCAGTAATTTGGAATCAATATTTAACCAAAATTCTCTTGAATTTATCTTTAGATACTATTAATGCTTACATAAATTTTTTTGTAATAACGTTTAGCTTTATTTGACTAAAATTATTGATTGAAAAATGTGGAAGGTGGATAGGATTTCAACACGCGGCTTGCCTATTGGGGGTGTGCTGTTAACTACTGAGTTACCACGCACAATGCCACTCGCTCCGAATCTTTCAATCTATCGTCATTTTTATTTTATTTATATAAAATCAGGTAACAGAACAATATTGTAGGTAACAAATTAAATACAATAAATATCTTTATCACGCTGCGATCTACTGGCGCACTGTGAAAAATTATTATACTACCGTAAATAGAAAAATTAGTTTAAATATCAAAAATTCGGATTGAACTGCAGGTGTAGGCAAAGAGATAGTAATGTAGTTACAACACGTTATGTTAAAACATCTATGGAACATTTCGTTCGTTGACGAGCAGACTGTTTTTAATGTATTTTTTGTCCTCTCTGGCATTGCATGCTTTTGCCACTTTCAAAATTTTGACAAATTATTTTATTTCCATATTAGCGCTAACCCGCCACTTCGTCCGCACAAATTATACACCAGATTTTAACTCAGATCATAAGCTATCAAACAAAAAACGTTTCATCAAAATCGGTTCAGTAGTTTTTGCGTGATGCTCGAACAAACAAACACACAAACAAATAAACAAACAGACAGACAGACAAAAAGTCCAAAAATTTGTGATTTGGAATCAGGGAAACCTAAAAACCATATCGTAATCTTTTTTTTGTAAATATCTTCAATGTACAGACACACTTCTGTTACAGTTTTATAATAGTTTAGATAGAAAACGAACTGATATTCAATGACTAAATTAAGTAGGTACTCAATTCAAGTTCTTGTCAACTATTCTTAATCGTTGGGCAATCATTACAAGGTTTGTCATAGTTCTAACTATGCCACAAATTCTGCAAGTAAATTCAAATTTTCAATAGCTATCTAGCACGAAATAAAGTAAAATATAGAGTAGTGCAACCAATGATATTATAATATGTTAGTACTACGCAACGTTCAAATTACCTACTACCATTAAGCGTAATTCGGGTCTTACCCACATTTGGTAGGCGCAAGCTACAATTTGCACCGGACGCTCTCAGTCATGAATGAGCTTTCATGCGAGTAACACGTGCATTTTAGTGCTCCTGTGTTTTATACGACGTTATTACCCTAGTTGCCGCTTTAGCAGATAGTTTGGCCCGTCTGAGGCTTGTTAATGCAACTAGTGGCCTTTTTATTACGTAATTCAGTTTGAACCTTTGAGCTTAAGTTCAAAGACTTTGAAGGCAGGCTATTTTCAGTCTGCCTTTACAGGGTGAAATTGATATCATTAGCATCCTTTTAAACTAAGAGTCTACCCATCAAACTGAACAATTTTCACTATGTGAGCAAACCAATCGGAGCAAAAAAAAATCAGCTGTTGCATACATTTGAGTCGAATAGGCATTGCAGTTTAGAATGGAACAGCAGATTATTTTATTGCTCCGATCGGTTTGCTCCTATAATGAAAATTGTTCAGTTTGATGGGTAGACTCTTAGTTTTAAAGGATGCCAATAATATCAATTTCACCCTGTATAGAAATACAGACGTATACTACTTTCGTATACCTACTATGCTTATACCACGAAACTAGATAATTTGATAATTTGAATAGGTAATGACATTATTTTTCCTGAGGAAAATCTATGAATTCGGTTAATTTTGATCTATCGAATAACAACAAAGTAGAATACCTAATCCATATTTCTCAAATAAGCATATCGTACATAGAAGACAGAAATTACTGGAAACAGCTAAAGTTTATGATTTCAACGGGTTCTTACCGCGTTTTTGTTGCGCTTTAGCTTAATTAATAACCACGTAACTCTCAAAATTTTTATGTTTTTAACCACAATGGCAACGTATTAAAACACCATTCGCTTGGAGCATCCCTGCACGCATGACTATCAAAATTCATTTCACCTCAATGGATAACTGAACTGCACATACATACGTTCTTCTCTATTCTATCTCTATAGTGACTATATCGTAATCGTTGACCAAATCAAGTCAGGAAGCAGTTTGTCATTGGCATGAATGTGGATAGTAAAGAGATTGTTTGAATATTCTACTCTTATTTATTTATTTATTTATTTAGGGTTACCAACAGATGAAACACCTCTTATTTCTCGTATCAGTGCTCTACATAAATATTTTGTGATATCTCCAAACAAATTATCGTTCCTTGATCGTATAATTTTATTGTTTAAAAACATATTGTGTATAATTTCTTCGTAAGCGTTACTTAACTCGTCAGCTACATCTTGAACAATACTTACAAAAGTAAGGGGTGTTTCACAAGGAGGGAGGTTTTTATCAAGAGTCGGCCGCGATCTGACGAAGCGAGCGAATTAAAGATTGTCAACAGATTTATTATCCGCTCCAGTGAGCCAGACGCCAGGTTCCCGCGGGATTTAATATACCTTCATATTATTGCTTTCATTACGAGATTTGTAAATACTGAAATTACACGATACGGTTATGAAACGCCAAAAAAGAGAAAGAAAGTAATTTTTAAGGCAAATCGTTTTATATCAAACATTGAAACGTAAAATGTGTAAAAACCACTTGACTCTGTACACATGAATCAGTTCGTAGTAATAAGCATAAAAAGATAGTCAACAATGAAAACTAAAAGTTCATAACAAAAATCTTTGCTCAAAATGTCTCCTCCTTATAAGTCAAATAACTCAATTCAGAATGTTCATAGTCTCAACAACACAAATCAACATATTCGGTGGTCGTGTGCCACTAATAGGGTATTATGAACTTCGGGTAAGAACTGCACAGCTAAGGGTTGTTGAGTGGAACTCGCAGGGGGTGAGGCAAGGGATGCGGGGCTCGGAGGCGGGGGAGGTATTTGAGGTAGCTCCTCGGCAGTAGGCAACGAGGGCGAGCGAGATTACAGATGCCAAGATAAGCTCAGAATTAGATACAACGAATTTTGTATGAAGTTATAAAGATATTAAGCGCCTTGTGCTCCTTTGCTTTGAGAATAAAATATTCGGTTTATTTTACAAAAACCTCTTAAAAGCGAGATTTTGGGTATTACTGCGTCTCATCTTATTAATTGATGCTTCAATATGAAAAATTAATTAAAAATTGTAGATAATTAATTGTTAATTCGTAGCTGTAGTAGGTAGAACACATACCTACATTTTAAGGTAGGTTTTTAATGACAAGCGAGAGTTTGAAAAGAAAAATGCGTCTTGTTTGGAAAGGTACAAATTGCCTGAGGCGATGTATAAAACATGCAGAAAATTTGGGACAAAGAATGTCAGAATTTTACTTTCGTAACAATGTAGCTAGAAATAACAAACCTTGAGAATAAAATTACTTACTTTTAGATGGTTTACTCTATCGATTGGATGAGTGTTTAAGTTTGTCTTAGTTTGGTAGTATTTCCTTTCACGAAAAAAGTAAAAATAGGGAGAGATGGTAACAATTTCATCAATTCCATAAAGCCAAGGAAGCAAGTCCTGTATTTCAAATTCTGGTTCTATCATAGATGTTATATAAAACTATAGGTCGAAAGTTAAATATTTTTGTTGCTATTTCCCTTTAGGTCCTTGAGGAAAATTGTTAAGTACACTGAACAAAATATTTTGTTAAATTTAACCAAACGTATTAATTTACACATAATTAAAGGATAGCAAAACCTTTGATTTTTTGCTAAAATAGTTTGCAAGTCACTAAAATTTCCTTTTTTATTTAACAAAATATTTTTTTCAGTGTATATCATGAGTAGCTTCAATCAGTCAATCAACCTTTAAAGTATTAAAACTATATATGCATTCAACAGTATATGTATTATGTTGTCGTTCCTCATTTAGCCCCAGTTTAGGGCTAGATACAACCATATTCATTATTATATTCGTGTTTTCTCAAAATATATGTATGAAACGGCCATGTCGAGCAAGCTTATTTTATCACCATCTCGTATAAAATATGATGTCAAGGCAATTTATAATTTCTAACTAATCCGACCATTTAATACTTAATAAAAAAATTTAAGACGATGACAATTTGACAACATGATATCTTTATGGGACCAATGTCAAAACAGCGAAAAAAAATCAGCTGTACCATACATTTCGCTCAAGTAGATAAAGAATAGAGAAAGTTGTTAAAGAACTTTGGCGAATTTGGACCCAGCCATTTTTACAAAAACTAAAAGCCCTTCAGGACGGCGATCATAATTATTATAAACAGAAAAAATTAAGGCATTTTTTAAAAAAACTTCCTCATTTCTAGAAGTCCGGGTTCAAAAGTAGAAATTACTAGTAAAATAGACAAATCATCCAAAAAGCAGTAGCAAAACGCAACCATAACAGCTATTTTCATCGAATATTATCACTGAGGTAGTTTTTGGACGTTACGGAATGTATTTGGCTTTATTGAACTGATAGTGTGTGTGATTTCGTTTGATTCCATTATCATAATATTGTACGGTTATCGTGAATTTTCATTAAAACAAATACAATGAATGCGTAGAAGATTGAGTGGGCTACCTAATATGAAAGATTATGAGTTTCACACACTTGATACAAAATGTATCATAAGGAGAAATACCTTTCCCCCAACTTTTACAGATTACAACCAATTTCCTTTTTTGTTAGTTTTGTTTCACTCTACACGTATTACTAAGTTTCATTCATGTAAGGGACCTATATGTCTGGGTCTCACATTATATGGCCTTCCGCCAAACTTCTTTGATGCTCTGATCATCCCCTTATTTAAAAAGTGTCAGTATATTAAGAAGGACCCTGTATTCTTGCGCGAGCTACAGTCCCCTAAATCCATTATTGCTATTTGCAACTACCGTGTTTCCGCCCGGATAAAACACCGATAAGACAAAAATAAAGACAGTTAAACCGTAACAAATGGTCTCTTAAGCCACCTCCAATGATTAAACAAGGAAGTAATTCCGTCCCTTACCCACTTACATCTAAATAAACAAATGCTATGGGCTCACTAATAAAACATTTAACCTACTACGGAAAAATAAAGAAAGGCCGGAAAATCGGGTAAGTGCGAATTCGATTTGCGTAGCAAATGTTCCGTACGCTCAGTTTCTTTTTATTGTACCTATGATTATGAAAACTATTATCTTTGAGTGTCTGTGTAGTGCAAATATTAGCAAAAATTTAATGGGATGAAAGTTGTTGCATCATATTTGTGTGTCAGTATGTTTGTTTGTACACGTATCACTTAAATATTACTGATCCAATTTTGATAACGTTTTGAGAAAAAGGATTGATTTGGGGACCAATTTCATCGCAATCAGCTTTAAAGCCGATAAACATAAGAAATAAGTTATAAACACTTTTTAAAACAGTGGATAGTGAACGTCTACGTGTATGTACAATAGCAGTTATAACAATAAAAGTTATACTGTCTCATTCACTGTCAATGAAAGTTAATTCATGCAATAAATCATTGAGTTTCAATTATAGTTCTCGATCTCTTAAACCTTCGCACTAGTTCGTACTCTCTTCACAGTACCCAGCGGAACTCTAAAAAAGGCGCAATTAATTCCGTCGGCTCGCCGCAACAGTTGCAATATGTGAAGCCATTAATTTAATTCAGTGTACGTGCCGGTCTCCGAGACACGGTTTTAACCTTAATTGAGATTTAAGAACGGCCGGGGTGGGATGTTTTTGTGTTTAGTACGAGACGCCTCCGGCGCGGGCGGTGCGCCTCGCTCCAGCTGCCGCGGCTTACCTCTTACTGGGCTCTGCTTGCCTGGTACCTTGGTTTATTACTTGTGTTTTACTTCTTACAATACCTGATAGGATTTTCTGCTTAATCTAATAGACACAACACTCACACATAGAGAGTTAATATTGGAGTAGAATCGGGGATTTTTACACAACTGCGCCAGAAGGAGCCTTATGTTTTATAAGACATCTCTAGCGGTACATTTGCAGGCTCCGCTATTCTGGCTAGTTTACTATTTACATGCTAAGCTTCGCATGGCTTCGCTTAGAAGTATTTGTTCACTGGAATAACTCTCATACAGAAACTAAATCGTTATAATGTTTCTTTACCGACACATTTGCGTTCAAAGTAAAAAATAGGGCGTCACCCCCCCTTAATTTCTAAAATACTGGAGTAAAAAATCTGAAAATATTTGACGATGTAGATATTGTAGGAATGAAAATTACAACGAACGCTGTAGCAAAAACAGTGTCGGAGAAATCAATTAAAAAGTCCAAGGCATCTATCAATAGATGGCGCTGAGCGAAATTAAATCGCACTAGTCTTTTCTTTTGAAAATTTCTAAGTTATTTTAAGCTATATCATGTTAAGATTTTCATAACATTTTGTAACGACTAAGGTTTTTTATTCACCACTTAACACGTCTATTTCTATTCTATTTTATATTATATTTATATTTATATTTTCCTAAACTTATGAAAAGTAAAAAGGTCCACATTTCGTCTATACAAAAACATGTATTGTTTGTATCCAACTCAAAATAAACTCCCGACTAAAAATAAACTACAATAAAAAATAAAAATACGCAAACATAATAGTAAACGCCACACGTATAGTCAGCAGTCATATTTCATAGCGTGTCATTATTTCTTACGCTTTGACTCTTCACTAGGGTCCGGGGTTTATTTCAAGGGCCCGTTGCCTTGACAACGCCAGCTTCTCGGATTTGCACGAAACGCGACGAAAAATCTCAGATTAAGGAACGCATAGATAGATGTTGCGCGGCGTTACGTTCGAGACCGACACTCAGCTTAATGACAAAATTGTTTCGTTATAAACTAAACTAAACTAAAACCTATGTATTTAAATTCAGTTTCGAAAGCAATTAAAAACAAGCCACGTAGCCAATTAAAATAGTAAGAAAAATCGGGTAGGTACCTATGCTGTATTACCTAAGGGCTCTTACAGACGAGCGACACTTTGCCGTCGCGGTGGGTCGCAGAGCGTCGCGCTCATACATTTTACGGTCGCGCTACGGTCGCGCGACCCTCCGCGACACCCGGCGACCGCAAAGTGTCGATCGTCTGTGAGAGCCCTAAGTGACGCAGCCGCAGTGAAGTACGTGAAATGTCCTTGTACCGAGTAGAGGCTTATATCGTCTAAGTTAAATGGTAATAAAATAATGCCGGTAGGTGCTATACTTCCAAAGTTAAATATTCGATATTGTCATAACACATTTCATTACATATTTTTTCGTTATCGTTTTTGCAAGTGACGAGTTGTACTGACCGAAATGAATGATGTGTCTCTTCAAAACCAAATGGATTCAATAGTGACGTTTGAACGTCCATCTGTGACTTTATTCATTGCTCTCAGTTACTGGCGAAAGTGCTTCGTACAGTGTACGGATTATCCCGTATTTTAATGTACGGTAGGTACCTACGCTTCCGGCACTTCGCTGGAATGTGAAACTTCTGTAGGTAAATAGTTGGAGTTTACAGCGCGTGATTGTTACAATATTGTGTTTTGAACTCATTTCGCATTGTTGATAGGTAGGTACGTAGAGTCAAAGACTTCTATAGTTATAATAGAAGTCTTAGAGTAGGCTTTAGGCAGTATAAGAAAGAGTATCTATTACTAGATACAGTACAGACACTCCCTGCCTCCCAACAACTTTTTACCTCACCTCCTCTATCACCCTCTGGTTACTTCGCACTGGTTACTCGTTACCTAAGAAGACATAAGGTTCAATTTCTTTGGTTTCGCATGTGCTGACGTCATCTTGTCAAATACAATTTTTTGTATGCAGTGTCCGGGTTGTGACTAAAGGGCCTAAGGGTAGGCAGGCATACTGACTAATTTCGTTCCTTTTTCGAATGTTAATGTTTTATGATTTTATAATTAGCCAGTAATCGAGGTGGGGCATACAGACAGAATGGACGAAAGTATAAGGGTTCCTTGTTTGACTAACGGAGAAAGGAACCCTAAAAAGAAAGCGGCCATCGGCGTCGGCGCGCCAATAGACGTTTCACATGAAAATAAAAATGGTTGACCTTGTATTCTACAGTATTATACCTGCCTATTTACCTATATGTATGTATACGTAAGTAGCATTGCGATGCGGCCATACATTACATCCCACATTCCGCTCGCATCTAGATATTACGGAAATTAAGCACTTCATTACGTAATAGTGTCCCTGAAATCTGGCTAATTCTCTGTAGGTAGTCTATGTATAGGTACCCATACACATTGTAAAGTTCCTAAATATATGCAGTAGTTACCAATTCATATGGGTGTAAGGGAATTGGAAAAACGCAAAGGGGTGAAAGTACTCATCAATATGAACAACTTTTACTATGGGAACAACAATGAGATCTCAAAAAAATCAGCTCTTCCATAAATATTGCGCGGTAGGAATTAGTATGAGTTAGTATGAGATAGCAGATTTTTTTTTAGATCTCTTAGTTGTTCCCATAGTAAAATTTGTTCATATTGATGGGTACTTTCACCCATTAGAGTTTGCGGAAGCAATTTCCATAAAAGTCCATTTATCACTCTCACGTTTTCAGAAAGCTTTTTACACCTATCACACTCTACGAAGTTTAGTTAGTGCCAGTGAAATCTAGATATACTCGAATATGATATAATCTAGAAATTCTAGTATATCTCCGAGTAGTCCACGTGGAATGTGGTTATGAGCTTATACTTATTCTATAATACAATTCGGTACGTTAATAATAATATGATCCCTAGGATGCCTCATCTCATTAAAGGTGAAAGAGGAAGCGAGCCATACCATGCCATACAAATTGTAGGCAATATACCATTCAGTATACAGGGTCTTAAATTAAATGCCTTATATATGACCATCAAGGTGAACAACTTTTATTATGGGATTTTACATTGAAATAGCGAAAAAAAATTCCAAATCAACAAAAAAATCTGCTGATCCATAGAAAGTTTCAATAGCTACTCTACCAAAATCTGTAAAACAGTAGTAACATTTGTTCAGTTTGATGGGATAAAGCAACCCGTTCAATATGTAATGACAATTATACACCCTGTATACAGGATGTAACAAAACACCCTAATAATACTTAAGGGGGTGCTTCAGACTATCAAACTGAACAACTTTCACTATGGAGCCAACTTCGAAATCGTGAAATAAAAATGAACTGTTTCATACAAAACTGCAGTATCGGCACGGTATCGGCTGGCCTCAAATGTATGGGACAGCTGATTTTTTTTATTTTTTCTCAGTGAAATTAAAACCCCATAGTAAAAGTTGTTCAGTTTGATGGTCTGAAGCACCCCCTTTAGTATTACTAGGGAGCTAGTCATGGCAGACGAAAAAAAACGGCGTGTCTACTTTACAAATGTACACATGCACATTTAGGTAGGTACACAATGATGTGAAGCGTTAAGACCGGCATTGGATGCGGTCATCTCATCACGTATTCCAACTGCATCTAGATATGACGGAAATTAAGCCCTTAATTAGTGTTCCAGCAATCTGCTGCGCGCTCTGTTTACCTACATTGTACGTTTCTTAATTCATTTAAGTTATTGTTGTTGCCATATACTATGTTATGTATAACATGAAATGTTGGGTGAGACGTAAATAACATGAATATGCATTATAAACAGACATGTTAATCTAAGTAGGTGTAAACAAACCTTTGTATTCCTAACTTTGTGGAGATAAGCATTTTAAGCATAATTATGGTCACGTCTATATTCCCCGAGGATTCAGAGATATTCTATTTGTGAAGATAATAAATGTTACTTTACTTTTTTTAAATTGCATCCACGGTGCCGGTGAGATTTCCTTCATCTCGAGCATACCTACCAATGTACCAGATACACCAAAGATCATGTAATTCATTAGCCAAGATTAGAGGTTAATTCGCGTATTTAGCTTGTTGGTTTAATGAAAAAATGATTAACTTTTAGCTAATTTAACTACGCATTTCATCTCTTATGCGAGGTTAACGTGAAAAATAATCGCAATCGCAAGCGATTGCTCGCTGAACGAAAGTTTTGAATAGAATGAAGAACATCTGTTTCGCTCAACATTTTCAAAAAATTCGACGAGGGAGAGTAGGTCATAATTCCTTGCGCTGAATCAATGCGGATTGGTGTAAGTGCTAAGTTACTGGTCAACATGTTGTCACAGTATTTTCATGTCACATCATTCGACCTCTAACTTGGCTTATCATTTCTTAGCAAATAATGTCTGTCTAATTTAATATCTAGTTATTTGGTTTAATAAATTCAGGTCAAAGTAACCACGATGTACATTTTTTGATCGCCATTTTCCCCTCTAGGACAGCAAGCATTGAATTTTCGCTATAGGTGAAAAATAACACACCAACCTATTACCAAAATAAAGAACTCGATTATTTTTAACTACGTAGCAAATAAATATTCGGCATTCGTTTCGTTTACATTTCCATAACGAATGGTTGAATTTTAAAAGGCTTATTACTGGATGTCATGAGTTGATATACGAGATCCAACTATGGTGTTCCCTCGATAATAACTTATCGATTTTCACTTTATCTTTGTAAAGTGAAAATATGTCAGTTTGCTTAAGCAAGGCAGACTGCTAGGCTGTACGAAATCTCATGAAATAACAGAGGGAAATACCAGTCAACTTCGATTTGACAATTTTATATTTCACTGTTTGAATAGCGCTACCATTATACAGGGTGTACGCTATTAAATGCATTATATACTTTTAGGGGTAATTCAGACCATCAAACTTAACAACTCTTACTATTATTTACGCTATGTTTTGGGATAAAGGGACTAATATTTAAATCAGATGTTCCATTGAAAACGTTAACGGCGACTCGATCACTCGACCAAAATGTATGGGACGACTAAATATGGTCCCATAGTGAAAGTTGTTGAGTTTGATGGTTTGATGATTTGATACACCCTGCACCCTGTAGGTAAAAAAAATAAAATTATGTTATTCTCTAAAAATGTAAAAGTAGGTAACTAAGTATTTAATGTTAGATTGTTTGAAAACTAAACAATACTATTAAATGCTCAATTCTAAGTTAAAAGATGTTTTCCATCAAGAGAAGATTGGATTGAGTTTCAATAACTCCCCCGGCGAGCCGGTATCGTGTCATTTACTTTTTAAACTACTAATTGAATTGCTTTTGTGCATTTCCATAAGGTCTCGTGACGTTTTAATTAATTAAATGTGTAGCGTTTACAAAATCGACTCTACTTTAAATAAAAAATTCTCAATACAAAATTGAGTAAAGAAATAATGTACTTCAAATTACTTCAATGTTATTTTATTAGTTTCATTAGCTTACTTGGATATTTTTGAAATTTTTAGTTTTTTGCTGACTGTACAACCACTCAATGGAACTCCATTCATTCAGTTTTTATAGCCAACAAAAATACAACTTAAAATAACAAATTTATCGCACAAAATGTCCATCAATGTAGCCTACTCAAATAGCTCAACTTTATTATAAAGAACCAGTTTTATTTGTCTTCTACAATACAAGAGCCAAAGATATTGTTGTACGTGACAATAAATAAGACGTAAAATTTTATTTTAGAGCTGTAAACGAAATAAAATTAGATTCAATTACGGGACGGCTCCCGCAGCATTCTTGTCCCGCAATAAAGGCAAAGCAATGTTCCTGCCGTACATTTTTCGGACATAAAACTGTAAAAGTGAAGTTAGTGAGATGTAGAGCTACGATAAATGTTTATAGAGGTGTATGGATGGCGGCTAGCCCTGCGCAATGGGTTCGTCTCCTTTATAGGGTTGTCACATGATGCTTTGGAATAGTAGATATTTTTTACAAATTAGGTAGGGTATTTTTTATAGAAGCTAGTTTTATTATCATAATAGTATGTAATAAATGTTAAAATATTAAAATCATGATTCCTAGTTAAGGGTTTAAAAATTCTTGAAATTTATGTTTAATATAGTGAGTAAGTTAAGTTAAAGTTAAAGTAAGTAAGTTAAGTTAAAGTTTATGAAATGAAAACAAATCACAAAACTAAATCTCTTGTGAATCGGTGATATGATATTTTTAAAAAAAATATTTTGTCCTCCCTTTGTCCTCCTTAAAATAATAAATTGTTTTATTTGTTTAAAATAAAATAATACCAACCTTCAAAATAGAGGTCTTGTATAGAAGGAAACATTGACTAATAACATATCTTTGTTTTTTTTTAAAAAGCCATCGTTATATGTATCCATTAAAATTAAAAACCACTTAAGGGATATTAAAATAAAAATTGGGATTGGTAGGTACTAACATTCCTCGGCCCACCCAATTAAGTTTGCTCAAAAGAAAAATAAAAAAATTCTTCGCGGCAAAAGTTCTTCATTCGCAGAGCAAACACGAATAAGGTAAATTAAGTGAGCAAAAATAAGGTTCTCTTAAATTAGGTCACGCAACCAAAGTAAGGCCGAAGTCAGACTGACTGGGGCGGTTCTTCCGTCGCGGACACATGTCTTACAGCTAGCGAACTGCGAGGAATATATTGATGTCTGGAAAGACAAAAATAATGTTACCAAAAATAGTGAAAACAAAAATATTTTTTTCTAAAATTTCAATAAGAAAACCTACTCGTACTTTAGCTATAACATATAGTCTAAGCCATAAATATACAGCCAATAATATTCAAATATTAGCTCGGATGATATAATTACCTAAAGGGAAGTAAGTAGGTACGAGTTTACTATTTCGCGTATCACCATCGTATTTACCCGACTGCTCCAGAACGAGGGTGATGTTTTTCAATATCAAAATTTTACTGTGATCTGTAAATGGTACTAAAAGTCAATGGGATCTATTTTGTGTTTGACGGACCCTTTCAAAGAGAATGTAAATCGTTTCAAAGTGAAATAACCGATGTTATACAGGGTCCTTCTTAATATGCTGACACTTTTTTAAGGGGATGATCAGACCATCAAACTGGACAATTGTCTATATGGGACCAACATCGAAATCGCGAAAAAAAAACTCATCTGTCCCATACATTTTTTGGCTCGAGTAGGTTTGCAGTTTTGTATGGAAGAGCTGATTTTTTTTCGCGATTTCGATGTTGGTGCCTCATCTCCTTAAAAAAGTGTCAGCATATTAAGAAGGACCCTGTATAATATTTATTTTTTTCCGTTCCGATCCGTTTCGTTCAGTGTAACTTCGCCCTAATACTTGGAGTCTACGGAGTGAGGCTCGGAGCGCCCTCGCAGGTGGAATGGAACACCGCCACACCTAATGTAATTAACTTATGAATTTAATAACACGGTTTACTTTTCTTTCTATACTTGCAAAAGGCACACAATTAAATTTAAATTAACGGTCGTAATTAAGAACTATTTAGTAGATTACATCGGATTGGATTATGTAAATAAGGGTGTTTGATCAGTTGTACTGACTGAATATTATTTAGGATGCCGAAATTTGAAATAGAATTACACTGATATAGTTTTCGCATTTCCTAAAATCGGCGGAAATTCCTTCTATCACACTTATTGTACCTACTCACACGAATAAAAAACCATGGCCTTCATTTATTGCGTCCGAATTTTCGTAAGAAAAGGATTTGAATGTTATCTATAAAATTATATAAAAATTCAATGTCTGTTAGTCTGTCTGTTTGTTCCTTATGCGTTCCTAAAGAGTTCGTCAGATTGCGATGAAACTTTGGTGGGTGGTTATGGTTATGCACTTATGCACACGCCTGGAAAGGCAACTCAAAAACGGTCAAGTGTGTGTCGGAAAAAGAAGGGGCATTGCAACGCATGCCGGGCACAGCTAGTTAATTATAAATCAGTCTGACTTTGTAGAGTGGTGGCCGTTGTTTTTATTTTAGACTCCATCTTTACAGAAACAATATTACTTTCAAAATTCTAGGAATCTTACGAATAAGTAGGCATTAATGTATATGAATAATATCAAAACACACGTATCCATTCAAACATCATTCCCAGACAGCATATTTTTTCATATTTCCTCATGTTTGTGATTCTAATCTTACGTCTTTTGCTCGTGTTCCTACGTTCTTTGATGAAGCTAACTAGATATTCACCGATGGGACGGCTGGATCATAATTAACTTATTTTTATACGCGGTGGATATTACCTTCTTACGTTTATGTATTTAGGAAAGATGGTGTATTAATTCTCAGAAAGAAAACGTTCTTAGTATTTAAAAAATGCAACGTATTTTTCTGAAAATAAGAACAAGTAAAAGTTTAAGAATACAAAAGCATGCTTTCGGCAATTCTCAGGTAAAGTTGTTTGAAATTCGCTGGAGGCGTTTTGTGGCTGAACTTAATTTTTCAGCTTTGTAAAGTTGGGCTCGTGTTTTTAAATAAAGGAAAAAATATTTTATTATTGTAGTAAAAAGTATATTTATGTACTCATGATTCCCGATTCGCAAGCCCACGCCAAAAAGTTATAAAGTTTTTAAAACATTAATTAGTCCATGATAACTTTAACTCATAAAGTAACAAAACACATGATAATTATGAACAGCCCGCAACTTGTGTTCACAGCAATATAATTCACATTTGTCCCGGTACAAATTACCCACTAACATAACCAATTTTCTTACCTTTGACAAAATCTCGGCTCCTCTCCTGCCTATTACGTAACATTACCCAAAGGACGCACGCGGGATGAATACAGCACGCATAAACATGTGCCGTCTATCTTTTATGCGTTTTGAATCATATTAATGAGCGGTAAGGTGTATTTTTGTGCGATACCTGCGCCGGCGGTAAAAGGCAAACGTATCTCGAAGACGATCTATAAGGCACTCTCGGGAAACTGCGTTAGGCCTATAATGGGTCGTTACGGCGAGGGTCCCGACCGCATGTGTTCGTGCCTGTGGCTCCCGCTTCCTCGTAAAAGGAGTCTGAGACGAGAGAGGAAATTAGAAAATCTTTTGGAGAATAATTTAAGAAGTAAGCCCTCGCGGTTGCGGAGTTAACTTTGTTTCCCGTCTCCGCGGGGCGGCGCGGCGCGGCTTCTACAGGACGATCAAAGGTTTTGGAATGCTCACTTTAGGTCGTTTAATTTATAAGTGCAGTCGTGTCGCAAATTGACTGGATTGGTTTAAAACTTTTAGTTGGATTATTTGACGGTTATAAGGTGTGAAAGTAAATGCTTTTGCATTTACTTTCACGTTGCGTGCGTCGCATTGTGCTACGGCGTAGCAATCAACGACTACGCTATGTAGCAAAATGGTATATGGAATTGGATGACCCCTTTTTTTATTACACTCACATTTTTAATACTTAACATTTACATGAATTTTTACTGAGCAACATAATGATTCCGTAACGCCCTGTACATAAGATCAAAGCGACAGTGTCGCTCGTCGTATAGCAACAGAGTGCAGCGCGGTGGTGTAGCCGCACCGCACCGCACCGCACCGCGCCGCGCCGTAGGCGACACACCACCGGTCTCAATTTCTTTGTCTTACAATACACCCCTAACATATTTAATTAACCGACGGTACGTAGGGTGCGCATTTACGAAGTACGCGGTAAATACGTAAACTTGAGTTTTGTATTCAGGTGCGAGGATTACATGTGATTGAGATTTAGGAGTTGTTTAGACTTTTAGTAATCGGGTTTTAATCATTTTCAAGTCATGAGAGTGGAGTTTCTTTTCCACTTAAATAAACGTTGTGGAATAATAATGATCAAGTAGAAAATGTACCTCAACAACGTTGTGAAAGCAAAACGAAAATTAGCTCTACTAAAATAACGAGAAACGCTTTAACTTTTTCGCAAAAGTAGAGTTAAACAACTTTGTATTTTCTAAGTTTAGTCTATTTCCAAATTTAGGGGCAATGTTACCCAACAATTGCGTGCTCAAGTCGCTTCATATCACGGAGCCATCCAAACATTTCGAACAACCAAACTTCAAGCGAAAACTTTATCTCACTCCGATCATATTTTCGTATTTTTCTACCCTGCGTCGCGAAGCGTAAAGCGTTAAAATATATTCCATAAATCACGATACACTTACTTATGAATTTCAAACAAGAAAGCCTAACAAAAATACTTACTTAAGAATTTTGTTACGAAACTTGAGAACGATTAACAAATGTGCTCCGACTCTGTTAACATTCGAGGGAGTCGTTTTAAATTAATAAAGTTTTCGATATGATCTCGCATCTCCATATTCCGGTTGCGTCACGCGTAATGTAGCGAATAACCTCGTCGGGCGGGCCTGTGCCGTCCTCTACCGTCCTAGTAAAATATTGACACAAATCCCTTAACTTATAAAATCGTGCTTCCGTCCCCGATGTAGGCAATATGGGATTTCCGTCATTTTGATGTAGGACGCAGCCGGAGGCCGGGGCGCCCGGGGCCCGCAGTGGGCCGCCGGAGTGTTTGCACAGGGGACACCTGGATACTTCTTGTGGACCTGAGTGCTGTTTGCTGATCGATATGTGCCCGCTTTGTGCCGCAGCTAATGCACTCGTCGCGACATATTTTGTGATAAACACTTCGGATTTTGTGACTCGAATTTGATATATCTAGAAACTTCGATGTCTTCGAGGTGAGAGCGAATATGCATTTTGTGTGGAAGTGTGTTCGGCGTCGTCGGTTTCGTCATCGCGCTGGTCGTTAGCCTGAAGTCAAATGCAAGTCCATGCAATAATAATTAATAAGACTAAAATTATATCAAAAAAATTATGAGTAAAATACCAATAAAAGAGAAAATAATATCGTAATAATGTTCGCAGTAAATACTGAACAAAAGCATACTGCCAATAACCGCCAACAAAACAGCATGAAGCGTATGAACAGAACGCGCTTAATCCTCGATTTGGGAAGGGTCTGCGTGGAAATGGAAAAATATTTGTCTGGAAACACTGGTGCATCGACTGCAGGGCCGGTGCAGGGCTGTGTATTGTGGCACATTTAATGCGAGGAGAATAATTGGCTAGGGGACAGCATGTCATCTACTTTTAACAAGATATTTGTACGGATATATAAAGCAGTAGAAATGTGTTTTACATAATCTACTAATAGATGTATCGTAACCATATTTTATTCGTAGGGATTGTTGAATTTCAATAGTACATTATGATACAAGTGAGCGAAGTTGGTCATTACAGCCGAGGCGATATTGCAGCACGAGCCGCAGGCGAGTGCTGTTATACGAGCCAAGGCTGTAATGACCAACGCCTACTCTATCCATCCCCTTAGCCAGCTTTCACGCTGGATTAGTTCTTAATCTATCACTCTCAACCAGCGTTGGAAGTTTTGCTTTTATATAATTAAGTAGTGCTATCTGTGTGGTAAAATACTGGGCTATAGAACCAACTTCGAAATAGCGATTGTTCAGTTTGACGAGAAGAATGCAAGGTTAATGTTTCTGTGGACTAAAAATTTTAACTAAAAAAATTAAAATCGCCTTCAAAAAACTAAAAAGTTAAAAAATAATATTGCAGCCGAAGAATTTTTCGTTCGCATCATAAGAACATTAATTTGTTTTATTGAAGTCGCTGTCAAGCCGGTACGATTCGCGACAGGGCTTGCATTTTTTGGCTTGGCTTGACACCGACTTAATAAAGCTTTTTGATTTTGATTTTTTGATTTGACACCGACTTCTATAAAACAAATTAATGTTCTTATGATGCGAACGAAAAAGTCTATGGCTGCAATATTATTTTTTAACTTTTTAGTTTTTTGAAGGCGGTTTAAATTTTTTTAATTAAAATTTTGTTTATTTTACAATTTTCAGTGGTAAATTCTTTAGTTCGATTTAATAGTAGTGCTTTAAATTAACAAACGCACTAGTCGGCACTACGATTTTCGAAGGTTCCCCTCGATATCTCTGGGATCCATCATCAGATCCTGGTTTCCTTATCATGGGACCTGTCTTGGAATATCTCCTTTCCAACAAAAAAAGAATCATCAAAATCGGTTCATAAACGACGAAGTTATCTGCGAAAACATATATAAAAAAAAAAAAATTATATACGGTCGAATTGAGAAACCTCCTCCTTTTTTGAAGTCGGTTAAAAATAGTATCATGGGCTAGATAGAAGAAGAACAATCTAGACTTCTTCGTTATCCTGAACGCGGTCCTGCTAACCAACAAGCTTGCACGTCTGCTTTTATTTCACGCCGGTTAGCGAACGACATCACGTGTTCAGCAAGTAGTCGCACTTGTTCACGTGGACGGTTTACCCGCCTCTTTACGTCTGAATCACGTTCACGTTCCTAAAACGTGGCTTGTATCAAACTGCCACCTGGCCCGGAATCGATTTACGTTTTGTATTGTCTTCGCTATAATTTTGAGATGTTTATTTTCAAGGACGCTTATAAGAACTGCTATCGTATCGTTCACGTATCGAATGTGCTTTTGATGATTTGATTAGCGCTTCTGTTGTCCCTGAATGACACTAACTAGTTTAAGGTTAACCTAACTTTTAATAAGTTGACTAAAGCGAAAATACTATTCTTTGATTCTAATATGGACCACTTTCAAATAAACTTACCATAATTAATAATGTTAATAGTACTCACCAACCCTTACCACATTTATTAAATTAAATAGGTCTTACAGTTTTTGAGAGTTACACGGTTATTATTTAATCTAGAATTAAGAACCCGTTAAAATGTTACTCGCGACTCTGCGTCGAATTTTTTTCCCTATGTCCTTCACTTAGAGTTCAAGCTATCTTTATACTAAACGAGCTTTTACCCGCGACTTCGTCCGCATAAATTATATACCAGATTTTAAGTCAGATGATAAGCTATCAAACAAAAAAAGTTTCATCAAAATCGGTTCAGTAGTTTTTGCGTGATACTCGAACAAACAAACACCCAAACAAACAAACAAACAAACAAACATACAAACAAACAAACAAACAAACAAACAAACAGACAGACAAAAAATCCAAAAATTGATGATTTGGAATCAGGGACAGGTAAAAACCATGTCGTAATTTTTTTTTCGTTATTATCTTCAATGTACAGACACACTTCTGTTACAGTTTTATAATAGTTTAGATATCATCAAAAACGGATAGTGGTATAGCTTAAAAACGTAACAGGTAGACAAATACACTATCACTTTTAAAATATAACACATATAATCTAATACGTCAAAGCAACATAAAAAATATATCCATATCCAATATACCAAGCTTGTATAAGTTGTACATCAAAATGCTTACCGATTAAAAACTAACAAGAAACTATTTAAACTAAAATACTTGAGACTCATGTCTAGTGAACGAAAGTTGGTGCAAACTCTTAACAACGTTTATGCAACATGCGGTTGCAGTTTGGTGCGAAGTCGATTCACTTTGTAACTTTACAAATATCTAGTGAGCTCCGAACCGTTTGCCCTTATGAAGGTATTATGCAAACTGCGGCATCACCTTACTATATTATTTGCTATTATAATAAGTGCTTGTTTGTGGTCCAATTTGTTGACTAAATATACACGGTGTTTTGTAGTTAGATGCGTTCCTCTTAAGGTGATGATCAGTCAATCAAACTGAATAACTTTCTCTTTAGGACTAACATCAAAATCGCAAAAGAAATATCAGCTGTTTCATACATTTGAGTCGAGTAGTACCTCTTGCAGTTTAGTATGAAAAAGCCGATTTTTTATAACTCTTTCTAATTTGGCCCCTTAGTGAAAGTTGTTCAGTTTGATGATCTGATCACCCCCTTTAAAGGAACAAACTACCAAACACCCTATATATTCGCAAGCACATGCGAACAATGAAGCTAGTTGGTACTTATCGGTACCAAATGAAATATGGTCGATGATTTATTTATTATTATTCATTTCCTTTTAATATTTAATAGTAATATAACAGGTTAGATAAACAAAGGTCGAGTTTATCTGAAGACATTTCTTTCAGCAGACCAGAGCGTGACATATGAGAGAGATATGATAAGATAAGATAAATATTATTAGGACTATTATAGCGACGTTATGTACGTTGCAAAGAATATTTTGTTTTATGAAGAAGAATGTAAGTATCATCGTCAGATACAACAAGTCGATTGCTGGGCATAAGCCTCATAACTGAAAACGCTAATTTGCCCTAATGTTCATGGCTGCCCATTCTTTGGTAAAATCGAAATCAGCTCCTACGATACTAGTCTTCTACGACCTACGTAATGATAGTTTTGACAACCCTTAATAGGAATTATATGATATTATGCAAAAGAAGGCTGCTAGAAGAAAGCACTTGTAAGAACTTGCACTATCAAATCTATTTTCAGAAAAACATAGATTGGTTAATTCACTTTCCTATTTCCAGCTTCGCATACGGAAAACTGGTCAATGGTGTATCGACATTATCATGTCTCTTGTCTACAAAATATTGTCGCATCCGCTACCTCTTCTTTTTGGACCACATCGGCAGACGCCTAGACGTCTCAAATCCAGACTGTGGCGTTTTAATGCCCAGTTTTACGCTTTGTACCCAGATCGAGTTCCATCCGTTTAAGCCACATCGCTTTACACTCGTCAATTTAACTTTAATAGGGCTCTTTGTTTTTATACTTAATGACCGTGAAACGGTACCTTTATAGGGAGTAATTTTTAAATTTCTTTGTAAACTGAATCTGTTCTGATTGATTCGTAAAACTGAATGAAGTTTGATTGACGAATATTATTTATTAGTATTTTGTAGTACGGTCAGTATCGGAGAATCGAAAAGATTAAGACAGAGGGTCAGGTTTATCTGAAGCATGGTAGGTACATGCATATAATTATAATAATGCTTGTACCGGTAATTTTATAAACCTGTCATGTAATCAACAATCTATGTGCCAGGTTTTATTTTATTTATTTATTTTTCCATCACCAAACTTTCTTATCTATGCGAGTACCTACGAGATAACTTTTTGAACAATTTAGTTTCTAGTTTTTAACAAAACAAACATCGATATAAGCCAATGTTAAAATAACAAACTATTTCGAACCCAACTCTGTCATATCGACAGAACTTTTCCACCACCTTTAAAAACTTCACATTCGAAACAAAACACAACCGAAAACAAAACTCCAAACTTGTTGCACAGATGGGAAAACTAATAAATATTTCCACTGGCGAATATAAGAGTAGAGTGGCGAAGCGTGGCGTTAAACTTGGCTTGAAGAGAGCATCGAGTTAGCGAGTTGCACAGAGCAAACAAGACTGCGGACTTCCTGGCGTAAACTACTTAAATCTTGACGCTTGGCGGTGCCGATGCCGGTCGCGCTGCGGGCGGGAAACTTACTAGCCCTGCCTGTCTTTACCTAAAATAGAGAGCGAGATTGTGTATATTATAGATTGGAGAATAGTCTGTTTGAGTATGCAATTTTGATCTATTTTGGACGGTGGATCCTAGGTGACAGTGAAACTACTTGCAAGTGGGAGGGTTTGATCCCGCAAATATTTGTGCGACGCATACCGTTCCCAATATGTATTATTTTGGAACTTCTCTAGAGGGAAGACACAGATGTCACGATAACCAAGATAAAATTTCAAATCTCATTGTCATTTCATTGCATCACTTTCACAATTTTGGCACGTGAAAATAAAATTTAAAATACAATAATATTCAAATATTTTAAACCCTTATTTTCTCTCTCTAGAATGCAATACCAATCAATTGTGATTGCACCTTTTTACGCACAAACTACAATCAAACACTTAATCCGTAGCGATAGTATATCGTACGTGGGATTACTACTGTCCAGTCGCCAACAAAAGTTCATCGCTATTGGTGCTGCAAACCTATAGGATAGATAAACGTTCAGATACATTGGTAGGCCACTGTACTCCGTTGACTTTCGACAGATAGTACTGTACCGAATTCGAGTGGTTCTCCCCACTGATTGACGTGAGCTCACACTGGCTTTTAGTTCGTAAACCATTACGAGGATAAAGCAAAGACTTACCAGAATGTACGCCACTTTCAAACGTTCAGCTATATAGAGTTTTAGCTAATCCGTTTGATGTAAACACGGCCGAATTCTCTTTTCCTTTTAACTTAATCTTTATACTGCATAAATTATAAGTGAAATATCTTTTGAAAAGATATCTTAAAGGCATACTTCGCAGCTGGTTTTATAGACTAGCCGACCCCTGAGAGTTTCTCAAAAACGTTCAAACGGCAATTACATTCAAATTGATAAAAGGAGCCACCTGTTGACTTCGGAGTTCGAAACGAATAAATGTACTAAAAAAGAGTATAAAGTGTACGAAAAAGATTTTATTGGTAGAAAATGTTGGGTTTCCACGACAGATGTTCTGCGGGGAGATTTGCTCTCGACTGTGAAAGTTCTGTTTGAGAAAGCTTTTCAACTTGCAGCTGAATACTGTTTCATACACTGTGAGCGTTTGAGCTTATTTTTTGTGGACATTTAAGTTTTCTTTAAGCAGCTTTTTTTAAAGATAATGCTTGTTTATTTTTGTAGCTTTTGAAGAAGAATTCTTTTGAACTTCGATATTGTATTCAAGGAAGACGTCTCTATGTGAGTTGAGAAGAATTTTGGAGCATTGAGGTTTGATACTTTATTTTATTAGATTTAACCGCGTGTATTCTCAAGCAATAATTTTTTTCTAGTTTTTAAGGCTTATTTTAAGGTATCTTTTAAGACTTCTAAAATATAGTGCGTAAAAACAAAAAGGGTGTTTTTAGGGTTCCGTACCCAAAGGGTAAAAACGGGACCCTATTACTTAGCCTACGTTGTTCATCCGTACGTCCGTCCGTCCGTCCGTCCGTCCGCCCGTCCGTCCGTCCGTCCATCCGCCCGTCCTTCCGTCCGTCCGTCCGTTCGTCCGTATGTCCGTCTGTCCGTCCGTCCGTCTGTCCTACCTATTTAGGGCTGTAACTTTTGAACCGTAATAGCCTGATAGTTGAAATTTTCCCAGATTATGCGTTATTACGGCGAATTTATTAAAAAATAATAAAAATTTCAAAAAGTAAAAAATTAAGGGGGGGTTTTCAACAAGAAACTAGTTTTTATCAACGTTTTTTCTTCACGCTCTATCCTAAAAACGGTAATACATACAAGCGTCAAATTTAGTGTGATTATAGAGCAAACTCTACAAAATAACAACAAATACTAAAAACCAGCCAAGTGTGAGTCGGTCTCGCGATAAAGGTCCCGGACAAAAAAAGTTAATAATGTTGTGTTCTGTAGTGGTGTGGTACGGAACCCTCGGTGCGCGAGTAGCCCGACTCGTACTTGACCGGTTTTATTCACTTTCAGCCATGCTCTTAAAGTTATGCAAATGTTCTAGAATACGTTGGACAAGTGGAAACAGCACGAGTTCACCAATTGAACGTCAAAATGTCTAACTTATGAATAGGTCCATTCCTAAGTGACAGTGGTGTGGTACGGAACCCTCGGTGCGCGAGTAGCCCGACTCGTACTTGACCGGTTTTATTCACTTTCAGCCATGCTCTTAAAGTTATGCAAATGTTCTAGAATACGTTGGACAAGTGGAAACAGCACGAGTTCACCAATTGAACGTCAAAATGTCTAACTTATGAATAGGTCCATTCCTAAGTGACGTCAAAATATCATGATATGATAATTGAAGCCTTCTGTGGCATGGTCAATAAATTGAAACTAACCCATTTTTTATTTGATTTTTTCTGAATGTTGGTATTATAGTGAAATGTTCACTAGGGTGTTTTGTTGCATCACGGTGGTCAACAAAATTGCAACGACTACTCGTACAGTTAGAAAAATGGACACGCTTATAACATTTAAACTGCTCTAAAATAAAAGTTACCAATAGCTACTAAATAAAAGTCAATCCGCACAATTATCGATGTACGTACAACGAGAGTATTGTGTAAAATTAGCTCCATGGGGTCCCAACTTGCTCGGATTTGCATTTTAACCGTTCGAGGGTTACAGTCCGCCGACTTTGAAAAGCAAAGCCATCTGTAGAACATTTGTTACGCGTTTATCGATGAATTTGTAATCGGGAGCTTTGAATTTGTGTTTGAAAATGTGTCAATGAAGCCAATGATATTAATATGGGTTTGAGAAGTTCTAATGGTAGATTTGAATTCGCTATATCCTAATGTATCTGGAGTATTTGTTACAGAATTACGCCAGTGTATTAGATGCGTCAAAAAAAATCTGCTTGTATAAAAGTTTCAGTAGGTTTATAATGTTTATATCGTTGTCATTATAATACAAGTTTCGGCTAGATTCTTTTACTATAAACGTGGATAGTCTGTACTATTCCCTCAGTGGTGTTCCAAATCGTATACAGGGTTACTTTTTATTCAGTGCACAAACTTTCACAACGTATTAGGTGTCGTTAATAGACACCGAAAATATAAATACATTTTTTTTTTGCAAATTTTATCTCTTAATTTTGCCATCCCGTAAACTTGAATAAAAATTGCTGTGCTGATCGTACTGATAACAACCGCGCCGATCGAGGAAGCGAGTGACAGGTGACAATATGGTCAGTACAAACCAAACATTTTTAATGAATAAGTTCAGATGCAGTTATTTTTTTATTTTTGTTCTAAATCGGGTTAAACAAAAAAACGGGTATTCTTAATTTCGATAGCCATCACGCTCGCAAAGTTTGTGCACTGAATAAAAAGTAACCATGTATATACATAACACCCTATAATAAAAACTCATTTGGCCTGGCCGATGATCGAATCATCGCCCATTGCACGGAAGGCCACTACGGTGGCCTGCTCGCCACTAGACTACCAAGAATTTTTAAATGCATGAATAAAGTTTATATGTATTAATTACCTAGTAGATGTAAATAAATTACAACCTTATTATAAACGAGCTTTTACCCGCGACTTCGTCCGCATAAATTATATACCAGATTTTAAGTCAGATGATAAGCTATCAAACAAAAAAAGTTTCATCAAAATCGGTTCAGTAGTTTTTGCGTGATACTCGAACAAACAAACACCCAAACAAACAAACAAACAAACGAACAAACAAACAAACAAACAGACAGACAAAAAGTCCAAAAATTTGTGATTTGGAATCAGGGAAGCCTAAAAACCATATCGTAATCTTTTTTTTGTAAATATCTTCAATGTACAGACACACTTCTGTTACAGTTTTATAATAGTTTAGATGTTCAAAGGCATTTCTAGCAATTACTTGAACTAAAATAGTCAATTTAAATTAAACCTTATTTGATTTTAGCCTTAATTTTAACGAAACTAGTGTAATATGAAATGAAAAGGTTTAAACGGAATCTCTACAACGTTATGTCTCCCTGTGAACTAATTACGGTTCTATTAAGGGGCGTCCGCCCGGTTTTGAGTAACTTTGTAACCATTTTATACATTAACTATGGCACTTTTTAAGCAGAAAACAAAACTGAACAATCTACAGGATATGAGAAGTGATGTGGTTTTTCTAGAAATCTATTTTAATTAATAAAACTGAAGAAAAACGACTCCAAAGTCACCTCTTTTTTTCCAGTTGTAACCGTTTTACTCTTACATTGTTGATCAGAAGAATATGAAAATTTACAATATTCTTCACAATACAATACAAAATGATGTGGTTTTCTTACTTTTTGAAAATTCATATAAAATCATAGAGGTTTTCAAAGAAAACGGAAAATTCTGACCGGAGCCGCGCAATTGAAGCGGGATGGCTAATTGCAAAAGTTTGCTTGTAAGAAAGAGAGCCTTGCAGATGGGAGGAGTAGCCTTAATACCGCCACATAACCACAGAAAAGATATATTACAGTAAAGCGACTTCATGCATGTGCTCGAATCGACGCACGCACACAGACGAGCGTTGTACACACGGCGACACATCAAGCTATGCAAAACAAATATAAGCTGGCCGCGCGACGTTATTCGTTACTTTACCTACGCGCGGCCAGCTTATTTTGGTTTTACGTAGCTTGATGTGTCGCCGTGTGTACATGGCCCGCACTTCAGTACTGTTGCGCACCGAAGTACCAGCGATTCGCTTGCATGAAGTTGCTGTACTGTAATGTCTCTTTTTTGTGGTTATACCGTTATAATAGAACCGAAATTAGTTCACAGAGACATTAAAATAATATTTCTGTGTCATTACGGTTGACTCAAAAACCTTAATTAACAAAAAGATAAATAAACTTTACCATACATAAAAGCTCCGCATGACATAAATTAAAAACTCATAATAACACCCGAAATTGATACTACTAATTTACACAAAAAGTGTCTCCTCATAAGCTACGGAACTGCGCCCCGCACATGAACCAATTACCTAAAACACACAAGCAGTTAACCTTAAATTTGACTAATGAAAATTTCCATATAAGTTAGCACGGGCGCGCCTTATCGCCTATCAGTGGCTTATTGCCGCCGTCCAACTGTAATTATCGTATGGTGGTTTCGTGTCGCGAGGTCGACCGATTTGAAGAACACAATGATAATGTCACTTTTAACTTTAAATTTAGGTCGTTGTAGTATTTTGGCTATTGTTTATTTAAAAATTAAAATCTTCCCTTTGGTTACACTACTTCGGTATTTTAAATACGGGTATAATAGGTAGTTAATGATGAATAGACGTGACCGGGAAATAATCAAACCATTTCATAAAGTTTGCATCCTTTCACTATTACATGTTAATACAAAGTGTTCGGTTAGACAAATGCAGTGCGCACAAAATACACCACTTACTGCCTAAAATAAGAACATCATAGTTTAGCCTTATAATTAAATATTTGACTAAAATTTTATTAACAGCTTAACCTATTAATTATTCATAGTAAGAAGTATAGAGATTCAATATAATTATAGATTCATAGTAAAAGCTTTCGCTTTACTTTGAAGTCCAAAGTCAAGATTATAAAACTAATTTGATCATATTTATCACCCATCAACATAATTTATTTCATGATCATGAATCATTCAAACATTTGTTAAACAATGAAGACAACGATCATTAAAATGGTTTTATAACGTTATCGTCTAATCTTTATGAAGTAACAAAGTGTTATTATTAAGCGGACCGACGGCACAATAAGTAAAATGAAATGAAGCCGCAAACAAATGTAGAGGGGCAAGGAAAGCCCGAAACAAATTTATGTCTGTGTCCCCCGCCGGTTGGCTGTATCGATGTCATTTGCATCTGAAATCTTTCGAGGCAGGACTATATTAGAGAGGGGAATTGGCTGGGATCTTAATTTATCGAAGTTTTTATGGTTTAATTAACGGAATTCACTTAGGCGTGGGGGAGTGCGGGGCGGGGGACGTCGCCGGCGCGGTTAGCGCTTTATTTTATACTAATAGATGTCCCCGGGCCACCCTGGCCGCGCCATAATTAGCGCCAGGACGCCATTGAAAGTTTTAATTGAAAAGGCTTTGTGCAGTTTTATAGTCTGTGAACAATTTTAGAGTGTATTTCATGCAGCCTCAGACAAGCGGTTAATCTTGACACCTTCGCTTTGTTCGCTTTCGCCTTTCCGCTTCCGTTAGCAGGCACTTTAGACAATATTTAGTAAAGATCTAGCCCGTTTGCACAGCTCTGCTCTCTTAGCAAAATAATAGGGGTGATTTCATAATAATGAAAATAGAAAATCATGGAAACAAAAGAGTTTAGTATGAAATCTATCCTATCCTATAAATTCAACAAAGTTGTTTGTAGGCAAACTTTTCATTGTACTGTTATTACAGCGTTGTTCTTGAAATTTAGCCGCAAAATTAATTCACCCCAAAATGTTTGAATTTGAATTCGGAACTGTAAATTGTAGCCTCTTGGCCCAATTATTATAACATTTATTCTTTATGGGGTAAACAGATCCCTATTTATTAGGGTTGATTATTCGAATTAATTTGTTTGTGTTATGTTGCGGGCGCGGGCGGGTTGTTTTGATATTTAAATGAGGGTTAAGGCTTGATTGTGGGCATTCACCGCCGCCACAGAACAGATATCTAACCAGAAAAACAGCTTGATACAAGGTCGCGGCGGTCTGTACATCCCTACATGCGCAGTGATGTTTGTACCAAACTGCCGCTCAATCTCGTACGTGAACGTTCACGTATTGAGGCACGCTTCGCATGTAGGGGGAGGGGTACGTAACAGGTACATCACTTCCTTAGAAAACGATAAATTCTCTCGCTTTAATTGCCTACCTACTGCCAAACGGTACGCCCTACAATGTATTTAATGAAGCTTGCCACAGCGTTGATATTGCTGCGTTACGGCGTACGGCACGCAACGTACGCGACGCAACGTTGTTGCCGTCTGGCGCGAATGACAGAAATCCAGCATGCGCATTATTGCGCATTGCTTACGATGCGCCAAAGTGTAGATGCTTGTCTCGGTACCAACGCGACAAAACATTCCGAAGCAGTCGTATCTTTAAAAAAATTGATGTTTAATAAGTGGGCTTCAAGGTCCTATATTGAATAAATGATTTTGAGTTTGAGTAACGGCAGTCTGCCACCGCCTGCTTCTATGAAGTTGTTTATCTGTTAGGATATCTATTCGGTGCCGCGGTCACGGGCCGGGCCTCGTAACGGCCTCGGAGGCGCCACCGCGCACCGGCCCGTGATCCCACGGTAATGTTGGCCGCTGCATTAGGACTTTTGGGTTGTGTAATTTTATTAATGACATTAGGTTGACCGTTGCGGCTGCAAAGGTGAAGATAACTGATAATAAGTATTACGTCTCTGATTTGATAATTTCGTGAGTTAATTATCTATACTAATACTTAATATTATAAAGAGGTAAGATTTGTATTTTTGTGTGTATGTATATTTGTAATGAATAAACTCAAAAACGACTAAGCCGATTTCAACAATTTTTTCACCATTAGAAAGCTACATTCACCTTGAGTAACATAGGCTATATTTATTGCTAGAAAAGATTAGACGTCCACCCGTGCGAAGCCGTGACGGGCCGCTAGCTATTTATAAAAAATAGTTAATGTTTTCAGGTACTTGCAATTACAATATAATACTATTTTTAATTACCAAAAAAATATTAAGAGTGTATTCAGATAATGAAAATAAACAACTTGGGTAGAAAAGATAATATTTTGGACCTCCCATAATATCTAAACTATTATAAAACTGTAACAGAAGTGTGTCTGTACATTGAAGATATTTACAAAATAAAGATTACGATATGGTTTTTAGATGTCCCTGATTCCAAATCACAAATTTTTGGATTTGTTTGTGTGTTTGTTTGTTTGTTCGAGCATCACGCAAAAACTACAGAACCGATTTTGATGAAACTTATTTTGTTTGATAGCTTATGATCTGACTTAAAATCTGGTATACAATTTATGCGGACGAAGTCGCGGGTAAATGCTCGTATCATAATTATGCCTCCCATAGAAAATCGATCGGCTGATATTAATCGGCTGACATTTGCATGTAAGGTTCAACAATATTTCTCGTTTTACGACCCATGCTCCTTAAGTGTAGTATCCCTCTTTATACCATGAGCTACTTGATGAACAAACAAATAAACTCCTTTTCATATTTTATAATATTAAATCAGTATAGTGAACAGTTAAATTAAGATTGCGTCAATCTGACGAAATAAATCTGTAGGAGCATTATTTCCTAACGCTATTAAAACACCTCTGTAAAAATTAAAAGTAAAGAGAAAAACCAGATATTGTACCGCACTCCGCTAACCGTTAAAATACCCTGTTATAAAATAAACAGGCTCTTTTATAAGGCTCTGTCAAGGTAACAATAGAATCGCTAATTTTTAATTAGGGTTCTGAATAACTCGGCCAAGTTCGAAATTGGCGGCGGGTTGGATTACAAAGCCAATTACAAGTGTCGCGATGTTCGTTAAAAGAAACTCCTTTTTACTTCCCTTCTTTTTTAATTGCTATACTTCCTTGCTTAGAGATTTTGATAGCACATTTTTTGCTCTTGTAAATTCATCTTTGAAAATATTTTCGTAACTCGTTTATGTCTTTAGTGAGGCTACATTGTGCTACGATTGCTACGCATTTCGTAGCACTACGACTACGACAAAACTGTAGTATATAGGGTTGCCAACCCTACTATATAATATAGTATCCTACTATATTGGGGGCCCTACTACTATAATTCTGAGAAAAATATATAGCAGGCACAACTACTATATTTTGATGAGCAAATAATTTATAGAGAATTTAAATATATTGGTACTTAGTTCCAATAAAAATGACCAATAACTTAACATTATTTTAACAATTTTCTTTCTCTTCATCACATTTGTTCCATAAACAATTTTCTACTAAAATAATATACTACTGAAAAGTGACAACAAGTTTTCCTGAAGTCAGATTTATCTATTTTTTTAGAAATTATATTACCTATTTCTGTATCGAATCCAGTGACTTCTGCGTTAACTGCCGCAACTATAAGGTTGCCAGGTCCAAATATGTAATTTTTGAATCTGGCAACCCTAGTCTTGCGGCAGATTGAGAGGTGGCAACCCTAGTTTTAAAAGTACTTTAGACCAGTCTCCTTCTGATGGCACCTCATTCACTTCCCTAACAAACACGTGGAAAAAGTTATACCAAAAATTTTAATGGAAAAGGCACTTGCGGCAAGATTTTTTTAGGCAACTTGGTGGCGTTGAATTAACCCCTGTATAAACATACACTAGAATTACATTTCGTTCGCCTAAGGAATAGGTGCATAATTTTACGGTCGGATCTCCGTCTATAAGGACTGTTCAAATAAAAGCGCATCGTTCGGCGGAAATCACATATTCAAACAAACGTCAAGCTTCCAACGATGCGATCGCTATCGGAAGAAGGAATGAATTTAAATCTTGAGCGATCCTTCAGGCTCGCTCCACTTTGAATAACCTTACAAATGAAATAGGCGCGTATTAACTACATATTTAAAGTTTTATTTGTAACTTCTAAATAGTTGTTATTCATTTCGTTATTTATGTATTGTTGTTGTTGAAAGTTTGAGTAAAAACCTTTCTTACTTTATTTTTTATATTACCTTATGGGACACATACTTAAAGGGGTGCTTCAGACCATCAAACTGGACAAATTTCTCTATGGGACCAATAACGAAATGGCGAAAAAAAATCTGCTGTCCCATACATCTCAGTCGAGTTATGTTTGCAGTTTTGTATAGGACAGCGGATTTTTTCGATATCTGTGTTGGTCCCATAGTAAAAGTGGTTCAGTTTGATGATCTGAAGCACCTCTTTAAGTAAGTGTCCCATTTAATTTTACATCCTGTATATTCATCATCATCAGCTTAGGCGTGGAGTAACCTTAAATGCAATTACACACTGAAGGGGATACTTCAGACCATCAATCTAAACAATTTCACTGTGGGACTAACACAGAAATCCGTTTTCAAGATATCAAAGTTTGACACAATACGGACATTGAACCCTAACCGGCTGATCGGTCAGTGACCCTCTATGTATACTGTGTCGAGGGTATTATAGATAGGTAAGTTAATGGCCTAGTGCCCTGAGCTCTCGAATGCGCGGTTTCGGGTCGCGATTTCACTTCATACAAATGGCAAAAACTTACAAAAATAAAATAATAAACGGGTAGTATATAGTGTAGTATACTTACCGTATGTACTTACCATACTTTTTCTTATACTGTGACATTGTTTTGACGCATTTGATTCAATGAGGATTTGCTAGAAGTCTTGTCCTCGAACCACTAACTAACATATTCCTATTACGTAGTTCTTAGCAGATTGATCTATTAAGAATGGATCTCGCTAAGTGGAAAATCCGATTTTCCGCGACAAACTGGGTAACGTAGAAAATATGTTATTTATAAATCAGATAAACATTTTACGCACATTGTCAACTCGACAAGTTTTTAATAAAAGGGGAGGATTACGGAATCGCCTCGTCGCTTACATTTAGGAGTAGGTGCGAAGAATGTCATATAAGGCGTAACTCGCACGGATACATTTCACACCTCGCTAGGCGCTTTCCCTAAATCTGTTGTCATTTCGACGCGATCCCGTGGAAATAGGGGCAAGAATCCCTCGGATAGTCACGAGATATTTGGAGCTATTTCTCACTCGAACACCCCCCCATCCCCTTCCTCCCCCCAACAAAGGCAAAGTCACCGTTTAAATATTTCAGTGTATAAAAAGTGAAGTCATGTTACCTTGTTATGTTACTGTGTTGGACTTGTCAGCGAATTTTTTTCACATTTTCTGCAGCAATGTGTTAGAAGTACTTACGTATGATTTTTTTTTTTACGAGTAATTAGTGTCATTCTTCATAAAAAAAAATATAAAATTGTGCTTTTACCAAGAATTCTTTGAATGTTTCACGCCTCAAGCTATTTTTAAGACACGTTTCCTCTTATTTTTTTCTACACAGCTTTATTATTAGTTTATATTTTATCCTTTTACATAAGTACTTTTTCTAACCTAATCTTTTCTCTTTAGGTATAAGATGAGTGTAGATGGAGCCAACATCGAATGGTAAAATAAAAAATGTTGTTGCATAGAACGCATCAATGGCTGCTCGATCCATTTGGATGGAAGAGCTAAGATTTTTTTTCAGGATTTTAATGATAATTATGAAACTGAAACTGCCTCCGTGGTCTAATGGTTAAGAGCTTTGGCTCTCGACACGGAGGTCGTGGGTTCGATTCCCACGGGGGACACCTAGTGATATGTCACTTTGTGCGTTTTTCCCCAGTTGGTTAGGACATTGCAGGCTGAATCACCTGATTGTCTGAAAAGAAAAATGATTACGTGCTTCGGATGGCACGTTAAGCCGTTGGTCCCGGCTACTATGTCTGGTGGTAGTAGTCGTTACATAAAAACCACGTCAGAGGCCGTAAGGCGGTCTGAAAAAACTCTGACACCAGGGCTCTGCCCACACGATAAGAAGAAGAATGATAATCGTTACAGTCAGAGTTTTCCAGCCGCAAGCTCTGACACCAGGGCTCTGGCCACACTATAAGAAGAGATTATAGTGAAAGTTATTTAGTTTGATGGTTACATGGTTTGATGGTCACATGGTTTGATGGTACATTCTGTACATAGGGCCAAACCAAATGCAAAAAGCTTTATTTGATGAAAGCTATAATTCCATAAAACCTTTAATTTCAAAACAAAACAATTACCACATTCAAACCGTATGTCCATCACTCAAAATAAAACGCGTACATGTAAACACTTGTACCCTTTCAGTCAATGAGACGGCCCAAGCGATCGCGGTCTATCGTTTACATCAACGTTCGATTATCTGCCGTCTACATTAAGTCCTCTCTCAAAGCTCTGACTCCTACATCACAGAGCCCAAAATAGCGCGATACAAGAGACTCTTTACGTGGAACGGACAGTAACAAAGGACTTAACCCCGCGCCATTTCTGTTTTCCCGTGCAGACGAATCGGCTACAATAAAACCTCTGCCCTCCTCACAATGCCCGCACGCATGGCCTGCTTTTAATTTGCCAAACGTATATATCGGTCCGATCTGCCCCGGCCTCTCTTAAAAACACTCCGGAAACCCCCGATCATGTCCAACCCCTCTATTTAAGGCTCTAGTCTGTTTTTGATAACCTCTATTTTTATTGCGTGTGTAAATTTTGTTTGTATAGGTTTTAATAAAACGAAGTATGTAAAGGTAATATGACACAAAAATCATTTGATTATTTCGAAGTTCCTAAAAATACACGTGATTTATGGTATCAAAAGTACTGAGAATATTCCAATCATATTGTCTTTGAATAGCAAATTCCATGGTATCTATCTAAACTATTATAAAACTGTAACAGAAGTGTGTCTGTACATTGAAGATATTTACAAAAAAATATTACGACATGGTTTTTACCTGTCCCTGATTCCAAATCACAAATTTTTGGATTTTTTGTCTGTCTGTTTGTTTGTTTGTTTGTTTGTTTATTTGTTTGTTTGTTTGTTTGGGTGTTTGTTTGTTCGAGTATCACGCAAAAACTACTGAACCGATTTTGATGAAACTTTTTTTGTTTGATAGCTTATAATCTGACTTAAAATCTGGTATAAAATTTGTGCGGACGAAGTCGCAGGTAAACTCTAGTTTATTATACAACTACACAACTACAAGCACGTGACGTGATTAAGTCATAACCTCATAACTCATAAACACAAACATTATCATGTTGATTTATTGAAATATATAAATAATAGGTTATCATCATCCTATAAAGTGTGTTAGGGTTGTACCCGTGATACTGAACAAATTTCCCAAAGAATCCTAAAGGAAATGCGCAAAAAAAAAATCGACTTTCCATACTAAATCTGCTGATCGAATCGAACGTTTGTATGAAAAGTAGGAAAAAAAAAATTTGCTATTGGTTTCTTAGGGAAAGTAGTTCTGTATCATGGGTACAATCACCCCTTAAAGTAATGCATCTATTTACACTAACAACCTGTATAGGTACGTTCCATTGCAAGGCAAAGTCTCTCACGATAAAGAAAGTTAGTTAATAAGTACTTTACTAAACCTAAAGTACCAATAACAAAGTCTCATCTGACTTTATTACCAGTAAGTAACAAATTAAAGCATCCGTAATTAAACTCCGTTCGATTACTCATCAAATATCATCAGATTTTAAGATGATACGGGAGAGAAAGTAATTAGAGGCGCGTAGGATCTCAGGCGTACGATGTTTTGTTGATAATTCAATAATCCGGCCCGGGGCGGATCTCTTTTCACGACGCCTCTTGTCATCCCCCCCCCCCCCTCGCGTCTACCTCTCCACTTTGCCCCTCTGATTCCGATACCATTCTTACGTAATCAGTTATCTTTTTTTTCATTTCCTTACACAATATTTAACGATAAAGTTAGCAAAAAGTTATTTCGAATATTGCCTCAATACAAAATAAAGTTAAATTGGCAAAGTTCGGAAGAGGGATGTGGAGCTACAGGTGACATCTATTACGATTCTTCAAGAAGTTATATCGCAAATTAGTTTAAACTCCCTGTGTAAGTATATAACTTAATTTTCCTGTAACATTATTACCTACATTTGGGTCTATTTAATAGTAATTTTTCACGCTAAAGCCCTAGCAATAAAGGTAGCAATTTGTTTTGTTTGTCATAAGTGAAAAATATGGTTGTTGCAGACAGGGGTGGGCATGCTACACCATATGTGGGGAAATGGGACAATTAATTAAATTAGCACTTAAATGTATGCTTGCGCTGTGTGGGCGCGCCGCGGTGCCGCAATGCCCCGTGGCGCGAGGTGAAAGCCTGGCGAACACTTTTATTAAAACTATTTGTCTTTTAATATTGTTCACAAAACTTGTTTATAAAAAGCTGTGTTTCCAAACAATAGGAGCTGGCTTTGCAATTCCTTGTAGTTTCCCGCATGTTTAAGTTATAATTTTCAAATATTAAATTAGTGTCAAGTATATATTGACTCTATGATAATTATCGTATCGTATTTAATGTTACACCCTGTTTTTGCACATTTCCCGGACAGTACCCAAATCAAGGTAGTTGTAAGCCTGTCACTTTTTTAATTGACATATTATAGTTTCACTTGAGTTTCACGATGTTTTGATAGAATCAAAATAGTATGAAATCCAACTAGTAAATTAGCAAACCAAAAAACTTTTAGATTTTTATTCCTCAACCCGTTGTGCCTATTACAAATGTTTTTCTAGTATCTTAGAAACAATTCGTCAATAGCATTGAACTAAAATAAAATAGGTATATAAACTCCAAGTCTCATATAAAATTGTATGTTCGAATTGACACAATATCCCACACAAATCAAGTATGCATGTTGTTTGGCGACACTAATACGTTGTACCTATTTGATTCATAAACATAGTCGTATTTGGTACCTATGTTTCTCGTACAAAAAAGATATCTTCGGAGCTCTTTTCGTTCCACCATTTTTGAAACGTTGATTCAATTAACTTCATTGTGAATCTAGTTCTGTTATATCAATGGTCAATAGTAAAACAGAATGCTTTTAATTCATACAAATTGTATAATCCATTTGGGTGTTCTTGTAACGTCGGACGTCGTGTTTCTCGCGACCGCGCCCTCCATTTATCATACTGATATCGACTGTTCATTCATTAGTGACCGACTTTACTACCTGTGAATGCAATTTGCACCTTATTTAGTTGGACATAAACAACATATTGCCTTGACAATGTCTAAATTAGTGGCGTACTCCCAGTTTTTCAAGGAGTTCATTAACCTGATAATCAAAATTGTATCAAAATTTTAATGTAATATGGATGTTTTTATTATTCTTGAACTTTGGATAAACACAAATATAATTAAGTACTTACCTAATTTAATTTCTTTTAACAGATATTGGTTTTTAAGGTGTATCCTCTCTTTTAAAATAAACTGGAGGTCTGGAGACTGGACATTTCTTACTAATTTTCTAGGTTAATATTACATTAAGTATTTTACAACGAATATAGTTTAAGGCTTTGGTTCGTTAGCATTGTATTTCTTTCTAAATGTTTTACGATAGTTTATTTTGTAACACAATTTAATTAAACAATTTGATAATCCTAATCTTGAGAATTTAACACTTTATCATTTGTGGTCATCCAAGCCATTGGGATCTGAAGCCCACTGGACCCTTTTGGCGTGAATGCTTTTAGGAGTACGATGATAATATTTCAGCTAACTAAATATACTGGACTAAGTAGGAATAGCCCGAATCAACATTCATGCCACTTTACTAATGTGTTAATGGACACACCGGAGTGGTTCTTAGCCACGAATGGCTTTATGACCAGGAGTAGACTCATTTGTTTATAGCTGTCTTTTGTTTAATTAATTATTGCGGATTGCTCCTTTTTGTAGCACGTTACTCAATAGGTTTATTGAGTTTTAAAATAAGTAGTGTATCTCGTAGTCATGCTAATTTACCATTGTGTTAATGAAGTTGTCCTAAGCCATGTTTCACTTTATGGGCAATAGTATACACTCATTATTAATCTGTAGTTTTTAATGTAATTAGTTAATTTAGTATGATTGTGTATTACGTTACTCATTAAGGGTGCCTTCAACCAAAGCGTAGGTTAAACATATTTTATTTACGATGCTGTCTCTATCTTTTTTACATACATAATACAATTCCATGACCTGACTGACAGACAGCGTACAACCTAAACCGCTGAAGATAGAAACATAACATTTGGAATACTAGCTAAGTAAGGATTTTTTTTAATGGGATGTAATCGTTTATAATCCACGAGGACGAAGTCGCGGCCAAAAACTAGTCATTAAAATGAGCATTGTGAGAGACTGAGCGTCACTGAATACGTTTTGGTGATTTAAAATAAACTAATAGAATATGAAATTGATGATAATCGAATTTGTTTATTGAGTATAACCTAATTTATTATAGTATAGTAAAGCGTCAGTGGCGCGTTGCGGAAAGATATGAACATCAAACTGTAAGGCTCCAGGTTCAAATCCACAGTGTCTGAACTCCAACGGTGAAGGAAAACATCGTGAGGAAACCTGAATACGCTAAGGAAGACATTCTGGTGCGTATTTGAAGTCTGCTAAACCGCATTGGGCACGTGTGGTCGGCTATCGCCCAAACACCCTCCCTGAAGGTAGGCCTGTGCCCTGCAGTGGGACGTATATAGGCTGATGATGATGATGATACATCTGTAATTGACTTTAGTTACCAGCCCAAGCTCCAAACGTTCAGCCAATCCGACAACAGTGACGGCCAGGTAGCTCAGTCGGTAGTGAACCTGCCTGCTGTGCCGAGGGTTGCGGGATCGAATCCCGTAAGGGGCAAACATTTGTATGATGAATATGAGTATATGATGTTTGTATCTATGTATGTATTGTATATCGTTGTCTAGTCATCATAATACAAGTCCAGGCTAGATTCTAGTACTTTAAATGTGACTAGATAATTTGTGTGACACTGTCCAAGGTATTTATAAAAAAAAACCTTTTCATGATTGATCAAATCGAGTAAGTTAACAAACATATCTAAAACCTCGCCCCCGTATACTTAAAGCCACGGCAAACAGTTGCAGGTCCTGAGTCGTGGGGTACATAACGAGGACTATTTTCAGCCCCAATCATCCACTTGAGACGTTTCCGTTGTCTGCGCACGATCGCTATCGATAATGTCGCGGCTGACCGGAAATTGTTTAGTACAAATCGAAACGTTTTTAAGGTTTTAACGGAGGTAGAGGAAATGATTGCAGTCTCAATTTTTTTTTATGTTTTTTGTGGTGAGTTTTTGTGTGCAAATATTAGGCACTTTAATTTAACAGGTAGGCACATCTTAAGAAATCTGAAAAATTTGTTTAATATTTTATTTATAAATATGTAGCTAATGAGAGCATATTATCCTTATTAGCAGTAAATTGAACTGTATATTCGTTTTAGATAACTATGTTAGAAAACTCATGCTTGCACTTTGTAGTAGTAGTTATATTAACAATCCATGTTGCTTGCCTAATTGTAACTATGTTTGTATAGTTGTTTAGTATTTTGATTGGACTACCATATCTTATTAAAGAGCTCTTTATAGATAACTATAAGAAATAAATTTTTCCCCTAGCCATAAAATTTTATTAAGTGGTAACGATTTTTACGGACAAGAGTTTTTTTTTCATTCTACTCCCAGCCAAAGGCTTTTATTTGATGGACATAATCATACTTTACTTATACAATTTTTATCTAACGCGATGGTAATCAGTTTTACGCAGAACAAAATGAAAATGAAATTTCATAAAAGATTGGCTAGATTTACTTGCAAACTCGCGAGAAGAGCTCTTATTCAATATATATAATCTGTACAGCTCCAGAATGAATATTAGATTTCACTATCGACAGAGAAAGCGGTGGAGTTGTCGCTGCTAAAAATATTATTTATTAATCTTTTACTATCTCAATTTTGAGGTTAGTAGCTTTTATTTCTTACTAGCGACCCGCCCCGGCTTCGAACGGGTGCAATGCTGATATGTAGTGATGTATTATATACATATAAACCTTCCTCTTGAACCACTCCATCTATTTAAAAAAAAACGCATCAAAATCCGTTGCGTAGTTTTAAAGATCTAAGCATACATAGGGACAGACAGCGGGAAGCGACCTTGTTTTATACTATATAGTGATGATAGTGATAAGATAAACTCACATTTAAAATATGAGTTTTCATTTTGAATTGAAAGAGTTAGAGACTTCACTTCTCCCGTAACCAATAGAATAGACCATTAGGTAAAATTAATTATTGTAATAAGTTTTGGATTCAAATAGGAAATAACAATAACAACAATATTTCAAGAAAAAATTACAATATGTTTTCTTCCCACTATATCAAATTTTTCTCATGGCTAAAAACCACTAATTTCAAAACATTTGAAAACTTTATTTAAAAAAGATTTTCAAACAAATATTTACGCAGTCTCCACAGCTCTCAGATTATTCCTGTTCCGCTGTTTGGGGCGAGATTCCCCTATTGATTACCCAAAAAGCGGAAAATAAAATTGTCTGCCCCCAGGCTTCCCGAAACACAATACTGCAGTCGGTAGGCCAACGGGAATACTCGTATAATCACAAAAAAGATTTGCTTCCTGTAGGAAAGTAATTTAAAAAAGTAAAACACTTAAATTAATTAGATCGGTTGGTTAGTGTAGTGCAGGACCTTATGAAGGGTATAAAGATTATGGTTAACATTTTGTAAAAGGTATAAAAGAGGTGCGTGTTCAAATTAAGGTATAGTGAGCCTGTCGGCAATATTAACAGTCGACATAAATATGCTCCTTCACATTAAAGCCTGCTAGTTTTTCTTGACGGTGAAACTATTGTCAAATCCATACTTTGAAGAGTTCAGCGGACAATAAGCATGATTATAAAGTAAAAAATTTACACTCATACATAAATATATACGACTAATACTCACGACCGTAATCCCTTTCGGGGTGGCCAAAAACATTGCTACAACTACCAACTTTCTATTTAAGAATGTAGTTTTTAGCAATGCTTACATTTAACAATTAAAGCATAGAGTAAATAAATTATACACAAATTAAAGTTTCAGGTTGGAATGACGTGTCAAGTGGTGAGAGGTGGCTAGCCTTTCGCCCATCCAATACAAGCTTTCGGAACCTATTCAATACAAACAAACAAACAAAACTCTTTCCTCATACCTAATATTAGTGTAGATATTTTATTATGTTACGTAATACAAAAGTATTATTGTAGATCACAGGTATCTATCACATATACGTAAGAGAGAGGTTACACGGTCAGTATTTCATCAGTCTGGTCCATCAGTCTGGTCATGTATATTTGATTTGAAGGGAAACTGACTCGAGATTGACCCGACTAACATGGTGCTTCAGTATATCAGTTTCCCTTCAAATCAAATAAACATGACCAGAATGATGGACCAGAATGACGAAATACTGAACGTGTAACCTCCCTTTAAGGTATTGCGCAGGTTAAATGTATCCTACTACATGGACATGAAAATACTGCCCCTTTTTAAACTCGCAAGTTTTTCGCTGAATATTTAAGTCTAGTGAGTACCGGAGCGGAGGTAGCACCGTCGCTCACTCCCAGCCCTCAAACTTTGCCGTCGCTCCCGCAATCTTTATCGAATAAAGCAGTTTAGTAAACCGCACCCGAACTCCCCGCCCCGCCACCCCGCATTATCTATTTATGAACAAATTTAAATAGAACACAGAAGTGCCTCGAGAGACGCCGTTAAAGGGTTTCGTTTAGTTAAAGTACAGGTAAGGTAAGGCATTCGTTTTGCTAGTCATTTAATATGGATATAAATAGAGTTTGTTTAGAGTTAATTAACTTTTTAGCTCAAGTGTTTTTGGGATTAAGTGTCTGTTGATATACCTACGATATAATTAGATAGGTACCTACAGTCACTGTCACTGACTTACCAACTACTGGACGTCGGGTCCGCGCTCAAAAGCGTCCGAACCAAAAGAGTAACAATCATAAAGAGTAACGATTACGCGCCAGTTTTCGTTTTATCGACTGATTACGCGCTCGTCTATGGTGCCGTGCCACTGTGCTGTAAAATTTGTAAAAATTGCACAAGCAAAATGATAAAAAAATTTCTACAGTTTCAATGTTTTTCGTTTGCGTGTTTACCAAAATGTACTTACGTTTACGTAAGTTAGTCTGGGACACTTTTTTCGTATGAGACCCGGCGTCTATTAGTTTGTAGGTCAATGCCTAAAATTTTTTTTAATAACTTATGTGCTAAAGTTGGATCCCATTGCAGGGCAAAGGCCTCCTCTTACGAATAAGGAGGAGAGTGGGTCATACCACAAAATAATTGTTTATGTTGAAAAAATCGATCGTCTACCATTCCGCATTGGGCACGCGTGGTGGACTAACGCCCAAAAGCTTCCCTGGGGCCAGTTCCTGTTCCCAGCAGTAGGATGTATACAAGGTGTAACAAAACATCCTGGTGATATTTAAGGTGGCGGTTTTGACCATAAAACTGAACAAATTTTATTATGGACACAAAGTCAAAAAAAAAATGAAAAGAAATTGTTGTCATTAGAGTCGAAAGGTTACTGCAGTTTTGTATAAAACAGACGATTTTTTCTCGATTTTAGCTGCATAGTGAAAGTTGATCAGTTTATTGGTCTTAACGACCCTATATGTTCCCTACCAAGAAACTATATGACATAACTGGTGTTCTTACCGTCAGACAACTGTATGTGCTGCACACGATAATAAGGCAGCATTCTCTAGTGTCCTACCCACCCATAAACAGTACAATCAGACGACATTACAACGTTTGTCCTACTGTTATCAGCAGAACCTTCTATTTAAATAGGTTTTTTAATTTTCAAGGTCCTAGATTTTTATTTAAGATATTCTTAAATAAAAATCTTAATCTCGTCCACCTATGCAAGTATCAATGCAAACAAAAAGTGAGTGAAAAAGTGGCTTTTAACCCAAAATACATAGGGATACACCGGATACACCTAAATAGCATAAATCTATAATAATTAAGTTCCCAAATTGTATTTTCTAGTGTTTTAAGTTTAACTTGGAATAAAAAAAAATTATTTTTATTTATTTATTTAAATATGACGAGGGTATTTTGTTACACCCTGTATAACCTGATGATGAAAATGATAATTGTACAGGTAAAAACAATGCCTGAAAATTGTGCATCAGCTTAAAAAACCTTTTTATACCTATATTATTATCAAAAGTTGGTTTTTCAAGCAATCCATCTTGCGAGATGATCACGGAAAAATACTTCAAATTAGTTTCCCACATGAGGGGCGGGAGTGGAGCCCGAGTCGAGTAATATTTCGGTGCTCATAATAATAATAGAAGCGACACGGAGGGTTCCGGATTTATTCGGTTTTTATTACTTTTTTACGGGCCCCTAGGAGTATAGGTAGGTACGGTGACAACGTGCTATGTTACGACCCACATTATACCTGCTATATGTATGTACATCTTTACAGATTTATTGAAGTGTATCTTAGTAGGTATACACTGGGTGTAAAATTAAAGAAATGCGTTACATATTAAACAGGGTACTTTAGACTATCAAACAACACTGAAATCAGGAATAAAATATCGGCTGTTCTATACATTTGAGTTGGGCTACCCAACTCCACAATCGATAATTTCTGTGAAAACTCTAAATTATTTACCGCGGTTTCAATACTGGTCCCATTGTGAAAATTGTTCAGTTTGGTGGTCTAAATAACATGTAAGGCATTAAATTTTACATCCTGCATTTCTTAACTATTTCTCTATCCATAGTAACAGTCAATTCCTTTTTCAGTATAATAGAAAATATACCTACAATGTAAAAGTGTCATCAAAATACGTCTATAACTTAGAAGAAAAGATGAAGGTCAATGTTAGGGCATTGACGTAGAATACTATGGACGCCGGGTCTAGTACAAAATTATCGAAAAAAGTGTCCGAGACTAACTACACCAACCTAAGTACGTGTAGTAATAAACCAACTAAAAACTTTGAAAATGCTGAAATTCTTTTCCATCCCACTCCCCCATTCGCGTAATTGGTTCTCTTTTTTACGTTTTGGTGCTCTTTTGTTTCGGACACTTTTGAGCGCGGTCCCTACGTCCAGCAGCAGGTAAACTAATGGGCTAGGCCTACGAAGTCTACGGTGTAGCACAAAAAGCGCTACGGCGTAGCACGCCTACGATATTCTCTAACATCGAATATCTATGTGAATGTGATGTTCTGGTTTTGCGCGATTAATTCTAATACGTGTTCATGTAATCTATGTAGGTAAAATAATAAAAAAAATGATAATAATCAAAGCAAACTGCAAATCAAAGATTCTCACTTTACCTTTCACAAGCGTGCACATACATTTACGTGCACTTTTTTAAATAAAAACTTAAAAGCTATCATTTAAATCCATGGAACTGTAAGGAACGGTGGTATTTAGATTCCAAACGAGCCGTATCGTTGTTTTAGCGGACAGGGTGTGGAAATTAGGGTTGTCAATGATATGTGATTTCGGATACAGATTCGGACATTGCATAAAAGCTCACGCCTACGTTATCCGAAGGGTTCGTCAGAGATATTCCAAATATATTCTTATTACACGTATTCAGAACATTAACATTTCCATAGCAATGATTTGTCGTTTAAATTCAGTCATTAATAATAGATTTTTAAGCCCAACCTGTAATCTGAGGGATAAAAAAGAGCAAAACGTAGATATTTATTTTTAGGGGCTAATTTCTTGACAAATAAAATGGTAATGGACTACTTATAACATGTATATATACCTAATAACCCTTCAGTAGATTTTTACTCAAAAATAACATTACGGAAACAATATTTAAATTGCAAAAAAACAGTCGGTCCATAGAAAATTCGGCACTGCTACAATTGTCATGATCAAGAGATGACTAAATCCATTAAATTACTTAATTACAATTTAAATCAAAAAGTTACCATGGAACAATTCATACCTTTATTACTTGTTTTATCCATTACACTTGATGGTCTTAACTGATCCAGAGCATGCCGTGCTGATTAAATACTTACCTACATAAACTCATGACAAGAAAACCTTTTCAGGGTCGTCAGAAACCCTAAATAACACCAATTGTTTTAAGTGCCCAGTTGTGGCAAGGCTCACTTTTAGGACATAAAATGTGTCGTTAAATATCAAAAACCGTTGCTTCTCATTCATGGATAAATATTTGTATGATGAATATGAATATTTGTACCCGAGTCATGGATGTTTGTATCTATATATGTATTGTATATCGTTGTCTAGTCATCATAATACAAGTCCAGGCTAGATTCTGGTACTTTAAATGTGGCTAGATAATTTGTGTGACACTGTCCAAGATACTTAAAAAAAAAAAAAATGGTCAGAGCCTGAATTTGAATGGTGCGAAATTTGGACTAAAAATTGCTAGATTGATGATTTTAAAAAGTAGTCAAGTCCCTTATTTACCCCTGCCCTGAACATGAATGTGTCGTACTGGTTTTTGATATTTAACGACACAAACAATATTCCTATATCCGATAGTTTCGGATACGGATGCAAATGAAACATCCCTAGCAGAAGCCGTTGTTTTAGCGGGGAACGTATAGAAATAAAAATAATAGCGGCGATGTTCGCGCCCAATGGCCGGAACGACCCGCGAGTGTTTGCATTTGATAAGAAACAACCCCCAACCCCCACAAGATCGCTGAAGGGTTGAAGGGAATGTATTGTTTTAGACGTACAATTTCATTTTTTTTAATGTTTCACTTTGTTTTGTCAACCATTTTTTGAGTTAAAGTTTTAATCGATGCTAGACTGTTTCGTTATTAATCTAAATGTTCTATTAATCATTTCATTTTGACACATCTCAATTTGTCCTTATGAAAATCTTACGTACCAAAATCATTAAACGACTACCTACGAGTTTTCAATTATCATGTATACAGGGTGTAAGGAAAAGTATCATTAACCTTTAAAACCACATAAGGGTCCAGGGTCATACTCTACCCATCAACTGAACAACTCTTACTATGGATACAAACCGATAGGAGCAAAAAAAAAAAGTCTGTTGTCTAGTCGAGCAGTTTAGTATGGAACAGCAGATTTTTTTGGCTCTGATCGATTTTCTCCCATAGTAAAAGTTGTTCAGTTTGATGGGTAGACTATGTGGTTTACAGGTTAATGATACTATACCTTACAGCCTGCATACAAAAACACTAGTAATATGTGGTATGGACAATAAAACTGTGCAACTTTCGACCGACTCGACTGAAATGTATGAGACAGCAGTTTTTTTTGACGTTGTCTGCATGTCTGCATGAAAGTTGTTCAGATAAATTGCCTAAACCACCTTTTAGAATAATACTAGGGTGGTTTGTTACACCCTATATTGCCATCGTATCGAAATTCACTATTTTGTTATTTGCCCATAACCGAAACAAACATCATAATTATAAAATTAGACAATCGGTTAGCTGGGTACCTAGACAAAGAGAAATTCTAATGACGTAGATAGACGCTAGTAGAAAATGACAGAATGTATGGATTTGACATTGACGATGGAAACATTTTGACGTTTGCTTTCGCCACCATACGTCAAGTCCATACATGTTGTCGTTTCTACTAGTGTCGACGCCAACTTTGTCTAGATACCCTGATGACGATACGCTAGCGCTAGAAAAACTGAGGTTCACCATCGAAAATGGGAAAGCGCTGCGCTCTACACAAACATGATGAGACATTTTCACCTAAACCCCAGACTACACCTCGCCTCAACCCCTGAAATACGTGAAGGTATTTCGCAGGGAGGGAAAGAAAGCAAACAAACCCGTCGATATGACGCGGCTCGCGTTATTAATGCAGGCACCACCCGACCGGCCAAAGGACAGCGCGCCGCAAAAAGACCAAAACCTAAACACAATTTAAAGAGAATTCTTAAAGAGCGAAGACGGGCAAAAAGATAATTTGGTCCGTCTGCCCCGGGCCCGTTTGTCTTTGCTATTGTGAACTTTTATTTCGCTCACTTTTATAAATTATTTTCAGTTGTTTTTATCACCGGTAAATTCAAATGGAAGCTCCGGGCTAAGTTCTTTTCTGTTCAGACCGCAGCGTTCGCAATTTTATGTTTAAATAGGACCGTTTTATTCTGAAAGGGCGTTACAGTGCAAAGTTCAATTTCACAATCAATTAATGTATAGGTTTATTTCCCGTGCTTTGAAATGAAATAATTTTTTATTTTAGTAGTTTTTATGAATACTTTGTTAATCGTTCCATTTACGGTGAAAAGAAGCACTATTCAATTGAGCATAAATGTCTTTGGATTGGTGATTGGGAGGCATTCTAAGCAGATGATCCCAGCTATTTCTGAAGTTACGTCAGAGGGCAATTAAGGGGGCTTAAAAATACTCTGACAGCACCTTGATCACCAACACGCGTGCTGATGTATGCCCTCTCACTTTTATTCCCTTGAAGAGGCTTTTGCCCTGACGTAACGTTTTAAAAAAATACCTACTGTAGTAACATTATTAGAACTCAACCTCAATACCGCTAAAAATAACCACAAAATATTTCAGTAGCATTCAATTCAAATCCTAAAATGACTACGTGCGTATTGAATACTCTCTCCCGCTCAAATTAGTCATTTGTTTGTCTCATGGACTGCTTGTTAAAGCTCCTTGTCATGTTAATGCCGCGTCTGGCATATCACCGCATCGCTTGTTATTAGTATGTAACCCATTCATAAGGTTAATTGTGTGGAACACGTTTAATTCTGGTGTCATGTGTTTGTATTGACGTATTAGTACGTTTTGAGTTTCGAAGCAAAATGTTGTTGACTTTAATTTAATATAAGTCCAGACTAAGCAAAACCGTAAAATTATTTCTTAACGACTGCATTAATTATTAGACTTTGTCTTTGTAAAGCAGAAAACAAGCTCTAACAAATGAAAAGAACAAGCTACTTGAATAAAATAAAAGAGATATAAGTAAGCAAGAAAAGCAAAAGAAAGAAACATTGTTAAGCTTAAAAATTTACACGCATTGCGAGCGTTTGCCCGTCCGTGAGGAATCCCCGTCTCGACTCCAAAGCAAGCGAAATAACGTGGACAAACAAGAGGCGTTGACGAAACGAATGAAAAAGAATACTCTCCTAGTCTCAAATCCAAACGTAAAAGAGATTACCCACGCTCCAACTGCTCTCAACTTGTATAAACAAAAAAAAGCTCAATTTGTCTGCTTTAGAACAAGGCGAAATTGCCATAGAGCGAGCAAAGACGGCCGAGGAATATTAAAAACGTTTTTAAAACGACAACAGGGAGCAAGTGAGAGTTATTTGAATTTGTATTGTTATTTGACAGAGGAGCGGCGAGAGAATTCGGACGAATCGATGCGCTTTGTTTTATTGGTTTTTGTTGCATATTTGTATGTAGAGGAGTCTGCAAGATACAGTAACCTTAGATTTATATATTATAACCTGCAGAAGCCTGCTGCAGGGAAAGACCCCTCTTTTTAAACAGTTAGGGTAGAGTAGAAGACTTGGTATACTTTACAAAGCAGGCCCAGCGCGGGTTGGTATAGTCAACATGCTTCCAGTTGTTAAAAATTATATATTAACCTTTTTTCTATTCTGTATTGGCAAAGCGTTGTTGGACCGTGTCCAATTCTTACCTTTATCATTGAATTGGGGTTTGAATCTTGTAGTAAGATCTCACGCTTAAATAATTTACGTGCTAATATTTCAAGCTATTTTTATAGAGATAACATAAAAAAAAAAAAATTCCAACTTTTCTTTTTTAGTTTTTTTTCGTGATGTCAATGTTGGCCCTGTATTGAAAGTTATTTATTTTGATCAATGACTTTTTATAGTATAACCAATTTTGATAGTCTAACTCTTAAAGCAGGTAGGTAGGTACGAACTTCAGACCATCACACTGCCCAACATTTACTATACGAGGCCAACATTGAAATCGCGAAGCTAAATCAACTTTTTCACACATTTTGTTTTGGTAGAGTAGCTATTTCCCATAAAACAGCCGATTTTTGTTGCGATTCTTGTTTAGCAGGTAGTCTGTAGCGCCCCTTATAGTATCTATTTTGTACTGCATTAAAGTTGATACCCTGTATAAAAGATTTGTGTTGGAATCTAATAATACTGCGGAATATTAAGTTGCAAATGTATATCGCAGCTCATTTCCATAACATCGTAAACGTTACGATTACCGCGATACAAGGTTCGCTTTCAACATATTTTTGTGTTAAACTCCCCCCACTGATTACAGGCAAATTGATATAAATTGAATTTTAAAGCCGTGCCCGAATGTGGCGCGATGCCGTGCCGAGATGTTGAGATCCCGCGCCACAAGATGTGCGGCCTACAGCGGCGGAAGGGTTATTTGTTTGTTCTAGGGTTGTCAACTAGGAAGAAACTAAGACAATTAATTCCACATAGATGAGGATCTTTCTTAATATGCTGACAGTTTGTAAGGGATGATCAGACTATCAAAATGAATTTCTCCCTTTTCTTTCCTTCTTTTCTTTATGGCACAAACACCGAAAATGCAAAAAAATATCAACTGTTCCATACAAAACTGTAAACCTTCTCGATCCTAGCTATAATTTTTGCACGTTGTCACTGTTGATCCCATAGAGATAGTCCCATTAAGAAGAATAAGAATAAAAGAATAAGAAAAACTACCTATATAGAAGCATAACTCTAAACAAAATCTAGATCTGTAGATTTTGTTTAGAGTTATTCTTCTATACAGGTAGTTATTCTTATTCGTAGTGTCATATTCAATTTTAATTAATTACGAGCTTTTACCCGCGACTTCGTCCGCATAAATTATATACCAGATTTTAAGTCAGATGATAAGCTATCAAACAAAAAAAGCTTCATCAAAATCGGTTCAGTAGTTTTTGCGTGATACTCGAACAAACAAACACCCAAACAAACAAACAAACAAACGAACAAACAAACAAACAGACAGACAAAAAATCCAAAAATTGGTGATTTGGAATCAGGGACATCTAAAAATCATATCGTAATAATTTTTTTGTAAATATCTTCAATGTACAGACACACTTCTGTTACAGTTTTATAATAGTTTAGATATGGTACTAAAATACAGAATAATAGTTTTTCTTAATGGGACTATCTATATGGGATCAACAGCGAAAACGTACAAAAAATTATAGCTATGATCGAGAAGGTTTACAGTTTTTTATGGAACAGTCGATTCTTTTTCGCATTTTTGGTGCTGGTGCCATAAAGAAAAGAAAGAAAGAAAAGGGAGAAATTCATTCATTTTAATGACATTTTGTATGAGTTTTGGCGGCAAGGTTTTTAAAGAACAAAATTAGAACACGGTACAGATTTTTGGGAGCCACTTTTTTATATGCTTGATTTACATTTCTATTTAGCTTATCTATGATTTCTATACATTCTTATTCGTAGACGAATGACATGAATTAACCAATCAAATATGGTTGGACTGTTGGACTGTTGAAAAATATGACATTTTGAGGAGAGGAAGGAACACTATAATAATGTTAATAGAGATTCATGGAAAGACATGATACGATATAGGTATTATAATATGTTATACCATAAAAGTAAACTGTGTTGATAACAAAACTCTAACATTAGAATAAATAAATGAATTTACATCCAACTGTGTGTTGCATTTGTTGTATGCATTTATTTTAGAATCTAAACTATTATAAAACTGTAACAGAAGTGTGTCTGTACATTGAAGATATTTACAAAAAAATTATTACGATATGGTTTTTAGATGTCCCTGAATCCAAATCACTAATTTTTGGATTTGTTGTCTGTCTGTTTGTTTGTTTGTTTGTTTGTTTGTGTGTTTGTTTGTTCAAGCATCACGCAAAAACTACTGAACCGATTTTGATGAAACTTTTATTGTTTGATAGCTTATGATCTGACTTAAAATCTGGTATATAATTTATGCGGACGAAGTCGCGGGTAAATGCTCGTTACTTATAAAATTGCTGACTAAGCTAATTTAAGTAGGTATATTAAATACCGGCCCACATTCGAACTAATAATTAGTAAGGCTTCGAGGCAACTCAGTAGGTACCTTAGAAACAGAATACGATCGCAAAACTAAATTTAAGTTTCTCACAATGCCAACCCTGTCTCAGTACACAGCGTAATGGGAGCGATGATTTCTTGGCTTAAACTCTGTTCCAGCGATGAAATCCTCAGAACCAAGCTATTTTCGTCTTTACTACGTCGGTTCTAAAGCTCTGTTATGGGATTTCTTACGTAGAAATGACTGTAAAGCACCGTTTCATAACAACAAACTTTCATCCACCCTCATCACGGGGAGGTTAACTTCGTTTTCACTTATTAAATGTCGGTGTAATTTTATGTTTTCATTTTTAGTTGAGTTTTCCATATTACGTAGAATAAATAAACTATTACATTCTCATAGTATAAGAGATAAGGAGACTTTTGGAAACCATCAGCTGCAAGCCTGATTCAGTATTCATAGGGAGAGCATCTCTGTGATGGGGATGGACCAGTTCTGCCTGCAAAACTCCAATCGGTTTAGGAAATACTGACCTTTAGGTCAGTAAAAAATTAACGATTACCTGCGAGGCGCGCAAGCAATGTATGCCGAAATCGGCCCCAAATGTAGGGCAATGTAATAGCTGCTTTAATAAAGGTCACGGTCAAGATCAAGGTGAATCTTGATAAAATACTAGCAGAAAATAAAAATTTCAAATAACATTAAAATACCTGACTTACTTACCTGATTAAGGCTGGCTTGCACCAAAAAGTGTTTAGGCTTATACATATTTAGTGCTCGCTCTGTTTCTCACACTGCTCATACCTACTAATGTAATGATATCTGTTAAAACATATTAAAGCCTAAATACTTTTTGGTGGAAGCCGGCCTTGATTGTAGTAATTTATTCAATAATCTAAGCAGGGCCGAATACTAACACCATACTGAGCATAGTCACTGCACTAAACAAAGACAACACGACCTAATCTTATTGAGAGAAGTTTCGGACAAAACTGAACTCATCTACTCGTGTGTAAATTAGTGGGTATAGTTCCAACGATGTCGGACCGCGATTCTATTGCATTACTGCGGGAAGCCAGCCTTTATTGCTCAATTTGACTTTATTTAACGCAATTCGAGCCCGAGCGGAGTGGGGTGGGGGGTGGGGGTCCCCCTCGTCTCGGCTGACGGCGAACAGATGAGGTCCCACTTCAATCCACTTAGCACGCGGCAAGCCAGCGATCGCAATCGCAATAAGACACTACTTTTGAGAATATCCCCTGTGTGAGCCCTTTATGGCAATCCTAGTCGAACAGCCATTCCAAAACAAGCCTCTCAACTACACAGACTGATTCTAACTTGATGGCACAGCAAACTAATGTTTCCGACAGAAATTACTCCAACAGTCGTATGTCCATGAGAAGACTTGCAGATTACGCGCACCTGCATACAAACTTGTTGGCGCAAACTTCGTGACTATACAAATTTAATTAGGCGCGCCACACACCGCCCGCGCCGCGCCGCGCTACAAGTTCACACGACCACGTTTATTTTGGTTAATTCATGAACAAGTTTGTACTATAAAGTAATCTTCTTAACCATCATGTTTATTATCCGGCTAAGATGCGGCATCGAGCCTCACGCCGGGGTATTTAGAGGGCGCGGGCAGGCGCGAGGGGTGCTCTGGGTGTCATTTTCACGCTGGCATATTGCCCGCTGCCGAGCCATAATTGAATAATAACATTGTTGCGAATTTCGGCACAGAGCTCTTTGATTCGTGGCACTTGATGTGAGCACAGTGACAGGTGTTGAAGCATGTAAGCCTTTACCTTCGGGCAGCTTTAATTTTAGTATAAAAGGATTATTTCATAGTAAACCGAATATACCTACTGATGTTAACAAAATATATTAAATGGAAATCAGCCTTGGTAAAATAGCATTCAAAATTGTCAAAATCATATAAAATTTTGATTTCATTTAATTTGCTATTCGATTCATCGTAATGCGTAATTCATAGCTTCGCGAAACACTCTCTTAATATAACGCCTCTGAATACTAAAGACAAATTTCCATTAACCGGCTCTGTTTACAGCGAAATTCTTTTTCATCAAACGAGATTTATTCTGTCTCAAAAATATGTAAAGTTGGGTGCGAGCGAGACACCTTAGATAGCGGAAGGGGCTGGTAAAATTAAAATTATATCTCAGTATTCGAGTCACGCGAAACATTAAGTTCGCGCGGCAATAAACCGCGCCCTTAAGAGCTTCAGCCAGAATTAAAATTTGCCGGCTGATCTCTCCTGAGTGACGTTTACTGATGGATTACGAGCCCAGGCCTTCTCTTCTTTAATTTCGGGCGACAGCCTCCTTAAAATTACGCCTCGAATTTCAAACGTAGACAGAAAACCAACTTTTATTTACAACATTTGACATGAGAGGTGTTCAGAAAACAAATCAAATTTTCTAAGAATTTGTTACTTGTCAGTTTTAATCGTGAAATGGAATTAATTATACAACTTTTAATGAAAATTAAATGGCTGTAAGCTAATATAAATCATATCAAAATGTTGATGTAACGTGATGTTCAATGTCTCTACTTAGTGGCTCATACAAGGTGTTACAAAAATACAAATAAACATTTAAGGGGGTGGTTAAGACCATCAAACTGAACAACTTTGACTATGGAACCAATATCGAAATCATGAAAAAGAAAACCGATGTTCCATCATCATCATCATCATATCAGCCGATAGAGACGTCCCCAAAATGGGGAGATTTGCCATAATCGCCATGATACGATGCGTTTGCGATGCTCCATACTAAACTATAGATCTACTCGAGTTAAATGTATGGGACAAAAAACTAACGGATCCCTAAATCGAAAAATGGTTTTCCCAAACCCACAATATATTTAAAAGACCTATCCAACGATACCCCACAACATGGGATAAACGAGAAAAAAAAATCATCCCCACTTCGCGTGTAGGGGAGGTACCCTAAAAAAAATATTTTTCAAGATTTTATTTCACCACTTTGTCGGCGTGATAAATATGTATACATATGCCAAATTACAGCTTTCTAGTATCAAGCGTCTCTGTGCAAAGCCGTGGACAGACGGACAGACAGACGGATGGACAGACGGACGGACATGGCGAAACTATAAGGGTTCCTTTTTGACTTCGGAACCCTAAAAATTTATGAAAAGTGCATAAAATTCAATATAAAATTGGTGAATGGTTCGTCGTAACAATTTAATTTGATTCAGTCGTGTTGAATTAAAAAAATGTCACTCCAGTATAAATGAGACATATGATCCATAATGGTGTAGCTGTTACAACTACGCCATTGTCGTAGACTACGTTGTAAAACTAAATGGGACTTTTATAAAATAATGAATATAAAATGCTGCAAACGAGTTAGGGGAGGGGCGGTTTTTAAAATAATTTGTAGTTGGGTGCCCACTTGGTATTCACCGCGGCTATGGGAGGCTGCGACTCACATATTTTATATTTATTACCACTAACAGGGACGGGCGTTGCCTCGTGAAATTGCATAGTCTTCAATATGCGTGCACGCCTCCGTTTTACTTAATGCAAGAGCTAGATAACGCGATAATGTTATTGAGAGTGTACGTGGTACTGGAAACCGCTGGATCACTCACATTCTTCATTTTTTCCCTCCTTTATCCATGAAATAAAACCACATTGAAAAGCCAATGCTTTATTTATAAATACCCTTTAATTTTTACATACACATACATAGAAAAACTCACTACCAGTGATCCGAAACATTGCTACAAGTATAAATTTTATCATATTATTGTCTAGCCTACCTTTAATTTCTATGCAGCGATAAACTATTACAAAGTTGGCATGCTCGATGCCAAAATATTTGTAACAACAAAGCACGGAAAAGTTGTCCTAATGAATGACTGATGGAACCAATAAGCCTATAATGAGATAATCAAACAATGACCCCAAATAATATTGCCGATATCGGCGACGGTGTTGGCTCAAGAAATTTGTTCGTCAATATAGAGGGAATCCCTTGGAGGGAATCGCCAATTTTAGGGCAAATCGAGGGAGATAATTATGTTTGAAGTCAGTTATAGAGAGTCAACATGCGAGAAGATTAGGCCGTCGCCGCCGAAGAGATACTGCTAATGATATTAGTTATTTTCGTTAAAGAAATCTGTTCGTTCACTGAATAATAAATGATCCTCTAAGAATAAATGTATTTCATCTATTTTACTGTCATAAAAATGTAACAGAATTGTGTCTATACATTCAAGATAGGTATTTACAAAAAAAGCTTACGGTGTAATTGTATTACTAGATACTCTTTCTTATACTGTGGTTTGGGTATCCCCGACTCCAAATAACAGATTTTTATATTTTTTTACGGCATGTTAAGTTTGTCTGTTTGTTTGTCCGACCATCACGCAAAAACTGCAGGACAGATTTTGATGAAACTTTTGTCTTTAAATAGCCTTAAAAATTTGGATATATTTTTATCTCGCTACGCGAGCCCTTGGTGCATACGAAGTCGTCAGTAAATGTGTAAAAATAAAGAATATTTCATTCATTCACACTTAAACTCATTATCGTTTCAGGGTAGTCAAAACCTTTACTGCAAGTACCAAGTACCGTTTGAGGTTGTAATTGCAGCAAGATTCATGGAATAACGTTTCAAGTAGTGAAATAAAACCGGTCAAGTGCGAGTCGGGCTACTCGCGCACCGAGGGTTCCGTACCACACCACCACAGAACACAACATTATTAACTTAGGAAAAAAACTTTGGTGATCTCGTGCTGTTTCCACTTGGCCAACGTATTCTAGAACATTTGCATAACTTCAAGAGCATGGCTGAAAGTGAATAAAACCGGTCAAGTACGAGTCGGGCTACTCGCGCACCGATGGTTCCTTACCACACCACTACAGAACACAACATTATAAACTTTTTATGTCCGTGACCTTTATCGCGAGACCGACTCACACTTGGCTGGTTTTTAGTATTTGTTGTTATTTTGTAGAGTTTGCTCTATAATCACACTAAATTTGACGCTTGTATGTATTACCGTTTTTACTATAGAGCGTGAAGAAAAAACGTTGATAAAAACTAGTTTCTTGTTGAAAACCCCCCTTAATTTTTAACTTTCTGCCATTTTTATTATTTTTTTACAAATCCGCCGCAATAACGCATAATCTGAGAAAATTTCAACTATCTAGCTATTACGGTTCAAAAGTTACAGCCCTAAATAGGTAGGACAGACGGACGGACGGACGGACAGACGGACGGACGGACAACGTAGGCTTAGTAATAGGGTCCCGTTTTCACCCTTTGGGCACGGAACCCTAAAAAGCGAGCATTTCACCCATTAAAACACTGATTAATAAACTATATCCCTTAGTCGCCTCATACGATACCGACTCTATAGAAAAACATAGAGTGGTACAGTCTTAATCGTAAAATATTAGAATAAGGTAAGAAAACTTTATTACGTTATTTTTGCTAAATAATAAAAAAAATGTCTTAAGATCGTACAAAGCGTGTAGTTTTGATTGCCAATCGAGAAAAGATAATATAAAATGTATGCAAACTGTGAAGCAGATAGGCATAATTATTGTAACAAATTACGTTATAATTATATCGTATACGAATCTTGGTAACATAGTGCTCGAATATTTGAAATTACCTTATTAATTTATTAACGGTGGTATGTTTCCGATAATCGCGGTCGGATTTCCTCATCAACTAACACGTTCTATGGCTTCGTTAGGTACTTGTAATTAATTTATAAACAGCATACCTGCCATATGGAATCACGAAATTAAGCTAACCTTCTCTGGGACCAACTTAATCACATGTGGGCTTTTGAAATAATTTTCACACAATATATTAACCAAATTTCTTGTAATCTGATATACTGAAGCCTTACGAATGGGTTTAATTTGTTGATAGGTAATTTATCGAGCTCCCTCGGGTGTGTTTCTTAGCGAATCAACACTATAGTAATTAACGAATTCATTTAAAGTTATCATTGGTTTATTTCGGCTGTGCGTTCAACCCAACTCATTGGGTACAGAGTTACGCTCTAGTTTCGCTCAGCTGTCGTGGTATTGGTTTAGATAGCGGTGGTACCTGTGTAGACGACCGTACGGAACCCTCACGGCGAAGCTCTTTGATGTACGGTCGTGTCTCGACGGTGTCGCTCTGTCGCCCCGCCCAACTCGTGTTTTCAACTTCAAATCACATGTCACCAGCTAATTTGAATCTAGTTTGATGATCAGATGTGTAGCTTTCTGGAGGTTGACGATGTCATGTGATCTTGTGGTTTCTGCATCGTCTGGGTTGGATAAATGTAATTTAATCTTTATAAAACTGCATAAGTGTGTCTGTACATTGAGAATATTTACAAGAATTACGATAATTAAAGTTGTTAAGTGTCCCTGACTCCAACTCACCAACTTTTGGATTTGTTGTCTGTCTGTTTGTTGAACCGATTTTGATAAGGTGAAGCGGGGCTATTCCGGCATTTGGCTATAACTTTTGTTCTATAAGATTTTAGTCAGTCGCGACACCTGGTACAGGTAGAGAAAAAGCATGTTTCTTCGATAAAATATAGATGGGGCGGCTAACGCAGGAATTGTTTGATTGGGAAGCCATATTGACGGGATACCATTTTTTTCGCTTGCGTTACCAAAAACGCTCCGCAATTTTTTATATTTTTTTAGTGCTTTTTGTGTTTTATTTGAAGATTAATCAAGTGAAGTAATATGAATAAGAACTGTAGATTCTTTTCTGCTAACTTATTTTGTCCTACGCTTATTTATTACTGTGTTATTGAGTCTGACATAATAACCCCCCAAAACTATGATGGAGGGGCAATTCTGACAGAAAACAATGGCGGAATAGCCCCACTGTTTTTGTATGAAGTAGCAAAATGCTAGTGATGTCCACAGTATCGGCATAAACGTCGATATTAATTTCAGTACTTTTAATCCTACCATATCTCACATGTAAATTTTTAGGTCAAATCAAGACAAAACATGTTTTGTCTAGTTTATAATAAGTATAATTATTATCATACGAGTATGTATCTTGTATTATTATAGATGATGTATTATTTAAAGTTAAAAAGAAAAAGCGTATTTACTCAGAAATCAAACTTTGAAATGCGGTTGAAGACGTGAAAAAACTAAAATAACTGCATGGATCGACACAGATACTCAAGATAGGTACCCAGAACTACAATAAATACCTAACCTTTATTAAAAAGAAGAGAGTTAATAGGAAATCAATTTTAATATAACGTTTTTTTATCATAAATTTAGGATTACTCGTACTCAAAACTTGTTTTATTAAATTAAGCACTTTATACTTACTTTAATCACTCTAATCCAATTTTAAAGAAATTTTTGTTAGGTTCCGCTTATCGGCTTTTACGTCTCCCAGCCCTAGCATGTATGGAGAGGTGACAGAATAGCCCCACAAATTTTTTAAAGTGTTTTTACTCGAAAATGAAGCATCCCAGCTTGTCATAAAGTTCATTTTCGCATGTGTCGTATCGTCAATATTGTATTGCTTCGAGTTTCAGCGTCATAGCTCCATAGATGGCGGAGATATTGTCGACTGACGGAATTACCCCGCTGCGGGGTAATTATGGCCACATGGTATTTTTACGAGAATTTCGCTTCTTTTGCCAGTGTAAATATGCGTTTTTAAAACAAAAATTAAGGGGAAATCATAACAGATAAAATACCCTTTAATATGCAATTGTCAACTTTACTGTAACTTTATAACAAAGGGAAATAATGAGGTTTAAACTTTTCGCTTTGACTTTTTGTGTCAGAATAGCCCCGCTTCACCTTAAAACTTTTTTGTTTGAAAGTTTATGGTTTGACTTAAATTCAGGTATCCTGTATACCTGAATTTAAGTCAAACCATAAACTTAAACTGTAACAAAACACCCTAGTAATACTTAATTTAATTTAAAGTAAAAAGATGTAAAACAAATTCTTATATCAATAATAAAATATAAAGTAAACATCACATCTTCTCTCGGTGTATTCGCCATTTTTCAGAGCGGTGCGGTGCGGTTCATTGTCCGCAGGGCTGTCTCTCACTTCATTAGCATTTTAATTACCCTTCGCCAGCCAGGCGCAGCCCTGACACCTGCGTCTTGTGCAATCCGTGCATGCCCTTTTACCCTGTTTTGTTTTACTATTTTTACATATTTTTGTTGAAAACGAAGTATGGATTCATTGAATGTTGTATTGAGATATCGTAAGTGTGAAATTAATGTGGGCACTTAAAAATAGCATTATTAATAATTGATGTAACAAAACACCCTAGCAATATTTACTGGTGGTTTAGCAAACATCAAACTGAAAAACTTTCACTATGGAGCCAAATCGAGAAAAATAAAAAAATTATGCTTGTTCATTCAAAACTGCTCGACTTGACTCAAATGTAACGCGCAGTAGATTTTTTATTATTTTTCCAAAGCTGTCTACATAGTGAATGTTGTTCAATAAAATTGATGGTCTAAAGTTAAGACCACCGATTAGAGGTTTAGACTCTAAACCATCCCTATAAATATTACTAGGCTATTTTGTTACACCTTGTATAAATTAGAAGCAGTTAGAATAAATGGTTTGTTTCATGTAATAATAAATGAAGCAAGCTGAATTTAAAAACATAATTAGGCAGCCCTGATAGAGTTTTATTAAAGTTTCAATGTTCAGGAGCTTCTTTGTTCGACGTCGAGATTGGCAGTTCGATTATCCTTAGCTCTTGTAAAAAGGCATATAAAAATTAGTCTTTAATGTCCCAGACTGCTTAAGCGTCCCGCAGGGAGGGAGAGGCTAGGTATGCTCGAGAAAATTAAACTACGGAACTGCTTAGCGCCCAAGCAAAAATTATACTTGTTAGTACGTTAAAAGTTAATTATTTGGAAGCTTTTGGTCTGATTAAATTAAAAGCGACGGGCTACGTACATACTGCTCTGCACTGGACAGAGTTTGAGTGAAATGTCGATATTCTGAAAATGACATATTTTTTTTAAGTAAAATTTTCATATTTATAATTAAAATGTATGTCGTATTTATAATTAAAGTACTCAAGTGCGTGTTTTGGTTGGCAATAAATAAAAAGGTAAAAAATTATAACGATATAAAAAAACCATGTTTGACATTTTTAAAAACTTTATTCATGTACTAGCTGTTGCCCGCGACTTCGTCTGCGTTACCCGGAAAAAAAAGTACCCTATGTGTTAATCCAGGCCATGGTCTATCTGTATGCCAAATTTCATCAAAATCCGTTCAGCAGTTTTTGCGAGAAAGCGGAACAAACATCCATCCATACTTACAAACATTCGCGTTTATAATATTAGTAGGATACCGAAGCTATACACCTATAGATTAGTAGGTAGGTTATAATATCGAACTCTTTAATACAGCATGCTTTGTTTTAATAACACTGTCAGTTGCACGACTTAATAGGTAACTACGAAAGACAGCGACATCGTTTCATTTTAAATTTATATACATTTTAAAATAAAACGATGAAACAAAGATAAAGTAACATCAGAAAAATATGGTATTGTCCCCAGCGCGGCCACATTTATGTCTGCTTTATTATTTTTAAGTCCTTTCGAGTGTTCCCTCGTTTCAAACTTTCACCTTTCCCCCAGTCACGGGCTGAAAGTTAATTTCTTTTGGTGTATTTTAAAATTAATTTTGCTTTTGTGGCGAGTGCACGCCTCAGGACGAATTGTAAGCGGCCGAATGGGAAAAGCTTTCAGTTGTAATAGGGAGTAAAAATGGGGGATGGCTCTTTAGAAATTTTAATGCCTTTGAAACACTTTTTGAACAATCATGTAAGCATTTATATGCCGTGTTAACTGCCGCGAATCAGAATAACTTATTGGTGTAGCTTTAAAAGGTAGCACGTTACTTTTAGTGTTGTTAACAAGCTGTTACTTGTCACAATATTTTACTTTACAATAGAAGCCAATACAATTGATGGTACAATTATTACCATACGGGACGGTGTCGGTGCTGTAAAATGCATCGCCAGATTTACCAAACATTTTGTGGCACTGTGCGTTGGAAATTCAACTCTATACACGGATATTCAAACGTGATACTTGAATGTTCCGTGGGTAGGGAAATGCCTAGAAATCCAACTCTGCTGCTATTTTCGACGTCAATCTAATCTAAGCTTTATTCCGTGGTGTCATTCAGTTTCCTTTCCATTACCATGGTCCTAATGGGTGCGGGTTCAAGTCCCGCCCGAGACTGAATTTTTCAATCTTTAATTTGATTCATGGTCCTAAAGGTTAAAATCCTCTCTGAATTTGGATAACGCAATGTAGGTAAATGTTACAGGGCGGTAACATTATGTAAATGGACCACATGAACAGTGTGTCACGAGTCAGATTTGCATAGAGTGATTTTCACCTCTTTACATGGAGTAAAACACAAAGTAATGTTGAATCTTTGTTTCATAACTCAATCGCATTTGTTCCTTTTTTATTATTATGAGTTATTAACTTACATGACTTATTTACGTTGAGAACTCTATAGGAGTTAAATGGAAGCGAAAGAACTTTTTTGTAGTTGTAGTTGTAGACAGAGAATGAAAGAAAAACGAGTCTGTTAAGAAAAATAAATAATGGAACTGGAAAATATAAAATAAAGCGTAGAATCCACCGCATCGTGATCGTCCAACAGGTGTCCCCCAGACGGTTGGCTCGCAGCTCTTGCTATCTAATTGTCGTTCATATTTATGAGACTGCACTTTTTGCTAGCCAGTCTGTGCAGAGGTTTAAACCGTTTTACATCCAAGTGAACTTAGTATTTACTTTTTAACATTTAACGGCACGATTTCGAGAACGATAATCCTGTGAGGTTCACTTAAACAGTTTGAAATTTCAGACCTGAAATTGAGTTGTTAATTTTATGCTGTAGAATCTGGTACGTTTCATGAAAATTATAAAGTAAACTGAGTAGACTAATTAACGTTAATAACGAACAAATTCTGTTAAATATACCTACTTAAAAAATGTTTAAACAAAATATATTTCATTTCGTGGAATTTTTTATTAATATCGAAGCGAATTAAGAATCTGTGGAATCGAAATATGAAGATTAATTTTAAGTTTTCTATTTTTTGACAGCCCAATAGCTCAGTCGGTAGTGAACCTGCCTGCTGTGTTGAGAGCCGCGGGTTCCAATCCCGCACGGGGCAAATTTTTGTATATTAAATACGAATATTTTATACTAAAGTAATGGATGTTTGTATTAAATATGTATTGTATATCGCTGACTGGTCATCACAATACCAGCCTGATTCTGTTACTTTAATGGGACCAGATAATTGGTGTGACAATGTCCAAGATTATGCAGTCGCAGACTTAGTATGCAAAATAAACATTCGATTTGATATTTTTTATTGTAGTATTTTATCTCTGACAACATTGGGGGAATATATTCGAGAGCTTACGCCATTATATCTTATTTAACTAATTAAGCTCATAAAATATGGAAATCGTGTTTCTTTTAAACTTCCTAAGAATTTATTGTGACAAATCGAACTGCTCTGGCTATCACGATATCTTATTGTAGCTGACCATTGTATTGTTACTAATAGTGCGACAGTCTATTACAGAGAATCTTAATCGTTTGTGCAGGTTCCGGGGAAGGAGACGGCACAAAGGGCGCGTGCGACTTCAAAGCGGGCCGCGGATCAAAGCGGCCGCCGCAGATAACTGGGGTCGGATAAAACCCCACGTTTGATACCCGATTGTAGGTTAAAGATAGCATCCCGGCAAATACCAACTCAAAAGGTGTTACAGATCTCTCCTTTAGCTACAAAAGTATTATGTCTTTTGTAAGTTTATTTATCGATTTAAAGGAAGCTTAGAGAAAGCTTTGTGGATGATGTGAAACGTGCCGGAGTTTTAGCCTTTTCACAGAACCTCCCACGCCGGTTTTCAATGTCTGCTTTCAGAATAAATTTTGATGTGTCCACTCATACCTCTGATATCCACTGTGCAAGGGCGGATCCAGGGGGGGGCCCAGGGGGCCATGGCCCCCCCCACGGACCTCTGCGGATTGCATTTAATTTCGAGGCTGAGTAATGACGGCACTTTACTAGGGCATAGATTGATTGAGCTCTGTCCATAACCTATTCGTAGAGCGGAGAAAACAAGAGCTCGCTTCGCTCGCTCTATGTTTCTGTTTTAATTATTGTACATGTGTAGGTAAAATAATTAAAACAAGGCTGTGGTCAGAAATCTTTAGGATTATACACATAATATAATCCTAAAGATTTAACAGCAAACCGGGGAACACGGCCCCGGGCGGCAGGTTTAAAATATTGCATCGACTTGAGAATTTTGCAAAAAAATCTCGTGCTCGCTTCGCTCGCTCCTGATTTCATATATTGCAGTGACGAAATCTCCAGCTTGTTTCGCTCGCTCTTGGTTTAAGATCGTATTGCAGTCATCCCATTATATTGCAGCGAAATCTCGAGCTCGCTTCGCTCGCTCTTGGTTTTAGATCTTATTGCAGTCATCTCATTATATTTCAGTGAAATATCGAGCTCGCTTCGCTCGCTCTTGGTTTTTTTGTTGTATTGAAATTACCTATCGCAGAATTCGATCATATTGCGAATTTCTGACTCGACCTAATCATATTGCAGTAAAATCTCGAGCTCGCTTCGCTCGCTCTTGGTTTTAGATCTCATTGCAGTCATCTCATTATATTCTTCTTCTTCTCTTCCTGTTACCCCTACGTGGGATATAGGGCTCGGATGATAGCTCTCCATCGGTTGCATCTCATTATATTGCAGTAACGAAATCTGAGCTTGCTTCGCTCGCTCTCGGTTTAAGATTGTATTGCAGTCATTTCATTATATTGCAGTGAAATCTCGAGCTCGCTTCGCTCGCTCTTGGTTTTAGATCTTATTGCAGTCATCTCATTATATTTCAGTGAAATATCGAGCTCGCTTCGCTCGCTCTTGGTTTTTTTGTTGTATTGAAATTACCTATCGCAGAATTCGATCATATTGCGAATTTCTGACTCGACCTAATCATATTGCAGTAAAATCTCGAGCTCGCTTCGCTCGCTCTTGGTTTTAGATCTCATTGCAGTCATCTCATTATATTGCTGTGAAGAAATCTGAGTTTGCTTCGCTCGCTCTCGGTTTAAGATCGTATTGCAGTCGTCTCATTATACTGCAGTGAAATCTCGAGCTCGCTTCGCTCGCTCTTGCTTTAAGATCTTATTGCAGTCATCTCATTATATTTCAGTGAAATATTGATCATATTGCGAATTTCTGACTCAACCTAATCATATTGCAGTAAAATCTCGAGCTCGCTTCGCTCGCTCTATGTTAAACGTTTTATCGCAACCACTCAACCTGGACCTGGCCTCCCTAAGAAAAAATTATTGCTACACTCTTGTAGAGGAGGCCCGGGCCCGGCGCCTCAATCTCATTGTTTTTGCCCTGCCTCGGAAAAATCGTAGATCCGGGGCTGATTGTTTTAGTTTTCTATGTATGTATACAAGACGTTTTGGGTCTGTGTCTCTAACTTAATTTTTTTATATCTTAATACGTGGCCTGAGTCGGCCGAGGGCCCCCCCCACTATGAAATCCTGGATCCGCCCTTGCCACTGTGTACGGGTTGTAAACTTTAATGCGTAACATATTTTAGAGGGCGCTTTAGACCATCAAACTGATCAAGAACAACTTGTATTAGAGAACCAATATCGAAACAACGAAAAATAAAATGTTGATCCACAGAAAGTCTGTCTACTAATCGACCCAAATGTATAAGACAGCAGACTTCTTTTTTGCGTATACGATGTAGGCTCCATACTGAAAGTTGTTCAGTTTGATGGTCTGAAGCACCACTTAAAATATGTAGATAGGTAACGCATTTTAGTTTACACCCTATACATTGAGAAATTCCAGCGTAAACATTTTAGTAGTATTATTTCTACGGGGTGTAACAAAACACCCTAGTAATAGGTACTTAAGGGTGTGCTCCAGACCATCAAACAGAACAACTTTCACTATGGAGCCAACATCGAAATCGCGAAAAAGAAATCCGCTCTTTCATACAAAACTGCAGTACCACCGTCTCAACTCAAATGTATGGGATGGCAGATTTGTTTTATGTTTTCTCGACGTTGGCTCCGTAGTGAAAGTTGTTCAGATTGGTTTTCTGAAGCACCCCCTTAAGTATTACTAGGGTATTTTGTTACACCCTGTATAGGGTACAACGTGGTACATCGTAAAAATTTTTTCTAACTTAGAGCGGACACAAGCTAGGTAATTACCCAAAAAAAACATAGACAAAAAAATATTTAGAATAGTTAGATTAAAAGCGTTCAATACCTACCAGAACTTAAAATCAAACTACAATAGCAAACCTCTCTAAAACACCGTAGGCTCGTAGGCTCGTTTAATCTCGACAATCAGCTCGTCTGTTTCGTTGCAGGGTTCCGGGTAAATCCGGCCGCGTCCGGGTGTCCGGGCGGGATTACCCGGATGTGCCGGCGCCACCGTGCGTGCCGTAGCACACCGCCCGGCGATTATCCTAGTGCCCTTCTTGCAACTGATCCGATACGGGTCATTCAGGGAGACAGATAAGTAGAAATATTGATTATACGTCGTTTTTTTGAAGTGATGATGTTATTTGGTTTCAGATATTTTATTTATCATGTAGCGTAGTAAACTAGTAACGCAGCTAGAGTTGAGGCGAACAACACACGCAAAGGTGCCATAATCGTAACTCCCCTTTTGTTAACAGTACATATTTATTTATGTTTATTCACTAATGGCATTAAAGAAGTTTGGCGGACGGCCATGTAATTTGAGTCCCAGACTTAGAGGTCCCGTACATGAATGAAACTTAGTAATACGTGTAGAGTGAAACAAAACTAATAAAAAAATAAATTGGTTTTAACATGTAGAAGTTGGGGCAAAGGTATTTCTCCTGATGATACCTTAGTATCAAGTGTACACTCATAATCTTTCTTATTAGATCCACTCAAGCTTCTACGCATTCATTGTGTTTATTTTTATGAAAATTCACGATGACCGTACAATATACATATAATGCTAATGGAAGAAAACAAAATCAAACACACTATCAGTTCAACTAAGCCAAATATGTTCCGTAACGACCAAAAAATACCTCAGTGATCAATATTAGATGGAAATACCTATCGTGGTTGCGTTTTGCTACTGCTTTTTGGATGATTTGTCTATTTTACTAGTAATTTCTACGTTTGAATGCGGACTTCTGGAGAAGTGGAAGTTTTTTTGAAAAATGTCTAAATTTTTTCTGTTTATTATAATTATGACCGTCGTCCTGAACGGCTTTTACTTTTCGTAAAAAATTTCTAGGCCAAAATTTGCCAATCTTCTTTGAGAAAAGTACTATAATTCGAAAACCATTTGCAGATTATGTATTGTATGAGTTATTTGGAAAATACTGAAAAATTAATTTCACGACGGAATGGGATATGTACTTTCTTTGTTTGAATCTGATAATATACTGAGTTATTTTAAAATTTTAACGCGTTTCCTGTAAATTTGCTGTTTTGCAGTTAGGTCATTGTTTCTGCAGATTCACACAAATACTTTAAAGTAAAAGTGTTGTTCGCCTCAAGTCTCGCTGTGCTACCTGTACCTACGAATATATAGTTACCTTAAGGTTAAAGTGGTGTCGCATCCTTTCAAAATGTATAAAATGTGATAAGCGAGTCATTAACTAAGTAATGTTCTGTCTTTAACAATTTAAAATGTAATACATTGACAAAACATTACTCAGTTAATTATTCGTTGATTACATTTAATTAAATACATAAATAATTATTGGCATTTAATTTACAAATAACCTTTGATATTTTTTTCGGAACTTTAAAAATGTTAACCAGAAGAAGAAATGAAGAACTCCTCAGAAGATGTAAGAAGCATAAAGAAGAAGATAAATAAATCTTACTTGGAGGTCACGCGTATTCTTGGGGAATTAACACACATTACGAGATGTTATTGCTTGAGAATACACGTAGCTGACAAGGAGAAACTCATCAATGGTGTTCTGCAAGGAGCTCGACGGTCTGCGAGAAGAAAAGGATTTTAGACGCGCTTTTAACAGGATTTGAACATGATCACGGCAGATGTCACCAGTAGAAAATACATTGTTGAAACAGCTACAATTAAAAAATGTATCTCGCTTTGATAAGTTATTTGTCAAGATAGACAGTCGAAGCTACGAACGCGTCGAAAAAAATTGCAGCCAGCACTGGCTTGTAAACCCTTTCGCTATGCACGCATACATAAGTACATCATTTTTATGACACCTCACGCACACCAACCTAAGAAAGTTGGCCCTTATTTGTTTTATAAGGTAGGAGCGTGAGGCTCAATCTAGAAATATACTTTATCTAAGATCTCCAGATATATTTTTTAATCTTAGCCTACTAATAAGACCTCAACTATCTACGGTTATTTTGCAACAGATATGAAAAGTTTTTGTCAATTAATTATGAAAAACGTATAAGTAATGTTGTAACATATTTGTTTTGTTTTTTCCTAACCTAAACATAGGTAGGCACTACTTGAATTCTGAAAAAAAAAAATTAATACATGAGATTTATTTTTATTTAATAAGGTTCCAAGTTCCAACCCAAAAGAGAAATGTTAAATGTAATTTTTCACCCCTCCTCCGTCCGGGCGGAAAGCGTCAACTTTCGTCCCGCTGCGCTAAACAAAGTTGCCGCTGTCCGCCTCCGTCGGGGAGAAAAATAGTGTACTAACCTCAGGCAGTAAATAAGAAAGCCTCATGTTTGTTGACCTCGGCTTGATCTGAGACCTTTCTTACTTCCCTGCCCTCGGTGTGTAATCCACTAATAAAGGCTTTCGCCTAGCAGGTAAATTGTAATCATTAAACTTGTATGATGCCTGTATGTCATTTTAATTAATAATAATTACGCTCACAGGCACATACATTGTAATGATCCCAAGAAAGCACTATTAATAGGCTGTTTATTATGGAAACCATACAACAACGGCACAAACATGTAAACATCCATGACCGAACCGGGATTCGAACCCAGGACCCTGGTTTGGCAGTCCGGCGTGGTAACCATTACACCAACCGGGTCGTCAATTAATAATAATTTTATAATGAAATTATTTCTCTTTGTTCACAGAATCGTCTGACCTCCATCATCAATCATCACTATGCATGGCACCATCTCGCGGAGATCAGAAATATTGTAAAAGACAAATAAAGATTTAAAAACGTTTTGTTGTTTTCATTGAAACACTCACAGAAACCCTTTATTGAAACCAGATTTTTTATTTTGAGCAAACACCCTAGAATGGGAAATCATTATATAGGGCTAGATTAGGTACTCTGTATAAAATTTACACAATTTATCTATCACTAAAGATAATTTAAAAACCAAAATCATGCTACTACAAAACATGTTACAAAATTGCGAAAGAAACAGGCTTTATGAAAAGACAATGCGGGTTTTTGTATGGAAGGTGGCGTATTTTATGCGCATATATTTTTGGCGCGGCCATCATCTAAACTTGAATAGGTACTTATTTTAGTTCAGAATAAAGTAACAAACAAAACTTGTTATTGTATGTATCTATAAACTTAGTCCGAACGGAGATATAAGGGATTGAAGTAGAAAATATACTGGGTGAAATTGATATCAGTAGCATCCTTTTAAACTAAGAGTCTACCCATCAAACTGAACAACTTTCACTATGGGAGCAAACCGATCGGAGCAACAAATAAATCTGCTGTTCCATACTAAACTGCAATGTCGATTGTCGACATACGAGTTCGCGACTCAAATGTATGCAAAAGCAGATTTTTTTTGCTCCTATCGGTTTGCTGCCATAGTAAAAGTTGTTCAATTCGATGGGTAGACTCTTGGTTTCAAAGGATGCTAATGATATATCAATTTCACCCTGTATACCTTGTGTTTTTTGGTTACATATTTTAACCGAAACAGCTCTGTAATCACTGATTTATAGTTCTGAAAATTGTCAAGCTCGCTTTGCTCCCACGCATCGTTGATTTAGTACTGCACACTACACAACACTAACTAATAACCCCTGCTGCTCCATACTTAACTGCCATGCCTACGCGACACAAATGTAATGATATCAATTTCACCCTGAATATTAATTACGTTTACTTCAAGCCTGTATATCTCCTTTACTTTATTCTGAACTAAAATATTCAAGTTTGGTTGATGGCCGCGCCAAAAAAATAGACACAAAAGGCGCCACCTTCCATACAAAAACTCACATTTTCTTTTCAAAGTTTGTTTTATTCGCAATATGAGTGCGTTTGCGAAAGAAACGGGCTTTTTTTTAAACCGTAACAGGGTGCTTCAGACCATCAAACTGAACAACTTTCACTATCTTAATCGCGCAAAAAAAATCTGCTGTTCCATAGAAAATGTTAATAGCTTCCCTTCTTTCACGATTTTAAAGTTGGACCCATAGTAAAATTTGATCGGTTTGATGGCTTAAAACACCCTATTCCGGCTTCAACACGACCCCGATTCTACGACGTAGGTATAGAGAGTACATAACAGGCATACATATCTAAAAGTTTTTATAAATATATTTAGAATTTGAGTGAATTTCAGAAACAGATGTAACTGACGATGATTCTAAATCTCACAGCTATCTATCAGATTGTGATCATGAACAGAGATACTGAACGCTAATGATAATGAATCATATTTTCATTATTGTGATACATGAAACCGATTAACTTTAATTAAGTATACTTCGTTCTATTTGAGATTAGAAACATATTCTGATTCCATCTTATTCATCCTAGCTTTGCATTGCAGAGAAATAATGGATAGAAAAATCTGATAATTTTTATACTTGGTTGCAGTTGCATTATTTGCACACACAGTTGCATTATTTTACGGGGTGATTCTAACCATGATATTGAACGGCTTTCCCTAAGAAACCTATAGGAAATTTCAAAAAAGAATTTGGCGTTCCCATGTTAAATGCAATCAGCTGATCGAACGTTTGTATGAAAAGTCGAAAAAAATTTCCTATAGGTTTCTTAGGGAAAGTTTGTTCAGTATCACAGTACAATCACCTCTTCAAAGTAATGCAACTGTTAACCCTAACACCCAGTATAAGCTTTACGCATAATCTATCGTGAATTTTGCCTTTCATAAAATGAAATGTTGTCCATGATAAAAATATGATTTTCATAACTTTAAGATTACTGAATATTCTAAGAATGGACGAGAGCAAGTGTTTCAAATCTGTTTCTGTGATACAAAATAGTCTAAAAATTATATCTGGATCAAAATTTAAGTGTGTTCAGTAAAATTTAGTTCTACTTTCATGACTTGATTCTTTTCATTGAGAAAAGGATTCCAAATTAATACACAAATATGAACGAAAATATTTTATTGCAATAAACTAAATCACTGAAAAGAGTATGACACCTTCGTCGCCATCCGCTAAGCATATATTTTAAAGTAACAAATTACAAATTCGATATTTAACACAAAGATCCTAATAAATATTTATAGATATCTAAATATTTACATGTTTTGCTGTACTGGCAGCACATAGTCTTAACTCTACAATCACCGTTTCATACGACAAGTTACGACAAACTACAAAACAATCACTAAATCCTTTTCGAACGTAGCTTTGTTCAAAAGAAAATTATAATTCACACATTGTGACATTAAAGGTAAACACTTTCCTAGCGAGTTCATGTAGTTTTATAAGTACCATCTACACAATATCAATTAATTTTATTAACGAGATAGTTATTCACAAAAGCTGATATAAGTAGATCAATCGGATCGGAACTGAATATTAATTTTAATGCAAACATAGTATAATAAGGGGGAACGTTAGTTGTCAGCCTCGGGAGCCGCTGTAGGGGAAGAAGTGACCGGTTCGTCAAGGGTCGAGACCAGGGGCGGGTCGTGGTCGGTCAGCTCCACCGGCTCCTTTCGTCTGCGGTCCAGCGTGGAAGTCTCCACATGACCGCTGGTCACATTATCCTCGATGATAGGCAAATGGTTCTGCTCATTGAGATCTGGAGTAGAGTTACTACCGTTGCACAGAACCTTAATGTCGGCATCGTAGGTTTCTCTCGATATCTCTTCTATCACTATATCGCTGTCGTCAGTGGAACTATCACGATTACTTTTGTCTGTGTTGGTAACTATCTCGGAAGTAGGTTCATTTTCTACGATCGTGTTGGTTCCCGTCGCTGTGGTTTCGGGAGGCGGTGGTCTAGGAATTACGTCGCCCGTGTGGGTGGTGTTAGTTTGTACTGTGGAGACGGAAGGGGTCGTTTGTGTGGTAGACTGTGCGGTGAAGGTGTGTGCGGTTTGGGTGGTGGACTGAGTGGTGGGCGGAGTGGCCTGGGTGCCGGTGCCAGGCGCGTCGTGGTAGGCCGCCCCGCTGGCCAGCGCGGCGATGCCCGCCAGGCCCACCATGCCGCCCATACCGTGGTGAGTCCTCAGGAGAAGCTGCTGCAGCTGCGCCTGCTGTAGTATCACCGGCAGCTCGTAGTGGTGGAAGAAGTACAGCATTGAGTGCTGCGAAAGAAAATTCAGTATAAGTATTTGAAACATTCTAGACATACGACTCCAGAATGTACACAATCGTTACACAAACATCTGCGAGTGTGAGTATAAAGCATATGGTAATAAATAAACGTTAAGGAGATAAGCTGGCAATACGGCTGGCGGGCTGTGGGTACTGGCTTGTCTATACGGATATGTTCCTGCAACGGTTCAGATTACGAGACACGTCCGTCGAACTGAGCAAAACTCCTTTAGACAAATAAATGAGCGAGTCGTGACAGCGCCGTCCCGTCTTTATTTATTTATTTCTGGGTCAAAGTTCCCTCCCCTCGCGACGTCCGACGTAAGTTTTAATTAAGAAACTTGTGACCGCTCCCGACTCAACTTTTATTTGAAATTATATTTTCTGATCCCCTCGTTTTGATTTTTTCCGAGTGGCGTCGGGCGGGGTGTAACGGGTTGCCGGCGACGACAAGTTGCGACACCTTCATGATTTATTATTCGAGCCGCGCTTCGCTCCCGGATAATTGAAAGAATTTTTGATCATCCGTTTTGAGTTTACCTAAGGCCTCTATACCGAACCAATTCTAAACATTTACATAACATAATCATACTGGTTAACTCAAATATATTTTGATACAGTTTAACAGTAAAGCTGCATTCAGTGGGTATATCAAGCTTTAAACTTGACATTTATTTCAAAAGAACTACCAATTATATTATTGGTCATAAACATGTTATAGCCATGATGCGAAATGTCTGAAATTTCCAAAATTATAATTTAAATCAAAACGTTAAGCTCTCAAAGGCACTATAATGTTATCATTAGCCTTTGCATTCAAATATTAGGCGGATATTTACGCAGTAAAATCTGTAAACTGAATGTAGGCTGAAAAGCCCTGGGGGATTACAATAGATAGGTAGGTATGTCAGTAGGCGAGTGAACGCGGAAACACTGCATGGCCTTAATTAGCACGACCCAATGGTGCCCCAATCTGCTCTCGGATCATCGCTACGGCAAATACAAAAAAGGATCAAACGTTTAAAAGGTATTTAATGGACAGAGATGATGCCCTTTTATACGTCCATTAAAATCGGCCGCTATGAGATTTACCGCTCGCCCTGTTAGATAGGTACGTGAATAAAAAAGGAGGCTTTTTTTTATTAATTTTCAGATCGTTTGTAGCAGATTATGTTTTGGGAAAAATGTGCAGCAGTTATAGGCAAATCTGGTAACGTACTTCTCTGGTATTTGATAATTAACGTACAAAAATGTATGATCCAGCATGAAATATTTATTATTATTTGAAAGATAATGTATAGAAGAACAAAGTTTGGGCACTGCAAGTGAAGTATGTATATCGTGAATAATTGATATAATTATGTAGAACATCTAAGTATACCAGTATAGAAATGGAAACTAGTCATTTTTTCATAAACTGAACAAAATATGAAGTACAAAGTAATTTTCCTCTTAAAACGTTTGTGGAAAGCATTTTATGAAACAGGTTGGCAGCTTAGGGGATGCAGTCATGAACAACTGCATAAGGAGTGCCTTAACACTTCAAAGGAAGTCGAGAACTCTTTGTGATGATAAATTTTTTACCCGCAAAATTGTCTTAAACACTTCACGGGCGCGTTGATTATGCCAAGACTGTAGAAAAGTCAGACGAAAATAAAGTTATTTTGATTTAAAATGCAAAGAAAAAATAGCGCTTGGCGACGGGAACTAACTTTGTAAAGAGACAAGACATTTCCTGCACTAAAACAAAATTCACCACCGAGAATGTATCAGAATCTACTCAAAAAATAATATTTTAGAAACTAATTAGGCATATAACCTCGGGCTACCTTTTCGTGAAACAACAAAACCTCAGCGTAAGCCGGTGAGAGTGTTTGATTAAAGTTTAGGTATAATTAGCAAGAGATCTGGTAGATCACTACACTTCATCATGTTTCCATGACAACCGCACTGTTGATTTAGGACTTGATACCTATTACCTCTACTACCGTCTATTAAGTATGGACATTATTTATTACAAGCTTTTGTCTGTGACTTTACGCGTGCAGTATACATCGTCTGAATCATGATCTATCTCTACGCAAGATATATCAGAGTAGCTGAGTGCAATCAAATATTCAAATATGAAAACACCCATTCAACATGATGGATTGGATGGATGTGGATGTTCTGAGGTTTTATAATATCTCTGACTATCCCCTAGGGGAATATAGTCGTGAGCATATGCTATGCCTTTCAAATCATATTTACTGTCATCATCATCAGCCATGTAACCATTAGGGCACAGGCCTACCCTCAAGGAGGGTATATGGGTGTAAGTTGACAACGCGTGCACAATGCGTGATTGGTAGACTTCACATATACATCAGAATTTCTTTTTTAGCGTATGCTGGTTTTCTCACGATGTTGTCCTTCACCGTTTGAGCATACCTACCGTATTACGTAATATCGTATGCTCCCAAACGGTGAAGGACACATCGCGAGAAAGACTTTCCATGTTATAAAAACTCATTGGTACATAGCAAGTCGTCCGTGCGGATTCGAACCCGGACCCTCATGATTGAGTGTCCTCTACCTCTCCGCAACGCGCCACCGACGCTTTTTTATTTACGACGGTAAATCATATTTAACTGTGGTTAATTAGTTGATCATAATCTGGTTTTATGAGCTTATTTCAACGTACCTGTCAACGAGTTTTTTAAATTTAACATTGAAATTGAATGTAAAGTAAGGGGTCCCGTCTCGCGACAAAGTTATGCGAGCCGCGTGCGCCGGCCAAAGCCGCCCGGACTACGGGGCCGAGCTCGTGAAATATGATTTTTATTAATAAGTTGACACGCTCGATGATTATTAGATAAGCCCCCACTTTGCATTCCGGAGGGGCTTCTTGTTTTTCCGCCCCCCCCTCCTGCTGTAATCCGGTAGAGCCTATTCTCCGCGTCGTCTATCGCCCTAAGCGCGCTTGATTTTCTCAGCTTTAAGATGTATTCTGTATAATTTAGAGACAAGACAAGTGTGTTAATATTTTAGTCCGCCAATTCTGTGCTTTGGACTTTGAACGCGATGACCTGACTGACAAACAAATAAGCAGACACAAATATTAATATAGTCAGGTTACTAATCCATAAATAACATTTTGGCTGTATTTTCAATTACAGACATCGAATCTTTACTGTTTTATACCTAAGAGAGGCCTTTTCCCAGCAGTGGGAGGAACTAATACTTGCTGAAAAAAACCTAGTGTTTTAAATTATTATTGACATTCTCAACGTTTTCAGAACAAAAATGTTTTGCGACTACATAGCAAGGCTATAAGCTAGTACAATATTAAGTATCGGGGGACGAGACAGGACATTCCGGAGATTATTCGCGTTCCCGATCATTTTGTGTAGATAGGTACACAAACACATGTATTATATTGACTGGAAATTTTCCGGGAAAAAGATAATTTGGCAAAAATATTAACACAAATTAAAATTATACTTAGTTGTTTAGATTCTGTTATTCATAATCGTAACTGAACAAATTTCACCCATGCTTTAGTCAATTTTTAAGTTAACTAGTAGCAAATGCGCGCGTATAAAATAAACCAACCATCGAATCGATCAAGTTTATACAAAATTGTCATCCGGGCTCTTTCTTTCAGAATTCGCTTCCTAACTTACTCAGCGAAGAGGTAGCTGTAGGCACAGAATACATGAAGAGATACTAGGTCGTCTGTGCTGTGTGTCGTTGTACGAAATCACGGGCATAGCTAGTAATAAAATAATACTATAATATCGATCTCCGACGTCGTCGGCCTTAGTTCGACGTCGTTATCTCAGCGTCACTAATCAATTTAGTTCAATTTGGTTGCAGATATAAGTACACAGGCATTCAATACGATTATAACTAGATGCCCATACATGCCTTTAGACTTGAAACAGCAGCCACAGAAAAGATATACAGGACAGCAACTTCATGCAAATTCTCAAATCGACGCATGCACACAGAGGAGCGCCGCGTGTACAAGGCTCGCTATTGTACTTCGGGGCGCAACAGTACTGAAGAACCTTGGCGTACCAGTAGTAATTGCTCATTAACACTAAATTCTAAGGTTCGTTATAGGCAGGAAATGATAACACGTAGTAAAATAAAAGCAGTATCAATCGTATGGAGTAGGTTGTAGACGCGTGTCTTGGCCGGAAGTGCTCCGGCGCCTATATCCGGTCGCGATGGTGCACGGAAGTTAATAACACGCCGAGCGGTCCGGGGCGGGGGATGTCGCGCTGAGTGCGCCTCCTCATATCTCTACATGTGTAAATGTTAGAGGGAATTTTGGGATCAATGACGTCATAAGTTCTGAGTCTGAGTTATTGGGTAAGTATGGTGAGTTTATATAGTGGATATCAATGGTTAAAGAATTGGCGATATTGGTCTCAGTCGTTTTTACAAAAACTTAAAGATCGAATATGATTAGTTAGTCATTTTCATAGGTGCTTAAGTATTTTTGATCGTTACGGAACGTATCTTGACTATTATAAAACTGTAAATTTTTGAAAAAAGAATTTAGTTTGTTTGTTTGTTTGGGTGTTTGTTTGTTCGAGTATCACGCAAAAACTACTGAACCGATTTTGATGAAACTTTTTTTGTTTGGTAGCGTAACATCTGACTTAAAATCTGGTATATAATTTATGCGGACGAGGTCGCGGGTAAAAGCTCGTTATTAAATAAAATGTTTAAGTGGATAAGAGATTAAGTAGGACTATCTAATGAGAAAGACTATGAGTGTAGTATACTATGAGTGTAGTAGAACACACGTGATTCAAATGTATTATAAGAATACAGACCTTTAATCCAACTTTTACAAGTTACAAAGAATAAATTTTTTTCTTGGTTTTGTTTTATTCTAACTCGTATTGTTACCCTTGTAAAGAAACGAGAAACAAACTAATTGTAAACACTATATTTGGGTGTAGAGTTGCCTTGAATCTTACAACCCTACCCTTAATGCACATTTTTCAAATATTTCATAACATTACTTAGAGTTCAAGTCATCATGTAGCGTTCCCGGTCCGGGGGCCGTGTGGGAAATATAGCACACAGCGATGTTATTTGGATTGTCCCGGGAAACATTTGACAAAACTTTGACGCTGTTCTGACGCGTATTTTCATAAGACAAAGGGAGACGCGACTGCAGAATGTTTATAGGTAGGTATTTAGAAAGTAGGATGTATTTATCTGACTGTAAAACTGAGACTGAGAGTTAGCATAGGGGATATTTTATTATTAAGTAACATGCAATTGCACCGGGTGAAATTAAATAAAGATACAAACAAAATGTAAAATTTACATAAGAAATTGATGTGTGATAGTTCCATTTCGTAAATTCAAAATAACATATCTCTGAAACATGACACGGCACCTGTGTATCATTATATAATTTAGAAATACGCCACATCCCTTCGCCCAGACAGGTAACCGACCTATGTTATATTTTATGTGTATTACAGTAAAGTTTAGTTTCGCGATGGCACCCATCAAGTGCGACTCGCTCACAATAACGTATGAGGACGTGATTTGTTGACAAATGCTCACGGGCCGACCCCGCTAAGAAGCTTTTTCCTTTAGTTTAAAAATAATAATAACTTCAGCTGTGCAGTGATGATAAAATATTGTTGGTGTGTGCGTGAAATCTCAAGTCGAGTCCGCGAATCCCCGCGGCTAGCCCGTGACCCTGTCGTATTGTTACGTTGTCCTCTTACAGATTTTTTATGAGACGTTATTTTTACGCTTTGCTATCTTTAAGATAATTCATCATAGAGATTTGAGACGTGGTTTCTCTTATATACAGTTGCAATTTTAAAAAATAATGTTTTATTGTCACATTAAAAAAGTACGAAGCTCGAAGTTGTGATTATATGAATTGTTTTTTATTTTCACCACCACAAACTATTTGGTACGCACGGCGACAGATCAACCTACCCATAGTTCGACCTTAAGTCCATGAACATAGAGTTCAACTATGGGTAGGTTGATCTGTCGCCGTGTGTACATATACATAATTTTTAATAATCTATTTCACATAGAATAGTCTGTGGGTGGAGACTGGTGCCAGAGTTGTTGAATATATTACATATTGCCCGCGACTTCGTCTGCGTGGACATGTGATTTTGTCTCATGTCTCGTCTAAGGGTCATGAAGGTCATGGTCAGAACCAAGTCTAGAAACCCTGGCATGTAACATTAAAATGGCCATTAAGGAATCGGCTGATAAAATACACATGCTAGAATGCTCTGGCTTCTCGGGTCTGCAACATTGCAGAAAATTCTTCAGCAATATAACACCACGAATCCCACAGTTCATACTGAACAACAGCAGGAGCAAAGCTCGTGCTATCGTCGGATCTCTCACTGGGTACTACGCCTCACAGGCATGATAAAGCTCACCCTAGATCCCTAGATAGATAGTGCGGAGAGGAGGAGGAAACCATGGAACATTTATACTGTGAGACTGCGATGTCTTGGTGGCTAAACGTATGTGTCCTGAGACTGAGAGATGGTTATTCAAAACTGGGAGATTACAGGTTTCTTCCCCTGAACACTATTGCCTCTCTCATTTTCCACGTTTTTCAAATGGTGAAGAAAATAAATATTAAGTAGGAGTCAACACAAAAGATAGGTACCATTGGGTTGATGTGTTGCTGGCTTGCCAGCCCCCATAATAGGATAAGAATAGGATAATAGTCATGAACTTGAGCTGAATCAAAATCAGAAAGTACCTACATTAAGTAAGTATGTAGGTATAAAAAAAAAGTCATTCACAGATCCATCACTTGAATTTTTCTACTGTTCGTCGGTTATTAGTGTTTTATTTATGTCGAGCAGCATAATAATCATCTTACGACCCACTGCGGATCACAGACCTCCACTCACAAATAAACGTTAGAGGATAGAGGATAAGCGGAAAGCGCAGCGTGGGTAGGCCCCTGACACGGTGGACCGACGACCTGGTGAAGGCGGCGGGAAAACGTTGGATGAGGGCAGCGCAGGACCGGTCGTTATGGCGATCCTTGGGGGAGGCCTATGTGCAGCAGTGGACGTCCATCGGCTGAGATGATGATGATGAAAGAGGATACTCTACCACGCGGGCTAGTGCACAATGGTGGAGGCAAGAGCTAGAACAATAATATTCTAGTAAGCAAATGGTCAACTTGTTAAAAGAATTATTTTCAAGCCACATTTGTAAATCTCTAACCTTACTTAGATATTATGAAAGTACTTAGGCGCATTACCAAACTGTGGTGTTATAAGGACTTTTTAGATAAGTAGGTACCTATCTTTTCATAGATTGTGGTAGATTGATGTTCTTTAGTTAAGCTACACAAATCCTCAAGAAATCATAATAGAACCGAAAATCAAACAAAACGAACATTTGGCAAAATTTTCTGCAGCAAAATTATTATATCGTAGAATTGGCTCAGATTGGGCTCAAACTACCATTATACTTACATACAAAGATGTATTCAATCAATTTGTAAGCTCCTGCTGGAGTTAAAAATACGACTAATGATATCTATGAAGATGAAAACGATACTACAATAACTTTAGAAAAGGTTAAAAGAAAGAAAAATATATGACGACCCGTTTGGTGTAATGGTTACCACGCCGGACTGCCAAACCAGGGTCCTGGGTTCGAATCCCGGTTCGGTCATGGATGTAATATGTTTGTGCCGTTGTTGAATGGTTTCTATAACAAAAAGCCTATACTGCTTGCTTCGGATCATTACAATGTGACTGTGAGCGTTATTTATTTAATTATTTTTCAATTCACCCGGTAAGTTACTTTACAATCAAATCTGTAAGACCTGATTTCTGAGACGCCTTGAGCGTGAGTTACGAGTAAGTGCAAGTATGGTCGAAATGTATGAACTTTGAGATCAGGGATTTAATCAACTAAATTAAGCTCCTGCTAGCTAGGTTTTGGAATAAATAATTTTATTGTTGCACACATGTTGCACACTTGCTTTTAAAAAACGCCTCACGCCATCTATTAAGATGAAAACGTACTGCAATAACTTTAAAAAAGGTTAAAAGAAAGAGTATTTTTTTATATTTGACGACCCGTTTTGTGCAATAGTTACCACGCCAGACTGCCAAACCAGGGTTTGGGTTCGAATCCCGGTTTGGTCATGGACATTATTATGTTTGTGCCGTTGTTGTAATGTTTCCATAATAAAAAGCCGTGCTTGCTTGGGATCACTACAACGTAGGTATGTATTAAAATAAGAAAACTTGGGATCACTACAACGTATGTATTAAAATAAGAAAAAAGCCAAAGAAAACGTACTGTCCTAAAATTGGATCTGATCTAATCTCAGGATATTATTAAGGTCAGCAAATTGCTTCTGTAAAATCCGTTGAAAAATGGATAAAAGTTTAAAAAAAAAAATCTCACCCAAGAATCGAACCTCCAACATCTTGCGCGAAAGTCTGACCATTTCCCAACTACGCTACACAGCTCTTAAGAGAAGTGTTGAAAAAAGCAACCACTATTTACTACTGGAATCTACCCAAATACATCTGTCAGCGTCAAGTCGGCGCTAGTGAGCATGATAAAACATTGGAAATTATCCCACAGACTCCCACAGTAACCCATTGCTGGGATAAAAAGTATCCTATGTGTTAATCCAGAACACATTCTATCTGCATGCCAAATTTCATCTAAATCCGTTCAGCCGTTTAGGCGTGATTGAGCCACAAACACACAAACATCCAAACATCCAAACATCGTCACAAACTTTCGCATTTATAATATTAGTGAGATGAGATTGTTACAAAATCAACAATATCAGAAATCCGTGACCGATTGACTGACTGACTGACAGGCAACGCACAGTCAAAACCGCTGAAGATAGAAACATGAAATTTGGAATATATATTCTACAGACGATGTAGGGGTGCACTAAGATAGGATTTTTCGAAAATCTACTCCTAAAGGGGTTATCCACGCGGAGGAAGTCGCGGGTCAAAAGCTCGTCAGCAATAATCAAGGATTTTCAAGCTGGATTACCTAAAAAGAAAGGTAATTTGTCTGGAACATATCGTAATGTTGTGGCAATTTAAGGACAATTTAGGTTTATACAATACGAGCTTTTACCCGCGACTTCGTCCGCATAAATTATATACTAGATTTTAAGTCAGATGATAAGCTATCAAACAGTTTCATCAAAATCGGTTCAGTAGTTTTTGCGTGATACTCGAACAAACAAACACCCAAACAAACAAACAAACAAATAAACAAACAAACAAACAAACAGACAGACAAAAAATCCAAAAATTTGTGATTTGGAATCGGGGACAGGTAAAAACCATGTCGTAATATTTTTTTTTGTAAATATCTTCAATGTACAGACACACTTCCGTTACAGTTTTATAATAGTTTAGATAGGTTAGATACTTAAATTCTTTTATCTAGGCACACCTTGGACACTTTTAGCTGACATTTAATACAAATGGGAAAAATTTAAAAGATGATTGTAAGCATGTGCGATACCTACTGAGTGAGTGCGAGCGAGACAGCAATACGCATTTGCTTACATTTTACGCCACGGATCCTGCCAGAGGGGGTGAGGTAACAAATTGGTGGGCAGCAGGGAGTGTCCGTACTCCGTACTGTATGTACTACCAGATACTTTTTGTTGTGTTGTAGGTTAGCTCAATTACGTATGCGTTTTCCATTGTGTGTGTGTGTGTGTGTGTGTGTGTAAAAGTGAGTGTTGGGGTAAAAGTGTGACTGTGTGAGTTTTTTTATGAGTGAGTGTGTATGCAGATTACAATTTATAGTTTAATAGAAATCACGCGTGCATTGCAGATATTTATGATGACATGCTTCTAAGCAAAGGCCGAATGGCGAGAATTAATAACCGGAGTACGGCAGTGGAAAGCTAATATCGCTTTGAACAAACAGTTTATTAGCCGACATGCGAGGCACGGCGAGTGCCGGAGGCTCGGCTGACCGACATCAAAGTGCCCCGGACAAACAGACGGCGAAACGGCCTAGAGATGTTAAATACGCTTACAAGTTATCATAATAAGGGAGCATCAAATGACGTAGGTACGCCGTTGACACTTCTGTAAATGGGATTTTTTGTGAGTGCGTCCGCGGTCCGTCCGCGGTCCGCCCGCGGGACCAAGCGAGCCATGCAATGAGTAGGTATACACTCTCATAATATTTGCTTTTGAGCTGAAACATTTTCGTTTCTGTATAAAAACAAGGTAAAGATTTTATTTAACAAGCAACGGTATAAAGTATAATGCGAGGTGGTATTTACAGAGACTGAAAAAAAATGATATCAGTAATTGTGGAAAGTCTTGCAAACCGTCCTTTTTATACATAGAGTAGTTCGAGACAAACCTACAACTACCTTTTAACTACAACAAGTGTACGTACTTTATTTTCAAAATAAGGGAAGGTAACATATAGATCCAAAACAGAGAAAAAAAAATGCTGTTTCATACAAAACTGAAGTACTTTCAGTTGTCCTAAGCGAACTCAAATGTTTGGCACAGCAATTTTTTTTCGACGTTCTCTCCATAGTCACAGCCACGACACTCCTCGTACGTGTGAGCCCCCGCGTCGGTGACCTATAGGGTTGATACTTGCGGAAAACGAATATTCAATTCAATTCAATTCAATTATACTTTATTGCACACCAAAACAGAATATAAGCATAAGCATATGCTCACGACTATATTCCCCGAGGGGGTAGTCAGAGACAACACACAACAAGACAACAGAAACAGAAAAAAACAGAATATACATTTGAATAAAGATATAGAATTACAAATAAGGTGGTCTTATCGCTAAAAAGCGATTTCTTCCAGACAACCTTATTTACACTGGTGCAAGGAAATAATAAAAGACATAGGTACTAATACTCTGGGGATGACACTAAGTAATTAGAATTGTTAATAATGTTCATTTCAAGTTTAAAATTATTTTAACAGAATTTATGTTGTAAAGAATATAATTATTTTGTAGGTGGGTTACTTACAACGTATTACAGGTAGTTCTTTCTAATTAGTTTGTGCATTACAGCTGGTAACTATAAAGACTTAAGACGTTTCAAAAAATTACATTAGAGCTTGAACCTAAACTTTTACTTATATGCAAGAAGGTTGAAATTTTCCTTGCTTATACGACATAAAGTTTAACTTACTACAAAATGATGGGCCTCGTATCTCATTCATTTTAAGGGATATCAAAACATGATTTAATACAGATCGATAGAGAAAAAAATTCGAAGTTCAGTGGTATTTTCAGGGGACTTACGACAAAATGTCCCTTACGACATTTGCAATTTCCACTGTTGATGTTTTTATCGTAAGCGACAAATTCAGCATACGACGCGCACAACTCTCAAGTTGCGTTTCAAATGTCGTAAGGGACATTTTGTCGTAAGTCCCCTGAAAATACCACTGAACTCCGATTTTTTTTCTCTGATTAAACAAATTCACTGTACGCTTAGGCACTTACATTAAAATCAATAGAAGGTATGGAACATATTCATCGCTTCTATCGAGCGTATTTAGGAAGATCGTAAGCAGAGCTTTGCCCGCTGAATTTGTCACTCAAAATAAAATTTTATTGCTGTCTTTTGCGTTTAGTTGTTTATTCATCTATACTTATAAAACAGTTCCGCTGACTGACCGACAAATAGCTCACAGCCTAAATCGCTGAAGACAGAATTATGAAATAAATTTTCTGCGTAGGGGTGCACGAAAGGTTTTTTATATATTCGAATGAAAATACCCTTAAAATGTAGTTAGTAATTAAAACTAGTGGTGTATACGGGGTGTAAGGAAAAGTATCATTAAACCTCTAAACCACATACTCTACCCATTAAACTGAACAACTTTTACTATGTGAGCAAACCTTTCAGAACAAAAAAATTCTGCTGTCTCTTACGTTTGAATCGAGTAGGTATTCCTACAAAAATATTGTTTCTTACAAGCGACACGATAAAACGTTAAAATCACATCGTAAGGGATAAATGTATTTTAATTAATAAATAAATAAATAAATAACGCTCACAGGCACATACATTGTAATGATCCCAAGAAAGCACTATTTATAGGCTGTTTATTATGGAAACCATACAACAATTTGAAGTAATGAGTAAGAAGTTACGATTAGAATAAACATGTAGTATGTAAATTCCAATTCATTAAAATTTAAAGTAATTAATTTTCATTCGATTGTTTCAAAATAAAATAAATAGTTTGTGTGTTACATTCATCGATTTCTAGGTTTAGAATAATGCCTTAAAATTTGACAATAATTTGGATAATAATATAATCAGGTTGAATTTAATACATATTGATGTCGCAAAGAATTTATAACTCGTATTTAGTCATTTGTAAAATCGTCATTAAATATAGGTAAAGTACGTCATTTTTAAATTTACTTATTTACAACTGGAAACAGAAACGGCAACATCAAATGTCAAATTCTGACATATTGAATATAATTATATTTTTTTCTTAATGTCCAGTTATTTTAAGTTGATTTTTATTTTACCTATAAAGTTTACAGGTCCAACGAATGACGTCACTAGTCGGACCGATAAACGACTTTATTTTATTAAAAATATCTGTAATCTTTTCATTTTGAAATTTCTAACTTAGAAAATATTTTTTTTTTATTACTGATTGGTTTGCTCTTGACCTCAATCCAGTCCTCAAGACAAAGATGGGGTCGAAGATGTAGCGAACTTACCCAAAAGATGCCTATTCACTCGTACTTTAAAGGAATTCGGGTTGTAAGTGCTCGGAAATACTGACACAGGCAAGGCATTCCACTTCTTGTCTGTGCGCATTATAAATTATGAAAAACAAAAAACCCGACTGCATAAAAAAACTGTTAACTGAAAAGAGAAAAACAATCTCTATAATCACTAATCAGCTATAACAACATTAAGTAAAATATAATTTGAATGTTATTAGGTAGGTATCGCAAACGGGGACAAAGATGAATTAAGTATAATACATACCTAGGTACCTTCCTTTGGTTTGTCCTCGCCTGCAATACCTACCTAATAACATTCAAATTATATTTAATTAATGTTGTTATAGCTGATTAGTGATTATAGAGCTTGTTTTTCTCTTTTCAGCTAACAGTTTTTTTATGCAGACGGGTTTTTTGTTTTTCGTAATAATTTGGTTTATTTCATACTTTTTAGTCCTATGTCGAAATGGTAGCATAAAAGTACTACAATATACAACGTGTTAATGAATTAACGCAAAACCTCATACAACCCAACTGATTTATAACAAAATAATTAGATTGAAACAATAATTTCATTATTTTGATAGTTAAAATTTAAAGTTATTTCCATTTTAAGTTTTGAGGCAAAAATGATTTGTTGTCATTTCAGCAATAAATGAAAGCGCTACCTAACGTACTCATGGATATATTTTAATAATCTAGTATTGGTAGTTAGTAAGATGAGTGTGCTTTTGAGGTGGTCTGACATCGGGTTCGGTAAATTAAAAATTTTAAAAACAAATAAATTAATATTTTGTCAAAAATTACCTGTTTTGAAACCATGATAATTCGATTCTGCTCTTGATTCTAAACAAACTACTTTTTAGTTTATTCATTAAGACGTTGTATACATATTTGGAATCGTCTGTTTACTAGCTTTCATTTGATACCCATATTGTAAATGTTTACAAATAAAAATTATTTATTCCCCCTCTTTTTTTAATTCCTAGATGCCATAATAAAAAAATATAGCCTAAGTCACTCTCACGATTTTTACAAATCTAACGACACATCATACGTCAAAATCCATCGAGCCGCTTAGGCTGTAGGCCGTGCCAAAGAAATAGACATACAAACATACATACATACATACGCTCGAAAAACATAACCCTCCTTCTGGCGCAGTCGGGTAAAAAAGATTCAGAAAGGCGCTTGGTGCGGATATGTGGAATGTCAACCAAGAAATTGTGATATCCCGCGACAATTATTGAGACAATTATCTCGAAATAGTTTTCGATTTAGGCCTCCCAAAAATATTTTGACAAACCTAATTGGCGCCGACGCTGTAGGTACTTTTCGCAGCTGTCAAACAAGAGTGACGGAGCACTGATTATGATTATACTAACAACAAAAAGCTATAGGTATATTTTTTTAATGTCCTTTTTAACTTCACACAAACAGTTCCTGCGTAAGAACTAAGTTCCTCGTAAGTGACAAATATGGTTTATTCAAGTAATCTCTAGATTATGATATCCATATTTTTACACAGACGGCTAAGGCACAGATATTTACGATTTTATTAAATTGAGAAAATTTTATCGTAAGTTGCAAAACATGTTCATTTGTACATGTCAGTACTTGTCGGTTACAATGAAATTGTTGAATATTTAATTTATCGTAAGTTGAGCGTCGGTCATACACGCCTTGTCACTTACGATAAAATGAATACCTTGTCACTTACGATAAAATGAATAATTAAAATCGTTCTTGTAACTATGTATTACAATAGTATTGAATAAAAAAAATGTTTTGCTACGTATACTTGCAAATTACGATATAATTTTCTCATTTATTTATTTGAGAAAAGTAACTACCTCTTTAAGTACCTACTCTTTCTAATTGTATACCTACTCTTTTGTGCTGTGCTTTGGAATTAAACTAACCCTGAACTAACCTGTGTCCATAGATATAGTAAACAGTTTTTAATCTAAGCCTGTGTCATTATATTATTTATGTTCGGTATTATAAATCAGTTACAAAGCAAACTGAACATAATTATCCTAAAACTAAAATATAACTATATAGTGTATGGTCTATGTATATTGGTCGGCGTCGCACGCTTTGCTCGCAGAATCAAAGAAAATATTTACCTATTTCAACGGCCGAGTCGTGCAGTCGTGCGAGCAAGAGCAACTCTGAGCAACCATGTAATTCAACCGGTCAATGACATGTTTTCCCACCCGCTCGCATACTGCGCACCCCCCCTCGCTCGCCCGACCCGCACACATAGCCGCGAGCGGTTTTACGAGCACACATGCATGAGTGTCGCTTCTTTTCGCGGTAGTGTATATTTTCTTTGCCATAGTGAAGTTTTTCAGTTTGATGGTCTAATGTAAACTTTTTAAATAATTTAATAAACCTTTAAATAATGACTAAGGTATTTTAGTTGTTTACAAAAACAGACTACAATAATAAAATTATTGATCATCATCATCATCAGCCTATATACGTCCCACTGCACCCACTGCAGGGCATAGGGGCCTACCCTCAGGGAGGAACACACCAACATAAAAAGATATAATAGTTGTGAAGTGCAGTAAATATTAAAAAAAAATTATGCATACAGGGTCCTTCTTAATATGCTGACAGTTTCCACCAGACCATCAAATTGAACAACTTTCTCTATGGGACCTGACGGACCATCGAAATCGCGAAAGAAGTAAGCTGGCCCATACATTTGGCTCGAGAAGGTTCTCTGTTTTGTATGGCACCGCTGATCATTTTTTCGCGATTTTGATGTTGGTGCCATAGAGAAAGTTGTTCAGTGTAATCCCTTAAAAAATTTACAGTATATTAAGGACCCTATATTACTGTAACAATACATTGCAACTTTTTCGGTAAAAATCCAAAGGTTCAAACAGTCATGCAAACTAAATTCATCAGACCTGTGTGTTGACATAACAACGCAACACATTCGATTTAAAATTCCACGTATTCGGAATTTAGGGCCCTAGTTTTTGAAGAAAAAAAAAGCAATTTTTTATTTTGAAGCATATCTCTGCTGTTTCACACTTTTGCATTTTGTATGTAGAATTTAGGAGGACTTTTTAATTGTCTGCAGTGTTAAAAGGAGGGAAATACGTTACACCATTATAACTATGTGGGTAAAAACGATGACTGAAAGAAAATTACTGAAAATTAAACACACAGCATGGTCCCGGAATGATAGGTTACGGGTTCATCAAAACATTTTTTTTTTCAATCTTTAATTTTACTTGAAACCGTACAACATGGCTGTAACAAAAATATTTGTAAATTACTGTAAAAACGAAATAATTATGTAGTACAAGAAGGCCGGAGGCCCGGAAACCAGACCAACTGTGTGAAAGTTACAGAATGAAAAAGTGTATCTTAGTTCGACTGACGTAGCAGCAAACTAGCACCAGAGCGTTTTAGTAAATTTTCTTTCTATTTAGTTGAAAATGTTTCCATATAAAATGCAAGCACCGTATTCTCAAATAACGAGTGTTTCCTTGTAATGTAAGCAGTATCGCTCACAGAACGTAGACTGGCTGCGCGGTTGAGGCGGAGTTGCTCAAGAGTTGCGCCTCTTCTATGAATTCCTTGACATTTAGGGCTTGTCCTGTCCACACTGCGATTTTTATTCCCCGATTCAAAATTGAGCGATTTATTTCCGGAGCCAGAAAGTAGCCACCTTCCGGATTTTTTTCCAGCGCTCACTGAAAGATATGCCTCGCGTCGGAGTCGCCCTGCTTCGACACCACCGCCGCGTCTCTGCCGTTTTGTGTCGCACATACAACAACTTCGACGACCCGGTTGGTGTAATGGTTACCACGCCGGACTGCCAAACCAGGGTCCTGGGTTCGAATCCCGGTTCGGTCATGGATGTTTACATGTTTGTGCCGTTGTTGTATGGTTTCCATAATAAACAGCCTATTAATAGTGCTTTCTTGGGATCATTACAATGTATGTGCCTGTGAGCGTTATTTATTTATTTATTTATTTATTTATTTATTTATTTATTTATTTATACACAGCTGTGCACACATATCACTGCACACAGGCATGAATGAGTGAAAAAAAGGATAGTCCCCTATGCCTTGACTCTTCCAGGCCTCTACCGCATCTCGACTTAGCAGTGAGCGTTGCGCCTTATATGATGACCCACCTGGATAAACAGCCATGATGTGACGAGCGCGAGGCTGCTGTACTGGCCGTTGAAGCGGTAGTGGTAAGCGTAGAACGAGAAGTGATACAGGTAGAAGAATCTGTGGACAAACAAAATTATTGTTAAGTAAATAAATTGTTATCTGACCTGTGTAGGCCTGGCTAGCACACGGCTACGAGAAAATGGGAAATCTAGATGTTCCGTCCTTGTTACTTTGCGAATGCCAAAAACTATGTTTTTTTTGCTTTGTCGTCTTGTCTTGCGTGGTATGCTAGCGATTTATAAGGGACGAGCTTTTACCCGCGACTTCGTCCGCATAAATTATATACCAGATTTTAAGTCAGATGTTACGCTACCAAACAAAAAAAGTTTCATCAAAATCGGTTCAGTAGTTTTTGCGTGATACTCGAACAAACAAACACCCAAACAAACAAACAAACAAACTAAATTCTTTTTTCAAATTTACAGTTTTATAATAGTCAAGATATAATTTTAATACTACAGGAGAAATCTTCCAACAGACTCGAGACATACTATGCGAATAGTAAAAAATTTTTTTTTATTTGTGCCTTACGACTTTAAAGTCAACCCAAACATTCAACTTATTTACCTTTTAACTGTTTTAAATATTTAGTTTAAACAAGTAAAAGATACATAACAATTACAGTAATATACTCTAGTAAAGTACACAGTACATAAAAATCTGTTAGCCTTAAAAATACTCTTAGCAAAGAAAGATGTACTCATGCATCGGGGTGTAAGCCAGACTATCCCATAAACTATTGTGTTCGAGCGAAGCTATCTTGTTACCGCATAGTGAAGCAACAAGTATCCTATATTGGTAGATATGACCGGCGGACTTTATTGGCAGCTTATTGAAGCCACGCCTTAAGTGCCGACAGTAATATCAAGAAGAATTTATGTAATTGACGGTTATTGTCGAAATTGAAGTTGAGTGAGTGATCGATTATGAAATAAGCTCAGACTTTTTGTACCTACTAATAATATAACATTTTCGTAAATAGTCGTTTTGAAAAAAAAAAAAACATTTAATCACGTATCGTATCGTTTCAACTATCGGAGTAAATTTTGGGAACAAGATTTTTAAGTAAAATTGAAAAGAACATAACACGCTTAGTATAAACAGTAACTTGGTTCCCCGTAAAAATGATACATAAGAAGATTTTATCTAAGAACTTTGCGCCATACGAATTGAACATAGCAGATTTTTAAAATTGTATGCAATTAATTATACTCATTTAAATTCAACAATTTCAATGAAACACAAATGAAACATTGTAGGCCAGTCATTTTACGGAGTTTTGTTAGGTGGGGTAGGGAGTAATTATTAATTGGACTTTTAAACTGTAACTGGCACCATTTAGTGACAAAAATACTATTCTAAACCGTATTAAAAAAAAAAATTGCTACGCAACATAGAAATCAAAATTGTGCGTCCCAGAAGGCTTTTAAATTAATAATATTAATGCCAATGCACTCATTTGAATTAGATTTAACAATATACATTATTTTTGAACAATAAAATAGGCACTAAAATTAAAAAAATTATGTATTTATTAGAAAATACGAATGTATTTTTCAAAACCTTCTAAGTAGACAAAAATATTTACACCATGTTTGAAGTATGTATGACGGTAAAGCCTTAAATATGTGCAGAAAAAAATTTATCATCCGGTTTTTTAGAACGAAATAATATCTATATTTTAAAATTTGAACTGTTGCTGACGTAATTTTTTTTTAATTTTCGTACATTCCTGAGCTCAAATTGGCTCTTCAATATTATAGCGAAAAAAAAATGCAATTAGTAATTAGTCCCGGCTCAAACCGTAAAATGACTGGGCTATTGTGGTTTTCATAACGTATTAAAGACACGGCACAAGCTACACGTTACCTCAACAAACAGCTTTACAACCATTAAAAAGCACAATATCATGACAAATGCAACCCAGCAATAGCAAAGTCCTTCGTCTTTACAAGCACAATCGACGTCGCAGCCAATTGTTGGTGTCTCGTGTATTTCTCGCCTGTACCATTAGGTTCGTTATCTCCTTATTTCGGTGGATAAATTCCCAATGTGAGACGGGAGCGACAAACGGGCCCCGGAAAAGGGGAAATGTCACCTCGTTATATGAAAAGGTTGCAATTTTATTTGAAATCGATATTCACTGAGATATACATTTTTCTTCGAGTGTTGTGCCGCGTGTGAGAGCCTTTTGTAAGTCTCTCTTTGACGCCGCTAAGACCGCTCATTATTTGCTTTGAATTTGTGATTTTTTTCACACTTTTACTACGGAAAAAAATCTGCGTTGGAAATTAATACAACTACACAAATCAGAATTTAAAAATAAACCACAAATTATACAGGGTGAAATTGATATCATTGGCTTCCTTTTAAACTAAGAGTCTACCCATCAAACAGAACAAGTTTTACTATGGGAGCAAACCGATCGGAGCAAAAAAAATCAGCTGTTGCATACATTTGAGTCGAGTAGGCATTGCAGTTTAGTATGGAACAGCTGACTTTTTAGTTGCTCCGATCGGTTTGCTCCCATAGTAAAAGTTGTTCAGTTTGATGGGTAGACTCTTAGTTTAAAACTATGCTAATGATATCAATTTCACCCTGTAGTTGGTTTTTGGAAAATTTTCAACACATTTTTGTGGTTTTCCTGAAGCAAATATTTTATTTGGTCTTCGCTGAATGTTCAAGTAATGTTATCGTGTTCAAAGAAAAGACGGAGTGAGAACGCAAGGGGATTGCGATTAACATGTTAATATGAGCACAACAGTCGCTAATTAGTTGCTGGAGATTAACACGCGTATCTTCGAGCTTGCTCAAATTAACTCCCTTACATAATACGGGCTCCGTTCCTTCCAATCCTGCTGTTAATCGATAACATATCTGTTGACCTGATTTTGTATGAAGCTTTACTTAAAACCAGTCCGCTATTTTATTCAAAACGATTGAAAATAATTCTTAAACGTTGAATCGACTTTTAAAGATATACATTCCACTTTGGCTACGGCGTAGCACTATTTCGTAGCAGTAAAGACGTTCTTATTGTCGAAACAACATGATTTACACAATCGTTTAAAAGGACAGGGTCTCCTATAACACCCTTCTGGCTCAAAGCAATTTAAAAATAAAATAAGGAACAAACAAAAAAGGAGACAGCAAACACCGAATTCAATAAAACGCTCTGCGAAAACGTCTTACAAAGGCAAAGAGAGCGATGCGTCGATTAAGTTCTTAACTAACAATTTCACGGGCAGATCGCTTTCGGAATAATTTAAGGTACGGTTAAACCAACGCGGTCTACGGTCACAATCCAGACACGGTCACTACATTCGACAAATAAGAAAACCACCCAAATTGTTAATAATCTGCTTATACGCTCTATGATTTTTTATACATTTGATCGAAGATTAGATAATGATTTAAAAATCGGACATAACAAATCTTACAAAGAAGGCCGTGACCGTAGACTGCGATAGTTTGAGAGAGGGGCGATTCTTCTTCGTGTCCTGCTAAGCGGCTTGCGAGGCGTCGGCTCTTTGAGCGACATCAAACGACAAGATTACGTTAGCATTAAACATACATGTACGAAGAAACAAGCGGCGTTTTCTTAATGTTATTTCGTCCATAAATATTTTATAGTCTCCGGCGCTCGCAGTAATGGAAGATGTAAATGACGTCATAAGTCTTGGACACTTACATGCTTCGCTCGATTTGTCCTTTGAATTCATAATGGTGTTCACATTATTTTGTGAAGATTACAGTGGACATACAGAAACACTATAGTCTAGCATGTTCTAGTATAGAGTTTTATACTCGTATTAATCATACGTGAGTTTTGGTATAATTTTTATTTACTTCTTCTTCTTCTTCTTATCGTGTGGGCAGAGCCATTTACTTAATTTGGTAAACTGACACTTGTTGTAAGGAGAACAGATTGGCGTCAGCTTTACCGATAAGGCCATAGCCAGTGACACTAAAGAATAGAGTGAATCGACTTTGCAAGAGAACTTTTCAAGAACTTACATGATCTAATGATTAGATCATGTAAGTTCTTGAAAAGTTAGATTCTAATCTAACGCCAATTTAGTTCATTCTACCAAAGGATCGGTTAAGCCATGTAAGATTGCAAGGCGAAGTCACGTGGATTGATTCACATCATTATAATACCGTGTTCGAATCTCCGAGCAGGAATGCGGTGCGCGAAGCTTGTATAAAATATCAAAAGTCGAATGCCCATTTACAATTTTCCTTATTACATCAAAATTATTCAGAAGCCGGATAGGAGGGGCGAAACTGAATCTTGTTGAACTAACTCAGTGCGAAATCACTTTCGCCTCGCCCTTTGATCTCGACTGCGCCAAAGGAATGTTATTCAGTAAAAACATGCAAATTCGATAAAGTATAACACAATATTACAGAGAGCAGCTGCCTTGCCGTCGCGTCTACAATACTCGGAGAACGTCGGAGGATGCTTCGAATATTGTTTAACAGCTTCGGCTAACCGCGGACGAGTTTATCAATAGCCATCAATAGCAAATCAGATATCAGAGAAAATAGGGCTTCGTCCACTCAAGGATTAGAATGTATGCTAAACAAGCATTAGCTTTGACATAAGGTTCACTAACTGATCTCTAGATGAAAGATTCGAATGTATGCCAAATTAAAAACACAGTACAAAATCTTTAAATTTTTAGCGAACATGCAAAAATACCTATTTCCTATGAATTTAGGGAGTCATCTTACATCTATGTTAATATCACAACGCCAACGTTATGATATTACTTACTTTTAAATATTATGTTCAGATTTGTGAATATTTCATGACTAGCTAAGAGCTAATGGGCTACTGAAAAATATGAAATGATGGCTCAATTAGGTTACAGGGCGCCTTTTAACTCAAATTGTATTTTCGAAACTGACGTTCATTCTTTTCGCTTTTAGATTGGTACTTTACTCGTTCTTTGAAATTGTAGAGTTTCGCTTTTGTTTAATATTACTCTGAAAAAAAAGGGTTACTTCAACCAACATCATGACTCCATATGAGCCTGTCAACATCATGACTTCTCCGACTAAGAGAACTTTGTTAAACGAATTCGGCTTGTTGTTACAACTAAACATCTTTTGTATTTAGTAAACAATCATGTATGTATAATTACTAACAATAGAATAGATTAAGTGTGTACCTACTAATAAAATTATGAGTCTTGTTACTTGAAATAAATATATGATTGATTGATTGATAACGTCATTTCAATTATTTTGGTGCTAATTAAGAGTCTTATTAGGCTCGAATTTTTTTCAGTGTATGTTGATATTGCAGCAAGGATGTTTCATTCGAATTCTATATTAGCATGTCACATTACACTAAAAGAGTGATGTGTCGCATACGGTAAGCTATAGGAGCGGACGGGTTAGGGCGGAAGCGGACCACGTGGCGGACCGGCGACCGCAGGAATCCGCAACCCCGGCCTTCCGCCGCCCGGCGCTAACGAAATGAAATTCCGCGCAAATTCCGCACTCGGATGCGTCCGCGACACTAAAGATACAGTGGGTTCAATAACCAGTGCGGAAACTTCGTTTTGAATCGTATATACGCAGATTTCATATTATTATTACATTTTATGACACAAAAAATTTTACTATTTCATAATGTAATTTATTTTAGCGAGGTTACTTTTCCGCAAGAACTCCGAATATTTAGCACAAGTTCGAGTAGAAAATGATGTGTTCATTCGACCTGAAAGTTTTGTACTTTAAGTTGTCGATGAAAAATGTTAACCTCAAAACGTCCACAGTAAAATATTTATTAGGATATCAAATTCAGAATATTGACGTCATATTTGTATAACTCTTATGCAATTTCTAAGAGGCTGGTAATTTTTGAGCCCCAACACAGAATACAATATGTTAGAACCATACTTACATACCCAACAAACGATTTTTGAGCATTGACAGTACGATACCGCCGCTATATTGCTGCGACCAAAGATTTTTTTAGACCAATAAAAATCTTTGGCTGCGACATCGCTGCGACATAGACGTTATTTCTGAGATCAATTAGTGTCGCTGTCGCGGCGTAATCGTGGCGAAGCGGTATAATGTTCTGTAAAAATCGCGGCGATTCAGTTGCGGCGTCGCTGCGCGTCCGCTCAAAAATCGGTCAAATCAACAAAGTTTTATTTAAAATAATAATATCACATGGATAGCTTTCTGACGTCATTTACTCTACCACCGCGTCGGAAGGTGTTGCGATGTAGAGAGGATACGGTTATGTGATATAACTCTTAACTCTACAAGCACTTAGTTCCAATAAACATACTATCCAATCCAACAAGCAGACGATTTTCCATAAGACATGTTCGCGTGTATTGCGCAGTGCGTTCGAATGTTAATAAGTGAAGTTTTCTCTCTGATATTGAGTCTGCTATGGTAGCGAGTACAAACTATCCAATAACACCGTCCTCCAAGCGAAAAAGGTTCACGTCCAAGTTTATTAATAACTGTTGCGATCGATGTCGTCGACAATCATGCGGATTGGCGCCGAAATGTTATTTGCATTTAGAGACTTCAGACAAATGTTTAAGGCTACTCCTCCCATCTGCAAGGCTCTCTTTCTTACAAGCAAACTTTTGCTATTAGCCATCCCGCTTCAATTGCGCGGCTCGAGTCAGAATTTTCCGTTTTCTTTGAAAACCTGTATGATTTTATATGAATTTTCAAAAAATAAGAAAACCACATCATTTTATATTGTATTGTGAAGAATATTGTAAATTTTCATATTCTTCTGATCAACAATCTAAGAGTAAAACGGTTACAACTGGAAGAAAAGAGGTGACTTTGGAGTCGTTTTTCTTCAGTTTTATTAATTAGAATAGATTTCGAGAAAAACCACATCACTTCTCATATCCTGTAGATTGTTCAGTTTTATTTTCTGCTTAAAAAGTGCCATAGTTAATGTATAAAATGGTTACAAAGTGACTCAAAACCGGGCGGACGCCCCTTAAGTGGATACACCCGTTAGCGTGCTCCGTACAAACGAAGATTAATTATATTTTGAATATAAATCAATTTCATTTTCAAGTTCAGAAAACTAATATCCTTTAGTTACTGTGGTTTGGTTACTGTGGTTTGTCAGATTTTCGTTAAAATGAAGGTATTGTTTTAAAGTGACAGTGGCTCAAAGATAGCTAGACATAATTTAAGATGTGTAAGGAAATAAAAATCCTTAATTATTCCTAGCATTGAAACTAAACGTTTAAACATTAGAACACAGAAATTAGTTTCAAAATCATGTTTGAAAAATTCAATTGACTTTCTTTTGGACCGAATCCCGAATGTCAAAATCAGACGCCGAACAAAGGTAGTTGAAATGATCAAGCGGATATTGACTGTAAAGTGGAGGTGGGCTTGACACTTGGCCAGACGGAATGATGGTAGTTGGTCGAAAGCATTGACGGAAAGGCGGCCGTGGGAGGGGAGACGGTCAACAGATAGACCTGCAGCCAGATGGTCGGACGTCATCTGTGGAGTGGCTGGCAAAAAGTGGATGACACTAGCATTAGAGCGTTCTACATGGCGTTAAAATGAAGAGGCCTATAGCCGTGGCAGCAGCAGTGGGGCTTACCGGGCTGATGAGGAATTGATTCATATTGAAAATATGTAGGATTAAACCTCTTTTGTTTGCAGCGCACTCTGGCGCGGCGCGCTGACAGGTATATCCTCTTAAGGGGCGTCCGCCCGGTTTTGAGTAACTTTGTAACCATTTTATACATTAACTATGGCACTTTTTAAGCAGAAAACAAAACTGAACAATCTACAGGATATGAGAAGTGATGTGGTTTTTCTCGAAATCTATTTTAATTTATAAAACTGAAGAAAAACGAATCCAAAATCAACCCTTTTTTCCAGTTGTAACCTTTTTACTCTTACATTGTTGACCAGAAGAATATGAAAATTTACACTATTCTTCACAATACAATATAAAATGATGTGGTTTTCTTATTTTTTGAAAATTCATAAAAAATCATACCGGTTTTCAAAGAAAACGGAAAATTCTGACCGGAGCCACGCAATTGAAGCGGGATGGCTAATTGCAAAAGTTTGCTTGTAAGAAAGAGAGCCTTGCACTAGGGAGGGAGAGCCTTAAGTTGTTTGTTGCATTCTCAATATATCCAGTATAATACGTAAGTAACAAAAATTTGGAATAAGGACAAAGAGTATATCTAATTAACGTACTGTGAAACTAATAAAAACTATACCTAATCGAAGTAGAAATTAGCTCAAGTTCTTAAAATGATTACAAATATTTTCCTACTAAAACAAGATGCAATTCAGAATCAAATTGGTTTATGATATGTAGTATTTTAGTACAACGCTTCTTATGTTGTGAATTCGAAATGTTCGATATAGTAGACAGCACAAGTTGGTGTCGATGCTAATCGAGGGTGGAAGTTGCGATCGACTCTGACAAATGCGGTTCGACACGCAAACTTGCTCCTGTCGCCTAAGTTCAAGCTAGGAAGCCCCTAATCTCGGTATAGTTGGACTACCGTTGAAGGAAATTGCGCTACTTTAAATATGAATACGCCTTGGTTTGCCTTCAAATAAACAAACAACTGGTGGTTGGTGGTTGGTGGTGGATGGTTTGAAATTTAATTAATATTATTTTTAAACTAAGTATATGATTTCTAAACATAATTATAATATAATTATGTTTTACTCATACTTTATATAATATTATAATACATATAAGTAAAAAAAGTATGTATAAAATGTAGGTGTACAGTCCAGAGAAAAAGTCAATGAACTTAAGCGAAATTCAAAATTAAATTTAACTTGAACAAATATAATATTTTTAAAAGTTATAGACGTAAAGTGCAGAAAGAGCGTTAAATGGACATTGACTTAGACTAAAAATTAAATTATTAGAACGAATAAAACTATAGATACTATTTTGAAAGTTACTTTAGTCATCATTTTCTTTCATGTTGACTGTACCATATAAAAGTTGATAAGTGATACTGATAACTGCACAAAATGTGAGCCGGAATCCAAAACATGCTCAATAATTTATTATATATATTTTAAATGTTAAATTATTTCAAATGTTTCCCAACATTCGCTTATGATAAGAAAAATGATAATAATACGTAGATGCATAAGAAACCTGTAAACAATTTTATTAATAAACGAGTATTAGTTAGGAAGAGACCTAGATAATGTTATGTACTCAAACTAAATTAAGAATAGGGATGATGACTGATCCTGGAAATCCAAATGTTGTGACGAATTACAGAAATAGGCTAAATTTAATAGCAAAACGTTCAAAATGTAGAAAACAAAAAGTTATAAGCATAGATTTTTTTTGGTCTGGTTATAAACTATTTAAAAATGTTTTTATCATCTTCTATCTCTTCTCTTTCCTGCAAAACAGGTGTTTGTATGACACTTCAATTCAATTTTGTTTTGTTTAAAAGATGTGTGTTGTAGAGTTTATGGCCGCATCTTCTCTCAACGGAACACCTTCCGACGCGGTGGTAGAGTCAAAAAATGACGTCAAAAAGCTATCTATATGATATTATTTTGAATAAAAAATTTTGAATTTTTTGAATTTTGAATTCAATTATACTTTATTGCACACCAAAACAGAATATTTTTTTTTTTTTCAATTTATTTTACAAAGAAAAAGTTACATATTTGTTTTCCTACTTAAGCTTTCCTACTGCAAACCTTACAAGGTTTAATCGCAGGAAGCGAGTCGCTTTACAGCGTATCAGGTTTTACAAATATACAAGTTATACAATATAAAAGACCTTAGGGTACACTATAACATAACATGTATGATATGTAAAAGTTTGCGAGTGTGTGTTATATTGTTAAATAATTGGTCCCATCCCATGCTCAGCCCTACGACAGTTGGCAGCGTCTTGGGGTCGGCACAAATGTCCACTGAGCATGAAGATGAGACCAGAGAAAGATCGCAACTCATTTAGGTACTGTTATGCCATGTGTACCTACAGCGGTCGGATCACCGGGCGCAGATTCACCTGAGTCCAAGAGACAGCTGTCCACCCGTCCATTGACCGGCCGACGCTATGTGACGTCACTTGAATGGAATGCTGTTATAACACTGATACTGATAATAGATAATCCCAGGCAAACAAGCTCCCGGACACCCGACCACTTTTTTGTCTTACCTAAATATATTGTTTTTTAAGTTACTTAATAAAATGAGATTTGAGAAAATTTTTACATTGTCTTTTGTTTTTACATTGCAATATTTTATGTACTGTTTCCTTTGGTAGGTTGTTTAAAATATTGGGAAGCATATATTCCCTTGTACGTTGACCATATACATTAATATATGTAGGTAAGTCATACATTGGTAAGTACGTTAATTGACGCAAGTTATTAGGTCTTGTTGTTTCTTTTAATGTACGCAATAGCTCAAAATCCTCACATATCATTAACAGTTTAATTTTATCAAATATGCTTAACACGTTACAGTATCGGAATAACTTTGTATAGTCTTCCTTAAATTGATTTTTAATCTTATTAGGTACTATTGTTTTTAATAATGACAGTTGCAAATGAAATACATCTTTTAAGTACGTCTTAAAACTACGGCCGTAACTACTTATGCTATACGTAATCACAGAATCTGCAAGTGCTAGGTACATAGTTCTTAATGTGTTATACGGTAGCTTATATCTAAGTATAGATAATTTAGATAATATTGCACGGAGCTTATCGCATACATGATCCATGTGTCTTCTCCAATTTAAGTTATCATCTATTATAAGACCAAGGTACATTTGTTGTTTCACCAGTTCAAGGGGTTTACACTTACAGACATCCACAGTATCCCTTGTATGTAAACATTGATGCTCGTGGGCCACGATTGTTGGTGCAATTGTTGTTTTCTTGTATGGCGATTTTATGTGCATAAGTTTCGTTTTATTAGCATTTATTACAAGCCCAACATCGTGGGCCCATTTGCATGTAAGGTCAAAGTTATATTGCATGATTTTTTGTGCTGTTATTAGGTCATCGTGTGCCGTCAGCAAGCAGGTATCATCTGCAAATTGGTACACAGATCCTTCTGAGAAGAGATTACACATCTCGTTTACATACAAAAGATACTCTGTGGGGCCCAGGTTTGAGCCTTGTGCGGTCCCCTGGTCGGACAATGTCCTATCGCTTACATCCCCGGCTATACAGACCGACGTGTATCTATTTTTGTGGTAGTTCTTAAACCACTGTAGTAACGGGCCCTGTATACCATTGTCGTACAGTTTAGAAATAAGTGTATTTTCGTCCAAAGTTTCAAAAGCTTTGCTAAAGTCTATAAATATCGCGATAACGTGCTTACTTTCATTTAGGTATTTATTTACTTCATCTGTGAAATCTGATAACAATTGCGATGTGTTACGTCCCTTCTGGAATCCGTACTGCTTTGAATTAATTATGTTGTTTTTACCTAGAAATTTGTTTATTTCGTTGCTATAATACTTTTCTATAATTTTATCTATACACGGTAGTATTGTGATAGGCCTGTAATTGTTGATATCGGTATGTGTGCCCCTTTTGTATATCGGACGTATGATACCTACTTTAAGATGTTCTGGATACAGTGTGGTTACAATACATGCATTGATTAAGTGTGTGATTACAGGGGTTATTTCTGAGATGATGTATTTTATATCAGATGCACGAATTTTATCAAATCCTGGGCTTTTTTAGCGTTCAGGTTCCTGATTATTTTATAAACCTCGTCATTTGTAGCTTTGTACATTTTCATTGATACTGAGGGCTGTATGCGATAAGACATGTCTTTCATCAAAGGTAGGTTACAACTAGTGTTTATATTTATTACATTATTTCTGAACTCTTTAGCAAAAGTATTAGTTAATATTTTAGTATTCGTTTTAAAGTACTTCAATATTAAGTTATCAATTGACTGGGTTATTTTCCCACATAATCTATTTATAATGGCCCATACTTCTTTAGGATTTTTAAAATTTCTACAAACTTCTTTCTTTATTTTAATATTTTTAACCATATTTATATGTTTATTTGTTTCATTCCTATATTTATTATACAATAATCTATTTACTTTATTACTATCATCTTTTAGCCATATGCCTAATAATTTATTTCTAGTATTACACATATTTTCTATTCTTTCAGTCTTCCAGTTACAGGTCGATCTTTTATTCGTTTTTATCTTAACTTTACGCTGACAGCCCTTATATACCATATTAAATTTGCTTATTATAAAATCTACAATGTCATTTGGGTTCACTAGCTTTAATGCTGGACTCCAGTCTTCCAGTCTTCTCCAGGCGCGCGGTTCTCTCCTTCTGTGAGGCAGTAATGCTCCAGAAGGAGACGGTGGAGAGGGAGAGGGAGTCGACTTCTGAACTCCCGATCCGCCAAAGACGCACGGGGCGCAGACGGGCTGCGTTTGCTCGCGGTCTGCCTCCCCCGTAATTTTTGAGTCTCTGGGCGTCGGGCTGGGGGGTCCGGCGTCCGATCATAGGGACTCGAGGTGGTTGTGTGCGTGTTCCCACGCACCACCTAAAGGCCTGTAGGCTTGTCAAGGCCAACAGAGATGAGACCTGGTAAGGTCGGTCGCTGCGCCGTAGAGTGTGGAAGATTCCTCACGGGCCCTCAGGCTCTACGGCAGTATGGGATGAGGTGGAACACGGTGGGGTTTTAGCCGGTAAGAGTCCGGCATAACCCGTCGCCGTTTCGGTTTCCAGCATTCTTTAATCATTCATTATTTAGCCTCAGGCGTGGTAATTATGGCAAAAAAAAAATAAAAAATTTTTAAGAGTTTTCCACCTTGTTGTCTTTGAAGATCAATTCTAGCCAAATTAGCCCTCTTAAGTACTACTTTTTGTTTATGATTATGAAAGCTGAGAGTTGAGAGCATTTTTTGGATTGGCTAAAAAATCATAAGGTCACCTGTTTAGAGTTTTAATTTAAAGTTGAAAATTTAGTCATAATTCACGGATCGCAAATTTTTAACTTTAGACCAATATTTTTAAAACTTTTATCAAAGTTACGATGCTGATGATGTTATGAATAAAGGCACAATTCATGAAGATTAAGTTGCAAAAAAAGAATCTCTAAAAAGTCTTACACTTTTTTTTTTAGAAGTTGTTAAGCCGGTCATGTCGAGTTTCCTCAAAAAATCGGAAAAATCATCATAACTCGAAAACTATAAAAAATCGCGGAACATACATGGGGGTGATTCGGATACCCCACGACATACTGGACCTAAATTTTACGTTTGAACGTCAACTCCCCGGCCACCCTGTATTTGAGATCTCTGTTATGAAACGTGCTTTATCCATGTCTGGAGGTCGATATACTGCACACAGGCCGAATTTATATCCACATGCCGATGCAATCTCGCCGCTGATACATTCGCAGTAACACATGTTTTTGGGGTCTCTCATAAACGTGATGCTCTTATGGGTGTAAACAATAACGCCGCCCCCCTTTCTCCTATCTCTTAGTTGACTATACATATCGTAATCCGGCAAGCAAAATAGACTTTTACATCCGTCGTGAATGTTTACTTCTGTCAAAATTATTGTATGAATTGTCTTTGGGCTATTTTGTACTATATATTCTAGTTGGTTAAAGTTCGTAAGATCGTATGTTAACGTGAAGTATGATGACTGTATTTTGTTGTACTGATGTGTCGCTGATGAATTCGTTCCAGTTGGAGTGGCTACTTTCTGTATTATTTTCCTGTATTTTGTCGTCCAGTGTGTGTTAAGTAGTAATTTGTTGTGGGTGTTGTTGCAGTTAAGTGAAGTTTCTTACTGTTTGGCCAATTCGGCCAACCGTTTGATATCACTTTCAATCCTTATAGAGTATATTTTTTCTTTTTCCGTTTTTCGTGCCAGGACTATACCGTTTTGGCACCAGACATATTGATACAAACTGGTGTTTTTGAGTTCAGTTTTGGCTTTAAATAATAGGAAAGCGGTAGTAGGAGAAAGTGACTCACGTATGTATACTTTTTGGTTTCCGTTGCCGTATGCAAGACCGGCGTCGCTGCGGAGTTTAGTCTTCGCTGCTACCATCCATTTTTTCCTGCATCCGTCTTTTAGTGACACCACGATCACGGGAGGAGGGGTGGCATATACATTTGAATAAAGATAAAGAATGACACTTCGTATGACAATACTCAATTATGACGTCACTTTTGTTATATAATTATGCCTCTCACTCTAATTGTAAATTTTGAACACTTATATTTCAGTCATTTTTAAAGATATTCAAAAATAATTTCACTTTAGTGTTTAAGATATCAAAGAGTTTTTAAAAAAGTAATAAAAAATGTTTTGTCATCATCCCTATTCAAAGTCCTACCTATTCTTTGTTACCTGCCTAATCTTTGTTACTTATTTGCGAGCTGTAGGCCCATGAAAATTTCTGATTATGTCTATACAAGTTCGATAATGTATTTCTGACTGTAGGTACTGGACAATTTTAAAGTAATATTCCGATTTTCCGATCATCATGTCCATTGCTTAAAATTGATTGGTTCTGAGTCTGTTATTAGTGTGCTAATAAAGAGTAATTATGATTAACTAAATATCAAGAAGTAGAATATCCAAAAACTCAAAGAAAGTTCAAAAACACCATGTTGATTTGAAACCGATCGAATCGGATAATTAAGTACACCTGACAATTGTTATGCATCCCTTCAACATGGCTCAAATTGATCGGTGGCAACATCAACAAATTGAGAAAGAAGAGAGAAAAGCTTTCGCTCGGTTTATTAAGGACCAAAGGACAAAGATATAGCGAACTTAGTTTCGGTGCTTGCTCGTACTAAGAGTGTATTCCAGTTTGCGGACCAAGTTGAAACCGACGACAGTGGGGGATCGTTGCGGATTGTCAGCTTGATCGCTGCCGTACCCGTGCCGTGTTGTTTCACAACTAAAGCCTTCGCAATTCTCGAGACGGAACCTTTTAACTTTTTAACATTTTTGTACTGCTTCAGCGAAATCATACAAATTGTTTTAGATGTATTTTTATCAAGACATTTAAAAGGCTTTTTTGTTTTCAATTACTCTTTCCTGCGACAAGAAAAACTTGCTTGTTAGTTGTTTCGTACTGTTAAAATTTCCGTTTTATTTATGGAGTTCAGACGAATTTTGTAGCTTTGTCGTCCGTAGTGACGGTTGAAGGAGGAGTTCAAATGAAAATATATTGTTTCGAAATCTATTGAAAGGGGGAAATCATTATAAATTATAGATATTAATATTGTGACTTAAGGCGTGAACCTCATCGATTTGTCGGTGTCAGTGGAGCGACTAATAAATTTGAGTCAACCTTCCAGCCGCTTTTAGCTTAAAGTTAAACTGTACTCCGTTAAACTATCGGAATTGGCAATCGTCTACACTGCTGAATGTTATTGAACACAATCATTAAGTTATCGCCAACGTTTCACGACCGCCGCAGCCGCAGTCAGAAGGCAGCACTCTCGGTCACGTGCCCCGGACCCGCGATCACGAAACGTTTTTAGCGCGTTTCCGCTTTTAGAACCACCCACGTACGGCGTCGTCGTTCGTCGCAAATTTTAAAACGATGCTGACAGATTTTTAATTTTTAGAACTTAGTTCAGTAGCATAAATGGAACATTAAAAGAATGAATGTATCAGAGAAGTACTAAGATGACTTTTATTAGGCATTATTTTTTTAAAAAGAACTACCACTGCCCATACATTCGTTTACCTTTCAAAATACTTTTTATTTTGTTGAAGTCGTATAATACTCAAAGGTTGAAGTAATATTGATATAGGAAAACTATAGGTTGATTCCATTTACATCGGTTATAATTTATTTTAATTTGATGATGAGGAATAAAAGTTATTCACGTTAATAGTTGTTAAATTATTTGACAGGTAAAAAGTGGACATCCTTCTTTACAATCTTTTACTGGGACATCTTATCTGGTCCAGAACTCAATTAGGAACGTGTAATACCTAATCTCTGCTGGCAACTCGTGGAGGTTTCATCGCAGCGCTGTTTATTTGCCATAAGACGTGTGTCAGTGGTGTTATTAAATTCCCGTCTTTTTTCCCTAATCTCGTTGTCGACACGCCCCGCGGGCCCTCATCGGAAATGGCATTATTTCCCGGCCGGAGCGCCCCGGAGCGCCTCGAAGCGGACACCGGATACTCCCCACCACCAGTCCTCCGGCCACCCCCAAACTGTTGTTTGAGAAATTTCAGCTATTTCCTTGGCATCCGTTTTTACATTTCTTTGTCTTCTCTACGTCGAGTTTTAAATTCAATAATAAGCTGCTTCTTAGCACCTCTCGTCTCCCTTCAGTATGACATAGTAGACTAGAATAATCTTGTAATGCAGTATCATAGTAAAAAGGGGTATATTGTACATGAATTCCGTTTGTAAAGTTTATATAAAAAAAAACAACCATCAAAGTGAAAACTAGGTATATACCTATCGTAAACGTTATCTCTAGAACGGTTTATTCTAGCGTTATCTGGGGTCTTATCGCGTAACTATCCGATTCAATCGGAATCAAATCGACATGGTGTTTTTGGTAGTTCTTAGCGATTCAGTTTCTTAATATTTAGTTAGTTAATTTCAGACACCAGATCGTAGAAACAAAATGTTACTTAAAAATTACCAAGTGCAGTCATACCTAATACGAGTACGTTACGATTTTGCAAACGATATAATCGGAAAGTTCCACCCTACTGTTTAGGCATTCTTAAGACGCTCCGACGACGACTAGGTAAACGCTGGTCCAGACCATATTTTGCTGGTTTTTAGAAGCTATCTTCTCGTTATTTGAAAGACATACTAATTAATGTGCATCTACTTTATAAGTTGAAGTCAGTTTTACTTGCGACACACATTATGGTTTAGACAATATTATGATCTAAAAATGTCCTACATTTTTTAAGACCAATATTTAATGAGTTAACTAGATAATATCAAAATTTGGTGCGAATCCTTATGATTTTTCGAGTTCTGTTTCCTTGGATTAGAAGGCACCACAGTAACATAATGAAGGACAAGCCTGTCAAAAATAGGTATACATACTAAAATGACGTAGTTTAGTTGAGGCTCTGAAAGGGTCAAGGTCGTTCAGTGGGGGGATACGTCTTAAGTAAAACATTACGCTTGAAAACAACTATAGGTATAATCCGAAATCAAAACTGCAAATCCGTTGAACATGTTCCATCAATATGTCGCATAAAATGGTTGACCGCTTATTAAAGTAGCCGCATTCAGTTCCATTATAATGCGCAACAATAAAAGCACCCAGAATAATCCCCGCGATAATATTCAAATAATTTAATCTTATTAAAGCAGCACTAATGAAGTGAATGAACATAAGTCGGCCGCTAATTAAATGAAACACAAGCCTTGTTTACTTTTCTTGAACCAGGTATTGTGTTCGCAGGATGGTTTATATTGCCTCGCCTGTCGGTTATCATAATATTTTCTCTTGCCTACGGTCGGTATTTTGGGTTATAGGAATATTTGATATTACCGCTCCAAATAAAAACAAATCAAAGGTAAATCTCAAATCCCTGGTTAAACATTGCAGGGTAATACGATCACTGTTAGTAAAGCGAGGTAGCACGTCTATATGATAGGCTTCTTTGTGTCGTAAAACATACATATTTTTTGAAAAGAGCAGTAGAAATACCTGAACTGCTAGTAGGATAAAATAAACAGAGCAAAAACCTTTCGTTTAAAGTTGACTGAGTAATAAAATAGAAAGATATGTTAGAACAGAAAAAAAATGCTTATTTCTGGGACAGCAAATCGCACCGGCGGTTCCCTGCGCATCGTTTCTCACGTCGCCGATATTTGTCGCTTATATCGCTTTGTGGGAAAGTTGAGCCACCTGCGAGAGAGGGCTTATGAGTGCGTCTGTCCGACTATTGTCCGCGACATCCCCACAACTTTTGCCCCCGCTTATTGTGACAACTCTTACTTAGGAACGGTTCTGAAATTCTAAGTATTAAAACGTGTCGAAGATTAAAAAATGCTGTTTAAACGGGTCCTTCATTTGTGTTAAGTAAGGTAAGTTATAAAGGACTAACATTAAATTCTTGAACGGACTTTTTAGCAAGTGGTTTTACTATAATGTGAAAATTAAATGAGGGCAACTTATTTCATGCATCTGGTTATCACAGAACTGATTTCCTCACGATGTATTCCTTTACCGTTTGAGAACCTTCACAAATGTAGGTGCCTAAGAGATAGGAAACTTAGAAATTCGCTCAGTTTTTGGTTTGTGAAAGTGTGATCAGGATATCTGAAAAGGCTCTCAGTAGTATACGCGTTCTCAAAAATCTTCAAGAACACTGTCTATAACTACGTAAATGTTTCTCCTTCTCCCACCCGAAAAAACTACAACAACAAAGTACAGTTCTTGGTATACAGTCAGCAGAGTGAACTTCTACTCTTACTCGTTCAATCTTAAAAACCACTCGAAGAATATCTTTTATTCCTCTGTCTTCTCTTACAAATAACTAAGTAGACAACATATTTTTTATTCAACGATATAGTTTTATTTTAACGAGAATATAGCACTTAAACTCAGTTCAGGTATGATGATGAAGCATTGCTTCCCTCGGTCTAGTTTACTGCTATAGTGCTTTCATCGCTCGAGGAGCGCATTGTTATTTCTTACAAAGTGCTGAAATATTGTGTCGGAACTGTTTTCTACAAAAATGATCTTTACCGCAACTTCCTACTGAATATCGTCTACGATTTTGACTGCAATGTTACGCTAAAATGATTTCTAAGGCGTTGAGTTAAAAGCTAATTTTCAATGGTTCGGACCAGACGCAGGTGTGGGCGATTGTGCAGCCGTGGACGGGCGTGAATCATGCTTGTTTCAGCGCCGCATATATCTTGTCTCACTCAAAATGTCACTCCTTATTGTACTTTTTACGTACATTCTTACATAGGAAAACCTCGGGAGTATAATACAGAGTAATTTGAGCAGCATAATATCCTGAACGGTAGTGTGCTAATGATTATGTGAGATACGTCCTTGACGTACATATCAACGGCCGGCGACGGGTTATCACCACCGACAGCAGCCGGTCGGTATGTGCGTACCGAGAGTGTGGCAGTCCATTAAGTTCTCAATGTCACACACAATGGGCACAATGGGCGCGACGGACGCCCTGACGCTCGCCAAGTAACACGACACCACATAAACTATAGCTTATGTATTTATGTAAGGTCGCCCGTGACCGTATAATGGGAATGAAACTATTATTTTCCTATGCCTCGTGCCTTAAAAATAGCGATTTAAAACGCAGCAGCTTTCATGTCATGTTAAAGACTGGAGCATTTGTCAACTAAGTAATAGCCATTTTATTAAATCTTCTAAAAGCCTAAAAAGTAAAAAGGAAGTTTTGTAGAGGGTAGGCTCAGCCGCTACTCCGCCAACAGCCTTTCAGTCACAAGTGGCTAAATAAGCTATTTCGAAGGAAGTGAAGAATATTGTCAGGTCCTCAAAGTAGCTGCACTCAACCCTATTCGGATGGAAGCCGAGTCTTGTTCAAACATCAGGCGCGCCCAACATATCAGTTTCTGAAGCTCAGTGGCGCACCTCCACCGCTGTATTTGTGTGAGCAAATACGAGAGAAGGAAGGGTGAAGAAAAAAATGGAGAAACGCGGCCCGAATAAACACAAAAAAAATAGCGCCGTCAAAAAATAATTGAAATCATAGCTCGCTACCGCCGCGCCGGCTCCGCTGGGGAGCTTTAAATGCGCCTTGAAGCCACATGCGTGCGCCCGCCGCGCCGCCGCCCACGTATCTACAAACTTTATAAAAGCTATTTTGGCTTCACTTGCCAACATCTTTCCTTACGAAACCCCTTCCTGCGTACTTATAAACAAGTCGCGATACGACTTCGCGGACAAAAACGCAATCAGTGTTTGCGAAAAAATAAAGGGACGTTTGCGGTTACGTACACACGTCGTAGCTATTAATCTCGGCAAATCGAATAAAAGGTAATAGAGCCTAGGGAGGGTGAGGAAAGATTGCCTCCGTCCTCAATGGGCGAGCGGAGCCCTCTGCAGTCGAGATACCATTATTAGTGAGTTAACTCAATTTGCGGCATATTGTTTGAGAGGAGCTTAATAACAGAGGCGAGAGGTCGCGGGGCATCGCCATGGCTACCCTTGATCCTTGCCGCCACAGCTCGGCGTCGTCTCCCGACTCTAGCCTTCACAACTCCCTATTCACGTGAAAACATGTGTCTTATACTACATTCTACACTAACGAGCCCACTCGTCACTCGGCTCACAACCTCATTATTTATGTGATACAGGATTATTTTTCGTAACTGGACTGATTTGACATACATTTCAATACAATATTTATCCCAAATTCAGTAAATTAAACAGAATAGAAAATAATTAATATCCATTAGAGGAACTAAGTGGATTTTCGTCCGAGGCTTATATTGGCTAGGGAAACCGTTACAAATGCTGCTAAGAACTGAAAATAATTTGTCCATTGAGAGTTATTTAACAGCCAGTACGTTGTTTATTTACACCAACAGACCTTCCCTTCCCAAAAAAGATAACAGTTTAGAAAGGGTATGAAATTACAGCTGCTGCATGCTGTTTTGAGCCCTAAAACAACAGCGCAAAGTTTAATACAACATATTGCGAGGTCAGTGCTTATTCAAGTGGAAATGAATAGAATTTGGGGTAAATTATTAAAACGAGCTGTCGAACAAACGAAATTAATCGAAATTACTCTTTCGGAACGTCCTCAGTGAAGGGATGATTTAGTTTACCGGTCAGTTGACACGATGAGGTCTTATAGAAACACTAGATTACACAGACAACACTATAATAGAATAGTAAGATTGTTTTATTTAATTTAAATGAATATTATTATTGTAACATCATCAATTTAACACGGTTACTTATTTCAATGACAAATCGACTAGACAGAAGAAAAACCTCATCAAAGCTATGATAAAGATCTAAAATGTAAAATATAGATTTTAAATCTCTTAACTCCAATAGGTTTGTGGCATATCTGTGGAACACAATCAAAAGCTCTAAAGAGCTGCGTGAAATCAGCCATTTAGGATTAGTCACATTTACGTTTATAAATACGTTACGTGGTACGTTACGTATTTTCGTTTGCAATTCTTTTAACATAATTATTATTGTCAAGTATTTTAACACCTCTTTAACAACCCTAGTTATAATTAAAACAAAAGACGATCTTTAGCTTGAGCAGAATAGTAAACTACAGCATTTTTATGCAGCATCGGTACCGTGGGCTGCCTTCCCCCCGCTCGAGTGGAGGGGACAGCGCAGCGGGGGCCGGATGTCATGGAAAAATTGCTACTTCCGAGCCGGGGCTCGCACAAAAGGGCCCGTCTGCGATATTATTATCAAGTGTACTGACCTCCACGGTGCTCTATTACGATCAGTCTATCAAAAAATATGTCACCGACGTTTTACTGGATAGGGAGACATATGCACTTCGATCCAATCTTTTAGAGATTCGGAGTCGGTTTTAGTATTATTAATTCTCGTAGTCAAGATATCTACAGGGTGTAACAAGACCTCTCCCAAAAACTAAAAGGGGTGAAAGTACCCATCAATATGAACAACTTTTTTATTGAAATGAAATGGAAAAAAAATCTGCAATTTCATACTAAAATTAAATACCTACCGAGCAAAATGTATGGAACAGCTGATTTTTTTTCACGATTTCGATGTTGGTTCTATAGTGTAAGTTATTCAGTTTTATGGTCTGAAGCACCCTGTTCATTGTGTAACGCATTTAATTTTATACCCTGTATAAATATGTATACAAAAGACTACACTTTGTTGTTCTATAATACAAGAAATGTTTGGGGTAAGAACAGTAATTGTGTAAATGAGTTATAATCATGGGTTATACAGGGTGTAACAAAACACCCTAGTAATACTTAAGGGGGTGCTTCAGACCATCAAACTGAACAACTTTCACTATGGAGCCAATATCGAAATCGCGAAAAAAAATCCGCTCTTTCATACAAAACTGCAGTACCGTCTCGACTCAAATGTATGGGATGGCAGATTATTTTCATTTTTTCTCGACGTTGGCTCCGTAGTGAAAATTGTTCAGATTGATGGTCTGCAACACCCCCTTAAGTATTACTAGGGTGTTTTGTTACACCCTGTACATAATATTATAAAAAAAACACCATACTAATCACCATACAAAAGCTCGGGTGTGATTGTATCTCAGTTTCAAGCCATACTTAGCTTTGTAAAACGCGGGTCCACAATATCTCAGTCCAGAATGGGAATTCAAAACGCCTTGTCTCAATACAATACCCAACCTCGGGCGCGATTGTATCCCAGTTGATACGTTTTCAATAGCAGCCTGCTGTCAGTGTGCCAATTTCGCGGCATTCGCAACAAATTACGTATTAAAGCGAGTGGAAGCGCAAACAAAACGGCCGTGTTCGTGACGTGAATTCAACGAGATGTACGTGCAGTTAGGACACGAGTGGACGAGTTGGAAACTTGAAGCGAACAGTAATTTAAAGTTGAGTTAACGTCAAACTATGCATTTTTCTTCTGAGCTTTAAGATTATGTGCAGCATTTTGAAAGACTTAATGCTTGCTTATCGTGTCGACTTCAAATTCTGAACAAAGTCGCTAAATAGTACCTTGCCAGAATTGGGCAACCGATACTGCACCGTCGCTAGCGGTCATGAGCTCCTCCTGCGTGCAGGTGTTAGGGCACGCAGGGCACGATGTGAGATGGGCCATCGTTTGTGGAGCTCCAAACAAGCAAGTCACATTTTGCGCATCCGAGAATCCCCATACCTGACCATGTTGTCCTTACCTTACTGGGACCGACCTGGGTTCGAAGTCGGTTCGAAGTTTGAAGACTTCATCATCAGCCTATATACGTCCCACTGCAGGGCACAGGCCTACCCTCAGGGCATTAGTCCACCACGCGCGACCAATGCGGATTGATAGACTTCACATACGCATCGGAATTTCTTCTTCAGCGTATGCAGGTTTCCTCGTCAACCGGAAAAACGTCTTAATGATATACAATTACCAATTCTGATGTTAGTAGAATATGATATGAAACAGACCAGCCATTTATGCCCATTACAGAAACCCAACCTCATCTGGCAGAAATCATATTAGCCTTGTAGTATAAGGGTTGAACCTCATCTGGCAGCCGCAGCACCGCCCCGCGCGCGATTGCGTTCCTTCTATCTTATTTGCTCCAGTAAATGACGTTCCTGAGTGACAGAAAAGGATGGAGCGACAGAAAAAGGCGATGCGGTGCTGCCAGATGAGGTTCAACCCTTATACTACAAGGCTAATATGATTTCTGTATTTACGCGCGACTCTGCTTTTCCCATACTATTTAATCGCGACACGTTCGTTCTCTGAAAATCGCGGGATGAGGTAATTTTCTATGCACAGAAGGCGCATCGCGCGCGTCGAGAAAACTTAAATAAGAGTGACAAAAATCACACATCCTTCAATATCGTGTTTAGACAACTGTTTCCTTATTAAACTACAATGAGACATTTAGCGGGTACCTCCTCATTTCCAAGAATTATTCCTATCGTTGAAGATTGCCTTAAATAGATAAGTACACGTAACTAAAGCCCGACCAGCAAAATAAAAAGCCTCACCATGTTGCGGAAAATCACTGGAACTAATTTTTGTACTTGGAACACTGACATTAAAGCTGCATTAAAGGTTATAGTCAATTAGAGCGCCCTCAAATCAGGTTTTTTATATTTCTAAAACGAAATATACTATGAACTGATTAAATCGCTCAATTCCATCACTGCGACCATAGCAGAAAAGGTTGTATACACAATTTAATTATCCATGTACCGACCTGAATTGGTCGAGTCTGAAACAAGGCTTACCTAACACTGGTAATGCCCTCCTCTCTATTTTAGTACTAATCATAAACATCAATCAATCAATGTGTTAGGTATGCAAGCAGTGCAGTTTTCACGTCTCGTACGTGTCTCATGTAGTATATGTCATGTAATTATAGCACGTAGCTAACACTACATAAACTGTACTGCCCCTAATAAATACGTTCCTTTTTACAACCACACTGCTGGCGTATTCATCGCTCCGAGGCTCCCCGATCCTGTCGGTCTTACAACGCTCCTACCAGCATGCGTTAAAAATTATGTTCTATCTTTACTACATACTCAATGTCACAAATAAACGCATCTTTATCTTTTATTTATTTCTATTTTATTTATAAAAAGTGTAAAATTAAATACGTTACATATAGGGGATGTGCTTCAGACCATAAAACTGAACAAGTTTCACTATGGAGCCAATATCAACATAACGGAAAAACGTGCTTTTCTATACATTTAGCGGTCGCTCGCGATTTCGGTGTTGGTAGGGAAAGTTGTTCAGTTCGATGGTCTAACTAATCTAAAGCATCCTTTTAAGTAGTAACGCATTTAAGTTATATCCTGTATATTTTTTTTTTACTTTTTATATAAAAACATTTCAAAAGAAATTTAAAAAAAAAGTCAAATCAAAATTCAATCAAAAATAGATACCTAATTCCACCCTGTATATATTTTTTTACTTTTTATATAAAAACATTTCAAAAGAAACCAAAAATAGATACCTAATTCCTGAGCATAACTAATTAATTTGAAGACGTTTTATATAAAAAATATACAGCCTGCTAACGATAAGAATTTTCCGTTGATAAGTAAAACACAGTTCGTTAAGAAATACATTTTAACTCTTTTGCAAATAAAAACATTTCTTTTATTAGAAAGAAGAGAGGATTATTTCCTAAGTGCCCGTCTAATTAGTAGAAAAGAAGTCAAAACAAATTATATAGGTAGAAAAGGGTAAAATGTACCCTCTATAAAAGATTATTTTGTTTACAGGCTGTAACTATAGTTCTAACGAGGCAGTGGAAAATCAAAAAATCTTTGCATTGTCAAGAATACTTAGGTCGAAAACATCAAACATTCGCGACTCTAAAAAAATGCTTGAGAAACTTTAACCCAGTACTTACCTCCAAATTTTTGAATGTAGGCAACAACGCCCTAGACTATGTTTTTATATTAAACTAGCGTTAACCCGCGACTTCGTCCGCACAAATTATATACGAGATTTTAAGTCAGATCATAAGCTATCAAACAAAAAAAGTTTCATCAAAATCGGTTCAGTAGTTTTCGCGTGATGCGCGTTCAAACACACAAAGCAAAAAAAAGCATTTTTTAAATTTACAGTTTTATAATAGTGTAGATAAAACCGACCAAGTGCATGTCGGACCACGCGCAGGGTAGGGTTCCGTAATTGCCCGTCACAATTTATATGGACTTAGAAGGGGGCTTTTTGTTTTATACTACGGTTTATCCGTCTCCAAGTACATTTTATAAGTTGGTCGACTATGACTTGTGAGGCCTACTAAGCTGTGATAGTTTTCCTTTTAACTTCGTTCTAAACAACGTGTTAATGAATTAACGCAAAACTAGAAAGTAGCTTGTTTAGAATCGAGAGCAGAATCGAATTATCATGGTTTCAACAAATGTTTTTTTTTTTTTTTCAAAATATTAAATAATTTGTTTGTAAAATTTTAAATTTACTGAACCCGATGTCTACCCACCGCACGGGCACACTCATCCTACTTACTACCAAAACAAGATTATAAAAATTCACTGTCCATAAACAAATCAATGTTTGGGATACTACACCGCAATTATTAATGCTACGTCGTAGCACGTGTAGCAAAATGCTACGCCAAAACGTAGACTATGGATATCTACTCAATAGATGACCATGGTACAATAATATACTGCGCCTGGTATTCTCTTCCGACCAAGTGACTGACCACGTGACTGACACAAGCCTACGTCATCAAACCCTTTTACAATGTTTAGCGGCCATTTTTTTGTGACGTAGGCTTGTGTCACTCTGGGAATAGAAGACCTTGTTTTTTTAGACCATGTAGATGACCTAAAATAACGTCAGCATACCTCTAAAACCACTTTCAGAAACCCGATTTCTTCGCATAACACTATAAAACAAAATAAGTAGAAAACGTAATTACAAAGTGCTCAGAAGACTCGTTTCAATAACGTAGTTAAAAGATGTAATAGATCTGCAAAACGAACAGTCTGTCGTGATCCCTTTAATTAACGCTAGAGGAATGACACTCGACTATAGAGCCAGTTTGTCTCTTGGATTACTACATTTTGTGGAGTCAAAGGACATTCGTTTACATCTAGATTTAGATTGTGTTTGAATAGCGAATCAGGTAGGTACTCGTTTTTCGGTAATAGGTTTTGTAAAGGTATCCTAGCGACGCTATTTGATAAAATAATATTTTCTATTCATTTAATCAGCCCACATCCACCCACTGCCTACTTCCACCATTGTTATTATCTTCTTCTTTTAAAATAAGGCCGATTGCTTTATGCTTTACACTGCAATTCCACAAATGACAAGTGGTTTGTGGGAGTAGTAGCTTAATCTTAAGGATGGTTTTATGTACAGAAACATAAATGAGCTTTGTATAAAATGGCGGAGCCTCGTGGGCAGCCGGAGAGTACCCGATACGCCACCGCCCATCAACAGACTTGCAACACGACTCCGCCATATTATTATTTAAGATAAATGAAATGTAATTTTTCTCTATAATGCAACGGTTTGATCGACAATATAACCATTCAAATAACCACAAACTGTTCAAATTGTATATGTCAGTAGTTTCTTATTATTATTAGGTACCTATCATTACAACCCTATTCTTCAAATAAACTCTAGAGCAAAATCAAGAAGCATTGAATTAAACCAATCAAATACTATCACAGCATCAAATAGCAGTTATCAGAGACTATGATTATAGGATGCGAGGAAGAGGCGCATCCATACAGTTGCAGACATTCAGTCTAGCCGTTGACAAAGCCCGAGACAGCCCGCAGCGCGACGACTCGTCGTGAATGCCTAATTACGAGTCAGAGTAAATAAGTTTTCTATTTGCCTCGGGTCGGGTTCGGTAAAACATTAATCATGATTGAGCTAAGTGGCTTAATACGGGAGGGATAATGTGCGAGCAATGATCGCCGGCGGGGGGCGGCGCCGCGGCGGCGCGGGCGCTCCGCTCCCTGCTGGACGTCCACGAGACGCCCGCCGCGCTTCAATCGCCTTCATCCTTCATGGACACACCAATCATCTACTCTTTTATGATATTCCGTATTTTTTTTTATTCAAGGAACTCTAGAACCACAAATATTGGTAAAAGACAAATTGTAATAATAAAATAACCTAAATTTTAACAAACTATTGAAAATTATGTAGTGAAGAAGAATAGTAATTTAATTACAGTGGTGAGATATTTTACTAATTTAAAAACTACGTAATAATGTTTAAAGGGGTGGTTTAGCCCATCAAACTGAACAACTATCACTATGGAGCCAACATTGAGAAAAATTAAAATTATCTGCTCCTCCCATTACATTTGAGTCGAGTAGGTACTGCAGTTTGGCATAGTGAAAGTAGTTAAAACGTCGGAACTCAAAACTTAACTCAAAGTCTTGGATAAGTTATATGTCAAGATAGACAGTCGACGCTACGAAAGCGTAGAAAAAAATTGCAACCAGTACTGGCCTCTAAACCCTATCCATATAACACACACAGACAAAATTTTTATGACGCCTCACGCACATCAACCTAAAAAAGTTGGCCCCTTTTCGTTTTATACGTTAGAAGCATGAGGCTCATTCTATACATATACTTTTTCTAAGCTCAAAGTACTTATAGATTTTTTTATTCAGAATAATATCACATAAATAGCTTTCTGACGACATTTTTTTTACTCTACCACCGCGTCGGAAGGTGTTCCATTGTAGAGAAGATGCGGCTAGATTATATCAGATAGATATATAGATTTAATCATTTTAGGAATTGTATACTGTAATTCCATAGCGCTCCTTTGATCTAACGGTATATACTATGAATAAGGGGCTATACAGTCCTGTGTAAAAATTGATAAGAACATTGAGACTGAATCCAAAAATATCAGCAAGTTGAAGAAATAAAATTGTACTAAATACAAGGCAATGAAAGGATGTTTTGAATAAAACCCTCGTACACTTCTATTGAAACTCAAAAGGAAATTTCCACCTTTCGAAAACCAAAACAGATTAAACGGAACGCTTAAAATTTACAAAGCATTAATCGAAGCTTAGTTAGGAGCGGCTTATCCTTGCATATTATACCGATACGTAACTATCTTAAACGGTCCTAATCTAACCCCATCCGGGTCTACGAGACCCTTACGAAGCCACGATGGCTGCTCGATGGAAAACACAAACACGAGCCACGGCCCGCGGCACCGCAATGTTATTTTTTGTGCACAGAAACTAACCATAAAGAGGAAACCTTGCCCGTTAAACTTTGAAAGAAACCCCCCAGATAAATCGGTAGTTGTTTGACGAAACCGCGGGTTGATGTCGAACGTTAATATTGCACAGCGGCAGCGTTTAGAAAACATTTTTAGTATGAAGCGGAAATCAGCAAATTTTCGTTTAGTGTATCGTATGAGCGAAGTAAAAAAGTTTGAACTGCTTTAGACAAGCGAAAATCGATATACCCCAAAAGCGATGGCCATGGAGTCGTCGGAGCGTCTTATGGTTTATGGATAATGAAGAGGCAAGACTTGACAATAGGATATAGGCAAAAGTGTATGGTCAGTAATTAAATTATGTACCTCTGCAGTTACTAATAAGGGTCTAAAGGAGCGGGTCGCACAGCACTACAAACATGCACCCAGTGGTGTAGGTACTGGCCTCGATTCGGAGTGTACCACGACTAAACTAAACTAAATGTATTCCTGTCACTTTCTAAAATAAGATTAAGAAAAGAGACAGAAAACCAACAGCTGACTTTAGTGCTGTCAAAGTGACGTTAAACGCCCAAAAACGACTTAAATAAGATGGCGTACATTATGATGGCATCTTATTTTGCGCATTTAACGTCACTTTGACAGCACTAAAGTCAGCTGTTGGTTTTCTGTCTCTTTTCTTAATCTTATTTTAGAAAGTGACAGGAATACATTTAGTTTAGTTTAGTCGTGGTACACTCCGAATCGAGGCCAGTGTAAGCGATGGTGAATACAAGTCAGTCAACTTGCTGCGAGAGCATTTTCAAGCTGCCTCCCCAGGTCTAGGTACATATGTAGGCATGAAGGTTAAAAATAGTGGCTACTTTTCGCATTGCGGAAACACGTGGACATTGAATCATTAGGGTACGAAACTTTTGTACATAATAATAACATGTCTAGTGAGTTCCATACATTTTAGATTTAGTATAGTCTTGGCGCAAGCAGATGTCGCTACAAGTATCATCCGGCCTGAACGAGAGATAAATGTTAATTAAACGTTATTAGATCACTATTATTTGAGTTTTGTTCCACGGAAATAAATTATATAGATTAATTTTCTTAAAAATTTTAATAAACAATGTGTTTAACACGTATTTTAAACGTAATTAGTAGTAGTACCGTTACTCACCACCGTCGCTGTACTTGCGCGAGTTGGCAACTAAGAAGGTGGCAACTTTCTTACCCTCTGTTGTGTATAATTTATTTACTCTATGATAATAATAACAGATTGTTCTCAAACGGCGAAGGAAAACATCGTGAGGAAACCTGCATGTAGTACGGACACTCCCTATCCCGGGACCAAGAAAACGACAGAAGGCGTTAGAATATATTTTTCTTTAACAGTATAGAGCTCTGTATGCAGGGTGTGCCATGAGGGTAGACATGTGGTCTAGTAATGGATACGTAGAGAGGCTAACAATGATGATGTTATGTAGGTATAGTTCATACTCATAAACTACCAAACTAGTGCAGCCCACATGAAGTATAACGACGGTGAGTCCACAAAAGTGAGCACTCTGGGCACTCGCGCTCACCGCGGGCGCCACGGGGCAGAGTAGAGAGCTTTTCCTTGTCGCCGGGTATAACACTAAACGATAATATCGGTATTTCGATCGACTTCCGATCCTTAAACGGCAACAATTGTCGTACGTTGACATTAATGGAGGCGGCGGCAGAACGGTCGCTTTTATGCATATCGAGGTCTAGAGTTGATGTTGATAGTCGGTTCGATAACGATATTTCTAGAGAGTATTGTCTAAAAGACTATTCCCGGAAACACTTAAAAATACATGTTTAACTTCTGAAGGATATTTTTGTAAGAAATACTCAAAGTAAAAAGAAACGCGTGTATAGAATTTGTCTAAAGACACAGAATATGACACACCGGGGAAGATTCAGAAACTGATTTCTTAAAATAAAATACAGCTTTGTAGATGTTTAAAATATGATATAGGCAGAAGAATATTATTTCATGTTAAATGTAAATACCAATACTGCGTTCAAGGGTTAGTTATACTGGTTAGGGTAAACAAATACATTACTTTTAGTGGTGATTGTACCCATGATACTGATACTGAACAAATTTCCCTAATAAACCCATAGGAAATTTGCAAAAAAAGATTGGACTTTCCATACTAAATGCAATCAGCTTTTTGCGAATTTCCCTTTGTTCCTTTGGGTACATTGTTTTGTTCAGTATCATGGGTACAATCACCCCTTAAAGTAATCCAACTGTTTACCCTAACACCCTGTAGTGTAGATAGTCTTAAAGTGTTAAAGTTAACGAATAAGAAGACGTTTTAAAGAAACGTAATGAGGAAAATAATTAAAAAGATGGCTGTTTGTTAAAATATCATTTTCATTACATTAACAGTCACACTCACTTATCGATATTTCAAATATTGATCATTGAAATGTGGCAAAAGGGCACACTTTGCATGGGTTCTTTCCAATTGCGTTTGGATACGGCTTCGCCTTTCTACTATGGCGAGTGGTTACGGTCGTATCGCAGCTTCAAAACGTTCTCAACTTTTCATTTGTTAACAGCAATGGTGCCTTTCCGTTCAAATAAAATTTTATAGTTTTCCTGTTAGTGACAAATATTGCTATAACATAAGAATATTCTCACGACTCAAAATCTCTGATTACCAAGGGGGTAGTCAGAGATTCTAAAACCTCAGAATATCACCGTTTCACTAGTAGTACCGAAACTCTAGTGTGGCGGGGAGTGAGCCCGTCGCCACTTGTAATGGACAGTATACATGCCTCGAAATTGAAGCATGCTGGTTTCCTCACGATGTTTTCCATAACTAACCAACAACAATTTGTCCGGGTCGGTCGATGAATCGCTGTACCACAGTGTGGACACCTGTCGACCGTGCGCAGGTTCTTCCCATGCGACCGGACGGGTGGCAGGTTGCGGATAGCCCCCCCGCCGTGAACGGGCACTGCGTACGGTACCCGCCCATGGACGGGGAGTCCCTCGGGACCCCGGACAAGGGAAGAACTCCCATCGAAAATTCCCAACCGATGGGAGTCTCCTTATTCCCTCATCCTTCCTCCTATCCTCCAAATTTCCCCTTCCACTTACCCTTATCCTATCACTCTCCCCCTCCTGGAGGAGAAAACCTCGACTCTAAAAACCCCAATCCAAAGGTGTCAACCGAACCGTGCCCATGGATGCGTGGCTGAGGGGGTGCTCAGTCTCGAACGGTGTCTCCCCGATACCGGGACACTGAATTTAAGTGACACGACCGGCTGCAGATTTTGCAAGGAGGAGATGGAAACTCCTCTGCACCTCCTATGTGATTGTGGCCCCCTGATGTACAAACGCAGCACTCATCTGGGTAGGCAGGTGCTGACACCAGATGAGATACAAACTATCCCGATCAAGAATCTACTGCGATTTCTGGCCGCAGTGGGGATTGGTAAGGAACTATAAAAAAGGGCGATCACAAAGGACCAGCAATGGTCTACGTGGCACAGGCTTAGCAAGCCTGTCAAGGCCCAAAACCACAGATAATAATAATAACCAACAACAACATGCTATAACATTCTGTGACGAGCAGTCTAAAATGAGGATTTTAAAAGATGATCAGACCTTCAAACTGAACCTCTTTTTCTATGGGACCAAAATCGAAATCGCGACCACAAAATCAGCTACTTATTCGATAAAAAACTGCAAACTTACTCGACCCGAATGTATGGGACAGCTGATTTATTTTTCGCGTTTTCGATGTTAGGCTCATACAGAAAGTTGTTCGGTGTTATAGTCTCCTCATCCCTTTAAAAAACCGTCAGCGTATTAAGAAAGATGCTGAATAATCTCATAAAGGTATTATTTCCTTCGAGGTGAATATTACTTGAAAACTGATCGTATGAAACAGTTGAAAACGTATCTAAAAACATTGTTAGGCCGCGTTCAGACGACCCGCACCCGCCCCGCATCCGGCCCGCACCCGCCCCGCGCTCGCCCCTCGACCACACGTCAAAATAAAGTATGAGATTTATTATCGTGTCATAAGACTCAAATTGCAAGCAATGCAATTTAGGACGCGGGGTGAGCGCGGGGAGAGCGCGGGGAGAGCGCTGGTTGAGTGCGTGGCAGGCGCGGGGCGGGCGCGGGTCGTCTGAACGCAGCCTTAGTGAACATTTTATTTTAATGTCGTTTTTATTTTTACCCTGATGATTAGATATTTAAAGTCCTTATTGAAAACTTTCTAATGAATATGTAGGTTAGGTATACGTATACTCGAGTAGGTAATTACAGTAAGTTTGCAGCAGATGGACATGGACATCCACTGCTGGACATAGGCATCTCCAAGGATCATAATATGGCCCCCCGTTATACTAAGTTTACTTTTGCTGCTTATAACCCAGTAAAATTAGATAAATCAGAAGAAATAATTTCCGGAGCTTTGGAACTTTTTTTAAACGTTCCTTTGGTACGTAATATTGAAGAAAAAAAAAAGTCCTGGTGAGGGGGGGGGGTGAGCTCGAGGAAGGGGGGGGCTCTAAAGGTGACTTTTTTCAGTTTTTCGCTTATTTCTCGAAATCTGCAAGTCGTATCGAATTGTTTTGTATGGAAAAGTTAAACCTGACAACATTTCCTACAAAACAAGTTGTATGCATTTTTGCCATAGGACTTAACCTTTGAGGGCTACGGGGCCGAGAAAGTAACAGCATTTCAAAAATTATGAAATTTGTATGGCGACCCTCATGAAAGTTGAAGATAACAACAAAATGATTTCATATTCTTAATCAACAGCCCGGAAAACCCCCAGATACAAATTTCCAGTCGGTTCGGAGAACCCTTAAGAGCTGCATTGGCTTTTGAAATTTCCATGGCAGCCATCTTGGATATCGCAATTTTGGATTTTTTTCACCGCCAACCAAATCTGACCAGGGTCCTCTATGACATTTGTTCGAGGTCCATAACCCTATCTGTCATAGTTTCCGCGGGCCTTTGACCTCATCCATCAGGAGTCGACCTTACGAGGAAGTCAAAGTTTTCCCTGTATCACCAAGGCATCCATATGATGATCCCCAAATGTCATCCTTGTACCATAAGGGGAACCCGGAGATCAATTTGAGGTATCTGGTTGACCCCCCCTCCCCCCACCCCCACATAGATATTAGATAAATACCCGTATAATTGATCACCGGGTTTCTCCCATTCAACCTATAGTAAAATAATTTTAGGGATCAACATAAGGATGCCCTGGCGATAAAAATAATATTTCGACTTCCTCAGAAGGTCGACTCCTGACGGACGAGGTCAACGGCCCGCGGAAACTATGACAGATAGGGTTATGGACCTTGAACAATTGTCATAGAGGACCTTGGTCAGATTTGGTTGGCGGTGAAAAAAATCCAAAATTGCGATATCCAAGATGGCTGCCATGGAAATTTCAAAAGCCAATGCAGCTCTTAAGGGTTCTCCGAACCGACTGGAAATTTGTATCTGGGGGTTTTCCGGGCTGTTGATTAAGAATATGAAATCATTTTGTTGTTATCTTCAACTTTCATGAGGGTCGCCATACAAATTTCATAATTTTTGAAATGCTGTTACTTTCTCGGCCCCGTAGCCCTCAAAGGTTAAGTCTTATGGCAAAAATGCATACCACTTGTTTTGTAGGAAATGTTGTCAGGTTTAACTTTTCCATACAAAACAATTCGATACGACTTGCAGATTTCGAGAAATAAGCGAAAAACTGAAAAAAGTCACCTTTAGAGCCCCCCCCTTCCTCGAGCTCACCCCCCCCTCACCAGGACTTTTTTTTTTCTTCAATATTACGTACCAATGGAACGTTTAAAAAAAGTTTTAGAACTCCGGAAATTACTTCTCCTGATTGGTATATTTCAGCTTAATTTTACTGGGTTATTAAACATTTATAAGACAGTCAGAAATCTTACATTATTCCTTCCACTCGGGGCGACGTCTCTACACTAGCTCGTAAATAGTGTAATATCTGTACTCTACCTCAGTACAGCTGGGACCATAATTGGACGAACGAACTAATAGGTAATTATACGTTTTGCGCTCCGAAACAAACAACTAAATAGAGAAAATTTTCATTAAAAATGATGATATTGTCATCAGATCTGTTTCGATTTTTAAGACAAAAAGATTTAAGTTTCCAATATTTGATACGTCTGAATGAAAAGTAATTATTTTTCTTAGTGATAATTAAAAATATTCTGTAAGTTTTCTAGATGCAATAATTCGCTCCTCGATTCCCCTTTTATTTGGGCAATGAAATCCTACTAATATTATAAACGCGAAAGTTTGTAAGTATGGGTGGATGGATGTTTGTTCCGCTTTCACGCAAAAACTGCTGAACCGATATTGATGAAATTTGGCATACAGATAGACCATGGCCTGTATTAACACATAGGGTACTTTTTATGCGTGTAACGCAGACGAAGTCGCGGACAACAGCTAGTATGATATAATATTATTATGTCATGATTAAAAGCCATATCACACAAGCAATTATTCATCGCAGGCGTTGATGGAACGATATCGTAGCGATATTTTGAAATCAATCTGTGTCACGGTGAATCAGGGCGATATCGTCTGAATCGGGCCATTTAATAACGTATGGTTACTCTAGTCTAAATCGAATAATTGTCTAAATTAATCTTATTCGAAATTAAATTATATATATGAAAAAATACATTACTTCACTCAAAATACGAATTATTTTAGTAAAAAATTGTATTCTTTTGTAAAAAGAGAAAACACAGTATAATAATTATACTCACATTAGAGAAAAACTTGATATTTTCCCGTGAAGGTATAGAGATAGGTAAAGCGGTAGCAATATTGTCAAGAATTGTATCATGCATGAATGCACACTGTCATATAGACTCATATCCGATATTCCCCTCCGTGACTTTCGAAATAATATTGAGCTTAGCGGTATTTAAGTGTGTGCTACTATTACATTTCTTCGTATATTAAATACTATTTACAGGTGAGGAAAATGGAAAATAGTTTCTACATGTCGGAATAAAGGTATTTTTGGGTTCACATTATGGTATTGTTGAATTAGAATCTTCACTCAGAGTGGCGTTATTCATGAGTCTTAAAATTCATAAAATATATACATGACTGGAATTATGTGTCATTGTTTCCTTGGTTAGAGTGTCTTTAGTTAAACACAAAAAAATCCACAAAGAGTACTGAAATTATAATACCGTAAAAAATCCGTGACTGAACAACAAACAGCATCCGAAAACGAAACCAAACAAAATTCGCTTCGAATGGAAGTCCACGAGATTCAGAGTGGAGGTAGAGGAGGGGGGCAGGAGGCAATGTTGCCAGCTCACAATGCTGATTGAAAGCAAATAATGAAATCATAGGGAATGGAGCACCGGCCGCACCCGCAAATACTGTGAAAAATTGCACTCGCGTCCTCAAACAATGAATGCACAAAATATCGATACGAAAAATTCGGCCAAAACAGTTATTCACAACTGTTTTTCTACCAACATGCTAAGGTTAGTACGGTGTTGACTTGCAAGGTTATTAAAACTAAAAAGATTAAAAACAATATAGGTTGAGTAACAGAGTAAGTTCGATGACTAATATTAAAGGGTTATCAAATGTAAAAAGATAAAAAAACCGTGTAAAAAAAGCAACACTAACTGTAATATGATTGTGTAGATTGAACCAATTAATTATTATTTTAATGAATTCGTCCAATCTACAAAATTATAAAGGTAATGTTAGGCATACTATATTAATAACCTTATACTAGCATTTATTTTTTAATTGAGCTAAAATAATAATCTCAGGAAAGTTGTTGTTGTTTATCTCGGTTGAAATTCGAAATTGTATAAAGATACAATATCGAATTTAATAATACTACCGTAAGATGTTTAAATACCTGTAAAATAATTTTAGCGACAATCATATAATGCTTAGTTTTTCCCTGAAGACCACCGTTTACCTCATGTTGTCAGTTTTGTTACATAGCAAGAAATTGGGATGGTATAAATCACAGTTTCTACGAAAAATTAAAATAGAGTTTAAAACCAAAAAGTTGAAAATAATATTAAAACCTATTTTTTTTTTTCAAGTATATTGATATTTTTGTAGTCGGTATCAAGCCGCTACGATTCGGCGCAGTCAATGACATTAGTAAACAAGAATGGACAGGCCTTACGCGAACATTTCAAACCAGAAAAATGAGGCAAAACAATTGACAGTTTTACTTCGAAAATGTACTGAGATGACAGACCAAGTACCCTAATTTGTACTGAAGTGCCCTAGTTTTGCGTGCTTCAACTTAAAGCGCTTTGGGCCTATCCATTTATTTTACTTTGATCTAAGGGCGCAGTCATATATTTTTTTGGACTTGGATTGGTACCGACTCCCTTCGCGCGTTCCATACAGATTTTAGATACTATTTTGAATATTTACCAATTAGATTCAGAATAGTTTCTGAATATATATATCCGTGTCTGTGGTTTGCCAGATTTACGTTCTTCTTCTTTCGTATCGACATATCGCATGACAATCACTCATACTATTCGTTATAATCAAATATTTTATACGGTCTTCGCTGCGCTCGACTAAAAAAAATGGTTATAATGTATACAATTTCAAAGTAACGATTAATTTAAGATTCGTAACGAAATCTTTGAGCCATTGTAACTTGGAAACTATAAATTTTTTAACGGAAATCTATCATACCACTCCCACACATCGCAGTTTTTAGATTGTGTTTAAAAATTTAAGGTTCGGGTCTATTTGAAGACATTCCCGCTGATCACTCTCATCTCAAACCAGGAGCTAATACCGCGCTAATCTTCAGCGAGAAATAAACGTCAACACGACGACAGTCACGCGTTTTGAACGCAGTTTATACCGACCAAGCGTAGTGACATGATCTCAGACCGGACACCGGTAGTTCTCTAAATAACTTTTTTATATAACTGAAACTGACAAGATATTATTATTGGGTAAATCTTCCTCTCGTACTAGCGATGACATTTCGACTGTTGACGGACACGCCTAATATTTATTAAAATGTTGAGATTGCAGTGAGATTATACAAGTAATTGAAGAAGAGTCCAGATTACCTAATTATATTACATGTCAAATCTGTCTTCGGGCGAAGTCACGGAAATCCATTAGAAAAATATTATTTTCAATTATTGTAATTTGATTTACTTGAGTTCGATTCTTTTTTTGTTATTTTTAACTGGGAAAATAAGGAAAGAATATTTATGTTATAGTTTACATTTTATTACATGTGATACGTTTGACGACAATTCAAAGTAAAAACAAAAATGTCAGAAATAGGAGAAATGTTTGCTGTTGTGACCACAGACCGTATTGGTCTAAAGGTTCATAAAATATGTTAACTCGCATTCTCAAACAATAAAAACAATAAATATTAGGTAAAATTTGTTTTAAACAGCCGCTGTTAACTCAGAATAAAATAAAACCGGTCAAGTGCGAGTTATACTATAAAAAGTCATTGATCAAAATAAATAACTTTCAATGCAGGGCCAACATTGACCTCACGAAAAAAAACCCGGTCAAATGCGAGTCGGACTACTCGCGCACCGAGGGTTCCGTACCACACCACCGCAGAACACAACATTATTAACTTAGAAAAAAAAACTTTTTTTGTCCGGGACCGTTAGCGCGAGAACGACTCACACTTGGCCAGTTTTTAGTATTTGTTGTTATTCTGTAGAGTTTTTTCTATAATCACACAAGTTTGACGCTTGTATGTATTACCTTTTTTACGATAGAGCGTGAAGAAAAAACGTTGATAAAAACTAGTTTCTTGTTGAGAACCCCCCTTAATTTTTAACTTTTTGACATTTTTATTATTTGTTTACAAATCCGCCGTAATAACGCATAATCTGAGAAAATTCAACTATCTAGCTATTACGGTTCAAAAGTTACAGCCCTAAATAGGTAGGACAGACAGACGGACGGACGGACGTACACACGGCGACACATCAAGTTACCCAAAACCAAAATAAGCTGGCCGCGCGACGTTATACATTACTATGCCGACGCGCGGCCAGCTTATTTTGGTTTTGGGTAGCTTGATGTGTCGCCGTGTGTACAACGTAGGCTTAGTAATAGGGTCCCGTTTTTAGCCTTTGGGTACGGAACCCTAAAAAAACAAGCATTATCATGACGAATGAAATGGGAAAAGATTTATTCGCACGAAACAAACAATACGTGTTTTCATTTCATAATTTTCACGTGTAAAAGCTTAACGTGATAACATAAAAGAAATTCCCAAACATACGAAATACGCGAATTCTGCGTCAAACGAAATCATTTCTGCGAAAATTTCCAACAATAGGTATTTGTGTTAATTAACGAAATATTTTGTAATTCGAAAGGGGTAGTAAACAATGTTATTGGGCGAATACTATTTAACATAAATCACAATGAACCTGTCTAAAATACGCGGACATACGAATTGTCTGTATGTTATTTTTTGTTTTTTACACAAATAATATAACACAATTTCAATGATTTTTCTTCTTCAGAAAATCTTCTTCCTCCCATATTGACTTAAAACATACGCACACACATCAAACACATAACACAAACACACCACACATATAAGTACACATACATTAATCTGTTATTTATAAATATTATAATTTTATTAACATAAAATGTATTAAACTTAAGTAACTTAATTAATAACTCTGTAGTACTGTCAGCTCCTGTGACTAAATATCTGTAACATATCTAAAGAATATAGCTGATGTCAATAGCACAGACAGGTTTTACCTGCCTTTCATGACGTCAGCTATCAATATAAATGATCAGTACGTATAGCCTAAAACAATGCTTAAATGTTATTCATAGTACCTTATGTAAACATTATGTAAATGGCTTTTTGTGAAATTCAATAAATTTTATTATTATTATTATTGTATGTCTTACGTTCCGTAATCACGGGCAATTAAGTCCCGGACCTTTGGAAGGCGTGCATGGGGCCGAAGCCAACATGTAGAGGCCCGTTCAAAAGACAAGTTAATCTAAATGTAAGGGATACACAAATGGCGGATACCATCTCCGAGCGTACAACATGATACCCACGGGGATGGTCCCCGCCATTTGTGTAAAGACTGTTGGAGTACGGCGCTATGGCCGCGATGGAAAAATAAGGTCTTGGGCTATGGAAGTGAAAGTTGGATGGATGGATACTGGGCTATGGGAGGAGACTAACGGACGCCTGCCATGACAACTAGTCTCAAAATTGTAAATAGGGCAGGCGTTATTATTATTATTATTATAGTATAAAATATATTGTAATACTATAATGGATAACGAGACGAGGCGTTTTCAAATACACAAAATGAAATACAATTTATGTACATGGAAAAATACACCAATTTCTGTTGCTAATAAGTTTATAGGAACGATCAGTCGGCCCATAATATACCGATGGGCAATCTGTGTAAAGATTCGAGGGAAATGTCAAAATGCTTGCAATCCAGTGTTCTGGAGAGGCACTTTATTATTACTGGAGTCTTAATTGTAGATTTTATTCCCAAAACAGGCATCAGGATAGATTCTTTATTCTTTAAAAATGGAAAATGGAAAACAACCAAGTACATAATTCATTAAATTCCCCAAGTTATAAATCTTTGAACAATAAGTAAAGCATAACCGTTAAGCACCCCCTGCCTTAAGGTGTACGGTAACTCGGTCGGGCCAAGGGCCCGTCTCCATAAAGAAGGCGTCCAAACAAGAGAGGCAAACAGAGGTGCGCCGCGCCGCGCCCGCACCACAAACACCACTTGACCGATCATGTTTTACATACCCCAACCATATTTTACGTAAGAAATTAGGAAAAATGTTTTATTTATGACGCTAATTCTGGAAAAACGATGGGTTTCTTGTATTGCTACTACCTAGGTAAAATACGGCTCAATGTTTAACAGGTACCAAAATGTTTAAAACAGGAAAAACTTCTTTGGATCTGTAGTATGCTGTGTAACTTATCCACATCGACAACACGTTCCGACACGGCGGCAGTAGCGTCAAAAAGACAGATAAGACGTTTAATAAGTTGGTTTCAGGTTTCTATATTGAATAAATTATTTTGACTTCCAAAACCATTACCCATTCTCAAACATTTATAATACAAAAAATACAGCTAAATTAAACTTAAAAGACACTAGAGACAATTTCCACTGACATTGTTTTCTAGCTTTTTTCGCTTTAATGTAGTCGATTATGAAAATAGCATGTCAGTGCGCCCTCAGTCGAGACACGAGACATGCGCCGTGCTCGAAAGTAATGATATACAAATGAAGCAAGACAGACTGCCATCACTCGATTAAATAAACTTTACTACAAAAATAAAACATGCATTACGTACAATTTATCTTCCCACATATAACTGAAACTGTATAAAAGAATTGGAAGAGGAAATACGGTCTAAAATTACAGCAAACAGAAGCTTGGGTCCTTAGAAAGATAATGGTAAGTCAACGAGTCTTCTTATAATGTGGGTCGTCACGCCATCGGAAACTTGAATTATATTAGAGGGTTCTCCTAAATGGAGTGTTTTTTTTAGTTTTTTCATTACACAAAAATATAAGGAGGCTTCATAAAGTAATGAACTAGTTATATAGAATTTAAATCATGAAACAAATCAGCACTAAATTCAAAACTGCATTTAGCAACGATGTATATTTAGATACAGGGAGGTGAGAAATCAACTTGGTTACCGCTGTCGCATCTCACTACATCGTCAACTCTATGGCACAGAGTAGAGATATACAGGAAATCAACTTAACTGAAGTACCTTAGCGGGCTGTGTACGTGGCGTTCTTCTGTGTGCGTGCGTCGTATCGAGCGCTTGCATGAAGTTGCTGTACTGTATGTCACTTTTCTGTGTCTATGGCGCATCGACCATAATGAGATTTTAATTGAGGGCGTAGCCGCGCTGATCCGTCGACAGATACCCTTAACTTCATTAGGCTGGTCGACGATTACGTTACCTAATGTAATTGCTCTGTTAAACAATTTCGCGCGCTGATGTTTGGTAAAGTGATCCCGCTCACTGATGCCTCACGAGTACTCCTTACTCAAACTACGTAATTACTTAACTGCGCGGTCCTAGGTAAATTACTAAAGGGGACTTTAGCTAATTCATCTCATGTTGAGGCTTCGATTATGCCATTGGATCCTTTATTCAAGACCAAGTGATTAATTTTATTAATGGCTTAAATCGGCAATAGTAATTCAATCTTCGTTTAGATAACCGGTCAAGATCTGATACTGAATCAAGATCCAAAAGGTTTAAAAGGTCTAAGCATCTTGAAACCAAGGTAGAGTTATAATGTGTGCAAAAAACAATCAGGGACGCAGCCGCAATTGAGTACGTGAAACATCTTGTACCAAGTAATGGCCTCTATCCTCTAAAAAAAATCCGGTAGTTGCTATAAATCCGGTAGTAATAAGCGATCTTGTAATAACCACAGACTTATGTATTACAAGTCATAACATATTTCGTTACATATGGCTTTTGCAAGTGACCCCGTGACTTCTGACCGGAATGAAAGACGTTTCACGTCAAAAATGTCTCAGCTCGTAATTTCGCCACAAAAAGGCATTCGCCACTTCTGGTTTCTGGTGTTGACTATAAGTTCGGGGCGGCTCTTTTGACTCGTCGGCGCAATGTCGAGATGCAAATGAGGCTGCGGCGGCAAGAGGCGCCACCGGCCGGCGCCAGAGCGGCGATCGCGTGGCGACTAATCGCTGCGACGTCCTACGATGGACCGCCTGTTAATTGACATGGTGCGCTGGCTGGCTTCGTTAATTGAAGAGTTTAGGGGGTGAGTTATGTCATGACCGTTAAAATGTGTGACTTTTTAGGGATTTTAACGTGAATTTGTTGTTTAAAGAAATACCATTCGGCTTGTAGCGACCGTATATCAGGGCCTATTGATAAAGTAACATTTCTATTGGCGTAGATCAAGAAGTTTACAATACCTACACTACAGAGATGGAGATTGCTTTACAAACATCTTTTTGAAGCCAGAATCTAACCTTTATGACGTCACAGATGTTTCCCATCTCATTTCCTCTTTTCATGGAGGTCAAATGAAGGTCATTCAATGAAAACTCCATGTATGGATTTGACATTGGAGATCGAAACATTTTGACGTTTGCTTTCTCCTCCATACGTCAAGTCCATACATTTTTTATGTTTTCTACTGTTGTTAACGCTAATTGAAAGGCCCCTACACAAATCTAGGGGCCCAGGTCAGATAAAGAAACTATTTCTATTGTTCTTTTTAATTACGGGATCTGTGAAGTTATGAGGGAAATTATCGTTGTGCCGGAAATAAATACATATTTAATTCGAGACGGCGGAAGTATATTATACCAAATATTTATCGACATTTTGTACATAAAATTACGACCATAATTCGCGTTGGGGTGATTAGAATTTTGCTACAACTACCCACTATTTTTTTGAAGCATACAGTTAGACCAAGGCTTACATTTAGCATGTCAAAGGTTTCAGGTTGGAATTATACAACGTGTTAACGAATAAGCGTAAAACCTCATTTACCCCAACTGATTTATAACAAAGTAATTAGATTGAAACGTTAATTTCATTATTTTTATAGTTAAATTTTAAAGTTATTCGCATTCTAAGTTTTAAGGCAAAAATGATTTGATATCATTTCAGCAGTGAATGAAAGCGCTAACGTGCCTACTCATGGATATATTTTAATAATCTTGTTTTGCTAGTAAGTAGGGTGAGTGTGCCCGTGCGGTGGGTTGACATCGGGTTTAGTAAATTTAAAATTTTACACATAAATTATTTAATATACGATTTTTTAATGTACGATTTGTAACAATACTGGCTTTTCGGTGAGGAAACCTGCATGCTTTAATTTCGAGGCATGTATCGTACCTACTGTCCATTACAAGTGGCAACGGGCTCACTCCCCGTCACACTGGGCAGAGTTTCGGTACTAATAGTGAAACGTGGATGTTCTGAAGTTTCAGAATATCTCTGACTACCCCCTCGGGGAATATAGTCGTAAGCATATGCTTATTATTTAATATTTTGAAAAAAATTACCTATGTTGAAATCATGATAATTCGATTCTGCTCTGGATTCAACAAACTACTTTCTAGTTTTGCGTTAATTCATTAACACGTTGTACATCAAGTGGTGATAGGTAGCTAGTCTTGCGGCCACAAAACACTGCAGATATAACCTCACCGTACGACAACCTCGGAAAGAAATGGGCTGTTCGAAGCCCGAACCATATGCGTTTCTACACCAAAGTCGGAGACATCCTGGTTCAAAAACCAGGTGTTCTGCGCGATTTGTTAAATCAAAAAACCATCACAGGAAGATACAAATTAGAAACTAAGCGCAGGTAACCGTCGTGTGTAGACGGAGCGCTTGAGAGTGCGGGATGCGGGTGCGATCATCCGTTGAACCGTAATTAACGCTCGCTAGCAGCCGTCATCGCGCATTGAGCGCACGCTCCAGCGAGCACGCCGAGATCGGCAGCGTGACAATCGCGTTACCATGAACTTTAAGCGTTTTACTATTAACGTCTAGGTTTACGACTCATTATATTTATTGATATTGTTAATAAGAAAAGTAACTTAGTTGTGCTAGAAACTATTATAACGCGATATACCCAAAATTTAGCATTGAATAATGAATGACTTATTTTTAATAGCTCGGCTTCGCATGTGTAAGATAAAAATGCTACAAAATATTATATTGGAAAGTATCTGAAAACAGTATTCATCATCATTTCAGCCGATGGACGTCCTCTGTTGGACATAGGCCCCCCAAGGATCGCCACAACTACCGGTCCTGCGCTGCCCTCATCCAACGGGTTCCCGCCGCCTTCATCAGGTCGTCGGTCCACTTTGTGACCCCACACCCACCTATCCATGCAGCGCTTTCCAGTACGAGGTCACCACTCGATATAGGTTCGATACTCGCCATAGGTTCTGCCAGCAATGTGCCCAAAACATTATTAACATACAATAAATGGGATTCGTCTTTGTATTTAACAACATTACATGAATAATAAATATCATTGTTTCATCATATCTAATATCAATTGAAGTAACAAAATCCAATCCGGAGTCTAAATTTGAATCTACAGGGTGAAATTAATATCATTGGCATCCTTTTAAACTAAGAGTCTACCCATCAAACTGAACAACTTTTACAATGGGAGCAAACCGATCGAAGCAACTAAAAAATCACCTGTAGCATAAATTTGAGTCGAGTAGGCATTACAGTTTATTATGGAACAGCTGATTTTTTAGTTGCTCCGATCGGTTTGCTTCGGTTTGTTTGTAAAAGTTGTTCAGTTTGATGAGTAGACTCTTAGTTTAAAAAGATGCCAATGATATCAATTCCACCCTATATATCGATGTTTCCTTATCAAAGATAACAATTTTCTATGTAACTATACTTAACAATGTAGAATGAATAACAATTGAAATCCACAGGAGTGCTGTAGACATAAAACTATCATAACCACGACAAGACGAGATGTGATGCGTTTAATTGTTACAAACTTGTGTCACGGACGTTTATTGCCGCAACAGGCGTCCTTTACTTCTCAACGAATTACTGGAATAGAGGGAGGTTTTATTTGACCGAGTTTCATCTGATTAAAATGGAGTCTGGACCTGGTTTTGATGAAAAAAGCACATCTTTTAATACCGTTGTAATCCTGTTATCCAAAAATGACTAGTAAGATGCATATTTTAGTGAACTCTATTACCTAGAAATCAAGTTCCAATTACATCAACACACAAACACTAAAAGCATCCAAATATAAGCAGATAATATGAAGAGATCACCCCAATGTAATCGTGGTACTATTTTCGCAGCGCTGTTAATAAGGGCGACGTTATTAGGGCACGTACATATAAGAAAACTGACCTCGAACCAAGTGAATAAACCTCTGATCGAGGCACGGAGCCGCGCTGGGGCTCGTCACCCCGACAGTGCTGCCAACCGATAGAGGATTCCCAAAATTGTGGGGAATTTGAGGCCTGTGCGGGAAAACGGCAACGACTACCTAAACTTCCGCTTGGCTTACCTGTGTTTTTATTTCTGTGTGTTTAGATTCTTTTATGTACGTTGTAGTTTGTATACATTTGAATTTCTGTATTCAGTGAATACATTATAAATAAAATAAAATGACATAAAAATGTTACGACAAACCATTTTATTTCACAAATTAACTATTTTAATAAGAGTTTTGCAGTGAAAATTACGTGGTGTTAATTATTCAAATAAATCCAATTTAATCCAATCAATCTAAAATTTTACTTGGACGTTGTTGCAGTTAGACCCATTGGATCGGGGAAATTGAAAACCTGCATTGGCAGCACTGGGCCCAAGGCATAAATCAGGCTCCCCTCGCGATGACGCCCGCCCGGAGCCTTCAATTTGGCACATCCTTAAAATGACACACGAGAAGCGCCCCCTAACGACGCCACGCCACGTCAACTCTCGCGCCATGCTTATAAATAAATCGCGCACACATTACACGCTTTCGATTATCATTATTTTGACTGAAATTCTTTTTTAAGAAAACTGACAGAGATAAACGTGTTTTCATGTCGCGTAGCATAGCATGGAACATGTCAGTCTCAGGTACTTAAAAAAGCATAGAGTAGAATGACACATACATACATAAGCTCACGCCACTGACCCATGGGAGTAGGCAGACAACGGGCCGCCACACCCAACAATTCTGTCAAAATTCCATTAAAAATGTTTTTGTTGAAAATAATTACACAGATAGACTTTCTGACATCATTTTTATCGACTCTACCAGAGGTAAACTTAAGGGTGCTAGGCGCTTGTCCTTTTGGGATAAGATCATTAATGTAATCACAGTACGTTTCCTCGGACGGCCTCTCCCATCAGAATTACATAACATCTAAAATATCCGTAGCAGCCCAATTTTATTTTGTTCGAAATTACACAGTTAGACTTTTTGACAACACTATAATTAACTCTACCAGAGGTAAACTTTTGGGTGCTAGGCACATGTTGGAAAAGATCATTAATTTAATTACATTACAGTACATTTCCCATCAGAATTATATAAAATCTAAAATATCGTAACGTTTAAATTATATTTATAATTTCCTTAAATTAAAATCTACAAAAAAAAGGAAAGTCTTGTTAGATGACCACACCATTTAAAAGCCCTACAGAAGTAGCAAACCGCAACAAAACGGGTACGTGGTCCAGGTTATCGATCAGATGGTACGAGTACGTCCGCAGTTCGGGCCGGGTGGAGTGTGTCGCGGAGTGAAAGCAATCAGGGCGGCGTCGTAGACAAACTGTCGGGGCGGGCCTTAATTGGCGGTCACGGAGATTTATGCGGGGAGCCGCTCGTCACGCGGTCGCCGATTTTGTACGACCGCACGCCCGACCCATCGGGAAGACCGCATCGACATAGAACAACGATATTTTGTCGAGGGTTTTGTACCTACATCATGAGCACTATTTTCACTGACACACTCAGATTTCCTATATCAAATGGCAATACTCATCAACTGGCAGCTACAGCTGCTGTGAACTTTAAAAAGGGTATGGAATTGGCTGTTGCAGCTGCCTCGAACCTTCGAGTGGTTAAATCCTCGTGAAATTTTGAATGAAGTTCAAACTACAGATAAAATACGTAAAAAAGAACGTAACGAACTTTTTGCAACCATCAGCAGCAAGACTGATTCAGTGTTTATGGTGTGTTAGTTGTGTTGGTAGAGCTTCTCTGTGATGGGGATGGACCAGGTCTGCCTGCATAACTCCAGTCGGTTTAGGAGTTACTGATCATTAAAGGTCTGTAAAAAATTAACGATCAGCTGCAAGACTATCATATGTTATTGTTGTAGTATGCACTGTAGCTATGTGAACAGTACAAAAACTGACATGGTTCATCAGTCGGTTTAGGAGATACAGCCGTTTAAAGGTACCTTTGAACATATAGCTACAGTGCATACTACAACAATAACATATGATAGCCTTGCAGCTGATCGTTAATTTTTTACAGGCCTTTATTCATCAGTAACTCCTAAACCGTCTGGAGTTATGCAGGCAGACCTGGTCTATCCCCATCACAGAGATGCTCTACACGCCATAAACACTGAATCAGCCTTGCTGCTGATGGTTGCAAAAAGTACACTTATCTCTTATACTATACCGAATCATCAGCTTCACGCAACTATCGGACGCTTGCGCTTACGTGAAAACTCAACATAAATACGAATTTATGCTGAGTTTTCACGCCACGTTTAATAAAACTCTACCAATAATATCAGTTTAAAGGACATAAAACCAACTGATGATATACTTTGTATTGGATGTCATCATCATCACCATCGTCAGCCTATCATCGTCCACTGCTGAACATAGGGCTCTCCCAAGGCGTGCCACAAAACTCTGTCCTCGGCCTTTCTCTAACTATTGGATGTAACACATTTTAATTAATCTATGACACCGCACCGCTTGAACAGTTCGGCTCTTCGCAAACAGGGCCCTACACTTATTAACACATACGAAAAGTGTTACGGGATAACCTTTGACCCTTACCACAACCTACCACATATTACGCTGTGGTTTTAATCTATTAGGATATTAGGACGGTAACCTTAAAATGATCCGTACTTACGTATACGTACCGACCCAACCTAACCTAACAATGTTTTATTTCTAAACATATGCATAATATGCTAAGAACTATATTTCCTGAAGTGGTAGTCAGAGATATCTATACGTTAATTTAAAATGCATTTCCATTACTTTTACAATAATTGAATAATTTCAAATGGTTATGGAACATAGCGAAATTAAGAAAGTATTACACTGCAAATCATCTCTTAACTGTTGCCAAAAGATGCCTTTATTTTCCATATAATTACGATTTCATTATTAAGGGCAGGTATCCTTACTGCAAGAGTTCCTTTCTAACAAACAAACTTTTGCAATTAGCCATCCCGCTTCAATTGAAAGGAAGATCGCAAAAAACGCATTTTTCATCAATATCTTTTCTCTTGGGTTTTTGGGGAAAAATCCAGCGGGTAGAATCACTGCTATAATTAATTACCTTTCAAATGATGGTATATTCAGTGGAAATGGTGTAGGTTGATTTTTGTAAAACCTGTTATAAATCTGAAATCCAACTTACTTTGCTCCTCTTTTCTATCGAGAAAATTTAAAAGAATCGTGTTTTCAACGGTTAGATTCACTGCAGAAAGAACGTATCTACACTGTTATGTGAACTATATATATTAAATGTTATAATTTGGTTATCAAAAATCGGTTCGAAAACAGACAAAATAGGTATCCCTCTAAAGGAATATTGGTCTACTCGCGGATTGAAATGAGAGTAGAAATCCTATGACAGCGCTGCGGTGATATGTTAGGACCAAACGTGACCAACGCCTAGATACAGTAGACAGAAATGTATTTCAAAGTGGAAGCGAAATTTTTAAATAAATTACCAAATTGTAAAGTAATCAAAAGCATTATTACCTTTATGAAGCAGAGTATTTTCACAAAGAGGCCGCATAGTTAATTAAATTCCGCTGGGCTAATTAAATGATGCATTGCATTGTCCGACCGGAAAATACCGATTGATTGATAGTTACCTATTCATGTTTTGTCTTTTGTACATATTAGCTGAGCCTAAACTGCAATGTTAAATAAATCCTTTACACTAAGCTATAGGTACCTTATTATACCAGTAGGAGTAGGTACTCAATCATAGACCATTTTGTTATTCAAACAAATGTTATGACGATTATAGTTAAACCAGTGCCAACTGGTTGCTTGGACATAAACTTAAATTATGTTTAGAACTATACAGGGTGTAACAAAACACTTAAGGGGGTGCTTCAAACCATCAATCTGAACAACTTTCACTATGGAGCCAACGTCGAGAAAAAATAAAAAAAATCTGCCGTCCCATATATTTGAGTCGAGACGGTACTGTAGTTTTGTATGAAAAAGCAGATTTTTTTTCTCGATTTCGATGTTGGCTCCATATTGAAAGTTGTTCAGTTTGATGGTCTGCAGCAACCCCTTAAGTATTACTAGGGTGTTTTGTTACACCCTGTATACTATTATCTATTCTGTGACTATGTGTTAGGTCGGCCACATACGTAGAGCACACTGAAAGTTTCAGGAACGGACCAGTTAGTGACAATGCCAATGAAAAATTTATTTTAATTACGAATAAGAAACTTTTTATCAACCTATAGCCGAAAATTTTATTCGATTGTCATTTGTTTTAACGATTTGGCGGCAATTTGAAAAGAGTGTGTCGCGAGGCAAAACGAATTTAGCAAGGAAAAATGTTTTCTCCCCAATTTATTACGATTTTCGTCGTGGTCCTAGTCCATAACAAAGTTAATGATAAACTTCGATAGGTATTTCATGATGAAGCCCTTTATTCCGAACGGAATTACGATTTCGTATGGATTTTCCCCCTCCAGAACTCCGAACGGAATTTCAAATCCATACGAAATCGTAATTTCGTTCGGAATAATTTCGCATGTATGTTTTTGCAATAAACCTCAGCTCCAAAATATTCACGAAAACTCATAGTAGGTAATGTAAAAAACATGTTTCATTTATTTTTATTTTATATAGTACAAAAGATAACTCAAGAAATAGCTTATTTTATTCTAAAATAGGTAAAGGGTATTTGAGGATGATATAATTTGCAAAATATTTTTTTTTTTTACATAGATGTAGTAAACATGCATGATATGTACAAGACTGTTCATGAATTTTCATTATTCCCGTCCATATAGGTTGCTGAGAGGGTAGAATATTGCAATTTTTCAATGTTTTTATTACGTGACGCTAATTTAATTGTGAACACAAAGAAGTAGAGTAGAAAGCTTGTCTTTATGATGTTTAACAAGAATATTACAATATTATGAAATTGACAAGGAACTTTGCCGTTTTAAGGCAGAAATAATATGATTTAACTTTATAAAGCACGAAAGAATTTAATTTCATAGACAAGAAAGTTTTATAAAAATTACGAAGAAAAAATAATATATTACTGCCTACATTCAGTTCTACGACAGCTTACTTTATTTACTCTAAGAATTAAACAAGCTTTTCTACAATAAATTAAAGGGACGACGCGACAACCGAAAGTGGTCTTTAAGGTGAGTTAAAATAAACTACAGCACGAATCGATAGTTAAAATATATGTGGCACTTAAACGAAGCAGGGGCCCCTCTCGAGACGACATCACGACAGTGCGTTGTTTTTGCGGGGTACTTGCGGCCAGCGGGGGCAGGGTTGAACTAACCCCCTCGGAGGAGCAAGGGCGGGCGGTGCCGTTTTCAATTTGCTTTATTTGCGCTTGTTTTAATAGCGCTCACTCCTTATTGCCCGTGCGGACGACCAGCCAAATTGCTTCGTGCCCGGACGCCTTTTGATTAAGGAGGCACACGCGCGGACGAATCTGCCATGATAACTAAATACTGGAATATTTTTACAAGATGGTACGGAAAAGAGTTTATTAATTAGTAGATAAGGTTTCTATTGTAGTATTTTTTCGGAGGAATAGAAAGCCATTTTTCGCCTTTCGATGCAATATGGGGCATCTAGGTACATATTTAATTAAAAAAGGAAGAATTTTAGTGACCACTCCAAACGACACGGGTTGTGAATTTGTGTTTTTGTATGTAAAAACTATTATGAAAAGTAATACAAAGTAAATACATAATCGGCCTGTCTCGACTATTTAATGGACAACATAAATACACTCAATATCAGTAACAGCTCTCAAAAAACATAAGGAAAAGAAAACATGTCGATATTTGTCGACAAACATCAAATATGTCACATAAAAATAATGAGCTCAAAATAAACATGACCGTAAGATATAAACAAACAGTTTCACGTCACGTCACACGCTCGTATATCGAATAATTTGTGGAATGGAATGCATTCAGTGTCACGGCTAGTGTCAAATGTCAATAGAATACCTACACTGTCGACACTAATTTAATTGTGTCGTAATAATAATCGTATTAATTTTAATCATCTCCAATTTACATTACAATATAATAAAATTGTAATGTAAATTGGAGATACTTGCAAAAAAAATCATTGGTGATGTTTAGAATACGTAATGCAAACGAAAGACTATTTTTAGAATTTTTGTCAGTTTGTCTGTATGTCTGTTTGTTTATGCAGGCTTCACTTAAAAACTATATAGGGCGTCGTTTGGATTAACATTTAGGAATAGTTTTATAGCAATCAGTTTACTCAATCAAAAGTTATGAGTACATGTTTAAAGTCAGTGGTCTGTGCGTACGGAGTCGCGGGCGCCGCTAGTCTTGATTATAAAATCACCGGTGCCGGTACATAAACGATAACATCGTGTAAAGTTTCACGTTGAATGCAGTACGTCAAAATGACTGAGCTACGGACAGGGTTTCAATAAGCAAATTAATTTGCACACGATACATTTCAGAGTACTTTTCAATAAACTACGCGATCACCGCTAATTGGGTTGCTTTATTGAAATCCAAAATAACAACACGTTTTCATTTATGAATTTAAATTTGTCACTGCACGAATTTTGTTAACACATATTTTTTTTTTATCTTTGGGTTAATTTTATATCCGAAGATTAGAACTGGAAATTGTATTAAGGTAGGGTTTATACTGAAGAGACGCGTGGCGGTGTCGAGTAGTCAAAGTAACACCAATATAAACCTTATATTACGTAGCATAGCGTCGTTTTTTGACGTAAAGAAAAATCGCGCCCCCGCCACCAGGCGACGTCGCCTGCAGGCGCGGGCGTAATTCTCCAAACGACTCTATGCTACGTACTATAAGGTTTATATTGCCGCACCCCGCGAAATGTCCGCGCCACGTCACTTCTATTTAAACGCTCCCTAAGAGGGGTCGCATAAGGTCAGAGCAAATCCATTTAAATGTCACTTACCTTAGCCAATGACGCTTAGCGATTGCCGTATGGCAGCAAATAGCGTCATATTGATCAGCGATCCACACGATGAGGATGATGTAGAAAGCAGTCGTAGTATCGTTGAAGAACTCCGACATTATTGCCTCCATACCTGTTGACAAAACGATTTTATTACTAAACAAATTCTATTGTAGACATATGTACGATGTAGCCTAAATAAATAATGTCAACGACGAATAAAAACATAATAATGTCGTCTTAACAAATATAATATTTTACGACAGGATACCGAAACATGTATCAATATAATCTTTATTGAAACTTAAACATAGCAAGTCAATCATTTTACTTGAGTACATGAAGATTTCAAATGGAATCCAGCATCTTTCGTGCCATATTTCAACGGCAATTGCACTCTCGGCACGAAGGCAGGAGCCACCAAGGGCAGCCAGTGTCAGCAGCATTAAATATCGCGGGTCATGTGTGAGAGACATCGGAGACGAGTCGTCGGGTGTCGTCGTGCCGGGGTGTGGGACTAATTAGGTGTCGACAATTACGCGCTAACGACCGAAATCCGAGACCCGAGGCAGAAGCTTATTAACCGCCCGACATGCAGCGACTACGACCGATTCATTCCGACACCCCTCCTATCTTTGAACGTTGCATTTCAACTGGAAATTTACATGCTCTGATGTTACTGAGAATTCCCCGTTGTCTTATATAAAATACCTATAGATTCGGCATTAAATTGTATTGTACCATGTTGTTATTCTTGATAGGTAATTGTCAATACAGATAATGTTTAGTTTGGACAAAGTTTATGGCTATAGAATATGAAGATTGGATATGATCGAATATTTTCTGTAATACCTCATTTGATTGCACTACATTCTATGCTGCTAACAACCCAGACCCAGGCTTACACGCCAGAATCCTTCCTATGTTAATTGCAGTATAGTTGTGATGGTACTAAGAATAAGGTCATACAACATCTTAATCAAGGTCTTGCCTGCGCAGAACAAAATTTGTAGACAAGAGCGCTACTGCGCAGATTTCAAGCTTATTCCCATTTTTTCAAGTGATATGCCGGGAACATTGAAAATGAATTACCTACCTTTCCATACAGAATATCGCAAACATCACAATACTCCCAGCACATGACTGTGTCATAAATAAAATGTATTCGAATTTGCGATCTCACGAAACCGCTTCACCAAATAACCAGCCTAGAGGCCGCATATCTCAATTATAGTACAGTGAGGATATAACTCAATACAGCACGGACAACCGTCCGGCGCCGCGGCCTGCCTTATTTGCATTTTGATGAGGCTCGACACTGATACAATAAACACGTTAGGGTCCGTTCGGAAGTCTGGCACTCTGGCACCCGCACGAGGACGACGTCCGAGCCGACTCAGGCGACGTTTAACTGCATCATTCATAACGCTGTTTCGCTCTATTAACTCTTGCTTTGAATTACGTCTCTTGTACTTCGTTACACTCAACAGTAGCATCTAGTTTGAGAACATCGCCTGTTGAGTTCAATGATACTTGTTGACGTTTAGGGCCGTCTGACAAATATCAGTGTAATTCAGTTTTAACAGGGGTCCATATCATCCGCCTGTATCGTTCTCGTTGCTGGGGCAGCGCACAGGTATACCCACCACAATCTACAAGTTGTACCTCACTACAATTTGTGAAGTTCAGTAATACTAGGGCATCCGTCGGTCGTGGTGAACCCATACTCATCATCATCAACAAAGGGTCAGTGCCAATTACCACAATTTTTTCAATCGATTTATTTGCAACTGTTTTGAATCTTAAACAAGTAATTGAGGGTCAGTGCCAATTACCACCATTTTTTCAATCGATTTGGTTGTAACTGTTTTGAATCTTAAACCAGTAATTGAAATAAAACATCTTACGAGATGTGATGCGAAAGATCAGTCGTGTATCTAGAAATTGTTTTATGCAGATATTATGATTAATACCTATACCTAGAATAAATGCTGAGTACCTAGATTGGAAAAAAAATTGCATTACTTTAACATATTCAAAATTAGATTCACACGAAATGCAAAACATCTCTCCAACATAATATTGAAGAGAAAAATTCAATGACAACAACGTCAAAGCTAAAGTCAGCAGTTACCTATTCAGGAGAGCATGCGACGTAATCCGGAGCAAGACGAGTAAACAAATTACCCTTGCCGGGTCGGACCGGCCGCGACGTGCCGACGCCCGTCCGCTATTAATTTTAATTCCGGCACAAGGCGAAGATCGCCGAAGATGGGTGGAAGGCACGCGCCTCTAACATCGGCTTTCGAATTGTGTACAATTATTGAATTCTATAAACATCAATGTTCGGATATAGGATATTAGCAAAGCAATCAATTAAAGAAACGAAAGGTCGATGTGGTTATACATAGACCAGTTTTAGCTATAGAGGTATTCCTCTCACAGAATAACCAGTTCTAGCCGATGAGAGGTACTATATAAGACGACCACTATGTAGATAGCTTAATTGTTTAATCATTTTCATCGGCCTACATACGTCCCACTGCAGGGCACAGACCTGTAGTGTCTGTGCGAACGCGTAGTGGGGGCAGTTGCCTGCCAGCCTTTGTCGGGTGCGGACGTGCGCGCTCCGCATATACTACCTGCCTAGTGAGCAACAGTAAATGTGTACTTATTTAGTAAACCCTACATGTGGCGACGACGGGATCTTATTTTACGTAAGTGCACACTGTATTTTATCTGGTTTTGAAATAAAAACAAAATACAACGTCGGAATTTTGAAATTAAAGCGACGTTGTAAAGTATTATTTCACGCAGCAGAGTAGCGTGTGTTCACGACTATGTTCCCCGAGGGGGTGGTCAGTGATATTCCGAAAACTACGAACAAAGCGAATATCTATTATCTAAAATAACGTTCTATTTTGATTTAAAAGGACAATAACGATAATTCATTATAATTTTATCCACGAGGGCTATCATGGTACTTTCATTTATTTACTATGCATATTTCATTAGTTTTCATGTCAAAAAACATTGGATTCTTAGTTTGTGCGGTGGTTGACAATCTATAACAGTGATTATTTTTCTTTTCATGAACTATGACCATCAAACGCTGGAGGAAAAAGAGGAAAGGGGACACATCAGGACGATAGACGCTATGCTGGGGTCGAGCTCATAAGAATATACCACAAATCGAGCACCTGTTCGAACGATTGCTGCGACTAGACTCCAATCCTAAAGGTCATGTACAATACATTACCATACATGTTTTTATAATAGACTTACGCTCAAGACATAATCCTACGGAGTAGGCAGAGACTACGACAATGACTATCTCATAATATGTTATTCAGCTAGATTGAGGAGTATGTATATCTATGCAAGCCGCTTGATTAGGACCTCGACTTAACAGTCGACGCCGTCTGAGGATCTTACAAAATCCTTTCTTACGAAATCCCAGAATACATAAAATCGTAAGAGTGTCGTAATCGTGACTCTGTCTATGTTACCTACCTACACATAACTCGACGGAGTAGCGATAGGTGCCCTATGGCACTCGCGTACCGTTAAAGGTTAAGCTGAAGGTCAGATACGGTCGGTCGGTCCGTCTGTCAGTCGGTCGATCGGTCGGTCAGTCGGTCGGTCAGTCGGTCGGTAGGTCGGTCGGTTACAGTTGCCGTTAAGGTTAAGGTTAAACAGACAGATACATATTTACGAAGACTACTAATTGTCTGGTTACAATGATTAATACTATAAATTGTAGAAAACAGGCGTATAATAACATCTTGAATATTATAGTGTTATTTATTATAAATATTATGTAACGCTGCGTACGTATAGATACGAGTGAGTAAATCGGTGCAAAACAGTAGCCAATGCTCATAAAATTTAACACAAATACCTACCGGATTACATAAGGTTTCTGCATAGGTATGTCAGTGTAAAACTATTTTGATATTCAATCACAATCAATATTGTTTGTACCTAGTTATCCCTAAGGACTTGTGATAAGGGAGTGACTTGCAAAGTTGCAACTATTTAACAAGGGGGCAAAAAGGGATTTCTTGCAAATTTCCGTTACATCTATACCATACGTCTAACTTAGCGATTCAAGATGAATTCAATTCTAAATACACTGTTGAATATGCTATATCGTTTGCACCGATCGTTACTGACTTGACTACGTATCAGTATAATACACTTTATACATACCTACCGAATATTAGGTTCCAAGCGCGAGTCACGCTAACTAAAAGGCGATAAGTATAAAGTGCGAAGTAGGTAAAACTACAGTAGTTAAAGGACCATGCAGTGATTAAACTGTTAGTAAAAACTAAAAGGTCAAGCAGATGCATCATACATGCGGGGATATGCAGGGCCATGCAAAGTCATGCAAAATATGCAGCTGCAATAGTAAAAGGACTATTCAATAACTAAGTTGTTAGTAAAAACGGGAAAGTCATGCAGTTACATACAATGCCATGCAAGGCCATGCAGAGCCATGCAAATATATGCAACTACAATAGTTAAAGGACTATTCAGTAACTAAGTTGTTAGTAAAAACAAAAGGTCATGCAAGGCCATGCAAACCCATGCAAATGCAATGGTGACAGGATCATGCAGTTATTAAACTGTTAGCAAAAGCTAAAGGGTCATGCAATTATAAAATGATATTGGTTAGAGATAGAGAACCATGCAACTATCAGGTCATTAGCGAAAGCTAAAGTATCATGCAACTATTAAATGATAATAATTATGTGTTATAGAACCATGCAACTATCAAGTTGTTAGCGAAAGCTAAAGGGTCATGCAAATATACAATGATATGGGTTACAGAACCATGCAACTATCAAGTTGTTAGCGAAAGCTAAATATCATGCAACTATAAAATGATATGGGTTAAAAAACCATGCAACTATCAAGTTGTTAGCGAAAGCTAAATATCATGCAACTATAAAATGATATGGGTTAAAGAACCATGCAACTATCAAGTTGTTAGCGAAAGCTAAAGTATCATGCAACTATAAAATGATATCATCATCTTATCATCATCGTGTTATAAAACCATGCAACTATCAAGTTGTTAGCAAAAGCTAAAGTATCATGCAACTATAAAATGATATGGGTTACAGAACCAAGCAACTATCAAGTTGTTAGCGAAAGCTAAAGTGTCATACAACTTTACTATAAAATCATATGGGTTATAACCTATATAATCATGCAACTATCAAGTTGTTAGCAAAAGCTAAAGGGTCATGAAAATAAAATAGTTACTGCACTCATATTATATAATTGTACATGAACTATAACAGCAGTTAAATTAAAAGTCCTTAATTGCAGTGGCTGGCGGTTACGCTGAATATTTTAAGTGCCTAAGTGTATGTGCTTATCACAGACTTACTCTCTTGTCCTTCCTTCCTTAATATTATAAATCGTAAATTGATACGATCCTGAAGCAGTAACTCTGACCAGTAGTTATTTGAATGAAATGAATAAAAAGAAAAAAAAAAAAAAAAAAAAAAAGGAATGGAAAGGATAGGAAAGGAATGAGATGAGATGAGAGGAGATCAAATAGAATCAAATAAATTCGAGTGAAATTAAATGAAATCAAATCAATTCGAAAATTAAATCAAATGAAATGTTAAAATCTTTTCATTGAAAGAATAATGGTCAATTTATAGTCCAAAAGTAATTTTGGGTCGTCATATTGCGTGCATATATTAATGTGACATTAAAACATTATTCGAGCATCCGGTGCACATCCGAGATATTGGCGAAGCCTGAGGGGATTGCTTAGTCTCCTTTTACGACATTAATATTATGTTTGGTGCTATTCTAAGCCGGACATTACACGACCATTCATACCTACTTAAAAGTGTCATCATGATACACGAAATGCAAAGGACCAAATAAAAATAAAAAAAACTATGTTTATAGTATCGAAACTAATACAGGCCATGAAAATTAGTCAAAACTGGACAATTAACAAGCAGAGACTTTCGGGTTCAAATAATCCTAAATGAGCCATAGGCAAAAAACTCAATGTAAAACTAAAACTATGGGCTATTAAATGTCTAGAATAAATATATATTATTTAGACATAAATATAAAATAAATAAATAAGAAATGATAAAGATCTATGGAATGTTAGCAAATACTAGAGCTATATTTTATGCTGTCAAATGGAACATATGTACCAATTTAAGTAACGTGACCCAATAGTCACAGTCTTTATGTACTAAAATGCAATGATAAACAGCGAAAACATAGACTAAACACTTAATTCTAAATTTGCAACGAAATTGAACACACAAGACATACAATTATATGCAATAGTCCTGTACCTATACTAGGTTTCTTTTGAACACCTTTTGTTTATTATTCCATAAAGTTCATTGCAGAAACTGGAAACATGAGGCAAGCATTATAGCTATCTAGCCAATAATAATATACTACTCGAAATCTGTCCACAGGTACAAGGAGCGTATCACACTGAAATTGATTTTGCCGCTAAGTGCCATGGACAACGATATTTTACGAAGACATAATCAAAGTTTGTTTGAGTAACAAATTATTTTCGAATGGCCACTCTTTTCAATTTAAGAGCACCACCAATATTGTCCAAAAGAAAATGTTTATATTTTAGCCAGAGAGTAAATCAAGGTATAAGTGATACTTAATGAAAATGTTTTGTGATCAAATCCAATTACCTATTGAAGTAAAAATTGAATAAGGCATATGCCTAATTAGAAATTACGAGTAGTCTTGCTAATACTTTTGTAGTTCAACAGTACACCTTTTCTAGTAACAATGTGCAATCTCACGTTGGTTTAATAAAACCAGCTTAGATAAAATTTATATTTTTAAATTGTTCTACGTACGGTTAAACTTAGTTGGATTTTATATAAGTACCTAACAAAAGTAAACTTAAATCCAAACTTAACAAACGTGACAAAAGTATATAAACTGTACTATCCTACCACAAAGTTTTAAAATTACTTGGAATGGAAGTTGATCGCGATTTGTCAATCTTATCTTGCTGTTTGCTTAACCAACCCTCACTCCTGAAATAACGATCACAGTTCACAGGTCAAGAGGAAAAATAAATTAAGGTTTATTAATTTAATGTAATTAGGTTACAAAATTAATAGTCTGTCATATAAAGTGGGACTAGACTTTAAATTTTACGCAATAAAACTAAATGTTGTAATAATACAAATTGTAGTTAAAATCTTGAAATATTATAAAAAGGAAAGGGATAGTCTAGACTCTAGAGTAGTAAGCTAAAGTTGAATGTAAATGCCTACTGGGCTCAGTATTGGTAGAGAGTACTATGGGTACTGGAAAGCTTTTATTAACTATTAATGAAATGAAATTAAGCAGTAAGAAACGTAACCTTTAATAATCAATGATTATCAATCATAACACATTATATTGTTATGTTATAGCGATGTGCATAGTGGAGTTTCTTGCGCCGTTTCTTCTCCCAAGCGAAGCACCTTCCGAAGCGGTGGTAGATTAATATAGAAATATATAAAATATTAAGAAAATATAAAATAAATGCAAGCTGTAGTACTACTGACTTTATAATAATAATTATATTCATATGTACCTGTATTGCTTATAGTTTTGATATTAAGTGTACTGTTACAAAATACATCTTAAATTAAATTAAAATAAAGAAGGGATGTAGTGTCTGTGCGAACGCGTAGTGGGGGCAGTTGCCTGCCAGCCTTTGTCGGGTGCGGACGTGCGCGCTCCGCATATACTACCTGCCTAGTGAGCAACAGTAAATGTGTACTTATTTAGTAAACCCTACAAGACCTACTCTCGAGGAGGCTGTATGCACGTAAGTTCACCACAAGTGCCCAATGCGAATTCGTAGACTTCACATGGGCATCAAAATGTCTTCTTCAGCGTATGCTGTAGGCCTCGCATGCCACCCCCGAGAAAACGATAAAAATCGAGATATGCCTCCATCCTTATTATTTTACGTAGGCCAGAAAGAGCGCGCATGACGTTTTTCTCGTTTAAACGTGTCGTGGTGAGGCATGCTAGCCGTGCAGGTTTCCTAAGAATGTTTCTACTGGTTAATAAGAATGGTTTCTGAATCTAAGAACAAGTTTTGTACTACCCGATCAAATGTCCTCATCATTGGCCTTTCCATCTATAAAAATTAGAGTTTGCTGTGTCAGTCGGGTTTGCAATCCGATCATGCCTCCTTTCCCGCTTTTCAGCTGAAGCAAACCACGCCCTATCGTGCTCAGCTCTTCCCTCCGCTAAATGTTCCTCCACAAGTCGCGGTTCTGTACGAGATCCTCCCAGCTGCTGGTGTCGATTGAGAAAGTGGACATATCTCGCTTTACGCAGTCCTTGAAACGGAGACGTGGTCTCCCGACACTTCTCTTGGCATGCGCTACTTGACTTAGAAGGACTTGACGCGGCAAACGAGAGATGACGACGAAATATACGATACGATCAAATGTAATCCACCTAAAAATTCATTTCTCTTGTCGTAGACAGACACACCAGCTAGTAAAAGATCTTTCCATAATCTAGCTATTATTTAAATTAAATAAGCTAAGCCGTTGCTTGATAAACTGGATTTGTAACAAATATAATGTTAACATGGAAACAGTGGAGCAGAGCATCGACAGGCATTTTACGCAGCGGTGTCAGCGGCAGGTGGACTGCAGGCGGTCCGCATCCTCGTCCCGCGTCGCTGCCATGGACGGATAATACACGTCGAGCCAGGTACCCTCGACGATGACAGGGTACATTCATATTTATCATTTTGCTTATAAAAATTTGTTTACATCAAAGAAGTACAATAACAAGAGAATACGCTTGATTACAATATAATAACACATTTTTGATTTGCACACCGAAAATATACAAAGCACCGGTTACTTCTAGGAGAATATGAATCATTTAATTTAGACGCGCGCTTTCTAAAAAACGCTATGATCCATAGAAGAAATCTTGGGATCGAAATAGTGAAGTCGATGATTTCTAGAGTTTCATTCACGCAAAACAAAGGCAAAGCCCCGACAGTTTTTTATTTCCTGGTGGTGTTTATTACTGTGTCAAATTCCAATATTTCCACCAATGTTAACTGAGATGTGACACACTTTGGCATTTTGCTAAACGCATCCTCTTAAGTTAATATTGGTAAAACTGTACTAAGAAGAGAAGACGAAAAAAGTAAAGTAAAACATATCTTTGAGCCAGAGGTCGTTAGGTTCAGTCTCTAGACTGCTAATGTAAGAAACAGAGATAATCCAAACACTCATTCTATAATTTATCTTAAACATCATAACCATTTTAATCAGTCAACTACCAAGAGACTTGCAAATAGAGATATAAGAACGCAATGAACATAAAGATTGTAAACGTGAGAGAATGTAGTAAGCTCAAGTGCAATCCAGGAGTCTACATAAAGCCGAGGCGGACTGGGAAATGCACACAAATTGTTACTTCTTACGTCCCTGGGTTTAATCAAGGGGGACACCCGCCGAGTCTGCAGGCGTCCGCGCTTCCTTGAACTTGGCGCAAATTGAGAATAATGGATCCTGCCGCCATTTTAGGGTTTAGAAAAATCTGATAGTCGAGTCTGTTTGCTCTTGCCGCTGAATAATAAAGGCAGTACATTTTTTGTTGTTAACTGTTCTGAATAAATAATGTTGGTTGTAAAGTTTATTTCGGCAAGTCATACGTTTTAGACTAGGCCGCTCTTTATACTGCTTCATGAAAATATATTACGATTCAGGATGAATTTATTTTAACTAGTTACAGTGGAATTTTTAATGGATTCAGAAAATTATATTCTTTAACAGGTTTTATGAAACTCCGGCTTAGATTGGACTACCCCAATTCTTCCCGTGGTTGTCGCATGAGGCGACTAAGGGATTAAAGATTTCTTATGCAGTGTTTATGTGGGCGAAACCTCATCTCACCACTTGACACGTATTTCCACCGTAACACTTAAATTGCTGAATGTGAACATTGCTACAACTACATTCTTAAACAGAAAGTTGAGAGTTGTATCAATGTTTGTGACCACCCCGAAAGGGATTACAGTCGTGAGTTTATGTGTGTATGACATTGACTTATGTACCTATGTATGTAAACAAGATCTAAAACTATCGTTCCTAGATATTCATGCAGGAGATGAATCAATCAGATGTGATTTCATTTTCTAAATAAGAATCCAGCGGAGATATTCATTAGGCAGTAGTTTCGTCGATGGATGTAGCGCCCCGCAGCGCGGCGCGGGCGCCGTTTCGGCTCCTCTAAGCCGTGCATTGGAGATCCGTCTTTACGAGCTCGTTAGTGCCGGTAATCGCGACGTTGCACGATCCGGATCCGGATTACGCTTGTGCATTATTAGTGTTTTTATTGATTCACTCGGCTGCCGTCGTAAACTGAGATTATTATTCGCGACGCACCCCCCACCACCTCGACAGCCCCGCGGCGCCCTCGAGCCAAGTTGTTTTGTTACTTAATCGCGACGATAACAACATTTAACGACGGCTAGGTGACTGGCAAAATTCCGCTTCGATGTTTAGTGCTCATTCTATTTTCATTAACCATTTACCCACTTAATGATCCAGATCTTAAGGGAGTGATTCAATGACTATAGGACGCGTAAAATTAAACCTTACTATGACCTAGAGAAAGCATCAAATTTTGATTGAGTTGCTTGACAACCGGTTTTTAGATTTTAGGCAGTCAGTCAGTGACACGGAATAATAAATAAATATCATCTGAATCCTTTGACTACTTATATAGGGACTAGTTACGCGTGTTATTCTACTAACAAACATTTCTGTCACTTTTTGTGGGGGGCGAGGTAACATGAAACCGCACTGGATTTTATTCCCCATAACTTTAGATTCGAATTTTGAATGTTAAAAATCATGAAAAGTAGTCTCGTGTAAACCCAAAGTCCCAAACGTCATAAGTTCGAAGTTATTGTTTCGCAATTATGTCTCGAGTGAGAAGGTATAAAACTGAATGTAAATGCACATGATCAATTGTTCTTATACCGTGGCAGAGAGGAAATGCTACCGCAAGGCCAGTCCTTATAAAGTGTGAATCAGACTATATAACTATGGTATAGGCATCAACTGGTCTACTTGGCATCAGAATTTCAATTATTTTCCGTGTCTGCAGGTCGTTCAGTAGTTTTAATCAATTTTATAAAGCACACAACCTTTTTAAACACCGGCCTTTGACACGCCTTTTTCATTACATAATGAAAGTCAACACTCGATACTTTTTGCACGATACTACAAAGCAATACACTATAATTGAAAACTTACACGTCTAGGTAACTTTATATTGCATTAATTAAGTTTCTACTTTGTTCAAGGAATGAGGTAAACTAGTCACTTTAAAACAATTCCATATTAAAAGAAGTCATATTTAAAGAAGTTCACGAGTACCTACCTAATGAATGAGTCGATATGAATGAGACTTATAATACAACATTAATTGATTTCCGTGTTTCAATAAATTTCTACCGATACATCGAAAAGTTTCAGACCTTGAGAATACTTTCAACTATTCGTGTTTGATTTCAAACAATGGTGTAACTTTAACAGTACTAGGGCCTCAATAGCCCTAAGTTTGAACGATACTACCAAAACAAAACCACAACCAAAAACGTTACGTTATGCACAATTTGTATCGCGCAAATTATATTAACGGTAACGATATAGCTTTATTTCGAAAGATACGTTGGCGTAACGTTTGATGTCCGTTCGATCGAATTTTCTGTCTTGTGCGATTAAACCGTTCAGAAAAAAATATCGCGATAGCATTTTTACTTCAGCTAAACCAAATCTAAACCAAAACTAAACCAAAAACGTTCCGTCCGAACGGTAAAACCGTATAAAATAGCGCAATTGAGGCCTAGGTCATGTTATACACAAACGTAAAACACAGGTAGGTAAATTATAGCCATCAATCGGACAAACGATAAGTACATGTAGCGTCCATTCAATGTTGATACGAGTATTCAATACCACTAATCACTTTGGCGTTTTTATCGAGAGTAGAATATTGGTGAGAATTCGATAAGTAGATCAAACTTTTACCATGAAACCAAAACTAAAATATTAATAATCAGCTGTTGGTGTAAAATCGCAACGATAAATCCTTTTTTTGTTGTTGAGAAAACACCAAGAACCAAAACTGTACTAATAAAAATGTATTTGTTCAGTTTTGGTCCTAAAGAAAATTTACTAAACAGAACACTTGGTTGGTAGGTGCTTACGTATGTATCAACCCACCTACTAACATCCTTTCAAACATGTCACAAGTATCACAAATAAACAGTATTATAATATGCTAAACACGCAAGTTACAAATAACCAAATAGAAATCATGTCTGGTCCCGTGGAGGATGGAAACGACAAACTAGACGACAAGGGAGGACGGCATTATTACACGGTACGAGGACTGGGCCCCAGAAGCGCCTTGCCGCAAATACGGCGACTCATCGGCAATTTGTATCGAGCGGGGCGCATGCATGTTAATAAAGCCTATTGTATGCGCCCTCCACAAGATTAGTTCACGACTGACGGGAGACCTAATCTATGCCCAGGCCCAGACGCATGGCGCAAGCCTACCTACCACTCTCCAAGATTACTACCACGGAGCTTATAGATACTATATCAAATGTTACGAAGGTCAAAAGTGCTTCAACTAAGAAATTGGAGAGAAAATTTTAAAGATCTACCCGATCGAATTCAGTATAAACCATAATATTGCTAAGCTGTACAAAAGCAGTCTATTGATTGGTGCTTGAACAAAGGAACAATTTGGAGGGCTCTTTAAAGCATAATCTTAACATTGGCTCCTACGTGATGCCCAATTAATTATTAACTGAGACCGTTATTCAAATCTTCGTCATCATCTTAACTTTTGCAACTTCAGTCAATTCTCAAATTCTTTACTTGCATAAAAATGCGCTCATAGGATATCCCCCAAAAATGTATTGATACGTAATAATATTGGGTCATTGTTAATATGCTGACGGTTTTTTAAGGGTATATTTTCGTTTGTGACGTCATCACTTGCTGTCAATTTGCCATAAAAAATGTGGATAATGTGTTGTAAGTTTTCCGCGACCTTTTGTTTGAGCTCCACCATCGATAAGAAAAGTGTTAAGTATGTTTGATATTTTGTTGAATGAAGAATACTAGAACGATTTAAGAATAGTACCTAATAATTTTTTTTACACAATCTGTAATTCATTACATAAATAAAAACATTTTAAAGTAGGAAATTTTGGTAAATTTATAGTGTAACCTACATGCATACCACTTTTTTCAAATTAAATACGATCATCACAGTGGGCAAAGAAAATTACCAAAGAGATAATGATACAAAAAATATGCCTTCACATGTAGAGTAACGTAATATGACTACATAACTAATTCAATTTATTTCATACCGTTTTCTTTTTTCAACACTTTCATAGTTTCAAAATTCTGCGTGTTTTTTTTTACTAACCGACTTCAAAAAAGGAGGCGATTCTATGGTCAGAGCGATGATAGCCCATTCGGAAGAGACCTATTCCTCAATCAAGGGGCCGCGGTTCGATTCCTGGCCTGTACCACTAAGTTCTTTGGAATTTATGTACAGTTGTATTTATCATTTACTAGCTCGCCGGTGGTGAAGGAAAACATCGTGCGGAAACCTGCATTCCCGAGAATGAAAAGAAAATACCATAAGTTTGGAGGTATGCGTAAAATATGGGTGAGCTTGGGGCGAACACAAAGGACCAGCGCTGGTCTCAGTGTTACAACGACCCTTGCTAGCAACAGCCCAACCACAATTAATCAATCAATAATGGTCGGCTGTGTTCAAATTTTTTTTTTCAGTTTTCCGATATTTTCCTCAATTCGTCAAGTCAAGTGTCAAGTTTTTTGGAGGGCTGAATCGAAAACCATTTCGAAATACCTAACTAATTAATTGTCTGAATAACAATATTTTATATGTAAGAGAGTTTAAAATGAAAGGATTACGGATATTTTTTTAATAAAGTAAGGTCGTTTTTCGTTCAAGCGAGAAGTCAAGGGACGTCACACAACAACCAGGAGTGCGATTTTTGAACATCACACATTCAAACGAGTAGTAGAAAGACAGTAGAAAGATGCATAATCTCCATAGTAATTTTGACATTTTCTACTGGTCGTTTAAACGTGTGATGTTCAAAAATCGCACTCCAGGGCCAGGAGAGCGATTTTTGAAAGTCAAATCAGCAGTAGAAAGATGCGTATCTCCATACATTTTCAACTGCTGAGTTCAAAGTATGAGATTCAAAAATCGCACTCCTGAGCTGAAGCTGTACTTAAGTCTAAAGACAGCTATTTAGTGGAAAGATCGTTTTTTATATTGCTTACTGCTCTACTTGTAATTACTTCGAGTATATTACTTTGAATATTTTGTAACGCAATACTACTTTATTTATGGCAATTTTTGCAATTCGGTATGTAAAGTTTTTTTATGGTATTTTTTTACAGTTAAGTCTCGTAGATTCGGCTATTTTGAACAACCAATTTCATTATTTTCGATATCCAATCTATAGTTAATTTTCTATAATTTATGCAAAATTTTTCTAGTGATGACGTCATATCAGAGGCTGAATAGTTTTGAAACTCTGTGCTTTACCTAAAATAATAAAAAAAAAAGTTACTCCATTGACATAGACATTTGAAACCAGGGACTCAATTGCGCTATTTTATACGGTTTTACCGTTCGGACGGAACGTTTTTGGTTTTGGTTTAGATTTGGTTTAGCTGATGTAATAATGCTATCGCGCTATTTTTTTGTTGAACGGTTTAATCATTGACGTTACCAAAGCAAAACCAAACTCGAAACGTTTAAGCCGTAAACGTTTCAAGTTTGGTTACCCACCATACACCTACCATACACCTACCATGCACCTACTACGCCAGGAAATTCGATCGAACGGACATCGAACGTTACGCCAACGTATCTTCCGAAAAAAGCTAAATCGTTACCGTTAATATAATTAGCGCGATACGAATTGTGAATAACGTCATGTTTTTGGTTGTGGTTTTGTTTTGGTAGCAGGTATCGTTCAAAATTAGCGCGATTGATTTTTTTCCCCACGATTTCATTTCCCCAGAGACCAAATTTTTCCCCATAATCGCGGAAAAATTTCAAATCTGTCAACCCTTTCGTTGACATTGACGTTTATATGACGTTTGTCTTTTTTACCAAAGGCCGCTGCCTTTGACGTCATATCAGAGGCTGAACGGGCTTTAATCCGCTGATTAAAGCCCGTTCAGCCTCTGATATGACGTCATTTAGAGGTCGAATGAATGTCGAGTATTTTTTGGATTTTTTTTTTAATGTCCGCCATCTTAATGAGAAAATAAGGTTTCTAAATATAAAATCTCGAAATGTTTTTGGAATCAGCATAGCTTAAGTTTAATTTACATACCGAATTGGATTGTATTTCTATCACATTCATCTATTATATTATAATGCGTATATACTGTAAATTTTCCATCATTACAATTTTGTTAATGAAAATTTTTATTAAACAGAAAATTGACGGATTTTCACCTGTAATTGACACGTTTATTAAACAGGTCCCTGTAAACTCCTCCTCGATAAACTTGAAATCGACTTAAAATTACTGGCCATTAAAAAAATATATATATATACAATGTCAGAATTTGACACTTGACGTTGCCGTTTCTGTTTCCAGCATAGTGTTAAAAAAAGAAGAAAACTGATTTTTTTTAAATAAGCCAAGGTTTTTCTACATGGAGTTCAAATGATTTTTTTGTGACCACTTTTGCATTTAGAGATTACAGATCAAATTCATTTAAAAATTTACGCGTTGCGTTGATAAACTAGCTAACTTCACTATTATTAACTATCTCCCATTATATTTACCTATCGAGATTCTTCTGTCTAGCCTAGCCTACCACGGAATGAGGATTGGGAAAAAAAACGCTTTTTTTTAACTAAACCCAATCGTGTGAGGTGTCATTGGGTTGGATACTGGATGGATAGCTCTTGTAACGGGGAGTGGAACACAACACTCATTACAAACTAAATCGTTACAATGCTTGTGTCTCAATCGTGCATCGTGTCGATGTATAACATAATCTATAATAATAACCCTCCTCCTGGCGCAGTCGGGTAAAAACCGAACGTACGACTTTGCGGGCGCCGCTATCACAATCGAATCATAGCTTTTATTTACTTCTGAAATTAAATGCTTATTAGTATCCAAAATTTTATATTATGTAGGTAGGTATTTAATCTTCTTACTTCGATTTTATTTGAATCTGTGCGCGACTGTATTGGTAACTGTATATTGAAAAGCCAACCAAAGAGAATGGTAATAGATTTCTATATGCTACTGACATAATCGAAGTCATTTCAATTTGATTGAACAATATGTCGAAAATTATCCAAAATCACGTATAAAAATTTGAAATAAAACATCATTTTAGCTTTAGGAAAACACAAATAATGAATTATTCCGTTAAATTTGCTTTGTGTTTTAGTCATCAACAGATAGATCGAGGATAAAATTGTCGCAAATAATTTTCAAAAAATGTAACGCGGACGTGCGCTGATTACGGCAGTTCGCCGTACAATGGAAAAAATCAGAAACAAGGTTAGTTATGCAGTTGTCAGAGGATGTCAAGAGATTGCATTTGTTCGCCATTTTGTATGGTAAACAGATTTTTTGATTTTTACAATTTTATTTTAAGAAATCTGTACGATTCCGACTCATATTTCAAAAAATCGATTCATTGTTTTCTTAACATTTATATAAACTATATTTCTACGTAAGCTGTATTTTCAACCGTGTAACGTAACCCTTCTAAAAATGTTCCTAAAGTAACCCCATTTTTAGCTATATTTCGACAAACAGTGTCCAAATTTTACGCGATTACTAAAATAAATTATATGAAACGTACTAAAAACCGATTCATTACATTTTTAAGTAAAGGCAGGACTTTCATATTAAATATAATACACTGGATATGCAATAGGATATCACTGAAAACAATGTTCCTAAAGTAAGGCGTTTTAGAGAATATACCCTTAAGGGGACAATCAGACCATTAAACATTAAACAGGGCAACTGTATGGGTCCTACTTCGAAATCGTGAAAAAAAATCTGCTGTTCTATACTAAACTGCAATCCTGCTCGACCCAAATGTATGGGACAGCTGATTTATTATTCGCGATTTCGATGTTGTTCCCGTAGAGAACGTTGTTCAGTTTGATCATACCCTTTAAAAACCGTCAGCATATTAAGTTGTAGGTACCCTGTATAATTGTATATACGGTTAAACCAACAAACAGAAATCGCTTCCTATGCTTCATCAAAAACTGATCTCTTTTCCTAAATATATAGGTACCTACATACATACATACATACATATGCTCACGCCTATGTCCCGCTACTGGGGTAGGCAGAGACAACAGATCGCCACATGCTACGATTCTGACACACATCTCTCGCCTCCTCAACATCCATAAGTCTCTTCATACAAGCTCGTCGGTTCCGGGTACATTTTATTTGGCCCTTCTTCAGTACGCAACCTATTTGGTCAGCGTACGTGCGCCTAGGGCGACCCCTTTCAACCATTCCATTCACACTTGCCTTGTAAATTTCATACGTCAACCTACTATCACTCATTCTTTCTACATGGCCAAACCACCTCAACATGCCTTTTTCAATCCTGGTCACTACATCTTCTTTCAGACCACATCTTTCTCTGATCACACTATTCCGTATCCGGTCCTTCAAAGTCATAATATAGGTACCTACTGAAAGTTAACCTTGCTTCAAGTTAGTTAATTATACCTACTCTTTAAAGAGATGGTAATAGTAAAATAACTGACCAGCCCAAAAGAGAATACTGCAATAAGTTTGTGTGCATATTTGTATATCTCGTTCTTGAGATATACCCTACTTTTCTAATGAAAAATATCAAACATAATTATAATAATATAAGTAGAGATTCGGGAATTACAACAACCGTAACATCTCGTAACCCCTGGCAGTGGAGTGGAACGAGAGCCGTTGAAGAGGTTAATTTCGATAATCCTCTTTGCCACTCACCTAAAATCAACTGACTGCAGCGCTGAAAAGATTACTACTGAAACGGACTGATAGGGTGATACTAATATCCCTCGACATTGATACAATCACTGTTCGTGATCGGAAATGTGCTTAATTAACCAATTCTAGTGAATAGTGCAGTATTGATGGCATAGGTATCAGAGTTAACTTAATACAATGGTGGTTTAGTCGGCTATAGATACATTGTTCTTCTGTCGGATCGATGGCATGTTTTGTGCCATTGTGGTGAAGAGATTTGCCATGCAGGGCTACAGGCTTGCTGATAGAGCCCGGGGTACACCGGACATATCAGGGGTTCAGTACATCCCTTGGGGAGGCTTTTTTCATGCACCTTCTTAAATCTAAATGAAAACTTCAATTGAACTATCCTTGTACATACAATGGAGTGAAAAATTGGGTGTTTGTTTTTGTGCAAAGTTTATGATATTTTTATATTTTAGACATGAATTGTGATGTAACTAGGGGCTCTATTTCGGTCATATTCAGAAACAAGAAAATGTTCACCTTTTACACTCATGCGAAGATAATAAAGCAAATCGTCGCACTTTATTGACATCGAAACATAACAATATAGATATTGATTCGAGCAAATGACACCCTCAGGTGATTTAATTAGGACAACGTTTTAACAGCTAATGGAGAAAGTGGATCAGTGAGGCGGGCCTGCGACACGGGGGTCCGTATGGCGGACGAACCCCGCGGTCGAATCAACATTTGCCGACGGATCGAATTACCTCCGCCGCGTCAACGTAACGTAATTGATTCAGCGTCCGGCGGGCGCCGGCAAGCCTTTTTGTCCCTAGTTGACTAAAAAAAAATGAAAATCCAACCACTAATTTAATATTCTCACATTTCCTAGCTTCTCTCAGCTGGTGGTGTAAACGAATTTCAGAAAATATTATGGAATTTTTAAAAATCGAGCAATTTGGAGATGAGATTACGTTATGCATGGATATTGCAACCCTGTTGTAATCATGTCATGTCACGTTACTCATGTCATGGCCGCTAGGACAGTTTTAAAAGGAGAATGCCCAATCCCGTTTCGCCTGCAAAACGGGTAAATTTGAATTTTATAAGAAATACCACGATAGAAAAGGATGATTTCCATTTCCTTGGGAAGCACGATATTCCTCTTATCCTGTGTATAATTTCGCTATCATACGATTTGTATGTGTTCTTTGATCATACACATTCGGTAGCTGCGAAACGACCCGAAACGAATACACTTCGTCACGTGGGCAATGTCTTTTATATCTAAACTATTATAAAACTGTAACAGAAATGTGTCTGTACATTGAAGATATTTCCAAAAAAAAAATTACGACATGGTTTTTACCTGTCCTGATTCCAAATCACCAATTTTTGGATTTTTTGTCCGTCTGTTTGTTTGCTTGTTTGTTTGTTTGTTTGTTTGGGTGTTTGTTTGTTCGAGTATCACGCAAAACCTACTGAACCGATTTTGATGAAACTTTTTTTGTTTTATAGCTTATCATCTGACTTAAAATCTGGTATATAATTTATGCGGACGAAGTCGCGGGTAAAAGCTCGTTACATATAAAACAGTTATGTGACTGACTGATAGACAACGCAAAGCCTAAACTAGTTAAGACAGATTCTCGAAATTTTAATTCGGGATTTATATAGAAGCCGGGCCAATCTAGTAAATGATAATATCAACATGGACTGCACATATAACTAGGAATACGTCAGAAGCAGGAGCGCATTACATCGATATATCAGGTCCGTGAGACGAGTCCATTTCGTGGATATCTGCCTGCACTCGGCCACGTGCAATTGAACACCATCCGACGTGGAAACAGATACGCAACAAATGCACGGAAAACTCGCGTTGTTGAAACTCTACGTAACATGAATATCAAGGTGCATTCGTTGAAACGATAGTATGAACGATGTATCGTAAAGATGTCTTCTCTCTTGTATGTATTTTGTTAAGGATCGATATAGTCACTGTGTAGGAGTCCCAGTTATTGTACGAGTAACTTACAAAAAAAAAAATGTTACCTTCGACAACGGTTAGAATAGATGTAGTCGCGGCGTTTCATGATTGTTCTCCAACAACACAAATATTTTAACTCAATTAATAAATAAATAATAAATAAATATCTTGGACAATGTCACACAAATTATCTAGTCACATTTAAAGTACCAGAATCTAGCCTGGACTTGTATTTATGATGACTAGACAACGATGTAGAATACATATATAGATACAAACATCCATGACTCGGGTAAAAATATTCATATTCATCATACAAATATTTGTCCCTTACGGGATTCGAACCCGCGACCCTCGGCACAGCAGGCAGGTTCACTACCGACTGTGCTACCGGGCCGTCCATTGCTACGAAACCTAGGGTCGCGGGTTCATCCAGCAAGAGTTTATTAGTTCAGTAAATCTGTTTGGAAAATGATACCCTACCTTACAAAAGGTCGGGTATCCGGGATTTTTGGATATGTTATACAGGTAGAGGTCCTTTATAAAAATACAAGTTTTCGACCTTGCTTGGGGTCCTGCCGCGGGCTCTGGTGTGACCATAAAACAACGAAAATTTTGAGACTTTTAGAGCAAACTTGTTTACTAAAGCTTTAAAGAAAACCAAATCCGCTACAATTTGATAGTTGAATCATCTTTATATACTGAATAGTTCCCAAGATACAACACCTCAAAATATGTTAATAATATAATATAATTCCTTAAAATTTCGTTTTTTTTTTAAATTAAATAAGTTATTAACTTTAGGTTTCACTGTGAAGGTATTCAGAAGAAGTATAAATAATGCGCTACAATATGGTTTTTGAACCATAAGATGCGACACTTGTAAATTTTCAGCAAATGTCAATTGGTAAACAAATACTTAGATATCGAACAGATTTTTTTTTTTACGAAATTTAATGTAGCCTATGGTAATCAGGGATAGTGTAGCTTTCTATCAGTGAAAGAATTTTACGAATCGGTTTGGTACTTCCAGAGATTACCTACATACAAAAAACCCTCTTGAGCCCAGCTTTTCTGCACCCACAGGCATAGGGCAGTTAGTAATTAGCCCTAACTGCCCTTATTTTGAAGTGCTGTATCTCGGTAACTATACAGTATAAAAAGATGATTCAAAAACCAAACTGTAGCGCATTTAGTGCTCTTAATTCCTTAATCCTTTAAAACATAATTTGACTCTAAAACCTAAGCTTTAGATTTTAAGTAATGAAAACTGAAAAATCTTCGAAATTTTCGTTCTTTTATGGACATGGCAGAGCCCGCGGCAGCACCTCAAGGTAGAAAACTTTGATTTTTAATAAGGACCTATACCCGTATAACATATTAAAAAATCGTGGATACCGGACCTTTTGCAAAGTAAAATGTTTACATTTACTAGGCTATATGTGATAAATATAAATGTACATATGTACCCGAGTCTTGGATGGTTGTATAATTAATTGTATATGAAACCTGCTGTTCCATAAAAAACTGCAAACTCTCTCGACCCAGAGCCCAGAAGTGAATACATTTGTGTCGATTTATTTTTCAATGACCAAACGAAATGGGATTACAGTTTTCAAATTTATAAAAACTTGTTTGGTAAAAAAAGAACGTAAGGATTGGTACCAAATTTGAAAACAAAACCAAAATTAACAATTCCTCCTAAAATGCAACAAAATGATAGATATAACATCAGAAACAAAAAAACCTCACGCAAAGTTAATATTGGCTTCATAAAAGAATGAAAGTAATCTACTGTATGCATTTCGAAATGAAAAACAAGTACAAAGCCACCGGGGAGACGAGCGCAAGCAATATTGTTGGATTCGATTTAAACTACGATTCGTTTCAACACAGCCATCCCATCGATGTGAAATGGTATTAAAAAGTTCAAAACGGAAACAACAGATAGTATAATTTATACCCATCATAATTTAGGTCACACGTGTACAATTCATTTTGTATCAAAAAGTTTGTGAGTCAAGCAGCTACATCAGCAGTGCTATTTTTGAATCGTGAATGATGCATAATCTCCATAGTAATATTATTTATTTTTTGTCTGTTGTATATAAACGAACATAAACTGCAGAAAAAATGTTTAACACACTAATAAAGTACTCAAATACTAAGGTAACCCAGCGTCTTTTAAATTCGCATCTAGAAGAACATTCATTTATTTTATTGAAGTCGCTGTCAAGCCGGTATGATTCACGATTGGGCTTAGCTTGACACCAACTCCAATAAAATAAATTAATGTTTTTATAGATGCGAATTTAAAAGACGCTGGTTACCTTATATTATTTAAGTACTTTTTTATTTTAGAAGTCGGTTTTAAATTTTTGTAAAAAATGATTTATTTAAAAAAAAATTGTATTGGTATTATATTGGGTCGACATATACCGTTGTAGATGCAAGGGGAACATCAACACGAAACATTTAATTCAATCGCCGATGATTTGCTATACATTTTTGAGGAGTTCCATTGTCTATCTCAGAAGCCCTTCGCCTGCACCGAATTAAAATGGGACCACCTCTGAAGTATGACCAAAGAAAAAATTATAATCAAAATCAATTCATAATTGGCGGAGTATTCGCGTAACAAACATAAAAAATATATATATACGAGCTTTTACCCGCGACTTCGTCCGCATAAATTATATACCAGATTTTAAGTCAGATGATAAGCTATCAAACAAAAAAAGTGTCATCAAAATCGGTTCAGTAGTTTTTGCGTGATACTCGAACAAACAAACACCCAAACAAACAAACGAACAAACAAATAAACAAACAGACAGACAAAAAATTCAAAAATTTGTGATTTGGAATCCGGGACATCTAAAAACCATATCGTAATTTTTTTTTTGTAAATATCTTCAATGTACAGACAAATTTCTGTTACAGTTTTATAATAGTTTAGATGGGTCGAAATGAGAACCTCTTCCTTTTTCGTCGGTTAAAAAGTAGAACAATTCAACGTATCCAATACGTCTATCACATTGTAACCAATTAACCATCAAAATCGTTTGAATTAATTTACAAATTTCTCCCTAAAATTAGGGAGTCTAGAAAAACGTGGAACTCTATCTGACAGCGATTTTTTAAAAATTGTTACGCCATCCTTCCCGTGTCACAGAACACTTTTTTATAATGAACCCGTAAATTCATTAATTTTGTAATCAACTGTAGAAACACAGCTTACACCTACGCTTACACCTTATCCAAAATGTTATCTAGCCTTTAAAATCAACGGAAAGTCTTATCGAAAATAAAGTAAGGAAACAAAATGATGCGACCATGAGCATGAGTGCGGGCGTCATATAATCAAAAGTTGTGCGGCATCGGTGAGCCCCGGTAGCTTCCGGCCCACGCCGGATGTTGCCAATTTACACAAACTGACTTAATTCTTCAATACGGCCACCCCACTTACCAGCTTTGAGCCCTAATTGGGTCTGCTATGCGCCTTTATTTTAGTCACTTTATAGTAGGCGTTTCTCTTTGCGATATGTCGTAAACCCCGTTAGTGAGATTGCGTGATAAAACGTTGAAGAAAATGTGAACGATGCTTAAGATGTCACCTTATCTTTTTTTTAACAATCAATCAGTCAGTCCATAACTAGGTATACATAAATAAATAAATAAATATCTTGGAGATTGTCACACAAATTATCTAGTCACATTTAAAGTACCAGAATCTAGCCTGGACCTGTATTATGATGACTAGACAACGATATAGAATACATATATAGATACAAATATCCATGACTCGGGTACAAATATTTATATTCATCATACAAATATTTGTCCCTTACGGGTTCGAGCCCGCGACCCTCGGTACAGCAGGCAGGTTCACTTCACTAGTTTCACTACCGACTGAGCTACCGTGCCGTCAAATGGCAACATAATGTTTAACATCCCTGAGTAACAGTAATTATAGGCACAAGAATAAATATCCCTACAGAAAGATAGTTTCATACAAGCGGCCGCTGTTGGTGCACTCACACATAACGCGCGTTAGAGGACGTACGAACTGGTGCTCACATTCAACTGGGGTATGTGCGCACCGCTTTCATGAAGCTTTCGTTCTGTAGGGATATTTATTTATAGGACAGGAAAACGATCCGACATTAAATAAAATATTTACCCTAGAGCTAGACACACCCTGGACACTTCGCTGTCACATACAAATGAGAAAAACTGACAAGAAGAGACAAGCATATGTGATACTGAGTGCAACCAAAGAAGAAACTGAGTGAGGACTATACTATCAGAGAAAAATATTCCCCCGTCTTCCACGAGGGGTGAGGTAAAAAAGTGTCCGAACTAAATGTAGTATCATACTCTTTCTTATACTGTGGCACACCTTAGACGCTGTCATTTCATACAAATGGGAAATTTTTTAAAGAAGAGTGAAGCATGTGCGAGCGAGACAGGAATATGCATTTGCTTAAGAGGAACCACGATTCAACCAGAGGGGGTGAGGTAAAAATTCGGTGGGAGGCAGGAAGTATCCGTCTCCGTACTATATGTAGTACTAGATACTCTTTCTTATACTGTGACAGTGGCTTAGATTTGCAAAAGTAGCTACAAAGTTAATACGGGAGATCTCGATAATCTGATGGTCCGAGATCCGACCGTAAAATTATGCACCTATTTCTTAGGCGAACGAAATGTGATTCTAGTGTATGCTTACACAGGGGTTAATTCAACGCCACCAAGTTGCCTAGAAAAATCTTGCCGCAAGTATCTTTTCCATTATGATTTGTGGTATAACTTTTTCCACCTGTCAGTTAGGGAAGTAAATGAGGTGCCATCGGAAGGAGACTGATTTAAAGTCCTGGAAAAACTAGGGTTGCCACCTCTCAATCTGCCGCAACTATAGGGTTGCCAGGTTCAAAGAAGTCATTTTTGAACCTGGCAACCCTAGAGTTGCGGCAGACTGAGAGGTGGCAACCCTAGTTTTTCCAGTTCTTTAGACTGGTGTCCTTCCGATGGCACCTCATTTACTTCCCTAGCAGACAGGTGGAAAAAGTTATACCACAAATCATAATGGAAAAGATACTTGCGGCAAGATTTTTCTAGGCAACTTGGTGGCGTTGAATTAACCTCTGTGTAAGCATAAACTAGAATCACATTTCGTTCACCTAAGAAATAGGTGCATAATTTTGCGGTCGGATCTCACACTATGAACGTTGCAGCCGCATAAGCGTCGGCATGGTTGTTTTGTTTGAGTTCGAGCGTCCAGCGGCCGATCACGGAACTAATTACACCTTCGGGCAAGTACCCTATCTCCGCCGTTCTTAGCTAACTCCGAAATGAGTCTCTAATACTCGTATGCGGTTGACCGCGGCTTTGCTTCTTACTAAACTTACACGATGGTTTCTAAGATGAGCCAAAGTAAGGTATTATTACTAGATTTATGTTTATTATTTGTGGTCATCCAAGCCAGAGGTTCAGTGTCGGTATTGATCGACGACTGGATTCCGACACTAGAATAGTTGCTTGATGATAACAAAAAAAAAATTCTAAAAAGTAATTCACATTATTAAAAAAAAATTACAAAAGTTTGCAAAAACTTAAATATATCTTGAAATCTACGAAGGAGTCAATTTATAGTACAACAAACGGTTACGTTTATTGATGGTATTACACTCTAAAAACATAATTTAACTGCGACTATAGTAATCGGTTCAGTTTCAGAATATCTCTGACTACCCCCTCGAGGAATGTAGTCGTGAGCATATGCATGCATGTCATGCAATCGCACGAAATATTGGGTAAAAATGCAAACGGAATTATGAAATAAATATAAATAAAACCGGTCAAGTGCGAGTCGGGCTACTCGCGCACCGAGGGTTCCGTACCATACCACCACAGAACACAACATTATTAACTTAAGCAAAAAAACTTTTTGTCCGGGACCTTTAGCGCGAGACCGACTCACACTTGGCCGGTTTTTAGTATTTGTTGTTATTCTGTAGAGTATGCTCTATAATCACACTAAGTTTGACGCTTGTATGTATTACCGTTTTTACGATAGAGCGTGAAGAAAAAACGTTGATGAAAACTAGTTTCTTGTTGAGAACCCCCCTTAATTTTTAACTTTTTGACATTTTTATTATTTGTTAACAAATCCGCCGTAATAACGCATAATCTGAGAAAATTTCAACTATCTAGCTATTACGGTTCAAAAGTTACAGCCCTAAATAGGTAGGACAGACGGACGGACGGACGGACGGACAACGTAGGCTTAGTAATAGGGTTCCGTTTTCACCCTTTGGGTAAGGAACCCTAAAAATGCACCGTTTCGACTTTTTTGTTAAGTTTCTTTTTTCCTAGTTCCGTAACTATACGCGAAGTATATACGCTAACATTTTTATGTTAGCCTATTTCCCATACTAAGATTGAGGATCTTATTTGCCCGTTGGACCCTTTTGGATTAGACGCCTATATTTTACTTGTAAAATAGGTGGATTTTATAAATCTAGTATCTATCGTCGGTATTATCTTCAAAGTATTTAAGTAACGAAAATAATTAGTAACAGCATTAATTTATTATTCCGTAACATAATCACCTCGTGTTTCTATACATTCTACCTGGACCCCGTATCAGTTCAATAATAAATAACTTCATTCCGAAGAGGAATTAACTTTCAAGCTTGTTTGTTGCATCTTTGAGTTGAAACTTGATTACACACCTGAGCGGCGAAAAGCGGAGTCTGTTGATTTTACGTTTCCATTTTCTTTGGCGTTTCTATGGTTCCGTAGTCAAAAGCAAAAAGCTACTAGTTATACACGAGTCGAAGCTTATAAGGTAATTTAAAAAAGTTGTGGAGTTTTCATGGAAACGTTATTTTGTCCAACTATAATAAATTAAACAATATATTTACGACGAAGATTTAAAAAAATTGGCTTCCGTTTTAATTAAATTACTATGAATAGTCTTTTGAGACCATTTCATCCAAAAACACAAATAGGTTAACCTTGGTTATAATTTTGCCACCGTAATAATTGAATCGTATTTTTCATCATCATCCCCACTGCTGGGTATAGGCCTCAATTGGTTTGAAACACGAAAAACTGCTGTTCCATACAAAACTGGAGTACCTGCCTAGCAAATCAAATGTATGAAACGGCAGATGTTTTTTCGCAATTCTGAAAGTTGGCTCCATAATGAAAGCTGTCCAATTTAATGGTCTGAATTCACCGTCTTAGTATTAGCCTAACAACTTGTATAAAATTTATTGGTTTAATGCTTCTTGTTACAGAACCCCATAAATTCGTGTCCAGCCCATTCTTGGCCAGTTTTTCAAGTAAAGAGACGGGTCGGGGAGCATCTCATCTGTATACTCGCTCGGGGGAACGAATGTTCTGTCTAATTAAGTTTATCATAAAGCGGCGTTATTGCCTTGTCGGCCGTCGTCGGACGGTTTAATCGGAAACTCGCATAGCTATTATACCGTGAGAGTTTCTGTAAGGGGATTAAGCACGGAGGACTTCGACGGTGCAGGCTTTTAAAACATTTTTTGACTACGAAACTAGGTCTGGGGTATGCGGCCGATTTAATTTTTCATTGTTTTGTGTCCAGTCTATTTCATTCGTGTCTACTATTTATACATCGCCTTGCACAGTCAACAGAAATAGTCCATGAATTTTAGCGAAATTCAAATTGAAACTAATCTTAAATAAATCAAAATCTTACAAAGTTATAGATGTGTCATGATCATGAAAGAGCGTTGAATGAACTTTATTTAAAGCTAGGAATAAAATTACTAGCACAAATATAAATGAGAATAATAATAATATAATTAAATATACACCACTAGTTTTTAATTACTAACGTAACTTTAAGGGTGTATTCAGACCATGAATCTGAACAACTTTCCCTAAGAAACATGGGTCGAAAAATGAGAAAAATTTTTGGACCTTCCATACAAAAGTGCGGATCGGCCGATCGATTTTCTATGGGAGGTCCAAAAATACAAAACTGGAGTACCTGCCTAGCAAATCAAATGTATGAAACGGCAGATGTTTTTTCGCAATTCTGAAAGTTGGCTCCATAATGAAAGCTGTCCAATTTAATGGTCTGAATTCACCGTCTTAGTATTAGCCTAACAACTTGTATAAAATTTATTGGTTTAATGCTTCTTGTTACAGAACCCCATAAATTCGTGTCCAGCCCATTCTTGGCCAGTTTTTCAAGTAAAGAGACGGGTCGGGGAGCATCTCATCTGTATACTCGCTCGGGGGAACGAATGTTCTGTCTAATTAAGTTTATCATAAAGCGGCGTTATTGCCTTGTCGGCCGTCGTCGGACGGTTTAATCGGAAACTCGCATAGCTATTATACCGTGAGAGTTTCTGTAAGGGGATTAAGCACGGAGGACTTCGACGGTGCAGGCTTTTAAAACATTTTTTGACTACGAAACTAGGTCTGGGGTATGCGGCCGATTTAATTTTTCATTGTTTTGTGTCCAGTCTATTTCATTCGTGTCTACTATTTATACATCGCCTTGCACAGTCAACAGAAATAGTCCATGAATTTTAGCGAAATTCAAATTGAAACTAATCTTAAATAAATCAAAATCTTACAAAGTTATAGATGTGTCATGATCATGAAAGAGCGTTGAATGAACTTTATTTAAAGCTAGGAATAAAATTACTAGCACAAATATAAATGAGAATAATAATAATATAATTAAATATACACCACTAGTTTTTAATTACTAACGTAACTTTAAGGGTGTATTCAGACCATGAATCTGAACAACTTTCCCTAAGAAACATGGGTCGAAAAATGAGAAAAATTTTTGGACCTTCCATACAAAAGTGCGGATCGGCCGATCGATTTTCTATGGGAGGTCCAAAAATTTTTTACGTTTTTCGACCCATGTTTCTATGGGAAAGTTGTTTAGATTCATGGTCTGAATACACCCTTAAAGTTACGTTAGTAATTAAAAACTAGTGGTGTATATTGACGACGCTTGTGCTGACCGCTTTATTGTACAATTAATCTAAATGTTATTACCTGAATAAAATTCATTTGTATTAAATATATTATATCAGATAATAATTTTAAAAATTACTTTTGTTATCATTTGCTTTTGATGTTGACTGTACCATACCTAGAAAGATGTTCATTCAAGTGTCATACTGAAACCCAAAACATTCTAAAAGGTAGGCTAATCTAAAATCTAACCTAGTTGTAACAGTAAACAAAAAGTTTAAAAGGAAATTTCTGACCACACTCAAAAATTATTTGCTGCCGTAGGTTTATGCATGTGTTTCCACACGTGATCATCGTAATTTCCACGATCTGCATGACCTCGTGTCTGGTACTAGCATCCTATTAGAGCGGCTTGCTAATTATGACCTCCGTTTCGACACATATAACTAGGTTAGAGGCCCCGTGAAAATTCATACGATTTAGTTCAATAATGAAAATGCAAGCGTCTGTTTTTTTGTAAACTGATCCTTCTTTTAAAAACTCAGATCAGACTCAGAATGTGGCGATAGGCTCACTACGTGTCACACTGGATAGAGTTTGGGCAATGCTAGTGAAATGTTGATGTTCTTAATATAGTTGATTTAGAATAATCGATACCTATACTTTTAGTATAGTCTAGAAGCATTAGCAGCTCAGATTGTTGTAAGATGTTGCAATAAATTTCGAGTTTTGACAAGCTTGTTGTTACTATTTTATGTTCTATTCTAATCTCAAAATTAGAGAGAGAGTAGAGTCTCCGTAGTAGTAGTCTCCGTCGTCCATGATTTTGGCAATGTCTAGTTTAAATACTAAATGTGCTTGACGTTGTTCGGTAATGATATTTCGGTGATCTTGAGGATTGTTTTTGTACAAAAACACACTTGAATCATCATAAAATGGCGATGCTTTCCGGAGAGCAGGCAAGGCAACCGTCAAGTGACCGCATTTTTTCTTTATAATTAAATATTTTCAAAATAGAATAGGCTCTTGTTGCCAACAACTATTAGAAATAGCTTAACGTACACTATTTTATAAAACAACCGCAAATAATAAAATCCAATAACCGTAATGGTGATTATAAAGAAACAGTAAGTTGTAGATGGCAACTCCCCTGCGAGCTGCGAGGCAAGACGGTCGTCCGGCAGGAGTAATTCACTTAGTAAGATTGAGTCGGACGCAATCGACGTTTTACACCTTCGCACGTGCCCGCTGAACGTTTCAACACCCCTAATACCTTTAGCGGACCTATACTGCTCGATTTCCACCTCTGAAAGTATGCACTGTTGTGCGGAGTTTAAGTGAAATCGAAAAGCTGAGGAATTCGAATAGAGACTACGGCGTAGCACTTCGTAGCACACTACAAATATAAAAATTCGGCGTTCTAACTTTCGTTTCGAAACTTCCGACCGATCGGCGATCAGGGCGCATAGACAAAGTATCTTTCGATTAGCGTTAACGACAGTAGAAAACATAAAAATGTATGGACTTGACGTATGGTGGCGAAAGCAAACGTCAAAATGTTTCGTCGCCAGTGTCAAATCCATACATTCTGTCATTTCTAATAGCGAGTACGCCAATGGAAATGTCACTTTGTTTATGGGCCCAGGCCCTGTACCCGCACTTTCGATGTTCACTATATCGCCACTGTTTCGGTCCGCACTTCATTGTAATAGAGTTGAAATTAGAAAGAAAACATTCACGCAATTGCGAAGTTCGAATGTGCGGGTAGACCCTCAGTTTGGTCGAGTGAAATCGAAAAGCTGAGGAATTCGAATAGGGCTACGGCGTAGCACTTTGTAGCGCACTAAAAAAATTAAAAAGTCTGCGTTTTAATTTTCTTTACGAAACTTCTGACCGATCAGTTCGGTCGATTATCAGATATCTCGTAATCTGTTTATCTAAATTAATGTTATATTTCGAGTCACTCGACACTTTTGTACCCTCCCCTACGGTTTTTAGTTTCAACAAAATTTACTCACAAACGATTATCGTTTGGTTTGTCACCATTATTAATCGTATTTATTTTCAAGATGGGTCTTCTCTCTAATTATAAACTTATCGTGTTTCGTAACTTTGTAACGAATTACACAAATTCACGACCGTAATCACTTTCGGGGTGGTCAGCACGAACTTAGAACTATCCTTTTTATTAAAAGTTCAATTGCAGCAATGTTACATTTTATTCAAACTCAGGTTTTTTTTATTGGTGCTTAGTACGAGGACAAGGCCTAGTTCAATGAACTTATACCTTTAATACTTTAAGTGAGTATAATTCTTGTATTGATATAATGTTTGTCTTTCCAAGTTTATCTAGATAGGAAAAAGCATATTGACCCGGACAAAATCCATTTTCAGACAAGCAAAAAAGACGCCGGTCGAAGCTCGTTCTCTCAAGTACTATGTAATTAAAATAGAAAAACATAGACCGATTAAAATAAACCTTTTGAGACAATGTTTTAGTGTGCAGCTTGTACAAATATCCTGCAAACTATTCCAATGTAAAAATTAAGTTTTCCCTATTAAATGCAGAGAAAGAACGTACGGGCAAAGTTTCAACCTCCATCTGAGATAAAGCCCAACGTCTGGAGAAATTTCTATCGGGTGTGGATTAATAATAGACGAGGTTTGCGATAAGTTCCGATATGATTCATCAAAAACTTGAGCCTCTAAAATATTACAACCCAAAGCATTTTTTGTTTTCCAATCATTATTTCTATCTGAACAATTTTCAACTCGCAAACTTCAAAGACTTCATTTCTCAATGACTTACAAATTGTTGTATCTTATTTCAAAAACACACATTTTTAATTCTCAACAGATTACACAACAAATTCTGTTATTGAAAACAAGTTGGAAACTTGATTGCACTAAGTCCATAAGGAAATAATAAAAGTATCAGGGACACTCGATGCGTTCCAAGTATCGTATCGGAGAGAACGATATAAGAATCAAACAAACGAGGCAGAACTTCTTAAAACTCTCGCTGTGAGCTGTTGCCTACCCAGACACTAACTTTCATTAAACTTAAGACATTCAACTTATAACTAGCGAAAAGATATCGTATTACAAATTACTTAAGATATCTTTTAAGTTAAAGCTGAGAGTTGCTAATAAAGTAAACTTTAATAGTTTTGACGCTTTATCATGTAAATTGATAGTCGAATATCAAATTGTCTTTATTGTTTTTTAACAGGACGTTTTGGAGTTTGTCCTTATTTAAACTGCTGGAAAATAATTCATAACAATGATGACGAAAAGAACATTATTTTTGTTCCCGGCTGTATCCTGAATATTGTCTATAGTTATTCACAGAGTACCTACTATAATTACCACCGTAAGTTGTATTCTGCACAGACACAACAATAATTATGTTGCTATGCTCGCGAACATTTTGGAAGTAATACATCTTCCATATCAAATTTTTAGCTTTTGTTGCTTTCGATAAACCTAAAAAAGAACGATTGTCTTTTAGCCATTATATTTTCGACGTTTTGACGACTTTGTCGAGTTTCGGCCCCGCTAAAGTTCTATTGCGTATTTAGACAGATATTTTAAGACACAAACACATTGTCCGTTTGACTAAACAAGTACCTAACACAGTCATAAAATCCGCACGACACCACACAAGGTAGGACATCAAGCCAAATTACATTGAAGCAGCGCAGCACAGCTTAAATGCAATAAAAAAGCACTCCGGTTAATTTAGCAGCATGGTCGAGCTAGGGCGAGCTGCAGTGGATATAAAGAGCCGCAAAACGAGGCATGCTTGCCAGCCAGCCACGCGTCGCCTCGCCCGCCTCGCCTCGCCTAGACAAATTATTGAGATAATCACATCGCAGAACATTGTACACATTTAGTGGCTGGTATAACTAGGATTTAGCATGATTCTAGACACTCTAGATCTCCTTATTCACGTATTAATTTAATAAATTCCAGAAAATACACGCATTTTGCGAGATAAGACAGCAAATAGTCAAATGAATGGTTTTTAAAGCGATGATAAATACAAAACAAGTAGAGTGACTAATAACTACAAAGCAAACAGTTCATAATTATCATATTTATTTACTATTGGCTGGGACCAGACAACAAAGGCACAATATAAAACATCGATGACCAACAGGTATTCAACCCAGAAGAGCTATTTTTTTTAAATAGTAATGTAAATAATCTCCATAGCATGTTGCTGAAGCAGATTTTGTTTTTATTTCGATGGTTGACGACGCATGTTGCTGAAGTGAATAATGTGAGTAATTTAATGTAGATTTCAATAAATATATTTCTATCTCCATAGCAATTTTGTCATTTTCTACTGATGATTTGACCGTGACTTTCAAACATCGTTAATCCAGGGCATTTGGTAGAACTATAAGCCCATCAAAAGATTGACTATTTCATATTTTAAAACAATTACATATATCACACTTTATTGCATACTGTAACATTATAATCACAACAATTTAATATTCCGAAAAACCTACATTACAAATAAGAATGTGATATAGAGAAAAAAAATCAGAGAACGCAAACGTCACGTAGATAAATAAAAAATAATGTGGAGACAAAAAAACTGTGATCTTTTACCATTTCATGCGGTTATTTTTGAGAACGAAACAAAATAAAATAATGCAGTAAATCACCGTAGAAGTGAGCAGGAACGTGTGACCGCCGGAAAATGCATCTCTGTCCGACGGATGTGCTGACAAATGAACTCGCCTCGGCTTACGTCAGCCCGACACGCTCTCAGTAGCCTATTAGTCGAAATTCCAACATTTCATGTTAGTGTTTCAACTTAATTTTCTCACTTAATTGATCGGGATTACTCAGAAGTCACTACAGGCTTATGGGCTACTACCTATCAGGGCTTTAAAATTGGTTTAAATTAAATATCCAATTTAATTTAACAAAATATTTAACAAAACAATTTTTCAGTGAAAACCGTTAATCATTTTCAAATAGATGCAGCTTGAATCATGCACCATTGTACAACAAGAATGTCATTTTAACAGCAATAAGACACGAGAAAAATGCGGGCAGCTTCATAAAAAAACTGCACTCTATAGCGCGTGATGACAGTAAATTGAATGAGTCGGGCTTGGTGTTTGCAGCGCTCATCAATCATCCCCGTATGGATTTCATTTTAATGCGACGTCATCGGTGTCTCGCGTGCCCGCTGCGTCATCGTATCCAAACATCTATTGTTTCAACGATGTGTGCCCTAGCCACATATTATGTTGTATTTTAAATTAGCCTATCATTTATCAAAACTATTATAAAACTGTAACAGAAGTGTGTGAACAAAAAAAAAGATTACGATATGCTTTTTAGGCTGCCCTGATTCCAAATCACAAATTTTTGAACTTTTTGTCTGTCTGTTTGTGTGTTTGTTTGTACGAGCATCACGCAAAAACTACTGAACCGATTTTGATGAAACTTTTCTTGTTTGATAGCTTATGATCTGACTTAAAATCTGGTATATAATTTGTGCGGACGAAGTCGCGGGTTAACACTAGTATTTTATATTGAGGGTCAATGCCCTACTCTAATAACTAAATTGTTCAGTGTGATGTTAAGAATTTAAAAAAAAACTGTCAGGCACATACGGCACATTAATTGTAATGAAACGTACTAGGGTTTTTATTGTGGAAACCATACGACGACATAATCGAATAACATCCATGACCGAGCCGGCATTCGAACCCAGAACCCTTGATTGGCTGACCGGCGTGGTAACCATTGCCCCTGCCGTGTCGTCATTGATAAAGGCAAAATTACGAAACAAAAAATGTATCTAAACTATTATAAAACTGTAACAGAAGTGTGTCTGTACTTTGAAGATATGTTCAAAAAAAAGATTACGATATGATTTTTAGATGTCCCTGATTCCAAATCAAAAATTTTTGGATTTTTTGTCTGTCTGTTTGTTTGTTTGTTCGTTTGTTTGTTTGTTTGGGTGTTTGTTTGTTCGAGAATCACGCAAAAACTACTGAACCGATTGTGATGAAACTTTTTTTATTTGATAGCTTATGACCTGACTTAAAATCTGGTATATAATTTATGCGGACGAAGTCGCGGGTAAAAGCTCGTATTTGTATAAATATCCAAAATACAAAATCACATTACTCAAGGAAGTAGACGAAGAAGCAAGAAAAAGTGCTATAAATAAAATAATCTTTTATTTCAGACAACATAATTCCATACAAAAAATGTTAGTAGGTACTGGAGAACTTATAAACTATGTTAGTAGATTACAACATCAATAAATAAAACATCAAGCAGAGGTGGCTACTTACTTCCCTACCTGGCAGATCTACCGCATGCCGAACACATGCATTATAATTTTTCATTAGGATGGAAACAGACATAAAAAAAGGAAGCCAGCAAAACTGAAGGCGAAACGAAAACTTGTTATTAAAACCGATGACCCCTTTCCATGAGGACACGAGTGTCGACAGACGAAACGAATCCCCGCCTATTGTGTTTACGGATACGGCAAATTAAATCCCCATTTGTAGAGGAACACCTAAGGGCGGGCAGTAATCCACGGGCTCGACGGATCCATTGTCGTCCCGTCCGCCGGCACCGGGCTTAAGAGCATCTGGACCACCATGCATTCCTACGTTTTTCTAATTAATAACCAATCGTTTCCATATTAAACTTTGAAACTCTATTTTTGATGTGAAACATTCTATTGGCGCGCCTTTGTGGTAAGACCGACTCGTATGCCGTGACGGAAAATGACATGACGCCGTCTCGCTTACAAATTCTTTCAATAACCATCAATTTTGATGTTTCACACCAGGCGTGACGATCACTTTTTTTTATTTTAATAATAAAAAATGCAGTCTTTCGAGAGCCACGAACCCGACCCGACCTCGACCCCGCCTTTTTCGTTATAAACCTTCGATATGGCTAGGAATCGATTAAAATTTAGTAGCAATTTCAATATCACAATTATTGTTTATCAAATATGTCAAGTAGCAAAATGTTTCTTAAAAAACAAAACGGTACTTGAGATCATCAGATACGAAAGAAATCTATGGCCTTTTATAATCTAATAATGAACTGGTGTCCGCAAACGAGAGTGAAATGATAAACAGAGCCAACTGAACAAAGAACTAAAAGGCCAGTATAAATTCAAAGAGCATCCCAAAACGTATAGGAAGCGCGGTCGCCGGTGCATCGAACAAACAGTGTCGATTCATGCCTCGCGCCGGGACGCAGGGATTACCCAACCGATCAGATTATAATTCGTCACGCGCATCCAATTCGCCTAATTATGCACTACAACCAAAGTATATATAAAACGTAATAGTAGATGCGCTTCTAAGAAATCGCGTGATACGCCGCCGAAGCGGCAAGATGGCGGCCATGCTGGTTGTTACTATCATGTTCACAGGATATGAATATAACCAGTTCGAACCATTGTGGTACATGAGCGCTCGCAAATATGAATGTTGACACCGCTGCCGGCGAGTACCCCAAGTCTCAGTTGAGTTGCGGTACGCCCCGCAGGCAGAGGGGGCCCAGACGCCCTCCTCCCGCGCCCCGCACCCCGCGCACAATAGACCTGTCGCGGCCATACAGCGCGCTCACTTTATAATATTTACGCTATGCTACAACCCAATTCACGGTGCTATTGAAACAAAAAATAAAGCCAAAAGTATTAATTAAACATTTCCACAGAGCTGAAACGTGACCTTCAACTGAACAAATGAAAAAGTTATGTTAAATTTCAACAGCACAATAGCTTTGATTCCAGATTTAGCATGCAACATAACAAAATGTAAGTGCATAATACAAGCGCACTCCATTTGATTGGACATTGTTTCGGACGGCCAGACGTTAATACGGTGTGCAGTGTATGCGATGCGAATCCAATTTTCGGACGCGCGACCTGAGAGGCGCCTATCCACTGCTTCCCATTAGTATTCTGCGAGTGTGTCCGCGTACGTGCGCGCTGCAGACGTGATGCGATGCGCGAGCAAACAAAAACACGAGCGCAGCTGAAATAGGCCCATCCCCGAGTAGCGTCACCTCTACCAGTAATCCTACTATTGTTTTCCGCGTCAAAAACGCTCCACGTTAGGCGCCAAAGATTTGTTTTGCGTTGGGAGGTTCCCTGTTGACTTAGTGGAAAACCATGCCATGCATACCCGTTTCATCGTGAATGGAAATGTAAAGACAACACTTTTATAAAGACGGGTATAGACAAAGGAACAAAAAACAGCGTTGAATCAGAACTAGTTCAAAAACTCACACAGAACTAAAATCTAGGTTCAACAAGACGAAATCTTCAAATAAGCGTCACTACGTGCCACTACAGCAGTCGACGGTCTCACAAGTCCACAATCTGGTATAATTGAAACGTCTGCGAGTCTGTGGGACAGAATGACGTAGATAATAGAGCTTATTAAATATGCCGAACCTCTCGGAGGCTTCTGGAAACGGATTGAAAATAATCTCTTCGGCAGACATTTTTCAAAGTTTACAAGTAGCCGGGCACAAGGCGAACGATGCACGATAGCATCAGAGGACACAGATTGAAATTTTAAAAGCATTAGTCAAATGACTGGAAGAAGGAGGGAAAAATATAATATGTAAACTATTGCAAGAAATTATAAAGTGAACAAATATTAGTACAGTTTATTACGCAAGGAAACAGAATTCTCAACATCAAAGGAAATATAACATGCCACCCTTAACCCTGAAGATCGAAAACTATTATAATAATGTTTATACACGACAACTCGCCCCAAACAAAGGTTGTATGACCTTACAAGTTTCTCTACATGTATAAATAGCAGTAGGTATACAACAATATGAGGTGGTTGGATTTGAAAGTTGTCTGAAGCCGTAGGTACGACTCGAGCGATATTAATCAGAAGATATGCAATGCGGGCGCACACGTGCTCCGCTCAACTTCAAGATTAGAATTTCCGAGCTTCCTCGTAACAATAATTGAGTCGACAACTCAAATTCGTACTACAACATAATATGCACGAGTAGTACTACGAAAACACGGTGAAAACAATATAGTACTACTGAAAATTTGACATACAGTTTCCTTTGAACACTTTTATTATTTTAAACATAAAACAAGTAATCATTTTCAGTAACTGGTTCATTGATGTAGAGGAAAATCCTTTATAACGAATACACAGTTTACGAGGAAATTCTGTCAGTATCACTAAACGTTATGAAACCGATTTTCTACAAACTGGAAATTCTGTGAATTCTGTGCATTGCACCGATATTCATAAACATTAATTCATTTTACTCTTGTAGTGTAAAACAATTGTGTACCGATTAAGGTGGTTGCAGAGGGGTCAATTTTATACAAAACTTTGAAGCACAATACGCGCAGACGGCATCAATATAATTAACTTTGTGTAAATTAAAGATTGAAAACGTCGGGCGGCGAGCGGGATTCAAACCCACGACCTGCCTTTCCGGGGCATGCTCCTCTCCAACAGAGCTGTCGGCGCCCCGCAGGCCACGACGACATTTTCAATCTATATTATCGTCTTTAACTTTGTGTATATGGAAAAATAGTTTAGAAAATCCAGATGTCGCGTCACAGCTTAGCTCAGCTCAGCAAAGATTTGAAATTTTTCATACATAATTTTAAATGCTTTATATCTTCGTAATCTATACCATTATAAAACTGTAAATTCGAAAAAAAAGAAGTTTGTTCGTTTGATCGAGCATCACGCGAAAATTACACAAAGTTACTTATTTATATTAATGCCGTCTACGCGTATTGTGCGTCAAACTTTTGTATGGAGTGAAACCACCTTAATGACGAAATTACAATTGACATGATGGGTAAACTTCACGAATCAAGCCGAAGAACTTAGTGTGCATATAAGCAAAAAGAAGCAAAAGCATGTCATACGCTCACGAAAATGTTATTCGCATTCGTTGGTTTGTTGAGAAGTCTCTGAGTAAATATACCATAGAAGGGTCTTGTAAATGTACCATATTCAGAATATTCATATTTAATAGCAGCGCCCCAACTCTGTCACAGATAGTGAGCCCTTCGTAACTTTATGACAGTGGACGTAATTCACACCTGGATATTGAACCATGCATATTTCCTCGCAATTGTTTCCCTCGAAAAGCCAAAGATGTTACAAAATACAAATCGAAGAAGAGTTTAAAATAACTGGCCAAGTGCGTTGCGAACCACGCGCAGGGTGGGGTTCCGTAGTTGCCCGTCACAATATAATATGGACTCAGAAGAAGACTTTTTGTTTTATAAAGTCTAAAAAGTACATTTTATAAGTAAGTCGACTATTACTCGGAAACTTGTAAAGCCTACTTAGCGGTGATAGTTTTCCTTTTAAATTCGTTATATATGCTATTGCCGTGAATTTTTTCACATCTCCAACTACAACCGTTTAGCTGGGAAAGGGGGGGGACTCTTGACTCTAACGAAAATTTTCGCTTTAAAGCTTTATATTTTGCTAACGGATCCCTAAATCGAAAAATGGTTTTACCAAACCCACAATATTTTTAAAAGACCTATTCAACGATACCCCACAACATGGGATAGACGAAAAAAAAAATTCATCCCCAGTGTAGGGAGGTAACATAATTTTTTTTTTTTTTTTCAAGATTTTATTTTACCTCTTTGTCGGCGTAATGAATATGTATACATATGCCAAATTACAGCTTTCTAGTATTAAGCGTCTCTGAGCTAAGCCGCGGACAGACGGACGGACGGACATGGCGAAACTATAAGGGTTCCTTGTTGACCACGGAACCCTAAAAACGCATGGATAAGAGGCACTTAGGCTTCATCTGATCATGCCTATAGCAAAGTGCAGCGCAACGAAAATATTTCCCTTTCTGCACAAGAAATTTTTCTAGAAATTCCGTACAAATAATAGAAATTAATTTCTAGAATGTACCTTACAATACTTTTGCTATTGTTTATCATATCAACAACGGTGGAGTTTTTGCTTGTTTACTTTTCCTGATATTCAGCCAAGTTTAAAACAGAATTGAATTAATTTCTTCCGAAGTTCTTAACATCAATATCTATTGTAGTCCATTAAAATAATAGCCAATTATGCTGTTATTAGAAGAAAAATGAATTAGGACGGAAATAGTATCAAATACGTTCAAAATAATAATAATAATAATAAGGCCCGCAGGGCAGCTTGTGGCGAGCTGTTGGTGATTGGCGACACCACGGACCCGATTCTCCAGAGGGCCCGGATTGATTTGGCCCTCACCTCCTGTCTTGCCTTAACCGGCCGGCCAGGAGTGGAGTCGCAAGAGCGGAACCTATGCTCCAGGTTGGAAGTGTAAAATGTCATAACGCCGGGACCTGCTGACTGGTGCGCTTAGCACCGGAAACTGGCGCCCGCAGACTCACCTCTCTACAACCTTAGCCGCTCACTAGATGTTGCCGCCTTGTCGCTCCTTGCGAGCGGCCATTTTGGGGGGCCCATGAAATGAGTTGGCAAGTCACCGTCTGCCATTTTTGACAAACTTAGAGACATTTGTTACGGCAGGCGTCCCGAGTCTCTCCGCAATAACCCAGATTTCCCGGCCCACCAAGTTCACCCCCATAACCCGAGTAGTTTTATTTTGTCCTTCCTACAATAGTCTCTGCACCGAACGTGATATGTCTTCTGGTGCATTTGCATAATGCATTCAGAGATAGACCACGGTTGGTGCATCCCATCACATTTAGATAAAAGTGTCTCAAAGGGGCCTCTACGTGTTGGACCTGTGTCCCCACGCAAGCCTTCCAAAGGTCCGGGCTTCGGCCCGAGAAATACCAACATGAGATACAATAATAATAATAAATAATAAAAATTTATTGAATTTCACAAAAAAGCCATTTACATAATGTTTACATAAGGTACTATGAATAACATTTAAGCATTGTGTTAGGCTATACGTACTGATCATTTATATTGATAGCTGACGTCATGGGTGGAAATAAAAGAAACCAACAGCAATATTCAATAAAAAGCCTTAAGCAATTTATTATAACACAACACAAATAAATCAATACGCCTTTTATACGTCAATATTGTACATCGTTTGATGTTATCGAGAACGAAAAACAAATCGTTAGCGAACGAAAGCAAACATTCTTGTCACATCGACTAAAGAATATTGTCAATCAGGCGCTACCCAAGTGTATAACCAAGGACTCTTGAACAACGAACCACTTAATCAACTGTGTCATCTCATCTATGATATCAATATCAGCGAAAGATATTCATAGATCTTTAGAAATCTGACCCAAAAGACCTTTATCTAGTTGTCTCACAAGTTGAAGGTAAGGATAACAGTGAATTTCGTGGAAATGGGTCAGAAGTACGTAGGGTATATGAGTAGAAGCTCGGGCGTATCTAGAGTGGGCGGCGGCGGCGACTGCGAGGCGCAACAGGCGTAAGCGCCCCGCCCCCCGCCGGCGCGCAACAGGCACCGCGCCCGACTTGTTGAATCGACCGACCTAGTAACGTTTCCATGAAGACGCGGGATACGCCAAATTTAACCGAAGTAAAAAAACATTATGGTTCAATTAAATCTGTAGTAATAGACGTCACACACTAACACAGATTGACATTGAATCCTTATACAGTCCTAAAGAATCGATTTATCATAAAAAATTCCGTTAAGACAGCAAGACAAGTCATATCTAACTACACAGGGTGTATTATTTGGTTGTACGGGCTTGGTCGATGACCAATAGCTACTGCGACCTGAATAGATCTATTGTAGCTGTTACACAGGGTGTAACAAAACACCCTAGCCTAGTAATACTTAAGGGGGTGCTTCAGACCATCAAACTGAACAACTTTCACTTATTCAGCTGTCCCATACAAAAGTGCAGTACCGATTACCGACTCTATAAAATGTATAGGACAGCAGATTTTTTTATTTTTTTCTCGATACTGGCTCCATAGTGAAAGTTGTTCAGTTTGATGGTCTGAAGCATTTAAGTATTACAAGGGTGTTTTGTTACACCCTGTAAAGAGGAAAGATATGATTTTTGTTTGTTTTTTTGTATTAAATAGGCTCCGAAACTACTCCACCGATCTGAATAATTTTTTTAACATTAGAATGCTACATCATCCGTGATTAACATTAGCTATGGAAAAAGGCGAAAAGTATGTTTCGGGAAAAAGGGGGCATTGCAACGCATGCCACGAACAGCTAGATTTCTATGAATAAAAAAATGGTAACATTTTCTGATAGATCTCTAGTAATACACGTATAACACTAAGTACACAAAATACCATCCAACTACATAATACAGTTGCCACAAATAAGATGAATACCACAAATAAGTTGTAAGCTAGGTCTACCGTTACTACACTAATATATCTAATCGTATTATTGGTACAGCCAGCAACTGCAACTGCAACTGGCTGTTGACGCAATTTAAGCTGACCAATGACCAATGTCATGCAATTGTGAAATTTTGTCAGTTTGATGGTCTGAAGAAAGGTACCTAACGCATTTAGGTTTACTCCCTGTATACATAACTCGTTGTATAACCTTACAAGGGCGATGAACTCTCAAGATTTAAGATCCTACGAACTGATAGTGACGCAAACATGAAGTTACTAAACTAGACGACTAATATGAAATATACACGTGCTGATATCCTATTGATCGATGTACGATGCATGAAATAGAATATGACAAGTTTTTGCCCACGGCTTATTCCACTTAGATTTTGAAAAACCTCAACACATAAGGTGTCTGACGTTTTCCAAAATCTAAGCGGTTGGACTCAGGAGTTGATTCAAAAAATGTTTTCTATGTGCACCTCCACATGCTCTGTAGAATTTGTATTCCAAAAATGTTTCTATATTTTCAGTGTTTAGGCTGACTGTTGTCTGACCGTCAGTTATATTTAGTCATTCAGTCCGTCACGGAACTATTTATATGTATAATCATAGATGAATTAAAGTAGGCAAGATTGCTCACGTCAAACAAAGAACAAAGCTCTCGTAAAACTTATTATTGTCGCCGGTACCTCGTAGTTCGACTTATTATATTAGATGGCGTTACTATACTAGCTGAAGTCGCGCCTATAAGTGGAATACCTAGTACCATCTATCGAAAAATTTGATGAAACTCAACTTCGATGCAGGTGTGCGTAGACCTAAGATGACATAGGAGTGTGTGTGTCTTTTAGCTTCTCGAGTTGAAAGAAAGATTACATTCGCAATTTTATAAAGTAGGTAGGTAAAAGGTACCTTATGAGTACACCTTGGCTTAGTGGTTAAAGTGTCTGCTTGATAATTCTTAATACAGCAGGGGTTTGTTTTTATGAATCACCACGACTTACCATGTTTTATCTACATACAAAAATGTACTCTGCTGCTGTTTACCGTTGAGGGTACTCCTCAACGGTAAACAGCATTGGCTTGATATTTTTCTGTTCACGTTCAGTTTTGATAGCAAAACAAATATTTAATCAGGATCTGGTGCAGAAGCAAGGAATGACTCCGTACGAGGGTACTCCTCAACGGTAAACAGCATTGACTCGCAATTTTCTTGTACACGTTCAATTTTGATAGCAAAACACATATTTAACCAGGATCTGATGCCGAAGCCAGAGATGTCTTCGTACGAGGGTACTCCTCAACGGTAAATAGCATTGGCTTGAATTTTGTTTGTTCGCGTTCAGTTTTAATAGCAAAACACATATTTAACCAGGATCTGATGCTGAAGCCAGAGATGTCTTCGTACGAGGGTACTCCTCAACGGTAAATAGCATTGGCTTGAATTTTGTTTGTTCGCGTTCAGTTTTAATAGCAAAACACATATTGAACCAGGATCTGATGCTGAAGCCAGTAATGTCTCCGTACGAGGGTACTCCTCAACGGTAAACAGCATTGGCTTGCACTTTTTTTTTCACGTTCAGTTTTGATAGCAAAACACATATTGAACCAGGATCTGGTGCTGAAGCCAGTAATGTCTCCGTACGAGGGTACTCCTCAACGGTAAACAGCATTGGCTTGCACTTTTTTTGTTCACGTTCAGTTTTGATAGCAAAACACATATTGAACCAGGATCTGGTGCTGAAGCCAGGGATGTCTCCGTACGAGGGTACTCCTCAACGGTAAACAGCATTGGCTTGATTTTTATCTCTTTCTGTTTAGTTTTGAAAGCAAAACACATATTTAACCAGGATCTGGTACTGAAGCCAGGAATGTCTCCGTACGAGGGCACTCCACAACGGTAAACAGCGTTGGCTTGATTTTTTTTTGTTCGCGTTCAGTTTTGATAGCAAAACACATATTCAACCAGGATCTGGTGCTGAAGCCAGGGATGTCTTCGTACGAGGGTACTCCTCAACGGTAAACAGCATTGGCTTGATTTTTTTTTGTTCGCGTTCAGTTTTGATAGCAAAACACATATACAACCAGGATCTGGTACTGAAGCCAGGGATGTCTTCGTACGAGGGTACTCCTCAACGGTAAACAGCATTGGCTTGATTTTTATCTCTTCCTGTTTAGTTTTGAAAGCAAAACACATATTTAACCAGGATCTGGTGCTGAAGCCAGGAATGTCTCCGTACGAGGGTACTCCTCAACGGTGAACAGGATTGTCGTGAAATTTTTTTGTTCACGTTCAGTTTTGATAACAAAACACATATTGAACCAGGATCTGGTGCTGAAGCCAGTAATGTCTCCGTACGAGGGTACTCCTCAACGGTAAACAGCATTGGCTTGCACTTTTTTTGTTCACGTTCAGTTTTGATAGCAAAACACATATACAACCAGGATCTGGTACTGAAGCCAGGGATGTCTTCGTACGAGGGTACTCCTCAACGGTAAACAGCATTGGCTTGCACTTTTTTTGTTCGCGTTCAGTTTTGATAGCAAAACACATATACAACCAGGATCTTGTACTGAAGCCAGGGATGTCTTCGTACGAGGGTACTCCTCAACGGTAAACAGCATTGGCTTGATTTTTATCTCTTCCTGTTTAGTTTTGAAAGCAAAACACATATTTAACCAGGATCTGGTGCTGAAGCCAGGAATGTCTCCGTACGAGGGTACTCCTCAACGGTGAACAGGATTGTCGTGAAATTTTTTTGTTCACGTTCAGTTTTGATAACAAAACACATATTGAACCAGGATCTGGTGCTGAAGCCAGTAATGTCTCCGTACGAGGGTACTCCTCAACGGTAAACAGCATTGGCTTGCACTTTTTTTGTTCACGTTCAGTTTTGATAGCAAAACACATATTGAACCAGGATCTGATGCTGAAGCCAGGGATGTCTTCGTACGAGGGTACTCCTCAACGGTAAACAGCATTGGCTTGATTTTTTTTTGTTCGTGTTCAGTTTTGATAGCAAAACTCATATTCAACCAGGATCTGGTACTGAAGCCAGGGATGTCTTCGTACGAGGGTACTCCTCAACGGTAAACAGCATTGGCTTGATTTTTATCTCTTCCTGTTTAGTTTTGAAAGCAAAACACATATTTAACCAGGATCTGGTGCTGAAGCCAGGAATGTCTCCGTACGAGGGTACTCCTCAACGGTGAACAGGATTGTCTTGAAATTTTTTTGTTCACGTTCAGTTTTGATAACAAAACACATATTGAACCAGGATCTGGTGCTGAAGCCAGGGATGTCTTCGTACGAGGTTACTCCTCAACGGTAAACAGCATTTGCTTGTTTTTTTTTGTTCGCGTTCAGTTTTGATAGCAAAGCACATATTCAACCAGGATCTGGTACTGAAGCCAGGGATGTCTTCGTACGAGGGTACTCCTCAACGGTAAACAGCATTGGCTTGATTTTTATCTCTTCCTGTTTAGTTTTGAAAGCAAAACACATATTTAACCAGGATCTGGTGCTGAAGCCAGGAATGTCTCCGTACGAGGGTACTCCTCAACGGTGAACAGGATTGTCTTGAAATTTTTTTGTTCACGTTCAGTTTTGATAACAAAACACATATTGAACCAGGATCTGATGCTGAAGCCAGTAATGTCTCCGTACGAGGGTACTCCTCAACGGTAAACAGCATTGGCTTGCACTTTTTTTGTTCACGTTCAGTTTTGATAGCAAAACACATATTGAACCAGGATCTGGTGCTGAAGCCACGGATGTCTTCGTACGAGGGTACTCCTCAACGGTAAACAGCATTGGCTTGATTTTTATTTCTTCCTGTTTAGTTTTGAAAGCAAAACACATATATTTAACCAGGATCTGGTACTGAAGTCAGGAATGTCTCCGTACGAGGGTACTCCTCAACGGTAAACAGCATTGGCTTGATTTTTTTTTTGTTCGCTTTCAGTTTTGATAGCAAAACACATATTCAACCAGGATCTTGTGCTGAAGCCAGGGATGTTTTCGTACGAGGGTACTCCTCAACGGTAAACAGCATTGGCTTGATTTTTATCTCTTCCTGTTTAGTTTTGAAAGCAAAACACATATATTTAACCAGGATCTGGTACTGAAGTCAGGAATGTCTCCGTACGAGGGTACTCCTCAACGGTAAACAGCATTGGCTTGATTTTTTTTTTGTTCGCTTTCAGTTTTGATAGCAAAACACATATTCAACCAGGATCTTGTGCTGAAGCCAGGGATGTTTTCGTACGAGGGTACTCCTCAACGGTAAACAGCATTGGCTTGATTTTTATCTCTTCCTGTTTAGTTTTGAAAGCAAAACACATATATTTAACCAGGATCTGGTACTGAAGTCAGGAATGTCTCCGTACGAGGGTACTCCTCAACGGTAAACAGCATTGACTTGATTTTTTTTTTTTTCGCGTTCAGTTTTGATAGCAAAACACATATTCAACCAGGATCTGGTGCTGAAGCCAGGGATGTCTTCGTACGAGAGTACTCCTCAACGGTGAACAGGATTGCCTTGAAATTTTTTGTTCACGTTCAGTTTTGATAGCAAAACACATATTGAGCCAGGATCTGGTGCTTAAGCCAGGGATGTCTTCGTACGGGGGTACTCATTAGTACGAGGGTAAACAGCATTGGCTTGATTTTTATCTCTTCCTGTTTAGTTTTGACAGCAAAACACACATTTAACCAGGATCTGGTGCTGAAACCAGGAATGGTCCGTACGGAGGCACTCCTCAACTGTAAACGGTATATGCAAGTCAATGCTGTTTACCGTTGAGGAGTACCCTTGTACGAAAACATTCCTGGCTTCGGCATCAGATCTTGGTTAAATTTGTATTTTGCTATCAAAACTGAACGCGAATAAACAAAATTCAAGCCAACGCTGTTTACCGTTGAGGAGTACCCTCGTACGAAGCCATCTCTGGCTTCGGCATCAGCTCTTGGTTAAATATGTGTTTTGCTATCAAAACTGAACGCGAACAAACAAAATTCAAGCCAACGCTGTTTACCGTTGAGGAGTACCCTCGTACGGAGACATGTCTGGCTTCAGCATCAGATCCTGGTTAAATATGTGTTTTGCTATCAAAACTTAACGCGAACAAACAAAATTCAAGCCAACGCTGTTTACCGTTGAGGAGTACCCTCGTACGAAGACATCTCTGGCTTCGGCATCAGATCCTGGTTAAATATGTATTTTGCTATCAAAACTGAACGCGAACAAACAAAATTCAAGCCAACGCTGTTTACCGTTGAGGAGTACCCTCGTACGAAGACATCTCTGGCTTCGGCATCAGATCCTGGTTAAATATGTGTTTTGCTATCAAAACTGAACGCGAACAAACAAAATTCAAGCCAACGCTGTTTACCGTTGAGGAGTACCCTCGTACGAAGACATCTCTGGCTTCAGCATGAGATCCTGGTTAAATATGTGTTTTGCTATCAAAACTTAACGCGAACAAACAAAATTCAAGCCAACGCTGTTTACCGTTGAGGAGTACCCTCGTACGAAGACATCTGTGGCTTCAGCATCAGATCCTGGTTAAATATGTGTTTTGCTATCAAAACTTAACGCGAACAAACAAAATTCAAGCCAATGCTATTTACCGTTGAGGAGTACCCTCGTACGAAGACATCTCTGGCTTCAGCATCAGATCCTGGTTAAATATGTGTTTTGCTATTAAAACTGAACGCGAACAAACAAAATTCAAGCCAATGCTATTTACCGTTGAGGAGTACCCTCGTACGAAGACATCTCTGGCTTCGGCATCAGATCCTGGTTAAATATGTGTTTTGCTATTAAAACTGAATGCGAACAAACAAAATTCAAGCCAATGCTATTTACCGTTGAGGAGTACCCTCGTACGAAGACATCTCTGGCTTCGGCATCAGATCCTGGTTAAATATGTGTTTTGCTATTAAAACTGAACGCGAACAAACAAAATTCAAGCCAATGCTATTTACCGTTGAGGAGTACCCTCGTACGAAGACATCTCTGGCTTCAGCATCAGATCCTGGTTAAATATGTGTTTTGCTATTAAAACTGAACGCGAACAAACAAAATTCAAGCCAATGCTATTTACCGTTGAGGAGTACCCTCGTACGAAGACATCTCTGGCTTCGGCATCAGATCCTGGTTAAATATGTGTTTTGCTATTAAAACTGAACGCGAACAAACAAAATACAAGCCAATGCTATTTACCGTTGAGGAGTACCCTCGTACGGAGACATTCTTGGCTTCAGCACCAGTTCCCGATTAAATAATGTATTTTTCTTTCAAAACTGAACAAGAATAAAAAAAATCAAGCCCACGCTCTTTACCGTTGAGGAGTACCATCGTACGGAGACATTCCTGTCTTCAGCACCAGATCCTGGTTAAATATGTTTTGCTATCAAAACTGAACGTGTAGGGAACAGGGCGGGTGGGGCGTTAGTCCACCACGCGTTAAAATATTTTATTCATTGATATTTTCTTTTTTAAATGTGTGAGTATATACGCAAGCTTAACAATTTCAAATTTAGTTTTTTTTTCAATAGCCTGGAGTATGATTTTTGAATCTCATTCGGTGAGTTCAGCAGTTGAAAATGTCAAAATTACTATGGAGATAAGTATCTTTCTACTGCTGATTTGACTTTCAAAAATCGCACTCCTGGAGTATGATTTTTTAATGTCAAATCAGCAGTAGAAAGATGCACGTCTCCATAGTAATTTTGACATTTTCAACTGCTGAACTCAGCAAATGAGATTCAAAAATCGCTCTCCTAGCAATCTTGTTTAGTATGAATTTTGAAATGTGCGCCATCTACCGGAATTCTCTATGACTGCATGCTACTCCCGCTTAGTATTATATCGTATTGTAGATCAATGAAAAAAATGTAAAAAAAACCTGCTTATGAAATTGTTATTTTCAATGTGATGTTATGAAAATAATATATTTTGTTGCTCAAAATAAATAAATATGATGAACCAGAACAGTAAAATGCGATATTTCGTCGATTTCAGACAAATTTTACTTCTAGCGGACCAAGTAATGCCATCTAGTGACATTTTAAAAATTATTGTGAGTTATACAAGGAAATAGCGTTCTATGCTTTTCCATCTTCTTTGGTATAATGTAGATGACGTTATTTACAATATAAAATCCTTCTTTGCGTTTCTAAGTTTAAGACGTGATGCTGATGAACCTCTCTTTCGTCTTTAAATCGACTTCTAGAACGAGATGTTTTTAATTGTGTGCTGTTGGCATGCCAAAACTGAATAGTTTGAGGATCGAGGATAGACTTGATGTGTTAGCCCGACGAGTATCAACTGACTAGTAGCGTGTTAAGAGAGCTATTCGAGCTCAGTGGCGCCCTCGTCACAATAATAAAGATTTCTCAAAAAAGGGAGCCTAAATTAAAAAAGTGCCCAACACATAAACAAAAGCCTTCAAGCTATTTTCATAGGATACTTTTATAGGTTTTTTAAAGGTTTTGCACGACCGCTTTTGTTTTTATTCGAAATTATCTAAAAGTGGAATCATTAGAACCTATAAAAGTATTGAATAACAATGGCTTGAAGGCTTTTGTAGTTTATCTATTGTGCACTTTATTAATGTAGGCTTTCTTTATTGAGAAATCTTTATTATTGTGACGAGGGCGCCACTGATCTCGAATAGCCCTCTTAAGTAATACTACAAAATGTAAAAGCTACAGTTTAATAACGGCTTCAAATGTTTAACATGTATCCGCACCATTCCTTCAGACTTGACATTCAGAGTTCAGTGCAAACGACAGCTTTACAACCTAAGTAGTGAGGGAGTGCATTCCAGTGAGCGCTTTCGGGCGCCTCGAGAACTCCTTACGTCAAGTGCGCAACGCGTCCTCATTCATGCGGTCTGTTTGTACGCGTCGGCGCGACGCGGCGAAACCTCTACAATGACGAGTACTCTGACGTTACGTGAACACACTCTTGTAACAGAGAAATGTATTGTCATCAATCGTCACAAAGAGCTATGATAGCGCACACGGTAGAGAGCTGGCGCCTCAATCATGAGGCGGCGGTTCGAATCCTAGCCTGTACCACTAAGTTCTACGGAATTTATGTACGGTTGTATTTATCAAATTGTGAAAGGAAAACATCGTGAGGAAACATGCATTCCCGAGAATGAAAAGAAAACACCATAATTTCGGAGGTATGCGTAAAATATGGGTGAGCTTGGGGCGAACACAAAGGAGCAGCGATGGTCTCTTGCTTGCAATTAGCCCAACCAACTAATCAAATCAATATTCATCATTCCTTTTTCATGAAAGCCTATATACGTCCCACTGCAGGGCACAGGCCTACCCTCAGGGAGGGTGTATGGGCGTTGGTCCACCACGCGTGCCCAGTGCGGATTGGTAGACTTTACATAAGCATCGGAATTTCTTCTTCAGCGTATGCAGGTTTCCTTACGATGTTTCCCTTAACCGTTTGAGAGCAGTCGGTATTACGTACTTAGGTTATAAAAACTTATTGGTCCAGTGTCATCCGTGCAAATTCGAACCTGGACCTCAAGATTGAGTTCCCATAACTCCCCGCAACAAGCCAACGCTCTACGTCATTCCTGTTTAAAACCGTGGAAATTAGAGAAACGACAAGAAAATCACTTACCAACTAATGCTAAGATAACTGTCAGCAAAGGAGCCGCCGGGAACGACACCGTCACGTTAAACTCCAGCATCTGCAGCAGATCCACTGAAATGAAATAAATAAGTTAACACTTGCACTATGAAATGTTATCACTACCTACACATTTTTATAGTAAATTAAATTTAAAGTGAGCATAACGGGTAGTGGTAGAAACAAGTATTGGCGAGTGGTGTGCCATAAGCCATGCTTAGCGTCCCCGGGAGGCGCGCGCGCGGAGACCCCGCACGGTAACACGATCAAACGGCTGCTGTATGAATTTTTCATGCGCCACGAGAAGTAATGGTGTCGCCCGAGACGTCGGATCATTCTTTACGAGCCGACAACGGAAACCTTTAAAAATATATGGTTTATCCATTGCGATGTCTAACAGGTATATACGATATATTAAGTCTGCGCGAGTTCAAAAGGATAATGATATAAAGACTTGATAAAAACATATTAGCAGCTTCGTGAAAGTTAAACCGGGGAAATGTCCGAAAAAATACAAACTAAATAGGATTGGGAACGGAGCGAGACCCTGCCGCGAGTTTCCAAAAGAGCATACCCGTAATAAGATAAAGGTTTTATCGTCTTTTCGTTAGCATAGTTCACGTGTGCTCTCTGTTCGTCGCGGCTTTGTGGACGGCTGTTTGCTTACGATGGGATAATCCCCGGTACAGTTTCCATATCGAATATAGGCGCCCTCGCTCTCTGTCACCACATCTTTTGATGTCGCCTAACTGAATAAAGGGGTTGACATGCCGCGACCTAAAACGAGACCCAAGAATCATTTTACGTCTACGTTATGTGCTTTGAAGATATGTGTCCAGCATTTGACATTTGACAGGAACCTTGTGATAGGAAAGAAATATTAGACACTAGATACAAAGATAAATATCAGCTTCAGTGTGGGTTTTCCGGTGTCAGAAAATATTTGTTACAGATAGCTTACTTTCAATAAAAATTGTAAATTGCATAGTCATCATTCATCATTCATCATATGAAATTAATTTCGCCGTCGCTTTCCCCGGTTTCGTATCGCTGCGTACTTTCTGCGATTTACTGCTGCCCGGATTCATATTACGTAAAGTATTGGTTGCAAAAGAGGAACCCGATATTAAAAATTGTTCAATAAGCCTCACTTCTTCGACTATTTTTTCACATGCATATTTTGAGATGAAAAAATATGGTGAGAATTAATTTGTTGAGAAGCAAGAGTGGACTTCAAGGTATTAATTAACAAGAGGCGTTATGTTTTGAAGCTCGTCTGAGTTAGCAAATCCCTCTCGAGGTGGCAGCGTACTAGCAGCGGGCGATACTTGACGCTGGAAACAATGGAGCGCGCAGGTAATTGGCATTAAACCGTGCTCGAAGCGATTGTTAGCGCAGCGAGCGAGCGTGCCAGCGAGACGAGCCGAGGCACCGTTTGCCCTAATTAGGTAGAAATACGAGAAATAACAGGAAAAATGAGCTGCCCCGGAGCTATCGCCTACGCGAAGCGCCCCGTACTAACATCGTTGTAATCAAAGACGGCACTTACAAGGTAGCTAATAAAAGCTAGAAATAAAAAACGGCCAAGAGTGAGTAGGACTACTCGCACACCGAGAGTTTCGTACCACCACAAGTTTTTAATTACTAACAAAATGTTAAGGGTGCATTCAGAAAATGAAACTAAACAACTTTCCCTAAGGAACATGGGTCGAGAAAATTTTATGGACCATACAAAAATGCGGATCAGCCAACCGATTTTCTATGAGTTCCAAATTCTCTCTTCCTTTTTCCACCCATGTTGTTTAGTTTAATTGTCTGAATATACCCTTAAAATTTTGATAGTTATGAAAAACATGAGGTGTTACCAAAAACATTGTTTTTTTCGGGATCCTTAGCGCGACCCCGACTCACAATACTTGACCGATTATTTGATTTATTGTATCTTAGATTAGAGTTGTTGATTTAGATTCTGCAATATAATGAGATCTTGTTAGATTTAGAGTTTGCAATATAATCAATCACACCAAGTTTGACGCTTTTATGTATCATCGTTTTTACGAAGCAAAAACAAAAGTAGAAAAGAAATAAAAAATGTTTTATGGGGACATTTTTTACTTTTTTAATTATTATAATTTTTCAGAAAATCCGCCATAATAATAACACATATTCAGTCAAAATTTCAATCCACTATCTATTTCATATCCCAACTAAGGTAAATGGAAGGAAACTTTTACCATGTTTCTATTTATATTTATTATAACTGAGCTTTGTATCTAGTTAATGTACTGTTTACTGTTTGATTTGTAAAAACTATGCAGAATTATTTATGTCACCTAAAAATCTCTTTTGGTTTATGTGATGTATTATTTAAGTCGTGTCAATTCATGTATCTGGTAAATAAATAAATAAATACAAATACAATACAAATTACGGTTCAAAAGAGGCATTTTAAAGGGAAGGACGCACGAACAGACTGATAGACAGGCGGACGACGGCGTAGGCTTAGTAATATGAAATATCACAATATGGTCCCGTCAGCACCCTTTGGGTTCGAAACCCTATAAACGACTAATATGAAACCTGTATTATAAAAGTTTAAATATGCAAATAAAGAGCTCAAAATAACAAAAATAAAATTATTAAAAAAGAATATGTATAAACCTCAGAGAAAGCAAACGTTTTCAGCCGTCGCCGCATCGGTTGCCAACATCATCAAACAAAATTACAATGATCAATTTGTTGTGAAATACCCGCCATAGAATTGGACGGAAGCGGAGCTCAGTCTAAGCGAAGAAAAGACGTCAGAATTTATTGACGTCGGCACATCATTATTATCTGCTTATTTTCGTTTCTGCCCCGATACCTTGTAATACCCTATTGCTATGGAAAATTACGCTCAATTTGAGAGCGAAATAATTGAACAAATTACAAAGTAAATCGCCTTATCGAAAAATTTGCAAATTAGGTGCTTAAAGGATTTCAGAAAATACGTAGACTGTATATTTTTAGGGTTTCTGAATTAATAATACTAACAGACCATTTATTACATCGTTTCAATGAGCAGCTTTTGACTTGAACTTGGCATAGAAATCATAAACATAAAGTTAAAGAGCTTTTTGAGCGTGAGCTTATATTATACTATGGTCGAAAATGTATGGATTTTGATATTATCCACCATCAGCCTATAATACGTCCCACTGCAGGGCACAGGTCTACCCTCTGGGAGGGTGAATGGTCGTTAGTCCACCACGCGTGCCCAATGTGGATTAGTAGAGTTTACACACGCAGAATGTCATCTTCAGCGTATGCAGGATTCCTCACGATGTTTTCTTTCACCTTCAGTTTCATTCTGATATTTCGTACCGATTTTTTCGTACTGTATTCAATATAAGACTTTAAAAAAAAGTTGGCCGCCATGGGGCGCCCGGCAGATGTGAAACTGCTCCCGATTAAAATTTCGACCTTTGTGACACAAAAAGGTTGCGGATCAGAATTTCAAAGCCCTCTCATCAGAAGTTTTACTTCAAAAACGTCTCTGAATCTCATCTTGTTTAGTTGTTTTCGATACGTAGAATGTTTCTTAATCAAAAACTAAGATTACATCTCGACCTCCATTGAAGTGCAAGGATAGTGCAGAGTCGAGCAGCAAGCTAGCAAGTAAACCGTCAAAGAAGTAAGCGAAGCAATTTGCTCGTTGAACCGAAGCGACTGCCGACGCGGAAGCCAAGCAACCGACAAACGACGTTCGTCTCGAAAACATCGTTGCAAATTACACTCGTCACTACTCGTACGAGTTCACAAATGAGAGCAAACCTAACAACCGTTCATATACGTGTTAAAATAATATAATAACGCAATAAACCTGCTCTATAAACCCTCTCTTATACAGTAATACAACAGGGACGGTTCAGACCATCAAACTGAACAACTTACACTACGGAGCCAACACCGAGAAAAAATAAAAACAATCAGTTGTTTCATAAAAACTGCAGCACCTAATAGACTCAAATATATGGGACGGATGATTATTTATTTTAAATTTCGACGTTTCTTCATAGTGAGTATCTCAGTGTGATGGTTCCCTTTAAATGTTAAGGGTATCTTGTTACACCTTGTACGGCTGAACAACATTTCATGAAGTTTTTGGAATTAATAATTATTACCTAAAGACGTAGCTATACATTTTTCCGTCATAGAGGACAAACGTAGCACATGCAGACTTGACCAATTGTACCCTAAATCCATGCTACGGCGTAGCTTCGTAGCTATTTGACCGGTTGCCACGCCATGAATTCGTAATTTTAAAAATTATTTACATGAAAGGCCAAAAGCGGGTCTACACTGATGATTGCGCTACAGCATCCGTTTCATTTTTCATTGAAGTAAGTATCTAAGAGACACATTCTTATCGTATCTCTAAGATTTTTACTCCAGTATTTTTAAAGTTAGAGAGATACTTTACCTACATCTTATGTTTAACTTTGAGCAAACATATTTCGAGATAGAAGCATTATAATTACTTTGTACAAAGTCGCGATTTCTTTTGATATTAAAACATTACACTTAAATTCGTATTATTATGTAAATTCTCGGTAGAAGTAGATTAATTAAATCACAACATCTTAGGATTTTTAGATGATCTTAAAAAGGCTAAAATCTAGTCAATTCCCTTCGCTTATTATATTTATTAATATATTTACGATGTCTGCAATATATTTATCGTTTGTACCAGTTTTCAATGACATATCACCAGAGATCGGAACTACGGGTGCGATTACTATCAAAAGTATGGATATGACCAAAAATCCCAGGATTTCCCGGGATGTCCCGGGACTCGGTACCTTAGTAACGGATGTAAATACAGTACTAGGATTCCAAATGAACATGATTCTACTGCTTGTAGTATACACAATCTGTCCCTTTAAATGAATATCATGAAATTGGTTAGTAAACTAAGTAAATAAAACAATTATATGACATTCAGGGTATATTTTTCTCGATTTAAATATGAACAACATATAACACTCATATTACTCATATCACTCATATTACTCTTATTAGCCCTAATGTGCAGCAACTTTTTGTTAAAAATTCATCCTTCTTTCCAAAAAAACGTAACGCTTATAAATTATATTTTAATCATTTAATTATTTTATAGGTATTTACAAACTTACCTATAAAATAATTAAATGATTGAAATATAATTTATAAGCGTTAAGTTTTTTTTTTTAATTTTTAAACGATTATGGACGACAAAAGTACCCGTAACTGAACATATTACATAATTAACATAATAGCATCAAAAGTAAAGCAAGTACACATAAGCAGCACTCTGTCAAAACGAATGAGCGGCTAATTAACCGAAAGTCGACCACAAGCCACTGATTCGTGTGGAATTAATGCCATTATACAGATGAAATAACCCTGACTTTTGGCACAATATTTAGTTATGTTTGGCGAATTACGTGCACATGGTATTGAAACAAAAATTTACAGCAGACAATTTCTCATTTGTCAAAATGTGAGAAGAGACATTAGTGTGGTCCCTGCACGAGAGCATCCATACACTTACCTAGCCATCACACACATCACATCAGTACCACTAAAATGAAGTAGCTTTTTTAACAAAATCACAACATTTTTATTTAACTCAAACGTAGAAATTAAGATAATGCTTTTTATTTTAATTGGGGGACATTTATTAACACAAAAATAAAAAATATTACATTAACATAGACACCACAATAATATTAATCTAAATATATAATTAATGCCTAACCGAATCTAACTTGTGTAAAAATAAAAACAAACCAAAATAAAAAAGAAATAAAATTTAATTTAATATAGGAGTTTGTATTTTTCATAATAATCTATAAACGCTAAAATGATTATAGAAAAACACCTGAAGGAAAAAAAAGAGATTGTAAAAATTCGCTAAGACTCGTTTGTTGGACACTTAATTATTTCTTCGGGATCGCGAAGTTAATTCCGATATTTAATTATGCAAATGCTGAAGCCTTTTTTCCGGCAATGTTCTATGAAAACCTCTTGGTATTAATTAAGGTAAGTGAGCCGGGCTGGAGAATAATTCCGAATATATATTTTACAGGAATTGGGGATGCGATAGGATTTTAACTTTCCATTGAACACAATCTGTTATAAAAAATTAATATAAAAACCGGAAAAGAGCGTGTCGGACTCGCCTATGATAGAGTTCCGTAGCCATTGTGTAAGTAGAATAAGAAGAAAAGTGATTAATAAATAGCGCAAGCTGAGAAATTACAAAGACAATAATAATAAAAATGTTTATTTGTTTATCTTACCTAAGAGAAATTGTTGAAACAATAATAAAAGCGCTATTCAACTTCGTGCAACGCCATCTAGTTTGTCATTCGAAAATTAATCTGTTACTATTTTTTTCCGAAACTGGATGCGCTTCAACATCCGATATAATTTTCAAAATTGACATTTCACTCGGTCATGTACCACTGCGAACTATATTCATACAACTAGTCTTTTTATTATTAGTGGTTCTTATATCTCTTAAAATAGTTTTTCGTGTTCGGAAATGGAATTTAGAATCAAAAAAATCTACATGGTGTAAGGAAAAGTAATGTATCATTAACATTTAAACCACATACTCTATGAACAACTTTGATGTTGGGAACAAAAAATATGTGAGACTTAAATGTATGAGACAACTGACTTTTTGTTCTGAAAGGTTTGCTCCCATAGTAAAAGTTGTTCATTTTGATAGGTAGAGTATGTCGTTTAAAGGTTAATGATACTTTTCCTTACACCCTGTACAAGCGAAATTGCACAGAGGTTTTAATTTTGCAATGTCAAAACACCACGTCCAGATACCATAAAACGACCAAAGGAATTGATGTCCAATCTTACGGAAAAGTCTTCGCTTTTGCAAGGAATTAATTTTTCTCTATTAAAATTTAATTACCTTTTTCAAAGTAATATTGCTTATGGGAAAAAGACAGGCGATCAATGTGACTTTTTAGTAATGAAAGAACCTGATATTTATTATTCTATTAGCTTGCTAACGGCGCCCGCGACATCGTATGCGCAGACCACTGACTTTAAATACTCGTAACTTTTGATTGAATGCACCGGTTGCGATTAAATAAAGCTTAAATGTTAATCCAAAGTAATCCCATTCAAATCGGTTCAGGAGTTTTTAAGAGATGCATGCACAACCAGAAAATCATAAAAAATTTAAAAATGGTATCTATGCATTCCATTACGTAACCTAAAAGCCACCAATGAATATTTTTGCAAATATCGTCAATGTACATCCACACTAAGTTAAACTACTATTATCTATAAGACATCTGTAATAAAACACATGTCTTATAGATAATTATTTGATGGCTGGCTAATTTCATTAATCACCTCAATAATTTGACAACCATAATATTCATAATTTTATGACAGCAAATAAATTAACCACAACACTATATACTGCCGCATGCCGTATAAAGTGGTTCTTTTGATTGACCACTGTCAATGGCCCGGCGCGAATGCAACAGAAATCATTACATTAATGCTCCGCTGAATCTCTGTTATTTGTATAATTTGTATGATTTCAGCTGAAGTTCTAAATTATCAACTAAATTGAAACAGATGCATTTATAGGGCGTAACATTATTACAATTAGTAAGATACCTACTTTAAAACTTGAATTGAACTAAAAGACCTAGAACATAAAATATTTCGTTGCATATTATTTACGATCTCATTTAAATGTTTATAAAACGAGAATGGGTGTTCCCCACCGCAATTCTTCTCATGGGTGTCGTACGAGGGGACTAAGGAATTCAAGGTTTCTTATGCAGTGTTTGTATGGGCGAAAGGGTAGCCATTCCGCGTCAGTCCATCCTGAAACTTAATTTGCTAAATGTGACCATTTTGACAACTACATTCTTAAACAGTAGGCCTACCATGAGTTTATACTGTAGTAAACTACATGAAAACTACTGTAGGAAACTACAGTTTTTGTATTGAATTTTGTACAGCGCTCCTAGTGGTTACGTTGATAACTAATTCTGTAATACAAAATTGACGCAACTACAGTAGTAACGTGTAGTGAAAACTCATGGTAGGCCCACAGAAAGATGGTATTAGTAGCAACGTTTCTGACCACCCCTAAAGGGATTACGGCAGTGAGTTTATGTATGTATGTATGAAACAAAATTAAATATAGGGTTTAATTTTTTCTAAAACGTAAATTTTCACAACGCAACGTTCTAAAGATAGATAATTGTTTTCTAAAAACATATTTCCACAACGTTTCTAAATAAATAAATAAAAATATATTTATTCATCAGAAAAAGATACTTACAAGGATTAACACTATCATCAACATTTCCTGATTGAACAGAAAACTAAGATATGTGACACCACTTGCTCCACACGTCTTAAATGGATTTAAAATTGAAAGGAATTTATATACATCTTTCCTCCTTTATAGGGTTCCATACGATCGGACACAATGAATAATCCTACAAACGTCCTAGATCCCACGCTTTAAGGTGAAAAGCAGCCGACACAGAGCCGATTTAACATACCAAAGGGTAAAAAATATACAAAAATAAGAAAGAGATTAAAGAGATAGATAGGTATAGAAAACCGGACAAATAATATTTTGATGTTCAAAAGGTTCAGCATGATAATATCATTATACTCTCTTCTTAGTTTGGTATCAATTAATGAATTCATAAAATTTTAAGAACAAAATTAATATGTACCTATTCTACCTTTTGTAATCGTCATCCGTCAGCGGTGCTGATCGCAACAAATCAACGTAATTTTGACATTTACAACTGCTGAGTTCAACGTATGAGATTCAAAAATGGCACTCCTGCTCTGATTGTGTTTTGTAATCCTACTAATCCTATCCTTCCTACCCTACGAATATTACCTATAAATGTGAAATTTTGGATGTTATTATTATTATTTTGGTTGTAAGGGCTTGGTCACTGACCAATAGCTACTGCGACCTGAATAGATCTATTGTAGCTGTCACTCTAGACCTAAAGGTCATTTCCTAGGCCCACGGACTTCATGAACCGTGTTATGCTTTTGGAGGGGAGGTCCGTAATGTCAGTAGGTGTTATTGCGTATCCACCTAGATGGCGACTCCTGCTGTGAATGAGCACTTCGCATTCACATAGGAGGTGTATGGGCGTTTCCTCTGCTTCACAGCAGGATCTGCAGGTGGGTGAATCTACAAGCCCCATTCTTCGTAGATGCTTGTTTAACTTGCAGTGTCCTGTTAAGGCTCGCACTAAGAGCCTTAAGTCGTTGCGGTTTGAATTGATGGCATCTGAGGTAAGTCTGTTTGAGAAGCCGGTCACAAGTTCTTTTGTGTGCCTCAGTCCTGATGTATCCGACCAGAGCTTACGGCTTTGGTTCACGGCCCATTCCTTTAGCACACGTCTAGAGGTGTTGCGAGAGATTCCGCAGTAAGGCTCGGGGCCTATGGCGTCTTCTTCCGCCCCTCTTCGTGCCAGCTCGTCAGCAGCCTCATTTCCATCGATACCGCAGTGTCCAGGCACCCAGCCTAGGGTGACAGAATCTGTCGAACCTAGCTGGTTTAGGGCTTAGACACATTCCAGTGTTAGTTTTGATTCTATTTATCTGATAAAATAACAATATGTTTCCCCTTTGCGTATCTTTGTAGATACTCATGCACGCAATCTATGATAGCGTACATTTCTGTCTGGAATACTGTGGCATGCTGGCCAAGATGAATCGCCTTTTTAATTTAATTTTGGATGTTAAGTTTATACGTATGTGTATGTATGATTCTATTTCATCGTCATCATCAAATTAGATGTTTCAAATGGTGTCTGTTTGGATAAGACACCGACGTTCGTGGCTGTATAAGCCAATTCGGTAACGACAAGGCCTGCCGCATTTGCGGCACTTGTGCCACAGCCCGGATACTGCATACAAAAAATTTTTATTGACAAGATGTCGTCAGCACATGCGAACCCAAAGAAATTGAACCTTAAGTCTTGTTCTTAGGTAGGGCGATAGAGGAGGTGAGGTAAAAAGTTGGTGGGAGGCAGGGAGTGTTGATACTCTTTTTTATACTGTGCTTGTGCTGTGTGTTGGTTGGAGCAGGAGCCTGTTCGTCCCTGTGTCTTTTGGCTTGCTTTACGGCCAGAACTCGAACCAGACTCTATTAACCACCAGATTCTATTTACAGACACACTAATTGTACATTTCAAAATGAGATTCGCAGAGGAAAATAATCCAGTTTTCGTTATATTTTTAGGGAACTCTAAAAGAGCGAAAGGATTACAGGAAATTTTCCGAGCCTTTACCTGTTTGTTGGCACATTTTTCAATATTTCCAGGTACGAGGCAGGGATGTGTCGTCATAGAGACCAAACGGATCCCATTGAACTGATTTACCCTAATGCGATATTGTGAGAAGAATAGTTTATCCTACAAACTCAGGGGCTACTTTGCACACGATTTAAATATTACAAAAGATATCTTATAATGGTTTCGAGTTTCGGTGGAAAAAATGAGTGTGAGCAGACTGACAAGTGTGATGTATACGACGCGTTATAAGGAACGACCCAAGCGTAGTATGTACACCGTACTGAAAACGGGCCAGGTCAAATTTTCCTGAAACAGATGTGATAAAACTTGTTAAGTATATTGTAACTAGATACTAGTAAGCAAGTTTTCTCATGTACGCGGTCTTCATTATATGTATAAATTTTATTCCATTCAACGGTTTAAAAAAATATCCATATCATGCTTTATAAAGCCATCATTAACATCTGCGTATTATAGATTTTATATACGCTTATACATCTCACTGCAGCACGTCTAGTATGATTTATTTAATTGCACGAGACTCCGCTTTTTTCAATACTACATGTCGCGGCAAGCGCGGATTTTGCTCTCCGAAAAGCGAAATAGAGACTGGATTGGTGAATACTCCACCGACAGGAGCATAGTTTTTAAATAAGATGATGTATAAATAAAAGTGAATAGTTGTTCAGAAGTTATGCCCAAATCAAAAACCTTAAGAAGGAACAGAAAAGCAGTGAAATAAATATTTGTTTTACGTATCATTTTTATCGATAAAGGGAAGTGACTGATACCTACATCCCGTCCAACGTAAATCCCGGATATCAATAACAAGCTTGTTAGCGAAAACTACATGATCATATAATATCATAGCTTCACTTCCAATTGATCGACATTTTTGCGGACTCTGAAACTAGGCTCCTACTATATGCTCCTACCACAGCCGGACGATATGTAGGCTCAGTCTCAGATAGAAGCTCTGTGCTGGATATTCAGCTCATTGCTCTTAGCTTTGTTTAAAATTTAGACATGTATAATATGAACTAACTATTAATGTAGGTACTTACTCTAATATTCTTTGTCGTACATGACTATCTTTATTTAATCCAATATTATCTATTGTTTAAATTAATTTATTGATTTACTACTTAATCGAAATTAATCTACACCACTAATGTTTAATTACTAACATAGCTTTAAATATTATACAGACCATGAATCTAAACGACTTTCCCTAAGGTACATGGGTCGAAAAATTTGACATTTTCCATACAAAAGTACGGATCGGACGATGGATTTTCTGGGAGATTCAAAAAAAATTCTCGTTTTTCGACCCTTGTGTTGTGTTGTTCCTTAGGGAAAGTTGTTTAGATTCATGGTCTGAATACACCTTTAAAGTAAGGATAGTAATTCAAAACTAGTGGGGTAAAAAATGTAATTCTAACAAATGACTAATTCTGTGTTTCTACTGTTATTGTTAGTGTAAGTTGTTTTTAATAAACGATTTGAAAAAACTTGCTTACAAACGTTAACAACAAATAGTCCGCATTTTCCACGATGAAAATTCAAAACAATTTCATTTCAAAATAAAAGAACCATGGTAATCCGAACTCATCTAAAATCTCCAGCACAATTTAATAAGAGCTGAAGCGGGAAAATATTGTGAATTTTTATTTCTTAGAAAAAATTGAAAACAATCATCGAATTGAAACACTAAGCCAAGTGCCGACGCGGCGCAAATAGGGAAAGAAACAAATTATCTCTATCCGGCTAATTGTCGACGGATCAAAAAGGGGGGAGCGCTAGGTAAATCCGACCTGTTATATTATTTTTATTTTTCAGTTGCGAGAGGAGCAGGGGGACGGCCGCGAGCGCTGTTCGCAATTATTGTTATTACAAAGAGATTGCCGTTGAGCCGGCTCACGACTCGAGAATTTTTCACTGAATCTATTCCAACAACTCATAATTGCCCAGCGCTTTCTGAGAAAACAAAAATACATGTAATAGCACGCATACCAAAGGTGCGCAGTAAGCCAGTTATAGCCCGTAGCACACACCGGACATTGCCTACAAAAAATAGAAATAGACAAGATGACGTCAGCACATGCGAAACTGATGCGAAACGGAGTCTAGGGCTACAACAGAGACTTTGTATCAAGAAGTCTCTGGGCTACAACGACTTTAGCTGCGTACAATTGACTTTTTCGTAAATAAAACGCATTGACGCTTGATTGACACCCGTCTATTTAAAAACAGTTTTTATCCTTCGTCCTGAGATTATGTTCTCTCAACATAAATTCTAGCCGTTTGGTCTCAAAATGTCCCTTTCCCAAAATTCTAGCGTGTCAATTAATAGTGTCCGCCGAGGTAACCAGAGGGCAACTGCAGGTGAGGTAAAAATTTCGTGGGAGGCAGGGAGTGTCCGTACTGTATGTAGTACTAGATACTCGTTCTTATACTGTGCCCGTAGGATCCCACTGCGGGGCGAATGCTTCCTCTGACGAATAATGGTGAGAGGGAGTGAGCCATACTCCACCACGCGGGCCCAGTGCAGATTGATGGAGGCAAGATAGTGGTCAACTTGCCGTCAGAGAATTTTCAAACCGCCTTAATAGGCCTCTGACCTGGCTTAACGAATAGTTAAAACCGCCATCTGACAGAACTATCCAGGATCTGCTTAACGCGCCTTCCGAAGCACGGAGACGCTCGAGATTAAAATACCTCTGAACGGTCACCTAATCAAAGACTGACCTGAGTTGACGTTGCTTAACTTCGGTAATCGTTTAAAATATCCACGACGCACGATTAAATAAAATTAACTTACCAATGAATACAAAGATCTGGTGGTGGGCGTAGCGCAGCAGCATTGAAATAGACACGGTCTGCGAACAAAACATATTATTAGGGCGTCTTATATTTGTAACTAGCCGACCGCCATGCAGTACTGATGGTTTTTGTTTTTGTATTTCCCACGGGAGCTCTACATTTTCCGGGACGTCATGTCATACTGCGTCTGAAGCAAGCTTAACGGAATCGGTCTGATAGATGTAGAGTTTAACACAAATCAACATAAACACTTTGTCTGTAGATGTAATTGGGCATATGTGGAGAGTTTAGACCTATTCGTGATATTCAACGAGAAATGTACAAAACTCAAGTTATTAGGAGGCTGGACTTTGATGAAGCCGCTCCGTCATTCAGGCTTATCAACTGTCAAAGGCAAAGCGTCATTTCAATAGGATTTGTAACGCAAAAGATAGTTTAGATGGCGCCACCAACACAAGCTGAACATTACTAGTTATTAAATGATGCGGTACGTTTTAACATCATTAGGTACCAACTTTAGAGCATGAAAGTTGCTAACGGCTTCATTTCACTTACACAAGAAAGCGACGTGCTTATTGTAGTTTTGCGTGCGTTAGAAGAGCACAACCTCGACTTTAAGATGTCTTATAGCAGCAGTGTATATTCAACTGATAAATAATATAATAAACGCCTATTTCACCACTTCTGGGTACATTCTTGTTAGCTTATCCGACACACACTTTGACATATTTCGTATGAAAGATATGTCAAAATATCTGTCGGATAAGCTAACAAGAACTTACTAAGAAGTAGTGAAACAGGCCCTAAGAATAATGTTGTACGTAAATTACGACTTTCCATAGTACAGATATTTAAGGTACTTAGTACTAAAGTAGGCACAGACAATCTCCTTGTTTACATTGTTTGTATTAAACATTTATATCTAAATCTAAATCTAAACTATTATAAAACTGTAACAGAAATGTGTCTGTACTACATTGAAGATATTTATTTAAAAAAATTACGATATGGTTTTTACCTGTCCCTGATTCCAAATCACCAATTTTAGGATTTTTTGTCTGTCTGTTTGTTTGTTTGGGTGTTTGTTTGTTCGAGTATCACGCAAAAACTACTGAACCGATTTTGATGAAACTTTTTTTGTTTGATAGCTTATCATCTGACTTAAAATCTGGTATATAATTTATGCGGACGAAGTCGCGGGTAAAAGCTCGTTCAAGTTAAAGAAAAACTTCAAACTTTTTCACATAAACAGAATAGAAATCATGCAGACTTTCGTTTCAGTCGAATAAATTACTTTAGCAATCCTTCGGCATTGATTCAGGCAATGCTGACCGCATACAATTAAGTTGAACCTAGAATTGAAAATTCCAACATCTTTCTACCTGCGAAGCCGTTATTGTTACTGCATAAGGGTAAATGTACATTTAGAGGGCCGATACCACTGTTAGTTAAATGGATTCAATCTGCACTAAGCGTTTCGTTAATGAAATTCAATCGCGGCGATGCGGCGCGGGGAGCAAATGATGTGGCGAAAAGATTGATAGAGGACTCCTACACTTGCTATACTCACCCTACATGGGGAGTGTGACTTATACTGTGATTCTGTCCATCGACAATGCACTGTTAGTTTATTGGTATACTTATACCATTTAGCCATTTAGACTACGGGTTAAAAAAAAAAGTGTTTATTTAATTTAAATTCTATATTCTAACCCTAGTACAAATAGGGTAGGCGGTCTGAAAAAACTCTGACACCAGGGCTCTGCCCACACGATAAGAAGTACAAATAAACGCGGTATAAAATGTTATACCAAAAATAAACTAAGAATAAGCAAAATGTCTACTAATAAACCCGGAATAACTTAAACCTAGTATAACGTCGGCGTAACTGTTCTGTATCATAGACAAGTTTCTGTTTTTTTTCTTAAGTTTATCTATGAACCGCGTTGTTGCCACCAAGGTAGTTAGTTATACGAGTTTATAAGTAAGAAATTTATGATCTCCTTATTCTTAGCTTATTCTAATTATAACTATTCCTAAGAATAAGTACGTTTTTATTTGTGTTAAACAGTGTTAAAGGGGTGCTTCAGACCACGGTATTGATAAAATTTTACTATGGGAGCAACATTGAAATCGCAGAAAAAAATCTGCTGTTCCATACATTAATGTCGAGTAGCCATTGATTGTTGATTCTTACTATGGAACAATCTATAATTTTTTTCACGATTTCAGTATCGGTCTCATAGTAAAAGTTGTGCAATATAATGGTCTGAAGCACCACCTAAAGTATGTTACGCATTGTATATTCATGACGACACACCTTTTTATTGTAGGATACATTTCAATAACAGGGCCAAAAAAACGTATTGTTTAGTGTTTTTTCATGGCTTTAGCTCACCGGATGTAAACTGTAGATGGGGCCGAGGATGTAACGAAAAAACCTATTAAGGCTAGGTATTAGTAGAGCAAGCCTCTCTTTCTAACAAGGAAACTTTTGCAATTAGCCATCCCGCTTCAATTGAAAGTAAGATTGCAAAAAAACGTATTTTTCATCAATATCTTTTCTCTTGGGTGTTTGGGGAAAAATCCATCGGGTAGAAGCCCTGCTATAATTATTTAACTTTCAAATGATGGTATATTCAGAAGAAATGGTGTAGGGTGATTCTTGTAAAACTGGTTATAAATCTGAAATCGAGCTTACTTTGCTCCTTTTTTCTATCGAGAAAATTTAATAGAATCGTGTTTTCAACGGTTAGATGCCCTGCAGAAAGAACGTATCTACACTGTTATGTGAACTATATATATTAAAATTAAATGTAATAATTTGGTTATCAAAAAACGGTTCGAAAACAGACAAAATAGGTATGACCCCCTCTTAATTCTTAAAACTCCAGCGTGACATGTATTGAGTCTCTCAATTAACTGATGATATTTTTTGCGCTTAGTATAAAATGACTAAACGTTTAAACAATGAGGTGAACCAGAAAAAATACCACAGTGTCCAACTATTTTCGCCAGACGGTGCGGTGCAGCGCAAACCGTCGGAGCGTACGCCGACTACGTTGAATATACGTTGCAGCAAGCAATGAGCCGCGCGTAATCCCACCGGCGGTCCGGCAGCACGGCGAGCTGTTAGTTTTTACTGAGCTCGTAAACTAAAGAGCCTCTGCCGCTCGTGCTGCCCATCGATCGTACTACTGCTCATATTAAACGCTTTAAACTTGATTCACGCAAGGTTAGGTTTACAGTAGTTAACTGTAGCTATCTGCTTTTGGTTCAAAATGTATCGATAAACCTAGCACTATCGCCAGTTTAGTATTTTCAGAGAACCCCTCTCGGTGTAGTCAGAAACATTTCTTTAACTACCAACTGTATTGAAGGCAGTTGTAGCAAAGATCACGTTAAACAAATTGAAGGTTTCAAGATGTAATGATGAGTAAAGTGAAGAGATTATTTCCAAGATAATATAAGGGCATTTACCCTAAACCCAAAAGGCCTTGGCCAATTCAATTAAAGAGAAGTCCAAGGGTTGAACCTCATCATTCCCATTATTGCCAGATGTGGCAGCACGGAATCGCATTTTTTCACGCTCTATTCTTTTCTGTCGCTCAGGAACGTTATTTGCTAGAGCGAGAACGCATTCCCGCTATCTTTCTCGCTCTAACAAATGACGTTCCTGAGCGACAGAAAAGGATGGCACGTGAAAAAATGCGATTCCGTGTTGCCAGATGAGGTACAACCCTTACACTTCTCTTTAACTGAATTGGCCAAGGCCTTTTTTACGGTCTATGGTAAATGCCCTTATATTATCTTGGAAATATTCTCTTCACGCGACAGCACCGGCAGTACTGCGACCTTTTTTGCTCTAGCAAATTACGTTCCTGAGCGACAGAAAAGGATAGAGCGTGTAAAAATGCGATTCCGTGCTGCCAGGTGAGGATCAACCCTAATAGCCGGCTGCTTACCATGTGGTGGACAACCAATACCACATATATGGAACGGACCTGTGCCCCCGTTAAGCGTTTGCGTGTTTACCTGTCTAAAGCTGCAGGACATAGTTCTGGCGCCTACGAACGAAGAAGGCCGACCCTTAAGGGACAAGGCCAAGAAGAACAAGATTTATCCTAAACCTGTCCTAAACCCAAAGAAAAAATCACATACAAAAAGTACTCTAACCGGATTCATGTTCTTTACCATACAGTTCCCAACAACCCGATCGATCACTTTGCCATGATTTTGCAGCAAACAATCTCACAACGATAATCTCAATGAAGAATGCGCTCCTACGAAGTGTGGTCCCCGTTTTTATAAGCCCCTACTTTTATCAGCATCGGTGATCGATCATTGCCTCTAACAAACACTTATTGTTCCAATCCACTTGCAACTTCGAAATGTTCGAATGTCGAATTACGCAACAGGTTTAACGTTTGCTCCAAATATGGAGTCCCGCGTATCAAACCATTTTTATCCTTAAACGACGGGGTAAAGGTTCTGTCACAGGGCTTTCTTAAGAGGAATGGACAATAAGAGTTACTGAGTACTTCAGAGTTGCCTTGATGAAGCACACGAACAATACAAGTTCAGATTATTAAGTTCAGAAGCTGTAGGAACTTGTGTTACGAGGTAAAAATCGAAGCAATATTAAGCATTAGGTTACTTCAATAGCTTAACAAGGTTTAACTTCTTAGGTTAATTAGATACGCTTGTTATATAAAATGTAAATTTTAATAGTCTCACAATAAAACCTATTTAGATAAACATACTATACGGTAAAAGTTGAACGCATATTATAGTATCCTTCTTAATATACTGACACGTTTTAAGATGATTAGATCGTCAAACTGAACAACTTTCCCTATGACACCATCATGAAATCGCGAAAAAAAATCAGCTGTTCCACACAAAACTGCAAACCTACTCGAGCCAAAAGTAAGGAAGAGCAGATTTTTTTTCGCGATTTCCTTGTTGGTGCTATAGAAAAATTTGTTCAGTTTGACGGTCTTATCATCCACTTAAAAAAGTGTCAGCATATTAAGAAGGAACCTGTATACATTTTAAAATGCTTTTTATTGATTTTTGGATTCAGGTTTTCACAAAAATTTCAAGATGGCAATTTACAATGCCACTTCTGTCCTATGGCCTTTATAGTTCTCTCTTTGGAACATCCCGATTGTAACTAACTAGCTTTTACGCTGATTGGCGTTTAAAATTGCCTTTCATTTCACATATCGAATAAAATATATTAATAGATGTCGAAATGCAGGTTTGACGTATGTCAATATTGCAGCACATATAAAATATTCATTACATATTTCTATAACAAAGGAATTTCACATATCACTGGTAAAACCTTTTAATAAAGCTCGCGCATTTAATTCAAATGCGAGGTACAAATGAAATAATAGTCCGTTCTTGGTAGGTATTCCCGATTCACTTTGAGCTTTGACAGATCCAAAAACAATGACCGGCTTTCGGTGGCTTTCGTTGGTAACAAAGCAACAATTTTTGGAATTCAATACAATAACCCTCATTTACGTATGTTGTCAAAAAATAGAGAGTACATTACTGAATGATAAATACTATTTGAATAATAAGCGATGAAAGCAATGCGAGAACGCCATGATTTTTTACGGATAGTTGACATGAATCAATTTATCGAGTTAATAAATATAATTTTTAAATTATTTTGATCTATGATCTCAAAAAATAAAAATGTTAATTGTAGAAAAAATCACCGGCCTTCTCTTTCTAACTCTATGCTGGAAAAAGAAACGGCAAACATCAAATGTTAAATTTTGAATATTTTTCTTCTTTTTTTATTCTGTTTTATTTTATTTTAATTGGAGCTTTTAACCCTGAGGTTATGTCAGCCCCATCGTGCCTTATAGACGGAGATCAGACCGTAAAATTATGCACCTATTCCTTAGGCGAACGAAATGTAATTCTAGTGTATGTTTATACAGGGGTTAATTCAACGCCGCCAAGTTGCCTAAAAAAAATCTTGCCGCAAGTGCCTTTTCCATTATAATTTTTGGTATAACTTTTTCCACGTGTTTGTTAGGGAAGTGAATGAGGTGCCATCGGAAGGACACTGGTCTAAAATACTTTAAAAACTAGGGTTGCCACCTCTCAATCTGCCGCAAGACTAGGTTTGCCAGATTCAAAAATGACATATTTGGACCTGGTAACCCTATGGTTGCGGCAGATTGAGAGGTGGCAACCCTAGTTTTTAAAGTATTTTAGACCAGTCTCCTTCCGATGGCACCTCATTCACTTCCCTAACAAACACGTGGAAAATGTTATACCAAAAATTATAATGTAAAAGGCACTTGCGGCAAGATTTTTTTAGGCAACTTGGCGGCGTTGAATTAACCCCTGTATAAACATACACTAGAATTACATTTCATTCGCCTAAGGAATAGGTGCATAATATTACGGTCGGATCTCGGACTATTAACCTTATCTTAATGGCCAGTTATTTTATGTTGAGTTGCCTACGAGAGTGTACAGTGACGTCACTTTTTTTACGCCGTTTTAACGAAAAACTACATTATTTTACTAAAAAAATCATTTTGAAATTAAAATTAAATTAAAATAAATGTGCACGAAAGGGTTTTTAATCTGAAGTGCGAGCAGTCGAAAATGACGTAAAATCTTGCCATTTTTGCCATTTTTGAATTCCACGTCTATCACTTGCTACGAGTGCTCCGACCCACTCATACCCAATCGCACCACTCGAATGTTTGACGTTTATAATGTTGACAGCCGTCAACAGATTATAATTTTTTTCTACGTTCCGTTACCCCATAATTTTGGCGGTGAAGTCCGGTTTGAACTGTTAGTATGAAACCATTTATTCGTTCGTTCGTTCAATATAAACGTTTTCTGTGTGAATCGAAACGGTTTTGGCACATTATCCGAACGTTCTCAAAAATACAGAAAAACGTTACCACTCGGAATGAAAATCTCTATTCGTAGGCGAATGTTAATATCACCGGTGATGTTCAAAAATCGCACTCCTAATCTAATGTTGAAGAATCGAAAAGTGTAAATGTAGTACTTAGTAGATATACGGTTTGTATACCGCGTCTCTCTTAATATGCTGATGGTTTTTAAGGGGATGATCAGACCATCAAACTGAACCACTTTCTTTATGGAACTAACATCGAAATCATGAAAAAACAATTCAGCTGTTCCATACGACACTGTTAACTTGTTTTTCTTGATTTACGTTAGTCCCACAGAGACAGTTTTGCCTTAAGAGCCTACCGAGCCTTTTGTCATAGCGTAAATACCTTATAGTGGGTGCGCTTAGTGGCCGCGTTGGGTCTATGCCCGCGTGGCGTGCGGGGTACGGCGGGGGACGGGCGTACCCTAACTCAATTCGATGTTACGGTACGCGCGTAGGCAGCGTGGGCCGGGTTGCACTCCTCCCGGACCCAACACGCCCCGCACGATTGGCCTGCCGCGACCGCTGAGCTTCACCACTATTAGTTCTTTACACTATGCTATTGTGCTGCCCTCAATCGTATTTTTTTTATTTCTAAACAATTAAACAACATTTCCAAAAAACAAGAATGTCACATTGTAGTCCTGATTGACTTTTAATTTATCGAAACTTTACGGATTATTATGTTTTATGCTTGTAGCTATTCTCGAAAGATAATAACTACAAACATTATAAAAACAAATCCGCAGTGACTCGATAAATTGAAAATCAGCAATGACTACAATGTGACATTCTTGTTATTTTGGAAATATTGTTTAATTGTTAGGAAATAAAAAAAATACGATGGCGGGCAGCGCAATAGGCTCGGTGCAGCCTTAAAAGAGGTAGCATGCAGATGCAGCGCGCGTACCACTGATATGGTCGATAGGTATGATCACATATCTGTTCTCATACATTTCGTTCAGAAAAAGGTCATAAGCCACAACGACAATTATAAGGGAGTTGACAGCATAACATATATTTTAGTTTTATCTTTTTAGTAAAAAAAAACGTTTGAAAATATTGCTAAACTCAAACATTCAGTAACTTTTTAGCTGAAAACACGATTATTAGTAACAGGATAAACGACGAAAAACAATGACGTATTTCGTACAAAGCGCACGTTTTGACGTTCGATAAAGAGTTGCTGATTTGACTAGTAGGAAGGAAACTCGCGGATTTTATGAAGACGATTGACGATTTTTTATTTCTTTTAGTCATAAGACTTATGAAGGAAACTTTGACTTTGAATGAAAAAATATTGTTACCCTATGTATTAGTGTTATTTGCATTTCAGAGTTATTAATACACAGCTTAAATATTGTGCATGTAACACGGTAGGTAGGACAGCGTGAAACTGGAGATATGTTAGACAATATTGTACGCCGTTTGACAATTGATTAATGCAATTTCTCCACAGCGTGACGTGGTACCGTGTGATTGGTCTCGTAACGTATGCGAAGGTATATCTTGTCATACGATATTGATAGCTTAGAGTCGTAGACAATTGATTTTGGTACAAATTCATCTACATCAAACTGTAGAATCGCCTGATCATGTCTCGTCGGTAGCAAACCTACGGTTTACATGTATGTATCATCTTCATCATCATCATCATCTCACACCAGGTCGTCGATCCACCGTGTGAGGGGCCTACCCACGCTGCGCTTTCCGGTACGCGGTCGCCACTCGAGAACTTTTCGGCCCCACCGGCCATCGGTTCTGCGAGCAATGTGCCCCGCCCACTGCCACTTAAGTTTAGCAATTCTTTGGGCTATGTCAGTTACTCAGTTACATGTATGTATGCATATACAACGTGTTAATGAATTAACGCAAAACCTCATACACCCCAACTGATTTATAACAAAATAATTAGATTGAAACAATAATTTCATTATTTTTATAATTAAAATTTAAAGTTATTCGCATTTTAAGTTTTGAGGCAAAAATGATTTGTCATCATTTCAGAAATTAATGAAGACGCTAACGTACTTATGGATACATTTTAATAATCTTGTTTTAGTAGTAAGTAGGGTGGGTGTGCCCGTGGGGTGGGTTGATATTGGGTTCAGAAAATTTTTTATTTTCCAAAAAAATTATTTAATATTTTGAAAAAAATTACCTATGTTGAAACTATGATAATTCGATTCTGCTCTCGATTCTAAACAAACTACTTTCTAGTTTTGCGTTAATTCATTAACACGTTGTATACAATGTGTAACAAAACACCCTATTAATATTTAAAGGGTTAGACCATCAACATTTTATTTCGACTTTGTCTCCATGAAAGTCGAAAAATTGTTCAACTTTTACTAAAGAGACAACGTGTCGAAACAAATTTTAATAATCAGCTTTCCTATAAATTAAGACTCGAGTAGGTACTAGGTACTGCAATTTTGTATGAAACAGCAGATTTTTTTTTCGATTTTGGTTCCATAGTGAACGTTGTCCAGGAGTGCGATTTTTGAATCTCATACGTTGAACTCAGCAGTTGAAAATGTATGGAGATATGCATCTTTCTACTGCTGATTTGACTTACAAAAATCGCACTCCTGGAGTATGATTTTTTATGTCGAATCAGCAGAAGAAAGATACACGTCTCCATAGTAATATTGACATTTTCAACTGCTGAGTTCAAAGACTGAGTTTCAAAAATCGCACTCCAGTTTGATGGTCTAAAGTCGAAACCACCTCTTTTAATATTACTAGGTTGTTTTGTTACATACACCCTTCATAAATATCTTGGGCAATGTCACACAGATTAACTAGTCCCAAATGAAATAGGTACCTTTTTTTATTTTGATTACTAGACAACGATATACCTACATATCTAGATACAAACATCCATGACTTGGTATTCGTATATTCAGTATTAATATACTCAAGACTATAATTATTACCTTAGCTAGTTAAAGACATAGTTTAGTACATATATTGCATATTCAGAATATCTACATGTCACTTATCAGTGCCCACACTCTGTCGAGTGTAACATACTTATTAGTGAGCCCGTCGCTAGTTTTAATGGACAGTTTACTGGTGAACTAAGAGAAAACCAACACAATTATTTTGTAAGTGTAAATAATATAGATTTAAGCAAAGTTGATATTCACAAACATTTAATTTTTTTAACCACCTGTTTTAATGAGAAATATAAAAATAGGTAAAAAAATAAGAGATACGTATTTTTTCGATTTTATTTATGACCGATATTTCTATTTTTAATTTACTTTTGAATATTCTGAAAAACGTTGGATGAATATTGGCCTTGGCCTCAATAAAATTAAAAATTAAAACTGTCAATTACAATAGAAAAGCCAAGCAGGCAAAGGAATAAGATCTCATTCAACCAATATTTTATTTTTCAGTATTTTTCAAATAACTCGAGAAATAATGGATGCAAAAATCTGATAATTTTTATATAAGCATTGAATCACAATCTCCAAATGGTTTCTAATTTTGGTACCTTTTATTAAAATGAAATGTTGTCAATTCCCCACCACCAAATACCTAACACCCCGAAACACCGAAGAATGTTCAAACTGTTAACGCAACTTTTGACAGCATTTTCACACCACATAGAATTTATTTACCGAAGGAGTTTTGTAAAACAAACATAAGGCAGGTTAGAGCGGAGTTCGGCGGCGGAATTTGGAACCGTAATAAAGTTTGAAAGGGCTGTAAAAGAGCTATAACTGTAACTCGGGAGAGCCCTGATTTTAGTGGCGAGCGAGGGACCGCGCCTTTCACCTTACCTATTAATTGATCTGTAATGCCACTGACGTTATAGGTTTTGGGTATTTCTTTGGCGTAAGAAAATAATAGCTTTTATACCGGGGGTGGCCAAACTTCATACATTGCGCGATCTTCATTAAAATTTTAGATATATCTGGCAGTCTACCTTCAAACGCAACAGGTTTAGAAATGAATGTATATGAATAGCTTGATTCTGATTTTTTTTCCGTCTTTAATTTAGTTATTAATCTCTTTGCGAGACTACCATACAAGTTAAGGAACCGCGGGCGACCGGGTAGACCGCGGTCGACGTCTTGGCCACCACTGTAAGCCTAGCATGCCACCCCCGAGAAAACGACAAAAATCGAGACGTGCCTCCATCTTTATAATTTTACGTTTTATATATTTACCTAAATTGGTTTTTACTGCACTATTTTTTTGTCAATTCTGTAACGTTTTCTTTCATAAATAAAATAAATATATATAAATATATTGACGTATGCCAAAAAGAGCGCGCATGACGGTTTTCTCGTTTAAACGCTTTGTTGTGGGTGGCATGCTAGCCGTGCTGGCAAGGGGAAAGGGGTTCGTATAAAAATAAGAACCCCTTTTCCCTTGCCGAAGTGGTTATGGCGAAGAATAGATCACCCCATATTTTCTTTAAGTATGTAACGCATTTAAGTTTACACCCTGAATAACGCGAAGTATGTAGGCTTAAGTATTTTTTTATGAATATTTTATAGACTAGCTTTTTCCAGCGATATCTATGTTGCAGTTTATTATAAATTACTTGCTATTTTGTTTGATTATAGTGTGCTATAATTTATAAGATACCTACCTACTAGCAGACCCGACAGACATTGTCCTGATATATTTTTTGCGCAATTTTCTTAACTTTTCTTTCAGTAAGAACCGTCTACACTCTACAGTCTACAAAGTATTAAAAAACTTTTAAAAAAATTTAATGAAATCGGTAAAGTCGTTTCATTGTGACGTGACTAGGGGAAACAGGTTTTCATTATTATATTAGGTATATAGATTATACAAATTTTCTTGCCACAGCAAGAACCAACCAACCAACCCACAGGTTGGATCATGTGAAAACGAATCACTGCCATCTATAAATATTTGGTAAAACTTCGGGCACGGGAGCGAGTGAGCAACAAGCGGGATAGACGGGATTTCTCAGGAACTTCTACCGCTACTCGTCACTAGATGGCAGCACATTCAATACTCCAGAAACATTTGGGTATGAGTGCTATTTTGAAAACCAAACACCTGGTAAATGCGATCAAATTAGTTTCACAATGTACTGTGTCATGTATCATCATCATCATCAGCCTACCATCGTCCACTGCTGAACTTAAGCCTCTCCCGAGGCGCGCTACAAAACCCTGACCTGGACCTTCGTCATCCAGTCCCTCCCCGCTACCTTTTTTAGTTCGTCTGTCCAGCGGGCCGCAGGGAGTCCCACACTACGCCTGCCAGCAATGCAATTCTCTAAGTTGTCTAAGTTCTAACTTGTATGATGTTGAAACATCGGCAAGCCTTCAATTCGAGTCAATTCGGTATTCGCTAAGGTTATGTCATTGTGTCAAACTTATATATAAAAACTACGACGATCTGAAGGATACAAAAAGGATGTTACATTTGTGAGCTCATCTATGTTTTCGACAGCAATGTTAAGTTTAGAGAATTGCACTTCATTTGGTGGTCTCCACTCTAGAACTCTGACACCCCATCAGTTGTAAGTTCTTCGGCAGATATGACCAGCCCATTGTCACTTTAGCCTTTCCTTTTTTTTCTGAGCTATGTCAACCACTTTAGTTCTCTGACGTATCACTACATTCTTAGCTCACTGAGCGACTTTGAATTGATGAAGTAGTTCTATCGTCAGGGTCCACGTTTCCGCACCATATCATCACTGGCAGGACACACTGATTGAACACCTTCGTTTTGAGGCATTGTGGTAGGGCCTAGGAAAATATATGACGGAGTTTCCCGAATGCAGCCCATCCTCGTTGGATACGCCCAGCGGCCTCCTTGTCTTAGTTATAGTCTGTCCAGTGTCCAAGGTAGAAATAGTCTTGCACAACTTCTAGCGCCGCTTACCGACGTATACCGCCTCTGGCTCGACATGAGAATTAAGCATGACTTTCGTCTTGTCTAAGTTCGTGCCCAGTACTATTTATGTACGTAATTTTCTTTTTATGTTTTTTGGCAATAAACTGATTTGATTGGACAATTTTATTTTTTATTTTTTTTTATTTTATTGAATAAAGAGATTTACCTAACACAACAAGGACAAAAACCCGTCCCACGAAAACCTGTATGGGTTTATCTGGGGAAGGGGCGTTCACATTCGCAGACCAAATAGGTATTTATACTTTTACATAGGTATGTTTTACATAGGTATGTTTACATTTAGTTATGAATTTTAGGTAAGTTAAAAAAATTTAATCACTACTCAAGCTATTTCAGTTACAGTTGATTCTAGTAATGATTGTATTGGCAATCCGATAAGTGTTGTTTATGTTTACTAAGCGCCATGTACTAAAGTTAAATTGGATAAACGCCAAAACGTACGCCACGCAAAATAAGATTGACACCATGTCAATCAATTCCACCGAATGTTTGAAATCCGCTAGTTAACAGTAATTGTATTGTAGTGTCGTATTTTATGTCATTTATTTCAGACTTTTTTTTTGCATATCGACGGCGAAGTGTCATGACCTTCTAATAACCACGAAAATAGGATTTTAGAGGAAGTGAAAAAAACGTTTTCATAATCGTATTGAGAAATTTTTAAATGTGTATTTATTTGCACCAAATTTCGTACTTATAGAAGAAACATTAAATGAAATACGACGAGTGTAGTGCAATGCCACATTGTATTTTATACGTAAATAATCAATAATCGCAAAAACTGCTGGAGTGCTGGACCTATCTATCTATCTATCTATAACGTCACGCCTCTTTCCCAGTGGGGTAGGCAGAGACCAGGGCGTGCCACTTACTACGATCCTTACATACCTCTTTTGCCTCATGCACATCCATCTTAGACTACTTATATAAGGACCGGCCTTGCGGTAGCATTTCCCCTCTGCCAAGGTATTAGATCAATTAATCTTGCGCATTTACATTCAATTTTATAACTTATCACTAAACTAGACAGCCTATTATTGCGAAACAATAATTTCGAACTTAGAACGTTTGGGGTTTACACGAGACTACTTTTCATGATTTTGAACATTCAAAATTAGAATCTAAAGTCATACGGAATAAAATCCAAAGTTGCGGATAACATGTTACCTCGCCCCCCGCAAAAAGTGGCAGACTGTTTGTTAGTAGAATGACACGTGGTTACGCGTCCCTATATAAGTAGTCTAAGACATCCACACATCTCTTCATACATGCCCGTCGGTTTCGAGTACTCCGCACCTCCCCTTTTTGTAGGACGCAACTGATTTGATCAGCATACGTGTTCACGCTGACTATAACACCCAAACCCATAAATGTACCTGCCTACCTACAACTACATATCAAGCCTGGATGTCTACGGGGAGGTGCAGAGAGTGCGGGACACTGCGGGACGGGGGACCGGTCAGCCGGCCGGGTCAACGGCCCGCCGCAGAGAGACACTACTACCAGCCTACAGTGCGCACGCGTCGCGACCTTATAAAATTCAAGTGAAAACGCGGCCTATTTCAATAAACCGTTTATCATAAAGTCTAACTTTCATTTAATGTACCAATCCTGTACAATACGTCCTACGAGGGCGCCCTCTGCTGGACCTATTTTGATTTATATTTATATTTGACTAGCGGCCCGTCCCGGCTTCGCACGGGTGGACGTCTAATCTTTTCTAGCAATAAATATAGCCTATGTTACTCATGGTGAATGCAGCTTTCTAATGGTGAAAGAATTTTTTAAATCGGCCCAGTACTTTTTGAGCCTATTCATTACAAACATACAAACATACAAAAATAGGTACAAATCTTTCCTCTTTATAATATTAGTGTAGATTTATTAGACTTAAAACTGTTATATATTTTATGGAGTGGGTGCCGAAGAAGTCGTGGGCTAAATCTAGTAGCATATAAATAGATTATTCTGCACACCAGAAACCCCAAAATGATTGACTACTTTTTTATTTATCTTTGATGCTTCAGCCGGTCTAGCGTGCCATCTACGACAAAGCGAGTAAACGAGAAGACAATCTAGCCCACTCTACTAGGTGAAGCCCAGGGTGTCGCCGTTGACGGACACGTCAAGGAGGACATCTTCATCATCATCATCACTTACATATTTCGCGAATATGCGTACTTATAAACACAAATGCGTTACTGGATTTATCGAGCTATCTCGAGGGTGACGCCATATACATACATGAGCATGCGCTAGGAGTAGGCCTAGCACCTGGTAGTGCACCGTCACTCGCGTTTGGCAGCTGCGATAAGTACAAGTACCGACGGCTCTGCGTATCGCATGCTATACAGGCTGTCGCGCGTTGACATAAGGCGCATTTTAGTTCATCGTTCCTGAAGCGCTAAGTTAGAAATTGGAAAACGCGCACGAAATCGGAAGAGTGCGGTAACTATAACGAAATCTGGCTACTGGTGTGAAAATAAAGATTATGTTATATCTGGTATATCTGTGCCCGATTTGATTTTAAGGCCCGATTCGACCAACCGCGAGTAAATTTTATTCGTAGATTAAGTCGCCGGTTACTGTAGAGTAAACTGATTTTGCGTTTTACCAACCCTAATCTATGAATAAGTTGAGAGTAAATTTTACATGGCCAATTTTGACGGTGTAAAGCTTATACCGAGACTAATGAAATGTCAATGTTACATAATTAAAAAAATAATAAAAAGAAACTCAACAAATTAAAACTGTATAAACTAAACTCACATTGCAATACGAGTAAGTACGGATACAACGATCTCTTTCTTTGGGTGGATTATACATTCGTTCTTTTCGTATAAGTTCAGTGTGGTAGAAGACAGATGAAGTTATTTCGGAGTAAACGATAATGAGTAAAATTTTTCCTTGTTCCTAAAGGAACAGGAAACCAGGGTTAAACTCTTCTATAAATAAAAGTTTGGTCGAATTCGGCCTTAGTGTTATAATGGCCTCGATTCGGAGTGTACCACGACTAAACTAAACTAAATGTATTCCTGTCACTTTCTAAAATAAGATTAAGAAAAGAGACAGAAAACCAACAGCTGACTTTAGTGCTGTCAAAGTGACGTTAAATGCGCAAAATAAGATGCCATCATAATGTACGCCATCTTATTTAAGTCGTTTTTGGGCGTTTAACCTCACTTTGACAGCACTAAAGTCAGCTGTTGGTTTTCTGTCTCTTTTCTTAATCTTATTTGAGAAAGTGACAGGAATACATTTAGTTTAGTTTAGTCGTGATACACTCCGAATCGAGGCCAATGGTACACAACTTTACGACCAAGTCAATTTGTATTATCTGTTGATCCCGTAGCAGGCGCAATGACGCGACACGATAACCGCTTCTTAATTTCCACTTCATTTGTTGGGTGATTAGCGGAATCAAAACATTTTAAATTTTGTTGAGTTAAGTATAGAGTTTCTGGCCGCATTTTTACAACGTAACACAGTCAGCAAAAAATTCCACAAATTAGCTATCTAGGTATGCGCTATTTTTGTTTAATTTACATTTTTAATTTTGTTTTTGAATTTTTTAAGCTTATTTATTACTTATTGCTTGCTTTTTACTTTAACACTATTCGAAGGAAAAGATTAACTTCAAACAGCCTTGCACTTTTTTACGCGATGCCTCTAAAAATAAAAACGAAAACTATATTTTGGGTTGAATATAAAACTTACGAAGATAAGCATGATGAGGAACGCTGCGATGTAGGAACTCCTTGCGGTCAGCATCGAGACGAAACGGTAGTGCTCGCCCGTTATTACATTTCTGAAACAAATAATACATCCATTGTTTAAATGTCATTGGGAATTTTTGATTTACTGTTAGACGTGTATTTAAAGGACAAGGGGCATGTTTGGCAATTGCTCCAAAGACAAGAGGTCTGGAATAAATAAATAAATAAATAAATAACGCTCACAGGCACATACATTGTAATGATCCCAAGTTAAGCACTATAGGCTTTTTAATATGGTAACCATACAACAACGGCACGAACATATAACATCCATTTCCGAACCGGGATTCGAACCCAGGACCCTGGTTTTGGCAGTCCGGCGTGGTAACCATTACACCAACCGGGTCGTCAATAAGATGATAGTCTTTATTACCAGTAGAAAAGAAATGTACAGGGTGTAAGGGACAGCCCTGAAACGGTGAACTCAGACCAACAAACTGAACAACATTCACTATGGAGCCTACTTCAGGAAACGCAAAAAAAAATCTGCTGTCCCATACAAAATTAACGTACCTACCCGACTCAATTGTACACCGTTTCAGTTTACGGAGGGCTGTCCCTTACACCCTGTTTATTTATGTGAACAGCGCTTTGCATAAAATTGATGACTGAATCAATAATTGTGTAAGAGTATTTTAAAAAATCTACTTTTCATAAAAATTTACCAAATCTATTTCGATATATTAATATTATAGACTATAGAGTAATTGACATATTATAGAGTACGAATATAAACGAATCATAGGCTTTAACGATATGCAGCTAAGCTACACACCTCTAAAGTTAAATTGTGGTGTAATTATTATCTTACATGGTTGCGCTTGTGCTAGGTTTTTGTATTGATTGTACTGAATGCTAGTATGTGTCGGTCCGTATTCTCTGCCTATCCCCACGGGACAGTGGTGTGAGCTTTTGTGTGTATGTATGTATTGCAATGTTGTTACCCAATACAATAAATTAACACTTTACTTCACCTTCATCTTATTTTAATAATATTATGTAAAACCACTAAACGAGAAATCTAAAAATGACTATAAAAATCAAATTAAAGATTGAAAAATTCAGTCTCGGGCGGGACTTGAACCTGCACCCTTCCAAACCGGGGAAGTGCGTTATCCAATTTCGCTACCCCGCCCGAGACTGAATTTTTCAATCTTTAATTTGATTCGAAATAGCACAACATGGCTGTAACATGTTTAAAATCAATAATAATTGACTATAAAAAAATTTAATAATCGTGTTTTTGAGTAAGTACCAAAATTCCTTTAGATGACCTGTAAGTCCACATTTTCCCACACACAATAATTAAAACAAAAAAAACACAAAGTACTCACCTCAAATACCCTTTATTATCCTCTTGTTCAGCTAAGCTCTTGATAGAAGCCATGAGCAGGTCGTCGTATCCAAGGAATTCGTCGAGGACAAGTCTCGAGAACGGGTCGCCGAAGCACGCATCTTTCTGAGGGTCTAACGTTACTATCTTGACGGGAATCTTGAGACGAAGGCGCGCGTTCGGCGAGAGGCGAAGGAACCCATACTCCAGCGAATATTCGAGGATGTAGTCTTCATCTAGAATATAATTCACAGTTACAATACAATATTAATTAATATACCTACTTATAGGGTATTCTAGGTCCGCAAATTTCACTTACCAAGACTCAAAACAGTGTAAATCCGAGTTCACTTAAAACATCATTTAAAGGCTGAAGCGAGACAGAAATTTCACAGCACTGAAACTTTGTTGTATCCAAAATTCTGTCAGTTCCAAACATTTTACTCAAATCGGAGTTGGAGTGGGAGAGTAAAGAGTATGCTCGAAATTTCACGGCGAGATGAGAGTAAATTGTAACAAGTTTTACCGATTCATATAACAAAATCAATAAGCAGGTGCAAGTGAAGCAAGCTCGAAATTTCCCAGCCGTATACGACGCGCGTGATTGCGGCTAGAATAACGTCAATGTTGTATGGGAATTTGCCCCACTTGCCCATGTTGGAAGGACTATATAAATGGTTGGGCATTGGAATTTTAAGGTAGGGCATTGCCCCACGATGCCCCCCCCCCCCCCCCCCCCCCCTAGCTACGGCCCTGGGCTTTCCTTTTCTGTGTGTATTGTTCTACGGAAATCTTTAGATTACCAGCTATCGCAACTAGGTACCCCGTTCTTTGATACCAGAAGATTTTAATGTTTCAGCATTGTGTGCTTCATTTTGGAGAAAAGTTGAATTTAATGAAGAAGAATCGACTGGCAAGAAAAAAGTACTATTAATAAAAAGATCTTATCCTGTTTGAAATATCCTTTTCATCATCATCATTTAATCACATAATGGCCTCGATTCGGAGTGTACCACGACTAAACTAAACTAAATGTATTCCTGTCACTTTCTAAAATAAGATTAAGAAAAGAGACAGAAAACCAACAGCTGACTTTAGTGCTGTCAAAGTGACGTTAAATGCGCAAAATAAGTTGCCATCATAATGTACGCCATCTTATTTAAGTCGTTTTTGGGCGTTTAACGTCACTTTGACAGGACTAAAGTCAGCTGTTGGTTTTCAGTCTCTTTTCTTAATCTTATTTTAGAAAGTGACAGGAATACATTTAGTTTAGTTTAGTCGTGGTACACTCCGAATCGAGGCCAATAAACATTAAAACATACCTTTTGATGAGGAATTTGAAGCTGCCTCACCGATAGATTCCTGAAATGTTCAGAACAGATATTAAATTTTTGATTTATTATTAAGAATAGAATAGAATCATTTATTGTTATAATTTTTTCTTAATTTAAGTATTGTTCGATACCAATTTTTTTGTTCTGTAATCAGAATTATCTAAACAATACCAAAGTACTATCGTAATAACTACTAATAATACGGTACTATACTTCGAAATTTCTTAATCATGTTCATTTATACTTTTTGCATGTTATTTTAATCAAATCTTAGATTATTACTATGTTTACTTACTTTTTATTATTGGCTTAGTCAGTATAATGATTATGCAAGTTTGGTCATTTAGTATTAATAATAATTATTTGTGACTGACATCACTGATTATTGTAATTGCAAAGGATAATGATAAAGCTTAATACAGATATTAATCATTCACTTACATCTAAGAGTTTATCTTCTCTGTCCATACTATCTTCGACGAGGCCCATAATACCTTCCCAGAGTGACGTAGTTAGTTCCATTTCATCTCCAGATACTAATGACACATTGAGATCCATTTCAATATCCAATTCTTTTGAATATTCCTTCCCATCTTCGTAAGGTTCGAGGGCTTGTCCCGGAGGTTCTTCCTCTATTTCATCATGAACTCTGGTAATGTTTCCGTAGTCTGTACCATCACGAATATAGTCATCTTCTTCTATATCGTCGTTGGTTGACGACTCTATGTTTATAAATCTGTATCACAAAAAAATCATTCAGTATTATGTTAATTTTTATGGCAATAGACTGTTTTGTTCTCAGGTCATAAAATGAAACCTGTCTGTGTGAAAATGAAAAACTATTAAACTATCTGAGTTTGAATCCGCATGGACATGCCATCGATGATTGAGTTTTTTTAACTAATTTTCATTGAACTAATTTTAATTGACATGTGAACTCATTCTTGGACCAGGAGTGCGATTTTTGAATCTCATTCACTGAGTTCAGCAGTTGAAAATGTCAAAATTACTGAGGAGATACGCATCTTTCTACTGCTGATTTAACTTTCAAAAATCATGCTCCAGGAGTGCGATTTTTGAAAGTCAAATCAGCAGTAGAAAGATGCGTATCTCCATACATTTTCAACTGCTGAGTTCAACGTATGACATTCAAAAATCACACTCCTGACACTTTGAAAAAAGTCTATTAGAGTTTTGCCTCTAACTTTCTTTAAATTTTAAATACCTAGTTTTAGCCTAGCGTGTCATTGCTCTCCGAGTTTTAGTCATAAATTTAAATAACACGATTGACACCATGCCTAAGTTTGGTGACATAGGAAGAAACTAGTCTTTATGTTAATGTATTTTTTGTGTTTGAGGAATATTTGTGTATAATATACCTAATGTACAATTATAAAAACATCATGAGTAATCAATAATCATGAACAATAAAATAATACTGATAATATTCAAGAAAACATTTATGCCTTCCTAAAAGTTGGCGTATAGTTGAATCGAACAGAGAAGGAAGGCCTTTGACACTCTGGGCCAGAACTGGCTACAAAATAAAGGTCAACAATTTAGAAACTAATTGATTGGACATAGAGCTTTTTCAGGAAGAACATACTGTAAGTGCTAATTTGCATATTTTAAAAGATTTTAGTTTCATTATTTAAAAGCATAGTGTTACAATTAACCTTCAGATTGCCATGCACACAAAGCGCCCGCTGCTTGTTTCACGCCACCATACATGACATTCAAAGGTTAAAATACAGACAAATTTGGTGTATAATAATCAAAAGTATGTTTATTACCGTTTTGAGATAGTAGTAGTACTCTAGTTCTGATATCCCGACATTGTACTTTTTGGCATTGTCAGCTATGGCCAACTTTGGCATTCAAAAGGTTACCAGACCATATAAAAATGTATAAATTGAATACAAAATTCTTAATAAAACCGGACCATATAAAAATGTATAAATTGAATACCAAATTCTTAATAAAACCGGTCAAGTGCGAGTCGGGCTACTCGCGCACCGAGGGTTCCGCACCACACCACCACAGAACACAACATTATTAACTTAGAAAAAAAAACTTTTTTTGTCCGGGACCTTTAGCGCAAGACCGACTCACACTTGGCCAGTTTTTAGTATTTGTTGTTATTCTGTAGAGTTTTCTCTATAATCACACTAAGTTTGACGCTTGTATGTATTACCGTTTTTACGATAGAGCGTGAAGAAAAAAACATTGATAAAAACTAGTTTCTTGTTGAGAACCCCCCTTAATTTTTATCTTTTTGACATTTTTATTATTTGTTACCAAATCCGCCGTAATAACGCATAATCTGAGCAAATTTCAAGTATCTAGCTATTACGGTTCAAAAGTTACAGCCCTAAATAGGTAGGACAGACGGATGGACGGACGGACGGACGGACGGACAACGTAGGCTTAGTAATAGGGTCCCGTTTTTACCCTTTGGGTACGGAACCCTAAAAAACATAATATACAAATTGGTTCATACTACATTTTGCCTGAAAAGACTAAATATAATCAACATCATGATACCAAACCCTCTGTCAAGCAGACAACTAGGGTTGTCCTTTGCCCTAGATCGATAAAATTTTTTATAAACCTATGAGGCTCACATTGTCATTATTACAGGTGACAAAAGCCTTGAATAAAATTAGAAAAAATAATAATAATACCAAGGATTCTTTGCTATTTTAAAATATGGAAAAAAGAACATACCCTTCAGTAGTAAGTAGACTTATCATAGAATTGAGGTCATCCTTTTCCCTCTTCAGTTTACGTTCCTTAGCATAGCTCTGTTCAATCGTGTAATCCTGCGATGGGTTCTTTAATATCTCCACCCGCAGTATCCCGTCCCTCGGCCACGAGTCTTTCACATGGTTCAAGCATGTCGTAGGCGTTCTAGAAAACGCTATATGAATGTATGCAAGTACAAAGAACGCAACAAGTGCTTTCAATAGCACTAGGAACTCGAAAAACCTCCGCACTGGTCTTGGAAATGTACGAGCATACGCTACGGCAAATTTGAAGAAGAGTGCATGAAACAGCCTCTCTCTCACATTGAACAGAGGGTTCTGGTTATTGTTCCTGTTTCGGTTCATCGTTGGAAATGGTCCGGGGAAAAAGTTGTTCTCAGGGTTGCCTCCAGGCGGTTGATTGTTCATGACTTGAGGCCCTGCCTCATTACTCATTTCCTTATTATAGAACTAAATGCTTGCACTAATGTCTCCTTATATTAGACCATTCACATTTCATTTCGCATAAGATCTGAAAGAGAAAGTAACACCATAATAGTTGAACATGATTAACCTCTGAAATGTCAAAGTTAGAGGGCAAGTCCAATAGTTGCCTAGTACCTAATTATCACAATAGAATCAATGTTGAAATCTATTCAATGTTCAATGCCTCTAACACTGATATTATTGGAATATCTTAAAAGAAAGTAGGGGGAAATGCTTGATGTAATCACTAAGAATAAATACTAATGACAACTAGCTTGTGAGATGTGAATAGATATATAAAATATAACATCAACAACGTGAGGTCAGTAGAATAATGAGCAAGTTAATTTTGATAAGCCAATTAGCAAAAAGTAATCAACATACATTTGTTGAATCCGACGTAATGAAATAAACACCACAACGCGGATATGACTGAATACGGCGAAAACTGGACAGGTATTTTTTTACATTTGTTTTGATGTCGCTATTGGGAATAAATCGCGTCGCTGATCACTTTTTCACGATTAAAATGTGGATAAATAAGACTGAAAACTGACAACAAATTCTTGACATGTCATTTCAGTAATGTCACTGGACTTTTGTCTATGAAACGAACAGAACAGATTATAAAATAAAAGCATGAGCACAGAAGTGCGATTTTTGAAAATCATACGAGCGACTTGGCAGTAGAAAGATGCATAATCTCCATAGGAATTTTGACATTTTCTACTGAAAAGTCGCTCGTATGATTTTCAAAAATCGCACTTCAGATGAGCACATAAAGTTTTTAATGTTATTATACCTTTATGGATGAGCAATGAGCATGATGTCGTTGTGGTACCTAGTATTGCCCTTTCAAAAAAAATTAAAAGCGACATCTGTTATAATTATAAGATAGGTCGTTGGTGTTGTCAAAAGAAGCGTTTTTAAAGTTTGGTATGAAAAATTCTATAGATGGCGTTAGTAGTACCTTTTTAATTACTTTTTGTTTAACAGTCTCTTCTCAAAAAGAAAAACCGGCCAAGTGCGAGTCGGACTACCCACGCACCGAGGGTTCCGTACTACCACACAGTATTATAAAAACTTCCCAAAAAAAAATCTGTTTTTTCCTGCGGGGCTAGTACGCCAACCCGCTATAGCAATACGTATATAACGTACAAGGGCTGCTATTTATGTATCCGGAATTGGCCAGTTACAGAACAATATTTAAAAAAACCGGTCAACTGCGAATCGGGCTACTCGCGTACCGAGGGTTCCGTACCACACCACCACAGAACACAACATTATTAACTTAGAAAAAAACTTTTTTTGTCCGGGACTTTTAGCAGCGTCGGTCTGGCCCCAGGGAACACCGGGACTTTTCCCGGTGGGCCGGTACCCCCGTGGGCCGGTCCGGCCAAGCTCTTCCTCCCTATTCATTTTCATCCCACAGATAATGGCACAGCTCAGCCCACTCCAGAATCTTTCTGACCCACCCTAGGATTAAAAAGAGTAACATTAAAAAAAAAATTAAGAAATCTACAATAAAAAAATCGACAACTAAGTAATTTTTTTCACTTTCTTAAAAAGTCCGGGAAATTCAGAAAAATGTGCTTATTGCAAAATTGCGAGCTCGCTAAGCTCGTTCAGTTTTGTTTTGCTGCTCTCTAATCATAAGTTTGGTTGAAGGGGCCACCAAACCTGGAGAACCCTTTTGATCAAATTCAAAACAAGGCCAAAATATGTTCAGTAAGTAACTGAGTCGGAGGCCCCCTGCGTAATCAAAATATTTTTCGAATTTTGAGCTCGCTCGCTCAATCTTTTTGTTTCAAGAATATGTCTACCTACTCGATTTCGGCATGAACTGAAAGCTCCTGGTTTTAAATCCAGCATATTATAGGATCCTTCTTCATACGCTGCGTGGTTTAAGGAGATGATCAGACCATCAAACTGAGTAAGTAACTGTTTCCATGGGACCAATATCGAAATCTGATGATCAAAATGGTCTAATTATCACAGGATCATCCCCCTAAAAAACACAATGTAGCAAATTCTCGAGCTCGCTTCGCTCGCTCCTTGTTCTTGGTGGTATTGCAGCGTCCTAGTCCCAACTCACATTGCAGTAAAATCTCGAGCTTGCTTCGCTCGCTCCTAATTCCCAACCTAGTCATATTGGCATTGCAGTAAATCTACGAGGTTGCTTCGCTCGCTCCTGGATTGCGTGGCCTTCGGCCTTATTGGAGTATAATCTCAATATCACTTAGCTCGCTCTAGGATTTACATAGACCTTTTATTGCAGATTTGGAATGGCCAAAATATCATAGTAATGTATCGAGCTCGCTTCACTCGCTCCTGGTTTTTAGTCGCTTATGGAACCATGTTTCTTCTGTCACACGCGTTTTTTATTGTAACGCCCTAGTCGTATTGTAGTAAAATCTCTCGGATATTTTAGATCTCGCTCGATCTCGATTTAGCTCGCTTCGCTCGCTCCGGCTCTCCTGGCTCCTAAATTGTTTTGCAATCTGACCTTGATCTATACCTAGCCTCTATACGCCCTGGGAAAAAATAATTGCTACGCCCATCCATGCCCTTTCTTTTGACTTTGCCACAGTCGGGGAAAAAGTCAGTGGGCCGCTTGTTTGAATTTTCCCGGTAGTTTTTTGAGTCCCAGACCGACGCTGACTTTTAGCGCAAGACCGACTCACACTTGGCCGGTTTTTAGTATTTGTTGTTATTCTGTAGAGTTTGCTCTATAATCACACTAAGTTTGACGCTTTTATGTATTACCGTTTTTACGATAGAGCGTGAAGAAAAAACGTTGATAAAATCTAGTTTCTTGTTGAGAACCTCCCTTAATTTATAACTTTTTGACATTTTTATTATATGTTAACAAATCCGCCGTAATAACGCATAATCTGAGAAAATGTCAACTATCTAGCTATTACGATTCAAAAGTTACAGCCCTAAATAGGTAGGACAGACGGACGGACGGACAGACGGACAGACGGACAGCGGACAGACGGACGGACGGACGGACGGACGGACGGACAACTAGGCTTAGAGCCTGTCCAGATGAGGCGTTTTACGCGCGTAACCACTCGCGCGTAGGCAAACGCGCGTACTATCGGTTTAAAATAACAATGTGCATGACCTCGCCTGCAAATGTGACGTCACTCAATCACACGAACTTCACTCGAGTCATTCAAATGATTATTTCCTTTACATAGAGTCTATATTCCTTTACAACTTTTTTTTTATTTTTTTTTTATTAACTATGGGTTTGCTCTTGACCTCAATCCAGTCCTCAGGACGAATATGGGGTCGTAGATGTAGCGAGCTTACCCAGAAGATGCCTATTCACTCGTACTTTAAAGGAATCCGGGTTGTAAGTACTCGGAAATACTGACGCAGGTAAGGCATTCCACTCCTTGGCTGTGCGCATTATAAAAGATTCAGAAAGGCGCTTGGTGCGGATATGTGGGATGTCAACCAAGAAGGGGTGATATCCCGCGGTGCGTCTGGAAGTCCGATAGTAGAAAGGGGAAGGTGGGATGAGCTCATGTAGCTCTTGGGCACACTCACCGAAGTACAATCTGTAGAAGACCGACAAGCAGGCGGCGGTGGGCTAGGCTATGAAGCTTGGCCTCCACCAGCTTACTATCGCAATCTACAACCGAGTGAAGTTATCGAACGGCCCTTCAAGGTCATGCACATTGTTATTTTAAACTGATAGTAGCCGAGATACTAGGGGCTCATACATTGCGTCCACATGCAGTCGCGCGTTTTGGTGCTCGCGCGTAAATCGCGTGCAACGCGCAGGTACCTCGAGTCGCGCGAGTGACCCGCGTTCTACGCGCGAGTCGAGATACTAGGGACGCCATAGTTGCGTCCAGTACCCGCGCGTATTGGAGCGAGTGGACGTATTTAGAATATTAAAAAAATGGAGCGTGACAACTTCCGAGGGCGGTAATATGTTTGTTTATAAAGGCATTTATATACACGTATTTATCTAATTTTGTTATGCCAAGGATTTGAAACTCATTAATTATGAGTGAATCTGCTTTTTGTATTTCGGGACGTTGCACTGGGTCTTACTGTCTCAATGTTCAAATTATTTAGTGATGTATTGTACAGATTGTGGTCATACTTATAATAGTCTCTTAATATGACGTAGTTATGAAGAACATAGCAAGGTTGCTCTGGATAAGCAATAGTTGAAAATTCTTAATGTCTGAATCCGTCCCAGAAAACTCACGCGTAAAGCGCGCCTGAAACGCGTCATCTGGACGCAATACAAAATGCAAACGCGCGAGTGGTTACGCGCGTAAAACGCCTCATCTGGACAGGCTCATAGTTGCGTCCAGTACACGCGCGTATTGGAGCGAGTGGACGTATTTAGAATATTTAAAAAATGGAGCATGATAACTTCCGAGGGCCGGAAATAAATGTTTGTTTATAAAGGCATTTATATATTTATAGAATTTTTTTGTGCCAAGGATTTGAAACTCATTAACAAAATAATGATTAAATCTGTGTCTTGTGTTTCGGGACGTTGCACTGGGTCTTACCGTCTCAGTGTTCAAAATATTTAGTGATATTGTACAGAGTGTGGTCATACTTATACCCGTCTCTTAATATGACGTAGTTATGAAGAACATAGCAAGGTTTAATTATATTTTCCGCAAAATCTATAAGATCTACATTGAGTGATCTGTGAAATATTCTCCATGTGTTCACCAAAATGCCGAAACAATATTCGACGTAGAGTCGTGCTCTGGATAAGCAATAGTAGAAAATGTCTGAATTCGTCCCAGAAAACTCACGCGTAAAGCGCGCCTGAAACGCGTCATCTGGACGCAATACAAAATGCAAACGCGCGAGTGGTTACGCGCGTAAAACGCCTCATAGAGCCTGTCCAGATGAGGTGTTTCACGCGCGTAACCACTCGCGCGTAGGCAAACGCGCGTAGCCGAGATAATAGGGGCTCATACATTGCGTCCACATGCAGTCGCGCGTTTTGGTGCTCGCGCGTAAATCGCGTGCAACGCGCAGGAACCTCGAGTCGCGCGAGTGACCCGCGTTCTACGCGCGAGTCGAGATACTAGGGACGCCATAGTTGCGTCCAGTACACGCGCGTATTGGAGCGAGTGGACGTATCTAGAATATTTAAAAAATGGAGCGTGATAACTTCAGAGGGCCGGCAATAAATGTTTGTTTATAAAGGCATTTATATATTTATATAATTTTGTTGTGCCAAGGATTTGAAACTCATTAACAAAATAATGATTAAATCTGTGTCTTGTATTTCGGGACGTTGCACTGGGTCTTACCGTCTCAGTGTTCAAAATATTTAGTGATATTGTACAGAGTGTGGTCATACTTATAACCGTCTCTTAATATGACGTAGTTATGAAGAACATAGCAAGGTTTAATTATATTTTCCGCAAAATCTATAAGATCTACATTGACTGGTCTGTGAAATATTCTCCATGTGTTCACCAAAATGCCGAAACAATATTCGACGTAGAGTCGTGCTCTGGATAAGCAATAGTAGAAAATTCTTAATGTCTGAATCCGTCCCAGAAAACTCACGCGTAAAGCGCGCCTGAAACGCGTCATCTGGACGCAATATAAAATGCAAACGCGCGAGTGGTTACGCGCGTGAAACGCCTCATCTGGACAGGCTCTTAGTAATAGGGTGCCGGGTGCACAGCTGATGGAGATCTTCCTCCGAGCTCAGCTCGTCATCGAGCTCCTCCTGGTCCTCCGCCTGCCCGAAGTGAAGCCGAGACCGCTCCGCCCCGCCACCTCGCAATTCTCCCGCCGGCTCCCGGCGTCCCGACGCTACCGGCGCCGGCGCTTCTCTCACCGGACATACTCTCCGCAGGTGACCGACGCGTTTGCACCTGCTGCACACGAAGTCACGATATCTACAGTCCCTGTACTCGTGCTCCGATGACCCGCACCCTCCGCAGGTATAGGAATGAGGGCCGCGCGGCCCGCGGGTCACGCCACCGCCTCGTGATGTGCGGCCGCCGCGCGCTCCCCTCGCGCCTCTCCCCGCCGCTGCCAGTACGTGCACACTTTCTCCGCCTGCACTTGCTGATGCCGACCCCTGGACCGCCCCCGGTACCTCCACCGCCGCCGAGTCCCTTTCCGCTGCCTCTAACGAGCTCGCAATCTTTACTGCATTGGGAAAAGTTAGTGTGTCGTCCTCTGCGAATAGTCGTTGGCGGATAACGTCGCTTCTCACTCCACAAGCGAATTGATCCCTGAGGTTGTCGTTCAGTTCTGTTCCAAATTTACAAAAACGTGCCAATCTCTTGAGTTCCGCCACGTAACCGGCTACACTCTCGCCCGCATCCTGTCTTCTTTGTCTAAATTTATAGCGTTCCGCTAAAGAAGATGGCGTCGGCTGCAAATGATTGCGCAATAATTCCTTCGCCGCGCTGTATTCCAACTCCGCTGGCTTAGTTGGGCTAGATAAGTTGACCAGCAGCTCGTACGCTTCCTCGCCCATTACAGCGATCATAATTGGCATCTTTAACTCGTCCTCGATTTTGTTCACCTTAAAATACATCTCCAGCCTGTCCACGTATGTTAACCACGTGCCGCTTTTTACGTCGAACTCCGAAACTCTGCCTATCGACATTGTCTATGATTTTAAAGTTCACAAATGTTTCCCGAGATTGCTATATTGTCCGAAAATTCACAATTCACACGCGTTTTTTACTATCCTCGTTAGCCACTGTAAGGTTTAGGGCTAGAAATGACACACAAACAACCGTTCAACAGGAGCTTTTATTCCGGACTGCCACGGCTTCGTCCTTTGCCGGTACCCTCACTTTAGTACAGAATTATAAACGTCAAATACATCACACCTTTGGGTACGGAACCCTAAAAAGTAATGATAAAAAATGCAACTCAATGATAAATTTAATAATGCAACTCTTTGGCTGAAGAATACAATTTGCTTCATGCGCGGTAGTGTATATTTTCTTTGCTTCAGGTAGCTGTCATTTGTTTACCCTTTGTGGCGTCATTTTGAAAATTGCGTGTCTTTACCATGGATTTAACTCACTGAGCAAGTAATCACTACGTTTTAGATTTAACTCGTGAAAATGTTCGTGCTTGATTTATTACGATTTTCGGCGAGGGCTAACTCAAAAACAGTGCATCGATCAACTCACTTAGACTTTTGAGGACGAAGCACCATCGAAAACTATTGTGTATCACTGGTTTAGTGAGTTTAATCATGGGCGGTCTGTGCTCACGGACGAATTTAAAGAAGGTTGCCCTAAATCGGTTGTGTGTAGTACCTCAAAATATTGATGCTGTGCGGGAACTAATAATGCAAGATGTTCATGTTACATATCGCGAGATAGAGGCGTCTCTGGGCATAAGTATGACGAGTATATAAAAATATTTTAAATATTACACGAACATTTAGCTGGAAAAAAAATTTTTCATATTGGATTCCGCACAACTTGAGAATTGACCAAGAACGGGCTCGTGTGGATTGGTGTAAAAAAATGTTACAAAAGTACAATCACAATCAGAATCAGGGTGCTTCAAAAGCTGTCTATAATATCTACACAGGTGATGAATCTTGGATATATACATTACGATCCTGAAACTAAACAACAGTCCACAGTTTGGATGTTTTGAGCTGTGAAGAGGCTGTTTATGCGTTCAAAATGCACGTTTTGGAGATAACTCTTTCCGATTGGAAAAAGTGTTACGAAAATTGGTTCCAACGTATGCAAAAGTGCATCGATCATCTTGGCGAATAGTTTTAAAAGCAATAAAACTATAATAAATGATATATGATTGTTTCACTTTGTTATTCCGGATACATAAATAGCAGCCCTCGTATAATATCACCATCCAGCCCCCGAACAGTGGTTCATAATCATAATATAAGTACTAAGTACCTACTTAATTAATTCAGGCACATACTTACCTGAAACTGGTCTAGGTAATATGATTTATGAAATCTGTGGATCTATAGGTACAGTAGTAATACAAGATAAATACCTATATAAAATAATCGATCATATCGGAAACAAGCCAAAAAAAATTATAATTTTTTTGTATTACATTTTCAGGACCTTTTTAAAAACTTCTCCAAATTTCACGGAATCCTTTATGCAAAGGGTGCAAAGTCGGATAGCAGCGAAAAGGGCGCGAAAACAATTAGCTAATAGCAGCAAGGTATTGAAGGTGACACAATCCTGATTGGTCAATATAATTTCCAGCACTATTAAAATTTTTCAACAAAAGCAGGCATTGAGGGAACTTATATAAATCTAGTACTTACTACTGTACTTATCACCCTAGTCCTAGTACGTAGTTAGGTACCTAAAGTACAATTTCTATCCAAAATAAAATGCGAATAACGATCTATCAGTCAGAATCAGAAGCCATAATTTTACGGATCATTTTGAAACACAAAGCGAGGAAACACTACGGCGCGAGCGCAGCGTGATATGAAAGGATCCCATCTTGCACATCCACAGGAACAAAAGCCATGGAAATCCAACAAAGAACCACTACAGAGAGTCTGATTGACATCTAAATTGTACGAGACTGCACTAAAAGGATTTTTTGTCATAAACGTCAAAGGACGAACGACTGATAGATGCGGAAAAAAACTTAACAAATTGATTGTAAAGACGGTCGAAGGGCCCTTTCTACGTGTTGAATAAAGCGAGATTAAGTCCGTCGTCTCGTAGTTTAACATAATGATTTGTAAAGATTTAATCGCCATGAGTTATTTTAGGTGTTATTAAGTAGATTTCGATTTATACTCACTACTATATTCTCCGAAGGGGTAGTCAGTGATAAAGAACTACGAGTAGGTACCTACTTAAGTATATAAGAACCAAATCGGTAGAACATAGGCAGGAAAGGAACAGACAGAAGGACGGGCGGCTTGCAGGATAGACGTGCAGCAGGACATATATATGAATCAGAAAATCTTACATACATACATATGCTCACGCCTATGTCCCACTACTGGGGTAGGCAGAGACAACAGATCGCCACATGCTACGATTCTGACACACATCTCTCGCCTCCTCAACATCCATAAGTCACTTCATACAAGCTCGTCGGTTCCGGGTACATTTTATTTGGCCCTTCTTCAGTACGCATTCTATTTAGTCAGCGTACGTGCGCCTAGGGCGACCCCTTTCAACCATTCCATTCACACTTGCCTTGTAATCTTGTCGCCTTTATTTGAAATTAAGTATATATACCAATAACATACTTACTTAAAATCATTGAAATACATTATGTACCTACTTATCTACGTTTTGGGCCTGGCAACTTCACAATCATCAAGAGCCCGCGAGCGCTTGCTAATTTTGACACATAAACTCACGACCATAATCCCTTTCGGGGTGGACGACAGAAATATTGGTACAACTTCCAACTTAACTGCCTGGTTACTTTATTTGCTTTGTTTATTACCTAAGTTTAGTTTTGTGTTTTAACCATAAATAAACTTAATTACTGTATTATTATGTTTGTGGTTTTAATTTAAGCCTTATAAAATTAAAACACACTCAGTAATTTTATTCCACACCATAGGAAAAACAACCGTGCCTACTTATAATATTCTCTAACAAGTTTAATTCTCAGCGAGTTTTTTTGTTCAATAGGAACATGATGGAATCCACATTAATCGTAGAGTCGGAGCCGAAGCGGAGTTAGATAAAGCGTCCAAGATAAAGAGCTAAAATAGCCCAGTCATTTTACGGAGTTTATTTTTCAAGTTAGGAGAGGTGGGAAGTAATAATTAATTGGGCTTTTAAAAAAAAATCTAATAGAAATTAAAATTGGGAGTCCCAGAAGGCTTTTAAATTAATAATATTAATACAATGAATCCAATTGAATAAGATTTTACAATATAACTTATTTTTGAGCAATAAAATAGGCATTGAAATTTAAAAAATCAGGTTTTTACTCGAAAATACGAACGTATTTTTCAATCCCTTCTAAGTAGACAATAGTAGATTATGTACCAAGGGGATAAAGCAGTGTCTTTCATCACGGGCGCGATATTGAATCCCGAGCGTAACGAGGGATTCTAGGGTTAACCCCCGAGCGTAGCGAGGGAGTTTAGAGTTAACTCCCGAGCGAAGCGAGGGAGTTAAGACTAGAATCCTGAGTGAAGCGAGGGGTTCAAGCTCGCCCAAGATGAAAACACGTTTATCCCCGAGGACCATACTCTACTTTTCACACCCTCCGCGAGAAAATAAAAAGCAATACTGTTAGAAACCCAGGGGAGCGTGTAAATTCTGTATGGTTAGAAACCAATTCTTTTATTAGAGTTTATAACAAAGTATTAGTGTTCAATAGTATAGTATTTAGAAAAACTATTTTATTAAATTAAAAGTGAAAGTAGATATTTGAAACATAAGACCAGGAGTGCGATTTTTGAATCTCATTTGCTGAGTTCAGCAGTTGTAAATGTCAAAGTAACTATGGAGATATGCATCTCCATACATTTTCAACTGCTGAACTCATCGAATGAGATTCAAAAATCGCACTCCTGGAGTGCGATGAAAATGAAAATGAAACTTTCTTTGAACTCAGCAGTTGAAAATGTCAATATTACTACGGAGACGTGCATCTTTCTACTGCTGATTTGACATTAAAAAGTCATACTCCAGGAGTGCGATTTTTGAAAGTCAAATCAACAGTAGAAAGATGCGTATTTCCATAGTAATTTTGACATTTTCAACTGCTGAACTCAGCGAATGAGATTCAAAAATCGCACTCCAGTTGTGGAAAGACAATGTAATATTTTTTTATTACTTTGTTCGTAGCAATAGGAAGGCAATAATAGGTATAGAGCAAGTACAGAGATATGCAGTATTCGCGCCATAAAGATGATACCTTTATGATTCGCGACGAATTCGCGCCTTTTTTTCTTTTTTTGTGTTCAATACTCGTGGTGGCCAGTTCAAATTTCGAATTAAGTTCTTTTTGGTGCCTGTCTCCATAATTAGTTTTCATCACAGGTTTTCATACGAATTTTAAGTAAGGATCGTAGTAACTATTAAATAATCTGTGGATGCGGTTCCATATTCAAATCTCATTATTGACCAGCGGGTTATAATGAAATTCAGTACAATATTATTGCCCGGCTAGTCCCAGGGCTATAATGACTTGCTTTAGGTTCGAGTTACATGACATATAATGTTCCATTTTCGAGCGGGTGGTGTGAAAAAATATTTACACTATGTTTGAAGTTTGTATAATGATAATGCCTTAAATATGAGTAAAAAAAAAAAATTTCCATCAGATTTTTTATAACGAGATAATACCATTTTAAATTTGGAACTGTTGCTGACGATATTTTTTTAATTTTCGTACATTTCTAAGCTCAAATTGGCTCTTAAATACTATACCGAAAAAGAATACCAATTACTAATTAGTCCCGGCTCCAACCGTAATGTGACTGGGCTAAAAGTTAAATTACGGGTCGCTCACGTTATAAATATTCAAAAAGCCGTTTGGGCCCGGTTGGAAAAAATTGACGTCTCAATTATCGACTGGGTCCGGGAGGGACAGGGGCGAGGGGATAGGAAACCACTCTTAATTTATATTATTGTCACGTTTTTTTATTTCCTGTTGGCATCTCGTTTTGGTTAAGATTGTGATGGGCGTGATTTTAAGAAAAAGAAAATATTTTTACTTCGGTCGGTGTTAAATTTTAGGTTTAATCACACTTCGTTAAAAATTCAGGAATGTTAACGTTTATTTCGTCTCTAACTTTGTTTTATAAGTGGCGGTTAGGGCCTGACAGTAGGACCTTTTTTTCTGTATTTCATCTAATGTAGATAATGACTAGAGAAACAACATACAATACATACAACATTTATGTTAGCACTTTATATCATACGACTATACATATAAGTACCTAGATAGATATGTCACAACATACACATCGAAGACAAGTTATTTATTTAGCCAAGCTTAAATATAGCAAGAGGATCCAACAATAAAGTTCCAGTAAAAAGTAAACATTTCTCTTTTTGTAGGTAGGTATTTATTATACAAATTATTAATTGGTTAATTTATTATGATTTTATACTTATAATATAATCGTATTATTGAAAAGTCCTTCACGAAATCAAAGTAGAGAAGTGAGAAACTACCTAAACATAATAAATCAGTTTTAAAAACGACCAAGTCATTCTAAGCCTGTCGACACACAGTTCTCGATAACTCGGGGTTCCAAGAATGGTCTGCTACAAATCAACTCATAGCTAGTTGGAACTGTCTTTTTTTTTAAATAAGTTAAGTGGCATAGTTACATACAGAGTGTTTAAAATAATACTATAATCTCAAACACATGTACACTATAAATATGGGTTCTGGAGTGCGATTTTTGAATTTCATTCGCTGATCTCAGCAGTTGAAAATGTTAATATTACTACGGAGATATGCATCTTTCTACTGCTGATTTGACTTTCAAAAATCGCACTCTTTGAGTTTGAATTTTTTATGTCAAATCAGCAGTAGAAAGATGCAGGTCTCCATAGAAATATTGACATTTTCCACTGCTGAGTTCAGAAGTTGTAACTGTCAAAATTACTATATGGAGATATGCAACTTTCTACTGCTGATTTGACTTTAAAAAATAGCACTCCTGTAGTATGATTTTTGAAAGTCAAATCATTAGTAGAAAGATGCATATCTCCACAGTAATTTTGACATTTAGAACTGCTGAACTCAGCGAATGAGATTCAAAAATCGCACTCCTGAACATCATTATGTAAACAAACCCAAATGAAACTTAGAAAGCTAACCTATCTTCTTAATCTTAGGCACTAAGGTCATGGCTGTGATAGTCATTAACCTTACAAAACCTAAAGTACGATTATCTTTTAAACCGTTGTTCCCCGTATGGATGCAGAGGTCAGAAAATGGTCATTATCGTTCAGTTTGTACACAGAAGACCGGAGTAGGGACAGGACAGTAACAGAACATATTGTAAACAATATTTATAATACATTATTTATAAGAGGTAAAATATACATAATTTTTTTTAAATAATATAAATGGTGAAGGCGGCGGGAATCCGTTGGATGAGGGCAGCGCAGGATCCGTTATGGCGATCCTTGGGAGAGGCCTATGTCCAGCAGTGGACGTCCATCGGCTGAGATGATGATGATGAAATAATATAAAATAGTGTTTTTACAACTATCTATCACGAGAAACAAAACAGATGGGTTTAATAAAACAACCGCCTGTAAATAATAATGTAAAGTAACAAAATATACAGGGTGCCAGTAATAGGCGGACATGTCGATGTGACACGACAATATCTAACATTTTACTACCTTCCTCAGAATAGAGATTTTATCGTCTTTATGAATATTTTATTAGTTCCCAAATCGAATGAGCCGTAAATTATTGTGGCAAGTTTTAATGCCAAGAAAAAAATATACCTAGCATAACTCACGCTTAACTATTGAAAGGAAGAAGCGATCTTATACCGTCTCTATAGCATCTCTATACAGGGTGGCCGGGGAGTTGACGTTCAAACGTAAAATTTGGGTCCGGTCATAAGGTCCGGTATGTCGTGGGGTATCCGAATCACCCCCATGTATGTTCCGCGATTTTTTATAGTTTTCGAGTTATGATGATTTTTCCGATTTTTTGAGGAAACTCGACATGACTGGCTTAAACAATTTCTAAAAAAAAAAAGTGTAAGACTTTTTGGAGATTCTTTTTTTGCAACTTAATCTTCATGAATTGTGCCTTTATTCATAACATCATCAGCATCGTAACTGTGATAAAAGTTATGAAAATATTGGTCTAAAGTTAAAAATTTGCGATCTGTGAATTATGACTAAATTTTCAACTTTAAATTAAAACTCTAAACAGGTGACCTTATGATTTTTTAGCCAATCCCAAAAATGCGGCCAACTCTCAGCTTTCATAGTCATAAATAAAAAATAGTACTTAAGAGGGCTAATTTGGCTAGAATTGATCTTCAAAGACAACAAGGCGGAAAACTCTTAAATTTTTTTTTTTTATTTTTTGCCATAGTTACCACGCCTAAGGCTAAATAATGATTAAAGAATGCTGGAAACTGAAACGGCGACGGGTTATGCCGAACTCTAACCGGCTAAAACCCCACCGTGTTCCACCTCATCGCATATTGCCGTAGAGCCTGAGGGCCCGTGAGGAATCTTCCACACTCTACGGCGCAGCGACCAACCTTACCAGGTCTCATCTCTGTTGGCCTTGACAAGCCTACAGGCCTTTAGGTGGTGCATGGGAACACGCACACAACCACTAACCTAACCTAACCTAGGAGGAGGGAGTCGACAGCCGGGTGCCACCACTGCGACGGCTGTCTCGACGAGACGCCCCGTGCGTCTTTGGCGGATCGGGAGTTCAGAATTCGACTCCCTCTCCCTCTCCGCCGTCTCCTTCTGGAGCATTACTGCCTCACAGAAGGAGAGAACCGCGCGCCAAGACGCCTCACTGTCGACCTTAGCGCGAACCATGGCCGGCAGCGAGAGGTCTGAAACTACCTGGGAGAGCTCACTGCGCTCTCTCGCCCACGCAGGTCACTCCTGCAGCACGTGCTGCACCGTCTCGTCGAGACAGCCGTCGCAGTGGTGGCACCCGGCTGTCGACTCCCTCCTCCTAGGTTAGGTTAGGTTAGGTTAGTGGTTGTGTACGTGTTCCCATGCACCACCTAAAGGCCTGTAGGCTTGTCAAGGCCAACAGAGATGAGACCTGGTAAGGTTGGTCGCTGCGCCGTAGAGTGTGGAAGATTCCTCACGGGCCCTCAGGCTCTACGGCAATATGCGATGAGGTGGAACACGGTGGGGTTTTAGCCGGTAAGAGTTCGGCATAACCCGTCGCCGTTTCGGTTTCCAGCATTCTTTAATCATTATTTAGCCTTAGGCGTGGTAATTATGGCAAAAAAAAAAAAAAAAATTTTAAGAGTTTTCCGCCTTGTTGTCTTTGAAGATCAATTCTAGCCAAATTAGCCCTCTTAAGTACTATTTTTTATTTATGACTATGAAAGCTGAGAGTTGGCCGCATTTTTGGGATTGGCAAAAAAATCATAAGGTCCCCTGTTTAGAGTTTTAATTTAAAGTTGAAAATTTTGTCATAATTCACAGATCGCAAATTTTTAACTTTAGACCAATATTTTCATAACTTTTATCAAAGTTACGATGCTGATGGTGTTATGAATAAAGGCACAATTCATGAAGATTAAGTTGCAAAAAAAGAATCTCCAGAAAGACTTACACTTTTTTTTTTAGAAATTGTTTAAGCCAGTCATGTCGAGTTTCCTCAAAAAATCGGAAAAATCATCATAACTCGAAAACTATAAAAAATCGCGGAACATACATGGGGGTGATTCGGATACCCCACGACATACCGGACCTTATGACCGGACCCAAATTTTACGTTTGAACGTCAACTCCCCGGCCACCCTGTATATCTCGCTTTGATTATATCAGTTTGGTGTTCATTGATCTCTTCTCATAACAACTTTATTAATTTAGCTTTTGCCAGCAAATTGGTTAGCGTCAAAATTTTCAATTTCTAGTTCTAGGTAGCTGTAGGTACCAATATTTTTTTCTAACTACCATCCTGCTCTCAAACGGTGAAGAAAACATATCGTGAGGAAACTTTACATTCACTGAAGAAGAAATTCTGATGCTTATATGAGGTCTACCAATCCGCATAGGGTACGCGTGGTAGACTGACGCCCATGCACCCTCCCTGAGGGCCCTGCAATGGGACGTATACAGGATAAAATTGAAATCCTTGGCATCCTTTTAAACTAAGAGTCTCCCATAGCTGAACAACTTTTACTATGGGAGCAAACCGATCAAATACAAATACTAAATTAATTTATTTTGTGGCATAAATTATTTGATGGTGCATGCATCGAGTTGGCATTGCAGTTTAGTATGGAACAGCTGTGTTATATACGATCGGTTTGCTCCCATAGTTAAAGTTGGTCAGTTTTATAGGAAGAATCAAAGTTTTGCTTAATTGTAGAGTAAGCTTTGTTTGTTCGTTTACTGTTTCATTCTTTTAAATAATCTTTGTTAACGGTAGACACTTAGTTTCAAAGGATGCTAATAATTTCAATTTCACCCTGAATAGGTTAACTATTTTCAAAATTGTATACGAGCCTAAGTACCAACATGTTTTCAAAATAATAATAACGAAACTTCTCACAGTTATTTAAGACAGTGACTGGATAGAGCTGTTTCATACTCGTAGCCTGTCAAGCTGCTTTATACATTCATAATCTCACCAGTCACTCATTCCAGTTCTTAATTAAATCGTTTCATTATATTCGTTCCACAATGGATGTACTCCGCCTACTCATGAACAGAGAGATCAACGCACTACGCACTAGTGAATAGGCTGATTTATTTAGAATTAAGCAACACTTACGAAGAATGTATGATTTCACATAAAGAATTTAATGTTTATGGTTATATTTCTAACTTCTCAGAAAAAAAACTTTTGAGAATAACGCTATAAACTAGAACTATATAGATAAAATATTTAAAAAAAAAATGTAGTTGACGCCATAAATGCAGTACCTACGTATTTAGTACCAACAAACTACAAAGAGTGCGTTTTGACGTCCACTAAAGATTTGCTGATGTCTACCTAATTTCCCAAACAAAATTATGAAGCAGTGAGAAATGAAAATATTTTCAAGAGTTTCTTGGCCTTTTTGTTTACAATTGACTCTTTCAGTATATTATTATGTTAAGAAAATGTTGAAATTTATACAATTCCGAGCTATAGAAACCTATCAATCACCTGTGTAGTTTAGATCATGTTTCTATCTTCAACGGTTTAGGCTGTATCTATGTGTTTGTCAGTCAGTCACGGAACTCTTTTAATATAAGTATAGATAATGTATTAATTCCTCTTTCGAATATGAATTAGGATATTTTATGTGACATTAAAAATAGCATTTCAAATCGGTTCATATTATATATTATGGACTCCTCGCCACCTCACCACCAGAGCCGGATTAAGCCATATAGAGGCCCCTAGGCAATGCCAGCCTCGGGCCCCCTGTGGGATGGATTTGTCTCTGAGGGCCAGATACAGGCTAAACTAGGTGGGCGCAATTAAATAACAACCAAATAACATAATCCACTAAAATGTGGAGTGATCTAAAGCTTTTTATACGCTCCAAAACCTGATGAGAGCGAAGTGAGCAACCTACCTAAAATTTAGGTCACTGCAACATGATTGCAACACACAAAAATCTGCGAGCGAAGCTAGCTCGAAATTTTGCAATAAGTACATTTTTAATACCTGTTTTATTGACTGTCACATACTTTTAAATAATTCCTTTTAATTTTGGAGTGGACCTAAATCTTCTAGTTTTTACTTATTTTTCTCTCGGGCTGCGGGGCTCCTGGGCGTCGCTGGGCCTATAGGCAGCTGCCTACTTTGCCTCTATGCTTAATCCGGCACTGCTCGCCACTGCTATACCTACACTAGGAATATAACAAAACAAAAACAATAAAAAACCTTAGAGCGATCGTGTCCCGCTTCTTCGATACTCTCAAATGATAAGACTTAATGATTAATCACCAGAGAAAATGTTCTCGAGTTATATTCTGTAATTTGTACTTCGTTTTTAAGAGGATCGAGATAACTTTTTTGTTGATAGAATAGTTTTTATTTTATATTTTTTGACATTGTTCTGCAAGTAACAGTGAAATGAAAATGATTCCTTTTATTGATGCAAAATGTATCTACTAAACACTATTAGCCGACCTGTAGGTAGGTACCCGTACCTACACAGGTAGGTTCGAAGCGAATGCGACTAGCTGAATTAAAGTAATTTTTTCAGGTTTGACTTTCAAACATCGAAATTACATATTCTACCTACAGGAGAGCGATTTTTAATCTCATACGCTGAACTCAGTAGGTAGTTAAAAATGTATGGAGATACGCATCTTTCTACTGCTGATTTGACTTTCAAAAATCGCACTCCTGGAGTCAGTTTTTAATGTCATATCAGTAGTAGAAAGATGCACGTCTCCATAGTAATATTGACATTTATTTACAACTGCTGAGTTCAAGATTTTTGAATCTCATTCGCCGAGTTCAGCAGTTGTAAATGTCAAAATAACTTTGGAGATATGCATCTTTCTACTGCTGATTTGACTTTCAAAAATCATACTTCAGGAGTGCGATTTTTGAAAGTTAAATCAGAAATAGAAAGATGCGTATCTCCGTAGCTATTTTGATATTTACAACGGCTGAACTCATCGAATGAGTTTCAAAAATCGCACTCCAGTTCTAGAATAATGGTCCAAGGAGGTTTTAAATAAATTAAGTATGCTAGAAGTGGAACTACTACCTTTCACGAACCAGTAGCACCTATTAGTAACGCTATAGTAGTAATTATACTGTCGCCAGTCTTCATATTTGAATACGCGACTGAGCCGTGCTTTCCCTTCCGAGATCATCCTAAATTTCTTTAAAAAATCATGACCCTATTTGTATTTCCGGCCCATATCTTTCAGTGAATAAGATAATCTGCCCAAACCCAACATTGCTCAGATTATGTCACTGTTTGACTTCACTTTATAAATATTTGCCCACTGTGTAAACTAAACCTACGAGAACACACTTGTATTTTCTCTTATGGAAAGGAATTATAATGTTAAAAGGGTCTTATTGTGAGTTGATAAGGTTCGAAATAAGTTGATGTAAAATTTTAAGGGTGCAATAATTGTTAAATTCACCTGTATCTTTGACAGCTCCCGTTTTGGGTTTCTCTTTGTTTTTCTCAGTAAGTCGCTAATCTGTATTTGTTTTGATATGAGTTGTTAGACTTGTACTTTCTTAGGTAGATACTTTTTAGATGCCAGAATGAAGATATAAAATATTACGTTTATACCACGCCCAACAAAAACTGGCAACTAATTTCAAAATCTTCGGTCTGGGATTTTGTATTTGGAAATTCATTTCTACACAAACTAAGAATTGTAAATTTTTTTCAGCGCCTCGCGCTCTAATTTCTGTATACTCATTTTATAAAATTGCCTAAGTATCTATTTAAACAATGAAATGGCCGAGGCCGAAAGGCGGTCTGAAAAAACTCTGACACCAGGGCTCTGCCCACACGATAAGAAGAAGAACAATGAAATGTCTCCATATAGTCAGTAGTAGAACAACACTGTAGAACTAAGAGAGATTACTATGTTCATTTTATCCAAGTCACAATACTGCGATGCCTTAGCGCAGTGCCTTAGTAGCATCTGTAGACATTTTGATGTAGCGCTCGCGCAGTACACCAACATTTGGCTCTCGTTTGTTAATTTCACCATTTTATATAAACAAACAATCTTTAATAAAAACATTCATAAATAAAACCCTGTATTTAGCTAATAAACTAGCCACTGACTGGACATAACTAGGTCTCTCTATCTATACCTACGCTACGCCAACGCGCTCAGTCCAATGCTTCTTGTATCCAGTCCCTTCCAGACAAGTTCATGTCGCGGCAGCACGGCATTGCGTGCCGTTGCGTCTTTGGTCGTTGCTCACAACGGACAATCCGCGAGTTTCCAACTAGTCAAATTAACAACTCTTTATCAAACGTCAAAACGCGTGCTTTGTATGAAATATTGTACAAAAATTTGCAGAGTGACGTCATTGTTTTTCGTCGTCGTTTTGATACTTTTTATAGTTTATCCAGTTATTAAAAATAGTATTCAAGCAACAGAATTAGTGAAAATGTGAGTTTAGCGTTATTTTGAAATGGTTTATTTACTGAGCAGTTAAAACTAAAATATATTTTATATAGTCAACTCCCCAATTCGCCTAGGTCCGTCTTCAGATCATCGCCATTAATAGGCACTAAAACGGCACCATGCAGACCTTTCATGGCAATTAAATGAACGGTTGCCCGTCTCTTGAAGATGAAACAAACAACAAACTTATTTTCAGATCCATTAAATATACCTATTAGGATATGCAAAGAGATGAATCATTAACGTAGAAGAAAATTCTTGGTCAGTTAATTTTATTTTTTATTATTCAAATTCGATATTGAATTTTAAAAGTTCGAACTAAAAAGTTTTTATTCCAAAGATCTTGGCTACTTTTGCTTAAAAAAATGTAGTGTCACCATTTGATGTACAGATGAGACAAATCGTTTTTATTCTTATTTATTAAAAGGCTATCACCACAATTTTTTTCCAGGAAATTCGGCCAGTTTTATTATTATTTGAGCTATACAGTCTATTTTGGTATGCAAATTATTTATATGCACAACATAGAAACTCTTTGGTTCGTTGAAAATGAAAAAGAAACTATTTTATTTTAAGATCTCCTTCCAAGTATTATAATTTATATACTACAAGCTGAGGAAGCTGGGAAAGGTATTACTGACTGGGGTAGGTTTTTGTCTATAGATATTAAAAATTTTAGGGTTCCTAAGTCAACAAGGAACCCTTATAGTTTCGCCATGTCCGTCTGTCTGTCCGTCTGTCCGCGGCTTAGCTCAGAGACGCTTAGTACTAGAAAGCTGTAATTTGGCATGGGTATACATATTAATCAAGCGGACAAAGTGGTAAAATAGAATCATGAAAAATATTTTTTTAGGGTACCTCCCCTACACGCGAAGTGGGAATGGTATTTTTTTTTCTCGTCTACCCCATGGTGGTGTGGGTTATCGTTGGATAGGTAATTTAAAAATATTATAAATGGTTGTTTTGGATATGTGAAAAAAATTCATGACAATAATAATGAAATATAATTATAACGAAATTAAAAGGAAAACTATCACCGCTTAGTAGGCTTTACAAGGTTACGAGTAGTAGTCGATCAACTTATAAAATGTACTTTTTAGACAAAACAAAAAGCTTCCTTCTAAGTCCATATTATATTGTGACGGGCAACTACGGAACCCTATCCTGCGTGTGGTCCGACACGCACTTGGCCAGTTATTAAAAATTAAATAAATATTTTAATCCAAATCAATTATAATAGCCAGCTAATCTGTCTGTTCTTTGTTAGGCTCTTGAAATATAGCGCTATTCTATGTCTCTCATATTACTTAACATAAAGGAACAAGGCTGCCTGTCCATTGACGCGATCTGGCTGTGCGACCTGTGTAGCTGTGTAAATATTAACCAATCAGAGATCCGACCGAGATCGGCCGAGCTCCTGATTGGTTAATATTTACACAGCTACACAGCTCGCACAGCCAGCTCGCGTCAATGGACAGGCAGCCTAACTCAAACAAGTGAACTAGATGTTACAGGAATTAGAGTGGGTATTATTTTTTGATTACACATAATATCATAATTCGTATACCTACAAATAATGCATAATAAATTACATATTTTCGTATACTACGAATTAGGATAAGCGAAAATTTAAAAAATCTCTCATTATCACGCTTATCGTTTCCATTCCAACCAATGTACATACTTACTACGCTACGCACTAGAAATAACACTGCACGGCACAATGCTGTATTATACTTTGTGGTGATATCGCCACAGTTTCTTAATAAATCGCTATCGCTATCTCTTGCGCCCGCTTGTACTCGTCGTACTCTCATGTGGCACACGACGTTTGTTTGTCGAGTTGGTTCTAGTTTATAGTTTATAATAGTGACATAGTACATACATTACATACACCTACGATTAGTACAAAGCATGAACGAAGCTAGCCCGCAATACTACCATAATATAACCGTACCGTATATCAGGATCCTTCCCAATATGCTGACGGTTTTTTAAGGGGATGGTAAGGCCATTAAATTGAACTTATCTCTATGGAACCAACATCGAAATCGTGAAAACTAAATCAGCTGTCTAATAATCCCCTGAAAAAACCGTTAGCATTTATTAAGAAGGACCCTGTATATGTATATACCGTCGTATAGGTAACCAAGGGTATACCAATAACCAGTACGTAGGTTGAATAATCGTTTACAATTTCATTGCTTTACTTTTATATAAAACCACAAAATATAGCGGAATATCTTCATCGTTTACATGTATAGGAAAATAATGAAAATTAAAAATATTATTTTCCAGTCGTATGTTGAGCACCCCTGCCCGTGATCCTCTCGCATCCAGCTGCGATATCTTCATTTGGCGGCCGGCAGGTGTCACGTGGTTCCACATCTTGCATCCCATTCCTTCCCGCACAATCGACCATTCCCATCTCTTTCTCTTTTGTGCTTCGACTCTGTAGGAAACTTTAACAGGGTATTATTTTTATTTTTTTTAACTTGAAGGCTTTATTTATTTCTTTCGAGTTCGTGCGGTACACAAATAAATATGTTTGTATGGAGCTTGTAACTTTTAAACCTTGTGTAGGTGTAGGTATGTATTACGTACTAAATTTAACGAGTTTTCTTTCTGTTGGTAAGCAAGTTTTGATACAAATGCAGACATTTAGTATCATGTCATTATATTGAATTACCAAATAAGGTTATAAAATTATTGGGAGCACAATACGGGATATTTATCACAACCTTTTTCACTTTCGGGGTAGGTAGGTAGGTAGGTACTAAAAATTCAACATCTTAACTACAGAAGTTGGTAAACTTTAGCATAATATTTAATTTTGTTTGATTGTTGCTCTTATAAAAATTTTCTCCTTTATTAACAATTTTATAAAATCCAACATATAATAATTTATGTGTATGTAGGTAGGTACCAAGTCAAGTCTAATAATACCTACCTATTTAAATGATGCTTTTGGATAATACGTAAATACATGTATTCTTCAATAGTCATCAAACCATGAAATCATCCAACCATAAAATTTTCAGATTGCGGTCAATTAACGAAGTCATTCCAATCGAGATCTCAAGTGTCGCTGTATATGTCGGGAATCGAACCGCGTTACCACAACCGCACGTTAGCACTGTTCATTGACAGCCGCTTTCATGCTAAGTTGAACAATGACGAAATGAGAGATAACGTCTTTGAATAAAGTATCCTCAGAATAAAAAAGAATTAATGGTATTCGATAGATTGACGCATGAAAAAAAGGCAAGTGTAAATGGAATAGTTGAAAGCGCGCGTACTGATGTACGCACGGCGACACATCAAGCTATACAAAACCAACATAAGCTGGCCTCGCGACGTTACACTTTACTCGACCTACGCGCGGCCTACTTATGTTGGTTTTGTATATAGCTTGATGCGTCGCCGTGTGTACCTACAACTTCAAAGTCCGCGAGTTTCCAACTAGTCAAATCAGCCATACTCTTTATCAAACGTTTAATACAAGCTTTGTATGAAAAATTGTACTAAATCATGCATAGTGACGTCATTGTTTTTCTTCGTCGTTTCGGTGCTTTTTATAGTTTATCTATTATTTATTAAAATAGTATTCAAGAATTACTGAAAATGTAAGTATAGCATTATTTTCCAACCTATTTTTTATTGAGAAGATAAAACTAAAATAAATTGGATGCAATCAACTCCCCAATTTTAACTGAAATTGAAATCATCGGAACATCTTTTACTATGGTAACAAACCAGTCATCCCTAAACAAAAATATCCTGTTCCATACTAAACTGCATTACCAACGCTTATCACTCAGGTGTACGCTAAGATATACGAAAAATGTTTATTTTTTAAATTTTAGGGTTCCGTACCCAAAGGGTGAAAACGGGACCCTATTACTAAGCCTACGTTGTCCGTCCGTCCGTCCATCCGTCTGTCCGTCTGTCCGTCCGTCCGTCTGTCCTACCTATTTAGGACTGTAACTTTTGAACCGTAATAGCTAGATAGTTGAAGTTTTCTCAGATTATGCGTTATTACGGCGGATTTGTTAACAAATAATAAAAATGTCAAAAAATTAAAAATTAAGGGGGGTTCTCAACATGAAACTAGTTTTTATCAACGTTTTTTCTTCACGCTCTATCGTAAAAACGGTAATACATACAAGCGTCAAACTTAGTGTGATTATAGAGCAAAGTCTACAAAATAACAACAAATACTAAAAACCGGCCAAGTGTGAGTCGGTCTTGCGCTAAAGGTCCCGGACCAAAAAAGTTTTTTTTTCTAAGTTAATAATGTTGTGTTCTGTGGTGGTGTGGCACGGAACCCTCGGTGCGCGAGTAGCCCGACTCGCACTTGACCGGTTTTATTTTTTTAGCGGTGACCTTTTTGTTCCTATAGATAATAAAAGTTGTTCAGTTTTATGGGTAGTCTTAGTTTATAAGGATGCCAATGATTTCATAATCAATCACCCATTGATATCATTAGCATCCTTTTAAACTAAGAGTCTAACCATCAAACTGAACAACTTTTACTATGGGAGCAAACCGATCGGACCAATAAAAAAATCAGTTGTTGCAATACATTTGAGTCGAGTAGGCGCTGCAGTTTAGTGTGGAACAGCGGATTTTTTTGTTACTCCGATCGGTTTGCTCCCATAGTGAAAGTTGTTCAGTTTGATGGGTAGACTCTTAGTTTAAAAGGATGCTAATGATATCAATTTCACCCTGTATGTTATATTTATTATTATATTATATTTATTATTATCTGTATATTTATTATTATAATATACGTGGTTTTGTCAGTTATGTAACGTGGTGTCATTTTCCAGAGTGTATTCTACGATATTTTTCGTTGTGTACGTATTGTACACAACGAAAAATATCGTAGAATACACTGTGTTATTACACACGAACAAAATAAATACATCAAAGTTTAGTTTATCAGACCACATAGAGCGAGCTTAATATATAATTGCTAAGAATGAAATTATAAATAACCTTTATCAAAAACCATTTCCATATTATACAACGCATAACAATAGGTGTATCAAGCCAAGCAACGTAGCCAAAGGTTTTGTAGCGCCATACAAAAGACATCAACGCGCGATGCAACACAAAAAAAACTGAATAGGCAATAATTTCCCGATATTATATCAATTTAAATTCACGTGCATGCACTATTATATTTATAACATGCAATCTATTGCATTTATGACATCTTGATAAAATTATCGAAATACTTTCCTAATTAATTCATTAATTCATGTATTTCTGTTATAAAGAACTGCCATGCCGATTCTTATTCCTCGATGGATTTATTATTTATATCAGCCATCGATGTCCCGCACTGTTGGGAAAAGGTTTCTCCCTCCGTTCTCTACAATAATCTGTTCTGCACTGCTAGCATGCCACGCACGACAAAGCGTTTAAACGAGTAAAACGTCATGCGCGCTCTTTTTGGCATACGTAAAATAATAAAGATGGAGGCACATCTCGATTTTTGTCGTTTTCTCGGGGGTGGCATGCTAGGCCTAGCAATAGGCTTAATTACTTCTGAAGGAAGCCATCAATTTCATCCTGCAATTGCAATTCCGTTCTTGTTCCATGAATGGAAACAGTTTTTTGAATGCAGCCAGCATCATGGGTACCTTTGGGCGGAATATGGTGCGGGGCGGTTTATTTGATTAGAGACGCATGTGCGGATTTATTTATTGTATTGACGATGCTTGTTGCAGAATGTTCCCGTATTTGTGGGCCGGACGAGCAGCGGCGGACTAAGCCCGCCGGAGGCCCGGGGCGGCAAAACTAAATGAGGCCCCCGGTCTTTCCAGAAATTGATATCTACAATTCTTTCGAGCCGTGGCAAAAACTTAATATCGAAACCCCTTCCTTCCATAGGTAGCAAGTATTTTGTCCCAGGGAGATCCATGTCCTACAACACGGAGCAAGCGAAGCGAGCCTGTCATTCGTACAATGTAAAACCTAGAGCGAGCGAAGCGGGCTCGAGATTTCACTGAATTCTGGAGCGGGCAAAGCTAAGTGAAATTTTACTGCAATATAATGAAATCAGTGGAATAAAATTTAAATCATTGAGCGAGCGTAGCGAGCTCGAGCTTTTTCCGACTTAAAATCTGGAACGAACAAAGTAAGCTCAAGATTTAACTGCACACCAACAGTGCAACTGCAACTGTATACTATGAAAAGACATAGGTACCATCCAAAACCAAGAGCGAGCGAAGCGAGCTCGAGACTTCACTGAATTCTGGAGCAAGCAAAGTGAGCTCAAGATTTTAGTGCAATGTGTCTAGCCAGGAGCGAGCGAAGCGAGCTCGAGATTATGCTTCATTATAACTCGACTTTTTCAGCTCATGCCGAAATCGAGGCGATTGATGTATTAAACAAATAGCTGAAATGAGCTTATAATATAATGCTTATAATATAATGCTTATAATAACTCGATTGTAGAGCTCATCTTGAAATAGAGTAGGTGAGTATATTGGCGTATAAAATTAAAACGGGAGCGAATGATTCTATAATTATGACTGGGTTGTAGCATGAACTCAGTCTCAAAGCATAGAAAGCTATCAAAAAAACCAAACGAGCGAAGCAAGCTCAAATTTTCGAAACACATTCTAATTCCAACCACATTGACCTTTCAAGAAGCGAGCTCATAATTATGCTAACTGCATAACAAGTTGAAAAAGATTGAGCGAGCAAAGCGAGCTCGCAAATTCGCAATATTTTGGACTCTATTTCCTTCTTTGACTTTCAATGACTAACTTACGGGGCCTCCAACTTCAAACTGCAGTCCCAGTACCGGAGGCCAGGGCCTCCGGAGCGAGCGAAGCGAACTCATAATTATGCTAACTGCATAACAACTTGAAAAAGATTTAGCGAGCGAAGCGAGCTCGCTAATTCGCAGTATTTTTGACTCTATTTCTTTTCTTGACTTTCAATGACTAACGTACGGGGCCTCCAACTTCAAACTGCAGTCTCAAAGCCTGTTCTGCTTCTGGCCTCCTGAGGCCCGGGCCTCCAACTCTAAACTGTGTCTTTACTTGCTATATAAACGTCATTATTTTGGTTTTGATTAAAAAAAGGGATTCTCTTCTCGAGATTCGGAGGCCCCCCAGGACTGGGGGCCCGGGGCGGACCGCCCCCCCCCCCCCCCCCCCCCCCCCCCCTTAGTCCGCCAGTGCGGACGAGACGCTACTTCTGGCAGAAAACTTTGATTTTTAGTGTTTTTTGACCCAAGAGAAATACAATAAAATAGGTGAGGAAACATAATTAAAATAAACTGATTGAGTACCTAATATAATACTTATAATTTTTTGCGAGTGGCGTAAGATTTTTTGCCGTCAATTAATCGCCTATGAGGAAGACTTTAAATGCTATTTAATTCTTTTATTTAAATAATATTCATCTTAAGGCAGTCAGCACAAGCGTCGTCAAATACAAAGATATAAAAACAGTCAAAAATCAGCAACAAGCTTCGTCAGAACAAAGAAATACATGCTCAGTCAAATAACCCGCCCCTTGTCGATCCTGGCGCAAAGGAGCCCATAATGCTCGCAGCGTTGCCACGTTGAATAGCTAAGGCTAGCCTCTGCACCAGAAACGACCCGGAACGGGGGTCACAATTACGCTCCCTCAGTCGACGGCCTACCTCCGCAATGAAGATCTTAGCCTCGGCTCCCCAAACCCCCGTGGTCTCAACAGCGACAGGAACAAAAAGATAATCGGTCACCAGGGCCGAGTACGTGTCCCACTTCCTGACGGCAGCCAGCTCCGCGGCTGCTCCAGGCGTCCGCGACGTGCGACTAAGGTAGCTGGCGGCGAAAGTGCTGGCGCACGTTGCATCCCATAAAAGGCACTTTCCTTTCTGCCAGGGCACCAAAGTCAAGCCATCCGGCCTCCTGCCATCGGCACGGCTGAGACCAGGCGGCTCAAGTACGCACGGGACGTTGGCAGATACGAGAGCCCTCCTGACGATATCATTCAGGGCATGGTGGCGAGGAAATCTCCCCGAGCAGCGACGGCAACTCAAAGCGTGGTGCCCATTGGCCTCCACCATGGAACCGCAGATGCATCTATGTGGTTCGCACACCTTGCAGCCCAAGCGGAGACCCACTGCCATACGCAGCGAGTCGGTGTCGAGATGGGTGCCCATATGGGGTGAAGGCACCGCATGCAACCACGCCCCCGATTCAGGTTGCGATACCGCCTTAAGTCTCGCCAAGTCCGGCCTGGAAGCTTCACCCATAAGGCGGCCGAGAGCAAACTTCGCACCGAGGTCATCCCAACATCGCTGCACTCGCGGATCCTCAGGCGCGCCCGCACCCAGGCCCAGAATCATCATCATCATTCATCTTAATATATTTTCTTAACTTACAAACAAATATAAAGTACTACTATCATACACATACACGTGAAATAGTTATTTGTTATGCAAGGCTGCAAAGTTGCTTTTTGGCGCGAGTACTAATTGTATCGAAACCTGAGCAAGCGAAGGATTCTAGGATTGAACCACGAGCGAAGCGAGTGTTTCAAATATAGAATCCTGAGCGTCACGAGGGTTTCAAAGGTACGAGACGCAGAATAACTTTGCCGCCGAGCGCAACACACAACTTTTCACCTCACTACAGCGAGGAAAATTTCAATGCGCCAACCTCATTTTTAGAATAATCGCACTGGCCAGCACAAAAACAGCATGAAAAAAAAAACTGGTTTAGGCTGTTTTTCTTTATTGAATAGAAAGATTCGAATTTTAAAAACTCTTTCCACGCTAGCGGATAAAATGCGCTTTTGCACTCAGATTTCAAATGATAAACAGAATCTTTCCGAGCTTGTGAGGTGAAAAATATATTTCCATTGCGAAGCCGGGTAAAAAAGCATTGATATGCTTATTAAATCGACGTAATCAAGTATTAATCGTCTGTTTAGAACGTAAACATAATAATGACAGTTAATTAACCGAGCCGCGCAAGCAAATGTTGAACACTTTCCAAGAGAAAACATTGTTGCACCGAAACTGGTTTAGTTACATTTTAACTAGATTAAAGTAAGCGTAAAGTTAGCTTGTAGTCTTGTTTAATGTATATTAGGTTTAACCACGAAGGGATTTTAACTTTAAGTAACTACAATTTTATGTTTGCGTATCTAGCTGGAACCTACATTGGAATACCTACATATAATATATACCAATTTTGAATTTTATAACATTCGTATGGAAGGTACTTAGTTACAAAATAATTCCAGACTTTATTGTGCTTTGTAGCTCTTACTGTCCGTAAAAATAAAATGTTCGGTCAGTGGGTCATTTTCGGTCCTTCTGTTTAGTACAAAGTAATCAATTTGTTTCAGAGCATTCGATACTTTGATGCTGATTGTGCAATAAAAAACATGTATTTTGAGATGGATTTTATTCACACTACCTATGTCCATTATCCGTCCAAGAGGTAAATTAAAAATCAAATTTCTTCGAGTTCAATATTCTAAACTCCAATTATTTTATAGTTTCAATATTATATACTTACTCCATTTAAAACACCATCGAAATTATCAAAACAGATATTTGAAACACTCAGGGCCTAGCAGTTTCACCACATTCTATAGATTTATGTTTTGTATAAAAAACATGTCCAACGATCTGTCAGATAAGCTATTAAGGGACTTATTTAGAAGTTTTGAAACAGGCATTACTCTCATTTATCTCCCGTCGGAGGTCATTGACATCTTCGGTCACTGGTACGGAAACCAGGTCAACTATGTGCGATGGGCGGATGAGTGTTCGGTGGAGTACAGGTTGGAGTGCGGCGTGAGGCAGGGCGGGCTGTCGTATCCAAAGCTCTTCAACCTGTACATAGACCAGCTGATCCGTGAGCTCAGCAGCATGCACGCGGGATGCTCTGTTGATGGTACTAACATCAATAACATCAGCTACGCGGACGATATGGTGCTGTTGAGCCCATCGGTCAGTGCACTCAGGAGACTGTTGCAAGTGTGCGAAACTTACGCTGAGACTCATGGGTTGAAGTACAACACCAAAAAGAGTGAGCTCCTAGTGTTCGCCGCGGGTAGCAGCGCTCCACAGGTAGTGCCGCCTGTCAAGCTGTACGGAACTGCGCTGACGAGAGTCGAACGGTTCAAATACCTGGGTCACATCGTTACAGAGGACCTGAAGGATGACCAGGACATAGAGCGGGAACGTAGGGCGTTGGCGGTCAGAAGCAATATGCTCGCCCGTAGGTTTGCTCGTTGCACAGAACAAGTTAAAATAACCCTGTTTAAAGCCTTCTGTCAATCATTCTATACGAGCAGCCTATGGGTAAGATATACGCAGAAGGCCTACAGCACCCTACGTGTCCAATACAACAATGCATTCAGGATGCTTTTGGGGCTGCCGCGCTTCTGCAGTGCATCTGGTATGTTCGCCGAGGCTCGTACTGACGGGTTTCACGCGATAATGCGAAAGAAAGTGGCATCGCTGATGAGCAGAGTTCACGGCAGCACTAACAGCATCCTGAAGGCGGTCGGAGGTAAACACGAGTGTCCTATTGCCCACCACTGGACAACGGTGCTGATGGCGTAGTTTGTGTTCTCATCTCAACTTTGTTAAATATTCTGACTCTGTACCTGCTATCCAATGTAATATAATAATAATTGAACTACACTCCTCTTAATTTTATAATGTACTATTTTTATTTTTTATTTAATAATTATAATGAGATGCGACTATTTCTATAATAAATTTTGACATTGTTTACAGTCTTGACCACAACTTTTTGACATTTTCCATTATTGCAATTATCACAATTTTTATCGTGTAATGTTGAACTTGAAGTCTCATATACTAACCTATTATAGTAAGTAAGCAATACTAACAATGAAATTTAATTTGTGACATTGCTATGGAATTTATGTTCTGAAATAAATTATTTGATTTGATTTGATTTATTCTTAAAACAGTTAGTAACGTCCAAGATATGTCGGATAATAATTAATAATTTCAGATTTTGCTATTCAGAATTAGCCAGAAAGCTAAATAGAAATCGGATATATGGAATGAAGTATAGTTCTTTTACAAGTAGGTATTTATTCCTGCCCTAAATTCGTTTGGTATGCACAGTGCAACATGCAATTCGTGAAGAGTGACTTTCCATATTAATTAATACAACCAAATTTTACTGAAATAATATCTAAATTGTTTGTAACCCTCTTGGTGCAGATAGTGCAGTGGTGCAACAGCGTTGAGTCCAGGGAACAGGTTCCTGGCGACCGACCGCTCGCTCGTTAGCGCGATGAAGTTGTTATACGCGTTGATTCTCACACGTTTCTTGTTGCCACTTTTATTTTAGACAATCCCGTTTTGATAATGCGATCTTGCGGTTTTCTGTATACGCTGCGGCAGTGTTTTATAAGTTTGTAATATTGATTCTTATTTACTTGATAAAGAGATAATTAAATAGGCTATTGGTAGAGAACCTGCCTTTGACGATGGGGGCTGCGGGTTCGAATTTTTCCGAACATCTTTATTTGAGTGAATTTTGCGCAATTCAAAAAATCTAGATTTACCTGCTCTTAAAAATATCTTACCTACGAGTATTGTATATGCTCATCGTTCGTTCATCAGTCATAATACTGCGATTAATTCAGCGTTAAAAAATGTCCTGACTTGATTAACTTTCTTTCAAAAAATGGTTATTTTTCTTGAAATAGCGAATATTAAGCGTGTTTATATTTGTCCAAGTCTCCAATTAAAATTCCCCGGTTCCCTTACCTCTATGGAGCTAAAATATAGCAGAGTGCAAAGTTTTATGCACCACTATTACAGAACATTCTGGGCAACCAAAAAAAATCTTTGATTCTGGGGTAATATTTGAAGCATTCGAAACCAGGAAACCGTTATTCCAAAATCTATCAACGCCAAATTTGATGTTGTCCAATAACTTATTAATTTCGTCCAAACAGTTTTCAGTGATCTTTTTATAGCCCGAGATCCGACCGTAAAATTATGCACCTATTTCATAGGCGAACGAAATGTGATTCTAGTGTACGTTTACACAGGGGTTAAATTAACGCCGCCAAGTTGCCTAGAAATATCTTGCCGCAAGTACCTTTTCCAGTATGATTTTTGGTATAGCTTTTTCCACCTGTCTGTTAGGGAAGTAAATGAGGTGCCATTGGAAGGAGACTGATCTAAAGCACTGAAAAAACTAGGGTTGCCACCTCTCAATCTGCCGCAACTATAGGGTTGCCAGGTTCAAAGAAGTCATTTTTTAACCTGGCAACCCTATAGTTGCAGCAGATTGAGAGGAGGCAACCGTAGTTTAACTAGTACTTTAGATCAGTCTCCTTCCAATGGCACCTCATTTACTTCCCTAACAGACAGGTGGAAAAAGTTATACCAAAAATCATACTGGAAAAGGTACTTGCGGCAAGATATTTCTAGGCAACTTGGCGGCGTTAATTTAACCCCTGTGTAAACATACACTAGAATCACATTTCGTTCGCTTATGAAATAGGTGCATAATTTTATGGTCGGATCTCGGACTATTAGTACCTTTAAAATTTCGAACGTTAACTTACCTTTCGAAAGGTGACATCTAAGTTGAAAAAAAAAACGTTATATACATGTCCGTTTGGAGATTCTGGGCATACCTATGGCTTGCAGATTTTGCGTTAATTTGTTAACACCTCCCCTGCACCTAATCAATGGTGTTACAAACTCCATGATTATAATCTCATCCGGCACACGTGTGCCGCTTGCCGCTACTTGCCACTCGCCAGCGCCGCGCCGGTCGCCAAGCCGCTTGTTCTCCTCGCGTAGGACGGCCACTCCCACACTTCCTTGTACCTTTATCTGTACACGATTGTATTTTAATTACTTACGTGTCATTTCCTTTACTGCTGATTATAAAGGCTACGACATACGGTGTATGAGAGACTGAATCGAAAGATAGGTACTATTTAAGATAGGTACCTAAATGTGCCGCTTTTCCCCATCAAAACAAATATAATCTATGAGGACGTGTAGTGAAGATTATTGAGAAGCAGTTAATGTAGTCTAGCGCGTTATGGGGAAGATCTCTTCAAACTGAAGTCAGATATGGTTTTTAGGTGTCCCTGATTCCAAATAACCAATTTTTGGATTTTTTGTCTGTCTGTTTGTTCGTTTGTGTGTTTGTTTGTTTGATCGAGCGTCACGCAAAAACTACTGAACCGATTTTGATGAAACTTTTTTGTTTGATCTGACTTAAAATCTGGTATATACCTAGGTAATTTATGCGGACGAAGTCGCGGGTAAATGCTCGTCTTTTTTAAAAATCCTGTGTTAAAAGCTATTTAGTACAATGGCTACTAAACATAAACCGTATTTGGTAAGTCCCTAAAATTAAGCCAAGAACTTTAAAGAATCAACCTGTTGTGTAAAGTTGTTTTTAGAATAAATGCAATAAATAGCTTAATCTTAACGAAACTATCTCACTCACAAAAGAAACAAACTTACAAGTCAAGCCAAAAGTTAACTACGTTTTCCTTAAAAAGTTGTAGTCCGACATTCTACGAATTTTTCACAAGCGTATCGGCGATCTCTCGACTGTACTTTTCTCGTACAATCAACGCCCGCGCAGACGTAGCTTGTGGCAAACGGAAACGTAAAAAAGCTAAGAAAAAGTTAAAAGAAAATAATATACATTATGGTTTGGTTCGAGTAGAGAGGCATAGGCCGTCTCTCTCTCACTCACAGGCGCCCGTGCTCTCGACAAGTTAATCAGGCATCGACGGAGTGGTTCTCAAACTGTAATATTTTTTAAGACTAACGACCCGAAATATAATAAAAAGACATCGTTAATTATTTTACATGCATTTGATGAAGAAAAGCGTGAAAGTACCTCGACATGGTTCTGTTTTTGTCACGCAGTATTCAAATCCAATTAAAGTACTTACCTAATTACCTACAAAGATTCTCAAAAAAGGTAGAAGGGTGGCTAGGTACTTTAGTTCGCAATACCTACTAGTCATCATCATCTCAGCCGATGGACGTCCACTGCTGGACATAGGTCTCCCCCAATACCTACTAGTAGGCTCTAGCAATAGAATGCATATAACTAGGACTTATTTTGGCTACACCTTTTGTATAAAATTGATAAATCCTTCGACACACAACACAATCATAGTTAGAATTAAATAATTGATTACTTATGTCATCCATTTCATTCTGAAACCTTCAATAACGCTTAAGATGAGCCTAATGCACGCTTAAAAAGATTAGTAGTTGTAAAATGTCTGGGCTTGAATGAGATAATTGACGTTAAAATATGTAGGGGTAATTGCAAATTGTACATTTCATATAGGTACTAAAGGTAAACTTTGTATCAAATGCATGCAAGACAGCTGGTATTTGAAGCACTTCAAATCAAATTATTATTTATATTGTATAATTGTGAATTGCATAGTTGTATTATTATGTTAGTATTGTATAATTGTAAATTATTAAAAAATATATTTTTGAATGTTTAAAGTTTGAGCATCACTGTCGTATAATGTACCATAATGACTCTATCGGCGGCGGCGAGGCGGCCTCCGAGATCAGCTGCCTTTAAACTCTGAGATTTATTCACATTCGAGGAATACACTACGTTTCCTTTCCTGCCGAACGATGCCGTGCCGTGCACATAAACATAGGTTCCTACGACTCGCCTGGTAGTTACACTGCCTCTAGCTTAATTAAGTATCGTAGAACGGTTGAGTCGTGTTTCATTTAGATTTGGCTTATTGATAGAATAGGAAATAGAACGTGAAATTGGTGCTGAATGTTTACTTACTGAAAGAGAAATAATAGAAGATCACATAGAGAGCATAGAGGTAGAATGTAAAGTAAGTATACAATACTTACATATTGTACATTGTTCACAGAAAAGGGTCAGAAGATGATTTGGAGAAAAACCAAGAACATTGTTTATTGAAAAAAACGTAATTATTTATACAGGGTCCTTCTTAAATGATTACACTTTTTTAAGGGGATGATCAGACCATCGAACTGAACAACTTTCTCTATAGGACCAACATCGAAATCGCCAAAAAATAATCTGCTGTCCCATAAATTTGGCTCGAGTAGGTTTGCAGTTTTGTATGGAGGAGCAGATTTTTTTATCTCGATTTCGTTGTTGGTGCCATAGAGAAAGTTGTTCAATTTGATGGTCTGATCATCCCCCTAAAAAAGTGTCAGCATATTAAGAAGGACCCTGTATTTCTGCTATTAGGTATCAAATTGTTAAAAATCATGATCATCAGGTATTTTTTGATAAACCCTTTAGGTGCAACCTAACCTAACTTAACCGCGCTCTACAAGCTTATTATTTCTCGGCCATAACATAACAAATGTGTCGTTCATTTCACGCTTCATGATTTCACGTGATTGTATTAAATATTACATTCACCAGCCGATATTTCTGATGCGTGTTTCAGTTTATAGGTAGGTAGGTGTGGTGGTATTATAAGCCCATAAAGTTACCAAACCACAAAAGCCTTACTATATAATCTCTAACACGCACCAGAATTTCCCGAGTAGGTACCTAAGTAGATCCATTCAAGGAAAACTAATCAGACTAACCATGTCTTTAGAAGCTATTACAACAGCCGTCAACGTAACAATTGCAGCCAATCTATGTAGCAAATGACAGATCAAAGCTCGCAGTCGAAGATTTTTAATGAAGACTTCATAGGCGCACGCGGGCGGTACCACAAAGGCTCTTTTGCTTTGAAGTCGCCGCCGCCCGCGCCCGCGCCGCCCTGTGACAGTGCGGAGGCGATGATGCCTTTATAAAAACCAATGATTTATTCCAAGACCATTCGGCTTCAATCGTTTTACAAGTCTATCGAGTATTGTGACCATGCCGCGCTTTCAGGTGTGAGCTTTTATACTTAGAAGAAGTTTTACATCGGTTGGTTGTCTTGCCTGCTACACATTAAAAGTGGAAGCGTAGTACCTATTATTGAAGCTGATTAAAGAAAACAATATCATACATACTTCATTATTATCCTATCAACATTATTGCGATATAAAAAATCATGGATGAAATGTGAATGGAGTTGGTTCAAAAGTTCAAAAAAGGGATGCATGGATGCTGAAGGAGGGAAGTGGGATGAAAAATGAGGCATTTTTAGCGTGTTTCAGATCATTGTTACCTATATGGCACGAGGAACAAAACTGATATAGCATCTTATGAGGTAGGTACCAAAATTAGCTCTGTGTTAGGATCCAGTTGTCGGCATTTTAATCCAGCTTTTTTATTATTCCATAATTATGATTATGTGACTGATTAGATGCTGAACTTTAACTTAAAACCCGAACAACTCAACCATTTTTGCGTGGACGCCCATATTTTAGCTCTCCATTTAATGCAGTAAACGCAGACATGAAAAATATCATCCGCAAAGGATCGAGTCCACCCGGAGTGCGATTTTTGAAACTCTCTCGTTAAAATCAGCAGTATAAAATAACCTAACAGTATGAAGTTTGTGTATTCATTCGGTCATGATCTCACGATTGAAAAATAGCAATTCAGGTTCGATTTCAAAACGGTTCTCTTGAAGTCTGTTATCCCAAAATAAAAACAAAACTAAATCCCAAACTTTTCCATACTCGAGGTGTCCACAAACGCAACTCTTGCGCATCTCAGCTAAACTATAAATTATCCCTCATAAGAAGTCAGCTTATGGCAGCGGCTTCGCAATTTATGAGCAAAGCTTTCGTCTAAAAAAAGGTTTTGTTCTGGGAGTCGGGTGTTAAAGCTCACGCTTACTTTTGTTATTAGAGGCAATAAAACGTCGTCCCTATTCTAGGTGCTTAAGGTTTATAATGGCAACGATTGTTATTCTTAGAATAGTATTGTTAAGTTTTAATTTCCTCATGAGGGGTGCCGAGTTCCAGAAGATGGGGACTATATACTACTTTGATGCTGTCCTGAAGAGTTCGTCAACTTTAGCATAAAATTACAATTGATAAAATATTGTAAAACAATATATGGTTTTTAATATTCGCGAATGTCCGCGATGACAGACAGGTTCAGCAACCCGTTGAAGCTGGTTGGCAAAGTTCACCACGATGCCAAGTCAAACTCAATCAAAGAACCAGAATCTACCACGGACTTGTATTATGATAACTAAACAACAATATAGAATATCCAATATACGGATATCAGACATACAAAACTCGGGTACAAGTATACATATCACCATAAGTAGGTACAAATATTTGCCCCTTGCCGGATTTGAACCCGCGGCCGGGTCACTACAAACTGAGCGATCGGAGCGATCGGACCGTCAATGATATGACATCGACTCGATAAAAGAAGATCCTTTGTTTAACAGATTTCGTCCTTTAATAAGTTACAAATGTATACGGGCTGTGTGCGTAATTAGTTACTACGGGCTACGGGCCAATATTTGTCGGAAAAATAAATTCATTTCATTAACCTCTGTAAATATTTTGAAACAAATATTTTTATACGACTTTTTGATACATCTAATGTACATATTTCTAACATAAACATAATTATCATTGTAATGGGCACCAAAAATGTATGATAACTTTTTACGCAACAACATGCAAAATTAGTTCACTTGATATCAAGGAAATTTTAATCAAAGAGACGGCATAACTTCATATTACAGTACTGGTCGAAATTTCACGATTTTTTTTTATTCAAAGCCATTTAAAGAATAAGAATAAAACATTATTTCTTTTTCTCTGTTAAAAGGCTAACAATTTTATTTTTTATGAAAAGGCTGCCAGGATATAAAATGAAGCAGAATGAAAACTTTTTTGATGATAATATGTTACCAAAACCCTTAGGTACCTACTAGATTAGGGGTTTCTATTTCTATTTAAGCTTATACGCATTATTTGGTCTTCTGAGCGCAGCGAAGGCCACAAATAACATATTTGCATGTGGCAATGTTTCATGCCAGTAGGTACCACAACAGTAGTTACCTAATTAAGTAATCAAATCAAATCAAATCAAATAATTTATTTCAGACAAGATGTCCATATAGTGTAAACAAATAAGTGTAATATAGTGTAGTGTAATAAACAATTTGTATTTATTGTATATTTGTATGAGTCGTTTTTAGATATAAGGCCTTTTGAAACCTTCTAATTCTTGCCCCTAAATTATTTTTGTATATTTCTATAAAGCATCAAGTACTTCCCTAATCGTTTACGGGTTTACCTGTTCTAATATTTGTCATTCAAACAAAGCTAAACTATTCTCTGTTTTCGTTAGTTACTCAAAATTCGTGGAAGCGCCGACACGAGACAAACAACAAATCATATCTTAAGGCATTTTAAATCTGAAGGGTTTTGGAGATTAAGGCTTAATCTTCAGAAATACCGACATCTCGAGGTTGGAGGAGGCTGAGTATAAACAGGAAACGATACAATACTAAGGCATTAAACAGCACAAACAAAGTAACGACAGTAGCAGACCTGGTGGACACAACAGGAACTAAACAAAGATTTAGTAAAGATTTCTTGGAACCAATCGCTCTCACAATAATAATTGTAAAACAAGTGAACGCAAACCGTGAAAGCCTAGAGGAGTTATTTTTGATATCAGGAGTGCGATTTTTGAATCTCATTCGCTGAGTTCAGCAGTTGAAAATGTCAAAATTACTATGGAGATACGCATCTTTCTACTGCTGATTTGACTTTCAAAAATCGCACTCCTGAAGTATGATTTTTGAAAGTGTAACACGAGGGTTGAGGAAGGAGCGGGGCGAAGGGGGTATGCCACTCAAAAAGTTTAACTAGCACACATTCTTGAGATCGGGATAGAGAGTTGCACGTAAATTGTGTTGTATTAAATTAAGTATGTTTTAGTCAATATATGAAAGATAAAGAGTGTTAACTGACTTTTAATTGATATAACCTCAGAGCGACTTTATATATCAGAAGAAGGGATAATTGCGGAAATAATGAAACGAACTTCATATTCCGCATCAATCACGTCCACAAAAGCTGCATATTGATCAAGGTTAGTTGAACTGATGTTAATAAAGATTATAATTACGTGAATGTAAGCTCACACTTTTTTTAAATGTTTATAATTTCTTTTGAGCAAAGAAGATTATAGAATTAAAGATTTTGATTATTTTGTCAGTGAGTAAATGGTTTACACTCGAACCTTATTACTCAATGAAGTCTTTTATGTGTTTAATGGCATAACTACTACATAAACTAACATAATTACCTTTTTGGTCTTATGATTAAGAGCATTGGGCTCTTAAAACGGGGTCATGGGTTCGATCCCCTGGTCTAATGGTTAAGAGCATTGGGCTCTTGACACGGAGGTCGTGGGTTCGATTCCCACGGGGGACACCTAGTGATACGTCACTTTGTGCGTTTTTCCTGTTGGTTAGGACATTGCAGGCTGAATCACCGGATTGTCTGAAAGAAAGATGATTCCGTGCTTCGGATGGCATGTTAAGCCATTGGTCCCGGCTACTGAGACCGTAAGACGGTCGGAAAAAAAAAACAGAAACTCGGAACGGAAAAAGAATGCATAATGCAATGATGAACACACACACACACACACCCCTACACACTTAATTATTTTGGTGGATCAATGACTAAAATATTAATCTTTTTGTCTCCGGCATAATGATGGGTTTCTAGGTTTGAACCCCAGTATAGGCGGATTGATAATAATGATGATGGATAATATTTCAAAGTAATGAAAAGAATATCAAATACTATTTTACTAGATGTAAATTTATGTACAGGATCAAATCTATTGGCGCACTTTAAAAAATGTCTGTACTCATTTTTGTTACTAAAACGAAAGTACCAAATTACAATGTTTTCTTGTTGGCTATTAGGTACCTCAATCATTTGACTAATAATATTGGCATCAAAACTTTTATTTTAAACTTAAAGCGGCCTTTGTTGGGTCGTATGGATGTTTACGTTACTACCACCATCACCCAAGCCCCTGCGAGCGAGATAAGGAGTTGGGTACTCAAGTGTTTTAGCGAAATGAATATTGTACGCGGCACGCGTCTTGTCCTAGCAGCCAGACGAAAATAGTACGTGGTGCCTTGTTCGCAAGTTCATCGAAACTTCAAATCGGGTTCAAGTTACGTGCTATACGACGTTAAACCCAAATTGTTAAACCATATTAAAGTAGTTACTGTGACTGAAATAACGTAGGTTCAATATGGATAGTATTCCTAATTATAATGGCATTACTAGGTCTCGACTAGGGTGGAGGCTAGGGGCCAAAGATGTGTTAAGAAAGAAGAATGGCAGATGCGCCATTTCTTATTTATTGGGGTTTCAGTGTTAAGGTGAAAGTCAAAAAAAAAGCTATTTAATTATTGTGATCTATTAGAGTTGGAGAACGGGTCTTTCTACTAATGATGCCTTTTAATCAGGTTTATGAATCTCTTAATCTTTCTCATTGGGTAGTCCACTCAATCTTCAATGCTTCATTGTTTTTGTGACAGAAACCAAAACGAGTGACACTATCGGTTCAACCAAGCCAACGACCGGTTTTCGACGACCCGGTTGGTGTAATGGTTACCACGCCGGACTGCCAAACCGGGGTCCTGGGTTCGAATCCCGGTTCGGTCATGGATTTTTATGTTTGTGCCGTTGTTGTATGGTTTCCATAATAAACAGTCTATAAATAGTGCTTTCTTGGGATCATTACAATGTATGTGCCGGTAAGCGTGATACAAAAAAAAAAAAAAAGACGTTGCGTAACGACAAAAATACTGGGTCCAAATTTCAATACTGTCCTTTAAATAATCGATAGAAAGAAAAAAATATTAAGATTAGCAAACTAGGTATTGATCAATGTGGTCTAACATAATGACTGGCTTGAATTTGGAATCATGATTTTAATTTGATATAAAGACACTGTTATGACAAGTTTCAGATAATGCGATGGAATGGGGCAATGATAGATCGTCCCAGCAAATAAATACCAATGGAACGGGACGGAGACAATGACAAGATATAATAGAAGACGGGGTAAGGTACGAGACCCTAAGGTGAACTAGCGACTGAATGTTCACAGTTAAAGTCGTAGCTACAAACATAGTCAGCCCTGGAGAGATAGAGAAGAAGATCGGGAATTGGAAAAGCTATGATTTATAGTGATCTGCAGCAGAAACGTGATCAACAACGCAGAGGTTTGCAATCCCCGGATAAATATTAATAGATAATTTTCTTATGAAAGCTATCTCAGATATGATTCAACATCAAATTTAGCGGAAATGAATGCATTTAGAGAGATATATAATAATGAACGTGATAGATTTCCTAACTTGAACAATGTTATGCCAGAATTTGATTCGCTATCAAATGAATAAAAAAAATGTTATGGGGTTGAATAAAGTAGACGAATGTTCAGATATATAAATGGAGTGACAGGCAGACCGTTCATTAGGCATTACCTAAGCTCGTCGGTCATGCTAAAATAAGGTATCAAAGGCTACTTTCTATTAAAGCACTCATGGTAGGATAGGAGTGGAAAGAAATATTACTATGATCATTTCCGGCAACCATTGATGTCCTATAATGCTGGCAACAGAAAATTATGCTGAACTACTGACTGATATGCTTAATAAAGGGGTTCGCTTTGGTGAATCGTTAGAGTTATATTACTTTACAAAAATGAATTAACTTAACTAGTGTAAAGTTTCGATATAAAAGCAATTGAGTTGGGGCACAATCCGCCAAATTTGAGAATCCAGAAGATATTTAGATTTAAAAAAAAACAGTGAGACGTTTTAGTATCAACTACATGAATTAAACATTTTAACGGGTTCTTAGCGCGTTTTGAACATAACAACTCTACGAATAAGAATAACTATGGAAGAATAACTCTAAACAAAAGCATCGAACACTGTGTACTTTTTTTGGGGTCACTTTTTGAGCTTGATTTACATTTCTATACATTCTTATTCGTAGATAACAACTACATGAAGCTCCTGTCAATTGATGAGTTTCACGTAAGACACGCTCCACGGTCAAAAGAAACAAAACAGCACTTGATATCATCTGCTAATTAAAATTATAATATGAAAGGTCATATTATATGCTCTAAACCTATCATCAAAATAATTGTTCTAAATACAATCCTATAGAAATAGAACATACTTCTTCTGAGTGTACAAAAAAAAAACTGAAGGAAGAGTATTTTGAAAGTATCTGAAGGAGTAGCCGATAGGTGCAAAGGTAATTTTAATAATTAAAGTATAAACATAAATTATATTCCGGTGTAATCGAAGATAATACAAATAGTCAATATAAATGGAAAGCACATTCATTAATTAGTATTTCGTTATAGCCATAGATTATTAAACAGAGTAGAAAAATTAATATTAAAACTAGAGTGTACCTAATATAGAATAAATGATTGATGTTGATCAGCCTGGTTGATGTAGAAGAGTTCTAATGCCACAATGAATCGGGCACGATTGGTACAAGGAAGTACCGCCCGAAGATTGGTTACCCAACAAGCAAATTGCTCATGAAAATAGCAGCTTATAGAGCTATAAGTCTTATACAAGTCACAGGACAGTCGTGAATAATATATGCCACTTGTAAATGCACTGCTAAATGATAAATTAATGCCAAGAGTAATTAATCTGCTAAAATAAGTTACGAAAGCACATTAGAGATTAAAATATTGTGATATTATTCAAGTACTAGTCCTATACTAGCAAGATATGGGACTATGACTCTACGCTAAACATTTTACTATCAATAAAGCTTTAACCAAGTAGAATAATACTTCTCTATGGAAATGCGTTACTAGGATGCATACAAGACTAGTAGTCTTGGGAACGCTATTTATTGTGCAAGCTATGTTAAAAATCCTTTACAAGAAAGATTCTTCGAAATGAAAAATTCACCTTAGCACATACAACTGGTAGTAACTAGTCACAATTACAATAAAAAGTCACAATTGTGACATGATCGCGTGATGGCCGCTTTGTTTTTTATGTATGTCACTTATTAAGTGTTTAATTTAAATCCACAAACACTCCGAAATTAATTTTGTAACTGGCTGTTGATCTCATAATGATTCTAAGTTAGCAGCGTACAGGATTTGTAGCACAAATAGTGTGTGTTGAAGGTCAGAATTAGAGCTATTAGCATTTTTCATGACATACGAAACAAATTCAAGATCATATGAATTTTGTGCCCAAAACGGGTTTTGTATACAACACTACAAGACCATTCTAAGACTATTTCAAAATGTATTAAGTCTTACTAAAACGCATTAGTGGCTTATTCAAAACCTTATTTTGCTAGTTGGGTATTGAGACAAGTGAATTGTATGTGTTACCAAAAGGGCAGGATTGGTACAAAGAAGTACCGCCCAAGGATTGGTTCTAGATAAAACATGGTTTGTCCTTTTCACCATAGGGCAGGATTGGTACAAGGAGGCATTAGCGTAGCTAGAGATTTTTCCTGAAGGGGTAACCCACCACCTAGCTCACACCTACTGCCCTAGTGGCAAGACTCACATTTCTCGTGGCAGGGTTGGATCCAAAAGATAATTTTCCTAAGGCTCACATGTAATCAGAATTTGGCTTGGGATTTTTAAGGAGGTTGTAGATTACGTTTTAAAGGTGCATACGATTATTTTATAAATAATAACAGTTTTGGTATAAGTGCGTTAGCCCATTATACATCTGTAGCGAACTTGAAATTTTGCAGTACTGCCTCTGAGTTTTGGCTAAAATGTTATAAGATGATGTTGAATTGAAACAGTATCATTATGAGTATTATTATTTTCTATCCTTACATTAAATTTTTCTAAAGGGGGCAACGGGATTTCTGAGGTGGGTGTTTCCCACCTCTACCCCTCTAGCTACGCCACTGCAAGGAAGTACCGCCCAGGAGTGGTGAATTGGATTGAATTGGATGGATGTGGAAGAGGCAACTCATATCTTACTGTTTTTGTCAAATTCAAAATTTGTTATGTTAAAAGTTACCTTAGATTAAAAACTTTTCGCTTACGCTGAAAGATGGAGCCAAGAAATGAGAGGGCCGGATAGCCAGTTATAAAAACTTATGTAAACAAAAAAGACAGAAATATTATTTCTTGTTTCGGTCACCGTGGCCGGTTTTTTTTTTTTTGTTTGGCAAGATGTCAAACCATTGTCAAACCTATGGAATGTTGATGACATCTTGCCAAACAAACCGACTTTTTGTATGCAAAAGTCACACTATTGCTGTTTCATGTGCGGCCACGGTATGGTTTCATCTAGTTACTATATCTATGAAAGTTACTCACTTCTTCAATTAAACGTGAGTGATCAAAAATCTTAAAGTTTATCTCATTGTGTAACAAATAATAGCTACATCCTTCAAAAAAAAAACGAGGGACTCGTTTCCTAAAAGATGGCCGAAAAGTTATAATAAAATTGTAATGTAGAATGTTCAATTTTACAAGCTTTTATGTCATTTAAATTGTGTAATGTAACAAATGAATGGGTTTAATTTAGTTTGGGGTTTCTTTTCTTGTTTCTGGAGCATTTGAATTTTTTACTACCTATCACTTATTTCTAATATTTTAAAATTAGCACAGAATGAATGTTATCTTTATCTGTCTGCCTGCCCACGTCGGCGTTGGATAAAAAGAAATAATTTTAAAATCTAGAATTGGTATATTTTATTGTGCTGATGACTGAAAATAATTCTGTTATTAAAAGTTAAAATTTAAGGGGAAGTAAATATAAAGAAATGAAATGTTTTTTTTTATTACAATAAACCTGTAACTTGTTATGTAATTAACGATGATGTATTGTTGTTAAAGAGAACTTTGCCTACTGTTACGCTTAAGATTGTATTCTAGGATTGATTGCATACTATCTTAAATGTAAATAAAATGTTGAAAGAATGTTTAAGAAATTATACTTATGGTACTTACTTATAATTGAATTGATGTTAAAGAACGATGAACGATGTTATCTCTGACTACCCCCTCGGGGAATATAGTCGTGAGCATATGCTATGCTTTTGCTTATGTTGTTAAAGAAAAGAGTATAATTATTTCGATTGTATTTATGGATATATTAATGTTATTTATATTTTTCTTGATTTTACCAGTACCTACACTAAGCTTTGTTCGTTCGTATGATGTTAAATATAGATGTAGTTCGTATGATGTAGGTATCTCGAATGAATGTTGATGTTACCGTTCAATAAAATATATGTTAATGATATTTTGAGATTAAATTCGATTTTTAGAGTGTCTATAGGTACTGCATACTGCATATTATGTCTATAATGCACTAACTGCATTTAATGGATTCACTGAAATTTTGTTATATATTACTGTTCTTAACTAATATTTTAAAATTGGTTTTATATTAAATTATTCACTGAGATTTTCTTTAACGAAGAGACTCGTTAATAAAGGATGGCCGACTGTAACACGAGGGTTGAGGAAGGAGCGGGGCGAAGGGGGTATGCCACTCAAAAATAACTAGCACACATTCTTGAGATCGGGATAGAGAGTTGCACGTAAATTGTGTTGTATTAAATTAAGTATGTTTTAGTCAATATATGAAAGATAAAGAGTGTTAACTGACTTTTAATTGATATAACCTCAGAGCGACTTTATAAAAGTCAAATCAGCAGTAGAAAGATGCGTATCTCCATAGTAATTTTGACATTTTCAACTGCTGAACTCAGCGAATGAGATTCAAAAATCGCACTCCTGAAAGCTTTTTTACGAAGCTCCTATAAATATGTATATTAAACGTACAAACTTTAAAATTGACGGTAACAGTTTGCATGAAAGCTAGATGTTATACGATAAGATTAACGTTCCAAAGTTACTGTAACTTGTTAAGTCATCGATTCTGTACCAAAAGGAACTTAAGACGGTTGCAGAGGGGTCAATTTTATACAAAACTTTGACGCACAATACGCGTAGACGGTATATAAGTAACTTTGTATATATGGAAAAATAGTTTAGAAAATCTAGATGTCGCGTATCAAATAACATTTGCAATTTATAATATAATTACGAAGATATAAAGCTTTGAAAATTTTGTATGAAAAATTTATGAAACATATTATATGAAATATTACTTTCATTAATTCCGTCTACGCGTATTGTGCGTCAAACGTTTGTATGGACTGAAACCACCTTAAGAAAAATTCGCAAAAAGAAAATCATATTTTCATACAAACGTTTGATCAGCTGTTTGTATGGCAAGTCCAAATTTTTTTTTCTCGTTTCTTATTAATTCCTTGGGTAAAGTTGTTCAGTATCACCTTGTATCCTGGAAACCTTTGGTACAGACACCACACCAGACCCTTCTATCTTAATCTTCGTAAGCACAAGGGGGTTAGATTTTACAATAGGTAAGGTAGGTAGGTACCTACTCTGAATTTTTATTCGTTTGGTTACATGAGATGTGATGTGCGTGACCCATCGCTGGCAACCAAGCCAATTCTTAAAGAAAAGATGAAGAGTTCCAAGAATTTCAGTTCTTGTTCTGATTCAATGTTGTATTCCAAAGATAAGTACATCTGAAATCTCAGCACCTCAGCCCATACATTATGGCAACACGGCCCCCAAGCGACGGTTATGGCTGTGTTCCATCACGCCCGCACCGTTATAAAATGTTGAGCTCGTGATCGTAGTTCGTTCTTTAAACGAAGTCGCCTGAATCAATTCAATTTGATCTTTATTAGGTAGAGGTAAAAGTTATGAGAGTTGACATAACTTGAAACGAATGTTTCGTGTGGGCTACATGGAACCACTTTGGTTGCCGTAAAGTTATGGTGTAACTTTATATAGGCTACTTTCTATTGTTTTATATCTAAGGACAAAACATTTCAAAAGTTGTCTTGTTATTCGGTATAATGTCGAACAGATATCAAATATTTGTAAAACGCTTATTGTAAGAGCCAGTCTGGTTGTTTAAACGCGCTTGAGAAATAAGCCAGAAGACCAAAGCAAAATGTTTAATGTCAGGCAATTTTTTACAGGCATAATACTTACCTATTCACCACTCATACTACTGTAACTTCAGTAAACCAGGGTCAACAGCAGCGATCTCTCACAACACTGGACAACAAAGTTCAGCAAGCCTGGGGGATGACTCTATCTGTTTTGGAGCCCGTTATGAATATAATCAAAGAAGATTCGAAGATCTGAAAAACTGTAAGATTAGAAGAGAGTAGGAAACTTGAATACCCCGTTTCCGTAAGCCAACTCCAAGGATCATTTTATGGCAGGTTTGAAGAGGTCAGGAGTGCGATTTTTGAATCTCATTCGCTGAGTTCAGCAGTTGAAAATGTCAAAATTACTATGGAGATACGCATCTTTCTACTGCTGATTTGACATTCAAAAATGGCACTCCTGAGGTATGATTTTTGAAAGTCAAATCAGCAGTAGAAAGATGCATAGCTCCACAGTAATTTTGACATATTCAACTGCTGAACTCAGCGAATGAGATTCAAAAATCGCACTCCAGGCTATGTACCTATCTAATCACTAACGTAGTAGGTAGTGTATATGTATACTTTATCCCTAATTCAGTTTGCAATACGGTAACTTTGACTGTGGTGGACGTACCAATAATCCTAAGCTATTCTACCAGATTATAACAAAGCCTGATAACTGATAAGCTTGATGGTTGATATTTTTAAGAGCTTTTCGCTACGAGTACCTACCTACAAACACAGTAAGCACAAGAGCTACGAAAGATAATTTGTAACATCCTTAAAATTAATTATAATATGTACTTATTACTGTTTTATGAATTTGATACTTTTGATCTGAAATCATAGATTCATAGAGAAACACGTGACTCCTGCCAACGCCCGGAGAGGAGTAAGTATTGTTTATTTCTCCATAGAACATTTTTCTGCCATTTTTTGCGGGGGGGGGGGGGGGGGGGGACCGTTGCTATGACAATAACAGTAAAACGTATCGAATTAAGTAGACCATCGGGGCTAGGCTAGTATGGGGCCGTCGTCGCGGGGGTGAGGCTTTGACAGAGGGGAAAGTATGGGAAATTATACGTAAGCCCGCTCCTTCCTGTCAAGGAGTACGTGTTTCTCTATGTCTCAAATAGTCTTCAATAATCTTTCTGAAAATGTTATATATCAGCATGATATCAGCGGACGACTACTTCTGCAGGACGTTTGCCTTAAAGAATTTTTTTTTTTCAAACATTACTTTGTCGTTCGTCTGTGCTAGAACTTAATCTATTTGATGTAGGAACAGGGATGCCACTTTTAGAATAATATTCTCAAACGAGTAGAACCTACAGAAAATAATTATCTGATATTTTCGATTAAGTTTCTTCTATTTACTCAACTAAATAGAGAAGCTATTTTTTTTTTTATACAATCGAAGTGTAAAAAATATAGCGTTAAGCAGTATGCTGACAAGATTAATTCGTTATAATAAACAACCGGGAGATGCAACGTCCGCAAGATTAACATACTGACAGCTCAGCATGCGGTTATCAGGTATGACATGGTTATATAAGGCTCAGAACACAACGAGCACCACTTTTTAAAAGCTGTTTAAAAGTTTCTTGATATGTTAATCTCGGAACAAACCAGTCATTAGTCTAAAAACTGCTGTACCTAGGTTCACCACAAAAGACAATGCGGGTTTTGTATGTAGGTAAGGTTGGCGCCTTATTCTTCACCGTTTTTTTTTTTTTTGGCGCGGCCAGCAACCAAACTTGAATATTTTATTTCAGAATATACCAAAAGACAGTCCGGACGGAGATATAATTATATCTCTAAAGGCTTGAAGTTGAAAATATTACCATTACGAGCACTTCAAGCCTTTATATCTCAGTCCGGACTGAGTTCCGAGATATTTGTAATAACAAGTTTTGTTTTTAACTTTATTCTGAACTATAATATTCAAGTTTGATTGATGGCCGCGTTAAAAAAAGAAAAAAGGCGCCATTTTTAGCCATAGGCTTTTCCACTGCTGTTTTCTTCTTATCGTGTGGGCAGCAAGCACTGATGGTGTCAGAGTTTTTCAGACCACCTTACGGCTTCTAACGGAGATAGATCACCAGAGATAGTATAGCCGGGACCAACGGCTAAACGTGCCATCCGAAGCACGGAATAAATAAAAATAAATAAATAACGCTCACAGGCACATCAATCAATCAATCAATCGTCTTTCTTTTTAAACAATCAGCTGATTCAGCCTGCAATGTCCTAACCGTCAAGTCAAGAGCCCAATGCTCTTAACCATTAGACCACAGAGTTCGTTGCTGTACACTACTGTACAATCTGTATATACTACTATAATAATTTGACGCCCATTTTTAGGGTTCCGTATTTCTATTGGATTTGCTACAGCTTACTCTGAAGCTCCTTCTGGGCTAATTTGTCTCTCTGAGTACTCATTTTGACGATTCGAACTACATGTAAAACTACATGCATGCGATGTTTTAAGTTACACGTTCAATCATGATTGAATGTATTCAATAATCTCTGACATTTTCAACTACTGATTTGAATGTGTGACTTTCAAAAATCTCACTCCTGTATCGTGGTAGGCCTAGAGTCTGATAATGTCAGCTCCAGATTTAACGTGAGAATGACCACCAAGATGTATGGCGACATCGCCGTCGTCCTCGGTTGGAAAGTACCTACTTAAGTACTTATCGTTGTCGCACTGTCTCACTCCCTCAGCCATAACAAACACGTGGCAATAGTTATTAAAACTCACATTTTAAAACCCTGATGCTATTATATTCTCTACTTGAACGGTCAAAGTTTCCACATGGGGAATATTATGAAGTAATAACCATTATTTTAATAAAACAAAACAGCTTAATCCTCCTTTATGCCCGAAGCTTTACCAGAAGCGAAACGTCAGTATTTTCGGCGTAGCCTCGAAACCACACACGGTGTATCAAATGATGGCGCAACAATGAGGAAACTATTCGGTTTGGAGGCATAATTACTGAGAGCATCATCAGGGATCATTACGGGGGCGAGCGATGGTGACGAGCGAGCGACCACCCATACCGCCATATTATGTTCAGTTTTACCTAATATTCTATTTCGTTCATTGTTGAACTTCAATTGCTCGGTGGAATGTCGGTGTTTGATTGGCCATTTGTTGATGGTAGTTTATTCTGTTGCCAATCGCGTTCAGTTCCATCATTCGTGCGTTGGCTTCGTTTAAATAGACACTCTTCTCTTTTATGGTTGGGTACTTTTTGTATTTTTATATAGATACTTACCAGCTTTTACCCGCGACTTCGTTCGCATAAATTATATACCAGATTTGAAGTCAGATGATAAGCTATGAAACAAAAAAGTTTCATCAAAATCGGTTCAGTATTTTTTGCATGATATTCGAACAAACAAACACCCAAACAAACAAACAAACAGACAGACAAAAAATCCAAAAATTTGTCATTTGGAATCAGGGACAGGTAAAAACCATGTCGTAATTTTTTCTTTGTAAATATCTTCAATGTACAGACACATTTTCTGTTACAGTTTTATAATAGTTTAGATTTGAATTTGATAATCTCACACAGATGATAGAATGGAATACCTACTATGGAAACTCCAGAATCTAGCTATTCAGGTATGGACTACCTACCTGAAAATAATCTCTATATAACCCTTTATCGAATTCGAACCCACGATCGACAACTGCGGAAATAAATAGGTAGCAACGATAACACTACTCACCTATTTTGAATTATAAAATAAGAGATTTTTGAAATACCTTCATCTCACTTATTCTTAGAACAGATTTAGTAACGCCCAAGAGCTGTCGAATAGTAATACCTTTCTGAAAAATAAATTTCCTATATTTGCAATTCAGATTTAGATAGAAAGCTAAATAGGAATTGGTAATTTTTTTCGTCGTTTTACGGAATGGTCTATCTATAGATCTACAACCAATTGCCATAAATCCGTAGAAGCCATAGCTCAACTCAAACACCAGTTGGTCAATTGCTCATCAGACACCTCAACTCGCGAAAGCTTTATAAATGCAATATTTTATCCCTAGCTTCCCGCAGCTTCTTTAGAACATCCGCTGCCTAGATCCTAAACAAAATGGTCCTAACAAATTACCATCAATCACAATCCATAGCTTTGGCATTTACGGGTTGACTTATGACTACTATTATTCATTTCCCTTCATGTCTTAATCAGGACGGCACGTGCAATAAACTTGCAACTGGTAGTTTCGTCCCCCCAAGCGGTTTATGATGCAGCTGCAGCTGCATACCCCTCGAAACATGCAACTTTCTTACTTACCTCGTTGTCACAATGATTGTGCAAAGTGACTTCTTGTGTAGAATAGATACGAACTGACTGTTCCCATAGTAATATGAAAGTAAGTGTAGGAAGTAGTAAAATGCATTGCAAGGTCGGTACTCTTTAATGGAATGGTGAAATAATGGAGATTGCGAAGTAAAGAGATGTAGTGAAGTTACATGTCACTGAGGTCTGAAAGGGTGCTTGATTTGTAGTTTGTGCTTCGTGACAAGGAAGTATCTGATGAATTCCATACCAGAAAACAGTATAGGGTTTGTTTTATGATGCACATTACATTTAAAACATACCCAATTATGACATAGATCAATATGTAATTACTAACTACTCTCAAACATTGTTAGGAAACGTGCATTCAATGAAGAAGAAATTCTGATGCGTATGTGAAGTCTACATATCCGCAATGGGCACGCGTGTTGGACGAATGCCCAAATATCCTCCTTGATGGTAGGCCGGTGCCCTGCAGTGGGACGTAATAGGCTGATGATAAATAATTATTGGGCTTATCGATGGTAATTTTGATTCCTGTGTACAGGATACGTATACGAGTACTATAGGCTCTACCAATATCGTGCTATCCGATCGTAGCATCAGTCAACGGCAAAGTGATTCGGCGACCAATTCTGGCAAGGTACTATTTAGCGACTTTGTTGTGTTGAAGTCGACACGATAAGCAAGCAACGTTGTAAATTATATAAATAATAAAAAAACCTTTTATTTCTTGCTCCCTATTACATTTATTATCATTCGTAACAACTTTGTAAATTAAAACGATATAAATGATTATGATTAGGCATTCTTTAACTTTTAAAGTTATTTCATTATGTGAATATTATGGATTGAGAAAAAAATCTCAATGCCCAGCTATCAAATGACTTTCCTAATATTCGCCCTTACCTCTCAGCGTACCTATACAATTATAGTACTATACTAAGGTTTTTGTTACAAGTCTCGAAAACCACGTTATCATACAAAAGTGCGCTACAGTCGTGCCATGGGCATGCGCATGCGACGCGCATTAGAGGCGTGGATGTTCGTGCCGTGCCGGAACAGCCGAGCGCGGTGGTCCTGAGACGGCTTCATCTTGAGAACATTAGCTTGAGCTGAGAGCTCCTATCAGCTTGATGACTTGAGGAACTGTATTAAATTGTTTGATTTATGAACCGTTTGAATATAGATGTGCTATTTGGTATGGAGATCTGTATCTAAGGAGAGAGATTCGAGAATGGCTTTAAATCTCTATTAGATCTATTTATGTGTTTATAACTGTTCTGGATGATTCTTCAGTGATACTGTAGTTTACTTATCATGTTCATAGTCTGAAATTACTAAAAAATTGTCCAGAATTCAGATAGAATCTGTGTGTTACAGCACCGCGCTAGAAAGTAAACAAATTATTAGAAATATAGATTCATCATCATCATCATCTCAGCCGATGGACGTCCACTGCTGGACATAGGCCTCCCCCAAGGATCGCCATAACGACTGATCCTGCGCTGCCCTCATCCAACGTTTTCCCGCCGCCTTCACCAGGTCGTCGGTCCACCGTGTGAGGGGCCTACCCACGCTGCGCATTCGAAATATAGATTAGTTAATGTTATCTTTATTCTTTAGCTTTCCCCACTGCTGGGGTACAGGTCGCACCAATGTTGAGGGCGTATAGCGGGCATACGAATCAGAATTCTTTTTTCAGAGTAGTACCTATTCAGATTTCCTTTCATTGAGTTGTGTACCTAATTTTTGAAACCTTTTGGATACACCATTTAATTTTACTAATGTGTCTAATGTATAGGTATTATAAACAGCCAATGAAAAAAGTTTTAACAAGTAACACCACTGAAACAAGGAAAATGATCCAGACTAGTTGATGTGACGTTTAGGCCTACTTGCGCCAAATGCTGTGTTAAATTGCGTAACCCCGTGTTTAGTAGCACCGACCTAAAGTGTTATCGAAGACTGTCTTGCGCCAATGAAAACTATTTCATAGTTAACTAACCTGACAGTTCTCTATTTTTCGCTGGCAACATCCTAAATGACCATAGAGTTTATGTAATCCGACAAAATATGAAAAGTGAATGATGAATGAACATTATATGCACGTCTCTTTCACACTGCATCTCTTTGTATTTGTCTGTCTCATTTGTATTATTTTGGCAACGACATTTCGTTTTCATCGTTTTGTTTTAAAATCATTCAGTTTTCAATCATGTCAACAAAAACAGCTGTTGCCTCAATTTTGACGTTTAGCCATATTTAGCACGTAGTTTAGTGACTTAAACCTACCACATCGGCGGTTTAAAATTTAAATATAACACAAGTTTAGCCCCTTAAAACAAGATGGTGCAAGACATAATTATAATTTAATTCCAAAGTAGCGTCTAGTTCTGAGTTAATGACGATAACCCTGACGCAAGCGGGCCTTAGAGTCATTATGATCTGATTCAAAATAAATGAATTGAATTGTGATTAATTTGCCATTCATCCACCATAACCCACCACAGTTCCTAATCATGCTTCAATTTTCTCCAACCGTTTTCAATAAGGAAAAGGACAAGAAGTAAAATTATTATTACTTATAGCTTTTTTAGAACGTGTAACGTGAAAATACTAATTAGGAATATTCGAACAAAGCAGCTTACTATATTTCGTGACCATATAGAATTAGAAGCCCAATTTAGAAGTTCTTCGTACCTATCCGAATCTTTGTTTCATATCAAAACACGCCCTCAATTTCAACCTACTGAAGTCACATCGATCATGCCATTATCACACGTATGTAGTGAGAACAACGATTATATCAAGGGACTAGTTTTGTGGAGAGAGTTTTTGTTTTTTGTTTTACATACTCAACTAAATGTAATCTGTACTTGAATTTGTAATAATTAGGGTTACGTTATATATCCGGAAGGCTCTTGAGACCACCCACGAACAATAGGATACGTTCAGCGAATTCATTTGATTTATGTAGGTGCTCAATCACATAGTGGATGTGAACTAAATGGTTTTGTTTTCTTTTGATCGAAGACTGAAATGCTAATTATATTTCACGGATATATCTACAATTTCCGATAAGTTTGCCCGTAGTAGTTGTACTGTAGGTTTTGGACGGGTCTTGCGGTCTTGGCGTTTGACATCAGGTCTAGGGCTTCTAACCGCAGTTTCGGAGAGCGGTCCCTTTGACAGCTCTTGGCCACTCAGGTCTCATCTGCGTAAGTTCCTCCCAGGAATTTGAGGCAATACCGCTTGCTGCCGGAGCTGACGCTGCAGTACATTTTTGTACCAACCAACATGGAACCAATGAAGGTCACCATCGACGGATATATCGTGGAGGATATCATCCAACGCCAAAGATTGTTTATTTATTATTATCTCTTGTAAATTTTAATTTGTTAGCTATGAAAAAAATATTTATCTTTGCCTCTATAGATTTTATACAGGGTCTAAGGAAAAGTATCATTAACCTTTAAAACACATACTCTGCCCATCAAGGGAGCAAACCAATCAAAATTTAAAAAATCTGCGCTATACTAAACTGCAATGCAATGCCTCGACTGAAACGTACGAAACAGCAGATTCTTTTCATCTTGATCCGTTTGCTCCCATAGTATTGATTATTTGTGGTTGGGCTATTGCAAGCAAGGGTCGTTATGTAACACTGAGACCAGCGCTGGTCCTTTGGACCGGAGGCATGCAGGTTTGTTCACGATGTTTTCCTTCGCCGCCGAGCTAGTGAATGACAAATTACAACCGTACAAAAATTCCGAAGAACTTTAATGGTCCAGGCCAATCGAACCGCGGCCTCATCATTGTATCTCTTCGTCTGCCGTATAGACTATCATCGCTCTTCTGTTCTCCCATAGTAAAAGTTGTTCAGTTTGATGGGTAGAGTTTAATGACACTTTTTTTACACCCTGTTGTACCTATATCAACTTTATAAATATAATGGATTACCATGTAAATACCAATTTAATGTAACTAACTAGAGAAGATTATTTCCAAGGTAAAGCTATATTTTCATTTAGTTCACATAGCTTCAATCATCCCATTATCAGTTCTTCATGGACGTATTAGGTACCTATCTAGCTTTGGCTTAGGTAAGTGGGACAACTACAAAAGTTCTTTATTTCACGATATAATTATATCCTGAAAGCTGTTATCCCTAAGCTCCGTCCCACCATAATACCTCCATCACGTACTTTCACACGCTCCACCGCCCCCTCAGGATGTACCCTATTATACCTCAAGTACTAAATCATACCAAGCACCTCTCAATTTATAATAAACAAGCACCCTTCATAAAAGAGCTAGCCTAAGTTAAGAGACTTTTATTAGGAAGCGAAACGTGATTATTTTGCCAAAAAATAGGCTTTGCGAACCATGGGAACGGATGTTACTTCTTATGTGTGTATGTATGTGGCACCGTTGGGGGTGATGTACAAAAAACCAGTCATGAGCGTGTCGGGCATGCGTACATAGGGTTCTAAAACAAATGATAGGTAAATATCAATGTGTGCAATACATATTCTCTCGCGCCTGTCTCCCACTGGGGTAGACAGAAACAACGGAACGCCACCAGTAGGGCTAGCATGCCACGCACGACAAAGCGACAAAACGAGAAATCTGTCATGTGAGCTCGTTTTCGCATACGCGAAGTAACAAAGACAGAGGCACGTCTCGATTTTTGTCGTTCTCTCGTGGGTGGCATGCTAGGCCCTCTGCTACGATCTCTCTAGCTTCCTCCACATTCATTAGTCCTTTCATGCATTATCGTCAGTTTCAGGTAGATCTGACATGACCATTTTTAAATTTTTATGTGTTCGGTTGTATGTACCTACATTTGCAGCAATCGATAGTGCAGTTAGTTTCTTACTGCTCTAAAGTACCTATGAGATATTCTAATTCTAACTAATTTCTAACGTAGGCAGGTATTACGTTAGTTGATAAGATGTTAGTAGATATTATCAGTAGTACCTAGATACGAGAGGGTATACAAATACATGGTGTAAACTTAAATGCGTTACATACGGGTGAGCTTCAGTTCAGACCATCAAACTTAACAACTTTCACTATGGGACCAACATTGAAATTACAAAAAAAAAAATTCTGTTCCACACATTTGCGTCATCAATTCATGATTGACATTTTCTATGGAACAGTAGATTTTTTTTCGTGATTTCAATATTGGTCCCATAGTGAAAGTTTTTCATTTGTTGGTGTCAGAAAAAAAAAGGTGAACGCTAGTTGACTGCAGTGTCCGGGGCTTCGGACGTTTAATAAGAGTTTGTTTTATTTAAGATCTTGGTATGTTTAACTTAAGATAGTATTTTCTATTTTTTTCCCTATTTTTCTTTTCTATGCTGACCAAATGGCTCACAGTATCATCTATAGCCACTCTTATGATTGACCACATCCATTAGTATTATGCTGAGTCTGGCCCTTTTGTCACATTTTAGCATTAATTTGTATTTTTTTTTCTGTCTGTCTCCTTATTCAAATGTGACAATAAAGTTTTTCATTTTCATTTTTATTTTCGTTCACAGTAAGAGTTATCTTGTCCATTTCTACGGAACCCTATAAAATATAAATACTTTACATTTCAACTCGATCTACTACTTGAATAAGGTTCATTTTTCATCCATGTCTTATCTTAGTTTAATAGATGTTCTGTGTGTTAATGGCCTTTTTGCAAGTTTACAAGTTGTAAGTGATGTTGATAAATTAAACTGGAAACGTAGGTAATGAAGGATGTGGATGTATTACCAATATGCGATTGCAAACTTCTTCCCCAGGTTTACAATAGTAAGCAAAGCTAAAAGAAATTAATGTTGTGGTCGGTGGTCAACCGCATTATGACGTGGCTTTATTATTTTCAAGAAAACCTCCATACTTACCACATCATATAGAGGTAGGTATTATGCAGAGCATAAAGTTATTATACCTGTCGATGCAGAATGAATTATTGAAATCATTGGCAGCTTTTTAAACAAAGACTCTATCCATCAAAATTAACAACTTTTAGTATGGGAGCAAACCAGAAATCACAAATCAGCTGTTTCCAATACCTTCTACATTTGAATCGAGTAGTCATTGCAGTTTAGTGTGGATAGAATTTGATGGGTAGAATCTTTGTTTAAAAGGATGCCAATGATTTCAAATTTCACCCTTATCATCAACATCATTAGCCTATAAACACGTCCCACTGCAGGGCACATACCTACCCTCAAGGAGGCTGTATGGGCGGGCATTAGTCCACCACGCGTGCCCAATGCGGAATGGTAGACTTCACATCAGAATTTCTTCTTCAGTGTATGCAGGTTCCTCTCGATGTTTTCCTTCACCGTTTGAGAGCAGTCGGTATTACGTACATAACATAAGTTAGAAAACCTCATCGGTACACGGCATATAGTAGCGTATGCATAGCGTATGCATGAGTAGGGTGTCCATACCTCTGTATGGACACTTTTAATATAAAATGCCGTGGTGGTCCAGTGGCGAGTAACCTTGCCTGCCGTGCAGGAGGCGATGGTTCGATCCCCGTCCAGGCCGACTCGTACCAATGAGTTTTTCGGAATTTATGTACGATTTGTAACACCACTGGCTTTTCGGTGAAGGAAAACATCGTGAGGAAACCTGCATGCTTCAATTTCGGGGCATGTATTGTACCTACTGTCCATTACAAGTGGCGACGGGCTCACTCCCCGTCACACTGGACAGAGTTTCGGTACTACTAGTGAAACGTGGATGTTCTGAAGTTTCTGAATATCTCTGACTACCCCCTCGGGGAATATAGTCGTGAGCATATGCTTATGCTAATATAAAATGCCCTGTATATCTTAATGCTTTTGTATGTAAAATAATTATATTATCAACTTAAAGTAATTTTTTAATATTCCATGATATACAGGGTGTTAGGGTAACCAGTTGCATTAGTTTAAGGGGTTATTTTACCCACGATACTGAACAACTTTCCCTAAGAAACTGCCAAAAACATTTTGGATTTTCAACACTAAATGCAATAAGCTGATAAAATTAAAATCTTGGACATTGTCGCACAAAGATTTCAACGTCGTCGTTGTCATCGATATCATGTTGTTCATCGAACGTTTGTATGAAAAGTTTTTTTTTCTTTTCGAATTTCGCTTTGTTCCTTTCGGAAAGTTGTTCAGTATCATGGGTACTGAACAACTTAAAGTAATGGAACTGTTTACCCTAACACTCTGTATTAGAAATAAACAAAACGTGAAAACCGACACATCAACCTGTTACTTTTCCAAAAAATCGGTCGCTCGCGCCCTTTTTCGAATTTATAAGAAAAAATGTAAATTTCAAAAAATACATACCTACAGGTAATATAGAATACCGAAAGTTCTTCTGTTATTTCTACCTTTTATCTTTCAAGGCATTTTTTATACTTCATCCATCCATATACTTCCCATCCTTCATCCATCTAGGGAAAATTAAATACAAAAATTTGAAAACAGAAAATTTATTGCAATTTTGTATAATAAATATACTTAATTAAAATTTCTTAAAATAATTTTACAAAAAAACGAAACAAATGCAACAATGTTTACAAACTAAACCGTACTTTAAATTGAATAAATTATTAAAAATTAATTCTAAGATACTTTGTACGAAATTTTATGTATAATATAATTAATTATATACTAAGAGGGTAAAAACTACGAACTGCAGATTGTATGTACATTTCTTAACTATTTCTAATAATCTCACTTTGGTAAACTGTGGTTAAATGAGTTTCCATAACTTGTATGTACTTAATACTAGACATCTAATTTTTTTCTAACATCTATTTTTAAAACTATCGCATTCAAACTAGTGGCACGACAAAATACAACTGATATTATTTTGTTTAAAACTTAAATATCAACACACACAATACAATACACACTTAATATCTTTACAATATTAGTTTTTATCTAATTTACATAAATAAAGCTAGACAATTTACTGAGCAAAATGCTAATTAGTCTTAAATTCTGAAAAATATTGAACTTTTTTAACACTATAACACTCAGTTGCAGAAACGCTCATTAAAGTTAATCCTCCATTAAATCTCTTGCTGTCACTTTTTATCTTGTTGACGTAGTAAAAGCTAGCAAGAGTTTTCATGGAGGATTAACTCTAATGAGCGTTTCTGCAATTGAGTGTTAAACTGGATACATTTTTAACTGGTCTTTATAATAATAGTTTTAGATAGAGCTGCACGCATTTTTGAAGTCGTACCGTCGTACGTAGTATCTACCGTACCAATAACCAATAATGTCTTTAGGCCTACCATGAGTTTACACTGTAGTATACTACAGTAAAACTACTGTAGTAAACTACAGTTTTTGTATTGTATTTTGTGCAGCGCAGTAGCGCTCTACCCTCTAACCTCTAGTAAGAGGTTACGTTAAGAACCAATTCTGTAATACAAAATTGACATCGCAACTACAGTACGAGTAGTAACGTACAGTGAAAACTCATAGTAGGCCTTACTTGTCAATACAGTTTTTCGACCTATTTTGAGCAACACAACAAAAATTTTTTTAGAAGACGTAAATAGAAGAGAAGAATAAATAGAAAATAATGTAATAGTAGGTAGGTATTAAACACACATTGAATTCGTATTTGGTTGGTTGTTACAAAAAGATATAGGTATCAAGGTAACCTGTACTCTAGTGGTGAGGAGAGGAGGCTTGAAAATACTGACAAGAAAACCCATGGGTGATATTGAGATGTCAAAGTGGTATACCTACAGGATGTTACAAAAGTAAAAATATTCATTTCAATCTTTTATTGGGTTGTTGAGATCATCAAACTGAACAACTTTCACTATGGGACCAACATCGAAATCGCGAAAAAAAAAAATTGTCCCATACATTTAGCTCGAGTAGATCTGTAGTTTAGTATGGAACATCGCAAACGCATCGCATCTTGGCGATTATGGCAAATCTTCCCATTTTGGGGGAGGCAGCAGTGGACTGGCTGATATAATGCGATTTCGATATTGGTCCCATAGTGAAAGTTGTTCAGTTTGATGGTCTTAACCACCCCCTAAAATGTTTATTTGTATTTTTATAACAACTTGTATACAATAAAACGACGAATACTTATTTAGGTCCTACAATATATTGTTTTTATACAGGTCCTACATATTGTTTTTATACAAACTGCTTTTATAAACTTCGCACGAAATATTTTTTGTTATAGTCGGTAAACTAACAGTATTTTAAATGCAAATTGGTTTCATAGTAATACGTACACTACAAAAAGCATTCGATAATAATTAGAATTAGCAAGAAAAAACAAAAATAGTGTATCAAAATTAACTTCTGAAATACTTGAGCTGAGCATATAACAATTGCGAGGGGATTTGACCTACTATACAGGTCGAATTTGATATCATTGACATCCTTCCCATAAAACTGAACAACTTTTACTATGGGAGCAAACCGATTGGAGCACAAAAAAAATCTACTGTTGCATACATTTAAGTCGATTAGACATTGCAGTTTAGTATGGAACAGCCGATTTTTTTGTTGCTCCGATCGGTTTGCTGCCATATTAAAAGTTGTTCAGTTTGATGGGTAGACTCTTAGTTTAAAAGGATGCCAATGATATCAATTTCACCCTGTAGATATAAAACATGTATTATTTATAATTAATATTACATAGGTACTAACTACCTCCGTGGTCTAATGGTTAAGAGCTTTGGCTCTCGACACGGAGGTCGTGGGTTCGATTCCCACGGGGGACACCTAGTGATATGTCACTTTGTGCGTTTTTCCCCAGTTGGTTAGGACATTGCAGGCTGAATCACCTGATTGTCTGAAAAAGAAAAATGATTCCGTGCTTCGGATGGCACGTTAAGCCGTTGGTCCCGGCTACTATCTCTGGTGGTAGTAGTCGTTACATAAAAACCACGTCAGAGGCCGTAAGTCGGTCTGAAAAAACTCTGACACCAGGGCTCTGCCCACACGATAAGAAGATAGGTACTATTACACCTACCATGCGTTTTTGTGTCTCTTTTTGTTGGGGTAGGTAAAAATTACAGTTTTTGGAATGAAATGAAATCCAACTGAAACCCCAAACATTATTATGCTTATGTTAAAGAGGCAAGATTATGATTTGGGGATGATCAGACCATCAAACTGCTGTCCCAATATACCGTACGCTCTTTAGTTTTGGGAACTGGCTTTGATTCTCAGTCTCATGAATAAACAAAATCAAAACGTTCTCCATACCTCAACAGAACTGTTACGAGCCAACCGTACAGCCACGTCAAAGACAAGACAAAGTTTCATTCATATTCACGTTATCGTGCCTCTTGCATTATGCATAAAGACGACATGATTCAGGCGACGAAACATTAGTAAGCAATTGTTTGCAAGATGCATACAAAGCGGGTTGACCGTGAAACGAATGGAAAGATTTATTGCATTGACGCAGATACATGGAGTGAACATAGATAAACTAGTAAACGCTAGTTTTCTGGGCGACAGGCGCTGTGCGAAATTAAAATTATAATACTCCAACCTCAGTATCGAATAAGATCGAATTGTTTGACGACTTCAGAACTAGGTAGTACCTGAAATTGGTCAGCTGATGAAATAGGTAGAATACCAAAAAAATAAAAGTAAGACTTATTTATCCTGTAGTGAAACATACACAACTGAAACTACATCTTTACGTTGATACAGGGACGTGAATGAACTTATCCAATTTCTAACTCATGTAACTATTGTTTTGAAACGCCAACAGTTTTCAGTCACAAAAGGACACTATATATTTAAGTAAATTATCTGTAAAACACATAAATGTGCTCTCATTTAGGTTGATAGCAGTTTGCGGAGCGCAGATATGTAGGTACCGCCGCACAAGCCGCAGCACCTCAAGCCTTGCTGGAAACCGGTTCCCAACCTCTTCATTACGGACATACTGACTTATAGGTACCAAGATACTGGGTTTCTTAACCTATTAAACGTTTGTATTACTTGAAGGTATTATTCTTGTTAAAATGCTGAATCTTGATAACAGAATCTACGTCTTTAATTTGAACTATGTTTGACTACAAAATGCTAACAATTTGTTAATGAGTATTCAGCGGATGCCCCAAAAAAAGAGCTAAACGAGAAAGATGTTCTTGTAAATGTGACAGTGGCACGCCAACTAGAATATTTGTACCCCAGACATCACTGGCGGCGGGCGATTAGTGTCGCCCTCACCGGAATTAGACACGACTGTGTCATTAGAACATCCACTTCCTGAACCACCTACCACGAAACTATTAACTCTTCATTTTCTTACATTATTTTAAATCTGTTTAGATAGCGAGAGTTAGATCTTGGATCGAGGGTTAAATTACAGTGCCTGAATTATCTGTGTTGCTTTCTTGCTTGCTTATCGTGTCGAATTAAAATTCTGAACAAAGTCGCTAAATTGTACCTTGTGTTTATTTAATCTCTATATAATACACTAGCGGCCCGTCCCGGCTTCGCACTGGTGGACGTCTAATCTTTTCTAGCAATAAATATAGCCTATGTTACTCAGGGTGAATGCAGCTTTCTAATGGTGAAAGAATTTTTTATATCGGCCCTGTACTTTTTGAGCCTATTCATTACAAACATACAAACATACAAAAATAGGTACAAATCTTTCCTCTTTATAATATTAGTGTAGATGAATTCCTATTGACATTTGACATTTGCCTACACAGAAAATTAGACACAAACTAGAATTTTTAAGATTGTGACTTTCTTTCGAAGTTATAGGATTTCTGAAAAGCACTTATAATATTTCTGATATAGTTACGGATAAAATAGTACGTAAATCAGTACGTTGCGTGTTAGCAGGGCAGTCAGATCAATCGGCGTGGCGCCACATCGGGAACACACCAGCATTTGTCACCGGACCACCGGCGCCGCTGTATTTATAGCGACGCCCGCGCAGAGCCCGTGGCCGTGGGCGACGAAAGAGTTCACTATTCCCTGTATCACGATAGCTTCACTAAGCCTGCATACATCTGAAGACAGCTCGTGCCTATAATCTAAACTATTCATATTCATAATATTCACACATTCATTTCCCTTGCATACCCTCACTTATTTAACAAATATTGTTTGTACATATTTACATCATTGTACTTAATCTATAAATTAACAACTTAGCTTATTCATTGAGGTAGACCTCATCAATCTTCTGTCACGTCTCGAGGGTCAGATAGTGACATATAGACATTAAAACAAGTAACCATGACACGGAAACAATGTTCGCCGCACCAACTAGCACTACAGCGGGCTCTTGCACTTTTTTATGATGCTTCTCCCCATTGCCTCGCTCGTGTCCTCGCTCATGACTTCGGTCGTGGCCTTTTGCACGAGACTTTGAATGTTTGTGGAAGCAGAGCCTCGCGAGGTTGCTCTGCATCCTTGGACAGTTATAGTCCTCGTTGCCGTCACATTGGCAGGCTGTCAAGGCGGCCGCTTTCTCCTGCTTCCTCAGTATCTCTATGGAGTTAAGACACTTGTTTGAGCATTTTCTGCCGCGACGGTACATGGATCTGCAGAGCTCGTTGTAGTAGCTGAGGGCTGTAGCACACTGCGCGTCGGCGAGGCAGATGAGCTGCGACAGGCGGCAGGAGGACGTCGCGTTTGCAGCACCCTCTAGGACTTGAGGGCGACACACCTCGATGCGTTGCTTCGCCTCCACGCAGTACTCGTCTTCGCATTGGCACTGCAACAAATAAAACTGTTTATTCAAACGGTCACCAGTGCAATAATTCTAATTTTACGTCCAATTTCTTTCAGTAGAAAATCATAAATTCTCTCGCACCGTAACGCATAATAATAACGGTGGTTCGTAAAACTTTTTTACGGCATCAAAAACATTCCGATCGCTATCAAAACACATCGTGATTTCTGAAATCTCAATAAATGCTGCACGGATATAAAATTCTGATACTTTTAGTTTAGCTAGAGAGCCGTTTGTATGGCAATAAATTAATGCTTAGCCACTCGATCGTTATGAATTAAATTGATTATGCGGATTTGCATAAGCTTCGACGGATTAGCACTGTAAGTTATTGGAATATTTGAAATTCTTACATTTGTATGTGAATTTATGAAACTGACTGTAGAATAATGAATATTTAAATTGAGATTATAAAATCAACCAGAAGCAGATGCTGAATTCTGCCGTTTGACGTTAATGCCTCTGTATCCAATTTAACTTACTACGGTTTAGCATTAAATTTAAAACCAATTTCCTGGTCATCTAGACAGATACAAGTAAATGAAGACACGGCCGCCGTCTTACGCTTGTTTTTTGTGAGAGCGCGCTAACACCTGCGCTGCGCAAGAGTCGGTCGACGCTGCGGTAGGTCCCGATCAAGACGTCAAATCTCAAGGCTGAACGCGGCCGCTCCTTTGCCTTGCCTTTCGATACACATTGCCCAACGGTACGACATAATTAAAGGGTTTGACCGGTTTAGTTCTAATTTACTGTTTTATCTATGCGACCGGGGATGCACGAGTTTAAATGGTAATCGAAAGGCAATGCCATTATAGTTAAAGAAATTTTGCTACATGAAAACTACATTATTTTTAATGTACTTTGAATTGAATATAGTATAGGCATGTAGATGTATATACGATACGTTATCAAAGTTCAGACTTGTAATTTCGCACATGTTGCATATTTTAGAAATTCAAGTTTCGAAATGTAAATAAAATGTTATTTTCTTTAAAATGGTGCAACGAGAAAGCACCTGCGGCATCAGGGAGGTCGGGACATCACGTTTTTTGTTTATTCAATTGCATTTGATTCAACAGGTCAGCGCTGTGACGGGTTAATAAAGTTCTTCTCAAAACGTATTATTTGAATCTACTCATTTGACAAATGAAATCATACTTTAAAAATTAATTCATCGTTTTCCTTAAGAGAATTCTACTCGGAGCGCGCTCCATACAAACGTAGTATGGTGATATTTTCAATACTATCTAATTAAAGTCAATGTAATTTTTCAAAAACAATCAAGTAACTAATCTCTATGTCGGTATGAAGTCAGATTTTCATTAAAATATACAGTTTCAATGCTAGGATTAATTTAAGATTTGTATGGAAATATTTGTGGCACTGTAACTTTAAAACTATAAATTTTATCGAAAATCTGACTTCATACCGACATAGAAATTAGTTACTAGATTGTTTTTGAAAAATTTCATTGACTTTAATTGGATAGTATTGAAAATATCACCATACTACGTTTGTATGGAGCGCGCCAACGGTAGAATAGCCTTAATCATTCGTGTACCTACCTAACAATAAGAATAATAAATGACAGCAAAATAATTTACTACAAGGCAATACGTTTTTATTAACCACCGTTAATGTATTGTAAGTTTATCTCTCAATTTGGTCATGTCAAGTGATTAATAAAGTTGTAAAGAGGTCAATACTCTTGAACTTTAAGAAGTTGCCTTGCTAAGAATTATACATAATTTGCAGTGTCGATGTTTTTCTTATATCTTTTGAAGGAATTTTCATCAACAGGACTATCTCTTGTAATTATGTTATTGTAGACCTGTATCTCCATTCATTGCATGTATTACGGCTTAGAATGGACCCGCCCAATTTCTTTCTGTGGGTTTCGTACGAGGTGACTACTGGGTGTTAGGGTAAACAGTTGCAACAGTTGTTTAACAACTTTCACAGAACAACTTTCTCAAAGAAACCTATTGGAAATTGGCAATTTTGTTTTTGTCAATTTTCCGCTGAGCTATCAGCTGATCGAACGTTTGTATGAAAAGTCGAAAAAAAAAAAATTGCGTATTTGCTATACCTAGGTTTCTCAGGGAAAGTTGTTCAGTATAATGGGTACAATCACCCCTTATAGTAATGCAACTGTTTACCGTAACACTCTGTATAAATAAGATTTTTCATACATGTTTTTGTGGGCCTCCTATCCATTTGACTCATATGATTCCATCCTGAAATCATAAATAATAACTGGCCAAGTGCGTGTCGGACCACGTGCAGGGTAGGGTTCCGTTGTTGCCTGTTACAATATAATTATGGACTTGGAAGGAGGCTTTTTGTTTTATACTACGGTATAACGGCTAATAAAGTGTAAAAAGTACATTTTATTATTTGGTCGACTATTACTCGTAAACTTGTAAAGCCTACTTAGCGGTGATAGTTTTCCTTTTAAATTCGTTCTATATTCTATTGCCGTGAATTTTTTCACATCTACAACTACAACCGTTTAACTGGGAGAGGGGGGGGGGGGGACACTTGACTCTAACCAAAATTTTCGCTTTAAAGCTTAATATTTCGCTAACGGATCCCTAAATCAAAAAATGGTTATCCCAAACCCACAATATTTTTAAAAGACCTATCCAACAATACCCCATAACATGGGATAGACGAGAAAAAAAATCATCCCCACTTCATGTGTAGCGGAGCTACCCTAAAAAAATTTTTGACTTCGGAACCCTAAAAATGGGCTTTGCTTAAATATTTGCACTCATAAAATATAGGTACCTAGTTGGTAGTTGTAGCAGGGCTCCTGACCACCCCTATAATAGGATTATGGTCATTATTTTATTTTATGCAGGTATACATATTGTTATGTGAAAGAAGCAATACTTTCATTCTTATACAGGATCCTTCTTAATATTATGCTGTCGGTTTTTTAACGGGACGATCAGCAGGCTTACCATGAGTTTGCACTACTGTAGTAAACTACAGTAGTTGTAATCTTACGCGATCCTAATTTGTAATCATGCGCTGGCGCGCTCTATGAACTCTATGCTGACCAAACCAAATGCGTATGAGATTCACTATTATCTTTCGTATTAGCATTTGTCTTCGCATGAACGTAAAACCAAATTAAGCATCAGTAGAAATCTAGTTCCATTTTAAAACAGCAAAGTGTTTTAGGATCGCTTTTTAGCTCTATAAGATAAACCGCCTATACAAGGTGTAAAAATTAAAAGCTTTAAATTCGCAGCTTTAAATACTTAAGGATGTGCTTCAGACCACCAAACTTAACACCTTTCGCTACGGAACCAACTTTGCAATCGCGAATAAAATATCAGCTGTTCCATAAAAAAACACCAGTAGCTTAGCTATTAGACCAAAATAATGAAACAGCGGATTTTATTTTTCACGATTTCAAAGTAAATTTCAAATAGTAAAAGTTATTCAGTTTAATGGTCTGAAGCACCTCCTAAAGTATGTAACGAATTTAAGTCTACACAGCCTGTATTTTGTACCTACTGTATATTTAAGTGTATATTTTAGTACAAACCTCTATCAAATGAAATATCATACGAATTGATTGATTGGTTTTAACCAACCGAAACCGGTACCTTTTTCCAAATAAACACAAAGAGCCAATCGTAATAATCCTTCAACCACAAAGCGATTTCATCTCTTAGTTAGACTGATATCCATAGTTAAAAAAAACAACTAAGTACAACATCTCTAGATGGCATGTGCACACGGGCCACTATCAACAACAGAATTTTTCTGAACTGATTCATGCGCAATATGACCAACTCACACTTGGCTGGTTTTTCCTATTTTTAATTAGTTTGCACTTAATCACACCCAGTTTGACGCTTGTACGTATTTTTACGATAGAGCAAAAAGAGAACGTTGAAAAAAGTAGTTGCTTGTAGTATTTGTTATCAAATCTGCATGACTGACACATATTCATATTCAGTTAACTATTACAGTTCGAAAGATACAGCTCTAGATGACGGAAGACGGAAGGACAGACGGACAGACAGACATACAAACGGATGGACGGCGCAGGCTTAGTAAATAATAGGGTTCTGTACCCAACGGGTAACATTTTCAGCCAAGCAGGACGAACGTTGACACTCTGCTTTCTCTGACTTTTTGCTGAGCATGCTGCATCTCAGCTTTCAGCTTCAGGTTGTGGCTGGTGTGCAAGTTCCCTAAGGTCAACAACCGCGACCCTCATGCGGTCGCGTCGCGTCGTGTCGGACAAATCTGCCCGACGACGTCTAAATTAGATTTTATTGCGGGGCGTCTGCGTTTGCGCACCTACTCGACAGCACAACACCGCTTTAAAAAGACCTCCCTTACTCATCTCGCATACAGAAAATCAAGAATATTGAGTGTTATTACTCAGCAATGAGGGTCCTAAACAAATTGGTCGTCTTTCTCAATTGAAAGAGGCATAAACAAGTGATGAGAAGTAATTTTGACAAGCCTGATCCTTGTCTCGACTAAGCACTCAATTTGTGGATGTTTAAATGTGAATAAGATGCGTTTATAACCATTTTATGTATTTTGAATTGAATATCTAATCGTAAAGAGATAACATTTGACAAGCATTGGTTTTAACACTTGGAATTGATCTCTGTGACCTCACAAAGATTGTGAGTTTTTGTATACAGGGTCCTTCTTAATATGCGAACACTTTTTTAAGGGGATGATCAGACCATCAAACTGAACTATGGGACCAACATCGATATGTAATCCTACTCTAGCCAAATGTCATTTGGCTAGAGTAGGATTGCAGTCTTGTATAGAACAACTGATTTTTTTCGCGATATCGATGTTGGTCCCATAGAGAAAGTTGTTCAGTTTGATGGTCTGATCAACCCCTATTAAGAAGGACCTACTTGTTACGAACCTAATAATATTAAATCGAACTCCATCTTTCCTTTGTGACTTGGTATTTTATTGTAACAATTTCTTACTTTACTCTGCACCACCGCAATTTTTTATACCTTTTGCCTCAATGGGTCCTCACGAATTACTGAACCAAAACTACGCTAGCTCCAGGAGACATTGTAAGACATTAATGTAGAAGTTGTGATGATTTAAACCAGTACTCACATTCATGAGTTCTTTCCCCTCGTCAGTGGAAGTCAGGGCAATGAGCGCGTGCTCGCACTCCTTGGGGCAGACAGTGGTCGGCTCTGCTAGCACATCGTTGCACAGGATCATGTAGTTGGTGAGGGCGGCGCCGCAGCCGGTCCGGTACGCGCAGCGCATGCGCGCCTTCTCGCACGGCGTGCCGGCCACAGCGGCCAGAGCTGCCATGGCCAAGACCATCGCGGCTAGCGGCCACATCACCTGCAATGAAGGACACTTTTGTGAGTACGATGGCAAAACGTGACAAGTTTGAAATTCTTCTACTACTGCGCGACGTTCGCTCTCTGCAGAGAAAGGGCATCGCGCTCGATTAGAGAAATCAGGCAGGCAGGCCAGGCAGGGTATAGGTAAATAGACCTAAGGGAACTTGTAAAGTCTCCAGGATCCAAATAGCCCTAATGATAGCTCCGTGACAAAAGCCGCCGGCACTGTGTGTAGGAGCCATAATTTGAGATGAGACAAGAAGATGAAGGGAACCCATGAGTATGGATCCCGGCTCAACGCGTTTCTGGTGAGGCGTTAATTTACGTGCGTATGGATTGAGGAGCCACATTTGCTATTGAAAAAAGGACTCTAAAAGTATATAGAAGTTACATGAACATAAAGGCTGGTGTGAGGACCCACAATCAAAGTATTGTAGCTTTTTCAGTTTTAGTCGTATAGGTAGGTACAGTCAGCCTCAAAAAGATGTATACAATGAAAAATTAAAAAATTAAAAAAATATTTATTTGCAATAAACATGGTAGTTAAATTAATATAGCACTCTAGCCCTCAGTCTAGGTATTCCTGGGTGATGAGGGATACAGTTTTGTTCCATGTCGTAGTACTGAAGTGTATGACATCATTTTGAGGCTGACTGTACATATCGCAGATTTTTTTGTAGGATCTTTTTCCAACTCCTACTAAATCCTACATTTTCAAAAAATTCATCACATACTTTCCGAGTTCCAAGAGACTTTTATGTTCATGTAACTTCTCTATACTTTTGCTACAAATTCCAAAATTGGGCATACAAAATCTATAAATTTCCTACAAAATGGGCATAGAATCCATTTTTCAAAAGCAGAATCGGCTCCTCAATCCATAAGCACATAATATGTAAATTTTGGCATCATTGATAATTTCAAACTTTGATTATCCATGGCTCCAGTTTGGAGATTGAGCAACATCAGTGATTCAGAATGAATATTTTATACTAAGCCCGATTTTAACGTACCTATACACGCATTACTTAGCAATAGTGTTGCAACTACAAATTCCAATGGCCAAATACAGATTATAAACTATTAAAGTTATGTAGAGCTAAACGAAGCAACATTCCTAATAGAATAGGTAGGCACTGTATAACAACTAAACATTTTCTTTTTATTTAATTTGTATAAATTGTTACAGAACATTCTTTAATTTTTACTGCCCAAGGAAATTGGCAGGAAATGTATAATTGATATTCCAATGTTTGTGCGCGCAAGGCATCCATTTCAGTCCTACATCCTTTTTTGACACATTCAGACGGACACGCAACCCAAAGCGAGTGCGAGTGCTAATTTTGAAACACACGTTATACTGCGACGGAGCGGTTCAAACGTTCAAATCAACAATAGAAAATGTCGAAATTAGTATGGAGGGAGATTATGCATCATTCTATCATGACATGATATTGAAAGTATGAGATTCAAAAATAGCACTTCTGTACTAATTTTGGACCATTTTCTTAGTATGAAGAAGAAGCGCACACTTTTCCTGTCAACATCTTTTTCCTGAGTCAGTCCATAAGAACAGCCTCGTTAATGTACAGTCAGCAGCAATAAGTTAAATACACTTTAGTACTACGACATAGAATAAAAGTGTATACTTAATTAGTGTATAACTTATTGCTGCTGACTATACCTACAAACTACAGCGTCCTTAGTTTAAGGCTATTCTACCGTGTTGGCGCGCTCCATGCAAACGTAGTATGGTGATATTTTCAATACTATCCAATTAAAGTCAATAAAATTTTTCAAAAACAATCTAGTAACTAATTTCTATGTCGGCATGAAGTCAGATTTTCGATAAAATGTATAGTTTTAAAGTTACAGTGCCACAAATATTTCCATACAAATCTTAAATTAATCCTAGCATTGAAACTGTATATTTTAACGAAAATCTGACTTCATATCGACATAGAGATTAGTTACTTGATTGTTTTTAAAAATTTCATTGGCTTTAATTAGATAGTATTGAAAATATCACCATACTACGTTTGTATGGAGCGCGCCAACGGTAGAATAGCCTTAACTGTTTTGAATTTAAATCGGCCTTAGAGAACCTAAAGTTTACATCTAACTTGTAACTATTATTGTAACCAACACTGAGTCCTAAACAATAATGACAATGAAAAACAACCATCCGTTGTAGAGCACTCGACTCTATCTTTTAGAGTTTAATTCCACACATGAAACCTCTGGACAAAACTCTTCTGTCTGCGGCATAAGGACGACAATCACCAGATTAGTAAGACTTTGTATTTGTAAAGCTGTAGAGGCAGTATTCTTGGAAGGGCGGCGTTGGCTGCGCCCGCGCCGAACGGCTTGCATTCAGAAAACAAACAGAATCGCGTCACGTCCACTCGCCACTCGCTACTAACTTACACGTTTACCGTAACATGGAACTAGGGTTGCCACCTTGTCTATAATAAATAGTTAGAATTTTTTGTGGTAATTTTAAGCTGCTTTTCCCAACAATATTGCTTGCAGTTGATCGACTCTACCATTTTTGCTTTTTATCTTAATATTTTTCTAAAAAATATATCAAATATTTATTACTCAGTTTCCTTTTATTTTTCGTCTTCATTCGGACCACTTAGTTGTCCATCTTTATGCTACAACTATTTTACTTTGCTGATTACTTCAGATTGCTCTAACTACTCTAAGACCTCAGTAAATTCTTTCAATAGATATTAAAACAAAAATTATAAAAAAAATGTATTAAAACTGGGATCAGACAACCCTAACGACTAGAGACACGGGCTCAGGGTCGTCGGCCGACTGAGAGTCCCCGCAAAAAGAAAACAAAGTGACAACTTAAGATGTCCACCATCCACCACTCGCGGCCGAGTGTTACATTACAATAACAATCGTGTCCCAACGTCGCCTTTATTTGTATAACAATAAGGACTGACAAATCACTAGTAGCCAGTGAGATAAGAGAGCGAGGCCTCGCGTTTGTTAATTAAATTACGATTGTGTGTAAATATGAGGCTTATGTTTCTAAGAAAAAGGCTTTGAAAAATGTGAAGGAAGTGCTTAGACGGGTAAAAGTTAATAATATTTAAGATACTCATCAAATAGATAACAATGACAAAACCCCAGTATAATAATGTAAACATTTGCACTTGAGCTCAGACTAGACGCATACTGTCGACGTAGCATCATGACTCATGAGTCATATCAGATATCTATCACCTATCATTTCTAATTTTCTATTAACGAAACGTCTAAGTATACAGGGTGAAATTGATATTATTGGCATCCTTTTAAACTAAGAGTCTACCCATCAAACTGAACAACTTAAACTATGGGAGCAAACTGATCAGACGAAAAAAAAAATCAGCTGTTGCATACATTTGAGTCGAGTAGGCATTGCAGTTTAGTATGGAACAGCAGAGTTTTTAGTTGCTCCGATCAGTTTGCTCCCATAGTAAAAGTTGTTCAGTTTGATGGGTAGACTCTTAGTTTAAAAGGATTCTAATGATATCAATTTCCCCCTGTATAGAGAGGGTTGATTAGACCATCCAACTAAACACAACAATTGACACGAAAAGAAGAAGTCTTAGTTGTTTAATTTGGTCTGATCATTCCCATAGAAACCGTCAACATATTAAGGAAGATCCTGGATAGCGTGATAGGGAATAAAGAGACGTATTCCATCATGTTGTCTGTTGCTTTTGTGCACGCCTCGACCACGACAAGCTACTAATAGACAACTCGTGTAAAAGATAAAATCATACGTAAATATTCCAGAGAATTTGGAGATCGTAACATACTTTCTGCCTAGCTAGCACGACGGACGTGTCCAAATAACATAAAAATTTAGATCCGAGAATAGCATCTCTGGGACATTTCTTCACTCCTAATCTAAGCATTTAGCATGTAGGTGTGAAAAGCGCAGTAATTGCTCACACTCAACCAAACACCAACTAAGAGAAACCGAGAATGTTGAAAAATACTCGTCGTATCTCTTTTTTACGATTACCTACGTAAAAGTAGATATGATTTTACATGACTATAAACTAATATTTGTCCGTTATAACATGACACGTTACATTAGAAAGTTGCCGAACCGGATCGCATGAATGTAAAATTAATATTTTTTGTACTTTTATTGGGATAATCGCTACAAGTGGGGACACTAAAACGATTTTACTACTTAAGAAGAAATATTAAAAATTGTGTAAGCGGTGCCGGTATAGAACTATAAAGGGCACTTTAATTTTGATTAAATTGAACTAATCTGCAATAACACGGATAATACAAGACTAAATAGTTAAGTGACAAAAAAACACATCTCATGAATCTCAAAGGTTCTAAAAGGAAAAACTACTGAGCCCAACTATTTTGCCACAAACATGTCGAGGCGAGGCTACCATGCGCATGCGCCGGTCTATACTAACCACCAGCACAAACACACCACCTCATTATTGCGTGTCGTTAAGCGCCAACTGGTTGGGCAAACAGCTACCGTGTGTAACATACCTTAGTACAGGAATGGGACTTCAGAGGAATTTTTGTCGCTAAGTGCAGAGATTAATTTTTTTTAAGACGAAACATGTACATCGGTTTTCTCTTTTTTACGTTATAAAATGCCATATAAATAAATGGTTGGATATACTTTTATCTATGCCACCTTTTGTGCCAATGAGACCGATTATCTATAGATACTTGTTTTAATTATACAACGTGTTAATGAATTAACGCAAAACTAGAAAGTAGTTTGTTTAGAATCGATAGCAGAATCGAATTATCATGGTTTCAACATAGGTAATTTTTTTCAAAATTTTAATTTTTTTTTTCATAAAATTTTTAATTTACTAAACCCGATGTCAACCCACCCCACGGGCACACTCACCCTACTTACTACCAAAACAAGATTATAAAAATGTATCCATGAGTACGTTAGCGCTTTCTTTCAGTGCTGAAATGATAACAAATCATTTTTGCCTCCGAACTTAAAATGCGAATAACTTTAAATTTTAAGTATCAAAATAATGAAATTATTGTTTCAATCTAATTCTTTTGTTATAAATCAGTTGGGGTGTATGAGGTTTTGCGCTAATTTATTAACACGTTGTATATACGATACTAGTGTTGTTCCTGTGATACATATCGACAACCTATCGATAGCAGTATATCTATAATTTACAGCCTGCCCAAAATGAAAGTGAAGAAAAGGGAAATTAATAATATAAAAACTCTATGGGGCTACTCGCGCATCGACGGTTCCGTACCACACCACTACACAAAAATATTAACTTACAAAAAAAGTGTTGTTTTCGCCGGGACTTTCAGCGTGATACCTACAGACTCTCACCTGGCCGGTTTTTATTATTTGATATTATACTGTAGGTGTACAGTGTGTTCTATAATCACACCAACTTTGACGTTTGTTTTTATGTATTACCGTTTTTACGATAGAGCGAGAAGAAAAAACTTAAAAAAATAGATTCTTGTATGAGCCCCCTAACTTTTTAATTTTTGTTAGCAAATTCCATAAAAAAAATAAGACTATACCTATAATGTTCTGTGGCAAATCCGCTGTAATAACGCACATTCTGTGTAAATGTCAACTGTCTAGCTATTTTTCTACCTTTTTTGTCTACCTTTTCAAAGTTACAGCCCTAAATAGGTAGGACGGACGGACGGACAACGTAGGCTTATAGAAATAGGGTCCCGTTTTCACCCTATGGGTACAGAACCCTAATTACGAAAAAAAATCATAAAAAATTTGTCACCATTCTCAAGTAGTTTACGCCAAAAATGTGACAGTTACGGAGAAAGTAGCACTCTCGTTTAAGGCTGGGCCACACAGAGTGCAGCTGCGGAACGGCTGCAGGCCGGCTGCGGGCTGGCAGTAGTTGTAAACTATGGAATTATATGCAAGGTGTCACACTAGATGCAGTCCGGCGCGGCTGCGGAACAGCTGCGGAACGGTAGCCGCAGTGCGACACCTCGCATTTATAATTCCATAGTTTACAACTACTGCCGGACTGCAGTAGGCCCGCAGCCTTTCTGCAGCTGCACTATATGTGGCCCAGCCTTTCATCTCTATTCTTTATGGGCAGACTTTTTGTAGGTATAAGTAAATAAAAAAGAAACATTTTATCTTTTATTTCATTAACTGATGAAACCAACAGCTTACGTTGAAATATTTACATCAAATTAGTTTGATGATGAATCCTGGATGACGTTCTTTTTACACCTCCAAGGGACCGTACCATTGTATTGATTTCTTTCTGAAAACTCTTCTTGATGGATGTTGACGGCTCAACCAATTCCGGTCTGGAAGGTCTGGGATGCCTAGGCACCGTCTGCAAAATAATAGCAATAAATTAACGTAATTACGTAACAATAAATTTGTATAAGTCTACCAGAATTCAATGGAATAAAAAATTTAGGTTAACACATGGTAATGTCAAACTTTCATCTCTCTATTCAAAGTAGCCCCTTTACAAACTGCGACTTTTTGAAGCGGATAAACGCGCGTTTATCAATCGCGTGACTGCATCGCTACACTAGCAATTTAACAGGTTTTTGTATGCACACGCAACTATCAATGCAGACGCGCGTGTGCATTACGACAAAGACTGTTGATGAATGACTGTGACTGAACTGACTGATCAAACGATGACGAACGTATTCCGTCGAAGATGTATCGCGTTTGCATCGATGCTTTATCGCGTTGCGAAGTCGCAGTGCGTAAAGGGCCCTAATCCAAACTCCCGTTACATCTTGCATGATGTCATTTGATTTCCTTATTAGCAATCAGATTCTGTGCAATTGTCGATACTTCGGGTCAACACTAATGGCATAAATTAGAGTACATAAACTGTCAATGCAAATGAACTTATGATTTTAGTTTATAATTTCCGTAAACAAAACAGGCTGAAATGATACTTCACATTATGTAACACATTCACAATGAAAAAAGCTTTACTCTGAATGAATTATTTCATTCATTACCAAGGTCAACATCTTAAAAATAGGAGCCGATTACTTACCGATGGAAAGATATCCTCTGATTATCTTCTTTTTAAACTCCCATTCTGCTAGTGCAGCCAGAGGCCACACAAGCCATTGTGCATAAAAAACACGCATTTGATACTTATTTTGAAATTAATGAAATATTCGTATTTAATTTCACACAAAATAACACAATGATGTTGGAAGCACGCCGGCTATCACCAAAGAGAATATAATCACTACGTGCTATCACGATGAATCAGAAACGTACACTTTGACGTTCAAGACGGTGACATTTGTCTGTGTTTGTCTTTTTTTTTCAAATGAAGCGATACCATAACTAAGAATGAGAGACCTGGCCATTTCTAGACTCTTTCTTAAAAAAAATGAATCTATTCTTACTATACAAAATCTCTGGCTAAGTGGATATCTTTGAAGGTAAAACGCTACATTGTAGGTCAGAAAGACGTAAGTAAAATCTATTTTAATAAAATAGATACAAATATTATAGTTATAGACCTGTGTAAAAGAAAAGAAAAGAAAGTTAGACTATTCCTAAATTCCTATCAATAACTTACATTTTCTAAGTTATTTAATGTTGATGAATGAAACGTGGCATAGCATTAAAAAGTAGAAAATAATAATATCTGTCCTCTGTCCATCAATGTGTAGGCGAGCGTTTTCGTTGTCACATTTTATGTTATAATGTTTCCTCATAATTATTATAAGACACTTATTATATAAAAAATTCCATAACAATCATGCAGCAATTTTCCTATTATGATAACAATATTATGGATAACTAGCTTTTGCCCGCGACTCCGTCTGCGTGGACTTATAATAATATGTAGTCTATGTGTTATTCTGGGCTATGAACTGTATATATGCCAAGTTTCATCGAAATCCGTCCAGCCGTTTTAGCGTGAAAGAGTAACAAACATCCATTCATCCATACAAACTTTCTCGTTTATAATATACTAGCTTTTGCCCGCGACTTCGTCCGCGTGGAATTTGGAAAACCCCAAGTATCCTATGTTACTTCTAATACCTCCAAGAATATGTGTACAAAGTTTCATGATGAGCGGTTAAGTAGTTTTCGCGTGAAAGCCTAACAAACAAACTTACATTCACATCTTGACTATTATAAAAATTTCGTTTGTTTGTTTGGGTGTTTGTTTGTTCGAGTATCACGCAAAAACTACTGAACCGATTTTGATGAAACTTTTTTTGTTTGGTAGCGTAACATCTGACTTAAAATCTGGTATATAATTTATGCGGACGAAGTCGCGGGTAAAAGCTCGTTTATAATATAAGGCAAGTTTACGTGACTTTGGACTTGCAGTAACTCAATGCACTCTAATTTTAAATGTGTAGGCACCTAAGTAACAATTTATTTCTAGTCCAATATTTCGGTATCGAGCTACAAAAAGCACTAAGTAATGCATTTGTTATATTTACTTACTATTAAATTATCTACTACATAAAAAGTGACAAATTAGCCAATTTCACTGCCAAAACATTTAACATGCTCGTTTGTTGCCAACTGGATAATCAAATACACCTACTTTGTATTAATCAACTGATAAGGTGACCTATTTGCAACAAGAATAGATAGCACGATATCGCGACAGTAAAAAAAATACTTGCAGTTTTTAATTGCTGTCACTGTCGAAATTTTCATCGAAGATAAGAAACTGAATTAGCTTAACATTTTAGCAAGACATTACACTAGCAGGCCCAAGAAAAACATTGCTAAAGAAGTCTTTCAGTTTGTGTATAATGTTAACGCATCCAAAACAAATAAAAAACGTCTAACCTTATGTACGCAATTTATACGCACGGTCCTAACTGATATAAGCATTCTTACAACACAAAACTGAGTAATTACATGAAAACAAGTGATTTAGATAACGGTTATCAGCTGTTTCTGATAATGGTCCTGCATTGCGTTAGTTTACGTCCAGCCAGCTTACTTTGATCTACTTAATGTTTGAACTGATTATAGTTGTTCTTCACACGCTATTCAAACCTAAAATAAAAAAGATAAAATGATATTAAACAAGTTAATTAAACTGTAGCTAGCTATACAACCATTATGGGGCGTAGTCTGAAATAACGATTTATTTATTTTATACCTAGTATTACCTAGCTGTACATACCTAAGTCGCTGAGAAAATGTTTATTGGGTGATTTATAGAAATTGCCTTTAGCCACTTAGTTCCCATTTATCAGACTTATAATCAGGAAACGGAACACTAATTTTCCTTCTCTTTATCTCTCTACATTTTAGCACTACTGTTTATATTATGTGTGTTTGAATGGAAACAAGTAACGGTAACGAGGTTATCGCACGATGTTTTTCTTGCTTGGTTAGTTCTGTAGTAGGCTTCATCAGCCATGGTAGGCCCTTTTCAATTTAAAGGGTTGTGTGGACCACGCATGAAAAATGTATATCAAACCCTATCGAAAAGCGAATTACAGAATTGGACATAAAAATCTCTGCTCTGCGCTCACAAACTTGGTATTATGGATGAACAATAACAAAAAAAAACATTGTTTTTTTGGGATGACCTTAGATCCTTTAAGGGAGCATTAGACGTAGTGATACAGGGTGGTAAGAAGTTTGGAAGTAGAGTAGACGACTTAAGAAAACTGAATAAGTCTATACCGAAAGAAGAATAATGTTTTAAAGTTAATACGCGTTAATATATGTAGTAGTTTTGGCTGAGTAAGTTTAGGTATACTATAGTAACTATATTGAGGAGGATTTACATTATAATTTCAGAGAATCAACATATTAATAAGCTTCATCAGAATAATCTTATTACTCATGGAGCTACGCCCTTGCCAATGGAGCATTTGCCAAATCTGCCAGCACCATAAATAGGCGGGTGCCAGCGGTGACCAGGCACAAGGCGCAGACCCTGGTGGGGCGCAGAAATGACCAGGACCAAGTTTTGGTTCATTTATTGGTGTGTGAAATTTCGGGCTATCTTCGCTCGCTCAAGCCTTTAGAAGCTCGCACCGGGCGCATAAATGGCTATTTAGGGCACAGATGCTGTCTGTCACCACCATCCTGAGTCTGGAATTCCTAATACAACACGCACTACTCCAAACTTTTTTCTTTCACCTTTGCTAAATGACTCTATCTAAACTGCAGTTACGATGGCGGGCGGCCGAAGGGGTCGTTACTTTTCGGTTTAAAGAAATTGTCGTCTCAATCTCAACATTATCCAATCGCCGTACCTTTCCAGTTGTCTTCTGTTTTCAGAATATTTCTCAAGAGTTTAGATTAGAGCATCCAAGAATATCACCGATCCTACAGCATGATCCTAACATAAATCCGCATGAAGCTGACAAGTAACAGATAATTAATAACTGAAACGTTTTTAATCCTAATCTTCATGTAAACTGAGACAAGCAGCCCTGTTGCATTTCCGAGTACTGCGCCTGCGCCGAGATCACGTTATTATTATGCGCCTGCGACACTTTGACATGTTTCAGGGAACATGGCAACAGGACACCTAAAACATTCCTATGATAACTGTAATAGACCGGAGAGATTGTAACTGAGGCTTCAGTGAGAAACACAACGGTTAATTTGAAGCCGGTGTTCCCATCTAGTTACTAGGACAACATCTTTAGTGTTTATTTGTTTACTAAATAATAGACGCCAACTTTTAAGTTCAAAATGTGAGGGTCGTGTCATTTCTCAGTGGTACAGTCACCAGCAGATATATCGTAGCAAACAAGGTGGTCGAATATTTCTAATTTTTAATAATTTCTTTACTCATAACCAATCAAAAATATAGGGAACGCCTAGAACATCAAATATATCGACGCAGTCATGGTGGTCATAAATATCTGAACAGTTTCGGAAAAAACCTTTTAGATTTTAATTTTAAATAACATTGTAAAGAAATTATTGAAAATGAGGAGTAGAAGTTGTATGCCAACTAGCTCGTTTCGCCTACTGGCGCGTTTCGCCAACTTGAGCCATTAGCCTACTGCGACATTCGAAAAAAATAAGCACTGCTCAGAAATATTTGGACCAAGGTGTCCATAATGCTACAATATATCTGATGGCGACTGTACCTATAGAGAATGTATGTACGAATTTATTATTGCAGGATAAAGTACCGGAACCACTAATCAGTGATTAGTTTGTCCTGGGCAACGCATCTACTAATGCGATACATACCTGGTAGGTAAAGTCATTGGTTTTGTTGACTCCAAGGTATATAGTCCATATAGCCCAGGTATTTATATAAAATACATAACTTTAATAATCCAAAACATACGTAGACTAGTCCTAAGTAGTTTATAGGCGACTATCAAACAATGAGCAGAGCATGTGTACGTAACGATAACATGATAATAGAATTAAAATATTGCTGTGAATGAGGAATATAACAAAATCGTGTACGTGACAGTTCTCACCTAAGAATATTCTTATGTATGTACCTACCTACTTAATAAATGTACTATGTGACTTAAAAAGAACTGAAATATCCGAATTTAAGACACATTCATTCCATCCGCGTATACTAGGTGATTTTGTAAACGCTTTGCTTTTCAATGGTGGTTCAGAGTTCATACCATCAAATTACTGAAACTATGAACTGAACTTGAACTTGAACTTTTACTATGAGATCAAACCTGAAATACTAAACAGCAATTCCTTTTGCCTACTTGCTTCAACTACGTACGGTACAGCAAAGTGAGAAGAGAGTTCTGAAGTGTGATTTTTGAAAATCACACATTCAAAAAAGCAGTTGGAAATGACAAAATGATTGGAGATTAATATATCATTCGATCATGATTTTGAAAGTGTGAGATTCAAAAGTAGCGCTGCATAAGCTTTGGGGGTGACATGTTCTAAGTAGAGTTTGATGAGAGGAGATCTTTGCCCTACAGTGGAAACCTACAAGCTATAACGTACGTACCTTTACCTAGTTACTTGTTGGCTTCGAACTAAAAAGGTATTCACGTTTTTCGAGGAAATTTTGTGCAAAATCATACAAAAACGATTGAACATGATGTTAAGTTTTCTTTTGGGCCATGTAGGTACATAATAATTATACTACTATCTCGCAATCAAGTCCAAAAGAAACAAACTTAGTTGTATTTATAAAGTAAAGTGGAATCAACCGTTAAAAGTTGAGTGCACTTCTTTATGCACTTGAAATGAAGAACAAAACACATGTATGCGGGTCGATAGAGATAAGCTAGTTCGCACGGATCTTACATTTCATTTTAAAACAAAACAGATAAAAATGATTATTTTACATATGTAAGTTTCACTACCGTAATCTGGGGACCATATAATTTCCAAATAATCTTCTAAAATGCAACTACAATAAAAATGCTTCTACTATAGGTACAAGTAAAAGGTTAGGCAAAATGCATGAATGGCGTCTTTAAACCGAGATGTTGTCTGGACGCAGGTACCTACATACATGAAGAAGGTACATACCTTCTTATATGAGAGAAACTGATTGAGCCCAATCTTAAAGACATCCGGCCGGATCAATTTATTGAATGAAGCTGTTACAGTGTTGAGTGAGTAGAACATATAAGGCATGTAAGTAAGTACTACTTCTTCAAAAATACTATTACACTGAACGAACTGCCTCCGTGGTCTAATGGTTAGGAGCACTGGCTCTCGACACGGAGGTCGTGGGTTCGATTCCCATGAGGGACACCTAGTGAAATGTCACTTTGTGCGTTTTCCCCCAGTTGGTTAGGACATTGCAGGCTGAATCACCTGATTGTCTGAAAAGAAAAATGATTCCGTACTTCGGATGGCACGTTAAGCCGTTGGTCCCGGATACTATCTCTGGTGGTAGTAGTCGTTACACAAAAACCTCGTCAGAGGCCGTAAGGCGGTCTGAAAAAACTCTGACACCAGGGCTCTGCCCACACGACAAGAAGAAGACTGAACGAACGAATGTATGAAATTTGTTTGATAACTATTGTGGCAACAGGTAGGACAGTCGGTGGCATAAAGTATTAAATCTAGTGAGGATTAATATTGCACAAATCCTGTGATTAAAATAAAAATACAGTAAAAGAAGAAATAAGTACTTTCCTGCTTGCTAAGTATAATCTTCTGCAAATACTACAGTGACAAAAAAGACAACAGTAGCAATAAAAGGTTCACTCAAAAGGGCCGCAGGTAGCTCCTCTTTAATAACTACCCAGCAGAGCGTTCAAATGAAACACATTAGCTACTATTTAAAATTCTTAGACAATACAGAACTTATTTACAAGAGTGCCGAAGAAAAACTAGTACTTATCCTTTCTTCGCTAGATTAAACTCAATTTGTACTGTTCAATAGGATTCGTACTGTAAATAGAGTAGGCTTAAAAAACGGGGGTTCGGAACCCTAAAAAGAAACAAAAAATCGCGTTACGATGCTCATGAGCAAAGCAAGTTGGGTTCAGTCCATGGAGATATAGACATATTTACAATTTACGCTTGTTGGTTCGATCATAAATCACCAAAAAGGATAGTTCAGTAGACAAATTTGTGACATGTGGTGTGCAGCTGCAAGCTGCAAGGTCCACAGGCTCATTTATTATGTTTTTTGACAACTAACCTTTACGCCTAACAGCTTTATTAACATTCTCGGTAAACAAGGAACACATTCTGAGAAATACTGTTTTCAAAACAAAAGAGGAAAGAGTGGTTCTTACGCGTGACTAAAATGAAAACAACGTCCGAATATACTGCGATCAGTTTTGGTAGCACTCACGATAAATCGGTCGTAAAACGCAAGAAACCATATTGGCGTTGCAGAGTGCGACACCTCGTAAAGAACCTTTGTTTTATCCCTGATTCGATCACACCGATCTTAAAATAAATAAGTATTCCTTTGAATAAGTTCCCCACAAGGAAGTACCTAACACCCGTTTCTTGTCATATTATGACACTATCACATCATATGAAAGCTTAAACAAACATCTACGTGATGAAGAAAGTGCTGTCTGCTTTATAATCCTAAGATAGGAGCACGTAGTGTAACCTAATATCCTTGAAGCCTAGCATACCGTTAATTTCGTGAGTAAACAAAGATTACTGACATCTGATCTGATACTGTCCAAGTTATCCGATTTCTTCTAACGCTTCGTGCAAACAAAGAATCGAAATCTATTCTATACTTTAGTCCTTTACAGCAAGAAAACAACATCATATTTTAAAAACGTCTAAAACTGGAAAAATCTTACTCACAAGTTTAACAAGTAACAACGTATAATTTACTAAACTAATTTAGTGATTTAAATTTGGTAGTTATCAGACCAACAACTTAATTTCAAGACAGCAGCTGGTGAAGAATCATTAAAAGAGCGAGGTACCTACCTGTAGTCCCTTGTTATATTATGGCAAAGTAAAACACGATTTGCTGGTTCGGAATAGACTGATTTATCATTAAATTTCGAGTCCCATTTATACAGAGAGCGAGAGAATATCCTAATTATGTAGTTACATATTATTTAGGTACTTACATGGAAAAATCTAGAACTAGCCTAATGATATGAGAAAACATTAGGTAATATCTTTATTAGGTACTAAGGGCTATGAGAATTGTAAACACAACATCATCCTAACTTATCTAGGTGGATAATATCATATTATAGTATAGTCTGTGAGCTGTAAATAGTGGAGTCACATACGCAACGCACTTCACATGGTGTATGTAACACCCTTCAACTTGAAACACAAAATTAGCTTCTTCAAAAACATTCAAAACTTAATCTTTTAAACATCTGTCATCCCAATACCCATTCCGAGCCAAAATTAACATAATTTTCCGCTCACCAGTGGTTTTGCGAGACTCAAGAGTCAAGAGGCCGTTAAAAAAATTTCCTTTTAAACTGAGAATGGTTGCGCTGATTTTGTGCGCTATTGTTTCAGTAATTTACTACCATCATTCTACGACTAGCGTTACTAATGTCACCAACGAAATGTCTTTTAACTTCAAGGATTCGTTATCGTGCACGCATTTCAAGTATTTGTACTAACTTTACTTGTGTGTACACGAGTAATGAATCATTAGTTAGCATAATAAGTTCCAACACGCGCAAGTATAGGTAAAGCTGTTAGAACAACATCATTATTATGGGCAGCATGGTGCAATAAATCTTACGGCGCCGATGACTGTTCTTTATGGATGGAGCGTGCGTGCGCTTGCGTCTAGCTCGAGGTTTAGCATCAACAATCGCTAATCTAAACCTGGCATGCCGTATGTCATTAGTGACGTCTTTGAGAGGCCTTTGAGTAGGTACTTGATTACTTCTACTGTTCTTCTTCTTCTAATTTAGAGATTGTGTAATTGGTATTATGTACCACTTATTGAAAAGCTTAAGAGGAATTCAGAGGATGTTAAAAGGAGACTAGCCTTACTTACTAACTTTCAAAAACGTTTCTTCAATTTAACATCTTTTAATGCCACTAGACTAGAGATTCCAATGATCAGTACCTACTGTTTGTCAGTAGGTTTACTTTGCTGCAAAATGAACTAGAAGGATATGTAAGTAGATATTATAAAATTGCTGAAGATGCTAATTTACGTCTAGGTTCTTTGGATACTAATATTGATACTCTTATACTATACTAATCATATCTTCAACATTTATTCAATTCGTTTCGTTTATCAATTAGCTCAGAATGACTGGGTTACCTACCCACCGGAAACTGAACTCAATACAAGATCATAAAATGCTGAAACTTTGTACCTACGTCAAATAACAAATTCACACTTGTTATCACATCACATCACGAAAGAAATTGAGCTGTTTGAAATTTGTATTAAGTTTCTAAATGCCTTAGTAACTAAATAAAATCAGTCCAAAACTTTGCACTGATTTTAATTACAATCAGGATTTCATTCCATATTATTCCATGTACCATACATTGCGCATTCTGATTACGTCTACCAGTTAGTGATTCCCCAGCTATATATTTACGTCAAACGGTTAATAGACCATCTCATTATTTCAGTTCACGTTTGCCGACAGCTAAGGACGCGGGAAAAGCGAGGACAAACCTGACAATGCCAACGTACGAGCAACAATTGAGCTATTCCTATGCTTCGCCACGACTCATATGCAATGTTTTTAATTTGTTATACAGTATATTAACATTTGCAGTCCTCGTTATTAGCATCTCGACGTGTAATTGTTCAATAGAGTTATGATTTCCGTTGACCTTAATATTTTCTTGGAAAGGTCCGAGTCCAGCTACGCTATCAGCGCTTGTCGTTTCTCTTCATTCATAATATCCGGTTGTAATTTAAGATTTACCTCTTACTTATAATGTAATTATAGTTCATTATCGATTTCCAAATGTTATTTGAATACTAGGTCGTCGTCATCATCATCATCACCTTTTACCTCTATGTTAATGGAGTCAAGTAAATGGATCTTATTGCTTATTGAATACTGCTACAACAGTACGTTTGAATGTTTATGTTGGTTTGTATTACTTATATTTACTGAAACTGAGACTGCAAGTGGAATGCAATCATCTACCCTTGCTCTATTATTAGAAACATTACAATAAAGTTAAAATAAGATAAATGTACGTACAACTCTCTTACTCCACAGCTCTCGTAGTCACATGGCTTGTGTTCGCTCCAAAGTTTAGAACTCCTGTTTTTATTAACTTTTACGATCTTCCACAAATATATCACTATGTTCCAACGTCACAATTAAAACATCACTGTCGTTTAGTTTTATCTAAAGTTTCATTTAGTAAGTTTGTTTAAGTGCCTTCGTTTGGCTTTTATAAGCAAGTTATATGTGTTGTTGTTGCGGATGTTTGGAGCCGCACGGGTGACGTTCGTTCGGGCCGCGCGCGCGCCTTCGATTGAGTTGTGTTCGCTTCGAGTCCGCGCCCGCTCCGCCCAAGATGACAGCTTCAACATCTTCCCTTCCTCCCACCTCGAGGGATAAACTCAACGAAATAGACTTGTTGCTTTTTTGTTTTGTTTTATTAGATTACCAACCGGTCCGTATGAACTGTCTTCGAGTCTACAGGATATGTTGGACGAAGATAAATGATGTTAATGCTTTGGTGGACTGACTCATGGGCTACCGAAACATAGGTACCTACATAATTAATATATAAGGTACTTACCTAGGTACATCTTTTAAGTGTTTACTTAGGTAATAAGTCTACTACTTTACCTACTGTCTAAGGTAGTAACAAAAACCTACTTATTTAAACTTAACGACTTTTCTCTTGGCGGGAAAAGTGGATGGGTTTTCCCGCCAAGAGAAAAGTCGTTCAGTTTAAATAAATACCTATTTTTGTCACTCGTTAGGTACTGTACCAAAGAAAATATACACTACCGCGAAAAGAAGCGACACTCATGCATGTGTGCTCGTAAAACCGCTCGCGGCTATGTGTGCGGGTCGGGCGAGCGAGGGGGGGTGCGCAGTATGCGAGCGGGTGGGAAAACAGGTCATTGACCTTTTGAATTACATGGTTGCTCTTGCTCGCACGACTGCACGACTCGGCCGTTGAAATAGGTAAATATTTTCTTTGATTCTGCGAGCGAAGCGTGCGACGCCGACCAATATACATAGACCATACACTATATAGTTATATTTTAGTTTTAGGATAATTATGTTCAGTTTGCTTTGTAACTGATTTATAATACCGAACATAAATAATATAATGACACAGGCTTAGATTAAAAACTGTTTACTATATCTATGGACACAGGTTAGTTCAGGGTTAGTTTAATTCCAAAGCACAGCACAAAAGAGTAGGTATACAATTAGAAGGAGTAGGTACTTAAAGAGGTAGTTACTTTTCTCAAATAAATAAATGAGAAAATTATATCGTAATTTGCAAGTATACGTAGCAAAACATTTTTTTTATTCAATACTATTGTAATACATAGTTACAAGAACGATTTTAATTATTCATTTTATCGTAAGTGACAAGGTATTCATTTTATCGTAAGTGACAAGGCGTGTATGACCGACGCTCAACTTACGATAAATTAAATATTCAACAATTTCATTGTAACCGACAAGTACTGACATGTACAAATGAACATGTTTTGCAACTTACGATAAACTTTTCTCAATTTAATAAAATCGTAAATATCTGTGCCTTAGCCGTCTGTGTAAAAATATGGATATCATAATCTAGAGATTACTTGAATAAATCATATTTGTCACTTACGAGGAACTTAGTTCTTACCCAGGAACTGTTTGTGTGAAGTTAAAAAGGACATTAAAAAAATATACCTATAGCTTTTTGTTGTTAGTATAATCATAATCAGTGCTCCGTCACTCTTGTTTGACAGCTGCGAAAAGTACCTACAGCGTCGGCGCCAATTAGGTTTGTCAAAATATTTTTGGGAGGCCTAAATCGAAAACTATTTCGAGATAATTGTCTCAATAATTGTCGCGGGATATCACAATTTCTTGGTTGACATTCCACATATCCGCACCAAGCGCCTTTCTGAATCTTTTTTACCCGACTGCGCCAGAAGGAGGGTTATGTTTTTCGAGCGTATGTATGTATGTTTGTATGTCTATTTCTTTGGCACGGCCTACAGCCTAAGCGGCTCGATGGATTTTGACGTATGATGTGTCGTTAGATTTGTAAAAATCGTGAGAGTGACTTAGGCTATATTTTTTTATTATGGCATCTGGGAAAAAAAAAGAGGGGGAATAAATAATTTTTATTTGTAAAAATTTACAATATGGGTATCAAATGAAAGCTAGTAAACAGACGATTCCAAATATGTATACAACGTCTTAATGAATAAACTAAAAAGTAGTTTGTTTAGAATCAAGAGCAGAATCGAATTATCATGGTTTCAAAACAGGTAATTTTTGACAAAATATTAATTTATTTGTTTTTAAAATTTTTAATTTACCGAACCAGATGTCAGACAACCTCAAAAGCACACTCACCTTACTAACTACCAATACTAGATTATTAAAATATATCCATGAGTACGTTAGGTAGCGCTTTCATTTATTGCTGAAATGACAACAAATCATTTTTGCCTCAAAACTTAAAATGCAAATAACTTTAAATTTTAACTATCAAAATAATGAAATTATTGTTTCAATCTAATTATTTTGTTATAAATCAGTTGGGTTCTATGAGGTTTTGCGTTAATTCATTAACACGTTGTATATTGTAGTACTTTTATGCTACCATTTCGACATAGGACTAAAAAGTATGAAATAAACCAAATTATTACGAAAAACAAAAAACCCGATTGCATAAAAAAACTGTTAGCTGAAAAGAGAAAAACAAGCTCTATAATCACTAATCAGCTATAACAACATTAATTAAATATAATTTGAATGTTATTAGGTAGGTATTAAGGTATTGCAGGCGAGGACAAACCAAAGGAAGGTACCTAGGTATGTATTATACTTAATTCATCTTTGTCCCCGTTTGCGATACCTACCTAATAATATTCAAATTATATTTTACTTAATGTTGTTATAGCTGATTAGTGATTATAGAGCTTGTTTTTCTCTTTTCAGTTAACAGTTTTTTTATGCAGTCGGGTTTTTTGTTTTTCATAATTTATAATGCGCACAGCCAAGAAGTGGAATGCCTTGCCTGCGTCAGTATTTCCGAGCACTTACAACCCGAATTCCTTTAAAGTACGAGTGAATAGGCATCTTTTGGGTAAGTTCGCTACATCTTCGACCCCATCTTCGTCTTGAGGACTGGATTGAGGTCAAGAGCAAACCAATCAGTAATTAAAAAAAAATAAAAATATTTTCTATGTCAGAAATTTCAAAATGAAAAGATTACAGATATTTTTAATAAAATAAAGTCGTTTTTCGGTCCGACTAGTGACGTCATTCGTTGGACCTGTAAACTCCTAGGTAAAATAAAAATCAACTTAAAATAACTGGCCATTAAGAAAAAATATAAATATATTCAATATGTCAGAATTTGACATTTGATGTTGCCGTTTCTGTTTCCAGTTGTAAATAAGTACATTTAAAAATGACGTTAATATAGGTAATATTTAATGACGATTTTACAAATGACTAAATACGAGTTATAAATTCTTTGCGACATCAATATGTATTAAATTCAACCTGATTATATTATTATCCAAATTATTGACAAATTTTAAGACATTATTCTAAACCTAGAAATCGATGAATGTAACACACAAACTATTTATTTTATTTTGAAACAATCGAATGAAAATTAATTACTTTAAATTTTAATGAATTGGAATTTACATACTACATGTTTATTCTAATCGTAACTTCTTACTCATTACTTCAAATTAAAATACATTTATCCCTTACGATGTCATTTTAACGTTTTATCGTGTCGCTTGTAAGAAACAATATTTTTGTAGGAATACCTACTCGGTTCAAACGTAAGAGACAGCAGATTTTTTTTTGTTCTGAAAGGTTTGCTCACATAGTAAAAGTTGTTCAGTTTGATGGGTAGAGTATGTGGTTTAGAGGTTTAATGATACTTTTCCTTACACCCCGTATACACCACTAGTTTTAATTACTAACTACATTTTAAGGGTATTTTCATTCGAATATATAAAAAACCTTTCGTGCCTACTAACCTAAACTAACCTAAACCCCTACGCAGAAAATTTATTTCATAATTCTGTCTTCAGCGATTTAAGCTGTGAGCTATTTGTCGGTCAGTCAGCGGAACTGTTTTATAAGTATAGATGAATAAACAACTAAACGCAAAAGACAACAATAAAATTTTATTTTGAGTGACAAATTCAGCGGGCAAAGCTCAGCTTACGATCTTCCTAAAAACGCTCGATAGAAGCGATGAATATGTTCCATACCTTCTATTGATTTTAATGTAAGTGCCTAAGCGTACAGTGAATTTGTTTAATCAGAGAAAAAAAATCGGAGTTCAGTGGTATTTTCAGGGGACTTACGACAAAATGTCCCTTACGACATTTGAAACGCAACTTGAGAGTTGTGCGCGTCGTATGCTGAATTTGTCGCTTACGATAAAAACATCAACAGTGGAAATTGCAAATGTCGTAAGGGACATTTTGTCGTAAGTCCCCTGAAAATACCACTGAACTTCGAATTTTTTTCTCTATCGATCTGTATTAAATCATGTTTTGATATCCCTTAAAATGAATGAGATACGAGGCCCATCATTTTGTAGTAAGTTAAACTTTATGTCGTATAAGCAAGGAAAATTTCAACCTTCTTGCATATAAGTAAAAGTTTAGGTTCAAGCTCTAATGTAATTTTTTGAAACGTCTTAAGTCTTTATAGTTACCAGCTGTAATACACAGTAAAACCTGCAAAACCTGTAAAACGTTGTAAGTAACCCACCTACAAAATAATTATATTCTTTACAACATAAATTCTGTTAAAATAATTTTAAACTTGAAATGAACATTATTAACAATTCTAATTACTTAGTGTCATCCCCAGAGTATTAGTACCTATGTCTTTTATTATTTCCTTGCACCAGTGTAAATAAGGTTGTCTGGAAGAAATCGCTTTTTAGCGATAAGACCACCTTATTTGTAATTCTATATCTTTATTCAAATGTATATTCTGTTTTTTTCTGTTTCTGTTGTCTTGTTGTGTGTTGTCTCTGACTACCCCCTCGGGGAATATAGTCGTGAGCATATGCTTATGCTTATATTCTGTTTTGGTGTGCAATAAAGTATAATTGAATTGAATTGAATTGAATATTCGTTTTCCGCAAGTATCAACCCTATAGGTCACCGACGCGGGGGCTCACACGTACGAGGAGTGTCGTGGCTGTGACTGTACTACCTAGGTAGGTAGAGATAATAAGTAGATTTTAACTACTTAGCTAGATGCCTAGGCTAGGTAACCTTACTATACCTGAGAAAATATGAAATTAGGTATACCTACCTAATTTAAATAACCTTAACCGTCACAAATAGTTTGTAGGACTCGTACCTAAGTAGGATATAACAATAAATTTATAATAATCGTACCTACCACAGAGTAATTTACCTATTAAGTCACGCTAAAAAGGTGATTTATATATTGTATACGTATGCTAATTTTTGGTTTAAAAAAGACTAACATAACACAACAATTAAACTTGACGATAAAATACCTAGGTATTCCTAATTATAAGAAGGTGAACCATGAAATACGCAAACAATTAAAAATAATTTCACATAGGTATAGTTTGGTTTCTAAAATATTTTAAAGTTTATAGTTAGGTACCTACTTACATCGTAAAGCAATTTATATGTAGGCACTATAGTATGGGTAGATATCTAGAGATGTAGAGTAGCAAGTTCTCGAGAAAGTCATTATTGAGACCTTCGCTTCGCCCCGGGGCATATTTTTTGTTCGGGACGGCCGACGTTTGTGTTGTTTAAAAAAAGTTTATTTTAAAATTGCGTTGATTGAGTTGTTACGTCTGGAGCTTGTACTCGGAGTGATTTCATGCTCTCGGTTACATTAGTAAACGGTTTAAAATGCGTTGCGTGCGAGTGGCGAAGAGCTTCTAGGTAACTACTTTATACTGCTTTTAATTGAGTGTTACAAATTACCAACTTGTTAATTTTGTATTGTGGTAATTTAGTTCTAGAAAAAAGTATTCCCACATTTTAGGCTCAGTAAGGTTATTAAACATTTCTCACACGATGTGATGGTGTCTTTAAAAGTCCCAACGACATGATCGTTGCTTTATTAAATATAACCAAACTTTAGTGACTTACAAACTGTTTTGTAGCAAATAAACTAAAACATATCGCTATTTATATCCAAATGTTTGATTATGAGCTACAAAAAAGTTTGTAAGTCACTAAAGTTTGGTTATAATTAACAAAACATTTTTTTCAGTGCAAATTAGCAATAGAAAGATGCGTATCTCCCTAAGGTATCTCCATAAATTTTGAACTGCTGAGTTCAACGTGTAAGATTCAAAAATCGCACTCCTGATACATAGGTACATACAATACATAATGCTCACGACTACATTCCCCGAGAGAGTAGTCAGAGATATTCCGCAACCTTAGAACGTCCACAACATGGTCAGGAGTGGGATTTTTGAAACTCATTCGTTGAACTCAGCAGCTGAAAATGTCAAAATTACTATGGAGATTTTTGAAAGTCCAATCAGCAGTAGAAAGATGCATAATCTCCAAAGTAATATTGACATTTTCAACTGCTGAGTTCAACGAATGAGATTCAAAAATCGCATTCCAGTTCGAAGGTCTGATCATCCCCTAAAGAACCGAAAACATTCCTAATTATTAAGAATTTGTTTTTGTTTCAATGATGTGAGTCTTGTTATAGTAGAGTTTGTAGCAGAAGTGCGATTTTTGAAAATCATACGAGCGACTTGGCAGTAGAAAATGTCAAAATTACTATGGAGATTATGCATCTTTCTACTGCCAAGTCGCTCGTATGATTTTCAGAAATCGCTCTTCAGCATCTTTTCAACAGCGAACCTATAGTGGAGTACCTGCATGGGTAGCATGCCACACTTTCGCTCTCTTTCTATTTAGGTACGCGCGAACGAACGAGATAAAAGACGTGATACAGCCGTATCACGTGTAGCATGCTACGGCTTCTGGAGTGCGATTTTTGAAACTCAAATATCGAACTCAGTAGTTGTAAATGTCAAAATGACTCAATCATACGTCAGGAGTGCGATTTTTGAAAGTTAAGTCAGCAGTAGAAAGATGCATACCTATCTCCATAGTAATTTTGACATTTTCAACTACCGAGTTCAACGTGTGTTTCAAATATCGCACTCCTGAAGACATTTATTTCGGAACCCGTTAAAACTACTTCGATTTGGAATTTTTTTTTTATTGTATCTAGGCAATTTAAACCTTTATAGTTTAAAAATTGAGGCTTTTTTTTTTAATTAGGTACCATTTTTACGTACTAGTCATTCACTTCGAGTTGGCCGCTACCTCCCTTCCCCCTTCCCCGCACCGCACCCCTAAGAGACCCTAATAAACGCAATTTTATAACCTTTAGCAACGCAACCACGTACGGCACATCAGTCCCGGTCACTAATATCGCTTTTAATTTTAAATTTTTATTTGCCTTTTATATTATTTTTTGTCGACGGGATCAATTAATGTGCCTGTGAGGAAATTTTGTAACGGTCATCGACGGCCAACTGGTCGTGAACGGGTAGTAGGTACTTACAAAATAGACATTTATTGATGTAGACAGGTAGAATGTAGAATATTAAAAAAAATTTGGTCAGAGCACAGTTGGAGATCTAACAGTTGATTTGCGTCAAAATATCTGCCTAATTAAAACATTCTAAATCTTCGACTTAATTGTTTTAAACACGGGCTAGATTAACTTCTACAAGTCGTAGCTTATTGATTTTAACGTTTTTTAAAGTTTATGAGATGTTCTTTCTTGTGATATAGGTGTAGTTTTTTATTTAAAAAAAAACCTATATTGCGTTAAGTACAACTTTTTACATGACTGAGTGTCAATTTCTAAACTATAAAGGTTGTAGTATTTTAGATTACGGACATTGATCTCATAAGACATCAATGATTGAAGGAAGACGGACGTTTTAAAAAAATCATGAAAATCGGAGTAGTTTTGACCGGGTTCCGATACAATAGACTTTTTAAAGCTACCGCCTACTCCACTATACTCCATTCAGGAATTCGAGCGACAAAATGTAAACAACGGTGATACCAGTGTAGAAAATACCATCTCTAGATGGAAGAAAAATTATCTCCGGAATGAATAACAGTAAATTATCTATTCTACTCGCAAAGGATTACGACAAATGATATGTTAATTTTGTATGGAAAATAATTTAAAAAAACGCAAGTTATAATTTATTTTAGATTAAAAGAAAGCGTGACTGTAAATATTTTATTTCGGGGTCTGGCAACAATCAGATATTGTAGACCTTTGGTTCGTTTTAACAAAGTTCGTAATGAAAAAGATTTTTTATTGTATACAATAACGTAAACGCGTCTCTTGATTGTTTAATACCTTCGTCTGAGTCCGTACGCTATGCGCGGATGCTACGCATAGCACAAAAAGCCCACACAGACTGAGTAGCGGGCTACATAACATAATTTAAAAATTTCATTCAAATTGTCACGATTGTGTTTATTATTTACAGATAGACAATACATTTTTAATGTCAACGCAATTTATTGTATGCCGTGCTGACATAATTTTATTCTTAAAAAATGCACCAAAGATTTCTGACCACGTAATGTCATTTTGACAGTGACGTTTCTTTGTTTACATTTTGTCGCTCGAATTCCTGAACGGAGTATAGTCCACTACTAAGAGGAACACCTTTCGACACGGTGGTGATAGTCACAAAAACTAGCATCTCTTAACTATTATTCAACTGTAACAGAAGTGTGTCTGTACATTGAACATATTTAAAAAATCCGGTCAAGTGCGAGTCGGGCTACTCGCACTCGCACACCGAGCGAGGGTTCCGTACCACACCACCACACAAAATATTAACTTCCAAAAATGTTTTGTTTTCTCCGGGACCTTTAGCGCATGACCGACTTACACTTGGCCGGTTATAGGTATACTATACAAGTTTGATTTTGACACTTGTATGTGTAGTATTACCGATACCGTTCAAAAGTTACAGCCCTAAATAGGTAGGTAAGACGGACGGACGGTCGGGCGGACGGACGGACGGACGGACGAACAGACGGACAACGTAGGCTTATGAATACGGTCCCGTTTTCAACCTTTTTGTGTACGGAACCCTAATAATCAGGTCAAGTGCGAGTCTGGCGACTCTCGCACCGAGGGTTCCGTACCTTACCACCACGCAACATATTAACGTAGGTACCTACAAAAGTTTTGTTTTCTCCGGGACCTTTAGCGCGAGGCCGACTCACACTTGGCCGGTTTTTATTATTTGTTGTTGTTGTAGATACTGTCTATACTAATCTCTTGTTGTGTAGACTCTTTATAAGTTATTTTCTTTTTTATGCATTTAATCATATTGACATATTCTTATTCCTTTTTTAAAGTTGATTATGTGCTTAGTTACCTTACTTATAATAAAGTACTCATAGATAAGCTACTATTTTAAAGTACTCTTTGCCTTACTTCGATAGTAGAGAGTACATATGTTCCTTGCTTCGATATAAACACTTGTGTCAGCAACATCTTTGTTTCACTAATTTATACAATTATCTCTACATCCTCAACGTCTTCGACTCAATAATACAACACGTTATCAGCACGAAACGAGAAAATTGTTCATGTAAAGTTTAAATTGAATATTTTTAGTGAATTGTTCATGTGACTGATAGAAACAAAATTTTTTCTTTGAAATGTCACTTTCACATGAATCTGGAGTAGAGTCAAGTGTTTGTAAGTCGAGTTCCTCTTCGTCAATACCATCCTTTTGCCTGAGGACTTATGGGAAATAGTAAGTGGTTATCCTAAAGATGATACCACCCCCGCCTCGATATCCTACTTGGAAGTTTAAGATGCGTAATTACCTTTTTGCGAGGACTTATGGGAAATAGTAAGTGGTTATCCTAAAGATGATACCACCCCCGCCTCGACCAAGGTACGTAACGATGCAAAGCGTGACCAAAATATGCTTAACAGTAGACGGTGCAGCTATTACTCACGTCAGTTGTGCGAAAAACTGCAGCCGAAGCGTGGAAATCTTTGCAGAGAGCTTTCGAGGATAAAGGTATGGGACGAAGACTAACCTTAGAGCGAAGATTGTACAGATTGAACTTGTCAGACCTTGATAACATGGAATTGTGCAACAGCGCTGTTGTGTCAACCGCGCAGGGTCTTGCAGATATTGACAGGGTGATGGAGGATGCGTCAATTGTAAAGATGTAAAGGCCCATGATGACACCAGAGAATGTTGTCAACAGTATTGGTGAAGTTGCTTTTGTTCCGGATTTAAAAACCAACTTGTTATCTGTACAAAAGGCTGTTAATAAGGTTTTTGTATGTGTTTTTTTTTTGTGTCCTTGTTAACCACAACATCGATTAAGGGCGGCTGTTGTAGATACTGTCTATACTAATCTCTTGTTGTGTAGACTCTTTATAAGTTATTTTCTTTTTTATGCATTTAATCATATTGACATATTCTTATTCCTTTTTTAAAGTTGATTATGTGCTTAGTTACCTTACTTCGATATAAACACTTGTGTCAGCAACATCTTTGTTTCACTAATTTATACAATTATCTCTACATCCTCAACGTCTTCGACTCAATAATACAACAGTTGTTATACTGTAGAGATTGCTCTATAATCACGCCAAGTTTGACTAAGTTGACGCTTATATGTACATAATACCTGTTTTTATCGTAGAGCGAGAAGAAAAACAACCTAAGTAGATAGTTTTTTGTATGAGGACCCCGCTTAATTTTTAACTTTTTGGCATTTTTGTAATTTGTTAGCAATTCCGCCAATTTCAACTGTCTAGCTATTATGGTTCAAAAGCTACAGCCCTAAATGGGTTTAGTACATCACACCGAAAGAGAGATGGACATGGACGGGCGGACGGCCAGCGCCTGTTTAAGTAGGTACCTAGTAGGTAGGTACATTAATACATGCCTACTAAATGTCCTACCTCTAGTGAGAATCAAGCGAGTCGCAGTGCTTTGAAAGATGTTTGGCGGATGGCCATGTATTATCTGTAGAGTGAAACAAAACTAACAAAAAAGGAAATTTATTGTAACCTGTAGAAGTTGGGGGAAAGGTATTTCTCCTTATGCTACCTTTTGTATCAAGTGTGTTAAACTCATAATCTTTCTTATAAGATAGTCCACTCAATTTTCTACGCATTCATTGTGTTTATTTTAATGAAAATTCACGATAACCGTACAATATTACGATAAAGGAAGAAAACGAAATCACACACACTATCAGTTCAACCAAGTCAAATACGTTCCGTAAAAAATACCTCAGTGATAATATTAGATGAAAATAACTGTCGTGGTTGCGTTTTGCTACTGCTTTTTGGATGATAATTTTATAATAATTATGACTGCCGCGCTGACCTGAAGAGCTTTGTTTTCGTAAAAAATGGCTGGGTCCAAATCTGCCATTCTTCTTTCGTGCTCGCTTCGCAAGTATGCAGGTAGTCTAATGGAACTTGTGTCGTGTCACCACCGTCATCTCTTCTTGGATCGAGATGAAAACAGATCATTGAGCTGTGGTTCACGCCAATAACAACAATTGTTCACGTTAACTTGTGTGTTGATTTTAAGTGTACTTTTTGCAACCATCAGCAGCAAGGCTGATTCAGTGTTTATGGGGTGTAGAGCATCTCTGTGATGGGGATGGACCAGGTCTGCCTGCATAACTCCAGTCGGTTTAGGAGTTACTGATGATTCTAATTAACGATCAGCTGCAAGGCTGACCGTATGTTATTGTTGTAGTATGCACTGTAGCTATGTGAACAGTACAAAAAACTAACATGGTTCATCACTCAGTTTAGGAGATACAGCCATTCAAAGGTCGGAACTTATCTTCTAAACCGACTGACAGAACTTGACAGTTTTTGTACTGTTCACATAGCTACAGTGCATACTACAACAATATAATACAATCAGCCGTGCAGCTGTTCTTAAATTTTTTAAAGACCTTTAATCATCAGTAACTCCTAAACCGACTGGATTTATGCAGGCAGACCTGGTCCATCCCCATCACAGAGATGCTCTACACCCCATAAACACTGAATCAGCCTTGCTGCTGATGGTTGCAAAAAGTACACTTATCTCTTATACTACAAGATCGGTGCTACCAATATTGACAAAATTCATTAAGACATCGGCTGTATGGGCTAATCCCTTTGCCTTGAATTTAACAAAAAAAAATGTTATTGTCAGTCAGGCCTGTGAACAGCTTTAGTTCCGATATGTCCGTTGTGGCGCTGCAGTCACATTTTCCTTTTTAAAACGCCATCATTCATAGGGTGCCATATTGAGCATACAGCCAGACTCGCACAACCACTGACGCCATTAAATTCCTTTGAACGGTAGCACACGTTTCAAACATTCGGGATATCGGTCACGACCAGACCCTCTAGCATGATTTCTCTACTTGCGCGCGACTCGGCTTTTTCCCATACTACAAATCACGGCACGCGCGGCTTTCGCTCTCCTAAAAGCGCGGGAACAGGTTATTTTGTATGCAGAGAAGGCGCGTCGCGCGCGTGTAGAGAAATCATACTAGACCTACAGGTTTTAGTATGGAAGTCCCGGCTCTTATAACGTAGTGAGTTACATTCTCTCTACTGTAAGCAGCAGCAGCGTGATACCGTGTTGTTGTTGCTTCAGAAGCTTATATCTTGTGTATTTTTTGATATTTTCTCTTGAGTTGATAATCTTGGAGAAGCTCTAATTCTTCTCCATTATATGAAAAAATAATATCGTTGATAAGCTGGTTCCTTGGACCAATATCCCTATTTTTGCATTCTGGAATCACTGTATACGTTTACCTACCAATTTTTTTTTTTATCTTTATTAAAGAGGTTTACCTACCTATAACTACAAATGTTCTATAATTATAAATTAGCTTGACGATAGCAGCGCCACAACGGACCTGATGGTACTGTCGCATCGCATCAGCAGTGCGATTTTTGAAAATCATACGAGCGACTTGGCAGTAGAAAATGTCAAAATTACTATGGAGATTATGCATCTTTCTACTGCCAAGTCGCTCGTATGATTTTCAAAAATCGCACTTCTGTACCTTGCTAGAGTAGAGTAATCTCGAGTAATTATATTCCTTGGTAAACTCTAATCTGTGGTTTTTTTTTTTTTTTTTTTGGGTTCAATTCAAGGTAAAGCGATTACAGTATCGCATACAACCGATGTCAGGAATAAATACTCTCATTTATAGCAAATAAAACGTTGGTGTTCGACGTTTCAACGCTTCTTTGGAGTTTTTGGAGGCAATCGAGAAACGCAGGAAACGCAGAGAAGTCCACAGGAAAGAGGTGAACCGACCGCTTGCCGCGCTACAAAAGAACGGAACACTTTTCCTGTTCACGACCCACACCAACATATTTCACTGAACTGTATATTGTTCACTTGCACGACACTTTGTTACGCAAAACAACACCGATTTTACGAACCAAAACTCACAATAAACAATAAAAATTCGATGAAATATGAGGACTCCAAACGTATCTGTTCAAATCCCGCCAAAAACTCCCTGTGGTATTTGTTTTCTGTTTTGTTTTACCAAAGACTACAGTTTAATATATAACTACTCTCTACCGAGAGAAGAAGTGTAACGTAGTACCAAAAAGATTTGAAATACACTGATTATCAGATACTACTAGCGCGTTTTTTTCCACAAGGAATTATGAGGAACTAACAGTGGCAGGATATGCGAATATAGACCTTACGTCTTGTCATTAAAAGATTGATCGTTACAATGCTGTCCGCCAAATTTAAAATTCTTGAAAATTTTCAACTCTGCAATAAAACATATTTTTATGGAAGTTTCAAGACTAACAATCTAAAAACACATAATTTAGCGGACAGAACATAACGATCAACCTTAATTTTAAATTTAGCCATGGATTAACGATAATATTTAGTGACCACATAGTACCTACTATGGCTATTACCATCATCTATTGAAGTTAAAGCCTGCTATGGATTTTATTACTTAATATTAATAATAATCTGAATGGAGGATATTTTGTTATGTAAATAAATATTAATATTCTCAAAATAAAAATAATACTACATCAAAATCTAATCAAAATCAGTTTATTCAAACTCAAACTTAGAGATCGTTTACTCAATGAAAATGCTTCTTAACATATTAAGTATTTAACACAACCATTTTTTTGGTCTTCGCAAAACAATCTTTGATTTAAGTTGTTCATGTTATCTAAAAATATGTAATCTAAGTTCCACCATATTAATAGGTACCTAAGCATTGTTATTAATAAGCTATTACTAAGCTTGATAAGCATTATTATTATTGAAGGGCATGGGCATCATTAATATTTAAAAAATTAACCTAACTCAACCATCATTATACAGCCCCGGATAGATCTACTATTTTCCGACTCGGGGCAAAAACTTGACATTGGCACACCCCTCTTGCACAAGCAATAATAAAATTGTTCTCAGGGGAGCCAGGTCCTGCCGGCGTAACATGACAGAGGTGAGAGCGACACAGGTTACATCTAAACGTCAAATTTGAGTGAGATACTATGGAGATAATCGCCAACTTGACGTTTAGAAGTGACCTGTGTCGCTCTCACCTCGGTCATGTTACGCAGGCAGGTTTGGTCGTTGCAATAAAATCTATTTTATGACCTAAAATCTGGAACGAGCAAAGCCAGATCGAGATCTTACTTCACTATGAAAACTTACTGGATCGAAAACCTAGAGCGAGCAAAGCGAGCTCGAAAGTGAGTTCGAGATTACCCAACTCAACAACCCAAACCCAAATAAGCTTGAGAATTTACTGAAGTTAGGTATAATAATTAATGAGGTTAGGTATTGCATTATGATTTAGAACCAGGAGCGAGCGGAACTCAGCGAACTCAAGATTTTACATTATAACTCGATTTCCAGGCGAAATCAAGGCTGATTGTAAGAATTTGTATGAAACATAGTTAGCATAATTGCTTTTTGCATAACAAGTTGAAAAAGATTAAGCGAGCGAAACGAGCTCGCAAATTAGCAATATTTTGGACTCTTGTTTTTTCTTTGACTTTCAATGATCAACGTACATGTACAGGGCCTCTAACTTCAAACTGCAGTCCCAGAACCGGAGGCCCGGGCCTCCAACTCCAAACTGCGTCTTAACTTACATGTGGCTACACTCAGCGAGACCCCCACGTCCTAAAACGATGCGAGTAGAGTTGCCAGGTCTTAAAATCGAATAGCCGGACAGACCAGCCAGTTTGGCCGGACATTTGGGTAAAAAGGCCGGACACCCTTAATTATTGAGGATTTTTCACCTTAGTATTGATATGACAACAAAATATTTAATGCGAAACCATGCTTTTTTGACCATTTACCATAAAACCTTAAATTCTAATGAAACAATGCAATGGAAAACACAAAATTAAATAAAACAATAGTTCTTCACTAATTAATAAACTGAAGTAAGTAATTGAAACAAAAATAATCAATATTTTTGATACCAGAAGTGCGATTTTTGAAACCCATTCTTTGAACTCAGCAGTTGAAAATGTCAAAATTACTGTGGAGATTAGAGTTGTAAATCTACCGTAGTCTACCAAATCGTGAGGTAGACTACCGGTAGGCTACATAAGCTACGGTAGCAATTGTAGATTATCCAGTCGTCGAAATTTTGGCCATTTCACAATATTTAAGGCGACTGCCATTTATTATTTGTGATAAATAAGCTAAGAGAGATTCGGCAATAATTTTAGAGAAAGTAAAAATCAATCTAGAACGCGAAAAAAGGACATTGAAATACACTATTTTATAAAAGGTTGTTTAAAATGTGATATTATGCACTAAGCCACGATAGCCTAGCTCCTAGGGGTATGGGTTCGATCCCCAGGGCACGTACGTACTACTGAAATGTGGTTTTTATAATTTATATTTCATGTCGGTACGGACGGTTTCAAAGAATTATCGTTGGCTTTTTGGTGAAGGAAAACATCGTGAGGAAACCTTCATGTCCGAAAAGAGGGGCAATTTATAGCCTAATGACAATTTAAAATCTTTTAAGTTTAAAATCGTCTTTTGTTGACATTTTAAAATATTTAAATAATATTAATTAATTTGTATTGATTAGTACTTTCTCATAGTACATATTACATGAACAAAAATCAAAAATTTTTTCAAAATAAATCGACTATTTTTTATTTGAAATCTACATAATCTACGGTATGAATCGGTAGTCTACCATAGTCTACCGGTAGACTACCGTAGGCAGTGGTAGGCTACGTAGCATTTACAACTCTAGTGGAGATACGCATCTTTCTACTACTGATTTGACATTCAAAAATCATACTCCAGGGGCGCAATTTTTGAAAGTCAAATCAGCAGTTAAAAGATGTGTATCTGCATACATTTTCAACTGCTGAGTTCAACGTATGAGATTCAAAAATCGCACGCCATGAAATAATAATTACATTTTGAGGGTATGAGAAAAATTTACATGGTTTTGGTTATGGACTACGGTCAAGGACCTATTATGTAGATATCTAAATTTACTTTCTTGATAGAAATCGCAATGTCCATTGTTCGTGATAGAGGATATATTAGAGGATCTCAAAATACAGTGAAATTTCTAAAAATGTTGAACTTCAATTTCTTTTTGAACAACGGATAGGATTGAATATCTTTAATATCCTTAGGTACGTCAGGTTGTTGTATAGCTTGTTGTATAACGTTCTTTTTGCCATAATTAATGTGTGGCGCACGTAGACAGATATTGTTGGCTTGTCTAGTTATTCGTTTCTGGACTTGCGACTTTTTCGTAAAAGTTATTTGTGAGTGAATGTTTCTATTTTTTAAAAATAAATATACAGTGTGTTAAGGTAAACAGTTGCGTTAATTTAATTGGGGTTATTGTACCCGTGATACTGAACAACTTTCCCAAAGGAAGAAAGGGAAATTCGCAACTTGTTACTGTAAAAATAGGCATATAAATTATAATAACTAAATTGCAAAGATTTTGCCAATATTTCTAAAATCTTATTAAAATCTTTAGATGTCAATATATTATAATTAAATTTTATATGCAGATTAGTCTCACTCTAAGTACCTGGTAAAATCAAACTGTAGGTATTTTAACAAGTATAACTTGATGATTTTGGCCAGTTGAAGCATTAGCATAGAAGATATAATAAAGTCCATCATATACTGCAAGTGAACTATGCAGAAAATACGTAACTAACGTACGTAAGAAACGTATGAAAATACGTAACGTAAGTAACTTGATAATTATCAATGAATATCCTTTAATAAAAAATGATTTCGTTCAGAGGCCATATTTGGCTTCGTATGCATTAGAGGGTTAACACAACTTTCTCCTCAAGTGGTTTCGATGCCCTCAAGGACTAGTATATAGTTGTGCACCACCGGCTCTTAGAACCGAATAATTTAGTACCAGAACTAATCACTATTTTCATTTAGAACGTAATAAAGGATAGTAGAACTAAAGTTCGATACCCATTTGGAGTTCCAGTGACTTATAAAATAAAAAGTATACCGCTGGCTGGAGGTTTTTTCAAACCAATGCCCTTCTTCCATTTTGACGGAACAAATTTTAATTCTAATTGGATTCGATAGAACAAATTCGGAACTAAATTCCAGACATACTCACATCGTATGCAGGCGAAGTGACGGAGTTTTACGGTTTTAAAAGATGAAATGACGTCTAAAGTGTTGATAGCCTAGCCTTGGCTAGCCTTTCGCTCAACTTATACAACGTGTTAATGAATTAGCGCAAAACCTCATACACCCCAACTGATTTATAACAAAATAATTAGATTTCAACAATAATTTATAGCCCAGTAAAATTAAGCTGAAATATACCAATCAAGAGAAGTAATTTCCGGAGTTCTAAAACTTTTTTTAAACGTTCCTTTGGTACGTAATATTAAAGAAAAAAAAAGTCCTTTGTATGTTGACCCTCATGGAAGTTGAAGATAAAAACAAAATGATTTCATATTCTTAATCCCCGAAAACCCCCAGATACAAATTTTCTGTCGGTTCGGAGAACCCTTAAGAGCTGCATTGGCTTTTGAACCGGGCCGTTTGGGCCTTGGGCCGTTGACCTCATCCGTCAGGAGTCGACCTTCTGAGGAAGTCGAAATATTATTTTTATCGCCAGGGCATCTTTATGATGATCCCTAAAATCATTTTACTATACGTTGAATGGAATGAACAATTATACGGGTATTTATCTATGTGGGGGGGGGGGGGAGGGGGGGTCAACCAGATACCTCCAATTTATCTCCGGGTTCCCCTTACGGTACAAGGATGACATTTGGGGATCATCATATAGATGCCTTAGTGGACAGGGAAAACTTTGACTTCCTCGGAAGGTAGACTCCTGATGGATGAGGTGTTTTCACGAATGAAAGGTTAAGTCCTATGACAAAAATGCATACCACTTGTTTTGTAGGAAATTTTGTTAGGTATAATTTGTCCATACGAAGTATTTCGATACGACTTTTACATTTCAAGAAATAAGCGAAAAACTGAAAAAAGTCACCTTTAGAGCCCCCCCCCCCCTTCCTCGAGCTCACACCCCCCCCCCCCCCCCCCTCACCAGGACTTTTTTTTTCTTCAATATTGCGTACCAAAGGAACGTTTAAAAAAGTTTCAAAACTCCGGAAATTATTTCTTCTGATTTATCTAATTTTACTGGGTTATTAATTATTTTGATACTTAAAATTTAAAGTTAAGCATGGCATGGCATTTGGCATTTTTTTTTTTTTTTTTTTTTTTTTGCTTTTTTTTTAATTTTTTTAATTTTTTTTGGCGTTTTTGCCATTTTTTTTTGGCATTTTAAGTTTTGAGGCAAAAATGATTTGTTATCATTTCAGCACTGAGAGAAAGCGCTAACGTACTCATGAATACATTTTTATAATCTTGTTTTGGTAGTAAGTAGGGTGAGTGTGCCTGTGCGGTGGATTGGCATCAGGTTCAGAAAATTAAAAATTTTGCAAACAAATTATTTAATATTTTGAAAAAAATTACCTATTTTGAAACCATGATAATTCGACTCTGCTCTCGATTCTAAACAAACTAGTTTCTAGTTTTGCGTTAATTCATTAACACGTTGTATAGTATCATTATACAATACGAGCTTTTACCCGCGACTTCGTCCACATAAATTATATACCAGATTTTAAGTCAGATGATAAGCTATCAAACCAAAAAAGTTTCATCAAAATCGGTTCAGTAGTTTTTGCGTGATACTCGAACAAACAAACACCCAAACAAACAAACAAACAAACAAATAAACAAACAAACAAACAGACAGACAAAAAATCCAAAAATTGGTGATTTGGAATCAGGGAAGCCTAAAAACCATGTCATAATTTTTTTTTGTAAATATCTTCGATGTACAGACACACTTCTGTTACAGTTTTATAATAGTTTAGATAGGTAAATATACAACTTACAAGGTAATATTAGTTATTTCTTAATATACGCATTTTTCTTTCTAAGGCCTTCGATCTTTCCTCCTCACCAAACTCTCTATTTTTTAATGTTATGTATCTTTTAACACATATATAAAACGTTGAAACCATAATATGATATTTGTTTTGGAGAAAGTGTTGATGACAATTTTTCAAAAATCCCATATCAACCTGTGACAGCGCCAACATGCATGTTTTTTTTATCCCTTTTCTCCACACCTCTAACTTTAATGTGGTATTTACTACTGAGGAACATATTTCGACGCAGTGAACAAAAGTTTTACTGACATATTTCAAGCTGTTGTGCATTGTGTCATACTCCTTGAAACTAATAAACAAATTAATGTTGTCGTATGATGAAGTAGCATTAGAGGACAAAAATGTGTTTTTACAACTGGTGCATCCACTAGTTTTTAATTTTTTGAAAATAAATCCGCACACATAGGCACATGCCTGAGCCTCAGGGGATGCCTGCTCTAAAGCTTCGGTTGCATCAGCAATCAGTGGATCTAATTCAATGTTTGCTTCTTCATCACAAATATCGTCAGACGTATTGTTCATGACGTGTTGTTAGTGAAACATGGATGTTCTGAAGTTTCAGATTATCTCTGACTACCTCCTCGGGGAATATAGTCGTGAGCATATGCTGTATTGTTCATATTTGACAGTAAAAACTTTTTTAAGTTATCATTAAGGATAGCCGTGTCATCCTCACAATTTTTCTTAGAACGACTATGACGTAGATTGTTTATGATGGCAGTTTTTATTGCTGATATGAACTGTCCGACATTTGGATTATCATTGGATCCGCAGTGATAGCGTATACATCCAAAGTAGTTCTCCAGTGGATCCTGATTGAGGCGACGCGTCGAAAGGGTCTTCAAACCTAAAGCTTGCAAATTTTTCCATAGCCTATCCACAGCGTTCATTGTGCGAATCCAGCCTTCTTGAGATGGTGGAGGTGACTTGGAGCCAATAAACTTCATATCAGAGACAAATTTTCTCATTTCCCGAAATAGCTCTGCATGAGGCGATCGCTGAGAAATATTTGTTGAATATTTCTTCCCTCCACGCAAGTCCGGACTGTCAGCATTTAGAGCGTCGAATAATTGGTCAAATTTATTCAACAGCGTGGCTGTAGCGTGCGCCTCCGCAGGAAGTTCATCTGCAATTAATTGTTTTATTAAATTCATAAGGTAGGTATCCCACTGACACTAAAATGAGGGATTTGCCGAAAGCCATTACAAAAGAAAAAAATAGTTCTAAATATCTCGATAGAATAATTATGATTTTGACACGAGACGGGATGAGCAACCATGAAAGTTGAAATGAATATCAAATACTGAGATGTAAAATTTCTTGGTAAGGTTGCCTTAGGTCACACTACGGCTTAAGGGACGATTCAGACCTACTCGTACCGGCTCGCATCGGCCCGGCACGGAACGAACGACTTGTAGTTTATTATTTATGTCGGGTAAAAATGAAACAAACAACTTACTCGAAGCAATTTTAGTAAGTATTGTCTTTAAAGTGTCTTTTACATAACACTTTTCCATTTTTATGAAGCAGATTTAGTGAATCCACTGATGACCAGTCCTGTTCTGGCCAGCAAACTTCGCCCAAGCTCTCGTTCTGAAATCAATGGCTATTGATGACTACATGGTTATAGTGTAATAAAAACTATAGTAGATCAGCTTAGCAGTCGCGGCGGGTCTATACTTGCGCGGTGTGCGAGGCCCAGGGGTGTCGCACAACGCGCGCAGATCAGTCGGTACAGGGACGCGCTCCCCCGCGCTTATTTTATTTCGACTCCGCTAATCGCTGGCACGGTTTTCTCCAGCAAATCCATTCGCATGCAAACAAATTGCGAACGACCGCCTGCCGTGCTTTTTTTTCGTGCGAAAGAATTGGCGCCGCGAAATTGTCATCGTATAAACCTGCCTTAATATTGTCTACACAATGGTGTGCGTCGCAAGTAAAAGTGACTTCAATACTTCAACTTACACAACGTGTTAATGAATTAACGCAAAACTAGAAACTAGTTTGTTTAGAATCCACGGTAGAATCGAATTATCATGGTTTCAACCTTTCAACATAGGTAATTTTTTTCGAGCACGTCTTCTGTTTAGTGTAACTAGTGTAAGTCGAACGGAAGTCGTGCTCGATATAGTGGCTCATTTCTCCTTCACTTATTTTTATTTGTTTTTATTTTTAATTATGTATATTAATATTTTTAACTAAGTATATTTATTAATATTTTAAACTATATTAATATAATAAATATTAATTTTATCTTTATATTTAGCCTTAAGTTGTACATAGTTAATGCTGTAAATATCCAAACTTATTAAATTAATATTATTACGTAAAAAATAAAAAATAAATAAAAATAAAATATTCAAAATATTTAATAATTAATTTGTCAAGAATTTTGGCAGACGGCCATGTAATTTGAGACCCAGATTTAGAGGTCCTGTACATGAATGAAACTTAGTAATACGTGTAGAGTGAAACAAAACTAACAAAAATGTTAATTGGTACAACCAATTATGCGCTAATTCATGAACAACATGCACATAATACAGATTTTTTCCAATATTTAGGCTTTCCTTTGAACACGGGTTTCATATGTGTTTTATAGAAAAATCTGAAATATACTTCATAGCAAATACCTAAATCCGAGATGTTGAAGATCATTGTCACATTTTCAATAATAAGTATGTCTTTCAAATAACGAGAAGATAGCTTCTAAAAACCAGCAAAATATGGCCCGGTCCTGCGTTTACTTATAGCTTCTTAAGTAGGTAAAATAAAAGTTTGTCTTTATATAAAAACTACAGGGTGACATTGAAATCATTGGCATGCTTTTAAACTAAGACTCTACCCATTAAACTGAATATCTTATACTATGGGAACAAACCATTAATCGCAAAAACCTGTGTGGAAGAACACGGGACGCAAAATCGCAAACACACTCGCGATAATATTGCACCTGTGTGGGAGAGCCTTAATATGAGAGGAAACAATATGTAAGGGTGTAAGGTCGAGATTCAGATACGTTTTTTAAGTCTTAGTTCGGACTCCTGTATGTCAAAATCCATACTTTTTTGACGCTACTTAGTTCGAACTTTGACTTCAAAATCGTCTCATCTCGGCCTAAGAGCGCTTACAGACGAGCGATACTTTGCGGTCGCCATGTGTCGCGGAGGGTCGCGCGACCGTCGCGCGGCCGTAAAGTGTATTATGAGCGCGACGCTCTTGCGACCCACGGCGACAGCAAAGTGTCGCTCGTAAGTGGCAGCAAAGCGGAGCCCTAAGACTACTAAAACTTGTAGATGAAACTAAACTAAACTAAATCAAATAATACTAATATGTACCTATAAGTCATAATTCATACCTAATGCAACCTATTATACGTTCTGTATTCTGAGCAGTACATAAAGCAAAAGTTGACAAATATGTATCTAGGTATTGTGAAAATAATTTATGACCATAATTTATTATTAAGTAATACCGTTCAACCGCAGTTTTTCCAACTTTTGGAAATCTATGAAAAGATAAGAACCCATCTTGGATCGGTGTTGATCCGCATTTAATACATTTTCTGTAGGAGTCTGTAGACATTTTGTTGTTATGCAGGATTATGCTTAAATATTTCTTATTTTTGCGTAGAGGGTAATTTAAGTCTCTAAAATACACAATTTTAAATGTAAAACACGGTTTTCCTTTGTGACAAGTGGTGACATGACCATGACATGACGACATGACAATTTTCTTTTTCTGATTTTTCCGGCTATATTCAGCATGAATCCTTATTTTTTTTAATCCTTTAGTGACACGTGTTGCTAGCGCAATTATAAAATGTCCAACGTTATAAAACACTTTTTAGCCAGAAAGACTAGACAAATACAACTTTTAGAGAGGATATGAACAATTAAAAACATTTAAATATCGCGAGGGCTACTTTTTTAATTAAAGAGTGTGCTTTGAAATTTATGTTCAACATTTTAGTCTCCCTACAAATGTTTTATTTCATTGCTGTGACATCACAACATTGTGCACCACTCACATATAAACCTTTTCTGCATGTGTGCACCGGCAAAAGTGTATGTATACAGGACGGAACCCGTTGGTTTAATATATTTACTTTGACATTTCGGGTGAAATAAAAATTATAGAAAGATAAACATGAAAATAAAATATTGAATTGAATACACATTTAATAATAAATATTTAAGAAAATTGTGATAGAATGACTTTGTGTCCTAGAAAATATATGATCAAAAATGTAGTGAACCAACAGCCTCCTGTAGATGTGTGGTTACAAGGCACGATAGAACAAACGGTTGGATCTGATATATTGATAATTGCCGACACCTCTGGAAGAGCAAAAATTACTAAATGTGAAGCAGCCGACGGTATCATTGACAGGACTGCGCTTAGAAAAGGTTTGGTTGTGTAGTCACTCTCTAGAAATGAAGCATTTTGAAAACTACTGGGGAGCAACCCGGGCAAATTAACTTGGCACCTGGCTCGAACGAGACGTTGGTGTAAACAACAAATAACTGCAAAAGAATAACTCAAAATTTCTAAAGCGCAGGGATACGTGCAACAGTAACTGAGATGGTATCGCTACTGGCCTCGCTTTAGAATTTTCGAGTTATTCTTTTGCAGTTATTTATTGTTTACACCAATGTTGTTCGAGCCAGGTGTCAAGTAAATTCGCCCGGGTTGTACCTATGCCAGCTTCCTGGTCGCTACCCAGGAAGCTGGAAAAGGTATTGCACATTCACTGCCAGCAATGCATATATGCGTTTTTGATACTTTCATCAGGTGCCTTGAATGCATATGTCCATTCATTTAGTTAGCAACATATTCACAATTTAAAAGTGCGGCACCTGGTGAAAGTCCAGAAAAAGGACCGGCAGTGAATGCGTTAAATCCATTTTGCTACACTTTAACACTTTCACTGCTGACAACCTACTTCGTAGATCGGCGTCAAATGGGCCGCAGTGCTGAAGAACCCACGTAACGAGTCAGTTCAATTGCATTTCGCCTGTGCTCATGACCTACCGCGTGAGTCACTGACAACCTTACGCCTGCACGGGTGACCCACGAGACGAGCCAGTTTATCATTTCACCGTTACGACTGTGTGCACAACCTACGAGGGGCGTCAGTTTTAGCTCTGCGCGAGGATCATGATTTTGAGCTTAGCAGCGAAAGTGTTAACCAGGAAAATAATTTACCTCATCGATTGCGCAGTCCCCCAACAAAACCTGAAGTTGTTTAGTAATCAAAGTCGGATAGGAGCGAAAAGGATGCAAAAACAATTAGCCAATCATAGCAATGGCATGAAGGTATCCTGATTAGTTAGATCCTATGGTACTGTAGTACCAGGTTTATAAGGTCCCCCAATGTAACATGCGAAATTACTTTGACTAATCAGGTCAAAGTAATTTCGCATGTTACATTGGGGGACCTTATAAACCTGGTACTACAGTACCATACCTTTGATGTAATTAATGAACGACTTATAAATAATATACCATCAATGTTGTTAATCTAATATTTGTTTCTTTATGTATATCGTGCATCTAAATTAAATAAAATACCATATAATTGTGCTTATGAGGTTTTCACATGTGGATGTGGAGATATCAAGCCTTTTTGGGAAGAACATTGTAAGCGACAATTAAGTTTTTACAGGACGATGTTTTTTCTATATATCTTATACATCGTGAATGGTATTTACTTGATATTTTAAAAAAATGTTATGTGTGATATTTTCTATTATTTAGAGGAATAGTTTTTAACTAACAGCTGCAAATTTTTAAACATATGTTCTAGAGGTTACGTAAAAATCACATTTTGAAATTTTGGGCGCTTACGATGTTCTTCCCGAAAAGGCTCGATATATTGCCTTCTATGAGCTATGATATATTACTTTATCTTTCCAGGTACCTATTGCTGCATTATTGGAACGGCTGTGAAAACTAAAGGATTACCCGAAGTGCAGGCCAGTAAATTCTTAGATTTGACCTCCCAACCTCACATGAAGGCAGCTTGGGAATATGAAGTGAAGGAAGCAGACCTTTTCCACCAAGGCAAAGTACAACCTGCTACATAGAAATAATAAACAATCTTTATATGAAAATGGTTTATATTCCTCCACCATTACAAAAATAACGGTTTCAATTAAAATATATACTGAAATTACTAACAGGTATAAAAGTATCATAAAATATATAATAAGAGAAACAATATAAATGCCCCTAATAATCACATCTTTCAATGACAAATACATTGTAACATAAATAAATATTCTTTTATACAATAACATTATTGCCATTAAAACCTACATTAGAGGTTGTTATAGTATTGTGACCATCATAATATAATACAAAATTAATCAGGCAATTATCAGCACGATTATTTGATAGTATTCAACTTGTTCAGTTGATTGTTGAGTTGTTTTTATAACTCATACAAACAAAGAATGGGATTCGCTTAACCAAGCACAGAATAACTCCATCTTGCTTCAATTAATGGGTATTAAAGTGTGAGCAAGACAACTATAATTTTTTTTCAACTCATCCCGTCCCATTCTTTTCATCCCGTCCCATTCTTTATCTGAACCATCAAATATCCAAGGGCTTTTTAGTCTTAGTATCATGCCCACATAAACAAAATTCAGCCAATTTTTTTTCTTGATTTTGCATCAAGTTCTTTAATTTGTGATTGATGCTGTAGTGCTTATTTTCCTGTAGATATTTTAACGCACTTACGGACTTTCATATCAATAGATTTCAAATGTACATGAAATCAGGAATGTATGATGGCTTTGCACAGTATACTTAGCATCAAATCCCCTTATACCTTTACCATAATTCTCAAAAATTAAAATTTACATTTTAGCTTCAGATTTGAGCAGAGGTCCAAGTTTCTGGGCGAGCATGATGTTTCCAGCGATCTTCAGTTTTCCCTTCATGTAGGCTACTTGAGGACTGAGAGTGCCGGCTGCAATGTCCACCATATCATTGTCGGATACCGACATGGTTGTGTCGGCTTTGCCACTCTTTGGAGCCCCCTGGTAGACTGCTGGTGCTTTCAGGTCCAAAGCTGTGAAATAAATTATCAATTTAGTAAAAAAAGTTGCGCAGAAAGAATTCGCGTGAATGCAGACTAATAAGGCGTAAAAGAAGACAGCACGAGTAGCGAGCGTGCATAACGAGACGCGTTGGAATTCGGTACATTTTTATAATACTAGATTTAAACGTCACTGTCAAAGTGACATTACGTGGTCAGAAACCATTGGTGCATTTTTTAAGAATAAAATTATGTCGGGACGGCATATAATAAATTGCGTTGACATTAAAAATGTATTGTCTATCTATAAATAATAAAAACAATCGTGACAATTTGAATGAAATTTTTAAATTATGCTATGTAGCCCGTTACTCTGTCTGTGTGGGCTTTTTGTGCTGAGTCCGTACGCTATGCGCGGATGCTACGCATTAGCATCCGCGCATAGCGTACGGACTCAGACGAAGGTAATAAACAATCAATAGACACGTTTACGTTATTGTTTACAATAAAAAATGTTTTTCATTAAGCACTTTGTTAAAACGAACCAAAGGTCTAAAATATCTGATTGTTGCCAGACCACGGAATAAAATATTTACAGTCACGCTTTCTTTTATTCTAAAATAAATTATAACTTGCGTTTTTTAAATTTATTTTCCATACAAAATTAACATATCATTTGTCGTAATCCTTTGCGAATAGAATAGATAATTTACTGTTATTCATTCCGGAGATAAGTTTTCTTCCGTCTCGAGATGGTATTTTCTACACTGGTATCACCGTTGTTTACATTTTATCGCTCGAATTCCTGAATGGAGATTAGTATACTAGATTTTGTCCGCGACTTGGTCGTAGTCGTAGTTAAAATATGTACCTGTTTTTGAGTCTAATCATAAGCTTTTCAGAGGACATAATTCTTACGGCGGGCCCTCCATACAAAACAAAGTTCCGTCCTAGTTGCAAAATTTAGTAATTAATGAAAAAAAAATTAAGACAATATAGAAACCAATATCTGTGTTGGTTCCTTGTCAGATTTCCTTTATAAATTAGATTAAGATTTGTATGGAAAGGTGAGCGCCGATAACTTTGAAACTATTAATTATTTTAACGGAAATCTGAGTTACCGAATCTGAGGTACCGCCACAAAAAATTTCATTGAAATTAATCGTTTAATATATTGAAATTATGACGAAACTTCGTTTGTATGCAATGCAGCACGCTTGGAAGCTTTCGGAATTAACTTCTCTTAAACACAAAAAGTTTCATCAAAATCGGTCCAATAGCTTTTGCGTGATGCTCGAGCAAACAGATTTTAACACATTTATAATAATCTAAACCAGCGTTTCCCATTAGGCGGGTCGCGACCCGGTACCGGGCCATCAAAATAAAATACCGGGTCGCAACATTCCCGCCTTGATTTAAAAAATAAGCAGCAGCTCCATACTTCGCATTAAAATAAATATTGGCTTAATAGGCGATACCAAAATATGTATGATGTGATCATGTGTATTATTTTACCTAATGGAACCAGCTTGGGTTTAAAAGTATTAAGTGGGTCACGAAGGGGCAGTGTGAAAATCACCGGGCCATGGCAGAACAATGTTTGGGAAACACTGATCTAAACAAGTAGTTTGTAGTATACACTAATAACTTACTCCATTGCTTAATAATCTTTCCATTGTCGGTGATATTGTAGAGGAATACACCTCCAACGCTTTTAGCCATGGCTTGGTTCTTGTTGACTTCCTCCGTGATCTTGGCAAAGAGTCCATCACTCTTCAGGGCGGCGGAGGACGAGGTGACCTGCGCTGGCGCACTCGATGACGCGCCGGATACTACTTTCTTTAAGTCCACATAAGCTCCTGAAGATAGGAAATCAGTTATTTAAAATCGATGAAAAAGTAAATTCACTACATTGACAAATCATAATTAAGATATGGCTTGTGTCGATAAACTAAGTTATTACTGTCATAACAGATAACAGATTATGTGGTTATTAGATAACATACGGGGAAATTTTCGAGAAGGCTTTCAGAGTAAACATGGGCTGAGTATGATTTCTAAGGATTTAGTATAAAATTGGTGAAGTCTGATGACAGTTCCAATTCAAGCGGCTTTTGAACACCTGGTTTTGTTTTGATTCATCAAGTAACTAATCTAAAGCGTTCGCGCGCTAGTTTGTCTCGGTAAAATCCACTCTTTTAATCAAAGTAACGGTGCAATATAATTACCAGCAATAACAATGTTGCCAGTCTCCTTGGTCTTAGTCTGGAAGAAGACGCGGGTGCCCTCGAGCCACATCTCCGTGACGAGGGTCTGGCCGGGCAGGACGGGCTTCACGAACCGAGTCTTCAGAGCCTTGAAGTTTGCGGGGTCGTTGCCTCCGTACCTGCGTAAGAAAGTTGTCTTGAAAACTAATCCTTTAACGACGAGTGCAGCGAAAACAACGTATTTCTTATTGCTCGCTACGCCCGTTCATCAACGTGCCCTATCTGTTTAAGAAGCAAGTGAGGTGCTGTCGGAAAGAGACTAATCTAAAGAACTGGAACAACAAGGGTTTCTTGCCACCTCTCCGTCTGCCGCAACTCTAGGGTTTCCAGGTTCAAAGAAGTCATTTTTAACCCTAGAGTTGCAGCAGATTGAGAGGTGGCAAACCTAGTTTTTCTAGTTCTTTAGATTGGTCTCCTTCCGATGGCACCTCATTTACTATATTTACAGATAGGTGGAATTTTTGGAAAAAAAATTGTACCAAAAATCAAAATGATGCAAGATTTTGCCCGGCAACCCGGCGGCGTTGCAGGCTTGTATTGTATTTGCTGTTTCAGATGATATCTTCAATAATCTAGAATTTCTTCAAAGTAATAATTACTTACTTGACCAAAACGTGTCTGGCGGAGAATCCCAGTGAAGCAAGACCGTGCAGGATGGGCCGGGGATGTCCACTGGCGGTCGCTACGTTGGGGTCGATGTGCAGCGGGTTGAGGTCTCCGGACAGCCTGCCAAATATACAACATGTTGATAAACAACTCAAAACCTGAGAGACGTTTGCACAGAATCCATGGATGTACAACATTATGACATGACATGTTTTGAAATGCATTTTTCGACTTGTATGAATAGTCGAGAAAAAATTTGATTTTTCTAATTATTACATAAATGTTGTCCTGTTATTGATTTTGGAAAAAAAGGCATTCAGGTTTTCGATTCATTTGTTAACACATTGTATAATAGTGATTGTAAACTTTATACAAGAGTAATAAACTGGCCAGAGTTCAATGGATCACGCTGCTGGTATCAAATACAAAAATTCTTGTGTTTAAAAATATGAGAAAATAGCACATGGTCACAGTATAAGAAAGAGTATCTAGTACTATATACAGTACGGACACTCCCTGCCCTCCATCAATTCTGTACCTCACACACAAAGTGCAAGGACATTAATCCACCATGTGTGCCCAATGCGGATTGGTAGACACATAAGCGTTAGAATTAACTTTAGCAGCTTATACTTGGCTTACATAATAAAGGGAAGCTAGGTTGGCTTCCGTCACCACTGAAAAATTTAAATCAAGATTGTTGGTGCAAATTGGGACCATGTTGCCACATGTTTATAGTATTTTATTACTATGCAGTGTAAAATTTCTGATTCCTTACGAGATCGAATCAGAAATGAAGAAGAAACAGAGTAGCTGACATAGCCCAAAGAATTGCTAAACTTAAGTGGCACTGGGCGGGGCAAATTGCTCGCAGAACCAATGGCCGGTGGGACCGAAAAGTTCTCGAGTGGCGACCGCGTACCGGAACGCGCAGCGTGGGTAGGCCCCTCACACGGTGGACCGACGACCTGGTGAAGGCGGCGGGAAAACGTTGGATGAGGGCGGCGCAGGACCGGTCGTTATGGCGATCCTTGGGGGAGGCCTATGTCCAGCAGTGGACGTCCATCGGCTGAGATGATGATGATGAGTGTAAAATTCTTGTTGTTATATTCTTAAGCCAGTTAAGAAGCCTTTTAAGATGACTTTAAAATTCTCCAACAGCAAATTGACCACAAACTTGCCTCCACCAATCCGCATTGGGTCCGCGTGGTAGAGTATGGCCTACTCCCTCTCTCTAATTCGTGAGGCCTTTGCCCTGCAGTGGGATCCCACAGGCTACAACTAACCTGTAGAGAGCGGCCTGGTCCTCTGCGGTGCGCTGTTCGACGACCGCGTCGGGGGCGCGCTTCGGCGGCGGCTGGACCTGCGTCGCGTTCTTACTGTTGCGCGGCCCACCGAACCCGCCCTGGCCCAGCACGAAGATGTGCTGCTGGGTGCGGTACACCAGCTGCTCGCCTTGGTAGATCTCACCTACAGACAACCTAATAGTTAGTATTTCCACAAACGTGGGCTAAAGATGATAAAAACATTTCTACTGGATAAACGACAATTTTTTAATTACTAGGAAAATTTATTGTATTCAAAAGTAGGTCGAAAAACACTTTGTAACCTTTCACACAAGTGACACAACACTCGAGGATCAGCCGGTCGATTGCCTATCGGAAGTCCAAAAAATGAGCGCTCAATGAAAGCCAAATTAAATCAAGCGCGAATCGCGAATGGTAAATATTACACTGAACTATAACATGAGCTACCCGCCCTTGATAGACCTTGAACTCCTAAGTTATCCTTCTTTAGAGGGAAAAAGCGACGACATAAATAAAATAGTTTTTTTCTATCTTTGTGATAAGATAATTTATCAGCGTGTATTTAACACAAAAAAAATATAATCCTTGGCGACCTTCAATTCATAAGGCCCTACGCAGACAACGGACAATTTTGCCCGTGGTCACGTTGTTGTCTGCACGATGGAGAACTCTATGGGTTGTCTGCACGATGGAACTCTACAGATGTGTGCGTAGTCTATGCACAATTCTGAAGTCAATTCCATATTGAGGCAGCAGGACCACGGGCAAAATGTCTATCGTCTGCTGACGTGCTAAATCGTAACCAAATAACTTACTGTTAACGATAGCCACAGCACTGGATCCCTTGTCTAGCATATCGACGACGTAGGCGCGAACGGTAAACTCGCCCTCGGTGCCGGGCAGGTCGCCGACAAACTCGATGTACTGCTCTCCGTGGAGAATCTGTTAAAACACATTGTGGAACTTGAACAAAATATTATAACTGTCCTACTGTACCACTACGGACATTGCAAATGTTATACGTGTTAGTGGCCAAACTTCAGGGCTAGAAAAATATTATAAAATGGCATACCATCGACTCCATAGAAGAACATTCTGTGTAAGAGTATTTTAAATATTTTAATATCATCTTCTACATTCTTAACTCCCGGACGCATATGCACGTTTTGCGAAATTTATAGCGGTTCCCAGACAGCATTATATTGCGTCCATTCGGAGTATCGCGAAAGAACGAAAGGATTGAGTGAACATATCAAATGGGATGGTCACGAAAGTATTCACAAACTACTACCTTTTTTTATTAATTCAATGATGGAGTGAACGAAGCCGATGACTATTAGGCCCTAAGCAGACAAGGGACAATTTGTCCGCTTGCACCTTCAGACACGCTACCTCAGTATAGAACTTTCTAAAGATATGTTTGTTGCCTATGCAAAGATCCTTAGATTTTCATGTAACATGCTCATCCAGAAAAAGCCTAGTAGTAGTCTCTTAAAGATATCCTGTTTAAATTTGCTAGGATAAACTGACGCAGGGAGAGAGTTCTATCTATTTGCGTTCGCATTATAAGAGCATGCAATCCTTTTAGTGCGGTTTGTAGGACAATGACCTACTTATGGATGAACTTTGAGGATGACTATAAGGCCGAGATTCACAAATTTCTTTTCAGCGTGAGTTTATTTTGAGGGACGAAAATTGATCAGTATTTTCACACACGGGAATTCGAATTCAAACTTAAAAAACGTCTCTGAATCTCGGCCTAAATGTATAATACTTTTCATCACTCATACTCTGAAAGTGGGTTATTGTTTATCTAAGAAGCGGGTTGAAAGTGATACATTTCTTCCCTAGGGCGGAAAAGTAATTTAAAAAAAAAATCTATGTTTATACTGAATTACTGAGCAAAGGCAGAAACCTATACAGCCACACTTCGATAACATTATATTAAAATTCTTAATTTTTATAATTATTATGAACAAAAATGTTTGAATTTAGTAATTACTAATTAATAATAACAATAATTAGTAACATTTCGAGACTTTTGTATAAATTATATCCATTTTGTTTTTTACGTGATGAAAAAATGTACATAGATATAAAAGCGAGTTAAAAAAACAGGCTGGTTTAAAAAAAAACATTAAGTTGCAGGAAAAAGAAAAAAAGGGAGGGAAAGCGACATGTTGCTTTTTTTTTGGATCCGTTTCAAAACGTGTAAAAATCACTGGGGAAATATATGTGTCTCATTCTAGCATCCACAATCTTCGTATGTTTTTTTTCTATTTCGTTTGGCACCCGAGTGATTTTCAAACGTTTTGAAACGTAGACTAAAATGAATTCATCAAGTGAATAGCGATTCAGAAATTGATTTCGCATTATCTGGTTTTTGGTTAATTTCCTCGTAATCGTGATGAAAAGCAGAGTGTTTAACTCGGGTGAAAATACCCATTTCACACTCGAACTATGGGCGCCCCTCACGTTCGTTCGGGGCGCCAAACATCTCGTGTGAAATGGGTGACTTTCATCCCTTGGTTAACAATCTACTATTTCATCACTCATACTCTGAAAGTAGGTTATTGTTTATCTAAGAAGCGGGTTGAAAGTGATACATTTCTTCCCTAGGGCGGAAAAGTAATTAAAAAAAAATCTACGTCTATACTGAGCAAAGGCAGAAACCTATACAGCCACACTTCGATAACATTATATTAAAATTATTAATTTTTATAATTATTATGAACAAAAAAAATCGAATTTAGTAATAATAACAATAATTAGTAACATTTCGATACTTTTGTATAAGTTATATGCATTTTGTTTTCTGCGTGAAGAACAGCAGTGCGATTTTTGAAAATCATACGAGCGACTTGACAGTAGAAAGATACATAATCTCCATAGTAATTTTGACACTTTCTAATGCCAAGTCGCTCGTATCATTTTCAAAAATCGCACTTCAGGTGAAGAAAAAGTACCTAATTTAAAAAACAGGCTAGTTTAAAAAAAAAGTTTTTCTTTTTCGCGCAAGGCTGCGTTCAGGATCTTTGGGTGCGGTTGTTTTTTCAACTCGCACTATGGTAGAACGTTTTTCACCGAGGCTCTGAAGTGCGATTTTTGAACATCATATGAGCGAATCGGTACGAGCGAATAGAAAGATGCATAATCTCGTAGTAATTATGACATTTTCGACTGCCGAGTCGCTCGTTGTCGAGTCGAAAGTTGCGATCGGGGTGCACCTGGGGCGTAGGTTCGGAACGCAGCCTTGCGCAAAAAGAAAAAAACTTGAAAAAAAACGGAGGGAAAGCCACATGTTGCAAATTTTGCGGATCTTTTTCAAAACGTGTAAAAATCACTAGGGAAGTATATCTGTCTCACTCTAGCATCCACAATCTTCGTATGTTTTTTTTCTACTTCCTATTGGTCCCCGAGTGATTTTCAAACGTTTTGAAACGTAGCCTAAAATGAATTCATCGAGCTAATATCGATTCAGAAATTGATTTTGCATTATCTGGTTTTTGGTTAATTTCCTCGTAATCGTGATGAAAAGCAGAGTGTTTAACTCGGGTGAAAGTACCCATTTCACACTCGAACTATGGGCGCCCCTCACGTTCGTTCGGGGCGCCAAACATCTCGTGTGAAATGGGTCACTTTCATCCCTTGGTTAACAATCTACTATTTCTCTCCACTCTTACTTACGTTAGTGAAATCGGCGTGCTTGCCAGGCGGCATGGACTGGCCCACGATGGGTGCTTCCATGACCATTCCCGGCAATATGAAGTAGGTCGGGAGGGCTGAGAAGTTCTCGTGGCTTTCATACAAGAACTTGAGGTCACTCTCGTTGGTCACTGATGCTCCAACTGTTGGATAAATGAAAGCTGTTTAGTTTCCTGTTTGATGATCCGGTTAAAAAGCCGTTAGCGTATTAAGAATGATCCTAGATACATTATATTTTATTGTAGGTATTTAGATATGTAGGCCAGCTTAGGACCTTGTCACAAACACATCCCTTGTAAAAACGCGAGCTGTTCAGTAAGTGTATCGAGGTGTCGGGTGCTACTTGGGATGTATGAAAACGTCATTAAGGTTCTGTGAGACAAATTGCAAATAGTTTGCTGTGCTGTGACACCCTGCAATTTAAAAAGAATAAAATAATGCTTAAAATAGGCTATTTGACAACTAGTCGAATCAGCAAGTCTTTATTGGATATCAAAACGCGTGCTTTGTATCAACATTGTAGCACAGTATAAGAAAGAGTATCTATTACTAGATACAGTACGGACACTCCCTTCCTCCCACCAACTTTTTACCTCACCTCCTCTATCACCCTCTGGTTACCTCGCACTGGTTACTCGTTACCTAAGAAGAAGTCTTAAGGTTCAATGCAAAGATTTTTTATCTTTGGTTCAATGTCTTTGGCTTCGCATCTAGGCTTCGCATGTGCTGACGTCATCTTGTCAATTTCAATTTTTTGTATGCAGTGTCCGGGCTATGATTGTAGTTAACGGTGCCCACACATAACTGCGACGTTACATCGCATCGCAAATATCAGCGATGCGCTGCGTTTAATAATCATACATATGTCATCGTAATAAGTCATCGAGCACTGGCAGATATTTGCGATGCGATGCGACGTCGCAGTTATTATGGGAGCCCTAATACAGTATTATGACGTCATCTTCATTTCACACATTTTATAGGTTATCCTGTTATTAAAAATATAGCATTATTTCCAAACGTTTTTGTTTACTGAGAAGATAAAAAGAAAATATGTTTTATGCAAGCAATAAAACCTCGTTTTATTGGGTGTAAGTCACGTTTGTGTGCGAGAATAAAAAAATACTTACTTCCGAGAGCGTACAAGACAAGGTCCTTGGAATCGTAGCTATACTTCGACCAGTAAGATTCGTACTGGCTATCCAACTTAGCTCGCTCTTCGAAAGTCTGAAAAACATTTACAATTATGGACTGAAAGTTTACAGTGTCAAAAATTTACTATCAGTTTAAAATAACAATGTGCATGACCTCGCCTGCAAATGTGACGTCACTCAATCGCACGAACTTCACTCGAGTCATTCAAATGATTATTTCCTTTACATAGTCTATATTCCTTTACAACCGAGTGAAGTTATCGAACGGCCCTTCAAGGTCATGCACATTGTTATTTTAAACTGATAGTACAGTACAAAGAGGTTAAGACTACTCAAGGACGACATTATTATGGTTTTTATTGTAACCCATTGAAATATACACAGATATAACTAGCGGTGCCCGCGACCTCGTACGCGTAAACCACTGAAACATGTCCTTCAAAACTTCAAATACTCAAAACTGATTGTCAATGAGATACAAAGTAAACTGTTAATTAAAACTGAGTTCTATTCTTATGTGAAAACTACATATTGATTGGTTCAGTAGTTTTTAAGTAATGCGTGCACAAATGAACATAAATAATTTTCTTTTTATTTCATATTATCATTATTATTTGTTGGCAAATCCAACCTATGAAGGTTCAAAATAGATAGACAGGCGGGCGTATGCTTAGTAATATTAGTATATCTTATTGCATTCGAATGAGTTTAGTTGATCCTCCCAATTTGCATGCAAATATTTTCAATGTACAGACACGCCACGTTTACAATTATTATGTGTATTGATAACATACCTGTAGTTTTTCGACGAGGTCTACAGTGACTTCGGCGATCTTATCTATACGTTTCGCATTCTGCATGTTTACTACATTCGCCCACCTTTCTTTTACGGACTCAATGGTCACTGGGTCTGATGGCTTCTTCCTGTAAATTGACTTGATAATTTGAATTGATTAACTGAAAAATGGACAGTGCAATACTACTGTCCCTAGGGACTGCCCCTTCTGCCCTCCTGTGTTTCTCTCTTTCTTTCACTTTTTTTCCTATTGCTATCTCTCTTACACTTTAGAATTCTGACCATGAATTTATTCGAAATACGCGCGCACTCATTTGTGTCGAATGCCTTCATATCATAGTTTTGTAACTAGGGTGCTAGTATGCTAGGTGAATTCTCTAGTAAGTCTCGACACCGAACTTTAGGTTTTATCATGAAGTAATACTTAAGAAAACTAGTTTCCCTTCTGAGCTGCGTTTTGTTTTTGAATATTGGTACGCAAATCAATCGAACCATGTCAGATGGGCTGATGCTTTATCGGATGCGTACAGGTTGAAAAGCGGGGTGAGGCAGGGGGGGCTTTCTTCTCCCAAGCTGTTTAACCTCTACGTGAACGAATTGATTGATAGGCTCAGTAGTACACGTGTCGGTTGTCATATTGACAATATATGCGTCAACAACATAAGCTACGCGGACGACATGGTACTGCTGGGCCCGTCAGTCAATAGTATCAGACATTTGCTATTGGTGTGTGAGGATTTTGCTAGCAGTCATGGATTGTTGTATAACGTCAAGAAGAGCGAGTTTATGGTTTTCAGAGCAGCAGGTAAGTGCAGAGATGTGCCGCCAGTCAAACTGAATGGTGTAGCGTTAAAGAGAGTTCCTCAATTTAAATACCTCGGCCACATTGTCTCTGAGGACCATAAGGACGACCTCGACGTAGAAAGGGAGCGCAGGGCGTTGGCAGTCAGGGGCAACATGCTGGTCCGCAGGTTCAATGGCTGTACAAGGTCAGTAAAAGTGACACTGTTCAAGGCATACTGTCAGTCATTTTACTCTTGCAGCCTGTGGGTCAATTGCACACTCAGCTCGCTCAATGCCCTGCGCGTCCAATACAATAACATCTTCAGGATGCTGTTGGGGCTACCACGCTATTGTAGCGCGTCCGCCATGTTCGCAGAGGCGAGAACGGACGGATACCATGCCATAATGCGGAAAAAAGCCGCCTCGCTCGTCAGCCGATTGCGTGCAAGCCACAACAGCATTCTGGAGATGATTGCTGGCAGGTTTGACTGCCCCATCATCACACACTGTGTGCAAATAATGATATAATCCTTACTGTTTTATGTTGTATTTTTATTTTTTATCTTTTGTGTATCTACTAACATAGCTCTTAAGTCAAACCCTGTTACTAACAAATGGATCATTTGTAATCTGAATTTTGAATAAATATTATTATATTATTAATACGGTATATTTTTCTTTGACAACATTGTCACCTCCTTGTTGTCATTGATACCTCTTCCGGTCTTTCCGGTCTGGCTCTCTCTTTATTTTTATTTTTAACCGACTTCAAAAAAAGGAGGAGGTTCTATGTTCGGCTGTATGTATTTTTTTTAATGTATGGTAGCCGATATTTTCGTCAATAGCGAACCAATTTTAAAAATTCTTTTTTTTAATGTTCTTTGTTAAAATATGGAATTTAATTAAGACCAACTTTTGTACCAGAGGGAGAGACTGAACCCCAAAACTCTGAATATAACAGTATTTTTTTAAAATACATATACTTTATCTTGGGGTTCAGGGCTTCATTATCACTTTCTGTAGTTTTTTCTGCTCAATAAACATTTTTTTTTCTAACTTCATGATACTGACTAAAGTTAGATACTACATGATACTACTTTTTAAAATGTACAAATAATGACTTACCTTAGTGGAGTTCCTTCACCCCTGACGAAGTGGGTCTTGGTGGCGAAACCGAGCGTAGAATCAATAATGGATCCAGTCTCTTCGAATGACTCGTGCACCATATATGCCTGCAAACGAACAAGCACTTTACAATAACCCCCTAAAGACTCTATCCACAAGGAAAAGTGCGACCTTGCCGCAGAGGATGCAAGAAGAGCGGGTCATACAGCAGCCAGGTGGGCTGATTATTGCGAAGACGGCCCGAAATACATGAAGGTGGGCGCTCTATTCACGGTCCATCCCCGCTGCACGTCCCGCCAAGGTCATGCACGATGCACGATGCAAAAGCGCTCTATTCACGGTCCATCCGCGCTGTACGTCAGCTCAATCGACGTACGTCAAGCTTACTCACGGCGCTTTTGCATCGTGCATCGTGCATGGCCTTGGCGGGACGTACAGCGGGGCTGGACCGTGAATAAGGCGCTTTACTTGCATGGGACGGACAATAGCGGCATAATGAATGAGGAAGCTTTTACCAACCAATCAGCGATAAGATGGAAAGGTAGGACTTATTAACTTATTTCTTTTATAATGAGCGTTTTTGTTTTGGTTTTCTAGGAAATCGATAGATGGCACTACGGTCTGTGCGAATAAAGGCATCAAATTTATCAAAAAGTGTTTCTTTCAAATAATAAAGAGGGAAAAGATGATCAAAAAGATGTCAACGCATCTTTTGATGGAATTTTTCATTATTTTTCAAAAATTTTAAACTGTTTTCATCTGACATGGTTGTATGGGCTCGATCCCTTGTCCTTTAACACTTTAACTGGTGACGACCTACGTCGTAGGTCAGCGACATATGGGCCACAGTGCGCACGACTCAAACCTTGAGTCAGAATTGTATAGCATTCCACAGTGTTAGCACTGCGCGAGTGTCATTGTTTTCAGCTTAGCAGCGAAAGTGTTAAGGGAAGGCAGTCTTGACATGATTTTGACAGGATCTCGCGAACGTTTCTATGTAGCTAAGAGCAAGGATCTCCTTTATTCTAAAGGCATAAAGGAGATCCTTGCTCTTAGCTATGTAGCGATAAACATGCCATCTGTCGAGTTTTTGGGAACATAATTTAAAAAAGAAAAGAGAAACGCCCATTGATCCTAATTTTGATATTATGTATAGCAAAATATTTGTAATTAATTAAAAGATAAGATAAGTAGTAAGTTGATACTTACGACAACAGGTGCGATAAGGTTAGGGTGCATGGCTTTGAACATGTCCGGGGGCAGGATGTCCTCGGTGAGGCGGGAGGCGGCCGTGGGCACGATTGTGTTCACCTTCACGTTGTACTTGGCGCCCTCTAGCGCCAGCGTGTTCGCGAAACCAACCAGACCCAGCTTAGCGGCACTAAAATGTACAAACAATTTAATTAAACCCTTATTTGACCGATTTTTGAGTAGGATTTCGCAGATCTACTTTGAATAATCTAGAAAATTTATGATAAAAACATGGATCAGTTATATGTCAAGATAGAGTGTCGAAGCTACGAAAACGTAGAAAAAAAATGCAACCAGTACTGGCCTCTAAACCCTATCCATATACACGCACACAAATATAATTTGTATGACTCCTCACGCACACCAACCTAAGTAAGTTGGCCCCTTTTGTTTTATACGGTAGAAGCATCATCATTCTAGACATAGACTTTTTCTAAGGATAACAATTGTTTTTTCTTTGCAAAAAAAAACCGAGATCCGTATACCTACTTCATTCCATATAAGGCGCAATTTCGTTTCCTATTTAGCTTTTTAGTCAATTCTGATTAGCAACTATAATTTATTCATCTGAAAGATATACTATCCAACATATCTTAGACGTTACTAAAGCTGTTCTAAAAATAAGTGAGAGTAAAAGGGCCTGTTTAACTACTACAGAATAAGTTCTTGATAAAAAAATTTAAGATCATTTGACATATTTTTAATTATTTTAGATTATCAGTATAGATCGGTAACTATTGTGCGATTCGCGGCATTTTCAGGGTTGGTAATAAGTAATAATCGAGTTGTTTGTGGTCTCGAGTTTTTATAATTATTCTTACAAGTCATGTTCTAATCGGTGTGCCATTTCAATTATATTATGAAATTACCAATATGATACATAGATACAGTAGAGAACACGTCAAGTTCGACACCTTGACCTTCATACTGTTTTTATGCCGTTCGTATAAAAAACAATATCGTACTTCAAATCTCAAGCTTGACGTGGTCTTGACTGCACATGGCTGTATATAGTATGGGTTAGTTCCCTTTGCCTTTTACAAACAGAAAAAATAAAACAATGAAAGACGTGAAAATAACTCTAATTTGGGGCCGTATTAGAAAAAAACTAAAAGAAAACGATATGATAACATTGTAATTCTTAACCAATGATAATGTGTTACAATGGTCACCCCTAGAGTTTGCCGCGAGTTGCACAATAGTTACCGATCACTAATTATCAGTCACCGTATTCAAAACCGACCAAGAATCCATCATCAATGTGAAGCTGTCTTTTATTGACAAGATTATAAATTACGAGCTTTTACCCGCGACTTCGTCCGCATAAATTATATACCAGATTTTAAGTCAGATGATAAGCTATCAAACAAAAAAAGTTTCATCAAAATCGGTTCAGTAGTTTTTGCGTGATACTCGAACAAACAAACACCCAAACAAACAAACAAACATACAAACAAACAAACAAACAAACAGACAGACAGACAAAAAATCCAAAAATTGGTGATTTGGAATCAGGGACACCTAAAAACCATATCGTAACTTTTTTTTTGTAAATATCTTCAATGTACAGACACACTTCTGTTACAGTTTTATAATAGTTTAGATTCAGCAAACCAAACCAACCTGTAGTTAGTCTGTCCAAAGTTGCCCAAAATGCCAGCATTGCTCGCAGTCATCACAATGCGACCATACTTCTGTTTCCTGAAGATCTCCCATGCCGCTTGAGTGGTCTTGTAAGCACCTTTTAAATGGACGGCTACGATAATGTCCCAGTCCTAAAAACATTTTCCTAATCATTATTTTAAATTAGATCACAGAAGATATACTATAGTAATTAGTCAGAATAGGTACAATATACAGGGTGAAATTGATATCATTAGCATCCTTTTAAACTAAGAGTCTACCCATCTAACTGAACAAATTTTACTATGGGATCAAACCGATCGGAGCAACTTAAAAATCTACTGTTCCATACTAAACTGCAATGCCTACTCGAGTCAAATGAATGCAACAGTCGATTTTTTAGTTGCTCCGATCGGTTTGCTTCTATAGTAAAAGTTGTTCAGTTTGATGGGTCGACTCTTAGTTTAAGGGTCCCCTCACACTAGCATCTTTCGAGCGTCGTCGTCTTGCCGGCGCTCACGCAGCGTCGACGCGACGCTGGCGCGACGTCGTCGCGACGCCAGCGCTGAACCACTGCCGAACGCCGGTTTACGCAGCGCCGGCGTCGCGTTAGCGCGGCGCCTGTTGCGTACAGTCAGTGAGTCAGTGAGCAGCAGCGCGGGGAGAGGGGGTTGCGTTGTGCATTGTACTTGTTCGCAAAAAACGTTGCGCTGGCGCCGCGCTAACGCGACGCCGGCGCTGCGTAAACCGGCGTTCGGCAGTGGTTCAGCGCTGGCGTCGCGACGACGTCGCGCCAGCGTCGCGTCGACGCTGCGTGAGCGCCGGCAAGACGACGACGCTCGAAAGACGCTAGTGTGAGGGGTCTCTAAAAGGATGCTAATGATATCAATTTCACCCTGTATAATTAGTCTCGCGTTGGCCAACCACTTTTTTGCTCATTGTTTGTGGTGCATCTGACAGACATCATAACCGACCGGCCCATTCCCACTATAGTTTGATGCATTTCTCCATTTCAAAAACAACATCCACTAAAAAATGGAAAGTGTTTATGCATTACAATAAAAATAATGTGTTCTGATAAGTAACAAATAATGCTTTTATCTCGTATTTCTGTGATATAATAATATAAGACTTACGAGGCACAATTATGTACAACAGTTATCATAATTATGATAAATTATAATTGATAACAGTCCCAACATAAAACACAAGTGGTTACATAACTACCTGGTCTGTCATTTTGCCAAAACTCCTATCTCGAAGAATTCCAGCATTGTTGATAAGTATATCTATTCTTCCGAAATTATCTAGAGCTGTTTTGATAATCTTGTCTCCTTCTACCACCGAGTTGTAATCAGCAACGGCTACTCCACCTGAAGTTTTAAAATTATTAATTAAACTAATAGGTAATATTATAATTTAAGTCTTATCCTGCTGCAGGAAAATATATCGGCATAGAACCAATACAATACTGCAGACATTGTAAAAAGTTCCACTTGGTATGATTTTTTTTTAGAATCGATTCATTAGGTACCGAGATTCCAGAGATTACCCCCTGCATACAAACATACAAATTTTACCACTTAGTAATAATTAGTATAAATTCATAAGGAAGTACCTAAAGCTTGTGAAATCAAAAATTTTTATTCAAAATAATATCACATAGATAGCTTTTTGACGTCATTTTTTGACTCTACCACCGCGTCGGAAGGTGTTCCGTTAAGAGAAGATGCGGCCAGAAACTTTACAACACACATCTTTAAACAAAACAAAATATACAAAGTACAATTAAAATACAATATTGCATTACATAGTGTAACATTGTCAAGACCAGACATTTTGGTCAAACTAATTTGTCCTGCACGGCTAGCATGCCATCCACGACAAAGCGTTTTAAACGAGAAAACCGTCATGCGCGCTCTTTTTGGCACACGTAAAACAATAAAGATGGGGGGCACATCTCGATTTTTATCGTTTTCCCGGGGGTGGCATGCGAGGCCTACTGATAGCAAATTCATTCTTCAGGAGTTTCTCAAAACCGATAGCATAGATAAATACAATGACAATTACTTGTTTGAATTAGATTTGTTATTCCCATATCTCTGTACTATTAATACAAACAAAGGCACATCCATAATCAAAACAAAACATGAACCCTAGACCTTCAGATTGATAGTAAGGCGTAATGTTCATTTGCTTCCAAAATAATAATATGCATCAAAGTATTGTCTGTTTCAATGACTTCAACACACAAACAGGGTGTAAATTTAAATGTGTTACATATTACAGAGAGTGCTTCAGGAGTGCGATTTTTGAATCTCATACGTTGCATTTGAAAATGTATGGAGATACGCATCTTTCTACTGCTGATTGGACTTTCAAAAATCACACTCCTGAAGTATGATTTTTTAATGTCAAATCAGCAGTAGAAAAATGCATATCTCCATAGTAATATTGACATTTTCAACGGCTGAGTTCAAAGAATGAGTTTTTAGAGAGAAAGAGCAGTTTCAAAAATCGCACTCCTGACCATCAAACATTCACCATGGAGCCAACATCGTAATCACAAAATGAAAATCAGCTCGTCCATCCGCCGGGCGCCGGCAGGATTATTTTTAGAGGGGTGCATCTGGCTGGATTAATACATCTAAACTATTATAAAACTGTAACAGAAGTGTGTCTGTACATTGAAGATATTTACAAAAAAAAGATTACTATATGGTTTTTAGGCTTCCCTGATTACAAATCACAAATTTTTGGACCTTTTGTCTGTCTGTTTGTTTGTTTGTGTGTTTGTTTGTTCGAGCATCACGCAAAAACTACTGAACTGATTTTGATGAAACTTTTTTGTTTGATAGCTTATGATCTGACTTAAAATGTGGTATATAATTTATGCGGACGAAGTCACGGGTAAAAGCTTGTTATAAATAAAGTGATTAAATTAAAGATGAACATACAATTAAGTTTGGCATTTGAGTTAAGTTCATATTGCGAGGTTTTGAATATATTACTAACGAGCTTTTACCCGCGACTTCATCCGCATAAATTATATATCAGATTTTAAGTCAGATGATAAGCTATCAAACAAAAAAGTTTCATCAAAATCGGTTCAGTAGTTTTTGCGTGATACTCGAACAAACAAACACCCAAACAAACAAACATACAAACAAACATACATACAAACAAACAAACAAACAGACAGACAAAAAATCCAAAAATTGGTGATTTGGAATCAGGGACAGGTAAAAACCATCTCGTAATTTTTTTTTGTAAATATCTTCAATGTACAGACACATTTCTATTACAGTTTTATAATAGTTTAGATACTAATATACTCTCAATCAAAAATGTTTATTATTTTTATCTTTATCTCGTATCTTCTTCCAAGCCAGTACAAGTGCACCCCCTCCCGGCGCCCACATCCATCCATACTAAACTTCTGGGTTGAGTAACAATTGGGTATTTGACTACATCCAAAATATTGTATTTTTACATTCTTAATAAAAAAAAGGTTAGAAAATAACGCTAAACTCCCATTTCCCCTGAGTTTTTAGCTTGAATACTATTTATAATATGACGTCACAACTCATTATTTAGTACAAATTTTCATACAAAATGCATGTTATGACGTCCGATAAAAAGTAGCTGATTTGACTAGTTGTCAAATAGCCTATTGACGTTTTCTATGGAACAAAGAAATTTCGATATTGGTTCCATAGTGAAAGTTGTTCAATTTGATGATCTGAAGAACACCCTAAAATATGTAACGTATTTTAGTTTACACACACCCTGTTATGTACAGTTATGCTTGGTAGAATAATTATTGTTTCATGAATATAAAGTAAGTAATCAATCTTTTTTTTTTCTTTAATCTTCTATAAGTAGAAAGACTAAACAGATTAAGTGTGTTGAAATTAAAGTTTTATCTGTTTTACAACAACGACATGTCTCCGTACAGGCGCAGCGAGATTGATATAAAATAATCCGTATTTTTATTTGGGTAGAGAATATAATACCTTGATAGAGAGAACCCTTTCGTTTTATAAGTGAAGGAGCTTCTGTTTCAGTTTAGCAGCATGTGAAAACAAGCAGAGTTATAGAAACTGTCATAACAATAGTACATTACGATACGTGTGACCTAAGTAGTCCATTATTGCACGGCGTGAACAACCACGACTTCAAAAGCTTCGTTAATATTTCGCAATCACAATCAATAGTTAATACTCACCTCTGATCACCCCCTACGCACTACCCTACTACTTAGTAACGAAAAACCGTGACCTAAGTGCTGGTTTAGGTCACGGAGTGCTTTAAAAGTACCTATTGTGTATCTGTGCAATAAAGTAGATTCATTTTCGAACGGTGTAATCCGTGTAATAATGGACTACTTAGGTAACGAAAAACCGTGACCTAAGTGCGGGTTTAGGTCACGGAGTGCTATAAAAGTAATTGGGTATTTGACTACATTCAATATATTTTATTTTTATCTACTCAATAAAAAAAGGGTTGGAAAATAACGCTAAACTCCCATTTTCATTGAGGTTTTAGCTTGAATACTATTTTTAATAACAAGATAAACTATAAGAAGTAATGAAAATGTTGATGACGTCACAACTCAATATTTAGTACAAATCTTCATACAAAGCGCACGTTTTGACGTCCGATAAAGAGTAGCTGATTTGACTAGTTGTCAAGTAGCCAATTGCATAACAATCATTGATTGGACTACATCACCATTCTGACAAGAATCATAGCATATTCTCACGACTATATTCCCCGAGGGAGTAGTCAGAATAGTTTAGAATCAAACCCTAGCTCTGATTGTAGCAGTTTCCAATTCCATCATGTTCAGAATGGAAAGGAATAAGCGAAAGTATCGGTATTTACCGCACACTCTAATGTCACACCTTCAAATGGATCAGGTCAGTTACGACCTTTTCCCCGAACGTCCACTATGGACCCGAACGTCCACTTCCCGGTTTCGTCCATTTCCCTGATCGGCCTTTTCCCCGATCGGACATTTACCCGAACGGCCATTTCCCCGAACGGGCATAATACAGGGTGTACAATAAAATGGGACAGCTACTTAAAGGGGTGCTTCAGACCATCAAACTGAACAACTTTCTCTATGGGACCAATATCGAAATCGCGAAAATAAATCTGCTGTCCCATACATTTCAGTCGAGTTATGTTTGCAGTTTTGTATGGGAGAGCGGATTTTTTTTTTCGCGATTTCAATATTGGTCCCATAGAGAAAGTTGTTCAGTTTGATGGTCTGAAACACCCCTTTGAGTAGCTGTCCCATTTTATTATACACCCTGTATTTCCAAACTTTTCCCCTTACTTTCACTATGGAGCCAACTTCGAAATCGCGAAATAAAAACCAGCTGTTTCATTAAAACTGCAATACTGGCTCGACTCAAATGTATGGGACAGCAGATAAATATCCTGCATGATTGAGTAGCTTTCCTAAATAAGCAGACAGTGTAGTAAAAATCTACTATAAGTTGAGTATACAATGAGTCCAAGGAATGCATGCAGGAGATTTTTAGAACATGTCAGTGCCTATTCCTATTGTTATGTCATACTTATGCCACATCTATATTCTTATCAAGTCCTTATTGTATCAAAATACTGCTCCCCCTCAACGCAAGATATCTGATGTACTTATAAACTTATCTGATAAGCTAAGATAATCAACAGCGCAGTATATTACATCTATTATGGCATTATGATAACTTTTGAAGCTTAGCCTTCAAGAAAGAATAAAACGATGTATGAATATGCTAAAAGTTTGAATCGAAACAATATCCTACAAGTTTCTTGGTTCTGGGAGAGTGGGGGATAACATTTTATTAGTGTATAATTTGTAGTCAAAAACTGAAAGAGAAAGATAGACAAACTTTATGAGTAAACTAAAGAGCTTTACACCATGGAATCGGGGTCGTTTTGATGCCAGAACAGGTGCTTCAGACCATCACAGTGAACAACTTTAACTTTAGGGACGCCTTAAAATTTGAAGGCGCCCCAAACTATGAGTCCAACATAGAAATCTATTGACAATTATGCATTACTAGAGTTTACCCGCGACTTCATCAGCATAAATTATGTACCAGATTTTAAGTCAAATCGTATGCTAAATGCTTTTTGCGTGATGCTTGAACAAAAAACAAACATGCAGGCAGACAAAAAAAAATTGTATGATTGGTTTGGAGTAAAACCCATATTGTGATATTTTTCTTGTAAATATCTTCCATGTACACTTCTGGTAGTTTTATAATAGTTACGAGTAGATTCATATAGATGCAAATTGGGATGTGTGACTTTCAAAAATAGCATGCCTGGACAGACATCAAAAGAAACATAACTGTTAATAAAACACCAGACTTAACCTTTACATACTACCACCTCAAAAGGTTAAAATTAAAAGTGTACCAACACTAGGTAACATTACATTGTATTGTAATGAAATGTAAATGATCATACCTTAGACAATTTATATAGGGACGAGTTACGCATGTCATTCTACTAAGAAACATTTCTGCCACTTTTTGCGGGGGGCGAGGTAACATGAAATCCACAACTTTGGATTTTATTCCCCATAAGTTTAGATTCTAATTTTGAATGTTAAAAATCATGAACCCCAAACGTTTGAAGAAACGGCTGCTCACGTGCTGCTGGAATGCAACGGGCTAGCACACTATCGGGCACAACACCTCGGATCACCGGGGTCCCTTCCAGAGGTCTTCAACAGCATTAACAAGCTGGTGGGCTTCCTGGAGGAGCTGGGATGGCAGGAGTAGTCATTCCCACCCAACGCAAAATAGGCGTCTAAGTCGTCGAGTTGCGGAAAATGAGCCCGCTCAACCAATACCAATACCAATACCCCAAACGTTCTAAGTTCAAAATTATTGAGGCTGTCTCGTTTAGTGATAAGGTATAAAATTGGGTGTAAATGCACAAGATCAATTATATTGTTCTTATACCGTGGCAGAGGGGATATGCTACCGCAAGGCGAATCGCTATATAAATTGTCTAATGCCCGCACTTCACTCTTGCCGAGAATTCTCGCCGAGAACTCGCAGCGAGAACTTTCAAGGAAAATTACTATGGCTTATGATGCCACGAGAACAATGAAGGGCATCCACACTCTCGTTCTCGGCCTGTCTCGCCCGTTCTCGGCGAGAATGAAGAGCCGGTATCAGGATCGTACCTTTGTCCTTGATTTCCTTGACAACAGCATCGGCGAATGTAGATTTGCCTGCTCCATCCCTGGCGCTTCCCAGGTCATTGACGACGACTTTAGCGCCCCTGGACGCCAGCAGTAGGGCATATTCCCTGCCGAGGCCGCCCCCCGCGCCCGTGACCACCGCCACACGACCGTCGAACCGCAGTTGATCCATTCTACCCGACAGTCGCAATGAAAATGAACGCAAGAACAATAGATTATCATGAAAATTATATACAGTTTATAGGAGTCAAAGTCCGTTTGCGACAAAAACAAGTTTGATAAGTATCGTATCGTAGCCTGTAACTTATGAAGTTAGGTAAAGATAATATTATTTAATTAGAGGATTATAGTAATCTGTTATATTGTTGTATAATTTAGTATTGAACTTACTTCTCGATTCGCTAAACTGAAAACTGGCTTGTCTGCTTTCAAATTCTTAATTCTTTTGTTGTTTTCGATCCAAGTTCGACCACTTTACTTTTTGGCAGACCAGTGTTGCCAGATCAAATTTTTAGAAATCCGTTGGTCAAGGTTGAAAAATCCTTTTGATTAGGTACTACCCGTTCACGACCAGTTGGCCGTCGATGACCGTTACAAAATTTCCTCACAGGCACATTAATTGGTCCCGTCGACAAAAAATAATATAAAAGGCAAATAAAAATTTAAAATTAAAAGTGATATTAGTGACCGGAACGGATGTGCCGTACGTGGTTGCATTGCTAAAGGTTATAAAATTGCGTTTATTAGGGTCTCTTAGGGGTGCGGTGCGGGGAAGCGGGAAGGGAGGTAGCGGCCAACTCGAAGTGAATGACTAGTAGGTTACCTTACCTTATGATTATGAACAACCCGTGGATTTACAGATTCTAGAACCATAAAGGCGTGACTTCAGTTAATGTTTTTTTATAAACAAAATAAAACATAGCTTCTCTTTTTGTCGTCCGCCATCTTGTTTTTAAATTAAATTGTATGAGATGACGCAATTTTGTTCTATGTTTTTGTTAATGTGTGCTCAAAAACATTCGCTGGAGTCACGCCTGCACATAGCTCAAAACTGGCTAAGAAATTAGAAATTAAAACAGGTTTAAGCGAAAATAATGTCCAGAGATTAATTCTTTTTCTGGTCTATTTATTTAAGTTTCTGTTTCATTATTTTTTATTTTATTGAAATCCGTAGGTAAGGACAAAAATCCGTAGATCTACGGATAAATCCGAAATTCTGGCAACGCTCTGACCAGGCCTATGACAGCTTTAGTTCCGATGGTACCGTTGTGGCACTGATGTCACATTTCCCCAAAGAAGTTCCAAAATCATCGGATTTGGTCCAAAATGTGAAAGTGCCGGCCAAAAAGAAATAATGCGATATTCTGTTAGGACTTGTCCGTCTAAACATTTAATATAATGGCACCAAAGCTGTAGGTTCATTGTCCTTGGTTTTATTTGGGTTCGAAAAATCTGCCTTTTTGATACATTTTTGAAGAAATTTGTTAAGGCTATACTGTGATGCGGGCACTACATTCTCGCCGAGAACGAGAGTATGGATGCCCTTTATTGTTCTCGTGGCGTCATAAGCCGTAGTAATTTTCCATAGAAGTTCTCGCAAAAGTGAAGTACCTGCTTTAGAACTAGTCCGTCGCAACATTTTTTAGTATTTCACCGAAGCTGTAGGGCCATTTTCCATGGTTTCATTAAGGTTTGATAAATCTGCCGTGATATATGTATAGAACGTGTTAATGAATTAACGCAAAACTAGAAATTTGTTTGTTTAGAATCGAGAGCAGAATCGAATTATCATAGTTTCAACATAGGTAATTTTTTTCAAAATATTAAATAAATTGTATGCAAAATTTAAAAATTTTTGGACCCGATATCAACCCACCGCACGGGCACACTCATCCTACTTACTACCAAAACAAGATTATAAAAATGTATCCATGAGTACGTTAGCGCTTTCATTCATTGCTGAAATGATAAGAAATCATTTTTGCCTCAAAACTTAAAATGTGAATAACTTTAAATTTTATCTATCAAAATAATGAAATAATTGTTACAATCTAATTATTTTGTTATAAATCTGTTGGGGTGTATGAGGTTTTGCGCTAATTTATTAACACGTTGTATGTCAAAATCCATAAATTTTGACCCTACTTACTACTTAGTTCAAACTATGACTTAAAAAATCGTCTCTGAATCTCAGCCTTAGACGAATAAGTTCTAACAGAATATAGCATTTGTTTTTGTTGGCCGGCACTTTCACATTTGGACCAAAAAGGTATGAAGCACCGATGATGTCTTTTTCCCCACTAAATAAAACGCCATCATAAGACGCTCTATGCTATTACTGAAATTACACCAGCAGCAGCGTCATGCATTGTTGATACGTTAGAAGCTTATAACTTTTGTCTCTTCTGGTATTTTCGCTTGAGTTGAGAATCCTTGAGACGCCCTAATTCTTCTCTATTTTCATGACATAACATAATAATATCGTTGATTGGTTTGTCCCTTGGTCAAATATCCCTATTTTTTACATTCTAGAATATAACAAATAGGTATAAGTTCTTTAGTAGGTAATTAGCTTGAGGACCGTAGCGCCACATCCTATCTGTTGGAACCATATGAAAATTTCACTGTCGCATCTGCAGCTTGCTATTTTATTATATCAGTACCTACCTAATCTGTGGCTCTGACACAGCGATTTTTTTTTTGTTTTTTCCCAATTTTTTCCAAAGCGTAGACAGAGAAAGCTATAGACAAAGTGATAGCTTCCATCGCATTCACACAAGAAAAAGAACAACTTATGCCCACGTCCTGAAAAAAAACGAGACAACACGATTAGATCTTTTGTTTCGCGTCGCGTGCCGGTTTTTTCAAGGTCAGCATTTTAGTGTTCTAAACAAATTTGACAGGTACTTCATTGCTCTTCTGTTTTTCATAATAAAATTAAAGTTTAATACTAATAGTGATTGCGGTTAAGAAGCTATAACCATTGGGAATTGTAAAAGACGAATTCCTATAAAGAATTTACACGAAATAATGGTTCGGTGTAGCGTATTAGGGTGTAAAAGTGACAGTGAAATGAAGCTTCCCAATTTGTCTTTCCACTCGTAAGTACGATACATTTGATCAAGTATTAGCTTTAGTTATGATTATATAATTTAACTGCAATACGTAATAACATGGAAAATTTAACTTTGCGCCTCAAATAAGCATAAAAAGTCGATTATTTACCTTTACATAACCTAAAAATAATTCGGCTTAGTGTTGCCATCTTTTGGTACTAAATTTCCCCAAAACTCACAAGTAATTTTTTAAAATAAAGTTATTGAATACTATTTACGTACTGTTCTTACAGTTTACTCTATTTGTTACAGATTTCCCGTAAACGATGATTTACGAATGCGTCGGATTGAGGCTACGGGGCGACCAAATTGGACTCCAAATAAGTCTTCATGAATTTGTAGTAAACATTGTGCGGCAAACGTTATATTTAAAAAGAGGAAAGTGACTGTTCTACTTCCTAATGCTGTTCCAATGCTGGTAATTATTGTTTTATTTATGTACTCACCTATTCAACTTGTAGTAATTAATAATGGTTTAATGACCGCCCTTTGTATCCTTCTCATTCCTGTTTTAAATTGTATTTGTATTTTCTTAGTTTGCAAATAAAGAATATTTATCTTATCTTATCTTTAAACTAAAGCAACTAAAAGAGTACCTAGTTTTAAAATCCCTTTTAAATGACTACTACCAACTACCATCTACTACTAATTCGTAAACTTTGCTTTTCAGGAAACAGAAATGCTTATTCCTTCCTTCCTTCTACAAGTTCGGTAGTTGAAGAACCTATGGACATAACAGTAATCTAACACAATCTAGTTCAGATGCTGATTTTGTAAGTATACTTATAATTATCTTTAAAAAATACTATTTGCCATATCTTCTATTCTATTCTGCTGTTACCCTAATGTTGTTTTTATTATTTTAGATCAAAGGACCAGATTCCCCAATGACTGCAGATGTAGATAAATTATTGCCTGGAACTAGTTTTAAAATTGGCGAATGGTACATAAACAGTAAGTTCAGATTTAACTCTGAGATCACTATTGCTATACCCATCAGAGTATTTTCCTATTAAAAAGCAGTTCGGTACGCCGGTATGCCTTGTAGGACATGCATATGAATACATATTATATACATCACATGCTAAGAAATATAAAATAAATATTACGTTACTTTTGTACTTTTTGTTTGATTATTTTGTTCTCAACAAAAACCTCTTTTATTTTGTCTAGTCGGACAAAACAACATATTTTTGACAATCCTGGACGAATCACTAAGTTAGTATTAAAATCTCTAGAAGCCTATCTTCGCCTGCTATCTTGAACTCTGAAAAATTATGATGGTTTCAAATGTAGATCAAGGTCTTTATTGATAATTCATAAATTTTATATTGTGCAGTAATTTTTAACAAATTTCACCCGCCACTTTGGCCGCACAAAATATATACCGACCAGATTTTAAATCACATCAAAAGCTATCAAATAAAGGTTCATCAAAATCGGTTCAGTAGTTTTTGCGTGATGCTAGTACAAACAAACTTCTATTTTTTTTTGTAAGTATCTTCAATCCATAGACACAGTTCTGTTAGTGTTTTATAATAGTTAAGATGTTATATATCACTTTCATCACGTTAGCTCAAACTCTTGAATAAACACGTAAAAGAACGCACGTTTTGTGCGATCTTTTGGTGGTGTCCCCCCCCCCCCCCCTCTCCTTGTCCTCATCCTATTACTCGGGAGTTGGTAAAATATTTTAATAACTCATCTTTGGTAGCTGTATGTCTACGCTTATCAATTAACCATTATCATCCTTTAGTTTATACAGTCATCTCATCTATCTTCTAGTAAGATAATCGTATAAGCGTGTGGTAAGACTGAAAATGAGTATTAAATATCTAAATTGGTGAAGATGTACTTTGAATCCTTAAATCGCTTAAAATCGGGTAATTATGTTAATATGGTAACACTGCTCCTTGATATCGCTCTATCTCATGTGGCCACGGCAACCGAGTCTATAGTATTCTCTAGCCTTAGTCATACTACAACGGCGCGGAGACGGACGGAGGACGGACGGAGACGGGACGGCAACGGACGGAGACGGGACGGCAACGGACGGAGCACGGGCACGGACGGAGGACGGACGGAGACGGGACGGCAACGGACGGAGACGGGACGGCAACGGACGGGCGCGGGCGGAGGACGGGCGGGCACGACGCGAAACCGACACCCAGTGTTGCCAGACGTACTTTAATTATCGAATTTTAACGGTAATTTCATACCCCGTACGGTAGAACAGTCAGTACCCGGCAAACAGAAGTGCGATTTTTGAAAATCATACGAGCAACTTGGCAGTAGAAAGATGCATAATCTCCATAGTAATTTTGGCATTTTCTAATGCCAAGTCGCTCGTATGATTTTCAAAAATCGCACTTCAGACTTGAAAAATGCGGAAGAGTGCGGCAGCAGTTGAAAATGTATGGACATATTTCTACTGCTGATTTGACTTTCGAAAATCACTCTCCTGGAGTATGATTTTTTAATGTTAAATCAGCAGTAGAAAGATGCACGTCTCCATAGTAGGTACCTAACTGCCTCCGTGGTCTAGTGGTTAAGAGCATTGGCTCTCGATAAGGAGGTCGTGGGTTCGGATCCCACGGGGGACACCTAGTGATATGTCACTTTGTGCGTTTTTCCCTAGTTGGTTAGGACATTGCAGGCTGAATCACCTGATTGTCCGAAAAGAAAAATGATTCCGTGCTTCGGATGGCACGCTAAGCCGTTGGTCCCGGCTACTATCTCTGGTGGTAGTAGTCGTTACATAAAAACCACGTCAGAGGCCGTAAGGCGGTCTGAAAAAACTCTGACACCAGGGCCTGCCTACACGATAAGAAGAAGACCTAATATTAAATTTATCAACTGCTGATTTCAAAGAGTTTCTATGAGTTTCAAAAATCGCACTCCTGGGAAGAAGATCAAGACACAAATCGCGCAAGAACTACCTTATATTATAGAGACTCAGGAGGTATAGGTACAGAGTGTACATTTAAATGCGCTATTACAGGGGTGCTTCAGATAATCAAACTGAACAACGTTCACTATGATCTAAGTTAAAAAAAAAACAATGATTTTGTTTTTCAACCGATTGATTCCAAAATCGATAACTGAGGGTCCGCGACCGCGTGGACTCCGAACACGAATCCGATGTCAGATTTGAGAAAAGTGACCACCATCTTGAACTTTTTTGTTTCTCAACCGATTGCTTCCAAAATCGATATCTGAGGGTCCGCGTGGACTCTAAACAGGAATCTGATGTCAGATTTGAGAAAAGTGGCCGCCATCTTGAACTTTTTTGTTTCTCAACCGATTGCTTCCAAAATCGATATCTGGGGGTCGACGTGGACTCCAAACACGAATCCGATGTCAGATTTGAGAAAAGTGGCCGCCATCTTGAAATTTTTTGTTTCTCAACCCGATTGCTTCCAAAATCGATATCTGATGGTCCGCGTGGACTCCAAACACGAATCCGATGTCAAATTTGAGAAAAGTGGCCGCCATCTTGAACTTTTTTGTTTCTCAACCGATTGCTTCCAAAATCGATATCTGATGGTCTGCGTGGACTCTAAACACGAATCTGATGTCAGATTTGAGAAAAGTGGCCGCCATCTTGAACTTTTTTGTTTCTTAACCGATTGCTTCCAAAATCGATATCTAGGGGTCCGCGTGGACTCCAAACACGAATCCGATGTCAGATTTGAGAAAAGTGGCCGCCATCTTGAACTTTTTTGTTTCTTAACCGATTGCTTCCAAAATCGATATCTGATGGTCTGCGTGGACTCTAAACACGAATCTGATGTCAGATTTGAGAAAAGTGGCCGCCATCTTGAACTTTTTTGTTTCTTAACCGATTGCTTCCAAAATCGATATCTGGGGGTCCGCGTGGACTCCGAACACGAATCCGATGTCAGATTTGAGAAAAGTGGCCGCCATTTTGAACTTTTTTGTTTCTCAACCGATTGCTTCCAAAATCGATATCCGGGGGTCCGCGTGGTCTCTGAACACGAATCCGATGTCAGATTTGAGAAAAGTGGCCGCCATCTTGAACTTTTTTGTTTCTTAACCGATTGCTTCCAAAATCGATATCTGGGGGTCCGCGTGGACTCCGAACACGAATCCGATGTCAGATTTGAGAAAAGTGGCCGCCATCTTGAACTTTTTTGTTTCTTAACCGATTGCTTCCAAAATCGATATCTGGGGGTCCGCGTGGACTCCGAACACGAATCCGATGTCAGGTTTGAGAAAAGTGGCCGCCATTTTGAACTTTTTTGTTTCTCAACTGATTGCTTCCAAAATCGATATCTGGGGGTCCGCGTGGACTCCGAACACGAACCCGATGTCAGATTTGAGAAAAGTGGCCGCCATCTTGAACTTTTTTGTTTCTTAACCGATTGCTTCCAAAATCGATATCTAGGGGTCCGCGTGGACTCTAAACACGAATCCGATGTCAGATTTGAGAAAAGTGGCCGCCATCTTGAACTTTTTTGTTTCTTAACCGATTGCTTCCAAAATCGATATCTGGGGGTCTGCGTGAACTCCAAACACGAATCCGATGTCAGATTTGAGAAAAGTGGCCGCCATCTTGAAATTTTTAATTTCTCAACCGATTGCTTCCAAAATCGATATCTAGGGGTCAGCGTGGACTCCGAAAATGAATCCGATGTCAGATTTGAGAAGTGGCCGCCATCTTGAACTTTTTTGTTTCTTAACCGATTGCTTCCAAAATAGATATCTGGGGGTCAGCGTGGACTCCAAACACGAATCCGATGTCAGATTTGAGAAAAGTGGCCGCCATCTTGAACTATTTTGTTTCTCAACCGATTGCTTCCAAAATCGATATCTGGGGGTCCGCGTGGACTCCGAACACGAATCCGATGTCAGATTTGAGAAAAGTGGCCGCCATCTTGAACTTTTTTGTTTCTCAACCGATTGCTTCCAAAATCGATATCTAGGGGTCCGCGTGGACTCCGAACACGAATCTGATGTCAGATTTGAGAAAAAAGGCCGCCATCTTGAACTTTTTTGTTTCTCAACCGATTGCTTCCAAAATCGATATCCGGGGGTCCGCGTGGAGTCCGAACACGAATCCGATGTCAGATTTAAGAAAAGTGGCCGCCATCTTGAACTTTTTTGCTTCTCAACCGATTTCTTCCAAAATCGATATCTGGGGGTCCGCGTGGTCTCTGAACACGAATCCGATGTCAGATTTGAGAAAAGTGGCCGCCATCTTGAACTTTTTTGTTTCTCAACCGATTGCTTCCAAAATCGATATCTAGGGGTCCACGTGGACTCCGAACACGAATCCGATGTCAGATTTGAGAAAAGTGGCCGCCATCTTGAACTTTTTTGTTTCTCAAGTGATTCCTTCCAAAATCGATATCTAGGGGTCCGCGTGGATTCCAAACACGAATCCGATGTCAGATTTGAGAAAAGTGGCCGCCATCTTGAACTTCTTTGTTTCTCAACCGATTGCTTCCAAAATCGATATCTGGGGGTCTACGTGGACTCCAAACACGAATCCGATGTCAAATTTGAGAAAAGTGGCCGCCATCTTGAACTTTTTTGTTTCTTAACCGATTGCTTCCAAAATCGTTATCTGAGGGTCCGCGTGGAATCCGAACACGAATCTGATGTCAGATTTGAGGAGTTATCAGTTAGTCAGTTATCGATTTTGGAAGCAATCGGTTGAGAAACAAAAAAGTTCAAGATGGCAGCCACTTTTTTCAACTCTGACATCAGATTCGTGTTCGGAGTCCACGCGGACCCCTAGATATCGATTTTGGAAGCAATCGGTTGAGAAACAAAAAAGTTCAAGATGGCGGCCACTTTTCTCAAATCTGACATCGGATTCGTGTTCGGAGTCCACGCGGACCCCCAGATATCGATTTTGGAAGCAATCGGTTGAGAAACAAAAAAGTTCAAGATGGCGGCCTTTTTTCTCAAATCTGACATCAGATTCGTGTTTGGAATCCACGCGGACCCCTAGATATCGATTTTGGAAGCAATCGGTTGAGAAACAAAAAAGTTCAAGATGGCGGACACTTTTCTCAAATCTGACATCGGATTCGTGTTTGGAGTCCACGCGGACCCCTAAATATCGATTTTGGAAGCAATCGGTTGAGAAACAAAATAGTTCAAGATGGCGGCCACTTTTCTCAAATCTGACATCGGATTCGTGTTTGGAGTCCACGCTGACCCCCAGATATCTATTTTGGAAGCAATCGGTTAAGAAACAAAAAAGTTCAAGATGGCGGCCACTTTTCTCAAATCTGACATCGGATTCATGTTCGGAGTCCACGCGGACCCCTAGATATCGATTTTGGAAGCAATCGGTTGAGAAATTAAAAATTTCAAGATGGCGGCCACTTTTCTCAAATCTGACATCGGATTCGTGTTTGGAGTTCACGCAGACCCCCAGATATCGATTTTGGAAGCAATCGGTTAAGAAACAAAAAAGTTCAAGATGGCGGCCATTTTTCTCAAATCTGACATCGGATTCGTGTTTAGAGTCCACGCGGACCCCTAGATATCGATTTTGGAAGCAATCGGTTAAGAAACAAAAAAGTTCAAGATGGCGGCCACTTTTCTCAAATCTGACATCGGGTTCGTGTTCGGAGTCCACGCGGACCCCCAGATATCGATTTTGGAAGCAATCAGTTGAGAAACAAAAAAGTTCAAAATGGCGGCCACTTTTCTCAAACCTGACATCGGATTCGTGTTCGGAGTCCACGCGGACCCCCAGATATCGATTTTGGAAGCAATCGGTTAAGAAACAAAAAAGTTCAAGATGGCGGCCACTTTTCTCAAATCTGACATCGGATTCGTGTTTGGAGTCCACGCGGACCCCCAGATATCGATTTTGGAAGCAATCGGTTAAGAAACAAAAAAGTTCAAGATGGCGGCCACTTTTCTCAAATCTGACATCGGATTCGTGTTCGGAGTCCACGCGGACCCCCAGATATCGGTTTTGGAAGCAATCGGTTAAGAAACAAAAAAGTTCAAGATGGCGGCCACTTTTCTCAAATCTGACATCGGATTCGTGTTCAGAGACCACGCGGACCCCCGGATATCGATTTTGGAAGCAATCGGTTGAGAAACAAAAAAGTTCAAAATGGCGGCCACTTTTCTCAAATCTGACATCGGATTCGTGTTCGGAGTCCACGCGGACCCCCAGATATCGATTTTGGAAGCAATCGGTTGAGAAACAAAAAAGTTCAAGATGGCGGCCACTTTTCTCAAATCTGACATCGGATTCGTGTTCAGAGACCACGCGGACCCCCGGATATCGATTTTGGAAGCAATGGGTTAAGAAACAAAAAGTTCAAAATGGCGGCCACTTTTCTCAAATCTGACATCGGATTCGTGTTTTGAGTCCACGCGGACCCCCAGATCGATTTTGGAAGCAATCGGTTAAGAAACAAAAAAGTTCAAGATGGCGGCCACTTTTCTCAAATCTGACATCGGATTCGTGTTCGGAGTCCACGCGGACTCCCAGATATCGATTTTGGAAGCAATCGGTTGAGAAACAAAAAAGTTCAAGATGGCGGCCACTTTTCTCAAATCTGACATCGGATTCGTGTTCGGAGTCCACGCGGACCCCCAGATATCGATTTTGGAAGCAATCGGTTAAGAAACAAAAAAGTTCAAGATGGCGGCCTTTTTTCTCAAATCTGACATCAGATTCGTGTTCGGAGTCCACGCGGACCCCCGGATATCGATTTTGGAAGCAATCGGTTAAGAAACAAAAAAGTTCAAGATGGCGGCCACTTTTCTCAAATCTAACATTGTATTCGTGTTCGGGGTCCACGCGGCCTCTCAGATATCGATTTTGGAGGCAATCGGTTGAAAAACAAAGAAGTTACTGAGTACTACTACAAACGGGTACTGTTATGTAACTCGCTTCAGCGCCATCTATCGAGCCATTTTGAACTGTCACCTTCACCATATCAAATTCTTTTCACCATAAAATTTTCCTCGATTTTTCGAGATCAACTATTGGCAGCACCGCGCGGGCGGAGGACGGACGGAGACGGGACGGCGACGGACGGAGACGGGACGGCAACGGACGGAGACGGGACGGCAACGGACGGAGCACGGGCGGTGGACGGACGGAGACGGGACGGCGACGGACGGAGACGGGACGGCGACGGACGGAGACGGGACGGCAACGGACGGAGCACGGAGGCCGTTGGCCGTCAAAGGATTTTATACTCTCCTACTATGTAAATAAGGTTCATTTTTCATTGCTCTCGCTGGCTCCGTCCCGTCCCGTGCCCGTCCCGTCCCGTCAAATATGAATAGAGCTTCTGTCTACGTTCCAAAGATATTTTTTTTTTTTGGGTTCAGTTCAAGGTAAAGCGATTACAGTATCGCATACAACCGATGTCAGGAATAAATACTCTCATTTATAGCAAATAAAACGTTGGTGTTCGACGTTTCAACGCTTCTTTGGAGTTTTTGGAGGCAATCGAGAAACGCAGGAAACGCAGAGAAGTCTACAGGAAAGAGGTGAACCGACCGCTTGCCGCGCTACAAAAGAACGGAACACTTTTCCTGTTCACGACCCACACCAACATATTTCACTGAACTGTATATTGTTCACTTGCACGACACTTTGTTACGCAAAACAACACCGATTTTACGAACCAAAACTCACTATAAACAATAAAAATTTGATGAAATATGAGGACTCCAAACGTATCTGTTCAAATCCCGCCAAAAACCCCTTTCCAAAGATAAAATAAAATAATAGGTTTTTTTCTTCTTTTCGGAAAGACAATGGGATCTTGCCCTTACATTCGTTATGTTCAGTAAGTTGTTTTTCTTTTTATTTGTTGTCAGCAAGAAGATCAAGGCTGATATTCAGAGACGTTTTTTAAGTCTTAGTTCACTGCTTAGTTCGAACTCCCGTATGTCAAAATCCATACATTTTGACCCTACTTAGTTCGAACTATGACTTGAAAATCGTCTCCGAATCTCAGCCTAAGGCTGAGATTCAGAGACAATTCGTTAAGACGTGCTAAGCACGAACTAAGCCAAGACAGCCAAAGTAGTACTTAACGCGAACTTACTTTTTGGTATTCACAGTCAAGTTTCAACCGGTGCTAAGCCGCTACTCGGCTAAGTACGAGTTATCATTCGTTCATTCAGTAGACACTCTATGGCATGGTGTTGCCAAGGTGTTAAAACTGCTACATGAAAGAATGAAGTGATAGAACCATACGAAGTCGTCGTAAGAGTAAAAGAGGTAGAAGATTTTGTCAAAGATGGCCTGACGCTAATGGAACACAATGGAAAATTCAAACTACGCGGGTGATTTGAATCGCTTCTGCGTAAAATCGACTAATAAATTAATGAAACGTGAAAAACTAAGATGAAAAATCACATTCAAAATAAAACAAGGTTTGATTTATGGAAATTTTAATAAAAGGGGTTTATTTACACAAAATATTTATGATAGGTACAATGCAATACAATACAAAGAAATAATTTTAATAAAAGTGGACAACTAGATATTATTCAATAATGTTGTTCTTCATACTCCTTATCTTCTTTCAGCACTTTATTGGCATTGCAGAACTACACACACAGTATGCCACAGTTAGATATATTGCTTTATTTTGGTGCTCAATCCAATATAAACACTCAAATCTGATTTTTAGGACACCAAACACGCGAGCCAAAACATTTCTGGTCTGAACTTCCACATAAATATAATTTTGTAGTGCTCTCGAGCTGGGATTCAAAGAGGGAGTAAGCACATACACAGTGTGTGGGCCGCGGCCGGTACCTATCATTATTTGTCCATCACGCTGCAACATCAAACATTTTCATCGTTGGTGCAACGTCAGCCTGAAAATAAAAATTATGTTTATTATACTGCTAGGTATGTAATCGAATCGCTAAACTTTTATTGCTATGGGATCACAAGACTTCTCCATATTAATATTATTATTATAATTATAAATTAAATAAAGTTTTCGAGATTAATAATAATAATAAATAAAAATATACTTTATTCTCTCCACAAGTAGTTTTAACAAATCTTAACAATAAATTATACATAAGACATATTAGCTTATAACTACGTATGTGGAGACTGGTGCTCGCAATTGGTGGTGCGATTCGGAGGTATCGACACTTAACCGTGAGGATTTGGGTTTGAATCCGCACAGATGATTATACCACATACATATACAACTACCAACTATCTTGCAAGCAGTCATAGCAAAGCTCTTTTAGCATATTGTAGGTGTAAACATTGAATAATGTATAAAACAGCGATAGGTGGCTAGGTTTTCACAGACAAATACACTGCATAAGATACCCTTATCCTTAAGTCACCTTGTACAACACCCACAGAGAGATACGGGGTGGCAAATTGTAAGCCAAAATCACACAGCCATCTTAACATGTTCGCGGGCAGTGAACGAGACACAATAGAACTTTTATTATTACTGCTATAGCCGGTCACTATCCACGAATGTGTTGATTATTAAAAGACTATTACTTACCTATTTAGGGAGATAAGATAATTATGAACATTGATGCTGACATAACCAAGGATGTTCAGTGTTGAGAAAAGCTTTGTCGAGTAAAAAGTATGGGAACTTCACAAACTCTCTGGCACAGGCATTCCGTCAAGGAGGGTGTTGAGGCATTAGGTAGTTCACCACGCATAATCAATGCGCAGTGGTAGATTACATTACACATCACAATATTGGTAGGTATCCTTTGTATAATGTCGCTCTCCATTAGTCAAAGTAACAATCTTGTTTTTAATACTGGATATCGGGGGTTGTGGGGATCGGTTAATTTACTTTCGTTATGTAATCGAAAGCACCATCAAAAGGGATCTTGGTCAGAGTGTCATCTTGGGATCTTTATTCTTGCTGACGAAGTGGAACAGGACTTGAAGACTTGAACAATCCTCGTAAAAATCGTAATTTCTCAACACAACATACTCCAGAAATTGGACAATAACACGGCCAATATTGTGATATTGTCCATTTTATTTAAAAATCACTGATTTGTTCCGAATTTTCTTGTTTCAAACAAATATTTATGATAAATATGTCAAAGGGACTTTGACATTACATTGAGGATTATTTTTCGTTTTGCTGGCAAATTTTTGGCATTAAGGCCCTGATTCCTTGCTGAGTAGGACCAAAGTAGGACTTAAGTCGCCGATTTCGGAAACTAATGCTCGGCTTAGTTTGAGTTCAGACTAAGTAAAGTTTTACTCGACTCTGAATACGAAAATTGAACTAAGCATCGGTTTTGACATACGGGAGTTCGAACTATGACTTAAAAATCGTCTCTGAATCTCAGCCTAAATCTTCTTGGTTGTCAGTCTTGGAGCTCGCGCGTTGCCCCTAAAAATCACCATCATCACGATACGGCTTTATCACGTCTTTTATCTCGCTCGTTTGCGCGCAAAAGAACGAGATAAAAGACGTGATAAAGCCGTATCACGGCTATCGCGGGTGTGCATGCTACCAGTGCATGTCATAAAGTGCTACCTACTTCTAGCTTTGATCTAGCTCAAAATATTTTTGCATAGATATAGTATTTTTACAGTTTTTGAGAGTTACGCGGTTATTATTTAATCTAGAATTAAACATTTTAACGGGTTCGGTTATAGTATTTTTGGCCATCCTCTTTTACTCCTTTGTGAAAGAATGAGAACTAGAAGTGCGATTTTTGAAAATCATACGAGCGACTTGGCAGTAGAAAATGTCAAAATTACTATGGAGATTATGCATCTTTCTACTGCCAAGTCGCTCGTATGATTTTCAAAAATCGCACTTTAGAACATCTGATTCTCACGAATTCGTGTTCGTGACTGAACTTTACAGCCAGCCAACATTCAGAAACCACTGTTTCCGGTTATAAAAATGGCAACATTGGTGAAATTTTCATTCACTCATCTCATTTTGATCTCATTCATCCAAAAATTTTGTATAGTAACTAGATTGTACACTACGGTGCTGGCACCGGGGCAAGTGAGATTACCTAAATCCTCGTGTGTCCCTTTCTAACTAGGGAGTCCATTCATTCTCAAATTTGACGGGATACCTAATATGCATTTATTCAAGCCTGTTTCTTACCATCTCGTTGAGGATTCAATATTATCTTTTTATTCTGAAAATGTTTTTAGGGGTAAACTCAGACTAAAGGGACTACTGTCAACCATTTTTCTCTCAGCGTTTCATCCCTGGGAAATCTACAAGCAACACACATTTTGTGTTTAATACATCATCATCATCATCATCTTATTTAAGAGCTACGCTCTTGTCGGTGGAGTATTCGCCAATCCTGTCTACTTTCAGCTAGTGTCTTGAGTTCCTGATACGACACGACATCAACCTTTTCCTTCACTTGGCTTTATGGTTTAATACCATAAAGATATTATACCTTACGGAATAGAGTAAGTGACATGAGTTGTCAAATGAAACCGTTTTTGGACGTTTTTTGGAGTCCTCGGCAGGGTAAAAATTCGATTTCTGTGTATTAATTCTCAATGTAACGTGAAATGGTGAATAATTTAATGAAACAGTGTTAGTATATTTTACAAAATTATCTACGATTTCACTTTAGGTTCACGATTATTGACAGAAACTGAATTTTTACCAGGACTCCAAATCCCCAAAAACGGTTCTATTGCCTCGCGTCACGTATCTCTTTCTATTATACAGGCATGCCGCTAGGTACATCTCGCTCTCTCAGCTGTCACCGTCTCTCTTACGTAGTATAATACCTTTATGTTTAATACATAGGTCGCCAAAATGGTCAATGGTCACCCTAGTTAAGAAAAGTTTAGCGAAACAATAAAATATCTAACCTGTGGAAAGAAAACCCACAGCCAGGGTAAATTTCATTTTTGCATCCAGTAACACAACAAAAATTGACCATTTCGAAGGTTTACAATGTTATTATCAGTTATCACAACAATTTAATTTGTTATTTTATGACTTTTCTAATTTCAAATATGTCCGCCATAATAATATTTTTTCATAACACCAAAGAGTTGCCATTAAAAAGTTTTGAAATAATACACTAAAGTATTGTACTTACCTTATTTGTTTTGTCATAAATTGAACAAAATTAGTGTAAAACAAATAAAAATTATCAATACCTAATATACTTTAAATTATGAATTTTCAAAACAAAAATATTTTTTTAATTTACATACATCTTTTGTTACAGTAAATTCTAAAGTGGTAGCTTAATAAGTTGGCAACACGTTAGAAAGAGACACACGAGTATTCTGGTTATCTCACATTTGCTTGGTTGTCAGCCTACAACAACATTGAAGGAAATTAATACTTATTACGTAAAATTAGAGTTTATTTTGCATTCTCCACGAAATTCGAGAGTTTGGTCCACCTATAGGATACTATATACAATGTTCTTGCATTCATCAAAGAGAATATAATCACTAAAGATCGTTCATTCATTTAACCGTCTTCGCATGTTTTGATTTCGGATTTGGACAAAAATTAAATAATAGTTTTAGAAAATCCTACTTGTAATGGTGCTAATGGTTTAGTGTTGATATTGTGCGTTGAACATGGCTTACTATCGACCTGAGCAGGTCGATCCTCTCGCTGGTATGAAACATGCAGATGAAATAGGAAAAATGCGTCTATTGCATTTTGTTTAGCTCACAGCTTATAGTTTTATTATAAACATTATACCATTTTGCAGTAATTTACGATGAAGGACAGTGGAGATTGAGCTCTGTATCGCCTTTGTACAACCTCCAGTACGATAGTTTGAAGCTCAAGCAATATGCTCTGAAAGTCCGTCAGGCCATCGTCAGTTCCGTAACAACTAATGCTTCTATAAAATACTCTGTGGAATTCAAAGAACAACCCCACATGAAGTTTTCAGACGAAGATTCCAATGGTTTGATGGTAAGTGAAATAGAATCTGCGACTTTAATCAAAATAGAGCATTTTTACTTTATACTTGTACTAAAGCGATCCCAAGCCACAGTATAAGAAAGAGTCGTACAGTATGTACGGTGGGCTTCAGAGAAAGCTGACCCCTCTTGTTAAATCCTAATAAGAATGAGTGGGTTAGATTTCTCTGACACTTATTATCTATACCACAGACTTGTAATATCCAGTCTGTGGTATGAACACTCCCTGCCTCTTACCACCTCTTGTGGTATGGGATGTGGACAACAGAAAGCAATTCTTCCACTCACACTCATACTCGGTACCACACCTGCTTAGAAATACAAGTGCTTTATTAATGACATTCTATACACAAGGACTTCGCATCAGTGTGTTATTAAAGAGACCACAAAATTGTGCTTAATTGTTTTACATTACCGCTTTGTAACTTTGAAAAGACTGTCAGCGGCAATGTATGACCATCTAGCAAATCTGATGCATACTAAGGTCACATTAGAGACATGTGCTATTTTTGGTTTTGTATGACATTTTTATATGACATGGTGAGTCCATGTGTATTAAATGTCACTGGTTCCATTAAAAAAAAATGTTTTTTCTTAGATTAATATCTCAGTCAATCAACCAAACAACACAAAAACGAAGGAAGTGTACTGCGCTCTTCTGCTAACATGGGGAGTTAGTGTAAGCCTCACAGATGCCACGCACTTACCGTACATGCTTGAGAGAGGAGAACAAAGGTTGGGTACGGCAGTCAAAGGAACTCTACAGACAGTCTTTGACTGCAACATACAGCAATTTGCTTTTACTCAGGTAAAGCAAATAATCTTGCATGTTTTTAGCAAATTAAGTGGGGCATACTAATTATACATGACCAAAGAGGGAGCATTATAATTAGCCATAGCTTAATATATGTTTGCCAAATTCAATCAATAAATTGAATTTCTTAAAATTAAATTCATCATGAAAAAGCTCTAGAAAGCTATTTCTATTCCTATTACAAAATCTAATACTTACTATAATGACAAGTAGACGCTTAATAATGAAGCTAAGTTTAGGCTACTGGGAGAGCTCACAGTCTATTAGTCAAAAAGCCTAAAAGTTTATTAAGCCAAGTTAATATATCTCTTTAAATTATTCCAGCACCAATTATTGGAGTTTGGTTTCAATTTCTCAGAATACATAATATCAAGAGAATCAAATCCATTCACACTGGTCTACAGAACACCACAAGTTGATGTCAAGGACAAAATTAAACTGAGCTTTAGTACAGAGGATGTCAAGATGATATGGAATGGGTAAGTTATTTAATATTAGTTTCTACATGCAGCTTCACCTGCTTTACTTTTAAGAACCTAACATTTCTTATGACATTTTCAGAGTACAAGAAGAAATAAGCATTAAATCTGATTCTGTGAATCAGGCATACCAAATTTTGCTGACTCAAATGTACCATATGATAACATTAGACGTAACTGCACTGGAACTTTGTGAAGTATTGCTGAATAAAGCTGAGGTGAAGAGCAACGGAGTTGTTAAAATGAAAAGCCCGGAAATTGTAAACTGTGTTTTCACACTGTTGAACGAAATGAGTGATGTCCAATCTTTGGTGAATTTGACTGATTAATTATATCGATTATTAAGAAATTAGATATGCTAAAGTGCTAAAAGTAAGCCTTGCTTTCCTACCGCCAGCAGGTATAGCTAGTAGTTCTAGGAATGCTCTTGACAACCCTAAAAGGTATTATAATCATGAGTATGTATGTACCTTTTCAACACCACATCGAATACAAGCCCATTTTTGTCATTATGCAGATAATAAAGTTAGAACATGTTATGTCGAAAACTTGAAACTAAACATTTAATTGAAGAATATTGCTGAAGAACAAGAAAACACTTACCATATCAGATAAGGATTTTCTGATACATATTTTACTATAATATCATAGTTTGATGGATTATTCCGTTGGTGGCGGTCAACCTGTTGTACTGATATATCCATTGTTGGTGTTGAAAAGGTTTTGGAGTCAGATATAAACAAAAAATATGGTTTTTCAACATTTACTCATCATGAATTACACTTTACAAATGTGTTGCATATTGTAACCTTACAAAATATTTTATTATATCATTACAATGTGCTAAACTTAAAAATTAATAACCTATTTTGTAATCATGTCTCTCATTACCTTGCAAGCAGTCCTTTTTTTTTAAATAGCATCTTGATCTATCAAAGATGTTTTTTTTGGTTTGTCCTGATTTTCTTGTGCAAAACTTATTTTACTAGGCCACCACCCGAAAAGCATAAGTATTTTACCTACATAGGTAATTGATCATGTTTACATTGATGGGATACCGTGGCAGACATTTTTTTAAATATAAATATTTGAAATTACACAATGCAAGGTACAAAAGGGCAGAGGTCCAAATTAATAACGATAATGATTTTATGGTCATCAAAAAATATAAAATATACACCTTTACTACAACACAGGATCTTATTTCTTTTATACAGAGATCTTTTAAAATAAAATTGAAAATAACAACATAAGTAAAAATATATTTGCATTCATCTTTACAAAAAAAACATTGTGTACGCTTTTTGTAAAACTCGTGAAGAAACCCATTCATAATATTTCAGTAATATTAATTAAAACAACCATGTTCAACTATTTATCGATAATAATTATCGTCCAGAACCACATTCCTATGTTTTAAATTATCACACAAGACAAGAAACAAATTGAAAAATAAAGTATGAAACAACTATTGAAGATACTGTAAGAATTATGCATAAATGCCTGATAAGAATTATTGAGGAGCATTTAAATTAAGTGGCCACCAAAATGTACACAGTATACATACACAAAATTACATAAAAGCTTCATTAATGTTATATGAAGGATCTATCATACCTAATGATTCGCATCTGGTGATCTGGTCCGATCTAAACACAATAGATTTATTTATAAACTGGAATCTATTATTTACCGCGATATTTGACGCCTATTGTTTTAATTATGAAATGAGCGTATCTAAATGAGATATTAGTTTATATTTAATTTAACTTTACTGCCATCACAAAAAGAAATTTATAACATTTTTTCTTTTTTTGTTACGAAACGGGAAGGGCAGGAAAAATCTATGTTTTTAAAAGTTAAAACCAGTGGAAGCCAATGTATGTACCATCTAATCTTGTAACTTTAATGTTAGCTACTAAAAGATAGCACCCCTGTAGTTTTTTAAATCTAAAATTTGAAAATTTAAATGTTATCTATCTTTGATGGCAGATATTTCTGTCCTTCCGTTACAAAATCAGTTCAGAACTGCGAAGTATAGTATAGTATAGACATGCCTGAGTGGCACTAGAATATTACAGTGAGTTCAGACACAAGCTATTCTGCAGCATACAAAATAAATCTAAAATCCGGCATGCAGTAAGTTTCGTACCAATGTTCGTTGCACACAGCTGCACCCCTGCAATAATACAATTGTTCTTGTTAGATATTATCAGTAAAAAGGTGAAGTGGGCGTCCTGCGTGCCACTTCTTGCCTTACATTAAATGATGCATTCGACGCACATACTTTTCAAACAATTTATCCGAAAAAAAAATTTTATAAATGTAAATCAAACATGACAGATATTTCAATTCAAGTTATAAAATATATAATGTATTTATCTTTCTATATATTTAGATGCGTTACCTACTGACTAGAGGTCGCGCAGGATCGGGGAAAATGGAGTTATCCCTATACCCGTATAATACCAATATTATGTTGTGGTGTGAATAGTTGATTTTATTTATCTAAAAAGATAGTCGGAGCGCGCAAAAAGATAACGTACTTGTACCGGCGGCCGTGAAGCATAAATCACTACAGACCAATAAAACAATAGATTCCCATAGGAGTATTGAGGCGAGCTAGCTGGCGGAGCGGAGAAACGGAGTTTTACTAACCAATCCGAGCCGAGCTCCTGATTGGTTAATATTTCCTCGTTACTCCGCTCCGCCAGCTCGCTCCGCGTCAATGGATAGACACCCTTAGGCGTGGGCGAAATCTGACCCCCAGCTAACAAAATTTTTCCTACAAAAATCAAATTGGTTTTAAAATGTTTAGTATTAAGCCACATGCAATTTTATGTAGTTATTTATTTTTTAAACCATGGGAAAATGTATAAAAATTTACAAAATGGTACGAAAATGTACAAAATGTACGAAAATGTACTAAAATGAATGAAAATGTACAAAATTGTACGAAAATGTACAAAACGGACAAAATGTACAGTCTCCAGCAGATATATTGTAGCAAACAGGGTGGTCAAATATTTCGAAGCAGTTCTAATTTTCAATAATTTCTTTACTCATAATCATAACCAATCAAAAATATAGGAACGCCTAGAACATCAAATATATCGACGCAGTCAGGGTGGTCATAAACATCTGAACAGTTTCGGAAAAAAGCCTTACTCCGTTGTTTCACATTTATACAGGGTGTAACAAAACACCCTAGTAATACTTAAGGGGGTGCTTCAGACCATCAATCTGAACAACTTTCACTATGGAACCAACGTCGAGAAAAAATAAAAAAAATCTGCCGTCCCATACATTTGAGTCGAGACGGTACTGCAGTTTTGTATGAAAGAGCAGATTTTTTTTTCTCGATTTCAATGTTGGCTCCATAGTGAAAGTTGTTCAGTTTGATGGTCTGCAGCACCCCCTTAAGTATTACTAGGGTGTTTTGTTACACCCTGTACATTGTACATATTGTACGTTGTTAAGAAATTATTGGAAATTCGCTGTTCAGATATTTATGACAAAATACACGTTTAGATATAATTGGTAACATTTACTGTAAAGAATTTAATGAAAATTAGCACTGCTCAGAAATATTTGGACACCCTGTATGCGACGATATATCTGATGGCGACTGTACTAAATTTTGTATTAAAATGTACGAAAATATAATATTTTTCTTTATTAGTTTTTGGCCAGAATCCCATTATCTACATTAATGCGACATATATATTCATGAACTAGAGTCATTTATCTAAACATCCTATACTTTTTTTTCTGTAGGTCGTGGGTATAAGTTTCATACTAAAGTACCTTAGGTCCTAGGTGACCTTTATAGCGACAAAATTCTTTGACACATAAAGAGCGCAAAAAACATCAGAAAAATAACTTATCAGCAAAATTTATTTTTCCGGAAAACTGGATCATCTCTGTGCATTGTACCCACTGTCCGTTATAAGTGGCGACATGGGCTTACACCTCGTCATGTTGGATAGTTTCGATAGTACCAGTGAAACGTAAATGTTCAGAGTTTCCAGAATATCTGTAAGTGACCAGTGATCGGAATAGGTAGATTCGATTAGGGTAAAGTTGCGAATATTTGTGTGATGAATATTAATAGTTGTATTCGATTCATCGGTGTTTGTATCCATACAGGGCGTACAATTTTATGCGTCATATACAACGTGTTAATAAATTAGCGCAAAACCTCATACACCCCAACTGATTTATAACAAAATAATTAGATTGAAACAATAATTTCATTATTTAAGCGCTAACGTACTCATATCGATACATTTTAAGATTCTTGTTTTGGTAGTAAGTAGGGTGAGTGTGCCCGTGCGGTGGGTTGACAACTAGTCCAGAAAATTTAAAATTTTTATAGAATAATATTTTGAAAAAAATTACCTATGTTGAAACCATGATAATTCGATCCTGCTATGGATTCTAAACAAACTACTTTCTAGTTTTGCGTTAATTCATTAACACGTTGTATTAAACGGAGTGCACGCCCTTTATAAAGACAAACACCCATGAATCGAATACAACTATTAATATTCATCACACAAATATTCGCAACTTTACCTTAATCGAATCTACCTATTCCGATCACTGGTGATGGCACATCTGCCGAATTTACGCGTCAGAACAAATAGCGCGTAGTAGTCTGTGGTATTGGTATAGGGAAAAGCATTGCACGCGTATTTTACGTCGCGTGAATTCGGCAGGTGTGTCGTCACACTTCTGTTATGGCCACGCATTATCCGTGAGAGGACACCTGCTTTGGAGCTTAGGTAAACTGATGCTAGTGCAGATTTAACATATAGAGAATAATAAAAGGGAGCGCGTAGGTACCTCATCAGCCCCCGCCTCAGTGTGTGCAGGTCAGCACCTAACAGCAGCCGCCGCCCGCCGCGCCGCCCGCCCCCGCGCCTCTTGCCCCGCTACCGCCGCCCGCCGTCGAGTGCTGAGGGCCGATCTTGATGCCGTTCGCCTGTTTCAATAGTGCATAAAACATTATTATTGTGGGGGGAAGCTTCTAGGTGATGTGCGATGCCGGATAAGGGCTGGAATCCACCTAAGCCGAGGGTTAAGCCACTATTGTAAATTTATTCAAAATAAAAAAAAATTACTTAAACCAAAACAAAAATCAATGATCCAAATTAAAAACCAGTGGAGAAGGAGAGAGTGTACGGTTTGGTAAAATAGACGAATAGTGAAAGTGGACCGATTGGGAAAGTGGACCGATGGTTCCGGAGGGGAGTATTCCAGTAGCACTTTTTCCTATTGACTTCTTATTTAAAAAAAAGCGGAGCTTCGTAAAATCAATAAATCAAATTGCTCACTTTTTCTCACTTGACTGAATCACATTTTATGGGTTGATTTTACACATCTCCATTCCGCTTTGGTGAATTCTGGCTAAGATTGATTTATATAAGGACAAGTTACGCGTGTAATTCTACTAACAAACTTTTCTGCCCCTTTTTGCGGGGGGCGAGGTAGCATGAAATCCGCGTCTTTGGACTTTATTCCAATACTTTAGATTCTAATTTTGATGTAAAAATAATGAAAAACAGGCTCGTGTTAACCCCAAACGCGATAAGTTCGAAGTTATTGTTCTGCAATTATAGGCTGTCTCGTTTAGTGATAAGGTATAAAATTGTATGTAAATGCACATCATTAGTTGATCTTTTACGTTGGCAGAGGGGAAATATTAACGCGGGGTCCCTATATAAATCGTCTTAGGATTCTGGGCCTAATGGCTTCGCATTGTATGGATTGTCTAGTTAAATTGTCTCTGTAGAACGACACTTTCACCTGTACCTCCTTTACCCCTACACGCACCACGTGATTATCCTGTCGCGACTGCCGAGAGTTACAACTGTATGAATTAATAAACTGTGCCTGTACACAGTTTTTTCGGTGAAGGAAAACATCGTGAGGAAACCGGCATGCTTCAATTTCGAGGCGTGTATTGTACACTGTCCGTTATAAGTGGCGACATGAGCTCACTCCTCGTCATATTGGACAGTTTCGATACTACTAGTGAAATGCTAATGTTCAGAGTTTCCAGAATATCTCTACCTACTTCGGGGAATATAATCGTGAGCATATGCTATTTATTCTATGATATTAATACAATACAAATCAATAAAGCCATACCTCATTATTGATATCAAAGACTCCCTCTTGAATTTTCTCATAGATCTCTTTGGCGGTGTTGATGAAGGCCTCCTCTACGTTGGCTGCTGTCTTTGCCGAGGTTTCCATGAAGACCAGGCCGTGTTCGCGCGCGAATGCCTCGCCTTCTTCTTTCTTTACCTCGCGTCGGGATTCCAAGTCACTGTTAATGAAGAATTTTGAATTGATAATAGTCCAGTATCGACATTGATAGCCTTTTATCATGTGCTTTTAAAATTGCTGTATAATAAATAACCGTCAGATTAATAAGTTTAATAAGGATATAAGAAGCGAAAAGGTAGGACAACCTAAAATGGCGAAGACTAAGCAAAGATCGCTATCAAATGATTCGTTTCGTAATCTCATACGATTTTTTATTAAGCTATTGATGATTAATGGTAAAATATTGATCATGGAAACAATTTGTCTATTCTGTATTTTTCCGAAATGACGAATAGATCGCTGCTCATTAAGCACCTGCTGCTTCTTACTGATGGCGATGGAGGGACCAGGTAACGTCGAAGCGCCCAGATAGGTCGACCGAGCCACTGACAATTTGTCATAAGACCCACTCATGGTACTCCATAGAACGGTCTCACGATGCTCAACTAGTACAACTACAGACACAAGATGGCGTCGACACAAGCACCGTTCCGCTCGCACGCGCGCGTCTGTGGTATGTGCTTTCTGCTTGGCTTCGGTAAATTGTCCCTGGAAAATGTGGTGTCCGAAGTTAGAGAGGGGCAGGAAGTGGCCATTCTGTATAATTATAGAACTATACTATTGTTATGCAGGAACCTTCTTAATGTGCTGATACTTTTTTAAGGGGATGACCAGACCATCAAACTGAACAACTTTTTCTATGGGATCAACTTCCAAATCTCGAAAAAACATCTGCTGTCCCATGCATTTGAGTCGAGTGGGTACTGTAGTTTTGTTTGAAACAGCAGTTTTTTTTCGCGATTTCGATGTTGGTGTCTGAGAGAAAGTTTTTCAGTTTGACAGTCTAATCATCCCCTTGAAAAAGTATCAGCATATTAGGAAGGACCCTATATATTCTATGATAGAACTTTAAAACTGACCTCTTGTTACCAATAAGCATGATAACCATGTTAGAGTTGGAATGCTGACGAGCGTCTTCAAGCCATGTCGTCAGGTGGTTGAATGTGTCCCGTCTGGTGATGTCGTACACGAGTAGCGCGCCCGCCGCTCCCCTGTAGTACGACCGTGTGATTGACCTGCAATACATTCGACACATTGTAACGTACTGTCCAGCACGGCTAGCATACCACCCACGACAAAGTTTTTAAACGAGAAAACCGTCATGCGCGCTCTTTTTGGCATAAGTAAAATAATAAAGATGGAGGCATGTCTCGATTTTTGTCATCAAAATCATCATCAGCCTACAGACCTACCCTAAACAGGGTGCATGGGCATTTGAAAATGTCAAAATTACTATGGAGATACGCATCTTTCTACTGCTGATTTGACTTTCAAAAATCATATTTCAGGAGTGCTATTTTTGAAAGTCAAATCAGCCGTAGAAAGATCCGTAGAATGATGATTTTCAACTGCTGAACTCACCAAATGAGATTCAAAACTCGCACTCCAGGACCCCAATCAAAGTCTTTGTCAAATCATCTGACCACCTGCTTAGTATTATTTTATTTATTATTATGAAAAATGTAGTTGTTTCAATGTGAACTTTACAATCAAGGAGTAAAGTACACATTCCACAATAAGTTATATGAAACTAGGTGTAATTAATCATTGTTACTGTGAGGAACATTGGCATTACTAGAATCTTAATCATTTCATGTAGTTCAATATTTAGTTTGGTGAATCATAGACCTAATCATTCAACAAAAATCCATACAGACAGAATTTATCAAATTATTGTAGAATGATTGCAAAATCTGGCTTCACTAGAGTTTCTTAACATTTTATAAACTAACAATATCTGGGTCATTGAAACATTATCTGTTTTATTTCTGTTGTGCATATTTAAATACAATTTTCTTTGTCTACTTTGTTACCAAAGTAGTTACCTACCTACTCAAGTTATAAGTTAATTATTCTTTAGAGATCATCTTTATACAATGTGTTAGTAAATTAGCGCAAAACCTCATACACCCCAACTGATTTATAACAAAAATAATTAGATTGAAACAATAATTTCAATATTTTTATAGTTAAAATTTTAAGTTATTCACATTTTTAGTTTTGCGGCAAAAATTTTTGGTTATCATTTAAATAATTATACATATAGGATACATTTTAATAATCTTGTTTTGGTAGTAAGTACGGTGAGTGTGCCCGTGCGGTGGGTAGACATCGGATTCAGAAAATTTAAAATTTTACATACAAATTATTTAATATTTTGAAAAAAATTACCTATGATGAAACCATGATAATTCGATTCTGCTCTCGATTCTAAACAAACTACTTTCTAGTTTTGCGTTAATTCATTAACACATATAAAAAATAGAACAAACAATTATCCAAAAAGAACCGTCTACTACAATATGCTTGCTATAGAAAACCAATATTGAGAAACTCTGAAAATTTTTCAAATGTTTCGTCACTTTTAACTTATTTTATACAGCCAAACACCTGTAGCATGCTCTGCACTTTAAATACATTTGCTGTGACTGTCTGTAAGACATAAAATAATTAGAAATACACTGCGATTGTTGAAGGATTACTTCCTACGGGTAGGCAGCCTCCTTTTGGCAAACCTTTATGGGTTTTAGATTTTGCCAGCAACTTTGTCTGCATTTACTATAAAAAGAATCCAGAAACCTACATAATTATTCAGTGTGTCAAAAGCCTTTGCCTAAAAATGGCGCCTTTTTCCTTTTTTTAGCGCGGCCATCAATCAAACTTGAATACCTATTATAGTTCAGAATAAAGTTAAAAATAACACTTGTTATTACTAATATCTCGGAACTCAGTCCGAACTGAGATATAAAGGCTTGAAGTGCATGTAATGGTAATATTTTCAACTTCAAGCCTTTATATCTTTGTCCGGACTGAGTTTAAGGATATACATGTTAGTAAGTTTTGTTTGTTACTTTATTCTGAAATAAAATATTCAAGTTTGGTTGCTGGCCGCGCCAAAGACAAAAGTGAAAAATAAGGCGCCAACATACAAAACCCGCATTGTCTTCTCAGCCAAATCCATTTATGAGTTATTTAGTCACACACATCCAATCTATCACATTTATAATATTACTAGGATAATTATGCCACTAGAAGTCTTAGATGGAGCAAGAAACTATATACAAACTCTGCAACACTTGTGATCTAGAATAAACAATCACAACACAAAAATAACACAAAGAAGTTTTTTACCTGAATGCTTCCTGCCCAGCGGTATCCCATATCTGAAGTTTGATCTGCTTTCCATCGATGGTAATCATACGAGCCCCAAACTCTACTCCAATCGTGAGATCATGCACCGGCTGGAACCTTTTGTCCGTAAACTGTAGAAGGAGGCATGATTTCCCCACACCTATGGAAAATAATTTGATTTCACTGTTAGGTGTTTTTAGAGTATTATTGTTACAGTGTAGATCGCCGTGTGGTACCGGCCAAGAATATTGCACCACCCCAGCCCATTCTGTGGGTGTCGTAAAAGGCGATAAAGGGATTATCCGGAGGATGGGCAGCAGCATTTTCAGAGTATATTAACACCCAACTGCGATCGCCAACCCGCCAGCCAAGCGTGGCGATTATGGCAAAACCTCCCTTTTGGGTGAGGCCTATGTCCAGCAGTGGACGTGTAAAAAAGGCTGAAATGATGATGATGATGAGTGTAGATGTTAATTTTTACAATAAGGATTCCCAGTTTGAATCTTGTTATATGCCAATTAATTTTTACATACATATTACAGACCAATTGCATGCTAGCTTATATACAGGTGACTTTTTATTGGTCAGTGAACAAGCCCTAGTAACCTAACACCTGCTTACTTGCTTAGAGTTACAACTGCATGCAAGGCAGCTGGTAATTGTGATGTTTCTAACCAATCTAAAGGGGAATAATGGACATAAGTTAATGTATGTATGTGTTACATATCACTATTGTACGGTGATGAAAGATTATGGCAACACCTGTGATAACTATAAACTACATACATTTGAAACGAGTAGGCATTGCATTTTAATATGGAACAGGAGATTTTTATGGTTTCAATTTTGCTCCTGTAGTAAAAGTTGTTCAGATTGATGGTCTGAAACACCCCTAAAAGTATGTCGACTCATTCCATTGTCACCCTGTAGATGTATGAAATTAGGAAGATAGTGCCAAACCACTGTAACTGTGTATTATGTGCCAGAGATTTGTGTTTCGAAGCCTAAACAGGATTATGATCCTAGCTAAGGGGAATCAATAAATACAACAAATTACTGTTCTTAGTTTGCTTTGTTTTAATTATGTAAGTAATGTCTTTTGTTTAGATTGAATTTTAGGTGTACATGAAAAACAAAGAATGGCCTTGACTTAGCAACAGGAGCATTATAACAATGTTGATAGAGAGCGACGTGTTTACGCTACAATAAACACGAATTGCACAGTATCTAATGTGATAGATGTGCGCATTTGAATATCTTTTTGACGTACCCGAAAAGCGTAGGCGGAAAAGATGGACTTACAAAGATAACAGTTTATTTCACCCCTACTCACAACAATAGTGAAATCGAAAGTTCTTCAACTACTCTCTACAGAACTCTACTCGATTGATAATTACAAAAGCAAAACACACAACAACACATACATAAAAACATAAAATAACGTAATAAATTATCCAGGAAATAAAATCAATACCTGTGTCGCCAATGATGATGTATTTGAACAAGTAGGCGTATGCCATTTTCACAACTATTTATCGCAAATATAGGAAAGTAGGATATAGAACAACAGTTAGCAATGATTTATAATAAAATTAGTGCTAAATTAGACGCAATTTTAGAAAATTTACAGCTGGTCAAATCAGTGTGTCATCGTGAAAATTGACAGAAAACCATAGACTAATTTTGTTTGCTTTTTTTTCTCTAGACTTTAAAATTAAGTGCCTTTTCACACAACTCACACAACCGGCGACTTTAAGTAGGCAGGTAGCCAAATCCGACCGCAGTTGACTAAAATCGCAAGCGACTTTAAGGCTGAGATTCAGAGACGATTTTTAAGTCATAGTTCGAACTCCCGTATGTCAAAACCGATGCTAAGTTCAATTTTCGTATTCAGAGTCGAGTAAAACTTTGCTTAGTCTGAACTCAAACTAAGCCGAGCATTAGTTTCCGAAATCGGCGACTTAAGTCCTACTTTGGCCCTACTCAGCAAGGAATCAGGGCCATAATGCCAAAAATTGCCAGCAAAACGAAAAATAATCCTCAATGTAATGTCAAAGTCCCTTTGACATATTTATCATAAATATTTGTTTGAAACAAGAAAATTCGGAACAAATCAGTGGTTTTTAAATAAAATGGACAATATCACAATATTGGCCGTGTTATTGTCCAATTTCTGGAGTATGTTGTGTTGAGAAATTACGATTTTTACGAGGATTGTTCGTCTTCAAGTCCTGTTCCACTTCGTCAGCAAGATTAAAGATCCCTTTTGATGGTGCTTTCGATTACATAACGAAAGTAAATTAACCGATCCACACATAACCCCCGATACCCAGTATTAAAAACATGATTGTTACTTTGATTAATGGAGAGCGACATTATACAATGGATACATACCAATATTGTGATGTGTAATGTAATCTACCACTGCGCATTGATTATGCGTGGTGAACTACCTAATGCCTCAACACCCTCCTTGACGGAATGCCTGTGCCGGAGAGTTTGTGAAGTTCCGATACAATTTACTCGATAAAGGTTTTCTCAACATTCAACATCCTTGGTTATGTCAGCATCAATGTTCATATCTTATCTTCATAAATAGGTAAGTAATAGTCTTTTATTAATTAACACATTCGTGGACAGTGACCGGCTATAACAGTAATAACAAAAGCTCTATTGTGTCTCGTTCACTGCCCGCGGACGTGTTAAGATGGCTGTGTGATTTTAACTTACAATTTGCCACCTCTCTGTATCTCTCTGTGGGTGTTGTACAAGATGACTAAAGGATAAGGGTTTCTTATGCAGTGTATTTGTCAGTGAAAACCTAGCCACCTATCGCCATTTTACACATTATTCAATGTTGACACTTACAATATGCTAAAAGAGCTTTGCTATGACTGCTTGCTTGCAGTTGGTAGTTGTATATGTATGTGGTATATCATCTGTGCGGATTCGAACCCAAATCCTCACAGTTATGTGTTGATACCTCTCCGAATCGCACCACCAATCTCGAAAACTTGATTTAATTTATAATTATAATAATAATATTAATATGGACAAGTCTTGTGATCCCATAGCAATAAAAGTTTAGTGATTAGATTACATACCTAGCAGTATAATAAACATAATTTTTATTTTCAGGCCGCCGTTGCACCAACGATGAAAATGTTTGATGTTGCAGCGTGATGGACAAATAATGATAGGTATCGGACCACGCACTGTGTATGTGCTTACTCCCTTTTTGAATCCCAGCTCGAGAGCACTACAAAATTGTAATTATGTGGAAGTTCAGACCAGAAATGTTTTGGCTCGCGTGTTTGGTGCCCTAAAAATCAGATTTGAGTGTTTACAATCATATTGGACTGAGCACCAAAATAAAGCAAATATATCTAATTGTGGTATACTGTGTGTGAAGTTCTGCAATGCCAATAAAGTGCTGAAAGAAGATAATCTAGTTGTCCATTTTTATTAAAATTATTTCTTTGTATTGTATTGCATTGTATCATAAATATTTTGTGTAAATAAACCCGTTTTATTAAAATTTCCATAAATCAAACCTTGTTTTATTTTGAATGTGGTTTTTCATCTTAGTTTTTCACGTTTTTCATTAATTTATTAGCAGATTTTACGCAGAAGCGATTCAAATCACCCGCGTAGTTTGAATTTTCCATTGTGTTCCATTAGCGTCGGGCCATCTTTGACAAAATCTTCTACCTCTTTTACTCTTACGACGACTTCGTATGGTTCTATCACTTCATTCTTTCATGTAGCAGTTTTAACACCTTGGCAACACCATCCCACAGAGTGTCTATTTAATGAACGAATGGCCTCGATTCGGAGTGTACCACGACTAAAATAAATAAATAAATAAATAAATAAAGCCTTTATTACTGACAATTTCTTTTTTACATATTAAAGATCTTACATTCTATTTCTTCTATTCTATTTTAATATTTATTTATCTCTGACATCCAGAATGGTTCTGCTTATTCAATTGTGCCAGTCTGCCCTTTGGCAAAAGCCTCCCCTAGAATTCGCCATATCCCTTTGTCCATTTCCTTTCTCCTTCCTTACTTCGTCTTTAGCACATTCTGTAGGAGCGTATATTTGTACAATGGACATTGGTTCAAATCCTGGTATTTGTATATCAAGTTGTGCAATTCGGTCGGATACACCGATGAACTCTTGAATGTATTCTCTATAGCATTTTTTTTTTCACAAGAAAGCCTACTCTATACATGCCTGGTATTGTTCCTATATGGTAAAAGATGTATTTTTCGTGCTCTTCTATTATTTCATCAGTTCTCCTCACTTCACTTAAACCTATAATATCCCAATTGATTTGGTCTAGGGCGTGCTCTAATTCCATCAATGATTCATTGGTTCTTAAGGTTCTAGTATTCAACGTTGATATGTTAATGTAATTTCTTTTCTCCTTATTTGTAGTTAGATCTAGATATAGTTCCAATTTTACTTGTGTATTTTCTAGGGGGTGATGGTCGTATTCCCCACGGGGACCAGCCGGGTTGGGGAAGGTTGGATTGTTGTGTTGTTGATTATATTGTTGTTGTTGTTGTTGTTTTAGTTCGTTTTTCCGGATGTCTGCTGATTGTTATTGTTTTGGGCCCATGCGCATCAATGTATAAGCATCTACTTTATTCTTTTTAGGTTGTTGACGATTGGTAGGCGTGATAGGTGGGTTCTCTGCATTGTTTAGAGGATTGTTTGGAGATTGTGTGGGTGATCGCTTCCTTTTCTCTTTGGGTGTTTCTTTCACAATGAGTTTATCATATCGGATGTATGCTATCTTTCCGTTTTTTATTTCCTCTCCCATTTTTTCTTTAAGTTCTTGCCTTTTTAGAAGAATCTCCTTCGGAAAGTCTTCAGTAGCGTAGATTTCGTTGTGGAACTTTTTATTGTTTTTCAGAATCTCAATTTTCCTCCATGTTAAAGTTAGTGTTATAAGTATTGGTCTGGTTTTGTCTCCTTTCTTTCCAAGCCTTTGTGCCTTGCTAATTTCCCATATATCCCACTTTTCTAAGTTCGCATTCAAACTAAGCCTATTTAGCGTTTCCACAACTAATTGAATTAGCTCTCTGTTGGATGTCTCTACTTCATCGACTTTATGCAGTATGAGATTATTTTTCCTTATATCTTTCTCTAATGTGTGCACTTTTGTTTTTAATGTTTGCACTTCTTCCTTAAGCTTCTCATTTTCTTCCTTTAGCGGCTTCATCTTTTCATCTATGGTTTTAGATAGACTTTCTGTTATTGTTTGTGTTTGAAGTTTCATCTCCTCCTTAAGTTTTTCAAGAAGTATTTGCATTTGTACGTCCATTTTAATAGGTTTCTTCTATTTAGTAGTAATTAGTTTATAGTGGCAACACTGATCTTATTCCTGAACGAAATGTCAGAAGTCAATCTGACAGTAAAGTTGTTTGTCTATGGTTGCTTTGATATAACCTCAAAAATGTCGGCACTTTTCGCGAATGTTTTCTTCCGTAATTTTATATCTTGGCACTGATCACTTATGTAAATAAGTCACTGTGAACCTAATTTGTGCAGTTTTCACTAAAACTTTGTAGCACGATCGTAGCAACTATTTTTTTTCTTCCGAAATGTGACGAGCTTTTCGATCGCGTATTGTACGTTTGACAGCCGGAAGCCGAAAAAAAAAAAAAAAAAAAAAAAAAAAAAAAAAAAAAAAAAAAAAAAAAAAAAAAAAAAAAAAAAAAATTTTTAAAGATGTTTTTTTCGAATTGTCAATATGGCTACTACTAGCGCCACCTGACGGATTTTTTTCATAACAGTCTTTAAAAAAGCTTCATTGAAACAAAAGCGAACCACATGTGCGCACCACTGCTTCTTTAGGTCTTTCAACATCGTCATTTTGTGGTTTGATACAATATTCATAATTTCTTTAAAGTGTGTACTATAAAGAATCTTTTTTACCTTCTTTTCGCCCCTATCTGGAATGGAGTATAGTTACCTACTCACTACTGAATACGTATATCGTGTTCCTTTGTGATTTTTATAACAATATCGTCGTCATTACAATTATCTCTTCAATAGTATAGTATATTGATATTTAATAGCTTGGCATTAATCCCGCTTAGCTAGCTAGCTAACAAAACGAGAAACGTCCCAAAACCCTTGCCAAAATAGTAACAAGATTGCCCTGCAACTATGGATCACTGCCAAACCATAGTATCCCAGCTGGTAAATAAATAGCATTTAATTAAGCTAAATGACTTGTTTAGGAGGAGAAAGTATTAATTTTCCAATAGTTTGTAATACGTGACGTCCGTTATACTTTCCTCCCTGCATCGACGTAGAACGTAAACTTTGTAGAATTTGATAAAAATGGTGATCTGTTCAGTGATGACTTGCAATGGAACGCACGTCATGATACAAAGGAAGCAGGCGTGCAAAGGAAGCTAGCTCAATTCCACTGAAGCAAAGAAAACATACACTACACTGAAGTGGAACGGAGATGAAACGCGAGAAGTGCAGGGATAGACCAATCTGATTTGTCAATCTGATAACAGAGTGTATAGCTGCACTAGATTTCAAATGCAACTCCGCATCGAATGCGATAATAGTTGTAACAAACAATTCAGCAGTAGCGGTTCTTTTTTCCATAAACCAAATTTTTGTCGCGGTTTAATTTTTGCGATGCTATGACAATAAATGATTCAAATCGTTCACTTCACAGTTCAAATATCGATTTACAATTCTCGAATTTTAAGAAATTCCACTTCTGAGAGTTTTCCTCCTCATCGAACTACAGAAATTCACATGACATTATGATCATAATTGCCATTTATCATGACCATAAAAAATTTCCGGTCCGATCCTGGCACACTTTAAAAAGACCCCCTTTCTTTTTCCTCATAATTCTTTACCCATGATTCACAGAGTGATTTACGTTCTATATCGATATTCAGCTCGATTTAATGATGATATACATAATTGGGCTTGTGGTTACAACTTCGTTACGGGGTCCAGTCGTCGTAATGGCTTCGTAGGAAGCTGTGACCTACTGGATTTCTAGTGCACTTCGTTAGGTCCCAGTCTGGTGGTTGAAATGTAAATTGATAAGAAAATCGTTGATGAGATGTCTGATTAGGAACTGCAAATTGGATGGCCTGGCCTGTTTCTTGCATTCTAAGTTGGGTTGATTCTGATACCAAAGTTAACTGTTAGGTTGCGGTTCAGTAAAATGCTAACATAGGTACCAAAGAGTAATCGAAGATCTGACTGCGTGACATGACATGACAAAGGTGAGAGCGGTGAGAGCAACACAGGTTGACACAGGTCACTTCTAAACGTCAAATTGGCGGTTATCTCCATAGTATCTCACTCAAAAACGTTTAGAAGTGACCTGTATCGCTCTCACCTCTATCATGTTACGCAGGCAGGTGTTTGAATTGTGATTGTGAATTTGGCCTGACACACTTCATTGACTTATTCGGAGATATGGCCAGGAGATTATGTCTAAAGATTTTTTATGGTCGGCCAAAAAAAATCGTTGGTATGTCATTATAATCTCCAGTCTCAGTCAGTATAAGTCCAGGGTCTTATTGTGTAATTAAATTACCCGATTCAATCGGTATCAAAACGACATGGTGTTTTTTGGCAGTTCTTAGCGATTCTGCTGGATCACAGAAACAAAATATCTAATAATAATAATAATAACCCCGCGGGGGCAGCTTGTGGCGAGCTGACGGTGAGTGGCGACACCGCGGACCCCTATCCAGGGGGACCATACAGACATGCGCTCACACACACACACACACCCACACACACACCCCCACACCCACACACACAGTAACACACCCCCTACCTCTGGCTTGCCTTCATTGGCCGTCCAGAGTGGAATCGCAAGAGCAGAACCTATGCTCCAGGTTGGAAGTGTATTGCACGTAATGGCGTAATAACGGGGAAACCCGCTCACGGGGGTAAACCCCGCGATGGTGAAACCGGAGCCGCACCTCTCGACAACCTTCAGCCGCTCAATGAGATGTTGCCCCATTGTCGCACTTTGTGCGTGCGGCCGTTTTATGGGGCCCACTCGACGAGTCGGCGAGTCACCGCCTGCCCTATTTACAATTTTGAGACTAGTTGTCATGGCAGGCGTCCGTTAGTCTCCTCCCATAGCCCAGTATCCATCCATCCAACTTTCACCTCCATAGCCCAAGACCTTATTTTTCCATCGCGGCCATAGCGCCGTACTCCAATAGTCTTTACACAAATGGCGGGGACCATCCCCGTGGGTATCATGTTGTACGCTCGGAGATGGTATCCGCCATTTGTGTATCCCTTACATTTAGATTAACTTGTCTTTTGAACGGGCCTCTACATGTTGGCTTCGGCCCCATGCACGCCTTCCAAAGGTCCGGGACTTAATTGCCCGTGATTACGGAACGTAAGACATACAATATTTTTTTTTTTTTTTTTTTTTTTTTTTTTTTTTTTTTTTTTTTTTTTTTTTTTTTTCGGCTGTACCACGACTAAACTAAACTAAATGTATTCCTGTCACTTTCTAAAATAAGATTAAGAAAAGAGACAGAAAACCAACAGCTGACTTTAGTGCTGTCAAAGTGACGTTAAATGCGCAAAATAAGTTGCCATCATAATGTACGCCATCTTATTTAAGTCGTTTTTGGGCGTTTAACGTCACTTTGACAGCACTAAAGTCAGCTGTTGGTTTTCTGTCTCTTTTCTTAATCTTATTTTAGAAAGTGACAGGAATACATTTAGTTTAGTTTAGTCGTAGTACACTCCGAATCGAGGCCATTGATAACTCGTACTTAGCCGAGTAGTGGCTTAGCATCGGTTGAAACTTGACTGTGAATACCAAAAATTAAGTTCGCGTTAAGTACTACTTTGGCTGTCTTGGCTTAGTTCGTGCTTAGCACGTCTTAACGAATCGTCTCTGAATCTCAGCCTAACATTTTAGTCTGATAAGTCTGGCGTTTGCTATTTTAGTTATCTTTGCGACACGGTATGGTTGATTTGCTTTGTTATTTACAGTGTCGTGTCGTGTGTGCCTACAGTCGTGTGACGGAAATCGAACCGTATATATCCCACCCGGATGCATGGAACGGAACGACTAAGGGTACCTGTCCATTGAAGCTGTGCGAGCTGTGTAGCTCCAATTTTAAACCAATCGGCCGCGCCTCGCCCGAGCTCCTGAACGGTTAAAAAAACACAGCTACACAGCTCGCACAGCTCGCACAGCTTCAATGGACAGGCACCCTAAAAGTTTGAATTGAAACAAACGTGCTTTTTTTGTTTTGTTTTGTATATAGGTACCATACCACCACTGTGCCTGCCTGCCATTTAGTGCCACTTTAGTGCTAAAATGAAGCTACAAAAACTAATCTTATTCATGTCAATTTCGTTTGTGCTGTGAATTTGGTTTGTTTTTATTCCAAAATAATTTATTGGACTATTTCGGAATCATTTAATTTATTTATGATGTGAAACAGGAAATAGATATAATTTATATAAATGCGTAAATTTATTCCGTCGCCAACCTTATGTTGGTAACCTTAAAGTTTATATGTGCGATGCCGATGATTTTCTCGTTAAATTTGTAATCATGGATTCGTACGAGGATTCCGCTTCGATGAGGAATCCTAAAAGAGTGGAATGTGACAGTGAAAAGAATAGAAATTGTAAAGGTACTCCGCGACAAAGGGGTGCGAATGACGATGCTGAGAATGTGTTTACATCAATGTCAAATCAAGCAGAATCCAGTTTCAACCCACAGAACGGACCTCGGACGCGGCATTTGAACTCTGTATCGAGCAATGAGTCCGGCCAGTCGAGTAGATTGAGTGAGAACAGTTCAGAGTGTTATAGAACGTGCAGTGGCAGCCAGCCCCAGCTGTGCAACAGGGTGAGTAGCTCCAGCACCGACCACCTCGAGACCCCGAGCACCAGCAGGTCCGACTCCAACGTGTGCGATAACGGCGTGGAATCCAGCCCCGACATACTCATGTGTCAAAGACACAAGGTCTGTCTTGACAAAGGAAGTGGCTACTTGCCATCGGCCAGCGCAAGTAAATCATGTGAGAACACAGAGAACAGCGGTCTCAGAGAGAACAGGAAAAGGCCTTCAAGTTTAAAACTGAACCGGCCAAACTTAGACGATGACAGTTCTAGTGATACAGGCAACGATGACTATTCCTTGGGGTCCGAAGATGGTTGTATCTACACGTACCGAGGTGGTGAGCACCTGGCTGACTTACCGAGCTCATTCTTCAGTTTAGACATGGGTTTGCCGCTGGATAGGCACCTCCCCATGCCACCAAACTACCCTGTGCCACCGCAAGCTGCTCCAGCACTCCCTGCACGAGGTTCAAGAGCATCTAGCCCGGATATGGACTTTTTAGAAATGGATTTTGATCCGGGGCCTTCCTGTGAGGTTGATACAGGTGACGAATCAACTCCTGACGCAGATTTGGAAGCTGCTAGTAACATGCCTGAAGAAAGCGAGCCTGTGATAAGAGGAACTTCTCCGGAGTATTTAGCAGCAGCGAGGCCAAATCCGCTGCCAGTTGCCGTTGTCGCTGCCAGTTCTGACGCAGAATTGTTCTGCAGTGTGCCATCAACTAGCCGAGGAATCACAAGAGCTCAGGGAGACGTGGAGGAGGCAAGGAGCAACCATGTGTACTATGGTCCGTACATAACGCATGTGAATGCCAGGGGTGAACAGTTAATGGTTCGAAGGACAATGTCACATTGCCTACACAATGCTCCGGTTAGCTTCCATGTGTCTAGTGGAGATTTAGTGTCGCCCAGGGAAATGTTAAATTGTGAGTTATGAAAATATGTTTTTTATTTTTTATTTTATTCCAGGTTTCTTTTAAGTCAGATATTTCTAGATCATAGCAGTTTGCCAATGACAGTCTATACACAAGGACTTTGTATTAGTGCACTATTTAACACATTCGCGGACACTGATCGAGACACAATAGAACTTTTATTGTTATCACTGCTATAGCCGATCAGTGTCCGCGAAAGAGTTAAGGGGACTGCTAAATTGTGCATAATTGTTTTTTTTTTATTTATAATTAATGGACTCTTGCTTGTGCGTTAGCACTGCATTTCCGCCAGTGTCAAGTAGTTTATGGGAGAGATTGAGGATTGCAGAGCCTCGTGGCGGGCAAAAACGCGACGCGCGATACCACGCGAGACAAGTGCTCGGGTTAGTTACTGCAACCGTTGCAGTGCAACGTGACTCCCATAATTGTTTTACATTACTGTTTTGTAACCAAATACATTTGAAAGGACTAGTAGAATGTCAGCGGCAATGTATAACAGCCGAGCATAACTGATGCATACACAGATGACATTAGAGACATGTGCCATTTTTTGGTTTTGTTATTGTATGACGTGGTGAGTCCATGTGTATAGAATGTCATTGCAGTTTGCAATCAATTGTATGTACCTATACTATACTCCATTCAGGAATTAGAGAGACAAAATGTAAACAACGGTAATACCAGTGTAGAAAATACCATCTTAAGACGGAAGAAAACTTATCTCTGGAATATACAACAGTAAATTATCAATTCTACTCGCAAAGGATTGCGACAGATGATGTGTTAATTTTGTATGGAAAATAATAATAAAATATGCAAGTCATCATATATTTAAGAACAAAAGAAAGCGTGACAGTAAATATTTTATTTCGTGGTCTGGCAACACTCAGATGTATTTGACCTTTGGTTCGTTTTAATAAAATTCTTAAAGAAAAATACTTTTTATCGTACACAGTAACGTAAATGTGTCTCTTGATTAGTTAATATCGTCTTCGGTCCGTAAGCTACTCGCGGAAGCTACGCATAACACTAAAAAGTCAAGAAACGGGCTACATAACATAATTTAAAAATTTCATTCAATTTATTACGAGTATTGTTCTTATTTATCGATAGATAACAAATTTGTAATATCTAGTAACTGCCGTGCCTACATAATGTTATTATTAAAAAATGTACCAAAGGTTTCTGACCACGAAACGTCACTTTGACAGTGACGTTTCTTTGTTTACATTTTGTCTCTCTAATTCCTGAATGGAGTATAATGGAATATAATTTTCCCTACAAGGTCAATGTAGCAGAGAGGGCATATAATCAAATTGAGTCATGACATGAGTCATGTTTTACTTTGTTAATTTAATAGAACAATGTTTGGTTTGTTTGCATAATAGGTTTTACCTTCTACTTTCGTTAACTTGTCCCAGAATGCTATTTTTAAAGTACACAATACTCGGGGGTTGGCTAGTTTGTTATAACTTCCATTAGATGGCACCTCACGTCCCCTCAAGACGCAACAGATTGAAAATTTCTTTCTCTGGCACTTCCTCGGTTAGGAAGAGTGCGGGTTCAAGTCCCGCCTGAGACTAAATTTTTCAATCTTTAATTAGATTCGAAATAGCACAAAATGGCTGCAACATGTTTAAAATCAATAATATTTGAATTTACACAATACACATCCCAATTCGATTATGAAAGTGATGCCAAACCGTATGGGATTTATGTCACTTTCATGTACCAGGTTTATAAGTATCACCGATGTACCTGCGCAGTTGAAAAATTTTATGCGAAATTATATTGACCAATCAGGATGTGCCACCTTCAATCCATTGTACATTGCAAAAATTATTCCATGCTTCGGGTTGCACGTTAAGCCGTGGGTCTTAGCTACTGTCTCTGGTGGTAGTAGTCATTACATAAAGACCACGTCAGAGGCCGTAAGGCGGTCTGAAAAAACTCTGGCACCAGGGCTCTGGGCGCCTTTTGACCCTTTTTGTTTATGTACCTATTGTTGTTGTTTTTTGTTTATTTTGGTGTGCAAATAAAGATTATTTATCTTATCTTATCTCTGCCCACATGATAAGAAGAAGAATCCATTGCCGCTATTGACTAATTGTTTTCGCGCCCTTTTCGCTGCTATCCGACTTTGCAATCCTTTGATTACTAAATGACATTGGGTTCTGTCGGGGGAATGCGCAAAAAAAGATTGACGAGGAGAATTATTTTACTGGTCGTACTGTAATAATGTGTGCAACATTCAAAAAGAGCACTCCACATCTACAACAATTTAATTTTAAATAATTTCACCTAAAAACATACCACACGTCACCAGAAAAACTGGCTAGATGGCTAAATGGATTTGAGACTATATATTTTATTTTTTCTAAAATTTGACCATGGCAAAGGACTGGTTGAATGTGGTAACTATTACACTATATGCACTCTCTTTTGTCAAGGCGTTAGCATAAATTGAGTTAAGCCATTGTTGTCAAGAGATTACACACACACGCACACACTGATATGGATAATATTTCTGCTCAAATCTTATTCACTGACTAGTTCCATTCTATTCTAATCTATTATGGCTCCATCATGGTTTCAATGATTTTGACAATGTCTAGTATAAATAGCAAAGGTGTTTGACATTGTTTGGTAATAAATAATTTTGGGTGAACTCTAGGATTGTTTTGTACAAAAACACACAGGCTCCAACATTTTGTGGTGATGGTGAATCACACCACAAAATGATGGAGCCATATGGCAGGCCGGAGAGCAGGCACCCGACGCACGCGACCGCCTATTAACAAGCCTGCAACAAGACTCCCACATATTAGTTAATATATTCCTGTATTAATATGTTTACAGATGAAGAAGATCAAGCAGAAATGCCATTAACACATCAAATAAATCAAGGTGAAAGACCAGCGTTTGACTCAGTGAATTTATCATCAGCATTATTTCATATCACTATGGCTAAAAAACTGATGGTGGAGAAAACGAAAGAGCTTGAAAGTTGTGAAACTTCTAATATGGTAAATTTGTTGCTTTATTATCTAAATACTAGTTATACCTATTTGAAATGGTCTTAAAGAAATTGAGGGTCATACGTTTGTGTACTCATCCATATCACTAACCAAGGATTCTAATTATTAAGGAACGCACACTTATAAAATGTATGTTTCTGAAACAAAATGTCATCAGAAAATCGTTGTGCAGAGAAAGAATAATAGTAGTATATGCCAAGACCCCCAAACCCAAAGTTTTCATGTAGTAAGTCATAAATATGATTTTAAACCATTTTTTTGTAAACAGAAAGTTTAAAAAAAAATTGCACTTATTTGTCTTCAATAATACGTATTATTGCAGTGTGTCGCCAAGAGTGCTTGCATACCTATAAATTACAAATGACAAAAAAATTATTAAGAAGAAAAAATCCAGGACAATAGATTGAATGATGGTTGAAAGCTGGTTGACCATAAATATAGCTCGAAAAACCATGTGATTTCCTTAGCTAGAGGATATTGACTACGTGACGAAAACCTATGCCGCATGAGCAAGGGAACAGTACGACTATTTGTCGGTCTCCTAAACAGTTAAATTTATTGTCAACTTTAGCAAGTGGGCGATTCAGCGGCAGCAGGTCCCGCGTGTAGTACAAGTCAGCCGACTTCGTCGTGCGTGCCGGCGTGCGTGGAGGCGCCGCGGTGCATGGTGTGGTCGGAGCGGGAGGCCTGCGAGCGACAGGTCACCCAGATCGCCACCTCGGCCTGCGGCGCCACCGCCGTCGTCAATATATTTGTAAGTTTTATAATTTGCCTCTACATTAAGGAAAATCCGCAAACATCACGCGAGCTATGCAAATCATGTGATTAAAATTGACAATAATATTCATCTACAGCATCGGAAGAGCCATAAGAGCAGAGTTAGCCATTAAATAACTTTGATTCCGTTATCATTATCAGGTAGGTTCCAGTCTTGTTCACATTCCTATTCATACACATGGCCAAGTGGGTATAAAGCTCAGGCACTCAACATTGTTGCAAAATCTCATAAGGCGTATTACAAAAAACGAATGATGTCCTCTTTAATAAATAATAATAATAATAAATGTTTATTTATTTCTTCTCACACATAATATTAGTTAACAAAGGCACACCACGACTAAACTAAACTAAATGTATTCCTGTCACTTTCTAAAATAAGATTAAGAAAAGAGACAGAAAACCAACAGCTGACTTTAGTGCTGTCAAAGTGACGTTAAACGCCCAAAAACGACTTAAATAAGATGGCGTACATTATGATGGCATCTTATTTTGCGCATTTAACGTCACTTTGACAGCACTAAAGTCAGCTGTTGGTTTTCTGTCTCTTTTCTTAATCTTATTTTAGAAAGTGACAGGAATACATTTAGTTTAGTTTAGTCGTGGTACATTCCGAATCGAGGCCAATGTAGGACAATAGACTTAAGTATAATATTGTTTGAGAGTGATTAGTTGAGAGAGATGTTTGAGAGATGAGAGAGATTGTTTGAGTGCCTTGGATCTGCACCTTTGGATCCGAAATAATTCTTGGCATGGCATTTAAGTAGCAGACAAGTCTAAATATTGTTATCTATTATTTCCAGATAGCGCTGGGTGTGCCTGTGAACGTAGACAGAATTAATGCTGCTGTTGGTACGAGGCAGAGGGCCAACAGTGCACCATTACCAAGGTAATTAGAAAAAAAGATACAATCACGTTTATGGTTCTATTTATTATTCTCAATTAAATTCATTTATTGCTTTCATATACAGTATTAAAGGTCTTATTATTTATGATTAGGTATGAGTACATGAACCCTGTTGATTAGGGCATTGCAAATATTCTTTTGCTGTCATCCCATATTTTATTTTGGGTTCTGTACAATACTTCATCTTCCATTCTTCTCTCAGCCATAATTATTTGACAACGTTATATGTTACCAAATATCCAAGTACAATCGTTATTTTGATAAAATAACCTATATCTGAACATAAAGTCTAATTCCATTATTGCAGGTATCTGTTATCGCGATCAGTGGCGGGGTGCACAGCAGCAGACCTGGTGAACGGTATTCAAAGGGCGTCGGACGGTCTTGTCACCGCGAGGTTCTTCCCCACATATCCCGAGCGAGCTGTGTCTCTCTCCCATTGGCTGGCTGACTGGATTTCACTAGGTAAAGCTGTTTTTATTAGGCCTCTTTCCATTGCAAGTCGAAATTTGATGATACATTAATGATAACCTACATCCTACGAATAAGAATTCGTAGCCTACATCCTATTGATGATAAGGGTCATTTCCCAAGTCAAGTTTGAAAGAGCAGCGGCCGGCAGGCGTTTAGCATTTTGAACTTTATCTACAGTGGGATAAGATAAAATGTCAGTTGAGGTGACAAAACGGGTAGCCACTACGCGGCCACACTGTGGACACTTAGCTGTCATTTGATAGAAATGGGAAAGAATTGAATAGAAGTGGTAAGCGTGTGCGATACTGAATGAGTACGAGCAAGACAGGAATGTTGGGTGTAAAATTTGTGGTAGGCAGGGAGTGTCCGTACTGTATGTAATATTAGATACTCTTTCTTATATTGTGTCGCGGCGGTGGAACTGTCAATACTGTCATTCTATTCCGTCAATTGGAATTTTACCTTATCTTACTATGGATAAAATACAATATGCTTGGTAAAATGCTGCGCGCTGCCGCCCGCTCCTTTTTTAGTGGGAATTGACCGAAAGATCTTAGCTGAACAAACATTTTTTGCCGTACGATATTATGTTATGTGTATTTGTGTGCGTGCGTTTGTGCGTAAGTGACTCAGAATAACGATTTTCGAAAAATTTAACTTTTTTTCTGTCAGGTGCTGTACCAATCCTAACCCAAAACCTTCAAGTTGGCTGCGACGGTGAAATACCCGATGCGTGGCACCATCAAATGGTGTTCGGGATATCTACGCGCGGCGTGTACCTCTCCAACCCGGCGGAGTGCATCAGAGAGACGGCGCTGTGGCCTCGGTTGACGTCGCCTTCCGTGTTGTTAGTGCGGGCTAGGGACGTGCTCGCTAGGTTCACGCCTAATACGGACCTCACGCCGCTTATGGCGGTACCTGACCGGCGGTTTCATACTTTCAATGTACTTGGTGAGTTAGTTTTGCTAGTTTTAGGTTTCTGTGTAGGGTTTTCTGGTCGTCTGATTTAGTTAGATATATTTGGAAAAGCTAGCTTTACGGGGTGTTACAAAACACCCTAGTAATACTTAAGGGGGTGCTTCAGACCATCAAACTGAATAATTTTCACTTCGAAGCCAACATCGAAATCACGAAAATCAAAACTTACTGAAATCAGACGACCAGAAACCCCCTAGAAATGGGATAAGGGCAGGAAGACCAGCTCCCGTCATGGTACCTACCTACCCATTTTAAAGTCTAATCATACATTTTTAAACACAAAAAGTTTCATTGAAATCGGTCCTGTAGGTTTTGTGCTCGATCAAACGCAGACTTTTACAGTTTTATAATGGTAGTTATGTTTTTGTGCACTATAAAGAATCTAAGACTATCTAAAAATTGTTTCACCGCTTTGAAATCAATAGCAAAAAAAGATTGATGGACAATTTGTATGTTCCTCAAGAGTTGGTTGATATTAGCACTCCACATAGAGGATTAAGGAAAGAAAGGTCTTTGACGAGCAGTGGGACACTGAACAATTGATAAAAAAAATATACGGTCGAATTGAGAAACCTCCTCCTTTTTTAAGTCGGTTAAAAACGTAATAAAATCAATTCCAAATCCATTAACTCTTGTAGTAACATTTCAGCCACACACAATCTAATCTTAATTGTTTTTTTTTGTGTACAGGAGTGCGATTTTTGAATCTCATTCACAGAGTTCTGCAGTTGAAAATGTCTTACTATGGAGATACGCATCTTTCTACAAAACTTTCAGACTTTCAAAAATCGCACTCCTGAAGTATGATTTTTGAAAGTCAAATCAGCAGTAGAAAGATGCGTATGAGATACTCAGCGAATGAGATTCAAAAATCGCACTCCAGATCTCTAACAAACTCATTTGAGAGATTAACCATTTTACTCCCAAGAACGCGATACTATTGAACCACCCATTGTTTATCAATTTGTTATCTTAAAGCCGTGTTGCGAGCGGTTAAAGTAACTAAATGCTATCTGTTACGTTATCCTAAGTCCCGGAGTCTACGAAAGCGGAACGGAGCGCAGCTGTGTAAAATCAACTATCTCGCTTGACTTACACTCATTTGCAGAAACGCTCATTAAAGTTAATCTTCCATTAAATCTCTTGCTGTCACTTCTTGTCTTGTTGACGTAGCAAAAGCTAGCAAGAGTTTTAATGGAGGATTAACTCTAATGAGCGTTTCTGCAACTGAGTGTTATAATTAAGCTATTTTATTGGTTGATTCTACAAATCTCCTCTCCGTTTCGCTTTGGTGAATTTCAGGTGTTAAAATCAAACCTTTCCCCTAATGGTACGGTGATCGCAGGTCAAGTAGTGAACGTGATCCGTGAGTGGCGCGCCACGGGGTGGTCGGAGCGCGGCACGCGCACGCGGCACATCCGGCTGCCGGCGTGCTACCAGGCCGGCGTCACGGTCGCCGCGCTGACCGGCTCCGAGGCCCACCGCAGGCTCATGCACGCCGCACAACTACCCATCCTCGCACCGCAGACCGCTCCGTGAGATAAGTGCGCTTATTATTTGGTTAAACAATTGTGAACTTGGCGATTATTGTGATGCACGTTTTGAAATACCTTTACCAATATAGGCCGCGGTACGATTCACGCCAAAATCGATTTTAGCGCTCTCAAACGCGTCCCGATTTGGTGAAAGCACGATCACGTTAGACGGCGTGACGTCACTGATGACGTCATTATCAGCGCCATCTTGGAATTTCTGAGCCCATGCTCCACAGTGGTTTGAGACCGGAAAAAGCGGTCCGATTCAAATAGCACCGTAAGTTGTGAAATCGCGCTTTTTGTTTCGGTCCAGCGATTATGGACGTTAGCACTGTGAGCCATGAAATGGTGAATCGGACCGCGGCCTTAATGTGGAGTTTTCTGACAGCTAATAAGTAGTTCAACATATAGAGATAGATGGCATTGATATGAGTTAAATGCGAAGACGGAAATTTAGGCTAACAAGTTAATAAAAATGCATGTCACTGATTCAGACGTATCCATTGACGAAGTATCTTTTCATATTTTTCTGCTTACTTAAAACAAAACAAATTTTTACTACTTTATTATATCAGGAACGTTGCTCATCCATCTTGCGTCAACGCCATCTATGGAGCCATTTGGAACGGTTTTCTTTTTATTTAGCTTTCGGAAAATCCCTCATTATTGGTTGGTATTCCGCGAATGTATTGATTAACGTAGCACCTAGCGTATAAATAAATAAACCAGCAACAATGGTCTCTGTTAGCGGCAAGGCAAAAAACTTTATGCGATCCATTATCATTGTCGTGGATAGAATGTTTGTGATATTTCTGAATACATCAAAATATTTGGTCAAATTCATTGGCCCCGATTCGGACTATGCCACGACTTAACTTAACTAAATGTATTCCTGTCACTTTCTAAAATAAGATTAAGAAAAGAGACAGAAAACCAACAGCTGACTTTAGTACTGTCAAAGTGACGTTACACTCCCAAAAACGCCATAAATAAGATGGCGTACATTATGATGGCATCTTATTTTGGGAGTGTAACGTCACTTTGACAGCACTAAAGTCAGCTGTTGGTTTTCTGTCTCTTTTACACACTCTCTTTTACACTCTCAAAAACGCCATAAATAAGATGGCGTACATTATGATGGCATCTTATTTTGGGAGTGTAACGTCACTTTGACAGCACTAAAGTCAGCTGTTGGTTTTCTGTCTCTTTTACACACTCTCTTTTACACTCTCAAAAACGCCTTAAATAAGATGGCATACATTATGATGGCATCTTATTTTGGGAGTGTAACGTCACTTTGACAGCACTAAAGTCAGCTGTTAGTTTTCTGTCTCTTTTCTTAATCTCATTTTAGAAAGTGACAGGAATAAATTTAGTTATGTCGTGGCACAGTCCGAATCGGGGCCATTGAATACGAACATGGTTGGTGTAATGTGCGAACGCCGTTGCATAGCATAGCAAGAATGCGGTATTCCAAGGTCCGCCATAAGATAAACTTTCGCTTCGTTTGGGTTGTAATAAAATCACGATCTTCCCACTTCTTGTTTAAGACAGCTTTTTTTAGCCTGAAGTCTAGAAAATTATTCATAAAAATTAAAAGTGATATATTGCATCTGTCATGTCATTATTTGTATGGTCCATCAATTGTTTTTTCACTTTCGAATGCCAAAAATACCGTTATTCATTGAATCCTATGTAAATTACGTAAAAAATAATGAAACAGCAGGTCTTGTAAACATTTTCTGATTCTGAATACCACCGATTATAGAAATACAAGTTTTAGATGTAATAAGGTAATAAAATAAAGATATCATAGAGTTAACTAATTAAATAAAACTATCAATAGACAACTAATACATGCACAAAATTATACATTGTTAAAAGGTAAAAAAGACAAACACTACTAACTTTATACTAATTACAAGAATAAGTTGTGTGTATGATGATTGATGTGATGATATACAGGGTATAAACTTAAATGCGTTACATACTTAAGGGTGTGCTACAGACCATCAAACTGAACAACTTTTATGGGACCAATATTAAAATCTGATAAAAATATTGATTGTTTGATAGTAAACCAAATGTATGAAACAGTTGATTTTGTTTTCATATTGGTCCCCTTGAAAAATTTGTTCAGTTTAATGATCTACAGCGTCCCATTAAAAATGTAACGCATTAAAGTTTACGCTCTGTATAAGAGCCCGGTTAAACGTTCAGTATTTCGTCATTCTGGTCCATCAGTCTGGTCATTTTTATTTGATTTGAAGGGAAACTGATATACTGAAGCACCATGTTAGTCGGGTCAATCTCGAGTCAGTTTCCCTTCAAATCAAATATACATGACCAGACTGATGGACCAGACTGATGAAATACTGACTGTGTAACCTCCCTCTAACAATTATTTCATTCAGGCTTAAACTGATTTCTAAGTCGCTCAAACTTTTTGTTTAATGTACATGTTTAGTACCCATGTTTTTGTTTAACACACGATTACAATGTGATTGGCTAAATTTTATTAGCCATTTATAAATGTGTAATGTAAATAACGGCTTAAGGGAGATATATTAAATATATATTAGTCAATTGGTGCTTACTAGTCAAAATTATATTAGCACACGACGTAAAGTTGTGTAATTAATATGTAATATGGATAATCATTAGCACAGTTATACTTTTGTCAACATTTTATTGCACTTTGTAATATTCTGATACCTATTTGTATTGTATGCAATACGGTTTATTCATTATTCTTTATAATTTATTTATTCTCAAATAGTATTTTAATCACTGAGTGAGGTTTACTGAATTGTTATTTAATCTTTATAAAAATTATTTTCATCTACATGTTCTGTCTCTTTCTTTAATCCAGAAAATCTCACTAAGCTGATTATGTATTTGTACCTATTATTATTTTGTAATTTGGCAATGTTGTTAAGTTAAAATGCCATATTATAGCGTTTTACTTGTAAGGTTTGTGTTAAAAGGGACAGTCACTGTACCCTTGACGTAACTATCGATATAAAAGCAATGTTATGTATAACATTATATTTTTGGAATATACTATGATAGATAAAATAATTGTGTTTCAGTAGAAGAGAAATACTTCAGCCCGCGTCGGAAACTTAGCGTTGATTGCATGGAATAAAATGAGAAGTCACTGGTATTCTATTTTCTAACCACTAAATATTAAAATAAAACAATAATCTAAATTATAACTTGTGGGTTGTGGCGTAGCGCAGAGCATTTTTCACTGCCAAACCATTATCGACTTTTCTACGTTGAAATCATAGAGAAAATACACGCTCCCCCTGGGTTGAAATAACATAGAAAATCACACACTCACAACTACTAGTCCAGAGCATCGAAGAGACTAGAGGCGAAACTTGTGCTAATTGATTTTCAGTGTTCTTTCAACGCAAATAAAGTCGATTATAGTTTGGCAGTGAAAAATGCTCTGCACTGCGCTTTTGCCGGCTGCGCGTCGGCTCTTAGAATAAATCAAGACTAATAAATAAAACGGGTACGCGCTCCCGGCCTCCTCGAGCTATCATTACTGATTTCCCATTCCTCGCCACAGTAATGATATCCTTAATCCCCTTTTCTCCTTCCTTTCAAAACAAATCCCGTCTTTCACCAAATCCTATTCCTCTCCGCCAATCCAAGGTCGCCGTGCCGAGGGATGCATGGCTAGGGGCGAGCCTAGTCATAAGCGAGCCTGATGTTCGGGACCGGGTGAATCCGAACACTATGTAGCCTTGCTTCCGCATGCGGGGCTCTGTGGAAGTGGACCGTATATTTCCCTTGCTGATCGTGGGAACACAATGAGGCCAAATAATTTTATAGAACTCGGTGGCGGCGGTGGAGCTCGCCACTCATCACGCCAAGGTGTACCACGGGGCGAAAAGCGGGTTGCGGAGTGTCGCATTGCTACGCTGAATGTTCAGGGAGGAATGAAAGATAAGATGGATGAAGTGTGTCAGGTAGTGAATGATAGATGTCTTGATATTTTATGTGTGAGTGAGACCAAACGAAAAGGGAAGGATGTTACCCACCATGGTCCACTGACTGCTATATGGTCTGGTGTCGGTCAGCAGGAAAGAGCATGTCAAGGTGTAGGGGTCATCCTCTCCGATCGGATGGCTCAATGTCTGAATGGATATGAATGCGTGTCACCCAGACTTATTTGGGCTAGACTCAAATTAGGGCTAAGCCGCATATTCTTGCTGGCTGTATACGCTCCAGATACAAAGCTGTCCATGCCGGAAAGAGAGAAGTTCTGGGACAGCGTAAGAGACATCCTTAATACATGTGAGATGAATGAAAGGATTATTATGTTGGGTGATTTCAATAGTTGGATCGAAGTAAAACGGTATTTGTATGAAACAGTTTTAGGCAAGTATGGCGATGATAAAGTGAATGAAAATGGTGTAAGCTTGTTAGATATATGTCTGGAGAAGGATCTCTTTGTGACGAACACTTTATTCGCACATAAGAAGATCCATAAGTACACATGGGAAAGGGGAGAAAGTCGAACAATGATTGATTTTGTTATTGTAGATCGAAGGCTCAAAAGTAAGGTTGTCGACACCAGAAGCTTTCGTGGAGTCAGCAGCGTGGGAACGGACCATTATTTGGTTTTGTGCCGAATTAGTGGTCTGTTTAAGTCCTGGCGACATAGACCACGTAAATCAACAACCTGCCTCGAACGCATCAGGGTTGAAAAGTTACAAGAGAAGGATGTGCAAGAAGAATATTTGAAAGAATTGCGTAAAAGGACTTCCCACGTATGGGAAGACTTGTATGATGGGGGAATGAAAGAGCTTTGGGAAACTGTGAAGACTTCTTTAGTTGAATCAGCTACCGAAATATGTGGAGTGGTGAAAAGGAGGCAAGGAAGAAGGATGGATGAGAACTGGTGGGATGATGAGGTAAAAAAGGTCGTGCAAGAGAAGAAGAAAGCCTGGCTAGACTTTCTAGCAGTAAAAGCTAATGGAGACGTTAATGCGGTAGCGAAGATGGATGCTTATAGAGAAGTAAGAAAGAAAGTAAAGAAAGTTGTGGAGCAAAAGAAGAAATGCATAAAAGAGAAGTATGAGGTTAAGCTCTCTGACGATTTTAGGACCAACCTTAAACTGTTTTGGAAGCAGGTTAAGGTGGCTCGTGGAGCGTCGGGAGCGACGAAATTAAGTGTTATAAGGGACGAGGATGGAAGAGTGCTGAATGACGAAAGACTGGTTTTAGAGCGTTGGAAGAATTACTTTGAGCAGCTTTTTGATAGTAGCCAGGATGAGGCTCCCGATAGCGGAGAAACCTCAGAGCCAGCATGCTCAGAGATAGGTATGGAAGAAGAAATTACGGGAGATGAAATAGTGAAAGCGTTAAAAAGTATGAAATTAGGTAAAGCTGCAGGTTATGACAGGGTAAATGTCGAAATGCTAAGAAGTGGAAAAAGTGTAGTGACGAGCTTGCTGTGGAAACTTTTTAATATGTGCTGGAGGGACGGTCAAGTACCAGATGACTGGTGCAAAGCCGTCATCGTCCCATTATATAAAGGCAAAGGTTCACAGCAAGAATGCAAGAACTACCGCGGCATCTGCCTTCTTAGTGTAGTTGGCAAACTGTATGCAAAAGTTTTGATTGAGAGAGTGATGAATGTAACTGATGAAAAAATGTGGGACGTACAAGCGGGATTCAGAAGAGGTATGGGTTGCATGGATCAAGTCTTTTCTTTAAGGTGCATCTCAGAGAAATACTTAGAAAAACACCAAAAAGTATTCTGCGCCTTTGTAGATCTTGAAAAGGCATATGACCGAGTGAACAGGAGTAAAATGTGGTCGACACTGTCAGCATATGGGGTTGATGACCGCTTAGTGCAGGCTTTGAAGTCCCTCTATGAGGGCTCTAAAGCCTGTATCAGAGTTAATGGGGCGTACACAGACTGGTTTAACATCTCTAGGGGTGTGAGACAGGGATGTGTTGCGTCGCCATGGCTTTTCAATCTTTATATGGATAGTTGTCTGACTGATTTGAAAGAGATGGAATGCGGTATAAGAATGGATGAGCTTAGTGTCAAGTGCCTTTTGTATGCTGACGACCAGGTGATACTTGCGCCGTCGGTGACGGAGTTACAAGACATGTTGAATGTGATGAATGATTCGTTGAAGAAGAAAGATATGAAAGTCAATGTATGCAAGACGAAGGTAATGGTTTTGGAACGTGAAGACGATGTTACAGAATGTAACATTGTTATGGAAGGAGACAGAGTGGAACAGGTGAATGAATTTGTATATCTGGGAAGTTTGTTTAAGAGAGATGGAAAGTGTGACGGGGATGTGGAGCGAAGAGTGACTGCGGGAAATAAGGTAAATGGGGCCCTGCACGCCGTGGTGAGTAGCCGGTCTGTATCAAAAAGGGCACGTCTGGCTATTCACAACGGTGTGTTGGTGCCTACGCTAATGTATGGGAGTGAATGTTGGGTATGGAATAAAAGGAATGAAAGTCGAGTGAATGCAGTTGAAATGCGCTCCTTACGAAGTATGTGTGGTATTACTTTGGTTGATCGAATCAAGAACAGTGTGATAAGGGATTGGTGTAAGTTGAAGGATGATATAGTAACAAGGATTGAGAGGGGTATGCTTAGATGGTTTGGTCACGTAGAGAGAATGAATGAAAGAAGACTTACGAATGAAATTTATCGAGCACAGGTGAGTGGAAGTGTTGGGAGAGGCCGTCCGAGGAAAACATACCACGATCAAATCAATGATCTTTTCCGAAAAGGACAAGTGCGTAGCACCCTCAATCGACGGAAGTCCACCTTTTGTAACCACATGAAGCAATAAACTATTATGACTATGACTATGACTATGAAGTGCATGAAAAGATGTATGAATGTCAATGAGGCTAGAGAAGTGTGTCAGAGTCGTAGCGTGTGGCGATCTGTGGTCTCTGCCTACCCCCTTGGGACAATGGCGTGAGCTTATGAATGAATGAATGAATGAATAAATAAACGATCCAAATTAAATACTTTTAGTGACGTAAATAAACAAAGAATTAAAGCCAGTAGGTATAACTTTTGTGTTACTTGCCGAACATAGATCGACATGTTTTTATAACTGTAATAATATAGGTCAATTTAGAGTGATATTGTATTTTCGCGATCATATTATGTGATTGTCGATGTCTACTAAATATTAAGAACTAGAAATAGAAACGCCAAGACCTAACTCAATCTCATGGATTTGGTATCGATCTTCTGTTCTGCATGTTACACAATGCATTCCAGAGGCCGTAGCTTAATCAAGCCTTTTATCTCGTTCGTTCGCGCGCAAATAGAAAGAGAGCGAAGGCGCTATAGCGCTGTATCACGCTGCCATACTACGGCTGCAGTAATAGGAACTTGCTAGCATCCAACCTATACTTAGATATATTTGAATAAAAAACACTTAAATGTGCAACACTGAAAGAATTACGTATTAAAAAATATGCACATATATATTTTTCACAAAAAATTTCGATCGGTCTTCGTTTGTTTACGTGAACAATAAAAATTTGACCGAAAAAAATACCATCAATAATTTCTATCATACAAAGTATCAAGAAGCCTCACAAACAATTCAGGATCAACATTATTTAATCCTTCTAAACTTTTTATGACGTCATCATACGACTCCTGCGCTTGCTGCTTGTATGCTCGAGGCAGCTGCAATTGATCGTAAAGCCGCTTGACGCGCTCGATGTGGGCGGGCTCCTTGCTGCCGTAGCACGCTGAGAATACTGTTCGTTGCGCTGGAGTGCAGCGCTGTAACGCTGCTACTGCCAGCCACGAGCACTTACCCTCTTGAATGTCGGTGCCTGACTTGCCTATGTTCTTGACACCTCCGTAGCAATCAAGGTAGTCGTCCTATTAAGTAAAAAAAGTGGTGTTAGGTCGGACGACTAATTATAAACACCACCGATTTGTAACACAACTGGCTTTTCGGTGACGGAAAACATAATGACAAAACCTGCCTGCTTTAATTTTGAAGCCTGTATTGTACCCACAATTCATTACAAGTGGCGACGGGCTCACTCCCCGTCCCGCGATTTTCGGTACTACTAGTGAAACGTGGATGTTCTGAGGTTTTAGAATATTTCTTACTACCCACTCGGGGAATGTAGTCGTGAGCATATGCTATGTACCTATATGTTACAAACACAGTAGAATCGGTCAGTTGAGCCAGCTATGCGGATAGTTTAGATTAGCCAAATTGCTTGGCCTTCGAATCTAATGAATAGATCAAGCTTGTCGCTCTTGTCCTTGGGATCTTGGATAAAGTATTTGTCTAGATTGAGCCTCACGCTTCTACCGCACTTAAATAAACGGGCCTACTTTCTTGTGGTAGTGTGCGTAACAGCGTCATACAACTTACTTCTGACACTAAGGCTGCTTGTCCATTGACGCGAGCTGGCTGTGCGAGCTGTGTAGCTGTGTAAATATTAACCAATCAGGAGCTCGGCCGATCTCGGCCGATTTACACAGCTACACAGCTCGCCCAGCCAGCTCGCATCAGTGGACAGGCAGCCTAAGTGCGAGAAAGGATTTATCTGCCAGCGCAGATACGCGCGCAGATGCGCTGCTGTTAAGTAGGTAGCTGATATTTTTTTAAATTTTTGTTGACGCGTTCTTAGCTTTAACTGTCCACCTAAATTCTAGACATTTACTTTACTAAGAATGGAGTATTTACCAATCTAGTCTCCTTTCCACTAATGTCCCGAGTTTCTTGATCAAGATTAGCTTGCCCAAGAATATCAAATGCAATAGTCGAAATATTAATAAGCTGCTATTAAATTGCAGATGTTACCTGCATTTGAAACAGTCTTCCTAAAGCGGTGAATATGTTATCCAAATGGTGGTTAGAATTGCAATCCTTATTAGCCAGTGCCATCGCTAAAAGTACGGGAACTTTGAAGGTATAACACGTGGTTTTGTTCTCAACAATAATATTGTAGCGTTCTATAGAGAAGTTTGCCAAATTGTTGTGTTTTGTGGAGGTCATCGCGTCCAAATATTGTCCAACGGCTGTGTAATAAAATGCCTGTAACCGGAGGTAAGGTTTATGTTAAGCGCCGTATTCACGGTCCTGCCCCGCTGTACGTCCCGCCAAGGTCATGCACGATGCACGATGCACGATGCAAAAGCGCTCTATTCACGGTCCATCCGCGCTGTACGTCAGCTCAATCGACGTACGTCAAGCCTACACACGGCGCTTTTGCATCGTGCATCGTGCATGACCTTGGCGGGACGTACAGCGGGGCTGGACCGTGAATAGAGCGCTTTAGTAATGTTTAGCTCAGCTGATCCCCACGGCTTCGCCCCTGTTCAAATACCGTAATGTCTTTTCGCAACCATACAAACATACATACACATACATACATAAACTTACGACCGTATCGGACCGACCGTTTCCTGGTTCCGGGGTTCTTAACTATAGATTTAAAATAAAAAGAATAATTATTGATTGATGATCTCTTTCCTTGATTTTATTCAAGTCAGTTGATAAATCTTAAAGACACTAAAACTATCAGTTGGCTCAGAGCCAATAATTTAAAGGTTAACATAAAGAAAACAAACTACATGCAATTCCACACAAACCAGGGAACTTCTTTGCCATTTCTTTTGAGGGAGAACAAGTTGATGAAGTCTCCTATACTCGGTTTCTGGGAATCAATATCGATAAATTTTGTAACTGGAAGGAACACCTAAACCATATATGCACTAAAATTAATAAATTTGTATTCGCCTTAAAGCGAGTGAGCCAGGCTGTATCCAGGCAGGCAGCCATCACGGCTTACTACGGTTACATAAATTCTATATTACGCTATGGCATTATAATCTGGGGTAATTCAACGGATATAGACAAAGCTTTCGTAATGCAGAAGCGATGCATTCGTGCAATATTCGGTTTGTCCCGGATAGAATCATGTCAGCCTGTATTTCGTAAACACAAATTCTTAACTCTTCCATGCTTGTATATCATGGATGTGTGTCTGTTCGTTCACAAGAATGAAGGCCTCTTTCAGAAAGTTAGAAATATCTCTCGTCGTCATGTTCGAGCCCAGTACAAACATGAGCTATATCAACCACCATCAAAACTGACTGTTGTCTCGAAAAATAGTCATATCATGTGTGTGAAAATATATAATAAACTTCCAGACGAGTTTAAAGAACTCAAGTTTGACAAGTTTAAAAGAATGATAAGAAATTGGCTCGCTGAAAGATGTTTTTACAGTGTTCCAGAATATTTTAATTTTAACTGACTTTTATTATTGACTTTTTAAATGTAATTGCAATTTTTATGTATTTTTTTGTTTTTTTTTTTCTTTTTAAATTATTATTTGAAAATTGACATTCTTGACAGTATAATTTGTTACATAGCTTTTATTATGGGTACTTATTAATGTTTTTTCCTTGACATTGTATTTTAATCGATTAAGAATGTAGCTTATTATTATTATTATTTTTTTATGCCACTATTGTAGGTTAACTGACATAGGTTCAATTAATTATTATTTATTTGATGGTAAATGTTTAAATGGCAACAAGTAGATATATATATATTTTTTTATATAACTTCCACTAGACAATTGTAAATGCCTGGAAAGGTAGGGTTGCATTGGCTCTAATTGTTAATTGTGTATATAAATTCTGCACATGTAAACCTGTGACTCATACAATAAATATACAATACAATACAATACAATAGAAGTAGAAGTAACAAACGATTTTGGTTGTTTGTTGTTTTCGTTGATTTTGGTATTGTTTTTTTTTCTTTTGAAAGTTCAGCTACATATTATTATTAACATTAATTTGATGTCATTTTAGTTGGAGTAGCAAATTTTCTGGCAAAAACAAAACAGGAGTCACTCGGGTGACAATTGTGCATAGCATTGCAACAAAATTAAAATGTATACATGCATCGTAAATACTGCAATAAACAATTTGAACTTCATTAAAAACACGAATTACTAAATAGGTAGTTCAGGCAAACAGGATTCAATAATAGATTCCCTGCCACCCACCAACTTTTTACCTCACCCCCTCTATCGCACTCCAGTTACCCGGCAGTTACCAAAGAACAAGAATTAGGCTGCCTATCCATTGACGCAAGCTAGCTGGCGAAGTGGAGAAACTGAGTTTTATTAACCAATCTGGATTGCATAAAATCTCGGCCGAGAGTTGGCAGAGCTCCTGATTGGTTAATATTTCCTCGTTACTCCGCCAGCTCGCTCCGCGTCAATGAGCAGGCACCTTAGCAGGTACCCTTAAGGTTCAATTTCTTTGGTTTCGCATGTGCTGACGTCATCTTGTCAATGTCTGTTTTTTGTTAGGAGTGTCCGGGGGGGGTGTGTCGATACAGAATGCACTCTGCTAAATAAGTCCATACCTTATTCAATAGATGCACAATGTCTATATACGTAGGCTTATCTCTGAAGTTTTGTTTAAGTATTTCATATAAGAAACTTCTGAATAGAGATGCATCGTTAATGGCTTGATTGCCGACATCAGGTAGGAGATGCCAACATGGCTTCCCGCGTCTAGTCGCAGCGCCGTCTTCTATATCGTCTAGTATTATGAAATATGACTGAACCTGAAAAAGGGAGGTCGTAATTGTTAATCATCATCAGCCTATGTACATCCACTGCTGGTCATTGTTTTCATGAACTATGTCGATTTTAAAAATGTTCTAACAGTGGGGCGATTTTAATTTTCCTTCCATAGAATAACCATAAACCGACGTAGTTTTTAAGATAACGGGCACATCACCTGTAGTACTTTTTTCTTCACAATACGCCTTCAAAAAATTATTTTTTTCTCAAAAAATTGAAATTATTTTTTAATTAAATTTTATTTTAGTTATTTTTTGATATTTCAGTAATAAACTTTATGTCGTTCGATAGATACATTACTGAAGTATGTTTATGCCAAATTTCAGCTCAAAATAAAAACTAGTTTAGGCACAGTAACCAGTTAAGTGGGACAAGGTAGCAGATCAGTGAAAAATCACAAAAACTTGAATAACTTTGAAACCGTAAATTTTTGATCATTCTGTATACAACCAAAAAGGTCGAAATTGATGTCTTCTACCCCAGATTTTCCTTTGGACCATCTTAACTCGACCACCCTGTATAAGCACTTTTTGGAAAAAGTTCAAAGCTCTTTAATTTACCTTTGACTTAACTTGACCCAAGTTTTTGGTTATAGTTAAGATTAAATACCTAGTTAAATACCTATATCTGAAAAAAAACTGTGAACTCCATTAGATAATTTGCCTAAACTTAACTAAGGCATTATAATTTTGATTCTTTACCATTTCAGTAGCCCAAGCCAAAATGCGGATTTGTTGCATGGATTCTTCAGTTATATTTTCAGGCTTTTCAATGGTTTCGTATGCGTGTAAAGTGAGCGAGCTTCGCAACTTCTTTCCTCCAACTAAATGATAGTCTGTTATCTAGAAATATTTAAAATAAAATAAATAACGTTGACAGGCACATAATAGATGGGTCATACAGTCATACATAAACTCACGACCGTAATCCCTCTTCGGGGTGTTTAGAAACATTGCTACCAACTGTTTAAGAATGTAGTTGTAGCAGTGCTCGCTAGTGATTTAAGCTTCAAAATGGAATGACGTGTCAAGTGGTGAGAGTTGGCTAGCCTTTCGTTCTCTTAAACACTGCATAAGAAACCTTTAATCCCTTAGTCGCCTCGTACGACACCCACGGGAAGAAAATGGGTAGTTCATTTTAAGCCGGAACCACACAGCGATCCAGGGGATCTAGCCGTTTCAACGTTACAAACTCCGTTCAAACGTTCGCATTTTATTGTAGCGGAGTCGGTGTATGAAGTAGGATAGTATAGTTATTTACTTAGTACTTACTCTTTTGATCCTCTTCATTATTTCTACTGGGATCGAATTCTCCATAAAAACTTTATCTATAATTGTTGGTAACGAATTATTGAAATTTTTAAGTGATTCTTCTGATATCAGTGTTGTTTGGCATCTTTGTTGGGATAAACTGTAACGATGAGTTTTTTGGTTAATTTTTTAAAACCCCAAGCGAATTTACACATTATACCTGTTATACCTGATTTTCAATGGATATGTAATCGTAGTAAATAAATAGATAGGTACTTCACAAACTTTGTTGTACCACAGTTGAATGTTACTTTTTAGGGTAGACGGTTGCATTATTTGAATGGGTGATTGTTGGTACTCATGATACTGAAGAGCTTTCTCAATGGAACAAAGGATAATTCGTTATTTTCTCTATGGAAAATTCTCAAACAAAAAAAATTACTTTTCATACGGTAAACGTTCGACTAGCTGAAAAGCGAGCAGCGGAAAGTTCTAAATTTTCTATAGGGATCTTTCGGAAAGTTGTTCAGTGTCATGGGTACAATCACCCCTTAAAGTAATGCAACTGTTTACCCTAACACCCTGTATATTTTGATTTTAAATCTTAGGAAACAGTTTTTCCCTAACTACTATGTATATTGACAAGGTAACGCAGAATGTTACTTACATATTGATATTACTTTTTGACACACTAATAGATGCAAGTCTAGAAAAGGACTTCGTAAATTTCAACATTTCCAAATTCATCGTAAAATCACAAATACGTCCGTTCGCTTCGGAATAAATACGTATTAATAATAATATGCAGTCTTTGGTGTAGCAGAATAAATTTAGAGTTCAGAATCGATTAGGTCACTCTGACACGGACGCTTTGAGGACAATATTAACTGACTGAATTTGAACGCATAATTCCTTAACAAAACTAAAATTTCAAGAGATCGCCTGATACGATTGAAATGGCTTATCGCTACGAATTATTTAGGTAACCCTTTTAGAAATTTGTCTACAGTAGATGCTATCATTCATATTGTTCGGTTTTTGTAATGGTAATTTATCGTTACATGAAAATATGTTTGAATAATAATCTCACTTCGTACCTACAGCTACGTCAGGGAAAGTAGTAGGTACAGTCGCCATCAGATATATCGTAGCATACAAGGTGTCCAAATATTTCTGAGCAGTGCTAATTTTCATTAAATTATTTACAGTAAATGTTACCAATTATAATTATCTAAACGTGTATTTTGTCATAAATATGTGAACAGCAAATTTTCAATAATTTCTTTACAATGTTATTTAAAATTAAAATGTAAAACAACGGAGTAAGGTTTTTTTCGAAACTGTTCAGATGTTTATGACCACCCTGACTGCTTAGATATATTTGATGTTCTGGGCGTTCCTATATTTTTGATTGGTTATGAGTAAAAAAAATATTGAAAATTAATTAGAACTGGTTAGAAATATTTGACCACCTTGTTTGCTACGATATATCTGCTGGTGACCGTACGATAAAAATAAAAGTAACAAGCTTAGGTATGTATGAGTCATGTAGATCAAACTACCTTAAAATGCATAGAAGGATGTTGGTTGATGTTGTGGATAGCTTGTATTTTATCAATACGACGCTCTGGAGTGCGATTTTTGAAAGTCATACATTGAAATCAGCAGTAGAAAAGTTTGAAGTTTTTGTATTCTCGCCCATGCTTTCGAATTCAAAAATAGCACTTCAGACAAAGATAGACAAAACGCTAACGTATGACTTTCGAAAATCGCACTCCAGCGCTTAAAGTATAACACCCCTTTTTTGCGTCGCTGGTGAAAGAGCGGCCGTAGGATGATGCGCGCGATAGGCTATATCACAGTTCGTTCGCGAGCAAATAGAAACAGAGCAAAGGCGCGATAACGCTATATCACGCTGCCATGCTACGGGCGCTCAAAGGCTGTTGTGCAAGTTGCCAAACTTCTTTATAAAGGGTGTAAACTTAAATGCGTTACATACTTAAGGGGTTGCTTCATCAGATCATCAGCCGGAACATTTTTGACTTTGAGCGCAGATATCTCGAGACAGAAGCATTATAACGACTTAGTTTCTACGGGGGTTTTGTTCCATTTTACAAGACTCTACCAACGACACCAACAAAAATTTTCTTACAGCCCTCATTTTGTTGTATGGGAGCGGTCGGAAGAAATTTGTTTCTTCTGAGTTACCACATTTTTCTGTTCTTGGGTTACTAACGTTACTGTTCATGTCAGTTTTGGTTTATTGTATGCAGTTACTGTCTGACTGTCTGTGTGTCGTCTGACTGAGTGAGTTTGAGGCGGGGCATACAGACAGACAGACAGAATGGACGAAAGTATAAGGGTTCCATGTTTGACTACGGAACTCTTAAATCATACGTAAATCATTAACATAGGTAACTAAAAATAAAAAAAAAATCGTTCTCTGGCTAGTGGGCGCGGTAGCGAAATTGGATAACGCACTTCCCCGGTTTGGAAGGGTGCGGGTTCAAGTCCCGCCCGAGACCGAATTTTTCAATCTGTAATTTGATTTAATTTCATTCCATATCAGATTTCAATTATTACTAACAATCTATTTTCTCTTCCGAATATTTAGGTACTTAAACTGAAAAAAAAACATGAAAAATCTACTAAGTCTTGTGGTTAGTCCACATAATCAGTAAGCACCTAACTAGGTGTATCTCGCGTTCTAAATATTGAACAACTTTACAAGGATAAAATAAAGTAGACATTACGAATTTTGTTATAATGTATTTCTTAATAAATTTCTGACAATGGTGTCGATAATATATACCATGAAAGGTTAAACATAATGTACTTTGCTATTCGGGTTCTAACGAACAATGCCATCTTTTATACAACAATACGTACTATGCTAATTATATGACTAAATGTGAGGTATAAACAACTTGTGAGCTCTCTTCAGTCTTATACAAATATTATTATTACGTATTTATTTAAATATTACAAAAAACTATAAATTTAACTTCATAATTGCTTATACAACGTGTTAATGAATTAACGCAAAACTAGAAAGTACCCCATACAACCATTTGTTACCAGTTCGGTCGACGTGTAGTAATGTTACTAAATCGTGTAGCACAATGTAGTAACATTACTACACGTCGACCGAACTGGTAACAAATGGTTGTATGGGTAGTTTGTTTAGAATCAAGAGCAGAATCGAATGATCATGGTTTCAACATAGGTAATTTTCTTCAAAATATTAAATAATTTGTTTGTAAAATTTAAAATTTACTGAACCCGATGTCAACCCACCGCACGGGCACACTCACCATACTTAAAACCATGAGTACGTTAGCGCTTTCATTCATTGCTGAAATGATAACAAATCATTTTTGCCTCAAAACTTAAAATGCGAATAACTGTAAATTTCAAATATCAAAATAATGAAATTTTTGTTTCAATCTAATTATTTTTTTGTAAATCAGTTGGGGTGTATGAGGTTTGACGCTTTTTCATTAACACGTTGTATAGGTAATTATTGTGCTCCTGATTTTCTGTATTTTTCTAGCTAGAGAGCTTAAACTCTTTGGAGAAACATGACTTAACTGAAGTGCTACCACAGAACATTAAATAATAGGTAGAAGATCTAGCCAGTCCCGGATCTAGGAGGGGCAAACCGGAGCTCACGCCCCGGGCGGCAGGTTAAGGGGGCGCCAAAAACATGAGTTTGAAAAAAAATTTGCGACTTGACAACATGGCAAAAAAATCTCGTGTCGTTTCGCTCGCTCCACATTTCATATTGTATTGCAGTCATCTTATTATATTGTAGTGAAATCTCGAACCATCTCATTAAGTATATAGCAGTGAAATCTCGAGGTTGCTTTGCTCGCTCTTGGTTTTAGACCGTATTGCAGTCATGTCATTATATTGCAGTGAAATCTCGAGCTCGCTTCGCTTGCTCTTGATTTTAGATTATTGCAGTGAAATTACCTAGTCATACCTAGTGACGCGAGCTAATCATATTGCATTAAAAACTCGAGCTCGCTTCGGTCGCTCTAAGTATTACGCCTGCCACATACATAGGTACGGAATTCCGAATCAGAATAGGATTTCGTATGGATTTCCCCCCCTCAGAATTCCGATCGGAATTTATAATTCGGCATGTATGTGGCAGGCCTTAGATATTGTTGCAACCACGTTACCTGGACCTGGCCTCCCTGGGAAAAAAATATTGCTACACCCTTGGAGGGAAGGGGCGCCAATGTCATGTTTTTGCACCGCCTCGGAAAAATCGTAGATCCGGGGCTGGAATATAACCAATGTACGCAAAAATCAACCGAAGTACGATCCCTAGCTACGCCAATGTACTTTGTTTAATATATATTACAATGTATAAACAAATGTATATTAAAATTAAATATACAATGTATATTTAATTTTCTTTACGTAACATGTCTGTAGGTAGCTACTATATTATTCGTAATGTCGCAGCCTTAGTGCCAGACAGCTTTCATTATTCGATTGCAATAATAATTTTCACATAGGTACCCAATCATAAAATAACTTTATAACAAAATTAATTAAAATAAACAATAATCAATATTATACAGGGTGAAATTAATATCATTGGCATCATCCTTTTAAACTAAGAGTCTACCCATCAAACTGAACAACTTTTACTATGGGAGCACACCGATCAGAGCAAAAAAAATCTACTTTTGCTCACATTCGAGTCGAGTAGGCATTGCAGTTTGGTATGGAACAGCAGATTTTTTTGCTCCGATCTATTGCTCCCATAGTAAAAGTTATTCAGTTTGACGGGTAGACTCTTAGTTTAAATAAAAGGATGCTAAGGGTTGAACCTCATCTGGCAGCACCGCATCGCCTTTTTCTGTCGCTCCATCCTTTTCTGTCAGGAACGTCATTTGCTAGAGCAAATAAGGTAGATGGAACGCGATCGCACGCCGCAGCACCGCCGCGCGATGCTAGATAAGGTTCAACCCTAATGATATCAATGTCACCCTGTATAATTGAAAAACAGAAACGTTCAGCAACCAGCATAATTAAAGCTGCCTTGGATTCATACATAAAATCTATGTAATATAATAACTATTTAACAAACGATAAATACAAATGCGCTTCAAATTGTTACGAAGGAAAAAAACTAGCATAAAAATACAAAACTGTTTTTGAGTTTCGTTCAATTTCCTCATAATAATCCCACGTTATTTCTCCTTTAAAAATACTAGTTAATTTCAAGCAAAAAGCTACTATTGTTTCCTATTGTATATCATATTAATGAGCTTCAGAAACAGTTTTGGCGAGAGGTCCGTATCGCGACTCAACGCGTGCGCTCTGCTTACGATGTCATCATACCGCGCTTTCTCCTGTTCCCTGTACAACCTTGGCAATTCTAGCTCGTTGTATAACAACTTGATACGGTCGACATCTCCTGGGTCCTTGCTACCGTAGTGTTCTTCGAATAAGCTGCGTTGCGCTGGGTTGCAGCGCTGCAACGCTGTTACTGCCAGCCACGAGCACTTGCCTTCTTGGATGTCTGTGCCTGCCTTACCTGTTACGGATTCATCACTGAAGCAGTCGATGAAGTCGTCCTTTTAACAAATGAAACAATTTTTTAAATTAATGTTTTAGATTTTGTCACACAAATTAACTGGTCCCATTCAAAGTACCAGAATCTAGTCCTGCTGGGCTAGTATGGCAGCGTGATATAGCGCTATCGCGCCTTCACTCTCTTTCTATTTGCACGCGAACGAACGAGATAAAAGGCGTGATATAGCCTTATCGCGCTGCCATGCCACGACTGCAGGCTTGTTGTTATGATGACCAGACAATGATATACAATACATTATTTTTTTCTTATCCTATTTCATCCCACTGCTGGGCAAAGGCCTGCCCCTTTATTCTCAATGCATCCCTGTCCTGAGCCAGTTCCATCCACTCTTTGTCGAATGTGTCCAGGTCGTCTCTCCACCTCTTTCGGGGTCGACCCTGACGGCGACGTCCATTCTCCGGGATCCAAGGTGTTAAGACTTTGGCCCATCTTTCCGGGTGCAATACATATTATACGGATAAAAACATTCATGACTTGTGATCAAATATTCGTATTCATCATACAAATATTTGCCCCTTACGGGTTTCGAATTCGCGACCCACAGCACTACAGGCAGGTTCACTACGAACTGAGCTGTAGGGCCAACACTAAAATGTAATTTCATCTTTATGCCATATTCATGCTCAAAACTTTACTGAATCTTTAAACTGCAATGATTTCAATATACTATTATTTTATTCATTTTGACTATCGTTTTTTTAAAGAGGTTATCATGTAAAAAGGTTCACCTGTATTTGAAAGAATTTCCCGATTTCCAACGTAATATCTTCGACTTTATTAAGCGTTTTCTTTTCTGTTATGTTAGCTAGCAACAGTCCAAGACAAACAGGTCCCTTGTACGTGTAGTATGCAGTCTTGTATTTCACTATAGCGTTGTATCGTTCTATTGTGAACAGACTATAATCCTTTTTGCTACGATGCGCCATTGTGTAGTCCAAATGTTGACCTATAGAGGTGTACAATAGAGTCTGAAATTGAAAAGTGACATAGTGGTTAATTACTTTCAAATATCAATCTACAGGTCTAGCGCTTAGCCGAGTTCCTTAGGTAGAGAGTGGTCACCCTATAGCGCGAAAGTGCTGTTACGTCATAGTTTACCCCCCTCCTGCATCGCTCCACTATCTCGGTAGAACCGTCAAACCTCAAAATAAAAGAAATTCATCGGTTTTCGATAGTATTTTATGTAGTTTTCTGAAATATCAGTAGATTATTTCAGATTTTGTGGTTTTGGTTTAATATTATGACATTATGAGGCAGTCCCACTGATATAGGATATAGATAAAAATTCACACTTTACCTCATTAAAAAGATCTACAATTTCAGCATACTGTGGCATTTTACCAAAATACTCTTTAAGTATTTGGAATATGGAGGTGTAGATCAATATGGAGTCATTGATGGCTCCGAAGCCAACCTCAGGTAGTCGATACCAGCAGGGAACACCGCGGCGGGTCGTCGACTCATCCATTATGTCGTCTACCACTATCAGGTATGCCTGTAACTGTTTACAAACAAAAAACATTATCTTAGTGGTCCATAAATTCTGTCACAAGCAACAGTACAACTTTCAAATATTATTTATCTGTAACATAACACCTCTATCCCTGAGAGATGGGCAGAGACTAGGGCGCGCCAATTCCTTACATACCTCTTTCGCCGTATTCACATCCATACATCTATACACAACTAGAGTTTTCCCGTGACTTCATCCGCACGGGTTCCCGTCATCGTTGCGAGATAAATGATATACCAGCGCCCGCGGCATGTCGTCTTGATAAACCTTTTTATCGCGCCTGCTGGCTCGTTCGTTCGCGCGCATAAAGAAAGAGAGGTACTAATGTACTTAGTTATTAGCTTACCATTTCAACACACCACCCCATGATACGGGCCAGCCTCATGGACTCTTCTTTTATGTGTTCTGGTTTCTCCAACATCTCATAAGCATAGACTGTTGTTAATCCTCTGGTTTTCTTACCACCTCTCAAATTATATTCCAATACCTGAGAAAAAATAGGTGATTTTAATATTGCCAAATATCCAGAATGAGTATTTGGCCAATATTTCTTTGTATGTTAGGAAAACTCTTTCACTCATTTGTGGCACTTCTTATATCTCTAAAGGAGAATTTCCCCTTAATACACTTCAATTTCTTCCGTAAGTTTACTTGTATCTTTTACAATAAATATTTTTTCTCTGACTAAGCAAATAATAAATAGGTACCTTCTTGATCCAACTAGCAACTTCAGGCACTTCTTCGAACTTGGGGCTCCTTTGAAGAGTATCCACAATGCAGGGCAGGACATCTTGAAATGTTTCCTTTTCTTTAGACAGTGATATGGACACAGTAGACATTCTGTAATAAAAGTGATGAACTAATGCTTCACTTAGATGAGTTAAAAGAGCAAAATAAATCAGTGGATGTAATTTGTGTAACGGAACACAATATGACGCCCGAAATAGAAGAATATCTGACGATACAAAACTATCGATTAGCTGCAAGCTTATCAAGAAATCGTAAAAAAGGAGGCTCATGTATTATAGTAAGGGCTGGTCTAGAATTTAAAGTACTAGAAAACATAGCAAAACTTTCTGTTATGTGTATATTTGAGTGTTGCGCGATAGAGCTTTTGGCTCATAATACTATTATTGTATGTGTATATAGGGTACCAAAAACTGATCTAGATACGTTCTACGAAAGACTAGAATTAGTTTTAAGTAATATAAGTGATAAGAAAAATAAAAAGATAGTAATCTGCGGAGACTTCAATATCAATATTTTAGAAAATAAACCAATGACTCGTAATTTTGAGTATTTACTTTTATGTCATAATCTCAAATTACAACTAAGACAGCCAACGCGACCAGTGAGTGGAACGTGTCTGGACAATTTTGCTCACAATATATACGGATGTACATGCGAAGTACTCGACTTTGCATTGTCAGACCACACAGCACAACTCCTTAAATGTCCTGTGAAGAAAACATGTATTATTAAATCTTGGCGTACTAGGCGCCGAGACTATTGTAACGAATATATTGACAAGTTTAAATCATGTATAAGCAGCTTATCTTTTAATGACATTCTTCAAAATAATGACGCGGATATAGCATATAACACGTTCTTGGACATTTTCAAATTATTTTATGATTTGTGTTTTCCCTATAAAGTTATAATTAATAGTACAAAGCGGAAGCCTAAATGGATCTCAAAGGGAATCAAAAAATGTTGCAGAAAAAAGAGAAATTTACTTTGGTCATACAGAAATAATAAAAATGAACAAAATCAACTAAAACTTAAAGAATACACTGTCCGACTTAGAAAGATTATAAAACTAACTCAACGAGCACAAAATGACTATTACATAAACACTTCAAACAATAAATGTAAAGCAACATGGCGTATAATTAATAACTCCAAAAGTATTCTGCCAAGAGAACCCATAAGTGCGATAACTAGTAAAGATGAATTCATTACAATACCTACGGACATAGCCAATACATTTAATAATTTTTTCATAGACAGCATTGAATGTACATATAACCAAAAGAATGATTATAAATCGATAGATTGCAATTCGAAAAGCCTATTCATGATCCCATCTATTCCTAATGATATATATAATATAATAATGTCCTTAAACAATACAAATAGCGTTGGTCATGACGAAATTAATACAAAAATAATAAAATGTGTGGCAAAAACAATTGCAGTTCCTCTCAGCCATATAATTAACCTTAGCATCAGCACAGGTATCTATCCACATCAATTGAAACAAACCGTCGTTATTCCTCTCCACAAAAAGGGTGACAGAGAAAACATTAAGAACTATCGCCCAGTGGCCTTAATACCCGTTTTTTCAAAGATATTTGAAAAAGTTATTTACGAGAATCTGTACTCTTTTTTGGACAAATATAACATCTTGACTAAAGAGCAGAAAGGTTTTAGAAAAAACAAAAACATAAATATGGCCATATACGACTTGGTACGACCAGTAGTAACAAATTTAGATAAAACAAAACCGATATGTGCATTGTTTATGGACATGACAAAAGCGTTCGATTATGTGGAGCACAAAACATTGCTTTACAAGCTGCACCGCTATGGGATACGTGGTAACGTTTTGCAATTGATACAGTCCTACTTGAGTGATAGGAGACAATATGTACAATTGACGCAGATATGTACGACAGCTAGAGAAGAACGTAAATTTATATCGGAATGTAGAGACGTGACATACGGTGTGCCTCAAGGCAGCATATTGGGTCCACTTTTGTTTTTGCTTTATATTAATGACATACCTAAACAGAGTAAATATCCTATGGTCCTCTATGCAGACGACACCACTATAGTCATAGAATGTGAAAATGATAGTAGCTATGAATTCGAAATCAACAACACTATTGAAAATGTTATAAATTGGTTAGATGTCAATAATTTAAAAATAAATTTAGAGAAGACCAAAGTTATGCATTTCTCTCAAAGAAAACCAGGACCCAATCTAAATATTAACTATAAGGGTGAAAACATATCTAGTGTAGACGTTACAAAATTCTTGGGACTCTCTATCGACAAAAATATGTCCTGGGAATCTCAGTCCTTGGAGGTTTGTAGGAAACTTTATAAATATGCATACGCTCTACATAAGATTTCGAAAATTGTTAATCAACAGGCTGTACTAACTGCATACCATGGTTTCGTTGCTTCCACAATGCGATACGGTATCATTTTCTGGGGAAATTCGAGTTACAGGGATGTATTATTCAGGGCACAAAAACGATGCATAAGAGCCATATGTGGTTTAAAAACTATAGAAAGCTGCCAAGAGTCATTTGAGAGGTTACAAATTTTAACTTTTCCTTGCTTATACATTTTAGAGTCATGTATGTTTGTTAAATCGAATCCCGAATTATTCCGAACTAGAGTATTGGCGCCAGGTTTCAATTTACGTCCTAGAAAAATAATGATTCAGACTAATATTTGCAAAACGGCTTTAATGCAAAAAAGCGTAATTGATATGGCTCCGAGAATTTATAATAAGCTACCAGAATCGTTAAAAAAATGTAATAATAAGAGAACGTTCAAGAATGTGCTAACAAGTTTACTGATTGATAAATGTTACTATAATTTAAATGACTATTTCAATGACAATTTATAGCTCTATGATTTCTTCTTTAATTTTTTGTTATTTCCTTTTATTTTGTGAGACATGTTGACATTTTAATAAACTGTGACAGTAATTTTTTATGCTTTCATCAATTTTATTTTGTAATCTTTCTTATGTACAATTTAGTGACAATGTTGTTGCAAAAATTTTTGACATTTTATAAATACTCTATACTTAATACTGCTATAATATAATAATTATCATGTCATAATAAATAAGAATAATAATTGTTTTTATATTCGCATGCCTCATGGTACATCATAGTGGTCCTGTAAAACTACACTCCAACTATTGTATAATTTTTCTATTGTACTTTTTACCTATGATGACGAATAAATGTTTCTGATTTCTGATTTCTGATTTCTGATTTCTGTTAATACCCTGGTGCGGTAGTAGCCTGTAAAACATTTATACATTTGGAATGGTATTTTTATTTAGTGCACGAAGATGTCTGAAAGTAGTTTAAAATTAAATTAAAGTAATATTTGGAGGTAAACTAAATTCATAAGAGATAAAATAAAATGTTATCAATATTCGTTTCTCACAGTTTCAGGCAATTTACAGGTCCAAAAATAAACTTAATTGTATTGCCAATTTTTAATATGTTCAAAAATCATTTTGACAAACGCTGCTTAATAAATGCTTAAGAAAATTATTTTTGTTCCGTCTTGGTGATATATAAGATGGACAAAAAACAAACTACATTTTATTTAGTTATTATTTTGAATGTGATGTGCATGTTTCACGATTTTTCTAGATACAGTACAAAATGTTGCCCCGGATTGAAACAACTCCTTTATGGGTTTATCATGATTCTTGTCTGAATGATGATGTACTTTACTCATTGTTATTTAGTTTTATTACCTACCTGCACAAGAAATAAAAATTTATGAAAATTGTTGTTGCTCACAGTTTTAATCAAACATATTTTAATAATTCAATATTTTACACATTAATTTTGAAAAACAGATTTAGTTACTAAAATAGCTACATAATGAAACATACACTCTGGTACATCAATGGGACGAATGACAACAAATATTCCTTTTTAGACTCTAGTGTGATTTATTCATGAGCACACAAAACCAAGATTACGTCTATGAATTACTTATTTTTAGTCCTATTGTTAGATTTGCTTCATCTTATATTCAAGATTGTATCTCAGTGGCTTATTGTAATCCTTCTTTTTGACAATACAATGTAATCTTATTTTATTATAAACTAGCGGCCCGTCCCGGCTTCGCACGGGTGGACGTCTAATCTTTTCTAGCAATAAATATAGCCTATGTTACTCAGGGTGAATGCAGCTTTCTAATGGTGAAAGAATTTTTTAAATCGGCCCAGTACTTTTTGAGCCTATTCATTACAAACATACAAACATACAAAAATAGGTACAAATCTTTCCTCTTTATAATATTAGTATTATAAATGATCCTTTAAGAATACCTACGCCTAAGGTACATTGCTTCATAAGGCAATGAGTTTTGTACCAGATAATGATCACAGAATACTGGTGGTATGTATTCAACTACATCTCCTTAGTGAAAGAAAGCCTTTACTTTTCAGTTCAGGTTCCATCATAAAGGCTTACTTTATGAATTTTTCCATACTTCAGTTTTTAGGGTTCTATACCTAAAGGGTGAAAACGGAACCCTATTCATAAGCATACGCTGTCCGTCCGTCTGTCTCTCTATCCTACCTATTTAGGGCTGTAACTTTTGAACCGTAATAGCTATACAGTTGAAATTTTCACAGAATGTGCGGTATTATGATGGATTTGCAAACAAATAAAAAAGACTAAAAGTTAAAAAATAGGAGGTCCTCATACAAGAAACTAGTTTTATCAACATTTTTTATTCTCATTCTATCGTTAAAACGGTAATACCTACAAGCGTCAAACTTGGTGTGATTATAGAGCAAACTCTATAGTATAATAACAAATAATAAAAACTGGCCAAGTCCTGACTGGGAGACTGGGAGTCAAGACTGGGAGTCGGTCTCGCGCTGAAGGTCCCAGAGGAAACGAAACTTTTTTGTATGTTATGTTGTTTGGTGACGTGGTATGGAACCGTCGGTGCGCAAGTAGCCCGTCTTGGACTTGACCGGTTTTTATTGCTAACTTTTAGAAATGAGCATCTACATTTATAATTTTCAAATTGCGCTGAATAAGAATACGTTACCTGGACGCAGGGACTTGTAGATTCGTTGCACAAATCCTGGTTCTGTTAATAAACCGAAATAGTGAGGAATTCATCTTCAACTTTCTTTAGTTTAGGACACAACTTTCACTGACCGAATTAAATACAATAACTTGTTTTTAAGACACGAAATTTTTCCAAGAGGGTCGAGGAAATATGCGTATTTATATAACGCTTAATGCTATCAGAGTTATATGAATGAAACAATAGGCAATTTATAAATTAAAGAATTATTTTAATTCGTACAATACAGACCCTCGTAATAAAACGACAAACGTCAATCAACGTCAACGTCAATGTCAAAATCTGTGTTGCCAAGTCTTATTTTCACTTTACCGGCTTTATCCTACTAGGCTTGTTCTCAGTTTACCCCAAATCTATACCATTCTATAGGTACTTTGTAATAAAATTGTAAACGTGGTGTGGATGTACATTGAAGATCTAGGCTGAGATTCAGAGGCGTTTTTTTAAATCTGAGGCTGAAATTCAGAGACGTTTTTTAAGTCTTAGTTCGAACTCTCATAAGTCAAAATCCATTCATTTTTGACCCTACTTAGTTCGAACTATGACTTAAAAATCGACTCTGAATCTCGGCCCTAGGTTATTTAGATATTAACGTCAAAAAATCGTCATTTTTATATTTTTTATCACTGACTATAACCCAGTTCTAGATGACCTAGAAAGTTAAAATTTGGCATCCAGACCAGATAGGTAGTTGGGTGAATATAAAGGAATAGATCAGAAACTAGTAACTTTTTATTCTGTACATAATGATATCCCATCAAAAACATAAATGTGAAATGAGAGCCAAGTTCAATATTATGATAATGCCTGGGTTGTTCACTTCAACGACAAAAGAAGTGAGATCTAAATGGGTGCCAAGTTCAATGGTCAGTCCTAAGTTATTTATAACAACATAAAATATTTTATAAAAACTTTAAATATAATTTCTTCTCATAACTTAGGATAATATTATATTGAAGCCTAAGGTCTGACTTGGCTAGTTGCCATATAGGTACATATTATATTATAGCCTTCGCAAGTTCTTCAGCTGTAAGTTCTTATTTTATTCTTTCGAAAATTTGGCTTGCTGGTAGACACTACAAGCCATCGAATATAGGGTTCTTCCATGACTGTTTTCGTTGGTACTTAATAGTAATTCGTATATGAGAACTAGTCAAGTTAGGCTTCGATATAATATTATCCTATTATAAGAAGAAATTATATCTTAAGGTGTTATAAAATATTTTATGTTGTTATAAATTTTCAGGACTGACCATTGAACTTGGCACCCATTTAGAGCGCTTACAGACGAGCGACACTTTGCGGTCGCCGTACTCGCCTTGTGTTGCGTGCGGAGGGTCGCGCGACCGTAAAATGTATGAGCGCGGCGCTCTGCGAACCACCGCGACAGCAAAGTATCTCTCGTCTGTAAGAGCCCTTAGATCTCACTTCTTTTGTCGTTGAAGTCAACAACCAAGGCATATAATGGCCCCGATTCGGACAGTGCCACGACTTAACTTAACTAAATGTATTCCTGTCACTTTCTAAAATAAGATTAAGAAAAGAGACAGAAAACCAACAGCTGACTTTAGTGCTGTCAAAGTGACTTTACACGACCAAAAACGCCTTAAATAAGATGGCGTACATTATGATGGCATCTTATTTTGGGCGTGTAGCGTCACTTTGACAGCACTAAAGTCAGCTGTTGGTTTTCTGTCTCTTTTCTTAATCTTATTTTAGAAAGTGACAGGAATAAATTTAGTTAAGTCGTGGCACAGTCCGAATCGGGGCCAATATCATAATATTTAACTTAGCTATCATTTCACATTTATGTTTTTGATGGGATATTATTTGCAGCAATATGAATTTTTGTCTGTTTGTCCACGCATCACTTAAAAACTACTGAACAGATTTGGATGGAGAAAAGCATAGGGCTTAGTTTGGATTAATATTTACGTTTATTTCATTACAATCGGTTTACTGAATCAAAAGTTAAGACTATTATTATTTAGTCAGTGGTCCGCGCGTACGAAGTTGTGGGCGCTGGTGTTGCATAATACTGGTCACTGACATTGTAAGTACCGTCCTGAATCCACAAAAGTGAAAAAGAATTACCATGGTACTAAGATCATTTATGGTTGTAACTAGGATTCTGACTACGCTGAAGGGGAGTACAATCGTCCGTGAGTTTACCCCACAAATAGGAAAGTACAAAACCCTGAAAAATATCCCGTGTCGTCATTTTTACCCTAAAGCTACGGAAAAATACCCTATGTTGGCAACTCTGTATTTTTTTTTAAATATCTTTATTGGCTCTGGCTACTGGTCTTTATCAATAGCTACTGCGGAGGCAAAGCCATAAAAAAAAAGATACTGGAGTGCGATTTGATTTTTGAACATCACGTGATCACACGTTCAATCGAGTAGTAGAAAATGTCAAAATTACTATGGAGATTATGCATCTTTCTACTACTCGTATGAACGTGTGATGTTCAAAAATCGCACTCCTGCATAGGTACTATGATCAGTGCCGTAAATAGGGCGGTGCGAGCGGTGCCCAGGCACAGGGCGCAGACCCTGGAGGGGCGCAGAAATGATACCAGGACAGGACCAAGTTTTGGTTCATGCAAGACGTGCGATATCATCTAACTTTACCAAACTCTTTCTTTAAATATTTGGAAAGATCTTCTTTTAGTGTCAGAAATCAGAATGAGTTGCAGACCTAGGAAATAACGAGCTCGCTTCGCTCGCTCCAACTTTTGAATAGTGGTATAAGCATAAGGTTAATGGAACTCATACCTCCCACCACTGTTTCGAGTCTAGGTGTGTGAAATTTTGAGCTCGCTTCGCTCGCACCATCCTTTGAGTAGTGTTTCAGCATGCATAGGCATTAGCTTATGCATGCTGAAAGCACTATTCTGGAGGGTTTCGATAATTATTTGTAAAATAAAACGTCACACGTCACAATCAACTCAGACTCTATATTGAACTGTCTCGCTTAGAGCCTCTACTTAATAACAAGGACTTATGTCATAGCTTAAATCTATTAACATTCTTATCGCCATGTTCTTTGGACCTCATACCAGCCACCACTATTTTGAGTGTTGGTAGGTTCAATTTCGGTAACTTTTGTTTCCTATCTTAAACTTCGTAGGTAGGTACTTAGCTAGATATACGGTTGTACAATTAATAAAAATTTTTCAAGGGGGCGCAGTTATAGAAGCTCGCTCCGGGCGCATAGAAGGCTATTTACGGCACTGACTATGATGCCAACCCGCCATAGCCGTGATACGGCTCTATCACGTCTTTTATCTCGTTTGTTCACTAGCAAACGAGCGAGATAAAAGATGAGATATAGCCGTATCACGGCTATCGCGGATTGGCGTACTAGCTAGGCAGGTCTTTTTGAGCAATTCGTTAATTTTTTTATTCAAATATATATATATATATTTATTTATATATATTTTTGATGAAGAAAATAAAAACCATGGTATAATAACTTTATGATAAAAACTCATTTTTTTTATTTTCGGGTGGCTAATAAAGTAAAGAGATCCTTCCTCTGAAGGTGGGATCCCCCCCTTCCCGAAATCCGAATATTTGTATGAAACAGTGATTACCTACAGCTACCTAATACAGACTTATGATCATCATCATCCGCCTTTATACGTCCCACACCCCCATTATTTTCAGCGTCCATACCTCCGATGCGACGCAATCAATGGTCGCAGGCTGTTGACGATAGTTGGTCGATAATTTTAATTAAAACTTCAACTTTCATCCAATCATCTTTTTTATTTGTTTTATTAAATAGGTAGATATTCAAATTGCTATTATATTCCGTCATAATTCCATTACTTAATATTTAATATTACATAGACGATAGGTTTTAATGCTAGCCTAGTACGACAACGGCACTACTTAGTCGTTAATAGGCATAAAAAATTTAAATTGATAATCTGCATAAAATGTAAACAGAAATTCAGGATATCATTCAGAACATTGTTTTGTTGTGTAAACTTCCCCAGACATAAAATATTTAGGACAACGAAAATTTCTTTAAAATCTAGTTAACCTAAGACCTTAACATGAATGCTTTACGAATTTCAACTTTATACAACACATATACTGACTTAATTTTCACTTTATTTCGACGTTCGCCTTTTCTTATAGATATACATATAATATGATTAACACTTAAATAAAGATAAACTTAAAATAACAAAGGGGTAGCAAATCGCGAGAATTTAATCTTTTCCAGTCTTTAAAAATATTTGCTTTTATCAAAACTTAATTTCTAGCATTATATGCAATAAACGTCCCCAGAAGCCTACAAATAAATTAACACCTTAAACCTAAACATTTCGCCTGAACACATTATCAACCATTTTAAAGAATAGATCATGAGGTAATCCTCTTGTTACTTGCTGAATTTGTGTCCTAAGAAGGTCGTATGTTGTCTCTTCGAATACTGAATACGTGTGTGGTAGAAGTAATTCTTCATACAAGTCTTTGACTACGGCTACAGACTCTGGTTTGGAGCACCCGTAGTGTTCCTCCATGATCTGCCGCTGGGCTGGTGAGGCTCTTTGCAGGGCTACTACAGCTAACCATGTGCATTTGCCGTCTTGAATATCTGTGCCATTTTTGCCCGTGACTGCTGGGTTTCCGAAGCAATCGAGGAAATCGTCCTGGAAGAGATTATTTGAATAAAACAAGTGTAAGAGGCCGGCGAGTGAGAGTAATGAATTACTTCGAGAAGGCAAATTTAATTTAAAGTTTTTAGGGAATAAGTTTGTATGGACTAAACGGAACCTGTCTTTCCTCTTAATCTTTTACCTACAGTGCAAATGTGCAATGTATTATACCTAAGTGTGTTAGTTCTATCAATACACGCTAATTATTTGTACAGCGTAACGATAGAACTAACATAGGTACAATGCACACTTGCATGGTAAATGGATTAGGACGAAAAGTAGGGCATGTCTTAGACGATAGAACTGGAGTGCGATTTTTGAATCTCATACGTTGAACTCAGCAGTTAAAAATGTATGGAAATACGCATCTTTCTGCTGCTGATTTGACTTTCAAAAATCGCACTCCTGAAGTATGATTTTTGAAAGTCAAATCAGCAGTAGAAAGATGCATATCTCCACAGTAATTTTGAAATTTTCAACTGTTGAACTCAGCGAATGAGATTCAAAAATCGCACTCCTGGGTGTTTATTCTATAATACGAGTACCATAGCCGCATAGGCAAGAGGTCCTGCAAAACTTTTAGAGATTACCCAACAGCTCATAAACACTGAAACCAAATGGTTTGCACAGCGTAGTCCTATCATACCTACCACATACATAAACTCATGACCGTAATCCCTTTCAGGGTGGTTAGAATCATTGCTACAACTACCAACTTTGTGTTTAAGAATATAGTGTCAAGTGGAAAAATGAAAAGAAAAAAAAGAAAAATGATTCCGTACTTCGGATGGCACGTTAAGCCGTTGGTCCCGGCTACTATCTCTGGTGGTAGTAGTTGTTACATAAAAACCACGACAGAGGCCGTAAGGCGGTCTGAAAAAACTCTGACACCAGGGCTGTGTCCACACGATAAGAAGAAGTAGATTATCAGTTTAACTAAATATAGTGTTTTAACTTACTTGAATTTGGAAGAACTCTCCCATTTCGAGAAGAATATTCTTGGCCTGCCTGTGCGTCTCAGGGTCATCTACTCCAGACATGAGGAGCGCGAGGCTGACCGGCATTTGGAATGTGTAGTATGACGTCTTGTACTTCGTTATAGCTTCGTAGTTCTCCATTGTGAATTGCGTCAGGTCAGGCTTATCCGTTTTGAACATGGACTTCTCCAAGAAGTGTCCGATGGAGCATTTCAGTAGCATCTGCCAAAAAAAACATATTTAGCTATTAGTAAGAATTAATTAATTATGAAACATGGAGATAGTCATCGATTTTTTAAATGGATTGGTACTTTTTAGGGTTCCGTACCCTAAGGGTGAAAACGGGACCCTATTAAGCCTACATTGTCCGTCCGTCCGTCCGTTCGTCCGTCCGCCCTTCCGTCTGTCCTACCTATTTAGGGCAGGAACTTTTGTACCGTAAAAGATAGGTAAAAGGAATTTTCTCAGATTAGGCGTTATTACGGCGGATTTGTTAACAAATAATAAAAATATCAAAAAGTTAAAAATTAAGCGGGGTTCTCTACAAGAAACTAGTTTTTATTAACGTTTTTTCTTCACGCTCTATCGTAAAAACGGTAATACTTACAAGCGTCAAACTTAGTGTGATTATAGAGCAAACTCTACAGAATAACAACAAATACTAAAAACCGGCCAAGTGTTAGTCAGTCTCGCGCTAAAGGTCCCGGACAAAAAAAGTTTTTTTCTAAGTTAATAATCTCTGACTCTGACGAGTATACATTGGAGTGTGGAGTTAGGCAAGGGGGACTGACCTCACCTACTCTTTTTAATTTATATATGAACCAGTTGATCGAGGGGCTCAGCAGCATGCATGTGGGATGCCATGTGGATGATGTATGTGTGAATAACCTGAGCTATGCCGATGACATGGTGCTGTTGAGCCCTTCGATTGCTGGGCTTAGGCAACTGCTGAGTGTATGCGAAACATATGCTGCAGAGCATGGGTTAAGGTACAACGTTAAGAAGTCTGAGTTCATGATTTTTTTGGGTAAAAATAAATGCCCCAGTACTATACCACCAGTAACCTTAAACGGTGTACCCTTGACCCATGTGAAGCAATTTAAATATCTTGGGCATATTGTAACAGAAGATCTGAAGGATGATCTAGATGTAAATAGGGAGCGCAGGGCATTGTCGGTGAGGGGTAATATGCTGGTTCAAAGGTTTGCTGGTTGTACAGCAACAGTCAAACTAACGCTTTTCAAAGCATACTGTCAATCTTTCTACTCAAGCGCCCTTTGGACTGATTTTACCCAAAAAGCCTACAGTGCCTTGCGTATTCAATACAATAACAACTTCAGGGCTCTGTTCGGGCTCCCTCGCTACTGTAGTGCCTCCGGAATGTTTGCTGATGCAAGTACAGATGACTTTTACGCAATTATGCGAAAGAAACTTGCATCAGCAGTACACCGTGTTCGTGCGAGCTCGAACAGAGTGCTGAAAATGATTGCTGACAGAATGGACTCCCCTCTGCTTGGTAGATTTACTGAATTACATGTGTTCGGCATGCGGTAGATCTGCCAGGTAGGGAAGTAAGTAGCCACCTCTGCTTGATGTTTTATTTATTTATTTATGTTATAATCTACTAACATAGTTTATAAGTTCTCCAGTACCTACTAACATTTTTTGTATGGACTATGTTGTCTGAAATAAAAGATTTTTATTTTTTTTTTTTTTTTTTTTTTATTTTATAATGTTGTGTTCTGTAGTGGTGTGGTACGGAACCCTTGGTGCGCGAGTAGCCCGACTCGCACTTGACCGGTTTTTTTGTTTTACTAGCTATGAAAACACTGACCAGACGATCTACAACGAGGCAAAACTTAGGGATGCGAGGTAGTTGATACGTTCTCATAGTTGAACTCTGGTTGAACTGTTTAATTTAAAAGTTAGCCATGGAGCTTAAACTTGATTTCAAAATTGTAGGTAGGTATCCTAAAGGTATCCTACTTCTGAGCTGAGTCATTAGTTATGTGTGCAACGTGGAGGCAGGTACACCAGGGTTCGAAACTCATATAATATTCTCGATGGGTGTCCGCTCGAAAATTAGTAGGATCGAAATACATCGTAAATGACTTATTATGCGTAGAACATTTTTTGTTTTCATAAAATAATAAGAAAGACTATTGGTACCTATTGTTTTAAATTTCCATTGTTTCCATTGTTAGGTAGGTGTCTGAGTCACGTGTGTTTTGATGACGATGATTAATTTTATTTTGATAAGTATACCTAGTCACAATCTAATTTATATAAGCATTACATTAACTACTTGTTTTATTTTACAGTTTTAAGCATGTTTTAAGTTAGTTCAAACAATGGACTTGTTTAAAAAATGTGCAATATTTACCTACGTTTGACTTAACTATTACGTAACAAGTTAACAAAGACTACGTTTATTATTTGATTGTATTGTACTCAATGATTTTATAATACGTATCTGGAGTGCGATTTTTGAATCTCGTTCGCTGAGTTCAGCAGTTGAAAATTTCTAAATTACTGTGGATATATGCATCTTTGTACTGCTGTTTTGACTTTCAAAAATCATACTTCAGGAGTGCGATTTTTGAAAGTCAAATCAGCAGTAGAAAGATGCGTATCTCCATAGTAATTTTGAAATTTTCAACTGCTGAACTCAGCGAATGAGATTCAAAAATCGCATTCCAGGCTAGAGTACTTATTTTATAGATTGTCAGTCGGGGCAAGTAGTACTCTACGGGGTAAGTGCTTCTAGCTTCAAAATTTCGAAAACAAGACATATACAGGGTGTAAATTAAAATAGGACAGCTACTTAAAGAGGTGCTTCAGACCATCAAACTGAACAACTTTCTCTATGGGACCAATATCGAAATCGCGAAAAAAAAATCTGCTAAAACATTTCAGTCGAGTTATCTTTGCAGTTTTGTATGGGAGAGCGGAATTTTTTTTCGCGATTTCGATATTGGTCCCATAGAGAAAGTTGTTCAGTTTGATGGTCTGAAGCACCCCTTTAAGTAGCTGTCCCATTTTATTGTACACCCTGTATTTAGACATACCGCCTTCAAACGTCAAAGCCTGTATAATAATACAGGTTGTAAGTGACAGACTAGCAAATACTGAAACGGTGAACTCAGAACATCAAACTGAACAACTTTCACTATGGAGCCTACCTCAGGAAACGCGAAAAAAAATCAGCTGTCCCATACATTTTAGTCGTGTAGGTACAGCAGTTTTGTATGGGACAGCTGATTTTTTTTCGCGTTTCCTGAGATAGGCTTCATAGTGAAAGTTGTTCAGTTTGATGGTCTGAGTTCACCGTTTCAGTATTTGCTAGTCACTTACACCCTGTAGGTATAATTTGACGTTTGAAGGCGGTTTGTCTAAATTATGACTAGTTTTCGAAATTTTGAAGCTAGAGGCACGTTCCCCGTAGAGGCACTTGCTCCGTCTGATCTTAGATAACTAAGTATTAGTTCTGAATTAAAAATATTGTTACGGGTTTTTGCTATCACGCTATATCAGTTACAGTACCTACCTCTAACCTACCTAGTATGTTGAAAACGCAAATAATTACATGTAAAAAGTGGTAACTTTTCAATAGTACATAAACTTTAGTTAGATTAGAATGCAGTCAAGACAAGAGTCCTTCGTCGGTACCTTCTCAACTCATACAATTATATGATATTATTTTAATCTGACCAATTTAATGTAATTATTTGTACCTACGTAGAGGAAAAACAACATAAGATAATATCTACTTTGTATTTCAAACACAATACAGGGTGCTAAGGTAAACAGTTGCATCATGATACTGATCAACTTTCCCTAAGAAACCTATAGGAAATTCGATTTTTTTTCGACTTTTCATACAAACCTTTGAAAAGCTGATTACGTTTTGTATGGAAAGTGTAAATTTTTTGAGAATTTCCTATAGGTTCCTTAGGGAAAATTGATCAGTTTGATCAGATTCATGGGAACAATCACCCCTTAAAGTTTTGCAGCTGTTTACCCTAACACCCTGTATAATCCTACTGTTCTTGGTAGATATGAAGGTACATAACCTAGGAGCAATCTACATGTATAGTTACCTAGGTACTGTGTATAATAATTATGATCATAATAGTGCAACCTGGTATTTGACTATACAACTGCATAATAAAATTAATAAAGCAGGCACCATTCAATTCATTCAAACATATAATTTGATGATATCAATATCAATTATATACCTACCTAGTTATGTAGAGTATAACTACACGTGAAGGAGATACCCAACATTGATTGTTTGTGCTAATAGTTAAGATAAATGTATTCCCAACATCGAAAAGAGAGAAAACAAAGATACGTAATCAGTTAGCAATTAAAGAGACACGATACGAACCAATATCTTGCTTAGTAACAGACCCCTATATCGTATTTCACCGAAAATAAAACGAGAGTTCTTTTAGTGATTTTAATTTATGTTTTTGGCACTTTGGTTAGGTAAGTAACTACATCCAAAGAGATCACAGTATGGACATATATATGCAGTTCCATAAAGACCATGGACCTCGACTCGAGAAGATAATATAAGATACCTACCTAATAGAAATTTCCTATATGAAATCAATATGGAAAACATAGTCAGCATTCCTAAAGTTGCCTCTATTTCTGATTCTCAAACATTGAGGTACTAGAGGCGGCGGCGCCGGCGCCGAGACTGGATTGTTTGTATTATTATTGTTTGTTTGAGGGCCATAACAGACGTGTGCCTGTGCCACTGCGACCATCACTGGTCTTTTGTGAACGCCCCTTTTTAGTTCTCTACTGCAGTCAAGAACTCTTGGTCTCTGGTGCCAAAACCTGCCTACCATCTAGGTAGGCCAACCAGGATACTTCGTTTGTACATGAGTGGGCCACTTTCGCATAGCAGGTGCAAGGGCGTTTCCATTTCCTCCTTGCAGAATCTGCAGCTAGTTAAGTCATTTAGTTTCAACGTGTGCATGTTTATTTAGTTTGCAGTTGCCCGTGAGAGATCTCACTATTATACACATTTTTTCTTTGTTTGTGTGTCAAGTAGACTGTTCGCCATTATATCCTTTGATAAGTGGTTTTGAGTGATTCAAGCCTGAGGTGTTCCTCCATAGTTCTATCGCCTCCTTGAAGCTGATCTTATTCAGATATACTCGGGATTAACTTTTGGAGATTCCAAGGCCCCTTCCGTGCACCTTCTACTGTTTGTAACACTCGTTCCGGCCAAATGGCATATGCTTACTTGGCCTGTCCCAGGCGCTTGCCGGAACGTGACGTTCTAAGTGCTGCCGATGATCGTGGGACACAGATTTTGTTCGCGTCACCTGTTCTAGTATACCTACATAATCATTCAATATTCTCAAATTGCTGACACTATGATGGCATTGTTTACTATCAGACATAACATGAACGAGTACCTTCCGTCATTTACATTTGTAACTACTTATTAGGTATCTCACCTCATTGAACATCTCAAGCACGTTCTTGTAATAGGGCTTGGCGTTGAAATGGCGCTTGAGCGTCGAGTACATGGCGGACTGGATGAGCTTGGAGTCGTTGACGCCGCTCAGGCCGACGTCGGGGCGCTTGTGCCAGCAGGGGGCGCCGCGCCGCATCTCCGTTCCTTCCATCACGTCGTTCTGGAGCAGCTGCGTTGTGTGGAACTGTGGAGGACATTGGCATTTTAGATTCCAAGATATTGTCGACACTTAAAATTTATTTTATCTTTGACCGCGAGAAATTAAAATATCAAGAAAACCTTTCTTATAGCGCACCCCTACCGGATGTAGGTAGGCAGGACGTAGAATCTTTATTCCGAATTTCATGTTTCTATCTTCAGAGGTTTAGGCTGTGCGTTGTCTGCCAAGAAAAATCCTTGTGTTCCTTAGAACACATCAATGGATGCATTCATGACTTAAATGTATGGAACAGCGGATTTTAATTTTGCGATTTAGATGTTGGCTCCATAGTAAAAGTTGCTCAGTTTAATGGTCTAAAGAATTTTAATTTTACACCTTGTAGGGTCTAGGTATATAACCTTGGCCATACCTACTTTACAATTCCTAACTTTTAATGCGATACAAAATAGGTTTCAGTCAAAACTTTTATACCTAACTGGTAAGGCTTTAAATGTTAGTTACATAAGAGATATAAATAGAAAATATCGTTTGAAACAAGCTCTGATAGCGGTCATTCGAATGTTGTTTGCTAAATATGTTATCGCCGTCTCTATGGAAGCTAAAGATAAAACATACGAACACGTTTATATCATTCTATTTAGAAGCCTAAGAATCAAGGCCATTCGGACTAAAGTAGGAACCTGATAAAAAAGTACACAATTTAACAATAATAAAACGCAACAATAAAATTTTTTGTCACAGCAACGAAGTTATAGGTATCTCTATAACCAATTTTGGGTGTTCTATTATCATTGTTACGCTAGATAGAATTAACACAGCTGAAAACATGTTTAGTAAGACATTAATTTCAGGCGGAAGTACTTACGAAAAAAAACCACTGCAGGGCACAGGCCTACCCTCAAGGAGGGTGTATATGGGCATTAGTCCACCACGTGCCCAATGCGGATTCGAAGATGCGCCTCAGAATTTCTTCTTCAGCGTATGCAGGTTTCCTCAAGATGTTTTCCTTCACCGTTTGAAAGCAGTCGGTGCGGGTATTACGTAGGTACATAAGATGGAAAACCTCATTCGTACATGGCATTATCAATATACCTACAATTATTAGATACACTTGTAAACTGTATCCATTCGTCACGGAATATACAGGGTGAAATTGATATCATTAGCATCCTTTTAAACTAAGAGTCTATCCATCAAACTGAACAACTTTTACTATGGGATCAAACCGATCGGAGCAACTAAAAAATCAGCTGTCCCATACGAAACTGCAAGGCCTACTCGACTCAAATGTATGCAACAGCGGTTTTTTTTTTGCTCCGATCTGTTTGTTCCCATAGTAAAAGTTGTTCAGTTTGATGGGTAGACTCTTAGTTTAAAAGGATGCCAATGATATCAATTTCACCCTGTATAAGATGCTTTCGTTCCTTATCTGTCTACGTGACCGACCCATATCTAAGCAATAGCATATATTGAATCCTAGTCACCACATCCTTCAACATACACAGATCTCGATCAGTATCTTATCACTTATCAGTCTTATCACAGGTTAAACTCATTTATATTTCTTTATTAATTTTAGTTGTTATGTTAACTTACCATTTCAGTGCACCATCCCATAATATTGGCCAGGTGAATATTTTCCGGCGTCAAGTTTTCTGGTTTCTCCAACATTTTGTATGCAATAACGGTTGCAAGACCCCGATTTTTTTTGCCATTTGGTACATTGTATTGCAAGAGCTGAAACAAAAACATCACTTTAACCTAAATTGTCTTCTGTCTTTACAAACTTCTTTTACTACAGCTGTTAAAACAATTCATCATTGTTTTTACCTTGGATTGAATAGAGATTATAATTAAGTAGGTAAGTATAATATTATGCTTTTACTATAAACTGTGCTCAGAGGTTTCTGTGTTTGCAGTGTTTTTACAGGTTTTGCAGCTCTAATGGTTTGTGAGAGGATCTCATTAAAACCACTCTATACAAGAAACAGTTCGACAAAAAATTTAAATTTATATCGTGCTGTTCTAACACCTTTACGTGATGCGCGAACAAACAAACAGACAGACGAAATCAGGGACACCTAAAAACCAAAAGGTATTGTAACTTTTTTATATCTTCAATGTACAGACAACATTCTGTTAAATAGGTTTAAAATAGTAGAGATTTTGCGCTTAATTATTTAAACCTTTGAGGACCTTTTAATATATTTGTCTGGGTATTTAAAGTTTTTTACGTCGGTCGGGTCGTGAGGTTTTTAATTTATGTCTGGCGCTCGAAGTTAATGGCATTGGCATGATATTATCATAACATAACCCACACATGTTAGAATAAACCTGTTTGGTAACTAAAACGCAATTTAATACACAACTCTGTGTCATGCATCGCAAAAAATTAATGTGTTTCATTCTATGGCGCATTTGATAACGTGTGCTAACATTGCTAACTAAACTTAAGTAAATTTTTTAACCTTGCTGGTTAAATTAATACTCAAACAAAGTTAAAAACAATCTAGTGCGATGCTAATTGTTATTCTTAAAATGCCGGCCGGTTCCGGTTATGTTAAAGTTTTGTTTCGGTATCTTCAGCATATAATAAACTAATTAGGTAGATGTAGGATCTATAATAATTAGTTATATTGCCTCTAAGTAATGCCATACGATAGTTTCGGGATTTTTTTCGTAAATACAATATTGTAATTTCACTTTCTCTATGAGTTTTATATATTTTTCAAATATCGTTTCTCTAGGTACTTTGTAGACCTACTTTGAAAAAGTAGAGACTTGTACCTGTACCTATAAACTTAAAGAATCACGTTTGATAACAGGTCGGTACGATAGATGCACTACAAAAACATTAATTACCTATTATCTATATATAAAAGTACCTAATCAAATGTATCACGTTTTTCACATGCCGGCCGAATAGTACCTACCTACCTACCGATAACTTTGTGATTATTACTTGATATTAATACCTTTCATTATTAACATAATATATCGGAGAAGTCCATAAATGTATATGTATCTAGGTGATAGTACTTAGTAAAGTCCAAAGTCCAGTGTCTAAACAAACTTCTAACCAGTTAGCAACAGACATTTCTAACTGGTTTTGTCTCTAATGTAGCCATACATCTAGTATCTCTACATAGAAACTACAGTTAGTTAGTTACCCATAATATTATATTTCAATAGAATGTTCTTGAGATGTAAATACAATACGAAGTCAAAATGAAATATTTCATTGTATAAAATCACAATGTTATGTAGATAAATAATTTGAAAAATAAGCGTGTCTTGTTCGCACGTAAGAAGGTTCAATATAAACTATCTTCGATTATATTGAAAAACAGAAAACCATAAAAATGCGTTGCTGTCTTTCAGTTAGCGCGATTCGATTGCGGTTCTTTGGTTCTCAGGTTAGCTTGTAAGATTATCTAACTGGATTAAAATATGTCGATTTATACAATATTTTAAACAAACGTACAGATGGCCAAGCAGCCAAGCTACTTGTATTATAATAATTATATAATATCTGTGACTAAGGTGACCAGCAACTAGCGCTACCGGTTATCATTTTTTATCAAGAGTTTTGATGAATAATTTAAAGCAGTGTTCAAAATTGAAGCGCACCTGCGACCTACACATAATGATGTTCTGCTCTATTCAATTAACAGACTTTTACTAATATACGGACTTCAGACAGACTTTGTTATTGTTCGTTTGTATTGAAGACACCCGACAGACGTAGTTCTGTCTAAAAATATAAAAAAAAAACATTGTCGAATCGTTCCTTCCATTCTCAAGTGATGCAGAATAGCATTTATATGTAGGTACTTAGATATGAATGTTTACAGAGTTTTTCCTCTATTTTCTGAATTAGGTCTTGCAGTTATACTATATTTAAGGCGAAGGTAGGTATTTAACTATCATAGGTATATAGGTAGGTGCTCGCTATTATTCTAAGGTGTGAAGCTAAGTGATTAATTTGGTAGCATGTGCGTGATACTTACATGGTGTGATTTTATCTCATTAAAGAGAAGAAAATTATAGCCTACTTATTAGTAGTTAGAATTAGCACTAAAATGGCAAAAAGAGTTAATAACTTCATAATCTTATAGAAAATAATAATTAGCGGTTCTGTGAAACCCATAAGGTTTGGAACTCTCTCCCTGCGTCTGTTTCCCAAGTAAATATAATATCAGGATATTTTTAAAAGAAGAGTAAATAGGCTTTTTTTGGGCGAGCGCGCTACATCCTCGGCTTCATCTACACGTTCCATCAGGTGAGCTGAAGTCAAGCGCAAACCCGTTATGAATAAAAAAAATTATATTTATACCAAATTTTTATTTTTATCAGCTTTTTTAAAAAAAAAATTTAAAAGGCTTGGTACCCCTTTAATTCAGTATTATTACTTTACGTACATTATAATACCTACAGTCAGCTACTACATTTCCGATCCGAACTTAAAGTACTTAGGTGTAATCTAGAAGGTGTAGGTAATTCGTGACATAATACTGCTTAGCAACAAGAACGTACCTTAGCCAGCCACTTGCTAGCTTGGGGCACGTCAATGTGCTTGCCGGTCTCAGTGAGGTCTCGGATGATGTCGGGGAAGCAGGCCATGAACTCACGGCACTGGTCCTTCGACACCGCCAGCCCTCGGGCCGCCAGCGGCATTTGCTGAGGAGTCAGGGTGGACAGGTATCTAAAGGTTGAAAAAGGCTGGTTTTAAAGGTGGACTGGAGTGTTTTTGAGCTACTTGCGGCTTGAAGCAATGATCCCAAGTGAAGATTGGTTTTCCATGGTTTCAAATCATCACAGTCGTGTAAATACACGACACACAAAATTGATGTGTGGCTAAGTATCATCTTTTCATTGCTTCGAATTTTGCAGGATACTTAAATAATATTTTATCATAACTGATAAGAATTAAAGTCGAACGATCACAATTTATTTATTTTCTTTGAAGTCGGATCATTTGAAACCGGTTTCATGGAATTAAGTTGATACTTTATAGGTCACACTCAGATAAAGGATAAAAATAATCTCAAAACACATTTATTCCTTTTAAAACCATTACCTAGTCACACCCAACTTATCCCATGTTCTATTTAACACGACAAGATATTTTTATAGACGTTTAATATTACTACTCCACTTAACGTATTACGTGATAGATAACCAAACATGGTCCTTAGGTTAAACTAAGGTGACTCTTTACTAACAAGTTTTTATACCGTATTTAAACAAACGATAAACGGCATGGAGACCGAATCACGCACCGCTGGCATGTTCTTATGTAGGTACACTAATTCATCAGCACAGTAGGTAGCTATACCTACTTTAGAGTATGAATTGAACAAATTATAAATGTAAAACAAGAACTGTGCTTATGTTACAATGAGCATTAACATGCAAAGGGACATGCAGCCAGTGCATGATACGGCTTCCATAGTTACGCAAACTCCTCCGGTTACTCGAGTTCACTGACCTGTGATATTTCTGCAACTTCAGCAACTTCTTGGGCATGTCGTCGGTTTGGACGGACGTGTTGGCCTGGTCCAAACGGGGCACCATAGCGTCCGAGTTAGTCACGCTAGTGGTCTTACTGATCTGCCTGCGGATCTCCTTCTTGTAGATCTGCAGGATCCTCTCTACACTTTTCTTTGTTGAATACATTTTAAGGTGTATTTTTCTTTGTTTGTTCAATGCTTGTAAATTAAAATGTTAATTTAATTCAGAAAGTTTATTTAAATGTCTTTAAACAGAACGTCGTGTGATCACTGTGAATGCGTCCGACCGACTGATTCTTTGTTGTGTTTTCCTGCCTTCTTGCCGGTTTCACTACACTCAAAATAAGCATTAGCGCTGTACTTTATGTTTACATCCATTTTGCCGATATCGATAACATTATCAACGTTCGCATGTTTCGTTTCCTTAATAGCGTTGATAAGCGGGATGTTATTTCATAAATTACGTGACACGATAAATAAAATAAATTAATTCCCTACTTACATTTACATGTTGTTAAAAAAGTTTAATTCAGTCAAAAGATTCTTTTTAGATTGTTTATTTGTTATTGATACAGTAAAGGATATTCTTGGTTCAGTAGGAGTCCAAAATCTGGTGTTGGGCGAAAAACCAACCCACAAACTCTTTAACCTGTGATTACCTACTTTGTCAGCTATTTAGTCAGGGTGTCAGTGAGATTATGATAAGAATAAGAATTATCAGTCATGATTGACTCATAATGTCTTAAATAAGGTACAGCCCCAAAATAAAAAATGTGCTTCGAACATACGATGATTCTAGCAGCTAAGGAACAACAAAACACCGTTATACTCATCAAAACAAAGGTCTATCTACGAAGTATAAAAACCATCGACAAATCTGTGCATCACTAGAGCGATGCGCACGCAACAAACAAAACAAGCCGGTGGCCCCCACCACGGGTTCCTTGCCACGCGGCCGACGTCACGTAGGCAGGCAGGCTCCGGGCGACGCGACGCGACGAGATGGTGGCACTCGGCTGCTCTGCGCCCCCCCGCGGCACCGCCCTGCTCAAACCCCTGACCTAAAAAAAGAACAGGTAGTGCAAGGGTATGCAATTGTGCACAGCTTTCACGTAGGTACACATTTTTGGTTAAGGAAGGTGACAGAATAAAGAAAGACTGAGAGTCGCGTTCCAAGTACGTCTGTTAGCAGGTAGTCGCGTGTCAGTTTGTCCTCCCCGGCCTACAACGAAGCTCCAATAATTGTGGCGGCATAAGATATGTTTTTTCCGAAAAACAACCCCTTGTAGTCACTAAATACAGGGTTAATTTTATATCACTGCGGATAACTTCAGCATGTATTCTACTCATCAAACTGAACAACTCTCACTATGGAGCCAACTTCGAAAGCTGACCCATACATTCGAGTCGAATAGGTACTGCAGTTTTGTATGGGACAGCTGATTTTTTTTTCGCGATTTCGATGCTGGCTCCATAGTAAAAGTTGTTCAGTTTGATGAGTAGAATACATGCTGAAGTTATCCGCAGTGATATAAAATTAACCCTGTATTTATAACTAAATGTCAAGCACTTAAATTGCTACTTAATCTAGACATTGGAAAAACCTAAGATTGTAAATTAGAATAGAGTAGAAAGAAAGTCTGAACTCTGAATACAAATGCCTCGGCATTGATGATACGATGGGATGGGCATGATTGTCATGCTTAACTGCAATGATACTATAAGTACGTTATCAATAAATCAATGAAACTAAGGAAACGAATCAGATAAGGTCGGTGGGTTTTGGAGTAAGTCAAGTAATCAATTTTCCTGACCTAGTTTCAGTAATCTGCATTACAAATATTCAACGTTCGTGAGAATCGATATGTTCCGTACAATTTTATTCTTAAGCACAATGTATCAAAGTACAAAGATACTTTATGAGCCTATCATCGGATATTTATGGAAATTTACCAAATGTTCAAAGAGCATCGGTGGCGCGTTGCGGAGATATATGAAAACCCAATTATGGAGGTCCGGGTTCGAATCCGCACGAAAAACATGACATGTACCAATGAGTTTTTCTAACTTATGTACGTAATACCGACTGCTCTCAAACGGTGAAGGAAAACATCGTGAGGAAACCTGCATACACTGAAGAAGAAATTCTGATATGTATGTGAAATCTACCTATCCGCATAGGGCACGCGCGGTGGACTAACGCCCATACACCCTCCCTGAGGGTAGGCCTGTTCCCTGCAGTGGGACGTTTAAAGGCTGATGATGAACCAAATGTTAACGTAAAAACTTCAATTTCACAACAGTTGTTATTGACTTTCAGTGTGTTGCAATTTGTTTGTGCAACTATAGAACTACAAGATTTTTGCAATGCGATCGGTTCTATTTAGCAAAACCTAGTCTCAGGTGAAACTATACGAAACGGGAAAAGTGCAATGATTGTTTTGTAACCTGCTCGCCAAGGCTATTTCACTATACGACATTGAAAAATAAATTATACTCACATAGCAGGTACGAATTGTTTCGCATTGAAGTAAAAAATAATGACAGCAATGATTATGCATACAAAAGACATCAACGAGAGATACAAAATATTAAGTTTATGGACAAAACAGTATTTTCTATTGCTTCGTGTTAAGGCTTTGAATTGGATCATGATGATAATAAAGTCACGACCTGAATGCTTTTCGAGATCGTCAGAAATGTTGCTACAACTATCAAACAAATTAACTGCCTGCTGCTCTTTTGCAAGGTTCGCAATTCGTATGCATTTTATGCTTCAGAATAATGTTTATTCCTAATATTAGTCACAGCGGAGATTCGGCTACCTTTTTAGGGTTCCGTACCCAAAGGGTGAAAACGGGACGCATTGTCCGTCCGTCCGTCCGTCCTACCTAGGGCTGTAACTTTTAACAAATAATAAAAATCACTAAAAGTTAAAAATAAAGGGGGGTCCTTACACAACATAATTTTTTATCACCGTAATACATACCAGCGTCAAACTTGGTGTGTTTATAGAGCAAACTCTACAGTGTAAAGACAGATAACAAAAACGGGCCAAGTGTGAGTCGGTCTCCGTCGCCGCGGTAAAGGTCCCGGAGAAAACAACACTTTTTTGTAAGTTAATATATTGTGTGGTGGTGTGGTACGGAACCTTCGGTGCGTGAGTAGCCCTACTCGCACTTGACCGATTTTACTTTAGTTTTACTTATTTTGTAAATAAAGATTTCTCATTCAAAGAAATCTGAATCGTATAAAGGTCCATTGATATCGCAGCCATTGATAATTTGTCATGCAGGCTAGGTCTCTGTATTTTCATGGTCTCGGCTGATTACATCATCATCATCATCATCATCAGCAGCCTATACAATATGTCCCAGTGCAGGGCACAGGCATAGTGTAAGGAACTAATAGTGGTATAGTTCAGCGGTGGCGGCAGGCCGGCCGGAGTGCGTCCCGGCCCATGTTGCCTGCGCGCGTACCCTAGCAGCGAATTGAGTTAGGGTACGCCAGTCCCCCGCACGCCGCGCGAGCATAGACCCGCCGCGACCGCTGAGCTTCATCACTATTTTATTTACACTATGGCACAGGCCACAGACTAATTAGAAAGAACTAGCACAGGCCTGGCCTACCCTACCCAGATTACAAGTCGTTTTATTAATACGGTATCCGTTTCGAAAAGAGAATTTCTATAAAGGAGTCATTTTGCGAAGTGGGCGCTGTTAGCCCGAGGGGCTGAGTCAATATTTCTGTGATTTGCACGAACGCACCTTGTTTTTGTTGATGCAATTTTATTATTTTACGAGCTTTTACCCGCGACTTCGTCCGCATAAATTATATACCAGATTTTAAGTCAGATCATAAGCTATCAAACAAAAAAGTTTAATCAAAATCGGTTCAGTAGTTTTTGCGTGATGCTCGTCCAAACAAACAAACACACAGACAGACAAAAAATCCAAAAATTGGTGATTTGGAATCAGGGACACAGATTATTTAATAGTTACTACCGTAACAGATACTGCACTCTCTTAGAAAACACTGATTTCGCGCGCTTTTACAGACAACCGAGTCTTACGATCTGTCACCGCGACGAACGACGAACTTAAACGCGTCTTATGTCAATTAACCTAGAGTCGATATCACATTGTCCGTCACGCGCCTCTGACGTAACTACCGAAACGCTAGGGTTGTTTATTGTCAGAAAATACCCTCCATCACCAGGAATTTATTTTCTTCAATCTTATTTTCCAAAATAACGTTTAAACCAAGTTCGAAGACTACGGGAATTACTTCTCCTGAAAGGAATTTTTTTTTTGCGAAAAAAATTTAAACCAACAACTAGTTACCAACATTGATAAAATTATTCCATTTATTTGTATCTTTATTTATTATTTTGTTTGTATCTTGTACAAACGATAAAAACAATAGCGTTGTTATACCTTAGACTAATTATATCGGGACGCGTAACTACGTGTCATTCTACTAACAAACTTTCTGCCACTTTTTGCGGGGGGCGAGGTAACATGTTATCCGCAACTTTGGATTTTATTCCCTATGACTTTAGATTCTAATTTTGAATGTTCAAAATCATGAAAAGTAGTCTTGTGTAAACCCCAAACGTTCTAAGTTCAAAATTATTGTTTCGCTATTGTAGAATACACATTTCTACTAAGGGTTGGTTGAGGTTGATGTATATAATGAAACACAGATATAGTCTTCACTAGTAATGTGACAAGCGCACGTCCGCACAGCACGGCGGTCGGTGCACGAATACCGAGCGAATGAACGATAGATATTGACCACAGACCGCACCAGCCGATAGATGGCGCTACCGGCGCTTTCCGCATTAACTACTCTTTATTGCTGTACACTACATCCCTTTCTTGTTTTAATTTATTTTTTACGTTTACTCGAATCTACCACCGCTTCGGAAGGTATAGCCCGTGGAGAAGAAGCGGCGCAAGAAACTCCACAGTTTAGCTAATCTCTTAAATCTTATTTACAATACAGTGTTGACTGTTATCAATGCTATTACATTAAACAAATTACGAATAAGTTATTGAGACTAATTTGTTTACAGAAAATAGATATTTATCAAATATTGATCTGAAATTGTCAAACACCAAATTCAACGATAAACAATGTTTATGGAAATTACAATCTCATTATATTAACACATTTCAGTTATTGTTACTTCTGTTCTATACTATCCCTTCCCTGTAAAAATATTTTTCTATTGATAGGTGTAAGTAAACCCACAAAAATAACGTTCCATAGATCTTTATTATCTCTTATTTATTTATTTTGGCTAACTACTAGTCAAAGTCACTGCTTCAAGATCGTATCCATTTCCGTTTTATCAAACTAAGGAGGTAAGGACAAAAGAGTGAATCTGTGATAAGCACATACACTTATGCACTCAAAATATTCTGGCGGGTGCCAGCCATTGCAATTAAGCACTCACAGCTATTTTATTTGCATGACCCTTTAGCTTTTGCTAACAATTTGATAGTTGCATGGCTCTGTAACCCATATCATTTTATTGTTGCATGATATTTTAGCTTTCGCTAACAACTTCATAGTTGCATGTCCTATAACCCATATAATTTTACAGTTTCATGAATGCTGATATAACGCTGACTGACAACAATATTAAGTAAGGTACACTAGGTCGCTTTCGTTACCAGCTATGTACAGTAGTTACCTTTAGTTAGTCGACTAGACTAGTTTTGAGAAATCAGCAGTTTCAATGTAATGGACCCGTTTAATAAATAGATACTATTTTACTCAACCTATACAGATAAAATGCTGATACCTAAATAAAATAATAATCGTAATAATTTAATTAAATGTTCAATGACCCACTTTAATGCTGATCTTTGACGGTGTTGCAATTACTCAAAAGATTCGCAATTTAATACGCAGTCACAATTTAATGTTACGGGCAAGCAAAAAATCAGAGACCACACATTACTGTCGCTCTCATTTAGGGCTCTATGTCACGAGCACAATTTCAGCCAACGCCCTGTCTTATTCATCTATTTCCCCTTTTGTCTGTAAAAAGTTCTACCCCATTAGGTATGCTATGCTTCGATTGTTCCTAATATTAGAATAAATTTTTGTGGTTGAAAAGCTTGTCATTCTCTCACCATTTGGTAAGTCATTCCGTCCAAACCAAAAATAAAAAGAAGTCTAGCCTACTACAACAGTATGCTAGACTAGAAACTTGAGATTTGATTCCGCTATCTTGGTACTCACGAATATTGTTTTAGCAAAGGGTCTGATGGTGGTCTACCCTATGAGTTATTTTGTCTGCTATACATAAGTATTCAGTCACTAAAGCAGTATTCCAAATAAATTTTATAAATTGGCATAATATTTCCTGCCGTTCAACAGTGAATAAGTTATTATAATTAATTTCCCTTATACATACATACATTTCTATAACAATAACAATAAAATAAACTATAACCAATTTAGCAATTAGTTGTTAGTTACATGTAACGTCATGAAACTCATGAAAATATTGTCTAATGTAAGGTATACTTAGGTATGTATCTGAAACATTAGTTACTTACTTATTATTTAAACACTAATAATGTTTTCCTTTTACGAAACATACAGTTATATCATTTGGTAGGCTTTAAAAAAAATAATGCTATTTTTAATTACAATGTACATGAATTAAGTGCAACTGTTGTTTCAACTTAATTGCGTGGCGTAATATTATTACAGAACTGCAAATCATTTTGTTTTTTGACTTGCTTGCACTGAAATTATATTCTTTATTTAAAATATTATGAATTTGTAACTAACCGATTTGGTTCAAGTACAGTGTAGTATACTTTAACTCATACAAATGAATAAATTAACAGTGCAGTGCCTGCAGTGATTAGGTAAGATACAGATTTTATCTATGCAAAGAAGAAAGAGCAATAAGTCATTAATTCCTTATATTAATGTCAATGGAATGACCAACTACAAGCTGCTAATAATTACTTATTTGACTTGTCATCTGAATGACCAACTACGAGCTGCTTATAATAATTTATTTGACTTGTCATTTGAATGACCAACTACAAGGTGCTGATAATGAAATAACAGTTTTTTTTCAATTGAATGACCAGCTGCAAGTTGCTAATAATTATTTTATTTATTTGACTTGTCATCTGAATGACCAACTACAAGCTGCTGATAGTAAATTTGATAGCATTTGATGCCCAGCTAAAAGTTGCAAATGTCAATTGAATGACCAGCTACAAGTTGCTAATGTCAATTAAATGAACAGCTGAAAGTTGCTAATGTCAATTGAATGACCAGCTACAAGTTGCTAATGTCAATTAAATGACCAGCTGAAAGATGCTAATGTCAATTAAATGACCAGCTGAAAGATGCTAATGTCAATTGAATGACCAGCTACAAGTTTCTAATGTCAATTGAATAACCAGCTAAAAGCGGCCTATGTCAATTGAATGACTGAATAACCAGCTACAAGTTGCTAATGTCAATTAAATGACCAGCTGAAAGATGCTAATGTCAATTGAATTACCAGCTAAAAGTTTCTAATGTCAATTGAATGATCAGCTAAAAGCTGCCTATGTCAATTGAATGACCAGCTGAAAGATGCTAATGTCAATTGAATGACCTGCTACAAGTTTCTAATGTCAATTGAATGACCAGCTAAAAGCTGCCAATGTCAATTGAATGACCAACTGTACTGTTTGTAACTGTTTGTTGTACATGGTAAAGCACTAACCATTAACCAGCTACAAGCTCACAATATGAGAGTAATCACCCTGACCATTTCAAACCTCTTAGCTATTAATTGGAGACATTTTCTCTTTATTAAGCACTAAAGCAAGGAGGTATGGTTCAATCGGCGCCTTAGCAGTCGTCCTGTTGAAGGCTGGTTTTTCTGTGACATCTAGGAACATACAATCTGCGAACAAAATTTTTAACCAGTATTATCGGTTTGGTCATGAATGTTATGATGCTTGAATATGATATAGTTATTAATCTTCTCTCAACTGAGATGAAATGTTTCTTGTTAAAATGTGAGTAGGTATTTCCAGAAATACTAAATTTAATAAGAAATCACCTAATCATTTTCTAATACTTTTTGCAAATAATTGTCTGAATTTACATTGATCCTTAAAATATAAAATTCCTTGCTCAAATAGCCAAAGAAACTAATTAGTTTCACCTGGAGTAATTATATCCATAATTATGACATTAACAACAATGTTGCAAAGATAAGATCAACGTAAGGTTACTGAATTGAAGTTCTATAAAGTATAGAATACGTCAAACAAGTTCCGGTAACAAATCGGATGATGATGATGATGATCGGAAATTATGTTGGTACTATTGATGTTTGAATTGAAATATTTTCATGAACTAGTACCACCAAATAAGCTCCGAAAGTGTTGTATATTATTATTGTTCTCGCATACCTACACTGAGAATGTCCAATAAGTAAAACGTTCAAAACGTAAAACTTTGGATTACAACTTAAATTTTTGTGACATCAGAATGTTGGTTACGCCAAATGTTCGTTACGCCGAATGTTCGTTAAGTCGAATGTACGTTACTCAGAACGTTCGTTACGTCAAATGTTCGTGACGCCGAATGTTCGTTATGCCGAATGTTCGTTACACCGAATGTTCGTTACGCCGAAAGTTCGTTTGCCGAATGTTCGTGGCGTCGAATGTTCGTTACGCCGAACATCGGTTACGCCGAATGTTCTATACGTAGAATGTTCGGTACGCATAATGGTAATAAGTAACTTTTATTAGAGACCATCACAACTACGAAGTAAGACAATTACTTAAAAATGACAATGTGTCAATATAAGTATAAAAAACTATTGGAATAAACTCACTTGGCATATCTTGGTTACCTAATCCTGTTTGTCTCGAATCAAGACACTATTCTTAACCTTTGGTATGCAGGAACGCGCATCAGCATGATGAAAACCATTTATATCTATTGTGTCTGGCTTTTCCGGCATACGAGAGGTTAATGCGCGTATTTTGGATACCCATTAGGGCATAATGACGGACTACAAGCATGCATTAGTATATGCTCACGAGTACACTCCCCGAGGAGCAGTCAGAGACTCAGAAACCCCAGAACACCCTTGCCCCACCAGCACCGGAACTCCGTCCAGTCACGTGTGACGGGCAGTGAGCCTAGAGCTACGGACTTGAATAAATTCTTTCAATCGTTTAAAGTAATAAGGAATGATTACGTGACCTTAAAGATTGATGTCCACAGCTGGCGCTGTCGTACATTTGTTCATCCTAGGCGCCGCGCCGTCCCGTGTTGTCCCACACCTCCCTCCTGTCTGGGCTCCCCTCTTTCCTCCAGCATTCGATGGTCGACATGTGGGAAAAGAAATACAGTATGTAGATAATTCCAAATAAACGATTTAAAATCGGGACAAAAAACTATTTTTTCTTTTCTTTTGAAATATATTTTTATCACTAGGCAAAGGCAAAAACAAAGCAATGCTAGCAGAAACCAGATAATTAAGTTAATTCCAAATAAACGATTTAAAATCGGGACAAAACTATTTTTACTTTTCTTTTGAAATATATTTTAACACTGTGTAACTTTTTAGGCAACAAACAAAGCAACGCCAGTAGAAACCGTCTTCGATTGTGTTTAAATAACTCGCTTAGCTTCCTTAACTGGGTGTCCTTAACTGGTGGATTTTATTTCGTTGGCACCGTTTGTATTTTTTAATTTTCAACCCTCAACAAACTGATAAACACTTTACTCACGTGAATTTCGAATCCCGTCGTCGCCAATGTAGAATACACATTTCTACTAAGGGTTGGTTGAGGTTGATGTATATAATGAAACACAGATATAGTCTTCACTAGTAATGTGACAAGCGCACGTCCGCACAGCACGGCGGTCGGTGCACGAATACCGAGCGAATGAACGATAGATATTGACCACAGACCGCACCAGCCGATAGATGGCGCTACCGGCGCTTTCCGCATTAACTACTCTTTATTGCTGTACACTACAGCTATTATAGGCTGTGTTGTTTAGTGATAAGGTATAAAATTGGGTGTAAATGCGCAAGATTAATTGATCTAATACCGTGGCAGAGGGGAAATGCTACCGCAAGGCCGGTCCGGATATAATTAGTCTAGGTGTTATACCGGTATTCTAAGTATTTTTGCACATATTATTTTCAACACAAAAGTTTGCTTTTGGATAAAACTAAATTAAAATTTACGTAAGTAAGTACCTTTTTTCATCCGTAGGCAATGTGAAAAATGACATATTTTGTTAGATTGTCTACCAAACATCACAATAATTATTAGCAGGCATATTTTCCCAAAAGAAAACCGTCCAGTACAGCATGGGTAGCATGCCAACCCGCGATAGCTGTGATACAGCTATATCACGTCTTTTATCTCTTTCGTTTGTGCGCGAACGAAGGAGATAAAAGACGTGATATAGCCGTATCACGGCTATCGCGGGATGGCATGCTACCCGTGCTGGAAGTACGCAATCGCGATAGCGTGTGATAGCCCTATGTTATTAACATCTTGCAAGGTAGGTGTGACGTAGGTACTTTATCGCAGCTGTCAGACGTGAGTGACGGAGCACGGTCAGGGACACCTAAAAAAAAAATTTTCAATGTACAGACACACTTCTGTTACAGTTTTATAATAGTTTAGATATTGATATTTAATGAAGATCAATGAATACTTTTGTGGAAACTTCGCCCGCGTGGATTACACCCCTACATCCTCTGTAGAATACTTACCTATATTATACAGGGTGAAATTGATATCATTAGCATACTTTTAAGGTGGTTTCATTCCATACAAAACTTTGACGCACAATACGCGTAGACGGTGTTAATATAAGTAATTTTGTATAGTTTAGAAAATCTAGTTGTCGCGTATCAAATAACATTTGCAATTTATAATATAATTACGAAGATATAAAGCTTTGAAATTTTTCATACAAAATTTTCAAAGCTTTATATCTTCGTAATTATATTATAAATTATTTAGATAAAATTGACCCCTCTGCAACCGCCTTAAACTACCCGTCAAACTGAACAGCTTTTACTATGGGAGCACACCGAACAGAGCAAAAAAAAAATTGCTCTTGCATACATTTAAGTCGAGTAGGCATTGCAGTTTAGTATGGATCAGCAGATTTTTTTTTCGGTTCGCTCCCATAGTAAAAGTTGTTCAGTTCGATGGGTAGACTCTTAGTTTAAAAGGATGCTAATGATATCAATTTCACCCTGTATATATTCAAAATTTCATGTTTGTATCTTCTATCTTAGGCTGTGCGTTGTCTGTCAGTTAGTCACGGAACTCTTTTATACTTAACGAGCTTTTACCCGCGACTTCGTCCGCATAAATTATATACCAGATTTTAAGTCAGATGATAAGCTATCAAACAAATAAATTTTCATCAAAATCGGTTCAGTAGTTTTTGCGTGATACTCGAACAAACAAACACCCAAACAAACAAACATACAAACAAACAAACAGACAGACAAAAAATCCAAAAATTGGTGATTTGGAATCAGGGACAGGTAAAAACCATGTCGTAATTTTTTTTTTGAAAATATCTTCAATGTACAGACACATTTCTGTTACAGTTTTATAATAGTTTAGATAGATTGAAAGGAGATCAATGAAACGAAAACAATTTCTATTATTTCTCAACTCAATAAAATAACAATTTTTATTTTGCATTTATTTATACCTACTAAAAAATATTGAGTCATCGACTGGAAATGTAAGTCGTAGTAGAGACAACAAAACATTCGATTCAAGACACATAATACATAATGATCGAATTTGCGTGAAACTTGTATTCAAGGTCAAGACTAAGGTGATTAAGAAATGTCAACAAATGCTGATACAGTAACAAGCATGGTATAATAACTTTATGATATCAAGCACGTATCCAGACTTTTGTTCCAGACCTATATCCCCCCCCCCCCCCCCCCTCTCGCGACCCCCGCACCAGCAAAGTATAAAGTTTTATCATGCCGATTTATTGCCCCAAGTTGAATGTTTTCTATGATTAGTAAAGTCATTATATGTTAATTGATAAACTCGTGATAACGAGTCAAGAGTGTTACCTATGTATGGTAGGTATATTACAACAAAATTAGTAATATTTTAGCTCCCATTTAGTTTAGATACATATTTCGTGTTAAAATTCATTAGGTACATACATTAGATTAATGCTAGTAATTAATGTGAATTGTATGTAAACCTATACAACGTGTCAAGAGCCTACCGAGCCTATTGTGCTGCCCTCAATATTTTTTGTATTTCTAAACAATTAAACAACATTTCCAAAAAACAAGAATGTCACATTGTAGTCCTGATTAAGCTTTCAATGTATCGAAACTTAAAAGTAGCCACTTTTGGCAGTTTTAAAGATAATAACTACAAACATTACATAACATTTTTTTATGTTAATTAATTAATTAATTAACATTATAAAAACAAATCTGCAGTGACCCGATAAATAGAAAATCAGCAATGACTACAATGTGACATTCTTGTCCCTTGGCTACTCGACCCAAGCTGATTTCTTTGTCACAATTGATAGTCTGCAGCAACCCCTAAACTTTAGGGGTTGCTAAACTATCTACCTACGGGGTGTAAACTTACATGCGTTACATATGCTTTCGGGCCTAAACTAACCCCGTAGGTATAGTAACTCTACGTTGTAGAGTCTACGACGCGACGTCCGGAAATAAACAACAGAACTATTCATCTATGATTTACGATAAATAAATTAAAGAAGTAATTAAAAGTATCTACTTAGGTAAGTACCACCTACCATTCCTCGTACTGAATGCTCAATGGCATCAGTTCACATTCGCCAAAAAGAGGTTTTTAAAATCCTACGTTCTCTAGACGTGAACAAGGCTAGCGGACCCGACGGAATCCCAGCGATTGTCCTACGCACCTGTGCTGCAGAGTTGTCTCCTGTTTTAACACGCCTGTATCGCCTCTCACTTAAGACTGCGGTAGTCCCAAAGTCATGGAAGCTTGCCAACGTGCAACCTGTGCCCAAAAAAGGCAGTCGTGCCGACCCTGTCAACTATAGACCAATATCAGTCACTTCCATACTCTGCAAGACTATGGAACGTGTACTTAACAACCGGCTCCTGGCATACCTTGAATATAACGATCTCCTCAGTGACCGCCAGTATGGGTTCCGCCCAGGACGGTCCACGGGGGATCTCCTTGTGTATGCCACACATCTGTGGAGTGAGGCTGTCGAGAGATACGGGGAGGCACTTGCCGTGTCACTTGACATATCCAAAGCCTTTGACAGGGTCTGGCATGCAAGCCTTATAAGCAAGCTTCCATCATATGGAATTCCGATTGACCTATGCGACTGGATAGCTGACTTCTTGAGTGAACGATGCATACGAGTAGTCATTGATGGATACTCATCGGATCAAATGGCTATTAATGCCGGTGTTCCTCAGGGGTCAGTTCTGTCAGCTACTTTATTTCTGCTGCATATAAACGACATGCTTGTGCCCGGAACCTTTGGGTATGCTGACGACAGCACTGTTTCTGACAGATATCTGTCCGGTGCAGGGGTCAAATTGGATGTTACTCAGTCTTGTCGAGAGGCCATGGTGCAGCGATTAAACTTGGCCCTTGAATTTGTGTCCGACTGGGGTGACGCTAATCGGGTCAGTTTCAACGCAAACAAAACACAGGCGTGCCTTTTCTCCACAAAACGGAGTCCCTTCGCTTTGACTCCGACTTTCCGAAATGTGTCCATACCGATAGCTGATCGCCTGGAGCTCCTGGGCATTAACATATCGTCCGATTTGAATTTCGGGCGGTATATTGAGTCCATGGCGAAAACCGCAGCGAAAAAACTGGGCGTCCTTTCGAAAGTCAGACGGTACTTCACTCCGGGACAGCTTCTACAACTTTATCAAGCACAAGTCCGATCGTGTATGGAGTACTGCTGCCATCTTTGGGACGGGTCTGCCCAATACCAGCTGGCCGCGTTGGACTCAATCGACAGGCGTGCCAGGAAGCTCATAGGTGATCCAACCTCTGTGGCGAAGCTACAAAGTCTTGAGCATCGTCGCAAGGTAGCCTGTCTATCTGTTTTCTATAGGATACATTTCGGAGAGTGTGCGACGGAATTACACGATTTAATACCTCCGTCTCCCTTTCATCTGCGGGGGACGAGACGCAGGCTGGGTTTCCACCCTTATGTCGTTGACCTACCAGCAATTCGCACGAAGAAGTTTGCTTCTTCTTTTATAATGCGCACGGCTAAGGAGTGGAACGCACTGCCTGCGGACCTGTTCCCTGAGCAATACAACCTGGGCCTCTTCAAGGCAAGAGTGAATAGGCATCTTTCTAGGTAAGCATGCTACATCTTCGGCCTCATCATCACTCAACATCAGGTGAGATTGGGGTCAAATGTTTACCTATCGAACATAAAAAAAAAAAAAAAAAAAAAAAAAAGTAGAGACAATAACAACATCTACTGTGCGGAAAAAAGAAATAAACTACCTACGCGTAATCATCATTCATTTGTATAGAATAGATTATCTTAGTAATGTGCATGTTGTTTTCTATTTATAGAAACGATTAAGTAATCTACATTTTTTTCCTTTAAGGCTGCACCGAGCCTGTTGTGTTGTGCTGCCCCTAATCATTTTTTTTTATTTCTTGACAATTAAACTTTATTTCCAAAAACAAGAATGTCACATTGTAGTCATTGTTGATTTTCAATTTATCGGGTCTCTGCGGATTTTTTTTATAATGTTTGTAGTTATTATCTTTAAATCCACTTTTGGTGGAGAGTCCCCCGTTTGGTAATCAAAGGTTGCAAATTCGGATGGCAGCGAAAAGAGCGCGAAAACAATTAGCCAATCGTGGCAAAGTATGAAGGTGGCACATCCTGATTGGACAATATAATTTTGCGCGCTATTAAAAGTCAACTGTGCAGGTACATATCGGGGGAACTTATAAATCTGGTACTACTGTAAAATGCATAACAGCTTAGATGAGGTTGGACTTTACAAGCTATGTTTGCTATACGGACAGCATCAGATAAATCGAACCCCCTTGCGCATATAAAGATTAAAAAAGAGGGGTCAGGTTTCTCTGATGCTAACTCTACATACATTCAGAGATATGGACCAGAATCAGACTGGGTTCCGCAAAGACAAGTCGTTGCCATCGAAGAAGACGCCGAGGAGGCCTTGCTGAGAATATGGTTTACAGATGATCCAAAAATGAGAACTTTTTGGCTAGCAGTTGGAGACTAAACAAGCTACATAACATGAACAAACAGTATTTTTTTTCTCTTAGTATACTTGCTGTACTTCCATGAAAACTGACTTGGTACTAGGTATTCTACGGTATCAGTAACAATATATCGACTAAAACAAGGGCTGGGCTCAATCTGTTAAGCGTAGGTGTCAGGCAGGCCATTAAGGCTTTAGGTTAGCACCAACACATAGTATTAACCTACGTCGCGTCGTCACTCCGGGTTTTCATTGATTTCACTCTCATTACTTAGTTATAATTAAAAGTTCAAGGTTTTCGAAACCTTATGTTTATGTGAGAGAAACAGTTTGGTTCTTCTGCTAAGGTAACTCTTATGTGAATTGAATTTTAATTTCATACTATCGGTATTTAAACAAAAACAATATTAGATATTAATCAATTATTTTGCGATAGGCGATGATTCGATCCCCTCCAGGAGTGCGATGTTTGAAAGTTACATGTTAAAATTATACAGTAGAAAATGACGTAAAGAGTAGTACATTTGTGTATTCATTCGGTCATAATTTTGAATATTACGATTCAAATATAGCAATTCTGGCTCTCTCGTACCAATGAGTTTTTAGGAATTGATGTACCTACGATTTGTAAAACCATTGGCTTTTCGGTGGAGGGAAAAATTCGCGAGGAAATCTGCATGCTTCAATTGCGAGGCATATATTGTATTTTTTATCATTTATCGAATAATTCGATGTTTTTATTCAAAAAGGTATTTTTTCATCAACTTTTTTGAATCATTTATTTGTTCAACTTAAGTAAGATACATTCTATTTTATACACAGCAATAAGGTAGAGATTCATGCTGAGATTCAGAAGACTTGGTTTGAGCGTGAACTTGGTCTAAGTGAGGTCGAAAATAATGAAGGTATCTAATATTATGACTGAGTAGCGCCTTTTAGGTTACTAGTGTGCTTTGTTAATTAGTTTAATGCTTGTTTTGTATCCAATTATACATGAGTGTACAGGATACATAGGGATACAATCTGCCACCCAATTATAGTTTTTGTATCCAATTATACAATCTGGCAGCCCTGGACGGCACTGTCGCCCGACAGCAGATCAGTAGTCTCATGCTCTATTCACATTACGACGGGCGGACACGGAGGGTGCAATGTAAAATAATACTTATTTCAGTACCGATAGAGTTGACAAAGGAATACGGCGCTGCTCCGTCTGCTGCTGCGCTCTGCACCACTCTGCACTCCCGTCACACTGCTCTGGAACTCGTGAAACGTGGTTGTTCCGAGTTTTCAGACTATCTCTAACCACCCCCTCGGGGAATACAGTCGAGAGCATAAGCATGCATAAAATTTTCTCATAAAAAAGGCGAGTTAGCTGACTACCAAACGTAGAGCTTTTTACATGGGAATTTTTGCGTATGGCCCTCTAGGCCCTCTACCCCTCATTATTTGTGTCCTATGTAGGCTGATGATGACATTTAAGATCGAGAAACTTACAAAGTTCTTAAATAATTATAAAGGAATAAATTAGAATAGATTGACCTACACCTACGTAGATATGTTATGCATTACGATCAAATACGCAACTAACTTATAAATAAAACAAGTGATGCAAGGAAAGCATGTGAAAGTCGCGTGATTATCATTGCTTACCCACGCTTATTGTTAAGTTCATAGGTTAAGCTACACGATTGAGAAAATACTTATTCGTAAACTAATCGCATATCGTATGTTTCTTCATGAGGTCACGATAAGCAACATGCGACATAGAGTATCGAGCGATATCACCGTGGCTTAATATAGGGGATAAGTATTCTGAGAATATATGCTCCTTTTAAAGTATAGATCTGCTGCAATAGTAACGTATTGCGTATCGTCGTCTTAGAGTGAAGACCTCGGGAATGAAATTTTGATATTTTTTATTCTTTTTTTTTTTTTTTTTATTATCTATGGGTTTGCTCTTGACCTCAATCCAGCCCTCAGGACGAAGATGGGGTCGTAGATGTAGCGATCTTACCCAGAAGATGCCAATTCAATCGTACTTTAAAGGAATTCGGGTTGTAAAATGTCGGGTTGTATTCTTACGTTTCTGGAAAGATTTCAGTGTTTATGACGACGAAGACGCGGGAACTTTAAAGTAAACTAGCGTTAACCCGCGACTTCGTCTGCTCAAATTATATACCAGATTTTAAGTCAGATCATAAGCTATCAAACAAAAAAGTTTCATCAAAATCGGTTCAGTAGTTTTCGCGTGATGCTCGTTTAAACACACAAAGGAAAATAATTTTTTTTTTAAATTTTCAGTTTTATAATAGTAGAGATTTAAAGTAGGTATATAACGATCTACATCTACAAGAGATACTTACATGTTTATAAGTATTATTAAATTTTAAAACTATTTAGACCATGTCTAACGTACGAATGTATTTCGAACTTATTACGTTCTCTATTCTGGAGTTTAGGAATACGTATAGGCATACTAGGCATGTAGTGTTGTTCTGAACAATTATTTAGAAATACTAGAGTTCTAGCTAATATTCGTTGAATCAATGCTTTAGCGTAGGCAGCATCGATCCTATAAAAGACATCAACGCGACGAGATATAATAAATAACAGTCAATTTATTATTATCTTACTTATTTGAAGTGGAAATATTTTTCAGAGTAACGTAAGCTTAAGGTCAAGTTGAACAACAAAAATAAATCGAATGAGGAAGCTTTTAATTACTTCATAATAAGAAAACGGAACACTATGAAGTTATATCTTATCATACTGAGAGAAGGAAACTTCTGGAATATTATCTTGAACGATTTATTCAACCCTTGAAAGTTAGAATCTAAACTATTATAAAACTGTAACAAAAGTGTGTCTGTACATTGAAGATATTTACAAAAAAAACTTACGACATGGTTTTTACCTGTCCCTGATTCCAAATCACCAATTTTTGGATTTTTTTGTCTGTCTGTTTGTTTGTTTGTTTGATTGTTTGTTTATTTGTTTGTTTGGGTGTTTGTTTGTTCGAGTATCACGCAAAAACTACTGAACCGATTTTGATGAAACTTTTTTTGTTTGATAGCTTATCATCTGACTTAAAATCTGGTATATAATTTATGCGGACGAAGTCGCGGGTAAAAGCTCGTGTTATATATTGTTGAAAATAAAATTTCCTTATAAGGTACTTAACTTAGGTAATATTATGAGGTAGAATTTTTCTCAGAATTATGCGATGAATAATACTTACCTACTCGTACATACCTACAGGATAAATTATCTTCTTCATAAAGTAACATTAGGTTGAGTTAGAGTTTTGCAAGAAAATTAACTAAGATATTATAAGTGAACATGGCAGCTATTATTGTTTTTCACTTAAATCCGGACTCTAATATTTGTTTTTATAGATTATCATTATCAATTATAGGTATTGTACTAATTTATTCTGTCCAGACAACGTTTTGTGGCGATTGAAAAATTGATAAACTTGAACACGACGGATGATCCGCCCTCTATTGTTTTTTCGTAAAAGCACTCATTTTATAAATCCTCTGAACCGACATGGCGACCTGTAATCATAATTTTGGATCAGCGATGATGTGATGAAGAGCTGACCGTGTGAGGTAACCGCTCCGAAGGTCACAGTTTGAAACAATATCGTCGTAATTAATTCATCGGCTTTCATGGGCAGCTCCCATCCGACGTGATTTTGTTGAAACAAAATAATGTCAGGGTGAAACGAAATAATTAAATCAGATCAAGTTTTCTGTTATGAAAATAATCAATTCTGCTCCGATAGCGGCGTACCTAGAGGATAAAGGAAAAAAAAAAACAAAATGCACTTGGGTATTAAGAAAAATAATTGGCAAGAAAACCATTGTGAAGGAAAACGAACAGAAGGAAAACAAAACAGGCAGATAAAGTTGACTGAAGAAAAAACCAGTTGTCCGAATTCATGCCGGAACGAAAGACAAAAAGGTAAGAAACTAATATATCCTGTACTGTACAGGCTGATGATGATAAGCATTAAGCATATGCTCACGACTATATTCCCCGACAGGATAGTCAGAGATATTCTGAGAAATCTCAGAACATCCGCGTTTCACTATTAGCACCGAACTCGCACTCGGTGTTGATGATGATGATGTAAATTAATTAACCTAGGCATCTACGTTTATTATAGGTACGATGTTTAGATTGTTTAGGGAAATGTGTTTCAAGAAACGATAACAAATATTCACTTCGTTAAAATAATGGGTAAACAGAGAATAACCCATAATGATACAAATCTTGAACATAGTTCGTTAGCGTGGTCGCCACAACATGGCGGACAGGCACTGGTCGTCGCCCGCCATGTTGTATTCTGCGCGTGCGACGCGGGAATACGATGCGACGTCATTGTGAACGGCTTCCGGAAAAGCGCAGAGTTTGGGGTCACTGCATGTACCTACAGTCTGTACTTTTGCTAAGGTACTTGAGAGATGGCGACGTGATAAGAGAATGACATGTGATTGTTGTAATGCTAATACCACAGCTTATTGAATTGCAGTGGTGGAGAATTCTGATCATGGTAATGACCTGCTTCTATTTGCCCACTGTGATTGTTTTCAAGCTAGCAGCTAGCTAGCTTTTGTTGCATGAGGGTTTCGGTCGTACACCCTTAAAATGCCAATGTAGCCTATTTTAAGGATGCGCGATAGTTCAGTTTTTGAAGTGAAAACTTCTTTAGCGGCGTTGTGCACTTTTTGGGATGGGTAAAAAAATTTAAACTCGTTTCAGGACCGTGACGTCACGTGCCTGATCGAAAATTTTTAAGACGTAAATTCGTTAGACGCAAGATTTTGGGATGGGTAAAAAATTTTGAACTCGCTTCAGAACTGTGACGTCATGTGACAATTCGTAAGACGTAAGGATCTCTTAGTTTTCCCTTCTGCCGGCATTCCCGGAGTGCACCCGTTGTTTTTAGGGTTCCGTACCCAAAGGGTAAAAACGGGACCCTATTACTAAGCCTACGTTGTCCGTCCGTCTGTCCTACATATTTAGGGCTGTAACTTTTGAACCGTAATAGCTAGATAGTTGAAATTTTCTCAGATTATGCGTTATTGCGGCGGATTTGTTAACAAATAATAAAAATGTCAAAAAGTTAAAAATTAAGGGGGGTTCTCAACAAGAAATTAGTTTTTATCAACGTTTTTTCTTCACGCTCTATCGTAAAAACGGTAATACATACAAGCGTCAAACTTAGTGTGATTATAGAGCATACTCTACAGAATAACAACAAATACTAAAAACCGGCCAAGTGTGAGTCGTTCTCGCGCTAAAGGTCCCGGACAAAAAAAGTTTTTTTTTTCTAAGTTAATAATGTTGTGTTTTGTAGTGGTCGGTACGGAACCCTCGGTGCGCGAGTAGCCCGACTCGCACTTGACCGCTTTTATTTTATTTACTAAACTATGTAGATATGACTGAACTGTGAACAGCTATATGGAACGCCAATTACGATAACTGTCGAAGTTCACCTGAATCATTGCTATCAACCAAAGGTATAAGTTGTAATGACACAGGTCGCTCGCACTGAATTCGTTGCTCCAACAATACGCACGCTCATAAAGTATTATAATTTCAGTTCGGTCATCAGACTGGGTAAACACGGATCACTATGGAAAATTAGCCATGCGTAGCGATGGTGTGATTCGCTCACATCGATGCTCTCCCATTGTCGTCCCCCCCATGATGCGATTTAACTGAATTATAGAGTAGAAATGACCACAATTTAGTTTTGGCTGTCCAGTTGTGAACTTGTGCCGAAGCTGGTGTGTTTCAAAAAATTACGACGTGTGTGGAGGTGTGGTACTTTTTCGGACTGTGAGTGCTACGGTTACGCGCTACGAGTCGTAGGCCGTCTAAGTAGGAAAGCTCAAGTAAGTTTAGCTTATGCGTAGCGATTGCTACGGAATATTATAGATGGTTTGCTTCACATTGCGCAATAGCAGTTTATATTGCAGATAATGTTGAGGTGTAGCGAGGACTATGATATATAAATAATATAATAGATACTTTCGTTAGTTTGCTAATGAGCTCAAATGCAAGTTGATATTATGCCTCTTTGTGTAAGACACTTTGTTTGCTGGAATGTGGTACAGTTATTTTCTCTAGTTTCTGAATAATGTTATACTTAGGTATACCTACTTACTACATTTCTAAGCGTATTTTATGATTAAGATTATCAACTTCACAACATCTAGTTTCGAATTGAAATCGTAATTATTTCAATAACTATCTCTGCAAAGTAATGTCGTCAAAGGACGCACAATGAACGTAATTAATTTAAATAAGCGCGCGTCGTTAGGGCGGCGCCGGCGCATCGTTGTGTGACTGCATTATGCAACCGGTAGCGTGCCAGCACGTGCAGTCAATGCTGGCTTCATCTATAAATGTTTTAAAACTGTTTGAATTGACCACAGAGGAAATGGCTTTATAAATTTTGTGGTTAACCAAATTGAAATGCTCGAAATCGCGTGAAACGCCTCATTTCATATAGAAGATATTTTTCCTATCAACTTCTATAATTTTCTGCTGGCTCTGTTAACGTAATAGGTGATACATTATATTACACGCATATATGGACATCAGTCCATCTCACTACACGTGTGCACAATGCGTTGTGGCTGACTTAACTTTCAGAACTTCTTTGTTGGCGTATGCAGGTTTCCTCATGATGTTTTCCTTCACCGAAGAGACGGTATTCTTACGAATCGTACATCAGAAAACCGTACATCTTACTTCACATCAGAATTCCCGACAGACGAAACGTGAGTTCGTCTCGTGCACTCTGGGCAGTCAGCCTCGAATCTCGGGAGCATACGAGAATTACTGACTATAGCTAATCTTTCCACTAAAGAATCAGTGATTGTCATGCGATATAAATTCATGCTTACGAAGGAACGAAGAAGATGAACTTTAAGTCAAGAGTATTTTCAAGCCGTCAAAAAGGCCTATGATTTTGACTTGAATACTATGGTGCCTACATACAGGTGATCTCCAGAAAGCATTGCTTAATCTGCTTTCTGAACTATGGTAAAAGATATCATTAGACCAAAAATACACTGAAAAAGAAAACAAATTAATTGAGTACAATTAGGTCAGTTTGGTATGGTTCATTTTAACGCTGATGAGTTTGCGACCCTTTTTTATTGCTCTGTTTTAATTTATTTGCGGATGTAAATAACGCAAATAAGATTAGTCTTTTAACTTCGAAATACCAGATACATGATACGTGTGTGTTAGTGATTAGGTTGGTGGCTCTTTGGATTATTCATTTATCATCTGCTAACAGATATCTTATCATACATACCTACATATATCTAAGAGATCGAAAGACTTAATTTTCATATACACATTATGTAAATTACACTAAACATATTATGAAATCGTCGGTGGCGCGTTGCGGAGAGGTATGGACGCCCAATTATGGGGGACCGGGTTCGAATCCGCACGAACAACATCCCATGTCCATTGTACCAATGAGTTTTTCTAGCTTATGTACGTAGTACCGATTGCTCTCAAACGGTGAAGGAAAACATCGTGAGGAAACCTGCCTACACTGAAGAAGAAATTCTGATGTGTATGTGAAGTCTACCAATCCGCAATGGGGACGCGTGGTGGACTAATGCCCATAGGGTAGGCACACCCTGCATCGGGACGTTTATAGCCTAGCTAGGCTGATGATGATGTAAACTGGCTATAACAACCAGCCTTGGTCAACAATTGACGGTTGAGTGTTATTTTTCGATTTACATTTAGTCTCAAATTGAACTTACCTGCAAGAGAATCTAGTTGAATCCATAGAGATATCGAACAATGCCCTAATTTTCAACAAAAAGCTTGTTATTCTAAATACATTATAAAAGAGGCTGTTAGCATCCCAAATAATAAAAATAAAATATTATCTTTCTGTGCGATGATCAATATCAATCTGTTTACATAGTAATATACGTTCGGATTAGTAGGCAATCTTCATTGTAAGAGTTGTAATGTAAAACACATTTCATGTGGATGAGTAAGTAGGTAGTTATTTGTACTAAGTCTCATTACATAATAGGTAGTTTATAAACGAGCGTGACGTCCAGTCCAGTAGTGGGGCGCATGATAATATGATAAGGAACACAGGCTCTCATTGTGGACATTTGTGCCGACCCCAAGACGCTGCCAACTGTCGTAGGGCTGAGCATGGGATGGGACCAATTATTTAACAATATAACACACACTCGCAAACTTTTACATATCATACATATTATGTTAGTGTACCCTAAGGTCTTTTATATTGTATAACTTGTATATTTGTAAAACCTGATACGCTGTAAAGCGACTCGCTTCCTGCGATTACACCTTGTAAGGTTTGCAGTAGGAAAGCTTGAGTAGGAAAAAAAAAACAGATTCTATTTAATATTGTTTTTCATTAAACTGAAAATACAACAAAAGATATAAATTCGAAAAAATTAACATTCAATAGACGACAATATTATCTATACTCCATTCCGGAATTGGAGCGACAAAATGTAAACAACCAACAACGGTGTTTTCTTCCGTCTCGGGATGGTATTTTCTATACCGTCTCGAGACGGAAGAAAACTTATCTCTGGAATGATTATAACAGTAAATTATCTATTCTACTCGCAAAGGTTTGGGACAAATGATATGTTAATTTTGTATGGAAAATAATAGAGAAATTCGAGTCATAATATATTTGAGAATAAAAGAAAGCGTGAATGTAAATATTTTATTTCGTGGTCTGGCAACAATCAGATCAGATGTATTTGACCTTTGGTTCGTTTTATCAAAGCTCTTAAAGAAAAAGTATGCTACGTGAGGACGCTACGCATAGAACTAAAAAGTCCTAAATGGGCTACACAACGTAATTTTAAAATATCATTTTAATTGTTTCAAGTGTTGTTTTTATTTATCGATAAAAGACAAATTTGTAATATCAATGCAGTCTAGTAAGTGCCGTGCCCACATAATCTTATTATTAAAAAATGTAAGTACCAAAGGTTTCTGACCACGAAACCGTCACTTTGATAGTGACGTTTCTTTTTTTACATCTTATCTCTCAAATTCCTGAATGGAGTATAGGGTACATCATGGGTACATGTTACCCATAAAGCAAGAAATCGCTCAGCGCAAAAACTCTATCATTAAGTATCTAACTTTATCTTCTATTTGATCTGTGATGTTATCCATCCATCCATTGAGAGTTATTTTATACTACATATAACTTACTTAGACTATAACCATAGACGAAGAATTTTTCGCACTATAACAGTCTTGTATCGCATAGAGAAAACATACAGGGTGAAATTGATATCATTAGCATCCTTTTAAACTAAGAGTCTACCCATCAAACTGAACAACTGTTACTATGGGAGCAAACCGATCGGAGCAAAAATAAAATGTGTTCTGCATACATTTGAGTCGCAAACTCGCACGTCGACATTGCAGTTTAGTATGGAACAACTGATTTTTTTATTTGCTCCGATTGGTTTGCTCCCATAGTCAAAAGTTGTTCAGTTTGATGGGTAGACTCTTAGTTTAGAAGGATGCTAATGATATCAATTTCACCCTGTAGAGTAGCGGAAATGCAGTAATCCGTAGCGGATGGATATCTGAACGATGCACCTACAATGTAGGTATTTCTTCGTTTATATTGTGACAACATATTTGAGGAAGTTTAAGCTTACAACAGCAATTTAAAATTTTACTTCAAGTATTATAACAGCAATCAAATGATAATAATTATTGTTATGGCTCTATCATCTTTGTAAAAGTTAAAGAATTGAACTATCACTAGTCGGCACTACGATTTTCGAAGGTTCCCCTCGATTTCTCTGGGATGCCATCATCAGATCCTGGTTTTCTTGGTACCACCCTCAGGATATCTCCTTTCCAACAAAAAAAGAATCATCAAAATCGGTTCATAAACGACGAAGTTATCCGCGAACAAACATAAAAAAAATATATATACGGTCGAACTGAGAAACCTCCTTCTTTTTTGAAGTCGGTTAAAAAGTATTCGAAACTAAGCAGAGGGTCTACCCGCACATTCGAACTTCGCAATTGCGTGAATGTTTTCGTTCCAATTTCAACTCTATTACAATGAAGTGCGGACCGAAACAGTGGCGATATAGTGAACATCGAAAGTGCGGGTACAGGGCCTGGTGCTGGACAATTGAGAATCATAGGGTAGGTATACCTACCCAACAGGTTTAACGGTAAACTCAGGGAGGTCGCATAGTTTCAGATTAGGATTGAATCCTTAACTACTTGAAAATAAAGTAGAAAACCATTTATCGACTTCTCCATTCAATACAGGTCGGTCAAAAATGTTTTGTTAACAATCCTGAAAAAGCAAACAGCGAAATTCCCACAAACTAAAACGGAACATTCACACAGGATGGGACTATGTCGTAAGGTATTGCAACACTGGATGCAATAGGTCCTACCTGACCCATTCCCACGGGCCAAACCTAGCCCATCCCAGTGGTTCTTGAATGGGATGCTGGGCAGTTTTTACACCATTTCGTCGTGCGTGATTGGACATCATGAAAAGTACTGTTATTGGAATAGTAGGCTCTACATCCGCATTGCTCTCGTTCAATTTGAGGAAATGTGTGTTTAATAAAAGATGTGACTTTCACTATTGTTCATTGATTGATCCCTGAATCAGTGTGCAATGTGCATCATCATCATCTCACCCGATGTTGTCCTCTGCTGGACATATGCCTCCCTCAAGGAAAGGATCGCCACAACGACCGAAATGATCGAATGGTTTTCTGGACAGTATACGGATATATATTCTACTATGTTTTATACATATATGCGCATTATCTCGGAGGTAAATTACAATGTATGACAGTAACAATGAGTTTTGTGCAGTACGTAGATGAAGTTTGTGATAGTCATCATCATCGTCACGATTATCGGCCTCTATACTTCCGACTGCTGGGTCACAGGCAAAGGTATCCTTTCATGAATAAGCGTGTGAACAAGTTGGCCATACTCTACCGTACTCTACCACGCGGGCCCAGTGAGGATAGTGATAGCAGGGCCCTATTTTAATAAACGTGACAGTTGACAATGAAAATTCAGAGTACTACATTGCTGAGAATGCTAGGACACATGAAGCACTGCAAGTTCAGCGTCATTAGTAACCAGCAATGTAATCTGAATTGTCAGGGCCCAGGTATATCTTTGGTAATTCGATAACCGGATGAATCATGCGCATAAACAAAATTAAGTACCTAGTTTCAGTAAAGCAGTACGTTATTTTAGATTTGCTCAGACGTAAAATTTTACGAGTTCTGGAAACTGACATCTATCGAATAGGTAGAGTACACGTAGGTATATGACAAAGCTTGTCTTGGTGAGTTTTTATAAGTATGTGTATGTTCTGCTGAAAGGACATAATTTATTTGGATTCTAATGTAAACAATACAATTGACAATAATTAAACGGTAATTAAAAACTACATTATAACTTTATAAGTAGGTAATTCAATCGAAGAGCCCTCCTCGAGTCGAACCCGATTCAAATGTGCCCATTATTGACATAGACTCTAGCGATACAGTACATTAAGGGGTTTCCCTGACCGAACGACCTTGACATTTTCAGAGCCACCTCACCTCTACTAAACTACGTCATTTTAGTAGGTATACCTATTTTTGACTGGCTTGTCCTTCAATGTCACAGTGGAGCCTTCTAATCACATTCTAAAGTCATAAGAATTCGCCCCAAATTTAACAATTATCTAATTAACTCATGGTCTTAAATTTTTTTTGCTAAAAAGCAATTTTAGATCCTAATATTGTCTACACAAAGGTGTGTGTCTCAAGTAAATGTGACTTCAACTTAAAAAGTAGATGCACATAATACAGATTTTTTCCAATATTTAGGCTTTCCTTTGAACGCAGGTTTCATATGTATTTTATAGAAAAATATGAAATACGATCTGTAGCAAATAAAGCCGAGATGTTGAAGAATATTGCTACACTTGTCAATCCTACTAATATTATAAACGCGAAAGTTTGTAAGTATGGATGGATGGATGTTTGTTCCGCTTTCACGCAAAAACTACTGAACGGATTTTCATGAAATTTGGCATACAGATAGACCATGGCCTGGATTAACACATAGGGTACTTTTTATCCGGGTAACGCAGACGAAGTCGCGGGCAACTATTCGGGCTAGTTATTCATATGTCTTTCAAATAACAAGAAGATAGCTTCTAAAAACCAGTAAAATATGGCCCGAGCTAGCGTTTACCTATGGGGAGCCTCTTAATATCGTTGGTGCCCATCAAGCTCATAGCGTTTCCACTAGCCGCTAGAGCAATGTGTTGGAAAAGGAATGACCCGGAGCGGGGGTCTCGGCTTATCTCCTCAAACGACGGTCAATGGCTTTGATGAAGCTTTTGTCTTCGGTACCCCAGGGGCCCTAGGGCCCTGTATGTTCTTTTGTTGTCATACCTTTTACTTTGGTGGTATCAGTAACCAGTCAAAACAAAGGAGAATACTAACTTAAATACCTTACTTATCTTTAAAATCTAGTGAAATCTTTAAAAAAATATTATAATAAAAAGAACTATATAGGGTCCTTCTTAATATGCTGACACTTTTTTAAGGGGATGATCAGACCATCAAACTGAACAACTGTCTATATAGCACCAACATCGAAATCGCGAAAAAAAAAAGTACTCTTCCATACAAAACTGCAAACCTACTCGTGCCAAATGTATGGGACAGCAGATTTTTTTTTCGCGATTTCGATGTTGGTGCCATAGAGAAAGTTGTTCAGTTTGATGGTCTGATCATCCCCTTAAAAAAGTGTCAGCATATTAAGAAGGACCCTGTATATGTATAAACATTAAACATAAAAAATACTTTATTGAAATTTTACATGTAAACAAACAATTGCGGCACTGGCTCCTAAACTAGTCGGGTCTGAAGGTCCGGAGCCAGATATATAGGTAATACTTTTTAGATAAAATACGGCACTCGCACGCGCTTTTTGAAGCGCTGGTCTACCGCGTTTCTTATAGGAAATTGTCGCCTGAAACTATGGAGCCTTAAAGAATTAAAGTAGGTATTGTTCATCCCTCTACAACGTGTTAATGAATTAGCGCAAAACCTCATATACCCCAACTGATTTATAACAAAATAATTAGATTGAAACAATAATTTCATTATTTTGATAGTAAAAATTAAAAGTTATTCGCATTTTAAGTTTTGAGGCAAAAATGATTTGTTATCATTTCAGCACTGAAAGAAAGCGCTAACGTACTCATGGATACATTTTTATAATCTTGTTTTGGTAGTAAGTAGGGTGAGTGTGCCCGTGCAGTGGGTTGACATCGGGTTCAGAAAATTTTAAATTTTGCGAAAAAATTATTTAATATATTGAAAAAAATAACCTATGTTGAAACCATGATAATTCGATTCTGCTCTCGATTCTAAACAAACTACTTTCTAGTTTTGCGTTAATTCATTAACACGTTGTATAGGTACATTTCTATGCAAATATTGTCGATGTACAGAGATGTAAGTAAAGTTAACACTATATAACTATCTACCTGTAGTCAACACAAATGACTCTTTAAGACATCTCAATACCGAATACCAAGTATTATACTTAATGGTAAATTTCAATTGTGCGAATATTTAAAACGAAGCCAGACACCGATTTCACGCTATAGATAACTGTACAACATTTGGAATGCTACGTCATTTAGTAGATTGGTCGGACGAGGACATCGGTCGAGACACAAAAGACAGGATGTGAGCTTCCGCTTTCCATCGGCACATTTTTTGGAAACGCCAAAATTTTCATAGTTCGGGGCCTTCGTACCTACTATTGTGATGTAGAATACGGGTTTTGTTCACTAATTCTGCGTTATTTATGATTCAACTCGAGTATACGAGTATTTTGTTTTGCAAAATAATTTTCTGAAGCAAAATATTTATTTATGTTTTATAGGCTTTTATCTATAGGTAGAACCGGTCAATAACATTGTTGCGGTAAATACCGAATATTTACAAAAATAAGCGTTAAGAGACCAGGGGTGCGATTTTTGAGACTCTTTCTATGAACTCAGCAGTTGAAAATGTCAATATTACTATGGAGACGTGCATCTTTCTACTGCTGATTTGACATCAAAAAATCATACTCCAGGAGTACTATTTTTGAAAGTTAAATCAGCAGTAGAAAGATGCGTATCTCCATAAATTTTCAACTGCTGAGTTCAACGTATGAGATTCAAAAATAGCACTCCAGGTTCTGTAGGTTTACTAATATTTAGTGTACCTAATGTTATTCAGATTCCAAAGGCTAATTTACCTTACGTAATTTAAAGAACATAATCTGAGTTAGCAACTACCTGTCTATTATCAACAAAAGAAAATAGAAACTAATGCAATAAAATTGTTCAATTTCACGAACGAAAGCAGGCATTCCCTTTGTACCTCGAAAGACAAAACGGTCGGTTTGCTACAGCTAATACCGAAATTTTATAAGCGTTATCCACTTTTATAACATTTAGTCTCAATTGTTTGGGCAATGTTACATGTCGAGCTACTAGCAATCTATACAACGTGTTAATGAATTAGCGCAAAACCTCATACACCCCAACTGATTTATAACAAAATAATTAGATTGAAACAATAATTTAATTATTTTGATGGTTAAAATTTAAAATTATTCACATTTTAAGTTTTGAGGCAAAAATGATTTGTTATCATTTCAGCACTGAAAGAAAGCGCTTACGTACTCATGGATACATTTTTATAATCTTGTTTTGGTCGTAAGTAGGGTGAGTGTGCCCGTGCGGTGGGTTGACATCGGGTTCAGAAAATTTAAAATTTTGCAAAAAAATTATTAAATACACCACTAGTTTTTAATTACTAACGTAACTTTAAGGGTGTGTTCAGACCATGAATCTAAACAACTTTCCCATAGAAACATGGGTCGAAAAACGTAAAAAATTTTTGGACCTCCCATAGAAAATCGATCGGCCGATCCGCACTTTTGTATGGAAGGTCCAAAAATTTTTCTCATTTTTCGACCCATGTTTCTTAGGGAAAGTTGTTCAGATTCATGGTCTGAATACACCCTTAAAGTTACGTTAGTAATTAAAAACTAGTGGTGTATTTTGACAAAAATTACCTATGTTGAAACCATGATAATTCGATTCAGCTCTCGATTCTAAACAAACTACTTTCTAGTTTTGCGTTAATTCATTAACACGTTGTATATTGAAATAGATTTTAATAATTCCGCAAATAAACAAAAAAGGCAAGTTCCTGGGTCCTTAATAATTTCAATAACAATGTAGAATTATCAGACCTGTAATACACAATATAATTTAATTAATCGTGACATAAATAATGCGGAGTATGTATTTACCTACGTTAATTGAATCCACAGAGCATGATATTATCAATGAGTCACTATTGTTTACAATGAGAAAAGACGGTGTTAATCCACCTATAATAAAGCATAAGTTAGTTTATTATGTATGATACTCGTAAGTAGTTTGTTTTACAAATAATCTAGTACCGACTCTATAATTAACTATCATCTATTTATGGCTCCTATTTATCTATTCCTTATGATAACAATATTTGTAGGTAGGTTAGGTACTACTACTTCTTTTTCTTTTCGTGTCAAAGGTTCTTCAATGGTGTTTTTATATTTTACTGGCCAGGTATTCGGCGAGGTTTATAGAGTTAGGAGTAGCTGTATTTAAGTCCTCTCTCGTGCAGGTGTTCAGGCCAGTGCTGCCAATGTAAATTTCTTGATTTCCCGCTTAAGTAGGCTCAATTCCCCGAATTTCACCAATTTCCAATCATGCATTCCCCGACACTGTAATATGCAAGAAATAAAGCATTTTTTCATGCAAAATGTAGTTAAATGTTTCAAAAATTAGCGTATCAACTTCTTTGTCTTCTAATTTTTATCAAAAAATCTACTTCAATATTTAGAATACAGTGAGTTTTATTTATTATTTAGGTATATTTCTCCCACACTTTCGTACTAAGATTAGTCCGATTCGGTTCTAATTTTAGCAATTCCTCTTCATTAGACATCCTTTGTCGGGGAAATTTCCAGGAATCGGCAGCCCTGGTTCAGGCTCAAGGGATATTCTAGCAGATGACTCATGCATGGACTGGATAGGTTCGCCGCAATCACACTGTGTTAGGACATTAGAAACTAGCACACTTGGAATTTGTCTTGTTTGCCATCTCGGTACATATTTGAAGTACCTAGCTGTCATTTGTTTTGACTTATTTTTCTAAACGATCTAAGGTTAGGACAGGCAGGATTCCTATATACCCCCAATTGACTAGCTACTCGTATTTCGATCAATATTATTGACCATAGGACAAAAAAATAGAAAAATTATTAATAAATAAAACAACCCATTAATAATAATAATGTACCTAGGTATCTACCATAAAGGTATTATACTACGTAAGAGAGACAGTGACAGTTGAGAGAGCGAGATGTACCTAGCGGCATGCCTGTATAATAGAAAGAGATACGTGACGCGAAGCAATAGAACCGTTTTTGGGGATTTGGAGTCCTGGTAAAAATTCGGTTTCTGTCAATAATCGTGAACCTAAAGTGAAATCGTAGATAATTTTGTGAAATATACTAACACTGTTTCATTAAATTATTCACCATTTCACGTTAGATTGAGAATTATACACAGAAATCGAATTTTTACCCTGCCGAGGACTCCAAAAAACATCCAAAAACGGTTACATTTGACAACTCATGTCACTTACTCTATTCCGTAAGGTATAATATCTTTATGGTATCTACCTAGTTGATATTAAAACATAATAAAATGTTAATACATAGGGTAGTGACTTTCGTAATCCTAAACAGGACCAACAACTTCAACTTTCAACTTTTAACTACCAATACCTATGACCCTCAATCATATCGAGGAAATTGCAAATGTTAAAAAAATACTAATTGGTCCCTATTTCACGCGTCTGCGCAACGTAACGGTATCGATGTCAGTTGTATCCATTTCAATAAAGTCGACAACGATCAATAGCCCAACAGTACTGTTATTGTAGTTATACGAGTACTTAGAGCATGCCAAGCGTTTCTATTTTATAGTAATCTAAATAGCTGATGCTTTGTGATTGTTATTGCTGTTGCTTGTTCCGAACACAGAGGCATATTCAAAATCTATCCTGTCTTTTTATCATGAAGTAGGTACCTATTATATCTGTACTCAGATGATAGTGTCTAATCGGCTTTACTATAACTCCTATTATTAATTCACTGAGTAAATACATATCAATAGGAAGGATCGTTTCAGTGATCTGATAATGCAAGGAAAGAGCCTCCCCGAGTGACGAAACCCAAGTTCGACTGGCGCGCCCTGCAGTCAGTGTTGATACTCACTACTATTGCTGACTGGCAAATCTTTCCACTACTGCATGAGTGATTGTCATGCGATATAGCTCATCCTGACACACGAAGAAGTGATAATACAATAAACTTTAGCCTCGGAAATGTAGGTGATTAAAATAATTTTCCATATCTGAAGGCCACAGACAGATTAAGCGTCGAGGACTCAGGTTCCCTATAATAATGTGGTGCACATAAGCGCTGTATGTAGGTATTATATTTTCATACATGTAGGTAACCTTGCTCTCGATTGTCTCATCCCATTCATTTGATGCAACGAACCGATGATCGTTATGCAATTTGCAAACAAACTAAACGACGAAGACAAATTGGTGCTAATTATTGCGACCTAAATTGCGAATGAGCTCCAAAAGATTTTATCTTCATTTTAGTAATGTTTGGCCTACAGTATTTTCCTTAGTATTTACCTTTGAAGTTGAATTCGTCAATCAAGTTATGATTTTCTGCAGGCGACCATATGTGCGGTCGGTGACGCGAGGTGACCACCAGCAGCCAGCAGCGCCGGAAGATGAAGCCGCGGGGGCGCGTCATGCACGCCTTCACTGCGCTCACCATGCTTACCATGGCTAATGGTTAGTACATCTAGATTATAATTATTACTCTTCACCAGTTTGAAGAATACGTCTGTTTAATTTTATTTATACATATTATAAAATACTGTTTAAAAATAATCTGAGACGATTTTTTTCGTGAGCTTGTTTTGAAAATTCAAAGGTAGAGTTTACATAACAAGCCCGCGGCACAGAACAAAATAGTTAAGTACCTAACTTTAATTTTAAGATCGATCCCGATACAAACAATTTATAAGAGTTCATAAATATTTTTAAGAACTGCCGGTCAAAATGATTGTTTGAACCTGTGTACCAAACGGCAATCCTTTGCAAAGATTTGTGGCTTTGTATATCAATTTTGACGTTTATCCACTAATAATAGCCTTAACCTCCAGGAGCTTTATAACAGTGCTATAAAATTTGATGTCTTGTCTTATAAACAAGATGAAAATGTTCGGTGCGAACAATAACCTGGCGATTCACCCAGTTAGAATTAAAGGAGATGGTAAAATGTAAAGTAATTTTCAGCCCAGACTACATGCAACCAGGGAATGGGACGAGTAATGTACGAACGACTGCCAAACCAACAGCTACACGGCTTTGATGACGACGTGGTAAGTGCCATCAAATGATCTTAGTTCTATTAACCAGTGTAACATGGTGACCAACATAATATTAAATTTTTCCTAGGTACGTGATACGGCACCACCTTTTCGAGTGTTGGAAAAATGCCAGGACTTGTGTTTACGCGATCGGTCAGGAAACAGCCTCGTCAGGACCTGCAACTCAATCGACTTCCAACCTGGAGCTCGCATAGCTGCGTTCAGCCCTGAACCTGAGTACGAAGAGTCCACTTGCTACCTGACCAGAGAACAAGCCATGCCAGAGGGTATCGGAACCCTCATGATTGTTCCAAATAGTGTTCATTTTAACGAAATCTGTTTGACCTGTGAGTATTCCAAAACGCGTTGATATGATAGCTATTTGAAGTTTCCTGCTTGCGACAGATACAATGGCTATTGTGATGCATCGTCTAAAATGACACGTCAATTGTTTCAGCAAACCGTCCGGAACGAGAATGTCCTTCTCGTCGATATGTTTTTGAACGTCATGCTCGAAAACGGTTGAAGCTGCCTCCTTCAGATTTGAAGGAAATTATGGTCGCCAACCGTACGGAATGCGAAGACAAATGTTTAGGAGAGTTCAGTTTTGTTTGTCGGTCTGCTACTTATGATTCAGCTCTAAGAACCTGTTCACTAAGCAGATTTACAAGGAGAACTCATCCGGAGTTATTAGAGGATGACCATAACGCTGACTATTTGGAGAACACTTGTTTAAACGGTACGTCTTAGACAAAATATGTTTCAATAATACGTGACTTCTTAATTGTTAATGTTTACGTTTACAATTGTTTTAGCTGAGCGACGTTGTGATGGCCTTGCAGTCTTCATCAAAGAGGAGAATAAACGTCTCGGAGGACCTTTTGAAGCTGATGTCTTCTCTAACATGACTTTAGACGAGTGTCAATCTATGTGTGTTCGCGCTGAAAAGTATGTATTGTTATTCGTTTTATCTGTTGCAAAATGAACGCATTTTGTTATGGAAATTCCAAAATGACAGGCCATTTGACAAATTACTTGCAGATACTTCTGTCGATCGATTGAGCATGACGCCATGACGAGACAATGCGTCCTCTCTGAAGAGGATTCCGTATCTCAGAAGGACGACGTGACCGTCAGCGCATCGCCTACTCATCACTTCTACGATCTTGTTTGTCTCGACAATCGTGAGTATAGTTTACTTTTTCTTGCTAAACAATGTCTAAACAAAATAAATGCTAATTAACATGGTTGAAGCTCCAATCAATAATAAGTAAACGTAGAACTAATTGTTTTTTTTCTTTTCATTGTTCTGTCTGACCGTGACATTTGTTATTTAACATACTACCAATACTAATACTCGTAGGTGATCATGATCAATAACGATGCATGATGTCACAATAAGGTTTTTCTCACAATTATGATCAGTCTCTCATCGGGTGACAGCTCGCGGCACGGAGTATCCGGACAACAGCGTGACATCACACCTGTTCTCTCCTGGCCGAAGACCCGACACCGCCTTCCAGAGGTACAGGAACAGCAGGATTACCGGGGAGTTCCACTCGGAGATCACGGGCCGGTCGCTTAGCGAATGCTTGGATGAATGTCTGAGACAGACGAGCTTTCAGTGCAGGTATTATTTTGGATTTGTTCCTTTTATGTCTGCAACTAATTTACATTTTAATGAGATAAGATTTGAATTGCAAATCAGAACGCCGAAATCGAAAATATCTAACCGGATTCAGTACACGTGTGTATACATGCGAATCCCAGAATCCAGATCTATAAAATAAACTTGATTAACATGAACCAGACGAAAACAATCTAAATATATTGCAATTGCAATCTATTTATTCCATTCCAAATAACACAAATTGTGTTAATGACTCGATAACATGAAATAAGTTCATCGCACGATACCTACTGAATGACACATAAATCTATTTATATGTCGATGTTAGGTCGGCTGTGTACAGCGACCGCGCAAGGACGTGCCGTCTCAGCAGATATAACCAGAAAGATGGCATGAGACTGCTATATGATCCTGACTTCGACTATTATGAGAACCTTATGCGTAAGTATACAAACACTTAACATTCTCACTAGAAATCATGAAAGACCTCAATCTTCTTCTTATCGTGTGGGCAGAGCCCTGGAGTGCGATTTTTGAATCTCATTCGGTGAGTTCATCAGTTGAAAATGTCAAAATTACTATGGAGATGCGCATCTTTCTACTGCTGATTTGACTTTCAAAAATCGCACTCCTGAAGTATGATTTTTGAAAGTCAAATCTGCTGTAGAAAGATGCTTATCTCCATATAGTAATTTGGAAATTTTCAACTGCTGAACTCAGCAAATGAGATTCAAAAATCGCACTCCTGGTGTCTGAGTTTTTTCAGACCACCTTACGGCCTCTGACATGGTTTTTTATGTAACGACTACTACCATCCCCCGCTACTATCATCCCGTCCGCCGTGGGAATCGAACCCACAACCTCCGTGTCGAGAGCCAATGCTCATAACCATTAGACGGAGGCAGATGAAAGACCTCAATAGAAAGATAGGTTTTAAGTGGCTAATAAAAACCTACGTATACTATTACTCTAGCTCCAAGTGATAAATTGCTTACCAAGCCGCGTAGTATGGGCCGACATTGAACCCTTTGGATCCATAAATAGACCACTCCTATTACGTCCAATAAAAGATTATTAACTGTTTGTACCACTTAGTTGAATATATCTAACAAGACAAATGTTTTATCAATTTATCTAACTGAAGTATTTGTTTTTGAGAAGCAGTTTCAAAATATTTGTTAGTGATAAAGAAAGGTCAAGAGGGAAGTGAAGAGCAGTATAGAACGATCTTGGTTTTAGACTTTTAGTTAAAATAAAAAAATAGACTAAATTCTCAAAGCAAGCTGAGATCGATTGATGTCTGGTCTTGCAAATGTTCTATGTAATTTAATATTGTATTTGTAATTTTTTTTTTGTAATAGTTTTGTTTAAAAGATGTTCATTGTAGTTTCTGGCCGCATCTTCTCTAGATCGGAAAAATTTCCGACGCGTGGTAGAGTCGAAAAAAATTACATCAGAAAGCAAATGTGATATTAACTGGAAAAAAAATTGAGTTTGAGTTTGATGATCGAAATGTCTTAGAAAAATTACAAATCCAAAGTTTATTGTAATTTTAATTTATGGCAGTAGATGTAGAAATATGTATAACCAACAAAACCTTTGTGTTTATGGGTTGATAAAAAGACAATGCAGGTTTTGTATGGAAGGTTGGTGCCTTATTTTTCGCCGTTATTTTTGGCGCGGCCAGCAACCAAACTTGAATATTTTATTTCAGAATGAAGTAAGTGAAGTAACAAACAAAACTTGATAACATGTATATCCCTAAACTCAGTCCAAACAGAGATATAAAGGCTTGAAGTTAAAAATTAAGCCTTTATAATCTCAGTTTGGACTGAGTTTCGAGATATTTGTAATAACAAGTTTTGTTTGTAACTTTATTATGAACTGTAATATTCAAGTTTGATTGATGGCCGCGTTAAAAAAATAGGCAAGCAGAAAAAAGGCGCCATTTTTAGGCATTGGCTTTTCATTAATTGCTATTGTACGTTATATGGGATAGCAAGTAATTATGTGAATCTTGGGGATCCAGATCAGCTAGTGAGTGGTGAAACGGAGGCGGGGGGAGCGGGCAGCGGATCGCAGACTCCGTGGGGCAGGCCCGCTACCAGCACAGGTTCGATGCATGGTAGTCTGGAGACGGTCTATTGGTTCATGTCTTTTTGGCGGTTGCTATTGTTACTACTTTTATCAAAAACAATTGTAAAACTATTATACAAAAGCGGTTGTTCTTTGTACAAGAAAAACAATGTTTCCACTTTGTTGTGAAGAATTTTTTCTCAAAGGGTACCTAGACGACGATGACCCATAATCAAAGTAAAGCCAACAACACCCTCGACCTCTACCTATAATAAATTAGACAATATTATTTAGCACAGCCTTTGTAGAGTTGATCGAGTCGCAAAATCTTTTATACTTATTATTATTAGACATTGACTTACAAATTATTGTTATTTTGTAAGTATATAATTATAATAAGATAGCATACAGTTGAATTGGCAGTAAGTTTTAGTAGATAACAACAGCAATCGCTAGAAAACTGACAATGATGAAAGGGATGCTACCGGCTCAATCTTGACGTGGTGTTGTAGTCGTGATTATTATATTAGTTGTAGTACTTAGTACATTATTTGTTTTTGTATATTATGATTACTTAGTTATAGTGGTACGTATTATATTCTATTATAGATTATAATGTAGATATTGACTGTAGTGTAGGTAATAAGCTTGTATTTAGATTAATTGTAGCATAATTTATTACCTTGTTTATCTGTGCATGGAGTAGATAGATTTTAAAAATGTTTTAACCGTGCAATATAACAGCTGTGTGTAGATTTTTGAAAATATGCATGTGTAGTTAAATATGTTCGTAGTCATAAAATAACATTCCTAATAAAAGGTTTACTTTTCCAAGGTGGTAATAATGGCGGGGACCGAGATCGCGACCGCGACCGAGACCGCGACCGTGATCGCGATCGCGACAGGTACCCGCCCGGCGTAGACCGCTACCCCGACGACGATCGCTACCCAGACGACGATCGCTACAACGGGCGACCGGACCGGTACCCAACTGACGACCGTTACCCGGCCGGTCCCGACCCTTACCCGGATAGATACCCACCGGGCGACCGATACCCAGACGACAGATATCCTCCTGGTGTCGGTCTAGACAGATACCCAGTCGATAGATACCCAGCCGATAGATATCCAGCTGACAGATACCCTGCAGGGATTGATCCTTATCCAGATAGATTCCCAGCACCAGGCGGTAGATACCCAGTCGCACCTAGTGGAGATCGCTACCCGCTCGACAGTGGACGATACCCTCTCTATGACTACCCGTCTAACGACATCGGTAGATATCCTGCTGCAGACCGATACCCCATTAGCAGATATCCTACTGACATGTATCCTGATCGATACCCCGCCGATCGGTATCCAGCTGACAGATACCCGATCAGAGGCGGAGGCGGCGGTGGAGGTGGCGGGAGGTACCCGGCGGCTCGACCGTGGTACCCCAGCCGTTATCCTGACAGATTCGATCAGGACCGCTATCCTGGCACTAATGATTGGGGACGGTACCCGTTCAGTCGGTACCCAGTGGGCGTTAACAGGGACCCGATACCTTTGGGCGGTGACCGGTACCCTGATCTATATAACAAGTATCCGCCGACCGGATCATCATATCCTGGTAAGCACATAACATAACAGTCCCAACATATTAACAATTTTATTTTAAAATGACGTGGATATCTACTCAGTTTTGTTTTGGAATCTTTTACAGCAGGTTATGGTCGAGGTGGCTATTATGGTGGGTCTGATTATCCAGGAGCGGGTCGCTACCCAGGAGTAGATCCTTATCCAGTCCCAGACAGAGGAATCCGACCTGGACCGGTCGCGGATAGGTAAATTGGCATAACTTTTATCTTAGCTTAGTTTCGCTACGCTCTTGGCTTTATTGATCCCAAACGTCCATATTGAATTTATAGGTACCCAGTGGAACCCAGACCCAGCTTCGGAATAAGGCCAGTCAGGCCAGTGATACCTCCCGTTCCTGAAAGACCTGGAGGATATCGGGGAAGCTATCCACCACCCGGATTAGATAGACCGATTGGTAAGAATAAGAAGATTCACAAGCGGATGTCCACAAGAGAAACGCAAAACTTAACAGTATTCTTATTATTTTAGGTGGAGGAGGTGGTGGATACGGCGGATATGATGATGGTCCAATCGGGCCTATTGGTGGGCCTATAGGTCCTGTGGGTGGTCCTGTTGGGGGTATTGTCCCCGTAGGACGGCCACCTACAGGACAAAGGCCATGGCAAGGATCTCGGTGTGAAGACGACAGCTTTCGACAGGTTGGCCGACAACGTATGCAGCGGAGATTCGTTCGTCGTTTTACTACTGCTCAATCTTTGGCGCATTGCCAGCGAGAGTGCATAGAAGCTCGGGACTTCATTTGCCGGTCGTTCAATTACAGGTAAATGAAAAACGACGCTAAATGTACTCGTATAACAAGACGTCAAGGACGGTTTAAAAAAAAATCGTTTACAGGGATACTGGTTTTGGTGCCGAACCGCGTGATAACTGCGAACTGAGTGACAGAGACACTCGTGAATTAGATGCTGCAAATCCAGCACATTTCGATAACACAGCTAACGAATACGACTTCTATGAACGAGCTCTTGGTCGCATTGCTGATGATTGCTTGGATGGTAATTTTCTTTCTTTTTAACAGCTTACTTATCCACTCCTTGCAACAAAAGATCTAAAATTATGAATTCTTTTCAGTGTCTCAAGTTTGTAACGAAGACGGTATGGAGTTCACTCTTCGTCTTCCCGAAGGATTCTATGGTCGAATGTACACGTATGGCTTTTATGACCGCTGCTTCTTCCGCGGAAACGGTGGTAATACAAACGTTTTGCGTATAACCGGAGCACATGGATATCCTGAGTGTGGTACTCAACGGGTAGGTACATTACTGGAAGTGTGAATAACCTTTAATTGTTTGAAAAACATTCAAAATTTCCGTTCTTTTTCAGTACGGTGATACTATGACCAATATAGTGGTAATCCAATTCAGTGACAACGTTCAAACATCTCGAGATAAACGGTTCAACTTAACTTGCCTCTTCAGAGGTCCTGCTGAAGCTGTGGTCACGTCCAACTACATCGGCGCTGGGTGAGACGTTTGTTTTAATTGTTACGTGTTTATTTGAAAAAATCCTGCTTGTGAGCCTTTTTAGAAAAAAATCGAGATTAGAGCTTTCAGGTATTTTTCAAATTAACACAGAAGTTCGTGTCATTTTAATAAGGATTAACAGTTAACTGAGTTGACGTGACTTTTGTGAGTTAACACTTTGTTTAGTTAGAATATTTTACTTGTGTTACGTTATATTTGAAGTGTTTTCAAAATGTATAACTGTACTTGTTTTGTTGCATTAAAGCTAGACTTTGGGTTCATGTGTTTGAATAACGGTGGGCTACATTTGGGTTTTTCTTTTCTTTTTTGTTGTTTGAGTGAGTTTTTGTGTGAAGTTTTTGTCAAGTTTTTATTATATTTTTTTGTGAATATGTATTAACTTTGGCTTCATAGGTTGTTGGCGTTTGTTTTTGAGTGCTGTTATTACACTAACAGCTACTAACGATAGACTTTGAAAGGACTTTTGAACTGCCATAAGGAAAATCCTCTGTAAATATTTTTTTCGTAGAAATATGTTTAATTACTTATGTAGTAAAAATAAGAGTTCATTCAAAGTCACAATTGTTCCTTCGAATAGTCAATATTAAGTCTAACTGTAGCCTCGGCTATGACTTGGTTGATAGGTCGGGCAGCCCCATCCCCATTGAGTATCTTCCAGAAGAAAGTTCACTCAACTCCAAGGTGCGACTGATGATATTGTATCAAGGAAGACCGACTACAACCATCGCTGTTGGTGACCCACTAACATTCAGACTTGAGGCTCAAGATGGATACAATTATGCCACTGACATATTTGCTACCAACGTTATCGCAAGAGATCCTTATTCAGGACGATCTGTACAGCTCATTGATCGAGTAGGGTAAGTTAATCATAACAAATTCATATTTCCTTATTTGCATTTTAAACAAATATTAAATGGGAAACACGCTTATGAAACAAATATCTAAATATAAGCTATGCGATAAGGAATGCGTGAACGATACGAAAGTATCGTGAAAATAGAGTGATAGCTCTCTCGTGTAAATCACGTTAGTTACATCATAGTTTTAATATTCTAGATGCCCTGTTGACCCAGACGTGTTCCCTGAGTTGGATAAAGGTCGCAGCGGAGACTCTTTGGAGGCAAGATTCAATGCTTTCAAGATACCAGAGTCCAACTTTTTGGTGTTCGAAGCTACAGTGCGCACGTGCCGTGATGGCTGCCAACCAGTTAGTATTATTTACTGCTGGCATTCTTTACATTTTATTACATAACATAAAATAGTTTAACATGTTTACTCTGTTTACTTATGGTACGATCGTCCTAGATGGAACGTCATTATTTATATTAACTATATTCAGTTGCAAATGTTTTAAAATAGCATCAACTCAACGAAAACATTGATTACGTTAATGGAAGAAAAAAATCTTATCAAGTCGCATTCAGTTATGGGTCAATCAAAAGTTATCTGCGGTCAATAGATACAGTCAACTGTTTACTATGCATAAAGTAATCCAGTGTTTATGCAGTTCTATGAGTTATCTGTTCCTTGTTATCTTGTGTAATAGAAATAATCATGTGATCGGCGAATGAACCTAAACTGGTTTCTTTGTAGGCATATTGTCCCAGTCAGACGGGAAGGTCAGAGCCGTCCTTCGGTCGTCGTAGAAGAGATGTCAACTCTACAGTCGAAGCAGAGGGCAATGATACAACTGTTCAAGCTGCTTTAGACGATGTTAAAGATACAAATGAAAAATCTGATGACAAAGACGGTGAGGCCGTTTACAAGGTGTCATATGAAGAGGCTGGAGTCGATAAGTATCTCAAGGATGAAGTCGAGACGCCTAGTCATGTGAGGAAGATGATAGAGGTATGTATTCACTATACAGTTTTATTCTACAAGACGGGTATTGACCTACTTTAGGGTCTTTGTATCAATATCAGATGATAAAGGCTATCGACTGGAGACAACAACAGATGTCTTATTGGCGAATAAATATTTGCGCCTGAATTGCCTTTAAATGGATACTGTGATACCCGAGGGCATTAGGGTAAGGGCCTCTTCACAAGCATAATACAGTTTATGAAGTCCGTACGCCGTGGAAATGGCCTTTAGTTTGGGATGGTTGGGGTACCTATAACTTGTAACTTGATCAGGTCGGGTCTCGGTCACTTGGTCAAAAGACCAACCATTTTATCTCTCGCATAGTTCAAGTTAATAAAATAGTCAATAAAAAAATATGGCTGGAATGATACTATACTATGGATAACCATTCCTTACCTACACGATAATTAAAAGCTGAATTGTCTCGTCCAAAGGTATTCGACAACCGCAACGAGCTGATAGAAGAGAACGGTCCCGCTGATTCCGCGCCGGTGGTTGCTGCAGCCGGAGTGTGCGTGTCTCCGCACCACTACCGAGCCTTGCTGGTGGCGCTATGCGTCCTCTTGTCTTTGTTACTGGCTATGCTGACCGCTGCTTTGTATATTTATAGGTAAGTATATTGAAGTGAAATTGCGGTTCGAAACTACCAATAGGTGATGCAGGTGGGGCGTTAGATTTAAAATATGATGTTGTCTTGACATTGAATCTTGAAATTTTTCGGGATACATAAAGAGTGGTAGCGGGAGCGAAGTATCCACAAGCATATGAATAGATAATATAGTGTACTATTATTATCTATTCATATATCACAAGTTATTCTTAGGTGTAAGTGGACGTAACAGTAGATAGGCCAGACATAGTAAAAACCATGATTTAGATTTAGATGCATTAAAGCAGTCAAAAAAAAAAACGTATGTTCACTAGCTTTAACTACCCAACATTCGGACGATATAATTTGAATCATCAACATCGTCATCAGCCTACCATCGTCCACTGATAAACGTACAAGGCGCGCCATAGAACTCTATCCTCGGCCTTCCTCATCCAGTCACCTAGTTATTATAATTTATGTAGGTAGTTGGTTTTAAAAAAGCATTTTCTCTTTAGGCGGTACTGGCGTGTGCTGCGCAAGAACATCCATGCATCCAGCCCCGCACCGGCGCTGCGTCCAGTGACTCCAGGACCAAGACCTACACGGCCGTCTCTGTTCTCAGCTTCACACCTCCACAAACCTTTCTCATTGAGGTAAAATTCTTATAAAGACGATAAGCTTAAAGGCTCCACATAGATTGAATGAATGATCATGATTTGATATTGTAAGCTCCACAGAACATTACAAGAGGGGTTAGAAGACTTAGAAGTGCAAAGTAGGCGTGGAACGTGTCGCCGCAGGTTATGCGATGATTTGCATAACACCATAAGGGCGTGAGCGGGAAGACAAATGGCGACAGCCGTCTCCGGAGCAAAAGCGCTACTTTGCATTTCTCACCCCTCTTATAATGTTCTGTGGTAAGCTCCGAAACATAATTATGAGCAAACACTTAGGAGAATTTGAAGAATTTGTTTAAACCATTTGTGAAATGAAGCCGAATGGTTCTGAAGTCTGAAACAAATATGTACCTATCATAAGTCATAACATGCAACAGCATTTTCTAAACAATGTTCAATGTTTATAAATGGTTATATACTGTTTTCTTTTTTTCGCATTGCACTAGTCAAGTCAAATGCAAGTACACTGCAGACAATGCGAATAACCATAACAATAAAATTAGGTGGCTTGCTACGATATATTCGTAGACGGCTTTTCATTTGTATGCAAATGTATTTACTGTCTACGTTTCTTTACAGTGGTCTAGGCAGGACGTTCGCCGAAGTGGACGAAGCTGGTTCGGCGGGACGACTCGCGAACGCTTTCGATGACGGAAGTGAACCTATATACACGGACCCTTCGCTCTTCGAACGCTCCCGATCTCTCCGCTCCCTACACTCGCTCGACATGAAGCCAGAAAGACGCGATCATCGCTCTTAAAAAACGCAAGAGTTGTTCCGACTCATTTTTAAAAATCTAACTCTGAAGTGCAATTTCAACTTATTGTAAAAACTGCCATGAACATGCTCATTTTTTCCGTCCTTAGATCAGTTTACAATAGTTTAAATATTATGTTTTTTTTTACTGTAACTTGAAAAGAAATAATGTACTTATAAAACTTTTTATTTTAAGTTGATACTTACTAATAAATATTTACAGTGATTTTAATAATACATGTAGTTGTCCTTTCAGCCTTAAATTATCGACAACTTCCTTTTCGTTCCTCTTAATTAACAAACTCCCTGAAATAGGGAACTGTCTACAGAAAAAAAAAATAAACAAAAAGTAAATCAAACCTTTAGGTACATATTTTCTGAAGTCTTAACATCTACATCTTCTCTCTGAGGCACACATGGAGATGAGTCGAATTTGATGTGTTTTACCTGGAATAAAAAATTAGAAAACATTAGAATCCTAGAATCCACTATAATATTTTAGTAAAGTTAGCGTTATCTTTCTATACAGTAGGCCTTCCATGAGTTTACACTGTAGTAAACTATAGTAAAACTACTTTATTAAACTAAAGTTTTTGTATTGAATTTCGTACAGCGCTCCTAGTGGTTACGTGGAGAAATAATTCTGTCATACAAAATTGGCGCCGCAACTACAGAAGTAACTTACAGGGAAAACTCATGGTAGCCACAGACAGGTAGGATGTAACATCAGAATCAGAATAGGCTATTTGCCCTCCTAGTCAAATCAGCAACTCTTTATCGAACATTGAAACGAGTGCTTTGTATATAGAGTACGTATAAGCAAGCTATAGACCGTGACGTCAATTTCTTATTCAATTAAATGCATCCGAATTGTATCAGCGAGAATATTCAAGATCAACATCTGTCTTTATAATTAAAACTAAATGTATAATGGTGGCTCTACACATAGAATTTCATGTTCACTATAATTTGTCTCACTCTCCTCAAGTCAAATCTTGGTGGTTGTGTATCAATTTTCGGATGATACATTACGCTATGTGAAGTGTTATTGTTACAAATAATAACATTGAAAACAAAAAAAAACTTGTTAAAATCCATCAAAATGTGCTGAATGCTGATTGAGATTTTTGTGATTTTGATGCTGATTGACTGCTATCAAACGGTGAAGGAAAATATAGTGAAACATATGCTGAAGAAGAAATTCAAATGCATATGTGAATTCTACCAATCTGCATTGGGCATCGTCACAGGTCCGGCACTTCAAACAACGTTTTAGATTTGACATGATGACGTTTGCACATGCGCACTTTGCAAAAATTGTGCATGACATATGTGTAGGGTTGACTTAACACGCATCGTATGAAGTACATTATACATTTCGTTACATTTTATAGTTCATTCTGTTATTAAAAATCGTTTTTAAACTAAAGAATAACAGAAAATGTGAATTTAGCGTTATTTTCCAACGTTTATTTTTACTGTGTGGAGAAAAATTAAATATATTTTATGTAGTCAAATCCAACGGGTGCGCGCGCCTGACTGCATTCCCTTGCTCGGCTTCCCTCAAGTTACCACAGAGAGTGTGAGGGGAGGTGAGGTAACTGAAGTCAGAGGGGGGCGGGGAGTGGCCGTTCTGTATGTAGAACTATATACTATTACCTATTCTGTGGCATCGTGGTGGACTAATGCCCATGCACTCCCCCTGAGGGTGGCCTGTGCCCTGGAGTGGGACATATAGGCTGATGATGATGATGAATGATGATCCCATAGTGAACCATTTTAGTTTTAACTCGGTTTACACCATACAACATTACATCACGTAGGTATAACAAATATATGAAACAAAAGTAATTACATATTATGATAAGGCGCAGGCGTTGGAACGCTCATGAGTGGCGAGTCCAAATATTCCATTTCACTAGTACTGGCTACTGGCTCTGTTTGTGTATTCAACTTCTGCTGCAATGTCTCATAGAGCTTGTGTACAGATTCATTATGCTGAGTTCCCGGCTGCAAAGCTTTCAGCAATGTTTGCACTCTGTTTTCTGGCAGCTTCGGGTGAATATACCAAAGCAGCTTCAATAGATGTCTTGTTACATTATCTTTTGTAAGACCAGCAAAGAAGAACTCATCGAACAATACTGTACTGAAGTCTTCTCCTTGGAATTCATCTGGCAATTGTATCAGTAAAGCAACTAAAGCATGTAAGAATGGATCTTCATAAGCTCTTCCATCTTTACAGCTGCCAAGGATGCTCAAGATACGCAACAAAGAACCACGGTCACGTAATTTGGCCGCGTGAAGTGTGTAATACATTGCTAGGACTCCACATACTGAACTTTCCCTCATGTAAGCTTCACAAGCATCTGGAGGAGGGCCTGAATGTTCAATAGTAGTGATAGCAGACTCTCTCTCATCCGGGGGCAGTTTGTTGTGCAATGCTCGCACTTGATCGTCAACCATCAGTGACATCAACGCTGGTAGATACTTTGTCACAACTTGACTGTCAAGTTTTGGCTCCTTGAACTCTTGAGAATCGATCATGACCCACGCACTCAAACCCAAAGCTAACATTCTCAATAACAAGATCAATATTGTGTTATCGCGTGGAAGTGCTTCCGTATTTATCAAATGTTGGAGAATCTTTATAGCAGACGATGCTAGGAAGTTTATAGCGTACGGGTCACATAAAGTCATAGATAAATCACCAAGTACTTGCTCTTGGCCTCTTTTTATGCTATCTAAGAAGCCTTGGAGTTCTCTAGATCTTTTGATGTCTACGTTTCTCTCTCTAATACATGCGTCTAAGCACCATGTGAATTTGTGGCATGGGTCGACAGATATAATGTCCTGTATTTCCAAGTCATGTAAAGCCATAAGAAGTTCTGCCCGTAGCGTGCAGTAGTGAACATTCCTTGTCCTCAAGAATAATGTACGTAAAAACTGTAATACCATGTCGTACAGTTTTACGCTGTTGCCGATCATGTGTGCAAGTTTCTGTACAACTGCTCCTTGACGTCTCACTTTAGGTGATGGTGAGAAGAATAAATTGGTTAAGTTTTCGTGATCGAATAATACGTTTTCCTTTTCCCTTATGTACTGACTTAGCAGTGGGGATACTTCATCACCGAATAGGGATTGGTTATCTTGCCAAATCTGTCTTTTTACCTCAGTATCAGTGTCGTTGTATAGTTCTCTATCCCTTACCAGAACTCTGAGGTATTTGTCATCAATGTGAGGAGTGTTCTTCAATATACTCATGATAACAGGCCTGAGAGCTTTCACTCTGACAACAGGGAAGCTCTTCGATAAAAGTTCTTTCAGTTTCTTGTCGTTTTCTTTGCCCTCTTTAGAGCCGACTTCGTTTATGTGTGCTATGAGCTTGTCTCTCAGTTCTTCTAACACTGATGTATGAAAGTCGAGTCTCCGGACTCCATGGAGGTCTAGTAGAGGTAGCATTGGTCTCAAAGAAGGCAACAAAATACCGTTTTCTAGTTGAAATTCCTCAATAGCTTTCAATGGATCGGTGCAGCTTGTGAGAGCGTCTCGAAGGAAAGCCTGCCCCGGGACTCCCACGTCTTCCAGCCCGGTACCGGGTAGTTTGCTTGATGACGCCATGGTTTATTTGTTAAATTGACGGGCTTTAATCATTTGCGGATGGTAAATTTGGGAAAACAAGATAATAATTAGCAACAAAAAGGCACGACACGACCCGCAACAACACACTTCAGAAATGACAAACACATTGACAAATGAAGGTTTTTTTTTAAATTGTTTTGTTGTTGTTGTTCTTCCTTTCGGAAAGGCAATGGGATCTAGGATCTAGCCCTTACAGATCAGTTGCCTTCAGTAGTTTTTCATTAACCTAGCTCATGAAGAAGTTTTTATTTTAAACATCTTGATCTAACTTTGATACTGATCTAACTCTTGAATGCGAGGATGGTTGAAACTAAGTTAACATATTCCAATGTTCAAAGGAGTTTTAGGCGGGGATATTTCATCGAATTAAACTGTAGCCGCCTTTCTGTATTTCTAACATTGGTGTTGATTCGAACTGTGCCATAACTTAACCTAACTAAATTCCTGTCACTTTCTAAAATAAGATTAAGAAAAGAGACAGAAAACCAACAACTGACTTTAGTGCTGTCAAAGTGACGTTACACGCCCAAAAACGCCTTAAATAAGGTGGCGTACATTATAATGACAGCACTTAAGTCAGTTGTTGGTTTTCTTTCTCTTTTCTTAATATTATTTTAGAAAGTGACAGGAATAAATTTAGTTAAGTCGTGGCACAGTTCGAATCGACACCATTGTTCTCCAAATCTCCACTAAAGGCACAACATACTTAATTTACCACATCATCATCATCATCATCCTTAGACTAATTATATCGGGACGCGTAACCACGTGTCATTCTACTAACAAACTTTCTGCCACTTTTTGTGCGGGGCGAGGTAACATGTTATCCGCAACTTTGGATTTTATTCCTTATGACTTTAGATTCTAATTTTGAATGTTCAAAATCATGAAAAGTAGTCTCGTGTAAACCCCAAACGTTCTAAGTTCAAAATTATTGTTTCGCTATTATAGGCTGTCTCGTTTAGTGATAAGGTATAAAATTGTGTGTAAATGCGCAAGATTAATTGATCTAATACCGTGGCAGAGGGGAAATGCTACCGCAAGTCCGGTCCGGATATAATTAGTCTAAGTCATCATCATATCAGCCGATATACGTCCACTGCTGGACATAAGCCTCCCCCGAAATGGGGGGATTTGTCATAATCGCCACGCTTGGCAGGCGGGTTGGCGATCGCAGTTGGATTGAATGTGTGTACTCAGAGGATGCTGCTGCCCATCCTCCGGTAGATTCCTAAGTCACCTTTTACGACACCCACGGGAGGATATGGGATATTTACCACATAATACAATAAATAGCAGTAAAGCGCTACCGTTTGATTCGGATTGATGTCCCCTTCCCGCGTAAAATTCCCTTGATCATTTTAATGTGTGAAGTGAACCACTGTGCACCCTTGCATTTCAATGAGGATAAAATGAAATACTACTGAAGACAACGGCTGTAAGGGCTAAATCTCATTGCTTTTGTGAAAGGAAGAAGAACAACAACAACAAATTTTGACATTGACAATTGACATTTAGATTTTAGGTTAGGTTTAGGTGCGTACGTAGCGTAGAGGGGTTTTTTTTGGCGCTTGTAAATCTTCAAATCTTGTAATAGAATATAACAATTTCATTTTACGATATCTTTTTGTCTATTTAATGATTATGCTTACATACAAGTGAAAGTTATATTTTCAATATAATGGCCGATAAACAGAAGACGTAAGTTACAACATGGTTACAATGCGAATTAAATTTCCGTTGTAATTATTCGTAATATTTAATGTTACGGCCTCATTATTGCAGTTTGATTTGCGGCGACGTGAACGGCAACTTTAATTCCTTATTTTCCCGTGTCGAGAGCATCGTGAAGAAGTCCGGCCCGTTTGATATTATCTTGTGTGCCGGCAACTTCTTTGGGGAAGATAATTCACAGTTGGACGCTTACCGAATGGGAACCAAGAAAGGTAAAGTTATAAGCTATGTTCATAGTGTTGTATGGGGTAGTGCCAAGAGTTATTACTACAATCCGGGCGAATTAACTTGGCACCTGGCTCGAATGACGTTGGTGTAAACAATAACATATAAAGAATAACTCGAAAATTCTAAAGCGTGCAATGGTAACTGAGATGCTATCGCTACTGGCCACGCTTTAGAATTTTCGAGTTGTTCTTTTGCTGTTATTTGTTATTGTTTACACCAACGTCGTTCAAGCCCAGTGCCAAGTTAATTCTCGCGGGTTGTAATAAACTTCTGCTATGAATGACCATAAATGAGCAAACTTATAAGACTGAAGAAATACTTGTGTTGAGAATGATTTTTTTTTGCTTAGACAATGTGTTTTTAGGGTTCCACAGTCCAACAAGGAACCCTTTCGTCCATTCTATATGCCCCACCTCAATTACTCCTACATTTAGCACCTATAAAAACGAAAAATTTACATGAAGACAGTTAACAGTAACCCAAATACAGAAATTTAGTTAAGAAGAAACAAATTACAAATTGGTCAGTGTCATCTTAGGGGCAGTTTTTTTTCGACCCCCTCTCATATAATCAACCCAACCTCCATTGGATAGGTTGAATCCTTGGATCAGCATGTAGGTTTACTGCCAATGGTTCTATCTTGTTTTATATACTTAGATGACATGTGAATTCCAATTGGATTCAGTTACTACACAGTAACAGAAAGGTAGTAAAATTGTGTTTCTAGCCCAGGAATATTTATCCATTTATTTTGAACAAATTCATAATGCTAAAATTCATAATTTTTAAAGAGTTCTTATCATGTTTTTCAATTGTTTAATTTTTCAATATTTCAGCAGTGTTTCCACCGCCATGATTACATTTATAGCACTCCGTGACCTAAACCCGCACTTAGGTTACGGTTTTGCGTTACCTAAGTAGTCCATTATTACACGGATTACACCGTTCGAAAATGAATCCACTTTATTGCACAGATGCATAATGTACAAAAGAAGGTTCTTTTATAGCATTCCGTGACCTAAACCCGCACTTAGGTCACGGTTTTTCGTTACTAAGTAGTCCATTATTACACGGATTACATTACACCATTCGAAAATGAATCTACTTTATTGCACAGATGCATAATAAACAAAAGAAGGTAGGTACTTTTAAATGTGCTTTCAATCAATGTGACCAACATTGAAATCGCGAAATCCCCAACTGACTCCAAGTTACCCCCCCTACTTTAATTATATTACGTACTTACACCCGCACCCCCTGCTCACACCTTATTAGTATGTTGGTAGTAGAGTGCGAGTAAGGGATGCGCCCCCTAGTGCGTAGAGGGTTATTGGGGATGCATAGGGGTGATAAGAGGGTACACCCCCTAATGCGTAAGGGGTGTGTAGTGGTGATTAGGGGGTGCACCCCCTAGCTCGTGGGTGTGATTAGGGGGTGTATCCCCTAGCTTGTGGAGGTGATTAGGGGTGTACTCCTAGCTCGTGGGGTGATTAGGGGGTGTACCCCCTAGCTCGCTGGGGTGATTAGGGGGTGTACCCCCTAGCTCGTGGGGTGGTTAGGGGGTGTACCGCCTAGCTTGTGGGGGTGATTAGGGGGTGTTCCCCCTAGCCCGGGCTGGTGATTAGGGGGTGTACCCCCTAGCTCGTGGGGGGTGATTAGGGGTGTACCCCCTAGGGCCCCTAGTTCGTGGGGGTGATTAGGGGGTGTACCCCCTAGCTCGTGGGATGATTAAGGGGTGTACCCCCTAGCTCGTGCTGGTGATTAGGGGGTGTACCCCCTAGCTCGTGGGGGTGATTAGGAGGTGTACCCCTAGTTCATGGGGGTGATTAGGGGGTGCACCATGTAGTGCGTACGTGCTTAGTGGGTGAGTAGGGGCTGATGATGATGTGACGGTAGATGTGATTAGAGGTTAGTATTACCTATTTTTTTTTTTTTTTGGTAAGTAATATATATACATTCAATTTATGTTTTAAACGTCATAATCAGAATCGCAGTGCTTTCGGACTACACTTTGATTCTGACCGCTTTTTAGAGGTGGGTTGACTTGGTATACATGTTTATAACAGAATAACATACTACACAGGAAACTATTAACAATAATAAATAATATAATAGATAGATTTAAATATGTTGTAGATATTAGGGGACTATAAAATTATTACCATACTATAATTATTATATATTGAACATCGACGACATGAATATTGGATAACTCGACTACTCCAGTGTGCAAAGATACAACGTGCACTGCTTCAGTGCTCGATACATCTCCACACACCAGTACCATCCAATCCCCCAATACCGGCATCAGGATCACTTGACACAAACATACATGGATGTTTGTATGAAGCGGTTTACAAAATTATATGAATTTCCATTGTTATGTCGTTTTCAACATATTAGTCGACATACAATATAAATACAGACATTATGTATTTTATAACAAAAAATTGTATTAAAAATGTAATATTTACAATATTGATTTCTTTATAAATCTAAAAATTAACATTTATGACAAAGAAGAGGAGATGTGAGTTATACAACTTTATAAAAATTTTAGTATTTAGAGCTAACATTATAAGTTCGCTATAAATGTTACACATGACAATATTATCTATTACTGAGTGCTATTGAGGTAGTTTTTTTTTTTTGTTTTTTTGTTTTTTTTTTTTTTTTTAGTTGATTTTTTTTACGTTTTTTTTTTTTTTTTTTTTTTTTTATTTTTTTTTTTTTTATATTATTTATTTTTTTTTTTCACGCTTCTCTTTCTATATTCGAAAGTGGGCTTAACTTATAAATAATTAAGGATTATTAGAAGTATGTACAATAGATAAATGAAAGTTTATACAAGAGCCTGAGCTTGTTCGTAATAAAATGAACGATCAGTGGGATAGTAGGTATGTATCACTTTTATCAATGATGATTATAATATTGATTTAAAACAAACATTTCCATTTAGGTGTTATTAAACTCCTTTAGATTTCGAATAATTCCATTAATATGCTGAAGGTATGATTCAGTACTACTTTCCTTCGTGATGAGATCGGGAATGGAGTATGGGTCAACACCGTGCGTTAAGCAAATTTCCTCGTGTTTTAATCTAGTAAAGCAGAATCGGGAGCAATCTTTAATCAAGTGAGCGAGTGATTGTGTGGAAGAGTTATCACAGGGACACCTATCGTCATTCGTAATTTTAAACCTGAATAAGTACTCCTTATGATAACCATGATTAGTGAGTATTTGTAAACACATTATTTTTATACTTTTATCCTATGGGGCATTACCCCGGGCTACTGCTCACCAAATTTGGTATCAATCACGTGCACCGTTTTCGAGAAATCACCGAATAACCGAAAATCACCTGGCGGCCAACTCCTCGATCTGATGCGTGCGGATGATTTTGAAGCCGCCATCAGATCCGCCGTAACGTCCTGAATCCAACGACACCTCGCAAGATAGCCGGACACCTTCCAGTTCATGGCTTAGGTCGATTTTGTGAAACCAGGGAAAGACGGCCAACTTCTGATCATCGTATTTCGGACTCTTCAGTGACAACCCTAGCATTTTTTTTCATTCATCAGGAGCACCATACTATGGACTCAATACCTGGCAAGTTTCAAATGTTTCCCATGTAAAACCGATGAGTTATTAATTTTTTAGTCAAGAAAGTCATTTTTCCGTCAAATCAGTCTTTTGATTTTAGTAGGTATAAATATTATTTCAAGTGTCAATAGAGCTCATATTACTTTATTTTATCATAACCCATCGTAATATGCCATTTTCTGTAAGCAGACAACAATAGTTTAAGATTTTTTACGAAAGTATTTTTTGAAAATCTACTTTTTTCCTGGTCACATTTTAATAATTCTAACTATTTTAATATTTGGTAAAGGGTCTAAAAATAAGGTCACAGAAAAAATTATCCTTCTAGCCCCCTCCGTCTAGTTTTTATACAATATTTTCGATTTGTCACTTTAGTTCATTCTTCAAAATTCTGGAAAAATATCCAACCTTAGTTTTGGAATTTTTAGAATTTTATGGTGAATAATTAGAGTTAATTTGGTATACTTTGTAAAATTTTGGAAAAAGTTGCAAAATTTATACAGCGTGTTTTCTCAATACAGGGTGAAAAATCTTAATTTCTTTTTTTGACGTTTCCTTACAATAGCTGGTACTACTAAGTCATATATTTAATCAGATCCTGGATCGGCCCTGTACTTCCGCCTCCACAAGGGAAAATATCTTCATAACTTTCTCCAAAATTCAAACTAATTTAATTTTTCACTTTCATTTGCTTAATCTTATATCTATAGTCTAACGTGTCGTTAGCAGCAAAGTACGGTACAGTAGGGTCAACACTGTACGCTTTACGCATCACGATGTCGTCGGACCAAGAATTTAGATCTGCATCGTCCTCTCTGGATCGGTCTCTGCATAGACCTAACTTGCGTCCCTTCTCGGCTGATGGAGCAAGCATTCGGCCCCCCTCGCCCCTCACAGGGGACACAACACTTCGCGCGTCCGATGTTGCACAACCTGACCCTCCTGACCTCACCTCCCAGCTGGTCTTTGGGTCCTCAATGAGCGGATCTACGCCCCCCTCCTCTATAGGCTCACTCCTAGACGCAATTGCCGCAAAAGCGAATCAGGTGAAAAAAATAATTGTCGATTCTAAATGTGTCACTAAAGTCAGCAAGAAACTTATATGCACTCTATCCGTAGAGATCCTTGAGCTCACTTCCCAATTACGCGAAAAGAACCTGAGTAACAACTCGGATGAGGGCGGCGACGAACCCACAAATGTTGCTTACATTGATAGTCGAACTGTCCTAGCCATCAAGGAGACTATTAAGGAAGAATTCAGGAGAAGTGTAGCAACAATACAGCCGCCCTCTCCTCCTCCTCCCCCTCCTCTATTGGCCCCCCATGTGCCGAAGCCTTCGTTTGCTGAGATGCTTAAAAAGCCAGGAATCGACCCCAATTTGAGAGCTAAACCGGCTCTGATTTTCTCGGTACCTGAGGCAACCTCTAACAAGCAAACCCTGGATACATTTTACAGCTCTGTGTCGTTTAAGACAGTTAATTATGCTCCTTCTCGGGTGCAACCTGTATCAGGGAATAAACTCCGCGTCGAATTTGATCTCAGCAGACAGAGGGACGAGACACTGGCCAGACTGGAGGCCAGCGAGAATATCAACGCCGAGGCCGCCAGGAGTCTCAAACCAATGTTTATCTTGAAAGGTATCCGTAGACAAACACCCTCTGAAGAATTAATAGACATTATTAAATTTCAAAACGAATCTATTAGAGACAATATTACCAGCCAAGATGACCTTAAACTTTGTTTTCTCAAAAATGGTCGCAGTGCGGAATTATATAATGCCGTTTTCAGAGCATCCCCTTCTGTGTGGCAAGAGGTTATCAAACTCGAAAGAGTGAATGTCGACCACCAGAGGGTGCATGTCGACGAATTCAGCCCGTTTAAGCAATGTTTCGACTGCCTGCAGTTCGGACACATTCGTTCCAACTGTAAGGCCACAATCAAGCCGTGTTCTCACTGTTCTTCGGAACTGCATCAATTCAAACAGTGCCCGGTCAAGGGTAACCCAGACACCGTACAGTGCTATAATTGCACCAAACACAATTACAAATTCAACCTCGAACATAACACACATCATAATGCAACCCAACATAGCCTCTGCCCCAGAATAAGGGCCATGCAAATCAAAATCAAGCAGCGAATTCAGTATGTCTAGGTCCCATAGCCGCTCTACCGATCGTAAATTAATTAAATTCTTACAGTGCAATTTAGGCAGGGGCTATCAGGCCCAACACGAATTTTTTGAATTTTTTGATCGAAGCGACAGTGATGTGGCTCTCGTCAGCGAGCCTTATGTAGGTAAGACCCAAACTGTAAAAAATTCATTCGGTCACGTTATTCACCAGTTTGCAACCGATGGTCCGGTCAAGGCGTGTGTAGTTTTTAAGGCGGGAAGATTGAGTACCCTAGGGCTGCCCTATTACTCATCATCCAATTTGTGCGTTGTACAGGTTAATACACAAGACAAAAAACTTTTTATTATCTGTATCTACGTAAAACCCAAGAAGAAGGCAACTAGCAACGTGGACTCAGATGATCAAAACGACTTGTCCGCCCTCCGTAAGCTGGAAATGCTTATCCGCCAAACTGGTGGCGCAACTCATGTCATAGGAGGCGATTTCAATGGCTGGCACCCATTGTGGGGATCGGCACAGGCAAATAAACGTGGCAATCAAATTGTAGACTTCATAACTTCCAGCAACCTCTCCATCTGCAATAAAGGCGACGCTCCCACCTACCACTCGGTCTCTAATGGAGTCATGCGCGAATCAATCGTCGACTTGACTTTAATTACGGACGGCATGGGGGATCGCGTAACCGACTGGAGAGTGTGCCAGAGTGTTTGCCCTTCCTCGGATCATTACGCCATAATTTTTTCCTTTAGAGTAGATAAGCATTGCCTAAAACAAGATAAAATACAAAGTACTTTCAGATATGACACAACACGTGTCAAATGGGACGAGCTTGAACCCACTTTTAAAAAGAAGTTTACAGAGTTACTCCGGCCCACAGAGTCCATTAGAGGATTGGATAAGGACGGTCTGGAGGAATTTATCACAGATACGACGGTTGCCATCAGAGCTGTTTGTGATGAAATTCTCCCACGTGCACGAGGACGTAAATACCGTTGTCCATGGTGGAGCGAACCTCTGGAAGACGCAAAAAGAAAAGTAATACAGAACCACCATCTGCTCTCCAAACTAAAACGACAAAAAAAACCTCTAGAGGAAGCTCTCGAGGAGAAAGTACGTCTCCGCAAGGAATACTCGAAGCTCTTCAGTGACACCTCTACGCGTAGTTTCCGAGAGTTCTGTGAGAAACAGGGCAAAGAGGATGTCTGGGCAGTTACTAATCGTATCATCAAAACCAGACCGGCGGCACAGCCACCTACCACCCTGAAGACTGGAGACAACACGTTCACCACCAACAGTTACGAAACGGCAGAAGCTCTCCTAGGACAGTTCTACCCGGACGACGTCCCCGACTCTACTCACAATCAATCTACAATTCGTAATGAAATCAAGAACATTCCGGATACCCCATCAGAACCTCCGTTCACTGTTGATGAAATTATTTATGCTCTAAAGTCAATGAACCCGAAAAAAGCTCCTGGGTCTGACTACTTAACATCCGATATCTGTCTGACTGTAGCAACTTGTTTTCCCGAACTTATTTCCTCTATTCTAAATAGATGTTTGGAGCTCAGTTACTTCCCTGTGTCCTGGAAGACAGCATGGTGATATCTAGTAGGTCATCGACAATCAAATTCCAAAAGAAAGGACCACATACCGATCCCTGAACGCAACCGCGTGTGAGCGATTTGGTGACTGTGCTGTCTGCGAAGTTGATAATGACAGAACGCTGATGGAAATAACTTTGTATGATAGTGTAGAGGTTGCGCGGACATCGGACTTTCAGTAATCGCTGGAATATTGCAGGCCACCATGCATTATCGAATGCAGCCCTTATATCAAGAGATACAGCCACCACATGTTCTTTATTAGAGATGGCCTGTGTAACTTTCGAAGTGACATTGTGTATAGCATTAACTGTTGAGACTTGTTCTTTGAAGCCGTACTGAGCATGCTGGAATGAACTAGTTTGGTGCATATCGTAGGCTAGTCTGCCAATGATTAGTTTTTCGAGGAGTTTCCCGTATACGCAGATAAGTCCAATGGGGCGAAAAGCAGAGGTGTCAGTATAGTGATCTCTATGCGGTTTTTTTAGTAGATATGTGTTGCGACCACCTAATCTGGACCACACTGGAAAAAAATCATTGTTACGCCCATGGGCAGGGGGGCCCCGAGACTTGCATTGCCTAGGGGCCTCTGCATGGCTTAATCCGGCCCTGCCTGTAGATGGAACACCGAGAGCTTAAATTATGCAGTTAGGTATAAAATCGAAAGAATTCTATCGCTCTAACAGTTGGATGGATTTTAAATAATATCACTTTTTGAATTATGTTTAAATGGCAATTTATCTAGAGATACGAGCCCTATACTATACCCCACGTAGGGGGGAAGAGAAGAAGTAGAAGACATCTAGAGATAGGTTACCCGTGTAATAGATGGGTGGTGTGCTATAGGTAATATCAGCACATGGTACGGCGTCAGGGGCCCTTTAGGCAAGGCGAGATAGCAGTGGCTACCAACTGTTATCACTAGATGCTTCTCCACGCTCGGTGAAGATAGGCAGAACCAGCATTGATCTGAAATTATAAACAGCTCTTGAAACACTAAGATCCTAGGATCTAGTATGTAAGTATGTTGGGTACTATAATTATGGCTGTTCCAAAATAAAACACAGAATACGCCGTTAGAAAATCTACCCATTTTTAAAAATTGATTTACCTTGTTCAAATTTAACAGAATTGAGGATCTTTAACATTTGAGAAATATATTAACAGAATCCACAAATAATTTTATTTATCGTGTACAGTAAGTAATTGATAGTAAAATAAATTCTTGAAAGTGGCTCTGGCGTAAAATGTTCAATGACGTATTCCGTGTTTTATTTTGGAACAGCCGTATATTCCCTGAGGAGATAGTCCTATGACTATTCACATGTATTTCATATTTTAAATATCACATTTCACTAGGAGTGCACAAACTCTGTCAGTATGGTAAGGTATTTAGGTGGAGGGGATACACAAAGAGAGCCCCATACTGACGAACTGAATTACCGATACTTCTGTCGCACCCTGGGTATTCAGCAAGTCTCCTTCAAAATGTCGACTGTCGCGCTATAGCGCTGTACTTAGATCAAACTAAAATTGATCTAAGGCGCTGTAGCTGTTACGTCATACTTCACCGCCTCCCGCACCGCACCACCACCGCAGAAACCTTCTCAGTTAAGTGGTAGACATGAAGTCAAACTAAATGGCATGCCATTGACTCTACAGATGAAGGCCCGTCGCCACTTTTTAATAGACAATGCATGTAGGTTTCTTCACAATGTTTTCCTTCACCAAGGAGCCAGTGGTCTTGTGTACCACCATGGTGGTACACATTTTTTGACTTTGACGGATTCACTTCGAAGATTTTGCTAAACTTTTTGGACCTATGATAAACACAATCATTACAAACCTGGGTCAAATACTTTCTTCTTATTTTCAGAATCGTTTCCACTCCTCCTTTTTCTCTTTGCTTGATCAGCATCATCTGTTGCATCCATGTTGAAAAAGAACTGCCCATTTCCACTAAACTGTAAAAATAAATTTTATTTATTTACCAATAAATAAATTTTGCTTTCTGCTTATTTAGCACTGCACTTCTGCCAACGTCGAGTGGTTTTTGAGAGTATCCTAATCTCAAGGATTTTTTTATGTGCAACAAGACAAAATGAGCTAAGTATTACAAAATTGTGGAGCCTCGTGGCAAACCGAAAAGCACCCGACTGACACACGACCGCCTGCAAAAAGACTTGCCAAGTGCCTCAAAGTTGAGTTAAAAAATCTTGAAAAACGCTCACAGACACATACATTGTAATGATCCCAAATTAAGCCTTAGGCTTTTTGAAATGGGAACCATATACAACAACGGCACACACATATAACATCCATGATCGAACCGGGATTTGAACCCAGGACCCTGGCTTGGTAGTCCGGCGCGGTAACCATTACACCAACCGGGTCGTCAATAAATATACTATAGCAAGCTTTTGTTATAATCTCAAAATATTCTGAAAAGTTTTTCTATCACTGCTTTCTTAGGCTGAAAATCTGCCACAGCAGTTTTTACATACAAAAACCAGCTATTATTTACAGGATTTTGGGTTCAGAATTCAGATATCTTGCAATGAATATCAACCACATTTTCTAGCATACCATTGTAGCTACATTCACTAGCATCTTAGCTTAGATTTTTGATAGAATGGCGTTTGGTGTGACAAGTGGTGATAAGAAGCTTAGTATTTCAACCACAAAGGCACGGCAAAAAAAAATCCTTACTTCTAGACTCACCTTAACAACTTTCCCAGGTTGATGTTGTTTCAAAAGATTAGGATCGTACGGACAAGGAGTTTCATCAGTTGTAGACTGCAACAAGTCTGTCATGCGCATCTTACTGATGGGTTGTAGTGAGCAGGCGTAGATCCATTTCTCCTTGGCCTTGTTGCCTACCGGCGCTAGGCCCATGAACCGCGTCACGCATTCTCTGTAGTCTTGGTGTACACTTTGGTTTCTGTGGAAACCAAAGTGCGATATATGCGATATATGAACGAAGCTTTTAAAGTTGTGGTTGTGTCCTACGGGGGGCTCCGCCCCCCGTGCCCCCGGGGGGGCTCCGCCCCTCCACCCCGCCGGGGGCTTCGCCCCCGGACCCTCATTATACCCTATTCGTTGGTATACGTATTCATAGAATAAAAGTTCAACATGAAAGAAAATATCAATATAATAAAAAGTTGGCGGGTTTAGGTCACACGAGCTATAAAATAGTATACGATACTCGTGACCTAAGTAAGTCCATTATTACACGGCGTTTATCGCCCTCGCTGCGCTCGGGCGATAATTTACGCCGTGCAATAATGGACTACTTAGGTCACACGTATCGTAATGTACTATTTTAGCTTATACAATAACAGTATAGTCTCAGAAACTCAAATCACTACAAACAAGGTGGTACAAAAATACAAATAAACATTTAAGGGGGTGATTAAGGGTGCGTCCACATCTGGCGAACGCGCCGCGATATGCGCAGCTCGCGAGCGGCTCGCGAAAGGCGCGCGAGCTGCGCGGGTGCATTTTTTCCTTGTGTGTCGCTACTGCGCAGTTCGCGCGCTGTTTGCGAGCAGCTGCATTGCACCCGTGCGAAGCCGGGGTGGGTCGCTAGTACATCTAAACTATTATAAAACTGTAACAGAAGTGTGTCTGTACATTGAAGACATTTACAAAAAAAAAATTACGACATGGTTTTTACCTGTCCCTGATTCCAACACACCAATTTATGAATTTTTTGCCTGTCTGTTTGTTTGTTTGTTTGTTTGTTTGGGTGTTTGTTTGTTCGAGTATCACGCAAAAACTACTGAACCGATTTTGATGAAACTTTTTTTGTTTGATAGCTTATCATCTAACTTAAAATCTGGTATATAATTTATGCGGACGAAGTCGCGGGTAAAAGCTCGTAATAAATACAAGTGATGGAAGCAGCCCTATGTGTGAAAGTCGTTTAAAGCATGAAAAAGGTAAGAATGTAAGAACTTTTTTTTTCAGTCCCTGTTCCAACATATGTATTCGGACCATCTGACAAAAATCATGTGCAGTACTATGGTGAAGAAGGGTCAGAAATTGTCCCTAATGTGATTTACATGGGTAATTATATTAGTATTATTTTATTTATTATTTCCTCACTGGCTGCAGTTGCATAATAATTATAAATTTTGTTGTTGTTCCTTTCTACAATTCGATACTTAAAATTTTATTTAAAGTATAACTTATTAAATGTAGAGTAGAAATCCAACAAAAGATCCAACTGGCTACAACAAATAACATACTATACTCTAGTATAGTAGGGCAGGGTAAAGGCCTTCTCTCTCAAGTAGGTGAGAGTGATTGAAGGCTCCATCACAATGGCCAGTGCTGGTCGGTGGAGGCAAGTGTGGCCAGCCTTAAAATTAAAATCTACAAACTGTGGTGTGCTACATTTAGAAATATAAATTTTACAGGTAAAAGGGGAATCTTCACAACCAGTGCAGATGTTAAAATAGCGTACTTGACCGGCCTGTCACGTAGAGAGCTTGGTAAGGATGTACCTATGTGTACGTTTGAGCCGAGCGACTGTAGTGCGGTGAGGGATGCGTGCTTCAGAGGGCAGAGTGAGTACAGAGGTGTTGATGTTCTGATCACTACTCTGTGGCCGGCTGGAATACAGCAGGACGAGTGTCAGAAGGTATGCAGTTGTTTGTAATATTAATTTTTATGTTATGAAGTCTTCACACTGGAGGGGTTTTCTGAGTGGGAAACTGAGAATTCAATGCCATTGCTTTTTATTTTTGTTTTGAGCTTGATGACTTAGTAATGCAGTGACCACCATCTATTACCACTAAATTGTAAAACTGACAGTTCAATATTTCATGAATTGTGGTAAATTCTTAGGTAATTTGTTCTGTAAGAAATAGAACATATTATTATGTGAGAATTACGTAAGAAATAAAAATAAAAATTATACTCGTGTTTAATTTTCAGGCAGACATAGAACCGGAGTGTCTCTCAGATTTGATAGCATGGCTTTCAATACACATCAAGCCAAGATATCATTTTGTGCCCTCTACAGACAAATATTATGAACGTCAACCATACATGTACGTATCAACATAAATTCTATGATATGAACCTTAGCAGAATACAATTTGTTCAATTCTAGTCATGATCTGATTCTTTTTTATGTGGAATTTGTATGAAAACTCCCAGAAACGAAAAGTTGACGTTCAGAGCAGTTGTGAGCAGCAGTGTTTGTAAAAAAAGGGTACTTTTTGTTCTGAAAAATTAAATAATTCTATGTGGGTGAATTTGTAGGAAAATTATAGTATTGATAAAAATAAAAAATGATCTATGTAAGTACTCAAACATACAAATTCTGCAGCGATATCAATAGCATGTGCTCTATGGTTCACGATAATGGAAGAAATTCATGAGTATCAAAAGTCCCCACAGTCAAACACGAAGTGAACTGTTCTACCAAGGCTTACAGAAATAGGATCACTCACACTCACCATATAAATAAGCTGGCTTTGCCTCTATGTGAAGTCTCAAACGACAACGCATTTGGGGTTACTTATGACCAGTGATCAAATGAAGGCAGCCTGACAGTGGGAAGGCAACCATCGATACATACAAAAGAACTGCTCATGGTCCTCAGAGAGCATGTTATAAAAGAACAAAAAAAAAACGTAAGTAAACCTAATCTTCCACAGAAACCAAAGTGTACACCAAGACTACAGAGAATGCGTGACGCGGTTCATGGGCCTAGCGCCGGTAGGCAACAAGGCCAAGGAGAAATGGATCTACGCCTGCTCACTACAACCCATCAGTAAGATGCGCATGACAGACTTGTTGCAGTCTACAACTGATGAAACTCCTTGTCCGTACGATCCTAATCTTTTGAAACAACATCAACCTGGGAAAGTTGTTAAGGTGAGTCTAGAAGTAAGGAATTTTTTTTGCCGTGCCTTTGTGGTTGAAATACTAAGCTTCTTATCACCACTTGTCACACCAAACGCCATTCTATCAAAAATCTAAGCTAAGATGCTAGTGAATGTAGCTACAATGGTATGCTAGAAAATGTGGTTGATATTCATTGCAAGATATCTGAATTCTGAACCCAAAATCCTGTAAATAATAGCTGGTTTTTGTATGTAAAAACTGCTGTGGCAGATTTTCAGCCTAAGAAAGCAGTGATAGAAAAACTTTTCAGAATATTTTGAGATTATAACAAAAGCTTGCTATAGTATATTTATTGACGACCCGGTTGGTGTAATGGTTACCGCGCCGGACTACCAAGCCAGGGTCCTGGGTTCAAATCCCGGTTCGATCATGGATGTTATATGTGTGTGCCGTTGTTGTATATGGTTCCCATTTCAAAAAGCCTAAGGCTTAATTTGGGATCATTACAATGTATGTGTCTGTGAGCGTTTTTCAAGATTTTTTAACTCAACTTTGAGGCACTTGGCAAGTCTTTTTGCAGGCGGTCGTGTGTCAGTCGGGTGCTTTTCGGTTTGCCACGAGGCTCCACAATTTTGTAATACTTAGCTCATTTTGTCTTGTTGCACATAAAAAAATCCTTGAGATTAGGATACTCTCAAAAACCACTCGACGTTGGCAGAAGTGCAGTGCTAAATAAGCAGAAAGCAAAATTTATTTATTGGTAAATAAATAAAATTTATTTTTACAGTTTAGTGGAAATGGGCAGTTCTTTTTCAACATGGATGCAACAGATGATGCTGATCAAGCAAAGAGAAAAAGGAGGAGTGGAAACGATTCTGAAAATAAGAAGAAAGTATTTGACCCAGGTTTGTAATGATTGTGTTTATCATAGGTCCAAAAAGTTTAGCAAAATCTTCGAAGTGAATCCGTCAAAGTCAAAAAATGTGTACCACCATGGTGGTACACAAGACCACTGGCTCCTTGGTGAAGGAAAACATTGTGAAGAAACCTACATGCATTGTCTATTAAAAAGTGGCGACGGGCCTTCATCTGTAGAGTCAATGGCATGCCATTTAGTTTGACTTCATGTCTACCACTTAACTGAGAAGGTTTCTGCGGTGGTGGTGCGGTGCGGGAGGCGGTGAAGTATGACGTAACAGCTACAGCGCCTTAGATCAATTTTAGTTTGATCTAAGTACAGCGCTATAGCGCGACAGTCGACATTTTGAAGGAGACTTGCTGAATACCCAGGGTGCGACAGAAGTATCGGTAATTCAGTTCGTCAGTATGGGGCTCTCTTTGTGTATCCCCTCCACCTAAATACCTTACCATACTGACAGAGTTTGTGCACTCCTAGTGAAATGTGATATTTAAAATATGAAATACATGTGAATAGTCATAGGACTATCTCCTCAGGGAATATACGGCTGTTCCAAAATAAAACACGGAATACGTCATTGAACATTTTACGCCAGAGCCACTTTCAAGAATTTATTTTACTATCAATTACTTACTGTACACGATAAATAAAATTATTTGTGGATTCTGTTAATATATTTCTCAAATGTTAAAGATCCTCAATTCTGTTAAATTTGAACAAGGTAAATCAATTTTTAAAAATGGGTAGATTTTCTAACGGCGTATTCTGTGTTTTATTTTGGAACAGCCATAATTATAGTACCCAACATACTTACATACTAGATCCTAGGATCTTAGTGTTTCAAGAGCTGTTTATAATTTCAGATCAATGCTGGTTCTGCCTATCTTCACCGAGCGTGGAGAAGCATCTAGTGATAACAGTTGGTAGCCACTGCTATCTCGCCTTGCCTAAAGGGCCCCTGACGCCGTACCATGTGCTGATATTACCTATAGCACACCACCCATCTATTACACGGGTAACCTATCTCTAGATGTCTTCTACTTCTTCTCTTCCCCCCTACGTGGGGTATAGTATAGGGCTCGTATCTCTAGATAAATTGCCATTTAAACATAATTCAAAAAGTGATATTATTTAAAATCCATCCAACTGTTAGAGCGATAGAATTCTTTCGATTTTATACCTAACTGCATAATTTAAGCTCTCGGTGTTCCATCTACAGGCAGGGCCGGATTAAGCCATGCAGAGGCCCCTAGGCAATGCAAGTCTCGGGGCCCCCCTGCCCATGGGCGTAACAATGATTTTTTTCCAGTGTGGTCCAGATTAGGTGGTCGCAACACATATCTACTAAAATGACGGATGTTGCAACACGATCCAAAACCTATAGTGTAGTCTGCGTAGTGTTCCATAACAAAATTGGGAAAACGGAACACTTATCTTATTGAATCACCTCGATGTCTGTCCGTCAAACTGTCTGTAACACTCGTAAACTCGGTTATCTTGGAGACCAAGAGATTTTTATATAATATATAAAATTCATTATATTATAAGAAGCTGAAACTTCGTTTTTTATATCAATTAAGGGCCCAATTAGAAGAATGCGGTCAAAAAAAGTTTTATTATTATAATTGAGCTTAGGAGTCAAAAGTTTTAATTATTCATAAATTATTATGTGGGATGTCATTAAAGGAAACGTTATGAAAATGATTTTTTTTTTTTAATCTTTTCTTAATTTTTTTATCAATTCAAATACAAAAACGATTTTTTTTTCTCACGAGCCGCGGGGCCCCTCGGCGGTGGTGGGCCCGTAGGCCCGTGCCTACTTTGCCTATATGGTTAATCCGGCACTGTCTACAGGGTGTTATGGTAAACAGTTGCATTACTTTAAGGGGTGATATAAATAAGCTATCTTTTCGAATAAGTATGATACAAATATTTTACAAGCAAGCAATATAAGTGTTGGTTGTAGTCAACCAAAACGTAGTGGTTTTGCCTGCGACTTCGTTTGCGTGGATATGGGGAAGGGTTGTTTTACGAAAAATCCTTTCTAAGTGCACTACGGTTTCTAGAATATGTATTCCTTTCACATTCCTATCCTCAGTGGGTTAGACTATATTGTCTGTCAGTCAGTTACAGAACTGTTTATATGTTTTTATAATTTTTCAGGCTCCAGATGAAGTGGTTAACGAAATGAAGAAATTCAAAGAGGCACTGAAGAAGTTCTACTCATCACTGAACAAGCTAACGGTGTTCTTTGAGAGGAACTATCGCACCTCTCACATGCAGATACAGTGCGTGCCAGTACCTAAGGAATGTGGCGACCAGATATTAGAAGTATTTCAGGTTGGGTCACATTGTTCTATTTTTGGTTTGGGGAAAATTACCTGTCATATTTTTCTTGCTTGAGACATTAGATTGAGAAATATTTTATCGTGGCTAGTACTACATATAGTACGGACACTCCCTGCCCCCACCAATTTTAACTTCACCCCCCTCTGGCGTATTCAATGTTCAAACTCCATTCCAACTCTCCCTAATTTAAGTCCCCATTTGTTGTTCTAGGACGAGGCCGGTATAAACAGTATACAGATGGAAGTGTTGCCGCTCTACACTGACATATCGCAGGTGACGTTCGCCGGAGCGCCGTACTTCCACGCTGTGCTGCCCTCCGGCGATCAGATATTCGTTAAGACTAAACAACATTTCCCGCTACAGTTTGGCAGGTACGTTTATTGTTGCAGTAATGACATTTGCAGAAAGTAGACGGACAAAAGCTGATGTAGCTCATAGGTAGCGTGATGCATTGCAATATCAATGGAAGTTAATTGCCTTTTCGCTCGCTCTTTTTTTGTTTCATTTAATTTACCTCAATTTTCCGAGACGGAGAGAATGAGATTAAAATTTTTTTGAACCAGTATAACCAGGATTGTTATCCTGGTTTCCGACGTGGTTGACAAAAAATATACCGAGTCGAGTAGGCAGCGGTGGCGGGTGCAGTTTAGTATGGAACAGCTGATATTTTTTTGCTTCGATCGGTTTGCTCCCATAGGAAAAGTTGTTCAGTTTGATGGGTAGACTCTTAGTTTAAAAGGATGTTAATGATATCAATTTCACCCTGTATTTACATACGAAAATCGGTTCTTGACCAATGAATGTCCATTTCTTACCACTTCTTACCATTTTGAATGTAATATTCTTTGTTTCCAGGGACGTACTCTCAAGCCCCCCGATATTAAACTGTGAAGACAAAGCGGACTGGAGGCAGTGCCTGCTCAGCAGAGAGGAAGAAGACTCGCACGTGCTTGAGTTCAGGCAGAAGTTCAAGCCGTTCGACTTCACCGTCGATGAGGATAGCGACAGTGATTGAAGGTCGTAACCTTTTATCTTTATGTGTAGGAAAACCCTTGGGGTTAGCTCACATTGACGATACACGACAAGCAGTTATTGCTTGATCTCAAGGTAAAATTCTCATTTCCTTGGAAAATCAAACAGACGATACGTAGGAGTCGCGTGGTGTGCTCGGTTTTATATCGTGCGCATTTTGGCTTGCCACGAGGCGCCGCCATTTTGTTTTAACTCGAATGTGATTTTATTCATAAAACAGTGCATAAGATTACGATACTCCCAAAGGCCACTCGACATTGGCAGAAATGCAGTGCTCAAGCAAAACCTCATTAATCTATGTATAAATTAAAAATAAACGTATCGAGACTCAGGGAAGCCGGAAAAATTGACAAAATAATTGTTTATTAGCGAGTCTACGGGGAACAAGCAATTTTTATTTATTTATTAAATCACATGTTTCGGATTTCAATATTTTTCATCATTCTGTAACCTTCGCCCAATTTTTTTTCATCCCATCAAAAACATGGATAAAACGCGCGTTATAAACGTTTTACTGGAGGACGTATAACTTAAATTGTTATTAATTATTTATAACTACATTGTTATTTTAAGTAAGGACAAGTTAATTTTAAACCAAAAAATGAAATAAATAAACAAATAAGATTTTTCAAGTAAATGTATTTTTATTTTCGTTCACAATCATACTGTCCTAGTAACTCATTTGTTTGCTTTATAAAAACATATCTGTAACAACATGATTAACTAACCCTTACATTATAAGTGTATCCATTAGTAACAAAACGTTTAAAAATGATATGGTACATTGGCTAGAAGTTCTATCAATTAGTTTAAACAATTAAATTACTATTTTTTAAATCTTGCAGTTAATAATTATGTTGTAAAACATTAATTGGTTAATGATTTTTTTAACATCTTCCGAATCCGAGTGACTTAAAATCTGGTCTTGTGTTCAACTGAACAAAAGTATTCTAATCTCGAGGAGAAATAAAAAAAATATGATTAAAAAATGACTAAAATCTACAATGTTTCAATTAGATAGACTAGCATTTAGGTATTTGTGACTAGATTTTATATAAAATAGATCTCAATTAAATATAGGGCAGTCTTCGTTGGAATTACGAAAGAGAGTCAACACAAACGATTGTAAATCATTAAAAACTCACACAATTCACTTAAACATGTGTCGTCCAATACAAAACGTCGTGTTAATAGTGTTCAACACTCATAAACTATACTTGCTACATGCTTGATACAGATTCAATAATCATTATGTACATTAAAGTTAACTTTCTGCCGTATTCACCAAAAAGCTATAGGTAAGTGTATTGTCTTGTGTTACTGTTACTGAGGATTGTATATTACTAACACTTGAATAATTTACATCCATTACGTAGTAGTTCACATTTAAGTATGATTCGTTTATTATAAGAGTAGTTACAGTAACGGTACATACATGGTATTATATTTATACGAAGATCGCGCGTACTATTTTGCTTTACATGCCGCGAAAGTGCAAGTGGATAAAATGTCAACAATTATTACCTCGCGATCCTCGAATGTTTAGATGACGGGATTATTATTGAATTGTTATTTGTATTTAGTTTAATAAGATAATTATTTTATGACGTTTTCTGATAGTTGGCACTTTACAAACGTTTATCATAAACTCTAAGTTACAAGTACTTGAAAACTTTCATTAACATATTAGAGACCTTACGGTTATAGACAATGATAAGATTTGATGGAGACGAGCCGTTTCCATAAACTTTTACAACAATCAAACAATTCATAATCAAATATTGGACATAATTTTACAATTACATCCGTAACTAGTTTTAAGACTTTGGTCAATAAGGCATTAAGTTTAAAATATAATTATTTTAACTTTAATTATTGTTCTTCTTAGTTTTATTTTCGTACTCGTTAATTAAATTACAATATTATTTACATGTCGGTTTTACGCCGGATTTGGAACCTAGCTAGACGTCTTCCGCCGTTTATACTTTATTAAAATACTCGATTCTGGATTTCGGAGTATAAAAATGATTAGATTATTGTATGTGGCACTATGTAATAATTATAATATTTTGGCTATACCTATCTACAATCTTATTTACACGACTTTTAGTTTGGCAACAATTTATAACATTAAGTTCATCGAGAACATTATAATATACTGATCTGTTGTCTCATCAATCTTTAGAAAAGTGAGAGACTGCCAATTTGTTTATAATTTGAATCCGGAGATGTTGAAAATTGGGATAGAGTATGAATATTTTGGGCGCACATTTTGTAATTGAAAACAATGTCTTCTGTTCTGCACAGTGCCCAAGAGCATAGGGTCACATTGTAACACGTCCTATATAAAATTACATCTTAGTGCGACGTCTGAGTGTCCGTACCAGTACTTTCAAACATTCTGGTATAGATTGATTGGAGTAAATTCACGTTTTTTCAGCAACATGGTGGGGTTTTATATTTCCCATACTCCCTAATTCGTACGATGCCCAGTGATTTGTAACAAATGTGTCAGAAGCCTTAGCACTAGTTCACACGTTGATCTGAAAGGCTTCCCGGGTGATCTTGCCGTCAGGGTTGTGCTGCGGGTGGGGGGGATGCTGGTGGGGGTTGCGCTTGCGTCGGTGATGGCCCTCACACTCCGTGTCGTCGGAGAACCGCGACGGCGGGTGGATGTGCTCGTTGAACGATGGGTAGTTTGATATACTGCAATTATACAAGCGTTTTATTTCTGTGCATTTTTATTTTGGTCAGTTGACAATGAGATCAATTTCAACTCTTATGGCTCAAGAGTGGAAAGGAGTAAAGTCCAGAGTTGGAAAATGTTACCATAATATAATTAAATCCATGTGATATTATATACTCTGCATATGATAGCGGATTGATAAATTTTTACAGTTAGATGTGGTTTGATCACATTGGCAACGTAATATTGTCATATCGATCAATTAACTTCCACGCGGTGAATTACTGTCCCACCTTCTCTTCGAAGAAATTTCGATGCGTATGTTATGTGAAGTCTACCAATGGGCATAGGCCGCGCGTGGTGGACTAACGCCTATACAACCTCCCTGAGGGTAGGCCTGTGCCTTGCAGGCAGTGGGACGTCGTAGGCTGTGATGATGATATTATAGTAAGGTTAATAATAACTAAGGATAAGCACTTGTATAGTGTATTCAGGGATAGTTGCTGGTGCCACATTACGATTAAGAACAAATTGTCGGACGGGCCTCTACGTGTTGGCTTCGGCCCCACGCACGCCTCCCAAAGGTCCGGTTCACTTATGTCTCGAGATAAGGAAAAGACTATAAGGATAATACTAATGTATAATAATAATGTATTTGATCGCGGTCTCCTCCGCTCAAAGCTCACATAAAGCTACCTGAAGGTAGTCTCGTCGTTGTGGCTGCTGTAGCCGCTGGAGGAGCGCACGTGGCGCTTGCCGAGCGCGCCCGCCTTGCCCTTGCGCGAGGGGAAGGCCTTGCGCACCACGCCCCCCACCGAGTTCTCCGACGACGACGATGACTCTTCACGCTCCACGCTTGGATCTGCAGTCAAATTACAGGAAATTGGATTTTGTGGCTCTCCTCGCTGGATGGTTTATCGTGTCAGATTAGTTGTGTGATTAGTTATGTGATTAGTTGTGTGGTGTGTTAAATGTGACTAGATAATTTGTGTGACATTGTCCAAGATATTTATTATTATATGTCTTACGTTCCGTAATCACGGGCAATTACGTCCCGGACCTTTGGAAGGCGTGCATGGGGCCGAAGCCAACATGTAGAGGCCCGTTCAAAAGACAAGTTAATCTAAATGTAAGGGATACACAAATGGCGGATACCATCTCCGAGCGTACAACATGATACCCACGGGGATGGTCCCCGCCATTTGTGTAAAGACTATTGGAGTACGGCGCTATGGCCGCGATGGAAAAATAAGGTCTTGGGCTATGGAGGTGAAAGTTGGATGGATGGATACTGGGCTATGGGAGGAGACTAACGGACGCCTGCCATGACAACTAGTCTCAAAATTGTAAATAGGGCAGGCGGTGACTCGCCGACTCGTCGAGTGGGCCCCATAAAACTACCGCACGCACAAAGTACGACAATGGGGCAACATCTCATTGAGCGGCTGAAGGTTGTCGAGAGGTGCGGCTCCGGTTTCACCATCGCGGGGTTTACCCCCGTGAGCGGGTTTCCCCGTTATTACGCCATTACGTGCAATACACTTCCAACCTGGAGCATAGGTTCTGCTCTTGCGATTCCACTCTGGACGGCCAATTAAGGCAAGCCAGAGGTAGGGCGGTGTGTTACTGTGTGTGTGGGTGTGGGGGTGTGTGTGTGGGTGTGTGTGTGTGTAAGCGCATGTCTGTATGGTCCCCCTGGATAGGGGTCCGCGGTGTCGCCACTCACCGTCAGCTCGCCACAAGCTGCCCCCGCGGGGTATTATTATTATTATTAGTTATTCATATTATGATGCCCTCCGTGATATCGTTAAGTAATAACGGCAAGGGTTGGTACTGAAATCCCGTTTCTTATGACGCTCCAGTCGCATCTCTATTCACCCCTCCCTCCTCGACCAGCAAGCTGCATATTCGGCGTATATGGATTTTCGTATTGTAGAACGCCGCTGTGGCACGTGTGGTGCCGCATTGTGTGGCTTGGCTCTTAGTTGGGTTTTTGTTTCGGTAGATATTCGTATTTCTGAATAGGATGTAACTTAACACAACTTAATAATGTTGAGTTTTGTGAAAATGTTGTAGCTTCTCTACATCTAGGTACACGTTTAATAAGAAAGTTAAGGATTCTGACCACCACTATATGGTCGTGAGTTCGCTTTCATCGACTGCTATGCTGTACGAAAACGAAATCGCCTAATGGCGCGCAGGTCAGCGAGCTCTAATTGGTTCGTATAAGGACATTGTCCTTATTAAGAGTATGCATTTGAGCGGTGCATACGCAGATGTTCTGCTTATGCTCGGCGATCGCGGGTGCCCGGATATGCGGGGTCTTAGTCTTATTGGTTTGTGGTATGTATGTAACAACTTGGGCACACGTGGTAGCCGATACACCTTGCTTGAGGGTAGGCCTGTGCCATGCAGTGGGACGTTTATAGGCCAATGATGAGGATGAAGGTGCTGTAATAAGTATTGCTAACAGGAGGTAGGGTGTGCAGGCCGCAGCCTGGCCGCGGACTCGCTGTCCGAGTGCGGGGCACTAGCGTCGTCGCTCGCGTCGTCCTCGTACTCTGTAATGGGCAGGTGCAGCGTTAGTATCTTCTTCACCTCCGAGTCCGTCGACCCCAAGTTGTCCGACTCTGCAACATAAAGCCACGTCACAAGTTAGATAACTTACAAACTAGATTGGCAATGATGAAGCTGTGATTCGTTGCCATGAAAACGTGTTATCTTCCTATAACTGTCTTATTCTGTAAGGTTCCCATGGCACGAAAACCACAGCATTAAAGCACGTGACGTTTGTGGGAGAAGAAAATGAAGTGTTAAATTTTTCATGAGCAAAAACAATTGATGATAACAACATTAACTTAGCAATTCGGGTGGGTAAGGAGACATCGCCAAACATTTACCAAACATTCAGAAGCTTTGGGATTGTAAAGGATAACGTTCTCGGCTCTAAAACATGATAATATTAATGCAGATATATAGGTATAAAATACACATATTATTCAGTCAAAAAAGATAAAGAAAGAAGGTATTTAACAATACATACTGTGTGCATGCTTACCTTTATAAATTACAACACCAGTTACGCTTCCAACAGGTTGCATAAAAGGTGATCACTTGTCAAATTCAAATCTTATACGGGTTAAAAGTAAACTTAATTTTATAGAAGGTGCAAATCTACGTAAAATAAAAGTTGGCTAACTACTTATAGATAAGCTTTGTTTAGATTATTTACGCAAACAATGATCAACATTATTTCTGACCTTGGCTCTCTGAGTGCGGGTCTCGAAGTCTGTTGCCTTTTCTTCTCACTTTGGTGTACTCTGGTTCTTTGCCCTGTAACATAGAAGCTGTATTAATTAGTCTATTTCTCGGCTAGTTTTTAATTGACTCGATGAATGAGTTAGAGTAATACCATGTTTATAAGTCTTACCGATGTATCTGCGTAGTGGACAAATTTTTATAGCGCGCGATATGATATTGGCCTTAGACAATTTAATAGTATGGACGCGTAACGCGTGTCATTCTCCTATAAAAATTTTCTGCCACTTTTTGCGGGGGGCGAGGTAACATGAAATCCGCAACTTTGGATTTTATTCCCTATAACTTTAGATTCTAATTTTGAATGTTAAAAATCATGAAAAGTAGTCTCGTGTGGACCCCAAACGTTCTAAGTTCAAAATTATTGTTTCGCTATTATAGGCTGTCTCGTTTAGTGATAAGGTATAAAATTGAGTGTAAATGCGCAAGATTAATTGACCTAATACCGTGGCAGAGGGGAAATGCTACCGCAAGGCCAGTCCTTACTATTATATTGTCTAAGATATGGGCCAATCAGGATGTGCCACGTTCGTGCGCCTAAAGTCCCTTGCCGCTATTTGCATTCGTTTTAGTGCGCTTGTCACCGGCGAAGCGTCCTTCAGCCTGCTTTTCGATTTAAAGCGGGGTAGAGAAAGATTTAAAAGTACTCGATTTTGCACCCTCGGGGCTCAGGTCTTGTTTGAGCAAAGAAAGAGTGACGAGCGGACCGCAGAGTACTATATTTACTTGTGTAAAGCGGACTAATTTTCCTAGCCGTACCTTGTATTTGTCGTTTTGCTTTAAGTCGTGGTAGACGAAGGAACCTCGCACGGAGTGGTAAGGGCCGCTGTAGACGTTCCCGCTATAACTGCTCTCACTGTATGCGGTCGGCTTCGTGAGTTGGAATGTTGCGTATGGGCAGATGTCTTCTATGTATTCTGTGAAGGATAACATAAAAGATAAATATTATTCATTTGCACTTCAAAATACGTGAGAGGAGGCCTTTGCCCTGCAGTGGGATGATACGGGCTATAACTTGCTTACTTACTTATTCCAAAAAACAACAATTGAATACACGAACAAGGGATTTTTGTTTGAAAGCCAGAAAATGTTCACACAATAATTAAGTCACGTATACGCTGGCAGTGTCAGATTCTTAACTCTTACTAAGCTCATTTCGGACGCAAGAGCTTTTCTAATCCATAAATTTCTTTTATGATCGATAAAAAAAACTTGATCATGATAACTCTATGGCAAAAGCGAATGAACTCTACTAAGTCAAAATAAGTTGCACTAATTCAGTCACAGTTTTTCGAGTATATTTTTATATCGAAAAATGTATTAATAAAAGTTTAAATCAAATTAAAGATTAAAAAATTAAGTCTCGGGCGGGACTTGAACCCGCACACTTCCTAAAGGGGAATTGCGTTTTCGAATTTCGCCACCGATCACAACCCAAAACGAATGAAAGAGAACGAAATGTTCAATCTATTACGTCTTAAGGGACGTGAAGGGTTTTTCAATAATTATTTTGATTTGAAATAGCACAACATGTTTGTAATCAATATTAATAAAAGTTTCGATTCATCGATTTCATTTCGATTTCGAGTTTCGAGTCATCGAAAAGCACAAGCAGCTAATAAACAACTAAACATACCATTAGAAGCATGTTTGTAATGGTGTTGCGGGGCGGGGTGCTGCGCGCGCGCAGCCAGGTACTGCTGGTCGCGGTTCACCTTGTTCTGCAGCTGCGCCACCGACGGCGACTCGCCTACTCCGCTCTCAGTGGCCACTGTTTCAGTTCCACCTGCTTCTGAAATCATTCGATGGTTTGGCTATCATATCGCTGCCGGACGGTAAGCAGTCATGTTTTCCTATCATTATTAAGATAGGGAAGAAAAGAAAGAATAATTGGGCTCTTCATCTTAACTAAGCATGAGCTACCTATACAGGGTGTAACAAAACACCCTAGTAATACTTAACGGAGTGCTTCAGACCATCATTCTGAGCAACTTTCACTATGGCGTCAACGTCGAGAAAAAATAAAAAAAATCTGCCGTCCCATACATTTGAGTCGAGACGGTACTGCAGTTTTGTATGAAAGAGTGGATTTTTTCTCACGATTTCGATGTTGGCTCGATAGTGAAAGTTGTTCAGTTTGATGGTCTGAAGCACCTCCTTAAGTATTACTAGGGTGTTTTGTTACACCCTGTACGCCTGTATATCGCATGACATTACCCCAACTGCACAAATGTCTACAAAATATCCAAGTGTCTACAAAATATCTACTAGATATCTAGAAGATATTCTGTGATGTGTGGGTAACACATGTTGTGGTGGAAAGATTAGCCAGTCAGCTGACTGCCCAGGGAGCACCAGACCAGACGAATTCAATTTTCATCACTCGGGGAGATAAGTGCTACCGCATTAGTAAATAGTAGCAACAAAGCTTCAGGAATTCAATTCTGCATTCGGCGATAGTTCACCGTCTAACACTGCATGTATGTATGTATGTCAGTATGTGATCGTGCACTCACTGTTCCTCCTCACGAGCAGAACGATGGCGATGAGGGCGCCTAGCACGAGCAGGGACAGCGCCGCGGGCAGGATGACGCGCGCCCCGCCCAGAGACCGGCGATAGTTCACCGTCTAACACTGCATGTATGTATGTATGTCAGTATGTGATCGTGCACTCACTGTTCCTCCTCACGAGCAGAACGATGGCGATGAGGGCGCCTAGCACGAGCAGGGACAGCGCCGCGGGCAGGATGACGCGCGCCCCGCCCAGAGACCGGCGATAGTTCACCGTCTAACACTGCATGTATGTATGTATGTCAGTATGTGATCGTGCACTCACTGTTCCTCCTCACGAGCAGAACGATGGCGATGAGGGCGCCTAGCACGAGCAGGGACAGCGCCGCGGGCAGGATGACGCGCGCCCCGCCCAGAGACCGGCGATAGTTCACCGTCTAACACTGCATGTATGTATGTATGTCAGTATGTGATCGTGCACTCACTGTTCCTCCTCACGAGCAGAACGATGGCGATGAGGGCGCCTAGCACGAGCAGGGACAGCGCCGCGGGCAGGATGACGCGCGCCCCGCCCAGAGACCGGCGATAGTTCACCGTCTAACACTGCATGTATGTATGTATGTCAGTATGTGATCGTGCACTCACTGTTCCTCCTCACGAGCAGAACGATGGCGATGAGGGCGCCTAGCACGAGCAGGGACAGCGCCGCGGGCAGGATGACGCGCGCCCCGCCCAGAGACCGGCGATAGTTCACCGTCTAACACTGCATGTATGTATGTATGTCAGTATGTGATCGTGCACTCACTGTTCCTCCTCACGAGCAGAACGATGGCGATGAGGGCGCCTAGCACGAGCAGGGACAGCGCCGCGGGCAGGATGACGCGCGCCCCGCCCAGAGACCGGCGATAGTTCACCGTCTAACACTGCATGTATGTATGTATGTCAGTATGTGATCGTGCACTCACTGTTCCTCCTCACGAGCAGAACGATGGCGATGAGGGCGCCTAGCACGAGCAGGGACAGCGCCGCGGGCAGGATGACGCGCGCCCCGCCCAGAGACCGCGCGCCCGCCGCCGGCACCGGGGGCGATAGCTCACCGTCCAACACTGCACACAACAATGCTACGGGTTAGTTACTATTTGCTAAACTTCCATTACATATGCGATTGCGTTTTTTATTTTGATTTTGACGCATATAATTTCCCGAAGTTTAGTGGTTTTTAATTTCTACACTAATAATTTAGTTAAACGTACCACCCCGAAAGGGATTACGGTCGTGAGTTTATGTATTGTATGTGTAGTTAAACGGTTTTTTCTAATAAAAAATAGGCTACTTCGTCTCGGTAGTTATTGATCGGAGTAGCAGTCAGATGACTTTTAGAAGAAAATCTGGGTCTCTCTATGTATAACGTCATGTCACTTGCATAGTGGGGTAGGCAGAGACTAGGGCGCGCCATCTACTACGACCCTTACATACTTCTTTCGCCTCGTTGACATCCATATATAGTCATACATGCCCGTCCGTTTCAAGTATCTACTCCGCATCTCATCTCGTGGACGTAACCGATTTGATCAAAGTACGTCCTACGAGGGCGCTCTCTACCGGGACAATTCTATTCATGTTAGCACTCTATATCTCTTTTGTACATTAATCTGTCTCTTTTCAAGGGAATTAAAGATAAAATTTCTAGAATGACTGGATTAGACGCCCTTTCGCTCAGAAGCGTCAGGTGTGAACACATTTGCATGAAGACACTAAGGACATGTTTCAATCAATTCGTTACATAGTATTACTTACTGCCGCTCAGAGAATGTGTAGTGAAGTTGTAGAGCGCGACGGCGTGTCCGGCGTTGTTGTGCGCCGTGATGCGCAGCTGGTACTGCGTCGCGGGCGTCAGCCCCGGCACGCTGAACACGCGCTCCGTCGCCTGCACGCTGTTTGATACTAGACGCCACTGCAAATTAAATAAAAAGGTCAAGTGCGAGTCGGGCTACTCGCGCACCGAGAGGGTTGCGTACCACACCACCACAGAACACAACATTATTAACTTAGAAAAAAATATTTTTTTGTACGGACCTTTAGAGACTGACTCACACTTGGCCAGTTTTTAGTATTTGTTGTTATTCTGTAGAGTATGCTCTATAATCACACTAAGTTTGACGCTTGTATGTATTACCGTTTTTACGATAGAGCGTGAAGAAAAAACGTTGATAAAAACCAGTTTATTGTTGAGAACCCCCCTTAATTTTTAATTTTTTGACTTTTTTATTATTTGTTAACAAATCCGCCGTAATAACGCATAATCTGAGAAAATTTCAACTATCTAGCTATTACGGTTCAAAAATTATAGCCCTAAATAGGTAGGACAGACGGACGGACGGACGGATGGACAACGTAGGCTTAGTAATAGGGTCCCGTTTTCACCCTTTGGGTACGGAACCCCAAAAATAATAATCTGACATTACAGAAGCTGACAGAAGTAGTCAATAAGAAGATAATGGATGTTCGTAATTACCGGTGATTGACTGATCTCTCGGTACTCGATGACAAAGTAAAGTATTCCACAGCCTCCGTCGCCCCAAGAGTCGAGCCAAACGGTCACCGTCGTCGTATTCAGGGTTATCATTTGAGAATGCTTCGGTTTCACAGGTACTGCAATTAAACAAATTGCATTTGATGCTTCAGACAGATTATACAAAAAATAGTACGCTGCACGGTAGAAAGAAGAATGAGATGATGGTTATGCCCCTGTTTCACAAGATGGCATGTCCCTCTGTGATGGCAACGCAACGTATGAAATAGTCACTCAACGGGGATTAACACGAAACAACAAAACACCAACAATAGTAGAACGTAGAAAACGAATACAAGAACGGAGATTAACCTTTTTTTTTGCATCGTACTTGACGGCCCATACTAATAAACTTAACGGTGAGTTTTTGACATTGGAATACTCACCAGTTCCTTTAGTATAGGCATGAACGATGTCGCAGGGCAGGCCGGTGCCGATCCGGTTGAAGGCGGTTATGTACAGCTGATATCGGGTCCCGCACCACAAGTTCGGTAGGACGTGTTCAGACGTCCCAGCTTCTACTTGCAGCTCTTCCCAGTCACCGTGCTCGCGTTTGTAGTTGATTACGTAACCTGAAGTATAGAAGGCTTCATACTCAGTAGACAACATTATGTGATTTGAGCAGTTTAATTGATTTACGCTTTGCTTTAGCCCCAGTATGGGAAAGAGTATGTTACTCATACATTATGGACACTCCCTGCGCGCCACCAATTCTTAATCTCAACCCCTCGTGGCAAACTGGCGGCTGAAAACAGCTGTTAAGTGTCCAGGGTGTGCGTTGGTCGTAGGTAATTAAATTACCATTTTGTCATTATCATTACGACCAAAGTGTTGAAAAGTACCATGTGACACAAGTGAGCGAGACGGTGTAGTAGCCTACTTGTAAATAATGTTGCTAACTCTGGAGAATATGAGATTTCCGATCTAGTTAAGAAGGTAGATAGAGACTGCAATCTGCACAAGACTATATTGTACCTAGTATCGTGCTGCCGCCATCGCCCTGGTCGCTCCACTGCAGATGCAGGGAGTCCGCGTACGAGTCCACGACAGCGAGCACGGGCGGCTGCGGCGGCACCTTCACTTCTACACTGTATGTCACCTCGTCTCTGCCGTGAGGATTGTCTACAGTGCAAGTGTAGTTGCCACTATCTGCGTATTGAGTCATGCTGAAAACATACATTTGGGCATTAGAGTCAAAACTGTATAATAGGTCTTCGTAAGGTTCATTTTTAATAGTTTCATACCTGATGACAAGAGTACCATCGAATGTAACGTTCTTCCTCAGAGTGGATTCTAAAGTGACGCCATTCATGCTCCATGTGGTCGAAGGAGAGGGTACGCCCACTTTGTTACAAGACAGCGAGATGTTTTCCTTCCAAGGAGTTACTATGCTACGACTGAACGACGTTATCCTTGCCGGCACTGTAATCATGGATAGGAAATAGACATGTTATTCCGAAGATAACCTACGGAACATATCTCAAGGCTGACAAACAAAGCTGGTGTAGATTCACAACTAAAGCAAAGTTCCAAGAAATGAGTTCCGCTCCTTCCGGAGTCAAGCCTATGTATTTAAGAATTCCAGGGTTGTCAAACTATTACCTGAGTCAGAAGGCAGTACGTTGACGACGCGCGTAGTCTCTCCTTCTCCGAGGCGCGTGGAAGCAGACACCCAGAACTGATGTGTGGCGCGTGGCGGAGAACGTGCTGTTTCATGTGACAGTGTACTGGGAGACAACATTCTTTTATGTGTTCCTTCCTGGTGATGTAATAGAAAGGTTAAGGAATGATTCTGTATTGGTTTTCGAAACTTAACAAGCGTATTGCATAGTCCTTACCTCTCTTCCGTCTTCAATAACGCTCATATACAGAGTATATCCGACAAGCACACCGTTAGGTGATGCTGGTGGCAGCCATGAGACTAGAATTTTGTTACGAGAAGAAACTACAGCTTTGATGTCAGCAGGAGCAGAAGGCACTGGAATATAAAAAAATTGTTGCAGTTTGGGGAAACTAATACCAAAATTCGATGAAGAATTATGTAGTGTTCTCTTACCATCTTCTTCGGTATGACAATAAACTGGGGCTGCTCTGACTCCATCGCCAGCAGCGGTGAAGGCGCATACAGTGACTGAATAGTTGGTGTAACGTCGTAACCCGGATAACGTTGTATGGAGCCCAGATATTTGTTTAGTAACAGCCTCTTCACTCCCTGAAATCGGTTTAAAAGATATTAAAGTATCTCCAAAACTGTTGTTACAGGGACTAACGACATTGAAAAACTAAAGGAAAATGAGTCACTTACCATACCAATCGGTAACTGGTGCATAAGTGACTCTGTAACCTTGTAGTACGCCATTACGGCCACGCAAAGGTGGCGGCTCCCAAGTTACTCTTACAGACTGCGAGCTTAATGCTGTACACTGCAGAACTCCTGGTGGGAGACTTGGCACTGAAAATGTAATGTCAAAGCTGTTAGCTTTGAAGCAATATAAACAGAGATAAATGGTCAGATGATCTCTTGCCACATGGTGAAAATATTACATATATTACACACAGGAAGGTAATCGACGAGTTGGAAAGAGATGAAAAAAAAAAATTTACGAAGTGACACGGGAAACAGATCTTTAGTAGGTCCTTGCTGAAGATTGATCTTGTTAGTTAGCCTGTAAGATCCCACTGCAGGGCAAAGGCATCCTCTGACGAATAAGGGTGAGAGGGAGTGGGCCATACTCCACTAAGCGTGCCCAGTTCCTTTTGTGTCAGATTTTTCAAGCCGTCTTAATTAGCTCCTGGCTTAACGAAGTTACACCGCCATCAGACGGAATTACCCGAGACCAACTGTTTCGCGTTCCTTCCGAAGCACAAGAGACGTTAAACATGAAATACCACTAAACGGTCACTCATACAAAGACTGACGTTGGTTAACGAACATGATACCGAAGTTCTACTACACCAGCGAGTGCCTCTCGATCTTGTTGATCAGAATATTAAAGAGAGTCAATAAATGACAAACCATCTTCCATCGTGGTAGCAGTAGTGGGCGGGGAGGCGGGGCCAGCTCCCCTGCTGTTGTATGCCTGTACCACGACGGCGTAGGCGGCGTGTTTCTGCAGGCCCGAGAGCGTCGTCCTCGCCCGCGCCGTCCCCGCGCCCTCCACCGTCCGGACCGTGTAGGACGCTCCGCCGGGACCGCTGGCGCTTAGTATTGTACTATTGCTATTCAGCTGGAAATGGGATTACACTTGATATTGGTATATTTATTTTTACTCAAATAATACTTAAGTACCTATCTTCTTATCAGAGCAGAGCAGAGCCCTGGTTTCAGAGTTTTTTCAGACCGCCTTACGGCCTCTGACGTGGTTTTTATATAACGACCACTACCACCACCACTACTAAAAAGCCGTGGTGGTCCAGTGGCGAGTAACCTTGCCTGCCGTGCAGGAGGCGATGGTTCGATCCCCGTCCAGGTCGACTCGTACCAATGAGTTTTTCGGAATTTATGTACGATTTGTAACACCACTGGCTTTTCGGTGAAGGAAAACATCGTGAGGAAACCTGCATGCTTCAATTTCAAGGCATGTATCGTACCTACTGTCCATTACAACTCACTCCCCGTCACACTGGACGGAGTTTCGGTACTACTAGTGAAACGTGGATGTTCTGAAGTTTCAGAATATCTCTGACTACCCCCTCGGGGAATATAGTCGTGAGCATATGCTATGCTTATACTACCACCAGAGATAGTAGCCGGGACCAATGACTTAACGTGCCATCCGAAGCACGGGATCTTTGTTCTTTTCAGACAATCAGGTGATTCAGCCTGCAATGTCCTGACCATAATAGGGAAAAACGGACAAAGTGACATATCACTCTAGGTCTCCCCCGTGGGAATCGAACCCACGACCTCCGTGTCGAGAGCCCAATGCTCTGAACCATTAGACCACTGAGGCAGTACGTATTAAAACTTATTTGATTATGATAATTTTAACGATTGAAAATCCGTTTATATTAATTTCACACTGAAGTTTTTTTAGAACACGCATCTGCTGCAGACCATGGGTAATAGGCAAAAGAAGCATCGGTAGGGTACAGTATCTCGTGGCTCGCGAATCTAAATGAATGGATAGGCATCGCCAGTACAAAGCTGTTTCGTTTAGCGAGGGATATATTGTAAAGCCGACTGTCAACCTTTAGTAGTAGTAGTAGTAGTAGCAGTAGAGGAACCCGAAGATTTTTTTTTATTTTTTTTTATTAGCCTACTTCATCCCACTGCTGGGCAAAGGCCTCTCCCTTGCTCTTCCACTCGTCCCTGTTTTGGACAACCTCTGGCTACTGGTCGTCAAATTTATCCAGGTCATCTCGCCACCTCTTCCTGGGTCGACCTGGACGCCGACGACCGTTTTCAGGGATCCAGGGCATGATGGTTTTTGCCCATCTCTCAGGATGCACCCGACAGACATGACCGGCCCACTCCCATTTAAGTTTGGCGTTTTTCTCTCCGACGTCGGCGATTTGAGTTTTGGAGCGCAACGTGGTGTTTCTGACCCGGTCGGCTCGTTTAACACCCAGAAGATTATTTTTGGTATATTGCAAAGAAATGTTAAATAAAACGTTGTGAAATCAACATTATGGCCGCACCATAATCGTCAAGTTAACAAACTAACTTACTTCTTGAAATCCCACGTAGTATCCCAGAATGTTTCCGTTCCAAAGATCTCTCTGCGGTGGTTCCCAGCTAACAATCAGTTCTGTCGAACTTTTTGCCTCGACTCTTACATCTAAAGGCGGACCGCTTGGCACTGGAAAGGGCACAGTATTAATTTACTGGTCGTACCTATTACAAATAAGAATCCAGATTCAATCCGCGAGTTTCCAACTAGTCAAATTAACAACTCTTTATCAAACGTCAAAACGCGTGCTTTGTATGAAATATTGTACTAAAATTTGCAGAGTGACGTCATTGTTTTTCGTCGTCGTTTTGATACTTTTTATAGTTTATCCAGTTATTAAAAATAGTATTCAAGCAACAGAATTAGTGAAAATGTGAGTTTAGCGTAATTTTGAAATGGTTTATTTACTGAGCAGTTAAAACTAAAATATATTTTATGTAGTCAACTCCCCAATTAAAAGTTTCTAAATAGTGTTGTAATAGCATACCTTCTTCAGTAGTAGTAACTTGAATCAGCTGACTGGGTTCGCTTTGTCCTAATCGGTTTTCAGCGATAATTCGTAGATGATAAGATGTGGCTGGCTGCAGATTTTGTACGCTTGCTGACGTTACACTGCCGGGAACTATTACTTTTTGAGGTGTTGTTGGCCAAGGTTCTGTAAAAGATACAACCAAAATAGTATTTCATTCAATCGCAGTGATTTGGATTCTTATTGTTAGAATTTAAGGTTTATTTTATTACCTGGAGCTTCCTTATACTGGACTATATAATTTATAATCGGGCTGTTTCCAGCATACGGTTGCGTCCAAGATATTTGTATCGCTCTTGATTGTTGATCTATTATTCTTATATTTTTCGGCATTTCTGGTACCTAAAAGACCAACATATTTATACTCAGAACTTTTCCAGGAGAATATATAATTTGAGAAGGAGATATTTACCTCTTGTACAACTAAATGTATTAGCATTTCGTCTTGACCGTAGGCGTTAGATGCTCGACATGTCAAAGCCCCGGTGTCTTGTCTGTAAGTCTGCAGTATACTCAACTCCGACACCAACCCATCGTCTAATACTTGCTCCCGTATCGTATATCTAGAGAAAGGGAACGAATTATAAATTACGACTTTAGGCCTTGATGCGTAAAGGATAGAATAGCTTGTTACTTCTGGTTAATAAACGAAAAGTTTGGACAGATGTTGAACTTGTAATTTCATTTGCCCATTCGTATTATAATTTATAGCGTGAGTTGGCGTGGGTTTTGTCTAGAGAAAATGCCATTCGTATCTGATATAGAACTACCCTACCCTTAAGTAATATATTAGATTGTTTGCGGATTAATTGGACAAGGAACATTCCAGCTCATCTTCAAATTTAATAGAAGCCGAGATTATTTCCGCTGCACTTATAATTCATTAACATATTTTTTCAATTCTATAGTTATTTTATCTTGTTAATGAAAATGTTTTAAATTAGAGCAACAAGTTCATTGGCACTGTATGTCTTGTTGGATCACCACAGTAGTAAGACAAGTACAAGACATTATTTTTTGTTCAACAATAGTATCTTGAAGTCAAATTTTCTCTTGAGGATCTCATCTGGCAGCACGAAATCACATTTTTTCACGATCTATCCTTTTCTGTCGCTCAGGAAAGTCATTTACTAGAGCGAGAAAGGTGACTGCGCCAGCTGACCTCAAGCGGCGCGTCTCTTGAGGCAGCGCATTGCAAGTGAGCTGCCTCCTCGGCCATCACCTGCACCGCCTTGCTTTTAGCTAGATAGAGAAACGCACCGTTGGTCGAAGTGATGCGCGATGGTGTGATGGTGCGGGCTGCGCCAGCTGACCTTAAGTGGCGCGTCCCCTGAAGCAGCGCATTGCAAGTGAGCTGCGTCCCCAGCCGTCACCTGCACCGTCTTGCTTTTAGCTAGATAGAGAAACGCACCGTTGGTCGAGGTGATGCGCGATGGTATGATGATGCGGGCTGCACCAGCCGACCTCAAGTAGCGCATCCCCTGAAGCAGCGCATTGCAAGTGAGCTGCCTCCCCAGCCGTCACCAGCACCGTCTTGCTTTTAGCTAGATAGAGAAACGCACCGTTGGTCGAGGTGATGCGCGATGGTGTGATGGTGCGGGCTGCGCCAGCCGACCTCAAGTGGCGCATCCCCTGAGGCAGCGCATTGCAAGTGAGCTGCCTCCCCGGCCGTCACCTGCACCGTCTTGCTTTTCATTGGAAATCGGGCCGGAGCTGCATTACAAAATAACCTTGATTTAGTAATTAAACTAACTTAATTTTATCGTTAGTGCAAGTTTTTGAGTAAACAAATACTGTGTAACCACCTGTCGGATCAACTTGCGAGATGCCAATGGATTATTAAGACATAGCACCTTAGCATAAGAGAAGAATCACATCTAGGTACCTGTACCTGCGATCGGTAATCTAGTTCTTATTTGTCTGGATTAGAGCTACTCAAACGGAGAAAATGGCATTACTGAAAAATAAGCTTTTATGATTTCAATCAAAGCTCTAATAACTAAAATATACCTAAGCATTAAATATCAACGGTAAAATCATTCCATCACGTAATTATATGTGAAGCCAGACCTTTTTCGTACTAAAGAGAGAGTTGAGACCCATTGAGTACCGTCGAGCTTGCCCAGATTGTTTCAAAGGAAAATTCCTGGCAAATATTATGAAGATTGTGAAAATGTGGACAAGGGTACCTAGAAAGATTTACTAGACCGCCGGGGCGAAACGTCTCCCGCCTGCGTTGTTCAGCGTTATTTATTAGCCTCTATGTACTTTGTTTACGAAATGTTCACATTTTTATGATATACTGCTTATTAAAAATATAATGTTCCACTTGCAGCTTCACAAATCTATTATGCATTCAATTCTATTCTCGTAAAGCCAGACGTCGGAACTTGTTAAAAATTCAGTTAGATTTATAAACAAAGTTTGAAGTCGAAGTAAGGTCGTGTCAAACCGAAACAAACTAGTAGGAAATACGATTAAGGTTGAAGGCGGAACTGTTTACAAAGTGGTGGCGGACGTGACAGTCGCGGCCCCCGCCCCGGCGCCCGCTGGGGATCGAAGTAAGGAAATTCTTTTACGGCTGTTTACGCACCTAACAAGCTGTTAGAATTTACATAAATCCGATCTTCCTCTAGGTTGCGAATAAGAATAGTTGTTTTAAACTTTTGTAAAGTTTTCACTCCCAACTAATTGTTTTGTGCGACAAATCGGCATTTGTAACTGATTATTTTTAGTTGCCGTAGGTAATTTTAATTAAAATTGAGGAAGAGTAAGAGCTGAATAATCAAACTATTCGGACGCATACGGTGTGTGCTGGGTACAAATAATTATAAACGACTTAAGAGGGCTATCGGAGTCCAGTGGCGCCCTCAACACATTAAGGGGCTACGTGAAAAAAATAGGATTTTTCAAAGCTTCATATATCATGAAGTGATGATGCTACTCCTAGCCGATTTCGGCTACGGCGACTGCCTCTGATCCCTTCGTTGTTCGTACTAACAGTAGGAGTATGATGTTCGGATATGTGTAAATTGAACATATAATTGAAGTTTTGATTAGAGCCAAAACACGATTAAGACACATTTTCTCGATAGAAAAACGAGCCAAAGTAGCCTCCGTTTTTATCTATAAACGCTTGGAACTGCTAAACGGTGAATAATAGAAACACAAGACTTGATTTAAAAAAAAGAGATTGATATTTTCAAAATTTTGATTAGAGCAGAATTGAACTTACATAAATAGTACAATCACAATTAAATAAAGTTTATTTTGGCGCTCGATTCGTTTCAGGCGCGCACCGCCCCATCTCTTTATCTCGCATCAGGCCGTAATATAAGCTATCCCACGCCTGTTTCGCTTAAATTATTTTTCGACATAGGCCCTTAATAAAGATTTCTCAATAAAGAAAGCCTAAATTAAAAAAGTGCTCATTTGACAAACTACAAAAGCCTTCAAGCTATTTTAATAGAATACTTTTATAGGTTTTTTAAAGGTCGAAACATACACATTTTGAAAAAAGGACAAAAACGGCCGCTTTTGTTTTTATTCGAAACTGTCTAAAAGTGGAACCTATAAAAGTATTGTATAACAATGGTTCAAGCCATTGTTATACAATGGCTTTTGTAGTTTGTCAATTGAAAACTTTTTTAATTTAGGCTTTCTTTCTTTATAGACAGTGATGAGGGCGTTACTGGACTCCGATAGCCCTCTTAAGAACTTGTTAAAGTGTTGAACTTTTGTTCAATTCTGTACTTATATTTCTGAATATAAATACTCTAATGTGATTAGATATGAGAGTTAGCTAAATGAATATTATGAATACAGTTATCTCCAATGTCATCCTCTGTATTGGTTTCCGATATTTCATGATATTTGCTTCCCAACAAAAGCCAATATCGTCAAACACAAACACGTACACGAGGAACTTATTCTAGTGGAAGCCAACTGTCTCGTTTTCCAATAAAGAAGAGACGTATTGCGACGTACGGTCATTGAGTTTTCTGCTCAGACGCGCTCGACTCACGACGCGACGACGTCCTCCCGACAATCGAATAAAGCACAAATAAATCGCTGCCTGTATACCTTTCATGTCCCCGCAGCAGCCTTTAATGACAGTTTCAAATACTTTTGTAGGTACTATACTTATAGATGAACATAAACCAATGACAACACAAATTTTAGGCATTAAAACAAACATGGACGCAAAAGTGGACATTAGCTTTCAGCAACTAATTACAAAGTGCTATTTTAAATGGAGTTTGTTTCATTATGAAATGCCTAATTAAACTGTATACCTACTTTTACTCTCATGTTTTAACAAAGTATATAATGTTACGACTAGTCGTTTAGAAAAAGAGCTAACATTATTTACTTCGACTGAGAGCACTATATATATAAAAAAGCGGGGGATTGTACTTGCTCATCAGGGACTGCAAAGTGGTGGGAAAATGGACTTCCTTTAATTTTGTATAGGTACAATAGAAGGCTGCCAGTTCAGCAATTTGAGCGAGTTATTGGGTCGCGTCGCGGAATTCAATAGAATTAAATAAAGCGAGACAGAGGTACGGTATAAAAGTTAGAGAAAAGTTTCCGACATTTCGTGACCTGAAAGATTATTGTTGGAAGCGCATTAAATAACTATTACATGAGAGATATGAAATGATCGTGGTCGTACAGTTTCTCCTATCTAGTTTGTAGTTAGTGGTTGATTGTGTAACGTATACCGTATATCTGCACTTGAAGTTATTTTACAAAGATGTTGTTCGTAGTATCATAATAACGTTGCTCGGAGAATGGACTATTTCCTTCGTACATATTGGTGTTCCAAGACGTACTAGAAGTTTTATAGATACCTTTAGATACGTTCGTAAAATATCAACCGGGATGTTGAGATAAACCAAACGCGACGAAAATAACAGCGCAAATCTTTTAGGGTTTACAAATCGAATCTTTACACCGTTATGTATTTATCAGCAAGAAAAACGTGTCAAGATTTTTAGATTGGAACCGTTTCTTCGGTAAGTTCCGGCAGGCATAATGCAATTTATAGGCCTTTCAGGACTAAACCTTTGCGGACAAAACGTTTCAACAGAAACAAATGTTCATAACAATTTATTGCAGAAGTCCTTTTAGCTGAAGGGTAGCTCATAGCTATACGAAGTAGTAATGACGGGAAAGAATTTTCATTTGAGTACGGTCGTCTCTGCCCAATGGAACTGGAGCGGTCCCCATCAAGACATTCCACAACTTTTCACAACGGTTCGACAAAAAGATGCCTTCTTTCTCTTTATGCACTCTATACATAATTCTCGGCTCAAGGTATTTAATTAAAAAAAAAAAACATATTAATTTCGTAATACGGACTATTCACTGGATACTGACTGGATATTACTTTTATTTGAGTAGGTATTCTTTCATTAAAAAAATAACTTCCTAATCATTTGAAAAAAACATCAAGTACTTACAATAGTATAAGATTGGTTTGAGTTTCGTTCCATTGTATTTTAGATGTGGTTAGAAAGTTTCAGAATGAGATAGATAGTTGAAAAGCCATAGACATCCGCTAGTTCCTAATGCGGTATTGTGTGTGCAGTGGAAACTTTTGTTTGATCTGTTTTAAACAAAACCGCTTCCCTATTAAATACGCAAATATGTTCTGCACACGCTATCGCCGTAATCGTGGAGCTCAACAACTATGTAAGCTAGAAGTAAAGCGAGTAAATAGCAACATTATCCCCTAGAGTGTCGTTATCCAGGACACCGGGGCGTATTTACTCTAACATTTCAAACGACATTCCTACTTGAAGATAGGTCCCTAAACCATTACAGGAACCTTTCTACTTACCATTGACCTTGAGGAAGATAAGCTTGCTCAGTCCTGCGCCAATATCGTTTCTGGCCTCGCAGAGATAGTGCCCCTCGCTATCTTTGGCAACTCGTTCGAAGACCAACGAGCCGTTGTCGAGTACTCGTGAGCTGCCCTCGAACATGAAATCCTTATATTCGCCAGGGGTGTTGCCTGGTAATAAAACACAATTATCAAGATTATACATAAATGTCTTATCACTTATTTGATTTATTTCGTTTGCAAACTTTCGCGAGTGGCAGAAGCATTTAGCTAAATTACCTTTGTCAAAAAATAAAATACCACATAAACGTTTTAGTAAAATAAATGAGGTGATAAATAAAGGATAATCACCAACGATTTCGTTGTTTTATGCCGGATTTTAGCCAGAACTGGGAAGCTGACAATAGAGATAATACAATTGAGATGAATTATTCTTATGGCGTCACTTACCAACTGCTTTCTTCCACGTTATTGTCGGTTTTGGATAGCCATCAGCTTGGCATTGCAACGTCACATCTTGGCCTGCTGCAACCGCGGCATCGTTCGGTTCCAATCTCCATCGGGGTGGCACTAAAATATTGCGGTAAATAAATAGAAAACCAATTTAAGTAGAACGAGAATATGTAGGTAGATATATAGAATCGTAGTTACCATTGACGGTAAGAGGCACAGTGAACCGTTCAGAACCAGCGATATTGGAAGCAATGCATGTGTAATTCCCGCTGTGGAGCGACGTAATGTGCTCAATGACCAGCGATGCACTGTATTCGTCCATTCTCCTCGTAATGATACCGCTTGGTGCATACGGTGACGACGTCACGGCCTGGCCATTCTTCTCCCAACGAAACGCAATAGGCAAATCACCCTCTAATATTTGACACGAGATCGCTGCCCTCATCCCTTCTCGTAATAGATTCGTTAGGGGCTGAATGGGCAAAATTTTCGGCTGAACTGAAAACGGCAAAAAAAGAGTTAATTAGTCTGGAACGTGAATCGGGCGTTAATATCTACATAGAAGGGTTTAAAACTTTCAACGTTATGCCAAAATTTGAAACCACGTAACGGCACGTAATTTGCTCGTTGCTTTTTACTGTTAATTAATGTGGAATTCTTACGCTTGCTGTTTATGGCTGGATTCCAAGTACCTCAGTCCGGAGCGGAGGGTTGTTTTGTATACTGCCATTTAGATTTTTCTTTATATTTTTTATTTTATTGCCCTATTAACCGGGAAAAGCTGGGAGTTAACGCTTCGTAGATGCCTCGGGAATGGTAAACGCGCTAACTTTAATGAATTACGGATGAGTAACTCCACCCCTCTTGAATTCGTGATTTTATGGCGCTTTAAATCTTGGTACAGAAAATGAGAAAGTTTATGTCCGAATTTCTAGTTTGACGGCACAGTGTGGAAGTTCTGAAGTTCCCGTTTTATGCTTTGAGTAAAGTTATGTCTGTGTTCTGGTATTTGAATAACTTGCAGTGCTCTAGTGCAGCTTGAGATAATTGGATCACTATTAAAGATGCGAGCGTTGATTAACAGTAAACTGAACTTTATTTGAATCTTAAATTAGCTGAAGAAGCAGGAACAGAGTGCCTTTGTGGCACTAACGTAACGTGTAATCTCTTATTAATTGCTTATGGAACTAACCCAATATTTGTACTTCGACGTCTCTCCTGGAAGCATGCCTCTGTCTGTTGGCCGCCTGACAGGTGTATGTGCCGGCATCCTCGCCTCTTTGCGTTTGTTCCACTATGAGGGTCCCGTTGGGAAACACTTTCTGTCGTCGGTTCAGGGGCAGGGTTTGTCCGTCTGAGAAAATAAGGTTACTTGTATTGTTGCTGGTGTTGATTCTATACTTAAGTTGAAACTTAAAAACTAAGATGTTACTTGCGTTAAAAGTAAACAATAGTTACGAAGGGGTTTTCAGAGTTCTGCCTCCAAGGAAGAGAAATAGGTATTCGACGTACCTATATACGTTTTACCAAGTTTTTTGTTAGTGAAGTCGTATATAAAGCCATGACTTTGGTTTATAAATAAACTGTTGCACAGTGAAGTTATTTTGATTGAAGTACTCGCGCTCGGGTTCGCAGAAACACTACAAATTCTCTACGAACTTTCGCACTGGTTGCAGATTGACTTGGAATTTGAAACTAAACGGTAAAAATTCTAATTTAAAACTGTGTCCGTTCCACAGCGTCCAGTGACGTGAAACTCTGTCGAGAAGTTCAACAAACGGGGCAAAATAAAATTTTACCAGTTAGTGGAACGGCCGAAAGTTTCGCGGAAAATGTTCCGCGCCTTCCGGACATACCAATTTCGAATTAAATTATTGAGCAGGGCTAAAATAGGTCACCTAATATTAATTTTTGAAACAATATCTCTAAAGCTTTTAGGACGGAATGACCTTTATTTGGTAATATTCTCAATCTATTTATCAAAAGGTATTTAAATCTTTGGATTCGCCAGGGCACCCCTTTATTATCGATACAGGTATCAGAAACCTTAGGGCAGCTTAATGAGAGTGCTCCGGAAAAAAGATAAGATTTTACTCGGCTGTTGACAAGGGTCGCTAGAGCGAAAGGGAAATTGCGAAGGAGTGACCGGGGAGTCTTAATTTGATCTTACGCAGTAATTTTGTTAAACGAGAGGAGGGATTTTTACGGTCTTTTCAATTTTATTTTAACTTCATTAGTTTTGTTTTTAGACCTTTGGGAGTTCCACGAAAGGTAAACGAAACCTGCATATTAATTTTGCTTTCATCTTGAGAATATCTTATTTCTTTTTTTCTCATAACCTATATAGATGCAATGGTAAATCAGAAAGAATAATTTAGATTTGTTCTTAATTGGATCGTGCTAAGGTGTCTAGTTTATTAGATTGCGAGAAGCAATTTTCTCTGCGGCTAGGATATTACTGAGGCGGGGTTGTATCATCAACATCTGTTAAGCTCGCGCTCCCGAGATAAAATATATTTTAAAAATAAACAACCGACATTTTGTCTACTCGTGTCCTTTGCACATATTATTATTGAACCTTTTGAACTTTTAGAAAGTCGAGCTTGTACAATCTTTCAGATGTTTGTTTTTATTTAAGGACTAATGTATTTAGTGACCACAATGTAAGAGTTTTAGCAAAAAAATATATATCACCTTTGTCTTCCTTTCCTTAGTTTTTTAACGACCTGTTGCTACTTGAAAAGATGAAGTTACTCGGGCTCTTAATTCGATACCTACTTCTTAAGTGTCGCATTGTCGTTTCAATTAGAATATGGTTCGTTATACCTACCAAGATCAAGAAACTAGACTCTCTGTGTGTAAAGTAAACATAGATTACTAAGAAACATTACTAAGAAGGATCTTATTAGCAATGGGACCTACGAATAAGAAAGTGGGACACTTAAAATTTTGTGACCATTGCATTGGAGAACCTAGATTTGATAGTAGATAGAGAAACAAAAGTAGCGTATAATAAAATATAAATAAAACATTAATAACATAAACATAACATTAACACACACACACACACACACACACACACACACACATACACACACACATTTTACATTAACATTAATTCTAGATTAAATAAAACATTGCTTCTACGAATCGCTTATCACTGAACTCATATAATATGGACAAGAGAAAATTACAGCGTAGAATCTGCTTCGGCTCTGAATAAAGTTCTGATTTAATAAAAAACCTACTGGGATAATAAAATGTTGGCTTCGGCTCCACGCACGCCTTCCAAAGGTCCGGGACTTAATTGCCCGTGATTACGGAACGTAAGACATATATTAATAATGTTTTACTTATAAATTTAAATTGATAAAAAAAATAGTTTTGACTTGTTTTTTTCTAAAACTTGTGAGAGTTTGAGGCAGATTTTGTCCTACCAGACAACCTGACCCGACAACCAGGAGAGTGATTTTTGAATCTCATTCGCTTCAATTCGAGTTCAGCAGTTGAAAATGTCAAAATTACTGTGGAGATATGCATCTTTCTGCTGCTGATTTGACTTTCGAAAATCATACTTCAGGAGTACGATTTTTTAAAGTCAAATAAGCAGTAGAAAGATGCGTATCTCCAAAGTAATTTGGACATTTTCAACTGCTGAACTCAGCGAATGAGATTCAAAAATCGCACTCCAGATCTGAATGACCTATTTCCTTTATAACACTCACTTCAAACAAACTCGCTTGTGATAAAAACATAGTATTGTATTTTTTATCCATATACAGACAAAGAATGAATCGTACTTTAGCAGAATGAGAAAAATAAGAAGTCCCTATCTGAGGTGAAAATAAAACGGTTTCAGAAGAAGCACCGCGGCGGCAATTCAATTTCGTTGCGTAATGTAGGGACGAAATGATGTCAATTTTTATCATTAACAGGGTACGACACCCACGAAACTTTGCAAAATAATACGCTGCTTTAAAATTCATACCGTTTTATTGCGTCGTGCTTATTCTTATTAGAGTTTGAAGGCTCAATTTAAACGCTAAAAGCTTATACTTTTATTATCCTGGGTTCTCGACACTTTCTTACAATCGCTCGGGCATTACTAAGAAGGTACAAAATTAGTATCATAAATATCATGATCATAATCATCATCATCATCATCTCATCCGATGGACATGGGCCTCCTCCAAGGATCGCCATAACGACCTGTTCTGCGCTGCCCTCATCCAAAGGGTTCACGCCGCCTTTCAGCCCCATCGGTTCCGCGAGCAATGTGTCCCGCCCAGTGGCACTTAAGTTTAGCAATTCTTTGGGCTATGTCAGCTACTCTGATTCTTCTGCGGATCTCTTCATTTCTGATTCGATCTCGCAGGGAAATTCCGAGCATAGCCCTCTCCATTGCTCTTTGGGTGACTTTCGGCCTTTTTATGAGGCCTTGAGTGAAATATCATAATGTACGAAATTAAGTAGAGATCTACTACGATAACAAGGCCCGCTGTCATACTGATAATGATAAGCCAATTAGTGACACCGCTAGCTAGTCGAGCAACAAATCCGTGTACTTGTCTATTTGTTTTTTGCATAACTTTACTCGTCTTAGCACACACGCTACACACTATGGAGGCGCGGATCATGCTTTATCGTAGGTAGTAGTAGATGAACTATAACTTAACATCGAGCGACGTGTGTGTTAGGTTGGATAACCGCGTTTTAGTGGGTTTCCATCTCGGGTTCCGTGTTGTTTCAAAAGTTAGGCACACAGTCCTAGATATCTCTAGATACCTATGGACCACATCCACTTCCCTCTCATCAGTCTCGTCATTAGTGAGAAAGTAGAGTAAAAAAAATAAAGTTTACACTTTAAGTTGCTTTTTGTCCCTCGACTCAATTATGAATGAGTTAATTAGGAACATTTTCCACCTCATTGGATGAAAAAATGTCGAATCCAGACCAGCATCTGAGCACGACCTCTAGACTTGCACTTGTCTGTCTAGAGGTCAAACATATAATACATAATATAATTATGTAGGCTGATAAATATATGTAGATTAAATTCTAAACATTTACTAAAAATAAGACTTCACAGAACTCTGACACTAATATTTGTTTATATTTCCCTCCTACTTGATTTCAGTGTACGATTTCAACGATATTTTTTTACCATTATAATATAGAAATATAAACTTACTTTGTGTTATTTATTCGTAAGAGTTCTTTCATGTTTGGTAATCGTATTTACGACCCTTTACTCTATTCTGTGAATCGTATTGGATGTTTAGGTTTTATAGGCGAGAAAACCTTGCTAGACTCCTACTGTATCATGCAGTATTTTGTGATAAACATCATGTAACTGTAATTTTTCATTATATTAAACAGTGGACCCCGGGTACGGCAACGTACGTCAGAATCTCTATACTTTACTAATTGACAAGAACAAACAAGTAGGTACTACCTACTACCTACCTACTTACAAATTACGAATATTTCCCTAATTAATGGTAATAGTGCATTACACAATGCATGCAAACATAAGTAGTGTAGGTAGGTAGAGCGTGCTCTTTTCAAATGCACGTTCGTCTTTGTCTCTGGTCAAATGCATTGGGTAGAAATGTCACTACTCATGCCATAATAAGTCCTCCATGAAGCCCTGCACACTAAGCTGAACAGAAACTGAGAATCTGTACTACTCTGTCTTTTTCGATGTGAGACGTTATCAGATTTGTTCTATGAACATGAATAAACCACGTTATCCTTCCGTTGGTACCGTACCACGTGCGTGCATGTTAGTATTTTAGCGGACGGGCACTGGGAACTTTGCCAGAATATCCATACAGTAAATATCCCATCGGATATTTGGCAATGAATTGACACGAAATAGGCAATATTCATGGTTATTATGTAAGTAATGACGTGTTACAAGAGAATCATCTTTATTTTATCGTCTCTCTCTTGAATAACTGTCGCATAACTTAAATTGGATCAATGTTACAGCTTAGGTACAGTGTTGTACTTCAAAATAACCTGTTACATAGATAACAGATAGGTACTTACCTACTATACCTACATTATTATGACGATTAGCGGATGCGTTGGATCCAATTTTCTATTTGGAAACTTTCGATTCCTGACAAAAAAAAACAGAAAATCTGACTTACCGCGCGATAGAATTTCGCCCGTGCTGATGAGGCCTTACTGACAATGATCACGGTCGTCAGTTACGACCAAAATGTTCGATACGCTCTAGTTGGGTGAGGGACGATGTTTGGTAGAATTGGTAGCCTTGTTTCAGATATCTAGAGAATAGATCTTCTTTTTCTATGAAAGAGACTCGAGCTAATTTATTTTTCGGTTGGGTTAGGATTAGATTTGCTTAACCCGGCGGCACTCGCTACTGGGTAAAAAATACCACAGAGTACCTAAATTTGGTTGTATTTTTTTTCTAAGCCTTCTGGCAACCCAAGGTTCTCAGTACCTTCGAACCAGTAGATAGCACACCCACACCCCACGGGGCATTCCGTTTGTGCGCAGCGTTTGTTGACGACGTACATGTAAATCGAGAACAGAATGTTGGATGTTGATTATGTCTGTGTTCATTTATTATAAAGGGATAATTATTTTTTGTTAGTTTACTAGTGTACTAAATTTATTTTCGATTTTGATCTCAATTTTGTATAATTTATGAAAAAACAATAATTTTGTTGATTTTTCTAAGGTTACTAAGTAAAAACTAAATATTATGTTGATTTTTTTGGATGAGCTTTTATTTTAAATACATGAACATTACAACTTGGATTTGTTGTTTTATTTATGGACAATAATACCAATAACACAAATGCATTGTCAAACATTCAAACACAAACTTCTTTTCTTAAATAATGCCAATTAAACTCTCGTGGTATTTTTTACCCGGTAGCGAGTATTCATGTTTGTAAAGACCTAGCGAGTACCGCCGGGTTAAAATGAAAGTGATGGAAAGAAAGGCACAAATGTGTTTTTTGTATTAAATTCTTTGTCAATATAACGAGGCGTCACTACGCCTCGTTATACAAGCACAAGTCACGCAAGCAAGACCCGAATTAACCCCACTAATCACACTTGATTGGATAAGCCTAAACCAACTTGCGCCCCGACAAGATTTTGTGGAACAATATTAAAATTAGATATATTTTTAATAACTTACCTATAACTTATTTCCATTACCTAATTATGTTACCGAAAATAAGCTATAAGTAGCTATTGTTATAAATACCCTTCATCACAGATCCATATAGGTAAGAGGTAGCAACGTTTCGGAACCTTACCTCTTTCCCAAGAGATGGACTCAATCGGATAACCAGCGACAGGACACTTGATGTTCAAATCGGTTCCCGCAACAGCTGTTACTTTAGGCATCTCTCTGATGTAAGGCAGGCCGTACACGTTGACCCTCGCCGCATGTGTGGCTTTCCCGGCGGTATTGCTGGCGACACAGGCGTACTCCCCGCCATCTTGTTCTGTCACTCTACTTATATTAAGATGGCTGACGACATCATCTTGAAGAGTTACATGCTGACCAACCACGAATCTAGTCAAAAAGAGAAAATAGTTGTACTTTATAAAGAGAGGATGACAACTAAAAAGCAATATTATGTTTATTAATATAATAATTAGTAACCTACCTGGAATTCGTGGGTATAGGAAAACCGTCAAGAAGCCACGTGAACTGCGGTGGAGGATGTCCCATTGCCACACATTTGAGAGATACACTTGGTCCTGGCTGCAAAGTCTGCTCCGAAAACCAGTATACGAGCTCTGGTTTTGATTCTATGGAAAAGAAAGAATCTGAAATAAGTATCCATGAATGATGAAATATTCTGAACTGTACATCTACGTGTATTAAACGAGGCACTGGCGATACCCAAGTTATTAGTTGGTGCGGGAATTCGATTTTGTGAAAAATAGAACGCTCAATCAATGTCACTCAGCCATTGATGTTTTGTTATAGCTTGTGATAGGCATTCGGTAATTTAAACTATGTTCAATATGAGCCCGGTAAAAGGGTAAAAGCATGATTCAAATCTTCTAATCTATATTACAATAAATCCCCAATTTTCTGATTATGTCTCGAAGGAGTTTGAGGCCAACAAGAGATTAATATCTCTTGGGCTATGATCGCTCACGCTACTGTGAAGAATAAATAAAATGAAGCTCATTCATAATTATTTCTCAGCAGCTTATCCTTCGGTCTCGGGGATCAGAAATTCATTTGCGTATACACTAAGCGGCGTGGGTAGTTAAGGTCGGCATTATAGGGATTGTGAAGATTGGACGGTAGGACGAAGCGCAAATCCACGCGGAGGACTCCACGGCACGAATCTGGACCAGGATTTTTCCACGCCAGATGATTAAGGCTCTAGTTACATTAGACTTTTATAAGGATTAAGTCAATTGGTTTGTGATGATTCGTTATTGCTTTATTCATTAGTAACGCTTTTGGGAAATTATTTAGTTCAGTTTTTTTTTTTCATTCTGGTCAAGTTATTTTTATTACCTATACGATTAGCTGCTGGGCAGCGTCTTCGTCTACTTTAACTAAAATAGTATTTTATGTGTTAATCCAGGATATCAAATTTAAGGGGCTATGTAAAAAAAATAGGATTCTTCAAAGCTCCATATATCATGAAGTACTAACAGTAGGAGTATGATTTGCGGATATGTGTAAATTGAACATATAATTGAAGTTTTGATTAGAGCCAAAACACGATTAAGACAAATTTTCTCGATAGAAAAACAAGCCAAAGTAGCCTCCGTTTTTGTCTATAAACGCTTGTAACTGCTAAACGGTGAATAATAGAAACATGAGACTTGATTTAAAAAAAAGAGATTGCTATTATCTAAGTTTTGATTAGAGCAGAATTGAACTTACATAAATAGTACAATCACAATTAAATAAAGTTTGTTTTTTCGCTTGATTCGATCCAGGCGCGCGCGCCGCCCCATCTCTTTCTCTCGCATCTGGCAGTAATATAAGCTATCACACGCCCGTTTCGCTAAAATTATTTTTCGACACAGGCTCTTAATCCAAATCCTTTGAGCGGTTTATGCCCGATTGAGTCGTAAACATCCAAGCATCGAATCTTCATAAAATTTCACATTTATAATACACTAGCTGTTGCCCGCGACTTCGTCTGCGTGGACATGTGATTTTGTCTCATGTCTCGTCTAAGAGTCATGAAGGTCATGGTCAGAAACAGGTCTAGAAACCCTGGCATGTAACATTAAAATGGCCATTAAGGAATGGGCTGATAAAATACACATGCTAGAATGCTTTGGCTTCTCGGGTCTGCAAAATTGCAGGAAATTCATCAGCAATATAACACCACGAATCCCACAGTTCATAATGAACAACAGCAGGAACAAAGCTCGTGCTATCGTCGGAGCCCTCACCGGGTACTACGCCTCACAGGCATGATAAAGCTCACCCTAGATCCCAGTTGCCGAGCGTGCGGAGAGGAGGAGGAAACCATGGAACATTTATACTGTGTGACTGCGATGTCTTGGTGGCAAAACGTATGTATCCTGAGAGATGGTTATTCAAAACTGGGAGATTACAGGTTTCTTCCCCTGAACGCTATTGCCTCTCTCATTTTCCACGTTTTTCAATGGTGAAGAAAATAAATATTAAGTAGTAGTCAACACAAAAGATACCATTGGGTTGATGTGTTGCTGGCTCGCTAGCCCCCATAATAGGATAAGAATAGGATAATAGTCATGAACTTAAGCTGAATCAAAATCAGAAAGTACTTACCTACATTAAGTAAGTATGTAGGTATAAAAAAAAGTCATTCATAGATCCATCACTTGAATTTTTCTACTGTTCGTCGGTTATTAGTGTTTTATTTATGTCGAGCAGCATAATAATCATCTTACGACCCACTGCGGATCACAGACCTCCACTCACAAATAAACGTTGGAGGATAGAGGATAAGAGGAAAGCGCAGCGTGGGTAGGTAGGCCCCTCACACGGTGGACCGACGACCTGGTGAAGGCGGCGGGAAAACATTGGATGAGGGCGGCGCAGGACCGGTCGTTATGGCGATCCTTGGGGGAGGCCTATGTCAGCAGTGGACGTCCATCGGCTGAGATTATAATGATGATAGAGGATACTCTACCACGCGGGCTAGTCCACAGTGGTAGAGGCAAGAGCTAGAATGATAATATTTTTGCAAGGAAATGGTCAACTTGCTAAAAGAATTATTTTCAAGCCACATTTGTAAATCTCTAACCTTACTTAGCTATTATGAAAGTACCTAGGCACATTACCAAACTGTGGTGTTATAAGGACTTTTTAGATAAGTAGGTATCTTTTCATAGATTGTGGTAGATTGAAATCCTCAAGAAATCATAATTGAACTGAAAATCAAACAAAACTAACATTTGGCAAAATTTTCTGCAACAACATTATTATACCGTAGAATTGGCTCAGATTGGGCTCAAACTACCATTATACCCACTTACAAAGATGTATTCAATCAATTTGGAAGCTCCTTCTAGAGTTAAAAATACGCCTAATGACATCTATTAAGATGAAAACGATACTACAATAACTTTAGAAAAGGTTAAAAGAAAGAAAAATATTTGACGACCCGTTCGGTGTAATGGTTACCACGCCGGACTGCCAAACCAGGGTCCTGGGTTCGAATCACGGTTCGGTCATGGATGTAATATGTTTGTGCCGTTGTTGTGTGGTTTCTATAATAAAAAGCCTATTCTGCTTGCTTCGGATCATTACAATGTATGTGACTGTGAGCGTTATTTATTTAATTATTTTTCACTTCACCCGGTAAGTTACTTTACAATCAAATCTGTAAGACTTAATTTCTGAGACGCCTTGAGCGTGAGTTACGAGTAAGTCCAAGTATGGTCGAAAATGTATGAACTTTGAGATCAGGGCTCCTAGCTAGGTTTTGGAATAAATAATTTTATTGTTGCACACTTGCTTTTAAAATACGCCTCACGCCATCTATTAAGATGAAAATGTACTACAATAACTTAAAAAAAGGTTAAAAGAAAGAGTATTTTTTTATATTTGACTACCCGTTTGGTGTTATGGTTACCACGCCGGACTGCCAAACCAGGGTCCTGGGCTCGAATCCCGGATCGGTCATGGACAATATTATGTTTGTGCCGTTGTTGTAATTGTTTCCATAATAAAAAGCCGTGCTTGCTTGGGATCACTACAATGTATGTATTAAAATAAGAAAAAGCCAAAGAAAACGTACTGTCCTAAAGTTGGATCTGATCTAATCTCAGGATATTATTAAGGTCAGCAAACTGCTTCTGTCAAATCCGCTGAAAAATTGATAAAAGTTGTTTAAAAAAAAAAATTTCACCCAAGAATCGAACCTCCAACCTCTTGCGCGAAAATCTTACCATTTCCCAACTACGCTAAACAGCTCTTGAGAGAAGTGTTGAAAAAAGCAACCACTATATTTTACTACTGGAATCTACCCAAATACATCTGTCAGCGTCAAATCGGCGCTAGTGAGCATGATAAAACATTGGAAATTATCCCACAGAGTCCCACAGTAACCCATTGCTGGGATAAAAAGTATCCTATGTGTTAATCCAGAACACATTCTATCTGCATGCCAAATTTCATCTAAATCCGTTCAGCCGTTTAGGCGTGATTGAGCCACAAACACACAAACATCCAAACATCCAAACATCGTCACAAACTTTCGCATTTATAATATTAGTGAGATATTTTATAAGTATTAGTAGGACTATGATTTTAAAATAGGTACCACACACAGTTTTTTATTTTATCAATGCCTTATTTATTATGCAAGACAATTTGCTTAACGACACTACCATTCTTTTTAACGTTCGTTTAAAATTGAGTGTACCTAGTGAACATGCCACGTGTTCCGCTCTAATTCCTTTGATTGCAGCTTTATAATGAGAGGGAACTGAAATGCTTTTAATCCGTTCATCCTTTTACGGGACAAAAATGGGATCACAATGGAACGAAAATCGTGTCTCTATTCTCTAATCCACAGTAAATCTCTCAAACACTTTTCTTCAGATTGAACACTATTTAAACCATTAAGCCTTTGCCGTAAGAAAAAAGAAAAGCAATTTCCATTTTACCTACTTAACTAAGGTAACTCTTACTCGTAGTCCATTTTAAATTAAATAATAATGCTGGACTCAAATTTATACCGTAGTTTCCCCGTGGGTCCAATATATCCGTGACTCAAGTAATACGCAATAATATGGAAGGTTCGTCCCTTCATTAAGGCTCGCAATGTTCTAAATGTACCTATAGACATGAGATCTTTGTTTACATTCTTCAAATAGTGTTGTTATTTAGATAAATTGTTAACATGTTTATTTATAAGTTCATTTGTTTCTTCACGAAACAACCAAGTAGGTTTACTTTTTGATGAAAAAAACCCTTATTAAATATCAAGCATTGGGTAGATGTGGGTTCAACTTATGAATACATTTTTGGTAGTGATAATGTTAGACAAAAATATATCTTATGTTTATCAGTGTGCCACATAAAAAATTCTAGATAGTAGAAATTAGTTTAGTATTAGGTACTAAGTATTACCTATTAGAATGCTAAACAGAAGTAAGTAGTTAGTCTATAGACAGCTAAGTAGAGAGGTTAGCTATACAGTTTTGCCAAGATCTTAGCGCTCTCACGGACGAGCGGAGCGACATGGACACTTTGCTGTCGCCGGGTGTCGCGGAGGGTAGTGTATATTTTCTTTGGCGGAGGGTCGCGCTACCGTTAAATGCATGAGCGCGACGCTCTGCGACCCACCGCGACAGCAAAGTGTCGCTCGTCTGTAAGAGCCCTCAGCAGGTGGCGTTCCGTTGTCTGTGCCTACCCCAGTGGGAGACAAGCGTGAGGATGTATCACTTAGTACCTATTAGAATGCTGAACAGAAGTGTCACTGTAAGTAGGCTATAGACGAGAGGTGGAACCCCTCTTATATTCATATCGGTATAACCTCATTTAAATTCAGGGGTCTATTGCATAACTCAAAGTCGACATGGTGATGTTTTGGCGATTCTTTAGTTAATTAATTTCAGACAATGGATATACAGGGTCCAACTTAATATGCTGACGATTCTTTAAGAGGATGATCAGACCATCAAACTGAACAACTTTCTCTATGGGACCCACCATCGAATGTGCGAAAAAAATCTACTGTCTCTACATTTTGGTCGAGTAGGATTGCAGTTTTGTATAGAACCGAGCTTAGAGCTTGGTCTCATAGAGAAAGTTATTCAGTATGATGGTCCCATCACCCTCTTAGAAAACCGTCAGCATATTAAGAAGGTCCTTATAAATATATGAAACAAAATATTACTTAAAAATTTGCCTTGTACCCTTAGATCAAAGTAAAATGAATGGATAGACCCAAAAGCGCTTTAAGTTGAAGCACGCAAAACTAGGGCACCTCAGTACAAACTAGGGTACTTGGTCTGTCATCTCGGTACAAATTTGAAGTAAAACTGTCAATTGTTTTGCCTCATTTTTCTGGTTTGAAATGTTTGCATAAGGCCTGTCCATTCATTTTACTTTGGTCTAAGCTTGTACCTACAGTCATTATACGTTAGGACTCTTATATATTCCGTGCGTTAGGTACCGATCTTGTAAACGATGCCGATGTAATCAGAAACGAATACAATAGTGAACTTTTTAAAAGGCATGTGGAAAAAGATGTAGGTACAAATTAGTCTGATAAAAAAGTAGAACCCGTACAGAGATAAGGGAGGGTGTTTTTGCCTGATATTGTGCTACTAAAAATATAAGCAGGCAGAATGTAAAGTAATTCTTGGGCGTCTAGTCGGCTTCCTCTGCGGAACAAATGGGCCCCGTTAACAGAAGGTCAGCCACTTGCATAATTTATTGGACGAGGTGCGGCTTTCTCGCACACCAGCGTCCGGTCCGGCACCGTGCTGACCTATTCACGTATTTTGGGCTTACATTTAAATATTAGTTACAGGAATGCTCCGCAATAATACGCTTCCTTATAAAACAAATGGTATAGGTAGGTAACTTTTAAATTAAACCATAATAAATTGACAAAGTTCTCGATAGTTATCTTAAAATCTAGTTCGCTGAATAAGAAAAAAATTTAAAGGAATTTCTACAATATAATTGGCATAGGAGCGGAATCTCCCTATATTTCAGAAGAGAAATAAGTGGTCGGTGGTAGTCACGCTCCTACTTACTGAACTGAAGAGCAGCGACACCAAATAGCGGGGAACGAATTAATAATGGAACAAAGCGGCTTATATTTCGTTTGCATCTAGCGTAAAATCAACCCTACGAGTTGGAGATAGAATCTTAATTGGAATATTCGTGGTGTAACGTTTAGTGCTATGGCTGGATGCGCCAGCGGCGAGCGTGCCTGCGTCACTGAAGCCCTTTGTTTGAGCTGAAGAGCTGACTCTAATAGCTTGCAGCGGATCCGCGCTTAAAAATGGAGTTTTAAATATTTTATGAAGAAGTCGGGTGGATACGGGTGGAAAAAATTCTTAAAATCCATACATGCCTGGCTACAAAAACGGTCAGAGTGGAGGCGTACAATGTCAACGTGCATTTTTCAGAAGAAACATTTTGTACAGTAGGCATACCATATAGTGTTGATATGAAGAGATAAATTCTAAGAGTTCAAAGAATGAAAACCAGCCTTTTAAAATGCTTTACAATATAAATAAAATTGTACTGCTTTGTATAAACAAGTCTTATTTTATGAAATCAGTAGAGAACGATCGATTGACTTGTACTAATAAGTAATGGTTCTTCAGTAAGGAAACTTACATGCTTATATTTCAAGGCGTGTATTGTGTTTGAAAACGAGCTGACTACCTGTCATACTAGAAAGAGTTTGGGCGAGGCTAGTCAAATTTGGATGTTCTTAATATGCTATACCTACTTATTCTATGAACTATTCAAAATACCTCAGACTAGTCACCCCTCTCGGGAAGGGTAGTCATCATGAGTAAAAAAAGAAGGACTGTGAATAGATTGAGTCCATTTCTGATTTAATAACACTGGCAGAACCAATTTTATAACTTGACAGACAAGCTTAGTTATTAAACTAGATACAAAGCTTTGGTTGACGTAGGTCGCCTCCAATGGTCGCCTCTAATTATTTACCGAGTCCACGCAGCATTATTAACCAAGATATTGTGACAAGAGTTCCATTGTTTTTGTTGTCCTTAACTTCTGCCAAGATTATAAATGCGTTCTGACAAAACCTCTCGGCAAAAACAAGCTTTGCCTCGTAGCTCAATGTCGAAACTTTGTTACCTTTTGTTTATGAAAAAGTTAGACGAACTTGTGACACAGCCGTGTTAGTGGTAAAGTTTAGACAGAATTATTTAGTTTGTAGTTGGCTGATAGTACAAAAAATATTGACGAGACTAATATGAAAAAGAAATAGCTTTATAATTCTTGTACTTACCCAGTTTATTATTAGTTAGTTCAGTTAGAGGCAGATAGACTTATTCTTATGTTGTGCTTATGGGCGTAGTAAGGGGTTTATAGGCGCATGTTCTTATCATTACACTACTTCATTGGTTCCAAAGGGGGTTTGTTAACTTCAGGCAACTTATATACCTATTTGGATCGGGGGCGTACTTATAGATGAACCAAAAAATGCCATAAAGATTGTAAAATGTCACCAGACTCGTCTTATGTGTCTAATTATCTTCATATCGTGACACAAGGTTTCATTGTGCGACGCCGATATTCAAACAAATCAATCGAGGCTTTGCCAGCCTTACTATAAAAATGTGCAAACCCTTTGACAGGTTCTACTGAAAGTAACATATAGATCGGATCAGATTTACTGAAATTTAGAGCTTGAGTGGCTGTTCAGATGTCTGGTTGGCGCCCTAGGGAAAGAATCCGAAGCTACGTCAATGTTTGTTCTCAATGTAGTCTCTACCATTCTTGTTGTATGCGTTTGATAGGGAATATCCTATTGTACTATACAGCTAATCAAAGTACCAATACGGACATACCTCTGTTGCCAGTGAAATTCCAGTCGGCGTCGTGTGTGGCGGTGCGGGCGTACGGAGCGCGCCGCGAGCGGTTGGCTGCCGCAACCCGCGGCCTCTCGGACACTGCAAATACACCCTTTAGAATGTTTCTTTCACAGAAAACCCACCCATCTAAGCCATAAAGACGGCCTTCTTACAAACGTTAGATAACTAGAAATAACCTTGTTGTTTGTTCTCTCTGCTGTCAACATCAATTGTCGGAAATGGACAGTATGCCGGTGTTTGCTCCCGCCCAGAATTCCTCGTTAATGTAGTTGCTATAATAATTTTCAGGAAGTGTTATCGTCTAGGAAAGTTTCATTTGTCGGAAACTTGTGCAAGCAAGGAAAATTTTCCTTAATGATTGTCTATTCACAGAGTAAGTTTTGGTTGCTTAAGGATAGAGCTGAAAGCTTGAGCTAAATATCCTGCATATATCTTTATGATTATATTTGGCTTTAAACAACAACAAAACGGAATTGTATAGAAGATACGTTTTATGTGAGATTGAGATAATAATATTCCTTACCGTCTATAGAGTATTCAGAAATCCCAGAAGCTTGATCTCTAGTGTTGCTCGCAAAGCACTGATATATTCCCTGGTCATCCCTCTGCGTATTCTTGATATGTAATCTTAGGCCATCTTTCGACAGTTTCATCCTCTCGCTGGGCTTTATTACCCTTCCGTTGTGCACCCAGTAGACTATCTCGATTGGGTGGCCAGCAATTTTACATTCAAAACTGACATTATAGTTCAATTTTGTATGTAAAAATTCTGGTTTTATTCGGACGGAGATAGGTTCTGAAACAAAAACAAAGGTTACACGTGTCGCAATGAACTATTTGTTTCCCAATTTTTCTGTTTATAAAAGTTTGATAGGTTTGCCTATGGCAACAATGTAAAATGTAGGCTACAATGTAGGTATATCATCCAACAATGTACAGTCACGAGCAAAAAGTTAAACCACTCAACATGTCGTATCGTATGCAGTATTTCATAATAATAATTATGTAAAATAATAACAGATAAAGTTTTTGAGGACATACAATACATACATACGCTCGAAAAATAACCCTCCTTCTGGCGCAGTGGGGTAAAAAGAAGGCTTGAAATTAATGTATAAAACAATTGAACGCAATGAAACTACTGTAGGTAATAATAGGTATTATATTTGCTTTAGGTTTTTTCGGTCCTGACTGTAGGTGTAGGTATCCATGACACGAGAATTCATTGATTTTCCTGTCAGCCTATTTTTATACTCGGATATTATTTTTTCAACGATTGCCAGATTGGTTTTGACGACAAACGAATGTAGGTATAATGTATATTTTAACCTTCTGCAAGAGAGTTCAGTTTACAAAAATCTCACATACCTAAGTAGGTAGTACTTATACAGTCGAGGCTAATATAAAATATTGTAGTTAGAACTAGTTAGAACTAAAACGATTGAACAGTTAGAACGATAATCTAAATGTTTTAATTTACATATTCATTAAGAGCTGCAAAAACCCCAAAATTTTCATTAACAACACACAATTTTGGTCTATCCGATCCAAGCGGTCTTTTATTAGATTTTCTGCGAAATTTTACTTACTTTTTGCAAAAATAACTCCACGATCCCTCATCCAAGAGACGTAGTTTAACCACCTATATTTTTTCACTATTCTCAAAGAGCACGATACAGTCTTCGACTTTCTTCTAAGTTCTTAACGCATGCCTTTACCACTTTTGGGATAAGTTTTTGTTAGCTTATCTGACAGCAGTCAAATAACAACAACAACTTATTCAGAAGTAGTGAAACAGGCCCTAAACCTTGCTAAAGTATCTGCTAAATAAAGTATGGAGTAGGTATTAGGTAATATAAAGTGGCCCTACGTAAACTGACCTGTAACAATAACGGTGAAGTGGACCGCCTCGCCCCCCGCGGTGTTGTTCAGCCAGCAGACGAACCTGCCGGCGTCCTCGCGCCTCAGCTGCCGGATGCTGAGCAGCCCGCCGCCGAGCAACCGCGCGCGCTGCCACATCGAAGTCTTCTCTATAGGTATGAGCTGGTCTCGGTGCTCGCGGAACCACCTGCACAAGGATAGGATCATTATTTGATGGCCTTACATATTTTATGTACAGTTGGCGCAATAAGATATAATATACACTTTTGTGCTACGACGTAAAACAAAAGTGTATACAACTTATTGCGGCCGACTGTACCTATGGTTATACGGTTCGACCAAGAAAATTAGTCGAGTATTAGGTGCTAAGTACTAAATCTTCCGAGATCTTTCCTTAACGAAAAGCGTTATTGCAGCAAGGGACTTTAGGCGCGCTGTTAAAATTTGCGAAGGTACATCAATTATTAGCGTCGCGTCGGTGGCGCGTTGTGGAGAGGTACTAGTCGTTCACTTCGAGTTGGCCGTTACCTCCCTTCCCGCTTCCCCGCACCGCACCCCTTAGAGACCCTAATAAACGCAATTTTATAACCTTTAGCAACGCAACCACGTACGGCACATCCGTCCCGGTCACTAATATCGCTTTTAATTTTAAATTTTTATTTGCCATTTATATTATTTTTTGTCGACGGGACCAATTAATGTGCCTGTGAGGAAATTTTGTAACAGTCATCGACGGCCAACTGGTCGTGAACGGGTAGTATTGACACACAATTATGGGGGACCGGGTTCGAATCCGCACGAACAACATGCCATGTACCAATGAGTTTTTCTAGCTTATGTACGTAATACCGACTGCACTCAAACGATGAAGGAAAACATCGTGAGGAAACCTGCATACGCTGAAGAAGAAATTCTGATGCGTATACCTATGTGTAAGTCTACCAATCCGCATTGGGCACGCGTGGTGGACTAACTGCCCATACAGTCCATACACCCTCCCTGAGGGTAGGTATGTGCTCAGGCCCTGTATTCGGACTTTCGATGTTCGATATATCACCAATGTTTCGGTCCGCACTTCATAGAAATAGAGTTGACATTAGAACGAAAACTTTCACTCAAATGCGAAGTTAGAATGTGCGGGAGAGGCCCTGGAGTGGGACGTAGGTATAATAGGCTGATGATGGATGATGATTCGGAAGAGGTACCTACTAACAATGATTTTGAGACTTGTTTGGTTCTATTTGATATTTGGATAATCTATTTGTTTATAGTAAAGAAAGTTGGTGAAGGCGGCGGGAAAAAGTTGGATGAGGGCAGCGCAGGACCGGTCGTTATGGCGATCCTTGGGGGAGGCCTATGTCCAGCAGTGGACGTCCATCGGCTGAGATGATGATGATGAAAGAAAGTTGAAGTATTTAATTTTAAATAACATTTCGGTAGAGCAAATTAAAACAGTCTACGAGAACAATAGCATATTCAGACCTATTCAAAGTTGAGGTTAATGCACTTTCAGTGTTTTCTGTTGACTCCCTTAGATGACTTCACATGCAGTACAGTCGCGTCGGTCTCATTTCTAAAGTGAAATTCAAGAGTCGGAATAGTAAATGAACCGCAGCGAAAACAAAAATAATTAAAGTCAAAACGAGCTCGCTCGGATTCCAGACGCGGTATTTATTGTGCCATTAGCTCTTGCAGGAAGCGAGAAGAATAATTGAAAAGCAATACTTTCTTGGTAATGAAACTCTGATAATGAGTGTTACTGGTCAGGACGAGATGAGGTTATGTTTGATTTATTGATGCTGTTTTTTTGTTGGTTAATTACAACTTGATACCTCTTGTTTCCCGGATATACTTGTAATTATCACTACATAGTATAAAACAAAGTCGCTTCCCGCTGTATGTCTGTCCCTATGTATGCTTAGATCTTTAAAACTACGCAACGGATTTCGATTCGTTTTTTTTAACAGATAGAGTGATTCAAGAGGAAAATTTATATCAGCATTGCACCCGTGCGAAGCCGGGGCGGTAGTTTATTTATATTGAAATTAGGTAATGTTTTGTTTTGGTAAGCAATAAAGTATGATTGCATTCAATTGAATTGATAGGTATTTTCTGATAAATCAGTGAGTCTGAATCTGTATGCGTGAATATTATAAGATACTAGTGAAGATATGAAGATTTAGGCAGGGACCTACCTATAACAGATTATCTTTAGCCAGACATTTACTTTGCCTACAATTAGCTTAATTTACTAGTTTGACTACAATGCAGAAAGAAAACCATCGTACCGTGATTTTCATTTCTCAACGAGAAAAGCTCAGTAAATAGCATTTAATATCCTGCGAAATTTTACGGAAATGAAACTGTTATGTGGCGCGAAATCTTCAATGTTCTCCAAGTTAGGTCCTCCTTTTAGAAATAGTTTTGAAAAGAGCTGAAACGCAGACACATTTGCATTCTAAAAGGTTTCCGCCAACTATGGCTGGATATGCAGGTTTATGTCGTACCTATTCAGGAACTATCAACGTGACTCTTTCAAGAGGAAATCATAAAAATTTCCACAGTCCACAAAAGTATCAGCGATTTTCTTTATTGAGAATCATATTTCTCTAAGTTATGAAAACTTTTACGTTACCTGTCTTATTGATTTCCACGGTCTGTGTTGATTACCAGTGTTTTGTTGTGCATGCAGATAAAAAAGTTTTCTTTCTTTTCTTTCTTTCTTTCTTTATTTCTCTATTTAAGTAAAAGATTATTTAAAATTAAATTTTCTAAATTTTATTATAAAATCATGATGTTTTGATGATTAAGTAAGACGTAGGGAGTTACTATACTCATTGGAATGCCTATTAAATGTTTGAAGTCGGTTCAGTGACTGTAAAATAAATAACGCGTTGTTTATTTCCAATCGGTAGATTGTATTTATAGAAATTGCTCTTTGTTGTCCCGATTCCATAAACACAAAAGCAATGTTAGGATTAAAGCAAGTAGAACCTTTTGTCAGCTTTCTATATTCACTTATACTTCTAGAACCGACACTATTAAACAATAGTTAGGTAGTTTTAATAGCTAGTAACAAGGTGAAGACAAATAAAGTACCCACGTCAAGTTAGTTCCCGTGTGAGTGCGGCGCCGGCGTGCGGACGCCGGTGTTCTGTTTGAATTATTTGACTAAACACCAACTTTGCCCTAACTTGCACACATTATGAATATAAACGATCTAAAGGAAGTTAGGAATTCGGTAACAGAAACTTTAAGGTTAACAGATGGTGCATCTAACCTAAACGATATGCACGTTAACAAATATATAATAATAAATTAAATTAATTTGGGGCAATCAACAATGAATAAATGAATTATTAAAGCAAAACAGGAACATCAAGTACCTGTTCATCTATCTACATCTACACTAATATTATAAAGAGGAAAGATTTGTACCTATTTTTGTATGTTTGTATGTTTGTAATGAATAGGCTCAAAAAGTACTAGGCCGATTTAAAAAATTCTTTCACCATTAGAAAGCTGCATTCACCCTGAGTAACATAGGCTATATTTATTGCTAGAAAAGATTAGACGTCCACCCGTGCGAAGCCGGGACGGGCCGCTAGTACTTTATAAAACAGTTCCGTGACTGACTGACCATGTGATTGATTGACTGACTGGTTGACAGACGGCGCTGAAGATAGAAACATGTGGAACATATTATATTCTACAGATGATAACAAAAGATTTTTTTTGTGAAAATCACCCGTACAACGGGGTGTTGTATTCCAAAATCCACGCACCCACAAGCTAAAGCTAGTATTCGATAATCGAACAACATTTTGATGTTGTAACTTTTAAAAAATCGTTAATCGGCTCTATTCTTGTGCATTCGAGCACCGTTGCAGTTAAACTGTATGAAGAATCATTGTTTTTTAAAGAAATTAGTTTTCAAATATTATTTATAGATATTTTGAGAAACAGTTATAGGGTTTTGCGCTCATTTTTAATAACAGTTTCTGTAAGTACATTTTTACTGCTACTTACAATATTATAGGTAAAACCTATTCAATTATGTAAACAAATTAGTGCAAACTTTTATTTGGTAAAGCATTTACCTATGGTGGAGAGTAAATCAGCGCTTTAATGAAAACCGCACAATAAAATTGGTCCCTTTAGATTCGGGCGACCGCATTTTATTGCTAACTCGGATCATCAGTTTAAAGTTAGAAAGTCAAAGCTTGCTTGTTCTCTTGTACAAACATAAGGTCCGTTTATGTATTTAGGGATCCACCGTCAAATAAGTACCTAAACTTATCCAATACATCTGATATTGAATATCGGTTCGTTGGAACTACACGGGTCGTTTGGGCCTCAGTAAATATACGCGTTTGAGGTACTTCATTAGTTCAAACACACGTGTCATGTTTAGTATACTTATCCAACAGATGGTGCATGTTTCATGTTTATCATTAGGCTAGGCTTATTGATATTTGTGTGAAATTAAAATTATTGGTACCTATCCTTTTAAACTAAGAGTCTACCTATCAAACTGAACATCTTTTACTAGGGGAGCAAGAGCAAACGGATCGTATTACAAAAATCTGCTGTTCCATATACTCACACTTACTAAACTGCAATGCCTACGCGACTCAAAATGTATGAAACAATGCCAATAATTAAAATTTCATCATGTACCTATTTATAGCAGTTGTAGTGGTTGATAGAGAGCCAAACATCAAAACGGGTAGTAAAAATACCAATTGTTAGGTGTATTCAATAACACTGCGCAAGCAGTGCTTATTTGCGAATTGCACTCAAACTATCCATTTTTTTAAGAATCTCACGAACGATGATCCCCGTAACCCAGCTGACCCATTAAGGTTATCCCCTAACCCTTTTCACCTTTATAGTTTGGATTAGGAGAAATCCTTTTAAAGCTAACACCGTGGTATAGCAGGGTGTAGCAAAAGATGCAAATAATATTTATAGGTGTTTTAGACCTTCAAAATGTGGGGCAGGAAAATCATATCAGCTGTTTCATAAAGAACTCGACTCGAACAGTAGATTTTTTTTGCGATTTTGATGTTGACTCCATAATGAAAGTTGTTCAGTTTGAGGTCTAAATCTCCCCTTAATATTATTATACTAGGAATACTATCTTTTGTGAAAACGATAGATAGATTAGGTAGTAAACGATATTTTCTCACCTTTTACCTTTTTAGTATCGCGGCCGTTGGTTCTGTTTATAGATTAACGTTTAAGCTGGTATTCTAGGAATAAGCCCGAGTCCATAAACAGATATGCATACAGGCATAAATTAAATAGGTATCTGACAAGATATCATATGATATTATTTGCTTACAAGTATATTCAAAGCTGCAGGTGACTGTAGGTACACGTTTAAATGATCACATTATGGAAATTAAATTTAAATTAGGTGCCCGTTCATTTTCGCAGCCTTCCTCCACCTACACGCATAGATGTATTACGAGGGTATAATGCAATTTGCTGGGTTTTGCCGGCTAAATTGCGCCTTGGCAGTTAAAACGGATCACGTCGCATGGGGATTATAAAATTGCGGTGAAATCTCGACAGGATCAAAACGGTTTCACCACAAAATAAAATGCTCAATTTGCCCACAACGCGTTAAAAATGTACGTGACGACAATTTGTAATGGTCAATTTTCCACACTCTTGCTATGTAATATTTTCATTTAATTATGCATTTTGCAGCGGAATCATCGAAATTAAACATTCTAGAATCTACATTATAATACTGGAATTGGTTCAAACAACAACACGAATTTTCCTCATTTATTTGGAATCGAATGCCAAATACCTGGGCAAAGGGAATTTTTAGAATGCATTAATAGGGCTTTTAAAGCGTTTTACCTACATAACTACAAACGATTCCTGTTGAAATTCGAATATGAATTCAGTAAAAGCTCGCACGAAAGCATTTTATTTCTGAAACCTTTTAAACGGATCAGCATTGGATGGCGATTACACGTCGTTCGCGTAATGTGGGAGTGCCCATTTTGTAAGGAGACTTGAAACGGTTGCCGAGCCTCTTTCAGCAGTCTGTCGTACAGCTTCGTATTTGTTTGCTCAGCGCAGAAACCTTTTAGCTGGCGGATAGAGCGGCTGTAGTGTTGAAAAGTGGGAGCTAGATAGGGTTATGTTTTCATATTTTAGTCGTCGAAGTTTTGAAGCACTTAACGTGTGCCTCTATGTAAGCGTAGCATTGCGTTGTTATTCAAATAAAACTGAACAACTTTGAATATGGAGCCAAGAATAAATTGCGTAAAAGAAATCAGCTGCTTAATACTTTTGGTGGGTCGAGTAGCCATTTATATTTTCTATGAAACAACTTTTATTTCCGCTTTCCGGCCTATGTCCAGCAGTGGACGTCCATAGGCTGAGATGATGATGATGATGAACTTTTATTTTCACGATTTCGATGTTGGCTCCATAGTGAAAGTTATTCAGTTTGATGGTCTGAACCACCAGGTTTGATATACAGTAGCGCCTTTAATTTTAGATCTTGTATTTGCGTGGTTTTACCTAACAACAAAATAGATATGTCTGTAATTCGAGATATGAAACAGGTTACCAGATGCTATCTGTTCTTAGTAGAATTAAAAAGTAGTAACTACAAGATTGCTTCGGACATTAGTGTAATTAAAAAGCGTTTAGTGGTCACCTGTAGGTGGGTACGGGCCAGGCGTGTGCCGCGCAGGGCAGCCGCACGTCGTCGCCGGCCTGCACGCGCCGCGGGTGCGGCTCCACGGCCATACGGGGACGAACTCCGCCCTTCGGCTCCGTCACTATCACGTGACCTGCCAATTAACATCTCTGTTAGCTCTAGAATGCGAAATGAGGATATGAGAACACACTTAATTAGTTTGTGAAAGTTTGGGAGGATATTCTAAACTTGCCAGATAACAAGTTTAAGTCACAAGTTCATAAATCATAAACTTTATTGCATCCTTGAGGTAATTACAGATCTTTATATCTATACAGTTTAACAAGTCCTTTGTAAAAAATTATTTGCCAGATAACAAGTTTAAGTCACAAGTTCATAAATCATAAATCATAAACTTTATTGCATCCTTGAGGTAATTACAGATCTTTATATCTATACAGTTAAACAAGTCCTTTGTAAAAGTGAACTCGATGATTATTTAAATGACCAAAATGTCTGGTCTTGACAATGTTACACTAGGAATGTAATTCAATATTGTATTTGTAATTGTACCTATATACTTTGTATATTTTTGGTTTGTTAAAAGTTGTGTGTTGTAGAGTTTCTCGCCTCATCATCGCATCGTCTCTACAACCGAACACCTTCCGACACGGCGGTAGAGTCAATGCCGTAAGAAAGCTATCTATGTGATAATTATTTTTAAAAAAAATATATTTAGAATTTTTGTGGATGTAAAGACCTTGCACGTGAATAATAGACGAATTGTGCTTGGCCACCAACACACCGTCCCAAAAGTGTCGTTTTAGTTTTAACGACTGAAAAACTTAAACTTTAATGTACTTACGTGGTTATTTGCTAATAAACCAAGTGTACTTATAAATTTGGATTGCATCGTATTGGTACAATGTGAACAAAAAAGGGCGAACGATATACCGTTTATCGTGCAACTCTTCGCGAAATAACATTCTACTGTAGATATCATACAAATTTCAGCGATTCATTGATATTGTTGCACGATTATCTTCTATACTAAGTATCTTCTATTCTATATTATACCTTGTTATGTATGAATCGATTGGTGGAATGATGTAGGTATCTAAGTCAGTTCTATGGCTGTTGTGTTGATGTAGTGTCCATAAATGTCCAATCAATTGAGATCGTTATAAATATGACCACGAGAATGTAATTAATGTTCTACTACCTACAATATGCTGCTTTCATCACAAAGCACCTACAATAACTAGCCAGTAAATATACAGGGTGCTTCTTAATATGCTGACACTTTTTAAGGGGATGATCAGACCATGAAACTGAACAACTTTCTCTATGGGACCAACATCGAAATCGCGAAAAAAAAACAGCTGTCCCATACATTTGTCTCAAGTAGGTTTGGAGTTCTGAACTGACAGTTGAGTCGACTTAAAACACCTGGGTGATCATTTCGTTGGGTGATCATAGTACACATGAGTCGCCTATGATCACCCGGGTGATATCGACCAGGTGATTAAAGTGGAATAAACCTTGTATGAAAAAGCTGGTTTTTTTTCGCGATTTAGATGTTGGTGCCATAGAGAAAGTTGTTCAGTTTGACCGTCTGATCATCCCCTGAAAAAAGTGTCAGCAGTTTAAGAAGGACCAACACCATCATAGAATAATTGACACCAAAAAAAGAATATCATAGAACAAATTAATTCTCAGCAAGAGAGTGTATAAGCTAGGCGGGAAATTTGACATAAAAATCACGTGATTTATAGAATATTAAATGTATTAGGTAATATTAGCTCGTTATAAATATCTAGGAAGTAAATGAACAATAGGTATCTTACTAAAGTCAACATTAAGTGCCAGTAGGTATAATACTTACCGAAATGACTAGAATGCGTGGAGGCAGTGAGGCGGTCCCTCACCCTGCACCGGAACCTGGTGTGCCGGTCGTCCGGGCGCACGGCGCTTATGTAAAGAGACCCGTCGTCTAGACGCTGGTACTTCGACCCTGAGAGGACAATGCCGGTGAAGTTAGACCAGTACAATGGTCGGCAGCACAGATACACTCGATATTAGAGATGGACGGGTGTAAGCTTGTTTGTTTTCGAATTAAATTTTGATTGCTTTGGATATAGTTCGTGCATGCACCAATTTGCTTCTGCTTATACAGGAAATTGATATAATTAGCATCCTTTTAAACTAAGAGTCTACCCATCAAACTGAACAACTTTCACTATGGGAGCAAACCGATTGAAGCAAAAAAATAATCAGCTGTTGCATACATTTGAGTCAATATAGGCATTGCAGTTTAGTATGGAATAGCTGATTATTTTTTTTGCTCCAATCGGTTTGCTCCCATAGTAAAAGTTGTTCAGTTTAATGGGTAGACTCTTAGTTTAAAAGGATGCTAATGATATCAATTTCACCCTGTATAGGTACTTTTATCTGGCGATTTGCGTGGTTTTATCTAAATTATATTAATGAGAAATTATTGGTTTCATTGGTTTTATTGGGTGTATTATAAATATTATAATATCTGCGACAGGGTCCAACTTAATATACTGACGTGTTTTTAAGAAGATGATTTGAGTGAGAGTGCGATTTTTGAAACTCACACGTTCAAATCAGCAGTGGAAAGATGCATAATCTCCATAGTAATTTTGTATTTTTCTGCTGCTGATTTCAACGTGTGAGTTTCAAAAAGACCATCAAACAGAACAACTTTCTCTATGAGACGAACATAGAAACCGCGAAAAAAAAACGGCTGTCCCATACATTTTGGTCGATAAGGATTGCAGTTTTATACGGAACTGCATTATTATTTTTGGCAATGTCGTCGTTTGGTCCCATAGTGAACGTTGTTCAGTTTGATGGTCTGATCATCCCCTGGAAAACCGTCAGCATATTAAGAAGGACTCTATATCTAAACTATTATAAAACTGTAACAGCAATGTGTCTGTACATTGAAGATATTTAAAAAAAAAAATTACGACATGTTTGTTTGTTTGTTTGTTTGGGCGTTTGTTTGTTCGAGTATCACGCAAAAACTACTGAACCGATTTTGATGAAACTTTTTTGTTTGATAGCTTATCATCTGACTTAACATCTGGTATATAATTTATGCGGACGAAGTCGCGGGTTAAAGCTCGTTATACAATATAAATTAAGTTCACGATACTATTTTCCTTTTGAGGTGGGCAGAAACATTGCTTCTAAATCAAACCATATTTTTAGGTTATTACTTTTACGGTTTCACTTTTAACATTATTATCATTCATTTATAACTAGAAGTAGGAGGAGATACTAGTGAAACGTGGTTGGTCTGAGTTTTTAAGAACATTTATGTGACTACCCCTTCTGAGAAAATCGTCGTGAGCATTACGCTATGCTATTTATAACCATTTTTTTATGGTCTTATTATTATGGATTTGTCCTGCTGCAGTGAGATCCAAGCTATACGTTACGTCCAACTTACTTACTTTATACGTTTTATTCTAAGCTTTTTGGTAGAACACTCCTAAGCAGAAAGCCTTCCGGGTAGGTATAATGTATTTTAAAAACAATGTAAATTTTAATTCAAGTTTCGTTATACTAAAACCTGCTAAAACAAAAGACTATTTAGGTACCTAAACCTAAGTTCTTTGTTTCATTTATTTCAGAAGAAAAGTTGCGACTGAGTGAAGAGCTTTCAATTTTCATTTAACATGTAGGATTTTCTGTTCTTAGAAATGAGATCTGATAAAATATTATGATGAAAATAGCTGGTTTCGTATCCTACTTGATAATATTGTTATGTTTTGATGAGAAAATTTTCCATTCGTTTGGTTGGTTTTCCTAGAGTACACGAGATATTGCCATAATTTGTTGAATTTTAGTTGCTGCTGCTGCTGCTGAATGCTTGTTAATTTTGAATTCCAGCTTTGAAAAAAAAATTACGACTTGATTATATTTTGATTTAAAACGAAAAATAATATTTTAGGTAAGATTTCAGTACCGGGCGATAGCTATACGAGCCATAGTCCACACTCTTTTTCAATACATTAATTTTTGTGTCATAAATTTTATTATAAGTAGGTAATCATAGGAAAATACTACCTTTAACAAATTGGAGAGGAAACCGTAAAGAAGGCAATACATATACGTAAGAGACGTAGGTATTGCATGCGGTTGCGATCCTCAGCAGTAAAATGACGAAAACGAATTACTTAACTAATAGAGAGATAAGTAGGTACCTCAGTGATGAGGAGTAACCTTAGTGATGAAATGTTACCTAAGTGATTTGCAGTTTCCCAAGTAATGCGGAGTTACCTAAGTAATTAGGAGTTTCCTAAGTAATTGGCAGTTTCCCAAGTAATATGGAGTTATCTAAGTTATTGGGAGTTACATAAGTAATTGTCAGTTTCCAGAGTAATGCGGAGTTACCTAAGTAATTTGGAGTTTCCCAAGTAAGGTGGGGTTACCTAAGTAATTGGAAGTTTCCTAAGTAATTGGCAGTTTCCCAAGTAATATGGAGTTATCTTAGGTATTGGGAGTTACATAAGTAATTGTCAGTTTCCAGAATAATGCGGAGTTACCTAAGTAATTGGGAGTTTCCCAAGTAAGGTGGAGTTACCTAAGTAATTGGGAGTTTTTAAGTACTTGGCAGTTCCCTAAGTAATACGGAGTTACCTAAGTAATTGGCAGTTTCCCAAGTAATGTGGAGTTACCTAAGTAATTGAGAGTTACCTAAGTAATTGGCAGTTCCCTAAGTAATGCGGTGTTACCTAAGTAATTGGCAGTTCCCTAAGTAATGCGGAGTTACCTGAGTAATGCGGAGCTACCCAAGTAATTGTGAGTTACCTAAGTAATGGAGCACACTGACGTCATCGTCAGTGAGCCAGTCGGTGCCGTCGACCCTGTCGGTGCAGTGTGCCGGCACCACGCAGCGGAGCACGGCCGCGTTGCCAGCCATCACGTACTCGTCGGGCACGTGGACGTCCCACGGAATGTTCATCACTGGGGACAACATCCACATCAGCACAGTATAAGACAGTAATCCATCTGCATACAATGGTACCAAACGCGGCTTGTATGTGTGCTCGCCTGGCTCGCCAGTACGTACGACGATCAAAGGCAGCGCCAGACGGGGCGACGCGACGCAGAGATATTGTCAGTGTGTGCGTGCTACGAGGCATACGCCGCGTTTGGTACCCTTGTATGAAGATGGATTACTGTCTTATACTGTGAAATCTTATGTGAAATCAGTCTGTATAGTTCTATGTATTCCTTCACATGGTGAAGGTCTCTTTGTGAACATCACTTTACAGAAAAAAACCTTCAACACGCGAAACAATTAATACGTTTTTACATATTGGTGGATGAAAGATGTGGTTGTATTTTCGCTTAGATTGCTATAGAAATAGTTATATTAAACCTTTATAAAATTAATTGATTAGGTACTATGTGAAATTAAAAATAGATTCCAGAATCCGAATCCGAATTCCAGAACCGACCGAATCTTTGAGTAAAGTTTTAGAGTAAAATTATGTAGGTACTGTGTAGGCGTATATTAGGTATGTCTTTGTAATTTATGGCAATTAATTGTATAGATATTCCCTATCTTCTAAGAAATAGGCTGTTTTGATATAAAGTTAAAGCCACATAAACATACTAACTAACCTAGACAGCTTTGTTAAACATTGAAACAACTTTTCAATAACATCCACAACCTGCGGCGTACAGTTAAATTACAGTTAGAATTCTCTCTCAGGTAAAAACTAAATTTTGTGAATGAAGCCCAAAGTTGCCACTCATTGTATCTTCACAGAGCTCCGCCAAAGTTTCTCCCCTTTATTTGAGTTCTAGCGGTTGGAATACTTTTTCCATAACCTTATTATTTTCTCAATAAAACCGGTCAAGTGCGAGTCGGGCTACTCGCGCACCGAGGGTTCCGTACCACACCACCACAGAAAAAACATTATTAACTTAGAAAAAAAACTTTTTTTTGTCCGGGACCTTTAGCGCGAGACCGACTCACACTTGGCCGGTTTTTAGTATTTGTTGTTATTCTGTAGAGTTTGCTCTATAATCACACTAAGTTTGATGCTTGTATGTATTACCGTTTTTACTATAGAGCGTGAAGAAAAAACGTTGATAAAAACTAGTTTCTTGTTGAAAACCCCCCTTAATTTTTAACTTTCTGCCATTTTTATTATTTGTTAACAAATCCGCCGCAATAACGCATAATCTGAGAAAGTTTCAACTATCTAGCTATTACGGTTCAAAAGTTACAGCCCTAAATAGGTCGGACAGACGGACGGACGGACGGACGGACGGACGGATGGACGGACGGACGGACGGACAACGTAGGCTTAGTAATAGGGTCCCGTTTTCACCCTTTGGGTACGGAACCCTAAAAAGTAAATCTCCCAAATAAAACCAGTTATTAGTAACAAGTTCGTAACATTGAAATTATATTTGTAAGTCGGTCGATAATATTATCGTTCTCACAAATAAACATTCAGTGCCATTACTAGATCAATGACAAACGTTCTTGGGAAAAACGAAGAAACTGAACAAATATCACCATAAACAATACTATTCTGAGAGTCCATTTAGACTTTTGATGTCCTAGTTATAAGTACGTCTTGGCAAGAGAATCTAAGTAAACATAGAACATATTAATTTACCTCTTCGTAACATTACCTAAGTATCTGTGGTCAACTTACATAACAATAATTATTAGTTTTATACTGTAACGAGCTTTTACCTGCGACTTCGTCCGCATAAATTATATACTAGATTTTAAGTCAGATGATAAGCTATCAAACAAAAAAAGTTTCATCAAAATCGGTTCAGTAGTTTTTGCGTGATACTCGAACAAACAAACACCCAAACAAACAAACAAACAAACAAACGAACAAACAAACAAACAAACAGACAGACAAAAAATCCAAAAATTGGTGATTTGGAATCAGGGACATCTAAAAACCATATCGTAATTTTTTTTGTAAATATCTTCAATGTACAGACAAATTTCTGTTACAGTTTTATAATAGTTTAGATTATTGTTCTCATCCAACCCATCCTATTATTTCGGGACAGCGCAATATTTTATCACCTTCTATTCATTTTTATTACCTAACCGCTATTTCAACTACTTACCAGCATGAACGTGTATATTTCTAGACAAGACAGCAAAACCGCTGCTTAGTCGCAGTCTACACCTGTACGAGGTGGAGTGGACGTCTCTTCTGTAGCGGTCAACTGGGAACGGCATGAGCTCCAGAGACCTGTTCGTGAGCACCCTGCGAAGACCTGGCAGTGCTGTCACCGGCATGTTGTCCAGCAGGAGCCAGTCCAGCTGCGGATAAGATGAACGTATTAGTTAGAGGAAGGCATGGTTAATTGAGAATTATGAGGGTAAGCTTATTAAATATTTACGTTTTACTACAATGCCTTTGTGTTAACGATGCGATGGAGTATCTTCAAATTATTTTCCGTGTTCCTAAATAATTTATTTTCATTACGTAACAAAAAGTTACCGACCTCACGAGTACGTAAGTTAAAGTTCGTACACAAGACGTGCCTAAAAAGAATTTTAAGTTATTGCGTAACTTTGTACCGAAAAAAGGTAAAGTTGTTGAGATGTAGCGGTTTCTGCGACAGTTAATACGATACAGCGAGATATATATAACTCTTGAGGGAATATTCGGGGCCAGAATAAGCCCTGAAAATTTTCTCCCTGGTGCGTCTTTTCGTTCAACAACTGTTTCACCAGTTTTTATTTGAGTAGTAAAAAATGTACTGGTTTAGGTAGACACCAGTAAAGAATATGCTACTCTCTAGTCATCAGACACATCTCAATATATTGCTTCAAACAAAAGAAACATAATTATAAAATAATTACTGTTAAAATTTGGCAAAACTCGAGGTTAGAAGTTTTATTTAAAACTCAAATAAAAATATAAACTAGCTTTTTGAGAGAGGGAATTTAGTTCATTCGAATTATTTTAAAAAAATAGAGGAAGAATTCGATATTTCAGACATAATTAACTAATATTTCATTAGAAAATTACTTTCATTATTAAAAATGGTAATATAAATCAAGCATCTTAAAAAAGGGCAAAACAATGGAGAAAATATGAGTTAGCAGAAAACAGCTGATACATCTGACGCATGCGTAGTTGGTTGGCAAGATAGCTTGGGGACGCTGCGCGGAAAAGTTAAAAATGCAAGGAGTAAAAATTGGCGCGAGGAGGATTTCGCTAGCTAAAAATGAATCTTATGTCAGGGGAAGAAAGCTTAATTGACTAAGTTTTTACTATAGGTAGTCTGCGCATCGGGCTGTAAGACCATTTAATTAAGAAACTAAAATTATGGATAGTAGTACAAATGAAATTCATCTTTAATGAAAAGTAAATAGAGGTCAAATCTTTTATTAAGTAAATATCATCAGGCATAATTGAACGCAACTTTATTTTCATCAAGATAGAGCTCAATATTGTGTATTTGAAAGTCGAGGCAGGCTTGGTCATTGAGGATCGCAGGGAAATGGCGGACATCACGGAAACTACGGTTCGTGTGGATGCCACGGAGGTCAAGGAGTTCAGGGACGCGTGGGATTGAGTATAAATAGGCGGGAGTGATAGGAGATCGGGTCTTTCTTCAATTTTATTCTGAGAGCTCACTGTCTCGCTGCCGGTTTGCGTTTTGATTTTAGTTAAATTTTCTAAGTATTTTTGGGAGTTTTTGTTTATAATTTGGGATAATTGTAAAATAATTTAAGGGGAAGTAGTAAGCTTTCTTTATTGATTTTTGGGATAAATTCTGGGAGTTTCATATTTTTAATTATTTGTTAAATTCATTTATTGGGGAGTTAATATTTAAATTGCGAGCTCGAGGAATCTTTTGGTACACGATGGAGTATCGTGGGTTTTTGGTGCTTTCACGACTAGCAGTGCTATACTGTGAAAGTGTCAATAACTTCCATTTTCATAGCCTGGCTTTGTGGTGCGCCGGCGATCGTTTTTTACCTACATAGCGATCTTTAGCCACCTGAGTTTTGTAACCTGGGCCAAATGCTGCTTGGTAATCCACCGTCCAAGAGGAGGATGTCCTTTGAGAGGGCCAAGTACTTTGTTTCTGGGGTGCAAAATTTAGTCCCCTTATTTATATATTTCACACACTTATATAACTCACCTTGGGGACTCCTGATCTCTAAGCTTCGGCCGCACGGAGTTCCCATAAAACACAAGTCCATAGGAACTAGGAACACAAGAGTTGACTTACTCGCACACCTAATTTAGCTATTTAGAAGGTTCTTCCCTAGACAACACGGGAAAATCTGCATTACACACCTACACGATTAAATGTAAATGTGGGGTCTGCCCCTAGCTTTGCAGATGCCCTTACACCGGGGTTATCTTAACACTAGGGAAACTTCTTTAGAATAGGAATATTTTAGACATTGGTTAGATTTTAAAGTCCGCGTTTTATTTCAGAAGTAGGCTAGGATAGGATAGGTAACTTTTCTAGATTATTGGGAGGGATTGATGATAGTTTTCATAGGGAAATCATATTTCCTATTCTCATACAGTTAAAAGGAAAATATTGGTTTAGCTGATAATAACTTATTTTACAATATTGGTTTCATGAAAGAATGGAACTATGTTAAGAATAATTAGTATGAATTTTACATCAAAGCTGATGACTTGTTAATAGAGAATGTTAAGCATACTATTAGGAAAGAAAAACCTAATCTACTTGTTTTAGTTTTATATAATATTTTCTATTTTTATCCCAGTTGTCTTATAGACTATAACAAACTGACTAAGACTAATGAATGAAAGTAAATTCTCCTGTCCTCTTTATTTTAAATACTTACTCATACTTACTGAATTTTTGAAGATATCACTGTAGAGTTTCTGGCCACATCTTCTCTGCAGTTAGGACCCCTAGTGACGTGGTGGTAGAGTCCTTTTGAGGTCATACCCTATCCGAAAGAAGTATTTGAGAAGGATTTTGTATTTTAAAATTTTACAAGGTACTAAAAGGGTACTAATTTTATGAGAATTATAATTATTAATATAACAAATAATCCTCTTGGAAGAATCAACTTGAGGTTCTGATAGTTTTGGTTTGTCTTTGGGTGAGCAAAGAGCAGCCCGTAGCTAATCTCCATACTAAGATGATTGGAAACGTTACACTTAAGATAAAGCTGAAAATATCAATGTCTTAACTAATCATGGTATTTATAATATAAGAGTATAATAATCGTTCTCCATTACTCCTTGTAACCGACCTCACTAACTAGGTTGGGGTGTCCCCATAAAAACAATCACAATGTTATCTAATTAAGATATGCTTACCATTTTCTTATAACATTTAATTAATTTAAAATTTACACCCTGTATAATTATACTGTTTAGGAAAGAGTTTATTCAGGTTAGGTTTATTTCTAGGTTCATTACAGATAAGATCTAGGTTACTAAGTCCTTCTAAACAAATCTGAGTTGTTACTAAGCAATGTGGGTTCCTAGACGATCACGTCTTTTAGTCAATACCTAGTTTAATTTTAGATCTAAGTTCAAGGAAAAATTTAAGTCGGTTATCATGAAGTAGTACTTTGGTTAAGCATATTATAATGGAATTAGGTTTTATTTATCATTAGGTTAAGTAGGATAGGCTAAGTTAGGTATAACTGTTTAAGCTATGTTGATATTAAGTTTAGGTATTTCTATGTCTCTGTTTGATAGAATACTAGATAAACCTCGAGTCTGTTGCAACCTAGGTTACTGTTAGGCGGTTCACAACATTAGTTCTATCCACTAGAGATCACATTTGGCCATAACAACATCTTCAACTCAAAATAAAATCATAATTTAGTTTAGTTCATAGTAGATTTAAAACCTTTATTTAGTTAGGCAAATTAGTTTAAGTCATCCGTTAAGGATTGTAGTTTAGTTAGGAATCTATTTCATCTAGTGCTTTAAATAGGATAGGTTTAGGATTCATTATTGAGACTAGAATATTTAGGCTAGGATAATGAGAGGATATTTAAAGTATAGTAGGTTAGTTCATAATCATAAGGTAGGATAAGATAAGATAGATAGGGAAGTTTACAATTGGGTGCCTCAAGCCCAGGATCTAGTTTAGGATAAGATAGGGAATTTTTACAATTGGGTGCCTCAAGCCCAGGATAATGATAGGATAGTATCAGTTTAGTTTATAAGATAAGGGAATTTACAATTGTGTGCGCATGACCAGGATAGATGTTACAATAAGGTGCGCTATGACCAGGATAGATATTACAATGGACTCTGTAGACTAGGATAAACTGGGTTTTATTTTTACATTTTGTAAACAAAAGATCTGAATTTTTATAAGATAGTTTTAATTTAGGAATATTATGATTTTATTTTGAGTTGGAATCTAATTAAGCTAGCCTTTTGGGCTACAATTTGGTACTGTGAAGAACGATATGCATTCTTGAGGTTTTAGGTATTCGTGGGATGTAGTGAGTTTTTCTTAGAAATGCAGGATAAATAATTAGTTTATTTAAAATTGGGGATATGTTTTAATTTTTGTTCACATGGGTTAATTGTTTACATTCACAATAAGGTTATATTGGTATTTGATTTGGATTTTCACTATGTCTAATAAGGCACTGTTCACTAGATATTTTATTGAGCACTGCACTGTAAATTTTGGTTCACTGGGGTTATTTGCTGTTTCACTAAGTTGTTTGACTGAGGGCTGTGTTTCAAGATTCCAGGCGATGAAGCAGAAGGGTTGTAGGGATTGCATTTTAGGGTGATCTTCGATGTTGAATGAGGTAAATTTTCACTTTTCGAGTTTTCTTTTCGTTGCAGGAGATAGGAAATTTAGTGTTTTGAATACCTTCTTTTCTTCTGTCACAGTAGTGTAGCGTAGAATGAAGATCTTGGAGTTTTGATTCCATGGGAGGACGCGCCGAGAAAGAAGCGTCAGGTTTTGAAATGGGTTCTGGTAGTTTTCTTTTTCGAGTAGATGATATATTCCTTGAGTAGATGGTTACAGGAGCGTGGAGTTTGGAATATTACGTTTTCAATCTCTTCTTTTTCATTAGCCATAGTAGCGTAACCGTGGGCGTAGTGTGGAGATGAAATTTTGGCGGGTTCTTGATGCTATAGGACGCTGGGGGAAGCGTTTTCTGTTGGAATTCTAGTTTTCTTCTTTTCAAGTAGACGGGAATGTAGGTTCTGAATTGAGTTAGCTTTCGTTATGTTTTCGTAGCAAAGATGTAAATGTCTGGATGCGTGACGAGGAAAATCTTGAAACTTTGAAAGTTTTACGGCAAATCGGCCATGTTTTCTTTAGTAAGTTTTGTTGTTTGAAAAGAATGAATGAACGAAACGGAAGTTGATAAATTCTGAACGTATAAAAATTGTATTGGTTCTATTGGTTGATTGCAAAGTTCATTAGGACAACGTCTAATTTGATTGGCTAATAAGTACCTAAGCTAAGCGGCCAATAAGCGGCATGTCCAAGGGTGGAGAATAAAATTGTCGTGATACTTACTTTTAAAGCCAAAATTAGAATTTAAGTATTTAAATTATTATTTGAATAAAGTGGAAACTAAAATAAATCGAATTACTATTTGTGATTTACAAGCTAATATTAAAATAATTCGAAATGTTTGTTATATTTAATTAAGTAGGTAAACGAATTGAATGACTGAATTGATTGGAAGATTGAATGAATGAATCATTGGCGTTTTCTGTGAATGGGTGGTTTGTTGTAATATAGTAAAAGTTTCGATAACTAGATGGCGCTGGGTGTTTCAAATGATACTATTATAATTATCATAGAATCGAATTTACGTATAATTTTGTTTTGCAAAGTAGTCAGTAATTATGCTAAATAGATAAAAGAGGTAGCTCATTTATTTTATAATGGGAATAAGAAGTTAAAAGGGGAAATTTAAGAATTTCTAAGGTTTAATTTGATTTTAGGCATAGAAAGTTTCGCAGTAGAGCTTGGTAGATGGCGCTAGTTGTCCAAAAGAACTTCAAAATAACTAAGACGTACAGGAAACGGATAACAAGATTATTTTGTTTTTATTTTAATTAAACTAGAGTTTTGATTCAATAACGGTATACAAAACTGAGCTTTCTTATAGTACAGTATTTTAGAATGATAAAATAGAATGGGATTTTATGTTTTCATAATTTTAGAAAGAAAAGGGACACTAAAATCATGCTAGACAACTTTAAGATAAAATGAAAACAATTTAGACAACCTTGTGGAATGTAATCAATCCTAGTTCAGTTCGGTGGACCTACGAGTGCAATGGAACTCGAAGTTCTCACTAGAAAGTCGTGCTAAAATATTAGTAATGTCAAATCCAAAAAGCTTATATTTTATGGTCAAATCATAAAACGCAGCTATCTTAAGTGAAGAAGCAGTGTAGTGTCGATCGATACTTACGATATTTCCAGCCTTTTGCTTACGGTTTCTGAACGAATTTCTGCTTTCCGGACATGAAACCAACTGTCATGATTTTGTCAAGTGTCTGTCACAAGGCGGCGCGATAAAAGTTTTCAATTTGATAATTTTAGTGTAAAAAGTTGGTAAAAAAAAGTTACAAAGTGAGCGAAAGTGTGTGCCAAAGTAGTGTATTTGTGCAGTGCCAGTGCACAGTAGTTCTACATTAATATGAGTGATGATAACGAAACAATTGCTCAGAACATTGAGGTCGGCGGACCCGATGCACCGAGTTCAGATTCTTTTCCCTCTTTTTCTGAAAGTGAGAGGCCCTTCTATAAGAGGAAACATGATCCATGAATCAACGCCCTCATCAGACAGGTCGGTTATTTATCAAATATCTTTATGCAGAATCTGAGCCAGGTCGTGCTAAAATAGGACTCTTTAGGTAGCATAGCATCATAGCATATACTCACAACAGTGTTTCTCGAGGGGCTGGTCAGACATATTTAGTTGGTTTAGTTTGGATGTTGTATTTAAATAAAAATAATATAGTAAAATGAATTTTGTCTGTGTTAGAATAGGTACAACAAAGATTCAATGGGGAATAATGTGATTGAAGTTAGTAGTTTAGGACTATTTTAAAGTAAGTATGGGAAACTAAAAGCATATCATATTAGGAAAAAGTAACATGAGCTAGGGCTGAGCTACGTTCCGAACCTACACCCTATGTACACCCAGAGTGTACCCCGAGCACAACTTTTCGCACTAAACACCGTTCAGAGCCTCGGTGAAAGACGTTCTACCATAGAGCGAAGTTGGAAAAACAACTGCACCCAAACGTCCTGAACGCAGCACACTATCCATTTAATAGAGCTTAGAGATAACATAGGGAGTGAAAGAGAATTGAGTCAAATATTAGAGTACCTAATCAAATAAAAAGAAAATTAGATAAAAATGAAATTGAATATTATGTTTCAAACATTATTGACTTTTAAACATGTTACAGCCATGTTGTGCTATTGGATAACTCACTTCCTCGGTTTGGAAGAGTGCGGGTTCGAATCCTGCCCGAGACTGATTTTTTCAATCGTTAATTTAAATATTATGTTGTCTATTTTTATCCTAGAAGTTAAGAACAAGAACCTACACCTAGAAGCATAAAACGGTTCAAACTTTTATATCTTAGTGAGAGGCATTGTCAGAGATTGATCAATGAGAGTTTGTTAATTGTGATAGAGATGTCATTGTCATAGTTTAGACTACCTAAATTTTAAAGTAAAATTTTTATAATAAGGGGTAAAAGTATCTAAGTATGTTGTCACCAATTAAGATTTTAATTTTAACTAAATTATAGAAATAGGGTTGTTGAGATGATTGTACATTAAGAATAAAAGGCAGTAATATTATTATAGGTTTAAATAAATAAGACTTGGGTGGAAGAGGTTTTGTTATGTTTTAAATCATAAATTAGTTAATTTCAATGCTGAGTAAATCAAGTGTGGAAAACAATAATGAATAAAGCAAATAATAATAATTTTATTCAGTCATAGTCATTTTTTATGAACAAAAGTAGGATTATCTTATACTTATAGGATTCTTTTTTTAGGAAGAGTTTTTATACCAAGTACTTCAAAACTTCAAAAGTCATTCAAAAGGATTTCAGGGAAAATTTTATAAAGTAAAACTTAATTAAAATGGGCAGGTACAACCTGAAATAAAAGTGATAGCAGAAAGTTTTATGATAACTGTCAGTAAATAAAACATAGTATAGTATAGTCACAGCCCGGACACTGTGTACAGGGATTTGGGGTTGACTGGATGACGTCAGCACATGCAAAACCAAGGAGATTGAACCTTGGGTCTTCTTCATAGGAAACGAGTAGCTAGTGCGAGGTAACCAGAGGGCGATAGAGAGATGAGGTGATGAGTTGTTGGGAGCAAGGGAGTGTCCGTACTGTGTCTACTAATGGATGCTCTTTCTTATACTGTGGTATAGTTATAAAATAGGTGTAGGAAAAGAAAGATTATAGAAGGATTTGGAATGTAAATGATTGTGAGAGTGAGACAGGATTATACATTGGACTTAGTGAGTGAGTGGGAGAGTGGCTGTAACGGTTTTCTTTTGTGTGTATGCGTAGTTTGTGATGATGACGAGGGACGAGGTTAGTTTGAAGGGTCTACATTAGTTAAGAAGAGGGTCGAAAATTTTCATACATGTTTGTATTTGTCTCAGTCTTTATCTGCAAAGTATGGTCGGTGATTTTGAAGTGAAAACAAAAAGGGCCTTTAACTAACAAATATAGAGTACAAGAATGGTTTAGGAGTGTTATTTGGTCATTCGGCCGCACTAGTGAAGGTCGTTCATATGGAATGAAGTAGTTGTCAGTAGAATGAGTGATGTTTTGAAGCTGAGTCAACTTGGATCCAGTTGGAGGTCTGCACTATTACTTTACTTTAGAGTTGTTATTTGTTATATTAAATCATAATAAATAGAATAAAAATAAAAAACTTCTTAAAGACAGGTATTTGATAGTTACTACTAGTTACCTGATTGAACCAGAATGCGAGTTATTATGGCTTTTTAGTTATTGATAGTTTTAAAATTAATCCTAGTGTAGGGTTCTCTAGACTTAAGTATTGGTTCGGGGTTCTATCACTCGCGTATGTTAACGGCCAATGGAAGTCTGTAGCATCATGTATCCTATGACATGAGTTACTAATAATATTAAGGTTTCATACACTATTGTGTTAGCACACTTCCGGTAACAGATGGGTTGGAATAAAAAAAAAAAAAATAAGAAATTGTCTAGTATTTTCGCGCATTTGATTTAATACTTGCTCGTTATAATAAATATACTTTTAGGTATATATATTAGTGTTTCAGTAGTTACGTTAGTTACAAATAATGGTCAATCTTGCGTAAGGAGTCGAAGATAGGGGGGGAAGCGTTTTCCGGACTTCTCAGTCTGCGGGTCATAACATCTAGGCAGAGTAAATTGTGGAGTTGTCATATAGGGTAGTTGATAAGCTGATTACATCTAAGTATGATATGTTTTATGTTATAGAAGGAAGTTAGAATTAATTGGAGTCGGGAGAAATTGGTATAACGCTACAAGATGGGTGCTTCAAGTTTCAAGGGTTCCGAAGACTAAACATTAATTTGAATGAGCTGCTATCAAGAGTCGAAGTCGGGGTCTGAGCTTGGTAAAATGCAGGATGGTTGAGGGGACATTTATTTTATAGAAAAAAAAGATTATGGATAGGGGGGAAGTGCGTCTGTCAGGGAGTACCTAGGTTATTTAGGAATAGAATGTATTCAGCGAGAGGTGTCAGATTTCCTAATTATGAAGATTTTTAGGCTACCGATTAATTGTACTATTTTGAAAAAAAAATTACCAAGCGAAGCAAACTCAAAGGTGTGATGCGCTTGCCTCTGGTGTCCTTAATTACTATGTACATTTTAAAATTTATTATTTTGGGGTATTCTTATTTATACCTACTATTATAATATATTTTATATTATTACTGTCAGATTGCCGAGACATGGGGTTGTTGCGTGACTTTTAGAGAATTTCACTGCTAATAGGATTATTTACACAATAGGTTAGGTTAAGGTTAAGCATTAAACTAAAGGAGAAATGTTAAGGATAGCTACTGTGGGATCGCGATTTTATTATCTTTTCGGATAAAAGCAATAGTTAAAATAATGATAATAAAACCTAGAATTTAGATTAAATAAAATAAAAATAAATACCCAACATTAACTAAAGAAACGGAAAATCGCGGAAGATTTGACTGTAAAGGCTGATTCCATTTGCCTTCTAGAAAATTAAGTTGATTTGTCAAAGTTAGACTCAAAGAGGTTAGATTCGCGGAAGAATTTTATTAGTAAACAATAATAAATAAAATATTAATTTAAGAAATATTGAACATAAAAATTGGAGTAATGTGTGAGTGATCAAAGAGTACTTTTTTATACCGGATGAGTGATGGTGACTAGAGTTATTAATTATTAGAATAATCGGGAATGGGGGAAGCAAATGTTCGAATTTCAAAAGGTATTGGAATCATTTATTATAGCTTGTTTTAGAACCTCTTTACAATGTAAAGATATCTTGTTCGGGATAAATTATATTTCTTTTACCTTTCGTGTCAATGATCTGTTGATTTCATTGGGGTTTTGATTGTAATGCAAAAGAGATGAATGTTGAAAAAAGTATGTTGACAAGCAAAATGTTTATGAGACATTAAAATCTTTATACCATATTATATATTATATTATATTAATAAAAAAAAAAAAACTTATCAGTATGAGGAAAGTGGGCCTTTTGGAATTAGCAGAAATCAGGGACATGAAAATTAGGTTATTTGTATTCTGACTTGGACACATTACACCATACAAAAAGATTTCTTGTGTAGATCTGTTAGGAGGGTTTTAGTTGTCGCGACAGTTGTTTTTAATGGCTGGGACGATGATTAAGATTATTAAATAGTTACAGTAGAAAATACTGTCCACAAGAAGGCTTTTACTCCACTGGTAGGATATGCAAATACGAGAACACTCTACATACTCCGTGCTTTTATTGGTTGTGAGACGGGAGAGAGTTTAGTGTGAGTTATGTTAATTGGTGCACAGATATTTTTGGAGGCTGTTAAATTAGTTAGGGAAACGGGGACTTATCGGGCACCCATATACTCAATTTCGCATAGAAAGAGATCGGTAATGGAATGTCTGGTTTGTTATCACAGGATTGTTGTATCTCACAAATACGATCCCTAGTCAGAACTGACGAAGTAGGCTGAAGCAAATTTTTGGGCATTAATTGATACTTATGTTGAAGCACTAAAAGTTATTTCTCTTATGATTGGTATTTGTGCGGTTTAAATACACACCACACTGAGAACATTTCAAGGAAGAATATAAATAAACTATTTTATAGTTACTATTTTAAGTTAAGGAAAATTTAACTCCGATTGAAATCCGAACCAATCTGATCAGCGAGTGAGATTCAAAAAATGGCACTCCTGTTTGATCTGATTTTTATCTGCGTAAATTTTGGGGGAAGAAATGTACTGGTTTAGGTAGACACCAGTAAAGAATATGCTACTCTCTAGTCATCAGACACATCTCAATATATTGCTTCAAACAAAAGAAACATAATTATAAAATAATTACTGTTAAAATTTGGCAAAACTCGAGGTTAGAAGTTTTATTTAAAACTCAAATAAAAATATAAACTAGCTTTTTGAGAGAGGGAATTTAGTTCATTCGAATTATTTTAAAAAAATAGAGGAAGAATTCGATATTTCAGACATAATTAACTAATATTTCATTAGAAAATTACTTTCATTATTAAAAATGGTAATATAAATCAAGCATCTTAAAAAAGGGCAAAACAATGGAGAAAATATGAGTTAGCAGAAAACAGCTGATACATCTGACGCATGCGTAGTTGGTTGGCAAGATAGCTTGGGGACGCTGCGCGGAAAAGTTAAAAATGCAAGGAGTAAAAATTGGCGCGAGGAGGATTTCGCTAGCTAAAAATGAATCTTATGTCAGGGGAAGAAAGCTTAATTGACTAAGTTTTTACTATAGGTAGTCTGCGCATCGGGCTGTAAGACCATTTAATTAAGAAACTAAAATTATGGATAGTAGTACAAATGAAATTCATCTTTAATGAAAAGTAAATAGAGGTCAAATCTTTTATTAAGTAAATATCATCAGGCATAATTGAACGCAACTTTATTTTCATCAAGATAGAGCTCAATATTGTGTATTTGAAAGTCGAGGCAGGCTTGGTCATTGAGGATCGCAGGGAAATGGCGGACATCACGGAAACTACGGTTCGTGTGGATGCCACGGAGGTCAAGGAGTTCAGGGACGCGTGGGATTGAGTATAAATAGGCGGGAGTGATAGGAGATCGGGTCTTTCTTCAATTTTATTCTGAGAGCTCACTGTCTCGCTGCCGGTTTGCGTTTTGATTTTAGTTAAATTTTCTAAGTATTTTTGGGAGTTTTTGTTTATAATTTGGGATAATTGTAAAATAATTTAAGGGGAAGTAGTAAGCTTTCTTTATTGATTTTTGGGATAAATTCTGGGAGTTTCATATTTTTAATTATTTGTTAAATTCATTTATTGGGGAGTTAATATTTAAATTGCGAGCTCGAGGAATCTTTTGGTACACGATGGAGTATCGTGGGTTTTTGGTGCTTTCACGACTAGCAGTGCTATACTGTGAAAGTGTCAATAACTTCCATTTTCATAGCCTGGCTTTGTGGTGCGCCGGCGATCGTTTTTTACCTACATAGCGATCTTTAGCCACCTGAGTTTTGTAACCTGGGCCAAATGCTGCTTGGTAATCCACCGTCCAAGAGGAGGATGTCCTTTGAGAGGGCCAAGTACTTTGTTTCTGGGGTGCAAAATTTAGTCCCCTTATTTATATATTTCACACACTTATATAACTCACCTTGGGGACTCCTGATCTCTAAGCTTCGGCCGCACGGAGTTCCCATAAAACACAAGTCCATAGGAACTAGGAACACAAGAGTTGACTTACTCGCACACCTAATTTAGCTATTTAGAAGGTTCTTCCCTAGACAACACGGGAAAATCTGCATTACACACCTACACGATTAAATGTAAATGTGGGGTCTGCCCCTAGCTTTGCAGATGCCCTTACACCGGGGTTATCTTAACACTAGGGAAACTTCTTTAGAATAGGAATATTTTAGACATTGGTTAGATTTTAAAGTCCGCGTTTTATTTCAGAAGTAGGCTAGGATAGGATAGGTAACTTTTCTAGATTATTGGGAGGGATTGATGATAGTTTTCATAGGGAAATCATATTTCCTATTCTCATACAGTTAAAAGGAAAATATTGGTTTAGCTGATAATAACTTATTTTACAATATTGGTTTCATGAAAGAATGGAACTATGTTAAGAATAATTAGTATGAATTTTACATCAAAGCTGATGACTTGTTAATAGAGAATGTTAAGCATACTATTAGGAAAGAAAAACCTAATCTACTTGTTTTAGTTTTATATAATATTTTCTATTTTTATCCCAGTTGTCTTATAGACTATAACAAACTGACTAAGACTAATGAATGAAAGTAAATTCTCCTGTCCTCTTTATTTTAAATACTTACTCATACTTACTGAATTTTTGAAGATATCACTGTAGAGTTTCTGGCCACATCTTCTCTGCAGTTAGGACCCCTAGTGACGTGGTGGTAGAGTCCTTTTGAGGTCATACCCTATCCGAAAGAAGTATTTGAGAAGGATTTTGTATTTTAAAATTTTACAAGGTACTAAAAGGGTACTAATTTTATGAGAATTATAATTATTAATATAACAAATAATCCTCTTGGAAGAATCAACTTGAGGTTCTGATAGTTTTGGTTTGTCTTTGGGTGAGCAAAGAGCAGCCCGTAGCTAATCTCCATACTAAGATGATTGGAAACGTTACACTTAAGATAAAGCTGAAAATATCAATGTCTTAACTAATCATGGTATTTATAATATAAGAGTATAATAATCGTTCTCCATTACTCCTTGTAACCGACCTCACTAACTAGGTTGGGGTGTCCCCATAAAAACAATCACAATGTTATCTAATTAAGATATGCTTACCATTTTCTTATAACATTTAATTAATTTAAAATTTACACCCTGTATAATTATACTGTTTAGGAAAGAGTTTATTCAGGTTAGGTTTATTTCTAGGTTCATTACAGATAAGATCTAGGTTACTAAGTCCTTCTAAACAAATCTGAGTTGTTACTAAGCAATGTGGGTTCCTAGACGATCACGTCTTTTAGTCAATACCTAGTTTAATTTTAGATCTAAGTTCAAGGAAAAATTTAAGTCGGTTATCATGAAGTAGTACTTTGGTTAAGCATATTATAATGGAATTAGGTTTTATTTATCATTAGGTTAAGTAGGATAGGCTAAGTTAGGTATAACTGTTTAAGCTATGTTGATATTAAGTTTAGGTATTTCTATGTCTCTGTTTGATAGAATACTAGATAAACCTCGAGTCTGTTGCAACCTAGGTTACTGTTAGGCGGTTCACAACATTAGTTCTATCCACTAGAGATCACATTTGGCCATAACAACATCTTCAACTCAAAATAAAATCATAATTTAGTTTAGTTCATAGTAGATTTAAAACCTTTATTTAGTTAGGCAAATTAGTTTAAGTCATCCGTTAAGGATTGTAGTTTAGTTAGGAATCTATTTCATCTAGTGCTTTAAATAGGATAGGTTTAGGATTCATTATTGAGACTAGAATATTTAGGCTAGGATAATGAGAGGATATTTAAAGTATAGTAGGTTAGTTCATAATCATAAGGTAGGATAAGATAAGATAGATAGGGAAGTTTACAATTGGGTGCCTCAAGCCCAGGATCTAGTTTAGGATAAGATAGGGAATTTTTACAATTGGGTGCCTCAAGCCCAGGATAATGATAGGATAGTATCAGTTTAGTTTATAAGATAAGGGAATTTACAATTGTGTGCGCATGACCAGGATAGATGTTACAATATTTGCCTGTTTTCAGACGAGATGGGCTGGATCGCGATGCAAATATTAAAATTGTTTCTTCAAATATGCTGATATTTTGTAGAAAATCAAGATTTATGCAGTTAACTGTAACTAGAGAAGATATAAAAAAAAACTGTAGTTTTTATGATTCGCCAAGCAGCTTCAACCAAGACCAAGTATACTTTGAATGCGTTTCTTTATGAAAGAAAAGTGTTAAAACATTTTTGGAATAAAATGTAGGACAGCTGTAAAATAGTATTTGCGAGTGTTTGAACAACTGTTCAACTCTGCAAACGTTTCGCTGAGTAGTAAATCTAGAAACACGATAGTTTGTGGCTCGATCTGCAAATTTGCATTTTTCTGCGCCATTTACCTGCGCTGCGCTCGGCTTTAGTCTGTCACACACATTCACACCACTCTACTCGTAAAATGTTTAATTTAAACTCTGCCTTAGTGAAAAATGCACTGTACATATTTTTGGAATACTTTTTAGGGCAAAACATTCCCCTAATTCAGTATAAAATGGGAAAAGAATTTAATATGCTGTAAATAAACCAACCTATTTTCATTAAGTCGAATAACCATAACATTTATAATTAAAGCCGTTATTCAAAGTGCGTTTCATTAACTTCAGCACAATTCCTCTTAATTAATTAAATGATTTCGCTCGCTAAGCTTATTTTTTCTTCGGTCCCTTAATGATGTTTTGTTTGTTAGCTGCCCCCTATCTCCCCCGAAGTGGGGCGCAGTGGGGCATACTGTTGAATATTTTAAAAGGCTCAACGCTCTGTAGCGTCTGGCACATCAATCCTAAGGTTCAATATGTTTAGAACACCTATTTTTTTGGTCGTAAAATTTACGTAGTATGGCTGGTTGGTGTTTCTTTCAAATTGGATAACTAATATGTTTTTTTTGACTGAGTTAAACATAAGACTTGTGTATCCGATCAGATAATTTATGATTACGAAGAAAGGACAATTTTTTTTAATAGTTCAATTATTAAATTAATCCATGCCTATTCGATTTTCATTTTCATAACAGTTTAAGTAGTAGGTACATAATACGTTTTTCGCACGCCCGCGTTCTGATGCCGTATATTTGGTGAATGTACAGTAACATTATAAAAGAATCAGCCTTGTCTTTATCATGTGAATGAGGTCCCCCTTTTTCGACTTCAAAAGTTCTCGCTTAGATTTAGCAACTATTTACTGATCTGGCGACATTACCTCATGCTTACGAATCCTACTAATATTACAAACGCGAAAGTTTGTAAGTATGGATGGATGTTTGTTCCGCTTTCACGCAAAAACTGCAGAAAGGATTTTGATGAAATTTGGCAGACAGATAGACCATGGCCTGGATTAACACATAGGGTACTTTTTATCCGGGTAACGCAGACGAAGTCGCGGGCAACAGCTAGTATAAAATACTATGATCTAACACCTAAAATTCCCTTTTCATTATCACGTATTTACCCTTTGGTTTTTGGATACTTACTGGACCCTCTCTACTTTGATGTTAGTAACTGAAACTAGATTTACACACACAATTTTGATGACTTTAAGCACGTGTATTTTTATTCATCGCCTGCTAGACAATAATGACTCCTGAAATTTAAATTAATCTTCGTAGTCCCCTTATACATAAACGGACTATGTTCAATTCATACCTAAACCACAGAGTACTATAATTACTACCGTAACTTAAACTATAAAATCCAATACGGTGTCAGTGAAAAGAACATTTATTTTTGTAACCCTGAAAACGAAACAAATTCTGTGCGGAATACTAAGCTACGAACATTCTTAAAATCAAATATGACATAATTGCTTTACTGCTTGCTTCCTTGTTTGCCACCGTAGGTACTTATATAAAAATAGGCTTTTCTCTGACACAGGGTACTCTATTTTTACAGAACCTCATAGTTGGACCGGCGCCGCTGCGGTGGTCTTTATGCAAACATCCCGTATGTTTACTTTCACGTACCACAAGTCTATTGTCAATCCACCTAAGAGCACTAAGAGGCAAAATATTTACATGTCGGGGACGTTTCGTTCAATAACTACTGACTATACCGTGCAGGCCGATAGTTTTTAAAGTTTTTGGTTAAGAAATAAAACGTGCTACTCACTACCTTGCAAACCGAATCCGATTTGAGCTACATTGCTTTATTGAGTTTAACTCTTCGATGAAATTCATGTATTGGTGCAACTTCGTAGTTCAAATCCTATTTGCAAGATGGTAAGTTTCATGCTTAAACCTTTACCCTTCTTCATACCCGTTAACTTATGTGAGTAAATTGTATTCGATAATAATCTAGGCCTATGTCTGCGAACGCCGTGTGATTGAGAATTAAATACGAAAGCTTTTCCATTTGAGTAGTCATTATTCATGTAGTATGAATTAAGTAAACTTATATGGTGCAATTGAAAAATACCTACAACGATAAGTGTGCTATAATTTTTTGAGTAAAGTTCAGCAAATTCAAGTGTTACACGTACAAATGCTTGTTATTATCCAATAGGCTATGACAATGATACCTAGGCTATGATTAATTTTTTTTCCCAAAAACAATACAAGTTTAAGTAGGTACCTATAATTAATTGGATCATGATCGTTTCTCCTCGGACGCTCCGACTTACTCCAATATAATGAGTACAGTGTGCTACGTGCTACGAATCGTAGCTACCTCGTAGCGCGTAGTAACTAATAGAAAAGTTTGTGATACAGTATTGATTTTATAAGAATGATTTAATATTAGGTATTGATTTATATTTTTGTAGTTGTTAGACTTCTCGCAACCATTGTCGCAGGGTGGTCGCAGGTGAGAAAAAAGATTATCATTACAACATCTCGTTGTTTTTATTTCGGGTAAAAAAGTTGGGACGGGTACAAAAACCTTTCTCATGAATCAGTCTATTAGTGAAAACCGTATCCAAATCCCTACATTAGTTTCTGAGATTAGCCAATACACACTGTCTGACTGTCTTACTATAATGTGTAATATGAAGGAAGTTTTATATTTCGACATCATAATTGACACTCACTTCTCCATCTCTACCATCTCGAGACACTGATGCCCACATTCAATTGATATATTGAACTATTTTAGCACTTTATTATACATACACATACACATTGATACAAATAATTGAGAATAAATGTAAAAAGGACGAGCTTATCTCCTTCGTAAGTATACTTTCGTTCATTCTTTCTCCGTGATCGAACCAAAGAAACACGTTACAATGTACGATCTATCGAACTACAACGTACGACGAACAAAATGCAATCTCTCTCATGTCGCAGGCACGGTCTAGTCTCGAACCGAACACAATACTTCACCAGCTTTGAAAGCAAAGACACCCTGACAATACAGTTACAGTGAATAATTGGTTCCTCTGCCAGCATGTACCTAGGTACCATGAGTACCAATTCAATACCTATTGACTACTTTCTAAGGTAATTTTCTACTCCGTTAAGCTCGTTCGGAGATAAGTGGACTTTATTCAGCACATTTTCTGCTAGGTTTTTAATGCAATAGCTTATAATTTAGTTGATTTTATTTTTAAGCTGCTCTTGCTTTGTTTGCTTCAATTTCGAGGCATGTATTGTACCTACTGTATAAGTGGCGACAGGCTCACATACCAGTCACACAGATTTTCGGTAAGTAAGGTAAACCATCCTTTCATTGGCACCCCCTCCAATTATTGGTACTTTAGAGTTTAGGTCGAAAAAACAAGGAAAATATTGACTATTCAAGTTCAGTATTGCACAAAAAATATAATTTGTTTAAATTATATTTTTTGTGCAATACTGCACTTAAATAGTCTATATTTTCCTTGTTTTTTCGACCTAAACTCTAAAGTGCCAATAATTGGAGGGGGTAATTTAAACAAATTATATTTTTTGTGCAATACTGAACTTGAATAGTCTATATTTTCCTTGTTTTTTCGACCTAAACTCTAAAGTGCCAATAATTGGAGGGGGTGCCAATGAAAGGATTGTTTATACTAGTGAAATTTGGATGTTCTGAGTTTTCATTATATCTCTGACTACTCCGGGAATATAGACGTGAGCATATGCTGATGCTGATTTTATTTCTTTGAAAAATTGAAAAAGCTTGTCATCGAAATAAACAAATACCCATTAATATTTTTCGAAATCTGAAACCATGAAAGAGTTTTCTTTTCACACTTTCCAAATACAATTGAGTATTTCATTTCAACAGAACAAAAGGAGAAAATAAAGGGATCATCCCTTTGAAACTTACAAGTTTTATATTTTTCTTTTGTGTTTTCGTCTTTGAAGGAAGTTGGGCATTGTTTGGGGGCCTTAACGCCGTTAAGGGTTCACGGACCCTCGGCATTAGCTGCTGTGATCCAAAGGACTCGTGAAAGATTGGAAAACAACTAGAAAGGATTCTTATTTACATTTCTGTTACATGTTCTCGATAAAAGAACGTTTTGTTGTTTAAAGATGATGAATATGCGTTGTAAGAAATACCTACTCAATTACTTATGTAGCGTAGGTAAGTAATTCTTATACCTACTTAATATTAAAGTGACTTTGTGAATTTATTTTTATAAAACAAAGGTGCTAGAAAAATAAGAAAATATTTTGTTCAAACTGAAATAAAAAAAAACGATTATTCTAGAGCTGAATAAAATTGGTTTTTGCTTTACGATAATTCCGGAATTTAGACCATTCACATTTTCGGGAATATTAATAAATTACTGGAAAAAACGCTTTCACAATGTGTCTTCAGTACCTACCTACTCTCGAAAATCTAAACTAAAATATGTTTTTTTGCGTTGTCCAATATCTAGTAATAAATAACTTAACATTCAAAGAATAATTTAGTACGACTCTACACACCAATATCTGCGATATTGAAGGCTCAATAAACAAGGTAGAGAGGCCGGCCATTGATCGGGATATCTCAAAGCATTCCAGCCAGTTTTCACAGGACCGTTTGTACAGGATCTGGACACCCAATATTATGTCTTCTTTGATATCATTATGAAAATAATATTTGAGTAAAGTTATACTTTACATATCAAGCCGATATGAAAAACTATAGCTCAAGTGGGTACTGAAAGGAGACAGTTCTCGAATAGTAAAAATAATAGTAAAGCTAGAAAAGGTCTGATAACCACAACATGACATGACATTATTACTAAATGGGATCATCATCTTCACGCCTACTTGACGTAGACGACCACATCCACAGTACATGCAAGGCTCTGCACGAGGCGACCGCATCAAAAGATTTCCTCATTCCCGATTTGATAGCACAAAGGAATACTCCACAGACTATCTATCTAGCTCTTTCTAAAGAGTTGATATAGTTCTAGGCTAAAAAAAAGAACACACAAAATGTTGTTTCCAAAAAAGCTTACTTTCATACTTTTCTTTAATTTCCGTGTTTACCTACCTAAACACTAATTTATACTTTAAACGTTATGTTATAGTAGCAGGGTAAATTATCTGTACCATTCAAATCAGAACAAGTACCTGCGGTATAATTTGAGGCAGGTGCCACATCCTAAAATTCCATTTGAAGTAAGATTCATGCGACGGTGGTAATATTCAATTTCTTAAAAGCGCCTCCGAGGCACTTCATTAGTTTTCCGTTTGCCATCTGCGACCCGCATTTCTACGATTGTTTGCGCTACGACTCTTGGCTTCACCGCCCGCGCTTTTACACCCTCTCCATTAATATACCTAGGTATATAAGTACATAGGATTATACGGTTTTGTTACATATTTTCCATGTTCTTGTTAATTCAAGAAAAGAAGCAACGTAAAGTTGCTTAATAAAATAAATATAATAAGTGTTGTGTGTTTTGAGGGCTACCGATTCTTTTGCATTAACAATAATCAAAAATAATAACATAATGTTAAGGTTTAGTTAATTTAATGGTAAAGCTAATTAAGTAATTAATTACCTACATTTCGATTTCTTTCTCTAAGTATATAATTTTAATAATCAACCTAATTTTATATTTTATGTCAGACATCTGACTAAATGTGCTGATCTGTTTGTAAATTACCACCTATTTACCCAATATGTACCACATTTACCACATTTATCGCAATAGATATAATTTCAATTTCAATTTTGGGGAAAATTTTAAGTTAGGTTAATTAAAAATGCTTCGTATTTATCCGGACTGACGAGGAAGGAGAAAAAACACTTGAAACCGAATCATTTCGGTTTGGCTAATCCTAAGTCAACGTCGCGTCTCTGCTACTAGCCGAGGCGGGGGAGGCCAACAAATAACATTTCCAATGTCAAGTTATGAAATTAATCGGGAAATTTTGGCGAGTTCCCGGGAAACCAGGTGGGGAGCAGTCCCTTGCGATTCAACCGACGCCCGAAATTCCACCTAACTCCACTGAATGTGAAAAGTTTATTTTGAATTTCGCATTCCGACTATGGAGTTTTAAATATAATCCGTATATTAAAGAGCTTTTTATTCATGATGTTTTCGGTACATAAAATCCAATCTTGTGAAGCTTTCACCGTTTCTACTTTCACGTTTGTTCTGTTTTCACCGGATTTCAGACACCATTTTCTAATTACTAAATGCTAAGTAGGTACACTTCTAATAAGAGTTTAATGAATAGCCATTTTAGGTTGACATAATCATTGGATGTTCCATCCAATTAAATCAATCTAACATCATTATACTTTTTAAACATCCCTACTAATATTATAAATGTGAATGTAAGTTTGCTTGTTACGCTTTCACGCGAAAACCACTTAACCGATCATCATGAAACACACATATTCTTGGAGGTATTAGAAGTAACATAGGATACTTTGGGTTTTCCAAACTCCACGCGGACGAAGTCGCGGGCAAAAGTTAGTAGTTCATAAAGTTCGTTCCAAATTGTATTATGAAAACAAAAGAAGAAGCAATCATGTAGTATTTAATTAATCAATACCAAAAAGCTGGCCTGGTATTGTACTTTCTCATGCTAAAAAAACAATAGCAACTGCCAAAATAGGTACCTAACATAAAATCCTGAATTTACAAACCGATAAAACAAAAGAGGGTGTCCAACGGTGTAGATAAAGGCACGCGTTACTATAATGAGCGAGATGAGTGAGCGGACATAACACTTTTCCATATTTATGAAAGACGCGGGCCGGGCCGGGTGCGCATATCTTTATTTCCCGGTGGGTCTCTGAGACCGTAAACTTTTAGCCGAACTCCGTCGAATGGAAAAACTTTATTTATATTTGAGTTGGACGAGCCTCTGTGAATACTGAATACCAAATCCGATTGGCGCGTAGGGGGTGTGGCTCCTTTAGTATTCTGAGGAACATATTTCATGTTTTCGGGTATTATTTTTAATTTATAGCTTTGATCTTCTTCTTTTCGTGTCAATGGTTCTTCAGTGGTGTTTCTATATTGATATTCTGCCTACATAACGCAAAATGTGTTTTTCTATTGTTACTTTTACGATCAATTTTTCTAATTATTAATACCTACGCTTGAACATTGCCTTAACATTGCATAGAATTTATAATTAAATTTCATTAATTTATTCAAAATTACGAATTTCTATTTGCAAAGAACAAATTGTAATTTCATTCTATACACTATTACTAGGTAGGTTAGGCTCAAGCCCAGCTTATCTTTACTTCCTTCAAAGAAGTCATACTGTCTCTCCAGATGTCACGTCATAATATTTTCTAACAAGAAATCTCCCAATATCGTACGTTCTTTAGTAAACAATAACAAATTTAGGGCAGAACCTACGTGTAGCAAAGATCTTGCCACAAACATGTCAGGCTGTATCCCTCTGGAAACGGATTTGTTTATACCAAGGAAAGAATAATGTATAGTCCGTTGTTCAGACGCGGTCCCGTGAATCAAACGATTTTCGCACTTATGTTGTAGAAGTAAGTGTTTTGTCAAAAGACTTTTTTTAAAGAATAAGGTAGGCGGGAACAAATTGGGAAATATTTCGCTTTAGCCCACCCGTTGTCTCGAATTCGTTGCGACTTACTTCATTAGATGCGACGGTTTTAAATAAATAAATCAGGGATTAGGCGTTGTAAATGTTTCTTTTGTTACAATAGAAAAACGTGAATTAAGATAAAACTGTGTTTATCTGCTAATATCGATTCTGTACGGTTTATATACTTAACTTATTACAACGATTTAACGTTCTAGGGTTTGTAAGGATTAACAATAACATAATGATTGCGCCTTAAGTTAAGTACCTGTCATATGGGATATATGAAGCCAAAATGCAAGAACATTTCGCAAGAAAAAAGCAGCAATAGGATAGTACAGACATTGGGGTGATTCCAAAAATATGGAAGAATGGGTAGCGTTAAAAAAATACGAAAAAATAAAACCGGTCAAGTGCGAGTCGGGCTACTCGCGCACCGAGGGTTCCTTACCGGTGTGGTAACACAAAAAATTAACGTAAAAATTTTTTTATACTCCGTGACCTTTAATCACGAGACCTACTCACACTTTGCCGGTTTTTATTATTTGTTGTTATACTGTAGAGTTTGCTTTATAATCACACCAAGTTTAACGCTTGTATGTGTTACCGTTTTTACCATAGCGAGAAGAAAAAACGTTGATAAAAATAGTTCCTTGTATGAGGACCCCCCTTAATTTTAAACTTTCTGACATTTTTATTATTTGTTAACAAATCCGCCGTAATAATGCACATTCTGTGAAAATGTCAACTATTCAGCTCTTACGGTTCAAAAGTTACAGCCATAAATAGGTAGGACAGACGGACGGACGGACGGAAGGACGGACAACGTAGGCTTAGTAAAGGGTCCCGTTTTCACCTTTAGGGTACGGAACCCTAAAAAATTGACTTGATTCATATTTTTTATTCGTAATCTATCAAAGGCAAATCCACTCAAGGCTACAACTAAACTATGGCACGAATGTTCTTTTTCACACCACCCGCTCGAAAATGGAACATTATATGTCATGTAACTCGAACCTAAAGCAAGTCATTATAGCCCTGGGACTAGCCCAAAGAGTACTTGACTAGCCATTCCATTCTCTTTGGACTAGCCGGGCAATAATATTGTACTGAATTTCATTATAACCCGCTGGTCAATAATGAGATTTGAATATGGAACCGCATCCACAGATTATTTACGACCCTTACTTAAAATTCGTATGAAAACTTATCATGGAGACAGGCACCAAAAAGAACTTAATTCGAAATTTGAACTGGCCACCACGAGTATTGAACACAAAAAAAGAAAAAAAGGCGCGAATACTGCATATCTCTGTACCTATTGCTACGAACAAAGTAATGAAAAAATATTACATTGTACAACTGGAGTGCGATTTTTGAATCTCATTCGCTGAGATCAGCAGTTGAAAATGTACTATTTATGTGTTGCTATAGAGATACGCATCTTTCTACTGCTGCTTTGACTTTCAAAAATCGCAATCCTGGAGTATGATTTTTTAATGTCAAATCAGCAGTAGAAAAATTAATAGTAATATTGAAATTTTCAACTGCTGAGTTCAAAGAATGAGTTTCAAAAATCGCACTCCTGGTCTAATGTTTCAAATACTAAGTATACTATTGAACTCAAATACTTTGTTATAAACTCTAATAAAATAATTGGTTTCTAACCATAGAGAATTTACACGCTCCCCTGGGTTTCCAACAGTATTGCTTTTTATTTTCTCGCGGAGGGTGTGAAAAGTAGAGTATGGTCCTCGGGGATAAACGTGTTTTCATCTTGGGCGAGCTTGAACCCCTCGCTTCACTCAGGATTCTAGTCTTAACTCCCTCGCTACGCTCGGGAGTTAACTCTAAACTCCCTCGCTACGCTCGGGAGTTGACCCTAGAATCCCTCGTTACGCTCGGGATTCAATATCGCGCCCGTGATGAAAGACACTGCTTTATCCCCTTGGTACATAATCTACTATTTCACACCACCCGCTCGAAAATGGAACATTATATGTCATGTAACTCGAACCTAAAGCAAGTCATTATAGCCCTGGGCCTAGCCGGGCAATAATATTGTACTGAATTTCATTATAACCCGCTGGTCAATAATGAGATTTGAATATGGAACCGCATCCACAGATTATTTAATAGTTACTACGACCCTTACTTAAAATTCGTATGAAAACTTATCATGGAGACAGGCACCAAAAAGAACTTAATTCGAAATTTGAACTGGCCACCACGAGTATTGAACACAAAAAAAGAAAAAAAGGCGCGAATACTGCATATCTCTGTACCTATTACTACGAACAAAGTAATAATAAAATATTACATTGTCTTTCCACAACTGGAGTGCGATTTTTGAATCTCATTCGCTGAGTTCAGCAGTTGAAAATGTCAAAATTACTATGGAGATACGCATCTTTCTACTGCTGATTTGACTTTCAAAATCTACTTTCAATTTTAATTTAATAAAATAGTGTTTTCTAAATACTATACTATTGAACTCTTATACTTTGTTATAAACTCTAATAAAATAATTGGTTTCTAACCATAGATAATTTACACGCTCCCCTGGGTTTCTAACAGTATTGCTTTTTATTTTCTCGCGGAGGGTGTGAAAAGTAGAGTATGGTCCTCGGGGATAAACGTTTTTTCATCTTGGGCGAGCTTGAACCCCTCGCTTCACTCAGGATTCTAGTCTTAACTCCCTCGCTTCGCTCGGGAGTTAACTCTAAACACCCTCGCTACGCTCGGGAGTTAACCCTAGAATCCCTCGTTACGCTCGGGATTCAATATCGCGCCCGTGATGAAAGACACTGCTTTATCCCCTTGGTACATAATCTACTATTCATCACTCATACTCTGAAAGTAGGTCATTGTTTATCTAAGAAGCGGGTTGAAAGTGATACATTTCTTCCCTAGGGCGGAAAAGTAATTAAAAAAAAAATCTACGTCTATACATGCAATCCTCTCTTATACTGAGCAAAGGCCTAAACCTATACAGCCACACTTCGATAACATTATATTAAAATTCTTAACTTTAATAATTATTATGAACAAAAATATTGGAATTTAGTAATAATAACAATAATTAGTAACATTTCAATACTTTTGTATAAATTATACGCATTTTGTTTTCTGCGTGAAGAAAAAGTACCTAATTTAAAAAAAAAAGTTTAAAAAGAAAGTCATTAAGTTGGGCTGCGTTCACGAACTTTGGGTGCGGTTGTTTTTTCAACTTGCTCTATGGTAGAACGTTTTTCACAGAGGCTCTGAAGTGCGATTTTTGAACATCATACGAGCGAATCGGCAGTAAAAAGATGCATAATCTCCATAGTAATTATGACATTTTCTACTGCCGAGTCGCTCGTATGATGTTCAAAAATCGCACTCCTGAACGGCGTTAGTGTGAAAAGTTGCACTCGGGGTGCACCTGGGGCGTAGGTTCGGAACGCAGCCTTGCGCGAAAAAGAAAAAAAGGGAGGGAAAGCACATGTTGCTAATTTTGCGGATCCGTTTCAAAACGTGTAAAAATCACTAGGGATGTATATTTGTCTCACTCTAGCATCCACTATCTTCCTATTTTTTTTTTCTACTTCGTATTGGTACCCGAGTGATTTTCAAACGTTTTGAAACGCAGCCTAAAATGAATTCATCGAGCTAATAGCGATTCAGAAATTGATTTTTCATCATCTGGTTTTTGGTTAATTTCCTCGTAATCGTGATGAAAAGCAGAGTGTTTAACTCGGGTGAAAGTACCCATTTCACACTCGAACTATGGGCGCCCCTCACCTTTGGTTCGGGGCGCCAAACATCTCGTGTGAAATGGATCACTTTCATCCCTTGGTTAACAATCTACTATTTTGAAATCCTTCTCAGGGTATGAAAATGGGAGTGAAAGTTTGCATCGGAATATCGTAGCAAAGCATGGGAAATCTAGCTAGTTATTTTTATGTGGCAAAAAATAGAAATATATATGAGGTACCTGGTACTCTCCCCTAGTGGTACAACTGAGTATGAGGCCGGTGTCGTTGGTGAACTCGACGTGGTGCGGCGGCTCCTGCAGGGTCGGTGGCCTCCGGGGCTCGGGTGACGCTCGTACTGCTGCAAAAACGAGAGCCCTTATTAGTTAGCTGGTAGGATCGAAAGTCACTGAGATGATTACCGTTTTATTTTTGTATTTTATATTCTATACTATTCTAATTTTAAAATTATGGCGTCTATCTTGGTTTTGGATGGGATGATTTAGCCAATGTACCGGGATAAGTTATAATACCTATGTCAAGATAGACAAGTCGAAGCTACGAACGCGTAGAAAAAAATTGCAACCAGTACTGGCCTCTAAACCCTATCCATATACACGCACACAGACATAATTTGTATGACGCCTCACGCACACCAACCTAAGAAAGTTAGCTGCTTTTGTTTTATACGGTATAAGCATGAGGGCCATTCTAGATATATACTTTTTCTAAGCCAATGTCTAGGCTCAACATTTAGGCTTTATTTCATCAAAATCGGTTTCTTCAATCAAAAGTTATGAGTATTGGTGGTTCGCGCGTACGCGGTCGCCGTTAGTTGTGAATTTAAAGAAAAACTAAAATTGATTGAAGACGTAGGATTTTAGACTAAAAGATAATTAAAAATATTACCGCTATCCTCGAGTCACTGATAAATTGTTAGCAGAGTAAATATTTATTAACTTGTAGATTTTAGTTATACTTAGAATTTTAATAAATTAAAAAAAAACCGCCATCGCCAACTCAAACAAATGACTATCACGAAACGTCCCTTTTCTTTTTCTTTTTAAAAGGCAATAACGAATCGACAGCTATTCAACCTTTTTAGTAAATCTTCTTTCTTATATTCTCCCAAAAATGTTTTTTTTTTGATAAGCAGTTTTCTACACTAATATTATAAAGAGGAAAGATTTGTACCTATTTTTGTATGTTTGTATGTTTGTAATGAATAGGCTCAAAAAGTACTGGGCCGATTTAAAAAATTCTTTCACCATTAGAAAGCTGCATTCACCCTGAGTAACATAGGCTATATTTATTGCTAGAAAAGATTAGACGTCCACCCGTGCGAAGCCGGGACGGGCCGCTAGTATCTTATAAAATGAAACTTAATTTTATTATTAGATAGTATTTATTATTGTTAGTTAGTTTATATGGTTAGTAGATTATCTTTATGTGAGTTATTTTTTAAACTTAAAAATAATAAAAAAATTAAGAACTATTGTTTTTATTTTTCAAATTAACTACTTACCTACATGAACAAAAATAGGAACGCTATCGAGGGCGTATTTATCGCATTTGATTTGGTGATTGATTATATTTGGGGATTTTGCATTACCTTCCTCATTTCACATACATGGTCCAATTTAATATGCTGACGGTTTTTTAAGAGAATGATGAGACTACATCAGACCCCTAAGGGTAAAAAGTATGTCTTTAATGAACCTCATGCTTCTACCGTATAAAACAAAGGTTAGAGTACTAGAAATATCAGAAAGCGCAAAAAACGTTTCCCATACATTTTGTAGGAAATAAGACTCCAACTTACACACACACAGATCAGACACACGTTCAAATCAGGAGTAGAAAAGACCGACACCACTATGGAGATTATGGATCATTCCATCATGATTTTTGAAAGTGCGACTTTAAAAAATCGCATTCCAGTCTTCATTTTAGCGGTTAGCTAGCATAGCATATCCATAATAAAAAGTTTGGGTATAAAAGTAAGTTGGGAGTCTCATTTCATACGAAATGTATGGGAAACTTTATTTACGATTTCTGTCATTTTTTAGTACTCTAACCTAGGTTGGTCCGATAGAGTTTATTGATCCTTATATGAAACAGGAACGATTGGCATCAAAAAAAGTTTTTGTGTAAATTGTCAATTTTCTGGCTGGCTGTAATTTTTTTCAAAATCTGTAAATGGCAGTTCGATATGTTTCAAAAAGTTAAGGGTAGTCTCTTACGAACGTTTCACTGTAGCTACAACGGTTAAGGTACCTGCCCTTACTGCCCCGCCTCAAAAATCCACCCTGTATATAAGGTCAAAGTGGTATGCAATCAAGATCCGCTCTCACTTCTATATTCTTCTTGTCGTGTGGGCAGAACCCTGGTGTCAGAGTTTTTTCAGACCGCCTTTCGGCCTCTGACGTGGTTTTTATGTAACGACTTCTATATTTGATTATTTCATGCCTTTGATTAAAATTTTTAATTTAATCAATGTATTTACTCTTTCATTATTGCCGCCCGCCGACATTATACAAAAATCTACCACGCTTCTGTAAGTCGCACTCTTTTTAGTGTAAAGTGTAGGTACTCTCGTATAAATTACAATTTTATGAAACAGGCGAAATAAGCTTTGTTTACTTTAATGAGCACGTAAACGAAATTCTTATAAGAATCGGACGAATTTTCTAAGCTCTTCTTAGGCCGTTTGAGCACTCACTCGTAATCAATCAAATCTAAACTTTTAAAAGCTTGTGATACGATACCTACTTATATGTATGTGTTTGTATTAGTATACCTGTAATAGCTCAATTCTCAAGTAACCAAGATGTTTTTATATCAAAAGAGGCAGTAAATGGAAAAGGCAATCAATTTTCGTATACCAAGTTCTAACTGTAGAAAGCAGTCAAGGAGTTTGCGTAAGTTCTTCGTACCAGTAATTACTTACCAAGCACTTATAGTTCTACAACTTTCTTTTAAATTTCAAAAGCCACTCGGAGCCTGTTATACTATTCTCGATTAACTGCGAGTAATAACTATGCAAAGTGGAATTAATTTCGCACACAACGGAAGTTGAGGCGGTTTGCGCGTCACGTTTCTAATAGCGATGACGAGTGATCGTTGCGCTCGCCCCTTAATGGAATAATGTCCGTTCCTTAGGTCTTCAGTTCAATACGTGTGATGTTCGCACTTAATTATGCGCACGTGTTTATGAGTTATAAATATAGGTATTTTGTTTAAGAAGATAGAGCGAAGCGGGCGTGTTGATGGTGAGAAGTTAGTGGTCAGAACACAAAAACAAGTAATAAGCAGTTAATAAAGAATGTTTCATTCATTGAAACTACCACCATAAATTAAAAATAACGTAAGTACGAATAAGATTTGGTCATCCAGGTATGAAGACGATTGAAGAAAATATCAGCGGTAAAACTCAACTCTGTAGTTTTTTAATGTATGATGCATGAGACTGTGATGGCGGATGAAATAGTAATTAAACGTTTCTTAATCTCTTTAGGATCACAGAATAATAAAAGGTCCTTCACGATATGCTGACCGTACGATTTTTGGCGATTTCGATATTAGAGAAACTTGTTTAGTTTGACAGTCTGGTCATTCCCTTAAAAAGCCGTCAGCATAGAAGGAAACTATAGGTAGTTAATCAACAAATATGTACGTATTGTATTTACGTGACGAGTGAGGATACGATCAAACGGAATCGAATACGTCTGCATTGCGTGCCTATTGGTCGGCGCTGCACCGCACCGTGCCGCAAGCCACAGCGTTCGATTTCCGTTCAATTTCACGACAACCGCGACTCCCCGTGCCTTTATCTATAGATAATACGGACTACAACTTCCTAGGTGGAAGAATACCTACGTTAATTTTATAAAATGACTTACTTTGGTCCGTGAGAATAAAACTTAGAGCGTTCGCAACGCTTACTGTTCGGTTATCGCGATTCCTCCTCTTGAGACCATACCTACAGTCATAAACTTTGAAGGTAGGTAGGTACCTACTAGCTAACTTTTACTTTAAATAACTTTGTCAACTACTTATTAGTAATGATGATAATTATACTTAGTAAAATCGATAGTTCAGTTTCCTCGGAAGGCATATGTACTGCAGGAAAGTAGGTAAAATAATAAATAATAATAATAAATAACGCTCACAGGCCCATACATTGTAATGATCCCAAGAAAGCACTATTTATAGGCTGTTTATTATGAAAACCATACAACAACGGCACAAACATATAAACATCCATGACCGAACCGGGATTCGAACCCAGGACCCTGGTTTGGCAGTCCGGCGTGGTAACCATTACACCAACCGGGTCGTCAAAAAAAATATAGCTACAGATGATTTAGGTATGTCAAACGACAGTCAGGGATAATATGTAATTACAAGCTTCTGCCCGTGAATTCGTCCGCGTGGATTTCTGAAAACTTCAACACCCCGTTGTGTCCCTTTAGGGGTTTTTCGAAAAAACCTTTCTTAGTGCCCCTTATTTCGTCTGGCGCACCCTAAGCAGTCAGCCTCGATACGACCATTACTGACTGGCTAATCTTTAAACTACAGCATAAAGTGATTGTCATGCGATATCGCTCGTGCTGACTCGAAAGAAGAAAGTGCACCCCAACTCTACATCCTCCATAGAATACATATTCCAAATTTCATGTTTCTATCTTCAGCGGTTTACGCTGTGCGTTGACTGTCTGCCAGTCAGTCAGCACGGAACTCATTTATAAGTAGGTAGTAGTGGAAGATACAATTTCACATGAACATTAGGTAGCTTTCATCAAATAGGATAAAACAACACTTGCAAAGTTTTCGTGCGAGGACTCTGCTGCTTATTTTCTATAGCTATTGCTAGATACAGACAGACGGCATGGCATCTCCGTCGCGTCGCCTCGCTGCGCCTAATTGTGTTATAATTAATGACTTCTGCTAGTAGAATTCACATGCAGTTACTGTGCATTTACCTTTTAGAGCAAGCATTGAGGAGTTAGCTTCTTTAGTTATTCAAATAGTAAGAGATTTATTGAAGCAGGGCAAAGGCATAGCATAGCATATGCTCACGACTACATATATTCCCCGAGGAGTTAGACAGAGATATTCTGAAACTGAGCAGGGCAAAGGCCTCTCCCAAATAAAGATGAGAGTAGACTACTCTACCATGCGGGCCCAGTACGGATCGGTAAAGAAAGTTAGTGATAAACTTGCGTCAGGGATTTTTACAAGCCACATTAAAATAGGCCTCTGACTGGCACGACTAGCATGTCACCCACGATAAAGCGACAAAAACGTCATGCGCTCTCTTTTTGGCATACGTATACAGCGTGTAAGTGACAGTATAGCAAATACTAAAACGGTGAACTCAGACCATCAAACTGAACAACTTTCACTACGGAGCCTAACTCAGGAAACGCGAAAAAAAATCAGCTGTACCATACATTTTAGTCGGGTAGGTAGTATTTGTATGGGGCAGCTGATTTTTTTCGCGTTTCCTGAGGTGGGCTCCATAGTGAAAGTTGTTCAGTTTGATGGTCTGAGTTCATCGTTTCAGTATTTGCTGGGCTGTCACTTACACTATGTATAACAAAGATGGAGGCACATTTTCTACTCGGGGGTTTTCTCGGGGGTGGCCTGCGAGATATACTGTCTATTATAATTTCTTATAATGCGACAATTAATTGCACGATACGCAAAAGTATTATATGTTACAACTTTAGATAATCGTTACAACTGCGATGATGGGAAAAACGCAGAACGTGATTTTGATCTTTATTTACATTCGAGGGGATTAGTTTTACCAAGGATTAACTGCATCTAGGGTCTTAACTTTCTGATGTCAATGGAATAACTATTCAAACTGTATTAATAAATTAAAATACGATGGAGTGTGTTGCCATAGTGTAAAGAACTAATAATGGTGAAGCTCAGCGGTCGCGGCAGGCCAATCGTGCGGGACGTACGGAGGCCGGGAGGAGTGCGTCCCAGCCCACGCTGCCTGCGCGCGTACCCACAGCGACTTGAGTTAGGGTACGCCCGTCCCCCGCCGTACCCCGCTCGCCGCGCGGGCATAGATCCGCCGCGACCGCTGAGCTTCATCACTTATTTTATGTACTCTAGCCTCATACAGATACACACTAAATAACTTACTTGATTCAATGAAATAACATTGCTTAGATCCCTTTTGTCTGGATTCGTTTTCAATAAACTTAAAGAAGCTTTCTACGGCATTCTGTATCAAATAATGAAACTGCGAATGAAATGGGATAATCTCAAGAATATTATGGATTGATTTATCAAAATCCATTCAGTGATTTTCTTTACTTTAACTATTATAATAATAATTTAACTATTTAGCATAGAGATTTTTTTTAGGTTGATTTCAATAAAAAGAAATTTTATATTTTGTATTTAAAAGTTTTAAAAATATTACCTATCTTTAACTGGATTTTTTTTAATTTCTATCTATTTTCTCTTTCTTTTCTAATTTGAATTTAAAATTATGGTCCAGGTTCGGAGACAAAGCATTCACTATGAAAATACCTAGCTGGAAACTCTAAATATTGGATTTAAACAAAACTTAATTAAATACTCTATTGATATTCGTAAAACAAACGAACGCCGGAAGTTAAGCAGACTGTTTTAACTAGGTTTTTAAAAATATCAAAACCTTTTTGCGACTTTAAAAAACGGAGGAATCAATTGAAATGTTACGTTTGTGTTGAATTGTTACTCTGGCATTTCTAAACCGATTCTGATAATTATTTCAATTTATAAAAGGGAGAGAAGGGAGGGGTGGGGGGGGGGTGTTTTATTTTTACGGAGATATATTTGATGCAATCGGAGATGGGCCATGGAACACCTCAACAGATTTGACCGCAAATCTTCGGTGATTGAAGTCGTCGTTTCAACCCCCAACAAAACAAATTAAATATGAAAAGAATATAAAAGACGTACCTACCTACGTTGTATTTTATTTTCGCATTATATTATTTTCAACTTTCAATTTTCTCATTCGGTTTTTCATCAAAATAAAAATACCTTAATTCCGAGAGTAACACACGTCCGCCATGCCATTAAGGGCAAGCCATTTTGCCCTTTACTACCTTCATAAAATACCTTATTTTTGCGTAGATGAGCATCTTCAGATAAGAGACGGTGACACGGGCAGGCCACACGATTTATTTGCGGTCGCGAAAGACCATAATCACAATTTTATACCCATTATTTTCGTGGTAAAGTGCCAAAAATAGCTGTGTCTTTTCGTAACAAAATGAAGCATTTATTTTATGTGACTATGACTAAGGATTAAATCGTGTTCCCAATATGATAAACTTTGTAAATTATAACGAAATATGAAATCATAATGTAAGTTATTAACTTATTACATTTGTTTACGATCCAAAATCTGTCGAATATCCTAAAATCCTGTTCGTGTAATATTAGAGTCGAACCCTCGTAAACAACCTGCCGATAACAGGGATGCCATATAAACAAAATTCACTTCTCACCCTAATAAATATTTCATAACAACGCTCTATGATAAACTAAAATTTAACATTTTAGCAACATACCGCGATTTTGAAATTATTAGAGGTTTCAAATTTCCAATACATATTTTCTTTAGTCATCCCGTGGTCATGGTAGTTGTAACGCTGCTAAAATTACCATGACGTAATTTCATGAAATAATTTCGAAAACGTAGTAAGAGTTCATCAAAATAACTAGCCGTTGCCCGCTGCTGTTGTAGCTGTAGACTTCGCATTTTTTTTACTTTTAGGTCTTGCATTTGTTTTTAATAATAATACAAATCTCATATCGTAACATAATGCTGGAACTTTCATGATAATAAGACATTATCATAATCATGTTTAGTTTATTTAACATAGTGAACGAAACTAAAACAGTAGGTACAAAATATGCACAACCAACACGTACGTAAGTACTTCGCTATAAGTATCTACATCCTCGTACATGGCGGCCTGATTGCCTCTATTCAGCATGTCGTGTCGCTGCTTCGAAAAATATATCTCCTTTAAATGTACCGAGTATACAAGGAGTCGACAACTGAATGAAAACTTAAGTACAAATCGTTTGTATAAACACGATAGCAGAGTTCAATTTCATATAATCTAACAGATTATTTGCTAATACTATTCGAGACAACAAAAACTCGAAATCCTATGATGTTACGTAGTGGTTTATGCAGTTTATCATCATCTTTGTGCTAGAAGTCAATTTATATTTATCTCAAAGATTTAAAATTGTAAACTTGACTTGGATGTACATTGCAAAAATATTCATTGGGGGCATTTAGGATACTTACGTAGTGGAATGCATTGAGACCATTTTTTTTTTCTTAGCCTATTTCATCCCACTGCTGGGCAAAGTCCTCCCCCTTTACCTCCATGCATCCCTGTCCTGAGCCAGTTCCATCCACTCTTTGTCGAATGTGTCCAGGTCGTCTCGAGACCATTTACCATCACTTAAAAACCACTGCACCGATTTGAATCCTGTTTTCACATAAGCATAGGGCTTAGTTTGGATTAACATTTAGGCTTTATTTCGTCACAATCGGTTCATTCAATCAAAAGTTGTGAGTATGTAGAGTCAGTGGTCTGCGCGTACGAAGTCGCGGTCGCCTCTAGTAAGAAATATTTTTTTAGTTAAAATGTTTAAAATCTGTAGGTAATGTTTCTGACTGATGTTTAGTTAAAATTTAACATTTCCTTGTTTGGACGTTATACGTTACATACATCACAAGTACCAGTAGGTAGGTAAACCTTGTGGATATCCGGTGACGTTATTTGAGCTTCCGATCAAATTAATGACGTGTCATCAGATGCCAAAATTGATTATGGCTGCAATCGGCTGCAATTGCAATTAGTGTTAACCTGCATTATCAATATCAGTAGGGATACCACAATTTTAATAGCGTACAATTATCATAACATAACAAACAAGGACATTTGAGTAGGAGTACCTAGATATCATATAGTATCTCTTTCGTCCTTTCCGTCTTATTTTGTGTAAGTTGCTGTTTCTAACAGCCATCTACAGGATGTTAGGGTAAACAGTTGCATTACTCAATAATACTGAACAACGATCCCAAAGTAACAAAGAGAAATTCGCATAAAAAATTTTCAACTTCTCATAAAAACGTTCGATCAGCTGATTGATTGCATTTAGTACGGAAAGTCCAAATTTTTTTTTGCTAATTTCCTATAGGTTTCTTACGGAAAGTTGTTCAGTATCATAGGTACAATCACTCCTTGAAATAATGCAACTGTTTACCCTAACATCCTGTATATCTCAAGGTCCAGTGGTAGTCCCTATTGTTGGTGTAATGATTACCACGCCGGACTGCCAAACCAGGGTCCTGGGTTCGAATCCCGGTTCGGTCATGGATGTTATATGTTTGTGCCGTTGTTGTATGGTACCCATAACAAAAAGCCTATGGCTTACTTTTACTTGGGATCATTACAATGTATGTGCCTGTGAGCGTCATTTATTTATTTATTTATTTATATTTGTTTATAATCAAGAGCATCAAAAAATAACAAGAAATACAAAAATAAAAAAGTCCCAACGCTGCTTCGGAAGATGTGCTAGAAATTAGAACTCTTCGTAGAATATATTCTACAGAGATGGTAAGAAAAACATTCAAACTAAAACACAAAATATAAAATTTGATGGCGGTTGTTTCCCAGAAAAACATTAACAATATTTTACGCACGATCGGCTTCACTTTTCCGTAAAGGGCCATTATGAAAAAGACAACCAACAAAATCGAAGTAGAATACAATTACTAGACGTAGTATAAATCATTTTTATCCTTATTATAACAGTTCTCGCTTATTCGCCGAGGCCGTAACGTTGTTGTCTCATAAACATTTACATATCTAATGCCCGAGTCAGCGCTCTGGTCGGGGATATTTATTTGGGTAGGTTTGCTGATCGAGTGTTGCTTCTATCAGCAATGCCATCGCTTGATTGAGGAAACCGGAAATTGTTGTTTGTCTTGCATTTTATTTATAGAGGGTTTTATAGAAAACAATATTAACTCACGTTTGTATTACATTTCGAAGAGCGGGAAGACATCTTTGATATAACTAACAACAAAACGATTTGACGGTGTGACTGTGTAAAGTTCATCATTTAACATATTTAATGTTACATTTAATGGAACTACTTGTCAAGTTGTTATAAGTGGCTCGACTTTAGCACACAAAAACGCAGGAAAAGAAATGATTATTTGTCATCTCGTCTTTCTTTAAATGCATTTTTTTAATACATCGTAACAACTGGAGCTCTACAAGTTATAATTATCATACCTATTTGAAAGTGTGCTAATAATACATCAATTTGTAGGTAATGCTTTTTCGCTTCCCACACAAACCAAATAGAACCCACCCACTATTACTCACTATTATTTTTAATTTGCCTACTATTTTTGTTCTAAATCTACTCAATATTATTACTTACAGCAAAATAACATAGTAACAAAATAACAAACATCCCATTACCTATTCATTAGCTAACTAGAATTAACCTAATTACGTAATAAATATTAATTGGGTTTGGATTTGTTAACAGGATAATCCTAATGATCCTATGTACATATTAAGCAGTATAATTATAATACAATACAATAATGAAGCCTGATATACAGGGTGTACAATAAAATGGGACAGCTACTTAAAGGGGTGCTTCAGACCATCAAACTGAACAACTTTCTCTATGGGACCAATATCGAAATCGCGAAAAAAAAATCTGCTGTCCCATACATTTCAGTCGAGTTATGTTTGCAGTTTTGTATGGGAGAGCGGATTTTTTTTTCGCGATTTCGATATTGGTCCCATAGAGAAAGTTGTTCAGTTTGATGGTCTGAAGCACCCCTTTGAGTAGCTGTCCCATTTTAATTTACACCCTGTATACAGGGTGTAACAAAACACCCAAGTAATACTTAAGGGGGTGCTTCAAACCATCAAACTGAACAACTTTCACTATGGACAACGTCGAGAAAAAATAAAAAAAATCAGCTGCCCCATACACTTTAGTCGAGTCGGTACTGCAGTTTTGTATAGGACCTGAGCAGATTCTTTTTATTTTTTCTCGACGTTGGCTTCATAGTGAGAGTTGTTCAGTTTGATGGTCTGAAGCACTCCCTTAAGTATTACTAGGGTGTTTTGTTACACCCTGTATGATATAAAGAGTATTATTCCAAGATCCCACTGCAATTTTTTTACACTATTTGTTTAGGCAATGATACACATTCCAGTAGCCAGGTCATCGTTTAAGAGTCCTAAGAAATAGGGTTGCCAACCTACCCACCCTCTGCAACCCACTAGAAGGCGGATGTACGACATTTTGTTACTGTTGATTTTTAAAACCTTCATTTGTTAAGGAAATAAATTGTATTCAAAATTGAAGCTAAAAGTTGATCACCTACACCAAAAAATAAGATATTAGATACCGTACTTCAAATAATTTTTTGTAATTACTTAACTAGTCTTAATCTCGTAATTTTGATTTTCTTACCAAAAAGTCCAAGGAAATCAGTGCCAAAAACTTACACTAATTCATCAGTTGACACAAAACAAACGACAATAGGATTGGGGCCTAATCAGAAGACAATCGTACATTTCATAATCTCAACAGAATAGTAAATGTAAACCGGTTAAAAAAATCGTGTCCAAGGAGATCAACGAAGAAATATTGGTATCGTAGTGTAGATACAAGTAAATATAACGTGTTAATGAATTAGCGCAAAACCTCATACACCCTAACTGATTTATAACAAAATAGATTGAAACAATAATTTCATTATTTTGATACTTAAAATTTAAAGTTATTCGCATTTTAAGTTTTGAGGCAGTAATAATTTGTTATCATTTCAGTACTGAAAGAAAGCGCTAACGTACCTACTCATGTATACATTTTTATAATCTTGTTTTGGTAGTAAGTAGGGTGAGTGTGCCCATGCGGTTGTTTGATATAGGGTTCAGATAATTTTAAATTTTGAAAAAAAAATTATTTAATATTTTGAAAAAAACTACCTATGTTGAAACAAGGTTGAAACCATGACAATTCGATTCTGCTCTCGATTCTAAACAAACTACTTTCTAGTTTTGCGTTAATTCATTAACACGTTGTATATCAGAGCTTTCAATAGGCCAACACATAAGCACGGATCAGGTCTGTGCACATAAGGTACTTATATTATATTAGACTTACCCCATTTATAAATTGCTGTTATCAGCACTGTCGCTGTTATACATAATAACTAGGTTAAAATATTTCCAACAAGGCAATACCAACTTCCTCTGAGTAGGGTCTGCGAAAAAGAGTCGTGCGTGAATCCTCAGCCATTGCTCATTAGCGTCAATGCGCCACGATATAATGCTTTCGTACACCTACTTATCTTTTACATAGACAAAAACCGGTAGGGGGTAAAATGTTAGCTTTATGTTTTTTTATTTGAATTAAAACAGCACAAACATGGCTACAACATCATCATAATACAAAAATATATAGAAATTATGTTAACTTTGTTGTTAACAACGATATTTTAAGGAACTGAAAGGTGTATTACTCGAACTAAACATTTTTTAAACGATTTTTGCTTGGTATCATTGATTGAGAGGACTCATGCTTGGTATCATTTAGATTGTTTCGATGAGTACTTTATGATACCAGTAAGATTGAGGATCTGATGATGGAGACGGAAGGTGGTCAAGGGATCTCCTCGATTACTTATAGCAAAACACTCGTGTTTGGGCTCATTTCAATTGTTGCGACAAGACCTTTGTGGTACCAGTAAGATTGAGGGTCTGATGACGGAGACGAAAGGTGGTCAAGGGATCTCCTCGATGACTTATAGCACAACACTCGTGTTTGGGCTCATTTCAATCGTTATGATGAGAATTTTGTGGTACCAGTAAGATTGAGGATCTGATGATGGAGACGGAAGGTGGTCAAGGGATCTCCTCGATGAATTGTAGCAAAACACCCGTGTTTGGGCTCATTTCAATTGTTGCTATGAGAATTTTGTGGTACCAGTAAGATTGAGGATCTGATGATGGAGACGGAAGGTGGTCAAGGGATCTCCGAGATGAATGAAAGCAAAACAGTCGTGTTTGGTCTTACTTTAATTGTAAAGATGAGATCTTTGTGGTACCAGTAAGATTGAGGATCTGATGATGGAGACGGAAGGTGGTCAAGCGATCTCCAAGATAAATGAAAGCAAAAAAGTCGTGTTTGGTCTTCCTTCAATTGTAGAGATGAGATCTTTGTGGTACCAGTAAGATTGAGGATCTGATGATGGAGACGAAAGGTGGTCAAGCGATCTCCAAGATAAATGAAAGCAAAACAGTCATGTTTGGTCTTACTTCAGTTGTAGAGATGAGATCTTTGTGGTACCAGTAAGATTGAGGATCTGATGATGGAGACGGAAGTTGGTCAAAAGATCTTCTCAATGAATTATAGAAAAACAGTTGTGTTTGGTCTGACTTCAATTGTAGCGATGAGATCTTTGTTTTATCCGTAAGATTAATGGTCTGATGGTCAAGGGATCTTCTTGATGAATTATAGCAGAGCACTCGTGTTTGGTATCATTTCAATTGTTGCGATGAGAACTTTTTGGTACCAGTAAGATTGAGAATTTGATGATAGTGACGAAGGTGGTCAAGGTATCTCCAAGATTAATTAAAGCAAAACAGTCGTGTTTGGTCTTACTTCATTCAATTGTAGAGATGAGATCTGTGTAGTTCCAGTAACATTGAGGATCTGATGGTGGAGACTGAAGGTGGTCAAGGGATCTCCTCTGTTAATTGTAGCAGAACATCCGTGTTTGATATCAAGTTCATTTGTTTTGATAAGGACTTTTTAGTCCGGGTAAGACTGAGGATCTGATGTTGGATATGGAAGATGGTAAAGGGATCTCCTCGATGAATTATAGAAGAAAACTTGTGTTTTGTCTCATTTCAAATGTTGCGATGAGAACTTTGTGGCACTTACCAGTAAGATTGAGGGAGTGATGATGGATATGGAAGACGGTCAAGGGATCTCCGCGATGAATTATACAAGAACATTCGTGTTTGATGTAATTTAAATTGTTGCGATGAGAACTTTGTGGTACTTACCAGTAAGATTGAGGGTGAGATGATGAAGACGGAGGGTGGTCAAGGGATCTCCTCGTGAATTATAACAGAACACTCGTGTTTGTTGTAATTTAAATTGTTTGACCAGTGAGATTGAGGGTCTGATAATGGAGATGGTGGATGGTGGACGAGCGATCTCCTCTACAATTGTAGCAGATCATTCGGGTTTGATCTCGTTTGAATTGTTTCGATAAGAACTTTGTTGTGTAAGTAAGATTGAGGATCTGACGATGGAGACGGAAGGTGGACAAGGGATTTCCTCAGTTAATTGAAGTAGACCACTCGTGTTTGGTCACATTTAATAGATTTTGATGAGGATTCTATAGTCTCGGTTAGATTGAGGGACTGATAATGGAGACAAAAGGTGATCAAGGGAACATCTCAGTAAATTGTAGCAGTACAGTCGTGTTTGATAACATTTAATTGGTTTTGATTTCGTCCTTATAGTTCCGATATGATTGAGGGTCTGACGGAAGGTGACTAAGGGATCTTCTCAGTAAACTGTTGCACAACATTCGGCATTGGTATCATATAATTTTTGAGAGAGAACTTAATGATAGGTACTGGTAAGATTGAGTGTCTGATAATGGAGGTGGAAGGTTGTCAAAGGATCTATATACTTACACCTAATTGTAGCAGAACACTCATGTTAGGTATCATTTAATTTGTTTCAATGAATACTTTTTTAGTCTCGGTAAGATTGAGCGTCTGATGATGGAGACAGGAGGTGGTCAAGGGATCTCAACTAATTGTAGAAGATCATGACTCAGAAACTAAAAAGTAAAAAATAAAATAAGTAAAAAAAATTTTTTAAGTAAAACGATTTTATTTTAATAAAACTGCACTAAACCGTAAAAAATAATTTTGTTAAATTTTCGTACTATGTTGCACCATACTTATACTGTTAGCTGGAAATTTGTGAGTATAACCTATGTTAACCTATCTTCAAAATAATTATGACGAAAAAAGGTATTACAATAGGGATTCATATTTTAGATTAATACTTTGTTAATTAATTTTGATTATAAAATCGTGGGCGCTTGCTAGTAAAATATAAAACTTTCCTAGCAATTTTGCTATCATTCTTACCTATAGTACAGACAGGTACGACTGCCTTCATAGCTCGATACCATAAAAAAATAAAAACCACATCGATATACTAGGCCTATTTAGTTTGAAATTGTTTGGATGTAATTTTTTATTTTGTTAGTTAAATAGTAGGTATGTAACATTTGAGTTATACCTATTACTATACAAGCGCCCACGATTTTATAATCAAAATTAATTAACAAAGTATTAATCTAAAATATGAATCCCTATTGTAATACCTTTTTTCGTCATAATTATTTTGAAGATAGGTTAACATAGGTTATACTCACAAATTTCCAGCTAACAGTATAAGTATGGTGCAACATAGTACGAAAATTTAACAAAATTATTTTTTACGGTTTAGTGCAGTTTTATTAAAATAAAATCGTTTTACTTAAAAAAATTTTTTTACTTATTTTTATTGAAAATAATATCACTATACAGATCTGATGTCATTTTCTTTTTTGTCAAAATTAGTATACGATACGAAAGGGGGCATAAAATCTATGGAATTTAAAACATAATATTTCAGGTCCTGTAACATGTTCTTCGTCTGTTTTAAGGTTAACTTTGTATGTAATACAATAATATTCTTTGTATGATTCGACGTTCTTTGTTGATAATTTAAACATATTTTTTAAAGGTTTGCTAAGCAATATGAGAGAAATAGCCTCACGAAAAACAGACAGATTAGTAGGTCATATTAATTAAAATAAAAACTGTATGGAAAGAATACGAAGGAGACTGTAAACTAAATAATATCATTTCTTTTCCACTACGATTATTCGTAGCTTTTCAATTTTCAACGAACCAAATAGGTTGAATGTGTACTTTAAAAGAGATTGTGTAGCTATATAATATATACCTACATAGTACCGGCCGAATTTTATGGGAAAAAAATGTCGCTATAGCCTTTTAATAAATAATAATAAAAACAGTTTATCTCATCTGTTTCAAATGGCGACAATAAATTTTTTTCAAGCAAAAGTAGCCAGGATTTTTGGAATAAAAACTTTTTACGATTCAATATATACCTACTATTATACAACTGTTAATGTTTGTTTGTAACAGTATCATGCAAAAACTACTGAATCGATTTTGATGAAACTTTTTTTGTTTGATAGCTTATGATTTGATTTAAAATCTGGTATATAATTTGTGCGGACGAAGTCGCGGTTAAACATTTCATGTACGTTTATTGACTACATGCAATATATTTTATTTTTATCTTAATAAAAAAGGTAAGAAAATAATACTAAACTCCCATTTTCATTGACACACTTTTTCTTCTTCTTCTTATACAGGGTGTAACAAAACACCCTAGAACCCTTAAGGGGGTGCTTCAGACCATTGAACTGATCAACTTTCACTATGGAGCCAACACCGAGAAAAAATAAAATAAAATCAGCTGTCCCATACATTTGAGTCGAGCCGATACTGCAGATTTGTATGAAATAGCTTTTTTTATTTTGTGATTTCGAAGTTGGCTCCATAGTGAAAGTTGTTCAGTTTGATGGTCTGAAGCACCCCCTTAAGTATTACTGGGGTGTTTTGTTACACCCCGTACAGGGTGTAAACTTAAATATGTTACATACTTAATTGTATGATTCAGACCATCAAACTGAACAACTTTCACTACGGGACCAACATTGAAACAGAGAAAAATACACCTGTTCTATAAATTTGATGTTTTCTTTAGAACAGCTGTTTTTTTTCGCGATTTCTAAGTTGGTCCTTCAGTTTGATGGTCTGAAGGTCCCTTACGCATGTTACATATTTAAGTTTACACTTACATCCTGGTATACATAATTATATTCAGTGTCACAATTACTTATAAGAAAAGCTGTATGTATAGATTTAATTGTGTTCTAAGTGAAAACAGATAGAGATGCGTGATGATATTAATTATCTCTTATAAACTTATTCAACGACAATAAAGATGACACGCAAGGTCGTATTTGAGATAGAAAATGGGCTTTCCACAATAAACGTATTCGTAATATATTTTTTATACCCCCATGGGCCGCTATAGCACAGAATAGGTATAAAGTACCTCTAGTTTCCACAAGCTGGAGTGCGATTTTTGAATCTCATTCGCTGAGTTCAGTAGTTGAAAATATCAAAATTTCTGTATCAATGTATGTGCCTGTGAGCGTTATTTTTTTTTTTTTATTTTTTTTTTACTGTGGACATACGCATCTTTACTGACATAGCCCAAAGAGTTGCTAAACTTAAGTGGCAGTGGGCGGGGCACATTGCTCGCAGAACCGATGGCCGGTGGGGCCGAAAAGTTCTCGAGTGGCGACCGCGTACCGGAAAGCGCAGCGTGGGTAGGCCCCTTACACGGTGGACCGACGACCTGGTGAAGGCGGCGGGAAAACGTTGGATGAGGGCAGCGCAGGACCGGTCGTTATGGCGATCCTTGGGGGAGGCCTATGTCCAGCAGTGGACGTCCATCGGCTGAGATGATGATGACGATGATGATGATACGCATCTTTCTACTGCTGATTTGACTTTCAAAAATCGCACTCCTGAAGTATGATTTTTGAAAGTCAAATCAGCAGTAGAAAGATGCATATCTCCACAGTAATTTTGACATTTTCAACTGCTGAACTCAGCGAATGAGATTCAAAAATCGCACTCCTGGATTGTAAATATCTCAGCAATATATCTGCTAAAATCAATATTATAAGATCACTGTAGGATGTTACACGCTTTTGAATTATTAATGATGAATTGATGACGAATGGTGACACCGTACAATGACATGTTTATAAATCTAAAATGATGAATAATGATAATGAAGCATGATATGTGAGAAAGATGACTGTTCTTTAAATGTATTTGCTTATTATTCTGCCTTAACACAGACTTAACTACCTATAGGTACCGTCAAGTTTCGTTGCTCTTTATTTATATTGAAACAAGTTTAAGCAAGAAAATTCGAAGTCTTATATCAAACGATACGATCGGCTTAAGCCATTATTCGATACACTGTAATAGAATATAAAAAGGCCTTCAAATTCTCGTCAATATTAGGTATGCTTACAACATAATAAGAGAATCCATTATACGGGTAATGCATCAATATATTATGGAGTATTTTCATCATAATAAAATGTTTGGAAAGAAGTTTGGCAGACGGCCACGTAATTTGAGACCCAGACTTAGAGGTCCCATACATGAATGAAACTTAGTAATACGTGTAGTGTGAAACAAAACGAACAAAAAAGTAAATTGGTTCTAACCTGTAGAAGTTGGGGAAAAGGTATTTCTCCTTATGAAACCTTTTGTATCAAGTGTGTGAAACTCATAATCTTTCTTATTAGATAGTCCACTCAATCTTCTACGAATTATTTGTGTTTATTTTATTGTAAATTCACGATAACCTTACAATATTGTGATAATGGAAGAAAACTAAATCACACACTATCAGTTCAACCAAGCCAAATACGGTACGTTCCGTAACGACAAAAAAATACCTCAGTGATGATATTAGAAGAAAATAGCTGTCGCAGTTGCGTTTTGCTAGTGCTTTTTGGATGATTTGTCTATTTACTACTAATTTCTACTTTTGAATCCGGACTTCTGGAGATGTGGAAGTTTTTTTAAAAAATGCCTTAATTTTTTAGTGTTCCGAAGTCAAAAAGGAACCCTTATAGTTTCGCCATGTCCGTCCGCCTGTCCGTCCGTCTGTCTGTCCGTCTGTCCGCGGCTTAGCTCAGAGACGCTTATTACTAGAAAGCTGTAATTTGGCATATGTATACATATTCATCACGCCGACAATGTGGTAAAATAAAATCTTGGAAGATATTTTTTTATGTTACCTCCCCTACACGTGAAGTGGGGATGAATTTTTTTTTCTCCTCTATCCCATGTTGTGGGGTATCGTTGGATAGGTCTTTTAAAAAATATTATAGGTTTGGGAAAACTATTTTTCGTATTAGGGATCCGTTAGCGAAATATTAAGCTTTAAAGCGAAAATTTTGGTTAGAGTCAAGTGTCCCCCCCACTCCCAGCTAAACGGTTGCAGTTGGAGATGTGAAAAAATTCACGGCAATAACATATATAACGAATTTAAAAGGAAAATTATCACCGCTAAGTAGGCTTTACAAGTTTACGAGTAATAGTCAACCAAATAATAAAATGTACTTTTTAGACTTTATTAGCCGTTAAACCGTAGTATAAAACAAAAAGCCTCCTTCTAAGTCCATATTATATTGTAACGGGCAACTACGGAACCCTACCCTGTGCGTGGTCCGACACGCACTTGGCCAGTTATTCTGTTTATAATAATTATGACTGACGTCCTGAATGGCTTTTAGTTTTCGTAAAAATGGCTGGGTACAAATCTGCCTTTCTTCTTTTCTTGGAATTCGACATTTGTATACAAGCGGTACACAGTATATTGAGGTATTGAAATCACAGTACATTAACAACAAACATAACACAGAGATCCGCAGAAGAACCAGAGTAACTGACTAGCCCAAAGAATTGCTAAACTTAAGTGGCAGTGGGCGGGGCACGTTGCTCGCAGAACCGATGGCCGGTGGGGCCGAAAAGTTCTCGAGTGGCGACCACGTACCGGAAAGCGCAGCGTGGGTAGGCCCCTCACACGGTGGACCGACGACCTGGTGAAGGCGGCGAGAAAACGTTGGATAAGGGCGGCGCAGGACCGGTCGTTATGGCGATCCTTGGGGGAGGCCTATGTCCAGCAGTGGACGTCCATCGGCTGAGATGATGATGATGATTGCAAATCACGCTACGCTAAAGATGAAATTATGATGTGAAACTTGTATAAGTCACCAATCTGAACTGGGGACGGACGGTGAACTAACACCCATCTACCACCTCTCTGAAAGTAGGCCTGTTCAAAGTATAGTGGCTAGAAGTTAAGAGGTCATCACCTGCTCACGGGGCAACAGATTATAAAGATATATAGCACGGAATGCCATCAGTCGACTACCGCAGGATATTGCGTTACAGGCGCGCCTCGCATACATTCCGCTCGCAAGCGGACCTACCTATACATTTTTACGATAACCACTATTATTAGAAAATAAAGAGGAAGTTGTTTATAAATAAAATATCGGTCCTATGTGTGTAGCAGCTATTGAAGCTAGGTACATTCATATTGAGAGTAACATAAGTAGGTAATATATTTTTAGATAACTCAGGTATACTCATGACCGTCGTGCGTTGTGCTCTACCGAAAATGATTAAATTTAAATTAATTAAATAAAGGACAACGGCCGCTCTCCCTTGAAAAAATACCTTAATAATAGTAGTTAATAATAAATTATGAGGTTTTATAAAAACGACTCAGATAGTATCATTTATTTTTATTTAACGAGTTATTTAATAATTTATTATTAATAAATTATAAAAAAGCAGCAACCCCAAAATGGCTGTCAATGTTGTTTAGTAGGAGGTGTTGCAAGCACAATGTTTTTTTTTAAATATAAAAATGATAAAAACGAATAAATCATTATACAATTTACTAATGCCTGCAGTTAGTTTCTAGTGTTCCATAGTCCATAATAAAAATAGAAAGACGGTTATACATTTTTTGGTATTATGTGCCGGATGTCCTTTGAATCTTATATTTTGAACATATTGACCAGCTTTTGCATTTCAATTGAAACGTCAAATAATATTTGAAATGAAAGGATCACTCAATTAAGTACTAGTAGTTAGTCGTACCTAACTCATGGCTGAGGAATACTAATTAATAGATCAAAGCAAAACCTAAAAGCTACAAGTAAACAGTTTGCGAACCAACTTTGACAGCTGCAAACTAATTAGTAAATACGTACCTTTGGTAAGGCTCTATGGTCAGAACCAGATGTCCCAAGAAACTGCAGATTTAGGTATTGCTGTGTCTATGTTTGATCCCCAATAGTCAGTTATTTCCGAACGGTTGCACCAATTTCCATGTAATAACTGTTATTTAGTTATTTCTGCATAGAATCACAATGTTTATAATATTCTTTGTAACAAATTACCAACAGACGTTGGAACAAAACAAAAGTAATTGGAAATAAGAACAAACAAGAAAATATAATTGTTTATAAGCGATTTGTCCGAGTTTTATATATTCTAAGTAGAAAGAATTGGTAGATCTGTGTGAAATCGGTCTACATTATTTTTCAAAACGGAATGAATTTGAAATCGGTGTCATTTCCTTAAACCACCCACAGTACACATACGTGGTTGAAACAATTATCAAATCTAATTAATCTAACTTTATGCCTGTTAACGAATCAAAATAATATCAAGGGAATCGTACTACATGTTATACAACCTGTTGTCAATAACGTGACGGCAATAATAGCTAATTTCAGAATTAATAACGAAATCAAATATCGTACACCAATAATAAACAGACCCTGAAAATAAACAAAAGACTCGTGTAAAAAGCATGTTCCACAGAAGAGCGTGGAATCAACAATTTGATGGGTCAGTCACGCGTGAAGGCGCTCGCCACGCTCCGAGCGCGGTCACCCGTGACTTTCATTCACGATTATTATTTGTTCCGTTGACAATAGTCGGCAATAGCCCAGCCCTACGATGTTTAAAATCATATTTAACGCCTGCCACAGTACATACAAACTAAATTCTGAATCAGGATTACAATTTCGTATGTATGTGGGTAATGTATTGTAGTTTAAAGGTTAGGTAATGATGATCCCTACTTCCTATATAATATACTGTCCTTCTTAATATACTGAAGTTTTTTAAGGGGATGATCAGATTATCAAACTGACCAAGGTCGAAATCGCGAGAAAAAATCTGCTGTTCCATACAAAACTGCAAACCTATTCGATCCAAATGTATGGAACAACTGACTTTTTATCGCGGTTTCGGTGTCAGTCCCATATATGTACATATAAATTGTTCAGTTTGATGGTCTTATGATTCCCTAAAAAAACCGTCAGCATTAAAGATTTATTTGCATCGACCAATTAATTTTTTTTGTCGGGAATTGTAACGTTGTAGATGTTTTAGAAAATACTAGCGGCCCGTCCCGGCTTCGCACGGGTGGACGTCTAATCTTTTCTAGCAATAAATATAGCCTATGTTACTCAGGGTGAATGCAGCTTTCTAATGGTGAAAGAATTTTTTAAATCGGCCCAGTACTTTTTGAGCCTATTCATTACAAACATACAAACATACAAAAATAGGTACAAATCTTTCCTCTTTATAATATTATAGTGTAGATTGATTCTTTATTTAGAAAATACCTTTACATTTTGTTCACTGGATGGCATGAAATGTTATTTATTATCAAAGAAGGCGTAGTAAAAACAACACAAAACAAGGTATACCTTTGTAATTCGATGCTATAGCCGTGTTTACATTTTGTTTTACTAAACATGAGTTAATACTCATTTACTCATGTTAACGAAACAAGTTTAATTTCCTCATTAAAAGTAGCGAGTTGAATCAATTCAGTAAAGTTACAGTTTGTATAGCGAAGGGTATATTTTATGAATTTCAGTATAAAATTGTGTACATGTTTGTTATGAACGTTGCACTGGGTTTTTTCTCAGAATTCGAAATTAAGTTTTAAAAATGTATTTGTTTTTAGTAGTCTTTCAAACAATATAGCAGAACTAAGAAAATATTATTAATACAACGTGTTAATAAATTATCGCAAAACCTCATACACCCCAACTGATTTATAACAAAATAATTAGATTGAAACAATAATTTCATAATTTTGATAGTTAAAATTTAAAGTTATTCGCATTTTAAGTTTTGAGTCAAAAATGATTTGCTATCATTTCAGCAATGAATGAAAGCGCTACCGAACTCATGGATACATTTTAAGAATCTTGTTTTGGTAGTAAGTAGGGTGAGTGTGCCTGTGCGGTCAGTTGACATCGGGTTCAGTAAATTTTAAATTTTACGAACAAATTATTTAATATTTTGAAAAAAAATTCCTATGTTGAAAACATGATAATTCGATTCTCCTCTCGATTTTAAACAAACTACTTTCTAGTTTTGCGTTAATTCATTAACACGTTGTATAAAGTATCCACTTTATATTGATAATATTTAGAAAATTTAAATTAAAAAAGTGGCACTCCAACGCCAACTTACTATAAAAGCCTTAAAGCTATTTGTGTATAATAATTTGATAGGTTTTTTATTAACATACATTTAAAATTATAGAATGGTATTATATTATTATTATTGGTATATTTGATTTGATTTGAAAGGACAACCGCCGCTCTCCCTTGAAAAAAATACCTTAAAATGTATAGAAGTTTTGACTGAAGTCAAATGTGTAATAAATTATGGGGTTTTATAAAAACGACTCAGATAGTATCATTTATTTTTATTTAACGAGTTATTTAGTCATTTATTATTAAATAAATTATAAAAAAGCGGCAACCCCAAATTAGCTGTCAATGTTGTTTAGTAGGAGGTGATGCAAGCAAAATGTTTTTTTTATATATAAATGATAAAAACTAATAAATCATTATAAAATAAACTAATGCCTATAGCTAGTTTCTAATGTTCCATAGTCCATAATAAAAATAGAAATACGGCTATACATATTTTGGTATTATGTGCCGGATGTCCTTTAAAAATAAAACGGCCACTTCTATATTTATATTTCGATATTCTTCGAAGTGGAATGTTTAAAAAGTGTGTGTGTGTGTGTGTGTGTGTGTTCATGTGTGTGTGTGTGTGTGTGTGTGTGTTGTTTATAAAGTATCCTACAAAAATAGCTTTTAGGCTTTCGTAGTAAGTTTGAGTAGCACTTTTCTATTTTGGGTTTTTATTAGTGAGAAATCTTTAATATTGGAAGAGGGCGCCACTGAACGGTAAAAGCTCTCTTAAAATTCAAAAAGTCTCGTAAGAAAACGTCTCGTGTGAATTGCATAATATTTATCGCTACTACGCCTACTTTATCCATAAGTTTTGATTCAAACAGAATTCTGTTATCCTTCTCTGACGAAGCATTATCGAGGAATGCTCTCTCACGTAGGTAAGTCAGTAGCTATAGTACAAAGTGTGACTCGGAGCTTGAGAATAATCACCTAGCATTACACGTCGGAATTCAGGAGTCGCACCACAATGCCTTCACGAGATGAACACGCGATTCTCGCCTCTATTATTAAAAGTCTTTTCAAGTATGATCTTGCAAAGTAGTGTTCATTTGTTTGGAGAGTAGTCAGGGTTAGTCAATATTCAGAAATACACAATCATCGCTAGTAAATCTAGAAATAATGTAGTTCGTCAAAGTAGTACTTTGCTACGAAACGTTACAAGCTACGTAGCATGGTGCTACGGCGTAGCAATAATTACTCCAATACTAAAACTATCATGCAGTAAAGATAATCTATACTATTATAAAACTGTAAATGTTTGTTTGTTTGTTTGTTCGAGCAACACGCAAAAACTACTGAACCGATTTTGATGACACTTTTTTATTCAATACTTAAAATCTGGTATACAGGGTGTAAGGAAAAGTATAATTAACCTTCAAACCACATACTCTACTCAAACTGAACAACTTTTGCTCCCATGGAGCAAACCTGTCACAACAATAACAAAAAAAAAAGCTGTCCCATATTTGAATCGAGTAGGTATTGCAGTTTAGGTTGGGACAGCTAATTTTTTTTATACTGTCACGTTTGCTCCCATAGTAAAAGTAGTTTAGTTGTTGATGGGTAGAGTATGTGGTTTAAAGGTTAATTATACTTTTCCTTGCATCCTGTATAATTTGTGCAGACGAAGTCGTGGGTCTCGTTGGTACAAATATAAATTCTAATCAGGCCGAAGCATTCAATATAGCACGTTACACGTGCCTCTGTATTTCCATCTCACACATACGCACAGCGTACGTAATTGTCGCGATCGCATGGGCTTGGTACTGCTTGCGTATAATATCAGGTCGTAAGTCTTTATCGACAAGAGTCATAATTGAACGCTACCAATTCACAACGACTTCTCACGTCTCTTAATCTTAAACAGCATTCCCACGAAATTAATCTGCAGCTGGGAAACTGCGAGATTACTGTGGCTTAACACTCTTCACATCGATTCTAACTAAGAAAGCCCTAACTTAACTCTTGTGCTCCCGTCTTATGAATGAATATTGCTTGCTTTGCGGGACTTTGTACGAAGCTGAATACTCTTAGCATAAAGAGTACTCTGGAATGTGAACGTGACTTTCCGGTTCGTAAAGTCTTTAGACGCAAGACAGGACTTGTTTTGTAATAATGTGAGTAGATGTTTTAATTGTATGCGGTTGCTGTAATTATAATAATTTTAGTACATGGAGACCAGAAATGAAGAGATCCGCAGAAGAACTAGAGTGGCTGAAATAACCCAAAGAATTGCTAAACTAAAGTGGCAGTGGGCAGGGCACATTGCTCACAGAACCGATGGCCGATTAGGCTGAAGATTCTTGAGTGGCGACCGCGTACCGGAAAGCGCAGCGTGGGTAGGCGCCCCACACGGTGGACCGATGACCTGGTGAAGGCGGCGGGAACCCGTTGGATGAGGGCAGCGCAGGACCGGTCGTTATGATGATCCTTGGGGGTGGCCTATGTCCAGTAGTGGACGTCCATCGGCTGAGATGATGATGGTGTCGCATCAAAAAGTCAAAGCACTTGCGGAAAGGAGACAAGATTAGCGAATACTCCACTGACAAGGGCATAGCTCTGATAGAACGATAAACATAGGTTAGATCCTTGTTAGATCAAAACTTACTCTAGTGTCTTTTTATTATTTATAATTAATGGACTCTTGCTTGTGTGTTAGCGCTGCATTTCCGCCAGTGTCAAGTACATAGTTTGAGGCAGTATCTATCCCAAACTCAGGGATTGTTTTTGATCAAGAACAAGAAGATATTGCGGATTGCGGAGCCTCGTGGCAAGCAAAAATGCGAACCGCGCGAACACCACGCGGAATACAAGTGCACGTGTCAGAACTTGCAACGTCACTCCTAGTTTAGTGTTCAAAAGCCAAAAACAGTATCATGTGGTTTAGTAAGGTGTGCTAATTTAAAACTTACTGAAGAATTAGCATCTCCGCACTCGAGCTACCGCGGCGTTAGCCTCACGTCTGGCCACCTGTGTGGTGACGCGCGCGTGATAGCAGCCAGTGTGTGGTCGGTGGCCGCGACTTTTTATACCAAAGTGTCCAGCATCAGCCACAGGAAGCGAGTGGCAGCCACATTCCTCTATGGCAATCAATCAATAAATCAATTAATAAATTAATCATTTATCTGTCGAAAGTAGGTATAGAAATTAATAGATTGATTTTGCAAGTCACTGTCACCACCCTAGCTTAGTATCATCCATACAAAACTACCGCCTTTTTGCTTTCATCATTATCCTATGGTGGAGTATTTGCTATTACTTGCTTTAGTCATTTTTAAAAGAAACAAAATGTTTAGTACCCTTCTCTGTCTACGTTTTATGAGATTATTTTGGCAGCTATAAATGCCGTATAATAATAGAAGAAAGAGATGGCCATAAATGAACATCAGCAAATACTCAGAATCCATTACATAAAACAAATTGATTTATGTAGGTACGAAGTGGCAAAAGAAATTCGACATCCTTACAATATTTCCTTTCGCTACAAACTTGGTAGGGTTGTGTTTTTCTTTTAAATTAGCTATTACTTTCAAATTCCAGTCTCTTTTCTTTTGTTTATCTTTGGCGTTGTAAAAATTCTAGATGTACCTTTATCATTCTGTCAATTTTGTTGTTGTAGAGCTGTTTCTTTCATTATTTTCTTAAATCTTCTTTGTATTACAGTATTCAATTGAGAATAAAAGGTTTTTGTATTGAAATAATGTAAAATCAAACAATAAAAATGTTGTGGAGCTTTGTAAGTGTTTATACAAAGCTTTTTCGTTTCTGACCGCATTCAAACGCGGTCATTAATCATTAGGTATTTGAGGACATAATCACTTCTAATTAAGGCTTCATTCTGTTTAAAGCTTCCTAAATTCCTCCTTTCTGTCACATTAATTGGATATCATTTATTTGCCGTTTTGGGCTGATGCCATTAGTCTTTTCAATGGTAATTAATGACGGAGACATTTATAAAAGTAGAGTGTAGTTGCGGTTGCTTGTGCTGTTTTTATTCAACTCTTTAGAGCTTAGCTACCGTTAGGTTTGGCGTACAAGAGTACCTGAAAAAAAAACTTTGGCTGTTTAGGTCGTTCTACGTTATAACCTTAGTATTATAGTCTCATTTTGATGCTTTGTGAATTGATTGTTACGATCATCGCTCGAGCCGGGAAACGCCGAGCGTGGTGCGTCTTGAGAAGGGTGACCACAGCTCCCTGCTTTATTGCTTTTTCTTCACCTATCGGATCATCGCAGTTTGTCAAAGTACTTTAACACTAGACATGCCTACGATTTTGAACAGCATTACCTTTCCTCTACCAACAAGCACTGAACACGGATATTAGATTATATCCCTCTCCGTACCTTAATTTGTGATAGGACTTGCAGCGAGATCCTAATTTTGATTTTCAAGCAAGTATTCGCTTAATATTTTATAGTTTTTAGTGCCTTCTTCCATTTAAGTTTCATCTTCTTCTACGGGTTCTTCTCCATTAAAAGAGGTTGAAAGCTCTGATCTCTCGCCAAACAAATAAGCTCTTCGACGCTGGAGATGCCTGTCCACTCTTTCATGTTCGCGAGCCATTCGTGGCCTACCGACGCTTCTTTTGCTTTGCTCGTATAGTAGTATAGTATAGTCACAGATTGCTATAATTACTACTAACCGAGTACTTATTGCTTCGGAACCGGACAAAGCTACTCCGATTTTCATGTTTTTTTTAAAACGTCTGTAATCTAAAATACTACAACCTTTATACTTTAAAAATTGACGCTCTCAGTCAAGTAAAATGTTGTAACCTAAAAAATACAAATTAAAAAAAAATGCTTCACAACTTGCGAATTCATGTAAGAACATGACATTCTCTTCGCATTGAGGCAATTTTAATTGACATTGGCTGACGAATAAACCTTGATGAGCGCGCTCCATACAAACGAAGTTTGATTCTATTTTGAATATTAACCGAATAAATTTAATGTTTTTTTTTAACACGATTTAGAAACTAATATCCTTGTCTGTGGTTTATCAGATTTCCGTTATGTTATATAGTTTCAAAGTTACACTGGCTCAAAGATCTCAAAACAAAAAAAAAGCGTCAATTTTTAAACTGTAAAGGTTGTAGTATTTTAAATTACCTTCATTAAATTTTTTTTTTATCGAAATCGGAGTAGTTTTGACGGGTTCTGAAGCAAAAACCTTCAGGAACTCTACTATACCGTAAGTATAGTATTCAGTTTCATATCAACATTTATTTCTTATTAACTTTACGACACCATTTTCGGTAAGTACCATTAACATTCAGCTTGTACAGCAATACATTTTAACGTATACAACGATATTCGAAAAACTCGTAAACCTCGATTACCCTACGAGGGTTAAGCTGCCATCGGACAATTACTTAAGAACTTGTTGACCTATTTCTGGGTCGGTTATTCCAATCTCGACCACAGTTGAACGGTTTTTATCAACGTGACGTCATGCAGCGGGTAGCGAAAGGGGAGAAATGTAATATTTTGCGGAAATTGCATATTGATGATATTAGGCAACTCAGTTTGATGGGCTATCTTAAATTGATTAGCTGATTTATGGTATCTAACGCTTTTGATCGAATGCCTAGTCGGAAAATGCATCCATACATATTTTAAGGTGTTTGTTGACTCGCTAGTTGTCTCCATTTTGCCGTTTAAATAAATTTTATTTAGGTACTTATTGATTTTGTTAAAGCGTTGCCAAAAAAGACATCGTCTGCTTTAGATATATAGATATGAATAGTGAAAAAGTATTTATTTACTCTAGAAAATATTGTGAAAACGATGAATTTCCAAGAATCGTAGTTATAGTACCTATACAAAAACGTTTTCTCGATTTTGTGCCTATTAGAATCATTATGTAGCACTGAACCCCAATATCAATCAAGCCATGAAGACATGAAAATAAATTCTCGCATGTACCATCTTTGATGTGTCTGTAGGCTATAGGTTATTTTCTTGACTACGTGGGCTGGCATAAGGCTGGCAATCATCCCACGCGTGGAACACATTCTGCTTCAAAATGTATTGGGTCTCTCCTTATTTGTAGCCTTAGAGGGAGGTTACACGGTCAGTATTTCATCAGAATGGTCCATCAGTCTGGTCATGTATATTTGATTTGAAGGGAAACTGACTCGAGATTGACCCGACTAACATGGTGCTTCAGTATATCAGTTTCCCTTCAAATCAAATAAACATGACCAGACTGATGGACCAGAATGACGAAATACTGAACGTGTAACCTCCCTCTTACATCCTACTTAACAAATCAGTAATTGAAATCAAATTATCCCATCCCACGTTCCGGCACATTTCCACCACTATTTAAAACCATCTTGTCTTGTGATAGACCAATTTCCAAGGCTTTAATTTGCGCTGTTGACGAATCGAGCGTCCAAATTATCCACTAAGATTTCCCCAGATGCTTTCAAGTACCTTTAATAAAGTTGCCGCGAAACATTACTCTGGCGAAACGAGTGGAGTTCGAAGACTACGGCCCATTAGGCAACAGGCGTTCGTTTAACTTATTTACAGTGTATTCCCAACTTTGTTTCACGACCGGCAATATCTTAATGCTTCTCATTTCTCTCCTATCTGCAAATAAAAGAGGTAATAAATGAGGCAATCTTTATGTGTTTAGTAGCTTTTTTGAAATACTTTTAAACTATTAAGTTCGTTTGTTTTCGTTATAACTTCTGAGTGCTCCTAATGGGCTTGTTGATAACTCATGATAAGTTAATTTTATTCAGAATTCAAAGTTTTCTGAATAAAGCTTTATTATTCTTGGCACATTGCGTATGGATGGTTAGATGTGAATATTTACTTCGCATATTTTTGGTTTATTCAAAATAATGGAGGTTATGTTGTACGAAAAATGAACACCAGGTTGGGGGTTTGAGACCATCAAACTGCAATGTTTAACCTTTACTAAAGAGGAGCTAAGTCAAAATACCTAAGATGTCGCTACTTTTATTCCTGTTTTGTTATGTGATCATGTAAGAGCTCACGGTTGTGTGCGTCAGGAGCTGACAGGTAAAGGGAGACGTTCTGCTTCCTTAGGAATCAAATAAGCATTTGTTCCTGAAATGAATGCTTATTTGATTAATCATCATGCTAGCTAGTACTCCGACCTTAGGACACGTCAATCGTGCGTAACAGTTCACCAGCCTTTAAGCCCGTCGGTTGTCATATTGACAATATATGCGTCAACAACATAAGCTACGCGGACGACATGGTACTGCTGGGCCCGTCAGTCAATAGTATCAGACATTTGCTATTGGTGTGTGAGGATTTTGCTAGCAGTCATGGATTGTTGTATAACGTCAAGAAGAGCGAGTTTATGGTTTTCAGAGCAGCAGGTAAGTGCAGAGATGTGCCGCCAGTCAAACTGAATGGTGTAGCGTTAAAGAGAGTTCCTCAATTTAAATACCTCGGCCACATTGTCTCTGAGGACCATAAGGACGACCTCGACGTAGAAAGGGAGCGCAGGGCGTTGGCAGTCAGGGGCAACATGCTGGTCCGCAGGTTCAATGGCTGTACAAGGTCAGTAAAAGTGACACTGTTCAAGGCATACTGCCAGTCATTTTACTCTTGCAGCCTGTGGGTCAATTGCACACTCAGCTCGCTCAATGCCCTGCGCGTCCAATACAATAACATCTTCAGGATGCTGTTGGGGCTGCCACGCTATTGTAGCGCGTCCGCCATGTTCGCAGAGGCGAGAACGGACGGATACCATGCCATAATGCGGAAAAAAGCCGCCTCGCTCGTCAGCCGATTGCGTGCAAGCCACAACAGCATTCTGGAGATGATTGCTGGCAGGTTTGACTGCCCCATCATCACACACTGTGTGCAAGTAATGATATAATCCCTACCTTACTGTTTTATGTTGTATTTTTATTTTTTATTTTTTGTGTATCTACTAACATAGCTCTTAAGTCAAACCCTGTTACTAACAAATGGATCATTTGTAATCTGAATTTTGAATAAATATTATTATTATTATTTAGTCAGCTCAATGTCATGGTATATGGCTGTTACATTACATGCCACGGGGCCCTCGGGCGACAACCGACGACGTGATATCTATAAATAGTCAAATAGACTGCGGATTTTGGTATTCATTTATTTTTATAATTATTATAATAGGTACTCACCGCAGAGGAACGATCGGTGGCGGCTACACGCGAAGTATGAAAATGGAATGGCTCGTGTGGTCTGAGAAATCACATTAGATTGGTAAAGGCCTTGTGAGGTCTTGTGTCCATGACAGACATATTATTTACAATGCTATTAATATTGAATGATGGTGATGGAAATACCGCTATAACACCGTAATAAAAACGTTTGCACGGTGATCAATATTGCGTTGAAATCTCCTAAATAAATAGGTCAACAAGGACGGGGCCTTTCGGGTCCGCCGTCGTACATCGACAATCGAGTTTTTACTTTGCTCCCGGTCGGACCTTTAAAGCAATTTACCTAATATATCACATACAAAATTTAGGTGAATTGGATTTAGATATTTAGATGTAGGTACCTACAGACGGTGACACGCCAATTTGAAACGTTACATTATCTATAGAGAGTGAGTTGGAGTATATAAAAATCTAAGAGCAAGAATCTTCTTTATTCTAAAGCATGGTACAATCATATACTGCGCCTGGTATTCTCTTCCGATCACGTGACTGACCACGTGACTGACACAAGTCTACGTCATCATACGCTTTTAACATGTTTAGCGGTCATTTTTTTGTGACGTAGGCTTGTGTCACTCTGGGAATTGAAGACCTTGTTTTTTTAGACCATGATTCTAAAGCATAGAGACCGCATCAATTTACGATTGTAGTTAAGTCTCTTTTGTCTTATGACGTTACTTAAATAGCAGAAGGAGACGGAACTATAGATCTTTGTTTATGCGGTTGTCCACTTTTCACTTGTCACTTTTGTACTAGATTGGTCTAATTGGTGCCTTTTGTCCGTACTACTTGACACCACACTCTTTAAACACAAACGTCTAAAAAAGTGGGCATTCTTGCAATGCTATGGCTCCCTCTAAGCTTTAGAATAAAGGAGATTCTTGCTCTTAGATAAAAATAGAGAAAAAGCGTGACGCTTTCATCGTTGTGTCGTTATTAAGAAAATGTTACTTTACGTTAAATTCAAAATTCTTTTGTACTAATGCTTTGGCTCCATTTCAAAGTTAGACATATAATAAAGCATGATATATATAAGTCCGTGTCCATCTTCACAATTCTCGGCTAAGACAATGGGGTGGAGATTGGACGACTTCCAGCCGATAAATCAAACGAGGTCAAACTCATCATGAAACTTTTACGTTTCTATATAATTTCCTAAAGGGATCTTAAAATTTTCAATGGATTGACTTTTCGCGCAGCGGCAACCCAATAAGGGAAGATTGGTTTGCGAAATTTAATTGAAGACAAAAAATGATTTTAATTAGAATGAATGGTATACCATTTCTATTCACCCGTAAATGAAATACGATTGTAAGTTTTTGTATAATATTATTATCTAACTTGCCTCCACCAATCCGTATTTGGCCTTCCTTCATCGCCTGTTTTTCCAGTTTAGCTTGTACCCTGCAGTAGACTGACTAGCTTTTGCCTGCGACTCCGTACGCGTAGTGTTTGGAAAACTACTATAGGGGTCGATTTTCAAAAAATCCTTTCTTAGTGAACCCCTGTTACTAGAAATGTTACTTTTTCTATAGGCCCAGGAGTGCGATTTTTGAATCTCATTCGCTGAGTTCAGCAGTTGTAAATGTCAAAATAACTTTGGAGATATGCATCTTTCTAATGCTGATTTGACTTTCAAAAATCATACTTCAGGAGTGCGATTTTTGAAAGTCAAATCAGAAATAGAAAGATGCGTATCTCCGTAGTTATTTTGATATTTACAACGGCTGAACTCACCGAATGAGTTTCAAAAATCGCACTCCTGGGCCTATAGACAAAGTAACATTTCTATTGGCGTAGACGCTAGTAGAAATGACAGAGTGCATGGATTTGACATTGGCGATCGAAACATTTTGACATTTAGACGTCAAGTCCATACATTTTTAATGTTTTCTGCTGTCGTTAACGCTAATCGAAAGTACTTTGTCTAGGGGCCCTGTTTTAAAATAGATAAAATTATTCTAGCTTAACTTTAGTTAACCGCCTACTAATTTTTCTTTATCTATTTCTCTTACCTAAGGTTGTCTGGAAGAAATAGCTTTTTAGCTAAGACACCGCCTTATTTGTACAGGTTTCTGTATTTTAAGTACCCATTGTAATGTTTTTGGTGTGCAATAATTTATATATATATAAATAATAATATAAAATAATAATTATATATATATATATATATATATATAATATAATATAAATAAAATAAATAACGCTCACAGGCACATACATTGTAATGATCCCAAGAAAGCACTATTAATAGGCTGTTTATTATGGAAACCATACAATAACGGCACAAACATGTAAACATCCATGACCGAACCGGGATTCGAACCCAGGACCCTGGTTTGGCAGTCCGGCGTGGTAACCATTACACCAACCGGGTCGTCATATATATAATTATATATATAAAATAATAATAGAATAATTTATTGATAGATGACAAAAAATACAAAAGAGGCATGACTCCTCTACCTTATCCTAACATGTCCAATTGTATCGATTTCGCAATAACATTCCAAATAAATAATGTGTTAGATAGTTGTAGTTGGGAGTTATTTCTGAATTCCAAATACGAATATTGGATTGGGTACAATATAGTTTGCAATAGTAAACTCTGTTATATGTCCATATAGAAATTTCACGTACCCTAATGTATCCTAAACACATTCTAACTTTATACCCGTGTCCAGGAGCTTTAAATGTGAAACTTTAATGCAAAATGGCGGATACGAATTAGGGGTGTCACCGAGCTGCGTATTGTGATCGAACAGAAAAGGGAAATAAAAGGAGAAATATATGTTTTTTATGGAACGTATCAAATACGATTATTGTCAACATTGTTTAGTGTACTTTTAACTTGTCATTGCTGTATTTTTGTGTTTGTTGTAAACACAATTTATTTCGCGTATCATTATTCATATAGGTATGAGCACATATTCTGTGGTCGCGGAAATTATGGAACTGCCAATTTTTATACGATGCATATGCATATGCTCGGGATTATATTGCCGGTGAAAAATCTACCGAAAACCAAAGAAACGAATGAAATTTTTATACCAAAAACAGTAAAATAATACAGTTGTATCAACGTATTTGATATTATCGAATAGATACGCCTACGATAGAAACTTTATTTTGAGCGAGTGACTCATAGTTTTGCATGTCACAGAAATAATATAAAATTTAAAACTCTTTGGTACACATCATAAACATAAATAATCAATCAATCAATCAATATACTAACATCTTTATTATACAGGGTGTAACAAAACACCCTAGTAATAAACTCAGCATCAAACAAGCAATCAATCATGGGATAGGTAGCTGATTTTTTTTTTCGCGATTTCCAAGTTGGCTCCATAGTGAAAGTTGTTCAGTTTCATGGTCTGAAGCACCCCTTTAAGTATAACTAGGGTGTTTTGTTACACCCTGTATAACTATCTAGCCGATGTAGCCGAATCATCATCATGTCCATTATCATTATCAGCCACAACGACTGTTTACTCACAGCTGAGAGCGGCGATCGTGTCATGTGCTCTATATCCGAGTAAGTATTTAAGACGAATGTAAATTTTTTATTATACTTACAATTTTGTTTTGTAATGTTTCCACTCAATAGTTGTTATGCCTCCGTAATAAAAATTCGAAAACCTGACTACTAAACTCTATCACCGAATCGAAACTCGGATATCAATGACATCCCTAAAACAAATGTTGTGTTAAATTGATTTATCCCACGTTTTTAGCCACTGGCCGCCCTCACGTGCGCCCGCCATATATTACTGTTTCACCGCCGCCGCATTAATTTGTGAAACAAATGGAACACCTTTGTCATTGTGACCTTTGCGCCTTTTATTAAATTGAAAAAAGCTTGTTCCGGAGTAGATGGGAGTTTTATGTACGGGAAACGTGATTTGAAGGATAACTCCACCTACCATTGTGTTGCTTGTGGTCCTATTGGACCCCATTGGACAGGTCGCTGTCAGGGACGATCGAATTATAAATAGATGGAGGCGATCCATTCGGAGCATATGGAGCGGACTATGACATGGAGACGTCATCGACTGGTTTCATTCGGCTCCATAGACTTTGCTTTGAGAGTTTATAAGAAGAGAGAGCTTAGAATTATGTTAAATATCATATTATTTTTTATAACTTATTTCTTATTGTTGTGGGAACTTGTTGTCAGCATCTGACTGTCAATCTGTCTTTGTAGAAACCGAACTGTTATTTAGCTGTAACTTCTCCAAAAAGGAAATAAATAAATAAATAAAATAAATAAATAATTTTATTGTAAGGTCTCGGGTATCTTTGACTTTGCCGTTATGAGTCTATATGGAACTGGTATACATATTTCTTCTACGTTTCTCTACAACTTTTCATGCAATTGTCTACTTAAATATATAACAACTGAACAACTATTATTATGGAGAATAACTCAGGAAGCTGTCCCATATAAAACTGCCGTACCCACCCAACTAAAATGTATGGGAGAGCTGCATTCTTTTCGCGTTTCCTGAGGTAGGCTCCATAGTGAAAGTTGTTCAGTTTGATTGTCTGAGTTCACCGTTTCAGTATTTGCTAGGCTTTTACTTACACCCTGTATATTATTTTATCATAAAATGTTTTTGATATTCGTTTCAGGAGCTTCCAGTCTACCTTTTTGTACCAATCAAATATACGATGATTCGAAATTTACCATGTGTAGGTTATGGTCACGTTATTTTTAAGACTTTTCGTAACAAAAGAAGACATTAATGTTATGAAAATATGCAATGAAGATAAAAACCGTCCCCCCTAATGGAATACAATGGAACTTGGCACAATCACAGCGAGCTCTCTGGCTCAATGAAAATAATTATACGCAATTAGTCGTGGGTGCTCGCTCTTGAAGGTAATTAATGTATTTAGTTACTTGAACCTTCTTCCGAACCGAACCTAAGTGTAATTATTTAACGTGAAGTATTGCTTAATAACGTTAATGCGGTTGGATGAGGGTAATGAAATGAGTCATCTCGAGACTGTAATTATGTAAATTAATTAATAAGTTTATAATATGAAAAATAAGAAAACACTCGTTGATTTACAAAACTTTACTTCTGTTTTAATTTTTTTAAATTACAGTTTAGTAGTTCGAAGGAAGCTGTTAATAGTTTATGTATGTTAACACTGTTTGAATTAACACACACACATTCGAATAGATAAGATGACGATAAAATAGTAATTTCGGGTACTTTGCTGCAAATACCCGCTTAAAAATTTTGAAGTCAAAGGAGGTACTTATAGTTTATATCTAAACTATTATAAAACTGTAACAGAAGTGTGTCTGTACATTGAAGATATTTACAAAAAAAAGATTACGATATGATTTTTAGATGTCCCTGATTCCAAATCACCAATTTTTGGATTTTTTGTCTGTCTGTTTGTTTGTTTGTTTGTTTGTTCGTTTGTTTGTTTGTTTGTTTGGGTGTTTGTTTGTTCGAGTATCACGCAAAAACTACTGAACCGATTTTGATGAAACTTTTTTGTTTGATAGCTTATCATCTGACTTAAAATCTGGTATATAATTTATGCGGACGAAGTCGCGGGTAAAAGCTCGTATGTTATTAAAACTGCTTGAAATGACACACATAATAATTAGCATCAAATATGTTAATACAGTTGCAGAAACGCTCATTAAAATCAATAAGTACTCAATTAAATATCTTGCTGTCACTTTTTGTCTTGTTGACGTAGTAAAAGCTAGCAAGAGATTTAATGGAGGATTTACTCTAATGAGCGTTTCTGTAACTGAGTGTTACTCGGCTAGTTGAGAGGACACTATATTATTTCGTCCTAACAATTCATCAAAACAATTTGTAACTTTAGTATAACTTCAAAGGAAAACGATCTAGTTTAGCAAAGCAAAAAGCAAAAAGCAAAAAGTCATGGAAAGAGTACTTAACAGTAAGTTGCTGTCATACCTAGAAGACAATGATCTACTCAGTGATCGCCAATATGGCTTCCGCCGGGGGCGATCGACTGGGGATCTTCTTGTGTATGTGACGCACTGCTGGGGCGAGGCCATCGAGAAGCACGGTGAAGCACTGGCTGTATCACTTGACATCTCGAAGGCCTTTGACAGGGTATGGCACGCTAGTTTGCTGAGCAAGCTTCCCGCTTATGGCATCCCCGCTGATCTTTGCAGCTGGATATCTGATTTCTTGAGAGAACGGTCGATTAGAGTTGTCATTGACAGCTGCTCTTCTGACCTTATGGCAATTGATGCTGGAGTTCCTCAAGGGTCTGTTCTCTCCGCGACACTTTTCCTGCTGCACATCAATGACCTCCTTGTGTCAGGTATTGTTGGGTATGCAGATGACAGTACTGTCATGGAGAGATATGTATCTGGCGCAGGGGCCAGCGGGGATAAAATACGCTCGCAGAGGGAGGCCATGGTTGAGCGGACAAACTTGACTTTAAGTGTTGTCTCCCAGTGGGGTGACAATAATTTAGTCAACTTCAACGCCACCAAAACACAGGCTTGTCTGTTCACCGCAAAAAGGAGTCCGTTTAATCTGACTCCTACTTTCCGGGGTACATCTGTCCCTGTTTCCGACAGTCTTGGGCTTCTGGGTATAAGCTTGACCACAAAACTCAACTTCGGCGCTGACATCGAGTCTAAGGCTCAAACTGCGGCCAAAAAGCTGGGCATCTTAAACAAGGTGAAGCGGTACTTCACTCCTGGACAGCTCTTAGTATTGTATAAAGCTCAGGTCCGATCATGTATGGAGTACTGCTGCCACCTGTGGGATGGCTCAGCCAAGTATCAACTTGCCGCACTCGACTCGGTTGAACGCAGAGCCAGGAGGCTCATTGGCGATAGTAAGCTGGTGGAGGCCAAGCTTCATAGCCTAGCCCACCGCCGCAGAGTGGCCTGCTTGTCGGTCTTCTACAGATTGTACTTCGGTGAGTGTGCCCTAGAGCTGCATGAGCTCATCCCACCTTCCCCTTTCTACTATCGGACTTCCAGACGCACCGCGGGATATCACCCCTTCTTGGTTGACATCCCACATATCCGCACCAAGCGCCTTTCTGAATCTTTTATAATGCGCACAGCCAAGGAGTGGAATGCCTTACCTGCGTCAGTATTTCCGAGTACTTACAACCCGAATTCCTTTAAAGTACGAGTGAATAGGCATCTTCTGGGTAAGCTCGCTACATCTACGACCCCATCTTCGTCCTGAGGACTGGATTGAGGTCAAGAGCAAACCCATAGTTAATAAAAAAAAAAAAAAAAAAAAAAAAAAGCAAAGAAACGGTACCGAAGACACATCAGGATCACATCAAGAATGATTGATAGTGGAGGTCCCTAGCGTTAGCGTAGAAGTCGCATTCCACCGAGATGAGAGAGAATGATTCGACGTGCTCATTTCAAAGCAAGATTACGACGTTCTTGTCACTTTGTGCTGATATTGTAATATGTGTTGTGTACGTGGCGCGTGGGTGTTACCTGCGAGGGGGCGGGCGTGATTACGGTTTACGGTGCGTAGAGGTAGATACTGTGCTTCTTTACAAGCAGAACATCTTAGGGACGGATTAAAAATTGTGTAACCGCTACTGTCTTTTTATCTAGATTTATACACAATCTACTAATTTAAGTAAATTTGTAGATAACACATTATTATTTATATGATGAAGGTTATTAATATAAAATTATTTTCAAATACCACATCTTGAGAGAGCACACGTTTGCTATCGTAGCGTTAAACGTCAAAGACAATTTAATCACTCGTTAACGTATCAAACGCAAAAAAATTTTGTTCTCTTTCTCTAATAACGCAATTTGAATTTATTAGTTTATTTTTTTTCAAAGAATAAGTAAGATGCAATTTGTTATTTCACTATACAGGTTGTACAATAAAATGGGACAGCTACTCAAAGGGGTGCTTCAGACCATCAAACTGAACAACTTTCTCTATGAAACCAATATCGAAATCGCGAAAAAAAAATCCGCTCTCCCATACAAAACTGCAAACATAACTCGACTGAAATGTATGGGACAGCAGATTTTTTTTCGCGATTTCGATATTGGTCCCATAGAGAATGTTGTTCAGTTTGATGGTCTGAAGCACCCCTTTAAGTAGCTGTCCTATTTTATTGTACACCCTGTATATTACAAATGCTTGCTTTATGAACGATAGATTGAATTATCTTAAAACTCAATTTACTCGTCGATTGCTTTTAAATAAAATCATGTTAAAGTTCGTATCTAGTATAAGCCAGTTTCCCTTCATTTTTCCAATAACAATTTTTTTTAGTTTATTTTTTACTTTGTGAAATAGAGCGATAAAATATTCCCAGGCGGTGACGGAACGTGAACATTAAAATTCACGAGGTGCAGGCATCTTTGACCCAGGTCCCAGACACTTTCGTTTGCGAACAATGATGGAGGGAGAAGCGTCTTATAAATTGTTTTTATTCAAACAATAGATCACAATATGTTTAGGGTCTCATTAACAAAACGGGCTTGTTTTTTGTGACTGTTTTTTAGCTTTCGTCTTGATGACGACGTGTTGAGGCGAGCTACTCGGATGAAGGCGAATTGTAAATTTTTATAAGAAAAGCTCACAGTGTTCATGTTCATTCTCGACTCGTCCAGCTTCGCGGGATTTTAGGTATTAAGTATACCCTAATTATACCGAAGTCCATGAATTGAAATTATAAGAAACTTTGTCTATGCATGTATTCATTATAAGATCCATTCCGATTTGTTGGGTACTTTACTATTATCATGTAACTGTATTTCTGTGAGCAAAATACTGAAGAAAACATCAAAGAGAGGTAATTTATTTTATGAACAACATTCGAAAACACTTATCCAATTGTCTAAAGATACTTGAACAGAGCTTACCAATTTAATAAGAGATCGCTCCGTTTGATATTATATCGATCGAAAGATTACACGAGTTCATGAACAAAGAATTTATTTTCAAATAGGTACTGGCACGATTGGAACTTTGGCATGAACAAAGTTACGGGGAATCAAGCCGCAACAAGGGAAGGCAGTAAGGGGGGAGGAGCTATCAGTTTCACAAGGGAACTTTGACAAAGTTTCCATTCGGTCGGCAAGTAAACATTTCCCTTTAATGAATTCACGAAGAGTTTAATTTTGATCTTTTGAAAAAAACGTTTTGTTTCATTAATAAGTTTTCTAACCGAAAACTTCGCTATTATTTTTTAATAGCTTCAATATTTATATTAATAATAATGTCGACGTTTATTTGAGAACCACAGTAATATGGTTTTATTTTAATGGATTTCATCTTTTTCTTTGAAGCAATAAAAGCACTAATCAAAACTGAAATCAAAACTCTGTTTTCATACCCTTATATTTCAATTTTATTTAAACATCACGCTCCCAAAAATGTTGCGCCACCGTCTAAAATTCAAAACAACGGAAAAACAGAACGTAATGGCAAATTTATTTGGTTCAATTTGGTTTTATTGGCTAATTCATTGGCGCTGGATCGCTCCCTGGCATCCCAGGGTTCCAACCGGAATATTTGGCAAATCCCTAATGTACGACCGTACAGTTGTAGATCTCAGTTCGAACGACTTTTTATTACGCCACGTTTTACATATAAATGGACTTCTGCAAGGAATTACCGTTTTATTAGCCATAAAGAGCTAGTTGATGTGCTTTCGCTCCTTGATTAGAAAGCGCAATTGAGAAATTTGTGCATAATGAAATTGTTAAGTTATAAAAGTTTTTATGACACTTGGACCCAGACGAAATAGTTTCGGTTATATCATTCAAAATTGTATACTTATTTTCGTTTTTTAGGTATACACAACTACTGCACTCGCTGTATAGAAAAAATATATTTTCCATTAACGTGTGGTTAGCTGCGTCTCAAATAGGTAAGTATTTCGACGAAATTGTTTTATTTTAACTTCGCAACATGTAGGATTTAACATTTAATTTCGAACCTAAATCAAAAACCATTCGTTCAGTGTTGACTTAATAAACTATTAATGTCCCACAAAGCTCAAAACTAATACAGATTCGACGAGTTTCCATGATTGACAACTGCTGATTGACAAATCGCTTAACCACAAAGGCAAACTCAATGTCCATCGACGAGAAGATCATTGGCCACGAGAGCTTTTCAGCTCTATGTAACTTATTGAGCAATAGAAAAATATGTTGATTCACAAAACATAATTCAATTCACAATTCGTTTTAAACTAAAACATGTTTCAAAGAAGACAGACAGAAGTTTAAACAACGAACGAAAGTCGACAAACCGCAAAATGTTTGGAAATGTACACAAAGTTGGATAAACTTTTCCGACATCTCTCTCGCGATCTTTAGAATTCGCTGGTCTATGCTCGACAACGATTTGAATCTGAATTGAGTAGTTAGTTACTATCCAAATTCTTTTACAGTATCAAGTGTTCCGCTCCATAGAAAAAGACAAAGGTAATTTAGCGAAACACGTTAAAACCAATTTTCTGTCACTAATAACCCTCCACCATATCCTCTGAAAGTCGAACCTTTTTGAAATTACTTAAATAATTTAATATGAAATAAAAAACAAAATTTCACATACATACTACACTCACCCACACTCACCGATACTACATTACAAACAGGGCATTACAAAAATCGCCTCTTAATATAGAACAGACAAGTACAGGGGACTGAGATTGACGGGAATACCTACTTGTTCATACGAGAGTAAACGAAGAAAAAAATAAAAAGTGATTGCATCTTATAATAAATAGAGAAAAGGAAGTATCTAACTTTGACAACTTATATAGGGACTAGTTACGCGTGTCATTCTACTAACAAATATTTCTGCCACTTTTTGCGGGGGGCGAGGTAACGTGAAATCCGCAACTTCGGATTTTATTCCCCATAACTTTAGATTCTAATTTTGAATGTTATAAATCATGAAAAGTAGTCTCCTGTGAACCCCAAACGTTCTAAGTTCGAAATTATTGTTTCGCAATTACAGGCTGTCTTGTTTAGTGATAAGGTATAAAATTGCGTGTAAATGCACATGATCAATTTGTCTTATACCGTGGCAGAGGGGAAATGCTACCGCAAGGCCAGTCCTTATAATAAATAGTCAAAGGTATCTAACGTATTTCCGCTACATAAAACTATATCCGGTCTGACTATAATTTTATATGGAGCATCCTTAATAAATACATCTAGCCAGTGACTTTCCATATAACATCTTGCTATTAAATTCAATGACAGTGGTACTCAGAATCAGAATAGAGTTTAGCTTCTGAGAATATTCAGGCAGAGCTGACATTTCCTTTGTGTATGTGTTTCATTGAAATTTGAGTCAGTATTGCAGTCAGTACCTATAACAGACTTCATCAAAGACCCTAGTAGTTATAGTACTAATAGTTAGTAATAGCGAAACTATGGAGCTAGGTTAAGATCAAAGTGTTTGGAAGCAGTTACTTTAGGTAATAAGTAAAAATACAAAAGAGACAACAATATATTGTTGTCTTTAAACTATCAAACACTTCAAAGAACTACGTTACTAAACTATCCAATCATTGAATGATAAAGGAACAACAGAAAGTACCACACAAAAACCGACCAAATGCGTGTAAGGCCACGCGCAGTGTAGGGTTCCGTAGTTGTTTGTCACAATATACGGAGTTAGAAGAGGGCTTATTGTTTGGTACTATGACAGGGTTGCTATTCGTCCTGATACGTCGGGACTTGTCACCGTTATTAACAGTAGTGTCCCGACGCCCCGACAAGCTATAAAATGTCCCGACAAAAATAATCGGGCGCGCCACGCAGGCCGCGCTAGCTGTTACTTATAGATCGTATTGCAGTCATCTCCTCTCATTATATTGCAGTGAAATCTCGAGCTCGCTTCGCTCGCTCTTGGTTTTAGATCGTTTTGCAGTCATCTCATTATTATTGCAGTGAAATCTTGAGCACGCTTCACTCGCTCTTGGTTTTAGATCATATTGCAGTCATTTCATTATATTGCAGGGAAATCTCGAGCTTGCTTCGCTCGCTCTGGGTTTTAGATCGTATTGCAGATATTTCATTATATTGCAGTGAAATTATGATCTGAATCGGTTTTAGTTGTACATTGTACATGTATATGAACTGAAACTCCCGCGCACCAACGAACACAGTAAATAAAAAAAGGACCCCAAATTGTAAACGTCCCGACTCCCGACGGGGCCTTGGGGATTTATGGCAACCCTATACTATGAACATATTCTCCAAGTACATTTTATAAGTTGGTCGACTATTACTCGTTAATTTGTAAAGCCTACTTAGTGGTGATAGCTCCTTTTAACTTCGTAATATAGGTACCTACTATTGCCGTGAATTTTATCACATATCCAAAAATTAGCTGGCCGGACACATTAGGGGGGGGACACTTAACTCTAACAAAAATTTGCACTTTAAAGTTTAATATTTCGCAAGCGGATCCCTGAATCGAAAAATGGTTTTAAACACCCGCAATATTTTTAAACTACCTATCCAAAGACATCCCATCCCACACTTTGACTTTGAGAAAGAAAAATATATCCCCACTTTGCGTGTAGGGGAGGTTCCTTTAAAATATTCATGATGTTATTTTACCCCTTTGTCGGCGACATTAATATTGTATACTCACACCAAATTACAGCTTTCTAGTACTAAGAGTCTCTGAGCTAAGCCGCGGTCGGACAGACAGACAGACGGACATGGCAAAACCATAAGGGTTCCTAGTTAACTACGGAACCCTAAGAAACCCTTATCAAAAATAATGTCGTATTTTGTGGTTAGTTATTTGAGACATTCCTATCGGCATGTCTGGTCAGTTCCATACATTTTAGATTTAGTATAGTCTTGGCGCAAACAGATGTCGCTACAAGTATCATCTGGCCTGAACGAGAGATAAATCTTAATTAAACGTTATTAGATCACTATTATTTGAGTTTTGTTCCACGGAAATAAATTATATAGATTAATTTTCTTTAAAATTTTAATAACTTATGTGTTTAACACGTATCTAAACGTAATTAAACATTGCTGTAGTACCGTTACTTACTACCGTCGCTGTACTTGCGCGAGTTGGCAACTAAGGAGGTTGGCATTGACCCTCTGTTGTGTATAATTTATTTATTCTATGCTATCGGTAAGTAGGTATACATATACATCGTTCTGTTTTCATACATAATATTGAAATGGGATATAAGTAAGTATTGTATGATTTGTTAGAACTTAGTCTATTGGACTAGTGGTTCAGAATTATTAACAACGATTCTCCACTCGTATATAATCAGAATAATGTGAATATTGGCAAGAGGTTGTGAAAACAGCGGCACGTGTTACGAATTGCCTTATCTCGCATGAATAAAAGTTTCAGTGGGGATTCGTTCTGAGGAAAATATACTTACCAGCGTTACGTTCAAACTGAATATTACCTACTTCTGTCGTTATGAACAACAAATCTGTAATTTAAATTTTACACCTAATAATAATTTTGTAACTTGGGAATTTTAGTATCAAATGCTGAATACGTTTGTTTTTCTTATCTTCCTATTTTAATGTTGGAGCTTTTAACCCTGACGTTATGTCAGCCCCATCGAGCCTTAACCTTCTTACATCTAAATTCTTCGTTATTATTTTAAAGTGTAAGTCTTCTTTAAGAAATGGTACATCTGTCGTCACTTTGGTGCTTTATACGTATTCTTAGTTGTTTCCTTCACATTTCCTCCACTCAAACCGTCCTCCACTCAAACATCTAAATTAAAAGAAATTACAGTCAATCAGTCAAGAACTGCCATCATCATCATCATATCAGCCGATAGACGTCCACTGCTGGACATAGGCCTCCCCCAAAATGGGAGGATTCGCCATAATCGCCACGCTTGGCAGGCGAGTTGGCGATCGCAGTTGGATTGAATGTGTGTACTCAAAGGATGCTGCTGCCCATTTTCCGGTAGATCCCTTAGTCGCCTTTTACGACACCCACGAGAGGAAATGGGATGATGCTATTCTTAGCCGACACTACACAGACAAGAACTGCCATAAAATATAATTTATTGTTTTTCAATTGGTAATCATCTGCTACGGTCCCCGTTGAATTAATTGACCTTGATCTTTTGATGAAAACATTTAACTTTCGATTATTGAAAACCGCATCCCAGCGATCTACATATCCGTAGCCGCATCCAAATCCTTTGACTTTGACCCGTTTCACCACTAAAGTGCCACAGACAGACAAACGGTTACACACATACACACACACCTTTTTTAGTTAAGTCTAACAAGAAAACCAGATCGTATGAATTTACTACGCCGTAGTGTCAAGTGCTACGACGTAGCACATAATTACGATACTACAGTTTACACAATTAAGAATAAGAATAATTTATTTGTCAAACATGGGGTTACATTACAGTAGATGCTTGGTTACACAAAGTTCGCAAAAAAATGCAAACTTCGGTTATTATAATAGTCGTAAGTGGTACGAGTTGTGAGTGCATGCCAGCTTTTTAAGGCTTATCCGCCCGGGAACACGACTCGCCATATACGATGTGAACGAGCATGGCTCCGGTCAATTTTGCCATTTTCTTTGAAGATGAAGAAGCCATAGCACAGAGTATTTTATACTTACTACCGTAAGCCATAGTTAATGTATAATAGTTACAAAGATACCCAATATTACGGTAAAATCGATTTTACTATCATCAATTTCATCACACATGTTTCCAAAGAAAAGAAAATTATTTTAATGTTTTTGATAAGATTACGTTTCTAACATTGTCTTACTAACTACTGGACGTAGGGTCCACGCTCAAAATAGTCTTTGTTTGATCGGCCGACTAAGCGCACGGGAGTGGGATGGAAAATAATTTCAGAATTTTCGATGTATTTAGTTGGTTTATATTACTACTTAGGTTTGTGTAGTTTAGTCTTGGACACTTCTTTCGAGAATTTTGTACTAGACCCTTCGTCCATAGTATTCTACATCAATGGTTCCTAAGCTAACTAACAGCCTAGCAGCGTTACAAAAGTTTAGTGAATAAGTAGTTTATTTAAAGAATTCACTAAACTTTTGTACATATTTTATGTACATCGTTTGTAAAATCGAATTTAATGCAAAGTTTTAGATTTTTTGTGGTAAAAGAACTTTGACTTCGACTTTAACTTTTCGTCAAAAGTTTATAAATACTTATATATACTCGAGACTGGCGAGAGGAGAAAGAGCCGACGTAAGCTTCCAGGCGAAATCAGACCTGAATTGTTTCACAAATTATGAAACTTAAAACATTTCACCATAACTATTCATTGACAATACGACTATACTTGTAGAACGAAATACAGGGTGTAAAAAAACCCTGTTGGAGCCTTAAAGGCTTGCTTCAGACTATCAACCTGAACAACTTTCTCTATGGGACCAACATCGAAATCGTGAAAAAAACGGATGTTCCATACAAAACTGCAAAAAATTTTTTCGCGATTTCGATATTGGTCCCATAGAGAAAGTTGTTCAGGTTGATGGTCTGAAGCAACCCTTTAAGGCTCCAGCAGGAGTTTTTTCCCCCCCTTTATAACATATTATAACGAAATCAACACATTTCCTTCTTAGCTCGGTCAACCAATACTTTCTGAGACTATAATCATCGTATCAAATGCATCTAGAGACAGTTATTATGGGTTTATCAATATATACATTGACGTATTTTATACGAAATTCATGATAGTGATAGTCAATATAGTTAGATAGTTTCCCTTTGTGTTGTACAAGCTGATTTGATTTAGTTCCACAACATTTAGTAAAATAATTTGGTAATATCTTTCCTTTCATCCAATACCTGTAGTATTGGATGAAAGGTTCCAGAGATCCAATTTTGTTTTTCAACAACAGAATAAACCAAAAGTAACATCACTGCAAGGTTAACTACATTTACGTTAGTAATTATAGTACTCTGTGTCTATAATTATTATATACACTGCGTTTATCGCCAGAGTCTTGCACACTTCTGCTCTCCTGGTACCTTCTCAATGCTTATTTTAGTGCTACTCGCACTTGGCCGAGTTTTAATAAAGATATTTGCATTGGTGACATATTACAACTCGCACTTGGCCGATTTTCTTTACACAGGAGGTACATTTTTGATTCTGCATATCAGTAGGACCAACAGAATTAGGTGTCCCTGGTGGACCTACTAGTAGAACAAAATCGTAGGACCACGAGAAAACGCCGAGATTTACCCCGTTGGTGTATTTCTAGTTAAAATATTAAACATCCAAGGTCTTATTTTGCACTAGTAAGCTATTACTCCATATACAGCAAGTTATATAACGTTATATAATGTTATAAAGCTTTATATTGTAGCACCGAAGCGAGATATTAAACGTAAAGACGAAGGTGAGGAGCTGACATGTATTTAATTTTAGCTCCAAATAAAGCACGCCCTCTACGTGCGCACACTTTTTATGAGAACACGTCTTGCGTGTTACAGTGATAGTGTTTTAGACTTTTACGTTTGTTATTATACTTTTAGACATTTTAGAGGCAATATATGGAGAGGAACATAACGACCCACTTTCGCGAAATTGTCGTGTTATTTACACATTTTTGCGGTCTGTGAAAGACCAAAAATAAATATACAGTTTTTACACAATACAGGGTTTTAGGGTAAACAGACGCATTACTTTAAGGGGTGATTGTACACATGATACTGAAAAATTCAAACAACAAGAAACCTATAGGATAGTCGCAAAAAAATTTTGGACTTTTCATACAAAACAAGCAACAAGCTGATCGAACGTTTGAATGAAAAGTATATTTTTTTGCGAATTTCCTTTCTTTAGTATCTCATGGATCAATCATCCCTTAAAGTAATGCAACGGTTTACCCTAACACCTTGTATACCTACCTACATAATCACCTGAAATCATGACCATAGTAATTAAAAAATCAAATTCAAATGTCAAAAAACGTTATTTCTGAAATATACATACATATGAAAGTCCCACAAAACCATTTGCACGGTTTGTCTGTGGGATCAAGAGTCTCAAATTCTCAGTACAATAATATTGTTATCTGAAAAATATTAAGTATAGTTTACTTCGATATTGTATTCATTCAATTCAATTCATTTATTAATTTGTATTAGTATATGGAGGTGCTACTGGGAATGTTCCTCCATTGAAAAGGGAAGTACTTCCGCCAGGCTAGGTGTGATGCCTGGGGACCGGCCGTGGTCCAACAGTTCTTAGTTGAACCTTGTATATATATCGAATCTCTGTGATTATTTCTCTTGCGCGATTTATGTCTCGCATTCGATTGTGAACCTTATGTGTAGTAGGTTACGAGTTACGTATTTACGATGAACGTTGTCTTTGTATGGAGCATATTTCTGAGTGCGAAGGTGTCGCCATCTGTTGGCATCTTTGCTATAACTTGTGGGTAGTAGTTCCCCACAGGACTCCCCCCTCAGACCGGAGGTCGTTGAGTAGTTCGAAGTGTGCAGTCTGTATCCATGTAGTGTAGTGCAGGGCTCCAGTCAAGTGAGTCTGACGAGCGATGTGCTGCGGTGTGTGCATCTGTCAGGGAGACCAGTCCTGATGTGATGCGGGCAAGTGACAGGCGTGGAGAAGGCGAGCAGAACTGCCACGTGGAGGTGAGCTCAGACACGTGGGCTGCGGGAGATCCTTCTATGCAGACGCTGACTGTCGTTGAGGAAGCTGCAGGCCCAGGAAGCGGTGTGAAGACAGCTGCGATGGACCTGGTGTGGCTTCGGGTTGATGGTGTGACTGCTGCTTGTTTGACCTGGTCGAGGGGTGTGAATGGTTGGTTGAAGCTAGTTGCTGCTCTGTGGTGGTGTTGCTCTGCGGAGTTCAGGGTGCGATGTTCTCTGTCGAGGGTCACCAATATGGAGGTGCTACTGGGAATGTTCCTCCATTGAAAAGGGAAGTACTTCCGCCAGGCTAGGTGTGATGCCTGGGGACCGGCCGTGGTCCAACAGTTCTTAGTTGGACCTTGTATATATATCGAATCTCTGTGATTATTTCTCTTGCGCGATTTATGTCTCGCATTCGATTGTGAACCTTATGTGTAGTAGGTTACGAGTTACGTATTTACGATGAACGTTGTCTTTGTATGGAGCATATTTCTGAGTGCGAAGGTGTCGCCATCTGTTGGCATCTTTGCTATAACTTGTGGGTAGTAGTTCCCCACAAGTATTACTTACAGTATGTAAGTAGCTACGTTGATAGAAAAAATCAATGAGAACCTCATACGAAGAACACTTCCAATATAAAACCCAGTAATAACATCCAGTTCATTTTTATTTCACAATTTTAGCATTAATCAAAGCGAAGCCGGTTTTTTTCTCGAAAGTTTTAACGATCTACAATGGAAGTAGTCGGCTCTCCGATAAAAATGGTCCGCCATTTTTAATTACGGATCGTCGCCATTGACGGGGTTGCTGACATATCCTCGGGAGTATCGGGAGCTTCAAACTAGCGACAATGGAACTATCGGGTAAGATATTAATTGCGGTTTCAGCAAATAAAGACTCAAGATGTATGTCAATATCAGAAAAATTGTGGTCTTGAAATTGTCTTTTAGTTTATTCTATGATTCATACCTGTGAGTACGGATTGGTGGAGGAAAGGTGGTAAGATGGTGGTTTGGGTATAGGGATTGCAATCCGGTTTTCCGGATCCGGTAATCCGACGGATCCGGCACCATTTGACGGTCTACCGGATCCGGTACCAGCTAGCCGGATCCGGACCGGATCCGGCAAATGTCTTTAAAATAGAATAAAACCGTTTTTTTACGAAAATTCTCGTGTTGGTCGTTGCTTACAACGTTACTGAGTCACCTGCAACGAATCCGCACCTACACGCACAATTACAATAGAGATATTGTACATTTTTGGGATTGTACACTTCCAAAATAATGCGCAAATGTTTATTTAAAAATTGTACACTACCAAATTTTTCAAATAATGATATCTTGTAATTATTACGTTAAAATTTATTACTTACCGTAGAAGGAGCCTTTTACTCTATGAAACCGGTCGGATCCGGTGGATCCGGCCGGATCGGTGAAGATCCGGTCGGATCCGGCCGGATTGAAAATTGCACCGGATTGCAATCCCTATTTGGGTATGTCCTTTCATGCTTATTCCTGAGAGGAGGCCTTTGCCCTGCAGTGGGATCCATCCGGATCTACAAGCTATAACTTAATTTTATTGTTAGTGAGTATAACTAGTAATGTAATGTTTGTCAAATATACACAAATCGGTGGTTGGCTATCAATCAGGGCAATAGGAATGATGCTCTAAGATCATTGTTGAAGAAGCGAGAGCGATGGGCTGGATGGAGGACTTACGTTTGGAGACCTTTGTCTAGCTTGGGACACGGAAAAATATAATCAAATTGTATTGAATAAACTGATTGAATCACTTTTGTGTATTACACATTTTATGAGAGTGTTGCTAACATTCATTAGACATCATTGTCAAAGCAAAATAATTGTAGCTCATAGACACATCCTTACATACTTAATTTGATCTAATTCTAAAGCATACGTTCTCTTGCCGGTCGACCCCATTTTCAGTTCGAGTGAATTAAATAATTCTTAATAAAAGTTGGTAGTTTATTCAACCATTCAACCACATCGCACCAATCTCACCAATTCGTTGTTTTATCAGTTGGTTAATACGTTAATTATCTTTACTAATCCAAGTGTAACTGTTAACGCTGTATACGTAGGCTTACTGGTATGTGGTTCCCTTAAACAAATAAAGAAAAAACTGCGGAATATTATCAATTGGACCAGTACATTGAAATTGTAAATTATTACGTGGTAATAAGAATACCCGCAGCACAAAGGTGCTCGAAGCTGATTCCTGATAGGCCCTGCGGCTGGGCACGAAGCGTCAAGTAACCAGCGCCGATCGGGGCAGATACGGCACGTCGCGCCACTTTCCCTCATTTCCCTCCCACTCTGAACAAGGAAGTCGTGAGCAGTAATGATCTGATAATTTTTGTCAAAACATCAAGTGGCTAACCATAACCACTAATATATCTATCTCTACAGACTGTAAATTTCGTAATTTGGTCGTTTGTAGGGATATGGTAAAGATTTGCCAGATTTGCAACATGCAACACACCGTGCTCATTTATATTTATACTAGCTTTTACCCGCGGCTTCGCTCGCATTTAAGCCATTTAAAAAGTATCCTATGTTACTTCTAATACTTCCAAGAATATGTGTAAAAAGTTGTATGATGATAGTTTTCGCGTGAAAGCATAACAAACAAACTTACCTTTAAAATTAGTTCACACTTGCTGTTGTCCGCGACTCCGTCTGCGTAGAACTTAAAAAAGTATCCTATGTGTTAATCCAGAACACATTCTATCTGTGTGCCAAATTTCATCCAAATACATTCAGTAGTTTTTACGTGAAAGAGTAACAAACATCCATCCATCCATCCATACTTACAAACTTTCACGTTTATAATATTAGTAGGATAGCTTTTACCCGCGGCTTCGCTCGCATTTAATTCATTTAAAAAATATCCTATGTTACTTCTAATACCTCTAAGAATATTGGTACAAAGTTTCATGATGACCGGTTAAGTTAGTTTTCGCGTGAAAGCATAACAAACAAACTTACATTCACATTTATAATATTAGGGATAGTAGGATTTATAATATTAGGGGTATACTACTACTTTTATACTATTGACCACTTATATTTAAAAAATCCACATTCCATTAGCAGTGTCCGAATCCTCTCCAGCGTCACAGGTAGAAACCTCGTCACGACATGGACGCATAAAAAGTTATCCTCTGCACGGAAGGCTACTTAGCTGTCAGACCAGCACAGCTCATCATTATCAACCTATAGTCGTTCCACTGCAGGGCACATGCCTATCCTCCTATGGGCGTTGGTCCACCACGCGTCCAGCTCAGCCTATCAACCCACAAATCTGCCCACATTCGCTATCACCTACTTTTATCACGCTATTTTTCGTAACCTAAACGTATGAAGCATCAGACGTTTTTGCGATGTAATTGATTCTCCCATAGTTCAACTTGTTCAGTTGCTAAGCGATCACTGGAGCCACCCCCAAAAAGTTTCGCTAGTGATCCTTGCATAAGCTTGAATTAGTTTGACTAGTCGCTATGACACCAGGCCCTTGCACACTGAACGCAAAATATCCTTTAAGTAGAACGTCCTTAGACGGGCTGCGTCATCGATTTTAAATGAGGGGGAAGTTTCTAGTCGGGTTAGTTTATAAAATCCTCTTAGAGTTGTAACACGGTAACTTTTGCTTTTGTGACTCTACTGTGTCTACTAAAAGCTGAATTTGCGACGAAGTGCCAGGACGCGATTAACTATGTCATGAAACTCATGAATATCTACTTAAAAATCATAGAGTATTTATTTGTGAATAAAAGTGAAAATAATTGAAAATGTCAAATTTGGGTGTTTCTCTAGAGCATTTGAACGCTGCACTGTCATTATCCTCACCACATATTTTTGGGTCATTATTTTATTCAGGGTACCATAATCCGGTCCCCATCAAAGGCAACGGAACGAAGGCGATTTTGTTAGTAAAATAGGTAAATTCCAAAATAAAACTATTTAGGTACCGAATAAGAAATTAGAAAAACGTAGGAATTAAAGTAAAATACTATACTTTTTGAAAATTACGGTAACTCAGTTGTTTGTTTAAGCAACGCAGTATAATTTTGAGGGACGGTAACGCAGTGGTAATTTTGTTGAAAAAACATCAATAAATATAAGAAGTAGCAAATGTCTTTAATGATTACTATGAACAATAATGAACTGAAAGAGAATTGAAAGAGTTCAGAAAAGATTCCTTTGGCACCTATGTCGTTCTTCAGGTCTAGGCAACATCGCTCTGAGATCGTTCTCATACGCCGACAGGCTAAATAAATTCAAAATCGCCTCCCTTCAAAATCGTAGAGATACGCTGGATTTATTGTTTTTATATAAATTGTTTAGAAATAAAATAGATTGCCCTCAGCTACTGGAAAAATTTAGAATAAGAGTTCCATTCCGGTATCCACGTTTCAAAATTGACCCTCTCGCCCCATTGTTTAGAAGAACGGTGCTAGGTGCCAAATCACCCGTCCCTCGCCTAAGTAGACTACTTAACACCAAAAGTGATATTTGCGACATCAACTTTGACTCTTTGGCCAGATTCCGTAAAAATGTTTCCATATATTAAAGTACCTACCTAATGTTTCTCGTAAGTTGCCTTGTTTTGTTTTGTAATTTTGTAAAATCTCTTTATTATTTTGTAAAAGCTCTTTTATTTTTATACTTACTACTACCAATTTGTAAAATCTTGTTATGGTTATATTTTACAGTTAACCCTAGTTACATTGCATGCTGTGTTTGCCTGTAATTAGTTATACATCTTAGCCTAAGATCACTGTGTAACGTACTTTAACTTGTGTCAGATGTAATAGCTGTAGGCAGACCTAATAAATAAAATAAAATAAAAATAAAACTAAAATTGGCATAAAACGGTAAAAAAAGGCTTAAAGATTTTAAACAAAATAAGAAAATAAAATATTATCCAAATTGTACCCTGAATAATGCCCCTTTAGCCTTGTTTATAAGAAAAGGTTAAGGTTAAGGTTAAGGTTAGGTTAATTTGTGTGACATTGTCCAAGATATTTAAAGGTATAATTTTTCTGCTTGATAGGATGTCTACTGTCTAGAAAGATCGTGTTTTGGAAAACTTCGTGACTAACCTACAGATAAACTGATGTAATGAGAACCAGTTTTTATAAAAAGACCGCTGAAAAGCTCGTAGTAACTACTTTATATCTAAAATTTATGCTAAACACAACACATCGCACAAATGCTGCTTATACATACATACTTAGTCCATTTAAATCTCTATCTAGCAAGTCGAAAATCCCCTTACAAAGCCAGCCGTAAACTGTACACTATCTTACCTTTCTTACTAACTAACCAGGCTTTAGGTTTACTATGTATAAAGGATATCTTATGAACAGAACATACAAACAACAGCTATTTACTATGCATATCGGGGAATACAGCCTTAATAATCGTAGTCTGGGCCATCTTTGAATTTCTAACGTACAATATCACGTCTTGAATTTCTCAAACACTGCTGGGAAATACAAGCTTACTAAGGGCGGTTATACACGAATAGATTTTTGCTGTGCTCTCTATTCGACACGCTGAAATCGTAAGGAAGAAAAAGTGAAAGAATGTTATATTTTTCGCTGATTATGAAATGTGAACATGATATCAAATCATTTGCAAAATAAGTGTCACTCGAACAAAAATTTTTAACGTAAAGTTATGTTAACGTAAGTCCCAATTGAAACGAAATATACCTACTTTTATTTACACCAAAACACAGATACAGAAAAATTAAAAAAAACATTAAAAATATTTGTTATCAGGTAAAGAACAAATTACACATGCGACGAAATTCCGGTGGACCTCACAAAAGGCGGGTTTCGCCTGGCCCGTGGGTTCAGCATTAGCCATGCCTAAGAAAGTTGCACAGTAAGCGGCTTTAAAAAGATTTACTTACATAAATTATAAATTTGCAATAGAACACAGTTTCGACATTAAGAGTAATAACTAATAAACTATAACATTTAAATCATGAGTAGGTAAATACCTATTCTAGGACTATAATCGTAAACATAATAATAATACCTGCTATGCATTAATGTACAAATACCAAAACCTCTGTTGATCTTCTTGCACACCAACGCACTGCAGTACAATGGTGTACAATGTTACCAATCGTATTGACTGTTCGAACAATAAAGCCTTCAAGCTAATTCCCGAAACATACATAAACCAAATGCCTACGGCTTCAGATCGACCTAGTTAGATTTCACCAAGCACCTGTAATTTCTGAAGCATAATCTTCATCGATCTCAGAAAACAGTAGATGTGTAAAGCTTCCTTGCAGGACAGTAAAGTGCAACTTTGAATTTGACCAAGGTTAGTTATCTAATGTACCACTTGACATGGTATTTCCTATGGTATTTTATAACATTATGACTAACCTACCCACGCTAATAGGATCCATTTCGAGCTTCATTATCCAATTACTACCAGTGGAAACCTATAATTAGCCATCTACATTTTTATTGCGTCAACGTCAGCTGTTGTTCTTGCAATTATAATAAAATAAAGATAAAATTTACCCCTTCTTTTTTTTATTCATATGTTTCTGTAGCAATGTTTCCACGGATCCACAATTTGCAGTGGCGTTCTTTAAAAATACTTTTGTCGTATAGGATTGGAGACTGTTGCAGCACAATATTTGACTCTTCTAGCTACGAATAAGAAATTACTAGTTCGCTGCCTGCTAGAGTATGTATTATTTGCGTCTTTTTAGGGTTCCGTACCCAAAGGGTAAAAACGGGACCCTATTACTAAGCCTACGTTGTCCGTCCGTCCGTCCGTCTGTCCGTCCGTCCGTCTGTCCGTCCGTCTGTCCTACCTATTTAGGGCTGTAACTTTTGAACCGTGATAGCTAGATAGTTGAAATTTCAACGGCGGATTTGTTAACAAATAAAAAAAATCAAGAAGTTAAAAATTAAGGGGGGTTCTCAACAAGAAACTAGTTTTTAAGAACGTTTTTTCTTCACGCTCTACAGTAAAATCGGTAATACATACAAGCATCAAACTTAGTGTGATTATAAAGTAAGCTCTACAGAATAACAACAAATACTAAAAACTGGCCAAGTGTGAGTCGGTCTCGCGCTAAAGGTCCCGGACAAAAAAAGTTTTTTTTTTCTAAGTTAATAATGTTGTGTTCTGTGGTGGTGTGGTACGGAATCCTCGGTGCGCGAGCAGCCCGACTCGCACTTGATCGGTTTTATTTTCATTTCGTAAAATGTGTGAAAATTTTACAAATACAAAATCATAGGTAAACACTCAATCATAACCATACAATTCGAGTCAGATCCGTTTAGTCTGAATAGTCGCTCAACTTTGCACCGGTAGTATTGAAAATGTATGAAGACATGTTCCATTGCAAGTTGTTGCACTGAGAAGTTTAAGTAATCCATAAGAGGGGTGTAAGAGGGGTGCAGCGAGGGAGGGGGGCACACTCAACAAGTCGCCTCGCCGTCTCGGAGTTACACAACATTTATTGAATTTCACGCCTCACTCTTTGAGGTCCCACGTGCCTGGAATGTTTAAAAGAATCTTAAAGAAATCACCTAGGGAACTAATTACTTATTGGTTGTAAATGAATCGAGAGTTTTCTTTTTTAATTGGGTTAGAGAATTTTCATTCTAGTACTGGAAAACCTCCATCTGTATTTGTTGCCTTCGGATAGGTATTACGTTCATTTGCCATTCATAATCGACCCCAATTTATTGGTATTGTCAGGGTATTGTAAACATGTTGTATTGTATAGTTCTAGTAAGTGACATGTAAACTAAGATCAAGGACCTCTTTATTCTAAAGAGACGCTCTTCGAATTGTCATAACATGCATTCGATAAACAGAAAAGAGAACCACCGGGTTCACTGTGTGATTCGATTCGTTGGTGGTTTTCGATTAGGTAAGTGTGAAGAGATTAATTTTGCGATTTTAGAAAAAGTAACACGTCAAAATATCGTTCATCGTAGGTATTAGGTAACAGGTATCAGTTCTGGATAAACGGTATTCAAGATATTAAATGCGCATTCTCTACTTCTTTTATGTATTTATTTTTAATTATATACCTTTCGGTAACGGTAAGTACCTAGACGATATAATAATAATAAGTACTATTGTGGCTAGCCAAGTAGTTTCACAAAAAGGCACGACTTGCTATACACAGTGGTGTGATGGTGCCTACACTTATGGCAGTGAGTGCTAGGTATGGCAGAAGAAGCATGCAAGTAAAATTAATGCTGTTGAAATGCGTTCCTTGCGAAGTATGTGTGGTGTCACGATGAGAGATAGAGTGAGAAATTGTGTAATAAGAGATCGATGTAAATTGAAAGAAGATATAGTGACAAGAATAGAGAAAGGTATGCTTCGTTGGTTTGGTCATGTGGAGAGGATGAGTGCCAGCAGATGTACGAAAGAGATATATGTTGCTAATGTGAGTGGAAGTGTTGGAAGAGGGCGCCCTCGTAGGACGTATGCTGATCAAATCAGTTGCGTCCTACAAAAAGGGGAGGTGCGGAGTACTCGAAACCGACGGGCATGTATGAAGAGATGTATGGATGTGCATGAGGCAAAAGAGGTATGTAAGGATCGTAGTAAGTGGCGCGCCAACGTTTCTGCCTACCCCACTGGGAAAGAGGCGTGACGTTATAGATAGATAGATAGATACCTTTCGGTAAATAGGCACCAAAGAGATATTATTGCGATTATATGGAATTTCGGAATAAAAACTTTTTATTGATTCCAAATTATTATGATGTGAACTGGCAAGATGTCTTGGAAAAAAAAATCAAAAGCTATAAAAACTAAAAGAAAGAAATATTTTTTCTTTTTAATTGAAGTATTTGGCTTAACCTTATTTTTTTCTGACAGATATCTGCCAGATCTGTATTTTTTAGATGTAATGAAAACTATTTGGTTGCATAAAACATAGATATGTATCATAAACGGAGATCCGACCGTAAAATTATGCACCTATTCCTTAGGCGAACGAAATGTAATTCTAGTGTATGTTTATACAGGGGTTAATTCAACGCCACCAAGTTGCCGAAAAAAATCTTGCCGCAAGTGCGTTTTCCATTGTAATTTTTGCTATAACTTTTTCCACGTATTTGTTAGGGAGGTGAATGAGGTGCCATCGGAAGGAGACTGGTCTAAACTACTTTAAAAACTAGGGTTGCCACCTCTCAATCTGCCGCAAGACTAGGGTTGCCAGATTCAAAAATGACATATTTGGACCTGGCAACCCTATAGTTGCGGCAAATTGAGAGGTGGCAATCCTAGTTTTTAAAGTAGTTTAGACCAGTCTCCTTCCGATGGCACCTCATTCACCTCCCTAACAAACACGTGGAAAAAGTTACAGCAAAAATTATAATGGAAAACGCACTTGCGGCAAGATTTTTTTAGGCAACTTGGTGGCGTTGAATTAACCCCTGTATAAACATACACTAGAATTACATTTCGTTCGCCTAAGGAATAGGTGCATAATTTTACAGTCGGATCTCGGACTATCAGGTATGTATAGACTAGGAATGCGCACATTATTATCCTACAAATGTAAATGTAAATGTATATTTAACTTGTAATTAAACTGTAAATTGACTTTGATTAAGGATAATACAAACGGTAAAGTATAAAGTGACTCTGATAAAATATTTAGCTGCCTTAACTTTGAAAGAATAATGATTCTAAATGAAATTTGAAGCTTCTCCTTTAAAAGCTTCGCCTCGAGCATTTCACAGTTAAAACTTTGGTTTTATTTGTTATTTGATTTGAATATTATGTTTGGGTAAATTAAAAGCTTAAATTAGATTTGGATACTGAAATATAGTAGGAAAATAAGATATTACCTTAAGTTTCACAATTTAATAAACTTCTTGCACATAATTATATAGAAGTTGAGGTGTTTTGTTGCTGCTAGATTTGTTTTGGGAGTCATATGCAGTTTCGAAGACTGTCGTAGCGAAGTACGCTGGTGCGAAAAACTTTTTGACTGCCTCATACGTTCGAAAACTTGTACGTTCGAATAATGTAGTCGCGAAAACCGTTGTAGCGAAACACGCTGCTGCGAAAAACTTTTTAATTGCCTCCTCGTACGTTCGAAAACATGTGAGATCGAATACCGCCGTAGCGAAGCACGCGGCTGCTAAACCTTTTTGACTGCCTCATACCTTCGACAACGAGTATAATTTGTTATCTTTTTATGAATAAATATTAATAGTATTGTATTTCACGGGCCGTAGGTAGCCCGGATCTTTGGAAGGCTTGCGTAGGTAGGGACACAGGTCCAACACGTAGAGGCCCCTTTGAGACACTTTTATCTAAATGCAATGGGATGCACCAACCGTGGTCTATCTCATTATACAAATGCACCATAAGACATACCACGTTCTGTGCAGAGACTATTGTAGAAAGGACAAAAACTACTCAGGTTATGGGGGTGAACAGGGTGGGTTGGGAAATCTGGGTTATTGCGGAGAGACTTGGGACGCCTGCCGTAACAAAGAACGAGGGATTATCTCCCCATCTCCCCTATAATTTGTTAAAAATGGTGAAGGGAAGGAAACAGACGGTGACTTGACAACTCATTTGATGGCTCCCCCAAAATGGCCGCTCCCAAGTAGCGACAAGGCGGCAACATCTAGTGAGCGGCTAGATGTTACGTAGGTAACCCGTCAACGGTCAAAAAGGTTTAGCAGCGGCGTGAGATCGATTACCGTCGTAGCGATGGTATTCGATCTCACAAGTTTTCGAACGTACGAGAAGGCAATTAAAAAGTTTTTCGCAGCAGCGTGCTTCGCTACAACGGTTTTCGCGACTACATGATTCGAACGTACAAGTTTTCGAACGTATGAGGCAATCAAAAAGTTTTTCGCACCAGCGTACTTCGCTACGACAGTCTTCGAAACTGCATATGACTCCCATTTGTTTTGTATGCTTAGTTAACATTATAAACCTATAGGTATAATAGTTATACTGTTATGTTGTATATGTATAAATGTGATACCTAAATGGGAATTTATCAACACAAAAGCGTTTATAATAAACGGTAACACTTATTACTTCTTTCTTTACTTCATTCTTCATCCAAACACAAATATTTTAGCTAAAAGTGAAACTATTTTACGTCACAAAGAGCGCAATAACACTTTATAATAAAAATCCTAGGTCATAAATAATTCCCGGGGCATTTTTACAGGCTGAGATTGCGTACTAGGTAGCTAACTCTTTTAAAACGGTCTTTCAGTCGTAAAGGTGAGTAACGGTCGAGCCGGATGCTTTAAATATAAATTATGCTGCCAAAGTATTTGATTGCGTTTTTATTGTTGGACCAAAGTCGTTTTTGTTGAGTGCCGCGAATAAAAGGGATGGACATTTAGAGGACTCTGGACTCTTTTAGAGTTAAGCTCGCCTTTGTACATCACGACTTATTGTTGTTTTTTTCATAACTATGTTTTTGTGTAATGAATCGATGACATTTTTATGAGTTTTTACTCGATAAGTTTTTAAAGCTTTCGAATTTAGTTTTAGGCACTGCCCATGGCGGCTGATTTCACCATTTGAAGCACGGTATCTCTTTTCTCTTGACATGATTTCGTCAATGAAGAAATTCTTCAAATATACAGGGTGTTAGGGTAAACAGTTGCATTACTTTAAGCGGTGATTTTACTAATGCTACTGAGCAACTTTCCCAAAGAAACCTATACGAAATTCGCAAAAACAAAAACCGACTTTTCATACTTTCATACAGGAGTGCGATTTTTGAAAATCATACGAGCGAATCGGTAGTAGAAAGATGCATAATCTCCATAGTAATTTTGACATTTTCTACTGCCGAGTCACTCGTATGATTTTCAAAAATCACACTCCAAAACTTAATCAGCTGATTGCATTTAGTATGGGAAGGCCAAAATTTTTTTTACGAATTTCCTATAGGTTTCTTAGGGAAAGTTGATCAGTATCATGGAGACAATCGCCCCTTAAAGTAATGCAACTCTGTATTATTTCGATGACGTATTTAAGTATGTTTTGTTCCATTTGAACAATCCTTGAAAATATAATACCAAATTATCTAAACTATTATAAAACTGTAACAGAAGTGTGTCTGTACATTGAATATATTTACAAAAAAAAGATTACGATATGATTTTTAGATGTCCCTGATTCCAAATCACCAATTTTTGGATTTTTTGTCTGTCTGTTTGTTTGTTTGTTTGTTCGTTTGTTTGTTTGTTTGTTTGTTTGTTTGTTTGTTTGTTTGGGTGTTTGTTTGTTCGAGTATCACGCAAAAACTACTGAACCGATTTTGATGAAACTTTTTTTGTTTGATAGCTTATCATCTGACTTAAAATCTGGTATATAATTTATGCGGACGAAGTCGCGGGTAAAAGCTTGTGTTACATAAAAAGCTATGAAAATATTATAAGCTTTGATACAATAAATCATTTCCTGTTTTTTGTCAACCCTATTGAACGCACAGTCCGCCTACGGATTGTACAGAAGGCAATTAGGTTACGTACACACACACTCGCGTACCCGTATGCTTGCATAATGTCTCTGACCCGATCAGCTGATTAGGATTTAAGTCCTTCATTAAACGTGTTTGTCGAGTATTATAAGGTACAAAAATACGTTTTCGTACAGATATATGTTGCTAATGTGAGTGGAAGTGTCGGCAGAGGGCGCCCTCGTAGGACGTATGCTGATCAAATCAGTTGCGTCCTACAAAAAGGGGAGGTGCGGAGTACTCGAAACCGACGGACATGTGTGAAGAGATGTATGGGATGTGCATGAGGCAAAAGGGGTATGTAATGATCGTAGTAAGTGGCGCGCCCTGGTCTCTGCCTACCCCACTGGGAAAGAGGCGTGACGTTATAGATAGATAGAAAAATATGTTTACCATAGCATACAAAGTCAAGACATCCGACCCAGTATACGAGGGCGACACTGAAAGTTTCAAGAATGGACCAGTTAGTGACAATACCAATGAGAAATTTATTTTAATTACGAATAAGAAACTCTTTAGCCGAAAATTTTATTCGATTGTCATTTGTTTTAACGATTTGGCGGCAATTTGAAAAAAGTGTGTCGCGAGGCAAAACGAATTTAGCAAGGAAAAATGTTTTCTCCCCAATTTATTACGCTTTTCGTCGTGTTCCTAGTCAATAAAAAAGTTAATGATAAACATCGATTGGTATTTCATGATGAAGCCCTGTCCCTTGACACTTGTTTACAACTGGTTAAATGAGTTTAGGCATGATCGGAGTAATCTCAGTGATGATCTACCTGGGAGATGTCGTTCAACGGCGACAACTGAAGAAAACGCCAATGCTGTGCAGCTCATGAGAGAGGCTGATAAGAGAGTGACGTACCAGCAGATTCAGGCAAGCTTCAGCATTAATATGAGTCAAGTGCAAAAGATCCTACACGAATATTAAGGCGTAGGGAAGCTTTGTACTAGATGAATACCCCATAATTTAACAGATTTCAATAATTTCATAGTAAAGCAGAGGGGGTCCACTGCTTCTCACAGAGGTTCCATTGAACGTGACGATACATAAAATGGAATGGAGGCCACTTCTAAAAATATTAAAAGTATTCCCAACCTCCTACTTCTATACACTTTTTATTGTCTTGAAACTTTCAGTGTCGCCCTCGTAGGGGTTAGTGTTAAAAGTACCTATATCCGGTTGATCGTCAATTATGCGAAACACTCCATTGCACAGTTTGTAATTGTTAATTTATTGTATTCCAGTTGTATTCTTTCTAAAAGACTTATCTTATTTCGCTCTACACCTGTCCAATATGTCAATGATAGTTTACGTGTTTCACAACGAAGTGTAGTAATAAATTTTCTACTATTTTTTCGTAGACAGACCATTCATTCGTAGTAGATTTTGTCCGCTCATTCCGTCGATCCGTCCGCAGTCTCTCGGTCCAACTAAATTATAAGCCCACTCGAGATTGGCAATTTTTACACGTGGCGGAGATAACCTCGTAACATTCTTTTCAATTCCGTTATTTATTTAGTTGAAATTAAGACTTTAAGTATTGAATGCTTTGGTTTTGTTAGTTTTTATTTTACTGGAAACATACAACACGGGCGAATTAACTTGGCACCTGGCTCGGATTAAAAAACTCGGAAAGAATAACTCGAAAATGCTAAAGCGCAGGGACACGTGGAACAGGAACTGAAATGCTATGCTACAGCCTCGCACAGCCACGGCGGGGTCCCGCGGGGGGTAGCAGGAGGGGGTGTCAAATTCCGAGCCACGTGTGAGCCAGGTGCCTAGTTAATTCGCCCGGGTTGTATCTATTGTCATTTCAACAAAATATTCTTTATATTTATTCTTTTTCCCTGTCCCTAAAAAATAAAATAACCTAGAAAAAGACTTTGCAAGAAGCAGTAGGTATACATATAGGAACATAAAATGTAAGTTAGTTTTACAATCAAGTTTGATCAAGAGGTACTAAATAGATACTTTTTGTAGTGACGCAAATATAATTCCAATACATCCATCCGTATAAAACTGAGAGCTAAAACAGATAAGGGTTTATGTAAACGAACACATGAACATCATAATGCGTTTGCATAAAGGGTCGCACGTGTGTCAATTTGTTTAGAACCATAGCTCATTCTACGTATGAACTCATACAAATCTAGCCATTTTCATCCTTATATCGCTGGCACAAAAGTTCCCTCAGGGGACTTTACAATAATCTGTAGACATGTTAGCACAGCTGATCGGTCAACGACCCCACACGAGCAAACCTCGATGCAATAGCACGTTTTTCCTCAATAAAATTCTCCTCTTCTCGCAATAAAGACCCAATTTTGAAGCTATTCCAGGGTAGAGATTTGGTTGATAGACAGTTTTATCTACTACCATTAGTTTTATTACCATCCGCCTTAATATGTATAGGCTTTGTGACTGAGAAGTGCAGTTCTTTCGTTTCGTCCTGGCGTGTCTACAAGAACATTATCAAAAAACCGGTCAAGTGCGAGTCGGGCTACTCGCACATCCAGGATTCCGTACCACACCACCACAGAACACAACATTATTAACTAAGAAAAAAAACTTTTTTTGTCTGGGACTTTTAGCGCGAGACCGATTCACACTTGGCCGGTTTTTAGTATTTGTTGTTATTCTGTAAAGTTTGCTCTATAATCACACAAACTGTGACGCTTGTATGTATTACCGTTTTTACGATAGAGCGTTAAGAAAAAACGTTGATAAAAGCTAGTTTCTTGTTGAGAAACCCCCGTAATTTTAAAATTTTTAACTTTTTTACTATTTGTTAACAAATCCGTCGTAATAACGCATAATCAGAGAAAATTTCAACTGTCTAACTATTACGGTTCAAAACTTACAACCCCAAATAGGTAGGACAGATGGACGGACGGACGGACGGATGGACAGACGGACAGGCGGACGGACGGACGGACAACGTAGGCTTAGTAATAGGGTCCCGTTTTCACCCTTTGGGTACGGAACCCTAAAAATTATTGTCATCCCGGCTTCCAGGAGTTAGAGTTGTGGGAATGAACACACCTATGCATACCTAGGTATGCCGATTAATTTAGGAAACAACAATCAATAGGACGTTTAGAGTTGTAGAAGCCACTCGGGTCCTAAAACGAATTTCAAATAATGTCAGCCAGTGTTTATAGAAAGCTAAAGTTTATCATTTCTGTACTTATTATTTTGATTATAATATTCTACCTATGTATTTATTTTATAACCGATGAACTGCTGTATTCACTGGAAAATATCGTATTATCTTGTCTTGCAAACTTATTGCTTTGAAATAAACAAACTGAATGCAACATGTTACGTAAGAAGCTAGATACAATTTCCAGCAAAATTGTTTTTAGAGAAAGAATTATTGCTTTAGCATCGTAAAATAGGTAGTATCAATTTTAGTAGAAAAATGTAAAACACTCAGATATCTCGACTAGGGAACAATATTTCACCTATAAAGGGAAGATGAAAATGAAATATTTACTTTATGAAATACGGAAACACTTCCAAATATTCGAGATCAAAGGCGGGAAATATTCAGCAGTTGATGCGAGTACACGGCGCATGAAATGTATTCGGTTAGTGTATAAACACACGGCGGCGGCGCCGTTAAATTTCTTTACTGTTTATTTTAACGATATACCTATCCTTAAGGTATGTTAACACTTAGTTTATCGGCATGAGTCTTTAGTCAGCTTTAGCGGCTCAGGTACCATTTTTAATGTTCCGTATCAAAATTGGCAAAACGGAACACTTATGGAATCAGCTCGGTTAATTTATATATTGGGGGGCAATTTGGGGTGATAGAAAGGGTAAATAAAAAAAATCTAATCTATGTTGTGGGGTATCAATTGAAAGCTTATGACAATACGAATCTAAAAATATATTTCTCAAATTATTTAGTAAAACTTTGTTTAACAAAATTTTCAATTAAATCTGAGACATTGCTGTCCCACCTCTATTTAAAAAAATATAGGCGTATAAGATCTGAAAAAATCATGAACATCAGAAATAACGTGCAGATGGCGGGAAAATTATCAGGGTGCTACTAACATGGATAGTTTTTTATCTGTACCTAAAAAAACTATCACCATTGTAAAATGATCTTCAGTTACTATGTGACCAAATACTAAGTAAGTGTCAATTTATAGTGGTAGTTATTAATGACTCATGTTAAACAACTGGTAGTACGGAACACTGATTGCCCGAGTCCGGTTGGCCGGCTTTTTAGATACCCATGCCAAATAACAGCTTTCTTGTAAGAACAAGTATCTGAGCTAAGCCGCGGACAGACGGACAGTAGACAGACGTACGGACGAACATGGCGAAACTATAAGAGTTCCTTGTTGACTACGGAACCCTAAAACAGGATCTTTAGAAAATGTTGTATAATGAATTAGTTCAGTTTTAGTCTCTTCGTTGCTGTTTTAATTTTAAATTCAACTTTTGTTTCAAAGCGTAAGTTTTCTTAAGAGCTAAAGCTCTTATGTACTTCTGTGTATATCAACATCATCGTTAGAACATCGCTATAGTGATGGTTGTGTCAAAAAACATTATAATATAAGGAGGGTAGATAAGGAAACTTGTAAAAGTTTAGTTTCATCGATTCAAATTTATTCTGCTTGAATGTTCATACACAATAGTTCCATTTAAAAGTGGTGGTGTGGTTGTGCTTGGCAAATTGGTATTGACCGTAACGTTATCTCACCGATCCAGGTGTACAGTACTGCGCTCACAGCTGACAAATAGCGTTATTAACTACCAACATTATCACCTGGAAGCGCTACCATTGTTACAACAATTATTTATGTGTTATATTATTGTAATTGGGTCATTACTTTATTCAGGGTACTATAATCCGGTCCCCTTCAAAGGCAACGGAACAAAGACGATTTTGTTAGTAAAATAGGTAAATCTATACATCTATATCTATACATTATAATAAAATTCTAAACTTGGCGATGATGTACATTGAAGATATATGCAAAAAAATTTATTTTGGGTGTTCAGGATACGTAATGGAATAAATTAAGACCATTTTTAGAATTTTTGTCTGTTTGTCTGTTTGTCCGTTTGTTTGTTCCCGAATCACTTAAAAACGACTGAACCGATTTGGATGGGGTTTTCATAAAAGTATAGGGCTTAGCTTTGAGCAGATTATAGGCTTTATTTCATCGCAATCGGTTCGTTCAATTAAAAGTTATGAGTATTTAAAGACAAAGAATCGCGAGCGCCACTGATTTTTTAAAAACGACTGAACCGATTTGGATAGAGTATTCAAAAAAATATAGGTCTTAGTTTAGATTAATATATAAGCTTTATTTCATTGCAATCGGCTTCTCTGCGCGCACGAAGTCGCGGGCACAGCTAGTTCCGAAATAAAACTGTTATCGGTAGCTACCGAATAAGAAACAAGTCTCAGAAAAACGTAGGACTTAAAGAAAAATACTATACTTTTTTGCAAATTACGGTAACTCAGTTGTTTAAGTGTAAGCAACGCAATATAATTTTGAGGGACGGTAATGCAGTACCTAGTTATTTTGCTGAAAAAAACATAAATAAATGTAAGAAGTAGCAAGAAAACATCGCTACAAATGTCTTTAATGATTACTATAAACAATGATGAACAAAAATCGGCATAAAACGGTATAGAAATACTTATAGAATTTATACAATAAAAGAAAATAAAATTTTATCCAATTTGTACCCTGAATAAAATAATGGCCCAATTATCAAGCGATGAAAATTGTTATGACGTTGAAAATGTACCTACTTTGTTTAAACTCGCATTGAAATCTATATCTAAAGACGTCCCGTCTAAATTGACTTTACTAGCCAATCTAATTATAATAGGTAGGCAATAAAAATTTTAAGATGTTTTAACTTTACTTACATTCAAGTAAATCGATATTGTTAGGTAAATATTGGTATTACGATTCCCAGGATATTTTTACTTAAAAGCTTTTTCACATTTGGATAGAATATCTTTCTAATTTAAAAGGTTAATATATTATTCGTAAAACGATCGTATCCAAACAAGGTTGGCAGCCTTGTTTTAGGAACAGAAGACGATATACGCATATCGTTATCCTATTTTACGCCTGAGCGCTGAGGAAGCACATATATTCGTATGTAGGCATATTAATTGGGATCAACAATCTTCACCTTACGTAATTTATGCGTTGTGTGAGTATCACAAATATTATTATATTCTACACTATCCGTATCGTGCTTCGTTACAATATTTCCCACCCTATTTACAATGTTTATTTCATCATTAGCTTCCTCTACAGAAAAGGACCTAAAGAATGAGTGAACCTTTGGGCAAAGCTTGTCCGCGTTCTAGAGATGATACGTCCGAGTCATCGTGTGCCCAAACCAACATACAGTCTGTTGATATCTTTTTAAAATATTTTCCAAAAATTGGTACGATTCAGGAGCAGCATCGGTACTATCGCGGACTTTTCCGCCTGACCACCACTAGGCTCATTTTTGCTTGCATACTAAAAAATAAAAGCGATGTCTTACCCCGCCCTATTGATGAATAGACCAATTAATAATAGTTTCCAAACAATAAATTTTGGGCGAAATTATGCGATTTGTTTCTTAAGTGGTCAGGCGGAAAAGTCCCCGATAGTACATACCTTTTCTCCATGGTACATACTCTAGGATGCTTGTAGACATCCATAATAGAATTACTATAATTAGCTTTAGCCGTACCTTCATTTCAAAACTTTTGTGTGGGTGGAGTTAAAAGCGGACTTGTTTACACTTGTAGTTACTATTTATTCCTTAGTAACCCTAGTTCTAATACCTGCAATTATCCAATACTGAATCTCCTACTCTCACCCCTTGTCTCAATGTTTGTTTTTTTAAATGCATAATATAGAGATAGAGGAAGCCCGATACGTGGTGTAAGTGACAGCCTAGCAAATGCTGAAACGGTGAACTCAAGCCATCAAACTGAACAACTTTCACTATGGAGCCTACCTCAGGATACGCAAAAAAAAATCAGCTGTCCCATACAAAACTGCTGTACCTACCCGACTAAAATGTATGGGACAGCTGATTTTTTTTCGCGTATCCTGAGGTAGGTTCCATAGTGAAAGTTGTTCAGTTTGATGGTTTGAGTTCACCGTTTCAGTATTTGCTAGGCTGTCACTTACACCCTGTATATTTTTTAAATAATTAGAATAATTTTAGGAACAAACTAATATAAATAAATGCACAAATTATAAACAAAGCTTTTTTTCTATCATCAAATTATTAGGAAAAATAGGTGTACCAACTTTCGAGCGTCGGAAACTCTGTCTGCATCGAAATGGAACCAGGTTAATGAAACGTCTGTCAAAACAGTCGAGGGCAAAATTTTAATTGAAAATAGCTTTTTGAACATTTCACGCCTCTCATTGTTTGACTTCGGATGTGAACCGCAACGGGTTTTATGACGTCAGTGAAGGAAATCTATGGATGCCGGTTGTTAGGTGTTTTATGTGCTGTGTAAGCTTTCATATGTAATTGAAAAATTAAGCCTGTACCATGCCATGACACAGACCAGCAAGCACATATCCAGTTTGGGATTTCATTATGGTTCTGTAAGAGGTCGTATCGTATACCTATCCAAAAGCACATTGGCCGGTTTCGGTTCGTTATTTTATAGTCAAATTTGGAACGTCTGGAATTAGCCTGCGCCTATAAGGCCTGCGCAGTGTATCGAGAAAGATTTACGTTTTAAAGTGAGAAATAAAATTCAATTTTGATCTGTTTGAAGTTTTTTGTATTATCCCCAGGCTACGCCTTCCTACAGTACCTACTCTATCAAATGAGTAGGTAATAGTATTCTATGAAATAAGTCTCTACTATTTATTTGACGGGTGTTGCTTTGTCACATTCGATAATAGAGCGATACGCTAAAACAAACTCCTACATCTTGTATAAACCACACTCCTTACCATCTCACTGCACCATCTGACATAAATATTGGCATAGCTATTTACTATGCGATCAGAAAGATATAACTAAAACATTTTCTGCTCGAGCGTAGCCAAAGGCAATATCTAGTGACCTACATGCTTCGCGTTGTGTTTAGAGATAACCTTCTATGAAGAGATATATCGTTGGCTGTATTGACAGGTTTTAACTATGCTGTACAAATACTGTACTAACCTATACTACCATGTAGTTTTATATGGAGTGGTGATTCATACTGATATTATAAATCCGAAAGTAGCTGTGTCCTCTCTTTTCACGCATAAACCGCTGAACAGATTTCGATAAAATATGGCTAGTAGATATGTTGCTTCCTGAAAAAGGACACATGCAATTTTTTGTCAAAAGAAAACTTTTGCGGTCGAAATAGGGGATGAAAGTTTGTATGAACCCATCAGTTCTCAAGTTAGGGATGTAAATAAAACATATATGTTATCGGTAAGAAACAAAGAGTTACGTCAGCCCTCAAAGGGGTAAAATAGGGGATGATTTCAAAATGACAACGCAGATGAAGTAACGGGCAACCTACTTTATAAGTATCGCCACTAGTGCAAATGAGAAGACAATCTTTTATGGTACAAGCACAAGTGGGAAAGAAACAGTAAATATATAAATATTTACGTATCTGAGAGTCACTTGTATAAAAGTGTCATGCCAAATCTCAGAGCTAAGACAAAGTGCCAAATATACTCAATGCTAAAACTTGAAGTAGGTACCTATTGAAGAAGAACATTTTTATCATCTTCGATCCCAGTAACACCTGAAATTAAGCGATTGTATTGTCAGAACTCATTTGTAATTCGTTTTCAGTTAATGAGATTTATTTATAATCACATTTGTAATCATCATGTATATCTTGGATCATTATGTATATCTTATGTATATCTTGGACAGTGTTTATCCTTTGGTAAAGAGTGCTAAGTAAAAGAGGTCGCAAGACGTGTGCAATTGGGGTGGGCTGCTTTCGGTAAGTTAGACGACCGTGCTCCGAGACAGAAAAATGCCACAATGCTTAAAAACCAAGCTTTTCAATCAATGTGTCTTGCCCACCATGACATATGGTGCCGAAACATGGACGCTCACTAAGGAAACTATGCATAAAATCAAAGTAGCACAGAGAGCCCTGGAGCGCGCCATGCTAGGCATCACTCTTCTTGACCACGTCACAAACGTCGAGATCCGACGTCGAACTAAGGTTCGGGACGTCGGGGATCGAATAGCTCACTTAAAGTGGCGGTGGGCAGGACACGTAGCTAGGCGAAATGATGGTAGGTGGAGCAAAGCCTTGTCAGAGTGGTGGCCGAGATTAGGCAAAAGAGGAGTGGGTCGTCCGGCAGCCAGGTGGGTTGATGACATCTGGAAAAGTATCGGCAAGACCTGGATGCGACTGGCACGGGACCGAGAAGAATAGCAAAAATAGGGAGGAGGCTTATACCCTGCAGTGGGTGGATACGGGCTGAAAATGATGACATTCGTAATGAGACTGAATACACATAAATATAATTATTGTTTATAATACCAAACAATACCCTTATCCGACCCTTACCAAGAATATTTAGCATAATCAAATTGTCTGTAAGCTTATTAAGTCAGGTTTATCACTTAATCAATAATGTCTTAACTCGAATTAGTCGATTAATTGATTGATTGCCGGTGAGATGGCTAACTTATTTAGGTAGGTATATCTGTATACAACGTGTTAATGAATTAACGCAACCTTAGAAAGTAGTTTCTTTAGAATCGAGAGCAGAATCGAATTATCATGGTTTCATCATAGGTAATTTTTTTCAAAATATTAAATAATTTGTTTGTAAAATTAAAAATTTTCTGAACCCGATGTCAACCCACCGCACGGGCACACTCACCCTACTTACTACCAAAACAAGATTATTAAAATGCATCCATGAGTACGTTAGCGCTTTCATTCATTGCTGAAATGATAACAAATAATTTTTGCCTCAAAACTTAAAATGCGAATATCTTTAAATTTTAACTATAAAAATATTGAATTTATTGTTTTAATCTAATTATTTTGTTATAAATCAGTTGGGGTGTATGAGGTTTTGCTCTAATTTATTAACACGTTGAATGTATAGTCTTAAGCAATATGATCTCTCAGTAAGACAGTCAATTATATTCCTGTAGAGTGTAAAATTGTCTTAAAATGTGAACAAACACCCGACCTGTATAAAATTACTCTGATACTCTAATGCAAACTGCACATTATTTTTAATATTTTAATTTCAAGCTTCTTTATTTTATAGCGTATGCACACGACTATATTCCCCGAGGGGGTATTCAGAGATATTCATTATTTTATAAGGCTGTCCAATACAATAAACATGCATTAAGGGCCTATGTCGAAAAATAATTTAAGCGAAACGGGCGTGTGATAGCTTATATTACTGCTAGATGCGAGAGAAAGAGATGGGGCGGCGCGCGCGCCTGGAACGAATCAAGCGAAAAAACAAACTTTATTTAATTGTGATTGTACTATTTATGTACGTTCAATTCTGCTCTAATCAAAACTTAGATAATAGCAATCTCTTTTTTTAAATCAAGTCTCATGTTTCTATTATTTACCGTTTAGCAGTTACAAGCGTTTATAGACAAAAACGGAGGCTACTTTGGCTTGTTTTTCTATCGAGAAAATTTGTCTCTAATCGTGTTTTGGCTCTAATCAAAACTTCAATTATATGTTCAATTTACACATATCCGCAAATCATACTCCTCCTGTTAGTACTTCATGATATATGGAGCTTTGAAGAATCCTATTTTTTTTACATAGCCCCTTAAACAGTTTTTGTAGCTAACGTCATTGATAACACCTCTCAATCAATCAATCAATAAAGAGAACACCTCTCATTTATTAAACATTCTAAAAGTACAGCGATAAAAACCGATGAATAATATAAAACGGGCAAAAGTACCGTCAAAGCTAATAGAAGGAGCGTGAAAACAAAAAGAAGTGAAAAATTTCTTTGATGAGAAAACTTAGCAAAATCCAAGAAAAACCACTAGAAATAACCCCAGTTAATGGAGTTATCTGACCTGCCCAGTCGTTGCGAAAAAAGGCATAAATTAAAGAGGGTTAAAGAAAATAAAATCAAGCGAATGGTTGAATTTCGTTCATTTTCCGCCATTTTTGTTTCGCTCCCACTGAAAAAGTACAATTTGTCTAAACGAGTCGACAGTAGTTAAAAGAACAGGATAAAACCGAAGAATAGGACAGCGAAATTTAGAACCGGAATAAAAACGTGTTACGGGTTGACAAATCTGTGTTCGAAATAAGAGCTTTCCTTTATGAAAAAAAAAAAAAAATAAAGATTCCGCGAACAGTAACTAGCACCAATCTAACGGTGTCCAGTAAATTAACAATCGTACGTGACTGAAATACATACAGTTTACAGGAGAATGGCACCAAACCAACGTACGGTTGCATAGTGAACCTGCCTGCTGTGCCGAGGGTCGCGGGTTCGAATCCCGTAAGGGACAAATATTTGTATGATGAATATAGATATTTGTACCCGAGTCATGGATGTTTGTATCTATATATGTATTGTATATCGTTGTCTAGTCATCATAATACAAGTCCAGGCTACATTCTGGTACTTTAAATGTGGCTAGATAATTTGTGTGACATTGTCCAAGATATTTATTTATTTTATTTAAACATTGGCATAAACACATTCATGAGTATATTTCGGGTGAGCAGAAACTTGGCTACCAATTAAACTCACTCCGTATGATTATTAGCACGCATGAAGATATACACTATATGAAGATATGTATACTATGTTTTTTCTTTTTGGTGTGAAATAAAGTATAATTGAATTGAATTGAATTGAATTGAAGATATCCAAAGAGCCCCCAACGGTCTAGGGCCTAAACGTATAGGAAAGCTGGATTCAGTCTAGCTCGAAAATAGACGCCAAAGTACATCATTTAGCCTCGGTCTTATGACTCAAAGCGGTCACTGAAATTTTTTACAGCGGTCAGACAATCGCGAAAAAATGGGGTCTGGGCCTAAACATATAGGAAACGAACTGGATGCATTTTAAGAAAGAGCCCTCTTAGGACAATACCACAGTATATTTAGTTTTTCTTAAATCGGTCACTGTTCAAAATCAGACCGGGGTTGAAAATCGAAAAAAAATGGGTCTTGGGCCTAAACATATAGGAAATGTGAAACCAACATGGATCAACAGAACACACTTTACCCATCACGAAAAACCCGGTCTTACATGGCGGATCGGTCACCTTTCCAGAATCAGACCACTTTTATAAGATACCAAAAATGGCATATATCTCGACAATGGTTAGTGATAGAAAAAATTTGTTAGGAACAAAATTGTTGGAAATTTAATTTTCTTTAAGTTTGAAGTAGCTTTGTTTACAATTCGATGCATAAGAGACGAGATATTTGTAAAAACTGAATAATTAAAATAGAAATAGACAGATATCTCGACAACGGTTGATGATAGGAAAAGATTGTTTAAGACACAATTGTAGATAATATTATATTCTACAAGTTTTACTAAACTTTGTTCACGATTTGATGCATACGAAACGAGATATTTGCAAAAACGAATAAATTAAAATAGTAATAGACAGATATCTCGAAAACTGTTGATGATAGGAAAAGTTTTTTTGACATACAGTTGTAGATAATATTATGTTCTACAAGTTTTGTAACAACTTTGTTCACAATTTGATGCATAAGAAACGAGATATTTGCAAAAAATAATTAATTAAAATAGTAATAGACGATATCTCCACAACTGTTGATGATAGAAAAAGTTTGTTAAGGACACAATTGCAGATAATGTTATTTTCTACTAGTTTTGTACTAACTTTGTTCACGATTTGATGCAAAAGAAACGAGATATAACATATATACGATTTAATATATATTTATATTATATACATATATTAAATAAATAAAATAGTAATAGACTGATATCTCGACAACGGTTGATGACAGAAAAAGTTTGTGTTATAAAATTGTAGATAATGCTGTGCTACAAATTTGGTTATAACTTTGTTTCCAATTCTATTTATAGAATAACGAGATTTGCGCAAAAACTAATTATTAAAAATAATAACAAACAGATATCCCGACAACGGTTGATGATTGAAAAAGATTGGTCTAGATAAAATTGTAGATAATTGTATGTTCTACAAGTTTTGTTATAACTTTGTTAAAAATTTGATGCATACAAAACGAGATATTTCCAAAAATTAATTATTTAAAATAATAACAAATATATCTCGACAACGGTTAATGATATAAGAAATTTATACAAAATAAATTGTAGGAAACTCTTAATACTACACAAAAAGCAAATGTTAGATTAGACAAATGAGTAAATGATAATTTTTTCTTAAACTGGATAATTTTGTTGAAAAAAAATTGTGACCTGAAGGTCGTATAAGTTAGTTTTTTGCAAATATCTCGTTTCTTATGCATACAATTTAAAAAGTTAATACAAAACTTGTAGAACAAACAATTATCAACAATTTTAATCGGACAAATTTTTTTTTACCGCTGTCGGGATATCTGTATATCCGTCTGTTTTGTTATTATTTTTAATAATTAGTTTTTGCACATATCTCGTTTTCTATACATAGCATTAAATAAATAAATAAATAACGCTCACAGGCACATACATTGTAATGATCCCCAATTAAGCCTTAGGCTTTTTGTTATGGGAACCACATACAGCAATGGCACAAACATATAACATCCATGACCGAACCGGGATTCGAACCCAGGACCCTGGCTTGGCAGTCCGGCGTGCAAAGAAAGCATTGTAAAGAAAGTTATAACCAAATTTGTAGAACAGCATTATCTAAAATTTTATTAGACAAACTTTTTCTTTCATCAACCTTTGAGATATCTGTCTATTACTATTTTAAATATTTAGTTTTACAAATATCTCGTTTCTTTTGGATCATATCGTGAACAAAGTTATTAAAAAACTTGTAGAATATAACATTATCTACAATTGTATCCTGGACAAACTTTTTCTATCATCAACCGTTGTCGAGATATCGTCCATTACTATTTTAATTAATTATTTTTTGCAAATATCTCGTTTCGTATGGATCAAATTGTGAACAAAGTTATTACAACACCTGTAGAACATAGCATTATCTACAATTGTATGTTAAAAAAACTTTTCCTATCATCAACAGTTTTCGAGATATCTGTCTATTACTATTTTAATTTATTCGTTTTTGCAAATATCTCGTTTCGTATGCATCAAATCGTGAACAAAGTTATGATAAAACTTGTAGAACATAATATTGTCTACAATTGTGTCCTAAACAATTTTTTCCTATCATCAACCGTTATCGAGATATCTGTCTATTACTATTTTAATTATTCAGTTTTTACAAATATCTCGTCTCCTATGCATCGAATTGTAAACAAATCTACTGCAAACTTAAAGAACATTAAATTTCCAACAATTTTGTTCCTAACAAATTTTTTCTATCACTAACCATTGTCGAGATATATGCCATTTTTGATATATTATAAAAGTGGTCTGATTCTGGAAAGGTGACCGATCCGCCATGTAAGACCGGGTTTTTCGTGATGGGTAAAGTGTGTTCTTTCGATCCATGTTGGTTTCACATTTCCTATATGTTTAGTCCCAAGACCCATTTTTTTCGATTTTCAACCCCGGTCTGATTTTGAACAGTGACCGATTTGAGAAAAACTAAATATGCTGTGGTATTTTCCTAAGAGGGCTCTTTCTTAAAATGCATCCAGTTCATTTCCTATATGTTTAGGCCCAGACCCCATTTTTTCGCGATTGTCTGACCGCTGTAAAAAATTTCAGTGACCGCTTTGAGTCATAAGACCGAGGCTAAATGATGTACTTTGGTGTCTATTTTCGAGCTAGACTGAATCCAGCTTTCCTATACGTTTAGAGCCCTAGACCGTTGGTGGCTCTGGATCTATTCATTTATGACTCTTCCATGACTCTTCCTGTATTAAAATTTATTGTTAGGTGTGCAAACGAAGTATGTTTTATTAGTTGATTATACGGAAGTGAATTTAATTTTGTGACATTAAAGGTTAACAAATGAACGAAAAACTAGAAAAAATATTACTCCAGAAGCAGTCTTTGACATTTGCGCATTTCGAAAAGTTGCATACTGACAACCATAAAGGTATCATATAGAGGAACTGACAGCTGAGAGAGCGAGATGTACCTAGCGGCGCCACTGTATAATAGAAAGAGATACGTGACGCGAGGCAATAGAACCGTTTTTGGGAACTTGTCAGCACAATGGACTGGGTAAATATTCGTGCTCTGTGAATAATTAGTGAATCTAAAGTGAAGTCGTAGATTATTTTGTGAAATATACTAACACTATTTCATTAAATTACCTACGATTTCACATTAGATTCACTGTTATACACAGAACTCGAAGTTTTAGGGTGCCGATAAGTGCCGACAAATGTACAAAAAACGGTTTCATTTGACAACTCATGTCAGTTACTCTATTCCGACAAGTATAATAACTTTATGCTGACAACATACTAACAAAATATTTTAGTTTTATCTTCTCAGCAAAAAAAAAAAACGTTTGAAACTAACGCTAAACTAACATTTTCAGTAATTCTGTAGCTTGAATACTATTTTTAATAACTGGATCTATAAAAAGTATAGAAACGACGACGAAAAACAATGACGTCATTATTCATTATTTAGCACGTTAAGAAGAGGACGATAAAAATAATAGTAAAGTTGTAGATTTGACTAGTTGGAAACTCGCGGATTGCTCAGTTATCAACTTTTTCGGTTTAATGTATATTTTTTAACACCTTTATATTGTAAGTACAGTCGCCATCAGATATATCGTAGCATACAAGGTGTCCAAATATTTCTGAGCTGTGCTAATTTTCATTAAATTCTTTACAGTAAATGTTACCAATTATATCTAAACGTGTATTTTGTCATAAATATCTGAACAGCAAATATTCAATAATTTCTTTACTTTGTTATTTCAAATTAAAATGTAAAACAAAGGAGTAAGGTTTTTTTTCCGAAACTGTTCAAATGTTTATGACCACCCTGACATGACCTGACCAATCAAAAATATAGGAACGCCTAGAAAATCAAATGTACGCAACATTTGATTTTCTAGGCGTTCCTATATTTTTGATTGGTTATGAGTAAAGAAATTATTGAAAATTAGAACTGCTTAGAAATATTTGACCACCTTATTTGTTACGATATATCTGCTGGTGACTGTACAACAGTGAGAAAACAGTGAATGTTCATTGTAACGGTCGTCACAGACACGCGCTATAATATGTTGCTGTACTCTTCTTACGCACGCCAAATTATATAAGCGCGTCTCTTTCCTACGTGTGAGTGAGAGGAACCGATATCAATTTGCGTGCGTTAGAAGAGTACAGCAACATATTATAGCGGCCGTGTGTGTTGACCTTAAAGATAGCAAGCCACAAAAGGTGGCATTGATGAACCCTCTGCGGTATCTGAGTGGTACCAGTACCAGGGCCTAATTACACTCCTCGTGCCGCACTTTAGCTTTAGACGTTTCTTTCTTTAAATGTTTTTGTTACCTGTATTTTATTTCTTGTAGTTTTATAGTTTTTTTGGGTGAATCAACTTTTTGTTGTCAGATCGGGTCAATTTTGTGAACCAAAAAAATTATAAAAATACTATTTTCTTTCATATTATTCAGAAATAATAACTGACAAACTTCAGTATTTCAGTAAGGGGCACGAACTTAAACTTATTTTAATACAATTTTTAGGGCTGAGTTTAGAACTTGAGCTTATACGGGGTCCCATGAGCAACTAGTATTCGATTATACAAAAATACGATGGATTCGTTTATAAATCACTGTAAATTCAATAAAAACATAGATAATTATACTTAAAAACCTCGGATTCACGGAAAATAGGATCCTAGGAATAATGAATAAATTAAAACGTAAGGTCGTGAAAACCGCCAGTAAAAGTGCAATTGACATATACGTGGATAATATCAAACAAAAATAAACTTCAATACAAAAATATTGTGAGAAACAGTAAAAAGTCATCACTAAGGTAAGCCAGTGGACCAGTGAGTCAGGGGACATTTAAAGGTAAAATGACCTTTTACCGTGTTTTTTTCGACAAATCTCTAAAATAAATGTTGCTACAGCATATTAGACTATATTTGCTATGTTTCATTCTTCATAATAGTACAATGATGTTTTACAAATAGACGCATTATACGCTAACATCACTACGCTTTAAAATAGCGCGATATAGTGATGTGTAGCTCGTACACTAGACGGCGCGTGAGTATGAGAAAGCCGGGCAATTACCTTGCTTTTTTATTGTAATTTCGGAGCATGGACAGCGCCATCTACATTTACATATTAGGTATTTAAAGTCAAAATGCTATCGAAAAACGTAGTCACCGTTTTTGAATATGCCCAAACAAAATGCGTGATACACACATTTTCGGGTCGGCACATTCGGTTCGGCTTTCTTCCTATGCCTTTTTCATAAATATAATTTGCTAGAGAAAAGCCGAAACGTGCCGACAACATTGTGTGTAGCACGCCTTACACGCAGCCAGCAGCAGTAGCCAGTTTTTATATTTGCTTGGCCAACCTTAAAATCTTTAAATGGCCTTTTAGTAATACATACCTCGAAACAGAATCATGAACGGCTTGTTGCTAAAATAAGAAACTGATAAATATTATGAGAGATTGGCGGCGGCACCCGCAACCTCTTACGCGCAGACCACTGACTTTAAATACTCATAACTTTTGATTGATTAATGAACAGATTGCGATGAAATGTTAATCTAAATTAAGCCCTATAGTTTTGAAACCCCATCCAAATCGGTTCAGTAGTTTTTAAGTGATGCGTGCATAAACAAACAGACAAAAATTCTAAAAATGTGGTCTTAATGTATTATATTATGTTTATGTGCTCATTACGTATCTTAAGAGGGCTATCACAGTCCAGTGGCGCCCTCATCACATTAAAAAAGATTTCTCAATAAAGAAAGCCTAAATTAAAAAAGTGCTGAACATCTAAACTACAAAAGCCTTCAAGCCATTGTTATACAATACTTTTATAGGTTCTAAACATTCCTCCAAAGATTTTTTTTGGTCTATAAAAAAAATCTTTGCATTCCACTTTTAGACAATTTCGAATAAAAACAAAAGCGGCCGTTTTTTTTTCTTTTTTCAAAATTTGTATGTTTAGACCTTTAGAAAACCTACAAAAGTATTCTATGAAAACAGCTTGAAGGCTTTTGTAGTTTAGATGTTGAGCACTTTTTTAATTTAGGCTTTCTTTATTGAGAAATCTTTTTTAATGTGATGAGGGCGCCACTGGACTGCGATAGCCCTCTTAAACATCCCCAATTAATATTTTTGGTCAAACATCTTCAATGTAGTCAAGTCAGTCAAGAGCATATCAAGCTTTACACTTGCAGTTCGATTGTAACGCTTATGGCGCACTAAATAAGAACGGTAAAAAGTCCAAAGTGTCAAGCTTGACGTGCTCTTGACTGTACATTCACGCCGAGTTCACAATTGTATTATATGTGTAGAAAATATAGATATAGATGTATAGATAAGTAGGTAACTAGTAGAAGCTCATGGTAGAGTAACCAGCAAGCCACATAACCTGACACTGATTGTCTCACTGCGGCATCAGCTCGACACCGGGGCTGGGGGCCTAATTACGCTCTTCGTGCCTCGCTCAGATTATAACTCACTGTTGTGAAGTTCCATTTTGGAGATAAGTATTTTTGGTTAAAATGTCTTTTATGATGAATTTATATGACAGGTCATTTATATGTCAGTAAAATAAAGTACGAAAGAAAACAAGAATAAACACCTGGCATGCTTGTTAAAGAATTTCACGTACCTAACGGTATGGAAATTATAGAATGTCAATCTTCTTCATTGAAAGAAAAATGAAAGGATGTTTTCTCAAACAAATACTTACTCACATAAAAGGATTTTCTTTGAAAGTAAATATACTTAAATAATTTCATAAAAAAAAACGTTATTGTATAATGTTTTTGAACAGCAATAATTTTAAGTGTATTTTATAACCTCACGAAGTCGTCTTTGATCATTATAAAATAAGCATTTTATTATACAGTCGGTAACAATCTAAAATTATTATTAATGATAAGGTATTGTTTATGTGTATGTGTGTAATAGGTATAATATAGAGCTAAGTAAATAAAATACCAACCGTATTTTCATTTTGAAGAAAGCCAAATATGTTCGGCACTACGAGTGAAACGCGTTCTGAGTTTTCGGAATATCTCTGACTACCCTCTTGGAATATAGTCGTGAGTATTATGTATGCATGCCAATTTACTACGAATCGTAGGTACATTAGCTTTCATTTTTTGCATTATTCGTAACATTAGTGTATAACCTTATTTATACGGATTAAGACAACACATTAAAGTTAATATATTATGTTTTATGTAAAACATTCGCACTTACTGCCACTCCAACAGGAATATTCGTAAATCCACGCACATATCACGCAAATGTGTCGTGTTGTCGAGTAAAACGTTACGTATTTACATAGGAAGCGATGCGTGAAAATGATTGATACGATTCCTGTAGGGAAGTGGAAAGGGATTCCTTACTCGGCTCTGATGAGGGCATTCATCATCTAGTTGACAACCAGAGCCATTACGTTTGCCGATTTAATAAATAACGTTTATGATTGCTTCGTTGAAGAACGCACGGGCGTACGGTACTTTAGCAAATATTTAATACAGGTTTCAATTGATATTGTTAGCATCCTTTTAAATTAAGAGTCTACCCATCAAACTGAACAATTTTTAACATGGGAGCAATCGGATCGGAGCAAAAAAAAATTGCTGTTGCATGTATTTGGGACGAGTGGGTATTGCAGTTTCGTATTTCTTTACTAAACTGCAATACTCAACTAAAAGATACATGATCATGATCATGTCAGCAGATTTTTTTTTTGCTCAGATCAGTTTGCTCCCATCGTAAAAGTTGTTCAGTTTGATGGGATTCGATTAAAAGGATGCTAATACAAATACAAAATAAAAATACAAACGTTTATTTTTAAAAAACGTTATGATAAAAATTACATTTTCGGTTGATACCAGTGTTCACCCTGTATAGGTATTTCTTAATATACTGACGGTTTTTTAGAGCCATCTGGTCAGTCAAGATCAGACCATCAAACTAAACAACATCCAACTCCAACAGGAGTTAGATGTTGTTTAGTTTGACAACAATAACAACAACTTGCTGCAGCGTGCTTACTTGCTTGCTGCTTTGCTGCTTGTTGCTTTGCTGCTTGCTTGTTTGTTTGCTTGCTTGCTGTTTCCTGCCTGCTTACTGTTGCTTGCCTGTTTGCTTTTAACTTCATTCCTATTTTCTGTATCTGTATAGAAAAAAATCAGCTGCCTCATTCATTTGTGACGAGGAAGTTTGCTGTTGTATGGAACAGCTGATCATTTTTCGTGCTTTCGATGTTAGTTCCATAGTGATGGTGCTTCTGTTTAATCGTCAGATCGTGCCTTTAAAAACCGCCAGCATATTAAAAAAGACTCTGTATCTACATATCTTACGACTGTATTTCCATGCTAGGTGGTTAGAAACTCCACTTCAACTGCCAATTAACCCGTCGAGATATATGGCTAGGCTTTTCGTCCAAAAACATAGTACAAAAGAAATCATAAAAAGATAAAAAAATTACATGATACTTGTTGCTACAGCAGTGTAAAATATATTATGAAAACGCTAAATGTTCTCAGTAGTTTTTGAATAATGCCAAACGATAAAGATAAAGGAGCGAAACCATTTTTATGAACTCCGGCTCCTTGAGGGCATGAGGCTATGTTTCTACTCCAATTTGTCTTCTAGATACATCTTTGATCTTGTAACCTTTAGTTCAAGTTAAGAGTATTTAACAGAGTATCGTTTTCATTGTGAATTATATGATTAAAGTTCAAGAAGAAATTCTGATACCTACCTGGTTAGAAGGTGGTTAATCGGCTAAGGGTAAGAGCATTGGGCTCGTGACATGGAGGTCGTGGGTTCGATTCCCATGGTGAAACCTAGTGATATGTCATTTTGTGCGTTTTTCCCCAGTTGGTTAGGACATTGCAGGCTGAATCACCTGATTGTCTGAAAAGAAAGATGATTCCGTGCTCCGGATGGCACGTTAAGCCGTTGGTCCCGGCTACTATCTCTAGTTTAGTAGTCGTTACATAAAAACCACGTCAGTGGCCGTATGGCGGTCTGAAAAAACTCTGACACCAGGGCTCTGCCCACACGATAAGAAGATGATGAATGTATCATGTAGGTATGATAAAATGCAATAAGTTACAATGCTGATTCACATCTTGATCCTCACCAAAACTATACAGGGTGTCCCAGAAATGGTGAATCAAACTGCTATGGGAGGCAGCTTGACTAATGTCCTATCCATAAAAAATATAAAAAAAAATAAAACGCACATGACCATAAAAATAAAAATATCAAAAAAAACGGGAAAATCATCAAATTTTTTAAGTTTCCAGCTCTAATTATCGCGTTTTGGGATAATTTGTAATTTTTTTCTGCCAATTAATGGTTAGAGGTTGCTTCGACTGATTGTTAACATTTTACAAAAAAAAATTCTGCACTTTGAGCACTTTTTTTATGGTCATGTGCGTTTTATTTTTTTTATATTTTTTATGGATAAGACATTAGTCAAGCTGCCTCTCATAGCAGTTTGATTCACCATTTCTGGGACACCCTGTATAATCCCAATTTGAATAAAAAGCTAAAATGATTAAACATTTAAAAAAGAATTTAGTGTTTTGGACGAAAAAGTTAAATTGGATAGGATGGTCAAACCTTAAGAGGGCTATCGGAGTCCAGTGGCGCCCTCGTCACGATAATAAAAATTTCTCAATAAAGAAAGCCTAAATTAAAAAAGTGCTCACTTAACAAACTACAAAAGCCTTCAAGCCATTGTTATATAATACTTTTATAGGTTCTAAACATTCCACTTTTAGACAATTTCGAATAAAAACAAAAGCAGCCGTTTTTTTTCTTTTTTCATAATTTGTATGCTTAGACCTTTAAAAAACCTATAAAAGTATTCTATGAAAATAGCTTAAAGGCTTTTGTAGTTTGTGAAGTGGGCACTTTTTTAATTTAGGCTTTCTTTATTGAGAAATCTTTATTATTGTGACGAGGGCGCCACTGGACTGGAATAGCCCTCTTAAGAAAACTCGTGTTTGATTTTCTGTACATAGTAAATGTTACGTGTACCTAGTTTAATTTACATAGGTGATCCTCCATTTGGTTAATGATTTATGGTATTGAATTACCATACCATTATTGTATATACGTAACTTAATATAATTCAATTCTATCCAACTGTGAAACACGATAGGATAATGAAATTATCTTAATGGTTCTAAGTTCCAGATAGTACCTTACCTACTGTATAACTAGAGCCTACTAACTAATTACTAATAGGATTTCAACATAATAATTTGTAGTAAATATTAAAACCATTAACGTTGGTTAGAGCTTTTCGTAATTAATACAAAAAGGATACTTTGTAGTCGTGAAATTGTAATTTCATGAGCTTTAAATTTTAGGAAATTCAAAACAAACTTGTGCCGTGTTCAAACAACAACTCTGTCGTACCCGCGTAGAGCAGAACCACTGACACCGACAAATCTGTGTGACCTACCCCTCCCCCTTTACTTTGTATAACTTAATTCTATTCTACGGAAATGTTAGGAGGTTTAGGGATCAAGTTAGAATGGGCGTGGTATGCGTGTGACGGTGCCAAATTGCCCGTCAAAATGGTGAATGTAACTCCGTGCAATACTTCTCTCGCAGCTACAATTTACGTGACTCGGGAAACTTGACTTTAATTTCGTTTTGATAAACAACTTTATGCGATACACACACTTCTGAGTTTAATTAAATTTTTACATATTACTTCAGGGTCGTGAGGAAACCTGCATGTTTCAATTTCGAGGCATGTATTTTACCCACTGTCCATTATAAGTGGCGATCACTCCACGACCCACATCACATTGGATAGAGATTCAGTACTAATGTGGATATCGCTGACTACCCCCTCGGGGGACATAATCTTGAGCATATGCTATGCGTGCTATGCTAGCTAACTCAGGGAAGAGAAATTTAAATTGTTGACCAATTTTCGTTAAGATTGGTTAACAATTTAAATTCCTACATTTCTATGAGTAAAATCTGGTTGATAAGGGAGTCATAGGATCACGGATTCGTAGGATCACGGTTATTATAGTAAGCCCTAAGGTGAAGACACTTAACTGTAGGAAAGTGGACAAAGGAATTAATTATTACGTTTACAGGTTTAGATTTTACTTTTAGACGGAGATCCGACCGTAAAATTATGCACCTATTCCTTAGGCGAACGAAATGTAATTCTAGTGTATGTTTATACAGGGGTTAATTCAACGCCGCCAAGTTGCCTAAAAAAATCTTGCCGCAAGTGCCTTTTCCATTATAATTTTTGGTATAACTTTTTCCACGTGTTTGTTAGGGAAGTGAATGAGGTGCCATCGGAAGGAGATTGGTCTAAAGTACTTTAAAAACTAGGGTTGCCACCTCTCAATCTGCCGCAAGACTAGGGTTGCCAGATGCAAAAATGACATATTTGGACCTGGCAACCCTATAGTTGCGGCAGATTGAGAGGTGGCAACCCTAGTTTTTAAAGTACTTTAGACCAGTCTCCTTCCGATGGCACCTCATTCACTTCCCTAACAAAAACGTGGAAAAAGTTATACCAAAAATTATAATGGGATAGGCACTTACGGCAAGATTTTTTTAGGCAACTTGGCGGCGTTGAATTAACCCCTGTATAAACATACACTAGAATTACATTTCGTTCGCCTAAGGAATAGGTGCATAATTTTACGGTCGGATCTCGGACTATTTAAAGTCACTTCATTTTTGTGAAATAAATTTTATATTACCTTTTTACCCCTTTTTTACCCGCATGTTGCTGAAGCAGATTTTGTTTTTATTAACATGTTTGACGACGCATGTTGCTGAAGTGAATTATGTGAGTAGTTTAATTTTGGTTTTTGATACTAAATTTTTACCTAGGTACTATGTGAAAATTTTTATGTTTGTATCTACAACCCTTTAACCGTTAAAGGAAATTAAAAAAACAAGTTAAAGGAACGTTTTCTCTTTTTGTATGAAGAGAAAGCTAGCTGATTATACAACGTGTTAATGAATTAACGCCAAAACTAGAAAGTAGTTTGTTTAGAATCGAGAGCAGAATCGAATTATAATTGTTTCAACATAGGTAATTTTTTTCAAAAATTAAAATTATTTGTTTGTAAAATTTTAAATTTACTGAACCCGATGTCAACCCGCCGCACGGGCATACTCTCCCTACTTACTACCAAAACAAGATTATTAAAATGTATCCATGGGTACGTTAGCGGTTCCATTCATTGCTGAAATGATAACAAATCATTTTTGCCTCAAAACTTAAAATGCAAATATCTTTAAATTTTAAGTATCAAAATAATGAAATTATTATTTCAATCTAATTATTTTGTTATAAATCAGTTGGGTTGTATGAAGTTTTGCGCTAATTTATTAACACGTTGTATAGGTAATTCAGTTGTTGTATCAATTCTTGCATCTATAGGGTCCTTCTTAATATGCCACACTTTTTAAGGGGATGATCAGACCGTCAAACTGAACAACTTTCCCTATGGCACCAACATCGAAATCGCGAAAAAAAATCAGTTCTTCCATACAAAACTGCAAACTTACTGAAGTAAGGAATAGGACAGCAGATTTGTTTCGCGATTTCGGTGTTGGTCCCATAGATAAAGTTGTTCAGTTTGATGGTCTGATCATACTAAGAAGGACCCTGCTCGCCGTATACTTGATACCTCATATGCTATCCTAAGCATACGTAGATATATTAAATTGCAGACGAGAATATGTAAATAATATTTATATATGCATTTCGAAACACTCCACAGACTGCATATTGTATTTCACTGCTTTCCACTGCACATGTGTTCCGTGCTACTTTAATATTGGAAAAACATTTGCCGGTTGCGTGTCAAAATAGTAGTAAATAAAAATAGCATCTTACTATTTTTATAATAAATTACATACGTGGTACCGAATAATGATTAATGATCCATTAAGTATGATATGTTAAAAGTGTTGCTAACTTGCTACAACTTCACGCTTAAAAACATTGTTTGTTGTAGCAAAGTTTCTGATCATGCACCCTGAAAGAGATAATGGTCGTTAGTTTCTGTATGTACACACGGTGACACATCAAGCTATACAAATCCAACATAAGCTGGCCGCGCGTAGGTTGCATAACTCATAACGTCGCGCGGCCAGCTTATGTTGGTTTTGTATAGCTTGATGTGTTGCTGTGTGTACACACTACACATCACGCTACGCAAAACCAAAATAAGCTGCGAGCTGTTGCGCATAGGTAGAGTAACGTATAACGTCGCGCGGCCAGCTTATGTTTGTTTTACATAGCTTGATGTATCGCCCGTGTGTACTACGTATGTAAAGTATGCTATGATTTAATTTAATTTATTTCAGCCCATTTTAGGAATCACTGTAATTTAAGATCATGCTTCAAAGCAAACTAATTGTTATACGTACTAAATCAAAGTTGTTCAGTGCTATTCCATGTATTTTGTTGACGCGATTCGACACTCTTGACTTCTATATGAATAATTGAATAAGTTTGATTTAGTTTTCAAGTAAAGAAAAATTTTCTAAATTAAAGTAAGTACCAAGAGTGATGAATTACAAAATGTTAGTAGTCGCTGAACCAGAGATAATTTTATTTTATTCACGCATTCTAGATAAAGTGAACTTTAGTTTGTATCCTCTCTCAGACTAGAACTCTAAAGGAAGTAATAAAATTACAAGCTTAAAATAAACGAGTGACATAATAAGTGAAGAAAATTGCGTTTCGTTTACTTTTATTCGTTTAGAAAATTCTGCATGCAAAAAATCATATTATTTTTGAAATTGTAAACTACCATACTTTTATGAAAAGTTCAACACCTACTTAAATCATGCTTTTTCTTCCTTTAGTTAGCTTTTATTAATTAGTCACTTGAGCAGTTGCCGCCCTGTATACTTCGAAGGAGCTAGACAAGGCTGAAATTCTCTGCCACATTTAGACAAAATGTTAAATTAAATGACAAAAAACTGGAGTGCGATTTTTGAATCTCGTTCGCTGAGTTCAGCAGTTTTAAATGTCAAAATTACTGTGGAGATATGCATCTTTCTACTGCTGATTTGACTTTCAAAAATCGCAATTTTTTAAAGTCAAATTAGCAGTAGAAATATGCATATCTCCGTAGTAATTTTGACATTTACAACTGCTGAGTTCAAAGAATGACTTTCAAAAATCGCACTCCTGGTCAGCACGTGATTTAATCTAAAACGCCAATTAAGTTAATTGACGCTAGTAAAAAGAAAACATTTCATGCTAACATAATGTTCTAAAACAGATGTGCAATTTTCATCTAAGCTCTACCCGTATACTCTTTCAATGAAAACCGTTTCACCGATTCTTTTCTCTATTCTCTTAGAGCGAAACGATTATATTTTTGTCTCTTAAATACGAATAGATGTCCACGTTCGCGTGTGCTGGTCACGTCTCCTCTGTATCTCTTCAGAGTAGATCCGACCTAACTGAATATTTGGTACACAGCTTGAATTGTTCCACGTTTTATGATATGGGCTAAGACGTGAGTCGTTTTATTTACTCATCATATTAGGATTCTCTCTTTTTATGTGAAAAGCGAAATAGTTTTAATGGAACATTTCTAGTTTTCTCTTCGAAAATAGGGGATTGCAACGAGCGGTCGCCTCGTTAACTGTTCTTTACACTAAGCTTTGTTTTTATTCGGTTTTACAATGGTATTTGTTGAAGCTACAATGTGAATTTTCAGTCGGTATTTCATTTACACAACTAGAAAAAAAAAACGGTTGAACTCCGGGAGTGCCGGCAGAAGTGAAAACTTGAACATATAAAAGTAATATCATTTATGTGGTAAAATAAAATATTCATTTATTGCGCTATCGTACACAAACATGAAAATTTATGCCGCTTAAACGAAACAGCAGGAACTGGCATACATTTTCGCCGCGCGGAAGAAAGAGAGAGGGATATGTCTGATCAATTTTCGATCAGGGTGACGTCACGGTCCTACCGCGAGATTAACATTTTTTACCCATTTCAAAAAGTGCACAACGCCGCTAAAGAAGTTTTCACTTCAAAAATTTAAAATTAAATAACATATATTGGCCAAAAACTTAAAAGTTATACAGGGTGTAACTTAAGGATACTTAAGGAGGTGCTTCATACCATCAAACTGAACAACTTTCACTATGGAGCCAACATCGAGAAAAAATAAAAAAATCTGCTGTCCCATACATTTGAGTAGAGCCGGAATTGCAGTTTTGTATGAAACAGCAGATTTTTATTTCGCGATTTCGAAGTTGGCTCCATAGTGAAAGTTGTTAAGTTTGATGGTCTGAAGCACCTCCTTAAATATTACTAGGGTGTTTTGTTACACCTTGTATAATTAGATAAGGTCTTCTCTGCAACTGCGATTATGGGCCAATTGCAACTATGGAGCAATCTAATAAGAATCACGGTTCAGCATAGACGCATGTCTAGTCATCTAGAACCTGTCTTGTCATCTAGACGCATGTATAGTCACCTGCCGTGTTGGTATAAAAATAAAGAGAAGAAATGAATCGTGATTCTGAGAAGTGCAATTCCTCCATAGTTGCAAATGTTGCAGTAACCCCAGGCCCCAGGAGACCTGATATTAAAAATGTCAAAATTTTATCCTTTGATAGTAAACAATGTCAAAAAATAAGTCTACATTTTTCTTTATTAAATACCTAGACAACTTTTTACATCGCCACTTTCATGTAGAGATTTCCCAGAGCAAATATTACAAAGTTTCTAACTAAATGAAATTATTAACTTTGAAAAACCCCTGGGCGTTTACTGGCGTCCAATGCGGTTAAAAAGTTGGCGAGAGTTGGCGTCAGGTTGCGAAATTAAATTATCCTTCAGATCTACTAGGCTACCTATTTTCAGGTGAAGGCTGTAACAAGCACACACACCGTTGAAAGAATTACTTACTGGGCGATTTAGCTCAACTTTTATAATGGTCCTGATAAAGCACTTTTCTTGAAATTCTTGCTAAGATTTTCTCTATTTCATGACGTTAAACCTAATTGGATTCCGAAGGAAGTAGATTCCTTTAAGGCTGCACCGAGCCTGTTGTGCTGCCCCCAATCGCATTTTTTTATTTCTAAACAACTAAACAATATTTCCAAAAAACAAGAATGTCACAATTGTAGTTATTGCTGATTTTCAATTTATCGGGTCACTGCGGATTTGTTTTTATAATATTTGTAGTTATTAAATGATGATGATTTAAACCGCCAAAAGTGTCGGTTTTGAAGATAACATCTACAAGCATAAAACATAAGTAATTATCCATAATGTTTCGATAAATTGCAAGCCTATCAGGACGACAATGTGACTTCTTGTTTTTTGAAAATGTTGTTTTAGAGGGCTATCGGAGTCCAGTGGCGCCCTCATCACATTAATAAAGATTTCTCAATAAAGAAGGCCTAAATTAAAAAGTGCTCAATTGACAAACTACAAAAGCCTTCAAGCCATTGTTATACAAAACTTTTATAGGTTCTAAACATTCCACTTTTAGACAGTTTCGAATAAAAACAAAAGCGGCCGTTTTTTTTCTTTTTTCAAAATGTGTATGTACGACCTTTAAAAAACCTATAAAAGTATTCTATGAAAATAGCTTGAAGGCTTTTGTAGTTTGTCAATTGAGCACTTTTTTAATGTAGGCTTTCTTTATTGAGAAATCTTTATTAATGTGATGAGGGCGCCACTGGACTCCGATAGCCCTCTTAATTGTTTAGAAATTTAAGAAAAACGATTGGGAGCAGCACCATAGGCTCGGTGCAGCTTTAACGACAACCTTTGGCTTGGCTTGTGTAAGTCTGATTACAACAAGAAATCTGATCATCATTATTATCTTCATATTTGAGTAAATGTGTGATGCGCGGAGTGAACCATAAAGCTGCCATTTCACTGGTTCGTTCTCGGTCTAATGGCGCACACTGAATGACGAAAACGCCGCGTTTATGATAATAGCTGTATTCCGCGCAAACTGCCGCATAATCGCCAGTAGTGGAGGATTTCGATTGGAACGAAACATTTTCTAAAAAAGAAGCTAGTGCCAAATAACTAATAGATGGAACTAAATATTTTATGAAAAAAGGCCGTGTTTTTTTTAAACTTAATCACACACATTGCATTTACGTAGGTTGTTGCCCACATTAACAACGATGTTCTTGTAAGTTCACAGAACTAGGTCGTGTAGTCATAGTACATGGGGACGCCACCACACCAAAAGAACCTGTCTACTGTTGCTCTTGATTGTCTACTAATAAGTATACCTACTTGTAGAATAGAAGAGGTATATATTCTCTTTATTTTGTCTTCCAAGTCAAGAGCCAACAGGAGGTGTATATTTTTCCTTAATGGTCCATAACCGATGAAGTAAATTCCACCACGATTTTATTAATTCCTTTGATTTCTCTTGGTGTGAAATGTCAGAGGCTTCACTCTTTTGCAGGTCAATAACAACGTGAGTGGGAGTTAGCAATGGTTTCACAGAAAGCTAGGGGAGGTGAAGTATCGAAAATAACTCTAAATTATTTCCAAGGTCCTTTTTAGTTTCTTTGAAGCCAATCAATTTCTTCATTACTTTGACAATGTAATACATTTAATTGTTGATAAATATTTTTAGTTAGTTTTATTTTTGTGAGTAATGTAGCCTATTTGTTTTTCCACATATACAGGGTGTTAGGGTAAACAGTTGCATTACTTTAAGGGGTGATTGTACCCATGATACTGAACCACTTTCCCAAGTATAGGAAATTCGCAAAATGTTTTTTGAATTTTCATATAAAAGTTCGATCGGCAGATTACATTTAGTATGGGAAGTACAACATTTTTTTTAATGAATTTCCTATAGGTTTTTTAGGGAATGTTCAGTATCACGGGTGCAATCACCCCTTTAAGTAATGCATCTGTTTACCCTTACACCCTGTAGAAAGATAATCCATTTCATCCTTTGGAATTTTGCATCAAAATAAAATTCCAAATATGTCAGTCAGTGGTTGGGGCTAAAACTCTGCCTAACGAAATATGTCTAGTTTTTAAACAAAGTCTGCAAAAATTAAATATTCTGCTAACGAGCCAGGCGCCAGTCATTAAATTATTCAGGACTTAAAACCTTTATTTAGCACTTAATTGTGTCTCAAAAGGTACGTAAAAGTAATTATAAAAAAAGGTCGGAAAGTTAATTTATTTGTACTTCCCTCTAGTCCCGTCACGTTCAGCTTTTCTTTTTCCTGCATAATTTTGTTAATTACTTTACATTTACAAGATGAACTTAACAAGAGGTAGGTAATCTGAACTCTTTTGCAATTAATAGTGTTCGTGCGGAATGGTAGAACGTCGGCTACTTGAGCTGCTGACATGAGAAGCAAAGCAAATCACTTTAAATTCGAATTCAAATACATATAGTAAGAGAAAAAGTTATGATTTTTTCCTTGCTGTGTTTACTGTGTTTTTTATTTGTAGCAAATGCTCTACCGTTCTATTATTTACAATGTGTGGCTTTGTTCTATGATAATTATTATAAATATCAAAAAATAAATGTTAAAACTTGGCTGACTTTTAATACTTGAAATCCTTAAGAGGGCACCGTGCCTCCAGTGCCGCCCTCAAACGTTTCTTGTTAATTTCGTAACAAATATAATTATAAAATTTCCTAAAAACAAGAATGTCACATTGTTGAGGACATTGCTGGTTTTTATTTCATTGAAACATTAGGGATTGCTATGGTTTATGTTACACATTTAAAAAACATTTTTTTTTTTTTTTTTTTTATTAACTATGGGTTTGCTCTTGACCTCAATCCAGTCCTCAGGACGAAGATGGGGTCGTAGATGTAGCGAGCTTACCCAGAAGATGCCTATTCACTCGTACTTTAAAGGAATTCGGGTTGTAAGTACTCGGAAATACTGACGCAGGTAAGGCATTCCACTCCTTGGCTGTGCGCATTATAAAAGATTCAGAAAGGCGCTTGGTGCGGATATGTGGGATGTCAACCAAGAAGGGGTGATATCCCGCGGTGCGTCTGGAAGTCCGATAGTAGAAAGGGGAAGGTGGGATGAGCTCATGCAGCTCTAGGGCACACTCACCGAAGTAAAGTCCATATATACATAAGTAAAGTCCATATATATATAAATTGAAAACCAACAATGACTTCAATGTGACATTCTTGTTTTATGGAAATGGATAACTGCTAAAAAATTAAAAAAAAATACTATTGAGGGCAGCCCTTGGGGCTTGGTACCACTTAAATGTAGGTTTATAATAATTTGTAATTTTCGAAATCGACTCCAAGGATACGGGGAGACGAACCGTCAGTTTAATTAAAATTTCATCATTAATTAAGGCAGCTGTAATTAAGTTCGTAGGCAGGTAGCCATGGCAAAGTATTTTTGGCAGAAGTGAGCCTTCTTTATTTCCCTAGACCCTCAAATTTGGGAGAAATTACGGCATTTTAATGTTAAAAGTCATCTACTTAGTTCCTTTGATGAACAATGGTGGTCATTTACACGCTTATATTTGTGAAACGCTGTACGATATTGTAGTAGCGTAGGTCCACAAGGGGAAGAAGTTTACTAAAAGCATAGATTAAATAAATTATACACAATTACAAAGGGTCAATGCTCATAATAAGAAAGTTGCCACCTTCTTATATGAAAACTCGCGCTAGTACAGCGACGGTGGTGAGTAACGGTACTACAGCAATGTTTAATTACGTTAAAATACGTGTTAAACACATTTGTTATTAAAATTTTTAAGAAAATTAATCTATATAATTTATTTCCGTGGAACAAAACTCAAATAATGGTGATCTAATAACGTTTAATTAAGATTTATCTCTCGTTCAGGCCAGTAGCGACATCTGTTTGCGCCAAAACTATACTAAATCTAAAATGTATGGAACTGTCCAGACATGCTAAAAGTAAATAAATAAATGATTTCTATTTCTAAAGTACATTTTTTATCGGATTGTTCAACCAGCGCAGCGCCTCTGTACACGTAAAGCCAATAAAAAGATGTTTTTATATAAAATCATCACCTATTTTCCCGCATTCGATATGACGTCGAAAGGAAGGAAAATTCGCATTCATGTTGCGGATTATATTGCTCAGAACGTTTCTGTTTCATTTCATAAAGTTTAATTAAATAAGACTCCTTTTACTGTTCAGTGGTGCCTTCATCTCAATATTAAAGATTTCTCAATAATGAAAACCCAAAATGAATAACCGGCCAATTGCGTGTCGGGCCAGGCGCAGGGTAGGATTCCGTAGTTGCCCATCACAATATACAGACTTTTTGTTTTATACTATGGTTTAACGGCAAATAAAGTATTCTATAAGTTGGTCGATTATTACTCGTAAACTTGTAAAGCCTACTTAGCGGTGATAGTTTTCCTTTTAATTTCGCTATATACTGGATGATTTTTTTTACCGTTCCGATACTTTCAGGGGTGGCTCAGCCCGTCAAACTGAAAAACTTTTACTATGGGAGCAAACCTGAAATTGGAAAAAGAATCAACTGTCTCATACATTTGAGTCGAGTAGGCATTGTAGTTTAGTATGGAACAGCCGATTTTTTTTGCGATTTCAGGTTTGCTCCCATAATAAAAGTTGTTCAGTTTGATGGTCTGAACCACCCCTGAAAGTTTCGGAACGGTAAAAAGAATCATCCAGTATACTACTGCAATTAATTTTTTCATATATCCAGAAACAACCGTTTAGCTGGCAGGGGGGGGGGGGACACTTGACTCTTACAAAATTTTTCACTTTAAAGCTTAATATTTCGTTAACATAAACATAAACATTTATTTTTCCAAAAACGCATGCATTTACAGAATGAGTAGATCAGCAGTCTGTACTGGAGTTTTCTGCCTCACAGACTGTCATTTGATTTGACTAAAACTAGGCATGTTGGTGTGCCGATGATGAACATTATATAATATAAAAAAAAAAACAAGTAGGTAAGTATAATTTTGTTAAATTTGTTGTTTTCGGTGTGCAAAGAAAGAAACAATATTTCTACCATGCCATATTGTACATATAAGTTACAAGTTATACTATTTGTTTATTCGTGTGTGTGTGTGTGTGTGTGTGTTTGTGTTTTTGTGTGTTTGTGTGTGTGTGTGTGTGCGTTCAGATTTAAAAGCGTTTTGTGTGCCTATTTGTTCAGAGCCCTACGGTCAGCGTCCTTGGGTTCGGTTGATTCTTTACAAAAATGAGTCAGCCGCTCTGAACATAATAGGGCGTACTACCAGCTACTTTATTTCCTCCACAAGGTTTTAGGTCTCTTCATAGTTCAGGCTTTTTAGGTAGTTGCTTATTTGACTTTTCATTTTTACCTTTGTGCAACTGTAAAATTGTATTTTTTTGTTAAGTTTGTTATACACGGATACTGACAGGAAAGATTTGTGCCTTCTAGCAAATGATGTATAGATGCGAGGGGCCAGAACGGCCGGTGGTCTTCGTGCAGGCTTCTTTTGCGAGTTATTCAAATTAAGGTCACCCAGGATTGAAGAGATATATAGTTGCCTCACTGTTAGAACCCCTGCCTCTATGAACAGACGCTCCGTGCTGTAACGAAAACTTTTATTCAGCATTATCTTCAGGACCATTCTTTGGGATCGCTCTAGTTTTATGAGTTTGGTTTTGCAGGCCCCGCCCCAGGCTGATATGCCATATGCTAATATACTCTGGCAGAGGGCGTAGTACACAGTTTTCAGAAGATTTATATCTAAGATATTTCTAACTCTTCTAAAAAAGAACATCAACTTCCTCACTCTGCCAGATAGGGTTTTGATATGATCAGTCCAAGATAGTCTCTCATCCACTTTTACACCAAGGTATGTGGCAACTATAACATTTTCTATGACATCACATTGACAATTGGTGTTGACACTATCACCGCATTCATGAACCTTAATAACTTGAGTTAAAGGGTCAGCAGTTCGAGCAGTTATGGCAAAACTTATGTATTTAGTTTTTTTCGTATTAAGCGTTAGCAGATTGGTATCTAACCAGGTTTTGACACGGGCCAACCAGGTTTTGTTGTTTTAACGGATTCCTAAATCGAAAAATGGTTTTCCATAGATATAATATTTTTAAACGACCTATCCAACGATACCCCACACCATGGGGTAGACGAGAAAAAAAAATTCATTCCCACTTCGCGTGTAGGGGAAAATAATATTTTTCAATATTTTATTTTACCACTTTGTCGGCGTGATGAATATGTATACCCATGCCAAATAACTTAATAAGCTTTTTAGTACTAAGCGTCTCTGAGCTAAGCCGCGGACAGACAGACAGCCAGACAGACAGACGGACGGACGGACTTGGCGAAACTATAAGGATTCCTTGTAGACTTCGGAACCCTAAAAATTGTGAGACCGTACTCCAATTTACTACAAAAGTCTAAAAGCTAATTTAATAAGCTATTAATTAAATACTTTTATTCGTTCTAAACATTCCTCGAAATAGATGTAAAAGTGGCCGTTCTTTTTCTTTTTTTAAGGTCCGCCACATACAGACAGAATTGCGATCCGGAATCCTGATTCAGGATTCAGTGTTGTCAACTATTGTTACCAAAAATACTAGCGTGCTATTTAAAAAATGCCTGAATAAAAATGTATGAAACGACAAATGAATGACAATAATTGCACATTTAGGTATTTATTAAAACGAAAGAAACAATTTCTATACATGATAATAACTATCATGTGATGAGTTCATGACGTTACGAATGTTACGAGGATGATTTGTAAATTGTATTCCAATATCAAAAGACTATCGATAGTTTCAACATTAGACATAATCTGCAAACAAAGTGGCATGAACCATTATCACACAAGCGATTTTAGAGCGTAGGTGATTTCGCAACTATACCGCAACGACGTCGTAACTGCACCGTCACGATACGGTACCGTTGCGTTCGATTAACGCCTACGCTCAAAAATCTTTTTAAAATATGCCACCTAAGACATCAAAAAATCACTAGATCTAGAGAAAAAGTCTCTGTAAGTGGCAACACGGAATCTAATTCCGAATTAGGTTTATTCCGGATGTGTGTGGTGGGCCTAAAGGATGTTAAACAAAAAAAAAACCTACAAGAGTATTGTATAAAAAAATAGGTTGAAGGCTTAAAGAAAGTTGGAGTAGGTACTTACTTTTTCAATTTAGGTTTTCTTTTTGGCTATTTCTTTAATATTGTGGTGCCAACTGAACGGTGAGGAAGGGAGAGGACAGAGTTTTGTGGCGCGCCTTGGGAGAGGCCTATGTTCAGCAGTGGACGATGATAGGCTGACGATGAACTGAACGGTAAAATTACTTTTAAAAATAAATCTCACTACTAATTTAATTAAACTTTTACTGTAAGTATCTCTTGTTGGTATTTCACTGGTCCAACACGTAGAGGCCCCTTTGAGACACAATTATTATTATTATTATCCATTCTAATTCTACATCACAAGAATTCTAGCCTTATTGGCGTTGAAAATTGTCTAGCTTTATGTAATATTCACACGTGATAGCGATAATAATTAAACGAGGGCATACAATACAGGTCGCGTCGCAAGTTGCTCCAACCATCATACGTGGATGGAATGCCGAGCATGTACTCGTATGATCAGGCAAGTAGCTTACAGGCAACATGCTTTTCTTATCTATATATCAAATAATCTACAGAAGTGTGTCTGTACATTGAAGATATGAACAAAAAAAGTTCAGATATGGATTTTAGGTGTCCCTGATTCCAAATAAAAATTTTTTGGAATTTTTGTCTGTCTGTTTGTTTGTTTGTTCGAGCATCACTCAAAATCTTTTGTTTGATAGCTTAAAATCTGATATATAATTTTGTGCAAACGAAGTCGCGGGTAAACTTTAGTAATACAGTGTGTTGGGGTAAAAAGTTGCATTACTTTAAGGGGTAATTGATTATACCCATGATACTAAACAACTTTCCCAAAATAGGTTTACATATAAAAATATATACCTATTCTTTATATAAATGACGGCTTTATAAATGTGAGGATATAATTTATTTGTAATGTTGCTGCATTATCTCTTACAGTTTATACTAGTTTAGTCTGTTGGTAAAATTGCTCAAGAAGAGAGGCTATTCGATTTAAAGTTGCCATACAAAGTTTGCGCAGTCGTTAGTTCGGGACAGGTGATCAATTTAAAGACGTTGCTATATTTATATGTAGGTACACACACACGTCACAGTATAAGAAAGAGATATCCAGTACTACGTACCTAACCACGTCTTGTCCTAAGGGGCTGTTCATTTATTACGCGTAAGACAATTTTAAGCACTTTCTACCCCCCCGTCCTCTCCTCCTACGTGAGAAAAAATAATACTTAGATGAACCCCCTCCCCCCACCTTTTAATCTTACATAAGATCGGTATCAACCAAAACTGCAAAGAAAAACTAGCAAAAATATAAAAATTACGATTTGTGTCATAAAAAGTAACTTACGTAATAACAATCTAGACCGACAGACCCCCGTGTAAGAAAAAAATAAGACTTACTCGGACCCATCCATGGAACCCATTTAGGAACGTATTGACCCCCTCCCCCCCGTCTCCGTAAATGGAACAAAAATATTTTAGACAAACAGCACAGAATATGAAACAGTAAAATTAAAACCTGAAATCTTAACAACTAGTCTAGCAAAATCAGTTTTTCATACAATTTCAGTAAAGTTGTCCAACCGGCGGTAACGTCTGCAATTTAGACGGAATTACAGCTACAAAATAAAAGTGATCATAAACTGATCGGGCCTGACTGCCAAAGCTCCTAGCATGCAACGTGAAACTGTCACGCTTTTTATCTCGCTCAAATGCACGCTAAATGAAAGAGAGCTGAGACTCGACAGTACTAGGTCGTGGGGCCATGCGACTATAAAGTCACAGTAGTAATATTTTCCGTGTATTAACTTTTTCAGTTTAATGGTCTTTTCTCCAACTAACGGTCAAACGAGTAAATTTAAAACTACGTACGGTACAATCATCGTAAGAGATATGAAATGGACACAAAATAAAATGAGTCACAAAGTGACATGACCGACAGGTTATGGTTTGTATTTTACTTGTGAATTTTCCAACCAAACGTCTACTGTAGAATATAACGTTTTGTGACGTAAACTTTGATAAAATTGTTAATCTTAGAACGTAAATCATTACTTTGTGGATCCGGAATTAGGATAAGGAATCTAAAATCCTGAAGTATTGGGTAGTGGGTGAAATACTAGCCGCCTCGCTCTCACTGAGTGTCACGTCATTTGATCCTGTAAATCCTGAAAGTACCAAAACCATGATACCTTGCTACAACTATCGGCTCAGAAAAGGTAAATAGAGCTACTTTTTTAACCACCCACCATGTAATTGTCATTCAAAGTCGTAATCGTAATACTTTTGTCCTAATTGAACATACATAGCCTTGCTTACCCTTGACTTGTCGTAAATAGAATTGGATATTGTTACAAATGGCTTTGACTCAGGTGTTTTGTTAATGATACTAAGAGAGACATGAGGCTTGAAATTGTTTTGTACAGCTTTAGAAATGCATTAAGTGGGGATTCCATTGGCTTACACTTTTTGTATGAATAATTGTTGCTTCGTTCTTTTGTTTATATAAATTATTATTCATGAGATTACCTATTAAATAAAGTCTTTCTTAGGATAACAAGAATAAAACGAGTTTATTGACCTTTTGGATCGTAAATGCTAATTTTCAGCCTACTCCGGTTTAACTTGCCTTACTTTTAACCGACCAACAGATTTTTTAAGTTTAAATAACAATTATGGGCCTCATCGGTGAACCCATCAAGTAAATGGGGTAAGGAGTAAGTAGACAGATTTATTTACTATCGTATTAGTATTTACTGAGTCAATCTAGAGTATTCCCATTCAAAAAGATTCTTTGTCCGCGCGTGGGTTAAGAGGTTCGGGTCGAAAGGCAATTGTTCCTATCTGATGTTCGATCCAAACTCCGAACATACAGCATTTATCTGTGATGTTATTGTCATTAATTCTACTACGTCCATAACATCCAGATTGTCTTTAATTATGCAAGGTAAAATAAAATCCAGTTTTAAATCTGTTTATTTGATGTTCCTCGCAGATTATATTACCAGCGCACGAAGGATCGAATAAGGTGAAGAATATATAATATGGCGCAGGTTTTCTTGTATCAAGAATACAAAATAACAGATTGATAGAGTCTTCAAATAGTAGTTAACACTAAGTTAGAGCTTGTTCTATAACATTAATAACTGAAATCCGCCAGAGAGTGAGGCTACCGGCGCAGCGGACACGAAATTGACTTAAATTTTAAGGCACTTAGCTAAAAGTTTAGCAAGTTTGATAAAGTTACTCAGCAGTATCGGATCCCTGTGGATTCGGCCGAGACTTTCCACTTAGCCATGTCATTAAAATTGTTGTTGTTTTCCTTCTATCTGATATCTCCAAAATAGGACAGCGTATATCGCGCACGAGGAATAATGGCAACAAAATTCAATACATTGACATAGTTTTATCATATTTCATCTCACGGGTTCTCAAATGATTGGACAAAAGCACCAATTTTTTTAAACCGTCATAAAGAGTACCTACCTGATCTATTCTTAGAAATATCTGGGATATATGTATTGTTTTGAAACGGTCGATATTCGCTTCTCCAAAAATTATGAAGAAACTATAGAAAGCACCGACTCCGAAGAAGAATGAAATCATGGCTGTGAATCCCATATACAATACCCAATAAGGCTGCTTTTCTCACAGCGAGGCGATGAGCAAGGAAAATATCGTCCAATGAGAGTGCTTCAATTTCCCAATGACGTGATCGTGCGAGTACGCTATTGGCGAATTGCCTCGATCAACCGCCACGCTACATCTCTGGTGGAAAAGCAGCCTAACGCCCACTGCAGGGCACAGGCCTCCTCTCACGCATAAGGGGAGGAAAGTGGGATTGAGCCATATTCCACCACGGTACGTGGGCCCAGTATGGATTGGTGGAGAAACACCCAAGTATGGATAAACATTTCCAACATAGAACAAGCCCTTCAAAAATTTAAAATTACAGAGAACCTTCCGTGAGAGTAAGAGACACCTTATGAACGTAAAAATTGTCTCTAAATAATCACCGCTTGTTTAAGAGAGACCTTTGAGTCCACTCAAGTATTTATTTTGAATCTATTCTTTGTTTTCCTGGCCCGCGGTATACACAATTTGATAGTACCTATCTAACAGCTGGTGTTGTTTTCGTGGCACCCAATCTAGCGATTATGTGTTTTTGAAATTAAACTTTGTTGTTAACAACCTTAGTTTCCAATTTGCAATAAGGTAGGTACGTACACCTTATTGCATATTGGAAACTAAGGTTGTTTGATTCATTTTATATTTCCTCTTAAGAGTCCTTTTACCGTTGAGTGGCGCCGTCATCACAATATTAGATTTTTCAATAATGAAAACCCAAAATGTGAAAGTGCTACTGCAACTTACTATTTTTATACAGGGTTAATTTTTAATTAACCATGTATTTTCTCATCAAACTGAAAAACTTTAACAATAACTTCGAAATAGTAACGAAAAAAAAATCATCTGTCCCATAATGGACAGACTCAAGTGTATGGGACATTTGAGTCTAGTAGATACTGCAGTTTTGTATGAAACAGATTTTTTTAGCGATTTCGATGTTGACTTCATAGTGAAAGTTGTTCAGTTTGATGAGGAGAATACATGGTGTAGTTATCCGGGTTGATTAGAAATATACCCTGTCCTAACAGTTTTATAGGTTCTAAATTGCACTGTTAAGAATATCGAAATAAATTTAGAAGTGACCGTTTTTCTTTATCTTCAATTTTTATTTAAACTAATAAAAAACATAAAAAAGTTTTGTATTAAAATACGGGGTCGCACTTTCTTAATTTAGGTTTTCATGATGGAGAAAATTAAATATTGTGCCACTGAACGGTAAAAGAACTCTTAAGTTATGTAAGGAACAATTAAACTTCAAAATGTACATCGTACATTTTGAATTAGAGGAGTAATCTTACCAAGTGTTTACGAGCTGAACCTAAACGCTACTCCAATATTCGATGCAAACTCGCAAGTTCCATGTGTTAAAGATTTAACGTCAACTATAAAGTGTTATAACACACTGGCGTGGCGTGGTGGAAACTGGGTCATAGTGTGTAAGGTTCATGCCATAAGGCCGTCTCAAGTCTCGGCGCTCTTTGAATCCCTCGGGGGCAGTGGACAGCTAACTTCTAAGTAAAGGGACGTGTCACCGACATGTATATTTAAAGAATCTTATTTACTTGTCAGTGTAAGTTTCTATTCAAGTCTAAAAGCTATTTACATGAAGTGACTGTGTTTTGTGAAGATGTACAGTCAACGTCGCAAGTGAATAATGGTGTGACTTTCTCTTTTATACAAATAAAGCTTTTTTAAAAGGTATGAATTATAAGCTATTTTGTAGTTGAACTAAAAGCTGCTTGATTCGAACGGTAGATACCGTAGATTGGTTCAAACATGGATTTAGAATGATAAAGGATACCAATCCTCCTTACAAGTATGGAAACAAGAAAATTGGCCATGGCGGTCGGTAATAAAAATTAAGCTTTATTTATGACATTGGACCATTAATTGCTATATATTTGTGTCAAGTTTTAGCTTCCTATGTCTTACGGTCTCTGAGAAAAAGGCATGTGACAGAAGGACGGACGAACGGGCGGACAGACACCAAGCTGATTCCATAACTCACACAGCACAGAATATCTACTAGATATCTATTAAATATTTTGTAGGTATCTATTAGACATCGTGTAGACATTTGTGCTGTTGGGGAAGTTTTCAAAATTTTGATACGGACGTTTGTTTAAAGATTCTACCAAAATACTCGTCACTCTGCTGATCTACCGCAATAAAATTACGTTACCATCAAGAATTTGAGACGTTTCATGCACTTTTAATTACTTTACTATATAAGTAGGTGTTCAACTAACTATGAGTAATCATGCATATTAGGTAAACCTTCATTTAGTTTCAAGAACGCTTGCTCGATGTGAAACTTTAGCAATCCTCGATTAAACTACACACATCATTACAACAGTTAATAAATTACTTCAGTGCAACAGGCAACTCTGACAAGCCAACATCCTTGAGAACTTCCCTCCTTGAAGGAAAGGGGTGGGGGCGACCAAAGCGGTTACCCTCAAAGGAAACTGGAAACTCAGAGAGAGCAGATTTAGTTTTCGTGCCCGACTGTTTGTGAAATGCCTTGTATTTAACCAAATCGGCTTTGCTGAGTTCTAACATTTAACTGTATTGGTGTAATCGATCAAAACATCTGTATCTTAAGTTTCTTCTTACTTAAAGAAGTTTGGCGGAAGGCCATGTAATGTGAGACCCAGACTTAGAGGTCTCATACATGAATGAAACTTAGTACCTGTAGAGTGAATAAAAATTAACAAAAATGTAAATTGGTTGTAATCTGTAGAAGTTGGGGGAAAGGTATTTCTCCTTATGATATCTTTTGTATCAAGTGTGTGAAACTCATAATCTTTCTTATTAGATAGTGCACTCAATCTTCTACGCATTCATTGTGTTTATTTCAATGAAAATTCACGATAACCGTACCATATTATGATAATGGAAGAAAACAAAATCACACATACTGTCAGTTCAACCAAGACAAATACGTTCCGTAACGACCAAAAATACCTCAGTGATAACATTAGATGAAAATAGCTGTCGTGGTTGCGTTTTGCTACTGCTTTTTTGACGATTTGTCTATTTTACTAGTAATTTCTACTTTTGAATACGGACTTCTGGAGATGTGGAAGTTTTTTTTAAAAATGCCAAATTTTTTTCTGTTTTGAATAATTACCGCCGTCCTGAATGGCTTTTAGTTTTCGTAAAAATGACTGGCCATTGTTCTTTAGTATATTATGATTATTCAAGATTGCTTAAGAATTTATTGTTGGTGTTTACACATTGTTTACATTATCAAGAAATGGTAATTCCCATTGGTTTTGAAAAGAGGAGCATCATCAGCAAATGACATTGTATTTGACCAGTTTTGCAACATTGCGGAATCTTTTTCTTTTCGTGTCAATTGTTCTACTATTGTGTAATTTCTATATTCTATTGGCCAGATATTCGGCGAGCCTGACAGCGTCCAGTCCAGTGTAGCTTTATTGAGGTCCTCTCTCGTGCAGGTGTTCGGGCACAACGGACATTCCAGCAGGTGTGCCATCGACTGGATAGGTTCGCCGCAATTGCACTGCATAGGCCTGGATCCCTGTACCCCCAATTGCATAAACTTTGTCTGCAACTGGTACTTGAATCATAAACGTATACTAGAAAGAGCAAAGGGTCTAATATTGATCCTTGAGGAACTTGTTCTTGTGTGTTGTTGATTGTGTATGCACGCACACACGTTCGATGCTTTTTCTAAAGTAAGATTCAATTTAATTAGACTCAATAGAAACTTACTCAGAAATATAATAATATAGAAGTCCAGTAGCTAGAAAAATTTTACCTTTTGATAATCCACAAACTTATTTATTTTTACTGGGTGCATTCATAGTGTGCTAATTATAAAATGTTAGTTGAATTATCAAAACTTTTTCTGCAAATTGATTGTAGGTACATTGTACAGTACAGTTACCAAAGGTAGATAAGATCTTAAACTTCTTTACTTAATTTTTTTAAAACATTTGATATAATATTTGGTACTCCAATCGAAGTATAAGCTTTAGAAACTGTTTATTGGTAATAATTCCAAAACAAAAACTAACAACTTTATTTCCATAATTTGTGGTGTGGTCCGTAAGTAAGTGAAGAAAATTAAAGAAACTAGAAGTGGTTAAAGGACAAAACTCTTTATCCACGAGAAAGCTATCTCGACAAAGTTGGAAGTTTCCAAAGCAATTAAGGATGTTTTATTCCTCGAACTACTAAAGTAAACTTTCATCTCCTTGATCTATGGTTAGACAAGTTTCAATTTCAGACTAAGTTTTAGAACAAATTGTTTTTAATTATACCCCTTTACTAAATCCTACAATGTTTCCTGCGATAAATTTTATCACTGCGCAGAATAGACCATAAAACTAACAAACTTCTGCCATCATAATAAAAATCTGGTGTTCCGTTTATTTAGTATGCGTAGATATCGTATATACGTACTATAAGTACTCTGTGTACGTGCCTACTATAAAATAGATTATAGGTAGTATTTCTACGTCTACACAGAACTATAGAACTAATGTTTCATAGTTACTTATCCTAGTTCTGCACCTGTTATGTTTACCAAGGGCTTTATTTCATAAACATGACTAGTAATTTACAATGACAATTCAGGGTACATTGCTGGTTACTTATGGCGTTACACAACATTTGTGTCTTACCATTCTCAGTAATGTATCTCAAATTGTCATTGTAAATTACAAATCGTCTTGTTCATGATATAGGCATACATAAAATATTGAAACGTTTATCTATCTACAGGGTGAAATTGATATCATTGGCATCCTTTTAAACTAAGAGTATACCCATCAAACTGAACATATTATGGGAGCAAACCGATCGGAGCAACAAAAAAATCTGCTGTTGCATACATTTGAGTCGAGTACGCATTGCAGTTTAGTATGAATGGTATCAATTTCACCCTGTATACAGGGTGTAACAAAACACCCTAGTAATACTTAAGGGGCTGCTTCAGACCATCAAACTGAACAACTTTCTCAACTTCAACTTTGGAGCCAACATCAAAATCGCGAAAAAAAATCTTTTTTATTACCGTCTCGACTCAAATGTTTGGGACGGCGTTTTTTTTTTCTCGACGTAAATGCTTAATAATAAATTGTTAGGTAGACTCAATTTTTTTTTGCGATTTCAGTTTTGCTCCCATATAAAAGTGGTTCAGTTTGATAGTCTGAACCACCTCTGAAAATTTTAAGGGTTTACAAAATCATAACTATAGGTGATTTGCTTATTTCGGTATTTCCCCACTAAAATGTATGGGAATTTAATTTTGTGTTTTCTGAGAGTTCTAGTACCTCGACCTCGGTTGACCCCGTAGAGACTTATGTTCGTTATCAGCAAGAGAATCGAATGGGATGAAAAAAAAGTGTTGTGAAAATTGCAGTTTTTCTCGATGACTGTAAATTTTTTTCAAAATCTGTGAATGCAGAAGTAAAATGCTCCAAAAGTTTGGGTTAGTCTCCTAAGAACGTTTTCTTGTAGCTGTAATGCTTCTGGTAGCTGCCCTTTGTGCCCCATCTTAAGTTTCCACCCTGTATATTAAACTATAAATGTTTGTATGTTTGCTTAACTGGACCGATTTTTAAGAGACTTTTAATGTCAGAAACCTTATATGATTACGCTCTCGCCTATCTCGTTAGGATGTAGGGAACCAGTGCGGACGAAATCGCGGGAATAAAACATAACATAAACATAAAAAATCCTTTATTGAAATTTTACAACGTGTAAACAAACAATTGCGGCACTGGCTCCTAAACTAGTCAGGTCTGAAGGTCCGGAGCCAGGTCCTACCCACTACAGTGACTGTGAGTGTAAAAACAATATTGGTTCTTAACACTAAAAACACACTAAAAAGAAAGAAATAAAAACATACTCAATAAATATGCAGCTACAATTTTGTCGTAAACCGTTTCCTGACAACAGAATACAATCATACATATTTAATGCAGATCAAAATATATATATAAAAAATAAAAATAAAATAATTACTAATGAATAATATACTAGTTATATTTTATTCTGATGCGTATGTCTACCGATGCGCAACATTGGGCACGCGTGGTGGACTTACATCTGTACACCCTCTCTGAGGGTAGGCCCGTATCATGCAGTGGGATGTGTATAGGTTGATGAAGATATTTATTCACTTTTTCCAAGTAGTTTTATCGTATACGGTTTGGATATGGAGTGATTCGAGAGAGAAATTTAATTTTTATTATTCTTTTTTTGTACTTGAATATTTTTGTAATAATTATGCGTTTTAACATTCACATAAACATTTATTTTCAAAAACGCATGCATTTACAGAATGAGTAGATCAGCAGTCTGTACTGGAGTTTTCTGCCTCACAGACTGCTTTACAATTTTCTTAGATTATAGTACCTTAACTGTCATTTGACTAAAACTAGGCATGTTGGTGTGCCGATGAAGAACAGTGAACGTGGTCTTTGGCCATGCAAATAAGTACCAGATATTTAGTTGTTTAAACCTAACTCCGAACCCACATTACTTTCGTCTGTTAATTTGTTTATCCTAAAATAGATGAGGATTTAACAAACCACAGCGACCAATATTCAGCAGTAATGGCCAACACGAGAGAAACTTGTCAGTTAAACTTTGTTGCGTTTATGCCTTTTGGGAAACAAATGCTTTACTGCGCAACTTTATTATCATGACGTTCTCTTTATGAATATATTATGGCGGTGTATTGTGTGGTGTTAACTTAAAGGGTGTTAATAGTGTTTAACTTACAGTTTATATTATGCATACAATGAGGAGTTTTCATTAAAAAAATATGCTATTTAAACATACTTTGTAGATGTGTTGAAGACGTGTAGATTTTAAAACATTTACACCAGTAGCGTAGTAGCGTAGCGGAGGGGGGAGGCAGGGGGGGCAAATGCCCCGGGCGGCACTTTACTAGGGGCGACAAATTCGGGAAAAATATATATGATTGAGCTCTGTCTATAATCAATTCGTAGGGCAGAGAAAAGTCGAGCTCGCTTCGCTCGCTCTAAGTACTTACACAATAATCCAAGAGGTGGTGCTAAAAATGTCAAGCTTGCTTCGCAGGATCCACTGCTTTTACTTAGGTTACTTTGTACCTACATGTTTTGTATGTAAAAATAACTCTGGCTCTAACCGATTCGTATTGAGGAGACTTCTTTCGCTCTTAAGTTTCTATTTATGCATAGATAAACTAAAAGATTTCTGGCCACAGCGCAAACAATTTTCGAGCTCGCTTCGTTCGCTACGTTATTTTTATTTTTCTGTATAAGGGGGTGGCAAAATTGGTATGTGCCCCGGACGACAGAAACCCACGCTACGCCACAGATTTATACGTCTTCTTCTTTTGTGTGGTGTCTCACATGACAATCATTCAAATGATGTAGTGTAAAGATTAGCCAGTCAACAATGGTCGTGTAGAGGCTGACTGCCCAGGGTGAGCCAGACGACCTCAGGTTTCGTCACTCTGGTAGGCTCTTTCCTTGCTACAGACTAAAATGTTCAGTGTTATTACGTATTTATTAATACTGAACAGTTTATTTATTGTACAAACCAGAGATGTTCAATATCAGTCAATATACAATCCAAAGAAAGTACCCTTTTTTGGTTGTACTTGGTAACTTGGTTGTAAGGACTTGATCAAAGACCAATAGCTACCGCGACCTGGACAGATCTACTTATAACTTGGAAAATGTCTCATATCATTATCAGACTAAAAAAAATACATTGGCGGTACAATATAACCTTGTAGATACCTCTAATAAGTTACATTATTCGAAGCACTATAATACTTGTAGAACAGACAGGGTGTAACAATACAACCTAGTAATACTTAAGGGGGTGCTTCAGACCATCAAACTGAACAACTTACACTATGGAGCCAACATCGAGAAAAAATAAAAAAAATCAGCTGTCCCATACATTTTAGTCGAATCGGTACTGCAGTTTTGTATGGGACAGGTGATTTTTTTTATTTGTTCTCGATGTTGGCTCCATAGTAAAAGTTGCTTAGTTTGATGGTCTGAAGCACTCCCTTAAGTATTACTAGGGAGTTTTGTTACCCCTGTATAGTAGTTGAGCAGAGTACCTCTGCAAGAAAACAGGATATTATGTTACATGTACAGTCAAGAGCACGTCAAGCATGACACTTTGGACTTTGTGCCGTTCTTATTTAGTGCGCCATAAGCGTTACAGTTGAACTGCAAGTGTAAGCTTGATGTGCTCTTGACTGTACCTACTAGGTGGATACTAATGAAATGTTTTCTTTTTTTTTTATTTGTTTTATCCGAGACCAAGTACAAGTACAACTGTATCCAGGACTAACTTTACTGTTTACCGCGCCTTCCGACGTAACAGACGTTCCATTTCAACTTCCAACAAAACGGTCATCATCGAGAGACGTGCACGTTTCGAACACCAAAGCTCTATACAAGCGCATCACGTACTTATTGCCAAACAATTGTACGTACACAAAAGCATACAAACAACCCGTTAAATTCTTAGCACAAACAGTTAAATATAAGGTAACTGTAAGTACCAGACATGTTTATAAACAGGGCACGTTGGAGTTGAGCAAGTTTCAGGCTTGCAGCTGGCAAAGCCTGGCAACACAGTTGACAGGTCGCACTAAGTTTGTTTGCAGGCTGTTAGTGAATTTTACGCCTGGCCTCCTTCAGGCTGACGTGGAACAACTGACAGAATGGAACTAAGAAAACTAACTTGGAATTCATTTATGAGGAGTAATGGAACGTTAGTTGCTTTTGAAAATGGACTTGAATGATAAAGGGTACCAATCCTCCTTACAAGCATGGAAACACAAAAATTGGCCTTAACGGTCGGTAATGTTCAACCTTCTTCGTATGTCGATGTTTCAAATTTTAGGTCTGCCCAGGAAGCTGGCAAAGGTATTGTCTATACCTTGGAGTACAGACTGTCTAACAAGCGATGAAACATGATAATACTCCTTGGTGGTCGGTAATGATCGTTCTTCTTTCGTTACTTTGTCCCATTCTGATCCAACGACAGAAATTAACAAAATAAATTTTAATTTAATTTTTGTTCTCATCATCATCATGTCGTATGGCATTTTTGTCTTCCTGCTTGGATCCGGGGAAGTCTAAATTTCGAGATCAAGATTCTTCAGCCAGTCTTCTGCTGCCGATGTACTCTGAATTGTTATTGTAAATTACAATGTTAACGTTTATTAAATAGGGCCCTGGTTTTTAATTAGGCATCTGTCGGTCTCGCATCATCAATATGTTCTATCTTAGATTAAAAACTTTTCGTCTATAGATCTATGATGATGTCCTACATCAGATAAGGGTGAGATGGAATGTATAGAGAGAGTGGGAAATACTCTTACATAATCTCTTACAATGTATAAAACGTTTTGGTATCTAAACAAAAGTTCCATTTCGCGAAGTGTAAACAACTTCATCTCAACAAACCGCATTGTTGGTGGATGTGAAAGGGAGTTAGTGGACCTCGAAAACATTCTCAGATAAGACACCGCTAACTTTCCCGTAAACCTTTTAAAGCAGGGGTTCTCAAACTCTGGTATTGTTGATACTAAATATTGTAATCAAACAATTTATTCTTTAAACAATTCTTGATATAAAACATATTATATAACAGGAAAAGAAAAAGAAACTAGTCGGTCTTAAGAAATACGACGGGTTTCGAACCGGGTTTGCTTATAATGAAGATGAATCTTACTGCAACTGCACTGCAAATGAGCACCGGATAATTAATTGCGCATTGCACAACATTTGCGGTTTTAGTGTGAAGTGTGCCTTAAAGTGATAAACATACAATTTGAGAACCTAAGCTTTATCGTACACATGTAAAGCGCACACACGAGTTTTGACGAGACACTGTGAGAAGTTCATGTTATTAGCAAATGTTTGGAATTTCTCTGAGTACTTACCTATACTTTTGTTTTGACTGACTTCAATTGCGAATCATGAAGCTAGGCCATTATTTAGACTAAGTTAGTTCGTGTTTTCGTTTCAGTCTAAAACAATTATACTTTCTTCAGCTTGTTTGTCAAATTCACCGTTTTATAAACTAAGTTTCAAAATAACAAATCTCGGCATTTTAAATTACTACCAAATTCGAAAGATGAATTTTAATGCTCTAAATTAAACTAAGCTTGTCCGAATTCAATCACTACATAGTTATCTAGTAATAGATACTCTATCTTATACTGTGACATAGTATAAAACAAAGTCGCTTCCCGCTGTCTGTCTGTCCCTATGTATGGTTAGATCTTTAAAACTACGCAACGGATTTTGATGCGTTTTTTTTTAAATATATACAGGGTGAAATTGATATCATTAGCATCCTTTTAAACTAATAGTCTACCCATCAAACTGAACAACTTTTACTATGGGAGCAAACCGATCGGAGTAACATAAAAATCAGCTGTCCCATACTAAACTGCACCGCCTACTCGCCTCAAATGTATGCAACAGCAGATTTTTTTTTTTGCTCCGATCGGTTTGCTCCCATAGTAAAAGTTGTTCAGTTTGATGGGTAGACTCTTAGTTTAAAAGGATGCCAATGATATCAATTTCACCCTGTAGAGTGATTCAAGAGGAAGGTTTATATCAGCATTGCACCCGTTCGAAGCCGGGGCGCGTCGCTAGTTATTTTATAAAACGGTTTGAAAAAACAAAAGAATACTATACTCGCACGTTTCTTGGTTCATTGAACGCGCGACGAACTTTTCTAAAAAAATCTCGTGTCTTAAGATTTCAGTCTCACTGGGAGAACGATGTGGAAGGTTAGAAACGAAATTCAGTACCCCTTTTGAGTTTATTATATTAGCCATAAATAAAAACAAGAGGACTATGCGGAATGAACTTGCCGTGCCAGTCTGGCTTTCCACCAGAACTGAGCGAGGTAACGCGGCTGTGAATGAGAAAAAATCCACCAATGAAACGCTCGCTCGATCACGTCATAAGATACTTGAAGCTATATTGGTGAATTTTATTGTTTCCTTGCTTACCGAGTCACTACGTTGCAGAGCTGTGGTAGAAAGCCAGCCAACTGTGTCCAGTAGTGGACTTATTTGTTGAGTTAACAACAAAAGCTCGCTGTGTTACCGCCCGCATGGGCTGAGGCACGGACTGGCTCACACGGCAGTCCTAGCTGATCACACTGTATACACCGTAGAATACCCGGACATTTGAACATCGCAATTGCGTGAACGATTTCGTTGCAATGAACAACTCTATTACCATGAAGTTCGGACCGAAACGGTGGCGATATATCGAAAATAGAATGTCCGGGTACAGGGCCAGGGTCTCTTTGAAACTGGAAGGGTACTTCAGACCATCAAACTGAACAACTTTTACTATGGGACCAACTTTGAAATCGCGAAAAAATCTGCTGTTTCATACTTTTCGTCGAGAAGCTGTGTAGAATTGATATTTTCTATGGAACAGCAGATTTTTTTCGCGATTTAGATATTGGGTCCATAGTTAAAGTTGTCATCTGATGCACTTTCCGGCTTCAAAACGACCCTGATTCCACGGTTTAGCAATGTTCTAGGAAGTTATTATATTACCACAACTCAAAGTAGGAAGGTAGTTTAAAAACCCGCCGTACTTCTAACAAACAACTGTAATAATTACGAGGTAAGGTAAGAAAGTTAGTATGGTTAAACTTATGTAAATACTACAGTAACTAGCTATAAACTACTATAATTAAAACTTACCTAAGAAACTCAGTAGCAAATATGTACAGAGCTTCATCTTTCCAAGTTTCCTGAAAAAGAAAAACATGTTTTAATTTGAGTAAATTTATGCAGCACAGTGCAGCTTGTCTTACATCCAGGTTCTCTAAGGTTAACTTGCTTATTTACAAGTTTAGTTTCTGTACTAAAAGCTTTCATATCTAGCCAAAGCGTAAGGGGAATATTTTAAGATGTAACCTCTCGGTGTAAATATAAATTTTATAGTTTCATGCTCTCGGAACCCCAGTGTATCACATGAGAACCATCACCCGTTGTCTATGTATTGTTTACTAAATACGGTGAATTCACAGGTCAAAGACTAAAATGTAATTATAACCGGTGATATAAAAATTCAAGTAACTTTACTTATTATAATAGCCGGCATACGACTTGACAAAAACCTTGACTGCGCAGAACAACAACATTTGTAAGCAAAACCGCTACTGCGCACACCCCTAACGACGGTGATGTCGGTCGACTAACGGTTGTCACCTTTTTTTTTTACACGTATTTTTTTTTTACTTTTTGTATATTTTACATTTATTTAAATACGAGCTTTTACCCGCGACTTCGTCCGCATAAATTATATACCAGATTTTAAGTCAGATGATAAGCTATCAAACAAAAAAAGTTTCATCAAAATCGGTTCAGTAGTTTTTGCGTGATACTCGAACAAACAAACACCCAAACAAACAAACAAATAAACAAACAAACAAACAAACAGACAGACAAAAAATCCAAAAATTTGTGATTTGGAATCAGGGACAGGTAAAAACCATGTTGTAATTTTTTTTTTGTAAATATCTTCAATGTACAGACACACTTCTGTTACAGTTTTATAATTAGTTTAGATTCTTATGTTTTTGTGTAATTCAAAGCAATTGATTGAAAGCTCTTAAAACTGCTTGAAGGTTTCTTGTAGGTACATTATTCTATTATGTTGGAATCAAGTATCGGATCGGATCGTACTCTCTGCAAGAAAGGGGTTAATAGACTATTATCATGTAAATCGTGGTCTTGTCTTATTTCTTGTTTGGATGGAATGTTCAAGCAACATTTTAATTTCAAATTTAGTCCTTCAACCGCGTGCCGAGGACTTTGATATAATACAGGGTTACTTCGGAGACAGTGCGCATTTTTCTACCATATGCAACGTTAATAGAACACATTAAAGGGAAAAAAAAAATATTTTGTTGTTTGTTATTTTTTTCAATTGTAACCTTGTATTGTATAGGTCCCTTATTCAACCTTATTTGCTTAGTTTGGAAAATGCCGCCGGTCCGAATGAATGCGACCTAGTTTATAAGTCCATAATAATACCAGTTCTCATGTAGGTACAGTAGACTTGGGCTATAACCAAAAGTCATGTCAGAACTGTACAAACGATGAAGATGAGGGGGATGTGTGGTGTTATAAGATGCGATAGTATATCCGCAACGAGTATGTGCGAGGTAACCTGGGTGGACGTGACATTGCAGATCAACTTCAGGAGCCACCCGACTATAGGTAATAGGAAATATGGCACTGCAACTGTCGGTTCCAGGACAGAGATCGAGACGACGTCCGAAGACTAGAATCCATCTATGGATAAACACAGTTCTCTGTGATATGACCTAGCAATATCTCCTAAGACGACGTTTGTAATGGGACAAGGAGGAGAGAACAGACGCTAAGGCTGACCCCATCACCAAGAGAGAGAGATCATCCCGTATTTTTGATTAAGGTCACAAGATAGGACAAGTAATTAAAACTATATTAGAAGGACAATTGAAAAAAAGAGGTAGATAATAGAAGACCTAGCTAATAGGAGTTGTTATGACTGATTCATCTGCTAATAAAGGCATATCTTATATCTTAATACCCAGCCCGTGGGGAGGAAAATGAGCCTCAAACTTTCGTAGTCTTACGGAGGCGTAGTCAGTTTCAGATTGGCTAGTAAGTTAAATATCCCATTAGTGTAGTTAATAGTTGTTGTTGTTTGCTGGGATTACGGTTATTAATACTCAAGGATTAGAGTGTGCATTATATTTATGTATAATAGTTAGTAGACGTTATACTCACTATTTTAATGTCAGAATGGGAAATAATGTAGATCTGTTTTCTTCAGCATTTACAGGGAGTAACAAAACATCCTAGCAATATTTAAAGGAGTGGTTAAACCATCAAACTGAACAACTTTCACTATGGAGCTTTAAGACAGGGTCCCCAAACTTTTTAGCGTAAGTTTTAACTGACTTCTCTACTAGGTCTCAGGGTCCAAGGAATCACCAATCTATATAACTTGGGTATTGCAGTTAGTAACATGTAACGTTTCATTAGATAAGTTTTTAATTTGATCATTCTATATTATTTGGATCAAGTCCGCGGGCCGTATTTTGGAGATCGCTGGTTTAGACCATCAAACTGAACAACTTTCACCAACATCGAAAAAAATAAAAAGATCTACTATTACTAACTATTGAATAATCTGGGATGATAGTCTGCAAAAAAAACTATTATTATTAATAAGATTCAAAACGCATAATGTACGATAGTAAACATAAGTATTATGTAAAGATAAGTAGTTTTTAAGTCGAACACCCAAAATTCTAAACATTTTCCACTATTGTCTCGGAATAGAAATAACAAAATTGGCAAACAGTAGTGAGCCGAGCGAGGTTAATGCGGGATCAATACGGGCCCGCATTCATTACCGTTAATGATAATTTGAGCCGCGGTCGAGCAAGAACGGTACGCCTGTCCTCTGTGCTGGGGCTGGGGGCTCGTTCTGGCCCGGAAATATAATACATTCAACGACAAACGTGCTATAGTTTTTAACTAATTACTGCCGTATTAACATACAAAACGGGACTTGACCCAACCTGACAACCCAAAAATGCTTGTTGAATTTCTCAACCTCTTTAGTCTATACCTAAGGGACAAAGCCCTGTTTTAGAAGGTTGCTGGTTCAAGACCTGTCCAATACTGCACTTTTAAAAAAATATTATTTGTATACAGTCTGATCGAAGAATCAGCCAGATCGTGATTTGCCAGGGCATTTCATGGTACGCCGCCATTTCATGATATGACCAGCCATATCACGATTTGTCTTACAGAAAGTCTGGCAGAACGACGAGATCAATCTATTTGTCGATATTCCCAACAAAACACTTCGCCACATCATGGTATGGCTGGGCATATCGTAAAGTAGTTGCATTTCACGTATACAGAAACTGTATTCATACGTAACCAACATTCATATTACATACAGGGTGTAACAAAACACCCTAGTAATACTTAAGGGGGTACTTCAGACCATCAAACTGAACAACTTTCACTATGGAGCCAACATCGAAATCGAGAAAAAAAAATCCGCTCTTTCATACAAAACTGCAGTACCGTCTCGACTCAAATGTATGGGAGGGCAGATTATTTTTATTTTTTCTCGACGTTGGCTCCATACTGACAGTTGTTCAGATTGATGGTCTGAAGTAACCCCTTAAGTATTACTAGGGTGTTTTGTTACACCCTGTATAACATAGATGTAATAAGTAACATAGGTAAATAAGTTACGGAAAAAGATAATGAATCTTTGTAGTGATCATTTTATAGCCTATGTCGTGTCTCCCGCGGAGCCGAAGCCCCGGGACCAGGTGCACGAGAATGAGCCAACTTTTTATGGGACATGCGGCGTAAATCGACTCCCTAATAAACGATTCTCAGCTTGCACGGAACCCGTAATGTCGGGAAAGATGGATGAATATACAGGAAAATCTAATTTTAGAAACAAAAAGGAAATATTGTTTCGTAAGTGGGGCACCAGTTAGCTTCTAATGGAAATCTTTTAACAATGTGCGTTTTTATTACATATTTACTGTTACTAACGTTATTTAGTTTTCATTCTGTAAATTGATTGGCTACTGATTTTAAGGCTGATGAAAATTCAAATTGGTAACACTATACTCGGAGCTGTGAGTAAATTAAACACTAACGTGTCATTTTTAGGGATCCGTACCCAAAGGGTGAAAACGGGACCCTATTACTAAGCCTACGTTGTCCGTCCGTCGTCCGTACGTCCGTCCGTCTGTCCGTCTGTCCGTCCGTCCGTCCGTCTGTCCTACCTATTTAGGGCTGTAACTTTTGAACCGTAAGAGCTAGATGTTTGAAATTTTCTCAGATTATGCGTTATTAGTGTTATTACGGCGGATTTGTTAACAAATAATAAAAATGACAAAAAGTTAAATATTAAGGGGGGTTCTCAACAAGAAACTCGTTTTTATCAACGTTTTTTCTTCACGCTCCATCGTAAAAACGGTAATACATAGAAGCGTCAAACTTAGTGTGATTATAGAGAAAACTCTATAGAATAACAACAAATACTAAAAACCGGCCAAGTGTGAATCGGACTCGCACTAAAGGTCCCGGACAAAAAAAGTTTTTTTTCTATGTTAATAATGTTGTGTTCTGTGGTGGTGTGGTACGGAACCCTCCGTGCGCGAGTCGCCCGACTCGCACTTGACCGGTTTTATTCTGTTAAGTAAACCCATCTCACTAATATTATAAATGTCAAAGTTTGGATGTTTGTATACAGGGTCCTTCTTAATATGTTGATACTTTTTTAAGGGGATGATCAGACCGTCAAACTGAACAACTTTCTCTATGGGATCAACATCCAAATCGCGAAAAAAAAATCTGTTCTTCCTTTCAAAACTGCAAATCTATTCGAGCCTCACGTATGGGAGACATCTGATTTTTTTTCGCGATTTCGATGTTGGTCCCATAGAGAAAGTTGTTCAGTTTGATGGTCTGATCATCTCCTTAAAAAAGTGTCAGCATATTAAGAAGGACCCTGTATATGTTTCTTAGATGTTTGTCACTCAATCACACATAAACGTCTGAATGGATTATTGGGATGAAATTTGGCACGCAAATAGAATGTTCTGGATCAAGACATAGAATACTTTTTAAAGGGACACGCAGACGGAGTCGCGGGCAACAGCTAGTGTTATAAATGTGTGAGTTTGGATTGTAGACGTTTGTCACTCAATCACGCATAAACGGCTGAACGGATTTGGATGTTTGGCACGCTATTAGAATATGTACTTTTTAGGTTCGCGCAGATGGAATCGGGCAATAGCTGGTTTAAAATAACCGGGAACTACATTTGATGGAATTCGCAGAGCTACAGCAATCACATAAATAATGTAACGTTATCATTGATTCTGATCTACGACCTCCGCGTCAAGCTCACAAACTATTTTCTGAAAACTCATTCTTCAGCCCATTTCATTGTGAGGACGTGGCACGGGATCCACTCTAGAGTAGTGCTGCTGCTGGGGTGAATTAATAGCGTTTCATTTCTCACTTCAGACGCACGTGCTGCCAAGGCGACAGACAGAGCGCTTATAGAGCTCATGGAAGTGTGAAGTGATCGTACATTATCATGCATTTTGGATGGATAACTTATTTGAGTCACTTATTAGATACTTAATTTGAGAAGATTGTGTTTGAGAGCTTAATTTGAACTTATCTGTTTCACTTGGAACCAAGTTGGAGCGCTCATGCCGATGCCGCTTAGTTTTACATGTTCATTAAAAAAGATTTACAATGTCATTATTTTGTAAGGCGAGTGAGAATGAAAATTTAAATCACTTTTAATTTCTCACTTCTGTCTCACATCAAGCCAAGGGCTGCTGCTGGACGAATCTTATTTTGAGTTATATAAAATTTGACGTATGGTGAATTAATAAATAAATAAAATAACACTTTCAGGCACAATTGTAATGATCCCAATGTAAGCTACTAGGCTTTTTAATATGGAAACAACGACACAAACTTTATAACGTCGATGACTTAACCGTATTTCGAACCCACGACCCAGGAGGGCGATCGCCCTAATTTAAAACATCCAAGTTCATTCCTAATCCAATTTCAGTTCTGTGTTGTATTCCGCATCACTCTATGACGGCCTTTAAGGCTGTTGTCTGTCCAATCACGGTTCACTTAAGATTTATTTAACGCAATTGCGTGGTTTGGCGGTACGTTGTGATAACCATTATACCAACCAGCACTGGTAGCATGCACACCCGCGATAGCCGTGATACGGCGTTATCACGTCTTTTATCTCGTTCTTTTGCGCGCGAACGAACGAGATAAAATACGTGATAAAGCCATATCACGGCTATCGCGGGTTGGCATGCTACCAGCACAGGTCATCAAAATAATAAGACTTCAAATTTCACGTAAATCTTCGTGAACGTGCGTGACAATGGGAAGACGCACGCACGGCACGTTGCAGCAACACGCTGCAAGCAACACTTAAATTTAAATGGGAGTGCACGTAAAATGTCATGCATTTTGGACGTAACTTTAGGACTGACTGAGTTTGCGTAAGTCGAGTGCGAACGTGAATTTATAACGATTCATTTCTCACTTCCGACACATGTAGTGCCCCAAGCAACTACGAGATATTTGAAGTCGACGTACAATGCTATGTAGACGTTTTATTGGACGGGACCGGAATTTACTCGGTGTACCTACTTTGTATGTCACTCAGATTAAGGTGGTTGCAGAGGGGTCAATTTTATACAAAACTTTAAAGCACAATACGCGTAGACGGCATAAATAAATGAAATTTTTCACAAAAAAAAGGTTTATATCTTCGTAATTATATTATAAATTGCAAATGTTATTTGTGACGCGACGTCTAGATTTTCTAAACTATTTTTCCATATACACAAAGTTACTTATCAAACTTTTGTATGGGCTGAAACCACCTTAAGAGAGAGATTTACTTTTATTAAACATCGAATTGAAATTTAGTTTCAGATTGCCTGCAAAAGTAATTTGTTATAAGGCAAATCACAATAAGAGCATATCTCTTCCATTTAAATTACATTGCAGGTTACACGATATGATAGGTAGGGCAGGTGGATGGAATGGGATAGTCCTGGGATTATTATATACCTACGTACACCTTCTCACATGGTATTGATGCACTAAGATTAGGTAATCTAGTATGTTAGGTACATACATGATAGATTCGATTTACATATGTATAAAAAAGGATATCAGGTACCTATTTATACAGGATTGTCAAAGAAGCAGTTTTATCGTTTAGGTACCGACCATTATTATCAAATGTATAAATATGTTATTCGATCGTTATTTTTGGTAAAACAAATAAAAGTGGGTAAGTACATTAAACATAAATAAAAATATTGAGAACCTAAAACTAACTTAACCTAAAATATGGTGCAGGTTTGGACCGCGCGGGAGGGTAGCCAAGATGCTGGCAGCATTTCCTCGCTGAACGGCTAGACTGATCCGTTGAGCGAGGAAAGCGCCAGCCCTTGGATCCCCGGTCGAGTCTACCAGGCGCTTTGCCAGATCTTTAAAATGCGCCTGGGCACCGGGACCTTACGGACCAAGGGTTTCGACACCAAATGCTATGCTCCCATTCGAAGGCCCATTCGATTAAATTACACAGGAAGATAAAAGCATTACTGGAGTTGAATCTACAAATTAATGTTCTATTTTATTTACAGTTTTAATCCAAAAAGCGAGCACTAATTAAAATATTAACTGGTGACATATTGCACCGATCCCAATGCAGGATGATGACGATGATTCGGTTTTCAGGCATTAGTTATTGCAACAGTAACTATTTTTCACACGCTTGTACTGTACTTGGTTCAAGTCGATAACTTGGGTCTATAAAAATTTCAGCACCATCCACTGTTTTCTTTTTTTATATTCAAAAGGAAACTTCGTGAATTCGAATTTCCGTTTAAGTAGATATGTAAATTAAACCTAATGGTGGAACGTAGTAGCAGTGAATTTCCTTCGGATCCAACTTCTACGTGCCGTTACGTAACCTGTTTAAAGTTGGCAAGTTCTAAGTGTCCATGTCGTTTGCAGTGTGTACTCATACTGGTGTGAGGGTTCTCAACATTTCATCTCTCTCTCACGGGTCTGCTGAAAGAAATCTCTTCAGATATAAGCTCGCCCATTTACTATGCAGTATTCATCTTTATCTCCGTGTGTACAATAAAGTGTTAAAATAAAAATAAACTTTGATAGGTAAACAAAAGACTTCCATTGTATAAATGTTATAATAACTGCCTCCGTGGTCTAATGGTTAAGAGTATTGACTGTCGACACGGAGGTCGTGGGTTCGATTCCCACGGGGGACACCTAGTGATATGTCACTTTGTGCGTTTTTCCCCAGTTGGTTAGGGCATTGCAGGTTGAATCACCTGATTGTCTGAAAAGAAAAATGATTCCGTGCTTCGGATGGCACGTTAAGCCGTTGGGTCCCGGCTACTATCTCTGGTGGTAGTAGACGTTACATAAAAACCACATCCGAGGCGGTAAGGCGGTCTGAAAAAACTCTGACACCAGGACAAGATACAACAAGATAAGAAGAAGAATAGTATAATTATTCTTTACACATTTGTCATTGTAAGTCAAAAACGATCTATTCAAAATTCAAAACTGCTTTGTGATGTGCAAATAAAACTCTTTCATACAACATCAAAATGATCCTCCAATTTAAACAGTTCCTAAAAACTGCGGGTCTGTCACAATAACATCAAAGGATCATCTGGTGTTATCAGTTCCATTGACACATGGATAAGCTCCATAAAATCACACACCTGCTAGTATAGTTTGAGAGCCGCTGTACTAGAGTTTCGCTTTGCTTGCACGCTACGGAGCCGGGTTCGCGAACTTGTTAAATAACTTGTTTGCATGTTAACAGTTTTCATTTGACAGTGATATTTATATTCGAGTTCATACTTTGAAAACTTATGCAATTTTCCGTTAGTTCTGTCTCAGTTTGGAACTAAAATTATAGGTAAGTATCCCAGTGAATTGAAGTATATAATATAGACCTACGACACAAGAAACTACCGTACACTCAGAGTCAAAAGTTAATGAACGATTCACACCTTTATTTATACGAGAATAAAGTTCAGAAATGTGCATTAACTGTTGATGTTGACCTTATGCACCTCTCTCCTGTTTTGTGTTTGGAGTTCATGAATAATATTTTTAATCCTTGTCACACTATCGCTTCGGTACCTCGATCGATCGTCCGACCGAGCATCAGGTGACGCGTCCATACAATGTTAGCTATTTTTAAAACTGTTTGATACATGTTTTTAGGGATTTAAGGCTGGGTATCACTAGAGCAAGCCTCTCTTTCTAACAAGGAAACTTTTGCAATTAGCCATCCCGCTTCAATTGAAAGTAAGATCACAAAAAAACGCATTTTTTCATCAATATCTTTTTTCTTGGGTGTTTGGGGTAAAATCCATCGGGTAGAATCACTGCTATAATTAATTACCTTTTAAATGATGGTATATTCAGTAGAAATGGTGTAGGGTGGTTCTTGTTAAACTGGTTATAAATCTGAAATAAAACTTCCTTTGCTCCTCTTTTTTATAGAAAAAATTTAATAGAAATCGTGTTTTCAACGGTTAGATTCACTGCAGAAAGAACGAGAAGAAGATTCTACACATAACAATGTGAACTATATATTTAATAATTTGGTTATCAAAAATCGGTTCGAAAACAGACAAAATAGGTATCACCCCCTCTTAATGCATAGTCGTCATCATCAGCCTTTATACGTCCCACTGCAGGGCACAGGCCTACCAGGGGGATGGTGTATGGGCATCAGTCTACCACATGTGTTCATATGCGGATTGGCGAACTATACCTACACAATACTCATCAGAATTTCTTTTTCAGCGTATGCAGGTTTCCTCACAATGTTTTCCTACACCGTTTGAGAGTAGTCGGTGTTACGTACAGACCAACGTTAGAAAACCTCACGGTACATGGCATGTCTTCCGTGCGGATTCGAACCCGGACCCTCATGGTTGAGAGTACATACCCCCCCGCAACGCGCCACAGGCGCTGTTTATAATAGAAAACAATTCTTTTGAAACATAATATGTAATAAATAAAACACCGACATTTTCAGATTCCATGGCGCTTCGTTTATTTCAAAATTTGGTTTGAACATACAGTAATTGAGGAGTAGTAGTAGAACCAGCTGGTTATGTATTAAATATATGACGTTTTAATGAATTAGCGCAAAACCTCATACACCACAACTGATTTATAACAAAATAATTCGATTGCAACAATAATTTCATTATTTTTGTAGGTAATTAAGATTTAAAGTTATTCGCATTTTAAGTTTTGAGACAAAAATGATTTGTTGTCATTTCAGCAATGAATAAAAGTGCTAACGTACTCATGGATACATTTTAATAATCTTGTTTTGGTAGTTTAAGTAGGGTGAGTGTGCCCGTGCGGCGGGTTGAAAAATTATTTAATATTTTGAAGAAAAAAATACCTATGTTGAAACCATGATAATTCGATTCTGCTCACGATTCTAAACAAACTTCTTCCTAGTTTTGCGTTAATTACGTTGTATATTATTATGTATACAATAAATGCCTCCGTGGTCTAATGGTTAAGTAAGAGCTTTGACTCTCGACACGGAGGTCGTGGGTTCGATTCCCACGGGGGACACCTAGTGATATGTCACTTTGTGCGTTTTTCCCCAGTTGGTTAGGACATTGCAGGCTGAATCACCTGATTGTCTGAAAAGAAAAATGATTCCGTGCTTCGGATGGCACGTTAAGCCGTTGGTCCCGGCTTCTATCTCTGGTGGTAGTAGTCGTTACATAAAAACCACGTCAGAGGCCGTAAGGCGGTCTGAAAAAACTCTGACACCAGGGCTCTGCCCACACGATAAGAAGAATGCGAATAATGTTAGGGATTGTATTTACGTCGAGCTGTAATGTAACGCCCCATCAACAACAATAAACAGCAAAATTCTAGATATTTATTACGCGTTCCAGGACGTCAATCGACCGTATTAAATTAATTTCAATTCGACATGAAATGTTAAAATGTTTCAACCAATGATTCCATTCCATTCCACAGACTCCATTTATCGTATGAACCGAAGGAATTATAATACTCTAACATTAACGGAACATTAGTAAACGCATTTCATTAATTCCCAAACGCGTCAACTGTGCAAACTCAAACTGCGTGATCACAAATAATGGTGGCGTAGGGTTGCCACACATGAAAATACTTAAATTTAGTACTCCTCCTAATACTAATTTGAAATTGATGATGATTGCTCCTGACCAATTTCGGCCACGGCGACTGCTTCAACTCCGTTGTTGGCGTTGGTGAGCTCTCATGTGGCTTACATAGCCAATCTTCTTGGAAAAGATCCTCGCACATAGCGGGCACGTGAGCACGTCGTTTTCATAGTGATACTGAATAGCCGCTGGTGGTCGGACTTTCAGTTCATCACGTATGGCATCCAGATGTGAACGCCTACTCGCTTCAAATTACTGAATTGAAATTACTTAGAATCCGTATCAAAACGTGCAAAAATCACTCAGGGAGTCTATCTATCTCACTCTAGCTCTAGCATACAAATCTTCGTATGATGAAACGGACCCTTTGTTTATTATTTGATTAAAATTAGTCATATAGCTACAAGTTTTCACGGATATTATGTATCTAACTTAACTCGCAATTAATGCAAGATAACCCTGATTTACCTGACTTGATATTTTAATTAATGAACTGTGTTTTAGGTGATTTTTATGCAAAATAGTTGTTATCAAGTAACTTGTTTGAAAGGCAACATTTATTTTGCCTTAACAATCTCTCGAAGAATCGATGTTATGAAGAGTAGCATATAGAAATTAACTATTTTTATATTGAACGAGTTTCAAATTCTGCCTAATCTATTTTGCCTTAACAATCTCTCGAAGAATCGATGTTATGAAGAGTAGCATGTAGAAATTAACTATTGTTATTATTAACGAGTTTCAAATTCTGCCTTTTTGCAATGAAATAAATCGTAACGTGAATGAAATATTTAAATGACATAGCAAAAAAAAATTTTTGAATAATAATAAAACGTTAGGTGTGGCAGCCCTAAGCGGGCGTGACTCGCGGTCATATAGCGCGGAAAGTGTACACATATGACCGGATATTAATGAGCCAATCGACGCGTTCGACCACGGAACCCGATCGCATTAGCCCACCAAATCGCTCATCCATTATCAGGACAAATATACATGAATACACCTATTAACTTTTATGGAGTCACGTGGGGTGAAGGGTTGTTTGTTTAATTAGTATAATTTCTTTTTTGTTAATGGGAAAAATAAAGGACTATACAAGTCAAAAGGATATTAAATAATTTTAAGTTAAGAATTATGTAAAAGTACATTTTTTTTTATTATTGACGTTTAGGCATCATTCACATTCAGTATATAAATATGTACTTATTTAAACACAGACTTAAAATATAATAATTCTAGCACACTCGACTTTACAGTTCACAGTTCTTTCAGTTTGGTTGTTCGGTTATTCAGCTAAAGCCCCTACATGAACGTTCGTGAACTGTACATTTTTTAATGATTATTTTATACTATAAGTCCACGGGCTCACTCCCCGTCACACTGGACAGAGTTTCGGTCATCATCAGCCTGGTAAACCCCACTGCTGGGTATAGGCCTCTTCATTTTCACGCCAACCAGAACGGTCCCACGCTAGTCTCATCCAATTTTTACCGGCTACTTTGCAAATGTCATCCGACCACCTGGCCGCTGGTCTGCCCACTGACCGTTCCCCCTCCCACGGCCGCCACTCTGTCACTGCCCTCGTCCATCTGCTATCATTCCGCCTGGCAAAGTGTCCCGCCCACCTCCACTTCAGAGTAGAAATCCGCTTGCCGATATCAATCACCTTTGTTCGGCGTCTGATCTCGACATTCGGAACCCGGTCCAGAAGTGTGATTCCTAGCATAGCTCTCTCCATTGCTCTTTGTGCGACTTTGACTTTGCGCACTGCGTCCTTAGTCAGAGTCCATGTTTCGGAACCATACGTGAGAGTGGGCAGAACACATTGGTTAAACACCTTGGTCTTAAGGCTTTGTGGGATTTTTGATTTCAGAACATCCTCTAGCTTACCGAATGCGGCCCACCCAAGCTGAATGCGACGAGCGATCTCCTTTTCCTGACCTTTTGGGCCAAAAGATAAACAATGTCCGAGATAAATATACTTGTCAACCAACTCGATGGGACAGTTAGCAACATTAATGCTGCTAGCGTCTATGGTGTTTTGAGACATGATTTTGGTCTTAGACATGTTCATCCTCAGGCCCACACTCATGGATGCTTCATGCAACTCTGTGAGCATACACTGTAGGCTGTCCACATCTTGAGCTACGATGATCAAATCATCAGCGAACCTTAGGTGCGACAAACGGATGCCATTGATGTTGACCCCCCTATTACTCCAGTCTAGAGTCTTCATTACGTCTTCCAAGACATTGGTGAAAAGCTTGGGCGATAAAGTGTCACCTTGGCGTACTCCTCGATTTATCGGCACCGGGTTCGTGAGCCTGTGCATTCGAACCTGCAGAGTGGCTGAGCTGTAAAGTTCCCGGAGGATGTCCACATATCTCTTGTCGATGCCGCAACGATGAAGAGAATGAAACACAGCCCAGTGTTCGACACTGTCGAAAGCTTTTTCGTAATCTACGAAGGCGAAACACAATGGCTGGTTGTATTCTCTACATTTCTCCATCAGTTGCTTAACGGTATGGATGTGGTCCATGGTAGAATATCCACTCCGGAAACCTGCCTGCTCTACAGGTTGATATTCATCTAGCAAACGAGTCAGTCTACGACACAGAACTTTCGCAAATAGCTTGTAGACCTGGGAAAGGAGGCTGATCGGTCTATAATTTTGCAATGCAGCTTTATCACCCTTTTTGTGGAGAATGATTACCACCGCACTTTTCCAGGCTGTTGGTGTTACTCCCCTGCTCAGGACCAGATTGTAGATATTTTCGAGGATTTCTATTACAGGAGCTCCACCTGCCTGTATCATTTCTACATATACACCGTCTTCACCGGAAGCTTTATCCGTTTTCATCTGCCGCAGAGCATGACCTATTTCGTCTTGGGAAATATTGGGCAGGTCATCCCAAAGACGCTCAACTGGTTTAGCTCTTTGGTCGGAAGCGTCCAGTGTGTTCGGTTCTGCAGATCTCGATGAATAGAGCTCCCTATAAAACTCCTCTACGATACTGATGATCTGGTCTCGATCTGTCACTATATCCCCACTGTTGTTCCTAAGCTTACCAATTTCTTGTCTACTGTTATTTAACTTTTTCCTAAATACTTTCGGTCCCCTATTTTTCTTAATGGTTTCAGTTATAACTCTTGTTTTGTAAGTCCTAATATCGCGCCTGATCGACCTTTGTACCTCTCTATTTATACGGTGAAGCTCTTTTTGGTCCATGACAGTCAACTGTCTCAATCTCCTTCTTTCCGCTATAAGTGAGAGAGTGCCCGAAGAAAACCTGTCCTCTTTCCGCTTCGGTCCACCGATGTGCTGTCTTGTAGTATCTACAAGAGTGTTGCAGAGACCATCGTTTAGTGAGTCCAAATCCTGAGTTTCTTCTGTTAGAGCATATAGTTTGTTTTTCAATTCCAATTGGAAATCCTCCTGTAGAAACATGTAGTCTCTTTTCTCATATTTCCTGTTCTGAGCTACTAACTTCGCTCTCTCTTTAGCCAGATTTATTCTTAATGTGGCTCTAACCAAACGATGATCGCTGCTGGTTTTGAAGTGATTAAGTACCGAAACGTCTGTGACTAGGTGTCTATCAGAAGAAATAATGTAGTCAATTTCATTCTTAGTCTTGCCGTCAGGGCTAGCCCAAGTCCACTTCCTTGAGGGACGCTTTTTGTAAAATGTGTTCATAGCGTAGAGTTGGTGTTGTTCAAGGAAGTTAACCAGAGTTTGCCCTCGGGGGTTTCTACAACCAAGTCCGTACTGCCCCACCGACTTTTCAGTATCCAGAGCAGGACCCACTTTTCCATTGAAGTCTCCTATTATCACAGTGTGATGGCAAGGGTTTTCCTCGCGGGCTCTCTCTATATCTCCGTAAAATACTTCCACTTCGTCGTCCGAGTGATCCTTAGTAGGTGCATAAACCTGGATTACCTTAAGAGCGTATCTTTTATTGAGAATCAAATTTACATAACAAACTCGTGTAGAAACACTTGTTATGTTCTTGACTGAAGAAGATAGCCTCTTATTAATGAGGAATCCGACACCTCCGTATGATGAGTTGTCATGGCCTATATGATATAGTAAATGGCCACTGGGAAGTGTTTCAAGATCTTCACCTCTGCGACGTACTTCGGATAATCCTATAATATCCCACTTAATGCTTTTAACCTCTTCCAGCAGTTCACATAGTCGCTCCTCCGTTCTCAGTGTCTTAGTGTTAAATGTTGCCAGAGTCATTTTTTGGCAGCCGGATCTCTTCCGGAGATTCTTAGCACCCTCTGCCCCGCCGGAACCATAACCGCTGCCGGAGTTAGGAATAGCGGGGCTGCCGGGGACTGAGGGCCGTCGTAATTTAGCGTGTTTCATGAAGGGTATAGGCCATAAAACGCCACGCTGGCCAGTGCGTCGTGGCGAGTTTTCCTGTCACGTTAGCCTGTGGGCACCCCTACCAACTCAATGCAAGCATTGTTTCGGCATTAGTGCACCACAGTTACCGGGAGGGACCACTTGGAGGTGTGAACTCGGAATTGGATGTCCCGATTTGTGACCTTTGTAGAAAGTCAATGCATGTACACATTAACGTTCTCTGCCGGCAGCAAATCAAGATTCCCTTCCCCTCCCCAAGATTCCCTTCCCCTCCCCTTAACAATCTCTCGAAGAATCGATGTTATGAAGAGTAGCATATAGAAATTAACTATTTTTATATTGAACGAGTTTCAAATTCTGCCTAATCTATTTTGCCTTAACAATCTCTCGAAGAATCGATGTTATGAAGAGTAGCATGTAGAAATTAACTATTGTTATTATTAACGAGTTTCAAATTCTGCCTTTTTGCAATGAAATAAATCGTAACGTGAATGAAATATTTAAATGACATAGCAAAAAAAAATTTTTGAATAATAATAAAACGTTAGGTGTGGCAGCCCTAAGCGGGCGTGACTCGCGGTCATATAGCGCGGAAAGTGTACACATATGACCGGATATTAATGAGCCAATCGACGCGTTCGACCACGGAACCCGATCGCATTAGCCCACCAAATCGCTCATCCATTATCAGGACAAATATACATGAATACACCTATTAACTTTTATGGAGTCACGTGGGGTGAAGGGTTGTTTGTTTAATTAGTATAATTTCTTTTTTGTTAATGGGAAAAATAAAGGACTATACAAGTCAAAAGGATATTAAATAATTTTAAGTTAAGAATTATGTAAAAGTACATTTTTTTTTATTATTGACGTTTAGGCATCATTCACATTCAGTATATAAATATGTACTTATTTAAACACAGACTTAAAATATAATAATTCTAGCACACTCGACTTTACAGTTCACAGTTCTTTCAGTTTGGTTGTTCGGTTATTCAGCTAAAGCCCCTACATGAACGTTCGTGAACTGTACATTTTTTAATGATTATTTTATACTATAAGTCCACGGGCTCACTCCCCGTCACACTGGACAGAGTTTCGGTACTACTAGTGAAACGTGGATGTTCTGAAGTTTCAGAATATCTCTGACTAGCCCTCGGGGGATATAGTCGTGAGCGTATGCTTATCTAAACTATTATAAAACTGTAACAGAAGTGTGTCTGTACATGGAAGATATTTACAAAAAAAAGATTACGATATGATTTTTAGATGTCCCTGATTCCAAATCACCAATTTTTGGATTTTTTGTCTGTCTGTTTGTTTGTTTGTTTGTTTGTTTGTTCGTTTGTTTGTTTGGGTGTTTGTTTGTTCGAGTATCATGCAAAAACTACTGAACCGATTTTGATGAAACTTTTTTTGTTTGATAGCTTATCATCTAACTTAAAATCTGGTATATAATTTATGCGGACGAAGTCGCGGGTAAAAGCTCGTAAGTCCATAAAACTGTAATTGAAGTGCGTCGGAACATTAAATTTAAAAAAAAGTTACGATAAAGTGTACAGATGTCCTTGCCTCAAAATCACTTATTTTTGTTTGTTCGACTATCATGCAAAAACTACGCGACCGATTTTTATAAAACTTTATGTATTTAAAAGCTTATGATAGATAGACTTAAAAAACTGGTAAATTTTGACTGTATAAAATAGCCATAAAGCCTTCCTAGAAACTATGTACCCATCTAAAAAGAAAAGTACCTACTCACAAACTTCGTTGTTCTGAAGTCAAGTTTAAGTCTACAGTCATTTGTTATTTCAAGCGAGTACATTCATTAGCATAATACGTTCTACAATGGCTCCATTTCAGCTTGCAAACGAAATTACCGGATGTGGGAAGAGATGTGTTGATTGGCCTTAAACAAGCTTGGCTGTTATATATTACAATTTGAATTTAGGATCAAACGCCCACCCGTCACTCCTTCCATTTAATGTGGAAAACAGAGTGTATAGGCCAGTCATTTTACGGAGTTTTGTTAGGCAGGGTAGGGAGTAATTATTAATTGGACTTTTAAACTGTTACTGGCACCATTTAGTGACAAAAATACTATCCTAAACCATATTTAAAAAAAATTTGCTACGCAACATAGAAATCAAAATTGTGTGTCCCAGAAGGCTTTTAAATTAATAATATTAATACCAATACACACATTTTAATTAGATTTAACAATATACATTATTTTTTGATCAATAAAATAGGCATTAAAATTTAAAAAATGAGGTATTTATTAGAAAATACGAATGTATTTTTCAAAACCTTCTAGGTAGGCAAAAGTATTTATACCATGTTTGAAGTATGTATGATGGTAAAACCTAAAATATGTGCAAAAAAAATTTATGATCAGGTTTTTTTAAACGAGATAATATCTATTTTTTTAAATTGGAACTGTTACTGACGTAATTTTTTTTTATTTTGTTACATTCCTAAGCTCAAATTGGCTCTTCAATATTATAGCGAAAAAAAAATTCAATTAGTAATTAGTCCCGGCTCAAATCGTAAAATGACTGGGCTATGTAAAAAAAACCCTTTTTTTTTCGCGATTTCTATATTGGTCCCATAGAGAAAATTTTTCAGGTTGATGGTCAGAGCAACCCTTTAAGGCTCCAAAAGGATTTTTGAGAGTGAGAGTTACAACGAAATCTCAATAAAGATTCAGCTGTTCCATAGAACAAGCACATATCTACAAGATTTAGGACCTGTTTCACCACTTCTGATTTCCTAATAGCATATCTGACAGATCTTCTTCTTATCGTGTGGGCAGAGCCCTGGTGTCAGAGTTTTTTCAGACCGCCTTTCGGCCTCTGACGTGGTTTTTATGTAACGACTACTACCACCAGAGATAGTAGCCGGGACCAACAGCTTAACGTGCCATCCGAAGCACGGAATCACTTTTCTTTTCAGACAATCAGGTGATTCAGCCTGCAATGTCCTAGCCAACTGGGGAAAAACGCACAAAGTGACATATCACTAGGTGTCCCCCGTGGGAATCGAACCCACGACCTCCGTATCGAGAGCCAATGCTCTTAACCATTAGACCACGGAGGCGGATCATCTGACAGATGATTTGACATTATCTTTCATACAAAATATGTCAAGCGTTCTGTCAGATACATGAAGCAGGCACTAAATGTCAATATCTATACGCAATAAATGTATGGATCAGCTGGTTTCTTTGGTTTTTCTGGCTATTCATACAGGGTGTAACAAAACACCCTAGGGGTGCTTCAGACCATCAAACTGAGCAACTTTCACTATGGAGCCAACATCGCGAAAAAATAAAAAAAATCACCTGTCCCATACAAAACGGCCTACCAGCCTACCCTCCAGTACCTACCGATTCAACTAAAATGTATGGGACAGAAGATTTTTTTTATTTTTTCTCGGTGTTGACTCCATAGTGAAAGTTGCTCAGTTTGATGGTCTGAAGCCCGCCCTTAAGTATTACTAGGGTGTATTGTTACATCCTGTATATTTGCCCTTTTTTTCTCCTGTATTTTTTTAGTTCAATGCCTCAGTAGTAAGCAAAAAAAAACATCCGAAAAACACGTTTCTAGGTCGAAAGGCTGGCTCGGCGTTTTTACCCTTTTTTGTCGCTCTTGGAACGAAGCTGTGATACCTACATTGCTACTGACTCTACCCTTCAAAATACATGAAATTATTATTTTGTAGAATTTACACTACAGAAAACAGGAGCTCTCCTTCCTTCTATGTACAACTTTTATCCAATTAACTTAATTAGGACGGATGTCGTTACACTTCCATAGTAGAAAATATTGCAAAGAGATATAAAATAATAATGACCCATCTAATCAACTTCCGATTCGAATAATCGTTTTGTCTCCAAAAGTAATTACGAATCGGTCGTTCGTCTTTAATTGAGTCGTAAAATGTTAGTGGACTTAATGATAGCCAAGACATTTGAAGCAACGAACATCTTGCACGAACGAAAGTGGCTAGAATATGAGTTTTTTAGGGTTCCGTAGCCAAATAACAAAAAAAGGTACTCTTCAGTCCTTGTTCGTTTGTCTGTATGTCACAGCCATTTAACTCTGAGACTATAGGCACTGTATTCTAGCGTAGCATCTTTTCAACTTACTGTTTGTATGAACATGGTTGACTAAGTTATGAACGTTATTGTTTCGATACACGGTATGGCGATTTGCTACAGGGTGAAATTGATATCATTAGCATCCTTTTAAACTAAGAGTCTAACCCTCATACTGAACAACTTTTACTATGAGAGCAAACCGATCGGAGCAACTAAAAAATCAGTTGTCCCATGCTGCAATGCCTACTCAACTGAAATGTATGCAACAGCTGATTGTCTTTTTGCTCGTATCGGTTTGCTCCCATAGTAAAAGTTGTTCAGTTTTATGGGTAGACTCTTAGTTTAAAAGGATGCCAATGATATCAATTTCACCCTGTATAATAGTTGAATATAATTTTTACTCCAAAGTTTACCTACCTATTACCTACTACTGAACATGTGAAGCTCGGTATAATTTTTAACAAATTCTTCTCGAATTAGACCAAACTGCCGTATCCGTATTTCATGCCACATAAGAGCACAATATAGGTACATTCTGAACATACTTTATGAGATCCCATTTTAAAAGCCAAGTCTGTTTCCATAACTGACATCTAATTTTGTGTAAAATAGCTCGTATCTTTGAAATCCACTGGCTGGCGGCTGGCAGGCACTCCGATACAAGGGTATAACTAAAATGTTGCCATTTCTCAACGAGAAGCGATGTATTGTGGCGGCGCGGCGCGGCACTCGGCGGCGGCAGGACGTGCCTGCGCTACTCGCTGCCTTATTAAACGAATTCATCATCTTTTAAATTGTAAATACCTAGCTGCAATATAACGGGTGCGATGTTTTCATTTCTGCTTTTAACGTGGTTATTACGCTCTTCACGAGTAGTTTGGTCTAGCTAATTTATAATAAGCCATGTAAAAATTTGGTCTTTCAAAATGACTATAGCTTTTTTATTATGTTTTTTTTTCTTGTTTGTTGTGATAGATGTTGCAAATGATTTGCATATAATTAATTAACTATGATTTGATCATTTTTTATTATGATAACATTTGCCTTTGCTCTACAATTCTAGCACACTTTTCATTATTATTTTGATATCAGCCGTTACTGTCTTACTGTTGGGCAAAGGCTTCCCTCTGTTTTCTTCAAGAGTACCTGTTCTGCTATAGGCTAGTTTTTAAGGAAGTTATAAATCTTAATAATAAGTATAAAATGTTCTCCTTTTATTCAAACACTTTTCTGCCTATCCATGGATCTTGCAAGCTGCATCAAGCAGCTCTCAGTATGAACTGAAATATGTAAGTAATAAAACGAGCCGATGCGGCGGCACGTAGCTTGTTACGTGAGGGCTACGTGAGAGAGTACTTCTACGTACGTACTACGTACTCACTTGAACACGCTATACTTTTATCTAGACAGTTGACAGTTGTGTATTGACCGCCGGATATAACTGTGGGGATTAGCTTGTCTTAGTTACATAACACATCATTTGTTCTGTCTGGTTTATTCTACAACTATAAATCGTTCTACGGTTTATACTAAGAGCAAGGATCTCCTTTATTCTAAAGGTATAGAGGGAGCCATACCATTGAAAGAATATCCACTTTTTTGACGTTTGTGTTTGAGTGTGTGGTGTCAAGTAGTATGGCCAACAAAGAGACCAATTAGACCAAAGTGACAACTGTAGGCCTACCATGAGTTTACACTGTAGTATACTACACTAAAACTACTGTAGTAAACTACAGTTTTTGTATTGAATTTTGTACAGCGCTCCTAGTGGTTACGTTGAGAACCAATTCTGTCATACAAATTTGACAGCGCAACTACAGTAGTAACGTACAGTGAAAACTCATGGTAGGCCTACTGCCCTAATGTTTACGGTCACTTTTCACACACACTAGCACAAAAGTGACAAGTGGAAAGTGGACGCATAAACAAAGATCTATACTTCCGTCTCCTTCTACCATTAAAGGTACGTCATAAGACAAAAGAGACTAACTACAATCGTAAATTGATGCGGTCTTTAGAATAAAGGGGTTCTTTGCTTGCTCTTAAGGTTTATAATATAGGATGTTGCATAGGTGTGTGTATTATCCGTTAAAAGTGGCGATGGGCTCAGTCTCTGTCACGCTGAAATGAGTATGATGGGCACTGCTAGTGAAATGTGGATATTCGGAAATTTCGGAATAGTAGATATGTTATACCTGGTCTATTCAGAATATCTCTGTCTAGTCCTTCGGGGGGTTATCAGAAACTTTTCAGTTCAGTTTTCTTTGTGGCGCGCCTTGGGACAGGCCTGTGCTCCGTAGTCAATGACGAAAGGTACCTTTGATAAGGTTTTAATGCAGAATGGTAATACGATGAAGTAAATAAAATTATTATTATTATGGCTTAGCATAGCCACCGGATATCATCTCATGGGTCGATCGAATACACGCTCTTACAGACGAGCGACACTTTGCGGTCGCAGAGGGTCGCGCGACCCACGGCGACCGTAAAGTCTATGAGCGTGATCCTCTGCGACCCACGGCGACCGCAAAGTGTCGCTCGTCGTGAGACGAAGGGCAAGTAGCGGAAGTGTATGCTCTGATTAGTAGACCCCGTACTGGTCACCACCCGCAGACTGCCAAATTTTACAATGCAGGTTTTTATTGTAACTTTAAACATTTGCTGTAGGTACCCTTATTGTAACGACACAGTATAAAACGAATTCTCTAGTTTTCTCCATATCGTGAGGTAGAAAAGTTGTTCAAAACAAGTCATTCGTAAAGTCTTGAATTTTCTAAACTCCCTGCAGCAAACTTGCTAGTTTTATTTGACTTTACTTCGAAGGTTCTGACCCAGCTAGTACATACGGTAATATACTACCCTTGTCTTGTTCTTTTCAAAAGTTTCAACTTCAAATGTCAAAGGCATTCAACTCATAAAGTGCTTGGATATTGGAAAACTTTTTACGCCAGTTGAAGTAGTAAAATATGGTATGTGGACGAAGTCGCATGTGTTTTGGAAAAGAAATAGAGCAATAACTGGAGTGCAAGTTTTTATTAGAGGAAAATGCGCTAGTAATAATTGCAATAAGTATAATTAATTATACTTTGTTTAACATAGTTTAACATTTTACTCCGTAATTAATTTGTTGTAAATGACTACTGAAATAATATTATCAGAAAGCAAAAAAATCACAATTGCAGTAAGAACATGTATATTAGGTATAATAACTGTCTAAAATTTTAAAATTATGTATTGCTGTACGACACGACATTATGCAGCGTTTCTTTTTATTACATCAGCCCTCTACATAATTATGTAGCATACTAGTTAGTATATTTATTGATACGACTCGTATCATAAAAGTAAGTAGGCGAATACATTTTTGAAGAGTACTTATTATTATGGAGGGCTGCATAGAAAACCATTTCGAGATAATTTTCTAAAAAAAACAATATTTTCTATGTTAGATCAGAGATGTTAGATATTGTAAGTGAAAATATTACAGATATTTTTCATGAAATAATGACACTCTTCATTTGACTGTGTGACTTCACTTATCGCCTTCTAAACTTACATTTTTATGTTTACCGTTTCCAATTCCGTCATAGAGTCAAAAAGAGAGGTCCGGTGTTTTTTTAATCCATGCAAAGGTTTTCTCCATGGATGCGATTTGCATTAATGGATGCGTTTCCCGGCGTCTATCGGTTTTCTACGCACATAAAAGGAGTGAAATAAGCAAATATGAAACTAAAACATCCCCTGGGATACACGTTTTTATAGTTTTATTGCCTATTTTCAAGTAGAAATGCGAATTTGTCATGCGTGATATTTGCTAAATAGACCAAAATATAAAAAAAAATTATTGATGAACTTGATAAATGGACAAAAAATAAAATTTATTTCTTATAATGATGTGTACTATCCGTAAAAAATATAAAATAAAAACATGACACACCAAATTCATTTAATTACTTTTTTAATTACTATAGCCATTGTAACGAAGAAACAATAAGTGGCATACCTTTTGACGTCACACAAAATGTATTGTTAACGTGTCAGCCAAATTTTATCTCTCCTTTGGTTCGTTCATTGTGCTTTTGGGAGGTATTCAGGCATCAAGTGATATTTTACAGTAGAAAATCAACGAGAAAATAATAAGTTAAATCTGTATAAATAAACTTAAATTCAGATGGAAAAGGTTATAAAACATAACATAAACATAGTATTCAAAGGATCTTTTTTTTTTTAATTTAGTACGGTCGAATTTGTACACGAATAATGCACAAAATTCAAAATTTTTTATTCAAAATAATACCAAATAGATAGCTTTTTGACGTCATTTTTTGACTCTGTCGGTAGGTGTTCCGTTGAGAGAAGATGCGGCCAGAAACTCTACAACACACATCTTTTAAACAAAAAAAAATGTACAAAGTACAATTAAAATACAATATTGCATTACATAGTGTAAAATTGTCAAGACCAGACAGACCAGACAAGCACAACTCTAATAGTTTTACGTGGTTCTATTAATATTACCGTATACTAATTAGAATGTGTAGAATTCATAAATAGCACTCCAGACCATTTAGTTTTAGATCAAGAACTCAAAATCTTAAAACATTTTCGGCTCTCTGTGAATTTAAATCATGTCTATATATCGAGTGATATCATAATGGTGCCTTTTCAATAAAACATCCCAAAATGTTTTGTTTCACTGGTACACAGCTGGGGTAACACTGTCAGCTTCAACGGCGACATTCATTATTGACAATTTGAATGGGAGAGAAAAAATGTCAGACCCGCGTTGTAGGCCAATGTAAATATTTTATCAGAATAGCATCCCTTCTACTGATGGAAATATTTGACAGGTCCCTGGCAGCGTACACTCTATACCTATACGCATGTAGATATTTACTCGCCTAAACAAACGAATGTTTATTGTAAACTCGGTATCGATAGAATGCAGATTGAATGCCAACCTACGCAATTCAGATACATAATAACATAGATAATATAATATAAGAGTACAACGTGCAACAGAAGTTGATGGTAAAATACTATTGATTGCTTGAGTTTGGGAAAATTGCTTCGTAGCCAGTGTCTACGAGCTACGGCGTAGGCATCGACATCGACTCATGTAGTAGATGAGGGTGAAAATGAGGGTTACAGGTTTATTACCGAATGAGTTACAAGTCTTCCATTGGTTTTAATTTTTTTTTTCTATTTTCCTTACAAATATTTTGTATAATAATTTTTCAGGCTATACTTTCTTGGCAGTGGGCGGGGCACATTGCTCGCAGAACCGATGGCCGATGGGGCCGAAAAGTTCTCGAGTGGCGACCACGTACCGGAAAGCGCAGCGTGGGTAGGCCCCTCACACGGTGGACCGACGACCTGGTGAAGGCGGCGAGAAAACGTTGGATGAGGGCGGCGCAGGACCGGTCGTTATGGCGATCCTTGGGGGAGGCCTATGTCCAGCAGTGGACGTCCGTCGGCTGAGATGATGATACTTTCTTTACTAAATGATGCCAATTACGATTTAAAAGTACGAATAAAGATTACTTCGACGTCCTCCATACTAGTTAAATACGCTAAAATGATTGGCCTATCACTAAATAAGACATTTTTGTTTTATTTCAAATTAAGGTACTTGATTTGACAATACGGTATAATAATTTGGATATTGAAGCAAGTGACAAAGTAGACGTGAAAATTAAAATGTTCAAATTCAAGCATTTCTCAGCGAGTACGATCATGACGTCATACGAGTATTCTTAACTTCGTAATATATTTATGAAGTTATTAAAGCAGGTAATTAGGGTTCCGTACCCAAAGGGTGAAAACGGGACGCTATTACTAAGCCTACGTTGTCCGTCCGTCTGTCCTACCTATTTAGGACTTTTGAACCGTAAGAGCTAGAGTTGAAATTTTAAAAAAAATTCTCTCCGGGACCTTTTGCACGAGACCGACTCACACTTGGCCGGTTTTTATTATGTGTTGTTATTCTTTAGTGTTTGTTCTTTAATCAACACCAAATTTGACGCTTGTATGTATAAAGCGAGAAGAAAAAACGTTGTTAAAAACTAGTTCCTTGTTCATACAAGGAACTTGTTTTTGGGTCCTTTTAACTTTATGACATTTTTATTTGTTAGCAAATCCTCCGTAATAACGCACATTCTGTGAAAATTTCGACTATCTAGCTCTTACGGTTCAAAAGATACAGCCCTAAATAGGTAGGACAGATGGACGGATGGACGGACGAACGGACAACGTAGGCTTATGAATAGGGTCCCGTTTTCACCCTTTGGGCACGGAACCCTTATAACGAACCCTAATAAAAAGTTGCCCATAGGACAAACTAGGCCAGAGAGGCAATTTGGCTAGTAAAATAATTTATAAAGGTTTGCAGTTGGGCGTCGCGTTCCTCACTTAATGTCGCCATTACAGGCACTTGTTGCCCTCACCGATGATTTATGAATAAATTCTCGAGTTCGGTTACTGTTTCTAATTTACTGTACCGTTCCATCAGCATTTTGTGACAATAGACCTTGACAGATTCATTTTGAGACTGAAAATTGAGATTTTCTTTGTTAGGTACCAAGAAAAATTAAGACCATTTTACGGACAGTGGGTTGGACGGTCAAAGAAGAGAGGCAGACGGACCTGTTATTTTAGACCCAGTCGTAGAGATACCATAGTACAGGCACAGCCCGGACACTGAATACAACAATTTGAAATTGACAAGATGACGTTCAGCACATGTGAAACCAAAGAAATTGAACCTTAGGTCTTCTTCTTAGGTAACGAGTAACCAGTGCGAGGTAACCAGTGGGCGATAGAGGGGGTGAGGCAAAAAGTTGGTGGGAGGAAGGGAGTGTCCGTATTGTATCTAATAATTGATACTCTTTCTTATACTGTAAATGTAACTTAGCAATACGTGTAGAGTGAAACTAAACAAATAAAAAAGTTAATCGGTTATTGTGGCTCTAGTGAAAAAGGGTACAAGTACAGTTGAATACAATTCTTAACAGGAGAATACGTTTATATGGACAAAACGATAATAGTCGTAACGATCATAATTTTGTTCATAGTTAACGACCTAAAACAATAGAACAAAAGCTAACAAAGTTAAAGCACCGTCCATTAAAATGTAAAAGCTCTAATTTTCAGACTGTTGATTTAATAAAAAAACTTGAAAGTACCAGCCAAGCGTTATATTTACGTAGGTAACTATTGGAAAATTAATTTTTGCTGGTAACAAGCGCTTCAAAATAATATAAACATTGGAATAATTTATTATCTCAATTCCCATTCGAAGCTTGCATGCGGATAATATTTGGCTTTTTTAGAATAGTGCCTTTGACGAAGTATGGTTGCGGATGTATTGATAATTTTTTACCTACTGCTTTGACGAAACCTACGTTGCTGATACGGACATTTTGTAAAATTAGTCGAGTTTTTTATATTTTTTCCGAATAAATGATTTTATCTCTAATACACATTCCCAAATAGTTGAATGGTAGTTTTACAAATATTTTTTTTATTGTTGTTCCTTTTAAAATAAAGCAAATAAATAATTCTACACAATCACAATATAACATAAGTAAGTAAGTAAGTTCTTATAATGTTAAAGTGTATCTTAGTTATAACTAAGAAAATGAGTTTACTATAATTATAATAATTATTTGTTTACAGACAGACGCACGGGGCGGAAAAAAATAAAAAGTAGCTTTTTAGTACCTAGGTATTAAATAAATAATTATGCAGGGTTCACTATTGGCAGATTGGCACTTATATTTAGGTATTCAAGATTTCAGGATGGAATTATGTTGTAAGACGATGAAATGAAGTTTAAATGATTGCATACGAAAACATGCGATTGCATTAAGTATGCGAGAGGCATATGCTAAGATTGACTGAGATGCAGACGGAATACATGTAAGTGCATTACAAAATATGCATTTCTGTGCGCTGCATTGCATTCCACCTGAATATTATTACTTTCCTACTTTGCATTTCTTGCTAAGTCTCTCGCTAAGGCTCCATCCACACTAATATTATAAATCTGTTTGTTCAACTAATACAATTTAAAATACTGTCGGCAAATGTTTCTCCCTGATGTATAACTTACCTAGCTACTTAGATAAGTAGTTACTTTTTAAGGGTGGACTTTCTTCTTAAGGGTGAACTTTGGGCGTAAGTAATGTAGTTCCTATTTACTTATAAATAACTGCTCTAGTGATAATAAAAATATTATAAAACCCAATTAAGTTACTGGTTTCTCTTATTTAGATGCATAGTTCCAAAATATCGTCCAATAAAAGGCATATTTGCTTATATTCTTCCAAAGCACATAATAAAACCATGAAATAAATTGACGAAACAATTTGCATGATAAATAAAACACACAAAATACTCTATATACTCTTAATCAATCAAATTTTTACGAGGGCAACATAATCCGGCTTAAAAAGAGCGGTATGTCTCATTTCACCCGAACATCATGATTACGAGGTTGGACCCGACGGCGACGCGACACGGCCCCATCAATATCAATGCCCTGACAATAGTTGTCGGACCCGACAACGGTCTGAAAAGGCCTGACAATTAACTTCGCCTATATAAATTTACCCAGCTTTAACATAGGTACGCTTTCGGTATTTTTACGATCTTTTTTTCTTCACCCTGTAGGGGGACCGCGCCGTGTTTTATGGTAGCCCGCGAAAAGTTCAAAAAATTTAAAAGAAAGAAAGAATCAATTTTTAAATCGTGGCGTAATTTTCTAAAAATCTAATTTAAATTCCTAAAATTCAGAAATATCGTCGAAAAACTGTTCAGCTGTGTAATATGTGGAATTCGAAAGACTGTTTTCTAATTTTGAAACTGTAGAAAGACGAAGCTAAATCTGTTGTGGTGCGAGGAGGAAACCATATTCAAACTCTGATTGATACCTAAGACATATTTTTCCGTGATTTTGGAAACAGTGGCAGGTTTCCACATTACAAGTAGATTATGAATCGGCGTTTTCTACGATGTAAGTTATGAAAACACATCCGAAACAAAAACAATTTTTTTTTAGATTGAATAAATATTAAATATGTCAGAAGCATAATTTTTGAGAGTCGACCGTCAAGTATATCTGAGATTTAATGTTGACCGCGTACTTTAAAAGTTTGGCCACCCCTGCCTTATAGCATACCTAGTTCACTTATTAAAAAAGCCAGCATGAAATTGAGCATTGTTCACATGCTAACATTCTTTTATGACGTTGAAACTAGAATTGTTACTAAACAAAACTCATATTTCACCGCTTGACATTATTTCTAACAAAAATTCGTACGAGAGAAAGATGTGCAATACTCGGATATTCCGAGAACGTACACATCCGACTTAATATATTACATCTACCTCATAAAATACATCATAATCATAACGCTTCGAAATAGGAACCAATTTCGCGCAAACGTGTGCGGAGCGGCGAGTGCTTTTTGTATGGGTACGTATTACAGCTGTAATACCGTAATTCAGTACGTCAGGTGCAGCTGCCGCCAACGACTCCGGGCGATTAACCCATTTGAGGGCTAGAATCCAACCGACCAGTTTTGCTAGAGCTCTGAATCTCACTCTAAATCCCCCTTGTTCTACTTCCGTATTGAAATATGGGCAAGACGCGGAAGGTCTTCCTTAAATTGCATAAGCTCTCGTAAATGGAACGTTGCTTGTAGCGCCAATACTTGAAGATTATTGATATTACATTCGAATGTACGGTTGAATACTTTTAAGCCATTAATTTCTACTGAGTGACAGATGCTAGTGATTTTCTCTTTACTGATGTACAATCACGATTACCCTATTGATCTTATTACAATACTCCCTACAAAATCACCAAGTAGGTAAGTACTGTCGTATCGTAAGGTCATCTTTCAATTTCGATTCTCACGCTTTTGACCTGCTGCTAATTACTAACGAACCGTAGTAACTGTGGTAGTAACAAAGATTTAAAAACCGGCCAAGTTCGAGTAAATTCGTAGTTCGAGGGACGCGGGCAATTAGTGTTCCGTACTACCAGTTGTTTAACATGGGGCATTGAAGAAACCACTATAATTTGACACTTAATTAGTATGCGGTCACATAGTAACTGAAGATCATTTTACACTGGTCCCACTAGTGTTAGTTTTTTGGGTAAGTATAGAAAAAAAACTATCCAAGTTAGAGCCACCCTGATAATTTTCCCGCCATCATCTACACGTTATTTCTGATAAAAAAATTGAAAAGTATTTTTTTAGACTCGTATTTTCATAAGCTTTCAATTGATACCCCACACCATAGGGTAAAAAAAAAATTTTTTTATTTATCCTTTCTATCTCCCCAAATTGCCCCCCCAATATAAAAATTAAGCTTTTTTTACTTCATTTATGATATTGGACCAGCAATTTCTATATCTGTACCGATTTTCAACGTCTCTGAGAAAAGTGACAGACGGACGGACAGACACCGAGCTGATTCCATAAGTGTTCCGTTTTGCCAATTTTAGTACGGAACACTAATAACCTTGCTGTTAACCACCTATTTAAAATTGTGTAACAAAGTAGATTAATACAGATAAGTCAGTTTCTTATGATGAAACAGGAATTTAAACTTATTGTTTCTTGTAATACAATTAGCGATCTGGTTCACGTTTTGGCGAAGCCATTATCGACTTCTGATATTTTCTATAAACAGAACTGATGACCGATTCACGTTTCTTCGTAAGCATTATTGGCCGATAGCACTTTTACAAATTGAACTCGCAGCGTTCAGTACGACCTGCGGCCGTAGTATGGCAGCTTGATATAGCGCTATTGCGCCTTAGCGCTCTCACAGACGAGCGACACTTTGCAGTCGCCGGGTGTCGCATAGGTTCGCGCGACTGTCGCGACCTCCGCTGTGACCGTAAAATGTATGAGCGCGACGCTCTGCGACACACCGCGACAGCAAAGTGTCGCTCGTCTGTAAGAGCCCTTAGCTTTCTTTCCATTTGCGCCCGAACGAACGATATAAAAGGCGTGATATAGCCTTATCGCGCGTATGATGCTACGGCGCCAGGAACTGATATTTCCCGATGGTACTCGAAAATACTTGATAATATGGCTAACCTAATACCTAGCTACTCTGTTAAAGAGGGAAATTGACTGCCGTGCAGAGTAATGACCGAATGTATAAGTAGATGGCGTCGGAAATGCGTCAGGCGAGAAATCGATCAACGAAGCAGATTATTTTGGCGGGTAACCGAATAGTTATCGTGATTGGTTCGCGTGGTTTTAATAATAGTAAACTGCACAGGTACACACGGCGACACATCAAGCTACGCAAAACCAAAATAAGCTGGCCCTGTACCCGGACTTTCGATGTTCGATATATCGCTACTGTTTCGGTCCACACTTCATTCACGCAATTGCGAAGTTCGAATGTGCGGGTAGAGGCCCTGGCCGCGCGTATAGGTAGAGTAATGTATAACGTCGCGCGGCCAGCTTATGTTTGTTTTGCGTAGGTAACTTGATGTGTCGCCGTGTGTACATCCGTAAGAATTATAAAGTGAAACAGTTTAACTTATTTTACCAACTGTCTAAATCAAAAAGCCGATATCCCAAAACCTATGCATCAATTATTCATCGAACAGAAGGTTCTAAAAGCGGTGCGCATCACCCTCAATGGACACATTAGCTCGGTTACAAGTAATTTAACTTCGTAACGAATAACACATCCCCGATTTAGCCGCATTAATTCAGCAAAACGTGTACATTATTCAGGCGATACCCCAACTTTCAGACTGGGCCCTCTCCTGTCAAATATGGCTCGCAATGTTCACCCGACCAAATTAAATTTAACTACGATTACGCGAAGCTGTAATTAAGAACGACAGCAAGCTTTGATTAAAAATTGACAGAATCTGAATACAGTGTTATTCATTCAGGGCAGTTATTAAATTACTTTTAATAATATTACGAAAGGTACCTACGTCGTTTCACGAACGCGATGGTAAAAGCGAGAGTAGTACCTGTCATGCCTTGATACTCTTATGCATACAATAAGCCACAAACTGCAGCGAAAGAACTTTAATTAGGTACTATCGTATTGTGCTTGTGGAGAAACTATTTGGGATGTTCCTTCATTGAAAACGGAAGATATTCCACCAAGCATAGGTGTAAAGCCTGGGGACCGGCCGTGGTCCAGCAGTTCTTAGCAGTGTTGCAAAATAAGTGACATATATATTTAAAAAACAAAAAACCCGACTGCATAAAAAAACTATTAACTGAAAAGAGAAAAACAAGCTCTAATCACTAATCAGCTATACCAACTTTGTTTTCTTGAGCAAATACAGGGTGTAAATTAAAATAGGACAGCTACTTAAAGAGGTGCTTCAGACCATCAAACTGAACAACTTTCTCTATGGGACCAATATCGAAATCGCGAAAAAAAAATCTGCTGTCCCATACATTTCAGTCGAGTTATGTTTGCAGTTTTGTATGGGAGAGCGGAATTTTTTTTCGCGTTTTCGATATTGGTCCCATAGAGAAAGTTGTTCAGTTTGATGGTCTGAAGCACCCCTTTAAGTAGCTGTCCCATTTTATTGTACACCCTGTATAATTTCAATGTTATTAGGTAGGTATCGCAAACGGGGTCAAAGAAGAATTATAAAACATACCTACCTACATATTGGTTTGTCCCCCGCCTGCAATACCTACCTAATAACATTGAAATTATATTTGCTCAAGAAAACAAAGTTGGTATAGCTGATTAGTGATTAAAGAGCTTGTTTTTCTCTTTTCAGTTAATAGTTTTTTTATGCAGTCAAGTTTTTTGTTTTTTTTAAATTTAGTCTATTTCATACTTTTTAGTCTTGTGTCTAAATGGTAGCATAAAAGTACTATAATATATATATTTTTGGAATTTTCTGTTTACTAGCTTTCATTTGATACCCATATTGCAATTTTTTACAAAAAAAAATTGTATTCCCCCTCTTTTTTTAATTTCGCAACCGCCTTATTAAAATAATATAGCCTATGTCACTCTTACGATTTTTACAAATCTAACGACACCTCATACGTCAAAATCCATCAAGCCGTTTAGGCTGTAGGCCGTGCCAAAGAAATATACATACAAACATACATACATACATACGCTCGTAAAACATAACACCCTCCTTCTGGCGCAGTCGGGTAAAAATCGGTAAAATTCGCGACTAAAAATCGGTAGAAATCGGTAGACTTTTAGGTCCTCAACAAACAAACAGGGCAGGGCCCAGGGCTCTGCCCACACGATAAGATTAACAAAAAAACAAGGTCAGGCCGGTCGGTTGTTGGTCAGTCCAACAATGCTCAAATGCCATCAAATTTTGATCTATGAGTGAGACATGCTGACATGACATGTATCGATGGTAAGTAGCACGGAAATCAAAGAGCGATCACACTTTTTCTTGAACACCATACCAATTGTCGACCTACCGTATATGAATACCTACAAGGACGTCGTTTTATAATACCCTAAAATCCACATAAAATACAAATTGACAATTCAAGACTCTAGTTTGGAACCTATCCAAAAGTAAGTTAGGGTATACTTGCAGAGCGCAGAGTGGATTGTCAAAACTAACTTTTTCGGAAAGACAATGCTCGGATTGTCCCAAAGAATTCGTGCTCTAAATAAAGTACACTTCCTTCTCCAGCTAATGCGTGACAAGAAAAATGTAGCAAATGGACAAACAAAGGAAAAGTATCCACTAAATAACACTGATACCACTAATTGGTTCTACTTCGCTAAGATTTACTCGACGTTCTCGTTTTCGTAGCTTACGGTTATTCGTTCAATATCAAAGTAACGTTTTCGATTTGATGCGGGTACATTGTTGCCAGGTGCGAGTCCGAATTAAAATCCTATCCTGCAAAAGGTTGAGCAAAGGAAAATAAGGGTCAAGAAAGGCAAGAGCCCAATCACGTTTTCTTTGAACTTTTTATCTTATACGTAAGTAAGTAGATATGTTTTGTGAAGTAGGTATAACAATCCTTTTACCTTCTTTTGATGGAAACTATTACGTATACTTACTGTAATATGAAATCAATTTTAGGAGTTACATAATCTGAGTCAGCCAGTCAGTCAAATATCCCAGAGAGTTAGTCAGTCAGTATTAAACTGCCTCCGTGGTCTAATGGTTAAGAGCTTTGGCTCTCGACACGGAGGTCGTGGGTTCGACGCTTAGTGATATGTCACTTTGTGCATTTTTCCCCAGTTGGTTAGGACATTGCAGTCTGAATCACCTGATTGTCTGAAAAGAAAAATGATTCCGTGCTTCGGATGGCACGTTAAGCCGTTGGTCCGGCTACTATCTCTGGTGGTAGTAGTCGTTACATAAAAACCATGTCAGAGGCCGTAAGGCGGTCTGAAAAAACTCTGACACCAGCCCCATTTTTCTTTAACAGTTCATACTAATAAACTAATCATACCTAATCTAATCACATTTATTTATTACCTTTTTGGAGAACTTACCTACAGTTGAATAACAGTTTGGTTTCTACAAAGACAAATTGAAGGTCAAATGCTGACAACAAATTCCCCATGCAAGTTCAACATGCTTAACTAAATTCAAAAGTTAGTACTTTACCATATAATATAATCCCTTTATAATCAATTATGAAAGACAAACAAACCGCACATAATATTTTATGCACAACCAAGTAACACAGGTAACTAATGTCCCCAACTAATCTACTAACAAACGGATTTTCATGTTCGTTTGAAGCGATTGGGTACTTCGCTAAACTCCTACATAATTAACGATACAAAATTATGTCTAAACCCCAATTATGTTGCCACAATAGCCCGTATAGGCATACGAGGAATATGGTAGGCAATTCCTGTTTATACTAACAATTAATGTCTGACATAATGAGCTAAGATAAGAAGTTCTATCTCTGTAACGCCCCGGGATATTGTTCACAATTCACGTTTAATATACAGTTATTATTATTCTGTACACTCATAAAATGTACGTGTTCGGAATATCCTTTTATTTGTTAAATAGCAAAGATAAGGGAACAATAAGATTATGTGCGTATGAACAGCAAAGTTGGACTGTCTACTCTCAGAAGTTTCCAATGGATACGGTGGCTAAAATGACAGGCGAGACAAAAGTTTGTTCGACGCCTTCCCTCGCCTGGCTGCGACAAATAGTTAACTTTTGTTTGCACTTACTAATAACTTCTGTTACGGCAAATGCGTTTACTTGTCACTTTTGAAAACGTTAATAGTTAGTTTGGAAAAACAATACTTTTGGTCGTATCTGTCGTCTTTATATCGAAACCGTAATTTCAATTTGTCAAATATAGCAAAAAGTTAAGAATCAGCCTGTCGCGAATTGCGAGATCTTATGAATTTATAATTAAAAAACTACTACAAGAAACATGGTTCGCGCCCCGCGAGCGTGACGCATAGAGTGCGAGAGAGACGGGAGAGTGGCAGACAAGATGGCGTAGCTGTGTACGTGGCAGAATGTTACGGGAGTAAAACGTGGATATAACCAGGAGAAGAAGACCTAAGGCGACGTAGAAAGGATTGCTGCAGAGAAGTATACTTAATTGGGATACGGTAAGATGGTCTCTAGACCAAAAGGAGTCCCGGGTGAGTCACAAACATTATAAGACAGAATTGTGCAGTCGTGCACTAAATATGAGATGGAAAGGGAACGGTTGTAAGGGGAGGCTTGGAGACCGTTGTGGGCCAGCTGTATGGCCCACCAGCTGTAAGCTGGAATCCAGAATGGATAAGAAAGAAGCTGGAAGAGATATTTCATCGGACCGCGTGGGTGCACGCACACAGGTACATCAACAGGTCAATGACTTTACTCATTTACGAATTATAAGGATTTGCAGTGGAACCCAAGGCAAGAATTTACGCGTAAAGTGTGCTTCGCGTCATGGTGGAGGTGCTGGGATCGAATGATCGATTTTTTTCGATTATTCTTGGTATTTTTGTGAAAATAAAGAAATTAAGAAACAAAACGATTGCAAAATTACGGAAATGGTTGTGAGCGGTTGTGAGTGAATGAATGGCTATTGGAATGAAATGTCAATCACGGAATTTATTTTTTTATTTGATCGATAGTGTTGTGCTTAATCGATGACAGCACGTCAATTTCGGAATGAACGGACACGAAATGAATCAATGAACCAGATCAATTATTGTTGTTAGCTATCTGAATTTTGAAAAATGAATTTCTTTTATTTCTGTTTTACGTGACGATTTTTTTTAATGAACGAAATTTTATGGAATATTGTTAACGGTTTTATTTTGTGCGATTAATTTTAAATGTCACTTTAAAGTGACACAATAACGGAATTGTTATAAGTAAAGAAATAAACAGCAATGTTGAAGCTCACGCGTGAGTTTTAACTGGTCTGGCCGTTTGGCAACGTACTTAAAATTACTATGAAAGTCGGGCCGGTTGGCACACAATTTTTTCAATAACTACTGTAAAATGCGGGCCGTTTGGCACACGATTCTTTTAATAACTACAATAAATTGCGGGCCGTTTGGGACACGATTTTTTAATAACTACATTAAATTGCGGGCCGTTTGGCACACGATTTTTTAATAACTACAATAAATTGTGGGCCGTTTGGCACATGATTCTAACTACAATAAAATGCGGGCCGTTTGGTACACAATTCTTTTAATAACTAAAATAAGGGTTGGGCCGTTTAGCAAACAATTCTTTTACAACAACAATACTCTGGCCGTTTGGCTTAAAAAATAATGGTCTGGCTGTTTAGCTTTAGACAATATTTGCAAAGAATGGTGCTCAGAGGAGAGCAAAGAATGGTGCTCAGAGGAGAGCAAAGAATGGTGCTCAGAGGAGAGCAAAGAATGGTGCTCAGAGAAGAGCAAAGAATGGTGCTCAGAGAAGAGCAAAGAATGGTGCTCAGAGAAGAGCAAAGAATGGTGCTCAGAGAAGAGCAAAGAATGGTGCTCAGAGGAGAGCAAAGAATGGTGCTCAGAGGAGAGCAAAGAATGGTGCTCAGAGGAGAGCAAAGAATGGTGCTCAGAGGAGAGCAAAGAATGGTGCTCAGAGAAGAGCAAAGAATGGTGCTCAGAGGAGAGCAAAGAATGGTGCTCAGAGGAGAGCAAAGAATGGTGCTCAGAGGAGAGCAAAGAATGATGCTCAGAGGAGAGCAAAGAATGGTGCTCAGAGGAGAGCAAAGAATGGTGCTCAGAGGAGAGCAAAGAATGGTGCTCAGAGGAGAGCAAAGAATGGTGCTCAGAGGAGAGCAAAGAATGGTGCTCAGAGAAGAGCAAAGAAATGGTGCTGAGAGAACAGCAAAGAATAGTGCTGAGAGAACAGCAAAGGTTGGGTTATTTGGCATAAAGGATTGCCTAACGGATAGTGAGTAATATGGGTACCCATTATAGGTAATCGGCACAAATTATGTAAACCGTAAATTTGTCCGAAATTGCTTATCGGTCCTTATTAGCATTAAGTGTTAATTAGAGTAAAACAATAAAATTTAGATTTAAGACTTAGATTTATGTAACTTTAGTTTACGAAACATTCTTTTAGATTTACGAAGTTACGAAACATCATTTTAGATTTAAGAAGTTTAGTTTACGAAACATTGTTTTAGATTTAAGAATCTACGAAACATCATTTTAGATTTAAGAAGTTTAGTTTACGAAACATTGTTTTAGATTTAAGAATCTACGAAACATCATTTTAGATTTAAGAAGTTTTGTTATTAAAACTAGGCATTTAGTTTTTTGAATTTTACGAAGTGTTCAATTCCATTTTATTTAGACTTGAGTGATTTCTTACCGGTGAACTAATGAATCAATTGATGAGTCGAGTAAGAACAACACTATTTAGCGATCGCGATCGACCGACGAATGAACGTCGGAACTGAAGAATGAACAAATTAGATTATTTGACAACAGCTCATTCATTTGATTTGAAAAGAAAAGTTTTGTTTGTTTTTTTCCCGAAAAGTTTATGGAAAAATAGTGAATTGCTAAGAAATGTGTAGTGATTTGCACAAATTATATTGTATGAATTAACAATGGAGCTCTGGTAAGTGTTTTAAAGGTCGATAAAGTTTAAAAATGCGATTAAAAATCCCTGGTAAAGTATGACAGCTGAAACTTTTGTAAACAAAAGTTTGAAAACAAATCTTTTTAAGTTTTCATGCGCAATTAATTGAATAGAACCAAGTGAATTGTTAATATTGAATAAATCAAGGAAGCTATAGTTGTGTATTGAATTAACCTGTAGCCTGCATTAAACAGAAAGTACGAATGAACGGAGGAAATGTCGGAACTTCATCTCAAGGAGAAAGGAAGATTGCCTACGGGTTGTCGGATTATCAAGGAATGTGTATGGATAGCTGGTAATATAGATTACAAGATGGTATCGCAAGACGGACAGCTGGTAAGTGAACAAAACTATTTTCCAAACTTGTTAAAGAGCTATACCTACTGTGTTTCCAAATTTAACTTATGACAAAGAAGATCATATAACTATGCTACTTATCTAAAACCCTGTGAGCAAACGTGAATGTTAGTTCCGGCGGGGGCAGCCGCAGCCTAAGTTGTAGATGAATTATCATTTACAGTGATATTTCAAGACTCGATTTTGAGCATAACAGTGAATATTATTGCTTATTTTGTATTGAATGTCTAAGAAACAGAACAACTTTATTCTCGAGGAAGAAACAGGTATGAAATATGAATGGAACAGTTTACGAGGGCATATAACAGAACTGCCTGATTCATTGTCACGCTTGTGACCTGCACCACGGTTGAGTGATGAGGCTTTGGTTTTATTAATAGACTATTTTAGACTAACGTGAAATCGGACTCTTTCGTACAGAGAAGGTGGACGAAAAAACGATGAAATAAAATCACTTTAAATAAAATTAATCTGGGACTGCGCTACATTTGTGACATAGAGACATCATACCTGCAAAGAGACATCTTCAGTGCCATTTGAGTAGTAGGTACAGAGCTGCGTTCAGAATCTACACCCTATGTGCACCCAGAGTGCACCCCGAGCGCAACTTTTCGCACTAAACGCCGTGCAGAGGCTCGGTGAAAGACGTTTTACTATAAAGCAAGTTGAAAAAACAACCGCACAAAATGGTCGTGAACGCAGCCCAGCATATGCTTACAACTATGGTCTCGAGTGGGTAGTCGAGAGATGGAACCAATTGTGCTATATTGGTTGTAATATGTGACTTCTAATTATACATGAAAGTTGAAATACCTAAAGAGTGCTGGTAAACTTAACTAATAGAATATTTAATCAATTTCAGTGCGTTGAAACAGAAATTGACCACAAAAATTTATGTCAAGAAAATATGGGTTGAAATATGGAAACCAGGAGTGTTTGAATCTTATTTAAAATAAAGAAGCTAGTAAAGGATTGGAAAATTAACAAAATAAGAATCACTCTTTCGAATTTGGTTTTAAGTTGCTGCAATGAAAAAAGTGATGCTCACAGTTGTATTATCATAGAAAGAGTTCTTCGATTCAGTAATGGAAAGTGCAGTATATTACAAGCTTCAACCGATCTCCATACCTAATCTTGAGAAGTGACCTTAGGACAAATATCACCATACTTGAAGATGTTCCAGTCATCGACTCTATCGTCATTCACCACCTATGAAAATGTCAATCGGAGCATGAAAATTATTCAAGAGAAGAGATCTATGTATTCCATCACAGCGGCGACCTCGGAAAAATAACACCAAATTCTGCTAAATGTTCAGCATTGGTAACTTGAATTCTACAGTATGTTATCAGTCATCAGTAGTCATCACATCTATGTACCATTGAAGAATCCAGTGAGAATAATTCTTATCTACAAAATTATCACTAAAAAGGATTGTGAAATCAATGCATATAAAATGAAGATTGCAATAAGGATTTAAAGTTGCATGATAGGGAAGGAATGGAATGTACCTACTTAATACTATGTGTCGTGCAGCATACAGAAATAATGAGTATCTTTCCAAAAGCTATGCAGATCCAGGAAATCATAGAGCAGGAGAGAACAAGAAGCAGTGTCACCTTAACAATCATCAGTGGATTAGCGGAAGGAAACAAAAATTATAATAAACTAAGATTTTATTTTAAGTTTAGACCTTAAGATTAGTTTAACTTGCACCTAGTCTGTAATAATATTATGTACTTTCACTAGATGTGGTATAAGACGGTTTTATCACTGAAAACGATTTCATCCAAACTAAATATTCACTATGATTGGAAAAACATATGCTGGTTTAGATAGTTTAACTCAAAGGATGATACATAAATGAATGCATATGTTCACGACTGAGTTCCCAGAGGGGTGAAGAGATGATACGTTATCTAAATTAAGTGAATGACTATGGCTAATATTTATAAATGGAATGAAGGACAACACTTTTATGACGAAATCTATCTAAGTGTTTCAATGTGGTTCATATTATGACAATATAGAGCAATGATGTACGGAGCAGATTGTAGATTGTTTTTGTATCTATAAAAATGATAACAACGGTTATGGATGGAATCAAAAATTGAGAATATGGTTTCAACAAATATCGGTTATTATTTGGAATCTGTATTATGTGTGTAAGAAAGTCGACATGCTCCATGACCGCAATTGATAGAGCGTTCCTCTATATGAAACACAATTCAATTTCAATACAATACTCTTGTTATTTTCAGAACATTTGCGAATGAAGGATGAGGAAATGAACAAAGAATAATTACCTAAATAAGTATAGTAAATCACGCCAAAGCGCGCGTCGGTGAGACGGCGCGAGGTGGTGATAACATAGGACAACTTCTATATCATTAAGTGTGGTGTTATGAAGAAAATAGGTGAACAAGGAATATATTTAAAGTACCTACTTGACACAACTCAATTTAAATCGAAGCTGAATTTACACCATGAAGTGAAGAGAGAACTACATGGAATGAAAAGGAAAGAAAGGAAGACCAGTCTAACATAACAAACGGAAGGGAGAAAACAAGAAGCAGGCAAGAGAGAAGGCATGAAGTGGACAACACGAAAAAGGAGAAGAAGTCAAGTTATTTTTCATGCTACTAAAGAAACTAGATTCAATAATATTTAATGGTATGTGACACCCGGGACCAATTGTACTTATGTACAATAAAGATAACGACAAAAAAGTTTACTAAAATAACTCTGGAATACTTAAATCATGGAAGAAATGTTGGATTATTCATTAAAGACGTAGCGGTGATCTACATTATAGACGAAATATCAGAACGAGAACTAACTGAAAATTATACGAAAATATGATTTACATTTATTTGATAATTATTATGAAGATGGATTACAATCGTTGCATTGTATGGAGCAATTAACAATAGGAAAATATGCAACTAGAAAATAGCATCTATAGTTTGAAAAGGGAAGAAGAGAAAGAGAGCTAATATAATTAAAAGTAACTAGCGTAAAGAATACAAGGTTAGCAAACGAAATATCTGTAAGTGGGAAGTAAAGAACAACTGAAGATCTATTAGCAGTAGTAACGAATGGATTCTGTTTTCAATTAAATAGCAATTAAGATTATTAAAATAAAAATACTAAATATAACAAAGCAGGAGGAGCGAGCACTGTGAGTTCTTTAACGACTACATAGAACAAGATAGAATCAGGAGCAGTCAGGTAGCAAGTGACCTTAGAAAGAATCTAACATATCTATGAATGATTGCGAAGGCATAAAAAGTGAAAACATAATTATGGTTCACATCTAAAGCATTGAAGCTATCGGATGTTTAAAAAGGACATTGAATAAATGAGAAAAAGAGACAGGTTTGATGATTCCTTCAAAGACGAAGAGCTTGAATCCTAAAAAATAAATTGCAGATCCATCGAGTCAAACAAGCAGCTTTCTCTACGAGACTAACATCGAAATCGCGACAACTATTCTGCGTGAACCCCATCGTAAACCTTACTTTCAGGTCCAGCAAATGCACTTTGTTCGAGTTTTTATTTTTTCTTTCAGACTTTCTAACACAGATACGAGAAGAATGAATACAACTTACATAATTATTTCCTATTAGAATACTGACGGAGCTTAAAATTTACTTTCCTGTTATGGAAATTAGGCAGCAAATTGTTTATTGAGAATAATAAACTACTATTATCATTTAACATGAGAATATCGGATATGATATCAAACTGCTGGATGGTGTGAAGTAAGATTGGAAATATCCTACAACTTTTCGCCGTGGGGAGGGCCGCTAACGCTGGAGAAATATGATACAAAGATGACGAGTGTAACTTAATAATATAAAAAAGAAAAAATCTTACGATGGAAGAACAATTGAATGCTTATTAACTTAAACTGGAAGAAACTTTACTGAAACAATCTGGAAATATGTCTTACAAGAGTAATGTTACCTATTTGATGGAATATGATAATACCTACTAAAAAATAGATAAAATACTGGAGAAGACAAAAGAGAAGAAGATCGACGAAGATAGAAGAAGTTGAAGGATATCAACATTAAAATAGAACTAAGAGAATAAAGCAATTGTACGAACTGTCAAGATAATTGTAGAAGTGTAAAGAAAATAGAATAGATTCTCAGTGGAAGGTCTAAATCTAAAGGATAGATCATTAACGGAACGGAGTTGGAAATAGACAATAAAGTAAGAAAAGGAGACAAAATAATTACAAGATAGTAGACAGGAAAAAGAGGATGGATTAGAAAACAGAAATAGAAAACAGGATAAGCGTATGAAATCGGTTTAGAAAAATTAAGAGTAAGGTAGTGAGGGTCCAATAATTTGTGAAGTAAGAATAAAGAAAATGTGAGTGATGGATATTATGAACCACATGATCAAGAGTTAATGGAAAACCTTTCATTTCTTGTCGTTCGGGAGTGTCGCGAATTGCGAGATCTTATGAATTTATAATTAAAAAACTACTACAAGAAACATGGTTCGCGCCCCGCGAGCGTGACGCATAGAGTGCGAGAGAGACGGGAGAGTGGCAGACAAGATGGCGTAGCTGTGTACGTGGCAGAATGTTACGGGAGTAAAACGTGGATATAACCAGGAGAAGAAGACCTAAGGCGACGTAGAAAGGATTGCTGCAGAGAAGTATACTTAATTGGGATACGGTAAGATGGTCTCTAGACCAAAAGGAGTCCCGGGTGAGTCACAAACATTATAAGACAGAATTGTGCAGTCGTGCACTAAATATGAGATGGAAAGGGAACGGTTGTAAGGGGAGGCTTGGAGACCGTTGTGGGCCAGCTGTATGGCCCACCAGCTGTAAGCTGGAATCCAGAATGGATAAGAAAGAAGCTGGAAGAGATATTTCATCGGACCGCGTGGGTGCACGCACACAGGTACATCAACAGGTCAATGACTTTACTCATTTACGAATTATAAGGATTTGCAGTGGAACCCAAGGCAAGAATTTACGCGTAAAGTGTGCTTCGCGTCACAGCCTATAAACAAAACAGGTTAAAGGACTTCTCTTACGGATATGGGTGAGAGGAAGTGGGTAATACGCAGTCCCAGTGCGGATTGGTGGAGGTAATTTAGTCAACTTGGTTTCAAAGTAGTTTCAAGCAGACTTGATATGCCTCTCATCTGGTTTAACGAATAGTATATTACCTATACCGATCTGACTGCGGTTCAAAAAGTTACGTCATATAACATGCATTTTGCAATTATAATTATTATGGATGTAACTAAATGAAATAACTTTAATTTTAGTAGATAAAACCTCCCTGTCTAATTATTATTAAGAGAATGTGCCAATTGTGCCATGTCAGGCAAGAAAGTCAGGATAGTAGCAGGTCGCGATCAACTGTCTCTGCCTACCAATGGGACATAGAAGCATGTATGTATTTTGTTCGCTTCATTGTAAATAAAGAACATTTTGTTGTATGTGCAAAGATTCGCAGCTGGCGATGCGCTGACGCTGTGGGCTCAGTCTTGAACTTTACCCACTTCCATTTTAAGCAAGTAACCCGTATAGGAAACGTATTTCACACGCGTACAAATTACAGCATTTGCACGATATTTCCTTACGTATTTTGATTTCAAACGTACGCGCTCCTGTCACGTTTGCCGCCGAAAGTGGCAGCCGCCCCGCCACCGAGCCGGGCGGCGCCATCTTGAAACGTGATGCCTGACGAGTATTCGCTGACGCTCTATTTAAATTCGCCCTCTTTTATTCGAGCTATTTTATTTTAACAAACAGCGGATCTAATTTATTGAAGGAGGCTATTGTTGGTGCATTGTAATGAATGAGAGCAGACGGTTTTTGTCCAGCATTAACGAGGGCGCTGAAGCACGTCGGAGCACTTACACTGTGAAAGTGGTTACTTCGTTTTTCACACGGCTTAGTCTACTAGGATCCTTATATAGCAGACTTGACGATGCTTTCTTGGGAGTTCTCGGGACACGAATGTTTAATTTGGTTGTGAAAAGCGATAGGGTATTTTTGAAATGGCTCAGAAAGTCTTCATACAGGATTTGAAGGTATTAATTAGATTAGGCGCTTAGTTGTAGCAGATCGAACGTCATTTGGTAGGAAGGCGCTTTTCCACGCGTTTCCTGTGCGAATTATTAAAGGCAAGTTATAGTGGTCAACAAACTGAACAACTTTTACTATGGGAGCAAACCGATCGGAGCAAAAAAAGTCCGCTAAACCATACTTAACTAAACTGCAATGCTTACTCGACTCAAATGTATGCAACAGATGATTATTTTTTTGCTCCGATCAGTTTGCTCCCATAGTAAAAGTTGTTCAGTTTGATGGGTAGACTCTTAATTTAAAAGGATGCTAATGATATCAATTTCACCCTGTATATGAGTTATGTGCATCCTGTATATCAATCCGCCTATCCATTAAATGCGTCAAATTATTAAGGGGGTGCTTCAAACCATCAAGAAAAATCAGCTGTTCCGTGTATTTGGGTCTAGAAGCAATTGGCATTTTCTATGGCACAACACATTTTTATCGCGATTTAAATTGTGGCCCTTTGTTCAATTTGATGGTCTGAAGCAGCCCCTATATTACGTAAAGCATTCGAGATTACATCCTGTATAGGCTGAGATGAGTGTTTCTTGTACTCTTAGCCCGGCTTGCACCAACAAGTATTTAGGCTTAAATGTATTTAGTGATAGTTCTGTCCTTCACACTGCTCATACAAATGACAGTGACAGCATCATATTTAAACATGTTTAAGCCTAAATACTTTTTGGTGCAAGCCAGCCTTAGATTCCTATTCTATTTCTCATGCCATTGAACCCCTCTAAAACCCATAAATTATTTCTAGACATTATCATCATAATTATATAAAGTTAGTTCAAATAAATAAAACAAACAAACAGAATAAAGGTAAGATAAACAGTCGGCCGTTACGCAGTCGGCTTCTGCGCCTCGGCGACTATAAATCAAGTGAAAACTCGTCGGTTTCCACTACGACCCTTTTAGAACATCCCCAATTTGGTCGGCTTACGTGCGTGTTTTCCTAAATAGGAGGTAATAATGTCTATTGCGCAATAACACGTAGGTTTCGCTTGAATGACGTTTTTTTTGGGTCTAGTTACCTGTCTTCTAAATACCAATAATTATAATCCTTATTGAATCTAATTGAATCCTATTTAAAGAACTTTATTGATAATAAAAATAATTCGATACAGTCTACACAAAACAAGCAGTCAGCACAAGCTTCGTCAATAAAAACATAATAGCCAGTAATCAGCAACATGCTTCTTCAAAACCCTAGAAAAACAGTCAGAGATCCGCAACAAGCTTCGTCAACTTACCAAACTAAAATCCACCACAAGCTCCTGCAATAACAAAATAATAACTAATTGAATCCTTGTAAACATGATTTTGAGAAGATAAGAGCATCGGTAGCGGGTTGCGGAGAGATATGAACACCCAATTATGGAGGTCCGGGTTCGGATCCGCACGGAAAACATGCCATGTACCCATGAGTTTTTCTAACTTATGTACGTAATACCGACTGCTCTCAAACGGTGAAGGAAAACATCGTGAGGAAACCTGCATACACTGAAGAAGAAATTCTGATGTGTATGTGAAGTCTACCAATCCGCATTGGGCACGCGTGGTGGACTAATGCCCATACACCCTCCCTGAGGGTAGGCCTGTGCCCTGCAGTGGGACTTTTATAGGCTGATGATGATGATGAAACATGATTTTATGAAAAGGCTACCTAAAAGAACCAAAAAACATACCTACATCGCTAACGACCTACCTAAACCTTTTTTCAATTTCAATTTAACTAAACATTTGGAAAGTAACTTGCGTTTAGAACCTGGAGTGCGATATTTGAAAGTCACACCTTCATATCAGCATTAGGAAATTTCAAAATTACTATAAAGACTAGGATGCATAATTCGATCATGATTTTGAACGTGTGACTTTCAGAAATCGCACTCCTGTCATGTACTTAAGGATATTCCTTTTCCTACAAGCAAACCACAGATAGGATAATACAAGTACCTACCTATGGGATTTAAATCGAGGTCAAAAATAAGTAACAGTTAGATATTAAAAACTTCGTTAGAAGTAAACTTACTGAAATGTTTATATAAAAAAATCATAACGATTATGTTTTGTTCTTGCTCTATCGTAAAAACGGTAATATGCACACTTCGTAATTTTGGCAAGGCATTTGCCCTCCAGTGGGGTAGGTAACTACTACCATCTGTAAAATCGATGTTTCATTCATATAATTTTACTCTATGTTCATCTATTTTATGTTTCTTAATAAGTTCCAAATGAAATTTCCGAAATGAGAATTAATTTGGCAACAGTATTTAATTCCTAATGCCGAATGATAAAATGTTTCCTAGAAATCTGTCGGAAGCATATTATATTAGAGCGCTGTTCTATATTAATTTCTACGAACAGCGGATTGTATCTAATTTTGTCAATTCCATTATAAATATTGACATACAATAATTGATTTTACTTAGGATTCTAAAATATTGAACATGAATAAATTGAGCAGCAATTTTTTTAGATGTAGTTTATTTATTTTGCTTCACATATAAATAATTCCCCGTTTATCTTGAAAATTATAATATTTTGTAAGTACATTTGTATTTATTAATAAGTTATAATAACATTTTACTTTAACATATTTTATACTCCATTTTTATTAAAGATGAAAAAAAGAAGATCACAGAAGCAGGGCTACGAAACCTTTTCAGACCGTGATCATTTTATAAAAAATTCGAAACACTTATGTCAGTGTTTGATGACTGATGAATATAAGAATTAGGGATAGCGAGTGAAACAGCCAATAGTCTGTAGCGCACTGGCATTTATTAGAACTAAAACGCTGTCACCTGGTATACTCACATACTTAGGCACATTTTAGTTCACACTATCGGAGTTGATGGAAAAATAAGAAAACGTCTGTTATGTATGTGCTCACTAGTAGCATAGCGAGGGGAGGCAAATGCCCCGGGCACCGGGCGGCACTTTACCAGGGGTGGCAAAAATATTAATTGATTGGGCTCTGACTGAACCACAGGGTGTTAGGGTAAACAGTTGCATTACTTTAAGGTGTGATTGTACCCATGACACTGAAATACGTTTCTGAAGAAACCTATAGGAAATCCGTAAAATTCAGTCAGCTGATCTAACGTTTGTATGAAAATTTCAACTTTTCATACAAATGTTGGATCAGCTGCTTGCATTTACTATAGGAAGAGCAAAAAAATTTTTATGTCTTTTATTTAGGTTTAGTAGGTAAAATGGTTAAGTATCATGAGTATAATCACCCCTTTTAGTAATGCAACTACTGACCATAAAGAACCTGTATAACCAATTCGTAGAGCAGAGTAAAGTCTATTTTTGAATGGATAACCAACCCCACCAAACCAAAACCAAAAGACCTAAAGATGTCTGACCACAACCCGAACAGGTTGTGCTAAAAAATTTCGAGCTGGCTTCGGTCGCTTCGGTCTCTCCTTTATGTTTAACGTAGGTCTTCTTATAAAGATAAGGAGGCAGCAAAATCGGTCTGTGCTCCGGGGGACACCCACGCTACGCCACCGGTGCTCACTAATGTCCGTTATTCCGTTTTAATAAACCGCGCTGACAATCGATTTTGAAGACGTATTAAACGAGTTCTTCTTAAGCCTTAAAAGACATCTTAAAATAGATCAAGTCGGTATCAGCTAATATCACTTAAAATGTCTCAAGCAAACTCAAATTTGAAACATTTTTTTTTCCAAAAATGCAGTTGCAGAATCCATGTTGCAGAAATCATTGGAATTTAATCCGTCTGCTTGTAACATCAATATTATTTGGTATTACTTGCGTCGCGCAGAGCGTTGCCGGTAGTGTGATGTAGTATGGACGCACTCAATCCTTAGACTAATTATATCCGGACCGGCCTTGCGGTAGCATTTCCCCTCTGCCACGGTATTAGATCAATTAATCTTGCGCATTTACACCCAATTTTATACCTTATCACTAAACGAGACAGCCTATAATAGCGAAACAATAATTTTGATTTTAGAACGTTTGGGGTTTACACGAGACTACTTTTCATGATTTTGAACATTCAAAATTAGAATCTACTTTAGATTCATAGGGAATAAAATCCAAAGTTGCGGATAACATGTTACCTCGCCCCCCGCAAAAAGTGGCAGAAAGTTTGTTAGTAGAATATTCCTAAAAAACCATAGAAATCGTTAAAACTCTAGAAATATTTAGTTTTTATTCTATCTGTTTATGCATTTATTTAGTACCTTAAATTAGGTTTATTATCATGAAAACAGTGTTAATTTATAGTTTATCGGGTGGGAGTTACATAGAATATAACCAATTTTAGGGATTTTATTTTTTATTGAATTATTTTAACGAATTGGGATTCATTTTCTTTACTAAGTTGCAGTTCTAGCATCAAGGAATACCTCCTTAAAATACCATATATAAATCTCACAGGATCCAGAAGTTACAGCATTCTAAAGTTTCGGTGTTAGGGCTGACACCTAACAAAATTCTAAAAATTATTACTTTTTTGTTGGAAAAATATGACATTATGTGCTACTAAACAAGCAATTATAGGCAGGTACGTATGTATGTATGTACTTATACCATGGTATTCTTAAAAATGCCTCAATGATTTCTAAATATAAAAATCTTGCCCTAGAGGTTTCTGGCGTATAAAAAACAGCCGCAACTTTAAAAAAAATCGTTCTTTACATTATTATTCATCTGTTTTATTTAGCTTCAATCCGTATGTATGTTTATTTATTATATTATGTTTATTCCAAATCTCTCAACCACTTTTTCAACTACTTTTACCTAATCGATTCTTGTGAAGCTTTGCACGCGAACTAAGCCCCGTCGTCACTTACCTTTCAAATTCCACTACGCAACTTTAGCAGGAATGATAAATTTTGTTAGGTACTAAAAATAAAAATAATAAATATAGAATAAAAAAATTACAGTTTTTTTTTACATTGTAGTGTACCTAATACTTAAATAAAACCTAAGTACCGATATTTACAATGTTCTATACTATATAAATACATACATACATAAACTCACTACCGTAATACCTTTCGGGGTGGTCAGAAACATTGCTACAACTACCAACTACAACGATATAAATCTTGCGTTTAATTAGTTTCGGAAGTAGGTACTACTTTCTTGTGTATCTGTCTCATACGTTTTTATTAAGAACGGCTGAACCTGATCCCTAGAAAATTCTTTTCCACCTTAATAGCATGGTCACAAGCATTCTTAAATAAATTGTAATATAAAGTACTTGAAATTTGATATATTACTTGAAATTTGATGCTAAAGTTTCACTTTGATGCTCCAAATACTAATTCTAAATCAGCAGGTTATTAAATCTTATTGTTTAGGTAGGTAGTACGTGTGCAGCATCATGATTTGAAGAACGAAGGTTAACATTTACATAATTTCATAAAACCATGAGGATTGAACACGTAATGCCAAGTTTGCCGAGCCCCCAGATTACCTCAGCTCATACTGTACTTTTTTATTCGTTGATCTCTAATTTATGACGTCATATAGTAAAAAGCTTGATTTTTCCCTGTCCGCAGCATAATATCTTTTAGATCATTAATTTAAGATAATTAACGTCTGTGGTGATAAAGAATAAAAACAGACCTAAAATAAACGGTTTTTTTTTCAACCCTAAAACCAAAATTATCAGAAAGAACTTTAGAAGTTAATAACTCCCATATCCTGCGAGATTTAGATCTGATTTTTTTATTAGACATCAATAGTGTGGCCCTTAATCTTAAAGAGTCAAAATTGAATCCCAATAACTGACTGTATAGAAATAAAAAATAAAAAACGAGAAACATTAAAATTAATAATTTCGTCAGTTACATAAATGTTTGAGAACTTTTGTAATGTGTATAAAATACCTCGTTTATTGTTTTATCATACTGAATTGAGAAAAAAGAAAAAAAACTGATTATTTTGTAGTTATAGTGATATTTTGAAAACTCCAGAAAAAAATAAAAAAAATCATATCTCAATATTTAAGCAGAATTGACGCACGGGAGTTCTACTCTTTATTTCAAAATGATTAACACTAACGATTACATGAATAAAACGACCCTGACCGTTTTTCAGGGCCAAAAACATATTGTGCGTGGTTACGCGTCCCGATATAATTAGTCTAAGACTCAATCGAATCCGTCAGAAATTCAGAAAAGTGGCCGCCATCTTGAACTTTTTTGTTTTTCAATCTATTATTTCCAAAATCGATATCTGGGAGTTTCTGCCATCTCCAAACACGAATCTTAAGTCAAAAATTCCAAAAAGTGGCTGCCATCTTGAACTTTTTTGTTTTTCAACCGATTGCTTCCAAAATTGATAACTGGGGGTTCCTGCCATCTCCAAACACGATTCTGAAGTCAAAAATTCAAAAAAGCGGCCGCCATCTTGAACTTTTTGCTTTACAATCGATTGCTTCCAAGATCGATATCTGGGGGTTTCTGCGATCTCCGAACATGAATCTAAAGTCAAAAATTTATAAAAGTGGCCGCCATCTGGTACTTTTCCGGAGATTCCGGAGTGAGATATCTATTTTGGAAGCAGTCAGTTAACAAACAATTAAATTCAAGATGATCTTATTTGTTTTTTAACCTTATTTGTTTTCCTTCCAATTTTCTGATTTCTGATATCAGATTCATGCTAATAGATCGCAGGAACCCCCAGATATCGATCTTGGAAGCAATCGGTTGTAATGCAAAAAAGTTCAAGAAGGCGGGCATTTTTCTGAATGTTGACTTCGGACCCGTGTTTGGTGGCCACAGAAACCCCTACATATCGGTTTTGGAAGTAATCAATTAAAAAACAAGAAAGTTCAAGACGGCGCCACTTTTCTGAATTTCTGACTTTAGATTCGTGTTTGGAGATAGCAGAAACCCCCAGATATCGATTTTGGAAGTATTAGATTGAAAAACAAAAAAGTTCAAGATGGCGGCCAATTTTCTGATTTCTGATATCAGATTCATGCTAATAGATCGCAGGAACCCCCAGATATCGATCTTGGAAGCAATCGATTGTAAAGCAAAAAAGTTCAAGATGGCGGTCGCTTTTTGAATTTTTGACTTCAGATTCGTGGTTTAAGATGGCAGAAAGCCCCAGATATTGATTTTGGAAGTAATCGGTTGAAAAACAAAAAAGTTCAAGATGGCGGCCACTTTTTGGAATTTTTGACTTAAGATTCGTGTTTGGAGTTGGCAGAAACCCCCAGATACGATTTTGGAAGTATTAGATTGAAAAACAAAAAAGTTCAAAGTGGCGGCCACTTTTTTGATTTTTGACTTCATAGTCATGTTTGGAGATGGCAAAAACCCCCAGATATCGATTTTGGAACCAATCGGTTGGAAAACAAAAAAGTTCAAGATGGTGGCCACTTTTCCGAATTTCTGACTTTCGATTCGTGTTCAGAGATAGCAGAAACCCCCAGATATCGATTTTGGAACCAATCGGTTGAAAAACAAAAAGTTCAAGATGGCAGCCACTTTTCCCAATTTCTGACTTTAGATTCGTGTTCAGAGATAGCAGAAACCCCCAGATATCGATTTTGGAACAAATCGGTTGAAAAACAAAAAAGTTCAAGATGGCGGCCACTTTTCCGAATTTCTGACTTTAGATTCGTGTTCGGAGATCGCAGAAACCCCCAGATATCGATTTTGGAAGTAATAGATTGAAAAACAAAAAAGTTCAATATGGCGGCCACTTTTTTGAATTTTTGACTTCATACTCGTGTTTGGACATGGCTAAAACCCCCAGATATCGATTTTGGAACCAATCGGTTGAAAAACAAAAAAGTTCCAATGGCGGCCACTTTTCCGAATTTCTGACTTTAGATTCGTGTTCGGAGATCGCAGAAACCCCCAGATATCGATTTTGGAAGTAATAGATTGAAAAACAAAAAAGTTCAATATGGCGGCCACTTTTTTGAATTTTTGACTTCATACTCGTGTTTGGACATGGCTAAAACCCCCAGATATCGATTTTGGAACCAATCGGTTGAAAAACAAAAAAGTTCCAATGGCGGCCACTTTTCCGAATTTCTGACTTTAGATTCGTGTTCGGAGATCGCAGAAACCCCCAGATATCGATTTCGGGAGCATTCGGTTGAAAAACAAAAAAGTTCAAGATGGCGGCCACTTTTCCGAATTTCTGACTTTCGATTCGTGTTCAGAGATAGCAGAAACCCCCAGATATCGATTTTGGAACCAATCGGTTGAAAAACAAAAAAGTTCAAGATGGCAGCCACTTTTCCCAATTTCTGACTTTAGATTCGTGTTCAGAGATAGCAGAAACCCCCAGATATCGATTTTGGAACAAATCGGTTGAAAAACAAAAAAGTTCCAATGGCGGCCACTTTTCCGAATTTCTGACTTTAGATTCGTGTTCGGAGATCGCAGAAACCCCCAGATATCGATTTTGGAAGTAATAGATTGAAAAACAAAAAAGTTCAAGATGGCGGCCACTTTTCTGAATTTCTGACTTTAGATTCGTGTTCGAAGATCGGAGAAACCATACATTTTTCTAATAGGTATATTTAAATTTGCGATTGATCAGAAACTACATTATTTATTTTCCTTTTGCAGCAATTAGTTTACAATATGTTACAATGTTTCATAATTTTTGTCGAAAATGCAGAGCTGCAGGTCATTTTATGGTTTATCTGCTGGCAACATTACGCACGTCACTGCATCACCCGTGTGCCATACCATGCGACGTCGCCGCGGTGACGGCTGCTGAATTGACGCAGTGGCAATGCGTCACCGTGTATGCTCCTACGTGCGGTTTCATACAACTCCTTGCTTCACAAATGACGGGCTGCCGTATGATGCTCCGTCTTGCGTCCAGCGTGTGTGATTAAAAACCTATTAGTCTTCTGTAGTCAGTCGCCTAATTGTCATCATTATCTCGTGACGATTATATCCACAGAACATTATAAGAGAAGTTAGAAGTGCAAATTAGGCTTGGAACGCGTGCCACACGGTTATGCAATGATTTGCATAAGGTGCGCGGCGTGGTGCGAGACAGATAGACAATAAGTAGTTGTAGCAGCGTGAGTGGGAAGATACGTGGTGACAGTCGTCTCCTAAGGAAAAGCGCTACTTTGCATTTCTAAACCCCCTTATAATGTTCTTTGATTATATCAATGAGGCGTATTGGTAAATAAAATTTTTTTTTCCTTATAGATTTGAACGTAAAAGTCATAGGCTGAAATATTATTTCTTACTTTTTAATTTACTTTTGAAGTCGGTTTTTACTTTTTTTGTAAAAAAAAAATATTTCATAACTTTCAGTGATTAAGTATGTTAATTCGATTCAGATATCAGTTATATACGCAAAGGGTACATTGAAACGAGGCAAATGGTTCAATCGCAGACGATTTGCTGTCAACTTTTGAGGAGTTCTATTGTGTAGCTCAGAAGTGCATCATCAGATCTTCACAAAATTAAAATGTGACCATCTTTGGAGTATACCCTTTCAAACAAAAATTTTTTTTTAAAATTGGTTCACAATTGACGAAAATATCGGTGAACATACATAAAAAAGAAAAAAAACATACAGCCGAACATAGAACCTCCTCCTTTTTTTGAAGTCGGTTAAAAAAATGGGACCACCTCGGGAGTATACCCTTTCAAACAAAAAAAGATTTTTTTAAATTGGTTCACAATTGACGAAAATATCGGTGAACATTCATAAAAAAAATACATACAGCCGAACATAGAACCTCCTCCTTTTTTTGAAGTCGATTAAAAAAAATTGCTACTGTAATAAACTAATGCTTGCCAAACGTATTTTCCTAGATTTCCAAGTTTAGATACAAATTTATTCATACATTAATAATACGATGACGACCATAACGATTTAAATTAAGTCGTAATAATTTTAGTACAATTTTTTAGAATTTTTAAAGATATTTTTTTCGAATTGTCAATATGGCTACTACTAGCGCCACATGACGGATTTTTTTCATAACAGTCTTTAAAAAAGCTTAATTGAAACAAAGGCGAACCACATGTGCGCACCACTGCTTCTTTAGGTCTTTCAACATCGCCATTTTGTTGTTTGATACAATATTCATAATTTCTTTAAAGTGTGTACTATAAAGAATCTTTTTTACCTTCTTTTCGCCCCTATCTGGAATGGAGTATAGTAATAAATGTTTTTCTATTTGTTTCTTGTTTAGTATTTTATACTTATTTTAAAAGCTACGCTGTCTAACTAATTTAAGACCTCTACATAGAATCTGATTTGGTCTGAAAATCAAAATAATCCTAAATGGCTTGGAAATCTATCTGAAACTAACAAGAGTAGACTTACCTTAACCCTAGTAGATATTATAGCCATGTTAGCCAATTTGTATCATTCACGTCAATATAAGCTTAGAACTATTTAGTCTGGTTCCGAAAGGGTCTGAAAGGTGATGGTTAAATTGAACTTTTATTAAGAGACCAATACCTACTGGAACATACATACAGGGTCCTTTTATAGGTTACTTTATACTATATATAGGGTAGGGGAGAGCGGGGCTGGAAGTTACCGAGGTTAGTTGTTCCGATGGATATAGCTCCGAGAAGAAAAGATATATCGAAATGCGTGAAGTGTGGTGGACATTAATAGGCCCCTGCGCAGATATGGCAGCCACTTTAGTTGAATTTGCGCCGGCCAGGAAGTGGATGTATGTCAAGTGACCCTGCGACACGACCTGAGTAAATATTTTCCAGTTTATACTTTTTGGTCTAACTCGATTAATAGTTAATATATTTAGGAGTGTGTGACTGTGGATCGTAGAGAAAACGTTTGGGAATTGTTTTTGATGTCATTATTTGAATTATTCCATATCTTGGCCATAATTTTAGGTAAACATTAAAAAAAGAATTTTGGGGTTAAATGTTCCGTTGCTATGGGGCTGGTTGTGCCGCGGAAAAATCAACCCCAACATTACTTAATTTTTTAGTTTCAGATATTCTGGACATTTTGAACTGTTTGGAAGTAGACAATCATCCAGTACCATCGATTTCTAATCAAGAGGAACACATACCAACATCAAACAAAATGAAGACATTTACAGATTTTTCCCTGAAATCATTAAATAGCTTTTTCAAGAAGCTATGAAACGAAGGATTCTACAGGATGATGATATGCTGATTTCAGATATAATTTGGTTTTGATTTCGCATATCTTAATGCGTTTGATTTTTTCTGTCTTTAAGACCATTTTATTTCACATTCATATACTGATTTGATTAGGATAAGTGAAACTTACAATAACTTATTAAAATTTAATAAAACCAGTATCTTATTTCATACTGAGTAACTGAAAACAGACCAAGTAAACACACGGAACAACCAGCCTCAACAAGGGAACAACCAGTCCCATTTTGGGGTTCGTTGTTCCTTTCCAACTTGTCTTAAAAAATCGATCCTGTGCTAAAAAGTATTAAAGCGTACGATAGATTATCGACATACTAATATGCAGCGATAAATGCCGCTTGAACTTACGTAAGACTCATATACATACGACTTATTTTTCATACACATTTTTTCGATTGTTTGAAAATCGGAACTATCAACCCCGCTCTCCCCTACTTTTTTTTCTTTTTTCAAAATTTGTATGTTTAGACCTTTAAAAAACCTATAAAATTATTCTATGAAAATAACTTGAAGGCTTTTGTAGTTTTGATGTTGAGCACTTTTTTAATTTAGGCTTTCTTTATTGAGAAATCTTTTTTAATGTGATGAGGGCGCCACTGGACTGTGATAGCCCTCTTAATATGCTGACACTTTTTTTAGGGGATGATCAGAACATGAAACTGAACAACTTTCTCTATGAGAACAACATCGAAATCGCGAAAAAAAAAACTGCTGTCCCATACATTTGGCTCGAGTAGGTTTGCAGTTTTGTGTGGACGAGCAGATTTTTTTTCGCGGTTTCGATGTTGGTGCCACAGAGAAAGTTGTTCAGTTTGATGGTCTGATCATCCCCTTAAAAAGTGTCAGCATATTAAAAAGGACCCTATATAACAAACAAATCGTTTTAGCTGATTATCCATATTATGTGATTGTTACGTTTCCTTTGTGTATAGACCGCACCAAGGCGCTCGTTGGCGTAAAGGAGCTTCGGCATTGGAAACTATCACTAAAGTTAAGCAACGTCAGGCCCGATCAGTCTTTGGATGGGTGACCGTTTAGTGGTATTTCATATCAAGCGTCTCCGTGCTTCGGCAAGTTAAGCAGATGGTTCCGGATAGTTTCGTCAGATGGCTGTGTGACTATTCTTTAAGCCAGCTCAGAGGCCTATCGTATGGGCTTGAAAATTATCTAACAGCAAGTTGACCACTAATTTGCCTCCATCAATCCGCGACCCACTCCCTCTCACCCTTATTCATGAGAGCAGGCCTTTGCCCTGCAGTGGATCCTACGGACTATAACTTTTTATTTTAACATACCGCACCGATCAGCTGATCGTAGTGACGAAAGCTCTTACTCAAGCTATAAGCACACTACAGGGTGAAATTGATATCATTAGCATCCTTTTAAACTAAGAGTCTACCCATATATGGGAGCAAATCGATCGGAGCAACAAAAAAATCTGGTGTTCCATACTAAACTGCAATGCCTTCGCGACACAAATGTATGCACCAGCAGTTTTTTTTGCTCCGATTTGTTTGCTCCCATGGTAAAAGTTGTTCAGTTTGATGGGTAGACTTTTATTTTGAAAGGATGCTAATGATATCAATTTCACCCTGTATAAGGTTCACATTTGCCAAAAATCTTTATAATTTACTCAATTATCTACCAAACGACTGCCGACAACTGTCACAATATATCTTCGTTAACCAATTAATGCCTAACTAAGCTCGATTACATATATTTGTTCGGCAAAGGTTCATTGTCATCCGATAGTACCTACTCTAAAGGGTGGACGGATAATTGGTGGGCATTAAGACCTGTTCCACGTAAGAAGGCTACTGAAAGAACTATCTGTCTACTATTATAAAGACGAAAATGGTTTGATTTAGGAGACTTCGGACAAAAGGTCTGACTCCTCTGGCATGGACGCTGACTTACTACGAGTTTACGCCGAGTCAGCAGTGTTGAGTAACCGACGACCTTTTTCTACTTTGGCTCCAGCTATAGTTTTTGCGATGGTTCTGCTTTCAATGCACGATCATAATTCTTAAAGGTTTTCAGGTTCTTCGATATCGGGGATATCGTTTGGATCTTATATCAACGTGTTAAGAAATGAAAGCAAAATGTACACTAGATGATTTATTAAACACTTTTCTTTCAGGAGTGGTTCCGATCATCAACTGAACAACTTTTACTATGGGAGCAAATATGAAATAGCACAAAAGATATCGGCAGTTTCATACATTTGAGTTGAGTAGGCTAGGCATTGCAGTTTATTATATACAGGGTGAAATTGATATCATTAGCATCCTTTTAAACTAAGAGTCTACTCATCAAACTGAACAACTTTTACTATGGGAGCAAATCGAACGGAGCAAAAAAAAATACAGCTGTTGCATACATTTGAGTCGAGTAGGCGTTGCAGTTTAGTATGGGACAGCTGATTTTTAGTTGCTCCGATCTATTTGCTCCCATAGTAAAAGTTGTTCAGTTTGATGGGTAGACTCTTAGTTTAAAAGGATGCCAATGATATCAATTTCACCCTAAAAGTAAAAGTTGTTCAGTTTTATTTCATGTCACAAAACCACCTACTTAGTATAAATTTAATTCTTAACTTTGAAAGAAAGAATTGAAGAATTTAATTTTGAAGAAAATTGTTGGTACCCGAACCTCAATTGTAAGTGCTACAACTTGATAAGAAAATCCATTATTATGTAGACTTTTGTTATCAATACTTTACAAAATGTTATTTTATTTGTTTCATGTTCATCTTCATCAGGGCAACATCGAAAGATCATGAACACTTCAGAACCCTTTTCTCACATTAATAAAGTTTAGTAAATGTTCGTCTACTTTGGAATTGGATGAAGACCGTACGCATGGATCTTTTTTCTGTAGGTACTTTTTTTCCTTAAAGAAGTCGTAACGATACTTAGATTGTGAGGTTAGGGAACTAAATAACCAAAAGTGGCTTGGAATCGTAAAAACAAAGCACACAATTAAATTTTGCCTATTTTTGCTTCTCTAAGGTATTTAGGCCGGAAGAATATTTGAAATGCCCCTAATTTTGTTCCTTCATGCCGTTTCTATAAATTAATGTGAGCTATGAATATTAATTATCATCTTAGGTACCAACAAAATTAATTAATAAAATGTTAGGTAGGTAGTGAAGTAAATTCGTATCAGGAGTGCGATTATTGAAACTCACACGTTGAACTCAGTAGTTGTAAATGTCTAAATTACTATGGAGATATACAGGGTGTAAAATAAAATGGGACAGCTACTTAAAGGGGTGCTTCAGACCATCAAACTGAACAACTTTCTCTATGGGACCAATATCGAAATCGCGAAAAAAAAATCTGCTGTCCCATACATTTTAGTCGAGTTATGTTTGCAGTTTTGTATGGGAGAGCGGATTTTTTTTTCGTGATTTCGATATTGGTCCCATAGAGAAAGTTGTTCAGTTTGATGGTCTGAAGCACCCCTTTGAGTAGCTGTCCCATTTTATTGTACACCCTGTATATGCATCTTTTTACTGCTGATTTGAGTTTCAAAAATCATACTCCAGGAGTGCGATTTTTGAAACTCAAATCAGCAGTAGAAAGATGCATATCTATCGCCATAGTAATTTTGTCATTTTCTACTGCTGAGTTCAACATATATGACTTTCAAAAATCGCACCCCTAAAGGTATAAACGTGTGTAAAATGTTGTAGTTTTATGAAGAATTTTGAGGTTTCAACTAAAAAAAATTAAACAATTAGTTCGTTTTTAATAAGGAACGAATACCGTAATGCAAAAGGAACTTCAGTTACCAATAAATGTTCTTGAATCGGAATAAATTGTTATTTCCTCTGACTGAATGTCCGTCGACACATTAACAATTAAAATACTCATAACTGTCTTAACGTTCAAAGTTAGTTAGTTCAAACTTAAATTAAAACATTAATAAATAAACTGTCCGTTCTCATTGCACTAATATTTCTTTTGTTTGCAACAATTGCGCTAACTCACTTTGAAAATAGCATTTTCTTTCTCGCGAAATTTCTAAAATTGTATACAAGTTCATGAAGATAGTATTTATTAAGAAAAAAATTATGCCCATGACTTCGTCCATACTGACTCCCGTTATCATCGCAGCGAGATATAATTAGCCCAGTCATTTTACGGTTTGAGCCGGGACTAATTAAAAAGTGTTTTTTTTTCGGTATCGTATTTAAAAGCCAATTTGAGCTTAAAAATGTACCAAAATTCTAAAAAAATCCCGTCAGCAACAGGTCCAAATTTAAAATGTTGCCTGTATCTCGTTGTAAAAAACCTAATGGTAATTTTTTTCTGCATATTTTTGAGGCACTACTCTACATACTTACTACTATACATTTATATTGTTAAATCTAATTCAAATGAGTGCTTTCTGGGACTCACAATTTTGATTTCTATGTTGCGTAGCGATTTTTTTTTGTTTGTTTTCAAATAGTATTTTTGTCACTAAATGGTGCCGCTTTCAGTTTAAAAGTCTAATTAATAATTACTTCCCACCTTTCCTAACAAAACTCCGTAAAATGACTGGGCTATGTCTACCAGTTTTTAAATCTGATCTTCTCGACACAAAAAGTTTCATCAAGATTGGTCCAGTAGTTTTTGGGTGACGCTTGATCTGGAGATTTGTATTCAGGGACACCTAAACACCATATCGTAAGATCGTAACCTTTTTGTAAATATCCTCAATGTACATCACATACACACACACACTCACTCATCACTTCTGTTCCAGTTTAATAATAGTATAGTATGTACGAAATAGAAGCACGTAAAGAAAATTACGCGTTTATTTGTTTCGTAAAACCGAAAAATCAGGAGGGAATGCTTAACAAAAATCCGGGCGAGCTCATTTTACGAGGCCGTATTTTTTCTGATAGCACCCGCTCCAGCGCCTGTTTATCTTCCATATTTCACGTTCTTCATTTCAATTTTCCTTATGCACAGAGGCGGATCTTGTCATTATAAATGCTTGATGTATTAAGTTCGATTCAACTTGAGTCATTGACAGACAACAAGACGTTTTCGACGGGGCTGGCGGCTGAAGGTTTTGCGTTAAATCTTTACCCCACTAAATATGCCTTATCGTGTAACAAATGCATGTAGAAGTAGTGGGTAGTTTCAGCAATGATTTTGAACATCGCTAAAGGAAATACTGTGTATAATAAATAAATGTTTTTAAATAAAAATTCGTTTCATTGAAAAAATTTAAAGAAACTACGCCGGATCGGTAGGGACGAAATTTTCTAATGTTAGGTACCTACGTGACGATAAAGATCAATTTCGTACTTTAATGTTTTAGACATAGAGTTCCCTATCCAAGGTTAGAACAGGAGTGCGATTTTTGAAACTCACACGTTGAATTCAGCAGTTGAAAATGTGAAAATTACTATGGAGATATACATCTTTCTACTTCTGATTTTACTTTCAAAAATCATACTCGAGGAGTGCGATTTTTTAAAGTCTAATCAGCAGTAGAAAGATGCTTATATCCAAAGTAATTTTGACATTTTCAACGGCTGAGTTCAATGTGTGAGTTTCAAAAATCGCACTCCAGGGATGATTTTAATATAAAATCCGTCTCTGTTCATAAAAGTAACATTTAATGCCTCAAATTTTTCATAATCATTCGCTTTGAGCTTTTAAATATGTATCAACATACATCAATTTCCATTGATCTTTGTAAATAAGAAACGTTTTTTGATCAAAGACGCATTATCCGATCGGTGGTGATGCGCGGTGCGCCGTTTACAGAAGCTAATAGTACCTAGATAGTATTCGTTATTTTCTTTTTTTGTTTAAAAGTAAATAACTAATTTAAAAAAATAAACACTAAATATAAATAGAATTTTATGTATCTAAAACCCACGTTAGTTTACTGAGACATCCTTTAATTTTTCTCATTTATTATTAGTTGTTGAAGCTTATATCGGTGCCTAAATACATAGGCTTTATGTAAATATTCAGTATTCGTTTTGACGATTTGCAAAAAATCGTAGTCTTGAATTGAAACAATCTTTAGTTTAAAGTTTTTTCAGACCGCGTCATACGGCCTCTGAAGAGGTTTTTATGTAACGGCTACTACCACCAGAGATAGTAGCCGGGACCAACGCCTTAAGGTACCATCCGAAGCACGGAACCATCTTTCTTTTCAGACAATCGGGTGATTCAGCCTACAATATCCTAACTAACTGGGGAAAAAACGCACAAAGTTACATATCGTTACGTATCGTATCGTTATCGTTAGTTACGTGTCTCCCATGGGATTCGAACCCACGACCTCCGTGTCAAGGGCCAACCAATGCTTGCTTTGCTTTTAACCAGTAGACCACGGAGGCAGTCACGTCTAGTGCTCCTGCACTTAAAGTGCTATTGAAATTTGGTTTTAAAACAGATAACTTTAACCCAAAAACAGAAATGTTCTAATACAGGAGTAAAAAATCTGAAACTATTTGACAATGTAGCTCCTCGTATGTAGGTACTTTCAATGAATATTATAACAAACGCTGTAGCACAATCAGTGCCGGAGAAATCAAATAAAAACCTGCAACATCGCCGCCCATCAATAAATAAATCGCTCTATTGTTTGCTTCTTGAAGATTTCATTTCAGGATGCGCTTTTTATGGAATGAATACCTTGAGCGCGTCCGACACGCTCTTGGCCGGTATTTTATGAAAGAATTTTTATTTTCAGGATCCTTCGCCGGCGTGCCCATAATAACCTACTAAAGTTTCATCGCAATCGGACGACTGGTATAACAATGCATAAGAGTCAAACAAACAAACAAACATTACATTACATTTTTATATACTTACGAGCTTTTACCCGCGACTTTATCCGCATAAATTATATACCAGATTTTAAGTCAGATGATAAGCTATCAAACAAAAAAGTTTCATCAAAATCGGTTTAGTACTTTTTGCGTGATACTCGAACGAACAAACACCCAAACAAACAAACACGAACTAACAAACAAACAAACAAACAACCAGACAGACAAAAAATTCAAAAATTTGTGATTTGGAATCAGGGACAGGTAAAAACCATGTCGTAATTTTTTTTTGTAAATATCTTCAATGTACAGACACATTTCTGTTACAGTTTTATAATAGTTTATATATTCATTAAGCAAGTGGTAGCCAGCAGCGTGGTTAAGGTTAACTATGGGCGTACACTAATCTCACCTTTATTAAACCTTTGTCCTACTGTGGGATGCAGCATAAACATACAATAAATAATATACATTTACTACACAACAGAGTATTACAGAAAGGTGTGGTCTTTATTTAAAGAGACCTTCAGACCATCAAACTGAGCAAACTTTCACTATGGAGCCAACCTTTAAATGGTGACAAAATTACTAAAATTGCTGTTTTCTATGTAATAGGACCCTAGGTGCCCTTCTGTTGCACTCTGTATAATTTCAACAACGAAGTTATAAGTAGAAGTTAGACAAGTAAAACAATCAAGAGAGGTAATCAAAACAGGCATGTTACAAACCCAACATAAACATTATTCTACATTTACAGCAAATTAACATCGTATATAAAACCGAGTACATAGTAATAATAAACTATATTCAGGATTTAGCTATCCGAGTATAAAACACGAACCCTTTTTGCAGTAACCACAAAATTTAATAACCGTTCACACTCGCACGTACATTTTACTTCCATAGTAAAGACATCAACGCACACTTCTACATGTATTGCATTAGCGACTCTACTTTGAACCTTTGTTTCTTTGTTTTAGGTTCGATTATAAAGTAAGAAATAGACAACATTATTGTTTATGTAGCGTAGCTACTACAAGTGTTCAAAGTTTATTTAATTCTGTGTTGTCAAGAAACTTTATTTAATTTCTTTTCAACTCAGCGCTCGATCTACAAAGACTTTAGTAAAGTTTTATTGCAAAAGTTTATCTTGACTTTAAGCAGATACCTATTTATAGAAATCATTGTGTTTTATACATGCAAATGGAATATACTACTTCAAGAACTTTCTTATGTTAGGGAACCGTTAAAACTTACCAAATCAGCGCAGTCACGAAACCCAAAAGCTCACTTCACGTTAAAATCAGTCAACCACATATACCGATACATGTCACAAGCGTAGTAAATGTAGTAAGCACATGTAGAGGCGTGCCTGCCGGCACGCGGTCACTCGATCAGCTGATCGCGAGTACGCCGCCCGATCAGGCGATCATACGCGGAGGCTGATCACGACACGAGACATCGATTACAACGGTAATTACCAGCGTCCAGTGGTCAGGTATTCACATGGTAAGAACACGATGGATCGGCGGCGGCATTTCGGTAACACATCGAAGCGGGCGGCCCCGCCGCACTCGCCGCCACACTAATCAGTAATCGTTGCCGGGAGGGAGGCTGCGTCGCTCTCGCCCTCTCGTCCCCCCCCCCTCCCTCCCTGCCTCCTGCCCCGCACCCCCCGCTCTCACAACCCCCGCGCGTAGCCTACTACGGGTAGGGGTAGATACGGAAGTCGGTAAAAAGTGAGGATTGAAAAGGAGATTGCTGTGTGATGGAATGGCGAAGAAAGTTTCCTATCGGCACCGTTTGGACATCAAAGTGTAGATTGATTAACCAGTAGAGAAACTCAAACCTTAAACGACAAGAAAACTCACGAAAACTCTTCAGCTAAACTGTTTTTAACAGTTTAGCATGAGAATTTCAGTAAACAATAATCTTGTAATCAAACATTATTTTATTTCAATTGTAATTTTTAACTGTGTGGAATAACAATAATACGAAAAATCGATTGAAAAACTTAAGTAGTTTACAGAAACATTTGAAAGCAAAGTCTCTAATCTTACAATTAACGCGACACCGAAGATTGTTAATTATTCCATCTGCGCTAACCGACACCTGTCTACTCTATGCCCATACTACGAGGAGCCGAATTTTCAGGGGTGACACACTCCCATTAAATATTCATTCGTGGATTGTAAATTAGTGAATTCTACGAGATAGCGGAGTCTCGAGAGGCGATAAGGCCCGAACGAGGCCGACACTTACCGCCGAATTAACCACCCGTGGGAAAATCGACTTCGGGCGTTCACGCTCGGGTGAAAATAGATTCCACCGATGTTAGGGTAGATTAACTGGTATAATTGCATATGTTTTATTTATTGTCTTATAGTAGATTGTGATTTTAAGTTACATACAAGATAATTTATTAGATGTTTCAACGTTTTCATAATAATTATACTACGAAGGATACTAGGTACAGATTACCCCCAATAGATACCGCATACAGGGCCGCCGACGCTCGCCACACATCTATGGTTTTTCACTGATATAAGCAACGCGAGTGAGCGAGCTAGAAGTAGTGCGACCTTGAAATGGCCAATCACGTTGCACCGTTTCGTGCCCCGCTACCCGCACCTACCGCCAAAAATTGTGACTTCGGGCGTGAACAAAATTATTATTAATATTGGGGGTAATCTGTGATACTAGGTAACTATTCAAAACAAATAAGGATGCAGACAACAAAGACATAACTTAATCTAGAGAGGAATAGTATATTGAGAAAGTATGAAGCTTTTGCATCCAAAGCAGTTTTCCTTTCTTTGCACAGCCCTCGAAACTGAATGATTAGCAAATTAACTGGAATGGGAAATAATTTAAAAATAACCGCACAGAATGATCGCGGGTCGACCCTGCCCGCGCATGCGCGTTTAAAGCACGTCAAGTGCCGTTCTTAATGCGCACATCTTTTAAAATGCAATGACTCGCTCGCCGTGTGCTCGCTACAATCTGGACATTCAAATTGAGCTTAACTTGACACCGATTGAACTTTCAACTTCCCTGAAAATGAACTCCACCTTTAGAAGATAAGGTGTTGATTCGCTTGGCATCTAAAGGTGTTACGTCGTGATAAAAGTGTACGGAAGATAATTTTTGGAAGCTTGCTGGTTCAGCTAAGTTGGCGCTTTTGGATTGTTATGTACATATTTAAAAATCAAGGAAAATTTTTATTTCTTAGAATACTACAGCATTCAAACACATCAAAATAAAAATACTGTACATACCTACCTACCTACGTAAATAAGGAATCCTTGTTAGACGAAAAAGCAATAGTAATCGCAATTTAAGTACATACAGCGAGGGTCGCGGGTTCGAATCCCGTAAGGGGCAAATATTTGTATGATGAATATGAATATTTGTACCCGAGTCATGGATGTTTGTATTTATATATGTTTTCTATATCGTTGTCTAGTCATCTTAATACAAGTCCAGGCTAGATTCTGATACTTTAAATGTGACTAGTTAATTTGTGTGACATTGTCCAAGATATTTATTATTTATACAGGGTCCTTCTTATTATGCTGACTCTTTTTTAAGGAGATGATCAGACTTTTTCTACGGGATCAAGAACGAATTCGCGAAAAAAAATCTGCTGTCCCATACCTGCTGCTGTACAAATCTACTCGAGCCAAATGTGGCTCGAGTAGGTTTGCGGTTTAGTCACAGATTATTTAATAGCTTTACTGTTTAGTATGGAAGATTTTTAATTTTTTTTTTCGCGATTTCTATGTTGGTGCCATATAGAAAGTTGTTCAGTATGATTGTCTGGTCATCCCCTTAAAAAACTAACCCTGTATACCAATAATAATACCAAAGTGTCATTATAGGTAAGTATATTTTGGTATATAAAATAAGCCATTATTGGATAAGCAGCAAAATTCAAAACAAAGATTTAGGTCAGCGGCTACTGACAAGCCACTAAAAATAAAACCTTCGGCTTAGCCGGCCATCAAAATTTCAACTGAAAATTTGCCGGCAAAGGTGCATGCCGACGGCACGGCGACAGGGGGTAGGGGGAGGGGGGGTTCATTGTTGTCGTAGGTGAGTGCAGGTCGCGGTCACATATACTGTGAGGATAACGTGTGCATGTAAGTCTATTCACGTCAATCCTTTAGAACTTAGTAATACGATCCATCGTCGTAAAAAATTTTGTTTTCGATCATTCACAGTTACACAGGGTGTGAAAGTATCATTAGTAGAGATCGGATATTCGGATGCATATTTACCTAAACTTCATTTTTCACAAGAATAATGTGGACAAGTCTTAATTCATTTATTTTATGAAACAATCCCAGGATCGTTCTTGAGTCCCGGTATTGATAAAATATCGTAGAACTTGGACATTTGAACAACTCTGACAACATGAAGAACTCGGACAGCATTAACAACTCCGACAATTTGGTCAACTTATAAAATGTTGTCTGAGCTGACAGAGTTCTCCATGTTGACCAAGTTATTCATGTTGTCCGAGATGTTTGAACTTTATTTAGAAAGGCAAATCCAAATTATGTTTTCGTCTCGAAAAAAGTGAAGTTTAGGTAAATATGCATCCGATTATCCGATCTCTAATCATTAGGTAACCTTTAAAAAACATGCTCTGCACCTTAGGCTCTAGCCATCAAACTAAACTACTTTTACTATGGGAGCAAATCTGTCAAAACAGAAAAAAATCTGCTGTTCCATTCATTTTACTCTAGTGTTCTGACAGGTTTGCTCTCATAGTAAAAGTTGTACAGTTTATGTTCAGTTTGATGGGTAGAGTATGTGGTTTAAAGGTTAGTGATACTTTTCCTTACACCCTGTATAATGACTGATGATATTTTTTTGGATTCTCCTTTAACAATTTCCAGTACAAATAGATAATAGTTACGTCAATTGTCATCATTAAATTAGGTTTCAGACTAGGGTTTAAGACCGTTTAACTGTTTGCGGTAAAGCCCTTCGACTTTAAAAGGTATTTTGTCTAATGGGATTAGGTAGTCTTTAGCCACTTAGCTAGGTACTAAATTGCAGATCTAGCGAGGAAAGTTAGAAGGACTTCTGCAACTTTTGACTACTTCGTTAAATTATGGACCGCTGTTCTAAATGTTACAACTTACAAGTTAGAATGATAAATCTTCAGAACACTGGATTTATATTTATGGATGTGGATTATCATCGTCCTGTTTAATAAAACCGGTCAAGTGCGAGTCGGGCTACTAGCGCACTGAGGGTTCCGTACTACACCACCACAGAACACAACATTATTAACAGAAAAAAAACTTTTTTTGTCCGGGACCTTTAGCGCAAGACCAACTCACACTTGGCCAGTTTTTAGTATTTGTTGTTATTCTGTAGAGTTTGCTCTATAATCACACTAAGTTTGACGCTTGTATGTATTACCGTTTTTACGATAGAGCGTGAAGAAAAAACGTTGATAAAAACTAGTTTCTTGTTGAGAACCCCCCTTAACTTTTAGCTTTTTGACATTTTTATTATTTGTTAACAAATCCGCCGTAAAAACGCATAATCTGAGAAAATTTCAACTATCTAGCTATGACGGTTCAAAAGTTACAGCCCTAAATAGGTACGACAGACGGACGGACGGACGGACGGACAGACGGACAGACGGACAGACGGACAGACGGACAGACGGACGGACGGACGGACGGACGGACGGACAACGTAGGCTTAGTAATAGGGACCCGTTTTGACCCTTTGGGTACGGAACCCTAAAAATTAAAATTATTTCGCCCTTAAAAGGTACCTCAATCCTTATCTCACGCTCATTTCTTTCTTTTCTATCCACCCCGAAACAGTAACACAGACTTGAGTTTATGTAGGAATGTAAATATAAGCTGTGTGAATTAATTACAATCTGTTATAAATACAAAATTGTTTTTATTTTATTGAGCCAATGTGAACTTACAGGTTTTTAGGGGAAATCGTTTATGAAACCTTATATAATTATTAACTATATTATGTATACATTACCTATACATAACACATATTGTCCACTATTTCTGAACGTAGTAAATCAGGTAAGGTAAGCATACGCATAAGCTAATGTTCACGAATATATTCCCGGGGGGGTCAGTGATATTCTGAAACCTCAGAACATCCATGTTTCACCGTAACTCTGTCCAATGTGACGGAGAGTGCGCCCGTCGCGACTTGTAATGGACAGTGGGCACAATACATGCCTCGAAATTGAAGCACGCTGGTATCCTCACGATGTTTTCCTTCACGAAAACCCAGTGGAGTTACAAATCGTACATAAATTCCGAATAACTCATTGGTACGAGTCGGCCTGGACGGGGATCGAACCATAGCCTCATGCACGGCAGGAAAGGTTACTCGCCACTGGACCATCACGGTTTAGGTAAGGTAAACATATAAAATCATTAGTATTCGTCTACGGCTACGGGGCAGGCGTAACTTTGTTTTGCAAATAGGCACCTTGTCCCAGAAGCCCATCTATCAAGCTGTCACCGGCAGATCTTTCAGTAAACAGTCTAAAGGTCAACACACACGGCCGCTATAATATGTTGCTGTACTCTTCTAACGCACGCAAATTGATATCGGTTCCTCTCACTCACACGTAGGAAAGAGACGCGCTTATGTAATTTGGCGTGCGTAAGAAGAGTACAGCAATATATTATAGCGCGTGTCTGTGACGACCGTTATTTGTAGGACGGATCAACAATACCATTTTTTTAGCCGACTGGGATATGCCAAGGAGGGTTATGTAGGTACTCAACTCATTTGTACTCAACAGGCATTTGAAACGGTGCGGCATATTGTTGACATCAAAAGATTTTAGAATCGCTAAATCATCATCATCATATCAGCCGATAAACGTCCACTGCTGGACATAGGCCTCCCCCAAGGATCACCAAAACGACCGGTCCTGCGCTGCCCTCATCCAACGGGTTCCAGCCGCCTTCACCAGGTCGTCGGTCCACCTTGGGAGAAGCCACGCTCCGCTGCTTATCAATAACTAGTTTTATTTTAAACCATTCATTAATTATCTTTTATTATATAGATTTATATCATTTATTGAGATCTAAGCCAGAGTCCGAGATCGAAATTCAGAATCGGTTCAGCGGTGGTGTCACCGTTTATTTAGAAATTCTTTACAGATTCCTACTTCATATAACGATAGGCATGTTTTCATAAAGGTACACAGATCGATCGATCAATCAATTAAAGGAGTACTAATAGGGTAAGGTTGCCTTAGTCGTACCCCCCTAAGCGAGAATTGCTGTAACTTTCAGATTAATTTTATTAAAAAAAAAAAATTGTGTTCATGGAATCTTTATTTATTTAACTCTTAACCAGCATTCATATAATACAATCATCTTGCATCAAAAACTCTATATGTATATCAATTTTTGTCAAAAGTTCCTTAGGTACGAATAAGGCGCCTGGTTGCTTAATTCGTACCACCTAAGTCGTACTTAGAATAATTGCCTGCAAAAAAATATATTTTATATTGCAGTCAGAAAACAAAATTATAAAGTTTTGGAAAAAACTTAACTATTAAGAATAAAATTAGTTACTTAGTTGGATATTGATTAGAGATATTACAAATATATTTCTTTTTTTTACTTTCCACCCCAGCACATAAGGTACGATTAATAGGAACCGTCCACAGGTACGACTTAGGCAACGAGGCCTTCAAATTTTCAAACCGATACTTCTGACATAACATAACAATTTTAAACTGTTTGCTTGTATCTAAATAAAAGCTAGATTCCTACAAAAATAGACATGATTCAAAAAAATTAAGTACATTCCTATCATATTTTCCCTTGAAATAGCTTACGTATGAGTCAAAATTTTTAATGAAACCGGTAATAAAATCATTTTTAATTAATATTTTTCGTTTTGAAAGTCGGTCGACCTCCCGCTTCGGGTGTTTACACGCACGATTAAATAGATTGATGTGCTAGATGTCACTGATTATAAATACGAGACGAAATATGACTCGACTTAAGTGGTGGAACGACGTAGTCGTACAACCTTACCCTAACTATCCTTATTTTCCCGATAGATTAACAGATGTAAGCTTGATGCCGTTGTATTCACTAAAACAGACAATCCATCAAGTCTGCACCCTCGTCGTCGTCCGAAATTATTAGCGTAACAAATGATACAGAAGCTCTGACGTCACTAATGAGATTGTTGTTAGCTTTCATCTTACGCAACAAGTAAGAAGATTATCAGTAAGTACACAATAAGGCTGCCTGTCCATTGAAGCTGTGCGAGCGAGATCGGCCACGCCTCGCCCGAGCTCCTGATTGGTTAAAAAAACACAGCTACACAGCTCGCACAGCTCGCACAGCTCGCACAGCTTCAATGGACAGGCACCCTAATGCTTTACCTATCAACAGCTATGTGAAACCGATGCCGAAAATAACCAGTCCCGTTGTTTTCATTTTGAAATACCTATTCAAGAAGAAAGCGACAACCTTAACTAAATACCAAATTATAAAACTGTAATAAGTAGAAGTGTGTCTGCATATGAGGTATGTAGTACTAGATACACTTTTTTATACTGTGCCTGAGGTCTGGACATAGGCACAGCCCGGACACTACAAAAAATTGAAATTAACGAGATGATTAGATGACGTCAGCACATGCGAAACCAAAGAAATTGAACCTTAAGTCTTCTTCATAGGTAACGAGTAACCAGTGCGCGGTAACTAGATGGCGATAGAGGGGGTGAGGTAAAAAGTTGGTGGGAGGAAGGGAGTGTCCGATACCTTACGGAATAGAGTAAGTGACATGAGTTGTCAAATGAAACCGTTTTTGGACGTTTTTTGGAGTCCTCGGCAGGGTAAAAATTCGATTTCTGTGTATAATTCTCAATCTAACGTGAAATGGTGAACAATTTAATGAAACAGTGTTAGTATATTTCACAAAATTATCTACGATTTCACTTTAGGTTCACGATTATTCACAGAAACCGAATTTTTACCAGGACTCCAAATCCCCAAAAACGGTTCTATTGCCTCGCGTCACGTATCTCTTTCTATTATACAGGCATGCCGCTAGGTACATCTCGCTCTCTCAGCTGTCACTGTCTCTCTTACGTAGTATAATACCTTTATGGTCCGTCCGTACTGTACCTATCTTAGTAATAGATACTCTTTATTATACTGTGACATAAGTAAATACGTTTTAGGATTGTTGTGTTTAGGTCAGGTTTAGGTAGTATTTATTCTGTGGTTTAGGTGGTAAAGGTAAAATCCATCCAAAAAAGAAATTATTAGATGTTTTGTCTGTCTGCTCGGTCAAGCATCACGCAAAAACTGCAGGACCGATTTTTATGAGACTTTTTGTGTTTAAAATCTTATGATTAGATTTAAAAACTGGTAAATATATATTTTATGTCGCTGTAATGACCCGAGCCGGTGCGGACGAAGTTGCGGGCGTGAACTAGTTTTACCTAATGTAAATGTACGTAGTTAGGTACTTTATAATTTGAGCAGCATTAATTTTGCTGTAAATGGAATGAAAAGTGTTTCTAGAAACATTTAACTGTTTATACATTTACACTGGCGATGTTTTTCCAAGCCCTCCCCAACCACCGACCGTTGGCTATGAACATTGTGAATAACCTTATATATACAGGGTGTAAGTGATAGCCTAGCAAATACTGAAACGGTGAACTCAGACCATCAAACTGAACAACTTTCAGGATGGAGAAGAGAGATGTGAAAGTTAAGTTAGTATACAACGTGTGAATAAATTTTCGCAAAACCTCATATCCCCAACTGATTTATAACAAAATAATTAGATTGTGAAAATAATTTCATTATTTTGATAGTTAAAATTTAAAGTTATTCGCATTTTAAGTTTTGAGGCAAAAATGATTTGTTATCATTTCAGCAATGAATGAAAGCGCTATCGTACTCATGGATACATTTTTATAATCTTGTTTTGGTAGTAAGTAGGGTGAGTGTGCCCGTACGATGGGTTGACATCGGGTTCAGAAAATTTAAAATTTTACAAACAAATTATTAAATATTTTCAAAAAATATTACCTATGTTGAAACCATGATAATTCGATTCTGCTCTCGATTCTAAACAAACTACTTTCTAGTTTTGCGTTAATTCATACACGTTGTATACAGGGTGAAATTGATATCATTAGCATCTCTTTAAACTAAGAGTCTACCCATCAAATTGAACAACTTTTACTATGGGAGCAAAGCGATCGGATCACAAAAAAAATTAGCTGTTGCATAACATTTGAGTCGAATAGGCTTCGATCAACAGCGAATAGGCGTTGCATTTTAGTATGGAACAGCTAACTTTTTTTTTGCTAGATCGGTTTGCTCCCAAAGTAAAAGTTGTTCAGTTTGATGGGTAGACTCTTAGTTTAAAAGGATGCTAATGATATAAATTTCACCCTATACAGGGTGTAACAAAACACCCTAGTAATACTAAGGGGGTGCTTCAGACCATCAAACTGAACAACTTTCACTATGGGGCCAACATCGAGAAAAAATAAAAAAAATGTGCTGTCCCATACAAAACTGGCGTACCGACCGACTCGACTAAGCAGATTTTTTTTATTTTTTCTCCATGTTGGCCCCGTAGTGAAAGTTGTTCAGTTTGATGGTCTGAAGCACCCCCTTAAGTATTACTAGGGTGTTTTGTTACACCCTGTATATCAAATCTTCAAAGCTCGGACACTAAACATAAAAGTGTAGGTACCTACATTTGTATCAACAACCCGTCATAAATGATTTCGCCGACGCACTTCGGAAGTAGCCTTTATGTGGCAATAGCCCGTGGCCGTTAAACATTGTTCATGGCCACCGATTTACGATAAACTTCTTCACCCCCCCCCCCCCCCCCCCCCTCGTCCCTTCACCCTTTTAGAATGGGGGAGGATTTAAAGGGTTATTTCTGGTAGTTTTACACAGATTATTAATTTATAGCGAGATTTATGACGAAAAGTTGTATGAAGTTGGTCAAGGGTGTTTTATTCAATATCTCTATTTGAATTTATAATGACCACACAGACTAAGCACCACTCTTTAATCTAGCAGCAATAAAAACGAAAGCGACAACTACAAACGAAAATTAATATCGCCAAGACATGTGTGAACAATAGCTCTTTCGGAAATCGCAGTTCATGGGAACAGACCGCCTAACGATCTGGCAGGGGTCTTGGTTATGACCGTGCCCGTTTAAAGCCCGCTTTATTTAAGGCAGCCTGCCAATGAACGGGCGAGATAACGGCCGACGTTCGGAAAACTAGCGCAGTGAAGCAATTAACGGTAGGCTATAGAAACTGGACTTAACTAGGATCTGTTTTTCATTTTGAACACCTCGTTGGTAGACTTATGAATGCGGACGCAGCATTAAATCGATGAGTCGAGATAAAGTTTTATAATTGGGAGGTGTCACCTTGATGATGGTCACAAACTCTATTTATTAAGCAGACATAGCATTTATATGATTACGATTATATTTCCCAAAGTGAGTAGTCACAGGTATTCTAAAGCAGGGTTACTTAACGCAGGGTCCGTGTCATGACTACCGGGGGTACATGCCTACACGATTCATACTTAAGTTACTCGTTCAAAGCTGTTTCCTGTGAGAAGAATAAACAAGAAACTCTCTCAAGAACTAACCTACCTGATAAAAAGTATTTTTGAATCAATCATTTATTTATATCAGGTAACATTGACTCATAATTTTGAATACCTCCCGTTGTTTTTTTTCTACATCTTCAGATTATTTTGAATGTGGTCGCGCGACTGCAAAAAATTTAGGAAACCCTGTTTTAAATACTTATACACTTATACCATACGAGCATTTACCCGCGACTTCGTTCGCATAAATTATATACCAGATTTTAAGTCAGATCATAAGCTATCGAACAAAAAAAGTTTCATCAAAATCGGTTCAGTAGTTTTTGCGTGATGCTCGATCAAACAAACAAACAAACAAAAAATCCATAAATTTGTGATTTGGAATAAGGGACACCTAAAAACCATATCGTCGTCGTCGTAACCGTATTGTCGTCGTCGTATCTTTTTTTTTGTAAATAAATATCTTTAATGTACAGACACACTTCTGTTACAGTTTTATAATAGTTTAGATTAGAACGTGATTAGAACCCTGGTCCCTGTGACAGGTAGTGAGCCTATCACCTTTTTTTTATACCCAACCTACAGTGGGTGGCCCCCAAAACATGTCTCGAAATTTAAGAATGATCACAGAAAAGAGAACACAAAGTTTTATTACCTATTACACTATAATTCTCATATCCTTGTGTAAGTAATAAAATAACTCAAAGCATAGTAATTTCTGCTTCTAAAGAAAAGCTATTTCAATTTTCCAGGAAACTACAGTTCTTAAGTAAAAATCAGAATGGAGTGTAGCAACTTATACCTTTGTCGTATTATGTTTGTTTGCAGCATGACCTGGAACCAAGTTGCAAATAACCGGGCATGAAGGCAGTAATAAACGCAGTACCTAGCTACTTAGTTTGCCGTTTATTTCGGGTTCGCCAGCGCACTTGTTTTATTTGTGTCTATATATTCCGGATAAACCGGCACTTAAAGTGGGTTTAGGACGTAAACTCAAATCTCGTAAAGTTTTCATTAAAACGGATCATTGTCATGTCGTAGGTAGTTTTGTATACCTGTGTATTTTTTAACAAAAAATTCAACAGCCAGAGCAAAGTAATTAAAAATACAAATAAGGCTTTCAGGCATCGAATGAAACACGAAGCTTGCAGTATTGAATCGATTTTAAGAGATATTTTGGGCCAAGTTAAAATTGGAAATCGAGCGAAGCTGGGTCATCTGTCTGTAATCTATCTATTTACATCTATGGTCTATATATTTAATCCATGAAACTAACTGTAAAGGTAATTAATTAAATGTCAGTGCTTTAAAGCAGACTAAGCTGAATCCATTCTTCTGTTATCCATTCCATTTAATCTGTTTGAGCACGGAGAAGATAGAAGATATCCATACGCTCAAGAAGTGCACAAGTAATAATATTATCTAAGTAAGAAGGTACAGATTTTACCCATTTTATTGTGTCTGCATAAGTAGATTGATAGATAAGATAACACATTTATTATTTGAAACAATATTAGGTGTTAATACATACCTATTCGTCCGTGTGGTGTCGGCTAAGAATAACACCATCCCATTTCCTCCCGTGGGTGTTGTAAAAGGCGACTAAGGGATCAACTGGAGGATGGGCAGCAGCATCGTCTGAGTACACACATCCAATCCAACTGCGATCGCCAACCCGCCTGCCAAGCGTGGCGTGTTATGGCAAATCCCCCCGCTTTGGGGGAGGCCTATGTCCAGCAGTGGACGTCTATCGGCTGATATGATGATGATGACATACCTATTAAATGAATAAAAAAAAGGGTAGGTAAATAGTGGGGGGATATATCTCTATTTTATTTTTAAGTTTATTTTTTAGCTGTATGCATTGTAATTTGCTCCTAATGTTTTAGTTTATGTTCGGTATAAACAATCCTTATGTCAAGTTTATCAGCCATTTCAGCTTGATGGACTGACAATAATTAGTAGAGCTTTAATTAATAGTAGAATCTAGATAATAATACATACTTAGTAGTAGTGTAGTAGATATTATTATTAGTTACTAGGTACTTAGTAGAAATAGTGCAGTAGCAGTAGTGGGGTCCAATTAGGGTTGCCAACCCTACTATATAATATAGTATCCTACTATATTAGGAGCCCTAATACTATAATTCTGAGAAAAATATATAGTAGGCAAAACTACTATATTTTGATGAGCAAAAAATTTATAGAGAATTTAAATAGGTATACAGGGAGGTCAGGGAGTAACAAAACACCCCAGTAATATTTCAAGGGGTGCTTCAGACCATCAATCTGAACTACTTTCACTATGGAGCCAACTTCGAAATCGCCAAAAAAAAATCAGCTGTCCCATACAAAACTGATGTGCCGACTCGACTAAAACGTATGGGATAGCAGATTTTTTTTTTTTCGTGATTTCGAAGTTGGCTCCATAGTGAAAGTTGTTCAGATTGGTGGTCTGAAGCACCCCCTTAAGTATTACAAGGGTGTTTTGCTAGACCCTGTATTGGTATTTAGGTCCAATGAAAATTACCAATAACTTAATATTATTTTAACAATTTTCTTTCTCTTCTACACATTTGTTCCATAAACAATCAGTCAGATTTATCTATTTTTTTAGAAATTATAATATTTTCTGTATCGAATCCAGCGACTTCTGCGTTTACAGGATGCATTATTTTCTATAACGAATACGAAATAGAGAAATGATTGTTCCTTAGAAATAAGAACTTGATATTCAAACCCAAAATGTAGCAAAAAAATATCTTTTTGAAAAAAAAATTATTAACAAATTCGAAAAAAAATACTATATTTTTTCTTATTTTTCCCCGATCTACTATATTTTTTCGGGCACTAAGGCTCGAAAGGCGTGGCGTGGCTAAGGCCTTATTTTTTTTATCTAAAAAAAGTTGGCAACCCGAGGTCCAGTACCTATGTGTCCAGTATTCTGCACTTGTACCACATTGTACTCTTAATATATTCCGTGCCACTGCTAAGAAAAATTTATTACAACTTCAATAATACAAGGAACACAGTATAACTATGAGAGTTTATAATAATCTTTAATATTTACAGAGATAGCAGTCTACAGTTGCAGAGTGAGCTCGTCTGGCAGAATAATTAAAATCCCATGGAGGGAGGTCTCTTTCCTCGGGCAAAGAGGGCATGGGAAACAATGCTTGCACTTTGCAATTAGCTGCGGAACCCCTACGAACGCATTCCATACAAATATTGAGACTAATAGGTTGGTACAGTCACGTTCATTAAGGGGGTACAGAGCTTCCAATGCGGCTCTATTTATTTTTATTTTATTTATAATTATACAACATTTCTAAAACAAGAATGTTACATTTAAATCATCTGTAATCATTGTTGTTTTCCAATTTATCGAAACACATTACGGATGACTGGGTTGTAAATTTATAGTTAAGTACCTATTTTCGTTAAAACTGCCAAAAGTGGCCAAAGATATAACAAATCCGTAATGATCTAATACATTAAAAATCAGCGATCTTCAACATTCTTGGGAACATTCTTGTCTTTTGGAAATGTTGTAAGTATTTATAGTTAATTATCAAGAAATAAAAAATACTATTGAGAGCAGCTCGTGCCAAGTACCCCATACAAAGTTTAACTATGTATTTTATGTTTAAACTTAATAATTGAATGCTACATTCTTTGTTTGTTAAATTATGCTCTTGTATAGATTTTGTGTAACAATATATAAAAAATTACAAAATTACAACTTTGTCATAAAAATTACATTAGAAAATCTCTACATAAGGATATTATAACGTGTCTGTACGAGGAAGGTGCGAAATAATAGGACTGTTTGGACTAGGTAGCTGCCGCGCCGCGTAGAAATCAGAAACTGATTTAAATAAGGGTATACCTAGTTAAACATCTATATTTCTAAAATGAAACTATATCAGACTCAATTTAGTAGGCCCCGATTTGGTTTTACGACCCGTGCAATCCGTGCCGCTATACAAACGATGTCTGGTTATAAATATGTTTAATACTAAAGTCAATGAAATGTTGAAGAAATAATCTAGAAACTTTTCTCTATGCTTTTATGTTACCTTACAGAAACTTACCCTTACAGGTTTTCGTGGGACGGGTTTTTGTCCTTGTTGTGTTTTGTAAAGGAGAAGGTTCACGGCCCATACAAAATTTACCCAGGTCCGACAACAAAGTGACCTATCCCAGTTTTTTTTATATATTTAGTATGACTAAAAGGTACCAATTTATTTACACAACAACATAGGTATAATACATGGACATTGCAATAATATTAGTCTAAATAGGTACTTAATATCTAGCCTAAACTAACTTGTGGAAAAAGAAAAGCAAACCAAAATACAAAAGAAATTAAAACGAAAACAAAGAAAAAAAAAAGACTGAGTATAGGGTAGACGGGCCAGCTAGATAATGAGGGTTCGTCAGCAGACCATCTAAAGGTAGAACACTGTATCAAAGCTGCTGCCGTGCGGGAGTGTGCCAAGAAGGCTGGCGGCGTTGCCTCTTTGGATGGCGATGCTAATGCGCTGCCCGAGGTACGCGCCAGCCTTCGTGTCACCTGTGGCGTCGATCAGCCTGGAAGCTATTTCTTTGAATAGCTTCCTGGCGTCTGGACCCCAGGTGCCCATGGTCTCTACTCCAAAAGGCGCAAATATGTAGTTCTGGCCGAGGGCTGCATATTTGCGCCTTTTCGAGTTTTCGGCGAAGGCCGCCGCTGCACCGGCTCCCGTGGATGATCTCCGGAGATGGGAAGGTGCCAGAGTGTCAAAAACGACTAAAATATATAATTTTTATTTTCAATTTGTATTGTGAACTTCTCCAGGCGCAATACTAAACCATTTTCACATACTTCTAGCGATTCTATCTATCAAGAACTTTGCATATGGATGTGATTTTGATGACAATACGATAATATGGTACTATCCGGCTGATCTGATGATGGAGTTGGAAGGTGGCTAGTGGAACTCTTGGGTGGCTACTAGCATACCCATCGAGTTTGGGCTCATTGGAATCGTCTTGATGAGTCCTATGCATTGCAGTTGGTATCGAGGGTCTGATGATGGAGCTGGAAGGTGGCGAGTGGAACTCTTGGGTGGCTACTAGCATACCCATCGAGTTTGGGCTCATTGGGATCGTCTTGATGAGTCCTATGCATTGCAGTTGGTATCGAGGGTCTGATGATGGAGCTGGAAGGTGGCTAGTGGAACTCTTGGGTGGCTACTAGCATACCCATCGAGTTTGGGCTCATTGGAATCGTCTTGATGAGTCCTATGCATTTCAGTTGGTATCGAGGGTCTGATGATGGAGCTGGAAGGTGGCTAGTGGAACTCTTGGGTGGCTACTAGCATACCCATCGAGTTTGGGCTCATTGGAATCGTCTTGATGAGTCCTATGCATTGCAGTTGGTATCGAGGGTCTGATGATGGAGCTGGAAGGTGGCGAGTGGAACTCTTGGGTGGCTACTAGCACACCCATTGAGTTTGGACTCATTGGAATCGTCTTGATGAGTCCTGTGCATTGCAGTTGGTATTGAGGGTCTAATGATGGAGCTGGAAGGTGGCTAGTGGAACTCTTGGGTGGCTACTAGCATACCCATCGAGTTTGGACTCATTGGAATCGTCTTGATGAGTCCTGTGCATTGCAGTTGGTATTGAGGGTCTAATGATGGAGCGGGAAGGTGGCTAGTGGAACTCGTGGGTGGCTACTAGCATACCCATCGAGTTTGGACTCATTGGAATCGTCTTGATGAGTCCTGTGCATTGCAGTTGGTATCGAGGGTCTGATGATGGAGCTGGAAGGTGGCTAGTGGAACTCTTGGGTGGCTACTAGCACACCCATTGAGTTTGGACTCATTGGAATCGTCTTGATGAGTTCTGTGCATTGCAGTTGGTATTGAGGGTCTGATGATGGAGCTGGAAGGTGGCTAGTGGAACTCTTGGGTGGCTACTAGCATACCCATCGAGTTTGGGCTCATTGGAATCGTCTTGATGAGTCCTATGCATTGCAGTTGGTATCGAGGGTCTGATGATGGAGCTGGAAGGTGGCGAGTGGAACTCTTGGGTGGCTACTAGCACACCCATTGAGTTTGGACTCATTGGAATCGTCTTGATGAGTCCTGTGCATTGCAGTTGGTATTGAGGGTCTAATGATGGAGCTGGAAGGTGGCTAGTGGAACTCTTGGGTGGCTACTAGCATACCCATCGAGTTTGGACTCATTGGAATCGTCTTGATGAGTCCTGTGCATTGCAGTTGGTATTGAGGGTCTAATGATGGAGCGGGAAGGTGGCTAGTGGAACTCGTGGGTGGCTACTAGCATACCCATCGAGTTTGGACTCATTGGAATCGTCTTGATGAGTCCTGTGCATTGCAGTTGGTATCGAGGGTCTGATGATGGAGCTGGAAGGTGGCTAGTGGAACTCTTGGGTGGCTACTAGCACACCCATTGAGTTTGGACTCATTGGAATCGTCTTGATGAGTTCTGTGCATTGCAGTTGGTATTGAGGGTCTGATGATGGAGCTGGAAGGTGGCTAGTGGAACTCTTGGGTGGCTACTAGCATACCCATCGAGTTTGGGCTCATTGGAATCGTCTTGATGAGTCCTATGCATTGCAGTTGGTATCGAGGGTCTGATGGTGGAGCGGGAAGGTGGCTAGTGGAACTCTTGGGTGGCTACTAGCATACCCATCGAGTTTGGACTCATTGGAATCGTCTTGATGAGTCCTGTGCATTGCAGTTGGTATCGAGGGTCTGATGATGGAGCTGGAAGGTGGCTAGTGGAACTCTTGGGTGGTTACTAGCACACCCATTGAGTTTGGACTCATTGGAATCGTCTTGATGAGTCCTGTGCATTGCAGTTGGTATTGAGGGTCTGATGATGGAGCTGGAAGGTGGCTAGTGGAACTCTTGGGTGGCTACTAGCATACCCATCGAGTTTAGACTCATTGGAATCGTCTAGATGAGTCCTATTCTCTGCATTTTGTAACAAGTAGGTATCTAATGATAGAGCTGGAACGTTTTTTGTAGGCATAGAATTAGTGCTGCAACTTATCAAGACCAGCAAGCTCCTGGCTGCTGCCCCTGCCCCTGTTACCATTCCGAAATGGTAAATGTCCAAGATGTTAGGCGAGCAGGTGGTTAGGTTTTAGGTGTTTCTTTGATAATTGCAACAGCACCCAACTTTGACAAGTGCCTAATTCGATAAACGTGAATCTTCGCAGCTGCTACCAGTTCTTTGTATCCAATCTTGCCTACATTTGCCAACATCACTTGCTGCACAAGCCGTTACAAGATATTCCTCAGCACATAACGAACCATCTGACTGGTTTGAATGGAGGTCATGTAGGTGACATTATGAGTATGCAGAATACACTGGCTGGTCAGCATTAGCAAGCTGAAGTGGCAATGGGCTGTTCATATCTGCCAAAGAACTGACAACCGATGGGGTGTCAGAGTTCTAGAGTGGAGACCACGAACTGGCAGGCGTAGTGTGGGATGGCTGCCCGCTGGACAAACGACCTAAAAAAAGTAGCGGGGAGCGACTGGATGAGGAAGGCCGAGGCCAGAGTTTTGTGGCGCGCCTTAGGAGAGGCCTATGTTCAGCAGTGGACGATGATAGGCTGATGATGATGATGATGATAATGATGATAATGATGATGATGATACCCTGGCTTTCGAACAAAGGTCATCCTTGAACGAAAACATATATGAAATAAGTGACGAAGATTGTACGTGTGTATTTATTAGTATAATGTTTTACCTGGGGTGGGCGTTCACTGGCATGGATATATCAAAATTATTTTGATCATCCCACACTGGGTATGTATGTATTAAAGGACATTGAGAATTAGGTTATTATGAATTTTCTACTTTCAGTCCAAACTTAAAAATGTTAATGAAAAAATATAGTAGGTATCGAATAAAATCAACATGACTTTGTGTAAAAACACATTTTAATGAAAATCTGACAACATAGAAGGATACTAGGTAGGTGTGGTAGGTACCATACTACATGCTTAGCATAGAGATTAGTTTCTAGACTATTTCAGAAAAATTTCACTGTCTCTAATTGGTTAGTATTGAAAAAATAACCAGACTTCGTTTGGAGCCCGCTCCTCGAATTATATCCTCTAATAAGTAAACTCATTTTCAAGACAGGAAACCACGCTTGTTCTAAAAGTTCTCCTTTGAGGAGTTTGTTGCGTTGCGTTAACTTACGCTCCTAACATAGACTAATTCCACAAAATAAAGTCTCGCGAATCACGCTGTTTTCATACTTATTGCTTAGCTTTAAGAGTTCCGGAAGTGGACTTGTTATATGGGACAAACCGAGTTCCTTGTAGTCGGGAATGAAACTGTTTTATTTACCTACTTATAGCACTAGCGGTAGTAAGGAACTAAGCTAAACCAATAAGAGGTTGTTCTAGTTTTTAACTAAGCCTTTTGTAGTACAATTTTATAAAACTGTAAGTGGTTAACCTAGTTCGCAACAAATTCGTCAATGTCAACATCAACATCTCGGCCTCGGGAGAGTGTTTACACTATTAGGGTTTTGCAGATTATAGGCAGGATATAATGTGGTCTCGACTTAGAATGGACCACCCCATTTCTTCCCAAGGGTGTCGTAAGTGTCAACAAAGGGATAAGGTTTCTTACGCAGTGTTTATACGTGGGCAAAAGGCTATAGGTACTTACCAATTGTCACGATCCTGAAACCAATGTTCTAGAAGGTGAGCCTTGCTACACAACTGCACGGTTTTTAAGAGGATGATCAGGACCATGAAACTGAACAACTTTCTCTATTGAAGTTTCGTTGTTGTTGCCATAGGTGTATGCAACGTGTTAATGAATTAGGGCAAAACCTCATACCCCAACTGATTTATAACAAAATAATTAGATTGAAACAATAATTTCATTATTTTTAACCGACTTCAAAAAAAGGAGTAGGTTCTCAGTTCGACCGTATATTTTTTTTTTTTTTTTAATGTGTGTTCGCGGATAACTTCGTCGTTTATGAACCGATTTTGATGATTCTTTTTTTGTTGGAAAGAAGATATCCCAAGGGTGGTCCCATGATAAGGAAACCAGGATCTGATGATGGATCCCAGAGAAATCGAAGGGAACCTTCGAAAATCGTAGTGCCGACTAGTGCGTTTGTTAATTTGAAGCACTACTGTTAAATCGAACTAATGAATTCACCACTGAAAATTGTGAAATAAACAAAATTTTAACAAAAAATTAAAACCGCCTTCAAAAAAACTGAAAAGTTAAAAAATAATATTGCAGCCGATGACTTTTTCGTTCGCATCATAAGAACATTAATTTGTTTTATAGAAGTCGGTGTCAAGCCAAACCAAAAAACTAATGCAAGCCCTGTCGCGAATCGGCTTGACAGCGACTTCGATAAAACAAATTAATGTTCTTATGATGCGAACGAAAAAGTCATCGGCTGCAATATTATTTTTTAACTTTTCAGTTTTTTTGAAGGCGGTTTTAATTTTTTGTTATTATAGATAAAATTTAAAGTTATTAGCATTTTAAATTTTGAGGCAAAAATGATTTGTTATCATTTCAGCAATGAATGAAAGCGCTAACGTAATCATGGATACATTGTAAGAATCTTGTTTTGGTAGCAAAAAGTAGGCTGAGTGTGCCCGTGCGGTGGGTTGACATCGGGTTCAGTAAATTTAAAATTTTTAATTAACTATGTTGAAACCAGGGCCTGATTAACCCTTAGGCTAATTAGGCTGCAGCCTAGGGCGCGAGGATCGGGGGGGGGGGGGGGGGGGGGGCGCCAATACAAGTCATGCAGCCAAACACAACATATTTTTGGTTTTCTACTTGGTAGCCTGCTGTCACTTGTCATGATTTTGGTCGTATAATGCGTGAGGTGCTTTGCTTTGCCTTTATCAGCCGTGGTCAGCTTAAAAAATGGTTTGCCACCCTAAGGTTGAATGTCGTGCAGATTAAAGGACAACGTTAGTTTTGTTTGCAGATCGATCTGAAAACTTTTATAGTTAACTAGTCTTCTTCTTATCGTGTGGGCAGAGACTTGATGTCAGTTTTTTCAGACCGCCTTACGGCCTCTGACGTCTGTTATAGATAGTATGAACCATGTTAAAATTTTCACACTAGTAAATAAAGTCAAAACTAATATACTACTATTTAGGCCGACTGTAACACACCTGGCGGGGGTGCGTCCTCATAATTAGCCTGGGGCGGTCAGAACTCTTGATCAGTCGCTGGTTGAAACCATGATAATTAAAAACTACTTTCTAGTTTTGCGTTAATTCATTAACACATTGTACGTATGTAATGTATCTATGTATGTATATAGGGTTACCTATAGGACCATCGACTAATTTTTTTTCGCTTACGCTGATAGACGTTATCAGTGAAACCGCGTATGAGATAGCGATAGTCATAAAATCCTATACAATTTATATGAAGCTAGACGACTGACTCCGGAGTCAGACAGCCGCCTTCGCAGTACAAAAAAGTGGTTACGTCGATAAGGACAGCAATAGCGATCTCCTTTTTTAACTACAGCGAATTTGCTATTTGCTATTTGCATCTGTATGAGTGAATATGACAGGACACGTGCTTCCGGAAGTGGACGTTCGGGTCCATAGTGGACGTTCGGGGAAAAGGTCGTAACTGACCTGATCCCTTCCTTCTAGTACCTTCTCTTTCTACGTATAGCACCTATAGAAGGCAGCGGGGCTAGAAATGTCGCTATCGCGGGTTGGCGTACTAGCCCCGCATAAGGTGTTGTGTTGTGCTCATAGATAAATTATGCGCTTACTCCATGGTTGGGTTGTGCTCACATAAAATATCAGATAAACCATCGCTACTAACAAACGTTCAAACGATAATCTTCAGGCCTACCATGAGGTGAGTTGACAGGTATGTAGTACCTACACATCATACTCTTTCTTTTTCTAGTTATTCTGTGGGTTTATTCCATGTTTACTCCTATTTTTGTATTGAATTAATTGACCAAGAAGTTTCTCCTCTTGCTTGACTTACTTGACGCTTGAATTTCATTCAGCCTTCTCCTTCTCCTTCTACGATTGAATTTCATGCAGGGCTCTAGTTAGTTACATTTAGAACTAATTTTTACACAAAATGCGCGTGAAAACTGCAGTACCTAACTAGTAAAGTAACAAAGTTCCTATTGGTATGTAAGAAAAGAACACTACGTAATCATGGTATACCTACAGACAGGCACCTACAGGTATACAGAATGAAATTTATATCATTAGCATCCTTTTAAACTAAGAGTCTACCCATCAAACTGAACAACTTTCACTATGGGAGCAAACCGATCGGAGCAAAAAAAAACTGCTGTTTACATACGTTAGAGTCGAGTAGGCCTTGCAGTTTAGTATGGAACAGCTGATTATTTTTTTGCCTCGATCGGTTAGCTCCCATAGTGAAAGTTGTTCAGTTTGATGGGTAGACTCTTAGTTCAAAAGGATGCTAATGATATCAATTTCACCCTGTATAACTACTGAATGTTCTTATTCGACAGTGAGCAGCTTGAGCCTGACTCGCGGCAAATTCCTCAAAAGTATAACCTCCCTTTTGAATTCGAAGAAATTCTTCAGTAGGTACCAGCTATACCTACTTATCTACTATGGTAGAGAGTAGTATATTCCTTATAACTATGTTTTGTTCACAGTAGGAAGGTACCTGTATTTAATAATGATTACAATGTTAACCTGATGTTACCAATAGGTGAGCTACAAATTACAAGGCGTAATAAAACACCCCATCTAAACTATTATAAAACTGTAACAGAAGTGTGTCTGTACATTGAAGATATTTACAAAAAAAAGATTACGATATGATTTTTAGATGTCCCTGATTCCAAATCATCATTTTTTGGATTTTTTGTCTGTCTGTTTGTTTGTTTGTTTGTTAGGGTGTTTGTTTGTTCGAGTATCACGCAAAAACTACTGAACCGATTTTGAAGAAACTTTTTTTGTTTGATAGCTTATCATCTGACTTAAAATCTAGTATATAATTTATGCAGACGAAGTCGCGGGTAAAAGCTTGTTAGTTTTTATTCCTGTAAAGTTTTTCCTACGGTACTTTACTCGGATTCCGCAAATGCTTGAAGCGCTATTGCACTATCCCCGACGAAATGTTGGATTTAATACAGAACTTTAGAACAGCTGTAAGCTGGTGGAGACCAAGCTTCATAGCCTAGCCCACCGCCGCAGAGTGGCCTGCTTGTCGGTCTTCTACAGATTGTACTTCGGTGAGTGTGCCCAAGAGCTGCATGAGCTCATCCCACCTTCCCCTTTCTACTATCGGACTTCCAGACGCACCGCGGGATATCACCCCTTCTTGGTTGACATCCCACATATCCGCACCAAGCGCCTTTCTGAATCTTTTATAATGCGCACAGCCAAGGAGTGGAATGCCTTACCTGCGTCAGTATTTCCGAGTACTCACAACCCGAATTCCTTTAAAGTACGAGTGCATAGGCATCTTCTGGGTAGGCTCGCTACATCTACGACCCCATCTTCGTCCTGAGGGCTGGATCGAGGTCAAGAGCAAACCCATAAAAAAAAAATGTAGAACAGCTGTGTTGGATGTCCTTTATTCATTACCTACACTTCTAACTAACTTAATTCAATTACTTATAGAAGCAGCGAAACGTAGAATTGACAAGATGGTTCGGAAATTAAAGCTTTTATTAAAGTTATAAGACTCCACGCCTGCAACCTGCACCTGAACCAACTAGGTACCAGACTAATTAACCTGGCTTATTAAAACACGTGATGTGAATCACACCACTTGCTAATTGCCAGTCGTACAGTCATAGGGTTTAAAGCACAGGGTGTTTCACATAGGCATACCTAGTAGGGTATCTAGGTGTATGGGGTCGCTGATTAAGAATATGAAATCATTTTCTTTTTATCTTCACCTTTCATGAGGGTCGCCATACAAACATAATTTTTGGAAAGCAGTTACATTCTCTGCCCTGTAGCCCTCAAAGGTTACTACGACAAAAGTGCATATACTACTTGTTTTGTAGGAAATTTTGTCAGGTTTAAGTTTTAGAAAGTTACAAAACTTTTCGATAAGACTTATAGATTCCGAGGAAACTGAAAAAAGTCCTAAAATATAATGGATTTTCAAGTATTTAACAATTTTCCGAAGGGCTTTCGAGGTGGAAATCTTATTGGATTGGTTATTAATTAGCATGTCATCACTACAAACTTATTTAAAAAAAAACTACCTCATTTGATGTAGGGTAACACCTCTTTTTACCCGACTGCGCCAGAAGGAGGGTTATGTTTTTCGAGCGTATGTATGTATGTATGTATGTATGTATGTATGTATGTATGTATGTATGTATGTTTGTATGTCTATTTCTTTGGCACGGCTTACAGCCTAGACGGCTTGATGGATTTTGACGTACGACGTGTCGATAGATTCGTAAAAATTGTGAGAGTGACATAGGCTATATTATTTCAATAAAATGGTCGCGAATTCAAAAAAAGAGGGGGTATAAACATTTTTTTTTAGATTACAATATGGGTATCATATGAAAGCTTGTAAACAGAAAATTCCAAAAATATATATGTTATACCTACTTTTATGCTACCATTTCGACATAAGACTAAAAAGTATGAAATAAACTAAATTATTAAGAAAAACAAAAAACCCGACTGCATAAAAAACAATTATATTAACTGAAAAGAGAAAAACAAGCTCTCGTAGTCACTAATCAGCTAAGTATAACAACTTTGTTCGAGCAAATATAATTTGAATATTATTAGGTAGGTATTGCAGGCGGGGACAAACCAAGGAAGGTACCTAAGGTATGTTTTATAATTCTTCTTTTTTGGTACGATTTCCATGGGCTATGTGTGTGGCAGGCGTTTGCTATGATTGACGTCGCGGTTTAAAAGAATCAGCGCACCGTAGAATTGACGAGTGCGTTCGGAAATTAAAACCCTTTTGTTTTCAGGTTATAAAGCCCCACACCTGCAACCAACATGACTGCCTGACTAATTAGGCTGGCTTTATAAAATACGTTATCTATGTGAATAGTGAATCGTATCACCTCACCTGTAAATTTCAGTCAATGTAGGTAGGTACCTACCTTCCTACTTACACATATCTACCTACAGTCTTATCTTTTTTTTTTCAAAATTGGAAAAACGGAACACTTATGGAATCAGCTCGGTGTCTGGCCGTCCGTCCGTCCGTCCGTCCGTCCGTCCGTCCGTCCGTCTGTCACAGGCATTTTCTCAGAGACCATAAGACATAGGAAGTTGAAACTCGGTACAGATATAGTAATTGGTGGTCCAATGTCATAAATGAAGTAAATAAAGCAAAATTTTTATATTGGGGGGCAATTTCGGTAGTAAGAAAGGGCAACTAAATTTTTTCTACCCTAATTACCCTATGGTGTGGGGTATCAATTGAAAGCTTATAAAAATACGAGTCTAAAAATATACTTTTCAAATGTTAATTTTCAATTCAATCCGAGAAATTGCTGTCCCCACCTCTATTTCAAAAAATATAGCCGTATAAGATCTGAAAAAAATCATGAACATCAGAAATAACTTGGATAGTTTGTTTTCTATACCCAAAAAACAAACACCAGAGCGACCAGTGTAAAATGATCTTCAGTTACTATGCGACCACATACCAAGTGTCAATTAATAGTGGTAATCTCAATGACCCATGTTAAACAACTGGTAGTACGGAACACTAATTGCCCGAGTCCCGACTCATACTTGGCCGGTTTTTTTTTATTTATTTAATAATATGTTACAAAATTACATGTTTTAGTTGTAGTCCTACAAAACTGTATTGGGTGAGATACAAAATGAATGTACCTTGTCTATGTCTCACTATGTTAAAAAATATTAAATCGTAAAAAAAAATATTTTGATATTTTACTGCAATATAGTGAGATGCTGAGATCGAAGTGCTGAAATGCTTGTACAAAAACGCCACTATGTCAGTCCGACTACAGGACCAGAACTCGAAACCTATCCTACTGCAGCGAGGCGTGAGGCAGGGAGACGTTATATCTCCGAAACTGTTCACCGCTGCACTGGAAGATGTTTTCAAGGTTCTGGACTGGAAAGGGCTAGGCATCAACATAAACGGCGAGTACATCAGTCACCTTCGGTTTGCCGATGATATAGTCATCATGGTGGAGACTATGGAGGAGCTCAGTCGAATGCTTGATGATCTCAGCAGAGCCTCCGAACGAGTTGGTCTGAAGATGAACATGGACAAGACGAAGATCATGTCAAATGCCCATGTTGTACCCACTCCTGTAATGATCGGAAACTCTGCGCTCGAAGTTGTTGACCATTATGTTTACCTGGGACAAACTATTCAGTTAGGTAATTCCAACTTCGAGAAAGAGATCAGCCGTCGAATCCAACTCGGCTGGGCAGCGTTCGGGAAGCTACGTAGTATCTTCACGTCCCGAATACCGCAGTGTCTTAAAACGAAAGTCTTCGATCAGTGTGTGTTGCCAGTGATGTTATATGGAACAGAGACGTGGTCGTTCACTCAAGGCCTCATAAAAAGGCTGAAAGTCACCCAAAGGGCAATGGAGAGGACTATGCTCGGAGTTTCCCTGCGAGATCGAATCTGAAACGAAGAGATCCGCAGAAGAACCAGAGTAACTGACATAGCCCAAAGAATTGCTAAACTGAAGTGGCAGTGGGCGGGGCACATTGCTCGCAGAACCGATGGCCGGTGGGGCCGAAAAGTTCTCGAGTGGCGACCGCGTACCGGAAAGCGCAGCGTGGGTAGGCCCTCACACGGTGGACCGACGACCTGGTGAAGGCGGCGGGAAAACGTTGGATGAGGGCAGCGCAGGACCGGTCGTTATGGCGATCCTTGGGGTAGGCCTATGTCCAGCAGTGGACGTCCATCGGCTGAGATGATGATGATGATGATGATAGTGAGATCAGTGCAACACTATTTAAATCCAGGAGCGAGCGAACAACCTACCGACCTCTACAATTCGATACTGTAGAGGTCGGTAGGGGCGGCAAAATTTGAATAGCCTACTGGCTGCAAATGTGTAAATCCGCCACTGCCGCTCAGTACCTCCTTGCAAGCTTCAGGCTACGCCTGAGTCGGTTGCCTACCCCCTCACTCCTCCCTCGCTCAACAACAGCGCGCGCCGCCGGTGCTACAAATTTCAGCAAAATAAGTTTTTTCTATTTTGACCGGTGTGGTGGGTGATAGAGGTCTTCACCGAAACAACGCGCGCCACCACCGCCGGCACCGCAAAATACTATATTTCAGCAAAATAAGTTTTTTTTCGATTTGCGCGGTGAAATTCAAGATTCAACAACAGCGCGCCGTCGCGTCGCCCGTGCCGTCGCCGCAGGTAGGGTAGGGTGGGGTCAGTTGAAACAAATTTACTTCACATGCATGTAGTGCAGTTATCTGTAGTATGGGAAAACCAAGCTCTTATTTAATTTAAAGGATCATAATTTGGCTCCTAAATTAAATGTATTCTACAACTCTAACTCAAACGGTTAAGGTGCAATGACGTTTTAAAAGTGACTGGGAAATGTGGTTCAACTGACCTCATACTGGGGTCGATTGAAACGGCACATGGGGTCAATTGAAACAATAAAAATATCTTTGGAACAATAGAAGGTTTATATACAGCTTTAATCATGTTCGAAGCTTCGTCACCGTTATAACAGATCAACAAAAGTTGGTAAACTTAGTTCAAACATTTTGAAATTTATAAGGCAAAAATATCTTAAACGAAAAAAAAGACAATATTTTTTAAAGTATGAGACTTACAGAGATTTTAGTCACACCATTTTTTTTCTTTTAACGTAATATAAGAAGTTTTAGTGTAATATTAAGCACAAACAGAATATTATTATAATAAAATGCAATTAATAATTTTCATACAAAAGTGATTGTTTCAATCATAACCATGTTTCAATTGTAACAAAACATTTTTTTTTTCATTACTTTTTTTTTTCAAGAAAGCAGACAATTTATATTATATAAAAATTGAAAAAAAAACATAACAAGTATATTATAGAAATTTGCGAAAAAATTACAAGTTAAGGTGGTTGCAGAGTTGTCAATTTCATACAAAAGTTTGATGCATAATATGCGTAGACGGCATCGATAAAAGTAATATTTTACATATGGAAAAATTGTTTAGAAAATCTAGATACCGCGTAATAAATAACATTTGCAATTTTTAATAATTACGAAGATATATAAGGCGTTGAAATTTTGTATGAATATTTTCAAAGCTTTATATCTTCAATTTTTATATTTTAAATTATATTATAAATTGCAAATGTTATTTATTACGCGGCATCTAGATTTTCTAAACTATTTTTCCATATATAAAATATTACTTGTATTGATGCCGTCTACGCGTATTATGCGTCAAACTTTTGTATGAAATTGACAACTCTTCAACCACCTTAATTTTTTTCGGACTTTCAGTATTTTTTCGAGAATTTAGTCAAAAGTCATGAAACTAAAGTTGTTTATTACTATGAGCATAACCACACGAGCACTATGCATTATTAATCGTGAATTTTGTAGGTACGTCATAATATTTGTCTTATACTTTCTTACCTATACAAAAATAAACTTTTGAAAATATCTTAATCATCAGCACTTAGTGCCTACGACTGGCTGAATCGTGATAAATAATATAAACTATTATAACAACAGAATCTCAACAAATTTTTGACTTTTTTAAAAACTATCAATTAATTTAGTTTTATAAAACTATAATAATAATTTTTATAAAACTATAAATTTAAAGATATTATCAAAGTTATATTCCCTTACTTATAATAATAGTAAACTAATTTTTTAAAGGCTTCCTTAACATAGTCACGCTCGAATACTGGAACGTCCCTTAAAGTTAAGCATCAATTAAATCTCTTGCTAGCTTTTACTACGTCTCAACAAGACAAAAAGTGACAGGAAGAGATTTAATGGATGCTTAACTTTAAGGAACGTTCCAGTATTCGAGCATCAGTCTCGCAGAGTAGGTACATAGGTACATTTTTGTTTCTTACAACTAAAACCCTATTACATTATAATCCCTGGCATCAACCATTTCACGCTAATTATTACCAGTAATTATGTAATTAACCTATGAATTGTTAATGGCGATGCAATTTTGTAATATCTACTAGTATAACAAAAGGAACTCAGTCGATTCCTAAGTAGGATATAACTATAAAGTAAAACGTTTTGTTTTCTTTTTAGATTTCTAAGCCCTAACAATATTGTGAAACTTAACTCTTAAAGTTTACCTAACATAATATCATATCAGTCTCAAAGTTTTCAGAGTAGGAACATACATTTTTTGTTACTTATACCTAAAATCTTGTACAAATAACATCTGGAATTACACGCTACCATCAGTTTTACGTAAAATAAAGTCTTAAATCAGTGAAAAGAACAATTTAAGTGTTTTCTCTCTCTGATAAAAGTACGTTAAACTTATTCTATTTTGAACTTTCTTAAAGAGTTCTTAAATTCAAGTACAATTACACGTCTGCTATTGGACTTGATAACAGGTGGATTAATTTTTTTCACTACTTGATATGTAGCTACTTCAGATATGTCATCTTTAAGTGGCCACTTAAATTTGTGGTTATCTATTTTTTTTGCAAATTGTATTACATAGCCATCTTCCGTAATTGATTTGATCTGCCCAACGTAACGGTAAACAATATTTTTCATGGAGGTTAAATTTATTATTGCCCAGTCTTCTACTTGAAGTTGTGAAACGGCGCACTCATTTTCTGACTCGCAACTGGATGAATCAAATTGATCCACATCTTCTTCTTCATTATACATGGATTCTGGAGATTGTGGCAATTCAATATCATCGTCTTCATCAGAACTCTGATTCCGAGTATCATCTTCTGAGCTCGAGGAGCCGTTTATCCTTCTTTTTATTTGCTTCTTTTTAGGTTCTGTTTTTCCTTTGTTTGTCTTCTTTTTCTTTTCCCTGAAATTCTTCGTATTAGTCTTTATTTTACTGGCATTTCTTTTTCTTTCTCTTTTTTCGGTTTCTATTCTGATGTTTTCTTTCTCCGGAGTATCAGTGTAAACTGTTGACTTCCTCTTTATTGTCTTTCTTATTGTTTTTCTGGGTGGTGCTTTAGGATATGGTCTTACGAGGTCTGGCAAAAATTTGCTAGTTGAAGGTTGATTGGAAATATCAAGAGGATAAATTTCTACAGAATCACAAATATCAAGAGGATCAATTTCTACAGAATCACAAATATCAAGAGGATCTATTTCTACAGAATCACTTGGTTGTGGAGTAACTGACCCTCTGGGAACAGACTGAGTGATAGCTTCAAATACTGCAGCATCTGGAGATTGTAATCCGATAGACCTTGTCTGAATTGACTGAACTCCCGGTACGGATACAGCGGAACTGCCGGGTTGTGGAGTTATTGAGTCTCTGGGAGAAGACGGAGCGATGGCTTTAAGTCCTGCAGCAGCTTGGGGTTGAAATTCCAAAGGCCTGGTCAGAGTGAACTGCACTTCTGGCACGGATACAGCGGAAGTATTGGGATGTGTAGTTATTGAGCCTCTGGGAGAAGACAGCGCGATGTCTTCAAGTCCTGCAGCAGCTTGAGGTTGAGATGTCATGGACCTCTCTCTGGTCTGAGTAGACTGCACTTCCGGCACGGATAGAGTTGAAGGACCGGGCTGTGGAATTACTGAGCCTCTCGGAGAAGACGGAGCGATAGCTTCAAGTCCTGCAGCGTCTTGAGGTTGAGGTGCAATTGAGCTGTTCTGAGTAGACTGCACCACTGGTTCATTTACGGTGGAAGTGTTTGGCTCTGATGTTACTGAATTCTGAAAAGCAGGTGTATTATTGTCATTCTGTAAAGCGTTACTATTTGGTCTGTCCGTGACATATGAGGGTGCAAAATCTAAATCACTGAATATTTGTCTATTATATGGACAAATGCCACAATTTCTAAACCCAGCTTGAACGTTACTTAGGGTCATAGCCCTTGGTAAAGCAGTGTCGACTATACTCGGGATATCATAAATAGTCATTGTTTTTCCTGGGTTTGTTCTCATCCATGCATCACATGCTGTATTCACTGCTTTTTTAAAAGGTCCATATACGGAGCGGTCTAATGGTTGCAACTTGTGACTGCAATGTGGAGGATATGACAGCATGACGATGCCATTGGCACGACAATAATCAATGCATTTAATAGACACATGCGAGGAATGGTTATCCAGCAACAAAAGCACTTTGTGATCTGAAGAACAATTTGTATGTCTTTGGAAGTGTTGTAGGAACACAAGGAAATCATCTTCTTGCATCCAGCCAGACTTATTTGCAGTACCTACACTACCAATGGGACCGTTTTTCAAAAAATGACTTTGGTAATGTACCCGTGGAAACGTAAACATCGGAGGAAGTACATTGCCCAGTGCGTTTGCTGCTACAGTGACTGTTACCAAAGTTCCACGTTCGGCTGATGTTATTGCACCAACTTGTCGAGTGCCTTTTCTGCAAACAATGCGATTCGGTTTTTGTACAGTCGTTATGCCCGTTTCGTCCACATTATAGATGTCTTTAGCTTCAAACTTGTCCCGGTCGAGTACCATCTCCAAATTGTCAAAAAATGCATCAACATTGTGTTTATTGAAGCTTGTTGCGCGGGCTAAGCTCGTGGCTTGAGCACACCTCACGGATAATTCTGGATGGCGGTCCAAAAAAACCTCGGAACCATTCTACACCAGCAATCTCATTTGTGTCCCAAGAAGGTGGCCTAGCAAGGTTGTACCGTACAGTCAAATCATAAGCCAAATGCCTCAAGTCTTTGGTTGAGAGCCCGAAGTAAATGTCAGCTGACTTCGTTGCATACTTAACGATCTCTTTTTCTTGATCAGAGGTAAACACCTTTTTTGCCGAATTATAACCCATAGATATAGAATCAACAGGCGTATTTTCTGTTGCATTTTCTCGCTTTTTTTTGTACCTCCCTAAAGAGACGTGATCTAAATTAAACATCTCAGCTGCTTTCCGTAAAGATTTTCCCGATAGAACTTCCTCATATGCCTGCTGATAAGCAAACATATCTTTAGAATTTCTGTCTGTGACATGCTTTCTTTTTCTGGGCATCTGAAAAAGAAAGCTATACTGAACGAGACTCAAAATAACTAACTTCACTGTGAGCTGTAAATTCTCGAAATATCAAATTATATATAATTCACCTGAAAAACATTATCCCCCTTTTAATTTTAGTTCTTAGACAGTTAGGTAAACAATTTAAGAAATAAAAAAACCCGTCTGTGTGAAAAGTAAACTTTAAATAAAAACTAAAAAGAAAAAAACAAGTCCAGTAGTGGGACCCATTATTCGAAAAAATTTATCCGGTCTAGAATTTTTAAAGGGAATGTGAAAGTCGCTTCAATATTACTTAACAGTATACCTTAAAAATAAGGTTGCGTGCATTATGATGGCATCTAATTTTGGGCGTGTAACGTCACTTTGACAGCACTAAAGTCAGCTGTTGGTTTTCTGTCTCTTTTCTTAATCTTAAGTTAGAAAGTGACAGGAATAAATTTAGTTAAGTTAAGTCGTGGCACACACCGAATCGAGGCCAATATATACCACTAGGTTTTAATTACTAACATAACTTTAAGGGTGTATGCAGACCACGAATCTAAACAACTTTCCCAAAGAAACATGGGTCGAAAAACGAGATTTTTTTTTTAATGTTCCATACAAAAGTGCAGATCAGCTGATCGATTTTGTATGGGAGGTCCAAAAATTTTTCTCGTCTTTCGACCCATGTGTCTTAGGGAAAGTTGTCTAGATTCATGGTCTAAATACATCCTTACAGTTATGTTAGTAATTAAAAACTAGCGGTGTATACATAGATACATACATACATACGTTGATAAACACATTACCCTTCCTTTGCGTCGCGCAGTCGGTAAAGACGGGGACGGTTGAAACACCAGGACGATTGAAACGTTTCAATCGACCACATTATAAATGTTTCAATCGTCCCCATCCGACTTTGTCCGACTTAAAGGTCAATAATTCTAATTTAAATAGGCTTTAACGCTAAACCACAGTAATAAAAACAATCATAAATGACTAAATAATACAATTAAATAAAGAAAACAGTGAAAAGACAAGGGTAAAAAACACTATAAAAGAAAATATGATACCGTGAATTCTTACTTTTTGGCGCGAAATCCTTCAAGGGGTCCTGACCACAACTGCGTCGCTCGCTCGCTCGAGCGGTACTGGCGAAAAGTTTAAATATGGCCGCTGGCCTGTTTTGTGTGTTGCATCACTAGCGTAGGTCTTATGGTTTTCGAGAATTTTGAGTTGTTTCTATCATGACCTGTTTCAATTGACCCCGGTCTACCCTACCGCAAAATTCAGTATTAAATTAATTTAGTTTCCGTAATTATCTGCTAAATACTTTCTTTTCCGTTTCTCCAGGTGTGGTGGGTGATAGAAAGTCTCTAAAAACGACCATTTATACTAAAAATACTGCCCAAGGTCGCCGGTAATTTTACGAAAGTGCATGGCATAGCATAGGATATTATGCTCGCGACTATTTATGAAAGTGACTGTAATTTATCCGTATTTTATGGGCCTAAAGTCTCTAAAAACGACCATTTATACTAAAAATACTGCCCAAGGTCGCCGGTAATTTTACGAAAGTGCATGGCATAGCATAGGATATTATGCTCACGACTATTTACGAAAGTGACTGTAATTTATCCGAATTTTACGGACCTTTTCGGTAAAATTACGTAATTTTGCAACCCTATCCGTAGCACTCGGCCTGCAGCGTGAGATGACGTCACACACCCTAGGTTACCATGGCAATAGTGTGGAAATAACGTAAACAATTGATTTCGTGCCATTAAAATATTCACGTAAATTGAGCCAATTTCACCTTTATGACGTTGTAATAAGAATGTTGACACATGAATGCTGGAATTTGTCAAGATTTTCCAACATGGCTGACATTCCAACCAAAATAAATAGAGCCCCGATGCTACCGATTAACTCCACATTCCATAGAGAAAGCCGGAAATGTAGACTAAAAGCCTGGTTGCCGAAACCAAAAAAAAAAATCTTGTCTATGCTTTAGCGTGTAAATAGCTCGTTCGCGATTAAGGCAGTGCGGATTTTTGTGCAAAAAAATTATCAGCCAAAGAGAATGGAATCACTACCGTTTTATCAGCTTTACTTACTCGTACGCACATATCTGTTTCATATCGGTAAGTTTATTAAACTGTCCTTTATTAATTCTGTTGGAAGATTGTCAAATTTGCTTTTAAACACGAATAATTCTCAATTTCGTGAGTAGTATTGGTAGGAGGTTATTTTGAGGTTAGATTTTCTCAGATTTTATTATCAGTTTCGTTGCGTTTCGTTATTCAGTTAAGTAACGAGTGTTACCCAGTTTAGTTATTCTTCTGTTACGTTCAAAGAGATTTAATATAATGCTAGTAATATATTGAAAGTCTTTGGTTACGTTACTAAACTGAGAAACTAAGGCCTAGTTCATAAGGACCAGAAAGAACCGTCGTCATTTTTAAATTTAATATAACGTGTCTATAAATATTACTTAATGTTTTTAAGCTGTTATTATAAAAAAAATCCAATTAATCGTGCGTTAATTTAATTTCCTTTTTAAAAATTTATGTACACACGGTTCCAAAAATAACGGGTCATCAACAACATAAACCTTAATATTTCGGAAACTAAGAATGATAGCTTATTCAAATAAAAAATTAAAAAAAAATCAATTATAAAATATATTTTGTTGAAATTTAATTAAGATTTGACACAATTATGTAATCATTATCCTTTTTCCTAATTTTTTGTTTTTTGTTAATGTTAGTTTTATGTAAGATGCATAATTTTTATGCCTAGCGGCAGAATGCAGCGTACTGTTTCTTCTCCCACTGTTAGGCGGTGTCCTATTGCCATCGCACGCGCGATGGTGCGATGCGATGTGATTGTACTGATGGGTAATTCTCCGAAATTTTTAAAATTTTCAAATTTTTCTATGGAAAAATTTCAACGATTTGTAAAATTTCGGAGAATTACCCATCAGTACGATCACATCGCATCGCACCATCGCGCGTGCGATGGCAATAGGACACCGCCTTACACCATCTACTAATGTAAACCTGTATTCACAAATTAATAAATGAATTGAATTGAATTGAATTGAAAAGTATTTTATAGACAATGTAATACTACTACTCAAAGTAATGAAATGTCTAGTTTCTGTCAAGTAATGCCAATAAAAAAGGATATAAACTAAACAAATGATTTATTGGAAATTTAATTTTGAGCATTCAACATTTATTATTAATGGGGTAATTATATCACTCACACACACTAAAATGTGGGGAAATATTATATCTGACAAAAATATCTTTATTTTTAATTTTTTTTCTGCAATAGAATTGACGGATATGTATTTTAATTAAGTCAAACAAATGAAAACTAAAAATGTTATTAATTTAATTCTAAAAGTATTAAATAGTCTATAAAATACTTTATATTTGAACTAGCGAAGCGACCCGCCCTCGCTTCGCTTCGGTAACAGATTTTTCCTATAGAAGAGCTGCGCGGCACTTTATTTCTTGACATTGACTCCCCTACCGCACCCCAGTGACGCCTAAATCGCGTATTAGGGAACGTACCCATACTACGTGACCCATTTTTTTACATTATTTGAGTCTTAGTAAGGATCCCTAACTTTTTTGAAAATATAATATAGCCTATGTCACCAGAGGATAGTGTAGCTTCCCAACGGTGAAAGAATTTTTTAAATCAGTCCGGTAGTTTCGGAGCATATTCGATGCAAACAAACAATCAAGTCTTTCCTCTTTATTTAGTATAAAATAAAATAAAAAAAATTATAAGAAAATAATGATAATAATAATATAGATATAGATAGATAGATAGCTAGCTACGCGATATAGATGTATAAGCTATTAGTAAAGATATTATGTATTAGTATATTAGCGTATAGATAGATAAGCTAGCATTCTTAGTTTCCGAGATATTAAGGTATGTTGATGACCCGTTATTTTTGGAACCGAGTGTAATAAATTGGGAGAATTCAAATTTTAACTATCCTAAATTAACAGATGGCGCCGCTGTCTAACGCCGAAAGGCAGAAGAGGTACAGAGAACGCCTGAAACAAAATAATCCAGAAAAATTTGAAGAAAAAAGGAAAGCTCATCTGGAAAAAGTAAAACGAAATAAAAAAAAGCAATGCGAACTAAATGAAAATCAAAAGAAAAAGCAAAGGGAGCAATGGAGGAAATATTCCGCGAAATATTACAGTAAACAAAAGAAAGTTAATATTAATGAATCTACAGATGATACCAAAGCCAATATAAAAAAGATGCATAAAAAATTCAGAATAAAAGTACGTAAATTACAAAACGAATTAACAGAAGCAATGGAAATAGCACAAATTCATATTAAAGAGAATAGACGTTTAAGAAAACAAATAATGAGACTTCAGAAAAAGGTAGTAACCGTCTACCTAGTCACAGAAGTTTAAAGAAATCCTAAACCAATTAATCAAAATGTCGCTATATCTAGCATTTGACGGATATCACGAGGTTATTCTGAAATATAAGTGCAGCGTTTTGGGGGGCCTCCCACAAGGTGGACCGACGACCTGGTGAAGGCGGCAGGAACCCGTTGGATGAGGGAGGACAGCGCAGGACCGGTCTTTGTGGCTATCCTTGGGGGAGGCCTATGTCCAGCAGTGGACGTCTATCGGCTGAGAACAGATGATGATGATTCTAAGTAAAATAAAAGCTTGAATCCATTCATAATATTTCGAGGTGATTTGAACAGGAACAAAGGTTTGCCGAGTTTGATTAAATGAAATCCCTTTTACTTTCCATAATGAATAGATAGTTACCTAATAATAGTTAGGTAGGTACCTAACGTGGTGGCACCAATTATGGACACTTTAAGCACCAAGCCTCACATTTATAGCTTTAATTTTTTTATTTATTGAATACCAGCATTGTGAGTTTAATATTATATAGTCAGATAATAAGCGCTCATCACTAACTGCTAAAAGCTATAAAAAGTCTAATAAGTTTTGAAATAAATATGATTAAAAAAGATCAACCAAAAGATGCCCAAAATCCAGTAATGGACAGTCAAATTCCAGTAATGGACATCCAGTGATGGACAGTGAAGATCCAGTCTTGGACACCCAGTGATGGACAGGTATAAATTAAGTTTAAATTCTTCTCTTCGCGAATTAAACGTTGACAACAATCCCAGTACTTGGTCAATGCAAAAGTCGTTTGGTTGGCGACATTAGCCTTGTCTTACAAACAAAAATCTGGTGTTGCAGTCAAGATCGCCTCCGTAAGAAGGAAACTCTTTAACGGCTAATAGCACTGACTTCAATTTTTTATATAGGTACAAACAATTTGGGTTTAAAAAAATATATTCTACAAAAATTTGGTGCAGCCAGAATCGATTCTGCACGAGGGAACTCCTCAAAGGTCAATTTTTAATTTCACTTATTTTAGTATTGACTTGCAATTTTCAACTTCAAACTTTTCAAAGTAAAGATTTTTATATTTGTAAAGTCTATTGGGATGGGGCAGTGCTGAATTCTATTTGTAATGCTGGCACTACTTTCTCGCGAGAACTTTTCGGCGAGAACTTTCAAAGAAAAATAATTACGGCTCAGGACGCGAGAACGAGAACAATGAAGGGCATCCTCTCTCTCGTTTTTGGCCCTTCTCATGCGTTCTCGGCGAGAATGTAGTGCTGCAAAGCAGGAGTGTGGATTTCCTTCATTGTTCTCGCGGCGTCCTGAGCCGTAGTAATTTTCTTTTGAAAGTTCTTGCCAAGAATTCTTGCAACAGCAAAACAAAATAAATTCTAAAAGCCTATGCCTAAAACTACGCCTTTTTTCTTTTTTTAGCGCGGCCATTTATCAAACTTAAATATTATAGTTCAGAGTAAAGTTAAAAACAAAATTTGTAATTACAAATATCTCGGAACTCAGTCCGAACTGAGATATCAAGGCTTGAAGTGCTCGTTATAGTAATATTTTCAACTTCAAGCCTTTATATCTCCGTCCGGACTGAGTTTAGGGATATACATGTTAATAAGTTTTGTTTGTTACTTTATTCTGAAATAAAATATTCAAGTTTGGTTGCTGGCTGCGCCAAAAACAACAGCGAAAAATAAGGCGCCAACCTTATATACAAAGCCCGCATTGTCTTTTCACAGTAGGTATAGGTAACTGAAAATATTGACCTCGCTTCGCTTGTCCTGTAAGGTAATAATTATCGCAGTATTTATTTGTTGGACTGTCGACCGAGATTCAGAAATGTCTTTTGAGCGTGAGTAGGGTCTAATCTGGATCAAAAATGTACGGGAGTTCTTTTGCCCATTGCATAGACCAAATTTTGATTAGTTAAATTTTTCATGATACTTTTGATAATGTCGGTTGATTATAGTAGGTGAATTCTGTGGCGAAGAGCTTTAGTGTCATCAATGGTGTCCTCACTAAGGCTCTCCGTCGTTAAATTCACAGATTGGGATAGCACATCCACAACAGCTCTGGCTATCTGCTCATGAGTAGGTATAATATTTTTCAAGAAATAAAGAGATCCAGTTATGAACACCCAGTTATGGTCATAAAAACTGGGTGTCCATGACTGGATTTCTTTATATGTCCATAACTGGAAGGATACTTTTTTTTTCAAGTTTACAAAGACTCATCGTATCAGGAGACTTTATAGAGACATTTTAGCTATAAAACTTTAAAATAATTAGAATCGACACGTGTCCATTACTGGATTTTTAGGCTCGAGCCTATCCAGTAATGGACACCCCCGCCAAAACTCGAAAATAAAGTTATATCTCATTAATTCCTTCAAAAACATGTATTAGATTGTATAACTAAGGGATATAATCATCGCATAATTACGTTTTTATCAGAAACTAGAAACCATCGATCAAAATATACAATGACTTTCTTAGCGATTTGTTTAAGAAAATACGACAAATCGATAAAAATGACACACTAAATTTTTTTCATCTTGTCATTCTAAAACATAGCGGCTGAAACATACGGTATTTATAAGTATGGAAGATAGATGTCTAACCTTTGTGTTAACAATGTTTCTAATCGTTAAATACTTTTCATACTCTTATTTTTTGCGAAAAAAGGTAAAAGTGTCCATCACTGGTGCATTGTCCATTACCGGTGCCACCACGTTACCTATGCTCAATGATTTATAGGTGTTACAGGACACCCGTATACCTAATTGTCTACCAGACGTTTGCACTACCTAGGACTGTAATGTCAATGACCTAACCGAAGCCTACGTGATTGCCAACGAGTTGTTTTTCTCTTGGTAGGTACCTATACTCCACGCATTGGAGAACAGGCACCTGCCGATGAAAAGTGTCGCTCTGCGCTTATCAGGGCCCCGGGTATACGCCACTTCGATAATAAAGTTTTTTTTTTTTAAACGGCACTTTTGTTATTCTTAAAATTATGTTACAGTATATATCGATAAAATTGGAGGCTCATCAGTTTTGGGACCATTGAGCAACAAAAATGATCTTCATAAAAACTGAAAACCAAGAAAATAGGTAACCAGCTTTAGCCATATAAATCAGAAGTTGAAAGCTATATTAAAGCTTCCTATAGGCGTATTGAAGAACTACTCAAAATAACAAAGAGGCATCTAGAGTACCTACATCTAGAGTTATCTAGGGGCTGGCATGAGAGGTCTACGGGTGCGGGCTTAAGCTATTAGTCAACCCTGCTTGTCTCATTACTGTACATAAGGCTTCTTTTCCACCAGAGATGTGCGAGGAAATAGACTAGCACCAATAGAATCACTTCATCTTCCTAGCCTCGCTCAGATCAGCTCTGGTGGAAAAGGGAGGTAGGTACATACAAAACAAGCGAGAAATGGAGGACCATGAGTTGTGTGCGAGGAATGTGTGCGAAGATGTGGGCGATGCCGTGTGCCGTGTACCCTAGCGTGTACCTCACCCCGTACTCATACTAATCTGAAATGAGTCCGCAACGCATCCTCGCACCGCTCATCTGCGCACCGTTTCACAGCATCGTCCTAGCACATCTCAGGTGGAAAAGCAGCCTTAGAGAAAAACCAAACCATTCAAAATTAAAATCTCCTTTTCTTATAGGCAAGTAGATAGTTAGGTTTATGGATTTCTTTGGTGAAATTAATAAAATCATTATTCGCAATTATCGAATTACTTACCTATCTCTTAAGGACAGGCCACACAGAGGCGGTTTTGCGGGAAAGCGGGCCGGAGGCGGACCTGCAGGAAGCGAATATCTCCGAACCCGCTCGGTTTTCTGTGTGTTTTGTTGTGTATGGTGTGGTGTGGTGGTAATCAGTAAATAAAGTTTCGAGTTTGTATGTACCCCTACCACACAGAAATACGCACGGGTCCGGAGATATCTGCTTATCATACTTCCCGCAGGTCCGCCTCCGGCCCGCTTTCCCGCAAAACCGCCTCTGTGTGGCCTGGCCTTTTGTTGTATTAGTGTAGGTATAAGCACTGAGCAAGTAATCACTACGGTATAAGTTTGAAAACTTACGTATTCGGCTAGCGAGAAATTAAGCACAAAGACAGTCTGAAATGTGCAACATTGGCTGGCTGAATGCGACGAGAAATTATTGGAAATGGGGATCATTGCGACGACGTTCTACAGGGAAAACTCGTTAACTAGGATTGATAATTGCTTTGCTTGCCACCTATTTGAAATGTAGGTCACCTTAGGACCTTGTCACAATTAACAAACTATTAGCGGTCTTAATTCCATCAATAGGTAGGTACAGGTGTTTGTGACAAGGGTTGACTGTAGGTATTGATGAAATAATTTGCTCACCACAGGAGCAGGAGCGTGCCACATGAGGAACATTCTGTCATTTTAATTAAATCCATATTTCAGGGTTATAATAAGGTCTCTTTTCATATTGATGCATGAGGTTAACTAGGTTTTCCTTTTGCAGTTCAGTGGCGCCCTCATCACAATATTAAATTCTTCTCAATAAAGAAAGCCTAAATTAAGAATCCGACCTTTGATGGAAGGGATGTAAAATTGTAATAAGTAACTAAAAGTATGAGACAGGAAATGATTAGAAAGATCCATATAGGACATTTAGGTATTGAAAAATGTAAATTAAGAGCTCGTCAAATAATGTGTTGGCCGAACATGACGTCACATTTACAGGATTTTTTATCGCACTGTCAGGCTTGCCTAAAACATAGAAAACTAAATACTAAAGAGCCATTAATGCAACATGAAATACCAGATAGGCCTTGGTCAAAGGTAGGGGTAGACATCTTCCATTTTGGCGATAGATCCTATGTATTGATATTGCGATGGAACCTTGTCACAATAACCGCTGAGTGACGTCATCAAGCACGGGCTAACCTTGCGAACGGTACGGATGGTGCACAGTCGACTACGTCAAAATTACGTCACCAAGATGGCCGCCAGTCGCAATATCAACTTGCGGGGATTATAACGATTGATTATTTATTACAGATTTTATTACAGTAAGTTTATCGAAATAGCAAAATTAAAATCATTGAAATCTGAAGAACTAATATAACCCAGTAAAATTAAGCTGAAATATACCATTCAGGAGAAGTAATTTCCGGAGTTTTGAAACTTTTTTTAAACGTTCCTTTGGTACATAATATTGAAAATAAAAGTAAAAGTTCCAAAACTCCGGAAATTATTTCTTCTGATTTATCTAATTTTACTGGGTTAATAAAACAATTAAAATAAATATTTATTAGGCATGGCATTCCAGAAAAAGTAATGACGGACAATGGTCCGGAGTTTTCAAGTAATTTGTTTGACAATTTTGCACGAGAATGGAAATTCGAACATATTACCTCGTCACCTCTTGGTGATTGCGGATACCTTTATCCGCAATCAAATGGGCAGGTAGAAAGAGCCGTCCAAACCATTAAAAACATGATGAAAAAGACTGCCTTTGATTGATCTGATTTTCAGTTAGCTTTACTGGAGTATTTAAATACAGCCATTAGTGCAGAGATTGCGTCACCAGCAGAATTACTACATATCTAACATAAAATTAAGAAGCATAGTACCGTGTTCTCCCCAGTTCATGAAACCGTTCATACAACAACATGTTAAAAGCAATTTAAGAAAGCGTCAATACAGTCAAAAATTTTACTACGATAAAGGCTCACAAAATCTAAATCAGAAAGTTCAAATAAGATTAAACGATAAATGGATGCCAGTAACGATCGACGGTATAATAGAACCCCGATCGAATTTGATAAATATGAACGAAGGCAATATAATTAGGAGGAATAGAAAAAACATTATAAAAGACTCAGAAAAAAGAGACGATAGTGCATGCCAATACCCGTCACAGTACGATGACATAATATTACAAACGTCCGTTAGCTCCAGCAGTATCATTGTCCTCAGGATCATGGTCCTCCTAAAGGATGTTTTCATAATGCTTTTTAAACAAGCAATATCACAAAAGTAGTATAAAGCAGTGGTTCCTAAACTGTTAAGGCCATGGAAAACTCAATAAATCCCTTGTATTTTATGGAACCCCACATAAAAGGTATTATTTAAATAAGAGTAAAAACCTTAAGAATGCTCATGGGCATGCTCATGTGATGATGTGACCCATTTGGATGCAACCTATTAACAAATGACACTGATTCGTGGAACCCTATTGACTTTTCCACGGAAACCTCTTTAGGAACCACTGGTATAAAGAACACAAGCAATATTATTTTCAAGTCTATATTTTGGTAAAAAGCTGGAATGCAATAAATTAAATGCATGAAATTTACATGTGACCAGCTAAAAAAATGTTTAACAATATCATTTCAAGTATCTGAACCATCCAAAAGTATTATAATTTCTTTCATCATACAATTTATCCTCTACTTTTGGCTATTTGTTCATGTTGATACAATAGAAATATAATATACCTTCAGACAAGATTACTTTCGTATTAAGTAGTTTATTAAATAAAATAATTGCATATTATATCTCATCTTTTCTGTATAAAACAATTGGTGATATAATTATCCTTAACTTAAACATACTCCATGACAGAAGTAAATAAACGAAAAAAAAAATTTTAGACAAGGTTTTAAATTCATAATTACACTTAATTATAATGACAATAATTATAAAAATACTAAGTAAATACTGGCAGTGATTATGTCATGGTACCAAACACGGGATTGTGCCTGCAAATGCTCGGTCCATACTCCATGTACGCTTGCTTAGTGTGGCACACTTGGTAGAACTCCGGAGTGGAACCTAACATACTACCTCCAAACCACACCGCATACCTTTGCATGTTGTGTGAGATAACTTGCACATCAATCGGCTTCGGAGTGATACGCCCCTCAGACAGCATAGTAGAGAGCTTCAGTCTCGCATCGACGGTACGTTTTATATCTCGCTGCAACCTTCTGCCAAAGTCACGGAACATCGTGGATCCACCGGACAACACAATGTTGCCGTACAGCCCTCTCCTCACATCAATAGGACAAGATTGAATTACTTCGTCCACCATCTCATTCAGCGGCACAGTAAAATCTGCGTTCGAAAACTCAGGGTGGAAGAATATTTCAGGCCCTAAAAACCTTTCATACCCAACATCAACGGAAAACGGGTTTTTAGTAATAGCGTTTATGCCAGTGTACTTCTTCATCCATTTGCCGGGATCAGAATCGTATTTAGCAAACTCCTTCGCGATATCAGGGCAAATATAGCTGTATTTTTCTTTAATTGCTTTCGCCGTCTCCAAACTCTGCTCTGGAGGTATTCCGACCTCGCGCTCACGTAGTAAAGACTGAATGAACGATGTTATATTTCGACCTGCAATAGGAATATGCTTGATACATGAACCGATGACATAGCCTTCAGCAACAGGCACTATATGAGTCACTCCGTCTCCACTATCTACTACGATTCCAGTAAATGTGCGCTCTGCAGACGTACGAGACTTCCAGGACGCGGCGAGCGCGAGCACAGCCTGCACTGCGATATACAACCCCGGAACATTGAACGACTCAAACATAATCTCCGCTAAATATTCTCGATTCTCCGGCGTGTTCAACGGAGGCTCAGTTAGTAAGAAATGATGATCTTCGGGCTCAGCTCGCAAGTATTTAAAGATGCACTGCTCAATGTATCGCTCCATTAAGTCCCAATCTTCGACGAGACCGTGGCGTACGGGATATTTGACCGAGTATCCAGTCGCGTCGAACGCCTCGTCTCCGATAAAGAAATCGAGGTCTTCAACCGCCTTTGTCATTCGCCTGGTACTCTGATCGCCCACTTTAGCAGTCTCCTTTATCGCAATAGCTGATGGAATGATAAACTGGGGCTCCTTGTTGCCGGCGAAGCCCAACTTCGTGTAGCCTGTGCCGACGTCGATCACACAAGCTGGCAGGTGATCACCCATGGTTCTGCGTTTGTTGATTCGAACTTTACAATCTAATAAACTGAGTTTTGAATAGTTTTTTGGAATCTTTGGGTGTGGTGATTTCACTTTCCAGTATTTATCACAATTTTTTGACGTGACTAAATCAGGGCTGCCACCTCAAAAAATCGATTGGGCGCTAAAACTGTGAAAAAAGAGCTAGATTCCAACCTTTGTCATTGATTCCAACAACATTTTCGCGTTTCAAAAAAGGCGCTAAATTCTTATCACATAAATTAATCATTCAAAAGTCTACGAATAAGAATGTATAGAAATTAAATAAAGCTCAAAAAGTGACCCCAAAAAAACTACACCGTGTTCGAAATTTGTTCCTTAAAAACTACACCTTGCCGCCAAAACTCATACTAAATATCATTTTTCAAAGGGTGCTAAAAATTATGTTGCTTTTGTTTAGAGTTATTCTTCTATAGTTATTCTTATTCGTAGTTTAAAGTTATCTATATATTTTTAATCTCAATAGTTTTATCAGCCTTTCCTAAACCTAATCCAAAGAAGTCAATTTAAGTCAGTCAATTTGTAGTCACTTGTAAAATTTATGATAACACTTCAGATAATCGTCAATTCGTATTTCAATCTCCCGGATACTGCACACTCTATAAACATGTTTCGACCTCAAAATGCTTTCAATAATTTAACATATTCCAATCGAAAAACACAAAACATTTCAAACACAAATAATGCTATAACATAAAAAAGCGCTAGATTCTCCACTAGGCGCTAAATTCTGAGATACGGCGCTAAACATACCAAAAAAGCGTTAGATCTAGCGCCGAAAGCGCTAAAGTGGCAGCACTAGACTAATATCATGAAATGTCAAAAGATGATTAATGCTACGATCCGTTCAAAGAGTAATATAAGTATGATCCGTTCCTCTCTCATATTTTATGGATACCTACCCAAAGATAAAATATTGAATACCTATAAAAATGCAAATAATTGTAATTCTGGGACGAAACAATTACTAACAAATTGCAATTGCAATTTTAAATATTATGTAAATAATGGTTTTGATTCTAATCTTCACCAGCACTGGTAGCATGCCAACCCGCGATAGCCGTGATGTCTTTTATCTCGTTCTTTTGCGCGCGAACGAACGAGATAAAACACGTGATAAAGCCGTATCACGGCTATCGCGGGTTGGTATGCTACCAGTGCATGACAGGATTTCTTTCGACTTCCCGTTTATTTTGCACTTATTGAAACATCGTATATTAAACGCATATCACGAAAATCGGAACGAAAATTTTACGGTACGTTCATTTCAATTTCATCTTTAGAGATCGCCACCAAAGAGTACTTTTTTTTATACCGGAAAATCGCCACATTCTCTTTTTTTTCCAAATTCTTTGGATATACAGGAAGATTTTTTTATCACCATCCAAATTTTTTCTACATGTTTGGTATCACATAAAGAACCCATTTTATAAAAAAAAAGGGCAGGTCAAAATTGCACATTTAATAATTTTATCCTACAGAATTTTCCATAAAGCTTGGTCATCGAGTTTCGTATTCGTACCGATCGGGTGCGGCAGGACCGGGGGGCGGAGCCCTAGCTTCAGAGTCCCACGCATTGTAAACTTAACAGGAACACACAACACTTTCAAAACATTGTTTAAATGTTATACTAGTCCCTTATTTTGTTTATTTTTGTTCAATGACACGGTTACAATAAAGTACTCTTTGAATGACACAATGACACATAATAAACTTTTTCTAAAAATTAAAAGGCTCTGACCCAAAGAAAATTACTGACCACAGAGATTCGTTCGTTAGTTTCGTTCTTGAAAAGCAAAGTTCTACATTCGAAAAAGCGCGCGAAATCGGGTCGAGTGGTAGTAACTATTAATAAGTAATCTGTGGCACAGGTAGGTGCGTACTGTGTCCAGTCGAATTGTTTTTCTTAAGACATTTTTGCGTAGTCATATCTCAATATTTTAGTACTGAGCGATACTAAAAGAAAAAACACGTATCGATTTTTTTTCATAAACAAACATTTTATTAAAATTTGGATGGTGATAAAAAAATCTTCCTGTATAATATTAGGAGAGATTACTGGAATCACGATAATAATTAGAAAAATAGATAATTTGGCCTTTCTAGGCTTTCCGGCCCACCCCAGAAATCACTAGAAATAAGAGACATCTAAAATAATAAATACCTACACAATGTCTTGTTTTGTTTCTCATGTCCCCTTTTTGAATGGAACTTCGAAAATTCGAGCTCGCTTCGCTCGCTCGGCCTTTTGATATCAGGGCTTCTACCAGCACATTCGAACTTCGCAATTGCGTGAACATTTTCATTCCAATGTCAACTCTATTCCAATAAAGTGCGGACCGAAACAGTGGCGATATAGCGAACATCGAAAGTGCGGGTACGGAGCCTGTGCTTTGGGATTATTAGATAAGAAATAGTAAGGTACTTACTACCAAACTAATTCTTACATACATACTCACGACCGTAATCCCTTTCAGGGTGGTCAGAAACATTGCAACAAATAACAACTTTGTATAATATTATATATTATTAAAAGTTTATATATCTAGGTATTTATTACAAGAATCGTCATGTCGACTTTCACATTTAGCAATGTTTCGTGATCAAGTTTCTTAAGGGGCGTCCGCCCGGTTTTGAGTAACTTTGTAACCATTTTATACATTAACTATGGCACTTTTTAAGCAGAAAACAAAACTGAACATTCTACAGGATATGAGAAGTGATGTGGTTTTTCTCGAAATCTATTTTAATTAATAAAACTGAAGAAAAACGACTCCAAAGTCACCTCTTTTTTTCCAGTTGTAACCGTTTTACTCTTACATTGTTGATCAGAAGAATTTGAAAACCTACAATATTCTTCGCAATACAATATAAAATGATGTGGTTTTCTTATTTTTTGAAAATTCATTTAAAATCATACAGGTTTTCAAAGAAAACGGAAAATTCTGACCGGAGCCGCGCAATTGAAGCGGGATGGCTAATTGCAAAAGTTTGCTTGTAAGAAAGAGAGCCTTGCAGATGGGAGGAGTAGCCTTAAAAGGCCTTATTCCAGTCTTAGCTTGGTGATTTTGAGCGATTATTTTACTTTCAAATGTTTCAGCCGTAAAACCTTTAATTTTATGTTGAACGTATCTTGTATATTTTTTGTGTATTATAATTAGTTCTTTAAAAAGTTAAATGAAATCTCTAAAACCATCAAACAAAATCACCAAGCTTTCTTGGACGCACCATAGATTCGGTGATATCGAAGCATGAAATGTAAGACAAGAAAATACCGCCCGCTCCCATGCCATGCTGTTTTTTCTGGAGATGATATAAATAATACAAACAAAGGTAATAAAGCAGGTATTAATGTTTATTGTGACCTGGTTCTAATTCTATATTTACACGATGTACATTACAGGAATGTAACTGTAACACTCAACATTTTCAGAAGCATTTATACATGAGAGAATAACTTTTATTACATCAACGTTTTGAATAACTTACAATTCAAGTGCCGGCGAAATTTCATGATCATCAATCAAGATTCATGAACAACTAAAACAAAATTGACATTTGAAATCATTTACTTCATGCAGATAGGTACTAAAAGTAATTTTATTCACATGTTTGAAGTTAGTATAACCAGCACTATGCGATGTCCTATTATTTTGGTAGGTATAACAAATTGTTATGTTGTAAATGCTAATAAAATAATATACTTAATTTTAAAAGTTGGTGAACCATTGGCCCCGATTCGGACTGTGTCACGACTTAACTAAATTTATTCCTGTCACTTTCTAAAATAAGATTAAGAAAAGAGACAGAAAACCAACAGCTGACTTTAGTGCTGTCAAAGTGACGTTACACGCCCAAAATAAGATGCCATCATAATGTACGCCATCTTATTTAAGGCGTTTTTGGGGCGTGAAACGTCACTTTGACAGCACTAAAGTCAGCTGTTGGTTTTCTGTCTCTTTTCTTAATCTTATTTTAGAAATCGACAGGAATAAATTTAGTTAAGTCGTGACACAGTCCGAATCTGGGCCATTGCCTAATTATTTTTTAACCCTTATAGAGGATTGTGGTGAACAGTTTTGATCTAGATGTTTAGTGCAGATCATACAAAATTAAAATCTGATAAATGGGTTATTTATAACAAGGTCTTAAAAATTAAAATCTGATAAATGGGTTATTTATAACATGATCAGACAGGTCTTAGTAACAAAAAATTGCTATACCAGAACTGTCTTCATATTTTACTAACCTGGCAGTATACATAATTACCACATGATCATCCATAACTAATGGTTTGATCTGGGAAATAAGACATCAATAATGTGAATTGTTATTATTAATAGCATTTCTGTTTTCTCTTTGAAAACGACAATTTATAATCCAAATCTCAAATGCGAATCATCTCTCTGCGTAATTAATAAAATCTACTGTCTATGTTGATATGATAACAAACGATAAAAAAAACATAATTTTGTAACTGCTGTTACAGTTAGGCAACACCGGGTTAAGTGGGGCCCCCAGACAATATAGGGTCTAATAACATTAAGTGAAACTATTTTAAGGGGATGATCAGACCATCAAACTGAACAACTTTCTCTATGGGACCAATACCGAAATAGCGAAAAAAAATCTGCTGTCCCATACATTTGGGTCGGGTAGGTTTGTATGGAACAGCAGATTTTTTTTGGACGATTTCGATGTTGGTCCCATAGAGAAAGTTGTTCGGTTAATTTTGTTAGACCTTATATAATCATATAATCAAGTAGCAGCACTGCATTCGGAACGGAATTAGGGTAGATTCACATTAGAAGAGCATCGGCGCACAGCCGGCCGGAGACAGCAATCTCATAACTGGGGAATAAAGTTCAAATTAATTTGAAGCGATACGGGAAGCGCGGCGTCGCGAGCCGACGGACGTGCAAATAAATTTGAACTTTATTCACTAGAGATAGTTTGCCACTGCGCGCCGCCGATGTTCTACTAATGCGGGCTCCAGATTCGCGCGTGAATAATAACGGTGTGAATTTACGCCGTGAATTTCCCGCGAACTCAGCGTGTAAAATATACCCCTCCACACTCGCAATCGTTCAGTTTGGTTCGCTCGCTTAGCGAGAATGGACGCTGAAATATTAGCTACTGCTACATATTGCTCCAGATTTTATAGAATCCTTCCCCTTTCTTTTGAATATTTATAATTTCGCTTATTCATCCCCTTCCGTCGTGTATTTTCATTTTATTTCTATGGTTTTTGTGTTTAGCATAGCATATGCTCAAGACTATATTCCCCGAGGGAGTAGTCCGAGATATTCTGAAACCTGAGAACATCCACGTTTCACTAGTAGTACGAAATTCTGTCCATTGTGACGGGGAGTGAACCAGTCGCCACTTATAGTGGGTTTGGTGGTGGTGGGTTTTTGTGTTTAGGATCCCATAAAACAGGTTCGGCTTGAAAACACTCAAATCAATATGAGCTCAACATGCTTGTTCAGTCAAAGAGCCGCTCAGTTTCACGTAGATACGTAAACAAATAAACCTCAACCAAACCACCACATAAGAAAAAGTATCTAGTACTACATAAGTATCTATCACGGTACCGAGTCACGCATGCTAATGCGTTGACGTTCACGGTGCAAGTGTGGATGGTTTGCGTTTACGCTAGGTTCGCGGCCCACGAACCCTTTGAAGCGGGCAAAAATAACGACTTTGAACGGGGAACAAGACGCGAACGCGCGTGAAACGCGAGGACAAGCGCGAAAACCATCCACATTCGTGTTCACGGGTGTTCACGGCGCGAATGTGGAACGGGCTTAATGTGAATCGAACCTTACGCACGCAGCATGCTGCACAACCATTGAGTTATTCATATACTACATACAAGAGGTGACACGAGAAACAAACGTCATGAGACTCATGAGCCACATGCGGGAAGGAGGACCGCTAGTGGGTGAAAGAGATAGCGATATGGATTTACTGAGAGGTGCGGCGATATAGACGCAATGAATGGGTCAGCGCACAGCGTTGCGACATGCAGTGTCATCTCTAGTACTTACATAATAACTCAATACGAACAATGTAAAGACAGGTTATTATAGTTCATAGTTTGTGACATCTGCATGCTGTGATCATTGTTCATCACCAGTCGAAACATGCTCCGATGCGACAGACAAAATGGCTTGTTAGCTTCCCCTTTAGCTTCTTAAGCTTGAACCAGCAGTTCCGGAAACAATTCCTACCAGAAATTTGCATTACAGAACTTTCAATCAAAACTCTTTAAAGAAATAAATACGTATCTACTGTTAATGTTTTTAACAAAAAGATGATAAAAAAATATGTTACAATTACAAGTACAATTTTCTTACTCTAAAATTTACTTAAATTATACAGGGTCCTTCTTAATATGCTGACACTTTTTTAAGGGATGATCAGACCATCAAACTGAACAACTTTCTGTATGGGACCAACACCGAAATCGCGAAAAAAATTTGCTGTCCCATATATTTGGCTCGAGTTGGTTTACAGTTTTGTAAGGAAGAGCTGTATTTTTTTCGCGATTTCGGTGTTAGTGCCATAGAGAAAGTTGTTCAGTTGTACCGTCTGATCATCCCCTTAAAAAAATGTCATTATATTAAGAAGGACCCGAGGCGAACCTTTTTCGATACATTGGAGTAATAATTTCAGTTGAACATTTAAAACAAAATGTTTGAAACAAAATTTTAATAATAATAAGAATAACTTACCAAAAAATGTATTGAAAACAGTTGTTAGTAAGAGTATATAAATATTTATACATAACTGTATATGTTAAAAACAACCATTTAGATACATACACCATGTTATCAAATGAACTAAACATTTATTGCTGATAAAATATAACAAACAATATTTTGAAACAAATTATGTTTTCTGCTATAGAAGTAAATTATTATAAATTACAGACTTAAGTCTTTTTGTTAGTGGAGAAAATCCGAAAAATGAACAATATTTACAGTTTGTAATTCCCTGCTCATTTACAATGCATCAACTTTTTTTTTATTCCTACATTGCAGCAAAAGACTCAAAAAAGACTTTTGGCGTAACTAAGCAACATGGTGTAGAAGATTCAATAAGTTTATTTATCATATCATGAAGCAACTCAAGACATTAATAATAAATCAGTATCAGTACTTTCAGACTTAGATTAACATAGACAGAACCACGACATACCTTACATTACAATCTTGTTTGTCTTAAGATTGTCTTTAAAACAATATGCATTCTAGATCTCTCACCACATCGCATAATCATTGTCATCCATGTCGAAGATTGTGAAGAAACCGAGGATGGTCAAGTAGACTATCACATTTCCTACCAGTGTCAAGTAGCATGCGGCTCCGGCGATCTGAAATACAAATTTAAAGAATTATAACAAGGAAAAAAATTTTAAGAAAAAATTCAAACCACCTTCAAAAACTCTAAAAAATTTAAAAATAATATTGCAGCTGCCAGTGATGTGCTGTCAACTTTTGAGGAGTTCCATTGTGTAGCTCCGAATCGCGTCATCAGAACTTCACCATATTAAAATGGATCCATCTCTGGGGTTCACTTCAGAACTAAAAAAGAATCACCCAAATCGGTTAAGAAATGCCGAAGTTATCGCGTAAATACGTACACACGGCGACAGAGCAACCTACCCATAGTTCGACCTTATGTCCATGAACATAGAGTTCAACTATGGGTAGGTTGATCTGTCGCCGTGTGTACAAACCAAGCCGTCACACTTACACGAATTAGTCTATATCTTGAAAACTACTGAACCTATTTTGATGAAACTTGGACTGGACCCAAAGTTGGAGTAAATGTAATCCAATAAAAAATTACTTGTCACAATCCGATTAATAGTTCCTGAGAAATGCGTGGACAAACATACATACATACATACACCTATGAAATGTTGTATATTTGTTTAGAAGCCCTAATAGATTATCATATTTCAATATTTTGCAATTTCTATAATATTAAAATACATAAGTATCAAATTGGTAACCTCCTTTTTTTTAAGTCTGTTAATAATGGCAAAATGAGTGAAGTCGAGCAAAACTTGTAAGCAATTGCTATGTCACAGAAATATCACATCAAATAAGTTGCCGAGCTTATCAAAACTGCAGTAGTATATTTGGTGGGGTCATAGAGTAAAGGAGATTCCAATATTACGAACCAAACCAACTACGTAAGAGAGGTAGCTTAGGTAACTAAGCAGAGAGTAGTAAATCCGAAATTATTTATGCAAAAGCGAAATGATGCTCAAAATGACATCTCGCGAACTAAATTCCAGTGTACACAGCTTAGTATTGAGAATACCACTCTTTAGTTCTCCTTACTCGTTGAGTTATACAGAGTGTAAAATTTAATGGGACACATACTTAAACGGGTGCTCCAGATCATCAAACTGAACAACTTTCTCTAAGGGACCAATATCGAAATCGCGAAAAAAAATCTGCTTCCCATACATTTCAGTCAAGTTATGTTTGCAGTTTTGTATGGGCGAGCGGTTTTTTTTCGCGATTTCATTGTTGGTCCCGTCGTAAAATCTGTTCAGTTTGATGGTCTGAAGCATCCCTTTAAGTAAGTGTCCCATTTAATTTTACACCCTGTATAACTCAACCCCACCATAGAGTAAAGAGAACTAAAGAGTATTCACCATACAAGCTGCGTACACCGGAATTTAGTATGTTTTAAGCATCATTTGCTTTTGCATAAATAATTTCGGATCTACTAATACTGTCGAGCTATTACGATTCAAAAGTTAACTGCCCTAAATAACTAGAACAGACAGAAGAACGGACAACGTAGGCTTACGAATAAGATCCCGTTTTCACCCTTTGGGTATGGAACCCTAAAAACCCTCTTATTTAAATAAAAAGGAGAAAAATACAAACCCTACTGGCGCGAGCGAGTACTATGGGTAGACCGAACGAGCTGACAATGATCCCCATAGTGATGAAGATGGCCACCTCCATGCAGGGAGAGTTGGTGCCGCCGGTGCCGTCCGTGTGGCGTCTGGCTATCAACGTCGGGATCGGACTCAGCACGTAGAACAGAACTACGAAGAATGGCCACCATACACTGGAAATTTTATAATGTTTTAATTAATCTACAGGTATATCATTTAACTGAGCAGCTGCGTGCGGTAATGGAGTGGTGCGGGAGGGTGTTAAATATGAAGTAACAGGGTTTAGGCGCGTTATCTTTGTCTACGCTAGAGCAGCCAGCAACAGTCTACAGAGGTCATATTTCACAACCTCTCGCACCACTCCACTACCAAAGTCTCAGTTAAACACTATACGGATTACGCGTGGTGCACCCCGTTCAATATACAATGCATAAAATTGTACGCAATGTATAGATACAAACACCCATGAATTGAATAAAAAAATTAATATTCATCACAGAAGTATTTGCTCCTTTACCCTAAATTGCACTACCTATTCCGATCCACATATTCCAAACATAAAATAAAATCCCAATTATGATTTCAATCGTCGGCGTCAGAAACTATGTTACAACTAACAACCAACTATCTTACGAAGCATACCTACTATACCAATGCATGCATGCATTAAAGGCTTCAGGCTACAATAACATGTCAAGTGGAGATAGGGGCTAGCCTTTCGCCCACTGAAACAATGCAAAAGAAACCTTATCCCTTAGTCGCCTAATACGACGCCCACGCTATCACTACGGGAATATGTGGCGTGGACTCTTCTGAGCCGGAACTACAAAGTTTGCTTTTTAATTGTACAAGTCAACCATCAAATACCACGTCAGAGGCCGTAAGGCGGTCTGAAAAAACTTTGACACCAGGGCTCTGCCCACACGATAAGAAGAATTGTACAAATATTAATACTTTCTTTTGATAAAGAGGAGGTAAATGAGTAAATCAATGTGAGACATTCACTTCGGGGGCACGTTGCAGGAACTGACCCGAGCACTTGTCTCGCGTGGTTTCGCGCGTCGCGTTTTTGCCTGCCACGAGGCTCCGCATTCCTCAATCTCTTCTTGTTCTTGTCCAAAAACAATCCCTGAGATTGGGATAGATTCTCCCAATAAACTACTTGACACTGGCGGAAATGCAGTGCTAACGCACAAGCAAGAGTCCATTAATTTATAAATAAAAAAATCATTCACATCTCCGATAAAGAAGTTGGTAAACAAAAATAAGATAAGATAATGCTTACCCTTCAAATGATGGCAAGGCACAGGCTAATATTACAAATGTCATTCCAATGGATCCGGCAAAGGCCAGGGACACCAAACTGAAAAGACACATTTTACTTATTTACAAACAAATATAAAAATTGACGTCATTTATAAATTTTAGTTGTGTACCCTAAAATAATTTTCGTATCACTGTTCATTTGAAGAAAATATTTAAAAAAGTTATAAAAATAATATATTATTTCACAAATACCAGAGCGGACTGTCTAGATGGCTAAGACATGGTAAACAAACTTGTCCAAATCTGTCATTTGATTTGAAAGCACTAATTAGTGCTTCTTGTAAACCGAATAAGGTGAAACTTTACACACATATACATGTGTGTAAAGTTTCACCTTATTCGGTTCTGAAGACAATACAATATTATCATGGTAACATGAAGTTGATCAGATAATGGAGTACCATTATACCTACCATTATTATACTGAACTTGTTTCGCTGAGAAATTAAAGCTACTTGTAAAATTGAGGGTCTGATGATGGAGATTGAACCTGCAACACGACTCTAGATGATTAGTCAACTAACTCTCGAAAGACGCCAACCCTATTTGTTTGCTTCTTGATTCTACAGGATATGTAACCAAAGAAAAGCTAACACTACATACAATGGTCTTTCAACACATTCATTCCCCAGAGAATTGGTGGCGCGTTGCGGAGAGGTATGGAATATCAATCATGAGGGTCTGGGTCCATGTCCGAATCTGCTAGAACGACATACCATGTCTCAATAAGTTTTTCAAACTTGTGTATGTCATACCGACTGCTCTCAAAACAGTAAAGGAAAACATCACATGGCTTGGCCTCCACGGGACAGGGCGAAAGGCGGCGCGAATTGCGATTTTAGAATATACTGAGCGTTGTGTTGTATCCCTACTATTACGCAAGCACGCAGCGGCGAGTAGGCACTAGGCTATTCTAAATTCACGCTGCAGTTCGCCCTGTCCCGTGGCTAGGTTGTTAACCTTTTCAGCGCCAAAGTCTGATATATCAGACGTTTAAGTTTCGTGCCCTCGCCGCCAAAGTCTGATATATAGACAAAAATTTTTTTTTGAAAAATCCTTTTATTTTCATCACAAATAAACTTATCAACGTACGTATATGTTTTCCAGATAGTGACAAATTTTGGGTTGTGGCGTGTGATGAGCGTTTTCTTAATAAATCTGTGGCGTGGAATGGGTTTTAAAGAGATTCTGATATGTATATTATCAAGACTACTAATCTGCATTGGGTGCATGTTGTGTACTAACGCGCATACACCCTCCCTGTCCCAGATAGGGTTGCCAACCTTAGTGCACGGATTAGCGGGAAATTTGCAATCAAGGTGCGGGACATGGCTCAAAAAAACGGGACCCAGCCTGTATAAGGCGAAAAACAATGAGGCAAAGAATAAAAAATTTTCGCCTTTTACTTATGTGCGTCAGGACCGCGGGTGTACTCCGTCTATTGCAAAGTAATCTATATAAATAAAATATACCTACTGTGTACCTCTGTGTACCTTTCATAAAAATATGTGTACCTAACCATGAAAGAAGCTATCCATAATATACATACTTTTATAGATAGCTTCTTTCATGGTTAGGTTAGGTCCTGATGCACACTTTTACTTTGTATGATTTTACAAACATAAAAGTTACTACCAAGGGGTGCAAGGAAAGAGCAATTTGAAGAAATCTGAGTTCGTCAGGCGCACCCTGGACAGTCAGCCTTGATACTACCTTTGCTGACTGGCAAATTTTTCCAAACAGAATGAGTAATTGTCATGCGATATGGCTCATGCTGATTGCTGACACGAAATTAGAAGTAAATGAAGAAGAATACATGTACCAATGAACTTTGGTATTTAAAAAAGACTGTATGTGTAAGGAAAGAAACTTAATAAAGTTTTAAATCACTTCTTCTGAGTCAACTGAGTTCACAAATACTTTGGCTGGAAAGGTTAGCCAGAAAACGGGACAATAGGAGTCCCGCACCCATCTGTCGCGGGACGCATCCTCTAAGGGTCTAGAAACGGGACGTACCGCCTCTCGCGGGATGGTTGGCAACCCTAGTCCCAGATATAGATGATGATGATGAACATGCACATTCAAGATTTTATAAGGGTGCCCAGACTGCACATGTGCCATCATCCATGGAAACAGAACAAGTAAATTAAAAGTGGACATTTAATGCAAAATCAGAGGTTAATTAATGTGTTAATATCGCTAAATATAGTTGAATTCAAGCACTTACAAAAATTACAGCTGAAATCACTGTTTCATACAAGTATTCGGATTTCAGGGAGGGCTGGATAAATAAAAAAATTCTAAATATCGAGTTTAGAATCATTTTTTAAGTGTGGATTAGAATATGTGAGATCTTTATGGTCTGATCATCCCCTAATATTATACAATCGAATACTCATAATTCATAATACTCATTTACTGCTCCAAATTTTTCCCTCATGTCTCATAACAAACATGTATATGTGATCTATGTAATAAATACACCAATACCCTTTTTTTTACTGACTATTATTGTGTTACCAAGGTTTTTTTCAGAACAGTGAAGGGCTTCTTGTACACAATTAACAAATTCATACTACATATTTTGTAACCTACTGTTCAGTTTATCATATCATAATTAATATAAAGGTTGTTCTTTGCATTAGACAACGTAGATAGCAGCTGACATTTTGTCCAAATCGGAGACACCATTGTCCTTTGAGGAAATTTACGACGACACTTTTTAAAAGTTCTTGCAAATTGAAATATAAGTACTTACCCTAAAGAAAGCCATCGTGATTAGGTACATGAAACAGAAGAAAAATAAACGATTAGACGCCCATTTCGGTCTAAAACTGTTTACAAATAGTGAGTCATTCACAAGATCACAGAAAAGTAGAATGACTCGAAAATTACTTAAGTATCTAATATTTGCATAGCTCCTATAAGTAAACTCGTACCTTTGATCCCAGCCATTATTCTTACTCAATAATGTAAACGTCTCAAAATTGTATGATAAACACAAAATGTTTGAAAGAAAATGCGTTTTGAGTTCCAAAAAACTCAAAATCAGCTCACTCTCACAGGAAAAGTGACAATTTGACAAAACTGACAAACAGAAACAGAAATTATAAATGACATTGACGTAACCAGTGTTGCAAAAGTCACTTTGATAAAATCGGTAGTATTGACAACAAAAAATCGGTAGAAATCGGTAGATTGTTTAAAGTTCTGGTTTTAGGTCCCATTTTTTCCAAAAGAGCTCAACTGCCGTCAAATTCTGAACAATAAGACATGCTGACACTTAAAAATTTGGTGCTAGTTGCGTATTGACCAAAACTTGAGTGTAGTGAAAGACTTTCACTAGCCTATTAAAAATCCGAGCATTTCTCTGCAGGGATTTAAAAAGCATGAACTTTTACATACCTTACGTATAAAATCTAATTTTCATTACCTACCTACCTATTTCAGTCCACAAACTTTCAAATAAGACCATAAATATCCTTAACTATCCTTAATTCCTAATTATGTGCCACATAAAAAGGGAAAATACTTAAATATTTGGCTAAAACATGTTCTACAAAATAAATCGGTAGATCACAACCTAAAATCGGTATATCGGTAGACAGTACCCGAAATCGGTAGATCTACCGATAAATCGGTAGCTTTTGCAACACTGGACGTAATATTTTTTTTTTGTTAAATTCAAGGCAAAGGGAACTAGCCCATACAGCCGATGTCTTTAGGAATTTACAAAAAAAAGTTATAGGTCGACCTGCACTGGTAGCATGCACACCCGCGATAGCCGTGATACGGCTTTATCACGTCTTTTATCTCGTTCTTTCGGGCGCAAGAGAACGAGATAAAAGACGTGATAAAGCCGTATCGCGGCTATCGCGGGTGTGCATGCTACCAGTGCAGCAGTGCTAGCATGATACCCCGCTACTTCGAGTACCTATGTAAATTAATGATGTTAGAACAAATAAAAATATGTAGGTATTGTCATAAATGGTCATGTTGTTATCACTAGTTAGTTCTCAAGATAAAGCAAAAATCTATTGACATATATGAATCATCAATATGGGCCCAGAGTGCCACTAAGGAACAAACATACATACATATTGACTGATAACTTAGACTACTGATAATGATAAACACATTACAGACATTACCCTCCTTTTCGTCGCACAGTCGGGTTATCGGGTAATAAAGAAAACATTTACGAAGGGCTCAAAAAGATCAGTACCCAGAGACTTTAAAGATATTAAAAAAAAGGACTAGTTACCAGCCAGAGCCGTGAAAAATGTTATTAAAAAAAAAGTTTCTATCTTGCAGTGTTGCAAAAGCTACCAATTTATCGGTAGATCTACCGATTTCGGGTACCATCTACCGATATACCGATTTTAGGTTGCGATTTCCCGATGTACTAGGCGTTCACTTCGAGTTGGCCGCTCCCTCCCTTCCCGCTTCCCCGCACCTTACCCCCAAGAGACCCATTAAACGCAATTGTATAACCTTTAGTAACGCAACCACGTACGGCACGTTCATCCCGGTCGCAAATATCGCTTTTAATTTTATATTTTTATTTGCTTGTTATATTATTTTTTGTCGACGGGACCAGTCACTGTGCCTGTGACGAAATTTTGTAACGGTCATCGACGGCCAACTTGAAGTGAACGGGTAGTATTTCACAGCAGCACGGCTAGCATGCCACCCACGATAAAGCGTTTAAACGCCAAAAACGTCATGCGCGCTCTTTCTGGCGTACGTGAAATAATAAAGATGGGGGCGCATCTCGATTTTTATCGTTTTCTCGGGGGTGGCATGCGAGGCATACAGGTGTTTTAGCTAAATATTGAGGTATTTTGCCTTTTTAACCGACTTCAAAAAAGGAGGAGGTTACTCAATTCGACCGTATATATTTTTTTTATGTGTGTTTGCGGTTAACTTCGTCGTTTATGAACCGATTTTGATGATTCTTTTTTTGTTGGAAAGTAGATATCCCAAGGGAGGTACCATGATAGGGAAACCAGGATCTGATGATGCATCCCGGAGCTACAAAATAGAACTCCTCAAAAGTTGACAGCAAATCATCGGTGATTGATAAATTCGTTTTTTTTGTACCCTTTACGTACCAAAAGTTTGTATAACTAGTATCTTAGTCGAACTAAAGAATTCACCACTGAAAATTGTGAAATAAACAAAATTTTAACAAAAAATTAAAACCGCCTTCAAAAAACTAAAAAGTTAAAAATAATATTGCAGTCGATGACTTTTTCGTTCGCATCATAAGAACATTTAATTGTTTTATCGAAATCGGTGTCAAGCCAAGCCAAAAAACTAATGCAAGCTCTGTCGCGAATCGTACTGGCTTGACAGCGACTTCGATAAAACAATTAAATAATCTTATGATGCGAACAAAAAAGTCATCGGCTGCAATATTATTTTTAACTTTTTAGTTTTTTTGAAGGCGGTTTAAATTTTTTGCTATTGTATTTTATAAATTGTGATTAGTTAGGAATCTTTATTGTCTCATTTGACAGTTTAGACTTTTCCTTGAAAGTTTGTGAACTGAAATAGGTAATGAAAATTCGATTTTATTAGTTATGGAATGGAGTCCATGCTTTTTAAATCCCTGCAGAGAAATCTTCAAAATCTGTATTTTTCGATACTACAAATATTTTTCTAAAAGTTTTTTACTTCACTGTCGTGCAGGAGGCGATGGTTCGATCCCCGTCCAGGCCGACTCGTACCAATGACTTTTACGGAATTTATGTACGATTTGTAACACCACTGGCTTTTCGGTGAAGGAAAACATCATCATTCTCTTGCCCATTTCCCATTATTTGGAGTCGGCGCAATATGTCATCCTCTTCCATTCATCTCTCTTAGCCGTCGTCTCAACACTCACCCCCTTTTTACACATATCATTCTTCACACAATCCATCCATCTTTTCTTCGGCCTGCCTCTCCTACCACAGCCATCCACATTCATACTTAACACTCGTCTCGTAACATGACACTCATCCCTCTGCATTACATGCCCATACCACGATAATCTATTACCCTGCAATTTTTCCGTCATAGGTGCTACTTTCAAACTTCCTCTAATATACTCATTCCTAATCTTGTCCATTCTAGTTACACCACACATCCATCTCAACATTCGCATCTCAGCTGCATGCAGTCGTTTCTCATCCGTCCCTTTTGTGGCCCAACATTCTGATCCATACATAACGACAGGTCTTATTATACTCTTATATATTTTTCCCTTCAATTTGAGGGGGATTCGGGAGTCGCAAATTGTTCCCGTAACCTGCCGCCACTTCATCCACCCTGAGTTGATTCGGTGCTTCACGTCGCGATCTATCTCGCCATCGTTTTGTATTAGTGAACCGAGGTACCGGAAGTCGGAGCAGACTGGCAAAGGCACGCCATCAGGGGCAATAGGCATGCAACTGGAGAGACCGCCGAAATCGCAGAACAACAGTTCCGTTTTAGTTCTGCTAATTTTCAAGCCAACACTTTCCAGTTTTTGCTGCCATTTTGCCAATCTGCTCTGGACCTCGAGTCCATCTTCACCGACAAGAACAATGTCGTCGGCAAACAGCATGCACCAGGGTGCCTCTTCCTGTATGTCCGATGTCAAAGCATCCATAATCAACAGGAAGAGGTAAGGACTTATCGTGAGGAAACCTGCATGCTTCAATTTCGAGGCATGTATCGTACCCACTGTCCATTACAAGTGGCGACGGGCTCACTCCCCGTCACACTGGACAGAGTTTCGGTACTACTAGTGAAACGTTGATGTTCTGAAGTTTCAGAATATCTCTGACTACCCCCTCGGGGAATATAGTCAAAGTCAAAAAAGTCAAAAGCATTTATTGTAAAACTATAGGTGCGACAAGGTTTTAAAACAATTACATAAGAGCGCTACAGTTTACCGGTAAAGGTGTCGCGAGCATATGCTATAATTTTTCACTTCACTGAATTCAATGCCCATGTTTTGGTCAATATGCAACTCCACGGGTATAAAATTTTGGAGTGTCGGGATGTCTCATACGTTCAGAATTAGATGGCGATTGAACACTTTTGAAAAAAAAAAGAATCTAAATCTAAAAGGACAACCGCCGCTCTCCCTTGAAAAAATACCTTAAAATGTATAGCAGTTTTGACTGAAGTTAAATGTGTAATAAATTATGAGGTTTTATAAAAACGACTCAGATAGTATCATTTATTTTTATTTAACGAGTTATTTAATCATTTAGTAAATTCAATGTTGTTTAGTAGGAGGCAAGGAATATAACTAGTAGGAGGTGTTGCAAGCACAATGTTTTTTTATATAAAAATGATGAAAACTAATAAATCGTTATAAAATAAACTAATGCCTGCAGTTAGTTTCTAGTGTTCCATAGTCCATAATAAAAATAGAAGGACGGTTATACATTTTTGGGTATTTTGTGCCAGATGTCCTTTACAAACATTCCTTGACTTAAGACAATCTCTACCGATTTCTACATTTAATACCGATTTTTTCAAGGTGACTTTTGCAACACTGCTATCTTGTTGTGAGAGTTTGGATTTGTTTACAAAACTATTGAAATTAAGTTAATTCGGGGGTTTTCTCTAAATTATCGTATTTAATTAATAAGACACCGCTCCTTACAATCTATCATGGATGATGATGCGGAAACGTACAAACTTTGGCGTATTCGTAAAACTGTGATGCAGGTAAGTCGTTTAGGTTATGTTATCATTTTTAGTTTTATAAGTGTTTTACTAATATTTTAATTCATTAGTAGAGTCGCGTGGCTAGAGGGCTTTCGAGTGGACGTCTGTCGTTGGCTCGCGATTTAAGTGGCCACGCGGCTCCGCCATTTTATGGTGGTTTCGAGTGTGTGTTTTTGTATAAAAACAGGGCTTTGAGATCGCCATATCCAATTACCGTACAACGTCAAGCACTAATTGCTCTTTTTAAACTAGATACTGGCAAAATCCACCAAGGAAACGCCATTAAACAAAAATAGAATAGAATAGAATTCATTAGTATACTTTTTATGTAATAAAACGTATATTTCGTATATTTTCCCGAACACTAGACTTTTTATTATTTTTATTTTTTTCCATAACCTAAAGGTTTACTTAACAGTCACTAGTATAGGAAAAGATTTATTATTTCAGCTATGCCACGACCGAGGCTACTTGGTGACACAAGACGAGTTGGATCAAACATTGGAACAGTTCAAAGAACAGTTTGGTGATAAACCAAGGTAAATTAATTAGCTAACCGTAACGTAAGGGCTCTTACAGACGAGCTACGTTTTGCTGTCGCCGTGAGTCGCAGAGTACGGTCGCGCAACCCTCTGCGACACACGGCGATCGCAAACTGTCGCTCGTCTGTAAGAGCGCTAACTGGTTTATAATAAGTAACTTTATGTTATGTTGCCCTCTTTTTATATCTAACAGTATTCAAGAAGGGAGTCACGTTGCAGGGACTGACCCGAGCACACGTCTCGCGTGGTTTCGCGCGTCCCGTTTTTGCCAGCCACGAGGCTCCGCAATCCTCAGTCTCTTCTTGTTCTTGTCCAAAAACAATCCCTGAGATTGGGATAGATTCTCCCATAAAATACTTGACACTGGCGGAAATGCAGTGCTAACGCACAAGCAAGAGTCCATTTAATTATAAAATAAAAAAAAAAAGTATTCAAGAAACAGCCTGATTACCATAGATTTATATATTACTAGCGTAAGGATAGGCCCGTCAGAATATTTTACAAAAACCTTCTTCATAGAAACAAAAATTTGCACCATCTGTCATAGCTCGTATACGAACTATATCGTGTCATATATTTTCTTTGATCGTTGTAGTGCTCTAAACTGACATTTTTCCTTGCATTGTAGAGCCAACGAACTGGGGACAATAGTCAAGCTCATAGGCCATGTCCTTACGCTAGTAGTATATATGTCTTTGCTGATTACTGACACTATGAGAAAAGATCACAAATAGGATAGGTAAAGTACCAAATTGTCATACCAATATTAATTCTTGTGGTTTCTGATATGGAAGCATCTCTGAGTCCGCATTTGATCCTCTGCTCTACGATTTCTATAACAGATTTGTTAGCAGGCTGCATTGAATTTTTTTTATTGAAACTTGTACTAAAGTTTCTGATTGTTTACAAATTTAGAATTTTGACATTTGTTATTTTGTCACTGACAAATAGAGAATGACAAAAAATTCTGGCTGAAATTTCTATAAAATAGGTTTAATGTTGATGAGGAAAACAAGAAAGAGATTTTAAAGGCAGTTATTTATTCAAAGAAAAATCTTTGTATTTATTAATATTGCTACTTGTTACTACCTGACCATTGATATCTATGTATATCTATACTAATATTATAAAGAGGAAAGATTTGTATTTTTGTGTGTATGTTTGTAATCAATAAACTCAAAATCTACTGCACCGATTTCAAAAATTCTTTCACCATTAGAAAGCTACATTCACCCTGATTAACATAGGCTATACCTATTAATTGCTAGAAAAGTTTAGACGTCCACCCGTGCGAAGCCGGGACGGGCCGCTAGTCTTGTATAAAACTGAACTCTAGATTCACAATGAATGTTCGAAAAGTAGCAGAAACAAAAGAGCACATGCATGCTTTACACGCTTGCGCAAGCTTAGGCAAGTTCGCTGTACATTGTACACACGGTGACACATCAAGCTATACAAAACCAAAATAAACTGGCCGCTTATTTTGGTTTTGTATAGCTTGATGTGTCGCCGTGTGTACATCGACTCGTCTGTAGAGTGATGGTTATTATTTAACTTCATAGAATAAGAAGAATAAGAAGAATAAGAATAAGAAGAATAAGAATAATATTTATTAATCACAAAAAGCCATTTTACACAAGGATTACTAATATAATGTTGTTGCTCTACATTTAAATATTAGGCTAGGCATATTGGTAGGTACAGCTGATGCCATGAAAGGCAGGGACTACCTGCCTGAGATATTGACATCAGCTATAGCTATAACTGTCATATAGCTATAGTGTAGAAGTGTCAATTGTACAGCGAACTTGCGTAAGCTTGCACAAGTGTGTAAACCCGGCATAAGAGCTCTTTTTTTGGGAGTCATATGCAGTTTCGAAGACTGTCGTAGCGAAGTACGCTGGTGCGGTTTTTGTACCAGCTGACAGTAAACATGCCAAATACGACTGAATTATGAATCAAATAGAATATATTAGTGCCAACCAACAGAATGCATACTAAATTTGTGTGGGTTATTGTTTCAATACGGACAAAAATGATTAAATTATTAGATTTTATATGAGACTGGGAATCTTGTATAAAGTTCAATGGTCTTATAATTTGTTATGGTAGATCCGAAAAAATTTTTGGTCCTCGTTGGTACCTAGTTTGTACCTGATGATGTGGTAACATAGTGGTTATATCTTCTTTGGGTGTGGTTAATGTGCCATGCTATGCTACGGCCATGCTTCCCCAAAGAAGTTACAGATTGGCCAAAGCAATTCCATGTCTCAAACTATGTGAAAATTATAAGCCTCATGAATCTACACTTATACCTACATAAATTCACACCTTTTTCCTGGAGAGGTGAATTTCTTTAATTTTTATGAACCTTGTAATTTTATTAAAATTTCTGATCTCTATAAGGAAAACGGTTGCGAGTTTATCAAATCAAATCGAAATCAAATCATTTATTTCAGAACATAAATTCCATAACAATGTCACTATGTAAATGCTATGTAATAAGTAAGTAAGTAGTGTCGTTTACGTATTTGTGTAAGTAATTAATATTTTATTTTATTTTGGCAGTGAAAAGCGGCCAGCAAGAAGTGATCTGATTGTACTGGTAGCCCATAACGATGATCCCACAGACCAAATGTTCGTGTTCTTCCCCGATGAAGCTAAGATCGGAATAAAAACAATTAAGACATATTGTACTAGGATGCAAGAAGAAAATATTCACAGAGCCATTGTTGTGGTACAAGCAGGTACTTATGCATAACCGAAGTATGTACGCTATGGCATAATATACCAAAAGAAATGCTATAGAGAATACTAGAGAGCTAGTAGTTCACTACTAGAGTGTGGTTTGGCTGTTTTCCATATTACATGTCGCGGCCAGTGCGATTGGTAGTTAGAGAGAAGGATACCTTTGCTGATTAATAATCTAAATAATAACCAACATAATGTACAGTTGGCCGCAATAAGTTATATACACTTTAGTACTACAACGTAGAACAAAACTGTATACAACTTATTGCGGCGGCCTGTACAGTGAAATGGCAATGCCAATAACTAAACAAATCAATCATCATCATCATCATCTCAGCCGATGGACGTCCACTGCTGGACATAGGCCTCCCCCAAGGATCGCCATAACGACCGGCAAACAAACAAATCAATGTCATTACTTATTCATAATTATAGGTAGGTTTGTATAGAAGAGACGCGTGGCGGTGGCGGGTAGTCAAAGTAACACCATTATAAAACTTATATTACGTAGCATAGCGTCGTTTTTTGACGTAAAGAAAAATCGCGCCCGCGCCACCAGGCGACGTCGCCTGGAGGCGCGGGCGTAATTCTCCAAACGACTCTATGCTACGTACTATAAGGTTTATATTGCCGCACCCCGCCCGCGAAATGTCCGCGCCACGTCACTTCTGTTTAAACAGCCCCATAGACTACATAATCTAAACTGTTATAAAACTGTAACAGAAGTGTGTCTGAAGAAGATTACGACATTGCTTTTAGGTGTCTGAGGTGTCTCTAACTCCAAATCAACCTTTTTTAGAATTTTTGTCTGTTTGTTTGTTCGAGCATCACGCCAAAACTACTGAACCCAAGCAAATACAATCAGGTTATTTTTAAAAGAAGAGTTAATAGGCTTTTTCTGGGTGAGCGCGCTAAATCCTCGGCTTCATCTACACTTTCCATCAGGTGAGCTGAAGCCAAGCGCAAACCCATTATGAATAAAAAAAAAAAAAAATGTTGAAACTTTTGTTGTTTGATAGCTTGTTTATGATTTGACTTAAAATAATACATGTAAATCTGTTCCTCCAGGAATGACGCCCTCAGCTAAGCAGTCTCTGGTGGACATGGCTCCGAAGTATATCCTCGAACAATTCCTTGAGTCTGAACTGCTGATCAATATAACAGAACACGAACTGGTTCCAGAACACATTGTGCTCACACCAGATGAGAAGCAAGAACTTCTGGCTAGATAGTATCCTTTTTATAAATTAAATAATCTATTATAATTTTAATAATGTCTTAATAGCCCAGTCATTTTACGGTTTGAGCCGGGACTAATTACTAATTGCATTTTTTTTCGCTATAATATTGAAGAGCCAATTTGAGCTTAAGAATGTACAAAAATAAAAAAAAATTACTTCAGCTACAGTTCCAATTTCAAAATATAGATATTATCTCGTTCTAAAAAAACCTGAAGATAATTTTTTTAGCACATATTTAAGGCTTAACCATCATACATACTTCAAACATGGTGTAAATATTTTTTTCTACTTAGAATGTTTTGAAAAATACATTTGTATTTTCTAATAAATACCAAATTTTTTAAATTTTAATGCCGATTTCATTGATCAAAAATAATGTAAATTGTTAAATCTAATTCAAATGAGTGCATTGGTATTAATATTATTAATTTAAAAGCCTTCTGGGACACACAATTTTGATTTCTATGTTGCGTAGCAAATTCTTTTTTAATTTGGTTTAGGATAGTATTTTTGTCACTAAATGGTGCCGGTTACAGTTTAAAAGTTCAATTAATAATTACTCCCTACCCCGCCTAACAAAACTCCGTAAAATGACTGGCCTATTAACACATTCGCGGACACTGAACGAGACACAATATAACTTTGTTATCACTGCTATAGCCGGTCAGTGTCCGCGAAAGAGTTAATCTGGCTGTGTATATGCGTGTAAACTAAAATTGCTGTATGGATTTTGATTTTAATGTTTATTTGTGATGTACTCATTTTAGGAAGGTTTTCATGGTTTTTAGGTTTTTAATAATTCAACAAAATGTTATCCTGTAAACCCAGAACACAGTTTGTACGAGATGTACAACGTGTTAACGGAATAACCGAAATTGAGAAAAAAGTTTATTCAGAATCGAGAGTAGAATCACCAAGAATCACACACGTTTTTGATAAGGGGTCATTTTTGCTATACATTTTTGATAAATTCTTAGTGTTTGTAGCTACGCGCACGGGTCGTGCCAATATCAATACCTACGTCACAGTTATAACGTCACGTTTTACGTGATAACTGAGTAGTGAGTAGGCCGGGGCGCGGTAGCGAAGGACAGGTGAGCGGGGGAAGTAAATACGAATATCTCAAAGGCTATTATTTGTTTTTTTAAATATGTTTCAATTGAATATTATTTACTTCAATAACAATTAGTTGGTGTGTATGAGGGTTTGTATACCAGCATTACAGTCAAATGAAAGTTGACAGCGCCGTGTGGTGACGGCCAAGAATATTGCAGCACCCCAGCCCATCCCGTGGGTGTCGTAAAAGGCGACTAAAGTGATTAACTGGTGGATGGGCAGCAGAGTTCTCCGAGTATATTAACACCCAACTGCGATCGCCAACCCGCCAGCCAAGCGTGGCGATTATGGAAAAACCTCCCTTTTGGGAGAGGCCTATGTCCAGCAGTGGACGTATAGAAAAGGCTGAAATGATGATGATGATGATGATTACAGTCAAAGGGATTTTTTTATTGCTGAACAGCTTTAAATTTTTATGTAAACTAAAAAATTGATTCTTACCGTTAATTGTATACAGGGTCCAACTTATTATGCAGATGGTTTTTTTAAGAAATCAGACCATCAAAGATGAGATGATCAGACCAGCAAATTCAACAACTTTCTCTATGGGACCAATGAGCAATGACGAAATCGCGAATACAAAATCTGCTGTCCCATACTAAACTGCAATCCTACCTGGAGTGCGATTTTTGAATCTCATTCGCTGAGTTCAGCTGTTGAAAATGTCAAAATTACTGTGGAGATAAGCATCTTTCTACTGCTGATTTGACTTTCAAAAATCATACTTCAGGAGTGTGATTTTTGAAAGTCAAATCAGCAGTAGAAAGATGCTTATCTTGGCAGTAATTTTGACACTGAACTCAGCGAATGAGATTCACAAATCGCACTCCTGATTCAAAAGTATGGGACAGCAGATTTTTTTTCGCGATCGATGTTGGTCCCATAGAGGAAGTAGGTCAGTTCGATGGTCCGATTATCTTAAAAAACCGTCAGCATATAAAAATAAAAAATAAAAAATAAAAATTCTTTATTTGAGCACAATTTAGTGGTATACGAATGATACCTTGATGGTATATTAAGTTGTACTCTGTATAAAATCTAAAAAAATTGTACGTCTTCACAAAGCTACTGCGGTCCACGCGTATTGTGGCGAGTGTGCCGCCGCAAAGATGAAAAGTAGATAAAAATAATTAACTTTTTAAATAGCTGCTGGTTAGATACTGGTATCTAATAGGGATTTAATTAACCTTGACTCGTGGCCCAGTAAACTGAAAGAGAACATGTTGATGAGGATACAAGCCGGCGATCCCGTCGCGAGGTACTTTGGACTGAAGAGAGGGCAGGTGAGTACTTTTAATTATTTTTATTACGCTTGCCTGCATTTACAATGTTGCTTCATCTACATCATCATCAGCCTAATTCTACAGAGGATGGTGGGGTGCACTAAGAAAGGATTTTTCGAAAATCGACCGTAGAGCGTACGCACTTTAGTGCGAAAGTGCAAGTGTTTGACTGATACTATTTAGGCAAAACGCTAAAAGACATTGCCTACGTGACGAACTGTATTCGTTTAAAATCGTTTCACAACAGTTAACGAATAAGTATGATCAAAGAAGACACAGAAATAGTATGATAGCATTATACACAAAGTACTTCCCAAGGAAATGGAAATTATCCTTTTCTATCGCAGCATTTCTTTTCCAGCTTTGAGGCAAAACGGGATTGGGCGTTGTCATCAATTTCGCGCTCTAGGCTTAATTTATATTTAATTAATGAAAAACCTAGTATCGACACCTAACTATAGCTGGTAGGTAGTTAATATAAAATCTGACATACATTCTGCAGACAATGAAATGATATTCAATCTATCTTCATCTAGCTATCATACAGTAAAGTTGTCTAATGGTTGACTCTCAACCCGATTTTACCTTATTAAAAGAATTAAAGAGTCATCGGATTTATCAGGTACATTGTAATTTATACACCATGATAATGCGGAGAATGGTGCCAACAAAATGCGATGTCATCTAGAGGGTTCATACAAACGTGATGGTTGTATGAAAACATGCATGTCATTTTGCAAAACGTGTCTTGTCGGTCACGATGCAGTGAAATCGCCTATTTAGGTCCACTTTTATATTCGCATGACATAATTGCGAACGATACAACGAAATTGCGCGAAGAATTCGTAGTAATTTTTTGCATATTCATTCCGTTTACAACATTTTTTTGCAACGGTGTTAAAAAGAATGTTGTTTTTGTTGCAGGTCGTGAAAATTATTCGTTCGTCTGAAACGGCCGGAAGATACATTTCATATAGATTAGTGTGTTAAGGTTAAATATAATTCCACTTTTATAAACAAGCTTAAACATTTTATTACACTTCCCACAAAATTTAAGGGGGGGTGATACCTATTATGTCCGTTTTCGAACCGGTTTCTGATAACCAAATTATTAAATTTAATAACAGTTCAAATAACAGCGTAGATACGTTTTTTCTGCAGTGAATCTAACCGATGAAAACACGATTCTATTAAATTTTCTCTATAGAAAAGAGGACCAAAGTAAGTTCGATTTCAGATTTATAACCAGTTTTACAAGACACCCTACACCATTTCTTCTGAATATACCATCATTTGAAAGGTAATTAATTATAGCAGTGATTCTACCCGATGGATTTTACCCCAAACACCCGAGAGAAAAGATATTGCTGAAAAATACGTTTTTTTGCGATCTTGCTTTCAATTCAAGCGGGATGGCTAATTGCAAAAGTTTGCTTGTTAGAAAGAGACGCTTGCAGTAGGGATACCTAGCCTTAAGGGGATTGTGCTAGCAGCGCGCACAAACGAAGTTAGATCCTATTTTCAATAATAACCAATTAATAATACAAATTTTAATTTAATAATTTAATTTTACATAATATAACGCGGTTTAATGGTTTTTTAACACGATCTAGAAACTAATCACTGTGCCTGTGGTTTGTCAGTTGTCCGTTTAATTATACAGTTTCAATGCTAGGATGAATTTAAGATTTTTATGGAAATCTTTCAGCCACTGTAACTTTGACACTAAGTACATTTTCAGATATTAGTTTCTAGATCGGGTTAAAAAAGATTGAATTAGATTGTTTAATATTCAAATTAGAATTAAATTTCATTTGTATGGAGCATACTAACTAATAAGTAGAGTATATCCTCTTGACAAGTTAACAATAAGTTAGTAAGTTTAATGAAAGCTTCAACATTTTCAGGACAGATTGCGTTTGTAGTAATACACAACTTTACTCCCAACCGTTACGGTTTCTTGATATTCCATAGCTTATCTAATCTAAACTATTATAAAACTGTAACAGAAATGTGTCTGTACATTGAAGATATTTAACAAAAGAAAATTACGACATCGTTTTTACGGATCAGGTCAGTTACGTCCTTTTCCCCGAACGTCCATCGCCCGAATTCCTTGTACGACCTTTTCCCCGATTGGATCAGATGTCCCTGATTCCAAATCACCAATTTTTGGATTTTTTGTCTGTCTGTTTGTTTGTTTGGGTGTTTGTTTGTTCGAGTATCACACAAAAACTACTGAACCGTTTTTGATGAACCTTTTTTTGTTTGATAGGTTATCATCTGACTTAAAATCTGGTACTCGTATATAATTTATGCGGACGAAGTCGCGGGTAAAAGCTCGTGTTTTATACAGGGTGTAACAAAACACCCTAGTAATACTTAAGGGCGTGCTTCAGACCATCAAACTGAACAACTTTCACTATGGAGCCAGCATCGAGGAAAAATAAAAATAATCACCTGTCCCATACAAAACTGCAGTACCGATTCGACTAAAATGTACGGGACAGCTGATTTTTTTAATTTTTTCTCGATGTTGGCTCCATAGTGAAAGTTGCTCAGTTTGATGGTCTGAAGCACCCCCTTAAGTATTACCAGGGTGTATTGTTACACCCTGTATATTCCGTGCTTACGTTTTTTGTAGGAAATTTTACGCTGGTCTGATAGGCAAGCATAAAATCGTTTCGTCTTAGTTTTTCATCCAAATATTTCATCACAAAACTAATCGTAACTAATCGCAAGCATTAGTACGACGGTCACCGTTATGGCGGCGACCGCATCTCAGTAAAAATCTCAATTAAAACCTACCTACCATGGAACATACAAAAATGGATAACTTTCGTAAAATACCATAATAATGGTCATATGTAACGGAGGCACGCGATTAAACTCGTGCACCTACGCGCGTCGGGGCTTCACACGGCGTACGCGCATCTCACTTGCCGCACGTCGCAATATTACGAGTATATCGCAATTGCCGGCGTCTATCGACGACTGTACCTACACTAACCGGTCGCCGGTTTATTATCATAATAACAACCTTCGTTTAAATTTTCAATTGGCGCGAAAATAATTTTTATTTCGCGCTTTAAGTGGTCAACTCGAATCGTGTAAACACCATTATAATTGTTGAACAAGGTTTGTTTAAAACGTGCGAAATTTTGCCTTTTTATTTCGAGTCAGGAATTTAATTTTTGCGTAAGAGTTCAACGACTTTTTTTATGTTTATTAAATTATATTGAGGAAGTGATCTGCTAAATTTATTGGTAGAATTTATGTATTTGTGTGACAGTTTTGGAACATTTGCGCTAGATGTCCGTGTTTTCCGGATTGTGATGAAATGATCTTCTATGAAGACATTTTGGTAAGTTGTATTAAGACACCTAGTTTACTTTAAAATTTATGTAACAATGTATCAGAATTGAACATACACTTAGGTATGATTTTGAAAACATTTGAATGTTTCTATGAAAAGTTTGTTCTTTTCATCAACAACACACGTTAGACAGGATACAAGGGGCAGCCAGGCAAATACTGAAACGGTGAATTTAGACCACCAATCAGCAGTGCGATTTTTGAATCTCATTCGCTGAGTTCAGCAGCTGAAAATGTCGAAATTACTGTGGAGATATGCATCTTTCTACTGCTGATTTGACTTTCAAAAATCATAATTCAGAGTTCAACGTATGAGATTCAAAAATCGCACTCCTTTGACTAGAGCCAGCCGCAGGAAACGTGAAAAAAGGAGCTGTTTATAAAAAGGTTTATAAGTCTGGTAGGTGCAGCAGTTTTGTATGGAACAGCTGATTTTTTTTTATCCTGAGGTTGGCTTCATAATGAAATTTGTTCAGTTAGATAATCTGAATTCACCGGGTGCGTGACCGCAAGACATGGTGCCCAACTGCCCAACAAGCTGGACAATTGCTCAAAGGCCTGGAATGGGCCTGGAAGCTGCCAGCTCTGTGGTTTCTGCTTATTAGAATTGCATAATGTTGCTCACGAAGAAGAATAATTAACAAATGTAATCTTTCGTGATCACTTATCATAATCATGTCAGTCCACTGCTGGACAGGACCAGAGGGCGATCGCGCTAATTTAAAACATCCAAGTTAAATTCTAATCTAATTTCAGTTCTAATCACATTGCAATCCAATTACTATTCAACTGTGTTTAATTCCGTATCGCGCTAAACTTGACTTATTTACTAAGTGACTGACAGCCTTTAACATCTGAGCCATCTGTTGTGCATCTGTCAAAACGGCTCTAACGGCTGTTAAATTGAATAGCGCAATACCGAATGTGTTTAAAGTTGTGGTTCGCACGCGGTCCAATCATGGTTCAGTTGCGATGTATTAAGCGCGATTGCTCTCCAGGTCTCCCCCAAGGATCGTCACAACGACCGTCTCTGCGCTGCCCTCATTCCACCAACTTCACCAGGTCATCGGTCCACCTTGTGAGGTGCAAACGATGCGCCTTCCAGTACGCTCGAAAGTCGCAATTGTCGTCTATTGCGGCCTGGAGTGCGATTGCGCTAGTTTAAAACATCCAAGTTCAATCCTAATCCAATTTCAGTTCACATTGCAATCCAAATACTATTCAACTGTGTTAGTTCCGTATTGCACTAAACTTGACCTATTTACTATGTGACTGACAGCCTTCAACGTTTGAGCCATCTGTCAAAACGGCTCTAACGGCTGTCATGAGCTGTACCGCGATTAGCGCAATACCAAATGTGTAAAAAGCTTAGCTTCGCACGTGGTCAGCATCATCATCATCATCATCTTCGCATGGTTCAGTTGCGATTTATTTACCGCAATTGCCCTACTGTTTCCTCTGCGAATTTCTTTGTTTCTGATTCGATCATAGTCATCATAGAGGATATATTTATTGCAGCAGCATAGGCCTCACATCTGTTGCAGATGATTTAAGCAGTGTTTTTGGACGAGCACTTTTCCTTATGTCTGTGCTGTAGAGGATCTATTGAGTATCAAATGAAATCAAAAACGATATTAAAAAAAATATAAAGAAATCTTTATTTGATTACAATTTAGTGGCATAAAAATAATTGAGTCCCTGACCCCAGTCGGAAAACCGTGTATTGGGAGGCGATATATCTATTGAACGTTTTTATCTACCTATTGAAATACAGTTAATTGCAATCGTTCTTTGGGCACGTAAGTAGGACCAGTAGGTCATCTTCAGTCTTCAGTCAGGTTGTTATCTAAACACGTTATCAACAATAGCGTGTTTACAAGCGTAACCAGATCCAAACAAAGAGGTTTGTAATTAGGGCGGGCGTCACCTAGGCTATTGTCGATGACCTCATTTACCAATTAATATTGATAACCTACATAGGTACCTAAATGCATAAATAAACTCTCACCTTTTCCCCAGAGGTCTTGTCTTCACGTCCTCTAGATCCATACATCTTGTCATACAACTTTCGGCTACTTTTCACTTGACGATGATTTTCTAATGATGTTTCATATCTGATTCAGGTAACGTCTTCCTAGGTTTCGACGAACTTAGAGAGAAATTAATGTTATAATTAAGGCGAGCGTGGAGGGAAATACTGGTAAAGCCCTAAGGTGCTGTTTATACAGAAGAGACGTGTGGCGGTGGCGGATAATCAAAATAAACTCAAACTCAAAAATATATTTATTCAAAATAGGATACAATGTACCTCTTTTCGAACGTCACAATCTAAAAAGTCACAGATTTTGCTATATAAATTATGTCAAACTGGAATCGCATAAGACATTATAAATCTTATAGTACGTATAGCGTCGTTTGGAGACGTCGTCGCCTGGTGGCGCGGGCGCGATTTTCTTTTACGACAAAAACGACGTTATGCTACGTACTATAAGGCTTATATTGATGTTACTTTGACTATCCGCCACCGCCACACGTCTCTTCTGTATAAACAGCACCTTAGGGCTTTACCAGTATTTCCCTCCACGCTCGCCTTAATTATAACATTAATTTCTCTCTAAGTTCGTATTAAAGATTCAAGTTCTTAATTTTAACAACATTGGTAAATGAAAGGTATCGACATATCTATGAAATAATAAAAAGAAATCGGCTGCTGTTTTATATACCTACAACTGCAATCATTCTCGAACCGAATGTATTGGACAGCTGATTTTTTTCACGATTTCGATTTTAGTCCCATAGATAAAGTTGTTCAGTTTGATGGTTTGATCATCCCATTAAAAGAAAAATACCGTCCGCATATTAAGAAAGACCCTGAGGTGCGATTTTTGAAAATCATACGAGCGACTTGGCAGTAGAAAATGTCAAAATTACTATGGAGATTATGCATCTTTCTACTGCCAAGTCGCTCGTAAGATTTTCAAAAATCGCACTTATGGTATTAAGTATTTCAAAAGGTGTCAAAATAAACACAAATTTTCCGGAAATGGTAATAATCTACTTAGGTATCTAAATGTTGAAAGTAATTTGAACTTAAAGTGGTCCACTTGTAGGTGGAATTTCTAATAGAAAATTTTTAAATGTTTCTGGTAAACAGTATCATAAAATACTTATTAGCTACTTAGAACCGATCGGTCACGAAATTTGACTTAGAAAGTTGAAAATTCGTGATACAGCATGTTACTTTGAATATTTAAATCGGACCGGTTTAGCAAAAGTAATTATGGATTTAGAAAATTTATAGAAATTCGAATCAGTTACTTTTGGGAGGTGCCGTTCATTAATAAAAGAGCAGATGATATATTGGCTATAAATGAATATTGTCCATGTTTTGATTCTGAACAAGTTTTTAGAATATTTGCACATGTGAATTCTATCATCGAAGATTAATTAAGCTATTAGGTAGGTATTTTGTCTCTTTCTCCAACGGATGATTTCTTTAATCAAAAGTATGATGGATTCCGTCATCATCAGACGGAATCCATCATGTCTGTCGATTGCACCCGGAAAGATGGGCCAAAGTCTTAACACCTTGGATCCCGGAGAATGGGCGTCGCCGTCAGGGTCGACCCCGAAAGAGGTGGAGAGACGACCTGGATACATTCGACAAAGAGTGGATGGAGTTCCATCCACTCTTTGTCGAATGGGTCAGGGATGCATGGAGGATAAAGGGGGAGGCCTTCGCCCAGCAGTGGGATGAAATAGGCTAAGAAAAAAAAGATGGATTCCTAGTTTAGTCTAGTATTTAGACTACACGTCTGTATAGGAAAGCTATGAGATACTATCAGTTTAAAATAACAATGTGCATGACCTCGCCTGCAAATGTGACGTCACTAAATCACACGAACTTCACTCGAGTCATTCAAATGATTATTTCCTTTACATAGAGTCTATATTCCTTTACAACTGAGTGAAGTTATCGAACGGCCCTTCAAGGTCATGCACATTGTTATTTTAAACTGATAGTACGCAGAATATTTTCATGTGCATGTGCGCTAAACTCAGATGCACAAAAATAACGTAGGTATAGTAGGTACCTATTTACTAAATACTTACATACGAATAGAACCTATCTACTCGTAAATCGTAAAGTATAGGTACTTATTTTGATTCGTAATGTCATGTCGTTGAAACGATCAGCCAGAAGATCGTATCTCGAACGTGCGGCACATCACATCACATCGCACATGTGATCTCACTTTCTTAAGACGAAACAATTTCCGCGTTTATCATCTTACGATTTCCATAACTCTCTCATCTTCAGACTAGAAGATTCATTAGTTGATACTGAACAAACGTTAGCCGACTGATAATTAAAAGATTATAAAGTCGGTTAAAAAAGAAACAACACGTCTATATCATATTTCCTTGAATCAGTGAATTGTAACATTCTTCAATAACTTATTAGATTCTTTAGAGCGATCATGGAAGTGATACCGTGGAACAAACTGTGGAATGAATAATCATGAGACATCGTTGGTCATTTCCATACCTTGATTGGATAAAAAACAGCAAGTCTCTGTAGAGGTAGTGACACGTTGACACATTAATTGTTCATATTCCGGAATCGCGGAGCGTGTAGGATCGCACGCTTAGTCCCGCTCGCGTCACACGCTACATATTTACAACCGTGCGGCTTCTTACAGGGTGTTTCTGTCTTCGTTGTCATTCATAAACTACCGAGTTCTCAATATGTTATCGAACTTCGAAAACGCGTGTACTCTCTGAATTCGCAAGGTTCCGAAAATCACAAGATCAGCAAGATGCCTGCAATGTTTTAAACGCGGATCGTAATTCCGAAAAATCTCACGATATCGCCACTCGTTTTGATCAAATGATATGATAACGTTGTTAACGATACTTGAATGCAGTAAGGTACCTATATCCCATTCTGATAATATGGCCTTAAAAATCTACATCAGCTGTTTTACTGGTGAATAAAGTTACTTCGTTTTTTTTAAGTTGATTTTTTGCTTACATTTTAAACCGTCCTATTGGAATGGGAACTGGGATATAGGGAGAGTCTTTTGAATTATAAATAAATTATTTTATTTTGACATCGTTTTCGCGACGACCGATAGACAAAACCTCCCTAAGTCGGCAAAAAAGAACTAAACATTCCTTTAAGGATTCCTTTATTGGCCGGATTCCGTTATGGCCAGATTCTTGTTTGGTCAGATTCTATTTTAGAATGCCCTCCCTGTTCGTAAGCATATAACATTGAACAGCCTGTATATTAATACTATCATTTTTATTTATGATGTTCTGTGATGTAGAGCAGACGTTAATGAAACAGTGTTGTCACTCAGCACTAAGCACTTCGCCTTGATAATTTTCTTGTCTTTTTGTTCGTTTAAGGTTTGTTAGGCACAGTCAAGAGCACATCAAGCTTTACACGTGCAGTTCGATTGTAACGCTTATGGCGCACTAAATAAGAATGGTACAAAGTCCAAAGTGTCAAGCTTGACGTGCTCTTGACTGTACTTAGTTAAAATGTTTATCCAGAAGATTATTTTTTCGATAAATATAGTTCCTTACTATTTCGTACACAAATTGATGATCATTTTTGTATGAACAGCGCTTTCCCTTCACGCAATCGACACAACTTGAAACATTTTATCGTCTTCTTTCAACTCTACATCAAATCGAGATCTAAATCAATCAAGTAATTAATAAACTATCTCAAATGTACTTAGATGTGAGTAAATAGTTGGAATTGTTGCGCACGCGACGACGCTTCTAATTTTTTCATCGTATTTATTACTGTTCGCATCAGGAATTCAGCAATATAGAAGATTGCTTCCTCCACTCGACGTGAATTGCATGGGAAAAGAGTGAAAGCGAAAACCATCGTCGTAATAATTGGCTTTTACAGCTTATTTGAATATTTTATTGATAGGTAATTATCGGGAGGCTAATTGCTAGTAGATTAACATTCGTAATACACATTTTTAAATTAGTTTCAGACTGTTGATTTGATTTCTATACCAGTTTTTCATCGTTAGAACTTTACAATTAGTTATGAAATAGTTTTATAATCTCTAAGACGCTCTTAATAGGTAGTATACCTACCTACCTAAGCGTAGTGGGAATATCGCTACTAAGCTTATTTTTGGGCCTAAATACCTATCCAGGATCTGGAGTGCGATTTTAGAAACTCATACTTTGAACTCAGCAGTTGAAAATGTCAATATTAGTATGGAGACGTGCGTCTTTGTACTGCTGATTTAGTGTTACCAGATCCAATTTTTAGAAATCCGTGGTCAAGGTTGAAAAATCCGTAGATCTACAGACCTTTTTTAAATACTTTTTCTGACTATTTTGGAGTGAACTGATTCAAAAAATCGCTCTAAATTGACGAAGAAATTAGAAACATAGACAAGTTTAAGCGCAGACAACATGAAAATCAATAAAATTTACTCTTTCTTTTCTGGAGTGCGATTTTTGAATCTCATACGTTGAACTCAGCAGTTGAAAATGTATGGAGATACGCATCTTTCTACCACTGATTTGACTTTCAAAAATGGCACTCCTTGAGTATGATTTTTTAATGTCAAATCAGCAGTAGAAAGATGCATATCTCCACAGTAATTTTGACATTTTCAACTGCTGAACTCAGCAAATGAGATTCGAAAATCGCTCTCCTGTTCCAACTTAACTTTCTGTTTCATTATTTTCATAATCACCGCCTGTGTCATACATGTTACAGTTAAATATTTCTGTCGTGTATGGAATGGACTGAAAGTAGAAGGAAGGAGATAGATGAAAAAGATTAGGGATGAGCCTTATGTTAGGAAAAATAGTACAATACATGAAAAAAGTGAATTTGAATTGATTTATTTGCGACTTTGTATCATTTTATGTAGTAAATTTATATTTTAGGCCGGAATTCAGAAGATTTCTAAAAATTCGTAGATTTGCCATTGAAATCCATAGATCCGTAGGCCTGGAGTGCGATTTTTGAATCTCATTCGCTGAGTTCAGTTGAAAATGACAAAATTACTATGGAGGTACGCATCTTTCTACTGCTGATTTGACTTTCAAAAATGATATATCAGGAGTGCAATTTTTGAAAGTCAAATCAGCAGTAGAAAGATGCGTATCTCCAAACATTTTCAACTGCTGAGTTCAACGTATGAGATTCAAAAATCGCACTCCTGATTACAATTTTTTGGGTTTTAAAATATAACACGATTCTTCTGTTACTGGGTGGGTATACGTAGTTGCACCTCTGCGGCTCTGGTATTTTATAGTTTCGACAAAATCTTTTGAAGTAAGTAATTAGGTACATAAGTATACTAATCAATGAGCAAGCGTTGTATGGAGAATTTCATTTAAATTTTGTTACTCATTGTGGATAATTACTAGGTTCAAGAGTGTAGGTAACTGTAATATTATATTATACTTTGCTAACGGAAATATGGGTAGGTATAATTATTGGTTAGCGACCTACCGCAAATTTATTAAATTTTAATGTAGGTAAGTACTTAGTTATACTTTTTAGGTCTCCTCGTTTTAAACAATTGTGTTTGAATTCTATAACTTATATTTATTAGGTCGGTATAGCTACCTTTATCTGGTGAGTGAGTGAGTGATTGCTCCTGACCGATTTCGGCCACGGCGACTGCTTCAACTCCTTATCTACCATGTAAGTAGATGTAGGTATACAGGGTGTAACAAAACACCCTAGTAATACTTAAAGGGGTGCTTCAGACCATCAAACTGAACAACTTTCACTATGGAGCCAACATCGAAATCGCGAAAAAAAAACCCGCACTTTCATACAAAACTGCAGTACCGTCTCGACTCAAATGTTAGGGATGGCAGATTTTTTTTATTTTTTCTCGACGTTGGCTCCATAGTGAAAGTTGTTCAGATTGATGGTCTGAAGCACCCCCTTAAGTATTACTAGGGTGTTTTGTTACACCCTGTATAAGATACTGAATGATTGTGTAAACATTTTCAATTGTATCTATAGCTTTGAGCAGAACAGTAAAACTAATCAATGGAGTGCGATTTTTGAATCTCATTCGCTGAGTTCAGCAGTTGAAAATGTCAAAATTACTATGGAGATACGCATCTTTCTACTGCTGATTTGACTTTCAAAAATCGCACTCCTCAAGTATGATTTTTGAAAGTCAAATCAGCAGTAGAAAGAATGCATATCTCCACAGTAATTTTGACATTTTTAACTGCTGAACTGGTAGGTATCTAAATGCTAGAAAATCCAAATGATCCAGTAAATGGGGTTGCAGGCTTGAAATGCAATCATGGGTTGGCTCAGAAGGTTATATTTTTAGCTTGGGCTCTTTATGTAGATATATGTAATTTGTCATAAAGTTAATTTTAAATAAAAAACTAATCTCTGGAAGATTGATGAGGGACTTGATTGCCTAAGGGACTCGAAGCCTTGCCTAGGACCGGTCTTAATCCGATACCAACAGGGAGCATGAGGGCATGATCAGACCATCAAACTGAACAATTTTCTCAATGGGACTTACATCGAAATTGCGATAAAATCAGTTGTCCCATTTATGTAGGTCGAGTAGGGTTTGCAGTTTTCTATGGAAAAGCAGATTTTTATAGTGTTTGTAGACAGCGATCAGCGATCAGCGATTATCGAAAAACGGAAAATGGTGTCATCATTTCGATTTTCCTTTTCGTCTCCAATAGTTGAATGTGGCATCACAACCGCAATATTCGGTAAATAACTAAATAACCATAATGTCTGAAGGCGAGACTGCGCCTGCGCTGCGTTCCGGAAAGTTATCAGAGCATCAAGCGCCTAATGATGGCGCAGACGTGATTGGAGCGACATCGGGACTTTAGATAAAAGATCAGATTGTGGAGATGCGATACTTTCTTTTATGTTGCAGTCAAACTGTAGGTTCACGTATGCAAACTTAATAAAAAGGACGTCGTTACAATTATATGTTATCTAAAAGCCGAAGTGCGGTTACGTCCAGTTGGTTAGGTTAGGTTAGGTTATAGTTGTAGCCAGTTTAAACTAGGTGTAACCATAGATAAAAATGTAAGATGTCGGTAATTTGAGTCACTGTCTAGACGGGAATTTAATATCTGACAAAAACAAAAGACAAAAACCGCTTTGAATTAATATTAAAAGACAATGAAAGTACAAAGGAAACTTAAAAATTGAAGGGAAGTACATGGGAAAAAACAGTTTACGATAGGTCAGGAAGTCCATCGGTTATCAAACCTACTAATAATCTTACTTCAAATTATTATAATCTAAACTATTATAAAACTGTAACAGAAGTGTGTCTGTACATTGAAGATATTTACAAAAAAAAATTACGATATGGTTTTTAGATCTCCCTGATTCCAAATCACCAATTTTTTGTCTGTCTGTTTGTTTGTTTGTTTGTTTGTTCGTTTGTTTGTTTGTTTGGGTGTTTGTTTGTTCGAGTATCACGCAAAAACTACTGAACCGATTTTGATGAAACTTTTTTTGTTTGATAGCTTATCATCTGACTTAAAATCTGGTATATCATTTATGCGGACGAAGTCGCGGGTTAAAGCTCCTTTTAAATAAGACTATACAATGCAACGACTATATCTCCGAGTCAGAGATATTCGAAATATAGGCACAGTATAAGAAAGAGTATCTATTACTAGATACAGTACGGACACTCCCTTCCTCCCACCAACTTCTTACCTCACCCCCTCTATCGCCCTCTAGTTACCGCGCACTGGTTACTCGTTATCGTTACCTACGAAGAAGACTTAAGGTTCAATTTCTTTGGTTTCGCATGTGCTGACATCATCTTGTCAATTTCAAATTTTTGTATGCAGTGTCCGGGCTGTGATATATACAACGTGTTAATGAATTAACGCAAAACTAGAAAGTAGTTTGTTTAGAATCGAGAGCAGAATCGAATTATCATGGTTTTAACATAGGTAATTTTTTTTCAAAATATTAAATAATTTGATTGCAAAATTTAAAATTTTCTGAACCCGATGTCAACCCACCGCACGAGCACACTCACCCTACTTACTACCGAAACAAGATTATAAAAATGTAAGTATCCATGAGTACGTTAGCGCTTTCTTTCAGCGCTGAAATGATAACAAATCATTTTTGCCTTAAAACTTAAAATGCGAATAACTTTCAATTTTAACTATAAAAATAATGAAATTATTGTTTCAATCTAATTATTTTGTAATAAATCAGTTGGGGTGTATGAGGTTTTGCGCTAATTCATTAACACGTTGTATAAGTACCTACCCTATCAAATGTGAAATAAAATTGAATGTCCGTCGTAACTAAGAATCCAGCAGGTATACTTCAACATTCATTCAATGTTAGTAGGTAAAAATATATTCTCATAGATGCAGGACTTACTCTTTGATAAAATATTAGCCCAACCGCATTTTAATGTCAGTAATAGAGACTTGGGCTAGCTGATCACAGATCGCGTCTGCTGTTATTTCCTCGATAGAGACATTTCTGATTTGGATCTATATTTGTAAGCCAACAATTTTACATCAATACATTTTGATGTAGACACCCTTATTTTAATGTTTGCTTAAAGTGTTCGACGAAAATTATTCGTTTATCCTAATTCCTCTATTAGCATAGCATAGCATAGCATATGCTCACGACTATATTCCCCGAGGGGGTAGTCAGAGATATTCTGAAACTTCAGAACATCCACGTTTCACTAACAGTAGTACCGAAACTCTGTCCATTCCTCTATTACAAGATAGTTTGACGCTTGGCTTCATTGGCTCCTGGAGTGCTATTTTTGAAACTCATTCGCTGAGCTCAGCAGTTGAAAATGTCAATATTACTACGGAGATATGGATCTTTCTACTGCTGATATGACTTTCAAAAATAGCATTCCTGAAGTACGAGTTTTGAAAGTCAATTCAGTAGTAGAAAGATGCATATCTCCGTAGTAATAATGACATTTTCAACTGCTGAACTCAGCGAATGAGATTCAAAAATCGCACTCCTGGAGTGCGATGAGTGCGATTTTTGAAAGACACACGTTCTAATTAGAAGTAAAAAATTCAAAATTACCATGGAGATCATGCATCATTCTATCATGATTTTGAATCGCATGATTCAAAAGTAGCAGTTCTATATTGTTGTAGCCGCTATTGATTCTGGTTTTGCATGACTTAGGTAGTGGGTGGGTCAATAGCTGGTAAAACATACTAAAACTACAATTTAACGTTGCTCCTTAAGGAAAAGTTGTTTAATTATCTTCAAACAACAGCACTGGCTAGTGTGTTATTATTCTTATCACATCAGCTGTAGGTAATAGCTGAACTCACTGAAGCATAATACCCCTTTTCCACATTATGGTCAGGCTAAAAAAAGACGTAGTTAGGTATTGTATTGTATCGTTACACATTAGTACTACGACATAGAACGAAAATGTACCTAGATAGGTATCTTTTTAGAGCTAATATGTACTCGTATACCTACTGCACTAAGGTACGTAGTACGTACGTACAGTCAGCAGCAATAAGTTATATACACTTTAGTACTACGACTGAGAACAAAAGTGTATAGATACAACTTATTGCTGCCCACTGACTGTACGTACTTAGTGTTACTACACTACGGGATATAAATTGGTTGTAACATTATTTTAATGTGAAAGGGTGTGTTGACACTATTTTCTTTTCTTTTTTTAAAATCTTGTTTGGTCTAATCCTATCCATTACTGGAGGTTGGTTGGCAGTCAGCTCTGCATATACCAGTCTATCTCTCGCCAAACGAAATATGCCTTCACTCTTTCAGGTTCGCGAGCCATGACATTCGTGTCTTAGGTACCGACGCTTCCTCTAACCCTCTAAAAATAGTTTGCCCATTATTATAATAGTATGGACTTGTATGGAGCAGCTGGTATCGCTCAATTCTCAATGTATGACCAAGGTCTTTCCTTTCTTTAATCTATTTCCAATAAATCGTTATTTTGATAATTTATTTCGTTGGATTATTTTATATGATGTCCATAATGTTGAAATACTCAAAGAAGAGATTGCCTTTAATTAAATTGAGTCCGATCACAGAGTAGTCTAGTTTGCGAATCCATTTCGACAAAATAAATCGCGAACATTAATCTAAATTACTGATATTAAACAAATATTAGAACTATCGTTAACCTCTCTGAAACCAGTTCAAATTAGCAGGTTTATAAAAAAAACCTAATAGGTAGAGTTACGAAACTACACGTTTTAAATCTAATGAAGCTTAGGTATTCAATTTAGATGTTTCCGTGCTTCTTGATGGCACATTTAAAAATGTAGTTATTAAATAGTCGTTATGTTATATTTTAAGGGTAATTTGTCTACATGTCCGTTCGTACAGTAAATCAACACTTTCACTACCATGTTTCATAATATAACCTCTTTGTAATTGGTGATGTGTCGGTCAGATGTTATCATTATGAGATTTTGGAGGATGACTGAGTAAAGGAATATACAATTCGTTTTTTGACTTTTACAATAATATTGGTGTGTTTGTCCCTTTACCATATTCGTAAAGTTAAGTTTATGTGTTATTTCTTCTACCTACAAGGTAAAGTATCACAACAGGAAGAGCTAATTCAAAACTTACACTTCATAAAGCAAACAACATAAAGTCACAAAACAACATGAAATATCCCACGGTTGGGTATTTAGCAACAGTATTATTTTCAGTTAGGTACATTCGCAATAATAGTATTAAGTATCACAACAGGAAAAGCTAATCAAAACTTACACTTTATAAATCAAACAACATAAAGTCACAAAACAATATGAAATATTCCACGGTTGGATATTTGGCGATATTATTTTCAGTTATATTGGCAATTAAAGTATTTTTTGTTTTGGGTTTATTCCATTGGGATAGAATAAGTATAGCATATAATATAGGCCGAGATTCAGGTCGAGACAGAGACTTCTTTTGAGCGTGAGCCTGAGATTCAGAGAGTCATAGTTCGAAAAACTCAAAACTCTGCAACTAAAAAATCTGCTGTTCCATACTGCAGTGCCTACTCGACTCAAATGTATGAAACAGCAGATTTTTTAGTTGCTCCGATCGGTTTGCTCCCATAGTGAAAGTTGTTCAGTTTGATGGGTAGACTCTTAGTTTAAAAGGATGCTAATGATATCAATTTCACCCTGTATACCGAGATTGGGCTCCTTAGATTAGCCTCGATGAGTAGTTGGCTAAAAGATAGTAATCATGGTCTGATATGGAAGCGGTTACCACAGGGTCCCCGCAATAGACGACATAAACCCACCGAGTTCAGGTTTCTCGATGAGTAGTTGGCTTACAAATCGCGAATATAATAAAATTACTTATACCAAAAAAAGTTAAAAAATCTTTTTTGTTTGAATTAGAAGTTATGGATTTTGGTACGAGAGGTACCAAAATCCATAACTTCAACTAACGCTCTAAATATGTCTATCTTTATAAAGTTTTGTAGATGGTTAAGTTAAGAAACTGCCTTAAAATCGTTGTATCGACATTTGTTAATTAGTCACACTCATTCATTATAGTTAAGATTATATCAACTCTATCAGTGTCTAATTGATAGCTTCTTATCCTTTATCCCCATCTTGAAACGACCGCTATCCGAGTCCAGTAATTTCTCAGCTACTCAGTCAAATAATGTCATGTCCAGTCCATATAACATTATATCGATGTGAATCTATCGAGGATCTAAGTATTATTGGCACATGTAGCAGGTATGCAATGTGTTCAATCATTGGCCACCCCGTGAAGATGCTCGATAAGATATGCATCGAGAAATCTAGTCTATCACGATTTCTAGCTTGCTGATGTGCAGATTTTTCATAATGATCCTTTTTTCTATTTATACATGGTGAAACTGAAGTTGTTGGCATCTATTAAAGGTGGCTTGAAGCCACCTAAATAAGGCCCGAATAAGGTGTTTATATTTCGTGATCAGTGTGTTTCTAAAGGGGCCCATTCACTCCAGTCCGACGAGTAGGACTGCAGACGCAGATGCATGACTGCTTCGATCCATGACTGCGACAACATTCACGATCCGGGCCCTGTTTAATAAACGCGACAATTGACAATGACAAATTCAGAGTACATTGTTGGTCACTAATGACGGTAAACTTGCAGTGCTTCACGTGTCGTAGCATTCTCAGTAATGTACTCTGAATTGTCATGTCATTGTGACGTTTATTAAATAGGGCCCCGATATTGGCGCCGGACTGCAAGACGGACTGCATGGAATGGGCCCCTTTAAACTGCTCGTACTAATGAAATGACTGTGACAGTGACAGCAGCATATTGGAGCTCATGACCGCTAGCGACGGTGCAGTATCGGTTGCCCAATTCTGGCAAGATACTATTTAGCGACTTTGTTGTGTTGAAGTTGACACGATAAGCAAGAAAGCAGCATATTTAAACATTTTGGTGCATGTCACCCATTAAAATGAAAAAATAAAATAAAAAATTATTAAGAAAGCGGCATCATTGTAAAAGTTGTTCTGTTTGATTTGTAGATAATGTACAATAAAGACTTACACCTGGAGTGCGGTTTTTAAATCTCATACGTTGACCTCAGCAGTTGAAAATGTATGGAGATACGCATCTTTCTTCTGCCGATTTTACTTTAAAACATCGCACTCCTGGAGTATGATTTTTAAAAGTCAAATCAGCAGTAGTAAGATGCCTATCTCCAACGTAATTTTGACATTTTCATCTGCTGAGTTCAACGTGTAAGTTTAAAAAATCGCACTCCTGTATTGTATTGTATATTATAATGTTTAAGAAAATTTGCTGAAACTATTTGAAGGGGGTGATCGGTGATTAGACTGAACAACTTTTTTTATGGGTAAAAAAGCTTCAGCTTTCTCACACATTCGGCATTTCGGATAGAAAAGGTTTGTATCTATGGAACAGCAGATTTTTCTATCGAAATTCGTCCCTTAAAGAAATTTTCTCGGTTTTATCATCCCCTAAAAATAGTTTCAGCTTTGTTGGACATTATCATAAGACGTTATTATTACCTACTTAATTTATACAAAAATAAAGTGGTTCAGATCATAATTTACGTTTCTATTATAGCATTAATTGACATTAATCGTCACTAAAACTAGTATTGGCTTTTAAAGTAGATATTTGCATATGGATAACAGAACGGTCTACTTTTTATGCAGTTTTATGCATCTGCTAAACTACTTTGTACGTCTCCGTTTCCTATTTTGATGACATTTAAAAGTTGTCGTGAATTTTTTGCATACGAATTGGTAAAATTAAACTAAGAATTTGAATAAATATTTTTTTTTTTTAAATAAACGAGAGAAATCCATAGTCTGGCAAAGTGAAGTCATCAAGATAAACAGCTCACACTTTTTTAGATCTCCAGACATTTTTGAAACATTTTGCCGGTGTCTAAACTGAATAAAAAAAATGAGGATGTAAGTAGGTATGACAATGCTTCTCCGGTGCCAAAAAACATTATACCACGCCTAGTCGCGAATCGTTCCGGCTTGACACCGATTTCAACGCATCAATTTGTTGTACCACCTTATAATGTACTCAGAGATATTTTCGGAGTCAGCTTCTTTTTATTAAGTTTTTGAGTCATTTTTTGTCATAGGTAAGTATCTAATGAAAATACTTGGACTCAGATGAATGGAATAAAACGGGTCACTAGCATCAATAGGTACAGCTTTGAAAAGAAAAAGTATTAGAGGATGCTCTTCTTTGGCTAAAGGTGAATGTAGAAAAACACCGCGCAACAGCGCGGAGCCAACAGGTTCCTCTGATTGGTGATTCGGTGTCAACTGGTCACGCCAAAAATTTGTGTCCTCTCTCGTCATTACGCAAAAATCATACCTAAGATTTTGGAAATTAAGACGTATCCCCCACTGAATGACCTTGCCCCTTTCAGAGCCACCTCACCTCTTCTACTAAACTATGTAATTTTAGTAAGTACGAGCATTTACCCGCGACTTCGTCCGCATAAATTATATACCAGATTTTAAGTCAGATCATAAGCTGTCAAACAAAAAAGTTTAATCAAAATCGGTTCAGTGGTTTTGCGTGATGCTCGAACAAACAAACACACAAACAAACAAACAGACCGACAAAAATAAAAAAATTGGTGATTTGTAATCAGGGACATCTGAAAACCATACCGTAATCTTTTTTTTTGTAAATATCTTCAATGTGCAGACACACTTCTGTTACAGTTTTATAATAGTTTAGATTTATTTGTGTCTTTCAAATAACGAGAAGATATACAGGGTGGAAAAAAAGGCCGTGGTTGGAGGGAAAGTACCCTTAATATTTATGATGGCAAATTTTACTGAAAGGAAACATTCCCTTATTTTCAAAAATAATTAAAACTGCATTTAAGATTTTTAAAAAATCATCTGCTTGAGCCGGGAATCGAACCGGTGAAATGTGAAAAAAAAACATCCTGTATTTTATGATACCAACCGAAAGAGTCATTCATAAGGATCAATTTCTTTTAAGCAACATAGTATCTTAAATTAAAGAAAGACCAAGAAAAAATGATTTTTTTATCGTTAAACTTACTATCTAAAGAAAATACTTACTTTAAAGTATTTTTTTTTCTTTTCTTTCTTTCTTTTTTTCTTTTCTTTTCTTTTCTTTTTCTTTTCTTTTGTATTTTTTTTAAACTTACTATCTAAAGAAAATACTTTAAAGTATTTTCTTTAGATAGTGAGTAAGTTTAACAATGAAAAAATCATTTTTTCTTGGTCTTTCTTTAATTTAAGATACTATGTTGTTTAAAAGAAATTGATCCTTATGAATGACTCTTTCGGTTGGTATCATAAAATACAGGATGTTTTTTTTCACATTTCACCGGTTCGATTCCCGGCTCAAGCAGATGATTTTTCAAAAGTCTTTAAATGCAGTTTTAATTATTTTTGAAAATAAAGGAATGTTTCCTTTCAGTAACATTTGCCATCATAAACATTAAGGGTACTTTCCCTCCAACCACGGCCTTTTTTTTCCACCCTGTATATAGCTTCTAAAAAACCAGCAAAATATGGCCCGTTCGTACACTTTGAATCGTGTCTTAGTCTAATATTTTGGTCGTGTTTCTAATTGTTTGAAAAGAGGGCGATTATTTTATAAATTACGTTCACAAAATAGTTTTAACGGTATTCTGAACAATTATACAAGACACTTGTGAGACATTTCTGTAATGATCGTCAATTTGTTGGATGTATAATTATTTCAATTCTTGTTTAAACAAAGGCACCATTAGAGAGAAGTGGGTCAGTTGATGCACTGTCGCAAATAAGGCAGTTGGAATAATTGTCTTTTATGTTTTTTCTCACGAAATCTTAGGCTAAATCATTTACAGCAGCATATGCTCACGACTATATTCGCAGAGGGGGTAGTCAGAGATATTCTGAAACTTCAGAACATCCACGAAATCATTTACAGTGTAACTGAAACGCTGTAAGGCCGAACTGCTAAAAATTGCTTTTTCTCTACAAAATTAGTAGCGCATTAGAGTTATTTGTGTGAATTGATATTTAAAGTTTTTCTACGACATTAATAGGTACTATAAGGTTAAATCTAATTAGTTGGTGGCATCTGTTAGGTACTAAGTACAATTGCGTGGTAATGACCCGCCGCCCGATCATATGATTCTGAGGTCAATGTCCGCCTGCGTCCCGCACTCTGCATAGGTACGATACGTAGGATAATAATAATTTTGTTAATCATTACTACATTAATTATAAACATTGATAATGCAATCGGTGCAGTTTCGCCAACTAACTTAAATAACCATATTTGTTTTTGATTTCAGGGAGAAATTACGTATAAACCATGACTTGCCATGACAGTAATTTTGCCCTCATTTTTAAGCATCCACCTATTTTTTTGTCATCTTTGGGCTTATTTATTACCTGTTGGAATCACGAAGCTATTTACTGGCTAATTAAATATACTATTCTTACCTGTTCGTGAATTGATTAGCTTACATGTTGCAAGTTATCATAAATATTAATAGGATATACAATTTTGCTTCCTACACATAGTTTATGTAATAAAAAAAACTATCGTATGAAGAACTTAGTGCCCTAACCGGGCAAGCGTAAAGAAACTATGTTATTTATTACTAGTGCCAAAGGTTTTCTTTTGAAACAAAAAGTTTACGATTGTAACGCTTCACTTGCTCTGGCACTTGGTACAATTACCCTTCAGCTATTACAAATGTTTCGTAAAAGGGTTCCGTAACAGAATACCTATAAGTTTACCTTTTGCATTACAAAAAAAACGTACCTAGGTACTCCATAGGTTGTTTAATATTGTGTTGGCCAGTTCGGTAGGTACATAGATGACCTGATGATTTTCTGACTTATTTATAACTTAATCAGTAATTTCTATAAAACCTAACTAGCGTCTTTTCTATCTTTATTTAGTCGTGAGCACACAATATACCACAGGCCCAATATGCGTCCTGCTTCGTAGGTAGGTAAATAAGGCATGAATAAGTAGACCAAGAAAAATCTTAGTATAAAAGTTAAAAATAATAGTATATTTCATAAAACACTCACTGAAATTGTTTCAACTATTTATAAAAAATGGACTTCATTTCACTTATACTCCATTCCCGATATTTTAAGGCTATTTTGAATTATACAAGCAGACATTTGAAACACTTTACCCTCATTTATTCTTAGCCAGAAAGCTAAATATGAATTAAACATCTTTTCTTCCTTATTTGGAAAGCAGTATACTTAGGTAGTTACTTATTGGACTATCTGGCGGTAGGTAGGTTGTAATTATTATGAAAAATTCTGCAAAAAATGCACTGTCATTTCACGCACCCATTACAAGAGTAAAGTTTTTGTTATTTCGATACGGAACTCTGAACACTTACGTAAGGAACATAACTTACATGTTTGCAAAAACATCTCTATTATGCAATTAAAGTCGATGACTTCTACTCCATGAATAGTTTTACAATTTATTACATTTGTAATTAAGTGTTTGCTATGTCTTGACTATAGAACTACATAATATCAATTTACAAATATTCTGTGTAATTAATTTGCTATACGATACGCCTTCCTAAATAGGTACTTAAATTTTTAGGTGGTGGTATTGGTGTTGAATCCTGGACACTCACTCAAACCATGTGCAAACGACTTGAGGCTTTTGAGATGTGGGTATACAGGAGGATGTTGAAGATATCATGGACAGACAGAATCAGCAACGAGGTGTTCCTGCAGAGAATGAACAAGAGAGTAGAAATCCTGAAAACCATAAAAACTCGGAAACTACAGTACCTCGGTCACATTATGAGAAGTGATAAACACTAACTTCTCCGGATTATTATGCAGGGGAAAATTTTGGGAAGACGACTGACTGGTAGAAGAAGGACGTCCTGGCTTAAAAACCTGTGTGAATGGTTCGAAGTGGACACAACCTCACTGTTCAGGGCTGCAGTCTCCAGGGTCCGAATAGCCCTATTGATAGCCAACCTCCGATAGGAGATGGCACCATAAGAAGAAGAAATTGTTAAGTATGGAATTGATTTCAGTGACTAAATCATTTGCGCATTCCTAACTTTTGGGTCACAGGAACAGTCTAAAATCTAAGCTAACTCGAAATCCAAAGCACCTATACGAGGCGCGAAAAAAGAAACATTGGTACCTACACGCTCCTTGGTCTTAGAGGGGTGCTTCAGACCATCAAACTGAACAACTTTTAATATGGGACCAATATCGAAATTACGAAAAAAAATCTGCTGCTAGCTGCTACATTTGGTCGAGGATCCTTTGATTTTTCATATATAGAATAGATACATAGGTATACCTAATGATTACATAACCAGGGGCCCAACCCTTATGTAAATTGACTTTTCTAGATTTCGAAGCCTATACGGGAAACTTTCACTAAGAAAATATATTATTATATTTACTAACTAAAAGCTGTCTTCTATAAAATAACTTAGTAAAGGTTTATCTACTTAGAATAGCAATTTGTATTCTAAGGTGAGCACAACTTTGCATGAAAGGAACAATATCTAAAAGATCATGAAGTGTTAATTCATTCCATAACTTATCTATCAAGTGAGACTCATTTGCAAGCAAACCACAATGTTTTCCCATAGTTAGGAAGGTATTCGCTGGCCGTGTCCGACACACAATGTTGTTTGGATATCAACTTCCCCTTGCACTTGCTAACTTACCTACCGCATGGAAATTATGGATCAAATTACGTAGGTACATACATTTTGATACTTTAGTGACCGATAAAGTATTCAGTGAAGTGAAAGTGATAATGTACCTATTGACTGTTAAGTAACTTTGAATAGTTTTCTGTTTATGTCACTAGATCCGTCCATTTTCCTCATACTCATATTGAGGCAACAAAATTAAATTCCGGATTTAATCAATCACCAAATAGACATTAACTAGGTACCTACATCACCAAAACCATCGTTAACCATCGTTATCTTATGCAGCTTATATTCAACAATTATCTCAATATATTCAACTATTAGATAAGTTATACAAGGTGTAAATTTAAATGCGTTACATACGAGGTTACAGGGGAGAGGGTGTTTCAGACAATCAAACTGAACAACTTTTTTCTAAGTCACCAACAGCGAGATAGCGAAAAAAAAAACAGCCATTCCGTACGAAATACTACAAACCAGCTCGACCGAAATGCATTAAGTATTATGTAGAACAACAATTTCTTTTTCGCGATTTTGATGTAGGTCTGTCTCATAAAGTAGTGCAGTTTGATGGTCTGACCAACTTGAAGGACCTCAGACATTCGAATGTTTTGAAAACATGTCTGGGGACATGCACTGCCTAACTGAAGTGACGTTATGAATTATGATATTACATACAATAGGTAGGTACATAATACAGAATGAAATTGATATCATTAGCATCCTTTTAAACTAAGAGACTTCCAACTAAGCAACCTTTACTATGGGAGCAAACCGAAACAGCATAATAATTCTGTTCAACTTCTCGCTCTTCTTGTATTTTGGTTTTGGTACCCTTGTTTTTCTTCTTTATTTATATTCTAATATATAACTTTCAGTTACTTCCGCTATCATGTAGTTCTACGAACCTCCATTTAAGAGTATAAAGTCCCATAATGCTTTTCCTTCGAACGATTTGCAAAATCGTAATTGCGTCAGTACCAAGAAATGCAACGATTTCAAAATGAAATCAACTTTGTAGATGTAGTCGATGTAAACGATGAGACTTGGTTGATATTATTATGTCGTAAATTGATAATAAAACAGCGTCCTCAAAGCGCATCGCCTTAAGGGATAGTTCACTAAAAACCGTAGTTAGTAAGGAAACTTTCTTAGAATTGTGGAGCGAATCGTTAATTCATATTTTCTTTGAAGTAGAGTTTTTGTTGCCATTAAAATATAAACTAATAAAACCAGTCAAGTGCGAGTCGGGCTACTCGCGCACTGAGGGTTCCGTACCACACAACCACAGAACACAACATTATTAACTTAGAAAAAAAACTTTTTTTGTCCGGGACCTTTAGCGCAAGACCGACTCACACTTGACCGGTTTTTAATTTGTATTTCTTGTTATTCTGTAGAGCTTGCACTAAGTTTGACGCTTGTATGTATTACCGTTTTTACGATAGAGCGTGAAGAAAAAACGTTGATAAAAACTAGTTTCTTGTTGAGAACCCCTCTTAATTTTTAACTTTTTGACATTTTTATTATTTGTTAACAATAACGCATAATCTGAGAAAATTTCAACTATCTAGCTATTACGGTTCAAAAGTTACAGCCCTAAATAGGTAGGACAGACGGACGGACAGACGGGCGGGCGGACGGACGGACGGACGGACAACGTAGGCTTAGTAATAGGGTCCCGTTTTCACCCTTTGGGTACGGTACCCTAAAAAGGAAAGATAATCACAACTCCATCGGGTAAAAATAAATAATAACGAGTTCTTGTTGAATTATAAATATGTATAAATTTTAAGAGGAGCCTAACTTTATTCTGAATGTACCTAGATTAATTTTTACGAAAGGAGCAACTGCTCATTGGGAAAGAAGCTCATGTTTTTAAAATACTTCCACAACATCAGCTGTAACACATCAGCTGTGTGAGTTTTTTTTGCTGGTAACGATTGTATTTTTATATGAATTTTAGCAACACCTCTACTGTTTGTAAATCCATCTAATTTTCACAAAATTAATTTGACGTGCATATTAGAAGAAATTCTGATGCATACCTGTTTGTAGTCCACCAGTCCGCGTTGGGCATCAACACGTAAAATCATCAGCCTATAATACCTACGTTCCACTGCAGAGCCTTTATATATTTTACGTGATAAATGACTAGACCTAATATACAATTTTGATTGTGTTATCCGCGTTCAAAGACAGCCACTTTTCCTATGTTACTTTTCCTCACACACTAAATGCTATAAAATAAACAAATTAATTTCTACTTAATGCAAAAAGGAATAAGATATACCTACTTAACAACAAATAAATGACCTATGATAAGTGTTTAAGGGAAAGCGGTCACAGCCGGTGGTCTCTCCCTAGTCTAAGGCTAAACATTGCCGATTATATCGATTACAGCCCGCTGCGAAACAAATCGCGATTATCCCTTCCTTTTTTCTATCTGCCTAGTAATCAATCATGGACTGGTTTTTATTACGCCTAGTTTGAGATTGTGGTAAATATTGTAGGTATTAATCGAAAGTAGCAAAGTACATTGTGTAATTTTAGTAGATAAGAGTTTTTTTATGAAATGTATGTATTCAAATGTATAGAGATAAGGGGCTACATAAAAGCACGATCGTTTTGTTACACATCATAATATATAGATGTTCATAACGTATGCAAGAACTACCTCTTAAAGCAGCCAGGTTCTCTTTTAGAATGGGTATCATTTGAGGGTTTGGATGGTTTGAGGGTTTTTGGTATGATTTCTTGCATTATGATGGTATTCTTCTTATCGTGTAGTGTAGGCTGCAAGCCCCGGTGTCAGAGTTTATTCAAACCGCCTTACGACTTCTGACGTGGTTTTTATAACGATTACTACCACTAGAAATAGTAGCCGGAACCAACGCCTTAACGTGCAGCAGGATGGTATGACGTGCCAAGATAGGTTATGAATGTTATGATAGTAGTGTGGATAGGTCGCTATAACTCGCTACCAATACACCACTAGTTTTTAATTACTAACGTAACTTTAAGGGTGTATTCAGACTATGAATCTAAACAACTTTCCCAAAGAAACATGGGTCGAAAAATGAGAATTTTTTTTGGACCTTCCATACAAAAGTGCGGATCGGCCGATCGATTTTCTATGGGAGGTCCAAAAAAAATTCTCGTTTTTCGACCCATGTTTCTTTGGGAAAGTTGTTTAGATTCATGGTCTGAATACACCCTTAAAGTTACGTTAGTAATTAAAAACTAGTGGTGTATATGCCAGCTTCCGCTACCTACTTTACAATTGTCGCTTACACAACTTTACAAAATAAACTACTTATATCTATTAGTTGCCATGCCATAATAATGTTTTTATTATAAGAAACATAAATCTTCCTGATGAGGACACTTGGCTTCAGAGATAAATAGGTATGAGAGGTAGCGAACGAGGCAAGTCAATACATCACTCGGATACGTATGTAAAGTCCACATCAAGTCGCATTGGGCACGCATGGTGTACTAAGGCCTATATCTACATCCTCACCATGGGTTTAGGCTTGAAACCTTGTGCCTTGTGCCCCAACCCAATAGTGGGAGAGATAAAAGCTGTTGATGATAGTTGAAACTATAGTTTTATCTTTTTACCTGAATTAATTATGGGACAATCTGAACCCAACTAGGTACTGTATTTCAATAGTATGCAACTATATCACTAGGTACTTACATAATTATTATTTAATCTATTATAGGTTGATTATAGGCAATGACTTTTTATAACCATTATAGGTACCTAAGGACCTACTATTTATTTTCTGTTAGAGTTATTAAAATTTTATTATTATCTATAGTAGCTTTCCCATCTAATTTAATTTCAAGTGGATATAAAATTTTCAATCTGTAGTAAAGTGCTACTTGCAGCAATTTAAAACATATTTTATATGACACTAATATTGTACCTTTTAAACTCTAACCTTGTAGTACTTAGACATACTTAGCGATATTCATTAAATTGTTATACAATTACAGCTTTACATATTTTTGAAAGTATGTAATACGATGTTTTGTTTTCTTTTTGAATAGATAGTGAGATTCTCAAAATCATCACGGAATGATGCATAATCTTTTAGGTAATAATTTTGACATTTTTAAATGCTGACTTGAACGTGTGACTTTCAAAAATCGCACACCACTTTCATACAAACCCGTAGACTAGTTTTAATGTGAGAGACAAATTAGTTGTGGAGACAAATGTTGCTCGTGCGCTCTATATCTCTTACTTGCACCGACCTGGGCCTCAATCGCCCTAAGTTTGAACGATACTACCAAAATAAAACCACAACCAAAAACGTTACGTTATGCACAATTCGTATCGCGCAAATTATATTAACGGTAACGATTTAGCTTTATTTCGGAAGATACGTTGGCGTAACGTTTGATGTCCGTTCGATCGAATTTTCTGTATTGTGCGATTTAACCGTTCAGAAAAAAATATCGTGCTAGCTTTTTTACTTCAGCTAAACCAAATCTAAACCAAAAATAAACCAAAACCAAACCAAAACCGTATAAAATTGCGCAATTGAGGCCCTGATATGATACAGTATAAGAAATGTCGACCAAAGCATTAGTATGCGACTTTCATGATTACATGTAGGTACTATACTCATAATATACTCAGTCACGATAATAATTTTCATCAAGTCATAATTCTGACAGACAAATTAAACTCTCATTCCATTCATATTAGTAGCCATCTGTATTTTTAATTCAGTGAGAGTAAAGATTCGCCCAATCAAAACCAATTATAGTGAAATTGGAATTTTGACGTATAACTACATGTTAAACGTTAAGGTATCGCTCTAACTCGTTTTTTAAGGTGAATCAAATGCTAATCGAGCTGATAATGAGTGCCATAACCCACCTAGTCGTGTGCCAGTTTCATTTGTTCCGGTATAAAATGTGTGTTGAGATGCTGAAGTCAAAAATTGACTGGTTGGTGATGGGATCTTCTACCAACTGACGTTCCTTTCTTCGTAGGTATAGGTAATTAAACAACACCATCTTTAGGTAGATATGTTCAAAGCCCGATCTATCTTTACATCTACTCTCTCTATACTGTTCATACAAGTTCATGCTTTGGAACCGTTGCGATTTTGTTATTTTTTAGGGTTCCGTACCCAAAGGGTGAAAACGGGACCCTATTACTAAGCCTTCGTTGTCCGTCCGTTTGTCCGTCTGTCCGTCTGTCCGTTTGTCCGTCTGTCCGTCTGTCCGTCTGTCCGTCTGTCCGTCTGTCCGTCTGTCCGTCTGTCCGTCTGTCCGTCTGTCCGTCTGTCCGTCTGTCCGTCTGTCCGTCTGTCCGTCTGTCCGTCTGTCCGTCTGTCCGTCTGTCCGTCTGTCCGTCTGTCCGTCTGTCCGTCTGTCCGTCTGTCCGTCTGTCCGTCTGTCGGTCTGTCCGTCCGTCCGTCCGTCTGTCCTACCTATTTAGGGCTGTAACTTTTGAACCGTAATAGCTAGATAGTTGAAATTTTCTCAGATTATGCGTTATTGCGGCGGATTTTTTAGCAAATAATAAAAATGTTAGTAAGTTAAAAATTAAGGGGGGTTCTCAACAAGAAACTAGTTTTTATTAACGTTTTTTCTTCACGCTCGCGCTCTATCGTAAAAACGATAATACATACAAACGTCAAACTTAGTGTGATTATAGAGCATACTCTACAAAATAACAACAAATACTAAAAATCGGCCAAGTGTGAGTCGGTCTGGCGCTAAAGGTGCCGGACAAAAAATTTTTTTTTTCTAAATAATAATGTTGTGTTCTGTAGTGGTGTGGCACGAAACCCTCGGTGCGCGAGTAGCCCGAATCGCACTTGACTGCTTTTATTTTTATTATTTTCTGTCATTTCTGCAATATTCGTTGTTTCATCTTCGGATTAGGTTACCAAAAGCATGGGAAAATTTTAAATTTTACGATTTCTAATAACAAGGAAGAAGGAAGTGGTTAGACTATCAACCTGGTAATTTTAAAATAAGACTATTGTAAACACCAGTCCGTCAAACGGAAATATTTTTTGTACTCTTAACTTAGTAGGTTTTGAGCAACACGATAATGTATTTCCTTATGGACTGCAAAATGAGAAGCACTAAGTATGCTATTAAATGACAGTTAATGGATCTAGACATTTCTTTTAAGTTTCTAGGAGAATTCTTGATTAACTTTCTCTTTATGTTATTTCCATTTCAGCAAAACATTGTATATTAATAGAACACACGTAACTTTTTGACCTGAACAAACTGTTAAGCTTATATGAAGTTAAGTAGTTTTTGCATTCAGTTAAATTAATAGTCCTCATGTCTTAGAGACAGGCAAATGTTATTTTTATTTAACACGGTCATGTATTTGGGGTCTTTTTCTATTTAAGTAATTTTTATGCAAATGAGTCATTTGCATGGAATCTGTGAATAAATAAGCAGTATTATAGGTAGGTAGTTGGGAATTTTTTATTTCGAGATTACCTGAATCACTCAATTTGTTTGGGGGTCAAGCTACCATCCATTTATCGTTGTCTTATATGTCATATATTAGGGCAGAAGAGAACCTACCATTGACCTACCATATTTTCACGAACTACCTATCCATTTCTTTTTTCATTTATTCATTAATTCCACAAGAAATGTTGGTGTACTCTAAGCTCATATACTCCAAATAATTAGTTCAATCTTGGTTCATTGCAATGTTCTTAAACTATAAAAAGTGCATTACATACATATAAGAATATAGGTATTATATTCCGATTCCTATGTAGTCTCCTGGGCAAATCTCATTATCAATCAGGTACTCTACTTTTTTTTCCATTCAAGACAATCTTGGATGGTAAAACATATCTTAGAACAGACTGCAAATCTCAGATTCCGTTATTCAATATAGCCCTAAAATACTATTGCTATCTGGAACGAAGTAAAGGAATCGAACTAGTGAATGTTGCGTAGAAGTAGGAAGTTCTTCATAATAGTGCTAGCGTCCGAATAACTTAGCTACCCACTGTCCTAAAACACTAAATAAGAACGTAATAAATAATCGAAAATGGTCAAAACTCCATTACATAATATAAACGATAGTTATCTAACCTTACAACTCTTCTCTCGGTTTTAAGTACACTCGATTAATAATAAATGGCCAAGTGTGAGTCAAGATAGAGTATTGAGGGTTCCGGGTTCCGTAATAGGTAAAAAAATTAATGATATGTAGATAAAGATTACAAAAATAACTATCTTTCACATAGAGTGATACCGATAAAATATAAATGTCGGTTCGTTAATATGTAAGTAAGAAGTATACTTCTTACATATTCTTATAAGAATGAATTAAATGTACTTTCTTTACACCAAATGTAAAAATACAGAGGCAAAATCTAATAAAAACAGACAAGCTCTACAACCAATATTGATAAACATTTTTGAATCTATTCGAGAGAAACGTTTATCAATATTCGCTGCCGAATATATTGTCATCATCATCATCCTATATACGTCCCACTCCCAGTGCAGGGCATTGGCCTACCCCCTCATGGGTGTTAGTCCACCACGCATGCCCAATGCGGATTGGTAGACTTTACATAGGTACAGAAGAACAGAAGAAGCAGAAATCAGAATTTTCTTTAGCGTATGCAGGTTTCCACCAGATGTTTTCCTTTACCGTTTAAGAGCATTCGGTATACGTATACATAAGTTAGTAAAACTCATTGGTACATGGCATGTCGTCCATGCAGATTCGAGCACGCGGACCTCAAGATTGGGTTTCGATATCTCTCCTCAACTGTATCTAAGATATCGACGGTTCTGTATGCAAATAAGGTAGATACAATTAGGGTGCATCTTACGCGGATCCCAGGCCTTTCGTGGCGGAACCCTAAAATTTAAAGCACACACAAAATATATTAATCACTCTAATATAAGTTACTTGGAGAAAATATTCACATCGCATGATATTTTCGTAATGAGTTTTAACCAAAAGGTTAACGATGTCTTAAATTTCAAACATTATAATTTACTTAGATGCTACTTACTACTATCGACTACGAGTATAGCAAGTACCTATTATGGAGGTGCTACTGGGAATGTTCCTCTATTGAAAAGGGAAGATCTTCCACCAGGCTATGTGTGAAGCCTGGGGACCGGCCGTGGTCCAACAGTTCTTAGTTGGACCTTGTATATATATCGAATCTCTGTGATTATTTCTCTTGCGCGATTTATGTCTCGCATTCGATTGTGAACCTTATGTGTAGTAGGTTACGAGTTACGTATTTACGATGAACGTTGTCTTTGTATGGAGCATCTTTCCCAGAGCGACGGTATCGCCATCTGTTGGCATCTTTGCTATAACTTGTGGGTGCTGACATCTGTAGCTTACTACAGATGTCAGCAAAAATATAGGTAAAATATAGGTTTTCGTCCAAGAGACTGGGGACTTATCCCCAGTCTCTTGGACGTAAACCTATATTTTACGTCCAAGATGCATTGTATCTTTTTCGACTTTTCATTAAAAATTACAAAACACACTAATACCCTATAACATTCAAGTTATATTTGCTGAAACAACATTCAATAAGTAGACTATACAGGGTGTAAGTGACAGCCTAGCTAATACTGAACCGGTGAACTCAGACCATCACACTGAACAACTTTCACTATGGAGCCTACCTCAGGAAGCGCTAAAAAAAAATCAGCTGAAACATTTGGTTATAAATAGCAAAACGTGTTGTTATTTATAGCCGAATGTTTGTTTATATGCTACAAAAGTTTGATTATATTTAACATGTCACTAAAGTTTGATTATATTTAACAAAGCATTTTTTTCAGTGTTTTTGACTCGATTGAATGTTATGCCTTATATCACTCCAACAATTAAGACGAATCTAACGACGATATGTTAAAATCCATCAGCCCGTTTAGGCTATAGGAGTGCGATTTTTGAATCTCATACGTAGAACTCAGGAGTTGAAAATGTATGGAGATACGCATCTTTCTACTGCTGATTTGACTTTCATAAATCGCACTCCTGGAGTATGATTTTTTAATGTCAAATCAGCAGTAGAAAGATGCACGTCTCCATAGTAATATTGACATTTTCAACTGCTGAGTTCAAAGAATGAGTTTCAAAAATCCCACTCTAAGGCGTACCAAAGATTAAAGACATACATTCATTCATACACTCGAACAACAAACCCTCCTTCTGACGCAGTCGTTAGTCGGGTAAAAACTAAAATTATCTATCTATTATTTATAAATGGATTTAGAAACAACATTGATAGACATACGCTTTCCTGTAATGTAACATATCAATCAAGGTCTTTTAATCAAGGCTGTTACTAATTCTTTGATGTTACCTAATGTACTTTAATGCAACTTTCCCTTTTAGCCAACTAATATAACACTCAAGTAAATTACAACTAATCAATGGATCGTCAAAATGTAGACACATAATAATTCTTGGATATCTACTACGGCATGGGCATAGAATAAAACCGGTCAAGTGCGAGTCGGGCTACTCGCGCACCTTGGGTTCTTAGCCAGACCACCACAGAACACAACATTATTAACATAGAAAAAAAACTTTTTTGGTCCGCGAGACCGACTCACACTTGGCCGGTTATTAGTATTTGTTTTTATTTTGTAGAGCTTTCTCTATAATCACACTAAGTTTGACGCTTGTATGTATTATCGTTTTTACGATAGAGCGTGAAGAAAAAACGTTGATAAAAAGTAGTTTCTTGTTGAGAACCTCCCCTTAATTTTTAATTTTTTGTCATTTTTATTATTTGTTAACAAATCCGCTGTAATAACGCATAATCTGTGAAAATTTCAACTATCTAGCTATTACGGTTCAAAAGTTTCAGCCCTAAATAGGTAGGACAGACGGACGGACAGACGGACGGACGGACGGACGGACAACGTAGGCTTAGTAATAGGGTTCCGTTTTCACCCTTTAGGTACGGAACCCTAAAAAGCATAACATATTGTATACTATTTTTTGTAAGCTCATTGGCGAAGAGTGGATCATCGGTATGGAAAACGATCACCAAAGAGGCCGGTGCATGTTTTTTTTTGGATGAGTGATCTCTTTAGTTAGTCTGCTTTAGTTAGTCTTTAATAGTTCTATTAGATTCTGGAGTAACGTGAAACCAGGTACCAGGACCACTCCCTCGTTTATACGTAAGAGGATAATAATAATATGCTGACGGTTTTTTAGGGTATGGTGAGACCATCCAGTAAACTAAAAAAGTAAACTACAATTTACAGGGAATACAATCATAAGTACCTACCTATAAGGAATAGTAAGATACTTTATATGTTATTAAAATTACAATGATATTATTATCTAAAAACATAATTATTTAAAACGTTCATAATATTGCTGGTAAATTTTATATTGATGGTAAAACTTCTAAGTAGCTGTGGTAGAGTTTGCCATCTCGCGGGAGATTCGCAATCCCGTTTCTGGCGGGACTAAACAATCAGGGTATTTTAAAAATTTTGATAAGGTCAATCTCAATCAGCAGATGTTGTGCAGTATATATAATCTTACACAACAATCTTGAACGGGAAAAGATACAGATAGTAAATTTTAGGAAAGTTGTATTTTTGTATTAGTAAAGCTATTCGGTATGGACTTGAATGAAAACGTATTACTGCTCTTTTAATCCCAAGTCCCATCCCAACGCCAGGAGTGCGATTTTTGAATCTCATTCGCTGAGTTCAGCTGTTCAAAATATGGAGATACGCAACTTTCAAAAATCACACTCCTGAAGTATGATTTTTGAAAGTCAAATCAGCAGTAGAAAGATGCATATCTCCACAGTAATTTTGACATTTTCAACTGCTGAACTCAGCGAAATTCAAAAATCGCACTCCAGAAACAAAACGGCAACGCAAAACATTGGGATCCCGGTATACCGGGACTGCAAACCCTATTATTTAAGTATTCGCAGCAAAGTTATTCCATAATTAACTTTCCAATCCTTTCATCGTCGACTTCTGTTTTATAACGCAATTTTCCAATAATCGTAATTCCTACCACTTTTCTTCTGTTATTGTCATTATGCTATGTCCCTTATAATTGCTAGTAAGACCTGTGTCTAGTACCTACATAGTATTTACGCGAGAGAGAAAAGATAAATATTTCTAATCGAAGTTTGTCTATGTGAACGGATACTCGTATTTTTTTTTTTTTTTTTTTTTTTTTTAACCTATTTCGTCCCATTGTTGGGCAATACTCGTATTATCATTGAAAAATTATAATATCCTAAGCTTTATGAAATAGTTGTTCTCCCTGCGTTAAATTTTTTAATAGGGCTTTAATAATTCGGTTTTATAGTGCTTCTTCTTCTTATCGTATGGGCGGGCCCTGGAGTGCGATTTTTGAATCTCATTCGCTGAGTTCAGCAGTTGAAAATGCCAAAATTACTGTGGAGATATGCATCTTTCTATGCTGATTTGACTTTTAAAAATCATCTGAAGGAGTGCTATTTTTGAAAGTCAAATCAGCAGTAGAAAGATGCGTATCTCCACAATAATTTTGACATTTTCAACTGCTGAACTCAGCGAATGAGATTCAAAAATCGCACTCCAGATCATAAGCTATCAAACAAAAAAAGTGTCATCAAAATCGGTTCAGTAGTTTTTGCGTGATGCTCGAACAAACAAACATTTGGAATCTGGGAAGCCTAAAATATTCGATTACCTCACCATTAAAAAATCACCTTATTATGCTGTACTTTACCGTTCCTTGATGTTGAGAACTTTAATTTCCATGGAAAACTTAGCTACTGTCATGAAAGACGATGCATTTCCGAAACTACTTTTGTACACAGTGAAACCCATGAGATCGATTTGAATATCAGAGGAAACATTTCAATGGCACATTCCTCGAAGATAGGAAACGATGGCAGTGGAATTATGAGAAAAACGCTCGCTCATCCGGGAAGTGAGAACTCTACACCTCAATCAATGGAATTGCTGCATTGTTCTTGGTGCAGTCGTCAAAACTTCGGGGAACGAGAATAAATTATAAACATTTCCTCGGCGTATGATTTAGATTCGTATTCAGACTTCAAGATGGATTCTCAGTAGGTAGGTAGGTATGTTTGACGCTTGTTTTTAAGGTATGACAAACGGTATATTTTTTAGATAAACAAAAGCTTGATTAACCTTCATTTATTTTTGTTTTTACCCGCGACGGAACGGAGAACGTGTATGCTTTTAGGGTGAGAGGTTGTTTGTTTATTTTTATACTTTACTGTAGCACGGAAGTGCAGATGAAAACAGCAAAATAGACAAGTGCAAAGGGCAAGTTTATTTGTGAAGAGATATCTTCAAGCATACCTACGACAGAGAGCAGTTCTGGTGAATTAATTAGTCTTTTACAAAATGGTAGCGGTACCTATTTATTGTTCATACTCTCATAAGTAGAACAGATTGAAATTATGGTTGCTCTCAGAATAACAGGTATTCTCGACTTATTTCTAAATTAAAATAAATAACGCTCACAGGCACATACATTGTAATGATTCCAAGTTAAGCACTATATGCTTTTTAATATGGAAACCATACAACAACAGCACGAACATATAACATCGATAACCGGGATTCGAACCCAGGACCCAGGATTAATTTATTTTTTAGATTTCGGAAACTTACGTTGCAGTATTTTTTTATGCATGTGAGTGAGATAGACTTTATGGCGGCAGCAGAATGAAGTTCATTGATTCCCAATTCAGTAATATTCCAGTGCCTTTTCTTCTTATCCTCCGGAAGCAAATAATTTGTATTTCTTTTCTCTTGTTTTTATCCATTGAAGCATAATTTCATAAACACAAGCAGTCAATTGTTTTCACGTGTTCAATTACATAACGACACGCTAGTTTCCATACTTGAGCTACAACCGAGTACATAGCTCGTGCCTCGTTCATTTAATAATTTACATGTGTGAGCAAAAGACTTATGCTTTCATTGTCTCTCTAATCTCAGTCAAGATCAGCTCTACTCACCTAAATAGTTAAGTCATTAACAATTTTGATAAAAAAGACTTTCACAGAACACTAGAAGGGCAATCACTTCGACCGACATTATTTTTCTGTCGTAGTACTAACTTTTTGCTGCTGATCGTTTGCCTAGTCCCCCAGTTGATGAAGTTGCTTGATGGATGGCGCTAATGCATTCCTATGATTGCGGGTGTTTTCGTTCTGTCGTGATAGTAAATTGAAATTATGCAGTGCGGAAGAATAACAGTAAATGTTCTTCCTTTATGCATTTCGATCTCTAATTCTATGTTTACTGTTCTATGTTGTTATTTTTGTATTCGAATCTATAACAAATAAATGTTGTCGATATCGTTTCGCTTACAAAATACACTATACAGTGATTAATTTTGGTATAAAGCAGAGAAAGCATGACTTTACGAGTTAAATTATAATTTTCACCTCACAAGCTCGGAAAGATTCTGTTTATCATTCGAAATCTGAGTGCAAAAATGCATTTTATCCGCTAGCGTGGAAAGAGTTTTTAGGGTTCCGTACCCAAAGGGTGAAAACGGGACCCTATTACTAAGCTTACGTTGTCCGTCCGTCCGTCCGTCCGTCTGTCCGTCCGTCCGTCCGTCTGTCCTACCTATTTAAGGGGCTATGTAAAAAAAATAGGATTCTTCAAAGCTCCATATATCATGAAGTACTAACAGTAGGAGTATGATTTGCGGATATGTGTAAATTGAACATATAATTGAAGTTTTGATTAGAGCCAAAACACGATTAAGACAAATTTTCTCGATAGAAAAACAAGCCAAAGTAGCCTCCGTTTTTGTCTATAAACACTTGTAACTGCTAAAGGGTGAATAATAGAAACATGAGACTTGATTTAAAAAAAAGAGATTGCTACTATCTAAGTTTTGATTAGAGCAGAATTGAACTTACATAAATAGTACAATCACAATTAAATAAAGTTTGTTTTTTCGCTTGATTCGTTCGAGGCGCGCGCGCCGCCCCATCTCTTTCTCTCGCATCTGGCAGTAATGTAAGCTATCACACGCCCGTTTCGCTTAAATTATTTTTCGACATAGGCCCTTAAGGCTGTAACTTTTGAACCGTAATAGCTAGATAGTTGAAATTTTCACAGAATGTGCGTTGTTACGGCGGATTTGCTAACAAATAATAAAAATGCCAAAAAGTTAAAAATTAAGGGGGGGTCTCAACAAGAAACTACTTTTTATCAACGTTTTTTCTTCACGCTCTATCGTAAAAACGGTAACATATACAACCGTCAAACTTAGTGTGATTATAGATCAAACTCTACAGAATAACAACAAATACTAAAAACCGGCCAAGTGTGAGTCGGTCTCGCGCTAAAGGTCCCGGACAAAAAAAGTTTTTTTTCTAAGTTAATAATGTTGTGTTCTGTGGTGGTGTGCTACGGAACCCTCGGTGCGCGAGCAGCCCGACTCGCACTTGACCGGTTTTTATTAAAATTCGATTCTATCTATTCAATATTTTTCTATACTTCCAGTCCACTGAAAATGCATTTAACTATTTCATGTTATTGCGCCAAGCTCTTTTTTTTCTTGCATCTAACAATTTCCTCACCGCTGTAGTGAAGTGAAAAATTTTGTGTTTCGCTCGGCTGCAAAGTTATTCTGCGTCTCGTACTTTTGAAACCTTTGCTACGCTCAGGATTCTATATTTGAACCACTTCGCTCGTGGTTCAATCCTAGAGTCCTTCGCTTGTTCAGGTTCTCTTCATCACTTTGCAGCCTTGCAAAACAAATAACTATTTAGAAGCGTCTTTTTCATCAAGGGAGCTAAAATTTGCAAGGGACCCTGTAGTGGGTGGATGATGATGATGATGGACTAAGATGAATTATAGATAATTTTTACCGATTAGAAATTATATGTGAACTATTTTTGAATTTCACACCTCCTTATTCGTATTCGCAAGTTGCATAAACTCTATAATATAGAGTTGATGCAACTTTTCCATATTATGCAAAATTCTTAAAATATAAGTATGCAAATAGAGCACTCCCGCTCCTATCAGAATGGAAGTAGGTATTCTTCAAATTATCAAATTCTAATTATTGACTAAGCCATAATCAATGGTGCCGAGATTGGTACGGGTTTGATACTTTTCCAGTGTTAATTTCAGTGTTGATTACAAGATACAGCACCATCGCAACACAAGTCTGTACCGACTGTACCCACTTATGACCTCAACTGGTAAAATACCAATATTTATAGATAAAATATAGCACTTATCGGTATGCATTATGCTGCAGCTGGGTCGCATCAATAATAGATGCTTTATAGAAAATAGTCGCTATTCAACTCGAATTTACCATTCGAGAGGAAACTGCAGTCTACGTGTTTAGAATTATTGGTTAAAAGGGACACTTATAATTATTGAATACCTCGAGATTACCATTCTCTGTGAGATTTGCGCTATCTAGGTCAACAATTATTATGCGTCCGGCACTGTCGGTTTTAGTGCCTAGGTATCCTATTTCACTAATTACTAAACCATACAATATTTAGGGCTTAGTGCTTGTAAAAGTATTTATTGATCTTAGCATATTTTAATGCAAATAAACACAATCGCTATCCTTTTCGAGGTGGAAATTAACTTTGTCACTGTTTGTAGTTATAGTCGGGTTTACGTCATTCACATTTCGGCATGGAATTACGTTTCATTTAGTGAAAAGTGGTTAGCTTTTACCCATAACATTTCTGAAATAAAAGAAATATTATTTATCAATTACATTTTTTCTATTTTTTTTTTACAAAAGAGTAAAAATCCGGCCAAGTGCGAGTCGGAACTCTAAAAATAAAAATAATAATCATATAAATTCTAAAAATCATTCAGTCATTAATATTATTAATAAATGAGTTATCTATCTACTAACCTGATAAAATTTCAAGGAAGGCTAGACATCTTCACAGTAATTTTGACATTTTCTACTGCTGATTTGAACGTGTGACTTATAAAATCGTACTCCTGATCGTTTTCGTTTTTCATGAAAACCCATAAAAATGTAAACAAAAAAGTTGAAACAGTTTTCCGGAGCGGTTATAAGTAAATAAACTTATACAAGGTATAACAAAACACCATAGTCTAGCGGTGTTTTGTAGTGTACAAACAATATTACCGTAGGATAGGATTTTTTAAATTAAATTATGAGAAATTAAATTGTCTACCATTTCATGTTTAGTAGGTACAGTTTCCTAACAATATTTTTCGTAAGCAAATTAGGAAGTAAAGTAAGGCACGAGTTAACATATAAAAACACAAGTCGCCTGCTACCTGCTTATTATCTACGCTATTATTAACATTACAGGAAATTACGGCCCACTTTTCTCTTCGCGATCACACTTCTGGGTGCTAATCTATCCACGTGTGAAATTTTTATGAAATCATTTAACTATGAAATATTACATGTCGCTTTCATTTGATTCGGTGATTTATTTTAAATTTTTTTGGGGTTATTATGTGAATTTTTAAGTATAAGTAAAACTCTCTCTTATGTTGTGTGGAGATTCTGATGACAGTTTAGAATACCTAGGTACCCGTAATAACATGGTGACTAACAGAGTAAGCGAATCTGTTCTAATACTAAAATTGTTTGTTTGTAATTAAGTAGGTACGAAGTCTATATACAGGGTGTAACAAAACACCCTAGTAATACTTAAGGGGGTGCTTTAGTTTAGAGCATCAAACTGAACAACTTTCACTATGGAGCCAACATCGAGAAAAAATAAAAAAATCTGCTGTCCCATAAAAAATGTATGGGACAGCAGATTTTTTTTTATTTTTTCTCGATGTTGGCTCCATAGTGAAAGTTGTTCAGTTTGATGGTCTGAAGCACCCCCTTAAGTATTACTACGGTGTTTTGTTACACCCTGTATAACTTAAAGCTTTAGCTTTAGAATATTTTGTGGATAAATTTGCTATTATCTTCTCTTCTTTCTTTATTAACCCGCATTTTATGTAACAGGGAGGTTACATGTTTAGTCTCGCGTCAGTCTGGTTCATCAGTCTGGTCACGATTATTTGATTTGAAGGGAAACTGATATACTGAAGCACCATGTTAGTAGGGTCAGTTTCGAGTCAGTTTCCTTTCAAATCAAATATACGTGACCAGACTGATGGACCAGACTGACGCGAGACTGAGCGTGTAACCTTAGTCTAAGTTTAGTTGGTACCTACTTAAAACATATCGTTTGGAATAATGATTAATTCGAAACATCATCATAAACAACACATTGTAAAAGTATAATTTAACATATTTATTCAATTACTTAGCAGAGTATTTGAATAAATATGTAAGTAAGTTATAAATAATGCAAATAAACTTCCAGCAGTCCAACTATTAATCTTGCCTCAAGCCACATCTTACTTTATGGTCGTTGAATGATGTGCAGGACACCTCTCACCTTATGTGTTAGATTACTTTGATTTTACTTTCTAGTCAGGTATTTTGAGAAATGTGTTGTTTAGAAATGGTAATTGACATTTCACTGTGTTCAATAATAATGTCATTAAAAATAAATAGAGTCACGTTGCAGGGACTGACCCGAAGTGCGATTTTTGAAAATCATACGAGCGACTTAGCAGTAGAAAATGTCAAAATTACTATGGAGATTATGTATCTTTCTACTACCAAGTCGCTCGTATATGATTTTCAAAAATCGCACTTCAGAGCACACGTCTCGCGTGGTTTCGCGCGTCGCGTTTTTGCCTGCCACGAGGCTCCGCAATCCTCAGTCTCTTCTTGTTCTTGTCCAAAAACAATCCCTGAGATTGGGATAGATTCTCCCATTAAATACTTGACACTGGCGGAAATGCAGTGCTGACGCACAAGCAAGAGTCCATTTAATTATTAAAAAAAAAAAATAATAATAACGCTCACAGGCACATACATTGTAATGATCCCAAGCAAGCACTATAGGCTTTTTAATATGGACACCATACAACAACGACACAAATATAATTATAATATCCATGACGGAACCGGGATTCGAACCCAGGACTCTGGCTTAGAAGTCCGGCGTGGTAACTATTTCACCAAGCGGGTCGTCATAACATTGTGAATTTGAAAACTATAAATGTGACCCGTGTTACAACTTCACACCTTAAAAAGAAATTGTGGATTACTTCAGCTACATGTATAACAGAGAACTAAAGGTAGCCAGCAAAACAATAATATGTTAGTCCGCGAAAACAAACGGTAGGTAGATATTTCATAATATGATGACGACGCCAATAAACCAGGGACTGGAATGAACTTGAAAAGCATTGAAAGTTATCTAAACACATACAGATAGCATAGTATACACACTCCTGACCATAATCCCTTTCAAGGCAGTCAGAATCTTTTCTGCAAGGACCATACGACCAAACTATAGGTACTACATTTTTAAGAGTGCAAGAAACCTTCGCATGCTGCAACACCCATGGGAAAAAATGGGGTTGTTCATTCTAATCCGGAACTACACGGCATCTACAGGGTGAAATTGATATCATTAGCATCCTTTTAAACTAAGAGTCTACCCATCAAACTGAACAACTTTTACTATGGGATCAAACCGATCAGAGCAACTAAAAAATCAGCAGTTCCATACTAAACTGCAATGCCTACTCGACTAAAATGTATGCAACAGCTGATTATTTTTTTGCTCTGATCGGTTTGCTCCCATAGTAAAAGTTGTTCAGTTTGATGTGTAGACTCTTAGTTTAAAAGGATGCCAATGATATCAATTTCACCCTGTATACAACGATAGTGATCTAAGCCTTAGATAACTTCTGTTATATGTAGATACTTGCTTAGATTCTAAGCAAACAAAATAAACTTCAACTATCGAAAGGCCATAAAGGCACCGCAAAGTTACGTGGGTGCTAATCTATAAAAGTAAATTATCGACAAAACTATTATTAATGTCAATATAGGCGTTAAATTCTCATATAATAATACCCTACTATTATATCTTTTGGAATAACGAATTTAAAAAAGAAATCGTGATGAACGATAAATAAAACCGGTCAAGTGCGAGTCGGGCTACTCGCGCACCGAGGGTTCCGTACCACAACACCACAGAACATAACATTATTAATTTAGAAAAAAAAACTTTTTTAGTCCGGGGTCTTTAGCGCGAGACCGACTCTCACTTGACCGGTTTTTAGTATTTGTTGTTATTCTGTAGAGTTCGTTCTATAATCACACTAAGTTTGACGCTTGTATCTATTACCGTTTTTACGATAGAGCGAGAAAAAAAAAACGTTGATAAAACTAGTTTCTTGTTGAGAACCCCCCTTAATTTTTAACTTTTTGACATTTTTATTATTTTTTATAAAATCCGCCGTAATAACGCATAATCTGAGAAAATCTCAACAATCTAGCAATTACATTACGGTTCAAAAGTTACAGCCCTAAATAGGTAGGACAGACGGACGGACGGACGGACAGACGGACGGACAGACGGACGGACGGACGGACAACATAGGCTTAGTAATAGGGTCCTGTTTTTACCCTTTGGGTACGGAACCCTAAAAGGTTCCATTAATGAAAAATATCAAGTGAAAGTGGTATTTATTTATCTATGTAATTATTAGTCTGAATGAAGATGATGCTGTACTAATAATAAATATGAGGTAACTATAGATAATTCTTGTTTTATCCAAAAACTATTCATTTAGATTAGATATAAGATAATTACCAAAACATCACGCTTATTATTAAATCAGTAAGTAAAAATCGTGAGGAAAGCCTCCATACGAATAAAGAAAGAAATTCTTATGCGTATGTGAAGTCTAGGTACGTCTACCAATCCGCATTGGGCACGCGTGGTGGACTAACGCCCATACGCCCTCCCTGAGGATAGGCCTGTGCCCTGCAGTGGCATGTACCGTGCAAGGTGTAAGGAAAAGTATCATTAACCTTTAAAGCACATACTCTACCCATCAAACTGAACAACTTTTACTATGGGAGCAAACCTGTCAGCAAAAAAAATCTACTGTTCCATACTAAACTGCAATGCCTACTCGACTCAAACGTGTGGAACAGCATATTTTTTTTATTCTGACATTTTGCTCCCATAGTAAAAGTTGTTCAGTTTGATGGGTAGAGTATGTGGTTTAATGGTTAAGGGGCTATGTGAAAAAAATAGGATTCTTCAAAGCTTCATATATCATGAAGTACTAACAGTAGGAGTATGATTTTCGGATATGTGTAAATTGAACATATAATTGAAGTTTTGATTAGAGCCAAAACACGTTTAAGACAAATTTTCTCGATAGAAAAACAAGCCAAAGTAGCCTCCGTTTTTATCTATAAACGCTTGGAACTGCTAAACGGTGAATAATAGAAACACAAGACTTGATTTAAAAAAAGAGATTGATATTTTCTAAATTTTGATTAGAGCAGAATTGAACTTACATAAATAGTACAATCACAATTAAATAAAGTTTGATTTGGCGCTCGATTTGTTTCAGGCGCGCGCGCCGCCCCATCTCTTTCTCTCGCATCAGGCCGTAATATAAGCTATCCCACGCCTGTTACGCTTAAATTATTTTTCGACATAGGCCCTTAATGATACTTTTTCTTACACCCTGTATAGATAGATAAATTACATACAGGACCATAATTTTCCTTCACCGAAAAGTCCGTAGTTTTACAAATCGTACACAAAATCGTAAAAGCTTATTTGTCTGATACATTTCAAACAAACATAAAGATACATAATATTTTGTGTAGGTGTGTGAAGTTGACAATAAGCGGATTACAATGATAATATAGGTTTTAGAAAAGTCCGGTTTTGAAGTAACGTAAATTATTTTTTGGAAATCGTAACCCATGCCAAAATACTCGAACATATTATAATATAATACCTTTGATAGATAACATACCTAAGTTCTCGACAAGGCCGTTTTCAAAGTAATAAACTTCGTTGTATTGATTTACGTGCTTGATCATTCTTAAACAGACTTTAGAAACTGAATGTTAAGATTCAACTTGCTGTAGCAATTTAAAAATTAAAATCGATGTTTTGCTGCTAGATCCGAGTAGAAGATACCATAACTTTTGGAATGGTTTTATGGTGTATTTCTCTAATTTGCATTTCGGTATCTCGTTTAATAGGAATCAAAGAAAAGAATGCCGTTTTATGGTCAGCCATTAAATTATTTTGTAGGTAGCTTGTAAAGATTAGAAATTGAGTCACTAAACTCCATACCCATCCAATTCTATTCATGTCAAGTATAACTCTTACTTTATTGATTTCCTTTGATAAAGATTCGTAGTTCCCATAAATTGTAAACAAATCTATCCTATCATAAACTTCTGATAAAGCGTGACATCTGGTAGCTCTCTCTACCCACCTCTAGTACCTCATGCAGCGTGCAGTTGCAGTAAGATCATTATGACTAGGACTTGTGATATCAAATAAAATAACCGGTCTTAGGATGCAGTTGGGGTTGCGTCGCTCTTGTCAAAACCAAAATAAGCTGGCCGCGCGTAGGTTGATCAACGTATAACGATTAACGACGCGCGGCCAGCTTATGTTGGTTTTGTATAGCTTGATGTGTCGCCGTGTGTACATCAGGGCCTCAATTGCGCAATTTTATACGGTTTTGGTTTGGTTTTGGTTTTGATTTAGTTTTGGTTTAGATTTGGTTTAGCTGAAGTAAAAAAGCTATAGCGATATTTTTTTCTGAACGGTTAAATCGCACAATACAGAAAATTCGATCGAACGGACATCAAACGTTACGCCAACGTATCTTCCGAAATAAAGCTAAATCGTTACCATTAATATAATTTGCGCGATACGAATTGTGCATAACGTAACGTTTTTGGTTGTGGTTTTGTTTTGGTAGTATCGTTCAAACTTAGGGCGATTGAGGCCCAGGTATATCTGCTGAGGCACACACTGATGGCTTCCGCACCATGGTATCGGTGCGGGGCAGCGCCAAAGGTCTCCTTAACAATGTTGGTAGGCTGGATAGTTCCTTCCTGAGGCACTGGGTCGGTAGCCGTGTATCCTGTGACGCAGGAGGGAACAAAATAAATAGGCTAACATACTTAGTTCTAAGGTTCGCATGACTAACTCTATATTATGGAAACTCCTGTCCGAAACAAATGATATAATATTATATTTTTAGATCTAGTTTTTAGTAGTTAGTGGGTTTTTTGAATACCTACATTAAATTTTATTTTATTTTATTTTCTTTGGAAGACCAATAGCCGTTGACACGATACAAAATATGGATGGCTAACAGGAAGCTAATTATAGGTCTCCGCTGATAGAAACAGAATTTACAAAAAACAAAGCAGTTCTAACACAAAAAATACAAAGTGGATAATAATTTACCATAATTAATTAATTAATTAACCATATTTTAGGTTAAGTTAGTTTTAGGTTCTCAATATTTTTATTTATTTTTAATGTACTTACCCACTTTTATTTGTTTTACCAATAAATATTTCCCATTAAATAATCCTTAACCTTCTTTTTTTCATTTCTATATTCTATTATTTCAATATCAAGGCAAAATTTTAAAGTAAGTAGGTTATGGGTTTAATTTCAATACAGTATAGGCACCAACTAAAAATTTTAATGCATAACATAATAAACTCACGACTAAAATCCCGACCACTCCGAAAGGGAAATCTTAAAGATTAAGCAGTAATCGGTAAAAACTATTTTCATTTTTTTCTTTTTTTTTTTCTTTTTTTTTCATATTTTTTTTTTCTATTTTCATTTTTTTTCTTTTTTTTTCAATAATATCGATGACAAGATCTATTGTAAGAAAACTGTATTCATGCAAATAAATGATTTCTATTCTATTCTATTCTATTCTATTCATTGCTACATAAAAAGCCCACTAACATTTTCAAGAGCATGTGAATTCCTGATCAAAAACTGACCGCAGCCGACACTATCATCTAGCGCCTCATAATAAAAACAAAACACGTTACATAATTATACTAGTTAACCTATACTTACGTGCTTACTACAAAACAACTGAACATCTGCTTGTATTCTCATAATACCTCAAGTTGCAGGTGGAGGCTTCGGTAATGATTACATCTCTATGATCTTTCTCTCTTTAGGCTGCAGGTACTTAGTGTTGACAACTTTTTTTAATAGCGGCTTGTTGGAAAGCTGAAAAGTGCTAGAAAGTTTATTTTTAGCCGCCAGAAAAAAGGACTAGAAGGGGCAAAAGAAAACATGGTCCTAATATTTATAAATTTTTATTAAAAATCCACTTTTAAATCGAAAGGGAATCCCCTATTTACCTATTGAAGAACAGGAGTGCGATTTTTGAATCTCATTCGCTGAAAGTCAAATCAGCAGTAGAAAGATGCGTATCTCCATAGTCATTTTGACATTGTCAACTGCTGAACGCAGCGAATGAGATTCAAAAATCGCACTCCAGGTGGAAATGAAAATAACCTACGCTTATTCGTTTAGGTTGAATATTAATACTTAAGTATAAATTGATCGGTTGTACGTACATTGTTGCTGTAGCTTTGTGCTAATATGCCTGTTATTCAAAAAAGGCTAGATGCTCTTTTTGGGCTAAAGCAGTGAAAAGCGTATAATACTGGTAAAAGTGCTATTTCTAGCCTTAAAGGGGCTAAGGAGCCAACAGTGCTTAAGAACCTAAGAAATAAAATAAAATAGAAAGTGACTATCCGAAAACATTCGAATAGGAAAAAAATAACAATTAACCCAATTTACCTTACTATCAAAATTTAATTTTGAATAATTATTCAATGACCCTGTTCTGTATGGTCTATGCGGAATCAGCGGTGCCAGGTCGGGTCGATCTAAGATCGGTGAGAAGTATAGCACATTAGTTGTTTAGTCGCCAGCTGACGCGATCGTCGCGCAGGCGTAGAGAAAAACGCGCGGAAATTGAGCGGGGAAATTTTGCAAAAAGTTGTGTTTTTGTTGTGAATATAATTAATAAAAGGACAAACAGCTTTTGTGATTAGTTTGGATTTTGGATACAAAGACATTCATCGGATATAATTTCAAAATGTAGTCCGTCTTTTTTTGGTAAGTGGTTAGAACTTCAGTCAATAGGTATTAGTTTTTATTATTGTACTAATTATTATTTTCAAAGGCAGTCCTTTAAAGTTTAAAAACTTTTTGCGATTTTCGTATAGTCTATATTGTTCCTTTTTTAAATATTGGCGGGCCAAGCACTGTCTTTTTTCGGATCTAGGCCAATGGTACGATTTCGTAGCGGGATGCCTACTATCGCACTTAGCCTATTTATTCAATATTTTGATAGAATCTGTTGCGTAAAGACTACTTTATTAAAATGGCAAACTTCAGAGCGCACCAACATTCCCACTACTGTAACTTCTGTAAACTACATCAACAGCAGAGGACACTAGGTAATGAAGTCTAGCGAGACCGGGGGATGACTCTAATTCAAGGGTTGCCAACCTTTTCGGCAGCTGGGTCAAAATTCGGAAATATAATTTCACACCGGGCCGCACTACCAAATGTTAGCTACCCAAAGCATAATTTTTTTTTCATTTTGGAAGAAATTGTTGAAAATAAAACCGATTTCTTATCAGAAAAATAAAGGTTTCTGTTTTCTGAATAATTCTGCTTCACGCACGGGCTATAAAAACAACAAAAAATAACAAATATAAGTAATATTTACTATTTTTTTTAAAGGCAGGCACGTGTTGATTTTAAACATAAAAGAGAAAATTTTGGTTCTTTTTGAAAATTTATTTTTTAAATTAAAAAAATTTTTGATTCTGGAGTGCGATTTTTTAAATTCATTTTTGGAACTCAGCAGTTGAAAATGTCAATATTACTATGGAGACGTGCATCTTTCTACTGCTGATTCGACATTAAAAAATCATACTCCAGGAATGCGATTTTTGAAAGTCAAATCAGCAGTAGATAGATGCGTATCTCCATACATTTTCAACTGCTGAGTTCAACGTATGAGATTCAAAAATCACACTCCAGGAGTGGAATTCACTAAGCATCACATCGCTGTCAAAAACATCGACGAGCTCACAAATATGTAACATCTTTCTTGCATCCTACAGATCGTCGAAGTTTGAAAGTGATTTTTAGTATGAGTTTGACACAAACACGACATAACCATAGTGAATACCGAATTGTCAGCTCGCAGATGTTTCAACGAAGAATTTAAGGTTGTGACGTTACACCTCCACGGGCCACCGGGTTGGCCACCCTTGCTCTAATTTGTCTTGGAACCCGCAATGAATATAAATTTGAACTACGGGCCCAGCGTGGCCTGCTATGCCGCCTGTGAGCCAGTGGGGATTGGGAAGTCTTGTGCAAGGCTCTAGGACTTTTAATATTTAAAATACTCCTACAACTTGTTAAAATTTTATTATGAATGCTAACTTTAAAACTGTATGTAACTATACAGGGTGTAACAAAACACCCTAGTAATACTTAAGGGGGTGCTTTAGACCATCAAACTGAACAACTTTCACTTTCACATAGAGAAAAAATAAAAAAAATCTGCTGTCCCATACATTTTAGTCGAGTCGGTACCTAAGTACTGCACTTTTGTATGGGATAGCAGATTTTTTTTTTTTTTTTATGTTTCCTCCATAGTGAAAGTTGTTCAGTTTGATGGTCTGAAGCACCCCGTTAAGTATTACTAGGGTGTTTTGTTACACCCTGTACAGGGTGTTAGGATAAACAGTTGCATTTAAAGGATGATTTTAACCATGATACTGAACAACTTTCCCTAAGAAACATACGGGAAATTTTCAAAAAGACTTGGACTTTTCATACTAAATGCAATCAGCTGATCGAGTTGTTTAGTATCATAATGAGACATTAGATGAGCACAATCACCCATTAAATTAATGAAACTGTCTAACCTTACACCCTGTCTAACCTTACAGAATCGATAACTGAATAAGATTTAATATGTGGCTATTTGAAATTTGACGATTATAAAACTTTTATATCTCTACAACGACAGAAGATTTAACAACGTAATATAAAACTTGATATATAACTACTGAATACACAAACGACAGTAACAGTTCTAACTATGAATCATTTGTGAAGTAAATTTACGACTCAGTATAGTTTTCATCAAAAGTGTTTTGGTACAAACATCAACAAAAGTAGAGACCTAGAACATCGCTAAATGATTAAGGCGAGGTAAGAGTCGCGTTGGAAGACTGTTATTGGGTGGTCGCGTATCGGGTGCCTAGTTTCCGTCTTGTCACGGTTTCACCAATTTGTATTCCTCAAATATGTTTTTTAAGTAGGTATAGTATGGCTGTAAGAGAAGTGCTTCCTAAAACTCAAAGGGGTGAAAGTACCTATCAATATGAACAACTTTTACTATGGGACCAACTATGAGATCTCACTAAAAAAAATCAGCTCCTCCATACATTTTGCACGGTAGGAATTTAATGTTAGTATGAGATAGCAGATTTTTTTTGAGATGTCATAGTTGGTCCCATACTAAACGTTGTTCATATTGATGGGTACTTTCACCCTTTTAGTTTCCGGTTGCGATTCTCTTACACCCTGTATAAAAAAATCCTTGAGATGATGATACTCCAAAAACTCACTCGAAATGGGCAGAAATGCAGACACAAGCAAAGCGCCATTAATTTATTTAAAAAAATCCTAGTAAAATTATTACATTGATTTCAGCATTTTCAACAAACCAAAATAAACACTAAAAGCATGTATAATTTATTTAATAAATTATATTCATACTCGTAAGCTAAGTTAAGTTCTATACGAAACTCCAATTTTTAGGATTACAGCGAAGAAAGCACATTTCACAAAATATCGCCTTAATAATACCGCAGTCAATGAAAGCTTTATTTGGTCGCAGGCTTTAGTAATATTACTAATAGGTACAGTCAGCAAGAAAAGAACAACATATACGTGTAGCCTGATGCGGACAAGTCAATTAAATCACAGTTTTTTTTTTTCAAATTACATGCAACTTTTTTATTCGACCTAACCACATCCACCTGCGTACAAAATATAACCATCTCTCTGATCATCAAAATATTTCTAACGACGTCATAAATTCAGTTTTCTAATCGTAAAATACTAACTATAAGTAAGTGAAATATCCTTTCTACCTCCCGTAAAGAGGAAAATACATTAAATGACTCATTTGCACCTACTGCTAATGATATATGACATGTAAAACCCCTGGTGTTATATCTACCGTACACTAGAATCTTTATTGGCTGTAAAATTTAGTGTCAAATGTTAGGTTTCTAAATAGGTTAGAGAAAGTGGAGAAGAAACTGGTAGTTTCAGACACCCAGAAAGGGATTATGGTCGTAAATTTACTATTAATGGATATTACTAGTATGTAAGTATAATAGTAATTTAATTACTGAGTGGACTATACTATATTTTCACTTTTCGTTTTCAAAATATACAGGGTGTTAGGGTAAACAGTTGCATTACTTCAAAGTGTGAATGATTGTAACCATGACACTGAACAACTTTCCCAAAGGAACCTATAGGAAATTCGTAAAAAAAAATTTCGACTTTTCATACAAACGTTCGATCAGCTGATTGCATTTAGTATGGAAAGTCGATATTTCTTTTGCGAAATTCCTTTTAATTTCTTAGGAAAAGTTGTTCAGTATCATCGGTACAATCACCCCTTAAAGTAATGCAACTATTTACCCTAACACCCTGTATAATATTCTTTCTCTAAACATTTTTCGAACGATAAATGCGTCGATTATACAGGATGTAAAAAATAATGCTATTCGTGCTTCAGACCATCAAACTGAACAACTTCGACTACGGGAAAAATATTGAAAATGCAAAAGAAATCCAGAAATTCCTTACAGAAGAAACTATCAAACTGAACAACTTTTAGTATGGGAACAACATTGAAATCGGAAATAAAAAAATATACTGTTTCATACATTTTATTAGAGTAGCATGGAACAGCTGATTTTATTTTCACGATTTCGATGTTGGCTCCATAGTGAAAGTTGTTCAGTTTGATGGACTGAAGCACCCCATGTAGCGCATTTATGTATAGCACGACATTTTCGGGAATCTCCTTTGTTTCATCCAATATCGCCTGTAGGCTATAGGATCCCACGTTTATAATATTTAAGAATTTAAAGGTTAATTAAAGGTTTATTAGGTTTATTAAAGGTTCATTAAACAATCTATCTCACATGCTGAATCTACAATAATTAATACCTGTAATTAATTATTTTAACAACAATAAGTTGAACAGTGTCACATAAATGTATAAAAAGATGAGAAAAAGATTATGTTGCGCGGGAAAGTGTTGTCAACATCTTCTTTATGATACACGCAACGATAGGTAGGAAAACAATAGATGTGCCTTCATCAGCTACTCTGTCACAAAGAAAGCTGTCACATGTAGAGGTATTACAAGTGTAATACAGGGTGTAACAAAACACCCTGGGGGTGCCATCAAACTGAACAACTTTCACTATGGGGCCAACATCGAGAAAAAATAAAAAAATCTGCTGTCCCATACATTTTAGTCGATTCGGTACTGCAGTTTTGTATGAGACAGCAGATTAATCTAAACTATTATAAAACTGTAACAGAAACGTGTCTGTACATTGAAGATATTTACAAAAAAAAATTATGACATGGTTTTTACCTGTCCCTGATTCCAAATCACCAATTTTTTTATTTTTTGTCTGTCTGTTTGTTTGTTTGTTTGTTTGTTTGTTTGTATGTTTGTTTGTTTGTTTGTTTGTTTGTTTGTTTGTTTGGGTGTTTGTTTGTTCAAGTATCACGCAAAAACTACTTAACCGATTTTGATGAAACTTTTTTTGTTTGATAGCTTATCATTTGACTTAAAATCTGGTATATAATTTATGCGGACGAAGTCGCGGGTAAAAGCTCGTAATAAATAAAATAAATAAATATCTTGGACAATGTCACACAAATTATCTAGTCACACTTAAAGTACCAGAATCTAGCCTGGACTTGTATTATGATGACTAGACAACGATATAGAATAAATATATAAATACAAACATCCATGACTCGGGTACAAATATTCATATTCATCAACATCATACAAACATTTGTCCCTTACGGGATTCGAACCCGCGACCCTAGGCACGGCAGGCAGATTCACTACCGACTGTGCTACCGGGCCGTCAAATTGTTTTATTTTTTCTCGATGTTGGCCCCATAGTGAAAGTTGTTCAGTTTGATGGTCTGAAGCACCCCCTTATGTATTACTAGGGTGTTTTGTTACTCCCTGTATAGATAAAGGGTGAAGAGAACACGCTGAACACGCACGCTTTCAGTAAAGTAGGTACAAACTTGAAATGGTATTTATATCCTAAACTTTATTCCTATCTTGAATAATGAATAATGAACTATAATCATGAATAAAGAACGAAGCATATTTTTTTCACTAGAGGTCCTTTTTTAAATTCTGCTTTTTTTATTGGAGCTTTTAACCCTGAGGTTATGTCAGCCCCTTCGTGCCTTAACCTTGACTCTACAAAACAATAATAATGATAATTGACGAATAAAGTTGCAGAAAATTTAAAGCTCGTTTTGCTGGTTTGATGAATTTTATTTGTTTGATTTTGATTGATGATTGATAAAACAATTTTTAAACGAAACTTGAGACGAGGATATGGAAATACATCATAAAATGTCAACTAAATTAATGGGTAAAGACAAAACATTTAAAAAGTGAAAAATTATTCGTAATGGATGCAGAGTTTTACTTTTTTTAATTTATAAATTAATGCATGGGTCTCAAAAGCTGCTGAACAGATTTTCATAAAACATAGCTACGAAAAAAATAGTTTTGGTTTACAAAAAACAGATTTTATATCGAATGCTGCTCAAGCTTATAAAATTAACATTAACTGATTTTCCTATACCCAACCTAATACCTAAATAATTAAAAAAACATATTCGAACTATGAAGAAGAAAAAAACTACTTGACCTGAAGATTAGATATAATCTCCAACTGGTGGTCATAATGGGGCCATTCAAATGCATAAAAAGTATGGACAATAATGGATATATCTTTGATTTTCTCATGTCACTGAAAGCTTTTAAAAGTGATTGCAGGTGATAATGACTTGCAAAAGTGAAGTCGTGAGGTCAAATCGCATATTTTTATTCACAATTTAGTTTACCTACATGTAAACATCTTCGCTTGCCAATTCCCTTACCCTTCGGTTATCTCTAAGAAATTGCTTTTTAGTGATAAAATTACAAATAAAGTGACTTAAAACTAAAATAACCCAGGATGTGGTTGTTGTATTTTTGTAATGTATGTATTTTTAGTTTTGGTGTGTAATAAAAATAAAATATCATTAATATTATTATATTATAGTTAGTACCTAGTATACAGGGTGAAATTGATATCAGTAGCATCCTTTTAAATTAAGATTCTACCCATCAAACTGAACAACTTTTACTATGGCAGCAAACCGATCAGAACAAACAAAAAATCAGCTGTTGCATACATTTGAGTCGCGAACTCTCGCGTCGACATTGCAGTTTAGTATGGAACAGCAGATTTTTTATTTGCTCCGATCGGTTTGCTCCCATAGTAAAAGTTGTTCAGTTTGATGGGTAGACTCTTAGTTTAAAAGGATGCTAATGATATCAATAAAATTTCACCCTGTATATTTACTGAAAATAATTGAGGTCAATTATGGTAAAGGTGAACCTTGCATTGCTTGCTACGAAAGCTCGCTAGTAACTAGTTGTAGCAAAGTTTCTCACCTATCAGATAGCGAATATGGTCGTGAGTTTATTGTATGTATGTAAAATTAACATCTTCTTTATCAAATTAGAATTTAGAATTGGCTGTTGTTTTTCCAACGACTTGATTTAACTTTGATAAGCAAAGCCAAATTTTTTTTCACAAGAAACACATAATCTTGTGATATTAAGTATATTATCTTTTTGAGAGAACAAATAAAACCGGTCAAGTGCGAGTCGGGCTACTCGCGAACCGAGGGTTCCGTACCAACGCTTGTATGTATTACCGTTTTTACGATATAGCGTGAAGAAAAAACCTTGATAAAAACTAGTTTCTTGTTGAGAACCCCCCTTAATTTTTAACTTTTTGACATTTTTATTATTTGTTTACTCATCCGCCGTAATAATGCATAATCTGAGAAAATTTCAACTATCTAGCTATTACGGTTCAAGAGTTACAGCTCTAAATAGGTAGGACAGACGCACGGACGGACGGACGGACGGACGGACGGACGGATGGACAACGTAGGCTTAGTAATAGGGTCCCATTTTCACCCTTTGGGTACGGAACCCTAAAAAACAATTCATATTTTTAAACATAAGATCCTCAAGCTTTACGTTGGCGACTTCGTGATGAATAAGCAAATAAAAAACATGTAAGCATATTTTAATAAGTATTACATTTTTTATTGAATAGCATCAAAAGTAGTATAACTAACTGTTCTGCCGACCTTACAAACTTTTGAGTAGTTTCAAACATGTCTTGTCATTCTCTAATCCTTCACCATTGAATTGAGTAAAAATTGTAATCCGAATGCCAAGCGATTGACTCATAATTGATAGTGATTATATATCTACTCTTGAGAAAGGGGATAAGATGTTTTTGCACAATAAACTCGATAGTGTTGGCACTATAATTCTATTATGGTTTTTTTATTGTCTATTCTCACCTATCAGTTATGTTCTCTATCTCTTGGATATCGAGTTAGATAGAAGTATTAAGCCATCAAATGAAAATCAATATCTGTTCAAGTCTTTATCATCCTAGTAAATTAATATTTCTATGGTTTTTATAGCCTTATTAACGTGGTCATAAAGTTTATTTTGTTCTATGCTTACTTAATAAACGTGTGGTTTATTTATTATAGGCGAAATATTTTACATTCCAACTAAAAGTCTGCCTCTGATTAATGTTTATGATATTTTGCGGTATCTAGATATCACATTTTATGTCCAGAATTATAAAAGAAATCTATATTGAAAGTGGCAATACAAATGTTTTATTGACATCGATCAAGTTTATAACAAGTAAACAAATTATCTTTCCACTTGACTAAGTTACTTGCGGTTTTCTTTTTGTTTAACTCTGGTGGGCTTTCGCACGTCGAGAAAAAAACTAAATTGCAAAACGTCTTAACATAAACATAATTATTCTTTTTTTGTAAGTATTACAATTATCTTCCTCTTGTATTATACGCCAATAATAAAAGCTTTTTATTTTATTGTGGAGAATAGACTTAGAGGTTAGAGTCGTTCCCGTTAGTGTCCCTTGCCACGTTTGTGCCATTCTTGATTTATTTTTACTCACGTTAGATCCATTCAGCAAGGGATATTTAAAAAAAATAAAAAATGCGTTTAAATTTATACACATTCGTGCCACTGTGACATTTTCGCTCTTTTAAGTACAGTCAGGGATATCATTTTAACTAAACGGCGTAGGTTTTACCTGCGTGCCCCGGAAGGAGTGTTATGTTCTTTTTGTCTTTTTTGTTATGTTGTTCTTTGGTACTCAAAGGTAACGGTTGCCAACTTTTTTTTTACCAAATATAGTATTTCGAGCCATAAAGCCCGAAAAAATATAGTAGATCGGGAAAAAATAAGAAAAAATATAGTATGTTTCGAATTTGTTAATTTAATTTGTTTGCTACTTTTTGGTTTGAATACCAAGTTCTTATTTTTAAGGAACAATCATTTCTCTATTTCGTATTCGTTATAGAAAATAATACATAGTGTAAACGCAGAAATCGCTGGATTCGATACAGAGATAATATAATTTCTAAAAAAATTGATAAATCTGACTTTAGGAAAACTTGTTATCATTTTTCAGTAGTATATTTAGTAGAAAATTGTTTATGGAACAAAATGTTATGAAGAGAAAGAAAACTGTCAAAATAATGTTAAGTTATTGGTAATTTTTATTGGACCTAAGTACCAAAATATATGTAAATTCTCTATAAATTATTTGCTCATCAAAATATAGTAGTATATTTTTCTCAGAATTATAGTAGAAGGGCCCCTAATATAGTAGGATACTATATTATATAGTAGGGTTGGCAACCCTACTCAAAGGGGATATTTGCAATAGCTCAGTAAGTACCTACATGACTCAAGTACGTTTTAGCCGATTTCGATTAGATACAGCAACTATTTAGTTACAAAAGCAGTCTGGTATGCGATATATTTTTGTATGCATGTCTTTTATTTAGGTATGGCGCTATACAATAAACTCCCTCGGCCTTAGCCTCCTGAAACCCAGAGCGGTCGAATGCATTAACTCGTAGGCATATAGGGTGTATTTTAGGTGTAAATCAATAAATAAATTATTGAAGTATTCAATAAAGTATCCCATACCTATAGACAACTTTCTGAAGTAATTTTGATGACTCTACCACGGCGTCAGAAACGCAGAAGGTGTGATATGGCCAGAAACTCTAAAACATTTCATCTTTAAGCGTAGCATATGCTTTAGTTATGATTATATTCCCCGAGGGGGTAGTTAGAGATATAAATCACATCTTTTTTAAACTTAGACAATTTAATAGGGACGAGTTACGCGTGTCATTCTACTAAGAAACATTTCTGCCACGTTTTGCGGGGGGCGAGGTAACATGAAATCCGCAACATTGGATTTTATTCCCCATAAGTTTATATTCTAATTTTGAATGTTAAAAATCATGAAAAGTAGTCTCGTGTGAACCCCAAACGTTCTAAGTTCAAAATTATTGTTTCGCTATTATAGGCTGTCTCGTTTAGTTATAAGATATAAAATTGGGTGTAAATGCGCAAGATTAATTGATCTAATACCGTGGCAGAGGGAAAATTAATGCTACCACAAGGCGAGCCCCTATTAAATTGTCTAAGTTTTTAAACAAAGTAATTAATTTGTAAACTAAACATTTCGGACATTTAAAATAATCATCAAAACAAACTTTTGAACGTGATATTTTGGCCAAAAATATTAAACATTCGAGAGTTTGCTCACATTAAATACTAAAGCATAATGCCTTATATCTATCGCTTGGAGTACTTATGGAATAAAAACCGTTTGGTCCCTATAAACTTATTATGAACGTTATGGTTAGTAACTAGTGTGCTATTACTTCTGTACCACACTCGCTTCAGGCTATAAAGACGCGTGTGCGTGACAGATTTTCATTTCGCTAAGTACGAGCTAAAATCCCACGGGAATTATTGTTATCCGTGTTACAACGATATCGGGAATTTACTATACTTCATCTTTACTGTTTTTATGAGCCGTATCTACAGGTACGTAGCCTAGTTCAAGTACTGAAGCTAACCTATTCAGTTGGAAACACCGCAGAAAAGTTTAACAACTTGGGTGCACTAAAAAAAGATTTTTTTCGTTACAATATTATGGCATTACGTTCACGCATACGAACATTGTATATTTACCGTTGACACAACCTTTTTTAGGGTTCCGCATCCAAAGGATGAAAACGGGACCCTATTACTAAGCCTACGTTATCCGTCCGTCCGTCCGTCCGTCCGTCCGTCCGTCCGTCCGTCCGTCCGTCCGTCCGTCTGTCCGTCTGTCCGTCCGTCCATCCGTCTGTCCTACCTATTTAGGGCTGTAACTTTTGAACCGTAATAGCTACTCGTAGATAGTTGAAATTTTCTCAGATTATGCGTTATTACGGCGGATTTGTTAGAAAATAATAAAAATGACAACAAGTTAAAAATTAAGGGGGGTTCTCAACAAGAACGTAGTTTTTATCAACGTTTTTTCTTCACGCTCTATCGTAAAAACTGTAATACATACAAGCGTCAAACTTAGTGTGATTATAGAGCAAGCTCTACAAAATAACAAAAAATACTCAAAACCGGCCAAGTGTGAGTCGGTCTCGCGCTAAAGGTCCCGGACAAAAAAAGTTTTTTTCTAAGTTAATAATGTTGTGTTCTGTGGTGGTGTGGTACGGAACCCTCGGTGCGTGAGTAGCCCGACTCGCACTTGACCGATTTTATTTAAAATAATTAATGGTCTCTTACTTGTGCGTTAGCACTGAATTTCCGCCACTGTCAAGTAGTTTGTGGGAGTATCTATCCTAAATCCCAATCTGAGGGATCATTTTTTACAAGAAGAGATTGAGGATTGCGGAGCCCCGTGGCAGGCAAAAACGCGACGCGCGAAACCTGCAACGTGACTCGACAAACCAATTATTAAAAAATATTTGCACACTGCGAGTGAACTGAAACTAGTTTCATTAAACGATTTCATTTTATTGTTAATAAAATCTTTAAAAATCATTTTTAGATTTCAAGTAGCATGCTGTAGTTATTTCTCTCATATAAAAGACATAAACGAATCTGCATTTTTAACAATGTCAATATTATAGTTTTGAGCACTTGATCCTCTGGTAAACCCAGACCTTAGCGTCTAATATAAATATTGACGAGGTAAAAATGTCTAAAATGAAAATTGACATGGTATAAAATGAAAAAAAAAAAAAAAAAATTCATGCTATAAAAAATTCGAAAATGACGATTTATTGATGGTAAAGAAATATTTACTTTTGCACGTACCTAATCGTATCAACTAGGTACAGGCATAATTTCCTTTATCTTTTTCTTTTTAACTAATTGTATGTATATAAATAAATAGTGATCACGTAGAGAGAATGAATTAAAGAAGACTTACGAATGAAATTTATCGAGCACAGGAGAGCGGTAGTGTTGGGAGAGGCCGTCCGAGGAGAACATACCACGATCAAATCAATGATCTTTTCCGAAAGGACAAGTGCGTAGTACCCTCAATCGACGGAAGTGCATGAAAAGATGTATGAATGTCAATGAGGCTAAAGAAGTATGTCAGAGTCGTAGCGTGTGGCGGTCCATGGTGCCTACCCTCTTGGGACAATGTATGTAAATAGTGACTCCTATTAGACACCTTTGCGCCTTTCGCCATAAAATATTCACTAATTGTTGCCATAAATATTACGAAAGCATAAAACATATGTTTATAACATTGATTATTAATTGAGGTTCAAGAAAACGTAAGTTAAAAAATTCTGCTCAAATTAGTGTTGGATGCAAATTTTAGCACCGATTTTTGAAAAGCGTATAAAACTAATATATCACGAAATAATTGACACACTTATGTAAAAGTTTCCGAAATTTAGGTAGAATTTTAAATGGATATGATTATGCGCTGAGCCGGAAACGTGATCGTATGTTATTTTGTGACCCAATATTAGGTATTTATTGCTAATTTATGAACGACAAGTCCGCATTTTAATAATGCATTTGGATTTCTACATTTCAACCAATTCTACATTTTAAGCAGAAGTGTTACATTGAGTTGGTTGGTTGGTTTGAAAAGAGCAGGGTCCTGTTTAATAAACGTTACAATTGTAATTTACAATGACAATTCAGGGTACATTGCCTATAATGTTAGAGACACATTACCTACTACATGTTTAGCGGCAATGTACCCTGTATTATAATTGGAAATTACAATTGTAACGTTTATTAAATAGGGCCCAGATGTAATAAAAGTATGTAGGTAGGTACAGTCAGCCGCAATAAGTTGTATACACCTTTGTTCTACGTCGTAGTACTATAGTGTTTCTAACTTATTGCGGCCGACTGTACAATGCATTAAGATATAGAATTGAGGGATTAAACAATTTTAAAGGTCCGATGAGCTCCGGTGGCAAAGAAAACCGGTGGTGCCTTGTAGAGAGGTGTAAACACTCAATCATGAGGGTCTGGGTTTGAATCCACACGGACGACATGACATGTACCAATGGGTTTTTCTAACTTTTGTACAACTCGTAATATAGACTGCTCTCAAACGGTGTAGGAAAACATCGTAAGGAAACCTACATACGCTGAAGAAGAAATTCTGCCAATCAGCATTGGGCACGTGTGGTACTACAGTAACGCCCATAACCCTCCTCGTGGATAGGCTCGTACCCTGCAGCGGGTCGTAAATATAGGCTGATGATGATGATGAAAGGTTCCATAATTATATTGGCTTTATAATGTCAAATTCTTCAAATTCAAATCTTTGTACCTATAATAATCTCTGTCACTGAAATAGTACCCACCAATGGTTTTTCCTCGATATAAAAAAAAATTATTGATCTTTTGATTTGATATTGATCTATTGGCTCTACCTACTCCAGTGGGACATAGGCTTGAGCAAACAGGTTTCAACTTAATATGCAAATACATAAAAATAAGTATTGTTAAGTTAAATAAATAAATATTTTAATCATAATCTTCAGTAACATAGGGCTGGGACGACACTAATTAATCTCCAAGGGGTAAGAATCAAGGTTATAAAACCTTTGCCGGAAGTGACCAAATTTAACAGACATACATTTAATACCTATGTATTCCTAACTTTGTGGAGATAATAAACTTTATTTACTACTACATTTTTTATACAAACCATTCTCAAAAGTGTAAAAAATAACAGGAATACCGGCAAGACAAAACGGGCTAACGAATGCATTTTTTACCACCGAAAACAAGTTTTTGAACCATTATAACAGCACAAAGATGTAATCGGACAATAAACATAGTTCACTAACTCGCCGGACAAGTGCGGTAACGCTCTAAATAATAACAAGCTTCGTTAACTGTTCCATACCATGTTACACAATGGTTATGAATTTTTTAATTTATTGATGTGTGTCTTCAGCTTGAAATATAAATATTCACAAAGCTTAAGACATTGTTTTTACCCTTCGTATGCGTTTGCCAAGAAGTCGTATGCGTTTGAGAAGGAATATTAATACTGGGTAATATATGTTACGAGCATTTACCCGCGACTTCGTCCGCATAAATCATATACCAGATTTTAAGTTAGATCATATGCTATCAAACAAAAAAAGTTTCATCAAAATCGGTTCAGTAGTTTTCGCGTGATGCTCGATCAAACAAACAAACAAACACACAAACAAACAAACAAACAGACGGACAAAAAATCCAAAAATGTCATCTCCACTTCACGTGTAGGGGAGGTACGAGGTACCCAAAAAAAATATTTTTCAAGATTTTATTTTACCACTTTGTCGGCGTGACGAATATGTAAACATATGCCGAATAACAGCTTTCTATAGTAGGTATTAAGCGTCTCTGAGCTAAGCCGCTGACAGACGGACCGACGGACAGACGGACAGACGGACAGACGGACAGACGGACAGACGGACAGACGGACAGACGGACAGACGGACAGACGGACAGACGGACGGACATGGCGAAACGATAAAGGTTCTTTGTTGACTTCGGAACCCTAAAAATCGCATTACCGTATGTCAAAATCCACGCATATTCAACCATACTTAGACTAAGCTCAGTATCTGAATTTCAGCCTTTCTGTCATCTGCATTATGAATTCAGGCCACATAAAATATACATTGAACCCTTTTGAAGATATACAAGATCAGGAAACACCAACAGGGAATAGCGATTATGGTAAACTCATCTATTATAATGTATCTTAATTCTGGTAACCTTATTACGGAACTTTGACCCAAAGCTAAGCGGTCAGTAATCAAAATCAAACATCGATTAACATTCAGTTCAAGTGTTATTATATTTTGAAAGCTTGTTACGTGCCTTTATATTCATTTAATTTCATACTGGTCCTCATTTGTACGACATGCATAAACTCTAAACTGAAACGGTTAACATGATTTTGTTCGATTAATTTGACTTTAGTTATATACAAGCCCATTCCACACCGACAAACTTTAGCCAGACAGACGTGTTGTAATAATGGATATTGAAAAAAGGTGTTAATCTACATTTAAACAACTTCCTGGCTAAGAAGAGCAATCAATTTGAATCTGTTAGTGGTTTAATTGTTTTTTTATTGGACTTGTTTGTTTTGCACACTAGCTATCGCTTGCGACTACACACTACTTCAGATTCAGAATCAGAGAAGACATAGATCATCAATTAATAAAGTTTGCATTTTGACTGGCAACTTATATTTTTTCCGTCCGGACCGTCTCGTTTCTTGGATACAGTGCCTTCATCCATCCATCTTTTGGGTTTCTATCTAAACTATTATAAAACTGTAGGTAACGGAAGTGTGTCTGTACATTGAAGATATTAACAAAAAAAAAGATTTCGATATGGTTTTTAGATGTCCCTGATTCCAAATCACCAATTTTTTGATTTTTTGTCTGTCTGTTTGTTTGTTTGTTTGTTTATTTATTTGTTTGTTTGTTTGGGTGTTTGTTTGTTCGAGTATCACGCAAAAACTACTGAATCGATTTTGATGAAACTTTGATGAACTTTGATTTTGATGAAGTCGCAGGTAAACTCTAGTATTAGTATATTAGTAGATAAGAAGTAATCGCGACATTCTCTAAGGTTGCGACGATAAAATCATTATTTATTGTGAGAACCCGACTGCTCGGTATTTTGAAAAATATATTAAAAGCAATAAACAGTTGGTTTTAAATGCTTAATTAGTTTCCATTTGTTACTCTAAATGCTACTAAAGCCTACTAAAAGATCAGTAGCGAAAGATTATTTCTTTGGGCAACCCTACCAACATCTTCCGTAGAATCTGCATATTATTCTAAAATACTTAGCATGTTTCTATCTTCAGCGGTTTAGGCTGTGCGTTGTCTATCAATCAGCTGGTCGGTCGGTCACGGCATCTCGGAATATTTTGGCAAGGGAAAGCTTCGCATTCGACCAATTATGTTATGTTTTTCGTAAAAAAATTATGAGCATTACCTTAATTTTTGCATAAGTCAGAATGATTTTTACAAAAACGTTCGCATACTTTGTCTTAGTACTTAGGCACCTAAGCAGTGCCCTATGTCGATCGATATAAGTACTAGTTCCAGCTACTTACTAACTACTAACGTAACTAACTAATTAAATAATCTGTGCTTCAGCTACTGTAAGCAATGAATATTGAGTAGCTACATAACTAGTTTAATTTGCTGTGTGGTTTTGGCGTATATATCCAGACAATTTATACAGGGTGTAAGGAAAAGTATCATTAACTTTTAAACCAGAACAAAAAAACAGCTGTCCCATACTAAACTGTAATACCTACTCGATTCGAGCTGACTTTTTTTAACCGACTTCAAAAAAGGAGGAGGTTTCTCAGTTCGACCGTATATATATATATTTTTTTTTTTATGTGTGTTCGTGGATAACTTCGTCGTGTATGAACCGATTTTGATGATTCTTTTTTTGTTGGAAAGGAGATGTCCCGAGGGTGGTACCATGATAAGGAAACCAGGATCTGATGATGGGATCCCAGAGAAATCGAGGGGAACCTTCGAAAATCGTACTGCCGACTAGTGCGTTTTTTAATTTAAAGCACTTCTATTAAATCGAACTAATGAATTCACCACTGAAAATTGTGAAATAAACAAAATTTTAACAAAAAATTAAAACCGCCTTCAAAAAAACTAAAAAGTTAAAAAATAATATTGAAGCCTATGACTTTTTCGTTCGCATCTTAAGAATATTAAGGCTCCAACATGCGCCAGTGACCTTGCGCGAATGGGCGGAGCTTATTACCTCTCCCCGCACCACCCGCATCGCGCTCACGATACGTAGATACACCATAGACGTGGACATGTGCCGGCACCTTAGACACGCCACGCGCCGTGGTCAAAGAAAATATACCGTGGTCACAGAAAGAGTACTTATCTATTACTCCGTGGGCGTCGAGTGGCCAACATTAGCAGTGCTCGGCTAGAAATTTACCATAAACTTATATGTACGCACGGTGACACATCAAGCTACCCAAAACCAAAATAAGCTGGCTGCGCGACGTTATACATTACTATGCCTACGCGCGGCCAGCTTATTTTGGTTTTGGGTAGCTTGATGTGTCGCCGTGTGTACATCAATAATTATTCTTTCTGAGTTTTAAACTTGAAAGTTGTGTTTATTATTACATCCTACTTTAACACTTACCTTTAGTTTTATACCTCTGACTACTCCCTCAGGGAATATAGTCGTGAGCATATGTATGCATGCATTATACTTGAATCATTTTAAGTATTGCACCACACTAAACATTAATTTTGAAATTAACTTATTCATAAAAGCATAAAAAAACCCGGGTCACAACATTTATAGTCTAGTAAAAATACAGTTTTAAGATTGCATTAAAGACACTGTAGTAGATACTTTTATTTTATTATAGACTTTTGTCAAAATTTCGTGGTAAATAAAGGGACTCCGAGAAATACCTTTAAATTTATATAAATGTCCAAAGGACATGCACATTTCTGAAAATGTTTCTTCGTGCAGACCCGAAAAGAGACCGTTAATTTAAGGAACATTTAGTTTGGGAGGTAGGGGACCATTGGGCAGTCGGGAGGTTTGGGCACCACCTCACAACTCGAGATTTATAGTCGATTTTTAATTTTGTTTTCTATGGCAATTTAGTTTAGTTAATTATTAATGGCCCCACTGCTGAACCAAATATCATCAGTGATTTCGTTCATTTGCCAAAGTTATATGCGATTGATGGTTTTTTGAGTGCCAAATTAAGTATTTTGTCGTGATTTTGAATAAAATAGCAAAGCAATCTACGAGAAAGTGTATGTTTCTTTGTATACGTCTGATTATATATTTATCAAAGATTGTATTAACTAGTACCTAGAGTTTAAAAGGTGCCCAAGCCACCCGACCATTGGGAGGTATGGGCACTTTTGACAGGGTTTGGAAATTATCTTGTAACTTTGAGACTGATTACAATTGGGTAACTGTTCTTCACAATAATTTGGGCCAAATATATGTGCCATTGCCACTTAACAATAATTTCAAATTGGTAACCTATTTGTTAAAAAGTCCCGGGGCTACAAGTACTATACGAAGTTAACTAGAACTTTTTTTTTTTTCGTTCGGTTGTGCTTGTGATTAGTAATGTCGTTCCTTACAACAATAACAAAACGGCAATCGGTATAATCTTTTGGTAATTTAAAAGTCCCCGGGCTACAGTAGGTACTAGTGTCAAAGAGATAGGAAGTACTACGTACTAGTATGCAAAATCTTTAAAAAAAATTGCTAAAAAAATATTGATTTTATTTCACAAATTCCAAATTTTCATACCAAATAACCCAGTCCTCCTGTAGTAACTGTCAACCAGCAGGTAATTTTTGGATCAGAAAGAACTAAGAGCACCTTCAAATTTGCAGCAGAATATCGCGGTATAATAAAAAATAAAATTACGTCGGCAACAGCGCCAAATTAGATTTTTTTGTGATCTAAAAATGCTTTTGTAAAACACTGTTTTGCAAAGTTACTATTATTATAGGCTTCAAACAGGGAGTAAATATTTTTGACCAGTTATATCGAAAACATTGAGAAATATAAATATTATTTTTCAACGTAAAACCCACTACGACATGTTTTTAGGGTCCTTTTTTTTATGTTTGATAGGTAAATATTTGACCCCAATCTCACCTGATGTTGAGTGATGATGAGGCCGAAGATGTAGCATGCTTACCTAGAAAGATGCCTATTCACTCTCGCCTTGAAGAGGCCCAGGTTGTATTGCTCAGGGAACAGGTCCGCAGGCAGGGTATTCCACTCCTTAGCCGTGCGCATTATAAAAGAAGAAGCAAACTTCTTCGTGCGAATTGCTGGTAGGTCAACGACATAAGGGTGGCAACCCAGTCTGCGTCTCGTCCCCCGCAGATGAAAGGGAGACGGTGGTATTAGATCGTGTAATTCAGTCGCACACTCTCCTAAATGTATCCTATAAAAAACAGACAGACAGGCTACCTTGCGACGATGCTCAAGACTTTGTAGGTTCGCCACCGAGGTTGGATCACCTATGAGCTTCCTGGCACGCCTGTCGATTGAGTCCAGCGCGGTCAGCTGGTATTGGGCAGACCCGTCCCAGAGATGGCAGCAGTACTCCATACACGATCGGACTTGTGCTTGATAAAGTTGTAGAAGCTGTCCCGGAGTAAAGTACCGTCTGACCTTCGAGAGGACGCCCAGTTTTTTCGCTGCGGTTTTCGCCATGGACTCAATGTACCGTCCGAAATTCAGATCGGACGATATGTTAATGCCAAGGAGCTCCAGGTGATCAGCTATCGGTATGGACACATTTCGGAAAGTCGGAGTCAAAGCGAAGGGACTCCGTTTTGTGGAGAAAAGGAACGCCTGTGTTTTGCTTGCGTTGAAACTGACCCGATTAGTATCACCCCAGTCGGACACAGATTCAAGGGCCAAGTTTATTCGCTGCACCATGGCCTCTCGACAAGACTGAGTAACGTCCAATTTGACCCCTGCACCGGACAGATATCTGTCAGCAACAGTGCTGTCGTCTGCATACCCAAAGGTTCCGGGCACAAGCATGACGTTTATATGCAGCAGAAATAAAGTGGCTGACAGAACTGACCCCTGAGGGACACCGGCATTAATAGCCATTTGATCCGATGAGTCATCAATGACTACTCGAATGGATCGTTCTCTCAAGAAGTCAGCTATCCAGTTGCATAGCTCAATCGGAATTCCATATGATGGAAGCTTGCTTATAAGGCTTGCATGCCAGACCCTGTCAAAGGCTTTGGATATGTCAAGAGACACGGCAAGTGTCTCTTGACATATCCTCCACCTGACACACCTCCCCGTATCTCTCGACAGCCTCGCTCCACAGATGAGTGGCATACACAAGAAGATCCCCCGTGGACCGTCCTGGGCGGAACCCATACTGACGGTCACTGAGGAGGTCGTTATGTTCCGGGTATGCCAGGAGCCGGTTGTTAAGTACACATTCCATAGTCTTGCAGAGTATGGAAGTGACTGATATTGGTCTATAGTTGACAGGGTCGGCACGACTGCCTTTTTTGGGCACGGGTTGCACGTTGGCAAGCTTCCATGACCTTGGGACTACCGCAGTCTTAAGTGAGAGGCGATACAGGCGTGTTAAAACAGGAGACAACTCTGGAGCACAGGTGCGTAGGACAATCGCTGGGATTCCGTCGGGTCCGCTAGCCTTGTTCACGTCTAGAGAACGCAGGATTTTAAGAACCTCTTTTTGGCGAATGTGAACTGATGCCATTGAGCATTCAGTACGAGGAATGGTAGGTGGTGTTTTATCTAAGTTCTCCAGATGCGAATTCCCGGCAAAAAGATTAGCAAATAAATTTGCTTTCTCCTCCGCCGAGTGAGCTAGCGATCCGTCAGGTTTTATTAGCGGTGGCAGGGAGGGACGGCCGAAGTTTGCTTCCACCGCTTTGGCAGCCGACCAAAACGCTTTGCTGCCAGCTGGATAGGAGGCAAGCTTGGCCCCTATACGACCTATATGGTCGAACCGGGCTTTTCGCAACACCGTTTTGCAAGATTTGGCGGCTTTGTTGTAAGCTTTCTTCAGTTTTTCTGCGTTCGGAGCTTTCTGCTTTCGAGCATCAGCCCAGGACATATACACTGACTGTTTCTGCACCTCAGCACGAGAACAATCAGCGTTGAACCATGGGCGAGCTTTGGCGCCGGTTGACACGTCAGAGTACGGAATAAAATATTCCATGCCCTGACGTATCACTTCGGCAACCGCAGTCGCAGCGCTCGACGATTCCCCTGAAGAAAAGCAGGTTTGCCGCCAAGGATAGGAAGCAAAGACCTGCTAAGCCCGACAATCAATGCCCTCCGTAGGCTCTTACGGGTCTGCGAGGAGTATGCGGTGACTCATGGTCTCAAATACAATGCAAGCAAGAGTGTACTGCTTGCTTTCAAAGCAGGAAATAAATGCTATAACATCCCTGGCATCACTCTTGCTGGCTCGCCACTTGTAAAGGTGAACGAGTTCAAGTATTTGGGACACTGGGTCACCGATGACCTTAAGGACAACTCTGACATGGAGCGGGAGCGCAGGGCGTTGACGGTGCGCTGTAATATGTTGGCACGCAGGTTTGCACGATGCACTGAGGAGGTAAAGCGTACACTTTTCAGAGCTTTTTGCCAGTTGATGTACACGTGCAGTCTGTGGGTCAGCTATACGCAGAGAGCCTACAATGCTCTGCGTATCCAGTATAATAATGGGTTCAGGATGCTGATGGGGCTTCCGAGGTTTTGCAGCGCGTCAGGGATGTTCGCGGCGGCAAGTGTGACTTCCTTTCACGCCATAATACGCAGTAGAGTCGCCTCCTTGATGCGTCGCGTCCAAAGTAGCGCCAACAGTCTCCTGAACACCATTTCAAACCGGCCACACTGTCCCGTCTGGAGGCACTGGACGAAACTACACCTCTCCGCTGCCCCCTCTATCAGAAAATAGGCTATGTAGGTATAGGACTACAAGTTGATAATACTGTACTAATATAGTTTTTAAGTTTATGTATACTAACAATCTATGGACTTTGTCTGAAATAAAATTATTTTGAATTTGAATTTTGAATTTGAAAGAAGTGTCGCATCTCGTCCCAATCTGCTGACCTGTATCGCCACACCCGTCTCTTACCACAATGACCCTGATCAGGTGGGGAGTATACAGATACAGTTTTCACCAGACAGTGGTCGGAGGTACCTAAAGGGGCACATACCGACACAGAATATCTGTCTGGATCAGTTGTCAGCAGAAGGTCCAAACAGTTGGCCGTGTGAAAGTCAACGTCAGGTATCCGTGTGGCACAATTGACCAGCTGGCTGAGATCTAGCGATGGTGCAAGTTTGCGCGCCTCTCGTTCAGCGTGATCGGTCTTCTGGTAGGGGAACAGCCATTCTTGATGGTGAGCATTAAAGTCAACCAGAAGGGTCAGTTGCGCCACAGGATACCTTAGCTGAGCCTCCTCAGCCGCCTCTCCAAGATAGTCGAACAACCTAGTTGTCTCCTGATCCCCACTGTGCGAACGGTAGACACAGGCGTAAACAATTTGTTCGACACCTGTTTCCACCAGTATCCACAATACTGAGAAAGAAGGGTCTTCAAGGTTTTTGAGACGCTTGATGCAGATTTCATCGCGAGCGTACACACAGAGTCCGGCGTGCGGAACGAACCTATGCTCCAGAGAGTACCCAGGGTAGCTGAGGTACGCCGCGTCTGCCGGACATCTGATCTGCGTCTCGGTGAGAAACAGCAGTTGTGGTTTTTCAGTCTCTAGGTGGTGGTGGACTGCTACGAGATTTGAGTGCAATCCGCGGATATTGCAGAGGTGCACTTTTAAAGGGAGAACGTGCAACCGCTGTTTAACTTTCTTCCTTTTAGAACCTTTCATTGTTTTTTTCGAAGAGCGAATAGGCAGGAGGACGGTAGTTGAGCGAGAAGTCGCATCAATCGAGCCAGATAGTATACTGAAGTCTGCCACACATTAAGATAGCTGGGTTGGAGACCGCGGGGACGCCCGAACCCCCCCGGGATTGCCCACCAACTTCTCCCATCCGGTCGCCAACCGGCATGGTGGAGCAACCCGGGATTTTTCGCTAGGTGGCGAGGCAGCCTTTCACGGGTGGCTTTCCCGCTAATTGGGCCCCCTACTTCCTGCGGTCGGCCAGCGGAGCACTGTGCTTCGGATCCCGCTAGCCTCCAAAACCAGCCAGCCGGTGTAGCAGAGTTCAGCAGCCTGTGAACGGTCTTCTGACGCGACACCACTGCTCAGACCCATCCTCCGATCCGTAGTCAAACAAGGAACCCTTATACTTTCGTGCATTCTATCTGTCTGTCTGTATGCCCCGCCTCAATGACTCACTTGCACCTATTTAATCGAAATTTGGAATGAAGATAGATAACAGTAAGTAACCCAAAAACAGAAAATTTTTGTTGGCCCCTCCCATACAACGAAAGAGGGGATGGAAAAAAGTTTTTTTTACGTCGAGTGAGGCGTCGTAGGATAGGTGGAAAAAAACTCGCATAAAAAATAAATCGATACTTATAATGCTTCTGTCTCGAGATAAAATATCATGCATGCATATGCTCATGACTTTATTCCCCGAGGGGGTAGTCAGAGATATTCTGAAACTACAGGACATCCACGTTTCACTAGTAGTACCGAAACTCTGTCCAGTGTGGCGGGAAGTGAGCCCGTCGCCACTTTTAATGGACAGTAGGTACAATACATGCCTCGAAATGGAAGCATACAGGTTTCCTCACGATGGTTTCCTTCACCGAAAAGCCAGTAGAAGTATTAGAAATCGTACATAGATTCCGAAAAACTCATTGGTACGAGTCGACCTGGACGGGGATCGAACCATCGCCTCCTGTATGGCAGGCAAGGTTACTCGCCACTGGACCAACACGGCTTCAGTTAAAATATCATGTCTCATACAAAGCTATAGTACTTACTAGACTCAAATGTAAGGGACGGCTGATTTTTTTTCTCGACGTTGGCTCCATAGTGAAAGTTGTACAGTTCGATGGTCTAAAAGCTCCTCCTTAAGTATTACTAGGGTGTTTTCTTACACCCTGTATAATCGCACAGCGAGATTTAAGTATCTTAATTTTTTTTTTTCATTCATCTTGTGGTCACTAAATGATGTCGATTACGGTTTAAAAGTCAAATCCATAATTACTTCCCACTCCTCCATACGAAATATAGTAAATTGTCTGGGCTACTACCCGTATGCGGCGTACGACGCGACGTTTCTTTGTCGTGTTACTTCTAGTACGTAACGTAGTACATAATAAAATAATTCAATGTTCCCACGTTGAAAAATTATGTTGCTGTAAAAAAATATATAAGACCTACCTACAAATTTTATTTCATAACTTCCTATTATAATTGTCATGGCAAATGAAGCATCAATTATCACATTCATCCTTTAGTAATTTTTGAATTAAAAAGCGGATAAATCTATGGATTGTTGATCTTTGTTGTATGGAATAGGTTGCATTCATTGCACTTTGGGTTACAATTTAGAATATTAATATAATAGAACCTGAAAAACACATATTCATAATGATTCCGAATTTATTACGTTATTTTGAGTAGATACTTAGGTATTTAATATTTTGTAAAAAAAAATTATTTCCTCAAAACTAAATTATTTACTGTTTATTTGTACAAAATCTACCTTAAATTAACGGTCGTTTCGGGTCTGCAGGAAGTAACATCTTCAGAAATGTGAATGTCCTTTCGACATTTATATCAATTTTAAGGTATTTCTCAGTGTCCCTTTATTTACCACGAAATCTCGACAAAAGTCTATAATGAAATAAAAGTACCTACTACAGTGTCTTTAATGCAATCTTAAAACCGTATTTTTACTAGACTATAAATGTTGTGACCCGGATATATTATAGTACCTATACTATAGGTACTATAATATATCCGGGTATAATATATCATAGGTCCTATAGATTGGTGGTCCAGTGGCGAGCAACCTTGCCTGTCGTGCAGGAGGCGATGGTTCGATCCCCGTCCAGGCCAACTCGTACCAATGAGTTTTTCGGAATTTATGTACGATTTGTAACACCACTGGCTTTTCGGTGAAGGAAAACATCGTGAGGAAACCTGCATGCTTCAATTTCGAGGCATGTATCCTACTGTCCATTACAAGTGGCGACGGGCTCACTCCCCGTCACACTGGACAGAGTTTCGGTACTACTAGTGAAACGTGGATGTTCTGAAGTTTCAGAATATCTGTGACTACCCCCTCGGGGAATATAGTCGTGAGCATATGCGTATACCCACAGATTATTCTATATGTTTTTTAATAAAAAGTGTTGTAAAAAAATTGATTAAAAATGGGTACCTACAAAGATTCTTATATTTACGAAGCAAAAGATAACAGAAGTGAAACCCTCATATTTTGCAAACGAAAGTCCCTCGGACCGCTCTGTGTATTCTTTTTCTATATTTCAAACAAAATAATTAAAATTTCGAAATATAATTTTGTCTCGACGAAGTACAGGTCTGTTTAGCAAGAGGCCTCGCCCCGCTCTGACTATATGGACGAGAGCGGGGGTGCCGGTATGAATACGACAGGAATTTAGCAGTAATTTTTGAAATTTGATATAAATTTTTATCAATTTCGAAAAAGTAAGAAAACCACTTCATTCTATATTGTATTTTGAAGAATATTTGAGATTTTCATTTACTTCCGATCAAAAATGTAAGAGTAAAATGGTTACAACTGGACAAAAAAGGGGTGACTTTAGATTCACTTTTCTTCGGTTTTATTCATTAAAATCGATTTCTAGAAAAACCACATCACTTCTCATATTGTCTAGACTGTTCAGTTCTTTTTTCAGCTTAAAAAGTGCCATAGTTAATGAATAAAATGGTTACAACGCTACCCAATTTTACCGTAAAACTGGGAGTAGCCGCCTTAATTTGTTTTATAGAAGTCGGTGTCAAGCCAAGCAAAAAAATGCATGCCATGTCGCGAATCGCACCGGCTTGACAGCGACTTCAATAAAACAAATTAATATTCTTATGATGCGAACGAAAAAGTCATAGGCTTCAATATTATTTTTTAACTTTTTAGTTTTTTTGAAGGCGGTTTTAATTTTTTGTTCTGACAGGTTTACTCCCATAGTAAAAGTTGTTCAGTTTGATTGGTAGAGTATGTGGTTTAAAGGTTAATTATACTTTTCCTTACCCCCAGGTAATTTTGAGATAGTCATTTTGCTCGAATGTGGATAGGTATTTGCCCTTTCAGCTATCTGGGTGTTCACTATTATTACTGTGAATTAAAATATGTATTATCATCATGGGCCTTATTCCATCTAAATAGATGTTTCAAATATGTATAGTGGGAACAAAATAACAGTGCTAGCTTCTACGAGAGAAGAAATTATCTCCCTAAGTCCTATAATACAAAATGAAAATGCACTCGCATTCAACATCCTTATTACTTACGTAATTAGGATGAATTTGAAATCGTAGTCGGAAATCTTAGTAGGAATATTACGTTCGCATGTCCGTTTGTAACTAGTTTTTAGTATTCATATATGTATGATTGATTACGTTTGCGAAATCGTAGACTAATGAATATTTTAATAACTTTTGCATGATGAATACATAGATATCTACTTGGTTGATACATCAGTAATTAAATATTTTGCAGACCCTTCTAATTTTATGTTCACACACATACACACAGACACTGCGCACATTCCCGTTTTGCCAATACAAGTAAAATTTAAGACTAGTATTATTGACAAACCCCCTCGCAGTAGCGAGGGTTTTTATTAATTGATGATAATTAAACATAAACTTACTTTCTAATCTATTTTAACATGGAAGAATATGAATCATTCTACTCATAGCAGAGCAGGGCTTCCCAAACTTATTTTTACTGTGACGCCCTTGTGAATTGGCCATTTTTTGCGACGCAAGAGGGGGGCTCTTGCCAAAAAGTACCTACCAGTACCAGTTGTATTTCTGGCCTAGTACTCGTAACAAGTTATCAAAAAAACTCAAAATAACATTTATAATTTTTATAAGAAAATAAGGAAAAATAGCTTCTGAAAACGGGGCTCAAGTTTGGAAATTGCCACTCACAGTCATCTCTTTCTCTACATTTATTTTCGATCTGTACCACTGCACTTGTTCTTTATAGCAACTACAGAAAAGTCACTTGATCGCATCGACACAGTCAGTCAATCTATGACGATCGCCTCACGACGCCTCTGAGATAATGCAGCGACGCCCTAGGGCGGGGCGTCGCACAGTTTGGGAAGACCTTTTTTTTTTTTTTTTTTATGTGTGATAGGTAAGCATTTGACCCCAATCTCACCTGATGTTGAGTGATGATGAGGCCGAAGATGTAGCATGCTTACCTAGAAAGATGCCTATTCACTCTCGCCTTGAAGAGGCCCAGGTTGTATTGCTCAGGGAACAGGTCCGCAGGCAGGGCATTCCACTCCTTAGCCGTGCGCATTATAAAAGAAGAAACAAACTTCTTCGTGAGAATTGCTGGTAGGTCAACGACATAGGGGTGGAAACCCAGTCTGCGTCTCGTCCCCCGCAGATGAAAGGGAGACGGTGGTATCAGATCGTGTAATTCAGTCGCACACTCTCCGAAATGTATCCTATAAAAAACAGACAGACAGGCTACCTTGCGACGATGCTCAAGACTTTGTAGCTTCGCCACCGAGGTTGGATCACCTATGAGCTTCCTGGCACGCCTGTCGATTGAGTCCAGCGCGGTCAGCTGGTATTGGGTAGACCCGTCCCAGAGATGGCAGCAGTACTCCATACACGATCGGACTTGTGCTTGATAAAGTTGTAGAAGCTGTCCCGGAGTAAAGTAGGTACCGTCTGACCTTCGAGAGGACGCCCAGTTTTTTCGCTGTGGTTTTCGCCATGGACTCAATGTACCGTCCGAAATTCAGATCGGACGATATGTTAATGCCACGGAGCTCCAGGCGATCAGCTGTCGGTATGGACACATTTCGGAAAGTGCCCTGCTCTAGATGAACGTAAAAAGGCTGATGATGATACAAAAGTGATTTCAAAATCCAGGTTATTTTCGCGAGTGTGGCGCCCGGTCCTATTTTATACTTAGGTACATACGTGGGCACTTAAAACATTACCTTATTGGATATTATGATCTCTAATTATTAGAAACTCAACTGTTAGTAAGCAAAGTGTTAATTTCACTAGGGCATTTGGCGTTAATCTAATTGATTCGTGATGGAAATCGAAGAAGATCGGTTCATAATTAAAGTGTAGCGGTAATTTTATTCAATGCGTCGAATTAAATTATGATAAAATATTAAGTTAGGTTCAAAACACGCGTATGAACGTTGCAATTGTAGGTCAATTATGCGTGTTCACTTAGTGAACTTATTTGTAAGTTAAATTAGGTGTCATACTAAGATAATGAACCGTAGGAAAAGTTCCAGTTAACGTAAGGAATGAGACAATTCTTTCTGATAATTTGTGAAAACAGCGCTTTCGTGACAGTTTCGTGAAATGAAATGACATTTAATTCGTAAACGTAGTAACGTAGGTGGATACGATGTAAGTCTTATCCTTATAAATATAGAGCTCTATGTTCTTCTACAAAAATCAGAATGAGATTTGGCTACAAAACGCATGACACAGCGTAGGTAGGTACATTTTTAAACATTTACAAGCAAAATGTAAAAGAAAGAAAATTAAAAAATTACTTAAACATCGAAATGTCGTTGTCTGTAAATAAAATAAAAGTTAAAAAAAACAATCGAAAGTTAAAATTGTTCATATCGGCTGGCTATTAAAGTTTATTTATAACCATTATTCAACTGATAAATTAAACAAAGGATCTTTCAAAAAACGTTTAGTATTTCCAGATTTTCCAGCTAGATAAATGTTAATTCTTCGAATTTGGTAATTTATATAATTATGATCGATGTATCGACTGCCCAGAATAACTATAGATAATTGCAAAAACGTGTCAATACCTACGGTTCTTGCCGTTCAGTTCATCCTCTGAAACAAATTATCAAAATATAAATTGTTCTGAAACTTTACAGCCACATCTGTACCAAATATTTATTACCTATCGAAAATTTGAAACTATGAAGACCGACGCATATAATATTAATCCATCGTCGATTAAGTCACTTATAATATAAATACCGTTTACAAACTTTAAATGTTTCTGACCATTTGTGGACGTATACGTATAATAACAAAGAGATTGTGTTGATAAATAACCACTCATCTTTTACAAGAAGCTACGGATAGGTCAAATTAGGGTCAAATCATTAGACCTATCATTTACATGTTGATAGGCCCTTTTCTAACCGTGACTTGTTTATAAAAATAATGATATAATTATGCACCTTTAAAGAGAAGCGCCACAGATTGACTTATTTATGATTTTTAGATAATAAGACTGGTATATTCACTTAGTGTAATGATATGAAAGTTTAGGTTAGATATAATGATGGCCTGTGCTAAAGTGATAGGGTTGTTACAGAGATCCGTAGGTACCCGAACTCGTGCCGGATATCCGAAATAAATCCGTACATTTGGAACGAAAGCCCAACCCCTGGCCCTGTACCGGACTTTCGATGTTCGATATATCGCTACTGTTTCGGTCCGCACTAAATTTTAATAGAGTTGACATTGGAACGAAAATGTTGACGCAATTGCGAAGTTTTAATGTGCGGGTAGAGGCCCTGTACTCTGAGATAATGACATCGATTAAGTCGGAACGGATTTCAAACATAAATTATTAGAAACTGAATTCGTATTGGAAAAGATTCGACTTCGGCATAAATATATAAAAAATAATAAATATATTGGGCATTATCACACAGTTTATCGTGTTCCATTAGAACCAGTTTTTTAGTGTTTGTAAGTATTGTGAGTTTTAAAGAAATGTGAATATTCCGAAGAGTTACGTAATATTTAGCATTACCTCTGGAAACAAAGTTATCAGCTTATATCCGTATCCATCAAAATATTCGAATCCGATTCTGACATCTCTAAATAACGGACCGCTATCTTACTGATTGTGACCGCTCTCTGGCCTTTGACCGCGGACGATATTACTTAAAAATTAAACATCTAATAATCCGACTAATGACCCTCTTGCTTCTGAGGAGAGGTCTTGATGGCTCTTTCACTTAATAGAAGACAGAGAATGATGCACAGCTTAAAAGATTAATACATACCTACCTTTATAGCTACTAGCCATAATAATGTAGATACGTACCTATAGAAAGGCAAAAAATTGTTTAACGTGGTGACAGGTGATTATTGTAGTACGGTGGTTTAACCAGATTATGCATGATTTTGACCTTCGCAAAGAAAGTGGCGCTCTCATTTTTTTTCCGAACTCTTTTTTGCCCAGCTGTGATCTTTCTTATACTGCGCCATGCACCATACAGTCTATACAGGGTGAAAGTGACAGCCTAGCAAATACTGAAACGGTGAACTTAGACCATCAAACTGAACAACTTTCACTATGGAGCCTACCTCGGGAAACACGAAAAAACATCAGCTGTCCCATACAAAACTGCTGTACGCACGGCGACAGATCAACCTACCCATAGTTCGACCTTATGTCCATGAGCATAGAGTTCAACTATGGGTAGGTTGATCTGTCGCCGTGTGTACGTACCCGACTAAAATGTATGGGACAACTGATTTTTTTCGTGTTTCCTGAGGTAGGCTCCATAGTGAAAGTTGTTCAGTTTGATGGTCTGAGTTCACCGTTTCAGTATTTGCTAGGCTGTCACTTACATCCTGTATATCTTTCATACTTGTGCCAGAAGTGTGATTTTTGAAAATCATACGAGCGAATTGGCAGTAGAAAGATGCATAATCTCCATAGTAATTTTGACATTTTCTACTGCCAAGTCGCTCGTATGATTTTCAAAAATCGCACTTCAGGGCGCAGGGCACATACTGTATACCAAATTCCAAAGCAGTGAGAAAGTTTATCAAACTCACTGAAATGTTAGGATCTCAGCTGAACTGGCGAAAACTAAAATTCGTTTTCATTTGATGTTATTTTACCAATAAATATTTATAAATATTTCCCTTTTACCAATGTAGTTCTAGTAGTGTCTAGTGATTTATAGCAGCATAACTACTGTATGAAGGTATTGCTTGATTGATTATTGAACCAAAAAACATTTAACAGCTTAGCACATCCGCTTTACACGTTATAATGTAATTCGCAAATGATTTATGATTTGAGAAAACTGGTATAATTTGTTATAAAGTAACATTTGTTATGGATACGATGAAGATTCTATACTGATTTTAAGAAAGTACGCTTGTCTGTATGTCTGTTTGTTACGTCTTGACGGCATAACTCAAGTCGTTGCTGAAAGTCAACAACCTTTTGATGATCGAAAATGTTCATTTTCACCCCTAAGTACCTACTAACAAAAATTATACCTACTCATACGCTACTTTTTGTCCCAAAACCCACGGATATGCGATAAAAGCTGTTTACAAATTTAGTAAATTAAAATTGTACACACGGCGACACATTAAGCTATACAAAACCAACATAAGCTACCAGTATAACGTCGCGCGGCCAGCTTATGTTGGTTTTGTATAGCTTGACGTGTCGCCGTGCGTACATCATTGATTTAATTACGTCAGAGAACTAAAGTGGTTGACATAGCTCAGAAAATTAGCAAGCTGAAGTGGCAATGGGCTGGTCATATCTGCCGAAGAACTGACAACCGGTGGGGTGTCAGAGTTCTAGAGTGGAGACCGCGAACTGGTAGGTGTAGTGTGGGACGCCCTGCTGCCCGCTGGACAGACGACCTAAAAAAAGTAGCGGGGAGCGACTGGATGAGGAAGGCCTTCAGAGTTTTGTGGTGCGCCTTGGGAGAGGCCTATGCTCAGCAGTGGACGATGATAGGCTGATAATGATGATGATGATTTAATTACAGATTAAAATGGTAAATTAGCATAAAATATTAAGAAAATTTACGTACGAGTGAAAAATATATCGTCTGAGTACAAGTTTTATTTATGAACATAATAATATCTTTAGAAGCGATACACCATACACCACTCAATCCAAAGATAATAAATGGCCTAAACCATATTAGATTCCAGTAGGACTATTATAAGATACAAATAAAAACCGAAGTACCTAAATAATTACTTTAATTTCCTATTAGAAAATAAAATCACAAAACGTACTTTGGAATTAAAGAATGTATGGAAAGTACATTCGAACATACAATACCAACAGTATTTTTTTTTAAACATTCCTATTGGAATGCGATATAAACAAAATGTAAGTACTATTACTCCTTCTTCTTCTTATCCTGTGGGCAGAGCCCTGGTGTCTGAGTTTTTTCAGACCGCCTTACGGCCTCTGACGTGGTTTTTATGTAACGACTACTACCACCAGAGATAGTAGCCGGGACCAACGGCTTAACGTGCCATCCGAAGCACGGAATCATTTTTCTTTCTTTAGTACTTACAAATATTTTAAATGCAAAAAATGCAGTATCTACGACCTCCGGGCCAGTTAAAATGTTAAGAATCTAAAGATTTATTGTGAGATGTGAATGTGATACAAAATGGTGGTGACAAGATAAAGCACATTGTTGGCTTGGAATTACACTTTCGTTTAGATCTCGTGGCTTACTGTACACTTTATAACAAGTTACAGTTTATTGTCCTACTGGCGACCACTAGGCCTAGCATGCCACCCCCGAGAAAACGATAAAAATTTACATATGCCTCTATCTTTATTATTTTACGTATGTCAGAGAGAGCGCGCATGACGTTTTTCTCGTTTAAACGCTTTGTCGTGGGTGGCATGCTAGCCGTGCAGCACGGCTTGTGCGCTCTTCTTCGCATACAAGAACAAAAAAGGTTACGATAATGCTGTTCAGGTGTTTTTGAACCCAAATAACAGATTTTTTGATGTTTTGTGTATTTTTTTGTTCGAGTATCACGTAAAAACGACTGGATCAATGTTGATGAAACTTCATGTGTTTAAAAGCTTATGATTAGACTAAAATAACTGGAGTGCGATTTTTGAATCTCATTCGCTGAGTTCAGCAGTTGAAAATGTCAAAATTACTGTGGAGATACGCATCTTTCTACTGCTGATTTGACTTTCAAAAATGGCACTCCTGAAGTATAATTTTTGAAAGTCGAATCAGCATTAGAAAGATGCATATCTCCACAGTAATTTTTACATTTTTAACTGCTGAATTCAGCGAATGAGATTCAAAAATCGCACTCCAGGTACAGGCAGTTACAATATTATTTAGATTTATATTCTACAAAGTTAGAAGTCCTATCTCTTTACATAACCTCAACACTACGAATATAGCCTCAACGATATTGTCAAGTCAATTACATTCAACGCTCGTTGAGGTATTTTCTCAAAATTCTACTTTATTGTAAACATCATAAGCTATTAATTCTCTTCTCTTCAGTTTTATTATATCAGAGCTTCCGTAGCACGATAGCATGCTACTCTTGCGTGAAACTGTGAATAACGACAACTAATCATTAAGTCACCTACAATAGTTTTGTTCTCATAGATATTATATTTTGTTCTAAATTAGATTAGTGATGTTTAAAAGTTTCTGCAAGGAATAGATTGTTTTTATTTATAGGAATTATATAAAAGTTAGGTTTGATATAATTGTGACAATAAAAAAATATACAAGATATGACAATCAAACAACGACTTAATAATTTCGTAACAAAAAAACTATATCTAATGAATTAGTTATACAAATAATTAATAGAGTAATATTATTATTTTCCACTGCATTAATGATTTCGCTCGCGTTGATGTCATTTACATGGACGAAGTCAGCGTAGTAATTTCGTAGGCTCAACATTTGTTTTTATCTTTAATTATAAATAATCAAAAAATAATTTGAAAATGAAAAGTTATACAACGTGTTAATGAATTAACGCAAAACTAGAAAGTAGTTTGTTTAGAATCGATAGCAGAATCGAATTGTCATGGTTTCAACATAGGTAATTTTTTCCAAAATTTTAATTAATTTTTTTGGTAAAATTTAAAATTTACTAAACCCGATGTCAACCCACCCCATGGGCACTCTCATCTTACTTACTACCAAAACAAGATTATTAAAATGTATCCATAAGTACGTTAGCGCTTTCATTCATTGCTGAAATGATAACAAATCATTTTTGCCTCTGAACTTAAAATGCGAATAACTTTAAATTTTAAGTATCAAAATAATGAAATTATTGTTTCAATCTAATTATTTTGTTATAAATCAGTTGGGGTGTATGAGGTTTTGCGCTAATTTATTAACACGTTGTATATTTTATTGCGCTTTATGTAATCAGTTTTACTTTAAAGGGTGATTGATTGATACTCAAGATACTGAATAACATTTTAAAAAGAAACAAAAGAAAATTTGCAAAAAAATTTACATACATAAACTCACGACCGTAATCCCTTTCGGGGTGATCGGAAACATAGCTACAACTACCAACTTTCTGTTTAAGCATGTAGTTGTATCAATTCTCAATCACAACCAATCAATGCTTAGTTTAAGCTGTCTATGGCATTATCATAAGTTCATCTGAGAAATGACTGATCGGAATGAAGCTCCAATATTTTCGCGCAGTATTAATTAAAATCTATTTCTAGCACCAACTGGTTTTGCTAATAAATACAGAAGATGGTACCCTATGAATAATTTATTATAAAAACGATTTCGAAAGTAGAAATGTGGGATACCATAACTTTTGCTTTTCGTGTTGATAGAGATTGAATTAAAGATATGAATCATTATTAATTTGGGCTTTCATATTTTGAGGTTGACATAGAAAACATGTAGAAAACTAAATGATCGTTGTTTGACATAGATAATTGATAATTTAATCGTTTCCTTATTTTTGTTCTGCAAAAATGTAACTTAATTTAAAGCGTTTTCATTTCTTAAAAGATTTCTTTTGCATTTAATTTACTTCCAACTTATTAGGTTGGTATCTAGGTGGTGATAGGTTTAGTTTTTTTAAATCTATGAACCAAGGGTTAACTTTTCCTATAATTATTCTAACGACCACCAAACCATGCATGCAGTTTAGAGGAAATCGTTGTCCAGTTTAAAATGCTATATATTATTAATCTAATCTAAACTATTATAAAACTGTAACAGAAGTGTGTCTGTACATTGAAGACATTTACAAAAAAAAGATTACGATATGGTTTTTAGGCTTCCCGGATTCCAAATGTTTGTTTGTTCGAGCATCACGCAAAAACTACTGAACCGATTTTGATGAAACTTTTTTTGTTTGATAGCTTATGATCTGACTTAAAATCTGGTATATAATTTATGCGGACGAAGTCGCGGGTAAAAGCTCGTAAAAGGTTGTAATCCGACAGTCCTTCGCAGACTGAAACGGTGAACTCAAAAAACATTGATAAACTATGAAAAAATTTCGGTACCTACTTGAAGTAGTTATTTATACGAAGTGAAGCTAAATAAAACCGTTGAAAAAAGTCCTATTGCAGTTTTTACTTCATACCTAGAATTTAAAGCATTTAGTGCTTATGCTTAGATACCTTTATATGCTAATAAATATTTTCTTTTTTCCAGATTCAACATCTTTTAAACAACGGCTGACCGAAGAAAGCATGAGAAAATAATGTCCAAATGGAAATAAGACAATTGAATTTAACAAAAACAATAAAAAAAATGATGACTGCTGGATAAGAGAATCTGAATCATGATGATGGTTGTCGGTTTGAAAGCTAGTTCGAAGGTCGCAACAGAGATGGCGCTGGTGGTTCTCTTGCTCGTGGCTGGTGTCACAGTAGTTGCCGGGGCAGGCGGAGAGATGGCGCTGGCTAACGTTACAAGATTTGCCAGTGGAGATCTCTTCTCTCTTGTTGGTAAGTTTTATGAAATAAATGTTATTTGATTCTTCGTATTTATTTAGAATCACTACAGTTAATTAGCTACAATGATGACCAAACTGTGTACTGTGTTTCGTGCATACTATATTCAACAGAATCTGGTAGGTATTTATTGAACTGATTTCAAATGAAATTTCGTTTTAGCGGAAATAGCTCGTTTCGTGCTCGTTTTCAGTTTCGATAGAAATATCTCTAGTTGTAAAGAAGCAAATACTTAGCATTTATTACTTATATTATTTTGAACTTTTGCGGAAGTTGGCCACCTTGGTCTCGATAGGTACCTACTTTTTTTAGACCACACATGCTCGAACTTGGGTGAAAATTCTATTTTAAATTTCATTAATAAGTATGTTGATTAAGATTCTTCTTTTAATAGAATAACCAACTTTCTCATATATATATGTCTGATAGCACCACTCTTAAAAAATTTTATGCAAAAATCCGACTGCAAAAATCTCTTCTTTTGTGGCGATGACGGTCAAAAGATCCAAAATTTAAGAATAAAATTAAAAGTCAAAATATCTTGAAAACCGTGGCACTTTTACTGGACATGAAAGTCCTTTTCTGAACGGGTTTGAGGTACTTTATCAGCAGGTACAGGGTTATCCATTACTTACCGGACACCCTGTATAGGTTCATTATACTTAAGCTATATAAACCACTAGCCACCCGCCCCAGCTTCGCACGGGTGCAATGCTGATACTATGCATGTATTATATACATATAAACCTTCCTCTTGAATCACTCTATCTATTAAAAAAAAACGCATCAAAATCCGTTGCAGAGTTTTAAAGATCTAAGCATACACATGGACAGACAGAAAGCGGGAAGTTTTCTTTTATACTATGTAGTGATGTAGTGATGATACGGCAAGGCTTAATTTGTGAGTTATGTTCATCGTTGAATGTATTTTTTTTTCAAAATTCTAGGCTCGGATTGTGGCCCGACCCGCTGCATGGAGGTGTCGCACGGGACCGCACTGGCAGCCATGGGCGGTGACGACGCATGCGTGTGCCAATGTCGCCGGGACACCCCCGCCTTCCGCGAGGATCAGAAGATATGCGTCAATCATATCGAAGGCGAGTTGAAGAAAGCTTAGACTGACCTATACAGGGAGAACTTGATATCATTGGCATCCGAACCGAGCAGATTTTTTTTTTGTTTGCATCGCTTTGCTCCCATAGTAAAAGTTGTTCAGTTTGATGGGTAGACTCTTAGTTTAAATGGATGCCAATGATATCAATTTCACCCTGTAGATTACTACCTACCCTTACTCACTAAGAGATAGAGATTTAGAGCGATGATAGCCCATACGGAAGAGAGCTAGCGCCTCAATCCTGAGGCCGCGGTTCGATTCCTGGCCTGTACCACTAAGTTCTTCGGAATTTATGTACGGTTGTATTTATCATTTACTAGCTCGGCGGTGAAGGAAAACATCGTGAGGAAACCTGCATTCCCGAGAATGAAAAGAAAATACCATAAGTTCGGAGGTATGCGTAAATATGGGTGAGCATGGGGCGAACACAAAAGGACCAGCGCTGGTCTCCGTGTTACAACGACCCTTGCTTGCAATAGCCCAACCACAAATAATCAGTAATACTCACTAAACGAATCGACTGCATTACGTTTCACTCGTAAACGTATCTACATGAAAAGCAGATCCATTGTTCGAGTACCTAGGTAAGTACTTACGTAATGCAAGAACCTATTGTTCCGAGAGATAAGTGTACTACTTGCAACCATCAGCAGCAAGGCTGATTCAGTGTTTATGGGGTGTAGAGCTTCTCTGTGATGGGGATGGACCAGGTCTGCCTTCATAACTCCAGTTGGTTTAGGAGTTACTGATGATTAAAGGTCTGCAAAAAATTAACGATCAGCTGCAAGGCTGATCGTATGTTATTGTTGTAGTATGCACTGTAGTTATGTGAACAGTACAAAAACTGACAACTTCTGTCAGTCGGTTGCCAGTCAAAGTTCCGACCTTTGAACGGCTGTATCTCCTAAACCGACTGATGAACCATGTCAGTTTTTGTACTGTTCCCCATCACAGAGATGCTCTACACCCCATAAAAACTGAATCAGCCTAGCTTCTGATGGTTGCAAAAAGTATACTTATCTCTTATACTATATCTTCCGCTATTTTAATTTTATCAAAGCTTCTAACCCCTTTTATAATGTTCTGTGATTAGTAGGTACCGTAAGAAGTTTAATTGGAAGCAAATTACATGTTGTCTGCCCAAATCATGAATGAAACATGATGTTATATTTGTACCTATTCAAAGGTCTGTGGAACGAAATTATAATGTCAAAGGCCAGAAGAGTTGAACTTTAGCGAATTATTATGTGCACAAACGGTTCAATAATTTAAAAGGTCTGAATGTATAACAAGTTGAGACCTATTATTGTAATTATTTAATTGTTCTACTAACTTACAATTTCGTTTATAATTTACAGAATGTCCGATGGCTTCGTTCGGCCGCGGTGCTACGAGGCCCCAAATTCCTTTCGTCTTCCTACCTTTGAAAGGACAGATTATCTATCCAGCAAAAGAAATAATCTTCACAGGTATAAAAAATATAAAAATTCAATTTAAAAAAAGAAAGTTATTCCGATACCGGGAATCGAACCCGAGCCTCCTGGGTGAGAGCCAGGTATCCTAGCCACTAGACCATATCGGATATATGGAGACTGTTGAAATTATGCATCACAAGCAAGTTCAATTTAAAATGTTTAATTTTAGATGTAGAGGATGCCATCTGCGCAGTGACGAGTGCGCAATATTTATCGCCGTCTGGTTGGATGACGCTGCGCGATCTACTCGACAATGATGTGCCGTTCGGTCTCTACCGTGATGAGGGCAGCACTTTCTTACAGGTTAGTTTAAAAAGCTTAAATATTTTTGCTAGCATATAAGTAAGTACTATTGTTTTTTCGCTATGACCATAGCACTTTGACAAAATCCTCTTTCAGTTTATGTAAAAATACTGTATAAATATGAAGTTTACTGCGAGGTGGCTCTAAGGTGACCGATATTTAAAATTGACTGACCATATTGTACCTACCTACATATAAATAGGTATACAATACATATGTTTAAAAAAAAACCTTCAACCATCTTAACTACATAGCAGAAGATATTCTGCTTGCATTGAAATAAAACCACAGCCCGGACACTGCATACTAAAATTTGAAATTGACAAGATGACGTCAGCACATACAAAACCAACGAAATTGAACCTTAAGTCTTCTTCGCAGAACCAGAGCGCGGTACGGTAACCAGAGGGCGAGGTGGTGAGGTAAAAAGTTGGTGGGAGGAAGGGAGTGTCCGTACTGTATCTAGTAATACATACTCTTTCTTATACTGTGATAAAACTATATGTAAAGACTATACCCAAAGTGGTTTTGGATGGTCCCCAGATTTACGTGAGAAACAAACAAAAGTAAAATTACAAAACAACAATTTCGTAAAAGTAGATAGGTAATTTAAGAATCAATCGAACTTGTCAATTCATGAGTATAAATAATTCTGTTACAATACTTATTTATCCATCGCTTTATCACTTTGTATAACTTTTTTATTTTGGTCAATAAACTGAATGTAATAAAAATCGTTAAACATCGCGGGAGCTCGAAGATAAACATTATTGTTGTTAATTTATTGTTACTTGTCTCAATCGATTGTCAATAAAATGGTTAATGGTGTAATATGGTTTAATGGTTCTTAAATCGTAGATTTACAAGTATGTAAATCTATTCTATGTTACAATCTATCCTCTATTCAATAGAGGATAGATTGTAGTGGACGCCGAGATTGTGAGCCGTTCTTAGTTTTTAACTCTATATAGCGTAGTATTATAATATCTGTGCCCGTAGTAAAATCTATACATTTTAAACTACTTAGACTATAATAATCACTCGTTCAAAAAACTTCAAAATCTCAGCCTTATTACTCTGTAGGTATCGCAAACCTATGCTATCACTCCTAGGCAAATTTAGGAATAATCTCGTAATAAACCCGATATTTAAGTATCTACCCAATACGACGTATTCTTCTAAATTTATCTATAGCTGGGTTTGGGTATAGCAAGGTGATTTTCCTGATTCTACCCTGATTATTCAATTATGGCAGATGAGGCATATCCTAAATGATCCTCCGCTATTTGGATACCAACTGATCCCAACATAGATCACCTCAATATTTACCTTATGTACCTACTCAGCTTGGCTATATAGGCCAAAAACATTTTCATGATGGTAAGAGCAGGAACTAGCGGCGCGATGGTAGCTTCAAAAAAAGATTTAACTATATACAATGTTCTTGGCTTCAAGCTCCTATATTGAATAAATTATGTTGACTTTCACTTGACTTTAGACTAAATATTTTAGTAAGTACAAAATTTGGGATGGTCCTGCCAAGTCATGCGAGATTTTAACGTTCTTGCTAGTCTAGCTTAATAGTCTAGCTGTATGCGCCTTATGATCAAAGGACGACCACTTTCAACTAAGCAGTTAGTTGCAGTATAAAATAAATAACACTATAATATAACAGAGAGCATACCGGTACCCAACGCGGGTCGAGCTCGTAAAATGTTTATCTCAAATCGGGAGCGGATGCAGATTGACCGGTCCGGTCCATACTCCATGCACCATACGACACACTGTCAAGGACGGGTTACGGATTATTTTATAGCGGCAAAGATTTACAAGACCCTAAAATAACGGTAACGATTTGGGGAAAAGTGTGCAGATATCTTTTTCTTTGTAGGGAATTGCCACAATTGTAATGAAATTTGTGAAATATTGTACTTACTTAATTCTTATCTAAGACTATGGGTATAAATATCGGAATGTCTTAATTAAAGCTGGCTGGCCACCAGAGATGTGCGATGCAGCTAAGCTGCGCGAGGATGAGTAGCGAAACTATAAAAAAAACTATGTACTCGCTTCCACCAAAGCTATGCGAGGTAGATGAGCGATGTGAAGATAGGTACGTAGCTTGGCATAGCTACGTGGCTTAGCTTAGTTATATATCTTAGCTACCTAACTAGGTACTTTTGTGAAACCCCGATAGCTGTTTTGTCCTGGTACACTCCTCACACATCCATAAAATTTCACACATCCTTAAAAACAAATCCCTATAACACATCACTCTTCTTTTACTATTTCCTCTACCCCAAGGTTGTCTGGAAGAAATCGCTTTTTAGCGATAAGACTGCCTATTTTGTATTTCCTGTTTATGTGACAACATAGTAGATTTTGTGTTTCGCTACATTTCCCTCTAATTGTTTATGACTTGTTTAGAAAATTGTAGACGAATAAAATACAACCCTGTCCCAGGAAATGAATCTGCTACTGTTTCCAACTTTAATGGTAACGTAGTAAAACGCTTTGAAGAAAGCAAACGATAATTTGAGCTATCAGGCGTCATTCTACCTGTCTTTCCTGAAATACCAGTTAATAAAACATATACTTGAGTGTCATCTCGAGTGGTTTTACAACTGTGATCCTATCATCACTCTTGAGGAATTACTGTCGTATTTACATCTGACAATGACACGTTATAATCATTTGTATTTTACACATGCGCGATATTCTGTAATATGTCGGTTATCTGAGATAAGCCTCGTAATAGGAAGAAAATGTGTTCCGTAATCGACAACCTTACGTCAGCGTATGTATGTATTTCCAAATTCAATAGCTTTGAACTTGAATAAAATCATTCATTATCCTCTACCATTTACTTGAATATATTTTGATTCTGTAATAAAGATAAAGTAGCCATAAAACTTTTATCGGAATCAGCAGGAACTAAAGATAACGGCCAAATAATAATTACAAATGACATTTTAAGCACAATCACAATTAAATCGTTATTTATGTAGCAGATTAACCATATTTGGGAGTAAAGTGAGGATGCTATCTCAGAATAAAACTTCCTTTTTGGGGTTGTGCGTCATTAAAAAGAAGACCAAACAATTTGTCGAAAACATCAAGTCGGTGAGTTCAGTTGGTGGAAGTGTGGAAATGTCTCAAGGCTGATTGAAGTTGAAGATAAGGCAGAGGGCGTCAAAGCTGCAATTTGTACGAACTGTCAAAATGACCTGCATTTAGATCTGTTTACGCTGATAGTGTTAACAGTGATACGGGTTTATGTTTTGGTCACATTTTAAAAGACTATGAGTGTCCTGTGCCTTTACAGGGTGGCTACTTTTAGGACAATAAAAATAAAAATAAAAAATAAAAATTCTTTATTTGAGCACAATTTAGTGGTATACAAATGATTGAGTCCTTGACTCCCAAAGTCGGAAAACCGTGTATTGGGAGACAATAAAACTTGCATGACATTTGTGGTTTACCATTACGATTGTGGCTAACTACGGATCATTGTTGGTACTAACTAGGAGATTTCACAAATGTGATTCATAAACAGGTCAGAGTTTCATGTTAAAAAAAAAAAAACTTATTGGAAACAATTCCACTTACGAAATTACAAATAACTGACTGATTTTAAATCTTACGAAGCCATTAACAATGGTGATGAAGATGCTAAAGCTTATTAGACAAATCTGACAAGTAAAACTTTTTTGGTAATGCTTTACATCATTATTCAAAAGATTGAACCCACGCACATGCACTCAATTATGCAAATTATGTCTGAAATGCCACTGGCGCAAAAGTACGATATTTATTGGCTTTGGTCAAGTGTATTGAGATTAGCTCGTTCGTAAACAATGTAGGTATAGTATCTACCACGACTTTAGAATGTATCCTTAATTCCTAAAGCCAATTATATTATACTATATGCCGTCGATATACCTGCAATGATTGTTTAAGGCTTTGACTGCCAAATGACCGACAAACAATGGAAAATCTATTGTTATTGTGACCCGCCGGCGTTCAACGTGTTAACACGTTATATAGTGGTCGTGTATGCATAGGGTTCTCAACGTATAGGTATAATGAACGGTTGGTATGAAAACATCACATACTCACGCCTATATTAACCTCATCACAAACATGTTTCTCGACAGTGGCGAGGGTCACCAGCTCTCCACGCCCGCCTCGAAGGTCGGTTGGTGGCAGCTCACGTGCTCTGCTCCGCCCCCGCACCGACCCGCCTCGCTGCCTCTTGTGCAGCTTTCAGAGTGGCTGGAGCTTCGCATAATGCTTTACTCGGTAAGTGGAACTATTAGCGACGAGTTCCACACCCTCATGAAAAATTAGTCTTTTGCATTGCAGTCAACTGCATCCTTCCTCCTTCATACTTTCGTAGATGTGGATGTGCCTTTAAGGATGACTGGAGCTTTACATTGCGTTTCTTGATAAAAATTTATTATAGATCATTAATGGAACGAATGCCTACCTATTCAATGTAAGATTTATGTCAGGATATTGGCGGTCTTTTATCTTTGCCTTCTCCAATGGGAGACAGACTTAGACGTCCTGTATTATGTAAGTTGAAAGTGGCAAAATAAATAAGTACCATATTTAAGCAATTAGAAAAACATAAGTCTATCGGTCCACGCAAGTTGTCTTGGATGTACATTTACAATTAATTTTTTTATTTCCAGATGTACGCTCAATACCGTTCCACGCTGGAGAAATAGTCAGCTCGGAACCAGCTGCTCACAACCAAGGTCTCAGCGTCCTTGAAGCACTGGCCATTGGAGTCTGTGTCCTTATGCTCGTCTTCGTCTACGCAGCCGGCATCATCTTCTACATCCACTACAAAAAGAGGCAGAAGAGGAAAGACAAAGACCCGGAGATGAATAACACTTTGTCAACTGACAATGGTTCTCCTATGGCATCTAGGATAGATATGGATAATGTGGTATGCAACTCTAGAACTAAGTTACGTTGTATTTTGTCAATAAATGAACTCAACAATAATGTGAATCATTCCTTACAGATGTTAAAGACCAATCCTTTATTGAAACTGGATAATTTAGGAGCAGATTTCTTAAATGATGCCGGTTTGTCTGATGTCAGTGAACGCACTGAGGAAACTATCGATTCATCGCATAGTAATTCGCAAAAGGTAGTACAAGTCATTCTTAATTGAAGTCTCGCAATTTTATAATATGTTCATGACAAATTTTGCAGTTTCAGAAGCTGAATTCAAATGTCATATCGGCCATGGTCCACACTCGTCGTAAAAAGCCAGCTAGGCCATCTATAAGAACACCGTCACCTTCAGACCGGTTGACGGAGCGTTTGCAACGGCGATCTGCTTCTCCAGATATAGAAAGGGCTCCACATTCAGAGCTAGCTATCGTGGATTGCAGTATGGAGAACCAAATGGTTGAAAGGCAACCCTCACCGCATTCTAACGGAGAACCTGCTATTAGAAGGAAGCTTTACTTCAACCCAGTTTTCTTTGAGACTGAGCATCTGAAGGTAAGAAATTTACCGCTAAAACGAACATACATACATTTATAAGTCTTTTTTAAAACATTGATTTCTTTGTTACAGAACCCACCTCCTGCAGCAGTTGAGTTTTTGATAAAAATTCGAGAGGTTATGTCCATTGCTAAGGATAAGATGACAGTAAAACGATTTATTCCCAGTTTGTCTGATATACCTGAGGAAGAATCGTATCACTCATTCGATCTCGGCTGGGATATTCCTTGTGCTCGACGTGGCCGTAGATTCAGTGCTATAAGTCTGAAACAAGAAAACAGTAGGAAGTCAGTTTATTGCAGTGGTTGTCCAGGATGTGACAGCAAGGAACCTGTTAAAAAGCCTACACTGACAAGGTCCAATTCATGCAAGTCATGCGTAAGTGAGGATTACAAACAAAGAATTGTAAGACAATGGTTAGACGAAGTTCCTTCTCCAGCTCCAAGAACTACTTTAATAAAACCAGTAAAATCCGTTGCAAAGGTTAGCGGAACACCTAGGGTCGTAGACCCAAAGCCAAAGGAGGAACAACGTTATAGCTCCCCCGAACCAACTACTGAAGATGAGTCAAAAACGAAAATCAAAGAATCTCCTCAGAAATCACCACAAAATGAGAAGCATGTGAAAGAAACGCCAGCAAAGAAAGATATAAAATTAGAACTAGAATCGAAACTAGTAGTAAATATTTCGAAACTGCAAGATGGAGGTGTAGCCGAAACTCTGATCAAACCTAAACTAGTAATATCCAAACCTGTGCTACAAGAAAATAGTACTCCAATCAAAACGCCAACTGTACCAATTGCAGCGGCCCAAGACAAAAAGAGTCCATCCAGTCACACTTCAAGGCGGATCAGGAAGAAATTGCCCCCACCTCCACCTCCCCCTGTGATTCCGCCTAAACCACCAATATCAGACCCGGAATCGAGTAAAGAAGACGAGGCTCCTATACCACCTGAAGTCAAAATAAAGATGGAGGCAGTCATACGGGAACTAAACAAATGTCGGCGTTCAGAACCAAGTGTCGTAGAAGAGATCAAATCAGAAACTATAGCACCAATACCACCTGCAGCACCAAAACTAGTGATACCCGTCGTTGCTGCTGATACACACTACTACAGCGATGATAATGCCTTATCTGATATGCGAAGGAAACAGACATTTGTACAACGTGAACCTTTCGTAGATTTTGATAGTTTAGAACGCAACATGTTGAAGAAAAGAAGATTCTCCTTAGCTTGTGGGCCGGAGTTAGCGCAGAGAATTAACTCTGACAGCAAATTTGATCTACAGTCGGCACGGGAAACTTTAACACGCAGTTGGCGTGATATAAGATACGCTTCTGACAGTTACCAACTTGCACCACCAACAAGAAGTCAAATTCCTTCTAATAGAAGCTTACCTGTAAGCGAAGTTTTCATCGATACCAGTGAGCCGCTTTACGATAACATTGCTAAGCTTGGTCCTTTAACCATTCATGTGCGAGGCTCTCCCGGAGAAACAAGGCGTAATGTTGGCGATGAGTTCGATCCTGATACACTCGACAGAAAGCCTAAGCGAGAAGCCAAGAAGCGCGTCGAAAAAATACTTTTGAAATCAGGTGGCAGTTTCAAGCACAAAACGTCAGCAAATGAGAACGTAGGATTCAAAAACCTACCTGAACCGAACTTTACAAGGAAGATTGGCAGTTTGAGGCAAATTTATGAGGCGAAGGCGAAGACCCAAGAAGAAGAAATGAGACTACCTTATTACGAGAGACGTGGAAGCGTTCCATATGGAGGCAATGACATCGCGGCACTAGTGAAGTCTGTCAAAACTTCTGATATTATAAGACAACTAGAAGGACAAAAAGATCCAAAGCCACCAGTACCTCCGAAACAGAGGCGCGGCTCTGAACTTTCACCGAAATTCTCAAACAGACCACGAGACAGCCCCCCTGGTGACAAACGAAGGTCGCCTGAAGAACGAGAGAGATATTCTCAATACATGAAAGACTTGAACGCTAGACGTTCCGGACGTCGATCGAATCGCACACGGTCTCGACGCACTGATCTGAGAAAACTATACAGAACTGAGGACTCAGGTTATCTAAGTACAGATTCAAATGAATCCAAACGTCGAGCAAATTACTTGATGCAACTTAGACCGAAAACTGCACCCGAGCCATCACCTGTACCACCTCCACCAACCGTGATTCGAACTCCGATTTTACCACACATTGAATCTGACACGGATGACATGGAGTCTATTTGCGATGGACGCAGCGAATCCGGCGGAGAGAGCATTGAGACCGATTCTGTATTCTTCGGTAACTTCGATGACTCGAAGCAAATGCTTGAAGAATTGGGTCTGGGTTACAGCCTTCATCATAAGCTAGGGCATCATGAACAAATCGACTCAGGGTTCATGGGTGAGACGAACATAATACTGAGTGGAGACAGCGACTCGGAGCACAGGAGTGTGATATCCATAGTTACCGGACGCGATGGACGAGCTTCATCTGCCTCTATCGCAAAGTTAGACGACCCGCCATACATTCATTCCGTAGAATGCTAATAATTATAATAATACTCATTGTTGTGTAAATACACTTTAGCCAAATCTCTGTTTTGTAAGAACATTTTATTGTTATAATAATTATTAAGAAGACTAACGTTCGTTCTACAATTTTTGTGAAGATATTCATACTTGTTTAATAGTTATGTGTACCAATGGATATTAAAGTCGAATTATACCTCATAATAATAATTAAGCCCTGTAATAAAAACGTAATAATCATTGTGTTCACACTTTTAAATACTACGCAAAAGAAATATTGAAACATCCCACCTATTCAAAATTTGTGTGCCTTATTTTAGATTAGGAATAAGTATCCTCAAGCAAATATAAATCTGTCTGTTCCATTTGTTTAACTATCGAGAAAATCTATAAAACAATTAAAATTCTGAATTAAATAAGAAAATAGTTGTAGTAATGTAAATAAAAGTAATGTTAATTTTTATTTCGTACAGATTGTAATATTTTATAACCGGCCGGTTGTGCAATTAAAGAAATTTATAGTTATTCAAGGGATTCAAGGGATACGGATCGGAATTAAAGTTATGGTGTTTGGTGCTAAGAGGCTCAATTACTTATTTATTGTTTCGTTGTTAAGTGTTAAAGAAGAATTACAAAATTATAATGTTATTCGGAGAATTTTGTAATATATTGTAATGTATGTGTAGTTAGAGTTATAAGTCAATATTTTCAGGCTTTGTATGCAAAGTAACTTAGAAAATATTTTATGAATTAAAATGTTTTGTTTACCCAAAGTTTTATTTCAATCCTATTTCAATTAATCAACATAGAGTTATTCGAAAACGTCGTAACTTTACTGAATATTTTCAACTAGATTAAAAAATAAAACTGCATTGAGAGTATTTGTCTTCAATGGCCAAACTACTTTTTCAAACATGCTTGGAAATGTGAGCATTATTTTGACAACCTTCTTCGAGATAAATCGAAATTGCAGTACTGGCCAAATACATGCGCGCAGCGGCCGGCAATGTTTGTATGAAAATCCATATCTGTCGTGTTTAGCGACCAAATAAATTACATACTAAACTCATATCTGTCGTGTAATTTAAAAATGGAACGATCTTTTTCTCCTAAACATGGCGACCAAGGAGGTAACTTATCAAAGGTTTTATTTAAATTTCGAACTGACTTGCAAATAGAAAGCTGCTGTTCATTGAAAAAAAAAAAAAACACTACCGCGGGAAAAATAAGTCATTGTTGAGTAATTGTATTTGGCAAAATGAGTTCAAGTGAAGACAGTGAGTATACTGAAGTTATTTTAACGCCACCTGAAATTCAAGAGGCTGCAAGAGCCGTAATAGAAAACTTGTTACCGCCAAAATCAAAAGAAAAATATTTGAAAGCCTATGAAAATTTTGTTCAGTGGAAGAATGAAAGAAAATCGAAATCCTTATCCGAAAACGATTTTTTGGCTTATTTCGGTGAACTCGCCAAGAAAGTTAAGCCGACAACGCTATGGGTCATCTATTCAATGCTAAAATGTACAGTTTTAATGAAACATAACGTGAATTTAAAACAGTATGTAAACCTGACTTCAATGCTCAAAAGACAGTCGGATGGATACAAATGTAAAAAATCAAAAGTTTTCACCGCATCAAATGTAAAAATGTTTTTGTTTGAAGCACCAGACAGTGTGTATCTGGACCTCAAAGTAAGTTTTACACTTGATGATATTAACCAATGTCTGTGAGCATTATTTATTTTATTTTTATTTTATTGTAACCTCTTTTTTTTTAGGAAAATTACTTATATGAACGTAAGCTATAACGTACTTACCTACTTTGTTTTTGTTGCAGGTTATTCTTATATTCGGCATTTTTGGTGCATGCCGATGTATCGAAATTACAAATATTACTATAAAAGACGTAGAAAATAACGAGGGTGTGATAATAATGGAAGTCTGACCGGGTAGCTGAAAGCTACATAGAAGAATCAATTGAAAATAAAAGTAGCATTACACGTCAAATCAACGAAAGTATTCAATCTCGTCCATCGACCTCCCATCAAAGCTTTGAAATACAGAATCACACTGAAGAGAATACTATGCAACAAACTTCGACCTCGTTAGAATTATCCCAAACCAACATAATCCCCGGAAAGTCCACATTAAATTTCAAAAATTGTACATTCCACAACTGTATTTTTAAATAAAAAGTTCTGCCTAGATTGAAAAGTTAGTTTTAATTTCCGCGCATTATTTGAGAAAATTTACTGTTTTAATTTCCGCGCATTGTTTGAGAAAAGTACTATACAAGCCTTGGCCACAACTAGGCATTGATGGACTTACGTATGTGTGCCTCGGCTTCGCCTCGGCCCACATTTACACGTTCGTCCATCAATGCCTCTGTTGCTGGCCACTGCAGTAATGTACTATTTCTGTTAGGGTCTTTCACTGTAAAAATTGAAATAATCGTTTAAGGAAAATAAGTCCCATAAATAAAAGAAAACACGATTTTATCACATTTCGTCAGTATTTCCAAGCACTTATATCCCGAATTCTTTTAAAGTACTAGTAAATAGGCTTCTTCTGGGCAAGCTCGTTACATTTTCGACCCCATATTCGTCAGGACATCAGGACTGGATTGAGGTCAAGAGCAAACCCATCAATAATAAAAAAAATAAACATTTCTTTTTCCACAAACTGATTTAAAGACGCATTAATTAAGATTTACAGAATTGACATTTGAACAATTTTTCTAATGTCGGTAACTGTAAAAGATACTTTACATACAAAATAATTTTTCACACCACCCGCTCGAAAATGGAACATTATATGTCATGTAACTCGAACCTAAAGCAAGTCATTATAGCCCTGGGCCTAGCCGGGCAATAATATTGTACTGAATTTCATTATAACCCGCTGGTCAATAATGAGATTTGAATATGGAACCGCATCCACAGATTATTTAATAGTTACTACGATCCTTACTTAAAATTCGTATGAAAACCTGTGATGAAAACTAATTATGGAGACAGGCACCAAAAAGAACTTAATTCGAAATTTGAACTGGCCACCACGAGTATTGAACACAAAAAAAGAAAAAAAGGCGCGAATCATAAAGGTATCATCTTTATGGCGCGAATACTGCATATCTCTGTACTTGCTCTGTACCTATTATTGCCTTCCTATTGCTACGAACAAAGTAATAAAAAAATATTACATTCTCTTTCCACAACTGGAGTGCGATTTTTGAATCTCATTCGCTGAGTTCAGCAGTTGAAAATGTCAAAATTACTATGGAAATACGCATCTTTCTACTGCTGATTTGACTTTCAAAAATCGCACTCCTGGAGTATGACTTTTTAATGTCAAATCAGCAGTAGAAAGATGCACGTCTCCGTAGTAATATTGACATTTTTAACTGCTGAGTTCAAAGAAAGTTTCAAAAATCGCACTCCAGGAGTGCGATTTTTGAATCTCATTCGATGAGTTCAGCAGTTGAAAATGTATGGAGATGCATATCTCCATAGTTACTTTGACATTTACAACTGCTGAACTCAGCAAATGAGATTCAAAAATCGCACTCCTGGTCTAATGTTTCAAATATCTACTTTCACTTTTAATTTAATAAAATAGTTTTTCTAAATACTATACTATTGAACACTAATACTTTGTTATAAACTCTAATAAAAGAATTGGTTTCTAACCATAGAGAATTTACACGCTTCCCTGGGTTTCTAACAGTATTGCTTTTTATTTTCTCGCGGAGGGTGTGAAAAGTAGAGTATGGTCCTCGGGGATAAACGTGTTTTCATCTTGGGCGAGCTTGAACCCCTCGCTTCACTCAGGATTCTAGTCTTAACTCCCTCGCTTCGCTCGGGAGTTAACTCTAAACTCCCTCGCTACGCTCGGGAGTTAACCCTAGAATCCCTCGTTACGCTCGGGATTCAATTTCGCGCCCGTGATGAAAGACACTGCTTTATCCCCTTGGTACATAATCTACTATTAATTATTAGCATTATCTTCTCGATTGATACATAAGTATAAATTATTAGAGACTAGAGACATCCGATTTTTGCGACACAAAGATAATTCATAGACCGTTGCCGTTGGTACTACAATTTATGAAGGTACTTATCCCAAAACTGAACCACGTACTGAAATATAAACAGGAGAAGCCACAGGCGAAAGCTAGTCTCGAATATAAATGACTGCAAGTAAGTAAGTAGGTACTTTGATCGCGCCGAATCGACTGGAGCATTATTTTAATTTATGGACCAAATTTGTTGCGCGAACCCACTCCATAAAAGGAACTTTCACAATTAAATTAAAAGAAATTCAATTAAAACTGTCGTTAATCATCAACGGGAGTTCGTATTTATTTTATTAACTCTAAATATCGCACCATATTTCACATTTGCATACAAAAGTAGGTTAAAAGAAGAAGATAGAAAGATTTAAGTAAATTATATTTCTTAATAGTAAAATAAATACTGTATTAATAATCACGGAGTTCAGAGTAATAAAATATTATTTTAGAGACTGTCTTTTTGCAGAAAAAAGTCGAGTATAATACATTCGTTCACTCATCGTTTGCTTTCCTTGGTCCGTACATCTATACCAAACTACAAAATACGCAGGAAATACTGCCGCTGACAAGACGGGTATGCCGAAAAGTTATCCATAAGCTTCTTGTAGAAATGAACTACAGGGAAACTGAAGCATTTCTTCGAATACCGGAGTAATGTGCCTTATCCATAATTATTTTTTACCTACTGCCTAGTGGTGTTTCATATATCGACTAATAAAAACCCCGATCCCAAGATCTAACAGTCGCAGGGCTAGTCATACACCTGAAAACACTAACATAGACACATAAAATAACAAACATACACACAGACCCACACACACACACACACACACACACACACACACACACACACACACACACACACACACACACACACACACTCATACTGAGATACAAATAACAAAACATACTTACAAGATTTTCCTTGTTGTTCTTTTGTTAAAGACAGTTCTATAGATTGTTATTTTTTCTTTATTATTTTCTTTTTATTGTTTGCAATGAGGCTACTTCTTCGAAAGAGTAGGCCAGTCATTTTACGGCTTGAGCCGGGACTAATTACTTTGCATTTTTTTTCGCTATAATATTGAAGAGCCAATTTAGAAGGTTTTGAAAAATACATTCGTATTTTCTAATAAATACCTCATTTTTTAAATTTTAATGCTTATTTTATTGATAATAATGTATATTGTTAAATCTAATTAAAATGAGTGCATTGGTTTTAATATTATTAATTTAAAAGCCTTCTGGGACACACAATTTTGATTTCTATGTTGCGTAGCAATTTTTTTTTAATATGGTTTAGGATAGTATTTTTGTCACTAAATGGTGCCGGTTACAGTTTAAAAGTCCAATTAATAATTACTCCCTACCCCGCCTAAAAAAACTCCGTAAAATGACTGGCCTAAGAGCCTAGCCCTCATCACCCAGGAATACCTAGACTGAGGGCTAGAGTGCTATATTATTTTAAGTACAATAAGTTTATTGCAAATGAAAATATTTTTTCACATTTGCAATAGAATTTTCTTCTGCTAGCTCCCGAAACGAAGTGGGTTTTAGTCTAAGCAAACCAAAAAGCTAAGCAAGCAAATCCAAAAGAAGCAGAACTGTTTCCAGCACGTCAAAAATGAACACTAATAAAAATAACCGAATTAGTTATTCTTTCAATAGTCCGCGTCAAGTAATGCTACGAGCGATGCGGCTATGGTGACATGTCTCTATCTATATTTTCAGGGGTGGTTCATGATCAAATTGAACAACTTTTATTGTAGGAGCAAACCTGAAATCGCAAAAATAACATCAATCGTTTCATACATTTGAGTCGAGTAGGCGCTCGCTGTAGTTTAGTAGTGCGTCCAGCATAGCATGCATGGTGATTTTGACAGATCGTTATATAGAGAGATAATTTAACTTTATGAAAATATTTGAGCCGTAAAACCGTTAATTTTATGTTAAAGGTTAATTAGTCTTGTTTATATTTAGTGTACTATAAAGCTTTGACGGCTCAAACAGATTTAAAAAGTAAAATGAAATCTCTAACTCCACCACCTGTCAAAATCACCAAGCTATCTTGGACGCATTGCAGCAGATTTTTTTGCGATTTCCGGTTTGCTCCCATAGTAAAAGATGTTCAATTTGATCATGAACCACCCCTGAAAATATAGGTAGAGACATGTCACCACAGCCGCATCGCTTGTAGCATTGCTTGACGCGGACTATTGAAAGAATAACCAATTGGGTATATTTTATTAGTGTACATTTTTGACGTGCTGGAAACAGTTCTGCCTCTTTTGGATTTGCTTGCTTAGCTTTTTTGGTTTGCTTAGACTAAAACCCACTTCGTTTCGGAATCCCTGAAAATTTATAATGACGCGATTTTTCTACATAAACTTCCTAACTTTTAATTAATAGGCTACTAAATGCATCAACTACCTAAGTGTGAATAATAAACATTAAGCGCCAACTAATCTTAATTAACCGAGACGCGTAGAGTCTCTATCTAAGAACATTGAATCTTGTGTTATCCTGCTTGATTGTAAACTTCTGGAACAGTTCGTTCTGAAAGCGTAATTAATTACAATTAGTGCTTCTAAAAATCTACGTGAGCAATCTTCGTATAGTAGGTAATCTAGTTTAGGTACACACGGCGACACATCAAGCTATACAAAACCAACATAAGCTGGCCGCGCGACGTTATACGTTACTTGACCTACACGCGGCCAGCTTATTTTGGTTTTGTATTGCTTGATATGTCGCTGTGCGTACACCTACACACACAAACATTAAAAAACCTTTTATTAGAAAGTAAAAACAATTCGGGCACCTCCGAAATCATCACAAATATTATGTGCCCAAATTATTTTTGGCGTAAGGCGTTTTTTTAATTTGTAATTTAATGTTATTTCGTAATTTTTAAGTAACTTGAAAACTGCTGAACCGATTTTCATAAAAAAATAATAAAGTCCTATTCTTCTTACTTCAAGACAGAGTTAGACTATGCTTGATTACCGAACTACCCATGCCCTTGACAAAACATGTTAAAGTAGTACCTATAACGAAGATCGTATGCACCCCAAAACATCTTATTTGTAAAAATACAAAAGGGTCTAGAAAAAATAATGTGGCCCATGAGGGGATCGAACCCGCGACCTTCGCGTTATTAGCACGACGCTCTAACCAACTGAGCTAATGGGCCGACGGGTGTCTCGCTGAAAATATACTTTGACCTCAAATAAATTCAGATTTATAATAATAAAACAAAAGACTTAAATTGCGTGGATTATGATATGAATTTATGAAACAATTGATTTGATAACGAACTTGTTGAATAGCATAAAACTCATGATCATGACATGAATAATGCTTGAGTACCTACCAACCTATTATAATGCATAATAATTATTACACTTACAATTGATTTGATAATAACGAACTTGTTGAATAGCATTAACTCATGATTCATGACATGAATAATTCTTGAGTACCTACCAACCTATTATAATGCATAATAATTATTACACTTAGGTACTTAATGTTTTCACTTTGTTTATTTTTTAAATTAATTTAATTTTAATTGTACAGAGTCAAAAAACAACCTAAAAGGGTGGATATAAGTTAGATTAGACCATCAAATTGAACAACTTTCACTATGGATACATGATGTTGCTCGTACATTGAGCAGGTAGGTAACTACTGCAGTTTAGTATGATACAGCAGATTTTGTTTATTTTTTTATCAATGTTTTTTTTTCTTTATTACTAGGGTGTTTGTTAGGTACACCCTATACCTATGTTAGTTAGTTAATGTGAAAAACCTGGAGAATAATTCCTATAAAACTAAGATAGAATATCCTATAACTAATGAGTCTTCTTCTTCTCGTGCGGGCAGAGCCCTGGTGTCAGAGTTTTTTCAGACCGCCTTACGGCCTCTGACGTGGTTTTTATGTAACGACTACTACCACCAGATATAGGTAGCCGGGACCAACGGATTAACGTGCCATCCGAAGCACGGAATCACAATCCTCTAAAGAGTGAAACTCACAATAGGTAAGTACCTACACAAGGGTTTTTAATTAACCTACATAATTAAAACTCGTGCCTTTCCAGAAAGAACATCGTGATATTAAAAAGGTCGGGATTAAAAGAAAGTTAACCGATGATTTATTAACTTTGTTGATCGAAGTTTATTAATCATAAAAATTGAGAATAAGTATTTAGCGTGATTGACAACCCTGTTTCAATATTTAGAGCGTGTGAACGTAACTATTAGAACTAAATTAAAAACTACCAAATGATCACTATCTGCTACCATACAAACTTAATTGTTGAGCACACAACATTTTTTCTACTAGAATCATTTTCCCGCTGATCGTTCATCTCATCACACCGAGATGAATTATATTTGAATTGACTTTCAATCTTAGTGTAGAGTTAACAATACACAAGACATGAACAGCTTAATAATAATGTAACAACTTTTTCTAAATGTGGTAGGTACCTACCACAATCATCATCATCAACCTATTTATAACTGCCTCCGTGGTCTAATGGTTAAGAGCATTGGCTCTCGATACGGAGGTCGTGGGTTCGATTCCCACGGGGGACACCTAGTGATATGTCACTTTGTGCATTTTTCCCCAGTTGGTTAGGACATTGCAGGCTGAATCACCTGATTGTCTGAAAAGAAAAGTGATTCCGTGCTTCGGATGGCACGTTAAGCCGTTGGTCCCGGCTACTATCTCTAGTGGTAGTAGTCGTTACATGAAAACCACGTCAGAGGCCGAAAGGCGGTCTGAAAAAACTCTGACACCAGGGCTCTGCCCACACGATAAGAAGAAGAAGAACCTATTTATATCCCACTGCAGGACACATACATACCCTCAAGGAGTGTGTACAGTACACAGGTAAAAAAGATTCTAAAGCTCTACATAATTATTTCAACTTAATTTTATATTTCGGTTTAAATTATTACGAGTATCCTAGAGTATCTTATAGTTGTCATATCTGCAACTATTCCAAAGACGAATATTATAATTTGATGAAGCGTAGCGTGTTTACGTGAGACACAATAAGGTGCGACTTTATTATACAGGAGGCTCCAACTATTTTTTTCTATAGATTTTAATTCAAGAACATTAAAAGGCAAAATATATAAATTAATATATTCAAAGGGATAACGGTCGTCAGTTTATGTATTGGTATGTAACTTAAATTAAACATTAGGTACTTACTTTCTAAAACTGTATTTATTTACACTTCAATACTGTATGTTTCGTGTCTTAGTGGTTAAAAATCTATGTAAGATTTAAAGATACGCGAGATAATATTTTAATATTTTATACTAGCTGTTGCCCGCGACCTCGTCTGCGTTACCCGGATAAAAAGTACCCTATGTGTTAATCCAGGCCATGGTCTATCTGTATGCAAAATTTCATCAAAATCCGTTCAGCAGTTTTTGCGTGAAAGCGGAACAAACATCCATCCATACTTACAAACTTTCGCGTTTATAATATTAGTAGGATTGTATTTTATCTCTGTATTTTACTGTTTATTTATTGGTTTAAATATTTTACATTTTAATTTTAAAGTTTGATTGATCAAGGAAATGAAAAAAATTTGTGTAAATTAAATAGTATTAGTTTCTAGAAAGTTTTTTTTATATACTTTATTTTCTAATATAGTCCATTCTAAACGTATCTAATCACTTCTTAATTTAGCTTAAACTTATCTAAATTGGTAATAAATCTGCATTATAAAAAAATAAATATTTGAAAACACTATCAATGACGAATAAGCTTATAATCACCATATTGATAATAGAGTAGATTATTTCTTTCGTTTCTTTGATATAAGTTTTTTTTAATAAGCCTAATTGGTATATTCACACTAGAGAACGTAATAACACTGTGGTTAATTGGTAAATTGCAAAAAAAAACTTTTTCATGAATTTCAAAATATTTATTATGTTCTTAGTGCTTTTAGGTCTAATTTAAATATTCGATATTTTAAAACTAAGGGGTACGTTTATTAGATAACTTGAGTAAGTATGTATGGTACCTATATCAAAACGAGAAAGCGAACCTAAAAAGAATCGACCTGTATATCACACGAATTCAGCAGCTCTTAGATGAAATTCCACTGATCTAGAAGCTATGAATTAAAGCGATACTCCCATTGTGATGAGTGTGGGAATTATTTACTACTGGCCCTTTATCACACCGATGCGTAACAGGAGTGCGATTTTTGATACTCATGCGTTGAACTCAGCAGTTGTAAATGTCTAAATTACTATGGAGATACGCATCTTTCTACTGCTGATTTGACATTCAAAAATCATACTCCAGCCTGCGTAACATGACTGAGGTGAGAGCATAGAAATATTAATTTACTACGTAGGTGAGAGCGACACAGCTCACTTCTAAACGTCAAATTGGCGGTTATCTCCATAGAATCTCACTCAAATTTGACGTTTAGAAGTGACCTGTGTCGCTCTCACCTCTGTCATGTTACGTAGGCAGGGTTGCGATTTTTGAAAGACAAATCAGCAGTAGAAGATGGGTATCTCCATATATTTTCAATTGCTGAGTTCAACATACGAGATTAAAAAATCACACTTCAGATTCCAAATATAAATAGTTTGTTTAATTTGACTGTGGACAGAGGTGATAAAACAATAGGTCGTCATGAAGACATGTGGTCTTATATGTAGCTTGTATTATGAAAAGTTAAATTACCTACCTATTTATATCGCATGTCCGTTTCCACGTCACTGCCATATCTTCCGTGATAAATTGGTTGAACGGTTACCATGTGAAAGTTACAATAAAACAGACTCACTCCAGATTTATAATAATGCATTCCTATAGAAATTCCGTGCTTCGGATGGCACGTTAAGCCGTTGGTCCCGGCTACTATCTCTGTTGGTAGCAGGTAGTCGTTACATAAAAACCACATCAGAGGCCGTAAGGCGGTCTAAAAAAATTCTGACACCAGAGCTCAACCAACACGATAAGAAGAAGATAGAAATTACTTTTTAGCGATAAGACTGCAATGCCTCAAAATGAAGGTGTTCCTTAGCCATTTAAAATAATTTATTCAAAAAAGCATTAAGATTAATCACAAAAATAAAGCGGTCAGCACAAGCAGCGTCAAATACAAAGATATAAAAACAGTCACAAATCAGCAACAAGCTTCGTCAGAACAATGAAATACAAGCTCAGTCAAATAACCCGCCCCTTGTCGATCCCGGTGCAAAGGAGCCCATAATGCTTGCAGCGTTGCCACGTTGAATTGCTAAGGCTAGGTGTTCAATCAGTTCTTTCTGCGAGTGATGGCATATGGTGCGGAAAGTGGGCGTATGTCCTATCGTCAGGGGCCACTTAAACTGGCCCTGTGGTGGAGTGGACTTGTTCGTCGTTTCTCTGAGTTTCACATCAGTTAGATAATAGGAATGGACAAACGCCCTGCGGCTCCTAAAAAAGGTAGCGGGAAGCGACTGGATGAGAAAGGTCGAGAATAGAGTTTTGTAGAGCGCCTTGGGTGAGGCCTATATCCGGCAGTGGATGATGGCTGATGATGATGAATGAACAATATACACAGGTTAGCGTACTTATTAAGTATTTATTATCCTTAGCCATTTAAAAAAGAGGTTTAGAGGTTTTTTCGGCGGTTTCAGAATAGCTTGGACTACCCCGTCGGGGATTTTAACCATGAGCATAATATGCTTATCTATACCATAGTCTATACTAATATTATAAAGAGGATAGGTTTACATTTTTGTATTTTTGTGTGTGTGTATGTTTGTCTATATCTATACTAATATTATAAAGAGGAAAGATTTGTATTTTTGTGTGTGTGTGTGTATGTTTGTAATGAATAAACTCAAAAACTACTGCGCCGATTTCAAAAATTCTTTCATCATTAGAAAGCTACATTCACCTTGAGTAATATGGCTATATTTATTGCTAGAAAATATTAGACGTCCACCCGTGCGAAGCCGGGACGAGCCGCTAGTGCCATATAAAATATAAAAAATTGCTAGCCTGCTATTCTCTTCTCTGCCTGGCTGGGCCTTTTCTGGGTGCTGTCGAAGTGTTAATAGTAACAAGATAGCTCATAGCAGTAATTTATAGCATTTTTCTTACAGTGCTTGAAGGAATAAGGTTATTATCTTTATATTAATGCAACTTTCTGTGTAAGAACGGACTGCCTAACTTATCAGACGGAATCGTTTAATGCGTTAATAATAACATGGCAGAAGCAACTAACGATCAGTGCACCGGCACTTAACCTCGAAACCGTAGGTCGACGTGACCCGCAATCAATTTGTTTGTTCTAAACACGTGTTACCATTACCACTGTCTTCATCATACATAACATAAGGTATGCGTTAAGGAGATACGTCACGAATCATGTTTAATTCTATCGCTTCTGTCCAACATCGGAATCGGGACAGTGAGATCAAAAAATCCAACGATAGAATCGTGCAACGTTATGCATTTATAGTTGGAGTATCTTGTGTATATCATCATCATCATCATAATAATTTCAGCCGATGGACTTCCACTGCTGGATATATGTCTCCCCCAAGGATCGCCAAAATGACCGGCCTTACGCTGCACTCATCAAACGGGTTCTCACCACCTTAACCAGGTCGTCGGTCCACCTCGTGGGGTACCTAACCACGCTGCGCTTTCCGGGACGCGGCCGCCACTTGAGACCTCTTCGGCCCCATCGGCCATCGGTTCTGCGTGCAATTTGCCCCACCCACCCAATGCCATTTAAGTTTAGCAATTCTTTGAGCTATGTCGGTTACTCTGGTTTTACTGCGAATCTTTTTCTCGCCGTATCATTTATGTTGTTATTGTATAGTTTTTGTCAGTGTGGTGAATCTGTTTAATTGTTTTGTTACCTATTTTGTTATTTTTTGTGACAATAAAATGCATTTTATTTTATTTAAGTATTTTATTTACTTATTTGTAGGTGTAGTTGACTAGCCTAGCGTTGCTATAAATAAAATATTAATTAAATAAAACGTGGAGAACTGTCGCATTCCAACGTGTTGGCATAATTTTAGTACACTCAACAAATTACGTATGCTAGGAACCTAATTATGCACAATCCACATCGATCCCCCTTAAGTTGAGTAGGCTTTCGTCTTTATTTAAAGTGACTCTTATTACGATATTACGTTGGAATGCGCTTTGGGCTGCAATAAATAAAACACAGTGATCATAAAAATATTGCTCGGTAGGCTTGTATTGGTACACCTACCAATCAATGCGATCGATAAGTACCTACCTAGGTACTTATCTCTTTTGATGAGATAGGTGTATTACGTGAAGTTATTACATTGAACATATCATCAGCCTGTATACGTCCCACTGCAGGGCCTATCCTCAAGGAGGGTATGGGCGTTAGTCCACCATGTGTAGGATTACCAGACGACAGGAATTTTCCTGACATGTCCGGAATTTTGGCCCTCTGTCAGGAAAACAGGGAAAATTTTAATTTGTCAGGAATGTTTGAAATTTTGAGAGGAAAATATAAGTAGGTACCTAACAAAATGTGTTCTTTAAATAGATTGAATTTTGTCCAGAGGAGAGCCTTAATAGGAACTTTTGATCGTCTCTTTCGCACATAGTCCACTGAATTCCCATTAAATGAGAACTCTACATTCGCACTTTGCTTTTGGATTGCAAAAATGTTCAATTCCGGTAGTTTCTCCACACTAATGGTTTTTTAAATTATTTTACGTTGTTTAAGAGGGTTTATCCAATACACTTTTGCAAAAAGTCTGATCTTACCGCATACCAAAATACAATATTAAAACGGAATGTCAGGAAATTAACTGAAAATTCGGGGATTTTGTCAGGAAATCTCATCTTTGGATCTGGTAACCCTAACCATGTGTGCCAATGCGGATTTTTTTTTTTTTTAAAGTATTTATTGGCTCACACAAAGAAAATAAAAATAATTATAAGATTTTAACACTAAGGTAATAATTAGGGATGCAACGATTACGAAGCGGTGCATTGTTTTGCATCTGTAATCGTAATAATCACGATTAATAACGATACAATGCACCGTAGTAAGAATCGTACGATTATTAAATCGAATTGAAAACGTCAATCGGATTGCACTTGTTGACAAATCATCATTCTCTTGCCCATTTCCTATTATTTGGGGTCGGCGCAATACACCTAAATACTAGATTCTAGACCCGAAAAACAACATTTAAAAAAATCTGATCTCTAGCTGCCATTTTAGCTAATTTTGAGCTAAATCTCACTTTTTTTGGGTTAGCTTTTACTCTCATAATATTTTATTTTTAAATTCTACTGACAAGGCCTATGATTTGATTTTCGGTTTGAATACATTCTCGTTCTCGCGATGTCTCATCTACATTTTAAAAGATTAATCTCCCACGTAAATCGGACGAGATATCGCTTGAATAACGAGATTATTCAGAATCACGTTCCATATTGTGTTTTTCAAAGCAAATGAGCGTTTTTCTTTTCTTTTTTAATTTTAGTTCCTATAAAACTCGATAGATGACATGCTTATCGCTCCATAGAGACGTAAGCGAGATCCTGTCAAAATCATGTCAAGACCAAAAATTTTGTATAGTAACTAGATTGTACACTACGGTGCTGGCACCGGGGCAAGTGAGATTACCTAAATCCTCGTGTGTCCCTTTCTAACTAGGGAGTCCATTCATTGTCAAATTTGACGGGATACCTAATATGCATTTATTCAAGCCTGTTTCTTACCATCTCGTTGAGGATTCAATATTATCTTTTTATTCTGAAAATGTTTTTAGAAAAAAAAACTCAGAACTTTTAAACTCAGACTAAAAAAATATATATATAAAATTAATTTTGAGTTTACCCGCGACTGTTCTCGTTCATCCGCAAAAATAATACAATGTGTTAATGAATTATCGCAAAACTAGAAAGTATTTTGTTTAGAATCGAGAATTGAATTATCTTGGTTTCGACATATTATGATTCTTTCTTCAAAATAAAATTTACTAAACCCGATGTCAACCCACCGCACGGACACACATACCCTACTTACTAAAATGTATCCATGAGTAGGTTAGCGCTTTCATTCATTGCTGAAATGATAACATTTTTGCCACAAAATTTAAAATGCGAATAACTTTAAATTTTAATTATCAAAATAATGAAATTATTGTTTCAATCAATATTTTGCTATAAATCAGTTGGGGTGCATGCGGTTTTGCGCTTATTCATTAACACGTCAGTACCAATACGTACTTACCAGATTTTATGTCAAATCATAAGCTATCAAACAAGAAAAGTTTCATCAAAATCGGTTCATCCCTGGGAAATCTACAAGCAACACACATTTTGTGTTTAATACATAGGTCGCCAAAATGGTCAATGGTCACCCTAGTTAAGAAAAGTTTAGCGAAACAATAAAATATCTAACCTGTGGAAAGAAAACCCACAGCCAGGGTAAATTTCATTTTTGCATCCAGTAACACAACAAAAATTGACCATTTCGAAGGTTTACAATGTTATTATCAGTTATCACAACAATTTAATTTGTTATTTTATGACTTTTCAAATTTCAAATATGTCCGCCATAATAATATTTTTTCAAAACACCAAAGAGTTGCCATTAAAAAGTTTTGAAATAATACTACTTACCTTATTTGTTTTGTCATAAATTGAACAAAATTAGTGTAAAACAAATAAAAATTATCAATACCTAATATACTTTAAATTATGAATTTTCAAAACAAAAATATTTTTTTTAATTTACATATATCTTTTGTTACAGTAAATTCTAAAGTGGTAGCTTAATAAGTTGGCAACACGTTAGAAAGAGACACACGAGTATTCTGGTTATCTCACATTTGCTTGGTTGTCAGCCTACAACAACATTGAAGGAAATTAATACTTATTATGTAAAATTAGAGTTTATTTTGCATTCTCCACGAAATTCGAGAGTTTGGTCCACCTATAGGATACTATATACAATGTTCTTGGTCAAGACTGTGCCTGACTTTTTTTTAAAGGCCAAGGGATCGAGCCCATACAACTATGTCAGACGTAAAAAGTTTCATATTTTCGATTAAATTGATTCGTAAATAATGAAATATTACATCAAAAGATGATTTGGCATCTTTTTGATCATCTTCTCCCTCTTTATTATTTTAAAGAAACACATTTTGAAATTTTGACCTTTATTCGCACAGACCGTAACGCCATCTATCGATCCACTAGAAAACCAAAAAAAAAAACGCTCACGCCCTTACGCATTCAAAAATCAGAATCCTGACCAATTGAACCTTTGACTTCGATCTCAAATTAGTAGAAAAAGATACAAAATCATAGAATTTTTTAAAGTTTTTTTTTTTATGATTTAACTTTCATTGGAATGCAAAGAAACACTATGAGAACTCATTCTGAGGATAATCTCAACTAAATTTGTTTAAATAATCGTAATGCATCGGTTATCGTAATAAATAACGATTAATATCGTAATCGTAATCGTAATGACCGAATCGTTGCATCCCTAGTAATAATACAGGGACAAATTATTGTCTTTGTGGGAGACTGGCGTCTGGGGCAAAATGTACCTGTATCTCAGATCGCCAGGCTCCCCTCGGAACAAGAGTACATGTAGTGAGAAATCTGCTTTTAGATGTAGTTACCTTATAAGAAAATTTTATTTTTGTATTTGAATTTTATTTTTAGATTGGTAGAACAATGTAGATCATACCTTAGGTAAACGTAAAAATAAAATAAAAATAGGCCGTCACGGGACGCCTGGCAGAAGTGGAACTACAGCAGCTGTTTTTTCGAACTTTCGTCACACGAAAAGGTTGCGGATCCGTATTTCAAAGCACTCCCATAAAAAGTATCAACGAAACTTATTAGAATTAACATGTTCAAATAGAAGTTTTGAACATTTTGTACATGTTAATCCCTACGGATTAACATGTTCAAATAGAAGTTTCTTAAAAGTTTCTTTTTTTAAGTACCTACGTACTTAAAATTGTATGAAAACAACAAATATTTTCGTAATTTAAATTATAGGAGAACTGCACAGTTTGAACATCTTGACAACCTCAGAAAATGCTAGTAATAAAAAAATTACCCAGTACTTATTATAAATTATACAGTGCCTACAGGTGTTAAATAGGGTCTTTTTAGGGTTCCGTACCCAAAGGGTGAAAACGGGACCCTATTTCTAAGCCTACATTGTCCGTCCGTCCGTCTGTTTGTCCTACCTAACCTAACTTAACCTAACCTAACCTATTTAGGGCTATAACTTTTGAACCGTAAGAGCTAGATAGGTTGAGTTCACAGAATATGCGTCATTACGGTGGATTTGCTAACAAATAATAAAAATGTCAAAATGGTAAAAATTAAGGGGGGTCCTCATACAAGGAACTAGTTTTTATCAACGTGTTTTTCTCGCTCTATGGCAATAACGGTAATACATGCATATGCAAGCGGCAAACTTGGTGTGATTATAGAGCAAACTCTACAGAATAACAACAAATAATAAAAACCAGCCAAGTGTGGGTTGGTCTAGTGCTAAAGGTTCCGGAGAAAAACACATTTTTTTGTAGGTACTTTAATATGTTGTGGTGGTGTGTGTGGTACGAAACCCTCGGTGCGGTGTAGCCCGACTCGCACTTGACTGAAAGTATTGATAAACCCTATAAATATAACTTTGCTGACATGAAAAGAAGAAGAATATGTCCACACCTTTCCGTGACACCCTGTACAGGCTGATAATACTATTTATGACCTAATTGATAATTTATCATAATATTCCGAGAGATAAGTGTACTTTTTGCAACCATCAGCAGCAAGGCTGATTCAGTGTTTATGGGGTGTAGAGCTTCTCTGTGATGGGGATGGACCAGGTCTGCCTGCATAACTCCAGTCGGTTTAGGAGTTACTGATGATTAAAGGTCTGTAAAAAATTAACGATCAGCTGCAAGGCTGATCGTATGTTATTGTTGTAGTATGCACAGTAGCTATGTGAACAGTATAAAAACTGACATGGTTAATCAGTCGGTTTAGGAGATACAGCCGTTCAAAGGTCGGAGCTTTGACTGGCTGTATCTCCTAAACCGACTGATAGAACTTGACAGTTTTTGTACTGTTCACATAGCTACAGTGCACACAACAACAATATCATACGATCAGCTGCATTTTTTACAGACCTTTAATCATCAGTAACTCCTAAACCGACTGGAGTTATGCAGGCAGACCTGGTCCATCCCCATCACAGAGATGCTCTACACGCCGTAAACACTGAATCAGCCTTGCTGCTGATGGTTTCAAAAAGTACACTTATCTCTTATACTACAATGACATAACAATCAATAAGTTTTTTGTATGATTTATGAAACCAAATTCCTTGCTCATGTTGTTATATTTTGGGATATTTCGGCTACTATTCGTATTGGCCCATTAGCTCAGTTGGTTAGAGCGTCGTGCTAATAACGCGAAGGTCGCGGGTTCGATCCCCTCATGGGCCACTTCATATTTTTGGTTCATTTCTTCATTATAATTACTCAGTTACAGAAACGCTCATTAGAGTTAATCCTCCATTAAATCTCTTGCTAGCTTTAACTACGTCAAGACAAAAAGTGACAGCAAGAGATTTAATGGAGGATTAACTCTAATGAGCGTTTCTGCAACTGAGTGTGTGCCAGAAGACATACTCTAAGGCCAGATCGTAGCATGGTCACAGGTCCGGCACTCAATAGAAAATTTTTGAATTTTGAAACGGCGTCTGCACATGCGCACTTTGTGCAAACTGTCCATGACATTGCGTGTAGGGTTGAAAGCCGCGCTTTGCGTTTAACGTCATATACATTTCGATACTTTTTATTTTTCTTTCTATTGTTAAAAATAGTATTTGAGCTAAAGGATTATTAACGTTATTTTTCATCGTTTTTTTATGCACTGAAAAGACACAATTTTATGTACCTAGTCCCTTCGGCTCCCCTCAGGTTACCACATAAAGTGTGAGGGGAGGTAGTCGAAGTCTTCTTTAACCTAGAAAGGTCAAAGAGTAGGAAAACCTCCAGACTCTATGTAATAATGAGCAAACTACAGGGTGAAATTGATATCATTGGCATCCTTTTAAACTAAGAGTCTAAACCATCAAACTGAACAACTTTTACTATGGGAGCAAACCAATCGGAGCAACTTAAAAATCTGCTGTTGCATACTAAACTGCAATGCGTACTCGACTCAAATGTATGCAACAGCAGATTTTTTTTTGCTTCGATCGGTCTGCTCCCATAGTAAAAGTTGTTCAGTTTGATGGGTACTCTCTTAGTTTAAAAGGATGCCAATGATATCAATTTCACCCTGTATATCCACCATGTAGTAAGTTTTTCCTAATTTTTTTTGTGTTTACAAAAATATGTGAAGTTATTAGTTAGTTAGGATATAACAGTTTTTATAGCAGATTGGTTTACTGGTAGTATTTATAGTGTAAAAGGATGACAATGTTGTGTATCCTAAGCATGTAACAGTAGCCATGTTGTATTGGTGTAATTTCCTCCTGGCTCCATAGTAAACCGTTGATTTGTATTGCGGTTAATAATCCGCTCAAGTGAGAAGCGATGTTATAGCCCGAAGGATTTTACAGTTTGATACTATTCTGTTGCTTTAAACTTGCTACGTACAGGGTATTAATAACACACAATTGTTTGAATGACTTTAACATTATTAGAAATGTGCTGTATTTTGATGCTAGTTAGGGTTCCGAAGTTAACAAGGAACTAGTTTTGCCATGTCCGGCCGTCTGTCCGGCCCTCTGTCCGTCCGTCTGTCTTAGCTCAGAGACGCTTAGTACACACGGCGACACATCAAGCTATACAAAACCAACATAAGCTGGCCGAGCGACGTTATACGTTACGCGACCTACGCGCGGCCAGCTTATTTTGGTTTTGTATAGCTTGATGTGTCGCCTTGCGTACTAGAAAGCATATTAATCACTCCGACATAGTGGTAAAATAAAATGTAAACACATTTTTTTTAGGGTACCTCATGTTGTGGGGTATCGTTGGATAGGCCTTTTAAAAATATTGTGTGTTTGGGAAAACCATTTTTCGTTAAAGGGATCCGTTAGCGAAATATTAAGTTTTAAAGAGCTTATTAAGCGACTTCAAAAAAGGAGGAGGTTTCTCAGTTTAACCGTATATATAAAATTTTTTTTAATGTGTGTTCGCGGATAACTTCGTCGTTTATGGACCGATTTTGATGATTCTTTTTTTGTTGGATAGAAAATAACCCGAGGGTGGTACCATGATAAGGAAACCAGGATCTAATGATGGCATCCCAGAGAAATCGAGGGGAACCTTCGAAAATCGTATTGCCTACTAGTGCGTTTGTTAATTTAAAGCACTCCTATTAAATCGAACTAATGAATTCACTACTGAAATTTGTGAAATAATCAAAATTTTAACAAAAAATTAAAACTAGGGATGCAACGATTACGAAGCGGTGCATCGTTTTGCATCTGTAATCGTAATAATCACGATTAATAACGATGCAATGCACCGTAGTAAGAATCGTACGATTATTAAATAGAATTGAAAACGTCAAATGGATTGCACTTGTTGACAAATACCAGACCTGAATACTAGATTCTAGAGCCAAAAAACAACTTTAAAAAAAATCGGATCTCTCGCTGCCATTTTAGCTCATTTGGAGCTAAATCTGTTTTTTGTCAGATTTAACTCCGTTTTTTTTTTATTCTACTGATTCCTATGATTTTGATTCTCGGTTTGACGTAAGTAAGAAATGCATTCTCGCTCTCGCGATATCTCGTTCACATTTTAAAAGATTAATCTCCCACGTAAATCGGACGAGATATCGCTTGATTAACGAGATTATATACAGGGTGTAACAAAACACCCTAGTAATACTTAAGGGGGTTGGTATAGACCATGGAACTGAACAACTTTCACTATGGAGCCAAAATCGAGAAAAAAAACATCTGCTGTCCCATACATTTTAATCGAGTCGGTACTGCAGTTTTTTATGGGACAGCAGATCTTTTTTATTTTTTCTCGGTGTTGGCTCCATAGCGAAAGTTTTTCAGTTTGATGGTCTGAAGCACCCTCTTAAGTATTACTAGGGTGTATTGTTACACCATGTAGAATCACGTTTACTTTTTTTTTATTGTGTTTTTCAAAGCAAATTGGCCTCTACGCATCCAAAAATCATAATCCTGACCAAGTGAGCCTTTGACTTCTATCTCAAATTAGTAGAAAAATAATAAAATCTTGGAATTTTTTAAAGTTTTTTTTTTGTGATTTATCTTTCATTGGAATGCAAAGAAACACTATAAAAACACATTCTGAGGATAATCTCAACAAAATGTGTTTAAATAATCGTAATGCATCGGTTATCGTAATAAATAACGATTAATATCGTAATCGTAATCGTAATGGCCGAATCGTTGCATCCCTAATTAAAACCTCCTTCAAAAAAACTAAAAAGTTAAAAAATAATATTGCAGCCTATGACTTTTTCGTTCGCATCATAAGAACATTAATTTGTTTTGAAAAAGTCATAGGCTGCAATATTATTTTTTAACTTTTTAGTTTTTTTGAAGGAGGTTTTAATTTTTTGTTATTTTTGTTAGAGTCAAGTGTCCCCCAAGTGTATTTTTTAATGAAAGCATCTCATTCCTTTTCGGTAAAACCACATACACATATTATTTGGTATGTATTTGTTTAACTTAGAATAACAGTTTTACACTGCTTCGTCAAAATTTACATTTAAATAACACACAGCGCGGGCGGCGCGCGCGCACGTCTCCGTTCAACTCGTAAACCAACACCTTTGACACTTTATAGCTTTCTATGGAAAATGTAAACAAGTTTGCACTATTATGTCACTTCGTAGAAATCTGTGCATTTATTTGAAGAAAAAAGTAGTTACGATTTTGGTAACAAAAATTAAAATTATTTTGGTCTTTAAGATCCAGGAGTGCGATTTTTGAATCTCATTCGCTGAGTTCAACAGTTGAAAATGTCAACATTACTACGGAGATACGTCGAGCATGTGTCGCATTTCCGTGATTCGCACCGTCGGGATGTCGCACTTCCGTGATTCACAATTTGTGTGTCGCACCTTCGTGATTCGCTCTTTGATTATGTCGCACTTCCGTGATTCGCTCATTGGTAGTGTCGCATCTTTGGGGTAACATCGTAATTAGCACTTAAATTGCGGAAAGCTGAACCTGTAAAGACCAAGGATCGATTTCAAAACTTTGTAGAGTTTCTGGCCGCATTCTCTAGAATAACACCTAAGATGCTACGCGGTGATATAATCACTATCAATATTACTTCAAAAAGTTGTTCGTTGGATAGGTACTTACTATTTTGAATAAATTATTTGACTGATGTAAAGATAAATATCGAAAATATACCAGCTCAAAGAGACCGAAGATATAATCCGTATTGAAAAAATAAATCTACAAACTGTTTTACTACCTAGTAAATGTTTACCTAAATACAACGTGTTAATGAATTAACGCAAAACTAGAAAGTAGTTTGTTTAGAATCGAGAGCAGAATCGAATTATCATGCAACATAGGTAATTTTTATCAAAATTTTAAAGAATTTTTTCGTTTTAAAATTTACTAAACCCGATGGCTACCCACCCCATGGGCACAGTCACCCTACTTACTACCAAAACGATTATTAAAATGTATCCATAAGTACTTTAGCGCTTTCATTACCTAATTGCTGAAATGATAACAAATCATTTTTGCCTCTGAACTTAAAATGAGAATAGCTTTAAATTTTCACTATCAAAATAATGAAAATTATTGTTTCAATCTAATTATTTTGTTATAAATCAGTTGGGGTGTATGAGGTTTTGCGCTAATTTATTAACACGTTGTATATGATACCTTACCTAAGATTTTTCTGTACCTAAAAAATGTGTGAATACATTTATCAGCTATACACACAATCATAGAGATTTAAGCAGGCGGAGGACATTTGCCTTTTGGTGGTTTTTCCGATTCAGTTTGCATAGAATGTGCTGCCATCTGTTAAATATATCTTTTACTATGAAAAAAAAGATTATATTGTCTATGTCAATGTCAAATTGACAAATTTACAAAATGGCGACTTACTTTGCGCAATGTGCGTGTTGTTTGTAGTTTTTGTTCAATTTTGTGCCGATTTAGTGATGTTCTGGAGTTTCAGTTGTTCTCTTACCAATGTAAAGATTACAGGAATAGTAAGGATACTGGAATTTCACTCGATCGGTGCGGGATTGAACGAAAACTAGCATTCAAACAACGGTATGAGTATATAAGTATATATATAAATAGGTATGTATAGTATAGGTAGAATTATTTTCAGAGAAACACAGATGGCGCTAGCTAGCCTTCAATTTGACATAAGATGACTGCATAATGTTGCCACGAGTGGGTTCTCTTTTCTAATATACTTATATTACTCTTTGGATTTAAGTAAATAGATAGGCACTTGTATTCCGCATAGTTAATAGGTAATATTCATTCAGGTGTACTTGACCTCAGACTTGACCTTAATTTAAACACAATAAACGTAAAAGGTAAAAATTACAACAATAGGAGATATATCATTGAAATTCATTGACTCTATCAATCATAAAGTTATTATACCTGTCGGAATAGAGTAGCTGACATGAGTTGTCAAATGAAACCGTTTTTTGTGAATTTGTCGGCACTTATCGGCACCCTAAAACTTCGAGTTCTGTGTATAATTGTGAATCTAACGTGAAATCGTAGGTAATTTTATGAAATAGTGTTAGTATATTTCACAAAATAATCTACGACTTCACTTTAGATTCACTAATTAATCTAATTATTCACAGAGCACGAATATTTACCCTGTCGATTGTGTCGACAAGTTCCCAAAAACGGTTCTATTGCCTCGCGTCACGTATCTCTTTCTAGTAGGTATACAGTAGCGCCGCTAGGCACATCTCGCTCTCTCAGCTGTCAGTTCCTCTATATAATACCTTTATGCTATCAATACAAACTCTATACATCTATACACTTGTATTCTAATATCTGTGATCTATACCTAGGTAGAGTACCTACATACTCTACAATTAGGGAGTAGACTGCATCCAGTTTATTTTAGTTTTATCTTCTCAGTAAAAAATTGGTTGGAAAACAATGCTATACTTACATTTTCAGTAATTCTGTACCTTGAATACTATTTTTAATGAAAGGATAAAGTATAAAAAGTATCGAAACGACGAAGAAGATCAATGACGTCACTATGCATGATTTAGTACAATTTTTCATACAAAGCTCTTGTTTTGACGATCAAGAGTGGCTGATTTGGCTAGTTGGAAACTCGCGGATTATCATAACCTGACCTGGAGAGTGATTTTTGAAAGTCATACGTTAAAATCAGCAGTTGGAAATATAAGGAGATACGCATCTTTCTACTGCTGATAATGCTGATTTTACCTTCAAAAATCGCAGCCCTTCAGTATAATTTTTTTTAATGTCAAATCAGCTGTAGAAAGATGCATATCTCCATACTAATTTTGATATTTACAAGTGCTGAGTTCAACGTATAAGATTCAAAAATCGCACTCCTGGGTCGCCCGATTTCTAGAACTGCACATCGAAAATAGACAAAATACTTACTCAATGCCAAAGACATATACAGGGTGTACAATAAAATGGGACAGCTACTTAAAGGGGTGCTTCAGACCATCAAACTGAACAACTTTCTATATAGGACCAATATCGAAATCGCGAAAAAAAAATCTGCTGTCCCATACATTTCAGTCGAGTTATGTTTGCAGTTTTGTATGGGAGAGCGGATTTTTTTTTCGCGATTTCGATATTTGTCCCATAGAGAAAGTTGTTCAGTTTGATGGTCTGAAGCACCCCTTTGAGTAGCTGTTCCATTTTATTGTACACCCTGTATATTACTAGCGTAAGGACATGGCCTATGAGCTTGACTATTGTCCCCAGTTCGTTGGCTCTAAAATGCAAGGAAAAATGTCAATTTAGAGCACTACAAATATATGACACGATATAGTTCGTATACGAGTTATGACAGATGGCGCAAATTTTTCTTTCTATGAAGAAGGTTTTTGTAAAATATTCTGACGGGCCTATCCTTACGCTAGTAATATATAAATCTATGCTCAATGCAATGTTTGACAAACACGTCGTTATTTGCGTCGGCCTACGCATTCTGATAAAGAGGTCAGATAAAAATAGAACAAGAGGACACTATAGGGAACGTGTACGCCTATTTCAACATACATGGTAAGTGGTAGCGTGGCCGAGCGGTCTAAGGCGCTGGTTTAAGGCACCAGTCTCTTCGGAGGCGTGGGTTCGAATCCCACCGCTGCCAGAATTTTTTTTAATTAGCTTTTTTAAATTTTTATTTTAGTCTCGTTATCAAAACTATTGGGCTGGTGAAATCACAGTGAGCCTTACTAATGCTATAATTATCAATGACGTTTTATAATTATTTTATTATTTGATAATGGATTCGTATTATGCAGCTATTGAAGCAATAATACATGTTTACAAAAATATACATAAGTAAGTAATTATATTAATAGATGATTTAAACTTAAAGAGACTGTTCTTAAAGGAAGAATAATCATTGCATATCACATACCTACCTATAAGTATCACTAAATTCAATAAATACCTACTACTACATAATTATTGTATCAATGTTTACAAGGCGAATTATCAGAAAATAAAAAAAATTTAGTTCTATTAATTATCAGATTTATCAGGATGAATATAAATCATTTAACTTTGCAAAATAGGTTAAACAGAATACCTACTATGAACTTGGAACAAGCAAGACCAACTTAATTCTAGAAAAGAAACAGTAAAATTATTGACGTCCCGGTAGCACAGTCGGTAGTGAACCTGCCTGCTGTGCCGAGGGTCGCGGGTTCGAATCCCGTAAGGGACAAATATTTGTATGATGAATATGAATATCTGTACCCGAGTCATGATGTTTGTATCTATATATGTATTCTATATCGTTGTCTAGTCATCATAATACAAGTCCAGGCTAGATTCTGGTACTTCAAATGTGACTAGATAATTTGTGTGGCATTGTCCAAGATATATATATTTTATTTATTAGTTCGTCTTGTGATGCGATAGGAAACTCGTGCTTTTGCGTGTTTTCAATTTCTAAAAGATAGTTTGTAAAGCGATAAAAATATGATTACAACTCTTTAATTTCTTATACTATATCTCTACTAAGTACTTCTCTTCTTTATTTTTTCTTCTATGACTAAACTTCTATGTCAGTTAGATCAGTGGTTCGTAACCTTTTCATTTTAAGACCATATTACTTACTTATTTATACTATATAAACTGAAATATGACTTTTCCCCTAATGAAATGAGCTTTCGTCGTTTCAATAGAGCATTTTGAATATGTTATACTTCATTCCGAATAAGGACGACAAGATTTTCTGATTCCTATTTAGCATTCTGGCCAAACCTGATCAGCAAATATAATGTATATAGTAGAAAGATATAGTAGCCGACACATCCTAGACGTTACTAAAGCTTTTCTAAGAATAAGAGAAAATGCTTTAAATCTCTGTTTCTGCAATTCAAAATAGCCTTAAAATTTCGTTGCTATTTGGAATGGAGTATAGAGTGAGTCGATATTGCTCGAACCTTTGCTCGAACTCAGATTTGAGCGAACAAAATTACATTACAAAACGGAATTGTATTGGTACCTATTATTACTTCCTACCAGATTAGCATGCTAACTATTGCTAATCCCAGATTTAGAGCCACTGGGATTAATAGAAGCTCAATGTTTACTGTTATTCCGCATAGCTACCGATTTAATAACACTAGCTGACATTTTACACATTGCAATAACTCACATTTTACGATGCACACATAGTTGTTCCATAATTACGAATTACTCTTTTATTGATGAAGTCATCAAACTTTGACAGCAGCAATACGGCATTAATCAAAATTTAACTATTCTAAAATCACCGCACAAGACGTCCGAGACCCTGTAGTTACACAAAGGCGTAATAAATTATAAAATATTGAACAAAAATCCCTGAGGTGCAGAATCTATGGAACAGCTTAATCGGGCATCAATCACAATCAAATGGGTATTTTTAATGGCAGCGAGCGCGACACGGGTTGAATTTAATTTAATGAATCAGGTATCTCGTGCATTACCGCGGTTCGGATACGAAACGATACCACATGTGCGCGGATGCTCTCCGTGTCTCCGCACAGGTGCTCACTTGCCATTTATCCGACACACGCGGCACCGGTGAGACACGCGCATTCCCGGGATCGTATCACACATCGCATTCACTCGCGAAAATAACATCGAACGAAAAAAAAACTCGTCACAACCCTATTAAACCTGTGATAGGTTCGTTGACCGCGTTTGTTAAATTTCTAATTTCGAATTAGTTTTTTTTTTTTCACAAATGCGACATATAAGTGTTTTATTAATATTAAACAATAAAGATGTGGACCTGTGTGAGCATGATAAAATTTTAGATCGACTGTAAACATTAAAATGTTGCATTGTTCCGGTTTTTGAGAGAATCACACGGTCGTCGCTTCGCGTATTTTCTTAGGTAAGACGATTTGTTTAGTTTTAAAACAATGCTTAAGCAATTATTATTAACATTAACGATGTCAAACATTGTTAACTAAAAAAAAAAAAAATCTTGCTATAAATTATCATAATTTTTTTTATCCTGTTTTGTCCCACTGCTGGGCAAAGGTCTCCCCCAAACTGTTCCACATCTCTCGCATCTTGTCTCGCCACCATTAATTTATCGAGTGATTAATTAATTTGACTCCATTGTTTTATTTTTTAACTTAGACTAGGTACTTATAGAATATAGATATACTTAGGTACCATTCTATATCACTAGGTACATATTTGGTAGGGGCGATACTAATGAATTAATTGTTACTAATTAGTTATAACTACTTTTATTTTCCTCTATACAAGTTTAGAAAATGAAATAAGAAAAATATTTAAAAAGTTTCTTCAATTCATTGATATAGCTTTATACTAGATCTAACTTTAAAAAAACTACTTATATCCCAACTAGCTATTGCCCACGACTACGCCTGCGTGGAATTTATATGCCTATGTCCTCGGGGTTTAAGCTATCGCTATACTAAATTTCATTAAAATCGATTCAGCGGTTTAGCAGACAGAGACACTTTCGCATTTAAAATATTGGTATGGATAACATTGGTGCCATTCATATAATAATAAGCAGAGCTTAATCTTACTTAGCCTTTAATAGGATAGGTAATTGAAAAACAGCTCACAAAAAAGAAAAACCAGAAATAGCTGTCATACTTTAATAGGTAAGTACTTAAAGAAAGTTCTGGTAATAATTACTGTAAGTATATCAATAATTTTCGAGAAGCTTTTACTACGATCATTTAAAAAAAATTAAAAAATTCTTAAATGAATTCCTAAAAAAAAAAATTTTTTTTTGCATATTTACGCGTTTATTATTTATTTAATTTTGTTTTGTATTAAACCAAAACGGTAAGAACCAGTTAAAATTTTTAATTTTGGATTTAATTTTAAAATAGCTTTGATACTCGTGACATTAGCTACCTTACAATAAGTACCACTACACCTTAAACAATGTTCTACAACAACCTAAAGAATAAGTTCCGATAATATTGTTCCGGTGGTTCCCAGGCCGCAATAAAAAGGAGAGCCACCGATAATGACTAGAGATAATTGACGTACATACTACTACATTATAACCGACGTGTAAGACTTGTTAGTTTCACTGCACTACTCTTTTATTAGTCTAGATTTGTTAGAGGCTGCGGAGTTGCATGTAATTTTAGGAGAAAATATTGTAGGCTTTTGGTAGGGAGTTTGGATTTCAAGTATGTTAGGGGGTGATTGTTGAGGCATAAGTAAATCAAATCAAATATACTTTATTTTACACCAAAACTAAGAGTAAATAAAATACAGAGAAAACAAAATACAAGAGGCACAAAATGAGGCGGTCTTCAAATGAATCAAATGTTATTTCTAGTCTTTTTGTTCTTGTATTTAAGTATTATGTTACAAATTAGGACTGCTTCCTAAAAAAATTATACTATATGGTACGTAGTACTTAATAATTTAAAATCCTTTCTTTGGAGAAATGATTTTGTATTGTTTATGTTCATTACGACTGACTTACCAACATCCAACCAAAATGGCTTCTTTTGGATCGTCTCACTTCATGGCTTTTTTTGGATCGTTTCATTTTGGTAGATAATATAATTTTATAGATAATTAAAGCTAATAGATGAATATTTATTCCGTATAATGCAATGTTAGATTTAAATAAGTTTGCGTGAAATATGTAACTTTTTTACGACATCGGTTATTTATTGAATTAAAATGTGCAGAAACAAACCAGTTTGTTTAATTATGTTGCGCATTTCTGTAAAATGATCTCGACACGACGATGTAGATCTAACATTTTTTTAATACGGTAAAGTTCAGGATGATCTATAATAAATCAAGATTAGGTGCCATGTATAGGATACCTAACGAGTTTTAGCTCGAAAATATAACTTATTAAAAAAGAATAGAATGCTTTAAAAAAATACTAAGTGAATACTTAAATTTTACTTAAATTTTTTTATAAACTTGGCTATCTTATATTATATTATGCCATTATGAGATCATTCATGGTTTACTTTTAAGAGTTCTATACTAGAACGAGTTCTAGGTTCCGTACGTATGCGTAAGTATAAGAAACAAACAAACAATGTTAGAACAAATTGACATTAAAAGAAGAAACAAAAATGATAAAAAATTCAAATAAAATTGGTCAAGTGCGAGTCGGGCTACTCGCGCACCGAGTGTTCCGTACCACACCACCACATAACAATTAACATACAATTTTTTTTCCTCCGGTACCTTTAGCATGAGACCGACTCGCACTTGGCCGTTTTTTATTATTTGTTGTTATACTGTAGAGCTTGCTCTATAATCAAACCAAGTTTGCCGCTTTTATGTAAATACCCGTTTTTACGATGGGGCGAGAAGAAAAAATGTTGATAAAAACTAGTTCCTTGTACCCTTAATTATTAACTTTTTGACATTTTTATTATTTGTTAGCAAATCCGCCGTAATATCGCACATTATCTGAAAATGTCAACTATCTAACTGTTACGGTTCAAAAGTTACAGCCCTAAAGGCAGACGGACGGACAACGTAGGCTTAGTAATAGGGTCTCGTTTTCACCCTTTGGATACGGAACCCTAAAAATTATGGGCTAAACCAGGCTAAACCTAATTTATTGAATGGGTTAGTTAGTACTTACTAAGTACTAAAACTAAGTCTTACAATCATCATTAGGATTCATCATAGTAATAATTTCATCTTTCAATCATTAATTTAATAACATAACTATCTTCTTATTATACGGTAATGAAATATAAAAACAATATCGAATAGTTGCTACAAACAATAATGCTCATTTTAATCAAAACAAGTGCATATAATGTACTTGTCTGTTATACACAAGGCCCATGAATCAAGTCATTGTCGTCTTTATTACGTTGGCATAGGAGTAATAACAGGGGTCATCTAATATGAAACATGTACTAATCAGTCCGAGACAGCAATTTATGTAGCGCATCATAAATATCATAATCGATGCAAATAGAAAAGGTTTGCAACAGTGCATCAGTGCACTTAATTGTTACCTTGGCACCGTATAAAAAACTGTTACTACGTTGATATGAGTTCAGTTTTTGATAAAAAATTGAGGGGAAGTGAAATAGAGGAAGAATTAGACAGAGCATAAGCACAGTATAAGAAAGAGTATTACTAGATACAGTACGGACACTCCCTTCCTCCCACCAACTTTTTACCTCACTCTTTCGCCCTCTGGTTACCTCGCACTGGTTACTCGTACCTAAGAAGAAGGTTCATTTCTTTGGTTTCGCATGTGCTGACGTCATCTTGTCAATTTCTATTTTTTGTTGCAGTGTCCGGGCTGTGGCATAAGTGAAGAAAACAAATTCCGTTTTGTACCACAAGTTCAAGACAGTTGCATAAAACATTAAACGAAACAACTTAATTTTAATCGAATAGTGTTGTATCCTAATACGCATAAGCTACTCGTTTTAAAAACTGAACTTTAACCGACACTAAAACGTGAGCTTAGAAGCTTGCAAACGCTTAGAATTAATTTGTATTTTATGACCATATTTTTTCAAAATAGTCCTCGCTTTTGGATACCATTACCACAGCCCGGACACTGCATACAAAAATTTGAAATTGACAAGATGACGTCAGCACATGCGAAACCAAAGCAATTGAATCTTAAGTCTTCTTCGTAGGTAACGAGGAACCAGTGCGCGGTAACTAGAGGGCGATAGAGGGGGTGAGGTAAAAATTTGGTGGTAGGAAGGGAGTGTCCGTACTGTATCTAGTAATAGATACTCTTTCTTATTCTGTGCCATTATTCCAAGGCTCGTATTTTATAGCCAAAACTAAGGACGATTTGAGAAAAAAAGAATGGGACTGGTCACTTTGAAAACCCCTGACCCACGTCAGGAGGTTTCAGAGTGAGCCGTGCCGTCTATGTGTGTGATTTCATAATCACCCGGAGGTTTATCTATAATAGAGTCAATACTGCTTGTTTCGTGTACTGGTTCGGGTCATCTAATCTTTGCAAAAGGCTATAATAAAATCTTATGAAATGGTTTGTTTTAGAGCCAAAATGATGGCATCAACTCGCATTAATAATTTATGTATATTGCATATCATGTTTTTTGTAATGTCTCTTTTTGTATAATATTGATGCTTTTTATTGGTTCCGGTCAATGCCTGTTTTTATAATAGAAAATTATAGAAACATTTTTACTGTTGCTATGTGCATTTTAATTTTTAAGATTCAATACATCACTTCTTTGTTTGTGTTTTATGTTTCACACAATGATGCTTTATGTCAGCTTTTCGTTATGGCTTCTGCATCTATCTTTCACGCTTCTTAAATTTATTTTACATTGATTTAGTACAAAAGACGAAACAAAAGGTCTATGAAAATGATGAAGACACGCAAAAACTTTACTACGTCCATCTATGGATGAAAATGAATGAAACAATTTATCAAATGACTAATACAAAATTCAACGAATGGTCTTTCTGTAACCGTTGACCAAGCTTTTTCAAAATTTCCCCTGCCTGACAATGATCGTAAAACCATTTGTTTTGAATGTTTACTATCAAGTTTAAGCTCCCTTTTGTTTTTCGAAGCTCTCTCTCTCTCGTCTATAACTTTTATAAACGCATGAATCTACAGGGTGTAACAAAACACCCTAGTAATACTTAAGGGGGTGCTTCAGACCATCAATCTGAACAACTTTGGAGCCAAATTCGAGAAAAAAAAAAACTGCCGTCTCATACATTTGAGTCGAGACGGTACTGCAGTTTTGTATGAAAGAATGGATTTTATTTTCGCAATTTCGATGTTGGCTCCATAGTGAAAGTTGTTCAGTTTGGTCTGAAGCATTACTAGGGTGTTTTGTTACACCCTATATTTCTATGTCTATGTATTATCAAGTGAACGCAAGTATTATCGTCATCGTAAGGATATGGATGGTTAGAAGCTTTGCTACAACTAATAACAATATCTTTTGAACAGTTGTGGCGATGCTCATTTTTAACATTTTGAACAATTTTACAAACAATATATTAATTTGACGCATATACAGGTGTCCAAAACTCAACGTCAAGCCGCAAATAAGAGATAGGTGAGTTTATAACTGTTCAGGGAAAAATACAAAAAAAATCCAAGTTTGATCGTTACCGAGATTTTGTAATTTTTTTTAACATTGGAAAAATCGCTACCCTGCCCTCAATTTTTAAATGTAGCTACTACTAATTTGTATTTTTCAAGAAAATAATTGTTACGCAATCCAGAATAATCTTTTCGGTGGACTTAATTAACAAAAAAAAAACTATTAGTTACCATAGGTACTTTTTACAGAAAACACTTTTTTCTATCAGATTTCTGTGGTCATCAGTTCATCACTGACATAGGTAATATGCGAACCTATGCCAGTGATTCACCTAGACAAGTTTGTTGACCCCTTCAATGAACCTTTGCAAAATCTATCAACTCCATGTACTTCACTTACTAATTCGATGTTTGCGGTACCGCCTCTGCGAAGACCGAGGAGGCGTTGCCAAGAACCGGCCAATGTGTTCTCTATAACGGTGCAATAGAGGTGTTTCGATCCCCACTTCGAGGCTGGCCATCGGCTATCGAGTACCAAGTGTACTTCTATAAGTACACAACGACATTTTGCACAATGATTCAGATTTCTAATGTATTTTAGTGTCTAATTTGCTCTGGATTGATATTGTACAGTTCAAGACATAGATAATCAATAAGACAAACGCATGGGCGGGCATTTTTAAGGGGATGCATCTAGGGCCGTCGCTAAAACTGAATTTAAGGTAGAGCATAGCATAATGCTCACAACTATAAGCAAGGTACTACATGCAAGTAGAGCTAGAGCATAATATGCAGATCCAAGATTGGGGGGAAGGAAAAGGCTAGGTAACAGCTTATTGGGATATCCAATTTAATTTGGTAAATTGTATTTCTAGGTATTACCTAGGGCAAAACTTTAGGGGCCCTTGTAGAAAGCGTTGCATGGACAGACTGGATTAGAAGCTGAAGAAGAAGAAGTCAGATGAATCTGACAATCCGATCGGACCATAGTGAAAAATATTTTTGGATTTAGTGTGATCGAAACAGAAAAATGTAGCATTTTTGTAAATGTAAATAAATCGGCTCTGAACGATTATTTGATTTGATTCCCAATCTAGATATCTAGGTACTCTATAGGTTCCTTCTTAAATTATGCTGACGGTTTTTTAAGGGGATGATCAGACCATCAAACTGAACAACTTTCTCCATTGGACCAAGTACAAAAATCGCGTAAAAAGATCTACTGTTCCACACTAAACTGCTAACCTACTCGACCCAAATGTATAATAATATGACAGTGACTGAGTTACAGCAGATTTTTTTTTGAGGTTTTGAAATTGGTCTCATAGACAAAATTATTCAGTTTAATGGTCTGATCATCCTCTTAAAAAATCGTCAGCATATTAAGTTGGACCCTATACAGAGTGTAACAAAACACCCTAGTAATACTTAAGGGTGTGCTTCAAACCATCAAACTGAACATCTTTCACTATGGAGCCAACATCGAAAACGTGAAAAAAGATCCGCTCTTTCATACAAAACTGCAGTACCGTCTCACCTCAAATGTATGGGACGGCAGATTTTTTAATTTTTTCTCGACGTTGGCTCCATAGTGAAAGTTGTTCAGATTGATGGTCTGAAGCACCCCCTTAAGTATTACTAGGGTATTTTGTTACACCCTTTATGAAACCAATACCCTAAAAGTAATTTAGTCAAATTGCAGTGACTTCAATATGGAAAATAACACTTTTAGAGAATTTTACACTGATCACCATGTAAAGGCCACACACAGCTAACTGCATGTCTTAACATCCACTTAACACATTTAATTAAAAAATTATGACGTTTCGATAACATAAGAGTGCTCACAAACACCTACCATTAATAAATTGCTAAATTAAATTAGCTATAAAATCTCGATGACCCATTCAGCACTTTCCACTTAACACCCAACGACTTTAGGTCAATTGAAGCGAACCTTTATAGTGCGTCAGCCCATGTCCAGTTACTTAAAACATTTACTTACTAGGGTGGTTCGTGTTTGCCTTGATTTTTTAGTATATATACAACGAGTTAATAAATTAGCGCAAAACCTCATACACCCTAACTGATTTATAACAAAATAATTAGATTGAAACAATAATTTCATTATTTTGATACTTAAAATTTAAAGTTATTCGCATTTTAAGTTTTGAGGCAAAAATGACTTGTTATCATTTCAGCAATGAATGAAAGCGCTAACGTACTCATGGATACACTTTAGTAATCTTGTTTTGGTAGTATGTAGGGTGAGTGTGCCCGTGCGGTGGGTTGACATCGGGTTCAGTAAATTTTTAATTTCACAAATAAATTATTTAATATTTTGAAAAAAAAAAATATCTTTACAGGGTCCTTCTTAATATGCTGACACTTTTTTAAGGCGACGACCAGACCGTCATACTGAACAACTTCCTCTATGAGACCAACATCGAAATCGCGAAAAAAAAAAACAGTTTTCCCATACGTTTGGCTCCGAGTAGGTTTGCAGTTTTGTATGGAAGTGATGATTTTTTTTTCGCGATTTCGATGTTGGTCCCATAGAGGAAGTTATTCAGTTTGACGGTCTAATCGTCCCCTTAAAAAAGTGTCAGCATATTAAGAAGGACCCTATATGTTGAAACCATGATAGTTGGATTTTGCTTTCGATTCTAAACAAACTACTTTCTAGTTTTGCGTTAATCCATTTCCACGTTGTATATGTATAATTGTGTCACTTACAGTTTATTTTACACGTCTAGACATGTAAAATAAACTGTAAGTGACACAATTATACATCTTGCATCTAATTATTATTTTATATTTTGTTACTTAAATATTATTTATTTGCACACAAAGCATAGTAAATAAAATTTAAAAAAAGTTAAATTAAATGTTGTATAAGTCTTATGAATTTGGGCTCAATTTACATAAACTGATTGTACCATAAATCTTTCAATTAAATATTGAATCAAAATTTAAATACCGAGTTTTCTAAGAAACTGTTATATTTTGTATGACATGTAGTTTATTAATTATTATTAACATACCTATATTATTATGTGAAATAAGTGGACATGAGCAGATGCACTATATTAGATACAAAAACCTTCATTTACACTTTATTTGATTTCTCTTAGGGTCCCCGGATTATTAAACTTTTATCTTTCTATAACACAGTAAAACTTATTATACATTCTACATAGGTACCTACATAACGTTCACCCTTTTGGGTTATTCTGAAGTTTTGCCACATAACATTACCAAGATATGTTGCTGAAAGGCCTGGAATATCATAAAAAAATATGTTGTAATTACAGTGGATCAACTCTTGATTTCGATATGGCTGCTGAAGAAAAGTTGTTTATTTACAGGAACTGAACCAGCTCTTAAAATAGTTTCAGCTAATTATGTACCATTATAAGTTATGCGAGGTTTCAGGACGGAATGACGAGTCAAGTGGTGGCAGACCAGACCACTAGCCTTTCACCCACAAATATACTTGATAAAGATTAACATAAATATAATTAAAAGAACGCACGTGTCGGCAATTATGTCCGGTTACCTATTATGTTAGATTCGGTAACGGAACCGAAACAACTTTACTATAACGGACTGCAAATTATAAGAAACTGTAACGATCTCTTGAGATGTAGATCGAGCATCGGCTACCATTCTGACGGTTCAAATTTACTGTTTTAACAAAGTCAAGTGATTTACTGTGTGCAGGAATTTCCTTGTCATTATAATTTATAGTTTTTTTACAGTGTTGTCGACACTAATAACTTAGTAACGGTCATCTAGGCTGTAATGTTATAAAATCCAAAAGTCATTCTCGTCTAGACTTGTTACTAAAACCTGTGTAGATTGTATCTAACGCACATTAACCTTTAAACCGCATACTCTACCCATCAAACTGAACAACTTTTACTATGGGAGCAAATCGATCGGAGCAAAAAAGAAATCTGCTGATGTTGCATACATTTGAGTCAAATAGGTATTGGAGTTTAGTATGGGACAGCTGATTATATTTTTGCTCCGATCGGTTTGCTCCCATGGTAAAAGTTGTTCAGTTTGATGGGTAGAGTATGTGGTTTAAATTGAGTTTAAAGGTTAATAATACTTTTCCTTACACCCTGTATTCCCCGAGGAGGTTGGTATCTCGTCAGAGATATTCCGAAAACTCAAAACATCCACGTTTCACTAACACTAACTACCGAAACTCTGTCCAGTGTGACGGGTAGGAAGCCAGTTAATTAATAATGGACAGTGAACAATACTTATTATTATATTTTGAGATGTAGGTATAGGTACAGGAGGATGTTGAAGATATCATGGACGGACAGAATTAGCAACGAGGTGGTCCTGCAGATGATGAACAAGAGAGTAGAAATCTTGAAAACCAAAAAAACTCGGAAATTACAGTACCTCGGTCACATTATGAGAAGTGATAAATACCAACTTCTCCGGATTATTCTGCAGGGGAAAATTTTGGGAAGACGACTGCCTGGTAGAAGAAGGACGTCCTGGCTTAAAATCCTGTGTGAATGGTTCGAAGTGGACACAACCTCACTGTTCAGGGCTGCTTTCTCTAGGGTCCGACTAGCCCTATTGATGATAGCCAACCTCCGATAGGAGATGGCACCACAAGAAGAAGAAGTGAACAATACATGGCTCGAAATTGTAAGCATGGAGGATGTTTTCCTTCACCAAAAAGCTAGTGGTGTTACAAATTGTACATTAAGGAGCCATAGGTTCAGACGAATATTTTCTATGAGAAACGCGATTGCCCAGCCTTCAGAAAAGTGCGTGCGTGTGCCGTATTTTCGATTGAAAAGAATTAACAAAAGTACTTTTTATAGATCTTTTTTGTGATTTCACTAGATAAACTAATGGTGATAAACTAATGGTGATAAACTAATGGTGAATATGTGAGTATTAAATACCAAAAATCTGAAACTATTTTAAGATCTTTTTTTTCAGTTTTTTTTTAATTGGAACTTTTAACCCTGAGGTTATGTCAGCCCTTAAGTTCTTCTAACACGAGAAAAATGTTTAAAAATACAAGAAAATACGCTTGTGACGATTTTCTGTCGAGTGAAGAAATTCCAATCGTGTATTCAATTGATGATTTCACTAAATAAACTATCCAAGAATACTGAGGTATGACTTTGGATTCGGTAAATTGTACGAGTATAAATCTAGTCGAAACATTAAAAATTAAAGATGCCTCCAAGGTGTTTCGTCCAAGTTTCGTTTCATAACTTATTGGTAGGGTACTAGTCGGTTTCGACGGTGACTGAACTATTGCCGTAGATAAAATAGAAGAATATGATATTTATCATATTGGACTTCCCTCTGGAAGTAGGGACAAAAAGCTAAACTTACATACTTACATTCTTTCTCATAGAGTTCTCTAATGAAGTGTTACGAGAAACAATTATAATTAAAATAGTTCCCCAAACAGGAAACTGAACGGAACAGAACAATCTTGGAAACAATGGGTACTATTATCACACTCACCTACCTTTTACTTAGGGACTTTGACTGTACCCTGTACCCAATCATCATTTATATTGATAGGTACTACTTTATTTATGAAACATTGTAATTATACGCTTTTGCTCTTGGTTTAAACCATAGAGAATTTACATGCTCCATGGTTTAAACTCACGTAGAATTGACGTTTGGTGGGACTAAAGTTGTTTTTCAGGGTTCCGTACCCAAAGGGTGAAAACGGGACCCTATTCATAAGTTATAGTTATATATAAGTTATAATCCTAAGTTGTCCGTCCGTCCGTCTGTCTGTCTGTCCCAGCTATTGAGGGCTGTACTTTTGAACCGTAATAGCTAGACAGTTGACATTTTTAACAGAATATCTACGCGTATTTATGGCGAATTTGCTAACCATTAATAAAAATGACAAAAGTAAAAAATTAAGAGAAATGTTAGGTAAATACTTCGTTACTTACAAAAGAAACAATAAACTTATGGTACAGTCAGACACGAAACATCGTTTTTTTTTGTCAAATATAACCAAAAAACCTATGCGACACCCAAATTGTTATTGTATTTGTAGCATAATTATAATCAAATGTTTGGTTATAAGTATAGACCGGTAACTATTGTGCGTTTCGCGGCATTTTCAGGGTTGGTAATAAGCGAGTTTTTTGTGGCCGTGAGTTATTATTATTATTCTTACAAGTCATGTTCTAAATGTGTTCTAACCGGTGTGCCATTTCAATTATATTGTGAAATTACCAATATGATACAAAGATACAGTCGAGAACACGTCAAGTTCGACACCTTGATCTTCGTACTGTTTTTATGCCGCGTTAGTATAAAAAACAATATCGCACTTCAAATCTCAAGCTTGACGTGGTCTTGACTGCACATGGCTGTATGGGTCAGTTCCCTTTGCCTTTTACAAACAGGAAAAAATGTAACAATTTGAAACGTGAAAACTCTAATTTGGGGCCGTATTAGAAAAAACTAAAAGAAATCGATATGATAACATTTGTAATTCTTTACCAATAATATGTGTTACAATTGTCACCCCTAGAGTTTACCGCGAGTTGCACAATAGTTACCGATCACTAGTTATAAGTAGCAAACAGTTTTGTTATTTGTAACCAAATGTGTGTTTATGTGCTACAAAATAGTTTGGAAGTCACTAAAGTTTAGTTAATGTGGCAAACATTTTTTTTTCAGTGAATATATTGTCCGCTACATCGCATCTTGTCTTAATCCTCATGATTGAAATCATGAGGATCAGGAAGGCCTAGCCTTTCCTTACAAACCAACAAATACTCTTAAAAGGATAGGCGGGAAAATGCTAATTTGGAGAATAGGTCACTTTTCCGACTGTATAACGTATTTATCAGATCCGCCGCACCCATACACCCCGCCGATTACAGTGCGAAAGAGACAACTGCAGCTCGGACCGATTTTATAAACAAAAAATCGACGAAATCATTTCGTATTCCCCTGTTTCCTCCTCCAAAACCAAACCGATTTTAATAATTCTTTCAAATATAATATTGAGAAAGACTTTGGCTATGTCTACATATAATATATACTTAAACAAAAAAAAAGCAAAACGCTTTTTTTTTGTTTATATTCGTCAAATTTGTTTACTGGATGTCTGAACACGGGCGGTAAAATTGGTTATTTTCGAAGGTCCATAGTTCTTACAGTAATTAATTTATACAAAAAAGATAAACATAGGAACATGGCGGAGGTGACCTAGATTGCATGGTAAAAAAATATTTGCTCTAGTGTTATTATCCAGGGAGAAAACAGGGTAATACATTTGTATGGAGTAAATCGTACTGGTCTGTCCTCTTAATTTATACCAACATTATTTTAAACGAGTTTTAGTCATCTTAAATGTCATGGACTATGCAAAATTTGATCTAGTTTGTGGCGGATTTCGAATAAATTCTGTAGGTACGCTTAAATGCACTAAGGTTATATTTTAGAAACAAGTTAATTATTAATTATTAGGTATAAATCAAACTAATCAGGAAGTTTGTCATGAAATATTGATAAGTTTGTAGGTATGTTAATTTAGATACACACATGATGAGGAAATGTCAAGTTAGCGCTAATGAACAAAAAAAGTAATAATTATAAACCACGAACTAATTAGAAGAACTACCGTAAACCTAAAATAAAAGTTGTTTATATTACACCCTGTACACAGGGTGTAAAATTTAATGCGTTATGTATTAAACAGAGTGTTTCAGACCATAAAACTGAACAACTTTCACTATTCAACCAATATCGAAATCGCGAAAAAAAAATTAGCTGTTTCATACAATAGGGTCGAGTAGATATTTTTTCGCGATTTGTTGGCTGCATACTGAAAGTTATTCAGGTTGATGGTCTAAAGAACCTCCTTTGATATGTAGATATCTAACGCATTTAATTTTACACCATGTATAAAACAAGAAGATTAATTTTCTTGTCACTGAAATAAAAAGCTCGCCTTAGTAATGATTTTATAGTGTTTTTTTTATTAGGGTTCCATACCCAAAGGGTGAAAACGGGACCCTATTACTAAGCCTATATATACGTTGTCCGTCCGTCTGTCCGTCCGTTTGTCCTACCTATTTAGGGCTGTAACTTTTGAACCGTAAAAGCTAGATAGTTGAAATTTTCTCAGATTATGCGTTATTACGGCGGATTTGTTAGCAAATAATAAAAATATCAAAAAATTAAGGGGGGTTCTCAACAAGAAACTAGTTTTTATCAACGTTTTTTCTTCACGCTCTATCGTAAAAACGGTAATACATACAAGCCTCAAACTTAGTGTATATTATAGAGCATACTCTACAGAATAACATCAAAATACTAAAAACCGGCCAAGTGTGAGTCGGTCTCGCGCTAAAGGTCCCGGACGAAAAAAAGTTTTTTTTCTAAGTTAATGTTGTGTTCTGTGGTGGTGTTGTACGGAACCCTCGGTGCGCGAGTAGCCCGACTCGTACTTGACCGGTTTTATTTACAATCGTTTCCTGAATATTCAATATGAAAGAATTCTCACTATGTATTTTTATTATCTGAGATTTGGATAGTATGAATATTGATCAAGTTTCGAACTCTCTTGGTTCAAAACATTAAAATGACATAATTTTTTAGTGGTGAAAAAAAATACACTTCCGATACTCTAACACTTTCACTCTGTAGAATCCAGGAAGCCTATGCAAATATTTACAAAAACAGTTGTGAAACAGAAACACTTTCTGATTTATTCGTTAGTGTTAGACAAATCTCCTTGTTTAGAATTTTAGTAAAAAATAAGTAAACATTGAAAAAGATTGTATATCAACTACTGAACTCACTGACTTAATCGTAAAGAAAAAAAATCTTCTTAGCCATTTAAATTTAAGAAAATTATGTTTTATCTTCTTTTTACAAAATGGCTAGCACACCAATTTTTTTTTGTGCAAAACCGGCCTGCATCATTCATTAGAAAAATAAATACAATCTTTTTGCTGGAAAATTAAACAGGATTTTTTTTAACCTTTTTTATTTAGATCGATAATATTATGGTGTTTTGTCCATTTTTATAATGAATCAAAAGCCTATTTAGTTTTTCCAGCACCGTTAATGTTTTTTTATCTTTCTTTTTTAATACAGTAAGGACAAAAACTGATAAAGTTTATGCATCTCCCTAATAATACACAATTTTGTTACATTGTTATTATAAACAAATATAACTTGCTAAATAAATTAGCATAAATCAATGCGTTGTTGGTTAAATGTATGTATTGTAATTTTAAATACGCAATCTAGCCATATGAGAAAGGTTAAATAGATTCTGAAACGAAGTATCTCGTAATCATGTAAACGACAATTAATTTCACATTTGTATGCGTCCCCGGGTGTGTGACAAAATCGTGATGTCTGTAATTCTCTACTGTCTACTTTTACTAACATGTAGAGCGTGATTTGTCTATCATGACTGCTTTGTTTTAAGTGAATTAGGTTGTTTTGTATTCTGAACATCGAGTTTTGTCTTGAGAGCACTATATTTCATTCCATATAGGGATGAAAAGATATTCCGATTCGTATAGTTTTATGGCCAATTCTGATTAGCAAATATAATTTATTTATTAGAAAGATATAATATGAAAGTAAATAAAACAATAAATATGACGTAGCTTTGTTTTGATTCCATAAATAGGTATGGCTTTTTAAAGTTATCGCCTTAAACGCAGCCTCCTTCATAATTCTTATCAGTGAATATAACAAAACCAAGTAACAAAACTCCTAATATAGCCATGTCATCAAGATTTTATAGATTTTGTCACTATTCATATAAAATATCTAAAGTGTCACTATAAATCCATTCATAACGAACGTTTTATTAGGAACATGCACAAAGAATAGTTGCCATAATTGATCATAAATGTCCACTAAGTATCTTCTTTGCAGAAATAACGCAAAACCATGGTGTGAAACCACTTGCTGTGAAAACATTTTGCTGCAAAAGTTATAACATTCTCATGGGTTTATTTCTGTCCATGAAAGTCAACCAACTTAGGATTCAGCTGTCCCATACATGTGGATCGAGTAAGTTTATAGTTCTGTATGGAACAATAGATTTTTTTCGCAATTTCAACGTTGGTCTTATAGAGAAAGTTGTTCAGTTTGATGGTCTGATCATCCTCCAAAAAAACCGTTAGCAAATTAAGTTGGACCCTGTATAATTTCTCGCACTAACCCGCCTCGGGAATACAATCGAGAGCATCTAATGCATATTGCAATATTGGAAAAAATCGATTATACAGACATACACTTAATTGAATGTGTACCTAGATTTAGATAGTAAATGCAATGTAAACCATAATAACAAAGCAGTAAGGTGCACCGTAGTATATTTAATTGATGATTGGCCTGTACAAGAGTGCAATGAACAACGCACCCTCATTTAAACGCGGTGAGCATGCTTATTACACAATATTAGCCAAGATACGTTGCCCTTACTTGCATCTAGAGTGCGGTTTTTGAATTTACTCAACTGTGGGAAAGAAGATATGACTGTAACGAGCCTCACCACCGGTCATGGCTAACTATGTAGGTAAAATCTATTTATGGTTGGTATTTTAAGTGTCTCAAGCTATAACTCGTAATTGGTGGTGTAAAAGTTGTAATGCACGGTATACTCTGTAATGTAAGGTATACTCGGGAAAGATTGGACAGTTTTTCTGTGGGTTGGAAAAAGGTTGCAAAAACATTTTTTTTCTCCTATCTTTCAATCGCTTTCCTAAAGAACTATAATGCATACTGTTCACAATAAAACAACGTTTATCTACGATTTTTGTTGCTTTCCTAACAACAACTGTTTCGGCCTGCCATGTGTTCAAAGTGATGGAATAATTTTGTTGTTGTTGTTCAGTTTGAAGATTAGACCCACCCCCTTTAAATATTAGAAGGGTATTTTTACACCGTGTGTAATTTAACACCTCTAACCATATATATTAGTATAATATATCTATGCCTCTGTCAAGGAATAATTGTTTTGTTCCTATTTAGTTTGAAGTTCTAACCTTGCCTTTAAATATTACAAGGGTGTTTTCTTACACTGTGTGTAATTTAACACCTCTACAGACTACACATTAATTTTTTCTAGTTTTTTGACACATTAGATGATAGAGATCTGATACAAATGAACATTTCCGGTCAAAACCCAGGAAGAAGTTAAAGCACGCGATATCTTCTGAGTTCTGGGCAGTTATTAACACGCTCCAGCGCGGCCCAGCCTACCATATCGCACGGCTGCCCATCATAAACATACGTCATAAAACTTTTAACACTCTAAATTAAACTTTAAACACATTACCATACAGTCTACGAAAGCTGAGCTTTAAGACAAGCTACACTTGAAATACCCCTCTATAATTGATCTTTAAGTGAATGAACTATGCTTATCGCATATATTATTTGTATACCTTAAGTAAATTTATTCTAAGTAATTACCTATACGTATAGCGGTTTTTTTATTATGAATGAGGGGAGAGTTGTGTAAAACGGTTCTAAGAAGAAAGGGCAATTACCGTCGTTTACAACGTTTAATTTAATGTAGTACTTATGTCAATACTTGTTAATGTTCTGAGACTAATGGAGGTAGGCGACTAAAGAAGTCATTAACTCATTACAAACATAATTTTGGTAGTTGTTTGTTTATAATAAACATATATATACTTTTTTAAGGGCATGATCAGACCATGAAACTGAACAACTTTCTCCATGGGACCGACATCGAATTCGCGAAAAAAAAAATCAGCCGTCCCATACATTTGGCTCGAGTCTTTGCAGTTTTATATGGACGAGCTGATTTTTTTATCGCGATTTCAATGTTGGTCCCATAGAAAAAATTGTTCAGTTTGATGGTCTGGTCGTCCCCTTAAAAAGTGTCAGCATATTAAGAAGGACCCTGTATGTATTAAACTGTTAACATTAGATATGGCTAAACTATACTTACAGCATTTCTAACCATGGTTCCTGGCTTAAAACAGACCTCCCAATTTTTCCCGTTGGTATCGTAAATAGTGACTATGCGATCAAGTATAATTTTTTAATAGGTTTGTGTAAGGATGATTGAGGAGTGCTATTTTTGAATATTCACACTTCCTGGTTCATATTCGAAAGTGACAAATTATATAGCATTTATGCATTATTCGTATGATATGATTCGTTCGTCTCTGAAAAAAATGCGAGCCTACTAAAATAATTGAAATGACGTTATTATTGTTAACTAAAAATAAAAGATGGTTAGTTGTAACAACAAGCCGAATTCGTTTAACAAAGTTCTCTTAGTCGGAGAAGTCATGATGTTGACAGGCTCATATGGATTCATGATGTTGGCAGAAGTAAACAATTTTTTTTTCAGTATATTATTCGATTTAGGACGCGAAACTTTCAAAAACAGCACCAATATCTGAGCTAAGGTACCCTGACCAACCTGAGTCGTGATTCATAATTATAGATCTGTCTATTGTATGTTACCGAATTAATATCTTTATTTTTTATTTTTTACAGTTCAAGCGAGAGACGGCTAATGAAGAAGTTATAAGGTATGAGTTAATAGTAGTCAATTTAATCTAAGTATCTATTATGATTGGTTATATTTACGTATAGGAAAGGAATGCATAGATAATTACGTGTCGTCCTACGTTGAATATTGTAGGTATTGATCCTGGTACTGTAACTAATTCGACATCCTTAAGTGGAAGTTTTTAATGACTTAATCATAAACGGTGGTTGACGAAGCATCTCTAATACGATGTGTTATGACTAACGTCCTTTGGAAAAACCTATTAGCCCTCTTATCTCTCCTTGAGAATGTATTGGATACGGAAAGTAAAAAGGAAAAAAAAGTGGAAAGTCTTAGGTCTTAGTGATGAAACGAGAATTAGCTATTACCGAGCACCCTTTTTAAATATGACGACACTCTCTGGAACACCCTGTACGCACGGCGACACATCAAGCTATACCAAAACCAACATAAGCTGGCCGCGCGTTAGGTCGTGTAACGTATAACGTCGCGCGGCCAGGGGGTCTACTCCGGGATTCGAACTTCGCAATTGCGTGAACATTTTCGTTCCAATGTCAACTCTATTACAATGAAGAGCGGACCGAAACAGTGGCGATATAGCGAACATCGAAAGTGCGGGTACAGGGCCAGCTTATGTTGGTTTTGTAAAGCTGGATGTGTCGCCGTGTGTACAATTTAGTATCAACTGAGCTTCATTGATTAATGGTTATTTTATTTGTAAAAACTGCCCCATTTATACAAAATTATTATGAATGAAAGAATACGAAGGACAATAAAAACTAGTTTCTTTTCCATTACTAACGAACCAAAGAGTTTCTGTTTTGTGCATTATAGTGCATATAAACAATTTGCGCACCAAAAGAGACTGTATAGCTAAAACATTTAAAACACTGGCTGAAATTACTGAAAAAAAAATGCTTGTAGCCTTTTAAATAAATAAGAATAAAAACGGTTTGTCTCATCTGTTTTAAATGGCGATACAACAATTTTTTCAAGCAAAAGTAGCCAGGACATTTGGAATAAAAACTTTTTACTACCAACTTTTTAAATTCAATATTGAACTTGACACTGGAAAAATCGATTATTTTAGAGTAGAGATATTTGAATACTTTGAGACTTGAGATATTTATAACCATGGACCAAGAATTTTCCTCTACATTTATGAAATAAGATATTCATTTTCTCAGTTACAAATATCGTTGTTTACTCCTTGCATAGGTTGCATTACTTAAAGGGATTTTTGTACCCATCATAATAAACAACTTTCCTTAAGAAACCTATAGGAAAATAGCAAAAATGTTTTTGGGCTTTCTATAGGTAAGTACTTAATGCAATCAGCTGAGAAGATGAAAAAAAAAACGATTTTGTTTCTTAGTGAAAGTTGTTCAGTATCATGAGTATGTCGAAAAATAATTTTAGCGAAAAGGGCGTGTGATAGCTTATATTACTGCCAGATGCGACAGAAAGGGATGGGGCGACGCGCGCGCCTGGAACGAATCAAGCGAAAAAACAAACTTTATTTAATTGTGATTGTACTATTTATGTAAGTTCAATTCTGCTCTAATCAAAACTTAGATAATAGCAATCTCTTTTTTAAAAATCAAGTCTCATGTTTCTATTATTCACCGTTTAGCAGTTACAAGCGTTTATAGACAAAAACGGAGGCAACTTTGGCTTGTTTTTCTATCGAGAAAATTTGTCTTAATGGTATTTTGGCTCTAATCAAAACTTCAATTATATGTTCAATTTACACATATCCGCAAATCATACTCCTACTGTTAGTACTTCATGATATATGGAGCTTTGAAGCATCCTATTTTTTTTTACATAGCCCCTTAAAATAGTTGCAACTGTCTACCCGAACATCCTGTATTCTTTTAATTTAATGCATCGCATCGCCTTAAGGTATATGAATTGAAAGAAGAGATAAAGATCCAAATCTAGATGTAACATGCACCTCTCGTTTCATATTAGTATAATTCTGGGAGAAATATATTTAATAACTAGTTTCTCCCTACACCGCACCGTCGCAAACATTTATCATGCACCGATGATAGTGTACCTACACCTTTGGATTTATGTCTAAAGTAATATTACTGAAGGTGTCGTTCATATTACTGGAAGAGACTTCGGTGTGGTGTGTGGCCATGAGCGATATCACAGATTCAATAGTAGTTACTATTCGTACGTGATATATCTTTGATTTCAGTTAGATTGTTTTAAATTGTAATAATGTATGTAATGATTTAATGAACTTATGATACTAGGATACGTTTTTGGAGCGTCATCATCATCATCAGCTTATAAACGTCTCACGGCAGGGCAAAGCCTTGCCCTCAAGGAAGGTGTAGGGGCGTTAGTCCACCACGCGTGCCCAATGTGGATCAGTAGACTTCACATTCGCATCAGAATTTCTATTCCAGGGTATACAGTTTTTCTCATAATTGTTTCCTTCACCATTTGAGAACACAGTCACTATTTATTAGTGTATAGTAGGTAGATACATGGCATATCGTCAGTAAGGATTCGAACTTGGATCCTCATGCATCATGTCATGATTGAGTGTCGACCAATCCGCAACGTGCCACCGTCGCTAATTCAGTCATTTAAATATTTCTTATTATTATGTAAGAGATCATTTTTCTATGTTTATGTCTATGACATTTCTCACGAGTAAAAAAAAAGAAAAAAGATTCTCCAAAGATTGCAGTAATCTTTCTTCTAAAGGAGTTTTAAGCTCCACTCTACAAGCTGGGGAAAAACTATTTGGCCAAAATCGAACACAGAAAAGGCTTTTCTTTATGTTATTGCTCCAAATGAAACACCCAATGAACTAAACAGTTACCAGAGACATAGCTCTTCCTGTATCTTTAGTTACAAGCACTCTAGTGTTAGGATAAGCCTGTCTTAGTGTCGCCCTGGGACCCTAGAGTTAATATCCACTATCCAGTTGTGCAGCAGGATGCTTAATACAGTTGCTTATTTCATTTGTCGGTCTGTGCGTTTTGTACTTTGTAATTACTGTAACGGTAAACTCCAGTTTATTGTTTATCAATCCAAATGATTGTTTTGTTGGACAGACCTCCCACACATTCTTTAAACGTTATCTATTAGTAATCTTGGCTGACCAATCCTGTAAACGGTTCTTGGTTTTGATTTGTCTACCTTGTTTCCGCTATTCCTATTCTTCCATAAACACGGTCGGGCAATCAACTAATAGGTATAAGAGATAAAGGAGAACGACCACTTTCCATACATTTGTTTACCTGTCAAACTATTTTTTATTTCATTGAAGTCGTATAATATTCAAAGGTTGAAGTATACAGTTAATATTGATATAGGAAAACTGTAGGTTGATTCCAGTTACATCGCTAATAATTTATTTTAATTTGATAATGAGGAATAAAAGTTATACAAGTTATAGTTGTTAAATTATTTGACAGGTAAAAGTGGACATCTTCAGGAGTCAAAGTTACCATTTTAGCAGGTTTAGACACATGTACTGATAATGGGATACAACGCGTCACTTAGTGAGAGAACAAGGCCTACTTTTGGCATAACTACCTCTTTTTGTTCAAGATTCGATTTAGGAAATCTCTTCCTAGGGTACTAGTATAGTGCACGTTACTAGGGTATAAAATACGTGATTGGGGAAACAACTAAAAAAATTCCAATCGCCAGTAAATTATACAGGGTCCTTCTTAATATACGGATGGTTTTTTCAGGGAATGATCAGACCATCAAACTAAACAACTTTATCTATGGAACTAACATAGAAATCACGAAAAAATTAAAGAAATCAGCGAATACAAAACTATAAACCTACTCGATTTTTATTTTCAATTTCTATGTTGGTCCCATAATAGTGAAAGTTATTCTGTTTGATGGTTTGATCATCCCCTGAAAAACCGTCGGCATATTTAAGAAAGGCTCTATACAGGGTGTAAGGAAAAGTATCACCACCCACCAAACAACATTCTCTAACCCATCAAACTGAACAACTTTTAATATATGAGCAAAACTGTCAAAACAAAAAAAACTGTTGTTCCATTCCATATTTGCTCCCATCGTAAAAGTTGTTCAGTGTGATGGATAGAGTTTGTTGTTTAAAGATTAATGATACTTTTCCTTACACTCTGTGTACTTACTTACGTAGTAGCTAAACTTATGTTATACCTACTGCAAAGAAATGCCTCTTAGCACTGCAACCTCTTCGTGTTCAAGATTCGTTTTGGTAAATCTCTTTCTACCGTACCTACTATGAGTTTGAGAGCTAAAGCTTCGTAAGTCCGGTGCTATAAGAATCCAGTCTTGCATACGATACGTTAATCGAATAAATGATAACGAGATTAACACGACAAGTGTGACACTGCTACATATCGATCGATGTCGTAATCGATCTTAATAAGAACTTGTCGCACTTATTTTATACTAGCTATAGCTAGCGGGTTTGCTCGTGAGACTATTTTAATCATTTGGTAGGTACCTGAGAAAAATCTAGGTTCTCATATTATTTATTTTTGTTTATTGTTTATTTGATCCATCCTTAAAAAACACAGATTCGTTTACATTTAACGTTTTGATTTATTAGCAAATCAGTTTTTACTGTCAACACACCCCAAATTCTTAACGTAGATATGACATTATGACTTTTTGTACAAGACATTCAGATTTTAAGCAAAAAATTCGCAGGTTAATATAAGAATCCAATATGAAAGTCACCGCGTAAGCTTTTTATCTTAGCCTGAGATGAGGAAATCGCGTATCGATACTATTTACCTATTTATATATCTAAACATTCTACCTTTCCCGACCTCTGTGTACCATTTTATAATATTAAAGTCCAGTCACATACGTAATGTAACCCATTTGCCTCCAGCCAAGTTAGATGTGCACAGATTTACATATAATCTGACAGCATCCATTACAATAACCCTCTTCTTTAGAACAATAGTGATAGGTTAATTTAAGATCAAGATAATATTAACCTTATTACTTTGAAATACGTTTAGCGGTTGTATTAACTATTGTTTTGTGACACTCAACTCTACTAATAGTAGATCGGCGATTCGACAAAAAGTAGCTTAAATAAGGTTTTGGCACAAGACATCTCTTTTATAGTGCTATTTGGTATCAATAGGGTCAGTACCGCCTGATTACAAATATATGAGATGACAAGCGCTCAGACTGTGGGGGTAGAAACTGTGACGTCATAAAGTTGGCCATACAAAGTAAAAAATAAATTTCGTTAAATGATGCCGTGTGGTGTATCAAATGAAAGGGCTTTATGAGTAAATTACAAATATATAGCACAGTATAACATTTTCACTACTTAGATGAACAAATCATTCGAAAAAGCAAAAAAAAAACACAATTAGAGTCCATTTTGAAATGCTGTAGATCATAAATGACTTAATGGATTTTTGGTGAAATATATATTAAATAACTCAAAATGTCCTCTATATTGCGTCAAAAAACACTCAACTAATAGAGAGACGTTGAATAATTATGGTACCTCAATGTAGAGAAATAAATTATAAGGAACTTGTTGGTGTAGTGGAACTTTGGTTTTGGAAAAGATCGCTAAGTTAAGCAACGTTAGCTTCAGTCCATCTTTGGATGAGTGACCGTTTAGTGGCATTGCATCTCGAGCGTCTCCATGCTTCGGGAAGCACGTTTAGCGGGATAGTTCCGTCAGATGGCGGTGTAACTATTTCAGAGGCCTATTGGCGACTTGAAAATTCTCTGACAGCAAGTTGACCACTAATTTGCCTCCACCAACCCGCACTGGGCCCACGTGGTGGAGTAATGGCCCACTCCCCACCCCATCTTTATTCGTGAAAGGAGGCCTTTGCCCCACAGTGGGATCCTACATTGCTATATAACATACTAGGTAGGTAGGTAGGTATTTATTTTTCGTGCGGTTTAAAAAGTTATCTTATCTAGTAGTAGTAATAAACATCTGCAGTTATTGTCAAAGTTTATGATACTTACTAACAGTTAAAAGCTAATAAATTTGTCAAACACAACATCCAACACGCTCATCTTCACCATAAACTGAAGAAACTGTCCAGGAGATTTAAAACATTGTGACTCGAATATAGTATAGTTGTCTACATATAGGGTCCTTCTTAATATGCTCACACTTTTTTAAGGGGATGATCAGACCGTCAAACTGAACATTTTTCTCTATGAGACCAACATCGAAAACGCGAAAAAAAAACTGCTCCTCCATACAAAATTGCAAACTTACTCGAGCCAAATGTATAGGACAGCAGATTTTTTTTTCGCGATTTCGTTTTTGGTCTCATAGAGAAAGTTGTTCAGTTTGATGGTCTGATCATCCCCTTAAAAATGTGTCAGCATAATAAAAAGGACCCTGTATCTTAGACCAAAGTAAAATGAATGGACAGGCCTTACGCAAACATTTCAAACCAGAAAAATGAGGCAAAACAATTGACAGTTTTACTTCGAATTTGTACCGAGATGACAGACCAAGTACCCTAATTTGTATTGAGGTGCCCTAGTTTTGCGTGCTTCAACTTTAAGCGCTTTGGGCCTATCCATTCATTTTACTTTGATCTAAGCCCTGTATATCACAAAAGCTATTTTTAGCGCAGGCGATGTTGCAACAGCAACGCGATGTCGCGACTGAATCGACGCGATTATTAGCGAGATAGCCTCGATTCCGCTTCGTGCGACATCGCCGCGATACATTTCAGAAATATCGCGGCAATAACTCAAGCGACATATCTCAGAAATATAGCGGCGATAACGCAGCGGTAGCATGGCGGTCGGAGTGGTTGCGACGTAGTTGCAGCCTTCATTCATCATCAATTTCAGCCCGTATCCACCCACTGCAGGGCATAAGCCTCCTCCCTATTTTGCCATTCTTCTCGGTCCCGTGCCAGTCGCATCCAGGTCTTGCTACTACTTTTCCAGATGTCGTCAACCCACCTGGCTGCCGGAGGACCCACTCCTCTTTTGCCTAATCTCGGCCACCACTCTGTCAAGGCTTTGCTCCACCTGCCATCACGCCATTCGCCTAGCTACGTGTCTTGCCCACCGCCACTTTAAGCGAGCTATTCGGTCCCTGACGTCCTGAACCTTAGTTCGCAGCCTTGCAGCAATGCAATTCCCTAAGCGCAAACATAGGCTTCATCGTTGAAACATCGGCGAGCAGGCAATTTGGTATTCGCTAAGGTTGTCATGTCTCGTACTTATATTAAAAACATCGAGGATCTGAAGGCTGGTACATTTGTGAGCACATCGATGTTTTTTGACAGCGATGTGACGCAGTTGCGACATCGCCTACGCTTAAAAATTGTGTATGGTCCATAATAAAGATGCGTGCCAAAATTTTCTGCAACACCTAGTACTAGTATGACGACATACACTTTATAAAACTGAACTTAAGGAGTGCTTAAAGCGCTATCTTTACAGCTTGGTCTAAGTACCATAGATTTATAGCCTTTAAATTAAGTACAATTTTAATATCCTCATAAAACGTGTCTTTTACCAACTTTTGCGTCTTCAATCTCATAAGAACACAGAAATTCACAGATATTCTTCGTTTTCAGGTTTAACATTCATTTGTTGTAATTGTGTCAATAAACATCCATATATTTTATAGTCGACAGATTATTTTATTTTTATTTAATTGTTAATTTTCAGTTTTTTTTTCTGTTAAGTGCGTAACGTGACATTACTGAACCCGTTTTTATTATAAGAGGGCTTAACTAATGAACGTCGCGTTGTTAGGCTTGTTAGTATGAATACCCATGTATGAATACATACATAGTTGCACAGCGTAAGTTTATTTACTGATTCACACATTACTCATTAATTTGTGGGAAATAGCATTTCTCTTTATTGTCTAGCAATGACAGTAATACCTACACTTATTAACTATGAGAAGCTAACTAGAGTTACTGATATACTTACATTCATGGTAAAATTATGATCTAGCATAAAATCACGATACCGCAGTGTTTAATTTTGGTAGAAAGGGCTATTATTAATCATAATAAGCTAACGGTGTTTTAAGGGGATGATCAGATCATTAAACTGGACACCTTTTTCTATAGGACCAATACAAAAAACTCAGCTGTTCCATCGAAAACCGCAATCCTACCCAAATGTATGGGACAGCCGATTTTTTTTTCTCCATTTTGATGTAGGCCCCACAGAGAAAGTTGTGCAGTTTGATGGTCGGATCATCCCCATAAAAACTATCGGCATTGATCAGACCATTAAACTCACGCACCCACCCACCCATTACAAGATATTTTGGTATCTACCTACTTAAAGCTATACATAAATATCAATGAAAACGATATCTTCGAATTTATTGACTAAGGGTCAGCGCACACCCAGCGTAGAACTGCTCGCGCATGCTCGAGCATGTTCTTTGCAGTCGCGCACACCTAGCGGCAAAATCCGGCAGCGGCGGAGCATGCTCGCGCGTGTTCGAACAGTCTCGCGGATGCTCCCGTGTTGCTACAGTTGACGTAGTGAATTTTGCGTTGTGTTTACAATATTTTATAGTAAAGACGTGCAATAACAACAATTTTAAAGTATGGTAGACTGGGATTTGGTAATTATTGGGTTACTAGCAAAGGAAGATGAGCAAGAAGAGCACATCAATAAGATGAAAAGAGGCAAGAAAGATGTACTTATATTTGGGAAATACTACGCCCTGTGCTGTGTTACGGTTTAAAGTTCTAGGGACAGTTGTTTTATGGCTAGGAACTATAAAATGGAATATGAACAATTTGAAAACCTACTAAATCTGCTTCGACCTTTCAGATTTTCTTTGTATTTTCAAAAAGAGTTCGATTATTATAAAATATTATCTGTAGTAAATTGCCCTTTTCGGGCTAAAGTAGTTAAAAAATATGCTAGATTTAGTCCGAAATCGGCCGAGGCGGCAACACTTACGACGGATCGCAAGCATCGACACGGGCGTATGCTCGAACATGCTCGAGCATGCGCGAGCATCCGCGCGCATGCTCGCGACTGCTCTCGTCGCCGCGAGGAGCATACGCGAGCATACTCGAACAGACGCTGAAGGGATTTAATCACTTGCAAGCTATTTTCAACTTTATTTCAATGGAAATAGAGTTCATTATCAATTGAATCAATGAAACCTGCTCGCGCATGCTCGAACAGTTTAACGCTGGGTGTGCGCTGACCCTAACATCGCGATGAAATTCCATTGCAAATATTAACTCGATCATACGATATCTGATGATTAATTTATTTATTCAATGGGTCGAAATTTATCGTGCTTCCTAATAATTGACTTTTAATATACTTTTACATATGTTATTTATTTAAAAAAAATCTCTTACTCAAATGACAATCTTCAAATACAAACCCAAATATTTTCCCATATAGTTTACCCACACCATGGAACAGTGCCAGATGAAGCCAAAAAATGCTATTGTTTGCATTAGATCATAAAATTTTGGATATTTAAGAAAACACCACAAAAAAAACTCGATTAGAGACGTCATCGTAGAGTGAAGCCACGCCATTAAGGCTGGGTATTAGTAGAACAAGCCTCTCTTTCTAACAAGCAAACTTTCGCAATTAGCCATCCCGCTTCAATTGAAAGCAAGATCGCAAAAAAACACATTTTTCATCAATATCTTTTCTCTTGGGTGTTTGGGGAAAAATCCATCGGTTAGAAGCCCTGCTATAATTATTTACCTTTCAAATGATGGTATATTCAGAAGAAATGGTGTAGTGTGATTCTTGTAAAACTGGTTATAAATCTGAAATCGAGCTTACTTTGCTCCTCTTTTCTATCGAGAAAATTTAATAGAATCGTGTTTTCAACGGTTAGATGCCCTGCAGAAAGAACGTATCTACACTGTTATGTGAACTATATATATTAAATGTAATAATTTGGTTCTCAAAAATCGGTTCGAAAACAGACAAAATAGGTATGACCCCCTCTTAAAAAAATCTCGCCTCAGGGGGTAGTTGCCACTTGTAGGTTGCCACTCTTTCAAATCAGTAAGGGTCATACATGTCGCCATCAAGACGGCGAGTTATAGTCAAATCAATTTCTCTAAACGAATTATTTTCTATTTTCATATTAATAATAATTATTATAAAAAACATCACCTAGTTTCCATTAGACGGTAGGTAGTACCTACCACACCATACCATACCATACCTACCATACCTATCTAACTTGATCTATCTTTTTTTTTCGCCCAGGCGCCTTTATAATGCTCGGGACCCGTAACTCTACGTGGCTAATCCTGCACTGATAAAATATTGTGCATGTTTTACTCCAAAAATTAGTATTCGCACAATAAAAAAAACACCTGCACTAATTTTTTTCCGTTAACGGAGCATCCCAAATCGTTTACATCGCATAGTTGTACATCCCCCATCACAACATACGATTACGATACGAAGGCAGGCGGTGTATCCAACCGCAAATAGTGAGCATTAGCTGCGCATGAGTTTGAGCACGCGATCGATGTCATACAATATCTGTCGAGCGCGTTGTTGGGTAGCAGAGACCTTGGGGTGTACTCACATGGAGTTGGGATTTGGTATGAGGATGGTTATCAATTCATCATCGTCATCATCCTATACAGGGTGTAAAATTAAATGAATTTCATATCGAACAAGTTGCTTCGGACCATCAAACTGAACAACTTTCAGTATTGGACCAACATTGGAATTGCGAAAAAAACTCTTACAAAAAATGTCAATGTCAACTCGAAATGTAGTGGAGTAGCAGATTTTATTTTTCGTGATTTCAATGTTGGCCCCATAGTAAATTTTTTTCAGTTGGATGATAGTCTGAAGAACCCCTTTCAGTATATAACGCGTTTAAGTTTAAACCTTGCAAGTATATCATTGCTATAGTATCCTTGGAGCTCGATTGCTTTAAGTTAAAACATCGAAGTTCAATTCTTATCCAATTACAGTTTTAATCACATTGCAATCCAATTTATATTCAACTGTGCTGACTTCCGCATCGCACTAAACTCCATGTGACTGACACCTTTAACGTCTGAGCGATCTGTCAAAACTGCTCTAACGGCTGTCAAGGGCAGTACCGCGATTAGCGCAATACCAAATGTGTCAAAAGTTATGGTTCGTACTGTTATAAAATATAAATGTTAAGTAATATGCTGAGCCATATCTTTCCCCCCAACCCCCAAGATGTCGCATCAGCATATCATCCAGAGACAAGAGCCAGTTCGCGTCGGGACATTGCCAAAGCCACATGACTAATTTGCTGGGTCAATAAAAATCCTTTCTGTTTTGAAGTCAAATAAAGAGACTCATACTTCCTAAATAAAATCATTTTTTTTAAAAACATATCCTTTTCGTCTCGTATAACATTGGTGGCAGCGTAAAGGGATTCATTAATTTTGAATACCTACGGTCCGTTCTCTGAAATTACATACATCCTGAATGTGCACCCAGTGACCTTAGTGCCAGTGACCATATTTAGTGCCAGTGACTCTACCCAGTGCAGTTTAGTGCCATTAACCTTACCCAGCATCAGTGTCCTTCAAAGACTATTCATCATCTCTAATTGTCCCTGAAAAAGAAATATATCATCCAACGCCGAACTCCAGTATCCAGTGTCCAGCTCCAGTACCTATACAGTGACCAGCTCCAGTATCCAGCGATCAGCTCCAGTAACCAGTGACCGGCCCCATTATCCGGCGGTCAGCTTCAGTATCCAGCGATCAGCTCCAGTGTCCAGTATCCAGGTCTCAGCTCCATAATTCAGCTGCAGTATCGCTATATCATCATCATCATCATCGTGTCCGGAAGTAACGTAACATGTTCCTGTTCCTCCTCTTCAGTGCTCTCCCGTAAGTGTATCCATTCATTAATTTTCGCGAAAGAAAGTGAAAGTGATAAATTTAAATCAGTGTTATTCATCCAATCCTACAGAGACATTATACCTAGTAGTTTCAAAGTATAGACGCTTCACACTAATAGTAATTTGATACACGCTAAGTTCTTATCTATCAACGGTTAGTGTAAACATCAGAATCGTCGGCCGTCTATCACACCGTTCAACTTACATTCTTTATAATGGCAAATAGAGACGAAAAACCCGTTGAAGAAAAAGTTGATATCTCCATACTATTCAAATTTATTAAACCGTTTGACGGTTCACGGGAAAAATTAAACTCTTTTCTTACCAATTGTAATAATGCTTACAGTTTAGCCACAAAAACCCAAAAACCTCTTTTATTCCAATACATTTTAACCCAATTAGAGGGAAGAGCGGAATCTGCCTGTTCCATCAAAGACTTTGACAACTGGGAACAACTCAATGAATTTTTAAAGAGCCAATTTGGTGAAAAGAAGCACTATGCCCATCTGATTGCTGATCTACAAGAATGTCGACAAGGTTCAAATGAGCCTGTCAACCAGTTTGCCCTACGAGTCGAAACATGTCTTTCCAAATTGCTTACTGAAATCACGCTTTCTAACAAAAAGAAATCTGAACTCAATGGAAAACACTCAGCTATGGAAGATCTTGCTCTCCATACTTTTTTACTCGGTTTATCACCACAAATTTCAAACAATGTCCGCAACAAAGATCCATCCAATCTAAATGAAGCCATAAACCTGGCTATATCAGAAGACAAAATTATAAAACTTCAGCATAAGCATAATGCACCATCAACTAGCAATAGTAACTCAATGTCACGTCCTATTCGCCAGCAAGCGCCTAGAACAAGCAACATGAATATGCGCCCTATCTCGTATAACCAAAATCTCCCCTTTTGCAGATATTGCAAAACCCAAGGCCACACTATAGATGTATGTCAAAAACGTGAGTTTAATAACAATCGATTCAAAGTACCTCAAAATCCATCTCAGCCAATACGGGCCCTTACATTCAACCAATCTCAATCTAATCAACGATTCCCAAATAATCATCAACAACGAGTTCATACAGTTCAAACCGATGGTAACTCCGAGCCAAATCCAGATCCTAAAGAAATACTCGAAATCGAATGGAATCCTGATCATAATTTAAACGAGTAATGGTCTCACGAAGGTGTCTCGTGGGGCCTCATCAACTTCCAAAACAAAATTCATTAAAGAACGACACCCATTCCCTTCAAGGATCATTCAAGGATCACACGGGTAATCAGCCCCAAGCAAGCATCCACTCTTCTAAACCCATGGATCACACGGGTAACCAGCCCCAAGCAAGCGTCCACTCTTCTAAATCCAAGGATCACACGGGTAACCAGCCCCAAGCAAGCATCCAGTCCTCTAAACCCATGGATCACACGGGTAACCAGCCCCAAGCAAGCGTCCATTCTTCTAAATCCATGGATCACACGGGTAATCAGCCCCAAGCAAGCATCCACTCTTCTAAACCCATGGATCACACGGGTAACCAGCCCCAAGCAAGCGTCCACTCTTCTAAACCCAAGGACCACACGGGTAACCAGCCCCAAGCAAGCGTCCACTCTTCTCAAGCCAAGAATCACGTGGGTAACCAGCCCCAAGTCCAAAATACTATAAAATCAATCAAAAAACAATTAAGTCCAATCCATGAGATCACGTCCAACATTTCTAAACGATTCTTGCCCCATATCTTGCTCAATCCTGATGTCGCCGATCACCCTCTAACCTTTCTTATCGATACCGGATCATCTGTCAGCTTAATAAAGAAATCCTCCACATCGCATTTGCCCGACCTGAAAAAAGAAAAAATCAAATTGAAAGGAATTGATGACACCACCGATTCACTCCTCACTCTTGGCCATTGCAACCTAAAACTGTTTCCGAAAACCAATCTACCAGTAGAATTCAGATTTCATGTCGTAGACAAAATTAACCTTACTTATGATGGCATTATTGGTAACGACCTTTTAGATGAATTAGAATGCAACATTGACTACAATCAGAATACTATTCGAATCGGCCAGATCACAGTGAAACTTCAGTTCTGTGAACCAGTGTATACAATACCACCCCGAACAGAAGTCGTAATCGAATGCCCAGTATCCAATCCTAATCTCAAGGAGGGTCTTGTCCTAGATCAACACGTGTCTGATACTCTCTTTATTGCAAACTGTATGGTCCGGGTCAAAGATAATAACCGTATTAACGTTACCATAGTCAATACGTCTGAAGACAGCGTGACATTAGATCCGAATTTAAAACTAAAACTAGAAACTTTTGATCAAAATACCGTTTCCTCAATATCTGAAAACAATAATATTTACCCTGAAACCTCAAAGCGAACTCAAGAAGTCCTTAACCTACTTAGAACATCTCACTTGAACGACGAAGAGGCTGAAGTCTTAGCTGAAGCCTGTTCTCAATACTCTGACATTTTTCATCTTCCAGATGATAAACTCACATCCACACCTGCTATTCAGCATAAAATTAGAACAACCAACGATGTCCCTGTAAGCACAAAGACTTACAGATTTCCTGAAGTCCATAAAAAGGAAGTTGACAATCAAATGAATAAAATGCTTGACCAAGACATCATATCACCTTCAGAGTCTCCTTGGTCTTCGCCCATATGGGTGGTACCAAAAAAATTAGACGCATCCGGAGAACGCAAGTGGAGAGTAGTTATAGACTACCGAAAGCTAAATGATGTGACTATTGGTGAAACCTATCCCATTCCTCAAATCACCGAGATCTTAGATCAATTAGGTAAGAGCAAATATTTCTCAACGCTAGATCTTGCGTCAGGCTTCCATCAAATAAACGTTTCTCCCGAAGACGCCGACAAAACAGCCTTTTCTGTCCCTCAAGGACACTTTCAGTTCAACCGAATGCCATTTGGGCTCAAAAACGCCCCATCAACCTTTCAAAAACTAATGAATAATTGTCTTTCTGGCATCCAAGGCATCCGGTGCTTTGTGTACCTGGATGATATTGTAATATACTCCTATGATCTTTCTTCTCACATTGAAAATCTTACAGCCGTCTTCGATAGACTTCGGAGCTTTAACTTGAAATTGCAACCAGATAAATGCGAATTCCTTAGAAAAGAGGTCGCATATCTTGGACATGTGATTAGTGATCGAGGCGTACAGCCAAACCCTGAAAAAATTAAAGCTGTAGCAGATTATCCTACCCCTAAATGTCCAAAAGATATAAAATCATTCCTTGGACTGGTTTCATACTACAGGCGTTTCATCCCAGACTTCGCTAAAACATCAAAACCTCTTACAACGCTCTTGAAAAAAGACGTCCCCTTCAAATGGGCCAATGAACAACAACTTGCATTTGAAGAGCTCAAAATAAAATTAACTACAGCGCCCGTTTTAATATATCCTGATTTCTCAAAACCCTTTCATCTTACCTGTGATGCATCAAATTATGCTATTTCCGCCATCCTCTCTCAAGGACCATTAGGTAAAGACCAGCCAATTGCTTTCTCGTCCCGAACATTAAATAAAAATGAATGTAACTACAGTACAACCGAAAAGGAACTACTGGCGGTCGTATTCGGCTGCAAGTTTTTCAGACCTTACCTCTTTGGGAGGAAGTTTACAATCATTACCGATCATCAACCCCTAAAGTGGTTATTTAACCATAGAGATCCTAGCAGCAAATTGCAACGCTGGCGCCTAAAATTAGAAGAATATGAGTATGAGATTGTATATCGCAAAGGAAAACTAAATAGCGCCGCAGACGCACTTTCTAGATTTCCTGTTAATCCCATTAATGCCCATGATACCAATGACCTTCAACAACCCCAACCTGAATCCAACCCTAATCCTGAAAATAACACTATTCCTGGGTCCATATGTATCGACCCAGTCGAATCTACCAAACCTTCATCTCCAAATCTTCAATTTTCTCCAGGAGATCTTGACATAATTGAAGACCTAATAAATAATCCAATAATGTCACCGAATCCTGAACTCTCTCCCGGAAATTTAGACTCTATAATGGATCTATTAGAAAACCCGAGATCCCTCCGTAGCGAAGAAACTCCAAATGCTTCGACCAATGGTCGAGAGCAGATTTCCAACAACCCTGTACCTCCTATAAATGAAGATTCATATTCTACTTTCTTAAAGAAATTCCCAAACTCTAAACCTGACACTAATATCTCTGAACATAATAGACACCTGCTCAAAAGCACACAAAAAATTATTGTTATACCTACTTCTCTTGACTTAGACGAGTCAATGCCTCATATACAGGACATTCTGAGCAATTATTCTTGCTCAAAAGAATTTATCCAATCTGAAAAATCCTTACATTCCTATCAAAGCGTGGATTTACACAATAAAAAATATTACTTCCTGTATGTAAAAATACATTCTTTCGACGATTGTCCATATCCGGATATTTTTGAATCCTTAAAAAACCTTCGAAACGAACTTATAGACCCCGATAAAAATGTGAAAGAGTTTAGTATATCCGACTTCAAAAATCCATTTGATAAACACTCCTTTGTAAAAATATATAACATGCTCACCTACCTCTTCGATAAAACAGGAATACACATTCACATTCATCATGACAGCATTATATACCCTTCGTTAAGTGAAATTCCAAAAATCCTCAAAGAAAATCATGACATACCAATTGCAGGCCACTTAGGCTCTTCACGAATGTATAATAGAATCAGAGAACAATATTGCTGGAAAAATATGCGAAGTGACATTGAGGACTACGTAAAAAAGTGTTCATCATGCCAATCTAACAAAGCCTTACGTAAAGTAAACCGTGCACCCATGGAAATAACCACGACTTCTACTACACCCTTTCAACGTGTCGCCCTCGATATCGTCGGGCCTCTTCCAGAAGCAGGAACTGCCAAACTCAGGTTTATCCTCACAATGCAAGACGATCTTACCAAATTTTCAGTGGCTTATCCTTTACGTAACACCACAGCTGAAGAAACTAGTGAATGTTTAATACATTTTATATCCTTGTTTGGTTTGCCCAAACAAATACTTACAGATCAAGGTTCTAACTTTACAGCCGAACTATTCAAACAAACATGTTCATTTCTAAAAATTAAACAATTGTGGTCCAGCCCATACCATCCTCAAACACAGGGAGCTCTAGAAAGAAGCCATTCAACTCTCAAAGAATACCTTAAATCGTTTGTCAATGAGAACCAAACTGATTGGAACCGTTATGTTTATACAGCCATACTTACATATAATACCAATATACACAGCACAACTCACTACAGCCCTTACGAACTGCTGTACGGCTACAAACCATACATCCCCAATTCAATTTACGATACTGCACCTGGTGTAACTTACCATGACTATGTCCAGATGCTCCAGCATAGATTAAAACACTCCTGGGAGAAAGCCGTAGAGAATATACAGAGATCCAAAGAAAGATCCAAAACCAATTACGACTCACATACTCGTCCTGTCACTTACCATGTTGGTGACTACGTATATCTGAAAAATCACCTGAGGCTACGAAAGGCGCTTTCACCTATTTGGAAAGGTCCCTATAAAGTTGTCAAAATTAACGGCAGAAACACTCTAACCCTGCTTATTAATCGTCGTCATGTATGCCATCATTACGATGAAGTTAAATTAGCTCGCCATGACGATACAAATAATACTTAATTACTTTAGAGGTTTAGATTAGTAAAATGGTTATTAAAATAGAAAGATAAGAATTATTATAAGTATTTTTTTTGTTTTGCTTTATTACAGTGCCTTCTCCCTAACACAAGAGAATTTTGTTCAACCGACATCGAAGGGTCCTGGTATATATCTGGATTCTGTCGGGTCGCTAAAACTGATTGATGGATGTCTAAATGTAGTCATTCCAGCAGATATTTCATTCTACCAACCTCATTTAGAAAACATTAACGGTGTGATAGGCACCGCAAGGTACCTGTGCAAACAGAGCGATGTGTTCCGAGAATCAGAATGTCATAATATGATACAACCATTGTCTACACGTTATAATGATATTATTAAAAATTTCAAATCAATTTCTCACCTAATGTCTAATAAAAAGCCAAAAAGATCAGCATGGTTTGGAGGTGTAGGCACAGTTTTCAAACATTTGTTTGGAACTATGGATCAAAATGATGCCATAATGTATAACAACGCCATTCATGCCGTACAGAATGATGAAAAGGAATTAGCAAAACTGGTTAAAAATAATATTTTGGTTACAACCTCCACTTTGTCTTCATTTAAAGAAATTATAAATAAACTAAGTACATATGAACAAAGTCTAAATAGCGCAATTGAAACGCTAATTATGCATTCTAAGGAAATGTCCACTGTCACTAATAAGTTACTAATAAGATCTAAAATGTTAGAATTATTGAATATCTTAGAGAATAGTTTGTTAGCCCTATCTTTTAAGTTAGAAGATATATTGAATGCTATTATGTTTAGCAAAGTTAACATTTTGAATACAAACATTATAACACCCGATCAGCTATACACAGACCTAGTAGAAAACTATAGATTTCTACCTAAATCCAAAGAACTACCAGTCTCTTTGGTATTAGATCACATTCACATACTGTTAAATGTTTCAGAAATAGCTAGCTACTATGCAGACAATAAAATAGTGTTTGTACTAAAAATACCACTTGTAAATCCGAATGAATACAACCTGTATCAAAGTGTACCATTTCCTATGGCACATAATATTTCTGCACCTAACTCCTATACCGTTATCATTCCTTCTACTAAATACATAGGTATAACTAGAGATAAGTCGCACTATTGTAAGCTAGATCATTTAAAGGAATGCAGAGTAATATATAGCCGTTTTTATTTGTGTATTAACGATGTTTATTCTACATCTAGTACTCCTATTTGTGAGAGCGAAATAATAACAAAAGTTTTAAATACAGTACCAAAACAATGTGAAACCAAGTTTTTACATGGGAACATTGAAATTTGGCAACCATTACAAAACAATAAGTGGATTTTTGTAATGTCACAGAAATCAAAATTATCGGTAGATTGTCAGAATGGTCAAAACTCCGAAATCGATATTTTTGGTACCGGAATAATAACTTTACCTAACACTTGTACCGGTTACTGCAAGGATTCAATACTTACACCCAAATTTGATACATTTGTAGAATCAAGAAATATAGAACCAAGTAGTTTCGATTTAATTAACGACAGTTGCTGTAATTATAAAAAATTCAAACAAGTACAATCGAACTTGCCTCTGCTTGACGTAAAAAACTCAAATATAGATTCAATATTTAAACGAAATTCTATAATTTCAAACAATTTAATGAAAGACCTTGACAAAATTATTGAAAAACCGCATATCATAGCATACGGCAATTATTACTCTTCTACTATTATAATTGTAGTTATAGTTATTATTGTTTATTTGTCTTATAAAATTGTTAGACTCAGCAAATGTCAAACTCTATTTAAGAGCATCAGTGGAAAAAAAAATAATGACTTAAAAGCATCAGAAATAGAACTAGATGAAATCCCTGCTCCTATTCCTAGACTCAGATCATCCGAACCATAAACTTCGTTTTCATTAAAAGTCGAAGTTTACTTTTAGACGGGGAGATGTTATAAAATATAAATGTTAAGTAATATGCTGAGCCATATCTTTCCCCCCAACCCCCAAGATGTCGCATCAGCATATCATCCAGAGACAAGAGCCAGTTCGCGTCGGGACATTGCCAAAGCCACATGACTAATTTGCTGGGTCAATAAAAATCCTTTCTGTTTTGAAGTCAAATAAAGAGACTCATACTTCCTAAATAAAATCATTTTTTTTAAAAACATATCCTTTTCGTCTCGTATAACAGTACGTAGTTCAATAACGGTTCAATCACAGAATATTTACCGCGATTGCAGCCCTGGCTTGTCAACTGACCATACTCCAGTTCCCGATCTTAGTAAACCTAAAAATGACATCCTTTTTTCGTTAGTTGCCGACTATCAATACCATTCCATCCTGTTTATAGCTCAATGTGGACGTTCCCTAAAGCAGCTCCGTCGCAGACGCAGCTCGCAAGCAATCAGAGGCGCGCGCGGCGCGCGGCTTGTGCGCACCCACTCTGCGGTATGCGGTTTTTTGTATCACCCATCTGTAGGATAGGCAATAATTGACCAACTGATGCTACCCTGTCGTACCCCGACTACTAGGCGGAGAAGGAAATGACTGCAGAGTACCCAGTGACGCATACTCGCCGAGTTATTATTACATGCCTGTCTATGATGCTCTCTTTGATAATCAGACTACACGCAATGATATACAACATTGCACACTACCGCACTTTCCTAGCAATCTTGTCTCGACCATGAGTTGCTATAAATTATTGTATTTATTAGTTCGTCTTCATAACTCAAAGCTAATTTTTATTGAGAGGTCAAATGTCGTTCATAAAGCACCGCAGACCGTAACGTACTTTCTTATAATTGTTCTCTAATAAAAAGTCGTAGTAATGTATCTTTGATGACCATTCGATAAACAAGAATGATGAATCAAATTGTTTTATAGGTCGCGGTCGGTATGTGCTCGAAGCTTGGGTTATTATTCACAAGTAAAGTTTTTGCAATAGGTTTTTGATTAAGATTCATAACTAAACTACACGTGTAGTGGATTAACATGGCCTATTCATTGATTAATGACATTCTTATAAGAAGTGTTCGAAAATTATTATTTAATGTTCTTCCGACATTGAAGCGCGACGCTAAGTACCCCTCACGTAATGGGATGGTACTAGAGATGGCAGATTACAAAAACAACTTTAGAGCTTATACAACACGAATTTGCATATTTTTATCCGTTAAATAAACTTTTCTTCAAAGATTTTTTGCAGCGAAGACCAAATAAAATTTTACTTTTCTTCTTCTTTGCCTCGCTTTATCCCATTTCAGTTGGGGTGCTTCCGTGCTTCGGATGGCACGTTAAGCCGTTGGGCCCGGCTACTATCTCTGGTGGTAATAGTCATTACATAAAAACCAAGTCAGAGAAAGGCGGTCTGAAAAAACTCGGACACTAGGGCTCTGCCCGCACGATAAGAAGAAGAAGAAGTTAGGGTCAGCTCTCCTTGTCATTCTTCGCCAGGCGAGTCTATTCTGGGTTGTCGAGACGTATACTTGGGTTTTGTTCAGGTCGTTGTTGATGCCGGACTTGCATCCTCGGACCGGTGTCTTGGCTCAGGACTTGTCTGCTCATACCTATGATCGTCGCTTTTTAGCGATAAAACCGCCTTATTTGTACCATAATCAGTTTTGTTTCCTGTGCAATGCATTTTATGTTTGGTGTAAATGAAGTATCTTTCATTCAATCATTCATCCAAAGTTTTTCTTCCATCGGATATGGTCGTTTCTCGACTTTTTATTTATGTATTTCATTTTTAAGCATATTTCATTTATTGATACATGAAAATACAATGTTTAGAAAATTAACAAATATCGACGCACGAATAAACCATAACTAGTTAGCCCAGTCCAGACCATAACTTAGGCCAGTGACTGTTTTGCTGTTATTTTGACAGATTTACACTCAGTTGCAGAAACGCTCATTAGAGTTAATTATTCATTAAATCTCTTGCTAGCTTTTACTACGTCAACAAGACAAAAAGTGACAGCAATAGATTTAATGGAGGATTAACTTTAATGAGCGTTTCTGCCTGTCCCCGCGAGCGAGCGAGCTGGCTGGGCGAGCTGTGTAGCTCGATCGGCCGAGCTCCTGATTGGTTAATATTTACACAGCTACACAGCTCGCCCAGCCAGCTCGCATCAGTGGACAGGCAGCCTAAATGCCAATCTATTTCATAGATCCATCTGCAGCAGTCGTAGACCTTCCGTAGCACGAAACGAAATAAAATACTACTTATACTAAAACTAAGGAACGATCAATTAATTATCACTGAATTATTCAAAGGCAGCAATCACGTCAAGTCTCACAGAAGCTACATCTAGACAGCGCCCTATGCAAATTGAGCAAAGTACTATTCGATACAAAATTATCTGTCAATTGTCTATCAAGTATCACTATGGGCTGGCGTGTTGTGATTACGAGCAAAGTCTTGTCTACGGCGCATCGTCGAGTGCCTACAATTACCGTGCCGATGCCGGGCCCGCGCCATGTGACAAGCCGGAGAATTACAGCAAATTGCAAATAAAACTGCCCGTACCGCACGCCATATGTCAGCTACATTACCTCTGATTGTAGCAATGTTATAAAATTGTCACTCATTGCTTTCTCCGTTAAAATCGCGATCGAGACGCGACTCCGTGCCGTGACTTCGACGTTTTAAACACTTTTCTAATGGAAACGAGGATACTTTCTCAGTTCCAACGTGTTTACATTGCCCGCCTTTTTATGGCCTGTCTCGACAGAATTTAACGGCCAGTCGTATTAACTTTGTGCAACTTAAAGAATTGACGTTTTCGGCTAAGATGCTGGCTGAGATTGATTTGATACTGACAGGCAGTGAGCTTACGTAGTAACATTAATACATAGAAATAATAATTTACTGATGCATTAATATCATTGCTGACAGGTGTTAAGTTGTCAAGCGATTGTAAACCTCATCAATGTCAGTTACCATTACAATGATACCGTCTCGGATATTGGTAGGTAAGCTTCAGGAAAAAGGTTTATTGATACTTGAACAAAATAGCGGCTTGGATTAGTTGGATTATAAATAATCATTAATCAACCTCGAGGTCGACCCAGGATTACATAAATTTTTTAATATTGAATTTGCCATCTTATTGCCACGGGTTTTTTTGCTTAAAAAGAATGTATTATCCTTCAAAAACAGACTTAGAAGGTATTCGTTTTAATCTACGAAAGTTCATATAGTTATCAGGCTAAGTTGGTTCCCAGACATACTTGAAAAACGCTATTTTTTATACGCTGTCTACGCTCATCAAATTAGTACAGCCAAATGATTTTGAATGAAGTCCAATAGGTGCGTTTTTTTAACTCCTTATTAATTTAAGATTGTAACTGTAAAGAAGAAAGTGAAAATAATCGCGAGAATCGACGGCTTTGAAATGTGCGGTGTAGTATTAAATGTAAGAAGTATTGATGGGGTACAAAAGGCTGATGATACGATGGTCGGAATACTAAAAATTTCGATTGTATTAAGGCACTATTGTGTTGTAAACCACGTTCACCTGCATAATTAAGACGTCAGTCGACGAACGACAGTTCCCCTCTGACACCCTGACCTCTGCTTATCTCGTCTACAAAAAAATCTTAACATTGTCTTTTCTTGTATTCTACGGCAGTACCACTAATAAGAGGTAATAAACACATTGGACGTGGTGAACTTCCGAGATTTGTTTCCTTAACATTTTCCATGTAATGGGATGGGATGCTGCAGAACTAAATTAGAATGCCCAGTATCCTCCCAAAACTTGCCCACAATAACCACCAGTGCTGTGTACTGTGTACCAAACAAAGCAATTAGTCCTACAACCCGGGCGAATTAACTAGGCACCTGGCTCGCACGTGACTCGGAATTCGACACCCCTCCTGCTACCCCCCGCGGGACCCCGCCGTCGCCGTTCGAGGCCGTAGCATAGCATATCAGTTACCGTTGCACGTGTCCCTGCGCTTTAGCATTTTCGAGTTATTCTTTCCGAGTTTTCCGAGTTTTTTAATCCGAGCCACGTGCGAGCCAGGTGCCAAGTTAATTCGCCAAGGGTTGTACAAAAGACAAAGGCTGCCTGTCCACTGATGCGAGCTGGCTGGGCGAGCTGTGTAGCTGTGTAAATATTAACCAATCAGGAGACCGGCCGATCTCGGCCGAGCTCTACAGCTACACAGCTCGCCCAGCCAGCTCGCATCAGTGGACAGGCAGCCTTACGCTTGATTTATCAGATGCACTGTTTTCTTTTATTATTAAATGGTAATGTTTAATTGCATCCATCCAATACTCCATTTATAATTCCAAGAACATTTTAACAGCTATAGGTTTCATTGTTGTTGGTGTCAGATCGTGTCATTACGATATTTGACATCATTGTCTGCAAGCTTAGCCGATTAGAGATAAAAAGTCATCAATGACTAAGAACAAATTTGTGATTTCCAGAGGTGAAGGTTCAAAATTTGATTTCAGTGGCTTCAATTCGATTGAAAACACGAGTACATTTACCCTGAGAAACTATCCTGTCATTCGTCAGCTCAGAAGTCATCAATCGTGAGAGGAATTCCGAACATTCTTGTGTGACATAAGCCCGCTTGTTATAATAGGAACCACATTCCTAACAAGGGGAAACGAAAATGATATTGTTTTATCTTGAAACGTATTATGTAATGTTTGCGCAAATAAAACAAACAATTTACAGGGTCCTTCTTCATATGCACTTTTTTAAGGGGATGATCAGACAATCGTACAGAACAACTTTCTCTGTGGGCAGACATCGAAATCGCGAAATACATTTGGCTCTAGATAGATTTGCAGTTTTGTATGGAAGAGTTTTTTTCGCGATTTCGTTGTTGGTTCCATAGAGAAAGTTGTTCAGTTTGACGGTCTGATCATCCCCTTAAAAAAGTGTCAGCATATTAAGAAGGACCCTATATTTTTACCTTTTATTCTCACCTTACATACAAAACCCGCATTGTCTTTTCAGCGTACCGTTCAAAAGTTACAGCCCTAAATAGGACGACGGCCGGCCGAACGGACGGACGGACAACGTAGGCTTATAAATAGGGTCCCATTTCCACCCTTTGGCTACGGAACCCTGAAAAAAAGATGTTGAGCTCCATAATATTGATATTCTGCTTCTATAACCTTGGCTTCGTTCAATAATAGATTGAAGCCTATTTACAACTATTTAATTTTAATAGACTTTACTCATACTTTATTGGAAAGTTTGTTGTTAAGTAATAAATATAATTCTTGTACAATTAACTAAAACTTAATTACAACAAAAAAATATACTAAAGTATCTATAGTGAAAGCATCGCCATCGGTACAGTTTCGCGATGGTACAATTCTCTGTTTACACAAATTATCAATTGACATCGTTGGTACAATTTAGCTATTCGTACTATTTCGTACTAAAATAAAATGGTTGTCACAGATGTTGGTATTAGTCTAAGAATATACTGTCTGCTTTCTGTGAAATCTGCGCCTGCTATCCGTATTAGGGTGGATGTAGTTAGATACTCCTTGTGGAAAATAACTCGGTTACAAATAAAGAGCTGGTAAGTTGAGGAAATGTATCTGTCAATAGCTTTGTGCGACCGGATGAATGGCAGACGAACCACTCTTTCTGCATTTGAAAGAAGCTTGTTTTCGAAAGTGTGCAGTGTCCATCGTGTCTATTAGGTAGGTAGTATCTGATAAAGTGCAAGTTTGTAGACTACTGCATTAAGGTAGGCATTAAGAGCATTGGCGATATAATTAAAACCAGCAATGACTAGGTATAATGACGACGGTATGGTGGTTTGACGACCCGGTTGGTGTAATGGTTACCACGCCGGACTGCCAAACCAGGGTCCTGGGTTCGAATCCCGGTTCGGTCATGGATGTTATATGTTCGTGCCGTTGTTGTATGGTTTCCATATTAAACAAGCCTATATAGTGCTTAACTTGGGATCATTACAATACATGTGCCTGTGAGCGTTATTTATTTTATTTATTTATTTTTATAATATGGCATTTAAATTTTTTAGGAATGATGTAATTATAATTTTTAAGAAATTAATAAAAGACTATTAAGGGCAGCACGGGAGGGTCGATACCCTTTTAAGGTTTGACCTCAAAGATCTTATTTTATCAATCTAGAAATCTGTATTAAATCAAATGTACATTTAAATTGTACAGTGGAAAAAATCGCTATCAAAAACCGTTCAACTAAACCACGGTTAGGTTAGTTAGGTACTAAGAAAGGAAAGGAAAATACAAAAAAGTGTTTTCCTTTGTGATTTCATTTGCGATTATAAAGATGCGATACGTAAATATACGTGTATTCGCAGGACTTATTTGATTTTTCATATAAAATGTGTTTGTTAATAACAATTTAGTCAGGTTTTAAGCATCATTTAATTTTTGTCTATCTATGCTATTTTAGTATGGAGCAATTCCTGTGACAAATGACAGTTCACAATAAATACGACATACGAAAATAGTGGATATAATTTAAAGAAAAGAAACCATATTGAACCTTGATGTTCAATTATGGTAATGTTACGCATTCTACTCTTTCTATCCAGAAAACAAGACTTTTCAGCTAGGTACCTCTTTTTAGAGAAATCGAAGTAAATTCCTTTCTATCATTACGCCGAAGCACAAAAAGATGTTACAATTTAACGGCCAATGTTTTCTACTTAAAATACGGTACAAAAGCTTCTAGTTTGTTTGTAGCAAAGTTTGCAGAAAAACGTTTGACGTCGAAATTGTCACGGGAAATAGAAGCTAAAGGCCGCTCCGTACTGGAAACATTTGTTTGTCTGCATAAGGAACGAGCTTTGATCGAATAAAAACGCGTATGTAAGCTTTCCTTGCCGAGCATTCGAAAAGCCGAGTGCTAGTTTTATAAAAAGAATTTAAACTGTTTTCTTTCATGAAATATAAGCCTTTAGGAATCCACTACAGGGCAAAGGCCTCTTCTTACGAATAAGGGTGAGTGGGTTATGACAAAAAGGAAAGATGCCACTGCTGCACTATACCTAATTACCTATCCAGCCAACGACACATTGTAGGCAATCTGCTTCTTTAGTCAATTTGTGTGATAGGTATGATTTCACCAGTAGCATCTTTCATTTTAGGTACTGTGCTAATAATCGGGGTGAGGGGCAGTGGCCACACCTACCCCACTCCCACCACGTAAGCCCAGTGTGTATTGGTGGAGGCAAGTTAGATGGTCAACTTCATCAGACTTCATGAAATAAAATGTGTAGTAAATCTAAGAATCAATATTTTAGTTAGTAGTAGGTTCGGTAGTGCGTATTTCATTTTGAAATATCAAAAAAAAAAAAGTTATGTTGTAAAGTCATACACAGGCATTTAATACATTTGTCACCGAATACCCACATTATAATGTAGGTACTGTAGGGACGTGCTCAGGGGAGTGCCAGCAAATGTAACAAACTAATGTCTTAAAGATATTTTTATTTAGAGAGAAAATCACGTCTTGCTATCTTCGGCTCGTCACGGCTTCAGACCAAAAGTAATCATTTAATAACTCGCTCGGGGTTCTACGACGTTTCAAATTTAAATCCATAAACACCCAGTAACCTTTTCGCTGAGACATAAAACCTTCATCCCTACAGTTATAGCTATTTGAAGCTGCAACCAATCTTACCTTCATAATACTCTGCGAGTACACACGGCGACACATCAAGCTACCCAAAACCAAAATAAGCTGGCCGCGCGTCGGCATAGTAATGTATAACGTTGCGCGGCCAGCTTATTTTGGTTTTGGGTAACTTGATGTGTCGCCGTGTGTACATCCAATGGATGAATTGGGAGGGTTATTTCGGGACTATGCTCGCAAATAATTAATAAATGCTCGTTTCAGTAGAATATTCAGACCCTACGTACTTCTCGTCTTCTACTGCTTGACTGAATATGCACTTCTCGAAAATTCTTCTCTCTGCTTCATAAGTCCCCCAGTGAAGACACTCGTAAACGCAACAGCTACCATACAAAAGCTTTATACCGCTCCGGTGTGAGTGAAAGAAATACGTGCGCAGACGCAGACGGTCGTACATACTGGTATAATGAATGCACTATTGTTTTCACATTGCATTTAGTTCGCTAGGTGTTTTGTGAACCGTTGTAGACAGTGAGTTGATTAAACACTCTATTTGTAATAATTTTTTTGATGAATGGGTAAAGACCACAGTCAACTGGTATAACCACGGAAGCGCTTATATGTTTTTCTAACTATGTTGTAGCCTTTGTAGTATACAGTCAGCCTAGCATTCCGAGAAAACGAGAAAGATTGATATGTATTTCTCGTTTTGTCTCTTTGTAGTGCTTGGCATGCTAGCCTTTAGGGATAACGTTGTTATTTTATTTTTGTGATAGAAAGGTCAGCCACTTTACAAGTAGAATCGTTTATTTTAGGATTAGGTTATAGATAGGCGAGTTTTAGCCAGCAAAAATACTTTGAAGGAAACCTTATCCCTTGTTTGTAAAATAGTAAGTCCATAATAATGACGAATAATTCACAATCCACCTCTTCCCATCAAGATAAGCAATTAACCTATCTATTGACTTAACATTAATTATCGAGTACATCTCACTTAATGCATCGTGATAATATGTTCTGAACCAAGAAATAAACAAGATCATCCTAGGTAACTACGGAACCCGAGGATCGGATCATCTATCAACGATAATAGACCTACGATACCCTAATGATGTTCTACGGATTTGCATCAACGATCTAGAGATATGGTAAAGTTGATTGTTATTCATTGCATGATCTTTCTTGTTCTTAGAAAGTATCGAACTAAAGTCAAATGCTTAAAAAAATTACCTAATTAGATAAAACGGCAACACTTTATTATGAGTACCTGTGTTAGGTGAGGAATTAATTTCGGGGAAATTCTGCATTCTATGTACTAAAAAAATTGTGATATTTAAAGCAAAGACAAGAAAGACAGAAAATACTACATTTATGTACCTCTGCTGGGCAGTCTCTAGCCAGAGATAAAAATACATACATATACTCACGCCACTATCCCACAGGGGTAGGCAGAGACTGCGGTTCGCGACACAATACGATTCTGAGATACTTCTCTCGCCTCAGCATCCACTTCCATACATCTCTTCATGCACTTCCGGCGATTGAGGGTTCTACGCACTTGTCCTTTTCAGAGAACACCATTAAAATCAGCTGTTCCATACTAAACTAATGGCTACACGACTCAAATGTATGAAAGAGCAGATTTTTTGTTCTGAAAGGTTTGCTCCCGTAGTAAAAGTTGTTCAGTTTGATGGGTAGAGTATGTGGTTTAAAAGTTAATGATACCTGTCCTTACACCCTGTATACTAGGTATAGGCTATGTATAATCTAAACTATTATTTAAAACTGTAACAGAAGTGTGTCTGTAAATTGAAGATATTAACAAAAAAAAAGTTACGATATGGTATTTAGGAGTCCCTGATTCCATATATCACCATTTTTTAAATTTTTTGTCCGTCTATTTGTTTGTGTGTTTGTTTTTTTTGTTTGAACGAGCATCACGCAAAAACTACTGAACCGATTTTGATGAAACTTTTTTTGTTTGATAGATCTGACTTATAATTTGTGCGGACGAAGTCGCGGGTTAACACTAGTATAGTAAGTAATTATCATAACACCGCATTTACAAAATATTTTTGAAGTGAAAGGAGGGGTGTGACTCGGAACAGGACCGGTACCCGTGGCATGGCGACGCGACAATAGTGAGTGCTATGTAGCGCACCCTAGATCTCTTTCTTTTAGCGCGGGAACGAGATAGCAGTTCCGCAATATTTCAGACTATTCTACAGATAAACTGCAAAAACGGTTTTGTGGGTATCTTATTGCATGCCAACTTTGTGAATAAAGCATTGAAGTTCGAATTTTTTTGATAATATAAGACATTCTCAAGAGCACCATTCAAAAAAATCAAATCCGTCTACTTTGTAGAAGAAGCCATATATATTTTACTCTATCACGCTGTTTAAAAGGTATCGATCGATGTACTAATGAATAACTCCCACACTCGTCTCATCAGCTCAATTAAGAGGCTCGTCTAATGAGTTTATCTGAACCACAGCTACCGGACAGATTGTGCGCAGGAGTAATAATTTGCATTAACTTTATTGAGGAGTCACCTCGCGCCGGAGTGTTTTATGTATTCCCATCAGACTGATGGATTGATGTTGTTGGATGCTTTATTCTTGGATTTGTAATTCAGTTGTACACTTTCTGTTTGATGGGATAGATTGTTTTACACTTGTTTTTTAAGGGGATAATTATGCTCTCTAGTGCGTTTCATACATTTTTTTACACACGTTTAGAAACCAAATCTCTGTACGTGTTGTTGATCAGGGGTGCGATTTTTGAATGTTATCGGTGAGCTTGAACGGTTTTTGAATCTCATACTAAAGCCTTCTCATAGATACCCATGAGTTCAATACGAATGGGACGGGGCAAATTTTAGTCACCAGTGAGATAAAAAAATTCGAACTTTGGGAAATCGGTGAATATCGGGCTTTTTACTCAGCCGGTGACTTTCAAAAATCGCACTCCAGATTTTGGTTACAATGTATATTAATTATTTGTAGTTGGGCTATTGAAAGCAAGGGTCGTTGTAACACGGAGACCAGCGCTAGTCCTTTTGTGTTGGCCCCAAGCTCACCCATATTTACGCATACCTCCGAACTTATGGTATTTTCTTTTCATTCTCGGGAATGCAGGTTTCCTCACGATGTTTTCCTTCACCGCCGAGCTAGTAAATGATAAATGCAACCGTACATAAATTCCGAAGAACTTAGTGGTACAGGCCAAAAGTGCCATTTTTGAAAATCATACGAGCGACTTGGCAGTAGAAAATGTCAAAATTACTATGGAGATCTTTCTACTGCCAATTCACTCGTATGATTTTCAAAAATCGCACTTCAGGAATCGAACCGCGGCCTCAGTATTGAGGCGCTAGCTCTCTTCCGTATGGGCTATCATCGCTCTTACAATGTATAATTTCAAAGTTTAAAGTGGCTCAAAGATTTCCGTGCAAATCTTAAATTAATCCTAGCATTGAAACTCTATATTTTTAACAGAAAACTGACAAACCACAGGCACAGAGATTAGTAGGTATCTTGATCGTGTTTAAAACATTGTATTGATTTTAACTGGTTGGTATTGAAAATAGGATCTAACTTCGTTTGTATTGCTACAATATAGATATACCAATTTTATTCCATTGTTTGGTTCCTTCGAGAGCATTATATCACTGTGGCTAAATATTAATAAACACCCGTGTACCTAAGTTAAGTTGTATCTTGATCACCTCCAATTCCCTTCGGTATTCAAATCATTATTATATTCTATAAAATAATAGGTATTTCTCCATAAATTAAATCTCTATCAAAGAAACTATAAATTACAAATAATGTATAAATAGTCAATTGAAAGCGATACAGCACCAATGATTGGCGGATCACACAAATCAAACTACGAGTCGCTAGTCAATCAACTGCCATTGAAACCACATCAACGTTTCTTATTCTCATAGAAAAAAATCTTTAATCAGTATTAAATCAATCAACTTTTACTTTAATAATATTTTACATGGAAACTATTTCTGTTTTTAAAGCGTGAAGAAACATTATTTAAAAAAATTGTGAGCTCTAATTCTAATTCTTGATTTATTAAGTATATTTTTATATACCCGACCCGGCTGGTGTAATGGTTACCACGCCGGACTGCCAAACCAGGGTCCTGGGTTCGAATCCCGGTTCGGTCATGGATGTTATATGTTTGTGCCGTTGTTGTATGATACCCATAACAAAAAGCCTGAGGCTTACTTGGGATCATTACAATGTATGTGCCTGTGAGCGTTATTTATTTTTTATTATTTTATTATATTTATGTCAGACGGAGACGGTGACGGTACCTATCTACAAACTTAAATAGAGCTAAACTAAGTTTACTGGTTCTGTTAAAAGCACAATAAATTGTGTGAGTTGTAGACCACGGGACGCCGCCGTTTACGTGGGACATGGCGTGTGAAATTTGTTTTTCATTGTTTCCCCTCGAGCATCCGATATCAGCCTGAAAAGCACCTTTTAACCTGGTTATTTTGTATCCCATACTAAATTCCTCGTTCTTCATCACATTGTATAGAAGGTTGCCAAGATAGAAGGAAGTTGCTCTTACTCGTACCTAAAGTATAGAGAATACTGCTTTAATAGATTTCTTACGTTAAGAAATAAAGCTTTTTTTTTGTGAAAAGAAAACACCGCGTCACAAGCAATAGCCCAGTCATTTTACGGAGTTTTGTTAGGAGGGGTGGGAATAATTATTAATTGGACTTTTAAACTGTAATCGGCACCATTTTAGTGACAAAAAGACTATCTTAAAACAAATTTTTAAAAAATCGCTACGCAACATAGAAATCTAAATTGTGTGTCCCAGAAGGCTTTAAAATTAATAATATTAATACCAATTTGAATTAATTTGAATTAGATTTAAAATATAAAAATATAAATTATGTTTGAGCAATAAAAAAGGCATTGAAATTTAAAAATGAGGTATTTATTAGAAAATACGAATGTTTTTTTCAAAACCTTCTAAGTAGACAAAAATATTGACGCCATGTTTAAAGTATGAATAATGGCAATGCCTTAAATATGTGCAAAAAAAAATTACCCTCGGGTTTTTTATAACGAGATAATACCTAAGTTTTGAATTTGGAACTGTTGCTGACGGGATTTCTTTTTAATTTTGGTACATTTTTAGGCTCAAATAAAAAAAATATCAATTACTAATTAGTTCCGGCTCAAACCGTAAAATGACTGTGCTACAAAGCAAGCTAATGTTTTTAGACACAGCCTATATCAAGATTTACAACAACTATTTAGTTATAGTAACGCAAATAATATTTCCCAGTCTCCATTCTACCATTTCGACGCGATAAATATAACGAAAGATTCCTGCAGTAAAAACCATTCCTCAACAAAAAAACATTTCATAATAACTTCTCGTCACTTTTGAATCCGACCGCATCCTGATTGCTGGCTAGCCTACCATCCAAATCACTTCCAGAACCAGTAGCAAGCAGGTGTTAGTCTAGCCTCCAATTAAGCTGTGTAAGTCGAGAGAGGCCATAACTTTGCCGCACGTTCTGTTAAGTGTTAACACGTCGTTTGTTTCGCCGACTCCGTTTAACTGAATGCTAGCCTTTCTATATAATCTCTTTAGTTTTCTTAACTCTCGTTTCAATTTGAAGATTGAGTAGACAGTTTAAAAATAATTTAGGTTTATCATAATCATTATGTTCTTGCAATTTGCATGGTCTAAACCTTAGACTACTTGTATCCGGACCGGCCTTGCGGTAGCATTTCCCCTCTGCCACGGTATAAGAGCAATGATCATGTACATTCAACATTCAATTTTATAACTTATCACTAAACTAGACATCCTATTATTGCGAAACAATAATTTTGAACTTAGAACGTTTGGGGTTTACACGAGACTACTTTTCATGATTTTGAACATTCAAAATTAGAATCTAGTCATAGGGAATAAAATCCAAAGTTGCGGATAACATATTACCTCGCCCCCCGCAAAAAGTGGCAGAAAGTTTGTTAGTAGAATGACACGTGGTTACGCGTCCCGATATAAGTAGTCTAAGGTCTAAACTTACGTAAAATACAGTTTCTGTAATGACCGCTCCATTCGGTGAAGAACAAATTCCGATGCGTATGTTGAAGTTTACCAAACCGCATTGGGCACGCGTGGTGGACTAACGCCAATACTTGATAGTTCCTCCTTGGTAGTTCTAATGCCCTGCAGTGGGAGTGGGACGTATACAGGGTGAAATTGATATCATTGGCATCCTTTTTAACTAAGAGTCTACCCATCAAACTGAACAACTTTTACTATTGGAGCCAAGCGATCGGAGCAAATAAAAAATCTGCTGTTCCATACTAAACTGTAATGACGACGCGCGAGTTCGCGACTCAAATGTATGCAACAGCAGATTTTTTTTTTTGCTCCGATTGGTTTGCTCTCATAGTAAAAGTTGTTCAGTTTGATGGGTATAGGCACCCTGTATAGGCTGATGATGATTTTTTATTTTTTTTTTATTTTTTTTTATTTGGCACAGTAACAAAGTACAAACTAACACTCGATCTTAAAAATATTACAAATTAAATTACATCAAATTTGCACCTCAATTATGACTGCGCACAGCATTCCAATACATTGTCACGAATTTACTACACGTAAATTAAACTATTAAACATTATGAGCTCGGTAGGTTGGTATATGAATAAGTAGGTACATGATGGAAGACCGCTAAATATGGAAGAAAGTATTTCTATTGATCCAGTTTGGTTTTGTAATGAATGACGTTTTTCCTAAGGACAACACAGACTAGTGTTACCACACATTCCCACCGCTGTAACTCCTGTAAACCAGGATCAACAGCGGCGACCATTCACAACACTAGACAATGAAGTCCAGCGAGCCCGGGGGATGACTCTAATCTGTCTTGGAACCCGTAATGAATTAATCAAAGAAGATAGGAGGAGTAGGAAAGACTAGTCTGGCCGGACTTCTTATAATAATATCAAACACTACGAGTAAGAAAGTTACCCAGAATAATGTAGAGATAACAAAACGCCCGCATAACATAAATTTGAATACCCGGCCCAACTTAACCAACCATTAGCGACATACAACAAAAAACATCAAAATGTTGGCTTGATGCTTAACGATATAATGACACCAAACACTTTATTACGTCGCATGATTTGTGATAAATTTATTAATTTAAGGTCAAGCAGTCAATTACTTTTGCATGATTGCATTGCATGTAATACGTAACCTCTTGCTTTCGGTCGCTTATTAAGTTATTAATTTTATTAAAGCCTTAATAAAGATGTTATATCGATCAATAAAAGCTTCATCGATGTAATCGGACTGTTTCTCGTATTGTTAAATTACTTACTTCGCAAAAAACGTTGAAAGTTTAAGTAGTAATAGTAATAGTTTATATGGATCTGGAGCCTGGGCCTGGGTTCTTAGGTCGAGAGCGTGAGCTAAATCTAAATAGAGTCAGGACACTATAAGGCTACATTAAAACAATTTTAATTCTTTCGTGTAAATACAAAATTAAGTAAAATTTTAAATGAATACAGATGGAAATTAAAATAATAGATTAATCATCTGTAGAGATCGGATAATCGGATACATATTTACCTAAACTTCACTTTTTTCGCGACGAAAACATAATATGGATCATCATCATCATCAGCCTATAAACGTCCCACTGCAGGGCACAGGCCTACCCTCAAGGAGGGTCTATGGGCATTAGTCCACCACGCGTGCCCAATGCGGGTTGGTAGACTTCACATACACATCAGAATTTCTTCTTCAGTGCATACAGGTTTCCTCACGATGTTTTCCTTCACCGTTTGAGAGCAGTCGGTTTTACGTACATAAGTTAGAAAAACTCATTGGTACGTGGCATGTTGTCCGTGCGGATTCGAACCCGGACCCCCATAATTAGGAGTCCATACCTCTCCGCAATATGGATATGCCTTCCTAAATAAAGTTAGTTAAAAAAATCGTACCAATTAAGTACTTTCGACAACAAAACATCTCGGACAGCATGAACAACTTGGTCAACATGGACAACTCTGTCAGTTCAGACAACATTTTATAAGTTGATCAAATTGTCGAAGTTGTTAATGCTGTCCGAGTTCTTCATGTTGTCAAAGTTGTTCAAATGTCCAAGTTCTACGATATTTTATCAATACGATTTAACGATTTATCAAGAACGATCCTGGGATTGTTTCATAAAATAAATGAATTAAGACGTGTCCACATTATTCTTGTGAAAAATGAAGTTTAGGTAAATATGCATCCGAATATCCGATCTCTACTCATCTGTCTATTAATGTTCATATCTTCGTTTTATGGGGTGTCTTGCATGCAGCTGCATGCATCATAATCATAACACACATTAAACATTGGGAATATCGTATTAAATCAACGCAACGAATCATTAGTTGTTTCCAATGTCTTACTCTCTCATTACTCGAGTCATCCCGTTGGTCTAGCGCGTTAGACATTAACTAATCTATAGCTTTATAGTTCCACAGACTTAAGTCCCACAAGTTAAGCTATTTCTAAACTAAATGTCTAGGAAATAGGAGTTATATCAGGTTACATTTGATACACTGTGATGCGGCAGGTGTTTCTTGCTATTTTCTAAAGGTAACCTAGTATTTGATTTGCGTTGACTATAATAAAGTTTCTTGTCCATTCGTCTCATTAAATCGTTCATTTGGTGTAATGACTCCTTAATTTAGTTAACTGTTTTCTTTTGACTTAGTTCTTACTATCTTTTAACGGCGACGTCGCATCGTTGTCCCAAAGGACGTCTGTCACAAGAAATTATGAATTTATTCACTAACTAGCGTTAACCCGCAACTTCGTCCGCACAAATTATATACCAGATTTTAAGTCAGATCATAAGCTATAAAACCAAAAATAAAGTAATAAAAATCGTTCAGTAGTTTTTGCGAGATGCTCGATGGAACAAACAAACAAACACACAAACAAACAAACAAACACACAAACAAACAAAGTAACAAGCAGACAAACAAAAAGTCCAAAAAATTGTTATTTGGAATCAGGGACACCTAAAAACCATATCACCATCTTACCATCTTTATTTTTGTAAATATCTTCAATGTACAGACACACTTCTGTTACAGTTTTATAATAGTTTAGATAGATTAATCGCCTAATCTAGATAATCACCTACACTAACTAAACCTACAGAAACTAAGAAAACACCTAAACTATCACCTACCTAAACTAATTAATTACCTAAACTATCACCTACCTAAACTAATTAATTACCTAAACTATCACCTACCTAAACTAATTAATTACCTAAACTATCACCTACCTAAACTAATTAATTACCTAAACTATCACCTACCTAAACTAATAGAACACATAAACTATCATCATCAACATGGTCTTTTTCCATACAGCTAAGTGTTTCGAGCGGCAGCAACTCGGGAGCGGCAATATTTACCGCATTTGCGGCACTTGTGCTGTGTGTCGGTTGGTGCAGTATAGAAGCATGTTCTTTTCGCTTGTTTTATTTTACGGTACGTAGTTCGAGCCAGACTTCATCTTGGGTTGTAACGACCTTCCTCTATACATGTCTATACCCTATCTTTGGAAAACATTCCCAACTAATAAAATGTCTTATCAAATTAGATTAATCATTAACATTCGGTGACTGTTGGGGTTGGTTCGTTAAGATACCTACAAATTACGACATATAACTAAGACATTCCTATCGATGTAGATATAAATAAAAAAGTCGCAAAAAAGTCAAAGAGGCTAACAAAAATAATTTTCTGTCAGCCGTGGGCATCGTTTAGCTATATTTATTTGATGGCCAATAAATTAATTTTACAATGCTATCAAATTTTATAGACCCATTCGCTGTTTTATTTATATTTACAAACTTTGCGTGTATGTTATTCATAAGGAAGCATTTACATTTGGTAAGTGATTTAGTGACAATATGTCAAAGTGAAGAATAACTTTGTGAGGATACCTGGCATATACCTACTTACATGTTTCTTTAACAGGACGATCAGACCCTGAAACTGAACAACTTTCTCTATTGGACCAACATCGAAATCGCGAAAAAAAATCTGCTGTCCCATACGTTTTGGGCCTATGTCGAAAAATAATTTAAGCGAAACAGGCGTGGGATAGCTTATATTACGGCCTGATGCGAGAGAAAGAGATGGGGCGCCGCGCGCGCCTGAAGCGAATCGAGCGCCAAATCAAACTTTATTTAATTGTGATTGTACTATTTATGTTATTTCAATTCTGCTCTAATCAAAATTTAGAAAATATCAATCTCTATTTTTTAAATCAAGTCTCGTGTTTCTATTATTCACCGTTTAGCAGTTCCAAGCGTTTATAGATAAAAACAGAGGCTACTTTGGCTTGTTTTTCTATCGAGAAAATGTGTCTTAATCGTGTTTTGGCTCTAATCAAAACATCAATTATATGTTCAATTTACACATATCCGAAAATCATACTCCTACTGTTAGTACTTCATGATATATGAAGCTTTGAATAATCCTATTTTATTCACATAGCCCCTTAAATGGAACAGCAGACTTTTTTCGCGATTTCGGTGTTGCTCCCATAGAGAAAGTTGTTCAGTTTGATGGTCTGATTATCCACTTAAAACGTGTCAGCATATTAAGAAGGAACCTGTATATTACCTGATTACCTACTTATACCTTATACCCTACCATTTACTTAATTTACTATCTATACTTGATTTTCTTTTCTTTAGGATGGACTGAATTATTATAGTTATGACCTTCATGACCTTAGACGAGACATGAGACAAAATCACATGTCCACGCAGACGAAGTCGCGGGCAACAGCTAGTTATAATTATAATACCATACATTTTGGGTCGAGTAGGTTTGGAGTTTTGTATGGAAAAGCTAGTTTTTTTTTTCACAATTTAGATGTTGGTTCTCTGTCTTAGTCTGATCATCACCTTAAAAAAGTGTCAGCATTAACAAAGAACCTATATTTTTTTTAAAGAAAATTAGAAATTTCGTTCAATATGTTTTAGATCTTACCTCCATGTTAGTGGTAAACAAGATACCATATAGGAACCATTATCTATCTATGTACCTCTTATCTTAATCTCTGAAAGAGCAGACATCTGCGCAAGCGCCGATGTCGCGTCACGTCGGGATGCGGTGCGTGCGTAATCTAAACTTCGTTCTACGTACAAAGTCCCGTAAACCAAGTTATATTCAAACCTATTACATTGAGATAAGAGTTAGTTTAAGAAATGTCTTAAGAAGAATTGACTTATAGACGATTATTCTACATTTCGCGCTGCGATTCGAATCGAAGCGATACCGAACCGACGCACGCGCACCCATCCGTTATATTAAATTATGAAGACTTTACTAATAACGACACGTAACCAAATTCAAGAGCGGATCGAATTTAGCGTAAAATCGATCGATTATGAATGCATATAAAATATTGATTATGAAATGGAACGCGTTATAGCTAGATTTGATTGAATATTGTTTCTCTAAAAAACGCTGTTTTGTAATAAGGATCTATTGAACGATAGGTACTCTACCTTATTACTTTACTAACTTGGGTGCGTAATTTGATGATTCGTGCCCTCAGCCTTGTACTTTCTTCAGGACAAATTCCCTCGGAATCAACCCCGTTTTAGGTACTTACTTATAGTATATACAGGGTGTACAATAAAATGGGACAGCTACTTAAAGGGGTGCTTCAGACCATCAAACTGAACAACTTTCTCTATGGGACCAATATCGAAATCGCGAAAAAAAATTCCGCTCTCCCATACAACACTGCAAACATAACTCGACTGAAATGTATGGGACAGCAGATTTTTTTTTTGCGATTTCGATATTGGTCCCATAGAGAAAGTTGTTCAGTTTGATGGTCTGAAGCACCTCTTTAAGTAGCTGTCCTATTTTAATTTACACCCTGTATACAACGTGTTAATGAATTAACGCAAAACTAGAAAGTAGTTTGTTTAGAATCGAGAGCAGAATCGAATTATCGAGGTTTCAACATAAGTAATTTTTCTCAAAATATTAAATAATTTGATTGTAAAATTTAAAATTTACTGAACCCGATGTCGACCCACCGCACGGGCATAATCACCCTAATTATACCAAAACAAGATTATTAAAATGTATCCATGAGTACGTTAACGCTTTCATTCATTGCTGAAATGATAACAAATCATTTTTGCCTCAAAACTTAAAATGCGAATAACTTTAAATTTTAACTATCAAAATCATGAAATTATTGTTTCAATCTAATTATTTTGTTATAAATCAGTTGGCTTGTATGAGGTTTTGCGCTTATCCATTAACACGTTGTATAAAAACATCCATTTCCAACTATCGCATCTATATATGCCTACTTATTATAATTCAAGCTTGATATAAGTTGGATAACATTATGCTTCGATTAAAGAAACATCCATCTCATAAAAGCTAAACAAACAACATAGGTACTAAATTTATAAACCTCTAAAGATTTAAATAAACAATGGAATTCCCAAATAAGGCGAAACAGCGCATTAATAGACCAGATTCCTTCTCTAAAGAACATTTACGAAACAATAAATACGTCAATTGTTGGTCCCACTGTACGTTTACAGCCGGTGCTTTATTGTATGAGATAAAAATCCAAGACTACAACACGAATAACCAGTAGTTCGCATTACAGTAGGACCGCTAAGATAAGGCTAGTGCCTGTTTGCAAAGACTAAATGGATTCACAGATAATAGGGGAGATAAGTATGTAAATGTCTACGTCTTAGTGAAATTAGAGAAAGAGTAAATTCTTTCTCAAATCTAATAAAAACTATAATTGTTATTTTCATTAGTTCAGTCGACTACGACTGAACAAACGAGAAAAAAAGTTTCAGTAGTTCAGTCAACTGAACTGGACAACTGAACTAGTGGGAATAAATGTTTATCTACCTGCTGTCATGTTCTTATGAAGGTTTTAGGTTCAGCAATTTGACACCATTCGGAGATGCGTGGAAAAACAAAATTTTAAGAATCACTTTCTAGGTATAAAACCTTCCTTATAAACACAAATAGTATTGTAATATATTGGCCCCGATTCGGACTGTGCCACCACTTAACTTAACTAAATTTATTCCTGTCACTTTCTAAAATAAGATTAAGAAAAGAGACACAAAACCAACAGCTGACTTTAGTGCTGTCAAAGTGACGTTACACGCCCAAAAACGCCTTAAATAAGATGGCGTACATTATGATGGCATCTTATTTTGGGCGTGTAACGTCACTTTGACAGCACTAAAGTCAGCTGTTGGTTTTCTGTCTCTTTTCTTAATCTTATTTTAGAAAGTGACAGGAATAAATTTAGTTAAGTTAAGTCGTGGCACAGTCCGAATCGGGGCCATTGTATAACTAATTGATCGTAACGTAATTTGACTTTAATTTTAGACACTTGCACATTAGGTTAATCAATAAATAAAATGTTAATTAGGTAGGTACCTGTATTTGTTACCTAAGTCCCTACAGAGTTGCTCTACCACAGCTGGAGTGCGATTTTTGAATCTTATACGTTGAACTCAGCAGTTGAAAATGTAAGGAAATACGTATCTTTCTAATGCTGATTTGACTTTCAAAAATCGCAACCCTGGAGTATGTTTTTTGAATGTCAAATCAACAGTAGAAAGATGCGTATCTCCATAGTAATTTTGACATTTACAACTGCTGAGTTTAAGGAATGAGTTTCAAAAATCGCACTCCAGGTAGTATCTTCCCGCGTTTTAAATTAGTTTTTTTTTAAACTTTGCAGAATTCTAGTTCCGGGATTATAAACTCCACGAACACTGGCCAGCAACCAGCAAGCTTTACAAAGAACAACTAAAACTGGCAGGTCAACCAGGTTAGCTAACTGCCAACTTTATGCTTAACGATGCGATTGTCCGGTACATTTTGACAAGACATGCATTTGATGGTCCACACTTATAATAGCTTGGACCATAGAAAAAACAAGTTAAGTTAAATAAAAGCTTGCAAAAAACTCGTTTACATGTAGGTATGTGTAGTAATTTGTTCAATGATCATTTATTAAATAAACTTATAATTTATGCACAGAAAAAAAATACTTGAGTCAAGATATTTTAGCATTTCGATATATGGAAACTCGAAAATGTCTTCGTTTTGAAATATAAAATGTTTCGTAGTTTTTGGGCCAAGAACAAATTTCATGTATCAAAATTCAAATGTTTCTTTTAATAAAATAAACTCTCTCATTCATAATGCGAGAAACAAATCTGTTTTGATATAAATTTCGAACCCAGGAATACAATTCTCGCCACAAGAAATTCAATCTTGAATTTTGAGAATTAAACATTTCAAACGTTAGACAGATATATTTGAGATTAAGAAATATCAAGTCCGAACATACTTGGTTCTTGTTTCTATAAAGTATTTTTCTCAAACATGCTTGGAAATGTGAGCATTATTTTGACAACCTTCTTCGAGATAAATCGAAATTGCTGTACTGGCCAAATACATGCGCGCAGCGGCCGGCAATGTTGTATGAAAATCCATATCTGTCGTGTTTAGCGACCAAATAAATTACATAGTAAACTCATATCTGTCGTGTTATTTAAAAATGGAACGATCTTTTATTCCGAAACATGGTGACCAAGGAGGTAACTCGTCAAAGGTTTTATTTAAATTTCGAACTTGATTGCAAAATTTTGAATTTTTTTTTTTGAATGCTGTTGATTGAAAAAGAAAACAAATTGTTGTTCGTTGTTCGTCATTGATTTTGAAAAGAGTTTTAATTTCCGCGAATTATTTGAGAAAATTTACTGTTTTAATTTCCGCGCATTGTTTGAGAAAAGTACTATACAAGCCTTGGCCACAACTAGGCATTGATGGACTTACGTATGTGTGCCTCGGCTTCGCCTCGGCCCACATTTACACGTTCGTCCATCAATGCCTCAGTTGCTGGCCGCTGCAGTAATGTACTATTTTTCTGTGTAGTATCGTAAAAAATTGCATTGTATCAAATAAATTAGTCTTTGAGAGTACGCGGTTAATATTTTGGCTAACCCCGATGCTTAGTTCAAAAGTAAGTCTAATCCTTTAAGTTTTAAAAGAATTATTTTTTAATAAACTTCCGAAAATAAGTTCCTGTCAGAGTCGTAATTCGATATAGATTCCCATGTATTTTAATTTGTGTTACTATTTGGGTTTTTTAACCTGTTTTGTCCCACTACTAGGCAAAGGTCAAAGAAAGGTCTCTTTCTTATTATACAACGTGTTAATGAATTAACGCAAAACTAGAAAGTAGTTTGTTTAGAATCGATAGCAGAATCGAATTATCCTGGTTTCAACATAGGTAATTTTTTTCAAAATTTTAATTCTTTTTTTCATAATTTTTTTAATTTACTAAACCCGATGTCAACCCACCCCACGGGCACACTCACCCTACTTACTACCAAAACAAGATTATAAAAATGTATCCATGAGTACGTTAGCGCTTTCTTTCAGTGCTGAAATGATAACAAATCATTTTTGCCTCCGAACTTAAAATGCGAATAACTTTAAATTTTAAGTATCAAAATAATGAAATTATTGTTTCAATCTAATTCTTTTGTTATAAATCAGTTGGGGTGTATGAGGTTTTGCGCTAATTTATTAACACGTTGTATAGGTACTTATTATCTTTAGCTTCCAATTTTAGCAAATAAATGAAAAATCTAGGAACCATTTTTCCAAATCAGTAGTAACGATAAAATAAAATAAAATAAAAAATCTGAAAAGTACATTCGTTGATGTCTAAGGGCTCTTACAGACGAGCGACACTTTGCTGTCGCGGTGGGTCGCAGAGCGTCGTCGCGCTCATATACATTTTACCCTCCGCGACACCCGGCGACCGCAAAGTGTCTCTCGTCGGTGAGAGCGCTAAAAAAGACTGTCAATTTAGAATAAAAGTATCTCTTATTGATCATTTCAAAACTAATACACAGATAAGGAAATTATGTTCTGCTATAGATTATACTCAAACGGGTTTCCGGTAAGTTCAATTGTTAACACCTTATATATTTTACAACCCGGATTAAACTCTGCAGTGGAACTTTCTTATCACCAAGTGTCACAGTTTCACTAAGGTAAACATATCGAAAGGGTTTTATTATCCACTTTTTAAACTCCACAAAAACCAACCAAATCCACCTCGTGATGTCTCAATCAAATCGTAAAACTCTCGAGCGAGGAAATCTGCCGTTTGTATGAAAACTTTATACTGGCAATAATAAAATAAGGAGCTTTACTAAACTGTTATTTTTTACAAGATGTCCCCGTGATTTATTGGGCTACCGAAATACAAAAATTCTTACGATGCAAGGTAAATTTTTTAAGGTGCTAACTTAAGTGACACTTGAATTGGATTTTCATCGATTTTAGTCCTACTAGCGTCAAACTGAGTTAGCAATTAACTAAGTTGGTAAACCAAGTTTTTAGTGTAGAAAAAAAAACCAGCGGTAGCTATTTAGATATATAGGCAACGAACGAGCTTTTACCCTCGACTTCGTCCGCATAAATTATATACCAGATTTTAAGTCTAAGTAAGTATCAAACAAAAAAAGTTTCATCAAAATCGGTTCAGTAGTTTTTGTGTGATACTCGAACAAACAAACACCCAAACAAAGAAACAAACAAACAAACAAACAGACAGACAAAAAATCCAAAAATTTGTGATTTGGAATCAGGGACAGGTAAAAACCATGTCGTAATTTTTTTTTATAAATATCTTCAATGTACATTTCTGTTACAGTTTTATAATAGTTTAGATATGGTGCTATGACAAGCACCACTTACTGAGTAAGGTTTTAAGGTTAACAATTCAAGAAGAATGATTGAATGATTCTGTGTTAAACTCGAGCATTAATTTTAATACATTTTCCGGATATTTAGAACACACATTTGACACATTTTGTATAAAAGATATGTCAAATGATCTGTCAGATAAGCCGCCGCCTTATTTTGTGCCTCTTGTATTTTTTTCTCTGTATTTCACTGTTTATTTTTTGGTGTAAAATAAAGTATATTTGATTGGTTTGATTGATTGATAAGCTATTAAGAACTTATCCAGAAGTGGTGAAACAGGCCCTAACTTTTGTTATTTGTGTAGAATACATTCTCCTGGATTATTTAAGTCACCTTATACTTTACGTTTAAAACTAAATAAGTAGGGTTATTTTCTCTGCGGTATGTATGGCGTATTTTATAACTCGTAAATTAACAAAGAAAATAATGTAAATTCGGAGATGCGATGCTGTCACAACTGTTAGCACCTTAAGGAAGGTATAATCTCGGATAAAAGGAATAAACAGTCATTCGTTTGGATCATTTCAACAGGTACATTTTCTAAATAAGAAAAGACAAATGGTAGGCTTGATATACTTAAAAATAAAATTACGTGTCAAGCATGATTATTTATCGAAACCCATAAATTAAATCTAAGCTGCTCTCGATTATTAATTTATTATTTACGGCACTCGAAACACTACAGTAAAATCAGTCGTCACTCTCTGTATCACTGGTTATTTATTTCGATTTTATTAACGCTTCATTCTGTATTGTATTAATTTAATACGACGTAAATAATACGCTACTGCGTCACATGGTGTTGTATTAAATTTGGCAATAAGTATGAGGTTTTATTTTCGCCACTAAAACATTGATTGGATCGCCGACACATTAAATGTTACCCATAAAGGTAATATACGAGACAAAAGTCTCGTAAAAGGAAGACAAATGCGTGCAGAAATTGTAGCTGTAAAGATTTGGGGGTTAAGTCACAGATTAACGTATCAAATAAACTGTCTTTGATTTTGGCTTTTTTGTGTGCTATTGAACTAAGTTAGGAATTTTAGATTAAGATGCCTAATATTATATTTAAGGCCTCCTAGTATAGGTACTCTACCTCGACTGGGCGCTTTGGATGATATTTTTAATTTTTTTATTGTTTAGTGGTTTGTTTGTTGATTTTCTAGTGTACACTACACTACTGTACTTATTGTTTTTTATGTATTTATTTTTAGTGTTCCGTACTAGAAATTTTAAAACGGAACACTTATGGAATCACCTCGGTCTGTCCGTCCGTCTGTTTTATAAAGAAAGTGTGCTTACATCTTCAGACGGAATAAAGAATAAAGGTTTGATATAAGTAAATAACGGTATCTACGCGATTCAATCTTAGTACTTACACTTACCTATGTCGTCAAACATTCGACTTCGGACTCAAATCTAAAGTATCAATAACATGTTATCTAGAGAAAATTCTCACAAAACGCCCTATTACATTGATCGGTCTGGTATTCTGATAGTACTTACACACGTTCAAAAGTCACGTGTCGTCGCGAAACGATCGCGCCAACCTGGGAACCACGGCTTCAGAACGAACCCACTAACAACCTGTGTTAAAAACATAGATATGAGTTAGATACGCTATAGGAGCTGACAAGTTTTTGAAAGTTGATTGAATTTTTGACTCTTTGGGATCCAACAAGTTGTTGAAAGTTCATTGAATTGGTAATAAAATAACCTAATAACAAATAAGTGTATTAATGTGTCATTTAACTATTGAATGGGAAATCAGCGTGCAGCGCGGCTGCAGCGCTGCGGCCGTTTCTTTTAATTTGTATGAATTTGACAGCGCAGCGCTGCAGCCGCGCTGCCGCCGCGCGACTCTCTGCGGCAAATTTGAAGGCGATGCAATAGGATCGCGATCGGCATGTTTTTTTTAAGGACGTAATAATTCGATTCTAAAGTGGATTGGCTTGAATACTATGCTAATACATTTATACTCTACAATCGTACAAGTAAGAGTCTACATTATCCGATCAGAGTAAGGTTCTGATTGGATAGTGTTAGTATATTTGAGCAATTATTACGTACATTGTACTGACTGATAAATAAGTTTAGCTCCAATTTAATAGAAAGACATCAGAAGGTATAGCTTATTGCGTAGCGTATTGGTGAGGAGCTTGCTTTAGAATTGATCAAATTAAAACTTAAGACTTCAGTGTCAGCATTCTTGTACACTTCGGTAGGACCAATAAGTACGAAAATGTTATCGGAAAACTTATTATTTGCTGGACTTTGAAGTGTTTTATCAAGCTAGCTAGAGCTAGGGCTTGCAATGGTGTCAATTACGTTGAATAAAGCAATTATTCCTGAGTTCATTTAAACATCTCACTAATATTATAAATGTGAAAATTTGGGTGTTTAGATTTTTGTCACTCAATCACGCATCAGCGCTCTCACAGACGAGCGACACTTTGCAGTCGCCGGGTGTCGCAGAGGGTCGCGCGACCGTAAAATGTATGAGCGCGGCGCTCTGCGCGACCCACCGCGACAGCAAAGTGTCGCTCGTCTGTAAGAGCCCTTAAACGGCAGAACGAATTTGGATGTTTGTCACACAGATGGAATATGTTCTGGTTTAACACATAGGATTCTTTTTTAAGGTCCACGCACACAGAGTTGCAGGCAACATCTAGTATTAAATAACTTAAACTTCCTCCAATAAGCAGTACCTGCCTTCGCACGATTGACGTCGCCTGAGCCCCCGATCATACGTCACGATGAGAGAGACGTTCACACGCTTACAAAAGTTCTTTTACTGAATATAATAGCTATGCAAAGAGAAGACAATGCTATTATTGGTTTGCAATCAATGTCAGTGTCGGTAAAATGATTTCTTATTATCTGTGCAGGTAGGTTGTACTTGTGTTTTTAATAAAATACATAGTTTTTTATTTTTATAATTGGTCGAGACGACAAATGATTTGTTGATTATTGATGTTTATTTTCTTTACCTTAGAAATATTCATTATTTTATGAGTGGAATATATTAGTACTTACTTATTAAACAGGGTCTCTCTTAATATGTTGACGGTGTTTGAATGAGATAATCAGGCCATCACACTGGACAACTTTCTCTACGGGACCAAAATCTAAATTCTGAAAATTAGAAATTTATCTTTCCATACAAAACTGAAAACCTACTCGACCCAAATGTATGGTGCAGATACCTAGAGAGAGTTTCTCCAGTTTGATGTCGGTCTGATTATTAAGTAAGAACCTATGAATAAACTCTTAGGTCATTTCATTCTGGAACTATAATTAATAAAAAAATATATAGTTACTAGTTATAGTTTTTACCCACCCCAAAAGATCAATTATGTATGGATACAGTGTAGGTATGTAGTAATTCGAACTAGTACCTACTACAAAACTGTACAATAAACTCTTCAAGAAAAATCGACTCCTATAGTTAATTATTTTTATAGTAACGGGATCGAGTCTGCACATAGAAGATAAAGTCTTTGAAAAGGACAGACTTGATTGAGTTTAGACAGACACTAATGTCTGTCTGAAGGTGAAAATGGATAGGTAGGTATCGTCTCCCAGACATGTAAAAGAAAATTAAATGAAATATTTCATTCATTTACACCTTCGAGTCACAATTATGTGGCGACTTCGACTTGCTCACTACCCGTCACACACCGGACAGAGTTCGGGGACTGATATTGAAATGTCTATGTTTTAAATATAAAAATATTAGAAGATCTCTGACTACTCCCTTGGGGAACATAGTCTGGAGTAAACATATACTTATCCCTTTTTCAAATCATAGTGTAATTTGTTTTCAAAAATATGACACTAGTATTATCTTTATCAGCTTCACCAAGCAGACTTTAGACCTGCGACCGATCAAAAGCTTACGATCAAGACGAAATCGCCAAGGCGGGTTTCCATCAGCACCTTATTGGCTGAGATCTGACTTTCTACCTTAAGATTTTGCGATTTGGCTAATTGTGCGATTTGGCTTTGAGCAAAAGTCTGCGATCGGTTGCAGGTCTAAAGCAAGTTTTTGTTTAGACGATGACAACTTTACAAGATGTAATTAATTATTAATTAATTAACTTTACAAGATATAATTAAACTTCAACTTTACAAGATGTAATTAATTGTTAATTAATTACATCTTATAAAGTTGTAGTTACCTCTTAACGTAGGTACCTAATTGTTAATTTTCGATAAGGCGCCGCTAAGTTCAAACAAAATTCCACTGACATTTAATTAAGACTAATGTGTAACAAATCAGTAATCACTCCACCTGTTAAGCGCCACTAATTGACTTCCATAATTCATAAATAATGATTGATTGCAAATAGCTGAGCTTGAACGCGCACAAACTGTCTTTAGAGTGATGGATTGATCTACTTATTCAATTCTGTTTTGAGTAGGTAAGTAGTTAGGTATTTCTATTAAACATGCAGGTTAAGAAACTAATAAATAATATGTGTATTACGATGTCAAACAAAATGGTGTGTTTTATTGTTGAATGAGTAAACTTGATAGGTATCTATTTATCTATCTATCAAAACATACATTCGTAGGTACGGAAATTCACCATCATATTCCTTTTCTAAGGTTGTTCTGAAATTACACAACTACCATTTAACAAAAGAGGAAGGTATGCAATCGTAAGAAGTTCATCTTTGTATATTTTTTGGGTTAAATAGGATATTGCAGAAAATAATGAGCAGCTTTCAATAGATTGACGACCCGGTTGGTGTAATGGTTACCACGCCGGACTGCCAAACCAGGGTCCTGGATTCGAATCCCAGTTCGGTCATGGATGTTATATGTTCGTGCCGTTGTTGTATGGTTTCCATATTAAAAAGCCTATAGTTCTTAAACTTGGGATCATTACAATGTATGTGCCTGTGAGCGTTATTTATTTATTTATTTATTTAATAGATAGCAGATAGAAAACTATATCATGTATTTTTTAAAGATTTTAATAAGATAATGAATACTCTCTTGATCTGATCTTTTAAAGCTCGCCTTTACGATATGGTTATTTCATATGGTGCAGTAAGCAAGTCACTGTTAGTCGATATTAATTTATCGTAACGTTTTCCTCTTAGCGGGAACAGTTTTGAAGGTTACGACTGATGACATGGCCGTGCCGCATCCAGCCAAGCTTCGAGCAACGACCGTACCAGATTCAACATTATATCGTCCATAAACTTAATGCCACTATTGCATTTTATTTCAACTTTATATTCCGAGAGATAAGTGTACTTTTTGCAACCATCAGCAGCAAGGCTGATTCAGTGTTTATGGGGTGAAGAGCATCTCTATGATGGGGATGGACCAGGTCTGCCTGCATAACTCCAGTCGGTTTAGGAGTTACTGATGATTAAAGGTCTGTAAAAAATTAACGAGCAGTTGCAAGGCTCATCGTATGTTATTGTTGTAGTATGCACTGTAGCTATGAGAACAGTACAAAAACTGACATGGTTCATCAGTCGGTTTAGGAGATACAGCCGTTCAAAAGTCAGAACTTTGACTGTGTAGCAAATTATACTTACCTACTCTCTATAAATGTATCTACACACAATATCAACATAAGCAAAGGACTCTAAAATTTTTTTTTTTGCAGTTTAAGAATTCTTTTGGGTCAACTAATGTTATGGAAAATTTCCAAGAGTTACCAAAACGCATTGCAACTATGATACGTCCGTGTCAAACGTTATTCATAAGAAAATAGGGTCCATTTTGTACAAAATTTACCACAAACAATGTCAGTTAATCTTTGTACATTTTAGAGAAGCAATAACTTACACTTAAGAACAAAATTCTCGATAATACGCCGACTGTCGTAGGACAGAACATGTGGCATCGATTTTGAAACAAATACAAAAAGTTTGTCGAAACAAGTGCATCTTTCTAGAGAATTATTTTTTGTGTCAGTTTGCCAAAAGATATTAAATCAAATGCTTAATGACTTTAGAAGTGTTGACCGTTCTAAGAATGTAACATTTTGGATTTTTTGTAGGCGTGGGGAGATGTTTTGGAGAGCCAATGTTGAAAATCAGGATAAACTTAGTGGGGAGTGGAATTTTAGACGCGGATTGAGACGGTCGAACTTACGGCGCGCGAGTTTCGATACGGGAGATCGATTGATCTACTTACATTGCTTACACTTGTACCGTGTATAGATAGAGCGAGTTGAGTAAATCAATTTTCCGCGAATTTGGTTTGTTGGATGTTCTAACATATCTCCTGGTTGACGCCTTGCACTGTGCTTACGTCTAGCTTACCTTGTTAAATCGTCCATGTGGCTCTCAAGGCGTAGCGGTTTCCTTTACGACGCTGATGCCAGAAGGTGGGTGTAGTAACTCTACCATACGAACCAGATTTAATCGTTTGTAGAAAATAAATTCGTTAGACAAGCACTCGTTCGCTATATTAAATAACAAACGAACTTCAACCTCGCCGCGTACACGACTTACATAACGACGTATGTACGTAGGATTGTAGAGCGAGTTGAGTAAATCAATTTTCCGCGAATTTGGTTTGTTGGATGTTCTAACATATCTCCTGGTTGACGCCTTGCACTGTGCTTACGTCTAGCTTACCTTGTTAAATCGTCCATGTGGCTCTCAAGGCGTAGCGGTTTCCTTTACGACGCTGATGCCAGAAGGTGGGTGTAGTAACTCTACCATACGAACTAGATTTAATCGTTTGTAAAAGTAAATTCATTAAACAAGCTCTCGTTCGCTATAATTAAATAATAATCGAACTTCAACCGCGCCGCGTACACGATTTACGTTATGACGTATGTACGTAGGATTGTAGAGCGAGTTGAGGAAAGGTGTAAAGGTTGATCGGAAAGTGGATGACGATTAAATGGGATGGTCTGCCGCAGGTACTTAAATTAGGGTTACTTAGCTGCTAGGTCAATCTGATATAGGGTTTCGTTCAACACATGAAATTGGAGGTTGCTGCAAGTTTGTTAATAGGTCGATCAATACGGCCAATCCCCCATCCAAGACAAACATCAATTTGTGACCGTGACTAGAAGTTATCATTGCACGATAAAGGACTGGACTCCTTGCTTTCTAGCGCTCTAATTTTGTTTAGTCAAAGGTCAACGAAATTTATGTCGGTCTAACCAGGCCAGGTAACGGTAGGGGGCTTCTGTTAGGGAATATATTATTATTTCTTTATGTACTAACATAGCAAAGTGACAATTGTGATTGGCCAGAAGAAAGAAAACTGCGCGGTACGGGTTGGAATATCCTGAATGAGGAAAAATAGCTAAGTTTGCATGTTTAATTTACTATACTGTGAATGTCTTATTTTGTGTATTTCGAAATGTGTTTTATTTTTTTATTTTTAGCAGGTTTATCTTAAACTGATTCTTTACATTTATTTAGTTTTAACTTCCCACGGGTTGTGATAAAAGTCCTATCTATAACAGCGTACAATTTAAATCACACAACGTATAAAGGGTCACTAAATATCTAGACTAGACGATCACGTTTTCAAGGCCATTACAAATCTCCGATAAATATCTAGACGTGTTAAATATAATTATATAATATATAGATAGGTAGGCAAGGGTGTTACAGAATGGTGCCGTGAGACCAGGATTTTACGTCATTAAATACGAAATCTAATTTCGTAACGTAATTAAAAGAACTTGGGTTACTAAATTAGGGAATTATGTATTTCTCTTTCCTTCCCGCTTAATTTAAGGACTAGGTCATAATCCATTATTATTAATGTAGAGTTTCGAAACACTATCATAATTATTTAAGTAATTTAGCGAGCAATAGAGCGGCCTATGTTCAGCTGTGAACGGTGAGAGGCTGATGTGAGAGGCTGATGATGATAATGAAAGAAGGGCTTGAAATGGAGTATTGTGACGCACTTTGGGAGAGGCCTGTGTTTGGCAGTGGTGTTTAGAGGGTTGATGATGATGTATCTATCCAGCAGTTGATAATGGTAGAAAAAAAAGGGAATAATAAGTTAATTAATTATCTAAAGTGTATTCGTAAACGTACGAACTATTAGACGCCGATTTTGCCGCGTGATTTGGAATGAACGACTCCATTTTTTCGCGGGAGCAGCGCGAGGCGATTTAGAGATAAAGTTTCTTATGCAGTTTTATGAGCGACTTGGACGAGAGGCTAGCGCGTCATTCCTTATTCGTTGCTGGTACGTTCAATAATTATGCTAAGACAAAGTTACACTTTTGGTTACTACATTGTGATATGCAATGAATAAATGATTTATGAAGATGGCGGCCTCGCAACGACATGCACACTTAGAATAATATTGATATGTTGTGACAAAACGTCTGACCAACCCGAAGGAAATCGTGGTCGTGAGTTTATGTATGTATGTATGTGTTGGAACCGTCAGCTGGGTAGGAATTCTGGGAGTTTCACGAGGTATAATATTCATATAAGTTAAATTATTAAGCTCGCTAGGTTCGTGAGATTAGATATTGCATCAAACTTACGCGACGCGAACGCCGCCTAGCATATTTTTGAGACACCATAATCTAAGGAATGTGTCAACTGTAGATTTGCATCAAACCAACGCGACGCGAGCGCCACCTAACATGATTAAAACTGAGACGCTAAACTTTGAGGAATGTGCGTCCGTAAATTTGCATCAAAACAACGCAAACGCCACCTAGCGTTATAACCGAGGCACTTCGCTCTAAGGGATGTATTGACGCTAAATCAAAATGGCGGACATCACGACCGCCGTGTCATCTTTTAGCAGAGAGAGTCTGTCAGATGTCGCTACTAGTTAATAGGTTCCCAATTGGAATCTAAAGTAGACTTATTCAAGATGGAAAATGTGCATTTCTAACAAGACTCCAGAAATAAATTCTGTTACAAATTGGAATGCAAGGATACCAAATAAGAATTTGAAAATTGACTAAGGTGTATGGATCGCAGTGTGCCCTGTGGCGGGGATTGGCGTTTACTCTAAACAGGGGTTGCTTCAGTTTGGATGCTTGCTTAATTGTTGGTTTTGTACCTAGTACTATGGTCGTGCGGATATTTCACGACGGTTCGAAACCGTAATGGTACTAGTGCCATGTATGTATGTATGGGCGGGTAATATAGGATGCAAATAGGTATTTCAAATCTAGGGGGACTGGCAAGTTTTAAGAAATATATTCTAGCATAATAATTATAATATTACCTTGCTTATTGATGAGCTCAGTTCTAGAAAATAAGGAATAATTATAGTATTTAGAATCTAGGGGGAATGGGCAGTGTCAATGTTTGAATTCGACACGCGGCGGACACTTAGCTGTCACTTCATATGAATGGGAAGTTTTACTGCAGGAGTTGAGCATGTGCAATGCTGAGGGGATGCGAGTGAGAGAGGAAAATATACTCTAAAGCCTGCTGTAGTTTACCTCCGTCTGTCGAGGAGAAGTGAGATTATGAATTAGAAGGAAAGGGTTTAATTTGGAATAACAAATAGGTCGAGTTACCGAAGATGTTGAATAAACTGTCTATCAATCATGCATCTGTAATAAATTAATATAATTTCGATTTTCGAACAAAATGTTGACTCCTGGCGAGAGCTGTGTTAATCTGGACATGATAGGAGGCGAATCAAATAGATTTGGTTAGGAACCCGCTATGACAAGGACGGTCAGGCGAGGATTTTACGGCCACTTGATTCTATAACCCACCGATTTAGTGAAATCACAATTTACATATTATCAATCATACGAAAAAATATTCACATCGCTGGGTTGCGAACAAGTCTGCCACGTAGGATTTCAACAGTCAACAGAAGATTGTCTTCAGGAGTTAACGAACCTTATAAAAGATTATTGAGAACAGTGTTGTTGATAATACTGCGCAAGATGCATGTTTGATCTACAGATGAATAATATCTCGGATAAATTAATTTCTTTAGTGACAACCAAAACCGCTCGAGTTTATTTTGCGCGACGATACCTTAGAGGATATCGTAAAAAACATAAGGGGGAAATTGACCCTATATGTGTGAAATAGGTAACCCTATTACCTAAATGTGAGTCTCTCAATTTTTCACATCCCAAGGTATGCGAAATATATTAAGACTCAAGGGGGAACTCTGTAGCAAATTATACTTACCTACTCTCTATAAATGTATCTACACACAATATCAACATAAGCAAAGGACTCTAAAATTTTTTTTTTTGCAGTTTAAGAATTCTTTTGGGTCAACTAATGTTATGGAAAATTTCCAAGAGTTACCAAAACGCATTGCAACTATGATACGTCCGTGTCAAACGTTATTCATAAGAAAATAGGGTCCATTTTGTACAAAATTTACCACAAACAATGTCAGTTAATCTTTGTACATTTTAGAGAAGCAATAACTTACACTTAAGAACAAAATTCTCGATAATACGCCGACTGTCGTAGGACAGAACATGTGGCATCGATTTTGAAACAAATACAAAAAGTTTGTCGAAACAAGTGCATCTTTCTAGAGAATTATTTTTTGTGTCAGTTTGCCAAAAGATATTAAATCAAATGCTTAATGACTTTAGAAGTGTTGACCGTTCTAAGAATGTAACATTTTGGATTTTTTGTAGGCGTGGGGAGATGTTTTGGAGAGCCAATGTTGAAAATCAGGATAAACTTAGTGGGGAGTGGAATTTTAGACGCGGATTGAGACGGTCGAACTTACGGCGCGCGAGTTTCGATACGGGAGATCGATTGATCTACTTACATTGCTTACACTTGTACCGTGTATAGATAGAGCGAGTTGAGTAAATCAATTTTCCGCGAATTTGGTTTGTTGGATGTTCTAACATATCTCCTGGTTGACGCCTTGCACTGTGCTTACGTCTAGCTTACCTTGTTAAATCGTCCATGTGGCTCTCAAGGCGTAGCGGTTTCCTTTACGACGCTGATGCCAGAAGGTGGGTGTAGTAACTCTACCATACGAACCAGATTTAATCGTTTGTAGAAAATAAATTCGTTAGACAAGCACTCGTTCGCTATATTAAATAACAAACGAACTTCAACCTCGCCGCGTACACGACTTACATAACGACGTATGTACGTAGGATTGTAGAGCGAGTTGAGTAAATCAATTTTCCGCGAATTTGGTTTGTTGGATGTTCTAACATATCTCCTGGTTGACGCCTTGCACTGTGCTTACGTCTAGCTTACCTTGTTAAATCGTCCATGTGGCTCTCAAGGCGTAGCGGTTTCCTTTACGACGCTGATGCCAGAAGGTGGGTGTAGTAACTCTACCATACGAACTAGATTTAATCGTTTGTAAAAGTAAATTCATTAAACAAGCTCTCGTTCGCTATAATTAAATAATAATCGAACTTCAACCGCGCCGCGTACACGATTTACGTTATGACGTATGTACGTAGGATTGTAGAGCGAGTTGAGGAAAGGTGTAAAGGTTGATCGGAAAGTGGATGACGATTAAATGGGATGGTCTGCCGCAGGTACTTAAATTAGGGTTACTTAGCTGCTAGGTCAATCTGATATAGGGTTTCGTTCAACACATGAAATTGGAGGTTGCTGCAAGTTTGTTAATAGGTCGATCAATACGGCCAATCCCCCATCCAAGACAAACATCAATTTGTGACCGTGACTAGAAGTTATCATTGCACGATAAAGGACTGGACTCCTTGCTTTCTAGCGCTCTAATTTTGTTTAGTCAAAGGTCAACGAAATTTATGTCGGTCTAACCAGGCCAGGTAACGGTAGGGGGCTTCTGTTAGGGAATATATTATTATTTCTTTATGTACTAACATAGCAAAGTGACAATTGTGATTGGCCAGAAGAAAGAAAACTGCGCGGTACGGGTTGGAATATCCTGAATGAGGAAAAATAGCTAAGTTTGCATGTTTAATTTACTATACTGTGAATGTCTTATTTTGTGTATTTCGAAATGTGTTTTATTTTTTTATTTTTAGCAGGTTTATCTTAAACTGATTCTTTACATTTATTTAGTTTTAACTTCCCACGGGTTGTGATAAAAGTCCTATCTATAACAGCGTACAATTTAAATCACACAACGTATAAAGGGTCACTAAATATCTAGACTAGACGATCACGTTTTCAAGGCCATTACAAATCTCCGATAAATATCTAGACGTGTTAAATATAATTATATAATATATAGATAGGTAGGCAAGGGTGTTACAACTGGCTGTATATCCTAAACCGACTGACAGAACTTGACAGTTTTTGTACTGTTCACATAGCTACAGTGCATACTACAACAATATCATACGATCAGCCGTGCAGCTGATCGTTCATTTTTTACAGACCTTTAATCATCAGTAACTCCTAAACCGACTGGAGTTATGCAGGCAGACCTGGTTCATCCCCATCACAGAGATGCTCTACACCCCATAAACATTGAATCAGCCTTGCTGCTGATGGTTGCAAAAAGTACACTTATCTCTTATACTATTAAGAGGGCTATTCGAGTCCAGTGGCGCACTCGTCACAATAATAAAGATTTCTCAATAAAGAAAGCCTAAATTAAAAAATGCCCACTTGACAAACTACAAAAGCCTTCAAGCTATTTTCATAGAATACTTTTATAGGTTTTTTAAAGGTCTAAACATACAAATTTCGAAAAAAGAAAAAAAACGGCCGCTTTTGTTTTTATTCGAAATTGTCTAAAAGTGGAATATTTAGAACCTATAAAAGTATTGTATAGTGCTTCTCCAAAAACACTGATTAAATCATCTGCAACAGATGTAAAGGCCTATGATGATGATGATGATGATAAAAGTATTGTATAGTATAACAATAGCTTGAAGGCTTTTGTAGTTTGTCAAGAAGAAGGCACTTTTTTAATTTAGGGTTTCTTTTTTGAGAAATCTTTATTATTGTGACACTGGACTCTGATAGCCCTCTTAAGGACATGTGATCTGGAAATGCCAAATATCATTAATAGCAGTGCATTATAATTAGTTGCCCGAGGACTTTATCGGTAGCCGCGGTCGAAACGGTACGACACTTGTACGAACTCGTGAGAAAACTTCTTAAGATGTTAATTCGTTTTAATTACCATGGACATTTTTGTTTTCTCATGATGAGAACTTCGATTAAAACGTTGTTAGCTCTTAGTTTTAAGGAACAATTGGAAGTTACTAAGTAATCTTATTATGTTTTTTAACAAAAGGGTCTTGTGCAGGTTGAATTTACGCTGAGTATTCCGTAGGTTTTTTTTGTAATACGAAAGAAACGAAGGAACTCTTAACTCTAACTCTTTCCATTAAATTATAAAATTTTCATTCAATATTCCTAAACGCTAAGAATCGATAATCATTTGAAATTGTATTTTTATTTTTGTATGTTATACATATACCTAGTTTTATAAGCCAGTTTCAGAGCTCCCGGGAGAGTATGTTTTGGAGGTAATTTTAAGTAGGTAATTTTCTTTTCAGTGTTAAATTTTTTTTTATGAACCTGTAATATGAAAGATAATCATTAACCTTTAAACCACATACTCTACCCATCAAACTGAACTAAACTTTAACTATGGGAGCAAACCTGTCAGAACAAAAAATATCCTGCTCTCTCAAACATTTTAGTCGAGTAGGTATTACAGTTTAGTATGGAGCAGCTGTTTTTTTTTATTCAGGCAGGTTTCCTCCCATAGTAAAAGTGGTTCAGTATCTAAGTATTTAATTGAACTCGTGCTTTTACAATTCATCTGATATCGTTTCCGAAAACGATGAAAATACGTTGTTTTTTATTTAACTTTCAAAATATCCAACCAATCTAGGAAAGAAATAGCTTTTAACTAACGGGCGGACAATGGAGTGATAACTTAACAGTATCATGTTTCCAATCACAGTACCTACGGAACAAAAAAAAATTTTAACGACATAAAAGAACCCGTCACTAACAACGTAAATGTTTCGGGGTTAGACAAATGCTCTTAGGCTAGAGTTGTTTGACGACTTCCACAACAGTGGAGAGCTTGCATCAGTGTTGCCAAACCTACGGATTTATCGGTAGATATACGGATTTTTGACCTTGCCTATGGATCTGCGGATTTCAATGGCAAATCTATGGATTTTTTTAATTCTTCTGAATTCCTCCATAAAATGTCAATTTGCTGCATAAAATGACACCCAGTCGCAAATAAATCATTCATGTTAACTTTTTTTGTATATTGGACTGTTTCATTAAATATGGCTTGTCCCTACTCTTTTCCATCTCCTTCGTTCTAATTTTTGTCGCTATACAGACACGAAAGAAATATTTAACTGTAACATGTACACACGGCGACACATCAAGTTACCCAAAACCAAAATAAGCTGGCCGCGCGACGTTATACATAACTATGCCGACGCGCGGCCAGCTTATTTTGGTTTTGGGTAACTTGATGTGTCGCCGTGTGTACCTATGACAAAAGGACTGACACAGATATATTTTCACGTTGTCTGGGCATTATTCTCGCTTAAACTTTTCAAAGTTTCCATTTTCAACGTTAAATTAGAGGGATGTTTCCGGTCAAAATAGTCAGATAAGGCATTAAAAAATTTTGTAGATCTACGGATTTTTCATGAGGTCATCAACGGATTTTCCAGCTTGACCTACGGATTTATAAAAATTTGATCTGGCAACACTCGCTTGCATGATGGCAGAGTTCACCGAAATCTAAGCCCCTCTATTCCGTTCATATCTAATGGCGCGTGACAAGTCTGTTTGTCAACCGCTGTTTGTTAAATATACATTTCCATAGATAACTCGCTGATACCACACCGAATGTCTGAGATTACGGGCTAATAAAAACAATTGGTGTTTGGCACGCGGCATACAGCAGCGGTGAGGTGTGTGAACTTTGTATTTGATTGGCTTTCTTCTCGGTATTGCTTATACAAAACATTTGTTCCGGGTTTAATTTTACGAGCAGAGTCAAATTATCGATCGTAAACAACTGATATAACAGAACAAATATTGATTGTAGAATTCTATTAGGACATCAGATTCACGTCTACGGTTTTATAAATGTATTACGTACCTTACCTACCTACCTAACTGCAATGAACTGGTCATTAGGTACATAACATAACACGCCTAAAATCGGCCAAGTGCGAGTACAATATTACTACAATTTTTTGTTGTTTCTGGGATCCTTAGCGCAAGCTCAACACACACTTGACTGGTTTTTATTATTTAGTTGTTAGAGTATGCACTATGCGTATTGCCGTTTTTACGATAAACCAAAACTAATTTTAAACCCTTTTAATTTATTACTTTTTGTATTTTTTACGGTTCCGAAGTCAACAATAGTTTCGCCATGTCCGTCCGTCCGTCTGTCCGCGGCTTAGCTCAGAGACGGTAAGTACTAGAAAGCTGCAATTTGGCATGGATAATTGGATATACATATTACATATTAATCACGCCGACAAAGTGGTAAAATAAAATTTCAAAAAATATTTTTTTTGGGGTACCTCCCCTTCACGCGTAGTGGGAATGAATTTTCTTTTTCTCGTCTACCCCATGATGTGGGTATCGTTGGATAGATGGTTAAAAAATATTATGGGTGTGGGACAACCATTTTTCGATTTAGGGATCCGCTGACGTCACAAACGAAAATATAGCCTTAAAGTCAAGTTTCTTCCCCCAGCTAAACTGTTGTTTCTGGATATGTGAAAAAATTCATGGCAGTAGGTAGTATATATAACGAAATTAAAAGGAAAACTATCACCGCTAAGTTAAGTAGGCTTTACAAGTTTAAGAGTAATAGTCGATGTACTTATAAAATTTTACTTTTTAGATTTTATTAGCCGTTAAACCGTAGAATAAAATAAAAAGCCTCCTTACTCCTTAGAAGTCCATATTATATTGTGACAGGCAACTACGGAACCCTATCATGCGCGTGGTCCGACACGCTCTTGGCCAGTTATTATTATTTATCATCAAATCCAAAATGTTACATATACCTATGCTTACGAATAGGGTACCGTTTTCACGCTTTGGGTACGGATCCCTAAAATCTATGTATAACATTTAAGCAGTATCTTTGATAAGCACAAGCATATGCTCACGACTATTTTATAGGGGTAGGTAGTCAGAGATATTTTGAAACCTCAGAACATCCACGGTTTACTATTCTACCGAGTAGTTCTGATGTTTGAAGTTTTTTATTTATTTCTTTAGAACTTTAGGACTTACGGGAGCCTATTCTGAATGTATGCGCAAATATTGGCCGGTCTGTGAGCTGCAGGCCGACCTAACTGTCTCAAGTACCACCTCTTATCTGGAGGACATCATTAGCTTTGGTTGACGAGATTTGTTTGACATCTCCTTGAATTACTAAGCAGTCGGTAAAAATGTTTAATAGCATAGGCAGAATATTTGCATAGGTCCTGTCCGCTCGTTTTACGGTAACTTAACTTGTTACTAGGCATTTAATATGCAAGATCCTAATGCTGACGGTTTCGTAAGAGGATGATCAAACCAACAAACTAAACAGCTTTGTCTTTTGAACCAACATCGAAATTGCAAAAGAAATCAGCTGTTCCATACTAAACTGCAAACCTACTAGACCCAAATGTATGGGACAGATTTTTTTCCCGGGCTTACGAGTAGATTATAATCGAAGATTTTTTTAGAGATAGAAAAAGTTATTCAGACTAACATGGAAATTGAGAAAAAAAATGTTCTGTTCCATACAAGATTGCAAACCTATTCAACCGAAATGTATGAAACGGCTATTTATTCGCGATTTCGATTTGTAGGGACCAGAGAAAATTTGGTTTAGTTTGCTGGAGGGCGATTGCGCTAATTTAAAACATTCAAGTCCAATCCTAATCCAATTTCAGTTCAAATCACATTGTAATCCAATTACCATTCAACTGTGTTTAATTCCGTATCGTAGAACTTGACTTATTTACTATGTGAATGACAGCCTTTAACGTCTGAGCCATGGTACAATAATATACTGCGCCTGGTATTCTCTTCCGATCACGTGACTGACCACGTGACTGACACAAGCCTACGTCATCATACCCTTTTAACATGTTTAGCGGCCATTTTTTTGTGACTTAGGCTTGTGTCACTCTGGGAATAGAAGACCTTGTTTTTAGGGTTCCGTACCTCAACAGGAAAAAACGGAACCCTTATAAGATCACTTTGTTGTCCGTCTGTCTGTCTGTCTGTCTGTCTGTCTGTCTGTCTGTCTGTCTGTCTGTCTGTCAAGACCCTTTTTCTCTGGAACGGGTGAAGGTATCAAGTTGAAATTAATAACAAATATTAAGGTCTGCGGTCCCGTGGAGGTGTAAAAAATTCAAGCTTCTGAGTCAACTCAATCAAAAGATACGAACATTTGTTTTCGAATTTCCATACTAGCAGCTCGCAAACCAAAACCTATAGGGTACTTCCCGTTGACATAGAATCATGAAATTTGGCAAGAAGTAAGGTGTCAAAGCACAAATAAGGGAAAAAATCCGAAAATAGTTAATTTTTAGTTATATCAATTAAAAAAAGCATAAAGACGTATTTTTTCGGTTACAAACTTACATTTTCAGTTGGAACATCAACCGTGGTATAGACCCTGAAAGCAATACCACCTAAGACCAACATGATTAGCGTCGAAATAGCGCAACGTTCGGTACTAAAGACTATGCTTTATAAACGTTTCAGATATCCAACCGAACTTGTATACAGAGAGAGTGGCGTCCTGACAGTGAGACAGCTCTTTATTTTCAAGGTGGCCCTCATTACCCACAGAAATGTTATAAGGTCGGAATCTTATGCCGATATGCGATCTAAGAGACTCTTCAGACTTGCACCTGTTTCAGTTAATACAAGTTTTGCTAGACGCTTTGCACCCTTTATATCCCAATTCATTTACAACAAAATCAATGAATTTTGTAATCTTAGAGACTGCTCACTCAGGGAAACCAAAGCATTGATTAGAGACTGGTTGGCAACCCTATCGTACGCACAAACAGAAAGCTTCCTTTGTATAGTATCGTAGTCGCAATCTGTAGCTATTGGTATGATAATACCGCCTTTTATAAAAATTTGGTTGCCTCTTTTTGTATGGTTCTAGTGTGCAAATGGAGAATAGGTATAGTTTTGTATGGTGCACGTGTGTATTCATGTTGGTGTCACAGTTAGTTTCCGTGTGACAATGTTTTTTTTTTGTTCACAAGAGAACTAGTTTATTATATTTTATTTATCTATCCTGATCTTGTCTTGTTCTCGTTGTGAAATATGTGTTTAACTTCAAACTTCAAATAATGTCTAAATTGGCCTGTAACTACCTGGTAATCGTACATAACTGGCCCTCATATTACAAACTTTACTAGTTTGAGGACCATGAGTAAATTGTAATACTGAACAACATGGAACAACATTTTTACTGTCAGCAAGTGTGTTATTATTAGCAATCTAAACTTTTGTAAAAATGTTGAATAAATATATTTGTATTGTATTATTAGTATTATAATAATCTCCTTTATGAATAAAGGAGATTATTGCTATATTCGCATGCTCTTAGTATAGACCGATGTATGGGAGAAAAGCTTTTCCACCGCAAAGTTAAGTTTGTCTTTCAACCCAAACTCCGAAAGCTTTATCAAACTTCTTGGTGCTTACCTTACCTACAAATACTTCATGGATACCATTCATAGCCAGCCTAGAGTCTATATGTCAAATTATAATGTAGTGATGTGTTTGAATATCTACGGATGTCGATAATTAGGTAGGTAGGTATAGAAAATAAAATGAAGTATGCTGCCGATTGAAATTACCTATTATTATTTGTGTTGGTGATGAATTGATGTCAATCAAACCACTAAAACAGAAACAGTGGTTTTTGTTGTGTTAATAATTATACTGTAGAATTTTCAAGTTAAAACATTTATTTTAAATCACAAAGATTTGAAGCTAACATAATTTCATTTGAAGTTATCACAATTCTTCATTTGGTAGGTATGTGTAGTATGTGTGCCAGTTCTTCATTTTCCATGTGATTTAAAACCCACTTTTGACACCTGAAAATAAAAACATTAAATATTATGAAATCATCAAAAACATCGATATCGACATTTTTCATAAATAATCAAAGAACGATTAAAAAAAAATTTTAATTTTTGCTCAAACATGAACCAGGGTTTATAAATTAAAAGGCACTCACCTTGCTTTATTTATTGGAAATTTAGCTTGCTAGAAATTACGAATTTGAAAACCAAAATAGGTTAAATTTCTTTGTTGAAAATCAACTGACAGCTAAGATATGTGACATTTTCATCAAAGAGAGCATCAAGAAAGAAGATGAATGAACGCTCATGCACACTTTTTTCACCAGTATCGAGTTGCGACAAGAAGTACAATGTTTTAAACTTCAAACAAACAAACAAATATACTTTATTTACACCAAACACATAAATACAGTACAGAGCAGGATATTCTTGAGTTGCGATCATAAAAGTAGAGACAAATGGTCTATATACTATCTATACAGGGTCCAACACTTTTCTAAAGGGATGATCAGACCATCAAACTGAACAACTTTATGAATGGGACCAACATATAAATCGCGAAGAAAAAAAAATGCTGTCCCATACATTTGGCTCGAGTAGGTTTGCAGTTTAGTATGGAAGAGAAGATTTTTTTTCGAGATGTTGGTGCCATAGAGAAAGTTGTTCAGTTTGATGGTCTGATCATCCCCTTAAAAAAGTGTCAACATATTAAGAAGGACCCTATACAGGGTCCTTCTTATCCGATCCGATCCGATTTTCGATCCGATTGCCGATCGAAAAGTTCGCGAACACTATAGAAACGAAACTCCCGCGTTAACGTTAGGTACTATAAGTATAGACAATAGTACATATTTCCAGCTTCCTGGTTTAACCCATACATTTATAGTAGATTATGTACCAAGGGGATAAAGCAGTGTCTTTCATCACGGGCGCGATATTGAATCCCGAGCGCAACGAGGGATTCTAGGGTTAACTCCCGAGCGCAGCGAGGGATTTTAGAGTTAACTCCCGAGCGAAGCGAGGGAGTTATGACTAGAATCCTGAGTGAAGCGAGGGGTTCAAGCTCGCCCAAGATGAAAACACGTTTATCCCCGAGGACCATACTCTACTTTTCACACCCTCCGCGAGAAAATAAAAAGCAATACTGTTAGAAACCCAGGGGAGCGTGTAAATTCTCTATGGTTAGAAACCAATTCTTTTATTAGAGTTTATAACAAAGTATTAGAGTTCAATAGTACTTATAGTATTTAGAAAACACTATTTTATTAAATTCAAAGTGAAAGTAGATATTTGAAAAATTAGACCAGGAGAGCGATTTTTGAAACTCATTCGCTGAGTTCAGCAGTTCAAAATGTCAAAATTACTATGGAGATATGCAACTTTCTACTGCTGATTTGACTTTCAAAAATCATACTTCAGGAGTGCCATTTTTGAAAGTCAAATCAGCAGCAGAAAGATGCGTATCTCCATAGTAATTTTGACATTTTCAACTGCTGAACTCAGCCAATGAGATTCAAAAATCGCACTCCAGTTGTGGAAAGAAAAAATATATACGGTCGAATTGAGAAACCTCCTCCTTTTTTGAAGTCGGTTAAAAATGTAATTTTTTTTTTACTTTGTTCGTAGCAATAGGTACAGAGATTTGCAGTATTCGCGCCTTTTTTTCTTTTTTTGTGTTCAATACTCGTGGTGGCCAGTTCGAATTTCGAATTAAGTTCTTTTTGGTGCAGGTCTCCATGATAAGTTTTCATACGAATTTTAAGTAAGGGTCGTAGTAACTATTACATAATCTGTGGATGCGGTTCCATATTCAAATCTCATTATTGACCAGCGGGTTATAATGAAATTCAGTACAATATTATTGCCCGGCTAGTCCCAGGGCTATAATGACTTGCTTTAGGTTCGAGTTACATAACATATAATGTTCCATTTTCGAGCGGGTGGTGTGAAAATATACTTTATATTAAGTTTATGGTTTAATCAATACCTATGCCACAATACCGATGCCACCTTCCTTGGTTTGAATAATGAATAGTAACTCCCGGTACTAGATAGACAATAGTACATATTTCCAGCTTCCTGGTATAGTACGAGTATATTAAGTTTACCTATGCCAATATTACCGATGCCACCTTCCTGGGTTTCGATAATGAATACAAATCCTCCTTATAAGCGGTGAAACATGAAAATACTCCTTGGCGGTCGGTAATGTTCAACGTTCCTTCTTTCGTCGATGTTTCCAACTTTAGATTCGTCCCTTTCTGTCAAAACAACAAACACAATTTGTTTGGTAAATACAAACCACAAATATATTATATGGTAGTACGGAAGCCTCGGTGCGCGAGTCCGACTCGCACTTGGCCGGTTTTTTTAGACCATGCGTTTGAGCGATCTGTCAAAATGGCGGTCTAACGGCTGCTGTCAAATGAATAGCGCAATACCCAATGTTTTAAAAGTTGTTGTTCGCACGCGGTCCAATCATGGTTCAGTTGCGATTTATTTAGCGCGATTGCTCTCCTGGTCTTGTCGTCCCCTTAAAAAACCGTCAGGTTATAAAGAAGGAGGTATAGTCAGCGAGAGGAGGGGGTCATTACGAGGTTTGAATATAATAAAAGTAGCTGCTATGATTAGAAATCTAGCAAAGTCATACATATCGAATTCAAAATCAAAATGATCGGTACTTATCAATATTACAGCTTCCATATACGAAAATACAATACTGATTAAGTAACGAATCATGGAAATTAACGTATCCGTTCTAGTAAACCAAATGACCTTAGAATATAATAAGTAATGGTAGAGCTCGGACGATGGTACGGTAGCAGCACTTGCGGTCATTACAATGTGATTACATCGTCACCTGTAGGGTAATCACTTGGGTGGCCAGCGGCCTATTATCCAGGGTTGCCAGGTGCTAGTTTAAGGCTTCCGGTTTTCCGCAAGTCGAACGGTGTTCGAAACCTGTAACTAGCTTTTAAATTCGCAACGTAATGTTGGAAATTGCAATGCAATAACCACGATTTGTGAATCGAATTTTGTTTAGTTTGAAATCGTAAAATAATGAATAAACTTTAAAAAAAAATACAGAGTCATGCATAAATTCAGGCTAATCTTAAAGATATAGAAGATATTACGACAAAGGAGGAGATGAGAGTTTATCTAATCTATATTTATAGTTTATATAATCTATATTTATATAAACTATTATAAAACTGGAACAGAAGTGTGTCTGTATACATTGAAAATATTTACAAAAAAAAGATTACGATATGGTTTTTAGATGTCCCAGATTACAAATCATCAATTTTTGGTTTTTTTGTCTGTTTGTTTGTTTGTGTTTTTGTTTGTTTGGGCATCACGCAAAAACTACTGCACCGATTTTGATGAAACTTTTTTGTTTGATAGCTTATGATCTGACTTAAAATCTGGTATATAATTTATGCGAACGAAGTCGCGGGTAAATCCTCGTACAATATACATCCCATTCCCATTCCTAAAGGTTTAAAAGATTTTCCAATTTGAAAATAACAAGCCCGGATGCCCATCCCTAATTAATGTTATATATATAGCCATATATTTTTAAAGGTTCTGTCAATAGATCAAACCATAAGCAGGCCCTGTAAAGGTAAGTATAAGTAACAAATGATTGCCATAATAAGTTGCTATATGGCGGCGTATTAAAGTGACTGATGAATGTCGGAATAGTGTTGAGTTCTAAGATTTAATAAGATACGGTAGACTCGAATACAGACTTATTACTTGATGTCCTTTCAATTTGTAAGGAAATCAATAGAAATTTACATTTAGGTTATGGAGAGTTTAATTGGATTAGATCGTCGGACGTGAGAAGTAATAGAAATCAAGTTCTTCTTGTGTCGAGTCGATAACATTTCATTGAGATTAAAATGCCATGGTGGTGCAGAAATTAATTAAGTTAGGTAATATAAATTCAGAATTAAGTACCTCTAACCTATACAGGGTGTAAGTGACAGCACATACTGAAACGATGAACTTAGACCATCACACTGAACAACTTTCACTATGGAGCCTCCCTCAGGAATCGCGAAAAAAAATCATCTGTCCCACACAAAACGGGTTAATTAGTGCCATCTATCCCCATTCCCAGCTGCCCCCGTCCCAACTGACCCTGATTTTATTGCCCTATAAATGTAATTAAATAGCATATCAAAAAAAAATCCCAACTGCACCCGACTTCAGATAAACTAGTACACTGGAGAAGAAAAAGGATTCAGCTTTAGTATCCTGCGGCATGCATTTGGGGGGAAGGGTAGGTGTAGGGGGGGGGGGGAGGGGGTGGTCATGTGCTGGTCTAAATGGGGAATAAATCTAAACCATTATAAAACTATAACAGAAGTGTCTCTGTACATTAAAGATATTTACAAAAAAAAGATTACGATATTGTTTTTAGGCTTAAATCACAAATTTTTTGACTTTTTGTCTGTCTGTTTGTTTGTTTGTTTGTTTGGGTGTTTGTTTGTTCGAGTATCACGCAAAAACTACTGAACCGATTTTGATGAAACTTTTTCTGTTTGATAGCTTATCATCTGACTTAGAATCTGGTATATAATTTATGCGGACGAAGTCGCGGGTAAAAGCTCGTGTATTCATAAAAGCATTCAGATTAATCACAAAAATATAGCGGTCAGTAGGTACAAGGTAGCGTAGGTCTAAATTACAAAAATTCTTATTGTGTATTAAAGCGTAGCAACTCAATAATTATAGGTAATCAAGTATTTATAACTTTTCCAAATCAATTATGTACCTCAATTCAATGTGACATCCACGCAGGTCATGATCGTGAACACTGTAACACGTGTAAATCATTATGAAATATGGGTTTTAAATTTACTCTAATGTCAGCAAAAAGTGTTAGTTAAACACATCTTTCAAACGAGTCCAAGAAGCCGGCAGCTATTTCTAAATGTGGGAATCACTTAGTCTCGGAATGGCTACTGGCGCCATCTAGCAAACAAGTAATTTTGCTGTTTTCTCGAAATCATTATGTAGTTTTGAAGCCAGCCGCTACTACAACGCATCGTTTACTAAAAGGTCATTATAGTAACAGTGTTTGACAAGTAGGTAACTTTCTTAACTATATTGCTTAATTTTCCAAATTTGGAAAGAGCATTGATAATTTCGAATTAGTTCGATTTGAATTTGCTTCTACATCCTTTTTCTACATCCCATTCAGATAGACTGGCTTAAGAGGGCAGCAGCTTATTTTTTTATTTCTTACCAATTATACAAATTTCCAAAAACAATGTCGCATTTTGTAGTCATTTACTTGTCTGGAAATACAAAAATACGATAAAAAGGCTTTCTTAATAAATTTAACAGCTCTTAAATTACTTAAAATCGCAGGAAACTGCATATGATATAATCAATGAAACATTAAAAATACCTGCTATCGTAAATCGATGTTATCGAAATAATTTTTAAAGGCCACGTTGATGTCTTTCGTATGAGAACTTTGCAGTAGGTAGTGTTTATTTAGGTCCTTTATTAGAAGCATGACATTTTGAATCCACATATTCTATAGAGCACTAAAAAAGGAGTTTTTTTTAATCAAACCCTAAAGAGTACACACTAATATTTTTTTTAATCATTTTTTTTTTTATGTGTGTTAGGTAAACATCGGTATGTAGGTAGGTAAGATATGAAAGACAACAGTGGCCACGAAAATGAAGATAATAATTCTTAGAAAAGAGCAATCGTAATCTCGCACGTAGAGTTATTAAATAAATGTGAGCAGGCAATTAGGGATTATTAATTAAGGCTGTACTACATTTAGACAAAAGGGAACGCACGTTCAGCTGTATAAGGGATTACGAGATCGGTAATGCGCCTTGTAACTAGGCAGATCCGAGATACGCTGACTACGTGATTTGAAATAACAATCGCTTTCTCGGTATCTGTTATTTATCTCTATTTAGGTACACGTAAGTATTCCTTAATATAGAGGGTCCTTCTTAATATGCTGACAGTTTAACAAGGCGATGACCAAACCATCAAACTGAACAACTTTCTCAATGAGACCAACAACGAAATCGCGAAAATCAGCTGTCCCATACATTTGGCTCGAGTAGGTTTGCAGTTTTGTATGGAACAGCTATTTTTTTTTCATAATTATAATTGGACCCTATACAATACAGAGTGTAACAAAACACCCTAGTAATACTTAAGGGGGTGCTTCAGACCATCACAGATCACACTATGTATAGATAGATAGAAAATTAAGGGGCTATGTAAAAAAAATAGGATTTTCCAAAGCTCCATATATCATGAAGTACTAACAGTAGGAGTATGATTTGCGGATATGTGTAAATTGAACATATAATTGAAGTTTTGATTAGAGCCAAAACACGATTAAGAATTATAAATTAAATATAAATTATTAATTAATAATAAATTTTCTCGATAGAAAAACAAGCCAAAGTAGCCTCCGTTTTTGTCTATAAACGCTTGTAACTGCTAAACTGTGAATAATAGAAACATGAGACTTGATTTAAAAAAAGATATTGCTATTATCTATGTTTTGATTAGAGCAGAATTGAACTTACATAAATAGTACAATCACAATTAAATAAAGTTTGTTTTTTCGCTTGATTCGTTCCAGGCGCGCGCGCCGCCCCATCTCTTTCTCTCGCATCTGGCAGTAATATAAGCTATCACACGACCGTTTCGCTTAAATTATTTTTCGACATAGGCTCTTAACTTAGGTGTGGCAAAAAAATACAATTGTTCAAAGTTTAGCCGTAGTTTAACTGTAGCGCGCACATTTTATGCACCCTATAAAAAGCAGTAACAATTTATTTAGTATGGGTCTAATTAATTAGCTTATATTTTATTGGCTTTTTAAGCTTCCACCTTACTTTGTTGTTCCCATCCCACCCACGTAGTAGTTTTTACAAATTGGGATGAAGAGTCCTTTTACCGTTCAGATGGCGCCCTAATCGCAATAAGTAAGTACCTAAAGATTAAGATTATTTAAGACTAGTGTTAACCCGCGACTTCGTCCGCACAAATTATATACCAGATTTTAAGTCAGATCATAAGCTATCAAACAAATGAACTTTCATCAAAATCGGTTCAGTAGTTTTTGCGTGATGCTCGTTCAAACAACTAAACAAACAAACACACAGACAGACAAAAAATCCAAAAATTGGTGATATGGAATCAGGGACACCTAAAAACCATATCGTAACTTTTTTTTGTTAATATCTTTAATGTACAGACACACTTCTGTTATAGTTTTATAATAGTTTAGATGAAGAAAAGAAAATATTTAAAAAAGTGCAACTGCTGTGCTGTTCAATTTTTTTTCTGCTTGTTTTAGATTTTGTTGATTTTGATTTGTTTGGTTGAGTTTGATGTTCTGATCATCTCTTTAAAAAACCGTCAGTATAGGTATGTAGAAAGACCCTATAAATTCTAAAGAGATTTTAGGGGTGCACTGATAAATGATTTTACGAAAATCAACCCCTTTTAGACAGAAAATAGCATTCCCTGTTTGGTATATCCAATATCACGCGGACAAAGTTGCAGGCAAAAGCTAATTTAACACAACGGTTTACCTAAAACAATAGTTAGTTACTTACACAGTTTGCCTTAACAGTCCGGAAATGCTTTCCACGTAGAAAACCTTAACCTACTAATCATTAATCAACTTAAGTATCATGAAGAAGTCAGACCTAGACAATTAACCAGTTGGACCGGTGTCAGTCCCCGGTGCCCAGGGCTCTGCAAACGAACCACTGTAATTTCTACTCCTTGGTAATGACGACAACAGTGCACCCCATACGCACCTTAACATAACCCTGCAAGAACTAAAATGCTCTAAAATTAATCTGTAAATATCTTTGTGAGTACAAATAAGTACAAACAAGTTGGCCAGTAATATTAGAACCCTCGTGAACTAAAATGTAAAGATGAGTGAGCTCTTCTTTAGATGGAGGTTATAAATCAATTATTATCTTGAAATTGTAGTATCAATGAGCATCAGGTACAGTAGTTATTTCCGGGGTCCGGGCTGTAAAATTATATTGTGCATTCTTTATACAATTAACTTAATACCTACTTATAGGCCTTATGGCTTGTATTATCGAACATTTCGTTGCGCGAGCATCGAGCGTTTCGTACGAAGCTCTCAAAGTTAAAAGCATCATCATCATCATCGAACATTTCGTGTCATTTATTGTACGTACCTATTATTAGTACGTGTATAGTTAAAGCCTACGTCCAGCCCTACGCCTGCTGTACTTAGGAATGTAAGGAAAAAAAATTATTACTTACAAAATAATGTTCGAGTAGCTGATTGCAATTAATTTTATTAATGAATGAATCAAATTAAAAATTTTAACGGGGTTTTATCGTGTTTTGGTATATTTGAGATCGCGGTAACTACCTGACCGTTAATTAATTTTAGATTAAATAATAACCGCGTAAACTCTTAAAAACTGATTGCATTTAGTATGACAAGATCAATATTTTTTTTGCTTTCCTAATTGTTTCTTTGTTCAGTATCATGGGTACGACCAATCACCCTTTGAAGTAATGGAACGGTCCACATTTACACTGGTACCGATTCGGATTGTGCCACGACTTAACTTAACTAAATTTATTCCTGTCACTTTCTAAAATAAGATTAAGAAAAGAGACACAAAACCAATAGCTGACTTTAGTGCTGTCAAAGTGACGTTACACACCCAAAATAAGTCGTGGCACAGTCCGAATCGAGGCCACTGTATACAAATACAAATCCAAAACTCATTACGGGCAAAGTAAATCAAATATTCATAAGTAACACTTATTCCTCCAGAAGAACCCTCCCTTCCCTTTTTTATTTTTTTTTGCGGTGACAATAAATCTGTTTCAATTTCAATTTCAGAAATAACTAGACCCGGTGATGGCGATGCAGGTTTGTCCGTAAATAACAAACAATGGTTTTCTATTATAGGAACAGTTTTCCTGTTATTAATTCTTTAGCTCCATTGAAGGCACACCGAGACGTCATTCGCCCTCAAACTTTATGTTTTACGCCGCAAATCGTCTCTTCTTTACTGAAAACGCCGTAAGACGCGCAAATGACGAGCAGTAAAACTTAAATGAAACCTGTGTGGCCTTTGTTCTTTAGAGCCAAAATATCTAGCCGCTAACCATCCGCTCACAACAATGGTCGATCTTCCCATAGAAACCAATATGAACACTGACGGCGCGTGCAAGCTTTTAAACTCCATAAAACTTGTATGTTATTATTGTATAATTTCTTGGGATTACCTTACTTCATTCGTAGATATTTTTATTTGATATTTAGTAACGTCGAGGTAATAATCATTTGTCAAAATGCGGAGACACGAGTGACTATATTTCAAACGTCTTTCAAACTGCGTCAATGTTTAAGAGTGATAATTATCCTCAGTAATGATTGATTATTGTCTGGTACAGTACTGGTGTCAGGCGGACGGAGTGGGTGTCCGCTCTCCGGCCCACCGCTGCGCCGGTTTGTCTCATTACCGTGAAACATTGTCACTTCAATAATATTTTAGACTGTTCTCGGTTTAAAGTGTTATGTTTGCATAGAACAGTTATGTAAACTCCAAAAGCTGCACGAAACACGGAATTACGAAAAGTCAACAATTTTGACTCGTGCCAACCAAATGTGTAACATTTTTGGAAAGTCATCCATCGGTGATCAGCAGAATCGATACCTTTTATTTTCTCCATAGCGTACTTTATTCATCATAACCGTAGTTATAACGAGATAGGCTGGCACCAGCGTCATGGAGGAAATCATGTGAACCAAGTGAAATCGAACACCGAAGACAATGCTTATGAATTTTTACAACAGTGCAGGCTTTCACTGGGCTCGTACCTATTATATTTTTATCTCGTTCGAACGATTTTTCACTCGAACCTTTTCTTTTAGTTGTCATATAAAGACAGGCAGTAAAACAATCGAATTATTAGATGCGCTATAACTTTCATTTGCAATCATTGTTTCGTTGAATTCTGACAAAGAAAGGTCAAATACTTACATTAAAAAACTGATCAAATTAGGAGCAAAGAAAAACTGACAAGACGGTCATTATTATTCGCGTAATGACGATTGATCTCCAGAAACACGACTCATGATGGTTATTACTCTGCATCGATCCATAATCAAGGAAATAGGTACTTATAATTAAGTATGTTAATGCCATGCGTAAGGTATTTAGGGGGGTGGATACGTGGGATTTATCCCCCCGAAATCTGGAAAAGTATAGTTGCAGTGATTTCTTTTGCAATAAATATTCCTCCCCGAAAATGTATGTCCCCCCAACCAAAAGTCTACGTGCTTGACCAATGCCCAGCGCATTGAGTTGCAAACATTGCAATGCAAATTCCGAGCAATAAGCTCATTACTAAATCTTTTTTTCCCTGCGTTTCAGCTCTTTACAATATTTCTAAAGTCATTCATCTCGTCAGTTGCCGATGACAATGCGGGTGGCGGGCGGGTGCGAGGACAGCGGGGGCTAGCATGGCCGCCGCGCTGCTGCTCCTATTGGCGACGGCCGCAGCGGGCGCGCGTCTCGGAGACCTGGCGCGCCGCGACTCCGGCGACGTCTTCACACTTATTGGTAACTTTTTTGCTACACACCACACCATTTTCGGTTGTACACACAGATTGCAATGGCCCTTTTAAACGTATCTAATCTTCTTGAGGATGACCGTTCATCTCGATTTTTGGCTTCATGCTTCGTAAATTCATTGGTTGACCAAATTAAAGCCTATGCGTGTAGATAGATATAGAGCTACTTTATCCCAAAAGTGTAACGAATTCTTTACAAAGTTACGACGAGAATCTAGTTTCATATAAGCATTACCATCTGCAAAGATTGATTCTCAAATAAGTAATAACAAAGTATGAAAATTAGAACCATTACAAGACGATAATTCCAAGTGGCTATAGAAGTAGCGACCTCACGCATCGGGACTCCTGCATTGTCACACGTAGCTATTGGTATATTTGAGCTTCCCTCAAACTACTCCGTGCCTCAAACTGTTTATTCGGGGCAAACATCGCCGCAGCTAGAGTTTTCGCAGACGTGCGAGATTTCATGTGTCGTACTAGGTATTAGTGTATTACTATCCACGATATGCGAAGTTTTGACAGAGTTCAAAAGACTTCAGCAAAGTAAGACAATTTCTTATGGCTAACCATAAGAAATTGTCTTAAGTCTGAAGTTTTTTGAACTCTGTCAAAACTTCTAACTACCTAAGTAGTATAGAAACTTATATACGACATAAACAACATGTCACAGAGGTAAACACAGCAGGGCAAAATTGATAGCTCATAAAAACAATTCATTACCGGTGTTGATCACTCATGTGTTGATTATTAGTTGTTGTAAATATATATTATATTATATTTTATTAAAATTCATTACCTATTTCAGTTAAATTCAATCAATTTTTATGTGGCACGAAGATTAACCATAATCGACATATTATACTTTTCGCTTGTAATTATCATTAATTATTAACGACTAATTAAATTTTGTAATTGTTAATTTGCAATTACTAAATAACTTTTTTTTTTGTTATGATTATAAATGTATACTTTTTTCGATTATAAATTATTGCATTCATTACTTTCGAAAAGCACACATTTATAATCTTAGTCAAAAAGTAATTGAGTAATTGCGATTAACAATTACAAAATGTAATTAGTAGGTTGTGGATTATTTTTTGTCCAACACTGTTATTTAGTTACTTTATTTCGCTCTAATTCCCAGGCGATGAGTGTGGAGCAGCGCAATGCGCGGAGCACGGCGCAGGTGCGGCAAGCGACGCGACCGGCTGCGCGTGCGCATGCCCGCAGCGCGCGCCGCTCTTCAGAGAGGACCGGGAGCTATGCGTCGACGACCTGCCCGGTAATTTGCTTGTTCACCCACTAACTCCATTAGTTACTGATTGAGCTTTTTGTAAGATACAATTTGCTTGATAAATGGTCTTTTATGAATAATGTTTTGTTAAGTCACTACTGGTTAGGTGGACAGGAATGTATGATTATGATACGTAGGTATTATGAAGGATATTTCTCTAGAATAGTTATTAGTGTGGATCATTGGAAAGTTGATTTTATTTTGAGCAATTTTATAGAGCAAGCTGAACTTTTCCCGTAGAGATTATTTTTGTTTTCTTATATGTCAGTAAGTAGAAAAGGAGCGACCAGGCCTAAGACAGCTTTAGTTCTGGTTTTTCCGTTGTGGCGCTGAAGTCACATTTTCCCATCGTTCTTATTGGACGATGATACATTGTATCATCGTCCAATGAGGACGAGATACAACGCCATATTGAACTTACAACAACAGCAGCCTCATGGCGTGTTGTTGCGTAAGATGCTTATATCTTGTGATTTTCCTGGTATTTTAGCTTGAGTTGAGAATCCTTGAGAAGCCTCCTTGAGATCTTCTCCGTTGTATGACATAATAATATCGTTGAATAGTTTGTTCCTTGGTCAAATATCCCTATTTTTGCATCCTGGAATCACTGTATACATACCTATAACTACAAGTTCTATACACATTAGCTAGACGACAGAACGCCACAACGGAAATGATGGAACTAAGTGCAAATTTCACTGTCGCATCTGTAGCTTGCTACATATCAGTAATATGTGGGAGCGACACCATCTCCAATATGCCGAACTAATTTGAGGATTCCTAAGCTGCTCTTTTCAATACTTATAGTCAAATCACAAGAGTCATTCACTAATTTGTTAAGAAACAAATCAAAGAAAAAATTCTAGTTCGATCAAACGAGTTATTTCGTAAGTACTTATAAATAAGGAAAGATGAGTTTAGAAAGTGTCTGGTTGGACGATATGTTTCGCAATATCATCGCATCGGTCAAGATATATGTGTGCGAACTGCGAACGTTACATTTTGCTAGTTTTAACACGTTTCCGTTATGTGCACTTTTTCACATTGCATATTAATATCTGAACACCGATAATTCACTACATAGTACATGAAGTCTGTGGGTTAAAAATTATAGGAAAGGTATCTTGGGGACGGTGATTTTACCGAATTTAATTGTATTGGCATATGTTAAAGCTTGCTAGTATCATAACCATAGATCTCAAATAAGTAAGTTACATGTAGCCTCTAGGAGCCCACTGTAGGGCAAAGGCCTTCTCTCACGAATAAGGGTGAGAGGAAGTGGACCATACTATACGATCTATGTTAAAAGTTATAATTACAAGGGTTGATGGTCTGACTGAAGTATCTCTTAAAATTGTGCAGTGCTGAAAACATTTTTTTTAACCTGTTTTGTCCCACTGCTGTGCAAAGGTCTCCCCCAAACCCTTCCACATCTCTCTTTTCGGTGCTACGTAAAACATCTTATAGGCGTTTAACACAGACAAATACCTTTTTTTTTTTTAATTCTATCGGGCCACTATGGTGGCGGGCTGGCCTGCCATCTGAAGAATTTAATTTTAAAATCCTTTTATTACTAGTAGTATTGTTTAGTTTCTTTTTAGTTAGTATTAGGTTAATTTTTCATTTGATGGGGCTGGCATAAAGTCAAAAGCCCCTTAAAAAATTCATTAAAAATTTGCGATTGGTCCGAGACACGACTAGTGTTCATTCATTGACGTTGTTGTTGGTGATCAAAAAGCAAAAATGCCGTTACTTTAAATTAACAAATTTTTGACAGTGGTACAAACACTTATTACAAAAATTGTCTTGATGATCGGTTTAAAAAACCGTTTAGTTCCTCAATTTGTATCATCCACACTTTGTACGCTGCAGATAATTAGAATCAAGGCGTCAATACATATAAATGGTTTCGATTAAAAAGCCTCAAAGAAGCCGGGTGGCCGAAAGAATTTTATCTTGACTCTCTTTTATATAACCCAACATGAATATTAACATCCCAATTTGCACATGAAAATTGATAAAGTTATTTATGGTTCCAAATTTTAATTAAGTGGCAAAACCGCATTTTATTCGGTAACTTTATTTCAAACTTAGTAGAAGCTTAGAAGAGACGCGGATTAAGTGTAATCTGTTGATTCTACAGTCATGATCATGATTTAAAAAAAATTTTTGATGTCGGACTTAATTCAGGTACGTTGTCCTGAATTCGGATCCATAATTCGCGATCAATTTTGACGTGATTAAAAAGGAATTTGACGTAATTATGAATGGATTATTATTGGTATTAGATAAGTGAGATAAGTCAAATTGGTAGTCGGAATGACTAAAGTGCCATTTTTTAATCTAACACTTTCAAAATCATGATCAAATGGATGCATAATCTCCATCGTAATTTTGAAATTTTCGACTGCTGATTAGAACGTGACATTCAAAAATACCACTTCTAACCGATGATAGTTTGTTGTTCGAACTTTTTTACCAAACCGCAACCGCACGAAAACACATGGTTATGTTTTTCGATGTTTGTTTTCTATAAACTCTTTGATTATTGCTCGTGGTACGTGTTCATATTATTATTTTATTACTTGTGAGTTGTATGTATGAGAATATAACATTCCATCATTTCTAGTGTAGAATCCACCTTTGACCGTAGATGTCAATATACTCCTTTAATGTACCTACCTACTTATATTAGCATTTGTACCGCCCATGTTATTCAAGTTACAAATGGGTGCCGCCAACCCCCGCTGCGAGAATCTCTCGTCCGTAATGTGTCATGTCCAACTATGTCTAAACTCCCGTTGGACACTGCTGTGTCCACCCACCGTACTGCATCCCTCAATCTTGTTACCTTTCAAATTGTCAAGTATACAGTCATCGTACTCTAAGAACTGTATCTCTGATTGCTGGCCCATTTCCACCACAAGGTACGGAATTAATTTGAAACTGTATCCCCGGCGTAATTTCGTCGTGTCACATGAAATAAATAACAAGTTCATTTAAAGATACCAACGTGAAATTTGAGCAATGCATAATTTTTGAGTTTTGCAATACAGTAACTTTCATAATGTCATACAATTCGATTAAGAAGACGGTACTCGCCGGTTTAATATCGAACGAATTTACATTTCCACTAAATTCGAGGTGCGCTATAGAGATGAACTCATAATTTTTAAGTATTTAGCAGTCGTATTTTTATGTCGACCTGGGAATCGATGAAAATCTGCGGTTCACCAATAAATTAGTGTTCCCCTGAGAGTCCGGTAAAGTACTTACCGCATTTAGCAAACTTCCCGTTTTACGTTTTTTAAATTTATTTTATACCGTTAATAAGTACTTTAAGATTTTGGAAATGAGCTTATGTTCCAATGATACCGTATTAGTCTTAATTCCTTTACAAATGAAACATAAAACGATACAAATTGTGGGTCGTAACGTTACCGATGCATCGAATTTGACAAATATTTGAGTTAAGTTACGTTCTGTAAAGCCACCGTGAAATGCTTGTTTATTTTTGCTTTGTCTCATTAATAATGTTCACGTTTACAGAATGTTCGCTGGCTACATTCGGCACGGGTGTCGGATTGCAACGGATTCCATTTGTATATTTGCCGCTGAAAGGCCAAATCATCCATCCATCAAGAGAGATTACCTTTCAAAGTGAGTGTGCTTTCTTTTGTTGCTGCATTTGCTAATGGCATTTGTAAAGATCGTTAATTTAAATTTATTATTTTGCAGATGTTAAGACTCCAATTTGCGCCGTGTCAGGGGCTCAGTTTCTAACGCGGAAAGGTTTTCTTGACCTGCGAAATACGCTCGATGCTGACGTACCTTTCAGTCTTTTCCGTGATGAAGGCAGAACTTTTCTTCAGGTGAGATTTTTTTCTAAGACTAAGTCGAAAACTAGTCATCATCAAAAGGTTTACAGTCCCGGGTGGGCCTTAGCCTGGTCAAGTAAGTTTTTTCATACCAATCTGTTTTGGGCTTTGTCTCTAACTCTACGCACCAATATATTTTTTTTACTTGTTCTACGCCATACAGCTATCTAAGCTTAGATCGGCCTCTACTTCTGCGTTCACCAGACTTACGGTCAGCCGCTAACCCACCAGTAACCTTTTTGGAACTGTCTTTTTCCATTCTTATCCTCTACTATAACCTCGACCTCGATATCCTCGACTAGTCGAAGATCGTTATCGAAGACCACTAGGCTCTTCTATTAATGATTACTGATGAATACACCTTTTATTGTATCACCATAAGGGGAGAAAAATGGAAAATCCAGACCCCGGTCCAACTGTTCAATCGAAGTTGTATCTAGAATTCATATGAAACTTTCTTGCAAGCTTGATTGTGTGATTTAGTCTCGCCCATAATTAGCTAGCACTGATTAAGTTCTTGGTCCGTATCTGCAGATATTTGATCTTCAGTTAACATCGCCTCGGCATTTATGCTTAGTTAGCTCTCTCGAAGCTCCGGTACATCATACTCCAAAATTGTATCCTTACTTTTCCACTATCTCCAGTGCTAAATACAGACGTTTAGTAATTTCAAAAAGCTAATATCTATAATTTAATGCATTTTACAGTGGAGTGGTGAAGATGAGGTACGAACTCGTATGTCAGGCCGCGTCATGGTGGTACGTCTCTTGTGTAGGGACGTCGCAGCGGCTCCGACTTCACCGCTGGATTTACGAGGTGTCTTCACTCCTTGCGTCGCTTTTAGGGTGCAAGGAACACCGCCAAAACAAAGTAACAGTATGTTAATTATTTCTTTTAAATATTCTACGATCTAGGAATTCGAAATAAGGTTTCTTTTGCAGTGTTCTTGTGGGAGAGAGGTTAGGCACCTATCACCACTTGACACGTGATCGTATTGTCAACTAGACTGCCAAACCAGGAGGCTTCGAACTTAGTTCGGTCATGGATGTTTTATGTTTGTGGCGTTGTTTCGTTTCGATAATAAAAAGCTCTGTAGCTTTCAGTTTGTGATAAGAACAATGTAGGTACTCTACCGTGTCCTTGAGCTTATTAATTAAATATCTGAGGTAAATAGACAAGGTGTTAGCTGTAATGCAATGTAATACATTTATTAAATTATAGTACATTCTGTCCATTTCGAATCTCAAGATAAGACCATAATTTCCAGTACGGTCATACATTGTGATCTGTGGTCATACACATACGGTCGAGTTTATTTATGTATTAATTTATAAAATAAAAAATGTATTGAGACACAATAAACTAACTCAGCAGTCTTAATTTTACACTTTAAAGCTATTGTGTCGTAAATTCAATCTAAATTTCAGATGTAACCGAAGTCCAGTTCGCACCAAACGCGCAGACATCGGAAGCCACTGTCAGTTCCGGTCTCACAGTTACCGAATACGTAGCAATTGGCATCAGCTCATTGCTACTAGGTCTCATTTACGTTGCATCCGTATTTTTATATCTACATATACGAAAACGCCGCAAGGCTGCATCTGAAGAGGGCAGTAATAGAAGACTTAAAGGTTTAAAGAAGAAAGATGGATCAATCATAACTGAACGGGATATAATACGGATTAATAATGAACGCACACAGTCGTTGCCAAATGCAATGGGACAAGACGACGGGGTCGTGAAGAAAAATCCTTTGTTAGCAATGGGTCGCCAGTTTCATGATACTAAAAGCAGCTATCCAAGTGACTCGGGTAGTAATCTGTCAGATTCTGAGGACTGTCCTGATGGTAGTGGACGTAGCGAAGACAACATGGTGCATGTACGTATTAACAACATTTATCTATATATTTTTCCGGTGGGGTGTCAGAGTTCTAGAGTGGAGACCGCGAACTGGTAGGCGTAGTGTGGGACGCCCTGCTGCCCGCTGGAGAGACGACCTAAAAAAGGTAGCGGCGAGCGACTGGATGAGGAAGGCCGAGGACAGAGTTTTGTGGCGCGCCTTGGGAGAGGCCTATGTTCAGCAGTGGACGATGACAGGCTGATGATAATGATGATCTGTATATTTGTAATGTTTGATATTGATAATACTATCAAAATAGCTTTAGCCCACGACTTCTTCCGCGTGGATTACAAACGTCTACAACCCATTTAAGATGATTTTCGAAAAATAGTTAGTGCGCCCCTACCTTTAATCCTCTGTAAAATATAGGTACAACATTATCTTCAGCAGTTTATGCTGTGCGCTGTCTGTCTGTCAGTCAGACATTCACGGAACTGTTTTATATACAGGGTATAAGTAAACAGTTGCATTACTTTAAGAGGTGATTGTACCCATGATTCTGAACAACTTTCCCTAAGAAACATATAGGAAATTCGCAAAAAAACTACTTTTCATACAAACGTTCGATCAACTGATTGAAATTTGGTACGGGAAGTCCGAAATTTTATTTAAAAATTTCCTATAGGATTCTTAGGGAAAGTCGTTCAGTATCATGGCTACAACCACCCCTTAAAGTAATGCAACTGTTTACCCTAACACCCTGTATTTAATAGTATTTATACTCATATTTCAGAGTAAAACAACATCAGCAGTAGTACACCTTCATCATGGAGAATCGAAGTTATCAAATGACAATTCAGAAGTGAACCATCGCGATGAATCGGGCATCGAGCGGCTACCCCACGAGCATGTGTCGATAGTTGAAACAACTGACGACCGCGAGATCGCTCGCCCTGTCGGCACTACAAGGCGTAAGCTTTACTTCAATCCGGCTTACTTCGAACCTCAATTAATGGCGGTAAGTCAACAAGTACAACTACTACTTGTCATGTAGGTACTGCGCACTGCGCAGTTGAAAAATTTTAATAACGCGCAAAATGATATTGACCAATCAGGATGTGCCACGTTCGCGTGCCTAAAATCCCTTGGCGCTATTTGATAATCGCTTTCGCGCGCATGTCGCCGACGAAACGTCCTTCAGTTTGCTTTGCTTTCCTTTTTTTTTTTTATTCGACTTACAGCGAGATAGAGAAAGATTTAGCAGCACCTGATTTTGCACCCTTTGACTACCGCGCATGATCAATTTTTATTACTAAACGACTTCGGCTTTTGACGAAGACTCTGGCCTGCTCTGCGCAAACGAAGATTGACGAGCGGTCTAATTTTCCTGGTCGTACTGTACTACTATTTGTTTTGTGCTTTTAAGATTTGTCTTCTCATTTCAGGAACCCCCACCTGCTGCTCTTGAATTCCTTGTTAAGATCAGAGAAGTCATTTCAATAGCCAAACACAAGATGGCAGCCAAACGATTCCAACCAGTTCTAAACGAAATACCTGAAGAAGAAACATATCCTTCGAACAGAAATAGTATAGAACTATATCAAGGTTTAGGAAGCCAGAGAAGTGGTAGCGTAGTCAGCCTCAAAAGAGAAAACAGCAGGAAAAGATCGATTAGTTGTGTCGGCTGCCCGGGATGCAAATCAGATAGCACTGACGTCCAGAACTTCATGAAATTCGACGTGCCAGCTTGTTCTAATTGCTTAAACAATAAAGGAGATAAACAAAATAGTATACGGAAGTGGCTAGAGAACATACCTATAGGAAAACAACAGCCGTTCTACAATGACTTTTCACTAAACGCAAACCAAAACGGTTTAGTCAATTCTCTTCTGTCTCTTCCTGTTACAGAAACTAGAAACAATAAATTGAAAAAACAAAACAGTTTCTCTGCTACTAACTCAATGTACTTGACAGATAACTTATCAACACCCAAAAAATCTTCCACGATGTCTGTAAGGTCTGAACCTGGTCCAAGAAACTACAACTTACCGTTACCGGAATTCGAAAATTTAGATTTCGCACCTAACAACTATAATTCATATTGCCAAACTGTATCAAGAGTTGACGACATAAGACCAATTGGTCTCAGTGACTATCGTCCAGGAAGCCTAAGAAGTAATATCCTAGCAAATCAACGGAGAAACAAATTCATAACAAATAAAAATGCTCTACCAGATATGGTCAACGAAGCCATCGCTCTTGATCATTGTTCAAAATCATACAACCAGAGCAGTTCTGACGAAGAAAGGTTCCACAGTAAAATTCCAAATTCTATCGCACAGCAAACTTACGGTAGAAACACTTCGGAGAGTCCATTAGGAAATGATTATGAAACGGACAGTCTGGAAAGAAATTCTCACAAAAAAGGAATTTCAACACCTACAGATTATGCCGATCTGCCTTCCTCACAGGCTAGTCCTAGTTTGAGTAACGCATTACCGCTTGAAGAAGAACTTACGATGAGGAATGCCGTATACAAACATTCCAGCAGTAACAGTAATACTCCCTCTCCGCAAAGAGATATTTTTATTGATCAGAACCACTACGAAACCATTGGCAAACAGAAGGGTATCCAAGCAAAACCCCTTGATAACAATAAAATACCAGAGCCTAGTACTGATTACAGTTTGGTAAGTGAAGTATACGTTAATAATAATTATAACTTTGGAAGTACACCAACATCGCCAAGTGGTTCTGAATGTTCCATGGGAAGTCGAAAACTTAAAGGAAACATTAACAACGACTTAGAGGAAAAACCGGGATGTTTGACAATAGAAGTAAAAGATCCACCAGAAAATTATATTAAAATTCATGAATCTGATGGCTTTGAACCCGACACACTAGACCGTAAACATCCTAAACACAAAGAAACCATCGAAACAATTCAGTTCAGCAGAAAAGATTTGCTGAAAAATATTGACAATAACAACAGTCCACCAAATCAACGTATATTGCTGAGAAGCAGTGGTACATTCACAAAAACGATGGATAAAGTTGATGCATCAAAATTTAATAGTTTGAGAAACGAATACGAGCATAGAAAAAATTCAAATGACCGGCCGAGACTGTCACCCACTATGTTCAGTGGATCGAAAAGCTTGGAAGAATCTACAGATGATACGTGGGAAGACGCTGCAGATTGGACCACGGAGGAAGGCCGCATACTAACACTGGAGGTTAGACATTCTAAGCGACAGCGTCAGTCTACACCTCCTACCATAAAACAGTTAAAAAATCTAGCACGACCAGATATTCTTCCACCTTTACCACCCAATGAAGATCCAATATATGAACAACCTGCCTTTCCTCCGAGGCGGGTGGAAATAGATAGAGTACCAATAGAAAATCATCCAAAAAACGTGACTGACAGAAGCCTCAGTCCGAGGATATTTATGAAGAAACCGATTGAACCTATTGCACACCGAAATTCAATTCCTCATGAATCAATTTATGGGCCCTCCTGCAGTCCAATGAGAGCTTCTGTCGAATCACAATCCTCGGAATACGAAAACCCAAACCCCGTTAATGTATCGCAAGAAGTGACGAAAATGTCAGGTGATTTCAACAGAACCTCCAACAGGCGACCTGGTAGAAGTTTCAATGGTAATAACATAAATACAAATACTTTTGTTAAGGGACAAAAAGTTGAAAGTCATAAGCCACGATTCCGGCGAAAGAAAGGTTCAACCGTAGAAGATTCAGGATATCTCAGTAGCGATTCTACTAGTTCAAGACAAGTTCCAAGAAAAATTGTCGTTGCTAAAATAGTAAGTTGTAGTGAAAGTGATGATACGGAAAACGAAGCTAGAAGTGAATCTGGTGCTGAAAGTATAGAGACACATTCCGTTTATTTTGGTAGCTTTAGAAAACTACAAAACGCTGAAAACAATGGTGCTAGTTTTAATAATATTAGAAATGCAAGAGACAGTAGCCGAAAGGAAAGGCGTTCGAAAGATTTTTGACAACTAAATTTTAGTTAAATGGGTCGTGCAATACGAATAAGTAATGTGCAATAGCCTGTGCAATAATATTTAATAATAATATTTTCGATCAAATCGAATATTTTAAGTAGAACTTAATAACATAAAAATAATAATAAGTAGATAATATTTTAAAGATCATACATAAAATACCTCTATTGTTAGTAAATTAGATGGTTACATAGAATTAAAGGCCGGATGTGCAATGCAATAATAGTATTAGTGAGTTCCTCAGATAAAACACGTTTTGAAAAAACTAAAGTGTCATATGTCTGTTACATTCAATATCCCACATTATATAGTTAGTTAAACTATTTATTTTATTACTTATTATTATTAATTATAATAGTTTATGCTGTACTTTTGTAAATACGTATAAAAAGAGTCAGGCAGCAAAATTGAGCTTCCTAGTACCTGACAAATAAAAAGTGCTCCAGAGAGGAATTCAGTTTGACTGATAATAAACATCCTCTCTGTTTTAGAGCACACAACCACTTTGTTGTGGCATTTGATGTTGGGAATGAGCAATCTTTGAATCAAAACTAAAAATTTATATATTTTTGTTAATATAGGAGAATATATCTCAAAACTTTCATAATAGACAAAAGTATATTATTTTCATTTGAACTTGAAGGCTATATTCGCTACACTCTTGATTTTTTTTCAATGTTAATTAAAATAAGGGCCTAGCGGATCTCGATAATTCACAGGCAATCTTTGTTGCCTCTGCAGTTGTCTGGTTTGGAACACAGTGCATCCGCAGATGACAGCACATGCATGATTACACAGAGTGCAATTGAATAATGAAATGAAAACTAATTCATGAGGTATTGAAATGTCTATCCTCATAGCCAATTATTTCAATATCATTACTTTCAAAACATTCCATTAAGTAACTACGCAAAATTAGTTCAGTCAGTTTTGCACATTATTTTTTGATTTTACAGCTAAATCCGATTGCTTGTTACCAACAGTCAGGGGTTTTTGGTTATGGATTTCTTGTTCGTTTGTATAATTTTAGTTTTAACACGTAGATAATTAACATAGCTGATATAATGGTGCTGAGAAATCGCAAAAGGGAAACCGGGTATACTCCAAATAGTTTTAAGCAATGTACTGTAATATGAAAAACTACAATAAGTTTTAGATAAATGAGAAAATATAATGTACTTATTAAGTGGTGTTAACTACTTATTTTATATTTGATGCTAGGAATTAAGCATCACTATCACTGATCTCTTATATAATAAGAGGTCAATGATTATTATTGACAATCTCTGTAAGATTATTATTTTTTTGTATTTTATAGTCAATAAGATATCAATAATAGTTAAAAATTATAGAATGCTCAAAGTAATAAATAATAATTTCTAATATATTCATTGTTTTCTATGCTTTTGTACTGTTTGCAAATAAGGTTTGATTAATATTTTACAATCTGTATTTGTTGTAAGTTAATGTTATTGATTTATTTTAGCAAATTGTTACAATTTTAAACACTCGTTTTTTATGTAAATCGATATTAAGTATATTAGATTATTAATAATAATCAAAAACTTTCAGGTTTTGTTTCAATTCTATCGTGCAATGGAATCTTACAAGAGTCAGATTCCAAATTGGTCTTTTTATGAAGAATTGAAGACCCTGGCTTATTAATTACTCTATTTATAACAAATAAAATTATAAGCTACGTTTTTTATAAACTATGATTTTTGAAATAAAAATGACTGATGAAGTTTTTCAAGTTTTTCATTTTAAGTAGAAAAAATAACTTATATTTCATATTATCACAAAATGCATTCATTTTATATTAGTTAAGTAAAAACCTCCTCCTTTTTTGAAGTCGGTTAAAAAGAAGACTTATTTGTAAATTATTCAATTTCAAAAGCAATACCTTCAGATCCCGAATCAGGAGCAGCTATTTCTGTGCGAACAGATTGAACACCTTTCCAACCTTCCTTCATCATTTTATCCCTGAATTCAAGATATGCTGGTACACCTCCGACAAACAGATCAATTTCACTACCAACTTTGCTTTGTATAATTGGATTTTTACTTGAATTCATCTGTATCATGCAGTTATCTAAATATTCCAGCAACATTGCTGTCTGGTTAAGGATAGAAGTTCCATAATGAGTGTAGTTTGTTTTTACTGAACAATTGGTTAGTTCTTCTTCATAATGTGATAGTTCTTGAACTCTTGGAGACAATTTATGGTGTGGAGCAGTCACTATAATTCTCTGAGGAATGGCGTCGTGGATGTAGTGGATGAAAGCAAGGATTTGACCTGGGCACCTGGAATTATTATAACAAAACAAGTAATTAAAATAATGCCTTCTATATCTAAACTATTATAAAACTGTAACAGAAGTGTACATTGAAGATATTTACAAAAAAAAAGATTACGATATGGTTTTTAGGCTTCCCTGACTCCAAATCACAAATTTTTGGACTTTTTGTCTGTCTGTTTGTTTGTTTGTGTGTTTGTTTGTTTGAGTATCACGCGAAAACTACTGAACCGATTTTGATGAAACTTTTTTTGTTTGATAGCTTATGATCTGACTTAAACTGACTGACTTAGACTTAACAGACAGACAAGCAGACAAAAATTATAATAATGGTCTCAATGTATTTCATTACGCAATCAATATTTTTGCAAATATCCTTAATTTACATCCACTCAAAGTTTAAAATTGTATTATAATGTAATAGATTTGTAACACAACTGGCTTTTCAGTGAAGGAAAACATAGTGAAGAAACCTGCATGCTTCAATTTCAATGCATGTATTGTACGCACTGTCCATGATATGTGGCGACGGGCTCATTACCCATCACACTGGACAGTTTCGGTACTACTAGTGAAATAAGAATGTTCAAGTTTTCAGAATATGGTGACTACTTACACTAATATTATAAAGAGGAAAGATTTGTATTTTTCTGTGTGTGTGTTTGTAATGAATAAACTCGAAAACCACTGTGCCGATTTCAAAAATTCTTCACCATTAGAAAGCTACATTCACCTTGAGTAACATAGGCTATATATATTTATTGCTAGAAAAGATTAGATGTCCACCCGTGCGAAGCCGGGACGGGCCGCTAGTATAAAATAAAAACGCACCTTGTATGAAGGGAAATCTTCCAATAATCTTTTCTAATTCTCTCAGCTTCATCTTGCTCAAAAACTACCATCACACCAGTCAAATAACTATTTAGCATTGTTTTTATGACAATATTTGTATTAGCCATATGGTCCATTTGCAGATGTTGGGAAAACAAATTCGGTAAATCAACCGCAGGGTCATCTATAGCCTTGATATGTCTTAAACATAGTTCTATCTTCTCGGTCGTTGCTAATACAGCCAAGTATATTCGGTGTTCCTCTGGCATATCAAGAAGTAAAGATAAAGCATCGAATTGTAGACCCATGGTGTCTAAAGCAGATATAACAACATCCTCAATTGTTTTCAAGTATTCTTTGTCCTGTTTCTTATAGAAAACAACCAAGTTGAAATGTATGTTACTTGTGAAATTGGATTGTAATTCTTTTGGGCCTATAGTAACGGCAATGGCAGTTTCGGTGTTGTGTTTAATCTTCTGTGAATCTTTTTTTCTCCAAAAGGGCGATGTTGGGATTTTTTCGTAAAGTTTTGCTTCATATGTTGTTGACGGTCTAGTACCGTGTAGAAATACTTGTACATCTTCTAATGATCTGTAAGTTTATAAATAAAACCGGTCAAGTACGAGTCGGGCTACTCGCGCACCGAGGATTCGAGGGTTCCGTACCACACCACCACAGAACACAACATTATTAACTTAGAAAAAAAACTTTTTTTCGTCCGGGACCTTTAGCGCGAGACCGACTCACACTTGGCCGGTTTTTAGTATTTGTTGTTATTCTGTAGAGTATGCTCTATAATCACACTAAGTTTGACGCTTGTATGTATTACCGTTTTTACGATAGAGCGTGAAGAAAAAAACTTTGATAAAAACTAGTTTCTTGTTGAGAACCCCCCTTAATTTTTAACTTTTTGACATTTTTATTATTAGTTACCAAATCCGCCGCAATAACGCATAATCTGAGAAAATTTCAATTATCTAGCTATTACGGTTCAAAAGTTACAGCCCTAAATACGTAGGACAGACGGATGGACGGACAACGTAGGCTTAGTAATAGGGTCCCGTTTTCACCCTTTGGGTACGGAACCCTAAAAATGAAAATTAGTCGATTATGAATATTATGATAAAGTTTAGAGTCCTAACTTTGAAATTAGGACATATTTTTTTAAAGTACCTTTATACAAAACAATGTTATGTCTGATCCTATTGTACCCTATGTTTTGATTCTATTCTAATTTATTGAATGAGATATTGATGAGTTTGCAGAGGTGGATACTTTTATAGCAGCATCAGAGTGTGGTGATAATTTATACACATTTATCTGTCCGTCAATCTAGTGTACTACTACCTTAAAAGGTGTATGAACAATGTGTTCTGATATCCAAATATTATTTGAATGTGATCTTTAGGGCTCCTGCGATGGGTGCAGGAGCCCTATCTTATCTTGTTGTGGGGGCTGGCAAGCCAGCAACACTTCGACCCAGTGGGATCTTTTGTGTTAGCCCCAATACTTTTTACTCTCTTCACCCTTCAAATACATGGTCAATGAAGGAGGCAATACCATTGAGGGGAAGAAGCCTAAGATCTCCCGGTTTTGGATATCCATCACCGAGGAGGCACATGCGTTTTGCCGCCAAGACATCACAGTCACAGAGAATGTGCTCCATGGTCTCCTCATCCTCTCCGCACGCTCGGCAGCTGGGATCCAGGGTGAGTTTCATCTTGTGCATCATCGTGCCTGTGGCGTAGTGCCCAGTGAGGGCTCCGACGATGGCACGAGCCTTGCTCCTGCTGTTGTTCAGTATGAACTTTGAGACACGAGTTGTCGCATTGCTGATAAATTTCTTGGAGTGCTGTAGACCTGTAAGGCTAGACCACTCCAGCTTGTGTGTTTTATCAGCCCAATCCCTAATGGCCATTCTTATATTGCATGCCGGGATTCCCACACTTGGTTCTGGGCCAACCATCTTTCGTTCTCACCCAGCCCTTGCCAGCTCGTCAGCATTCTCATTACCCCGAACACCGGTATGCCCCGGGACCCAGACTAATCTCACGGTATTGTGTAGACCAAGCTTGTTGAGGGTCTTTACCCTGCAGGAGCCCTAAAGATCACATTCGAATAATTATTTTTGAGATGAAATAATAAAATATTATTGTAAACAGTAATCTTTGTTCTCAAATTCTAAAATACATATTTAAAGGAATGAATACTTACTCTTCACATGTGTTTTGAACTTCTAATATTATCACAAATTTCTCATTGCACTTTTTTACCCATGGTTGTGGTGTCTTTACTTTTAATGGTGCCTGAAACATATAAAATATTTGTATCAATATTTTGTAGGTACACTACTTCTTTTAGCAAGTTCTTCTTATCGTGTGGGCAGAGCCCTGGTGTCAGAGTTTTTTCAGACCGCCTAACGGCCTCTGACGTGGTTTTTATGTAACGACTAGTACCACCAGATATAGTAGCCGGGACCAACGGCTTAACGTGCCATCCGAAGCACGGAATCATTTTTCTTTTCAGACATTTAGGTGATTCATGATGATCCAGACAACTGCCTCATAAAATTCATGAACTATCATAGTGATGGGTTTTGGCAGTAGCATGCACTCTGGGTAGGGAAAACACAGAGAAACACTTATAATTTCTAAACTAAGAGCATTTTGTTTGCTATGTGACTTTTAATTGTTTCATAATTACCTGTATTTATACAAATCAAAGTCATTTGTTGGACAGGTGCTTTAAGATTAGAAATTATTAGGGTTTCTGCTCTCCGGGGACGCAAAAAGACAGTGCAGAGTGAAGACCTAATAATTTCTTAACTAAGGGCATTTTGTTTACTATGACTTTGATTTGACAGGTAATTAACCTCCTGTGTACATCTGTACTTCTCGTAGGACATAAGAAATAATAAAATCGATTGTTAGGGCCTGTTCTGAGTAAGTTCTTAATAGCTTATCCGACAGATAGATATATTTTGTATGAAAGATATGTCAAAATATCTGTTGGATAAGCTAACAAGAACTTACTCAGAAGTGGTGCAACAGGCCCTTAGTGTTTTAGTTTAGTTGTCAACCAACACACGAATAGATTTTATTATTTCTTATGTCCTACGAGAAGTACAAATGTAGGCAAGAGGTTAAACGATTAAAAGTCATTTAGTAAACGAAATGCTTTTAGTTCAGAAATTATTAGGGTTTCACTGTCTTTTTGCCTACTTCGAGTGCCCGCCACTAGGTTTTGGGTACATTTATAGGCATTAGCATTATCTAGCTTGCTGTATGGCTGTCAAACCTGGGTATATACCGAAAAATTAAAACAAAATATAGTAACCACCCAAAGAGCAATGGAGAGAAGCATAACTCAAAATCCGAAAAATACAGAAAATAAGAAGTGCCAAAATCAGGCAGAAAACGAAACTAACAGACGCAATCACACAAGCCTTGATATCGAAGTGGCAATGGGCTGGACACATCTCACGCTATAAAGAGAAAAGATGGACAATACAAACAACAAAATGGAAAGGCCCGGCGTGCAAAAGGAATGTTGCCAAGCCGAATAAACAATGGGCCGATGACATTGCAAATATAGCGGGAGAAAATTGGATGAACACGGGCAAAGACAGAGAGTTGTGGAAGATGATGGAGGAGGCCTTCACCCAAAGTGGGGACCATATCTGAAACAATAAAGAAAACTAATCAAACTAACAAACTAAAAAGTGAAGATACTAACAATACTAACAACATCTGAAATGTAAAAACAGTCATGCAAAATTGTTATACGAATTATGCTAATGCCTATAGATAAATAAATAAATAAAATAAAATAAAAAAGCCATTGGCCTCGATTCGGAGTGTACCACGACTAAACTAAACTAAATGTATTCCTGTCACTTTCTAAAATAAGATTAAGAAAAGAGACAGAAAACCAACAGCTGACTTTAGTGCTGTCAAAGTGACGTTAAATGCGCAAAATAAGATGCCATCATAATGTACGCCATCTTATTTAAGTCGTTTTTGGGCGTTTAACGTCACTTTGACAGCACTAAAGTCAGCTGTTGGTTTTCTGTCTCTTTTCTTAATCTTATTTTAGAAAGTGACAGGAATACATTTAGTTTAGTTTAGTCGTGGTACACTCCGAATCGAGGCCATTATTTGCATTCCATTGATATGGAACACTAAACTTCTAATACATACCCCTTCATCGCTTTTAAAAACAGTATCATCAGTGTGTTGATTACTTTGTTTGTACATAGTAAAAGCAGTCTTATGTCGAAGATTCATCAATGTTTTGTACGCATTCTTATTAGTCTCATAACTGTACCTGGCTTCAGACAGCTTCCTGGTTAGGTCTACTAGTAAAGGTATCGAATCATCAGAATCCATTTCACGCCAAGTGTATCTATCACTTAGATTATTAAAGTCGTCATCGAAAATTAACGGTACCGCATCATCTTTTATGATAATTTTCAGGTTAGCCAGACCTCCGCAAACGGAATCATTGACATCAAAGGTCTCCACGTTGGTCACTCGTTGATGCACCTGCAACTGATCTTTCCGAGACAAAATCGCAAGTTCTCCATCCATGGCTACGTAGTAAAAAAGTTCACATTTACTGTTTCTGAGTATCCCAATTTCTGTAGGAGTCAACCCTGTCTCGATGGAAGTGGAATTCACAAGTTCTCTCTGATAAAACTCTTTCACTTCTCCTCGTTTCGTACAAATTGTTATATCGAAATTATTGTCGTCTTTCGGATGGTGGTCGTAGAACACAAAACATGAGATCTCGTCCACTAGTGATAAAGGTACCAGTCTGATTATATCTTTACGCACATTATCAGCGATTTGAGACATCATAATTCCCAAATTTCCAGATAGTTTCAGATAATATAATTAAAGTAGACTGAAAATTATTTCCCGCGAATAAACTGTAGTCTTTGATAATTGGACATATTCTTACTGACCTTACTGATCTGTGTTTGATAACGAATAAAAACAAACAAAAAACAAACTTTATTCAGTGTGGCCACCTTAGTTTTAGTAATAGGGGCTGTTGAAGAAGCTAAAAAGGGCTAGATCGGGCTCTATGACTTCTTTCCGGGAAAGATGGAGCACAAATTACCAAGAAAACACTTGGTGTAAAAAAAGAGGCTAAAAAAACACCTTCAATAACATTTTTCAAAATTAAATAGAATTTGAACAAAAATTTTACCAATTTAATAGGTTCAAAAATTAAAAATTCAATAACATTTTTCAAAATTGAACAGAATTTGAAGAAAAATTTTACTAATTTAATAGGTTCAAAAATTAAAAATATTATTTACTTATCTAACAAACTAAACCCGGATCGGCGCGGCGCGGCGTAGAGATGTATGTTGCCATAATCGAACAAATACAAAAAAAATATAAATAAATCAATGTGTAATGTAATTGACAGCCCGGTAGCACAGTCGGTAGTGAACCTGCCTGCTGTGCCGAGGGTCACGGGTTCGAATCCCGTAAGGGACAAATATTTGTATGATGAATATGAATATTTGTACCCGAGTCATGGATGTTTGTATCTATATATGTATTCTATATCGTTGTCTAGTCATCGTAATACAAGTCCAGGCTAGATTCTGGCACTTTAAATGTGGCTAGATAATTTGTGTGACATTGTCCAAGATATAAAAAAAAAAAAAAAAATGTATGACACAAATCGCCAAAGTTCGTTGTTATTGCGATCTTAGCATGGCGCAAATTCCAGATTTTGGTGCAATATTTTTAAGAAAATTAAAAGTCTGAAAAGGGCTAGATTGCCCTTTCCGGGCTAAATCATTAAACAACGAGTTCACCTACAGTAAAAAGTGCTAGATCTAGCCCCAAAAGGGCTAAGGTGGCAACACTGACTTTATTTGACGCGACGCGAGGCTGACGCGAGGTAGTCTGTTCTGCAGTGTTGCCAGTTGGTTCTTGTGAAAAGTAACCGGAAATAGATAAAAAAGTAACCTTTTGGTGTAAAAAGTAACCTTTCATGTTTTTCCAGTAATAACGTATTAAAAGTTGATAGACAGATGTTGGTTGTATTTACTTACAGAAATATAAACAATTCAGTAGCGTTTTCAAATTAATTATACAAATTCCGAAAAGTCACCTATAAGTAACCTTTTGAATCATGTAACCAAAAAGTAACCTGAAGTGCGATTTTTGAAAATGATACGAGCGACTTGGCACTAGAAAATGTCAAAATTACTATGGAGATTATGCATCTTTCTACTGCCAAGTCGCTCGTATGATTATCAAAAATCGCACTTCTGACTGAGCTAAAAATCACCTAAAAGGTTACAAAAGTAACCTTCTGGCAGCACTGCTGTTCTGTCACTGTCAGTGTCATCCAGGCCGCCAGGCCCATGGCATATGGCATATGGCAGCTTTAGTTCCGATAGGTCCGTTTGGCGCTGCAGTCACATTTTCCCTCATGAAGTCATGAAACGTCAGCATAATAATATAGGACGCCCCGGGGGGCAAATACCCCGGACGGCACTTTAATAGGGGCGGCAAATTCGGGAAAAATATAGATTGATTGAGCTCTCTCTATAGCCAATTCGTAGAGCAGAGAAAGGTCGAGCTCACTTCGCTCGCTCTTAGTTTCTGTTTTAATTATTGTGTCAACACATAATCCTAAAGAGTTCTAACCACAGCTAAGACGTGGTGCTAAAAATTTCGAGATTGCTTCGCTCAATCCATAGCTTTTACTTAGATTACGTTGCACATGTTTGTACGTAAAAAGCTCTGGCACTAACCGGTTTGTGTTGAGAAGAAAAGTCGAGTTCGCTTCGCTCGCTTTAAGTTTCTATTTTTGCATGGATAAACTATAAGATGTCGGGTTATGACCCGAATAGATGTGCAAAAAAATTTTCCGCTCCGGTATTTTTTGTGTAGGTTCCTATAAAGATAAGGGGGTGGCAAAATTGGTTTGTGCCTCGGGCGGCAAAAACCCACGCTACGCCACTGCACCAGCAGCAGCGTCGCGTCGTTGTCATGCCGTGTTGTTGCGTCAGAAGCTTATATTTTGAGTTTTTCCAGTGCCCGTGGCATGACGGCGCGATAAAGCACTATCGCGCCCTAGCTCCCATTCTTTTTGCGCGCGGACGACTGAGTTAGCAGGCGCGATAAAGCGTTTATCGAGGCGTCATGCCGCGGGCGGGCGCTAGTATTTTCGCATGAGTTGAAACTCCTTGAGAAGCCCTAATTCTTCTCCGTTGTATGGCGTAACAATATCGTTGGTTATTTTGTTCCTTGGTTATCATTATCATCATATCCAGAGGAGATGTTTCGGTCCCGGCTATTGAGTGTACAGTGCCTTAAACTGTTGTAAAAAATACGTGTAATCATGTAAAAATATGTAAAAAATGTTATCTTGTCTCTTTAGAAAGCATTCAACATTTCTTTTTCTGAAAAATGGCATCCCTCATTTATCAGAACATTTTTTAGATGCAGCTAAACATGGACCGATGAAATGTTAGAAAGAGATAGGATGTATAGCAGTTCGTGCCGGAGGAGTATCACTTTTACAGGGACGAAATTAAAAATTGAAACAAAAAACCGCACTGCTTTTTTTTTTTGTTAAAATTATTCCTTGCGGAAAAGCAAAGGGATCTAGCTCCATGCAGCCATTTCCTTTTGTTCCCTATTCTTTTGTGTCGTTTGATCGTCATAATCTTTGGTCATAACATAATCGTCGAATCGTCGAATCTCTCAAGTTGTCAAAAAATGCCATCTTTAAAGCTCAATTCACATGACGACGTACGTCGGGAACGGTGCAATGTAATATAATACCTATTTCAATACCGATAGAGTTGACAGAGAGAACGCCCATACGGGGCCCACAGACGGAGCATGGTGCTACGAGTATGTGGATCATCAGTATTAAAATAGGTAATATTTTACATTGCCGCATCCGCGCTCACCCGACGTAATGGGAATATAGCTTAAATAGTCTTATGAGTCAGTCTAAAGTTCATCCCTAAGAGGGAGGTTACAAGGTCAGTATTTCATCATCAGTCTGGTCAATCGTTGAATGATGCCAGGAGTGCAATTTTTCTGAGCTCAGCTGTTGAAAATGTCAAAATTACTGTGGAGATATGCATCTTTCTACTGCTGATTTGACTTTCAAAAATAATACTTCAGAAGTGTGATTTTTGAAAATCATACGAGCGAATTGGCAGTAGAAAGATGCATAATCTCCATAGTAATTTTGAAATTTTCAACTGCCAAGTCACTCGTATGATTTTCAAGGAGTGCTATTTTTGAAAGTCAAATCAGCAGTAGAAAGATGCGTATCTCCATAGTAATTTTAACATTTTCAACTGCTGAACTCAGCGAATGAGATTCAAAAATCGCACTCCTGAATGATGAGTGAGTTACACGGGCAGTTTCCGGTCAGTATTTCATCATTCCCAATGGAATGACGGAAAAATAACAGTCTGGCCCATCAGTCTGGTCAATCGTTGAATGACGCCAGAATGATGAGTGGGCTACACGGGCAGTTTCCCATCAGTATTTCATCATTCACAATGGAATGACGGAAAAATAACAGTCTGGTCCATCAGCCTGGTCAATCGTTGAATGACGCCAGAATGATGAGTGATGAAACAGGTTACACGATCATTCTCTCATCATTCTGACAAGACTGATGGACCAAAATGACGAAATACTGAACGTGTAACCTCCCTCTAAAGGATGCATCCCTGCACGGTGAACTGCCGATACCGCCAAGAAGTTCAGGACTGCCGGCGCATTCTGACACAATTCTGCTCGCAGGACGCCATGCAGACCTGCGACAACATTCACAATTCTGCATAAGCGGCGAACCGTCGTGAATGGGCCCCTTAAGTCCAGTCAAGTCAGACTCGGAGGTTTTCACTGGAACCAAAGCTTTTTAATAGAAAATATAAAAGGCAATTTCTGAGTTTGCTTTTGAAAGCACAAAATAGGTACACTATTTTCGGGAATTTCAAAAATGACCACCACATAAGGTACCCTGAAAACTGATGTTGTAAATACGGGACTGCGCAGACAAGGGGTATTTTTACCCTACGCATACATCTGTAAATATCAGACTGAGGCGGTGGCGTGGCTGCGGACAAATTGTTCCTCGACCTCAAGACAACGGCTGCATGGGCTAGCTATGCTCCTTTGGCCTTTCGAAAAAATCAAACTCTTAACGGTGCCGGTGAGCTCGTTTCTTTGTGCGTGTTTGGTGCGTGTCTTGACTTGTGCGGCGCGACGTGAATTTGTATTAGACTTCTTTTTTGCTCCTTTTATTTATATTTAACGACTTTGGCTTAACCTGGACTTTTGTACCTACGTTTTTACCCGATCAACTTGGCGTGTTATAACCTGGACCTGTGCTGTGCTTCTTTCTCGATTGACCTTGGCTTTTTAAAGGATTTCCCACAACTACCGACTATTTTACATTTGAAGTAAGTATAGATTTTTTACTAACATAGATCGATACATCGGCAGTGAGTGATTTTTTTAGTTTCGTGGTGATTTAAGTATCTGGATGAATAATAAACCTATGTATTTAGGTCCATCCCATAATCGCCAATACTGTCCTTCTGGAAGAAATGGGAAAAGTGGCTTTACACAAAGGAACACCCGATTGGTTCTCAGCTATATTTCAACTTACCAGTAGCGGGTTGTGCGTAGCTTATCTTTATATAAGGGGTAGTGGTCGTACCCACCAATACTTATTTCCTATTACCCACAATTATTATCTCGAATATTAGGTCCACACTGTTTGTTTGCCTCTTGCAGGCACTTCATTCTCGCCGAGAATGGGAGAGACAGGCAGACAACAAGAGTGGATGCCCTTCATTGTTCTCGTGGCATCTTATGCCATAGTAATTTTCCTTGAAAGTTCTCGGCGAGAATTCTTGGCTTTATAATGATTGTTTTAATTACCTACCTGCATTTTTCAAGTATCTTATAAAGGCACTGATTAACCTCTCAAGCACGTGTCGAATCTCAAGGTTCGACGGATGACGTTTAAGCACAAGCACCGGTCGAATCTCAAAGTTCGACGGGCGGTCGACTCTACCTCGTCCTAAATACAGGCTTATTGTGATGAAATAAGGTTTATTTCTCTTTGGAACGTTTTGTGACATAAGACCTTATGAAATTCCCCTTCTAATGATATATTGAACCAATAGCAGGGAGCCATAGTGAAGGGAATACAGTGATTTTATGTGACTCGGTGTAGGGAAGTGCCGGTGCTTGACGGGTTTTTCGACTCAAAAATTGATTTATATCTTTGAAATTGGCCGATTTCTTTGTATCCAAAGCCGTATAAATTATCAGAGAGTACTATAGAGGAGTAAAAAACGTAAACATTGGAAATTTGACATATTTTATCGAATTTTTTGTAAAAATCGGTCGCCGCCGCGCCGCGCCGTATTATTTTCGTTGTTTCTCTTTGTATACAGTAATGTAGTGAATTTGATGTTTATTTCTACAATCTAAATGAGTGTAGGAAGCGTGAAAAACAAAAAACAACTTGAAAAAACAACGAGAAGTTGGAGAATTCTGTTGATTCTTCCACGAATCAGCCGCGCGGAGGCCTACCGCGCGCGCTGCTGATTTCTCCGGTGCTTCACGGATCGGCTATTTTAAGCTGCCCAGTGCTTGAGAGGTTAAAAGAATATATTTCATTTCTAGGGCATTATGACTCCGTGCGTCAGTTGCAGTGCAAATGTTGGAAGTCATGACCAATCCTATTTCATAATGGAAATGGACTATGAACTCTTTTCTATGCTGCCAGAGAGATTTGAGGAAGAGGTAAAAATAACTATTGAATAATTTAAAACTGACCAGGGAATGCAAGGTTGGCGTCTTTGATAAGTTAGGTTTGCTATACACATAAGCGGTTCGGCACTGTCGGTTCAGCAGTATTTGTTGATCAAGAAAGCCGACCCGAAGCAATCTCTGCACTTGTTCGGCTTCATTCAGCTTGTGCCGATCGGGTAGTTCATTCGAGTAGATGCATCATTTGAAGATTCATCTGCATATATTTGATTAACATTCATACATATTCTATACATATTCGATTTTACCGCCCTGCTGTGCCGATTAATGCCGGCCCGTTCATGTATGTATCAACTCTTATATGTATGTCAAGATTAGCATCGAAGTGATTGAAGCTACAAACTCGTTGAAAAAAATATCACCAGGAATATTCATAGGATAAATATGGACTAGGAAATCGAGTTATAATGTCGCAAAATCTCACGCTCAATTTGCTAGATCCAGGGGTGCAATCGCGGTAAATATTTGGTGATGGAACGGTGATTGGATTACTTACGAACCATAACTTTCGACACAATTGGTATTGCGCTAATCGCGGTACAGCTCATGAACTGTTAGAGCCGTTTTGACAAATCGCTCAGACGTTAAAAGCTGTCAGTTACACGCGGAGTTCAGCACAGTTGTATAGTATTTGGATTGCAATGTGATCAGAACTGAAATTGAATAAGAACAGAACTTCGATGTTTTAAATTAGCACAATCGGGCTCCTGGTTTTTGACCTAGTCGTATTGCAGTAAGAGATAAAGCTTGCTTTGCTCAGTCCAGGATTTAGATCGCATTGTGCAACAACCTTATAATAGTACTGAAAAATCTCAAGCTCATTTCACTCGCTCCTGATTTAGATAGCATTTGCAATGACTTTATAATATTGTAGATAAATGGTTCATTGCTCCTGTTCTTTTTTCGAGCATAATCCCATCACACATTTCCAATGCTGTAACTCCTGTACACCAGGATCAACAGCGACAACCATTCAGAACACTAGACAATGAAGTCCAACGAGCGAACGGAGGATGACTCTAATCTGTCTTGGGAATCGCAATGAATTTAATTGAAGAAGATAGGAGTGGAAAAACAAATATCTGACTTCCCTCTATTGCAAACGACAGCAATAAGAAAAAGCATGGTTATTAGAGAGCCAATTCCAGATTCACTCCTGATTCAGCTTGCATATTGGCCATATTGCAGTCAAATCTTGAGCTGGCTTTGCTCGCTTCAGGATTTAGATTGTATTGCACGTTTTCAAATACTTAATAATAATGTAGTAATCATTAATAAAAGTCAATTAGTTTTTAAATCATGTTGTGGCGACCTAAACCTAAACATACTACAGTAATATCTCGAGCTTGCTTCGCCCGCTCCAGGTTATCGATTGTATTGCAACGACCTATTCATATTGTAGTAAAAGGTCAAGCTCTCTGCTTGTTCTAGATTTTAGTGGATAGGTAATAAGTAGCGATCGGATAGTCGGATGCATATTTACCTAAACTTCACTTTTTTCCCCTCGAAAACAGAATATGGGTATGCCTTTCTGAATAAACTTAATTAAAGAAATCGAGCCACATGTATGTTTTGTTTTGAACTTGAACAACTTGGACAACATAAATAACTCTGACAACAACCCTGACAACTTGGCCAACTGATTTGACTTGGTCAAGTTGTCGACAATAAAAGAACTCGGACAACATGAACGGCTTGGTCAACTCGGACAACTCGTCAACTCCTATAACATTGTATAAATTGACCAATTTGTCAGAGTTTTTCATGTTGTCCGACTGCCTCCGTGGTCTAATGGCTAAGAGCATTGGGCTCTCGACACGGAGGTCGTGGGTTCGATTCCCACGGGGGACACCTAGTGATATGTCACTTTGTGCGTTTTTCCCCAGTTGGTTAGGACATTGCAAGTTGAATCACCTGATTGTCTGAAAAGAAAAATGATTCCGTGCTTCGGATGGCACGTTAAGCCGATGGTCCCGGCTACTATCTCTGGTGCTAGAAGTTGTTACATAAAAACCACGTCAGAGGCCGTAAGGTGGTCTGAAAAAACTCTGACACCAGGGCTCTGCCCACACGATAAGAAGTTGTCCGAGTTGACCAAGTCGTTCGTGATGTTTGAGTTGTTCAAATGTTCAAGTTACCATATTTTGTGTCGATAAATCTTATAGCAATTCCAGGACTTCGGAACGATCCTGCGCCCGCGGCATGGCGCCTCGATAAACGTTTTATCGCGCCTGCTAGCTCGTTCGTTCGCGCGCAAAAAGAAAGAGGTAGGGTGCGATAGATATGTGTCGCGCTGTCATGCCGCGGGGGCTGGGATTGTTTCATAAAATAAATGAATTTGCAGTGCTTTTAGATTAAGTTAGTGATAGTCTGACGACGCTTGCATGCGGATTTATCTTGTGTGCTGCCATTGACGAAGCTTGTAGCGGATATAGTTTTTTTTTTCTTTTTAATCTATTTTTTTTTAAGGGACATTTAAACAAAACACATTTTGTACATGTCAGTCTCATCGTACCTTATATCTAGACTTTACCTACTCTAACTTTATTCTAATTTACTTAACGAGACACTGATGAGTTTGCAAAGGCGGACACTTTTCTAGCAGCATCAGAACTTGGTGATGCTAGGATGTCATGAAACACGCCCACATCAAGCCTATTCACTCCAAGCTCCCTCATCAGTGTCATTCGAGCCTGCTCGTAACGAACACACTCCACTGTGTGATTGATATTTGACGAAGCCTGCGTTAAGGATTCGATTATTATTGGTATATTGTGCTTTTAGCATATCTTAGCATATGCTCAAGACTATATTTTCCGAGTCAGAGATATTCTGAATCTTCAGAACATCCACGTCTCACTACTAGTACCGAAACTCTGTCCAGTGTGATGGGGAGTGAGCCCGTCGCCACTTGTAATGGACAGTAGGTACAATACATGCCTCGAAATTGAAGCATGCAGTTTTCCTCACGATGTTTTCCTTTACCGAAAAGCCAGTGGTGTTACAAATCGTACATTGGTACAAGTCAGCTTGGACGGGGATCGAACCATCGCCTCCTGCACGGCAGGCAAGGTTACTCGCCACTGGACCACCACGGCTTTTGCGCTATTGTGCTTTTAATTTGAATAAATACATTGTAGACTTTTCCACAATATTCTAGTGAAAAACTAAGTTTAGGTAAATATGCATCTGAATATCCAATCTCTAATTATGTTATTTGGTGGTTATTTTATTACCACCTAACCTGGACCTTGCCCCGCATTGTGAAAAAAATCATTGCTAAACCCATCGGCAGAGAGGCCACGCGGCTTGCATTTCCTAGGGCCTCTACATGGCTTAATCCGGCCCTGTTTCTACTTTACAGTCCAAAAATATGTGGATAGGTATAAACCAGGTATAAACCTATTATTATTATTTTCAGATTAATGAAAATAGTGTGCTGTGTGAACAATGTTTTGAAGAATTGACAAGACGTTTGGCTGTCAATAACTCACAGTGTCTTCGCGGACATAAAGGAGGCAAATTAAACTCGAAAATGTAGTAAAAAGAGTAAGTTTTAATTTTTAGCTTTGTCTCACAAGACGATCGGTAATGAAGTGAAGTTGACACTGATTTGACTTGCACAAAGTTCACAGCTTAGCACGTTTAGAGTGAACTGCTATTTTAAACGAGTAGGCGCTTCGCGACGACGAACGCGACGCCTAAACATCTTCCGCCCCGTTGAAAGCCAGCTTTCAACTCTTCAGTTCTTCAGCTGTAGGCAGCGGACACAGTCTCATCAGTGGTCGTCGCTCGCATCCCTTTACGGTACTGACATCTGCTACCCTTGACACTCCATCGGGTCCCGGAAACAAGCGGGCAACACGGCCAAGGCGCCAATTCAGTGGATGCAGATGGTCCTCTTGTAGCAGGACCAGGTCACCTATGTTTAGGTTTGCGGTGTTTACTCTCCATTTCGTTCTCTGCTGCAGTTCTGATACGTATTCTTTCTGCCATCTTTGCCAAAAATGCTGTCGGATCTTTTCTACCCGAGCATAGCGATGTAATCTGGTGTCATTAACATCTTCTAAGGCTGGTGACGGCAGTGCAGTCAGCGGTCTTCCAATAAGGAAGTGCCCTGGTGAAAGGGAGAGGAAGTCGTTAGGATCGGAGGATAAAGGACACAAGGGACGACTGTTTAGTATCGCCTCCACTTGCGTAAACAATGTCGAAATTTCCTCAAACGTTAAATGGCTTTGTCCAATGACGCGTCTTAAATGGTACTTGGCCGACTTCACACCAGCTTCCCAGATGCCGCCAAAATGAGGAGCGTACGTAGGAATAAACACAAATTTTACACCTTGCTGACTTGCAAAATCAGACAGAGGTACAACGTTTTGCTTTAAAAAATTGCCAATCTCTTTCGCTGCAGCAACGAAGTTCCGTCCGTTGTCGCAGAAGATTTCCGTTGGTTTGCCTCTACGCGATACAAATCTTTTGAGAGTCATAATAAAGGCATCCTTAGATAAGTCGCTAACCGCTTCCAAATGAATGCACTTGTAGCGCAAACATACAAATAAACACAAATAGCATTTGATTACGGAACTACCGCGGCCCTTTCGGTTAATAATATAGAACGGCCCTGCAAAGTCAAGGCCAACAGACAAAAATGGGAAGTCAGCACTTGTCCTCTGAGGGGGAAGACTACCCATCTTAGGGCATAGAGTCTTGCCTCGTACACGTCTACATCTTACACAGTTATTAACAGTGCGTCTAGCCAAGATTCTTCCACTTACAGGCCAAATCGTTTCCCTAACCGCAGCCAATAATAGCTGTGGACCAGCATGCATTTGATCCAAGTGCTCTCTCTCAAAGACAAGTTTAGTCAAACGATGCTTTGAGTGTAATAAAATCGGATGCTTTCTTTCGTACGAGTAGCTTGAAGCATCCAGTCGACCACCGACACGAATCACACTTGCTGGGTCCAAAAATGGTGACAACGATAAGACCTTTGATCTAGCACTTAATGGTTTGCCTTTCGTTAGCAAATCGTACTCAATCGGGAACGACTGGCTCTGAGCCAGAGCACAAAGATTGTTGAAGGACTCTCTTAATTCATCCACTGATAAAATACCTATAGGCCAGTCATTTTACGCGTTGACCCGGGAATAATTTAGAATTGCATTTTTTTTTCGGAATCTTAGATTAGAACAAACCTCTCCAAGAAATGGAACAAAATTAAAAAAAAATTACGTCAGCAACAGTCCTAAATTTTACATTTTGCATTTAATTGCAGCAATCCCGATCTACAATATTTATGGCATTGTGGTTTTGCACATTTCATTAAATTAATTGCTATTATTTATATATCAGAAAATTAAAAACTTAGATCGACTGCATATACTTGAAGTAACAACTGCAGCGTCAAAACTAGAAATTTGTTTATGGTGACTAAGCCGTAATATCTAATGGCAATATTTTTTGATATATACTTTATATCTTATATTATAAACAAAAGATATCAATTCTTAGAAAGATTGCTCCAAGCAGTACCTCAATCTGTAATTTACATGATTTATGGTTCAAGATGGATTAGTAAGAGGAAAATCTTATTTTAATAATTGCATTTAGTACATTAAACAATTGTAAACACTATTATAAAAATAAAATTCTCATGGATAATAATAAATAAAGAATATAATAAAAGTACGCAGCGCGATATCATCTTTACGCGGGTAGCAATAGAGTTTAAATTTAAAAGCGGGCGGAGTGGTGTCGAGCATAGACGACCGACCGTGACCGTGTGCCAATCCGATCGGAAAAGGAAGGTAGTTCGATGTTCCTCGAATAATTATGTTTGTGTAGAATGTTCATGTTATCAAAATTGTTCCCGATAATATAGATAGGTAGATAGGTAGGTATACCTACTATTCAAAAATAAGTCGGTATTTTACTAGTTACTGTTATTAGCTTGTTATTAGAAGGTATGTGTGTGATTGCCTGAAGTGGTACCAAAGTTACTTTTTTTGGATAGTTATTTTTGTGATTTATGACAAACGGCTTCAAAACATTAAAAAAATTAAGAAAACACGAATTTCGAAAAAAATATTATTTGGTGGTGATTTAGACCCGCCACACACATGTAGAATTCAGAATTCCGAATCAGAATTGTGATTTTGTATACCTAGGATTTGATAGGTACCTACGCAAATCCGAACGGAATTCTGCAGGGGGAAAATCCATACGAAATAAATCGTAGATAATCCTGATTCGGAGTTCCGGTTCGGAATTCCGTATGTACGTGGTGGACTTTATGTGCACTTGATATCATGGTACTGCACGGCTAGCATACCACCCACGCGACAAAACGACAAAACGAGAAAAGCGCCATGTGCGCTCTTTTTGGCATTAGCAAAACAACAAAGATGAAGGCTCATCTCGATTTTCATCATTTTCTAAGGGGTGCGGTGGCGGTGCATGTCCCTGTTTAATAAATGCGACAATAGCAATGACAATTCAGAGTAAGTACATTGCTGGTTACTAATGACGCTAAACTTGCAGTCATGTGTCCTAGCATTCGCAGCTATGTACTCTGAATTCTCATTGTCAAATTGTCATTGTCTAGTTTATTAAACAGGGCCCAGATTGTGCGGATAAGGCGAGAATAATGCGATATGGAAGTTTATGTGTGCAGCACGTCTAGTATAGATTTCTCTACAGGCGTGCGACGCGCCTTTGCTGCATATAAACTAGCTTGTACCCACGTTTTTTGTAGAGCTAAAACCGCGCTTGCCGAGAAATGTAGTACGGAAAAAAGTCGAGACGCGCGCAAGTAGAGAAATCATACTAGACGTGGTGTAACCTCGCTTTTCGAAGAGCAAAAGCCGCGCTTGTCGCGACTTATAAAAAACCGAGTCGCGCGTGTAGAGAAATACTAGACGTCTAGTCCACCAATCCACACAAGTCTACAATCCAGACCAGCACGGCTTTTTTTGTAAGTATTACTAAGTAAGTACCTACCTATAAAAAATAAATATGTGGAACATTGTCATACAAACAAATTATCGAATCCCATTTTTTTTTTTTTTTTTTTTTTTTAATGTTCAATAGGTAAACATTTGACCCCAATCTCACCTGATGTTGAGTGATGATGAGGCCGAAGATGTAAAGTTAGTAGAATCTAGCACGGAAAAGAATGAAATATTATGTACCTTTAATTAATGATAAGACTATTATCATTTTATAGAATACATATTTATTATAGATACAACATACATGACTTGAGTACCAACAAGTTTTCATATATTCACCATTCAAATATTTGCCCTTTACGGATTCGAACCCGCAACCCTCGTATAAACAGGCAGGCCTACCAGCTAAGCTGAGCTATTGGGCCGTCAAAAAAGTATACACAAGTAGTTGTAAGTGAATGGAAAAAGTAGACCCACTTCCCGGTATTCGAATATCGACATAGCGTGGACATACCCTCTCATTTATTCGTTGAAAGGAAATAATTTAAATAATCTAGCTACTGTAATGTTAAATGGATAATAGGTGAAAATGGGTGTCTCTTTTTTTATTAATAAACGTAGATATGAAAAATCTTATAATATGAAAAATCGTACCTTTGTCTGACTAAGTTGCATGATTTTGTAAGCAATTTCAACATAGAAAGGGACAAACAACTATTATTATCATTTTAATGTCTGTTATAGTTATTATCTTTCTACGTTATTGTAGATAAGCCAAATAATAGGGATGATGAAAATTTTATATTTTATATCTTTTTTAAAAACTGTTTGGTATCTTTCACTAAAGTGAAACAGATTTTTTAATATCTTCAAAAATAACCGAAATATAAGTGTTTAAAATTTACGGTTAGAGCGAGAGGCAGATATAAAGGGAGTGACGTCATACTCTCGTATTTTAATACAAATAATAACGAAGTGTTATACAAACATCTGTTTTGCATGAAAGAGATAGAAGACGATAAAAAACGTATTTCAACCGTGTTTACTCGCTTCGCTCGTGGTTCAATCCTAGAATCCTTCGCTTGCTCAGGTTTCAATACAAGTACTCGCGCCAAAAAGCAACTTTGCAGCCTTGCATAACAAATAACTATTTTCTTCTGAAACCTGTCATGTGGGGTATCAAATGAAAGGACTTCATGAGGCGGTTGTAAAAATATACTACACCATTTCCATTCAACCACTGGTTTTCAAAAAATCCAAAAAGTATTTTCTAAACATACAAGTTTAGGCTCCTCCTGGTGCGAAATTGCTGGTAAAATTTTTGTAAAACATACGCCAAATGACTCATAACATCCTCATATCGAAGGTCAAAAAGCAATTTTAAAACTCTTCAGGAAACCACTTGTCGGTATAAAACTACTCAGTCCTACGAAAGTTTTTAACTGAATACTTTATTTAAATTGGCTTCTGTACTATACAGGATGTTAGGGTAAACAGTTGCATTACTTAAAGGACGCGTATGCAGAATTCGTAAAAATGTCATGTTTTCCGGTACATTTTCACAAGAAACCGCATCATTTTATGAATAGTTATTGATACCTACCGATACATGGAACCTTTATCTATAAAACTGTGGGAAAAAAATTTATAATATTGCTATTTTTAATACTAAAATATCAAATTTCCGTACCCTCCTCCCTTGAAATCTACGAAAATGGTGTGTCTTTCGGTACATTTATCTCCAAAACTACATTATTTTTATGAGTAAAAAAATTACTGTGATATTATAGATATAGTCAGCTCAAAACGTTGGGAACAAAAATAATGAATTAATTCTAAAAACTCTCAGAAAAACAGAAAATACTTTTTAAAGAAACTTGCACTCTTTTTGTAAATTTTGCTAATCCACGTAAACCTTGACGTACTGCAATAAGGTTTAGTTTACTTTGGCAATCACACCAGATTTTTGTTTATATTCACAAGCTTTTAAATGAAGAAATCAGTCTGCGTCACAGCTTACTGATATGTAGCAAGCTACAGATGCGACAGTGAAATTTGCACTTAGTTCCATTGTTTCCGTTGTGGCGTTCTGTCGTCAAACTAATGTGTATAGAACTTGTAGTTATAGGTATGTATACACTGATTCCAGGATGCAAAAATAGGGATATTTGACCAAGGAACAAACTATTCAACGATATTATTATGTCATACGACGGAGAAGAATTGTGGCTTCTCAAGGATTCTAAACTCAAGCTAAAATACCAGGAAAATCACAAGATATAAGCTTCTGACGCAACAACACGGCATGAGGCTGCTGTTGTTGTAAGTTCAATATGGCGTTGTATCTCGTCGTACGATGGGAAACAGCGCCACAACGGCTACACCAGAACTAAGCTGTCATAGGCCTGGTCGGCGTTCATGCGCCCTTGTGGGTGGACCTCCATGTCGTTCTACAGCAGCTCCTGACAGTAAAATACATCGCTGTACGGACACACAATTTGACCATTTTGACCATTTCTCTTGATACTTGATTTGACTATACAACACAAAAAAGAATGCCACGGTTAAAAGACGATGCTGCATGCACGATAGTAAAATAATGCAAAAAAATCCCTCGAGTTTAGGCTCGTTATATTTGTCTCGGTACACTCATGAATGTGGTCTAAGTAGTCAAATTAAAATAATGATAATAATAATAATATGCAAGATGTAGGCATAGTTCAGATTTATTTTTTGCTTTAACGTAAATAATAGTAACTTAGAATAGTGCTATGGTTACATAGTGGAATTAATTTTATCTTTTTTATATTGACTTGGTAGGTTTATTTAGGTTAATCACAAAAAAATATAGCGGTCAGGTCAGCACCAGCGTCGTCAATTACAAAGATACACAAACAGACATAAATAGCAACATGCTTCGTTGCATTATTACCTACTTTTAGTTACATAGGTAGGACATACCTATGGACGGACGACAGGATGGGGCGCGGCGCGGCGCGGCGTCTTTTGTTTTTTAATTTTCTGTTATTGAAGTGTCATAAAATTTAAACCTTTTTTTCTTGTTGCGTTTAAAAAAAAAACACAAATTATGATAAATTGCACTGAGAAAGTGATAGGTAGTAGATACGGTACCTTCAGACGGTGAGGCAAGAAGGGATGCAATGCTGCGGCGCGGCGGCGTGCGGGGCGCCAGCGTCATTATTGGCTCTTTTGTTAAATTTTTGAAGTGTCATAATAATTATGTTATCTGGTAATGTTTCTCGTGCGTATATCGAATACTTTGACACGCCCTACAGCCTAAACGGCTTGATGGATTTTGACAAATGGGGTGTCGTTAGATTTGTTTTAAAGTTGTTTAGTTTCATTGTCTGAATACACCCTATAATTTTTTTTATAGCACTCCGTGACCTAAACCCGCACTTAGGTCACGGTTTTGCGTTACCTAAGTAGTCCATTATTACACGGATTACACCGTTCGAAAATGAATCTACTTTATTGCACAGGTGCATAATAAACAAAAGAAGGTACTTTTATAGCATTCCGTGACCTAAACCCGCACTTAGATCACGGTTTTTCGTTACTAAGTAGTCCATTATTACACGGATTACATTACACCATTCGAAAATGAATCTACTTTATCGCACAAGTCGAACAACAAGTCGAAACATATTTTTGCGAATTTCCAATAGGATTCTGGCAAAGTTGTTCAGTATCATGGATACAATTACCCCATTAGCACGTTGAACGCCGGCGGGTCACAATAACAATAGATTTTCCATTGTTTGTCGGTTATTTGGCAGTCAAAGGTGATGCAACTGTTTACCCTAACACCCTGTAAAATACGTAGGTACTGTATTGCGTAGGAAATATTTGTCTTATAATAAAATTATGGCACCAGCTGTTTCAGTATTTCAGTCTTACAGTAAAGTTTAAATCTCTCGACAAATACAATACAAAGTAGGTATACAAAGATTTTTCAATATTTCAAATAGTTTAAATACTACGCTTTAAATAATAGGTACGTATAAAATAAAGGTAAGATAATACCTTTACGGATGATAATCCGTCATACAATACAGGGCCTCCACCCGGACATTCGAACTTCGCAATTGAGTGAACGTTTTCGATTCAATGTGAACTCTATTACACTGAAGTTTGGACCAAGACGGTCTCGAAATTGTGGGGACTTGTCACAAATGTCAACACCCGCAAGTTATAGCAAAGATGCCAACAGATGGCGATACCGTCGCTCTCGGAAAGATGCTCCATACAAAGACAACGTTCATCTTAAATACGTAACTCGTAACCTACTTACACATAAGGTTTACAATAGAATGCGAGACATGAATCGCGCAAGAGAAATAATCACAGAGATTCGATACATACAGGGTGTAACAAAACACCCTAGTAATACTTAAAGGGGTGCTTCTGACCATCAAACTGAACAACTTTCACTATAGAGCCAACATCGAAATCGCGAAAAAAAACTGCTGTTTCATACAAAACTGCAGTCCCGTGTCGACTTAAATGTATGGGATGGCAGATTTTTTTATTTTTTCTCCTCGTTGGCTCCATAGTTAAAGTTGTTCAGATTGATGGTCTGAGGCACCCCTTTAAGTATTACTAGGGTGTTTTGTTACACCCTGTATACAAGGTCCAACTAAGAACTGTTGGACCACGGCCGATCCCCAGGCTTCACACATAGCCTGGTGGAAGATCTTCCCTTTTCAATGGAGGAACATTCCCAAGTAGCACATCCATAAAATAAAAATCGAAAGTACCGGTAAATGGACCGTACTGATTTTTTCCAGATCTTCGTCGCTCAGATCATAATTTTCAGTTGGTTTTTCTAAGTTTCCTAAAGGATCTATGTCATTCTCACCTATTTCTTAATGATCTTTGACAAATCCTTCACGATCACATTCCTTTAGGCTTTGAAAGGTGACTTCAACTTCTTCAAATAGCACCGTATCTATATTCGTATATTTCTATGTTAGTGCCATAGAGATAGCTGTTCAGTTCGACGAATTGTCAAAAAAACAGTGTCAGCATATTAAGAAGGACCTTATATTCGCTGAGGGGGTAGTCCGGATAAGGGGGTGTCGATTGAAGGAAAATTTTGCTATTTGAAAGGCACTAAATTGGATAACTTTATTTAAAAATAAATATTACCAGGATAAATGGATCTTCAGTTGCTATGTGACTACATATTTAGTAAATGTCAGTTTATACTGGTACACACACGGTGACAAATCAACCTACCCATTAGTTGAACATAGAGTTCATGGACATAGAGTTCAGTTCAACTTGACATACAGGGTGTAAAAAGACATCTCCCGAAAACTTTAAGAACATATCACTGAACCTATATAAAAATTAATGGCGCTAACCTTTTAAATTAAAAAAAATTATTCGTGATTTTTCAATTTTCTTGCCACGCAATGTAAAGCGTACATCGCTCGGGTGAGCGGGCAGTGACCTTACAGCTGTGTGGCACGCGACCGTAGCTTGGCGACGAGTTTGATGAGTGCGTTTTACATTGCGGATTTTTGCTATTTTCGAAATGCTTGTGTTTAACAATTAAAATTGTATTGCATTATTTCACTGGTAGGCTTTAATGTTCATAATTGTAGAAATAAAGGCCCGAAAAAAAATTAAATTTGTGAAAATAAAAAAAATAAATTTCAGTGCCAAAGTGTTAGGTATCATGGTCTGAATCCATAGTTTCAGTTTTCGGGAGTAGTCTTTTTACACCCTGTATAGTAGCAGTTCAGTAGGTAGGCACGGAAAACTAATTGCTTAAGACCCGAAACGACTCGCTCACAAAAAATTGGGACATGTTATATTAACACACAATACAGTAAGTAAGGAAAGTAGGTAGGTACCTACTTTCCTTACTTACTCATTTCCTACCAAAATTTACCAAAAAAAAAAAAAAACTCAATCAAAATTAATTTTATCAAAAGATTAACTAAATCTCAACTTTTGATCAAAGCACGGAATTTTCTTAAGCTAACGATAAAATGGAGTAGGTATTCATTATGCCGAAGAAAGTATTTAAACATTTCACTAACATTATCTGCTCCAGAATGGTTCCCAAGCTCATAGGTCCGCCACATACATACAGAATTCCGATCCGGAATTCCGAATCAGAATTACGATTTCGTATAGAGTTTCCCCCTCCACAATTCCGTCCGTTCGGCATCAAACCCTATACAAAAGCACAATCTTGATTCGGAATCCCAAAATAATTATGTGTGTGGCGCACCTTAAATAGAAATAATAGAAAAATACCAATGGTACTTTTAAGATGAAAGACGATTAGATTTTTTCACTATGGCAACTCCGTATCATAACATAATTTTTTATTTCCACACCAAAAACATACAACAACAAAAACATAAAATCCCGGGATTCGAGGGCATGTCCATGTTATGTCCGCATAACGAATCCCGTACCTATGACAGTATTTTTGCTAAAGCAGTAGGTAGGTAGCACAGAGTACTATAATATTGCATAAAGTAGGCAGGTAGGTACCTACTAAACGAACTTATCACTCCGTAAAGTTATGCCCACTAATTACATGCTTTGCTCATACTACGTGTAATGTATGAGCTTTAGTTAGGTAGGTAGGTATCTACCCTATAGGGCTAGCATGCCACGCACGACAGAGCGACAAAACGAGAAAACCATCATGCGCGCTCGCTTTCGTATACGCAAAGTAACAAAGACAGAGGCACATCTCGATTTTTGTCGTTTTCTCGAGAATGGCATCCTAGGCTCCCAGCGCCCGCGGCATGGCGCCTCGATAAACGTTTTATCGTGCCTGCTAACTCGTTTTTTCGCACGCAAAAAGAAAGAGAGCTAGGGCGCGATAGCGCTTTATCGCGCCGCCATGCCGCGGGCGCAGGTTTGAAATTAGGTAGGTAAGGCTAAGTAGGTAGATACGAGTAGGTACCTCACTTCACTATTCACTACCGAAATAAGCAATTGTGTACGTCTAACTAGTTAGGTAGGTATAGGTACTTACATCTAAACTATTATAAAACTGTAACATAAGTGTGTCTGTACATTGAAGATATTTACAAAAAAAAGATTACGATATGATTTTTAGATGTCCCTGATTCCAAATCACCAATTTTTGGATTTTTTGTCTGTCTGTTTGTTTGTTTGTTTGTTTGTTCGTTTGTTTGTTTGTTTGTTTGGGTGTTTGTTTGTTCGAGTATCACGCAAAAACTACTGAACCGATTTTGATGATTTTTTTTTTGTTTGATAGCTTATCATCTGACTTAAAATCTGGTATATAATTTATGCGGACGAAGTCGCGGGTAACGCTCGTAATTTTATATAATTGTGACAACGTAATTTATTTTGGCAGTGAGGTACTTACCTAAGCCTAACTACCTATCTATAATAAATAATTGTTAGCGTGCCACACCACCACAGAACACAACATTATTAACATAGAAAAAAAAACTTTTTTTTCCGGGACCTTTAGCGCAAGACCGACTCACACTTGGCCGGTTTTTAGTATTTGTTGTTATTCTGTAGAGTGTGCTCTATAATCACACTAAGTTTGACGCTTGTATGTATTACCGTTTATACGATAGAGCGTGAAGAAAAAACTTTGATAAAAACTAGTTTCTTGTTGATAACCCCCCCTTAATTTTTAAATTTTTGACTTTTTTATTATTTGTTAACAAATCCGCCGTAATAACGCATAATCTGAGAAAATGTCTACTATCTAGCTATTACGGTTCAAAAGTTACAGCCCTAAATAGGTAGGACAGACGGACGGACGGACGGACAGACGGACAGACGGACAGACGGACAGACGGACAGACGGACAGACGGACGGACGGACGGACGGACGGACGGACAACGTAGGCTTAGTAATAGGGTCCCGTTTTCACCCTTTGGGTACGGAACCCTAAAAAGAACTTTTTTGTCCGGGACCTTTGACCTTAGAGCTAGAATGACTCACACTTGGCTGGTTTCTAGTATTTGTTGTTATTCTGTAGAGTTTGCTCTATAATCACACTAAGTTTGACGCTTGTATAACTAACCATTTTTACGATAGAGCGTGCAGAAAAAACGTTGATAAAAACTAGTTTCTTGTTGAGAAACCCCCTTAATTTTTAAACTTTTTGACATTTTTATTTGTTAACAAATCTGCCGTAATGACGCACAATCTGAAAATTTCAACTATCTTGCTATTACGGTTCAAAAGTTACAGCCCTAGGTAGGACAGACGGACGGACGGACGGGTAACGTAGGCTTAGTAATAGTTTCCCGTTTTCTCCCTTTGGGTACCGAACCCTAAAAATATAGACTTAAATGCGCGAACGCATTCCACGACCGGGCGAGAGGCCGGCCGGTGATCAAGATCAACGGGCCGTGCGAGTGCGGATCCACGCGTCCCACCCCGCCTGCACCCCCGCGACCACCTTGCGCGCCAACGCGCCATCATAATGAAAACGTGGCGCCAACACGACGATTTTTAAATTTCGCAATATTTTACACAAATAAATTGCTGACATCGTATCTTGTTTATTTGTATGTAAGATATTTTGTAAAATAATGCTCTACATAGTTAAAAAGAAATCTAGTCATTACAATTATGATATTAATAATGATTTTGGTTTTTTTAATCACGGCTGAATGGTTCATTATTTAGTTTTAAGAATGATAAAATAGAATAAAACTATTATTTCTAAGGCTATTCACGCTTTACATATGGAATTAGTATTTGTATCTACTGAAAAAACATTGAAAATTACATAATCTTTTTTTAACGAATAACCCAAAACAACACATTTTTAATTATTATGTCAATTTTTATGTTCAAAAATCACATTTAACTCTAATTAAAATGAGGGTTTTAGAATTCTTTCTGAATGAGTTACAAGCCTTCCAGGAGTTTTAATTTTTTTTTCTATGTTCCATACAAATATTTTGTATAATAATTTTTCAGGCTATACTTTCATCACTAAATGATGCCAATTACGATTTAAAAGTACGAATAAAGATTACTTCGACGTCCTCCATACTAAACACGCTAAAATGATTGGGGTACTAGACGTTTATTATTAGAATTTTTCAAATTGTATATAAATCTTTTGACGTAGGCAAACGACCTATGGAGTTTGTTTAGTGATGAATGGTTTTCAAATTTTATTAATGGTTCTGAAAGTATACCGGTATTTGATTTAGTTTCTGGCAAATTATTGTTATCATCTGATTTTAAACTTGGCCATTCTGACTCAGTTTTGACCAGAAAGGCTGGCCCTGACCACCAAAGATCAGTAGAAATTAGTTTACGCGCATACACACCTCTAGATATTAAATCTGCTGGATTTGATGCAGTGGGTACATACCGCCACGAGGAAGCCTCAGTATCTTCCTTAATTTCGCTTATGCGATTAGCCACAAATGTCTTCAGTTTTGTTAAGTCACTGTGGATCCATCCAAGAACTATGCTCGAGTCACACCAATGCACTACACGACCGGGTTTATACCGAATGGACTCTATAACAGATTTACAAAGCCTAGCAGCGAGTAGGGCTGCGCACAACTCCAAGCGTGGAATGGTCGTGGGTTTCAAAGGAGCTACCTTTGACTTTGAACAAAGCAATTTTACAGTGACATCATCGTTAGAGCTAATAGATCGCATATAGATGCATGCCCCGTAGGCGCATTGAGAAGCATCGCTGAACGAGTGCATTTCAATTAATTTTGGTGTATCACACAGAACTAACCTTGGAATTCGCAATTCTTGAAGGAATTGAAAGTTTTCAGAAATATTTTCATAGTCATTTTTTATTTCCTGGGGCACAGGCTGATCCCAATCTGCCTTTTCTTGCCATAATCTCTGTAAAAGCATTTTAGACTGAACCACGACTGGACTCAAAAGACCCAATGGGTCAAATATTTTATATGAATTGGACATGATAAGACGTTTCGTGACAGCCTTGTCCTTTGGAAAATCTTTGATTGGAAAATGAAACGTATCAGTCGACGGCGTCCAACCAAGACCGAGTGTACTCGATGATTCACTGAATGTTAATTTATCACTCGAGTTTACGTCAATGTTCTCAAAAATACTAGGCGAATTACTCTTATATTTTCGCAAATTGAAACAACCGGAACTCAACGCTTTAGACACGGAATTTTGAATATATTGCAATTGACTATCATCATCAGCCCCTGTTATGAGGTCATCAACGTAAAAGTCCTTCTGGATGATATTTTTTATCATTTCATCGTTCTGCTCCTCCCCCAACTGCCACAAACAACGCGTACTCAAATAGCTCGCACTTGCTGTACCGTAAGTGAGAGTATTCAATTTTAACGTTTCGATGGGTTTGGACTCATCTCCTCTCCATAATATGAGCTGCAGGTTACGATCATCTCGATCGTCTGCATTAAGCGCCATCTGGCGGTCATCAGCGCCAACTACGACTTGGCGGTACATCTTCTCGATGTCGCCTGTCAACAAAAATTTATATTGCCTTGCACGCAATAGAATGGAGAAGAGAGAATCCTGGACATTTGGACCCACCATCAAAATATCGTTTAAAGAGTATCCAGATGAAGAAGGAGCAGAACCATCGAACACTACACGCAGCTTGGTGGACTCGCTGTCTACCTTTAGGACCGCGTGATGGCACAAAAAGTAAGATATGTTTGGTTTAGTAACATTTGACTTTGAAAGATGGCCTAAATCTGCATACTCTTGAATAAAGTTAGTGTAATCCAGTTTTACAGTTGGATTTCGTTTAAATCGTTTTTCCAAATTTATAAATCGCGATTTTGCTAATTTATATGTATCTCCCAGACAATCTGGAGTGTCTAGCAACGGTAACTTTACATGAAACCTACCAGACTCATCTCTGTAAGTATGAGTCACAAAATGTTTTTCACACTTGTTATCACTTTCACTCAAAATCCTTTTGCCAGGTACCTCTTCAATGTCCCAGAATTTAGTGAGTATATTATTGACGTTTTCTTGTTCATCGTTAGAAATTAACGCATGGTTGCAGTGAACATTTTTTGTACGATAGTTGTTAGAATTGATTCTACCCGAAATCAACCAACCAAGCTTAGAGCTCCTTAAACTTGGATTATTTGCACCAAGAGCCCGTTCTTCATTTCCCAAAATATCCCAAAATATGTCGGCTCCTATCAAAACCTCAATTGTTGATGGCTGATAAAAGGTGGGATCTGCAAGTTTAATATTTTTCGGCCATTTTATGCCTTTTATGTTGATCGGGGTCTTAGGCAAACAACCCGTTAATTCATTTAGAACTAAACATGACAAAATAACTTTGAATTGACTGTTTAATGAACTTATTTGTGGGTTACAAGTTTCGTGCACATTATTAGTACAATTGTTGCCAATACCAATGACCTTTAGTGTGTCAATCGGATTGGACTTTAGTGATAATTTATCCATCAAAGACTTGCTTATAAATGAAGATTGACTTCCGCAATCTAACAGTGCACGAACTCTTTCCCTTTGATTTGTTTTCGGATTAGAAACTTCAATAATAGCTGTAGACAAAAGTATTTGTCCTGACATTTGTCTTGAAAAGTTAACTAGCGGCGGTTCATTTTGTTCACCACCACCATCATCCTTTACAGGATTTGGGTTATGTAATAGACTATTATGTCTTTTCTTGCAATCACGACAAGGACCCATTCGGCACTCAGAAGCAGGATGGCCCTGTCGCAAACAATTATGGCACAATTTATATTTGGTCGCATCTGCTAATCTTTCTTCAATTCCTTTGGCCTTAAAGACGGAACAATCATAAATTCGATGATTGTCATTGCAAATGATACACTGAAATGACTGCGTGTGCGGTTTATTTTTATTACCTTTATTGTTATTAACGCTAGCAAATGACTTTGTATTGTCTTGCTTTTGATTATTAGGCGCAAAATTGCTGCGCGATGTCGACGGTGCATTTTTAGATAAAGCACTAGCATCGTGTTTATTACGGCTTACAGACTCTAAGACGTCTGCACGATCAATCAAAAACTTGTGGAATTGCTCCAAAGTTGGAACATCGCTTGTCGTAGAATTACGATATTCCTCCCATTTCATAAGTGTACAGTTATCCAGCTTGGAGGAAAGCATGAATATAATTAAGACGTCCCATTTGTCTATTGGCTGACCCAAGCTGGCCAAAGCACGCAAGTTTTTCGTCACGTGGTCTACTAAGAAACGTAATGATTTTTCTGATTCACGTGGAAGCGGCCTTATATTAAATAGCGAGTTAAGGTGATGATTTATTAAAACTCTTTTATTGTCATAGCGACTGCACAATAAGTCCCATGCCTCGATATAGTTTGCAGAAGAAACTTCAAAGTTTGAAATAATCCTAGCCGCATCACCTTCTAAATAAGATATAAGATAATGAAATTTTTGAATTGGTGTGATACGATTATTGTTATGAATTAAATTTTCAAACGTATCATGAAACTCCAACCAACGGAAATAAGCGCCATCGAATTTGGAAATTTGTATACGTGGTAATTTCAAACCCACATCCTGGTGATCGTGATGACAGTGAGTGACGTCATTGTTTGAGCTATTATCATTTTTGCCCGTCTCAAACAATGTTTTTGCTATAGCAATATTAGTGATAATTTCCCGCTCAATATCATCGCGCTCATCAACTTCTGCACTAATACTGTCCGAATTCAACACCTCAATCTCATTCTGCAACTCATCAAATCGTGTTGATAATGCTTCGAATCTGCCGAGCCTAAGCGATAGCTCGGCTAGTTGAATATTAGAAAGCTCAGGATTGTTCACTAAAGTACTCAAATAGTTTTTAAATTTAGTTATTTGACCCTTTATTGAGCTTCGTTTAGTTATTAGCTCCTTTAAGCGCTGTTTAGCACTTGTCTCGGTCATCGTAATAAAAATAGGTATGAATTTATCTTTGTAAATTTGACTAACAACTTCTTAGTGTTATTATTATAACCAAACAGCAACCAAAGTAATAAATTGTCTAGCTCACGCTCGCTCCTCGCTTCGGCGACACCAGCTGGGCAGGGAACCGTTACGCGTGCACAGCTGATTGACAACTGATAACTCCGCGGAGCGATGAACGAACCTGGAATAGTCGGCCAGATACTTTAACAATTGCTTAGGTATAAATAAAATTTATGATGGGGCTATCACAAGAAAACACAGAATAAAATGCGTCGTTGCACCACGAAACCTTCAATATTATTATTACTAAAGGGAACCCTGCTAAAACTGCACACTTAAAGTGCACTTAGTAGTTGTAGCAAAGTTCTGACCACCCCAAAAGGGATAATGGTCGTGAGTTTATCAGGTATAATAGGTAGAAATCTTTCTTGGCAAGTTAGATGTCACTTCTATTACACTGTTTCAGGAAATTAGATCTAATGAAATATAATTTTGACGTAAATAGACGTAAATACCTACCTATTCAATACAAAAGTTAAGTTTTAGAATATTTAGGCTTAAATTTATCGTTCGAACAATAACAATAGGTAACGATTAAGTAGTAAACAGGTGCTTTAGGTTTAATTTCACCTTTAAATCTATAATTTAAAGTTAAATCATGAATAGAATGATTTTGATAATTTTAACGTAGGTATATCAACAAACCTTTACGCGAAATTTTCTTTGTTTTAACAAATTGAATTAGCTTGTTTTTGATAAAATAGTGGGCTAAATCCTTTGATTACGCAAGTGGATTAGATTATAGCCAGTTTTAATGTTTAGATGATGAATTTTGAATGTATTTTAGAACTATTCTTGAATGGAATTTGGAAATTTTAGGAAGGACAAAGGAAGGGCACTTATCTTTTGTAGAACTGCGCTGCACGCCGTGATGCTTTGGCTGCACCACTTGCTCGATTCAGCTCAGGTCTTCAACTGCTGCAGACCACAACAGCATTCACGGGCACCTCAATCTTTGAACTTCGGAATGTCGGCTGACACGTAGTTAGGTCGGCTCCAATTTAGATCGTAATTTTGTCGAAATTTGTTGGTTCTTCTTTTGTTCCCCTCATAGGCCACCAATTTATGTCTTCGCGGACATAAAGGAGGCAAATTAAACTCGAAAATGTAGTAAAAAGAGTAAGTTTTAATTTTTAGCTTTGTCTCACAAGACGATCGGTAATGAAGTGAAGTTGACACTGATTTGACTTGCACAAAGTTCACAGCTTAGCACGTTTAGAGTGAACTGCTATTTTAAACGAGTAGGCGCTTCGCGACGACGAACGCGACGCCTAAACACACAGCAACCAGTCTACAGTGCACATGACATTAATCTGTGTTTTACTTGTCGTGCCTCATTACTGCGAAGACGGTCTATCACCCTACATGAAGGTCCTGAGCGTAATGAAATTACTAGAACCAGTGATGTACCGGTATGTATTTTTTTATTAGAGATTTTTAGTAGTGTGGGGTGGGAAGCTTGCCACAGATGGCATCACCCGCAATAGCACAAGTTAGATAGATAGATAAACAATTAAGTTATAGTGACGAAGCCAACAGATGGCGCTACCTATTGCGCGACAATTTGCGACGTCACACTGGTAACCTGTCAGCTACTACACATAGTTGATTGTTGGTTGGGCTATGCAAGCAAGGGTCGTTATGTAACACTGCGACCATTGCTGATCTATTGTGTTCGCCCCAAGCTCATCTATATTTCCGAATTTCATTATCCGAAGATACGGTATTTTCTTTCCACTCTCGGGTATGCAGGTTTCCTCACGATGTTTTCCTTCACCGGCGAGATAGTGATAATAATAAATTGATGATTATCACCAGCTCGGCTCTAGCTAAATATGATAGGTACATAAATTCCGTAGAACTTAGTGGTACAGGCCAGGAATCGAACTGCCGCCTCATGATTGAATCGCTAGCTCTCTTCCGTATGGACTATCATCGCTCTTTCATCTCATCTCAATGCTACACATAAGGTTAACAATCATAATACAAGACATAAATCGCGCAAGAAAAATTATCACAGAGATTTGATATACACATAGGGTCCTTCTTAATATGCTGACGTTTTTTTAAGGAGATGGTCAGGCTATCAAACTGAACAATGGGGCCAACATTGAAATCGCGAAAAAAATATACATTCCGGTCATTACATTACAGCTTTATATGGAACCGCTGTTTGTTTTTCGCGATTTCGACCTTGGTCTCATGTTGTTCAGTTTGATGGTTTGATCACCCCCTTAAAAAACCGTCAGCATATTAAGAAGGACCCTGTATACAAGGTCCAACTAGGAACGTTTCACCTTAGTTCCTCCACAGTCAATGGTATACTTAATCTTAACTATCATAAAGCTGAAACAGAAGTGTGTCTGCACATTGAAGGTATAAACAAAAAAACATTTACGATGTAGTTTTTAGGTGTGCCTGATTGAAAATTAGCAATTTTTGGATTTTCTGTCGGTCTTTTTGTTTGTGTGTTTGTTTGTTGTTCGAGCATCACGCAAAAACGACTGTACCGATTTTGATGAAACTTTTTGTTTTTAACTTTTTTTTTTCGAATACAATTCGATCACACTAGAAACTCTAACCTCGCGACTCGTCTACACTAATATTATAAAGAGGAAAGATTTGTACCTATTTTTGTATGTTTGTATGTTTGTAATGAATAGGCTCAAAAAGTACGGCGCCGATTTAAAAAATTCTTTCACCATTAGAAAGCTGCATTCACCCTGAGTAACATAGGCTATATTTATTGCTAGAAAAGATTAGACGTCCACCCGTGCGAAGCCGGGACGGGCCGCTAGTCCGTTATAAAATGGTTATAAACGTCCAAAGCTCCGAGACCAGCGACAAACTCCCCAAGAGTTTTAAACACCATCGACAATACAGTGGCGCGGATACTCGCCACATCTTATGATCTGATTTAAAATCTATATCTGTATCTATACATCTATTCTATACATATAATAAAATTCTAAACTTGGCGTGAATGTACATTGAATTTATGTGCAAAAAAAATTAGGGGGTGTTAAGGACACGTAATGGAATGCATCGAGACCATTTTTAGAATTTTTGTCTGTTTGTCTGTCTGCTTGTCTGTTTGTTTGTGCGCGCATCACTTAAAAACGGCTGAACCGATTTGGATGAGGTTTTCAATAAAGCATAGGGCATCGTTTGGATTAAAGTATAGGCTATATTTCATCGCAATCGGTTCATTCAATCAAAAGTTATGAGTATTTAAAGAAAAAGTCGAGGGCGCCACTGAATTTAATGCACGTATAACTTAAAAACGGCAAAATCGATTTGGATGGGGTTTCACAAAAGGATAGGGCCACGGAATATTTAAGAGTTACAAATAGGCTTAGTCGGATTAACATATAGGCTTTATTTCATCGCAATCATTTCATACAATGAAAAGTTATGAGTATTTAAAGACAAAGTCGCGAGCACCACTGAATTTAATACACGCATCACTTAAAAACTACTAAACCGATTTGAATGGGGTCTTCACAAGAGCATAGGGCTTAGTTGGGTTTTTAAAGTCAACAGCAGCAGTGTTTTAGTGTGGTCTGCGTGTACGGCTGAACGGATTTGGATTCTGGCTACTTTTTATCCCGGTAATGCGTTCCTGTGGGATAATTTACATGCATTTGGGGACTGCACTTGGTCTGACTGCAGTATTAATCGTTGAACCAGCTACGATACCTAAAAAAGATTTTAAAAAAAGTATTCACATAATATTTCCATCAAATTAAAACATAGAGTGGAATCTATCTATCCATTTCTCAAAACTACATCTAAATAGCTTGATGGCAAAGTTTCTTCGTTCTTAACCCAACAAATTAGCAATTATTAGAAATCTTTTGATTCTCAAAGCACACCCACACAGTTGCTCATTCATAGTTTATGTCGAAATTACCTCCACAGCATTTGGACTGAAGAGTTAGAACCCGAAACTTGGTATTTTCTTTGCTTGATGCCAACAATACTAATTCAGAGTCAAAAAATCCTCAAGACTTACGGTTTAGGTAGTTAATACCACTGCAGCGTCAGGACAGAGGAGTTAGAACCCCGAATTCAATTAAAAAGAATGTGCTAGATGCCAGCAATTGAGGATTTTTTGACCATGAATTAGTATTGTTGGCATCAAACAAAGACCAAGCTCCCTCCGGGTTCTAACTCCTCAGTTCAGATGCTGTGGGGGTAATGTCGACATAAACTACGAATGAGTAACTATGTAGGGGTGTGTGTGTGCTTTGAGAATCTAAAAATTTATAATAACTGTTAAGTATTTCGGGTTCCTATTACTCAGTCCTGATGCGAGAGTGAGAAATGTGAGAAATCACTAGGTATATTATGATTTTAAATTAGTATTATTTTGTAATACTTATCAAGCAATTTAGATGTAGTGTTGAGAAATGTACCTATTGATAGATTCTACTTTAAGTTTTAATTTGATGGCAATACTACTTCATTCTTTTTTTTTCTTTCTTTATATTTCTTATTCTTTTTTTCATTCTCTTTATATTATTTCAGTGGTCTGCGCGTACGAAGTCGCGGGCACAGCTAGTCTGGTATATAATTTGTGCAGACGTTAGTCGCGGGTAAACTCTAGTACACATATAAGTACTACTTACCTAGTTGTTATAATATTTTTAGTAGTATGACACCAGGGCTCTGCCCACACGATAAGAAGAAGAGTAGTATGACATTAAAAGGTTGTCTCAATAAATATATTCATGGTGGACCAGTGGCGAGTAACCTTGCCAGCTATGTAGGAGGCGATGGTTCGTTTGCAGAATATCTCTAACTAGAGATGGAGACCTTTGGCCCATAAAAGTTGTTAATATTTTCATCATATCATAGTTTTTGTATATTGCATGACAGTCATGCTGTGCAGAAGAAAAGAAAAATTAGCCAGTTCGCAATAAATATTGTATTGAACTGCATCTAATCTAAACTATTATAAAACTGTAACAGAATGGTGTCGACATTGAAGATATTTACAAGCAAAAGATTACAATTTGGTTTTTAGGTTTCCTGACTACAAATAATCTTTTTTTAGAATTTTTGTTTGTCTGTTTGTTCGTTTGTTCGAGCATCACACAAATGACTATGAACTACGACTACTGAAACGGTTCTCTTGGTTTGATATCTTATATGATTTGACTTAAAATCTGGTACATAATTTATTTGGACGAAGTCGCGGGTAAACTCTAGTAATAAATTAAATATTGACATGACTAGCGGTTCTTAATACCGTATTTCAATTGTTACAGATACCTCTTAATGCCAGGGTGTGTTATGCATGTTGGTTCAGAGCTCACAGAAATGTCCTCCGGCAACATCAAGCTGATGCTTTAAGAAATATAGACCAAGACGTTCATTTGGATGGTGCAAGACCATCGAGGCCACCTCTTGTTATCCCAGAGAGCTGTGTTTTGTGTGTTGGATCATTGATAGGCAGACGAACCCACATGTTGCCAGTAGGTCCAGAGCGAAATCTTATAACAACTAGAATTCACCCCCGAGAAGTAAGTTCAGCCCCTTATCATATGTATTATTAAATTTTTTAGTGTACGTTTTTGGCGTGCAAATAATATTAGATTATGCAACCAGGGCAGTGCTCTATCACTCGCGTTTGATAGCTGCGATAAGTATACACGGCGCCGCCTATCGCATGAGACACAGGCGGGCGTCGCGCATTGACATAAGGCACATTTTAGTTCATCCTTCCTGAAGTTCGAAATACGAAAAAGCGCGCGATATCGGGAGAGTGCGGTATCTTTTACGGTTGAATAATCTGTGACCAGCCTAGCTACAATGTTACACATTTTTTTTTTTTTTATTCTGTTTTTTATTTTATTTTAATTGGAGCTTTTAAGATACAGCTATATTACGCCTTTTGTCTCGTTCGTTCGCGCGCAAATAGAAAGGGAGCGAACGAAGGTGCAATAGTGCTGTATCACGGTGGCATACTATGGGGATGTATCTTTCGTCACGGGCGCTATATTGAATGCTGAGCGTACTCTCCTTTTCACACCTGTGTGACAATTAAAAGCAATACCATTAAAGAAGTATTTGCGCCCTTTTCCTTTTTTTGTGTTTTACCCATAGAGAAATTACACGTTCCCCGTTCTACCACACGTTGGACATTTCATACAAATGGGAAAAATTTACAAGAGGTAAGCATGTGCTATACTGAGTGAGTGTGATTGTGCATGAATACACCATTGGCCACAGTTTCCACCACGCCTCCTATCAGAGAGGGTGAGGTTAAAAATTGTGGGAGGCATGGGAGTGTCCGTACTGTATGTATTTACAAAATACTCTTTCTTATACTGTGGCACTCCTTGGACACTGTCAGCTGATAGCTGTCATTTCATATCAATGGGAAAAATTTACAAGAAGAGGTAAGCATGTGCTATACCGAGTGAGTACGAGGGAGACAGGAATACGTATTTGCTAAAGCGGAAGCACGATTAAGCCAGATCGGATAAGGTAAAGTCCTATGAGCCTAATCATGGTGTCCTTAGATGGTTCAATCACAAATAGAGAATACATGAAAGAAACAAACTGCAGGGAGAAATTGATAGTATAATCATTACCTTCCTTTTATGAGTCTACCCATCAAACTGAACAACTTTTACTATGGGAGCAAACCAATCAGAGCAAAAAAAATCTGCAGTTGGCATACATTTGAGTCGAGTAGGCATTGCAGTTTAGTATGGAACATCAGTTTTTTTTTTGCTCCGATCTGTTTGCTCCAATAGCAAAAGTTGTTCAGTTTGATGCGTAGACTCTTAGTTTAAAAGGATGCTAATGATATCAGTTTCACCCTGCATTTTTTTTCTTTCATTTATTTTCTGTATGTGATTGAACCATCTGGCACCATGATGAGGCTTTTTAGTTTATTTTGTAAAGCAGAGAAAACGCGTGCCCATGTTGCGAATGTGAAGCACTCTTTCATTTCATACTTAGGTAAAACACATCGCACGGTTCATGAAATCCATGGCCCCGTGTGTTTCAGAAATAAATATAATAGATTTGTCCAACCGTAGTATTGGTCAACGATCAAACCTAATGAAACGTGTGAGTTTATGTATTGTATGTAGAATCTTGTGGTTCGGGGTCGATACCTGGACGATATGCCATGTACATGAGTATCTCTAACTTATGTACGTAATTACCGAATGCTCTCAAACGGTGAAAGAAAACATAGTAAGGAGACCTGCAGGTGCAGGCATTTATGAATAGGTAATAATAACAATTATTACCTTACCTATTCAAACGCTGCAGGCGCTAGAGAAGAAGAAATTCCGATGCGTATGTGAAGTCTACCAATCCGCATTGGGCACGCGTGGTAGACTGACGCTCATACACCCTCCTTGAGGGTTTGCGTGTGCCCTGCAGTGAGACATATACAGGGTCCTTCTTAATATGCTGACACTTTTTTAAGGGGATAATCAGACCATCAAACTGAACAACCTTCTCTATGAGACCAACATCGAACAGCGAAAAAAAAAGTTTCTGTCCCATACATTTGGCTCGAGTAGGTTTGCAGTTTCGTATGGAAGACTTTTTTTTTTCGCGATTTCGATGTTGGTTGGTGCCATAGAGAAAGTTGTTCAGTTTGACGGTCTTATCATCCCCTTAAAAAAGTGGCAGCTTATTAAGAAGGACCCTATATAGGCTGATGATGATAATGTAGAAAAAGAATATTATTATAGATTATTTATTATTTATTTATTTATTTATTTATTACAGTATGTAAAATTCAGTGGGCCGCAAATAACTTAGAGAAATTGTATCGATCGCAGAAAAGGACTAGTTTATTTATTAGTAGAAACAAATTACAATCTCTACCCAGTAGGCCTCGCATGCCACCCCCGCGAAAACGATAAAAATCGAGATCTGCCTCCATCTTTACTATTTTATGTAGGCCAGAAAGAGCGCGCTTGACGTTTTTCTCGTTTAAACGCTTTGTCTTGGGTGGCATACTAGCATTGCTAGCCGTGCTGAACTGGATTTTATTTCGGAGTTGGGGTAATTTTATCGCCATAAATCAACATGCAAACTGCGTCTTAACACGTTCATGGACAGTGAGCGAGACATAATAGAACTTTTATTGCAATCACGGCTATGGGCGGTCACGGTCCATGAACTTGTTAATCAGGGCCGTAGCTAGTTATGAATTTAAGATATAGCATGGACCTGCTATGAAGATAGACTGCAATATTTTAAGATGAGTAGCCTGGAGCTAAGGAGGGACTACCTCGACCTTAGATTTGTGCAAAAGCTCGTTAAAGACACTTTCTGGGAGCCTAGTTTGTTGGCAAAAGTTAATATCTCTGTTCCAAGATTAAATGTTAGACCGCGTTACATCACATTTAAACCGGGCCTCGTTAGAACAAATGTAGGAAGTTTCGCGCCTCTTCACAGAATGCAAAAACTATATAATACAAACAGTGGTATATAATTCAAAACAGTGGTATTAATTATGATTACCTACCTAAGCATTTTTATAAGTTTGCACGCTCGCTCTCGGACTGCATAAGGAAGCTGTTGTTAAAATTGGATCGGGCCGCAAGAATGAGCAGTGTGGGCCGCATGCGGCCCGCGTGCCACATGTTTGACATGCCTGATGTAGAATTTATTTGATGTAGGATTATAATTCATTTCATATCGTTGTATTAGTTCTCTGTATAACTTTAATATGCAATTCAACTATACTCTTAGGTATGAAATTATGTTGTATTAATATGTAATTATGTATTATTTCAGATTACAGATAACGCTCGTGTGTGTTATGCGTGTTGGGTTGCTGTACAAAGAAATCTACGTAGAGAAAGAGAAGTTGAGCAGCCTGTAGCTGATCAGGAGATACAACCTCCATCGCCTGTTGTTCAACCAGCTTCGCGTCAGAGTCAGGAGACTATACATTTGAACAATGTGCGACGAGTTGCTGCCACTTCAGCTCATTGTTTTGTGCCTGGATGCACAAATATTGAAAGGGGGACGGTGCCAGTATATTTAAAGAAAAGGCTGCTAACAGAATATAATATTTATATTCCAAAAAACGCCCGTGTGTGTCAAGAACATAAAGGTTTTTATAATTGGGAGTTCATGCAGCAGTATGAATTCTTAAACTCCTTCACAAACGATGACATTGAAGATATGCTACTAATAAGTAAAAGAGTACCATTTTTACACTTAGATTTTAATAACATAGAAGGTATGGACAGAGAGCGTTGCCAATTTTGGTTAGGTGTAACTGTGGAAAACTTCCAAATTATGCTTAATGAAACAAATATTCAGTGCAGCAATCCTAAACTGGCGCTTGGGGTCTATCTTTTAAAACAAAGAACAGGTGAGCCTATACGAAGAATAGCTTCCTTGATGAGAATGTCTCCTAGTCAGATTTGCAAACTGATGGCAAAGACCCGTAGAAGTTTGACGGTTAACTATGTGCCTAGACATTTGGGATTGCTGCATTTGACAAGGCAACAGCTCCTGGAAAAAAATTGTTTAATACCTAAAGGATTATATGATGGGGAGGAAAAAGCTATTATTATAGTTGACGGTACCTACATATATGTACAAAAATCATCAAATTATTGTTTCCAAAAAAAGACATACAGCCTACACAAATACCGGAACTTAGTAAAGCCTTTCCTATTTGTTGCCACTGACGGGTACATTTTAGATGTCTATGGGCCATATGGGGCTACTGTATCTGATTCGGATATTATGAAAGCCTTATTCCAAAATGAAAATCATCCTCTTCGGTCATATTTTCAAGAAGAGGATGTTTTCATTTTGGATAGAGGCTTTCGTGATTCTCTAACTTTACTAAGAAGTTTGGGTTACAATGTGTATAAACCTGAATCCTTGTCCGAAGGAGAGACACAGTTAACCACACTCGCTGCGAATAAGTCAAGATGTGTGACATTGTGTAGGTGGGTTGTAGAGGTGGTGAATGGGCGATTTAAACGCGATTTTAAAATATTTCGCAGTGAGTATTTTAATTTGGCCTCTAGTCATCTAATGCAAGATTTTAGAATTGCTGCAGCTATGATTAATGCATTCCACCCCTTAATTGAAGACCGGCCCGATGCCCCCCTTATATTGAGAAGGGCAGTAAGCAGACTGCATCTCCCTAATTACTTGGCAGACTACGTCACTGAAAATAATATAAATAGGCGACGGGCCATTTTTAGCAATATTGATGGACTTCATGAAGACTTAAATATTTTTCCACAAATGACCATGTCTGATCTGATTTTGTTCTCCTTGGGTGTTTACCAAATTAAACAAGCCCGATCATACTACGGAGAACATATCAGACAGAATGGTTCATTTATAGTCGAAATAGCAGACGTGGAACAATTCAATGAACGAATTGCAGATGTAACACAGGGTGCATTAATCAGGGGCAGAATAAGATCGCGTCATCAGTCAGGCAAAATATATTATACATATTTATTATTGGCTGACGGTGAAAGTTGGATTGAAAATATCAGAGGATACTACTGTTCCTGTATTTGTGGGAGAAGGACTGTTGGTTGTTGTGCCCACATAATGACCTTAGTATGGTACTTAGGGTGGGCACGACACCAAGATAATATAGAAGCCCCGGCTTCGTTTTTAGACGGGATATTAGTAAGAGAGGATGTAGAAAATGAAGAAGAGGAATAAATGTCAAAATGGCGAGTCCAGGCGTTATATCTGGAAAATGTTATCGCCAGTATTTAGTTCCTAATTGGGGCTATTAGGTACCTCTACTGAAAAAATTAGTACCTCAATAGTTTTAGAGTCAAAATGGCAGGTTCAAACCTGTTACTCTGAAACTAAAACGTATAGGAATGTAATGTACCACACTAAGATTTAGTATCTCCTATGATCAACATTTCAGAATTGGTACCCTAACAGTTTTTTTGTAATGATTTTAAGTTACGAGCTGTCAACGCCTGCGGAAAACTTTAAAGTACAATGTATTGAACTACTACCTTGAATGTATATTTAAAGTAGGTGCTATGATTTCTCTCACTTGCTATATATTATTTCAGTTTATTTCATATTATTATTATTATATCATTATAAGCTATGAAGACATGTTCTCATACTTTGTAATACAAGTATAATAATTAACTTTCTTCTTTTCTACTAATATTATAAGTGTGAATATTTGTGACAATGTCTGGATGTTTGTGACTATTTTTGTGACTCAATCAATAGCTGGACGGATTGGGATAACATTTTGTACACAGATAGAATGAGTTGTGGGTATTGGGTAGTGGGTGTTAGCTGTTGGGTGCTATTGGACGTAATTAATATACACATAACATTTTGTAATTTAATTAATAAATGACTGTCGGTTTTGGGAGGTCGGTGCTGGACGGTCGGTGTTGGGCGGTCCGTGTTGGGAGTTCGGTCGGTGTTGGGATGTGGGTGTTTTGTGGTGGGTTTTGTAAATGTAAATGAATGTAGATGTCATTCAATTGTTAATTAAATTACAAAACGTAATTAATTATGCCCAACACTATTAGAACCCAACAGCAGACACCCACTACCCAACACCCACTACCCATTCTATCCGTGTACAAAATGTTATCCCAATCCGTTCAGCTATTGATTGAGTCACAAAAATAGTCACGAACATCCAGACATTATCACAAATATTCACACTTATAAAATAAAATAAAATTACAATGTATGAGAACATGTCTTTATAGCTTATAATGATATAATAATAATAATCTAAACTATTATAAAACTGTAACAGAAGTGTGTCTGTACATTGAAGATATTTACAAAAAAAAGATTACGATATGATTTTTAGATGTCCCTGATTCCAAATCACCAATTTTTGGATTTTTTCTCTGTCTGTTTGTTTGTTTGTTTGTTCGTTTGTTTGTTTGGGTGTTTGTTTGTTCGAGTATCACGCAAAAACCACTGAACCTATTTTGATGAAACTTTTTTTGTTTGATAGCTTATCATCTGACTTAAAATCTGGTATATAATTTATGCGGACGAAGTCGCGGGTAAAAGCTCGTATGAAATAAACTGAAAGAATATATAGCAAGTGAGTAAATCATAGCACCTACTTTAAATATACATTCAATGTAATAGTTCAATACATTGTACTTTAAAGTTTCCCGCAGGCGTTGACAGCTCGTAACTTAAAATCATTACAAAAAAAACTGCTAGGGTACCAATTCTGAAATGTTGATCATAGGAGATACTAAATCTTAGTGTGGTCAGTAAGTACATTCCGTCAGCGTCAGGTTGTCTGTACCAACGCGGCGATTCGATTTTTAAGCTATGCACGATTTAGTACCTATTTACTACTATTTGGTACTTATCATCAAATATTTAATACAGTCAGCAGCAATAAATTATCATCATCAGCCTATAAACGTCCCACTGCAGGGCACAGGCCTACCCTCAAGGAGGGTGTATTGGGCATTAGTCCTCCACGCGTGCCCAATGCGGATTGGTAGACTTCACATACGCATCAGAATTTCTTCGTCAGTGTATGCAGGTCTCCTCACGATTTTTTCCTTCACCGTTTGAGAGCAGTCAGTATTACGTACATAAGTTAGAAAATCTCATTGGTACATGGCATGTTGTCCGTGCGGATTCGAACCCGGACCCGGACCCCCATAATTGGGAGTCCATACCTCTCCGCAGTTTTATTCTACGTCGTAGTACTATTAAGTGTATACAACTTATTGCTGCTGACTGTACCTTGCTACAAACTGAGAAAAATTGAAAAAAAGTGGTCTAGTCATCCTGAAGGTAAGGTTGTCTGGATCATTTTTTTTACCTAGTTGTAGTCCTACTACCTTTTATTTTTTTATTTTTACGTGACGATTTAGTACCTGATTAGTACAGGTATACATGGTGGAAAGTTAAGATGGGGCACAAAGGGCAGCTACGACTTTAGTTCCTTATCAGTAAGAGGATCGAATGGGATGAAAAAAAAGTTTTGTGAAAATTGCAGTTTTTCTTGATGACTGTACATTTTTTCAAAATCTGTGAATGCAGAAGTGAAATGCTCCAAAAGTTAGGGTTAGTCTCCTAAGAACGTTTTCTTGTAGCTGTTATGCTTCTGGTAGCTGCGCTTTGTACCCCATCTTAACTTTCCACCCTGTATACAGGGTGAAATTGATATCCTTAGCATCCTTTTAAACTAAGAGTCTACCCATCAAACTCAACAACTTTTAATACTACGGGAGCAAACGGATCGGAGCAACTGAAAAAACTCTGCTGTTCCATACTAAACTGCAATGCCTACTCAACTCAAATGTATGCAACAGCTGATTTTTTTTTTGCTCTGATTGGTGTGCTCCCATAGTAAAAGTTGTTCAGTTTGATGGGTAGACTCTTAGGCTTAATTCCCACTGGCGCAGAGTCGAAGCGTCGCGAGAGTCGCGACACGGCGTGAAGCGTCACGTTTTTCAACCGTTTTAAATTCATCTCTATTTCTCCACGAAAATTTCTTTTCGTCTTCGCCTGCAAGGGTCGCTCGGGTTCGCGCGTCACCGCGCGCAGATATGCTAACATTCACAGTTCAATGGGGCGAATTATTTCGCGTCGCGTCGCTACGTCTCTGCGCCAGTGGGAATTGAGCCTTAGTTTAAAAGGATGCCAATGATATCAATTTCCCTGTATATTTTTTCCAGATTCCTTAGAAGCACCCAAAAAAGTAGAAAATCAAGGTCATAAGAGATATTTAACTTTAAACAATACTAAGTTTTAATACGTATTAGGTTAGTACCTAATACGTATTAAATCGTACTTACTTACCATCAGATAATTAGTACTTCACTGTAATCCGAGAAAAATAGAAAAAGCAGTGGTCCAGTCAGCCTGACGGTCAGGTTGTCTGGACTGTTTTTTTACCAAGTTCTAGACTTCCTACCTTTTTTATTTTTCCATGAAGAGTTAGTACCTAATTTGTATAGGTGCATATATTTTTTCCAGATTCATTGGAAGCGTAAAGAAAAGGGTAGCATCTGAAAATCTAGGCCATGAGAGATATTTTACTTCAAACAAGACTACTTTTTAATAGGTATTAGGTACTAAATCGTACTTGCATTCAGATATTTAGTACCTACCTCACTGTAATCCGAGAAAAATAATAAAAACAGTGGTCCAGTCATCCTGACGATCAGGTTGTCTGGACCACTTTTTTGACCAAGTTGTAGTCTTCCTACCTTTTTCATTTTTCCATGATGATTCAGTACCTAATTTGTACAGGTACATATATTTTTTTCCAGATTCATTCTAAATATAAAAAAGCCGTGGTGGTCCAGTGGCGAGTAACCTTGCCTGCCGTGCAGGAGGCGATGGTTCGATCCCCGTCCAGGCCGACTCGTACCAATGAGTTTTTCGGAATTTATGTACGATTTGTAACACCACTGGCTTTTCGGTGAAGGAAAACATCGTGAGGAAACCTGCATGCTTCAATTTCGAGGCATGTATTGTACCCACTGTCCATTAAAAGTGGCGACGGGCTCACTCCCCGTCATACTGGACAGAGTTACGGTACTAGTGAAACGTGGATGTTCTGAGGTTTCAGAATCTCTCTGACTACCCCCTCGGGGAATATAGTCGTGAGCATATGCTTATGTCATTCTAAATATATACAGGGTGAAATTGATATCATTAGCATCCTTTTAAACTAAGAGTCTACCCATCAAACTGAACAACTTTTACTATGGGAGCAAACCGATCGGAGCAACTAAAAAATCTGCTGTTGCATTCATTTTGGTCGAGTAAGCACTGCAGTTTAGTATGGAACAGCTGATTTTTTAGTTTCTCCGATCGATTTGCTCCCATAGTAAAAGTTGTTCAATTTGATGGGTAGACTCTTAGTTTAAAAGGATGCTAATGATATCAATTTCCCCCAGTATAGTTCTAGTCCTCCTAACCTTTTTTTATATTCAAGGATTTAGTACCTACCTAATTAGTACTCGAACATAAAAAATATATGTACCTGTAAAAATTTGGTAGTACTAAATCATAATGGAAAAATAAAAAAGGAAGGAAAACTACAACTTGGTAAAAAAAATGGTCCAGACAACCTGACCGTCAGGATGACTGGACCACTGGTTTTATTATTTTTCTTGGTTGACAGGTACTAAATAGGTATCTGAATGCAAGTACAATTTAGTACCTAATACTTATTAAAAAGTAGTCTTGTTTGAAGTTAAATATCTCTCATGGCCTAGATTTTTAGATGCTACCCTTTTCTTTACGCTTCCAATGAATCTGGAAAAAATATGTACACCTATACAAATTAGGTACTAACTCTTCATGGAAAAATAAAAAAGGAAGACTAGTACTTAATAAAAAAAATGGTCCAGACAATCTGACCTTCAGTATGACTGGACCACTCTTTTTATTATTTTTCTAGGATTACAGTAAAGTACTAAATATCTGAAGGTAAGTAAGTACGCTTTAGTACCTAATACGTATTAAAACTTATTATTGCTTAAAGTGAAATGTCTCATGACCTTGATTTTCGGATGCTACTTTTTTTGGTGCTTCTAAGGAATCTGGAAAAAATATACAGGATCCTTCTTAATATGCTGACACTTTTTTAAGAGGATGATCAGACCATCAAACTGAACTACTTTCTCTATGGGACCAACATCTTACTTCCGAAATAAAAATCAGCTCTCCCATACATTTGGCTCGAGTCGGTTTGCAGTTTTGTATGGGACAGCTTTTTTTTTACGCGATTTCAATGTTAGTCCCATAGAGAAAATTGATCAGTTTGATGGTCTGATCCTCTCCTTAAAATAGTGTCAGCATATTAAGAAGGACCCTATATGTACCAATTAGGTACTAAATCGTCATGCAAAAATAAAAAAAACCGCCTTCAAAAAACTAAAAAGTTAAAAAATAATATTGCAGCCTATGACTTTTTCGTTCGCATCATAAGAACATTAATTTGTTTTATTGAAGTCGCTGTCAAGCCGGTTCGATTCGCGACATGGCTTGTATTTTTTGGCTTGGCTTGACACCGACTTCTATAAAACAAATTAATGTTCCTATGATGCGAACGAAAAAGTCATAGGCTGCAATATTATTTTTTAACTTTTTAGTTTTTTTGAAGGCGGTTTTAATTTTTTGTTAAAATTTTGTTTATTTCACAATTTTCAGTGGTGAATTCATTAGTTCGATTTAATAGGAGTGCTTTAAATAAAAAAACGCACTAGTCGGCAGTACAATTTTCGAAGGTTCCCCTCGATTTCTCTGGGATGCCATCATCAGATCCTGGTTTCCTTATCATGGTACCACCCTCGGAACATCTCCTTTCCAACAAAAAAAGAATCATCAAAATCGGTTCATAAACGACGAAGTAATCCGCGAACACACATAAAAAAATATATACGGTCGAACTGAGAAACCTCCTCCTTTTTTGAAGTCGGTTAAAAAGGTGGGAGGACTGCAACTAGGTAAAAAAAATGGTCCAGACAACCTGACCGTCAGGATGTCTGGATCACTTTTTTTCTATTTTTCTCCGTTTGTAGCGAGGTACTAAATATTTGATGATAAGTACCAAAAATAGAAGTAAATAGGTACTAAATCGTGCATAACTTACAAATCGAATCGCAGGCTTGGTCCAGACAACCTGACGCTCACGGAATGTACTGACCATACTAAGATTTAGTGCCTCCTAGGATGAACATTTCAAAATTGGTATCCTTACAGTTTTTTGTAATGATTTTTTTTTAAGTTACAAGCTGCCAACGCCTGCAGGAAACTTTTAATTGCAAAGTATTGAACTACTACATCGAATGTATATTTAAAGTAGGTGCTATGATTTATTCACTTGCTATAATTATATTCTTTCAGTTTATTTCATATTATTATTGTATGTCTTACGTTCCGTAATCACGGGCAATTACGTCCCGGACCTTTGGAAGGCGTGCATGGGGCCGAAGCCAACATGTAGAGGCCCGTTCAAAAGACAAGTTAATCTAAATGTAAGGGATACACAAATGGCGGATACCATCTCCGAGCGCATAACATGATACACACGGGGATGGTCCCCGCCATTTGTGTAAAGACTATTGGAGTACGGCGCTATGGCCGCGATGGAAAAATAAGGTCTTGGGCTATGGAGGTGAAAGTTGGATGGATGGATACTGGGCTATGGGAGGAGACTAACGGACGCCTGCCATGACAACTAGTCTCAAAATTGTAAATAGGGCAGGCGGTGACTCGCCGACTCGTCGAGTGGGCCCCATAAAACGGCCGCACGCACAAAGTGCGACAATGGGGCAACATCTCATTGAGCGGCTGAAGGTTGTCGAGAGGTGCGGCTCCGGTTTCACCATCGCGGGGTTTACCCCCATGAGCGGGTTTCCCCGTTATTGCAATACACTTCCAACCTGGAGCAAAGGTTCTGCTCTTGCGATTCCACTCTGGACGGCCAATTAAGGCAAGTTACTGTGTGTGTGGGTGTGGGGGTGTGTGTGTGGTTGTGTGTGTGTGTGTGTGTGTGAGCGCATGTCTGTATGGTCCCCCTGGATAGGGGTCCGCGGTGTCGCCACTCACCGTCAGCTCGCCACAAGCTGCCCCCGCGGGGTCATATTATTATTATATCATTTCAAGTTATGAAGGCATGTTCTCATACTTTGCAATACAAGTATAATAATTAACTTTCTTCTTTTCTACTAATATTATAAGTGTGAATATTTGTGACAATGTCTGGATGTTTGTGACTATTTTTTGTGACTCAATCAATAGCTGAACGGATTGGGATAACATTTTGTACACAGATAGAATGGGTTGTGAGTATTGGGTAGTGGGTGTTAGCTGTTGGGTGCTAATAGTGTTGGACGTAATTAATATACACAACATTTTGTAATTTAATTAATAATTGACTGTCGGTGTTGGGAGATCGGTGTTGGACGGTCGGTGTTTGGCGGTCCGTGTTGGGAGTTCGGTCGGTGTTGGGATGTGGGTGTTTTGTGGTGAGTTTTGTGAATGTAAATTAATGTAGATGTCATTCAATTGTTAATTAAATTACAAAACGTAATTAATTATGCCCAACACTATTAGAACCCAACAGCTGACACCCACTACCCAACACCCACAACCCATTCTATCCGTGTACAAAATGTTATCCCAATCCGTTCAGCTATTGATTGAGTCACAAAAATAGTCACAAACATCCAGACATTGTCACAAATATTCACACTTATAATATTAGTAGAAAAGAAGAAAGTTAATTATTATACTTGTATTACAAAGTATGAGAACATTTGTCTTTATAGCTTATAATGATATAATAATATGAAATAAACTGAAAGAATATTTAGCAAGTGAATAAATCATAGCACCTACTTTAAATATACTTACATTCGATGTAGGTTCAATAATTGGTAATTAAAACTTCTTGTGTTGGCAGCTCGTAACTTAAAAAAAAAACATTACAAAAAACTGTGAGGGTACCAATGGCACTAAATCTTAGTGTGGTCAGTACATTCCGTGAGCGTCTGGTTGTCTGGACCAAGCCGACGATTAGATTTTTAAGCTATGCACGATTTAGTACCTATTTAGTACTATTTGTTACATATCATCAAATATTTAGTACCTCGCTACAAACGGAGAAAAATAGAAAAAAAAAAGTGGTCCAGTCATCCGGACTGTCAGGCTGTCTGGACCTTTTTTTTACCAAGTTCTAGTCTTCCTACCTTTTTTTTTCATGACGAGTTAGTACCTAATTTGTACAGGTACATATATTTTTTCCAGATTCATTAGAAACAAAATCTAGGCCATGTGAGATATTTGAACTTCAAACAATACTACGCTTTAATACGTTAACGTATTAGGTACTAAATCGTACTTGCATTCAGATATTTAGTACCTCACTGTAATATAAGAAAAACAATAAAAATAGTGGTCCAATCATCCTAACGGTCAGGTGACAATTTTTTTACCTTTTTCTCCTTTTTCATTTTTCCATCTACGAATAAGAATAACTTTTTCCATGATGATTAGTACCTAATTTGTACAGGTACATAATATATTTTTTCCAGATTCATTCTATACAGGGTTTTTCTTAATAAGCTGACACTTTTTTAAGGAGACGATCAGTCCATCAAACTGAACAACTTTCTCTATGGCACCAACATCGAAATCGCGAAAAAAAAATCTGCTCTTCCATACAAAACTGCAAACTTACTCGAGGCAAATGTATGGGGCAGCTGATTTTTTTCGTGATTTCGATGTTGGTCTCATAGAGAAAGTTGTTTAGTATGATGGTCTGATCATCCCCTTAATAAAAAGTGTCAGCATATTAAGAAGGACCCTGTATATTTCTAGTCCTAACTTTTTTATATGGGCAAAAGGATTTAGTACCTACCTATTTAATTAGACGACCCGGTTGGTGTAATGGTTACCACGCCGGCGCCGGACTGCCAAACTAGGGTCCTGGGTTCGAATCCCGGTTCGGTCATGGATGTTTATATGTTTGTGCCGTTGTTGTATGGTTTCCATAATAAACAGCCTATAAATAGTGCTTTCTTGGGATCATTACAATGTATGTGCCTGTGAGCGTTATTTATTTAATTAGTAGGTACTCGAACATAAAAAAAATATATGTGCCTGTACAAATTAGGTACTGAATCATAATGTAATGGAAAAATAAAAAGGTAGGAGGACTATGATTGGTCAAAAAAAAATATCCAGACAACCTGACTGTCAGGATGACTGGAGCACTCTTTTTATTATTTTTCTCGGATTACAGTGAAGTACTAAATATCTGAATGCAAGTACAATTTAGTACCTAATAAGTATTAAAACTTAGTATTGTTTAAAGTGAAATATCCCTCATGACCTTGATTTTCATAAACTTTTTTTTTGTTGCTTCTAAGGAATCTGGAAAAAATATATAGGGTGAAAGTCTAATAACTTAGGAAACGCGAAAAAAAATGAGCTGTCCCATACAAAATTGCCGTATCTACCCGACTCAAATGTATGGAACAGCTAATTTTTTTTCAAGTTTCCTGAGGTATGCTCCATAGTGAAAGCTGTTTAGTTTGATGTTCTGAGTTCACCGTTTCAGTTTGCGGAGGGCTGTCCCTTACACCCTGTATGTACCTGTATACTAATTAGGTACTAAATCGTAATGTAAAAATAAAAAAGGTAGGAGGACTACAACTAGGTAAAAAAAAGGTACAGACAACCTGACCGTCCGAGTCCGGATGACTAGACCACTGTTTTTAAATTTTTCTCCGTTTATTTACCTAGAGATTCGTGCCGCGACTTATAGCGAGGTACTAAATATTTGATGATAAGTACCAAATAGTACTAAATAGGTACTAAATCGTGCATAGCTTAACAATCGAATCGCCGGCTTGGTCCACAACCTGACGCTCACGTACATTCCTATACGTGTTAGTTTCCGAGTAACAGGTTTCGTCCCGCCATTTTGACTGTAAAACTATTGAGCAAGAAGATTAGATGCCTACATAAGTGGAGATTGCCTTACAAACATTTTTTTGAAGCCAAAACCCATGACCTTAGGTGACGTCACTGACGTGACGGACATTTCTCATCTCATTTACTCTTTACATAAAGTTGTCATTCTAAAGATGACATGACTTTAGAATGACAACTCCATGTAAAGGGTACATGAGATGGGAAAAATCAGTGACGTCATAGGTTTTGGTTTCAAAAAAAATGTTTGTAATGCAATCTTACACATTTAATCTTCTTGCTCAATAGCAAGAAGATTAAATACTACTACAAAAAATTACTAAAAATTATTACCTCAATAGGTAATAATTTTTTCAGTAGTTGTATCAAATAGTACCTATCAGGAACTAAATATTGGCGATAACATTTTCCAGATATAACGCCTGGCCCCGCCATTTTGACGTTCCGACGCGGTGTTAGCTTCAAAAATAGATTTGACGTTTAATAAGTGGGCTTCAAGCTCCTATATTGAATAAATTATATTTTATCTTTGAATAAATTATATTGACTTAGACGTTCATTAAATGTTACAAAATCAAGTGGTTATTTTTTCGTTTCCCATTCCCACATTAACAGAAATAAGTAGTAGATTAGGTACACACCGAGGGCAAGAAAGTAAGAAAGGTCTCGGTTCTCATGCAACTGTTGACCGAGGCGAAGCAGAGCTCAAACATGTTATCTGAGGCTTTCTTATTTTCTGCCCGAGGTTAGAAAACTATTTTTCTCCCGGACGGAGGCGGACAGCGGCAATCGTTTAGCGCAGCGGGACGAAACTTGACGCTTTCCACCCGGAGGGGTGAAAAATTGATTTTCTTTTATACAGGGTCCATCCTTAATAAGCTGACACTTTTTTTAAGGAGATGATCAGACCGTCAAACTGAACAACTTTCTCTATGGCACCAACATCGAAATCTCGAAAAAAAAAACAGCTCTTCCATACAAAACTGCAAACCTTCTCGAGCCAAATGTATGGGACAGCTGAGCTTTTTTTCGCGATTTCGATGTTGGTCCCATAGAGAAAGTTGTTCAGTTTGATGGTCTGATCATCCCCTTAAAAAAGTGAAGGCATATTAAGAAGGATCCCATATACAGGGTGTAAAAAAACCCATGTAATATTTAAAGGGGTGGTTTAGACCATCAAACTTTTACTATGGAGTCAACAATGAGAAAATATAAAAGGAGTCTGATGTTTCATATAAAACTGTACCTAATCGACTCAAATATATGTAATGGCTGATAGTTTTTTCCACGTTGTCTCCATACTACCTCCGTGGTCCAATGGTTAAGAGTATTGGGCTCTTGACACGGAGGTCATGGGTTCGATTCCCACACCTAGTGAAATGTCACTTTGTGCAGTGTTTTTCCCCAGTAGGTTAGGACCAAGTTGAAAAAGAAATCCGGCTTCGCTTGGCACGTTGCGCCCTATTTTTTACTTTTAGCGCAGATATCTCGATACAGAAGCATTAAGAAGGTAATCTAAACTATGTACTAACCCCTTTAAATATGACTAGGATGTTTGTTTTGTTATGGATACCGGCCGTGGGATTCCGGCTTAGAATTTTAGAATGTACCACATCTTTCCTTCCTGTGGGTGTCGTACGAGGTGACTGGGATTAGGGTTTCTTCTGCAGTGTATTTATGAGCGAAAGGGTAGCCACTTATTGGCCACAACATCATTTCATCTTGAAACCTTAAATATGCTAAAAATGAGCCTTATTTATTTATTAATGACACAGAATGGAATAGAATAGAATAGATACATGACCAAATCGGTATTAGAGCCCAGAACCTCTGGTACCTAAGGTAGTCCAGGTAGGCTGGGCAATATGCCCCAAAGCTCACCCATATTTTATACATATTTATATGTATGCATAAAGGTATGTAGGTTTCCTCACGATGTTTTATTCCTTCACTGCCGAGCTAGTGATAATGATAAATACAACCATACATAAATTCCGTACTTCCGTAGAACTTTGTGGTTCAGGCCAAGAATTCAACTGCCGCCTCATGTTGAGTCGCTTCCATCTGGACTATCCTCGCTCTTCCGGCATACTATCTTTATTTCACCAACTGGGTTGTCGATTCATAGCAATGCTTCTGACTGGAGTGGGGTGGGGTGGTCGTCTGTAGGGGGTTATGGTCGTGAGTGAAGATGTGATGTGTGTCCAATGTTTTTATTTTTTATTTATGTACTTTAATAGCTAGATGACGTTTTACAATACACATGTAAAACTAGACACAAGAATTGTGTTTCTAATAATAATAAGTAATAAAAATAAACATTGGTTATAATATATAAGAATAAATCATTTATCAGACTTACATACCCTTATCCGTCACAATCATTTATCTAGATGTAAAAAAGATCTGACTTTTACCTAAAGGTTAAGATTCTGGTAAATTGATGAGTTCACAGGGATCTGCTTGGGGAATGGGCTAGGGGATCCTGGTGGCTGGTGGCCTGCCACTTTGACAAGTTTGACAGTAAGTATTCTAAGCACTATCCGTTGGCACTATCGGTCTTTGTTAGGCACATTTCCTAATTGTTGCCTATATTATTTTGTAAATAAAATATGATTTAGAATAAGAATAGATAAGTATGTAATGTTCCAACGTTGTACATAAGATTTTACAACAACAGACAGAATCAACAGTTTGGTCCGCAGCCAAGGAATAAGTAGGTATATTATATGAGTGCAACCGCAGCATGGATTGCTACGGCAACCGACTTGAGTTGGGCAGATACTCATGCAATCATACCCTGACGAGATGTGTTCCGAAAGACAAAAGGATTTTACGAACTGAACTCTGTTTTACACTGCCAGATATCGCGTCTACCTTGAGTAGGTATGGAGCCTGACTTTGGATAAGAAACACAATGAACACGACACTCTTAAGAAACTTCTTACAGGGTCTCCGGGAACTGTTTCCTGTGGGGTGCCATGTGTCGACTTCCAGTTTGGTTCTCTCAATTAGGTACATTGAGAAACCTTCGTGGCACATCTCCGTCAAGCCCAATGCTGGGAGCGAAGCACGTATGCATTGCTAGGCTAGACAGCTTAGCAGAATTACTCTTCAAGTCAATATTTCTGTGATCTCGTTCGTTATGTCCATTATTGTCCATAGAAAAAAATATCATCACTAACGTATCACCAACAAATCAATCAATCATCAATGACAGCAGATGACAGTAACAGCTGTCAATGTCAGCTGTCACTGTCATCTCAGATGTCACTGACATTTCAAGAATCAAAATGGCGATTTACTTTAATGTTGTCATAGTTGGTTATTTTAAAAAATTATGGGCATTTTATACAGCGGTTTTTATTTCAATTTGAGCAGCATTTTGTAAATCATTTGCGTCTTCTCTATATTTTATTGTGTTGTACACTACTTAGCCAAACCTCCATAGAAAAAGGAAACATCTCCTTAGCTTGAAGACAGCAGCGCCACAAGGAATCTGTTGGCACTAAGTGAAAATTTCACCGTCGTATCTGTAGCTTGCTACCATCTTGCTACATATTAATCTGTGGTACCTAGTTTTTTTAAATACAATTTATCCTTTCGGAAATGCAATGGGAACTAGCCCTTACAGCATGGTCATAAGTAAAAATTTTTCTTTGTATTTAAAACTAGCGGCCCGTCCCGGCTTCGCACGGGTGGACATCTAATCTTTTCTAGCAATAAATATAGCCTATGTTACTCAGAGTGAATGCAGCTTTCTAATGGTGAAAGAATTTTTTAAATCGGCCCAGTACTTTTTGAGCCTATTCATTACAAACATACAAACATACAAAAATAGGTACAAATCTTTCCTCTTTATAATATTAGTGTAGACTAACCTAAGCTAATCTTATACCGTAAGCTTCTTGCTTATACCTAAATCGTGAAATGCGTGTGTGGGTGGTAATGTGTGTACCACAGACGTAATATTACGTTTGTGGTGTGTTGTCACATTCCAATGTTCAAGAGAGTACCTATTACGCGAGGATCAATCCAAATCAAACGGGAGCGCGATTGGTTCGGGATATATGGACGCTTAGGCTATTGTATTTTATTGAATGAATTCACTATATTGTTAGTTATTAAAAAAAAAAATACAACATATCTACATAGAAGTTGCGTTTTCAATAGCTTTTTTGCTGAAAACGGAAGTCCGGACGTGCCAAGGAAATCAAATATTTGGGGTTTGAAAATTTTATTCATGGACTTCTACACAGTTTCAGTGTTTTGTTTAATCCCACGTCTTGCAGACTGTTTTAGTAATACCGATTCTACATTCGGACATAAATTTGGAATCCATGGAATTACCCATTTACTTACGTAGCCTACCTAACTACCTATAGGAAGTAAATAAGCAGTAACTACATACTTTACTCTTATCTATGCATCATCGTCATCATATACAGGGTGTAAAAAAACACCCTAGTAATACTAAAGGGGCACCCCCTTCAGACCATCAAACTTAACAACTTTCACTATGGAGCCAACATCGTGGTACATGTGGTACACACATTACCACCCACACACGCATTTCACGATTTAGGTATAAGCAAGAAGCTTACGGTATAAGATTAGCTTAGGTTAGTCTACACTAATATTATAAAGAGGAAAGATTTGTACCTATTTTTGTATGTTTGTATGTTTGTAATGGCTCAAAAAGTACAGGGACGATTTAAAAAATTCTTTCACCATTAGAAAGCTGCGTTCACCCTGAGTAACATAGGCTATATTTATTGCTAGAAAAGATTAGACATCCACCCGTGCGAAGCCGGGACGGGCCGCTAGTCAAAAATATAGGAACGCCTAGAACATCAAATATAGTGTCCGTATAGCTAGCGTACACATGAAAGGGATTTGGCTGGGACTAGTGCCAATAAATAGTTCCTAAATAGTGCCTAATTAGTACCTAGGTCAAATAAATAGTGCCTCTATTACTTTACGAGATATCGATTTTTTTTACCTGGTTCGCTGGCTTGACGTCGAGGTAGCGTACACATTTTCTGTGGCTAAAACGGCTTGCATTGCAGCATCGAATTTACACTCAAAAAATAGTTCTCAAATAGTGCCCTAGGCATCCAAAATCTCATGAGGCTAGGTCTTCAGGGAGCAGAGATATAAATAAGTCTTTTAAATAAACCACGGAGCTGGCGTTGCGCTGGCGTACACACGAATTAACAATTTTTTTCTTACAGAAGGAGACGTTTCTTTTTATAAAAACTACATCAAATAAATAGTTCCTGAAATAGTGCCTCTGCCAGTACTAATATTTTATATAAAGTCGTAGTGAAACAATATAAAAAATCGATGCAAAGTGCTACGTACTAAACTTTAGTAAAATCTCATACCGAGTTTTAGACTTATTTATATCTCTGCTCCCTGAAGACCAAGCCTCATGAGATTTTGGATGCCTAGGGCACTATTTGAGAACTATTTTTAGAGTGTAAATTCGATGCTGCAATGCAAGCCGTTTTAGCCACAGAAAATGTGTACGCTACCTTGACGTCAAGCCAGCGTACCAGGTAAAAAAAATCGACCTCCCATAGAAAATCGATCGGCTGTTCCGCACTTTTGTATGGGAGGTCCAAAATGTTTTCTATTATTCGTCGACTTTTATGTAACCGCGTAAATGTACTGGTGCCCGGTGTGTAGGTACTAAGTTGGTACCTATGTAAATTTCAAAATTGTCAATAGTTACTCTATGTAAGTTTGTACTCATCATCATCATCTCAGCCGATGGACGTCCACTGCTGGACATAGGCCTCCCCCAAGGATCGCCATAACGACCGGTCCTGCACTGCCCTCATCCAACGGGTTCCCGCCGCCGCCTTCACCAGGTCGTCGGTCCACCGTCTATAGCATACCCACGCTGTGCTTTCCGGTACGCGGTCGCCACTCGAGAACTTTTCTGCCCCATCGGCCATCGGTTCTGCGATCAATGTGCCCCGCCCACTGTCACTTTAGTTTAGCAATTCTTTGGGCTATGTCAGTTACTCTGGTTCTTCTGCGGATCTCTTCATTTCTGATTCGATCTCGCAGGGAAACTCCGAGCATAGCCTGCTATTTGGGTCACCCTTTGGGTGACTTTCAGCCTTTTTATGAGGCCTTGAGTGAGTGACCACGTCTCTGTTCCATATGTCATCTCTGGCAACACACACAGATCGAAGACTTTCGTTTTAAGACATTGCGGTATTTGGGACGTGAAGATATTACGTAATATTACGTAAGTTTGTACTAAGTAAGTATAATTTTGTACTAAGTATAATTTTCTAATCATCAAACATCAAACAAACAAATCAAACCGCACTACACAATAAAAAAAATATCTGCATTCATTACACACGCAACCCCTTGTTCTCATTCCATAGCGTGTTACAGAAATGTATGTAGATATAATTACATGCATGTCAAACTCGCGAGTGCATAATGCATTCGACAATTTTCCGAGTCTGTCGTGCAACAATGCATGGCACATAACAGCATTGCCTTCCCATCACACGGAATTATACCCTGTTATTGCGGCTACAATTGTTGCATACAATACATTAATACACGTCGGTGTTTTAACTTGTAATTTATAACTGACTAGGTACTATAGATACTTATTGTCGGTATCTTTAACGCATGTTGGTAGGCGCGTTACATGCCGACATAGGATCGGGGAGCTTTGGAGAATCTTCTTATCGTGTGGACAGAGCCCTGGTGTCAGAGTTATTTCAGACCGCCTTACGGCCTTTGACGTGGTTTTTATGTAACGACTACTACCACCAGAGATAGTAGCCGGGACCAACGGCTTAACGTGCCATCCGAAGCACAGAATCATTTTTCTTTTCTGACAATCAGGTGATTCAGCCTGCAACGTCCTAACTAATTGGGGAAAACGCACAAAGTGACATATCACTAGGTGTATCACTAGGTGTAATGGAACCCACGACCTCCGTGTCGAGAGCCAAATGCTCTTAACCATTAGACCACGGAGGCAGTTGAATAAAACGCCTTCAGTGTGGTTGGAAGAAAGAAACGTCTTCATTAGAAGCAGTGCAGTTTATATTGTGTTAGATAATTACATGACATGTGCTACATGAGACACGTGCGAGACGCGACTATGGAAAACTGCACTGCTTGCTTAAATATCCCTTACAGTACCGTATCATTACATTACCTAGCAATTTTTATTTCACATGATTATCAGAAATGAAGTCATTCGTTCCATAACCCAAGTGACAGACGTTTTACCACTGCGGTCAATCTAAAGTGGAATTGAGCTGGACATGTCTGTCGTATGCCAGATGACTTATAGGCCAAAACCACCATCAACTGGTACCGAAAGAATCGAAATCGGCGTCGAGGCAGGGGGTCTACTCCGGGATTCGAACTTCGCAATTGCGTGAACATTTTCGTTCCAATGTCAACTCTATTCCAATGAAGTGCGGACCGAAACAGTGGCGATATAGTGAACATCGAAAGTGCGGGTACAGGGCCAGACCTATACAAAGGTGGCAGGACGAAATTAATACTGGAGAGCGATCTTTCTACTGCTGATTTGACTTTCAAAAATCGCACTCCTGCAGTCAAATCAGCAATAGAAAGATTCATATCTCCACAGTAATTTTGACATTTTCAACTGCTGAACTCAGCGAATGAGATTCAAAAATCGCACTCCTGGGCTTCCTTAATAACTGGCCTATCAAAGCACAGAATAGAGACTCTTTTAGACGGAAGGAGGTCTTTGCCCAACAGTGGGACATCAGTGGCTGATAATAATAATAAGTAATACCTAATGATTTTGGATGAAAAGTCAAGGCAAGTATACAACGATAGGTTGTCTGGAAGAAATTTTGTATTATTTTCTCTGTATTTTACTGTTTATGTTTTGGTGTAAAACAAAGTATGTTTGATTGATTGATTGATAAATGATAACATACCTACCTACGCGGTCACACTGATAATGATTTGGCTTTGTAGGTATAACCTCCTGGGCTGCGTTCACGACATAGATTTATATATTACTCTAGTAATATATATGTCTTTGGTTCACGACCTTTTTGTGCGGTTGTTTTTTCAACTCGCTCAAAACGTCTTAGTTCACCGAGGCTCTGAACGGCGTTTAGTGCGAAAAGTTGTGCTCGGGGTGCACTCTGGGTGCACATAGGGTGTAGGTTCTGAACGCAGCTCTGTCTAAAGGAGCCCATTCACAGTAGTCCTACATGCAGGACTACGAGGCCACACACTATCCTGCAAGTAGGACTACTCATACATTTTGCCCAAGGTCATCGGACGCTTTGTAGGACTGCAACACCATTCACGATCCGATATTGGTGTAGGACTGCAAGACGGACTACTGTGAATGGGCCCCTTTAGGCTCTCAGCACACACGCAAGCGTTGTGAGACCAGAGCGTCTAGCATGATTTCTCTACACGCGCGCGACTCTGCTTTTTTTCATACTACAAGTCGCGGCAAGCGCGGCTTGCGCTCTCCGAAAAGCGCGGGAACAGGTTATTTTGTAAGCAGCGAAGGCGAGTCGCGCGCGTGTAGAGAAATCATACTAGATATGCAGCAGCGCCCGCGGCATGGTTGCACGATAAAACGCTGTCGCGCCTTAGCACTCTTTCTTTTTGCCACCATACGTCAAATCCATACATTTTTTATGTTTTCTACTGTCGTTAACGCTAATCGAAAGTACTTTAGGGTCTAGGGGTCGAGGGACCCAGGGCCCTCGATTAGCGTTAACGACAGATAAAAAATGTATGGATTTGACGTTTTTCGATCGCCAATGTCAAATCCTATTCTGTCATTTCTACTAGCGTCTACGCCAAAAGAAATGTTACTATGTCTATAGGCCCTGTATTGTAAACACTGTGGAGGCACGTTCATGTTATCGTAGTACCTACATCTCTACTTCATTCGGGATGTAAAATCTATCCTGGTCATGCGCACACAATTGTAAACTTCCTACCTATCCTATCCTATCCTATCTTATCTTATCCTATCTATTCTAGTCTCAATAATGAATCCTTAACCTAAACCTACTTAAAGCACTAGATTGTAATAGATTCCTAACTAAACTACAATCCTTAACAGATGACTTAATCTAATTTGCCTAACTAAATAAAGGTTTGGAATCTGCTATGAAATAAACTTAATTATGATTTTATTTTGAGTTGAAGACGTTGTTTTGGCCAATTGTGATCTCTAGTGGATAGAACTAACGTTGTGAACCGCCTAACCGTAACCTAGGTTGCAACAGACTCGAGGTTTATCTAGTATTCTAACAGAGACATAGAAATACCTAAACTTAATATCAACATAGCTTAACCAGTCATACCTAACCTAGCCTATCCTACTTAACCTAATGATAAGTAAAACCTGATCCTATTATAATAAGCCTAACCAAAGTACTACTTCATGATAACCAACTTAAATTTTTCTTTGAACTTAGTTCTAAACTTAAACTAGGTATTAGCTAAAAGATGTGATCGTCTAGGAACCCACATTGCTTATTAACAACTCAGATTTGTTTAGAAGGACTTAGTAACCTAGATATTAACTGCAATGAACCTAGAAATAAACCTAACCTGAATAAACTCTTTCCTAAACAGTATAATTATACAGGGTGTAAGTTTTAAATTAATTAAATGTTATAAGAAAATGGTAAGCATATCTTGATTAGACAACATTGTGATTGTTTTTATGGGGACACCCCAACCTAGTTAGAGGTCGGTTACAAAAAATAATCGGGAAGGATAATTATACTCTTATGTTATGAATACCATCATTTGGCAGATATTTAGATAAAATTATTGATATTTTTAGCTTTATCTTACGAAGTGTAACGTCTCCAATCATCTTAGTATGGAGATTAGCTACGGGCTGCTCTTTGCTCACCCAAAGACAAACCAAAACTATCAGAACCTCAAGTTGACTTTTCCAAGAGGATTATTTGTTATATTTAATAATTATAATTCTCATAAAATTAGTACCCTTTTAGTACCTTGTAAAATTTTTAAATACAAAATCCTTCTCAAATACTTCTTTCGGATAGGGTATGACCTCAAAAAGACTCTACCACCACGTCACTAGGGGTCCTAACTGCAGAGAAGATGTGGCCAGAAACTCTACAGTGATATCTTCAAAAATTCAGTAAGTATGAGTAAGTATTTAAAATAAAGAGGACAGGTGAATTTACTTTCATTCAATAGTCTTAGTCAGTTTGTTATAGTCTATAAGACAACTGGGATAAAAATAGAAAATATTCTATGAAACTAAAACAAGTAAATTAGGTTTTTCTTTCCTAATAGTATGCCTAACATTCTCTATTAACAAGTCATCAGCTTTGATGTAAAATTCATACTAATTATTCTTAACATAGTTCCATTCTTTCATGAAACCAATATTGTAAATAAGATATTATTAGCTAAACTAATATGCTCCATCTAATTGCACAAGTATAGGAAATATGATTTCCCTATGAAAACTATCATCAATCCCTCCCAATAATCTAGAAAAGTTACCTATCCTAACCTATTTCTAAAATAAAACGCGGACTTTAAAATCTAACCAATGTCTAAAATATTCCTATTCTAAAGAAGTTTCCCTAGTGTTAAGATAACCCCGGTGTAAGGGCATCTGCAAAGCTAGGGGCAGACCCCACATTTACATTTAATCGTGTAGTTGTGTAATGTAGGTTTTCCCGTGTTGTCTAGGGAAAAACCTTCTAAATAGCTAAATTAGGTGTGCGAGTAAGTCAACTCTTGTGTTCCTAGTACCTATGGACTTGTGTATTATGGGAACTCCGTGCGGCCGAAGCTTAGAGATCAGGAGTCCCCAAGGTGAGTTATATAAGTGTGTGAAATATATAAATAAGGGGACTAAATTTTGCACCCCAGAAACAAAGTACTTGGCCCTCTCAAAGGACATCCTCCTCTTGAACGGTGGATTACCAAGCAGCATTTGGCCCAGGTTACAAAACTCAGGTGGCTAAAGATCGCTATGTAGATAAAAAACGATCGCCGGCGCACCACAAAGCCAGGCTATGAAAATGGAAGTTATTATATTAGTCGTTTCGGAAAAAGACTGGGTATTAGTGCGCTATAGAAAATCAAAACCGAAAAACCGTTATCTGGGAAAAATCGGCACAGCAATCACATCGATAGGAAACTTTAGAGCAGCTGAGAAGAAAGTTCCTATTTTTATTACAAATGTACACAGAGAAACGAATGAAAATGATATAATTCATTACATAAAGAAAAAAACAGGTGAATCTATAAAGTTAGAAAAACTTTCTATAAAGAAAGCGAGTGAATACAATGCTTTCAAGTTTTTCGTTTCAGAGGGAAAGGCACCTATGTTTCTGAATAACGATTTATGGCCACAAGGCATTATATTTCGTCGCTTTGTGCATTATAAGGCGAAAAATGTAAACAGAACTGAACTAAGTACTGTCAACGGCCTACAACAAAATACTTTTAATGTATAAAAGTTTACGAGATGACAAACATTTGTATAAATTCGTTAGCTTTAATTGTAAAAGCGTGAAACGTTCTCTTGAGAGTGTCAGGGAGATATGTAAGTCTTCGGACATTGTCGCCCTCCAGGAAACCTGGTTACTGCCAGGAGAGATCTCATATTTAAACGGTATCGACAATGACTTTAACTGCATAGGAACGTCTGCGGTGGACACTGAGTCTGGTATGTTGAGAGGCAGGCCATATGGAGGAGTTGCTCTTTTGTGGAAAAGTAGTGTTTTTCGGAATGTTAGTGTTATTCCATGTGATAACCCGCGCATATGTGCGATAAAGATAGTGTTTGACAATTTAAAGTCAATCTTAGTTATGTGCGTGTATATGCCTACGGATTCAGCGGCTAATCTGACTGACTTCACGGACACCCTCTGTGGTCGACCACCTTCGATATGAAAACGCCTGGTCTAGCACATTTAACTAACTATTAACTATCGCCGGATGACGCCCTGATTACGGCGGTACTGTGAGAGTGGGACGCAGATCGTAGGCCGCAGAGAGCAGGCTGAGGCAGCTGATCTTGATGGAGCAGGGAGCAGGGTTCTTCAATGAAAGAGGTTCTTCAGTTTTCTTCGCTAGCTTTTCTTCCGATGTTGCGCTGGAGGACTCGTTGCGACTGATTGAATCTGCGCTGTTTTGCGCGCCTATGTCCTACCTAGCGCAATACCGTAAGGAGAGCCGCTTTTATTGTTCAAATTGGTTGTACATTTTCATCACAAAGTTCTGACATTTTTGGCTATATCTTAAAAACTATAAGGGGTAGTTCAAAGCTACGATGTTCTATAGAAAGAGCTTACAATTACCCGTATTTTGACATATAACAATCTATACTAGGTATGATACCCAGGTTTCCTAGTCAGAATAAAGCGGAAAAATATCACAATTTTTGCCGCGCTATTGCAAACTATTCTATTTCTAGACTATTCTAGGCACTCTATCTATGACCTAGGGTTCTGACTAAGTGCACCTGGGTTATCCTCACCTAGCCTACCTATTTCTATGTTTCTATCTATATATCTATTATGTAAAATACGGGGTCAAAGTGCAAGGTGTAAACTGAACTTTAAAACTGCTATATTTTTCTATCTAACTACTCTAGTCTATATGTTGTGTGTGAAATAGGTAAAGATCATCTACTATTGTGTATCTAAGCTGTTAGATAGGATCCACCCATCACCTATCTTGAGAAATAAGGGTATGAAAATATCAGAAATAAAACGCCTAAAAAACAACTCTAAACAATGCAAAAACTTATTCTAACCTATTCTAACTATGAGAAACGATCAATTTTATTTGGAAAACCTATAACTATACCTATAACTTATAAAACAATAACAAAAAACTATAATAAAGAAAACTTAAAACTACGACTCTAAACACGTGAAAAAACTATACAAAACTATAACGAACTGTACAAATACGTTACCCCCAACATGACCAGTGCATTCCACAAGCAATAATCTACAAATAACAACTAAAAAAACAATAATCTAATTGGAATTTGCACTGATCACGTTGGGTGTCTGAACTCGCGAGGAAAAACCGTAGCGGCCCGCGTCGACGCGCGAATCCGGTAGCTCGATGTCGCGAACATTATCTCCCGCCGCAGCTCTCGTAGCTGGAACTTCTCGAGTGAGCGGTAGGCAGGCAGACCCGTAGATCATCAGGGCGACCCGTTGGCAGTGGGCAGGATCACCAGCTTCTTCGTGGGCCGCCGCAGGACTCCCTTGTTGGTGCGCACGTCGACTGCTCGTACCTCGCCGTCGGGACCGGGGAAGGTGGCGATCACGACGCCTCGCGGCCAGATGTTGCGAGGCAGGGTCCCGTCTGCGATGAGGACCAGATCGCCCAGCTGGATCGCGCCACCCGTGGCGCGGGGCTCCCGCCGGTGTTGCAGCTCGGGGAGGTACTCGCGCACCCAGCGCGCCCAGAAGTGGTCGGCTAGCCGCTGACTGACTCGCCACTCCCTGCGCCCGCTGATGTCGCCGTCGGTGAACGTCCCGGGTTGTGGGACGCGTGATGGCCCGCCCAGGAGGAAGTGGTTGGGCGTGAGGGCTTCCTCGTCGTCCGGGGCCGTCGACAGGTGTGTGAGGGGGCGGCTGTTCACGGTGTGTTCCGCCTCGACGAGCAGGGTAGCGAGCACATCTTCCTTCGGTGCGCGCTCGTTGAGTGTGGTGTACAGTGCGGTTTTGATGCTCCGCACCATACGCTCCCATGCGCCCCCCATGAATGGGGCGCTCGGCGGTATGAAGCGCCACCGGATGGCGCGCAGCGACGCCTCTTCTTGCGTCGCCCCGTCGATCGCGCGGCGAAGCTCGATGTCCGCGCCGCGCAGGTTGGTGCCCTGGTCCGACCAGAGCTCTGTAGGGCAGCCACGTCGTCCGATGAACCTTCGCAGCGCCATCACCGCAGAGTCCGTGCTGAGACTACCCGCGAGCTCTATGTGGACAGCTCGGGTAGTGAGGCACGTGTAGAGCACGCCGTACCTCTTCTGATGGGTACGGCCGACGGTCACCGTAAGGGGCCCAAAATAATCTAGGGCGGTAAAGGTGAAGGCCCGCTGATGATGAGCGAGGCGACTCGGTGGATGGTTGCCCGTAGATGGCTGCGCCGGCTTCGCCTTAGCGATGCGGCACCGTAGACATTGTTTCACTGCGCTACGAACGGCGTAGCGCAGTCGTAGCACCCAGTAGTGTTGTCGTATTTCGTTGGCCGTCGTCTCGAAGCCGCCGTGGTTTAGCTGTGTGTGTACATGTGTGATGTACAGCTGAGTCCACACGTGGCCGCCGTCTATAATTGCAGGCTCCCGTTGACTGTAGCAGATGTCCGTAGCGGCGTCTATGCGCGATCGTAGTCTTATCACGCCGTCTCGATCGTAGATAACGGACAGCTGTTTGAGTCTGCTGTCTGCCGGTAGAGGGCGGCCGAGTCGCAGGGCATTCACCTCGTCTGCGAAGACCTCTTCTTGCTGAGCTCGAGTCCACAGGAGCTGGGCACGGTGAACATGGTGTGCTTCTATAGGTTTGTACGGCGATGTAGTCACGTCGCCCGTCACTATTTTCTTGACTATTTTCTTGCGATTTTCTTTCTTGTCTCCCCACGTCGAGTCGCTGTCTATGTTTTTCTTCGTGCGTTTGCGGGCCGCGTTACAGTGTTGCGGCGCGCGTAGCAACTCGATGAACTGTAGCACTCGTGCGGTCGCTCGTAGCAGGCGATTGAAGTTGGAGAAACGTTTCACGTCGGGTAGGGCTTCGCTGAGTCGTGTCGTTGACCTCGTCGTATGTAGTCGTTCTTCGGTAGTGTCGACGTCGTCTGGGCTACTATCTTCTGTCTCTGTTGGCCACTCACTTTCCTGTAGGTGTAGGAAAGGCGGCCCTACGAACCAGCGATGCGTCGACTCGAAGTTGCCCGGCGCTCGCGTCGCGTCGACCGCGACGTCTTTAACTATATATTCGAAGCGGCGGAGGTCACTATCAGGCGTCGTGAAGTCGTCACGGCGCCTCTGGAGTTCGGTCTCGATGCTCTCGTTGCCTCCTCCCGCCGGTGAACGCGTAGTCTCGTCCAAATTCGATAGCGCACGCTTCTCACTATCGTAGTTTCGTCGCGGCTCGTCGCACAGTGGGTCGGGTTCAAAATCTATCTCATCTATTGGGTCGAGCCGAGGTGCTGACAAGTAGCTGATGCGGTGAACAATCTTCTCACGTGGTCGATGTCTCACGCCGTGGAGGACCCAACCCAGGTCGGTCAGGGATGCGACGGGTTGATCGTCCGCTCCGCGTCGCACGGCGTGGGTTAACAACAGCTGCCAGTTGTCCTGTCCGATGAGCACCGTCGGCTTGCCTTCATATGTTACCTCCTTGGCTATGTCTTTGAGGTGATCGAGGCCGGAGATGAGCTCCGGTGGGACCCGCTGTGGCGATAAATGAAGCTTGTCCATCGTTCGCGCATTTACGTCGAATTCTTCTATACTATATTTGCCGCCAATTTTCACGCGCACGCGCGTCGACTCGCTTGCGTCGATCCGCGCGCCCGCCACGCCCTCTATCGTAAACGGTGATGCTGTCCCTGTTGCACCCACCTTGTTAGCGATGTCTCTTTCTACTATGGTGCACGTAGAGCCGTCGTCCAACAGTGCGTAGGTCTCAACTTGTGACCTAGGGCCGCTAACGATGACAGGAACTATTTTCAACAGCGCCGTTTTCGTCTTGTTCCTTGCAGACGACACTATTTCCTCTTGCTCGGGCGGCGGATCGAAGGGCGGCGGCTTCGATTGCGGCGTGCTATGTAGTAGCGGGTGGTGGCTATGTTGACACCCGCTCGTCTCACACTTGCGTGCCTTGCACATGTGTTGATTACGGCGAACACGTAGACACTTAAAACACAGGCGCTTCTCCTTGGCAATGTCCCAGCGCGCCGACACACTTTCTTTCTTGAACACTTCACAATTGTTTACCTTATGTTCGCCTTTCTTGCAGACCGGACAGGGCTCTGGCTTCGCTCGTTGTCCGTCGGCGCCGGCGTGGTAGGTGCGCGCTGGTCCTCGATGTGTTTGCTCCCGCCGGTCGAACGGCACATGTTCGAGGGGAGCAAAGTTACCGCACCGTTCGGCGGCGAGATCTAAAAATTTGGTCAACGTTACCAAGTCAGGCTGGAAGGTAGGCTGCTCCGGAGCGAAGTCGTAGTACCGGAACCGTAGCGTAGGCGGGAACTTTTCTATGACGGCCCGCACTATCTCTGGGTTGTACAGATAGTGCGACCGCCCCAGCGCCTTTATCGTCGCGGTGATGTTCGCCACACGCGACGCGAAGACGCAGACATCCTTCGGATTTTCTGTGAGGCGCGGCAGCTCCCTCAGTTTCTTCATTTCAGCCATGACGAGCGCGTCGGGTCGTCCGAACCTGGCCTCAAGAAGCTGCATTACCTCTCTCGTCGACGTGTGGCCCACAAATAGGCAGTGGGCGGCGACCCGCGCCGGCCCGCGCAGGCTCTTCCGCAGTCTCGCTATGGTTTCTTGCTCCGTCAGCTGTGTTGTTGCCTCTTCCACCGCTATTTTGAATGGTAGCCACTCCGCCGACTGGCCGCTGAAGAAGGGTAGGTCAGGAACCCTCGATGCTATTGCGGGCTGCGCCGCCGACCGCGCGGCGAGAGTGATGGCACTGGCGAGCTCTTGGATCGCCAACTCGTTCGGCTTGCTATCTTGACGCGTAGGCGGCTGGCGCGGCGCGTCAAGGTGTGGGTCTCCGGCGACGTCCCCACCGGGGGGCCTCTGCGCCGTTTCCCATCTTCTATTTTCTATAGTCTTCCGTATTTCCTGTAGCGTAGGCGAATGGTGCGGCGCTACAGGCTGGCGTGGCTCCCCGGTGGTATGGTTCCAGGGCCCCTGCGCCAGGGCCGCTCTTCTATCTTCTATAATCAGTCTCTCCTGTCGTGGCGGCGGCTCCTGCAACACGACAAGTTGGCGGTTGCCCCCGGGGAGGCCCAGGCAGTAGGGCCTCTCCTCCGAGGTCTTCGTCGGATGACTATGAATGGGGCCTCGTGCTTCGGCGTCCACGCGGCACCCGGGCTCGTCGTCACGCGGCGGTGGTGGCGGCGGCACGGCGGGTGGTGGTTCCGAACTATGTTCAGGCACGTTGTGAGGCTCCATCGTGAGGGCGAGAGTGCTTCTGTCGACCCATTCCGACGTTCTTTCTTCACGGACCGTTTCATCTATTGAGTCCTCTTCGTCTGAAGTTTCCTCTTCTAGGACGCTGACTTTGGCCTCGGCCAACTCGACTCGAGCCCTGGCGAGCTCCAGCCGGGCCTCCGCCAGCTCTCGTCTTCTACTCGATGCTCTGGATCGTGCCGGTGTCCGTTCAGGCTTCTCTGGAACGGGGCTCTTCAACGCCCTGGTGGCGTCAGTCGACGTGGCTGATGTATCCGGGGCTGTGGTTGCCGTACGCGACTCCGTGGTCGTCGCGGACGACGCCGTCGGCTCGGAGCCGGACGGGGTGCCCGACGCGGATGCAGCAGGACGTGACGTGGACTCCTCCTCACGGGACGGGGGTCCGGCTTGACGCGGCGCTGACTTCATGCTTCTTGTCACCGGCATCTTCTATACAGTAACTCTTGCAGTCTTCACCCAGGTCTCACAGTACGCTCAGGACGTGATCCGGCTCGAAGGACCAAAAAATGTGGTCGACCACCTTCGATATGAAAACGCCTGGTCTAGCACATTTAACTAACTATTAACTATCGCCGGATGACGCCCTGATTACGGCGGTACTGTGAGAGTGGGACGCAGATCGTAGGCCGCAGAGAGCAGGCTGAGGCAGCTGATCTTGATGGAGCAGGGAGCAGGGTTCTTCAATGAAAGAGGTTCTTCAGTTTTCTTCGCTAGCTTTTCTTCCGATGTTGCGCTGGAGGACTCGTTGCGACTGATTGAATCTGCGCTGTTTTGCGCGCCTATGTCCTACCTAGCGCAATACCGTAAGGAGAGCCGCTTTTATTGTTCAAATTGGTTGTACATTTTCATCACAAAGTTCTGACATTTTTGGCTATATCTTAAAAACTATAAGGGGTAGTTCAAAGCTACGATGTTCTATAGAAAGAGCTTACAATTACCCGTATTTTGACATATAACAATCTATACTAGGTATGATACCCAGGTTTCCTAGTCAGAATAAAGCGGAAAAATATCACAATTTTTGCCGCGCTATTGCAAACTATTCTATTTCTAGACTATTCTAGGCACTCTATCTATGACCTAGGGTTCTGACTAAGTGCACCTGGGTTATCCTCACCTAGCCTACCTATTTCTATGTTTCTATCTATATATCTATTATGTAAAATACGGGGTCAAAGTGCAAGGTGTAAACTGAACTTTAAAACTGCTATATTTTTCTATCTAACTACTCTAGTCTATATGTTGTGTGTGAAATAGGTAAAGATCATCTACTATTGTGTATCTAAGCTGTTAGATAGGATCCACCCATCACCTATCTTGAGAAATAAGGGTATGAAAATATCAGAAATAAAACGCCTAAAAAACAACTCTAAACAATGCAAAAACTTATTCTAACCTATTCTAACTATGAGAAACGATCAATTTTATTTGGAAAACCTATAACTATACCTATAACTTATAAAACAATAACAAAAAACTATAATAAAGAAAACTTAAAACTACGACTCTAAACACGTGAAAAAACTATACAAAACTATAACGAACTGTACAAATACGTTACCCCCAACATGACCAGTGCATTCCACAAGCAATAATCTACAAATAAAAACTAAAAAAACAATAATCTAATTGGAATTTGCACTGATCACGTTGGGTGTCTGAACTCGCGAGGAAAAACCGTAGCGGCCCGCGTCGACGCGCGAATCCGGTAGCTCGATGTCGCGAACACCCTCAGTGCGGTGAGTGCTATTATAGACAGTTCTAATATTGAGTGTGTTTACATATTGGGAGACTTTAACGCACACCCCTATGAGCGGTTCTATAACGAAATGATAGATTTCTGTAATGAACAACTATGGACATGTGTTGATACGGAGATGTTAGGCATTGATTCGAACACCTACACTTTTATAAGCGAGGTGCACGGATCAAAGCGCTGGCTTGACCACTGTGTAGTGACTAAAGCGGCAAAGTGCTCTGTAATCAATGTTTATGTACAGTATGATGTTTTATGGTCTGACCATTTTCCGTTAATTTTTGAATGCGATTTAGATGGTGTACTTCCAAAGTCAAATACTAAGATGTGTTTTGAAAATAATGTCGTGTGGGGAGAAAGAAGTCAAAAACAAACTGAAACGTTTAGGAAAGAATGTCACGATAGATTGAGAATAATTGACTTCCCACAAGAGTTTCAAAATTGTTGTGATAGAAATTGTATAGAAGTAGGTCATAGACAGATAATTGATAAAATGTATAATGATATTGTTGTAGCCTTGTGTGAGTCTGCTATGAATGGTCGGGAAAACCGTAGGTGTATGAGAAAGAAAGTTACTGTCGGCTGGAATAAGCATGTAAGTGAGGCACATAGGGAGGCCAGGCAAAAATTTTTGGTGTGGTCACAGTACGGTAAACCAGCTACCGGACAGATCTATGAAGATATGAGTGTATCTAGAAAAATCTTTAAATCTAGATTAAAATGGTGCCAGAACCATGAAGAACAAGTTAAAATGGATATACTTGCTTCACACCATTCTTCAAATGACTTTCGTGCCTTCTGGAAATCCACAAATAAATTAAACAATAAACCGGGTCTCCCTGTGTGTGTCAATGGGATTAGTGATAAAAAGGAGATAGCTGATCTCTTTAAGAGTCATTTTTTCATAAACTCGCCGTTGGGACCGTCGCGAACGGTGCTCAATGTTGAAACTAAAAAGGAACTGGGAACTAGTGTAACAGCAAAGGATGTTGCTAAAATAATAAAGTCAATGTCAAGAGGCAAGTCTCCCGGCCATGACGGTCTCAGCATTGAGCATCTTCGATACGCGGGACCACACTTACCAAGAGTATTAGCTATGTTTTACACATTTTGTCTGAGTCATGCTTACTTACCCGGTGAAATGCTTAGAACGCTGATAGTACCTATAGTCAAAAATAAAACTGGCGACAGTGCAGACATAAATAACTACAGGCCTATATCATTAGCAACTATAATCGCAAAGGTGTTTGACGGTTTGCTTAATACGCAAATTAATAAATACGTGAACTTGCATGACAATCAGTTCGGGTTCAGATCCGGGCTGTCGACGGATAGTGCCATTTTGTGTGTTAAGCAGACGGTTAAATACTATACGGATCGTAGCACGCCTGTCTACGCTGGTTTTCTCGATCTATCAAAAGCTTTTGACCTGGTTTCGTACGACATCTTGTGGAAAAAGCTGGAAGATGTAGAATTACCATCTGAACTTATAAACATCTTTAAGTTTTGGTACGGAAACCAGGTCAACCAAATCAAATGGGCAGGGGTCCTGTCTGATGCATACGGGTTGGAGTGCGGGGTGAGGCAGGGGGGGTTGACCTCACCTACGCTCTTCAATTTGTACGTAAACGGGCTGATTGAGGCACTCAGCAGATCCAGAGTTGGCTGTCATATAGACGGTATATGTGTGAATAACATTAGCTACGCGGACGACATGGTTCTGCTGAGTGCATCACCCTGTGGTCTTAGAAAACTGTTATACATTTGTGAGACATATGCGAGTTCTCATGGACTAGTATATAATGTTAAAAAAAAGTGAAGTCATGGTCTTTGGGGCCGTCAGTAAGTCAACTATGGAGCATGTCCCTTCTATTACTCTGAATGGGGTTCCTTTACGAAGAGTACACAAATTTAAATACCTAGGGCACCTCCTTACTGACGGCCTAAGGGATGATGATGATATTGAACGAGAACGGAGGGCGTTGTCAGTGAGAGCGAACATGTTGGCTCGTAGGTTTGCACGGTGCTCGAAGATAGTCAAAATCACATTATTCCGAGCCTATTGTACATCTTTCTATACGTGCAGCCTGTGGGCTAACTATACTCAAAAAGCTTACAACGCCCTTCGGGTTCAGTATAATAACGCGTTCAGGATGCTGTTGGGGCTGCCGCGCTTCTGCAGTGCATCAGGAATGTTCGCAGAGCATCGTGTGGACTGTTTTTATACCACGATGCGCAAACGCTGCGGGTCCCTGGTGCGCAGAGTGCGTGGCAGCGGCAATAGCATCCTGAACATGATCGCGAGAAGGCTCGACTGCTCTTACATAAACCGGTGCTGCATGATGCATAGTCCTGCATGAGTCACGCGGCACTGGCAAATGTAAAATGTAAAATGTGTTCTGATTACTAACCTTTAAGTTAAGTTGTATACTAACAAAACGAGTCCTGGTCACTTGAATAAATGATTATTATTATATTATATTGACACTTTCACAGTATAGCACTGCTAGTCGTGAAAGCACCAAAAACCCACGATACTTCATCGTGTACCAAAAGATTCCTTGAGCTCACAATTTAAATATTAACTCCCCAATAAATGAATTTAACAAATGATTAAAAATATGAAACTCCCAGAATTAATCCCAAAAATCAATAAAGAAAGCTTACTACTTCCCCTTAAATTACTTTACAATTACCCCAAATTATAAACAAAACCTCCCAAAAATACTTAGAAAATTTAAATAAAATCAAAACGCAAACCGGCAGCGAGATAGTGAGCTGTCAGAATAAAAATGAAGAATGCCCCGATCTCCTATCGCTCCCGCCTATTTATACTCTTTCCATGACGGTAAAAACGCCGCTGACCTCGGTGAACCCAACGATGACAACGAAGCCACAAACGTCGACGATGACAATGATGGTGAAATTTCGCTATACAAAATTGATCTCTATCTTAATGAAAATAAGGTTGAGTCCAGTTATTCCTGATGATATTTACTTAATAAAAGATATGACCTCTATGTCTATAGAAATAAAGTTGCTCAGATTTGCCTAATTCGTTCATTTTGCGAACAATTTAAATTGATCCTTAACTTCTTAAATATAAAGCTTTCTTTCAACCTACTAATTTTTCCCTTCAATTCATACAAAAATACGTCTCCTTATATGGTGATCTTGTGTTCCCTCACTACCCTTCCAAATGAAAAAGCTATTTTCACTATTCCCGACATTAACCTCTATTTACTTTTCATTAAAGATGAATTTCATTTGTACTACTATCCATAATTTTAGTTTCTTAATTAAATAGTCTTACAGCCCGATGCGCAGACTACCTATAGTAAAAACTTAGTCAATTAAGCTTTCTTCCCCTTGACATAAGATTCATTTTTAGCTAGCGAAATCCTCCTCGCGCCAATTTTTACTCCTTGCATTTTTAACTTTTCCGCGCAGCGTCCCCAAGCTATCTTGCCAACCAATGAGGTCCGCTCTCATTAGAACCTATTATCAACTACGCATGCGTTAGATGTATCAGCTGTTTTCTGCTAACTTATATTTCCGCCCTTTTTATGATGCTTGATTTGTATTACCATTTTTAATAATGAAAGTAATTTTTTTAATGAAATATTAGTTAATTATGTCTGAAATATCGAATTCTTCCTCTATTTTTTTTAATAATTCGATTAAAATGAATTCCCTCTCTCAAAAGCTAGTTAACATTATTATTTGAGCTTTAAATAAAACTTCTAACTTCGAGTTTTGCTAAGTTTTAACAGTAGTTATTTTATAATTATGGTTCTATTGTTTGAAACAATATATTAAGATGTGTGTGATGACTAGAGAGTAGCATATTCCTTACTGGTGACTACCTAAACCAGTACAGGGACCATTACCACATCAACAGAAGCTTTGATTCATCTCGATTCCAACAAACATTTTGAGCGTGCAGCTATAAAAAGCTCACGCAAGCAAGCTTTAACACAATGGTTTCAGGATGGTATCAAGCGTTGATAGGTAGCCTTCGCCCACAAAAATACTGCCCCCACCATTACCACCATTACCTTATCCCTTCCTCTTCGCCTCTTTTGCCCACGGACAGAAATGAGGCCTGCCCTTTATCGTCATCATCAGCCTATGACATATACCTAAGTCCCACTGCAACAGAGCACAGGTCTACCCTCAGGGAGGATATATGGATATAGGGGAAAATAATTTCACTACTCGTCAATCTTCGTTTGTGCAGAGAGTCCCCCGACAAAGGGTGCAAAGTCGGATATCAGCGAAAAGGGCGCGATAACAATTAGCCAATAGTAACTGGCAAGTGATTAAACGTAACATATCTGATTGGTCAATATAATTTCGCGCACTATTAAAATTTGTCAACTGCGCATAGTATAAACCTGTTACTAGGTCACAGAGTAGGTAATACTGGTAGTGTAGTAGAGATTGGTCAAAGGAACTAGGTGGCAATTTTTTACTCTACTTTACCTACTTCTAGAAAGCATTGATCATCTTCACGTTGCTCTTTTCACATATTACGGACAATACCTACTTAGTTAGCTATTACTTATGAAGGTGGATATCTAGTATTTGTAGAGTAAGACATCTTCTCAAAATAAAGAAACAAAAATGTAAAGGCCGACACTGCAAATAGATTCGCATTACAGTTGAATGACTCCGTTTCGGTCTAAAGGAAGATGTGACACGGTCGCATCCGATGGTAGTCATGCATCAGTGCCGATGATAGGTCTAAAAATATTCACGATTACGTGAATCCAGAATCTACATTTGGTTTCGTTTGAAATCGGCACTGATTGGCACAGTAATGAATACATCTAGTGTACAGGGTGTAACAAAACACCCTATTAATACTTAAGGGGGTGCTTCAGACCACGAAACTGAACAACTTTCACTGTGGAGCCAACTTCGAAATCGCGAAAAAAAAAATCTGCTGTCTCATACATTTTAGTCGAGTCGGTGCAGTTTTGTATGGGACAGCAGATTTTTTCTTCGCGATTTCGATGTTGACTCCATAGTGGAAGTTGTTCAGTTTCGTGGTCTGAAGCACCCCTTTAAGCATTCATCATCATCATCATCTCAGCCGATGGACGTCCACTGCTGGACATAGGCCTCCCCCAAGGATCGCCATAACGACCGGTCCTGCGCTGCCCTCATCCATCGTTTTCCCGCCGCCTTCACCAGGTCGTCGGTCCACCGTGTGGAGGGCCTATCCACGCTGCGCTTTCCGGTACGTGGTCGCCACTCGAGAACTTTTCGGCCCCATCGGCCATCGGTTCTGCGAGCAATGTGCCCCGCCCTTTAAGCATTACTAGGGTGTTTTGTTACATACACCCTGTGTATTTGCAGACCGTCGATCGATTTTGGATCTTTGGTTATGCGACTAGTCACAGTAGGTATCTTCTTCAATTTCAGGTCACATTGATGGTGATTGGGAATCCCCTTCTCTATCTACGGGGAATACGAAGATTACGAAGTAGCAGTTCAAAATCGCCTCGATCTGTCCAAAAACACATCACGTCAAATAATACTCGCTATTGTAAGCTCTAACAAAATTAGCTGAAATTATTTTAAGACCATCATCCCCTTAAACCATTCTCTATGAGACTAATGTCGAAATCTTGAAAAAAACTGCTGTTCCATATAAAACTGCAAACCAAAGAATAGAATATACAGAGTGAAATAAAATTGATATCATTAGCATCCTTTTAAACTAAGAGTACCCACCCACCCATTTCACTCTGTAGAGGTATGGGACAGATTTTTTTTTCGCGGTTTGTACTTTGGTATCATAAGTTCAAGCAATGGTTTTTTTATTAGATTTTAAAACGAAGCTGAAATACACTTTTTATAATAATTAGAAAAGTCGTTCAGTTTTGTGGTCTGTTTCAGCGAATTTTATTAGACCTTAGGTAGATATTTAAGGGATCCCTGAGGCATAATATTCTAAGGGAGAGAAAGGTGGTAAGAATGAATACCCCATCTTCGTCCTGAGGACTGGATTGAGGTCAAGAGCAAACCCATCCTCAATAAAAAAAAAAATACAACCGAATAGCAACTGCTTTACCTCCTACATTGGTTCAAACTTAAATGCAATTTACATCCCGTAGGTAACCTAACCCTAAATAGTGTTCAATTTAAGATCTAAATGTAGCCAGACCTCCACGACTGACACCAACGCAAACCGTCCGTGGGCTGGGCAGTTTAAAATAGTTACTTCTAAATGGCATACTTCCTCCGGTGCGGGACTATTGTTACTCAAGCCCAATAGTGACGAATGACTTGCTTTATTCTATACTAGACACCTACGAAATAACTTCCTAATTATGTGTTTCCTTCATAATTTTGATCTAACTTTTATCAAATTCGCTAAATAAAGTCAAACCATGCTGACAAAACGACGATGGTGGACTTCCTCACTTATCTAGGCTGAGGTCTATCGATGTATGATCTTCAAAACCAACTTAAGAGTCCTTTTACCATATTGGCGCCATCATCACAATATTCTTCATCTTATCACAATAAAAGATTTCTCAAAAAAGAAAACTCAAAACGAAAAAGTGCTATTTTTATAGAATACCTACCTACTCTATAATATGTTCTAAAGATTGTACTTTTAAGGGGCGTCCGCCCTGTTTTGAGTAACTTTGTAACCATTTTATACATTAACTATGGCACTTTTTAAGCAGAAAACAAAACTGAACAATCTACAGGATATGAGAAGTGATGTGGTTTTTCTCGAAATCTATTTTAATTAATAAAACTGAAGAAAAAGGAATCCAAAGTCACCCCTTTTTTTCAGTTGTAACCGTTTTACTCTTACATTGTTGATCAGAAGAATATGAAAATTTTCTAATTTTTTGAAAAGTCATAAAAAATCATACAGGTTTTCAAAGAAAACGGAAAATACTGACGGAGCCACGCAATTGAAGCGGGATGGCTAATTGCAAAAGTTTGCTTGTAAGAAAGAGAGCCTTGCACTAGGGAGGGAGAGCCTTAAGAATATCGAAATAAATGTGAAAGAGGCAGTGTTTTTTTTTTTCAAAATGAAATTGTATGTTTAGTCAGACCTATAATATACGAAAACCTATAAAAGTATTGTAAGTAGCTTTAAGGTTTTTTTTATATGTTGGAGTATCACTTTTTTAATGTAGGCTTACTTGATTGAGAAATCGTAAAAAATACTCCCATCTAATAGTAAAGGTAGGTATCGTGTGACTGTCCTGAATGTTAAAAGGAGCCTTAGTAAAAATGTTTGTGTAAATAACACAATTAATAAAAAGATTTTAAAAATAAATTAACGATGCAATGACTGTGACATGCACACGCCATAAATTAGTTTAACGATCGACGGGAAATATTAAATGTTGGAATTTAATTAAATAAACGTGCAGGGGCAGCGATAGAACTAAATCTGATAAGTATTGACAATTTTAATGGGTAAAGTTTTAATGGCAGCCATCTATCAGGTTGCGTATTAAGCTTGGACGAAGTATTAAGTCTGTTGAGTTGGATAGGTAGACACGGCGACACATCAAGCTATACAAAACCAATATAAGCGGGCCGCGCGACTTTATACGTTATTTACCCTACGCGCGGCCAGCTTATGTTGGTTTTGCACAGCTTGATGTGTCGCCGTGTATACATTCTATATCAACCTAGAGTTATGTAGTACGAGAATACTCTTTCCAATGCAGTGCTAGAGTCTAGAATTTTGCTCCCGACTTCGTTCGCACCGGCTACCGTCATCATAGCGAGATAAAATACAACACTTACCCGTTTTTAAGACTAATCATCACTGTGGTCTAGGCACAGTATAAGAAGGAGTGTCTAGTAGGTAATACATACTCTAGGCCCCCTTTTATGATAATTAAATGTAAAATTGCTGTCACTAACATTAACCCACCTACTATGGATCTATGATCTAACACAAAATATATGAATTGAATTGAATCATGCGAGTGTTATTTAAGGGTAGATTAAATCATTTTAATCTAATTGATGAGCATTAATAATTATGGACAATATACAGGGTGAAATTGATATCATTGGCATCCTTTTAAACTAAGAGTCTACCCATCAAACTGAACAACTTTTACTATGGGAGCAAACAGATCGGAGCAAAAAAAAATCGGATGTTCCATACTAAACTACAGCGTCGTGCCGTGCCGACTCGACTCAAATGTATGCAACAGCAGATTTTTTTTGTGCTTCGAATTCCGATCGGTTTGCTCCCGTAGTAAAATTTGATCAGTTTTATGGGTAGACTCTTAGTTTAAAAGGATGCTAATGATATCAATTTCACCCTGTATACAACTGTAACTATTTTAACGCTAAAAAATGACTAAGTACCTACTTAAATATTAATTAGTAGGCAATTGCAATGTTTCTGTCCACCCCAAGATTGAGATTTTGGTCGTGAATTTATCTATGTGTGCTAGCACCCAGTTAAAAACACATTTATACCACTTAATACTCAGAAGATTTGATAATAAGATACTTTGGATAAGTCTATTCGTGAATTTCGTGATCCGCTGAACTAATTTTGAAACTTGTTTTTTTTTTGTTATCCGTTGTTACCCCGTTATTTATGTGGTTATGTCAAATCAGTGACCGGAAAGGTCAAATGTTATTGACCTGCAAAATCATAAAGCACGATTGTGGTTTAGTTTGAACTCTTTGAACTAATCAACTGTATAGATTTAGATTTAGAATAGATACTCGTAAGTTGGATATAATAAAACCGGTCAAGTGCGAGACGGGCTACTCGCGCACCGAGGGTTCCGTACCACACCACCACAGAACACAACAATATTAACTTAGAAAAAAAAAACTTTTTTGTCCGGGACCTTTAGCGCGAGACCGACACACACTTGGCCCGATTTTAGTATTTGTTGTTATTCTGTAGAGTTTGCTCCATAATCACACTAAGTTTGACGCTTTTATGTATTACCGTTTTTACGATAGAGCGTGAAGAAAAAACGTTGATAAAAACTAGTTTCTTGTTGAGAACCCCCCTTAATTTTAAACTATTTGAAATTTTTATTCTTTGTAGACAAATCCGCCGTCATAACGCACATTCTGTGAAAATTTCAACTATCTAGCTCTTACGGTTCAAAAGTTACAGTCCTAAATAGGTAGGACAGACGGACGGACAGACGGACAGACGGACAGACGGACGGACGGACGGACGGACGGTCGGACAACGTAGGCTTAGTAATAGGGTCCCGTTTTTACCCTTTGGGTACGGAACCCTAAAAACTACTTTTTAAAATCAGCTGTTCCATACTAAACTGCAATGCCTAGTGCCTTTTTTTGCTCCGGTCGGTTTGCTCCCATAGTAAAAGTTGTTCAGTTTAATAGGTAGACTCTTAGTTTAGGTAAATGGATTTTAGTGATAACACTTTCACCCTGTATATCTTTTCAGGAGTTCAGTTGAAACAAGGTTCACTTTCTTCCCTTATTACCTGTCCTATACATATGCGTCCAGTAAGCTTGCAGCACAGTAGAGCTGTGCTTGAAACATGTGCTACCGTTCAAAGGAATTTAATGGCGTCAGTGCACGTTTCATAATATAACATATTTTTGCTAGAGAGTAGCGCGAGCCTGCTTGCAGTTTTGCTTGGAATAACAGATTTTTTTTTTTCCTGATTTCTATTTTAGTCCCATTAAGAACAGGAGTGCTATTTTTGAATCTCATTCGCTGAATTCAGCATTTGAAAATGTCAAAATTACTTTGGAGACATGCATCTTTCTACTGCTGATTTGACTTTCAAAAATCATACTTCAGTAATGAGATTTTTGAAAGTCAAATCAGCAGATAGAGAAAGATGCATATCTCCCATAGACGAAGAATTTTTTCGCTATATCTCCACAGTAATTTTGACATTTTCAACTGCTGAGCTCAGCGAATGAGTTTCAAAATAGCACTCCAGTTATTTAATTTTATGACCTTTACCGTCCCCTTATAAAATGGTGAGCATAATAAGAAGGTTCAGAACCTTGTCTGTATTTTTAGTAGTTATACTTTGACACATTGGCCTCGATTCGGAGTGTACCACGACTAAACTAAACTAAATGTATTCCTGTCACTTTCTAAAATAAGATTAAGAAAAGAGACAGAAAACCAACAGCTGACTTTAGTGCTGTCAAAGTGACGTTAAACGCCAGAAAACGACTTAAATAAGATGGCGTACATTATGATGGCATTGTAGCTACTTGCCAACAGATAGCGCTACCAGTACGATCGAAGAAATACGACGTAAGACAATTTGCGATGTCACATTGGCAGCCCGTAAGCTGCTACACTAAGGTTCACAATCGCATGCAAGACACAAATCGCGCAAGAAGAATTATCACAGAGTATATATACAAGGTTCCGACTAACATCAGTAGGACCACGGCCGGTCCCCAGGCATAACACCAAGCCTGGCGGAAGTACTTCCCTTTTCAAAGGAGGAACCTTCCACCTCAGTTCGTCCATAGATCTTATTTTGGGCGTGTAACGTCACTTTGACAGCACTAAAGTCAGCTGTTGATTTTCTGTCTCTTTTCTTAATCTTATTTTAGAAAGTGACTGGAATAAATTTAGTTAAGTTAAGTCGTGGCACAGTCCGAATCGGTACCATTTTCATTTCCCCCCAAACAATCCAAACATTGTTCATATTAAAATTAACAATAGTAGGTAAGTAGGTACTACAATCAACAACGGGTTACATTGTTATGCAATAAAGCACGTTTGACATTGATTTAAATCACGCAAGGAGTGTCAGGTGGGTTGATTCAATAGACAAGTGATGTAATACATCGAATACCTTATGTGCGTGCGTTCACAATTTATTTGTTGTTTATTTTTTATATTTGAAACTGAAGTAAAGTAACATTCCTAGACGAAATTAATCCGCTGGTTGCATTCACCGCTGCATAATGAATGTTGTAACTTCATAACAACGTTTCTCAACCTGGGGGTCGCATTTAGTTGTGAGAAATCGCAATCTGTCCAGAAAATCGGACGTGTAAGTATGTACACGAAACAAATACTAAAAACTTTTACTAAAACTGCCTCTGTGGTCTATTGGTTAAGAGCATATTGGGCTCTCGACATGGAGGTCGTGGGTACGATTCCTACGGGGGACACCTAGTGATATGTCACTTTGTGCGTTTTTCCCCAGTTGGTTAGGACATTACAGGCTAAATCACCTGATTGTCTGAAAATAAAAATGATTCCGTACCGGGGCATATCTCTGGTGGACTACCACTAGTAGTCGTTACATAAAAACCACGTCAGAGGCTGTAAGGCGGTCTGAAAAAACTCTGACACCAAGGCTCTGCCCACACGATAAGAAGAACGAAGAAGAAGAACTAAAAACATACAAATACAAATCATTTATTGCAACCATGGGTTTATCAGATGTTCAGACGACATTATTATAAAGTATGGTATTTAAAATATTTATATTTGTACGTTAAAAGCTCTGGCTCTAACAAATTCTTTTTGAGGAAAAAAGTCGAGTTCGCTTTGCTCGCTTTATGTTACTATTTTTGCATAGATAAACCAAAATATATCTGACCACAACCCGAATAAATGTGCAAAAAATTTTGAGCTCGCTTCGCTCGTTCCGTAATTTTTTGTGCAGGTTAAATAAGGGGGCGGCAAAATCGGTCTGTGCCCCGGGCGGCAGAAATCCACGGTACGTCACTGATGGTGATGAATCATTGTTTTACGTAGTTTTTTTTTTTTTTTTCAGGGCCTTAATACATTTGTATACATATACCGGTCCTATCCTACCTTATTATTATAAGTACCTAATAATAATATAATAAACTATGATACAAAAATAACCTTACAAACTATGGTGGAGTAGGCATTAATCCCGGTTAGCCATCCTATAAACTTTCCTCGCCAACTCGGACGTCGGATCAGACAGGATACTTAAAGACTCCTACATCAAACCTACTGAGGTTGGCAGCCGTGAGCAATGCCTCTCTTTGACTACAGTTCCGCTCACATTCCACCAGCAGGTGTTGGGCATCTTCTATTATACCACATGTATCGCAATTAGGGTTTTACGTAGTTAATACCCATTTGGCTTCTCTCTGTAGGTCTTGTGAGTCATTGTTACCAGGATCTTTTCACATAGACTCGGTATACCTAGTCATGTGCACTGGAAATGAGTAACGGGGAAACCCGATAAGCTAGGTTGATAGTCGCTAATGAAATAAATTAACTTATTATTTATTATTATACCTACTTTTATAACTTTTTTATACATAACGTATATTGCTTGTATAATTGTCAAGTCACTTTTTCTTACACCCTGTATACTTTATAGGGTCCTTTAAAAATAGTGTGAAACATTTTAAAAGGATGATAACAACTAAGACCATCAAACTGAACATCTTTTCTATGGGACTAACTTCGAAATCTTAAGATAAGATAAGATAACGTTTATTTTTAACTTTTGCTTAAAACTATGACATTAAACGGTAGACCAAAAACGAGGCAAGCCTGATACGCGAGGTCTACGATTGGGTATCCTTAACAATAAACAAAAAATTAGATGCATTACAAGTTAGATAATTGACAATAAGTTACAGTTACAGTACAATTGAAACAAAGTGAAAGAGTGTGTGTGTGTGTGTGTGTAGAGGGGGGGGGGGGTTGTGTAGGTGTGTGTATGTTTGCCTTGTATGTTAAGATATATCCTTGATTATGTCTTCAGTTCCATCGTAAATCAAAGTCTGCAACCAGTTTTTAATCTCAAATTTAGCACGGCGTACTGATAATGTTTTTATGTCTAGAAGTTTACAAACTCCGTTGTATATTCGGGGATGCAGAAAAGGTGGAAAGCGACTCGCAAAAGTAGTTCTAATTATCTTATTCTTATCCGTCTGCATAGTCTTATGCCTTCAAGGATTAGATCATTAGATCAATATAATAATAATAAAAAATAATGGATAGGCCCAAAGCCTTTAAGTTGAAGCACGCAACAACTAGCGCACTTCACTACAAACTAGGGCACTTGGTCCGTCATCTCGGTACATATTCGAAGTAAAACTGTCAATTGTTTTGCCTCATTTTTCTGGTTTGAAATGTAATGTAAGGCATATCCATAAAGAGCAACCTGCCTTAGTGGCATACCTACTGTCCGCCATTTTGAAAAAATCACGATTTTGCGGCCACTGATGAAACATATGCCAATCGACAGGGAAAATGATTACAAACAGAAAATATACTTTGGTAAAATGACCTAAGTGGTATACTTTCGGAGATATAGGGGATTGAAAATTAAAAAAAAAAAAAAAAAAATTTTTCCACCCAAATTGACTTTTTTGATCAGGAATAGATCGGCGAAGCTCAGGATCAATCAGGACTTAATATAATTATATAATATTATTATTATAAATAAGTTTTATTCATTTACTAAGATAACCAAAATACCTACCTACATGCAAGACAGCTACAAGCAAGACGGTTGTTGTAACAGTGTTGCTAACCATTCCGAGAGGGATTTATACGTATTTACCTATGTATTAAATAACTTGATCATCATCATCATCTCAGCCGATGGACGTCACACTGCTGGACATAGGCCTCCCCAAGGATTGTCACAACGATCGGTCCTGCGGTGTCCTTATCGAACGGGTTCCCGCCGCCTTCATCAGGTCGTCGGTCCATCTTTTGGGGCCCCACCTACCCACTGCTGTTACCCGGGGTGCGGGGTGCGGGAGCTACCCACGCTGCGCTTTTCGGTATGCGATCGCCACTCAACGACTCTTCGGCCCCATCGGCCATATCGGTTCTGCGAGAACTGTGCCCTGCCCATTGCCACTTTAGTTTAGCAATTCTTCGGGCTATGTCCCAGCGGATCTCTTCATTTCCGATTCGATCTTGCCGGGAAACACCAAACATAGCCCGCCATTGCCATTTGGGTGACTTTCAACCTTTTTATGAAGGCTTGAGAGCGCGACGACGTCTCAGTTCCGTATTTCATCTTGAGACACTGCGGTGTTTGGGACGTGAAGCTGCTCTGGTTCTTCTGCGGATCTCTTCATTTCTGATTCGATCTCGCACGGAAACTCCGAAAATAGCCCTCTCCATTGCGTTTTGGGTGATTACAACGACCCTTGCTTGCAATAGCCCAACCACAAATAATCAATAATAATGCGTTTTGGGTGACTTTCATCCTTTTTATGAGGTCTTGAGTGAGCGAGACGTAGTCTCAGTTCCGTATTTCATCACTGGCGATACACACTAGTCAAAGACTTTCGTCTTGAGACACTGCGGAATTTGGGACGTGAAAAGACTACGTAGCTGCCTTGCCGAGCCGGATTCGACAGGTTGACCTCTTTCTCAAAATTGCACCGATCTAATTGGATAGTTTTGTTCCAGGTAAACATAATTGTAAACAGCTCCAAGCGCAGAGAGGGTACACCAGACATTTTACATGATCGTCCATGTTCATTTTCATTATGCCCACCAAAAGATGGGCAGCACGATCCTCTGAGTACACACATTCAATGAAACTGCGATTGCCAACCCGCCTGCCAAGCGTGGCCAGGGCCAACGCAACCAAAACCAGGTTCCCATTCCCTGGCGGCCCTGCTATTCCTGGCTATGGTAGCGGTCAAGGTAACGGCGAGGCAGGGTGTGCGAAGAATCTCCGGCAGAGATCCGGCTACCACAACCGACAACAGCTGCACCTGGTAATATATAACACTCGTCACAGCGGACCGACGAGTCTCGCGCTGAAATCGAGGAAAAGCTGTGCAGGTTATCATTGGAGCATCTGAAGTCCGAAAAGAGGGAGAGACTCGAAAATCCTCAAATTCGGAAGCCTACTTTATTTCCGAGAGGGCGACCTAAAGTCTCGGGCCCCAGCACGGTGCCGGGTTTATGTTCCACAAATCTCGTACAGTATTCATTAAAGGTTATACAGGTATACCTGGGCCCCGACATAAGAACAGAAATATGATGACGAGGTAGGGTCTATGTATGGGGAGGATGTCTCTAGAGCCATTTATAGTTCCAAAGCACACGTTGTCATGTGAGACTTCAACATAAAACTGGGCAAATGACGGTGAAAATCTACGAGTGGGTTAATTATTTTGATGTTTGACGACGGAATTAACGGGGCCAACTAATGGACGGCTTCATGGAGAAGGAACTCTATGTCATCAAAACAAAACTCCTTCTTCATGAAGCGTGAGCACAGGAAATGAACCTGGATGAGCACAAACGGTACACGAAATGAGATAGACTTCATCATGTTGACGAAGAGGTAAAAAATCGATAATGTTTCTGTGTTAAACGCATTTAAAACCGGAAGCTAGGCAGCACGATAGGCAGATTTTGAAGTCCGTAACTTATGATCACCGAGCCTACATTAGGGGGGCTATAGAGCGGAACAGAGGCTTCAAAATCTTCGCAAGGGGTCTATTGGCCAAAGCCAGCTAGCAAAATTAAAGACCGAAGATGGCAGGATCATTATCGTCCAAGCGTAAGCTTCTGAGAGAGGTTGAGAAATCCTTTGGACAGATATACACGTCAACACGGAGACCCGCTTAAAATCTAGATAACAACCATAGATCTAGATTGACCCGGCACTATACCAAAGATATCCCGGACGTCAGCCAGTACGAGATTAGTATGGCTCCCAAACAGCAAATGAACAACAAGGCTGTAATACATTTGTTAAATAAATAAATACAAATAAATAAATAAGGCGCTGTGTGATGACGGGATTACGGCCGAGCTCTGAGTACCGATCCTTCGGAAATATCGTTTAGGTACGTCATACTCGAGGGAGCAACGCCGCAGGCATGGAACAGAAGTCTAGAGGTGCCCTTCCTCAAAAAGAGCGACAATGTCTTGCTGAAGACCATTTCGCTTCTTAGCCTGCATGTCTACGAGTATAAACTGTTCCGAGATTCATTACAAGCCGTCTCGCACGCAAGTTCAATTACTTCCAGCCTCGCGAATAAGCCGGGTTCCGAAAAGGATTCAGCACCTTGGCCCACATACATAACATACGCTCCGGCGCGTTATACAGAAGATGGAAAAGAGTATAATCTGCGTCGTTGCTTGGTTTATTTACCATCGGCAAACCAGATGAGACTGATCTACTCGCCGCATATGTAGATGCCTAGCTCTTTCCAGGTCAGAACATTGAAAAAAATCTTCACAGCGCAGCTGAACAGTTTAGGACATAATATAATGTCTCTCTGCCTTACACTTCGCTGCAGTAGGACACCAAGCAAAGAAACATATATTTTACTCTTCGATCTTTTAGACAGGGTGTAAAATTAAATGGGACACTTACTTAAAGGGGTGCTTCAGACCATCAAACTGAATAACTTTCTCTATGGGACCAATATCGAAATAGCAAAAACAAAATCTGCTGTCCCATACATTTTAGTCGAGTTATGTTTGGAGTTTAAAAGAACGTTTTTTTTTTCGAGATTTCTGTGTTGGTCCCGTACTAAAAGTTGTTCAGTTTGATGGTCTGAAACACCCCTTTCAGTAAGTGTCCCATTTAATTTTATATCCATGCGGGTGTGGGAAAAAGTCAGTTGCGCTGCTCGGAACCGGTATTGGCCGGCCGGCCTTAGCAACACTGTACCGGGCAACTTATTTTGGAGGGTAGCGGGATCCGAAGCATGGTGATAGTCGTTGGCTGGCGGCTGGTTTGTTGGTTGGTTGGTTAGTCGTTAGTACGGGACCTAAGTAGTGCGCTAGCCACGTGTGAAAGGCTGCCCCACACAACTAGCGAAAAATCCCGCAATGCTCCACCGTGCCAGTTGGCGGCCGGAAGGGAGGACCCGGTGGCCATTTCGGGGGGGTTCGGGCGTCCCCGCAGTCTCCAAATGAGTTTCTCTCCAGTCAGTCGAGCCCAAGAGGTCTTCTAGGGTACCTGAGTAGCGTTTCGACTTTTTTTCCACGTCTCCACCACTCTACGTAAAATAATGAAAAACAAAGTTACCAAAAAGAAAAAGGTTAAACAACGGCTGCACTTCCTCCCACTCAAAGTGCACCTCAGTAACATACGAGGTCTGCACTCAAATCTCGATCCGGTCCATCACCACCTCGAGACCGAGAGGCCACACCTATTCTTTTTAACGGAGACGCAGATAGCAACCCCATCTGATACGGCGTACCTCAACTACCCAGGATACTCGTTGGAACATAAGTTCAAGAGGCGAGCTGGGGTCTGTGTGTATGTTCGCGACGATATTTGCTGTCGGCGTCTCCGTTGCTTTGAAGATTCCGGGTTCTCCGTACTATGGCTTTTGGTGGACACCGGGATGGAGAAATCTCTCTACATCGGTGTTTATCGATCGCACGACTGTGACAAGAAGACAATCAGGCTCATGGAGTAGCTCACTGAGACGGCAGAGACAGCCCAACAAAGCTATCCATCGGCGGAGCATTTTTTTCTGTGGACTTCAATACCCATAGCGAGCTGTTCCCGTTCCAGAAAACTGACAATGCTGGAAGAGTGGCGCGCAAGTTTGCATTATCACTAGATCGCACCCAGCTGGTGAATCAAGCAACGCGGGTACTGGATGTTGATGGCCATACGCCCAATTGCTTGGACCTTCTGCTGACATCAGATCCAGACAGGCACTCAGTATCGGTCTCTGCCCCACTGGGAACGTCCGATCACTGTCTGGTGAAATCCGTGTCGATATGCTCTCCTCCCGATAACAGCCCTAAGGGCACGAGGCGATTTTGGCGATACGGGTCGGCAGATTGGGATGAGATGCGGCACTTCTTTGCGTCTTACCCGTGGCGGCAAGTGTGTTTTTCATCGAGTGACCCTGCCAGTTCTGCTGATGTGGTTGAGGACGTGATACGACAGGGAATGGAATATTATATTCCATTCTCCAACATCGCACTTGGTCACAAAGCCTTGATACAATGCGGATTGTGCTCGCGCTGAGGCTTAAAAGGAATCCGCCTACCAAGCATGGGTCCAAGCTCGCGACCGCAAAGTTAGAGCTCGTAAGGTTCGAAGAAGAAGGCTTAATTCTATCATGTCAGCCGCATTGGAGCCAGACTGGCATCCTACCCTTCTGGTAGTAAACAGTTCTGGTCCCTTTCAAAATCGGTCGAATACAATTTCTGCCGTCCCACTTTGCCTCCCATGCAGAAACCTGATGGGTCGCTGGCTCACACCGCAAATGAGAAAGCTAATTTATTTGCCTCTCTGTTTGCGAGCAATTCACGTCTAGATGCTGGTGCCAAACAGCCACCAACCATCTCTCGTTGTGATTCTTCGATGCCGGAGATCACAATACATACAAAATAGGTCTGCAGAGCATTGCGTAGTCTGGATGTGAATAAGGCCAGTGGTCCTGATGGTATACCTGCAAGAGTGCTGAGATATTGTACGCTTGAGTTGTCTCCTGTTCTAACACGCCTGTATCGCCTCTCTCTCAGACAAGGTGAAGCGGTATTTCACTCCTGGACAGCTCTTAATGTTGTATAAAGCTCAGGTCCGATCATGTATGGAGTACTGCTGCCACCTGTGGGATGGCTCAGCCAAGTATCAACTTGCTGCACTCGACTCGTTTGAGGGGGGGCTTATTGGCGACAGTAAGCTGGTGGAGATCAAGCTTCATAGCCTAGCCCACCGCTGCAGAAGTGGCCTGTTTGTCGGTCTTCTACAGATTGTACTTCGGTGAGTGTGCCCAAGAGCTACATGAGCTCATCCCACCTTCCCCTTTCTACTATCGGACTTCCAGGCGCACCGCAGGATATCACCCCTTCTTGGTTGACATCCCAAATATCCGCACCAAGCGTCTTTCTGAATCTTTTATAATGCGCACAGCCAAGGAGTGGAATGCCTTGCCTGCGTCAGTATTTCCGAGCACTTACAACCCGAATTCCATTAAAGTACGAGTGAATAGGCATCTTCTGGGTAAGCTCGCTACATCTTCGACCCCATCTTCGTCCTGAGGACGGGATTGAGGTCAAGAGCAAAACCATACATTAAAAAAAATCCTAAATAACCTGCTGGAACATTATGTATGTGGTACTGAACCCTTTTCGGAACCCGGCTTACTCGGGAGGCTTTAAATCGTCAAACCCGCGCGAGACGGTTTGTATTGACTCTCAAAAACAGCTTATTATCCTCGTAGAGACATTGCTAAGAAGCGATATGGGCCTATATTTCTTCAGCAGGGCATTAACGCCCTTTTTGAGAAAAACCACAACCCTGCGGCGTTTTTTCCTCGAGTATGACGTAATTGAGCAGTTTCTCAAGGGCCTCAGTTTCGGCACCTTGTTATTCTTTATCTGCTTGAGAGCCATACTAATCGAGTACATGCTGATGTCCGGGATATCTTCGGTATAGTGCAGGGTTTATATCTCTCTCTTTCTCTTGGGTCGCTATCCAGATTTTTAGTGAGTCTCCGTGTTGACGTGTATAACTGTCCATATAATTTGTCAACCTCTCTCAGAAGCTCTAGCTTGGATGATAGATCCTGCCATCTTCGGTCTTCAATTTTGCTGCCTTTGATAATCGACAGATCCTTTGCGAAGACTTTGGGGCCTTTGTTGAACCGACGAAGTCACGGACTTTGAAATCTGCCTATTGTGCTGCCGGTTCTCATTCATATCATCTGAGGGCTGCATAATCATTTTTCCTTTCCTCCATGAGCTTAAGAGTAGGGTTTGAGAGATTCTTGTTTCTATTTGTAGGGCGGGTCTTAAAGAACTTGGATCCGACGCATAGATAGTTCCACAAGCCCGTCGCTGTAATCGTCACCACGCAATCAAAACGATTTTGAAGTTCGAGCTGAAAACTACAGGGGTTTTACATTTGGATCGGTACTGGGCAGAGCGTACCGAAAAGCGCAGCGTAGGTAGCTCCCGCACCCCGCACCCCGGGTAACAGCAGTGGGTAGGTGGGGCCCCAAAAGATGGACCGACGACCTGATGAAGGCGGCGGGAACCCGTTCGATAAGGACACCGCAGGACCGATCGTTGAGTCGATCCTTCGGGAGGCCTATGTCCAGCAGTGTGACGTCCATCGGCTGAGATGATGATGATGATGATCAAGTATTTAATACATAGGTAAATACGAATGAATCTTTCTCGGAATGGTTAGCAACACTGCTACAACAACCGTCTTGCTCGTAGCTGTCTTGCTTGTAGGTAGGTATTTTATTTATCTTAGTAAATTAATGAATAAAACTTATTTATAATAATAATATTATATAATTATATTAAGTCCTGATCGATCCTGAGCTTTGCCGATCTATTCCTGATCAAAAAAGTCAATTTGGGTGGAAAAAAATGTTTTTATTTTTTTTAATTTTCAAACCCCTATATCTCCGAAAGTATACCACTTAGGTCATTTTACCAAAGTATATTTTCTGTTTGTAATCATTTTCCCTGTCGATTGGCATATGTTTCATCAGTGGCCTCAAAATCGTGATTTTTTCAAAATGGCGGAAAGTAGGTATGCCAGCCTCCATACTGAAATGTTCGAAGCTCTTTTACTTTGATCTAAGCTTCAAGGCACATAGGCCTAGTATATGTTTTAAGTAGACTAAACAACAACAAAATCTTAGATGTTTAATTTAACAACCCACATTATTCAGATCCAATAAAAATAAATTATAGGTTGTTAATGACGATGACATAAGAACTTCCAAACAGATAACTGGCACTTGGTGATTTGGAGAGAGCGGTTGACTCTTCTTGTTATGTGTCGAAGGTCAAGAATATACATTTTAGGTCACTATACCAGTATAACGACTGTGAGTAGCTATTATACCTATTAAATATCTTGAACATTATCATGCAATAAATTATCTAGTCACATTTAAAGTGACAGAATCTAGCCTGGACTTGTATTATGATGACTAGACAACGATATCTAAAAAACTGTAACAGAAATTTGTCTGTACATTGAAGATATTTACAAAAAAAAATTACGATATGGTTTTTAGATGTCCCTGATTCCAAATCACCAATTTTTGGATTTTTTGTCTGTCTGTTTGTTTGTTTGTTTGTTCGTTTGTTTGTTTGTTTGTTTGGGTGTTTGTTTGTTCGAGTATCACGCAAAAACTACTGAACCGATTTTGATGAAACTTTTTTTGTTTGATAGCTTATCATCTGACTTAAAATCTGGTATATAATTTATGCGGACGAAGTTGCAGGTAAAAGCTCGTAGAATATAAAACAGGGTGTTAGGGTAACCAGTTGCATTACTTTAAGGGGTGATTGAACCCATGATACTGAATTTCCTTAAGAAACCCATAGGATACTAAATTCTTCAAAACCCTAGGACTAACTTTCATTTTATTTTTTATTTTGACAATCATTAAAGACCAGTATGGTAAGACCAACGGATATAAATACATATATAGGAAAAATATTTACTTATTAGAAGATATTATTACAGTAGATACAACAGTCTTAATCCTTTCGTAATGATACCTACATCAAGGAACAACATACGACTTCGTTAGTGTCAAATGTCAACTTGGAAAACCGGCTCTACAAAAAAAAACTTGTCTCTACATCTCAACCGGATTTATGAGGAAAACACATTACTTACATACTAATTCTTATTTTGTCTCTCATGGACTTTTGACCGCTGCAAAGGTCTTCACAGTCGGGTCGAATAGACATAACGTGGGAACAAGGCCAATCCAGCCTCTGCTATTTGAACCGTCTCCACGCATGCGTCTTGCGGTTCGGCGGGACATATTTTGAAACAAACCAGATTATTTCAGAGTTGATGATAAATGATTATCAAGAGTGAATACAGGTATACATGAAGCTAGAGTCACGTTGGCAGTTGGCACATATATCGAGCTTCTATTTGCTAAGTGTCCACGCTTGCCAAAAATAAAGCTGCAGTGCAGTAGTAAGCTTGCAGCAGACTGCGGCGCTCGGTGCTTCATTCATTGTCATGTCGGGACGTGGTGAGGTCGATACGACACGGACCAGTGTGTCCGCGCCTGCTGCCGCGTGCGGCTGTCACTGGCCGTAACACCCGCGCTCATCACCCAGCGCACCCATAAGCCGCTAGTGACTCGTATTTATAAACAAATTGTAATTGTGTTAAACATATTCCCTTTCACTACAAAACGTCCTTATAAAAAACACTTGGCTTTGTTTCGTGTACAAATGATGAATATCCGCATTTTATAGTGTTTACGATGATTTATAGCGATAAATTATCATTGTGAAAGCTCACGGTGATATCTTATCGGTATTATAGCTGATATGTAAGTTATTGGAGTAAATTTTGGAGGTAAAATGGACTTAGACATGGTATGTTATGTCATAAAAGTGAATAAGTTGGCCACACAATCAAATATTTGATAACATACTTCGGTTTGGTATATAATATCATTGATAAAATAACATAACATTATAAATATTCTTTATTTGCATACCAAAATCATACAGCAACAAAAAAGGTGAGAGATAAAACAACAGCATATCGACGCAATCCGCAATTTTTATAAAAGGCTGTAATAATTTTTACGTAATAATGATAGTATCTTTATTGTTCATTATTTATTTATTATTAGAAAAATTACAAAATATTTGAACAATTGTAACTGCCGTAAATGCAATCACCTGACCGAACATTTGTATGAAAAGTCGATGTTTTTTGCGAATTTTCCTTATGTTCCTTTGGGAAAGTTGTTTTAGTTGAGTATCCTCACCCATTAAAGTAATGCAACTGCCTATCCTAACACCCTGTATAGCAATCTTTAAAAATTATAATATTTACCTACTACAATTAATTATTATCAAATATCAACATGAAAAATATCATCTCCATTAACTATAATCATTATTCATTAAGCAACAATATTACGGTTTTTTTAGTAAATACATCAAACTTACGAGTAATGTACATACCTAACATAGGAAAATGGGTTTTTTGAACTTTCTTTTTAGCCCGATACAATCACACGACTAACTTTTTATTCATTCCACAAAACCTGAATGGGACCATAGCGTGACGAAAGCTTTCATCGAAACGATTCCATTTCTTAAGGGGTTTCCCTGACCGAACGACCTTGGCTCTTTCAGAGCCACCTCACCTGTACTAAACTACTTCATTTTAGTAGGTATACCTATTTTTGACTGGCTTGTCCTTCATTATGTTACAGTGGAGCCTTCTAATCCAAGGAAATCATATTCTAAAATCATAAGAATTCTAATTAACTCATTAAATATTGGTCTAAAAAAAATTTGGTAAATAGCAATTTTAGATCTTAATATTGTCTACACAAAGGTGTATGTCTCAAGTAAAAGTGACTTCAACTTAAAAAGTAGATGCACATTATACAGATTTTTTTCCATTATTTAGGCTTTTCTTTGAACACAGGTTTCATATGGATTTTATAGAAAAATAAGAAATATGATGTATAGCAAATAAAGCCGAGATGTTGAAGAATATTGCTACACTTTTCAATTATTTGTATGTCTTTCAAATAATGAGAAGATAGCTTCTAAAAACCAGTAAAATATGGCCCGAGCTAGCGTTTGCCTATGGGGAGCCTCTTAAGTTAATTACCTAACTGATGATGATGAGCTTATCAAACAATAATAAGTTGTTATTTAAATTTCCTAATACTTATAATAGAGTTCGCAAAATCTTAGATTGGCTAAGTAATTAAAATACGTTTAAACATGCAACATTTACCTACGTGGTTATACCATTTTATATTCTACTGTGCTATACTATACAGAGTGTAAACATTAATGCGTTACGTAAGTATACTAAAGGCATAGATTTATATTACGCTAGTAATATATATGTCTTTGACTAAAGGGGATTTCAATGTTGGTCTTATAGTGAAAGTTGTTCAGTTTACACTGTACAGGGTGTAACAAAACACCCTAGTAATACTTAATGGGGTGCTTCAGACCATCAAACTGAACAACTTTCACTATGGGGCCAACATCGAGGAAAAATAAAAAAAATGTGCTGTCCCATACAAAACTGCAGTACCGACTCGACTAAAATGTATGGGATAGCAGAATTTTGTATTTTTTGTCGATGTTGGCCCCATAGTGAAAGTTGTTCAGTTTGATGATCTGAAGCACCCCCTTAAGTATCACTAGGGTGTTTTGTTACACCCTGTATATGCCAACGGTTTTTAAGAGGATAATCAGACCACTTTCTCAATGGAACCAACATCTAAATAGCAACAAGAAAATCTGCTGTTCCATACTAAGGTTATGGGTGGAGTAGGATTGCAGTTTTCGATGGAGCAGTAGATTTTTTTTCGTAATTCTTATGTTGATGATGTGTTTCTGAAAATTGTAGCAACTATGACGATACAATATGAAAACTGGTGGCATAGTTCTTTTCATAGAAAAAAATACTGGACCAAAAAAATTTTTTTAAATAGTCAGGAGTGCGATTTTTGAATCTCATTCGCTGAGTTCAGCAGTTGAAAATGTCAAAATTACTGTGGAGATACGCATCTTTCTACTGCTGATTTTCAAAAATCGCACTCCTGAAATATGATTTTTGAAAGTCAAATCAGCAGGAGAAAGATGCAATCTCCATAGTAATTTTGACATTTTCAACTGCTGAGCTCAGCGAATGAGTTTCAAATATCGCACTCCTGAAGTATGATTTTTGAAAGTCAAATCAGCAGTAGAAAGATGCAATCTCCATAGTAATTTTGACATTTTCAACTGCTGAGCTCAGCAAATGAGTTTCAAATATCGCACTCCTGAAGCATGATTTTTGAAAGTCAAATCAGCAGTAGAAAGATGCAATCTCCATAGTAATTTTGACATTTTCAACTGCTGAACTCAAGCGAATGAGTTTCAAATATCGCACTCCTGGAGTGCCATTTTTCAAAGTCACAAGTTCAAATGAACAGAAGAAAATATAAGAAAACTACTATGGAGATTACGAGTCTTTCGATCATAATTTTAAAGGTGTGAGATTCAAAAATAGCACTTCTGGACGTTTTGGTCAGTCAGTTTAAAAACATACAAAATTAGGTAGGTATGTAGAATCGATTTTATTGAACGACCACAAACAAAACCACAAATGATAATTCAATTAAACAAAAAAGTGACCGATAACAAGTTAATATAACTTTGAAATCAATAAGTACCTAATTAAAATTAATGAATTCCGCATTGAAAACATTAATTAGAACATTTTAAAACGAATATAGGTAACCTAGAACCGTTTTATAATAATATACAGAACGAGCTGTTCTTGGCGCCCGGCATGCGTTGGAAATTCGAATGCCCCTTTTCTTTTCCGACACACAATTAGTCGTTTTTTTTACGTTACTGTTACTGAGCACGCGCACAACAATCCACCATTTTTTTTATATTTAGAGATAGTAAAAAACGGTCTAAAACTCGAAAAAATTATAGCAATTATATCTTCGATTCATTGAAAGGTCGTATGTATGTCAGAAGATTAACAGGACGACTTCTTTTATTTTATTTGTCAAAAAAGAAAAAGAGCAAAGAAATAAACTCTTAACACCAAAGACCGTGACAGGGAGCGATGTTTTGCGGAATGATTCACGATTGATTCGAGGTCATCTTCGAGTGACGGTCTCCTTTCGGAATTGTAGAGTTAAATACTGTTGTTTTTTCCGTGATTTGAATGTTAGTCCCATAAAAAAAATGGCTCAGGTTGATGGTCTGATCATCCCCTGAAAAAAACCGTCAGCAATTACCCTGGTATACGACATACGTACGTAACGTAGGTATATCAACGTAGGTACCCTACCCTAAGTATCTCCAAGGTGAAATTAATATTATTGGCATCCTTTTAAACTAAGAGTCTACCCATCAAACTGAATAGCTTTCACTATGGGAGCAAACCGATCGGAGCAAAAAAAAAATCAGCTGTTGCATACATTTGAGTTGAGTAAGCATTGCAGTTTAGTATGGAACAGTTGATTATTTTTTTGCTCCGATCTGTTTGCTCCCATAGTGAAAGTTGTTCAGTTTGATGGGTACTCATAGTTTAAAATGATATCAATTTCATCCTGTATAACCTTCAATACAATTGACTGTTGGTAAGATAATTCGTAGTGCCATTTCGGAAAACAGAATTGGCGCAAATCATAAAGAAATTGTCTCATTCGATGCATTGTCAAAAAATTAGATTTTAGAACCTGATTATAAAATACCCGCTACCCAGTCTCGGATAGATTTAGATCTAATTGTGTATGTTTACTGTAAGTACGTATCAGCAGAGGAGCGTGTTTACGAATGTTGTCCGAGCCACGTTCGTTCGTGACATTTTGCGATCTATTCTTGTTTAGATTGCATAGGTACCTTTTTTTTTTTTTTTTTTTTTTTTGACGAGGAGAAATGCTCATGCATACCTCACCAGCTTGGGGACGCTAGTGAGGTTATGTTGGACTCCCATCCGAAGGATGGACCTACCAACTAAAACTCCCCGGGACTCTCGCCACCGCTCTAAGGCCAAGTCGCAGGACCCGCAAAAGCAATAACTGCTGCGACCTAGCGGCGACTGTCACGAATGCCGTGACCCACACCAGATGCCAGGCTTGCGCCTGGTGCCCTCTTGGAGAGCGCTCCGAGACCGAGAGCGCTCTTCAATCATGGGTCTCTCTATCGGGTGACAGACTCCCCAGTCTGCCACCCAGAGACCCTACTAGGGCGGGAGGTTCCGCACATGTACGGCTCGCCTCCGCCCCACGCGGCGCCTGCGGATTGGGTCGGACGACGTATCGTTCTCCCGATCCCTCTCTGCGGTCTCCTTCTGTGTCACGACTGTTTCACAGAAGGAGGCCATCGCCCTCCAGGCTTCTGCGCTACGGACTATCTGTCCGACGATAGCTGGCAGAGAGAGATCCCGCCCTACAACCTCGACCAGCTCCGCACGCGGATCACTCCACGCCGGGCATTCCGCAAGAGTGTGCTGCGCGGTATCGTCCGCGCAGTCACAATGATGGCACCGTGGAGATGCCTCCCGCCTGGCCACATGATGCAGGTAATGACCAAAGCAGCCATGCCCGGTCATCACCTGCACCATCCGGTACGAGAGGCCGTGGCATTGCATAGGTACCTACTGCAATGCACGCAACTAGATCCAACCCCCCATCGCCAAGATAAAAATAGAACTGGCATTTAAAATTTTAAGATTTTTTTTAAATTAAAATGTATGAAAATAACACCTAAAAATACGTGGTTTTTTTTTTTTTTTTTTTTATGTTCGATAGGTAAACATTTGACCCCAATCTCACCTGATGTTGAGTGATGATGAGGCCGAAGATGTAGCATGCTTACCTAGAAAGATGCCTATTCACTCTTGCCTTGAAGAGGCCCAGGTTGTATTGCTCAGGGAACAGGTCCGCAGGCAGTGCGTTCCACTCCTTAGCCGTGCGCACTATGAAAGAAGAAGCAAACTTCTTCGTGCGAATTGCTGGTAGGTCAACGACATAAGGGTGGAAACCCAGCCTGCGTCTCGTCCCCCGCAGATGAAAGGGAGACGGAGGTATTAAATCGTGTAATTCCGTCGCACACTCTCCGAAATGTATCCTATAAAAAACAGATAGACAGGCTACCTTGCGACGATGCTCAAGACTTTGTAGCTTCGCCACAGAGGTTGGATCACCTATGAGCTTCCTGGCACGCCTGTCGATTGAGTCCAACGCGGCCAGCTGGTATTGGGCGGACCCGTCCCAAAGATGGCAGCAGTACTCCATACACGATCGGACTTGTGCTTGATAAAGTTGTAGAAGCTGTCCCGGAGTGAAGTACCGTCTGACCTTCGAAAGGACGCCCAGTTTTTTCGCTGCGGTTTTCGCCATGGACTCAATATACCGCCCGAAATTCAAATCGGACGATATGTTAATGCCCAGGAGCTCCAGGCGATCAGCTATCGGTATGGACACATTTCGGAAAGTCGGAGTCAAAGCGAAGGGACTCCGTTTTGTGGAGAAAAGGCACGCCTGTGTTTTGTTTGCGTTGAAACTGACCCGATTAGCGTCACCCCAGTCGGACACAAATTCAAGGGCCAAGTTTAATCGCTGCACCATGGCCTCTCGACAAGACTGAGTAACATCCAATAGTAGTAACAAATTTTTTTCTCATTAGGTATCATCAAAAAACAAAAATCCAAAACCGCAATGCAAAAGACATCAACGAGTCCATCAATCATCTATAAGTTGATAACCTTTTCCAAAATTCATGTTTTAATTAAAATGTTGATTTTGTAACTCGTTAAAAAAAATCTAGCTAAGCATTAACAATAACATAGCAGATAGATAGGTTCCTACTTCCTAGTATTCCTTGGTTAGTATCAAATGAATCCGAATATCATAAAATTATATAGATTTTTATAGGTTATATATATTTATAGGATGTTTATTTATATAAAATATACGAAAAATACTTTAAGACATGAAACTAAACCACCATTGACCATTGACCATCGTGTTTAGAAGAAATTTTTTATACTTTATATGTAGTAAGTACCTACCTATGAGCTATTACATAGGCAGGTAACCTATGTAAGTAGTAGCTGATACATTATTTATAGTTGTATCGATTCTAAACAATCTCGTTGATCTTAATTCTCGATCAATTGTAAGAGATGTGTGTTCACTGGTCAATTGATCATCAAGCTGCCAACCGGCAACCTTTGTATGTATTGCATTTCACAACAACATTTAAAAACATTAGGAACCTAATAGAATTGTTTCAGATTAATGAAATGTATAAAACCTTGCAAAGTAGCCGGTAAAAATTGGATGAGACTAGCGTGGGACCGTTCTGGTTGGCGTGAAAATGAAGAGGCCTATACCCAGCAGTGGGGTTTACCAGGCTGATGATGATGATGATGATGATAAAACCTTGGATTTCGGCCAAGAACACTGTATAATCCGCACCATTGACAACTTCCGTGCAGCCAATAAACATTTTCACACTAAAATAAAATTAGCAAAAAAAAGAGTTGTAACAACATTCAAAAAGACAAGGAATTCGTAGTAACTTTTTCATTGTATAAGGTAAGCGCATATTACGACAGGCCCCGGAGTATATTATTGTACCATGGACAGGCCCCATCGGGTTGGGCCTAGGGTTGCCAACATAGGTAGATACGTTATTTTAAGTAGGTAACGTTATTTTAAGAGGGGGTGATACCTATTTTGTCTGTTTTCGAACCGATTTTTGATAACCGAATTATTACATTTAATATATATAGTTCACATAACAGTGTAGATACGTTCTTTCTGCAGTAAATCTAACCCAGTTGAAAACACGATTCTATTAAATTTTTTCGATAGAAAAGAGGAGCGAAGTAAGTTCGATATCAGATTTATAACCAGTTTTACAAGAATCACCCTACACCATTTCTTCTGAATATACCGTCATTTGAAAGGTAATTAATTATAGCAGTGATTCTACCCGATGGATTTTTCCCCAAAAACCCAATAGAAAATTCGTTTTTTTGCGATCTTGCTTTCAATTGAAGCGGAATGGCTAATTGCAAAAGTTTTGCTTGTTAGAAAGAGAGGCTTGCTCTAGGGACACTCAGCCTTAAGTAGGTAACGTTATTTTAATGTACTTTAAGGCGTGACTCCAGTGACTGTTTTTTAACAGACATTAGACAAAAACACGATACAAATGGGCGAGGCCACACACAACTACACAAATAGATGTTTTCCGTCGAAGATGGAAAACATCCCCCGCGCGGGGGTGAGGAGGGGTTTTTGACAACTGCCGCTCAATTAACATCTCTCTATCTATATCATCTCTCATGTTGCTAATTGAAACAAAAACAAAATGGTGGAGAGAAAAAATGATTTGTCTTGTGTATGACCACGCCCATTTTTATCGTGTTTTGTCTAAGGGCTCTAACAGACGAGCGACAGTTGTCTGCGAAAGCTCGCGACAGGGTCGCGCGACCCTCTGCGACCGTCGCGCGACTGTCGCGCGACCGTGACGTAGGCATAGTCTGAGAGCACAAGTCTTGTTCTTGAGAGATTTCAGTTTGAAGAAAACGGAGGCTAAAAAATAATATGGTTGATATTTCTGGTAGTTTTTATAAGTTTTTCGTAGATTTTGGTTTCTTTAGATAATAGATAATCCAGAATTGATTATCTTCATCATCAAGTCCATAAAATATTACAGACTGGTGAAAATAGGGCAATTATAATATACATTATATATAATAATACTTAACACAACACTAATAATTATAACACATAATATTATACACATAAACTTCACATAAATATTTATAAATACGTATACAGGGTGTAACAAAGCACCCTAGTAATACTTAAGGGGGTGCTTCAGACCATCAAACTGAACAACTTTCACTATGGAGCCAACATCGAAATCGCGAAAAAAAATCAGCTCTTTCATACAAAACTGCAGTACCGTCTCGACTCAAATGTATGGGACGGCAGATTTTTTTATTTTTTTCTCGACATTGGCTCCATAGTGAAAGTTGTTCAGATTGATGGTCTGAAGCACCCCCTTAAGTATTACTAGAGCGTTTTGTTACATACTGTATAGGGACCCCAACCTCGATATCCAATAGTTTGTAACATCCTATATACAGGATCCTTCTTAATATGCTGACACTTTTTTAAGGGGATGATCAGACCGTCAAACTGAACAACTTCCTCTATGGGACCAACATCGAAATCGCGAAAAAAAATTAATACTTCCATACAAAACTGCAAACCTACTCGGAGCCAAACGTATGGGACAACTGTTTTTTTTTCGCTATTTCGATGTTGATTCCATAGAGAAAGTTTTTCAGTTTCATAGTCTGGTCATCGCCTTAAAAAAGTGTCAGCATATTAAGAAGGACCCTGTATATAGGATGTTACAAACTATTGGATATCGAGGTCTATCCCTCAGACTATACAACACTACGTCACGGTCTGCAACTGTCGCGCGACCCTGTCGCGAGCTGTCGCAGAGTACTGTCGCTGGTCTGTAAGAGCCCTAATGTCTGTTAAAAAACAGGCGCTGGAGTCACGCCTTTATACTTACTTACTTACTTTATACATAAACTCACGCCTTTTTCCCAAAGGTGTAGGCAGATTCAATTAAACGACGTTTTTTCTTCACGCTCTATCGTAAAAACAGTAATACATAAAAGCGTCAAACTTAGTGTGATTATAGAGCAAACTCTACAGAATAACAACAAATACTAAAAACTGGCCAAGTGTGAGTCGGTCTCGCGCTAAAGGTCCCGGACAAAAAAAGTTTTTTTTTCTAAGTTAATAATGTTGTGTTCTGTGGTGGTATGGTACGGAACCCTCGGTGCGCGAGTAGCCCGACTCGCACTTGACCGGTTTTTTTGTTACTATAACGTAGTACATAATGAAGGTTGAACTAATAAAAACAGTTGATATCATCGTAACTAACTAATCGTAGCTCGTAGGATTGTTATGAATAGGTATTTGTAATGGGACACGCGGAAGAGCCCAATTTGACAATAATATTCACATTCGTAATGGATACTTAATTATAATTGTCGAGCCTTTCAGGAAAAACAACGTAAGAGCATATTTTATATTTTACAAGCTTAGTTTGTTCTTTTAATAGTTTTAGGGTATTGTGTACAAAATAAATAAATTCAGAATTTTTACAAGAGACTATGAGTGCGATTTTTGAATCTCATTCGCTGAGTTCAGCAGTTGAAAATGTCACAATTACTGTGGACTCTATTGCTGATTTCACTTTCAAAAATCATACTTCAGGAGTGCGATTTTTGAAAGTCAAAACAGCAGTAGAAAGATGCGTATCTCCATAGTACTTTTGACATTTTCAACTGCTGAACTCAGCGAATGAGATTCAAAAATCGCACTCCTGATTATTTTCGTTATCTAACAATGTTCAAATTAAAATAAACTTTAATCGATATTTATATCAATATTTATTTTACACATATTTTTACATAATTAGTTTATTGTAAGTTGTGTTATTTTCTAGATTTTATAGGCTCTATATTTTCCATGCTAGTTAGACTGCTGCATATGTAGGTAAATAAAAAACGCACCAAATAGGTACTCATCTTCACAAATCGACTGCAAAAAACAACAAAACACTAAAATTTCTTATAATTATAACTAATATAGAAATTGATGTAATTACCTACAGAAAATATGTTATGGAAAAGCTACGAAATAAAAACACATTTGTAAATCGTAGCTTTCAGATAATATTTATATTCCAGGTACTACTTAATTGTAACTGTGTATAGTTTCACAAGTATATAATTACTAGGGTACTACGACGCGACGTACAACAAAAGTGTAGGTATACAAATTATTGCGGCCGACTGTACCTAGACTACTCCTAAGTTTGTTGCCAACCGTACATAGGTAATATAAAACATGAGTAGGTACGGCAGAAACTACTTTCCTCCAAGCGCGTGTCATGTCACAAGCCTATAATAACAGCCTTTAGTTACATAAAGCTTGTGTCATAGACCATCTACCCTATAGACTTCCAATGTAGAGTTAACCCCACGCTAACCCAGATATCAAATGTTAACCGCTCATCTGATGAAAGACTGATGTACGGTTATGTTTGGTTTACTAATGGTCGACCGGAATCCCAAAATAAAATCAAAGATTTCACAAACTTACACTAAATTTTGTATTTTATTTTATTAAATACTAAAAAATAGCACACGTTGATACTAGTCTGCTAAAAATATAATTTTTGTTAAGAAATAAGCGTTAAAATTTTGATACGTAACAAAATAACATAATACCTACTTATTATCAGTATTATGATATCTTGGTCTACCTTTAGATTGTTAATTTGTTACAATAACTAGGTAGACTAGGCGCTTACATGACTGGGACTTCTTACACTGTTTTAACATTTGCCCAGATGTTATAGAATTATAAAATCAATTACACATGGAAATCAGATGTATATGAAGTCTACAGGATAGTTCATCTATGGCACGTAGCCTCTACAATCTCCCATCTACGGACATCTTCCATTATGTACAGTGCACAGTACAATTTTCTATTTGGAAACAATGTGATCACGCGAGGACGTCGTCAGGACTTCCTGCTATTATAGATGTTATTCGATACAAAAATAGAACAAAGGGTCGCTCGATCGAATCAGTCTACTGATATAATTGAGCTTAGGGTTGAGAACAGATTTTTATTTCAGTAGAAGCTATACAGGGTGTAACAAAACACCCTAATAATACTTAAGGGGGTGCTTCAGACCATCAAACTGAACAACTTTCACTATGGAGCCAACATCGAAATAGTGAAAATAAAAATCCGCTTTTTCATACAAAACTGCAGTAGGTACCGTCTCGACTCAAATGTATGGGGCGGCAATTTATTTTATTTTTTCTCGACGTTGGCTCCATAGTGAAACTTGTTGAGATTGATGGTCTGAAGCACCCCCTTAAATATTACTAGGGTGTTTTGCTGGTAGAACTAAATTACACCGAATTTAGTGGTAGACCCTCAGATTCTAGAATCCGCGACGTATTTCGAGTGTTTCACAATACATACACGACCGTATTTTCTTTCTAGATAACCAGAAACCTTGTCATACGTACCATTACCATATTCTATACCGCGGACTGATTTTTTTATGCAATAAAAAGCCTGTCATTCAAAGTAATTGTGTAGTTGCGGTAATGACATTGTGATTTGCGATACAATGGCGTTTTTATAATGGTGAGACTAATATTAATTCTTAGAGCTAAAAAAAAACCATTCGCCTTCAAGAAAAACTGCATTGTAACAAGTCATTTATTAAAAGGTGCAAAGTCTTTAAATAATTTAATAAGATCTCAAAGGCCAGGTCGTCTAATCTAGAGAGGGCTTGAAAACAGAAAACCAATTTTCTTGAGCTCAGAAATGAAAGGGAAATCTTAAAAAATTCAGAGTCTTGCCTCGGAAAGCTTTTGCTCGCGAATTTTCGGATTGTTTCCTTGGATTTAATGTACCTATCCTTACTATATTTTGATGATAATAAGAAAGAGATCTGAAGTGCGATTTTTGAATCTCATTCGCTGAGTTCAGCAGTTGAAAAACGTCAAGACGTCGTTGAATGTCATAATTACTACGGAGATACGCATCTTTCTACTACTGATTTGACTTTCAAAAATCGAACTCCTGAACACGTTTGAAAGATTTTGACGATTTTTGAAAGTCAAATCAGCAGTACAAAGATGCATATCTCCACAGTAATTTTGACATTTTCCACTGCTGAACACAGCGAATGAGATTCAAAAATCACACTCCTGAACACGTTTTTTTTCTCCTGTACTATCATATCATAATCGTATCGCATACAAAAATGTATTTCATCAATCAATCAATTATAAAATACTGTATTGATTGCGCACCATAACAGAATATAGAGGTAAGTTAAAGATAAAGAAATATTAAATGTGACCGAATTATATTTTTTATGCCAAAAAAATATCATTATTTGATTATGTAAATGAAATTTGTGGATTTTCGTTTTCATGAAAATGACAAAGAATATGTAAGTACAGATAATAAAAACGAAACTTGACTGCCTAATGGTAAATGTCATAAATCATCTCACGACCCCGCTGCCGCTGCTGGTTTTAAGTGTGTGTTTTTTTGTGAAATACCAATTCACAACACCATGAGTGATGAGGCAAAAGCAATTTGCAGTTACGAAAGGCTAAGGGTAGTTTCACAAGAATGAAATTAAATATTCAGCCATAAGCAACCATAACATAAATATTTAAAAAAATATCAATGCCATTTATGTAGTTATCTAGTAGAAGTCGCTGCCTTTTGGTCCATTATTTGATGATCACATATGTGTTACCCGCTCCCCGGCCGAAGCACAAAGAAATTCCAAATGGTGGCTCAAGATCATAGAGAAACACAGGAACTTACTTGACAGGAAGGAGCAGGCTTACGCATAATTTCCCATACTTTCCCCTCTGTCAAAGCCTCACCCCCGCGACGGCCCTTTACTGTTATTGTCATAGCAACGGTCCCTCCCCCCCCCCGCAAAAAATGGCAAAAAATGTTCTATGGAGAAATATCATGGTTGAAGTCATAAAATATTTATAGCCGTCCAACGTCAACCACAAAACCAGACACCGATTAACCCTTATTGACCTATTTAAACTAGACATTGGCAAAATCATAAACACCAAGATGAAGACGATGAAGTCACAATAGAATTAAGATGAATACGTACTCAATAAATAAAGCTGCCAGCATCTTGGCTACCCTACCGCGCGGCCCAAACCTGCACCATATTTTAGGTTAAGTTAGTTTTAGGTTCTCAATATTTTTATTTATTTTTAATGTACTTACCCACTTTTATTTGTTTTACTAATAAATCTAATAAACAAATCAATTTTCAAATCGTCATTTGAATTTCGGAGTCAAAAATGATTCTGTATATTTCTGACTAATTTTGGAGGCTCGGCTGCCACAAAAGGTAAACAGAATGAAAGTAAGCAAACGAAGTGTATAAGTGTCCTAATGTTGTCCTAATACCCAGCCATACTCGATAATGACTGGAAAAACAAACTTGAGGTCGACCAACACGCGAAGTGGTCTGTAATTTTGTACAAAAACCTTGGACTTACTAATAGTATGCTTACATGCTTTGTCAAATTGATAGAGCTGTACGTTTACAAAGTGGTAATTATGAAAATTAGTGGTAATCATAATGATTGTATGGTTCACATACGATTCACGTAAACTACTTTTTTTCTATTGAATCCAATTTACCTCATAATACTTACTTGTGGTAGTTGATAAAATATACCTACCCTAAGGCCTACAATGACAATTCAGGGTACATTGCTGATTACTTATGGCGTTAAACAACATACTTAGGTGTAATAACTTTCTCAGTATCGTATCTGAAATTGTCGTTGTAAATGACAATTGTCGTGTTTATGAAATAGGCCCCAATATTACCTATGAGGTAAATTGAATTCAATGAAAAAGGTAGTTAACGTAAATTGTTTGTGAATTATACATCAATATGATCCAATGACAATTGGAGTTAGAGCAAGGACATGATTTAGAATTAACGAACGATTGTTATTGTTATACAGGGTGTAAGTGTTTTAGACACATTATCTCAAAGGGCGATTATACTCATGATACTGAAAAACTAGCCGAAGAAACATTTAGGAAAATAGCAAAAAAGGACTTGCTGAATACAATCAGCTGATCCAACGTTTGCATAAAAGTTCGAAAAAATAATCGAGTTTCTCTTGAGGTCTTTGGAGAAAGCTGTTCAGTACTCGTATCTTGAGTACAGTCACCCTTTATCAAGCTATATTTTATTAAGTAATTTTTTAAAATTGGCTGTACTCTCCTGCTCCCCTTTAAAGTAATGCAACTGTGTACAGTACATCCTGTAGTTGCCACGACAGACTTCCAATCCTAACGTCTTGGGTTCGATTCGAGTCCAGTATACATCAGATGTGTGGTGTGCCGAATGCCGTCTTGTAGTTTTAGTTACAAACTTTACTTTGGTTTGGACACTTTTGAGCGCGGACTCTACGTCCAGTAGTTAGTAAGTCAATGCTACCAGCACAATAAAAGCCTTATAGCTTAAGTGAGTCAAAAAAATGCATTGTTTCAAAATTTAAGAGCTAGCTTCAAACACCCACCTAAATAACGCTCGCATCATCATGGCAGACGATCTTAGAGCCATGAGATTTTAGTGCTATCGATTTTGCATCGTTGGCAAAACCTTTTCCTTAATTCCATCCCTGTTTGTGGAAAGTTAGCTGGGTTTAGAACACAGATTTCGAAGCTCGACTCGACTAGAAGTACAGAAGATTATATGAACGGAAAATTGTAACAAAATAATGCTGTAAATATGATTTTGTGGCTTTTACCCATTGACCTTAATTTTACATACCTTGTATTACCTACGTACCTAAATTCGGGATGGTTAAAAATTTTGCTACAACTAGCTACTAAACTAACCACCTAGCTTACAGTTACTCAGGCTTAAGCTTTAGTATAGGTATTTAGAGAAAAAACAGTAGAGATTCCATTCCATTCTAATCCTCTGCATGGACTTTATTCAGTTTAGGTAACCTAACCGACTGAATCAGACAAATGTTGTAAAACCTGTGGCTGACTTAGTAAATTAGATGGTGATGTATCAAATTATCAATAGGACAACTAAAAATTATTGTTGTTCTTTATTTGACGCTTTCTTTGAAAAATGTAGTTGGCGTTGTAAAAAAGACGAATTAGTTTATTAGAAGGTTTCCCATTCTATCGCGATTTCGATGTTGGTCCCATAGAGAAAGTGGTTCGGTTCGATGGTCTGATCATCCCCTTAAAAAAGTGTCAGCATATTAAGAAGGGCCCTGTATAAATAAATATAACAATATTTATCTTCATCGATATCAAAGAATTTAATCATAATAAGCACGTGATTAAAAGATATCTACAGCTCTATATTTCATCATTTACTACTTTTTTATCTATATTTTACACAATATTTTTATCTACACTAATATTATAAAGAGGAAAGATTTGTACCTATTTTTGTATGTTTGTATGTTTGTAATGAATAGGCTCAAAAAGTACTGGGCCGATTTAAAAAATTCTTTCACCTTTAGAAAGCTGCATTCACCCTGAGTAACATAGGCTATATTTATTGCTAGAAAAGATTAGACGTCCACCCGTGCGAAGCCGGGACGGGCCGCTATTTCATATATAACTTACTTATACCACTACTAGTGACCTACCCTGGATTCGTGCGTGTACGATTCAAAATAAAATACTCTTACTACTTCTTCGCAGTTCTATTATAATCACTCGTAGGTAGAGTAGAGAGAGAATGTTTAGATAAGAACGGTATCCAGGAGGGGGAGGGAGGGGGGGAGGTGGGATTTCTCTCCCTAAAATTATTTTTCTAAGTTTATAATGTTAAAATTTTAGGGTCCCGTTTTCACCCTTTGGGCACGGAACCCTAAAAAAGACTGATCTTAAGCACCCTTTAGACGGGCAACTGATCGCTCTGCTTCCTGCCAAGGCCAAATCGCAAAAATTATTGGGAGGGGATTCGTATCGCGCTCCGTATTGGCTGAGACCGGATTTGCGATCGTGCTTTCGGCCGTTAGACGAGCAATTTTGCTGCCGCGCGATTCGGCCTTGGCAGCAAGCACACAACCGATTGCCCGTCTAAAGGGTGCTTTAGATGCGTAGTTTTATCAACAATTTTACACTGATAACTTCGTTTCTATGTCAATCCGATTTGGTGAAATACCTATCTATATATACCTAATCTTATCCAAAATTTACTTCCTTCTTAACGCTATCGAAATAACAGTTGTGATAAGTTTATTAATCTTAGAACAGTTCGCGGCGACACATTCTCAAGTTCCTAAAGTAGTTTTGTTCCTTTCTCTCCCTGTGACACAGCGGATGCAAGACTGACGAAATGTCAAAACGGTAATTAGTTTCACTAATCATTTCGTTGGTCACTAATTAATTACCTAGTTTTGAAGGCTAAACTTGTTTGTTAGTTGAGAAAATTGTTATAAATACTCCAATAGCTTTTTAAATTTAACTTATGATCTCCACACACAGAACGCGACACGGCGCGTTTATTTTCATGTGAACAACCACGCGCATTGAGGTGCATTCAGAACCATTCTGATTCAGTGCACTCTATCGGTCGCTTCACTGTTTGAGCATTAGGTCCCTCCATTCGCCCGCAATACCAAGCAGTAGATGCTTTCTTGACAACTCTCTAAAGTCCGTACAATAACAAAAAACGTGATGCAGTCACACGGTTGTGTGACGCGTGTGACGGCTGTGTGATATTTAAAACGAATCACGGCGCAGCGCACGTTTTGTGTGTAGAGCTCCTTAATAAACACTATAAAATTATTGTTATTAGCTTCTCAATAATGTTAACAAATAAACCAGAAACAACTTTTAAAACTTAAGTGTAAAGAGTGTAAAAGTGAAGTGAAAACAATGGGTCGTAGGAATCTCAGTATGATGCGGCTTGGACGTTGCATCGCGTTCCTGGCTGCTGCCGCCTTCCTCCTGCCCTTCACGATCCTGCTGATGGTGGCAGACCAGCAGTACAACTTGACTTACAACTCCAAAAGGGTGTTTTACCAAGAGGTTAGTACATGCTTGTAGTGTGCTTGCGTTTATGTGCTAAGATCGGGGTAGAAATGGAATGCGAGAGCGTGATTACTTTACATTGGTTCATTTGATTAACATTATTTTATGTTATTCATTTACGAGATGAAATAGTGCAGTGAGTATTGAAAATATGTATATAATACCAATGTAAAGTGCTTTATTTGTAGTTAGAGATCACAGTGTAAATAATATTATAGATACTAACACTGTATTATAAAACTGAAAACGCTCTTGTATTCAACCAAAAGCACCTGACTAATAGTCGTCTCTCATCAAAATAGTAACCATTCGTCACTTCGGTGTAGTAAGTAAAAAAAGAACCAATTAACTGTGTCACAAATTGTCCGTGACAGTAGATTCAGGTCAAATTTCTTTTTTTACAGAGTGACTTCTATAAAATAAACGGAACATATTATGCGCCCGCATTCACGATAACCACACCCACTTTGTTAAAACAGGTAACAGATATGTGATGTTAAATGTCGATTGATACCTAACCCGATGCCTAACATTGCACCCATGCTTTGAGCCGAGTTTACATACGTTAGTGACTGGTATAGTAGCTTGGTAGTCCCCTCTTCATATTTTTAGCAGAATGGATACTTTGACGAAACTGGATTACGTCAATCTACAATTTCAAACTCAGTTGTAACTTTCTCAGCAGAATAGAGCACGTAACTTTTACTGTTTTTATTTGACACCTGTCAAAAAAAGGTGTATTGTAACGCCATTGTCTGCGATCTTCTGTCCTTGTTTAGATTAATATTGAGAATAGAAAATTCCCACGTCTAATCGCAGGTAAAAGAAAAATCTAGTGTGATGAATAAGTATTGAATTTACTATGTGCTCGATTAAAACGGTTTAAGTTTGACCCAAAAAATAAATTTTCCGTTGCTAGCGACTGAAATGGATGAACATTCAAACTTATTATGAAAATGACAAAAAACTAAGCTACTATACCACAAAGTGTTACCCCAATGTGAACTTGGTCTTACTAAAAACACTAACACAAACAAAGGTCTAAAGACGACTCTGCACGAAAAAAAAACCAAATCTTTATTCGCCTTGGTTAAACATGGTGAAACGACACAGTGGGCTGAATAAAGAAATCTATGTAGTTACCTAAGCACCCCGTAGATATGTTTTAAATGTGCATTTAGAATTCCCGAGTGTATCGTTAATTCGTGATTCAAAAATAGGCCAGTCATTTTACGCGTTGACCCGGGAATAATTTAGAATTGCATTTTTTTTTCGGAATCTTAGATTAGAACAAACCTCTCCAAGAAATGGAACAAAATTAAAAAAAAATTACGTCAGCAACAGTCCTAAATTTTACATTTTGCATTTAATTGCAGCAATCCCGATCTACAATATTTATGGCATTGTTGTTTTGCACATTTCATTAAATTAATTGCTATTATTTATATATCAGAAAATTAAAAACTTAGATCGACTGCATATGCTTGAAGTAACAACTGCAGCGTCAAAACTAGAAATTTGTTTATGGTGCCTAAGCCGTAATACCTAATGGCAATATTTTTTGATATATACTTTATATCTTATATTATAAACAAAAGATATCAATTCTTAGAAAGATTGCTCCAAGCAGTACCTCAATCTGTAATTTACATGATTTATGGTTCAAGATGGATTAGTAAGAGGAAAATCTTATTTTAATAATTGCATTTAGTACATTAAACAATTGTAAACACTATTATAAAAATAAAATTCTCATGGATAATAATAAATAAAGAATATAATAAAAGTACGCAGCGCGATATCATCTTTACGCGGGTAGCAATAGAGTTTAAATTTAAAAGCGGGCGGAGTAGTGTCGAGCATAGACGACCGACCGTGACCGTGTGCCAATCCGATCGGAAAAGGAAGGTAGTTCGATGTTCCTCGAATAATTATGTTTGTGTAGAATGTTCATGTTATCAAAATTGTTCCCGATAATATAGATAGGTAGATAGGTAGGTATACCTAATATTCAAAAATAAGTCGGTATTTCACTAGTTACTGTTATTAGCTTGTTATTAGAAGGTATGTGTGTGATTGCCTGAAGTGGTACCAAAGTTACTTTTTTTGGATAGCTATTTTCGTGATTTATGACAAACGGCTTCAAAACATTAAAAAAATTAAGAAAACACGAATTTCGAAAAAAATATTATTTGGTGGTGATTTAGACCCGCCACACACATATAGAATTCAGAATTCCGAATCAGAATTGTGATTTTGTATACCTAGGATTTGATACGTACCTACGCAAATCCGAACAGAATTCTGCAGGGGGAAAATCCATACGAAATAAATCGTAGATAATCCTGATTCGGAGTTCCGGTTCGGAATTCCGTATGTACGCGGTGGACTTTATGTGCACTTGATATCATGGTACTGCACGGCTAGCATACCACCCACGCGACAAAACGACAAAACGAGAAAAGCGTCATGTGCGCTCTTTTTGGCATTAGCAAAACAACAAAGATGAAGGCTCATCTCGATTTTCATAATTTTCTAAGGGGTGCGGTGGCGGTGCAGGGCCCTGTTTAATAAATGCGACAATAGCAATGACAATTCAGAGCAAGTACATTGCCGGTTACTAATGACGCTAAACTTGCAGTGCTACAGTCATGTGTCCTAGCATTCGCAGCTATGTTCTCTGAATTGTCATTGTCAAATTGTCATTGTCTAGCTAGTTTATTAAACAGGGCCCAGATTGTGCGGATAAGGCGAGAATAATGCGATATGGAAGTTTATGTGTGCAGCACGTCTAGTATAGATTTCTCTACAGGCGTGCGACGCGCCTTTGCGGCATATAAACTAGCTTGTACCCACGTTTTTTGTAGAGCTAAAACCGCGCTTGCCGAGAAATGTAGTACGGAAAAAAGTCGAGACGCGCGCAAGTAGAGAAATCATACTAGACGTGGTGTAACCTCGCTTTTCGAAGAGCAAAAGCCGCGCTTGTCGCGACTTATAAAAAACCGAGTCGCGCGTGTAGAGAAATACTAGACGTCTAGTCCACCAATCCACACAAGTCTACAATCCACCACAAGACCACCACGGCTTTTTTTGTAAGTATTACTAAGTAAGTACCTACCTATAAAAAATAGATATGTGTTGTAGAATCTAGTCGAATCGTGAGTTAGTAGAATCTAGCACGGAAAAGAATGAATATTATGTACCTTTACTTAATGATAAGACTATTATCATTTTATAGAATACATATTTATTATAGATACAACATACATGACTTGAGTACCAACAAGTTTTCATATATTCACCATACAAATATTTGCCCTTTACGGATTCGAACCCGCAACCCTCGTATAAACAGGCAGGCCTACCAGCTAAGCTGAGCTATTGGGCCGTCAAAAAAGTATACACAAGTAGTTGTAAGTGAATGGAAAAAGTAGACCCACTTCCCGGGATTCGAATATTGACATAGCGTGGACATACCCTCTCATTTATTCGTTGAAAGGAAATAATTTAAATAATCTAGCTACTGAAAATGGGTGTCTCTTTTTTTATTAATAAACGTAGATATGAAAAATCTTATAATATGAAAAATCGTACCTTTGTCTGACTAAGTTGCATGATTTTGTAAGCAATTTCAACATAGAAAGGGACAAACAACTATTATTATCATTTTAATGTCTGTTATAGTTATTCTCTTTCTACGTTATTGTAGATAAGCCAAATAATAGGGATGATGAAAATTTTATATTTTATATCTTTTTTAAAAACTGTTTGGTATCTTTCACTAAAGTGAAACAGATTTTTTAATATCTTCAAAAATAACCGAAATATAAGTGTTTAAAATTTACGGTTAGAGCGAGAGGCAGATATAAAGGGAGTGACGTCATACTCTCGTATTTTAATACAAATAATAACGAAGTGTTATACAAAAATCTGTTTTGCATGAAAGAGATAGAAGACGATAAAAAACGTATTTCAACCGTGTTTACTCGCTTCGCTCGTGGTTCAATCCTAGAATCCTTCGCTTGCTCAGGTTTCAATACAAGTACTCGCGCCAAAACGCAACTTTGCAGCCTTGCATAACAAATAACTATTTTCTTCTGAAACCTGTCATGTGGGGTATCAAATGAAAGGACTTCATGAGGCGGTTGTAAAAATATACTACACCATTTCCATTCAACCACTGGTTTTCAAAAAATCCAAAAAGTATTTTCTAAACATACAAGTTTGGGATCCTCCCGGTGCGAAATTGCTGGTAATATTTTTGTAAAACATACGCCAAATGACTCATAACATCCTCATATCGAAGGTCAAAAAGCAATTTTAAAACTCTTCAGGAAACCACTTGTCGGTATAAAACTACTCAGTCCTACGAAAGTTTTTAACTGAATACTTTATTTAAATTGGCTTCTGTACTATACAGGATGTTAGGGTAAACAGTTGCATTACTTTAAGGGGTGATTGTACCCATGATACTAAAAACCATTCCCTAAGAAACCATTTTTTTTTCGACTTTTCATACAAACGTTCGATCACCTGATTACATTTAGTATGGAAAGTCGAAACATTTTTTTGCGAATTTCCAATAGGATTCTGGCAAAGTTGTTCAGTATCATGGATACAATTACCCCATTAGCACGTTGAACGCCGGCGGGTCACAATAACAATAGATTTTCCATTGTTTGTCGGTCATTTGGCAGTCAAAGGTGATGCAACTGTTTACCCTAACACCCTGTAAAATACGTAGGTACTGTATTGCGTAGGAAATATTTGTCTTATAATAAAATTATGGCACCAGCTGTTTCAGTATTTCAGTCTTACAGTAAAGTTTAAATCTCTCGACAAATACAATACAAAGTAGAAACACAATACAAAGATTTTTCAATATTTCAAATAGTTTAAATACTACGCTTTAAATAATAGGTACGTATAAAATAAAGGTAAGATAATACCTTTACGGATGATAATCCGTCATACAATACAGGGCCTCTACCCGGACATTCGAACTTCGCAATTGAGTGAACGTTTTCGATTCAATGTGAACTCTATTACACTGACCGTTTGGACTGTTTGGACCAAGACGGTCTCGAAATTGTGGGGACTTGTCACAAATGTCAACACCCGCAAGTTATAGCAAAGATGCCAACAGATGGCGATACCGTCGCTCTCGGAAAGATGCTCCATACAAAGACAACGTTCATCTTAAATACGTAACTCGTAACCTACTTACACATAAGGTTTACAATCGAATGCGAGACATGAATCGCGCAAGAGAAATAATCACAGAGATTCGATACATACAGGGTGTAACAAAACACCCTAGTAATACTTAAAGGGGTGCTTCTGACCATCAAACTGAACATCTTTCACTATGGAGCCAACATCGAAATCGCGAAAAAAAACTGCTGTTTCATACAAAACTGCAGTCCCGTGTCGACTTAAATGTATGGGATGGCAGATTTTTTTTATTTTTTCTCCTCGTTGGCTCCATAGTTAAAGTTGTTCAGATTGATGGTCTGAGGCACCCCTTTAAGTATTACTAGGGTGTTTTGTTACACCCTGTATACAAGGTCCAACTAAGAACTGTTGGACCACGGCCGATCCCCAGGCTTCACACATAGCCTGGTGGAAGATCTTCCCTTTTCAATGGAGGAACATTCCCAAGTAGCACATCCATAAAATAAAAATCGAAAGTACCGGTAAATGGACCGTACTGATTTTTTCCAGATCTTCGTCGCTCAGATCATAATTTTCAGTTGGTTTTTCTAAGCTTCCTAAAGGATCTATGTCATTCTCACCTATTTCTTAATGATCTTTGACAAATCCTTCACGATCACATTCCTTTAGGCTTTGAAAGGTGACTTCAACTTCTTCAAATAGCACCGTATCTATATTCGTATATTTCTATGTTAGTGCCATAGAGATAGCTGTTCAGTTAGACGAATTGTCAAAAAAACAGTGTCAGCATGTTAAGAAGGACCTTATATTCGCTGAGGGGGTAGTCCGGATAAGGGGGTGTCGATTGAAGGAAAATTTTGCTATTTGAAAGGCACTAAATTGGATAACTTTATTTAAAAATAAATATTACCAGGATAAATGGATCTTCAGTTGCTATGTGACTACATATTTAGTAAGTGTCAGTTTATACTGGTACACACACGGTGACAAATCAACCTACCCATTAGACTAAGAGCTGGCTACGTAATTTCAAAATGATAAGGTGTAGTAAAAATTTTTATGTAGAAACCTTCCTTACTGGCTAACAAGTACATTGCACTGACTGCCAGAAGTCTACCCCGGGGAGGGAAGCGTGGGCGTGGGGTCAAACACGTCAATTTTTAATCAAAATAAAATCATTCGGTTCAGTTCTGAAAAATTGTCGTAGTTATAGTTTTTAACAGTAGAAATAGCGTAAAATTATTGCCAGAAGTCTAGGTCGGGGATAAAACGTTGCCAGAAGTCGATAAAGTTGTTAAAAAATATTCAAAATAAAATGATAAGGTGCAGTTCTGGCAATTTAGTTTTTACATAATTCATGGCTTCAAACAGCTGTAAATAAATTGCCAGAAGGCTAAATGGTGGCTAAGTGTATGAAAAAATGACTTTGAATTTGAAATGACTTTGAATTTCGACCAAGTAGTGAAAATGTTATAGTATGTTATATATTTGTAATCTACTCACAAAGCCCTTTCATTTGATACCCCACATGGTATGTTTGAAAGATTATTGTTTTTTCTTTTTGCTGCCATACCTATTCATGACGTCACAGTTTCTACCCCCACAGTCTGAGCGGTTTTCATCTCATTTATTTGTGTTCAGGACGTTAAACTGAACGTATTGATACCATTAATACCATATCAGAGACGATGCACAGTGGGTCGATACAGTTGTTAAGAGGATACGATTCGGAGCGCTCTTCGTACAAACGAAGTCTGGTTATATTATCAAAACTAACCAATTAATTCAATGAAAATTTTTACACACAATCTAGAAACTAATATCTGTGCTTGACATTTGTCGGATTTCCGTAAAAATGTGTAGTTTCAAAGTTATCGTGGCTCAAAGTTTTCCACATAATTCTTAGTATTGGTTTGTATTGAAAATATAACCAGACTTTTTTGTATGGAGCGCGCTCGGCGCACAAGTTGCAGTTCTGACAATCTCGTTTTTATGTTATTAAAGTCTTAAAAAACTGACTACTAATTGCCAGAAGGCAAGAGGATGGCTGTGTGTACAAAAATGATAACATAATCAGAAGTTGGTACCTATAACGGAAGGCAATTCATTGAAGTTTAAATAATAAGGTGCAGTTCTGGCAATTAGAGTCGTGATTGTAATTTGAGTCATATAGGCTTTTACAGCTTAATATGGAACAACCGATTTTTTTGCGCAGACAGGTTTGCTCCCATAGTAAAAGTTATTCAGTTTGATGGGTAGAGTATGTGGTTTAAAGGTTAATGATACTTTTCTTTACACCCTGTATACAGGGTGTTAGGGTAAACAGTTGCATGACTTTAAGGGGTGATTGTACCCATGATAGTGAACCATTTTCCCTAAGACACTTATAGAAAATTAGTTTCCAAAAAATTGGACTTCCCATACTAAATGCAATCAGCTGATCGAACTTTTGTATGAAGAGTCGAAAAAATTTCTTGCTAATTCCCTATAGGTTTCTTAGGGAAAGTTGTTCAGAATCATGGGTACAATCACCCCTCAAAGTAATGCAACTGTTTACCGTAACACCCTGTAGTTGCTACAACTAATTAATATTTATCCTATAATTTTATTACTCTCTGCTACAAAGCTACAAAATTTCTGGAGTGCGATTTTTGAATCTTATTCGCTGAGTTCAGCAGTTGCAAATGTCAAAATTAGTGTGGAGATATGCATCTTTCCTTTCTACTGCTGATTTGACTTTAAAAAATAATACTTCAGGAGTGCGATTTTTGTAACTCAAATCAGCAGTAGAAAGATGCGTATCTCCACAGTAATTTTGACATTTTCAACTGCTGAACTCAGCGAAAGAGATTCAAAAATCGCACTCCTGGTTAGAGTACAGTAGCTAGATTTTTTTTTTCAGTGTTACTTGGCAGCTGAGTGAGCTGAGGGATGCGTCTTCGAAAATATGTTTTTAACTCCCGCACTTAGCATTCTGCCTTTGCATAAATATTATAGCTAACTAATTCTTAAAAAGTTGTTTATTTACAATATTTACAGTGTAGGTACATTAACAATAATCTTAACAATAGCCTAGCCTAGTCAAACTGAGAAAAAACTTAAAAAAAAATAATAATTATAAAATAGAAAAAATAAGACATAAAGGCAGAGGAGCACAGGGTCCCGGGAGGGTCTTCGTCGAGCACATCTTCTACTCGGCTCATGCTAAATAGAAGATGTGCTCGAGGCTGCCGTCTTGTGGGAGTGTGCCGACGACGCTGGCAGCATTACCTCTTTGGATGGCGATTGATATCCGTTGCCCGAGGTACGCGCCAGCCCTTCGGTCGCCGGACACTTGGACCAATCGCGATGACAGCTCTTTGAATAGTTGTCGGGCGTCTGGTCCCCATGGCCCCAGAGTCTCCACATCGAACGGCGCCAATAAGTAACCCTCGCCGAGGGTTACATATTTGCGCCGCTTCTCGCTCTCTGCAGCAGCCGCCGCCGAGCAACAAAACGAGAAAACCATCATGCGCGCTCGCTTTCGTATACGCAAAATAACAAAGACAGAGGCACATCTCGATTTTTGTCGTTTTCTCGAGAGTGGCATCCTAGCTACATCCTAGGCTCCCAGCGCCCGCGGCATGGCGCCTCGATAAACGTTTTATCGTGCCTGCTAACTCGTTTTTTCGCACGCAAAAAGAAAGAGAGCTAGGGCGCGATAGCGCTTTATCGTGCCGCCATGCCGCGGGCGCAGGTTTGAAATTAGGTAGGTAGGTAAGGCTAAGTAGGTAGATACGAGTAGGTACCTCACTTCACTATTCACCACCGAAATAAGCAATTGTGTACGTCTAACTAGTTAGGTAGGTATAGGTACCTACATAATTTTATATAATTGTAACAACGTAATTTATTTCGGCAGTGAGGTACTTACCTAAGCCTTATAACTACCTATCTATAATAAATAATTGTTAGCGTGATTGCAAGATAAAATAAAACCAGTCAAGTGCATGTCGGGCTGCTCGCGCACCGAGGGTTCCGTACCACACCACTACAGAACACAACGTTATTAACTTAGTTTAAAACCGGTCAAGTGCGAGTCGGGCTACTCGCGCACCGAGGGTTCCGTGCCACACCACCACAGAACACAACATTTGTAACATAGAAAAAAAACTTTTTTTTCCGGGACCTTTAGCGCAAGACCGACTCACACTTGGCCGGTTTTTAGTATTTGTTGTTATTCTGTAGAGTGTGCTCTATAATCACACTAAGTTTGACGCTTGTATGTATTACCGTTTATACGATAGAGCGTGAAGAAAAAACTTTGATAAAAACTAGTTTCTTGTTGATAAACCCCCTTAATTTTTAAATTTTTGACTTTTTTATTATTTTTTAACAAATCCGCCGTAATAACGCATAATCTGAGAAAATTTTTACTATCTAGCTATTACGGTTCAAAAGTTACAGCCCTAAATAGGTAGGACAGACGGACGGACGGACGGACAGACGGACAGACGGACAGACGGACAGACGGACAGACGGACGGACGGACGGACAACGTAGGCTCAGTAATAGGGTCCCGTTTTCACCCTTTGGGTACGGAACCCTAAAAAGAACTTTTTTGTTCGGGACCTTTGACCTTAGAGCTAGAATGACTCACACTTGGCTGGTTTCTAGTATTTGTTGTTATTCTGAAGAGTTTGCTCTATAATCACACTAAGTTTGACGCTTGTATAAATAACAATTTTTACGATAGAGCGTGCAGAAAAAACGTTGATAAAAACTAGTTTCTTGTTGAGAACCCCCCTTTATTTTTAACTTTTTGACATTTTTATTTGTTAACAAATCTGCCGTAATGACGCACAATCTGAGAAAATTTCAACTATCTTGCTATTACGGTTCCAAAGTTACAGCCCTAAATAGGTAGGACAGACGCGGACGGACGGGTAACGTAGGCTTAGTAATAGTTTCCCGTTTTCTCCCTTTGGGTACCGAACCCTAAAAATATAGACTTAAATGCGCGAACGCATTCCACGACCGGGCGAGAGGCCGGCCGGCGATCAAGATCAATGGTACGAGTGCGGATCCACGCGTCCCACCCCGCCTGCACCCCCGCGACCACCTTGCGCGCCAACGCGCCATCATAATGAAAACGTGGCGCCAACACGACGATTTTTAAATTTCGCAATATTTTACACAAATAAATAGCAGACATCGTATCTTGTTTATTTGTATGTAAGATATTTTGTAAAATAATGCTCTACATAGTTAAAAAGAAATCTAGTCATTACAATTATGATATTAATAATGGATTGGTTTTTTAAATCACGGCTGAATGGTTCATTATTTAGTTTTAAGAATGATAAAATAGAATAAAACTATTATTTCTAAGGCTATTCACGCTTTACATATGGAATTAGTATTTGTATCTACTGAAAAAACATTGAAAATTACATAATCTTTTTTTAACGAATAACCCAAAACAACACATTTTTAATTATTATGTCAATTTTAATGTTCAAAAATCACATTTAACTCTAATTAAAATGAGGGTTTTAGATTTCTTTCTGAATGAGTTACAAGCCTTCCAGGAGTTTTAATTTTTTTTTCTATGTTCCATACAAATATTTTGTATAATAATTTTTCAGGCTATACTTTCATCACTAAATGATGCCAATTACGATTTAAAAGTACGAATAAAGATTACTTCGACGTCCTCCATACTAAACACGCTAAAATGATTGGGGTAAAATATTACATTCTTGACCCAATCGGACACCTACTTACTACAAAGGACTGTGATTTTACCACAGAAGATACGAGGTGTTAACTTATGAACTCAAAACCGTTTGATATGAAGAAAAATTATTGAAAGTGTATGTTCCATTAAATACGACTTTTTACACAGGATGTAAAATCACATACGTCACATATCTTTTAGACTATCGAACTGGACAATTTTTACTATGGAGCAGACATCGAAATCACGAAATATATCTGCTGTCCCATATAAAACGTCAACGGCTACTTGACCCAAATGGAACAGCTGATTTTGTATTCGCGATTTGGATAAAGTTGTTCAGTTTGATGGTCTGAAGTAACCCGTAAGATATGTAACGTGTTTTAAACCCTACATACAAATCGGTAGAGTCACAAGTTCAAAAAGTGAAAAAAGTAATTATTGCGAATATAGATTCTGGAAAAGCGGTATTCAGGTTTATTGTTTATTTGTTAACATCTTGTATAACAATTTTATAGCAATGTAAATCTCAACTATTGCACATTTTATATTTGTTTACAAAGCAGAGGAGCTAAAGGCAGCTTCACACACGCACTAGGTGCTTATTAAGATGTTGTCTTGAATACTAAGTAATGTTGTCAGGCTTATACAAGTTATAATATAACGCACTTCGTATGATACCGACGACAGTTATCGCATGTTTTATTGATGTTTTTTCTACAGATTTATTCTATGGAAATCTTGGAGGATGAACGCGTCAGAATGTCCTGGACTATGATTCCACTGAATGTTTTCTACAGTATTTGTTTAGGCAGTGATACATTGTAATATATAATACCAGTGGAAATTTCGTACTTCAAGAATCCTAAAAAAATAAGGCGCTGCCTCTACGAAGCTTATCGTTTTCTTTAGCCGATTGAATAAATTTTAAAACCTTCCCAGAAAAGAGAAAGGATTCAAGTGTGAAAGAATCATCAAAATCAGTCTAATAGTTTTCATATTAATCGATGATAGTTTTCGAGAAAATCTTCCCCATACATACGACCGAAAATAAGGCGACAACCCAACGTTGCGACTATCAATATGCAGGCATTTCTTTTTTTCGTGTACCTAGTTGTTAAGTTTAGCTGAAATTTTGTATACAATTTATTACCTAATACCAAATTGTTGCATCCGGCTGCCAGGGGATTGCGATAGGGTTTAGAACCCAAAAAAACAATGAACTTTGCACTAGAATATGTATCATAGCCTAAACAAATACTGTAGGAAACTGGCATACTTGAGATCTTGGCATATCCCGAATATATCCCATGTCCTATAAATCTTTGCTATTCTAAAACTGACGTTGATAGATTAGTAGCGCACTATTGAAATATTTCAGTCAGTTTTAGTTTCAGAGTAGCAATTTGTGCCAATTACCGCCTAGAATCTCATAAGAAATAAAAACGTTTAATGATTATGTACACAAATTATACGGTTTTGTAGTGTGGTCGCGTGCTATAAAAATAACAATTTCTGCATCAATGTAGATGTGCTTTCGGTATCCTTATACGAATTATACGACAACTTTAATACCCCTGTAAATATATTAAGCAAAACTTCTGATCAAATGGAAGCGATATCTTAAAACCGTTTGATAGAGTCGACCAATAGAAATGGGTGTGAAATGATGTTTGCAGCTTTCGATTCCGTATAGGTTTTGAGAAACGGATTTTTTCTTTTAAAGTATAGTAGGTTAATAAAATGGTCGAACTTAAACAATTTTTATAAATAAATGTAGAGGGCTGCGTGTTAATCATCATCAGACGTCACACTACAGGGTACAGGTCTACCTTCTAGGGGTGTACCGGCGTTGGTCCACCACGCGAGCCCAATGTCTTATAATTATATTCCGCGCCAATGTGGATTGGTAGACTTCACATACGCACCAAAATTTCTTCTTGATCATATGCAGGTTTCTTCACGATGTTTTCCTTCACCGTTTGAGAGCAGTCGGTATTACGTTACGTACATAAGTTAGAAAAAATCATTGGAACGTGGCATGTTGTCCGCGCGGATTCGAACCCGGACCTTATGATTGAGAGTTATACAGGGTACAAAACACCCTAGTAATACTTAAGGGAGTGCTTCAGACCATCAATCTGAACAACTTTCACTATGGAGCCAAAGTCGAGAAAAAATGAAAAAAAAAAAATGCCGTCCCATACATTTGAGTCGAGACGGGACTGCAGTTTTGTATAAAAAGAGATTTTGTTCGATATTTCGATGTTGGCACCATAGTGAAAGTTGTTCAGTTTGATGGTGTGAATGTGAAGCAGCCCCTTAAGTATTACTAGGGTGTTTTGTTACACCCTGTATATACCTCTCAGCAACGTGTCACCGAGCCTTTTTAGAACTTGTTAGTGAATCGTTGTAATTATTGATACCTATAAGAAAATAGTACCTAAATAATAAACTATCAATGTTCTTAACAAAAGGTAAGTACCAAATAAGAAAAAAACAAAGGTTCATGCAAAACTATCGCATCTGTATTCACGTGCCAGCCTTTGGGTCAGCGATGTAACGGTACCACGTTACAGACCTGGATACTAAACGACTGGCTTATTGCTTTGCTTTGTTACAAAAAAAACGTTTAATTTAAATCATAGATACTATTCGTTTGATTGTGCGTACATCATATAGCTATGTGAAGCTATATGGGATAGACATACAACTTTTTGCTGACGACTCTCTGATTAAAGTCGGAGCGTCTGATTAATTATGTTTCATTGAGATACAATGGGTAATTCAAGCAAATGTATCTCAATTTACCCCCATAGGAGTAGATAGGTATGCCTATAGATTGATACACTCCTTCAGGTCCTTCTTAATAAGCTGACACTTTTTTGAGGGAATGATCAGACCGTCAAACTGAACAACTTTCTCTATGGCGCCAACATCGAAATCGCGAAAAGAAAATCAGCTCTTCCATACAAAACTACAAACATACTCGACCCAAATTGTATGGGAAAGCGGTTTTTTTTTTCGCGATTTCGAATTTGGTCCCGTAGATAAAGTTGTTCAGTTTGATGATCTGCTCATCCCCATAAAAAATTGTCAGCATATTAAGAAGGACCCTGTCTATTTAATCATAATTATTTAGGTAATGTTTAAAATAATTTCCAATATTGTTTGTACGTTTTTTAAGCAAACTATTGTACTTAAAATATTTAGGTATATAGTGTACCTTAGGAGCTAAGATCTTATTAAATTAGCTGAAACTATTTTAAGTAGGCCTACCATGAGTTTTCACTGTACGTTACTACTGTAGTTGCGAAGTCAATTTTGTTTGACAGAATTGGTTCTCAACGTAACCACTAGGAGCGCTGTACAAAATTCAATACAAAATCTGTAGTTTACTACAGTAGTTTTACCGTAGTAAACTACAGTGTAAACTCATGGTAGGCCTACTGGGTATGATCAGACCATCAAAATCAAACAACAACATTCTCTACGCCCGCCGTATAGTCTACTCTACGGGACCAATGTCGAAATCGCGAAAAAAAAAACAGATGTTCCATAGAAAACTGCAAACCTTCTCGCCCCTAATGTATGGGATAGCCGTTTTTTTTCGCGATATCAATGTTCATCCTATAGAAAAAGGTATTTTGTTTGATTGTCTGATCAACCCCTTAAAATAGTTTCAGCTAATTTTGATAGACCTTACATAAGGCGGAAATTGAAGAGAACATATTTTACTATCCCTTTAGAAATACTTAGATCATTTAGTATTGTCTCTTTAATGAGCTGAGACAGATATAGAAACATCGCATCGGGTCGTTCCTTCACTTGCCACTTGACAATTAGGTGTAAATATGACCTCAATAACCTCTCCTCCTCTCCTCCTTGTATTATGTAACTGTTTAATAAGAGACAAATAAATAATTTTTAATTTAATTTTTTTTTAATTTAATTTAATATTGTGATCTACTCGTACCTTCGAGCCTTTAACACATAAATACGATACACCAACCCATAAATTATCAAATAGTAGTAGTAGTACCTAATTGTAGTTCATAGTGAACTGGTAGTGTCGTTTTAAAAAACTATGACACAATTTTAAAATAATACTCGTATGCTTCTGTTTTAAAATGAATCATTGATAGATTATCAAGCGGCCAGTTTTATTTTAAACTGACATTTATCGCATTTATCATTTAAAAAAAAATGTTTAAAGTTTTGCGCTTGTCCGTGATTTTAAATGAAACAAAAAGTCATTATCGGTCTGTTATTTCCACTGTTAAAAGATAACTAACGTTGATAACAACATCCTTAACAATTATGGAAATATTGATAACTTTAACGATATGTTATTAAAAATACCATAATTATTTATTATTACCCTTTATTTTAAATCAATGGATACTAATGCTTTTTTTACATGGCCTTTCGTAAGGTTTTGGTAGGCAGTAAGGTATGTTTACACGTGGAAGGTAGGGAAGTAGTTCAGTTCTAGAATAATAGTTACAGGAATCCCGAATTTTTACGTATTTTATGGGAACAACTACTGTTACTATTACTTACGGTAGTATCTATGCTATTATATTATATGTCGGCGCGGCACTCATAATCGACCGCAAACAACACGTGCGCGCGCGCCCCACCGGGCGAACACGTGACTCGTCGTGCACCCCCACCTCGCTCAGCGCTATATAAGCGCTGTGCGACAGTGTACGGGCGCATTCACCGTCGGAACGTTGGTCGAGACACATCAAGTCCGACCAACTTATTTTCTAATAAATTGATTGTGCAAAGTGATTTATGTAATTTGCTGATTTGATTACGTAATAAAAGTGAAAGTTAAATTCAGTGGCTGTTTCAATTAAAAAGCTGAGAATGAACCCTTGTGATGGATGCAGTGCTGATGATGACCACAATCACGATGCCCAGCCTACTTCGAACCTGACATCAGAAGCGAGTCGAGCCCACCAGCGCCACGCAGCTTCCAGATCACCAGTGATGAATTTGCATTCAACAGCATCGAACAGAACCACCACGCAAGTACCAGTTGTATTTTTTAATCAATTAATGTCCATGATGCAATCCATCACTGACAAGATTGCTGCTCCAAGTACTAGTAAAGTAAAGATTACAGACATTTTTTTGCCCTCATATGACCCTGACAATGATACCAACATTCGTGACTGGTGCCAGCATATTGATAAAGCCAAGGAAAAGTATAACCTAGAAGATTTCGATTTACGCATGAAAGTTACGAGCCTGCTGAAGGGACGTGCAAAAAAATGGGCCGATAAATGGCTTGTATCAACCGCAACGTGGGAAGAGTTAAAACGTAATCTCATTCTTACTTTCGAGCCTGAGAATAGATATTCTCGAGACGTGATGAAATTCAGAGAACACAACTTTACTCCTGATAAAGATATTTCAGAATATTTGAGTAATTCCTGGTTCTTATGGCAAAAAGTAACCAAAAATCGGCTTGATGAAACAGATGCCGTTGAAGCCGTCATTGGTACCGTCTCTGATGAGACCCTCCGTATACAATTGATGAATGCTCGAGCCAAATCAGTTCCTGAACTTATTTCAGTTGCTTCCTGTATAAGACCAAAACGTCCAAATGCTTTCGATAGTCCCACAGCCCCACCCCCTGCTAAAAAGGCCCGAATGACAGAACAACGTCCGATAGGAGATAGGAAGAACCCCAAACATTGCAACTACTGCAAAAAGCCTGGTCATAGCGAGGATAGTTGCTATTTTCGACCCCGAAATAATGATACACCCAAAACCTCACCGGAAACCCCTGAGATCGTGAAGAATTCTTGTTCTTTTTGTCACGGCATAGGCCATAATTTTGATGCCTGTCGTAAACGTATAAGGGCGATAACTTCAGGTAGTCCAAATAAATCCTGACTAGATATCTCAATTGCAGATTTAAACTTTAAAGCTTTATTTGACAGCGGTGCAGATTGTTCTGTAATAAGAGAATCTGTTGCTGAAAAACTTCCAGGTAAACGCTCTACTATTACTACCTTCTTAAAAGGAATAGGAATAGGACATCCAGTTCTTTCAGTACAAACTCTTACTACACCTTGTGTGATAGATAATGTCAATGTTGATCTTAAATTACATGTAGTACCTGACAACGATCTTTCTTTTGATATATTGATTGGTACAAATTTGTTGGAAATTGCTGGCCTCAGTGTCAATATAAGTTTGGATGGTGTGAAATTAACCTACCAACCCTCAGTAATGCACGTTGTTGCAAAACACGTTGATTTGGACAAAATTATCACAGATTTGACAAATGAATATGAGATTCAGCAATTGAAATGTTTGCTTAACAAATTTTCACATCTTTTTATAAGAGGTTTTCCGAAAACACGCATCAATACTGGGCAGTTGGAAATTCGCCTCAAAAATCCAAATAAGTATGTGGAAAGGCGACCTTACAGACTTAATCCATTTGAACGAGAAAAAGTATCCAAGATTGTAAATGAACTTTTGGAGAACAACATCATTCGTGAAAGCAAATCTCCATTTTCCAGTCCAATTATACTTGTCAAAAAGAAAAATGGAGATGACCGAATGTGTGTCGATTTTAGAGACTTAAATTCAAATACAATTAGGGATAATTATCCACTTCCTCTAATATCTGACCAAATAGATCAACTTTCGGATGGACATTACTTCAGTTCACTGGATATGGCTGCGGGTTTCCACCAAATTCCAATTGCTGAAGACTCAATAGAAAAGACAGCCTTCATAACACCAGATGGCTTATATGAATTTTTGACAATGCCTTTTGGTCTCTCAAATGCGCCGTCAGTGTATCAGAGATGTATCAATAAAGCCCTATGTAACCTATTAGGAAAAGTTGTTCAGGTGTACATAGATGACGTCCTTTGCAAAAGCAAAGACTTCGCTGAAGGTCTTTCTAGTTTGGAACAAACTCTTCTAGCTCTTGAAAAGGCAGGATTTTCTTTAAATATCGATAAATGCTCATTTTTTAAACGATCTATTGAGTACCTTGGTAATATTGTTACGGATGGAAAAGTTCGTCCTAGCCCAAAGAAAATAGAAGCTCTTGCTAAATCCCCTGTCCCAAACACTGTTAAACAGGTTCGGCAATTTAACGGTTTAGCCGGATACTTCCGTCGGTTTATCCCAAATTTTTCTAAAATTATGGCGCCATTATACGCATTGACAAAACAAGGTGCAAAATGGCAGTGGACACACGAACATGAAGAAACTCGTAACCTTATAATTTCTTATTTGACATCTGCTCCAGTCCTTACAATTTTTCAGGAACAAGCTCCCATTGAACTGTACACTGACGCCAGCTCACTGGGTTACGGCGGCGTTCTTATTCAGCTCATCAATGGGCGACAACATGTAATAGCATACATGAGCCAGAGGACTAGTGACGCTGAAAGTCGATATCACTCTTACGAGTTGGAGACCCTGGCAGTGGTAAGAGCTATAAAACACTTTCGTCATTTTTTATATGGAAGGAAATTTAAACTAATCACTGACTGCAACTCTTTAAAGGCATCCAAGACGAAGAAAGATCTCTTACCACGTATTCATCGATGGTGGGCATTTCTGCAACATTTCGATTTCGAAGTTGAATACAGAAAAGGAGAACGATTGCAACATGCAGATTTTTTTAGTCGGAATCCTGTAACGATGTCCGTGAATGTTATGACCAACAATGACCAGAACTGGCTACAGGCCGAGCAATATAGAGATTCAACTCTTCGACCCATTATCGAACAACTTAGCAACGGAGGTAATATTGAAAACTTTGTTCTTGAGTCTGATGTATTGAAATACAATCATCAAGATAATAATGTCACTGGCATGCAAAAGTTGACTGTTGTGCCCAAAGCATTTCAATGGAGTTTAATAAACTCGTTCCATACTGCTCTAAAACATTTGGGCTGGGAGAAGACTCTTTTAAAAATCAGAGAAAGTTACTGGTTTGATAAAATGAACACTGCAGTCAGGAACTTTGTAGAGCACTGTGTGATTTGCAAATCATCTAAAGGACATTCTGGAGCCATACAAGCGGAATTGCACCCGATACCGAAACCCACAGCAGCTTTTCAAGTAGTTCACATGGATATTACTGGTAAGCTTAGCAAATCCAATGATCAATATATAATAGCTAGCATAGATGCTTACTCAAAGTATGTGCTCTTATATCATGCAAATGACAAAAGCCAATACAGTACGTTGGCCGCTTTGAAACAGTTAGTCCATCTTTTTGGCGCTCCAGCACAAATCATAGTGGATGGAGATCGCGCCTTTTTGGGAGAATTCCAAAAGTATTGTCAGTACTTTGGCATAGAAATACATAGTATTGCCCCAGGAGTAAGCCGAGCGAATGGACAAATTGAAAGAGTTATGTCCACTCTAAAAAACTGTTTGACTGCCATAAAAAATTATGAAACTGAAGAATGGCACACAGCTTTAGGAGGACTTCAAATTGCACTGAATTGTACTGCCAATAAAACAACAGGACTTTCCCCATTAACCATAATAACTGGACGGCAGCACTGTGTACCAGCAGAGCTCAGGAAACTTGTTAATTTAGAAGAACAACGAATCGATCTTTCACTTCTCCAGCATCACGTACAGAGACGAACCATCGAAGCAGCATCAAGAAATAAGCAGAGGTTTGATGAAACAAAAGCTAAAATTTTTCGTTTTCGCCGAGGAGAATATGTAATGGTAAAAAACAATCCTCGTAATCAAACTTCCTTAGACCCAAAGTTTGCCGGGCCATACGAAGTTCACCGTGTCCTAGAAAACGACCGGTATTTACTGCGACGATTTACAGGTAGAGGAAGACCCCGCAAAGTAGCACATGACCAACTGCGTCGAGCACCTTGTCCAGGTCAGCAGATAACCGTGTCGGCGGACATTCATGCTCATGATAAGACTTCTAACAGTTTGCCTGGTACTTCTTCCAGTGCTGTTTCTAATACTCGCTCTTTGAGGTTACAGAATCCTTCCGATGACTCCGTCTCCGTAGCATCGAGCTGTGAGTCCAATGATGAACATCTCCATTAGTCATAATTTGGTGAGTGTTGTCAACTAAATTATAGACATAATCCTAAGCAGACTTTGTGTAACACGGCGTACAGGACCGCCCAGAGCACAGTAAATAAAATTAGTGATTCTGTAGGTGGACTACTGGCCACGACACAATCTACTGTGTAACACGGCGTACAGGACCGCCCAGAGCACAGTAAACAAAATTAGTGTTTCTGTAGGTGGACTACTGAACACGACAACATCTACTGTGTAACACGGCGTACAGGACCGCCCAGAGCACAGTAAACAAAATTAGTGTTTCTGTAGGTGGACTACTGAACACGACAACATCTACTGTGTAACACGGCGTACAGGACCGCCCAGAGCACAGTAAATAAAATTAGTGTTTCTGTAGGTGGACTACTGAACACGACAAAATCTACTGTGTAACACGGCGTACAGGACCGCCCAGAGCACAGTAAACAAAATTAGTGATTTTGTAGGTGGACTACTGAACACGACAAAATCTACTGTGTTACGCTGTGCACGGCCAGTGCCTGAAGTGAAACAATAACACATTAAAATGAGCACAGTGTAGCTGCTGCTCCTATTAATCAATTTACCCAAAAAATCATTTTTCTTTTATTTCAGTATGGTGCAGAGCACGCACCAATCATCAGAATGGCCGTGTCGGCGCGGCACTCATAATCGACCGCAAACAACACGTGCGCGCGCGCCCCACCGGGCGAACACGTGACTCGTCGTGCACCCCCACCTCGCTCAGCGCTATATAAGCGCTGTGCGACAGTGTACGGGCGCATTCACCGTCGGAACGTTGGTCGAGACACATCAAGTCCGACCAACTTATTTTCTAATAAATTGATTGTGCAAAGTGATTTATGTAATTTGCTGATTTGATTACGTAATAAAAGTGAAAGTTAAATTCAGTGGCTGTTTCAATTAAAAAGCTGAGAATGAACCCTTGTGATGGATGCAGTGCTGATGATGACCACAATCACGATGCCCAGCCTACTTCGAACCTGACATATATTACTAAGACCAGCTTAAAGATAATATAACAAAACAATGTATCTTATATTCCAGATCTACCTTAACAATAACTAAACAATTTTGCTGTAGTTTCTCTATCTCTATAAATCATACATTTCAACTAGGTTTCCACAAACACTCTGGAATGACTCAGGATTCCAGAATGTCAGGTGTAATGTGTGTGATTTATTTTCTGATGCGGTGCGGTGCCAGCATCTGGAATGACCTACTTAGTTACTTCAACCGATTTCATAAAAAAAAATACGAATCTTAAAAAATACTAGGTATGAGTAAAAATCAATAATTTTGGTTTGGACTGTACTTTTTGATTTTTCCGTTAAGTTTTACGTCTTTCTATTATGATTCATCATTAGATTGGATTTGCTAACAAATAATAATAAAAAAAAGAAAATTGTTTTCCTTTTCAAGGTTTTTTTCTATTAGCTCTATCGTATCGGCAATACCTACATACAAGCTTCAAACATGGTGTGATTATAGAGTATAGTTTAAAGTAAAACAACAAATAATAACCGGCCAACTAAAACCGGCCAAGTGTGTGTCGGGCTCTGACTTCGCCGTTTTTTCACGTGGTGGTAGAGATGCATGGACTTGAAAACGTATTCTTCAGCTCATGCTTTCCTCAAAATGTTTTTCTTAACCAGGGCCTCAATCGCCCTAACTTTGAACGATACTACCAAAACAAAACCACTACCAAAACCGTTACGTTTTGCACAATCCGTATCGCACAAAATTATTAGCTTTATTTCGGAAGATACGTTGGCGTAACGTTTGATGTCCGTTCGATCGAATTTTCTGTATTGTGCGATTTAACCGTTCAGAAAAAAATATCGCGATAGCTTTTTTACTTCAGCTAAACCAAATCTAAACCAAAACTAAACCAAAACCAAAACCAAACCAAAACCGTATAAAATTGCGCAATTGAAGCCCAGTAGTGTTAAAACTCATACTTACCTACCTAAGTTCGTAAAAATCTAATCTAACGTAATCATTATTGCCTAACGTATATTTAAAACTAAACTAATATTTTTTTTTACTTAATTCTTCTAATTTTCTCCAGTATTTTCTACAACGTGATCGCTTCGTAAACTGTTCAGTTCAGAATCACATCTTTTCGGCTATTTGCTCTTATTCGGAACGTTCCACCCTATAAATCTGTATAAGAATCCAGACGGGATATAGTATAAGTGCAAGGCCGTGGAACTCCGCAGTGCGCCAATGTTCGTGCCATCTAGACCGTTATGTCCTAATTCTAGATCGAGATTCGGCTTTTTTTGCGCGTCATGGAAATTTAGAACTAAACGCTGGGAATTTAAGGCTCTTTATGCTATTACCATTCCCGGTTTAGATTGGCTCAGTAAACGATCCAGTAAATATTGTATGGTAGAAGTGATTTGAGTTTAATTGAGTGAAATATTAGCGTTAGTTTTTCGCTTACCGTTTAGTGATTTACATGTGCAAGTACATAAGTGATTCCTTGTAATCTTACGAATCAAAAGGTTCCGTACTAGAGCTGGTTTGAGGAATAGAATATAGACTACTCTAGTGATATTTCTTCCCGTGGGCAACGTACGAGACGACCAAGGGAAAGTGTATCTTTTCGAGTGGGCGAAAGACTAGCCAATTAATGTTGATCAAAAAGTATTTCATTCCATTTTGGAAACCTAATTATTAGTCTGAATCTGCTATAATAGCACGTAGACAGTTGGTGGTTATCGTAAAGCTTTTAACCAACCTGAAAGGATTTAAAATCGTGAGTTTATGTATTACACAAGGTAGCCTTTTTAGATCGTAAAAGAAAAAGTATTTAAAACTATAGCGACCCTTCTTCGCACGATTCTTGAATTCTGTCAAATCGGTCGAGCCGTTCTCAAGTTATGATCTTTCATACATGCGGCAAACGATTGTTTACCATAATTTTTATGATTTATGATTCTGAAAGTTAGCCTCATTTGCCTGTATCTAGTGTCTACAGGCCAGTACCTATAGGTATCTTGCTATAGGTACACACGGCGACAGATCAATCTATCTACAGGGTGAAATTGATATCATTGGCATCCTTTTAAACTAAGAGTCTACCCATCAAACTGAACAACTTTTACTATGGGAGCAAACCAATCGGAGCAAAAAAAAAAAATCAGCTGTTGCATACATTTGAGTCGAGTACGCATTGCAGTTTAGTATAGGACAGCTGATTTTTTAGTTGTTCCGATCGGTTTGCCCCCATAGTGAAAGTTGTTCAGTTTTATGGGTAGACTCTTAGTTTAAAAGGATGCTAATTATATCAATTTCACCCTGTATAGTTGAACTCTATGTCCATAAACATAGAGTTTAACTATAGGTAGGTTGATCTGTCGCCTGTGGCAAATAAAGTTAACTTTCAGAACATTAACATAAATACTATAGACTCAACGTCTCATATAAAATCTTAGCAACGAATTGACACAATAATTGATGCACACAAATCAAGTATGTATGCAGTTTGGTAGCACTAATAGGTACGTTGTATTTATTTACGGACAGTAAATAAATACAACGTATTAGTTCTACCCAACAATATAAATATCGCAGTATAAGAAAGAGTATCTATTACTAGATAATTTATATGACAAAAAAGTTCTTTAGGAGCTCTTTTGGCTCTGCCATTTTTAGACGTACCTCGTACACGCCAAAATGATTTATAACGAAATAATTGGTTTGAAACAATAATTTCATAATTTTATGTATTAAAAAAAGTTAGTATCATTTTAAGTCCTCATGCAAAAATGATTTTTTATAATTTCAGCAATGAATGAGAGCGCTATAAGTATAGCCACAGATTATTTAATAGTTACTACCGGTATAGCGTGCTCATGGATACATTTTAAGAATATTATTTCGGTAGTAATATAATTGTAGGTGAGTGTGCCCGTGCGGTGGGTTGTCATCGAGTTCAGTAAATTTTAAATTGTACAAACAAATCATTTAGTATTTTGAAAAAAATTTACATACATATATTGAAAGCTTGATAATTAGATTCTGCTCAAGATTTTAAACCAACTTTTTTATAGTTTTGCGTTTATTCATTAACACGTTGTACCAAGAAACACAACACTTGTTGTATACAAGATATCAACGTTTCAAAATCATAAATCATTAACCAGGTTCAAAAGTGTCGTTTTTCCACTAATAAGGTCATTTCGCACCACAACTGCGTTACAAAGCTCCGATTGCGTTGTAAACCACAGCACAGCTTTGCGGTTAGATAATGCAGGATTTCACGGTACGATGGTCACCTATTTTCCAAATTATGTTGATGTTTTTATGATTACGCCTTTATATTAGACGGCCTAGCATTTAATTCGAAGTTTAATTCAGCCAAATTCTGTAGATATGTTTTAGGAGCTCTCGCATTATACGTTTTACAGTATTTTGTTAAGCAATGGATATATAGGTACCTACCAGTGGAAATGTCGTATCCTAAAAAATAGGGCTGGCACACTGAAGCCTATTTTGCTAAAATTTCGTATACAATAAATTTATTGCCTATATAAATGAGGTTAATCTTTGGGTACGGAACCCTTAAAATGCGAATAACTTCTGCAAGGTGCATGTAAAACCCACAAAGTTTCTGACTATCCTAAAAGAGAATACGGTCGTGAGTCTGGGTTTGTGCATGTATCTACATAATGAAGGAATGCCAATTGCTTGGTATTTTCTTGATAGAGAACCTGATAGAAATACCAACAGAGTTTCCGTCCGTCCATCCGTCGCATCTATTGCTCTGTAACGTTTTGAATAGAATGACAATTTGACCAGCGCTTCTTTTGTTCATAAGTATATGACGACCCGGTTGGTGTAATGGTCGCCACACCGGACTGCCAAACCAGGGTCCTGGGTTCGAATCCCGGTTCGGTCATGGATGTTATATGTTTGTGCCGTTATTGTATGATTCCCATAACAAAAAACCTAAGGCTTACCTTGGGATCATTACAATGTATGTGCCTGTGAGCGTTATTTATTTTTATTTTTATATTTTTATATCTAAGATACCTATACCTAGTCCATTCAAACAAATTAATCTTTTAGGTTATAGTTGTCTATAAACGAAACTAAAAGTTTTAATACAAACGCTGTATTTCAACAGTACTACTAGTAGGTACTGTTGAAATAGGATATAAACAAACGACCGCGTTTGTGTTAAAACTTTTAGTTTCGTTTATGGACAACTATAACCTAAAAGATTAATTTAAATTTCCATTAACTTTAATTGGTTAACTACTAACCAATTAAAGTCAAAGAAAATTTTTAAAAACGATCTAGATATTAATCTATGTGCCTGTGGGCCTGTAGTTCGTTAGATTTCCTTTGAAAATACTGTTTCAATGCTAGGATTAATTTATCTTTCTTTAGAAATCTTTGAGCCACTGTAACTTTTAACGGAAATCTGACAAACCCCAGGCATAGAGATTAGTTTCATGTTACCTAATTGGTTTTTATCCAAAATATATAATTAAACTTCGTTTGAATGGAGCGCGCCAAAGGTTAATCGTCTTAAACATTTATTGCATGGTTACCACCATCTCATCAGATATAATAGTATAGGGTACCTACCTATAGGCCTTAGGTAGGTATCATCAATTGTATTATAATATATATTAATATAGAGCATTAGCTCTGCAAGTTAATTAGCTGTAGGCAGATACGTAGGTAGGTATTAAACTATTATTAATTTACTCACCTAAAGGCCTTGAATAAAAACGTTAACATGTGAACAGTTTTTGCTCAACAGTTAAAATGCGAAAAAAGACAGAAAAAATGTATTCCTAGATTCTTTATTACTGTGGTAGATACTACCTGTTTTCTTTGAGTTGGCTGTCGATGACCATTACAAAATTTCGTCACAGGCACATTATAAATGGTCCCGTCGACAAAAAATTATATAAATTAAAAGCGATATTAGCGACCGGGACGGACGTGCCGTACGTGGTTGCGTTGCTAAAGGTTATAAAGTTGCGTTTTTAATAGGGTCTGTTAGGGGTGCGGTACGGTGAAGCGGGAAGGTTGGGAGCGGCCAACTCGAAGCAAACGCCTAGTATAAGTAGGTACTTCGGGTAGTTATAGCATAGTTTCTGATCACCTTAAAAGGTATTACGGTCATGAATTATATGTAGGTAGTAGGTACGCTACGGTAGATAGTAAAATGCAGTGGAAATAACATGATTATTTTCATCATCATCATCTTATTTAAGAGCTACGCAGCGCTCTTGTCGGTACTCGGTAGAGTGGAGTATTCGACAGTCATTGGCCAATCCAGCCCCCTTACCCGCACTTTCGATCTTCACTATATCGCCACTGTTTCGGTCCGCACTTCATTGTAATAGAGTTGAAATTGGAACGAAAACATTCACGCAAAAGTTTTAATCGAATGTGCGGGTAGACCCTCAGACTCTTTTCCGCTAGTGTCTGGAATGATAGCCTATACGGAAGAGAGCTAGCGCCTCAATACTGAGGCCGCGGTTCGATTCCTGGCCTGTACCACTAAATTCTTCGGAATTTATGTACGGTTGTATTTATCATTTACTAGCTCGGCGGTGAAGGAAAACATCGTGAGGAAACCTGCATTCCCGAGAATGAAAAGAAAATACCATAAGTTCGGAGGCATGCGTAAATATGGGTGAGCTTGGGGCGAACACAAAAGGACCAGCGCTGGTCTCCGTGTTACAACGACCCTTGCTTGCAATAGCCAAACCACAAATAATAATAAATAGTACGACACGACATCAAACTGGAGAGGGAAAATGATTGAACACTTGATACACGACTTTCTTTTCACGAATTTCTTTATAAGGGAAAATAGAGGGGAAGAGAATCAGAGGTTGGATTCGGACTGTGCCACGACTTAACTTAACTAAATTTATTCCTGTCACTTTCTAAAATAAGAATAAGAAAAGAGACAGAAAACCAACAGCTGACTTTAGTGCTGTGCCAAAAACGCTTTAAATAAGATGGCGTACATTATGATGGCATCTTATTTTGGGCGTGTAACGTCACTTTGACAGCACTAAAGCAAGTCAGCTGTTGGTTTTCTGTCTCTTTTCTTAATCTTATTTAAAAAGTGACAGGAATAAATTTAGTTAAGTTAAGTCGGGGCATAGTCCGAATCGGGCCCATAGACTATGTTATCTAGCACAAGTGAAGGATTATTTTCTTTTTCTTCGGGATCCTCTCCATCTCTGAATTCTTTTTAAAAGAATGAAACGTAAAGTTAAACAAATAAAGCTAAATTGCAGACAATAAGCGTGAACGCAGTTTTAACCACGGCTGTTAAGCGTTTAACGTAGCAACGTGCTATTTTATTAGAGACGTTGTCGTTTTAACGAGACCGTCATTATTACGGGCACCTTTATATGCAATTCCATGGGTTCATAAAAGTTAAAAACTCTCTTGATTATCTAACGACCGTGCAAAAACAAACTGAACTCTTTTATCGGGTAAATTGAGGGCTCACAAATTGCAAAGGTCGGTCGGTCGTCTAAAGTACCTATACAGGGTGAAATTGATATCATTGGCATCCTTTTAAACTACCACTACCAAACCCATACCAAACAAACCACCACAAACCACCAAACCAAACCATACCCATCAAACTGAACAACTTTTACTATGGGAGCAAACCGATCGGGGCAACTAAAAAATCAGCGTAAACTGCAACGCCTACTCGACTCAGATGTATGCAACAGCTGATTTTTTTTGCTCCGATCGGTTTGCTCCCATAGTAAAAGTTGTTCAGTTTGATGGGTAGACTCTTAGTTTAAAAGGATGCCAATACCTAACTACCTACTCAATAATTATATTTATTTATTTATTCGTAGTATATAAACATACCTAGATCTTGACCGCGACTTCGTCCTTATCGGCTCCCGTCAATGTAGCGAGATAAAATATTTACCAGTTTTAAGTCGAATCATAAGCTTTTAAACACAGAAAGTTTTATCAGAATCGGTCCAGTAGTTTTTGCGTGATACTAGATTAAAGACAACGACAAAAAAAAAATTGGTGATTGGTCAGGGACACCTAAACACCATACCTTTAAGAATAGTTACATTTTCTGGAAAAGGAAAGTTGCATAAAACGTTATTCCAGTAGGTTGTTTATTACACTCGTCGGAGATAAATAGAGCTTTTAAATAACATCCACTTAAATAAATGATGCATTTTACATAGCTCTCATAAACATTGCCAAGAAAATCCTGGTTACACCTGAATATTTATTTCTCATTTTCAATTGTGTTTCATTTTCTATCTACCTTCGGGAGGCGTGTTAGATGCCGATAGATGGTGGCATTCAATAAGCTAGAGACTGTCGGCATAAAATTATTTTGACAGCAAATTGAACTCGGTTTATTTCAACAATCTGCATTTGACCCACAACGTAGAGAGCTCACATGCTCACACTTACTAGTAAAAGGGTTTTGCTGTTCATAATGATGACCCAAGTTTGTCCAATCCTTCTCTATTACTCGTCTCTAAAGTAATTTCAAACTGCATGCTTCTGTCTAGCTCGGTAGCTCGCCATTTCATCAGTTGTCCACATCCACAAATAGAACCGCATTGTGCCAAGCGCTCACAATGCGACGGATATGACAGGCTTGGTCTAGGCTGCAACTGCAACCCGCTTGTATTTCCGCTCTGGGATGAGTAGCTGTGCAATTGTTCGTGCTAAAGCTATAACTATCATAGTTCTAGGGAAATTGTTTTAGATTTAAATGGTTTTCTACGCGGATGAAGCAGGGCAAGGCTGTCTACCTTATACATATACTTTGTGCTTCTTAATATGCTGAAGGTTTTAAAATGGGAAGAGAAAAGTTGATACCTAACTTTCTCTGTGGGACTAACATCGAACCACGAAAAAAATCAGCTGTTCCATACAAAACTGCAAACCTACTGGACCCAAAATGTTGATTTTTTATGTGATAGGATTTGGCGTCATAAGAGCATACGGAAAAATTTAGCCATCCTTATTTTTATAAATTCATAAAGTTGCATTTCTTGTAGTAAGTAAGTAATCTTCCTTTTGTGGCGTTGTATACCTATAATTGAACTTTTAACCTCATATTCCACAAGAACGTGGGCATACTGACTTATCTATTTTATATCGTTTCAAGATATTAAAGATTAACTTTAGTTCTTAACAATAACCTATGCCCTGAAGTCGTGGTCGTGACACTGAACCGTGACTTCGCGGGATTTCATTTCCGCCCACATACGAAGTCCCGAAGAACAATCCATTATCTTACTTATAACATAGGCATAAAGAGTTTTGCGGGGAGTCTTTATATAAGGGATTTACTGTGCTTCACAATGTTGGACGTCAATTTCTCATTGCGTCTTAAACCGCCGCGTAGTAAGTATTGCCCCAACCCTAAGTCCGTACCCCCTGGGTGCTCTCTGTCAGATTGCTTATAGCTTTCCTCCAGTCCGATAAACTCTACCGGAATCTTTTCCGTCCAAGCAACAAATCCACCTAATTGACTACATCAGCAATAGATGATCCCAGACTATGGCCCATCTTCCATTCAATCTTCTTTGTATCCTGCCCGTCCTGCCCGGACACCTGTATGCGGTCGCTGTCGGTTGCTATTCGTGTGGCAAAATACTGGGCTGAAAAAATGGTTGAATGACTTGCCATCGCGTCTATAGAAGAAGATCCCTGATCAACATTACCGTCCATTCTTATTCTTTTCGTGTCAGCATGAGATATATCGCATGATCATTATTCATGCGTCCAATTAAAAACCACGAATGTACGTTTCAATTCATAAACAGTTTAGTTAATCTAGTCATCTAGACTTAATCACTCAGTTACCGCTTATTTATGTCCTGCTTTCTTTTCATTATCTATTGAAGCTTCAAATTCTATGAAAACCACAAAATTACTAAAGTTTAAAAGTAATGACGGCCATAAAATGCGTTTTGGGCACATTTACCGACAATGCGTCATGGTGGAACCGCCGAACATAAATTAGAGTCTTCACAGGCAGGGTTGCCAATGTTGTCATTATTATAATTATCTTACTAGCTTTCGATGCAGATTTTATCAGCGGGGACAAGCGATTTGTATCCTATCCTATTAACACATTCCCGGACAGTGAACTAGACACAATAGAACTTTTATTGTTATCACTACTATAGCCGGTCACTGTCCGCGAATGTGTTAAAAAAGGTCTCGAACCTGTGTAAAGGGTCCTTCTTAATGTGCTAACGATTTTTGAAGGGGATGATCAGACCATCAAAATGAATAACTTTCTCCGAAGTTTTCGATATTGATCCCATAGAAATAGTTGTTCAATTTGATGGTCTGAGCATCCCCTTAGAAAACCTTCAGCATATTAAGAAGGACCCTATATTGTATACAAAGGTTGATCGTAAACGTAATGTAGGACTTGGGAATCGGGTTATTCTTTCTCTTATTTTATGTATACATATTATAATGTCTCTATTGTTTTGAAACTAATTTTATTATCTTATCGCTTATTTAATTTACAAATTACACTCTTCATCTTCATAGAAAAACCAAGTAAATCTCTATGAAGAGTGTCATTTAAAGTTCCCAGACGTTCAAACATTCTTGTTAAGGCTTTGGTAACCCTGGCAAGAGCCATAGCCGGAAGGACAAACCAGTTTTGAAGAAAATAATGTAACATTTTGCCATTAATTTCGAGCCCGTTATAATTCGCAGTGGGTAGGTACAGTCAAGAGCACATCAAGCTTTACACTTGCAGTTCGATTGTAACGCTTATGGCGCACTAAATAAGAACGGTACAAAGTCCAAAGTGTCAAGCTTGACGTGCTCTTGACTGTACACTTATTCGCAATTCTTATCGGTGACTAGTTAAATTGATTCCGCACTGACTATCATTAATGATAGGTTTCTTTTAACGGGTTTGACTGTACCGCTACGGTGATAAGTACCTCTCTAAAAATACTAGAAAAGTTAAATACCTGGTAGACCAATGTTATTTCAATTTAAATTATTGGTGCATATTGAAATTTACATATTCTTGTAACTATACATATAGTAATTAAGAAAGATCTGACAAAGACCGCAAAAATTATTTAAACTCTTTCTTAAAAAGTTTTTAGTAGATAAGTATTGAAAATGATACACGCAATCGATAGACACACAATGTAGTTGTTGTGACAGCCATATTCAATTTTGGCACTGAATAGACTAAGGGAGATGGTTAAAATTTCATTCTCTCACACATTCCATAAATGGATAACCTGACTACGTTTTTGTACACACAATAGTTGTAACGATGTTTTTGACCACGCTTAAAGGGAAAACGGTCGTGAATATATTATAAGAGATAAGTGCACTTTTTGCAACGATCAGCAGCAAGGCTGATTCAGTGTTTATGGGGTGTAAAGCATCTCTGTGGTGGGGATGGACCAGGTGTCCCTGCATACCTTCAGTCGGTTTAGGAGTTACAGACGTTTAAAGGTCAGTAAAAAATTTACGATCAGCTGCAAGGCTCATCGTATGATATTATTGTAGTATGCACTGTAGCTATGTGAACAGTACAAAAACTGTCATGTTCTGTCAGTCGGTGAGACACAGCCATTCAAAGTTCCGACCTTTGAACGGATGTATCTCCTAAACCGACTGATGAACCATGTAAGTTTTTGTACTGTTCACATAGCTACAGTGCATACTACAATAATATCATACGATGAGCCTTGCAGCTGATCGTAAATTTTTTACTGACCTTTAAACTTAACTAACTCCTAAACCGACTGAAGGTTTGCAGGGACACCTGGTCCATCCCCACCACAGACATGCTTTACACCCCATAAACACTGAATCAGCCTTGCTGCTGATGGTTGCAAAAAGTACACTTATCTCTTATACTAATAAGTATACACAAGAGAAACTATATGTACTTAGTTATGAAAACGTTACCAATATTTACATACCTCGTCAGTGCCCTTTGTTTCTTTTTAAGTTTTAAGCGGAAGAACTATGTAAATGCTAATCATGTGTAGTTGTGTACCTACTTAAAAGATCATGTATGTGTACGTACACATGTTCGTGTTTTTGTAAGTTTTTTTGCTTCGGTCAACTGGGTGTAACGGGGTAGAAGAATGGGTCAACAATTTTAATGGGCAGGTATTTAACGTTGTTGATTTAGTATTCGTCTTTAAAACAGGAATGAGGAACTGGTTGATTGTTAAAAGTGTACCAATATTACTTTTGGGCACATAATATCAACCTCACAGGAACTATTACACTATTATCAATCATCGGATTGATTTCGTAGAGGTACTTACTTAATAAATGGAATCTTTAAGTTGGTTGTTTATCTTATATTTTTTTAGGTACTCTATTCTGGTCCTAAATTAGAACTTTAGATTTTCGAGATCGTTTTTGGCGGAACTTTATTTGAATATTTGAACGAAAAAGTTAGCGATACCTAAGGTATGTATAAAAGATCTAAAGTCCGAGTAGACACGGGAAAACTCCCATTAATTATTCCGTAACATTTCCCAGAAAGAATAAAGTAAAATAGGTAAGTAGGTAGGTGTCTAATACAGATCTTGAGAGTTTACCCTACCTACATAATTACATAGGTTTGTTGGATACTATAAAGTAAAAGTTAAAAGAAATAATACACACAAGGTACTCGTTGTTAATTACAATTTAATAAAAATACTATTTAAGTATTTTACAATGTTTCATGCACGCTTTGTGTCAGCAATCAATGTTTTATTTTTAAAAATGAAACAGTTGTAGGTACTATATTTTATCGGTTAAAATGGAAACTCTTTTAGAGTCCTTTCACATGAGCGATTTCATCGCGGCGGCGGCGAGCAACTGGCACATAGCGAGATTGATTGACATAACTACAATGATATTTAAACAGACTATAAAGTAAATAAAAGTCAGATGGATTCCTTCCTTTGCATTCGCACAAAAATAGGATATGAAAGTTTACAGTATTCCGTGCATGAAAGTTTACAGTATTCCGTACACAGAACAAAGACGAGACTATTTACAGTGGCAGTCAAACAGAAGAAAAATGTGTGTCCCTTTCGTAGAAATTTCAGTGGTCTACAAGATAGGAAGCGATAGGTCCGTTAATTGTATTCAAATAAGTAATTATAGCTTGGAATCCAAATGGAATCACTCTTCTCTTCTTTCGTGTCAGAATGAGCCATATCGCATGACAATTACTCTTGCTGTATGGAATCACTTACAATCTTTCATGCGAGACTGCGAAAAAAAGTGCTATTTTGGAATCTCACACTTTCAAAACCATGATCAAATGATGCTTAATCTCCATAGTAATTTTGACATTTTCTATTGCTGATAAGATGTAGAGTTAAATTCAAAAATACCAGGAAGGCAATTGTGGTAAATAAATCGCAACTGAACCATGATTGGACCACGTGCGAAGCTTAGTTTTTTTTTTAACATTTGGTACAGCTCATGACAGCCGTTAGAGCCGTTTTGACAGATGGCTCAAACGTTAAAGGTGTCAGTCACATAGTAAATAAGTCAAGTTTAGCGCGATACGGAATTAACACAGTTGAATAGTAATTGGATTGAAACGGAATAGAACTGAATTAGGATTAGGATTGAACTTGGATGTTTTAAATTAGCGCTATCGCCCTCCAGTCCATCTCTTATGCTGTAATGGTTAACGCTATAATGGCAGCTTCAAAAGCATACCGTGTGAATATACCCTTATTGATTGCACTACATTGCAGTAGCGTGTGATACGAGCCTGTCGCATGTTTACTGTAGATATGGAACATTACGGAGTGTAATTGATACCTACACCGTATCGTTTGCAGTATAGAAACAATGCCTAAAGTTTTGTATATTCATGGGAGCAAATATTTTATGAGACCATTATTAATTAAAATTAAAACATGAATAAGCATAGATATATATATTACTAGCGTATATATTACTAGCGTAAGGATAAGCTCATCAGAATATTTTATAAAAACCTTCTTCATAGAACCAAAAATTGGCGGCATCTGTCATAACTCGTATACGAACTATGTCGTGTCACGTTGACTACGTGAGTGGTGCGATACACCTAACCTTGTATGTGCGTGCATAATATTTGATAATATTTTTAGTGTAAACTTTTAAGTTGGTTTAGAACAGATCAAAGCAAAATGTTTTAAGGTGTTCAAATGAAAGACATGATATTCAAGTCAAACAATTATATTGTGTTTTGGTTATCGGAACAACCACAGAAACATAAAATTATACCTATATACTTAGGTACAGTAATTTAAAATCACTCATATTTGCTTACAACAATCAACATTAACAAGAAAAAGAAAGGAGTCACTGTTTCAATATCGGTATGGTTTTTATTACACTTAGGGCACAGCGTAAACATAAATAATAAGCGCTCTATGGTCGCGACGGGCCAATTCGTGCGCGAGGTGCGGGACGCTGGAGGAGCGCGTCTCGGCCCTCTTTGCTTGCGCGCCGTACCAATTCTGAACTATGACTATTGGTACGCGCCGGCAGCAGTGTCAAATGTTATACTCAAGAGCGCGCACGTACCACAATGGTTCGAATTGTTTGTATTATTACGATCCAAACGGAGAGGTCCACATTTTTTTAGAATAGGTACTCTCATTCTAGGTACACCTAGACCTAGGTGTGTCGGTGTGTGTTTCGGATACATCCAAAAATAACCCATTTAGCCCTGTCCATTGAAGCTGTGCGAGCTGTGCGAGCTGTGTAGCTGTGTTTTTTTAATCAATCAGGAGCTCGGGCGATATCGGCCGCGCCTCGCCCAAGCTCCTGATTGGTTAAAAAAACACAGCTACACAGCTACACAGCTCGCACAGCTCGCACAGCTTTACTGGACAGGCAGCCTTATGTTCCGCGATTTGATGTAGTTTAGAAGTTATGATTTTTTAAATGTGTACCTATTTGAGAATTTTTTAAAGGAGCGGCTTAAAAATGTCATAACTTTTTTTGTACTAAGATTTTTTTTTATTTTCTTAATGTGCATGATCGTTTAGATATACTCTTCCAAACGTTAAATAATCAGCAACATGAAGTCAATAGAAGTTACTGAAAAAAGAGTCGAAAGTGAAAATTGTAAGTTTGAGTTCGACTCAGCAAAATTTTCAAAATTCTCTTAAAAATACAAAATGGATGTTCCATAGGTTGAAACTAATATCAAAAGCTTCTGTGATTATTCAACTTACCAAATAAGAAACAAAAAGTGGTTCTTAACAAGCCATTTTACGCTGGAATCGGCTTCCAAAGTTACTTAGATGAAAAATAAAATTCGCTAAGAAATTTTATTTTTGAAAAAATAGTATTACCAATATTTTTTATTATTATAAGTGGAGTCGATGGAGGTTTTCACCTCGGAACCCAATTACTTTTGATGATATTTAATTAGTCATAATTTTAGCAACAATAATAAAAAATAATAATACTATTTTTTCGAAAGTAACATATTTTCTTAGTGGATTTTTCACCTAACTAACTTTTAACTTTTAACTTTGGAAGCTTATTCCAGAGTAAAATGGCTTATTAAGAACCACTTTTTGTTTTTTTTTGGTAAGTTGAATAATAACTGAACTTTTTAAAATTAGTCTCAACCTATGGTGTTCCTTTTTGTATTTTAAGGAGAATTTTAAAAATTTTGCTTCTTCTAACTCAAACCTAAAATTTTCACTTCGACCCTTTTTTCAGAAACTTGTATGGACTTCATCATCATCATCATCATCATCTCAGCCGATGGACGTCCACTGCTGGATATAGGCCTCCCCCAAGGATCGCCATAACGACCGGTCGCGTATTGCCAAACTGTGTATTACCACAGACACCCATAGTCTGTACTGGATCACTTTGTGCTCGCTGAAAAAAACATAATATTGAAGCAAACTACATACGAGTACAGAGCAATCTGTACAGATATACAGTTTGCTTGCATTTATGTAAAGTACAGACTATGGGTGTCTGTGGTAATACACAGTTTGGCAATACGCGACCGGTCGACCGGTCGGCCGGTCGTGGTTTACAGAAAACCATTGTCTGTACAGGGTTACTTTTTGCTCTTTAAAATAATCAATATATTGGAGCAAATTAACTAGTAATATTTTAAGTGAGTTTTTAGATCATCAAACTGAACAACTTTCACTAGGGAGCCAACATCGAACAACAATTAACAAAAAAAAAAATCGACTGTTTGATACAAAACTTCAGTACCAACTCGACTCAACTGCAAGGAACAGCAATTTTTTTTTTTCGACTTTGTCTCCCTAGTGATAGTTAATTCAGTTTGATAGTCTGAGCTAAACCAATAAAAAAAAAAAATATGCAGGGTTTAAGAAAAAGTATAAGTAACCTTTAAACCACATACTCTACCCATCAAACTGAAAATTTTTTTACTATGGGAGTAAACCAGTCAGCACAAAAAAAGCAGCAGTTCCCATACTAAATTGCAGCGCCTACTCTACATGATACTTTTCCTTACACCCTGTATAGTTTCAATGCTAGGATTAATTTAAGAATTGCATAGACAACTTTGAACCACGATAACTTTGAAACTATGTTATATTTAAATACTCGCATGTATTTTGAATACTTCAGATTCAAATGTTGAATGTTAATAATAGTCTCGTGTGAACCTCAAACGTAACTAGTTTGAAGTTATGGTTCCGCAATTATAGGCTGTCTCATTTAGTGTTACAAGTGGCGACGGGCTCACTCCCCGTCACACTGGACAGAGTTTCGCTACTACTAGTGAAACGTGGATGTTCCGAAGTTTCAGAATATCTCTGACTACCCCCTCGGGGAATATAGTCGTGTGCATATGCTCATTTAGTGATAAGGTCGCATGTAAATGCAGATGATGGCAAAGCTGGTCCCTAGTTAAATGGTCTAAGGTCCCTAGTTATGTGGTCCTTAACATTTAAAAAATTAACTACTACTAAGCGCTGGGCAAAATTTAATTAATGAGGTCCCGTAATGCTACGGCAAATACGTTAAAACTGTGCTTCATTTTATTCTTTATTATTTACCAATGATTATTCTTTTTGAATTTTGAAAATCGGTCCAGTAATTCCAAAGTTACTGAATTTTGAAGTGTGCTCGAAAATAAAATGCCCCGCGGACACGTGTGACGTCACCCGGCATTACTGCGTACCGGTTACAAGGGACTTTAATATTAAAAATTTTATATCTCGGATATGGTGCGTCCTATGTCGAAAATTTATAGAACCAAAAATATTCTCGTGAATGAGTTCTACAAGATGCGTACATAAAAAATGGGGGTCATGCAGACATCATAAATTTTATATAATATTTTAAGTCCTAAAACCAATGTTAATTTACTACTAGGAGCCCATGGCGGCTCGAATTTAGGGGCAGGGAGGAGGGGGGGAGGTGTACGGGGTGGGGGAGATAATTTGGTAACATAAAGACTTGGACAACATAAACGACCTGAGCAACTCGAACAACTCAGGCAACTCGAACAACTTGGTCAACTCGAACAACATAAACCACTCAAACAACTTGAACAACATAAATAACTCAAACAACTTGGCCAATTTCGTCAACTTGGAAAACATAAACAACTCGAACTCAGAAAACTCGAACAACTCAGGCAACTCGAACAACATGAACAACTTGGTCCCGAATAGTCCCGATCAAGTTATTCAAGTTTTACAGTTGACCAAGTTGTTCGAGTTGTCCGAGTTGTAGGAGTTTTCTGAGTTGTTCGAGTTGTTTATACAGGGTGTACAATAAAATGGGACAGCTACTCAAAGGGGTGCTTCAGACCATCAAACTGAACAACTTTCTCTATGGGACCAATATCGAAATCGCGAAAAAAAAATCAGCTCTCCCATACAAAACTGCAAACATAACTCGACTGAAATGTATGGGACAGCAGATTTTTTTTTCGCGATTTCGATATTGGTCCCATAGAGAAAGTTGTTCAGTTTGATGGTCTGAAGCACCCCTTTAAGTAGCTGTCCCATTTTATTGTACACCCTGTATTGTCCAAGTTGACGAAGTTGGCCAAGTTTGAGTTATTCATGTTATTCAAGTTGTTCGAGTGGTTTATGTTGTTCGAGTTATTTATGTTGTTCAAGTTGACCAAGTTGACAAAGTTGTTCGAGTTGCCTGAGTTGTTCGAGTTTTTCAGGTCGTTTATGTTGTCCAAGTCAATTACCAAATCATCTCCTCCACCCCGCACACCTCCTCCCCACCTCCCTACCCCTAAATTCGAGCCGCCATGGGCTCTAGTAGTAAATTAACATTGGTTCTAGGACTTAAAATATTACATAAAATTTAAAATGTCTGCATGACCACCTTTTTTATGTACGCATCTTGTAGAACACATCCACGAGAACATTTTTGGTTCTATAAATTTTCGACATAGGACGCACCATATCCGAGATATAACATTTTTAATACTAAAGTCCCTTGTAAGCAGTACGCAGTAATGCCGCGTGACGTCACGCACTCCGCCGCGTGGCCGACTGGCCGCCCAACAGTTGCGGCATTCAATTGATCGTAGCTCGCTCATTTTTGGTCGTAGGAAAAAAATAAAAACACCAATGTTCAGGATTTTTAATTTACTTTAATACTACATTCAAAACAAAAATCGTTACGGATCTTCATTACCAATTACTTTTTGTAATTGTTAATTGCAAGTACTCAATCACTTTTTTGGTTACTATTATAATATTTATAATCAACATAGCAATTTGAAAGAAACAGATAATGTCTGCACTCGCATGTATTTTGCGCTAAACTTTAGGTGCCATATTAAATACCACAGCAGACCGCAGTCAGATAACATACAGTCTGTACTCGTATGTTTTTTGCTCTAATGTTTTAAAGCAAACTGTATATCAACACAGACACTCTCTGTACTGGTATGCAGTATGCTCTTCATCTACAAAAGCAAACTGTGATCGATTGCAGAGCAACTCCTGTCTGTAGTAGTACGCACAGTGTCGATCCATACGTCCTTAATTCGTCCGTTCGTCCACCCTTCCGTCCTCCGTTCAGCGATCCGTTTGTCAGTTGGTCCATCCGTTCATCCGTCCTTCCACCCATCTGTTCGTGCGTCCGTCCGACCGTCTGTCCGTCTACCCATCCTTCCGTCCATCCACCCGTCCGTCCGTATATCATTTCATCCACCCGTACAGTATCTATATGTGTACATAATCGTACATACTACATACATAAAGAATTTACACATATACGTAAGTACATACACCCGAAAAACATTTTAGGCGCATAGCCCGCTGAATGAAGAGTCGAGGCGGCGTCGAGGCGCGGGCGCGCCTCTTCTAGCTTTTCTATACAAGTATAATAAGTCTGCGCACACTGCCAGAGTCGCGGCGCAGTCGAGGCGGTGGAGGGGCAGAGTCGCGGCGCAGTCTAGGCGACGTCGAGGCGCCCCCGCCGCGACTCTACCGCCATTTTCGAGCGTAGGCGCGTTTAGACGTTATTTGAAAATGTCAAAATTACTATGGAGATATGCAAATCTCTTCTTCTTCTTCTTCTATCTTTCAACTGCTGATTTGACTTTCAAAAATCATAAACCTGGAGTGCGATTTTTGAATCTCGTAAGTTGAACTCAGCAGTTGAAGATGTATGGGGATACGCATTTTTCTACTACTGATTTGACTTTCAAAAATCGCACTCCTGGAGTATGATTTTTTAATGTCAGCAGTAGAAAGTCTCCATAGTAATATTGACATTTCAACTGCTGAGTTCAAAGAATGAGTTTCAAAAATCGCACTCCTGGTCGAAAATAAACAAAAGAATAAACAATGCACATAAGTAGGTTCTCGAGTGGCGACCGCGTACCGGAAAGCGCAGCGTGGGTAGGCCCCTCACACGGTGGACCGACGACCTGGTGAAGGCGGCGGGAAAACGTTGGATGAGGGCAGCGCAGGACCGGTCGTTATGGCGATCCTTGGGGGAGGCCTATGTCCAGCAGTGGACGTCCATCGGCTGAGATGATGATGATGATAAGTAGGTACTTCAAATTCCGAACGAACCTACATGTAATTATTTTATTTGCTTTGAAAAAAAAACTGTATGGAATTCATCCAAATACATCTATTATTAAATACAGGAGTGCGATTTTTGAATCTCATTCGCTGAGTTCAGCAGTTAAAAATGTCAAAATTGCTATGGAGATACGCATCTTTCTACTGGGGATTTGACTTTCAAAAATCGCACTCCTGAAGTATGATTTTTGAAAGTCAAATCAGCAGCAGAAAGATGCGTATCTCCACTGTAATTTTGTCATTTTCAACTGTTGAACTCAGCGAATGAGATTCAAAAATCGCACTCCAGGGCTATTTTTGAAAGTCACTCGTTCTAATCAGCAGTAGAAAATGTCAAAATTAAGAAGATTATGAAGATTATCCACCATTCGATCATGATTTTCAACTTGTGTCTTTAAAAAAATCACATTACAGTCTTCATTTTAGTGGATAGACTCCATACTAAAAAGTTTTGTTAAGTATAAAAGTAAATTGGAGTCTCATTTCCTACGAAATGTATGGGATAGGTTTTTTGCGATTTCTGACATTGCTAGTACTCTAACCTCGGTTGGTCCGATAGAGTTTATTGATTCTTATAAGAAACAGGATCTATCGGCATCAAAAAAAAATTTATGTAAATTGTAAATTTTCTTGCTGACTATACATTTTTTTTTTTCAAAATCTGTGAATGCAGTTCAAAATGTCTCAAAAAGTTAAGGATAGTCTCTTAAGAACGATTTGCTGTAACTACAACGGTTAAGGTACCTGCCCTTACTGGCCCGTCTCAAAAATCCACCCTGTTATATGGGTGCACCCAATATTTTCTTTTCTGTTCAAATTGATAACTAACAGCAAGTACGTCTTTATCTTCTGACGACGACATGCTGAATGAGTACAAACGAGGCATGACGCCTCCGCCTCGCACGACTTATTCCATGACCCCGCCCCAACCCGCCTCGACCGCGCCTCGACTCCGCCTCGACTCCTTCTGTATGCGATACCCCTTACAAACCTAATTCATAATCAGAAATCAAACTATCCTCATACAAAGAAGTATTATTTTAGAACGTCCCTACAAGGTTAGTTCGTTCAGCTTCACCATAATGAATCATGAATCTCGGTATAAAATTATCACTTTAAAATGCGAATGTTTAATTGTTAAACTAGAAAGAAATATAATGTAAGGTTACTTACCGATGATACGATATTCCATCTTTCTTTTTATTAACTTTTGTATGATAATTTTTGCACCCTTTAACGACGCAATTTGACATCTTTACAGTTGTCAGTCCCGCAGACGACTAAGTTGCGTAGTGCTCTAAACTGACATTTTAGAGCCAACGCACTGGGGACAATAGTCAAGCTCGTAGGCCGGGTCCTTACGCTAGTAATATATATATCTATGTGAATAAGGGTCTGTTTCACACATATGACCAAAACTCGTTTCAATACTTCCTGATAAGTTTCAGATGGCCAATTTAACAGACATGGCAAATAAATGATATAATTTATCTGTTGCATAGGTAAGACACTTATCAGGAAGTGGTGAAACAGGTCCGTTCCGTAGTCATCAAAATTTCATCCAAATTAGCAAAAAATGCAATGCACAGACTGACATAGGCGTCCAACTTATAACACCCCTCTTTTTGCATCGAGGGTTAAAAATGAGTGAACCGACTTACAGCAAAACATGCATAGGAAATAAATAATTAATGTAGTAGGTAGGTACTGTACAGAAATCAATAGAGCAATTGAAATATAAATTGCGCTATTGAACAATGTGCTGTGACTTTATCCACGTGGACATGTAATAGGTTTCCTTTCTCAGTCTAGGACTTGGAGTTTCTTATATCTATCTATGTTACGTTTAATCGATATCGATTCTGTAATTTTAGTCCTGTGCCGATGTAGTTGGATCTGGAGTGCGATTTTTGAAACTAACATGTTGAACTCAGCAGTTGAAAATGGCAAAATAACTATAGAGATACGCATCTTTCTACTGCTGATTTAACTTTCAAAAATCGCTGAAGTATGATTTTTGAACTCTGCTGAACTTAGCGAATGAGATTCAAAAATCGCACTCCAGGAGTGAGAAACATTCATCCATCGATTATTTACATAAATACAGGTAGGTAATCCACATGCACAATAAATAAAATCAAGACCATAATCCCTTTCGGGGTGGTCAGAAACTTGGCTGCAACTGTACCAACCATAATATCTTTTAAGAGCAAGACTCACTTTTAGCATACCATTTAATGTTTCAGAATTGTTTTGAATATAATGTCAGACGTGACATACGGTGACAGAATAGGTGAAAACCCACAAAAACTATTAGATACATTAGAGATCTTGAGTGCGATTTTTGAATCTACTACGTTGAACTCCGCAGTTGAAAATTTATGAAGATAGGTACCTACGCATCTTTCTACTGATGATTTGACTTTTAAAAATCGCACTCCTTTAGAGTATGATTTTTTAATGTCATATCAGCAGTAGAAAGATGCACGTCTCTATAGTAATATTGACATTTTCAACTGCTGAGTTCAAAGAATGATTTTCAAAAATCGCACTCCTGATCCTTAGGTTTTGTTTGCTATTATTTTTTCTGTTTCTAAATAAAAGTATCTAAAATTTCCATTCATCCTCTTGCCAAAAGTAATTAACGGCATGACGACGCATTTGAAAAAATCCTCGTCTTCATAAAAACAAAGGAACCGGGATAATCATTCACCCATTCACCTCTCTTCTGTAAGTACCTCCTCGCAACAACACGCACAAAGAAACTGTCTACAGTTAAGTCCACGCCGTAAAGCCTCTGACATAGCTCTTAACTTTATGTAAAAAATATGAAAATGGCTTGATCCGTGCGTCTTCGTACTTGGAACGGGCTGTAGTTGTGAGCAGCTCTCAACTCGGCTTCGAGCTCCGCTTTCTACCAAAAGGAAGCCTTTGAGATGCTTTTCTTTACGACTTTACTCGGTTTCATGTTAAGCTGAGTATTATATCGGGTTGCATAAGTGTTGTTATTGTTTTAACTTGTCTGTAGCACTCTTTAATGTTAAAGGCAATTGTTTTTGCAACAGGAAACCGTAAAATGTAGAGAGCCATTACTTACTTCCGTCGACAAAAAACCCTACAACTTGAAAGTTTGATTGCCCAGGTACCTACTATTTTTAACTATAATAAATACTAGATGACCGCGGCGAACTTCGTACTGCCTTAGAATATTCCCGACACACACTTGGCCGTTTTTTTTAGCCTATGTTCATCTCGGATAATATAGCATTCTAATGGTGAAAGAATTATTCTGATCGGACCAGTAGTTTCGGAGCCTATTCATTACAAACAAATAATCAAAAAAAGAAAAAATCAAATCTAATATTATAAATATAGATAAATACTTACGAGAACATCAGAAATATACGAGCAAAAATATTATCTTGTATTATACCTATTAGGTAGGTACCTTATATTTTTATGTGATTTTTATGTTACGAATAGTACGATTGGAATTGTTATATCAATCAAGAGAAGTTAAAAAAACATTTTGGGAATCCAAAAAGTTTTTAATTCTCGTCTACATATTTTTAATACCTACATACAACCAACGAGTTTTCATTACATCTAAGAAATACAGGACTGGCAGCTATCTGTCAGAAAAAATTAAGCAGCCAAATACTCCATTTAAAAAGAAAAAAGTTTTCTTCCTTTTTAGTTTTTATGGCTTCTGATATTTTTTTTTCAAGACATCTTGCCAGTTCACATCAAAAAAATTTAGTACAATAAAAAGTTTGTATTCCGAAATCCCAAATAATATCTCTTTTCTCTCACCTAGTTTCGCTATTTACCAAACTTAGACCAAACTGAATTAAAATATTTAAAAAACAACGATTAACCTACATTTTACACGTTTCATATAACAATCTTTTATTATGCGCGAGTCCGATTTACCTACCTACTTACCAACAATTTTCCTGGATCGCTGGTTATGTACCTATGGGAAATTATATTTGTATCTAAATTAAACAAACGTGCTCCCACGCTCGATTCTTTTTGGTTGTTCTTTGAATTAATTTCTCGAGTTCTCGAGTTGAGAAATTTTTTCTCGTCTCGACTAAGGCCATATTTCTCGAGAATTCTCGCTTCGAGAAATCTCAAGCAGAAACTCTACATATAAATACGTCAAAATCGAAAAATAAAAATGTTACAATCTCTTTACCGGGAAGTCCTCTCGAAAATTCTTTAACTCGAAATTTCCCTTGATGTTCGAGTTATTGAGGCTCTACTATAGTTAAGTAGGTAAGTTTATAATATTTTTCCAGTTAAATACAATAAAACATGGGAAGATTTGGCAGGGCATTGCGTAAAAGAATAATGTGCATCTCTCAGATTAATCGATTTCTGCAATTTCCTTCTTCTTTGAGATAGGATACCCCAAGAGTGGATAATCAAAAATCTAAATTATGCTATTCCTATCCACGTAAATAAATTACAGATTTTCAGTACCATCGATCGCAGAATTCCAGAACCCGCACAATTTTATCCATTCTAAATTCCACCTTTCAAATATCCCTAGGTAGACGGCCTAGCTTATACGTAACGTCCCTAGCTATCACAGGCTATTATAAACTAATCTCGCGGCAAGCCCATCAGGGCATTGAAGCGCGAGGTCATACTCATACCTAACAAAGGGGTAGCGTGAAACACTGAAATGTTACTGAGCTGTGCAATTTTAGCATAGCAGAGTGGATTCCAGGGTTTATAGGCCATGTAGCGGGCTCTGTTTACCTAGCTATGATTATGTAACAGTATTCAGTGGGTATTCATTTTCCATATTGTAGGTACTTTGGACTCTTCATAAATGATTAATGATTATAGAAACTGAGTGAACGAGATAGTGCTTTCACGTCAACACTATTATAAAGCTGTATCATAATTCATAAGTGTGTCTGTACATTGAGTACTGAAATTTCTAAAAAAGTCATGATATGATTTTTAGGAGTCCCTGACTCGAAATAACCGGTTTTTGTATTTTTCTTGTCTGTTTTTTTGTTTCGTTTCGAGCATCATGCAAAAACTCTTGACCGATTTTGATGAAACTTTTTTATTTAAAAGCATATGAAGTAGGTATTTTATCTCGCTACGATGATGGGAGCCGGTGCGGGCGATATCGTGGGCAATATTTCTAGTGATATTGATATCTAAAAAAAAAATATTTATTTTTATTTTTATTTTTTATTTTATTTTTATATTTAAAAAGTTTTATTTCAGACTAAAAATTGCCCATATTTTGTTAGTAGCTAAAGCAATGTCCTTCTTAATACGCTGACACTCTTTTAAGGGGATGATCAGACCGTTAAACTGAACAACTTTCTCTAAGGCACCAACATCGAAATCGCGAAAACAAAATCGGCACTTCCATACAAAACTGCAAACCTACTCGAGCCAAATATGGGGCAGCAGATTTTTTTCGTGATTTCGATGTTGGTCCCGTAGAAAAAGTGGTTCAGCTTGATGGTCTGTCCCATTAAAAAATTGTCAGCATATTAAGAATAAGAAGGAGCCTGTATGTTAGCCTATACATTCAGTCTACCCACACAGATCGTTAAACAATGAGAGCGTGAAACATCCCTCTCGACGTGTCTCAACCTTCGTGCCGATGCATTTGATAAAATTACTTTCTGTGAGCGAGGCACGTTCGTTTTATCGCTGCTAAAAGTTATAGCATTTTGATAATTTTATTGCTATCATGCACGCTAAGGAAGAGTAGTAATATTTTGTGTACATATCACGATCTTATCTGTGAGTTAAACTGGATAAGAACACGACTCGAAAATTAATACTTTCGTTTATTATTCGAGACTACGTGAAACTTAACGCCGAGAACCTACCTTCTAGCTAAATTACAAATAGAATGAAAACAAAACTAAACCAAGGAAGATGGAACGTCATATTCGTTGAACTAAATAATTTACCTACGTTAAGTTCATACCACAAACTTCGTAGTACTTAATACCTACCATTTATATCTGTTGTAATCTACTAACATAGTTTCTATGTTCTCCAATACTTACAAACATTTTTTGTATGGACTATCTTTAAGTTGTCGGAAATAAACGATTTTTATTTTATTTTCATTTATTTATTATTAATTTATTTAAGAGTCTACCCATCAAACTGAACAACTTTGACTATAGGAGCCTTATGGGAGCGAACCAATCGGAGCAAAGAAAAAGCCGTGGCATACATTTGTGTCGCGTACGCGCTGCGGTTTAGTATGGAACACCTGATTTTATTGTTGCTCCGATCGGTTTGCTCCCATAGTGAAAGTTGTTCAGTTTGATTTAGTTTAAAAGGATGCTAATGATATCAACTCTACCCTGTATAAATTCAGTGGGTCTGAAATATGGAATTGAAGACTATTATTAGCTTATAATAAAATTCAGGAATAGATTCGAGCCTAGATAGACAGACGACAACTTCACGCGATCTGAAAAAAAAAAGAATTTTAAAATATTTTCAAAATGTTGTCTTAGTTTAGTTAGAGTTTTTCAGATTTCGCAGTAAGGTATTATAATTACGTACCTCTGCTAAAATACATTTAAAATAGCAGTTGTTTGTTACATAAATAAATTATTACATTATTATTATTAACGTTGATTTGAATAATATATAATGTACTTATAAGTAGGTATACTTAGTAGATCAACTTCTCCTAGTACATCGACTTCTAGATCGAAACATGCACATTGAAAAAACTTTCACATAAAAGAAAGAGCTTAGAGTTTTAACAGCATGACTAGGTAAGTAGGTATACTTATTCCGAAAGGAGAAATACCTAACAGTCTCTTTAGGAACGTCACCCTACAGTTTTAAATTTTTTTTGAGAAAATCAATCAGTACCTACTACAATGTGACATTCTTGGTTTTTGGAAATGTTGTTTTTAATTGTTTACAAATAAATAAAAATACGTTTGAGGGCAGCACAATAGGCTTGGTAGTCTTGGTATCCTCTTAAGCGTAAAAGAGACGTTTCGGGCTGATATACCATCCTACTCATGTACCATTTTATAACCCTTCCTCTGCCAGCGCTGCGCTGCATAAATTTCATGCTTACGAACATTTTGTTGAGTAACTTATAAAAACTTTCACTTATTTACAGAGTTCGACAAACTCTTATCGCATTTTTTTCATTATTCTTTGTATTTCCTAAAATAACGTGAACTGCGGCCGCAGCATGATGCGCGATAGGCTATATCATGCATTTTATAACGCTCGTTCGCACGCAAATAGAAAGATATCATACTGCCATACTAGGGTGTTACAATAATAGGTAGGTACAAAGTTTCTTCTATACAGCTAAATTATATGGCATGCAAATATTCATGTGAGGTCAATTCATTAGGTCTTCTTAGGTTTCTATGGCGGACGTTTCCAGCTGTTTTGAAAAATTCTGGATGCTGAATTACAAATTTAATCATTTCAAAAATGTACATGCAGGGAAGCGTAAAGATTCTCTTGAAAAGATTACCTATCTTCTTCGGGTTCCTCTCCATTGCTGTAGGTTGGCAGTCAGCTCTGCATATCCCTGTATATCTCTCGCCAAACGAAACAATTCTTCGACACTGGCGATTACCTATCAAAGCAATTAAATACCTAATTGTAATAAAAGCCTGAAAACAGACGAACAAGCTAGGTAATCTGCCCTAATCTGAGTCCATTAATTTTGTGTTCCAAGACATGTGCAATGTCTTGAAGCAAAGAGTAAATCTAAAACGCAAGAGTAAAATACTTAAATTAACATCTTATTTCAATATAATATTTATCCGGTATGGAACTTTACAATTCCGAAAGGAGTCCGATACTAGAAGGTCTAGAAGCCACTGGATGACCTCGAATCAATCGTGAATCATTCCGCAAAACATAGCTCCCTGCCGCGGTCTTCGGCGTTAGAATTATTTTCTTTGATCTTGGTCACAAAATGACAAAAAGAATATCTTATTTATTTATTCACTTCAATGGGTACATGTGTGCCAAACTGCACGGCAGTTTATCGGCGAGATATAAAAGAGGTCGTCCTTTTAATCTTCTCACATACTTACAGTACCTATACCTTTAGATTTATCCTTTCACACGAACACGTAGAACAATTGACATGAAAGAAGAATGAATCGTTTTTTTTAACGATTACCTAAAAGTAATAAATCAAATCATCATCAGCCTATCATCGTCCACTGCTGAACATAGGCCTCTCAAACAAAACTCTTGTCCTCGGCTTCCTCATCCAGTCGCTCCCCCGCAACTTTTTTAGGTCGTCTATCCAGCGGACAGCAGGGCGTCCCACAGTACACCTACCAGTTCGCGGTCTCCGCTCTAGAACTCTGACACCCCACTCTGACAGTTCTTCGGCAGATATGACCAGCACATTGCCACTTCACCTTGTTAATTTTCTTAGCTATGGCAACCACTTTAGGTCTCTGAAGTATCACTTCATTTCTGATGTGAGAGAAACACCGAGTATAGCTCTCTCCATAGCTCGCTGAGCGACCTTGAATTGATGAACTAGTCCTATCGTCAGGGTCCATAAAATTGATTTATCCAAGGTAGAATTTGATTCATGTCTACCTTGGATAAATCAAATACCTATATATAATTGTAATAAATGTCAGACATAACACATAACTCAAATAAGCCTGAAATCTGACATACATAATAAGATTACGAGAAATCTCAAACACCTGTCGCGAAAATTAGGTCGTAAGGGAGAGTAGAAATCTAGCGAAAGTCTTAAGTAAACAAGAACTAGATATGCTAGGTATAGTATAGGCCTCCCACAACATGTGCCTGCTTAGAAATCAATGTATTGGTAGGTAGTAGGCACTTGTTCTTAATACCTATTGTGGTAGGTATTTCTCTTCAAAGAGATTGACAGATTTTTCTTATTCATTAAAAACAACTTCTAAAATAGAATTATTACATACTATAGTTTACCCGCGAAATCGTCCGCACAAATTATATACCAGATTTTAAGTCAGAACTCAGCTATCAAACAGAAAAAGTTTCATCAAGATCGGTTCAGTAGTTTTTGCGTGATGCTCCAACAAAGTGAATTTCGAGCTCGCTCAGATTTTTTGCCCTAGTTTTCCAGCACGGCTAGCATGCCACCCACGACAAAGCGTTTAAACGAGAAAAACGACATGCGCGCTCTTTCTAGCATACGTAAATTATTAGGATGGAGGCACATCTCGATTTTTGTCGTTTTCTCGGGGGTGGCATGCTAGGCCTACAGGACGGACATATTCACAGACTTATGTTATCCATCTAAAAAAAATCGTCTTTTAGTTCCGCTCTACCTTGAACTTCATATGCCCTACCTTCAATTCAGTTCTAGCTACGGCCATGTGCACGTCATTGTGAATGTAATTTTTTTCAGTTCCATGCATCACTAGTTATGATTTTTTTTAAGCGCGAAAAAAGAAATCCGCTCTTTCATAAAAAACTGCAGTCCTACTCGACCCAAATGAATGGGACGGCAGATATTTTTTTCGCAATTTATACTAGGTGAAATTGATATCATTTTAGCATCCTTTTAAACTAAGAGTCTACCCATCAACCTGAACAACTTTTACTATGGGAGCAGACCGATCGGAACAACTAAAAAATCTGCTGTGCCATACTAAACTGCAATGTCTACTCGACTCAAATGTATGCAACAGCAGATTTTTTTTTGCTCCGATCTGTTTGCTCCCGTAGTAAAAGTTATTCAGTTGGATGGGTAGACTCTTAGTTTAAAAGGATGCCAATGATATCAATTTCACCCGGTATATTGGTCCCATAGAGAAATAGTCAGCTTGATGGTCTGATCACCCTTTAAAAAACCGTCATATTAAGTTGCGCAAACAAAAAATCTCAATTGATTTTCAAAAAATATTAGGATCGAATTTTTTTCTACAAAAACGAATTGAGTCACGACTCAAGAGAGTCGAAAACTCATTATAATCTAAAAAATACTTCGCAAATGAATTATACCTACTGTCTACTCGCAATGAAACCTAAAGCATTAATTAGAAGTATATACCTAGGTAACCTACTCAATTACAGTAAATTTACATGAACGTCCATTATGTTGGGTTCGCCTCACCCATACTTTGACATGGACACTTAGTAATTAATTAATGTTGTTTAATGGAATTAAAAGCGTGACCCTAATAAGTTAATAACACAGGTCGCGTTAATTAAAAAACAAGACTTTATTATTTCTGGTAGGTACGCTGTTTTAGTTTAGACTACAGGGTGGAATTGATATCATTAGCATTCCTTTAAAACTAAGAGTCTACCCATCAAACCGAACAACTTTCACTATTGGAGCACACCGACCGGAGCAAAAAAATAATCAGCTGTTCCATACTAAACTGCAATGCTTAAGAGCTTATCACAGTCCAGTGGCGCCATCACATTAAAAAAGATTTCTCAATAAAGAAAGCTTAAATTAAAAAAGTGATCAACATCAAAACTACAAAAGCCTTCAAGCTATTTTCATAGAATACTTTTAAAGGGTTTTTTAAAGGTCTAAACATGCAAATTTTGAAAAAAGAAAAAAACGGCCGTTTTTGTTTTTATTCGAAATTGTCTGAAAGTGGAATGTTTAGAACCTATAAAAGTATTGTGTAACAATGGTTTGAAGGCTTTTGTAGTTTTGATGTTGATCACTTTTTTAATTTAGGCTTTCTTTATTGAGAAATCTTTTTTAATGTGATGGCGCCACTGGACTGTGATAGCCCTCTTAATCGACTCGAATGTATGCAACACGCTGATATTTTTTTTTTGCTTTCATCGGTTTGCTCCCATACTGAAAGTTGTTCGGTTTGATGGGTAAGTATAAACTCTTAGTTTAAAAGGATGCTAATGATATCAATTTCACCCTGTATAAGTAGGTAAGTCTTCGATCAAAGTAAAAGAAGTAAGTACCTACCTACCCATTATTCAAGTACAGTCAGACTTAGAAGATTCTTGAAAAAGAATAATGACGTACCTATACTTTTATCAGACTTGAAAAAAGGAGGTTCTCAATTAGCTTGTATATTTTTTATAAGGTGATTATGATTATTTTATTATTTATAATAATATTTTCTAATTTCACACCTCCAAATTACTTGTACGAAAATGGTATTTTAAACTATACACACGGCGACAGATCAACCTACGCATGTTGAACTTTATGTTCATGGACATAGAGTTAAACTATGCGTAGGTTGATCTGTCGCCCCGTGTGTAGGACTAGTAACTTCAATAATTTATGCATTATATTTTGTGCACGAATCAGGATGTGTTAAGTTAGAAAATAGAATGCATTGTGCTGCAGCGTGAATATTCTATACCTAATCTCACATTTTTAAAATTATTTTCTCTAAAATCACAAAATATAGCAAAAGATTTGTCTAAAGTTAAACCAACGAATATATAAATGAAGTTTAGATACTAAACCTATTCTCGTATTTTGTTTGCGTCTACGTAACAGAATCTGGTACCGTAACTTGATAAGTTCCAATTTACGCGTGCCCGTCTCCAGTAAATTGAATCTCTCCTTAAATGTATAAAGTACACTCAGCTCATTTGGATAGGTCTGCTCAACATTTATTACAAAACAAGCGATCTGTCGCGTTTTCGTCTGCGCCGAAATTGGAATTGTATATAAAATTAAAAGGCTTTGATTAAATTAAAATAGCGTAGATAGGTGACGTTCTTGCATTGCGTACTCGAAAAATGGACCTGCTTTTCATTTACTTACGACTTTACGAATGAAAAGAAATGCCGTGAGATTTTGTTTTTTCTTTTGGAATGATTCTTACAACGAGTTTTAAGCACACGAAGAAATGGTGGTACCAAAGTATATTATATTTACGCTATGGTCACAGCCCGGACACTGCATACAAAAATTTGAAATTGACAAGATGATGTCAGCACATACGAAACCAAAGAAATTGAACCTTAAGTCTTCTTCGTAGGTAACGATAACGAGTAACCAGTGCGCGGTAACCAGAGGGCGATAGAGGGGGTGAGGTAAAAAGTTGGTGGGAGGAAGGGAGTGTCCGTACTGTATCTAGTAAAAGATACTCTTTCTTATAGTGTGCTATGGTGGTACCTACCCCTAAAATAAAAAAAGTATCTCAATCACGCAATGCCGCTACTAATTAAATTAGGCGACGGGGCTCAATTTATGCAGTCCATGCGCTAATAGGCTAGTCACCGATCTTGCTTTTTAATTTAATCAATGGTAAAAGGAAATGGAAATTTTCAATAAGTTATTAGCCTGACTTGAACAACGCTGTCTCTCATACTGCTCATACTGAAGACAGTGACAGCATCATATTAAAATTTGGAAGAATCTACTGGGCCCTGTTTGATTAAATGTTACAATTGTAATTTACAATTACAATTCAGGGTACATTGCTGGTTACTATTGACGCTAAACATGTAGTAGGTAATGTGTCACTAACATTATCAGCAATGTACCTACCCTGAATTGTAATTGTAAATTACTATTGTACCGTTTATCAAATAGGGCCCTGCTGGTTTATCAGAAAATATCAACCATCATACAAACGCTTCAGTTCGGTCCAGTTGTAAAGGTGGACTTCCGATGCCAGCGGCCGATGCGACTAACGCGCGCGTCTGACGCGAGGTTCTGTCAAATATGACAGAACCTCGCGTCAGACGCGCGCGGCCGACGACAGACCTCACTTCCGAGGTCAGCGACTGACGCGTGCCTATTGTGCAAAGTGTTATCACTTTAGGGTATTTTCCCCGAAATTTAGGGTATGTTTTTATGTTTTGGTGTTTAAACAAAAACATAAAAACACAAATAAAAAAACAATACATATTTTAATAAAGAATATTTGATTGATTGATAGATTGATAGGTTTAGAGAATATATGAATGCATTTTTTTTTACAAGATTTTTGATAAAATACATTTTTAAGAGTTATTATAACTAGACAGGGATGCGTTGCGTCCCCTTGGCTTTTTAATCTGTATATGGATCGCTGTCTAGCTAATAATTATGTAGGCAAGAGGGATTTTCCGAAATAAGAAAAATTAGTTTAATGTGGCTCGATAGATGATATAAATAAAAAATAAAATACAAATAAAAAATAGTGAAAATTAAGCAAATTTTCGGTAAAAACTTCGTAATATTTCTGGCAAACATTCTTGTTCTGCGTGACGTCAGAGCATAGCCGCGCGCGGCCGCGGCCGATGCGATAGACATCGGCCGCGCGCGTCTGACGCGCGCGTCAGTTGCTGGCATCGGAAGCGGCGCCATACGTTTTCATAGTAACTAGTATGGCCGCATCGGCCGTCGGCCGCGAGCCGCGCGCGTCAGACGCGTCGGCCGCTAGCATCGGAAGTCCACCTTAAGCATGTGAAACAGAGACTTACTCGGTTACAATAAAACTTTAATTTAGTTTTCATTAACATAGGTGCAGAGTTTTTATATAAGTGTTCTTTTTATAAAAACCTTATATAAAATTCAATAAGGTAAGGTAAACAAACGGGTAAACTGTTTATAAAGCAAACGTACGAAATACTGACTCTGACTTTACCTGCTTTGGTAGGTACATATGTATTTGTATTGATGTTGTTAGTAGCTTTGAATTTTGTCCCACATGTATACTAAGAAACAAAAATATATTATGCACACTTCACGGACCTGAAAAAAAGACGGACGTAATGTCACTCTAAAAAGAGGTGAAGATGCAAGGTCCAACAATTTCGTTTGTTCTACAAGGGACCTACACTCACACAGACGCGCCAGTTCTAAGCGCAGGTCCGACAACCCGCCGCCATTATGAACCGCGCGACAGGGCGACAGCACGCACACTCATATAAAAGGGTGCTTCACTTTTGATTAGACGAGATTCCTTCCGTCTTTTTTTCAGGTCCGTGGCACAATTTTGTAATTTCTACCTCATCATCTCTATCTAGGAGTCATTATTAAGGCTAAAATGATGTTATTTTTGCTTCTGAGTGTACAAAGCAGACTGTACTTTTCTCTGATTATTATCAAATTCGTCAATGCATAGAGACTAGTCGTCAAATCACTATTGCACGCAGCAAAATATGCTATTCATCCTTGCATATTTCTGGCCGCAAAACTATTTGAAATAGGTGCTAAATATGCAAACGACTCTATTACGAAACCGATAGAGCCACTATTAGTACAGTAATTCTTGATGATAACATGAAACCTTGTTACAGTATATCTTCGATAACGGGACGCACGAAGATGGACTGCTCTCGAGGGATAAGTTCGTCGAAGTGAACGCCCGGATGGAAGCGAGGAGGGAGTACCTGCGGAGTCAGTGCGCCAGCCTTGGGCTGGATGACTCCAGTCACAAAGCGTACGCTTGGGAGTACTTGATTAACCGCCAGTATCATGTCATTTGGTAAGGGCATTTTGACTTGAGACATTTTTACAGCGTTTTTATCAGCCCGGTAACTGCTGCTGGGTCGCCTCTTCATTTTCACGCCAACTAGAACGATCCCACGCGCAATCGCAACCATATTCATTATTATTTTACCTACTTGCAAAATATAAAAGGATGATTTTATTTATAAAGTTGGACCAACCGGCCAGCCAGCTGGTAGATTGAACACGAACGTTGAATACGGACACTCCAATGTCCAAGTATATTTCGTGTGTATACACGGCGACACATCAAGCTATACAGGCCCTGTACCCGGACTTTCGATGTTCGAAATATCGCCACTGTTTCGGTCCGCACTTCATTGTAATAGAGTTTACATTGGAACTCAAACGTTCACGCAAACTCGGTGCAGTTTAAAATGGCAAAATAACTATGGAGATATATGCATCTTTCTACTGCTGATTTAGAACGTGTGATGTTCAAAAATCGCTCTCCAGTAACGTTGTGTGTACCTTGATAGTGTCGCCGTGTGTACATTATAGGTGAATATAATATAACAACAGGCTATGCTTGTCAAGATCAGTAGAGAATAATTCTTAAATTAACTAGGTAACGTTTGAATGTATCGATGACTGCCCTACATAATTTTGATGAGTCTCTTTTTAGAAAGTCGTAATCTTTTTCCAGCTTTTTTTATCTATAGCGAGATTATTTCAAATGTAAATAACTTGTAAAAATTCCAGCTTTTGCGTTCATTTTGTTACGACTACCTTCTATTTTATATTATGCTAAAAAGAGCAGTGACTAAATCCACAACAAAAAGTCACTCCCTAAACAGAGTTTTATAAATCTAGTGGGTAGGATAGGATAGGATAAGTGGGCGGTTTGGGCTTGTCCAGTTAGGCAAATGATTGATGGATTTATTATATTCGCTTACACTTGTCTTGTGTTGTGAGGCTGTGAAGGCAAACATGCCACGGATAAAATTAATTATCTCATACAGTTAACAACACAAATAGTTCGTCATATTAGCATTATGTAGGTTGGTACATGTAAGTAATTAAACTTTTGGTGCTGGAAGTGTCATTTGAAAGTTACAACCAATTATTCTAAAAATAATCTTTTGCAATTTCTGTCCAAGTGATAATTTCTAACAGTGATGTTCAAAAGTAGTTTCGTTCGTATTTAAATTGTATCTATTAAGTTTTAATTAGTATCGAAATGAAACTGAAAATAAGGAGTAAATAAATAATCTATAGGGTAGATACGGTAGATATAATAACAATTATAAACTTATAATTAGCTTTGCGTTCACTTGTTATCCACTTATCACAATGTTCAGGTAACGGGAGTCATATGCAGTTTCGAAAACTGTCGTAGCGAAGCACGCTGGTGCGAAAAACTTTTTGACTGCCTCATACGTTCGAAAACTTTTACGTTCGAATCATGTAGTCGCAAAAACCGTTGTAGCGAAGCACGCTGCTGCGAAAACCTTTTTAATTGCCGCCTCGTACGTTCGAAAACTTATACGTTCGAATACCGTCTCGTAGCGAAGTACGCGGCTGCTAAACCTTTTTGACTGCCTCATATGTTCGACAACTTGTGCGATCGAATCAGTCGCGAAAACCGTTGTAGCGAACCAAGTTGCCTCATACGTTCGAAAGTTATGTGTGCGATGAGCCATTTTGCTTCCAGATCCAACATGATCTTCTTTTGACTGCTGCTTTTGGAGGGCCTGACAAAAATGTGACTGTAACTGCAAATTGTACTACCCAAATTCCACACGCAATAAATAATTATTTCATTATATTATTTCATTATTTGCAGGCACTAACCCCCCCAAGCCTGGACACCACATTCAGCAACTCATTCCTATAAATTGTAGTTGGCCTCTGTCTGGGCGCTTGGACTAATAGGGTTCACCTCTGTCAATGCGGTAAGGCCATCGACAAACTCGGCCACAACGGACCACCCTCATCATCATCATCATCTCAGCCGATGGACGTCCACTGCTGGACATAGGCCTCCCCCAAGGATCGATCGCCATAACGACCGGCCCTGCGCTGCCCTCATCCAACGGGTTCCCGCCCTCTTCACCAGGTCGTCGGTCCATCGTGTGCGGGGCCTACCCACGCTACGCTTTCCGGTACGCGGTCGCCACTCGAGAACTTTTCGGCTCCATCGGCCATCGGTTCTGCGAGCAATGTCGAGCAATCGATCGCACAAGTTGTCGAACGTAAGAGGAAGTTAAAAAGGTTTAGCAGCCGCGTGCTTCGCTACGACGGTATTCGAACGTACAAGTTTTCGAACGTACAAGGCGGCAATTAAAAAGTTTTTCGCAGCAGCGTGCTTCGCTACAACGGTTTTCGCGACTACATGATTCGAACGTACAAGTTTTCGAACGTATGAGGCAGTCCATAAGTTTTTCGCACCAGCGTGCTTCGCTACGACAGTTTTCGAAACTGCATATGACTCCCTCAGGTAACACATGGAGTATCAAAATCATTATCATTCCGTCACCACAGCGTTCACTATCGTTACAACAACAATTCCACTCAGGAAACATCCATTTAACCCGATGATCTCATTTCAGGTGCAACATTTTTAAAGCGGCTTCCACGTCGTGGATGTATAATTTCAACCTTATGGCTAACTACACAGCGGCGTATTTAGACAAGACGAAAGAAGTGCCTCTAGAGCTCGCTAGAAAGAAGTATGCGAGGCCTACGGTCGAGATGATAAAGAAGGCACAATCAGATTCCATATCATTCCTGATTGTAAGGCATCCTTTAGAGCGGCTAGCGTCGGCGTATAATGACAAAATAGTGCACGCTTGGCCAAAGTCCTTCCACGACAAAATGGGACAAAGAATTATTAGAAAATATCGTAAGGTAAGCAGCAATCTAATACTTGGATAAGCCCTTCCTTTGCAAGTAAAGCTAAGGAATTTATATACTTGGAAACAGAAGAAAATTTAGTTTTTTTTTACATTTTTTGGAGACTACGATGATACTTACTAAAGTACAAATCAAACAGTCGGCATAAGCTTCATCTGACAAGTATACAAATAATAAGATAGTAATCAGCACTACTCGTATTTTTTATGTTTTAATCGTAGACTTATGAGTCTACGATTAAAACATAAAAAATACGAGTAGTGATCTGCAACACGCTTCATCAACATAGTTACCTACTAGTCTAAAATATTTGGTATAGGCTAAAAATCAATAACCCTATCATATTTGTTTTTGATAAGATTATATGCTGAAAACATCGAACCACCTGAAGTGCGATTTTTGAAAATCATACGAGCGACTTGGCAGTAGAAAATGTCAAAATTACTATGGAGATTATGCATCTTTCTACTGCCAATTCGCTCGTATGATTTTCAAAAATCGCACTTCTGGTAATGTTACTTTACTGAGTCATCGTTATCACTATCCGTAATCCCTCATTAGACACCTGCCTAAACCACAGCCCGGACACTGCATACAAAAATTTGAAATTGACAAGATGACGTCAGCACATACGAAACCAAAGAAATTGAACCTTAAGTCTTCGTAGGTGACGAGTAACCAGTGCGCGGTAAACAGATGGCGATAGAGGGGGTGAGGTAAAAAGTTGGTGGGAGGAAGGGAGTGTCCGTACTGTATCTAGTAATAGATACTCTTTCTTATACTGTGCCTAAACTAAGGCCATAAACAAAGATCAGTCTTGACCGATCCAGTGCAGTCCTTTTCAATTCATATTTAGGGTAGGTATATCTTTTTCTGTCGGTAATTCTTCGGTTTCCTTTTTTGTTGTCAGTATTTGAAAGTCAATGGACTTCTGTACAATCAACCTTCTGGTCCTAAAAATACCTTTTCCTTCTTGTCTTCCATCTTAGTCATCCTGTTTTTTAACCGACTTCATTATTACAGTATTTTTTGTTATAAAGTACCTAATGTTTTTCCATATTTGTAGATGGTAAATGGGAAGCCAGCGACAAACGAAAGGTACCCTGTGTTCGAGGAGTTCATAGCCTACGTCCTGGATGAAGCTAGGGCGAAGAGAGTCCTCGATATGCACTGGACACCGTACACTGACTTCTGTACGCCGTGCAAATTCAATTTCGACGTCATCCTCAAATTTGAGACTTTGGATGTGAGTATAATTATGTTTTAGTTTGTATTTTGGTAAATCTTAAAGCCTCTTCTATCAAATGCTATATAGGAACCAAGAAGCCAACCCCAAGGGCCCACTGGTTTTCGTAGTTTATCGTAACTACATTTCTTATTCTTTCTAACAATTTGACAACATTTCATTTTTTAACCACCTGTTTTTAATGAAAAATATAAAAATTTGTAAAAAAATAAGAGATACGTATTTTGCCGATTTAATTTTAGACCGATATTTCTATTTTTTATTTACTTTTGAATTTTCTGAAAAACATTGGAGGAATGACCTTGGCCTCAATAAAATTAAAAATAAAAACTGTCAAATAGAATAGAAAAGCCAAGCAGGCAAAGGAATAAGATCTCATTCAACCTATATTTTATTTTTTAGTATTTTTCATATAACTCGAGAAATAATGGATAGAAAAATCTGATAATTTTGATATAAGCTTTGAATCACATAATCTCCAAATGGTTTTCTAATTTTAGTACCTATATTAAAATGAAATGTTGTCGATTATGGAATTTTACCAATATTCTTCAAGAGCTGAAATATTAATAGAATGTACACTTAATTCATTGCAATGCATAATACCATATTCATAGAAAGCAATTTCGGTGGCCACTTCGAGAGCTTAGCTCTGAATTCTGTAGCACAAAGCTGTAATAAATCCTCGAAATGGACCACGGAATTACTGCGGTATCTCCGATCCTCGTCATTTCTGTGGTCGTCTGAGTGCAAACGTGCCTCGATAGTTCGCTTCGACCACACGACCTGCATCTAATACACGGAAATCGCCTCTGCATTAAGTTATGCAAGACCCGACTGCAAAGTAATTTGCATTGAATCTGAATAGGTTCAGAGAGTTCAACTAGCTTGCTTTTGAAATACTAAACTATATTCCTAGATTTATGTACATTTATTAACCTAAAAAGGCATAGTGACAAACGCCCTTAAATTGAAGTCAAGGGGACTTAATCATTGAACCAATATCCGGGACAAACATAGTCGAAGAACAAATTCTGTAATCATTATGTCAATACTTTTTTTTTAATGATTCATTTTGGAAATTCTATATTAGGGACGATGACAGACAGATCCTGGAATTCATATCTGATACGAATTTTAAAAAAAAGTTAAAAAAAAATAATTTCTCCAGCTTTGGGAAAAAGGCCACCAAAAAATGTTAGCGTATAGTTGGCGCATAGTTATGGAACTCATGTCGATTTTGTTTCTCATAATCTCTAGATCTTCTCTAGATTGTAGTGGTAACCTCATCTAAACGTAATCGCTGTTGGCGCACATCTTGTCTCGGTAAAATATGTTGGTTTTTTATTTTTATTTTGGTATGAACATCTAAGACGTTCCTATACACGCATTGCTTTACAGATACCGTTTTAGAAAAAGAATCTTAGCAAAAAAGTCAAAACGGTGCATTTTTTACATTTATTTCATAGGTAATTCAGTTTGCATTTTTACCTAATCTTTCGTCCGATTACTATAAGTAATAAATTACTTAAATTATTTTTTTAGAGTGTAAAACCATCAATAAACGTTACCGTTTGTAAAATAAAATAAATTGACTCCTTTAATAACAATATGTTCAAACGAAATTCCAATCGAATAGAAAACAAAAAGTTAAAAGCGTTCGAAATTTTTTTTTTATTATCTTCTATCTCTTTTATGCAAAACTGGTGTTTGCATGACACGTCGTCATGATTTGTATGAAAATACGTATGATGTCAATTCTGGTGATGTAAATTTTGAACAATTAGGTACATTTCAGTAATTTTTAAAGATATTAAAAATTTCTTTTCACTTTAGTGTTTATACACTTATATTTCAGTAATTTTTAAAGATTTTCAAAAATTAATTTCACTTTTGTGTTTAAGGTGCTATTTATGCAGAAGAGACGCGTAGCGGTGGCGGATAGTGAAAGTAACATAATATTCAACCTGTAGTACCTACGCATCATAGCGTCGTTTTTGTCGTTAAGGAAAATCGCGCCCCCGCCACCAGGCGACGTCGCCTGGAGGCGCGGGCGTAATTCTCCAAACGAGACGCTATGCTGCATACTATAAGGTTTATATTGCCGCACAACGCCCGCGTCACGTCCGCGCCACGTCACTTCTGTTTAAACAGCACCTACGATGTCAAACAGTTTCTAAAAAAGTATTAAAATCCCAGGGGAGCGCGTTATTTTCTCTATGATTAAAATACATTTTTCTTCATCCCTATTCTAGTAAAAATAGAGCGTGAAGTCAGGTGGTTAATAAATGAATATGCTTTGCAGGAGGATCAACGCTACTTGATCCAGCTGGCGCGCCTCCAGGACGTGGTGAAGCCGGAGTGGCGCAACAGCGGCAAGGGCACCAACACCTTGCATAACATGAACCATCTCTACTCCCGCCTGAACAGAACCCAGCTGGATGGCTTATACAATTTGTACAAGTAAGTTATTTAAGCATACATTTTTTACTTTTGACTTAGAGTTCCGTACCCAAAGGGTAAAAACGGGACCCTATTCATGAGCCTACACTGTTCGTTCGTCAGTCTAGTCCTACCTATTTATGGCTGTAACTTTTGAACCGTAATAGCTAGAAAGTTGAAAGAACTTTGGCGAATTTGGACCCAGCCATTTTTACGAAAACTAAAGCCCTTCAGGACGGCGGTCATAATTATTATAAACAGAAAAAATTAAGGCATTTTTAAAAAAAAACTTCCTCATCTCTAGAAGTCCGGGTTCAAAAGTAGAAATTACTAGTAAAATAGACAAATCAACCAAAAAGCAGTAGCAAAACGCAACCATGACAGCTATTTTCATCTAATATTATCACTAAGGTAGTTTTTGGACGTTACGGAACGTATTTGGCTTAATTGAACTGATAGTGCGTGTGATTTCGTTTGATTCCATTATCATAATATTGTACGGTTATCGTGAATTTTCATTAAAACAAACACAATGAATGCGTAGAAGATTGAGTGGGCTATCTAATAAGAAAGATTATGAGTTTTACACACTTTCCCCCAACTTCTACAGATTACAACCAATTTCCTTTTTTGTTAGTTTTGTTTCACTCTACACGTATTACTCAGTTCCATTCATGTATGGGACCTATATGTCTGGGTCTCACATTATATGGCCTTCCGCCAAACTTCTTTTCACAGAATTTTCGTGATTATGGTAGATTTACTAACAAATAATAAAGATTGAAATAAGGGGTCCTCATACAAGAAACTAGTTGTTATCTACATTTTTTCTTCTCACTTTATCGTAAAAACGGTAATACATTCATACAAGCGTCAAACCTGGTGTGATTATATAGAGCAAACTCTACAGTATAACAACAAATAATAAAAACCGGCCATGTGTGAGTCGGTCTCTCTCTAAAGATCCCAGAGAAAACAAAACTTTTTTGTTAAGTTAATACGTTGTGTGGTGGCTGGTGGTGTGATAGCGAAACCCTCGGTGCGCGAGTAGCCCGACTCACACTTGACCGGTTTTATTTATTAACCGAGCTAGTGCACATGTTCGTGACTTTCATTTGTTTTTTTCAATGAATGAACCAATTCTTAATCCTAATTGACACCATTTAGATAATACTTAGATGATAAAATGTGAGGATATAATACGGGTAATTTGATCCAATGGTTCACCACTGGGGGTAAATTGCCATGATATAACGGAGAACCAATTACGTGTTGATGGGATTATTTCTAGAGACAGACACAGCTTATTTTCAGTGCACAAGTAGGGCAAGTAATCAAGACATACTTAAACTGCCATAGATTAGGAATTGAGCTGAGTAATATCAATTTGTTCTAACATAACTAATAAATATCAATTTGTTCTAACGTAACAAATAAAATAATGCGTGAAAGTAAAATTTATGATGTTGAAATGCGTTCCTTGCGAAGTATGAGTGGTGTTACGCTGAGGGATACCTAGAGTGATAACTGATAAATTACGTGATTAGAGATCGATGTCAATTGAAAGAAAATGTTGTGACAAGAATAGAGAAATGTATGCTTCGTTGATTTGGTCATGTGGAGAGGATGAGTGACAGCAGATGTACGAAAGAGATATATGGTGCTATTGTGAGTGGAAGTGTCGGCAGAGGGCACCCTCAAGACGTATTCTGATCAAATCTGTTGCATCCTGGAGGACGGGCATGTATGAAGCGATGTATAGATGTTTATGAGGCCAAAGAGGTATGTAAGGATCGTATAATAGATGGCCCGCCCTTGTCTCCACCTACCTAACCTACCCCACTAGGAAAGGACCCGTGACGATATACAACGTGTTAATGAATTAACGCAAAACCTCGTACACCCCAACTGATTTATATCAAAATAATTAGATTGAAACAATAATTTCATTATTTTTCTAGTTAAAATTTAAAGTTATTCGCATTTTAAGTTTTGAGGCAAAAATGATTTTTCATCATTTCAGCAATGAATGAAAGCGCTAAAGTACTCGTGGATACATTTTAATAATCTTGTTTTGGTAGTAAGTAGGGTGGGTGTGCCCGTGGGGTGGGTTGACTTCGGGTTCAGTAAATTTAAAATTTTACAAAAAAAATATTTAATATTTTGAAAAAATATACCCATGTTGAAACCATGATAATTCGATTCGGCTCTCGATTCTAAACAAACTACTTTCTAGTTTTGCGTTAATTCATTAACACGTTGTAGATAGGTAGATCTAACATAACTACATTGATAAATGTCCGTTATAGACAGAAAGTTAAATAGATAAAAACAATAGGTACTAAATGGAAGTCTGGCAATTACGGTACATTTTTATACCTATAGTGACCGCATAACTAACCATTAAGCTTTTTGTTTCAGAAACGATTTCCAGCTCTTCAATTACACCATACAGACCTATTACGATCTAATACAAGAGAACGAGTCTAACAACAACGGATGAAATGTGTCCGGCATAACTGTTTTACTGATATCGCTACGGATTTCCGAATATTTTAGAAATGTCCGGATTTCATATAGATTGCCCATTTAAGTCCTGTACCAAACAGGTCTTTTTAGTCTGTGATTTAAGTTCGTGTTGGAATATGCGGTGATTCGAAAATAGGTGGTCGTGTCCATCTTTAGTTGCATATTAAATAATGATCTCGTAAACTTCGAGATTGAAAGACAGACATAGACAATGTATAAGTATCATTTGTTGAATAAATAAGAAAATAATTTATCAACGGCTCGAAAGACTGATCGTTAAACAGAAATGATTGATGGAATATCTATCGATTTGTTGGCTACTGGCGAGTGAAGTGTGAACGGTACTCTTTATGTCAATTTATAGCGCCGTCATAGATAGAAAACGTATTCGAAAATTGTGTTAATTGCCTACAGTTATAGTTCAATTTACTTTTATTATTTTAACGGATAATAAAAATAATCGATTAGTTTTTGGAATCATTCCAAATTCGTAGTAAATTTTAAACAAGTTTTAGATTCACATGTTTGTTGGTTCATACTGCATCTTTTCAGTCTATGACGACGGTAGGTGTATTTGTTATAGCTACTTAGATAGGTATTAGCATACTTTGTGATATGGATGTAAAGATTACATTTTTTTCGTCGTTTACCATGATAGACAAATATCTGAACACGATTACCATAATATGAGAATTGTTCAAAAAATGCTTTGTCGAATTAGTTTGTTTGGTATTAGGTTGGCATGTGCGTAAGTAAAACGCGTGGTATCGCTCTGTCTGCGGGCAGTCTATGGGCAAACTAGTCTTCTATTCTATTGCATGCATGCTCACCAATATATTCCCCGAGGGGGTAGTCAGAGATATCTATTCTATTGTTGTTCTAATTGTTTGCCCATATACGCGAAAGCCGGATCGCAAGATTATATTACGCCCACGTGAATCAGGAGTGCGATTTTTGAATCTCATTCGCTGAGTTCAGTCGAAAATGTCAAAATTACTATGGAGATACGCATCTTTCTACAGCTGATTTAACTTTCCAAAATCGCACTCCTGAAGTATGATTTTTGAAAGACAAATCAGCAGCAGAAAGATGCACATCTCCACAGTAATTTGGACATTTTCAACTGCTGAACTCAGCGAATGAGATTCAAAAATCGCACTCCTGGCCTAAGTCAACCTAAGTTACTTTTGCTAACGATTTTTCATGTTGTAATTTAATTTAGAACACAGTTCCTTAGCAAGGCCTATGATTGTTACAGAGATAGCATTAACTGTTGAAATGATGGATACATACATTAATAGTTGAATTTAGTTGGCATAGGAATGACAATGTAAATAATTGTTTTTAGTTTTGTACTGCGAATACAAAATTCCTTAGTGCTTCCATAAGATAGGTTTATGGAATTAGACAATGTAATATATCTATAATCAAGAATATAATTATGTTTTCGGCTTACAATTTTAATGAGTAACTAGGTAGGTACTAGGTAGACAGTGATCTCATTAAATATTAAAGTCAAAGCAGTATCCGTTTATAAAAAACTTATATAAACCTACAATTTAGATCCGGTCCTTGTGGTGATCCTTGGGGGAGACATAATATGTCCATGGACGTTTAGCAGCTGAGATGATGATGATGATATCATACCTACTTTTTATCTAAATTGGGTCCTATGTATGGCCGGCCGGTACGTGGAACGCAAGAAATACAAAAAGAATATAACATTAAAATTACTGGTAATTATTAGCGAGACTTTTTGGAGGCTGAATCAGATCAGCCAAGGGCAACAGAGCTAAGGCCAACCAAGGGCGTCAAACTAGGCCTATCGCGTTAAAAGACTAGATTAATGAGAAAAAAATACCTTCATTCTACTTGGCAGCCACTCAGAACAAACATCACAAACATGAGATCACTGTTATTAAGACATTTATAAGTAGTTACATAAAGTTTTGGTATTAGGCTAGCGTTTGTTTACTCAAACCCTCTAAGCTTTGCCAAAACTTAGCTAGTCATTTGTTATCAATCAATTCCATCATTATATGAGCATGCGTAAGAAATGGTAGTGATTGAAGGACTTCTGGCTAGATGCCAGTGAGAAGTTCGTACAGTCAACATAAATATACGTTTAATTATGACGTAAATTATTTTAACCCCTATTCTTTTATTATTCATTTTTCTAAATGAAAGTTCTAAATTCCAAAATGAAAATTCTAAATGAAAGTTACATCAAGACATCGTATTTAGTATTTAAAAAATTCCTCACATCGTGAAGGTTTTACATCGTGCTACAATCATAACATTTATTTAAATATGTTAATATTTTTTGCAATTCAAACATATCTTTCAATGTCATATTTAGCCATTTTTTGAGATAAGATATATATTAAATATATATTCTTATTATGTTGGAAATAAAAACAATTAGGTATGTAGTAATGCAAATGAAATGTACTTTTTTTGCAAGTAAAATTTTTAATTAAAATATCTTTTATACTTTGTTGCATAACTATTATTGTCATTAAATGTTTAACAACTGCTTTTGACAGGAATGGCAAAAAACAAAATAATAATTAAATTTTTTAATAAAAATGTTCGGAACTATCGAATGTTTTGTGGCGTTGTAGATTAACAATTTATAACGGTTGCATTTTTTACCACTTGGCTCAAAATCCTAGCATGGGCATATTCTGAGAAAAAGCCGATGCTATAAATAATTCCGACGCCTTATTCGTAATTTTTTCTACCTATACATAGACCGGAATGAGTACAATTTCCAATTTCAGTTTTCTTACAAACATTATGAATACCTTTTATATTAAAAGTTAAGTATAATAGAACGGTACAGCTTTTTATACATTTAGCATGATGCCATCCGTTTAATACACGATCTTATTAATAAGTACAAATTATATTCCTACATTGTAAGTGAACATTTAAAGATACGGTACAATTTGTTATAATATTTATGTTTAGAACGTAAAAAATGTAATTATTACAATGTAGTTCTTACATTATTGTAAATTTCAAGATTTTATCCTTTTCAGAAATGTTTGAATCCCATGGTTACCAATATTTTTGGATTTTTAATAAGAGTTAGAAGGTTTAAATGTTACATTATCATTATTGTCTTTTCTATCTTCTTTTAAATGTTGTATTACTTATTTACTTTTAAGTGCGAACTTTAAAATAGGTAGGTACTTACTTAAAATATATAAGGCAATGTTATTAACAATGGAAAGAGAACTCAAACCTCAATTTTCTATTAATCGCAATTGCCCTGATTGACTTTAATTACTGAATTTACTGACTAGAATTGTATGGTTGTAATTATTCTGATTCTATCTTTGTATCTCGAAGTATGAAAGATCTTAGATTGGGCGCTCTAGTATAGATTTCTATTATTTAAGGCTCTATAAGAATTGTATTCAACACATCAATGTGGAAGAGTGACAATTTGGAATGGAATGTTATGAAGTGACCTATGTTTCTATTAGTTTCGAGTTCCAATTGACTGATTGACATATCAACGCCTATCTAAATATTAAAACCCAGAAATATAATTGGAATTATATTATACAGGGTGTAAATTAAATGCGTTACATACTTAAGGGAGCGTATGAGACCATCAAACTGAACAACTTTCAGTATTAGACCAACATCAAAATCGCGTAAAAAAATCAGCTGTTCCATGGAAAACGACAATGGTGATTCGACCCATGTGTATGTAGTTACCTAAAAGCAATTTATTTTTCTCGATTTTAATATTGGTCCCATAGTGAAAGGTGAAAGTTGTTCAGTTTGATGGTTCTGACTTCAGGAGCACCCCTTTTGCGTTACATACTTATGTAACGCATTAATTTTACACCATGTATACCTCGGTATAATTTTGGTGGTAGGCACTTACAGTAGGTACTTACCTACTCAAGAAAAACAGTCGAAACTTTTATTTCAAGCGAATGTAAAAATGCTACGAAAATAGCAGAGTTTAATAAATTTTTGCCAGAAATCTGTTGATGCTTTTGATTTGACACAATTAATATTTTAAAGTTAACTTTATAAATTGTTTTAACGGGACTAATAATACTTATAGAGCCAAGAATACCCTCTTATTATAAAGAAAATCATAGTTACACATCTTTGTCTCTAATAGTATGTACGAATTTAGACATGTAACAAAATACTTAGTATTTATGACCAAAATTTAAAATTGTTGTAAATAGCTGTACCTTCGGTACATTAATTAAACTAATTACATTTTAAACATGTAATGTATCCGGTAAGTTAAAAGGTACAATCAGTATAGTTAGTGTATACTGCCATTCAAATGTCTGTAATTTAAATTGATGATTCTCTGATGCTCTGAGTACGTAATTTAAAAATAAAATACTTTATCTACTATCTATCTCTACCCAGTACTTTATTTACATCACAGTAATTTTTGCCCGCGGCATCGCGCGCGTTGAAATAACTAAAAACTATCGTACACATTAAGGGGTTTCCCTGACCGAACGACCTTGACTCTTTCAGAGCCACCCCACCTCTACTAAACTACGTCATTTTAGTAGGTAGACCTATTTTTGACTAGCTTGTCCTTCATTATGTCACAGTGGAGCCTTTTAATCCAAGGAAATCACATTCTAAAATCATAAGAATTCGCCCCAAATTTAACAATTACCTAACTAACACTTTAAATATTGGTCTTAAAAAAAATTTGCTAAATAGCAATTTTAGATCTTAATATTGTCTACACAAAGGAGTGTGTCTCAAGTAAATGGGACTTCAACTTAAAAAGTAGATGCACATAATATAGATTTTTTCCAATATTTAGGCTTTCCTCTGAACACAGGTTTCATAATATGTATTTTATAGAAAAATAAGAAATATGATGTAAAGCAAATAAAGCCGAGATGTTGAAGAATATTGCTACACTTTTCAATTATTTGTATGTCTTTCAAATAACGAGAAGATAGCTTCTAAAAACAAGTAAAATATGGCCCGAGCTAGCGTTTACCTATGGGGAGCCTCTTAAACACAAAATAGAAGTAAGACTTTTACCGTCCCAAAATTATGATTTCCCGAATATAATTTTTATGTCGATCTATTCAATAGTTCACAGGAAAACCCAAGTTAGAATTTGACTAAATTAAAAATACAAAAAGTACCGAAATACGTCTGATTATTATGTCATCGGTCCCATAATATTATGTATTGATACTTAGTTCTTTACCCAAAACTCATTTTATAATTTTGTATGAAGAGCTGACGATATTTTTCCAGATAATGTTACAAATATGGTTCAGTTAGAGTAGAATCACGCGATTCCCTATTTTTTCCATCCTGAGTACCTAGCATGGCGGACATTTTGATTGTTCTGGTAGTACTTACTATCTCTATGGTATTTATACAGTAACTACACGTCGATTGTATCACTAGTTATATGAAATCGAATGAGAGTAATAGACCGAGATCCGACCGTAAAATTATGCATCTATTTCATAGGCGAACGAAATGTGATTCTAGTGTATGTTTACACAGGGGTTAATTCAACGCCACAAAGTTGCCTAGAAAAATCTTGCCGCAAGTACCTTTTCCATTATGATTTTTGGTATAACTTTTTCCACCTGTCTGTTAGGGAAGTAAATGAGGTGATATCGGAAGGATCAGTCTCCTTCCGATGGCACCCTATTTACTTCCCTAACAGACAGGTGGAAAAAGTTTTTGCATAATTTTACGGTCGGATCTCGGACTATAATCTCTAAACCATTTTCTAAGATCAAGCTATTAAATTTTTGCTTCATTAGTCAGAAAATATGTTTACCTAGTCGTAGTGCTATAGATTTCTGAGCTTAAAAGTAGCTTATTTCAGTATTCAGTACATAGCGTAGCAAATTTATGTTTTTAAATGCGCGTGTATGTGGAATACCTCTTCTCTCCAGCCCGCCTAGCATGCCGCACACGACAAGGACATAAAATCTTGATACATCTCGAAAGATACAAAACCTTGTCACGAGCAGTATGCTAGGTCTAACTGGTCAACTACTGTAAAGCATATTGTTTCTAACTGATGCGACTACTTGGCTTAGTCTATGTGCGACGAAGATTACTTGTTACATCCTATAACTGAATCGAATAAATTAAATTAAATAAATACTCAATAATCTGCAGAAAATACCGGAAATGTCTTTCTTAATAATGCTGACAAAAACTGCGGTTCCATACAGAACTGCGAATATACTCGAAACGAACGCAGCAGTTGAAAATGTATGGAGATATGCATCTTTCTAGTGCTGATTTGACATTTAAAAATCGCACTCCTGGAGCACGCCTCCATAGTAATATTGACATTTTCAACCGCTGAGTTCAAAGAATGAGTTTCAAAAATCGCACTTTTGTACTTAAGTTGATCACTATACTTAGGATACAGCAGCATTGATTGATAGTTTTGCAACTATATTAAACATCCTATAAGCAGCAACCTTCCGCATCAGTCTTAGAAACGTTATGTCTAAAGCCTAACATTCAATCAATGAAACATCACATTAACAATATGAAATGTAAAGACAGCTATATGTACCTATGTGAAATAATCTTTCCTTGATTCCCATTTTAAACATTACGGGAAGGTATTTCTTGTCCTTCATAATTGGTAGAAGCAAACTTACCCAAACTACAACGTGTTAATGAATTAGCGCAAAAACTCATACACCCCAACTGATTTATAACAAAATAATTAAATTGAAACAATAATTTCATTATTTTGATTGTTAAAATTTAAAGTTATTCGCATTTTAAGTTTTGAGGCAAAAATTATTTGTTATCATTTCAGCACGAAAAAAAAAGTGCTAACGTACTCATGGATACATTTTTATAATCTTGTTTTGGTAGTAAGTAGGGTGAGTGTGCCCGTGAGGTGGGTTGTCATCGGGTTCAGTAAATTTTAAATTTTGCAAAAAAATTATTTAATATTTTTAAAAAAATTACCTATGTTGAAACCATGATAATTCGATTCTGCTCTCGATTCTAAACAACTACTTTCTAGTTTTGCGTTAATTCATTAACACGTATAATAATGGATCTGTATCCATTAAATCAGGGCGATCTTTTGTTATTTGGGATGAAACAATGCATGCAGTGCAATTCCGATGGGACATGACGTTATTAGTGTAACAAGTTGCAGTATTCAAATTGTTATTTTATCCGCATCAGGCCCGGTAACCACCACAGCGTAGCGGAGCGAAAATGTGTCAAATACACTAATACAGTATCGCTCGCTCAATCGCGTCATAAAAAAATTCAAGCTATTTTATTGATTGATTTGACACATCTCCGCTCCGCTTTGGAGACGTATGCCTGGTTAAAATGAAAATTAAATAGTGTTAAAAATGTGAGTCAAGGAAACTATGATTCGTTTCACATATTTATGAAGCTAGCCATTACGTTACGTCATGGTGAATTTGTAGAACACTATGATTACTTCGTTGGTATCATTATATCAATTCAATTTTTAAAAAAAACAAGATTTAATAAGAACCTGTGAGGAAACCTGCATACGCTGAAGAAGAAATTCTAATGCGTATGTGAAGTTTACCAAACCGTGCATACCATGCATAGGGCACGCGTGGTGGACTAACCCATACAACCTCCTTGGGTGTAGGCCTGTTCCCTGCAGTGGGACGTATACACAACTAGTTTTTAATTACTAACAAAATTTTAAGGGTGTATTCAGACAATGGCACTAAACAACTTTCCCTAAGGAACATGGGTCGAAAAACGAGACGTTTTTTTTTTGGTCCTCCCATGCAAAAGTGCGGATCAGCCGTTCGATTTTCTACGGGAGGTCCAAAAAAATTTTTGGCTTTCCGACCCATGTTCCTAAGGGAAAGTTGTTCAGTTTCATTATCTGAAAAAAGACCTTAAAATTTTGTTAGGTAATCAAAAACTGGAGTTGTACAAACCAACAAGCATATCTATACAATATCACACTAGAAAATTGACCTTAAAAAGGTCACGAAATCATCCCCTCTAGTTCCAAAACGGTACCCTTTTCCACAGAGCGAATACAAGTCTATTTGGCTTACGTCCAAAAAAGCTTTGGCAACTCTCTAGGCAGTTAAAATACGAATGGCTAGCTTAACCAACATCCCAACTAAAGTTTCATTGATCGTATAAAAAGCTTCCTAACTAAATTGTGAACCATTCCCTTTAGAGAAATGTATGTACGTATTATAGTAAGAATGAATATTAGACCAAAAAGATATGGCCTATGATCGTAACTGAAATGGTGCTATAGTCCTCTAGATTTTGATCTCATATCAGATTGTGAGATGTGAATGCTGCGCGTACAAGTTGCTATGAAGTTAAATATTGTTTTATAGATTCCAAAAGTAAAATCGGTTGTGTTTACTAATGTTAAAGAATTATTCTTAGTACTTATAGAGAAATACATTATTTAATATTTCAATGTTGTGTTTTTAATGTTTTTAATCCCTTGTTATAGCCAAGAAGTAAAGCTACGATGTTGACCATTGAAGTGCAACCTAAGGTTCTTTGGGTAACTTATTTTCAATCGTTAAATTAGTAAGAGTACAGCCGTGGTGGTCCAGTGGCGAGTAACTTTGCCTGCCGTGCAGGAGGCGATGGTTCGATCCCCGTCCAGGCCGACTCGTACCAATGAGTTTTTCGGAATTTATGTACGATTTGTAACACCACTGGCATTTCGGTGAAGGAAAACATCGTGAGGAAACCTGCATGCTTCAATTTCGAGGCATGTATTGTACCTACTGTCCATTACAAGTGGCAACGGGCTCACCCCCCGTCACACTGGACAGAGTCTCGGTACTACTAGTGAAACGTGGATGTTCTGAAGTTTCAGAATATCTGACTACCCCCTCGGGGAATATAGTCGCGAGAAAATGCTATGCTATGCTAAATAAGTAAGAGTCAGTGCTGGGTCGGACTCTTTCTTTTACGCGAATGAAATACCGCTCTGCTTTCACAAGTTATGAAATGAACCCTTGATGACCTATTTAATTTATCTTAGAGCCCTTTCACACTAGCGACTGCTTGATGATTTCCCAGAATACGTATTACGCTCGTAGCAAGCTCGCAACGTACTCACACCAGATGCGCTTTTATATCTTAGTGTTTAGATATAGAATAAATAGACAACCCTATCTACAGGTATTTAAAAAGGACAAGTAAATGAAATAATTTCGTTTCTATGTGGATAATATTATAAATAGAGTTGCAAGTTGGGTGTGTCGTTCGCATCCGAGCTTGCCACGCCGCTCCGCCATTTTGCATTGGCAAATCAGCCTTTTTTCATTAAACATTCGTTGAGATTGCGTTAAATTAAAATTTATAATTAAAACCCACTCAATATTTGCAAAAATGCAGGGCTAAAAACTCGCAAACAGCCTTTAATTTATAGAAATAATTATATTTTATTTAAGTAATTACTAATTAGAAAATATATTTATACTTAATTAATTGTTGAGGATATAGTATATTTTGTCTTCTATGGATTTCCTTCTAAACAGTGAAAATGTTGTTTGTTTTATAAAGCTCATCTAATGCGAGCTAGTTACGAGCGTGATACGATTCCTGGGAAAACTAAGTTCAAATAATAGTAACACGAAAAAAACTTACCACAATATTCAGTGCCACCTTTTGCAAACAATCTTGGAAATAAATATGCAGAAACTTGTATAGGTACTTAAATAAATTAAATTTTATTGCTATCTCACAGTATTTTATAGTATTAATTCTTAATTTGTTCTTGTAGTTTGGACTAGATGCATTGGAAATTGTTGTAGGTAACCCTTCTTCTCTAATACTTTTGTTTTATTCCTGCAATAAGAGAAAATTCAATGAAATCATCATAGTTTGTTTACAGTTTTTGAGAGTTACGCGGTTATTATTTAATCTAGAATTAAACATAGTAGTACATTATAGTTTGTTTAATTTTGATCTCCGTTTGTCGAAAATAAAGTTTTATTTTCTTTTCTGTTCTATAGATTAGAGTTTAGACTAATAAGTATAAGCTTGATAAAATGTGTCATGTCAGAATTATTACTAACGATTTTTATTGATAAGCCTTGACAATGACCTTTAGATCCATGGCTAAGTAAGGAAGGAAAAGAAAGGTTTATGACAAAATTCGCCAATTCATATCAAAGGAGAATCGCGTGCGTAGAAGGCTCTCGAGTGGACATGTTTCGTTCGGCGAACGGGTTAAGAGGCCACAGGATTCAGCCATTTTGTGGTGGTTTCAGGTGTGCTTTTGTGCAAAAACAGTCCTTGAGATCACCATATATTAAGCACTTTTGCTATTTAAACTAGGAAAAGAGTGTGTTTTGGAATTATCGTAATCTCAAGTATTGCTTTATGTACAAAAACACATTTGAGCTAATCCAAAATGGTGGAACCCGCCATGCCGGTAGGTACCCGAGGATATTACTCCAAATAATAATATACTTACACAGCTTCAGTCTTTTTCTTCCTCTTAGGTATATCCATAATGTTAATTGGATCCATAGTAATTATGATGGGCCTCACCGACCCAAAGAAGTCTGTAATAGGCACTTTGTTGGGATCCCGCTTGAATAGATCGCGCCGGACACCTACAGTGGACAAGCACGCGCTTTTGGGACACACAGCAAGCTGAAAAATGTTTTTAACATTAAAATTTGTGAAGGTAGAAATAGTATGTATGCATTTAGTTATTGTACCTAATCTAAAACTGGGCTCAAACTACCTCTTGACCAGAGATTAGGGTATACAGGGTGTAACAAAACACCCTCGTAATACTTAAGGGAGTGCTTCAGACCACCAAACTGAACAACTTTCACTATGGAGCCAACATCGAGAAAAAATAAAAAAAAATCACCTGTCCCATACAAAAGTGCAGTACCGATTCGACTAAAATGGGACAGCAGATTTTTTTTTTTCTCGATGTTGGTTCCATAGTGAAAGTTGTTCAGTTTGATGGTCTGAACCACCCCCTTAAGTATTATTAGGGTGTATTGTTACACAGTGTAAAATGGTACTGAATTCTGGAAAGAAAAATTATAATAAAATTTCAAACTTACGAATTCAGACATAGTCCGTTTACTGGTAGGATTAACATTCTCCAGAAACTCCAGAACGTAGTATGTGTATCTATCTATAATGTAGACTCCTATTGCTGAATCGACGTGATGCTGAAATAGACAAAAATATAATTATTAAATTAAATTATCAAATGTATTTCAATGCAGTGAAAAGACAAGCCTTTCTCCGTGGGCGTGGGAACGGATTTATGCTCTGGCTATTTTGAATGAACTTAGTAAATTCAAAATATTTGGGTACAACATGGGACAAAATTTATATGTAATTCATAATAATTATCATCTAAGATTAGTAATGTTCGCATTTGGTTTAGTTTCATGCATTAAGACACTCCATACTTATTTTCAAAATAAGAAACAATGATCATCATCATCTTATTTAAGAGACAAAACTTACATTTACGAAAACAGAACAAATCCAAACTAATACATGCAAGTCCATGGAAAATCTGTCATAGCTTATAAATGGCAATTACTGCAGTAGGTATACTTACTGATAATGAGTCTTCTCCCACTAAACTACTGGCAGTCGCCAAAATATTTGGAGAGTAGAACTTCTCATACATAGATGATGCCTGACATGTGTCTATTATGAAGAATATTTCATTGTATCTGAAATTATTACAATCTAGCATGTTAACAGCATAGCAAAATAATTAATAATAGTAGTTGTCTACATAGGACAAATAAGTTAGTCTGCGCAGGATACAAATTAAATGTCTGGAAAATTACAAATTACTGTTTTCCGAGGCCTTTACATGAGCTCAAAACCTTGTGAAAGTTTTGGAAAATTAATGTATGCAGGCAGCACAAAATGTGTTGTTTTTAAATTGGATCGGAAGTATATATCCAACGTTGCATGTCTTTCAACTCCTATTCCAATCATCATTTATGATAGGAAGGGAAAGATATGCCCATAATCTTCAGTAAAATATATAGCAAAATGTCACTCTTTGATGTCATTCTATTCATATGAATGGTTTTGACCTCTGAATATGCATAAAGTGAGTCTTGTTAAAAACTATACGATACGACTGACAAAGTTTCTGGCCACCCTCAATGAGATTATGATCATAAACCAAATAAAATGAGATTAATTTAATTGAAGCCGTGGTGGTCCAGTGGCGAGTAACCTTGCCTGCCGTGCAGGAGGCGATGGATCGATCCCCGTCCAGGCCGACTCGTACCAATGAGTTTTTCGGAATTTATGTACGATTTGTAACACCACTGGCTTTTCGGTGAAAGAAAACATCATGAGGAAACCTGCATGCTTCAATTTCGAGGCATGTATCGTACCTACTGTCCATTACAAGTGGCGACGGGCTCACTCCCCGTAACACTGGACAGAGTTTCGGTACTACTAGTGAAACGTGGATGTTCTGAAGTTTCAGAATATCTCTGACTACCCCCTCAGGGAATATAGTCGTGAGCATATGCATGCATATATGCAATTTAATTACCTTTTCTTCTGCCACATCTGTTCAAGAGCATCAGCAAGTTCCTGACTGGTAACTTCTTCAGAATCCTGGAACTTGAGGAAGCCATCGCCACCGTGGCCGGTTAGATAGATCAGGACATTGCTGCCTTCATCCGTGAGCAGACGTTTTGAACGAGGTGTGTCCGGAGGAACCCGGCCTGTGAGGAGGCGCACAAAGTTCTCTACTGACACCTGCAATTTAAGATAATCAAATAAAATGTGACAGAATAGAATAGAACTCATTTATTTGCAAGAATATGGGACAATAAGGTCTTGACTTACAGGGTACAGCGCAAGACATAATCTGCCACACTTAATTAGGTCTATGCATAAGCACCGTAGTATTTAAGTTCGATGAAAAAAAAAAAAAAAATAAATAAAAAATGTTTATTGAGCAAGAAAAACTACAGAAAGTGATTTTGAAGCCCTGAACCCCAAAATAAAGTATATGTATTTAAAAAATACGATTATACCCTGAGTTTTGGGGTACAGTCTCTTCCTCTGGCACAAAAGTTGGTCTTAAATTAAGTTAAGTTCCGTATTTTAACAAACAAAAATAAAATAAAATTTAAATAAAGAGAGAGTCAAATCGCAACTACCACAGAAATAAGGATGCAGAAAGACATTACCTACTACAAAAAGGTGTTAAGGTGTGACATTAGATTTTGGTTCTATTGTCATTATTTGTTATTTCTGTGGCATACGCGAAGTTTAACATGTAAGTAAAGAATTATAAAATAAGAATAAAAGATTTGTATAGTGTGTGTGTGTGTGTGTGTGTGTGTGTGTGTGTGTGTGTGTGTGTGTGTGTGTGTGTGTGTGTGTGTGTTTGTGTGTGTGCGTGTGTGTGTGTGTGTGATGAGTGTGTGTGGTTAATGTGGCTAAAGGGGTTTAAGAAGACTTTCTGTGTCGTTATAGGTGAGGTTTAGAAGCCAGGTTTTGATTTTATTTTTACATTGGTATTTATTTAAAGGATAGATTGTCAAGATACGATTTATTCGATCATAAAGGATATTACTACGCACCAGGTATTGACGACTTGCAAATGTTGTTCTATGGGAGATATGCCGGCAAACTTGATCACTCCTTCGTCTCTCGTGTAATATGCGTTGATCAAATAAGAGCGAGGAGTGTTTTCTCGTTACTGCTTGATGCACATAGAGCTGTCTTACGGTTAGAACTTTGGATTCGTTATAGAGTTTCGTGAATGAATGAATGAAACTACAGAAGATAAGATAAAATACCTAAATAAATTGACTTTAATGTGCATATTCAAAATTAAAGAAATTTATAATAATATCTTGTCTGGAAATAAATAATTTTTTTTTTGCTTTATTTTTAAGAACATTACTTTTTAGGGTTCCATACCCAAAGGGTGAAAACCAGATCCTATGTCGTCTGGCCGTCGGTCCATCTGTCCTACTTAGGGTTGGAACTTTTGAATCATAATAGCTAGACAGTTTTAATTTTTACAGAAAGTTCGTTATTATGGCAGATTTACTAACGAATAGGTAATAAAAATGTCAAAAAATTCAAAATGAAGGGTATTCCTCATACAAGAAAATAGTTTTAATAGGTATCATTTTTTCTTCTCGTACTAATACATTCATGGGTCAAACTTGGTGCGATTATAGAACAAACTCTACTATATAGCAACAAATAATAAAAACTGGCAAAGTTTGAGTCGGTCTCGTGCTGATGGTCCCGGAGAAAACAAAACTTTTTAGGTAAGTTAATATTTTATGTGGTGGTGTGATGTAGAGCCCTCGGTGCGCGAGAAGCCCAACTCACACTTGACCGGTTTTATTACTTAAGATAGAACACAGATAAATATAAAACTACAACTTACTTCATAACCTCTATAATCCACCTCCACATCATCTCCATAAACATTAATCTGCTCGTGGGCATTGTTGAATATCGTCGCGGGGCGCGGATTCCGCGGGTTGCACGCCATATCGTCTGATATCATCAGGATTATCTGACTATCCGGTATTCCCAACCTCTTCACACTGCGGTATATTGACAACACATTAGCTACATGACGATAGTTGAACCAAAACCGAGACGTATCCACCAACACCGCCCAGTTATTCGTGTGGTTCGACTTCTGAAATTGCTCAGGTATCTGAAATTTTATAAAGGGAGATAAGACGTGTATAAAATTGGGAAATGTAATGTGTGTGGAACGATTGTTACCTCAATTCCTGAGACCAAGTTCAGGGTATACGCAGTCAGGAGCAGTAGAGAGAATAATTTAGTTATTAAAAACATTTTGTTTATGTTGGAAGACACATAATATTTCAATAAATTGAAAATGAAAACACAAATCTCCAATCCGAACCGAAGTTTTTTTGATTTTTTTTTTTTGGTTCAGTTCAAGGTAAAGCGATTATCGTATCGCATACAACCGATGTCAGGAATAAATACTCTCATTTATAGCAAATAAAACGTTGGTGTTCGACGTTTCAACGCTTCTTTGGAGTTTTTGGAGTCAATCGAGAAACGCAGGAAACGCAGAGAAGTCCACAGGAAAGAGGTGAACCGACCGCTTGCCGCGCTACAAAAGAACGGAACACTTTTCCTGTTCACGACCCACACCATCATATTTCACTGAACTGTATATTGTTCACTTGCACGACACTTTGTTACGCAAAACAACACCGATTTTACGAACCAAAACTCACTATAAACAATAAAAATTCGATGAAATATGAGAACTCCAAACGTATCTGTTCAAATCCCGCCAAAAACTCCGAAGTTTTTTTGACATTGACATGACAGACAGAATTGAGATTGACAGATGCGAGTGCGACTAAAAACTCGGCGTTTAAAAAACGCTCAATGCGTTTTTACCATTACATTATTATCTGCAATAATCATTTTCGAACGAAAAATAAACAGTGTGACCATTTGTGGCAGATTTCTGCCATTGTGGCAGATTTGGCTACCGAATTTTCACTTTGGCAGATGATGTTGACGTATGAGCGTTTTTCTTTTGGTTTTCTAGTGGATCGATAGATGGCGTTACGGTCTGTGCGAATAAAGGTCAAAATTTTAAAAAGTGTTTCTTTAAAATAATAAAGAAGGAGAAGATGATTAAAAAGATGCCAACGCATCTTTTGATTGAATATTTCATTATTTACTAATCATTTTAATCGAAAATATGAAACTGTTTACGTCTGACAAGGTTGTATGGGCTCGATCCCTTGGCCTTTAAAAAAAGTCTGGCACGGTCTTGACCTTAGACTAATTATATCGGGACGCGTAACCACGTGTCATTCTACTAACAAACTTTCTGCCACTTTTTGCGGGGGGCGAGGTAACATGTTATCCACAACTTTGGATTTTATTCCATATGACTTTAGATTCTAATTTTGAATGTTCAAAATCATGAAAAGTAGTCTCGTTTAAACCCCAAACGTTCTAAGTTCGAAATTATTGTTTCGCAATAATAGGCTGTCTAGTTTAGTGATAAGTTATAAAATTGAATGTTGAATGTGCATGATCATTGCTCTTATACCGTGGCAGAGGGGAAATGCTACCGCAAGGCCGGTCCGAATATAATTAGTCTAAGGTCTTGACATGATTTTGACAGGATCTCACCTACGTCTCTATGGAGCGATAATCATTATCATCTGTTGAGTTTTTAGGAACTTTTCTTTTTGCAAAGGAAATGACCAAAAAGATGGATTAAAATTGATAAAATGATACTTAATTTTAATGTAAACCCTGAAGTGCGATTTTTATGTCAAAATTACTATGGAGATTATGCATCTTTCTACTGCCAAGTCGCTCGTATGATTTTAAAAAATCGCACTTCTGTACGAATTCTTTGAAATAAGTGTTTTGACACAGTAGAATGTATGTGGCATATTTATGGCATTTTTCTTTCGGGTGGTTGGCAGATTTTTAGCTATCGTTTGGCAGATTCTCTATTTTCCAGATGGTCACACTGAATAAAAATGTCAAATTGCATTCAATTGCAGCGTTGCCAAGCCTATGGATTCATCCGTAGATCTACGGATTTTTGGTCTGGCCTACGGATCTACGGATTTCATTTGCAAATCTACAGATTTTTAGAAATCTTCTGAATTCCTCCCTAAAATGTCAATTTGCTACATTAAATGATACCCAGCCGCAAAAAATTCGAAATAATGTCAACTTTTTTTTATATTGGACTGTGTTTCGTAAAATATGGCTCGTTCATACTCTTTTCGATCTCCTTCCTTCTACTTTCTGTCGCTTTAGAGACACAACAGAAATATTTAACTGTAGCATGTATGACAAAAGGATTGATACATATTGATTTTCACGTTGTCTGGGCGTTATTCTCGCTTAAAACTTGTCTATTTCTCTATTTTCTTTGCCAAATTAAATAATTGCAATGTTTTGGGTCAGGCCACTTCAAAATAGTCAGATAAAGCATTAAAAGAAAGTCTGTAGATCTACGGATTTTTAAAGAAGTCATCAGGCGGAGGACATTTGCCTTTTGGTGGTTTTTCCGATTCAGTTTGCATAGAATGTGCTGCCATCTGTTAAATATATCTTTTACTATGAAAAAAAAGATTATGTTGTCTATGTCAATATCAAATTGACAAATTTACAAAATGGCGACCTACCTTGCGTAATGTGCGTGTTGTTTGTAGTTTTTGTTCAATTTTGTGCCGATTTAGTGATGTTCTGGAGTTTCAGTTGTGATTGAACGAAAACTAGCATTCAAACAACGGTATGAGTATATAAGTATACAACGTGTTAATGAATTAACGCAAAACTAGAAAGTAGTTTGTTTAGAATCGATAGCAGAATCGAATTATCATGGTTTCAACATAGGTAATTTTTTCAAAATTTTAATTTTTTTTTTCATAAAATTTTTAATTTACTAAACCCGATGTCAACCCACCCCACGGGCACACTCACCCTACTTACTACCAAAACAAGATTATAAAAATGTATCCATGAGTACGTTAGCGCTTTCTTTCAGTGCTGAAATGATAACAAATCATTTTTGCCTCCGAACTTAAAATGCGAATAACTTTAAATTTTAAGTATCAAAATAATGAAATTATTGTTTCAATCTAATTCTTTTGTTATAAATCAGTTGGGGTGTATGAGGTTTTGCGCTAATTTATTAACACGTTGTATATACAGGGTGTACAATAAAATGGGACAGCTACTTAAAGGGGTGCTTCAGACCATCAAACTGAACAACTTTCTCTATGGGACCAATATCGAAATCGCGAAAAAAAAATCAGCTGTCCCATACATTTCAGTCGAGTTATGTTTGCAGTTTTGTATGGGAGAGCGGATTTTTTTTTCGTGATTTCGATATTGGTCCTATAGAGAAAGTTGTTCAGTTTGATGGTCTGAAGCACCCCTTTGAGTAGCTGTTTCATTTTATTGTACACCCTGTATACAGGGTGTCCCAAAAACCAACGTCAAGCCGAAAACGGTTGATAGGCCAGGTGGTGACAGTTATCAGAAAAAAAAAAAATCTATGATTAGTACTTTCCATAAAAAAAATTTTTTTAATTTACACCCTGTGATGATCTTTTAAGTACTATGACTACAAATCTTTACTTTTCATTTTTTTTTTGTGTGTGGTGTAACCCTGAATAACCCTTCTGTCATCTACAGTCTGAAATTAAAACACAACTGCCTCAGTTTTAAAGAAAATATCACTTTTTGCCCCACCATGCACTAAAAATTATTACATCGCCCAACTTTAACTAACTGTACTGAAAAAAAAATGTACTGTGCTATTTCGGCAAGTGACTTTAAAAGATAGTGTATTTAGTCAGGATTCTAAAAAAGTATAATACTAGCTAGATTATTTATTAACTAAGAACACATAATTTTTTTTTCAAAAGTGACCCGATTTTAAGCTAATTCTTTTTACATCGTTAAAATGGTTCTAATGCACGTAGGTCACTATCCATCTCATTCAAACTTGTACCTGGCAATTAGGGACTTAGAGAAAGCCTAACGTGCATTAGAACCATTTTAACTATGTAAAAAGAATTAGTTTAAAATCGGGTCTCTTTTGAAAAAAAATTTATGTGTTCTTAGTTAATAAATAATCTAGCTAGTTAGAATCCTGACTAAATACACCATCTTTTAAAGTCACTTGCCGAAATAGCACAGTACATTTTTTTTCAGTACAGTTAGTTAAAGTTGGGCGATGTAAAAATTTTTAGTGTATGGTGGGGCAAAAAGTGATATTTTCTTTAAAACTGAGGCAGTTGTGTTTTAATTTCAGACTGTAGATGACAGAAGGGTTATTCAGGGTTACACCACACACAAAAAAAAATTGAAAAGTAAAGATTTGTAGTCATAGTACTTAAAAGATCATCACAGGGTGTAAATTAAAAAAAAAAAAATTTATGGGAAGTACTAATCTTAGATTTATTTTTTATTTTTCTGATAACTGTCACCACCTGGCCTATCAACCGTTTTCGGCTTGACGTTGGTTTTTGGGACACCCTGTATGTAGGTATGTATAGTTTAGGTAGAATTATTTTCTGAGAAACACAGATGGCGCTAGCTAGCCTTCAATTTGACATAAGGTGGATGCATAATGTTGCCACGAGTGGGTTCTCTTTTTTTCTAATATACTTATATTACTCTTTGGAGGTCATCTACGGATTTCTCCGGATTTTTCAACCATGACCTACGGATTTCTAAAAATTTGATCTGGCAACACTGTTCAGTTGTCAAAACTCAAAAGATGATTGTCAAAACAACGTAAACAAAAAAAGGAGTTAATTAAATTTTAAATTAATTTAATCATGAGTAGCCGTAATCCTACCACTCTGATGAGCGTCCCAGATGAACAGTTCGACTACCTATTCAAAATTGTGCTTATCGGAGACTGTGGTACTGGAAAAACATGCATAGTGCAGCGGTTGAAGTCAGGGAATTTCATTGAGAGGCACGGGAATACCATAGGTGTAGACTTCTCAATGAAAACGTTGGTTGTTGACGGGAAAAAGGTCAAGGTTAGTTCAACTAATTAAATTTAATATATTGCGATGCAGCTCCAGCAGTTTCTATAAATAACGTAATCAATTCCAGCTTCAAATCTGGGATACGGCGGGCCAGGAGCGTTTCAGAACTATAACACAGAGTTACTATCGGTCAGCAAACGGAGTAATAATAGGTAGGTACGCCCACATTAATTAAACTTGTTTTAATGGTTCATTTGATGTCCGTGTGAGTCATTTCCGAGGTACTTTGCACACTCATACATCAAGATTATCAGGTTCCATTAGCATCATACTTTTAGCTATCTCTGCTATATTGTATTATCAACAGTCCCATGTTAGACAAGTCCTCTGTAAAAAAGGTTACTATAAACTCGATGATTATTTGAATGACCAAAATGTCTGGTCTTGACAATTTTACACTATGTAATGCAATATTTTATTTTAAATGTACTTTGTACATTTTGTTTTGTTTAAAAGATGTGTGTTGTAGAGTTTCTGGCCGCATCTTCTCTCAACGGAACACCTTCCGACGCGGTGGTAGAGTCAAAAAATGACTATCTATATGATTTATTTTTTATTTTGACAGTCCTATTAAGGTATAGATAAATAGATTTCAAATTAGTGGTGTACAAACTAGCTACAGATTATGTGTGGCAAAATCTTTAATACATAGAATTCAATGGACTTTATTCAGCTTGTTTGTAATTATAAAATAAAATAAAAATGCCTTTATTCTACTACTTTAACACATTCATAAATTAACAATTCAGTATTTATTGCTTGCATGATGCATATTTTCTCTCATTTCATTAATTTTATTACAAGACAACAAAAACTCTTTAATTGAATTAAATAAATATATTACATATTTACATAATTATATATTACGAGCTTTTACCCGTGACTTCGTCCACATAAATTATATACTAAATTTTACCTCAAATGGTAAACAAACAAACAAACAAACAGACAGACAAAAAAAATAAAAAAATTGGTGATTTGGAATCAGGGACCGGTAAATGCCATGTCGTAATTTTTTTTTTTGTAAATATTTTCAATGTACAGACACACTTCTGTTACAGTTTTATAATAGTTTAGACTTAGATCAAAGTAAAATGAATGGATAGGCCCAAAGCGCTTTAAGTTGAAGCACGCAAAACTAGGGCACTTCAATACAAATTAGGGTACTTGGTCTGTCATCTCAGTACATTTTCGAAGTAAAACTGTCAATTGTTTTGCCTCATTTTTCTGGTTTGAAATGTTCGCGTAAGGCCCGTCCATTCTTGTTTACTAATGTCATTGAGTTTAGATGAGATAACCTCGCCATGTGAGTTCAGTTCCCTTCCATAGTACCTAGTCACTTCATTAGCATAGGCCTCCCCATATTTCTTCCAGTATAGTCTTATCCTTAGCTTTCCTTATCCAATCCGGGCAACATCTTATTATTAGTGCTCAGCAACTAGCCTGTGCCATCATTCTGACTATTGCACTATTCATTACTGAGGTCCCAGAGACTAGAAACCAATCACATTATCACTTGATCATTTAAGTTTTATTTATCAGACTCGCCTAGTTATCAGTATAATATACCTTCCTAAATAACTGAAGAGCACAATATTCTAACTTATAAAGTCATAGGTAAAAGCTATACTAGCTATATAGCTCTATATATTTTGACGACCCAGTTGGTGTAATGGTTACCACGCCGGACTGCCAAACCAGGGTCCTATATGTGTGTGCCGTTGTTATATGGAACTTACCATTTAGAAAGCCTACAGTGCTTAACATGGGATCATTACAATGTATGTGCCTGTGAACGTTATTTATATTATTAATATACAAAATAAAATGTAGCTTGAAAAGTGTTTGCCTTTGCAATCTCATCAGAGTCTCGTTAAGTAAGGGCGCCTTCAAATTTGCCGCAGAATGTCGCGCGGCTGCAGCGCTGCGCTGTCAAATTCATACAAATTAACTAAGCGCTGCTGCCGCGCGACACTCTGCGGCAAATTTGAAGGCGCCTTAAATTATAATAACTAAGTTAGAGTAGGTAAAATCAAGACATAAGGTCTGATGGCACTGTCCCTTTAAAAAAAACAGATAAACAAGAAAGTACTCTAAAACAACAACACTATTATTTCAGTTTATGACATAACAAAACGATCTACATTCTTGTCTTTACAAAAATGGATAGAAGAAGTAAGAAGATATACTTCATCAAACGTCATAGTATCGTTAATTGGAAACAAATGTGACTTAACGGACCAGCGGGAAGTGGAGGCGGACGAACCTAAGTCGTTCTGTCGTTATGTACCTGAGATTATGTTTGTTATGGAGACGTCGGCGAAGGATAATACTAATGTTGAAGACACATTCCGGAGTCTGGCTACTGAGTTAAAGGTTGGTATTGCTTGGAAAATATACATACATACATACATATGCTCACGCCTATGTCCCACTACTGGGGTAGGCAGAGACAACAGATCGCCACATGCTATGATTCTGACACACATCTCTCGCCTCCTCAACATCCATAAGTCTCTTCATACAAGCTCGTCGGTTCCGGGTACATTTTATTTGGCCCTTCTTCAGTACGTATCCTATTTGGTCAGCGTACGTGCGCCTAGGGCGACCCCTTTCAACCAATCCATTCAAACTTGCCTTGTAAATTTCATACGTCAACCTACTTTCACACATTCTTTCTACATGGCCAAACCACCTCAACATGCCTTTTTCAATCCTAGTCACTACATCTTCTTTCAGACCACATCTTTCTCTAATCACACTATTCCGTATCCGGTCCTTCAAAGTCACACCACACATACTACGCAGGGACCGCATTTCAACAGCATTTATTCTGGATTCATGCTTCTTCTGCCATACCCAACTCTCACTGCCATAATAAATATTAAATACATAATAATGATGTTAGGATTTGTTTAACAAGGGAAGTCGCGGGAGCGGGGAAGGGAAATGCTTGACGTCTTCGGTCAATTTCGGGAGCGAGATGAGTCGTGTGAGGACATTGTATGAAGTAACTTGTGCAGTTAATAAAGATGGTATTCATTTGTTTTCTTTCACTTCAGAAGTAAGATTATGTTCATAGCTTAGATTTGAAGGATGTAGTTTTAACTTTCATAGATATAAATTGCAGTATTATGGGAACTACTAATTTCTTTCTTTCTATTATTATAAAAAATTTATGCCATCCTAGTCAAATCAGCAACTCTTGATCAATGTCAAAATGTGCGGTCTTTGCTTGAACATTGTAGGTACCTATAGTATAAACCACTTTAAAAAAGGGCAGGGGTGAGGCTAGACTAAAAATACCCAATTTATTTTACTGTTTAGAGATTTTCAGTACTGGTTCACCATCAAACTGAATAATGTTTGAAAACCAGAAATAGCAAAAAAATAATCTGCTGTTCCATACAATTTTACTGCAATGCCTACTTCTCCAAATGTATGAGACAGCAGATTTTTTAAACAAATTCTGGTTTCCTTCCATATTTTAAAGTTGTGACTATGTTTTTGTGTACAATAAAAGAATCTATGAAGAATCTATGAATATAAAAGTTGTTCAGTTTGATGGTCTGAACCACCCTTGAAAATTTAGAAACCGTAAGAAAAATGACCCGGTATAATATGTAAATATGTATTTAAAGTAGGAAAAATCTTCTTTCTCACATTAAAGTTACTCGAAGGTGCTCCAAGAAAAATACTTGGGACAGGATAAATGCTTCATTCAAAAAGTTATGTTTTTCGTGTAACAGAGGCAACATGACAACAGCGAAGGACCGCCCGCCGAATCAGACGCGGTGGTCTTAGGCGAGAGCCACACCGTGAGTAGATGTCAACCATGCCGCTCCTCCTAGGTCTAGTTAACTTATCTGCCATTCTATTTACTGTCCGGGCAAGTTAAATATCTGTATTTTGGGGTAACTAGCAATTATTACGAAACACAATTCATTTAAACAGTTTTTAGTTGTTGCCAAATGTATAAAAACTATCTAGGAAGTTATGATTTTGGTTTTCAATTTTGGCGAAATTGACTTTTTTATATTTTTTGGATGACGCCCTCTCTTCACTTGTGCTGCCTTATATGGCTATTTTAATTAAAGCTAGTTTTCTAAAGTAAATGTAAACACGGCGACACATCAGGTTACGCACCCTATATAGCCATAACTACACTACGTACAAAACACAAAATAGTGCGGTAGAGAGCCTGCATAGACGCGGCTGCCGGCGCGGGCGCAGCGTGCTGTGAGACGAGACGAAACAACAACATACCGCACCCTCGCACGATTCGCAGCGTTCAACTTCTAATAGTTCAAAGTCCAAACAGGGTAACCTGACCTGTCGCCGTGTGTACCTATTACCTAAGCAGTTAATGATAACGGAAAAAATTATTTACAGAAAAAAAATGCCGAATTGTTGACGTTATTGATGTGATGATGAGCTTCGGTATATAGACTTTTATAGAAATCAAGCATTACCATCGATCGACTACTAGAGATTTAATAAAAGCCTCTTTTAGAGCTCTTAAGCTCCAGGGTGTAAGGAAAAGTGCTTTAAAGGTTAATAATTTTTTTTACACCCTGTGTATAGGTAATCATAGTGTAAATAACTAATAGTGGTGAAGCTCAGCGGTCGCAGAATGCCAATCGTGCGGGGCGTGCGGGGGCCGGGAGGAGTGCGTCCCGGCCTACGCTGCCTGCGCGCGTACCCTAACAGCGAATTGAGTTATGGTACGCCCGTCCCCCACCGTACCCCGCACGCCGCGCCGGTCTATGCCGGCGCGGCGTGCGGGGTACGGTCGCCGCGACTACTGAGCTTTATCACTTATTTTATTTACACTATGGTATAGTATACAGAATATAAGATAATGTATACACATTATCTTATAAAAAATAGTCAGAGAAAAATAGCCAAGAAATCTATAGTATACACTATAGATTTCTTGGCTATTTTTCTCTGACGCGAGAGGGCAGCGCACTCATATCACACGATTCTAAAGCTGCAATAATACTGTCAGTCGACTCTGCCACTAGTGCCACTCTAGCAAAGAAAATATACACTTGACTCTAGTGTGAAACCCTAGTGTGAAAGGCAATGCAATATTTAACTTGTTCGAGGTGTCCCTTCTAGTTTATTATTTTGCTCAGCTAGTAACAATTTAACTGAATATTGCATAGTCTTAAACCATGGAGACAAAGTTCATGGTTTGTTTTACTTTAATATTGGTGCCTGAGTGTCTTATATATCAACCCATGTGGGTTTCACCAGTGATCTGGAGGTAACACCAAAATTAGAGGCTTTTTATGTAGGTAATTTAAATAATTTTGTAAGTCATAGATTGTCACAATATTTTTCTTAATTGATTTAAGCTAAAGTTAAAACGAGATCAGTAATATTTATGTTTATCACAATAATAAAATTCTAGGAGCATATACATACAAAAAAAGTTAGAGCAAATGTTTCCGAAATACTGCTTAAAAAACCGGAACCTGACTGCTTTAAATTACGGTCTATCTTTGCCGTCTTTACTGCCCAATTTAGCAATTAGAACATTTTTAAGAATCATTTTTATCGATCTGAGAGAGAGTTTCCAGAAAAGAAGAATCATTTATTGATAGTTAAATAAATCGTATCATAATATAAATGCGGCTTTATTATGTTAAATTAGGTAATTCAACTATGCACCAGTGCGTGAAATCATGCATACAATTTCTAAATTGAATTTTAACGAGCGGAACAATAGTAGTTATGTTGCGTGTTTATTAGTTCGTTCCGCATAAGAAGTTATACAAATCAAGCTGTTCTCGAACTTATTGCGTATGCAGAAGAGTTATGACATGGGAATTCTTGTATAGATAACTATACACTATTTATCTTTTTGAAAGATATATTATGTGTTTATCTAAAAATGTTGAGATTCCAGTTACCATTCGGTAAAAATGTTAAAAATATTTGCATTGTGATTGCGTTTGAAAAGAAATTACATTACTTAAGTATAGTCAACAGCAAAAGTCAATTAACTTTACCGTAATTGAACAGGAAATTAATCTTAAACAAAATATCTATATTTTACAGCGATAAATAATATGTATCGTAAAATTATATAACTAATGATTTAATTTATTTCACAAGTTACTTTAGTCATTTTTTTCTTATGTTGTTGACTGTGTTTCTCTATTCTGATGTGAAATTAATGAGGCCCTGCTATTCGGTATAGATTTAACAAAGTGTTAAGAAAATACATAAGACGTAAAAAATATTTGATTTGTGTAACTTTGAATTAGCAAATTAATCGAAAATAATATTAAACATTTTGTCAATAAAGTCTGTTCAAGTGTAAGTATATTTTGTTTTTAGTATGCAATAAAGCATTAATGTACTATTTACAAAAGGTTGTTTAGTTGATAGGTGGCAGCGCCTCATTCGCTTTCTGTCAGTACTCAGAATTATTTTTAAAAAGCTGTATGTCTCCTAATCAATGTTTTCGTGTCACAAACCGAATATTGTGTTAGCTTTAAAACCTTGATCAATTAGAATACCTCTTGCCATTTCATATATTTATTATGATTGTAGATTGTGTATGGCTTGCACCAAAAAGTATTAAGGAATAAACATGTTTAACCCCTCGTATGCCGAAGCACGGATCCGAACGACGAAACAATTTATTTCTATTGTGTCTGTAATTTCCGGCATTCGAGGGGTTAAATATAATGCTGTCACTGTCATCAATATGAGCAGTGTAAGCGACAGAGCATTCATAAATAATACTTGTTAATGCAAGCCACCCTGAATAGCTATTTAGCAGTAATATAAGTAGCAAGTTTCAGCTAACGACGTAAAAGTGTTGTCATTAAGAAAAATTAGTTTTCTAGGTTCGATCACTAATAAAAAACTACATGCACAATCTCCTGTAAAGTCTTAGAAAATTGTCCTAATTGACAATGTTCACGATACGAACCATAGTGCACTCAGATATTTGTTTGAGTGTACTTCTGGGGTCTTATTGTGTAACCACCCGATTCAATCGGAAACAATGCGACATGATGTGGCATTTATGATGATCGATCAGAAACAAAATAAAATTGCATAGTGCAGTTATGACTGCACTATTATATCCTTTACAAGATCGGTATTATGATACCGATCTTGTAAAGGATATAATCGGAAACATACACAATATCCCTAAAGGTTCTGCCATTTTTGAAACGTTGATTGTGTAAGTACTTCGTTTTTTATTCAATATCGAAGTTTTGTAGTATATAATAATAAGTAAAGTATATCAGTTTCGATGCTATTACAGAAGTAGATATTGTATGTAACATTTAAACACCTATTCGAGACTGATATTAGCCATATTGGTGAAGTATTCGATGTTATGACCCTTTTTCATACTAGAAAATACAGGGTGTAACAAAATTTTATAGCCCACTGAAATTATAATAATGATCATGCATCATATTAAAACTTATCGTATGTTCATTGGAATCATGCCATTTCATGTCTGCTTTTTACATGCAGTTACATGTAACTTTATAGTTTATTGTATTTTTTATTATTATTTATCAGACTTCATCAGAGAAAGAATTGTTTGTTAATATGTTATAAATAATGTATGTAATAGTATGCTATGCATTATATTATAAATAACTTTTTATAAAATCTCTTCAGTTCATCAATATTGACTGGAATTTGAAATTGTATTGTAGTTGTGACGTCCAATAAAAATAAAATAATAATACATTTACATAATATAGTAAAAATAAGATCCAATAAATATCATATAAAGGAATATGGAATTATCACAATTCTAACGTTAATAGTTGTTGTAGTTTTAGCCTTTGAGGCCTAAGCCATTATATAATATTTTATATTTTTCTTCTCTATCATTGAATCTCTATTTTTTAATATTTTCATTGTTTCTCATTAATTTTACTTTATCATGAATCTTAAGTTCTTGTGATATAATTATTGATAAGCTTATTATAGATACGAAATGAAATCACCTGTATTTTTTATCATCATTTATTATTTTACCACCAGTGCTATAATTCATAAGATATTTTAGTTATTAACTCTATTATTTTTGGAATTTGTTTCCTCAATAAAATAATTGTTACGAATAACGTTATCTTTTACTTCTTTAAAAGAAATTTACAACATGATTCTTAGTATCACTGACTATAATATCCAATTGTTTCGTAACATGAATCCCAGATATCCATCCAAACTTACCCGAATCCACGCCCAACCCTCCAAATACTCTGACCAAGTGTCCGTTTTGTTTAAAAATCTGAACTCTACTGTTTCCTGAATCCCCTACTATAATCAAGCCCATTGGATCAACAGCTAAGACTTCTGGCTGTCTGAATTGTCCTTTCCTTTGTCCTAATGCGCCGAACTCGATTATTTTATTCTTGTCTTGTTTATTGTAAACTTTGACTCGTCGGTTGCCGCTGTCGAGTACGATGACTCGGTCGTTGGTGACTGCGACACTGGTAGGGGCGTTCAGTTCGGTGCACATAACTTCTGTGGTCTCCCAAACGGATGATGTGTGTGATGCTTGCTGCTTTTTTACTACTCCTAATTGGTCGACGAATGTGCCGTCTGGTTGGAGGACCTGGGAAATAATAAAGGAGATGAATTGAACCGATTGCGATGAAATAGAGCCTTAATGTTAATCCAAACATGTTGCCATGTTGTTCCAAACTAAGCCAATTTTAAATCGCGAAAAAAAAATCTGTTGTCACATACATTTTGGTCGACTAGGATTGCAGTTTTGTATGGAACAGCTGATTTATTTTTCGCTGATAATGGTCCGATCATCCCCTTTCAAACCATCAGTACCTACAGGGTCTTTCTTAACATGCTGACACTTTTTTAAGGAGATGATCAGACCGTCAAACTGAACAACTTTCTCTATGGCACCAACATCGAAATCGCGAAAAAAATATCAGCCAAATATCTTCCATACAAAACTGCAAACCTACTGGAGCCAAATGTATGGGAGAGAAATTTTTTTTCTCGATTCCGATGATGGTTCCATGGAGAAAGTTGTTCAGTTTGATGGTCTGATCATTTCCTTAAAAAAGTGTCAGAATATTAAGGAACCTGTACATTAAGAATGCACCCTATTGTTAACAAATTTACCTGTACTCTATCATTTCCAGTATCGACTACGTAAATAAGTTGATGCACGTTGTCCGTAGCGATGCCTTCAGGAGACCTGAACATTCCATATCTGCTGCCTTTCTGACCGATACTCCTTACGTACTCGTAGTCCTTAGAGAACACGTGGATACAGTGCTTCCATTTATCTGTAAGATATTTAAGAATTGTTTATTAGCTGGAAGGAACCAGATTTCCTTATGAATGTGAAGATGATTTTTGATATTTTTCAGTGGTCATCATTAAGACGAATTGTCCTCGTTAATCTTGTTGGTTTGAGATTATAGACCAATGGAAACGTAATACAGGGGTTTTCATATGCTGTCAGTTTTTTTAAGGGTATGATCAGACCATCAAAATGAATATCTTTCTATAATCACGGAAAAAAAATCTACTTTTCCATAAGGGGTCGAGTAGGTTGCAATTTTGTGTGAAGAAGCGATTATTTATGGAACGGCAGATTCACGAATTCAACCTTGTTTCAATAGAAAAAGTTGTTTAGTTTGATGGTCTGACCACCCCACTTAAAAAACCGACAGCATAATGACCGTTTTTTTAAAATTCAGTTCTTAAAAAAACTCGACAGATGGCATGTTTTTCGCTCCATAGAGACGTTCGCGAGATCCTGTCAAAATCATATCAAGACTGTGCCGTACAACATACCTACCTACAACCATGTCAGAAGTAAAGAGTTAAAAATTTTCGTGAATAATGAACTATTCCATCAAAAGATGCGTTGGCATCTTTATGATCATCTTTTCCCACTTTATTATTTTAAAGAATCACTTTTTGAAATTTTGACCTTTATTCGCGCTGACCGTAGCACCATCTATCGATCGTCTAGTCTAGAAAACCAAAAGAAAAGCGCTTATTCAGAAGTCAAACAAAATGTGATGTTCATTATCGCTTACCAGTAACATAGATCTCGCCAGTACTCTTCATAAAAGCGATATGAACAGGGCAAAGCATCTCTTCGCAAGTGAGCCTAGCGACGATCTTCGCCTGCGTGCGTTCCACGATGAGGACGCTGTGCGAGTCCGTGCCGCACACGTACAGATTGTCGTCCCAGGGGCCGATGCCGACGCCGCAGGGACGCGCGGTCTTCCGCCACACGTAGTGCGGCGTGAAACTGCGGGATCTGTCAAGAGGATGTAGGTCACAGTCAAGTATTGAAGATGTTGCAGAAGTTATCTCTGTATTTATTAGGAAACTCCACTGATGTAACGTAAAACTAAAACAATAAAATATTTTTTTTCATCTCCTGGCTCCTAAATATCAAGATTATTCGCCAGTTTTTTAATTCAGTTGCCGTGGGGGTTTTACAAAGAGAAAATGTTTTGCTGTAGTTGTTGTGGCAGTCGTTGTTGTTTGTTGTTGTGTTGTGTTCTTGTGCTTGAAGACACTACTATCCTTCTAGTAGTTGTGGTTTCTCTAATGCGCGCGACGCGTTTTCGCTGCATAGAAAATGACCTCTTCCTGAACTTTTCGGAGAGCTTTTCTTGTTTGTTTTTGTCTTTCCGCTCTACCCACGACATGTATCGTATCGTATCTTATCGAAAAAAGCCTAGTCGCGCGTAAGTAGAGTAGGTAATCATACAGACGACGGGCAGGAATAACGACATGCGGTATAATTTTGTAGCCAGCATTTTTACCCCTCATCTTCATTAGAACCCTCTCTGATTTCATTGCACGAAGACCGAAAAGAAGTCTAGTGTAGTCTTAACTTCCTAGCTGTGTACATACCTTCGAGTGTATTGCAAGCAAGATTCGTATAGATAGACCATTGCTGATCTAATAGCCTTCGCCCCAAACTCGCTCATATTTTTACACACGTTTCCTCACGATGCTTTCCTTCACCATCGAGTTAGTGATAATGACAAACAACCTTAGGTAGGTACACTACTTTACGGTTTAGAGGTACCTACAGGCCAGCAATAGAACCACCGCCTGGAGATTGATTTGCTAGGTCTCTTCTGTATCACTGCTCCGTCGTTGTATGTATAACACCACCTCCAAGTTCAAAGCTCCAGTCTTCAGGGTCTAAATAGCCATAGAAATAGCCACCTCATATAGAAATTGCACCAGAAGAAACGACTAACCTATAATGCAACACCAGACTTTCTTCACTCTCCAACGGGTTGGTGTGTCTTGTTCCGTCTGGCACAGGATCGTCAGACTCCGCATCAACGGGCGTAGAGGAATCGTGCTCTATGCGGAAATTTTCTTTATCGAATACGATATTTTTTGCGTCCCACTTTGATACGTCCGAGAGGAGTTGCAATGCGTTCTGGTGAAGGTTCATGAATGTCGCCACCTGGAGATTCAGAATTTTAAACGTTTATACTCGCAATAATATGTAAGATTGTCAGCAGATGGCGCAGAAATTAAGCTTCATACAAAATCTGCATCGCGCTATCGAAGTTTTTCCGATTGCTGAGACAAAGTAGTTAGTAGGTACTTAGGTAGGTACCAAGTTTATAATGCTTATTACGGACGTAACTGCCCTTTGACAATTTTTCCAACCGCGCGAATCAATCGCCGTACTCTATTGTTACGCGTCAAAAATTATCTGCGTGATTGGTCGATTGATTTCGCGCCTGACGCATGACCGACGCGATCTACATTGGATCATTTGACTGCATGTGAATGAATTTCCGTCTTTAACGGCCATAGCCATAAGGTTGATTATTAGTATCAAATGGTTTCGAGTAGGTACCGTCAGCAAATGATAGTCCCTGGCAAACGAAGATTTACGAGCGGTTTTATTTTTCTGGTTGTATTGTACCTACAAGGGGATAAAAGTTTGTGAACATAGACCGTCAGATCACGACCGATATACTATCTTGACATAAGTTTTCATGTATTTTAGTCAGTTTAGCTGCATTGAAAAACTCCCATAGATTCAAGATAAAGGTTGTTTCCGGTTACAATAGTACATTACTGCAGCGGCCAGCAACAGAGGCATTGATGGACGAACGTGTAAATGTGGGCCGAGGCGAAGCCGAGGCACACATACGTAAGTCCATCAATGCCTAGTTGTGTCTCAAATAATGCGCGGAAATTAAAACAGTAAATTTTCTCAAATAATTCGCGGAAACAAAATCAATGAAGAACATTTGACGCGGTAGTACATATAATAGTCTGTGATTTGACGAACATCGAACAACAATTAGTTTTTTTTTTCAATAAACAGCTTTCTTTTTGCAAGCCAGTTCGAAATTTAAATAAAAGCTTTGATAAGTTACCTCCTTGGTTGCCATGTTTCGGTGAAAAAGATCGTTCCATTTTTAAATTACACGACAGATATGAGTTTAGTATGTACTTTATTTGGTCGCTAAACACGACAGATATGGATTTTCATACAACATTGCCGGCCGCTGCGCGCATGTATTTGGCCAGTACTGCAATTTCGATTTATCTCGAAGAAGGTTGTCAAAATAATGCTCACATTTCCAAGCATGTTTGAGAAAAAGATTTTCAGGTATTTCTTTGATTTGGTAAAACTTGGTGTAGGTACCTAAGGTAGCTACTGCGACATTCGAAATACTTTTATCTTTAATACAATTATAGATAATACTTACACACCGACATTAACGATTGTTCATTGAAATGCAAGCCCTTTCATCATTGCGACTGTGATTTGTTGACATTGATAATAACTACTGAAGTCGTAGATAGGTAATGCTCTTCATAATACGCTTCGCGATAATACAGTGATAATAACACTAGGGATGCAAATACTGCCTATCTATTCTTATAACTAACTATAGGTGGGTTATAAGAAAACGTAACAAGACTGCCTCTAATAGAAAAACGTATAAGCCGTTAAAAAATCAGAATAGCAGAATATAAATTCCATGCGAATTGTGCAAATTGTAGCTGCATCTAAGAGGAAGGATTCTTTATTTGCTTTAGAATAAAGGAGATCCTTGCTTTTAGAGCTGTATAGGTAGGGAGATATACAGTAGTAGGTACCAGGTTTATGAGTCTTACCGAAATTTACCTGCGCAATTGACAAATTTTAATAGTTCTCCAAATTATATTGACCAATCAGTTTGAGTGTCACCTTCAATACCTTGCCGCTATTGGCTTATTGTTTTGGCGCCCATTTCGCTGCTATCCGACTTCGCAACCTTTGATTACCTAGGTACGAAATGACTTTGGGTTTTGACGGGGACTCGATCTCGCGCAAACGAAGATTGACGAACGGAATTTAGTTTTAACCAAGAACATGTTTTAACCCTTTACTACCCTTTAATCATCATCATCATCATATCAGCCCCTAGACGTCCACTGCTGGACATAGGCCTCCCCCAAAATGGGGGGGATTTGCCATAATAACCACGCTTGGCAGGCGGGTTGGCGATCACAGTTGTATTGAATGTGTGTACTCAGAGGACGCCTTTTACGACACCCACGGGAAGAAATGGGATGGTGCTATTCTTAGCCGACACCACACGGCCTTTACGCCTGTTAGAACTAAATAGCAACCCACCTGATCTTGGTGACGCCCGTCCACTGCCATGGCCTGCACCGCGACCGCCCTGGCTTCCTCCAACGAGCTCTTGAGCGCCAGCGCGTTCATGTCGCCTGATTTCTGAAGCTCTGAGGCTTCTCGCAGGATCTTCTCTTTGGTTTCTATTATAGAGTTTATTTTCTCGTCCGCTGCTAGGTGGATTTGTTTTGTTATGTTTTCGCAACGATCCTGTAGTGTGAAAGTTTTATAAATTAGGGCGCGTCCATTAATCAAGTGAGGTTAATTAGGGGAGGGGTCAACAATTTTTTACTAAAATGGATGAGGAGGATGGGAGGAGATAAGTGATTTATGGACGCCTCCTTAGATTATTAATAACAACCCATCATCATCAACCTATACGGGATGTAAGGAAAAGTATCATTAACCTTTAAACAACTAGCCATCAAACTGAACAACTTTTACTATGGGAGCAAATCTGTCAGAACAAAAAAAATCTGCAGCTCCATACGTTTGAGCCGAGTAGGTATATTGCAGTTTAGTATGGAACAGCAGATTTTTTTTGTTCTCACTGGTTTACTCCCATAGTACCTAAAAGTTGTGCAGTATGATGGGTAGAGTATGTGGTTTAAAGGTTAATGATAATTTTCCTTAGGTACACCCTGTATAGAGCGTCCGGGTGTATGGGCGTTAGCCCACCACGCGTGCCAAATGCGAATTTAGGGTCACACACAACATTACACAGGGAGTAAAATTAAAAGCGTTGCGTATCGTATGGGGTACTTCAGACCATCAAACTTAACAACTTTCACTACGAGACGAGGCCGACGGAAAACGTCAATGTTCTCTCGACCCAAAAGTATGGAAAAGCTGATTTTTTTTCGCGATTTTGATGTTAGTCCTAAGTTGTTCAGTTTGATGGTCTGAAGCACCCCCTTATTTATGTTCACTGATGCATAGCATATTTAAGTTTACACATTGTAGTTCTAGTTACTTAAGGTGGTTTCAGTCCATACAAACGTTTGACGCAAAATACGCGTAGACGGAATTAATAAAAGGTATATTTTATATTATATGGAAAAATAGTTAAGAAAATCTAGATGTCGCGAAACAAATAAGATTTGCAATTTATAATATGATTACGAAGGACGAAGATATTAAAGCTTTAAAAATTTTCTTTGAAATTTTTTCATACAAATTTTTTAAAGCTTTAATATCTTCGTCCTTCGTAATCATATTATAAATTGCAAATCTTATTTGTTAGAAGATATTATCTTCATTATTATATTATATACGAGCTTTTACCCTAAATTATATAGGTACCAGATTTTAAGTCAGGTGATAAGCTATCAAACAAAAAAGTTTCATCAAAATCGGTTCAGTAGTTTTTGCGTGATACTCGAACAAACAAACACCCAAACAAACAAACAAACAAACAAACAAACAAACAAATAAACAAACAAACAAACAAACAGACAGACAAAAAATCCAAAAATTGGTGATTTGGAATCAGGGATAGGTAAAAACCACATCGTAATTATTTTTTTATAAATATCTTCAATGTACAGACAGACATACTTCTGTTACAGTTTTATACTTAAATGTTTAGATTGCAAATGTTATTTGTGACGCGACATATAGATTTTCTAAACTATTTTTCCATAGGTATATACAAAGTCACTTATCTTAATACCGTCTACGCGTATTGTGCGTCAAAGTTTTGTATAAAATTGACTGCAACCACCTTAAAGACATCTTATTCGAAAGCTTTTAAAAAGTATTTCTCTAAAGCTTTTAAAAAAGTATCAATTTGGCATGAAGTTTATTTGCGTTTACAAGTACCTAAAAATAAAAACATACCGTAAAATGTTCTATTTTGTGTCCAAGGCGTCCAGCGGCTGAATCAAGCTGCTTCAAGATTGATTCTATTTGTATTTTCATATCGTCTAAATGTTGCGACCAGCACACTCGGCAGAAGTTCTAGAAATTATGGTTTTGTTATCGTTATTTAGGTGTATTAGTATTTTTATAAGACTAAATAGATACTTACAGAATTTATTTATTTCGATAGGACAATTTTCATTTATTTAAAACATAATAGTTGGCTCATACAATCATAGAAATATTAATTTACTATGGAAATACAATACACTAAAAATCAAACATTTATTTTTCTAGTAAAAAGAAATCATGCAAAAAGATTTTAATAAATTGAGGATTTTTTTCCAGTATCCAAAAAGATTTCACTACACACAGAATGCAAAATACTGGCAATTTTTCCAGTAAAAAATTTACATTGCCGCCATTAATAACAATTAAAAAGAAAAAAACATTTCTTCTTTTCTGGTCATATGGCAATTGTTAATTTTTTTCACATGACGCTGCCAGTTGTCCTATAAATATAAAACTCTTTAGTGCCTATCGATTATCGATAGGTACCAAAGAGTTTCTTATGTGGAACTAAACTTTCGTTGAAGTTGAACCAAGGAGACCTAAACACAAAGTCTGATCTGAAACAGGCGTGTTTTTGTTTGCACATCAAAATATCACATCCAGACTCTAAACTACTGAACCGATTTTGATGAAAATTTACAACTTGAAAGCCTATCGACCTCAATTAGGATTCTGGGCATGCACCACCGGCCCTAATTAGTTTTTCCTAGTATTTAGCTACTATCTAAAAATTAACAGGTCTATGTTGAGTTTGGGACTTATTTTGCTGCTGTAGCCTTAGCTGTAGCATACAATAAATGCAATAAATGGCATATTGTTCTGTATTGGTGTTTCGTTGTAGGTATTCTTGTTATGAACTGTACCTAATATTGTGTGTATTTCTTATGTCAATAAATTTTTCCTCTATCTAGGTATACTACTGTCATGTAATCATCTCATTTTTTTAGTTTTGTTCTGTAGACCTATAGTAGGTATTATGTTTTTCTTTTGTTTTACTAATTGTTTTCTATTTGGAAGTGTAATTTTATTTAATTCAATTCAATTCGATAGCCATGATTAATAAATTATAATATATGACATAATTTTAATTCTAGATTTAAGTTTTTGTGAGTATAAATTCAATTAAATAGGCATTTATTAACAAATTATAATGTAATGAAATAATTTTAAATCTAATTCAATTTTAATTCTAATTCAATTTTAATTCCAATTCTAGATTTAAGTTTTGCAGTGCCCTAGCAGGGTCCATGTGTACTGGAATCAATATTATGTACCTAACATCTTTTAAACCCATGGTTGCAATAAATTATATGACTATGACTATGACTATGACTATGCATGCATGGCTCATTGCTGAAACGAAAGTCGAATTTCCATAAGCTATTCTCAAATTTTCTGTTTTCGGAGGAGGCAGCAGTACCTTTAACCACTTTCATATAATTTTCACACTTACCAATTTACAATGCTTGCAAGCAGTGACATCAGCATTATCGCACATGCTCTGACAGTGAGAGCACCTTATACCACCGGCAAACAGATCGACGCTCTGTGACGTCACAACAGCTGGAGTCGTCGGTGGGGTCACTGGTTTATTCTTTTTAGGTTCAACGTTTACACCAAATAGTTTCAGCAAGGAATCTATGTAGAGGTTCGATGGTAGATCGTTGAGGAAATTTGATCCAGTTACTTGGATTCTGGTGTTGCAGAGCGGGCAGTCGATTATTGGCAGATCTGAAAGATGATGTTAATGTTGATAAGTTGTTTGAGGAAAGACAGATGATCATAGGTACCTAAATAACGATAAAATCGTTGAAAGAAAAAACCGACCAAGAGCGTGTCACAAGCCCATGATAGGGTTCCGTAGCCATTGTATAAGTACAGGCTGCATAACTATTTTTGTCCCCAGTTTGTTCGGAAGTGGCTTTTAATTAAATTTTTATTTCTGACCCTACAATGGTTGTGCTACAGCATCCGTTATATTTTTCATTGAAACGAGTACCGACAAATTACTAAGAGAGTTGGCGCTGTCCTATTGCCGTCGCTCGCGCGATCACGCGTTCGTCCGACGAAAATCATTGTGCCACTGTGCGTTTAAACATACTTATATCTGCGGAATATCCTATAGAAGGTCGTGCTATCATGAGATGCGATCGAATTGTTCTATTTTTATTCAGATATAAGTATGTTTAAACGCACAGTGGCACAATGATTTTCGTCGGACGAACGCATGATCGCGCGAGCGATGGCAATAGGACAGCGCCACAACCAATGCGCTGACAAGAAAAATGACTTCAGATATAAGTAGGTATCTAAGTATAGCTTTGGACCAGCTCGTTGACGCTGCCAGCTGATGGTCTATTACAATACTGAGATGTACTTTATACGAACCAGCAATATAAACGCTCAGGCACGCCATGCAGAAAGTGTGCTGACAAGGCAACATCTTGGGGTTGTGTAGGACTTCGAGGCATAGGGAGCATTGCACCAGCTCCTTGACACTGCCTGCTGACTGTCTGTTAACATAACGTTACATTACCAGTCTACGTTTAAAATACAGCCTTAATAATAATGGTACCAGTATGCTTTACAAAATATGATATATCTACCAGCTGATGTGATAATACTGATGATAATGACAGAGTTTATTTTTATTAATGACGAGCTTTTACCCGCGACTTCGTCCGCATAAATTATATACCAGATTTTAAGTCAGATGATAAGCTATCAAACAAAAAAAGTTTCATCAAAATCGGTTCAATAGTTTTTGCGTGATACTCGAACAAACAAACACCCAAACAAACAAACAAACATACAAACAAACAAACAGACAGACAAAAAATCCAAAAATTGGTGATTTGGAATCAGGGACAGGTAAAAACCATGTCGTAATTTTCTGACACATAATTACAGACACATTTCTGTTACAGTTTTATAATAGTTTAGATGGGTTTGCTCTTGACCTCAATCCAGTCCTCAGGACGAAGATGTAGCGAGCTTAACCAGAAGATGACTATTCACTGGTACTTTAAAGGAATTCGGGTTGTAGGTAAGTGCTCGGAAATACTGACGCAGGCAAGGCATTCCACTCCCTGGCTGTGCGCATTATAAAAGATTCAGAAAGGCGCTTGGTGCGGATAAGTGGGATGTCAACCAAGAAGGGGTGATATCCCGCGGTGCGTCTGGAAGTCCGATAGTAGAAAGGGTAAGGTGGGATGAGCTCATGTAGCTCTTGGGAACACTCACCGAAGTACAATCTGTAGAAGACCGACAAGCAGGCCACTCCGCAGCGGTGGGCTAGGCTACGATGCTTTGTCTTCACCAGCTTACTGTCGCAAATGAGCCTCCTGGCTCTGCGTTCAACCGAGTCGAGTGCGGCAAGTTGATACTTGGCTGAGTGGGATAGCCACCCACAGGTGGCAGAGTCAATTGGGAAAAGCTTTTACATAGCCGACCAGAAATGATATAGGAAGAGGCCTACGGAAGAGGCACGAAGAAAGAAGGTCTGCTTAATATACCGATCGGCTTTTTCTACTACGAATTTTTATCACTTGCTCTACCCTAAAATCATTCAATAGCTCCGTAGTAAAGGAAAACATCATGAAGAAAACCTACATGTTTCTATTTTGAGGTGTGTGCTGTGTGTCGAGTCCAGTCTCCACTGGCCGGGGACTCTGTCACGCTAAATAGAGTTTGGGCACTAGTGAAATATGAATAATATTTTTAATAAATTTCGTATATCTACTACCAATATCCCTTCATGCATCTCTATACCAAAACGCACTGGGCCCGCGTTGTGGATAGTACTTATGATCCACCTCTCTCTCACTCTCTTAGAGACCTGCCTAGTAGGCCTCGCATGCCAACCCCGAGAAAACGATAAAAATCAAGATGTGTCTCCATCTTTATTATTTTACGTATGCCAGAAAGAGCGCGCATGACGTTTTTCTCGTTTAAACTCTTTGTCGTGGGTGGGGTGGCATCACGGTGGCATGCTAACCGTGCTGGAGTGAGATCAAAAGGCTATAACTAACTCGGGGAAACCAATAAGATTTTTTTTTTAAAGAAATGTTATTAGAAGTTTTTACACTGCAGTTATCAATCCAAGGTACATACTTCCTTCCAGATTTTGATTCCATCGTAGAATTTATGTTTCTCATTGACCCTGATGATGCATTTGTAAGGTACATTGGGCTATCAGGTGCTTGCACAGTCGGGGTCCTGGGACTGGCCGGCTCGTCGACTTTCTTCTGACTATTCCACCGCTTCAGTGTGAATAGCGGAGGCTTCTTTTTCACTTTATCACCCATTGTAGCACTTAGCACTCGGACACAATGCGAACTGAATCGATTAATGAGTTGACGTTATCGATTACTACAAATAGCCTTATCTTAAGTCTTTCTTGTTAGTGATTTTATTATTAGATTAGATTGCTGATAAATGATAAATATTATATTTTAATCGCTGTTTTCATGATTGTGGTTTACCGATTGTGTTTTTATTCTATGTGTATTGTATACCTACCGACTTTTTTGGTACTGTAGGTAATTTGTTATGTATACCTAAGTAGGGTAAGTAGGTACTTACCTAAAATAAAAAGATCGGGAAATTACCCTATTGAACGTTGACAGAGCTCATTTTTAGGGTTCCGAAGTCAACAAGGAACCCTTATAGTTTCGCCATGTCCGTCCGTCTGTCCGTCTGTCCGCGGCTTAGCTCAGAAACGCTTATAGTACTAGAAAGCTGTAATTTTGCATGGGTATACATATTAATCATGCCGACAAAGTGGTAAAATAAAATCATAATTTTTTTTTTTTAGGGTACCTCCCCTACACGCGAAGTGGGTATGGAATTTTTTTTTCTCGTCTACCCCATGGTCTAGGTTATCGTTGGATATCTAAACTATTATAAAACTGTAACAGAAGTGTGTCTGTACATTGAAGATATACATATACAAAAAAAAAATTACGACCTGGTTTTTACCTGTCCCTGATTCCAAATCACCAATTTTTGGATTTTTTGTCTGTCTGTTTGTTTGTTTGTTTGTTTGTAGGTATGTATGTTTGTTTGTTTGTTTGTTTGGGTGTTTGTTTGTTCGAGTATCACGCAAAAACTACTGAACCGATTTTGATGAAACTTTTTTTGTTTGATAGCTTATCATCTGACTTAAAATCTGGTATATAATTTATGCGGACGAAGTCGCGGGTAAAAGCTCGTGTAATTTAAAAATATTATGGGTGTTGGAAAACCATTTTTCGATTTAGGGATTCGTAAGCGAAATATTAAGCTTTAAAGTGAAAATTTTTGTTAGAGTCAAGTGTCCCCCCCCCCCCCCCTCCCTGCCAGCTAAACGGTTGTTTCTGGATATGTGAAAAAATTCATGGCAGTAGTATATATACCGAAATTAAAAGGAAAACTATCACCACTAAGTAGGCTTTACAAGTTTACGAGTAATAGTCGATCAACTTATAAAATGTACTTTTTAGGCTTTATTAGCCGTTAAACCTGAGAGACGCTTCTTACTAGAAAGCTGTAATTTGGAATCGGTATACATATTTATTACGCCAGTAAAGTTGTAAATTAAAATCTACAAAAATATTTTTTTTAGGGTACCTCCCCTACACGCGAAGTGGGAATGGTTTTTTTTTCTCGTCTATCCCATGATGTGGGATATTGTTGGATAGGTGGTTTAAAAATACTGTGGGCGTGTGAAAACCATTTTTCGATTTAGAAATCCGTTAGCGAAATATTAAGCTTTGAAGGGGAAAATTTTGTTAGAGTCAAGTGTCCCCCACACCTGCCAACTAAACGGTTGTTTCTGGATATGTGAAAAAATTCATAACGTATAACGAAATTAAAAGGCAAATTATCACCGCTAAGTATGCTTTACAAGTTTACGAGTAATAGTCGATCAACTTATAAAATGTACTTTTTAGACTTTATTAGCCGTTAAACCGTAGTATAAAACAAAAAGCCTCCTTCTAAATCCATATTTTATTGTGACGGGCAACTACGGAACCCTATCCTGCGCGTGGTCCGACACGCACTTGGCCAGTTTTTACCTATCTATTGATGCACATTTGTACTTCATTGCAATTGAAATCAAGCCCCACAGAAAACATAAACATTTAACGACATTCTTTCAAATAGAAGTAGGTACTCAAGTAATAGGTACCCATCTCAAGTTAAATGACTCTCATCTGATCACCAATTTCATTGCCAATTCTCGTGTCCCTATAACGTACCTACTTTACACATATGGTCTTGAGAAAGTAATAAAAGTAATACGAATAACAGGGTGCTCTTTTTATTACCTAGGGACTTTTTTACCCGTTTACACGTAGCCGGAGCCCGCGTCCTCGTGCGTGTTATCGCAGTCATCGGTTGAAGTACATCCCGATCCTGAGGTTCGTTATGGTGATGCATAATCTAGTAACCTACTACAATCAGAACGCTCAGAAGAAACAACCTGTACATTGTTTACCTGTATGTAGATGTAGGCGTTGAGACAATCGTGTTTTAGGGGCCAATGCAATAACGGTATAAACAGGTGGAGCAAAATGCAGGTTACAGAGTGGTTCCTTTGCCAAAATTCTGCTCTGACCGTAAATATAGGCATTAAGTATACATTCTGTTTCGTTTACAAATTTATCAGTATTAACCTCAGTAAATTCCGTTGTTCAGTTCATGATGTACCTCTACTTTCTCTCTCGCCTTACCCACTGAACTTTTGACCATTGGGGACCTAATTTTGCTCACGAAATGTTAGGGTTAACCTACCTTACACTTGAATCTTTATTCACGTAACTTTAAGGCTCTGTAACTTTTTTTAAATATCGTTTTAGAAGTTTGCGGTGGAACAATCAATGGAAGAGAGCATTGATTGTGATTTCTGATAACTTTAAATACCTACTGATCGTGATCCAATTTACTATGGAAAAAAAATGTTCCGATATAATTATAAGATCGAACAAAATTAGCTGAAACTATTTTAAGGGGATGGTCAGATCATCAAACTTAACAACTTTCTCTATTGGACCAATATCGAAACCGCGACAAAAAAAAAACTGTCCCATACAAAACTCCAAACATAACTCGACCGAAATGTTGTTCAGTTTGTCGGTCTGATCATCCCCTTAAAATAGTTTCAGCTGATTTTGTTAGATCTTATATTTGACTCATGCAGGTAATTAGGTACCTACAGTTTAGTAGAATAGCAGGATTATTTTTTACGAATTCAGGTTTGCTCTCATAGTTAAAGTTGTTGTTGTATGTAGTTTTTTAGTTACAATTTCACCCTGTATAACGTGTTGACAAATTAACGCAAAACATGAAAATCAGTGATACCTAGACAGAACATCATCATCATCAGCCTATAAACGTCCCACTGCAGGGCACAGGCCTACAGGAAGCGTCAGTCCACCAAGTGCCTAATGCGGATTGGTCGTCCGCTCGGATTCGAACCCGGAACCTCATGATTGAGTGTCCATGCCTCTCCACAACGCGCCGCAGGTCTCTCATAAGCATTTCGTTTCGAACACTTCGTTTAAGACAACCCTATTCTACCGTTGTTAGCTATAAATTACTAATAATAATAACCTATGAATTCACAAGTCATAATAGTCTCTCTTCAATGGCCATAAAGCACATAATAGTGTATTCTGTACTAAATTGGATTCCAATACCTTTGAGGGATGTTAGTGACCGTGTTACAAAGCTCCGGCTGATCGGAGCTTTGGAGCAATTAAACTTTGATAAGATGGCTGACGTGCTTACGATGAATGAATTATCTACCTTATATTGAGTGACATTCATACACATTTTTAACCGACTGCCGACGGCCGCAACTTCGTACGCGCGGACTACCGACTTTAAATACTCATAACTTTTAATAGAAGAAACCGATTGCGATGAAATAAAGACTAAATGTTAATTCAAACTAACTTTTTACTTTTGTGAAAACCCCATCCAAATCATACCAGTACTTTTCAAGTAATGCGTGTACAAACAAACAGACACAAATTCTAAAAATAGTCATAATATATTCCATTACGTATTCAAATAAATTTTTATGCAAATATCTTCAATGTCCATCACCGCTAAGTTAACGATTTTTTTATATGTACACAAGATATGTATCATAGATAGCATTAATTCTTGTAGGGTTAAAATTTAAATAGTCGACTCTACCAAAATTTCACAAAGGGCTTGTATTTAAAAAATATTCACTGATATCAAATGTTTGAGACTATCGAAAATAATGCATAACATAATGCCACCGAAAGTTAACAATGCTTTTACATCCTGTTTGATAACGTTTTCTTCTTTAAAGAGTATATCGTTGATATCTTTTCTTATAGATTTTAGACTAGCAGATTCGTTGATGTCTTTTCTTAAAGATTTTAGATTAGCAGATTCGTTGATGTCTTTTCTTAAAGATTTTAGATTAGCAGATTCGTTGATGTCTTTTCTTAAAGATTTTAGATTAGCAGATTCATTGATGTCTTTTCTTAAAGATTTTAGATTAGCAGATTCGTTGATGTCTTTTCTTAAAGATTTTAGATTAGCAGATTCTTAGATTTTAAATTAGCTGATTCGATGTTTTTTTTCTTATAGATTTTAGATTAGCAGACTCGTTGACGTCTTTTCTTCCGCAAAGGTGTGTTGAAAGATTTTATAGACACTATAAATTATACTTACTTCCAGTTACTATACTTCACTACATAGTATAAAACAAAGTCGCTTCCCGCTGTCTGTCTGTCCCTATGTATATGCTTAGATCTTTAAAACTACGTAACGGATTTTGATGCGGTTTTTTGTAATAGATAAGAGTGATTCAAGAGGAAGGTTTATATAAATAGATCGGGGAAATGGACGAAACCGGGAAGTGGACGTTCGGGGAAAAGGTCGTAACTGACCTGATCCGAATATTAGTGTAAGCATTCCACCCGTGCGAAGCCGGAGCGGGTCGCTAGTTACTGATAATAAGGAAATCTTACGTGTAGATACTAGGAAAAGGTTAATTTGCTCAAATATGTAGGATAAAGACCGGAGTAAATTACCTGCTCTAATTGACGACCCGATGGATGAGTAAAGTATATCTGCAAAGTGCAACATACCTACGTGAATGAACGCTTGTTTCCCTCTTTAGGTTTATTTTGCTTTCAGAGGGCTGCCCTCAATCGTTGTGTTTTAACCACTACATAGTATAAAACAAAGTCGCTTCCCGGTGTCTGTCCCTATGTATGCTTAGATCTTTAAAACTACGCAACGGATTTTGATGCGGTTTTTTTAAATAGATAGAGTGATTTAAAAGGAAGGTTTATATGTATAATATAATACATGAATAATATAGTTAATATCAGCTTTGCACCCGTGCGAAGCCGGGGCGGGTCGCTAGTTTCTAACAATTATAAAAGTACCTATTATTATTTAAATAATTAACGTATATATAAGGGGTGCTTCAGACCATTAGGCTGCCTGTCGATTGAAGCTGTGCGAGCTGTGTAGCTGTGTTTTTATAACCAATCAGGAGCTCGGGCGAGGCGCGGCCAATCTCGCCCGAGCTCCTGATTCGTTAAAAAAACACAGCTACACAGCTCGCACAGCTCGCACAGCTTCAATGGACAGGCACCCTTAAAATAAACAATTATTAGGTATACACGGCGACACATCAAGCTATACAAAACCAACATAAGCTGGCCATGCGACGTTATACGTTACTCGAACTCCGCGTGGCCAGCTTATTTTGGTTTTTTATAGATTGATGTGTCGCCTTGCGTACGTACTACGAAACCAACATTGAATTCGCGAAAATTCGAATAACGTGTAATTGATTGTTCATAAACGCAAAACCTCGCTAGTAGGAAAATGTTAAAACAGGACTTCAGATAGCTTAGAAATCTACAAAACAGATAATACATGCGCGGATCATATCACAAATTGGCAGTTTTTCTGTATCAAGCTGTTTCATCTCGACTATGACATTAATAATACGAACAGAAGTACGTGACAAGACTTTATTTTATGGATTCCAGGATATGCCTTCAGTATTTCTATTTTTTAAACAAATAGCGCTCTCGACTCTGTTTTTGCACTAACCCCAATTTCATGTTTCTGTGCATTTTAGTATTTACACTAATATAAATAAAACATATTTTGATTTGCTCTTTTGAATGATACGTTGATGTTCGGTTAGGATAAGGCACATGAGTAGATACCCCACAGAGAGAATGCTTCGACATAATCGCGCTAGTGGACAATCTATGGGAAGCAAACAGAACAAAAAAACAGCTGTTGCATACATACATTTAAGTAGGCAATGTAGTTTAGTATGGAAAAGCCGTTATTTTTTTGCTCCGATCTATTTGCTCCCATAGCAAAAGTTGTTCAATGAGTTTCTAAGATCTCTTCTCCATTTGATGGTTTAACCACAGGTTTAACTAAAAGCAAACAGCCTTCTTCAATATAGTATTAAACTCAATGTAGAGCAACTACGCAAATGTAATAGTTAAGGCTTAACTATTACCTTCCCATACATAAAATACACCGTGTAATTGAGGTCGTTTTGAAGCCGGTACAGGGTGCTCTTCAGAACATCAAACTGAACAACTTTCACTATGGAGCCAATGTAGAAATCGCGAAAAACAAAACAACAGTTCCATAGAAAATGTAAATACCTTCTTGATAAAAATGTATGAAACAGTTGATTTTTTTATCGAGATTTCGTCATTCTACAGGGTGTAACAAAACACCCTAGTAATACTTAAGGGGGTGCTTCAGACCATCAAACTGAACAACTTTCACTATGGGGCCAACATCGAGAAAAAAGAAAAAAATTTACTGTCCCATACATTTTAGTCGAGTCGGTACTGCAGTTTTGTATGGGACAGCTGATTTTTTTTTTTTTTTTCTCGATGTTGGCCCCATAGTGAAAGTTGTTCAGTTTGATGGTCTGAAGCACCCCCTTAAGTATTACTAGTGTTTTGTTACACCCTCTATACAAGGTGTTAGGGTAAACCGTATTGTACCCATGATACTGATCAGGAAATTCACAAAATAAATTCGACTTTCCATACTACCTAAATGCAATCAGCTGATCGAAAGTTTGTATGAAAAATCGATTTTTTTTTTCGAATTTCCTGTACGTTTCTTTGGGAAAGTTGTTCAGTATCATGGGTACAATTATCCCCTAAATTAATGCAACTGTTTACCCTAACACCATGTAGGTATACTATTGCCTGTGTCATACTATGACCACCTATTCTGTGATTATGTATTTGATCCCATAGCACAGAATAGGAAAGAGTATAATAGTTCTAGCAATAAATATGGAAATGAACGGCCCCAGTTAATCACAAATTGAAAACTAAAGCTTGCACATAAACACCTTTTGCATATCTCGCAGCTGTCATGTAAAAATAAATAACTTCTGTTATTAAAATGATCGTATTTCTCTAAACAAACAATCACTTCCTGAGAAATCTGTGTCACATAGAACAAATGGGTAGCTTGTCAAAATGCATACAAATCTTCGGCTAGTTTCTCCCTGGAGTCATACATTTAAGTACTTATGTATGTGGGTCAAATTAATTAACATAACAATTCTGCCGTAAAATGCATTATTTAAACAATGTACTACGAGTCCGGGGTGCGTTTACTTTTGTACAATGGTTTTAAGTTTCTAGTTTTGAATAAATTACTTGATATATTTGTAGACATATTCTTGATTCTGCAAATGTTAAAATGGAATCAACTCTAAACATGATAGTGTTATGTCATAAATGTTTAGAACAAGATATCAAACGACGTAATAAGTAGGTAACATTGTTATTGTAAAACTTTGTTTCTATTGAACGCAATTACGAAATTTAGGTAACATCATTTGGAAAGACGTCACGACATGTTCCAACCCAGTTCAGTTTCAACTATCTTAGAATAGCATCTGGACAATATTTTGCAATGATGCTGATTGCCTGTCGACGTACGATGCGATGACGTACATTTAGTATTCCCTTTCGTTTTATTACAAGCGAACGTATTCTTACTTTTAGTAATTGACAAAATCATCTTCAATTAACAATTTGGCACGGTTCTTGAAAATTACGTTTTCCTTTTGAAGTAACTCGAGGTTCAACCTTTGGACGTCTTTAGAGATAACGTGTTAGCCTTACTAGCCATTAAAGAGGTAGCAGGAAAAGGAACACCGCTAACCCAGTGGCCAACTAGCGAGGCGACATCGTGCGATTACTCCGTCGGAGCCTCCATTCCGTACCGGTCCCGCTGCACCACCGCGCCTCGGCTCGACGCCGACGCTCGCCAAATACCCGAGTCTCATTACGATGAAGCACTGCCACTAAACAAACAACCTTATGAGCGACGATGTACCCAGTGCTCACACAACCCCGGGGTGCTGCGATGCTCCATTGTTTTACAATGCGGAAAGCGAAGGACGCGCCGCGCATCACAATCAGCGAAGAGAGTTTAGGCGCCGAGTGAATACAAAGTTGCCGTCAATATTGAAGAAATAGCAGACGCAACAGGACCGGAGGACGAACGTGACGGTGCCCAAAAACTGTCGATGGAAATAAAGGGAAATTTGTTGCGGATAAAGGAGGACAGTTTGATGAAATAGTGTTTGTTATGCGCGCGAGTGCCGGAAAGTTAGCGAAATTTTGGCAACGATACAACGAGACGATTTCGTGCGCCTTTAAGGTGCAATCAGACGGTGCATCTGGCTATAGTCACTCGTCAAGGACCTAGTGTTTCTGTGATTGATATTGTGATAGTTTACAAGGACAATTATTTGCCTTGTGTTGTGTGAATGTAAATTAAAATTTTGACTTGCAACTGTTGTGATACAAAGGTGAGTCTTTAGCTATTACGAACGTCTGATTAACCGTTATTAGAGTAAGCCATATTAATTAGTGTTTTAGTTGATTAGGATTTGCGTTGACCTAGAAACAGGTTTGTTTCAAGAGTCGCGATAAGTCGCTGCTCTTAATAGCAGTTCAGTCGTCCTCGTTGAGATCTCGTTTTGCGCAAGTCTTTAACAAGATAGTTCTTATTTACTTTTCTCGTACTTGCATTCCCCTGGACAAAGTAGGCACCTAGTGCCATGAGCTTTTAATGATAATAAACAAGTTTATCCACTTGTATCAATGGAACTTCGAGCATTAGATATATAGATACATCCGCAATTTATCGCCGGTGTTAATATAATTATGTGTGTTCATTTCAATTAATGTTTGTTATCTTTATAAGCGGCGTTACCATTTAATTTATTCTTGCGTCACTATTTTCTCAGTTTTATCTAAAATTTTAAGGTGTGTTTCCACATTGGACTCTATGAAAAATTTGTATCCATACCTATCTACTTAAGTACTTCTAATCTAAACTATTATAAAACTGTAACAGAAGTGTGTCTGTACACAAGATATTTACAAAAAAAAATTACGACATGGTTTTTACCAGTCCCTGATTCCAAATCATTTTGTCTGTCTGTTTGTTTGTTTGTTTGTTTGTTTGTATGTTTGTTTGTTCGAGTATCACGCAAAAACTACTGAACCGATTTTGATGAAACTTTTTTTGTTTGATAGCTTATCATCTGACTTAAAATCTGGTATATAATTTATGCGGACGAAGTCGCGGGTAAAAGCTCGTATTTAATAAATGCGAAAGTCTATGTCTGTTTGTCTGATACGTTTTCACGTCTAAACCGCTGAAACGATTTTGTTAAAAGAAGTTTGGCGGAAGGCCATATAATTTGAGACCCAGACATAGAGGTCCCATACATGAATGAAACTTAGTAATACGTGTAGAGTGAAACAAAACTAACAAAAATGTAAATTGGTTGCAATCTGTAGAAGTTGGAGGAAAGGTATTTCTCCTTACGATACCTTTTGTATCAAGTGTGTGAAACTCATAATCTTTCTTATTAGATAGTCCACGCAATCTTCTACGAATTCATCGTGTTTATTTTAGTGAAAATTCACGATAACCGTACCATATTAATGATAATGGAAGAAAACGAAATCACACACACTATCAGTTCAACCAAGCCAAATACGTTCCGTAACGACCAAAAATACCTCAGTGATAATATTAGATGAAAATAGCTGTCGTGGTTGCGTTTTGCTACTGATTTTTGGAAGATTTGTCAATTTTTCTAGTAATTTCTACTTTTGAATCCGGACTTTTGGAGATGTGGAAGCTTTTTTTTAAAAATGCCATAATGTTTTCTATTTATCATAATTATGACCGCCGTCCTGAATGGCTTTTAGTTTTCGTAAAAAATGCCTGGGTTCAAATCTGACAACCTTCTTTGGTATATAGACATTGACAGGCATAAATATTTCACGCCGACGAAGTCTCGGGTAATTAATTAATTCTTGACCTAATATAATCATCTCCAAAGCGAAGTTTAAATTCACAAAGTGGTCCTAACTATTAACTAACTCTGGCTCAGACATCTCCAGCTTATAGCTCTGTACTGTAGATGTCGTTGCCAAACCACAGCCAGTATTAATAAGGTCATGCAACTCATAATACAAGAGATGCCGGTGCTGAAGCGACCAGTAAGTTAAAACAATAACACATTTGGCGAAAATGAAATGACGGGATTCAAACCGCAACTTCTGTCTTTACGATAACAGCCCGAGATTTCCTGCACACGCTTGCGCAAGCCTAGGCAATCCCGCTGAATTGTCTGTAAAGTGATTGTTACTAGCTTAATCTATACAAGAGTCAATGCCTAAGCTCGCGCAAGCGTGTGTTGGAAGCATTATAAATGTATAAATATAAAAATTCTATCAAATCTTAAAACACACTAGTTCGGTTTTTGCCTATCGAATTAATTATACTTAGAATATTCATGGGTTTTTGCTTCATAACTAAAGAAAATTAAAGAACACTTTGATACAGCTTAACTAATGACGTCATAAAGATTATGTCAAATTCATAAAGATATTATACTTACGGAATAGAGTAAGTGACATGAGTTGTCAAATGAAACCGTTTTTGGACGTTTTTTGGAGTCCTCGGCAGGGTAAAAATTCGATTTCTGTGTATTAATTCTCAATCTAACGTGAAATGGTGAATAATTTAATGAAACAGTGTTAGTATATTTTACAAAATTATCTACGATTTCACTTTAGGTTCACGATTATTGACAGAAACTGAATTTTTACCAGGACTCCAAATCCCCAAAAACGGTTCTATTGCCTCGCGTCACGTATCTCTTTCTATTATACAGGCATGCCGCTAGGTACATCTCGCTCTCCCAGCTGTCACCGTCTCTCATGGTCAAATTACTATAATATCTTGAATTTAATATATTACAATTAAGTTTATGGGACGGGTGCCATTTAATTCTCCCAAACTCCCAAAAGTCAAGTAGGTATATTTAGTTAAAAGTGTATCAGAGACGAGAAAATGTTGTTCAAACATGAAACTATACCTGTAGAAAAACAATCCTATTTTAGTAGCGGTACTTGACAGGCGTGCAATTTTGAATCTAAGCGAACCAGTTGTAATATTACTGTAAGACTACTATAGTCTTCAATTTACATAGAATATATTAAATGCGAATGAAGCTGCAGGCTAATAGGCCAGTCATTTTACGGAGTTTTGTTAGGCGGGGTAGGGAGTAATTATTAATTGGACTTTTAAACCGTAACCGTCAGCATTTAGTGACAAAAATACTACCCTAAACCAAATTAAAAAGAAATTGTTACGCAACATAGAAATCAAAATTGTGTGTCCCAGAAGGCTTTTAAATTAATAATATTAATACCAATGCACTCATTTGAATTAGATTTAACAATATACATTATTTTTGAGCAATAAAATAGGCATTAAAATTTAAAAAATTAGGTATTTATTAGAAAATACGAATGTATTTTTCAAAACCTTCTAAGTAGACAAAAATATTTACACCATGTTTGAAGAATGTATAATGATAAAGCCTTAAATATGTGCAAAAAAAAATTATCATGTCTTTTAGAACGAGATAATATCTAAATTATAAAATTGGAACTGTTGTTAACGAGATTTTTTTTTAATTTTTCTACATTTTTAAGCTCAAATTGGCTCTTCAATATTATAGCGGAAAAAAAAAATCAATTATTAATTTGTCCCGGGTCAAACCGTAAAATGACTGGGCTATAAGCAATGTACGAGATTTGAACGGTTTTCATCATCTATTCCTTTGATGGAAAACAAATTCGATTGGAATCAAATATCCACATCTCAGTATTGTAAATCTGAAAGTGTCTGTTTAATCTTCGTGCCTCTACTAATAACGAACAGATGTCAATTATATTTGGCAGATGCAGCATGAAGTATGAAAATAAATATTACATATCGTTGGGGATGTTTCAGATCATCAAACTTAACAAGCTTAAACCTCGGAAAACGTCAATGGCTACTGGACCCAAATGTATGGAACAACCGTTTTATTTGGGATTTCGATTGTGGTCTCATAGTAATGAAAGTCGTTTAATTTGATGGTCTGAAGCACCCTGTTAATAATATGTAAAGCATTTAATTTTGCACCTAGTTTACGCCTCTTTTTCTAACGTATAAAAATAAGTAACAGATAAAATTCTGTAAATATTAAACTAGAGCATTAAATATTCAAATGTCGCTAATAATATGCAAATATTAAATAAATAAATAAATAACGCTCACAGGCACATACATTGTAACGATCCCAAGTAAGCCTCAGGCTTTTTGTTACGGGAATCATACAACAAAATGGCACAAACATATAACATCCATGACCGAACGGTTCGAACCGGGATTCGACCCCAGGACCCTGGTTTGGCAGTCCGGCGTGGTAACCATTACACCAACCGGGTCGTCATATTTAACACAGTTTATGTCCAGATCGATGAGTAAATGAGTTCATCAGCTGTGTCAAATACTTCAAGCATAGCATAGCATAGAAATAGCAGTCTATAAACTGTTACTTTAATTTAATACTTATGTACCGAAGTAGGTAACTGTTTATTAATTGAACATTCAAAGAACTAGGTCTCTAGGTACTACTTTACTACTTTAAAGAAGGAGATCATAGCTGGAGGCAATATCGTTATACCTAGCTAGATGCTAATAGCAAATCATATGTTTTCAAAATGAAGCCAAGAGGCGCCTAATATTGATGTAGGTAGGGTTTAATTGTTTACCCCGAGAAAGTGTAATGTGAAGTGAATACTAATCAAATCGTGATTACACTTTAAAATACTTAAATCGATTCTTTATCGATTCTCAAGTGACAGCAATGGTGAAGTTTCGATTGAATTACAATTAGATTTACGATGGTGCGCAGACGATGGTGACGGTTAAGGGAGTCGATTTGAAAAGTTAAGTGACCATTAGACACATATTTATCGAAAGTTACAATTGAATAGAAGAACATAATAATACATTTTATTACCCTTTAACATTATAGAGAATAGCTTTCTGGAGTGATTAGTTGATTACAAATATAGTTCAATTCAATTATATTTTATTGCAGGCCAAACCAGAACATACAGCCCATAAGGTTGTCTGGAAGAAGGTCCTTAGCGTTAAGACTATACTAAGAATAAGGCGGTTATTTTGTGCCCCTTGTATTTTCTCTCTTTATTGTTTGCTGGTTAAGTATGTTCTTGGTGAAAATATGATTGATTGATTGATTTATAATGTATTTTATAACTAGGTGCTTTGTAATTTATAAACTATGCAACGTGTTAATGAATAAACGCAAAATTAGAAAATTGTTTGCAATCGAAAGCAGAATCGAATTATCAAGGTTTCAATATAGGTTAAATTTTTTCAAAATATTAAATAATGTGTTTGTATAATTTAACATTTACTGAACTCGATGTCAACCCACCGCTCGGGCACACTCACCCTACCTAGCAAGATAGCTACTTACTACCAAAGCAAGATTCTTAAAATCGTAAAATGTATCCATGAGTGCGCTAGCGCTTCCATTCATTGCTGAAATCAAATCATTTTTGCATGAAAACTTAAAATGCGAATGATTTGCATTTCTAACCCCTGCCATAAGAATAGATAATAATAGTGTAACTATTATTATCTTTAACCTTTTGGCAAGGTGTTACGTAGGTACTACGTCACACTGCGCAATTATTATTGTCTCTTCCACAGAACATTATAAGAGGGCAGGGGCATAACACTCGATAATAATAGTGTAACTATTATTATCTATTCTGATAATAATAGTGTAACTATTATTATCTATTCTTATGCCCCTGCCCTCTTATAATGTTCTGTGGAAGAGACAATAATAATTGCGCAGTGTGACGTAGTACCTACGTAACACCTTGCCAATCATAGTCTCACGTGTTACGTAGTACTACTACAACTCCACCTTCTACTACTAGGTACTACTACTACTACTCCACAATGCGTCGTGGAGGACATCATCATCATCTTGATCCACTAATGGTACTAAGCAGTAGTGGGACCAACAGTCCGTAAGGGGCAGTTTGTACGAACGTACAAATAATTATAAAGATGTCTGCATAGATATAATTAATTACCTATGATAAGAATGAAATCTGTGACTAGTTAAACAATTTGGCTCTGAAAAAAGACCAAAGAGGTGGATGGACCCCTCTTTTTAGGGTTCCGTACCCAAAGGGTGAAAACGGGACCCTATTACTAAGCCTACGTTGTCCGTCCGTCCGTCCGTCCGTCCGTCCGTCTGTCTGTCCGTCCGTCCGTCCGTCCGTTTATCCTACCTATTTAGGGTTGTAACCTTTGAACCGTAATAGCTAGATAGTTGAAATTTTCACAGATTATGCGTTATTACGCCGGATTTGTTAACAAATAATAAAAATGTCAAAAAGTTAAAAATTAAGGGGGGTTCTCAACAAGAAACTAGTTTTTATCAACGTTTTTTCTTCACGCTCTATCGTAAAAATGGTAATACATACAAGCGTCAAACTTAGTGTGATTATAGAGCATACTCTACAGAATAATAACAAATACTAAAAACCGGCAAAGTGTGAGTCGGTCTCGCGCTAAAGATCCCGGACAAAAAAAGTTTATTTTTTCTAAGTTAAAAATGTTGTGTTTTGTAGTGGTGTGGTACGGAACAACAGTAAGTTTGACGCTTGTATGTATTACCGTTTTTACGATAGAGCGTGAAGAAAAAACGTTAATAAAAACTAGTTTCTGGGTGAGAACCACCCTTAATTTTTAACTTTTTGACATTTTTATTATTTGTTAACAAATCCGCCGCATAATCTGAGAAAATTTCAACTATCTAGCTATTACGGTTCAAAAGTTACAGCCCTAAATAGGTACGGACGGACGGACGGACGGACGGACAACGTAGGCTTAGTAATAGGGTCCCGTTTTTACCCTTTGGGTACGGAACCCTAAAAACTAAACTAAGTAATTCATTTTTCGAACAAATCTTTAAAAAATCTATAGAGTACGGCGATCGTAACAGTAGTGGTTATATCGATCACAATCGAACTATAAAGTTGGTTGTTGATTTACAATCGATTGTCACATGGAACCGGTCCTATGACCCGTACCTGAACTGGAATATAAAGTTCAGGCAATCAACTCGCATGACCTGTAATACATTCTGTAAGTCGGTCAACTCAACAGGTTTGATCCTTGCCGTCTGGGCAACATTCCTTGGACAACTTAGGTACATCCCACTTCGACAGATTTTATTTTATGGACCATGTGAAAGTATGTTCTGCACATAAAGATATTATACCTTACGGAATAGAGTAAGTGACATGAGTTGTCAAATGAAACCGTTTTTGGACGTTTTTTGGAGTCCTCGGCAGGGTAAAAATTCGATTTCTGTGTATTAATTCTCAATCTAACGTGAAATGGTGAATAATTTAATTTTTTTAATTTATTTATTCTCTTTAAAGGGTACATGTGTGTCTTAAAAATTACCACGCCAAACTGTACAGCAGTTTGTCGGCGAAGCGCTCTTAACAACTTATGTTTTTTGTACCTTACTATTACTACACTAAACGGAGAGAAAAATATAACTAGTCGCTTTTGTCACAGCTTTGTAGTATGTTTGACAACCATAAATAAATGCGACCAAGACCCGAATAATAGCAACAATACAACAATGGTTAATATATTGTTATGTAACATTATGTTTCTTGATATTGTAATTATTTTATTAAATATAATATGTATTTCTTTTTCTACGTTTACACTATCATTAAAATACCTACAAGTAACATTTTGAGTTTTACACTACGAAAGAACGAGACACACCTTAGACGAATAAGGCCTCTCAATCGATTAATCAATCAATTGATTGGTCAATCAACAGACAGCCCCAACTCATCCAAAAAGTGTCTCTTTAATTTAGATTTTAAGCAGTTTATAGAAATTTTATGTTCATCTCTTAACAGAGGAATGGAGTTACAGATCTTGGGAGTCAGGTAGGCACGTGTCCGTTTACCATAGTAGTTATTAAATGGTAGTTCTGCAAGCTTACGGTCTGATACTGATCGGGTGGAGTAACAATGTGTAATAGGTGTTTTATGTTTTTCAGATAGATATGTTTCAATAGCGAGTAGGTAATTGACTTTATAATCAACTGGAATAATACTACATAGGATAAATAGTTTTTCATAATTTTTATTGCAGCTATTTTTAACTTTTTCAGATACCAAATATTTTAATAGCCTTATCTGTAGTTGACGAATTTGATCTAAGTTAGTTTTAAAGGTCATACCGTAACAGCTCAGACCGTAGCTTAACAACGAGTCTGCAAGTGCATGGTATAACATATACATGATATGTTTATTCACAAATTTGTTCAGTACATAAAATTTTCCTAGGATTGATCTTAACTTTTTGCAAACGCCGCTAACGTGGCTTTTCCAATTAAAATTAGTATCTACGGTAAGTCCCAAATATTTATATTCTGTTACTAGTTCTATATTCTTACATACACACATTATCTTATTTTTATGCAGGCATTCGTATGAAATGAAACAGTGTTAGTATATTTTACAAAATTATCTACGATTTCACTTTAGGTTCACGATTATTGACAGAAACTGAATTTTTACCAGGACTCCAAATCCCCAAAAACGGTTCTATTGCCTCGCGTCACGTATCTCTTTCTATTATACAGGCATGCCGCTAGGTACATCTCGCTCTCTCAGCTGTCACCGTCTCTCTTACGTAGTATAATACCTTTATGGTTCTGCAGAAATGAAGTCGTAATAATAAATTAAATCTTTATTGGATATCACATATTCACAACTGAATATTAATAAACTTGTCAATACTCATGAAAAAGTAGGTATCTAAACACAAACACCCCACAATACACAAATAAAATTATAATAGGTATTTATTTTTAAACTTTCGTTTTAATCTTGTTTTTAATTTAGATTTTGGGTATGGCGATCGATGTTCACTTGCTGAGCGTTATCTTATTATTTAAAACAGATATCTTAAAGGGCCTAAAGTTACGCTTCCTATGTGATAAATTATCTTATAATGCGAAATTAACACACGCATCTAATGTAGGTAATCTAAGTATTACACAATCTTTCGTAAGTACAAATACAGGGTCAAACTTAATAATATGCTAACGGTTTTTTAAGGGGATGATCGGACAATCAACCTGAAACACTTTCTCTATGAGACCAAGACTGAAAAGCTGAAAGTCAAAGTAATTTATTGAATTACTAAAGTATTTAAAGCCTGAGCAGAATAATAGAAAACCTGGCCAGCATAAGCATAACCATATGCTCAAGACTATATTCCCCGAGGGGGTAGTCCGAGATGTTCTGAAACCTGGCCATGTTGCGAAAAATCATTGGAACTAATTTTTGTACTTGAAACATTTGTCATTAAAGGTTATAATCGATTGCAGCGCCCCCAAAGCAGGTTTTTTATTTTTTTGGTCGGGCTTTAAGTATACAGGAGTGCGATTTTTGAATCTCATTCCCTGAGTTCCGCAGTTGAAAATGTCAAAATTACTATGGAGATATGCATCTTTCTACTGCTGATTTGACTTTCATAAATCATACTTCAGGAGTGCGATTTTTGAAAGTCAAATCAGCAGTAGAACGATGCGTATCTCCATACATTTTCAACTGCTTAGTTCAACGTATGAGATTCAAAAATCACACTCCAGCGTCCTTCTTAATATGCTGACACTTTTTTAAAGGGATGATCAGACCATCAAACTGAACAACTTTTTCAATGGGACCAACATAGAAATCGCGAAAAAAATAAATCAGCTGTCTCATAAATTTAGCTCAGGTTTGCAGTTTTGTATGGAACAGCAGATTCTCTTTTCGCGATTTCGATGTTGGTGCCATAGAGAAAGTTGTTCATTTTGACGCTCTGATCATCCCCTTAAAACAAATCAGCATATTAAGAAGGACCCTATATACAGGGTGAAATTGATATCATTAGTATCCTTTTAAACTAAGAGTCTGCCCATCGAACTGAACAAATTTTACTATGGCAGCAAACCGATCGGAGCAAAAAAAAAATCTGCTGTTGCATACATTTCAGTCGCGAACTCGCGCGTCGATATTGCAGTCTAGTACGGAACTGCTGATTTTTTATTTGCTCCGATCGGTTTGCTCCCATTGTAAAAGTTGTTCAGTTTGATGGGTAGACTCTTAGTTTAAAAGGATGCTAATGATATCAATTTCACCCTGTATAAGGTGTTAAGTTGAAAAAAAAATCTGCTATTCCAACGTTGGTCCAATAGATAATGTTGGTTAGGATGACGGTCTGAACATCCATCATTATAAAGATTCAAGAACACTAAAATAGTATAAATAAATACTTAAATAGAAACAGAATTAGATTCTTAAATAGTTTTCTCACTCGATTGATATGATGTCTTTTGGTAAATTCTTTTGAACTCATTGACACATGGCACAATAATCTCGTAACAGAAGGGGGGAACATTTTCATACACAGGTTTAAATCCGATAACGATGATACTAAATGCAAAATGTACCGAATAGTCGGATACAGCATTACGTTCTCTGCAAAACCTAACTACAAAGGTTACGCTTGATCTATTTGGGATCAATGATGTCACTGGCTTTATACAAAACAGTTTCTGCATTTCGGAACTTAGTTTAATTTTAACCGTGACAGGATATAACTTATGCGTATTTGTAATGACAAAACGATCTTTACAGTATCCATGAACGACTGGCGAATGAGTCATATCCAAAATTCTTTCCGGGTGAATTTGGATTGGATGCGGTAAAATATCGGCAAAGATTCTAGTTGTTTTAGTCATAAGTAGAGCTTCAGTTTTTGGATCGTACAAATTGAAGTCGTAGTAACAGTTATGACTTCCTGTTCGTTCGATTTTAGTAAAGTATACGGCGATGTCTTGTTTGGAATAAGGCTTTAAGAATAAATAAGTGTGCTCAAAAAGGAAGGTCTCAAAAACCAGATCTAAGACATCTATTAGAAATAAGCCTACCTCGAACTCTTTTTGTTTTCTTAATTCCGCTTTAAGTTGTTTTTTTGACTTTAATTGAGATTTAGAAGTCATTGACATTCTTCGTGATGATGTTTTCATTTCGCTTAGCGATGATGTGAAGCTACGAACAATATTATCTTTAGATTGTTCCATATCACTTTCGGAGCATACAGCTTTTGTAGATATCAAATCGTCTTCGGAGGTTTGAGCGAAATCAACGATACGTTTTCGAATAAGCAAATGATAGAAGTGATCATCATTAACTGATACTTCAACGAAACCTTTTGGAAACTTACCATTCCTTTTAAAATGCCATGGAAAAACTGGAGGAATATAAACGACTTCAGAAACCGATACCGAACTAGGAATAACAAACTTGGTCACGATAGGAATAGTCAAAGCTTCCGTTGGAGCTTCGACATAAACTTTGCGACCAACTCTAAAATATAACTGTGACAAGAATTCTTCTGTGCTTTGCTTCAGGTAGAATATGAATTTAAATACAGCTGGAATACCAGGACATAATTTCAAGGGAGTTTTGGGTAATATTTCGGTAGAAATGAATGGTGACATTTCTGTAACGTTTTTAAATTGTATGTGGACAAGCTCAGAAATACAATTAGTTACCGAGAATTTTATCGTTTGTTTCTCCAAAGAAGTGTCAATTATTTCAATTTCTCTAGGTGAACATATAACTAACGTTGTTGGGTTTAATTTCATCCATTCCCTTTTTTCAGAAACAGTGTCTATTAAAATATTCTCACTAGATATAAAGCTTAGACTGGAGTCAAAGGATCCCAAGGGCGATATCAATTTGTGATTATTATAGCAAAGTTTTTCTGGCGTGTTTTCTGCACTAACGCTTGCATTTTTGGACGGATGCCAAATAGATCTTTTATAATGGATCTTTGTTCCTGGTTCAACCGTACGTTGTTCTGACTTGACTTCTTCAGTATTGACATGTCCTGCAGTATTTATTTCAATATCTAATTCAGCGTATATATCATTACCTTCTTTTCTTTGTTTCTTTTGCTTTAGTTCCAATTCTATCCTTTGCCACTTCTTTGATGTTCTAGCAAGATTATAATACAGCTCAAACGGTGAAGGTCTATTGAATTGTGTGTAGAGTTTTTCAATGATTATTGACTTACGAAGCTTGGACTCTTGAATCCTACGACTGCAGTCGGTAGAGATAACATGTAAGCGTTTCGCTAGCTCTTTCCATTGTGGTATAGATCTAAAATCTATTTTAAATTGTCGTTCTATTAATTTTATATATTCTTCTACATTAATATCATAATCGTTGCCATCTCTAATGCGAATGTGATTACACTGCGCAATTTTCATGTTTTCAATAAAATTCTTTGAATCAATGATTTAGTTCTTTGTTTGCTTCAAAAAGAGTAGTCACTGAAAAAATAATGACTACGTTTTAATTATTTGTTCCATTATATTCTCTTTGAATGACAGTTTTATCCTACGGTTTTTTCCACGTTTTTTCAGATGTTATTTTTAATTTATAGTGCGCATAGACGAAGAATTTTCAGCTATAGTAGAACACAAGAAGTTTATAATACCTACAGAGAGAACTATATACAAGTACATATATTCATGTTATTAAGTTATTATATACCAAATTATATTAAATCTCTTTGATACCAAATTATGTTCTGTTAAATCAAGCCAGAATTAGTCAGAGTAAGCAGAAAAGTTGTATTTGGAAAATTGACTTTATTAAAATGTTTGAAAACAAATAAAATAAAGTACTTATTTCTAAAAACCTTTCAACAATAAAGGTTAACAAAACCAAAATAGGGTGGTCAGTAATATTCAGGACGTTGGCATAGTATAAAATTCTTGGTATTGTCTAATATTAATGAAACGATGAAATATTTAATTATTAATCACTAAGTTGTTATTAAAATGATAATTAAAGTTAATCACTAATTTGTTAATTAAACTAAGACATATACTTAAAAGAAAATTAAAAAAAAATCATCTTATGTATAATAAAAACTACAACACAATTTAACTAAAATTAACTATTACACAAATTATAAAAGTTAAAAAAAAGTTATACTTAAACTGACACTACATCTGTACAATTCTTCAAATTGATACTTTTCTTAAATTCATCGACACAAGGCGCGATTATTTCATAATATATCGGTTTCACTTTCTCATATATTGAGTTATTACTTTGATTACCAATGATTACTATTTTGATAGTGAAATGCACTAAATCTTCAGTTACCGCATCTCTATCTCTTGAACAAAACTTCACATCAAAAGAGACACTTGAAGTTGATGGAACCAATCTCTTCATCGGAATTATGCAAAAGAGCTGTTTCATTCTAGCGGACAACATCATTTTTACGGTGACAGGATATCGCTTGTGTGTATTCGTTATGATGAAACGATCTTGACAGAATCCGTAGATCACATGAGAGTTCGACATGTCCAAAATATTTTCTGGGCGAATTTGTATTGGATGTGGTAAAATATCAGCATATATTCTTATTGTTTTTGTAATAACCAGTTCCTCTGATAATGGATCGTAAAAATTGAAATTGTAATAGCAATTATGACTTCCAATATGCTCAGTTTTGGTAAAGAATACTGTCATCTTAATTTTTTCGTCAGGCTGTAAGAAATAGTAATATTTATAAAAAATAAACGTGTCTAAAGCATGATCAACAATATCTTTTGATACCAGCGCCATAACTTTTTCAATGTTAACAATACCATCATTTTCACAATTTGGAGCACTGCTGAATTTGTCTAGGGCTGTTACGGTTTTGTTGTCTTCTGTATTTTGGAGAAAATCAACATCTTTTTTAACTATATGCAGATGATAATATCGACCGTCATCAACGGACACATCGACTGTTCCTCTTGGATAGTCAATAAAGCTCTTTGTCATTTCCCAACTGAAAATTGGTGGTATGAACAAAGATTCCGAAACAGTTGCGGATCTGGCTTTCCTAAACTTCATAACAATAGGAATGCAAAAAGCTTCAACAGGTGAATTTTCATAAACATTACAAGCCACTGTAAAAAATAGCTGCGATTCTATTTCTTGTCCTTGTTCTGCCAATTTAAAAACGAATCTGTACATAACCGGGATCCCAGGATACAATTTTGAAGGAGTAACAGGAAACATATTTGATGTTGTGAATGGAGATGGGTCTGTTACACATTTAAATCTTATGTGCATAACATCCCTAGTGCTAACTACTACCGAAAACTTTATAGTTTGCTCATCCAACATGTCGTGGACAAGTTTAATTTCTTTTGGTGTGGAGAAAACTGATGTAGTAGGCTTTAATGTTACCCATTCCCTGTTTTCAGGTATGGGTATTTTTGTTTCCGGTTTGTACCCGTAGCTTAATGCAGTGTTATGTGATTCCCCATGAGATATATATTTATGCGTGTTGAAGCACACTTTCAGTGGAAGACGTGGCGAAGACTCCGAAGACTCAGTTTCTTCAGGTGATATATTTATTTTTATTGTTTGTATAGTAAGACTTGAAGGTGCTATATTAGTCTGTTCTGTGTTACGAAGTTCTGGTTCAGGTCTCTTTAATGATTCATCAGATAATCCTGTATTATCTTCACTTGTTTCAAGAATAATTGTAGGTTCAGTTTTTACAGATATAGTTCGTTGTCTTTTTACGGATTTTGTTTTTTGCCATCTATTGCCTGTCCTCGCCAATTTGTCTGTTAACTCGAATGGGGATGCTCTAGTGTACTGAGTGTAGAGGTTTTTTAGTATGAAGACTTTACGAAGATTAGCTTGTTTCATAATACGCTTACATTCACTTCTCGTCGCGAGTAAACGCTGTAGTAGCTCTTTCCATTGTGTTAAGGATCTGAACTCAACATCATATTGATTTTCAATAGACTGTATGAACTTTCCTACGTTGATTTCATTATAGTTGTCGTCTCTGATGCGTACCAGATTACATTGCGTTTTCATGGTTTTGCTATTTGAAATAAATAAACGGGATTCAATTCATAAGTGGTAACAAACAATTTTTAATCTGTTTTTAACGCAAATCACGATGACTTTGACTATTTGACGTATGATTTGACGATCCAAATGACGATCCATGTTAGAGATTAATCAAAGATTTCAAAAAGCAAAGAGGTTGCAACCAAACTTTTTAAGTCCAATAAAACCTACTTTATCACTTTTTTTTACTCCGCAGTTTGGCGATGGACACAGTACCAGGTGTTTTACTCAGCATAGCACTAGCGGCTCTGCTCCCGATGGCGTCACCAGACGACCAACTGGCCAAAGAGAACGTCCCTCACTCGAGGCAGAAGAGGATACTGTGGATAACAAACGACGGAAGACTAGCATTACCTCCTGGGACGACGATGACTATAACGCCGTCGATATCAATGCCTTTTGTAAGACATCCGCCGAACGGGTTCTTTTCTAATGTGACAGTCAGTTTTCCTTTTACAAGTGAGTAGTTTCTTTTTTTTTATGTTGATCATGATTGTGATGAACGTGGAGACTTATTAGGTGTCTAGTGGCTGATAGCCTGATCCCAGGCCCCAGCCAAGGTCAAATCGTATCAATAAGTTTTTTAGGAACTTCAAGGAATACAACTTGAGAAAACCTGCGGAAGCAAAAATATAAATTTTGATGAGTATTTGCCGTCCACCAATCCATTAAGGAATAAGCATACGCTGTTCGTCCGTCCGTCTGTCCTAACTCTAAAGGGCTGTATCTTTTGAACTGTAATAAGTGACTTTGAATTCTCATAGAATAATAATTATGTACAATTATTTTGGATTTGATGACAAATAATAAAAAAAAAATGTAAAAATTAAGGAAAAGTATTCTTTTCAACGTTTTTTGTTTTTGCTCTATCGTAAAAACGGTAATACATAACTACAAGCGTCAAACTTATGTGTGATTACAGAGCATATACTTAGGTACTCCAAAGTAAAACAATTTTTAAAACAACAACTAACACCGGCCAGGTAAGTGTTGGGCTCGCGCTTAGAATTCCGGAGACATTATGTTGTTGTCAGATATGGTGGTACGGAACCCTCGGTACGCAAATCCGACTCGTAGTGTCTCGTACTTAGCCGGTTGTTTTATGTACGCGAATCTGAATGGTATTTTTTTTCTGACTAAATCTGATACAAAAGGATACAAACCTAATTTTGGCAAAATGTAATATTGGTCGGTAGGTACCTATCTATTTGCAAAAGTTCAGATAGTTTTTAAGATAGTAATGTTTACCAAGGATTCTGTCTGATTCAATATGGAATCTATTACAGGTACACTGAAGTACCAATTGGAAATAGACAGTCAGTATTTTCAGTTCAATAGCTTCAGTAGCAGTATTCGTAGAGAATCGTAGAGTAATTTCTAACTTTGTTTTTCAGTAGACGTACCATAGGTAAATACTAGATTAATCATATTTTTAGCTATTTTTATTGTAGCACTTTAAAGTAGTTCGTACCTACGTAACTACTGGGTGATAATAAAATCATTAGCAAATTTTTCAGGGGTGGTTCGCAGGTGATCAAACTGAACAACTTCTACTATGGGAACAAACCTATAATCGCAAAAAAACTGCTGATCCATACTAAACTGCAATGCAACTCAAATGTATGAAATTATTGAATTTTTATATTTGCTTTTTCAGGTTTGCTCCCATAGTAGATGTTATTGAGTTTGATCACCTGAACCACCCCTGACAATTTAGCTAATGATTTTATTATTACCCAGTATAAATTTATTATTTATTATAAAGTTTAGAAGTAGCTATTATTGTAGTATCAAAGAGTAGACATAATAATACAATTATATATTAATTGACTTTAAAAAAAATATAGGTAACTAAAAAAACACTTTAATGATCTCACGTTCCGACAAATAAAACTCTTAGATTAACATTAACATAATTTCATAAACATGTTACATATACCTAGGTACTATACTAACTAAAAAACATAAAAGTGAACTTTTATTCTAACCCCATTTAATTTGCAGTCGACTTCGACAAGCTTGGACTAACCGACAACGAGAATCCGTACGGTGAATTGCCGCCGATCTTTGCGAGGTCCATGGGCCGGGCAGCTGCCTCTGTGATGGCAGACTATGTTGGCCAATACCTGGACAGGAGGATAGGCAAGAGATCAGAACGCGAAGTGCCTCCTGAACTAGAGAAGCATGTGCTGGACAGATTTCATGGCGGAGAAAGGTGGGTATACTTTCCAAGTACCTACCTGTAGGTACACCACTAGTTTTCATTACTTTTATAAAATAACGAAAAAATGTTTTGGACCTCAAATAGAAAATCGATTATCTGAACGTAGTTTTGTAAAAAGAATTCTTGTTTTTCGACGAGTTATGTTGCTTAGTTTCACTGTCTAAAATCTAGTGTATTTAGACTCTAAATACAAATGTTGTTAGTAATTAAAAATATGTGATGTATAAGAATTATATTCGCTAAGTCCATCAAGCAAGGTCGAGATGAATACGTTTATTCAAACAGAGAATAGAACTAAAACCAGCATCATTACAATATGGTAGAGCCACGTGGCCATACAGAAAGTACCCGATGCACGACCGCCTACTAGCAGACTTGCAACTCGACTCATAAATAAAGTGTAGTAAAATACGTTGTTAAGTAACTGATTTATTAACCAGTAAAAAGTGGGTTACAAGAGTAACGAACTCTCCATAGCCTTTACCCACTTTTGAGGTCCAATACAATGAACAATATTTCAAACTTGAGCGACTTCTTAAAACGAGGACGGGCATAAAATCAACCCACGGACCACACACAAAACCTATTGTCACGTACGAGTATTCCAGTGGCAAAGTGTCCCGTGGACATCCACGGCAGTAACATCGATAGCTGCTGAGTTACCGGCACTAACTTTCACCTTCGTGGATAAAACATCAGGGATTCCGCACACGAAGTCACCACAGGCGACAGGAAGTCAAAGTCGCTTCGAATTCTACGTGCGATTTGAAATTTGGCGTCAATCGTGACAATCATTGTGTAATCTTTGGTTTACAATGCTGATTCCTATAGCCTAGATATGTGGATAAACTAGACTAGGTTACTTATGATTTTGAAGTGTAGAAATCAACATTAGTGAATTATCTGTCCCCATTACATCCATGTGCTGGGGCTCCCCGCCCCTCAACTTTTAGTATGAGATTAAAAAAAAAATTGTTCTGAAACCTTTGTCTGAAACCTATCGTGTGGGGTATCAAATGAAAGGGCTTCGTGAGCCGGTTTTAAAAATATACTACACCACCACCTTTCAGCTACTTTTTTTAAAAAATCTACAATGAAATAACATGAAATAATATCGAAAAATTAAAAAAAATAGTAAACATAAATATTTTTGAAATTGCTTTAATTGCTTTATTGACGTTAGATATGAGTTGCGTAATCCGGATATTACGAGACATTTGGCGTATGATTTACAAAAGTTTACTCAGCAGTATCCTAACTGGAGGAGCCCAAACTTGGTATGTTTTAAAAATATTTTTCTGATTTTTTTAAACAAGTAGCTGAAAGGTGGTGGTGTAGTAAATTTTTGGAACCGGCTCATGAAGCCCTTTCATTTGATACCCCACACGATAGGATTCAGAACATTTTTTTTAAAATCTCATACTAAAAATTGAGGGGCTCCCCCCCCCCCTCTCAGGGGTACCACAATCCTAGTTGGCAACATCTATCAATACAAAGTCTGGGATCACTAGAACACACATCAGAAGTAAGAATGCGGTGCGCTATATTTGCAAACGGAACTCTACTGAGGGCCCTGGTCTATATAGGACTCTGCCCTGGAGTGGGACGTATATAGGCTGATGATGATGATAACATACTTACATTCTTTTCAGAGCTTTGCTGTACGGTGTAGCAGAGGACATGTTCGCAAACTTCGGGATGTCTGGCAAGGAATGCCTTCTCCGCGCTATTTGCGAGATACACGCACATCCCCTCACCAACTTTGGATTTTTGGGAGAAGTCCTAAAATTGTTCTTTACGTGAGTTTTTTATTTACAACGGAACTAAGTTATCGCCTTTTGTACAGTCGCCATCAGATATATCGTAGCATACAAGGTGTCCAAATATTTCTGAGTGAGCAGTGCTAATTTTCATTAAATTATTTACAGTAAATGTTACCAATTATATCTAAACGTGTATTTTGTCTTAAATATGTGAACAGCGAATTTTCAATAATTTCTTTGCAATGTTATTTAAAATTAACATGTAAAACAACGGAGTATGGTTTTTATCCGAAACTGTTCAGATGTTTATGGCCACCATGACTGCGTCGATATATTTGATGTTCTCGGTGTTCCTATATTTTTGATTGACTATGAGTAAAGAAATTATTGAAAATTAGAACTGCTTAGAAATATTTGACCACCTTGTTTGCTACGATATATCTGCTGGTGACTTGTACTTGTCTGCTGTAGTGATGTAGTCATCTTTATTTCCATGTGTATTGAAGTTTATGTTCCATTTACCTACTAAGTATAGGTCCTTTTTAATTAATATGCTTGACGGTTTTTAAGGTATCTCCTCACGATTTCAGTTTTGATTGGAGCAGCTGATTTTGTATTCGCGATTTCGACTTTGGTCCCTTAGAGAAATTGTTCAGACCCCTAAGAAGATCATTCAGTTAAGATCATTCCCCTAAGAACTGTCAGCTTATTAAGGACCCTATAGAACACATTATTAATATTGTTATTGCAAAAGTTACCCTATATTTTATTTATACCATATTGCTTTCTATAGAAAATTTGACATGTTTGAATATCAACAGACCAAGCAAGTCATCGTATGCAACTCTTCTCCAAGAGTACGTGGAAGCGCAGAGGGCAGGAGAATCCGGGGGCGAATGTTGGCCTTACTACAGACTTTGTCCGAAGAGCATCTTCATGCCGTCGGCGAACAAATACTCGTGAGTTATTTAATTTAATACTGCAAGGAAGTATGTATGGTGTCGTAAGAGACGAAAACCATATCAGGCATCGACAACATCTCGGATTATCCACACCGTGTGGTCACCTGTTAGTTACTTCGTCTTACCTTTCTTAATTTTCTTATCGTTACAGTATCACATTGCCTGCCTGCGTGGTCTAATAGTTAAGAGCATTGGGCTCATGTCACGGAGGACGTGGGTTCGATTCCCACGGGGGACACCTAGTGATATGTCACTATGTGCGTTTTCCCCCCAGTTGATTAGGACATTGCAGGCTGAATCACCTGATTGTCTGAAAACAAAGATGATTTCGTGCTTCAGATGGCACGTTAAGCCGTTGTTAGTAGTCGTTAGATAAAAACCACGTCGGAGGCCGTAAGGCGGTCTTCACAAGCTTACACGAAATCTACAGGGTAATAAAATAATAAATAAATCGTGAATCTTTTTTTTTTTTTTGACAATGTCACACAAATTATCTAGTCACATTTAAAGTACCAGAATCTAGCCTGGACTTGTATTATGATGACTAGACAATGATATCATTATTATTAACCTTATTACCTTTTCGTAACAATTTATTTATCTAGTCTAGTACAATTAAATAATAAGATGATGCAGAATTGGTCAGAGCAGAGCTACGCAGATTAAAATCAAGATCAACTTAATGCATAAATTTATAAAACTGTATTTCACTTTCAGAAAAGACGCAGAAGACCTACATAGGAGAGAACAGGATACTGTTGATATAAACAATATAGAAGAAGTAAAAGCAATGTAGTTAGAACAATAGTGATTTCGTGCGAGCTTCGTACGAGCCAGTAAAGTCCCAAATGTAGTGGTAGTGTCCGACCAAAGTTGATTCTATTTAGTCCTTTTAACATTTATTTATTTTTTAATTTATAAGTGCCATTCTTTTTGCTCTTTTCTTTATTCTGTTAAAGTATTGTAAAGTTTTCTAAGCATTTAATTAGGTATGTTATTATTACTCATTTCTTTTTATTATTGTTCCGTTTTAGATGTATGTCATGAAGTCCTACATTGCTAGTGATTTTTGTAATTTATTGTGGCTAGGAGCATAGAAGATTAAATATTTTGTAACTATAATATCGTAGTTATTTAATAATAACTAACTCATCCCCAGCCCACTAATTAACTAATAGTTAATTTATATTCTCCAAGTCACACGTTGATTGATTGATAATTTAATCTTTTGGTACCAACGCAACGTCCTTTGCAAATCCAATACGTCTCCCATTAAAATAATAGTAGACATCTACAATTGACTTTCAAGAAAAGATATCAAAATCTATATTTTGTCATCTAAATTAAGTTATCCACGCAAACATGCAAACCATAACCTTAATTTAAAATAGCGATAAAATAGTAGGTAACAGCGACCGGAAACTTGCAACCCTACGCGAAAAGGCTCGAAAGCTCCGACAGGGGGCGTGCCATAAAAAGATTACGCAGCCAAGCGACAGATTTCTATTTACGGACCAAAACTCTGCTATGTTTAAGGTAAGGACCGTCAAATCGAATACGTTTACTATGTGTGTTGTGTATACAGTGTTATTACATTTACAGGCGCACTATGTAACGTTCGTATGTTTACTTATGTTGATCGCAATGTTGGAGACAACGACTATAACCAAGAGGAGTTACTCCGATCGTTCTGTTAAAGGATACATCACAGAGGTAATGATTTTTAAAGCACAAATAATAGCACAATAAGCAAGAATAATAATTAACTTCACCATGTAATATAATAATTTTAAAAAAATGGGTTCCTAAGTTAGTTTAATTAAAATTAAAGTTAGATTAAAACAAATAAGTATATTATCCAAAAACTGATCAAAAACGTATATTTTAGAGGACATGCTGGTGGAATGAAGTATGCAAGGAGGAATTCCAGACCCTCTTTAGGTGCAAATGTCCCTCGTGGTCATACTGCAGGAGTCCAGGAAGATATTACAACGCCGTGTGTTCCATGACTGAGACTGGATACATCTGGGACCAGCCACATTCGGAATGGCGAGGACAATGAGAAGAAAAATGTAGAAAAATCGATATTTTTTATTATTTTGGAGAGATGTAAATACCTAAAGTCTAAACTCTGCTGGAAAAAATCCGAATGTGCCAAATTCTAAAACGATTTCATCCTGAGACTGATTCAGTAGACAAAAGAAATCTAAATTCGTTTTAAATGATATTTTCTTATAATATAGCCTAAGACCATGTTTAATTTCATGAATTTTACATGCATTACTTGCACAATGTGTTCCCTAGAATATCAGAGTTTTGTTCAATAATGGTATACAAACGATAAACAAGGGAAACTTAAATTGACACGCAATGTAGGGTATGGATTCATGATCAAGACCAAATAAGTTGAAGGTTGTTAAAAATGAAAATAAATGTATGTTTCTTTAATATGGCTTTAATTATATCTCGTGTTTGCCCAATATTGACCTTGAGAACGTGGATAATAGATGAGTGGTGGTCATAAGGAAGCCTTTGGTGAAACACGCATGCGCGCAAGCGTTCCAGAATCAACAATCAATACCATCTCAGCTCAGAATACAGTAATCGAAGTCGAACAAGAGTCAGATAACAACAAATCGTCTAAAATGTTGCCGATATTACTATTTTTATTTGCGTTCTCCGGAATCAAATGTGAACCGGAAACAGTGCGAGATAACTTCGATTATTTCAGTTATGGAAACAGTGAAGATGTTATGAAGAATTTTGATTTACACATGGTAAGAATTTAATCATTATTCAATCGGTTACGATTAGTACTGTGGACTGTATTAGCCACGGATGATAATGGAATTACATTTCAGCCGAAGGACGAAATAGTCTTAAGACCTCAAGAAGTAAAAGACTGGCCGAAACAATCGTTAAACGTTGGCCAAATAACTGCTGTGTCGATTAATTCACTGGGACAACCGGTCATATTTCACAGAGCTGAAAGAGTATGGGACGAGAGGTATTTTAAATTTAAATTTGAACATATTCTGTTAAAAGATGCGACAATATTAACACATTCACCTTTGCAGCACTTTCAACGAGTCCAATGTCTACCAAAATCTGGATAAAGGTCCTATTATAGAAGACACGATATTGGTGTTGGATCCCCGTAGCGGCTCAGTGCTTCATAGTTGGGGAGCGTACGCTTTCTATATGCCACATGGCCTAACCGTCGACCATCACGACAATGTTTGGGTTACTGATGTGGCCAAACATCAGGTTTTCAAGGTAAGGTTTCATTTTAGTCATGGTGAATATTTCTTTTGAGGACTGGGTGACACTAGATATAAACTGAGATGACTCTATGGGCACAGTGAGATTAATAAGTAATATTTGTGAACGTCGACTTCGATCGTCGATTCAAAACTTGAGTGCTACATTGTCTGGCCAAGGTTAAAAGTGACATTATATCTTTTAAAGTTTCGGTGATGGATTTTTCTGATCTTGCTGTTTCTGTTTGCAGTATACGCCCAGCAACCACAAATACCCTACGCTAACCATCGGTGAAGCTTTTACCGCCGGCTATCCATACAGACGTAGAGTCTTGCTCTGCATGCCCACATCGGTCGCCATTGCCACTACCGGCGAAATCTTTGTAGCCGACGGGTATTGCAACAATCAGATCTTGAAGTTCAACGCAGCTGGAACTTTGCTTCTAGCTATTCCTTCTTATACGGACACTTTGACCTTGAATGTTCCGCATAGCGTTACTTTACTCGAGCGTTTGGATGTGGTGTGCGTTGCTGATAGAGAAAACATGAGGATTGTCTGCCCTAAAGCTGGTTTGAAGAGTTATTTGAAGATGTTGGAGCCAGCAACGATTATTGAAGACCCGACTTTAGGAAGGGTGTTTGCTGTGGCTTTTCATGGGGATACTATCTACGCCGTGAATGGACCTACGGCTCAGAATATAGCAGTGAGAGGTTTCACTGTGAATGCTGTTTTTGGAAACATTTTGGATACATGGGAACCTACTACGGTGAGTTGTCGATTGTTAATTTTTCTAAAAATTGCCAAAACAATTTTTCACGTTCAAATTTGCGGAAAATCATTGGAACAAATTTTTGCACTCACAACTTTACTGGATTGTTGCGCCCCCCTAAGCAGTTTTTTAAATACTACCTATTATTTATTCATTTTAGGAAAACTTATGGGCAAATATGTCTGGTGACTGCATTTGGCCTTGGTACCTTTACTGCATAGTTTCAGTACCGGGTCCTTATTAATATGCTGAAGTTTTTTTACAATGATGATCAGACCATCGATCTGGACAACTTTCCCTGCAAACTTACTTGATCCAAATGTTTGGGATAGCTGATTTATTTTTTGACATATCGATGTTGGTCCCATAGAGTAAATTATTCAGTTTGCTGGTCTGATCATCCCCTTAACAAACCGTCAGCATATTAAGGCTACTCCTCCCATCTGCAAGGCTCTCTTTCTTACAAGCAAATTTTTGCAATTAGCCATCCCTTTTCAATTGCGCGGCTCCGGTCAGAATATTCCGTTTTCTTTGAAAACCTGTATGATTTTTTATGAATTTTCAAAAAGTAAGAAAACCACATCATTTTATATTGTATTGTGAAGAATATTGTAAATTTTCATATTCTTCTGATCAACAATGTAAGAGTAAAACGGTTACAATTGGAAAAAAGAGGTGACTTTGGAGTCGTTTTTCTTCAGTTTTATTAATTAAAATAGATTTCGAGAAAAACCACATCACTTCTCATATCCTGTAGATTGTTCAGTTTTGTTTTCTGCTTAAAAAGTGCCATAGTTAATGTATAAAATGGTTACAAAGTTACTCAAAACCGGGCGGACGCCCCTTAAGAAGGACCCTATACAGGGTGTACATTAAAATGGGACAGCTACTTAAAGGGGTGCTTCAGACCATCAAACTGAACAACTTTCTCTATGGGACTAATATCGAAATCGCGAAAAAAAAATCTGCTGTCCCATACATTTCAGTCGAGTTATGTTTGCAGTTTTGTATGGGAGAGCGGATTTTTTTTTCGCGATTTCGATATTGGTCCCATAGAGAAAGTTATTCAGTTTGATGGTCTGAAGCACCCCTTTGAGTAGCTGTCCCATTTTATTGTACACCCTGTATTATGTAGGTATAGTTGAAAATAGTTGTTGCAACTAAAACTAGACTGCTCGTTTCAATAAAACTTCTCGAAGCCGGAGCTTAATAATTTATGTTTTGACAGAACCCACTTCAAGTACCTAGTCTTCTTCTTACCGCCTTACGGCCTCTGACGTGGTTTTTATGGTGGTTCGTGGTTTCAAGTAATTCTTCGTCGTCTTCTAATTCTTTTTTAATGTACGCAATTACTTCCTTTCAGGGATTCACAAATCCACATTCTCTGGCAGTAACAAGAAACGGCTCTCACCTCTACGTGACCGAAATAGGACCCAACAAGATATGGAAATTCGAACTGACCGATGTATACGATAAAAAGTAAAACAAGAGTCTTTAGTAGAAATAGAAAAATAAACGCAGCTTTACGTTTTTATTCAAAATAAAAATAGTAAATTGCTTCACAAAATGCGAATTAAATTCGCTAGGAATGTAATGATTTACGGGTAATTAAATATGAATGTAGTTTTTCGGAACTTCTAGGAGATGTGTATTTATGAGAGGTAAAACTATGTACCAATGTTCATTAAAGTATATGCTAAATTAGAGGTTCTCTTTAATACTTTAAGAAATGTATTTAAGATCATGCGACTTAGATTCGTGTTAAAGCTTTATACCATCAAGAAAGCTATAAAAGAACATAAAGATGGAACTAAAGGTCCAATCAAATCACGCACAGAATATAAAAACTATTGAATACCTACTTGAGTTGCTTTAATATTAGTACCTTTCTCAATGGCTTCATAGACTATGTTCATAGATAAAGCGTTCAAAATAACTAAAAGTAATATATTTTCATACATTATAATTGTGGTATGGGTATGCCACTATAACTCCAGTATTAAAAATAGAATATTATTCAAAAGTACGAGTACTAACTGAAAAACCATGGACCAACATAGGATTTGGTATGTTCAAGAAACGAAATAACTATTTCTAAAAGGTTCTTCAGTAAATATAAAATCTGTAGAGTTGAAATTAAACTATGAAAGTAATTAAACAATATGATTTAAATTTACTGTTTTATTTCTATTATATTATATCAGATAATCTACTCATAAAAAAGTGTTTTCAATACATATTATGGTAACTACGACCTTACGACATGTAGGTATCACCGTATCGTATACGACAAAATGATACGTGACCGAGATACAATTAGCATTAAATGCTACTTTAATTGTTTAACAATTCATTCTTAAACATAATAAAAAGTCAATAAATAGACACCAATCATAAATTCATAACATAACATCGAGACACTTAATATAATGCCCTCATACCTTACTTGATCAGTCTCATCTCATCACACTCCTAAGCATTACAATTCTAAACGACAAGCATTAAGGTTGGTTTTTCTATGACGTAAAGGGACCGGGAATTAAACAGGGATGTCAACCCGACAATGTGTTGTCAATTGAATGCTATACATACCTAATAAGACTCATATTTCCTTTTCTTCATTACTTTCATGAAGAGGACCATATCTGTAACAAGATTATACTATTTAGACCAAATTATGGAGGATCTGGAGTCGCATATTGTACCAGAATCTTTTGATAATTTTCCTAGCCTGAATCATCTCATCCTAATCAATAAAACAATAACCTTCTTAATTAAATCTCAAACTCAATATCAAATTATGGACATCGTGAGGAAACTTGTATGTTTCATTATCGAAGCTTGTGCTTTTATCCGCTGTCCATTATAATTTGGCGACGGTGTTACTACTCGTCACATTAGACAGAGTTTCGGTAGGTACCACTAGTGAAACGTGTATGAGTTATCAGAATATCTCTGACTACCCTCTCGCGTAATATACTCGTGAGCGCATACTTGTGAAAGAAATTCATGTTGGCCGAAATTAGGTTGTGATAATAAGTTATTATTATGATATGCTGTTGACAAAATAATGTTACTGAACAAAGGGTTCTGATTTCCCTGGGGATTGTTAGTGTGTCGTATATCCTTCTCATTTGTACATCATGTGTATGTATAAAATATATTTTATACAGATAAATAACTGTCTGTGTCATAAATACTCAAATGTAAATTGCAATATTCTAAGCTAGAGATCATGGGACATATTTTTTATCCTCAAACCACGCAAATTAATCTGTCGAACATAGCCCCTAGAACTCTTTGCTAGCTTTAAAAGTTCATAAAACCCGGCTTTAAGATCACAAAAGATAGTGGTATTCAGGGATTCAGGGAGTCAGCAGGTATGGGGTACGGGGGTAAATGTTCAAGGCGTTTTAACACCGCACCGTCGTCATTACCCTCACAAATATTTGCATCTTGTATAAACGAAAAGGTATAAAATGTTATAACGCTGTTATAAAGCTTCCAACATGTTTAAACGAAAGGTTATATCATTTTATAGCCCTGTTTTAAAGACCCTGGACCTAAACAGCGCTTTAAAATTGTATACTTACATACCTTTTCGTACATGATGAAAATATTTTTGTGGGGGTAATGACAGCGTTTAAGTAAATAAAAGCAGTGACTTACTAAGGAATATGGCCATGACAATAGCCAGCATGATCCAGAGCCAACATTTCCAAGCGCTGCGGCTGTGCTCCTGAAGTTTCTCAGACTCCACCTTCAGTGATGACAAGTTGCGGTCTGTCAGGTCAGCAGACTTCTTCAATGCCTAAAAATAGGATGCAAACATTTATAGGAATTGTGTTTTTATTACGTAAAATAATAACGAAAATGAACAGCAACCAAAACCCAAAACATAGGTAGTGTACAGGACGTTTTCTTTGTCCAGAAACGAGAAATTACTGCAGGACTTTTGAAACATTTTAAATTAATAGACAGATTGATTCATAAGGAATATTTCGTTACCTACGCCGTAAAGGGGCGAACCTAAAATGAGAAAATTTTACAGGAGAGCCAATAATTTAATTTTTTTGCGATTACGCGCTTATTAAGACCATATTTTGAGATGCACCATATACTTCGACGAGTATGTTTTTTTTCTATTAGTCTTAGAGCTACATCTTTTTGTGACGACATCTTCTTCTTCTTCTTGGTCGTAACCTCATGGCTGAGGGACGTAACCACCGTGGGTCGCTAGTGCCACCACAGCTCTCCAGGCCGCTCGATCTTGAGCCCGGTGTATGTTGGCCTGTAGTGTTGTCTCTGTCATTTCTTTTACCTCTTGGTCCATCTCGTAGGCATGCATCCTCTACCTCTCTTTCTCTCCATACGGCCGGAGATCATGAGTTTTTCCAAACTATCTGATCTCCTAACCGTATGCCCAAAGAATTTAAGGACTCGTTGCATACAGATGGTGAAGAGTATTTGTGACGACATAGAGCTCGACAAATGGAGCATTTTTGTATACTAACTAATTTTTGACCCCTTTGCGGCGACAATTTGTCTGGCCGTAGTTACTTAGTGGTACCCTTGCAAAGCCGGCGCTAGTATAATTAAAACAAGCATACCTCAGTGTCCCCTCTGATGATAGTACTGGCGATCTGGGACTGTTCCTTCAAGCTCTTAGTCATCATGACCATGTTCTCGGCGACCTTCTCCTGCATGTTCTGGTGATATTTGAGGAGAGAGTCGATGTCTTCCTGGCCGCTGCTGTTGCTCGTGAAGTTCGGCGCTTTGATGATGTTGCGTTTACGTAGAGCGTCGTCGCTGTCTTCTGTTAATACCAGTGATTATATTTTAATTGATAAATTAACAAATTAGGAGTCCAGAGTATTCACGGTCAGAGGTGTTTCGTGCATGCGCGTTTTGGCTGGCCACATGGATCCGCTATTTTGTACCTCAAATGTGAAACAATCCTTGCGATTACGTGAACAGCTTGACATTGGTAGAATTGCAGTGCTAGTCACAGCAAACAGCCAATAATTAAAAATAAATTATAATAATAATTAACAAAAATATCTAAAGAAATAAACATTTAATTTTAAATCGGTTTTCGCACTGAAAAGAAAACCAACAGAAATAGCATGAGGACTATTTTGTTCAAAAACAAGTGTGACTGTGTGACCAAAAAACTAATATAACTAAATTCAACTTTATCTCAATGGCTGAATCTTCATTAAATTTTCAGTGACTTAGGATTATAACCTTTTTCAAAGTAAATTTATGAGAAGATATGGCTACACAAACACAACCTTATCAGTGGCATGCGGGCAATAATATGATGTCTATGACCAACAAAATTCTATTTAAAATTTTCGATTGATCTCTACTACACCGTCATGATAGAAAGCAATGATGAAGACGACCTAACATTATTATATAACCATTATACTGCCATTATACATACTTGTACAGATTTAAACTGAGTTGTACAGGCAAGTATGCCTCTCTTTGTTACTTTATGGCCTTTATGCGTGTCAAAATGAGCATGCATGACTGATTTTTCGCTTTGTCGTGCGTGGGATGCTAGCCCTAACTGTTGCGACTCCATTTGTGCATATAACTTTAATAAGAATATTGTGTTTAACCCACCTAATCCAAACAATTCTGATCGTAATTCAGATCCGTATTTGACAACAGTTTTCTGGTGTATTTCTTGGGCTGCTGAATCGGCGCAATTTGTGGCTACTCCATGAGGCAACAGCTGAACTGCTTCTAGCTGCAGATGCAAACAGAATTTTATTCATTAATAAAATCACGGGGTAGGACTAGAAAATAGTGAAGAGATAACCTATATGCCTTTTTAGAGCATTGGGCGATAGTTGTGGACAATAGAGAGGATTGGTGAGTAAAAGGCCTTGGCCCAGCAGTGGGACACTGAACAGGTGAAGTAAAATAAAAAATAGAATCACATTTCTTTTGAATCAGCTAAAGGCCTCACTTTCTTATATTTTATTATTTAAATGGTAGAAATAAAAAAACTAGCCAAGTGCGAATCAGACTCGCGCACCGAGCGTTCCGAACCACCAAATTTACCGAAAGAAAACAACTTTTCTCTGTGGTCCTTACTGCGAAGCCAACACACACTTGGCTGGTTTTTATTATTTGTTGTTTTACTTTAGAGTATGCTTTACAATCACACCAAGTTTGATCCTTGTATTGTATTGCCGCTTTTATGATAGAGTAAAAACAAAACCTTTTAAAGAAATGTTTCTTGTATGGGGATAAATTTTTTAGGGTTCATAAGCCTACCATGTCTGTTTGTCCGATAATTATATGAAGATTCTGATTAGCATGCCATCTATTCTTTGTAGGACAGGGGTGAGCATATGTATGTATGTATATCTACACTAATATTATAAAGAGGAAAGATTTGTACCTATTTTTGTATGTTTGTATGTTTGTAATGAATAGGCTCAAAAAGTACCGGGCCGATTTAAAAAATTCTTTCACCATTAGAAAGCTGCATTCACCCTGAGTAACATCGGCTATATTTATTGCTAGAAAAGATTAGACGTCCACCCGTGCGAAGCCGGGACGGGCCGCTAGTGTAATAATAAACACAATACCCTCTCACTGGGAGAATAGAGCTTGGTAGTCTGGATGAGTCCTGTCAGGAATGCTGCTCGTTTAGAATACTCCGCGAACTGGCCTCTTGATGGTTTGCTGTAATTAATAAAATATCATTTTACTCGTACAACTAAGTAATAATTAAAAATAAATTCAGTACCTACATTAAAATAAATAAATAAAATAGCCTTTATCCACTCAAGCGTCCGGCACCGGGCAGTGATTCTGTCCGTAGCGTCCCAAGCGCCGATCGCGCGACGCGTACGTCAACGGGGAGCGAATTTCGCGACAAAAACTGTTTCATCTCAAAAAATACAACCGCTATAACAAAATAAAAAATACTGACGGAAAGCTTGATAACTACAGAATTTAAATAAAGAGTACAGCCTGTAAAATAAGGCTTAAGAGGGCTATCGCAGTCCAGTGGCGCCCTCATCACATTAAAAAAGTTTTCTCAATAAAGAAAGCCTAAATTAAAAAAGTAATTAACACGAACACTACAAAAGCCTTCAAGCTAGTTTCATAGAATACTTTTATAGGTTTTTTACATACAAATTGGGAAAAAAGAAATAAAACGGCCGCTTTTGTTTTTATTCGCAATTGTCTAAAAGTGGAATGATTAGAACCTATAAAAGTATTGTATAACAATGGCTTGAAGGCTTTAGTAGTGTTCGTGTTAATTACTTTTTTAATTTAGGCTTTCTTTATTGAGAAATCTTTTTTAATGTGATGAGGGCGCCACTGGACTGCGATAGCCCTCTTAAAGTTAGTCCATTTTGACTTTGATAGTGTAAGAATATTAGCACCACCTAGCATCGAGTAGCAGAACGATTTATAGCTGCGTTCAGAATTAGAACGAAAAATAAACATCGCTGTTTTTATGGGACTATAGTCCCATGGACGTAAGCGGCTAGTGTCATTTTCGGGACTATAGTCCCATGGGATGCTTAAGTGGTTATTCACCGACACAATATTTTTCCTTATTCTACACTTTACTTAACATATCTTAATCCTACATTTTGTGTGGGTTGTCCTAAGACATAGGCCTCCAACATTCTACATTTTGTTCTTTCCTTTGAACTGATTCTCCAACCGTTTAGGAAATCATCCTCCTCCACTGTCGTACCGGCACAGCCCGGACACTGCATACTATAATTTTAAATTGACAAGATGATGTCAGCACATACAAAACCAACAAAATTGAACCTTAAGTCTTCTTCGTAGAACCAGAGCGCGGTAACCAGAGGGCGATAGAGGGGGTGAGGTAAAAAGTGGGTGGAGGAAGGGAGTGTCTGTACTGTATCTAGTAATAGATACTCTTTCTTATATTGTGGTACCGGTCTGCCTCTACTGCGTATGCTATCTCTGGGATACCATTCCATTTTTTTTTGACCCCCCCTGCCCCCACCCCCAAATTCGTACCGCAGGATACTAAACTTTTACCGACTTAGTTGCTTGTGCATTAACACTGCTTTTTCACAAGTGTCAAGTAGTTTGTGGGAGTATCTATCCAATCTCGAGGTTTGTTTTGAGTAAGACCTCAGCTGAGAAGGATTGCAAAGCCTCGTGGCAGGCTGAAACGCGATCCGCACGAACACCACGCGAAAGACAAGTGCTTGTTGTAATACCCGCAACGTGACTTTTCTCCTAACACATACTCACGCCACTATCCCACAGGGGTAGGCAGAGACTACGGCTTGCCGCACACTACGATTACTTCACTGACATACTTCAGACATACAAGAAACATTTTAAAAATATACATTTACTTACTCAGGTCCAGTTTTCATCTCGGCGATCATTTCGTTCAATGTTTCGACGTATTTCTGGAGTCTACAGTTGCCGTCTTCAAGCTCTTGCTTCGCCAGGAGTTCACACTTAAGAAGTAGCTGCCTTACATTCATTTCAAGTCTTGATTTCTTGGGTAAAGACGCGTTACTTATATGCACCATCGTGATTTACTTTTAAGATTTTATATAGTTTAGATATATTCGTGAGTTTTATCGTCGTGTGTGAATAATATTTTGAAGAAAACAAGAAAATAAATATAAAATTCTTCAATCAATATTTCAAACCAACAAAATCAGTGTGACCAATTGACCATCTGGAAAATAGAGAATCTGCCACACACTAGCTAAAAATCTGCCAGAATCTGCGAAACATAGTAAAGAAAAATACCACATGTATTTTAGTGTCTCCACTTATTTTAAAGAATTTTTACAGGGTTTACCTTAAGACTTAAGTAACTTGAAACCTTTTTGTACCTACACGTCCATTTCACATTTGCTTCATATTATAAGGAGAATGATGACGAGGTTCCCGTCTCACGCCTCTCCTCTCCCCCGCGAGGAATGTAAACATCCCTTGTCGCAGGCGACGGAGCTTGGGCCATCCGGCCAGTGTGCTGGTACTCTTGCGCGGGACTCGGGACCTTCAGGGCTAGTGACGTGTCGTGTGTGCTCCTCTGTATTTTTGTTTGTGCATCGGTGCATTGATCATTTTAGACTTTCCAAGTAGTTGTTATGTCTGAGGCTGAGATTCAGCGACGATTTTTATGTCTTAGTTCGAACTCCCGTATGTCAAAATCCATACATTTTGACCCTACTTAGTTCGAACTATGACTTCGTCGTCGTTGATCGTCTCTGAATCTCAGCCTTAGTGACGATTTAGTGAGTAGGCAGGTACCTACGGTCACTTGAGAAGGACATTGGTATCATAAATAGTCTTTATAGAAAGTGATGAGCCCATAACTGATTGTTGTTATTTCGAAATATCCCTTAGTCGCTTTCAATATTATATCTTTTATTTTCATCTCAGGTATCGTACTTGCGAAAAGAAATTTGAAATACATTAAAAACAAAAACTTCATAGCCTTGTAGAGACTGTCTTAGAACAGGAGTTTCCTAGTCTGTAAAATGATTTCATGTCTGTACTTTTTGTTTAGTAACAAATTTTCTATGTCTTCTCCAAAAATTATAAAGAGTAAGATAAATATTCCCAAATCTGCCAAATCCTGCCACTTTTGTAATTCGTCAACATCTGACAAAGTGAAAATTCGATGGCCAAATCTGCAGAAATCTGCCACAAATGGTCACACTGAGCAAAACGTCAAATATCAAAACGTGAAACGTCAAAACATGTGTCGTGTTGACAAGTCAAGACAAGACAAGTAGTGTTGTCTTAATCTCGATTTATCGATTACCTACCAGCGAACCGCTCCGGCTTCGCACGGGTGCAATGCTGATAACCTTCCTTTTGATTTGAATCACTCTATTTATTTAAAAAAACTGCATCTAAATTCGTTGCGTAGTTTTAAAGATCTAAGCATACATACGGGCATGCAGCGGGAAGCGACTTTGTTCTATAGGTAGGTATTGGTGTCGATTCGAACTTTGCCACGACTTAACTTAACTAAATTTATTCCTGTCACTTTCTAAAATAAAATGAATAAAAGAGACAGAAAACCAACTACTGACTTTAGTGCTATCAAAGTGACGCTACACGCCCAAAATAAGATGCTATCATAATGTACGCCATCTTATTTAAGGTGTAACGTCACTTTGACAGCACTAAAGTCAGTTGTTGGTTTTCTGTCTCTTTTCTTAATCTTATTTTAGAAAGTGACAGGAATAAATTTAGTTAAGTTAAGTCGTCGCACAGTTCGAATCGACACCACTATGTAGTTGTACTTACCGACAGAGTTGACAGAGAGAACGCCCATATACGTACGGGCCATACGGGCTCCACGGACAGGGACGACGGAACTTTCTCCATAGACTCTATCTGTGTTGAAATCGGTATTATTTTACATTGCAGCCGCCCGTCCGTAGTTAATGTGAATTAATGTAAAAAAAAATGGATTCTTCAAAGCTCCATATATCATGAAGTACTAACAGTGGGAGTATGATTTTCGGATATGTGTAAATTGAACATATAATTGAAGTTTTGATTAGAGCCAAAACACGATTAAGACAAATTTTCTCGATAGAAAAACAAGCCAAAGTGGCCTCCGTTTTTGTCTATAAACGCTTGTAACTGCTAATCGGTGAATAATAGAAACATGAGACTTGATTTAAAAAAAGAGATTGCTATTATCTAAGTTTTGATTAGAGCAGAATTGAACTTACATAAATAGTACAATCACAATTAAATAAAGTTTGTTTTTTCGCTTGATTCGTTCCAGGCGCGCGCGTCGCCCCATCTCTTTCTCTCGCATCTGGCAGTAATATAAGCTATCACACGCCCATTTCGCTTAAATAATTTTTCGACATAGGCTCTTAATGTTTATTTGCGACCTTACACGATACTTTACTTGACCTTAATTTATTTCTAGATTATCGATTTTATATTGTGCCGTGATCACATCTCGCGCGTGTTTTGAGAAATTATTATAAGCCTCAACATTTTGCGAGAACGAAACAGCAACATTCAAATCATTGGTATCTATCTCTTTCTGTATTGCTATTTAGCAGTAAAACCTTCACATAAAAGCTGAAAGTCAAACTGCTTGTCATTATTGTCCGGCAAAGCTATTTTTTGGATCTTGAAATAATTACAAATAAACGAGTTTAAAGCACATTTTTGTTAAATCCCTGCTAATTTACCACATATCTTGTAAATATGGTAAGTCTTAGCTACTACAAGTATTGTGAAACTATAGTTCGTAACGCATAGGTTAGCGACTTCTTGCTTGGTCATTCTTGTTAACAATTACTATTCCCTTTTGACTGCAGGCTCGGCGTTATGATACTCGTACGACTATCTTTTCACCCGAGGGTAAGTGCTACCATGACTTTTATTATTTTTATAGAAATTGTTAGTTTACTTACAACCGATTTTGATTTCATTACTAGAGTTTACCCGCGACATCGTCCGCACGGATCTCGCCTTCGTAGCGAGATAAATGATACACCAGATTTTAAGTCTAATCATAAGTTTTCAAACACAAGAAGTTTTATCAAAATCGCACCAGTAGTTTTTACGTGATCGGAAAACAAACAAAGAGGAAAAAATAAAAAAAATTTGGTGATTTAAAATCAGGGACACCTGAAAACCATATCGTAACTTTTTTAAATATCTACATTGTACAGAAACACTTCTGTTACAGTTTTATAATAGTTAAGATTTTCCAGGTCGGCTGTACCAAGTGGAGTATGCCATGGAAGCTATCAGCCACGCCGGTACCTCCCTCGGCATCCTAGCTACCGACGGCATCCTCCTAGCTGCAGAGCGTAGGAACACAAACAAACTTCTTGATGAAGTGTTCTTCTCGGAGAAGATCTACAAGCTAAATGAGGATATGGTGTGCTCAGTCGCCGGTATCACGTCAGATGCTAATGTACTGACTAATGAACTCAGACTGATCGCACAGAGATATCTGCTGCAGTATGGGGAGTCTATCCCGTGTGAACAACTGGTTTCTTGGCTCTGCGATGTGAAGCAAGCTTATACACAGTACGGAGGTAAAATTCTTTGATAATAATATGTAATTAAAATGTTCAAATTTTATATATACATTGTTATGATCAGAAACGTAAGATACCTACTAGACTTTTTATTATAGAAACCATAAAACAATGACAAACATGTAACATCATGTATGTTACTGAACCGAGATTTCAACCCACGGTTTGTCTGGAATTTTAAACATAACAACGGGTAGTCGTTATTACTAAACTGCACTAGGAGGAGGTTTATGTTTTTTTACATATGTATTAATGGCCTTTTGCTTGTAACTGTCACAATATTGTATATATACCATTGTGAAACGCAATAAAGCATTGAGTATTGAGTATATTTCTTCTAATGTCAAGTGAATTTTGGAAGTACCTAATGTAATTGCAAGGATTGTTTTATGTACATTTGAGTTAATACAAATAAGTGGTACCTCATGGCAAAAAAAGCACCCAACCGACACATGACAGCCTGAAAAAGACTTGCCGATTCCTGTAGCTTCATAATGCTGTCTTATGGCCTCATAAAGTGACCTACCTATTGACACTTTAATTTTATTACTAGTCACTAGTGTATACAATAAGCAGGTCACTTTATGAGGCCACAAGACAGCATTATGAAAGCTACATGTTGCTCACTTTATTTTTTATTTAAACTTTTACTATCAGTTTAAAATAACAATGTGCATGACCTTGAAGGGCCATTGGATAAGTTCACTCGCTTGTCAAAGGAATGTAGAGTCTATGTAAAGGAACTAATCATTTGAATGACTCTAGTGAAGTTCGTGTGATTGATTGACGTCACATTTGCGAGCGAGGTCATGCACATTGTTATTTTAAACTGATAGTATTTGTAATGGATCCTTGTTTTCCCCACCAGGAAAGCGACCATTCGGAGTCTCAATCCTGTACATGGGTTGGGACAAACACTATGGGTACCAGCTGTACCAATCTGACCCCAGTGGTAACTACGGCGGTTGGAAGGCAACCTGCATCGGGAACAATAGTGCTGTATGTTATTTTTATTTCGATCCCTAGTTTGTACCAGTCTCAGACAAATCGTTTTTCCCTGAGAAGAGGGGATCCCAGCAGTGGTACCCTGTATGTCACAAAACAGGCTAAACGAAAAAAATTGAGTTTATTAAGTTTTTTTTTTAAATTAATAATGGGTTTACTCTTGACCTCAATCCAGTCCTCAGGACGAAGATGGGGTCGAAGATGTAGAGATGTTTGAATCTAGCTTTTACCTGTGACATCATCTGAATTAACTTAAAAGAAGAATCTTATCCAAAAACTATTGTATGTATCTGTCTTTAATCCAAATCAGTTAATACAGTTATGCATGATTCAGTCACAATCACATTCAAACATTGTCACAAACAATCACATTCATAATATTAGTTTGAAATTTTGTGCTATTAATCTATACTAATATTATAAAGAGGAAAGATTTGTACCTATTTTTGTATGTTTGTATGTTTGTAATGAATAGGCTCAAAAAGTACTGGGCCGATTTAAAAAATTCTTTCACCATTAGAAAGCTGCATTCACCCTGAGTAACATAGGCTATATTTATTGCTAGAAAAGATTAGACGTCCACCCGTGCGAAGCCGGGACGGGCCGCTAGTACATTATAAAGGAAAACGTCCAATCCCATTTTGCCTCAAAACTGGTAAATTTTAATTTGAATTATTCCCTTATTTTGTGCCTCTTGTATTTTTTTCTCTCTCTCTGTATTTTATTTACTGTTTATGTTTTGGTGTAAAATAAAGTAGATATTTTAATATTTGATTTGATTTGAATTTTATAAGAAATTCTACAATAGAAAAGGATAATTTCCATTTCCTTGGGAAGTATTATTTTTTTTTTTATGTGTGAAGTATTATATTCCTCCTATTTTGTTTTGTGTATAATTTTAGCTATCATACCATTTCTTTGTGTTCTTTGATCATACTTATTTGTTAGTTGGGAAATGATTTGAAACTAGTTTGAAACGAATACATTTCGTCACATGGGCAATGTCTTTTTGAAGACTATCAAACTGCAGGAACAATCTAATAATTATTATTAAACACTATTATTATATGGTTTATATTACTTTGCCTTCCAGTAAATTAAAGGCTTCTTACACATAAATTTCTTTCAGGCTGCTGTATCAAGTCTGAAACAGGAATATAAGGAAAATGAGACCACACTTGCTGAAGCTCAGGCCTTGGCCATCAAAGTACTTAGCAAGACCTTAGACATGACTAAGCTGACTCCAGAAAAGGGTTAGTATTATTAAAAATATTATTGATTCTCTCCCTTTTGAGATGTCGTGATTGTATCAGGTGGCAATCAAAATTTCTGCCTAGTTTGCTACTGAAGTGGGACATTGTTACATTATGGATACTTCATACTTATTTGTAGGACTCTCATGGACAGGTAGGAACTAGCACATGTATGCTGAGTGAGAGAGGAATACACCACTGCTTACTGTCATGCTTTTTCCGTACCACTGAGAGGGTAAGGTCAAAGGTGCGGAGCAGGGTGTTTCCGTACTATATCAAGGTGCTAGGTGGTACTCTTTCTTATACTGTAACATAGATGTGAGGAGGTATCTCACTTATAATATTGTAATAATAGAAATCAAATGATTAATAAATAAGATACAAGGAGCACTCTTTCAAAAACCAAAAGCCCTGGTTTGGCAGGTTGCCGGTTCAAGTCCCGTCAGAGACTTAATTTTTGAATCATTAATTTGATTTGTCAATATTTCATTTTTAATTATTCTTGGCATTATTTAATTGCTATTGAAAAACAGAAACAACTTTCATTTAAATTATTTAGCCAGCAGTATTGTTATAATGAAAATTAAAACAATACTGCTGGCTATTCACAGCAGATTTATGTACTGTCCTAACTCAGCTCTTCAAATCAAATAGCCTATATTTTCGACCATTATTAAAGTTTACAATACAACAATTTTTGTGTAATAAAGGAAATAAAAAAAAATATCGTAATTTTTTAAAATTAATTTTAATGAAACATTCTGTAGGGGCCCGCGCTGTAGTCTTGATGTAGAGATGTAAACCACACAGATTCACAATAAAGTTTATTAATAGTAAAATGTTACAAAGTTAGATGTTGAATGCTCATCTGTGTCTACTCTAAGTTTACACTAAAGTTATGTAGGTCGCTAACGCTAATTTATGTATACTTACGAATCTATCGCTAGGTGCGGAAACTAGGTTGCAACGCGGGCAAAATATTGTTCGGTTCTACTGTAACACATTCATAAATCAGTTATTTGGAATTTGAATTATTAATACTCGGCAAAGGCCTCCTTCAGATCCTTCCATGCTATCTATCTAGGGCTACGCGACGCCATAGTGGGCCAGCTGTTAGTTTGATCTCAATCTCACATCCTTTGAATGGGCTCCCTGTTTCTCTTTTTCTGTCTCTGGGGTACCAGTTTATCACGGATTTGCTCCATTTCTCATAGCTTACCCACAAATTTTTCCCAATTCCAGTGGAGATGGCAACGTTGACCCGCAAAGACAATAAGACGTTCATCACAGTACTCTCTAGCACAGAGGTGGAGGCGCTCATATCGACGTTTGAGAAGAGCGAAGCCGCTGCCGAGGCCGCCAAGAAACAGCCACCCAAGTCGTAATTATTTATATTGTTTGCTTTAAGTATTCTTCTATTTGCACATTAAAATATTTTACATGGTATGATGGAGTTTTTAGATATGGGTTTTAATTTAGATTAAAAATAAATTAGTGTGCTAAACATAAAGGTATTATACTACGGAAGAGAGGCATTGACAGCTGAAAGAGCGAGATGTACCTAGCGGCATCACTGTATAATAGAAAGAGATGTCACTCATGTCAGTTCCTATATTCCATAAGGTATAATATCGTTATGGTGCTAAATCTAATTGATATCTAATTTTAGAAATCGATTGTTTCAAAAAGTTGCGTTATTCGCGATAAATGTATCTACACTCAGTTATCGTAGTACATGGGCCAGTTACTGAAATATCTGCCCTCACATCTTCGGGCACTGACAATAGAACTAAACTAAAGACATTGGTTTTACTGATATTGAATTGAGTAAGCATTTATAGTGGATTGGCAATGGCCTGGTCATATCTGCCTAAGAACTGACAACCGATGGGGTGTCAGAGTTCTAGAGTGGAGACCACAAGGCGTAGTGTGGGACGCCCTGCTGTCCGCTGGACAGACGACCTAAAACAGCGGGGTGTTAAAAATTTGTGGCGTGCCTTGGGAGAGGCCTATGTTCAGCAGTGGACGATGATAGTGGATTTGTTGGAAAGGTAAAGATATGGCGTTTGGACTTAACAGCTAAAAAGCCAAAGTCTCTGCGAAGTCCAAGTCATATTATTTTGGCCTGTGTGTATAGAAGACATAGTCCATATTTAAATATTGAAATACAGTCTGCGCTGGATTATGGTACTTCATTTGGGACCACAGAATCTGTGTGTCTAATATAGATTTAGAATAACGCGCGCACATCCCACAGGTCAATAAGGGAATAGCTTTTCAAATTAGGTCTGTTTATTTTATAATCTGGGGCCTATTTCATAAACATGCATTGACAATTCAGAATACATTGATAGTCATTTATAGCGCTAAACAACCGTTGTCCTAAACTTATTTATTCATAGGTCCTGAAATTAGCTGTAGCTGTAGGTAATGTATCTGAAATTGTCATGGTAAATTACAATTGTCACGTTTATGAAATAGGCCCCAGGTTTCGCCTTTGGGATTGGGACAAACGTTGAGTTTAATTAAGGAAAAATAAAGTGAAAAAAGAAGATACTGATTTCATAAAAACGTAACTTTATTAAATAAAACTCATACACGTATTAGGTCACTTAATTCTACTTAATATTATTATTGGACTAAAATAACAATACAAGTAACTAAACAAGCAAGGTCTAAACACTAAACATTTAGTTCAAATTATAAAAAAATACGGAAATTTAAGTGAACCTGAATACATTCAAACAAATGCTCTGATATTATTATACGTATAACTAAATACGCATAAAAACTGAATTTTGAATCACACTATTACTTTCTTACATACATTTTCAACTTAAATAATGTTTGTAGTTTTTGATTATATAGGATAGTTGTAATAATACAAAGCTTAAAGTTATACTTAAATTAATATAGTAAAAATACTAACATAAAACTAGATAAGTATACATAGATATTTAAAAAATAAATTGATTCATTCAATCTTAGCGAGTGGGAGAGTCGTCATAATATACAACGTGTTAATGAATAAGCGCAAAACCTCATAAAACTCAACTGATTTATAACAAAATAAGTAGATTGAAACAATAATTTCATTATTTTGATAGTTAACATTTAAAGTTATACGCATTTTAAGTTTTGAGGCATGATTTGTTATCATTCCGGCAATGAACGTAAGCGCTAGCGTGCTAGCACGATAGCGCTTTCGTTCATGGATAGATTTTAAGAATCTTGTTTTGGTAGTAAGTAGGGTGAGTGTGCCCGTGCGGTACAACAAACAAACAACTTTCTAGTTTTGCGTTAATTCATTAACACGTTGTATTATTTTAGAATTTTTTAATTTGATTTTATTATGATGTACAACATCTTTATTGAAGGTGCATGATTTTAATCTGTATAATACCGAATGCAGGAACATTATGAGCCCAGCTTCAAACACTACCAGCCAGCTATAATTAATTAGGTAATTTAATGTAACCGATCGCAACCGCAAGGTTTTAAAATAAACAAATAGATTTCCGAAGGTAACATTTTAGATATTAAGTTTCGGTTTGATTATCTTTTCTTATCGAATATTTTACTGCAAATTATTTATTTCATTTTAGCCTGTTCCATATAAATATCGCTCACAAGCACATACATTGTAATGATCTCAAGTAAGCCTCAGGCTTTTTGTTATGGGAATCATACAACAACGGCACAAACATAATTATACAACGTGTTAATGAATTAGCGCAAAACCTCATACACCCCAACTGATTTATAACAAAATAATTAGATTGCAACAATAATTTCATTATTTTGATACTTAAAATTTAAAGTTATTCGCATTTTAAGTTTTGAGGCAAAAATGATTTGTTATCATTTCAGCACAAAAAGAAAGCGCTAACGTACTCATGGATACATTTTTATAATCTTGTTTTGGTAGTAAGTAGGGCGAGTGTACCTGTGCGGTGGGTTGACATCGGGTTCAGATTTTAAATTTTATAATCAAATTATTTAATATTTTGAAAAAAAATTACCTATTTTGAAACCATGATAATTCGATTCTGCTCTCAATCCTAAACAAACTAAGTACTTTCTAGTTTGGTTTTAATTCATTAACACGTATAACATCCATGACCGAACCGGGATTCGAACCATGCCAATTATGATCAAATTACGAATATTACTATGATAACTTCCCCACTCGCCTTTTCCACCACAATCACGCAACACTGTCTCCATCAGTAGAACCACTCACACTCACCAGTCACATATTTTTTCTCGTGGTCGACACTAAGTCGATAATCGGCTGAACTAAAATGTACATTAAAATCATTATCACAAAGACCATCATGGCCGTAGAAAGGCTACCCTGCGAGGCACTGAAGTAATCCATGTTGAACCCTATAGCTATAGTTATAAGGCCCATGGAGATTGCGAAAAGACCGACGGATATGTGGAGTATTTTGACGGGTCCGCTCTTGATCATCAAACGTACTTTTGAAGAGAAGAGCGCGACAATGCCTGAGATGAAGCTGATCAACGAGAAACCTAGGGCTATCACTCCTGAAATCAAATAGAAAAATCTATGTTCTTACATTGTTACCTAAGTGGTATTTAGCAAGCGAGATCCCTTCATCATCATCAGTCTATATACATCCTACTGCATAGCAGGTCACAGGCATCAGCCAAACACGTGTGCCCAATTGTTATAGTTAGACGTCACATACGTATCAGAATTCCTTCTTCAGCGTATGCAGGTTTCGTCACGATGTTTTTCTTCACCGTTTGAGAGCAAACGGTCGCTATTACGTTCATAAGTTAGAAAAAACTCGTTGGTAAATGGCAGGTCGTCTGCAAGCCAGATCCTTAGTTACTATAAGACCGTAATAAATGTAAACTAGAACCAATATCTCATAATCCATATGATAAGGCTGGGTTCCACCAGAGATGTGCGAGAATAATCCACCAATAGCGTGATCGCTAGATCACATAATAAGGAAACTAAAGAGTTCCTATTGGATTATAATTTTTTCCTTTCAAGCCGCGTCACCGCCTGAGACGTGCAAATATCCCCATTGGAGGGCCAGCCTTAATTGAAACACATTAAATAATTGACTGAAGAACATGCTTGTGTTTGTGAATGTCATGCACCTCATGCAACAGAACTTTAGACTACTAAATCACTCATTGATAAACTCAAGAGATTCTCTATTGATTACATCAAAAGGCGGCAATCTTATCTTGCAATAATAAGCTAAGAGATAAATAGCACGCTGTCTTACCACAAATTCCGTGAGGTGAGGAAACCGCCATGTCGACCTCAGCCAGGCCGAGGAAGGTGCCAGCTATGACGAATACAGCGCCGATCAGCTGTAGACAGCCGTGGACGATGCGCTTGCCGTCGGGCGAGAGATGCGAGGACCATGAGTTGTGTCTGTGCAGTGTTAGCACTGCTTCTACCAGGAACAGTTGGTACTGGAACAGAGATTAGATTTAAGCTTCTTTGTTGAACAGTAGCAACTTTGATGATTGAAGAAATTCATACGCAAGCGTTATAAAAGCTTCATACGCGTGCTTCTGTTTCTGCTGCTTGCTTTATTTGTTGGTGGAAATTGGAACTGAGTTAGACTGAGAGAACCGCTTTGAAGTTTATATTTTGGACTATAGCAATGTAATTTGAAGCGATCAAGAGTAGATTTAACTGAAAAGTTATCGAGATTCCAAGGATTTAGGTAATCTCAACTCACTCGATGATCCACTACTATAAGTACACACGGCGTCAGATCAATGAATCTTAAATGAACCAAGAATGAATAAAAAAAACAGAATAAATGTTAGAGAGTTCAACTATGGGTAGCTTGATCTGTCGCCGTGTGTACCTGGTAAATCAGTCTGATGGGTAAATTAATGCATCGGAAAAAGGTTGAAACACGAAGTCGCGAATTTCCCAGGCCATTAAAAATTTTCATGGTCAAAAATTAGGTACTAAGCTAATTCTGTTTGCCAATTTTTATATCAATGCCTATATAGATTAAAGTTAGGTACAAAAAATTTTTTTAATTCTCGGTTTAGAAAAATAACGTCTTTTTTGTTGTGGATAACATAGTTATTCAAGGACATAGTAGAAGCCATTTTTTATATTCTCCCGAAACATAACACAACACACTTCAACACCTTTGTGAAACCACACAAATACGTACACCGGTTCCAGCGAAAATTATATGCAACTGCAAATTGCTGATCTGTCCGTTCGACGCTGACGTCAGAGAGAAGTGCCATAAACAAAAGACGACTATAGCTATCTGCATATGATGTATCAGGTTGAAGAGCTGGCAAATGGCCTTCCACGCGGAGTCCCAGGAGGAGCCGTAAACTTCACCGCTTTCTTCATCATAGGCGGCTGGAGCCCGAGTAACTTCCGCGTGGTAAGGAACATGTTCCCTAACTTCGAACATTTCCACCTTGTCAATCTTCTCCATCGACTGCTGGCTCGTGCTCGGTCTATCCATCTTTCCTTTGTTCACAGAATAGACCCCACGAACCGTTATTAGGCAGAATGAAACGCGAACGCATAGAAACCTACTCTCGTACTAAATTCTTAGATAGATTTTATCCAGAGATAAAAGATAGCGACTGCTCTAAGTTCAGTTATCGGAAGGGAATTTGATAGGTTTTTGAGCTATCGTAACACAATTGACAGTTTTAAGATTACTTGCGTAACGTTGCGATAATGTGAGATGATTTTGGTGGATTGGTGTAATCTTAGTTCTTTAGGTGTTGAAATTATTTAGTTCTGAAAGGAGTGGTATAATTCAGCTGGTTGACCTACATTTTGTTGAAGATAAATTCGGAATTATTCTGCGCTTGTTTAAACATTCGTGCCCCTTGACGCATATGCGCGTTTTGGGGACCGCATCCGATCAGCGGTGCCCAGACCGCATTCATGCGTCCATCCAAGTATGGGCGCATCGCAAACGACTTGAGACTGGACACTGAACTAAGTGAAAAACCATGAATGTGTTAATGAATGAGATGAGATCTCGAAACAGGAGAAGAGGCCCTGTGTTATCTAGTTCAGTTTCTATGTATGGATGCGATAAAAAAATTTACTGTTTCGATACAATCATTGCATTGTTAACCGTTAACGTTACGAAATAAGTAAGTATTGTAGGCATTGTAGAAGTTCAAAATCCAAATATATTTACTTCAAATGTTTTGTGTAAATAAAGTAAAGAAGTTATAATAGTTTACAAACTGTTTAGAAAATACTAGTAGCGCCATCTGTGTTAGGAACGTTGAAATTGTTAAATTTAGCGCCATCCAACGTAACGATTAGTACAGAAACAAATGTTTTCGAAAACATTTTTCTGCTACTCGATACAAGATGGCGCTGCTAGTATTTTCTAAACACTAAACTTTTCCAGTTGGTTTATTTTATTTGGCCCAAAAAAATTCATGGTTATAAATTACCTTCTTGATTATAGGGAAGTACTTTGGTATACTTACTTCATTCTCATTACTAGGCAGGTACCTATTAAATTAAAACCTGAAAAGCCTAAAACTAGGTAGGTACCTAAACTAAACTAACTAGGCATAAACTAAGCTAACATTATTATTAGATACCTAATGTTAGCTTCTAGTTTTTAGAAACTAACAGAAGTATCCTGCAAGCAACGATTTGTCCTACACATCCTTGTAACCTTAAGGACAAAAATGCCTTTCAACAATGCCGCTACCATTAGGGAGTTACTGACCGCCTCTCAATTAATAAAGGACCTAATGAATTCCTACCTGAGGGCAGGGTGAGGCGTAACCCATTTGTCACCATAACACTTGATAACGAAAAGAGATATATTGTTGTTTTTTCGACGGGTTGTTAACCTTAGAGATCTACAGAGTGCAGGTTGTTTAGGACAAGAGTAGGTTGAATTTTGAGCTTTGTTTTTTTTAGACTATCATATGAGCAGAGAATGTGCAGCCGAAAGCATGAAGTTGAACACTCTGGATTTTGCCTCCTTAAATAGGTGTGATTAGAGTTGAAACTGGACTAGTAGGTACATCATTAGGTTGAGGTGCTGTCCGTCATGTGACATACAATAAACCGTCGTAGTACCTATCAAATTTTCATGGTGGCCAGCAGTGGGAATGACAAAGGCTGATTGATGATCATCTACGAAATAATTTTCTATTTTATAAAATCACCTACCATGGCCATTTAACGAATATTCCTATTCAAAGGTTATGAGGAAAGAGCCGAAATATTATAACTTTTAAATCTACTAGTAACAACCAGACAAGGATCTAGGACAGGAGTGCGATTTTTGAATCTCATTTGTTGAACTCAGCAGTTGTAAATGTCAAAATTACTACGGAGATACGCATCTTTCTACTGCTACTTTCAAAAATCGCACTCCTGAAGAATGATTTTTGAAAGTCAAATCAGCAGTAGAAAGATGCATATGTCCACAGTAATTTTGACATTTTCAACTGCTGAACTCAGCGAATGAGATTCAAAAATCGCACTCCTGGGCCCATAACATAACCATAATCATCTCCTTTATCAGGAGTGCTATTTTTGAAAGTCCCTTATTCTAATTCGTATATGAATAAAGCATAAATTCCACAGAGTTTGGCATTACTTTCGTATACAAGCCCAAGCATGTAACATGGAATAAGGTAAAACTTAAACCCATGTTCCCTGGAAAGATGTAACACTACACATCCCGACAGGAACGATTATAAATCGATCGACGGCATCGAATCGTGTATCGATTATGGCCGATTATTGATTCTGATTTATTGTGCCGTGGATGCGCGTGACTGTACCTAGGTAACTTTTTCTTTATTTATTGTTGAGAAAAACGATAGATGGTAATGAAAAATGGAAAAAGATTCATAAAAATGATTGTTGTTAACGTTGGTGTTAGATGCTGACTTTAATCCAACCATTCTTAAAACTAAAAAATATAGCACTCAAAATAAACTATAGATACTTTATTTCCCTACACTAACTTATTAATACCAACGTTACGGTGGGTCAACATTATACCGGGTATAAGTGTAAGTGACAGCCTAGCAAATACTGAAACGGTGAACTCAGACCATCAAACTGAACAACTTTCACTATGGAGCCTACCTCAGGAAACGCGAAAAAAATCTGCTGTCCCATACATTTTAGTCGGGTTAGTACAGCAATTGTGTATGAGACAGCTGATTTTTTTCGCTTTTCCTGAGGTAGGCTCCATAGTGAAAGTTGTTCAGTTTGATGGTCTGAGTTCACCGTTTTTGTATTTGCTAGGCTGTCACTTACACCCTGTATAGAATCTAGAATATCTAGATCGTGAATATGGCCGGCAATCGAACCACCTTTGCGCTGTAAACAGATAAGACTGTGATAAGTGATAACTACGGAACAACCATAGCTTAGATATTTTCCTGATGTTAAAAAGTAGGTTAAAGCACTCTCCGCCATTCGATCCTTTGCAGCAATAGGTATGTGAATTTCACTGAAGAAGTGAAATAAAAAGGTATATATCACAGTCCAGTGGCGCCCTCATCACATTAAAAAAGATTTCTCAATAAAGAAAGCCTAAATTAAAAAAGTGCTCAACATCAAAACTACAAAAGCCTTCAAGCTATTTTCATATAATACTTTTATAGCTTCTAAACATTCCACTTTTAGACAATTTCGAATAAAAACAAAAGCGGCCGTTTTTTTTCTTTTTTAAAAATTTTTATGTTTAGACCTTTAAAAAACCTATAAAAGTATTCTATGAAAATAGCTTGAAGGTTTTTGTAGTTTTGATGTTGAGCACTTTTTTAATTTAGGCTTTCTTTATTGAGAAATCTTTTTTAATGTGATGAGGGCGCCACTGGACTGTGATAGCCCTCTTAAGGATCGGAAGGAGTAGATCGTGCTTAAACACTACGCACTTATTTGTAAAATTCCTCCATCAACTGCTAACAATATACCAACAGTTTGTCTACCATGTTGCCATGTCCTGGTGAACCACAGCGCACGCCGCACGTCATTCCCATGGTCGATAATTATTATAAATCGGTCGCTCACCGTCTGTGCTGGCCGCGGTGCGCCTGCGCCGACTGCATTCGATTACGATTAGATTTATAGTTAGAGCAGCATGCGTGAATCACCGCTGCTCTTTGATAAAAAGGATGGATTCTTTAGTTTGAAAATGTGCCGTGTTATGAGGGTTTTGGTTTCGATATTGTGGTGATTTCTTATTTGTTGACCAAGGATGTTGTTAGATTGAGTTTTACGAGGCCATAAAAATATGTCATTATAATTTTTTTGCTTTAAAAAAAATCTACTGTCCCATACATTTGGCTCGAGTAGGTTTGCAGTTTTGTATGGAATGAGCTGTTTTTTTTCGCGATTACGATGTTGGTGCCATAGAGAAAGTTGTTCAGTTTGACAACCTGATTATCCCCTTAAAAAGTGTCAGCATATTAAGAATGATCGTATATACAAAGAGTTCCGCGACTGACTGAGCCATAATAAAAACAAAACCAAACCAAATAAAGTATGTATTATGATTTTACACTCAGAATACAGGTACAGACTACCTATCTACCTGTAAGAGTAGCATGCACGCTTCAATCTAAGGCTTCAAAGAATAACTATTAAATTTGTTTTGACTACACCAAGTGAAACAAACTAATCGCGACATAAACAAGACACAAACCATCCTACATCTCATTCTGCTCAAATCACAATCATAAAGCAAGCAACAGACAGGTAAGTCGGGCGAGTCCCCGCCATGCCATCGCCATTAATATAGCGTTTGCGACCAGTAGTTAATATCTTAATAAGAAAGCAATAGAGATTACAGTGCTGCAGTGCGGGGTGGCCTGGAATAATAGCGGCTTCCTCTATGTGTGGTCCCGTCAGGTTGCGAGTGAATGTAGTGGTGACAGGAGTCGACGAAATATGTCGATGAATTCGACGATAGACCTTTACCAAGAATAATAGTTGGCGAATAGTTTCGGTCTCGATCTTCAGCAAAAAGGGAGACTATGACATTCTCTTTTTTACATTCCGTGAGAGAAAAAAGTATACCTTGTACTATTAAATGTAATTTTTCAGCATAAAAAAGGCCCTGAAAGAACGTGTTTAAAGGGAAATCAAGTCTCTAATACAAAATGGCTTTATTTTTTCATAAAACTTTATTGAACCTACTTAACCTAAAAGCGTTATTTGTTGGTGTAATACAGATGGCACTACGCAGGTTCAGCAAATACTAGAAAAACTTACAGGCTACTTTAGGACCAAACACGGCGACTGTATACCTAGTCGATATCGATAAAACCACAATCGCTACACTAGAGCAACTTGAAAAATACTTAACCCATCGATTACAGGCTTGTAAGTGGTTAATTTATAAAGCTAGTACTAAGGTCTTCGTCTGTGTAATTGTTTTTCGTGACCCATATGTTTTATGCCGAGTAATTGCATTTTGTATGTTATACTTAATTTTAATAGTAAGGGTAGGAGACAACTAAATAACACATACTTTGTAGTTATGATGTAAAACTATACAGGCTATTATAATTACGGCATTTTGTTATGCACGTTTTTAAGTTGAGGAAAATTACTTATTAACTGCCTGAAAATTAAGGTAGTTAAAAAAAAAAGTTGTATTTTTTCCTTATAGTAATATATTACACTTGCTATCTACTACTTAAAACTAATACGAATTAATATACATTATTGTGTCGAACCTGCGAATTTATGTCCAGAATATCTTGCGCAACATTTTTTAAAGAAACTTGTCGTCTAAGAATATTTTTTTCAGTTTCTAAAAGATGCATACCTAGATCCACATACTAAATACAGTATGTCTGGTTTCAAAGCAAGTATAAAATTAAAAAAAAAATGCAGAGGAGGCCTGTAGTAGTGCTAAAAAAAATGCAAGTACCTTTTACCTCGAAAACAACAAATTCTGCCTAAGCTGACCGGGCAGAACCTATAGCAACTTAACCCTCTAGTTCCTAATGTGTTCCCCTAGTCAGGACTCCTACGGAGTTGCACTTATTTTCTGATGGCAACCAGGATGTTGCGTGTCGAATGTATAAGTACCTACGGTCCTCCAGGAAGACTCGGGTTGACAGGAAAATCGATGGTGTCTTGTTTTTTTCTCCATAGTGTGCAGTTTTGCACAGAAAAAGGTTGATAAATTATTTTCTCCGTGAGAAAATGTACTATTAGGTAAATGTATGAACCAATGCCTATGCTCATGGGTAATCAAATCAGCAACCAATCCACATTTTACTACCAGAGTAGAATTCTGTCTCCATCATGACTGGTATTTATAGTTCTTCACCACTTTCTCAATGAAAAGAATCATACAATACACGGCTCGTAAGGGTCAGCGCACACCCAGCGTAAATCTGCTCGCGCATGCTCGAGCATGTTCTTTGCAGTCGCGCACACCTAGCGGCAAAATCCGCCGGCGGCAGAGGCGAAATCCGCCGGCGGTAGCGGCGGATGCTCGAGCATGCGCGAGCATGCTCGCGCGTGTTCGAACAGTCTCGCGGATGCTCCCGTGTTGCTACAGTTGACAGTGAATTTTGCAGTTGTGTTTACAATATTTTAAAGTAAAGACGTGCGAAGAGTAATTTTAAAGTATGGTGGACTGGGATTTGGTAATTATTGGGTTACTAGCAGAGGAAGAGGAGCATGAAGAGCACATCAATAAAATGAAAAGAGGACGACACAAAATTGAAAGAAGAATATGGGCTGAAGCAACCTGGCAAGAAAGATGTACATTTGGGGAATACCACACCCTGTGCTACGGTTTAAAGTTCAAGGGACAGTTATTTTATGACTACTATAAAATGGAATATGAACAATTTGAAAACCTACTAAATCTGCTTCGACCTTTGAGATTTTCATTGTATTTTCAAAAAGAGTTAGATTATTATATATTTTCTGTACTAAATTGCCCTTTTCGGGCTAAAGTAGTTAAAAAATATGCTAGATTTAGTCCGAAACCGGCAGAGGTGGCAACACTTACGACGGATCGCAAGCATCGACACGGGCGTATGCTCGAACATGCTCGAGCATGCGCGAGCATGCGCGGGCATGCTCGCGACTGCTCGCGTCGCCGCGAGGAGCATACGCGAGCATACTCGAACAGACGCTGAAGGGATTTAATCACTTGCAAGCTATTTTCGACTTTATTTCAATGGGAATAGAGTTCATTATCAATTGAATCAATGAAATCTGCTCGCGCATGCTCGAACAGTTTTACGCTAGGTGTGCGCTGACCCAGCTGTAGCCAATAAAAACAAAGTACTCGTTTTTTCTCAGTACCAATTTTAGTAGGTAGTTCTTTTTTTTTTCAGTAGGTGAACCATGATTACTTGTACACGATCGGACAGCAGCACATTTCAGGAACTAAAAGGTTCATAAACAGTAAATTGTTTTGAAGCATTCTACAAGTTTATTATTAAGTATAAAACGAAAGCTAGAAAACTCGTATATACCTAGGGACCCACTGAAGGTACAGGTGTGCAGTGCATCTACAGTGGATTAAATGAGGGAATGCCAAGCATTATATACCCTCTTATGTCTCTTCAATCAGATCTCTTCGCTAGAAAACACTGTAAACTATACACTACTACTGAAAACTTTTATCAATAATAAAAAATACGTATTTGTATTTAGTAACTTAGTTAAAGGAATCATCGAGACAGCAAGAATGTCAGGCGCTACCTTAACTGTAGCACTATAACATAATTACGAACTTTTACTCGTAACATTTTTACTTTCCACTCTAGTAAAGCAATAACCAAGTTCTGGAAGTGCCAAGCCCTTTTCCAAACAGTCGAAAGCCGCTGCGCGCGTCGGTTGCGCCCGCGCAAGCATAGTGCAACCATCATCGTTAGAAAATGAAGTGTGAACTGTGAAAATTTTTATGAGTTTTCTTTATTTTTAGAGTAGATTCTAATTTCATTTAGATACGAACTGGTACGAATGGTCCTTACCTGTTGATATAATTTTTCGTAATTTAAAGTTCATTTATTTTCCGATGAATTTTCCTGGCCTTATTGGGTAAGTTTTCTGTCAATTATAATTTACGATAATTGTTGTTTTCTGTTTTAAAACATACAATTATATTTTTATGGTTTTGAGCAAATTGGTGGTGATTTATTGAAGTTAAACTATGTTTACGCAAATAAGTTTTGACTCACTTGAGCATCATAATATTTTTCAACGACCAAAGTTGTTTTTGCTGTTTTTTCTTTACATTTTAATGCTCAGTGAATTAAACATTTTATTAATAAGGCAATTTATTCCGCTTATTAGTGATAATATATAGCTTTTTAGTGATAATTCCGCCTTATTTGTACTTACATGTTTTTCTTTCTATGTATTTAAGTGTTTATTTTGTTTTGGTGTGCAATAAAGTGTGAAGGAAAATATCATGAGGAAACCTGCTTACGCTGAAGATGAAATTCTGGTAACTCTACTAATCCGCATTGGGCGTGCGTGGTGGACTAACGCCCATACACCCTCCTCGAAGGAAAGTAGGCTTGGTAGGCTTGTGCCCTGCAGTGTGAGTGTGAGGTATGGTGATAATGATGTGGATGTGCAATAAAGTAAATTGTTTGATTGAGGACCCTGGGAACTCGTCACGTGGATGCTAAAATAGCATTTCTCGTGATGCGAATGGGTTTGTAGGGTTTTCCTTTAAAAAGAAAATGTTTCGGCATTTTGTATGAGAACGTCGTGTGAACGGCGAGCGCTATTGTTTGGTTCTATGAGCTAAAACTGGGAACTGTTGGATTAGATTCTGGTACTCTAATTGGGACTAGATAATCTGTGCGTAATATCCAACATATTATGTATTATTATTACAACTAAGTGGATTGAGTTAGAATTTGAACTATTTACAAACTTCCGTATGGTAATAACGAAATCAAATGGCAGCTAGTGTTCAGCTAAACAAATAGAGCTGTCAACGAGTCGATTGGACGCACGCGCACGCGGGATTTGCACAAGTGCATCGAGTGTGTATGTACGTGTGTGTGTATGTAAGTATGTGGAACATTGTCATTTGTGTACTAGCGGCAGATCGCGCGCTATCTGCCTGTTTGTATTGCGATAGGGTTGACACTTTTTAAAATAAAAAAAATAGGTTTTTATTTTCAACTTTTTAAAATAAGCTCGATATTTTTATTAAAATATCCACCCTCCGTTGTCAGTAGAAGCAACTTAGGCTGGCTTGTAGCAAAAAGTGTTTAGGCTTGAACGTATTTAGTGATGGCTCTGTCCCCAAATTGCCCATACTTAGCTATGACAGTGACAGCATCATATTATAACATGTTTAAAGCCTAAATACAACTTTTTAAATTTTTGGTGCAAGCCAGCCTTAGTCATCTAACTGCTGTAAATGTGTTTTCAAAGTTTTAAATAATTATGACAACACTATAACCTTTTCTACATAACAGCATCAACACCACAGCCTATGTACGTCCTACTGAAAGGCACAGGCCTACCCTCAGGGAGGGTGTATGGGTGAGGGCGTTGGTCCAACACGCGTGCCCAATGCGGATTGGTAGACTTCACATACGTGACATACGCATTGGAATTTCTTCTTCAGCGTACCTATGCAGGTTTCCTCACAACAAAACACAGGTAACAGCAGCTGTTAAAAATAAAAAATAAGTACAATTACCTAGGCAAAAATGCAAACGCAAAGTGAGCTAAAGTTATAGCCTATAGGATCCCTGCCTGTAGAGCAAAGGACTTCTTTCATGAATAAGGATGAGATGGAAGTTGGCAATACGTGGAGGATCGGGTCCAGTGTGCATTGGTTAAGGCAAGTTAGTGGTCAACTTGCTGTCAGAGAATTCTCAAGCAAAAACGCAATTTAATAATTAATCTCTTGCGGATTAGTAACCCTAGCGAGATGCGTATGCGTTCCACGTGCACGATAACAGGTTATTCAGCCTTAGGCCGCGGCTACACAACACGCAAGGATTGCAGATCTCGATGTACGATAGCGGCCACTACGGACATTAGACGACAAATTGAAATTAATTCTACACTTCCTTGTGTGTTTACGTCCTTATAGTGAGAGAGTAAAGACTACATTTACTTTAGACATTTTAGTTATAAGATGATTAGGATTTCAGTATTATTTTCAATTTTAGAGATAGAACAACATTCTACATTGGTACCTACTTAGTACGAAAGTGCTCTTTAATCTCTATATAGAGACTTTCTTAATGAACTGACAGTTTTTTCAGGTGATGATCAGACCATCAAACTTAACAACTTTCTCCATATGACCAAAATCTAAATCGCGAAAAAAAAAATAGCTGTCCTATATCCTATACATTTGAGTCTAATAGGTTTGCAATTTTGTATGGGATCGCTGATTTTTTTTCTCGATTTCGATGCACCTATGCAGAATTCGTATTTGCTTATCATTTTTATTGAGGTAAATGCAGAAGTTATCTAGCCAAGCTCTTTCTCGTCGAATATTTATTTTTCCAACTTATATCTTCTCTGATTAAAATTGTTACTTTTTCCAAGACAATTGCTGTTGATCCTGGTTTACAGGAGTTACAGTGGTGGATATGTGAGGTCGGTGGTGGATCATATCATATGCCACTAAATAGTAGATTATGTACCAAGGGGATAAAGCAGTGTCTTTCATCACGGGCGCGATATTGAATCCCGAGCGCAACGAGGGATTCTAGGGTTAACTCCCGAGCGTAGCGAGGGAGTTTAGAGTTAACTCCCGAGCGAAGCGAGGGAGTTAAGACTAGAATCCTGAGTGAAGCGAGGGGTTCAAGCTCGCCCAAGATGAAAACACGTTTATCCCCGAGGACCATACTCTACTTTTCACACCCTCCGCGAGAAAATAAAAAGCAATACTTACTGTTAGAAACCCAGGGGAACGTGTAAATTCTCTATGGTTAGAAACCAATTCTTTTATTAGAGTTTATAACAAAGTATTAGTGTTCAATAGTAGGTATAGTAATTAGAAAAACTATTTTATTAAATTAAAAGTGAAAGTAGATATTTGAAACATTAGACCAGGAGTGCGATTTTGAATCTCATTTGCTGAGTTCAGCAGTTGTAAATGTCAAAGTAACTATGGAGATATGCATCTCCATACATTTTCAACTGCTGAACTCATCGAATGAGATTCAAAAATCGCACTCCAGTTGTGGAAAGACAATGTAATACCTCGCTACGCTCGGGAGTTAACCCTAGAATCCCTCGTAACTTTCTTTGAACTCAGCAGTTGAAAATGTCAATATTACTACGGAGACGTGCATCTTTCTACTGCTGATTTGAAATTAAAAAGTCATAGGTACTCCAGGAGTGCGATTTTTGAAAGTCAAATCAGCAGTAGAAAGATGCGTATTTCCATAGTAATTTTGACATTTTCAACTGCTGAACTCAGCGAATGAGATTCAAAAATCGCACTCCAGTTGTGGAAAGACAATGTAATACCTCGCTACGCTCGGGAGTTAACCCTAGAATCCCTCGTTACGCTCGGGATTCAATATCGCGCCCGTGATGAAAGACACTGCTTTATCCCCTTGGTACATAATCTACTATTTAATAACTCTTTCATATAGTTCTATTATGATAGTTGAAATGAAGATAAAATAAAAAAAAAAAATCAGTGACAGATGGCTAGCCTTTCGCCTAGAAAAACACTTGCAAAAAAGAAGACCTTTTGTAGGTATTCAAGGCAGATATTGTAAGTTATGTGTTGAACCGTTAACACAGCACTAAACTTTCCATCTAAGGACTAAACTAAAATCTTAACGGAGCCATAAAGATTAATATCAGAATCATGGGTACCTACGAGTTTATTCCAAATAGGTAAGTACCAAGTACCTATTTGCATTAACATTCGTTAGTACCTACCTGGTAAAATAGATGAGAGGAGGTATATTTACAGGGTGTAACAAAACACCCTAGTAATAGTTAAGGGGATGCTTCAGCCCGTGAAACTGAACAACTTTCACTATGCCTACTTCGAAATCGCGAAAAAAAAATCCGCTCTTTCATACAAAACTGCAGTACCGTCTCGACTCAAATGTATGGGATGGCGGATTTTTTTAATTTTTTCTCGTTATTGGCTCCATATTGAAAGTTGTTCAGATTGATGGTCTGAAGCACCCCCTTTAATTACAAGGGTGTTTTGTTACACCCTGTAGAGACGCTTCTAATGATTATTCCTGGTATGGCAAATGAACAGATTTTAGGGTCACACAGCGTTTGATGCGCTGTTTGTTTCTTAATTTCCTATTGATGACGATGGCAAGAGAAGAATCTGGCGAATCGAAAATTGTATGCCTTTTCTTATAAAAAAGATGAAATGTTCGGCCAGATAAATTATGGCAGTTGAACGTCCTGAAGGTTTACCCTTTAATTGCCATACAAAACAATAGTAATAATACCTTACCGTATTTACTATTCGTATAGGTAACTGAACATTATAAATGTTCTGTGGTAGATATAGCAGGAACTATTTAACTAACAAAAGTAACTACTTATATACTGAATTACCATTAGTTTAAGACAAGGCCTTAGTTATCTCATTATTAAGTAATGTGAGATTTTTTATCGCAAAGTATTAAGCAAGTGTCTCATCCGGCTTTATTATGGCATCCACAAGATATCCTGTCTAAGTAAGTAGGTATGTACCTATCAGATATTCTCAATCTGTTCTACGCCTGCAGTCTCGAGCAATAAACTAAGTATACAGAGTGTCATTAAATGCGTGACATACTTTAGGGGGTGCTTCATACCCCCAAACAATAACTTTCACTATAAAACCAACAGTGAAATCTTGAAAAATAAGTTCCATAATAAACATAATCCCAATGGTATGGTATTTTTTCGCGATTTCGCTGTTGACTCCATAGTGATAGTTTTTCAGGTTTGTGGTATGAAGCTTCGACCTTTCTATGTAATACTGCACCATACAACACATACGTAAACAAAATAAAATAAAAGTTAGTCGCATTTACCTATTTGTAAAATAACGACTGAACTTATTATTACTAGACAATAATGTTCTAAAGTATAGGTACCTAAGAACGCTTTTATGATCATGTCATGCCTCCGGTTAAAAGAACCTAAAACCAAAATGTCCTATTACATGAGACAGTCTGGCACGGAAACATATTATGTAGGTAATACACAAGTCCTAATTGTTATTCGTTGTCAGAAGGTATAGTACCTATTCGATTAGACAATCGATTTCTAAACAGTCCTGTATGAAATTTTGAATAATTTCTTTATTTTGTCATTGTGGTACCCATAGCATTATGGTAACAGTTTTTTCCCCCGTGGTGGTATTTCTTTTCTAGCAGCTAAAGCAGCTATAAATTGAAAACATACAACAGAAAAACTTACGCTGTTATAAATTTTGGCGGCGAAATAATTTTCGTTCGAAAAGTTACGAATAAACGTCATGTAAAATTAAGTTCGCAAAGAAATGTTTGAGAATCACTGCTCATAAAGGTAAAGTTTACAGCTTGAAAGAAATTTGCCTAATTAGATTCCGTACATAATTACACACATTATTGGTGATGAAACAATTTAGTATGAAGTGGTTTGCTTTACATAATGCTTTATATGGCTGTAATTAGGTTGTTTATGGTCACTTAACTTTATAAAGCTCGGCCGTAGTGCAGTGTTTTTAAAAAAAGGAACTTACTATAGGTACTTATTACTTAAAGATGGGTGCATAAATATTTATGGATTTTAATCGTCATTTGTATAATAATAATAGTGATTACATAATAATTATAAAGTGAATTTGTTTAAATGGTCTTGCAAGTTTTGACCCATTTTAGTTGGTTCGTTAGATATGTTACAGGGGTAGGTATAAACTAACGGTCAATGATACGGTATACTTCACGGTAAAAATAAAAGGCTTAAATTAAGAAGGAACTAATTATATTTATAACACTTCTTTTATTAGATGTTACCCCAGAGATGCGACACTACCAATGAGCGAATCACGGAAGTGCGACATAATCAAAGAGCGAATCACGGAGGTGCGACTGAACACAGTGGGTAGGTACAGCAGTCTTGTATGAAACAGCTGATTTATTTTCGCGTTTTCGGAGGTAGGCTCCATAGTGAAAGTTGTTCAGTTTGATGTTTTTCTGAAGCACCCTGTTCGATATGTAACGCATATTACACCCTGCATACAGTTAAAGCCTATAATTTGTAACTAATAAAATAGCATAATGCGCATGCATGAAATCCCTACACCTTGCCTATTACTTAATACAAGATCTCAACAAGAGCGTCACTAATGTGTACGGGACGAGACGCTGCGCACACGCACAGGTCTGGGCGCTGCGCTGCGCTGGCGCTCGCTGGCAGGAAGAGAATCCGACACCGCTCTCCTAATGGCTATAATATTAACTTGTGACGTCGGTCGTCGGTGAGATCAGATTGAGTTACAAGCTGTACTAGCCGTAGCAATAAATTGATGAGATTTTAATCATTTTGAAAGTGTCCCACAAGTTTTTGCATGGTCTTTAGAAGCCAACCATAGAGATGTTTTTGTGATCTGTGAAGCCAATGTTATTTCATGGCAGCATATCAGACGCTGGGCGCTACTTCTTTCCATAGATTTAAATCAAACGAGCTTTTACCCGCGACTTCGTCCGCATAAATTATATATACCAGATTTGAAGTCAACAAAAAAACAAACAGACAGACAAAAAATCCAAAAATTGGTGATTTAGAATCAGGGACATCTAAAAACCATATCGTAATCTTTTTTTTCTGTAAATATCTTCAATGTACAGACACACTTCTGTTACAGTTTTATAATTAAATCAAATGTGTAATAGCTTACCCATATCTTTTGTGATGAAGTAAAATACAAACTTTGGTATTTTGATAAAACTCAGATCATTTATTTTGTTGACTCTACCACCGCTTCGGAAATGCACTTGTAGAGAAGATGCGGCCAGAAACTCTACAGCTGTCACAATAATACAACTTATTTAAAAGAATGAGATCAGAGACAAAACTTTATAAACTGTTTCCTCTCCTGAGGCGTGTGCTCGAATGGCCCTTGACGTTCAATAGTGACCTTCGAACTCTCGCTCCTAATTGTTTATAGTAATAATAAAATATTGCGTATGTAAATTATTTAAAATACTTAACAAAAAAAATATATATAAATACTACATTTAAGTAAATATGCTAACAGACGGCCGTCCTGTAAACGGAATGTCCCTATTCCGACTCGGCCATTCGAGCAGTTTGTATGACCTCATACAAAACTATAACATAAACAATTTTTTACATATTTTTAAGTCATATTTATATAAGTAATCATCAAATATTCAGTTTTAATCGATTACAGAAAAGAAAAGTTCAAATTAATTTATCTCAACGTAACTATACACTTTCGAATTACTGTCATACACGCACAATTTAATACCATTTTATTTAAGCTGAAGTTGAATACAATCTAAATGAATTGTGAATATAAACATAAATTAATATTTCCTAGTTGTTTTAAAGTTATAAAAATATTAAGTATCCAGACAAGAATTACCTACATTAGCTATCGTAATATTATAATCTTAAGTTAATTAAACAAAAATTGCTACAATACAATGAAATTATCAAATCAATAAAGTACAATTGCTCACTTTCATTCACATTCTTAAACAAAATATTACTTTTCTTCTTTATCTAATTTTAATAATAATTAAACATCTTTAGTTCATAATAATGAATGCAATCAGCTATAATCGAACAGTTTTTTTACATTGTTTACAACCTACGTACATAATTGGGTTAAAAGTTAATTCTTCGAAAGAATTTAATATATTAAAAACCGTCATTCTGTTTGATAAAATTGTATGTTCTAAATTATCTGTAGTGTACGCGTCTTTTGTAGTGTCGCGTATTTGTTTGGTATTTCAGGAAGTTACATAATACACATCCATTTTTTTTTTGTTGGACATCTCTTTTGTCACAGGGGTCTCTGAATCACAAAAATTAACAAAATATTAGTACATGTTTCAAATGCAACAATTATTTCAATAGAAAATAAAACAGTACAATTACTTCCCTGAAAATAAGTAGTTATACACTTGCTCCTAAGAGCATTAAGTGGTTCTACTGATGCTCCCATGAACATCCGTAGACATTTTTGCTCACATGAGCAGTTGTGGTCATACAAATACTCCCATGAGCATTAGCAGACATTTTGTATTTGCTCCCATGAGCGTCAAGGTCATACATATACTCCCATGAGCATAAGCAGACATTTTGTATTAGCTCCCATGAGCGTCAAGGTCATACATATACTCCCATGAGCATAAGCAGACATTTTGTATTTGCTCCCATGAGCGTTAAGGTCATACAGATACTCCCATGAGCATAAGTAGACATTGTGTATGTGCTCCTATGAACAGTAAGGTCTTATAGATGCTCCCATGAGCATAAGAAGGCATTTTGTATGTGCTCCCATGAGCAGTATGGTCATGCAGATAACTCCCATGAGCATAAGTCTTAGACTATTTATATATGGACATGTTACGCATGAAATTCTACTAACAAACTTTTCTGCTACTTTTAGCGGGGGGCGAGGTAGCATGAAATCCGCAACTTTGGGTTTTATTCCATTACTTTAGATACTGATTTTGAATATTAAAAATCATGAAAAACAGACTCGTGTGAAGAACAAACGTGATAAGATAAGTTCGATGTTATTGTTCCAAAATTATAGGCTGTCTCGTTTAGTGACAAGGTATAAAATTGTATCTAAATGCACATGAATAGTTGATTTTGTACGTTGGCATAGAGGAAATGATAACACGAGGCGGGTCCCTATATAAATCGTCTAAGGCATAAGTAGACATTTTATATTGGCTTTCATGAGCGTTATTTTATTGTCATATCTTAGATGACACTCGCGTAAAAGTATTGACTGGCTCTCATGAGTGTTATGAACAGACGTTTCTCTAAGTGGTAGTCATGTTAAAGTTGCTCTCATAAGCGTTTCTAAAACTATAGTTGATCTCGAACAATAGTTGTTCGTTACATGAACATAATTTAGTGGCAGTTATGCTATTTCTTTGAGAATTACAACACAAACACAAATATAGATTATACAAATAGGATCGATATTAAAATTAAATTAAAAATGCTTCAATGAGCTTCTGATAGTAATTATAGTAGTTAGATATATTATATTATAATTATGTTGCTGACTTATGTCGCGCATCAGTGAAAGCATCGCTGTAAAGATCTTTTAACGAGATTCCACACTCTACTCCTCATAATATAAATGCTCGCATGAGCATGAACAGAACAGACATATTAATTTAAAGTCCAACAATAGATACCTGGAGAACAATCGCGCCAAATAAATCGCAACCGAACCATGATTGGACCGCGTGCGAACCACAACTTTTAACACATTCGGTATTGCGCTATTCATTTGACAGCCGTTAGAGCCGTTTTTACAGATCAATCAGACGTTAAAAGCTGACTGACAAGTCACAGAGTAAATAAGTCAAGTTTAGCGCGATACGGAATTAAACACAGTTGAATAGTAATTGGATTGCAATGTGATTAGAACTGAAATTGGATTAGAATTGAACTTGGTTGTTTTTAATTAGCGCAATCGGCCTCCTGGTTGCCCATTTTAATTTCAATAAATACCGGTATAATATATCATTATTATAGTGAAAACACATAATTAATATGCTGGCATGAGCAATATCCAAACAGGACACGTGGCTGCTCGCATAAGCTTATTAATTTGTGTGCATGCAATGAACATAATAAATAAATAGTTATATTAAAAAGGATATCGAATTATTCTCATGACCTTCAGTGGTCTCTAAATTTGCTTTCTTATGTGAGCTTTTGGACATTAACGCTCTCTTCCATTGAGCTGACGGGTCTTCTTTCATGCTGTTATCCCATGAACATAAGGGTTATACCAGTCTAGTCAACACTCTGCATCCTCTGCATTACTGCTTGGCTTTTCAAAATAAATCATGACTACATCGTCATACGAGTACATTGAAAACTCTGAATCACACAAATCATACATTGGTTAAGATATTATTTTGCCGTAGGATATCTACTGCTTGAAATTTTTATGGTAACATGAGTCCGGCGGTGTCGGTAGACAGATTCCTCTTTCTTGTATCTCATACACATATTTTTGCGTTATAAAACTCCCAATAAATAGCTGGCAATTTATAATCGTGCCGATTTGAAATTATTCAATTATTGAATGCATAGTCATCAGCATTTCGTTTTGTCTTCAAATTATATTCACAAATGGCATTTATTTGAGCTTAGGATTCAGACTTCTAGCAACTATGAAAAATGTAAGTATAATAAAATGCACTTTATGAGCAGTGTTCTTTAGGTGGGAAAACCTAAAGACCATCAAGGGTTAATTGTAGTACTATTATATGGCATTATTCAACAACTTCTTGCAGTTTGAATCCATTGAAAAGATTGATATTAAAAGCTGACATTTTGTTGTTTGGATTGATGAATGTTTGTTAGTTATTCCTTTACAACAATCTTGCCACATATTGTGGAGTTCTCATAGGAACTGATAATTTTTTTTATACTATATTACCGAATTTAGGTATATGTATAGCGGAAAAATATAGCTATAGATTAAAATTCATGCTTTGCTTGCTATCTTTGATTAGACTATAAGTACCTCCTTAATATAATTTTTGGTACATTAAATGCTTCGATTTGAAATCAATAAGCGTATCTTTTAAATTTGTATGAATACAGTTTCATACTTATTTGAACAGCGCTTTTATCTTGAACAGCGCTGTACGAACATTTTCTGTATTTCTTCGTCCGTCATTCGTGTAAGTATTAAAAGATCTTTTCGTTTTCATATTTCCACTTTGGGTATGAAATGTAAACATTGAATACAGTTGGTAGTTACAGCAATGTTTCTGAACACCCTTTTTATGGGATCCGAGGATAATGGTCGTTATATGATGTATGCGTGTACCATCTTCGTCAGACCTAATATCACAGGCTTTGTGCAATACACTAAGGAAAGCCAAAAATGTTAACTAGCAAACAGACTCTTTAATTTTCGAATATGTAGGTAACAAACTAACAGTGCCACTTTTAGAATTTTCTAATTGTAATTATTTATTGCGCTCCTTCATTACATAGTAAGTTTTCATTTTCGCAAATTATATTATTGTTCATGATAATTTGAATCTTCATTGTACTATTGCTCGTAAGATAATAAAAATCATTTCTATGTATAGCAAATAAAACGTTTCAATAGATATTTCCAGGAGTCAGACATCGCTTCTGCTTGGTTTTAGATACTTTTCACTAAAATTGCATACAAAATTATCTTGAAATAAATATAATATTATATTATTATATATCTACACTAATATTATAAAGAGGAAAGATTTGTACCTATTTTTGTATGTTTGTATGTTTGTAATGAATAGGCTCAAAAAGTACTGGGCCGATTTAAAAAATTCTTTCACCTTTAGAAAGCTGCATTCACCCTGAGTAACATAGGCTATATTTATTGCTAGAAAAGATTAGAAGTCCACCCGTGCGAAGCCGGGACGGGCCGCTAGTTATTAATATAATATTTCAATATAATAAATAGTATTCCGAAACGAAACGTGGATGTTCTGAAGTTTCAGAATATCTCTGTCTACCTCCTCGGGGACTATAGTCGTGAGCATATGCTTATGCTTATGCTAAATAATATTCCTTATTTAAGATTTAAGTTTAATATGTATTTTCTAAAATCACATTAGGTACCAGATATTTTCATAATACCCATTGTGTCCTCTAAAATACTTATAAAACTGTAATAATGGTTATTTTCTATAAACCAATCAATATAATACATCAATCAATCAATGTATCAAATAATATGAATCTTGAACTTGACCTTGTAATTTGACATGGATCACGCAAACGGATTTACATTACGTTTAGTTAGTAGTTACGCTTTAATTATTCAAAATTGTTATCAATTGTGTTCAACTCTCATGAAACTGGTTAAACCTTTAAAATGACTATAAACTGATGTTTTTGCTATGGGCTAACTTTGAAGTTATTTAAATTGTTTACAGAAAAGTATGTGTTACACTCGAGGCATGTGTCTATTCTGCGACCAAATATTCATAAAATTCGTTGTTGTGAACGCCTTTGAATGTTTGATTAACATTTTCGCTCATTATCTAGGTACTTCGGATTAAACATTTTCAGTTCAAAATTATTATTTCTACTGTTATTTTAATGTTCATCGATACGATGAGATACGATGAGTTGTAGTAGATACTTACTCATACCGGTAGATTCATAGAAATCAACAGAGCTGTGTATACTGGATAGTGTCAAGTAGTGTGAAGTCCAGGGTGTTTTTTTTTTATCTCATTAAAGATGTTTAAACCAAGATTGATAATAAAATTATTTAACGCCTTAACTTGGAATTAGTACTCATATAACATACTGAGCATCTTAATGTTACAATACATCGTTATTATAATAAATAGTTTGCATATCTGTCTGAAACTACCGAACCACATCCAGTCATCTAAGAAGACTGAAATCGAGTTCAATTGGTACCTAAAACCTTCTTAACGACTGATTCAATCGTTTTGTGAATACCATTAAGCTATTTAGCTAGGTCCTGTATAGGTGTATTTTGCTTTATACATTTTTAATTTAGATCTGAATTAATTAGTGCGAATCTTTAATATTCAAACAATATTTATGCATTCAAAATCTTTTGGTGTGTCGTAGTCAGCTATTCCAGACATGGCCTTTGCCAAACACTTTTAGGTACCTCCACGAGATACTAAATAGGTGGTACCTAAGTATAATATATTTTTTTTCTTTTCTTATTGATGTAGTACAGTTTCTACACTACATACAACGCGAACAAGGGTATATCGTAAGTAAATCATTAATTCAAATATTTAAAAAAAAATTGTATTCATAAAATATTCATATAAATTTTCTTGTCTTACGAAAGACAAGGAAACGATATGATTAAAGTTTCTATCCATAATTAAGATACCTTAACGTGGTACAGACATATATAATGATATAATATAACACACAGACCCTGCATAAGGTATGTGTTGTTAATTGACAACTTTGCCACCAATAATTAGCCTTTGTTCTCTCTCATACTATTTTTCCAAATAATGCAAATGCTTGATTTTATACTTTAACATCATAATTAGGTAGATACTTAGATAAGTATATTGGAGCAGCTTTAATAGCAGTTATATTAGTCTATATTACTTAATAGGTATAAATACCACCACGTAGTTTTATTGTTGTTCAGTTTTAAGATTCACACTTTTGTGCAACAAAAGTATTACGTGCTCAATAAGTCACAATAGTGGGACGACCTCGAGAAAATAATAAGTCCAACTCATTAACAAAGAAGCTTTTGTTAAACCATACCATCATGGCGTAAGTGTTTACGTTAGTAACTTTAATCTGATATTGTGGTCCGCTTGTTTATCTTTATCTTTCTTTCAGTGAGTATTGAATGCACATACCTACTACGGCTAGTTAATACATTACAAGTAATATTTGATACAAAATTAGAAAATAATAATTGTTGGAAATTGTTAAGGTAACAGTTTTCCTTCTTACAAGGTTTCTATATTTCACAAATAAAACTTATCTGGTGATTTTACAGTTTTATTTTTCACATTCATTGATTTCTAATTTATTAATTTAATTTAATTATTTGTTTTGTATGTAAACAAAATAATAAAATAATCAGTTTCAGTTGATGACGTAATCAACTTATATGGATGTGAATGTGAAATCAAAATAATAGAATGTTTATAATAATGCTTTGATAATAAATACAATAAAAATTACATACCAGTCAGTGGACGTATAATTTATCCAGCACTTCTGAAATAATAGCTTACCCATATCTTTTGTGATGAAGTAAAATACAAACTTTGGTATTTTGATAAAACTCAGATCATTTATTTTGTTGACTCTACCACCGCTTCGGAAATGCACTTGTAGAGAAGATGCGGCCAGAAACTCTACAGCTGTCACAATAATACAACTTATTTAAAAGAATGAGATCAGAGACAAAACTTTATAAACTGTTTCCTCTCCTGAGGCGTGTGCTCGAATGGCCCTTGACGTTCAATAGTGACCTTCGAACTCTCGCTCCTAATTGTTTATAGTAATAATAAAATATTGCGTATGTAAATTATTTAAAATACTTAACAAAAAAAATATATATAAATACTACATTTAAGTAAATATGCTAACATGTGGGTGTCAATGAATTGGTACCCACGCTTCCGGTGATTGATCACGTAAGCTAATGAACCAACTTCTTGCGTTTCGAGAAAAAAAATACAGTTTCAAACCATATGAGCATGAATTTGCACTAAGAAAGGATTTTTCCGCAAGAAACAGTGTACGAGAAAACTGGGTTAAATTAAGAAAAGCAAAAAAAGCATGTTCTTGTTTAGTCAGTCACAACTTTCCTGGGTATAAATAAAAGTCTTGGGTTTTAAATTCGGAAATGGCTTTGATGATTTGGATGTTGTAATGAGATAATCTTCACCTGGATCTTCATTGATAAAAGAAGAAAAATTTAAAAAACATTTTGGGAACCCAAAAAGTTTTTATTTCTCGTCTACATATTTTTATTTTTCATACAACCAAGTTTTCATTACATCTAAGAAATACAGAACTGGCAACTATCTGTCAGAATAAATGACGTTTAAGCCAAATACTTCAATTAAAAAGAAAAAAGTTTTCTTCCTTTTTAGTTTTTATGGCTTTTGATATTTTATTTCCAAGACGATATGCCAGTTAGCATCAAACAATTTGAATCAATAAAAAGTTTTTATTCCAAAATCCCAAATACCTAATCCCAATAATGTCTCTTTGGTGCCTATTTTCAAAACGGAATTAAAATATTTAATAATTCTCAAGTTCTCGAGTTGTGGAGATTTTTTTTCTTTTCTTGACTGAGGCCAGATTTCTCGAGAATTCTCGCTTCAAAATATCGAGCAGATAGTCTTGAATGCTATATTATTATCTACAATGAATTCCTGGAAAGTGGAAATATTTGTGGAGGCTTGACTGATTATTTCAATTGATTTGGTCTGTTTATTCATAATAGGTAATATGTTAGGTAAGTAGTCTTATTCAACCAAAAAAAAACCGAAGGATACACAAAATTCAAACATTTTAATCCTAAATAATATCACACAGATAGTTTTACCATACTCCTTCTTATACTGTGGCTTTACTACGTAGTGATTATATTCTCTTTGGCTTTACTATCACGCACGTACTAATCACGTTACCATTACCACAAATAAAAATTGTTTCACTAGGCAGTACCGAGTTTTTTTGTACACGTAGGTAAACATAATAAGGTGTCATATTTAGACGATATATTATGAGCGACTGGCCACTCCCACGCACCTGATGTCTTAGGCGGTGTCCTATTGCCATCGCACGCGCGATGGTGCGATGCGATCTCATCGCGCGATGAAACCGATCGCGCGATCAAAAAACGTGTGTCCTAATTTGGTGCGATGCGATCGATGCGATCGATCACCCTCCCTTGCTTCGTGTACCTGCACTCAGCGGGACCCCGTGTCCTAGAACGATGCGAGTATGTATGGGATTTAGTTCCGAATTTGTTCTATCGAATTCAATTAGAAATAAAAAAAAATCCGTCAAAATGGAAGAATTAGATCCAGAGCCACCAACGGTCTAGGGCCTAAACGTATTATAATTATAGGAAAGCTGGATTCAGTCTAGCTCGAAAATAGACGCCAAAGTACATCATTTAGCCTCGGTCTTATGACTCAAAGCGGTCACTGATTTTTTTTACAGCGGTAAGACAATCGCGAAAAAATGGGGTCTGGGCCTAAATATATAGGATACGAACTGGACGCATTTTAAGAAAGAGCCCTCTTAGGAGAACACCACAGCAGATTTAGTTATTCTCAAATCGGTCACCGTTCAAAATCAGACTGGGGTTGAAAATAAAAAAAAATAGGTCTTAGGCCTAAACATATAGGAAATGTGAAATCAACTTGGATCGAAAGAACACACTTTACCCATCACGAAAAACCCGGTCTTACATGGCGGATCGGTCACCTTTCCAGAATCAGACCACTTTTATAACATAACAAAAATGACAGATATCTCGACAATGGTAAGTGATAGAAAAAAATTTGTTATGAACAAAATTGTTGGAAATTTAATGGTCTTCACGCTTGTATAAACTTTGTTTACAATCCTATGCATAGGAGACGAGATATTTGTAAAAACTGAATAATTAAAATAGTAACAGACAGATATATCGACAACGGTTGATGATAGGAAAATTTTTTGAACAACAAAATTGTAGATAATGTTATGTTCTACAAGTTTACAACTTTGTTCACGATTTCAAGCATACGAAAAGAGATATTTGCAAAACCGAATAAATTAAAATAGTAATAGACCGATATCTAGAAAACGGTTCATGATAGAAAAAGTTTATCTGAAAAACAATTATAGACAATGTTATGTTCTACAAGTTTTGTTCTAACTTTGTTCACGATTTAATGCATACGAAAAGAGATATTTGCAAAAACGAATTAATTAAATAATAATAGACAGATATCTCGAAATTTTTTGATGATAGGAATAGTTTGTGCAGCATACAATTGTAGATAATATTATGTACGACAAGTTTTGTTATAACTTTGTTCACGATTTCATCCATACGAAACGAGATATTTGCAAAAAATAATTAATTAAAATAGTAATAGACAGATATCTCGACAACGGTTCATGATAGAAAAAGTTTCTTACAGATACAATCATAGAAAATATTATGTTCTACATGTTTTGTTTTAACTTTGTTCACGATTTGATGCATACGAAAAGAGATATTTGCAAAAACGAATAAATTAAAATAGTAATAGACAGATATCTAGAAAATTGTTGATGATAGAAAAAGTTTCTTAAAAATACAATTATAGACTATGTTATGTTCTACAAGTTTTGTTCTAACTTTGTTTACGATTTCATGCATACGAAAAGAGATATTTGCAAAAACGAATTAATTAAATAGTAATAGACAGATATCTCGAAAATTGTTGATGATAGGAATAGTTTGTGTAGCATAAAATTGTAGATAATGTTATGTACTACAAGTTTTGTAATAACTTTGTTCACGATTTCATCCATACAAAACGAGATATTTGCAAAAAATAATTAATTAAAATAGTAATAGACAGATATCTCGACAACGGTTCATGATAAAAAAAGTTTCTTTTTGATACAATTATAGACAATGTTATGTTCTACATGTTTTGTTTTAACTTTGTTCACGATTTGATGCATACGAAAAGAGATATTTGCAAAAACGAATTAATTAAAATAGTAATAGACAGATATCTCGAAAATTGTTGATCATAGGAAAAGTTTGTTAAGCATAAAATTGTAGATAATGTTATGTTCTACAAATTTTGTAATAACTTTATTCACGATTTGAAGCATACGAAAAGAGATATTTGCAAAAAATTATTAATTAAAATAGTAATAGACAGATATCTCGAAAACGGTTCTTGATAGAAAAAGTTTGTCTGAAAAACAATTGTAGACAATATTATGTTTTACAAGTTTTGTAATAACTTTGTTCACGATTTGAAGCATACGAAAAGAGAAATTTGCAAAAACGAATTAATTAAAATAGTAATAGACAGATATCTAGAAAATTGTTGACGATAGAAAAAGTTTCTTAAAAATACAATTATAGACAATGTTATGTTCTACAAGTTTTGTTCTAACTTTGTTCACGATTTGATGCATACGAAAAGAGAAATTTGCAAAAACGAATAAATTAAAATAGTAATAGACAGATATCTCGAAAATTGTGGATGATAGGAATAGTTTGTGTAGCATACAATTCTAGATAATGTTATGTACTACAAGTTTTGTCATAATTTTGTTCACGATTTGATGCATACGAAACGAGATATTTGCAAAAAATTATTAATTAAAATAGTAATAGACAGATATCTCGAAAACGGTTCTTGATAGAAAAAGTTAATCAGAAAAACAATTGTAGACAATATTATGTTTTACAAGTTTTGTAATAACTTTGTTCACGATTTGAAGCATACGAAAAGAGAAATTTGCAAAAACTAATAAATTAAAATAGTAATAGACAGATATCTCGAAAATTGTTGATGATAGGAATAGTTTGTGTAGAATACAATTCTAGATAATGTTATGTACTACAAGTTTTGTCATAATTCTGTTCACGATTTGATGCATACGAAAAGAGATATTTGCAAAAACGAATTAATTAAAATAGTAATAGACAGATATGTCGAAAATTGTTGATCATAGGAAAAGTTTGTTAAGCATAAAATTGTAGATAATGTTATGTTCTACAAGTTTTGTACTAACTTTATTCACGATTTCAAGCATACTAAAAGAGATATTTGCAAAAACGAATAAATTAAAATAGTAATAGACAGATATCTCGAAAATTGTTGATGATAGAAAAAGTTTCTTAAAAATACAATTATAGACAATGTTATGTTCTAACTTTGTTCACGATTTGATGCATACGAAAAGAGATATTTGCAAAAACGAATTAATTAAAATAGTAATAGACAGATATCTCGAAAATTGTTGATCATAGGAAAAGTTTGTTAAGCATAAAATTGTAGATAATGTTATGTTCTACAAATTTTGTAATAACTTTATTCACGATTTGAAGCATACGAAACGAGATATTTGCAAAAAATTATTAATTAAAATAGTAATAGACAGATATCTCGAAAACGGTTCTTGATAGAAAAAGTTTGTCTGAAAAACAATTGTAGACAATATTATGTTTTACAAGTTTTGTAATAACTTTGTTCACGATTTGAAGCATACGAAAAGAGAAATTTGCAAAAACGAATAAATTAAAATAGTAATAGACAGATATCTCGAAAATTGTTGATGATAGGAATAGTTTGTGAAGAATACAATTCTAGATAATGTTATGTACTACAAGTTTTGTCATAATTTTGTTCACGATTTGATGCATACGAATCGAGATATTTGCAAAAACGAATTAATTAAAATAGTAATAGACAGATATCTCGACAACGGTTGATGATAGAAAAAGTTTCTTTTTGATACAATTATAGATAATGTTATGTTCTACATGTTTTGTTTTAACTTTGTTCACGATTTGATGCATACGAAAAGAGATATTTGCAAAAACGAATTAATTAAAATAGTAATAGACAGATATCTCGAAAATAGTTGATCATAGGAAAAGTTTGTGTAGAATACAATTCTAGATACTGTTATGTTCTACAAGTTTTGTAATAACTTTATTCACGATTTCAAGCATACGAAAAGAGATATTTGCAAAAACGAATAAATTAAAATAGTAATAGACAGATATCTCGAAAATTGTTGATGATAGAAAAAGTTTCTTACAAATACAATTATAGACAATGTTATGCTCTACAAGTTTTGTTCTAACTTTGTTCACGATTTGATGCATACGAAAAGAGATATTTGCAAAAACGAATTAATTAAATAGTAATAGACAGATATCTCGAAAATTGTTGATGATAGGAAAAGTTTGTGTAGCATACAATTGTAGATAATGTTATGTACTACAAGTTTTGTTTTAACTTTGTTCACGATTTGATGCATACGAAACGAGATATTTGCAAAAAATAATTAATTAAAATAGTAATAGACAGATATCTCGAAAACGGTTCATGATAGAAAAAGTTTTTTAAAGATACAATTATAGGCAATGTTATGTTCTACAAGTTTTGTTATAACTTTGTTCACGATTTGATGCATACGAAACGAGATATTTGCAAAAAAATATTAATTAAAATAGTAATAGACAGATATCCCGAAAACGGATCATGATAGAAAAATATTGTCTAAAAAAACAATTGTAGACAATATTATGTTAAAAAATTATTAATTAAAATAGTAATAGACAGATATCCCGAAAACGGATAATGATAGAAAAATATTGTCTAAAAAAACAATTGTAGACAATATTATGTTTTACAAGTTTTGTAATAACTTTGTTCACGATTTGAAGCATATGAAAAGAGATATTTGCAAAAACGAATAAATTAAAATAGTAATAGACAGATATCTAGAAAATTGTTGATGATAGGAAAAGTTTGTGTAGCATACAATTGTAGATAATGTTATGTACTACAAGTTTTGTTTTAACTTTGTTCACGATTTGATGCATACGAAACGAGATATTTGCAAAAAATAATTAATTAAAATAGTAATAGACAGATATCTCGAAAACGGTTCATGATAGAAAAAGTTTTTTAAAGATACAATTATAGGCAATGTTATGTTCTACAAGTTTTGTTATAACTTTGTTCACGATTTGATGCATACGAAACGAGATATTTGCAAAAAATTATTAATTAAAATAGTAATAGACAGATATCCCGAAAACGGATAATGATAGAAAAATATTGTCTAAAAAACAATTGTAGACAATATTATGTTCTACAAGTTTTGTTCTAACTTTGTTTACGATTTGATGCATACGAAAAGAGATATTTGCAAAAACGAATTAATTAAATAGTAATAGACAGATATCTCGACAACGGTTCATGATAGAAAAAGTTTCTTAAGATACAATTATAGACAATGTTATGTTCTACATGTTTTGTTTTAACTTTGTTCACGATTTGATGCATACGAAAAGAGATATTTGCAAAAACGAATTAATTAAAATAGTAATAGACAGATATCTCGAAAATTGTGGATGATAGGAATAGTTTGTGTAGCATACAATTCTAGATAATGTTATGTACTACAAGTTTTGTCATAATTTTGTTCACGATTTGATGCATACGAAACGAGATATTTGCAAAAACGAATTAATTAAAATAGTAATAGACAGATATCTCGACAACGGTTGATGATAGAAAAAGTTTCCTTCAGATACAATTATAGACAATGTTATGTTCTACATGTTTTGTTTTAACTTTGTTCACGATTTGATGCATACGAAAAGAGATATTTGCAAAAACGAATTAATTAAAATAGTAATAGACAGATATCTCGAAAATTGTTGATGATAGGAAAAATTTGCGTAGCATACAATTGTAGATAATGTTATGTACTACAAGTTTTGTTATAACTTTGTTCACGATTTGATGCATACGAAACGAGATATTTGCAAAAAATTATTAATTAAAATAGTAATAGACAGATATCTCGACAACGGTTGATGATAGAAAAAGTTTCTTAAAAATACAATTATAGACAATGTTATGTTCTACATGTATTGTTTTAACTTTGTTCACGATTTGATGCATACGAAAAGAGATATTTGCAAAAACGAATTAATTAAAATAGTAATAGACAGATATCTCGAAAATTTTTGATGATAGGAAAAGTTTGTGTAGCATAAAATTGTAGATAATGTTATGTACTACAAGTTTTGTAATAACTTTGTTCACGATTTCATCCATACAAAACGAGATATTTGCAAAAAATAATTAATTAAAATAGTAATAGACAGATATCTCGACAACGGTTCATGATAAAAAAAGTTTCTTAAAAATACAATTATCGACAATGTTATGTTCTACATGTTTTGTTTTAACTTTGTTCACGATTTGATGCATACGAAAAGAGATATTTGCAAAAACGAATTAATTAAAATAGTAATAGACAGATATCTAGAAAATTGTTGATGATAGAAAAAGTTTCTTAAAAATACAATTATAGACAATGTTATGTTCTACAAGTTTTGTTATAACTTTGTTCACGATTTCATCCATACGAAACGAGATATTTGCAAAAACGAATTAATTATAATAGTAATAGACAGATATCTCGAAAATTGTTGATGATAGGAATAGTTTGTGAAGCATACAATTCTAGATAATGTTATGTACTACAAGTTTTGTCATAATTTTGTTCACGATTTGATTCATACGAAAGGAGATATTTGCAAAAACGAATTAATTAAATAGTAATAGACAGATATCTCGAAAATTGTTGATGATAGGAAAAGTTTGTGTAGCATACAATTGTAGATAATGTTATGTACTACAGGTTTTGTTATAACTTTATTCACGATTTGATGCATACGAAATGAGATATTTGCAAAAACGAATTAATTAAAATAGTAATAGACAGATATCTCGACAACGGTTGATGATAGAAAAAGTTTCTCAAAGATACAATTGTAGACAATGTTATGTTCTAGAAGTTTTGTAATAACTTTATTCACGATTTGATGCATACGAAACGAGATATTTGCAAAAACGAATTAATTAAATAGTAATAGACAGATATCTCGACAACGGTTCATGATAGAAAAAGTTTCTTAAGATACAATTATAGACAATGTTATGTTCTACATGTTTTGTTTTAACTTTGTTCACGATTTGATGCATACGAAAAGAGATATTTGCAAAAACGAATTAATTAAAATAGTAATAGACAGATATCTCGAAAATTGTGGATGATAGGAATAGTTTGTGTAGCATACAATTCTAGATAATGTTATGTACTACAAGTTTTGTCATAATTTTGTTCACGATTTGATGCATACGAAACGAGATATTTGCAAAAACGAATTAATTAAAATAGTAATAGACAGATATCTCGACAACGGTTGATGATAGAAAAAGTTTCCTTCAGATACAATTATAGACAATGTTATGTTCTACATGTTTTGTTTTAACTTTGTTCACGATTTGATGCATACGAAAAGAGATATTTGCAAAAACGAATTAATTAAAATAGTAATAGACAGATATCTCGAAAATTGTTGATGATAGGAAAAATTTGCGTAGCATACAATTGTAGATAATGTTATGTACTACAAGTTTTGTTATAACTTTGTTCACGATTTGATGCATACGAAACGAGATATTTGCAAAAAATTATTAATTAAAATAGTAATAGACAGATATCTCGACAACGGTTGATGATAGAAAAAGTTTCTTAAAAATACAATTATAGACAATGTTATGTTCTACATGTATTGTTTTAACTTTGTTCACGATTTGATGCATACGAAAAGAGATATTTGCAAAAACGAATTAATTAAAATAGTAATAGACAGATATCTCGAAAATTTTTGATGATAGGAAAAGTTTGTGTAGCATAAAATTGTAGATAATGTTATGTACTACAAGTTTTGTAATAACTTTGTTCACGATTTCATCCATACAAAACGAGATATTTGCAAAAAATAATTAATTAAAATAGTAATAGACAGATATCTCGACAACGGTTCATGATAAAAAAAGTTTCTTAAAAATACAATTATCGACAATGTTATGTTCTACATGTTTTGTTTTAACTTTGTTCACGATTTGATGCATACGAAAAGAGATATTTGCAAAAACGAATTAATTAAAATAGTAATAGACAGATATCTAGAAAATTGTTGATGATAGAAAAAGTTTCTTAAAAATACAATTATAGACAATGTTATGTTCTACAAGTTTTGTTATAACTTTGTTCACGATTTCATCCATACGAAACGAGATATTTGCAAAAACGAATTAATTATAATAGTAATAGACAGATATCTCGAAAATTGTTGATGATAGGAATAGTTTGTGAAGCATACAATTCTAGATAATGTTATGTACTACAAGTTTTGTCATAATTTTGTTCACGATTTGATGCATACGAAAGGAGATATTTGCAAAAAATTATTAATTAAAATAGTTATAGACAGATATCTCGAAAACGGTTCTTGATAGAAAAAGTTTGTCTGAAAAACAATTGTAGACAATATTATGTTTTACAAGTTTTGTAATAACTTTGTTCACGATTTGAAGCATACGAAAAGAGAAATTTGCAAAAACGAATAAATTGAAATAGTAATAGACAGATATCTCGAAAATTGTTGATGATAGGAATAGTTTGTGTAGAATACAATTCTAGATAATGTTATGTACTACAAGTTTTGTAATAATTTTGTTCACGATTTGATGCATACGAAACGAGATATTTGCAAAAACGAATTAATTAAAATAGTAATAGACAGATATCTCGACAACGGTTGATGATAGAAAAAGTTTCTTTTTGATACAATTATAGATAATTTTATGTTCTACATGTTTTGTTTTAACTTTGTTCACGATTTGATGCATACGAAAAGAGATATTTGCAAAAACGAATTAATTAAAATAGTAATAGACAGATATCTCGAAAATTGTTGATCATAGGAAAAGTTTGTGTAGCATACAATTCTAGATAATGTTATGTACTACAAGTTTTGTAATAACTTTATTCACGATTTCAAGCATACGAAAAGAGATATTTGCAAAAACGAATAAATTAAAATAGTAATAGACAGATATCTCGAAAATTGTTGATGATAGAAAAAGTTTCTTAAAAATACAATTATAGACAATGTTATGTTCTACAAGTTTTATTATAACTTTGTTCACGATTTGATGCATACGAAAAGAGATATTTGCAAAAACGAATTAATTAAATAGTAATAGACAGATATCTCGAAAATTGTTGATGATAGGAAAAGGTTGTGTTGCATAGAATTGTAGATAAAGTTATGTACTACAAGTTTTGTTATAACTTTGTTCACGATTTGATGCATACGAAACGAGATATTTGCAAAAAATAATTAATTAAAATAGTAATAGACAGATATCTCGAAAACGGTTCATGATAGAAAAAGTTTTTTAAAGATACAATTATGGGCAATGTTATGTTCTACAAGTTTTGTTGTAACTTTGTTCACGATTTGATGCATACGAAAAGAGATATTTGCAAAAACGAATTAATTAAATAGTAATAGACAGATATCTCGAAAATTGTTGATGATAGGAAAAGTTTGTGTAGCATACAATTGTAGATAATGTTATGTACTACAGGTTTTGTTATAACTTTATTCACGATTTGATGCATACGAAATGAGATATTTGCAAAAACGAATTAATTAAAATAGTAATAGACAGATATCTCGACAACGGTTGATGATAGAAAAAGTTTCTCAAAGATACAATTGTAGACAATGTTATGTTCTAGAAGTTTTGTAATAACTTTATTCACGATTTGATGCATACGAAACGAGATATTTGCAAAAAATTATTAATTAAAATAGTAATAGACAGATATCTCGACAACGGTTGATGATAGAAAAAGTTTGTCCATGATACAATTGTAGACAATGTTATGTTCTTACTTGTACAACAGTGCTTGATTATTTTAATAAAACAACTTGAGTTTAATTATTAAGGCCAAAGGTTTTATTTCTCACCTTTATCAAACTTCGATAAAACAAAATATTAATTTTCTTATAGATTCGAACGTAAAAGTCAAACTGAAATATTATTTTTTAACTTTTTTACTTTGAAGTCGGTTTTCATTTTTTGTTGTTGTTGAAACTCGAATTCTAGTCGTAAAGACCAAAAAAAATCTTTGCCTATGCCATTCTCCCATTTTGACGGAACACATTTTATTTCTAATTGGATTCGATAGAACAAATTCTAATCAAATTAAAGATTGAAAAATTAAGTCTCGAGCCGGACTTGAACCCGCACCCTTCCAAACCGGGGAAGTGCGTTATCCAAAGGCTGTAATATGTTTGAAATCAATAATATTTGAAATTAGAACAAATTCTATAGAACAAGTTCTAGGACACGGGGTCCCGCTGAGTGTAGGTACACCCTTGCCTCGTCGCGCTCCTCGATCGCGCGATCGAAATTAGGACAGTCAATACTGATTCCTATGTTTGATCGCACGATCGCACGATCGTGCGTCGAAAATAGAACAATTCGAACGCATCGCATGATCGCGCGATCGAAATTAGGACAGTCAATACTGATTCCTATGTTTGATCGCACGATCGCACGATCATTTTCATCGGACGGACGCATGATCGCGCGTGCGATGGCAATAGGACAGCGCCTTAAATCACAGCGTTTATGAATCAAAATATTTCAACGATAAACATTTTCATGAAAAGGTATACGCGTCATTTCCCTCGTCTGATACTATTTTAAAAGTGATGTTGGATACATTTAAAATTAAAGGGCGAATCATCTTGAGAATATGAAAAGTAATTATGATTGTGAAAATTATTGGAAAAAATTAAATACCTCATGAATTTTTATTTGGAATTTTATTTATTTTAACACATCATGGAAGAACAAGAGTAGAAAGTACGTAGAGTCACGTTGTAGGAACTGACCCGAGCACTCGTCTCGCGTGGTTTCGCGCGTCGCGTTTTTGCCTGCCACGGGGCTCCGCAATCCTCAATCTCTTCTTGTTCTTGACCAAAAACAATCCCTGAGATTGGGATAGATTCTCCCATAAACTACTTGACACTGGCGGAAATGTAGTGCTAACGCACAAGCAAGAGTCCATTAATTTATTTAAAAAAAAAGAGTAGAAAAGTACAAAGGTAGGTAAATTACGAAGTTATCTTATGGTAAAAGGTACTTACATATTTATTTTTCCTTAACCCTATACAGGGTGTAAATTAAAATAGGACAGCTACTTAAAGAGGTGCTTCAGACCATCAAACTGAACAACTTTCTCTATGGGACCAATATCGAAATCGCGAAAAAAAAAATCTGCTGTCCCATACATTTCAGTCGAGTTATGTTTGCAGTTTTGTATGGGAGAGCGGATTTTTTTTTCGCGATTTCGATATTGATCCCTTAGAGAAAGTTGTTCAGTTTGATGGTCTGAAGCACCCCTTTAAGTAGCTGTCCCATTTTATTGTACACCCTGTATAATACTTACATATAAAGTTTCGAACTTCAGTGAAATGGTTAAAGTCCACGATAATGGCAAGTCAAACATTGTCTCATCTCTCATGCCATAGACTCGACAGAAGAAGAAGAAAATGATCAAAGTAGAAATAGCACAGAATACGATTCTTTCTTTCTTATCGTGCGTAGCGTAAAGATTGTAGACGGGACCAAGGGCTTAACGTGCCATCCGAAGCACGAAATCATTTTTCTTTGCAAAGAATCAGGTGATTCAATGTCCTGAGTCCTAACCAACTGGGGAAAAACTCACAAAGTGACATATCACTAGGTGTCCCCCGTGGAAATCGAACCCAAGACCTCCGTGACGAGAGCCCAATGCTCTTAATCATGAGACCACGGAGGCTGTTACGACAGGATACGATGCCTCTTGTTGATTTTTTGGACAAATTATTTCAATATCGACGGGTGTACTTCTATGTATGGCACATGCCAAGCCATTTGAAACTTTACCATAATTTTTACTAACAGGTAACACTATAATTATTCCGTCAATATCCATCCACTCCCGGTAAGGGTTTAATCGATCAGGTTATCGGTTGGGTGCTCCATCGAGAATCGAGAACCGGATCAAATATCAGAGTGAATCCTACGCTGCCTTTGAGCTCTTTACTTCGGTCGCATTTACTTATACTTAATATCATACTAATATTATAAACGCGAAAGTTTGTAAGTAAGTACTATGGATGGATGGATGTTTGTTCCGCTTTCACGTAAAAACTGCTGAACGGATTTTGATGAAATTTGGCATACAGATAGACCATGGCCTGGATTAACACATAGGGTACTTTTTATCCGGGTAACGCAGACGAAGTCGCGGGCAACAGCTAGTATTTAATAAAAAGGCTGCATTTTGGCAAAATCATAATGTTATCTTCATTTTGTGGTGACACAGAAATTAATAGTAGGCAGATAGCTATCTGCTAGCTAGCTTTTCTTTTCTAAAACCTTTCTAAAAACCCTTTCAGACAACGAATTTATTGAAATAATGTGTGTTATCTATATCCTTAAATGTTTTATTATAATCGTGATCTTTCATTGTTTTAAATAATTGTCATATTGATGGATTTTTGTTCCATAGGTGAAAGCAACTACATCACCTCAAAAATTTAATTTGGTGGAAATATACGGCTCTATATAATATCCATCAATTTGATCGCCCTATCCCTGTCAACCGATTAATGTTAGACACACTGTAAAATTAAATTTATTTACATACAGATACGATAGTTGAGTGATTTCGGGCCTTCGTGTTACGACTTACGAGATTAAACGTAAACTTTAGATGTTTTAGTACATTCCACGAAAGGAAATATGGATTTTAAATTCGGTTTCGGATATGGATATTTCGATTTTCAATAAACTAAAATTATGTAATTAAAATTATTACATTTTGGATATAGAGACAGACAAGATTTTCCAAACTATAATTATTATGATAATTATCATTTATATCCAAAATAACATCCGAATAATTTCGGTGGCAGCAGGCGACACATCAGGTTACGCACCCTATGTACCCATAACTACACTACGTACAAAACACAAAATAGTGCGGTAGAGAGCCTGAAGTGCGATTTTTGAAAATCATACGAGCGACTTGGCAGTAGAAAATGTCAAAATTACTATGGAGATTATGCATCTTTCTACTGCCAAGTTGCTCGTATGATTTTCAAAAATCGCACTTCTGCATAGACGCGGCTGCCGGCGCGGGCGCAGCGTGCTGTTAGACGAAACAATAACAACATACCGCACCCTTTCACACGATTCGCAGCGTTCAACTTCTAATAGTTCAAAGTCCAAACAGGGTAACCTGACCTGTCGCCGTGTGTACTTACATATTTAGTTTTAGGAATATCCTGTTTTGGTTTTGCTGTCAAAATTATACCTAATTACAAAAAAAAAATCGAAATCTCCCTCAATAAATTTTTTAATTAGGACCTACTGAACCGAAATTACATTAAAACATGATTTCAGCTAGGTACCGTCGGATGGTTTATTTTCATTCATATATTTTAGTAGTATATCGGTTATGGATACAGAAATCACTAACATCCCTAAGCTCCACTCTAATGCAGCGGATAATTTAATTATATTGTAAGATAATGAGCAGCTAGTTTTTTTGATTAAAATGGTATAAAAATGTTGAACTGGTTAAATTATTTGGTTACTTATAAAGTTTTTATGGTTGAATTCGAAAGTGTATTCGTTTTAAATGCATTTTAAGAGTTCAAAGGCATGTTCAGGAATTTTAAAAGCATTGCAGATGGTAAAATTCTGCTTCAGCATAATAAATGTCGTGCAACTATAAACAACATAAATAATTTGAATTTGTTTAGTTATATAGGTACCTACTTATTGTATCTTCAGCAAGAAACTCCAAAAAGTCGTTTAAACAACTATCTGATCTGACATTTCAATTCCTTTTTCAATTTTTCCATAACATAAAATCTTAAGTACTTATTGTTACCTATCTAAACTATTATAAAACTGTAACAGAAGTGTGTCTGTACATTGAAGATATCTACAAAAAAAAATTACTACATGGTTTTTACCTGTCCCTGATTCCAAATCACAAATTTTTGGATTTTTTGTCTGTCTGTTTGTTTGTTTGTTTGTTTGTTTGTTTGGGTGTTTGTTTGTTCGAGTATCACGCAAAAACTACTGAACCGATTTTGATGAAACTTTTTTTGTTTGATAGCTTATCATCTGACTTAAAATCTGGTATATAATTTATGCGGACGAACTCGCGGGTAAAAGCTCGTAATATATAATTGCAATGACATTTTTTGCAGCCTTATAATAAATATTTACAGTATTTAACCATTAGCACAGAATAGGTAGTAGGTATATAGTTCTACATACATTAGGAAGCTGTTTGTCGGAAGAGCACGACAGGTAGGATAAACTTAACCAGTTACAAAAGATGACAGAGGTACTGACCACCAAGACGCGAACGTCACAAGTTGATAACATCTCGAAGCGTAATGCAGGAGCTGCATCAATTCCTCTCAAGAAGACCTTTGATAGAACTCTTATTAACATCTGTTATAAGCTAGATAACGGCTTGTCATGCGGGTCTTCGTAAAAGATGATAACATTATTAAAATTTAAAATAGGCAATCGATTGGCAGTCGATGATAATCTAACACACTTAGCTGAGCATATGGAGGAATGCAACATGCAGGAATTTGGTTTAAATAATTGATAGATTTAGACTATTCGAAGAGAAATAGAATAAGTAGGTTTGTAGTATGAATATCAAGTAAATTGGGACAGATTCTCAACTGAACGTATTATTTACAGGACGGATTCGCATCTGGACAGAACGTGTATAAGTAGTTCATCCTACTACTTGAGGATATTATCAAATTCCTAAATAAATCAGTTCAATCTCCATGAAACTGTAAGATTACTTTAAATATGACACCAAAGATTTTTTTTTGTATAGACTGGTATAGACCAAAAAAAATCTTTGGATGACACATCTCAGATCGGGAGTGCGATTTTTGAATCTCATTCGCTGAGTTCAGCACAGTAATTTTGACATTTTCAACTACTGAACTCAGCGAATGAGATTCAAAAATCGCTCTCCAGAGATCACGAACAGATTGAGTTAAATAAATGAATGTGTACTTTTCAAGAATTACCAGCTCAAAGAGAAATCATTAAATTACGGTCGCATTTGATGATTGCAAATTTAGAAATAAGAGAGTAACCAAAAAATAAATTGGATCACGTAGCTATTATTAAATTAGGTCCACTAATTCAATCTCAATTAGATCAGATATAAGTAGGTAAGTATACTAAAGCGTAGGCGCCACGATCTTTGGTCAATACCATAAACCCTTCATAAAATACAAGTTATACGATTTAGTTACACGAAAGCTTAAACCTTTATGGACTTAAGTCCGTAAAAGTGTTTCTTAATATCCCGCCTGACTTTAATCCCTGGACAAATGTGAAATTATGTCAACACGATTTTAATTCTATTGAATTTACTAAAGCGACGAATCTTTTTATGAATTACAATTTAATTGTGTGCTCTTTTTATATTTATTTGATTTCATTTTTTGTTTCCATATGCAACATTATGTTTCTAATTTAAATTGATCTCGTTCATCAGTTTTATTTCCATTATAATTAAATTGGTGTTTGTTTTGTTGCACTGTAATAAAACGGATGTTTTATAATGATGTTTTTAGAAAGCAGATGCTTTTACAAATCCCTGATTGGACTGCTCAATGAGCCATATAAATCATTGATTAGTTTAAATAAAATACTATATGGGCCGTTAACTTAATTTACATTAGGAATAATGCATTTTTTATTGTTCACCTAACACAATTTAAATATTAAGTAGTGTTTTTGTTCACTTGATAGTGGTATTTATTGTGGTCACGCATTTACCCTTAACTCGTCAAATGTTACTAATTTGTTACATCCTGCCGCATTGTACAGACAAGAACAAAGGTCGCTAAGAAGTCTCTAGTGATGTAGTACTTTTGTGGCGATGTATTGAGATTTATTTTAGATTTGTATTTAATTTTAGTATCTAACTTTTACTAACTTAATTGTAACTTCGACTTCCTCCAGTGAGACGCGTACCTACCTATAAAAAAAAACATGTAATTAGTGTCCCTATATTATCAATTATCATATTGTATTAATCTAAGTATTAAATTATATCTCGCTAAACATCCGTCTATTTAAGGTAGTAGTGGTATGATGAAGTTAATAAAGTATTCAAACTTTCGATTTAATTTAGTAGAATGTAAGTTTTTTTTCTTGTAGTCTCATTTCGATATCAACTTTGTTACCCATTTTACCAAAGTCAATTTCGATTAATAATTACAGAAAAGTGTTAGAAACCAATTAAGAAACAATGAAATTTCACTTTAAACTATAAAATGTTAACTTTGAATTTACGAAACAATTTCTTTAGAATGGGACCGTTCCTTCGATCGATACATTTATCGATAAAGGTATTCGATTTTCGAAGTATTACGACGTTTCAACTAAATTGTTCTTACATCACACTAGAACGTGAGCTATCGAATGGGATTTATTGTTTCTCGATTAATGTATGTTTTACGTTAGAAGCACCACATCAGAACTCTTCTCCTCATTTCCATGGAGACGAAAATCGTTTGATTCAAAGGTCTTCCTATATGGACGGACCATAAAAATTCCTCACGCATTGCGGTAGTGCAAAGGAAAGGAAGTGACGTCACGTCTTACATTACAACTGTGTGGATGAGGCCTTTACCAAAGTGTCAAGTTTATTATGTCTACTTCATAATTTAGACGAATTATTGTTAGTGTTAATTATTCTTATGGGTCACGGTGAACTATTTCGAGGAAGGTATTCTTAGAAAGTAGAGTCAACGTTGTAGAGTTTTAAAATCTATAAACAGGAAAATGCGACTCATATTGCGACTCTACAGAACAATAAATACTGTGAAGCTGTTCATCTAAGCACTTCAAATTATTAGTTCACGTGGGAAGAGAGGCAGAGGAAGACCTAGACAGAGTTATCTGGTCCAAGTGAAGGAAAAAGTTGATGTCGAGTTGTATCAAGAACTCACGAGACTATCGGAAAAGAGACAGGATTGGCGAACACTCCACCGACAAGAGTGTAGCTCTTTAATAAGATGATGATGAGTATAGATCGGTAACTATTGTGCGATTCGCGGCATTTTCAGCCTCCTAATTCCTCCTAATTAACGCCTCCTTCCGGCGCAGTCGGATAAAAAGGTAATTAATTAAAGACTTGCCTAAAATCCAGTTGCCCGTGACTGTACATTTAGGTAGCAGTGTCTCTTATTTAAAAAATTACACAAATCCAATTGGGACCCATGAATCAAATCTAGCAGGTTCATAAAGTAATCAAATTAACTTTCACCTGTTACAAATACAATATTAATACATAATCTTCATATTTGTCGTGATGACACGATTATGTATAGAGTCTGTCATTCGAGAGCATTTCTTTATTATTATATTATTGTAACACACGGTCACATTGATAAAAATAATATAGTAGACAAAAGGGCTTATGTCTGAGGAAATTTCTTTTAGCAGATCCGTGACAGTGACATTCTTTATTAAATTCTTGGAATGTTGACTACAGCTCTTGTGATGAATTTATAGATAGAGGTTATGTCCTGCATTAACATAAATATTCAGTTAATTTGAAACAATAGTCAATAAATAAATCTGCACTTTGGGTAGGTTGGTAGTTACAGGTCATAGACACCAATGTAATGTAGCATTTCAAATGATTCATAAGCAGGATCTGTTTCAGCAATTGTCCATAATGTTTTTTATTTTGTGATATTCCATAGCCATGATACCGTAGTCAAATGATAAATCTTTACAGGTCGTTACTGTCCGGCGATCATCTTGAGCAAGGCACGCAATTGCATGGAACAAAATTAGTAGGCGAGAGCGCTACTGTTTTCAAGATGTTTGCCGGGTACAGTGCTACTGTAAAAGTGTACCTATGATATCGGACATACATACCCAATTATTGTACATTATGTAAACTATTCCCTTTCTGTCTGATGAGGAGCGTTGCTTCTAACGTTTCTCATATCATCAGCCTATTATGTGTCTCACTGCAGGGCATAGTAGGCCTACCCTAAGGGACGTGGTGGCCGCTACCGCTAGTCTTCCACGCGTGCCCAATGCGGATTGGTAGACTTCACATACGCATAGGTATTTCTTCTTCAGCGTATGCAGGTTTCCTCACGTTGTTGTCCTTTACCGTTTGAGAGCAGTTGGTATTAGGTACGTACTACACGTACCTACATAAGTTAGAAATACACTCATGGTATGGACACTCATTCATGACATGCGGGTCTGAAGTGCGATTTTTGAACATCATACGAGCGACTCGGCAGTAGAAAATGTCAAAATTACTATTATATGGAGATTATGCATCTTTCTACAGCCGATTCGCTCGTATGATGTTCAAAAATCGCACTTCTGGGTTCGAATTCGCAAGGACGACTTTCAAATACATGACGATCAGCCTCAAAACAAAGCAAATATACCTTCTACAGATAACTACACAGATAAGATCTTTTGCGTACTTAAAGAACTTTGGCGAATTTGGACCCAGCCATTTTTACGAAAACTAAAAGCCCTTCAGGACGGCGGTCGTAATTATTATAAACAGAAAAATTAAGGAATTTTTTAAAAAAACTTCCTGATCTCTAGAAGTCCGGTTTCAAAAGTAGAAATTACTAGTAAAATAGACAAATCATCCAAAAAGCAGTAGCAAAACGCAAACATGACAGCTATTTTCATCTAATATTATTACTAAAGTAGTTTTTGGATGTTACGGAACGTATTTGGCTTTATTGAACTGATAGTGCGTGTGGTTTCGTTTGATTCCATTATCATAATATTGTACGGTTATAGTGAATTTTCATTAACAAAAAACAATGAATGCGTAGAAGATTGAGTGGGCTATCTAATAAGAAAGATTATGAGTTTCACACACTTGATACAAAAGGTATCATAAGGAGAAATACCTTTCCCCCAACTTCTACAGATTACAACCAATTTCCTTTTTTGTAAGTTTTGTTTCACTCTACACTGTATGGGAGCTATATGTCTGGGTCTCACATTATATGCCCTTCCGCCAAACTTCTCATTAATTTATTCAAAGGTTTGATGGTCTATTTGTACCTGGGAGAATAACTAAATAATATATAACCATACAGAAGCAAGTAAACTATTGCAGGACTATTGTGAAATTAACTCCAGTACCTACCTACATGAAATGTGATCTGTAATTTCACTAAATGATTTTCAGTAAACGTATAATTTTGCCTGACGTCTGCTTCAAGCTTCTATTAGTGGAATTGCAACGTGTCAATGACCTGCAATCACGGGTGTTCAATAGTTAGCGTCTAATGTACAATGGTTGCCGATCGTTGCCGCCTGTTGACCCGCCGACTTCATCAAGTAGCTTGTTCTATCTGTTTATCGACCACTCAAATAATTCCTTTTGTCTATTTAATGTATTACAATTCGCGGGTTGTAAAATAAAGTGAGCGAATTATTTTTTAATTTCAAAGGAATTTGTCGATTTCATTTCTGCTAGTGAGTAGATAACAATTTTCTATTGTTGCTATTCGGTTGCTAGCAACCGAACGGCGTAAAACGGCTGCTATCTTAGGCCGATGGTATTGATGGTTTTCGTTGGAGTATTACTCGATTTCTATCCTTTTTTCTGATTTCAGGATCTCTGTACTGTAGTCAGGTTCCTGTTTGCACAAAATGTTAATAAAGATATTTTTTTTCGACTGTACATACAGGATAATCGACTTTGTCAACATGTTACGTTTGTACAACGTGTTAATGAATTAGCGCAAAACCTCATACACCCCAACTGATTTATAACAAAATAATTAGATTGCAACAATAATTTCATTATTTTGATACATAAAATTCAAAGTTATTCGCATTTTAAGTTTTGAGGCAAAAATGATTTGTTATCATTTCAGCACTGAAAGAAAACGCTAACGTACTCATGGATACATTTTTATAATCTTGTTTTGGTAGTAAGTAGGGTGAGTGTGCATGTGCGGTGTGTTGTCATCGGGTTCAGTAAATTTTAAATTTTGCAAAAAAAATATTTAATATTTTGAAAAAATTACCTATGTTGAAACTATGATAATTCGATTCTGCTCTCGATTCTAAACAAACTACTTTCTAGTTTTGCGTTAATTCATTAACACGTTGTATAAGTACTTATATGCTGGCATATATGTTTTTTTTACTTGTACCTATTTGTCAACAAGCTGTGCTCTGTGCTGGCTGTCGTTATTAGGCAGTATGTCTTATATATACTACGTATATATATTAAAACGGGGTTTCTGATTGGTTAACTTAGAGGTCTACCCAATATCACACTGTACAAAAACATGTATAGTCATTCCTTACAGTCGCACACAGATTGCCATAAGAGTGACAGAGCTAGATTAGACGTAAATCTGTTACGTCTGTTAAAAAACAAATGTCACCACTTTTTAAGCATATTCAAGCAAAGCTGAGTCTTCTAGCTGGAGGTCTGGTGACAAAATTGTTCAAGACGGTATCTGTTTACTATTGACATTTCACTTATTCTAATGGGCGGTTGTCATAAGTGTGAATGGATGTCAAGTAGCGTTTCTATGTCTTGCTTTATATTATTTATCTACCCCTATATTTTATCTTTGCTTAGTACGAATGGGACAATAAATCAAGAAGAAGAAGAATAAAAAAAGAAGTTAAAAAAAAAATTGGTATCCAAAAAGTTTTTATTTCCCGTCTACATATTTTTCATAGAGCCAAAGAGTTTACACTACATCTAAAAAGAGCAGGACTGGCAGCTATCTGTCAGAAAAAAATGACGTTGAGCCATATACTTAAATTAAAAAGAAAAAAGTTTTCTTCCTTTTTAGTTTTTATGGCTTTTGATATTTTTTTTCCAAGTCATCTTGCCAGTATACATCAAAAAAATTATAGAATCAATAAAAAGTTTTTATTCCGATATCTCAAATAATCCCAATAATGTCTCTTTGGTGCCTATTTTTTCCTGTAATAAAATATTTAATAAAAAAGGTATTTAAGTTAATAGTGAGACAAGTGAGACTATACCTACGTTTTTTCAGTCAAGGTGCCCCTAAAATATTGTTATTATCTATTATTTAGTACCATATATAGATATATTACTAAGATGTGTAATCTTGCTCTGATTGCAATTGTTTTGAATGTGAACCACCTCTTTCTTAATTAAGTATAATGTCAACCAACCTACAAGATAGCATTTTAGTATATTAGGTGTTTATGTTTATATAAACTAAGCAGGATATATAAGATAATCCATCTACACTAGCTAGCATATTTTCCCCATTGAAACACTCAATATGCCTTCAAGCATAGATTTGTTCCAATCAAGCTTCGGATAGGGAATAGAAAAACGTCTCTATTTCTCCCATGTCGCTAGAGGTTGTTTTAAAGTAAACAGGCGGCGCGAGCACATTCCTGATTAATGGCAATAGATTGGGTGCACTGCCCAGGGACTTGTGGCTTTTTGTGCTAACTTGTACCGTGGTTAGGGTGACTTCACATGGAGTATGGGCATAACTGTGGTTTGTCATCCGGAAAATTGAGAGGAATCGGTCTTCGGTACTAGTGAAACATGGATGTTCTGAGATTTCAGAATAACTCTGACTACCCCCTCGGGGAATATAGTCATGAGCATATGCATGCATGCATCGGTCTACGTTACGGTTAACACACGGTCACCCGTTCTGCCACAAAACTTCTGGTTCCGACAGACAGACAGACAGAGATGATAGCAAAAGGCTACGTTACTCTGAACAGCAAAATCTGTTTGTGGATCATTTAGGCTATTAGGCTATTTTTCTTAAAATTCAGAAGTCATCAAAATAGTGAAAATGTATTAATAATGGCTATAATAATGTAGTACTAGTTTTAAACGAATCTTGACCGAATAGAGTTTTATACTTATTGCTTCTTCTCCCTTTCTCCCAACAAGGTCTGTAAATTTATAATTAAGGGTTTTAAAGGCCCTTTCTATACGTGCTACTTATTTGATTAACTGAGTTTCTAGGTACGCCGCGACCCATAACAATATATACGACGCGTGCTTTAAGAGATCATTAACATATTATTGCCGCCTGACGTGATAGAAGCGAAAGTTCTGACAAAAGACGACGTTTAATACCCACATGAATTCTACCTAACTTTACTGCTCTTGCGGTCTAACTTTTACCTAGGACCGCTAGAAAACGAACGTGTGTTGGTGCTATGGATGTTATGGATATCCGAAAAACCGATGTCCGTAACCGTAAGATAATTCGAACATCGCTATTCACCGTCACTAATTGAATTTGAATCTTGTGGATAGGTAACTAGCTCCTACAGTGACATATCTTCTTATTTTCGTGTCAATTGTTCTACTATTTCTATATTTTACTGACAGCGTCCAGTGTAGCTTTATTGAGGTCTTCTCTCGTGCCGGTGTTTGGGCACAACGGGCATTCTAGCAGGTGCGCTATCGACTAGATCGGTTCGCCGTAATCACACTGCATTAGTGGTGGCATTAAATGTTGATATCCGAATTCATTATTATAAACCGTATCCTGAATAATTTTATAATTACGTAGGTAAGGTAGGTAATGTATTTTTGTCCAAAAAGAGACTCAGAATCCTTTTTGTTGTTAGTATCCGAACCCGTATCCGAAACTCGATATCCCTAATGCAGCTCTGTGTGTCGATGGCTTTACCCACTTGCAGCTGATATGCGGTTACTTCGGGCCCAGCGTGAGCTCGTGTAGATCATTCATAGTACTTCTTAGACGTCAATCAGCTCTTTAGTCTTGTATACATTTTCCCATAAATGAAGAGTTTGTTAGTAAATTACCAATTAGTTTGTGTCGTGTGAATTCCTATAGGTTTGTTAACGTTTTTTTTATGGAAGAGAAGACATTGAAACTGTATAACGCAGTATTTTAAGTTATTAATTTCCTAACTAACAATAGGCTACATCTCGTAGAATGTCTTAAAACTGTTAGTAAGGAAATTCATATTTCCACAGTCGTTACTCAAGTTACCTTTAGGTACCTATACCTATATCAAATTGTTGCATTTCAAACGATCCCACTATACCATTGTAAGTGAGTAATTATCTAAATATTAAATGTATTAAAAATATTTAAATCCCAACTGAAAACGAAAAAAAATTGTGGAGACGAATTTATAAAATAGGTAAGACGAATTGAAAACCTCTTTTGTTTTTTTTTTTAATTGGTTGAAAATACCAAGAACATTACTATGGAAATAACAGTAGGTACTTATAATAATAAGTAGTTGTAACTTATATGAATCAATCCATTTATTTTTATTATTGAACACATTCAATAGAGGCATGTAAGTACTTATATTTTATTAGAAACAAAAACATTTTAATCACTTTTCGAATTTCCTTAAATCGCTGCATAAAGTGGATAAGTCTGCTACGAAAGCTTGTCTGTAAAAAACGTTCAGCGATATAGGTACGAGATTCCCAATTTACCTCTTGTTTTGGCAATTTGTTTAAGCTTTGTAGATCAACAGGATTAACTTCAATAATGTAACCTTCATCTTCCAGCCCTTATCTCATTACTGCACCAATGTCGAATTTCTCCATTCATCTCTTTTAGCTGTTAATATATAATATCAGTTCATAATAAAACGAAACAACTAAATATAAAATAGTCTGAAGTTCACGAGAAAGCGCTAGAAGTGTGTCAGTGTATCGCTGTCAGGTCAAAGGTAGCTGCCCTTAGTGCAAGTCTGCTAACAGGTGATAATTGGGCCCTAACTGCACCACTCATGTTTCTAATTCGAGCCGAGTTTGAGTAAACAGTTATGCACTATGATAGTCGATGTCGCGGCTTTTGTTAAAGAATGGACGGAGTCAAATTGGTTATTATGATGAACAAGTTTGTTTTGATAGTGCTGTCAATAAAGGCAAGTAGTCAAATAATAAAAGTTTATCGCGTAATTCTAAGACCCTAAATCCTCACCTAGTCGCCTGTCTAAAGAACATCCTCAGTTTTACTATGGGGAAAAGGCTAACAAAAAAATGTTAGCGTATTAGTTGACGTATAGTTATAGAAATCATGTCGATTTGTTTCTCATAATCTCTAGATTATAGTGGTAACATTAGCTATACCTCATCTAAACGGAGAGTCGCGTAATCGCCGTTGGCGCACATCGTGTCTTGGTAAAATATGTTGGGATTTTTATTTTTATTTTCGTGTTAACATTTAAGACGTTCCTATACACGCATTGCTTTACATGTGCCGTTTTAACAGGAAAAAAGAATCTTAGCAAAAAAGTCAAAACGGTGCATTTTTTATATTTATTTCGTAATTCCGTTTGCATTTTTACCAAATCTATCGTCTGTTTACTATAATAAATTAAATTATGTATTTAGAGTGTAATACCATCAATAAACGCTACCGTTTGGTGGGCCTACAAAAAATTGTCTCCTTTAACAGCAAAATAACTCTCAAAACGAAAACGTAACTTTCGTTAAAAACATTTCGGACCCAATTATTGACTAAGAAGGCAAAACTTGTTACCTCATAATCTAATTTTAAAGAGAAGATTTTCGTTTTTCTTTCTCTCTTCTCTGTGAATCTGGAGAAGATCAATGAAATTTATGGACAATGCCATAATTTCATTGATGTCTATTTGAAAGGAAGGTTCTCCAATTTAATTACCTACACAAAAGTCAACTGAAATTATGACCGAAAAATCACTGGTAGGTATAATGTGTATTTGGTTGCAAACATTGCAAAGTAAAGTATAGAGGTTTTCAGATATATCAGTGCATTGGCTCTCGATACGGAGGTCGTGGGTTCGATTCCCACGGGGGACACCTAGTGATATGTCACTTTGTGCGTTTTTCCCCAGTTGGCTAGGACATTGCAGGCTGAATCACCTGATTGTCCGAAAAGAAAAATGATTCCGTGCTTCGGATGGCACGTTAAGCCGTTGGTCCCGGCTACTATCTCTGATGGTAGTAGTCGTTACATAAAAACCACGTCAGAGGCCGTAAGGCGGGCTGAAAAAACTCTGACACCAGGGCTCTGCCCACACGATAAAAAGAAGAAGAAGAAGATATATCAGTCGTTACCAATAACTAAATCATTCTTTAGAATTTCAATAATTCATACATAATGTATGTAGACTACACTGAGAACTAAATATTGTATTAAGTATAATCCAGTCTCATTATAATCTAACGTTGAATAGATTAGATATGCATTGCGTATTCGTTACTATGCATCTGACATTCGTTGCATCATGACATGAGATTCATAAGTGCACACTTCAATTTAATTGGTGCAGACAAATTAATTTAATTTTTTCTCTCATAATCATAAGCCAGAACCACTTTCTTCTTTAAATTTTTTTTTTTTGCCTTTGTCTAAGGACTGTTAAGACAGTTCATACACCTGACGAAATAGACTTGAATATAATCTAAGACTAGAATCACAGTATGAGAAAGAGTATCTATTACTACATCTAGAATATCACAAACTAAGTCTAGTTCTAGTCTTTATGGGAATTCTTTCACAGTTCATGCGGCCAGATTGTGGAATTCATTGCCGCATAATATCTGTGCTAGTCCTTCGTTGGACATCTTTAAGAGGAGAGTTAAGGAGCATTACCTATCTAAATAAAGTCGTAGTAGTTATATGTATGTATGTATATAATATATGTCATATTTATTATATTTAATATTATTATTTATGTAGGTATATTCAGGAATAGGTGTAAGTATCTTATATTATATTGTTTCTTATTATATAGGATTCATTTTACTATCTCTCATAAGTAATTAAGTAAGTAGATTTTAATTTGTGTGCACACTGATTTTTACCCAAACATATTAGTTTTCCTCTCACTCAACGGTTTGCTGGAAGAAAACTCTTTTAGAGTTAAGCTCGCCTTTGTAAATCACGACTTATTGTAATTTTTTTCATAACTATGTTTTTGTGTACAATAAAGAATCTATGAATCTATGAAATAACAAATGAAATGTAGTAGGTATGTAGGTAGTTAAGTAGCACCATAGAATTCGTTTTACAAATTATGTCTTCTTCTAATGGATCTTCCGTACCTCTTTTTCTGAGGTCTTGTCTTTGGAATTCAGCCAACTAATCTGTACACGGAATAATTATTGTGTCAAGTGTCTCAAGGTATCCTTTCTACATTCATTATCAAGACTTTTGTTGTCGCATTATCGTGAGTAAGTACCCATAAGTTAAAGACTATTTATTCCCTTAATAGAACAAAGTGAAATAGGTGTTTGACAATAAAAACTTATCAACAATGTTAAGGGAACTTTGTAAGGAAGTAATGAAACCTTGTCGATAGACCACCTTTGAGTGAAAGGATTGGAAAATATTTTGATTTGAGAATATTGGAAGATCGGAATTGGAGAAATGCGTTAAAAGGAATGAGGAATCCTGATGGAATGAGCTTAAAATGTTTTTGTTTTTCTAACTTGGATTTGGTTTCGAATAAATTCGATTAGGATTATTTGTGTTGACAAAAAGTATCACAAACAGAGTAAAGAGAGCAAGTGTAACTATTGTTTTGAAAACTTATATCACATTTAAAATTTTAACTACTGTTAACTAATAGCACAGATTACCGACTATAATTACGTAATAGAAAGTAGAGATAGAGTAGAGAGCAGAGAGCAGAGAGCAGAGAGCAGAGAGCAGAGAGCAGAGAGCAGAGAGCAGAGAGTAGAGATTATAATTACAAAGAAAGAAAAATTTGCGCGTTTCTTTTATTTAAAGAAATCTATTTTCTATTCGAACAGATGTAACTTCTCTTCCATGCTTCTGACCCCCGACAAAGAAAATATACACTATGCCCCCGATGCGCCAAACTAGGTTCAGCTCTAACTGAGCTCAGCAGTTGAAAATGTCAATATTACTATGGAGACGTGCATCTTTCTACTGCTAATTTGACATAAAAAAAATCATACTCCAGAAGTGCGATTTTTGAAAATTATACGAGCGACTTGGATGTGCGTATGGATTGAGGTGCCACATTTGCTATGGAAAAATGGATTATATGCCCATTTTGTAGGAAATTTGTAGATTTTGTAAGCCCAATTCTGGAATTTGTAGCAAAAGTATAAAGAAGTTACATGAACATAAAGGTGGCACCTCACACCAGATGCATCTGGTGTGAGGTGCCACCCTGGAACTCGGAAAGTACGTGATGAATCTTTTTGAAAATTTTGTAGGATTTAGTAGGAGTTGGAAAAAGATCCTACAAAAAAAACCAGCTCTCTACGACTAAAACTGAAAAAGCTACAATACTTTGATTGTGGCCCCTCACACCAGATGGCATCTGGATTGAGGGGCCACCTGTAACTCTGAAACTACGTGATGAATCTTTCTGAAAATTTTGTAGGATTTAGTAGGAGTTGAAAAAAGATCCTACAAAAAAAATCAGCTCTGTACGACTAAAACTGAAAAAGTTACAAGAGATACTTTGAATGTGGCACCTCACACCAGATAAATGCTTATAACTACATATGTACGTAATGGAATCCAAAACCGATGATGCCAATATTTAGTAGAAATTTCTACTAAATATTGGCATAGTCAGATGTCGCATATCATCAATACCTACAGAGCTACACGTTTTTTCAAAATTCCATATAAAACCATTCAGTAGGGTGTCCATGTAATAAATGAAACCATGAGACACATTTTTCATCCAGCTGTTTTTTGCATTTTATTTAACACGTTTTTTTGCATTTTATTTACGTATATAATTATATAGGATACGAAACTCACGTCCGTATGTCATCTCGTTTCAAAAACATTTCTTCAATAAGGTAGGTACTTAGTACCAACTTTCTTATTAGCGCAGCGTTCAGTTATAGCGAGGTCCACCTTTAGCAAACTAAATACTTAGGATGGTAATGTTGGTACTGTCAAGTAGGTATCGCAAAAAGTCTGTTTAAGATATATTTTCCCTTAGTCGCCTCGTAAAGTACCAACTGTTTAGTATTAAAAATGATTTCATAATAAAATATTTGCTCTAGTATTTTGTGAACTAGGTACCACAAATCAAGAAAGGACATCATTGGCATTTCATACATTTTTGGTCCGAATGTGAAAGTGCCGGCCAACAAAAAATAATACTATAGAACTTGTCCGTCTAAGCATTTATTATTATGGCTGTAGCTGTAGGTAAGTTTTAAAATGTAGGTATCTATGGAAATACGATTTTTCAAACCTTAATAAAACCAAGGAAAATGGCACTACAGCTTCGGTGCCATACTAAAAAATGCTGCAACGGACTAGTTCTAACAAAATATAGTCTTAGCTAATTAAATTTTCATCGAAAATGTGTATGAAAAGGCAGATTTTCGAACCCAAATAAAACCAAGGACAATGGACCTACAGCTTTTGTGCCATAATAATAAATACTTAAGACGCCAGTCCTAACAGAATATTGCATAATTTTTTGTTGGCCGGCACATTCACATTTTTGACTAAATCCGATGATGTCCCTTTCCTAAACTTGAACTTAAATAAACAGTATGTAGGTAGGTACTTACTATACTTGCCTACCTACGACACCCAATGGGGTGCTCCATTCAAAGTCGGAGCCACAGGCAGGACACACTACAGGTAGGTTGGTAGGTGCTTACCTAAGTACCTAGTCTTAAGAACTTTATATCGACCGACCCGACTAGCCTCACTGGAACGAAAACGTAAGTTATACTGAGTGTCTACCCGCACATTCGATTCGAACTTTTGCGTGAATGTTTTCGTTCCAATTTCAACTCTATTACAATGAAGTGCGGACCGAAACAGTGGCGATATAGTGAAGATCGAAAGCGCGGGTAAGGGGGCTGGTATGTTGACGTTCCAGTGAATAGCTTCACTGTCGGGTTTAAGTTAAAATATCTATTCAACGACATCTTCCTTTCAAAGAAATGTTTCAAAGTCTAAAATATTCTAGATACCCTAGATACCACTTCATCAAATGGTTTAGCCATTTTTGACAAAAGTGGTAACAGACTCAACATAATTATTTCGGATACACATGTGCGATCTCTTAGGTTTAACTTCGAATGAAATTACACGCTGGTTAAACCTATTATACTAAGATCCGGACTTAAAATTATGCACCTATTTGTTAGGTGAACAAAGTGTGATTTAAGTGAAAGTTTACACAGGGGTTCATACAACGGCGCCCCGCCGGGTTGTTGCCTAGCAAAATCTTGTCGCAAGTTTATCTTTACCATTATGATTGTTGCTAAAAAAAATTCCACCTATCTATTTGGGATGTAAATGAGCCATCGGAAAGAGACCCATCTAAAGAATTTAAAAAACTAAGATTACCACCTCTCAGTCTGCCGCAACTCTAGAGTAGCCAGGTTCAAAGAAGTCACTTTTATTAACCCTAGATTTGCGGCAGATTGAGATATGGCAACGCTAGTTTTTCCAGTTTTTTGGACTGGTCTCCTTCCGATGACACCTTATTTACTTCCCAAACAGATAGGTGCAATTGTCTGAAAAAATTGTACCGGCGGCGTTGTAGGCAATGACATTAGTAAATTACCTATATGTCATTGGTTGTAGGTATGACCCCCTGTGTAACCTTGATATTAATTAACCTATCACTTAAATCACATTTCGATCACCAAACAAACAGGTGCATAATTTTATGGTCGGATCTTAGTTTAAGTGAGGGTGGATGGAGGTTGAAAGTTGTAGTTAGGTATATGACAACCCTTTTGGTTTAGTTTTGGTACTTGCGGCAACATTTTTCTAGGCAACTTGGTGGCATTGAATTAACCCCTGTGTAAACATACACTAGAATCAAATTTCGTTCGCCTAAGAAATAGGTGCATAATTTTACGATCGGATCTCGGACTATGTCAATTGAAATTCATTAATAAATAAATTTTGTCTGCCTCACACTTTAGAACTGTCTCTGTTGCGGGTTTGCTGGAAGAAATCTCTTTAGAGATAAGCTCGCCCTTTGTACATTACATTTGTACTTTGTACATACATTTCAAAACTTACCTACAGTTACAGCCATAATAATAAATGCTTAGACGGACAAGTTCTAACAGAATATAGTATTATTTTTTGTTGGCCGGCACTTTCACATTCGGACCAAAAATGTATGAAATGCCAATGATGTCCTTTCTTGATTTGTGGTAGTTCACAAAATACTAGAGCAAATATTTTATTATGAAATCATTTTTAATACTAAACAGTTGGTACTTTACGAGGCGACTAAGGGAAAATATATCTTAAACAGACTTTTTGCGATACCTACTTGACAGTACCAACATCACCATCCTGAAGTATTTAGTTTGCTAAAGTTGGACCTCGCTATAACTGAACGCTGCGCTAATAAGAAAGTTGGTACTAAGTACCTACCTTATTGTAGAAATGTTTTTGAAACGAGATGACACACGGACGTGAGTTTCATATCCTATATAATTATATACGTAAATAAAATGCAAAAAAACGTGTTAAATAAAATGCAAAAAACAGCTGGATGAAAAATGTGTCTCATGGTTTCATTTATTACATGGACACCCTACTGAATGGTTTTATATGGAATTTTGAAAAAACGTGTAGCTCTGTAGGTATTGATGATATGCGACATCTGACTATGCCAATATTTAGTAGAAATTTCTACTAAATATTGGCATCATCGGTTTTGGATTCCATTACGTACATATGTAGTTATAAGCTGGTGTGGGGTGCCACATTCAAAGTATCTCTTGTAACTTTTTCAGTTTTAGTCGTACAGAGCTGATTTTTTTTGTAGGATCTTTTTTCAACTCCTACTAAATCCTACAAAATTTTCAGAAAGATTCATCACGTAGTTTCAGAGTTACAGGTGGCCCCTCAATCCAGATGCCATCTGGTGTGAGGGGCCACAATCAAAGTATTGTAACTTTTTCAGTTTTAGTCGTAGAGAGCTGGTTTTTTTTGTAGGATCTTTTTCCAACTCCTACTAAATCCTACAAAATTTTCAAAAAGATTCATCACGTACTTTCCGAGTTCCAGGGTGGCACCTCACACCAGATGCATCTGGTGTGAGGTGCCACCTTTATGTTCATTAAACTTCTTTATACTTTTGCTACAAATTCCAGAATTGGGCCTACAAAATCTACAAATTTCCTACAAAATGGGCATATAATCCATTTTTCCATAGCAAATGTGGCACCTCAATCCATACGCACATCGACTTGGCAGTAGAAAGATGCATAATCTCCATAGTAATTTTGACATTTTCTACTGCCAATTCACTCGTATGATTTTCAAAAATCGCACTTCAGGAGTGCCATTTTTGAGATTCAAATCAGCAGTAGAAAGATGCATAATTATCTCCATAGTAATTTTGACATTTTCAACTGCTGAGCTCAGCGAATGAGTTTCAAAAATCGTACTCCAGGTGAAATAGCTCTCAGTTGTTTTTCTATCCAAAAATCATTCTCCATTCTGGAGTTTATTGCCAACCCAGGTTGACGCAAGTGGGGCTAATATGTTTAACACTCATTGAATCTTGTAGTTTGATGACCTGCAAACATCGATAAACTATAAAACTATGGCTTAATTGACTCCAACGTTTTATATCCTAAGAATTGAATGATAAACGACATTTTTCAATTCTACAAACCAAAGATCGATGATTGATTAGCTCGCTTCTCCATTAACTATTCGCGACCAACAAGTTACCTACTCTTTATTATCAATCAAAATATTACTTGTACAGCGTGTAAATTTAAATGCGTCTCAACTTTAGGAAAGGTGCTTTAGATTAGATCATACAACTGAATAACTTTCACTATTGGATCAAGAGTAAAAATCGCCAAAAAATAATTCTGATATTCTACTCGTATATACCTATAATTGAGTCGGGTAGCCATCGACATTTTATAAGAAGCACTGGCTTGTTTTTATTATTTTAATATTTATTTGCAGAAAAAAATGTTAAGTTTGATGCTCTGAAGCACCTCCTTAACCTAACGTATGTAAGTAAAGTAACCCATTTCAGTTTACACCCTGTAGCAAAGATTATTGAAACTCAAGATATATTTGCCTGTAGGTATGTACCTGAATATAATCTTGTACCTACACTGATTAGCTAGATCTTGATTTGATTTAAATTCATGTTTTTTATAAGTATAGTTTATCCAAAGTTTGTATTTCAATAAAAATAGATTTGTATTTAAAAAAAACCTTTTTATCATACGTAGGTAAGAATTACGTTTACACATTAAAATGTTAAGATAATTCAATTTAGTTAGCAGGCGATTTTGTATCCAGCAATCCCCGGTAGTAACTAGGTACTTCCACGTTACAAGCCAAGCCATGGCATCCGACGTCCAGTCTGCCAAAGGCAACATACACGGTTGAACATAGGGCAAGCGTCCTGAGCGGTACTCGTATGGTTACCATAAAGAACCTTTTTAAAAAGGTGCGCGGGTGATTTGAAATTCGAATGCATTTTAAAAATAAAACTTTGTTTTTAATATTTAAAAGCTACAAATTTAAAAGTAATAAATGAGTGACGTTCATTTGTTTTGTACTTAGATTTTAGTTTTTTGATTGTTGGTGTAGATGAGGTAAGCTTTTGTTAAAAATAATCACTAGCAAATTAACTGTAACTTCGTAAATTATATAAAATAATTTCAAATTAATACCATAAGACAAGTGTATTTAGTGTAGGTTTTTCACTATCTTACTTTTGGTAAACAAATGAAGAATCTAACATGAAAGATCTTTGGAAACGATTGCGTGAGATGACCTAGTTTTTCTCCTCGTGGTATTTACTTAGTAGACAGTAACTTATATATAAAGAATGTTGTGTTTGTTTCGTATCAATATTTACCTGTTAGATTTACTAGACATATTATTGTAGAGTCAAAGAATTTCAATTAATAGGTACGTACCTAATCTCCCAAAGTCCAGACCACAGTAAAAAATTTAAGTTTTTTTTTCTGGGAATTTAGATTTGATGTGAGTTTCTATTTCGTAGTTTTCTCATTTTCGAAACGTATCACTATATTTTACTGTGTTTGGATATCGTAGCCACTTTAAATATTGTATGCACTGGGGCCATGATTATTATATATTTTTTTTTATTTAAACTGTTTTTTGGTAGAATCGATCAATCTGTACCTAGATATTAAAACAGTTCCGAGCCTGACTTGACTGACAGACAACGCACAGCCAAAAGGTCACTGGGCACCTTAGTATGAAACCTATACCCACGACCTATAGAAAAAAAATTGTATAGGATGTTCAGATAAATGTCTTTAGTTCATGAATATGTCGCATTAATGTAGACCATGGGATTTAGGCCAAAAACTAATAAAGAAAAATGTAATATTTTGGTATTTTTTTTTTACATTTTCGTACATTTAATACATTTTCTTACATTTTGTACATTTTAGTACATTTTAGTATATTTAGTACCTACATTTTAGTACATTTTGTTAATTTTGTACATTTTGTACATTTTAGTACTTAGTACATTTAGTACATTTTCCCATGGTTTAACAAATAAATAACTATAAAAAATGGAATGTGGGTTAATACTAAACATTTTAAAACCAATTTACCACGGATTATTATTTTTTTTTTTTTTTTTTCTATGGTTACCACGCCGGACTGCCAAACCAGGGTCCTGGGTTCGAATCCCGGTTCGGTCATGGATGTTTATATGTTTGTGCCTTTGTTGTATGGTTTCCATAATAAACAGCCTATAAATAGTGCTTTCTTGGGATCATTACAATGAATGTGCCTGTGAGCGTTATTTATTTATTTATTTATTTTAATTTGGTTTTTGTAGGAATTTAGTTAGCTGGGTCAGATTTCGCCCAGTGACCTTTGGAATGCATATTTTACAGAGCATTAAGGGGTGAATTGATTAAGGATTTTTTTTGAAAATCAACCACTGGAAAGGTGTGGTAGTTTTCCGAAATCCACGCGCATGAACTCGCTTGCAAAAGCTATAATTTTATAGAGCACTTATCAGTTTCGACACATTCGGTACCTACGACACCTACGATAATACGAGAGAAAACTCAACTAGTAGGTAGTTTATAACTACATCAGTGCATAGCTTATTGTTCATTTAAAGTTACAAGACGCAGTAGCATGCTCTCTTTTACGAGGTGTAAGGTGTAAGAGTAACGTTATATTTGTTGTGTGCTATTCTGATAACAGGTTAGCTAGCACACTGATATAGTGTTGTAATACTTTTGATAGTATATTATCTGAATATTTACCTTTTTATTTAGAGGAAACGTAAGGAAGCGTAGATATTTTATAAAGTATCTGCTGGATTGCGATTTTTGAATCTCATACGTCGAACTCAGCAGCTAAAAATATCAAAATAACTATGAAGATATATGTATCTTTCTACTGCTGATATGACTTTCAAAAATCATACTCCGGGAGTGCGATTATTCAAAGTCAAATCAGCAGTAGAAAGATGCATTATCATCATAGTAATTTTGACATTTACAACTGCTGAACTCAGCAAATGAGATTCAAAAATCGCACTCCAGATCTGTTTTCTGAGAATGCTAAGACATTAGAATTTTATTTTAATTACCAAAAAATAGTGTTAGCCATATACTAAATGTAAGTAGCTGATGGAACGTTTGTATGAAAAGTATTTTTTTTGCGATTTTCCCTTATGTTTCTTTCGGAAAGTTTTTCAACCTCATGAGTACAATCACCCCATAAAGTAATGCAACTGTTTACCAAACCCGTCCACTTACAGATTTTTGTCTTGTTTCAGAGAATACGAAGAATGAAGGTGTTCCAGAATATGAAACGTAGATTACGTTAACATCATGGTCTATAGTGAAGTTACATTCGACGTAGAATGTTACAAAACTATCGAATTAATGAACTTGCTAGATAATACTGACATAAATATAAAAGGTTTTGTTAAAATGGACAAAGATAAGATTAAAGAAAGTAATATAGTACAGTGACGTCGAAAAATGGCGAAAAGGAGATACTGGATAGATAAGTTCCTGTGGTAAGTGAACAAGAAACACAGTCAAATATTTTTTTTCAAGATGGAACAAAACTGTATGACATCTTTTTGAGACTGACCTAATTTATAAGGTCTAACATGATCAGGAGTGCGATTTTTGAATCTCATTTGCTGAGTTCAGCAGTTGAAAATGTCAAAATTACTATGGAGATATGCATCTTTATACTGCTGATTTGACTTTCAAAAATCGCAATCCGTACCTATGATTTTTGAAAGTCAAATCAGCAGTAGAAAGATGCATATCTCCACGGTAATTTTGACCTTTTCAACTGCTGAACTCAGCGAATGAGATTCAAAAATCGCACTCCAGACCATCACACTGAACAACTTTCTCTATGGGACCTATATCGTATATCGAATAAAAACAGCTGTCCCATACATTTCGGTCGAGTTATGTTTGCAGTTTTGTATGGGACGGCTGTTTTTTTTTTTCGCGATTTCGGTATTTTTTTTTTTTTTTTTTTACGCTCACAGGCACATACATTGTAATGATCCCAAGAAAGCACTATTTATAGGCTGTTTATTATGGAAACCATACAACAACGGCACAAACATATAAACATCCATGACCGAACCGGGATTCGAACCCAGGACCCTGGTTTGGCAGTCCGGCGTGGTAACCATTACACCAACCGGGTCGTCGATATTGGTTCGATATAGAATGTTGTTCAGTTTGATGGTCTGATCTTCCCCTTAAAAAAAGTCGACATTATTAAGAAGTACAAATAGAAATGAATTGGCGTTCGTTGGTAAGCGCATCACTTGAGGACGGCTGGACAGATTTGTTTTTTGAGAAAAACGTCCAAGTGTGTGTCGAAAAAAAAGGGAAAATTGCAATGTACTCCGGGGACAGACAGCTATAGTAAGATCATAATTTAAAAAAAAAAATACGAAACCAGTTTTAAGATTTTTGATTTGTTCATCATAAATAGTTGAATTCTAATAATATTTTTTGCTATTGCTGCATCGCAGACGGGGTCAGAATGGTTTCATTAAAATAACGATGTTACTGAGAAGCGTTAAAAACCTTTTATACAGTTTTATACAGGTTTTTATATAGTTTCGTGATCATTGTCCTAAGTGCTATTAAGTATTAGAGCACAGACAGGCGTTCTGTCACGAATAAAAGTGCGGCTTTAAATACCGGTGTTACATTATAATATGTCATGTTATATTTCATGTTTAAAGTATTAAAATTTACCTACCAAAGAAAGTATGTTGCTAAAACTAGGTCCCTACCTACTGCTAGTTTCTCTACTAAAAGCTAAGGCATTAAGTACATTCAATTTAATTCACGACTGTCGTAAATAACATTGTAGACAGCAATTTTCTAAACTTGAAGGTAAAACACCTAAATTCTCACCTCTGCCATATTTTAGATAGAGTACGACTTTTGCTTGTTGGCATCTCCAAAACAATAATTACATCTATGTTTATGAAGAATAGTCGATTACGATTATATCAAAGTTCATTTAAACAAAACATAATATATTTTTAATGTTAGAAAATGATGTAGTTATGAATTTCAATTTACGATTACCGCAAATTATAGAAAACATGTATTATTAAATAATTTTAAAAAATTCACCCGTTTTCTTTCAATAAAGGTCATTTTGTTTCAACTCCATAAAAATATACAATTTTAATGGAAAATCCTCTGCTGGTCTCATGAAACTATGTATTTAGAAAAGTACTCCTAATAGAAAATTATTGGCGTATGCTACGATACTATGAAATTATGGTACTCAGAGCCTCTACCCGCACATTCGAACTTCGCAATTGCGTGAACGTTTTCGTTCCAATGTCAACTCTATTACAATGAAGTGTGGACCGAAACAGTGGCGATATATCGAACATCAAAAGTCCGGGTACAGGGCCTGTATATGTCTATCACGACTTTGTCTGGTCCGAAAAAATGAAAGATGTATCGCAAGCTGCTAAAACTAGGCACTAAAAGTCTAGCCTGTAAATAAATGTAACGAAAGCGTATCGTAAACTACAATGTAAGCTGTAAGCATCAATTTCCCAGAAGTTTTCTTAAAACACCTAATAGAGTTATTCCATGGAAATAGCGTAAATTCTTTACAGATTTGTGAAAGTGTTTTAGTCTGAAACTAACAATTATTACGAGAGATAAGTGTACTTTTTGCAACCATAAGCAGCAAGGCTGATTCAGTGTTTATAGGGTGTAGAGCATCTCTGTGATGGGGTTGACGTCGGTCTGCCTGCATATCGTCAGTCGGTTTAGGAGATACAGCCGTTCAAAGGCGAGTTATGGGTGCAAAAAATGGCCGATCAGCAGCAAGGCTGATCGTATGATACTATTGTAATATGCACTGAGGCTATGTGAACAGTACAAAAACTGACGTGGTTCATCAGTCGGTTTAGGAGATACAGCCGTTCAAAGGTCAGTTATGTGTGCAAAAAACGGCCGATCAGCAGCAAGGCTGATCATAGGATACTATTGTAATATGCACTGTAGCTAAGTGAACAGTACAAAAACTGACGTGATCCGTCAGTCGGTTTAGTAGGTACAGCCGTTCAAAGTTTCAAAAATTAATGGTAATAAAAAAATAATGATTTCCCGAAAGGATGATCATAGGATATTATTGTAATATGCACTGTAGTTATGTGAACAGTAAAAAAACTGACATGATCCGTCACTCGGTTTAGTAGGTACAGCCGTTCAAAGTTGCAAAAATTAATGGTTACAAAAAAAGAATGATCTCCCGAAAGGATGATCATAGGATATTATTGTAATATGCACTGTAGTTATGTGAACAGTAAAAAACTGACATGATCCGTCACTCGGTTTAGTAGGTACAGCCGTTCAAAGTTGCAAAAATTAATGGTTACAAAAAAATAATGATCTCCCGAAAGGATGATCATAGGATATTATTGTAATATGCACTGTAGTTATGTGAACAGTAAAAAACTGACATGATCCGTCACTCGGTTTAGTAGGTACAGCCGTTCAAAGTGGCAAAAATTTATTTTTACAATAAAAAATAATGATTTCCCTAAAGGATGATCATAGGATATTATTGTAATATGCACTGTAGTTACTATACACAGAAGCTATGTTAACACTATTTAAACTGACATGGTAATGTCGGTCAGTTTAACAGTTATTACCGCTAGTTAAAAAGAAACTTGCTGTGCTAAAAATTATTAGAAGTAGTTTAGTGGTTATGAGTTTCGTTAGGTACTAGTATTCAAAAGTGAATGTTCAGAGTTTTATCTCTTTGATATCTTCCTGATTTGTATCTCTGACGAATCCCCTCGGGGAATATAGTCAAAAGTACTATGCTATGTTGTGCTTGTAATGAACATGATTCGTCAATCAGATTACATACAGTCGTTCATAGGTCATGGTTGCAAAAGAATAACGATCTCCAATAAAAGGCTGATTATGCGGTGTAGCTATGTAGGTACTGTTAAACTGACATGCTAATTATGTCAGTCCGTCAGTAGTTATCAAGGAACATACTACTCGTAGTCAAAGAATAATTAAATACATATACTAACGTTACTAACGTAAACCGTAGTCTTAATCACTGCTAGCAGAGAGAGCTGAGTTACGATTACGTTGAAAAAATCAAGGGGCACAACACAACCGAGGACTGTGCCGAAGGAAATTTTGGAGTTTGAAATTGGATTCATGTTCGGGGTCCATGCGGACCCTCAGATTTTGGAAGCAATCGGTTGATTGAGAAACAAAAAAGTTCAAGATGCATTAGATATCATTGGTTGGGATGTTCGGAGTCCACGCGTACCTTCATTATATCGAATTTAGGAGCAAACGATTTAGTAACTAAAAAGTTAAAGAAATCCACCACGTGATTCAGACATGAGTATGCGGGAGGGAGGTGTATGTGGAGGTGTGTTTCCTGTCCACCCAGCCCAGGTTTTCGATGGATTCTTGGATTAATTTAAAATGACATGGTAAACTTTTAAATCGTTACTTAAATTAACGAATACACACACCCACACTGCTACCTACATACATACCTACCTACATTATATACCTACATACCTACCTACATATCTTCCTGCATACATACCTACATACCTACCTACATAACATACATACTTACAAACCTAGCTACCTGCATACATACCTACAAACCTACCTACCCCTCCCCCTTCATAATTTGCCCTTTTCACAAATCCGGGCGTGTCTACCTTTTTTCTGAACGCCTAACTCGCCCTGTGTTGAAGGCGACATGTCCCCTTCGTACTTCTAAAGAGTGGCAACTCGCCGCAAGGCGAGATTTTTTACTGGCGAGTTGTCACCTAACCCGAAAATGTATACTTGTTTCGTTTAAGCGGCATAAATTGTCATGTTTGTGTACGGTAGCGCAAATAAAAGAATATTGTATTTTACTTCATAAATACTTTGCAAAATATCAAAAATGCACAACGTTAGTGTTCAATTTTTCACTTCTACCGGCACTCCCGAAGTGCAACCCGTTGTTTTTTTTTTCATTTTAGCGTTTATAACCGGTGAATTATCAGACAATGATGTCAGTTTTAATAGTGTCTACATATCTACTGCGTATATGATAATACTTTCATATAATCAGGCTTTCCGGTAGTCAAAACATCTTTATTAACATTAATTTGTTCAACTTTGAACGGCTGTACAGTCAGCAGCAGTAAGTTACTACACTTTAGTACTACGGCGTAGAACAAAAGTGTATGCAACTTATTGCTGCTGACTGTACCTACTAAACCAAGTGACGGATTATCTCAGTTTTTATCGTGTTCACATAACTACAGTGCGTATTACAATAATATCCTATAATCATCCTTTCGGGAGATCATTATTTTTTTGTAACCATTAATTTTTGCAACTTTGAACGGCTGTACCTACTAAACCGAGTGACGGATCATGTCAGTTTTTTACTGTTCACATAACTACAGTGCATATTACAATAATATCCTATGATCATCCTTTCGGGAAATCATTATTTTTTTTTATTACCATTAATTTTTTAAACTTTGAATGGCTGTACCTACTAAACCGACTGACAGATCATGTCAGTTTTTGTACTGTTCACTTAGCTTCAGTGCATATTACAATAGTATCCTATGATCAGCCTTGCTGCTGATCGGCCGTTTTTTGCACACATAACTGACCTTTGAACGGCTGTATCTCCTAAACCGACTGACGATATGCAGGCAGACCGACGTCAACCCCATCACAGAGATGCTCTACACCCTATTAACACTGAATCAGCCTTGCTGCTTATGGTTGCAAAAAGTACACTTATCTCTCGTAATATTAGGGCACCGCAATAGCATGCAACTTAAAAGCTAGGGCATTATTAACATTATATATAAGTAGTAGCTTTATACAATAAAATCAGTAAGGTACATTAATTATGGTTAAGTTCGATCAAGTGCATTATTATCAATGTTATACTTAATACAGTTGGTAGTAAACCTGCCTGCTGTGCCGAGGGTCGCGGGTTCGAATCCCGTAAGGGACAAATATTTGTATGATGAAGTCATGGATATTTGTATCTATATATGTATTCTATATCGTTGTCTAGTCATCATAATACAAGTCCAGGCTAGATTCTGGTACTTTAAATGTGAGTAGATAATTTGTGTGACATTGTCCAAGATATTTATTTATTTTATTTATTTAATACATATGAAAATTCAATTTAAAAATCACAAATGTCAACTAATTAAATTCTGGATTTTCTGGATTCTTGGATGTTTTGTTACACCCTGTAGTTTCAAAGTTATTATCGTTGTTCGATGTTTTCCATACAAATCTTATAGGTATTAATCCTAGCATTGAAACTATACAGGGTAAAATTGATATCATTAGCATCCTTTTAAACTAAGAGTCTACCCATAAACTGACCAACTTTTACTATGGGAGCAAACCGATCGGAGCAAAAAAAAATAGTCAGCTTTTGCATACGTTTGAGTCGAGTAGGCATTGCAGTTTAGTATTTAACAGCTGATTATTTTTTTGCTCCGATCGGTTTGCTGCCATAATAAAATTTGCTCAGTTTGATGGGTAGACTCTTAGTTTCAAAGGATGCTAATAATCAATTTCACACTGTATATTTTACGGAAATCGGAAAAATGTAAAGCACAAATATTGGTTATAAATATGCATCCGAATATCCGATCTCCGGTTTAGGTAAATACCTAACTTCATTTTTCACTTTTCACAAGATTGATTTGTGTACAAGTCTTAATTTATTTATTTTATGAAACAATCCCAGGATCGTTTCGAAGACCCGAGATGGCTAAAATATTTGGCTATCTGGATCGTGGTCGTGGTATTCAAATGAACAACTCGAACAACATTAACAACTCGAACAACATGAAAAACTCGGGCAACATAAACAGCTCTGACGATTTGGTCAACTTATACAATGTTGTCAGAGTTGTCCAAGTTGACCGAGTTTTTCATGTTGTCAGAGATGTTTTGTTGTCGAAAGTACTTAATTGGACAACATGAGCAACTTGAACAAGTCAAATCATTTGACCAAATTGTCCGAGTTGTCCAAGTCGACCGAGTTGTTCATGTTGTCCAAGTTATTCTACCTACTGTTGACTACCTACGAGGTATGCTCGGATCATATCTAACTACCAAAAAGGATAGACTAAGTTTTCACTCCAAATTTCCTTCGGCACAGTCCTCGGTTGTGTTGTGCCCCTTGATTTTTTCAACGTAATCGTAACTCAGCTCTCTCTGCTAGCAGTGATTAAGACTACGGTTTACGTTAGTAACGTTAGTATATGTATTTAATTATTCTTTGACTACGAGTAGTATGTTCCTTGATAACTACTGACGGACTGACATAATTAGCATGTCAGTTTAACAGTACTTACATAGCTACACCGCATAATCAGCCTTTTATTGGAGATCGTTATTCGTTTGCAACCATGAGCTATGAACGACTGTATGTAATCTGATTGACGAATCATGTTCATTACAAGCACAACATAGCATAGTGCTTTTGACTATATTCCCCGAGGGGATTCGTCAGAGATACAAATCAGGAAGATATCAAAGAGATAAAACTCTGAACATTCACTTTTCAATACTAGTACCTAACGAAACTCATAACCACTAAACTACTTCTAATAATTTTTAGCACAGCAAGTTTCTTTTTAACTAGCGGTAATAACTGTTAAACTGACCGACATTATCATGTCAGTTTAAATAGTGTTAACATAGCTTCTGTGTATAGTAACTACAGTGCATATTACAATAATATCCTATAATCATCCTTTCGGGAGATCATTATTTTTTGTAACCATTAATTTTTGCAACTTTGAACGGCTGTACCTACTAAACCTGTCACCTGTCAGTTTTTTACTGTTCACATAACTACAGTGCATATTACAATAATATCCTATGATCATCCTTTCGGGAGATCATTCTTTTTTTGTAACCATTAATTTTTGCAACTTTGAACGGCTGTACCTACTAAACCGAGTGACGGATCATGTCAGTTTTTTTACTGTTCACATAACTACAGTGCATATTACAATAATATCCTATGATCATCCTTTCGGGAAATCATTATTTTTTTTATTACCATTAATTTTTGAAACTTTGAACTGCTGTACCTACTAAACCGACTGACGGATCATGTCAGTTTTTATACTGTTCACTTAGCTACAGTGCATATTACAATAGTATCCTATGATCAGCCTTGCTGCTGATCGGCCGTTTTTTGCACACATAACTGACCTTTGAACGGCTGTATCTCCTAAACCGACTGATGAACCACGTCAGTTTTTGTACTGTTCACATAGCCTCAGTGCATATTACAATAGTATCATACGATCAGCCTTGCTGCTGATCGGCCATTTTTTGCACCCATAACTCGCCTTTGAACGGCTGTATCTCCTAAACCGACTGACGATATGCAGGCAGACCGACGTCAACCCCATCACAGAGATGCTCTACACCCTATAAACACTGAATCAGCCTTGCTGCTTATGGTTGCAAATAGTACACTTATCTCTTATACTAAATCTACCTAATAAATCTCCTCGGTGCGTCCGCGCAAGGCAAGTTTACGAGTTATGCGTGTTAGTTTTAACTCATTTTGACGTTAAGCAGTGGGAAATGTCTGTTCTTACCTTAAATTTCATCGTTTTGGAATGAATAGCCGGTACAGGAGACTAACCTATACTTTTAAGGTCTATACTTATAAAACAGTTCCGTGACTGACTGATAGACAACGCACGCAGCCTAAACCACTGAAGATAGAAACAAACCTTTGGAATATAGATTCTACGGAGGATGTAGGGGTGCACTAAGAAAGGAATTTTCGATTATCAAATTTTTTCGCGGCCCAAGTCGCACGTAAAAGCTAGTCTAGTATAAAACAACCGAAGACTTATAATTATGCCATTGCAGTAAAATAATATTTTGGTTTTTTTATTGCGTCATTTCATTATGGGAAGAACTCAGACATTGAAAAAACAAGTCATATTTTATGGGGCCATGCATGACAACATCCTCTTGAATACAACGAATCTGTTCAAATAAGTAAATATAAGCGTTGATAATGTCCTCCGATCCATAAAAGTCATAGAAGTTGATTTATAAATCACTGTGTTATTCTTTCAAAGGGCTTTGGTCTCTTGTCCTTGATTTGATCTTTGAATTTCTATTCCATAGTAGAATTTTATTTGACAATTCTTCACAAAAATTCTTATGAACTTCACGTTAAGTTCACAGAAAAACTGTTTCTCTTAACTTCAAACTTAATTATCTCGAAAACATGTCAACGAAATGCGTTTTCTCGCTACAAGCGAAGCAAACAATCACTAATTAGATTTACAATACCCACTACATTTGTCCAGCGTAAATATTTTCTTACCAGTCCAACGGTATTTTTTGTAGCTACTTGAGACTCCTTTAAGAGTAAAAGTAAACAGAAATTATACGGTCCATTCATTGCAGTGCGCACGCGCTGAGTCAAGGACTAAAAAAAATAAGGTCAAGAGCATTGGAAGTTACATTGTCCTGCTTCACACAAGCATTGAATAACGGTTTTTCGAGATGCATCCAATATTTTGATACTAAATATGTTTTCAAAATTATTGATGAAGGACTACAGTATGACGTGATGAATGTGACAGTACTCGATGTGACTACTATGTAAGGCCTGAATCGCGCTATCAACATTGCCACAATGGTTGGCATATTATATGTAATTTCCGATTCTGACCTACAAAACAGTTGGGTGTGGAGGGTAGCAGCCGATCCCCAGTAAAAACATCTATAGGCTGAAGAAAGATCTTAGGTACCTTTTCTAATAGAGCAAGAGAACGATCAGAACTTCGGTATTTTGTGCTCCCAGCATGGTTGGAATGATGGGCATAGGGCTTGCATTCGAATATTCGAATATTCGAATTATTCGAATAAAAACTCTGTTCGAATATTCGAAAAGTATAATAAGGTATTCGAATATTTTGTGCAACCATAATTTTCAAATTTCGCGCGCGACATTAATTCTAGGTTACGTTGTAGGCTCAATTTTATAAAAGACAGGACTCTGATGATCATGAGGAGGATGACATAGCCTTAATTCATTTGTTTTGTTATAAAACGATTATATCGTTTTATAATAGTGTCATCACCGTCATCATCATGACCGTTATCGGCCACAGCGACTTTTTACTGATAGCTGAGAGCGCGATAGTTTGTGCGCTCTCAGGTGGCTGAAAAATAGGGATTTTTTTGCATTAAATGTGCTCCCAAATTCTGCACGTCAGCACCTTTCCGACTAAATTAAGTTCAACGGGCCTTCAGCTCGTGGGGTTCAGTCCAAACGTCGCGCCTGTTCGAACCCATACACTTAAGTGTTCACGGTATGCCTCCAAAGTGGCCGGTCTTTAGCCAGTGTCTCCCAGCTTGATCCGTCAATCAACATCACAACTCTTCATGTGATGCTTCAGCACACCGCAAGATTTGGCCGCCTTGTTTCCATTTGCCCTCCTGCAGTTCTGAGTACAAGATGTACTTCGCAACTCTGTCATTCACACGGACATACGGGAAACATTCCCACACCACTGCAATTGCCGCCTCATCAGATATTATTCCTCACTCAATTCCGCTGACATCTGCAAGAGCGCTCTGTGTTTCCGGAGAGCCTCGGTCAGTTCCTCGTTGTTATCGTCGAACAAGTCCTCCTGCTTAATACGTTTCACGCCCAATGTTTGCAATATTTCAATCAATCAATCAAACAAACAAATATACTTTACACTTCGTTGACCAAATTCGACGAAAGTGCCTGCCAAGTATTTTGAAGACATCGCCACTTTCGCCACCACCCTCAATTTCCAGCATCAGAACCATGTTTCCAACTACCCGAATAAAAGTCTCGTTGATCTAGGAGTTTTCCCACATTAAGACGTAAAGGTTTCACTCTTTGAGACCTGTGAGGAGGATTAAGATGGTGCTTGAGCTTAGTCAACACAATTCAGTGGTCACTCCAACAGTTAGGAGTCTTGCATAACCCGAGTGATATGGATTTGGGAGATAATATCTCTTTGTCTGACGATAACGTAGTCAATGATATGCCAATGCTTGGACCTTGAATGCATCCATGTGGTCTTGAGCTTGGCAGGTAGCTTAAACATAGTGTTGGTATATCTAATTGAATTTGATCACAGAGAGAGAGTAACAGAACAGAAGGCAATTCAAGCAGTTTATGTTACCAACATTACGGCTTGAAGTAGCGCCCAACTCTCGCGTTAAAATCGCCTTATATGAGTATCTTCTCCCTAGGACGGATCCCATAAATAAAACACCGTCAGGAAAGAAGTAACGCGGTCCGAGATGTGCACGGGATACTCCTCCAGTTTTCTAGCAATTTGTTTTTAACTGCGAAAACAACACCAGACCGCCTGAGATCAGAGGCAGGGGTTCCCTTTCAGAAGAATGTATATCCGCCCCCTTGCTCCACTAGCTCCCCCTCGTCAGCCTGGTGTGTCTCACTGAGAGCAACGATGTCGACACCAAAGCTACTATGGCAATCTTTAGTTCAGGGCAGATGTTGCCTTTGGGGATAAGGAGGGCGCACGTTCCATGCGCCAAACGTCATCATCTTCCGAATTGGTAATTTGGTATGTGATTTTTTTCTTGTTGCCCTTGATGTTTGCTTTCGACCACGAGTGAAGATGCTGTAGAAAAGGGTCGTAGTTACCTCTTCCAAATTAGTGAGATATAAGTATTTAGCGCTGAGTGGGGGAAGCAGTGTGCCTTCTTCAATAGGGCTGCTTCATCAAGTCATAAGATTTCGTTTTCATTTGGAGAAATTAGACTATGTAAGTCAGATATTGGCAATTAACAACATTATTACTTAAACCGGTTAAAACTTCGTCAATATTCGAATATTATTCGAATAATTCGAATAGTACCTAAAAAAAATCGAATAATTCGAATATTGAAAATTATCGAATATTTGCAAGCCCTTGGGCAACTATGAAGTTTGAGTCATGGTTGCTTTGGCAGGTAAGTAGCAGGTTAAACTTAAAATTGTCTGACCAGGGTTGGAAGTATCAAAACTATCGGGCAACTGAGGAAACATCTTCTATTTCTAATAGTTACCCAAGTAACATATATAAAATTCAGCTTTTATACTCTAACGTACGTATAGTTAAAATTTATTAAAGTATAAGGGTGTCTGGCATTGCTCCCTGCCAAAGCAGCCATGACTCAAACTTCATAGTTACCCATCATTCCTACCTGTGTTGGGAGCTTGCGCTGCGAAACTTTCAGCTTTTATAGAATAACGAAGGGCTGTCTCACGGGCTCTTGGACCATCCTTGCTTTTCATTCATGAGTTAAATCTGACAACTTTATATTTGACATGTTCTTGAAAAGCGCAAATAATTGTAAATGAGATGTCAAGGTTGACAATATACATTTTGGCAAATTTCCAAAAGCTTAAAACAACAACAACAATGTTGTTTTAAGAGATCATTTAATTTTATGGTGGAGCACTTTCCAAACCAGACAATTTATTTCATTGCTCTACATGAGTTTTATAATTTATCGTCATCGTATTAAAGAGGCAATTTAGCTTATCGTGCTTTGCATCGGTGGAGAATAGACGTTTTAATCGTGTCAAGAATCAAGTCAAAATCTTTAACAACATACCTAGGAAAATCTTTTCTATAAATATAAACCAAGAGAAATTGTTTTGTAGGGGGTTGTATTTCAGGAGGTTTAGCTAGTTAGTAACTTTTGCAAATCTGGTTGACTTTCAAATCAACCCAGTCAGTCATCAGTGGTCTTATTTGCTGTTTATTTGTCGAAGACGAGCAGCGGAACGGGTCTTTGAAACAGACAAATTTCGTGTCGATTTGGGTAGCAACTGTGTGTCTAAATTATTGACAGACAGTAACAAAAGAAATAGCTGTATCCTTTATTATACCATCCTCATTAACTTGTAATTATCGAGACTTTACGAGTGCATAAAGATGTAGTACATACATAATGTACCTACTCATAAAAATAAAATGTGAAATAGCATGTTATTTCACTACTTCCATGTTATTTATTAACTATTACGAGTAGTATCTTGCGGCTAAACAACCTAATTATAACTGTTTACAACATTGTTAGATTGTAACTATTAATTTCTTAGGTAGCAGGTATACAGGGTCATTCTTAATATGCTGACATTTTTTTAAGGGGATGATCAGACCGTCGTTCTTCGCTATGGCACCAACATCGAAATCGCGAAATAAAAATCATCTGTTTCACACAAAACTTCACACTTACTCGAGCCAATAGATAGTGGTGAAATGGGTCTAAATTATTACAAAATCTATTTTCTTATGGTTCTCTGTAAAACCCAATAATAGAAAACGCTACGTTGTTGTTTTACATTTAGGTACAGTCGCCATCGTAGCATACAAGGTGTCCAAATATATCTGAGCAGTGCTAATTTTCATTACATTCGTTACAGTAAATGTTACCAATTATATCTAAACGTGTATTTTGATGGTATTTTGTCATAAATATCTGAACAGCGAATTTTCAATAATTTCTTTACAATGTTTATTAAAATTTAAAACAACGGATAAGGTGCGTTTTTTTTCTGAAACTGTTCAGATGTTTATGACCACCCTGACTGCGTCGATGTTTGATGTTTTTGTTTTGATGTTCTAGGCGATCCTATATTTTTGATTGGTTATGAGTAAAGAAATTATTGAAAATTAGAATTGCTTAGAAATATTCGACCACCTTGTTTGCTACGATATATCTGCTGGTGACTGTACTACAATATTACACTCAAGAGCAATAAAGTAGTAAGTATTATGCTAATAAACTCCTTAAAAGGGTGTAAACAAGAGTTCATTTTAAGCTGTTCACTGTTCGCTTTAAATTTTACTCGTGGTCAAATAAACATCTCCGTTTGTACGCGTAGGTATTAGAAACGATACTCTTCTCCTTTTACGCTGTCTACTTTATTCCTACTCTCATGCTCTCATCACATTTTCTAACCATATTTCTTTGCGTGCTCTCAATTGCGCGCCAGCGGCGGCTCAACGTAAATCCAATTAGTATATTGACATGTTTATCTTTACTTTTGTAGGAAAGCAATCTTTTAACTGTTGATTAGCTTTGTTTATTTTCTTACAGTTACAGTTTGAACTGGTTTAATGGTATATGTGTTGATTTATCACCTTTCGTAATGCAGTAAGTATTTGATCGGAACTCCTCACGTATTTAGGTCAAAGAATTCGAATCATTGTCTGGGTTTATTTGAAGCCTTTTGGAATCTTATGTTTCAACATTTTTCAATTAACCTTTGTAATGATATGAGTTACGATTATTTTCTATCAAAAGATTGTAAGAAAACAGTAAAGCTTTGAGTATAGCGCATAAAATTGTTGACCTTAAGGTGACCACACTTTTGTTCAAACAAAAATTTCTCATACATAACACATTCGAGAGTGAAGTGATTTTAACATAAAAATAACGGCGATCGCCACTTTATGAACCACTTAAGACATTCATTAGGGCGTTCTACAGTCGTTTGATCGTTTTAATGCGCACGCGGCGATGCGATCGGGTGCATTCGGCGCTTGTCGAAAATGTAACGTTTCGACGTCTAATGGAGTTGTCGGATTGCGCAATGTGGTGAGAAGTGCGTTGGCGGAGGAACAGGGCTGTACAAGTTTTCGAAAGAGTTGCGAATTTAGAATTTAATGTAGATTATTTTAAAGGCTTAGGTATTCCACTGGCCTCCAAGAAATTATAACTCAGAGCTCCAAAATATTTTATTAACAATTACATATTGTTACTAGGCGTTTGCTTCGAGTTCGCCGCTTCCTCCCTTCCCGCTTCACCGTACCGCACCCCTAAGAGACCCTATTAAACGCAATTGTATAACCTTTAGCAACGCAATCACGTACGGCACGTCCGTCCCGGTCACTAATATAGCTTTTAATTTTAAATTTTTATTTGCTTGTTATATTATTTTTTGTCGAAGGGACCACAGTTAATGTGCCTGTGACGAAATTTTGTAACGGTCATCGACGGCCAACTCCAAACAAACGGGTAGTTGATCGCAAATGTAAGCTATTAGTACTACGCTTTTTATTATGGAAACCATACCAACCATACAAGAACGACATTAATAAGTATTTATCATCCATGACCAAACCGGGATTCGATCCCTGGACCTCCCAGGGCCTCTACCCGCACATTCGAACTTCGCAATTGCGTGAACGTTTTCGTTCCAATGTCAACTCTATTACAATGAAGTGCGGACCGAAACAGTGGCGATATATCGAACATTGAAAGTCTGGGTACAAGGCCTGGTTTGGCGGTCCGGTGTGGTAACTGTTACATTGACCTCAACTGGGTCGTCAATAGTATCAATCATAATTCATAAATCACAAATAAATCATAAAAATGTAGATAACGACAAAACATTCAATCGGCAGCCCTACAAAAATTACCTATTCATAAAAAGCAAAGAAAAAGTGAATCCATGTCATAACCATCATTTCACCCGTAAAGTTAACGCTTTTCTTGTTTAACTTTAAACAATAGTTGGATTGTTTACTACTATCTTGTTAGTGCTCATTACCGTCTATAGTAAAGAAGGTAATGAGAATTTACTCTACACCGTGAGACGATAGTTCTTCTTCGAAGACGAAAGTCCCTAGAATCAAGGTATTTTCACACTTAATGACGTAGATATAAGTTATCTTTCATGGGATGTCTAATTTGGTATAGTAAACTGAGCTATGGTTAGACTGACAAATTGTGGGGATGATAATAACAGTGTATAGGTTCTTGTGTGCTGTTGAAGCGCTATTAGTGTCAACGAGCTAATCGGAGCTTGCTTAGTTGGAAATTTATCTGCTGGTTAGCGCTTAGGTTGAAAGGTCTTTGTGAACAAACTAGAAAAAGACTGTAGTAGAAAAATGCGTTGTTATGTAGTTTTATTTTCTTCTTAGATCATTCGATCGATAGATCAAGTGAACTTGACTTATTAGTTTTCATCAAATATCAGGTATTTGATGAACACTCCAGTCCAGGCATGGTTTTTCTTAATAATTATGCTGCTGTTTTTATGGGTATGATCAAACGTAAAAACGCTCTCTACGGGCATAAGATCAAGGATTCAGCCGTTCCGTACAAAACTGTAAACCTACTCGATCCAAGTGTACGGAAGAGCTGATTTCTTTTTCGCCATTCGATGTTAGGCCCATAGAGAAAGTTGTTAAAAATTGTCTGTTGATCCCTTTAAAATAACTGTCAGCATATTAAAGACCTTACCTATAATTATGTATTGTCTGTTGTTTGTAATGATATTTTTTTCGTTTCAGGACTGCTGTATTGTTACAACTAGCAATGTTCACTACTGCAAATAACGTCACAACGATTGCACCACAGGTTAGTTTTTTTGCGCATATGTTTAAGTGGAAATATATCTCTGACCCAGTTCTATTCTTGGTTCTCTCCATGAAAACGTTAAAAATTAAGTTAACTCAATTATAATTATTTAAGTTGGTATCTTTATGAATGAGGGCAGCGCAGGACCGCCGATTGTTGTAGCGATCCCTTAGGGAGGGCTATGTCCAGTAGAGGAAGTCTATCAGCTGAGTTGATGATGAGGACCTGCCTCCTTCCTTAGGCATTTTCTTTGCTTGATGGTAAGAGTTCCAGCTGATCTAGGGAGCCGATTGGATCGAAGTTGCACAAAATCGATCGTTGCGTAAATCACCGGGGCATTTATGATGAGGAACATTATCTTTTAATACGGTTTAATGATAATAGTAATAATATTATTTCTAAAACGATGGTCATTCTATATTCCAGGTGTTGACGACAGAAGATCCAGCTGATGGATATGCCTGGAGCTCGTGGGGCAGGTGGAGTGCGTGTTCCAGGACTTGCGGTGGTGGAGTGGCGGTTCAGGAAAGACAGTGCTTACCCAGGTTTATCATAACTTTTTCTTTAAAAATCTACCGGTTCCCGGTATCCACTGAGAAAATATTTCGCCATGCATTGGTGTCCATTTGGTTTCCAGTTTTTTCCTTCTTCTTTCTTATCGCTATCACATGCTATAGTGGAAAGATTAACCAGTCAGCAATGGTCGTTTCGCGGCTGTCTGCCCATCAGGGTGCGCCACCAGACTAACTGAGGTTTCGTCACTCGGGGAGGCTCTTTCCTTGCATCCCATTTTTCACCTCTTGGTAGACTTAGGGCCTATTCCACCGCTTTTGGATTATTTGGATAAGCTAACAAGAACTTACTCGGAAGTGGAAACAGGCCCTTAGACTTTTCTCATAAAGTTAAAAGGTGATCTTGCAAAAAATCTACTCTTCTGAAGTATTTTTACTACACGTTTGATGCACCTAATTGATGAACTTTTCCGACATTGTGCCGACGTACATTTTCAAGGTACACGCGCCCGTTAATTTCTTATAATGTACTAAATATAAGTACTTTATAGTATAAAAGCAAAAATTGTAAACATCGACCGTTTACACGCCTATTATACTGTAATCCGCCTTAAGCCAGCTTTACACCTTTTGAAAAGATTTATGATATGAAATGATGTGATTAGTACGAGTTACATTAGAATTTGTTGATAAAGTTTTGTTAGTTAAAACATATTTTAGGGTAATTAATCTATTAATATAAGTTCGTTGCTGTTATCTACAACATAGACGATCTAATTCTGCAATATTGTCTTTGATAACTTCTACTACTACTGCCTTTATAACTTCCATTTGCCGTTGCTTTATGAGATAAAAGTTTTCCCGCGTCTATACCAATGACATTAGTAAAGTCTATACCACAAAATAAGTTCATTAAAATCGGTTCAGTAGTTTTTGCGTGATACTGTTACAAACAAACAAACATTTACAGTTTTATAATAGTATAGAAAAACGTGTCAATTGGCTAGTCCGTATCCCAATCTTAAAATCCCAATAAAGTATCAGGTACCTACAAATAAGTGGCTAGGCTATCAATCCTCAAATAAACGTCTTCCCGTAAAATAATTTTCACGTAACTTCACCCTTTCTTTTGGAATTTACCTAACTTTTTATCAGTATTGCGTATATTAGCGTATTTTAATGTAAGCTTAACATTCCAAAAACAATCTTCTTTCAAAAAATAATTTCCTCTGTGTGTACCATGCTCATCACCGGTCAAAGGTTAAACATGCCTTCGCGACCGGCAGACCCGCCAGTACCTTTTTATCCGCTAAATGAAGGTAATGGAAACCCCGTGGCGTTAAGGTTGTAACAAGCTGTTATTGTAGTCGCCTGGATTGCTCGATCGGCTCTTGATTGACGTGCATCAGTGTCGATGCAGCCTGGTAATGAGCTCGCAATTACCGTCGATTTTTGTAATGAAGACAAACGTTTTGTCTGTCTATTTTTTGTGATCTTTGTTCTTAATGAGGCGATTATTGTAATTGATTTACATTGATTTACCATTAATTCTGAGTGTTGTGATCTTGCTGAAAATATTTTGAATTTCAGCAAGTTTTTAGTCGTCTATATGGGCCTGTTTTACCACTTCCGGTTAAGTTCTTAAAAGCTCATTTTGATAGACTATTTGACATATTTTGTATGAAAGATATGTTAAACGATCTGTCAGATTAGCTATTAAGAACTTATCCAGAAGTGGTGAAACAGGCCCTAAATCTACTTAAGGATATTCTTGTAGTTTTTAAAAGTTTTCTTTTGATTTAAAAATAATAGAACCATTCTTCTACTACGGTGGAGTATAGTCGTTACATAAAAACCAAGTCAGAGGCCGTAAGGAGGTCAGAAAAAACTCTGACACCAGGGCTCTGCCCACACGATAAGAAAGAAGAAGACCACCAGAGATAATAGCCGGGACCAACGACTTAACGTGCCATCCGAAGCTCGGAATCATCTTTCTTTTCGGACAATCAGGTGATTCAGCCGGCAATGTCCTAACCAACTGGGGAAAAACGCACAAAGTGACACATCACTAGGTGTCCCCCGTGGGAATCGAACCCACGACTTAACCATTAGACCACGGAGGCAGTTATAATAGAACCATTGTAATGCCATCACGTCTACGTCTAAAAATAATCCTTTCCTACTTTCGACCTTTTATAATAAGCTACCTACCTTTCTTTTGCCACTAAAGGTTCGAAAAGTTGCTGTTATTCAGTTCAGTCATGCTTAACGTTACTCGAGGGCTAGTTCAAGGGTCAGTTTGATGGTCACGGAATATAGCAATTAGGTCGCGAAAATAACCGATTTATTTGAGACTTTTTAGAGTTTTTAGGGTTTGGTACCCAAAGGGTGTCAACGGGACCCTATTACTAAGCCTGTGCTCCGTCCGTCTTACTTAAAATGGCTGTATCTGTTAATTGAAATTAAAAACAGAATAATGTATCTATTTCAATTTTCAACCTTTTTCGTTTTTGCCTACTTTATTCGCGGGTTTTTGCTCTAAATAGATTTATACTAGCGTCAAACTTATAGTGCTAACTTTACAGTTAGCAACAAATAATAAACGGTGCGCGAGTTCGACTCGCACTTTGCTGGTTTTTTTATAATACGTGGATATGTCTTACGAAGCAAAGTTTTCTTTTGTAGTGCAGCTTTTTATAATGGACGAAAAACTAGCCAACTATCGTTCGCATTCGTTCCATCCTGAAATCTTAATGGTGAATTAAGATAGAGAGAACGACTTGAAGTTAATCTTGCTATAATTGTTTGTTTGTACACCTACACTTGTAAAATAGGGAAGGTAGTTGTAGTGAACTTTCTGCCCACTACGAAATGGAATTTCATACGGAAGGGAGTTTATGCAAAGTATATTTATAACATACATAGGTACATTATTATGATTTTTGTATCATTTAAAATAAATCATTATCACACGTTTGTTCTAACCATCATGTTGTAAATTTTACCAGTGACCGAGAACTGAACCGGTAGGTTATCTTGACACTGCGTTTACCCCTCCTCACTAATAATAGTAATAGGGTCCCGTTTTCACCCTTTGGGTACGGAACACTAAAAATGCCATACGATATGATGATGATTGTTTATTATAGACATTGCTAACAATTGCTGCTGCTGCTGTTGCTCACTAAGCTATGTGCGCTTAATATTTGACAAAAAATCATAACACGTAATTATGCTATTTTCAGTAGGTAGGTAAATGTCTTGTAATATGTTATATTGTAACATATTTTCTAATTATTCACGTAAACATCTAATATATCATCGCTAATGATCCCCCCGTCCCGTCCTATCCCGTTACTTGTGAAGCTCACGTTATTTACGTACAAATGAATGCGCGCGAGATAATTGTTACGTCTCAAGGACCCAAGGATTAATACGACCAGATATAGAGTGCTGTTAGATAGATAAGTAGGTAATCAAAATACCGTCACTCTTAATTAGTCGGTGTGCCGGCGGGGCGATAGAGGACTTGCCTTTTAGATCATCAGGGTTGGTTGTTGTTCAGTTATTAATCAACTGAGGAAATAATTTTTTCATCACTCATACTCTGAAAATAGGTCATTGTTTATCTAAGAAGCGGGTTGAAAGTGATACATTTCTTCCCTAGGGCGGAAAAGTAATTTAAAAAAAATCTACGTCTAGATACCACTCTATACTAAGCAAAGGCAGAAACCTATACAGCCACACTTCGATAACATTAGGTATATTAAAATTCTTAATTTTTATAATTATTATGAACAAAAATATTGGAATTTAGTAATAATAATGCCCGTGATTACGGAACGTAAGACATACAATAATTAGTAACATTTCGATACTTTTGTATAAATTATATGCATTTTGTTTTCGGCGTGAAGAAAAAGTACCTAATTTAAAAAACAGGCTGGTTTAAAAAAAAAAGTCATTAAGTTGGGCTGCGTTCACTACCTTTGGGTGCGGTTGTTTTTTCACCGAGGCTCTGAAGTGCGATTTTTGAACATCATACGAGCGAATCGGCAGTAGATAGATGCATAATCTCCATAGTAATCATGACATTTTCTACTGCTGAGTCGCTCGTATGATGTTCAAAAATCGCACTCCTGAACGGCGTTAGTGTGAAAAGTTGCATTCGGGGTGCACCTGGGGCGTAGGTTCGGAACGCAGTCTTGCGCGAAAAAGAAAAAAAGGGAGGGAAAGCCACATGTTGCTAATTTTGCGGATCCGTTTCGAAACGTGTAAAAATCACTAGGGAAGTATATCTGTCTCACTCTAACATCGACTATCTTCGTATGTTTTTTTTCTACTTCGTATTGGTACCCGAGTGATTTTCAAACGTTTTGAAACGCAGCCTAAAATGAATAATTCATCGAGCGAATAGCGATTCAGAAATTGATTTTGCATTATCTGGTTTTTGGTTAATTTCCTCGTAATCGTGAATTCGGTTCGGGGCGCCAAACATCTCGTGTGAAATGGGTCACTTTCATCCCTTGGTTAACAATCTACTATTACGAGTATGGTCCTTATGAGTGGTTCTTAATATTCACTCAGTGTTTTTATATAGTGAAATGGAAATACGATACGCACAAATCATTAAAAACCTAGCCTGCCTAGCTTTACTACAAATCTGGGGGCACGGTAGTGCCCCAGCCATGACGAGCAAAGCGAAGCGCAAGGACAGTCAGTACCTACCTCGTCTCGAAGCGCTTTTTGAACCCTAATAACTTGGGTTTGGATTATACCAGATAAACAAAGCTTCTCTTCACAAACTCTACACCTTAGTCAAAATATGTGGCTTGGCCGTTTCGTTACTACAACAACTATTGTATAACAGCCCGGTAGCACAGTCGGTAGTGAACCTGCCTGCTGTGCCGAGGGTCGCGGGTTTGAATCCCGTAAGGGACAAATATTTGTATGATGAATATCAATATTTGTACCCGAGTCATGGATGTTTGTATTTATATATGTATTCTATATCGTTGTCTAGTCATCATAATACAAGTCCAGGCTAGATTCTGGTACTTTAAATGTGACTAGATAATTTGTGTGACATTGTCCAGGATATTTATTTATTTATTTATTTATTTATTGTATAACAGAAAAGTAATGAACTGTGAATACATTTTTCATCTTACGCCCATATGAATGTAGCAAAGTGACCAAGCCACATATTTTTCATACAAAATACTAGGCACAGTATAAGAATAAGAGTATCTATTACTAGCCCCAGTACGGACACTCCCTTCCTCCTACCAACTTTTTACCTCACCCCCTCTATCGCCCTCTGGTTACTCGTTACCTAAGAAGAAGAATTAAGGTTCAATTTCTTTGGTTTCGCATGTGCTGACGTCAACTAGTCATTTTTTTTTAATGCAGTGTCCGGGCTGTGTCCTCGGTGGCTAAAAAGACATTTTAATGATAAGTTCTATGAATTGTTAGATTAAGTACAACAATATAATTAAGTATCCTGCTACTAGCACATCGTATAACATCCGAACAAATTAGGAATGATATCATTTGTCATGGAACCTCTCACACCGAGGAGACGACTCGTTTCATTTGGATCTTAGAGACGTGGATGAGATTTGACCAAGGTTTTGAGCTACTTTCTTCTTTGTAGAGTTTTTTTTTTAAAACTATTTATGTTCAATTCGAAAATGATAAACATCTATTATGATTTATCCTATTATTATTCTCTGTTTTTATATAATCTAAAATCTATCTAAACTATTATAAAACTGTAACAGAAATATGTCTGTACATTGAAGACATTTACAAAAAAAAATTACGTCATGGTTTTTACCTGTCCATCCCTGATTCCAAATCACCAATTTTTGGATTTTTTGTCCGTCTGTTTGTTTGTTTGTTTGGGTGTTTGTTTGTTTGAGTTTCACAGAAAAACTACTGAACCGATTTTGATGAAAGTTTTTTTGTTTGATAGCATATGATTTGACTTAAAATCTGGTATATAATTTGTGCGGACGAAGTCGCGGGTTAACGCTAGTATCTACATAAAGAAAAAGTTAGGCATTTGTTTTCTAACTTAAGCTTTCATATAGGAAGAAAAACAGCTAGTTATTTTATAAATAGATACCTACATTAAAAAAAACCGGTCAAGTGCGCGTCGCGCATCGAGGGTTCCGTACCACACCACCACAGAACACAACATTATTAACTTAGAAAAAAAAACTTTTTTTGTCCGGGACCTTCAGCGCGAGACCGACTCACACTTGGCCGGTTTTTAGTATTTGTTGTTATTCTGTATAGTTTGCTCTATAATCACACTAAGTTTGACGCTTGTATCTATTACCGTTTTTACTATAGAGCGTGAAGAAAAAACTTTGATAAAAACTAGTTTCTTGTTGAAAACCCCCCTTAATTTTTAACTTTCTGCCATTTTTATTATTTGTTAACAAACCCGCCGCAATAACGCATAATCTGAGAAAATTTCAACTATCTAGCTATTACGGTTCAAAAGTTACAGCCCTAAATAGGTAGGACAGACGGACGGACGGACAGACGGACGGACGGACGGACAACGTAGGCTTAGTAATAGGGTCCCGTTTTCACCCTTTGGGTACGGAACCCTAGAAAGTTAAAGAGTGGGTAAGCAAAAGGTGGCAAAGGTGTTTGACAAATGCAGAGCTTATTTCTAAATAAATTTTTTTTCAGCAGACTAGTCATTCTTCAGACTTCATATTGTAAAGTGGAAGTCACATCGATTATAAATATAGTGCAATTTTTAATTCATAAAAAAATATCATAATGAAAGACAGAACCTTCAAATATTGTAACGTCTTTCATTTAGTTATTCCTTCTTGATTGCTATCATTTCTCATTCATATCTTCAAAACAAATAACAACAGTACATGTAATGAGGTCTACTTATCTTTTTAAATAGATTTTGATAAGCATAGGCGCCTAGTGCAACTAATCGTCTCTTCATAAACATGAATATTCAAGCCCCAAGCTCAAGTTTACATTAAATTAATGAACAAGTCCTGTTACAAGGAGAGAACATTTGTAATGGCCGTGGAACGATTTACTTGGACGATATATGGGGATGATCTTTTTTATTTTCTCATTCCTAAATTAGATTAACGCGTTTAAAGCTATTTGTTACAAACATCGTTGATTTCATTACGTTTCTTTTTATGTTGCCGCTTGTTTTACTGTAGGATTTATTGTTTCGTTGTTTCTTAGCTGTAGTTAAATATGAAAATACCTTTGATAAATTGCCTTGCTTAGGTATTTCCCTTTTCAAATCTTACTCTCCTACTTTGTGTCTTATTAGTATTTATAATTTCTATATTTTGTACACAATCGCGTAAATATGGATTAATCGCTTAGCGCTTGATCTTTAGCTGAATGAAATTAGCAAGAAAACGTTAGGTGACGCTAACAAAACTAAAAATCAAGCTAGTCAATTTAAGTACGAAAAGTAAAGAAAACAAATAACACACCACCTACTTTCAGTACTGCCAAATACAGGGTACAACTTAAAATATTTTGAGATATAAAGTTTGAAAGGATGATCAGGAGTGCGATTTTTGAACCTTCAAAAATCGCACTCTTCAAGTATGATTTATGAAAGTCAAATCAGCAGTAGAAAGATGCTTATCTCCAAAGTAATTTTGACATTTTTAACTGCTGAGTTCAACGTATGAGTTTCAAAAATCGTACTCCAGACTATAAAACTATAATGACCAAACTCGGAATCGCGAAAAAAATAACAACTGTTTCGTACATTTCGGTCCAGTTGGATTGCAATTTCGTATTGTACAGCAGACTTTATCGTTGGTCTCAGAGAGAAAGTTGTTCAGTTTGATGATCTGATCATCCCCTTAAAAACCGTCAGTATATTAAGTTGGATCCTGTATTTGTAGCAATGTGTATAAACAATCATCATCATATCGTATGGCATTTTTTGTCTTGCTGCTTGGGTTCGGGGATGTCTAAATTTCGAGGTCAAGGTGTTTTAGCCAGTCTTCCGCTGCCGGGGTTAACCTATGGAGTTCTTCAATCCCACCGGGAAACGGCGCAGAGTGCACTCATTTACCACATGGGTGAGGGTTTGTTCAGGTGCCCCGCAGTCGCACATCGGTGACTCCCTCAGACCTCAGCACATGTAGAGTTGGTAGTTGGTCCTTCCATTGTTAGTTCTGAACCGGTTTAGCTTAGCCCAGGTCCTGATGATGATGACTATAAACAACCCAAATTAATTAATTGTTTGTTGCAGGTCTCGGGTTATTCCTGATGGTACGCTGCCCCCGCCGGTAATTACCGTGAGGGTGACGCGACAAGTGCACGACGGAGACTGTCCAGGTGTGGACAGGAGATATCACGAGTGTAATACTGCTGTGAGAATTTACTTTAATTTTATTTTTATTTCTTTCGTATAAAAATTCAAGGATCGCAGTCTCTTTAATGAGAACCGGTAAGGTTTGGAACTCTCTCCCTACGATTTGGCCCAGAAGGTTTGAATGCTCTCATATTATTCAGGGCGTAAATTGAATAGCTGAGTGGCTTGGGGGTCATGAGAGATTACCGAAAAAGGTTCTGAGAAGTTTCAGATAGGAGCTCCCTATTATAGGTATATTTACTATGAACATGTAGCACTATTACGGGAAGAAAAGAATGAAATATCTAGTTGGCACATTCTCACAAAAGTAATTTAGGGTACAAGAAAAGTTAAAGTCACAATAAGTACTGCGATACAGCGATTGAGACATAAATACGTTACACAGGGTGGGATTCAGGTTGGATATTTTGTAAGTATATTGGTAATTGGTTTTAACAGCACACTTCATGTCAATTCAGGTACTTGAATAGGTATAGTGTTTACCAGTTGTAGATGTCATTAATGTACCTACCTATCCTAGCTATCCTATCATCGATTATGTTAAGTCGGAGATATTAGATTATTCTAAATTCTAGATTTTTTATTGTTCACAAAAGCATAAACTAAAAAATACACACATATAAAAAAATATAAAATAAATAAAAACATAAATACAAAAACATGCGCATACACATACACATAAATAAATAGTAAATTCGTAATTTATATAGGAGAGCTTAACTCGAAAAACAGCAAACCGTCGTCGACGTCGAGTGAGAGAAAACTGAATATTGTGTTATTAATAAATAAAATAAATAAATAACGCTCACAGGCACATACCTACATTTTAATGTTCCCAAGCAAGCACTATATGATTTTTATTGTGGAAACCATACAACAACGGCACAAACATATAACATCCATGACCGAACCCAGGACCCTGGTTTGGCAGCTCCGGCGCGGCGAGGTAACCATTACATAAACCGGGTCGTCAACTGAACATAAAGTCTGTAAAAATCAAGATATACGACTTCTTCTATCACCTGTCCAAATCTTTTGGAAGAAAAAGGCTAGATTATCCTAAGCTGTCACTAAGTACACGAATTTGTATTTCCTTCTGAATTCGGTCCTGCAATTTTGCCCTCCAAATCATAAACGCAGTAACGACCAATTTCACTGTTTCGAGAAATAAGCCCTCAAAGTTTTGACTGAATTTTATATTGTATCGACTACTCTAAAGCTTTTTTTTCGCAAGTAAGTACTTTTTTAGGTAAAACCAACCTCACAGATTCCAAATTTATCACAATATTTTGATTAACTTTAGACAGTTCGTGTAAAATTAAAAAAATGTAGTTACTGCCTATCGACAATTTGTTTTTTTAGTAGGCGTTACAAGCCATAAACGCAGTGGGGTTGTTACTTACTGCGTTTATGCGTACCATTTCTACTTTAAATTTACCTTAGTTATACCGTAAGATATCTCACTGCGTTTATAAGTAAGAAGTATTTGAGTTTGAACAAGACAGGTGGTTAGTATAAACGTTATTGTACTAATTATGTAAGGGGCACGAAGCAAAAATATATTATTTAATAGAAGCAATAATCAATAAAATAATAATAAGAGTATGTGTTCTAAAAATATTTATTAAAATCGTTGTAAGAGTATTGTGAGAATGTAAGAAAAAACAAAGTTGTTTTATATTTAACAAAAACAAGCACTTAAATTCTAGGCAGGCTCCTCTTCTATTTCCGATTCAGGTAAATTGTAACCAAAACTGCCTTCTATTTAACGGCATCAATGGAACAAGGTTTTTTTTTTTAATTTGTTCCTTTCTCGTCGTAGCAATCCCTCTAGCAGAAGTTTTAGCCGGTCTTTCAGGAATTCCTCTGGTTAGTCTTTTTCTGACGTTCATTATCTGCAGTTACAATGCGTTCTTCTGTAGTTTGTGTTGGCTGACTTGCTTGCCTGAGCATTCTCCTCCTTTCGAGCCTGGCCAAATTTTCTTCTTCTAATTCATTTTTCCTTCTCTCTTGTGTATGTATTCTATCAATATATTGCCTACCAGTGCGTTGCTCTAACGTTTCTTTTACTCTGTATTTAGCTACTGCTAAACTATTTTTTTCCAGGCGTTGTCGCTTGTGGGCATCGCTTTCATTAGAAATTTTCTTTCGCTTCAATTTCACCTTCTCTAAACGTCTTTTCCTTTGTGTAGTAGTTTCTTTTTTTTGTTCATGTTGTTTCCACGAGCACACCCCGGACACTGCTTACAAAAAACAGAAATTCACAAAACGACGTCAGCACATGCGAAAGGTAGCCAGAGTCTAGGTATGCATATGCATGCATAGGCATGAAAAATTACAGCTCAATCGAAAACCGGGAAGCGGGTCAAATGTAATTTGCAAGATTCTATTAGTAAGCTTGTAATAATACGCTTTTTCACCCGTCTATTCAAAAGAGTGTTTTATACTTTACGAGCTTTTACCCGCGACTTCGTCCGCATAAATTATATACCAGATTTTAAGTCAGATGTTACGCTACCAAACAAAAAAAGTTTCATCAAAATCGGTTCAGTAGTTTTTGCGTGATACTCGAACAAACAAACACCCAAACAAACAAACAAACAAACAAACTAAATTCTTTTTCAAAAATTTACTGTTTTATAATAGTCAAGATTTCTCTTTGTTTCGAAAACATAAATTCGAGTCCAAAGTCGATGTGGTTGTGTCGTTTTATTGCGGAGTTCCTATGGCCACCTTCCAGCTCCAGCAATAGACCCTGGCTACCAAATAGGATCAAAGTACTCATCAATACAAATCAAACGAGCCCAAACTCGATGTGGTTGTGTCGTTTATTGCGGAGTTCCAATGGCCACCTTCCAGCTCCAGCATCAGACCCTGGTTACCATATAAGATCAAAGGACTCATCAATACCAATCAAAAGAGCCCAACTCGATGGGTTTGTGTCGTTTTATTGCGGAGTTCCTATGGCCACCTTCCAGCTTCAGCATCAGACCCTGGTTACCATATAGGATCAAAGGACTCGTCAATACGAATCAAAAGAGCCCAACTCGATGGGTTTGTGTCGTTTAATTGCGGAGTTCCTATGGCCACCTTCCAGCTCCAGCATCAGACCCTGGTTACCATATAGGATCAATGTACCTACTCGTCAATACGAATCAAACGAGCCAAAACTCGATGGGGTTGTGTCGTTTTATTGCGGAGTTCCTAAGGCCACCTTCCAGCTCCAGCATCAGACCCTGGTTAAAATATAGGATCAAATCAAAGTACTCGTCAATACGAATCAAACGAGCCTAAACTCGATAGGGTTGTGCCGTTTTATTCCCGATTTCCTATGGCCACCTTCCAGCTCCAGCATCAGACCCTGGTTACCATGTAGGATCAAAGTACTCGTTAATACGAATCAAACGAACCCAAACACGATGGGGTTGTGTCGTTTTATTGCAGAGTTCCTATGGCCACCTTCCAGCTCCAGCATCAGATCAGCTCCATGTCATAATAATATTGCATTGTCTTGCGATGTACATATGCATGAAAAATTTCAGCTCAATTGGAAACCGGGTAGTGGGTCAAATTTAACCTCCAAGATTCTATTACAGACACCAGGACAGGTGAAACTAGCTTATGAGCTCCCACTGCACTGCGTTCATGCTATGGATAAAGAACTGTTGGAAATAACATTTTATTACGAATCAACGACTAATGAGCACCCACTGCGTTTATGCTATGGATAGAATAAAGTTTATAACAATAGAGAAGTAAACATAAACGCACCTAACCGCACCCACGTCGTTTATGCTAAGGAAAGGTGAACAAAAAAGGTGGCGCTCTGCGAATTCAACAGACGTAAGATCACTTACTCCACACATTCTTAGTAAGATCGATGTCTAGGGTGGACCCACTGCGTTGATGATTTTTATTTTTCCTATTTCTAATGTAGCTGGCTAAAAACGGGTTTTATTTCCTGGTAGATCTTCCCGCGCTGATTCAGAATATATATAAAACTCATTTTTGAAAAAAAGTGCCCCACTGCGTTTATGATTTGGAGGGCAGAATTAATCATTTTCAATCTGGGTTCTAATGAAATATTAGCTGCCTCATAAAATGTTTCTGCGATTCTATTGTTCCATACAACTACAACATGCTTTATTCAGCTTAATTTTCGAAAAAATTATACACTTTTGTTACTAATTTCCTGTGTTTTGTCAGGTCATAGTCGTAATGAATGTATCTATAATTACACACTTTATCTTGCAGATTTTACAAGATCTTGTATCTTGTATACAGGGTCAGAGTGTCATCTTAGGGGCGGTTTCCTTTTTTTAAGGGGATGATCAGACCGTCAAACTGAACAATTTTTCTGTAAATGTATGCTGTTATGTATGGTTTTTTTTTTCGCGATTTCGATGTTGGTGCCATAGAGAAAGTTGTTCAGTTTGACGGTCTGATCATCCCCTTAAAAAAGTGTCAGCATATTAAGAAGGACCCTATAAGTAGGGATGCAACGATTCGGCCATTACGATTACGATATTAATCGTTATTTATTACGATAACCGATGCATTACGATTATTTAAACAAATTTAGTAGAGATTTTCCTCAGAATTAGTTTTCCTGGTGTTTCTTTGCATTCCAATGAAAGTTAAATCATTAAAAAATACTTTTCACACCACCCGCTCGAAAATGGAACATTATATGTCATGTAACTCGAACCTAAAGCAAGTCATTATAGCCCTGGGACTAGCCGGGCAATAATATTGTACTGAATTTCATTATAACCCGCTGGTCAATAATGAGATTTGAATATGGAACCGCATCCACAGATTATTTACGACCCTTACTTAAAATTCGTATGAAAACTTATCATGGAGACAGGCACCAAAAAGAACTTAATTCGAAATTTGAACTGGCCACCACGAGTATTGAACACAAAAAAAGAAAAAAGACGCGAATACTGCATATCTCTGTACCTATTGCTACGAACAAAGTAATGAAAAAATGTTACATTGTACAACTGGAGTGCGATTTTTGAATCTCATTCGCTGAGATCAGCAGTTGAAAATGTACTATGTATGTGTTGCTATAGAGATACGCATCTTTCTACTGCTGCTTTGACTTTCAAAAATCGCAATCCTGGAGTATGATTTTTTAATGTCAAATCAGCAGTAGAAAAATTAATAGCAATATTGACATTTTCAACTGCTGAGTTCAAAGAATGAGTTTCAAAAATCGCACTCCTGGTCTAATGTTTCAAAACTATTGAACTCAAATACTTTGTTATAAACTCTAATAAAATAATTGGTTTCTAACCATAGAGAATTTACACGCTCCCCTGGGTTTCTAACAGTATTGCTTTTTATTTTCTCGCGGAGGGTGTGAAAAGTAGAGTATGGTCCTCGGGGATAAACGTGTTTTCATCTTGGGCGAGCTTGAACCCCTCGCTTCACTCAGGATTCTAGTCTTAACTCCCTCGCTACGCTCGGGAGTTAACTCTAAACTCCCTCGCTACGCTCGGGAGTTAACCCTAGAATCCCTCGTTACGCTCGGGATTCAATACCGCGCCCGTGATGAAAGACACTGTTTTATCCCCTTGGTACATAATCTACTATTAAAAAATTCAAAGATTTTGTAACTTTCTCTACTAATTTGAGATCGAAGTCAAAGGCTCACTACTTGGTCAAGATTCTGATTTTCTTATGCGTAGCGGCCAATTTTCTTTGAAAAACACAATATGGAACATGATTCTGTATAATATCGTTAATCAAGCGATATCTCGTCCGATTTACGTGAGCGATTAATCTTTTAAAATGTGGAGGAGATATTATCACGCACGAGAAATCCTTACCTACTTCAAACTGAAAATAAAATCATAGGAATCAGTCGAATTTTTGAAAAATAATGAAATGAGAGTCAAATCTGATAAAAAAAACAGATTTAGCTCCAAATGAGCTAAAATGGCAGCGAGAGATCTGATTTTTTTAAGTTGTTTTTTGGCTCTGGAATGTAGTATTCAGGTCTGTTATTTGACAACAAGTGCAACCCCATTGACGATTTCAATTCGATTTAATAATCGTACGATTCTTACTACGGTGCATTGCATCGTTATTAATCGTGATTATTACGATTACAGATGCAAAACGATGCACCGCTTCGTAATCGTTGCATCCCTACCTATAAGTATTTAATTTTCTAATACACTAACGTTAACCCGGGACTTCGTCCGCTCAAATTATATACCAGATTTTAAGTCAGATCATAAGCTATCAAACAAAAAAGTTTCATCAAAATCGGTTCTGTAGTTTTTGCGTGATACTCCAACAAACAAACACCCAAACAAACAAACAGACTGACAAAAAATAAAAAAATTGGTGATTTGGAATCAGGGACAGGTAAAAACCATGTCGTAAATATCTTCAATGTACAGATAACACTTCTGTTACAGTTTTATAATAGTTTAGATAGATAGATAGGTGTTACTCCTATAGGCTGCGCGGCAGCCATGCACATGCTTTTCTATTATTTTTCCCTATGTATTTCAGTTGGTAAATAAGGCAGTGATAAGTTCAGGTAAGACTTACCACTGCCTCCCCTTTTCCACCAATCTTCCATGCTGTGTGAAACGGTCTTTAAAGAAGACATCAACGTGCCTATACTTAGAAAATATTATTTTTTATTGCATGGTACTCAAAATTTACACAAACATTTATATGGTACCAAGAGATATGCGATTGATTTCTATAAAATTGTATTTATTTGCAGCCCTGTCCTGGAGGAGTCCGGGACATGCGTGGTGAACAATGCGCAGCATATGATCGGAGGCCTTTCCGTGGACGATTTTATACATGGGTCCCTTATGTCGATGGTTAGTAAATCTAGCTGTCATGTGCGTCAGGACTAAGGTTGTTCAGGCTATAAGGGCACAAAAAAAAAAAATACAGGCACTTGACCGTTTAGAGATTATCGCGAATAAAAATCTACTGTTCCATATAGGGTCCTTCTTAATATGCTGACACTTTTTTAAGGGGACGATCAGACCATCAAACTGAACAACTTTCTCAATGGCACTCACATCGAAATCGCGAAAAAAAAAATCAGCTCGTGCATACAAAACTGCAAACCTACTCGAGCCGAATGTATGGGACAGCTGATTTTTTTTTTATAATTTTGATGTTGGTCCGATATCCTTAAAAAAGTGTCAGCATATTATAGTTGGACCCTGTATAATTGAACCGAGTGTAACTATTACATTTTCTATGGAAGAATCCATTTCTTTATTTCGTGGTTTCATAATTGGTCCCATCGTAAAAAATTTTTAGTTTGACCACCGAAAGTATGTAACCTTGCAATGGATGGACCGCCACCGATTTTATGTTTTTTTGAAGTTTAAAATATTCCATAAAAATACAAAGTATATATTGGAATATTTTAAACTTCAAAAAAGTAAATAAAATTCAAATCCACGACATAATTCGGCCGTCAAAGGCATACTTACATTACTCATAATTATCCACAACAGGCTTCATCGAAGAAAATAAATATCAATCAGATCCACAACTCGTTTCGTCAATAAATAGAGCCCGTATAAATGTGCAAAAAAACTATTATAAGAAGTTGATAGAAAAAAGATATTTTTATTTTTACGACAAAAAACATTTACACTTAATACATTTACGCAGTACCATGGAATTTATTATTTTATTATATCTTGTTCTACGTCAGATCAAGATGCACCAGAACCGATCAGCTCAAGCCCGTCACGGTTTGAATTGGATCAGATAAGAACGGGAACGCGATGGAGTTATCACTGACGCAATAAAATAGTGGGACCTATTCGCAGCAGTGGGTTAGGTACTTCAGCTACATTATAAGGAAGAAGTTTGTCATGTCTCTACGATTTGTTAAATAAATACTGTTTAAAAAAACAGGTGACAGTCCCTGTATGCTGAACTGCAGACCTCTAGGGCAGCATTTCTACGCGTCCCTGACTCTGGTAGCCGACGGGACACCCTGCACGAAACCAGGGTTTCGCGCGATCTGTGTACAGGGCACGTGTAAGGTGAGTCAACATTTTAAAATCGACTTGTTTCTCTTTATGATTATTTTTTGAGATGTTTATTCCGTGATCTGTACGATTGATTTGGAGGTCTTTTTAACCGACTTCAAAAAAAGGAGGAGGTTCTATGTTCGGCTGTATGTATTTTTTTTATGTATGTTCACAGATATTTTCGTCAATTGTGAACCAATTTAAAAAATTCTTTTTTTTGTTTGAAAGGGTATACTTCCGAGGTGGTCCCATTTTAATTTTGTGAAGTTCTGATGACGCGCTTCGGAGCTATACAATAGAACTCCTCAAAAGTTGACAGCAAATCGTCTGCGATTGAACCATTTGCTTCGTTTCAATGTATTCTTTGCGTATATAACTGATATCTGAGTTGAACTAAAATATTTAATCACAGAAACTTATGAAATAAAAAATATTTTACAAAAAAAATAAAAACCGACTTCAACAGTAAAAAAAGTAAGAAACAATATTTCAGCCTATGAATTTTACGTTCGAATCTATAAGAAAATTAATTTGTTTTATTGGAGTCGGTGTCAAGCCAAGCCAGTAAATTACTGCAGTACAGTGCCCAGTCGCGAATCGTACCGGCTTGACAGCGACTTCGATAAAACAAATTAATTTTCTTATAGATTCGAACGTAAAATTCATAGGCTGAAATATTATTTCTTACTTTTTTACTGTTGAAGTCGGTTTTTATTTTTTTTGTGTCAAATATCTTATTTCAAAATTTCAAATAAATTGGAATTAAAACAATTTAAAGAACAGAACTGGTCAAGCCGAAAGACACAATTTCATCGTCGTACACTTTGACTCTATCAAAAATTTTCGATTTAAAGCTTAATATTTCGCTAACGGATCCCTAAATCGGAAAATGGTTTTCACACACCCACAATATTTTCAAACGACCTATCCAACGATACCACATCATGGGATAAGCGAGAAAAAAAAATTTATCCCCTCTTCACGGGTAGAGGAGGTACCCTTAAAATAAAACCGGTCAAGTGCGAGTCGGGCTACTCGCGCACCGAGGGTTCCGTAGCACACCACCACAGAACACAACATTATTAACTTAGAAAAAAAACTTTTTTTGTCCGGGGCCTTTAGCGCGAGACCGACTCACACTTGGCCGGTTTTTAGTATTTGTTGTTATTCTGTAGAGTTTGCTCTATAATCATACTAAGTTTGACGGTTGTATATGTTACCGTTTTTACGATAGAGCGTGAAGAAAAAACGTTGATAAAAAGTAGTTTCTTGTTGAGAACCCCCCTTAATTTGTAACTTTTTGACATTTTTAGCAATCCGCTGTTACAACGCACATTCTGTGAAAATTTCAACTATCTAGCTATTACGGTTCAAAAGTTACAGCCTTAAATAGGTAGGACAGACGGACGGACGGACGGACGGACAACGTAGGCTTAGTAATAGGGTCCCGTTTTCACCCTTTGGGTACGGAACCCTAAAAATTCAAGATTTTATTCTACCACTTTGTCGGCGTGATTAATATGTTGCTGAGTTTTCTAGTACTAAAGCGTCTCTTAGCTAAGCCGCGGACAGACAGACGTACAGACGGACGGACATGGCTAAACTATAAGGGTTCCTTGTTGACTACGGAACCCTAAAAAGTGCAATACATAAAGTGATCATGTTTTTAAGTCTGCAGAAGTGAGTGATATTTTTCGTCTGGACTCTGGTTCAGCAACTAAATTTGTTTAAAAAATACATAGATCCGCTATTTAAATTTCCATAATTACACAATACCTATGCCAGCTTCCTGATAATTACATTAAATAATACTTACACTATGCTGCGAATGTGGAAGTGTGAATGAATATAGCTACGAATGGACACATTATACTCTAGGGTTTGATTAAATATACCAAAACTGTGGTATAATTTAGACAATTAATACAAGAAAGCAATGCAAGTGACTTCATCGTTAATGATTTCACACTCAGCGGCACGCCTGGTAATATTAAACTGAAAGATATAGTAGCTATCTACAATCTACGTGTCAGACAACGTTGTACATCCTGAGCCTGGCGCCACACAATTAGTAATGGTTAGACAAGACCTCAGAAACAATCCTTAAGACCCTGACGTAAGCGTTACTATAGCTTAATTTAATAGACTTCACAAAGAACGGTTAGATGTACTGATGACCAGTCTCATTACTATTTAACTCTAGAGACACTAATTTATCACTCTATCATAAGACGTCATCTGAATACTTTACCTAAAGAGAATAAATTAACATTCGATTGTGTCAAGATCGATCTTCTCCAAGTCGAATGCTCGTGTTGGAGTCTGGATCAACCAAGAAACGTCTCCCTTATCTATAGTATAAGCTGTATAAGCTACAGTGTTGAGTATCCTATCAGAAGCGTCTACTTTTATAAGATACCTAATAAAAGTAGTGTCTCTTTATCGTCATCATCTTCCTTCCCATATTTCATTATTCAGGGTCGACACAATGTCATCTTAAGTTCTTATCCCATCTATATTGCTTAAGTTTTGGCCTCTATTATCCTTTGAAACTTACACAGTCCTAAGAATAAGAAAAACACAGTATAATTATCTTTTTGTTATATTTGGTACTATAAAAAGAATACCATACACTTCTGTTCTCGAACTACTGATCTATAAGTGTGTTTATAATATGTTTCGTTAGTGTAGTAGTTTTGTTTGGTTTAATGTCTGTATATTTTCTGAATGACTGAAAAAACTACATAAAATCTATTCAATTGTGTTACCAGCTCTTTTTGGGAGAGCAATACCAATAATGTCTCCAAGGTAACGATCAAGATCCTATCGATATTGATTATTTGTGACTGCAATAAAGCCATAAATTGTCTATTGGCTAAATGCGAAATGTCTGCTCTACAAAATGTTCAATCATAGCTACATTGTAGCAAGGACATGTGCATCGTAAACGTAAATTATTTTAACCTATTGTTATTACGTGATAATCAATCATTCATCTCAACTTTACTGTTTCTCTTTACGGTTGTGACTTTGACCTAAAGCGTTTACGAATTACGATGCAATCAAAATTTAAGTACTAAACGTGCTTTGTAAACTATTGTCTTTTCAGCAATTGTTAGTGTTTTCGTTGAAATACTAGGTTAGTTATCGCGTTGTAAATCATAGCTTTGTGGTTTTGAAAACTGTAGCTAAAATGTTTATTAATGTAACAAATGCAAATACAAATATTTTTATACAAAATAATATCACATAGATACGTTTATACATACGTACATATTTTGAACGTCCTTTTTTTTACTCTACCACCGTGCCGGAAGGTGTTCCGTTGTAGAGAAGATGAGGACAGAAACACTACAACATACATCTTTAAAAAAAACATAGTAAATACAACATTGAATTACGTACCTATAACGTAACTTTGTCAAAACCAAGACTTATTTTTTGGTCAATTTGTCAATAAGCGTTTTACAGAGGACTTTGGCTTTTTGTCATAGAATGCGTTCGGTATCTTATTTTATTACAATAGCGTATACCTTAAATGACCATACTTGTCGACCTTTCGAATCAGTGAATTTAACAATTAGTTTAAAAATTGTTACACTTTAGTCCCAGTACACATACCTATTATTCTATCTATGTAGCATGGATAGACAGCAGAGATTATTAACAACACTAGACAACAAAACTAGATATAGTGAGGGTTTACTCTAAAGTATACTGGAAAGAGCAGTAAGAATCTATAAGAAAAGTTGGGAAAACGGTACCTATCCAATACTTCTGTCACATTAAATTCGACGATGGACTAGTAAGTCCTTGAGCTAGAGAAGTCATCGAGAAAACTCGTGACCTTTGCGATGATTCACGCTAAAGTTTGAACGTGCCGACAAACAATATACTGGGTATTTATAATCTTAGCTGCAACTTAACAGGTAACATAAACGGCCATATTTGGCATCCGCATAAATTCTATTAACACCTCATTGTGACCTTAGCTTACATAGTTCAAATAATTGCTTGGATACGGTAGTAAATTCGACAACGAGGCGCCGCCTTCTGAACTCGAATGCCGTATTTGGTACGTAAATACGCTTGTCGCGAATTTGTAACCGATCAAATAATTTGTCTGGAATAATTAACATTCTGACTAGGCACGAGTGTATAGGTAGGTACGAGTTGAAATATTCTTGATCATTATTAGCAGTTTCGCACCTGCAGTAATGTTCAAAATTTACGTATCTAGTATATTTATGTTACATTTTAAACTGACTATTTCTCACTATTTAATGGTCTTTATAAAACGTTTTCTTATTCGTGCAATAAACTTTAATACATAAGTGCAATGAATAGTGCTTAACACATTTGCAAAGTTTTGCTCTATTACAATATTTTGACACCACAGTGTTGCTGCATAAAAGTCGGTACATTACAAGAGAATTGTATGAGCCTCCAAAAATGTTAAAAACATAAAGAACCATTGAAACCGGGTATAAAACATCACCATATAGAAATAAAAGTTTGCCCATCTACTCACACAAATAATAAACGAATGTATGGCATAGCAAATGTAATGAAAGGCTGTTTTGTGTAATTAATATTGTGTAGAATCGCGAATAGGAACAAACAAGTTTGTGTAAAATTGAAGACTGTGGAATAGAGAATGTGATCAATGGCAGTTGTGCGGAATCCATATTGTCATTGTGTAGAATCACAAATAGGAAGAAAAGCGATTGTCAAGAACTTCAAATAATTCATCCAAATGAACTAAAAGATTTGCAAAACCTTTGCTCATAGTTAATCTGTGCCTTTGTACGGATCTCCATCAAAACGAAACAGATTAATAGTTGTACCTACTCGTGTTCTACTCGTGTAGCGCCACAGAGTGACGCCGGCGCCTCGGCACTAGGCAGGTACTTCAGGTATGCGCGAGATCACCGATTACTGCCACCCACCACTCCGTAGCGCTCCGGGCCTCAAGCATACTTATTCTGTGGGAAATCAAGATGTTTTTGAATCGTAAACCCGAACACTACCTTTGCATCGGCATCGGTCCTATGTATGCCAGGCATGAATCTTCATAGGAATTTTCATCGAAATTCATCAAAGAGGTTAAATTAACAAAATTGAAACACAATATTTAGCTCCTTTTCAAAGTAAATCTGACCTTAGTTATACCTAGTTCAATCCTTAATCTTTTCTTGTTTTTGACCAAAAACAATCCCTAAGATTGGGATAGATTCTCCCCTACATTTTCCCATATTAAACTACTTGACACTGGCGGAAATGCAGTGCGAACGCATAAGCAAGAGTCCATTAATGTTAAATAAAATATACATCTAGTTCGATTTGTAGAGAATAATAAACGTTTTTACATAAAATTAAATGATGATTTACCACCATCAGATCACGGACCGAACTGTGGCTTTACACAAGAGGTGTGATAATGATGCTCAGGAGTGCGATTTTTGAAACTCATACTTTGAACTCAGCGGTTGAAAATGTAATATATGGAGATATGCGTCTTTCTACTGCTGATTTGACTTTCAAAAATCATATTTCAGGAGTGCGATTTTTGAAAGTCAAATCAGCAGTAGAAAGATGCATGTCTACATAGTAATTTTGATATTTTCAACTGCAGAGTTCAACGAATGAGTTTCAAAAATCGCACTCCTGGAGTTGGAGACCACGGATAAGTTACACGCTCCTCTTAAGGTTCAAACTACTTTACGATCCTGAGTGCAGTTAGGGGTTGAAACTCGCCCAAGAAGAAAACAGCATCTCCAAGGAGAATACATTACTTTTCGTACCTTCTGCGAGATAATAAAAAGCATGCCTCGTTATGGTCAGGAATTAACCCTAGAATCCTTTGTTACGCTCAAGATTCAATAGCGCCCGTGACGAAAGTCTCTGCTTTATCCCCTTAGTGCATAATAAATAAATAAATAAATAACGCTCATAGGTAGATACATACATTTTAATGATCCCAAGTTAAGCACTGTAGGCTTTTTAATATGGTAACCATACAACAACGGCACCAACATATAACATCCATGACCGAACCGGGATTCGGGATAATCTACTATTTAATTACTAATGTACCCTATATGTATATTGTGCAAGAAACAGCTACTTTACGATCCAATGGAGCCAACTAGCGATTCGTAGGTGGCTCCCATTAACCGCAACTTTTCTCGCCAGAATAACTTCTCCGTGCATTCAGAGACGATGAGAAAATCACAACATTCCATCCCCATTTACGTAGAAAGCGCTAAAATTTGCCACAGTCTAGCCGTGATCAGAATAAACTCTAAACTGAGAGCCTGATCTCGAATCAAGGTAATTAAGCGTAATTAGTACCTGTAGCTGTTTGTTTGACACTTAACAAATGACCAGTCAATTTATGAATTGGATTTACGCGGTTTCTCTTACCGTACCTTAGACTATCTAGATATCTTAATAATATTATTAATGCGATAGTTTAGAATTTTGTTATTTAATAAAGCTAAGCCGATGGGAAGGATTTCGATGACACCTAATATGTAGATCAAGTCCTAGATACATACATTACGAAATAACATTACACCTCTACGCGGACGAAGTCGTGCTCAAGAGATGAACATAACATTATAATAATTATTATAGGCGCTGTTTTAGTTCAATCTCTAAAATTACAATTTTCTTAAGGGACTGAGATACGTGCTCTAGTCGAAGAAAGTTTTTTGTTGAAAGTTGCAGAGTTGTCATTAATATTATAAAATACGAGCATTTACCCGCGACTTCATCCGCATAAATTATATACCAGATTTTGAGACAGATGATAAGCTATCAAACAAAAAAGTTTCATCAAAATCGGTTCAGTAGTTTTTGCGTGATACTCGAACAAACATACACCCAAACAAACAAACAAACAAGCAGACAGACAAAAAATCCAAAAATTGGTGATTTGGAATCAGGGACAGGTAAAAACCATGTCGTAATTTTTTTTGTAAATATCTTCAATGTACTACAGACACATTTCTGTTACAGTTTTATAATAGTTTAGATAAATAACTGTTTTATTAGGTTCGTGTAAAATATCTGTTGTGAATCTTTTATATTATCGTTACCTACTACGGCATATTTCACCTAGAACATAAATCACTACTGCCACGTTCATAATAATTTTAGACATGAGCGTATTAAAACAATTTTAGTTCCCATGTACCTTCGTTATTTTAAAAATCAATAACTTTTCATCGTTCGTACATCTAATTTGAAAGGCATGTTGTTAGAGTTTATTAATCTATACTATATTTTACTTTGCTGTAAACACTGGAATCGTGATGTAATTACATTTGTCATATACTTATCTAGTCCTCCCACCTGCATGACACATTGTTTCACACGACCTTCCTTTATTTATTTAAACACAACTAAGCTTTTATAACTCACTAGATCTTCATTAACACAAATTTCTATAATTTAGATAAAGTTAGTTTGTGCGCAAAAATTTTGAACCTATTTCTGAATTTACGGATACGAGGATTCACATAATATAATCAAAAACCGTTAAAATTAATATTGATTTTTTTTGGGAAACCTTTCTATGTTCAGCAGTAAAAGTGTTTTGGCCAATGACTGAGAATATAGGGCTACGAAAGTGTTTTCAACCAATAAAGGTCATGGTCACAATACTTCTCATTAAATATGGCAATCATCTGTGAACACACATGACCTATCTCTATTTACAAACAATAGCGTTTACTTTGCGCATCTATTTATAAATTTTCACTACGCGTATCTATGTCAATGACTGGATTAGAGATTTTATGACTGACTATAAATAATAAAACAGTATGAGTTTTACTCTGGTCTCGATAGAATATGTTTATTAATCTTGACATAGAAAACTTGTTCTGCAAACATGTCTGCTGGCTGATAGATTTATTTTGTTACAGGATAATGTTGTAGCAAAGGAAAAGTTTCCGCTTTTAATTATTAAATAATTCAGCGTTTCGATGATAATTTTAAATTTTTCTTTTGTAATGTCGTAAAAGGTGACTTAGTTGTAATATGCATTATAATAATATTGCCCTTAGGGCCTGTTTCACCACTTTTTGATAAGTTCTTGTTTACTTATCTGACAGCTAGTTTGACATATTTTGCATAAAAAACATGTCTAGTGTCAAAGTCTTAGCTGGTGAAGATGCAATTTGTGTTTTATTAGAAAACTAAAATGCAAAACTAAGTATGTAGGTACTGGGTAATTAAGGCGGTTTTATCAATAAACTACTATTTTTGCATCGCATATTTGCTTTAAATTACGCTACTCTGCTTCATGATCATGCCGGTGCCGTTGTGTTAATTTCCAATTAACGTTTTTTGCATAAAACTTGAAAGTTTCATAACCTAATGGAGTTACGGTCAATTCCCTTTTTATTGCGGTTTTATATGACATCTTAGTAGAGTAATAAAGTACGATGAAATACACTTGAAGTCAGTATTAGAAACGTGTATTATCATTTATGTTCACGACCACTGCAATTGATCTGTTAATAAATAAATATACAGTTCTTTGAGATGAATAGCTCGATATAAATGAGATCGTTACTATTAAATGGCTTTTCATAAAATCGAGGACCGGAGTTATCATTTCCTATCAGGTAAAAAGGCGTGTTTATGTTGGATTAGGAAGCTTGTCTCCGAATTTCAGGTTTTTTATTTTATTGTATCAACACTTATTCATAATAAATTAATAATACAGATTTCCATGCAGCCGTTTTTCCATATATTAAAATAAAAACTGTTGTATATTATTGTCTTTATCTAGTAGTTGTAGCAATGCTTCTGACAACCCCGAAAGGGTATGGTTGTGAGTTTATGTGTGTAAGTACCTATGTAAGTTGCATGCATATTGTCAAAACCATTGTAAAAACGCAAGTCGAAAACTTCCTAAAATAACTAAACAGAAAAGTTCGTACGTACAAAACGTCATCCAGCTAGATTATCTCATAGCCAAAAAGATCATCCGAATAATTTTAGACCCATTGATAATCATCTAATTTTGGACCACAGTCATCTGTTACAATAATTTAGAAACCGTCATGTTACAAATTTAACCAATTTAAGTGTATGATGTAGATCAATTGAATAAATCATTAGATTCTGCGGGAGCTTTTCCGAACTGAATCTCTGAGCTCAGTATGACGTCCGATGCATTAGGATTAGGGTTGTGATAGACTGAGTGTTTCATCCTACTAATATTATAAACGCGAAAGTTTGTAAGTATGGATGGATGTTTGTTCTGCCTTCACGCAAAAACTGCTGAACGGATTTTGATGAAATTTGGTATACAGATAGACCATGGACTGGATTAACACATAGGATACATACACATAGGGTAACGCAGACGAAGTCGCGGGAAACAGCTAGTAAAAAATAAATGCAATTGTTTTTTATTAAAATCACTAATCAATCTATCTGTTCTATCTATCTTCTATACATCTATGTCTATAACATATTACGAAATTGTAAACTCGGCGTGGATGTACTGCATTGAAGATATTGGAAAAAATAATAATTTGGGCGTTGAATGGTACGTCATGGAATGCTCTGAGAACATTTTTAGAATGTTTATCTGTTTGTTTGTGCACGCACAACTTAAAAATTTCGGTATGGATTTGGATAGGGTTTTCACAAAAGCATAGGGCGTACATTTAATTAACATTAAGGGTTTATTTCATCGCAATCAGATTATTCAATCAAAAGTTATGAGTGTTTCAAGTCAGTGGTCTGCGCGTACGAAGTCGCGTGCGCTGCCAGAATCAAATAATTGTATAAATTACCAATCAGCCTATCGAAGCCAAATAGAAGAGAAACGAAACACTACTTCAATATTTTTTGTTCTTTCTCCATTTTGCGAAGACCTTTACTATGCTCATAACATGTTTACACTTTCATCATCATTTGATATGGGTGGGAAATAATACAATGTCACTGGATGGATAATACTAGGTAGCTGCTCTCACTGTACCCTAGGCTGAATGGCCACTATGTCAGTGGCAGTGTGTCGGTTTTCCACATATCACAGTGTAAGGCGCGTGGTTTTACGCGCAGTAGTGCACGGCAACGCGGCGCGCGACCAAGCGCAGCGCATACGGAAAATTAAAAAAATTCGTACTTTTTTTTTCGTAAAACTTTTCTGGCCTGTGTTTTAGGATAGAGGTTCTATAGAAGTGATTATTGGATTCTATTGTTGAAATTTTAAAAATGTTGGTGGCATCAAAGATTTATTGAGATAAATAAACTTTTGTTTGAGAAGTTTTCGAAACTATTGACGAAATTATTACCTTTTAAACAAATAGTGTGTTTTAATCTTCCCAATATTCTAAATATTGCGAAAAGTTTTTGTTATTGATTCCTTGATGACCTACTATTTTGAACTGTAGTTTAATACTGGTATATTCATGAGACAACTTTCAGAGTTCAAAAGTTCAGCACGTAAAAATATTTTCTTTAACTCCCGAAGTCCCTACACAAAAGACAACCATAAACTCAGGTTGTAAAAGTCACAGTACTAACGTGAAAGTTTAAGAAACACCCGACGTAAATCATTACCAAGCAAATAATTTAATTTCCGTTAAGAATCTCTTATCGACAATTATAATGCTTTAAAGTGTTAAGTGATGTAACCTGTCGATGTCGATGACAATCTGATGTTAATTTGATTGCTCGTTGCTGTCAAAACATTTACTTACAGAGTTGTGCATAGATTATGTTGTAAGTTGTTTGAAGCGGAAAATCCATTAATAAAAACCAGACAAACAAACTAAAAGAAGCAAGAAGGTGCAAGCATCATAGCTGCTACAACATCTTAACCGATTTTGATAATGTTTTTACTTCTACCTTGATGACAGTTTTTGGCTTTGCGTAATATGCATTAAGTTAATTAGTTATTCCTACTTTGAGTTGTGGAAACAAATTATTCATACTCGCCATATTAAATAAATAAAATAAATAAATAACGCTCACAGGCACATACATTGTAATGATCCCAAGTAAGCCTCAGGCTTTTTGTTATGGGAATCATACAACAACGGCACAAACATATAACATCCATGACCGAACCGGGATTCGAACCCAGGACCCTGGTTTGGCAGTCCGGCGTGGTGACCATTACACCAACCGGGTCGTCATATTAATATTGTCCTATACTAGTATCCTTGTGGGATTCGAACCCGCGACCCTCGGTTCAGAAAGCAGGTTCATTTTACCAAGCTGAAGCTGTCAAATAGGTAAAATGTTAAATTAGTAAACACAAAATGAAACAATAACATATCCCGGAGTAATAAATTAACAGGTTAATCTCTATGATCCTTCTTAAAACCTAATGTTTTGCCAAAATAGTTTGCGGTAAAACAAAATAACGCAAACAAAACGTAATCACAGCAAAACACTTCTGAGTTCTGTCACAACAAGATTTTAGTTGCAAATAAAGTCAAATATTTTGATAGACATATAAACTTCAGAAGATATTACTATGACAATGTTTATTTCAACACAAACTAAATTCGGAGGCACGCGCCCCTCTCAAGAATTTCCATTCCATTCACGACATCATAAACATTCTCCTTAAGGTTGTCACTAAGAATATCAAAGGATTAAAGATTGATGAATGAATGTGTGTTACTAGTAAAGCATGTATGTAAATCGTAAAGAGCAGTTTTCTTAGAAACCGTTAATGGTTTACCAAGTCTTGGACGTAGTTAATTTTCGTCGCTTCAAACGGTATTTAGGTGACTAGTTGTAATACGAAACTGCACTAAACGCTTCAACACATTTTGCCTATTAGTTCCTATTTGCTCCTGACTTCCTGGTACTTTCATCAGCAATGAAAAGTGAATAAAACGTTCTACCAAATCGGATTAAAGTCCAAAAATAGAATATGCCTTATTTGATTAAAATAGAGTTTGTTACCCGCGACATCGTCCGCACAAATTATATACCAGATTTTAAGTCAGATTATAAGCTATAAAAAAAAAAAGTCTCCTCAATATCTGTTCAGTAGTTTTTGCGTGATACTCGAACAAACAAACACCCAAACAAACAAACAAACAAACAGACAAAAAATCCAAAAATTTGTGATTTGGAATCAGGGACAGGTTAAAAGCATGTCGTAATTTTTTTTGTAAATATCTTCAATGTAAAGACACATTTCTGTTACAGTTATAATAGGTATGTCTTCCATTCCAACACTTGTGCAGAAACTGTACATGCATTTTGGCTTACATAGAAGATCTAAAGGAAAATTTATAAACACTGCAGCAAACTACATTTAAATTGTATACCAACATAATAATAAAACTTACTAAAGTATTATTTCTAAAATATACCTAGAAAAAGTGGTTTTTGATTTACATAATAAATAGCAAAATTCCTTTCACATGAATGTTGGCACTTATCTCCAAACAGTCTTCATTCACAAAAACTTCGTTTCATATCTCCTTCGGATATGTAACATGACATCAATTAATATCATGTCGTCCCATCCACTCCACAACGAAATCGGTCATATTTTTTTCCAACGTCATCTGCGACAAGCTTGTGTTAATTTTTAGTTAAGAGATCATTAAAAGACCGCAATAAAAGCTTCACAAGCAGTGATCAACAAATTGGGGTTACTTTGAGGTCGATTAACATCTTGCTTTATAAAACTTTAGGGTTGTCATAGTTCTATTTCAATTCAAGATAATTATCATAATTCTATCGTAGGATCGTATTATAGATGGCATGAATGTATAATACATAAATACCATAATATATAAGTAGTAAAATTTATAAGGCTGGTGATGATGTTGATGAAAACCTCATACCTAGTTGTACGCCAAATATTACAGTCAATAAATAAAGGTCATATTCTAATCATCGATCATGGAAAACATGAAAATACCTCCTGATATATATTTTAAAATATTGTTTTAGGTTTTGCACTACCTGCTTTTTGTGTATAGTCAACAGGCATGTCAATCTTAACAATCTGGACTTTACCCCTTTTTTCCCCCTTTGTTATAACTTAAGGGTTGAACAATTTTTAAGCTTCACAAGCTGTCTAGTCTTCTTCTTCTATCGACTTTTCTATTTTTCTACACGAAGAGCAGTATCGGTAGCAATTATAAGCTTAGCCTAGTGTGCCTTCCTGTATACATTATTTTAAACTCTTACTAACACATAAATATTTAATATATAAACATAGGCTGACATCGTAAATAACGCTACGATATAATATTTCAAAAATAGGTCATTGCCAGCCCTAATCCTAGAATAATAAAAGCAGTATATCTTTATTTCGACGTTTCGCCAATCATCATCATTCATATTCTTCGAAATTAGTTACGGTAGGTAGGTACTACTTGGTTACGATATTTTTAGTCGACTCCATTTAATTCGCGACATGTGCGTTTTTAATTTTTGAACTGGAATAGAGTTTGCTACCGATTCTTGATACATTACCATACTTGTTATTTTTTGTTTACTACATTTACAATAAATAGGTATGTTATTTAACACGAGTTTCTATTGTTTGTTTCCACAGTTGAATTTTTTTATTTACTATTTTGATTTCTGGAGGGACAGCCGGACAGACAGAGAACAGGACAGGGAGGGGGAGGCCTTTGCCCAACAATGGGACAGCGACGGCTGATATAATAATAATAAATAAAAGCGGTCAAGGGCGAGACCGAGACCACACCACTACAGAACACAAAATTATTAACTTAATAATCACACTAAGTTTGACGCTTGTATGTATTACAGTTTTTACGATAGAGCGTGAAGAAAAAACGTTGATAAAAACTAGTTTCTTGTTGAGAACTCCCCTTAATTTTTAACTTTTTGACATTTTTATTATTTGTTAACAAATCCGCCTCAATAACGCATAATCTGAGATTTCAACTATCTAGCTATTACGGTTCAAAAGTTACAGCCCTAAATAGGTAGGACAGACAGACGGACGGACGGACAACGTAGGCTTAATAATAGGGTCCCGTTTTCACCCTTTGGGTACGGAATCCTAAAAAAACGATTAGTGTCTAAGGTAATGAAAATGACTGCATAAACTAGAGTAAAATATTTATCGATATAAGTTATGTACAAGTAAGAGAGTGACGCATCTTTCATATCACCCATTCTCAGCAAAGTCCCAAATCGGGTAGGCAGTAGCAAAAGCTAGGTATGTTGAAATTTTCATTGAATTTTGATTGCAGAATGTATCAATTGATAAGATCTTTTATGCTTTACGTTAATGTTTCATATAGTCAGTCAAACAATGAGACAGGTAGCTGACTAACTGTCTGTTTTCCGTGATTGACGTCTATTGACAACAAGATTGATTAATTATTTTCGCATTTAACTTTGCAAAGATTTTGCAGACTTTACTAGTAGCACAGTATATGAAAGAGTATCCATTACTACATATTGACTATAGTGAGTATTATTTGAAAAAGAATCTTTTAGCGGTTAGATTGTTAATTTTATTATAGATTGTAAAATATTCTGTTGATTTTTTGGTAACTAAATCTACATATGCCTACTTATATGACTGCATTTCCCGCTTTTACCATCTTTAAAAAAATCTAGCGGGAGAAATTACCACTTATTTAGACACCTTTATTATGTTATTATGAAATATATGCGCTCAAATCAGTAACCCAAGAAATAACATAATAACAATAATTGAAATATTTAGTGGGGACACGCGACCAAGCCACACCAAGCTCAGATTAGAGGGATAGCTTTATATTACAATACAATACGACTATACTATTATAAATCATAACCACAAACGATTTGTTAAAGGTTTAAATTATACTTTTTGGTTTATACAGGAATAACTGTGTTCCATATCTAAATTGGACAAAAAATAGGAGACTTATGTAGTAAATTCGGTAGGTATCTTTCGTCGGTACATTTTCATGCAAAAAGTGAAGACGTGACATTTGAAAAGTCTAATTTCGATAAATAGGTGCCTACGGAATAAAATAAAAGAGAAAAAAAATCACTGTCAACAATAAGAACAAAAATATAAATAGTTTCAGTATTAGTTTTAGTTCTTATTACACAACCAATGTGCTACCAATTAGAGAAAGCTGTTTAGGTTCTACATTTTAATTTGTAGATGGGTTTTAATACTCTTCTCGCACTTGGCCGACGTTTTCCTTTATAATCTCGTCGATGCACACATAGCTGCATTTAAACGTGTTGGCTAGGTATGAAGTCATATTTATTACTCGGAGATAAAATTGGCAGTTACATCTTCAAAAACATAATCGATAAACAACATTTTTACATCAAGATGACTCATATTTACTTAGAACTTTTCTCTATTATATAGTTGCAAATGAGTGTTTTGACGGAAGCTGGAGGTTTTAATTTTAACATGTTAGATTTTGGAAATAAGACCACAAATAATTATTTTCATTCGTTTGAAGCAGTGATACTTATTTCTTTTGTTGTAAACGATGTTTTGTTTCTAACGATTGGGTTTGTTGTGTTGATGCTGTCCTTCTTTAATTATAACATGAATCTCTTGATCTCATGACTCCTAATGTGACATTATTTTGAACAACATTACATATAATATAGTTGCAAGAAGTAGATAATCCCAATGCAACTGTATAGAATTCCATTTATATATGTATGGAGTACATTACATAAATGATTAAATTATATAATAAAGTGCAAGAGAAATGGAGTAAACTGGCAATTTAATATGAAAACCACGCAGGTATCAGTTATCTTCAAACAACTATTAAAGTTTGGCTCTTGTCCACACCATTAAATTTGCTGGATGCTCGAAACATGCTCAGAATTTCATGTTTACAATCGCTGAAGAATTCTATACTTTGGCGACACATTAAGCGTCAACTAACGGCTAAAACTTTGGCTCCTAGTTCCGTGAATACGAAGAAATAGTGATAATATTTAACTTACAAGCATGGAAGAGAATTCGATCAAATACAAAGTAGTGCGATGAAATCGGTAAAGTGTAAAATACTGCAATGGTATGAATAACATGCGTTCCAGACATACGTTTTAGATTTAAACTGATCGAATGAATAGAATGACTAGTCACTCAGATACATCGATTAAAAAAATATATATTGAATAATTCTTGTAGAATCTTCATTAAGTTTAGGTCTCATCTCAAGTTTAATAAAAACTTTAAGATCACACCCTTTTTAAGTACGTTAAAAAGCTGCATTTAAAAGGAGATAAGTATTCTTAGCAATTAATTATTTGCGATATAACAAATTATAAATGCCCATGAAGGACAAATTCAAGCGTTAAATAAACGTATTTAAATCTACAATAAATTGAGCGAAGACTAGAGATTGAAATATGACAAATGATAATCTCTTGGCAAACGTAAATGTTTGATGCAAATCATAAAGCCGTTTCAGTAGTAGTATAAAGATATCAATAGGGATTTGAGTATTATATTTAAATTTCAATGCTACTTAGAGATCAAAGAAGACGTAACTCTAAACGTAATGTTAGTGCCGATAAAGTAATCTTTCATAGCTTACATCAAAAGTTTGTAGGTAGTGAACTTACTAGTTTTAACATTGAACGAGTTTTGCAAGTTTGCCAATACTTTAAAAACTTTAAATAATACCTACTGATAAAATAAAGGAACCAGCAACAACTCAAAATCATCTTATTGCTTGATTATTCACCTTGAGCTTCGGACCAATATTTTTATTTCATCATCTTATTTTAGAGACTAGCTGTGCCCGCGACTTCGTACGCGCAGACCACTGAAATAATATAAACGAAATAAAATAAAGAAAAAAGAAATAAAAAGAAAGAAAATTAAAAAAGAAAGATATAAAGAAAAAGGAATTCGTTGGATAAATTATTGCCATAAAATTAAGATATAAAGTAAAATCTCTTTATAAGTTTTTCAAAACATCATCTAAATTGCTTGATAAGTAGGTACTTAATTTTTTTCGGGCATAGGCCCACCACACTTTCCCACCGCTGCCGCTGTAACTCCTGTAAACCAGGATCAACAGCGGCCACCATTCACTAAACTGGACAATGAAGTCCAGCGAGCCCGGGGGATGACTCTAATCTGTCTTGGAACCCGCAATTAATTAATCAAACAAAGAAGATAGAAGTCAAGAGTAGGAAAAAGAAATATCCGACTTCCCTCTATTGCAAACGGGAGACAGCAATAAGAAAAAAGCCAGTTAAATACTAATTTAAAATCATCAGAACCATATGAATTGGTAATAATAGTTACACTAACGATATGTCGGAACATCGTCATTTCTCACCTAAGTGTCTCACATGGCAAAGTTTCTTCTTAACCCTACAAATTAACAATTATTGGCTGTAGATTCTCAAAGCACACATAGCTCACCACACAGTTACTCAATACATAGTTTATGTTGACATTACCTCCAAATGATCTGGACTGAGAAATTAGAACCCGGGGGTTGGTCTTTGCTTGATGCCAACAATGCTAATTCGTAGTCAAAAAACCGGCCACGCGTGTCGGGCCACGCGCAATGTAGGGTTCCGTATAGTTGCCCGTTACTATGAACTTAGAAGGGTCATCATCATCATGTCGTATGGCATTTTTGTCTTCCTGCTTGGATCCGGGGAAGTCTAAATTTCGAGATCAAGATTCTTCAGCCAGTCTTCCGCTGCCGGGGTTAGCCTATGGAGTTCCTCAATTCCACCGGGGAAACGGCGCAGATGACACTCATTTACCACGTGGGTGAGGGTTTGGTCAGGTGCCCCGCAGTCGCACATTGGTGACTCCCTCAGACCCCACTTGTAGAGGTGATGGTTGGTCCTTCCGTGGTTAGTTCTGAACCGGTTTAGCTTAGCCCAGGTCTTCCGGTCCTTATCAAACCCAGCCAGTTCGGCAGTTGGGTCTCGCACGAGGTTTGCATGCAGATGGTCAAAAAGGCCCCAATCTGACCGCCATGCACTATTAATATCGTACTGGGAGTGAATTCTGTCATCGGTCCAGATAGGTGATCTGGATGGGAGACGGTAAGTAGGAATTGACTCCAGCGTTTTCCTTATAGGCATGGGGGCTGCGTGATTTAGTTGGAAGCACTTTTTCCATTCTTTGGCAGCTGCTTTATTCCTGCGGAGCTCCGGTGGAGGGATGTGCGAGAGAACAGGAAGCCAAGGCAGTGGGGTCGATTTAATGACTCCCGTAATTAGGCGCATGGCTTCGTTGAGCTGGGTGTCAACTTTGTCTCTGTGTGCACTGCGGTACCATACCGGAGCGCAGTATTCCGCGACGGAGTACACCAGCGCCAGGGCAGAGGTGCGGCGAACAGGAGCTGTAGCGCCCCAGCTTGTTCCGGCCAGGTTCCGGATGATGTTCAGTCTTGTCTTCACCTTTTGTGCAACGTTATGGAGGTGTTGTCTGTATGTCAGTGAGCGATCTAGAGTTACTCCTAGGTACTTGGGGGTAAAATTATGCTTCACTGATTCTCCACAGAAGGTAACGTTGAGCTTTCTGTTCGCGAGGCAGTTAGTGAGGTGGAAAGATGCAACTTCTGTTTTTGAAGGGTTGGGGCAAAGACGCCACCTGGTGTAATAGTCACCCATGGTTTTCAGGTCGTCAGTGAGAGCTGATTCACCGGATTCAAAGGTCCTGTCCTGATAAGCTAGAGCCAGGTCGTCCGCATAAACGAATTTCTGGGACCTGGTGTCCGGCATATCGCTGGTATATATATTAAACAGGAGCGGCGCCAAAACCGACCCCTGCGGAAGCCCGTTTTTGAGGAGCCTATATCGGCTGCATTTATCTCCGAGAAAGACTCTGACACAGCGAGGGCCGAGCAAAGCCTTAATGAGGCGAAGTGTTCTGTGGCAAGGAATGAGAAGGGTGAATGAACTTAGAAGGGTGCTTTTTGTTTTACACTACCATACCGTTATACTATTGCCGTGAATTTTTTCACATCTCCAACCACAACCGTTTAGCTGGAAGAGGGTAGGGGGGGGGGGGGCACTTGACTCTAACAAAAATTTTTGCTTTAAAGTTTTATATTTCACTAACGGACCCCTCAATCGAAAAATACTTACTACTACTTACTAATTTAATACTTTTACTGTTTCGATACCTTTTAATTTGATTTAACCACCACGCCCACAATATTTTTAAACGATACCACACCATGCGATAAGAGAGAAAAAAGATTTCATCCCCACTTCACGTGTAGGGGAAGGAGTACCTCCCCTAAAAACAATATTTTTTAAGAATTTATTTTACAACTTTGTCGGCATTATTAGTATGTACTAAGCATCTATGAGCTAAGCTGCGAACAGACAGACGGACAGACGGATGGACATGGCGAAACTATCCTAAGGGTTCCTTGTTGACTACGCGGAACCCTAAAAAATTATCAATTGCTGGCATCTTGCAAATAATTTTTAATTGAATTTGAGGTTCTAACTCCTCAGTTTTAATGCTGAATTGGTACTAACTACCTAAACCATAAGCCTTGAGGATTTATTGACTTGGTCTTTGCATAGCAGAACCCCATTCAGATCGGTTTTGTTCATTAAATTCAGTGGCGGTTGACTTTGTCTTTAAATACTAATTAATTTTAATTGAATAAACCGATTGCGATTAAATAACGCCTATAATTATGTTAGTCCACGCTTTTGTGAAAACCTTATTCAAATCGATTTAGAAGTTTTTAAGTGATGCGTGTATCAAATTCAGTTGTACCCGCGAATTTTTATTTAAATACTCATTTAACAACTTTTACTTGAATGTACCGATTGCGAGGAAATAAAGCTTATATGCTAATTCAAATTAAGCCCTACGTTTTTGTGAAAATTTCATTTAAACCGGTTACGTAGTTTTTAAGTGATGCGTACCATTCAATTCAGGGGTACTCGCGACTTTGTCTTTAAATACTAGGAGTATTTAAAGACAAAGTCTTTAAATACTCCTAGTATTTTACTTTAGATCGAATGAACCGATTGCGATAAAATAAAGCCTAAATGTTAATACAAACTATGCCCCATGTTTTTTGTGAAAACATCATTCAAATCGGTTTAGTAATTTTTAAGTTATGCGTGCATTAAATTCAGTGGCGCTCGCAACTTTTTCTTTAAAGACTCATAACTTTTGATTGAATAAACCGATTGCGATGAAATATAGCCTATAATTTGACCCAAGCCATGACCTATACTTTAGTGAAAACCTCATTCAAATCGGTTCAGTCGTTTTCAAGTGATGCGCGAACAAACAAACAGACAAACAGATAAACAGATAAACAGATAAACAGGCAAACAGACAAACAGACAAAAATTCTAAAAATGGTCGTAATGTATTCCATTACGTATCCTGAACACCCTCAATTAATTTTATTGCAAATATCTTCAATGTACATCACCGGCAAGTTTAGAATTTTATTATATGTATAGATATTTCAGGAGTGCGATTTTTGAATCTCATTCGCTGAGTTCAGCAGTTGAAAATGTCAAAATTACTGTGGAGATCAGTGGATCTGCTGATTTGACTTTCAAAAATCATACTTCAGAAGTGCAATTTTTGAAAGTCAAATCAGCAGTAGAAAGATGCTTATCTCCATAGTAATTTTGATATTTTCAACTGCTGAACTCAGCGAATGAGATTTAAAAATCGCACTCCTGATCGTAGCCGCCAATGATCCTTTCTGCATTGATTTCCTAAATCAGCATGCCTCCGATATATACCTTTCATTCACGCTAAATACTGTACCATAAGTAATAGTATCATCAATTATGTATTACCTATGATTCAAAATAAAGAATATTTCTATTTCTAATAACTCTGTTTATATATTCCTCTAACTTTTTTCCCTAATTTTCGCTTTCTAGCTATTTTTCATAATTTTCTCTCTCTAGCTGTATATTGTTTTCAAAATATTTTTCTTTTCCTTAACCATACTTTCCACCTCTTTATCTTTTTCCACATCTTCATCTGTTATCAGGTCTGTGTGTTAGAACACCTAGCAGTCTAGATTTAGGATCTTTGATTGGAACTACTAGATCAATGTTATATTATTCTTTACTGTGATATAAATCTGGATCACTTGCGATTGTTTTGGAAACTTCGACGATCTTTTGATGTACGACTCATTTATGTTCTGTTCCATTTATTTTACGATTACTAGATGTCATAAATAGTAAGGCATTAGGTTAAATTTGTTTGTAATAACAATTTACTGTCGGTAAATAGGCGATTAATTTTATGTATACCAATTCTTGTGGCTTTACACCAATAATATGCTGAACATAGATCAATATTTTAGTTGGGATTAAAAGATAAAATATTCAATATATTCCATGGTAAAAACATATTATTTATTATATAATTATAATATTGGATAGCGCTAAATAAACTTGAAATCATTTATCTCAAAAAATCGATATACGGTCTTTTTGTAAGTTTCTAAAACTTAGTACAGTAAACTTACTTTAATTAAGTACAAATGTTTTTTCTACATTCAGGATGTAGTGATATTTGAGTTTAAATAAATGGACTTAAAATGACTGTTGAAAGAATTCTTCTGTTAAATCGTCACTGTGTAAACATTAGTGGTATCTAGATATTTTATCAGAGGAACAAAGACACACAATGCGTAACATGGTGCCTACATCCGGACTACTTGTGCTTCTGACGTTGGTAAGTAGATGTACAATTTTGACCCAATTGACTGATTTATCACTTTTGCCGTGACTCAATCTGGGTCAATTTCTACAAATTGTGTTGGCGTGAAAACTGTAGAGCATGAGTTTGGTTTTTATCATATCATTTCATCGAATGCTCAAAACACATCTTAATGTCTTATTGTCTAGTTCTTGGTGATACTGATTCTTATTATGTAGTTAAATAATTTGACACAATGGATATGATTATCGGAAAAACATTCGATCTTGTACCGATATAATCCGGAACTTCCATAATAATCGTATAGATTTTGATGAGTTGTTAACAATTTTAACACAAATTCAAAGTTGTTAACCATTAAATAAAATCACGAATTTCCAATTGTGAACAGCAATAAGTCACAACATATTAAATCCAATTAGATATTATTAAATTAGTTACTAGCTTTATGAACTGATACTAAATCATTTGAGCCAACGCATTGGACATAGAGCCATAAGTAGGTACAAACGAGAAAGGTTATATTTAATTGATTTATTGGAACCCATTATGACCAATTAACATTTTTAGACCAATTACACGGACAGTTTATGGTCTTGTCAATTTTGGTATTTGGTCTGGACCTATAGGGTTACGGGCTCATTTGTCAACGCGACAAAATGTTGTTGAGGAAAATTGATTCGAATTAAATTAACATAAGATTAAGGAAACTTGGGAAGTGGATGTTCAAGTAGTTTTTATCATTGCCGAGTAACGGCGTGATACATTATAGAAAATATCTGGGGTGTTTTCATTCGGATATACATGATCCTTCGTAATATGCTGACGGTTTTTAAAGGGATGATCAAGACTATCAAACTAAACAACTTTCTCTATGGGCCTAACGAAATAAATAGGAAAAAAAAAATCTGCTGGCCCATATATTTGGGTCGAATATGATTGCAGTTTTGTATGGAACAGCTGATTTTATATTTCGACATTGGTCAGTTTGATGGTCTGATCATCTCCTTTAAGAAGAACTTGTTTATCAAAATGTTGGTAGGTATCGCGAGTTGTAAAGAATCTTGAGTTTTCTAACGTGTCATAAAGTTTGAGCATCATAGTAGGTATATAAAAACATGACGCTTTGCATTGAGCATTAGCTAAACCTTTTTAATTTCTTTGGATGTACAATAAATACAATACAATAGTGGTAACATAATTATAACATAAACAGCACATCCTGTTAACGATACAAGCTTATATAAAAACAAATTAAATATGCATGTAACACAGCAACTATCAGAAGCATGCCATAAAGCTCCGAGTACAAATCACCATATTCAACCTTAACCGCCCAATGACAGGTAATTCGTTAACTCACACTTAATCCTAATTAATTGCCTATTAGTAGACGTTTTCAATTACTACTTCACTTGATTTATAAGTCTATACTTTACTAAGTATTCACTGATTAATGATCTAGTCGAGATTATTGTAATAAGATTAAGAATATTAATATTTTTTACACCTATTAAGGTGTAAATATGTGATTGTATTGTACAGATAATGTGATATGGTTGTTGTTCAATATCAGATTTTATGTTTTATATTGAATTGGTAAAGTTTGGGTCCTCTCATATATTAATGGACTCTGTAGTCGATGAAGTGGATTAAATTGCGTCATTTGAAGATACGTTGACAGAAAACATGCCTTTTCCAATCCACTGGTTCCTCATTGAAAAGTACGAGTCTGCTTCCAATACCTTTATATGTGATAGGAGGCATTATGCCTAGAGTAGACATATCACCTAATAGACTACCGGGACTATAAAGTTTAGATGTTTGGTTTGTATCTTGATTTGATCTTCAATATTTCTCTGTCCTTACATTTAAAAATTTCTCTCTGGAAACATTTTAAATTATTCGAATATAAGCATAGCATATGCTCACGACTATATTCCCCGAGGGGGTAGTCAGAAACATTCTGACCCTCAGAGCATCCTGCACGTTTTACTAGTAGTACCGAAACTCTGTCCACTGTCTGTCTGTTATTCGAATATATAGTCTTTATTATCTTATTTAACATTTTTGAGTTCACAGATTAGATCTGTCTACCGACTTAGGTGCAAGTGTTCCCATTATAGAGCCCGCTTCGGTCACATTTCATTAAAATCATTGTCCATTAATAATTCATAGATCTAAAACATTTTTAGTAGCTACAAAACGTCTGATTGGCGCCGTTTTTTACATAAATTCGTATACTCATAGGCAATTTACATTCAAATAAAGACTTTAATGACAAATAAAAAGACCACCGATGCTTTTAAGGACATCCTTGAATATGACATTAAATAGAATTGGTGTTTTGTATTTTGTTATCTTTATCTGTAACAAAGACGTAGGGGCAATAAAAGTCGCTTCTATAGAGCGTTAATGCGAGATGAACATTAGTGGCGAACAAAGCACTAAATCACTAGCCTGATTACTTATGCCAATTATGTGTAGGAGCAATGGACCTATTTGCTGTTAAATTAGTCCTTTACTAGCATTGAGACAATCCTTAGACATATCTTTTACGCTACCTACGTTTCTGTTAGCGGCATTACACATTACTTATTCGAATCGGGAACGCTAAAGGGTTTTAGGGAAGCACATTGTAATGTAGGAATATATCTTTGTAATGTAGGATAATGTCTTACAAAAACATACGCATCTGATACGTCCCAAATCGTGTTTCCCATGCTCGTACTGTTGATGAAGGTAGCCAGATTTGAACTCTCATTAAAATAGTGTAGCGTAGAGTAGACCAAAACGAAGTAATACAAAATAATCGTAAGTAACATCTGATGCAAATATTGCAGTTTACAAACAAATGACTCTTAATTTGCATACCGTACAGAAACAGGAAACATTACAAATAACTCCACTGCACAAAATATTTATACATATGGGCGAAGGGACAATGATACTCACACGATTTCTTGATCCGATAATATGGTAATGAAGACGTTTTATTCGCTATTTACTAAATGGTAAAATTAAAATTCAGTAACTTGTGGTAGCATCGTAAACTTTGCGAACTTATATGTGTGAGATATCAAGTCACTCGAAGTACATACTTAGCATAGTTACAAATCCATATCTCTACGTCAGGGGTTCTCAATCTTTATTTTTCGTTTTGGTACCTATCTGTAATGAAGGTATTTACTGATCTGATCACTATCAAAACCACTCAACGTTTATTTTATAACATATCGACATAAATAAACAATTTTATGGGGTCTAGCTGGTACTGAGATCTTAGCATAACGCGCGGCAAGCACTCTCGTTCGATTTTTCGCTTTCGGACGCGACGCGGTCCCTAGAGACCAAAAGAAATTATTGAAATTTGAATGGTCTCGAATGTTTTTCCATACCACCTTGAAGGTGATGGTGTAGTTTAGTAGATTTGTATTAAAATCACAATTGAATAAGCGACTGTTTCGAGACAACAATGTTAGGTTATTTGTACCTACTGATACGTGATCTATAGTTTGAGAGCCCTTGTTTACTTACTTTTTAATCTTTTTTATATTAAAGTCATGTAAGTGCACGAATGTTCTTGTCGCCCTTATCGTAAACATTTTATGTTTCTATATTAGTCGGATAAACGAAATAAAAACAGATCTTTGCAACAGAAATAAAATTGTAGAAGTGGTTTTATATTGTAATCGCTATTGTCAAGAATGTATGTGGTCTCCATGACAATTTAACTTGTGGAGAGTAGTTAAAGAGATGATGATGCCGGTGATCACGATCAACTAACGATCAAATAGGTGTTTCTATAATTAACAGACTTCGGTGGACTAACCAATTCCCAATTCTGCCCGTGGGTGTCGTACGAGATGACTATAGGATTTCTTATACAGTGTTTATGTAAAGGAAATGCTAGCAACCTCTCTCACCACGTCATTCCATTCTGAAACTTAAATGGTTTAATGTGAGCATTGCTACTATATTCCTAAACAGAAAGTTGGTAATTGTGGCAATGTTTGTGACCACCCCGAAAGGGATTACCGTCGTGAGCTTATGTATTTACGTATGGTTGACATTGACCTGAAATATATGAAATACAAACCCATACCCATCAAACTGAACAACTTTTATTATGGGAGCAAAACTGTCAGAACAAAAAATAAAAATCATCTGTCTCATACTTTTGAGTTGAGTAGGTATTGCAGTTTAGTATGGAACAGCAGACTTTTTTTTTGCGCTGATAGGTTTGCTCCCAGAGTAAAAGTTGTTCAGTTTTATGGGTAGAGTATGTGGTTTAAAGGTTAATGATACTTTTTCTTACATCCTGTATATGAAATATATCTATGATGGTTGACTAATATCCGACTGTATCAGAAGTAGAATATTAGATAATTTAGAATAGTGTGCTTCTTTGGAAGTTAAAATCGTGATCGTCTTTCCCCTTTCCCGAAAGCAATGCAATAGATTGAAGATCAGATACAATACCAAAATTGAAGCATCGACCACAACTTTCTAATCGCCACAAAACCTAATCAGCGCCATAAATCGAATGCTATTCAATATTCTCGAAGATCAGCCACTGTCTACATTTTGAACAATACGTCGTAAAAGGTTCTATTACGATCATGAACCATTGTATCTCTTGTCGCTGTGCATCGCGTGTGCTTTATACATGCAGGACCACTATCGATTTTCATTCATGCACCTCAGGCACCTCTACCTACCTAAACTAATAACCTTAATACAGTAGGTACCTAAAATCAGAACTCTGTAAGTTCCGCTACCTATCAAAAAATGTCATAAAAAATGTTTGAGAAAAGTGAAATTATTTTGTCAGTTAAAGTAAATCTAGTTTAGAGCGCTATTTTGACTAGACCTAGTAGACCCTGAAATTTTTTGTGATCGAAATAAAAATATCGTAGTCCCGTTTATGTTATACACACGCTTACATTCGCTTCGTAAACTTTTCTCCGGTAATTGGTGTTATGACATTGCTTCCTACTGTCGGCTCCTACGACGGTATTCCTTACAACCAACAGTAGCAGCAACGAAACAAGATTAACAATTCTTGCCTTAAGCTCTATTGGAATAGAGTTCACTCTTGTTCATCTATGTACATTGTTTTCTGAATAAGACGCTGTTGACGTTCCTTGTTTGCAAGTTGGCATTATGTTGACATTGGTCTTTTGTTAGGTTTTCCGAGCGCATTCTGTTATGATTATGAATGTGTTTGATGATGTTTTCATCCCAAGACCGATACCGTTTTTGGTGGAATGGATCAGAACCTCTAACTACAGAATGCTGTGTAGCATTTATTTCAGTCGATATTTTGAATTCTCCGAGTAAAGATTCAGAACAACTGACTTTGGTTAGATCTTTGCATAGTTAAACTTAACAACAGTTAAGGCTTTTTGTCGTATCTCGATTTAGGAAAAGAAATAAGAGCAATAGAGTTTAGACTTAACTTAGAAATAGCATAATCATCATCAGCCTATATACGTCCCACTGCAGGGCACAAGCTTATCCTCTGGGAATATATTATGGACATCAGTCCACCATGCGTGCCCAATGCAGATAGGTGTACTACACTACACATACGCATCAGAATATCTTCTTCAGCGTTTGCTGGTTTCCTCACCATATTTTCCTTCACCGTTTGAGAGCAGTCGGAAATAAGATATATACATGACATTATACATATGCAATTGTAATTATTTGATTACTCATGTCTCACGTACGAAGGTCTTCTAATTATAATCGTTTGGAAGTAACACTCCGACATTCTACAGGTGGTTGGCAGAGAGGCAGTACTAGCCGCAGCTGGAGAGCGCGAGGTCCGCTGCGGTCGGCGCCTGGTCTCCGGGCTGTTCTCCCGACCGCGGCTCCCGCTCGGCTACTCGTACGTCACCACGGTACCTCGAGGCGCCTGCCGCCTCAACGTCTCCGAGATCGTACCCAGCGAGAACTACATCGGTTTGTACACTTGATTCTGTAAAATGCTGATGCATACGCTTCCATAATGGTCCTGGACTTTGGTCCACCATCAATTTTAAACAATTTTACTACTGGATAATCTGGATGAACAGTGGTGACACTGAATAATAAAGTCCAACGAGTCCAAGGAGTATCCGTAGGTGTAATTTAATCAAACAACGTAGAGGAGAGTTAAATCCGACTTCCCTCCATTACTAAGGGCCATAAATAGACTAGCTAGAGGTGTCGTTTAAATATAATTACTTACAAGGTTCATGCAAAATCAAAATTATGAGTGAACTCTAAAACTGAGTAGATTTCTTCCATGAGTCGTCGAAGCTCGATCCTCGAGGTTTCACTTGGCTGCCTGTCTAGAATTCTTATACTTTTTCAGTGGATTCTATTAATTTATGATTGTCAACTACAAAACCATTTATCAGATCATTAATAAAAAGGCTAATAATCTTTGTAATCTGTTGCTTTTATGCATTCATTTCATTCATTAATTCAGACATTTAATGCAATGATTAAGTAGCTCTTTCATACAAGTAAATGGGCCGCGAACGTGAGGTTGGTCACCCATCAATCAGTATTGTCATCAGACTTGACCGTAAATCATTTACGATCACCCATAATAGCAACGGTCTTGTTGTTCTGTTCAGAAAATAGAACGGCGCTTTGCCTTGCCATTGAATTTGCACTATTTGGAATCAATTTTGGGCACCCGTCAACGGTTTACAATGTGTCGAAGTCTATTCAAGCAATTAAATGTTTCGGTTGGGTTAAGATTCTTTATAGTCATAGTCGTAGTCATACCTTGACATAAAAAGTATCTATACAATAAATGAATGTGAATTTATTTTTTCAGCATTGAAAATATCAAATGGTTCATACATAATGAATGGAGAGTTTGCTGTAAGTGCACCCGGGACGTATGAAGCAGCGGGTGCTAGATTCATCTACTCAAGGATGGCTGGACTTGACTCCGTATTTGTACTTGGACCTATTCATCACCCCATAGATATTATGGTACGAAAAATATTCCTGAATATAAGCTTTAGCATTAACAGTACGGTTAATACGATAATTTATATTGAATATTTTCAGATTCTCTACACTCAACCAAATCCAAATATAAAATACGAGTACTTCACTGAATCACAGCCTGGTGAAGTAGAAGTCGAATCAGTTACACATCCGAATCTCCCTGAAATACTATCTACTGCTCAAACGAAACATATTCGAAGACATCACAGCTACGATGCTTACCCTAAACATGGAAAGGTGGCAAGGTATCCAGACCTTGTTAGCATGTCTAAAGAGGTCAGTGCTGAAGATGACGTGGAAGAAAATGTTATAGGTGGAAGAAGATTCATGTGGAAGATATTGTCTTATACTCAATGTTCACGAAGCTGTGGAGGTGGTATCCAGGTAAGATTATTTTGGATGTGATATGGAGTTATTGGCAAAGGAATCGTCGAATGTTTTAAATATTGTTTCTTAATTTAGGTAGGCAAATACCGTTGCGTTGAAGCAAGTGTAAGTGGTTCAGACAGAGAAGTCTCGCCAGTGCATTGTTCAGGATCATCGCCACCAGGTCGAAGGCGGCGATGTGGAAACATACCATGTCCTCCAAGATGGAGAGCAGCAGCCTGGTCGGCTTGTCCTCAGTGTGGACCTGCTACCCGCACGAGGATTGTAGGCTGTGTTCAAGATCATTCTAGAGGCATTACCAAAGTAAGTCTAGTTACGTGGTTGTAATTTAGTACTCTAATATTACTGTAGCTTTTATCTCCTTGGTTTTGATCAACCTTATTTTCAAATCGTTTTTAGATAAGTGACCACAAGTGTCCAGCGCCAAAACCGGCAACAACTGACATTTGCAATATCCCAGATTGTGTCCAAGCCAGTTCTGGTGAAGTCAGATACAAAGAAAAGAAGCGAGTGATTAGACCGCGTGAGCAGACAGATACCTTCCGGGAAGGGCCTGTTTATACCATAGCTGTCAACAGTACGGATCTTGATGTTGGCCCGGAGTACAGTTTCAGTGCTGCTGCCGGATGGCTTTACACTGATTGGTCAGAGGTGAGTCAGCAACACATATGCTCATACATACATTTGCTCACGCCTTTGTCCCATTGAGGAAGGCAGAGACAATTGATCGCCATATGCTCCGATCTTCCCTCTTTCACAGTCATAGTCTTTTCATAGACGCTCGTCGGTTTCGCATACATATTTTGATCTATCAACCCCTATAGATTGTTTCACTCACACTCGCTAATATTTTAAACGTTAATCTACTATCCTATCACAAATCCTTTCCACATGACCAAACCATCGCAGCATTCCCTTTCCAATCCCTATTACTATATTCTCTTTCTTTCATTAAACTGTTCAATCATACAAAATTAATTTGCGATAATATATTTAAAGATAATTTTTTTCTAGTGTGTTGGTTGGTGTGTAGGCGGTGGTTTGCAGACAAGAGGCTTTCGTTGTGGCGACCCTTCAGGATGCGCCCCTCGTAAACCGCCTCTTGCGTCTCGTACATGTGCGCCAAAGCTGACTTGCGATCCTCATGATGGGCAATGGTTCACAGGTATAACATTTTGATATTTTGTATGACTCAATTACATAAAAAATATTTCCTGGATTTTTAGAAATGTTCTTTGATGTATTTTTAGGGGATTGGTCGCCATGTTCATCTTCTTGTGGAGGCAAACAAGTACGTGGTGTTCTTTGCATTGGAGGAAGTGGCAGACATTTAAGAGACTCAGCGTGTAAGAGTCCCAGACCTGAACATGAACGTAGTTGTGGAGATGAATGCCCACCGACGTGGTTTTTCAGCGATTGGGGTCAGGTGAGTAGTTTTTTGGTCAAAGTTCTACTGTTCAAGCATTAGAATGACGTTTTAAGGCTCTCCCTCCCTAGTGCAAGGCTCTCTTTCTTACAAGCAAACTTTTGCAATTGGTCAACCCGCTTCAATTGCGTGGCTCCGGTCCGAATTTTCCGTTTTCTTTGAAAACCTGTATGATTCTTTATGAATTATCAAAAAATAAGAAAACCACATCATTATTGTGAAGAATATTGTAAATTTTTATACCTATTCTTCTGATCAACAATGTAAGAGTAATACGGTTACAACTGGAAAAGAAGGGGTAACTTTGGATTCGTTTTTCTTCAGTTTTATTAATTAAAATAGATTTCGAGAAAAACCACATCACTCCTCATATCCTGTAGATTGTTCAGTTTTGTTTTCTGCTAAAAAAGTGCCATAGTTAAAGTATGAAATGGTTACAAAGTTACTCAAAACCGGGGCGGACGCCCCTTAAGGAAACCCCACTATTCATGAAGTAAAATTTTCAACAGTGTACCGGTAATTGCTCATCGGACAATGGTCTGCAAAGACGGACGGTGTGGTGCGCGAAGAAGGATGGTGCAAGCGATGATACAGAATGCGGTGCGCCAAAGCCGCAATCACAAAAGGCATGCGAACTTCGCTGCCCGGCCGTTGCTATTGCTACTCTTCCGCCAAATCTGCCCATAGGTAGGTTTTGAATAGATATCTTAGGGCCCATACCTTCGTGAGCTCAAGGCCGATCCCTTAATTTTACTTTAATCTAAGAGCTCACCTCGAGCGTTGGCGTTTAGTTTAGTTTATTAATATGGTCCGTAAGACCTTTAGGATCATTTATATTCAAAGCTTCAGCGAAGAAACAGACAGGAATAGTCATATCAAACACGTTGAAGCTCACCTCGCACTATCATCCGACATTTGAACTAAAATGTGTTCACATTGTTTTCCAGAATCTCAACGTGCTTCAGGATATGAAACTTCCAGCAGTACTACCACGCAAAGGACTACGACTAGGGAAAGTGAACCAAAAGGTACTGATGGTTCTGAATTCTCATACATTTCATCAAAATTTTACTTAGAAAATATTTAAATAAGATCGTTTTATTTTCCAGACTGTGAAGATAAGTTAAACAACTGCGTTTTGGCTGTCCAGGCTCGACTATGCCATTATAATTACTACGTTCATAATTGCTGCTACTCTTGCAGAGGTCGATGAGGCTGAAGCATTTTTATTTACTCATTATTTATGTAACGTTCACAGACTCGAATCTTTGATAATAAATCTTTATTTTGTCAGAACAGTTCAGTTTTACAGGATTTTTTTTTTCTTTATTTAAACCTATTTTTAATATTGATAAGGATCGTTCTCGATTACTAGAAGTAGTAGAATGACAAAATTTTAATACCCGATCTTACAGATACTTGACTTAGATCAAAATATTAAATGTATTTTTTATTATTTGGTGTGATATTTAATTATTAATTGCGTCATTTTATACAAACATGACGTTATTTTAAGTTACTTATTTACAATGTATGTTAAAGTGCTGGATGTATTTAAATCAACTAAGTATGTAAGTAATTTAAGTTGTGTTAATAGATAAGTACCTATTAATGTAAATAGTTAAAAGTAAAACCAATTGAAACAACATTTATACGTTTCTTTATTTCTCTACAAAAATACATTATAGAAAAAAGCATGGACATAATATATATTTACGATATCTTAGGCTACTAATTTTCATAAAAATCTAGGCAGGTATAAGTTAGGAATCACTAAAATAGCAAAAACTTTTATACTGCTAAAAGTATAAAAGTTTGCAATGATTCCACTTTTTAATTAAAGAAACAATACAAAACAATTATTGATACAAATAACTGATAGTACCTTGATATTAAACAAAATAATTACCGAAACATTCGTTTGAACGTATTTACACAAGCTGACATAATAGTTCCAACTAACGCTATTACTGCTAAAGAAATTGATAAATTAGCATTAATGTCACCATTCAAAGTTCTATACAGATCTTTATTGAAAGCAAAGATCAAACAAATGAATGCTATGACAAGAGTGAGAGATCCAAAACAAGAATGTACAATTTTCACGAAAATCTGGTTCATTTTCATTCTTATTGAGAGTACGTTGGCCAAGCCTCCTAGAAGACTTACGAATGTCATCACCATCGCGACAATACCTGAAATTTATAAAATTAATGTAAACTTAGGTCTGTTAAGTCAAAATAATCACTGAAAGTTATGGTCTCCCCGAGTATCTAAACTATTATAAAACTGTATGTAACAGGGCCTCAATTGCGCAATTTTGTACGGTTTTGGTTTGGTTTTGGTTTTGGTTTAGTTTTGGTTTAGATTTGGTTTAGCTGAAGTAAAAAAGCTATCGCGATATTTTTTTCTGAACGGTTAAATCGCATAATACAGAAAATTCGATCGAACGGACATCAAACGTTACGCCAACGTATCTTCCGAAATAAAGCTAAATCGTTACCGTTACTATAATTTGCGCGATACGAATTGTGCATAACGTAACGTTTTTGGTTGTGGTTTTGTTTTGGTAGTATCGTTCAAACTTAGGGCGATTGAGGCCCTGAAGTGTGTACATTGAAGACATTTACAAAAAAATTGATTAAGATATGGTTTTTAGGTGTCCCTGATTCCAAATCACCAATGTTTGGATTTTATGTCTGTCTGTTTGTTTGTTTCGAGCATCACGCGAAAACTACTGAACCGATTTTGATGAAACTTTTTTTGTTTGATAGTTTATGATCTAACTTAAAATCTAGTAAGTATAAAATTTATGCGGACGAAGTCGCGGGTAAATGCTCGTATTTAATAAGTACTAAATAAATTGAAAGTAGAGTTTTGCGCAACGTTTTTTAAGATTCTGTAGTCTGATGAGGGTTTCCCTTATACAGGGTCCTTCTTAATATGCTGACACTTTTTTAAGGGGATGATCAGACCATCAAACTGAACAACTTTCTCTATGGGACTTGTGTATAATTTATTTACTCTATGATGGGACCAACATCGAAACCGCGACAAAAAAATCAGCTGCCTATACATTTGGCTCGCGTAGGTTTGCAGTTTTGTGTGGGACAGCAGATTTTTTTGTTGCGATTTCAACGTTGGTCCCATAGAGAAAGTAGTTCAGTTTGATGGTCTGATCATCCCCTTAAAAAAGTGTCAGCATATTAAGTTGGACCGTATATAGGTCTTGCATAGCGTCATAATTATAACTAATATAACATTTAACGGGTAATTAAATTATATACGGGAAACAAAACAATATGTTTGTGTCATAAACACACATACTCACCAAGGATACCATGCGTTGTTTCCAAATGATTGTCAATTGCAGTGATTCTTATAATGCTGCCTACAAGAGCTAGTATCGAGCCAGCCACTTGCATAACTATGTGGATCAGTTTCTTGTTCTGGTGTTTGAACATGCTAGTCCATCCGGCTTGAGGGTTGAAAGCCAAGACAGCTTGACTCATCAGAATAATGTACTGGAAGAAGCAGAAATGCAATGATAAAAGGAACAATTTGTAGCTAATTATGCAAACTGGACACTGACAAAACTAAACAAAACAAAAGAATACCATAACAGAATAGAATACAGAATAGAATAGAATAACAAAATAGAATGACAAAAGAATAATGATAAGAATAATAGCCGGTATTTAGAGTTTTTATTAGTAAGTAATTATCGCTTTATTATTGAGTAACAATAGTAGTAAGTAGGTAAAGAACAATGCAACTTTTCCTTGAATGTTTGGTCCAAATTTTTTTATTGTTGCCACAAAGATGAAACCTTTGCTAATTAATGGACCTTATCACCAATAGTAACTTTTTGTAAATACCTAACCCACAAATCCATCCGAGAGGAAGAAAGATATAGCCTTTAGAAAAAAAAATCTTCACGATCTTTTTTCCTCTGGGATGGATTTACGAGTGCTGTAGTACTAAAAGTTACTATTGCTGGTAAGGTCTATCGATTAGCAAAGGTTTCATCTTTGGGTAAAATAAAAAAAAATCTAAAGTTGGGCCAAAAAGTTGCATCATCCTTTGTAGGTTTATCGTGGTTTTGTATAACAAAATATCTATCTATGTAATTGATGATTCAGAACTTATATCATGTCGGTTTAGTTTTTTTTTGTTATCAGAGTTACATATTTCATTATACTTCCTTATTTAGATAATACTGATTCACGAGGTAGATTTATGTACTCATTAACTTGATACCTAGGTACTAAGATTATTATTACTAATAAGTAACTTCACCTTAATTATCAGTAATAATAACATCGAACGCATCATAATAAAAATCATTATTTCTCCTCCTTACAAATATCATTCATTAGTATTATGTTGTTAAGAATAGAAAATTAAATAAGTATTCTAGAGCAATTGGGAATCGAGACTGATACTCGACAAAATCACAGCTGTCATCATACGACAAGTTAACACATTCGATACGATAATGGGGAATATTGATTAAACTGGCTTCCTTGTCCTACTGAAATATATTTACTGAAGTAAAACTCAAGCATATACATATATCGTGTTGTTATTATATCGTGTAGAGAAACGCCTAATCAAGGCCTAACCATAAGAATGCGGTCTAACCCAAACAAACGGTAGAGTACCTAAACAAATCACGCGCCATGCACATTATCAAGAACAAGAGCAAGATTATGTAAATACCAGTAAAAAGGGTGAAAAGAAAGAAAATAACAAAGTCAACTTACCCCAGTGACACACAAGTAAATATGTTGTTTAAGAGACGTCGACTGAGAGAACTGGTTAGCAAAAAATATAGCACTGAGGGCTACAGCACCAAGCACCAAATGAGTTAAAGTATTTACTATATTAATTACAATGATGAATGTAGACGTTTGCGCTTTTCCAACAACATCGTACTGGCCATTTTCTACTGACCTAGGAGTGCTCGGTATTTGCGACATTTTAATTTAAAATATTTTATTGCGTTCCCCAATTTATAGATTCGAGCCCATGCAAAAACTGAAATGTATTGACTCTGGTATCAACATTATCAGTGCTATCAGTGATTTGGCGATAACTTTACTTGCTTCGAATTTAGAGGCGCAACCAGTCACTGCTAATCTATACGCATAAATAAAACAGTTCCGTGACTGACTAACTGGTTAACAGACAACACACTGCCTAAACCACTGTAGATACAAACATAAAATTTGGAACATATATTCTACAGCATTCTACAGAGCATGTTCCTAGTTGTAGTGGCGTTGCGTGGTGTTGTAGGTTACCAAGGGCAACGGAGCAAAAAAGAACAATTTGAATATCTTGAAGGTTTTATCAAGTGAAAAATATAAATACAAAAAGGGAAAAATATGTATAAATAAATAGGTATTAAAATGTATAAAGTTACTTCATCATCAGCTCTTTATCGCCCACTGCAGGGCATAACCAAAGCAAAGTTGGAGAGTATGTAACGAAACTTGTGGTAATCGATAATAATAATTATACAAAATTCAACAATCACGAAGTAGATTATCAACATTATCATTGATAATAATTCATGATTCATTTATTTTGTATATAATTGATATGATGCAATACCTTATTATAATTATAGATTAATTGGGTAATAGATGATGATGATGATAAATTATGTTTATGTATGTATTAGATGGGTCTTATCTACTGACACAGAATTATATTTTCTACAAACACAACAGCCAAAAAAATATTACAATACCAATAACAAAACAAATACTTACCAACATCTTATATTCAACAACATCATTACCTCTGGGCATATCCAAAACTTGCCGCAATATATGATCATAGCGTGCGATAAGCTATACAAAGGATAGAAAATTTCCATAGTATCCTTTTTGACTTAAATTCTCTGTCCTCTGAAAGCCAAAGAACTCTTAGCTAACGTGACTACGATATCAAATAATCTTTGAAGCACCATTTTCTAAAATATCGCTTCCTTGATATCTATGCCTCTTTGCAATGAAATCTTAGCTAACGTGAGTACGATATGAAATAATCTTTGAAGCACTATTTTCCAAAATGTCGCTTCCTTAATATCTTTGCTTCTTTGTAATGAACTCTTAGCTAACGTGAGTCCGATATCAAATAATCTTTGAAGCACCATTTTCCAAAATGTCGCTTCCTTCTTATCTATGCTTCTTTGCAATGAACTCTTAGCTAACGTGAGTACGATATCAAATAATATGAAGCACCATTTTCCAAAATGTCGCTTTCTTGATATCTATGCTTCTTCGCAATGAACTCTTAGCTAACGTGAGTACAATGGCCTCGATTCGGAGTGTACCACGACTAAACTAAACTAAATGTATCCCTGTCACTTTCTAAAATAAGATTAAGAAAAGAGACAGAAAACCAACAGCTGACTTTAGTGCTGTCAAAGTGACGTTAAATGCGCAAAATAAGATGCCATCATAATGTACGCCATCTTATTTAAGTCGTTTTTGGGCGTTTAACGTCACTTTGACAGCACTAAAGTCAGCTGTTGGTTTTCTGTCTCTTTTCTTAATCTTATTTTAGAAAGTGACAGGAATACATTTAGTTTAGTTTAGTCGTGGTACACTCCGAATCGAGGCCAATAAGTCATAATCAAATAATCTTTGAAGCACCATTTTCTTAAATGTCGCTTCCTTGATATCTATGCTTCCTTGCGAATTTCATTTTCAAGTTCCTTGTCGATAGCCGTATCACTTTTTTTCCAAAGTTCGTACACAGCACATGATTCTGTATGGCCACTTTGTAAACTGAGTTGTTTAATTCTTTCAGATAAATGTTTCCAGTCCCGATATCCCGTACACCAATTATTCATTTGAGAAGTAAATAACCAACAGGATTGACAAAAGACGCCATCTAGTGTTATAACATAAAATAACACAACCAAAAATGATTAACTGGTCCATATTTGGATGAAATGGAAACATTACGTTTTTAGGGTTCCGTAGTCAAACAAGGAGCCCTTATACTTTCGTCAATTCTGTCTGTCTGTATGCCCCACTTCGATGACTCGCTCATTTTTGCACCTATTTAGGTAATTGAAATTTTATTTGGCATGAGGACAGATAACATTAACATGCGCTCTAAGTCAAATAGGGCGTGAAAGCGACAACACTGAATTCCGAATCAGGTTTATTCCGGATGTATGTGGCGGACCCAAGAAGTCGCCATAACTGAAATCGGTTGGACTACTATACAGGGTGTAAGGTTAAACTTTAAAGGTTAATGATACTTTTCCTTACACCCTGTATAGTCATGTAGAGGTGGGCCAGTACAGTGGACAAGTTTTTCATACCATAAATGTCCTTTCAATCTAATATCTTTTGTAAATAAGATTAAAAGCTTTTCAGGAATATCTGAAAGAAGAGATAAGTACATACCTAATTGCCTATCCTATAAGACAAGATTATTACATTAAAATATTATGTCTCTATAATTACAATGACAAATAAAATATATTGATTAGATACATTTTTATTCTAAAATTATTAGAAATATAACAATATTAATGATCAATTACATCATATTTCGTATTCTTGTACCAGTAGCAAGCCAAAAATCTATAGCTACCAATACAGTGAAAATACACGAAATTACCATTAGCAAAATAGTATGTTCATTACCAGCCCATTCTCTGAAGAAAGCATTATCAAATCCAAGGCATAGACAAGTCGCAGAGAGGACTAGAGTCCCAACCCCAACGAAGTAGTGAAAGAACTTGATCCATAACGCATTGACATAAGAACTTAATTTGAAGGAGTTCAATGCCAATATTCCGTTGAGCACTCCTAATAAACTTGCTAGTAGGGCACAAAAACCTGGAAAGGGAAATGAATATCAAATTAATAAATGACAAAGCCTACTTATAATTATCTAGTTATAATATTCCCCGAGAAAAATAAATATTAAAAGTCCTTATTGATGTATGATCAAATTCATCAATGATCTAAAAATAATGTCACGCTCATGTTCTTTTGAACCACGTATGAACCTAACTGTATCTATCTACCTATCATATAACAAATAGGTAGTTTGAATCATAATTTTCATAAAAGTGTTTTTCTTCATGAGTAAATAGGTAAATATTATTAATTTTAATAATGTAACTTTATCATTATTTAATTTGTATTTACATTATTATCATTATATCACAAAATGCAAATACCACCCACTGCCTCATATCATGAAATCTCCAAAAAGGTGGGTTACCCCCCGTACCATCCCCCCTGCGCGGAGATCCGTGGTTTTTTTAAATTAATATTTTAGTGTGAACCCCCCGAGGTGACTTGGTAAACAGTAGCGATTCGGTTCTGGTCGCAAGAAACCTAAAATGCCCGTCGCTTCGTTCCTCACTAACCTAACCGACTGAGTTCTGGCTCTGGGTTCAAGGTTAAAAATGGGGTGGGGGTCAAGGGAGTGCCCTCCCCTCCACTCCACCCCTGCCTCGCCCCCCCCCCCTTTGGCCCCATAAAAATCATTTTAAATGGTCAAAATTGCGTTCCTTTTCACGCACACTAAAATATTAATAAAAAAAAACCACGCATCTCCGCGGGGTGGTACGGGGGAGTACCCCCCCTCCCCCCTACCACCATCCCCCAAAACCTGGGCCCCAATTATAAAGCCAACCCTATAATATCACTATGAGAATGGCGTGCTCACGTGCCCGCTGTGTGCGAGGATCTTTTTTCTTTTTTATTACGTATGGGTTTGCTCTCCAAGAAGATTGGCTATGTTAGCCACATGAGGGCCCATCACCGCCAACAACGGAGTTGAAGCAGTTGCCGTGGCCGAAATCGGTCAGGAACAATACATACGTACATAGGTAAAATAAAAAAAAAAAATAAAAAAAAAAATAAAAAAAATGTTTATTTCACTCACTTAGCCTTACAAACATTTTAAAATGCTCAAAATGTTAGGTATTATTAGAACAATGCTGTGACACTAATTAGGGGGGGGAACTCTGACTCTCAAAAAAAGAAAATCTGATCTACGAGAGTCAGCGCTCTTCACATTTTATAGTTAGTGGTTGGAAATCAAAGTTGTGTGTTACATGACAACAATGAGTGGCAAAACATGAAAATCTTAAATTAAAATTACTTAAATGAAGAGTTGAAGAGAAAAAAAAAAAAAAAAAAATGGTACATACAGTATTTACAGTTTCCTAATGAATTAACCAAATAGAGTGACTAGCCGGTCATCTTTTTTAATAATCCCCCTTTTTATCCGTTAATGAAATAAGAAACGCAATAGATACCTACGGTGACAATAATTATGAAAGTAAACTTTTGCTAGTAAACTTGGTAATTAAATTGATGTACCTGTGATTCCATGAGCTGTACTAAAGTTAACATAGCTATGGTTCAACATGAATATACTGCCAACTGCAACTAGAATAAATCCGATGAGCTGCAATATCCAGTGGAGGCGAATCTTGTGCTGTCTGCGCAAATACATCGACCAACTGTTGTATTTGGATAGGACCAATGTTCCTTGGCACATGAAAAATTGATACTGAAACAACGAGATTATATTGGTGTAAGTAAGTATTAGGAAAGGGCTGAAAACACAGCTAGTCCTAGAAACATAAATTGAGGTCTTGCTTCAAAATTTTATAAGACACACAAAAAATTCAACTTCTAAAAGAGAAAAACAAGCTTTATAATTAGTTCAATCATCGAGGAGATTTCTTGTATGGACACCCTAACAATAAATCATCTCTTGCTGAAACTTTGCAGTGTGATAAAGTGAAGTTTAAAAATAACGGTTGACAAGTATCTAGGTTTTTTTTAAATTTGGAAGTTAGGTATTTATACCTAAACATAAAAATCACTTATAGCTCTCGGCGGAAAAAGTTTCTCTCCAAAATTCCTTTGGTATATGTTAGTATATACTAATTACCATAGAGGTGATCGGTATCTAGGAATTTATCGATTTCACGAAGGGAGAAACATAAAAATACCGTTTTTAATCCATAACTACTTCAGGAATAATAGTCTCACAATTGTTGTCTTTTTGTGTGTATTAATTTCATTACATGTATCGTCTTGCACAAGAAGCTAGAATATTTTCGTTTCAATTATAGTTTTATGATTTTTGGGCAATAACTTACTTCGGAAAAGTATTCTCTTCCTCTTTATCCATTTACAAGTTACAATACACTTTAATACAACAGGATTACTAAGAATCTATTAAAATTTCGCCCTCATTAGTATATTAACATTTTTTCAATAATATTCTTCCCGCGCTAGGCCCCGATCTACGAGCGCGGGGTGCGGAAGGGTTGAGGGGAGTGGGCGGCGGCGGGCACCGCATCATCGCACGTGCTCACTGCTCAGTGCTACCCGCCCGCGCCGCGCCGCTGATTTATAATAGTACCTACTGTAGCCCCGGGACTGTTTAATTACAAAAAAGATTACCGATTGCCGTTTTGATATTGTTGTAGGGTACGAAATTACTAATATAAAAACCCTATTCCTGCGAAATTACTAAAATAAAAAAAACTTTTTGTATACTGTCATGTTCTTTGCCTTAGTTCAATACTGTAATAGTAACACTGTCTAAAGTTGTCATACAAAGCTATGGGACTAGATGAAAACGTCTATTTTGATCCATATTTTGATAGGTCTTAAAGTAGTGTGAGATCCGACCGTAAAATTATGCACCTATTTCTTAGGCGAACGAAATGTGATTCTAGTTTATGCTTACACAGAGGTTAATTCAACGCCACCAAGTTGCCTAGAAAAATCTTGCCGCAAGTATCTTTTCCATTATGATTTGTGGTATAACTTTTTCCACCTGTCTGCTAGGGAAGGAAATGAGGTGCCATCGGAAGAACACCAGTCTAAAGAACTGGAAAAACTAGGGTTACCACCTCTCAGTCCGCCGCAACTCTAGGGTTTTCAGGTTCAAAAATGACTTCTTTGAACCTGGCAACCCTATAGTTGCGGCAGATTGAGAGGTGGCAACCCTAGTTTTTCCAGTACTTTAAATTAGTCTCCTTCCGATGGCACCTCATTTACTTCCCTAACAGACAGGTGGAAAAAGTTATACCACAAATCATAATGGAAAAGATACTTGCGGCAAGATTTTTATAGGCAACTTGGTGGCGTTGAATTAATCTCTGTGTAAGCATAAACTAGAATCACATTTCGTTCGCCTAAGAAATAGGTGCATAATTTTACGGTCAGATCTCACACTATAGCTTTGTATGGCAACTTTAGACAGTCTTACTGTTACGTATGGGTAGGTGTTGATATTGAACTAATAATTACTATAATTTACAGTGCATAATCACTTAATCACTGAGATAGAGACTCTTTACTAAAAAGTGCCATATTTAACCTCAAATTTTACGTAATTATTTTTGAAAATCCACTTTTTTGTCTGTAAGTTCTTAACATTTTTAGCCATTCTATTCTTTAGTCACTAGTCTAAAAATAGTTTCTGCGAAAGATTTGTGTACCTGCATCTGTAGTTTAGCTTTTATTGATTATTCTCTGTTCTTCTGTTTTTTGATCATAACTTCGGACATAAGTGTAAGAAATAGCTGAAAATCAGAATTTACATGTTTCAATTTATGCTCTATTTTAAAAGACGATAAAAAATTTTGGTGTAAAAAAAAACAGAATAATCGGTCAGGGTTGCCTCTTGTCTCTCATTTTATTCAAAATTATTCGATTTTTTTTCTTTTTTTCAGTTTCTTTTAGTTCACTATACTATTACGTATATTCATTCAGCCTCTCGACCGAATTCATATTTTAGCTTCATTTTTACGTAAATAATTTTCGAAAACCAACTTTTTTACTTATAGTTTTTAAATTTTTCCATCAATTTTATCGTGTTGCTGGGTACACAAAAATAGGCTCAGAGTCAAAATTTCTCTCACAGACCGTCACAGTTTTGGTTCTATAAGGGTTTTTATTTTCCACTTTTCAAATTCTAATTGTTTTATTCTCGCTGTACAACTTTGTAGGTTATCTATATGACCATAGATCCTTTAAATTTCAGAACGGTTGAGCATACTGAAAAAATATTCTAAATTATTCTTGTACTTTTATTCACTTTTATTATCATTTTAACGATCTTGTCTGTCTTGGCGTCAACCATAGCTTTATATCTCTTAGTTTAACAACTCACAAATTTTACTGAGCATCGAGAGTGCATAAGTTTATCCTACCACTATCCATCATCTCCATTCATCATCAGATCAGCTCTTGGCCACCCTAATATTACATTGTCATTAGGTTTATCTATGTGTACCACATTGCAGTGAATTCTTATAAAGGGAACTGGTTTTTAAAACACAACAAATATTATCAAAATCGATCAAGTAGTTTTTAGGTGATGCTATAACGAAAACAGGCATTTTCACTATTTTAATTAGTATTTGTATGACTGTCACGTAAAAACTACTGAACCGATTTTGATGAAATTTATTGTATCTTAAAGCATAAAATTTGACTTAAAACAAGGTATATTTTTTATCTTGCTACAATAACGGGAACCGGTGCTGACGAAGTAGCAGGCAAAATCTAGTTTTCTACACTATTATAAAAACTAGATATCTGTGTTTGTTCGAGTATCGCGTAAAAACTACTATTTGGAATCTCTAGACCCAGCGGTTTGGGCTGTGCGTTGATATGTCAGTCAGTCAGTCATTCAGTCAGTTTCTTCTTTTATATATTTAGATATAAGTGAATTTATGGATTGCTTTCATTCTTGTAAAGACCATATAATTTGCTGTTATTAGTTTGCTTGATAGATATCTTATAAAATGCTTCTGTAAGTTCAAAAGCATCGTAGTGACCTTGTGCACTACTTTTAAAAGAATAATTGGCCTTATGAAAAGCCTTTATATGGCATTGAATATTATACGGCTAAAAAGCAATGTAATTAGCTTCTAAAAGAAGACAAAATTTTGAACCATTATTGTAGCCATATTAATCGGATTTATTAGCGTTTAACCAGCCAAATTATAAGAATAAAGGTAATATTAGCTAAATCTTCTTATAATGTGCCTTTATAAGGTACATTGGCATAATAAATGCTCTTTTAAAACTACTAATAGAGTTTAGACCTTATAGATTCAATTTTATAAGGTTAACTTGTTAGTTGGGAAATTCCTATTATGTAAAGTATGTATTATCAATATCAATATTGTAAAATTACCACACCCAAAATGGGTAAAATTACGTTGAGACTGAATTATCAATGACATCTACCTATTGTAAACATGTATATTATCGCAATAAATATAAATGAAATGAACTAATATAATAATATAAACTTAGGTACTAATAACTAACAAGACGTTAAATGAAAGCTTGTAAAAAAATGCACATGAACTGGAGATGGATTACGGGATATTAACGTATTTGGTGGAACTTGACTTGCTCAGTTCAACTTTGCCACAATTTCACTTGCGCCGGCGCGCCGGCCTCAGTGGTCGGCGCACCGGCGCAATAGACATCGTGGTGACGGTGGTGCGCTGGCGCGGCAAAAAAATCCTGGAAGTAGGTAAGAATCGTAGCGTGTGGCAAGTGGTAGTCTCTATCTACCCATTTTGTATGAGTTTTAGTGGCAAGGTACAGTTTTTAAAGAACAAATTTAGAACACGGTACAGTTTTTTTGGTGCTACTTTTTGAGCTTGATTTACATTTCTATACATTCTTATTCGTAGATTATTATTAGCGCTATTGCGCCAGTGCACCGACCACTGAGGCCGGCGCAAGTGAAATTGCGGCCGAATTGAAGTGAGCAAGTCAAGTTACACATGTACATAAAAATGCACATGCACACGGAATATTAACATATCCCGTAATCCATCTCCAGTTCATGTGCATTTTTTTACAAGCTTTCATTTAACGTCTTGTTAGTTATTAGTAAGTTTATATTATGTTAGTTCATTTCATTTATATTTATTGCGACAAAATAAATGTTTACAATAGGTAGATGTCAGTGATAATACAGTCTCAATGTAATTTTACCCATTTTGGGTGTGGCAATTTTACAATAGTGATATTGATAATACATACTTTACATTATAGGAATTTACCAAGTACAAAATAATTAATACAATGTCCATTTACATTTTTACATTAAAACACACGAAAAAAGAAAGAATAATAATTAAATGGATTTCATTTGGTACATTATAAAAATAGAAAAATGTTATTTTATAATATACATTGAATTTGTTAGTCAAACACATTAAAGCGAAATTTGAAAACTGTCTCCTTGCAGGCCACAATTTGTTTACTCTAAAATCATCTTAATGCTCGTTTAGGTCATTAGGGAAATTTTGATACTAAAAAGGTTTTTAGGTCCTTGAGAAACTTCTCATTCGGAAGAGTCTTCATTTCGTATGGCAATTTATTATATACTTTGACCGCATTTATTTTTGTGCTTCGCTTGAAGAGTTTTGTACAAATCGTGTTCCATGTTAGCTACATGCAAGATTAAAAACCAGTTCCCGTTATCAGAATTGACTGCAATGTGGTACACAAAGATAAACCTAATGACAATGTAATATTAGGGTGGCCAAGAGCTTATCTGATGATGAATGTAGATGATGGATAGTGGTAGGATAAACTTATGCACTCTCGATGCTCAGTAAAATTTGTGAGTTGTTAAACTAAGAGATATGAAGCTATGGTTGATGCCAAGACAGACTAGATCGTTAAAATGATAATAAAAGTGAATACAAGAATAATTCAGAATATTTTTTCAGTATGCTCAACCGTTCTGAAATTTAAAGGATCTATGGTCATACAACGTGTTAATGAATTAACGCAAAACCTCATACACCCCAACTGATTTATAACAAAATAATTAGATTGCAACAATAATTTCATTATTTTGATAGGTAAAATTTAAAGTTATTCGCATTTTAAGTTTTGAGGCAAAAATGATTTGTTATCATTTCAGCACTGAAAGAAAGCGCTAACGTACTCATGGATACATTTTTATAATCTTGTTTTGGTAGTAAGTAGGGTGAGTGTGCCCGTGCGGTGGGTTGTCATCGGGTTCAGTAAATTTTAAATTTTGCAAAAAAAAAATTAATATTTTGAAAAAAATTACCTATGTTGAAACCATGATAATTCGATTCTGCTCTCGATTCTAAACAAACTACTTTCTAGTTTTGCGTTAATTCATTAACACGCTGTATACAGGGTGTAACAAAACACCCTAGTAATACTTAAGGGGGTGCTTCAGACCATCAAACTGAACAACTTTCACTATGGGGCCGACATCGATAAAAAATTAAAAAATCTGCTATCCCATACATTTTAGTCGAGTCGGTACTGCAGTTTTGTATGGGACAGCATATTTTTTAATTTTTTCTCGATGTTGGCCCCATAGTGAAAGTTGTTCAGTTTGATGGTCTGAAGCACCCCCTTAAGTATTACTAGGGTGTTTTGTCACACCCTTGACCCTGTAGATAACCTACAAAGTTGTACAGCGAGAATAAAACAATTAGAATTTGAAAAGTGGAAAATAAAAACCCTTATAGAACCAAAACTGTGACGGTCTGTGAGAGAAATTTTGACTCTGAGCCTATTTTTGTGTACCCAGCAACACGATAAAATTGATGGAAAAATTTAAAAACTATAAATAAAAAAGTTGGTTTTCGAAAATTATTTACGTAAAAATGAAGCTAAAATATGAATTCGGTCCAGAGGCTGAATGAATATACGTAATAGTATAGTGAACTAAAAGAAACTGAAAAAAAGAAAAAAAATCGAATAATTTTGAATAAAATGAGAGACAAGAGGCAACCCTGACCGATTATTCTGTTTTTTTTTACACCAAAATTTTTTATCGTCTTTTAAAATAGAGCATAAATTGAAACATGTAAATTCTGATTTTCAGCTATTTCTTACACTTATGTCCGAAGTTATGATCAAAAAACAGAAGAACAGAGAATAATCAATAAAAGCTAAACTACAGATGCAGGTACACAAATCTTTCGCAGAAACTATTTTTAGACTAGTGACTAAAGAATAGAATGGCTAAAAATGTTAAGAACTTACAGACAAAAAAGTGGATTTTCAAAAATAATTACGTAAAATTTGAGGTTAAATATGGCACTTTTTAGTAAAGAGTCTCTATCTCAGTGATTAAGTGATTATGCACTGTAAATTATAGTAATTATTAGTTCAATATCAACACCTACCCATACGTAATAGTAAGACTGTCTAAAGTTGCCATACAAAGCTATAAGACCTATCAAAATAGACGTTTTCATCTAGTCCCATAGCTTTGTATGACAACTTTAGACAGTCTTACTATTACAGTATTGAACTAAGGCAAGGAACATGACATTATACAAAAAGTTTTTTTTATATTAGTAATTTCGCAGGAATAGGGTTTTTATATTAGTAATTTCGTACCCTACAACAATATCAAAACGGCAATCGGTAATCTTTTTTGTAATTAAATAGTCCCGGGGCTACAGTAGGTACTATTATAAATCAGCGGCGCGGCGCGGGCGGGTAGCACTGATTGAGCACGTGCGATGATGCGGTGCCCGCCGCCGCCCACTCCCCTCAACCCTTCCGCACCCCGCGCTCGTAGATCGGGGCCTAGCGCGGGAAGAATATTATTGAAAAAATGTTAATATACTAATGAGGGCGAAATTTTAATAGATTCTTAGTAATCCTGTTGTATTAAAGTGTATTGTAACTTGTAAATGGATAAAGAGGAAGAGAATACTTTTCCGAAGTAAGTTATTGCCCAAAAATCATAAAACTATAATTGAAACGAAAATATTCTAGCTTCTTGTGCAAGACGATACATGTAATGAAATTAATACACACAAAAAGACAACAATTGTGAGACTATTATTCCTGAAGTAGTTATGGATTAAAAACGGTATTTTTATGTTTCTCCCTTCGTGAAATCGATAAATTCCTAGATACCGATCACCTCTATGGTAATTAGTATATACTAACATATACCAAAGGAATTTTGGAGAGAAACTTTTTCCGCCGAGAGCTATAAGTGATTTTTATGTTTAGGTATAAATACCTAACTTCCAAATAAAAAAAACCTAGATACTTGTCAACCGTTATCTTTATACTTCACTTTATCACACTATAAAGTTTCAGCGAGAGACGATTTACTGTTAGGGTCAAACCCCTCCGGTGATCGGACTAAATCTACTTTTATGGTAGGTTTAGTTTAGACGATGACAATTTCGCGGCGCCTATTTTTTAGCACGAAAAAAAAGCACTGCACGCTTTCGTTTACACGCTGCTAATTTCCAGCGCCAATTTGTTCGTATGCGAATGGATTTGCTAGAGAAAACCGTGCTAACGATTAGCACAACCCGTTTACACGAGTCTAAAAATTAGCAAGGGGAATGCGAGGGACGCGGGCGGAGGTCACTAGCGACGCGTGCTTTTTTCCTTGCATTTTTCCATGCCGTAAACTAGTCGTGCGAAAAGTGTTTACACGGTGCTTTTTTTGAGGCGCCGCAGAATTGGCGCCGCGAAATTGTCGTCTAAACCTACCATTAGAATTTTGGTTGACCAATAATTACCTGGATTCGTTTTGAACTATTTCCTTAAATTGGTTTTAGTGTGTCCTAGGTAGTTAGGTACTTTAAACGTGAGAGACAATTTAAATTACATATTAAGAAGTATTTATCTGGCAACAGGCAAGGCAAGGATAACCAATAAATTAATGCTCACATTGGAGACCTACATTCGCTGAAGAAGAAATTCCGATGCGTATGTGAAGTCTACCAATCCGCATTGGGCACGGGGGTGGTGGAGTAACGGCCATAAACCCTCCTTGAGGGTAGGCCTTTCCCTGAAGTGGAGTGTTTAAAGGCTGATGATGAAAGAAAGAAAGAAAGAAAGAAAGACTTTTTCGATTGTGGCGATCGAAAAGAGGTACACACGGCGATACATCAAGCTACGAAAAACAAACATAAGCTGGCCGCACGACTGTATACATTACTCTACCTATGCGCGGCCAGCTTATTTTGGTTTTTCGTAGCTTGATGTATCGCCGTATCCTATTTTGAATAAATATGTTTTAGAGTTTGAGTTAAGTTTGACTTACCCCCAAAACGCAAAGAACTATGTGCAGCTGGAAAACGTTCAACTTTGGAGACGTCCAGGAATATAACAAACACACAAACACTGTCAACACAATCAATATATTGGTCAAAAGGTTTAGTATTGACCTTACAGTTCTAATTGCAATGTTTTCTTCTTCTACAAATCTGCCAAACTCATTTTGATGAGATTTATTTCCTGGTCCCATTGTCATATTATTTATCGATATCTCTGTTTTGTAAGCAAGTAAGTACTTACTTTAATAAAAAAAAATTTTTTTATTGAAATTATGGGTCGGACGCCTAAATTTCATCTCGAAAACATTACACAAATCAATTAATCTCCTTATTATATGTTCACTTGTTGTTATGTTGTTATGAATTACATTGATAAATAACAGTATTAGACAATGCCTTTATACAATGATGATTTAAAAATTGAGAATGAGTACTCGAATGAAGTTGACATAGCACTCAGTTGAAGTGATTCGTAAAAGCCAGTGAATACCCCAGACATCTCTATTTTAAAAGCACTTGCACGTACACGATAAAGTTCACGTATTCATTGTTATTGCATAATTGCAGATTGTGAAGGGATTATGTATTTAATCTATAGTTTCATAAGAGCTCTTATCGGGGTGCTTTCATTTGCTCTTTCACTTATAATCGTTTTCCAAGGTTACCTCATTATGCAGATTAAGGAATGAAAATTAAAACCAAAGATGAGTGTTTAAAGCTTATTATTTTTTGTACATTAATAAATTGCAACATTAGTATTGACAGAATTTATAAACCTGCTGGTTTTCTTGGTGTTACTATTAGAAAAATTAATACAAATATTGGTAGGTACATTCATTCTTGTGATGGTACGAATTTTATCTAAAATAATAATAACATAAATACTTAACAGCCAGTAATTAAATGCACTATACATATAAGTAGCTATTTACAAAATTGTCTATGACTATAAGAACAGAGTCTTTGAAGGACTGGCAGAATAAATTATAATGAACACTTTGTTATAGTTGCTAGAAGATAATTACCAAGTAGGTACTTGGATTGTTCTTTGAATATAATAATAGAGGAATACTATCATTTCTTAACTCTAATTGCATAGCCTAAGTTTTACATAGTAACATTTCCAAATTGTATTTATAATCGTAGCTTCAATTGTTACTTTTTGCATGAAATTTACATTGAGTCACAAAAACAGTAATACTATAATGAATTATAATAATATTGTTGTTGTTAAAAATACAAGTTACATTCCAATCATTGTACACGGTGCTTTCAATAATATGCTGTGCATTGGTATTACGTAAAACAAACACATTTATTTAATGTTTCTTTAATTATATAAAACTAACAATATTGAAAATATTTTCATTAAATAGTCCACAGATCGACTCCGTACCCGACTAAACACTGGAGATCACGAAACTATTCTAATACTTACAGAATCACGAATCTACAGCTCATATTTTGTCGATTTTGCCTCGCACACACAATTTTTTAAGTATGGTAACTTTAAAAGTAATGTTATTTTACGGTGAAATTAATTTTTTATGTTATTAAATGCAGATCATATTATTACCTTATGTCTTAAAACATGATCGAGAAAAGTAACGTAAGTGATTAACTTTTACTAACGGTACAGGTAGGTACTGTCAGTGTTGCATAGGAATGGATCTTACTATGATCAACTGAAGGACCAGAGATGCCGCAGGATTGATGGAGTCAATCATGCTAAGATGGGAAGCTAGGCAACTGACCAAGAAGCACCAAAAGGATGCATAGTGAAAGGACTTTGGCTTCGGCCGTTGCTGTTGCTGGGATCGGTAAGAAAGTGATCAAGATAACACTCATTAATTTTATAATTATATAGTAGGTTGTGTAGAGTCAAAATCCGTCTCACATTTTGACCCTTGAGTTTTTAGTTCACTGTGTGTTCAAGGCAATTAATCGTCACTATTTTCTCCATCCAGTATAGATTACATATTCTCACTATGCGTCCATTTCGTATCACAAAACTTGTGTGTCACATCATAACGCCGTAGTGCTAATCTTCAGTTGGTGTTGGTGACCTTTGAAAAAACAAAATATGCTAATTAGCGAGCGAGCTAAAAAATTATATATGAGATTTTGGAAAGCGTTTTCTTTTTATAGTTTTAGACTGAATCAATTATTGCTTAATGTACAACTACAAAAGTAACTAGCTAGAAACCAATAAATACTTAGGGGCATGTATTGTGCCAATTAAAAGTCGGGACGTGTTTATTACCAGTCATACTGGACAGAGTTTGGGCACTACTAGTGACATGAGAATATCCTGAATGTGTTATATTTAAAATAACTCTGATTACGGTCCTCCAGGAAATATAGCGTATGCTTATGTACTGGAGGAATTAAAACTTGAAATTCTTGTTCGGGTAAGTAAATACCTGGCCTAAGGTCTGTTTAAGGAAAACATGGCAATAATAATTACATACCGTCCCCATCGTCTTGATCTACCGTCCGTGACAAGAGCGGCAACAGTACTCCGTATAGTACGGGTAATGGCACAGTCGAGCTTGAACTGCTAGGGCACAGTTACTCAATTTATCAGCACATGGACCTGCAATGAAATAAACTATTAAAGAGTATCGCTACCATAATTCAATACTATCGCATTATCCATAGTTAATTGGCTCTACCAAAACATACCATCATTGGAAGTTCTGTCTTTGAAATGCTGCGTGTTATGGCTTTGGTGTCTAGTCACTCGCTGTTGTGGATCTGAAACTAAGGTAAAGAAATTTTTTGAGAAAACTTCTACTTTACGGGCTTATAATTTCAGTACCTACTTAAAAAATGTTCATGAGAATTAGCCACAGTACAAGTTATATATTATGATTATGACATATAATGTACAGGAGTGCGATTTTTGAATCTCATTCGCTGAGTTCAGCAGTTGAAAATGTCAAAATTACTGTGGTGATATGCATCTTTCTACTGCTGATTTGACTTTCAAAAATCATACTTCAGGAATGCGATTTTTTAATGTCATATCAGCAGTACAAAAATGCAAGTCTCCTTAGTAATACTGACATTTTCAAAGGCTGAGCTCAGCGAATGAGTTTCAAAAATCGCACTCCTGTTCTAAATGAATAAACTGTTATCTTGTCTTATAAAATATATTAAAACTTGATTAATGTATCTTTTTAGAATGGAAAATTATCATTTTTAAAAGCGTAAACTCACCTGAAGGAACGGTCTTTATGACAGCAGGCTTCGCAGCTGGTCTGGTGCTACATCGAGGCGGCACACATGACTTCCTAGCCAGAGGTCTCAGCCCTGGACACTCGCTGTCTCTGGCTGCACCACCAGCTCCTTCGGCTCCACCTCTGGCGCACCACACTGTCCGTGTTTGTACACCAGACTCGCAAGGTCCTTGACACTGGAAATTTTAGAATCATCGTATCATAAAAGGAAACATCAATGATCGAATGAGTTCGAAGATAATATTTATATTGTAGGAAATTAAATGCTGTTATGTACCCATTCACCATCATCTTATTTAAGAGCTACGCTCTTGTCGGTGGAGTATTCGTGGGATAAATTTTCAGGCATAGCCATTCCAACCACTGTAACTCTTATAAACCAGGATCAACAGCGACGACCATTCACAAAATGAATTCCAGTGAGCTTGTTGAATCCCAGACTCTAAACATGACTGTATTGGATACAAATACTAAGATAGCTTTCTTTAGTGAATGAAAGTTCAACCAACCTCGCTCCAATCGCTAAGATACCACGAAGGGGAGCATGAGCCTCCGCAGTTCCTCTCAGCTTCAGGTTTTGGGGCTCTGCAGGACGCGTCTCGTAGCCTCCTTCCGTTGCCACCGATACAGATCACACCGCGCACCTGTTTGCCTCCACACGCCGCTGAACACGGTGACCATTCGCCTAAAGATTGATATTTGTTTCATATTAGGGTATAGGAAGGTACGTTTCTTCAATAACGTAAAGTCGATAACAAACTCGTAGTTTAGTATCACATTTGTTTCACACTTTCTAAATTGATACGATTTTCATTATAGCTATGGTACATGTAAATTTCTACGAGGTAAGTTTAAAAAAATAATTTACTGATCTTACCAGTAAACCATTGGGCATCACATTGTTTCTTTGCTGAGCATGATTGTGAAGCATGGGGTGCACGGTGTGGGGAACATCCAGCGGGATCTGCGCATCGGACTCCTCGGGATTGAACGCCACCGCCGACGCACCAACCAACACACTGCAAAGTTAATAGATATTTATGAAACTGCGTTCATTACTTTTGGAGCCGTACCGGATTTCCTGTTGTACATACCTCGGACCACTCAGTATACAGCCATCCACCAGCTGCAGTAAAACTGTACGAAGATCTCAATGTGGGACTAACTTCGTTTTCCGAAGCGTTGGCAGCTAGAGAGATAATTGGACCTTCGCGAAAGGTATCGATTCGGTCTTTTGGTCTCACTTGACGTCTTGCGTCCAGTCGAGGTGATACTGTTGTTACAGCGGTACCATCGCAATTGGGAATGTCACATACTTCGCTGCTTGGAGGCATTGGAAGGGGACATTTTTGATCGCTTATCTGAAATATTTTGTTAATTATTACTATGAAAATGACTTATTGAGACATGTTAAGACAGAAATCATCGTTTAGTTACCTTTGTGATTCCTCTAGCGTGATCTTGTACACACCCTACAATTCGTGTTCTATGAGCAGGGCCACAAACTGGGCAAGGGCCCCAAGCGGCTGCTCTCCATCTTGGAGGGCACGGAGCTCCACCACATCGACGCCGCCGGGTCGGAGGTTGGGACCCTTCACAATGAACAGGAGAAACTTCCCTGTCATCCTTACCAATAACTTCCACACATTTGAACTTTCCAACTTGAAGACCTCCACCACAAGACCTTGAACATTGCGTGAACGAAACAATCTTCCACATAAACTTTCTGTCTCCGATCACATTGCTTTCGATTTGTGATTTGCTTTCTAGAGCGTTAAAGTTTGATTTCGCTAAGGAAGTATCTTTCGGATGATCAAGAGCTCTTATGTGATCAGTGTTATGGTTGTGATGACGATGGTGTCTCTGCGTAGGTTGATGTTGGGGAATATTGTTTGACGTAGGGATATCGTTACTAGTTTCTTCTGTTTCTGAATCAGTTAAGTACTCATATTTTATGTTCGGATTCGGTTGCGTGTAGAGGACCTAAAAAGAAATGACAAGTAATAATTGGTAGTGATATTAAACCATAACAGTTTTACAATAGATTTTTTGACTCATACCATAATATCGATAGGATGATGCGTAGGTCCGTGTGCGAATACAGAGTCAAGTCCAGCAGCTCGTGAGTAAATAAATCGTGTCCCAACTGCTTCGTAAGTTCCAGGAGCACTCACAGCAAACTCTCCATTCATAATGTATGAGCCATTTGCCACTTTCAACGCTAAAACAAAAGTTAAGTGTAAAAGCAGATAATAATCGAAGCACTTAACGAATTTGTATGTCTAGCTTGTTGAAAGCTGCGTCATGCAAATAATTAACCACCAATTGTAAACGCGAATACCTTCATTTATCTCACAATTTGCAGCGTAGGCGACCCTTATTGAAGCTGCGCCGACGAAGTGCGTGTGCAATTCCGATTAATCGATTCGACATCGATCTTTGCACTAGCAAACACTTCATCTCTTGATTTAGATCTCGTAGTGACCTACTATTGGTGGACTACATTATAATATCAATCAAATGGTGTTCGGAGTTGGCACCATTATAAATGAGACGGGTTGCATGGCGTCTAACCAATTAAGTGGAAAGTTTAGGAACAAGCCACATCATAACCATTGATTAAGAACAGCTTCATACAGAATCAAGTGTACAAACCGATGTAGTTCTCGCTGGGTACGATCTCGGAGACGTTGAGACGGCAGGCGCCTCGAGGTACCGTGGTGACGTACGAGTAGCCGAGCGGGAGCCGTGGTCGGGAGAACAGCCCGGAGACCAGGCGCCGACCGCAGCGGACATCTCGAGTCGCTGACGATGCCAACACTCCTTCTCTTCCCACTACCTGTAAAAAATGTACCTTAAAATAATCACAACAGAAAATAAAATTACCTACATCTAGGCAGTTTCAGATATACAAATGGCTGCTCTAACACGCCTGGCGTTAAATCAAAATCGATTTGCAACGCCTTTTAAATCGAATGAGGGTATTACAGGTTCTCCCTTGTAGGCAGCTCGAAAGTGATGGTAAATTAGTCACGCAAATTCACATGTGATGTTGGTATAATTTTCGTTTTGAACGCGAGTACGGATTAAATTGTCAGTGCATTTCACGGTCGTCGTATTCTGGGGCAGTGCTCGAAGAAACTAACTTACTATTACTATAAGTACTATTTATAAATAGACTGGATAATTTTCTTTCACAGTTGTACCTAATGCTAGATATTAGTTCAGCCTGGTAAAGTTGTTCCAATGTAATGCCTACCATAATTTTCCTGCTAAGTCTGACAAACGATTCACTATCTCTAACACACCTATTTGTTTGGCTTAAACCATGCTTTAACATGTGCTTGAATAGAGACGTAAGTTGATGGTGTATTCAAAATAGTCTTAAATATAACCAGAAAGGGGAAGATGCAGAATATAAATAGGGTAAACCATTCTTTCATTGACACCCCTCCAATTATTGACACTTTAGAGTTTATCGAAATGTCGAAAAAAACAAGGAAAATATAGACTATTCAAGTTCAGTATTGCACAAAAAATATAATTTGTTTTAATTATATTTTTTGTGCAATACTGAACTTGAATAGTCTATATTTTCCTTGTGTTTTCGACATAAACTCTAAAGTGCCAATAATTGGAGGGGTGCCAATGAAAGGATGGTTTACCCTACATAGGTTAATAAAAAAATATAATTGAACTAATATTACCTACTATTAGACTGAAACTCTCTGGATACTGGTTAATATACATTTTAATAGACTTTTTGCTCAATAATTATATAAAACTACCGGACCGGGGCGTATGCGACTCGTGCGGAGCGCGGGGAGAAGTGACAGCTGTCAGTATTGACAGCTTCCGTGTGCAGGCAAAGGAGCGACCCATAGAGCACGCAGGAGGGTCCGCCAAAAATCACATTTCCGGTAACACTATTAAAATTACTTGTCTTATAATATCAATGCTAACAGATGTGATAGAAATCTAAAAAGAGAGAGTTAGATGGGCAATGGACAGTTTATGTAAACAAGATAAAAGACGGCATTAGCAAGTGAGGCTATTATTTACATGACTGATAATTATGCCACTAACACTCAGTTGCAGAAACGCTCATTAAAGTTAATCCTCCATTAAATCTCTTGCTGTCACTCTTTGTCTTGTTGACGTAGTAAAAGCTTACAAGAGATTTAATGGAGGATTAACTCTAATGAGCGTTTCTGCAGCTGCGTGTGAACAAAAGTATATCCGTTAAGTTCCGATTACCAGTCAAATACGCATGGGTACCACACCTCTTCCTCTTTCGGTTTGATCTATGCCCTAATAAAAGATACCTACCACTATTTATTTACAACGTCTGATTAAATCTTACAATTTTATCACACTATTTAATGGGGCAGTCAACTTGGACTTCACAAGAAGAGGAAGCGCCGATTTGATGAGATAAAAATCAATTAATGATACCAATCTGAGTTTTATTAAATAAATAGGCATAATTAAAAAACCTCAATTTCAAATATGAAACGTTAGAGACATTAAACAGTGAATTGTATGCAATAAAAGTAAATGAACAACAAATTCTTATAGCTTAATTCGTACTTATAGGCCAGTCATTTTACGGAGTTTTGTTAGGCAGGGTAGGGAGTAATTATTAATTGGACTTTTAAACTGTAACCGGCACCATTTAGTGACAAAAATACTTTCCTAAACCATATTTAAAAAAATTTGCTACGCAACATAGAAATCAAAATTGTGTGTCCGAGAAGGCTTTTAAATTAATAATATTAATACCAATGCACCACTCATTTGAATTAGATTTAACAATATAAATTATTTTTGAGCAATAAAATAGGCATTGGAATTAAAAAATAATGATCTTAATGTACCATATTCTGGCAAATAAATCATTTCTATTCTATTCTATTCTATTCTAAAAAAATAGGTATTTATTAGAAAATACGAATGTATTTTTCAAAACCTTCTAAGTAGACAAAAATATTTACACCATGTCTGAAGTATGTATAGCACCATGGTAAAGCCTTAAATATGTGCAAAAAAAAATTTAGGATTTTTAGAGCGAGATAATATCTAAATTTTAAAATTGGAACTGTTGCTGACGTGATTTTTTTTAAATTTTGGTACATTTTTAAAGCTCAAATTGGTTCTTCAATATTATAGCGAAAAAAAAAATTCATTTATTAATTAGTCCCGGCTCAAACCGTAAAATGACTGGGCTATTAATATTAGATCGTAAATTTGTTTATTTATTGCGGTAACTACTGAAATAGTCGTTGGTTTGTGGCAGAACTAAATTAAATGAAAGACTTGCCAGCAATGGCTAAATGTGCATCTTAATGTGAACATCAAAGATGTAAGTATACGATATCCCCGCCCGCTCTTTCTTAGACTTAAATCGAATTTAATACTCTAAAGGCAATCGCATAGAAAGCTTCCTAAGCTCTTTATATACTAAAGACCCTTTTGTGAAAAGAATGGCAGAGATTTTCAATGTAATCCAAAGTCCATAAAAGAATGAAAAATAATAATAAAGTACCTAAGTCCATTGATGAATGAAAAATACGATAAACGATGTTAAAATATGAATCAATAGATATTATCTAAAAGCGAAAAGATTTATCGGAAACCAAACAAGAAAATAGTAAAACGCAGTTAAAAATATGGCAACGAATACGAAAAGGAAATCGAAAAGAAAAATGTATTGTCACAGCTTAGCATTCATGATAGTTAAAAATAAATAACGTTTGTTATAGCTTGTAGGATCCCACTGCAGGACAAAGGCCTGTCTCTTCTTACGAATTGAGAGGGCTATAAATTCTACAGGGTGTAAGTGACAGCCTAGCAAATACTGAAACGGTGAACTCAGACCATCAAACTGGACAACTTTCACTATGTCCCTACGTCAGGAAACGCGAAAAATCTGTTGTCCCATATACATTTTAGTCGAGTAGTTACAGAAATTTTGTATAGGACAGCAGATTTTTTTTTCGCGTTTCCTGAAGTAGGCTCCATAGTGAAAGTTGTTCAGTTTGATGGTCTGAGTTCACCTTTTCAGTATTTGCTAGGCTGTCACTTACACCTAGGGTTGCCAGACGTCCTTTATTTTTAAGGACGTCCTCTATTTAAGACCCAAAAATTGATCTTGTCCTCTAATTTGAAATCTTCAATAAAGGACAAGCCGAAAGGATTTTTTCCTTGTGTACGAATATGTGGACCAAAAACCGAAATAAGTTTGATATTTTATTTTATCCTTTATTTTCGTCCCATATCCTTTATTTAATCTTATCAAATCCTTTAAAACATTAATTGCGAGCTGGCAACCCTACTTACACCCTATACATATAGACACCCTGAAAAACTAAAGGCACAGGAGTCATTTCGGCATTACCAGGTTCAAATAATTGAGTTCTAATGGATTTAGGATGGATTCAGATTGGTCTGAATCCATCCTAAATCCATTAAAAATGCATAGATCCAATAATCAGGAGACGATCTTCAAGTTATACAAATAGCCCTACATTATTATGTAGCATGAATAATAGTCAGCTTAGCTAATTGGTAAATTATACGATACCAGCATGAATGACAGAGCAGGCTAGATAAAATAATGATGATATCCTAATCATCATTTCACGGTTCCATCAAAAATAATCAGCGTTAACGTTTGGGGGCGATAAAATGATGTAAAATATTTGCTCGTTCGGAACTTAAAGAATGACATTAAAGAGAATTTCAGGATCGTTTCAACTTTTACGACCGCTGCATTTGGTTTTATGTCTGTCAGTCTGTCACTAATGTTACATGAATATTTTATAGGTATAGGAGGTGGATAAAAATGCCACGTGTGCCTAAAAAATGCGTGAAAAGGCACTATGAGGCTGGCATATCCTCATAGTCAAAAGCACCATAAACAAAGATAATTATATATAAATATAACAATAAAATTTTATTAACAGGCCTGTTTCAGCACTGTATGAAGAATATGTCAAACGATCTGTCAGATAAACTATTGGGAGTTTATCCAGAAGTGATTAAACAGGACCTAAATTCAAAAACATGGATGAATAAGAAAAACGAAAATTTTTTTTTTTGAAAACTCTGTTTCTTCTTTACATCATTATAATTTTAAAAAAAAATATTTTAAATTATTATTATTATTTTGCTCTGAGAATCAATATGGATTCTCAAAACGCATATGCCACGAAGTCGCATGCATCGTTTCGTAATTTTTAATGCGACGCTAATGCAAGTAGCACATTAGTGGATAGTAATGTGACTTTTACGAGCACTACTGTGCGAGATAACGACGTCTAACGCTCTTGTTGGGAGGGAACGGTTCAATCGACGATTGCCAATGGCAAAGCCTCGTGACTCATTTGAAATTGAACTTTGTTCAGTTATAACTGAAAAGGGATTTGATAAATATACTTCAGTTGCAAAAACGCTCATTAGAGTTAATTCTGCATTAAATCTCTTGATAGCTTTTACTACGTCAACAAGCCAAAAAGTGACAGCAAGAGATTTAATGGAGGATTTATTTTAACGAGCGTTTCTCCAACTGAGTGACAGTGTCCTTCAGAATATGCTGACGATGTGTGATGGGGATGATCAGATGATCAAACTGAACAACTTTCTCTATGGAACCAACATCGAAATCGCGAAAAAAATCAGCTTTTCCAGACATTTTGGTAGAGTAGGTTTGCAGTTTGGTACGGAACAGCTGATTTTTGTTGCGAGATTTCGATGTTGGTCCAATAGGGAAAGTTGTTCAGTTTGATGGTCAGAGCATCCCATTCAAAAACGTTGTATTAGTAAATAAAGAATCTATAACTAAAGATTTCAATACCAATGCATCTTTTCGAAATTTTCAAAGTACTTACTTATTTTTTAATCTAATTCAAAATACAACGTGTTAATGAATTAGCGCAAAACCTCATACACCCCAACTGAATACAACGTATTAATGAATTAGCGCAAAACCTCATACACCCCAACTGATTTATAACAAAATAATTCGATTGAAACAATAACATTATTTTGAAATTTAAAATTTAAAGTTATTCGCAATAGGTAAAAATTTTGCGTTCTATTTCATAGTTCCTAATAGTAGTTCATATAGTTCCTAGGTATTATGAGAATGAAAATAATCAAAACGAAATAATGTATTTGTGCGTGTTTCCAATGTTAAATGTGTTTAGATATAAACGGGAATCAAGACAAGACAAAAGTTCCATAATACTTCAAAGGCAAAATCGGTATTATGAGTTAAGGAAGGTCAATATTACTAAGCAGTGTTACCAGTTCTTAATGAATCGAATTTTAAGTAACCACCAGAAGCATTATAACGCCCCCATAAACAGCCCACTCATAATTGTTTGGTCGAAATAAGTCTAGCAGTTAAATGTTTAAAATATGAGTGTTGTCAGTATGTTTTATACAGAGCTTCGACTCAACCGCTTTGTGACTAATAAAAATTCTTAACGTCCAATTTAAGTTAAACTTACTTAAATTCTTTGACACCCAGTCTCAATGTTGACTTTGATTTTAATTTATATTTAAACTGGTGAGTAAAAGAGCTTATAAAACTATGAGCTCAATAAAATTATTTACAAACTCACAGGTGCGCATCTTAATGGATTTGTATGTAAATAGTGACTTAATTAATGTTTTGTCAGTTAGTCACTTAACCACTCAATTTTCTGTATCGAATTGAACGACATACTTTTACAAGCGTACCTAATACTATTTAGTTTACATTGTTTTAGATACAGAAACTATGAATTAGGTCAATCGGATAGTTCGATCTAGAGTTATCATCATAATATGACTGTTTCAACTCTTTAATTGATAAGTTGATAACACTATATCAATTGCGAATAAAGGGTGGATTGAAGGATAAACTGCGCACTAATTCTGCATGTACTTCAAGACAGGAGAGACCAGTTCTAATGGGCATCGACATACATGTCACTTTATTACTTTCAATTGTTTCGTCAAGGCCGAAGCATTTAGGGTATGCGATTTGTTGCATACACAGAATTGAGGACAATAGATCATATGATCTATTCCAAAAGCAGTGCTAAATGGAGCAAGGATGTTTATAAATGAAAATTTCCTTGACATTGTCGGTAATTATAATCAGTAAAGTTGCAATGTTAATGTAAAATTACAGCAAGCTTTCCTTTATTATTCTAACGTTTCAAACTACAGCGCCGTTGACTTTCCATTATCATACACGATGAGGTTCGCTCGCTGGCATTATAAATTTATTAGCCCAGTGACTCCCTCAGCTCGGAGGTATTATTATTCCACATTCTAATTTAGCAGCTCCCGCTTGAAGTTATTCGCAATTCTCATTAATACTTCACATAAAGAAGGAATGAGTCAAACCCTGGAAGGTCTGTTTCGTATCCGACGTGGATACTCTGGTTAACCTCACCTTTGATAACTTTACGTCCAACGTCGACATTAATTTCAACTCCAAAAACAAATATGTAAATCGAAATTAAAAGACGTTATTGATAGTGGCTCTGACTAAGACAATGGAATGCCAATATGACGCAGCCACGAAATTTATGAAGCTGAATATTCAGGTCGACTGAACAACTGAATCAGATAAGTAGTATTCTAAATTAGCCATTCAGTTGTAGTCTGTAACTATAACAAAGGTGCCTCGGGAGTGCGACGAAGCGCTATGCAAACACCCATCTGCACCGCACGCGGGCAACTGGGTCGCATTGTGTTTATCATGCAACATTATATTGTAATACTTATTGAAATCATGTAAATGAACCAGTACTCTAACTGGAAAATCATCTAAATGGAACAAGGCCAACCCCTTGGTATATTTCTAATCAAAATAATTATGTTTTTTTCTCGATTTACTTCATTTACAAATCAGTAACATAATTTCCGTACATTCAACATAAACTTATCAATCTTAAGAAACGCAAATATGGTTTTAATGTTGAATTTTCAAGTTGAGACATTAATCGTTGGTTGTTTCATCACGGTTCAAATATTTGTGATTTATGTAAAGTGAACGAAAGACGCGTGACTTTTCAATTTGGAAGTTTGCGAGGTGTCTACATGATATCCGTCCGCTAAATCCAAATAAATCTAACGACTGGGATGGCGCCAACATTCTTTACTCAGTATAAAAGAGTACACAAAACCTACTTGTGAGGTCTAAGACTACATACGTTAATTTTCTATGATTGTTGTTGTATCTATGTCAATAATTTAAAACAGGCGAGTAGGTAGATGAGTGGATGACAGATATAATGTAAATTATAGTCAAGACTCCGCGAACTTGTAACATCTATGCATATTTTAGCTGATGTGTAATGTGTTCAGTCAAAACAAGAAGCTGTAATTGTAGAATTAAGAACAACTAAAATAACCTATACACGTTCTGCCGAAGTATTTGGGAACCATAGTAATGTTGATTTCCTGGCAGTAAAATGAGCTAACAATTTCAATGCCAAATTTTACGAGCAGCAAATGAAGTGACGCGTGTAAATTCACGCTTTATCTTAATCTTTACAGAATCATGAATGTGCGTGAATCTCGGACTATTCATAGTAAGTATTTCATTGAATACATTCCTGTACTAACATAGTTTTAAGTATTACTTATTATTATTAACAATCTATGGACTGTGTCTGAAATAAAATTATTTTTTTATTTTGATTATTCGTTTTTACAACAGTGCCCTAACCTCTTAGGCCCACACACATACGGAATTGCAATCCGGTATCCTGAATCAGGATTACGATTTTGTATTGATTTTCTCCCTTGTGTTCGGAATTGCGCAGCTGTCAAATCCTATACAAAATCACAATCCTTATTCGGAATTCCGGATTGCAATTCCGTATGTGTGTGGCTGGGCCTAAGTGTTAGTATTAAACATGATAGTATGTACTTACTAGTTTGTTGATGTGGAACATTATATTGATTTTACCAAACATGTGTCTAATTGACCAAACTAAATCGATGAACCAAAAGAGATCAATAACGGAACATAAATAAAGAAACGAGCGACCTAAATTGACAAAATGTACTATCGTCACGTTCGCAAATTTTCTAATCAACACTAGGTGACCACAATGACTTAAAATTGAGCGTCTAGACAATATTGCAATTTGCAACCATTAAGCGCATCCAATTCTTATCATTTCCACTTGACTTTAGATCAAAGAGAAATGGAATTAGACGGCCTCACCAAAGTGGCGACATTTGGCTAGATAGAGCGAAGGTGCTCGATCAACTAGGTTACAATATAATAGAGGAACAGGTAATAGGATGTCGGGGGAAAAGTGGACCACCTGCCCGATATAAAGCCGGTAGTAATAAAAGAGGAGACGGGCGCTGGGAGCATAAGCAATATCCTTTACCCTACTTTAAGAATCGTAAGTAATTAAAAAAATTACACTCATAGTAAACTTACCGTAGCTATGGCAATTAGAATCACAACTGGAATGTTTGCCATTTTTCACAATATTCTTCAATAGTTCCACTAAAATGATCACTTCTTAAACTAGACAAACAGTTTCTTTGTCTGTAAAGAATTGTTCGCAATATTTTGCACCACTTTATCTAGTCTGAGTTAGATAAAAGGTGTTAATGACCTGTGTAAAGAATGTCGATGATTATATCGATCTGAATGATAAGTATAAATATTATATAGTTGTGTTTGCACCTTCGTTTACTTTCTATTAAAATTAGAAGTAGATAAGGCGTATGTTTATGATTTGTTAATAGTCATTGATAACCTACATTTTCGTCCTCATAGTCTGTTACGGTTAACTGAAATAATGCAAAACGTCTACACTAATGTATTATTTACACTATATGTTTCTTTTTATTTAAATAAAATAATTGTTAATAATATCTGCTTACTAAATTTGGGGGAGAACTAAATAAACACATTTACAAATAATGTTTCTCGGTGACTGAGAGTCTTCGCTTTTGCAAACATTAACTGACCTAATTTGTACGCCTAGTTTTTTTACATATTAACTACTGAACCGATTTTGATGAAACTTTTTTTTGTTTGATAGCTTATGATCTGACTTAAAATCTGGTATATAATTTGTGCGAAGTCGCGGGTTAACACTAGTATTTTATAAAATTGTATTGTATAGTTTCTATACAAGTGCGGAATCAACGTATTAGCTCACAGTTTTATCATCCTAAAGCAAACATGTTGTGTGAGTAATCATTGAATCGCTAAATGTGCAACAAGGTTTAATGCATGCCATCGACATTGGCAGATAAGAAGGTGTATGCACTCTTATCCAATATTATAGGTTGCATAATAATTGATAATAAATTCTAAAATATACCTAATTGTTTTCTCAAGGTTATGAAAACATAAATGTCATTAGGACGAGACATGGCAATGGACTCAAATACAGCGTCGTAAAAAACACATTCTTTCATAGTTTCTTACGCACATCTTTCGTTAAGATATGCTTGTGTTAGTAAAACATTGAGCTAAGGTAAACATGTAGAGATAACAGTAACAACTGAACCGAGATACCGAACGCTGTGTATTTTTGTCAATTTTGCTTTAGCACAATTCTCTATTTTGTACTCGTATGTTTCGATATATGAATTTATTACAATACGTTCATTGATAAGAAATCATTGCCAATTGAATAGATGTATATAATTTAATGTATATAATATGATGTTGAAATGGTTATTTAATATTAAACAAAATATATTTAATTAAACGCATTTGCTAAAAAAATATTTATTCTATACAACACTTTGTCGTTCTGTGTTCGAAAAAGTATCAGAAATGTAAATGTGATAACAAAAATTCAGTTTTACCTTAAATGGAACTAAAAGTTTTCATATAAGCCTAAGCATGCTCACGACTATATTCTCCAAAATGGTAGTCAGAGATATTCTGCGAACTCAGACCATCCACGTTCCACCAGTACCTTGTACGTTTTCCTAAGAGCAAGGATCTCCTTTATTCTAAAACATAGAGACCGCATCAATTTACGATTGTAGTTAGTCTCTTTTGTCTTATGTTATGACGACGTACCTTTAATAGTAGAAGGAGACGGAACTATAGATCTTTGTTTATGCGGCTGTCCACTTTTCACTTGTCACTTTTGTGCTAGTGTATGTGGAAAGTGACCGTAAACATTAGGGCAGTTGTCACTTTGGTCTAATTGGTCTCTTTTATCCATACTATTTGACACCACACAATCAAACACAAATGTCAATAAAAGTTGACATTCTTGCAATGGTATGGCTCCCTCTATGCCTTAGAATAAAGAGATCCTTCCTCTTAGACGTTTTCATATAAACATTCAATTGTTTTGGCGCTACGATACATTGACGCTACGAGATAAGCTATCGTAGTTTCTATGGTTTTCTCTCAGAGGAAGGATCTCTTTATTCTAAAGGTATAACGTTTTTCTGGAATTTCAATCTATATCTACATAATTACAAAGATCCTAGAATTTATATAGCATCAATCACGTCGTGACTTTTTATCGGCAACAAATCAAAAATTTCTGTTTTTGAAAATGTAAATAGGATCGTAAATAATTTACGACTTGTAAAGTTTCCGCGTGTCAGTTTGCTAAACCTTTCCAAGGGCAGTCCGCAGTTAAAAGCAAACAACTTTTATATATTCTGTAAATAGATGAACATTTTTATTGAATTGATCTTTTACGATGAACTTCACTGAGTATTTTGCGTCACGCTGTTTTATTTTTAGTTTACTCACGTTACCTCTAGGTATAGATAGAATGATGAGTTATTTAATTTTAGACATGTTTAAAAGGTTCACTGTACTATAGGTATAATTATTGCTTTCACGTTCGAAATAATGAATCAACCGAGCAAAATAGTAGTTTGATTTTAAAATAGATAATAATGAGAAAATTATTTTAATTCAACCACATTGTCCTATTTCATCCCGTGTGTGGGATAGGTAAGAATATACTATTATTTTTGTAGTGTTTCTGTGCGTAAAAGCTGACAACTACAAAAGTTACAATTATTCTTTGGCATTACCTACCTATTCGACATTTTGTGTACTTAATAGTAACAGTACCGCATTGGTAAAAGCCCATGCCTAAAAAATGGCGCCTTTTTTCTTTTTTAGCGCGGCCATCAATCAAACTTGAATATTAAATTTCATTCGTTCAGAATAAAGTTAAAAACAACACTTGTTATTACAAATATCTCGGAACTCAGTCAGAACTGAGATATAAAGTCTTGAAGTGTACGTAATAGTATTATTTTCAGCTTCAAGCCTTTATATCTCCGTCCGGACTGAGTTTAGGGATATACATGTTGATAAGTTTTGTTTGTTACTTTATTCTGAAATAAAATATTCAGGTTTGGTTGCTAACCGCGCCAAAAACAACGGCGAAAAATAAGGCGCCAACCTTACATACAAAACCCGCATTGTCTTTTACCAATGCGGTACTGTTACTATTACACAAAATGTCAAATAGGTAATGTCAAAGAATAATTGTGACTTTTGTAGTTATCAGCACAAACAACACAAAAACACAAACGCACAAAAACACTACATAAAAAACTTTTGTTGCCCATAAATGGAATTTAAAGTTTTCAAGTAGGTATACCTATCCATTGTTCTGAAACTTTAAGAATATCTTGAAACAGACCATAAATTCAAACGCAATAAATCAAATAAAACAAAAAATCAATTAGACCATATTCTAATTATTAACAGAATTGCGATTGTAATCACTCATAGCACCATGCATGAATGACGGACTTGAATGGACTGCCTTAGGCGTTCGCTGGCATCGCTCCAGCATCCCTGATTGCTTTGTTTTAATATTTTACTACGTTAGTACGTTGTAATCTTTTAGCATTTGACCAGATTCTTTTCGATTTTAATAGGGTTGCGAAAAAAGAATCAATTTTATTATGCAATACATTTATTATATTTCAAAATGTACGATCTTTTTATTTCAGGACACATTGAAAAGGAAAATAATACTTTTATGTATGCAGGGTGTTAGGTCTTAGGTTAAACAGTTACATTACTTTAATGGGTGATTGTACCCATGATATGATACTAAACAACTTTTCCTAAGAAACCTTTAGGAAATGCGCAAATTTTTATTCCACTTTCCGTACTAAATGCAATCAGCGATCGAACTTTTGTATGAAAATTCTGTTTTTTTTTTTGGGACGAGTTGCTCAGTATCATGGGTAAAATCACCCCTTAAAGTAGTGCAACGGTTTACCCTAACACCCTGTAAAGGTCGAGGTTATGTAATTTTGCCTATTATTGCAATTTTATTTTATTGTATATCTATTACCAACTTTAATTTTACAAAGGATTTAATTTGATTCATTATCCTGGATCGATTGTAAAATTGTTGTCACGTTTTTCTTCTTCTTTTCGTGTCATCATCAGCTATATCATATCACACATAACGTCGTCATCTACGACAATAATACAACAATTCTCTATTTTTGATCAGTTCTGTATCATCCCTATTTACGTAAACATAAATCTGTGGACGTACTATTTCAATGGTGTGACGAACAAAGTCGATCCGTTTTGATGTGGTTTGTTGAAACGACTTCCATTTCATACGCTCTTTTATTTAATATTAACGATTTGTTTCTCGGACTTTTGTCGAGGTAGGTATTGTATTATATTATTTATGTTTCGTTTGCATACATACAAGTTGCTACCTGTAAACTTTTAGCACAGAATCGATGACAGAGTATCATCTAGCTAGGAACTATTCATACAAACACGAAATCCGTAGCGGCTGTGATTTGTATGAAAATACATTTTCTCTGTTGCTAATTTCACAAGTTAGATTCATATAAAAGGTAGTTTGTTCAGTTACTGTTACGGTAGTATTTATAGTACTCTGTGATTATAAATTCTTGAGAAATAGTTTTTAAATTTTGTGGTTCATTTGTTTTGAATAATCTACACTAATATTATAAAGAGGAAAGATTTGTACCTGTTTTTGTATGTTTGTATGTTTGTATGTTTGTAATGAATAGGCTCAAAAAGTACTGGGCCGATTTAAAAAATTCTTTCACCATTAGAAAGCTGTATTCACCCTGAGTAACATAGGCTATATTTATTGCTAGAAAAGATTAGACGTCCACCCGTGCGAAGCCGGGACGGGCCGCTAGTTACCTATACGTGGCTCACGAGCTGAAAAAATGTGTGAATTCTTTTTTTTTTAACTACCTGCTGTAGACATTCCTTCTCGTATCCTAGATAATTATGTAGATAACGTTAAATTAAATAAATTGAGAATTTATACAGGGTGTAACAAAACACCCTAGTCATACTTAAGGGGGTGCTTCAGACCATCAAACTGAACAACTTTCACTATGGAGCCAACGTAGAAAAAAAATAAAAAAATCTGCTGTCCCATACAAAACTGCAGTACCGATCACCGACTCGACTAAAATGTATGGGACAGCTAATTTTTTTATTTTTTCTCGATGTTAGCCCCATAGTGAAAGTTCTTCAGTTTGATGGTCTGAAGCACCCCCTTAAGTATTACTAGGGTTTTTGTTACACCCTGTATACATTCTACAATATTTATTACTTTGGAATTCACAGAAATACTGACTACTACTGAACTACTAGAATACTGACTAAGTATACATTTTATTCAATATCATGTTTCTAGACCATATAAACAATATACTAAGTATATTACTATAATTATTCTTATGCATTATTGATTTTGTACTAAGCGCTATTAATAAAAAAAAACGGAGTGCCGTATTAATTACCAAGACGATAAGTTCAATGAAATGAAATGACCGATAGTCCGATAAGATCAGATAGTTGCATTGCTACAAGCAATAACGCCTAGATTAATCTAAGATTTATCTCAAACATAATTGATGACAGCACTTACCAAACTGTGAAGATAATTTGGCGAATGATATATCGTAGCTTGGCATTATAGTGACACGCATTTAAAATGTTTATTAATGTGTTTACGCCTATTTATGACTGTATTTAAATAAGATTACTGGGGACCACCAACACGAATTAGGTAATAATAGGGTTTTGCCGAAAATATTTGACGAAGGCTGAGAAATTCGCGTTTTGGTTACAATTACAATATTACCATGTTTATAAATAAGTCTTAAGGATAATAAAAAACGATAATAAATTATTATATTGTGGTTATCAACCGGAGGTTAAACTTTATTGCTATCGAATTCTTAAAGGATATTCCAGTAGAGGTGTGTTTCTATAGAAATGTTTTACGATGATTTCGCTATAAAATATATCCTATCGAAAGAGTTAATTGTTGAATTAGCTGCATCTCAATGGAAAATATGCGAAAAACATCACAAGAATAAATAATCACCTATAAGAAATTGTATTTTAAAGGACAACCGCCGCTCTCCCTTGAAAAAATACTAGAATATGTATAGAAGTTTTGACTGAATTCAGATGTGTAATAATAATAAATTATGGGGTTTTATAAAAACGACTCAGATTGTATTATTTATTTTTATTTAAAGAGTTATTTAGTAATTTACTATTAATAAATTATAAAAAAGCAGCAACCAAAAAATGGCTGTCAATGTTGTTTGATAGGAGGTGATGCAAGCTCAATGTTTTTTTTATATAAAAAAAAAAAATAATAAAGCATTATATAAACTGATGCCTACAATTAGTTTATAGTGTTCCATAGTCCATAATAAAAATAGAAGTACGGTTACACATTTTTTGGTATTATGTGCCGGATGTCCTTTTTTTCGCACTTTTATTTTCAAGAGTGGTTCAATCCAAATTCCCACCTACTTTTTCCTAGAACATGTCAAACAGAGAAATAAATGTCACCCGCAAAGAAAACTGTGAAACAAATCTAGTCAAGCTAAAATGTTTGTCATATTATCAAAACCACGGCAGTTCACGGGTGTACAAGATAGGTACAGTCAGTACACACTAATCAAAGTAGGTATGTTACGGTATTCAACCCAGGTTTTAGCATCAACCCATCAACAGAAAGGACAGTTTCAATTTCGGTATTCACGTAGGAATTTTCATACGAAATTCCTTAGCACAAGCACATTGTTTAGTGAATGATTCTTATAGTTTATCTTTCTAATTTGAGCAAAATAAATTTTCTGTCTTGACAGGAAAGTTAAACAAGAATAAAAATAATTCGGCAACCGATTTTGACGTAACTTGTGAATTACTTTGACGTAATTATTAATGGAGACATTTATATTATAAGTAACGTCAAAATTTTTTTGTCATCGAGTTATGAATTTGAGTTTAGAGTTGCGTTTCCTCATAAAAGTAGTAAAATGGTTTTTTTTCAAATTCGATACATTAAAATTCAAGTCTGGCCAGTTTCAAACGTGAGATATTATTAATTGTACGATCAGATAAAGATGTATTATTTATTAATAAAGTAACACCTCATGCACGATCCGCTTGAGGTAAGATTGAGGATGTTTACAGCCAGCGTGCCATGTGTTATGTTTTTACACATTTTAACAAAGTTTCAGTGCACCGAAGCTATAGGCCAAGCGTTTACGTTATTTTATTCAAAGATATATTAAACAAAGTGTGATGTATTTAGGGGTCGTCCGTGCAAATGTTCCCGCAATCAAGGAAGTACCTACAATAAGGTCGTGGCGATCTGCATTGCATACCCCAACTGGAGATGAGTGAGTACATTTATATTGTTATATTGTATTATACGTGAGTATAATTATATAGTATGTAAGAACTGCGTCAAACTCATTTGTATGATATGTTTTTACCACTATGTGTAGCTATTTTAGATTCTCAGATTGTTCTATTTGCATCGGATAGGTACGCTGATCAAGATTTTTTAAACAAATATAAAAGATAACAGGCCAAGTGCGTGTCGGACCACGCGCAGGATAGGGTTCTGTAGTTGCCCGTCACAATATAATATGGACTTAGAAGAAGGCTCTAATATCTTCTATATACAAAAATCGCATCGAGAACTTGGCTCTTGTTACAACTAAATTTTATGAGATATTCTTAAACAATTAACATGTGTTCGATATAAATTTCGACGTAGTGCCCAAATATTTCAATGGTTTATCGGCAGACAAGCATTTTTTCAAGATTTACCAAATAAACTAATCCTTGAGTTAATTGACCTAGATTTAAAACAAGTGTTTTTTCCTAATGATTGGCTTCAAATTATTCGCAACATGCGTTGATTACGTTTTTCTGAACTTTTAAAAACTATAACTATTTAAATGACACCTATAATACATTTAGCTGTCAGCGATGACTATTTAAATGTTTATGGTTTATTCATAAATCAAATTCGTGACGTAATAGGTAATTCGCATGAACTGTTTTTTTTTAAATTAAATTATGGTTTAAATCGTAAAATATTATTAATGCTGTTTCTCTACTGCTTTAATATTTTATATTTATCTTAATATTTTCTCTTTATAAATTAATTGCAATAATCAAGATGTCATAAACTTGGTGACAACTGCCACTAATATTTTATCGTCATCATTAATGTCAACATCATTTTACAGTTGTAATTAGCTGTTATTTATCAATAGGAAGATTTTTAAATATTTGGTGGAGAAAAACCGCAGTTAAGTTAACAGAAAAAACAATTTCGTTGAGATAAAACACTGACCTTACTTTATTTCTATCGTTCTTTCATTCATCTAAACTATTATAAAACTGTAAGAGAAGTGTGTCTGTACATTGAAGATATTTACAAAAAAAAAATTACGACATGGTTTTTACCTGTACCTGATTCCAAATCACCAATTTTTGGATTTTTTGTCTGTCTGTTTGTTTGTTTGTATGTTTGTTTGTTTGTTTGTTTGTTTGGGTGTTTGTTTGTTCGAGTATCACGCAAAAACTACTGAACCGATTTTGATGAAACTTTTTTTGTTTGATAGCTTATCATCTGACTTAAAATCTGGTATATAATTTATGCGGACGAAGTTGCGAGTTAAAGCTCGTTACAATATAAAGTTACCTAGGTACGCAAATTCTCGGCTTGATAAAATTCTGATAGTAGTGTCACGGTAGCTTGGAATGCGAAAACTGATTCAGTATAAATAGGAACGTTGACATATTTTAGAGGAATTAAATACAAAATGTTAATTTGTTTGATTCTAATATCTTAATCTCTCCTTCTATCTCATCTGTCGGTAAGGCGGCTTAAATGCGAGCGAAGCCGCGGGTAAAAGCTAGTAGTATCATAAAGACAACTATCTGAAGCAATTTTTTGCGACTCTAACACGGAGAAGATGTTATCGTAGAGAAGATGAAGATGTTTAGAAACAATCAAACTGTCTTTGTTAAATGTGCAATCAATCTTTTGTACTCTTTTTACTTCATTTATAACAGAAATCTAACTCAAACTGTATGGTTTATTTAGAATTTTACGAACATGCATGTTTTTAAAACAGCACCCACCATTTCTAATTAAGCAAAAACATTTTTATAATCACCCAGGGCGCTGGTGCGAGGAAAATTTTACACATTATAGATATTAACGAGCCGCTGAAGCGGCAAAATTGACACAAGGAGATAAAATTTCGGTCCCTTTGCCAATTTAGGGCAAACAAACTGTTATGTTTAGGGCGCCATGTAAAGATTACTTTGGCAATATTTATTATATTTTGTAATTGCCCTCGTTTAGCGGTATCTCGGGACTGTTTCGTCACCGATCTGAAGATAGCACTCCATTCTACACCTCAACGGTTATTCAAATTAACGTTAAAGTTACGTGGGCTATTATTAAACGGTTAAGTGTGTGTTGGGTGATGGGATTGGAAAAGAAATAGTTTGACACAAAATACTACGATAGCTACGTCGAAATGTAGAGCTCGATTGTTTTCATGTTTTATTGAAACTTTTACTAAATTGTCTTTTTAAATATACTAGTTTAGCTTTTGCCTGTGACTTCGTCTGCTTGGATTTTGGAAAACTTCAGCACCCCGGGCCCCGTTGCTCCAATTTAGGGGTTGATTTTTCGAAAATACACACCCTCTGTAAAATATTTGTATTCAAAATATCATGTTTCTATTTTCAGTAGTTTCAAATGTGCGTTGTCTGTCAGTCTGTTAGTCAGTCATGGAACTGTTTATAATTGAATGAATGTATTTTATATCTACAGGGTGTAACAAAACACCCTAGTAATACTTAAGGGGGTGCTTCAGACCATCAAACTGAACAACATTCACTATGGAGCCAACATCGAAAACGCGAAAAAAAAATCCGCTCTTTCATACAAAACTGCAGTAGGTACCGTCTCGACTCAAATGTGTATGGGACGGCAGATTTTTTTTATTTTTTCTCGACGTTGGCTCCATAGTGAAAGTCGTTCAGGTTGATGGTCTAAAGCACCCCTTAAGTATTACTAGGGTGTTTTGTTACACCCTGTATAGATAAATGATTGGAAATATCTTTATTCAGTCAGTTCGAGTAATCTTAAAAATATTGATGCATACGAAAGTATGATGATTTGAAAATAAACCCGTGCTTCCTATACAGTTATACAGAAATTTTGCAAGATGAATTTTTGAAAAATGTACATAATATATCCGACAATGCCCATTTCTATGCTCAGCGAACCTTTGGAAAGCAAATATACAAGTACTTATGAGTAACGGTACCTCGTGTGACCTACTTGCGTCCTGATAACAGAAATTAGGTAGATATTGTGATAACAGCCTTACCTACGATGACATTGGAGCCCTGCAACCTTGGGGAACATTTTATGTTTTATCTTTTTTACTGATGTTAATGTAAGATGTGAATGAATTTATGAATAATAAATATCCCTGTACCTTTCTTAGGCGTATAATTTGTGTAGATATCGAAATTGATTATTTCGTATTATTATTGACTTGGACATTTGAGAAGCTAACATTAACTAATACGAAACTTATAATATTACTAGTTGTTTCTCGCGACTTCATATGGTAGAATTTTAGGCCTATGTCCTTCTTCGTCTTCAGGCTTCAAGCTATCTCTATACCAAATTACATCAAAATTGGTTCAGCGGTTTAGCCGTGAAAACGTAACAGACGAATTGAGATGCTTTTGCTTTTATAATGTTAAGGCCCGGTCACATTTGGAATTCAGGAGTGCGATTTTTGAATCTCATACGTTGATCTCAGCAGTTGAAAATGTATGGAGATACGCATCTTTCTACCGCTGGTTTGACTTTCAAAAATCCCACTCCGTGAGTATGATTTTTTTTTATGTCAAATTAGCAGCAGAAAGATGTACGTCTCCATAGTAATATTGAAATTTTCAACTGCTGGGCTCAGCGAATGAGTTTCAAAAATTGCAATTAGGATTTTGTATAGATTTGTCCCCTCCAAGATTCCGTTCAGAATTTCAGAGGCGTCGAACCCATACAAAATCACAATTTCGAATCAGAATTTATTTACGGAATTTCGGATGTATGAATGAATGAATGAAATAACTGTGGCGTGGTAGTGTGTGTAATGTGTATGTGGTGGATTGTGGCGGGCCTTAGTATGGATTAACATTTAATATTCTTAAATAACAGCACACACACACGTACATTCAACAATTTATCTAGTCTACGCTTTTTTGAAACATAAATTAATCCAAAAAAATAAAAGTAATCAAAGACAAGATAAGACAAGAAAAAAATATGAAACACGTCTGAAATATTACTCTAACATATGAAACTATAAAGAAGTCAAAATATACGACGCATATTAAACTATCGCGAGGGAAATAAATTACTTTTTCGTAACATTTTTAACTCTCCACTATTAGTCATTTACTTCAGGCATTCCTATATTATAATATATTATGAGATGATGACAGAACAGAAAAATAATCTTATAATACGTACAACTAGTTTGGCGAGTCAAAACAAGAGGATAAAACAAAACACGTGTCCACATATTTCTTTACACCGGAATTATGTTTGACATGCCGCTAATAACTTAATCTATAATTTTTAAATAACATTATTTTATTGGTGTTTGAATTCTTGTTTAGCAACTTCGTAGTAATGACGAAATTGAATTTTGATATTCGATGCCTTATCAACTTTCAGTCGTAATAAATATAAACGTTTTGCAAAGTATCTGTAGTTACGCATCAGGTTTGCAATTTTATAGATACTTAACTGCATTTAATTATAAAATTAACATTAAATAATAATTAGGATAAATTTTGGGTAGGTAATTAACGTACCTACGTAATTATTTACTTCATACATAGTATTAAAGTATGCATAAATCAGGTCAATTTTAATAAAACTTTTTCGAAGATGCAAACATATAAAAAGTTAACTTATCATTCAGATAAATAAAAAAATAATTTTCACAAACTTTTCTCAAAATCAATACTTTAAAATCCACACACAACACATTTGTCCGTAGGTTGTACACGATCGTGCCTTTGTCGAAACAAAATTAAAACGCCAATCATGCGTTTTGACAGTTCCGCATTTTCGCGCCAATTTTCCGGATTGCGCGGGAAATGTCGTTGGGCTCTCGCGCTCGCGCTAGCTCAGTGAATACTGTTCGAACTCGGCGGTGCGCCCCGTCGTATACCTTACGATTTATTAACGTTCATTCCACGTGCTCCTCGCAGAACTCTTATGTCGCTGTGGTAAGTTTCATAATGGCTCGATTCGAGGGACTTTTTACGTGGAACGATTTATTAGCGTGACGCAGAAATGGACAACATGTATGGTGTTGCTTCTCAACGGGATTCATCACATGTGTTAAGGAAATTCCTTGGCTTTCCTGCTTTTATGTGATTAGTAAAATATTTTAGTATGAAATAATTATAATAAACTTTTCATTCATATTTTTAATCTGGTTATCTGGTTGTTTGTTTGGAAAGATACAAAAATTTCATGGTAACCACAATTTTGAGTCAAATTAAGATGTGTCGAAATAGGTAGTTAAGTACCTATCTACGTAATTTGTTTCACTGCAGTTTCCAAAGTGTTCACATTTCATGCACAATGCCCCTTTTTTCGCCAACTTCAAGAAAGGTGGAGGTCATCAATGAATTTTTTTTCATACTACGGCATAACTCTGGCATTTCCTTAGTAACCGATTTGATTACCCTTTATAAAGTCTGCGTATTTCATTCCTTACCTCACAGAGAAATAACACGCTCCATGGCTTGTCTACCAGCAATAATTACCCAACCAACAATTTAGCCGTCACACCAAATGACCAATATCAACTCTTCCAACATATAATGAAAGGAAAAGTTGACAGGAAGAGAAAAGTTGGCCGACGGAAAAAGTAATGGCCGAGTAACACCTAGTATTGAACAGGTAAAGTGCAATGATCAATTATGTACCCAAAGTGCCTTACTGATAGGTGATAAAGTTGGTTTTAGATTGCGCAAGACTTTGTAGAAGTGCGCAGCTTGCTGGCTTTTAATATGCAAGATAAGATAGGCGAGATGCTGAAGTGCCTTTAATTGTTGATACTGGATAGTTCCGTGAAAGAATCTGTAGGTCGAACACGAGATCCTTATGAATGGTAAAATAATTGAACACTTTAAAGAAAATTGGGGCGAGTCGATGGATGCATCATGCTAGCTACTGCATAAAATTGTGGTGTAAAGCAATCATTTGGAGTTTGGACTAGATGCTAAAGCTATTTAATGACTGAACTTTATTGGCATTACTTATGTAATTTGTTCACTTTAACTTTTTAAGAATCCAATGCCTTCGAAAACGATGCTGTCACGAATAAAGCGAAGTGTAGAGACCCATTACCATATGGGATTAACTAGACAGAAAGAGAAGAGGAATGAATAGGGGAATGATATACAGGGTGTACAATAAAATGGGACAGCTACTTAAAGGGGTGCTTCAGACCATCAAACTGAACAACTTTCACTATGGGACCAATATCAAAATCGCGAAAAAAAAATCTGCTGTCCCATACATTTCAGTCGAGTTATGTTTGCAGTTTTGTATGGGAGAGCGGTTTTTATTTTCGCGATTTCGATATTGGTCCCATAGAGAAAGTTGTTCAGTTTGATGGTCTGAAGCACCCCTTTAAGTAGCTGTCCCATTTTATTGTACACCCTGTATAATAAGGCTCTAGTAAAGTCTCTGTATAAAAGCCCTGTAAATATCCCAAAAAAATTTTTCTTATTCGAGTAATTAAAATCGAATCGAAATCGACCTAAGTAGTATAGCTAGCCCAGTGACACTCGAACAAACAGACAAATTGTTTTGGGTTCGAAGACGTCCTTAATTCTCATACAGTATTTATTTTATTTATTTACCATATACATGAATTGACACGACTTAAATAATAAATCACATAAACCAAAAGAGATTTTTAGGTGACATAAAAAATTCTGCACAGTTTTTATAATTGGCAAACAATAAACAGTAGGTACGCACGGCGACACATCAAGCTACACAAAACCAACATATTTGAGATATTGTGCGCCTGAGTTGTCTCCTGTTCTAACACGCCTGTATCGCCTCTCTCTCAGAACAAGAACGGTGCCTAAATCCTGGAAGCTTGCGAATGTGCAACCGGTACCCAAGAAGGGCAGTCGTGCCGACCCCTGCAACTACCGCCCTATCGCCATTACTTCCATTCTCTGTAAAGTCATGGAAAGAGTACTTAACAGTAAGTTGCTGTCATACCTAGAAGACAATGATCTACTCAGTGATCGCCAATATGGCTTCCGCCGGGGGCGATCGACTGGGGATCTTCTTGTGTATGTGACGCACTGCTGGGGCGAGGCCATCGAGAAGCACGGTGAAGCACTGGCTGTATCACTTGACATCTCGAAGGCCTTTGACAGGGTATGGCACGCTAGTTTGCTGAGCAAGCTTCCCGCTTATGGCATCCCCGCTGATCTTTGCAGCTGGATATCTGATTTCTTGAGAGAACGGTCGATTAGAGTTGTCATTGACAGCTGCTCTTCTGACCTTATGGCAATTGATGCTGGAGTTCCTCAAGGGTCTGTTCTCTCCGCGACACTTTTCCTGCTGCACATCAATGACCTCCTTGTGTCAGGTATTGTTGGGTATGCAGATGACAGTACTGTCATGGAGAGATATGTATCTGGCGCAGGGGCCAGCGGGGATAAAATACGCTCGCAGAGGGAGGCCATGGTTGAGCGGACAAACTTGACTTTAAGTGTTGTCTCCCAGTGGGGTGACAATAATTTAGTCAACTTCAACGCCACCAAAACACAGGCTTGTCTGTTCACCGCAAAAAGGAGTCCGTTTAATCTGACTCCTACTTTCCGGGGTACATCTGTCCCTGTTTCCGACAGTCTTGGGCTTCTGGGTATAAGCTTGACCACAAAACTCAACTTCGGCGCTGACATCGAGTCTAAGGCTCAAACTGCGGCCAAAAAGCTGGGCATCTTAAACAAGGTGAAGCGGTACTTCACTCCTGGACAGCTCTTAGTATTGTATAAAGCTCAGGTCCGATCATGTATGGAGTACTGCTGCCACCTGTGGGATGGCTCAGCCAAGTATCAACTTGCCGCACTCGACTCGGTTGAACGCAGAGCCAGGAGGCTCATTGGCGATAGTAAGCTGGTGGAGGCCAAGCTTCATAGCCTAGCCCACCGCCGCAGAGTGGCCTGCTTGTCGGTCTTCTACAGATTGTACTTCGGTGAGTGTGCCCTAGAGCTGCATGAGCTCATCCCACCTTCCCCTTTCTACTATCGGACTTCCAGACGCACCGCGGGATATCACCCCTTCTTGGTTGACATCCCACATATCCGCACCAAGCGCCTTTCTGAATCTTTTATAATGCGCACAGCCAAGGAGTGGAATGCCTTACCTGCGTCAGTATTTCCGAGTACTTACAACCCGGATTCCTTTAAAGTACGAGTGAATAGGCATCTTCTGGGTAAGCTCGCTACATCTACGACCCCATCTTCGTCCTGAGGACTGGATTGAGGTCAAGAGCAAACCCATAGTTAATAAAAAAAAAAAAAAAAAAAACATAAGCTGGCCGCGCGCGTCATACGTTACTCGAACTACGCGCGGCCAGCTTATGTTGGTTTTGTATAGCTTGATGTGTCGCCGTGTGTAAATTAACTAGATACAGAGCTCAGTTATAATAAATATAAATAGTAACATGCTAAAAGTTTTCTTCCATTTAACTTAGTTGGGATATGAAATTGGTTTTTAATTTGAGATATTGATATTATTTTGAGATATTTCGAGTATTATTTACAGTTTTATAATAGTATTGTAGAATAAAACTGTTTTAAACATGAACAATTTCAATTATGATTTTCCTATGACGATAGAAAAGAATCTATTGAAATAAACCTGAAAGATTTTTTTTTTCCAATTTTCCAAAATCTTCATTTTCCCAAATTTCTTCATTACTGCGACCACACTGGTAGCCAAAGTACCGTTTTATTCCCATTCCTTAAGACCTAACTAGCTAAGATAAGTCATAAAGATAGGTTCAGACTAGACAAAGCGTTGAGAGCATGCATCGCATTTGCCTATCTCAGTCATGTCAGTGCGGACCGAATCGATTATATTGCATTCCTGCACTGATTTTCCTTTAAGGGTAGGTTAATAAATAAACAAAACAAGACTGAAAATCTTAATTGTATTGATGTTCAGTATCTTTTCTTTATGTCCATTTTCCATCAGTAGAAAATATTTATGACTAAAATTTTAAAAGTGGTGTTTTTACCTGTGATGCTTCATGCTGTGTGATGTGATTAGTTTGTCACCTTTATTTGTGATTGAAAAAGGTTTTTATGAAACATTCGCTGTATCTATAAAGATACAGCGAATGAATGAATTTTAATGAATTTTATAAAAAAATCATTAAAATTGCAATACAAAACCGCAAAACAATTTAAAGACCGTTCTTGATTTACGAGTTTTTTAATTTTGCAGAGGTATTCCACAAAGAGCATCGATTTTTAATATTTAGTAAATTCATTATAAGCTGAAATTAACCACATACATTTGACACAAACTTCCAAAGCGTCATAGAATATCTATAACACTTGAATACCCACGTGCCAGTCAAGACCAAATTATTGATTCTTCATCAGATAAATTAGACGTTTGAATTAAACGCATTAGGTTCGCCTTAACGCAGGTAAATGCACGATAAAGCCCTATAGATAAATAGCATTTGACAGACAGGTGTAATTAGCCATAGCCGCTGCTCGCTACCGGCAAATGGAAGCGTGATGATAAGGCATAGATGTGCTTGACAGCCGAGTAAACAAAGATGCCCTTAAAGATTGCTGACGGTGGAGAAAGGTGCTTTTGGATTGGAGAAAGGTATCGTAAGCCAGGCGAATATTCGTCTTTAAGAACGATTCATTTTTCCATGTCATTAAGATTCTTATAATTATAAGAATTAACATTAGGTACGGCAAATATTTATACAGGGTGAAATTGATATCATTAGCATTAGTTTAAAAGGATGCTAATGGTATCAATTTCTTAATATACTGAGTTTTTTAAGGAGATGATCAGCTTTCTCTACGGGACTAACGCCGAAATAAAAAAAAGGCTGTTTTATACAAAGCTGCAACCCCAAACGTATGGGACAGCAGATGTTTCGCGATTTCGACGATGGTCACATTGAGAATGTTATTCAGTTTGAAGGTTTAATCATCCTTTTAAAAAACGGTATTGTAAGATTTGTAAGCATAAATGATTCAAAAATAATAAAAAATTATGTTGATATAATTAGAATGAATGGATATAACAGTCCGTGTGGTGTCGGCTAAGAATAGCACCACCCCATTTCCTCCCCTGGGTGTCGTAAAAGGCGACTAAGGGATCTACCGGAGGATAGGCAGCAGCAGCCTCTGAGTACACACATTAAATCCAACTGCGATCGCCAACCCGCCTGCCAAGCGTGGCGATTATGGCAAATCCCCTACCGCTGGACATAGGCCTCCCCCGGACGTCTATCGGCTGATATGATAATGATGATGAACTAGAATGCACTAACATGCAAAAAGAAGCAAGAAAACAGAGCGGCAGAGTTGGAGAACTTTATAATAAGTCCTATGTCTTTAACGACGAGATAATAAACATAATTTTATTATGATAAAGAAGATTGAGCAGTCAAATATAGGAAATGAAAAAAGGTACCTTCTTTTCATTTCCGAAAAATCACAAATTCACAATAAATATTTTTAATCGTACGTATTTTGCCGTTTCTATAAAGATAATGAAGTTGTTTTTAAATACGTCACTTACAATTCTCATCTACATTAAAATAACCTACTTTCCAGAAAGGGGAGGCTTTGCTTTAGTACATTTATAGCTTTTATTATTAAATCAGGTCGTGCTATGTTCTGGATGGCCGCTGTAGAGTAATAAAAGGTTTTTAATCCATCTTGTGAAATGAAAATTGTTGGGAAAAGGTCTACGGTTAAATAATTAATGTTGAAAATATGAACAAACATAAGTATTGAACCTCTAACAAAAGTTCTATCCACTGTTGGAGGTGGGATATTTTCAAAAGACTGAAGCGGAACATATGATAATCATTTATATAGGGTGTAACAAAACACCCTAGTAATATGATATTACTAATATTTAAAGGTCTTGTTTAGACCATTAAACTAAAAAACTTTCACTATGGAGCCAACATCGAGAGAAAAAAAAATAGCTGTTTCATACAAAACTGCAGTAACAACTCGACTGAAATGCAGCAGCTTTTTTCGATTTTGTTGCTGTAGTGCAAGTTGCTCAGTTCGATGGACTTAACTAAACCACCCCTTCAAGTATTACGAGGATGTTTTGTTACACCTTGTATAAGGTCAAATTAATTTTACATCGGATGAAGTTTTCTTGTAGATTTTTCATATAAACTCTTTAACTTTAACTCCTTTGCGAAATCTCCCAACGCCCTTATAAGATTCGTAAAAATTACCACCTTTACATCTCATCTACCAAAAGCGTATTTCCTACATTAATTGTCACATTCCATATCAAACAGCTTCACGTTTGCTAAAGCTAACAACAGATATCAGAACTGTTTGAACCACGCTTATTTTAGCAAAACATTTATGCAACGTTCCACAAGCTGATAAAAGTGTTTACACACTGCATACCTCTCTGTTATTAGCGTCACAAGAATGTAATGAATCGGAAAATGTGGTCTCTATGAAAAATGTTTGTCTAAGGTTCTAACTATAGTAATGCTTTTAACTGCGAATGTAATATTTATAAACAAAAAAAATACAACCATTATGTTTCAAATATGGAAATATGTTATTATGACAAGATGGCTTATAGTTATAACTTTGGAAGTATAGCACCTACCGACATAGTTTATTACCACTATTTAGAGGATAGAAGCGATTACTCGGTACAAGACGTTTCACGTACCTACTCCACTGCGGCTGCGTATCTGATACAGCTTATCCGATTGCTTGCACGTGTCAACGTATTTGATGCGTTTTGCGCGACATCCTACAACTGTTGTGTTATATTTTGAGTCGAATGCAAACTAGCTAACTAGCTAATTTTTTTGACCTAAAATTTGACCTTTACCCTGATTTTGATATTGATCCTGTACACCTACTTTTGTTTAGTTTAATGATTGGAGTCACCCCTGTAAACTTATACAACGTGTTAATGAATTAACGCAAAACTAGAAAGTAGTTTGTTTAGAATCGAGAGCAGAGTCGAATTATCATTGTTTCAACATAGGTAATTTTTTCAAAATCTTATTAAATAATTTGTATGCAAAATTTAAAATTTTCTGAACCCGATGTCAACCCACCGCACGGGTACACTCACCCTACTTACTACCAAAACAAGATAATAAAAATGTATCCATGAGTTCGTTAGCGCTTTCTTTCAGTGCTGAAATGATAACAAATCATTTTCGCCTCAAAACTTAAAATGCGAATACCTAACCCTACCTTTAACTTTAAATTTTAACTATCAGTATAATTAAATTATTATTTCAATCTAATTATTTTGTTATAAATCAGTTGGGGTGTATGAGGTTATGCGCTAATTAAATAAATAAATAAATAAATAAATAAATAAATAACGCTCACAGGCACATACATTGTAATGATCCCAAGAAAGCACTATTAATAGGCTGTTTATTATGGAAACCATACAACAACGGCACAAACATGTAAACATCCATGACCGAACCGGGATTCGAACCCAGGACCCTGGTTTGGCAGTCCGGCGTGGTAACCATTACACCAACCGGGTCGTCATTATAAACAAATAAAATTATAAACAAATAAATTCATTAACGCGTTGTATAGTGATCCAAAAATGTCCTAGTGCACATACGGCATTTCTGAAGCGAAAAATGCGTAGACAAAGGAAAAACAGCAGGATTTAGTATTCGCAGCAGAAAAATTTATATTAGGGCACAGTCAGATTACCCGAAGAAAGCAAAAATAGCGTGTATGCCTACATCGTTTTATCTCCAATCTTACAGGCCGGGTTTTTTGTAAAAAAACAAGCAAATCACATTCTTCACCGGTCTACAATACATAATAATAACTTTTTTTTTTATTTATGATGCAACGTAAAACGAGTTACCCGTACCTGCTACTGTAAATTGTTTGCTTTGAAAACAATTTGCGCAATTTTTGCAAATTAAAAAACGGAGCCACTGAAATAAATGCTGCATTTCAAATTTTATTTTTATTTAACATCAAAAGAGAACTTGCAATTCTTCAAAGATTTTATTTGTTTATAATATTATTTTAGTTGGAATGCAAGCGTGCACCTTGGTATTTTACGACACGGGTTTTCTAAATAGAACGGAGATAAAAATACAGCGTACGTTGCAGAAAATAAAATTCAAAACATTTTCAGGGTTTTCCTAAATATACAAGTTTAACGAAAACCTCCGACGGTTAGGTAATGCAGATTACATTTGCACTGATATTTACATAGGTACGTAGCTTTAAATCCGTAGCATTTCGTAGCTAAATGAATCTTTTCGCTACGTCTGCATGTAGCGTCCCGTAGCACGCCAATGAAAATCATCACATTTTAATAATATCGTTTTTAAAAAACGTATTCCTTAATAACGGCTAGCGGTACTAAGAAAAAATATTTATTACAAAAGCAAACTCAAAATCACAGACATTTATTCGAAATATTGCAGTTATCTTTAATATTCACAAATATGAAAGACGAAATAAAAAGCAACACGACAAAAAATTTGCTGTTGCATACAAAACTGCGAGTATGGGACAGCAGATTTAGTTTTTGCGATTTCGACGAGTTCAATGGTCTGAACATCCCTTTAAAAAACCTTCAGCATTGTATAGTGTCTATCCAGGTGGCAACCACTTATACATAGTATACTTAACTAAAAATTATCAAAAGATACTTTGCTACATAGAGTCCTTCTTATTATGCTGACACTTTTTTAAGGGGATGATCAGACCGTCGAACTGAACAACTTTCTTTATGGCACAAACATCTAAATCGCGAAATACATAAAAATCAGCTGCTCTATACAAAACTGCAAACCTACTCGAACCAAATGTATGGGACAGCTGTAATTTTTTCGCGATTTTGATGTTGGTCCCATAGAGAAAGTGGTTCAGTATGACGGTCTGATCATTCCCTTAAAAAGTGTCAGCATATAAAGAAGAACCCTATATATTAATCGAATCAAATATGGACTTACTCCTTGCGTAACATCAATTCAAGTTTATGGTTGACAAGGGCTCAAATCAACGCCTCTTAAAGGTTGTCAACGCACCTTATATGTACCATTGTTCTCGTTATTTCATCAATGTTTATTGAAACCTAAAATGTGTTGCGTATTATAAGCGGTATGCTGCGGTTACAATGCAAAGATTTCCCATAAAAGGTTCAACAAACTGTCAGCTCCCTCATAAATCACGTAGATGTGTGTACGTAACGTAATTCAAACGTTTTCACGGGCGATTACTGGGATGTAGAGCTGCTGGAAGTGACTATGGAAATTACATACGTACAGGGTCTTTCTTTTTAATGACCACACCACACCATCAAACAGAATAACTTTCTTTTAGGTACTAACATCGAGAATGCGAAAAAAGCTGCTGTTCTGAACAGAACTAATTGATAAGAACTATGATTATGCATGAATAAATGAAAACTGCAAACAGGCTCTACCTAAACGTATAGTCTGTTAGTCTGTCTAGTGTAGGTCAACCGCTTAAAAAACCATCAGTATATTAAATATCTTTAATACGTTGGTGTAGGCAAACGGACCTCAAGCTGCTACAAAATGTGATAGGCGCAACGAATGCGTAACTAAAATTATTTTTATTCGATTCGCTGGGGAACGTAAAGACAGAAAAGAGTTAATGTGTAAAGACAATTTTAAGGACGCATTCCTTGGGGTTTAACATTTTGTAGTCCTTCATGAATATACGATAAATAGGCCAGTCATTTTACGGAGTTCTGTTAGGCTGGGTAGGGAGTAATTATTAATTGGTCTTTTAAACTGTAACCGGCATCATTTAGTGACAAAAATATATAAACAATATTTAAAAAAAATTGCTACGCAACATAGAAATCAGTGTCAGTGTCAGTGTCAGTGTGTCCCAGAAGGCTTTTAAATTAATAATATTAATACCAATGCACTCATTTGAATTAGATTTAACAATATACATTATTTTTAAGCAATAAAATAGGCATTAAAATTCAAAAAATGAAGTATTTATTAGAAAATACGAATGTATTTTTCAAAACCTTCTAAGTAGACAAAAATATTTATACCATGTTTGAAGTATGTGTTAACCACGTCAGAGGCCGTAAGGCGGTCTGAAAAAACCACCAGGGCTCTACCCACACGACAAGAAGAAGTATGTATAATGGTAAAGCCTTAAATATGTGCAAAAAAAAATTGATCATCAGGTTTTTTGAAACGAGAAAATATCTGAATTTTAAAATTGGAACTGTTGCTGATGTGATTTTTTTTTATGTTGGTACATTTCTAAGCTCAAATTGGCTCCTCAATATTATAGCGAAATGCAAATTCAATTATTAATTAGTCCCGGCTCAAACCGTAAAATGACTGGGCTAACCTATTGGACGACCCGATTGGTGTAATGGTTACCACGCCGGACTGCCAAACCAGGGTCCTGGGTTCGAATCCCGGTTCGGTCATGGATGTTTATATGTTTGTGCCGTTGTTGTATGGTTTCCATAATAAACAGCCTATAAATAGTGCTTTCTTGGGATCATTACAATGTATGTGCCTGTGAGCGTTATTTATTTATTTATTATTTATTTATTCTTTTCATTTAAAACGTTTGTTTTCGAAACTTGGCGTTTCAAACTATGTTTTGATTCACGACTATGCCTCATCCAGTAACTAATAAGATCATCCTATCCACCTCAGTATCGGCCCTATACGGCAGCGCAATGAACTCAAGACCTTGGTCGGAAATAGTCTAACGAATTTAACCAAATTTACACACGGCGGTCACAAATTTGTTTAGAGCTTATCTCATGTTTCCTGCATACAATGCCGCATTTTTCTTCGGACAATAGGTAAATTGTTAACATCGAGTAAGTATAAAGATTTCCTCATTTCATCGTTTCTATGGGCAAGAGAATTTACAGAAGCGACTGTGTGAAGAGATAATTCACTTTCGATAATAACGAAGTATGTCATTTGAAAAAAAAATGATGTGCTTGTTATTAATAGAAACACTAAATATTGTCAATGAACTTTTATAGCATTATTTTGTGCTTATTTACAAAATAGAGCTAATAAAGTAAAGCAAATATTAAAGTGATCATCATTTTATCCCTTGTCTTAAAAATTTATTAACTAAATATTAAGAAGTATAGAATCGCTAAGAAGTGCCAAAAACACGTTATCGATTTGATACCGATTACGATTGAATCGGTTTGGTAGTTACACAACAAGACCCCTTTAACGCAATGTTAAATAAATGGTAAATAAATGAAATAAGTAATTTCCTCAGATGTTCAGACAAGCTTTTTTTTTTATATCTGCCAAAACAAACTAAAGTAAACTAAAAGAGATACGAATACACCGATTAATGCCGATTAACTCGTAGATAAACTAATTTTAACACTGACTAAAACTATTGCGATCTATCATGTCAATATCATTCACAACGTTTAATCTATATTAACACAGACCACAAATAGTAATAGATCGTTCACTAACATCATCAATGATTTATTTGAATAATTACGTGAATAACATCCAGCAGGAATTTTAAGTAACACCGCATGCTGCGCATGATTCATATTCGATTATATTCGGTCAATGCGCTAATACTTGGCGCCTATGTCTGAGGGCATCCTGATGGTATTTTCTAGCGGTAGTCATCTCGCAAATTAGGTATGAGTTTGTAACTAGGAATATGGATTACTAGCTTTAGGTCTATACATATTTTCTATAATTAGCTAAGTACAAACAAAATTAGGTATTCTGAAAAGCACCTTGTACCACCTACGTAACGTATTATGTCTTTCACGTCTTCGCGACAATTCACAGAATAGATAATAGAATATACCTACATACTGTAGTAAGAAAGGCGATAAGTGAATTAATATCTCTAAAAGGAAACTAATTTTGCGTGGGCGAAGCCAAGAAATATTTTTGTAATTATCTTGTTATCTTTTTTTGTCTACCACCCATGGTGCACAAAAATTGTTACGTCCTGGAGGTTGTCCTAGGAAGAAGCTTGGTGGGATGATTTGGATGCTTTCGATGACATTATAAGTGCATAGAGCTTGTCTAGAAAAGAGATTATTGGAGGATAAAACTGGAGACCTTTGCTCTTCAGTAGAATGATATAAATATCTGCTGAGCTGACTTACGGTGACCTACTTTGATCATCATAATTTTCCTAGCTTCCTACTATTCAGCAGTGCAGTGAATCTGCTTTCTCTTTCTATCTTCAACACTTCGCTCTGTTCTGGGCCTCGTCGATGGAGAGCTAACTCCATGGTCATTTTTTTTACATTATTAGGACTTAATGGTTATTTCAAAAATTGTGGTCTGGTAATTTGCATATCTTGTATAATGCGTCGTAATGGTTATGTACTTAGGTACCTACTCAATGCAAAGACGAAACAATTTGTTTCCTATAATATGACAAAGCAGAAATTGTATCGCCAGATGTATATATGTTTTCGTAAAATGTTTCCGAAGCATTCGGAATATTTTTACCAAGGATTTTCTTACTTTGCGGAAAAATACAACAATTTTTCGTAAAAATATGTTGTCGCCGACGGAAAGGATAACTTGTGGCATTACATTACATTACAAGGACCTACAAGACACAATTTGTAGCGTTTTATCTAATCTGATTAAACGAGAACATATGTCATACATTCATACATGCAAATAATAAATGAAACAGATCTGTCATTCTGTTCTTTAACTTGTCTACTAAATGAAAGAAAAATTTTTAAGAACAACGTCTTTTTGTAGAATGATTCATTACATAATAATGTGGAACACTTTCTTTTTCATATATTTGTGATGAAACAAAAATGCTTGTACGAATAAAGGTCAACACACACGGCCGCTATAATATGTTGCTGTACTCTTCTAACGCACGCAAATTGATATCGGTTCCTCTCACTCACACGTAGGAAAGAGACGCGCTTATGTAATTTGGCGTGCGTAAGAAGAGTACAGCAACATATTATAGCGCGTGTCTGTGACGACCGTAAAGGTCGTAACAGACGGACGCTATAATATACAGCGCAGTACAGCGCAGTATAGCGCTATACTGCGCTATAGAGTACGGTATAGCGCGGTAAAGCGCAGTACTGCGCTATAGAGCGCAGTATAGCGCTATAACGCGTGTGCATCAAGATGGCAGGATCAAAATCATCGATTGAAAATTTGGTATAACGGTGGGCACCTGTCTCATACATTTAGGTCGAGTAGTTAGAACAGCAGTTTTGTATGGAACAACAGTTTATATTTGTAATTTCGATTTTGGTCTCGCATAAAGTTTGCCAGTTCGATGGTCCAATAAACCCCTTAAAATCCGTCTGCTAGTGTTGGGCGTAATTCAATTAAATTACTAAATTAATTGCAATGCAATTATTAATTACAATGTGTGTGCCTGTGAGCGTTATTTATTTTATTTTATTTTATTTATTGTTAATTCAATTACATTAATTTAGTAATTTTTACACAATTACTTTTACAAGGGTCACAGATAATACATACTGACGCGGAAACCTGGAATGGGGTAGGTGTCCAAGTGTCCACCGTCTGTAGGTCCGCGTGGATTGAATCCGATGTCAGATTTGAGAAAACCATCCGCTATTTTGAACTTTACAGTTTTTGGACAGATTGTTACCAAAATCCATTAGGTACCAAACATCCACCCTACACCCACCACATTGACAAATATAGGTACTCCACATACAACCCAACATCCACCACCAAACATCTAATGGCTAACGCAATCATTCTTCACTTTCAACATAATTATATCCATTATAATCATAACCAAAAAGTTATTGAGTAATTGCAATTAACAAAAATTACAATTGTAATTTCAACAATTTGGTGTGTCATGTTTTTTTTGGAGGGCTAAATCGAAAACTATGTCGAGATAATTGTCTCAACAATTGATAAGAGACAAATAAATACTGTTTAATTTAATTAATAACAATATTTTCTATGTCAGACCTATAAAATAAAGACCAAATTGACATACCGAAAGTTAATTGATAATAAACTTCAATTAAGAAAAATAAAAGCTAATAAAAGCTAATAAGTCATCATCTTAAGAAAGGTAAATTAGAAAAAAAAATCTAATAAATTAATTATTAGTTAATTATATTTTGCCCAACACTGGTACCTGAACTACCTAACATACTATGTTACTGATAAAAGAAATACATTTTGAATCGAAGACTATCCCGCCGTCTTGATGCTCACAATCTATTCAATGAACTGATTAGCCTACTACGCCCTAGTGATGTGCCGATACAGGTTGGACTCGAGTGCGGATTCGAATACCATACAGTGCTATCAACTTAAGCTGAGAATTGCATTTGTGTGAGTGCGCACACCGATAGTGTAGAGTGGCAATCGGCGCGCCAATGAGGCGCGGCGCGTCGCTTCCCTGCCGCCCACATACTTCACTTCACCTTGCTTTTGGCGATCACTCACACAAATGCAATTCTCAGCTTAAGTTGATAGCACTGTACCTAAGTACTCGCTCACTCGAAAATGCGAAATATAGTATTCGGATTCACAATACTCTGATTCGAGTACTTACAGTTAGCACTTACCTACATAAAATACCTCTTTAATTTCTCATCTCTTGTCGAAAAACTACTATATTAAGTAAGAGTCGCTGTATGGTTCAATGGGTTACCTACATCATTTATGGGGTGCTTCAGATCATAAAACTGTACAACTTTTACTATGGTACTAACTTTGAAATCGCGAAAAAAATAATCCTACATTTTGTTCGAGTAGCTATTGGCATTTTCTATGAATGACATTTGCTGTTTTTCGCAATTTTTTTGTTGGCTCCATAGAGAATGTTGCTCAATTTGATGGTTGCTCAGAATGGACTCGAATACGAGTAGGTACCAAATCAATTCGAGTTCGTGACTCGGGTACTAGGTACCAATTTGATTCTTCTTTCAATTAGTACCTACCAAAGAAATAAGAAAATTTTTATCGAATAAATTAATATTAATATCCGATTACTAAAATAGTCATCTCGGCACATCACTAGTACTACGATGTCGGCGAGCCCGGCGGCGAGCACAAGGGGCTCGGCCACGCCGCACGCCGCACGCACACACGCCACCGTAGAGTCAACTCCACATGCAAGACCACTTCTTGATACTTTTAAATAAAAAAATCTAGAGCAAAAGCAAGTACTTTGTTTAGCAACGTAGTTTATTTATCATTTTAGATAGGTATTAAAATTTAACTTAAATAAACATTTAAAACATAATTGATAACCCAGTAAAATTAAGCTGAAATATACCAATCAGGAGAAGTAATTTCCGGATTTCTAAAACTTTTTTAAAACGTTCCTTTGGTACGTAATATTGAAGAAAAAAAATAGTCCTGGTAACGGGGGGTGAGCTCGAGGAAGGGGGGGGGGGGGCTCTAAAGGTGACTTTTTTCAGTTTTTCGCTTATTTCTCGAAATCTGCAAGTCGTATCGAAATGTTTTGTATAGAAAAATTAAACCTGACAAAATTTCCAACAAAACAAGTTGTATGCATTTTTGCCATAGGACTTAACCTTTGAGGGCTACGGGGCCGAGAAAGTAACAGCATTTCAAAAATTATGAAATTTGTATGGCGACCCTCATGAAAGTTGAAGATAAAAACAAAATGATTTCATATTCTTAATCAGCAACCCCGAAAACTCCCAGATACAAATTTTCTGTCGGTTCGGAGAACCCTTAAGAGCTGCATTGGCTTTTGAAATTTCCATAGCAGCCATCTTGGATATCGCAATTTTGGATTTTTTTCACCGTTTACCAAATCTGACCAAGGTCCTCTATGACAATTGTTCAAGGTCCATAACCCTATCTGTCATAGTTTCCGCGGGCCGTTGACCTCATCCGTCAGGAGTCGACCTTCTGAGGAAGTCGAAATATTATTTTTATCGCCAGGGCATCCTTATGATGATCCCTAAGATCATTTTACTATACGTTGAATGGGGGAAACCCGGTGAACAATTATACGGGTATATATCTAATATCTATGTGGTGGGGGGAGGAGGGGTCAACCAGATACCTCCAATTTATCTCCGGGTTCCCCTTACGGTACAAGGATGACATTTGGGGATCATCATATGGATGCCTTTTTGATACAGGGAAAACTTTGACTTCCTCGGAAGGTCGACTCCTGATGGATGAGGTCAACGGCCCGCGGAAACTGTGACAGATAGGGTTATGGACCTAGAACAAATGTCATAGAGGACCTTGGTCAGATTTGGTTGGCGGTGAAAAAAATCCAAAATTGCGATATCCAAGATGGCTACCATGGAAATTTCAAACGCCAATGCAGCTTTTAAGGGTTCCCTGAACCGACTGAAAATTTGTATCTGGGGGTTTTCGGGGCTACTGATTAAGAATATGAAATCATTTTGTTTTTATCGTTAACTTTCATGAGGGTCGCCATACAAATTTCATAATTTTTGAAATTCCGTTACTTTCTCGGCCCCGTAGCCCTCAAAGGTTAAGTCCTATGACAAAAATGCATACCACTTGTTTTGTAGGAAATTTTGTTAGGTATAATTTGTCTATACAAAGTATTTCGATACGATTTTTAGATTTCAAGAAATAAGCGAAAAAATGAAAAAAGTCACCTTTAGAGCCCCCCCCCTTCCTCGAGCTCACCCCCCCCCCCCCCCCTCACCAGGACTTTTTTTTTTCTTCAATATTGCGAACCAAAGGAACGTTTAAAAAAAGTTCCAAAACTCCGGAAATTATTTCTTCTGATTTATCTAATTTTACTGGGTTATGATATTATTTTAATTCGTAAATCAATGATTTTATTGAAGTCTGTTGTTTTTGCGCGAGCGTCACGCGAAAACAACAGGACCAATATTATGCAGGGTGTAAATTTAAATGATTTACATTTGTCAAACAGAGTACTTCAGACCATCAAACTGAACAACTTTCACTATTTTGGTTCCATAGTGAACATTGGTTAATTGTATAACGTGTACTATGTACCAATACAAAGGTAGCAAATAATAAACAATTTACTTTGCCAAACAAAATACTTACAAAAAAAATTACAAGTATCAAGATCGATAATTTTGCCGTTTGTGTCTGTATGCGTGAGTTATACAGGCTGTTCACTTAAATGCGTTATATGGGTTCATGGGTTGGAATGAAAATCAAACCAGGAGGTTTGATTCCTTTTATCTGATCGTATGCCGCCAATGAAAGCGAAGGTACCCGCCGCTAAAACTGGTTCGAGTGAAAGGTACTATCTAAAAAATTTACAATGAAAAAGTAGACCCTACTTAGTTGTTTGATTTGATTTCCCAATAAAGACAAAACTTAAAAAAATATACCGGAAGATTTTTTTACCGTTCCGAAACTTTAAGGGGTGGTTCAGACCATCAAACTGAACAACTTTTCTTTTGGGATCAAACTTGCAATCGCAAAGAAAAAATCGGCTGTTCCATACTAAACTGCAAAGTCTCCTAGACTCAAATATATGAGACAGCCGATTTTTTTTTACTTCATTTGGTTGTTGAGACACTAATAACTCATATAAACCTTTGTTGCTTAAAATTATAATAATAAACTGTTAAGTAATATTAGTCCGCCTATTCAATAAATAAGTTGATTAATTAAATAAATCAGGACGGTTGTAGAACATCCTGTATCTATGCGACGTAATATAACAAGCAGTATAGCGCAGTATAGCGCTATACTGCGCTATACTGCCAGGTATCTTTCAGATGGCAATAGCCTCCTCTCACTCACACAAGAATGAGACGTGCCCATGTAATGTTTCGTGTGTTAGAAGAGTTCAACCTCGGCGGTATCGCGCTATACTGCGCTCTATAGCGCAGTATAGCGCTATACTGCGCTATAACGTACTCTAGAGCGCAGTATAGCGCTATACTGCGCTGTATATTATAGCGTCCGTCTGTTACGACCTTAAAAATGCGAAGTAACAAAACGGTTTGTTAAAGCTAATGTATACTGTTTGATACTTTCCTTTTATTGTTCTGAAATTAAGTAAATGGTCGGGTATACAGGGTGTAAGGAAAAGTATCATTAACCTTTAAATCACATACTCTACCCATCAAACTGAACAACTTTTACTATGGGAGCAAACCGATCAGAGCAAAAAAAAAATCTGCTGTCTCATACTAAGCTCCTACTCAAGTTTCAACTCAAATGTTGCACAACAGCAGATTTTTTTGCTCCGATCGGTTTGCTCCCATATTATAAGTTGTTCAGTTTGATGGGTAGAGGATGTGGTTTAAAGGTAAATGATACTTTTCCTTACACCCTGTATAATAATATTGATAAATATTTCAATGCTCACAAACAAACGCTTTGCTTGTTTTTGATCATTCATAGCATCTTGCAAAATAATCCGTCGATATTTCTTACTAAACAAGGCAATCACAAAAAAACAACTAAAACGAAGATAATATTATGGTTCTATGTACTTATAGTTATTTTTCTTTGTATTTCCAATCGGAAACCATTATCGGAAAGTGTACCTAATAAGTAACTATTAAATTTAATAATAGCCTACTGTTCGATCAATAATATTTGCTCAATTGATATAAGGTCACTCGGATTGACAGCTGTCGAATTATAGATAACTATCTCGAAACTACTTCGAGGCTTGTTATCCTAAACAAATTCGATATCAATGATTAAACTACAATACCGTAACCAAGCAGTAAGGACACAAACAAAGACCCCATTGTATCCGCACATTCGTACCTTGCTACAACTAGAAACTAATCCTTTTAAGGCCACCAACTGATAGAGATGACACCTATTTATCACCTATCTGTGCCTATGCGATCGATGAAGCGATGACAACTGAAGGTGAAGGGGTGAATTTTAAGCTTTGATCCGGGGCCGTGAGACGTAGGTTAGTTTAGCATACCGAGTTGTTTTCGTGCACACCATACAAAATGTTTTTTTTTAAATATTTTTAACAAGACAAACAAACATTAAATGTTTGATTATGGTTATAAAACAGTTTGCAAGTCACTAAGGTTTGCTTATGTTTAAAAAACATTTTGTTCAGTGTACGATTCCAAAGGATAATTTTTCAAAGTCAAAATCATTTATTCAATATAGCTTGAGCCCACTTATATTTTTTTGAAGCTACCACCGGCACCGCGTCGTCGGAACGTGTTGTTATGTATACAGTATAATACAGTGTTATATCTGTCACTACTGTTTTACTGATTACATCGAGCTTATTATGTAGTCGGTCTGAGTCAGTGAATGATCTTTGTAATTTAATTAATTACTCAGATAGTTTTAAAACGCGTTCCCACGAAAATTATGACTTTGTTTCTCTCTTCGGTATTACTAATGTCTAAAGAATCTTTATTGCACACCAAAACAAAAAATACATCCAACGAATAATTTTCACTGAAGTTTTTCATGTCTCGAAGTGGAATAAACCATAAAGGTATAATAACTTTATGGAATAAACACACTTTATTTCGATTATGGATAAGGTTTAAGGCTATTCTACCGTTGGCGCGCTCCATACAAACGTAGTATGGTGATATTTTCAATACTATCCAATTAAAGTCAATGAAATTTTTCAAAAACAATCTAGTAACTAATTTCTATGTCGGTATGAAGTCAGATTTTCGATAAAATTTATAGTTTTAAAGTTACAGTGCCACAAATATTTCCATACAAATCTTAAATTAATTCTAGCATTGAAACTGTATATTTTAATGAAAATCTGACTTCATACCGACATAGAGATTAGTTACTTGATTGTTTTTGAAAAATTTCATTGACATTAATTAGATAGTATTGAAAATATCACCATACTACGTTTGTATGGAGCGCGCTCCGAGTAGAATTCTCTTAAAAGGCCAACCTACGATAGGAGATTGCACTACAAGAAGAAGAAAGGTCCAAAGTGATGATCAACTTTGTTTGCCGACTGTACGGATCCTTCAAACCCGACAAAAGAAAAATTTATAACGCAAATTATTTACACTTCGTTGCAAATAAAGTATAACTTATCGCGGTGTCGAAAAGCGGTAGCACTACTTTATGAACAAGTAAATGCTTAAAGCAGAATTATAATCTGGTTTTAAATCAAAGTTAAGTTGTATTTACGATGCTCCGGCTGGCGCGTGCCGCGGGCCAAATGCCACTGATGAAAACGGGCTTTTAAAAGCTTTATTTGCAATGCTTTTGTGTTGTGAATAGTTTTAATGTAGCCTTCTAAACAATGTGAAAGTGTGAGCAGGAGATGTATGACACAAATAACGTAGATCAATTTGCTAGAACAATAACAATAAATAAAATTTCCCACTAAGTATTTTGACAAGGTAGGTACAAAAGAGAAAAATAATTTCCATAGTCGACATCGAATCTTGACTAAAATATTGGCGCAAAATACATCTAAGCCTGACGAAAAAAAAAAATAACGCTCTTAAACGTATAAGCACTTATGGGCTTTTTATTAGGAAAACCAATCAACGAGACGACGCTAACATAATAACATCCATGACCGAACCGATATGTATGACAGAGAAGGTAACAGTATACTAAGCAAGCAATATAAGCCGAAAAAGTCTTTCAGCCTTTAAATCCTTATTGCACAAACCTTTCTACGTTCGAGTCACAATAGTGATTGATTACTATTGCAGTTAATATGTTAGACTAAACGTCTGTCAAAATGGTCATAACTCTGCAGCGTAAAGTACATTTTGAAACATTAGGTACAAAACAATTGAAGGTAATTTGCAAATAGGTTACTATTAGAGAGTTCAAATAGGACTCTATGCTGTTGCTGCTTTCAGTACCATCAGTCATCACATCACTTATACTTATTGTCACTTTATAACTATTGTCCCTTATACCTATTGTCACTTATACATATTGTCACTAAATTTTTTGGATCTGGTCAGTTACGACCTTTTTTTTAAATAATAAATTCTAGCATCGTTCGAATACAGTTATTTTAGGAATTTTCGTTTTTTATTGCACAAGATAAAAGTATAACCCAAGGTGGTTTGAAGTTCACAACCAGTACCCTTATATCGTCTCTATCGATGTAAATTTACTTAAACAGCGGAGAAATACTAAGAAATGCGTAAAATTTTGTTACTTTTAGTTGTGTACCACGTTCTTTACTTTATAATAATAGCAGTAAAGTTCAGATTAAATTAAATTAGGCATTACAAAACACTTTTACTCCAATCGTTTTATTATTAAATTATCACGTTTTAGCAGTCATAAAATTGAAGTCGGTTATCGCCTTAATAATAGCGAAGTGCTCTAGGTTTAATGTGTATGTAGGTATCTTTATTGTTGCATTTTCAATTTTAATATCGCTTTAATTTAATAACGCTTGATTTTATATATTTTGTAGAGTATGAGCGAAGAATTGAGATATAGCAGCAGGTTTAAGGGCTTCTTTGCAATTCTCACCATCGTCATTCAACCTAGACGTATAGTGTTGATCAAAAACTGGAAATTGCTACTTTATTACGTGTCTTCTCTATTAGGCAGACTCAATAAAATACAGGGTGTAAGTGACAGCCTAGAAAATACTGAAACGGTGAACTCAGACCATCAAACTGAACCACTTTCACTATGGAGCCTGCCTCAGGAAACGTGAAAAAAAATCAGCTGTCCCATATTTGACTTTCAAAAATCGCACTCCTGAAGTATGATTTTTAGTGTTCCGTACCAAAATTGGAAAAACGGAACACTTATGGAATCAGTTCGGTGTCTGTCCGTCCGTCTGTCACAGGCATTTTTCTCAGAGACCGTAAGACATAGGAAGTTGAAACTCGGTACAGATATAGAAATGGGTGGTCCAATATCATAAATGAAGTAAAAAAAGCTAAATTTTTATATTGGGGGGCAATTTGGGGAGTAAGAAAAAGTAAATTAAAAATAAAAATTTTCTACCCTATGGTGTGGGATATCAATTGAAAGCTTATGAAAATACGAGTCTAAAAATATACTTATCAAATTTTTTATAAACACTTTGTATAACAAAGTTTTCAATTCAATCCGAGAAATTGCTGTCCCCACCTCTATTTCAAAAAATATAGCCGTATAAGATCTGAAAAAAATCATGAACATCAGAAATAACGTGTAGATATCGGGAAAATTATCAGGGTGGCTCTAACTTGGATAGTTTTTTTTTCTATACCCAAAAAACGAACACCAGTACGTCCAGTGTAAAATGATCTTCAGTTACTATGTGACCACATACTAAGTAAGTGTCAACTAATAGTAGTTTTATCAATGACCCATGTTAAACAACTGGTAGTACGGAACACTAATTGCCCGAGTCCCGACTCGTACTTGGCCGGTTTTTTGAAAGTCAAATCAGCAGTAGAAAGATGCATATCTCCACAGTAATTTTGACATTTTCAACTGCTGAACTCAGTGAATGAGATTCAAAAATCGCACTTCTGTATATTAATCAATTAATGGCTCATAAAATTGTGTGTCACAGCTGTCACGCTCGTAGCATTGCTTGACTATTTTCGAGTCTTGACATTGTGCGCTCTAGTAAAATTATCTGCTTCTTGGTATCTGCTGTATTATAAAGATCGCGGAGATCTGATGGATGCACAAAATAGATATACCTACGGAATCCTAAAAATTAACGTCAGTACCTATTGTTGAAATGCAATGACAAAGTGTCCCCGTCGTCAGTTCGTCTATGAATATTATAGTTAGTGGCTCGTGATGTTCGTTGTTTTGAATGTAGCACATTTCTATTGACATGTTTGGAATAAGAGAATTCAGAAATGTTTTGCTGAAATGACAATGAGGAATCTTTTATGTTAATAAGTTGTTTGTGGGTTATAACTTTCCCGTTAATTAAACATTTGTGACTCATTTTCATTATTAATTTGTAATTATAAATGAATCATTTGGGATGTTTTGACGAAGAGGTAATTATACTACAATCGCTTAAATTATGTTTAATTAATAATTGCTGTCATTTAATTATGTAATGAATTCGTCACAGTGTAGCTCCATTTCATTATAACTGTGGTTTTGGTCGTGACTGTTCTAACAGGAATTTTGTTATTCTTTCCGGAATAAATATACACACATGGTCTCTTTGTAAACTCGTAAAGTTTTAAACAATTAAAGTCTATGGAGTGACTCATAATTATTCCGGTTTGTAGTAACATAATTTAAAATTTATAATGATCATTCGTTTTTTTTTTGTAGCGACTGACTCACTCCCCCCTGCACACTGGATAGAAAATTCTGTTCTACTTGTAGATATTATAGCAAAGATTATTTAGATTCTTTTTCCCTGCAACATAATAATAGGTAGGTCCTTCATGTTTTGTTTGTTTCTACGTAATCTAAATCTTGAAAGAAGAATTGAAGACCCTGATGTTTAAAAAAAATAAAGGTAACCCAACAGTGAGTTGATTCGACATTATGACGATGATGATTAGTGAAAAAATAAAAAAGAACTTTACTAGTAAATAAGATGTCAATCTTGGAGCTTTGCAATCAATAGTTATCTTCTTATAGGTACCTTCTGTTGTATTGTATTGCACGTATTGGGTAATAAATAAGAGAGGGTATAGTGTCACCTATTGCTAAACTTAAAATTATAAACACCCCTACCATTATCTCGAACAAACGATTGGCAGTAAACATCGTGAAATTCTACTAGTATTATAATCACGAGTACTGTTATACCAGTTACGGTGCAGTGTAACATAATGATATGATATTTACTTTAACGATTGTCGAGAGAAGCAAATGTCTGAACTATGTCTTCGTCACTACAAGGTGTCTTGTTAACTCATACGAAGGACTTTACAGTTTTCTCGAAATTATCCGTAATTTAATTTTAAGTGGGAGATTCTATTGTTTGAGCGTTTACTTGCAGGAAAGTTTGTATGCAAATTACAAACTCTAAGTCGAGAATTTAAAATTATTTACCAAAGTGATGGGGCATTATTATTGCAGACTGAATTGTTTTAACTCTTCCTCTGCTATAATGCTATACTATAAAGACTGAAGTTTAGTGTGTGTTTAGAAGATGTAGCCAGAAACTACAACTGCTAACTAGGGGGTTTTATTCTGTCTTTCTCTACTATCGTCAATTTTATCGTGGTCAGTCTTGCTTGGGATACAATTAGTACCTCTTTGTATCTGTCTGTATCGATTATAGTAAGTTTATTTGTTTTTCGATTGTCAGGTGTCCTTTTCATCGTAGTCAGTCTTGGGGTACATTTGGTACCTGTTTGCATCTGTCGATCATAGATTCTATTATGGTTTTATCGGTTTATCGATCGTCAATCGTAAATTTTATCTTAGTCAGTCTTTGTGTACATTTGGTGCCTGTTTGCATTTGTCGATGATAGATTCTATTGTGCTTTTGTCGGTTTATCTATCGTCAATTTTATAGTAGTCAGTCTTGGGTTGGGGTACATTTGGTACTGGTTTGCCTCTGTCGATCATAGATTATATTTGTCTCTTGTCGGTTTATCTATAGTCAATTTTATCGTAGTCAGTCTTGGTGTACAATTAGTACCTCTTTGCATCTGTCGGTGCCGATCATAGTAAGTTTCTACTGCGCTTTTGTCTGTTTCGATTTTCGATCGTCAATCGTTATTTTCATCGTAGTCAGTCTTAGGGTACATACCAAATGTACGCACGGCGACAGAACAACCTACCCATAGTTCGACCTTATGTCCATGAACATAGAGTTCAACTATGGGTAGGTTGATCGGTCGCTGTGTGTACATTTGGTGCCTGTTTACATCACTTGATCATAGTTTCTATTGTGATATTATCAGTTTATTTATCGTCAATCCTCAATTTTATCGTAGTCAGTCTTGGCATACATTTGGTGCCTGTTTGCATCTGGCGCTCATAGTATCCATTATGCTTTTGTTGGTTTTATGCAAATCGCTGTATAGGTATTTTTGTTTTTTTTACCGTCCATTATAAACATTTTATAACAAGACGATTTTTACTATCATTATCATTTCATACGGTTTCGGTTCTCGTATCGGCAAGGCGGCCACGACGTTCGGAAAATTCAGTGCAAGAGTATGGGATAATAAACATCTAACTACCAAGACTAAGATGGGCGTGTACCAGACATGCATCTTGAGTGTACTCTTGTACGGAGCTGAGACCTGGACGTCGTATGCAAAACAGGAGAGACGGCTGAACACCTTCCACATGCGCTGCCTTCGGAGTATCTTGGGCATACGTTGGCAGGATAAGGTGACAAACGAGAGGGTACTTCAGGTTGCACAGCTGCCTAGTATCACCGCTCTTCTCAAGGAGAGGCGGCTTAGGTGGTTGGGGCACGTACATCGTATGGATGACTCTCGTTTGCCAAGGCGCATCCTTCTTGGTGAGGTCGCAGATAAGAAGAGGCCAGTCGGAAGACCCATGCTGCGATTTAAGGACTGCGTCAAGAGAGACCTGACCGCTTTCGGAATCAGCCCCACAAATTGGGAAGAGCACGCGGAAAATAGAGGAGGCTGGAGAGGGAAAACAAGAGAGGGTCGGACTACTCATGACGAAGCCTGGCTGGCACACCTGGCAGAGAAACGTGACAAAAGGCATAATGCTGCCACAATCCCTTCGTCATCCACCGGCGTACAGTTCTATTGTAGAGGCTGTGGACGTGTATGCGGCTCTCGTATAGGACTGTACAGCCATGAGAAAAAGTGCTTCTCCAAAAACACTGATTAAATCATCTGCAACAGATGTAAAGGCCTATGATGATGATGATCATTTCATAATAGAAGAGGTGAAAATACAGCTAGGATTAATAATTTCACAAAGATGAACAAGAAAAACCAAGATTTTACTTCTATCCGTATTTTGCATCGAACATCACACGTCGTTCAAAAAGACACCTTTCGAGATTTGTGTTACAAATCTATGACGTTAAGTATCCAGTAAACTCGGTTTACTCTGTTATTTGCCCGTATACTGCCCTGGGCGGACGTGTGCCAGGCAGGTTGTAGTTCAGTCTGACACGAAATTGGCACCGAGGTAATTTACCAATTAGTCACTATGATAGGAACCTCACGTTTCACGCTTGCCCTTTTAGTGTTAAAGTTTTAAAAGGATTAAAATTGGTTTTAAGAATGTAAGATGGAGCTTGAAATTTGTAATACGATGCGGATAGAGACATTTGCTGAGATTAGCGTGAAGATGGGCGTCAGTGTTTTTGTTTTTTGTGCATTTACTACAGGGTTTCTGCTGTTTTTGTTTTGGTAAAGAATGCGAAAGTAATAATTTTTATAAACCATTTTTTTTAAATTAGGTACAACTTGAGAACATTAATTTTAAAACTTATTGTTTTTTTGAAACATCGATGTCATTGATGAGCTTTTTAAATAGGTAGGTACTGAAAAAGCACCACTAAAGTTAGATATACAGGGTGTAAGTGACAGCCTAGCAAATACTGAAACGGTGAACTCTGACCATCAAAATGTATAACTTTCACTAAGGAGTCTACCTCAGGAAACGCGAAAAAAATCAGCTGTCCCATAAAAAACTGCTGTGCACACGCGATTAAAATGTACGGGACAGCGCTGTTATTTTTTTTTCGTTTCCTGAGGTAGGCTCCATAATTAAAGTTGTTCAGTTTGATGGTCTGAGTTCACCGTTTCAGTATTTGCTAGGCTGTCACTTACACCCTGTATATACCCCACTGTTCCGTTCTATATCATTGTTAATACTAAAAATCACAAAAAAAAAACAGAATAATATAAAAATGGTCTTGGTCTTGCATAAAGCGCTAATATTAATTAAAACCCGCGTTGTTGCATCGCAAATTCGCAACTCACTCAAACCCTACTTATTATAATAATTCGATTCGTATTAAAAAAAGATTTCATCATTTAACAGCTTTATAAACGAACAACCGTATTTTCTGTAACTTAAGTAGATTCTAGCATGAATCCTTAGAAATTATAGTTTCAGTATGAGCATTCGCATTAATTGGTGACGGACTAAATCCGCAAATACATTTCAACCTTTTATTTCCGGGTTTTGTGATGTAAATTAAATGGGACTATTATAAGTAGGTAATTATATGCTCGCTTTCTGCATACCACAGCTATGCAGCCGCATGGATCCGATACGGCGTTATATTCTGGGGTAACTCAACTGACGTTCAGACTGTGTTTGTCTTACAAAAGAGATGCCTCAGAATCATAACATTGACTCGACCTAGAGAAACGTGTAGAATTCTGTTTAAGAAATACAAGATACTTACTGTTACATCCATGTACATTTTAGAACTTTGCATTCTAGTGAGGAAGCATCCGAGCTACTTCCCACGTACCAGCGACATAGACAGACGCTACAGGACAAGACAAAACAATGACATACTCCTCCCCACCACCCCGCGCCTCTCCATGTATCAAAACGGACCGCAATATATTATGGTTATGAAAATTTATAACCACTTGCCAAATACATTAAAAAGCCTTCAGGGTAATGGGTTTGTTAATAATAAGTGCATGTGCTGTAGATCAGCGACACCGCGTACTTCAGATAAACCTTATAAGGTTTATGAGGTACGTGCTCAAAACGTTTGTAACTGTTTGATTTGTGTTTATTAAATAAATTGAAAAAAAAAAAAAAAAATTGTCTAAAAAAACTACTACTTGACAAAAGTTACTACAATTTGAAAGAATATCTGGATGACAAATCTTTATCAATTGAGCATGTATAAATTCTATTGTAATGTAATCAGATTAAAAAATTATTAATGTATGTACCCTATCCTAACACACAGTCTTTAAACTAAGTATATTAATTATTATTACCACGCTGTTAATATTTCAAATAAATTTTCGTTTGAAATTGTAAATACTTAATAAAAATTATACATGTCATTGAATGCCTTGAAGAGGCAGATTGCTGTACCACAAATTAATCATACCATCTTATGTAACGTGTGCAATCAAAAATGATTAAATGAATTATTATTATGTCTATTATAAGTTATAACCATCTTCCTAGCTACTGCTCTGCCCTATAGCGAGGTCTGCTCTCTTTGCCTTCGCGTCCTCTTGGTCCAAATAAATGTATTTATGTGTCTTTTGATCGTTACCCAACTTTATGACATAATCTACCCACAATAATCTGCCTAACCTCTGCGATGCTAATATCACTTTCCCTGTTATCTCACTAAATTGCTCCAAGGGTCTTATTTACGATAACGTCAAAGCATTTGACACTATCATGCGTTACATTAACATTGTAATGTCTGCTCAAAGTAAAATTTCCCTCATCAAAGATCTTAGAGCTGACTAATAAAGATGGAAGTGGCTTAATTTAGGGGCAACCTCTTGTGGAATAGACATTAACTGTACGTTGATGTCTTGGAACAAATTGGGTATTAGGAGGCACTAAGTGGCTCACTGAGTGCGAAATAATGCTGAAGCTTTAGGTTTATTTATTGGCAGAGTTTTGGCTATTTGATAATTATTAGGTATCGTTAGTTTTGTGACTTGTGTGTGTTGCAGAAAGGTGTCGTTATATTTAAAGGGGTGCTTCTGAAAGCTGCTTAGTTTGATGGTCTGAAGCACCCCTAAATATTACGACACGTTACTGTAATATCGGAGTTGTCAAAGAAAGCTTCAACCACCAAGCATATTTAAACATTAATGCTTTGTAGAAGCTGGGTTTACTGAAAGAAATGTTATGGTTTCTTAAAATCTAAGCTTAAAATTTTATTATTTTGGTCAGCTGAGGCTTATAGCCCTGCGACTATTGTGTTCGCCCCATCATGCTCGCCCATTTATTTTTACCCATATATCTCCGAAATTATGGTATTTTCTTTGTTTTCAGGTATGCCGGTTTCCTCACGACGATCCTTCACCGCCGAGTTCTAGACAGTTTAATCATTAGTACTCAAAGCTTACTTGTAGCAAGTAAAATATATTTAATCCACTTGTAACTACAGGATAAAACCGCCGTAATTACAAACGGGAGTGTCTAAATCAACACCACCGCAACTACTGGACTCGAATGCCGGATACAATATAAGTGGCAGTTGTTTATAGCGGCACTTTCAATTATGCACCAAGCCACTTTTATCTGGGAGCCTGACGATCTGACAAATTATACGGCAGGGTTTACTCGATTTGTAGGTGCGCTCTCTAATTGCAAGTTTGGTAAGATTGAAATGGGATTGAGTAAATAGAACTACTGTACTACCCGGCAACTCTATTAGGTTAACCCGCGCGTCGCTTCAGCTAACTTGCTTCCAACTTTGTTGCGTAGTTGAAGTGAACAAGAGGTACCGGGTTCGAGAGAGTGTGACATGCACTCCTATTGGCAGGAATAATGTCAACTTGGATCCAGGCTAGTGCACTGTTCGATTATAGTTGCATTTAGTGTCCCATACCAAAATTGTCAAAACGGAATACTTCTGGAATCAGCTCGGTGCCTGTCCGTCCGTCCGTCCGTCCGTCCGTCCGTCTGTCACAGGCATTTTTCTCCTACCCTAGCCTAGGCTGCTGTAGTACTGCATACTCGACTCAAATGTATGCTACAGCTGTTTTTTTGCTACGATCTGTTTATCTATGAGCATAGTAAAAGTTGTTTTAGTTTGATGGGTAGACTCTTACTTTAAAAGCATGCCAAATATATCAATTTCACCCTGTATAAGTGTATAGTGGGTTAGTAATAAAGAGCAATCGATGCATGTCTGTAAATTCAGTTATTTTGTAAAACAAGTGACTTACTTACTTGTTTAGTACTTTACTTCAGAGACGAAGAATTTTTCTTCTCTTTCTACACTTTACTTCATAGACGAAAAATTTTTCGCTTACGCTCTCTTTCTACGCTTTACCTAGATTATGCACCTGACATACTTACACTTTTTTGCTGTGAAAATCACTACTGTTTGATTTATTTTCACAAAAAGAGAAAATATATAATTAAATATGCATAAAATATTGTGTAAACTTTGTAATAATAAGTGATTCATTATTGTGTAAAATGTGTACACAGTTTAAGTAAAGTAAACAGAAACTGAATGTGAGTCATGCAATTTTCCTGCATATTTAATACACACTTGCTGCATTGTTTTACAAAATTTTGAAAGACAATGGAGAATTGCATAACTTTCAGAATTGTATATCAACAAAATTATAAAAAATTTAGCTTAAAGAACTATCGAATTTATTTTAGTTAATATAGAAACTGTAAAAAACAAATTTCAAATACAAACATGCTTACTCGAATAACCCGCCCCGGGTTAAAGAAATTAGGATTTTGGTAAAGAAAGCTGCAGTCCTAACAAAAACTTATTTACCGTGAGCATCCAAAATCATCTACGTAATGTTCAAATGTGAGGAAATAATTCGTTCGTGTGCATACAAGAAGAAAATTTCCGTTCTTCAATGAGAATGGTTTACAATTAGTTTAGGATTTTCTTATTTGGGAGATGATTATTCAAGAAATAGTAGGTACACTGAAAAAAATGCGAGCCAACTATGAAGTATAATTTCTCTTAATTAGCACCAAAATTAAAGTTAAGTGTAATAAATAATTTATAATAAAAATAATGTAGGTATGTAGTATAAGTGTATGTAGTGTATGTTTATAAGTAGGGGGGGGGGGGGGGGGTCCATCTATAAGCTAGGTAGATAATTTCTTCAAATCTAGCACTTAACATAGCGACAAGCGATTGAAATCATGTAATAACCTTATTACATCAAGCGACAGTACCGGCTTGTCATTATGGACACGATTAATTTGTCGTTCAAAGCAAACACAGCTGCAGGCGTTTTATTACATTTCATCGATCGCTGTAAGTACTATCTTTTGATTTGATATCTATCGATGTTAGTTGGAGTAGGCCGTATGGTCTAAAGGTCTAAGTTGTACTGTTGATATAGTTTCATAGTTTGACTACCGATAGTTAGCCTTGAAAAACAGTAACAATATCGATACTGCTAACGATACACTGATAAAAAAGTTAACTTGATTCAAAACAGAAATTCTTGAACCAACAACAACAACATTTTGAAGAATTTTATAATCTTGAATCAAGTACCAAAATTCTTAAATCAAGTAAAATTTTCTTGAATCAAGAATAATTTGTTAGATCAAAAATTTTTCTTCTTGATTCAAGATTATCAGCAAACTCCTCAAAATGATATTCTTGGCTCAAGAATTTTTCTCTTGAATCAAGTAATTTTTTTTATCAGTGTAGTATTGCTAGCTTTCTCTCTAAAAAACTATTTGATTAGCCGTGGCGATAAATTCCTCAAACAATTATCTATTAACTAATTTGTTCAGGTATTTTTCGAACCTTCGCACTAAGTTAAGTTAACAAGTAAATGTTTGATATTTTTTCTAGCTTTTATAGTTTTTGGTTTTGCCCTTACAGAATTTGTGACATAATCGGTATAAAAGAAAAAATTCACAGATTTCGTGCCTCACACGACTATCGAGCACATTGGAAATGAATCTACGGAATTCAAAAAAATATTGTCTCAAAAAGGTTAGACTACAAGGCAAACCCTTAACCCAATCGTCATAAGTTTAGGCTCGAATTGTAGCTGACTAAATTATCACGAGGAGTTTTCTTCAAATTTCTGATCTAGTTGTCCGTTTCCAAAATATCGAGCGCCAAAATCAAAAATTCCGAAAAAAAAAATCCCCTGTTTCGGCCTTAAAGTTTTTCGTTTTTCACTTTCTCGAATAATTCTTTTTGCATCTTACAGCTCTCGTGAATACACGACCTTTGAGCCTTTTTTTGAATATAATATCTTCAAAACTCTCTGAGATATAAGGGGATCGCAATTTTTCGTGAAATCGGGGCCTATAAGTACTGCTGCGAACGAAAAGATATTTCCAATGTAAAAAAAAATATTACACATTTTATATGAATTGAATTAAATAGAAAACCCATTCGAGCACACATACTGTAACAAATACCAACGAGATACGTCATAATATTAAATGAATTGGAGTTTAAAAGGGCCAAGGTAAATTTTATCCAGAATCGAACCCAAATTACTGAAAGACGTGCTTATGTTTTATAGAGCCAATGTCTCTGTATCGGAAAATGATAATCGTGTGCAGTATCAAGTGTTTGGGAGAAAATGCGGGAAAATTGTGCTAATATCCATGCCGAGTCTGTAGATATCGGCCTACGCGAAAATCAGAGAGGCTTCAAGAACAGCATTAAGGATGTCTATTCTTATGCCATTTATATACAGGGTGAAATTGATATCATTAGCATCCTTTTAAACTAAGAGTGAGCCCATCAAACTGAACAACTTTTACTATGGGAGCAAACAGATCGGAGCGAAAAAAAATCAGCTGTTCCATACTAAACTGCAATACTCAACTCGACTCAAATGTATGCAACAGCCGATTTTTTAGTTGCTCCGATCGGTTTGCTCCCATAGTAAAAGTTTTTCAGTTTGATGGGTAAACTCTTAGTTTAAGAGGATGCCAATGATATCAATTTCACGCTGTATAGGGTCCTACTTAATAGGCTGTCGATTTTTTGGACGGGTAGTTATTTTATTATAGACTCTGTGATCAGACTACTAAACTTAACAACTTGCTCTGTGGAATGGAAATCGCGAAAAAAAACTGCTATCCCATACATTTGGGTCGAGTAGGTTTACAATAAGATAATTTAGTTCTACAATAGATATAAACGTGTTATTCCTTTAATGAATCAATGTAACTAAAATTTGTAGACGGTTTTAAAGGTACTAGCTACAAAGTAGATTTGGGACGAACATACGTCAATTCGTAGAGATGAGTAGGTACTTTTTAAAAGGGCCAAGGTAAATGTATCCAAAAACGAGGACGACATACAAAATGTTGTAAGAATTGACGCCGATGAAAATCTACATCTGATTGAAAATTTAAAAAATTGGAATACCTTCATGTTAAGGCGGTGAAGTACTGTTAGGTAAGTAGATGCCTTCGGAATCAGATACAGCATATTCGTTTATAAATATTTTTAATAATTTATAATATTAAAATTAAAGTCAGACATCACAGAATCAAAAGAACCGATTGATAATACTTAAAGTATACAGGGTGTAAAATTAAATACGTTACTTAATATTAAACAGGGTGCTTCATACCGTTCATACCATAAAACTGAACAACTTTAAACATGGAACTATAACATATAAATATCGAAAAAAAAACCACTGTTCCATAAAAAACGTAACCGACTAGACACTCTACCCAAACATAATTATCGAACAGCTGAATTATGTTCCGCGATTTCGATGTTGGCTCCATAGTGAATGTTTATTGGTCTGAAGTGCCCTCTTTAATATGTAACGCAATGTAATTTGAACACCCTATACATATAGTTAAGTTATGTTTTAAGCTGATTTAAATACAACGTAAATCTTATATCAACAATTTGAGCATGAAATTATCTTAATACTGATCCAAAGTAAGTACCTAGTTAGATTACGGAGCAATTGGCCGCTCCGGGCCACTCTACGCATATAGTGAGTCAATCTGACCACTTCTAGATAACTTTGCTCCAATGCTTCCATCTGTACTCCATTACTGAGCTGTACTACTCCACAACTCTTATAAGTCACTCGCAAAACGCACTTAACCTTCCCCTCGAAATGTTTCTTCCTCTCAGACTTATTATGAATCAAGATTGGTGAGAATGAGACGACGATACCAGAAGTGGGATACGCTGAATGACCTATAAGAGTTGTCGATAAATATAACTAGTACACATGCTCTTTGTGTTGGACGTGTATTCGCTATCTTAACTCTTAAGGCGTACGAATGATTGACTGATTTTCATGGGAATGTTGTATATTGGAATTTAGAGCTTGGGAATTATGGATTTGGAATAGTTTATCTTTGTGTCGTGACTTTTAATGTCGTCGTAACAGTACCGAACCTGTTAAGGCCAGGAATTCTCTTTGATTTTACCTTCCTCTAAAACTGTATCAGTAAGTGATAATTGAGTTACGTTTGAGCTTTAATATATTTCTAGTTTCTGTGGAGTACTTACAATTAACTCGCATTTATTTGTTATCTGATGAATATTTTAAAGAAAATTGTTATAGTGTTATTATTGAATGAAATACATTCTAATTCATATACAAAACTGTCAAATCAAAAACTAAAAGGACTTCATGCTTCTTCTTCTTCTTCTTCTCGTGTGGAATCGTCACGTCTTCTTCAAATCGTCAGTTTCCAGTATCTTGCCACCTCTGTCGCACTGGCTGATGCGCTCATTAGGTCTTCATTCATAATTTGTAAACGAATTAGGATGTGTGACTTTCAAAAATAGCACTATTGGACTTAATGTTTATTTAACTCTGTAATTAATTTTAAATTGATGGCTTAGGCTTTGGACCCACCTCAAAGACTTATTTAAGTACCTGTAATATTCTTATCGTTAAAGCAAAATTTTTTTTGTGAAAACAGATTTAGGTTTTTTTAAAGAATTTTTAACTTATAAGCGTGGCTTCACCAAATAATATTAGGTTTTAGGAAGAAATCAGCTGGCCAATACTTCTTATTGTTTGGAGGAGGCATATGTCCGAAAACGAACTGATTAACGGCTGTGATGATGATGATAAATAAATAAATAAATAAATAAATATCTTGGACAATGTCACACAAATTATCTAGTCACATTTAAAGTACCAGAATCTAGCCTGGACTTGTATTATGATAACTAGACTACGATATACAATACATATATAGATACAAACATCCATGACTCGGGTACAAATATTCATATTCATCATACAAATATTTGTCCCTTACGGGATTCGAACCCGCGACCCTCGGCACAGCAGGCAGGTTCACTACCAACTGTGCTACCGGGCCGTCGATGATGATTGCCTCCTAATCCTAAAATGTTCACTTTTATTATTCATAATCACATACAATTCGATTACTATGTAAGTCTTGTAACAATACTTAAGGGGGTACCGACCATCAAACTGATCAACTTTCACTATGGAGCCAACATCGAAATCACAAAAAAAATCGGCTCTTTCATACAAAACTGCAGTACCGTCTCGACTCAAATGTATGGGACGACCGATTTTGTTTATTTTTTCTCGACGTTGGCTCCATAGTACGTTGTTCAGATTGATGGTCTGAAGCACCCCCTTAAGTATTACTAGGGTGTTTTGTTACACCCTGTAGATAGTTGGCAGTTATAGAAAAGTTTCTGATCACCCCAACAGGGATTATGGTAAGTTTATGTTTGACTTCTGATGCCGATGCGCATACCCTACATTTCCACTATGGATTTATGGACATGAAGCGCAATTGCGTGCAAGGGTCTTTATGAAACACTTCTATTTCAATTGGTCCAAGACAGTCGAAAGGCAACTAAACATGGCGTGTCTATGGTCATGGACAATCCTTACCAGTCCATAACAATTACTGTCAAAACAATAGCAACCGATCGTGAACCGTTATAGCCTGGAGCCGAAATCAGGTGCGGCCAGGAACTTTGCCAAGTTTGCGATAGCACGGGTGTTGCCAGCGTGAAATTATTTTATTGTAGATCGTTTTGATTGCCCGTTTTGAGGTTTCTTATTTAATAGGTGAGGCCAGTCAGTGTAGATCTTGCCATTTTTTATTATTTTTGTCTTCATTGCCACGTAAACTTTAAAACATAGGTGCTTACAAGTTTTCTAAGATCATCTATAGAATAGGCAGACAAAAAAAAAGCAGAGAACGAGCACGATTTTTACAACATAGGTAAGATTAATAGGAAAAAAATAATAACTGAAAAGAGAAAAACGAGCTCTAATCACTAATCAGCTATACCAACTTTGTTTTTTTGAGCAAATATAATTTCAATGTTATTAGGTAGGTATAGCAAACGGGGACAAAGAAGAATTATAAAACACTATTGGTTTGTCCCCGCCTGCAATACCTTTACCTAATAACAAATGAAATTATATGTGCTCAAGAAAACAAAGTTGGTATATATAGCTGATTAGTGATTAAAGAGCTTGTTTTTCTCTTTTCAGTTATTAGTTTTTTATGCAGTCGGTTTTTTTGTTTTTTAATAATTTAGTTTATTTCATACTTTTTAGTCTTGTGTCTAAATGGTAGCATAAAAGTACTATTATATTATATATTTTTGGAATCGTCTCTTCACTAGCTTTCATTTGATACCCATATTGTAATTAAAAAAAAAAATTCTACTCTTTTTTTTTAAATTCGCAACCGCCTTATTAAAATAATATAGCCTATGTCACTTTCACGATTTTTACAAATCTAACGACACCTCATACGTCAAAATCCATCAAGCCGTTTAGCCATTAGCCATGCCAAAGAAATATACCTACATTACAAACATACATACATACATACATACGCTCGAAAAACATAACCCTCCTTCTGGCGCGGTCGGGTAATGACGTTCATTCATATTATGCGGTAGATTCGATTCGCACATAATGACCGATATCATTTTCGTAGGAAAAATAAATGTACCTACAGTCCCAATTATCAACATATCATGTTGATTTAGTACAACTATATACAAAGTCTTTATACTTATTAGGTACCTAATACCTACCCAACATACTACATAAGTACCAAAAAAAGAGGAACCTGGTGGGATTCAAGGCAAAAATTAATAAAGATAATAATAAGTAAGTATTCATTTACCTATTATTCTAAAATCTCAAATAGGCATGACACATAGCCTGGTTGAATACCGTTGTACATAAATACTAAATCCGTTATAAATAAATTTCAATGCTTAAATCACGGATACCTATAAACAATAAATAATACGTCCTATTCCTAGGTTTCCACATCTCAAGTTAGTTTCACCATTAGATAGCATTGTGTGGTACCTAGGTACTGTGATGGATCAGTGCCTGGGGCGGCTAGGAACTCTAGGAAATCTAGACTTCACTTGAAACCTAAGACCTGTGTGTAGCTAGATGAAATATGTGGAAATAATAAGGTAGTATGTACGAGTAAATACAAACTTTACCTATTTATAACTTTCGGCGAATTTCTTGTAGTGTTAAAAGTGGATGGCTGTGTTAGGAGAGGAAGGAAGGCCGAAGAAAATTTGGATGGATTGTATGAGGGGTGAGATGTGGAAAGGAGTTGTGCTGAAATGACTAATATGAGAAATGAATGGAAGAAGATAAGTATTGCGCTGACCCCAAATAGATAATGTTGATGTTATTTTACTGTCACAAAAGATGATAAACAACTTATTGAAGATAACTGGACAAGAGCGTGTCGGACCACGCGCAGGGTAGGGTTCCGTAGTTGCCCGTTACAATACAATATGGACTTAGAAGGAGGCTTTTTGTTTTATACTACTAGTTTAACGGCTAATAAAGTCTAAAAAGTACATTTTATTATTTGGTCGACTATTACTCGTAAACTTGTAAAGCTTACTTAGCGGTGATAGTTTTCCTTTTAAATTCGTTATAATATATGCTATTGCCGTGAATTTTTTCACATCTCCAACTACAACAGTTTATATTTTTAAAAGATCTATTCAACGATACCCCACAACATGGGATAGACGAGAAAAAAAAATTCATCCCCACTTCACGTGTAGGGGAGGTACCCTAAAAAAAATATTTTTCAAGATTTTATTTTACCACTTTGTCGGCGTGATGAATATGTTCACATATGCCAAATTACAGCTTTTTAGTATTAAGCGTCTCTGAGCTACGCCGCGGACAGACGGACGGACAGACAGACGGACGGACAGACGGACGGACATGGCGAAACTATAAGGGTTCCTTTTTGACCTCGGAACCCTAAAAAAAACTAGACCAACGTAGGTAACCTAGTCAACCTACCTAACTATTTGAAAATAACATTATTTCGCTACAAAAATGGAAGTTGTTTCGAAAGCGGTAGTAAATAAAATGAAGACGACAACATTTTATATTGACAATTTAATATGTGTGAAAGCAGATCTACTAGCAAGCAATTACTGCCACGGTGAAATAAATATTAGGTTGGTTAGGTACTGGAAAGTAACTTATAAATTTTTCACTCCACAACAGATGGCGCTGTTCGAGAACTTTTCGTTGCGCGTCTCTGAATTGAAACAGCACTATAGCTATTCGACGCTAGATGGCGCTGTTCATTAAATGAAGTGTAGGTTAGGTATCAATATGGTATCAATAGAAATAAAAAAGAAAATAAAATCACCCGATCGCTTTAATTTGGCTAAAGGTAAAAAGGTAGGTAGTTACTTACCATGCAGTTTCCCTGGACACAGATGGCTCGGAAGCCGGGCTTGGTGCAGGGTGTACCATCGGCAACTAGCGCTAATGAAGCGTAGAACTGCTGCCCGCGAGGTCGGCAGTTCAGGGTGCATGGCGCGTTCCCTGGAAAAGATCATCATTATTAATAATGGCTATTACCTCAAGAGTAATTAATATAGGTACTGCTATTATCTTCCTGGGTATTTTTTGTCGGCATTGAGTTTCACTTGCCAGTGTGGTGAAGATATTTTGTCAATCAGCGATAGAGGCTCGGACTTCTAAGTAGGTATAGTAAAATATTTGGAATGAATTCCGCTAGATGAATGTTAACGTCCCCTTGCTTGAACTTAGCTAAAATGGAGCTATGTAGGTAGGTAAAGTAGGTACCTACCTACTAATACTGGTTGTATTAATTAATTAGGGGCAGCCCTCCGCAGACTGAAACGGTGAACTCACACCATCAAACTGAACAACTTTCTCTATAGAACCAATATCAAAATATCAGCTGTCTCATAAAGCTGCAAACATAACTAGACTCAAATGTATGGGACAGCAGATTTTTTTTCGCGATTTCCATATTGGTCCCATAGAGAAAGTTGTCCAGATTGATGGTCTGATCATCCCCTTAAAAAAATTCAGACAATTTTGTTAGACCTTATAATCGGAGGTGGGGAGAGAGAGAGAGGAGTTTGACCAGCATGCGAATTCCTTTTCTGGGACATTTAAAATTTGTTTTGTTGGTACCCATTCAAAAAGTTAGTACTAACCAGTCACCGTTTCTAATGGTTTTTGGAATTTGCGTTCATATTTTGTTAAGATGAATGTGTGAGACGTGGTTCACGTGGTGCATTGTCTCCGTAGCGTAGGTATACAGGCGAGTACTTCACGGAAATTAAAACCACACAGCATCGTTACAGTTTCAGTTTACTCTACTGTGGCATCGTTCTCGGTGTTAGCAGCTAGATAGTCAGGAAATGTGTCAGGTGACAATTCGGAGTTTAATATGCTTATTCTTACCATCAACATAAGGCACCCAGGTGTAGAATCTGCCGCGGAATGGTCTGCGGTCGTACACAGCACATTGCTCGCTCCGGGCATCCCGTAATGGACCAGAACATGGCTGTAACAAGAAATAGGAGAATGATTACCAATTTGAGATATATTTTCATCGATATAATCTAGAGCTAGAGACGACTGGCCAGGAGGCTGGCTGGCTGGCGGAGTATGGTTGTGGAAAGTTAACATTATGAAAGAATAGGAAAGTAGGTATACAAGATGTAACAAAACACCCTAGTAATATTTCAGGGGTTGCTTCAGACCCTCAAATGGAACAACTATCTCTAGGGCACCAAGAACGAAATCGCGAAAAAAAAAATCTGCTGTTTCATACAAAACTGCAGTACCTACAGACTCCTCTCAAATATATGGAACAGCTGATTTTTTTTTTCGTGATTTCGAAGTTGGCTCCATAGATAGTTAAAGTTGTTCAGTTTGATGCTCTGAAGCACCCCCTTAAGTATTAGTTAGGGTGTTTTTTTATAGTCTGTAGATTGATAACGAGAGATCATAAACATCAACATAAGCTAGAAATAAATTGTGAAACAAAATTCAATCCAAATTGGTCAATTATTACTAAGTAAGTACCTATTTAGAACTTTCATCATCATCATCAGCCTATACTTATACGTCCCAATGCAGGGCACAGACCAACCCTCAGGGAGATTGTACTTATAGGCATTCGTCCACCACGTAGACATTGCACCGGGATTTCGACTCGTTTCCGATTTATGATTTTTGTTTCAAATAATTAAAAATAATTAAACTAAATAATTCATGGAGGATTTTTTTTATATGAAAGGTGATAGGACAGGTACTTAAAACTATGCATTTTAATGACTAGTACCTATGTACCTAAGCGACCTAGGTGAGTGACTAGGCCAGTCAATAACACTTAGATAATTTAATACAATTATAGCCACAATCAACTCTAGGTGATACTAGTAATTCTTGATTAGTATCGATTTAATTAGCCAGTAATAAGGTTTATAAGAACTAAGTAGTAGGTAATAATTTGTAGATACATTTAAAAGAAAAATGTGGTCCCTCCTGTCATGGTGTTCTGTCTCGATTGCCATGACACCATGACACATGGTTATCTTGCCAAATAGGGCTCTCTTTACTTTACTAACGTTTGTATTTCTAACTGAGCATTTTGTAAAAAGGTGGACAAATGACGACCTGGTGAAGGCAGCGGGAACCCGTTGGATGAGAGCAGAGCAAGACCGGTCGTTGTGGCGATCCTTGGGGGAGGCCTATGTCCAACATTGGACGTCTATCGGCTGATAAGATGATGATGATGATTTTGTAAAAAGGACTCCTTAGTTCTTTCTTATCTAAAATAGTTTCAAAATTATCACATATTTTGTAAAATGTTAGACATCTCACCGCAGTATTGCACTCGTGGTACCGTCGTCCCAATCCTGGACAGTCCGGATCAGAATTCTGCACCATTCGTGAACGCCTCACTCGATCTGCACTTCTCACTAGTTTCCTTCTCTTTCTGCTGCGCCGCCATCTGAAAAAGAAGTAAAGAGAATTTATTAACAATACATCCAAAGAAAGATACATGATGTAAATTTGAATGCGTTACATATCGAACAGGGTGCTTCAGACCATCAAGCATGATCAAACTGAACAACGCTCACTATGCAACCAAAACAAAAATCACGAAAAAACTAATTTTCCATAGAAAACGACAATGGCTTTGGCTTACTCGACCAAAATGAATGGAACAGCAATTTTTTTTTCGCGATTTCTTTTTTGGCTCCATAGTGAAAATTATTTATTAGTACCTACCCCTGTTCAATATGTAATGCATTTAATTTTAATTTTATATCCTCTATAGTAAATTTTAATATGTAATTCTACGATTTTTTATGTTTAGTAGTCAACGTAGGGAACACTTCCTAACATTTTTAACTTTATTCATGTTATCTGTATTGATCGATTTGGGTCACAGTTATGTTGTAATAATAAAGGTCATAAACGAAGCCCTTTTCCAGTACGTGATTAGCAATCCATTAAATATCTTGTACACAACAGTCATAAAACTCATGGTCACTTTCTTTGTGCCACTCTTGTTGAATAAGAAATTAATAAAATTTTAAGTAGTTTAATAATATTAATGACACCTTTTTATTTTCAGCATACCAAAGATTCTAAATATGGCAACTTGGAAGCAGAATCAAACACCACAAAGAGAAAATAAGGGAAGTAACTATGAAGACCAGAGAAGTTCAGATTGTGGAGAATATTTTTGTAAGCCTCAACATTGTATAAATTCCAGTGAGAAATAGAAAACCAAAATAATGGCTCCAGCCTCCATCGTGGTGACGATGATTTTGCCACCGTCGAGTAAGTGCATTGTGCTTGAAAGTTGTACGGTAATGTAGTTTAATTTTTTTCTGATTATCAGAAGGACATGTGGACAAATACCCACCCCCCATGTCAGGTCATTTACCAGTGAGATCCCATAAGGAGAAATCACTGACAAACGCGAAACGCCCTGGAATGCCCTGGATGCACCGGCCGGCCCATCCCCACTAATGTTTCCTCCAGAGTCATCCAAAGAGACCAGAAGCAAGTGAGCATACGTGGAGCTGGGGAGCTTACGTTACTTAACATTAGTACTCCTAGTAACCCTGAATTTGAGTAGTTAACGGGAGTTAAAATAGCAGGAACATTTTATGACAATGTTAATGTGTTTGTAGGCGATGCCATTATTGCTGGTTTATGGGAAAGCGATCTCGATCGATCGTTGTTCGAATGGTACTTCAAGCATCATACGGGAATAGTCGATATTGAATTCTATTGATGTCACGGGTAGAGTGTGAAGTCTTTAACCCTAATATCTGGGCGGTTGTGTTGTCAATACTATTTAATATTATAATTGCACAGGTATGGAGTCTTTCTTAAAAAGCTGACACTTTTTTAAGGTTATGATCAGACCGTCCAACTGAACAACTTTCTCTATGGCACCAACATGGTTGAGCGGACAAACTTGACTTTAAGTGTTGTCTCCCAGTGGGGTGACAATAATTTAGTCAACTTCAACGCCACCAAAACACAGGCTTGTCTGTTCACCGCTAAAAGGAGTCCGTTTAATCTGACTCCTACTTTCCGGGGTACATCTGTCCCTGTTTCCGACAGTCTTGGGCTTCTGGGTATAAGCTTGACCACAAAACTCAACTTCGGCGCTGACATCGAGTCTAAGGCTCAAACTGCGGCCAAAAAGCTGGGCATCTTAAACAAGGTGAAGCGGTACTTCACTCCTGGACAGCTCTTAGTATTGTATAAAGCTCAGGTCCGATCATGTATGGAGTACTGCTGCCACCTGTGGGATGGCTCAGCCAAGTATCAACTTGCCGCACTCGACTCGGTTGAACGCAGAGCCAGGAGGCTCATTGGCGATAGTAAGCTGGTGGAGGCCAAGCTTCATAGCCTAGCCCACCGCCGCAGAGTGGCCTGCTTGTCGGTCTTCTACAGATTGTACTTCGGTGAGTGTGCCCTAGAGCTGCATGAGCTCATCCCACCTTCCCCTTTCTACTATCGGACTTCCAGACGCACCGCGGGATATCACCCCTTCTTGGTTGACATCCCACATATCCGCACCAAGCGCCTTTCTGAATCTTTTATAATGCGCACAGCCAAGGAGTGGAATGCCTTACCTGCGTCAGTATTTCCGAGTACTTACAACCCGAATTCCTTTAAAGTACGAGTGAATAGGCATCTTCTGGGTAAGCTCGCTACATCTACGACCCCATCTTCGTCCTGAGGACTGGATTGAGGTCAAGAGCAAACCCATAGTTAATAAAAAAAAAAAAAAAAAAAAAAAAAAAACATCGAAATCACAAAAAAAAATCAGCTGCTCCATAAAAAAACTGCAAACTTACTCGAGCCAAATGTATGGGACAGCTGATTTTTTTCGCGATTTCGATGTTGGTCCTATAGAGAAAGTTGTTCAGTTTGAATGGTCTGGTCATCCCCTTAAAAAACCTTCAGCATATTAAGAAGGACCCTGTTTATCATCATCATCAGCCTATCATCGTCCACTGCTGAACATATGCCTATCCCAAGGCGCGCCACAAAACTCTGTCCTCGGCCTTCCTCATCCAGTCGCTTCCCGCTACTTTTTTTAGGTCGTCCGTCTGTCCAACGGGCAGCAGGGTGTCCCACACTACGCCTACCAGTACCAGTACCTGTATATCATTGATTTACAAATCTTTCATATACCTTAATACCTACGGTGTCAAAAAACCGAAATCCTCCGTATAACAGTAACATACAACAGAACGGTAGTACCGCGACTGATTAGCTCTTGTTGTTCCGGGTCACAATCTTTATTGTGTCTGCCGACCTCACACTTGTGGGTAACCATGCATTTACGTGCTCTGTGGTTTTCTATATCTCATAGTCATTTACCTACAGGTAGTTCTTTTGTTATTTCTTCGTTTACTGTTAGACACAGATTCTTGAGTGACTTCTTAAAATGTGAGCTCAAAGTAAAGGTGGGCTTGAAAGTTGAGAAGCATAGCTACATTCTATCTTTTTTTTTTTATTACAAATGGACCACCTAATTTTTTTATTGACACTCGATTCCAATTGGTCCGGGAATTATCTTCATACAATGGTACCAAACGTATGTGTGTATGTGTATACGTTGTATACGTTGTATGTGTGTTCGCCAGACTCGCCAGTACGTACTACGATATCTAAGGCAGCCAAGGCAGCGCCAGACGGGGCTACGCGGAGATACGGGATATATTGTCAGTGTGTGCATGATACGAGGATTACTTATACTGTGGCATAGCTCTGAAAATTAGCAAGCTGAAGTGGCAATGGGCTTGTCATATCTGTTGAAGAACTGACAACCGGAGGGGTGTCAGAGTTCTAGAGTTGAGACCATGAACTAGAAGATGTAGTGTGTGGGTGACGACCTAAAAAAGGTAGCGGTGAGCGACTGGTTGAGGAAGGCCTAGTATAGTATAGAGTTCTGTGGTGCGCCTTGGGAGGGGCCTATGTTCAGCAGTGGACGATGATAGGCTGATGATGATAAAGTGTTACTGTGGATGAAAGGCGAACGTTCCATCACCACTTGTCACTTCATACCAGCCTGAAACCTTCAATATAATAAAAAAAGCTCACGCGACGTAGCCGTGCTCTGCAACTTCATACTTCAAATGACGTTTGACAGGTTGTAGAAAAGGTTCTGACAATACCGATAGCAATTACATCCCCATTCTCCGATGAGATGAGAAAAACACATGCGTAGACAGCAAATTTAGCTCTTCGAAACATTACAGGGGGCAAATAGAGTTTGGAATGGGTCATAGAGTATCGAGCTATGTATCGAGGCTTAGATAGTATCAATCAAGTTTTGTAATTACTCATTGAAATTAAATTAAAACCATCGAGAGATGATACCTAATATCTCATCCCGATGAGTAACTAAAATATTGTACAGTTACGAAGAAAAAAATTTTATATTCATTACATTCCCTTACATTCCTAAGTTAAATAATTTTTTTATCAGACATACTGGTATAATTTTAAACTATGTTTACTTTAAATAATTCAATGTCACGATCTAATAAAAATACAGTTTATGCTACTTTCATTCTTCAAGAAAAGGCATTAAGGATGTGTATTTTCATACCACTTATACAGGATGTAAGTGAAAGTCTAGCAAATACTGAAACGGTGAACTCAGACCATCAAACCTAACAACTTTCACTATGGAGCATCAGGAAACGCGAAAAAAATCAGCTTTCCCATACAAAACTGCTGTACCTATCCGACTAAAATGTATGGGACAGCTGATTGTTTCCTGAGGTAGGTTCCATAGTAAAAGTTGTTCAGTTTTATGGTCTGAGTTCACCGTTTCAGTATTTGTTAGGCTATCACTTACACCCTGTATAATAATTGTACAATAAATTTTTTTTGTTGCGTATTTCACATATTAATTGTGTGTTGAATACGTGCAAATAACAATGTATTGTGTTGTATAATTGATTAACCTCTAACATTTTTCTTCACAACCGTACCGAATATAACAACAGCGCGATGCGTAAGCGCATCTCTGTAATGAAACCGCATTGTTTCAGCCCGTCATTAGTTCCAAGCGCCACCGCAGCGGGGCACCACACTACTTTTGTCTCGTAATTAAAATTATGAAACTCTTTTCTCTGATCTCCTTATGAGACGCCCACGCACGTATCGATTGGTTCTGATATTGATATGGATCAAGATAACTTGATATTTTATTCACACGGTACCTACGTATATGATTTCATGATTTGTTTTATTTAGTGACGGGACATTTTTTCCATCTAAATTTATTTTTGCTATGTACCTACCTACCTACCTAGTAATGAGACTGATCATGTTATCGATTATTAAGGTTGGAAATTCTTAATACTTAAGTATACACTTTTAATATCCCATAGGATCTATAAATTATGTCAATGCCAAACGTGATGAACTTTGACTATGGGTTGTAAACTCTTATATATTCCGTGCTATCGGAGCAAACCAGTCAGCGCAAAAAAAATCTGCTGTTCCATAGTAAACCAATGCCAATGCCTACTAAACATATGAAAAGGCACATTTTTTTAAGGCTCACATAGTAAAAGTTGTTCAGTTTGATGGTTAGACAATGTGATTTAAAGATTAATGATACTTTTCCCTACACCCTGTATACGTGTATAAGTAGTTCATCTTACTAAAATAATGTTCTGAATTAAGTACTTTTCTTGTCAACTATACCTATCTTAAAGTTTCCATGATAATCAATGAAACAGTTCGCATTTTAAATCAATGACCCAAATTCTATTCATAACATTTCGAAACGGGAGTTGACGTAAAGTAACGTAAAATAAAGAGTAGTTTAACGTAAACTTTAGTATTAAAATTGACGCATGCGTTTGAGTTTGAGTAATCGTTAAAATACCGAAGGAAACAGTTGGTTCCGCTCATAAAACCAGTCATAAAGCAAATTGGAAAATTATTTCATTGGAACTGGTTTCCTATTCAAAATTATATTTCTTGCCATCGAAACGATTGTCTTTTTCTAATTCTGATTCTGGTAGTTTGCTAGCGGCTTCGATTGCAAAAAGAACAACCAGAGCCTATTAGCATGCCTCCCTCAAAAAACAAGAAAGATTGAGATGTGCCTTTGTCTTTTTAGGGTTCCGTACCAAACGGGTAAAAGCGGGACCCTATTCATAAGCCTACGATGTCTGTCTGTCGGTCTATCTTAGCTATTTAGGGCTGTAACTTTTGAACCGTAATAGGTAAACACAAAGACCAAAAAAAAATCTTTGAGGTAAACAGTTGAAATTTCTACAGAATGTAGGTTACTCTAGCGAATTTGCTAACAAACAATAAAATAATCTATTGAGGGGGGTCTTCAGACAAGAATTTAGTTTGTATACTTAGTCTTTTTCTTTTCGCTCTATCGTATTAATCGTATACATACAAGTGTCAAACTTGGTGTGATTATTGAGCAAACTCTACACGGTATAACAACATATAATAAAAAACCAAACAAAAATTATCTTCACGTCTGTCAAATACTATTAGCTTTCCCTGTACTTTTGTAACAGTATAGTATACCTCGTAAAAAGTGTGCCATTTAATCCAGCATCTTGTTAACATGCAATCAAAATCTATTTAAAACGATACACGCTGACTCGACAGAAAGATACCTCAACATTCTCAATACAAAATAACACAGAAATCATAAAACGTGTAAACAATGAGATAACAATCAAATGAATTAGCTAAAGGGCTTTAGCATGGCTCCAAATTATTGTGCGTCAATCATAAATGTTGTCGAAAATATGTTGAGATTGTAACCCGGTTTGTTCCGTTCAATATTACCTTAATTTGGTATGTTGGACGCGAAAAGGGCGGTAGGGGTCAAAACGTATTTAGCCTTTGACTTTGCCTGTGGCAAAATCGGTCTTTAATCAAACATTTTGATGATTTTGGGTATCAATCAATTGCGATGTAGGAAAAGAAATTGTGCGGTAAAAAAAGCTTTGAGGTAAAATGTTGACTGTAGAACATTTAGGTATTTATGCCGCAAAAATGGTGAAAATAATGTACAGACAGACAAACAAAACTAAAATAGACTTGCTAGCAGTTAAAAAACCTTGTTTGTATGCTGTACTAAAAGGTTAACAGATTTTAATCAAACCTCGCTTTTTGTTAATACCTAACCAAAACATTTTTTTTTTGCTATTTGAAAATGTCCAGCTTTCAGTTGTGCCAAACGGATCCTGAATTGTTTTCAGTATTGAATAAATTAACACATCGTGATAAAACATACTGCGTTCGGACACAGATTACTAAAGAGTTGGGATGTGAATGTGATCTGATCAGAATTAACTATATTCCGTATCAAAAAGTGAAAATAAGTCATCAAATTGGATGAAACATAAAACGGTAGTGATTCCATTCTCTTTGGTCAGGACAAAAGCAACTATTGGCCACCTCTTGTCTCCGCCATGGGAAATGTGAAAGTCTACATAATCATGGCAATGACAAGTCGATTGTGGTTTGAAGAGCGCATGAAATTCCCCTGTCCAATCAGCGGCCGAACCGTCACATCTCACTCAAATTCACAATTTATGCGGTTCGGACATTTTGACACTTTTACGCCTTTCAATATTATTATCAAAACTTGTGGGTGTAAAAGTATAGAGATATTGGGTTACAGCATGGAACTGATTTGCAGAGTTTTCTACTTAGGTTTCCTTTATACTACATAGTAAGAAAATCGAAACTTGTAGGGCAGAAAGAATTTATAGTTAATTAAACTTTGCACATTTTAAACCTTTTGAACTCTTATTCATGTTTAAATTCTGTAGTCAAACAAGGAAACCTAATTTGTAGTTCCGTCCATTTTATCTGTTCGTTTCTCTATTTTCACCCTACGTCAACTCTCTCCTTTTTGCACCTTTGACATGAAGCCAAATAATAATTACTCAAAACTGGCAAAACAAAACTATATTTACCAAACGGATATAGGGGATCGAAAAAAATCTTTGTCCCCATCAAGTGAGGTGTACTTAGGTATACCTAATATGTATTAAGATTTACCAAAGCTAAAGGGGTACACCTATTATATTCACTATCAAATATCACATTATTTTAAAGAATCTGTCATCTAGGCAGGTGTTATGGATGTGTAGAAAGGGTGATAATAGTTCAACAATAAACCTACATTATTAAATATTCCTATACAGGGTGGATTTTTGAGACGGGGCAGTAAAGGCAGCTACCTTAACCGTTGTAGCTACAGCGAAACGTTCTTAAGAGACTATCCTTAACTTTTTGAGACATTTTGAACTGCATTCACAGATTTTGAAAAAAATGTAGTCAGCTAGAAAATAGGCAATTTACACAAAAACTTTTTTTGATGCCAATCGATCCTGTTTCTTATAAGGATCAATAAACTCTAGAAGACCAACCGAGGTTTGAGTACTAGAAACGTCAGAAATCTCAAAAAACTTTTCCCATACATTTCGTAGGAAATGAGACTCCAACTCACTTTTATACTTAACAAAACTCTTTACTATGGAAAGATTGGCCGCTAAAGTAAACAGAAGTGCGATTTTTAAAGTTCACACTTTCAAATAAGCAGTATAAAATTTCAAAATTATTATGGAGATTATGCATCATTCGATCATGATTTTAATCTCACGATTCAAAAATAGCACTTCTGGTCGAGAATAAACAAAAAGAATAAAAATTTTAACTTCGTATTTCGAACAAACCTACATGAACATGTAAGTATTTTATTTACCTTGAAAACTATGTTATCTTTGCTTTAAAAAATATGGTATGTATGGAATTTAAAAAAAATATTACGCTTATTTACGAGCAGGAGTGCGATTTTTGAATCGTGATATCCAAAATCATGATCGAATAATGCATAATCTCCATAGTAATTTTGAAATTTTATACTGCTTATGTGAACGTGTGAACTTCAAAAATCGCACTCCTGTTTACTTTAGAGTCTGTCCAGATGAGGCGTTTTACGCGCGTATCGACTCGCGCGTAGGCATACGCGCGTAGGCGAGATACTAGAGGCTCATACATTGCGTCCACATGCAGTCGCGCGTTTTGGTGCTCGCGCGTAAATCGCGTGCAACGCGCAGGTACCTCGAGTCGCGCGAGTGACCCGCGTTCTACGCGCGAGTCGAGATACTAGGGACGCCATAGTTGCGTCCAGTACACGCGCGTATTGGAGCGAGTGGACGTATTTAGAATATTAAAAAAAATGGAGCGTGATAACTTCCGAGGGCCGGAAATAAATGTTTGTTTATAAAGGCATTTATATATTTATATAATTTTGTTGTGCCAAGGATTTGAAACTCATTAACAAAATAATGATTGAATCTGTGTCTTGTATTTCGGGACGTTGCACTAGGACTTATCGTCTCAGTGTTCAAAATATTCAGTGATATTGTACAGAGTGTGGTCATACTTATAACCGTCTCTTAGTATGACGTAGTTATGAAGAACATAGCAAAGTTTAATTATGTTTTCCGCAAAATCTATAAGATCTACATTGAGTGGTCTGTGAAATATTCTCCATGTGTTCACCAAAATGCCGAAACAATATTCGACGTAGAGTTGTGCTCTGGATAAGCAATAGTAGAAAATTCTTAATGTCTGAATCCGTCCCAGAAAACTCACGCGTAAAGCGCGCCTGAAACGCGTCATCTGGACGCAATACAAAATTCAAACGCGCGAGTGGTTACGCGCGTAAAACGCCTCATCTGGACAGGCTCCAGTCTTTCCATAATAAAGAGTTTTGTTAAGTATAAAAGTCAGTTGGAGTCTCGTTTCCTACGAAATGTATGGGAAAAGTTTTTTGAGATTTCTGACGTTTCTAGTACTCAAACCTCGGGTGGTCTTCTAGAGTTTATTGATCCTTAGAAGAAACAGGATCGATTGGCATCAAAAAAAGTTTTTGTGTAAATTGCCTATTTTCTAGCTGACTGTACATTTTTTTCAAAATCTGTGAATGCAGTTCGAAATGTCTCAAAAAGTTAAGGATAGTCTCTTAAGAACGTTTCGCTATAGCTACAACGGTTAAGGTACCTGCTAGGGCTTGAATATCGGACGCTTTTTCAATTCCGGAATTGGGTTTCGATATTCAGTATTTCAATTCCGGAATTCCGGAATTCCGGAACTCAAAAGTGTCTTTGTATAAAGTTGTGACACGTAAAAGTTTACATTGACTCTAAGTGTAAAAAAATTTCAAAAATGTCATACCTAATATTATTATAATTTAAATGTATGTTTTCTATCAAATACCATTAATTTTATGGATTTACTTTCTTAGTAGGTTTTAGAAATATGATCATATAAAACAAATAAAATGATGAAGTACTTGAATTACATTTATAAAAGAGAAATCAGAAATTATTCAACTTTGTAGTAATTAAAGTTAATTAAATCGCATAAGAAGCTCACTAACGGACGACAGCTGTTATAATCCACATTTTTGTTTATAATGAAATTTTAATAACGTTAGCGCGTTTAAACTGTCGTCATTGAGTGAGCTTCGTATTCGTGTGTAAGAAGGACCCTGTATAGGTGACCGCCGAAAAAGCTCTTTCTGTTTTTTTTTACGCTCGTTGGCGGTATTGTTTTTAAATATTGGAAACATTTTTGCAAGTTTGTACTGTCTTCTAACGCCACCGTTTTCATAAACTGCCATCTCTACTCTTATTAAACTTTCTAAATCTAAAACGTTCGTCTTCCTTCTCCTTTTTTCGTTATAATTCTTTTTTCATGTCTTTTTTTCATGTTCTGTATTTTTTTCTATTTCAGTATTTCACCTCGTGCCTCAAACCGTAGTAAAATATTATTTTATTTCAATATCGAAATTTCGATATTGATATCGCCAATTCCGGAATTGAAAACGATATTAGATTCTATCGGAATTCCGGAATTATGCCAATTCCGGAATTCCGGAGCTCAAGCCCTAGTACCTGCCCTTACTGCCCCGTCTCAAAAATCCACCCTGTATAATTTACATACCTTTTTTTTAGTATATTATTATTTTTATTTACTTAAACCATACTAAACAATCTAAAATCTATATATCTATCTATCTATCTATATGTATTCTATATCGTTGTCTTAGTCATCACAATACAAGTTCAGGCTAGATTCTGGTACTTTAAATGTGACTAGATAATTTGTGTGACATTGTCCAAGATATATTGTTATTGTTGTAAAAACTTACCCTAGACTTAAATCATACTAAACATTCTAAACTAAAAAATTTACTAATTCTACTTTACCTGTACTTCGTCATTAAACGTATCGCTCCATTCCAAATATAATCAAAGTGTTAGTAGGTAACTAACCTTAAATTAAAAGCAGTTGATTCCATCGAAGAAACATCAAAGAGATTGCAACAAAGATTGATTGTATTTTCATAACGATTGATATTTCAGTTCGCAACCCTCTTCCATTCATAACTGATGTTTTAGCAATATCTCCGATATTGTAAGTATTGGCGGATCATTAGTTTCGACTATCATTCGTCAGCACGCTTTGTTGTAGATGTAGATAAAAGCTGCATCTATTGCGCAGGATTATAAACTGTTTTATGAAATATCGTTAAATTATGACAATTTTCTACTAAAACATGTAACGTTCTCTACAAAAAGGGACCCATAGTTTCCAAAATATTTATATACTTACATATTTATTTAGAATTTATGACAATATTGTTATCCATTAATAACTCCATACCGACAAAAAAGTCCTTTTGCCCTGAGAATGTACCATATAGTTAAAGAGCAGAAGAAACAAGGGGGTGCTGGTTTACTAAATCAGAGATAAAGAGAGAGAGAGAGAGAGTATATGGAGATACGTAGGTACGCATAGTCGTATACGAGGAGAGGACATGAGATTTACGAGTGCACAGTGTAGCTCTTGACCTCAGTCCAGTCCTTAGGACAAAGATGGGGTCGAAGGTGTAGCGAGCTAACCCAGAAGAAGCCCATTCACTCGTGCTTTAAAGGAATTCGGGTTTTAAGCGCTCGAAAATACTGACGCAGGTAGGGCATTCCACTCCTTGGCTGTGCGCATTATAAAAGAATCAGAAAGGAGCTTAGTGCGATATGTGGGATGTCAACCAAGAAGGGGTGATATCCCGCGGTGTGTCTGGAAGTCCGATAGTAGAAAGGGGAAGGCGGGATGAGCTCATGTAGCTCTTGGGCACACTCACCGAAGTAGAGTGTAGTGTAGAGTCGAGTGTGACTAGTTTATACTTGGCTGAGCCATCCCACAGGTGGCAGCAATACTCCATACAAAGTGTGAACTTGGCAAGGTTATTAATTTGCACCAAGCGACTCATAATGATCCTCTCAGACAATGTCGGTAGGCACTCTCTAGTCCACAGAAACTAGGCAGAGATGAGGATATAAAAATGTTGATTGGCAGATTAATACAATCACATTCGCTTTTTGTGGCATTGGTGTTCTAATTTGTGTTCTTGAGAGAGATTTCAATTCGAGAAATACTAACTTTACACCTAAATTCTAGGCTTGTCTTAGTGATAAACACAAAGTTATATGTTTTTGAAAAAGAAATAGTCAATGGGGCGAAAACATCGTACAACATATTTCTTAGAAAAATCAACTTGTCAGGGTGTTTTGATGAAAATCACTTATTGATATATTTTATGAAGGGTCAAGTTGAAAAAAATCGTTTGGTGGATCATAAAACTATCACTATAACTAAGTATAATAATATATTTTGCATATATGAATATTTAAATACCCAATTGAATAAAATATTAAATGAGCTAAAGAATTGTTTCTCGTTTTGGACAGGACGTTGTGTTTGTGTGGTCTCACGCTGTGAATCAAGAGTAGGCAGTTTTATAACGATGTCAATGACGTTTATGTAAAAGAATATTAGCGTAGGTTCGTCCCGAGGTCCGTTAACCTCAAGCCCTGATCTGTAGCAAAATTTGTATCGGAATGTTGTTTGTTCAGTTTATTTTATTCTTACGGTAAAATTTGCATATCGTAGGATATGTAGAGTTAGTACACATGCCATGCATCTTTATAAAGTGGGCAGAGCAGGCAAACTCCTATACCTAGTGCGCTAGCTAGGGTATTTTCATAGCAACGATTTTAGACAAGGAATTTAAATCCCAGGGCTGATACAAGATAATGGTCAACATGCAGTCAGTGATTTTTCAACCCACTTCAACCAGTTTGTCTTGGTACACCAAGACTACCTAATGAATATGGCCGTCTTATGCAACTATCCTTGGCAATCCCTCACCTCCTGTATTCATGAGAGGAATCCAATGATCTGCAATGAGACGTAGGTAAATAGGCTGATGATAATGACGATGAAATTATAAACATAGCCAATTGAGGAAAGAGACTGAAAATTTCAATTTCCTAGCTATGGCTATTTGAGAGCAAAGATTTGACACGCAGATTGGGAAGAAAGATACAGTCATAATAATAAGCCACAAAATAATCGATGATCCTATACTCTGAATGCTATTAAAGCTACATAAACACAGCTTTTCGAAAAGAATACTCAAAAAGATATTTTCCACAAGCAAAAAGGAACGAATTTGTTGGTATCACAAGAATTTATTGAACATTTTCTGTGTAAGAGTTATTGTCGCATTGTCATAGTAAAAGAGAAATTGTTGCAGCAAGTGCACAACGGTGGAAAAACGGTAAATATGAAAAGTATTAAATTATGATATCTCGGGGCACAAAGCAAGGAGGCGGTCGGTCGTGCTGTGAACTGCTGTGATACCGTTTCTGTTGTTTTATTACTATGGGTTCTCGATTAAAATTATTATTTATGTAAGGTCCTTCTTCATATGCTGACGGTTTTTTAAGAGGATGATCAAACCATCAAACTTTAAGACAGCAGGTTTTTTCGTGATTTCGTAGTTGGTCCCATAAAGAACCCCTAGCATATTACGAAGGACCCTGTATTATAGTCAAGGCGACGAATACCTACAAAATAACACTTATCGCAAATGTATCAGGTTAAAAATTAAAACCATTGTATTTAAAATGATATTCAATGCGCCAACCCAATTTCGTGTTTGGTTCTGCGTGTTATGGACTTTGCAACACGATTTGTTATCGAGAAATTTCAATATTATAATTTATCGGTATTTACTGATATATAAAAAGCTTTCTCGAAAGCAACTCGATCAAAAACTAGCGCAATCTAGAATTGATAGTAAGTTGTCGGGAACGGGCAACAAAGATCTCGGCCGCGGTGTGGAAGGCTCGCGCGGTGGGCAGTCCGCTTCCTCTATCGATCGTGCCGTATCATTAGATATCATTGTGATCTATGATCTATTCTATACTGCACAAGAGACCGAGAAACTTAGGGTTGTCAGTAAAATTCGGGAATCACGTACAGAAGTGCAATTTTTGAATCTCATAGACTCATATGTTGAACTCAGCAGTTGAAAGAAAGTATCTCCCCAAGGAGATACGCATCTTTCTACTGCTGATTTGACTTTCAAAAATCACCCCAGTATGCTTTTTGAATGTCAAATCAGCAGTAGAAAGATGCGTATCTCCATAGTAATTTTGACATTTACAACGGCTGAGTTCAACGAATGAGTTTCAAAAATCGCAATCCAGGTACATAATTAAAGACATATCTTTGATCAGATTCTCATTAAAAAAATTACAGCAAATTGGATACATTGAATGCCGCACAAGGCAATGCTGAATCGGAAACTTGGGTATCCTTAAAGATTGATGAAAAAACGAATAATAATACCTATCATCCCTTTCTTGCAAAGATAAAAGTAGCCACCAGATTACCGAAATCTAATAACTATGGCAGCAAGTTGGCCACTATATGACGTGACATGAGTCGTAGAACTCGCGTAGAACGAAGAATGATCGCTCTAACCTCTTTATCAAGTGGTATTTTTCCTGTTTTAGGATCTTACTGTCTCCGAATCTGCCATATTAATGAAGGCGAAATCAGCGAAGGCGTCTAAATTAGATGCATCGATCAACATAATTACATTCCTTAAAACAAGGAAGGATCAACCCTAAAACCAAATCTGACATATTTATTTCCGAAACAAAAAAAGGACGACACGACAAGGCTTCTTATCTTAATAGCTGGTACCGACGCTTAATAATGAAACAATTAGGACAATACGCACGAACAATAGACGAAAAAATGTATAAAAGAGAACATTAATCTTCCTCACGTGTCGGGTTGTTTGTTTTCGTGTGTCAAACACGAATTTGGTTTCCAAAGCCGTCAACAAATCAGAATAAGGACGTATAATTTACTTTTAAATCGTCGAGAAATTGGAATAAGCACTTTTTTATCGTGATCCTTATCCGTGGTAAATGTTATTGGTATTTAATAGGTCGTTAGATGATGTTCAATTGTTTTTTGGCTTGCTTTATTGCTATTGAACTTATCTGGGAATTTACTTTCTGTTTTTATTAGATAATCTTATCGATTTTTTAAGAATGAATGCGACGTTGAACCAGTTTTATTGAGATGTAAGTGATGTAGGGATATCACCATCATAATTTATTTTTTGTGTGGAGATTTGTATGGAGGCTACTTCTACACATACCTCGTTTGTTGATTTTATTGAAACGCAAGTAAATAAGTAGTTGGTACATTTAGATATTAGTAATGAGTAATGACAATAGATTGAAACATTAATGGATGAGACTATATACCTACTCATTTATATGATATTTTAATCCCACCCTGCCTGACCCTCTAGCATGATTTCTCTACTTGCGCGCGACTCTGCTTTTTCCCATACTACAAGTCGCGGCAAGCGCGGCTTTCGCCCTCCGAAAAGCGCGGGAACAGGTTATTTTCTATGCAGAGAAGGCGCGTCGCGCGCGTGTAGAGAAATCATACTAGACCTAATGGAGTGCGATTTTTGAAAGTCATTCGCTGAGCTCAGCAGTTAGTGTACTATGGAGACGTGCATCTTTCTACTGCTGATTTGACATTAAAAAAATCATACTCCAGTAGTGCTATTTTTGAAAGTCAAATCAGCAGCAGAAAGATGCGTATCTCCATAGTAATTTTAACATTTATAACTGCTGAGTTCAACAAATGAGTTTCAAAAATCGCACTCCAGCTAGGAAAATTATGATAACATTGACTTTGATATTTTAGACTCACACATTTCTGTTGTAGAGGTCGAAAGGGCTTTTAGGTTAAAGTAGAGAAGCGAGGAAAACTGGCGACAATGTTCATGCATGAAAAAGGTACCTTTAATATTAGAGGTACCTTTATCATGCATGAAACATCCTGAATGCAAGAAAAAGTCGTGAATAGCGATCGCACCACCGCAAATTCTCAAACGTTGGCTTTAAAATTCTCATGAACCGTGAAAACTGTCGTGTTCATCCATACTTCTGGCGTTTACACAATCTACAGGATGTTAGGGTAAACAGTTGTATTACTCTAAGGGATGATTGTACTCATGGCACTGAACAATTTTCCCAAACAAACCTATCGGAAATTCGAAAAAAAAAAGACATAACAAACCCAATCAGCTGATCGAACGTATGTATGAAAAGTCGCAATTTTTTTGCGATTATCCTATATTATAGGGAATGTTATTCAGTCTTATGGGTATAATCGCCCTTTAAAGCAATGCAACTGTTTACCCTAACACCCTGTATAAGAAAATATAGAGGCTAATTAAGAACTTTCAAGAAACACATTACCTAGAAGGATCCCTCGGGAGGCACTGGCGCTCTTGGACCGCGACTCCGCCCCCACAGGTTCTCGAACATGGACTCCAAGATCCCCACGAGCTCCATGCGTACACTGTGGCGTTCGTTCGTACTTCTTGCGTCGTTCGTGGTTGCTGGAATGTTATAGGATAGAAATTGAAATAAATATAAAAATGCACGCACAAAATTTCCCATATAGCTTTTCAGCTTTGGCAGTTTTTAGGGTTCCGAAGTCAACAAGGAACCCTTATAGTTTCGCCATGTCCGTCCGTCTGTCCGTCCGTCCGTCTGTCCGTCCGTCCGCGGCTTAGCTCAGAGATGTTTAGTACTGGAAAGCTATAATTTAGTATGGGTATACGTATTAAGTTGTAGTTGGAGATGTGGAAAAATTCATGGCAGTAACATATATAACGGATTTAAAAGGAAAACTGTCACCGCTAAGTAGGCTTTACCAGTTTACGAGTAATAGTCCATCAACTTGTAAAATGTACTTTTAAACTTTATTAGCCGTTAAACCGTAGTATAAAGCAAAAAGCCTCCATCTAAGTCCATTATTATATTGTGAAAGGCAGCTACGGAACCCAATCCTACGCGTGGTCCGACACGCACTTGGCCAGTTTTTAACTAATTCAATGCAGACTTTGACATAATTTTGTAAGCAAAATTAACAATCAAAATTGTTTATATTTTATGATTGCTCTGCTTCAGCACAAACTATAAACCACTATTCGATAATTACTAGAAATTTTTAAGGGTGTATTTAGATAATGAAACTAAACAATTATGAAACTAAACCTTATGAAACATGGCTCAAAAAACGAAAAAAAAATTTGGATCTTCCATGCAAAATTGTGGATCTGCCGATCGATTTTCTATAGGAGACGTCCAAAAACATTTCTCGACATTCATTATCTGACTGACACCCTAAAAATGTTTCTAGTCTGTAATTCAAAAATAGGGGTGTAGAGGTTTATATCTAGTTATATCATCATCGTCACCTTCTTAGATACTATCCCACTGGGTCTGCTTTATTGGTCCTTTTTGTGGTACTTTATCTAGTCATTAGCTATCCCACAGAATCATTTAATAAAATACTTAGAAGTCAAAATCCTCAATGGCGTTGGAGTAAATAATCAATGAAGAATCGAATGTCGATCCATTGCCTAAATTGACAATAACCAATAATGGATTGACAATTGACGTCATTTAAAATATTCCGCTTGGCAAAATTGAATGTAGTGTCAGGCAACGACCCATGTCTGCCTAGATACAATTTACGGAAGCTCTAGATCAGTTTCGGTCTGTCAAAGAAGACCTTCGGCTGTGGGATTAGGTATCGTTATAAATAATTAACAAATGACAATACATATTCCGGGAGTGGCCAATACCTAGCATTCTAATAGCGCTTCCATTTAAGGACAGAAAAGGAGTCGTACAAAAAATACAGCTAATACGAAGATAATGTGAAAGTATACAATAATTTAATGAGATCTTAAAGATAAAAAAGGTCGTCGGATGCGTCCTCGCGAGACATGGTGCCAAGCATGCTGGCAGCGTTCCCCCTTTGAACAGCCAGGCTGAGTCGTTGGCCAAGGAAGCTGCCAGCTCTACGGTCACCGGTGGTCTCGCGGAGACGCATCGACAACTCTTTTATGAATTTCATGTGAAAGTTAACTAATTCGATCGAGTATAAAATAAAAGAAGATTGGACAATCGACGGGATTGTCCATACTTTTTTATTGGATACCATACCATTATTATGTGATGATAAGATTTTTTTTTGATATCCCATTACTGATATCTACAATATTATTATGATGCTTATTATGATCTCTATTTAACGATTAGCACCACAGAAAAAGTTCTTGAGTGGCGTCCGCGTACCGGAAAGCGCAGCGTGGGTAGGCCCCTCGTACGTTGGCTGACGACCTGGTGAAGGCGGCGGGAACCCGTTAGATGAAGGTAGCGCTGGACCGGTCGTTATGGCTATCCTTGGGGGAGGCCTATGTCCAGCAGTGGACGTCCATCGGCTGGGATGATGATGATGAACATAGAAATTATATGTCTAGGTACTTAATTGTATTTTAGTTAACTCACCGTTCGTCCAACTTCAGTGCTCGTCAACTGTGCTTGTATTAGCGAATCTCTTAGAAATACTGCAATAAATCTGAAACAATAACGATTGTTTAGCTCTTAAGCTTTTGTAAATAATGTAAGTCAACAGTATGTCATAAAACCTGCGAGATTTATGCCATACATTCAGCCCTGTGAAAGCTTAGCTCGATTGATTTACGGAGTGACGAAAGGTAAAAGGGAATTATTTCCCTTTGAAAGTCTCTTTTCACTGAGTCATTTGTCTTTGTTGGAAACAAAGAGCAATGTTTAGGATGTAAACAGTAAGGGTACTTTAGATGGTTGGTAGTCAATACAAACATCTTTTGTTGGAGCACTTTACGAATTATTTGGATTTTGTCATGTTTATTTAGATTAGCAAGGACTGAGCTAAGCTGAGTTGTTGTTGCATGCATGCACTTAAATACGCAATCTATTTTCATGGTTTATGAAAAGACGCAGATTGTTTAAGATTGTGAGTTAAGGGTTTACAGGTTCTTTACTATCAATTATTAACAGATCAGGATTCAGGATATGATCTAAATTAAGTTAATATCGTTTGAAAGTTGATAAGTTCCATTCAGGTTCATTAGGTGATGTTCAAATTATTATAAAAAATATATATTTGATACTACATTAAACCCGTGTTTTTCCAACATCTTTCGCTTAGTTCTGAAGTTATTTTTTATGTTATCTCTTCTTATCTTTTTTAATATTCTGACGTAATATGGTAAGACCATCAAGCTGAACAACTTTATTTGTGAGGTTAACATCGAAATCGCGAAAAAAAGATCTGGTGTTCAAAACAAAACTGCAAACCTACTTGATGAAAATGAATGCGACACGAACAGCTCTTTCTTTTTTTTTGATTTCGAGGCTGGTCCAATAGAGAAATTTGTTTAGTTTAATAGTCTGATGATCCTATTAAAAAACCGTCAGCATGTGGAGTTGGACCCTGTATATATAGGTACCTACTCTTTGTTTGCATGAATCATCTAACGGAGATGTATGTTTTCAATCGATACAATGACGTCCTCCTCCATGTGTGGGGTTTTAATGATTTACAGCTAGTTAGTAAAATAAACAATCTACAGATTTTAGTAATTTGCCCTTGTCCTCAAAATGTCGTTGATGTTTAGCTAAATCACTACAAGTATCAGTCAGCTGAACGATTACGAGTCTTCTATCGTCGACAGGACATATGTCGATCAACAAACCGTTTAACAGCTTAATCGGTGCTTTTTTAACAGCTTTTGTTTTGGCAGTTTTTTTTTCATTCTGCAATTTGGTGTATTGACATACTGTTGTAGTATAAATATGTACTTATGTATGGCTCCTGTCGTACGAGAAAAAGATTTATTTGGATTATTCGACTGTACCATAGGTAAGTATCTATTTACTTTATTCGCGACGGTTTAATATACAATTTTGAATTCTTTTATCATTATTGTCTAAAAATCTCTAGGGTAATTGAACTATTTTTGCAAAAACGTTCAAAATAACCAGGAAACTTAGATAGGTATAGCTAGCTACACATGTAAAGTTAGCTAGGTACGTGCAATGTTACGTATTTCCTTCCAGATCTGACAACTGAAGGTGCTAAACAATCTATAACTTTACAATCAAATATATACTTGCCAAGCACCAGTCTCCACCTTCAATCCTAATATATATTGTGCAACGTACATGTAAACCTTTTGTGGAGAAAATAAAGTTTTTGTATTTGTATTGTATAATCTTAATAAATCGATACGAACAAAGGGCCTCTTATAACTAATCGAAGTGTCAAATATGTATAACCAATTAGCATTTCCGTCACAAGCCAAGCTGTTCTTTATACTGCCGATAGCGGCCCTTCTGAATACGAAGTATGCGATAACATCGAAAGGGCTATTATAAAATATTAAACGGCACGTGTTTTATTAGCAAGCTTGATAATGTATTGTTTTGTTGCTTTTTTCATTAGCTGATTTTATTGATAGATCATTATTATACTTGTTAATGAGTCTATAATTGAACTGCAAACGTTATGTGGCCTCTTATGACTTATACACCGAAATGAAAGAAACGCAGTTGTGTACGCACGCTAGGGATTACTACATTTAGAAACTGAAGGCTTCTTCTTATTGGTCCAATCGAGATTAAAATCATCAGATCAATACATCTGAAACTTTGAAAGAGTTCAGCAATCAATACTGTCTTGCTGCGAAGCTCACGAAGCTGAGATCCCATTTACGCATACACGACAAGACGTTTCTTAGTAGCGTTCAGTCTTAAATTATTAATGACGACTTCTTCCATAAAAGCTCTTGAATTGTAGGTAATTTCTCCACCCTTTGTTTCCTTTGAATCATTAAATTTGTTCTTATCTCTCAGTAATGTTCGCATTTGAATATTTGAAATAGTCCTAGCTACTTCCGCGTGGTTTCGCATCCCACAGTTTGAATAGTCTCAGATAACTGAGATTAGATACGACGATAAAATAAATAATAAAATATTGAAATGCACAAAGGGAGCAGGTCTATTACAATTTATTAGCAACTACTGCGACTGTCTTTCGGAAATCTGATGCAAAAACGATGATATATGTGACATTAACAGGTCATGTTTCGGTTCGTCACAATTAAACCCCTAAAATGACAGCAGATCTTTATGATTAGCGTGAAAATTAATCCAGCCAAAGCAAAAACGTCACGACATCGGTATTTCTCGATTCACACAGCCCATCTGTAAAAATAGGGCACGTGTAGGTACCACTCATCAGGGAGTGTTCGACATAAGCAGTCACGGACTGGTGGCCACTTGCGTCAGCGCATCGACACTGAGTTATCTGACTATAAATCACTCGGTTTCTGGATCGGAATGAGATCACTGGTTAAATTGATCCGAATGAAAGATGCGCCTAATTGGGCTAACCCGTTGGATTAACAGACTAGGGCGGAATTTGTTTGATTAGCAACATTTTTGGAGTCAGGCGTTTCTATGTTAATGTTGAATAATAATAGTCTACTAACATTATTTATTATTGATTACATTTTTTCTGTACCTGAATTGAAGCATTATTGGTTATGAGAAATTATCTCTTTTGGAGCTGAAGCTTTTCGGTAAATCTCTAGTTTTAAAATGATGTGAGAGAGAGAGATGAGAGATGGTAGGTATTGCCTCGATCATCGACCATGTATTTGAAGGGTGAAGAAAATAAAACTATTGGGGCTAATGCAAAAGATCTCACTAGGTCGAAGTGTTGATGGCTTGCCAGCCCCCAGAAAAAGATAAGATTGTTTTGGGAATATTATCGTAAGCCTTTTGTTTTATTTGAACTTTTTGATGGGAATCCATGTTGTTATGTTGTCTCAAGGACTACTGTTTGGATTCCATTGTCTTAACAGGAGGCAAGTTTGTTGATTTTTATGCCTGTGTTAATCTTTGAGATTACTAGATTGATGGTATGCTAAAAGGTCTAGATTTGTGTTTATTACTTTTTGTAGACACTGCTTATTAGTTAGATTTTAACGTATCTTTTTTAAGTACAAAGTAATTTTACAGAGAGTAAAATTAAATCTGTTTCATCTCTTAGAGGGTGCATCAGACCGAGAATAATAATATCGAGATGGAGAAAAAAAAATGTTTCCTCATAAATTGTCAATGGCCTATGAAAAAGGGGAACACCACAAAAGTGCACACGATAGTGACGAGGATGTTGAGGCCGGAGTTGTAACTCTGCCGACAGGGTGAGAAACGAGCATATCCGTGGAACTCTTGGAAGCTTTAAGATTGGTCCAATTGAAGAAAAACTATCCGGAGCACACTTGAGGTGGTACGGCCATATAATGAGAAGGTCATATGACCAGACAATTCTTGAGCCAAGCAACCGATTCGAGGAGGCGATGGAGCGAGGAAGACAATACGTAACGAAACGACGTACAACAAGCAGTACGTGGCAAATAGTAAAGTAAAGTGGTTATTAAATCCGGCTTGTATTTACATTTTAGAAAAACGTAATAATATGTAGGGATATTACGAAATTATCCAGAATCTACGATGGCGACCTGGAAAGAAATTGTGAATCAAAATCCATTGATCCTCCCAATCCCAATAGGATTCGAAGAAACAACGAATTACATGCCAAATATTAATTTAGAGGTCAGAAGATTGTGTTCAATTTATTCTAGGACAAGGTTCAAGTTCGCATGTGGTTCAAAGGTAAACGGACGCTTGCGGCGCCGGCGCAGCGCCCGGTGCTAACTGACGATAAATACCTTATGGTTTCCGTATTACAAATTACGATCTAAGTGTTGCTATAGTAACATAGTACAATCATCACACATTCAATATAAAATAAGACTGCATACAACATTGTGCATGTAGAAATATTGAAGATAGTACCTAACTATTGTCTAAACTAAACCATGTCTAAACGTAAACTTTTACTTCAGCAATGATAAAAACATATTTTGGGAGTTTATTAACCACTTTAAATTTTATTAAAAGTGACACATTTAAACTTCTATATCGAAACAAAATACTGGCATAATTAATTCTAACAACATAATCTTACATGTAATCTTAGTTGAATCTGACAACAAAATCGATGTTAATAAAATGCTAATTCCATTTCACACCAGTAGCCCTTACCCTAAAACAAAGTGAAATTATAAATTTGTTTACAAAACAGATAACTTCGGCCCTTTGTCTGAGGCCATAAAAGTAATTGCTGTAATTCGTCTCAATCGTTTATGTTGTAAAATTGGGGTTATAACTTGGTAAAGGTACAAAGGCGTGCATTAAGTCATTACATGGTTAACAGTTTCATTATAGGATAGGGCTGTCTTTTTTAGGAACACCTGGCAGGAGATTTGTGTTCTCATTCTGTTTCTCTTCTTGACTATCTTGTTCTACGTAGACCTTGAGGCTGACAAACGATTTTTTAGCCTTAACCAAGAATAGGTACCTTACCTACCTTTATATAAAGATATGTAAGTCCTTGACCTTATTTTTTATTTGAAATGGGCTTGAGCTTGGCTACAGCTTACCTGATGGGTAGTGTAGAGTAGACGAAGGCGAGAATGTAACGCGGTCACCCAGAAAAAGCCTATTAACTCTTATTTTAATAAAAATATCGTTGAGAGTAAAAACATTATTTATTCATTCTTTTTCTCTATGTATAGGTAGGTACTTATCCCTGAAAGCTGAAAGAATATTGTTGCTCAAGGAGTTACTCTTAAGTAAATCGTCCGTAAAGTTGAGTTTTTGTTTACTATAGGGGGTTTCTATACCTATAGTGCATATTTTATATTATAATATTTATTACTTACTTATATTTGGATTTTAGAACTACTAGAATTGTGGAACTATTCGTATTGTTGTATATATTTATAAAACCATGGCACATAACAAGTTTATGATACAACTATTTCATAAGCGTAGGGATTCTAAGTTTGTTAAATCAAAATGTTTGAGGAATCACTGGAATGTTCTAAATTACAAAGTATATTTCATGATTCCTAAGCACAATAACGATCAGTTGGTACAACTTTTTAGTTTATAAAAAATACTCAATTCGTTATAATTATATGAGGAAGGTTGTTGTAGTAGTAGTAGACTAAATTGCTGTACCTCAGCAAATACAATAAAATAAGTAAAATAACTCTAGGGTATGTTAATCTTTAGAATCATGGTACTGCAGAGCGTTGCACTAATCGATAAGAAAGGTCAATACTACAACCTAAACATGCATTATATTTTAAGTCGTCAACACATCAGTTGAACTTTTTTAGTGGGCTTTATATAGCAGTTACTCTTTCTTAAAGTGTAAGAATTTTTTTTTTTTTTTGTGAATTAAAGCTCAGGAGTGCGATTTTTGAATCTCATTCGCTGAGTTGAAAATGCCAAAATTACTATGGAGGTAAGGATCTTTCTACTAATGATTTGACTTATAATTTAATTTTCGTGCGTTTGTTCATAATTTTATTTTTCACTAGGTACATGATTTATGTTTGTTATCTAGATATTTATTCTTTGATATAATACTTACTAACCTTTGATGATACATACGTGACATATTTTACCAGTAAATTAGTAGTTAATACATTATTATTTATGGATTATAAAACTTTATAACTGGCTTATTCTTAGTTCATGGTATAATAAAGGTGTTAGAAATAGACATCAAAGCCGAACCATTGGATTTAGAGTAGATATTGCGTAAAACTTTGATGAAAATGAGCGTTGCATAAATATTATTTTTCACACATTACTTTTTTCAAATTAGGATTTTTTTTTTCATAAAACAAGATTAAAAGTTATCTATAGCACGTATTAAACGCGGAAAGACTAAATGATATTATAAGGAGACCTTCTACGAATACCTACTTAAATTCTTCTAGGTAAAGAAAAGTAACTATTTTAACATACACAATTAAAATAATTTTTTTCGAAGACATATAGAAAGACAAAGTGTTGTATAGAATACATAGGCGTCGTCTTTCTATATGTCTTCGAAACCATCCGAAATTTACATGTTTCTAATTTTAATAATTTTCACAAATTATTGGTTGGTTTGGTTTATATTATGTAGTTCATGTTTCTTTCTTCAGTTCTTTGTATATCAGTCAAAAAAAAACATTATACATACCGAATTCGGGTTCAATAAAAATCAATGTTTAATATTTTCACCTTTGCCCAGGGGGAGACCTTTGCCCAGCAGTGGGACAATACAGGTTATTAAAAAAATATATCTATTTTCCGATATAATCAAGATATCAGTTGTTTCTTCTTTCTAAGATTATATCAGTATCCTAAGTAACTATTAGGTACAGCAACTTACTCCTATCTCTTCTCCTATGTAATTGTATTTGAACAACTGATCATTGTGTTAGGCTTTTAGAGATAATACCTATCTATAGGGTCCTTCTTAATGTGCTGACTGACACTTTTTTAAGGGGATGATCAGACCGTCAAACTGAACAACGTTCTCCATGAGACCAATAGCGAAAAAAATTCAGCTCTTGGATGGATCCAAAACCTGTTTTTTGCGATTTCAATGAAGGTCCCATAGAAAAAGTTGTTCAGTTTGATGGTCTGATCATCCCCTTCAAAAAGTGTCAGCATATTAAGAAGGACCCTATAGATAGGTATTATTGTTAAAAGCCCACACAATGATCAGTTGTTCAAATACAATCACAAGGAAAGGAGAAGAGATAGGAGTAAGTTGCAGTAATAGTTAGCTACTTGGGATACTGATATAATCTGAGAAAGAAGAAACAAGATATCTTGATTATATCGTGTGAAAATATTGACCCTACAGATTGAATTGATTGATTTATTCTACAAACAGCCATTCGCCTATTTTTGATGCATCCAGCTATCAACAAAGGATCAACTTCTCATTAAAATTTCAGAATTAGACTCTATAGCCCTATATTAAGGTGTATGTCATATAATTATGCTGCAATGGGATATGACATCACAACACTCAGTTCTGCGAATATTAGGACCACTCCTATAGTAACCGACTGAATGGAAATCGGTCAGACAGTCCATATGCTATTGTCTTTGTAGTTACTAATTACTACAATTATATCTCTATATTGCTGTTCAAAAGTGGTTTGTTTTGGTATTGTGCAATCTGTTTGTTCTTTGAATATATCGACTACATTATCTATCAACAGCATCACTTGAGTTTGCGGGAGGAAGAACCGCAAAAATTTGTGATAAAACCGACTTATGTGTGTGTATACAGGGTCCTTCTTAATATGCTGACAGTTTTTTAAGGGGATGATCAGACCATCAAACTGAACAACTTTCTCTATGGAACCAACATCGAAATCGCGAAATAAAAATCAGCTGTCTCATACATTTGGCTCGAGTCGGTTTGCAGTTTTGTATGGGGCAGCAGATTTTTTTTTCGCGATTTCAATGTTGGTCCCATAGAGAAAGTTGTTCAGTTTGATGGTCTGATATCCCCTTAAAAAAGTGTCAGCATATTAAGAAGGACCCTATTCTTTATCATTATTCAAATGCATGTTTCTTGTTATAGTATGCAATAAAGTATATAATTATAAAATAGATTATCGATTATTTTCGGCTTATTTATATGAGAATCGATAGCTCAGTGAGTAGTGTAGGTATTTGCCTCAGCCAAGGGTCACCGCGGTTCGAATCCCGCAAGAGGCGTACGAGTTTTCACTCAAGCGATGGGGGTTTTTATTTATTCATCATAAATATTCTTGTATAGTCCTCAAAATACTAGTCTGGACTAAATTCTCGTACTTTAATTGGGACCAGCTAATGTGTGACAATGTCAAAGATATGAATATCTTGAACATTGTCAAACCAATTATCTAGTCACATTAATTGAAGTATTACCAGAATCTAGCCTGGACTTGCATTATTATGATCATAGAGTAAGAAGAGATGGCATATCGGCTTGTTTCTATAGAAAATGTTGTCGCCAACAAAGGGGGTGAAAAACGGGTGAGGGGAAGAGTTAACATTTAAATACGCTACTTCCCGCTATTATGACGTCAGGCCCAGTTGAGTATCTGTGCTCAGTTCGATACAACATCTCTACCCCAGGGGAGCGCGTTATTTTCTCTATGATTATGATGACAAGACAACGATATAGAATAGATAAGAGAAAGACAGTAATGGTTAATAGTGACTCGGGTACTCGGGTACAAATATTCATATTCATCATACAAATATTAGTCCTTTACGCAATTCTAGCCCGCGACCCTCGGCACAGCACCTTATTACCTGTAGGCTATGGTAGGTATAGCAAACAGACAAGTATATTAGGGAATTTGCCTAATATTTAGAACCTAAACATCCAAGGATTAATATGAACCTAATAAATCTAGAAACCTAGACAGAAAAGAGAACAAACAAAATTCTAGGCTACATAAAACTTTTTTATCATCATTTTTGATGTTTTAGAATCTATTTTTAACTTACTGAAGTTTAGCATAAATCAAAAATTTGATTGCATTAGTAAACTCATAAAATAATGTTTATTACCAGTTCTTACATTATTAACATACAATAATTTCTAAACTCAGATATTATGTAGGTTTGTTTTCTAACAACCATTTTTGCGTTGGGTGTAAAAAACAAACTTTGTGACCATTTTATTTTCTCAGCCAGGTGCTTCATGTTATAGAAACCATTACAACATCTAGTTAAAATTTTCTGCCACATTATTTTAATGTTCTTTTTGGGATATATAATTTATAATAAAATAATGTTAAAAAAGTGGATAGTTTTGTATTCTAAAATATAAGTAAGAGTCCGCCTTAGCACCGCATTCCTCTTATAAATTATTGTATTCTACTTATCTTAATAAACTTCCGGTAATATTTTACAACTCAATTTCGCTAGAGGCGTGCAATCGATTGACCCAGTAGTACCAACCACTAATTTTAAACCAATAACAAGGGATGGCTGGTAAACTCTCCTACCGATCTTCTTGTTGAACAAACTTTACGCACTGCGAAGAAATAACGCTGCGATTTTTCAGACGATTGAATATTATTAATCAACTTTTAAAAAAGAACTCAATTCGACACGTAAGTATGTAATGTAATATTATTGTTGGAACACGCATGGTCACTAGTGTTCTACAGGGTGTTTGGGTAAACAGTTGCATTACTTTAATGGTTGATTGTACCCATGATACTGAACAACTTTCACTAAGAAACCTACAGGAAATTCGCCAAAAAAAATCTACTTTTCATAAAAAAGTTCGATCAGCAATACAACATCAAGGTACAATCACCTCTTAAAGTAATGCAACTGTTTACCCTATCACCCTGTATAGTGTATCGTAATTATATCAAACATGAAAAAATTTACAGTTTTTTTATGAAAAAGTTATACTTACAAAATAATCTTAAGCTTAGTAGTAAAAAAGGTCAATTTAAGAATTTTCAGCCATAAATATCAATTATATTTTTAGTATCGTGAATAACTTCGTGATTTCTGTATTTTCTAACTAAACTATCGTAATCGATACCCAGTAGGGATAGCATGCAACGCACGACAAAGCGATAAAACGAAAAAAAAACATTATGCGCGCTAGTTTTTGCATACGCGAAGTAACAAAGGTCACGTCTCGATTTTTGTCGTTTTCTCGAGGGTGACATACTAGGCCCCTGATAATACGATAGAAAACTAGAGGTTCTCCTGTTGAGCCGAAGTTCTAAGACGATATTTGGATAACCAAGATATAGGAGGAACATAAACAACAACCTATACATAAAATGAAACAGACTTGTTGTCTCGGGAGATAATTAAATATCAAACCGTTCAAGCGCCTTTATAGCGCAGTGCGTGACCACACTAAGTGAGTAACGGTGTGCTACGGACTAGACTCGCAATTAACAAGGTCTAGTCTAGAATAGGACCAGATTTCGCTATATCTACCTACGTGTTTCTATACACATAATTCAGATATAGCGTACCCTATGTATAATTAAGCTCCCGTGCACGCCAACCTGCGTATTGGCGGTCTTATAATCTTCTTCACTGGTTTAATCGATAATAACTAGTGGTTAAAGTATGAGTTTTAAAGGAACTTACAATTAAATTAACATGAATATGAGATGGGAAATTTATTAGATTAGAGAAGAAAGTTTAAGGAAATCCCAGATGGTAGTGTAGATGTTTATACTCAGATCAAGCTCATCTCAACATCGTAGGTACACATTCATTCAACTGCGTAATTTAATTATGTCAACGTATATTATCATTATCAAAGAGAGAGTGCTATAATACTCTGTAAAGGTATTGTGATAGTATATATTGAAACTGACAGTCACACAAAATATAGGACTTTATCGGGAATCCTGGTTTCGAAGCTTTGGCTACAGGATTGGATAATATTAGGTACGAAAAATAAGTGATAAACCAAAGATTTCTTTTGGCCACTCTGCGAAGACCAAATAAAATCTGTGTGATAAACTAATAAATAAATATAAAAAATTTAATATGAGTGGAGCTACCTAAAGATAAAAATAGGTGACTTATTGGTTCCAAACATTATTGATGATTTCATATTTGATTTTTTTTCGGTGGCGAAATTGGATAACTCACTTCCCCGGTTTGGAAGAGTGCGGGTTTGAATCCCGCCCGAGACTGAATTTATCAATCTTTAATTTGACATAATTGGTTATCCAAACTTTTAATTAAGACGTCCTAGACGAGTCGATAGTGCATAGATAAACCTAAATTGGTTTTTACTGCACTATTTTTTTGTCAATTCTGTAACGTTTCTTTCATAAATAAAAATAATACAAATTACAAATACAAATAATTCCGTCTACTAATCCTAAACTAATATTATCATTACATCATCCCCTGAAATAGATCTTTACAATCTAAAATATTCCAAACACAATCCCAGCACTGCAAATAAATTCAACGCAATAATTGCGGTCGTCGATTGCACAGAATTTTAATCATAAATCAATGGATATAGTCCTCCATGCATTCAATTCATGTATGCAGGCGCCAGAGAAACTTATAAGGGAACGGCCTCACCGGGAGCAATTTGACACAAGCAAACGAATATTCGCAGTTATTCGTATTTCATGCATTCACCCTTTGATCGCAACGTTCACTGAAAAATAAATTTGTTTACTTCAACCAACATCATGAATCCATATGAGCCTGTCAACATCATGACTTCTCCGACTAAGAGAACTTTGTTAAACGAATTCGGCTTGTTGTTACAACTAACCATCTTTTGTTTTTGGTAAACAATAATAACATCATTTCAATTATTAAGACTGCCTCCGTGGTCTAATGGTTAAGAGCATTGGCTCTCGATATGGAGGTCGTGGGTTCGATTCCCACGGGGGACACCTAGTGATATGTCACTTTGTGCGTTTTTCCCCAGTTGGTTAGGACATTGCAGGCTGAATCACCTGATTGTCTGAAAAGAAAAGAGATTCCGTGCTTCGGATGGCACGTTAAGCCGTTGGTCCCGGCTACTATCTCTAGTGGTAGTAGTCGTTACATAAAAACCACGTCAGAGGCCGAAAGGCGGTCTGAAAAAACTCTGACACCAGGGCTCTGTCCACACGATAAGAAGAATTTCAATTATTTTGGCGCTAATTAAGAGTTAGAAGGCTCGCATTTTTTCAATGTTCGCATATTCAGTAGGGATTTACGAGTGCAAGTAATCTCTCAAATAGAATAGAAATAACTATTAAAAAATATATTAATAACTGGCCAAGTGCGTGTCGGACCACGCGCAGGATAGGGTTCCGTAGTTGCCCGTCACAATATAATATGGACTTAGAAGGAGGCTTTTTGCTTTGTACTACGGTTTAACGGCTAATAAAGTCTAGAAAGTACATATTATAAGTTGATGGACTATTACTCCTAAACTTGTAAAGCCTAATCAGCGGTGATAGTTTTCCTTTTAAATTCGTTATATCTGCTATTGCCATGAATCTTTTCACATCTCCAACTACAACCGTTGAGCTGGGAGAGGGGCGGGGGGGACACTTGACTCTAACCAAAATTTTCACTTTAAAGCTTAATATTTCCCTAACGGATCCCTAAATCGAAAAATGGTTCTCACAAACCCATAATATTTTTAAAAGACCTATCTAACGATACCCAACAACCTGGGATAGACGAGAAAACGGACAGACAGACGGACAGACGGACGGACATGGCGAAACTATAAGGGTTCCTTTTTGACTTCGGAACCCTTAAAATGTCGTAGTTTATCAATGATATCATACCTACAACCTGGTATAACTATCTAAAATGAAGAATGCCAATAATCTGATTTCGAAGTCAAGAAAGCCACCAAAGAAACGATTGGAAAAACTGTATCTAAACTATTATAAAACTGTAACAGAAATTTGTCTGTACATTGAAGATATTTACAAAAAAAAATTACGATATGGTTTTTAGATGTCCCTGATTCCAAATCACCAATTTTTGGATTTTTTGTCTGTCTGTCTGTTTGTTTGTTTGTTTGTTTGTTTGGGTGTTTGTTTGTTCGAGTATCACGCAAAAACTACTGAACCGATTTTGATGAAACTTTTTTTATTTGATAGCTTATCATCTGACTTAAAATCTGGTATATAATTTATGCGGACGAAGTCGCGGGTAAAAGCTCGTTAATAATATATTTCTACTAGAGATTACCTGCGAATTCGACCGCACAAATTATATCATAACTATCAAACAAACAAAGTTTCATCAAAATCGGTTCTTTAATTTTCGCGTAATGCTCGATCAAACAAACCAAACAAACTTCTTTTTCTCAAATTGACAGTTTTATAATAGTACGAGCTTTTACCCGCGACTTCGTCCGCATAAATTATATACCAGATTTTAAGCCAGATCATAAGCTATCAAACAAAAAAAGTTTCATCAAAATCGGTTCAGTAGTTTTTGCGTGATACTCAAACAAACAAACACCCAAACAAACAAACAAATAAACAAACAAACAAACGAACAAACGAACAAACGAACAAACGAACAAACGAACAAACGAACAAACGAACAAACGAACAAACGAACAAACGAACAAACGAACAAACGAACAAACGAACAAACGAACAAACAAACAAACAAACAAACAAACAAACAAACAGACAGACAAAAAATCCAAAAATTGGTGATTTGGAATCAGGGACAGGTAAAAACCATGTCGTAATTTTTATTTTGTAAATATCTTCAATGTACAGACACACTTCTGTTACAGTTTTATAATAGTTTAGATAGATTATAGCAAATCTCTGTCTTTTTTTGTGGAAGGACTTTACATCCGTATTCTCAGTCGCTTCCTTAGTCTAGGTGAACAATCTATGGTACCTACCTAGCTGATGATTAGAATAGTTTATTAATTGATTTAAGCCTGACCAAAATAAAAGTTGCTAATGGGATGGTCTTTGTAGAGTTCTATTGAAAAACTCAATGCTTTATTCCGAACGAAATCTGAATAACTCTTCCGATGAGAACTATCCTTAACCATACGTGAGCTAAGCAAGATCGTTATAAGTCGTTGAAACTGTCAACCGCATACGGTACAGCTTTTTAGCCTATTTTATTGTTTTAAGCACTAGAATGTCATGTAGAGGCACGCGCCATCAATGATGCATCAGTCATGGAACAGGTTTAGAAGAAAGTCAGATTCCTTCTTGAATTGAAAGTGTTCGCTGGCCGAGTTGTGACATATTTGTCCTATTTATGGTAGAACTTTATTACTGTATCTTGTTTCTAATTGGAACGAAGCTGGTAAAAAAGTTATCAAAAAGAAAAACTTGACAAATTCTTCGACAGGATTATTAGAAAGTTTAACACAAATAACAACAATAAACAAACACCGTTTCTATTTAATTATGTCTTCGTCCTCTGTCGAGTCGATGGCATGCTATTGAGTTTGACTTGCGATCGTAGTGAAAAGATTTGCCAACCAAAAGAATTGCTATTTTTATTTTTCGAATGATGCAAATAAAAAATCTGGACGTATCAGGGTTTCCCTCGAGGAGGCTCTCTCTCTTCGTGCATACCCGTTTTAGTACCTATGTTCCGTACTATTATAATTTAGCTCTAAATAATCTTGAATCGTTCACCCATATAACAAAAAAGCGTTAATTTTAGTACGAGTATATAGGTCTTTTATACTATCGTTGTGTTATGGTATTAAATGCTTATTGAATATTTTTTTTCTCATTTCTAGCTGCGCGTCTCTAGCTCGCATAAGATGCTGACAAAGTTTCAGTATTAACCTTATTTGTTTGGTTTCCTGCTCTGTACTTTATTTACGTGTTTGGTGGAAATAAAGATTATAATCAATCATTCATTCAAATTTTAATACAGGGTCCTTCTTAATATACTGACACTTTTTTAAGGAGATGATCAGACCATCAAACTGAACAACTTTCTCTATGAGGCCAACATCGAAATCACGAAAAAATAAAAACAGCTGTCCCATACATTGGGCTCGAGTAGGTTTGCAGTTTTGTATGGAAGAGCTGTTTTTTTTTCGCGATTTCGATGTTGGTGTCATAGAGAAAGTTGTTTAGTTTGGTGGTCTAATAATCCCCTTAAAAAAATGTCAGCATATTAGAAGTATGCCTATACAGGGTGTAACAAAACACCCTAGTAATACGGGGGTGCTTCAGACCATCAAACTGAACCAATATCGAGAAAAAATAAAATAAATCAACTGTCCCATACAAAACTGCAGTACCGACTCGACTAAAATGTATGGGACAGCAGATTTTTTTAATTTTTCTCGATGTTGGCTCCATGGTGAAAGTTGTTCAGTTTGATGGTCTGAAGCACCCCCTTAAGTATTACCAGGGTGTTTTGTTACACCCTATATGTTCGATTCTACTTAAACTGCAATCTATATTGGAGAATTTCTTCCATGCTAAGCAACAAGGCAAGCTTACTACGAACATTCAATTCAATTACGAACACCACAGTTCTACGCCCAGCTCCAATAAACTAGACTAGACCATCGCAACAAGGTTGTAATTGTAATAATAAACTTATTTTTAGCAACAATCGCGACCATAAAATTTGAATAGAACGAAATATGAGGCCACACAAATTGTCTTATAACTTGCTTAGCTCCAGGCGCCTGCTTGGAGACGAAATAGTGATTTGGCAAAATTAATGACTTGGCTTCATTTAGTCTGGAATCTGACCTGCACAGAGCAATCTATGAAATAGAGGCCTTAATATCTAGCTCTCTTTCTAATCAAAAACGATTACAGTAGATACGATAGGTATAATAACTTTATGGTACTAAAACAACCTTCCTCATATTATTATAACGAACTGAGTATTTTTTATAAACTAAAAAGTTGTACCAACTGATCGTAATTGTGCTTAGGAATCATGAAATATACTTTGTAATGTAGAACATTCCAGTGATTCCTCAAACATTTTGATTTAACAAACTTAGAATCCCTACGCTTATAAAATAGATGTATCATAGGCTTGTTATGTGCCATGGTTTTATAAATATATACAACAATACGAATAGTTCCATCAATACCAGTAGATCTAACATCCAAATATAAGTAAGTAATAAAATTATAATATAAAATACGAGCTTTTACCCGCGACTTCGTCTGCATAAATTATATACCCATAGATTTTAAGTCAGATGATAAGCTATTAAATAAAAAAAGTTTCATCAAAATCGGTTCAGTAGTTTTTGCGTGATACTCGAACAAACAAACACCCAAACAAACAAACAAACAAACAAACGAACAAACAAACAAACAAACATACAAACAAACAAACAGACAGACAAAATATCCAAAAATTGATAAATTATAGCAAATCTCTGTCTTTTTTGTGCAAGGACTTTACATCCGTATTCTCAGTCGCGATCATATCGATTAGATTTAGTTTTGGAGACAGCGTTGTCAAATGATTATTTGGTCTTTTCCCTGCTCTATTTTTAGCCATAGCTTTCAAAGTACACCTATACAACGTGTTAATGAATTAGCGCAAAACCTCATACACCCCAACTGATTTATAACAAAATAATTAGATTGCAACAATAATTTCATTATTTTTATAATTAAAATTTAAAGTTATTCGCATTTTAAGTTTTGAGGCAAAAATGATTTGTTATCATTTCAGCACTGAAAGAAAGCGCTAACGTATTCATGGGTACATTTTTATAATCTTGTTTTGGTAGTAAGTAGGGTGAGTGTACCCGTGCGGTGGGTTGACATCGGGTTCAGTAAATTTTAAATTTCGCAAAAAATTTATTTAATATTTTGAAAAAAATTACCTATGTTGAAACCATGATAATTCGAGTCTGCTCTCGATTCTAAACAAACTACTTTCTAGTTTTGCGTTAATTTATTAACACGTTGGTCCTTCTTAATATGCTGATACTTTTTTAAGGGGATCATCAGACCATCACACTGAACAACTTTCTCTATGGGGCCAACATCAAAATCGCGAAAAAAAATCAGCTGTCCCATACATTTGGCTAAAGTGAGTTTGCAGTTTTGTATGGAAAAACTGTTTTTTTTTTTCGCGATTTCGATGTTGGTGCCATATAGAAAGTTGTTCAGTTTGATGGTCTGATCATCCCCTTAAAAAAGTGTCAGCATATTAAGAAGGACCTTATATTACCACAGAGTAGAACTTGTTACTAACACCAATATGGATATTGGTCTGAAATAAATATGTTTGTATTGTATTACATAGATATTGGCCTCGATTCGGAGTGTACCACGACTAAACTAAACTATATTATAATAATAATAATAGTAATTTATTTCACTCAATACTTGTTACATGATATATTTTGAGAACTACCCTTAGAGCAATTCGAGAATGCTCGTATTGGGAATGCCTCGCTACTTCCTTAATTGTAACTCTTAGATTGAGACATGCCAAAAATTCTTAAACTAATGTAAGTATACAAATTTAATTAACAAAAGAAACTAAAAGATTTGAAATAAAAAGAAATGGAATATGCGTATATGCGACTAAACTAAACTAAATGTATTCTTGTCACTTTCTAAAATAAGATTAAGAAAAGAGACAGAAAACCAACAGCTGACTTTAGTGCTGTCAAAGTGACGTTAAATGCGCAAAATAAGATGCCATCATAATGTACGCCATCTTATTTAAGTCGTTTTTGGGCGTTTAACGTCACTTTGACAGCACTAAAGTCAGCTGTTGGTTTTCTGTCTCTATTCTTAATCTTATTTTAGAAAGTGACAGGAATACATTTAGTTTAGTTTAGTCGTGGTACACTCCGAATCGAGGCCACTCTTTCTTATAATGTGGTATTACAATGTCAGTGCACTAAAGAAATTAGACAGATTTAAAAACTCTTGATGAAGAATTCTTGAGAACATAACTACACAATAGCTTCAATTTGTAATAAAACCTTGGCAGATATTTTTGTATTCAATTCCAGAAAGATATCATGGCACTATTTTCACTGATACTTGCACAATGTTTTACCTCTTTGTATTTACTTTCGACCAATTTGTTGCCCAATATAATTTATTCCAAAGCCTATATTTACCCAACTATCTGCATAATTTGCAAATATTGCCTAATACAAAAGGGACTGATAAATGTTAAGAAACATTTTGTAGTATCACTACACTAGATAATATGAGAGATAAAGTTGTAGATAAGTTTAGAAAATAGATCATGAGGTACTTAAATGTTAACACAAAACTCGTTCTTCGTTTCCTTAAGAAAATTTGGGTTTGTCTTATTTTCTTTTAATTTTCATTAGTCGAATCTTTATTTTTTAGGGTTCCGTACCCAAAGGGTGAAAACGGGACCCTATTACTAAGCCTAAGTTGTCCGTCCGTCCGTCCGTCCGTCTGTCCTACCTATTTAGGGATGTAACTTTTGAACTGTAATAGCTAGATAGTTGACATTTTCTCACATTTTGCGTTATTGTGGCGGATTTGTTAACAAATAATAAAAATGTCAAAATGTTAAAAATGAAGGGGGGTTCTCAACAAGAAACTAGTTTTAATCAACGTTTTTTCTTCACGCTCTATCGTAAAAACGGTAATACATACAAGCGTCAAACTTAGTGTGATTATAGAGCAAACTCTACAGAATAACAACAAATACTAAAAACCTGCCAAGTGTGAGTCAGTCTTGCGCTACCTTTAGCGCCGGACAAAAGAAGTTTTTTTTTATTATTTAATAATTTTGTGTTCTGTGTTGGTGTGGTACGGAACCCTTGTGCGCGAGTAGCCCGACTCGCACTTGACCGGTTTTTTTATTTGAGCTGTTTTTCGCAGGTTTTTTTGTAGGCGAAAGCATAAAATAAATACTAGTATACTATCGTATCACCACTTGATACATCATAACATAATATTTTGTGCTAAAGATGAACTCAGCTCCTAACATACTCTTAAAAGGTAGTTGTAGTTATAGTAAAGTTTCTAACCCCCAAAGGAAATCTGGTGAGAGTATAATGTAAGTATTAAAAGAATACATTTTAATATACACATACATAAATATAACATAACATTAAATATGCATTTTTTAATTGCCGTAACGAGAACTGAAACCTGTTCTCGTGCTATCGCACAAATTGCCATTTTTTTCCTAAATTTTAAATCGACTTATTTAAAGCTTACTTCAAATAAGATCAACTAAACTAAAATTCCTCTGAAACCACAAACTACGCTACAAACATCGAACTAACACCGTGTTAACATTGTAGTTATAAATTGAAATATGTCCCATAACAGCCACTTTGTATGTTTGTACAGTTATTAAGATCAAATGCTTGGCTACTGCGCGTGCTACGCGTAAAGAAATGTACTTAGAGTAGGTAGGTATGCTATTTACATTAAATGAATGAAATATGTTGTATTCTCACCAAACAATAAGGACAAAACATTTATTTTGGTAAAAATAAAGCGTTCTTATCGAAGAAAAGCTAACAAGTCTTCTACACAACCATATTAGGTAGGTACCAAGCAGGTTAGGTAAAAATTATTAAAGAATGTCCGTAGAATATGTAAAACACTATTTGCAGCATAAGAAAAAAATATCAGTTTAACCACTATTGAATTTGAATTAGCGATTTATGTTGACTCTTCACGCAATGTTGAAAATAATAATATGGATTCTAGACGGGTAAACGATTATAAAGTTTTTGATTTTATAAAATTACGAGCTTTTACCCGCGACTTCGTCCGCATAAATTATATACCAGATTTTAAGTCAGATGTTACGCTACCAAACAAAAAAAGTTTCATCAAAATCGGTTCAGTAGTTTTTGCGTGATACTCGAACAAACAAACACCCAAACAAACAAACAAACTAAATTCTTTTTTCAAAAATTTACAGTTTTATAATAGTCAAGATTTGCTCAATAAAGTAAAGTACGAGGAGTCAAGGATGAACTTTAAAGGGCGAGATAAATCAATTAAATACGACACTAAAATGATGTAATATTTAATATTACACGGATGTCACTCCGTATGACTTCAGTTATGAGCTCAAAGAGACAAACATTGGACAGTTTTGTTTATATTCCATGTTATAAAACAACAGGAAGATATAAAGCGATCTATGCCCATGTTTAGAGACTTCCTTATTCGTGAATGAAATTGCCAGAATGCTGTGTTGGGTTAAAATAGATTCATGATCACGCCTTGCCGTGGTTACTATGGTTACATGCTTGTTACTTGCAAATACGTAATCTTTATGAATACCAGTATGGGTATGAAGATAGTAGGAAAGATATGGTGGAATATATCGAGCTTTGATAGAGTGGTTATGTCCATAACTGTAGTTTTAAGTGTGGAAAAAGTTGCAGAATTACTGTTTCGTAATACGAAATGTTGTACCTGAAAATAGTATCGGAATCTGTAGTCCCACGTATCACTGGATGTTGAATAAAATTATAGGACTTATAATATTGTATTATTTACTTGTGGGTATGTAAACTAAGACGATTATACAATTATGTTTTATTTTTAAAATTATTTATCGTCCAAATCATTGATACATCTATGTATAATTATAAATGCCTCCGTGGTCTAATGGTTAAGAGCATTGGCTCTCGACATGGAGGTCGTGGGTTCGATTCCCACGGGCGACACCTAGTGATATCTCACTTTGTACGTTTTTTCCCAGTTGGTTAGGACTAGGGCTTGCAAATATTCGATAATTTTCAATATTCGAATTATTCGATTTTTTTTAGGTACTATTCGAATTATTCGAATAATATTCGAATATTGACGAAGTTTTAACCGGTTTAAGTAATAATGTTGTTAATTGCCAATATCTGACTTACATAGTCTAATTTCTCCAAATGAAAACGAAATCTTATGACTTGATGAAGCAGCCCTATTGAAGAAGGCACACTGCTTCCCCCACTCAGCGCTAAATACTTATATCTCACTAATTTGGAAGAGGTAACTACGACCCTTTTCTACAGCATCTTCACTCGTGGTCGAAAGCAAACATCAAGGGCAACAAGAAAAAAATCACATACCAAATTACCAATTCGGAAGATGATGACGTTTGGCGCATGGAACGTGCGCACCCTCCTTATCCCCAAAGGCAACATCTGCCCGGAACTAAAGATTGCCATAGTAGCTTTGGTGTCGACATCGTTGCTCTCAGTGAGACACACCAGGCTGACGAGGGGGAGCTAGTGGAGCAAGGGGGCGGATATACATTCTTCTGAAAGGGAACCCCTGCCTCTGATCTCAGGCGGTCTGGTGTTGTTTTCGCAGTTAAAAACAAATTGCTAGAAAACTGGAGGAGTATCCCGTGCACATCTCGGACCGCGTTACTTCTTTCCTGACGGTGTTTTATTTATGGGATCCGTCCTAGGGAGAAGATACTCATATAAGGCGATTTTAACGCGAGAGTTGGGCGCTACTTCAAGCCTTAATGTTGGTAACATAAACTGCTTGAATTGCCTTCTGTTCTGTTACTCTCTCTCTGTGATCAAATTCAATTAGATATACCAACACTATGTTTAAGCTACCTGCCAAGCTCAAGACCACATGGATGCATTCAAGGTCCAAGCATTGGCATCTCATTGACTACGTTATCGTCAGACAAAGAGATATTATCTCCCAAATCCATATCACTCGGGTTATGCAAGACTCCTAACTGTTGGAGTGACCACTGAATTGTGTTGACTAAGCTCAAGCACCATCTTAATCCTCCTCACAGGTCTCAAAGAGTGAAACCTTTACGTCTTAATGTGGGAAAATGTGTGTCTTAATGTGGACTCCTAGATCAACGAGACTTTTATTCGGGTAGTTGGAAACATGGTTCTGATGCTGGAAATTGAGGGTGGTGGCGAAAGTGGCGATGTCTTCAAAATACTTGGCAGGCACTTTCGTCGAATTTGGTCAACGAAGTGTAAAGTATATTTGTTTGTTTGATTGATTGATTGAAATATTGCAAACATTGGGCGTGAAACGTATTAAGCAGGAGGACTTGTTCGACGATAACAACGAGGAACTGACCGAGGCTCTCCGGAAACACAGAGCGCTCTTGCAGATGTCAGCGGAATTGAGTGAGGCATAATATCTGATGAGGCGGCAATTGCAGTGGTGTGGGAATGTTTCCCGTATGTCCGTGTGAATGACAGAGTTGCGAAGTACATCTTGTACTCAGAACTGCAGGAGGGCAAATGGAAACAAGGCGGCCAAATCTTGCGGTGTGCTGAAGCATCACATGAAGAGTTGTGATGTTGATTGACGGATCAAGCTGGGAGACACTGGCTAAAGACCGGCCATTTTGGAGGCATACCGTGAACACTTAAGTGTATGGGTTCGAACAGGCGCGACGTTTGGACTGAACCCCACGAGCTGAAGGCCCGTTGAACTTAATTTAGTCGGAAAGGTGCTGACGTGCAGAATTTGGGAGCACATTTAATGCAAAAAAATCCCTATTTTTCAGCCACCTGAGAGCGCACAAACTATCGCGCTCTCAGCTATCAGTAAAAAGTCGCTGTGGCCGATAACGGTCATGATGATGACGGTGATGACACTATTATAAAACGATATAATCGTTTTATAACAAAACAAATGAATTAAGGCTATGTCATCCTCCTCATGATCATCAGAGTCCTGTCTTTTATAAAATTGAGCCTACAAGGCTGCGTTCACAACCTTTTTATGCGGTTGTTTTTTCAACTCTCTCTATAGTAAAACGTCTTTCACCGAGGCTCTGAACGGCGTTTAGTGCGAAAAGTTGCGCTCGGGGTGCACTCTGGGTGCACATAGGGTGTAGGTTCTGAACGCAGCTCAACGTAACCTAGAATTAATGTCGCGCGCGAAATTTGAAAATTATGGTTGCACAAAATATTCGAATACCTTATTATACTTTTCGAATATTCGAACAGAGTTTTTATTCGAATAATTCGAATATTCGAATATTCGAATGCAAGCCCTAGTTAGGACATTGCAGGTTGAGTCACCTGATTGTCTGAATAGAAAAATGATTCCGTGCTTCGGATAACACGTTAAGCCGTTGGTCCCGGCTACTATCTCTGGTGGTAGTCGTTACATAAAAACCACGTCAGAGGCCGCAAGGCGGTCTGAAAAAACTCTGACACCAGGGCTCTGCCCACACGATAAGAAGAATTGATACATCAAATAGTAAAAATCATTATTGATGATAAAAGGGTTCAACTGGTAGCCACATATTTCTTCCAGTCAAGTTTGAGATGAAATGGATCTATCAATTGAAACAATTGATTTTGATTCTTTATATGAAAACTACCAGTTACAATGTATGGACCAAAAGATTCTTCTTCATTCAATATAAATTGGATATGGATTTGTAACGACTTTATTTCCTAACAGAAGTCGCGTTTGACTGATCGACTTTCAGAAGTTTTTGGCACTTACATCCAAATTCGTTGGCATTGCCAATCTGGAACTAGATTTGCACTCAACCTTAGTCCTGAGTAAATTTGATTTTTAAAGCAATAGATATTCTTTTAGAAGGTATTTTTTATGGAAATAACCTGCGAAAAATAAGACATTACAAATTTGAAAAGCAAATGACAACACATAAGTATAAACCAACATTTACTATCACAGATTCACATTTCAATGAGAAAATCAATATTAGCGTTTCCCCGCCAGCTGTATTTGAAGATGTAGAGACCAGACAGAACATTTCCGACATGTTCCGTGCCTTGTTGGAACAGGGAAAACATAAGAAAATGTTAGTACTTAGTCCTAGCAAGACGAAAAGATATTTCTCTGGGAAAGCTTTTGGTACATGTTCTGATACGTACCTATTCTAGAATACCTACAATGATAGAGAAACACGATGTAAACTCTTGCAACATAATACATGTAACTAATAGAGAGTCTTAGCACCAGCGTTAGAAAAAGTACTAGGTACGTAATCTTACTACGGTATATAGGTATACAAACGTTCAAGTCTTAAAAACCATTGCCGTCAGCACATAAAGACAGACCCTTTAACTCTACTGATGAAGTAATTCTATAGAATAAGAAGAAGGGTATAATATAAAAAAGTGTGTTAGTTATTATAGGGGAATACATAGAGGAACAAAAACATAATTATAATCAAAACATCAACATGAAAAGTTTGCACATTCCAACATTAATAGATCGGACCTAGTGTTGACTTGTATTACGCGTGATTGAACCGTGTAATGACTGTTTACTTTACAAACTACACCAACCACTACACAGGGTGCTCGTTCACATTGTGACCATAAGATTTTAGGAATTTAAGTTCCAACTTAAAAAAAAAGATTATATTTATTCAAGGAAGTAAAACAGTTATAAAGAAAATGTCACAATAAAACTAATTAGGATATTTATCCTAAAACTAAAATATCCTAAACAAAATAAATGACAACTATTTAAGAATTTATTACTGTTTTATAATAGTGTAGAGTCAAAACCAATTTTTGATTCTTCTTCGTAGAATTCACTACTTCTTTTCTCATGTAAAAGAAATACACCAGATAAACACCTTTGGTATTTTAGAAAAACACCATTGGGGCTTTAGATATTCGTGTAGAATTGAACATTAAAATTGAACGAAAACGTTTTTATTTTAACGAAAATCTGACTTCATACAAACATAGAGATTAGTTTCTAGATTGCTTCTGAAAAATGTCATTGACCTTAATTGAATGGTATTGGAAATATGACCAGACTTTGTTTGTATGTAGCGCGAATTTGCTCTCTCGGAATAATCTATAGCCAAATGTGAACATGCATGACTCTATGGGCATGCTCTATGTCGACGAGACGCCGTAAATTTCTTCGACATTCACAAACCGAATCCATGTTTATTGATTAATGTTATTTTATTTACTCTCACATTACTCTGCGGTTGAATTACGATACTAAAATGTTTTACCGAATTTGTACTAAAACAGGTAGTAAAATACTTTTCATTGAGTTATAAATGGATAGCTCTGTATATTTGTTCGAAAGCGAGGAACCTCGAAAGACAAGAACCAATTTGTGGTGCTGTTGTTGAAGTATTATTCAGAGATAATATTTATGCATTATGCTCCCAGTATACTAACCAGAAAAGAAACAAATAGACTGATGAACTTAGGCAAACCAAAGGATGTGAGGTGAATCGTTCTTAGTTATTATATTCCATCCAATAAACTTTCAACTTTCGCGAATCTACGAATAATTGAGGGAAAAATAATAAGCGAATTGTGTGACATGCGTATAGGTACGTATACAGGGTGTGAGTGACAGCCTAGCAAATACTGAAACGGTGAACTCAGAACATCAAACTGAACAACTTTCACTACAGAGTATGCCTCAGGAAACGCGAAAAAAAATCAGCTGTCCCATACAAAACTGCTGTACATACCCGACTCAAATGTATGGGAGAGCAGTTTTTTTTTTCGCGTCTCCTGATGTAGGCTCTATAGAGAAAGTTGTTCAGTTTGATGGTCTGAGTCCACCATTTCAGTATTTGCTAGGCTGTCACTTGTTTACACCCAGGAGTGCGATATTTGAATCTCATTCGCTGAGTTCAGCAGTTGTAAATGTCAAAATTACTAAGGAGATATGCACGCACCCCTGAAGTATGATTTTTGAAAGTCAAATCTGCAGTAGAAAGATGCGTATCTCCTTAGTAATTTTGACATTTACAACTGCTGAACTCAGCGAATAAGTTTCAAAACTCGCACTCCTGTATATTATGTTTGATCGCCTGAATATTTACTGAAACAATTCGAATGAAAGGTTAGGTTTGGTTAGGTTTTACCTATGTTTTTCAGCAAATTTCATTCGAATTATTTCAGTAAATTTTGGCTTGCTCAATCAGAAGATACGAATATAACGTTTAAAAAAAAAATGGCGCCGATATTTTTTTCTATCAGTGATGTCCGTGTATGTATTTATAAAATTGGGGGTAGAGCTTAAAGAATTAAACTTTATGCTTCGACGTCAATAAATGTCAAATCTTTACTACTATCATAGGTTCTCAAAGTTATCTAGGTACTTCAATAAGTCACAGAAACCTAGCTAATCTGAAGTAGAATGATTGCACAATCTCAGACAAAAAGCTTTTCATAGCATCATCTAGTCTAGGCGATCAATCATTGCATAGTTGTGGTGTACTAAGCCGTCTTTACACTGTTATTTATTGTACTAAGCCGATTATGTAGTAAGTGACGTTTGAATACACAAAAACAGCACGTGCTGCTTTGGTTCTTCTAAGTGGGTTGGAAATAATTACTTATGTTTCATTAAACCACTGACAATAAATATAGGATTTAGCCCTAGATTCATTCCATCAAACATTATAAAATGTTAATACCTAGATTATGTAGAGAATTTTAGTAATACATGCTTTATCTACATACTCCAAAGTATTTTATAGAGTTTAATGGAATGAAGTATCCAGTATTTTTTTAAATGGTCAAAGCCTTTGTGTCGCATACGTAGATAGCCTCATTTCTTTACTAGGCGCCTATGTAATTCTTTTGAGCAAAAATTTGCCGCTTGTAACCACTTGATGATGACCTTAGATCAGACGAAGGACGGACGGATGGAAGAAAGGACTTGACACTCCATTCCGGCAACCGCATGATTTAATTAGGTGATGTGATGAGTAAGGTGTTAACAATATTTCTGGCTACAGTAAAAATCTGAAAATATTATACGGATCCCATGCCAGAGATATCCAAGAGAAACATCTAATAACTTTATTGCTATAGGTATGTTATGAATGATATATAAAAAGTTTCAGACCTCCTGAAGCACCCTCTGCAACTACAACACCCTCTAAAACAAGTCTCCTTATTGCCATAGTTTAAAAATTTGAGCAGATAATATAATAGTCCAGTATAGGCACTTATCTGATGCTCCTAAGTACCTGAATCTAAGACAACCTGTAAAAAGTTAAAAATACATGACATACGAGCAAACAACCGTCAAACTTCAGATCAAGGTCTTATAACAGACCGTGACTGTGACATACACAAGCTTCTAATTTAGTCTGAAATACAAGAGCTGTGTTTAAATCTAAATAGTAGAGCTATTTCCCGTGATAATTGTGCGCTTCGGGTTAAAAGCATCAAATTTCTACCATGGATAGGGTGTTCCTTGGTGATCATTTTCAGATGTGGAGGGAAGTCTGATTTGTCCCCTGTGCGCGGGGGGAGGGGGGTGAAGTACGTCTCTGGATCATTGTTTTCATTATTATTTTACTGATCAGTTAATGCTACTAGGGCTTGTGTGGTATCGTTTTTGAGTAAAACAGATACAAGGAATTCATTTTTACTGCATAATAGGCATGTTTCCATACAATAAAATAATGTTTTTCACGAAAAAGTAAAAACCATTGTCTTGATTTTTTTTAAAAACATCTATATCTTTAAAAAACTTGATAAATATAAGAAAACAAAATTAACCAAATAAAGGTTATTTAGTCTAGTTTATAAAAACATATAGTTGTTGGACACTTATCATACAACAACTACAAGAAAAAAATTCATTTACGCATCGAGGTAAAGCTGCATAATTCGTTTACTGCGGATTACGAGTGATGGTTTGGAGGTAAACATAGTTTGTAACTTTATAATTTCGATAGCAAACGATTATTTTTTGAAAATTAAATAGAAAAACAAATTAGTCATAGTCTTAATTGGATATAATAAGGAGCGGCAACAATTTTAAAGGGATATAATTCGGAGCGCGCTCCATACAAACGAAGTCTGGTTATATTTCTAATATTATCCAATTAAAATCAATAAAATGTTACAGAAACAGTCTACAATGTATGGTTTCGAGGTTACAGTGCCTCAAAGATTTCCATACAAATCTTAAATTAACCCTCGCATTGAAACTGTATATTTTAAAGAAAATCGGGCATAATACAAGCATAGAGATTAGTTTCTAGATTGTTTCTGAAAAATGTCATTAACTTTAATTGTTTAGTATTGAATATACAGGGTGAAATTGATATCGTCGGCATCCTTTAAAACTAAGAGTCTACCCATCAAAATGAACAACTTTTACTACGGGAGCAAACCGATCGGAGCAAAAACTAAATCAGCTGTTGCATACATTTGAGTCGAGTAGGCATTGCAGTTTAGTATGGAACAGCTGATTTTTTAGTTGCTCCGATCGGTTTGCTCCCATAGTAAAAGTTGTTCAGTTTGATGGGTAGACTCTTAGTTGAAAAGGATGCCAATGATATCAATTTCACCCTGTATAACCAGACTTCGGTTTTTTATGGAGCGCGCTCGAGGAGCTCCTCAAAAAAAACATTTAATAATTGTTAAGTATATAGAAAAATCGGCAATTATTGCCGGCTCAAAATCATAGCGCAATGAGCATTTGGAGTGCAGCTGCGGTGTAAATGCACCGTCCAGTACCTACCAACATCTTTTGTAAAGCAGCACGATATTATTAACACTGCAGATGTAGTTTCTGCCTCGGGAAGAGTAGTCTAATCTAAATTGAGTGCCATTCGACTGTATTCTTCGTCCGTCTATCCCTAATGAAATGAAATGAATACCTAGCTATTTAGCGGAAGCTTTAACTTTAACCAAAAGCAACTTAGAGAGAGCTAATTTACTGAAAAAAGCCACAGCTAGCAGCTAGCTGTGGCTTTTTGACTGAGGTGCGAATTCTTCTAAGCACCTTGCACGCAACATCTGTTAAAATGTAAAAATATACGAGTGTCAGCCTCCTCGGGTGATCATGGGACAAAATGACACAAATCTGAGGCAGAGGCAGAACAAACAACTTTATTGCCATTTGTCGCGTCAAAATTGCCATGAGAGAGCAGATAGATGCTACACTTTTCCTTGTACCTCCTACGGATGCAATGCCCAAAAAAATGTAGGTATATAGGGAAAGAAAGAGAGAAATTTTATTTCTTCGAGTAAATGAAAATACAACCGAATTGTTCTCATTCCTGTCACAACAACCAGTTCTTCTAGTCTAGAGGCAACAGAAAAAGAAATCTCTACGCAACGAATGGGAGTAAAATTCTTTGTTCTGCCGCTGCCTCAGATTTGAGTCATTTGGCCCCATGTTCGCCCGACACTAGTAACTTTTTACACTTGGAAGATTCAGTGCAAAAAGGACGTAGAAGAGTCATCATACGCAACCGCAGACACTGATGTATCGTACTAGTAACCTACTAGTTGTGGGTTTTTTCAGTAAATTAGCTCTCTTTGAGTTATGGGTTCGCTTTCGGTTTTGGTTCCAAGCTTCCGATAAATAACAAGGTAGGGTATTCACGAATTGGTGGTGTCAATGAATTTGACACAATGCAGGTATCGGCTTATACACTGGCCTGCAAAACTAAGTATCGCTTTAACCGGTGTGATACAGTCTGTGGTTCTTTTCAGGCAAGGGAAAAAGAACGGCTTGGGACACTTGGAAATCTTTACACTAAACCTGAAGTAAATAGGGCCTTCGAAGAACTCAAATGAAATAAGTGAGAACTCAATTCCTAATAGAAAGATTTGTAGTGTTGATGTATGACCGCATTAGTTAAAGCTTTGACTGTCTATTTAACTGCGTGGTACCGGCTTAGGATGGACTACCCAATTTCTTCACGTGGGTGTGGTACGAGGCTAAATCACATAGATCACTTAGATAAAGTTTTTTGCAGTGTTTTTGTGGGCGAGAGATTAACCCCCTGTCATCACCTGACACGTCATTTCATCGTGAAACCTTCAATACGGTCAAAGTGAGCCTTGCTACAACGCACTGCACGCTTAACATTGTTGTTGGTCGTTGTAGCAAAGCTTCCACCCCATAAGGGATTATGGTCGTTATAATTTATGTATGTATGTATTTCAAGAGCGGGCATAGATATTAGTTTGTAGACTGTTTCTGTAAAATTTCATTGATTTTAATTGGATAGTATTAGAAATATAACCAGACTTCGTTTGAATGGAGCGCGCTCCGAATTATATCCCTTTAAAATTGTTGCCGCTCCTTATTATATCCAATTAAGACTATGCCTAATTAGTTTTTCCATTTAATTTTCAACAAATAATCGTTTGCTATCGAAATTATAAAGTTACAAACTATGTTTACCTCCAAACCATCACTCGTAATCCGCAGTAAACGAATTATGCTGCTTTACCTCGACGCGTAAATGAATTTTTTTCTTGTAGTTGTTGTATGATAAGTGTCCAACAACTATATGTTTTTATAAACTAGATTAAATAAACTTTATTAGGTTAATTTTGTTTTCTTATATTTATCAAGATTTCCAAAGATATAGATGTTTGTAAAAAAAATCAAGGCAATGGTTTTTTCTTTTTCGTGAAAAACATTATTTTATTGTATGGAAACATGCCTATTATGCAGTAAAAATGAATTCCTTGTATCTGTTTCACTCAAAAACGATACCACACAAGCCCTAGTAGCATTAACTGATCAGTAAAATAATAATGAAAACAATGATCCAGAGACGTACTTCACCCCCCTCCCCCCGCGCACAGGGGACGAATCAGACTTCCCTCCACATCTGAAAATGATCACCGAAGAACACCCTATCCATGGTAGAAATTTGATGCTTTTAACCCGAAGCGCACAATTATAGCCAAAATGTATGAAGAGAATCCTCTACTAAAATGTGAACGTGGCATGATACACCGTAGAGAAGAAAAGGCTTGTTGCGAAACTGAGACATATCTGTAGTTGATGAGGTTTGAGATTACTGGACAAAAGAGCTACCCATTTGGCTGTTTATTCAATAAGATGTTATCATTGTAATGTCTTTATGTTGTGAAATGCTAGGTCTATAGGTGTAATAATAAGAAATGTTACGGTGATTTGCGAAATCCTCATTTCAGGTAAGGAAAAAGTATTTTATCCATGTCCACCCACAGTGCCTATTGTTTGTAAGCTTTCTTATCAGTTCCATAGGTCATTCATAGGTCATTTTATTTTATATATTTTTTATACACTTGCTGGATGGTATCCATGCTTTGATACACTGATTACTTATCTCGAATTTCCCGTATAATTTTTAGGGGCACCTACAATTTCAAAAAGCCTCGATTTGGAAGCACGTAGGAATCAATAAATAAATAAATCCGATTTCAGGTTGAGCCAGTCAAGTCAGTCAATAAATGTCTCGGCTTATCTACGACGTGGTAGACGTCAATGGTTCAAAATTCAGTTTTCATGCCATACATATCTCTCTATACATGGTGTCCCATTTCGATGGCCGGTGATCCGGAACGTCGCGCCCGCGCATTGCCTCAACGCACGCGCTGCACAAAGCGCCACTGTCTCTTTGTCACTTCAGGACGTACTGTGAATAGCTACCTCATTACTGTTCTGTGTGCACCTAAAAGGAGCAGATGCTTTGGGTTAATCTGCTTGATATTGTGTTTCGAGTAAAGAGCATTTCAGTTTTGCACTGACTAGATTTGCTTCAGACTTAGCTAGCATTTCTTCCTTGGTAATATCATTGTGGATTTAGGTAAACTGCGACCTTAGTCTAGTTTATCTTATTAAAAGGGATTTTCTGCTTTAGTAGATGTCAAGTGTAGTAGGACATGGGTTGTGTTTTTAGCTGTTTGCACCTAGTCCGAATTCAGCCTGAAAACTTTATGAAAATTGGAGCAGCGCCCGTTGTTTTTGAATTGGGTCTAACTAATAGTGAATTATTTTGGCATATTGTTAGAAAATTGTGTTTAATTATGTTCGTGTAAACAATATGTTTGAAATATTTTAATTACATAGGTAAGTATGTATTTTTGTCGCAAAATTGTCATAATAGACTGTTCATTAAAATATAACAACATCAATGAATCACGATCAAAAATTAATAAATTTTATTGATTTAGCCAAATATTTGAATATTGTTATCAACATCCCATATTAACAAAAATTTTGATTAGCAACCAATAATATTATTTGCGCTAAGAATCCAACAGTATTTGGTTCAATATATTAGGTGTACTTATGTTGATTTGCTACAAAATTATTATTTCGTTTATTGATTCGCTACTTACTGAAAGAGATGTAGGTTTCTGCTTCTAAGCGTACATTTTGGTACATCTTAATTTTAAAACCATGCCTTGAAAACTCTAACGGAATTTATTTCAAGCGATGCCGACGAAGCCAGTGTTTCACGCCTATTTAACCTGTCATTCAGTCTAGTCGAAGTGACGCATCTATTTTGTGTAACATGAAAGAGTATAATATTTGTCTAAATACAAAGTCTGAATTACAATTTCGGTGTTGCCTCGTACTTGCAGACTTCGCCACAAAGCGTTAAGAGCCATATTGGTGTCGGAAGACTTGCCAATAAGATGATAACTGGAGCAGCTGCACTGAATCTATATTCTATTATGTCTTCTGCATTCACACCCCAAAACAACACTAAGTTAAAAATAGAAGTAGGCGGTATGAAATAACCGTGTTTACGAATGTCTACAAGAACATAATGATAAAAATCGTATCTACTACAAAAAGTTTAAATAATTTTAGTCTTCCTGGCCCTGTACCTTAAGAATAATGAATACTCCTCTATCCAGACTTTAGATTTTCGATAAATATTGACCGTTTTGGTCCGAACTTTATTGTAATAGAGTTGCGACATTGGAACGAAATTTCCGGGTAGATAGAACCCTCTTAAATTTTTCTTCTTTTATTACCGAGAGCTGTATTGCATGATAATCACTCATACTGTACTGGAAAGATTAGCCAGCCACCAGTGTCAAAATTAGTAATGATTTTAAAAAGTAGCTAATTCGCGCTATCATACTTAGCTCTATTAGGGACTACAGTAAAACGGTACGGTCAAAAATATCGAGTTCAATAACTGAATAGTTGTTCAAGTGTTTCTCTAAGTCGCTCCTACAATGAATTAGTCATGCTAATTTTGTCGGTCAGTAGATAGAAGTCTACGCTTGCATCGATTATTATGCAGAACGAGGAGAATGCGGGATGCAACATGATGCCAGGATCCAAATAGCCCTAATAATTGCCTACCTTCGATAGGAGATGGCAACACAAGAAGAAGTAATAGTAAACATACTCTTTCTATTGATTTTAAGTAGGTATAGCTTTGGTAGGTATAGAACGAAGACCAAAGGTCGAAGACGTGGATACACGGATCGCAAAGTGGAAGTGGAGATTAGGACACTTTGTTAGACGGGAAGACGGCCGGAGGATCAAGGCAATATCAGAGTGGTGACCAAGAGAGGGACGGAGGTCAGTAGGTAGACCACCAGCACGTTGGTCTGATGACATTGTGAGAGTGACGAGTTCGCATTGGATCAGATTAGCACAGGACCGTGAAGAATGGCGCAATAAAAGGGAGCAGTGGGTTGATGTGGGCTGATTTTATTGATTGATTGATAGCTTTGTTACTACTTCAGACCAGCTCAATTTACAGACAACAGAAGAACAGATGAAACGTCGATTAAAATTATCGCTTTCGAAGCATATTTCTAATTCGAACCTTGTGGCGTTACTTTAGTAAATCTATGTTACTGCTACAGTATTATACTATAGGTATTATCTGTGCTGCTACACAAATACTTAAATATGAAATAACTAAAATTTTACTTTAGTAATAAGATGATAAATAAGTATATTGAGAATTAAAAACAGTCATTAAAGTGAAGACGATGGCATTTTCGTGTCGACATTGAATAATCTGTTTTCAGGAATAAACTGGCTAAAACTAAAAAACTCAAGTTCAGCTTAATCAGGCTAAAACTATTAATGAAACTAATTATTTTCGTTAATTTGGTCATTGTTTGAATTCATATTTAGAACCCACTCTTCCCCATGAGTGACAGTATTCACACCATATTATAAAAAGGAACGAATTGGTCACAAAGAATGTTTGTTCACATTATTGAGGTTAAACTCAAACTTCACTTCGAAGCGCCATTGAATTGTAAATACCGAATTAATTTTACATGTACACGTGTTACATTGTTTACAATGAAGTATACGATTGGAAACATTGCTTTCAGAATCATTAATGAAATCGACTGAATGGTTCGTTAATCAATTACATTTTGATTGAATCACAACTCTAAATCTGAAGATTAAAGTTCGGGTAATAGTTAAACACGCTTTCCTTTCCTTATAATTAAAAAGTCGTGCCTTTTAAACTTTTTAGCCTTAGAATGGACTACTGTTTTAAGACAGATACTTACATCAAAACAATAGACTGTTATGCAATCTTACAAACAGGCAGATGCACCGCGAAAATTGATAAAAATTTTAACTATCGAAAAATCGTGTCAAAATGTTTCTATGACGATGCTCCTATATATTTTACAGGCCAGGTATTCGACAAGGTAGGTAGATAGTGTCAGGTGTATTTAAGATGAGGGGTATTTAAGATCAGGGGTCTTATAGTGCAACGATTAAATGTGCCGATTTAATCGATATCAAATTGACAGTGTTTTTTGGCAGTTCTTAGCGATTTTGATACTTAATATTAGAAAATTCATTCATTTTATAAAACAGATATGATATGATGATCACAGAAACAAAATATTGCTTAAAATTATTACCTAGTACCTACACCTATAGTCATAATACATTACCGATTTTGTTAACGATATAGACATCCAATTAGTACCTAAACTCATGCTTCTCCTACTGATAAGCACCTACGTCATGAACTAGCGTAATAATATGACAAGATTTTTCTCACTATAGACACGCGTTGGCAAATATTTTCATAGCGGCATATAGTAGTGGGTTTAAACTTGAAATCTACGTTAGTCTCGTAAAAAATAATGTCACTGAACTCAACAAGGCAAGGCAATGTTGCGTCAACTTGACATGCTAATGTCGGCAACACTTCTTGATTAATTTGGCACATTTTGTTTCTTTTTAAAAAGTCGTTAGCATCTAGTTTTGAATTTGAATAAAAGCTGTTTGGCTCTAGGTCTCGTGACATTGATTCATCGGTTGCTTTTGTTAAATCTTTATGTTTAGTCTTGTTACTTAAAATCTACGAAGACATTTTGTCATCGAATTTTGACTTGTTTCAGATATTCATTAATTTCTTTTAATAAATCCTATATAACAACAAAGTTTTATTAATTTCGTTTATTAACTTAAATTTTATGTTATCAGTTATCATCCAGCAAACATGTTTTGTTAAATAAAAGGCAGTCACAAATGGAATGACGAATTATTCAAATGTACCTTTACCCAGCAGTGAAACAATGACCAAGCTGCATAAATAAAGAAATATTTAAAATAGGATCCTTCTTAATAATGCTGACGGTTTTTTAAAGGGACGCTCAGACAATTAAACTGACCAACTTTGTCTATAGCACCAACATCGAAATCGCGAAAAAAATCAGCTGTTCCATGAAAAACTGCAAATCTACTCGAGCCAAATGTATCTAATTTTTTTGTTCGCCATTTCGATTTTGGTCCCACAGAGAAAACAGAGAAAAGCAGTTTGATGGTCTGATCATCCTCTTAAGAAACCGTCAGCATATTAAGTTGGATCCTGTATATTCTTCATCATTAACTTATGTTGTAGGAATCTCCAATGGAATCTAAACTATATATCAGATGGCAAGAGACCAGACGGTATGTCTCTCGTCCCCTGGAAGATGGGTCGGGTGCTGGTGTGGGATGCCACCTTTGTGGACACTCTGGCGCCGTCCCATCTACGGGGAACGAGCAAAAGAGTTGGCTCAGCGGCGGAATCTGCCGAAAAGGTAAAAGAGGGTAAATACAAGGGTATCGGCACCTAATACAAATTCATAGCAGTCGGTGTCGAAACCCTTGGTCCGTGGGGTCCCGGCGCCCAGGCGCTTTTTAAAGATCTGGCAAAGCGCCTGGTAGACTCGACCGGGGATCCAAGGGCTGGCGCTTTCCTCGCTCAGCGGATCAGTTTAGCCGTTCAGCGAGGAAATGCTGCCAGCATCTTGGCTACCCTCCTGCGCCGTCCAAACCTGCACCATATTTTAGGTTAAGTTAGTTTTATGTTCTCAATATTTTTAATTTATTTTTCATGTACTTACCCACTTTTATTTGTTTTACCAATAAATTCATTATTAATTCTGTATTAGATCTCTGAATACGTAATATATAATCTCTACACAGACTGAGATGTTTGTACTAATCTTGGCGCTACACGTCCCATTGTTGACGCAAACGTTGGGAACATGTTAACTATGTCAACGTTAAAAGGTACACTTTCAAGTAGGTAAAGTACCTATCTATCCTTCAAGCAGATGTGACCATAATTTTCAGGAAAGATTTCATATTATTTTTTGGACTAACAAGACGATAAATGTTAATTTTGTCGAAAGGTTAAAACGTAGTACCTATGTACAAGTCTTGTTCTCATCAACAGTACAAGTAAATCTAGGTACAACACAAAAAAATTACATAAACTTTATTTTCTCCACAAAATGCATAGGCAAAGGCATCGATCCAAAAAAAAAAGTAACAGATTCATATTTTCTTGTGTTACGCAACTTGTCAGAATTGACATGTTTATGAGATGGAACAATAATTGTGCCCTTGTTTGAAGACAGTTTTGAATCTGTTTGGGCAGTTTTGAAACTGAAATTTTTGGAGCGTTGATTGTGTATCTATTTTTTAAACCAATCAAAAAATACGTAGGTATGTCGTACTGTTGACATTTGAAGAAGATAGTATAGTAAATCCAATGTTAAATAATTATTCAAAATGTTAACAGCGCAAAATTATTCCATGCCAGCAAAGATCCTACTAAACTTTACAAGACATAGAATTAACGAACAAAGAGGCCACCCACTGCGGCATCAGCATACGAAATATTAGCGCAGGAGTGACCTTATAAGTCAATATTACGAAGTTTTATTGTTATTACAGGATTTATTGTAATCATGCAGCGTTCCAAATGTCAAACCAAGAAATTACACGAAAGTTATTCGTCTAAACACAGCGTGGAACGAAAATAATGAGGTTGTAGTATTACCGTGTCAAATTAATTTTATTATTTAACCCGTTACAGTAAATTAAAGGTAAGGGCTAAGTTTGCAAGGCTTCTAGCTTATGTATTGGTGGCATTAGTAGCAGTAAAGTTCAGTTGTACATTGTTTGTGACCACTTAATTGCTCTAGAACAGTTGTTAGTCTTCTTAGTGGCAGCTAGTTATGTCTGTGAAATTGCCAAGTTAAGGGGCAGTTGGCATCAAGTTTAGTTCATTGAATATCTGGTACTGTGTTTAGAATTGGATTTATTTCCAGTTTTAGGATTTAAATGAGTAATATTCTATGAATTTGAGGACGTATTTTTAGGTATAATGTGTGGAATCATATCAATTCATGGAATCAAGTGTGTCATAGTAATTCCAAGTTCACAACAGGTAAGTTCTACTAGTTCAACTATGTGTGCTATTTGGATTGATTTCATGGGCCGGAAAAGAAAAATTGTATGTATTTCATAAACGAAAGAGTAAGTACAGATACGCATACAGTACCTTATGACATTCATTGCAATCTACAAGATAGTAATGTACTTAAGCTGTTTCTTTCATAATGATAGGATTCCATAACGCCGTCTAACCCGGTTTAATCAATTAAAGTTAAACAAAATAAATTTTGTTTTTCAAAAGAAATATCCAAGATAGTATTAAAAAACAATTCCTTCAGAACCCCGCCGTAATAGAATATAGTTGAAAAGTTTAGTTAAGATATCGTATCCCAATCGCATTTCATAACAAAACACCTAAACCTTCAGAACCTTGTGTAACATACATAACTAAAATAAGTGACTAACATTTTCTCTAACACAATGTAGACATCAATGCTTAATTATCTGTCATAGCCACACCGGGCTATAAAGGAGATTAACATTATTATACCCGGAAACATTTGTATGGGGAATAGAGAATATTTCTCTCTGGGAGAAAAGGTACATGCATTCACACTGAATCCTTTGTGGCTATTAAACAACGCTGCCGTTTACGAAATTAACACTATTATCTTCTTCCGACTTCGATGGATGGTGTTATTCGGAATGCAACGTAGAATAGCAAATAGTTTTAAATAATTGTAAACTGCCTTAAAACACGACCTTATTTGTTTTACACACCGAAGCTCTGCTACTTACAATATGGAGTTGTTTCAAAACTCAAACTCAAAATAGACATACAACACATACTACATAGATCTATAACTTTCAGACGTAATTTTTTTACTCTACCACCGCGTCGGAAGGTATTCCGTTGTAGAGAAGATTCGGCCAGAAACTCTACACAACACACATCTTTATAAAGCAAAGTAATTATACAAAGTACAATTACAGAATACAATATTAAATTACAGAGTGTAATATTGTCAAGACCAGACATTTTGGACATTCATAATTTATAATCATTGAGTTTATAGTATACTTTTTTACGACGTGTTTAATAATAGATATAACAATAAAATATAATATGTTTAATTATCTTTCTCTTCCGAGGGTCTCCACTTGTGACTTATTCCATTGATTAAAGGAAATAAACGACTTCAACTTATCTTCAAATCTGCATAATACATTTATCATTATAATATTTTATAGTGGAAAGAGCGCCAGTAAAATCCGGTTTTGCAAATTGCTGATTGCCTAGCAATGCATTCATTTGTTTTGCAAGTCTACTGCTTAATTTTACGATATGTCAAAATTATCTGCAGTACTTCAGGTGTACTATGCTCAGGGAAGTCTAAGTCGGTTTATAGTGTGAAGCGGACTATTATCTGTAGCGATCAATTCGCGTCCGTGTCCATTAAGAATGCACGAATTATGCATATAATAAATTTTGCCATCCAGCGCGGACGTCCGCCTAGTTGATTTTCTTTCTAAGACCATTGCTATTTGTAAATAAGACCACTGATAAATTATTTAAGCACCAGTTTTAAAAAATATATTTTAGTTTCAATTTTAATTCGCATACAATCTAAATTTATATCACCAAAAATTTCACAGTTTTGGTTCCGTGGTTTTGGTTCTCTCTCGAACACGACGCTTCAACCCGTCCGCGGTCCGACGAGTTAACTCGTTGTTATCGCGGGGCCATTAATCAACTCTTACACTTAGCCTTTAATAATTATAATTAATAATTTTATCACCTATTCAGACGGCGCCCATGTCTAGTCGGCCCGCGACAGCGCAGTCCGACAGTCAGACATATTTTAATAGGACCAATTTATCACAGATAGTATAAAATGATTTATTTTCGGCTATTTCAATTGTGTTTGTCGCATTTGCAACTATTATATCAAATATCAACTTAAGTACATTTTTACGTGTGAAAACTCACGATCATAGTCCCTTTGGGGATGGTCAGAAATGCTACCAGCTGTCTTTTATGCAGTGGTAACACCTTTAGCATTATCTATGGTTTTAGTGGTTAAAGTTCTAGAGTGGAGACCACGAACTGGCAGGCTTAGTGTGGGGCGCCCTGTTGTCCGCTGGACAGACGACCTAAAAAGGTTGCGGGTAGCGACTGGATGAGGAAGGCCGAGGACAGAGTTTTGTAAACAGCCTTGGGAGAGACCTATGTTTAGCAGTGGACGATGATAGGGTGATGATGATGATGGTTTCAAGATGAAGTGGTAATGGGTGGTTAGCCAGCATTGCCTGCAAAAACACTGTATAAGAAACCTTTATCTCAGCTAATATTGAATTAATTATCGAACAATTATTACAGATAACTGGTTAATTCAAGTGATGTGATATCAGCCTGATATTACCAATTCGTTATAGGTACCTAAAAAGATCCTACCGAGACTGCGTCAGTCATACAAAGTAATTAACAACTGAATACTAAATTGATTTATTTTGATTTAGTTGCCGACGAGCCTTTTTGGGAAGAACATCGTAAGCGACAATTAAGTTTTTTACCGGTGAGGTTTTTTTTATTTATATCTTATACGTCGTGAATGGTATTTACTTGATATTTTTAAAAAATGTTGTGTGATATATTCTATTATTTAGAGGAATAGTTAAACGTCTGTTCTAGAGGTTACGTAAAAATCACATTTTGAAATTTTTGACGCTTACGATGTTCTTCCCGAAAAGGCTCGATATTTTCTCACAATGACACTTTTAAGTCACTTTTAACTCATCAAAATAAAATACGAACAAATACTCGTTCTCCACATCCAAGGTACCGTACAAATACAATGCTACGAGGAAAAGTTACAGGAAATTAATCCAGCCAATTTCATCATCTGTTATAAGACTCATAAGCCGAAATGAAATGAATGAAATCCATTCAAATTCCACACTTTACTACACTTAATTAGAAGGCATCGTACTTACTAGAAAATATCAGTAAATGCATATGTATTGTAGTAATTCCAGCATCGTAAGATGTTAATAGGTTTCCGGTTGGAGCTAGTCTAGCTTGTAATAGTCTCCGGCATTAATTATTTTATCTCACCGTAGAAACGTCGTTATATATCCAATATCTAGGAGGCGTCGTGTTGGTTGATATAAATCTCATCTCCAATAGTTTTATGTTCTATAAAATTGTTGGGTATTTGCGTTTTCTGCTTCATGTTACTTTTCTTCATTAGATCAGCACATGGAGACCTTTAGTCGCTTATAATGCAATTTGGTACTGGCTGAGTTCAGATTTCTATGAGTGATATCAAAATATACCAATACAAATACAATTTTTTTATTTTCTCATCACAAACGCAAAGTTACATACTTTAATACATACTCTCTCTCTTGTTCGATTATGTATTTTTTCTTCTGTAAATATCGGAATTAAGCCTTCTTTTTATTATTTCTATCTTCCTTCCTATCTAGGTTTTAACTTTTTCGGTTAAAAAATTCAAATTTCAAAAAAAAATTATTCAAATTAATTATCACATAGATTGCTTTTTGACGTCATTTTTAGACTCTATTTGACTTGGTATTTTCCTTATCTCAATATATAATAATAGTATTGCATGTACTATATTTGTAATTAAATGTCAATATTATACTCTGTTAGAAACGATAAGTCAGTAGAGTTAGCTGTCCAGCTGAATTATACCAGTTTTAATAGTCATCCTACTAAACCTACTAAAGTGTCTGGCTAGGTTTGTTTACAAGGAGTTATTAAGATAGATCCATTTAGAGCGCATTCCTCAATCTACATCTTTATACTCCTAGAAATAAAACGTGTTTTACAGGCACTTTGTTACGATTAGTTTTAAACTGAGGACATAAAAATGCATTGTCATATCACGGACGGGTAGAACATTAATTAATTCGTGTTTTGATGTCATCTTTGTCAAATAGAATATTGTCTATTTAGTGTAAGTAGTTATGTTTTATCTAGGTATCATCCGATATCGAATATATCCGAACTAAGTAAAAGTTGAGTACATTATCGTTTACCTTCCTCGAACGAAAATAAAGATGATGCTATTTTATATTAAACTAACGTCTATAGGTACCTATTCCAAATAATATAATAATTAATCAATGATAATTGGTAACATTTACTGTAAATTAAATATTTATTTACAGAAAAGGGGTAACATAACACACTAAATTAATACTATCCTAATAAAATATACAATTATAATCTAATTAAGTACCTAAAAAAGCAAACATATAAGGAAAAAACTATTTACATAACAATGGTAAAAAAAAATAATTTATAAAATGCTTAACCTAACTATTTAGGCTTGGGAGGTGTCCCCCGTCGGGAACGTGCCCATTATTGAGGCTGCGTTGCCCCGTTGTATGGCCAACGATATTCTTTGTACCAGAAACGAGCCGGAACGAGGGTCGCAGCCTTTTTCTTTTAGGCGTCGCCCTAGATCCCTGATGAATTCTTTCGCCTCAGAACCCCACGGCCCAGCCGTCTCGACAGCGACCGGTATGAAGTAGTACGTTGGTTCCAGGTTAGAGTACCTGTCGTGCTTCAGCCTGGCTGCGTTCTCGGCCGCTGAGCCGGCAGCGCGTATGGTGTGGCTCAAGTGAGAGGGTGCGAATGTGCTGACGCACGTTGCATCCCACAACAGGCTACGGCCTCTCTTCCATGGAACCAACGTAAGGCCATCAGGTCTTTTACCGTCGGTGCGACTCAGGCCGGGAGGTTCCGTCCGACAGGGAACATCAGCAGAGACCAAGGCGCGGCGAATTATGTCGTTAATGGTGTGATGACGGGGGCGTCTCCCGGTGCACTTGAAGCAACTAAGGCCATGATGCCCGTTTGCTTCCACTACTGCGCCACATATGCAACGGTGTGGTTCGCATACTTTGCAACCGAGCCGGAGAGCTGCAGCTATCCTCACAGAATCGTTGTCTAGCAACGTACCTAGCTGTGATGAGGGAAGCGCATGTAGCCAAGCTCCTGACTCGGCTTTGCAAGCAGCCTTGAGGCGGGCCACGTCGCTTCCTGAGGCAGCGTTCATCAGGATTGCGATCATCTGTTTAGAACTTATGTCGTCCCAGTTTCTCTGTACTTTTGGGTTGTCGGGCCACTCAACACTTGGGAACTGGGTCGACCACGCTGCGAGGGCCTCCGGTACGAGGGGAACGTGGAAGTTGTCACCATCGATGGATAAAATGCGAGTGACAAAATCCACTGTTCCATGAGCGGAGGCCAAGAATGCGATTAGGCCGAGTTCCTGAACGCGACGTATCCCGAGGCCACCGTGGCGGACAGGGAGGGCGGCCTGACACCACTGTGCTTCATTGAGGCTCACGTTAAGCACAGTTTCAAGTGCCAGTTTCATTGTGTTGTCTAATTCGGTGGCTTCCCTGTGGAATACCCACGTAGGTGCTGTTCGTAGTAAGTATGTGAGACGAGGCATAAAGAGGCAGTTACGCAGAAGGGTTAGGGAGACATGAGATGACAGGTGCTTGAAATGTTCCGAGACCGATGACAAAGCTTTTGTTATTTGATAATGATAATATACTTTATTTAATATGCAAGGGTTTTATCTTCATTTTATGTTAAACTGGGTTATGAACTATATTTAGGATTACAAGCGCAGTGGCCTCCTCGTCACAATAATAAAGATTTCTCAATAAGGAAAGCCTAAATTGAAAAAGTGCTCAACAGATAAACTACAAAAGCCTTCAAACTATTTTCATAGAATACTTTTAGAGGGTTTTTAAAGGTCTAAACATATAATTTTGAAAAAAGAAAAAAACTGCCGCTTTTGTTTTTATTCGAAATTATCTAAAAGTGGAATGTTAAAAACCTATAAAAGTATTTACGCTATGTTATAACAATGGCTTAAAGGCTTTTCTAGTTTATCTGTTGAGCACTTTTTTAATTTAGGCTTTCCTTATTGAGAAATCTTTATTATTGTGACGAGGGCGCCACTGCGCTTGTAATAGCCCTCTTAACCAAGGCTCCAAGAAATTTTGACCTCTCATACATAATCTGCGTCGGTGTTCGTCATGCCCTCTTAATTTATCTAGTTTTGAGCGCAAAATAGTTCTTTTAAAAAGGATTTTCTTGTTTTCGTATGATTTATAGCTTCAAATAGCAATATTTTCACTAAGAAAACCCAAATTAGGAGTTAGTAGACCGACCACGGGCTATTACTTGTCCCTCGTAATTTATGATAAATAGATTCGATCAAGTATACAAATCAAGTTAACGAATTGTAGACCACATACGTCGTTGCTGATAAGTACATAGTATCGCATTACATATTATTGTAAAGAACAGGAGGTGCACTTTAAACAAACGTAATTAATATATTAATAAACTTAACTTTTTAGAATCTTGCGATAACATTTTTCTTCGCACATTTTCGTTTGTAGATCAAAAAATTTAAAATTAAAAACAAATCGAAAGCATAAACAACATCAGATGTGGCAAACAAGTGTATAGTGTCGTGTGTCAGTCGGATAATCTCATTATAAGGGTATTTTTATGCCTTTTTGGTATTTGAAGCTTAAAAAGTCACGAAAGAAACTAAACAAACAAATAATCAGTTATACTTTAACCTTCAATGTCAAACTGACCGATTTTTTCTTCTCATTTTATTTATGAAAATGAAAATACCGACTTATCTCAAGATTGCCTGTAATCATGCTTTTCTAGTTTAATTTTGTAATCATTAAGAACTTAGGAAACATTTTGTTGTATACAGGGTCCTTCTTAATATGCTGACACTTTTTTAAGAGGGTGACCAGACCGTAAAACTGAACCACTTTCTTTATGGCACCAATATCGAAATCGCGAAAAAAATCTGCTTTTCCATACAAAACTGCAAACCCACTCTAGCCAAATGTATGGGACAGATGATTTTTTTTTGCGATTTCGTTGTTGGTCCCAAAGAGAAAGTTGTTCAGTTTGATGGTCTGGGCATCACCTTAAAAAAGTGTCAGCATATTAATAAGGACCCTATACTGGGTGTACAATAAAATAGGACAGCTACTTAAAGAGGTGCTTCAGACCATCAAACTGAACAACTTTCTCCATGGGACCAATATCGAAATCGCGAAAAAAAAACTGCTGTCCCATACATTTCAGTCGAGTTATGTTTGCAGTTTTGTATGGGAGAGCGGATTTTTTTTTCGCGATTTCGATATTGGTCCCATAGAGAAAGTTGTTCAGTTTGATGGTCTGAAGCACCCCTTTAAGTAGCTGTCCCATTTTATTGTACACCCTGTATTTTATTTGGTGATTGTAGAGAAAACTAACCTTGTTGTTGCTATTAAAGTATGATTTGTTATCAATAATGTTTGTTCCGATAACTGTAGCTATTTATACGCGATTGATCTTTGCTACTTTTGCAATTTTACCTTATAGAAATGTAAATGTATGCTGAATGTGGACTGTAATATTTTAGTATCTGATCCTAGATAATCTATGTTTATGAATTTAAATTACTTTCGTTTACTTTATAGGAATGTTTAAGGCTTACATTTCATTATAATTTTACTACCACCTACAATGTTTTTACTAGTTATGGTAAAACAATAACTGTTATAATATCCTATACTTTACTCTCTCTTTCTTAGTATTTTCAACATTATCAAAATCTCTTTAAATCTTACGGATTAGAAAATGGGATAGTAAGTACCTACGCAAAATCAGCGATAATCGATATTTTACGAACCGATACTAACCTAAAAGACCCGATATTTTGTTTTTAGGGTTCCGTACCCAAAGGGCGAAAACGGGACCCTATTACTAAGCCTACGTTGTCCGTCCGTCCGTCCGTCCGTCCGTCCGTCCGTCCGTCCGTCCGTCCGTCCGTTCGTCCGTCCGTCCGTCCGTCCGTCTGTCCGTCTGTCCGTCTGTCCGTCCGTCTGTCCTACCTATTTGGGGCTATAACTTTTGAACCGTAATAGCTAGATAGTTGAAATTTTCTCATTTTCGGATTTCTTAACAAATAATAAAAATGTCAAAAAGTTAAAAATTAAGGGGGGTTCTCAACAAGAAACTAGTTTTTATCAACGTTTTTTCTTCACGCTCTATCGTAAAAACGATAATACATACAAGCGTCAAACTTAGTGTGATTATAGAGCAAACTCTACAGAATAACAACAAATACTAAAAACCGGCCAAGTGTGAGTCGGTCTTGCGTTAAAGGTCCCGGACAAAAAAAGTATTTTTTTTCTAAGTTAATAATGTTGTGTTCTGTGGTGGTGTGGTACGGAACCCTCGGTTCGCGAGTAGCCCGACTCGCACTTGACCGGTTTTATTTATAAATCATGCATTCTCGGTTTCAGTTGTATTTATATTATAGCTATTTTCGTGTGTATGACAGATTGACAGAAAGTAGTATATCCACGTCACAAGTCGGAATAAGGACATCACCATAACACCACCTAAACTGAATGGAAGTTTCACAATTGTGTGAGAACTATTAAATGTACAGGAAATGTAATCAATTATACTAGTTTACTAGGTATGGTACATTTGTATGTTATGTATTGTAGCATTTGGCAATGACCATTCAATTTGCTTAATGTGTTTTGGTTAGGTAGGAATAGGTACGTTAGTAAGTTACAAAGGTTATAACAGTACTAGCCATCTCGGTTATTTTCAATCTCAATATTCTCAATATATGATATTGATAAAGATAAGAAATAATCGAATCATATAGGCATAAGTGTTTTTCCTTTTCTACAAAAAGATTTTGTGAAAACTTGACGATACTGCTTTTCTTATGTATTTGCACGTCTAACTACCCATTAGCACACCATTAATTAAAATGTCTATAGTCAATACTAACACTTAAGTTTAAGACATTATTATTAGCACAATATTATGAGTCCTTTGGGTCAACATAAATACGTATATTTTTTAAATAAATATAACAGATACTCATCACTATAATCAGCGTGACAATGACAAGTAGTGAAGTGACCCTTTGAATTTATTGAAGAACAAAAATTGCGTCAATAACATGAATGTACATGAATGTAGGTACTATTAAAGGTTAGGCAAGATGTGAAATAAAGTGTTAACTAATAAACAGCAGGCAGTTAAATGTATCGGCCTACTCAGCAGTCAAGTGCACTGAAATTTATTGCCCTAATCTGTTTTGTAATCATTCTTATAGTAGGCTCTGGTTCAGGAAGTACATTCAATGCAGTTGTTTCATCTATCAATGTACCTACTTATTGAGATTGTTTACGAAATATAAAAGAGCCTTCTAGAGTACGTACTAAACCACCGATACCTCCTGCACACCCTGGGTAATCAGCAGTTCAGCAATCAGCATAAAGCTGATTATTTAGTACCTAAGTAAATTTATGTTTAAAATTATTTTGGTTAGAATCACAAAGTGCTTATCTTTTGTTTACAAAGTGTAACGTTTCTTTCTTATCATTTATATTACTAAATATTTAGTAATAATAAGTACCTACCTATTCTTTACTATTCTTGTGGGTGTAGTAACTCAAATTAAAACTAGCTACAGCTCGTAATCTTTTAGTTCATGGTGTCTAACACCACATTATCCTTAAAAACATTTGAATATCATTCCTGAATTCAGAAACAATGAAGATCATTTTTTATAATAAATTAATTCATCTTGATTTATTAATAACAAAATATTTATAATGTTTTCGGTTTTACGTTTTGTGGATTTTTGACTATACATCACGAGACGCTAATTTTATAATTTATTATTATGTTAATCATTGTGTAATCTGTTCCATAATTTTACAATTAATTATTATGTTAATCATTGTGTAATCTAGTTTATTTTGCGTTGGTATTTGTAATTTGACATTTTATTTCCAATCAATAAATATTTATATTACAAATACAAATATATTTATTCAACATTAATAATAACACACTATTGCTGACAGTAAAAATGTTGTTCCATGTTTGTTCAGTATTACAGTTCACTCATAGTCCTCAAACTAGTAAAGTTTGTTATATGAGGCCCAGTTACGTACGATTACCAGGTGCAGTGTTACCAGATCAAATTTTTAGAAATCCGTAGGTCAAGGTTGAAAAATCCGTAGAAATCCGTAGATTACCATTGACATCCGTAAAACATTGTCACACGGAAACTAACTGTGACACTATAATATTGAATTCATACATGCACCATACAAAACTGTACCTATTCTTCATTTGCACATGAATTATCAATTTTCATGTTAATGTAAAGAACAAAACTTAGACTAATTATATCCGGACCGGCCTTGCGGTAGCATTTCCCCTCTGCCACGGTATTAGATCAATTAATCTTGCGCATTTACACCCAATTTTATACCTTATCACTAAACGAGACAGCCTATAATAGCGAAACAATAATTTTGAACTTAGAACGTTTGGGGTTTACACGAGACTACTTTTCATGATTTTGAACATTCAAAATTAGAATCTAAAGTCATAGGGGGAATAAAATCCAAAGTTGCGGATAACATGTTACCTCGCCCCCCGCAAAAAGTGGCAGAAAGTTTGTTAGTAGAATGACACGTGGTTACGCGTCCCTATATAATTAGTCTAAGGAACAAAACGATCACAATCACGATAAAAAAAAAACTAGAAAGAATCCACGCTCCAAAAGTTGCAGGTTCAAATGTAATTTCTACGTAATACCCACTAACTTCTCTTAAACGATAAACGAAAATGTTGTGAAGAAACCTGCATACGCTGAAGAAGTAATTCTGAAGCGTATGTAAAGTCTACCTATCCACATTGGGCACGCGTGGTCAACTAACGCCGTGATGCCCATGGGCATCTTGAGGGAAGGCCTGTTCCTTGCAGTAGGACTCGAATATAGGCTGATGATGATATGCATCTATATACCTAGTTCTTATATCTATTTGATCTATGATAACGACACATAGATTTCGCCCCTTCCTAACAAGTCCCAACACAAATTAGTCAACTAAACAACTCAAGCCTCAATAGCTTGGTGACACAGATCCAACAGACCAGCCTCGGATCCTGATCGCCCACCGCATCGACCATTCATAAATATCGACCACGCAATTACGCAATAGATTAATAGTTAACACTAGTGGTCATTTGTTTAATTTCGAAAGTGGTGATAAAATTAGAAATGTTTTGGAATGTCATTCAATATAGAAGAACTATACAGATGATGCATAGTAAATTTTTTTCTGAATTGGTTTATTTACTGTCAGAAATGGAGCAATACCACAGTATAAGAAAGAGTATCTATTACTAGATACAAGACGGCCACTCCCTTCCTACCACCAACTTTTTAGTTCACCCCCTCTATCGCCCTCTGGTTACTCGTTACTTAAGAAGAAGACTGAAGGTTCAATTTCTTTGGTTTCGCATATGCTGACGTCATCTTGTCAAATTCAATTTTTTGTATGTAGTGTCCGGGCTGTGGCAATACTAAGAAAGAAGTAAGTACCCTCTAATACACATTTGAGGGCACTTTTGAATAAGCCATTTAATTTTTTTATTGTAGACATATAAAATTCCAATTGAAATACGTATTAAATTAGTATAAAAACTCCAATAGCGCGTTACTAAAAACCAAATATAAAAGAGAGTCATAGAAGTAAATTAAAACAAGCTTATCTCAAAAGCAATTAACGGTGTTAAACATGACGCAAAATATTAGTACCTAGTTGACTAATCACAGGCATTGTTGAAATGTTCATGAAACTATAATTTTGAATCCAAATGGAAACTGCTGAGAACATGGAATATATCCTCTATTACGAACGTTTAAAGATCTTAAATCTCTTATTAGCAGCATAAATAAAATTTACGATCCGAAAGATGCCGCATAAATTTTATTATAAGTAGTTTAGCCATAAAATAAATCTTTGAGACAATAACCGGGGCTGCCAGTTGACAGGATAGGATATATTTACAATGCCTTACTGATTTTAAAGCGATAGGACAAATATTATAAATCATAATTAAGCCCTTGGAAGTGGACAAGAATTTTATAGAGATCAATCTGTAGTAGAAAGCTATTAAACTTTCAGTTTTATGATATTATTTTATGACATGTTTACAGTTAAATAAAAGTAATAAACTTCAATTAGATTAAGTTTTAAGATTTACATCAAAAGGTCTACGAGGTAGCAGTAAATACCATTTAACATACCATATTGCAGTAAAGACAAGAGACTCAGTGATTTAGTGTTTCGTTCAGTATTATAGTAGTGTTTTGATGCGCATGCAAATAAAAACATTTTTCTCTACCTTACCTACTGACATGGGAATCTTTATTCACAAACACATAAGAATAGATTTAAGATATTAGAATAAGCATAAATTTTGTAGCGTTTCATAATAGTTGCATGAAACAATGAAAAAAGTATGAAAACTCGATATTATGCAATAGAGATACGATTCCAAAACTATTTCCTAATATAAGGATCGAAATATTTATACACTACCTTTGGTTTATTAGACAATAGATTAAAAATACTCACATTATAGAAGCGTAGAAGAAAAGATGCCCTTGAAGCATCATTTTGGCAGCACAATTAAGTTTTACACACGTAACACAGTAAAAAATATCACTTATTACAAAAACTTTAGTCCACTTTATCGAACACTGAGTCACACTATTCAAATATCAGTTGATTGAACTCTAATGGTATGAACAGTCTTAACATTGGCACGATTTAACGGTTTCATTTTTCGATCTTCATGTGATTCCTGTCATTTTTCCTGATACGGCTTGACAAATACCTGCAAAGAAAAAAAATCTGATATAACGTGCCAAAATATATCAAGTAGCATTAAGATTTGTACCGTTTCTTAGTTAAATTCATAGCGTATTACATCGGCTCGAAACAAAAATAGAAAAAATATATCGACAACCGCCAATGATCGATCAACTTCTGACGTAAAACAAATAACTCGTGCGTTCATCTTACTGAAGAGCTCGGCTTCCCACACGATCCTAGACGAATATCTTGTAAGATAGTAACTAGAATATTATGAGTACAATATATCAATAGTATGAAACTTATAGAAGAACAAACAGTTTAGTTTCAGAACAAAAATGGGGCGATTTTAGCTCAATTTTTTTTGTTTCTTTACTTCTCTTGTCATTCTCCAGCTATTAGATAAAGACTAGGCAAAGACATGTAGCTTATTGAAAAATTTACTAGAAATAAAGTCGACTTGATTAGTTTCTTTTTCTACCAATATTCTTGTAGATTGTATGCGGAATCCCCTTGGGATGATGAGATTTTGATGGCGATGGATTTAATTTCGACTACAGCGACTGCTAATGTTTATAGATAAGCAGTCTGGTACACAGTATATGTTTTGTTATTTTTTATTTTGATATTTTGAATACCTACCGGGATACTTCAGTCCTGATTCCAGGTATAAATTACGTGGTATTCCGGTATTTGAGGATCAAGGTGTATTGGCACTACAACTTCTACCTAGAAGAATTTTCCATCATCTTTATCTCTTTAGTACTTGCTAGTATATTGTTATTATTGCAAATTTAATTAAACACATAGGTATTAAAATATCACTGATCAGGTTTACTGTATCAATCGACAGCGTTTGACATATCCGGCCGTCTTGGACTCTACCCAGATGCCATCGCCAGGCATGACAGGTGAGGCGACACCAAATTCCGGCTTAAATGCGAAATCTCGTGAATCAAGCTATTTTCACACTTGTATGATGCTAGGACAAGAGTATGAAAACAGAACTCCATTTCCACCAACCTATTACTGGTAATACCTACCTCGATCAAACTCACTAAAATTGGTTCCATTATTTGAATAAACTTTCTGGGTGGTCAAGTCATAAGCTTTAACTGGCGTTCAATCGGTTTATTTATAAACTCTAGTTAATTACAAGCCGTATTTACTGATACATTTAATAATAGAATCGGTAAACCTGACTTTACCTTATAAAACGGTAGGTTTTGATGGAACATTGACTGTTTCTTTAAATCTTTTTGACGTTTTTTCCGTATAAGGTATTCTTAATTGATGTCATGCGATCTATCGTTCGTCCTACTGCAGTCCTAAACTCATAAATAATCTTTATAATTCTAATTTGGTCACATGTTGGGCAAATGTGCTACCTACTTTATTAGACAAACGTCAATGTATCTTTACGACCATATTCATTTCATTGTCTATATAAATATTTGTATCAATAACATATTTGGTCATTGAACTTTAATTTTCATTTCTACATTATATTGGAGTGCTTTGATACAGTTAAATTTAAATAGGAAGATAAATACTAAAGCATACCTCGTAGTTATTCAATGATGCATAGCATATTCTCACATACCCAACTGCATAATTTCTAATCAAGATTACGTTACATATTCCGACAAGTGTTGAAAGACTCCAACCATTCCAGTAATGAAAGATAACTCAATTTATTTACATACCTACAAACTACTATCAGAGTAAGGAATTTCACTCCCATGAACCTGACCCCAAGGCGTTGCATACTAACAAATCAATATTTCTGACATTTCAATTTGTATATTGACACGTTTTTAATCTTCCACTTTTGTTTATGCGTTCGGAAGCTAGGCTGGTTTGTCTTAATAAATTTCCGACTTCACATAATGCGTGAACGCACTGTCGGTTATAGTAATGGCCATAAATCTTCACCTGTCTCTTATTGTTTCTCTTTTTATTTTAACTTTGATGTGTGTATCAACGGATCGTGTTACAAATAGACATTAATCATGTTTATTTTTGTGATTTACAAGTTTCGGTGTCGGAACTATTACGACCGTATTTTTTTAAATGTTTCCTATGAATTTTTGTTTGTTCAACTAAAAGCTTATTAGAATTTATATTATTATAAATGCATTGTCAATTTATTAATTAATAAATAAAAATTTCATTTGTTATTATAAATCATGTACACACGGTGACACATCAAGCTATACAAAACCAAAATAAACTGGCCGCGCGTAGGTGGAGTATCGTATAACGTCGCGCGGCCAGCTTTTGTTGGTTTTGTATAGCTTGACGTGCCGCCGTGTATACATTATGAGATTTATGAAACAAAAAATGTACTAGGGCATAGTCTCAAAAATTTTATTTGATCAAGTTTTGGAATCTTTATGATTAGGTACTAAAAAAATAAAACCGATTTTAAAACAGATATATTTTATTTGATTACACTATTCAAATTACCCTGACATACTTCTATATACTGAAATTAATGACATTTTTGAGAGTCTAGTAGAGTAGTCTTTCAAAAATTTAATTTAATCAAAACTACACATTGTGTTGAATGGTATTTAAAAAATAGATTTCATATAGAGTTGAGGAGTTTATATCATCTTGATATTTTTAGAGTAAAACAAATGAAAAAAAAAATACTGGCTACGTACGTACACACAATCTATCAAACTATAAATTGAATAGTTAATTGAGCCGTTAATTAATTTAACTATGTAACTATGTTTGATAAAGTTTCGACACTTTTTCATCCAATGCACATGTTTTCGATTCGCCCTGACCGGAATTAGAAAAAATTGTGTCAAATAATTATTGTTACCTCCAACAATTGTCTAAGCAGAAGCAACTGAACAAATATGAGCTGCCATGAACCAATTTACATATTAAATATATGACTACTTAAGATATAATGGAAAGCTATTCCGTTCTAGTATTCTAACGATGAATTATTTCTTTTGTTTCATTGCGGAAATTGGCATGGATGTTTTCGTAATCAACCTATTCACTCAGTGCCATAAAGTAACAACTAGATGTTCGGTTGACTATAATATAATGGTCAAGCACCTTGACATTAAATGTTGTTTATTCGTCATAGATCAACAAATACTATTTTAACTTGCAACCATAATTAAAGTGATATCTGTGACGTACTTTTCAATTGAAATCCAGAACAATTCCAATCTCAACTTTAGCGATATTTTTATTGAGGTGTTGTCAACACTGATAGACACTTATTCATAAAGCACTTCTAAAAAATCAACAGAGTGAAAACAAATTGTGTATTTTATTTTAGATTCCTCTTTCTCTTTAATTATTCAATTGCACCAGAAGGAAGGTTATGTTTTTTACATACCATCGTGGAATGATGTGCAATGTATCAACATTTCTATATTGTTTTTATATGGTAACAGTCATGTTATGCTCTCCTTTTGTGAGAGGAGGTTTGTTTGTGCCCTGCAGAAAGATGTATAATAAGCTGATAATGACGCTGAAGTGATAGAAATCAAAGCAATTAAAAAAATTTACTGAATTTATCCTTTTGAATTGAATTGATTTTGCGCTAATAGAGTATTTAGTCTTATTTGGAGCTAATTGAGTTACTCTAATATGTAAGTTCGTGTAAATGTGATGATGTTTCTTTTGGACACGTGTTGACCTCAAAAAAGGAATTCCCATAATATTCGTTAGGTTATTCAACAGTTTTAGCTTGACTTAATTTTATTAACAATCACGTTTAATAACGTGGCAGCTGTGTAAAATAACTCACAGCGATATTTGCAGTGTTTTCCCGGAAAGAGTGAAAGTATTGTATTGGATTGTATTGTTTTCAGTAATTTGTAAGTTAACATTAAAATAAGAAGTACAATTTCCAATAGTTTTATATTTTGCTAATTTTAGGTCTTAAGTAGTAAGTTCTTACATGTTTTTTGAACATCTAAACATTCTAAAGTAATGAAATATTTGTTAGGTGTACTGTTTTTCTTTTGTAATGATTTTGAAACATGTTCAGTTGAAACTGAACCGTTGAATATAGTGAACTATATTAAAATTTAATTACCTATACATCTCTCTAAAGTAGAGACATATTTTACAGAATTGTTGATTTTTTATCAATATTGTTCTGGAAGAAATAGTTGATTAGCTTGGATTAATTACTAATCTCACTAATATTATAAATGTGAAAGTTTGTGAGGTTGTAAGGTTGTATGTTTGTGTTTCAATCACGCATAAACAGCTGAACGGATTTGGATGAAATTTGGCACGCAGATAGAATGTGTTCTGGATTAACATATAGGATACTTTTTATCCCAGTAATGGGTTCCTGTGGGATAAGTGGTAATAATTTACAATGATTTACTACGCTGACTTGTGCTGACATATGTATTTGGATAGATTGTAGTGGTAAATAGAAGTTGCTTTTTTCATCGCTTCGCATAGAAGCCGCGTAGCGCATTTAGAAAATGGTTAGATTTTCATACATTAGGTGAAGGTTCGATTCTTGGTCTAGAATCTAGATGTTTTTTTTTTTCATTTACGTTTTTTAAATAAAATTACCTACAACTACAATACCATTATCTTTCAGCATTTTTCTTTTTTTAATGCAACAATAGGTAGTCAAACAAGATATTATACACAAAAAAAGGAAAATATTAAAAACGTTCAAATAGGAAACCAATCTTAGTGATCGGTAAACAACTATAGATAGAAAGGTATAGCAGAACCCTATCAAAGATCAATAGCTGTAATCTGGACGGATGCCCAGGATGCTTAATACTCTTTGGATGGTGACGCGTTTTCGCTGACTGAGTTACGCGCCAGCCTTCTGGTCACCTGTAGCGTCGACTATCCTAGAAACTATTTTCTTTAATAACTAGCTTCCATCTTCCGGGCATCTGGACCCTAGACCTCTACACCAAAAGGCTGTGCCTAAGACCGGTATATAACCTACCTACCTTTTGAGGAGAAGTTTCCCGTTCTGACCAGTACATGTACAGTACACGTATGTAAATTTACGTTTGTAATTACTTTCGGGGTGGTCACGAACATTGCTAAAAGTACCAAAGCATAATTCGGAAGCTTCAGCGAAAGGTAATACGTAGCGATAATAGTTTATTTCCTGATACCTATTGACTTAAGTAGTAGTCGCCATAGTTGAATCGGCTCTCCCAAACTATACCTAAATTTCTCTTTAAAAAAAGACATAATACATTACCTGCATTAGGTACTCAAACAAGATATTATACATAAAAATAAGTATACTATTAAAAGCTAAATAATATGAAACCAATCTTATTGATCAGTGAACCAACTACGCATAGATAGCACAACCATATCAAAGATCAATGGCTGTCAAGGGGAGGGATGTCCAGAATGCTTTACCTACTCTTTGGATGGCAATGCCTTTTCGCTGACCGAGGTACGCGCTAGCCTTTTTGTCACTTCTAGCGTCGACTAACTTAGAAACTATTTCTTTAATAAACAGCTTCCAACTTCCGGGTATCTGGACGCCACAGGCCCATGGTCTCTACACCAAAAGGTGCAAGTACGTAGCTTTTGTATAAGACCTGCATATGATCTAGCTTACTTTTGAGGAGCGGTTTCCCGTTCTGAGCAGGAATGTAGGTACCTACATGCTAAGTACATGCACACGTATGTAAAACAATTGTAATTCCTTTCGGGGTGGTCAGGATCATTGGTACCTAAAGGTACCAATTACCTTTTTAAGCCTGCACCTGCAGTAAAACTTACTTTTAGTATAATGCTGAGGTTTTAGCGAAAGGTAATAATGATAATAGTGTATTACCCATAAAGTTACTATAGAGTGACTAACAGCTCAAAGAGCAAGATGCTAGCGGCACCAATGTGTAATAGAAAGAAGTACGTGATGCGAGGCAATAGAACCGTTTTTGGGGATCTTATCGCAGGGTAAAAATTTGGTTTATGTGATTATTTGCGAACCTAAAGTGAAATCGTAGATAATTTTGTGAAATACACTAACACTATTTTATTAAATTATCCACTATTTCACGTTAGATTGAGAATTATACAAAGAAATATAATTTTTACCCAGCCGATAATCTCCTGAAAACCTCCAAAAACGGTTTAATTTGACAACTCAAGTCAATTATTCTACTACTGTAAGGTTTAATAACTTTAATGATACAGCTACTGTACTGTAGTCGCTATAGTTGAATCGACTCTCCCAAAATATACTTTTCTCTATAAATTAATGAAAAACTTCTACAACTGTTCATCTTGACGCTTAGGTCAAGATTCAGAGACGTTTATTGAATTAATCGTTTCCTTATCTCAAAATTCATCCATTTTCAACGATACTTGGACTTAACTCAAAACGTCTCTGTTGTGTAAGGTGAATTGGAAAAATACAAAAAAATCCTCTGTCTTTTAACCTTTTCTAGCGTTCTTCTTTTTAGCGTTCTTTAATTTAATTGTAGTATCGTTTTCATCTTAAATTCTTAATAGATGGTGTTAGTCGTATTTTTAAAGCAAATGTGCAACAATTATTAATTCCAATACCACCGACTTTTTTTGTTTTCGCTGAAAAACCTTGAAAGCATGAGCTTAAAAACTTAGTTTATTATCGCGACATTGTCGTTGAAATTTAGATTTAGCTAAAGTTTATTCATGACCTTCTTATTATCTTATCTCATTATGGGGGCTGGCATGCCAGCAACACATCGACCCACTGGTATCTTTTGTGTTTACCCCTACATATTTATTTTCTTCACTCTTAAAAAATTTGGAAAATGAGGGAGACAATAGCATTCAGGGGAAAAAACCTATAATCTCCCAGTTTTGAATAACCATCTCTCAGGAGACACATACGTTTAGCCGCGAAAACATCGCAGTCACACAGTATTATGTATGTTCCATGGTTTCCTCCTCATCTCCGCACGCTCGGCAAATGGGATCTAGGGTGAGCTTTATCGTGCCTGTGGCGTACTGCCCGGTGAGGACTCCGATGATGGCACGAGCTTTGCTCCTGCTGTTGTTCAGTATGACCTGTGAGATTCGTGGTGTTATATTGCTGATAGTGTTGCAGACCCAATAGGCTAGACCATTCTAGCCGTGTCTTTTATCAGCCCATTCCTTAATGGCCATTCTAATGTTACATGCCGATGCCGGGATTCCTAAACTTGGTTCTGACCATGATCTTAGACGAGACATGAAACAAAATCACTTGTCCACGCTGACGAAGTTGCGGGCAACAGCTAGTAAGCAATAAATGGGACTCAGTCAGAAAAGATAAAAAAGATAAAGATAAAGATGCATTTATTTGTCAGACATGAGTAGTTTTACAAGCAGTTGTTACAATAAATATTAAGTCCTACATGTCTTACCTTACGGCTTACAAATTATTATTAAGATAATGTTAGGGATGCCAATCAATAAGTGGTCATCATAAATTAAAACTAAAAAAAAAAAAAAATGAGTAATGTCAAACAAAAAAACAATATTATAAATTAAACGTCTAAGTAATAAAATTATACAAGCAATGTCAAGGTAATAAAATTCAGTTTCAGTTTCTGTTATTTGTTGCTATAAGATTAAATTCGTAATTAATAATCAATAATCACAGACAATAGGTAACACGCTAGCTGTAAATTTTGTCAAAATAGGCAACTTTTTGTGTACTCTACTTTTGAGGATGTGTATGTGGATATGCGCTCTGGAAATCTAGTAACAAGAGTATTACATTCTAAACCAAAACACAAATGAATCATCTATGTCGCGGTATCAGTGACCGATTACACTGATTACAACGCAACGTAACGTTTCGCTTACGTTATACTCACACGTTATCTATGTCTACGTTAGTGTTTTCGCAATATCTGCATTGTAAATACGCTTCTAGTTGCGCTCCAGTTTTGTTCTAGATGCGATTGTGCTGGCAGAATCGTTAGAGTAAAGTTTTGTTTGATTGTTTTGAACCTTAGTTTGCAAGATCACAAATATGAAGTTCGATCGATAATTTGCAGTTTGTCGACAGATTCGGTGTTAGAAATATATTTTTAATTTACATAGAAATGACATTTGTCATACAAATGACGCGGAACAAAGACTGGCTACACAATTATTACGCTATTTATTACCTACGTTATTCATAATAAATTTTTGTAGTGAAAACTTCTTTAGCGGCGTTGTGCACTTTTTGGTATGGGTAAAAAACAGGTAAAAAATGTTAAACTCGCATCAGGACCTTGACGTCAACCTGATCGAAAATTGGTCAGACATATCCCCCTCTTTTTCTACCGCGTGGCGAAAATGTATGCCTGTTCCTGCTGTTTCGTTTAAGCGGCATAAATTGTCATGTTTGTGTACGATAGCGCATAAATGAATATTGTATTTTATCACATAAATTATCGTACTTTTATATGCTCAAGTTTTCACTTCTGCCGGCACTCCCGGAGTGCAACCCGTTGCTTTTTTTACAATAATGTATTTTTTACTATCTCCCCACTATTCATGCTCTCATTATAAAAATATAAATCTAAACTATTACAAAACTGTAACAGAAGTGTGTCTGTACATTGAAGACATTTACAAAAAAAAATGACATGGTTTTTACCCTGTTTGGTCCCTGATTCCAAATCACCAATTTTTGGATTTTTTGTCTGTCTGTCTATTTGTTTGTTTGTTTGTTTGGGTGTTTGTTTGTTCGAGTATCACGCAAAAAATACTGAACCGATTTTGATGAAACTTTTTTTGTTTGATAGCTTATCGTCTTACTTAAAATCTGGTATATAATTTATGCGGACGAAGTCGCGGGTAAAAGCTCGTAAAACGTAATTATGTATATTATCATTATCATTCATAGAAGTCTGTCGTAAGAACGGCCCTTCTAAAGAAAACATTAAATACAATTTTGGCGTGATAAGAGAACATAATTAGGTTATCGCACCCACAGTCGCTCACATCTGACTAATAAACAAAAAGATTGTGAAAAAAATATATAAATCAGTTAAAAACTAGAAGAAATTTCACAAGGTGTGTCGAGTGATGCTAGAAACAAATGTTATTTAGTAGAATCATAATATTATATTGTTAGTATAACCAGTAACATATACGTATCTTTCGGTCTAGGTATCTACAACGTGTTAATGAATTAACGCAAAACCTCATACAACCCAACTGATTTATAACAAAATAATTAAATTGAAACAATAATTTCATTATTTTGATACTTAAAATTTAAAGTTATTCGCATTTTAAGTTTTGAGGCAAAAATGATTTGTTATCCTTTCAGCAATGAATGAAAGCGCTAACGTACTCATGGATACATTTTAATAATCTTGTTTTGGTAGTAAGTAGGGTGAGTGTACCTGTGTGGTCGGTTAACACCGGGTTCAGTAAATTTAAAATTTTAGAAACAAATTATTTAATATTTTGAAAAAAATTACGTATGTTGAAACCATGATGACTCAATTCTGCTCTCGATTCTAAACAAACTACTTTCTAGTTTTGCGTTAATTCATTGTATTGTTTGTTGTTGTTAGATCTATGCTAATATTATAAAGAGGTTAACTTAACCATAGGTTAATCCTGGCAGCAGAATAAGACTCTGGCTGAAACTCCTTGACCTCGAAATCTGATCCCTCGCACCCTCGAATCCAAGCAGGAAGACAAAAAATTACATATGATATGATGATGATAAAGAGGTATTTGTTTGTTTGAAAGTATTTCTTGAAAGTATTTTTTGAAGTAATTTCTGGAACTGCTGAAACGACTGTAAAAACTGTTTTACGAAGAGAAAGCGACACTGTTCCTGAGAAACAAGTGGTCAAATAATTTGATTTAAACGTTCGAAAAAAGTATAAATAAGTAGAAAGGAAAATAGGATGACATATTTATACGGAGTTGAACTTCCGAATCTCAACCTCTCGGGATACCGGTGTATCGGGATGTTTAATATAAACGGCAAATAGGTACTATTGCATGCAATCAAAGTAATTCCTTCCACGCTTAGCTAAATATAAACGTTGATTAAAATACCACTGATCTGACATTAAAACCAAATAGAAATAGGCACCTAGTTGTTTAATTATATTTAGATTGCATTGTCTCCAGTATTGGTAATTATACTTTAGTGGAAATAAGTGGAAGTGGGGTGGTGGTGGTCGATTTCGATCTTGGTCCCATCGAAAAAGTTGTTCAGTATGATGGTCTGATCATTCCCTTAAAAAAGTGTCAGAATATTAAGAAGGACACTGTATATTATAATCAAAGGACCTATACGCAGAAGGCAAATCCACAAAAAACCTAGGTATACGCAAATGAACCAAAACGTGGAAGGCAAATCCATAAAAGGACATATACGCCAAAGGACCAATACGCAAAACAACGGTACCTACGCAAATGTTTCGTCTTGTATAATATTTTAAAGACGCATCGTTGTAGAGTTGTATCTAATTGACGTTTAAAAGCACCAGACAAATCATAAATCATAATTATCTCTTGAGAAATATTAAAATAAAAAATGTTTGAAACTGGTGACAGGCGATGAAAACATTCTGTAGCCGAAAGAAATAGAGTATGACAAATAAGTCCTCATTAACATTTTTGCAAATTGTTTCGTTGAGATGAAACTGAAGCACAAAATATTATAGTATATTTCTATTCGATGTTTGTATTTTTCAAATATGACGAAGCATTTTTGTATTAATTAAATTTTCAATCAATTTATTGAACGCTTCTCTATATTAATATTTTTATGACTTTATATTACTTTCAATGGATATTTGTATTAAACACGTGTTTAACACTTCTGTCCCAATCTTCCAAGATGTAGTAAGTAAATATAAAAAAACTTGATACTTGTTTAATATTTCCAGATAGACAAACATCATCCGTTAACATTCACTCCATAACCAAACGGTTTTCAGTCTGTTTTCGTTCCCCCACCTATTTTGCATAACAAGTAATACACGACAAAATATCACTATACCTTATCGACACATCGTAACTCTGCGACCTACATCCAAGCAGCGAGTCCAATAGAAAAATCACACGATCGAACTATCGAACCCGTTAAACCATCCGGCGATAATGTTATCGCCATACGAAGTCCTAAATCGTGTCACGCGCAGCCCGGAGGACAGGGGACAGTGTGTGCTGTGCAGTGACCGATGAAGAATATTTTGACGTAATACGTCTTTCATTTTCGGTTAGTAATGGTCACTTGCAAAATAAATATTGTCGTTTTCACGATTGTTGTTTGGAGTCAAATTAATTAGATTTAAAAAAAAATTGTCTGGGACAGGATTTGAACCTGAAACGCTTGTGCTTTCCTTATAGCACTAAAATCTTCAATCCTTTCATCTTAAGTTACTTCATGCGCAGAGGCGTATGTTGTTTAGAGCTCTACATTTTTAGTGCCAGAAGGACAGAATTGTTTTTTTAATTAAATACAGTCAGCATCAAAAATTTTATTCACAATTGTTTCAACACTATTTTGGTGACCAACTACCCAGACGAATATCTGGATTAACAAGAGACTGATTTGTTCAGGCATTCACAAAATCTCCGATACCCAAAACACTTCCTACCGTTTAGTGTCACACTGCATCTAACCCCACCTCTTGTTTTCTTAGGAGAAGTTTATTCCGCGAGCGCAAATGCGCGCTGCATACAAACGAAGCCTGGTGATATTTTCAACACTATCCAATTAAAGTCAACCAAATTCAGAAACAATCTAGAAACTAATCTCTATGTTTGTATAAAGTCAAATTTTCATTAAAATATACAGTTTTAATGCTAGGATTATCTTTGAAGCACTGTGACTTTAATATATTTTAACGACAATCTGACTTCATACAAACATAGAGATAAGCTTCTAGATTGTTTCTGAAAAACATCGACTTTAATTGGTTATTATTGAAAATTGGACTGCATTATGTGCTTGTTTAGTCCTTTATTAAAGTGAATTCTGACAGGATACAACGTAAAGAACTCACTATTTCTGTTTAACCAGCTCAAAAGTGTAAGATATAGAAAGACAGCCGGTGAAAGCAAGTCTAACGAAGTCGATTGTTTATCACTGGTTTCTGATTTACTCGATTGTTTATCACCCGATTTATTATAGGCCGAGTCGAATAGAATTTCAGTAGCAGAATATACTAAACAGTACAATAAGCGCATTCGATTGAGATTATTATCTACACTCTTTAGCAGTGATACCATCTTACAAGACACGTATGATCTGATCTCTGAAGTACAATAGTATGTCCTGTACTCCTAAGTCCTAAATCCCCTACTCTATCCTACTATCAAACTCTATTCACTACTCAAATCCAATTTCAAATTTTGTTTCGTATAGATTCCGCTGAAACAGTTTTCAAAATAAAAAAATTCAAGGTGTTATCTTAAATACGTTACATAATCGTAGAGGTACTTTACGTAGGGGGTGCTTCAAACCTACGAATAAGAATGTATAGAAATGTAAATCAAGCTCAAAAAGTGACCCCAAAAAAAGTACACAGTGTTCGAAATTTGTTCCTTAAAAACTACACCTTGCCGCCAAAACTCATACAAAATGTCATTTTTCAAAGGGTGCCAAAAATTATGTTGAGAGTTATTCTTCCATAGTTATTCTTATTCGTAGCTTCAAACCATCAAACTAAACAAATTCCAAAATTGAAATAGCGCAAGAAAAATGTTTTCTATAGAAAATGTCTTAGGATCCTATTTTTGAATTATTCCGTCTATGTCGAGCCGCCTCAACGTCGATTCCCATTACGGTGCGTCTCTTTTGACACCAGTACCAGAAACTAACTTTAATTAAATTTAAGTACGTATTCGTCACTAGTGACGAAAGTGCACTAAAAACATAAAATTGTACACTTTTGACAAAACCACAAAGGTGACGAAAGTAGCCGAAATCTTATGTAAATACATTGCAAGATACCTAAGTTAGCTTGTTCTCTCGAATACGAAGGAGATGATTTAAATAGAGAGCAATATTAAATGTAAATTCAAGACAACAATTAACATTTACAACAACGAATGTTATTTATCATAATATAAATTCTGATAAACGTGTTGTACGAAAGATTTTTATTTAAATTCAATTTACTACATATGATAAATGTTGTGAAGAATAGTCAAAGCAATCGGTCTTTTTTTCTGAAGTAAGTGTTAAAGAGAATAAATAATTTATAATATGTGCTCTAGCGTACTCCATACTAAACGATATTAAATTATATTTTGGATATTAAACAATTAAAGTCAAAGATATTTTTAAACACTACCTGGAAACAAATCTCTGAGTTTGTCAGATTTTCGTTTAAATATATAGTTTCAAAGTTACAGAGATGGCTCAAAGATTGGCATTGAAACTGTAAATTTTAACGGAAATCTGACAAACCACCGGCACAGAGATAAGTAATCTAGCTCGTGTTTGAAAAATTTCTTCGACTTTGACTGGTTACTTTGACCATTTATTATAAGGACTGGCCTTGCGGTAGCATTTCCCCTCTGCCACGGTATAAGACAAATTGATCATGTGCATTTACACTCAATTTTATACCTTATCACTAAACGAGACAGCCTATAATTACGAAAAAATAATTTTGAACTTAGAACGTTTGGGGTTCACACGAGACTACTTTTCATGATTTTTAACATTCAATATTAGAATCTAAAGTTATGGGGGATAAAATCCAAAGTTGCGGATTTCATGTTACCTCGGCCCCCGCAAAAAGGGGCAGAAATGTTTGTTAGTAGAATGACACGCGTAACTAGTCCCTATATAAGTAGTCAAAGACTGGTTAGTATAATCACAGATTATTTAATAGTTACTACCGTAACGTATAATTTAAATTAGGTTCTAACTTCGTTTGTATGCAGCACGCTCGGGCGGACCTATACGTATTATGAACAATCATAATTAGCCCCACAGATACTACCTACAGCCAATCAATTTGGAGTAATGATAGGGTACCTGAAAAACTTGTTACAATTACCAGTATTACCATCATTAGGTTTCTGTGAAACATAAAAGCAGAAAAGTTTACTGAGACAACAAAGTTCTACTACGTTTCAAATTCATCATCATCATCTCAGCCGATGGACGTCCACTGCTGGATATAGGCCTCCCCCAAGGATCGCCATAACGACCGGTCCTGCGCTGCCCTCATCCAACGGGTTCCCGCCGCCTTCACCAGGTCGTCGGTCCACCGTGTGCGGGGCCTACCCACGCTGCGCTTTCCGGTCGCCACTCGAGAACTTTTTGGCCCCACCGGCCATCGGTTCTGCGAGCAATGTGCCCCGCCTACTGCTACTTAAGTTTAGCAATTCTTTGGGCTATGTCAGTTACTCTGGTTCTTCTGCGGATCGCTTCATTTCTGATTTGATCTCGCAGAGAAATTCCAAGCATAGCCCTTTCTATTGCCCTTTGTGTGACTTTCTGCCTTTTTATGAGGCCTTGAGTGAACGACCACGTCTCTGTTCCATATGTCATCACTGGCAACACACACTGATCGAAGACTTTTGTTTCAAGACACTGCGGTATTTGGGATGTGAAGATGCTACGTAGCTTCCCGAACGCTGCCCAGCCGAGTTGGATTCGACGGTTGATCTCTTTCTCGAAGTTGGACCTACCTAACTGAATAGTTTGTCCCAAGTAAACATAATCGTCAACGACTTCGAGCGCAGAGTTTCCGATCATTAAAGGAGTGGGTACAAGTTTCAAATTGGTTGGTTATATTTCGCATTTCATGACCGCGCTTCCACATCACGTGGTTTGACCGTATCCTTAGCGTAACACAAATGAGTCTGAGATTCCAAACAAGTTAACAAAAAAGTATCATGACATCTTGTTCAGGACCGAAAATGAGCAAAAACGTTTCATTTATTCCAAATGAATTGGAAGCTCAAATTTTTTTCTGTTTTAAAAAAAAACTGTTGCTCCAAGTACTAGATAATTAAACCACTATCAATCACACAAACTTATTCACAAAAAGTATATTGAAAAAGTTGACGCAATGTCACCGTACTGATAACTTGATTGCATAAATTAATTCTAATGAATGAATTACTAGATCTAGCCTTACTTGTAAGTCGTACTTAGTGATTGATTAATTAAAATTACTTATGCAAGTAGAGTGTTGCTATTTATATCTTATCTTGCTATAAATAATAAAAAAACGTGCCAGTAGGAGTCGGACTAGCGCACCGAAGGTTCCGTACCTACAACCACACAATTTGTCCTCGATCCTTAGCAAGCCCAACTCACACTTTGCTAGTTTATTTTAATTGATATTTAACTTTCTTTAGAGTTGGTACTAAATATGAACATAACAAGTTTGACGCTATCGTTTTTTACGATAGAGCAAAAAAAAGTTTTTTTTTTTTTTTATTCTGTTTTTTATTTTATTTTAATTGGAGCTTTTAACCCTGAGGTTATGTCAGCCAAAAAAAAGTTGAAATAATAGTTTTCTTGCGTCTTGCTCTTCTTAATTTTTGACATATTTTCGTGTTCTTTTTTTACCAAATCCAACATAATAAATAGAAATTTTTACAGGATAATTATTATTTATTTGTGTTTGTTTGTTTTGTGTTTTTTTGTTAAAAAAATCTGCTGTCTGTCCCATACATTGCAGTCGAGTTATGTTTGCAGTTTTGTATGGGACAGCGGAATTTTTTTATATATATCTCTGAATACCCCCTCGGGGAACATAGTCGTGAGCATATGCTATGCTATATAGCGTAGCCTATGCTATTTATTTGTTGAATTATTATCAGTCAAAATTTCTACCGGCTTCCTATTCCAGTTCAAAAGATATATATCTTTAAAGTTAGCACAGACGGATAGACGGATGGACAGACGGTCTGCATAGATTAAAATATAGGGTCCCGTGTTGGCATCCTTTCAGACGGAACCCTAAAAAATTAATACATACGTATTAAATACGAGTTTTCTTTCGCAGCGTTGTCGTATCTAATGCGATATAAATTACGTTCATTTTCTACCGGCGCAATTATTACGTCCAAATATTTTTATATAAACAATCAAATCAATTATGTTGACTTGCTTAGGGTAATACGTGCCACTTTATGGTGAATAATAGTACATTACTGCAGCGGCCAGCAACAGAGGCATTGATGGACGAACGTGTAAATGTGGGCCGAGGCGAAGCCGAGGCACACATACGTAAGTCCATCAATGCCTAGTTGTGGCCAAGGCTTGTATAGTACTTTTCTCAAATAATGCGCGGAAATGAAAATAGTAAATTTTCTCAAATAATTCGCGGAAATTAAAACTCTTTTCAAAATCAATGACGAACAACGAACAACAATTAGTTTTTTTTTTCAATAAACAGCTTTCTATTTGCAAGTTAGTTCGAAATTTAAATAAAACCTTTTTTGAGTTACCTCCTTGGTCGCCATGTTTAGGAGAAAAAGATCGTTCCATTTTTAAATTACACGACAGATATGAGTTTACTATGTAATTTATTTGGCCGCAAAACACGACAGATATGGATTTTCATACAAACATTGCCGGCCGCTGCGCGCATGTAGTTGGCCAGTACAGCAATTTCGATTTATCTCGAAGAAGGTTGTCAAAATAATGCTCACATTTCCAAGCATGTTTGAGAAAAGGTTTATAAGTCGAAGAACAATCAATTGTTTTGATACTTTTATAATATGTAGGTACTTTTTACATGAATAATAGCATAGATTTAAATACTACTAACCTATATTTAAATCTATGATAATAGGTAGGTAATCAGAAATGCTTTTCTCATTGGATGAAATATTTATAGCTTTGGTATTAACTGGCCCTGATACAATTGATTAATGTTACCTATACTTACTGTTTATTATGTATACAAGTATACTACAGAGGTTTAAGGTCAATTCATTGAACTGCAAACGTCTGGCATCGAATCGAAAACAGAGCTCATAAGTGTCTTGATAATTCTAATGGCAGTTGAAACAGATCACGCAATTTTTACTCAATAAAATCCCTTTGATATTGATTTGAAATAAAATGTTCTTTGCCCAGACTAATTGGCAAAGCACGAATGAATCATCATCATCATCATCGTCATATAAACATCCCAATGCAGGGCACAGGCACAGGCACAATTTCATTTTGAACGATCGACGATACTTTTGTTCTTAATTGGAACTGTACTAAAATTCACAGGTAATTCGACGACCATGTTTGACGTGACTTATGAATGGATCCATTCATAATTACGCCAAAGTTATTCATAACTTTATAAGTTTACCTACCTACGTCAAAGTTGGTCACAGAATTATGAATCCGAGTTTAGATAAATGTTTTCATACAAAAAAAAACAGTCACATTCGTTACGCTACGCTATTATCAAAATACTAAACACCTGTAAAGTTTTTGAAAAGATAGCTTCGTTAGATATTATAACAATGTAGAACACAAAGACAATGTAAAAAATTATTTATAAAGAATAACAAACGTTACTTTAGGAAAATTTTTAAATTTTCATCTCGAAATACTTTTCTTACTTTTTAACTTCAGTAACTTCCTTTGTAAAAATTGGTAGGTATGCCAATATCAGAACTCTTTCTAAAAGATGTCTTGCCCTAAATAATTAAATATGTGTCAGACAGTGGTGGAACGTAAACAAAAATAAAAGAAAATCATTTACCAACCGTATCAACAGGTCACACTAATTCACTATACCATTCACAATCACGAAAATTTTCCTAGCAAAAAAAGTTATTGTGTGCAAAAAAATGTAGTGTTCTTCTGTTAATAATTCTTCTGTGATAATTTAGTTCTATTATGGTTTGTACAAAACTCTGTAAAGAAGCGTGTTTAAAACCGCGTGCTGGCGCGGTCGTAGTCGCGACTGGCACGTCCTAACACAGTCGTGCCTTGATCTCGACTATGTGTGGCATGAAGTGTACGAAGCCGGCGTATTCAACTAGTATTTTACTATGATACAGGGTGAAATTGATATCATTAGCATCCTTTTAAACTAAGAGTCTACTCATCCAACTGAACAACTTTATAGGAGCAAACCGATCGAAGCAAAAAAAATAATAATAATTTGTTGTTCCATACTAAACTGCAATGCCTACTAGACTCAAATGAATGCAACAGCAGATTTTTTTTTTGCTCCTATCGGTTTGCTCCCATAGTAAAAGTTGTTCAGTTTGATGGGTAGACTCTTAGTTTAAAAGGATGCTAATGATATCAATTTCACCCTGTATATCTATATAGAACATACTTACGTTGAATGAAAACCGAACTTGTACATAAATACATAAAATACATTTTAAAACAATCATAGTTTTGCATTCCACCACGTTGGTTGTTTTAGGTTTATTACTGTAACTGAGTCATTGTGTTTAAAAACATTTGTTTTTATTTTAAAAGTTAATATAACTAACTAGTGTACTATGTTATTTTAAGAACTACAACCTACCTCTTGATTATCACTAATTGCTTCTAGATTCACAAGAATGTTCTTTTGGCACTTGTTTAAAAAAAAAACCTAGTCTGTAAAAGTGTAATACCTACTCGATCAATCATTCAATCAATTATACTTTATTTTACACCCAAAAACATAGTATACAGAGAGTAAATACACAGGAAATACAGAAGATACAAAAATAGGTGGTCTTATCGCTAAAAAAGCGATTCTATACTACCATAATTACTCGTACTTACCTACTAATTTAATATATTTTTACTTTGTACCTTTTACCTTTAGACCGTATATTATAACTTCTGTTCACCAACATTGATTCCAATTTTAAATGTAAACTATTTAATTCTACAAAAACTGAACTAAAACCACAGAATAGTATATAGTATATAATAGTATATAGCTAAAACGTAAACTAGTATATTTATTTTTACTAAAAGTCGTAGTTCTGAACTAATTTTTGTTGTGTAAATAAACCTATATGAAAATTGAACAATATTCTTTTGTCTTTCTTTGTCGTATTCTTTATAACGATAGAAAATTTTACTGCCCAGCGTTTTTATTATCATGTCATAGTTGCCAACGAAAGTAGGGCCGTTGTGTCAACTCATTGAAAATTCCCATTTCCCTTTCATTCGTCAACGTCCTCATTCATTTCCGAGAAGCTATCGTGATTTTAATAGTTTTCCTATGTGGAAAAAATTTAATTAAAACGAAAGAAAAATTTGTAGTTTTAATTGAGATACTTTATTGTTATTGGTACCTGGGATAGATACAAAAAGTATGGTACTTATATAGGGTCCTTCTTAATATGCTGACTCTTTTTTAAGGGGATGATCAGACCATCAAACTGAACAACTTTCTCTATGGGTAAAGGACTGAAAGAACAAAACATTTCAAACATTTAATATATCCGTATAATTCAGAATTCAATTAGTGTAAAGTTAACAAACGTAAAGAAATAAAAACAATATCTCTAATTAGTTAACACTCCTAATAGACGCGCAAGCGCATACATAGCTATTATAATTAAACATGACAGTTACATTTCTCGGCTATCCGTAACATTTAAACCTAATTTAACACATTGTAAACTTGAGTCCTTCTGGAATTTACTAACTGACAAACAAACGTTAAAAATAACACTAAGTTTTAATTGAAATGTGTGTAAAAATAATCTTTTACTATTCCTTACTTGTATATTATCTATGTCCGTACCTAATTAAATAAAGAAAATCTAAGACGAGGATCGGGGGCCCGGTATTAACCTATATCTATATTCCTACCATACCCCATTCTTTTCATACCCCGTTTTATGACGACCCGTTCTTACTATACCCCGAAAGCGTGTTGCTGGTGCTGCTCTGCGGTGCTCAGGTTGCGATGTTCAGGTTGCGATGTTCTTTGTCGAGGGTCACCAATATGGAGGTGCTACTTGGGAATGTTCCTCCATTGAAAAGGGAAGTACTTCCGCCAGGCTAGGTGTGATGCCTGGGGACCGGCCGTAGTCCAACAGTTCTTAGTTGGACCTTGTATATATATCGAATCTCTCTCACATTCGATTGTGAACCTTACGTGTAGTAGGTTACGAGTTACGTATTTACGATGAACGTTGTCTTTGTATGGAGCATATTTCCGAGAGCGACGGTATCGCCATCTGTTGGCATCTTTACTATAACTTGTGGGTGCTGGACATCTGTAGTAGTTCCCCACATGTTTATATAATTCGCGTTTATATGACTTTTATATGACGTAAAAGCTAAATAAGTTAAATCTTATATGACTAATTTTTTAGTAGGGCTGGATGGGGATCGAACCATCGCCTCCTGCACGGCAGGCAAGGTTACTCGCCACTGGACCACCACATCTTCCTTCATAGAATAGTGTAGGTAAGGTAGACTAAGCCATCAATGTACGGCACGCTTTCGGGGTATAGTAAGAACGGGTCGTAACAAGACGGGGGATGATAAGAATGGGGTAATGGTAAGAATAATCCGTGGCTAGCGGGTGTCCTTTGCGTTTCTTCTTCTTTGGTATTGTCAAAGCTAATGTATTCTTCACCCCGCCTCATAACGTGTCCAATCCAAACCATCGCATTCGACTCTCCAGGTTCCACCTCCTCGACCATAGTGGCGGCGACAGTTTGTGCTTAGCTTTATTTTAAGTTCCGCTATAGATAACATTATAATTATAACATAACACCGTGATCAAGGTAGTTCGCTCCACAATAATTGATTGTCATATGACACGTGAAAGATATACTTCTGACTTTTTGACGCTTCGTAAAACAAAGTTGTGTTGTTCTACTTTGAACTTTTGAATAACTTTTCTTTTGGAGGACATTAAAAACAATATAATTTATTTTTTCAAAATATTTATACATTTGCAGTAACTAAAGTCAGGGAGTGAGCCATACGACGTCACATATTTAGTAAAATTTGACATTAGGCATATTTGACAGAATGTTGTATAAAGTTAAGTTGCTTGATTTCTTAAGAAATGATTTGTATGTCAAAGAACCAATATTTAGTAGGTATAAGTACTTAGGTACCTACTACCTAGACCTCGTTAAGTAGAACAAACCATATCTAACACAAGTAGGTAGGAAACTCGAGAAGGTGTCCAAAGACGATGCGGTTCTCACGCCACACAGAGCGACGGGAAACATTATACTCAGCTGTATCATTTATCATTCGTTACCAAAATCTCTGCGCTGTGCCTCTATTAGTATGTTCTATATCTAGGATACCTGTATTATAAATGTAGCAGAGGTAAAGAATGTAGAAAGCAAAAGATGCTACATGTTCAATATTCGATTTGTAACGATTTGTGGTCGAGGGGTGGTCGGAAATTTGTAGCAACTAAATTATGCAAAAGTATTAGCAACTTTTAGATCTGAAAAACTTTTTGACATGAGTTTTTTAATATGGAGGGAATTTTAAACTAACTAAATTATACTTACCTGATTAATTCAAATTAAATTGATCTCTATATTTTTTGTTTTATTGATCTGTATTTAATTTAATTAATCTTAATTGGATATCAAACATCAAATTACTTAATTTCTAAGTTCTTTCATGTTTTGTATGGATTTATAAGTTGTAGAAATTTTTCTGATCAGCCCTGAAAGGACTATGGTTATGCGAGTTTATGTATGTATAAATTTTTTTGTGTCTTTGATTTTTATAGGAAGTTTGATGAACTTATGATATTCGTTCAAATAACTTTTTGACAATACAAACATACCAATGCAATTACTTATACAGTATATTATAGTACAGTATAATAAGTATAGCAGGTCATGATGATGTGTCGCGAAAGCTTAGGCTAACAGCATCAGAGGAGCCGCCGTCACGTCGCCACTCCCTGTGTGCATTGTTGCACAAAAATATGTAGAGATGCCTAGTAGACGTAAGTGGAATAAACCAATCAAGTCGTCGCTTTTCTTACGAAGTGACCTAACTGATATCGAGTATATTGTTCAGGGCAAGCTTTTTTCGATTGCGCGCTCTACACTTTTTTAAGCAAATAAAGCTCTTCAGCTTTCTCAAATAAAGTATTATGAAAATAAAATAAATGCTTTTATAATCTGTGACTCAAGACCGTCTTGCAAATGTAGATTGTATTATTAAAAAGTTTGTATTTATTTAATTAAAAATAGTTAAAACAGACACGACACTTCGTAAGAATAATTGTATTAGTAAATGGTAGAAGATATCCAAACGTCGATTAGATAGATCGATAGAGCTTCAAAAGTACATTTATCATAGTATTTTTAGTGCAGTAACGTCAAAAATGTCAGTTAGGTCACTTCGTAATAAAAGCGACAAAGTTATTAATTTACGTCCATAGGACGAAATGGCAATAATATTTGATTTGAATTTCGTTGACTCGTCTCTATAAGACGATTTGTTTTTGGTCGAGCTGATGAATTGCTCTTCGGCAAACTTATTATAAGTAACCTACCTACTTACGTTGAAGGCAGGGTTGTAGTGTAGGGTAGGTAATAGAATTAAAATAAATAACTCCTATCTTGAGCCGTCATTAATATTGATTGAGCATCAAAAGCATTGAGATGGAATGATGATGGACCGATGATGACTACAGAAAATTTGACGTTAGTCTTTTGTCGCTTGACAGCGCTTTTTTAGGAGTCACGTTGCAGGTTCTGACCCGAGCTCTCGTCTCGCGTGGTTTTCGCGCGTCGCGTTTTTGCCTGCCACGAGGCCCGCAATCCTCAATCTCTTCTTGTTCTTGACCAAAAACAATCCCTGAGATTGGGATAGATTCTCCCTTAAACTACTTGACACTGGCGGAAATGCAGTGCTAACTCCTTGTGAGTTAGCTCTGCATTCAAGAGTCCATTAATTATAAATAATAATAAAAAACGTTTTTTTATTTCAAATAGTTTATTAAAACTATTATTTATTAAAAACACACATCATTTCGCTTCTAAAGCTTTCTGAAACCTGCAAGTAGTGAGAAGCGGCGATGACATATAATTGTACCGCAAGTATAACCATAAAATCGTCCACAACAGATCCATTTACGCTCGGACTTGTTCCACTTCCCTAAAACCCTCCTTCTGCCCCCACAAAATTTTAGTCACCCCACAGAGTTGTTGTTTTAGTTAAGAATGGGAAAAATTTACTGAAAATATTTATCTTCTTTTTCACAAATTAACAAAATAGAAGAGATGAAATAGACGGATATAATCATTTTCACTATACCTTTTTGATGTTGATTATAAATTAAGTACTTACTTAATTTTAATAAGTTCTTTACGATTAAAATAAGTAAGTAATTAAGTTCCTGATTATTGTCGAACTTAAAAAAATAAATCATAAAGATTAAAATTCTTTTTGGGTGTAGGTAGACGATTTTAGGAAGAAGTGACAATTTCTGTGATATCTTTTTGTGAGATTTAAGTACCTACATGTTAAAGATATATTAATAGTGCAATAGTGCTAATTGCTGATAGCACCCTACGAACTAGGTGCCTACTCTTAGAAAAAAAAAATGAAAACATTGGTTTGAATTTTATTTACTTTAACTAGTTAAACTAAACTAAGTCGATAACTCGGATAATAGGAGTTAGGCAAAATAATTAATTTCAGTTTCATATTAATTAGTTCAGAGTTTACAAGACTTTGATAAGTTCTTGTTAATCAATTTGTCTGTAAGTTATTATGTTGATTGTCAATTAAGGGCTAGCCTTAGGGGCTAGCAATCTAAACTTATTAATGCCTTAGCTATGCTATTAAGATGATCAAATGAAATATGGGGTTTTATTTAACAACTTAAATACCTTCGAAATGGCGACTTGATTCTGATACCTTCCTGGGGTGCGATTTTTGAATCTCATACGTTGAACTCAGCAGTTGAAAATCTATGGACATCTTTCTACTGCTGATTTGACTTTCATAAATCGCACCCTTGGAGTATGTTTTTTGAATGTCAAATCAACAGTAGAAAGATGCGTATCTCCATAGTAATTTAGACATTTACAACTGCTGAGTTCAACGAATGAATGAATGAATGAAATATACTTTATTTACACCGAATACAAATACAATTTAAATATTAATTAAATTCAACGAGTGAGTTTCAAAAATCGCACTCCTGAAGGGTTGGCCAGAGATTGCATTGCATAGGCAGGATTAGAGGAGAAGAGAGGAGGCCTTTATCCAGCAATGGGACACAGTACACTCTAAATCAGTTAAAAATAAATTTAATTTTTCAAGAAGACGATAAGACCATCAAACTGGAACCTTCATCTTTATGGGACCAACACCGAAATCGCGAAAAAAACAGCTGTTCCATACAACACTCCAATCCTACTCGACCTAAATGTATGAGACAGCTATTTTTAGGGTTCCGTACCCAAAGGGTGAAAACGGGACCCTATTACTAAGCCTACGTTGTCCGTCCGTCCGTCTGTCCTACCTATTTACGGCTGTAACTTTTGAACCGTAATAGCTAGATAGTTGAAATTTTCTCAGATTATGCGTTATTACGGCGGATTTGTTAACAAATAATAAAAATGTCAAAAAGTTGAAAATTAAGGGGGGTTCTCAACAAGAAACTAGTTTTAATAAACGTTTTTTCTTCACGCTCTATCGTAAAAACGGTAATACATACAAGCGTCAAACTTAGTGCGATTATAGGGAAAACTCTACAAAATAACAACAAATACTAAAAAACTGGCCAAGTGTGAGTCGGTCTTGCACTCATCATCATGTCGTATGGCATTTTTGTCTTCCTGCTTGGATCCGGGGAAGTCTAAATTTCGAGATCAAGATTCTTCTGCCAGTCTTCCGCTGCCGGGGTCTTGCGCTAAAGGTCCCGGACAAAAAAGGTTTTTTTTTTTAAGTTAATAATGTTGTGATCTGTGGTGGTGTGGTACGGAACCCTCGGTGCGCGAGTAGCCCGACTCGCACTTGACTGGTTTTATTTTATCGTGATTTTGATACTGTTTTTCGATAAAGTTGTTCAGTTCGATGGTCTGATTATCCTCCTAAAAAACCGTCAGCATATTAAGGCTCCAACATGCGCCAGTGACCTTGCGCGAATGGGCGGAGCTTATTCTCTCTCCCCGCACCACCCGCATCGCGCTCACGATACGTAGATACACCATAGACGTGGACACGCCACGCGCCGTGTTCACAGAAAGAGTACTTATCTATTACTCCGTGGGCGTCGAGTGGCCAACATTAGCAGTGCTCGGCTAGAAATTTACCATAAACTTATACAACGTGTTAATAAATTAGCGCAAAACCTCATACACCCCAACTGATTTATAACAAAATAATTAGATTGAAACCATAATTTCATTATTTTGATAGTTAACATTCAAAGTTATTCGCATTTTAAGTTTTGAGGCAAAAATGATTTGTTATCTTTTCAGCACTGAAAGAAAGCGCGTTAGCGCGTTAGTACTCATGGATACATTTTTATAATCTTGTTTTGGTAGTAAGTAGGGTGAGTGTGCCCGTGCGGTGGGTTGACATCCGGTTCAGAAATTTTTAATTTTTGCTAACAAATTATTTAATATTTTGAAAAAAATTACCTATGCTGAAACCATGATAATTCGATTCTGCTCTCGATTCTAAATAAACTACTTTCTAGTTTTGCGTTAATTCATTAACACGTATGTACGCACGGCGACACATCAAGCTGCCCAAAACCAAAATAAGCTGGCTGCGCGACGTTATACATTACTATGCCTACGCGCGGCCAGCTTATTTTGGTTTTGGGTAGCTTGATGTGTCGCCGTGTGTACATCAATAATTATTCTTTCTGAGTTTTAAACTTGAAAGTTGTGTTTATTATTACATCCTACTTTAACACTTACCTTTAGTTTTATACCTCTGACTACTCCCTCAGGGAATATAGTCGTGAGCATATGCATGCATTATACTTTAATCATTTTAAGTATTGCACCACACTAAACATAAATTTTGAAATTAACTTATTCATAAAAGCATTCAAAAACCCGGGTCACAACATTTATAGTCTAGTAAAAATACAGTTTTAAGATTGCATTAAAGACACTGTAGTAGGTACTTTTATTTTATTATAGACTTTTGTAAAAATTTCGTGGTAAATAAAGGGACTCCGAGAAATACCTTAAAATTTATATAAATCTCCAAAGGACATGCACATTTCTGAAAATGTTTCTTCGTGCAGACCCGAAAAGAGACCGTTAATTTAAGGAAGATTTAGTTTGGGAGGTAGGGGACCATTGGGAAGTCGGGAGGTTTGGGCACCACCTCATAACTCGAGATTTATAGTCGATTTTTAATTTTGGTTTCTATGGCAATTTAGTTTAGTTAATTAATGGCCCCACTGCTCAACCAAATATCATCAGTGATTTCGTTCAGTTGTCAAAGTTATATGCGATTGATGGTTTTTTGAGTGCCAAATTAAGTATTTTGTCGTGATTTTGAATAAAATAGCAAAGCAATCTGCGAGAAAGTGTATGTTTCTTTGTATACGTCTAATTATATGTTTATCAATGATTGTATTAACCAGTAACTAGAGTTTAAAAATTTGTTCAAAAAATATATATTCAAGTTTATTTGGAAAATTAGTATAAAGGGAGCATTGGGCACTGATTTTTTACCGTTAGTGTCTTTTGGTATAATACTTTTGTGGAGTTATGTTAAACTATCTATCAATATATTGGGCCAACTGAAGAAGTTATTCACTCCATGGCAACTATCAAATTTATGCGTATAAGTAGGGTACACAAATACATTTATATACCCAGATATCGAAAACATATCAAGCATTCTATTGGTTGTAATTAAAACGAACCCAACTACATGGACTTAACGTGGCAGCTCAAAATATTCATTTAATAAGTCCATCTGAGTCCATACCAAATCTTAGACAAGTTTTTTGAAGTAAGATTTTGACTATGGAGTGATCTTTATATTTTCGTATTTTTTTAAAGTCTATTGTAAGAAATTGATTTCTTATTCAAGTTTTGATAGTTATATTACAAAATATTGAAGCAATTATGCAAAATGTGGCGCATTTCATACAATTCCCAAACCTCCCTCACAGGTGCCCAAGCCACCCGACCATTGGGAGGTATGGGCACTTTTGATAGGGTTTGGAAATTGTCTTGTAACTTTGAGACTGATTACAGTTGGGTAACTGTTCTTCGCAATAATTTGGACCAAATATATGTGCCATTGCTACTTAACAATAATTTTAAATCGGTAACCTTTTTGTTAAAAAGTCCCGGGGCTACAAGTACTATACGAAGTTAACTAGAACTTATTTTTTTTTTTCGTTCGGTTGTGCTTGTGATCTTTTAGACTTGGGTTTTTATATTAGTAATGTCGTTCCTTACAACAATAGCAAAACGGCAATCGGTATAATCTTTTGGTAATTTAAAAGTCCCCGGGCTGCAGTAGGTACTAGTGTCAAAGAGATAGGAAGTACTACGTACTAGTATGCAAAATCTTTAAAAAAATTGCTAAAAAAATATTGATTTCATTTCACAAATTCCAAATTTTCATAGCAACTAACCCAGTCCTCCTGTAGTAACTGTCAACCAGCAGGTAATTTTTGGATCAGAAAGAACTAAGAGCACCTTCAAATTTGCAGCAGAGTATCGCGGTATAATAAAAAATAAAATTACGTCGGCAACAGCGCCAAATTAGATTTTTTTGTGATCTAAAAATGCTTTTGGAAAACACTGTTTTGCACATTTTTTAAAACTAAGTTACGTATAGGCTTCATACAGGGAGTAAATATTTTTGACCAGTTACATCGAAAACATTGAGAAATATAAATATTATTTTTCAACGTAAAACCCACTACGGCATGTTTTTAAGGTTCCGCAGTCAAACAAGGAACCCTTATACTTTCGTGCATTCTATCTGTCTGTCTGTATGCCCCGCCTCAATGACTCACTTGCACCTCATCATCATCTTCTTGCCCTTATCCCACTTGCACCTATTTAATCGAAATTTGGAATGAAGATAGATAACAGTAAGGATCCCAAAAACAGAAAATTTTTGTTGGCCCCTCCCATACAACGAAAGAGGGGATGGAAAAAAAGTTTTTTTTAATATCGAGTGAGGTGTCGTTGGATAGGTGGAAAAAAACTCGCATAAAAAATAAATCGATACTTATAATGCTTCTGTCTCGAGATAAAATATCATGCATGCATATGCTCACGACTTTATTCCCCGAGGGGGTAGTAAGAGATATTCTGAAACTACAGGACATCCACGTTTCACTAGTAGTACCGAAACTCTATCCAGTGTGACGGGAAGTGAGCCCTTCGCCACTTTTAATGGACAGTAGGTACAATACATGCCTCGAAATGGAAGCATGCAGGTTTCCTCACGATGGTTTCCTTCCCGAAAAGCCAGTAGTATTAGAAATCGTACATAAATTCCGAAAAACTCATTGGTACGAGTCGACCTGGACGGGGATCGAACCATCGCCTCCTGCATGGCAGGCAAGGTTACTCGCCACTGGACCACCACGGCTTCAGTTAAAATATCATGTCTCATACAAAACTGTAGTACTTACTCGACTCAAATGTAAGGGACGGCAGATTTTTTTTTCTCGACGTCGGCTCCATAGTGAAATTTGTACAGTTCGATGGTCTAAAAGCTCCTTCTTAAGTATTACTAGGGTGTTTTCTTACACCCTGTATAATCGCACAGCGAGATTTAAGTATCTTAATTTTTTTTTCATTCATCTTGTCGTCACTAAATGTTGTCGATTACGGTTTAAAAGTCAAATCCATAATTACTTCCCACTCCTCCATACGAAATATAATAAATTGACTGGCCTACTACCCGTATGCGGCGTACGACGCGACGTTTCTTTGTCGTGTTACTTCTAGTACGTAACGTAGTACATTATAAAATAATTCAATGTTCCCATGCACGTTGAAAAATTATGTTGCTGTAAAAAAATTATATATAAGACCCACCTACTAATTTTATTTCATAAATTCCTATTATAATTGTCATGGCAAATGAAGCATCAATTATCACAGTCATCCTTAAGTAATTTTTGAATTAAAAAGCGGATAAATCTATGGATTGTTGATCTTTGTTGTATGGAATAGGTTGCATTCATTGCACTTTGGGTTACAATTTAGAATATTAATATAATAAAACCTGAAAAACACATATTCATAATGGAGTAGATACTTAGGTATTTAATATTTTGTAAAAAAAAATTATTACTTCAAAACTAAATTATTTACTGTTTATTTGTACAAAATCTACCTTAAATTAACGGTCGTTTCGGGTCTGCAGGAAGAAACATCTTCAGAAATGTGAATGTCCTTTCGACATTTATATCAATTTTAAGGTATTTCTCAGAGTCCCTTTATTTACCACGAAATCTCGACAAAAGTCTATAATAAAATAAAAGTACCTACTACAGTGTCTTTAATGCAATCTTAAAACCGTATTTTTACTAGACTATAAATGTTGTGACCCGGATATACAGGATGTACAATAAAATGGGACAGCTACTCAAAGGGGTGCTTCAGACCATCAAACTGAACAACTTTCTCTATGGGACCAATATCGAAATCGCGAAAAAAAAATCCGCTCTCCCATACAAAACTGCAAACATAACTCGACTGAAATGTATTGGACAGCAGAAATTTTTTTCGCGATTTCGATATTGGTCCCATAGAGAAAGTTGTTCAGTTTGATGGTCTGAAGCACCCCTTTAAGTAGCTGTCCCATTTTATTGTACACCCTGTATTATAGTACCTATACTATAGGTACTATAATATATCCGGGTATAATATATCATAGGTCCTATAGATTGGTGGTCCAGTGGCGAGTAACCTTGCCTGTCGTGCAGGAGGCGATGGTTCGATCCCCGTCCAGGCCAACTCGTACCAATGAGTTTTTCGGAATTTATGTACGATTTGTAACACCACTGGCTTTTCGGTGAAGGAAAACATCGTGAGGAAACCTGCATGCTTCAATTTCGAGGCATGTATCCTACTGTCCATTACAAGTGGCGACGGGCTCACTCCCCGTCACACTGGACAGAGTTTCGGTACTACTAGTGAAACGTGGATGTTCTGAAGTTTCAGAATATCTGTGACTACCCCCTCGGGGAATATAGTCGTGAGCATATGCGTATACCTATAGATTATTCTATTATGTTTTTTAATAAAAAGTGTTGTAAAACAATTGTTTTTTTTTAATCGTGTTGGCAGAGCCCTGGTGTCAGAGTTTTGTCAAACCGCCTTACGGCCTCTGACGTGGTTTTTATGTAACGACTACTACCACCAGAGATAGTAGCCGGGACCAACGGCTTAACGTGCCATCCGAAGCACGCAATCATTTTTCTTTTCAGACAATCAGGTGATTCAGCCTGCAATGTCCTAACCAACTGGGGAAAAACGCACAAAGTGACATAATATCACTAGGTGTCCCCCGTGGGAATCGAACCCACGACCTCCGTATCGAGAGCCAATGCTCTTAACCATTAGACCACGGAGGCAGTCAATTCAAAATAATTGATTAAAAATGATTTCTTATATTTACGAAGCAAAAGATAACAGAAGTGAAACCCTCATATTTTGCAAACGAAAGTCCCTCGGACCGCTCTGTATATTCTTTTTCTATATTTCAAACAAAATAATTAAAATTCCGAAATATAATTTTGTCTCGACGAAGTACAGGTCTGTTTAGCAAGAGGCCTCTCCCCGCTCTGACTATATGGACGAGAGCGGGGGTGCCGGTATGAATACGACAGGAATTTAGCAGTAATTTTTGAAATTTGATATAAATTTTGATCAATTTCGAAAAAGTAAGAAAACCACATCATTCTATATTGTATTTTGAAGAATACTGTAAATTTTCATTTACTTCCGATCAAAAATGAAAGAGTAAAATGGTTACAACTGGACAAAAAAGGGGTGACTTTAGATTCACTTTTCTTCGGTTTTATTCATTAAAATAGATTTCGAGAAAAACCACATCACTTCTCATATCGTGTAGATTGTTCAGTTCGTTTTTCCGCTTAAAAAGTGCCATAGTTAATGAATAAAATGGTTACAAAGCTACCCAATTTTACCGTAAAACTGGGAGTAGCCGCCTTAAGTTGGACCCTGTATTTATGTTTTACTATCGCGAAACGAACGAATTTTGTAAAAAAATATAAAAAAATTGAGTTTTTTCTTTTTCCCAACATGCGCGAAAGGCATTCATGAAACCTTAAACTCGAAGTATTTTCTCGGTATTATAGTTTTATGAATTATGACACATAAAATAGAATTTCTGAAATAAATAATCCCGTTTGTTTAAGGTAAGATCTAACTTATCTTATGAGAGCTCCGTTCCAAATATTAAAGTCCCTCATATCAAGCTATTTTCATACTTATTACCTAAGTTTTGTGCATTATGTCAGGAGAGTAGTTATAAAAAAGGAAACGTAAGGGCACATTCTATTGTTCAATTATCCCGGGGCGGTCGTGCACATTGTTCATTGTCTATTCGTAGAAAACTGTTAGATATGTTAGAAAATATTGTTTTATGGCTTCAAATGTTACAATATTCGCGATGCCATTAGATGAGATGACAACAGTGGATACGAGCTTAGAAATAACTCTCAACTGTTACCGATACTGATGTAGGTTTGCATTATGCACTATACAGGGTGTAAAATAAAATGGACAGTTACTTAAAGGGGTGCTTCAGACCATCAAACTGAACAACTTTCTCTATGGGACCAATATCGAAATCGCGAAAAAAAAATTTGCTTTCCCATACATTTCAGTCGAGTTATTTTTGAAGTTTTGTATGGGAGAGCCGATTTTTTTTTCGCGATTTCGATATTGGTCCCATAGAGAAAGTTGTCCAGTTTGATGGTCTGAAGCACCCATTTAAGTAACTGTCCCATTTTATTGTACACCCTGTATACTATTCTATTCTGTGATTATGCTTTAAATCTCTTGATATCAGCTTAGACAATTTAATAGGGACTCGCCTTGCGGTAGCATTTCCCCTCTGCCACGGTATTAGATCAATTAATCTTGCGCATTTACACCCAATTTTATACCTTATCACTAAACGAGACAGACATAGCGAAACAATAATTTTGAATTTAGAACGTTTGGGGTTCACACGAGACTACTTTTCATGATTTTTAACATTCAAAATTAGAATTTAAACTTATGGGGAATAAAATCTAATGTTGCGGATTTCATGTTACCTCGCCCCCCGCAAAAAGTGACAGAAATGTTTCTTAGTAGAATGACATGCGTAACTCGTCCCTATTAAATTGTCTAAGGATATCAGTGAACAAACCATGCTAGTTATACAGGGTGAAATTGATATCATTTGCATCCTTTTAAACTAAGAGTCTACCCATCAAACTGAACAACTTTTACTATGGGAGCAAACCGATCGGAGCAAAAAAAAATCTGCTGTTCCATACTAAACTGCACCCGTCGCCGCAGCCTACGCGACTCAAAAAATGTATGCAATAGCTGATTTTTTAATTGCTACGATCGGTATGCTCCCATAGTAAAAGTTTTTCAGTTTGATGGGTCGACTCTTAGTTTAAAAGGATGCTAATGATATCAATTTCACCCTGTAGTAGTTACCTGGGCCATTATTTGATTCAGGGTACAATTTGGATAACATTTTATTTTCTTTTATTGTATAAAGTCTGTATGTAAAAAGTATTCTTGTATGTATTATATATTCGTAGGTACTTTTAATATAAGATAGATTTAAAAGCGTCGGTGGACTCGGTGGTGCATTGAGGAGAGGTATGGCAACTGAATCTTGAGGTCCAGGTTCGAATCCGCACGGATAACATGCCAGTACCAATGAGTTTTTCTAACTTAGGTATGTACGTAATTACCGACTGCTCTCTAACGGTGAAGGAAAACATCGTGAGGAAACCTGCATTCGCTGAAGAAGAAATTGCGATGCGTACGTGTAGTCTACCAATACGCATTGGGCACGCGTGGTGGACTAACACCCATCCTTGAGGGTAGGTCTGTGCCCTGCAGTAGGACGTATATAAGCTGATGATGATGCTGACGAGATTTAGGCTGTATATCAGCACTCTCAACCGACGGAAGTGCAAGAAGATATGTATGAAAGGGGATGGGCGAGAAAAGTACCTATGTAAGAATCGTAGTGTATGTGGAGAGCCTTAGTCTCTGCCTACCCCAGTGGCATAGTAGCGTGAGTATACAGCCTATACAGGGTGTAAGTGACAGCCTAGCAAATACTGAAACGGTGAACTCAGACCATCAAACTGAACAACATTCACTATGGAAACGCGAAAAAAATCAGCTGTCCCATACATTGTAGTCGGGTAGGTACAGCAGTTTTGTATGGGACAGCTGATTTTTTGTCGCGTTTCCTGAGGAAGGCTCCATAGTGAAAGTTGTTCAGTTTGATGGTCTGAGTTCACCGTTTTAGTATTTACTAGGCACTTACACCCTGTATGTATGTATGTATGTATGTATGTATGTATGTATGTATGTATGTATGTATGTATGTATGTATGTATGTCTCAACACACGGTTATATCACACAAGGCGCCTAATTCATTCACAGATCACGTAAACAGGAACAGCATTTTGATAATGGACCATTTAAGTCTATATTTCTCATTTAAATTATTTATTAGTTCCATTTATGCACTATCGGCTATCTTATCAGCTGTCTTTGAATGCACCGCGCCATAAACAACCCTCGTTTAGCCAATCACATTCGTTAGGAATTGTAAATTAATTGCAACTGCTTAAAGTAGCTGAACTGTCATCTTTAAATTAGGCACTTGGGTGTTAGTTTGGTGCTTTTAGAAGACCATTGGTAGTTTATTCATAATCAGTTACAAAATTATAATTAGAATGGTTGGAATGTTTAGATTTTTGTTGCATCGAAGAAATAAAATAATACATCATGTAAATTATTCCACAAAGCCTATTTTATTTATTAACGAAACCAACAGCCTTAGAAACACACTAAATTGACAACATTTAATTTTTTAACCACCTGCTTTTAATAAAAACATAAAAATAGGTTAAAAAATAACGGTTATACGGTACGGTTTAAATCACATAATCTCCAAATGGTTTTCTAATTTTGGTACCTTTCTTAAAATGAAATGTTGTCAATTACAAAAGGGCTGATTACAAATAGCAAGTACCTACGTAGGTACCTGTCTATTGTAGGTAGATGCAGCTTTATTGCTTTCCAATTTTCCATTCATAGTTAGATTGACGTGTTAGGTTCTTAACATAAATAAATAAGAGTCGTATAACATAGTAGGTAAGAAAAACGAAATATAATTATGAACTAATTAATCTGTATGTATGATTCAATGATCTAATCTAAATTGAAGTAGTTTAGATCAAGTCTTGGGTACAAAATATCACACAAATATTTCTGAATCGTCGCTTTGCTGGCAGGTTCACTACCAACTAAGCTGTCGGGTATTTTATATACTTTTACATATTAAAAAATAAGTCGATAGCGATAAATCCCAACTATCCCTCATCTGGATATGTTACCTACCTCACGACCTCATTTTGCATAATGATGATTGCCGAAAGCATTGAATAGGCCAGTCATTTTACGGAGTTTTGTTAGGCGGAGTAGGGAGTAATTATTAATTGGACTTTTAAACTGTAACCGGCACCATTTAGTGACAAAAATACTATCCTAAACTATATTAAAAAAAAATTTGCTACGCAACATAGAAATCAAAATTGTGTGTCCCAGAAGGCTTTTAAATTAATAATATTAATACCAATGCACTCACTTGAATTAGATTTAACAATATACATTATTTTTGATCAATAAAATAGGCATTAAAATTTAAAAAATGAGGTATTTATTAGAAAATACGAATGTATTTTTCAAAACCTTCTAAGTAGACAAAAATATTTACACCATGTTTGAAGTATGTATGATGGTAAAGCCTTAAATATGTGCAAAAAAAATTTATCATCAGGTTTTTTCGAACGAAATAATATCTTTATTTTAAAATTGGAACTGTTGCTGACGTAATTTTTTTTTAAATTTTGGCACATTCTTAAGCTCAAATTGGCTCTTCAATATTATAGCGAGAAAAAAATGCAATTAGTAATTAGTCCCGGCTCAAACCGTAAAATGACTGGGCTATGAAACCCTTTTAGCCCCAAAGAAACCATCACATACGACAGTTATAAAACTAAACAACCCTATCAAGTAACATTTTAGCTACCAAAATACTATGAGAACTGCGGGCGGTCGGTTTCCTTAAACAATTTATGCGATCGGCGCCTTTACCAACAACGGGTATCATACTGCGACGTGCTAACCAAATCAGCAATAACAAATGGCCATTGGTGAATTTAGCACTAAGTATCTGGACCGAGAAATTCTATTTGCGACTATGATCTGGACGGTGATTCGTTTAATTGGCTATTTGATTTGTTTATTCAAAGTAGTACACGACTGTTAATCAAATAGTCAAGATTTTTTGCTAAGATTGTCATCAACCCATCAACAAGAGAAATGTATCCAAGACTAGAGCAACTACAGGGTGAAATTGATATCATTAGCATCCTTTTAAACTAAGAGTCTAACCATTAAACGGAGCAACTAAAAAATCTGTTGTCCCATACTAAACTGCAAAGCCAACTCGACTCAAATGTATGCAACAGCAGATTTTTTTTTGCTAGGATGGTTTGCTCTCATAGTAAAAGTTGTTCAGTTTGATGGATAGACTCTTAGTTTAAAAGGATGCCAATGATATCAATTTCACCCTGTATACAGGGTGTAACAAAACACCCTAGTAATACTTAAGGGGGTGCTTCAGACCATCACTATGGAGCCAACATCGAAATCGCGAAAAAAATAACAGCTGTCCCATACATTTGAGTCGAGTCGGTTCGGTACTGCAGTTTTGTATGAAAGACCGGATTTTTTTTTCGCTTTGGATGTTAGCTCCATAGTGAAAGTTGTTCAGTTTGATGGTCTGAAGCACCCCCTTAAATATTACTACTATTTAAATTAAAAAATATTACTACCTATGCATTGTGTCCTAAAATGCTAATGATCTCTTCATATTCCTGTTATCTGTAATGATTCGGTACAATATCAATAATCAGTTAGTTTTCTAGCAGTCATTTATACTAATTTGCTGACTCCAAGGTATAGCCACCTTGGAGTACATAAAATGACCAGATTTTTATGTGTGACCTGGTAAGTTTCTGTGATCAGGATATACAGGTAAAAAAGATTACTTCGGACCTCAGCGTATACCTACTTGAAATAGTGGAATCACAGACGACTTGCTTAGTATTATTAAAGTTTCAAAATTAAGCTAACTATCCACTGAAACCATCACTTTAACTCCCCATCAGATACCATTAGCCCTAATAATCAAACGTATTTAAACCGGCCGATGCTTTTAGCGATCAATTGTATTTTGTTCCAATTGGTAACATATTGCCTATTGCTGCCCATTCATTCAAATTCACACAAAAGTCACATCTGCACTTCCGGAAATTAATCGTTGCATCATCGCACTATTCATACAACTTTATTATTAAACTCTCTCACGTCATTTTGAACTCTATAACCTCGCTAATATGATCCAGTTGGTTGGCATGTATACAATGGTTTCAATTCGCTGTTGGTCCAACAATCGAATCGACTTAGTAGAGGCTTGAATGAATGGTCAGCTTTAGATAAGTATTATTAATTTATTGATCTGTGTTGTGACAAATTTAAACACCCCATTCTAATTACTTGATTTATTTGGGTGCAAACAGCGCTATTGCGAATTGTTTATGAGTGTAAACAGTTACGTCGTTGATCTATTAGAAAAAAAATGAAAATTAAAAGGAATGTGGTAGCCGCCTAGCGTCGACCCACAGATTACCCCCAATAGATACCGCATAATAGTCCGAGATCCGACCGTAAAATTATGCACCTATTCCTTAGGCGAACGAAATGTAATTCTAGTGTATATTTATACAGGGGTTAATTCAACGCCGCCAAGTTGCCTAGAAAAATCTTGCCGCAAGCGCCTTTTCCATAAAAATTTTTGGTATAACTTTTTTCACGTGTTTGTTAGGGAAGTGAATGAGGTGCCATCGGAAGGAGACTGGTCTGAAGTACTTTAAAAACTAGGGTTGCCACCTCTCAATCTGCCGCAACTATAGGGTTGCCAGGTCCAAATATGTCATTTTTGAATCTGGCAACCCTAGTCTTGCGGCAGATTGAGAGGTGGCAACCCTAGTTTTTAAAGTACTTCAGACCAGTCTCCTTCCGATGGCACCTCATTCACTTCCCTAACAAACACGTGAAAAAAGTTATACCAAAAATTATAATGGAAAAGGCACTTGCGGCAAGATTTTTTTAGGCAACTTGGCGGCGTTGAATTAACCCCTGTGTAAACATACACTAGAATTACATTTCGTTCGCCTAAGGAATAGGTGCATAATTTTACGGTCGGATCTCCGTCTATAATGAACATTTTGTTCACGCCTGAAGTCACAATTTTTGGCGGTAGGTGCGGGTAGCGGGGCACGAAACGGTGCGACGTGATTGGCCATTTCAAGGTCGGCACTACTTCTAGCTCGCTCACTCGCGTTGCTTATATCAGTGAAAAACCACAGATGTGTGGCGAGCGTCAGTGGCCCTGTATGCGGTATCTATTGGGGGTGATCTGTGCGTCGACCTCTCTTTGGAGTTTCTTCTCTCTGCATTTCCATTTTTTTTAGATATCTGCCCTATCTGTAGTTTTTTCTATGTAGAGTAGTTATAGATTATCTTTAATTTGAGCATTGATGATGGTTATTTATAAATCCCTGTGATTCCTGTGTATTCAAAATCGGGTAGCAAACTTCTCCTATTGCCTCTTTGTATTTTGAATGTCTTTGAATTATTTTTACTGTAGTAAAACACCGATCTTAAAATGTGTCCAAAAATGCAATTAACAAAAACACAACGCTAAACTATTATTGTTTATTTAAATTTGAAAAATTTGAATTGAATTGCATTTTTAAACGTTTAAATAGCTCATGCGCGTCTCTACTCCAGTATCACAAGTCCGATAACTACCTAGGTATTTATGATTTTTATTTATTTCTTTCCTATCACCTAATCATGCTAAAAAGTGAACCTCGCGAAGTTGGCGCTTAAAAAGGAAAGTCGTAGCCTATCCACATAATCACTTCATTAAGCTCGTGAGTGCATGTGTGGAAAATTCGTCAATAATCCCATCATTGATTCACTTGGGATTAGACCACAGAATGGAGGAAGGGAGCGAAGCCTTCCTCCATGTGTGGTCCTTTTGTGGTCTAACCCTAAGTCAAAGTGCCTATATTCAAAATCCGTTAGCACATAAAGCGCCAAAGGTCCTCGTTCTCACCTTGTTCGGCCTGTCGATCTAGCCAGCGACATAAGAATAATCCAGCGATAGCAAACGTCTAGCTCCATGGTCTATTGGACAAACGGACAAACGAGGATATCTTCTGAGATATGCTTAATCGACGTTCACGCCTAATCACTTCCAAATTAAGCTCCTGGAGTGCGATTTTTGAATCTCATTCGCTGAGTTCAGCAGTTGAAAATGTCAAAATTACTGTATATCCTACTGTGTATTCTACTGCTGATTTGACTTTTAAAAATCGCACTGCTGAAGTATGATTTTTGAAAGTCAAATCAGCAGTAGAAAGATGTGTATCTCCACAACAGTAATTTTGACATTTTCAACTGCCGAACTCAGCGAATGAGATTCAAAAATCGCACTCCTGAGTGTATGTGTGGACAATTTGTTAATAATCACACCATTGGTTTATTCTCCTGTGGTCATTTTCGTTGCTGCCTCCGTGGTCTAATGGTTAAGAGCATTCGATTCCTACGGGGACACCTAGTGATATGTCACTTTGTGCGTTTTTCCCCAGTTGGTTAGGACATTGCCTGCTGAATCACCTGATTGTCTGAAAAGAAAGATGATTCTGTGCTTCGGATGGCACGTTAAGCCGTTGGTCCCGGCTACTATCTCTGGTGGTAGTAGTCGTTACATCAAAACCACGTCAGAGGCCGTAAGGCGGTTTGAAAAAACTCTGACACCAGGGCTCTGCCCACACGATAAGAAGAAGAATTTTCGTTGCCTTCCTATTCAAAATCCATTCGCACAAAGCGCCAAAGGTCCTAGTTTTCACCTCGTTCGGCCTGTCGATCTAGCCAGCGATAGCAAACGTCTAGCTCCACGATCTATGCGGACATACGACGATGGCTACCGAGATACCATCGACGTTCACGTAATGATACACATCATGCCATGTTGCCATCATTCTTGGCGCTGATGTATTTTGTAGTTTCCTCTGTTTCGAGCTGTTTATGTTGTTGGTAGTGAGATTTTTTTTTATAAGTGTTTTTTTTAATTGTTGAATGTTTGTTTTAATCATGGAGAAGAAACAGCTGAGATATAATAACCAGAATATTTAAAAAAAAAACTAAATTCTAGTTAATACTGTTCCTGTTAATATAAACTGTTCCTAATTATTTCAGTTCGCATTGTAATTGCGGAATTTATTTAAAACGAGCTTTTACCCGCGACTTCGTCCGCATAAATTATATACCAGATTTTAAGTCAGATGTTACGCTACCAAACAAAAAAAGTTTCATCAAAATCGGTTCAGTAGTTTTTGCGTGATACTCGAACAAACAAACACCCAAACAAACAAACAAACAAACTAAATTCTTTTTTTAAATTTACAGTTTTATAATAGTCAAGACAAGATAATAATCTAGACATGAAACCGGAGTATACTCTTATACAACGTGTTAATGAATTAACGCAAAACTAGAAAGTAGTTTGTTTAGAATCGAGAGCAGAATCGAATTATCATGGTTTCAACATAGGTAATTTTTTTAAAAATATTAAATAATTTTTTTGCAAAAAATAAAATTTACTGAATCTGATGACAACCCACCGCACGGGCACACTCACCCTACTTACTACCAAAACAAGATTATAAAAATGTATCCATGAGAACGTTAGAGCTTTATTTCAGTGCTGAAATGATAACAAATCATTTTTGCCTCAAAACTTAAAATGCGAATAACTTTAATTATAAAAATAATGAAATTATTGTTGCAATCTAATTATTTTGTTATAAATCAGTTGGGGTGTATGAGGTTTTGCGCTAATTCATTAACACGTTGTATATTCCGTGACCGAAGTCAAAAAATAAAAACTTATCCTTGTGTTTGTCTGCATGAAATGAATTCTTTCTAGACATTTTAGGGTTCCGTACCCAAAGGGTGAAAACGGGACCCTATTACTAAGCCTACGTTGTCCGTCCGTCCGTCCGTCCGTCCGTCTGTCCGTCCGTCTGTCCTACCTATTTAGGGCTGTAACTTTTGAACCGTAATAGCTAGATAGTTGAAATTCTCAGATTATGCGTTATTACGGTGGATTTGTTAAAAAATAAAAATGTCAAAAAGTTCAAAATTAAGGGGGGTTCTCCACAAGAACTAGTTCTTATTAACGTTTTTTCTTCACGCTCTGTAGTAAAAACGGTAATACATACAAGCGTCAGACTTAGTGTGTTTATAGAGCAAACTCTACAGAATAAAAACAAATACTAAAAACCGGCCAAGTGTGAGTCGGTCTCGCGCTAAAGGTTCCGGACAAAAAACGTTTTTTTTTCTATGTTAATAATGTTGTGTTCTGTGGTGGTGTAGTACGGAACCCTCGGTGCGCGAGTAGCCCGACTCGCACTTGACCGGTTTTATTTTTTAAAATATAAATTTGTGTTAAATATGTGCTGGTTAATTTACCAATCCTCACCACAAAGTTTCCAAAAAGAGAAACTAGATAGAACCCACAAGTGACCTATATATCTATGTAAATCATATTTAGGTATCTGACTACATAGCTCAAGCAAAGTAGAGTCATAAGAAATAATAGAGTGCCTACGTCAAATTAAGATGTTGTTGGTTCCTACCTAATTAGTAATTACCTACTCATTTCCCATAGTGCAAAACACCTTTTTTAAATTATTGGCCCAGTTTGACCAAATTCATTAATCTCATTGTTATACAAAGTAATTAACATCTAAGACATAGTTATCATAATCATACAAGATGACAAGAATAGAGAAAGGTATGCTTCGTTGGTTTGGTCATGTGGAAAGGATGAGTGACAGCAGATGTACGAAAGAGATATATGTTGCTAATGTGAGTGGAAGTGTCGGCATAGGGCGCCCTCGTAGGACGTATGCTGATCAAATCAGTTGCGTCCTACAAAAAGGGGAGGTGCGGAGTACTCGAAACCGACGGGCATGTATGAAGAGATGTATGGATGTGCATGAGGCAAAAGAGGTATGTAAAGATCGTAGTAAGTGGCGCGCCCTGGTCTCTGCCTACCCCACTGAGGAGAAAGAGGCGTGACGTTATAGATAGATAGACAAGATTTCATTTTAAAAATCTAGGATATTTCAAATATGATATTTGAGCTTCTTTTACATTAAAATTTATAATCCTAGATTTTTTAAATGAAATCTTGTATGATAAATATTATAAGTATGTCTTAGATGTTAATTAGGTACCTACTTAAAGTTTAGCGACAGTGTTTTGTATTGTATAACAATGAGATTAATTACTTTGGTCAAACTGGGCCATGAAATTTAAAAATGTGTTTTGCACTATTTATAGTAAATAAATAGCTAATTACAGCAAGTAGGTACCAACATCTTAATTTTACGTACAAAGGGACTCTACTATTTCTTATGACTCTATCTTTGCTTGAGCTGTGTAGTCACAACTAACACAGATATCATCGAGTATTAACTCACTACGTCCTAATAATGAATCGTTCAATTTGAGTCCTTTTTTACCCACTCACAAAGAGCCCACAGCGCCCAAATTTAACCCTACGGCCGCCACAAATAAATTATCGATGTAAAGTCCTGTCTCCAGATAGGATAATGTCGCGGGACAGGCGTGGAATAAAGACCATTGTTCAATATCCCCGCCTAGTTTACCATCTTCGAATGATAGGGTTTAAAGACAGGACAATAAGGGTAACACAGCACTCTATCTATCGATTATCGATATTCCATTCAACTATTGAGATTGTATCGATATCGACGACGTATTGTGACTGTTATAGTTTACGTATGTGACAGTTGGTTTTAAATAGTTCGTTGCGTAGTATCGTGGATGATTGTGAAATATTTATAGCGACTGCTTATGCTTATGCCAGAATGATGTTACAGTTTAGCAATTTTGCATTCGTTTTATCCCAAGAAACTAAATCTAACATTACCTACCTACCAATTAGATCTTTTGGCTCACTTGTTCTTTATACAGGGTGTAACAAAACCAGGTGCTTCAGACCATCAAACTGAACAACTTTCACTATGGAGACAACTTAGAAATTTCAAAATAAAAAACAGTTATCCCATACATTTTAGTCGAGCCGGTGCAGCAGTTTTGTATGGGACAGCTGATTTTTATTCTGAGATTTCGAAGTTGTCTCCATAGTGAAAGTTGTTGAGTTCGATGGCCTGAAGTACCCCCTTAAGTATTACTAGGGTGTTTTGTTACACCCTGTAGTATTATTCTTCATCATCATCATCTCAGTCGATTGACGTCCACTTTTTAACATAGACCTCCTTCGAGGATCGCCAGAAAACGACCGGTACTGCGTTGCCCTCAACCTCATATTGCAGCTTTTTAATTCTTGCATGAAGATTGAAATGTCAAATGACTCATCATCTTTTAAGAGGGTGTTACCACTGAGTACTATAATTACTACCGTAAGTGTTAGGTACTCTAAGACGCAATTCGTAACACACAATTTAGATTTTTAACATCATCAGACAGTATAATAGTGGAGTGGGTGACAGCAACAAACATTTTCATTAAAAACTAACTCCAAAACCCTTGTTAAGAATGATAACTGCATTCGAGAACGAAACGAAGCATAACTCATTCGATTAAAGAGCTGAGTTTACCGAATGCCTGCGGGCACATTTAACCAACTGTAGAACTAACTGGCCATTTTAAGATGGTCTCTTAAGAGCCATATTACACAAACTATTTCCGAGCGTACGGGACGTGCATCGCCGTTTGTTTAAAAGCGCAAGGGATGACGATTATGTCATTTACAAGATAACAATACCGAGGATGTGAAAAACGGAAAACCTAAGGATCGCTTCGATTAATGCCCAGGCCACACACAGATTACCTTACCTACCCAACTCAAATGTAGGAAACAGCAAATTCCTGAGGTTGGCGCCCTACTGAAAGTTGTTCAGTTTGATTGATGGTCTGCATTCACTGTTTCAGTATTCCGTGAGTGTCCCTTACACCCTGTATATCTTCGACTGAAATCTATAGTCCATACTTATGATCAAGTACCTATTATGATAAACTTAGACGGTTCAGCAGGCAGGTTCACTGCAGTACGACCTGGAGTGCGATTTTTGAATGTCATTCTCTGAGTTCAGCAGTTGAAAATGTCAAAATTACTGTGGAGCTGATTTGACTTTCAAGAATCGCACTCCAGGAAAATAATTCCACTCGTCAATCTTTGTTTGCGCAGAGCAGACCCTAGTCCCCGTCAAAACCTGAAGTCATTTAGTAATCATAGGGTGCAAATTCGGATAGCAGCGAAAGAGGCGCGAAAACAATTAGCCAATAGCGGGAAGGGATTGAAGGTGGAACATCCTGATTGGTCAATATAGTGAGACGTGAGTGAGAGAATATGGTGAGACTTATAAACCTGGAGTGCGATTTTTAAATCTCATTCAAGCGAGTTCAGCAGTTGAAAATGTCAAAATTAGTGTGGAGATACGCATCTTTCTACTGCTGATTTGACTTTCAAAAATCATAGGCACTTCAGGAGTGTGATTTTCGGAAGAAAAATCAGCAGTAGAAAGATGCGTATCTCCATAGTAATTTTGACATTTTCAACTGCTGAACTCAGCGAATGAGATTCAAAAATCGCACTTCTGGTCCTGGTAGAACTGTACCAATTAATTGAGCCATCCAAACATGAAATTAAGAAGACCTGATTATTGGTTACCTAATTTTGTATTAGTGAATTTCACTTCCAGTCATACCTACTCATTATAGGAAAATCAGAAAGTTCTAGTGTATGTACTTTCCACGGGGTTCATAATAAACTGGTGTCTGAACTATTCTTTCACCGTTGCTAAGTAGATATGGCATCTTAGTGATGGTAAGTAAAGAAATAATCCCATTTTAATACGACTAATTGTCACATTAATTGAAGGTGATTTAGGAAGAATTTTAGTGTGTGGGTGTGATATGCGCAGGCTTTAATTAGAGTAGCTTAATCTCGATAAGCTTTTAGTTAGAGGAACAGTAGGTAAGTTAAAATATTCAAGAAATCTTTGTCGTTTTCGCTTTCGTGCTAACAGGAAGAAATAAGGGTACAATTTATTCACGTATCTTGTACCCCAAAAGAAAACAATCATTTGAAAAGTGAAAAAACTACGGTTGAATTCCTTTTTCGAAGTCGGTTAAAAAATAATGAACTACATACTATAATAATGAAAACTGCTGAACCGATTTTCATGAAACAAAGCTAAGAACACTCTCGAAAAAATTTGCTTTCTATTTAAAAAATAAACGCTACAAAATCGGTCCACCCGTTTGGGAGCTACGATGACACAGACAGACCGACAGGCGGGAGCTATAAAGAAAAAATTTACTGTTCTACCTACTCGACTCAAATGTATGGAACAGCTGACGATTTTAATGACTTTTTTGCCGTTATCTCCATAATAAAAGTTGTTCAGTTTGATGGTCAAAAAGTCCGGACCGCAGAAGGTAGAAACCTGGACCGCCAAAAAGTTAACTATTTCAATTTTAAGGGTGTATTCTTCCCTAAGGAACATGGGTCGAATAACGCGAACACTTTTGAACCTTCTACCGTTCCACCTTCCATACAAAAGTGCCGATAGATTTTCTAAGGGAGGTCCAAACAAAACCTCGTTTACGACCCATATTCATTAGGGAAGGTTGATTAATTTCATTATTAGGTACTTGGTAGGTGCCTAATAATGAAATATGTATAGCCTTCCAATTTTGTTGGTAATTGTGGTATATAATCAATAGAGATCGGATATTCGGATGCATATTTACCTAAACTTCATTTTTCACAAGAATAATGTGGACACACTTAATTTAATTGTATAATGAAACAATCCCAGGATCGTTCTTGAGTCCCGGGACTGCTAAAATAACGTAGAACTTGGACATTTGAACAAATCAAACAACATGAACAACTCGGATAACATCAAAACTCTGACAATTTGGTCAACTTATACAATGTTGTCTGAGTTGACCAAGTTTTCCGAGATGTTTTGTTGTCGAAAGTATTTAATTGGACAACATGAAAAACGGCCCGATTTTTTTTAATTACCTTTATTTAGAAAGGCATATCCATATTATGTTTTCGTAGGGAAAAAAGTGAAGTTTAGGTAAATATGCATCCGATTATCCGATCTCTAATAATCAAAGAGCAGAGGAAATGGCAAACCATTTGAGCCATAAATTATTGGTTCTTTGAGTCTGTTTTTAAAATTTCTATTCCACCTTTTTCTGATTTAATTTCCTGTGCCTTTTGAGTCCCAATGATGATTAGGTAAATGTCGTAACACATTTAACTCAAAAACGTATTAATAAAAACTTAAATTGACCGAATAATCATGTCACGTTCCCCCTCCACCTAATTACCATATTAGAGCAATAAATTTACTGTGTTCCCCTACATAGTGACGGTAAATTTGTGGTTGTTAGGATTATTTATTAGTATGGGTAATGTACAGTCTGCCGCAATAAGTTATATACACTTTAGTACTACGACGTAGAACAAAAGTGTATACAACTTATTGCGGCCGACTGTACCTACTACCTACCATGTTTTGTTACACTTTTTGGGGAAAGATAGGTAATCATTTATTAAAAGCAATAATCAGTGAAATAAGTTCATTCAATTATCAACATTATTACCTAAACAAAATGACGATTCGCCGGTGAATTTAAAAAAGAAACTAAATGTTAATTAATAAATTCGGTCGATGAAATTAAGTACAGTCTGCTGAAAAAGTGGTTTACAAACCTTAATGTTTATTTATGAATTTTTCAAATCATATGCATAGGTAGCATAGCAATAAACTTTTTTTTTGACCGATTTCCAGAGCTCTGTTGTTTTTAGTTCCCTTCTTATTTACATCTTAAGACATGCAAAGTTTTCTACCTTCTATGTCCACATCGTGGAATGCAGAGTAGGTGTAGCCTACACGCTGACTACCTAGGCGTGAGAATAATTGTATTGTATTTAATTGAAATATACTTAAATAAATAAATAAATAAATATCTTGGACAAAGTCACACAAATTATCTAGTCACATTTAAAGTACCAGAATCTAGCCTGGACTTGTATTATGCTATACGCTAGCTATCCTATATTAAAACTACAGGGTGTAAGGAAAAGTATCATTAACCTTTAAACCACATACCCTATCCATCCTATTGAACAACTTTTACAATGGGAGCAAACCTGAACAAAAAAAAAGTCAGCTGTTCCACACGTTTGAGTCGAGTAGGTTATTATCAGTGCAGTTTAGTATGGAAGAGCTGATTTTCGTTCTGACAAGTTTGCTGCCGTACTAAAAGTTGTTCAGTTTGATGGGTAGAGTATTTGGTTTAAAGTTTAATGATACTTTTCTTTACACCCTGTATAAGTAGGTACTTTACGTCCTGAAGTCATATTTTATTATTATTTATAATTTTAATGGACTCTTGCTTGTGCGTTAGCACTGCATTTCCACCAGTATCAAGTAGGTAGTTTATAGGAGAATATATCCCAATCTCAGGCATTGTTTTTGGTCAAGAACAAGAAGAGATTGAGGATTTCGGAGCCTCGTGACAGGCAAAAACGCGACGCGCGAAAACCACGCGATACAAGTGCTCGGGTCAGAATCTGCAACGTGACTCCAGGGCCTCTACACACACACACTGTAACAACCCCCGTGGGGTGTTTTAAAATAATAAAACTAAAAGGAAATCTTTACTTATAAGAAATATTTCGAAAATATAAAATTAGGAAATACATGAAGTCATAAGAAGTTATTATGGCCTTTGATGTGATCGTCTATTTGAAAGGTAGGAACCCTATATTGTGGACAGTTGTGTAGTAACGCAAGAACTTTGTAGAGGTTGTGAGATATATGAAAAAGATAATCTAGCATAAATAAATATTTGAAAATAAACTTGAGTAAAAGAATAATAAAATTGATGGAAGTAAAGTAGATAAGGTAAAGGGTATTCATACTGGTTAGTGTATTTGGAATCTGTATATAGGTAAGAGGAAAGGAAATGGGGTCCCCTCAGAAGCGAGGGGAATAATGGGAAAGGGGGCCCCCCATGACAGAGGGGATCAGAGGGAGCCCCAACCTTCGCTCCCTCTACTGTGGAGGTCAACCAGGGGTAACCTCCTCCAGGAAAACTAGACAAACTAAAGGGGAAACCTTTTTTTTATGTATTATTTTCCTGAAAGAAGGTATAAAATATATTAAAATGAAATTCGATGTTATTTGAATTTTATGGTAATAAACCATATTTGAACTGAATGACTCCAGGTATTTGAATTGAATTAAATAATGAGTCGACTATCCCTTAGGAAGAAGCCAGAATTGAATAAAACAAAACTATACAAAATCTATTTCATGTGTGGCGATCCATATTATTAAATTCAATGTCCAATCAATACCGATATTAATGTAATTTATGTGGTGAATTATATGATAGTGTGAACAGCCTTCGTGCACTGCTAATAGTAAAATAATTAGTAACTCAAATAAAATGGGCTCTATGTGTGAATATAACCTGCAAAACCTCACTCTCCGTCTCTCAAGTTCTTTAATAAGGTGTCCATCAAGCATAGTAGAAGCCCAGGCCAAAGCATTATGTTTTTTGTTCGACACGACTATATCCAATCCGGTCCTTATCGGCATCTCGAGGATTTTTAGATAAGTGACTATTGCAATGGCAATCCCCACACAGAAGGTGATGAAAAATGTTTTCTACTGTAGAATTAAAAATATGCTATGCATTCCAACTTTTGTAGAGAGTCACTTTGAGATGGTCCTTCCTCCGTGTAGAGTCATATTGAAATTGAGGTGAACATATCCCGTAGTGACTGGCTAAAGATCTCTCAAAAAATAGATTATTTAGTGAAAACAAAACTCTAAACTCCATCCCTGGAATTCTAGAAGGAATTGTGTCAAAGACACTTAAATAGTAGAGATAAAAAATGTTTGGGTCTGTAATAAAAGTGTCATAGCACTAGGGTATAATAAAATATGTATGAAAATAATTTCTTATGTAGAGTAGGAATCCATGTGATCATTGTATTTTGTTTTGTTTCATGATCATATTTTTGACTGACTCGATTTTTAAGAGCTATTTCAGCAAGGTGCTTTGTCATTGAGAAGAAATAGCCAAACAAACTCCATGACTGCAACCAAAATAATATGATAAAAGAGGTTTTAGGTAAGGTAAGTTAGACAACCTGAAGTGTGCATTAGGAAAAATGGCAACAAGTAAAGCAATAAATAAAAGTCAATGCCTGAAAATAGCATTGCCTTTTAACAACCAAAACCAGGCAAACAAGTACCTAGGTTTATAAAATGTATGGCACCACACCAATCAACCACAAATAAAAGCCAATGCCTGAAACTGACATCGCCTTTTAACAACCAAAACCAGGCAAACAAGTACCTAGGGTTATAAAATACTCCTATCTGAATATTTAATTTAATTAAGTAGGTATTTAATAATAATGTTGTAGCAAAATAAATACCAAATATCAATTTGGCATCATGATAATTAAAAGCAATTGAAAGATTGCTTTGACAACTTGTTCCACTATATAGGATCACTGTAAAAAATTTAATTGATTATATCAAAAATAAAAATATCTATTAAAAACCTCACATGTTGGAAGTTTATTAATTAAGATTCAATTAGAAATATTAGACGTATGGCCGTATGGCCGATGAAAATCATTTCATTTCCCAAAGGTAAACTAATAAAAGTTTTTGTAATGCTAAGTTAGGAAAATTTCTACCTTATTCCGTTCTAAAGAAATCGAAAATAATTTTAAATAGCGTTGGTTATTTTAGAAGCTATCACAATTGATTTGGTTTATTTATATTTAAATAATATTATAAAATAAAATTAGAGTAACTGAATCATGTCACTAGTAACGACCTCCAGTGGTGACAAAGTGTACTACCTCAATATAAATGAGCGTTAAATACACAGAGCGCTTGCTTTCATAAAAGTTCATAAATATCTCACCAGACGTCTCTGTATAAATATAAAAAAGCAATATAAAGAACTAAACTCATTCATATTTAAATAAATTTAAAGAATAAAAACATTCATTATAAATAACAAAGTTAGACGAATTGTATCACTAGTGGCGGCCTCTATTCGCAAAGAATAGAACTACTTAAATATTATGAACGTTATCTGTAAAGCGCACGCACTCTAAGAAATTCACTAATTTTCCACTAGATGGCGTAGCTATTACACGGCTGCCCCACAATTGAAGTAATTTTAAAACAACAAAGAATTCTTATAAAATACGAACATAAAATATTCAAAATCTAAGCTCCAATCCAATGTAGGCCTTAATCTTAGGAATATAAGGTAGATATTTGGAAAATAAGAAAATATTCTAGACATTTCACTCAAATCATCCATCCAAACTTATGAATCTATATCCATTCCAAATAGCAACGAAATCAGCTAAAAGCAAATAGAAAGAGAGCGAAATCGCAAGAATACTCTTATCACATTCATCAAACAGACACTCTGCACCCACGGGACTCGAACCCGCGGCCCTCGGTACAGCAGGCAAGCCTACCACCAATCCGAGCTATCGGCCGTACTAAAATACAGCCTATGTATCAAAATCAACGTCAAAATCAGACACTATTTAAATATGAATTATCACATATCCTTTTAAAAGCAAATTGTGAATAAAATATAAAACGACGATCATATTTAAATAATTTAGGTACTAAGTATAAAATAACTAATTCCTCCAAATGAACAGATTTCATGTTTAGTTTAGAAATCATTATGGCGGCATCAAAAGGATTCATACCAACATACATACATATAAAACTATGTAGGTACAACCCGTAACAATTATACATACACCCACAGTTCGTACTTAATATTTTCACGCGGCGTTTATTCTTATTAAGGGTAGACAGACATAAGATGTGCTGTCCAACCTTGGCTGAGACACGTCCCTCGTAGAATTTTCTTCATAAATATCTAGATATACATACAAACATACATCTCTACGACCGGAATCTCCCTAGGGTGGTCAGAATTCTTTAGCATAATATATTAAATCACACCAAACAGCTACAGGCGGTTAAGTCAGCCCTTTGTCCCTCATTGCACTGCATAGGAAGAAATCTTTATCCCTTAGTCGCATCATTCGAAATGCGAAGTAATGGGCGGTCCAGGTCCAATCCGAAACCACATGGCCTTTATACATACAGTCATACAATTCTACATTCACTTTCTGATATCCTCACGACCACAGTTTCCCTAGGGTGGTCAGATTTCAGTATAAAATTAAATACAACAAGATAGAATCACGCCATATAGCTACAGACGGTCCAGTCAACCGTTTGTCCCACATATCACTGTACTGGAAGGAATCTTATCCTTTAGTCGGCTTACTCAAAATATGAAGTAATAGGCAGTCTAGATCCAATCCGAATCCACGCGGCCTTTATACATGCATACATACGACTATACATTCACATTTAGATATCCTCACGACCACATGTTCCCTAGAGTGGTCAGAATTCAGTATAAAATTAAATACTACGGAAGGGAATCACGCCTAACAAATACAGACCGTCAAGTCAACCCTTTGTCCCACACAACACTGCATAGAAAGGAATCTTAATCCCTTAGTCGCATCATTCGAAATGCTACGTAATGAGCTGTCCTGCTCCAATTTAGTTCAATAAAATGAGCCGTCTACAACATTTTATCAGAGATCGCAGCATGTTGCTTACCTACATCTACCTACCTAATATCTTTCCAACCCAATCGTATCTACCTACATTAAGAAAATTCTGCTAACCTACTCAACTACCTACCTACAGTTCCTATAGAATTTCGATATCACTCTGTTACGTAAAACAAAGTTAAATAAAAGGCATATAAATCACGTCACGTATTCAAAATGACAATGAAAAATGGTACGATTAAAATAAGTACGATAAAACACAAAATTAATTAAAGAATAGTAAAAGAGGACAAAATTGCTGAAAGAAAAATAAGATTAGACACAACATAGCTGAAAGAAATAAAACAAAATTAGATTATGACAACCGGAGATCTGTAAAGAAAATAATTAAATTACATACACATAAATACACAAAATTGGAACCCTGTAACGAATGACACACCCTAACAGAACATACGACCCTAACCGATAATTATAAAATTTACTGACCTCGGTACAGCGTCAGGCAGACAGCATCTCAGGAAGCCAGGCTCAGGAGATCAGCATCTTCTGCAGCAGCTCTTAGGACGCGATAGCTAAATGAATCCCTACAATTTACCTATGCACTCCCGTACTTCTATACTTTATAATAAGCTGTTGTTCAGCTATACTAGTTCGGATTCTAAACCCTAAATTGACTTTGCTAAATTCGGAATCTGGATACGCGAATAAATAGCACAACGGGCCGGTTGCCACGCGTTGGCTAGAAGCACATTTCCGAGGAGTGGAATGTGTTTCCCTCCAGAAAGCACTGTGTATCGGACCGACGCCAGTACTTCCGTAGTTCTCTGCCATCAAGATGGTAAAATAAAACTCATCAAATATGGGCTTGCTCGCAATTTTATATCATTCTTTTGAGAGCGATAGCCAATGAAAACGGTTTCTAAGATTAGCCAATAGGCTCTCAAGCGCATTAATTCCGATTTTGGCCACAAAAATTCAGCCAATGAGGAATCGAACGAACTTCATACATTAATTATATTTTGCATGAAGTTAATACCAGAAAGTAAATTCTACGATGCTGATTGGCGTAAACATCGTATAGTACCAACCTAATATTCACTAAGCGAACCGCTAGGCGGCGGTAGTCGCATGATGGCGGTTTTAGAAAGGCACTGATTGGCGCACACGCCGCGTCGTGCCAACCTAATAATCTTGTATTAGAGACGCGTAAACTAGATGGCGCCTGGTGTCATAACAGAATGAATATTAAACATCATCATCACTTCTTCTAACTATCATAAAACTAAACTAGATGGCGTTAAGAAAATACACTGTTCACGAAAGTGAATTTCCAAAATTCCTTAAAGACAGAGACACAAGAAAAAAAAACATGAATAATTCTATTTTTGAAAAGTTGGTTTCGTCACAACACACACATGCACAAACACATGCATGCTTTGGGCACATTCGAACTTCGCCATTGCGTGAACGTTTTCGTTCCAATGTCAACTCTATTACAATGAAGTGCGGGCTGAAACAGTGGCGATTTATCGAACATCGAAAGTCCGGGTACAGGGCCTGATGTCATATTTGCCGATGTTTTACCTATTTTAATTAGTTAGGAAATAAAGTTCATAATCCTACCAAGCTTGCACGTGTGCTCTCTGCTATCTCTAAAACCATTGACAGCCGTTCAATAAGAACGCATAGGTACGTACAATACAAGCGAGTAACTCTAAACTAAAGAATGAAGGCAGAACCCCGCTGTGATCTTGGCATTATCTACTAATAAAGCCTTGTAAATCGACAGCCGATCATAGTCGGTGATAGGTTAAGAAAAAAAAATTTGGAACGACATACGATATAGAGATTAAATTCGTAATCCGTTCCGCGTATTGAATTGTCGAAAGACGAGAAACTGTTTCTTTTTGTCTATTCTTTTTTTTATTAGTTTTGTGTTTTAGTTGGTGAATGGGGCAAAAGTAACCTACCTATCGGCAGTATCAATCGGTAACACGTTAAAATTAATTCTAAGTTGTTACTTTTTGAATGTTTGTTTAGGAATAGGTACTTACCTATTTTAGTACCTACCTACATTACAGAAATGTACCTACAGCCTACAATCAGCGCAGAAACTGCTGATGCATGCATGCAACTGGTCATAGGTACCTTTGAGTCTGTAGTGTGCCTCCTGGAGTGCGATTTTTGAATCTCATTCGCTGAGTTCAGCAGTTGAAAATGTAAAAATTACTATGGAGATTATTATCTTTCTACTGCTGAATTGACTTTCAAAAATCGCACTTCTGAAGTATGATTTTTGAAAGTCAAATCAGCAGTAGAAAGATGCGTATCTCCACAGTAATTTTGACATTTCAACTGCTGAACTCAGCAAATGAGATTCAAAAATCGCACTCCAAGAGTGCGATTTTTGAAAGTCAAATCATCCGTAGAAAGATGCGTATCTCCATAGTAATTTTGACATTTTCAACTGCTGAACTCACCGAATGAGATTCAAAAATCGCACTCCTGTAGGAAATCAGCTACCTACTCTGTAAATAGGTAGGTATCTGATTTCTAAAGTGAGCTCCATTGTTCAGCTTGACGAGTAATATGCATGGAGTTTGAACTTTGACTAAAAAAAAAACTAAAAAGTTAAAAAATAATATTGCAGCCTATGACTTTTTCGTTCGCATCATAAGAACAGTAATTTGTTTTATTGAAATCGCTGTCAAGCCGGTACGATTCGCGACAGGGCTTGCATTTTTTGGCTTGGCTTGACACCGACTTCTATAAAACAAATTAATGTTCTTATGATGCGAACGAAAAAGTCATAGGCTGCAATATTATTTTTAACTTTTTAGTTTTTTTGAAGGCGGTTTTAATTTTTTGTTAAAATTTTGTTTATTTCACAATTTTCAGTGGTGAATTCATTAGTTCGAGTTAATAGAAGTGCTTTAAATTAACAAACGCACTAGTCGGCTCTACGATTTTCGAAGGTTCCCCTCGATTTCTCTGGGATGCCATCATCAGATCCTGGTTTCCTTATCATGGTACCACCCTCGGGACATGTCCTTTTCAACAAAAAAAGAATTATCAAAATCGGTTCATAAACGACGAAGTTATCCGCGAACACACATAAAAAAAAAATATATATACGGTCGAACTGAGAAACCTCCTCCTTTTTTGAAGTCGGTTAAAAAATACATAGTCAAAGAGTTAAAAGAGTTTGAAGAATCGAAGAATCTTTTAACAAAATCGGCAACAACAATCAGCTGCAAAATGCAATCGTAAATTACTGTACTGCCATCTATCAGTGAGTAGGCAAACAAAATGTTAACATAGCAATGAGTTTTTCTATCCGATAACAGATGGCGCACAAAAGTTTCATTCTACGCATACTTTTAAACTTGTAAAACAGATATGGATGAATAATGTAAAAAATGGAACGTAAATGCGCATTTGTGAAGATGGCTTCATAGTATCCATGTTTCTGTAGGAATTATTTACGTTCAAAAAAAGTATTTCAAAGTCGATAAAAAAGTTAAAAATATTATATGTCTGTCACAAAAAGAGTTTTGATTTGTTTTTGAATAATAGTTCAATAAAAAAGTTCCATAATAATGTTTATTTTCATTTGAACTTCGATCGTACTTTATAAACTCAACTGTTATAATCAATGTCAAAATGACATTTGAAATCAAAATTGCAATTGCATTTTTATAATTAAAAATTGCAAGTTGTTTACCTTGTCAAAGTGCCAATATTTGCCTCTGAAGAACATTTTTTCACATTATTTTCCATGGACAATTTGTTTTTACACTACATTCACCATATATCTTCAAGCAGGTAATCTTACACCAGTAAAATGCAGATAAAATGATGATTAAATAACCTACAAAACTATGATTTCGCATTAGCACAACAACCTTTTGAACAAAAAGATAAAAACTGAAAAATGAATACGCTATTATTGCAACTAACCAAAAACCCTTACAACTACTTTCGGCTGCTCTACAGTGTTCAAAATATCACTAAAAAATATGCCTTGAGTCAGCCTCGGTACACAACAACAGTAGATGCTTTAGACGCCTTTACATTAGAGCTACTACATCGACATCGATCTAAGAAAAACTCTTACTTAGAGGTCAGTAAATTCTCCATAAGATACTTCATGGAGACAGAGTCCACACCACCAAGAGATATATCAAAAATGACCATCGAAGAACTGGACAATGCACTGATGCACCTTATGGATAAGAACAAAGAAAAGCAATTGACACAAATGATAACTGAATGCCATGACACAAAAAAAGTCATAAGCGATATTACACTGAAAAAACTTTTTAGAAACTACAGTATTGCTGGCAGACCCGAAATAATAGAAATATTGCAAAAATATTGTTCAAAAGTACATCCGCATTTATCTCGGAGAAACGGTGAATTCCTACACTACTTAGCAAAAGCACAGTGCATGAAGGGAAATTCAGAAAAAGGGCTTTCCATATTAACGGATTGCTACAGAGAAAATGTTAACTTAAGAAGTTTGTATAGAATTATATTGAGAGAAGTAATTCAGGACTCCGTTTTGAATAGATCGGAGGCAACTCTAGTCATTTTGAAGAAGTATTTATTGGAATTTAGTGAGAAATGGAAGGATCATTATCCATTAGTCTGTTTTTGGCACATTTGCTGGTCCAGCTCATGGTTCTCTGATCAAATGCTCTCCATGGAGCTATGGGAATCTTCTAAAAATCTTCAGGAAATAGTTAAAGATAAGTGAGTAGTTCAATTTCTTAATATTAGACCTAATAATGTGGTGCAGAGGTTTCCAACCTATTTTGGACCTCCCACCTTTACAAGAACCACAATTTCCAATGCATAGCATAAGCATATGCTCACGACTATATTCCCCGACGCTATCTATATAGTCAGAGATATTCTGAAACTTCAGAAGACCCACGTTTCACTAGTAGTACCAAAACTCTGTCCAGTGTGACGGGGAGTGAGCCCGTCGTCACTTGTGATGGACAGTAGGTACGATACATGCCTCGAAATTGAAGCATACATGTTTCCTCACATTGTTTTCCTTCACCGAAAAGTCAGTGGTGTTACAAATCGTACATAAATTCCGTAAAACTCATTGGTTCAAGTCAGCCTGGACGGGGACCGAACCATCGCCTCCTGCACGGCAGGCAAGGTTACTCGCCACTGGACCACCATGGCTTTTTTCAATCAATTTTCAATGGTGGTGTAGAAACACCAGCCTGCTAGACCATGACAGCAGACCTCTCGAAACTCGGTGATCTGCAGTTTGTCTATTTTGGTAGAAAGTTCTGTCTTCTTAAGAGCGCACCAAGCCTTCGGTCATAGTGCAATTAAACTAGTGAGCGCGCTCGGCGGTCGTGACAGGCCAATCGTGCGCGGTGAGCATGTACCAATTTACCTGCGCGCAGTACGAATACTGCAGGTGCCTCGCAGCCCCGCACACCGCGCGAGCATAGACCCGCCACGAACGCTGAGCGCACTCACTAATTATCATAATTATGTTATGCTATATTATTTAATTTCTTAACAATTAAAACATTTCACATTGTAGTCATTGCTTCTATTTAGGGGGTCAATATGTTTTTTTTTTATATTGTTTGCAGTTACTATCGTTAAAACCACTAAAAGTCCACTTTTGGCGGTTTTAACACCAAATAACTACAAACAAAGCATTATCATCCGTGATGTTTCTAAACCCGTCGCCCTTCCATAGACAATTAGACATGCATTGGGTGATGTTGTCATCATCATCATTAGCTTATCATCGATGTTGTTTATATTCAGTGATAATTTCTAAGATCACTATGCCATGAGGTTCTTAATAATACTTAATCATCATCATCATCTCAGCCGATGGACGTCCACTGCTGGATATAGGCCTCCCCCAAGAATCGCCGTAACGACCGGTCCTGCGCCGCCCTCATCCAACGTTTTCCCGCCGCCTTCACCAGGTCGTCGGTCCACCATGTGAGGGGCCTACCCACGCTGCGCTTTCCGGTACGCGGTCGCCACTCGAGAACTTTTCGGCCCCACCGGCCATCGGTTCTGCGAGCAATGTGCCCCGCCCACTGCCACTTAAGTTTAGCAACTCTTTGGGCTATGTCAGTTACTCTGGTTCTTCTGCGGATCTCTTCATTTCTGATTCGATCTCGCAGGGAAACTCCGAGCATAGCCCTCTCCATTGCCCTTTGGGTGACTTTCAGCCTTTTCAGACTTTTCATTTAATAATACTCAATGCTTACTTAAAATAACTTTCAGGGCTACAGCATTCAGCATCACAATACTGAAACAGGAGTACAATGAGGATGCTGTATTGAGACTGCTACAGACTCTGCTCAAGTATCAGATGATGACAGAGTATGTGAAAGTCCTTCAAGTGTTATTTAATCATAAATGTGAGTTTTACCTTTATACAGGGTGTTAGGGTAAATACTTGCATTACTTTAAGGGGTGATTGTACCCATGATACTGAACAACTTTCCCTAAGAAACGAATAGGAAATTCGCAAAAGAATTTTCGACTTTTCATACAAAAGTTCGATCAGCTGATTGCATTTAGTACGGGAAGTCCAAATTTTTTTTACGCATTTCCTATAGGTTTCTTAGGGAAAGTTGTTCAGTATCATGGGTACAATCACCCCTTAACGTAATGCAACTGTTTACCCAAACACCCTGTATATACTGTTGCCTAACTATTGCTTATTAAATAGCTTCACCAATTCTATGAACAATTTTTTTATAAGCAACCTGATATTTCTCCTTCTGGACTCAAAATTGTATGCCTTTAAAGATATTTGGCAGCAATGTACCACCTTGAAAGTATGAGTGTTCATTAATTTTAATGATAAAATCTTAGAATCTAAACTATTATAGAATATGTGTGTATTATAGAAGTGTGTCTGTACATTGAAGATACTTACAAAAAAAAAGATTACGATATGGTTTTTAGATGTCCCTGATTCCAAATCACCAATTTTTGGATTTTTTGTCTGTCTGTTTGTTCGAGCATCACACAAAAACTACTGAACCGATTTTGATGAAACTTTTTTTGTTTGATAGTTTATGATCTGACTTAAAATCTGGTATGTAATTTATACGGACCAAGTCGCGGGTAAATGCTCGTAGAGAATAAACCAGAAACCACTCTAAGTTTTTGGATGCTTAATACTCAGAATACATACGAAGATTATTTTCCTTCCAATTTGTTCAGATATTCTAATAGGATAAAACCTATCTTGTTTGATACTGCTGCCAATTGTCTACAATTGGCAGCAGTATCAAACAAGATAGGATCAGATCCAGATCCCCAGATCTATCTGGGGTCTAAAAACTCATAACCAGTCAAAACCACTTGTCAGTCAAAAGTAGTTTTGACTGATTATGAGTTTTGACTGTAACATACCTAATACAAACAATATGTTAACAGAATAATTACTTTGAGGTTGAGTTGATGGTTTTTGTTTGGGCACAGTTATAAGAAAGAGTATGCTACTGCGTACATCACGGACACTCCCTGTCCCCCACCAATTTTAGCCTCACCCCCTCTTGATAGGAAGGTGGCAGAAAATGTAGGCAATGTGGATTCTTATCTCGCTCGCACTATTGCACATGCTTGCCTCTTGTCTGTTTTTCCCATTAGTATGAAATTACAGCTAAGTGTCCAAGGTGTGGTTTGGGCTGCGTTGCCCTCATTAATCCTTGGCTGTCTTCAATCTTCATAGTCTATTTTAGAAGTAGATTATTTTTACACCCATAAGATTCATATTTGAGGTCAGAGATTGAGTTGAATGCGCTATCATGCCCCGATGACCATTTGCTCCTTTGACCTGTGCTCTGTTTGGTGACATTATCATAATATTGCCTTATAATAGTGGACAATCCTCGGTCTTAATGACCTATTTATCGTTAATTAGGAATATATTTTGAGTTGGCATTCAACAGTGATTTGACAATCCTTTGTTGTGATACAGTAGCACTGATACGAGATTTCCATATTTATAAATAACTAGCTGTTGCCCGCGACTTCGTCAGCGTTACCCGGATAAAAACTACCCTATGTGTTAATCCAGGCCATGGTCTATCTGTATGCCAAATTTCATCAAAATTCTTTCAGCAGTTTTTGCGTGAAAGCTGAACAAACATCCATCCATCCATACTTATAAACTTTCGCGTTTATAATATTAGTAGGATTACCTACAAAGCCGTGTGGTTCCCGCTTAGAATGGACCACCCCAATTCTTCCCGTGGGTGTCGTACGAGGCGACTATGGGATTAAAAGTTTCTCAATGTAGTGTTTGTGTGGGCGAAAGGCTAGCCAACTCTCACTACTTGACACGTAATTCCACCCTGTAACTTAAATTGGTAAAATATGAGTATTGCTACAACTACATTGTTAAACAGATAGTTGGTAATTGTAGCAATGTTTCTGACAACCTCGAAAGGGATTACGGTCGTGAGTTTATGTATGTATGTATTACCTACAAATGTGTATGCTGTATTGCTCCTGGCTGATTTCGGCCACGGCGACTGCTTCAACTCTGTTGTTGGCGTTGATGAGCTCTCTTGTGTGGTAAAAGTTTGAATATTCCATTGAGTTTGTTGTACACAATATTATAAATTGTGATCTGTACCGATGTGACCAGGCTTTCAATATGAAGTGTGAAACACTTAACCTCTACCGACTCCTCTTTTACCTTTTTGGCTGAGATTACTCCTGTTGTAATAAACTCTGATACACAAACTTATACTAACAACTTACTATCCAGTTCATCATCATCATCAGCCCGTATCCACCCAATTCTGGGCATAAGACTTCTCCCCATTGTTCCATACTTACATTCCTGATATTAATTTTAATTATTTTTTATTCCAGTAAGAAACCGAGACTTGAGAGGTTGTTCGGAGATCATAAAGAACTGTGAAGTGCTCGGCGTGTCGCTGGGTTCGGACCAGCAAGGAAGGTACATTAAAATGTTAATAGATGGAAAAATGGAAACGAGACAAATATCTGTGAAACCAACGTCCAAAAACTTCAAATTAAAGTTTTAGCATTTAGTGGAAATTCCTTTTTTATCGGTTGAGTATTTATGTAGTGTAGGTGAAGTAATACATAAATTTTATCAATATACGAGTTTACTGTTTTCCTATATTACTAATTGCAAATCAACGTTTTCCTTCTGACAGTTACCCATTAACATCGCTTATAATTCGCCGAAAATATTATTTTATGTATTAAAAAGAAACGCGAAAAAAATCAGCTGTCCTATACATTTTTGTCGGGTAGGTACAGCAGTTTTGTATGGGACAGCTGATTTTTTTTCGCGTTTCTTGAGGTAAACTCCATATTATAGTGAATGTTGTTCAGTTTGATGGTCTGAGTTCACCGTTTCAGTATTTGCTAGGCTGTCACCTAGGTACACCCTCTATTTTAACGGAAATTCCATAATCCACAAACACATAATTGCTTATATTCGTTTGTAGATTACGTTTAAATATATCATCGACGTTAAAAATTGGTTAATATTCAAAACAGAACCAAACTTCTTTAGTATGGAGCGTTGACGCGGTAATATCCTCTTAAATAAGTATTTTACAACCCGGGCGAACGACGTTGGTGTAAATAATAACAAATAACAGCAAAAGAATAACTCGAAAATTATGTGCTATAGCTACTGGCCTCGCTTTAGAATTTTCGAGTTATTCTTTTGCTGTTATTTGTTATTGTTTACACCAACGTCGTTCGAGCCAGGTGTCAAGTTGATTCGCCCGGGTTGTAACACATTTGAAACACATATTCTGCGGACTTTACAGCGGTGCCCAAAGCGCATATAATAAGTGTCCATGCATGTATGGGTGAAGGAATGAGAATGGACATTGAGTGAAAACCACGTATATATTAAATATCCTTAGTTTAGACTAAACAACAAAGTAATTAGTAGTAATATCAATTCCATCTCAGCTACCGTTGAAAGGGGTCAATACTCGTTATACGTATGTATGTATAAGATAGTTTAGCACAGTTCCTTGGTAGATAATAACAATGTTTACATTATGCGTTCAATTATTATAAACGTTTTTAGAGTTCCGTAACACAAGAAGAAGAAAAAACGGAACCCTTATTGGATCATTTCGTTGTCTGCCCTTTGGCATGATTTCTCAGGAACGGGTAAAGGTATCAAGTTGAAATTAATACAAAATACGAAGGACTACGGTCCCTTAATGAGGAGTTATAAAAAATGTAAGCTTCTTTCTAATCTAAGTGAACGCAATCAAAAGATACAGCCGTATTTATGTCATATTTTGATACTACATAGAATCATGAAATTTTGCAAGAAGCCAGGTCTCACAACACAAATCGTTAATTTGTAGTAATATCACATACTTGCAAATATTTTTGTCGATTACAAACTTCCTTAATTCTTCCTCCTTCCTTCCTTAATTAAATGTGTACGGAACCCCGAGAGAGCGAATCCGACTCACACTTGACCGATTTTTCTTGATTTAAATTTACATAGTAATAATAAGTGATTAATTTATCGCTTGGTATATTTGTTTAAACAGTAACTAATTATAATTATTTTATATACCTACTAACTAGCGATCAGTCAGTTGCCTTTGACTTTGAGTCGATAAAATCTTAGTAACCCGTGTACAAGAGAAGAAGTTAAACTTCGGTTACTTTCAGCATTATAATTTTCATATTGCGACGACACATACCTAACAAGCGCGTAGCACTGCGTAGCACCCTCAATCGACGGAAGTGCATGAAAAGATGTATGAATGTCAATGAGGCTAAAGAGGTGTGTCAGAGTCGTAGCGTGTGGCGGTCCGTGGTCTCTGCCTACCCTGCCAATGGCGTGAGCTTATGTATATGTACATAGCTAACATAAAAGATGGACAATTAAGTCAATAAAACACCGCTTTCATCAGCTATTGTACGAAAATGAAATCGTCAAGTGGTAGATTTTCCAGGATTAGCGGAAATTAGAGAGATAATTAGATCATTTTCATTTGTCATTTATTTGTATATTAATATAATTTATTTGTATAAAAAAGGACTGCTGGTGCTGGTGGGCTATGCGGCGTCTTGTCTGTGTGCCCGTTCTGCCCCGATGCGACCCGTCGCGTCGTTATAAGCGCTTAAGTGCGTTTGTCCATCGCAGCCCGTCTCCGGGACGTCACCGAGAATAGATGACTGCGCCGGAGAAGTAGCGTTAGGGTGCGTCCACATCTGACGAACGTGCCGCGAATGCGGAGCTCGCGAGCCGCTTGCGAGCTACTCGCGAACGGCGCGAACTGCGCAGTAGCGACACAAAGAAAAAATGCACCCGCGCTCGCGACGCGTGAGCTGCGCATTCGCGGCACGTTCGTCAGATGTGGTCGCACCCTTGTGTGTCGCTACTGCGCAGTTCGCGCGCCGTTCGCGAGCCGCTCGCGCGCCTTTCGCGAGCTGTTCGCGAGTAGCTCGTGAGCGACGCGCGAGCTGCGTATTCGCGGTGCGTTCGCCGGATGTGGACGCACCCTTACATTTACTATGGCTGCGTGTCCCCACCGCTGACGACCGCCGTCGACGTGGTTCCATATAACATAATCTGCTTTCTCGGTGACGTCCCGGTGACGGCAGCGGTGGACAAACAGCCTATAGGTACTACGCCTAGGTCCTCACCTGTTTAGGTATTTGCGTGACGCACACACTGAGCAGACTATTAATCGTACCTACACACTGATTCATAAACAGATATACCTAAGTACGATAAATGAATTGCGCAGGTATTGTTCGACATTTGTGGTTTTGGTGTGAATCGCTCACCTACCTACATGTTATTGCGGTGCTACGTTGGCAGTTGGCACACATCACGATGTGTTTAACCTATACAATATTGTACGAAAACCCTGACCGATACTTCACAGGGTGATTTAGTATGAACATCGAAACAACTACAAGTTTTCTGAAGAAATATTTGTGATCAGGCAAGAAAAGAAAATATGTATATGTATGCATAAAAAATATATCGTTTAATCTTATCTGATCAGTAGAGATCGGATATTCGGATGCATATTTACCTAAACTTATCTAATTTTTTACAAGACACGACTTAATTTGTTTATTTTATGAAATAATCCCACGATCGTTCTAAAGTCCCGGTATTGCTAAAATATGGTAGAACTTGGACATTCGATCAACTCGGAGAACATGATTAACTCTGACAATGTTGTCCTAGATGTTTTGTTGTCGAAAGTACTTAATTGGAAAACATGAACAGCTTAACTTGACCAAGTCAAGGCACTTGACGCGCCACGTGTATGCTAATCGAAGATTTTTTTGCAATCCAATGATTACCTTTATCTATTGATGTCGTTGAAAGAGACCTAATAATATACTTACCCAACAGCAGCACAATTTAGCTAAATTGTACAGCTCTATTATGACCTCAGATACCTCATTATTCACAGCTTAATTATTAGAATATATTGTATTGTATAAACATGCAACAATGGAAATGATGGGAAGGCAGTTGCAGTGCACTACGTGATTGCTACTTGTGTGACTGAAAAGTAAATTAGACTTAGTTCAGGAGTGCGATTTTTGAATCTCATTCGCTGAGTTCAGCAGTTGAAAATGTTAAAATTACTATGGAGATACGCATCTTTCTACTACTGATTTGACTTTCAAAAATCGCACTCCTGTAGTATGATTTTTGAAAGTCAAATCAGCGGTAGAAAGATGCATATCTCCACAGTAATTTTAACATTTTCAACTGCTGAACTCAGCGGATGACATTCAAAAATCGCACTCCTGGGCTACTTCTCCAAATAAAGTTATTATACTTACCTGTCTTCTCCTATATACTTTTAGGACGTTGTTAGGGTAGGTAGGTAAGTTCTAAAAGTAGAAATGACCATTTAGTTTAGGCGTTTTATTTTTGTATAATCAATTACTTATAAAACTTGAGACCTGCTTCATTAATAATTCTTAATACCTGTGTCTGGGCAAGACTACAAATCACGTTGATACTTATTTGCCATTTTATCCTCAAACTCAAAATAATTTATTCAATAAGTATAGGAACTTGAACCCACTTATCAAATCGTTTTTAGAAGCCACTACCGCGTCGGAACGTGTTATCGCTACGCTGTATAAATAAATAAATAAATAAAAATGTTTATTTTTCTCACACTTTGGGTGTACATGATACAAGTTCATCAACATATTAGATTAGAGTAGTGTGAGACTGGCTCCTGAACAAAGTAGATCTTGTTATTCTGGATACTGTAAGCACTTTCTGTTCGCATGGCATTTCATTCCTACGGAAGTTACAAAATATCAATAGTTTTAAACCATAGCTTAGCTTTCGGGGTTCATCATCTCAGTCGATGGACGTCCACTGCTGGACATAGGCCTCCCCAAGGATCGCCATAACGACCGGTCCTTTCGGGGTTAGTTCGATATAATTCCCGGATTCCGCCATCAAATCTTCTGCCAACGCCAATGTGCTCGAAATTCTGTTCCGAAACACCACAGTTGCATTCGGGTTGCCTTTCTACTTCCTACTTGTGGAGATGGTAGTACCTGCAACGAGCGACTCCTGTTCTTATTCTGTTCAGGCTATCCCACGATTTAAAATAAATAAAATAAAAATTAATAAATAATATTAAATAAATTGCAACATTTTTGTTCTGAACACTCATAACTCTACATTTATTTTAATTAAGTACTCACTTACTTCATGCATTTTGTAACGTTCAGTAAGTCGTTAAATTAAAGTAGGAACAGGATTTTGAAATAAATAAAGACACGATCAATTACATAAAAATCTTAGAGCTATTTTATTGAGATTTTGTGGTAGGCAGACGTAACGGTAAAAATTATTAAAACTTAACAATAAATAGTGTCTTGTCAAAAACGCGTAACTTCGTTTTCTTTAGGCTTGTTTTCTGGCACGGGAATGTCAGGTACTTCTCTTTTGTGGAGAATGTATAGAAATCTGGAAAAAAAAAAAAATTACATTTAAATGACGTAGTTAGCCATACTACAACTTAAAAAATTAGTTGGTAGTTGTAACCAAGTTCCTGTGACCACAAAGAGAGGGATAATGGTCGTAAGTTAAAGTAACTTATGAATGTTATCAAAGTAACCATAAAAAATATGATTCCCAATGTGTAACCCCTGCCACACACATACGGAATTCCGAATCAGAAAAGGATTTGGTAACGGATTTTCCCCTCGCTTCTAGAATTCCTAACGGAATTTCAAACCCATACGAAATCCTAATTCCGCATGTACGTGGCAGGCCTTGTGATTCAGCATGGAGTGCATGGACAGATAGAACAAAACAATTTGTTCCACAATTCCGACATAGTACCCTCTGGCCGTCTCCATGAAACCTTCCATAGCAAATTGCGAATATACCTATTGAAGTTTTGTGATATAATAGTACATTACTGCAGCGGCCAGCAACAGAGGCATTGATGGATGAACGTGTAAATGTGGGCCGAGGCGAAGCCGAGGCACACATACGTAAGTCCATCAATGCCTAGTTGTGGCCAAGGCTTGTATAGTACTTTTCTCAAACAATGCGCGGAAATTAAAACAGTAAATTTTCTCAAATAATTCGCGGAAATTAAAACTCTTTTCAAAATCAATGACGAACAACGAACAACAATTTGTTTTTTTTTTCAATAAACAGCTTTAAAAAAAAACTTTCAAAATTTTGCAATCCAGTTCGAAATTTTAATAAAACCTTTGATGAGTTACCTCCTTGGTCGCCATGTTTCGGAATAAAAGATCGTTCCATTTTTAAATTACACGACAGATATGAGTTTACTATGTAATGTATTTGGCCGCTAAACACGACAGATATGGATTTTCATACAACATTGCCGGCCGCTGCGCGCATGTATTTGGCCAGTACAGCAATTTCGATTTATCTCGAAGAAGGTTGTCAAAATAATGCTCACATTTCCAAGCATGTTTGAGAAAAGTAAATTATACACCAAGGGGATGAGATTCACAATCAGCTAATAGTTACCTACTACTTATACTTGTATACAACATGTAAAAAAACAAAACACCCACCTAATATTTAAAGGGGTGGTTAAGAGGTTAAGACTTTAGACCATAAAACTGAACAACTTTCACTATGGAGACAACGTCGAAAAAAAAATCTGTTTTTTCGGTGCTTTAGTTTTTATCTTGCAAACACTCAGTTGCAGAAACGCTCATTAGAGTTAATCCTCCATTAAATCTTGCTAGCTTTTACTACGTCAACAAGTCAAAAAGTGACAGCAAGAGATTTAATGGAGGATTAACTTTAATGAGCGTTTCTGCAACTGAGTGAAAGCGTCAAAAATACTTAAACTTATAATTACACTTTTGTTGCAATATAAGATTATGAAAAAAAACCGGGCCTATATTGCAAATATAGTTCATCAAAACAGTTTCTCTAAACAGACAACGCAATTTTTAATATAAGCTTTCCATTCCTTCGTAGGGCAATAAATAGATTTAAGGCCAAATAAGTACTTGCACGCACTTATTCTGAAATAGAAAAAGGCGTTCCAAGGTTTCAACTGTTATTAGAAATCGATCATTGGCCTCTGATGACAAAATTGCAGTAAGGGCGCGTTCTATGACCACAAGGTCGCCTCGGTTTGTTATTATGTTGAAATAACTATTACAGAGTGCAACAATGCTTAGGCGACGTGGAAATATGCGATGTTTTTGTTGCAGTAGAATATTAAAAAAGTTGAATGTAAATGTGATCTAAACGTGGGTATACGTGTCGTTTTTATTTCGCCTATTGACCATGGGTCTTATTGTTGTAACTACCCGATTATGGACGGCCGCACATTATCAGAAATTTCTAACAGAAAAATTCTGACGCTCGCCGGAAGGCACTCGGTGCATACATTTTGTATTAGACCCCGCATACTGTCAGAAAAATTCTGACCGGTCGTCCGCTTCTGATGCACACCGGACGGCACCTCAGCCGGACGTCAGAATTTTTCTGACGGAAGGTGTGTTAGCCATACATTTTGTATTAGACTATCAGAAATTCGGATCAGGTATTGCCAGACGTGCGATAATTATCCTAGATCTACGATATTTTTGAGTGTCATGTTCATGTGATACAAATAAAAGTCTGATATATTTAATTGCCATTTACTAAACGTTAATAGTTTCAGAGTTTTAAGCAAAATTCCGGAAAAAAAACAAACAGAATTTTTCACTTTTTTTGCGATTTTGTCAACGAAATTTTGTTAGCAAGCCTCAGATTTGGATTCAGCACCCCAAAATGCATTTAGAATGGAAGAAATCAGAACTACCACAAAACTTTCCTAGTAAAAACACAATTTGACTGAATTATGGCCCCAAAAGGGCTAAGGTGGCAACACTGGGTCGATGTGCGTTGATTGAAATATGAAACACGACTGGGCTCAAAAGTTGCCGGATCAAAATTTCTGATAATATGCGGGGTGCTTCCGGCGAGCGTCAGAATTTTTCTGTCAGACATTTCTGATAATGTGTGGCCGTCCTATATCGGTATCAAAACGACATGTTGTTTTTTTCATTTCTTGGTGATTCAGGAGTGCGAATTTTGAATCTCATACGTTGAACTCAGCAGTTGAAAATGTATGGAGACACGCATCTTTCTACTGCTGATTTGACTTTCTATAATCGCACCCCTGGAGTATGGTTTTTGAATGTCAAATCAACAGTAGAAAGATGCGTATCTCCGTAGTAATTTTGACATTTACAACTGCTGAGCTCAACGAATGAGTTTCAAAAATCGCACTCCAGCACCTTAATATTTAGTTAATCCATTCAATCTTTAGAGAAACATTATGTCACTTTACCAGTGTCATAATAACCTACTGAATACCTACTAACCTACACATGTCATTTACCGTGCAAGTTGGTGAAACATTATGTTATATTATCACGGAGAAAAATATCTAGCAATCTAACTATCGACCTACAATAATTATGTGATATGGTAACTATAAATAAGTATTCCCATACTTTACTAGACTTGTAGTTACATATTACTAAAGTCTAGCAAATTTCAATTAAATCTAAGTTCCAGAAGTTGGTTTTTCACAACAAATCTAGTAAACTCTGCTAATACATGTACTAGCTGGAGTGCGATTTTTGAAACTCATTCGTTGAACTCAGCAGTTGTAAATGTCAAAATTACTATGGAGATACGCATCTTTCTACTGCTGATTTGACATTGAAAAAACATACTCCAGGGGTGCGATTTTTGAAAGTCAAATCAGCAGTAGATAGATTCTCCATACCATCCTCTCCATCTCCATACATTTTCAGCTGCTGAGTTCAACGTACACTGAAAAAAAAAATGTGTTTAGTTCAAACATCATGACTCCATATGAGCCTGTCAACATCATGACTTCTCCGACTAAGAGAACTTTGTTAAACGAATTCGGCTTGTTGTTACAACTAACCATCTTTTGTTTTTAGTAAATAATCATAACGTCATTTCAATTATTTTGGTGCTAATTAAGAGTCTTATAGTAGGCTCGCATTTTTTCAGTGTATGAGATTCAAAAATCGCACTCCTGATAGATTTCTCCGTAAGTACATAGGAATCTGCCCGTAAAATTTCTCACTCCTGTTTCTTAACTCCATATCTCCCTAAAAAAGTGATTGCCCAAAATATAAAGAAACAAATTATTTTACTATCTATCTATCTATAATCTATCTATAACGTCACGCCTCTTTCCCAGTGGGGTAGGCAGAGACCAGGGCGCGCCACTTACTACGATCTTTACATACCTCTTTTGCCTCATGCACATCCATACATCTCTTCATACATGCCCGTCGGTTTCGAGTACTCCGCACCTCCCCTTTTTGTAGGACGCAACTGATTTGATCAGCATACGTCCTACGAGGGCGCCCTCTGCCGACACTTCCACTCACATTAGCAACATATATCTCTTTCGTACATCTGCTGTCACTCATCCTTTCCACATGACCAAACCAACGAAGCATACCTTTCTCTATTCTTGTCACAATATCTTCTTTCAATTTACATCGATCTCTTATCACACAATTTCTCACTCTATCTCTCATCGTGACACCACACATACTTCGCAAGGAACGCATTTCAACAGCATTAATTTTACTTGCATGCTTCTTCTTCCATACCCAGCACTCACTGCCATACATAAGTGTAGGCACCAACACACCATTGTGTATAGCAAGTCGTGCCTTTTTGGACACTACTTGGCTAGCCACAATAGTATGCAGAGCACCGTTTACTTTGTTTCCCGCTGTTACTCGCCTATGCATATCACCCTCATATTTCCCATCTCTAGTAAACATGCATCCTAAATATACAAACTCATTCACTTGTTGCACTTTTTCGTTCCCAATCATTATACAACAATCAGTCACACATTCATCCCTCTCCATTACCATTACTTTAGTTTTATTCACATTCACTTTCATTCCTTTCTTCTTCAATACTGTATTCATGAGAGTTACCATGTCTTGTAGCTCTCCCGCTGACGATGCAAGTATCACTTGATCATCAGCGTACAGGAGGCACTTGACTAGTAACTCTCCCATTCTTAAACCATTTTCGCATTCTTTCAGATCAGTCAGACAGCTATCCATATACAGGTTAAAAAGCCAAGGGGACGCAACACAACCCTGTCTAACTCCACTGGTGATGTTAAACCATTTTGAGTGCGCCCCGTTGACCCTGACACAGGCACTAGAACCCTCGTATAATGATTTTAGTGCCTGCACCAAGTGATCGTCAACACCGTATATAGATAGCGTATATATAAATTATTTTACATACTTAATATTCCAGTCTATTTTATATAGAGTCCTTCTTAAATATTCTTTTAGCTTGAAGGGTAGGTATCAGATCGTCAAACTAAACAACTTCATGGAATCAGCGTCGGATTCGCGAAAATTTGCTGTTCCATAAAAAACTGAAAACCTACTCGACCCAATACTGAGACAGCAGAATTTTTCCATTACTTATTTTCCATTATTATTCTAAGCTTTGGCAAAAAACTTATTTTAAAATATTCGAAACAAAATTTATGAGCTAATGAAACCACATGAAACAGATGACAATTTGGTATGGACTCATTAACACCATTGTGATTTGTGTGACAAATTTTCTTTACGGTGATTTCGGTTTTATCGTTACACCGCAATAAAAATCGGTGGCCATTGGAGCTGACACATAATTCAATAATTAGCACTTCCATTTCAGATAGGTATTTAACAAACACTTAAACACACTTGTGGTAACTAAAGGAGGTTTTTTTTTTAATATCGGGCATAGGCCCACCACACATTCCCACCGCTGTAACTCCTGTAAGCCAGGATCAACAGCGGCGACCATTCACAACACTAGACAATGAAGTCCAGCAGTCCAGCGAGCCCGGGGGATGACTCTAATCTGTCTTGGAACCCGCAATGAATTAATCAAAGAAGATAGGAGGAGTAGAAAAAAGAAATATCCGACTTCCCTCCATTGCAAACGGGAGACAGCAATAAGAAGAAGCATGAGAACTAAAGGAGGTTAGCATCTAAACTATTATAAAACTGTAACAGAAGTGTGTCTGTACATTGAAGATATTTAACAAAAAAAATGATTACGATATGGTTTTAAGGTTTAGATTCCAAATCACCAATTTTTTTTGTCTCTCTGTTTGTTTGTGTGTTTGTTTGTTTGATCGAGCATCACGCAAAAACTACTGAACCGATTTTGATGAAACTTTTTTTGTTTGATAGCTTATGATCTGGCTTAAAATCTGGTATATAATTTATGCGGTCGAAGTCGCGGGTAAATGCACGTTAGTTATAATTTTGACGTAACTGACAATCAACAAAAAACTTAAATTAGTATTTTATTTTTATTTTGGTTCAACCATCCTCGGGGTTCAAATCCTGCAAGGGCAAATAATTATGTGTGTGTAGTGTACCCAATCTATGGATGTTACATACTTACCTAACTAGTGATAATGTCGAAAAGAGCTCAGGCGATAATTTTAAACCCGTTTTTCAAAAATTTACCCCCAGGTTACTCTATTAGGTACACACGGCGACACATCAAGTTACCCAAAACCAAAATAAGCTGACGGCGCGACGTTATACATTACTATGCCGACGCGCGGCCAGCTTATTTTGGTTTTGGGTAGCTTGATGTGTCGCCGTGTGTACATTCACACAAAACGTAGGTAGCTAATAAAATATTATTTAAGCACAGCATAGCATATGCTCACGTAAGTAATGGACAGTGGGTACAATACATTCCACGAAATTGAAGCATGCAGATTTCCTCACGATGTGTTCCTTCACCGGGAAGCCAGTGGTGTTACAAATCGTACATAAATTCCGAAAAACTCATTGGTATGAGTCGGCCTAGACGGGAGCTATTATTTATGTAGGTTTAGAATTCTTTGTACGAAATTCTATGATGACTTGCACACTTATCCTTAATCGTCATCATCATCATCTTATTTAAGAGCTCTTGTCGCTCCTTAATCGTCAGAAGAATTAAAAGGAAATTTGTTTCGTTCGCCTCCTTTGGCTCCTTCGCCGATAGATATGCGGATAATACCGTTAGTTTTATTTATTATATTTTGGACATTACGAAAAAAAAAACATCCGGTATAGGTAATAAATCTTAAGAAAATCCAAAATCACAGTCCTATTTGCATAGGAACCAGGATAGATAATGGATCGATGTATTTTGACAATAGGTCTAAGCGCTCTTACAGACGAGCGACACTTTACGGTTGCAGAGGGTCGCGCGACCCTCTGCAACCGTAAACTCTCTGCGACACACGGCGATCGGGGGGTGTGGCTCGTCTGTAAGAGCGCTAATGCGATGGATAACTTGGTAAGTTGATTGAGTCTGATGGCGTAAACCACCCCTTTAAAAGTTTAAATATTAGTAGGGTGTGTTGTTACATCCTGTGATTTGGTAAACTTGGCTGCAACTACCATCTTAGGACCATATTGCAGCATGCGCGAGCAAGGTATCCTACATAAATAGTAACTTACACAATAATAACTATGGCTGGTACAGCTAAGGCAGCGCTGATGAGGTAGAAGGCACCAGCAAACGTGGACAGTGTACTCAAATACACTTTGCTGTAGATAGGAGAGTAGATCACGGGCACCATCGCCTCGGATATACTTATTAGAGAGCTTGTTTTACCTGCAATGAATAGATATTAGTTTTAATTGAATAGGTAATTAATGAATAAACGTAGGTAGAGGTTGGCTTATACCCTACAGTGGGTAACAGGCATGTGATAATGATTCGTACCTAGTAGTACACACGGCGACACATCAGGTTACGCACCCTATATACCCATAACTACACTACGTACAAAACACAAAATAGTGCGGTAGAGAGCCTGCATAGACGCGGCAACAACAACAACATACCGCACCCTTTCGCACGATTAGCAGCGTTCAACTTCTAATAGTTCAAAGTCCAAACAGGGTAACCTGACCTGTCGCCGTGTGTGTGTACCTACCTAGGTAAAACTTTAATTTATTTTTTTAACATTATTGTTGGCCTATAATACCTATACTCGCGCACCGAGACCGAGGGTTCCGTACCACACCACCACCGAACATAACATTATTAACTTAGAAATAAGAACTTTTTTTGTCCGGGACCTTTATCGCGAGACCGACTCTCACTTGGCCGGTTTTTATAATTTGTTGTTATACTGTAGAGTTTGTTCTATAATCGCACAAAGTTTGACGCTTGTATGTATTACCGTTTTTACCATAGATCGAGAAGAAAAAACGTTGATAAAAACTACTTTCTTGCTGAGAACCCCCCTTAATTTTCAACTTTTTGACATTTTTATTATTTGTTAGCAAATCCGCCATAACAACTTTCGGTTCAAAAGTTACAGCCCTAAATAGGTCGGACAGACGGACGGGCGGACGGACGGATGGACAACGTAGGCTTAGTAATAGGGTCCCGTTTTTACCCTTTGGGTACGGAACCCTAAAAATGAACTGAAATTTCGAAATTTTTCAGTTTTTCCGCCTTTATTGGCTAAACACTAACTAAATTCATGAAGTACTTATGTGTGTCTGCTACAAGTCTGCTAGAAGTATCTTTAGAATTTTGTTGATCGGTAAGAGTATTAGTGACCAAATTAGAGAACTTCGACTGGTGGATAGTTCGTAAACTATGGGTAAAAATAGTATAGGTTATTAGGGAATATAGCTAAAATTTAGCTATATTCCCTAATAACCTATACTATTTTATGCTTAATAATAGTAGATTATGTACCAAGGGGATAAAGCAGTGTCTTTCATCACGGGCGCGATATTGAATCCCGAGCGTAACGAGGGATTCTAGGGATAACTCCCGAGCGCAGCGAGGGAACTTAGATATACTAGAATCCTGAGTGAAGCGAGGGGTTCAAGCTCGCCCAAGACGAAAACACGTTTATCCCCGAGGACCATATTCTACTTTTCACACCCTCCGCGAGAAAATAATAAGCAATACTGTTAGAAACAAATTATTTCGTTAGAGTCTATAAAAAAGTATTAGAGTTCAATAGTATAAGTATTTAGAAAACACTATTTTATTAAATTAAAAGTGAAAGTTAATATTTGAAACATTAGACCAGTTGTGGAAAGACAATGTTATATTTTTTATAACTTTGTTCGTAGCAATAGGTACAGAGATTTGCAGTATTCGCGCCTTTTTTTTTTCTTTTTTTGTGTTCAATACTCGTGGTGGCCAGTTCAAATTTCGAATTAAGTTCTTTTTGGTGCAGGTCTCCATGATAAGTTTTCATACGAATTTTAAGTAAGGGTCGTAAACCATCAAACTGTACAAAAACAATTATAGTCATTCCTTACAGTCGCACACAGATTGCCATAAGAGTGACAGAGCTAGATTAGACGTTAATCTGTTACGTCTGTTAAACAAATGTCACCACTTTTTAAGCAAATTCAAGCAAAATTCGTGCTTAACGTAAGGAAATAGCTGAGTCTTCCAGCTGGAGGTCTGGTCACAAAATGATTCAAGACGGTTCCGTTTACTATCGACATTTCACTTATTCTAATGGGCGGTTGTCATAAGTCTGAATGGATGTCAAGTAGCGTTTCTATGTCTTGCTTTATATTATTTATCTACCCCTATATTTTATCTTTGTTAGTAACTATTAATTAATCGGTGGATGCGGTTCCATATTCAAATCTCATTATTGACCAGCGTCAGCGTAAGCGAAAAGTTTTTAATCTAAGGACCAGCGGGTTATAATGAAATTCAGTACAATATTATTGCCCGGCTAGACAGTAGCTTATCTATGGGTTAGACCCAGGGCTATAATGACTTGCTTTAGGTTCGAGTTACATGACATATAGGTAATGTTCCATTTTCGAGCGGGTGGTATGAAAAAAAAAATTCTAGTATGGCTTCTTCGTCGCTAAAAATTCAAGCTTCTAGCTTTATCCACAACTAAGTTACAGGGGGTCGAAATCGCTCAGTGACTTCGAGAACAGGACGGTACGGCTATGCTATGCTCAACTTGGCGGGGACACTACCGTGCTCCCAAATACAAAGACTACGTTACATATTATGATTCATTTATTGTAGGTATAGTTTTTGTTTTCCATTTATGTCGTGGAAATGCAACTAATTGCGAGATAACCAAGTAATTTATCTGTCTTGGTTTATTTTAAATCATAATTGGTTGTCGTTTACAAACTGATTGGTGCAATTTCCCTATTTGTCTAATCATAATAATAATATAATATTGATAGCGTTATACTTATTGTTTCTTATTCTCGTGTTAATGTATGTCAATACATCAATCAGTATTGTTTATAATAATAATTAACCCTTTAGGTGAGGTCATTTAAGTCGTTTAAATTCTTAAGAAGCTTTGTTTTTTTTTTAAATTAAGTACTTAAGTATGTTTTGTTCGTGGTTTTATCAATTTTAGTTCCTACGAGCTTTTACCCGCGACTTCGTCCGCATAAATTATATACCAGATTTTAAGTCAGATGTTACGCTACCAAACAAAAAAAGTTTCATCAAAATCGGTTCAGTAGTTTTTGCGTGATACTCGAACAAACAAATACCCAAACAAACAAACAAACAAACAAACAAACTAAATTCTTTTTTCAAATTTACAGTTTTTTTTTTTTTTTTTTTTTTATGTTCGATAGGTAAACATTTGACCCCAATCTCACCTGATGTTGAGTGATGATGAGGCCGAAGATGTAGCATGCTTACCTAGAAAGATGCCTATTCATTCTTGCCTTGAAGAGGCCCAGGTTGTATTGCCCAGGGAACAGGTCCGCAGGCAGTGCGTTCCACTCCTTAGCCGTGCGCATTATAAAAGAAGAAGCAAACTTCTTCGTGCGAATTGCTGGTAGGTCAACGACATAAGGGTGGAAACCCAGCCTGCGTCTCGTCCCCCGCAGATGAAAGGGAGACGGAGGTATTAAATCGTGTAATTCCGTCGCACACTCTCCGAAATGTATCCTATAAAAAACAGATAGACAGGCTACCTTGCGACGATGCTCAAGACTTTGTAGCTTCGCCACAGAGGTTGGATCACCTATGAGCTTCCTGGCACGCCTGTCGATTGAGTCCAACGCGGCCAGCTGGTATTGGGCAGACCCGTCCCAAAGATGGCAGCAGTACTCCATACACGATCGGACTTGTGCTTGATAAAGTTGTAGAAGCTGTCCCGGAGTGAAGTACCGTCTGACCTTCGAAAGGACGCCCAGTTTTTTCGCTGCGGTTTTCGCCATGGACTCAATATACCGCCCGAAATTCAAATCGGACGATATGTTAATGCCCAGGAGCTCCAGGCGATCAGCTATCGGTATGGACACATTTCGGAAAGTCGGAGTCAAAGCGAAGGGACTCCGTTTTGTGGAGAAAAGGCACGCCTGTGTTTTGTTTGCGTTGAAACTGACCCGATTAGCGTCACCCCAGTCGGACACAAATTCAAGGGCCAAGTTTAATCGCTGCACCATGGCCTCTCGACAAGACTGAGTAACATCCAATTTGACCCCTGCACCGGACAGATATCTGTCAGAAACAGTGCTGTCGTCAGCATACCCAAAGGTTCCGGGCACAAGCATGTCGTTTATATGCAGCAGAAATAAAGTAGCTGACAGATTTGACCCCTGAGGAACACCGGCATTAATAGCCATTTGATCCGATGAGTATCCATTAATGACTACTCGTATGCATCGTTCACTCAAGAAGTCAGCTATCCAGTCGCATAGGTCAATCGGAATTCCATATGATGGAAGCTTGCTTATAAGGCTTGCATGCCAGACCCTGTCAAAGGCTTTGGATATGTCAAGTGACACGGCAAGTGCCTCCCCGTATCTCTCGACAGCCTCACTCCACAGATGTGTGGCATACACAAGGAGATCCCCCGTGGACCGTCCTGGGCGGAACCCATACTGGCGGTCACTGAGGAGATCGTTATATTCAAGGTATGCCAGGAGCCGGTTGTTAAGTACATCATAGTCAAGATGTCTATTTGTTTATTTTTCTCAAATAATTGTTTTACCTACATTATTTTCCCACGAAGATAGGCACATAGACAGTGCCTCAAACTAATTTTATTAAAAAATTGCCGTGTTTGTGAAAAATTTGTATGGGACACAAAACATTTACAGGTAGGTACTTACCTAATAACTAGGAGTGCGATTTTTAAACTCATTCGTTGAACTCAGGAGTTGTAAATGTCAAAATTTCTACTGTTGATTTGACATTCAAAAAACATACTCGATAGGGGTGCGATTTTTGAAAGTCAAATCAGCAGTAAAAAGATGCGTATCTCCCATACATTTTCAACTGCTGAGTTCAACGTATGAGATTAATAAATCGCACTCTAGATGTGCCCGGCATGCGTTGGAAATGCAGGCATACGCACAACAACCCACCAAAGTTTCATCGCAATCTGTCAACCGATGTCGAAGTCTATTAATCTCAGACAAAGGTACATTTACATCAATTTTTCTATATTTACATAAAACTAAACAATTCTGTTTTTATTTCTCTAGCAACATTTACGAAACCAGTTGACCTACCTTTTTATATTGTAGGTACCTATTTAAAAATCACTCTCACGTATGGTTCCGAAACATGGACTCTTACTAAGGACGCAGTGCGCAAAGTCAAAGTTGCACAAAGAGCAATGGAGAGAGCTATGCTAGGAATCACACTTCTGGACCGGGTTCCGAATGTCGAGATCAGACGCCGAACAAAGGTGATTGATATCGGCAAGCGGATTTCTACTCTGAAGTGGAGGTGGGCGGGACACTTTGCCAGGCGGAATGATAGCAGATGGACGAGGGCAGTGACAGAGTGGCGGCCGTGGGAGGGGGAACGGTCAGTGGGCAGACCAGCGGCCAGGTGGTCGGATGACATTTGCAAAGTAGCCGGTAAAAATTGGATGAGACTAGCGTGGGACCGTTCTGGTTGGCGTGAAAATGAAGAGGCCTATACCCAGCAGTGGGGTTTACCAGGCTGATGATGATGATGATGATGATTTAAAACTACATTATAATTCTCTAGCTTGTCTTCTTGTCAAGTTTTGGCGATGTTCATCCACTAGTCTTGTAATTATAAGTTAATTTTACTGTCATGTACCTACTCATAACAAATTATTGAACATCTGTTATGAGTGCATGACAATAAAATTAAATTAACCAGTTAACTTATCATTGGCAAATAAAATGTTTTTTCATTGCCAGACTTTGCCAGATTCGACATGCTTTTGGGTGTTATAAGCAACTAACCTATATTAGGTAAAATACGTACTTAAAAATAAAATCTCGAATCCATAATTTGGTATAGGAATAATATCTACATATAAAATTGTTGCATATCAAAACATAAGAACCTAAGTTATGTCGTTAATACTATTAAGTAATAGTCTATTTCGTAAATATGAGATTACACAATGGCGACGTAAAGATAGGCTGTACCAAATTAAATAGAAGAAACAGAACTTCAGTCATTTCATAGGATGTGTCGATCTCAGGAGTATGAGACATCGGCATACTTATATTACCTGTTATTATTAAGAACCATCGTTTAAATGTTCTACTTAAGATTAGTGGTGGTGTAACTAAAAACGATTGTTTATAATACTCTGATTTCTTCTGAGGAAATGTCAGATAATTAGGTAATAATAACTACCTACTGAAACTTAAAAGTGGAAAAAACCAAACTATTAAAACGTGTAGGCTTTATTTTGCCTACACTACACGTTTTGAAATAAACATGTACAGTCTACGTCAAAAGCAAAAGCATTTTTTTTTTAATAAATAATTATTTTTAAACTTTTTTTAGCCACCTATTAACCATATACTAAGTTACAAATTTATGAGCTCTGTGTGCTCTACTAATTTTGGTTTTTACTTTTCTTGTCGTGAAAATCCCATTTTTTAGTTCCTAATTCTGAGCATTTTTTACTTCACTAAAACCTCATCTGCTGTTAACGTAAACTGTACATACTTTTAGGTATATATGCCATATAATTAAAATTAGCAACAGCGACATTGTCTAAAGCAAAAATAAATAAAACAATAGAATTTGTTTAGTTGCGGTGCGTATCATTTTAAAAGTAGGTAACGGAATTTTACAAGAATATGTACCTACCATAAATTAATGATGAAATTATTTCGATAAGTTTCTTCAAAATAATTAGCTATACCCAACAATATCATTGAGTGGCTTATTTGAGAAAATAGGTGATCGGAAAAATTTTAAATAAATAAATTGTCAATAATACCTACTTCCTACGTTGATTACGTACTACCACAGAGTACTATGTACTACGTACGTTACATACCTTACCTAGTTAAAATTTTAGAAAAACATCTGAAGAAAGTTTCTTCACTGGTTTCTTCCCAATCAGAATAGAGAACGTTGAAACAAAACAAAACTTTTTAAAAACCCTGCGATTAATTAAGTATCGTCGTCATCCCATCAATACAATGCTGTAGGTACCTATGTAACCAGGTAGTGACAATTATGATCTACGGACAGACAGTAGAGCTTAGTACCTCTCCTCTCCGGCTGACTTAATTAATCAATTAGTTGGCTTTGAGATCCAGAGTGAATCTTGACCTATCACAAAGGCACCATTGTGTTTTATACCTAGGTAGGTAAATAGCCACCTAATTTTTGTAGCTTCTGCTAAGATATAAGATAGCAAAATACTTGTGGAAAAGGGTTAAGATAAACATAATGAGATGGAATTGAAATTAATACTTAAACGATGTAAAATAGTTAATAATTTATCGTAGATATTATATTTTATATGGTTCAATCGATCAAACAGATCAACTTTTACTTTCTTTGGTAACAAAATTGATAACGGAAAAAGTATTTTGTTTATAGCAAACTGCATACAATCAAACCAGCAGGAAAACAATTTACCTAGTTTAGGTAATGTTTAGGTACCTATAAGTGGGTACTAGGTACCTAGGTACTGACATCAAATGAAATGAAATAGGATAAAATTAATGTGAAAATACCTACTCTAGTATCAAAAATATTTTCGTGAAAGGGTTTCAGTTTATTACTATTAACTTATTAGTGACTGACGTTGTGATTTAGGAAAAATAATGCTATGATTTACACAAACAAAGTGCAAATCTTTTCCCAAAATAAGAGCTAAATATACCTACATTATCATGACTTGTATAAACAATCTGACATCTTACAACCCGAACAAAGAAACGAACGAGAAAATGTTTGTTCATTAGAAAATGATCTAAAATTGGAATTGTTGAAGCAAACACTGAATTCTTCAAGCGACGGCATCAGAAAACCTTGCAAGAATGCGACCTCACAAAATATTTACATTTACCATAAAAAAATTACAAAACAAAGGAAAAGTGAAAAACAAATTTTACGACCTTTCCAAACTACGCAATAAATAATTAACTCTGAATACGAAGTAAGAGATAAAATTACCAAAATAAACAAACGATAGTCAATAAAATGGGTCACTATCTCGAGTAAACTAACGCACTGCGTAACAATCTCAAGGAAACTGATTTCTCATGAGAAAATACAGAAATGACAGAAATATCAAGGGCGTTGTGCGGTATGTCTGATTATTTTGAAAATGAATTCAAAGAACGTAGGGTACCTAATATGTCAGAGTTTAGGGAGTAGTGTAGATACCAAAGAATAAATACTTTAGTAGTTACAAAAGTTGTACTAGTTTAATAGTTAAGTAACAAGCAATTAATTATTAATTGCATGAAAAATAAAAAAGGTCTGTCAATGCAACTTCTACCTGAACACATCAGAATGAAACGTTCCACAAATGGAAGTTTACGGAATGACTAGGTACATATCGGTATGCTGCCATGATCGGCTAAAGCTGTAGGTATGACACTCCACAGCACTTGGCCACCTTTTGATTTGTATTACTCATGTCTTTCGCTAATGTATCGCATAATATTTTGTAATTCCAACGTCATTTCCGTACCGTGTATTAACTTTGTGTAAAAATTGTATTGCCTTATCAAAATATTAACATTTGCCCATGCTTCACCTACGATTCATTTTTGAGATAATAGTCAACCTCTCTTGTCATATGCTATCGCTATCACATACCTTCCTCACACTAGACCTGATGGACTACTAGTCGTATTAGGACACAAGACATGTTGAGACTAGACGACTTGGGGAACTAGTCCGTTTGGTAGAATTGACGTTTTGGTGCACTAGTCCATGCCGTCCTAAGCCATTTACATGACGAATGGTTGGACCGTTGAGGCATGAAATTTGAATAAAGGTCATTGGGCGAAATCTGACCCAGCTAACTAAATTTTTCCTACAAAAACCAAATTGGTTTTAAAATGTTTAGTATTAACCCACATTCAATTTTATGTAGTTATTTATTTTTTAAGCCATGGGGAAATGTACTAAATGTACTAGAATACTAAAATGTATAAAATGTACGAAAATGTACGAAAATGTCAAAAAATTTACAAAATGTACGAAAATGTACAAAATGAACTAAAATTTAAAAAAATGTACCAAAATATTACATTTTTCTTTATTAGTTTTTGGCCTGAATCCCATGGTCTACATTAATCGAAACTATTATAAAACTGTACTGTACTGTACTGTACTGTACTGTACTGTATTTGTGAACAGAAGTGTGTCTGTACATTGAAGATATTTACAAAAAAAAGATTACGATATGATTTTTAGATGTCCCTGATTCCAAATCACCAATTTTTGGACTTTTTGTCTGTCTGTTTGTTTGTTTGTTTGTTTGTTCGTTTGTTTGTTTGGGTGTTTGTTTGTTCGAGTATCACGCAAAAACTATTGAACCGATTTTAATGAAACTTTTTTTGTTTGATAGCTTATCATCTGACTTAAAATCTGGTATATAATTTATGCGGACGAAGTCGCGGGTAAAAGCTCGTGCGATATATAATTCATGAACTAGAGACATTTATCTAAACATCCTATACTTTTTTTTTCTGTAGGTCGTGGGTATAGGTTTCATACTAGATGCCCAGTGACCTTTCAAGTTTACATTACAAGATTGATTTTGATTCAAAGTAAACTTACCAATTTCGTCAGCATCGACCAGTTTCGTAGCAATTGATCTCAGGGATGTTGCCCCAGCAGAGCTGAACATGTCCAAAAGTGGTCCCAGGAAGTAGATAGTCCTCGTAGGTGCCACAGCGTAGACGACACTCGCCGCTATCCTGCTCAGACACGCTACCACGCCAATGATGCTGTCCTCTATCTTCCATCTTTTGCTGAACAAATACATTGTTATGAAGGAACCTGGACAAAAAAGTTATGACCTTTATGGTGTGGCTATAGACCAGACTTACTTAAGGCGCATAAAGCAGCCAATTAGCGTCATTCTACAATATTTAGATTTTTAATCAGTTGCAATTTAAAAAAATAACAGGTAAATAAAAAGAAATTGTGACTAATTTAATTTGTTTTGACAGCCCATTAAAAAATAAAATATCAGTAAAAGATCTTACGTAGCTAGATCTACATGATGGACGGATGGATAATTATACAAGAAAATTGTGGATGCCATGTGTTGGATTTGCACAAGTATATGGTTGGAAATACACGAAGAAGTCTTGGATAAGTATTTAATTTGTGTTCTTTTCGAACTAGGTACTCTTTTTATTATTTTGTTATGTACTAACATACCTATAATATGCATAGATTGATTATATTTCATCTTAAATAGGTACAAGGAAAAAAATTTTATAAAGATAAATGACATGTTTTTTGAGCGAATCTAAACTCCTATCTAGCAACCTCATTAAAAAAATATTACATTAATGCCAAAATTATTTGCTCCAGTCTTATGCGGCTTTAAGAGTTTGCTTTGACAATTCCATTTTCTATTCTACTTTCCGGTTGAAGTCAGAACCACATCTTTATCAGTGATAATGGGTTATTTCAGTATGAAATAGTAATTTATATCATAATTCAAATAAATAACTTAAACATTGCAACGGAAATTTTTCTTTAACAAATATTTGCGGAGGAAATATCCATTCATAATAATGTTTTAGATACCTAGGTAACTAATAATCGATAACAAAATTGGACATGTTTTCCTATTGAGAAACATGTCCAACTCTGTTCTCGCTTTGAATTGGTAAATAAAATCCAATTGTCACCAACAACACCGAGAAATATTACAAAAAATAAAATAAAATGCAAGTTTTAAATAATTGTGATTTAATTGTTAGATGAAGTGAATGACACTATATTCAGCATCTACCAATCGCAATCACGATGAGTCGATGAAAAACATTACAAAAAAAGATCAAGAAAAAGAAATATTTGTTCGGTTCTCAATTTAGGAAGGTCTAAGGTACTTGATTGGTTTTGAATTGAGTATGATTCTGATAATATCAGAATCAGGTAGGTACAATATTATTTTACCTACCTATGTTGGTATTTACAGATTGATGGATCAAAAATACTAATTTAAATTTATTAATGATTCTGAAATATTTTGGAGAACTCACTGTTTATTTCCACAATTAGAGAAATATTAACAATAACTTTGAAGTATATTATTACAGTGTAAAATAAATAATTAAACATGTCCTACGTTTTGACGTGAATTGTATGATCTTAACAAATATTTTGCAACCATAGTAACACTGCAAATGAAATCAAATATCTAACGATATAACGGCTGCAATAAAGTCACACTGGAATACTGGAATGCCGCCACACCGTCCGTCTCCGGTAACCCTGATATATTTCAATGTGAATATCTGAATGTCATGATTGAGGATTGAGATTATTCTATCTAGGGAATGTATTATTATTATTATTGAGAATTGAGGGCCTTAACAGACTTGCGCCTGTGCCATTGCGAACATCGCTGGTCTTTTGTGAACGTCCCTTTTATAATTACCTACTGATCCCCACTAGAATCAGGAACCGCAGTTGGTTTCTTTCTACCAGGGAGGGCTAGTATCTCATCTGGCGCTAATAACTGTCTACCTAGATGGATATATACTTCGTTTGTAAATGAATGGGCCACTTTCACAAAGAAGAAACAAAGGAGTTTCAAAGGATATAATAGTAGTAGTAGAGTAGTATACATTTTATTATCCTTTTTTGTATTCCAATAAAAGATTTAATATACAACTATGTAAATGCGTGTTTGTTATTCATACAAGATAATAAAGCACACGGCAATAAATTTTTATACTTACATTAATCTTTCCACACTAAAAAAGTAGAGGTAACTTTAATTTGCAATTGCGATGTACCTAAGTAGAAACATTACATAATGATTGGTTATAAATAACCCATAAACAACAAGTTTCCATCTGTGATAGAGTATGACGAGTATAGGAAAATCATTTATTATGTTATCAACTGTTACTTCAATCGCTGACCTCAAATTGAAATCTTAATCAGGGGTCGAAATAGTAGAAAGTCGAAATTCGCGATAAACATAAATGAGTTACAACTTTCATTATGGATCACAATAGTGTTTTTCCAGCAACTTTCCTGGGGATCGCTTGATGGCGTCATCAGTGCCGTAAATAGGGCGGTGCGAGCGGTGCCCAGGCACAGAGTGCAGACCCTGGAGAGGCGGAGAATTGACCAGGTTGGTCCAAAGTTTTGGTTCATGCATGGTATGGTAGACATACGTATGCAATATTTTTTTCGCGCATACGGGTGTACACGCCATATTGAGTCTTGTTTTGTGAAATTTCGAGCTCTCTTCGCTCGCCACTCAAAGGCTGGAGCCTTTGAGTGGTTTTTGAGCATGTATAGGCTAAATGGAACTCATACCACCCACCACCGTCTCAGTTCTGCGACCCTCTGACTGAGGTTAGAGCATTTTTCGAGGGCGCAGTTTTAGACGCTCGCACAGGGCGCATAAAAGGCTATTTGCGGCACTGGGCGTCATATAGCTGTTCCAATTATTGAACTTTCAAAATGTTGTTCCTTAAAATAAAACAAGGGAAATGGTCATCAAAAAGATGCAAGCAAATATATCTTGTAACTTCATGATTAACGAATCAGTTGCGTTGAAAAACAGAAACTATTTACGTCTGACAAAGAGGTGAATGGGTGTCCGTCCCTTTTGAAACTGACTTGCATATTTTCAATGGAGTGATGAACAATGCCATCTATTGAGTTATTGGTTATTGGACAAGTTAATTAAAAAAGAAAACGCTTAGTCACCTTTATATAGTGACTGCAAGAGAAGTTAGCAAAGGTCAGGTGTCATTTCAATTGCCCTTTCCTCCTGTGTTTTATATTCTGAGCAACTCAAATTTCACTGATCTAGACCCCAGCAGCCCTCGCATGCCACTCCCGAGAAAACGATAAAAAACGAGATGTGCCTCCATCTTTATTATTTTAGGTATGCTAAAAAGAGGACGCATGATATTTTTCTAGTTTTGTCTCTTTGTCGTAAGTGGCATTCTAGTCGTAAAGATCACTTGATATACAGGGTGAAATTGATATCATTAGCATCCTTTTAAACTAAGAGTCTACCCATCAAACTGAACAACTTTTACTATGCCAGCAAACCGATCGGCGTAAAAAAAAAACAGCTGTTGCATACATTTGAGTCGAGTAGGCATTGCAGTTTAGTATGGGACAGCAGAATTTTTAGTTGCTCCGATCGGTTTGCTCCCATAGTAAAAGTTGTTCAATTTGATGGGTACATTCTTAGTTTAAAAGGATGCTAATGATATCAATTTCACCATGTATAAAGAAAATAAGAAAGCATATCAACTTACCAACAGTTCCGACAAGGACGGAGTACGTGAGAAACAAGCTGTAGTCGACTTCGGTGAATTTGAACTTGTACCTTGTGAACCAGTAGGTCATCTGCGCCTCACCTTTATCCCAAACGAAACATCTATTAGTCAAGCATCTCAGGCCGCAGAGTGTGCGTAATCTGCAAAATATTATGCGTAATAGGCTCCACCTTTTTGGTAGCAGGTCGACTACCTCTTAGTTTTTATGGGTGTGGCCTTGTAACTGGGGATTCGACTGAAGGTCTTGATTTCATATAGTGCGAGCATTTACCCGCAACTTCATCCGCTTAAATTATATACCTACCAGATTTTAAGTCAGATCATAAGCTATAAAAAAAAAAGTTTCATCAAAATCGGTTCAGTAGTTTTTGCGTGATGCTCAAACAAACAAACATACAAACAAACAAACAGACGGAGAAAAAATCCAAAAATTGTTGATTTGGAATCAGGGGCAGCTAAAAACCATATCGTAATCTTTTTTTCTATAAATATCTTCAATTTACACTTCTGTTACAGTTTTATAATAGTTTAGATAAAAGGGTGATGAACACGGCACAGTAGATTAGAGCAGATTGTTTGAAGACGATTCCCGCAGCCATACAATATAAAATGTGCAAGCACAAGCTAGTAAGAGCTTGACGAATCTTAAATCTATGAACCATACAATAATATATTAGATTGTAAGTGCATAATTTAAAATCATTTTACCTACTGTTTAATATTATCAGTTACCTACCTAATATTATCAGTCTGTACATAAAGGGGTGATGATGATGAACACGGCACAGTAGATTTGAGCAGATTGTTTATATACGATTCCCAGCCATACAAATAAATTGTGCTAGCATAAGCTAGTACGAGCGTGTCGAATCTTAAATATATGAACCACAATAATAGATTAAATTGTAAGTGCATAATACCTCATATTACCGGTCTGTACATAAAAGGGTGATGGACACGGTACAGGTAGATTTGAGCAGATTGTTTATAAACGATTCCCAGCCATAGAATATAAAGTGTGCAAGCATAAAATATTATTTAGGTCGTGTTAATCTAGGTATGTACGTATCATCATCATCATCATCTCAGCCGATGGACGTCCACTGCTGGACATAGGCCTCCCCCAAGGATCGCCATAACGACCGGTCCTGCGCTGCCCTCATCCAACGTTTTCCCGCCGCCTTCACCAGGTCGTCGGTCCACCGTGTGAGGGGCCTACCCACGCTGCGCTTTCCGGTACGCGGTCGCCACTCGAGAACTTTTCGTATGTACGTATACAACGTGTTAATGAATTAACGCAAAACTAGAAAGTAGTTTGTTTAGAATCGAGAGCAGAATCGAAATATCATGGTTTCAACATAGGTAATTTTTTTCAAAATATTAAATAATTTTTTTGCAAAATTTAAAATTTACTGAACCCGATGACAACCCACCGCACGGGCTCACTACCAAAACAAGATTATAAAAATGTATCCATGAGTACGTTAGCGCTTTCTTTCAGTGCTGAAATGATAACAAATCATTTTAGACTCAAAACTTAAAATGCGAATAACTTTAAATTTTAACTATAAAAATAATTAAATTATTGTTGCAATCTAATCATTTTGTTATAGATCAGTTGGGGTGTATGAGGTTTTGCGCTAATTTATTAACACGTTGTATTAGTAAAACCGGGAATTGGAAATCCTAGATAGATTCGATTTAGAATTTAGAATCCTAGTAGAGATAGATTTGAATGTTGTTGTTGAATCTTAAATATATGAACCACAATCATAATATTATTTGATTGTAAGTTCATGTTTTGCCATCAGGAGGTATATAAAAGGGTGATAAACACGGCACAGTAGATTTAAGCAGATTGTTTATGTACGATTCCCAGCCATACAATATGAAGAGTACGAATTTGCTGGATCTTAAATCTTGAACTACAATCATCGAATTTTATTGAGTAATATATTTGAGCCAAATCTCACCCAATCTCACGTAGGGGTGAGGGGGAGGGGGGGGGGGGGGGGTCTCGGCAAATCTCACGTTATATATTTTTTCCTCTAGAAACAGTGAAAAATTGCAAGAAAACTGGGTTAAACTAAGTATGATATGTTCTTAGTAATTTAAAAATAACTAAGAATTTTTTTTTTAATAAATCCAACTCAATCAAGCACAGATTAATGTATATACATAACAAATACGCATGATGAAAAATCTCACTTGAGATTAGGTGGGGATCGAAAAACCACATAACGTAGGCTGTGTTGGAATAACGGTTATGCCAATACACTCTCCTTGCGGGTAGGCCAGTACTCAGCAGTGGGATGTATTATAGGCTGATGATGATGATGATGATGATGATGGTGGCTTATATTATCAGCGATCTCAATTAAATCATTAAGCCCACGCCATTGTCCCATGGGGCTAGGCAGATACCATACGGACCGCCACACGCTAACAACTCTGACACTCTTTAGGAAATTAGATTGTAATCATTTATTGCATCTTAGTTATATTATTGTAACTCTTTAGCCTTATTCACATTCGTACATTTTTTCATGCACTTCCGTCGATTGATTTGTCCTTTTCGGAAAAGTTCATTGATTTGAGCATGGTATGTAAAGAGAGCGATTATAGTCCATACGACGAAGAGCTCGCGACTCAAATAATGAGTCGGCGGTTAGATTCCTGGCCTGTACCACTAAGTTCTACAAAATTAATGTACGGTTGTATTTATCATTATCACTAGCTATACTACGCACTAGGCGGTGAAGGAAAACATCGTGATAAAACCTGCAGACCCGAGAATGAAAAGAAAATACCGTAAGTTTTGTGGTATGCGTAAAATATAGGTGCAGCATGGGGCGAACACAAATAGACCAGTGATGGTTGAAGTGTTACATAACGACCCTTGCTTGCAATAGCCAAATCCACAATCAATCATGGTACCTAGGTATGTTTTCCTCGGCCTTGGGATACTTCCGCTCACCGCTTATCACACTGTTCTTGATTCGGTCAATACATCCTTCGTAAGGAACGCATTTCACTAGTCAAAAATGAAATACAATACAAATTATAGTTCTGTGCTATGGTGTGCAATCGGAAAAATATTTATAAAACGTTCCACGATCAAAGAGTAGCCTCGAACTATTGCGCCACTAACTGGTGACGCGTGTCAGATAGGTAAGACGAAACAAAAGGAAATGTTTTTTTTTTGTTTTGGTCGACTATTCAAAATAGGTATATCAAGCTTTCACCTGCTTACATAAAACTATGTTCACTTCAAATTAATTAATATTATGTATATCAACTGGCGGTACCCGATTGCACCCAGTTTTGTTTATCAATTTGGTCAGTTAGTTGCCTATGATTTGATATTTATTGACATTATTCTGGGCGAATGCATTTTCTGTACAGATTCAGATTTCTGTTGGGAGTTCAGAGTTGATTGATATTGGTTCTATTATTGTTGTTCATCATTACTTAAACGTTTTTAAACGTGATTGGTTACATCGAGCGAGCCTACTATAACTATGTATAATTATTATGAATGATAATTAATTTTTTTTTTCATTTACTTACTTGGAATAAATTAAGAAAAAACCGGTCAAGTGCGAGTCGGGCTGCTCGCGCGCCGAGGGTTCCGTACCATACCACCACAGAACACTACATTATTAACTTATAATGTGATGTTGTTTTATTTATTTTCCACATAATGTATTGACACATTAGCATCACGTCGTGTACCCCGAACCTTCGCTAAACGACGAAATATTTAAATAGGTATCCATCCGCGGCTATCTTCAGATAAAACGCCCCAATTCACATGCAGAAAAATTTTATTTTTACAAAAAAAAAAATGGTTTGGACAAAAAAAAATTTTGCGCGAGACCGACTCACACTTGGCTGGTTTTGAGTATTTGTTGTTATTCTGTAGAGTTTACTCTATAATCACACTAAGTTAGACGCTTGTATGTATTACCGATTTTACGGTAGAGCGTGAAGAAAAAACGATGATAAAAACTAGTTTCTTGTTGAGAACCCCCCTTAATTTTTAACTTTTTGATAATTTTATTATTTTTTAACAAATCCGCCGTAATAACGCATAATCTGAGAAAATTTCATTTATCTAGCTATTACGGTTCAAAAGTTACAGCCCTAAATAGGTAGGACAGACGGACGGACGGACGGACGGACGGACAGACGGACAGACGGACAGACGGACAGACGGACAGACGGACAGACGGACAGACGGACGGACGGACAGACGGATGGACGGACGGACGGACGGACGGACGGACGGACAACGTAGGCTTAGTAATAGGGTCCCGTTTTTACCCTTTGGGTACGGAAAATTATTTTTCTCAAACATGCTTGGAAATGTGAGCATTATTTTGACAACCTTCTTCGAGATAAATCGAAATTGCTGTACTGGCCAAATACATGCGCGCAGCGGCCGGCAATGTTGTATGAAAATCCATATCTGTCGTGTTTAGCGGCCAAATAAATTACATAGTAAACTCATATCTGTCGTGTAATTTAAAAATGGAACGATCTTTTATTCCGAAACATGGCGACCAAGGAGGTTTTATTTAAATTTCGAACTAGATTGCAAAATTTTGAATGTTTTTTTTTTATAGCTGTTTATTGAAAAAAAAAAACAAATTGTTGTTCGTTGTTCGTCATTGATTTTGAAAAGAGTTTTAATTTCCGCGAATTATTTGAGAAAATTTACTGTTTTAATTTCCGCGCATTGTTTGAGAAAAGTACTATACAAGCCTTGGCCACAACTAGGCATTGATGGACTTACGTATGTGTGCTTCGGCCCACATTTACACGTTCGTCCATCAATGCCTCTGTTGCTGGCCTCTGCAGTAATGTACTAATGAATGATAATGAATTTTTTTTTCATTTACTTGGAATAAATTAAGAAAAACGTAAATAAATAAGGATATGCCAACAAATGCCAAAGTCAAAGTCAATATAATTTATTCAGTATAAGAGCTTGAAGCACACTTATTAAACGCCAAATCTTTTTTTGAAGTTACTACCGCGTCGGAACGTGTTGTCGCTGTAGAGAAGATGTCAATTAATTACATCAAGAGTTAGGTGATACCCTAATCAGATTGGATTGGCAAGGGATCGGAAAGGATGGCTAAGGTAATCGAAGGGGCATAAAAGGTAGGAGGATTGAAGTGCGTACGGGATAAGTGATGATATTAGAGATATTAGGTAGGTATGAAGATGAAATAAAAGAAAAGACATGAGTAATGTATTTACAATGTACAAGAAATTTATACTGTAAGGCCTGCTCTCACAAATAAGGAAAAGAACCACAAGAAAGTAAATAAAATAAATACCAACATTCTTGAATTCCGGAACTAACTCTATTTTTTAGGATATACAGGGTGTAACAAAACACCCTAGTCATACTTAAGGAGGTGCTGCAGACCATCAAACTGAACAACTTTCACTATGGAGCCAACACCGAAATCGAGAAAAAAAAACCGCTCTTTCATACAAAACTACAATTCCGTCTCGACTCAAGTGTATGGGACGGCAGATTTTTTTTATTTTTTCTCGACGTTGGTTCCATAGTGAATGTTGTTCAGATTGATGGTCTGAAGCCCCTTAAGAATTACTAGGGTGTTTTGTTACACCCTGTATAGGTAAATAGTACTTATTGCATATCTTATTAATTATTATGTATCTTTACGGATAATAATTACAAAGTAACCTGCGAAATCGAGTTTCTCTCGGTTTCGCACTTCGGCGGTGCTGGCGTTGGAAAAGATAAATATTTTTTGTGTGTAAGTAAACGGATTTTCTAAATACACAATTTCATCCAAATCGTTAGAACCGTTTCCGAGAGCACAAGTGCAGGAGTGCGATTTTTGAAACTTATACGTTGAACTCAGTAGTTGAAAATGTCAAAATTACTATTGAGATATGCATCCTTCTACTACTGATTTGACTTTCAAAAATCATACTCCAGAGCGTCTAGCATGATTTCTCTACACGCGCGCGACTCTGCTTTTTTCCATACTACAAGTCGCGGCAAGCGCGGCTTGCGCTCTCCGAAAAGCGCGGGAACAGGTTATTTTGTATGCAGCGAAGGCGAGTCGCGCGCGTGTAGAGAAATCATACTAGACATGCAGGAGTGCAATTTTTGAAAGTCAGATCAGCAGTAGAAAGATGCATATCTCCTTAGTAATTTTGACATTTTCAACTGCTGAGCTCAGCGAATGAATTTCAAAAATCGCACTCCAGGATATCTATTGAATATGAAGTTTAGGGTAAAGATAATTCGAAATCTTTTGGCATTTCAGAAACCAAATGTTAACCGTTGATGAATGAAGAAAAAAATAAATTTTGAAAATATTGACCTAACTTCAAATTTAAAGTTTATTATGAACAAAGCAATTATGAAACCAATTCTCTCACTCTCTCTTGCACCCCAGTGTTTTCCATTACCTACATTCAGTTCCGTCCGTGGCCTGTGATATAGGTACCTAGTCCTATTCACCTAGTCCCGACTATCTACTGAGTAGAAGAAACTATGTAAGAATTCTTCAATTATTCCTATTTTTGAAACATGTTACGCACTCACAATCCAATGTGTATAAACGCATTGAAATAACAGTCCTTTGTGTGTTCAAAGGTTAAAGAAATTGCATCGCACATTCTATCATAGTTTTTTTTTTCGATTTGACTAAAGAAAACTACTTACCTACCACTGTCGTCGGAATGGCAACTGTTATGAAAGAAGTTTTGCGGAAGGTCATATAATTTGAGACCTAGACATAGAGGTCCCATACATGAATGAAACTTAGTAATTCGTGTAGAGTGAAACAAAACTAACAAAAATGTAAATTGGTTGTAATCTGTAGAAGTTGGGGGAAAGGTATTTCTCCTTATGATACCTTTTGCATCAAGTAGGTATGTAAAACTCATAATCTTTTTTATTAGATAGTCCACTCAATCTTCTACGCATTTATTGCGTTTATTTTAATTAAAATTCACGATAACCGTACCATATTATGATAATGGAAGAAAACGAAATCACATACACTATCAGTTCAACCAAGACAAATACGTTCCGTAACGACCAAAAATACCTCAGTGATAATATTCGGTGAAAATAGCTGTCATGGTTGCGTTTCGCTACTGCTTTTTAGAAGATTTGTCTATTTTACTAGTAATTTCTACTTTTGAATCCGGACTTCTGGAGATGTGGAAGTTTTTTTTAAAAATGCCTTAATTTTTTCTGTTTATAATAATTATGACCGCCGTCCTGAATGGCTTTTATAGTTTACTTAAAAATGGCTGGGTCCAAATCTGCCAATCTTTTTAACAAAATATTGTCAAGATATTGTTATATAAAAAGTCCAGTAAGCTCAATTCCAAAATCCATATAAGTACCTACCTACCTAATAAATAAAATATCTTGGACCCCCCCCCCCCCCCTTTCCTCTTTCTTAGGATATTCGCAAAAAAATGTGTTGACCTTTCATACAAACGTTCGATCAGCTGATTGTATTTAGTATGGGAAGTCTCCTATAGTTTTCTTCCGGAAAGTTGTTCAGTATCATGGGTATAATCACCCCTTAAACTAAGGCTACTGTTTACCCTAACACCCTATACTATAATCTTATACTGGGTCATTTTTATATCACTGCGGATAACTTCAGCATGTATTCTACTCATGAAACTGAACAATTTTCACTATGGAGACACCTTCAAAATAGCGAAAAAAAATCAGCTGACCCATTATTATTATTTGTGGTTGGGCTATTGCAAGCAAGGGTCGTTGTAACACGGAGACCAGCGCTGGTCCTTTTGTGTTCGCCCCAAGCTCACCCATATTTACGCGTACCTCCGAACTTATGGTATTTTCTTTCCATTCTCGGGAATGCAGGTTTCCTCACGATGTTTTCCTTCACCGCCGAGCTAGTAAATGATAAATACAACCGTACATAAATTCCGAAGAACTTAGTGGTACAGGCCAGGAATCGAACCGCGGCCTCAGGATTGAGGCGCTAGCTCTCTTCCGTATGGGCTATCATCGCTCTTCAGCTGACCCATACTTGAGTCGAATAGGTAGTGTCGCAGTTTTGTATGGGACAGCTGATTTTTTTTCGCGATTTCGAAGGTGGCTCCTTAGTGAAAGTTGTTCAGTTTGATAAGTAGAATACATGCTGAAGTTATCCGCAGTGATATAAAAATTACCCTGTATAAGATTATATAGGGTGTTAGGGTAAACAGTTGCCTTAGGTTAAGGGGTGATTGCACCCATGATACTGAACGACTTTCCCGAAGAAAACTATAGGAGACTTCCCATACTAAATGCAATCAGCTGATCGAACGTTTGTATGGAAGGTCAAAAAATTGTTATTTACTATGTTAAAGCTCTTTTAAAGTCCCATTTAAAGTACCAGAATCTAGCCCGGACTTGTAAACATAAAACATTAAAAATTTAAAAATATTTGGGGTTAAAGGATAAGTTCATCATCATCATCAGCCTATAATTCGTCCCTCTGCAGGGCAACCGCCTTTTCTCATGCAGGGAGGGAGGGTGTATGCTGTATGGGCACCAGTCTACCACGCGTGCTCAATGCCATTTGATCAGTATTTCTACTTCAGCTTATGCAGGTTTCCTCACGATGTTTTCCTTCACGGTTTGAGAGCAGTCGGTCTTACGTACATAAGTTAAAGGATAAATAGGAGTAAATTTTTGAAGTGAAAACTTCTTTAGCGGCGTTCTGCACTTTTTGGAATGGGTAAAAAATGTTAAACTCGCGTCAGGACCGTGACGTCACCCTGATCCTGATGAAAATTGGTCAGACATATCCCCCTCTCTTTCCCTTAATAGTAATTTAATATCGAATCTTCGTCTTCCTCTGAATGTTTATAACAGAGCAATAAAATCGTAGGGGAAGTACGTACAAAATGACATAGGGTTTTGTTTTTCAGTCATAACTTTTTTATTTATTTAGTTACAATCCGTTATTTTAGGAATAATCTTTTTTGGCTAATTGACTTATACCTAATATATCTAAAAATCAAATAGGAACCATTGAAAAAAACTTATTGAGATCAACCTTAACTGCTAGCAAAATCCGTTTTGTCCATACTATATGGACAAAATGACATACAGCCAAATCAAAGGTACAGTTCACAAACGAAGCTTTTGGTCTTCTTATGGACATCAGCACACGACGCATGAGTCCACAGAGAACCCTTGGTACACTTCAACCAGCATCCTCGAGGCTTGGAACGCGGAAAAAGATCATTAGAACATAATGCTCACATAGTCTTCCTCAGCGTCTGTGGTATCAGTGGGAACTATGGGAAACTCTTCATCTGAGCTATCATCACGAACAGGTTTCTTCACCACCCTCTTCCTTTGATCTCTCTTTTCTGCAGGCTTGCTCGGGGCACTTTTCTTTGGGAAACAGGTATGTCATTTTACCCGATAAGTCAAAATTTGCTTAAATAACAAGAAAAATAAGTAATTCTTCCAAAACAATATGATTCTACGCGAAAAGTAACATAAAACTTACCAAAATTAGGCAGGAAACCACATGAATAAAAAAAAAATCAGATGAACAAACACCTCTTCTCCTTTTGTGACGGAACGACAGAGGCAATGGTGACCGGTGATTGGCAGGTTTGAAAATATGGCGCAGACCATCTATAGAAGTGTCAACCATGGCGCTAAACCGCGCCAATTTCGAGAAAAGTCGACTGTGTCATTTTGTCCGTATAAGTCATTTGTACTTACTTCCCCTATGCCCTAAGTATCTTATTCCTAATCAAGATGAAAATATTCGGCCAGACAAATTACTTAGCCTAGCACTGGGCCACAGTAGTATATAGTTCTACATAACTGGGCGTTAAAACGCTCTAAAGATTCACCGAACAGTCATTCACTAATTCTTTTGTCGGTCAACTGTACAAACCTGGGCGAATTAACCTGGCACCTGGCTCGCACGTGGTTCGGAATTAGACACCCCTCCTGCTACCCCCGCCGTCGCCGTGCGAGGCCAGTAGCATAGCATTTCAGTTACCGTAGCACTTGTCCCTGCGCTTTAGAATTTTCGAGTTATTCTTTCCAAGTTTTCCGAGTTTTTTAATCCGAGCCATGTGCGAGCCAGGTGCCAAGTTAATTCGCCCGGTTTGTATTTGTATTTCATATTATATTGTAGGCTTTATAAGAAACTCGCACGTGTCTGGTTGTGTTGGGTATCTAGTAAAATGAATAGTCACGAATACTACGTGAGTGGCACTGTCTTTAGACTCCCCCGCAAAATAAACTCTTTGCTAGATAGAGCACGTTCAACAATACAATTACGTTTTATTCTTATCATTTTAATAAAAAACAACGGGTTGCAGTCCGGGAGTGCCGGCAGAAGTGAAAACTAAGAGATCGTACGTCTTACGTCACGTGACGTCACGGTCATATCTATGCTTACGAATTTTCGATCAGGTTACGTGACGACACGGTCCTGACGCGAGTTAAATATTTTTTTAACCATCCCAAAAAGTGCATAACGCCGCTAAAGAAGTTTTCACTTCAAAAAAACTCTGGTGTTATAATTATGCGTTACATACTTGCTTGCTTGCTGCAGACTATAAAATTGAACTGAAACTCACTCTGGTGTGATAGATAGTGAGCCCGTCCCCTATTAAATCACAACACAATAGCCATATCTTTTTTTACTAACTCTCCCAATATGTAAACGCTGGGCGGGTCATATTTTGCTGGTTTTTAGGGCTCCGAAGTCAAAAATTACCCTATATTGTGATGGGCAACTACGGAACCCTATCTTGCGCGTGGTCCGACACGCACTTGGCCAGTTATTAGAAGCTGTCTTGTCGTTATTTGACATACAAATTAATGAAAAATATAGCAATGATCTTCAACATCTCGGCTTTATTTGCTTTGAAGTATATTTCCTATTTTTCTATAAAATACATAATATGAAACCTGTGTTCAAAGGAAAGCCTAAATATTTGAAACTAGCGGCCCGTCCCGGCTTCGCACGGGTGGACGTCTAATCTTTTCTACCAATAAATATAGCCTATGTTACTCAGGGTGAATGCAGCTTTCTAATGGTGAAAGAATTTTTTAAATCGGCCCAGTACTTTTTGAGCCTATTCATTACAAACATACAAACATACAAAAATAGGTACAAATCTTTCCTCTTTATAATATTAGTGTAGATAAAAAGCTGTATAATGTGCATCTACTTTTATAAGACGAATTCATTTTTTCTTGCGAGACACCATTGTGTAGACAAAATGCTATGAAGTAAATTTTTGCTATGCTATGAATAAATGCTATGAAGTAAAGACCAATTTTTAATGAGATAATAACAAAATATATTACTTTTATAAACCTACCTAATAATCATGAATGAGTTTAATTAGATACTTTAAAAATTTGGTGCGAATTCGAAAAACATAAATTTTCGATTTTGATTTCCTTTGATAAGAAGGCACCACAGTGACACAATGACCAAGCCACACAGTGGCCAAGCCAGTCACAAATAGGTATACCTACTAAAATGATGTAGTTTAGTAGAGGTGAAGCGGCTCTGAAAGGGTCAAGGTCGTTCGGTGGGGGATGCCTCTTAACGCCTACCACACACATAAGTAATTCCGATCCGGGATTCCGGGTATCAGAATAGGATGTCGTATGGATTTTCCCCCTCCGAAATTCCCAACGGAATTTCAAATCCATACGAAATCCTAATTCCGTCCGGAATAATGCCGCAATTTTGATTTGCGTCAGGTCAAACGACATTAATAGATAGGTCTCCAACATCCATTTCATTATTTTTAAGAGAATTTTGAAAATCTTGCTCTGTCCAACTCAAACCTAAAATGTTCACTTTCGAACCTTCTTTTGTAACTTGTATGGATTTTGTGTCGCTGATTATTTTACGAATGGAACAATGGTACCGATTCGGACTTTGCCACGACTTAACTTAACTAAATTTATTCCTGTCACTTTCTAAAATAAGATTAAGAAAAGAGAGAGAAAACCAACAGCTGACTTTAGTGTTGTCAAAGTGACGTTACACGCCCAAAATAAGATGCCATCATAATGTACTGTGATGGTAAAGGGCAGACCTATATATACATAACATAGTTAGATAGAAGTAAGTACATGAGTAGATTTTAGGAAAGGCCAACGGTCACATCTGGCATACATAAAATTCGAAACTAAAATTTGGAATAACATTTCTTTTATATTCCAAAGCCATAAACGTAACTAAGATGGATGGTAGGAAGAGGAAACAAAGAAGCAAATAAAACAATAGTTTAAAAAAATCTAAGACGTCCCTTGACTTAAAATAATTTAACAGGAAATGTAATAAATAACTCAAAACAAAGGGGAACCTCGGACCGTAGGTCATAAAGCATAGCGTCTATCGGGATATCGTGGGAACACAGATGGTTGAAAAAAAAAACCCTACACGTTATTATTTCGCTATAAGTTTTATGCAAACTTATACTTGAAGATCGAGGGGTCTAATAACTAATTAGACCTAGATAATCTTACAGAGTTTTCTCAAACATTCCAGATCGAATAGTTCTACAGTTGCAGGCAATCTGCACTGCATCTTCAAATCTAGTATCTGGAAATTCTGCGCACGCGGGAGGCGTTGCTATGGACCAACGGGACGACCAATGAGATCACTTGAGACGTAGCGCCACTTCGGGACAGAGAAATCGACCAATAATAGATGACCACCCAAATTAACAAAGGATTTAAACTCATGCGCAGATATTGGAGCGTTATTGTACTAGGAAATAAGATATAGTTTTGTATAAAGATGTTTAAGGGTTTGGTGTAAGAAGAAGAGAGGGGCATTTTGAAAAATGCACGACAGACTTGTTTTGACCCGGAGGGAGGATGGTCGAGTTTGTTTTGGTGAAGGTGGCTTTTGTAAACCTTCATAGAAAGTTTAACGTTTTGCGATAAGAAATAATATAGTACTAAAAGTCGACTTTTAAACATAGATTCAGTGTAAAGGAAAAACTAGAACATACAGCTAAGTGTACCGCTTGAGGGCGTGGTTTATTAAGAGGAATTAAATGTTGAGATTAAATATAAAAGCATACATTATACATTGGTATTTAAAGTCAGTTGTGTCAATTCACACGAAGTTACTAATTCCGTTCTTATCTCATAATAAACCCGTTTCCTGACATTGTATTGCATAACTTGTGTACCTATGTGGTTAATCCTGAAATAAAATACATGATTGTTAAATATCTCACAAGCCTAAATTAAATTGAAAGTATCGTGGATTAATGAAAGTAATCAATTAAATTCGCCTAGAAGTTGATAACATTTCAGGATTAACAAAATTAATTATAATATTTAATGTGTTATTATCATAATATGGCCAAAAGGTTTTTTTTCTCTCTTTGAATGGTTTTTTACCTTTAATCTTGTTTTGGGCCTTAGGAACCGTTCAAAGGTCATATAAATTCGTTCATCGAATTTATAAGATTAAATAATCAAACAGTTTCGAGTAAATTCAAAAATATTAAATAAATGAACATTATTAACTTTTATTGTGGTATTTTCCTTTTATCTTCACCCCAGAAACCTATGTCTCAATTATTCATATCATTATAAATAACTGATATTCACAGAAACTATATTAGAGTCAATAGCAATTAGATTCATTAGATAATTCAAAGATTTCGCCTTTTACCTATTAACACACAATCATATTACAAGAACTCAAGAGTAGATTAACTTATTTGCATATATAATTTTACCTATTAATTCCTAGATAACTCAGTCTGAACCTAGATACAGCAAACTATTAACTTTTGATTATAATAGCAAAGATTTATGTGACAAAGGTCACGATTGCTAGTCCAAAACATTGTTGAACGCAGGCACCTTCATAAGAGGTTGGAGTCGCGATCACTTCTTTAATAGTACTCATAATAATAAAGCGCTCAGCTGATCTCTATATTCAAACACACAAAAGATACCTATAAAAGAAATATAGGGTGCACCCTTTCATCAAAAGAATATATATCATACATAGAGACAGCTCGATTGCCAGGTCTAACCTAGGCAACTAAATTAAGTAGAGAGGTGGTCAAGGTGGGCAGGGCAGAAAGCACTACACCAGCCAAGTTGTTAGCCGCAAGCGTTCTTGAAAGGGGCAAGTAACCCAGTAGGTCCACTTGACAATAACCACCTATGAAGGCCAAGTATATCACGACTTAGAGCACACCAGCTGGTTCCTTGATTTGCGTTCCAAAAGGGAGTGATATGCTTCGGAAGTCAAACTCGATAACTTTTGGACTTAGCTAATTTAATTAATACATTTATTTACCTGTTATACAGACAGATGATGTTTGCTTAATCTAGATTGAGACCTAGATATTACTCTCGATAGACAAGTCAGTTTCCATTCATTGACAAGACACTTATTTCTCAGAAATTACATTCACAAATAAATAAGTTATATTAAGGCTCAATTCATTTCATTTACAGTCAATTAATCAAGACAATTTTATTATTCTTAATTATCATTGAAATTAGACGATCACGATAAAGCCACATAGCCAAAGGCAAACCACTACATACGCAGTGGCATGTACATACGTGTACATATACATCCATATATAGTATAACATATAAAGGCAAGGAGCAGCGGGTCAGCACACATGCTTCCGAGTGACCAGGATCATAGGGGGGGGGGGGGGTCACCACACGTGGTGCCGTGACCAGGATCATAGGGGGGGGGTCACCACACGTGGTTTGCGTGACCAGAATTCTAGACTTTGTGTTCATAAAAGTAGACACAACTAGAAAAGGACTTCAATAACAAACAAAAAAAAAAAACACAACGTAGGAAAACATAGAATGATTTTATTTTGAAAAATTTTGACTGTTTAGTTACTATAGCCGAATTTATAATATGAAAATACAGGCTTTATTTCGAGTCTATAAACGAGTTTAATTAATCTTTGAAGGAACACGAATAGTGTCGTTTTACATGTACAAAATTAAAACAATTAAACTAGAGATTTATAAATTTTTACATGCATGTTTAATTGAGACATATGGGAGAGGTGATTTTAAGATAAAACATTTTATTTTGTGTGACTTCCGAATGTGCATTTCCCCTTTGTTTCTTTGTTTCTAAATGTATTGTGTGAATAAAACCTAGGAAATTCATTTTAGATAATATTTGATCAAGTAGCTAACTGAGCTAATAGATGTGGAGCGAAACCGGATTAGCAAACTTATATTATGAACTTACAAGATGCGAACTTTTAAGATACGATCAGGTGCTAGACAACACTATCTTTAATAACGTGGGAAATACTGTTTCTTATACCTACTTAAGTTAAAGTCGTTAGGTATTGTTTTTTAGAAACATCAAAGAGAAGTCATTTAACTAAATAGCATTACTGTTATAATAATACAGCAGGCAAATAGCCACGCCGTGCCGCCCCAGTAACGGAGAGCAATAAAACAATTGTCCAAACATCTGCATCAGGTAGACTGTTTCGAGTTGAAAAAGGGTCAGTGACGGAATTTTGAATGCTATTTTAACCTTGCGTTTTTATAAGGACTAATGAAATAAACATATATTCCTAGAGTAACCGATTTCGTGACGAGAAACTTGAGATTATTATGAATAGATATTAATTTGATACAATTTGATATAAATACGATCTGTCAAAATCAGTCTTTCAACATCTTATTATGGATTGTTGTAATTTTATTGTATGAAAAAGATATTAAGGAGCGTTTTGTTACCTAGCGTAGCGTTTGTAGCGGAACATCATCATCAGCTCCTAATTATGATTACAAATCGAAAGGACGGATTAATGATTGAGAATACTTTAGAGTATAGATACATGTGCAGAGGTGGAAGGAATCAAATATATTATTTTAACTAGATACCTATTTGACATAATTTGATATAAATATGATCTGTCAAAATCAGTCTTTCAACATCTTATAATGGATTGTTGTAATTTTATTGTATGGAAAAGACAGTAACGAACGCTTTGTTATGTAGCGTATGGAATGTAGCAAACACATCATCATCAGCTCCTAGCTATTATTACGAAGTCAGGGAACGAGCCAATAATTAAGAATACAGTAGAGTTTAAATACATGTGCAGAGTTGAAAGGAACATAATGAAAATAAGTTAATACGAATTAAAGCAACTTATTAATACATGATTATTATAAGGAAGCAGTGGGCAGAGTATTATGTATGTATGTATGAGGTGAACTGTCAAGGAACGTAATAATGAGTTTGATTACAAATAAAGGGGACGTGATTATTAAAGGCTGCAGTTGAGTATATGTATTGTATGTATGGAGGTGATAGAAACATACATGAGTTTTAATAATGAGACAAGAGAAGTTGCTAATATTAAGATTACTGTAGAATTTAGGTGTATAGAGCGGTGAAGGAAACGTGAAGGTCGTGAATTTATTAGAATAATGAATTATGGGAAGAAGTGAGAATTTATAACTGAGGCAGATTTAAATTCCATATTATTGTGAGCCGAACCGAGATGGAGAGGTGAACTGAACCAACCAGAAAAAGAAAACTATTGAATCGAGATTTTTGTGTTGTTACTTCTGTAACAAAGCCATGGTTGATGAGACAATAAGATCGGAGTATTTTATATAGATAAACATACCGTAAAATAATTTACTGATAATGAATTAAATGCTTACAACCGCATTTGAATATAATCGTGGGAAAAGAAACGAGATACAAAATAATCCCAGTCGATGTAATTTGTCGCGTACAGTTAGGTATCCAGTCTAATTGTAAAGCGAGAGAATGATTAGCGAAAATAGTTTAAATACAATCAGAGATCACAGGTCGATATGCGTTGATAAATTATGTGAGTGATATTAATATCTTCGCAATTTAAATAAATTAGTAATGAAATAAATAAACGACTTCCAAATTACTGACCGATTTTGTATAGCTTGGTTGATACGTGGGTGTTGCATTGTATGATAATTTTTATGATAGTTATTGCAAGATTATTCAAATTCTAGAAAGGGTGAGAAGTGATTTGTGATGAGACATTAAATTGTTGATAGAGTCGCAGATTATAATAATTAAAATATATAAACATCACCAAATGCCGTTAATTCTAAGTTGTGGTATATTTCGAAGACATAAGGCATTATTAAGTAGCAGTATAGTGAGTAATTATGTTAATTGTTGAAGACTATTTTATTCAATTGAAAGTTTAAAACAAACGATGGTTTTATTTGAAAGATAGCATAATATTTCACAAGGGAATAGCAAATAGATATGACAAATAATTTGCTTGAATAGCATTAAATTATTCCCTCACCAGGTTTCCGGTTGCTAAATCAATATGCGTATATACAGATTGAATGATTCATCCTTCCTACCAAATATCAACTTCTTCCAATCCTTGCAACCAAATATAAAATGAAGATAAAAGGTCAAGTTGAGGCAGTAGATATTCTTTCTTATGCTGTGGTTGAGATATCAAAGTTTTAGTTATGAGAACGTGGTGTATAATTCATAATATTTGGTTACACTTAATATTAACGATCGAAAATTCTTAATCAATATAAGGAGATCTTGTTAGAAAATATATACGTCAGTTAAGAAAAACTTATTAGAATCAGATCTAAGTTATATTATACTAGTAACACTAGGTAATTAAGATTACTAGGAATTTAGTTATTTATACTGCAAGTTACAATAGATGTCACAATAGCAAATAAGTACTAGATAAGAAGAGAAGTCAAGCAGTGATATTCTTCCAGGTTGAAGTGGACCGTACATCAAATAATTAATTGAATTGAGTAGCGTCAATTAAATAAGTGCAATTAGGTTACGTTAATGATTGGATCTTTGGCACTGTGAGGAAAGGGCTGAATTCCATAGTGGGGATGGTATAGCCATAATGATGATTATGATGATGAGATGAAGACGTTAAATTGAAGAGTTAACAGTTTAAAGATAAATGAACACTGAACTCGGCGATAAGATGATATTTACTGTTGCCGATAAAATAAACAATGTTGATGAATAATTATATTATAATGATGTGAAGTTATAATAATTATATTATAACAAAGGGTGGCGTTTGTTCGAACCAAATGCACACAGACAACGGATTTTTTTTTTTGTTTGCCGGTTTAAATTGAGAGGTTTAGATATCACGTGATAGAGATATCATATGTTATGTACTCAGTGGTAGTTATGTAGAAAGCTAGAAAACAAGTTTCAACCTGTCTTCAGGGAGAGGTATGTGATGGTAAAGGGCAGACCTATATATACATAACATAGTTAGATAGAAGTAAGTACATGAGTAGATTTTAGGAAAGGCCAACGGTCACATCTGGCATACATAAAATTCGAAACTAAAATTTGGAATAACATTTCTTTTATATTCCAAAGCCATAAACGTAACTAAGATGGATGGTAGGAAGAGGAAACAAAGAAGCAAATAAAACAATAGTTTAAAAAAATCTAAGACGTCCCTTGACTTAAAATAATTTAACAGGAAATGTAATAAATAACTCAAAACAAAGGGGAACCTCGGACCGTAGGTCATAAAGCATAGCGTCTATCGGGATATCGTGGGAACACAGATGGTTGAAAAAAAAAACCCTACACGTTATTATTTCGCTATAAGTTTTATGCAAACTTATACTTGAAGATCGAGGGGTCTAATAACTAATTAGACCTAGATAATCTTACAGAGTTTTCTCAAACATTCCAGATCGAATAGTTCTACAGTTGCAGGCAATCTGCACTGCATCTTCAAATCTAGTATCTGGAAATTCTGCGCACGCGGGAGGCGTTGCTATGGACCAACGGGACGACCAATGAGATCACTTGAGACGTAGCGCCACTTCGGGACAGAGAAATCGACCAATAATAGATGACCACCCAAATTAACAAAGGATTTAAACTCATGCGCAGATATTGGAGCGTTATTGTACTAGGAAATAAGATATAGTTTTGTATAAAGATGTTTAAGGGTTTGGTGTAAGAAGAAGAGAGGGGCATTTTGAAAAATGCACGACAGACTTGTTTTGACCCGGAGGGAGGATGGTCGAGTTTGTTTTGGTGAAGGTGGCTTTTGTAAACCTTCATAGAAAGTTTAACGTTTTGCGATAAGAAATAATATAGTACTAAAAGTCGACTTTTAAACATAGATTCAGTGTAAAGGAAAAACTAGAACATACAGCTAAGTGTACCGCTTGAGGGCGTGGTTTATTAAGAGGAATTAAATGTTGAGATTAAATATAAAAGCATACATTATACATTGGTATTTAAAGTCAGTTGTGTCAATTCACACGAAGTTACTAATTCCGTTCTTATCTCATAATAAACCCGTTTCCTGACATTGTATTGCATAACTTGTGTACCTATGTGGTTAATCCTGAAATAAAATACATGATTGTTAAATATCTCACAAGCCTAAATTAAATTGAAAGTATCGTGGATTAATGAAAGTAATCAATTAAATTCGCCTAGAAGTTGATAACATTTCAGGATTAACAAAATTAATTATAATATTTAATGTGTTATTATCATAATATGGCCAAAAGGTTTTTTTTCTCTCTTTGAATGGTTTTTTACCTTTAATCTTGTTTTGGGCCTTAGGAACCGTTCAAAGGTCATATAAATTCGTTCATCGAATTTATAAGATTAAATAATCAAACAGTTTCGAGTAAATTCAAAAATATTAAATAAATGAACATTATTAACTTTTATTGTGGTATTTTCCTTTTATCTTCACCCCAGAAACCTATGTCTCAATTATTCATATCATTATAAATAACTGATATTCACAGAAACTATATTAGAGTCAATAGCAATTAGATTCATTAGATAATTCAAAGATTTCGCCTTTTACCTATTAACACACAATCATATTACAAGAACTCAAGAGTAGATTAACTTATTTGCATATATAATTTTACCTATTAATTCCTAGATAACTCAGTCTGAACCTAGATACAGCAAACTATTAACTTTTGATTATAATAGCAAAGATTTATGTGACAAAGGTCACGATTGCTAGTCCAAAACATTGTTGAACGCAGGCACCTTCATAAGAGGTTGGAGTCGCGATCACTTCTTTAATAGTACTCATAATAATAAAGCGCTCAGCTGATCTCTATATTCAAACACACAAAAGATACCTATAAAAGAAATATAGGGTGCACCCTTTCATCAAAAGAATATATATCATACATAGAGACAGCTCGATTGCCAGGTCTAACCTAGGCAACTAAATTAAGTAGAGAGGTGGTCAAGGTGGGCAGGGCAGAAAGCACTACACCAGCCAAGTTGTTAGCCGCAAGCGTTCTTGAAAGGGGCAAGTAACCCAGTAGGTCCACTTGACAATAACCACCTATGAAGGCCAAGTATATCACGACTTAGAGCACACCAGCTGGTTCCTTGATTTGCGTTCCAAAAGGGAGTGATATGCTTCGGAAGTCAAACTCGATAACTTTTGGACTTAGCTAATTTAATTAATACATTTATTTACCTGTTATACAGACAGATGATGTTTGCTTAATCTAGATTGAGACCTAGATATTACTCTCGATAGACAAGTCAGTTTCCATTCATTGACAAGACACTTATTTCTCAGAAATTACATTCACAAATAAATAAGTTATATTAAGGCTCAATTCATTTCATTTACAGTCAATTAATCAAGACAATTTTATTATTCTTAATTATCATTGAAATTAGACGATCACGATAAAGCCACATAGCCAAAGGCAAACCACTACATACGCAGTGGCATGTACATACGTGTACATATACATCCATATATAGTATAACATATAAAGGCAAGGAGCAGCGGGTCAGCACACATGCTTCCGAGTGACCAGGATCATAGGGGGGGGGGGGGTCACCACAGTACGCCATCTTATTTAAAGCGTTTTTGGGCGTGTAACGTCACTTTGACAGCACTTAAGTCAGCTGTTGGTTTCTGTCTCTTTTCTTATTCTTATTTTAGAAAGTGACAGGAATAAATTTAGTTAAGTTAAGTCGTGGCACAGTCCGAATCGAGGCCATTGTTTCCAAACAGTCATGTTGAAAAACAAAATTTATAAATTAAAATCTATGAAAAAAGTTATGACAGTTTTAAGCCGCTCCGGTAGAAAATTCTCCAATTCTTACACCTTCATCTCCGTTTGGACCTCCTGTAGGTTTCTAAGGGAAATTAGTTGTTCAGTATTCTAGCAGACCACGATTGCGATAAATTAAACCCTATATGTCAATCCAAACTAAGGTCTATGTTTCTGTGAAAACCTCAGTAAAAATAGCGTGCACTGCACACACAAACCGTGATGAACGATTAAGAATGTGAGTTGATGCGTGTACTATAAAACATGTTATACGAGATATTTTCGTGATGCTAAAAGATGTTAGAATAAAAGAAAGAAATATAATATTGTATTTTTTTAAAAACAATATACCTATAGGTACAGGCTCGGACTGGCGGCCTTACGTACCGGGCATTCGCCCGCCGCGCCGGCCGGCGGCGCCCCGCTCTCGTGGGCCTCTGGTCTGTAGGCCTAAGAATCTTAGCAAAAAAAGTCAAAACGGTGTATTTTTTATATTTATTTCATAATTTCGTTTGCATTTTTACCTAATCTCTCGTCCGATTACTTTACTAAATTAAATTATGTTTTTAGAGTACCATCAATAAACGTAACCGTTTGTGGGCCGTATACCGTATAGTAAATTGAATCTCCTTTAAAAACTAAATACATCTACTACAGTAATCGATATGAAACATATTTTTATTTATCGGATGTGCTTACAGCGTCTGTTTCCACTTTTTTCAAAAAAATAGCACCTAACTTTTCCCTGCGTAGACAAAAATGTATATGTACGTATGTATGTGTGTAGTGTAGTGTAAATGTAGTTGTATGCGGAAATCAAGTCGATTTCGGCATAAGCTCCACAATCGATTTATAATATAGCAAAAATGTCGAGCTCGCTTCGCTCGTTCCTGTACCTTGCCAGATTGGGAGGGCCATCTATCTCTAAAATGCCCGAGCCGTTATCAGGCAGGTCGCAATGCGGCCCTGCCTATATGCATGTAGTATACGTGAATATAAAGAAACTAGTTTCAGAGTCATCAAGTAATAATAAATGTGGGGAAGGGAAGGGTGAACTGGTTTGTCAAAAATAGCTTCTATCAAATCCGCATGGACGTCATGCCATGTACCGAAGAGTTTTTCTAACTCATATACATTAATATCGACTGCTCTCAAACGGTGAAGAAAAACATCGTGAGGAAACCTGCATACGCTGAAGAAGAAATGTAGAGTATCTAGTCCACGAATACGGCATGCATGGTGAACTAAAGCCCATACTACCTTCTTAGTTCGTGGTAGGCCTGTTCTCTGCAGTGGGAATAGGCTCAAGATAAACTAAACTATCAACAATAAATATTATTTACCTAAGACAGGTCCAACGATGAACATGTATGCAAACAATATTAGCATTATCTGAAGTCGCCTCGTTCCTTCTCGTGACTTAAACGCCACTCTCACTGTCGCCACAAGGTCCCCGATACCGAACATTGAGAATATTGACTGATCAATTTCACCGTCTACAGTCTTCCTTGGTTTTTCTTTCAATGTTAGAAAAATATAGATGAAACCAGTCAAATAAAACACACACGCCACCGAAAACACACCGTAGTAACCGAAACGATTCGTCATAATTCCACTGAGTGCAAGGCCTATGGGCCTGCTGAGTGTCAGGACAGCAGTTACTATCCCTAGTCTAAAAGTCCGATCGGCTTTACTCGTAATGTCAGTTATGTAACTATATACTGCCATGGTCATGGCAACACGACCGCCGGATAGAGCAGGTGGTAGACCTTCCAGAAGAGCGGTTTCGTTCACGCCCACTTGCAGGAAGAACACTGTACTCAGTATGATTCCTATAATTGATGCTAGTTTCCCGAGGATAGGCACAACCATGAAGATTTTTCGATTTCCCGTGCGATCGCTCCACGCACCGACAAACAATGCCATAAGTCCTGGTAGCGCCGTCTGGAGTGGGTAGCTCCATGCTGTCATTTCAGATACTTTTGTTTGAACATTCTTCTCTTCCTCCGTGTAGTTGGCTGTCTGTCCTTGCATGATATGGTGGCACGTAGTTTCGTCATATTTTAAATTCACAAGACATGATTTCTCAAAACATAAATTTTGCACTGCAAAGCCTGCAAGAATGCTTGGTAGAACGTAACAAAATACAAAAGGTTCTACTGTTACATCAGATTTAAAAGCCCAAATTTTCTTTAAAAACTCCTTTATTCTTACACTCAACTTTGTTTTTTTTATTTTGAGTTCGGTTCCGTAAGACTGATTGCACTTCCATGATTCCACATTCACCACATTTTCTTCGGGTGCTTCGCCACAGCACGTCATATTGATACGCTTTCTACTTTACAGATCATTTGTTTCAGTAATTTTTAACTCTATTTTTACTAAATGTGATCTTTTATTTATGTTATTGGATGACGCGTGTGATCGGTTACGTGTACTACGTCGTATTGCCTCTGGCGAACTGATCCATTCTAAAGAATTTAAATTAAAGTAGCAATATTTATGTTAATTTGCAATATTCTGTACCTATATGATATATTTACATAACACATTATTTATGTGTAATATATAATTTTTTTCATTCTTCATGTGAAGTCATGTCCTTCTCAGTAACGAGTATTTGTATGAAAGAGAAGAATTTGTATTTTTTTTCTCTATGTTGACTCCATAGTGAAAGTTGTTCAGATTGATGATCAACTAATCTACACTTTTAAATATTACTAGGATTTTTTGTTACACCTTGTATACAGATGAGAAAAAATTAAAAAAAACTGCTGGTTCATAAAAAAACTGTAGTAACTACCTATTCGACTCAAATGTTATGGGACAGAAGATTTTTTAATTTTTTCTCGTCTCCATAGCGAAAATTGTTCACTTTGATAGTCTAACCTAAACCACCCCTTTAAATATGACTATAGGGTGTTTTAGTTACACTGTGGAAAGCTGGCACTGTGTCACTGTATAAGTGTATAACGCTAATGATACCAAGAGGATAATACAATTTTGTTCATGAATTTATTGTATGTTTGTTCGCAATCGAAATAAAACGAAATGGAAAACTAAGCGGTTATGACGCTCCCCATAGGGTAAACGCTGCGAGCCGGGGCATATTCATCTGGTTTTTAGAAGCTATCTTCTCGTTATTGTCGAAATACATAGAGGAAGATTGGCACCATTCGTACAAGGGGCACATACGTACAGTAGATTTTACAGAAAAACTAAGTGGAGTACGGTCATGTCTTTTCACGTGTACGTAGCCTTTGTTCGACCGCATCGTCAGACCGGTAAGCCGCGACAACAGCGCCATTTCACATGATACGACAGGTAGCAAAGTTTTTTTTTTTTGCACTTGGTGAGTAAATATTTTATGGTAATTCACGATAGCATTGTAACAACTTTTATTACGTGTCTAACATGATAATTACCTTAATGACAAGTAAATATCCTTAAGAAAGTGTTTTAATGACAAATATTTTCTTACTTTACTTGTTTCTAGAAATATGTAACTTTTTTAAACTTATATAATCGGGGTACCTTCGGACAGCAAGGAATGGGGCACATTAGTACGCGACAAATGGTTGGTGATTCCTGATAGATTAATTTATTTTACAGAAACATGGCGTAACATTACAAAATTGAAAAAGAGGAGCAAGGAAGTAGAGTAGACGAAGATTTGATGCTATATCGGCTGTAGATAATTGTGATGGAGCAGGGAGTCCCAAACATCTTTTTATCACACCTCCTTTGGGCAACAAAAAATATCCACGCTCCCGTGTCACATTAGGATACCTAGGTAGGTACTACAATACAAACGAAATGTTAGTTTCATCCTCTATGTACAAAATAAAGTTAATTTTCGGTGCTGTATGACTGCCTCCGTAGTCTAGTGGTTAAGAGCATTGGCTCTCGATACGGAGGTCGTGGGTTCGATTCCCACGGGGGACACCTAGTGATATGTCACTTTGTGCGTTTTTCCCCAGTTGGTTAGGACATTGCAGGCTGAATCACCTGATTGTCCGAAAGAAAAATGATTCCGTTCTTCGGATGGCACGTTAAGCCGTTGGTCCCGGCTACTATCTCTGGTGGTAATAGTCGTTACATAAAAACCACGTCAGAGGCCATAAGGCGGTCTGAAAAAACTCTGACACCAGGGCTCTGCCCACACGATAAGAAGAAGGTGCTGTATGAAAGTACCCCATTCGTGGGGCAGATTCGTACGAATTCCGGATGAAATAAAAATCACTTTTATTGAGTAATAACACTAATAACCCTCTAAAATACACGTTTATACAATTTTTTTCCTAATAGCCAAATATAATATGTGCTATTTCAAGATGATTTCCATAAAGTTATTAATCAACGCAGTAAAAATAAAAAATATATATTGTGAAAACTGTACGAAGGGTCCCAATCTTCCCCTGTAAATTAATTAATGACAAATATGAAGTAGCATAGAGCATAATTATTATGCTCACGACTGATTCTGAAACCTCTGAACATCCACGTTTCACTAGTAGTACCGAAACTCTGTCCAGTGTGACGGGGAGTGAACCCGTCGCCATAATTATGAAGTACTAGCGTTAACCCGCAATTTCGTCGGCACAAATTATACACCAGATTTTAAGAGGGCTATCGCAGTCCAGTGGCGCCCTCATCACATTAAAAAAGATTTCTCAATAAAGAAAACCTAAATTAAAAAAGTGCTCAACACGAACACTACAAAAGCCTTCAAGCTATTTTCATAGAATACTTTTATAGGTTTTTTAAAGGTCTAAACATACAAATTTTGAAAAAAGAAAAAAAAAACGGCCGCTTTTGTTTTTATTCGAAATTGTCTAAAAGTGGAATGTTTAGAACCTATAAAAGTATTGTATAACAATGGCTTGAAGGCTTTAGTAGTAGTATTCGTGTTGAGCACTTTTTTAATTTAGGCTTTCTTTATAAAATATAACTAACATATAACTAACTAAAACTAACTAACTAACTAACTTAACTCTCTTTATTGAGAAATCTTTTTTAATGTGATGAGGGCGCCACTGGACTGCGATAGCCCTGTTAAGTCAGATCATAAGCTATCAAACAAAAAAAGCTTCATCAAAATCGATTCAGTAGTTTTCGCGTGATACTCGTTCAAACACACAAACAACCAAACTTGAAATGTTATGAAGTATATTCTTATTTTTCTATAAAAATACCTACATTATGAAACCTGTTTTTTAAGGAAAGCCAAAATATTTTGAAAAAGTTCGTGCCTTAACTTTATAAGTTGAAGTCACTTTTACTTGCGACACACGCCTTTGTGTAGAAAATATTACTAATTAAATAAAAAAAAATTCAGCATTATTATTATTTAGTTTAGTTTAGTTTGACTATTTTTATTTGATTTTATTATTTATTATGATCGAAAAATGACATTAAAAAATTTTTGTCCAATATTTAATGAGTTAAATAGTGAAATTTAGCATTTGGTGCGAATTTTATGATTTCGAATTCGATTTCCTTGGATTAGAAGGCACCACAGTGACATAATGAAGAACAAGCCAGTCAAAATAGGTATACCTACTAAAATAATGTAGTTTAGTAGAGGTGAGGCGACTCTGAAAGGGTCAAGGTCGTTCAGAGGGGGATAGGTCTTAAACTCTAAAGGACATTATTTCACAGAAGGAGAAATAGAGCGAGAGAGAGAGAAGCACAGGGACATGGCCACTAAATGAATGAAACATGAAATCTGAAGTGTTATTTTTGAATCGTGAGATTTAAAATCATGATCAAATGATGCATAATCTCCATAGTAATTTTGTCTTTTTCTACGGCTGATTTGAACGCTCCTCCTCACCTCTACAGTTGTCTGCAGCATACTCTACCCATCAAAGAGAATAACTTTTATTATGGGAGCAAACCTGTACGAAAGAAAAACAAAATCTGCTGTTCCATACTAAACTGCAATACCTCTCGACCTGTTCTCGACTATATGGAGCAGCAGATTTTTTGTTTGTTCTGACAGGTTCCTATAATAAAAGTTGCTCGGTTTGATGGGTAGAGTATGTGGTTGAAAGCCGCCTTATTTTGTGCCTCTTGTATTTTCAACCGACTTAAAAAAAGGAGGAGGTACTATGTTCGGCTGTATGTATTTTTTTTTTATGTATGTTCACCGATATTTTCGTCAATTGTGAATCAATTCTAAAAATTCGTTTTTTGTTTGAAAGGGTATACTCCCGAGGTGGTCCAATATTGTGATTACCTGATGACGCACTTCGGGGCTACATGATATAATTCCTCAAAAGTTGCAAGCAAATCGTCTGCGATTGAACCATTTGCTTCTTTTCAATGTACCCTTTGCGTTTTTAACTGACATCTGAGTCGAAATAACATATTTAATCAATAAATATTATGCAATAAAAAAAATTTTACCAAAAAAATAAAAACCGACTTCAGCCAAGCCAAAAAATTACTGCAAGCCCAGTCGCGAATCGTACCTACCGGCTTGACAGCGACTTCGACAAAACAAATTAATTTTCTTATAGATTCGAACGTAAAATTCATAGGCTGAAGTTTTATTTTGTACTTTTTTACTTCTGAAGTCGGTTTTTATTTTTTTGGTAATTTTATCTGTATTTTACTGTTTATGTGTTGGTGTAAAATAAAGTATATTCTATTGATTGATTGAAAGATATACTTTTCTGCAGACAACTGTAGAGGTAAGAATTGCAATTTTTAAATTTACACGTTCAGAAAATCTGCCGTGGAAAAAGACAAAATTACTATGGAGATTATGCATCATTTGATCATGATTTTGAATCTCACGATTCAAAAATAACACTTCAGATTTCATGTTGCGACATAATATGATTAAGACTTTTTTTTGGCAATTTATCGATATCTTTGGCTAATACCAGCTCCTGAAGCTATTATAATGTGTTGTGCAGTAACAGTGCTTGGGCTGACTCCTTTGGTCTTATGGTCAATCCTGCCAAATCACAGTCCATGATCCTTGGCAGTAGATACATGAGCAACCGTCTACATGCGTCTACCATTCCATCGGTACTTTACAATGGTGTCATCATCTCTTTGAGTAAATCTGCAAAAAATCTTGGGGTCACGTTTGATCCCAACTTATCTTGGTCCGCTCACATAAATCAGGTTAGCCAAAAAGTGCATTACTCCTTCCATTCCCTTAAACATCTCCAATATTTCCTCCCTTTCAAAACCAGAGTCTCCTTAGCCCAATCCCTCATCCTTCCTATCATAGACTATGCCGATGTGTGCTATCTTGATGCCACAGAGGAACTTGTCAATAAATTAGAGAGACTCCAAAATTTGTGCATCCGTTTCATTTTTGGACTGCGCAAATACGATCATGTATCAGACTGCAGGAAGCAGTTGAAATGGCTTCCTATTCGTGATCGCAGGAACTCTCATATCCTCTGTCTTCTGTACAACACTCTCCACAATCCTTCTGCTCCTACCTACTTCCGCGAACGTTTTTCCTCCTTCCGGCCACCTGACAAACCCTGTAGATCACACCTCCGTACTCTCCTTAATATCCCGTCCCACACCACTGACTTCTACTCCTACTCCTTCACTGTCCATGCTGCTCGCCTGTGGAACTCTCTTCCCGCAAGTATAAGGGACTGTCCAACAATCGGTACATTTAAAAAGAAAGTTAAAGATCACTATCTTTCTCTGCCATAAATTAGGTTTATGTATTTATTATACTTATTTATGTAGGTATTTATATATTGGTATGTTTGTAATATATTTATTTGTTTATTTTCTTTTGTAGTTTAAAATTAGGTATAAATTATCAATTAAGTTATTGTTCAGATTTTGTTTTTAGTTTATTAATTTCTCTGAATTGTGTACACCTTGCCTGCCTCACTTTCTAAACTTTTTCCTTATAATGGGTCTGCTGGAAGAAATCTCTTCAGAGATAAGCTCGCCCTTTGTAGTAGTCTATAATGCTGTGTTATTCTGTTTTTTCTGTGTACAATAAAGTATTAAATAAATAAATAAAAATAAATAAATGTTCTAAGGAAAAGTTTTCCCGTATATGCCCCACAGTAGAGCATAAAAGTCCTATTTTTGAATCGTACACATTCTAATTCGTATAATGAAAATAACTGTGGAGGTTATTTTATGCATCATTCGTATAGGAATTGGAATGTGTGAGATTTATAAATAGTTCTTTCAGGTCTCATTATTGCGAATAAGGTTGACACCAATGATTAGAATGGATTTGTTTAGCTACCAGTTTTTGAGGCTACAAATGTTCTAAGGAGTTAAGGATAACGTTTTAACATTTTTGAATAACTACAGGGTGAAATTGATATCATTAGCATCCTTTTAAACTAAGACTGTAGAGTCTTGGGTAGCCATCAAACAGAAAAACTTTCAAATCGATCGGATTAACTAAAAAATCAGCTGTTCCATACTAAACTACGGTGCCTACTCGACTCAACAAATGTATGCAACAGCAGATTTTTTTGCTCCGATCGCTTTGCTGCTATAATAAAAGTTCTTCAGTTTTATGGTAAGACTCTTAGTTTAAAAGGATGCTAATGATATCAATTTCACCCTGTATATTAGCTTTCGAAATAAATAATAATTGACAAAATGAATGTTGATCCCATTAAGAGGGCTATCGGAGCCCAGTGGCGCCCTCGTCACAATAATAAAGATTTCTCAATAAAGAAAGCCTAAATTAAAAAAGTGCTCAACAGATAAACTACAAAAGCCTTATCAAGCCATTGTTATACAATACTTTTATAGGTTTTAAACATTCCACTTTTAGACAATTTCGAATAAAAACAAAAGCGGCCGTTTTTTTTCTTTTTTAAAAATTTGTATGTTTAGACCTTTAAAAAACCTATAAAAGTATTCTATGAAAATTGCTTGAAGGCTTTTGTAGTTTATCTGTTGGGCACTTTTTTAATTTAGGCTTTCTATATTGAGAAATCTTTATTATTGTGACGAGGGCGCCACTGGACTCCGATAGCCCTCTTAAGACCACGGCTTCTCCATCTGAATTTTGAGTAGGTATTCAAAATCTTTTAAACTATAAAAATACGGTTAATATGGCAAACTGATATATTTACTTTTGAAAAATGAGGTGAGGTAAGTAAGGAAATTACAGTAAAAAAAAGTTACCATTTCATTGTGAAAGAAACAATAGCACTTGTAATAGCTTGCATCCATTACAGCAGTGCGAAATTATGGCTTGGGATTCGTAATTCAGCATATCGACAAAAAAAGGTAATTTGTATTTGGTCATAAAATTACAATAAAATCTACTGCTCTGCGCCCATGTGGTGCCTTTTTGTTTAAACTATTATTTACAAAACAATTTCTAGAGAAATTATCTACGAAAATTGTTAACAAAATTATATTTACCCAGCACCGGTCCAACGATGAACATGTATGCAAACAATATTAGCATTATCTGAAGTCGCCTCGTTCCTTCTCGTGATTTAAACGCCACTCTCACTGTCGCCACAAGATCCCCGACGCAGAACATTGAAAAAATCGATTCATCCTTTTCACTGTCTACAGTCTTCATTGGCTTCTCCTTCAGTCTTAGCAATATATAAACAAATCCAGCCAAATAGAACACGCACGCAACCACAAACACACCGTAGTAACCGAAACGATTCGTCATAATTCCACTGATTGCAAGACCTATAGGCCTGCTGAGTGTCAGAATAGCAGTTACAATGCCTAGCCTAAAAGTCCGTTCATCATCACTCGTAATGTCAGTGATGTAACTATAAACTGCCATGGTCATGGCAACACGACCGCCGGCTAGTGCAGGTGGTAGACCTTCCAGGAGAGCGGTTTCGTTCACGCCCACCTGAAGGAAGAACACAGTGCTCAGTATGATTCCTATGATTGATATTAGTTTCCCGAGAATGGGCAGCACCATAAAAGCTTTCCTGTTTCCGGTGCGGTCGCTCCACGCACCGACAAACAATGCCAAAAGTCCTGGTAGCGCCGTCTGGAGTGGGTAACTCCAAGCTGTCATTCCCGTAACTATTGTTTGCACATTTTTCTCTTCCTCCGTGTAGTTGGCTGTGCGCCCTTGCATGATATGCCGGCAAGTATTTTCGTTGTATTGCAAATTTACAAGACATGATTTTTCAAAACACAAATTCTGCACTGCAAAACCGGCAAGAACGCTTGGCAAAATATAACAAATAACGAAAGGTTCCACTGTTATTTTTGATCTAAATGCCCAGGATTTTTTTAAGAACTCTTTGAGCCTTTTGCTAAGTTTCTCTTCTGTCTTTTTCAGCTCGATTCCATAAGACTGATTGCACTTCCATGATTCCGCATTAACTACATTTTCTTCGGGTGCTTCGACCCGGCACGTCATATTGATATGCTTTCCACTTTAAAGTTCATTTGTTTAAAAATTTGAGACTTAGTTTATTGGTATAATTTAAAATTATGCTTTTTAAATAATGTTTGTTTATCACCGGGTGAAGCATTCGAGTGCGCGAGCGTTTGGTTGCGCGTGCGACTCCGGATTGCGAGTGCACAGCAAGCGTTGTGGACAACTATAGCTGAACTGCCTATCAGCTGGCCGCGCTACTGTTTAATTTGTACTTTATCATGTTATCACGTGGCTGACCTGCACTAGGCCATTCCGTCGCGTGTGTACAAATTTTAATTAAAATCAAAACTTCGGCTCATCCTGGCTTTTTAAAGTAAAATCCTATTCAGTTTAATTATGTGCCTAGTCTATGCTAATGTTAAAATTTGTTATCCAAAAACCATATAAATGGAAAAAAATTCACAGATTTCGTGCCTCACACGACTATCGATATAGAGCACATTGGAAATGAATCTACGGAATTCGAAAAAAAATTGTCTCAAAAAGGCTAGGCTACAGGGCAAACCCTTAACCCGATCGTCTTTGTTTTAGGCTCAAATTGTAGCTGACTTAATTTTCCAGAGGATTTTTACTCAAATTTTTGATATCATTCTTCGATTCCAAAATATAGAGCGCCAAAATCAAAATTTCGAAAAAAAAAATTTTTGTCCCTATTTCTGCCATAACTTTTTTGTTTTTGACAGTCTCGAATAATTCTTTATGCATCTTACAGCTCTCATGAATACGCGACTTTTGAGCTTTTTTTAAATATCATATCTTCACAAATCTCCGAATTATAAGAGGATCAACACTTTTTCGTGAAATCGGAGCCTACACTGGAGCGAACCAAATATCCAATGTCAAAAACTAACTACTTAGGTATAGCATCGAAAAGTCAAAAAAATTATGAACGAATGCTTACAATATTCGTGACTAAGTATTTCAGTATCTAAATAAGTGAAATTACAAATAATAATTCCAGCTGAAATGTTTACTCTAAAAAACCTCCTCCTTTTTTGAAGTCGGTTAATTAAGGACGACATTGGCCTCGATTCGGAGTGTACTACGACTAAACTAAACTAAATGTATTCCTGTCACTTTCTAAAATAAGATTCAGAAAAGAGACAGAAAACCAACAGCTGACTTTAGTGCTGTCAAAGTGACGTTAAACGCCCAAAAACGACTTAAATAAGATGGCGTACATTATGATGGCATCTTATTTTGCGCATTTAACGTCACTTTGACAGCACTAAAGTCAGCTGTTGGTTTTCTGTCTCTTTTCTTAATCTTATTTTAGAAAGTGACAGGAATACATTTAGTTTAGTTTAGTCGTGGTACACTCCGAATCGAGGCCATTGTATGTTGACATTGATATAATATTAGAGTATTAACCACGACACGCGTCCCAATTTTTTCCCATAAAGTCGGTCAAGATGAAAATTGCGTAATTTTAAATTACATACCATTGACAGAGACCATACACTATAACATTCAAAGAATTTTAATATCAAATTCGAGAATCAATTTATATCAAGGTTCTATTGTATTCCAGTAGCTGAGTAATTGCCTGCCGTGCAGGAGGCGATGGTTCGATCCCCGTCCAGGCCGACTCGTACCAATGAGTTTATCTGAATTTATGTACGATTTGTAACACCACTGACTTTTCCGTGAAGGAAAACATCGTGAGGAAACCTGCATGCTTTAATTACGAGGCATGTATTGTACCCATTGCCCATTACAGTGGCGACGCGACGTGACACTGGACCGAGTTTCGGTACTACTAGTAAAACGTGGATGTTCTGAGATTTTGGAATATCTCTGACTACCTCCTCGGGAAATATAGTCGTGAGCATATGCCTCTATTTCGGACTGACATAACATCAGGGTTAAAAACTAAAAATAAAACCGGTCAAGTGCGAGTCGGGCTACTCGCGCATCGAGGGTTCCGTACCACACCACCACAGAACACAACATTATTAACTTAGAAAAAAAACTTTTTTTGTCCGGGACCTTTAACGCGAGACCGACTCACACTTGGCCGGTTTTTAGTATTTGTTGTTATTCTTTAGAGTTTGCTCTATAATCGCACTAAGTTTGACGCTTGTATGTATTACCGTTTTTACTATAGAGCGTGAAGAAAAAACGTTGATAAAAACTAGTTTCTTGTTGAAAACCCCCCTTAATTTTTAACCGTCTGCCATTTTTAGTATTTGTTAACAAATCCGCCGCAATAACGCATAATCTGAGAAAATTTAAACTATCTAGCTATTACGGTTCAAAAGTTACAGCCCTAAATAGGTAGGACAGACGGACGGACGGACAGGCGGTCAGACGGACGGACGGACGGACGGACGGACGGACGGACGGACAACGTAGGCTTAGTAATATGGTCTCGTTTTCACCCTTTGGGTACGGAACCCTAAAAAAAATGCCTCTATTTTATTAGGTACGAGTTGACGTCCTGACGTTAGTATTTGATTTCAAGGCTTGAACCTTGAACCTGGATGCTTACTATGAAGCTGTGTATCGAATCTCCCGTGCCATATTTCATTACCTTTAAAAATTTCCCAAAATAGACAGAGTTACAGTTCAGTCGAGACGTTTTCTGTCAACATCTTTTGTTTTTATATTCGAGTGCAATAGCGTTACGTGCCAAAAAACCCCGCAAGTTCCGCCCCAGTGTTGCCTAACTATCGATAGTTGATCTTGAAGAATATGTAGTAACAATACCTATATAGTTTTATTTTATGATCTTTAGGGCAAAGACGAAATGAACGGTGCGGAATAGTGTTGCCTAACAAAATTGAAACTATCGATAGTCTATCGATACTATCGTGAACTCGAAAAATAGTAACAATATCGATAATGCTATCGATATTTTCGATAGTTTTACTTTAAGGCAAATTGATACAATCAAAACTATCGATAGTGTTATCGGTATAATTTATAGTAGTAGATAAAATCGATAAGTACAATTTTTTTTTTTTGGTAAAACAATCGAAGCTGTCGAAAGTATCGATAACTATCGATGTCATTATCGATTTTGTTAAAAGTTTTCGAGGTCACAACAGTACCGATAGACTATCGATAGTTTCACTTTAGTTTGGCAACACTATTCCGCACCGTACATTCCGTCTTTGGCCTAAAGATGGATAAAATAAAACGTTGCTACGTCTGTCTCTACGTTTTGTTTAATATCGATGTGTGAAAAATTATATTTTTGTATGTTTTGCATGTAGGTAGGTACTTAACTAGATATATATATATACATATTATGTAGATACATTGTGTGAAACTTGTTTTGATCAAGATTTGGTTCTTCCGTATAGTTTATGCTTAGACAATTTAATAGGAACGAGGGGACGAGTTACGCGTGATATTCTACTAAGAAACATTTCTGCCACTTTTTGCGTGGGGCGAGGTAACATGAAGTCCGCAACAGTGGATTTTATTGCCCATAAGTTTAGATTCTAATTTTGAATGTTAAAAATCATGAAAAGTAGTCTCGCGTGAACCCCAAACGTTCTAAGTTCAAAATTATTGTTTCGCTATTATAGGCTGTCTCGTTTAGTGATAAGGTATAAAATTGGGTGTAAATGCGCAAGATTAATTGATCTAATACCATGGCAGAGGGGAAATGCTACCGCAAGGCGAGTCCCTATTAAATTGTCTAAGAGTTTATGTTTAAAAATGTATTATGATTTTTAGGGTTTCGTTCCGTACCTAAAGGGTGCCAAAAATTTATAAGCCTACGCCGTCCGTCCGTCTGTCTGTTTGCCTTACCTAATAAAGAGCTGTTTCTTACCTACAAGATGAAAACTGAATCATTATCATATCCTTTTAAACAACAACTTTTATTATGGGAGCAAACCGGTCAGAGTAATAAAAAGAAAATCAGCTTTTCCATACTAAACTGGAATGCCTATTCAGCTGAAATGTATGCAAAAGTAGATTTTATTTTGCTCCGATCGGTTTGCTCCCATAGTTGCTCAGTTTGGGTAGACTCATAGTCTAAAATCGAAATTTTCACAGAATACTGTGTTATTCTTTCTTTCTTTCTTATCGTGTGGGCAGAGCCCTGGTGTCAGAGTTTTGTATTAATTATGGTGGATTCGTGAACCAATATTAAACCATGAACCAATTTTTTATTCCAATTTTTTTTCGTATTACAGTAACTATATACAAGCGTCAAACTTGGTGTGATTATACATATAAAGTGCACACCTACTTTGAAGTAAAACAATAAATAATAAAAACAAGTCACGTGCGTGTCGGGCTTGCACTAAGAATCCCGGAGAAAACTTTTTTTTTTTTTTATAGTGTATGGTGGAGCGGAACCCTCCGTGCGCGAGTCAGACTCGCACTTGGCCGGTTTTGAGTATTCTACTCAAACTAGACTGCGATTTGTAAATAGAACGAGAATTGTAGAGCAATGTACGAATGTACTTACATAAAGTGCGACAACTATTTTAGTATCCGTGCCGTCGAACTTTATTTTTTCATGGCTTGACCGACAGTTTTGAAAAAAGATGTTCGTCTTCGAATATACCTTACAATGGCCCCGATTCGGACTTAACTAAATTTATTCCTGTCACTTTCTAAAATAAGAATAAGAAAAGAGACAGAAAACCAACAGCTGACTTTAGTGCTGTCACAGTGACGTTACACGCCCAAAATAAGATGCCATCATAATGTACGCCATCTTATTTAAGGCGTTTTTGGGCGTGTAACGTCACTTTGACAGCACTAAAGTCAGCTGTTGGTTTTCTGTCTCTTTTCCTAATCTTATTTTAGAAAGTGACAGGAATAAATTTAGTTAAGTCGTGGCACAGTCCGAATCGGGGCCATTATTCACTTTAATTAATTATTATCTATAAGTACTTTCAAAGGGATAGTTAGGTACCTAGCGGTTAGCTTTTAGTACCAAGAACAGAAAGTTACTAACAGATAGTGACGGATAATAAGTATAATAGGATACACAGTGGATGGATAATGGATAAATTTATCGCGTTTTTTCAAAATTATTTTAGTAATCGGTGATAAAGAGAGTTTTTTTTCAAATGGCGTACTCTGCACTGAAAAAAATGATCAACAAAACTACTGTTAAACATAATCAAACTTTAGTGACTTCCAAACTGTTTTGTAGCATATAAACAAACTTTCGGCTATACAATACAATACAATATTTTAACAACACGTTTTGCTATTTATAACCAAATGTTTGATTATGTGCTACAAACATAGATTTATATATTACTAGCGTAAGGATAGGCCCGTCAGAATATTTTACAAAAACATTCTTCATAGAAACAAAAATTTGCGCCATCTGTCATAACTCGTATACGAACTATATCGTGTCATATATTTGTAGTGCTCTAAATTGACATTTTTCCTTGCATTTTAGAGCCAACGAACTGGGGACAATAGTCAAGCTCATAGGCCATGTCCTTACGCTAGTAATATATATGTCTTTGGCTACAAAACAGTTTGGAAGTCACTAAAGTTTGGTTATATATAACACTAGTTTGGTTGATCATTTTTTTCAGAGTGGTGTAAATCAATGAATTAAATAAAACTGCTCATGGCTGAAAAAATAATTTAAGACTAAAGAATAGTTGAACTTTTATAGGTTTCCAAATGTAATGTAATGTTTCTTAGTTCTATGCCTGTAAAAAATACTACTTGTTTTTACAAATTATATTCATGTTTTAGAGATTTATTCATGATAAAGCTTGAAAATGAAATCATTTCCTAGTTAAATTAAATTACGCAACAAGCTATGACATAACATCAGCCAAATTCAGATATTATTTAATACACCTATATCTATTTTGGTAATTTGTTGTTTTCTTTTGATATTTGATCACCGATTTTGGCATCGGAGTCCACACAATGAATTGTTTGGAGATGTTTTTTGGCGCAAACATTTTACTTGGTATTAATATTGAAATCAAGAAAATTTATAAATTTCCTTGTTAAGGAACTGTTTGGCTGTTAGGTTTAAAAATAACTTTACGTGAACGCTTTCCGGAGGGCATACATACTTTCTTTTAGCCTCATTCAAGAATAAAAAAAACCCCGCAAGGGCAATGTTCGTGAAATGTTTTGTTTACTGTTTCACAATTTTGGTAGGCTGCCAGAAATTGTGAATGTATCACAATTCGTGGGACACGCATGAGTAGAATTTCCCTTAACAAAGAACATGCATGAAAAACTAGGTACCTAGTATGAGTGTGAGATGATTTCAGGATGTGGCGACATTCCGATTTTTCTGTTGATTCTTCGTGAATCACAAAAAATGTTGAATCATTTAATCTTTTATGAGCGTTATCATTATGTTCATTTAAAAACTATTTTTCAACACGTAACGTGCCATTTCTTATTTAGCTTTGGCATTCCTTTCTTACCTACTTTCAGGAAACTTCGCCTCGCTGAATATGCTATGTTAAAATGTCTAGTTTGTATTTATATTAGACCTATTATTTTTATCTTAGTTAGGTGTCCATACAAACATTACCCAAATTATGTTTTTACGCTGCAAAGTTGTAAATTGTTTAATTTGTCAAGAATAATAAAATGTCGTAAAACTAGGTATACGAGTAGGTACGTAAAAACGTAAACCTAAATATAAATAAATAGATGACATGGGATTGGGATGTATTTATTGACGAAGCCTGTTGTGGATGTGAGTGGTGTACCTATTGCCTTTGACGAAGCCTGTCGTGGATACGCACTTTGTACTTTTCGTTTTAAATAAATATACAATAATGTTTGTTCTTGAAAAATAAATAGATCTAAAAATAAAATAAGGAAGTTGACATCGTCGATAGTCCATTTTCGAGTTTGCCTTAGTATTGGCAACATTTTTAACCTATCTTAAAACTAAATGATACTTTCCTCCCCACATATTGCTTTTCATTTTCACGTATCATTGCTCTTATATTTTTCATAGGGACTTTGTACATTTATAATACGCTTACTAGTTATCAAGAGGGCATTTTGAATAGATCCTTTTTAAGTCCTGTACCCTAGGATGATTTTTGTACAGCTACTAAGCAAGTTCTCTGAAAAAAGATTAATCTAGAGCTTAATGAATGAACAAAATGTCTGATTATGGCTTTGTAACTTGATGTAAGTAATTCAATGTTTTTTTTCTTTGTCTTACTAGTATTTTTGTTGTAGAGTTTCCGGTCACACCTTCTCTATAGCCATAACATAACGCCTTACGATATGGCGGTGGTAGTAGAGGTGATAGAATCACAAAAAATAAATATATTTTTAAAGGGCCCACCACACAATCACACCACTCGTAACTCCTGTGAAGTTGTGAACTAGAATCAACAGCGGCGACCATTCACCACATTAGACAATGAATTCCAGCGAGCCCGGGGGATGGCTCTAAACTGTCCCCAATATAGGATTTGGAAAAATAAATATCCTACTTCCCTCTCCGTTGCAAACAGGTGGTTTGGGGGTTCTTTGCCGTGTGTGGGTGGGTGTCCACACGGAAAATAATAATAACCGCCTGCCCTATTTACAATTTTGAGACTAGTTGTCATGGCAGGCGTCCGTTAGTCTCCTCCCATAGCCCAGTATCCATCCATCCAACTTTCACCTCCATAGCCCAAGACCTTATTTTTCCATCGCGGCCATAGCGCCGTACTCCAATAGTCTTTACACAAATGGCGGGGACCATCCCCGTGTGTATCATGTCATGTTGTACGCTCGGAGATGGTATCCGCCATTTGTGTATCCCTTACATTTAGATTAACTTGTCTTTTGAACGGGCCTCTACATGTTGGCTTCGGCCCCATGCACGCCTTCCAAAGGTCCGGGACTTAATTGCCCGTAATTACGGAACGTAAGACATATAATAATAATCATTTATTCAAGTGACCAGGACTCGTTTTGTTAGTAATACAACTTAACTTAAAGGTTAGTAATCAGAATACATTTTACATTTGCCAGTGCCATGTGAGTCATGTAGGACTATGCATCATGCAGCACCGGTTTATGTAAGAGCAGTCGAGCTTACTTGCAATCATGTTCATGATGCTATTGCCGCTGCCGCGCACTCTGCGCACCAGGGACCCGCAGCGTTTGCGCATCGTGGTATAAAAACAGTCCACACGATGCTCTGCGAACATACCTGATGCACTGCAGAAGCGCGGCAGCCCCAACAGCCAAAGAAGGGCAAATAAAAATTTGGAAACATTACCTATCCGTTAAAACCAAGGTTAGAGGGAATAAGCAACCGCGCAAGAAAAAGCAAAGGAGGTATACTTACTCGTACTCGTATCATTTACCGAAGGTTTTTTTTTCAATTGACCATATTATGAATCGAAGGAAAAATTCGTCACACACAATTGTGTGTGAAAATAATATAACGACTACTACGTTGTACGATGAATTGTCAATAAGTTGAGTCAATATTAGATAGATAGGTATATTTAGTAGAGGATTCTCTTCATACATTTTGGCTATAATTGTGCGCTTCGGGTTAAAAGCATCAAATTTCTACCATGGATAGGGTGTTCCTTGGTGATCATTTTCAGATGTGGAGGGAAGTCTGATTCGTCCCCTGTGCGCGGGGGGAGGGGGGTGAAGTACGTATCTGGGTCATTGTTTTCATTATTCTTTTACGGATCAGTTAATGCTACTAGGGCTTGTGTGGTATCGTTTTCGAGTAAAACAGATACGAGGAATTCATTTTTACTGCATAATAGGCATATTTCCATACAATAAAATAATGTTTTACACGAAAAAGTAAAAACCATTGCCTTGATTTTTTTTTTAAACATCGATATCTTTGGAAATCTTGATAAATATAAGTAAACAAAATTAAGCAAATAAAGGTTATTTAGTCTAGTTTATAAAAACATATACTTGTTGGACACTTATCATACAACAACTACAAGAAAAAAATTCATTTACGCGTCGAGGTAAAGCAGCATAATTCGTTTACTGCGGATTACGAGTGATGGTTTGGAGGTAAACATAATATGTAACTTTATAATTTCGATAGCAAACGATTATTTGTTGAAAATTAAATAGAAAAATAAATTAGGCATAGTCTTAATTGGATATAATAAGAAGCGGCAACAATTTTAAAGGGATATAATTCGGAGCGCGCTCCATACAAACGAAGTCTGGTTATATTTCTAATATTATCCAAGTAAAATCAATGAAATTTTACAGAAACAGTCTACAAACTAATATCTATGCTCGCTCTTGAAATACATACATACATAAATTCACGACCATAATCCCTTACGGGGTGGAAACTTTGCTACAACGACCAACAACAATGTTAAGCGTGCAGTGCGTTGTAGCAAGGCTCACTTTGACCATATTGAACATTTCACGTTGAAGGTTTCACGATGAAATGACGTGTCAGGTGATGACAGGGGGCTAATCTCTCGCCCACAAAATACTGCCAAAAACTTTATCACTTAGTCGCCTCGTGCGACACCCACGTAAAGAAATTGGGTAGTATATCCTAAGCCGGCAGTTTCACAGACAGTCAAAGCTTTAACTAATGCGGTCATACATCAACAATACAAATCTTTCTATTAGGAATTGAGTCCTCACTTATTTCGTTTGAGTTCTTCAAAGGCCCTATTTACTTCAGGCTTAGTGTAAAGATTTCCAAGTGTCCAAAGCCGTTCTTTTCCCCTTGCCTGAAAAGAACCACATACCGTATCATACCGGTTAAACCGATACTTAGTTTTGCAGGCCAGTGTATTGGCCGATACCTGCATTGTGTCAAATTCATTGACACCACCAATTCGTGAATACCCTACCTTGTTATTTATCGAAGCTTGAACCAAAACCGAAAGCAAATCCATAACTCAGAGAGAGCTAATTTACTGAAAAACCCCACCACTAGTAGGTTACTCGTACGATACATCAGTGTCTACGGTTGCATATGATATGATCACTCTTCTACGTCCTTTTGGCATTGAATCTTCCAAGTGTAAAAAGTTACTAGTGTCAGCCTCCTCGGGCGAACATGGGGCCAATTGACTCAAATCTGAGGCAGCGGCAGAACAAAGAATTTTACTCCCATTCGTTGCGTCGATTTCTTTTTCTGTTGCCTCTACACTGGAAGAACTGATTGTTGTGACAAGAATGAGAATAATTCGGTTCTATTTTCATATACTCGAAGAAATAAAATTTCTCTCTTTCTTTCTTATACACTTTTTTTGGGCATTGCATCCGTAGGAGGTACAAGGAAAAGTGTGGCATCTATCTGCTCTCTCATGGCAATTTTGACGCGACAAATCGGAATAAAGTTGTTTGTTCATTTGTGTCATTTTGCCTCATGATCACCCGAGCGAGGAGGCTGACACTCGTATATTCTTACATTTTTATAGATGTTGCGTGAAAAGGGGATTAGAATAATGATTCGCACCTCAGTCAAAAAGCCACTTGCTGGCTTTGCGTGGATTTTTTCAGTAAATTAGCTCTCTCTAAGTTGCTTTTGGTTATAGTTAAAGCTTCCGCTAAATAGTTAGGTATTCATTTCATTTCTTTAGGGATGGACTGGACGAAAGATACAGTCGAATCGCACTCAATTTAGAGTAGACTACTCTTCCCGAGGCAGAAACTATATCTGCAGTGCTAATAATGTCGTGCTGCTTTACAAAAGATGTTGGTAGGTACTGGACGGTGCATTTACACCGCAGCTGCACTCCAAATTCTCAGCGCTATGATTTTAAGCCGGCAATAATTCTATTTTTGCCGATTTTCCTATATACTTAACAATTATTAAATGTTTTTTTTTGAGGAGCCTAAGCTCCTAGCGCGCTCCGAATTATATCCTCCTAAGAGGATAGATATAGGAGAGGGAGCGCGCTCCATAAAAACGAAGTCTGGTTATATATTCAATACTAAACAATTAAAGTTAACGACATTTTTCAAAAACAATTTTTTATTTATATTATTAATTTATTCTCAACTAATCTCTATGCTTGTATTGTGCCCGATTTTCTTTCAATGCTAGGGTTAATTTAAGATTTGTATGGAAATCTTTGAGGCACTGTAAGTTCGAAACTATACATTTTTACGAAAATCTGAGACAATACGAGCATAGATATTAGTCTGTAGACTGTTTGTGTAAAATTTCATTGAATTTAATTGGATAATATTGGAAATATAACCAGACATCGTTTGTATGGAGCGCGCTCCGAATTATATCCTTTTAAAATTGTTGCCGCTCCTTATTATATCCATTAAAACTATGCTTAATTTATTTTTCTATTTAATTTTCAACAAATAATCGTTTGCTATCGAAATTATAAAGTTACATATTATGTTTACCTCCAAACCATCACTCGTAATCCGCAGTAAACGAATTATGCTGCTTTACCTCGACGCGTAAATGATTTTTTTTCTTGTAGTTGTTGTATGATAAGTGTCCAAAAAGTATATGTTTTTATAAACTAGACTAAATAACCTTTATTTGCTTAATTTTGTTTACTTATATTTATCAAGATTTCCAAAGATATCGATGTTTTAAAAAAAAAATCAAGGCAATGGTTTTTACTTTTTCGTGTAAAACATTATTTTATTGTATGGAAATATGCCTATTATGCAGTAAAAATGAATTCCTCGTATCTGTTTTACTCGAAAACGATACCACACAAGCCCTAGTAGCATTAACTGATCCGTAAAAGAATAATGAAAACAATGACCCAGATACGTACTTCACCCCCCTCCCCCCGCGCACAGGGGACGAATCAGACTTCCCTCCACATCTGAAAATGATCACCGAGGAACACCCCATCCATGGTAGAAATTTGATGCTTTTAACCCGAAGCGCACAATTATCGCGGGAAATAGCTCTACTAATTTCTTGTATTCTTTACAATTGGTTGCGAAATTTTATAGATTTATAAGTCTTTGAACTCTTCTTGAAATTGCATCAAAATCTAATTCATAACGGTTTGTTGACAAGATTACTCATTTTATATTATTTTTATCACCTTCCATTTTCCGATGTCTTATGTTTTCAATCAACATCATCATCAGCACAGGCTTTCATATGTTAAGTTGTCAATAAGCTTAAAATTTTCCATGACACGATTGCAAAATGTCCCATTCGGAAAGAGATATGTCATCCTTGAATATTATTTTAGATTTAAAGCCGATACGACGATTTAATTATAACAATTTAACTGCAACCACACCACACATTCTGGTACTTTGACAAAAGTCAAAGATATACCTATATTTAATGGGAATAGATGAACTAAGTAGCCTTCAAAACAAAGTTGGAATCAAGGTCTGACCCTTAATGGTCTGACCTTTCTTATCTAGGTTTATTTTCAGCTTTCATCTGCTGTATCTGGAGTGCGATTTTTGAAACTCATAGGGCAGAAGTACCGTTTGTGGCCACTGTACCGTTTATGGCCATTTATTGTTTAAATAAACGATAAAAATGAATTTATATTAATAAAGCTTTACAAACTCGATTTATTTTAATATAACGATACGATCGATTTTCGTTTTCTTATATCTTTATTTGAATCTTTGAAAATTCAATAAAGATATTGTTTTAACCCGGCGGGAGTCTGGCCGGGTATGTCATACCCACCTAGTTATTTAAGTGACAGCATTTCACAAAATTATCATCCTAATTATTTGTGGCTTCTGGTAGCTGGAGTTAAAGAGTTACTAGAGGGGATAGTGACTTGTTTGCAGTAACAAGTTAACCAGCACTTGAGTAATACACGTTTAATTATCGTTTGAGCATCTTATACCCGGCCACACAGCTGGCGTATAGGATTTGTGCAAAAAAAATGTATGCATGGTTTTGTTCTGTTTTCTTTATTTTTAATTTATATCGTAGTTTACGATCAGAAATGGTTATGCAAAGTCAGAAAGGCGACTAAGGTCTATGTTTAAGGAAGTTAAAGATGAATCTTTAACCGTGTCACACACGCATACTGTATTGAGCAATTGAGCATGTACTGCGATCTGAGGCAGAAAAGGGGGGGTCATAGGGATCATAGGGAAGTCAAGGGGGGTGAAATAAATGCAAATTTCAGAGATTCTTATGACAGTATGACTTTCCATATCCAGCACATGTGTTTTTAGTCTTCCTGTCTTTTTGTCATAATAGAACATGCTATTATATTTTTTGCGTAAACTGAACTGAATGTAACATAATTTCCTAAGATGTTCGAGAATAAAATCGGAAGATTTATTTAGTCAATATGATTCACTGTAGTGTGTTTTTTGAATATTCACAGTTTTTTTATAGAATAATTTTTTTTTCGTAATTTTTATGGCCATTTTGAAAGTGCCTATGTTGTGTTTTGTAAATTTACTGATTAGAGTTTCATTAATTTACTAATACAAAACTCTTTCGTTATGAACAGTTTTTATTTTGAAATGGATTAATAGATATTCGTTTCTGTATAAAAACATCTTTACTTATCGTGATTAATTTAAATATGACATATTAACAGTCATTTTTAAATATGGGTATCCTATACCCTACCACACCCTCAGTGTAACATTTTTCACCAGACTCCCGCCGGGTTAACATTGTGATTTTTGGCCAAAAACGGTGCTAAGGTGGCCAAAAATGGTACTTCTGCCCTACTTTGAAACTCATACTTTGAACTCAGCAGTTGAAAATATCAATATTACTATGGAGATAATTAGCATTAGTATCATAGATAGCATCTTTCTACTGCTGATTTGACTTAAAAATCATACTTCAGAAGTGCCATTTTTGAAAGTCAAACCATAAGTAGAAAGATGCATATCTCCATAATAATTTTGACATTTACAACTGCTGAGTTCAACGAATGAGTTTCAAAAATCGCACTCCTAAAAGATTTTGTCACAAAATACCTACACAATAAATAGCGCTATAACCAGTTATTTTAGAAGTCTTCAAAATTGGTTAACTATATGCAAAATGTTTTAGGTAGGTATATATATAAATTTTTTTGCGTCTTGGTAAATAAGCGCTGAGTTACGAACTCCATCCTCTGGAGTGCCATTTTTGAAACTCATTCTCTGAGTTCAGCAGTTAAAAAGGTCAATATTACTGTGGAGATATGCATCTTTCTACTGCTGATTTGACTTTCAAAAGTCATACTTCTGGAGTGTGATTTTTGAAAGTCAAATCAGCAGAATAAAGATACGTAAGTATCTCCACAGTAATTTTGACATTTTCAACTGCTGAACTCAGCGAATGAGATTCAAAAATCGCACTCCAGATATCTATTTCCACAGACATGTGGTAAAGAAACAGGATTGGCGAATACTACACCGACAATAGATGATGACGATCTAACTAATGATAAAATTATTATTTATTTTTATTTATTTTATTTATTTAAGGTCTGCCAACAAAGTATACACCATTACAAAACACAAAACATCTGAAACACAAAAACACACAAAACACAAATGTATTCATTTTGAATGGGTACATATCAGAATCCCGAAGCTCATAATACCTTAATTTAAAATACCTTAGACCAAAATACCCGAATTCAAAATACCTTAAACTTGAAATACCAAATTTTCAAAATACAAAAGTTTATAATACCGAATGTTTAAAATACCTACATTTTAACTTAATAATTAAGTGTTACTTAACTTACAGGCTGTCATAACATACATTGTAAGTAGCTTAATTTGTAGATTATTGAGTGAACATGTTTACCAGTTATGTGTGATTGTTAGGGAATCCGCTGGAACATGATCAAGCTGGGTTGTACAGATGACCAGTAAAACCAAATTCAAGGTTCTAGGGTGGAATGATGTATCAAAAAATAGTGATAAGTGGCCAGCATTCGCATTTAGTGGTATTCCACAGTGATCACTCTTATCAACAAAATTAGACTGAGGTATTCAAATTGAGCTCCAAGATGGTGCTCAAAGAAGTATCAACGCACTCGCAACGAGCACCCATGAATTTTCGAGCGGACAAGTATCGAGAATATGAATTTCGAATCATCGAGGTACTTTCGTTCCTATTCGACTTATCGTGGATGTTACAACAGAGAGATTGAGAGAAGAGAAGAGATCAAAAGTGATCGTAAGTGTTTCAAATCGTATAACGAACCGAAACATTAATAATCCTGTCTACGTTGTAGTGTTATTAGACTTATTAGGAACCTTTCCTATTATAACTATCGTAGTAGGTATAATATTTTATGCTTAAGGACATCGGCAAACCACGCAATAAAAACATCTGAAAAAGTAACTGCCTCCGTAGTCTAATGGTTAAGAGCATTGGCTCTCGATACGGAGGTCGTGGGTTCGATTCCCACGGGGGACACCTAGTGATATGTCACTTTGTGCGTTTTTCCCCAGTTGGTTAGGACATTGCAGGCTGAATCACCTGATTGTCTGAAAAGAAAAATGATTCCGTGCTTCGGATGGCACGTTAAGCCGTTGGTCCCGGCTACTATCTCTGATGGTAGTAGTCGTTACATAAAAACCACGTCAGAGGCCGAAAGGCGGTCTGAAAAAACTCTGACACCAGGGCTCTGCCCACACGATAAGAAGAAGATCTGAAAAAGTGTATTTTCAGAAACGCCTGATTTGTTTCTTTGAGCTAAAATGACGCATGCTATTAATATTCGTGCGTATTTTGAAGGCGGTAACTGTACGAATAGAGAGCAGGAGTTTGTACCTTTTCCCACGAACTTTTGCAGATTTTTTTTTACATCTTTATACATGGACAACGAAAGGACAGAGTAAGAATAGAGGTAATCGTTAGATATAAATGTATAGTCGAGCGGGCTACGAGCGGGGACCGAATAGCTCGCTTAAAGTGGCGGTAGGCAGGACACGTAGCTAGGCGAAATGATGGCAGGTGGAGCAAAGCCTTGACAGAGTGGTGGCCGAGATTAGGCAAAAGAGGAGTGGGTCGTCCGGCAGCCAGGTGGGTTGACGACATCTGGAAAAGTATTGGTATTAATGCGACTGGCACGGGACCGAGAAGAATGGCAAAATAGGGAGGAGGCTTATGCCCTGCAGTGGGTGGATACGGGCTGAAAATGATGATGAGCGGGCTAATTCCGTCAGCTACAACAGAAATACGCTTTTTCTTAACCTACTGGATAGGAGCTTATTTATAGAACAAAAGTTATAGTCATTTGAAGTAATTAATTACCCTGCTGCGGAATTGTCCCGCTCAACTACAGTGGCTTCTGGACAGTATCATGGGCATATTCGACACACCCTTGGCTGGTGTTTCTTTTCATAAAATCTACAAACAGGACAATCTTAACCCCTATTGATAGAATTCTAACGCTCTATGTTATTTTAGAGCAAAATAAAAATGTGCTTGCAATTGTAATAGCCCTTTTTTATTTTGTACCTTAGTTTTGTACAGATTTTTTATCTTGATTAGTCTTCTATAGTTAATAAGAGTAGAAGTGAGTACCTAATTGCAGTCTATAAAGTTTCATAATAGGTATTTCATAATACCTATGCCGGCCGACATGATAATTTATGTGTTATTGTGGCGACTAGTTTTCTTGATGGAGGCTGCATAATTTAAATACCTATTAGGTTACCAATACCTAGTTTAGCTGTGAAAGTGGCTCGGGTCAACTTATAGTGTTTAAAGTGCATGGCGCAGCGGCTTGCGAATCACCAGTCAACTGAGAAAAAACGTAAAATTCTTCAATAAAGCATTATACTTGGCCTATGATGTACCTACGCAGTAAGCCTGGATAAAACTAGTCTTGACCTTGGCATTTCTTAGTTTTCAATATCAATGATAATGATGTTAGAATCTTCATCGTGTGCCGTACCATAATAATTATCAAAACTAGTTTCTTCGAAGCCTCCGAACGCATCACTGGCGTCTCTGAGTCACCCGGGCAGGGCAGTGGTTATTTTTGTTTACAAATAACAAATTAATAAAGTATTAAATATTACCGATAATTCTAATGGAATAAGTGCAAACATGAGTGTATCAAATATGTCAAAAGGAAATGAAAAAACCAGAGAATTGACTCCACAAACATTGGAAAATATGGAACATGATGGAAACGGAGAAAGAAAAACAGACGAACCAGTTACCTGGATGAAAAGAATCAAGATGTTATTTAATTTTATTACAATAGAACCATTTTTATTATCTTACATATTACCGAGTATCATATCCGCTTTAGCTGTGCAAAAAATTAATATGGAAAAAGCGTGTCGTTCCGATTTAGGTTATTCAGAAGATATCTGCAATATGGTCGTAGCTGGTATCAGTGACAACATAACGGAAACAGCCCTTAATGAAGCTCAAGGGTTGAATGTTGATATGACAGCTTGGAAACAACCCCTGCAAAGTGGAATACCAGCAATTATGATACTTTTTGTAGGAGCCTGGAGTGATAGAACTGGAAACAGGAAGGCTTTGATGTTGATTCCACTTATCGGAGAAATAATATCATCTGTAGGGATGCTGCTGGCAACATATTACTTTCTAGAGTGGCCGTTATGGGCAACAGCGTTGATAGAAGTTGTGCCATCAGCATTTACCGGTGGAATCTCAATAGCCTTAATGGGCTCCTATAGTTACATTGCAGATGTGACGACATTAGAATCACGTACTTTACGGATGGGTGTAGCAGCTGTTATAGTGACATTGGGTATTCCTTTCGGGACAGCCATAAGTGGAGTATTGACTGAAGCAATCGGTTACTACGGGATTTTTGGCTTGGGATTAGGTCTTTACATATTTGGTTTCATATACACTTACTATACCATCAAAGATGTAAAAAGAACCGAAACAGAAGGAAGCATTTGGGAAAAAATTGTTCAATTTTTTCATCTGAGAAACGTGTGGGATACGTTTTCATTAATAATAATGTCACGCGGCAGAAAACTAGCACAAATTGTTTTGGTAATTTGTGCCCACATTGTGATCATTGGACCTGTATCTGGTAAGTTAACTCATTATCCTTTTTAACGTTTTATAAGGTCTAGTAATATATTTTATACCTATCTCGTTAAAACTAAATTTCCATTGTTACAGCTGAAGGAGCCGTACTTTATTTTTATGTAACGAAGAAATTCAGTATGAGTATTGTGGACTTCAGTTGGTTTCTTACATATTCATTATTAATGGGTCTAGGAGGTAAGCACATTTTTCCTTACGTGTTTAAACTTAGAGGTTACAGAGGTATATGGGGTGCAAGAGAAGAACCCCGAATGACGAAACCAACACGTTAGTTGGTATGATTTCTCTACTTGCGCGTGAGTCTGCTTTTTCCATACTATCTACATGTCGTGGCAAGAGCGACTTTGGCTCTCCGAAGAGCGCAGGAAAAGTTCATTTTCTATGGAGCGAAGGAGCATCGTAGGTTGATATTTTCTAACCTTGAAGTGGAATGAGTTTGGACAATTTTCTCTTTAATTAACCAAAACCATTAGCAATTTTCACAAAGGTTAAACATATTCGATCATACACTTATTGACATCATCAATAGCCTGAATTCACCCATTGCTGGGTATAGCCGCCATTTGTTTATGCCACCCTCTTATGTCCTCAGCATAGCTTCCACAAACTTCAAATTTTTTGTTTTAATTCTGAAAAGGCAAGGTCTTTAGAGTATTTTAATACTCAGACAGCCGCTTTTATACTTAGTCAATGAGTTGTCTCTTTGCCTTTTCAAATTAATACAGAACATTTCTTATTTGGTGGAATCCTGAAATCTATCGAACAAGCGCCAATATAATATCTTATTTAAGTACACAAAATAGTTACCAAATAGAAAGAAAAACCAAAGAAATATATTGAAGTCATATAAAATAATAAGTACCTTCAGACACGCCTTATCGAACTTATTTCCCAAATTATTACTTTTTTATTCTATCCACGAATCTTTGTTACTCAATTACCTATAACTGCTGTTTCAGGAACTACAGTAGCAGTAGCGGTTTTCAGTAAATGGCTGAAGATGCACGATGCTCTCCTGGGGATAATAGCAACGGCCTGCAAAGTCGTATCTACGTTTATTTACGGCCTTGCTCCAACAACTGCCTGGTTTTACTCCGGACCCGTGTTTGATTTCTTCGGGAATTCTGGTGTGACTGCCATCAGATCTCTTGGCACCAAGGTCGTTGAAGCTGATCAAGTAGGTACGTATTCGTCTTATGTACATAATATTTATAGATAAGCTAACTGATTAGGTAACTGAATGAACGGACTGGACATGTAGGTAATTCAAGGATTGACTTCTTTTTTTACTTATACAGGGTGTAACAAAACACCCTAGTAATACTTAAGGGGGTGCTTCAGACCATCAAACTGAACAATTTTCACTATGGAGCCAACATCGAAATCGCGAAAAAAAAATCTGCTCTTTCATACAAAACTGCAGTACCGTCTCGACTCAAATGTATGGGACGGCAGATTTTTTAAATTTTTTCTCGACGTTGGCTCCATAGTGAAAGTTGTTCAGATTGATGGTCTGAAGCACCCCCTTAAGTATTACTAGGGTGTTTTGTTACACCCTGTATACTTAAATAAGTCATACTTACAAGATTGCTTACAAGGAGCAAAGAGTGTGTTGTTTTATTGCCTAGTGTGGGTAGAAAAAAAAATTAATGGTTAAATAGTTTTAACTATGTAAATAAAAACTGGCTACCATAAAAATATAACTAGAGTAAACAAAGTATGTATTTAAATACCATTAAAAAAGACTATTCTGACCATACCAAGACCTTGACCAAAAGTGTTAATTATGCTGGCGGCATTTCCCCGCTGCACAGACAGCTAAGGGCGCAATTTTGGATCAAATATGAATCAGAGCGGGGTTTGCAACATGCAACTTTTACAGCAGGTCCCTAAAGAGAAAGCTTTGGCTTCGAATCCCCATAGCCGTGGAGTGCGATTTTTGAATATCATACAAGTGACTCGGACTGCCGAGTCACTTGTATGATATTCGACGACATATACGATATACGATATTTTGCCGACTGCGGCAGTAGAAAGATGCATAATCTGCATCGTAATTTTGACATTTTCTACTGCCGAGTCGCTCGTATGATGTTCATAAATCGCACTCCTGCTCTCTCTACAGCGAATGGTATGAATAGGTAGCTATGCTCCGTTTAGTCTCAAAATGTCCCTTTCCCAAAACGATTTCAAATTGTCCCTTTCCCAGAATGTCCCTTTCCCAAAATGTCCCTTTCCCAGAATATTCGTTTCCCAAAATGTCCCTTGCTCCAGCACCGAATCAGTTGATTTTTTATAGAAGCGATTCTTTCTTGAATTTTATCTTTATATATAGTAAAACTTGAATATTTTGTTATGTTTTTGTTTATTAAATGACCGGTACCCGATGGTCGAAAGGTCATTTTTAAATGACGGCATCCAAACCGGATCCAGCGCATAGATTCTATCTACCTATACATACCTATTTTATAAAATATTACATTGTGTATGTCCACTTAATGCTTTGCTTACAAATGTAGAAAAAAAACTGCTTTGGATTCAATTGAGAGTAGTTTTGGTGTAGGTTGGGTGTAGGCATCATTTTTTGAGCGGCTTGTTTCGGTGTATCAAATTTTTTTGGAGGGCTGATTCAACACTTCGATAATTGTCGCAATAACAATAGAGTTAAAAAGAGAAGACCAGTGTTTTTTTATCTTGGTAAATGTATTTTCCAATTTTCATATTCTCTAAATGCTAGACCTCTGGCATTTAAAGATCATAGATATAAACCCGAAAAATTAAAAAATGTTAAACTGAAAAATTTAATTAGTTTCTTAAAATGATTTTGCCAATTTGATTTTTTGCACTATACTTATTTATATTTTTAACCACTTGCTAATTTCGTCGGTTCCTAGTTCAACCAAAATACTTAACTCATTTCTATTTTGACCCAACATTACCAGATTAATGTTTGAAAAATACATAAACATAATAAAACTTACCTAAGGAAATATTTTGCGAGCAGAGTTTCATTCAAAGTATTAGCAGCACAGTATACAGGGTGTAAATTAAAATAGGACAGCTACTTAAAGAGGTGCTTCAGACCATCAAACTGAACAACTTTCTCTATGGGACCAATATCGAAATCGCGAAAAAAAAATCAGCTGTCCCATACATTTCAGTCGAGTTATGTTTGCAGTTTTGTATGGGAGAGCGGAATTTTTTTTCGCGATTTCGATATTGGTCCCATAGAGAAAGTTGTTCAGTTTCATGGTCTGAAGCACCCCTTTAAGTAGCTGTCCCATTTTATTGTACACCCTGTATAAAAGAGTAGGTATTTTACATGGTATTAGCCTACTTTCACAAAAATGCGAGTTTGTGTGGCACTTCCTTGCCAGGAAATGATAGGCAGGTACCCATTCAAAATCAATAATGTCATTCAAATTACGAATAAACAAAATTTTAACAAAAAATTAAAACCGCCTTCAAAAAAACTAAAAAGTTAAAAAATAATATTGCAGCTGATGACTTTTTCGTTCGCATCATAAGAACATTAATTTGTTTTATCGAAATCGCTGTCAAGCCGGTCTGATTCGCGACAGGGCTTGCATTGGTATTTTGGCTTGGCTTGACACCGACTTCTATAACATAAATTAATTTTCTTATGATGCGAACCGAAAAGTCATCGGCTGCAATATTATTTTTTAACTTTTTAGTTTTTTTGAAGGCGGTTTAATTTTTTGTTAAAATTTTGTTTATTTCACTATTTTCAGTGGTGAATTCATTAGTTCGATTTAACAGTAGTGCTTTAAATTAACAAACGCACTAGTCGGCACTACGATTTTCGAAGGTTCCTCTCGATTTCTCAGGGATCCATCATCAGATCCTGGTTTCCTTATCATGGGACCACCCTTGGGATAGGTATCTCCTTTCCAGCAAAAAAAAAGCATCATCAAAATCAGTTCATAAACGACGAAGTTATCCGCGAACACACATAAAAAATATATATGTGGGCGTCCACGCAAGAAGGGTCCAGTTGTCGGCATTTTAACACCCTTTTTTTATTATTCCATATGATTATGTGACTGATATAGATGCCGAATCTAACTTTAACTCAAAACCCGACAACTGGACCCTTCTTGCGTGGACACTCACATAATATATATATACACGGTCGAATTGAGAAACCTCCTCCTTTTTTGAAGTCGGTTAAAAAGAAATGAATATTTAAAAGATTTGATGTGGGCGAGCGAGTTACAGCACTAAATTAAATAATAATTACTGGTTTTATCTACAAGATCTACCATTCCTTATGGAAATGAGATTATTCTAGTCACCAAACCAAGTTCCGCCAAAAAATACGTTCGTAGTAGGTCGATAGGTACTAGCCTATAAATCAATGCCCAAAGGAAAAGACTGAAAATATTGGCGTGGCAGACAGACCAGTAGGCTGGTCTGTGAGATGCTTAGTTGTATCGTTGATTGAAGTATATCAATTTGTTTGCGTGGTTAGATCGTAGCCGTAGCGTAGTGAGATGCGTTCAATGATTATGCAGGGTGGTCCAAATATTGACATCAATAATTTTTTTTTAGATTCCTCACACCATATCCGGAAATACCTCATGTACGTATGTTTACTTAAAAATGTCATATCTTTTTTCATAGTGAGAATTTTTTGTATTTTGTTTTTGCAACATGATCGTCTGGAAACACTCTTTCATCCGTAAAATAATCAGCAGCACAACATTCATGCAAGTTACCGAAAAAAAGGTCGAAATTGACAATTTTTTGTATGAGTTGGTCGGAGCAATATATTCAAAATTCTACTAAAAATACAAAATGCATGTCCCATGGATTGAAATTAATTTTAAAAACTTCAGTGATTATTCAACTTACTAAATACGAAACAAAAATTGGTTCTTAATACGCGATTTTACGATGGAATCGGCTTCCAAAGTTAGATGAAAAATCCGCTATGAAAAAATGTTGTTCAAAAAAATAGTTTTTTCAATATTTTTTATTCTTATGGCTGACATTAGTCAAATATCACCAAAAACATTTAAACTAACTGAAATTAAATTTTTGTTCGACTAAATGAATACCGTGAACGCTAAAGTTTACATTTAGACGAATTATTATTTTTAAGATTAAAATTCCCAAATCCTATAAAAAATGTTTATAGTCATCTTATTTTTTATTTTATCGCCTAACAAAATATAAATTTTCTTTTGAGACACCTTGTATTTAAGCTCACTGTCTGCGTTTGATCTCTCAAGTATTATATTGTATTTAATTTAAGTTTTTTTTTAATTTCAGCTAAGATGTGCTCTGTCATCGGTTTCGTAGAAGCCGTGGTTCCAGTTATTTACACGCCAGTTTATAGCAAGTTGTATGCCAATACTCTGAATAGCTTTCCTGGAGCGTTCTACATATTGGGAGGTTTCATGACTATACCAGCTTTCTTTATATTTATGTAAGTTGTTATTTGTTTCTTCTTTTAGTATTTTATGAATATGTTTCGGTATTTAGTTAAATATTTAAGAAAAAAAAAACAACTCGGCATCGGCAACGTAGGCTTCGTCAAAACAGAAAACATTATCATCGCATCCACAACATATTTCGTCAAATGCACTTTTATAAGAAGCAAAAATTATCCGCATGCAAGCTTCGTCAAGTAAATAAACCGACCTAATCGAACCTGAGTAATGCTGTATGGGACATTTCGAAAAAAAAAAAACCTAATCGATTAACTCAACCCGGTCTAAGCCCGTACCAAACGTTCCCGTAACGTGACTGAAAATGACAAATTGTCTTAGACAATTTAATAGGGACGAGTTACGCGTGTCATTCTACTAAGAAACATTTCTGCCACTTTTTGCGGGGGGCGAGGTAACATGAAATCCGCAACTTTGGATTTTATTCCGCATAACTTTAGATTCTAATTTTGAATGTTAAAAATCACGAAAAGTAGTTTCGTGTGAACCCCAAACGTTCTATGTTCAAAATATTTAATTATTTTCGCTATTATAGGCTGTCTCGTTTAGTGATAAGGTATAAAATTGGGTGTAAATGCGCAAGATTAATTGATCTAATACCGTAGCAGAGGGGAAATGCTACCGCAAGGCGAGTCCCTATTAAATTGTCTAAGAAGCAAATGTATGTTCTACTTTTTAGGTTGATTTTAGTTCAATGAAATGACCATTGAGTTTTTACAATCCGTTGCGGTTCCCGACACATTAATTAACCTAAAATATCGTAGAACATACAACAGTAGGCTCCGTGCCGTACTGCCTCCGTGGTCTAATGGTTAAGAGCATTGGCTCTCGATACGGAGGTCGTGGGTTCGATTCCCACGGGGGACACCTAGTGATATGTCACTTTGTGCGTTTTTCCCCAGTTGGTTAGGACATTGCAGGCTGAATCACCTGATTGTCTGAAAAGGAAAGTGATTCCGTGCTTCGGATGGCACGTTAAGCCGTTGGTCCCGGCTGCTATCTCTAGTGGTAGTAGTCGTTACATAAAAACCACGTCAGAGGCCGAAAGGCGGTCTGAAAAAACTCTGACACCAGGGCTCTGCCCACAGGATAAGAAGAAGTAGGTATTTAATAGGTGACCGAATTATTTTTTACTTTTTAAATGTTTGTTTTTGATGTTAGGGGTTTTTTAAATTTATAATTCAATGTTATTTCGTAATTTTTAAAGTTACTTGAAACTGCTGAACCGATTTTCATGAAACAAAGCTAGGAACACTCCCGCAAAAATTAGCTTTCTATTAAAGAAAACCGTATCGAAAACAGTTCACCCGTTTGAGAGCTAAGATGCCACAGACAGACAGACAGACCGACATAGGCATCAAAATTATAACACCCTTCTTTTTGCGTCGGGGGTTAAAAATAGCAGCTTGACGTTATTAATGATGACTCTATCGTCGTAGTACAGGGCCTCTACCCGCACATTCGAACTTCGCAATTGCTTGAACATTTTCGTTCCAATGTCAACTCTATTCCAATGAAGTGTGGACCGAAACAGTGGCGATATAGCGAACATTTTGTGTCATAGTTTGTCTCACTGGGTACCCAATTTTAGGCTATACATACTTATATTATAGTATATTATACATAGTATTTTTCAGATTCTTTTTTACACTTTTTTACACTATGTTCCGTAACTGTATTTCATTTCAACTTACATTTAATTATTTATTCTTTCACTTCACTTCTTTGGTTGCTGCGTCTGACTGCCACCAAAAAGGTTTCATCTGAAAACCAACACCCTGCTCTCGGGCAAGGTCTATGTTGAGCTGGGACCTATTTGCTGCTGTAGCATACAATAAATTACATGTTGTTCTAATTTCTATTCTATGTCTCGTTGTATTCTTGTTTGTAAAATTGTTATGAACATGTGTGTGTTACTTTTGCAAATAAATTGTTTATCTATCTATCTATCCTGTATCTATCTATCTATCTAACATCTAAAGTGCGGGTACAGGGCCAGATGCGGCAAGAACAAAAACAAATTATTATTAAGTACACAAAGTACAACTAAAAATTAAATACAACGTTGTAACGTAACATTATCAAGACCAAGCATTTAGACCTTAGTGGACTATAATTGAAATTAGAACAAATAATTGACTTAATTCTCATAATTATAAGGAACCGCGACAGTAGAGTTAGTTGCAAAAAATAACTGACTGGTCAAACAATTTGCTACAAAAGAATACAAAAAAAATTGCTTTCTATTTAAAAAAAAAGTGCATCGCAATCGGTAGTAGAATCTATTTATATATTTCTCAACAATACATCTAAATTGTTTGATAAGTACTTACGAATACTAATTTAAAATCATAATAGGTAATTAAAGTCATATCTCACATTTTACGCAGGCAGAACACCTACAACTTAGACAACCTACAGCATCAGGACTGAGTAATGCTGAAATAGCAAAGTTTCTTCTTAACCCAACAAATTAAAAATTATTAGAAATCTTTAGATTCTCAGGGCACACATACAAACCCCTACACAGTTACTTAGTCATAGTTTGTGTCGACATTGGCCCCGATTCGGACTGTGCCACGACTTAACTAAAAGACAATGCGGGTTTTGTATGTAAGGTTGGCGCTTTATTTTTCGCCGTTGTTTTTGGCGCAGCCAGCAACTAAACTTGAATATTTTATTTCAGAATAAAGTAACAAACAGAACATATTAACATGTATATCCCTATACTCAGTCCGGACGGAGATATAAAGGCTTGAAGTTGAAAATATTACCATTACGCGCATTTCAAGCCTTTATATCTCAGTTCGGACTGAGTTCTGAGATATTTCTAATAACAAGTGTTGTTTTTAACTTTATTCTGAACTATAATATACAAGTTTGATTGATGGCCGCAATAAAAAAAGAAAAAGGCGCCAGTTTTAGGCATCGGCTTTTATTCCCGTCACTTTCTAAAATAAGATTAAGAAAAGAGACAGAAAACCAACAGCTGACTTTAGTGCTGTCAAAGTGACGTTACAAGCCCAAAAACGCCTTAAATAAGATGGCGTAGGTACATTATGATGGCATCTTATTTTGGGCGTGTAACGTCACTTTGACAGCACTAAAGTCAGCTGTTGGTTTTCTGTCTCTTTTCTTAATCTTATTTTAGAAAGTGACAGGAATAAATTTAGTTAAGTCGTGACACAGTCCGAATCCGGGCCATTATACCCTGAGATCTTAAAACCCGGAGCTTGTATTGGTCTTTGCTTGATGCAAACCTTTTAAATAATAAAAATGCATCACCAGTTCACAATCATCGTTTCGGTATTTTAACATATCCCGTTTAAACATTTAAATTACCCACAAAGGAGTGAAATAAATTAAAAACACAGACTCAATACGAGTCCTATAATGAAATAATAATAAGACCTTGTTGATATAATGTTGCAGAAAGGTCAAGGGTAATTTTTTCTCAATCATTCACGATGGAATTCTTAGCCCAGTTATTTTACGGAGTTTTGTTAGGACAGGTGGGAAGTAATTATTAATTGGTCTTTTAAACTGTAATCGGCACCATTTAGTGACAAAAAGACAATCTAAAAACATATTTTAAAAAAAATCGCTACGCAACATAGAAATCAAAATTGTGAGTCCCAGTAGGCTTTTAAAATAATACTATTAATACCAATGCACTCATTTGAATTAGATTTAACAGTATATATTATTTCTGAGCAATAAAATAGGCATTGACGTTTTAAAAATGAGGTTTTTATTAAAAAATACGAATGTATTTTTCGAAACCTTCTAAGTAGACAAAAATATTTACGCCATGTTTGAAGAATCTATAATGGTAATGCCTTAAAATATGTGCTTGGGTTTTTTATAACGAAACCTATTTATAACCTAAGTTTTGAATTTGGAACTGGTGCTAACGTGATTTTTTTTAATTTTGGTACATTTTAAGCTCAAATTGGCTCTTAAATACTATACCGAAAAAAAACAATTACTAATTAGTCCCGGCTCAAACCGAAAAATGACTGGGCTATCTCAAGTGATTGGGTTTTTACTTCATGTTGACCGCATATTACACCTGCCAAGCAGTCTACACCGCCAATTTTAGTATTTATGATTTTACTGTATAATTTTTGTTGTTCTTTTTTTGTGTTAATAGATTTCATCTTGAGAACCCTCAATCTTAGAATCATTCATAATAGTACGGTAGTAACTATTAAGTACGTCATCTTCATAATCATCAGCCTGTATAGGGTGATAGGGTAGACAGTTGCATTGCTTTAATAGGTTGATTGTACTGAATTGATTGTACTGATACTGAATAAATTTTCCCAAAGAAACTACTTTGGTTCCTTTGATACAAGATAAAATTATCTAAAAAAATATATGACTTTTCATACAAAGGTTCGATCAGCTGACTGCATATTATACAGGGTGTAAGTGACAACCTAGCAAATACTGAAACGGCTGAAACGGTGAACTCAGACCATCAAACTGAACAGCTTTCACTATGGAGCCTACCTCAGGAAACGCGAAAAAAAATCAGCTGTCCCATACATTTTAGTCGGGTAGGTTTTGTATCGAACAGCAGATTTTTTGTTGTTGATAGGAACCTTTTCTGCCCACCTCCAGTAATGGAGAGGAACCCGAAGAAGAAGAAGAAGAATGCAGAAAAGCTTCCTCTCAGGGAGAAAGGGTGTTATACATTAATGGTCATTGCAAATAATATAAAAGCGGGGCTCTGTTTCAAGCAATAACATCCCATTATGGGTCAAAGGCCCTTTAGCTGACAGGGCGCCATTCAATGTAACCAGTGCTGCCAATGTAAATTTCTTGATTCCCCGCTTAAGTATGCTCAATTACCCGAATTTCCCCGATTCACAATCGTGCATTCCCCGAAAATTCCCCGACACTGTAATATTCAAGAACGAAATTTGCTTATCAACTTCTTTGTCTTCTAATTTTTATCAAAAAAAAATTCTTCCACACTTTCGATCTAAGGATAGTATGATTCGAATCGAATTTGAACAATTCCTCTTCTTTAGACATCGTTTGTTCTACATTTCTTACAAATAGTTGATGCCCCAAAATTTATTGCCCCATGCTTTGATTTGAATCGCACTCTCCCCGCACGCACCCCTCATTCCCCGAAAATCGGGGAAATTCCCCGGAATCGGCAGCACTGAATGTAACGTATTTTTTTTTTTCAGAGCCCTGTATATTATGCACAAAAAGCAACAAAGGGACGTCGTCAAAAATCCGGCGGCAAGGGAGGCGTATGCGCATGACAACGACGTCACATCCTTATAACAAATTACTTAATATTTTAAACAGCTGGTGCACGAGTTTGAGTACACACTAAAACAAACTAATATGAAACTAAAATGAACCTACTAGTCATTTGCTTCGAGTTGGCCGCTCCCTCCCTTCCCGCTTCACCGTACCGCACCCCTAAGAGACCCAATGAAACGCAATTTTATAACCTTTAGCAACGCAACCACGTACGGCACGTCCGTCCCGATCACTGATATTGCTTTTAATTTTAAATTTTTATTTGCTTGTTATATTATTTTTTGTCGACGGGACCAGTTAATGTGCCTTTGACGAAATTTTGTAACGGTCATCGACGGCCAACTCCAGACAAACGGGTAGTACCTACCTACCTTTATTCGCAGTAATTTTTTAATTAATGTTTTTTTTTGTTACTATGTTTTTTTTTTTGTTATTAGTTCTAGCACATTTAAATAATGTAAGTCTATTTTTATCGAGATAAACAAACGTACAATTAAAATAGAATAAATATACAGGGTCTAACTTAAGAGGGCTATTCGAGTCCAGTGGCGCCCTCGTCACAATAATAAAGATTTCTCACTAAAGAAAGCCTAAATTAAAAAAGTACCCACTTGAAAAACTACAAAAGCCTTCAAGCTATTTTCATATACCTAATACTTTTATAGGTTTTTTAAAGGTCTAAACATACAAATTTTGAAAAAAGAAAAAACGCCCGTTTTTATTTTTATTCGAAATTGTCTAAAAGTGGAATGTTTAGAACCTATAAAAGTATTGTAGGTATAACAATGGTTTAATTGAAGGCTTTTGTAGTTTGTCAACTGGGCACTTTTTTAATGTAGGCTTTCTTTTGCCCTCGTCACAATAATAAAGATTTCTCACTAAAGAAAGCCTAAATTAAAAAAGTACCCACTTGAAAAACTACAAAAGCCTTCAAGCTATTTTCATATAATACTTTTATAGGTTTTTTAAAGGTCTAAACATACAAATTTTGAAAAAAGAAAAAACGCCCGTTTTTATTTTTATTCGAAATTGTCTAAAAGTGGAATGTTTAGAACCTATAAAAGTATTGTAGGTATAACAATGGTTTAATTGAAGGCTTTTGTAGTTTGTCAACTGGGCACTTTTTTAATGTAGGCTTTCTTTATTGCGAAATCTTTATTATTGTGACGAGGGCGCCACTGGACTCCGATAGCCCTCTCAATATGCTGACGGTTTTTTAAGGGGATGATCAGACCATGAAACTGATCAACTTTCTATGCGGGATCAACAACGAAATCGCGAAAAAAAACAGGGTTGAATAGAATTGCGGTTTTGTACGACACAGAAGATTTTTTGTACGTGTTCAGTTTGATTGTCTGATCATCCCCTTTAAAAACCGTCAGCATAATTGTATTACGAAGGAGCTTATAATTATAATCGTTGGGTCACTGTGAAAACCCCGCAAGAACTAACAATTCTTTCAAGTCACATTCAACATTTACTTTAACACTTTTAGGTAGGGAATACTCCGTTTTAGAGCTCCGCTTTAGAAAATCATTCCGAAACTCTATCCATCTGTTCATCACAGCTCTTGATCCGTCCGTCTTCGGACATAGGCCTCCTCCATATTTCTCCATGACGTTCTGTCCCTCGCCCTCTGCATCCAGTTGGGACCCGCGTGTCTCCTAATGTCATTGACCAATCTTTCTGGTGGGCAGCCTCGACCCTGATTGGTTTCTCTGGGCCTCCTCCATTCCAGTGTTCTTCTAGTCCAACGCTCAGTATACATACGTGAAACGTGGCCTGCCGAAACTCTATACTAAAACAATTAAGGTGGTTGCAGTGTTGTCAATTTCATACAAAAGTTTGACGCCGAATAGATACGCGTAGACGGTATTAATAAAAGCATGTCTGGTAAGTTCCATCATGTCTGGTCAGTTCCATACATTTTAGGTTTAGTATAATCTTGGCGTACACAGATGTCGCTACTGGCCTGTACGAGAGTTAAATCTTAATTAAACGTTATTAGATCACTTGAGATTATTTGAGTTTTGTTCCACGGAAATAAATTATATAGATCAATTTTCTTAAAAATTTTAATAACAAATGTGTTTAACACACCTATTTTAACGTAATTAAACATTGCTGTAGTACCGTTACTCACCACCGTCGCTGTACTTGCGCGAGTTTTCAACTAAGAAGGTTTCTGGCATTGACCCTCTATTGTGTATAATTTAGTTTCTGGCATTGACCCTCTATTGTGTATAATTTATTTACTCTATGATAAAATTCATATTCATATTTTATATAAATGGAGCAATAGCTTAGAAAATCTAGATACCGCGTCATAAATAGTGTTAACCTACCTTTTTCAAAGCTGTTTAAATTATCTTCGTATTTTTATTATAAAAAATGCAAATGTTATTTTGGATCAGGTCAGTTACGACCTTTTCCCCGAACGTCCATCGCCCGAATTCCTTGTACTTTTATTTGTGACGCGTGTTCAATTGTGTTCTATTTTTCAAAACTTTTGTATGAAATTGACAAATTTGGAAACACCTTAAGGGGTTTCATATAAAAAAAATTATCACCAGACGGTATTTTGCTTCTCCTGCATTTGGTCCCATACACATACGAGGTTTTCACAGAACGCCGATGACTTATAAAGATTTTGTATTTATTCTTAAAAAGCTAACCCCGAAGAATTTTCTTTATAATAAATAAAAAGTATAAGTACAATTTTGTTTTATTCACCTAATAGTGTTTTTCGGTTTTTCATTATAATTGCACTGAAAAAAATAATCAACTAAACTAGTGTTAAATATAACCAAACTTTAGTGACTTCCAAACTGTTTTGTAACACATAATCAAACATTTGGTTATAAATAGCAAAACGTGTTGTTATTTATAGGTTATAGCCGAAAGTTTGTTTATATGCTTGTTACTTATTGGCACCCTCCGATACCTACATACCACTATCTTGGATGCGCACGAGCCATACCATGCTTGTCACAAAACGCGACCGCTGACCTAGATATTAATTTTATTAAATTGTTAAGATGGACACTTTTTGAACAAGCGCACTAAACTTCGGACGCACTCTAAATTGTTAAATTAATACTTTTATTGTAGAATTTTAATATAATTTGAGCATCATTCTTTTCTCGTTATCATTTCACCTCCACTGTAATTGGCGCAGTCTTGGAGTTGTAGAATCAGTTTGCGGTTCTTCGAATCTGTTCCCACTGCTGATCGTCCCAGCTATGCTGTGTATCCTAACTAGCAAATACTTAGGGGATTTTTTTAGTTGAATCGAGAGCTTACTTATATGTTATTCGAATGACATAACATAGTCAGCTACAATGATTCCTAAGCGGAGATATCGCAGTATAAGTGTTTGTCAACGGAGAGAATCGCTCATTACCATCCGAGAGAACAAACATTCACTAACAGCAGTCTAAAACACTTCTCTTACGCTTGCCACCGCCGTCCACGCTGCTCATTGGTCAGTCGACCACGTTACTTCCGAGAAGAAGGACGCGTACTGCACGTGTTCGAAAATATTTTAGTTTTCTTGTCACAAAAAATCACATCAGCCCCAAATTTAAAATTTAGCTTTTACTCGTTCTGAAATACCTGACGGATAATTTTTTTTTTTACATTTTTACGACTTTAACTTTATACACACTTCAAACTCTGAGTAAATATTTTGGTCTTTTGGAAATATCTGGTAGTAATATCTCTTCAGTATACAGGGTGAAATTGATATCATTAGCATCCTTTTAAACTAAGAGTCTACCCATCAAACTGAACAACTTTTAGTATGGGAGCAAACCGATCAGAGCAACTAAAACATCAGCTGTTCCATACTAAACTGCAGTGCCTGCTCGATTCAAATGTATGCAACAGCTAATTTTTTAGTTGCTCCGATCGGTTTGCTTCCATAGTAAAAGTTGTTCAGTTTGATGGGTAGATTCTTAGTTTAAAAGGATGCCAACGATATCAATTTTACCCTGTATATATAGTAATTTTTTAAGTACACACCTGTATCATTTTCATTACCATCCTTCAATTTAATTACCTTCCACATCAGTGTTCATTCCCTTCCTGAGCTAATCATTACCATCTTTTCAAACACTACCATCCAGAGCACCAGTTGCCCTTTTTTAAAAAACTAACAGAGATTAAAAGGCGCCTTTAACAAAATGGTGTTCATTTTGGTGTCAATAATTAAATGATTCCCTAAAAGTCACCATTTTACGAAAAAAAAAAGCATCTCGAGAGAACAGGCCCGATTTGCACGAAACGCGCCAACGACCCATCGGCTGATATGATGATGATAATGATCCTCTACGTTTATTACCTTCCACATCTGTATTCATTCCCTTCCTGAGCTAATCATTACCATCTGTTCAAATTTCACTACCATCCTGAGTTTCATTACCTGCCATTCTTCATAAAAACTACCAGAGATTAAAAGGTGCTTTCAACAAAATAGAGTTCCTATTGCTATTGGTGTCAATAATTATATTATTCCTTAAAAGTTACCATTTTACGAAAAAATTACATCTTGAGAGAGCAGGCCCGATTTTCATGAAACGAGAAAACGTAAATTGTTGAGAAAATTAATTTGTTTTGTCGACTGTCAAGCCGGTAGGTATGATTCGCGACTGGGCTTGCAGTAATTTTTTGGCTTGGCTTGACACCGACTCTAACAAAACAAATTAATTTTCTTATAGATTCGAACGAAAAATTCATTAGGCTGAAATATTATTTTGTACTTTTTTAAGTCGGTTTTTATTTTTTTGTAAAAAAAATTTATTTCATAATTTTTATTGATTAAATAAGGTAAATATAAAGATAAAGATAAAGATGCATTTATTTGTCAGACATGAGTAGTTATAGGCAGTTGTTACAATAATTATTAAGTCCTACATGTCTTACCTTACGGCTTACAAATTATTGTTTAGATAATGTTAAGGATGCCAATCAATAAGTGGTCATCATAAATTAAAACAAAACAAAAAAAAAAAAGCAAAAATTAGAGTAATGTCAATCAATAAACAATATTAAAATTAAACGTCTAAGTAATAAAATTATACAAGCAATGTCAAGGTAATAAAATGGTGAAGCGGGGCTATTCCGGCAGCGGGGCTATTCCGGCATTTGGCTATAACTTTTGTTCTATAAGCTTTTAGTCAGTCGCGACACCTGGTACAGGTAGAGAAAAAGCATGTTGATTCGATAAAATATAGATAACGGCTAATAGCCATATTAGCCGTTAAAAATGGTATCCCGTCAATTTGGCTTCCCAATCAAACAATTCCTACGTTATGGCTAACGCAGGAATTATTTGATTGGGAAGCCATTGATTGCGTTACCAAAAACGCTCCGCAAATTTATTATTTTTTTTAGTGGTTTTTGTGTTATATTTGAAGATTAATCAAGTTAAATAATATAAATAAGAACTGTAGATTCTTTTTTACTAACTTATTTTGTCCTACGCTTATTTATTACTGTGTTATTGAGTCTGACATAATAATCCCCCAAAACTATGATGGAGGAGCAATTCTGGCAGAAAACACTGGCGGAATAGCCCCACTGTTGTTGTATGAAGTAGCAAAATGCTCAGGGCTGCCAGATTGTATAATTGGATACAAAAACTGTATAATTGGGTGGAAGATTGCATCCACTATGTATCCTGTACACTCATGTATAATTGGATACAAAACATGCATTTAACAAGCACACAGACCAGTAACCTAAAAGCCGCTACTAAGTTACAATCATACATATACCTATTTTCGATTTTACTTAGACCAAGTTTTTATTCAAAACAAGTCTCTGAACCTCACCATGAATCTCGACCTTATTGTTGTGCATAGAATATAATGTTATCTTACTTAGGTTGAACTAATAAATAATTTTTAAAAAGTTGGTGAAAAAGGGCCTTTTCGAACAAAATAAAATCGAATTATTCGATAAATGATAAAAAATACATTGGACTTTTCTACCCCTGATTTTATCCTGCAAGGCAATTTTGTATAATTTCGCGGATATGGCTGTATAATTATAAAAAATCCACTGGCAGCCCTGAAAATGCTAGTGATGTCCACGGCATAAACGTCGATATTAATTTCAGTACTTTTAATCCTACCATATCTCGCATGTACATTTTTAGGTCAAATCAAGACAAAACATGTTTTGTCTAGTTTAAAATAAGTATATTGTCATACGAGTATGTATCTTGTATTATTATAGATGATGTAATATTTAAAGATAAAAAAAAGCGTATTTACTCAGAAATCAAACTTTGAAATGCGGTTATAGACGTGAAAAAACTAAAATAACTGCTTGGAGCGGCACAGATACTCAGGATAGGTACCCAGAACTACAATAAATACCTAACCTTTATTAAAAAGAAGAGAGTTAATAGGAAATCAATTTTAATATGACGTTTTTTTATCATAAATTTAGGATTACTCGTACTCAAAACTTGTTTTATTAAATTAAGCACTTATACTTACTTTAATCAGTCTCATCCAATTTTTAAGAAATTTTTGCTAGGTTCCGCTTATCTACTTTTACGTGTCCCAGCCCTAGCATGTATGGATAGCTGACAGAATAGCCCCACTTTTTTTTTTAAATGTTTTAACTCGAAAATGAAGCATCCCAGCTTGTCATAAAGTTCATTTTCGCATATGTCGTATCGTCCATATTGTATTGCTTTGAGTTTCAGCGTCATAGCTCCATAGATGGCGGAGATATTGTCAACTGACGGAATTACCCCGCTGCGGGGTAATTATGGCCACATGGTATTTTTTCGAGAATTTCGCTTCTTTTGCCAGTGTAAATATGCGTTTTTAAAACAAAAATTAAGGGAAAATCAAACCAGATAAAATACCCTTTAATATGCAATAGTCAACTTTACTGTAACTTTATTACAAAGGGAAATAATGAGGTTTAAACTTTTCGCTTTGATTTTTTGTGTCAGAATAGCCCCGCCTCACCTTATTTTATTTCGACTCAGATATCAGTTATACACGCAAAGGGTACATTGAAAAGAAGCAAATGGTTCAATCGCAGACGATTTGTTGTCAATTTTTGAGGAGTTATATCATGTAGCTCCGAAGTGCGTCATCAGATCATCACAATATTAAAATGGGACCACCTCGGGAGTATGCCCTTTCAAACAAAAAATTGGTTCACAATTGACGAAAATATCGGTGAACATACATAAAAAAAAAAATACATACAGCCGAACATAGAACCTCCTCCTTTTTTTGAAGTCGGTTAACTAGTCTTGACCTTAGCATTTCTTAGTTTTCAGTATCAATGATTATGTTAAAATCTTCATCATGTGCCGTACCATAATAATTTTATTATCAAAACTAGTTTCTTAGGAGCCTCCGAACGCATCACTGGCTTCTCTGCGTCACCCGGGCATTAGTTATTTTAGTTTACAAATAGTACCAAATTAATAAAGTATAAATACTACCGATAATTTAAATGAAATAAGTGCAAACATGAGTGTATCAAATATGGCAAAAAGAAATGGAAAAACCAGAGAATTGACTCCGCATACATTGGAAAATAATATGGAACACGATGGAAACGGAGAAAGAAAAACAAACGAACCAGTTACCTTGATGAAAAGAATCAAAAATATATTTAATTTTATTACAGTAGAACCATTTTTATTTTTTTACATATTACCGAGTTCAATATCCGCTTTAGCTGTGCAAAAAATGTATATAGAAAAAGCTTGTCGTTCCGATTTAGGTTATTCAGAAGATATTTGCAATCTGGTCGTAGCTGGTATCAGTGACAACATAACGGAAACAGCCTCTATCGATGTTCAAAGGTTGTATGTTGATATGACAGCTTGGAACGGACGCCTGGAAAGTGGAATACCAGCAATTATGTTACTTTTTGTAGGAGCCTGGAGTGATAGAACTGGAAACAGAAAGGCTTTGATGTTGATACCACTTTTGGGAGAAATAATATCATCTATAGGGATGCTACTGGCAACATATTACTTTCAAGAGTGGCCGTTATGGGCAACAGCGTTGATAAAAGTTGTGCCACCAGCATTAACTGGTGGAATATCAGTAGCCTTAATGGGCTCTTATACTTACATTGTAGATGTGACTCCATTAGAATCTCGTACTTTACGGATGGATATAGCTGCTGCTATAGCAGCTGGTATAGCGACATTAAGTATACCATTCGGGATAACCATGAGTGGAGTATTGACTGAAGCAATCGGTTACTACGGGATTTTTGGCTTGGGATTAGGTTTTTATATATTTGGTTTCATATACACTTACTATATCATCAAAGACGTAAGAATAAGAAGAACAGAAACAGAAGGAAGCATTTGGGAAAAAACTGTTCAATTTTTTCATCTGAGAAACGTGTGGGATACGTTTTCATTATTAGTAATGTCACGCGGCAGAAAACTTGCACAACTAGTTTTGGTAATTTGTGCCTGCATTGTGTTCACTGGACCTGTATCTGGTAAATTAACTCATTACCCTAATTATAAAGTACTTTAATAAGGTCTACTAATAATTAACCTATCTCGTTATAAACTTAAAAGACATTTCCTACGTGACATAGTGTATTCGTTTCGGGCTAGGAGTTTCAGGTCGTTTCGCAGCTGGCGAATGTGTATGATTAAAGAACAAGTAGAAATCGTATGATAGCTGAAATTATACACAGGATAGGAGGAATATCGTGCTTCCCAATGAAATGAAAATTATCCTTTTCTGCAGTGGGCTTTCTTATAAAATTCAACACCAGTTTTGTATGGGAAACGGGATTGGGTAATGTCTTTTCCATTGGACCTGAATTTGGTACCTAAATTATCAGTATACAAGGTGTAAACTTAAATGCGTTACATACTTAACGGGATGCTTCTGACCATCAAACTGAACAACTTTTACTATGGGACCAACATCGAAATCGTGAAAAAAAATCCCTGTTTTATTTATACATTTTGGTCGAGTAGCTTTGATATTTTCTACGAAATAGAAGTATTTTTTTTGCAATTTCAAAGTTGGTCCTGTAGTAAATGTTGTTCAGTGTGAGGGTCTGAAGCCCTTAAGACTCCCATTAAGTATGTGACGCATTGAAGTTTACAAGGCATTCAAATATACTACATAACATACAAATAATAAACAAATAATTATACCTATTTCCGTTGTTACAGCTGAAACTCCCATGCTTTATAATTATGTGACTAGAGAATTCAGTATGAGTATTGTGGATTTCTGTAGGTTTGTTACATATTCAATAATAATGAGTCTAGGAGGTAAGCACATTTTTCCTTACGTGTTTAAACTTAGAGGTTAGAGGTTTTTTAGGGATGCAAGCAAAGTGTCCCCGAGCTACGAAACCTAAGGTCGTCTGGCGCACCCCGGCGCATATAAGCAAAATCCACTACGGGAGTTTTTCACGCGCTCTCTTTTTGGTCAATAAACTCCCATAGTGGACTTTGTCAGTAAAACCTATTATCTGAGTTTTCCCGTAGTGGGTTTTGTCAACAAAATCTACTATCGGAGTCCTACCGAACTTATATTAAATACTTACATTTATACTCATTTTAACTAAAAATTAATTTATCCCGGGCAGTCAAACTCGATACGACCATTGCTGACTGGCTCATTTTTACTACACTACTACATTACTACAGCATGAGTCCAATAAAGAATAAATCACGCTAAAACGAAAAGAAGAAGAAGTGTTTACTACCTAAACCTAAAGTAGTAGTAAAGTGGAATTCGTTTGGACAAATTGCTCTTAAAAACCATTAGTAAATTTCACAAAGGTTAAACACATTCGACCATACACTTATTGACATCATCAATAGCCTGGATTCACCCACTGCAGGGTATACCCAGCTTTAGAGTTAACTCCCAATCGAAGCGAGGGACTAGAATCCTGAGTGAACCCCTCGCGGTTTCAAGCTCGCCCAAGACGAAAACACGTTTCTACCCGAGGAGCATACTCAACTTTTCACATCTTCTGCGAGAAAATAAAAAGCAATACTATTACAAACAAAGTATTTTATTAAAGTTATAACAAAGATTTAGAGTTATTATAAATAAGTAAAGTATTATCAGGAGACAAATCATCGAACAACTTTTTTTCCCAAATTATTACTTTGTTACTCGTATATTCATAAATCTTGGTTACTCAATTACCTATGACTACTATTTCAGGAAATATAGTAGCAGTACTGGTTTTCAGTAAATGTCTGAAGATGCACGATGCTCTCCTGGGGATAATAGCAACGGCCTGCAAAGTCGTATCTAGTTTTATTTACGGCCTTGCTCCCAATACTGCCTGGTTTTACTCCGGACCTGTGTTTGATTTCTTCGGGAATTCTGGTGTGACTGCCATCAGTTCTCTTGGCACCAAGGTCGTTGAATCTGATGAAGTAGGTACGTATTCGTCTTGTGTAGTACACAAGGCGACAGGTCAGGTTACCCTGTTTGGACTTTGTACTATTAGAAGTTGAACGCTGCGAATCGTGCGAGAGGGTGCGGTATGTTGTTGTTGTTTTGTCTCACAGCACGCTGCGCGCCCGTGCCGGTAGCAGAGTCTTTGCAGGCTCTCTACCGCACTATTTTGTGTTTTGTACGTAGTGTAGTTATGGTTATATACGGTGCGTAACCTGATGTGTCGCCGTGTGTACATCCCTAATATTATAAATGTGAATGTTTGTTTGTTTGTTAGGCTTTCACGAGAAAACTAATTAACCGATCGTCATGAAACTTTATACAGATTTATTCTTGGAGGTATTAGAAGTAACATAGGATACTTAGGTTTTTCCTAACTACACGCGAACGAAGTCGCGGGAAAAAGCTAGTCTATATAGGTAAGCTAACTGAATGAACGGACGTGTTATTCAAGGATCAGTAGTAGCTTCGTCATACCAAGATGGCTTACAAGGAGGAAGGAGCTCGTTTTAAAGCCTGGTGTGGGCAGATTTTTTTAAGTACCTAAACAAAAACTGACATAACTTAGAAACTATAACTAGACTAAACAAAGACAATCGAGGTATTTATTTACAACAATACAACATAATAAACAAAGTATCTATTCAAATAACATTAAAGAAATTATTCTAAAAGGTCTCTTCTGACCATACCTAGACCAAAAGTGTCCATTATGATAGCGGCATTTCCCCGCTGCACAGACAGCTAAGGACACCATGTTGGATCAAAAATATACGGAGCGGGGGTTACAACTTTACAGTAGGTCCCTAATAGTCCGAGATCCGACCGTAAAATTATGCACCTATTCCTTAGGCGAACGAAATGTAATTCTAGTGTATATTTATACAGGGGTTAATTAAACGCCGCCAAGTTGCCTAAAAAAATCTTGCCGCAAGTGCCTTTTCCATTATAATTATTGGTATAACTTTTTCCACGTGTTTGTTAGGGAAGTGAATGAGGTGCCATCGGAAGAAGACTGGTCTAAAATATTTTAAAAACTAGGGTTGCCACCTCTCAACTGCCGCAACTATAGGGTTGCCAGGTCCAAATATGTCATTTTTGAATCTGGCAACCCTAGTCTTGCGGCAGATTGAGAGGTGGCAACCCTAGTTTTTAAAGTACTTTAGACCAGTCTCCTTCCGATGGCACCTCATTCACTTCCCTAATAAACACGTGGAAAAAGTAATACCAAAAATTATAATGGAAAAGGCACTTGCGGCAAGATTTTTTTAGGCAACTTGGCGGCGTTGAATTAACCCCTGTATAAACATACACTAGAATTACATTTCGTTCGCCTAAGGAATAGGTGCATAATTTTACGGTCGGATCTCCGTCTATAAAGAAAGCTTTGGCTTCGAATCCTACAGCGAATGATATGAAATTGAAAAGGTAGCTTTGCTCTAGCACCGAATTAGATTATTATTTATAGAAGCGATTCTTTCTTGAATTTTATAAGTAAAGCTTGAATATTTGTTATTTTAATGTCCGCCCGACGGTCAAAAGGTCATTTTTAAATGACGGCATCCAAACCGGATCCAACGCAGAGATCCTACATATTTTATGAAATATTACTTTGTGTATTAGCATGCTTCGCTTTCAAAATAATGTAAAAAAAAGCTTTGAAAAACGAGTCTACAAAAGTTTGTTAGTTTTGGTGTAGGTAGGTATAATTTATTCAGTGGTTTGATTCGGTGTGTCAAGTTTTTTTTTTGTAGGGCTGAATTTAAAGTTAGACATTTTTAGTAATATTTTCGATAGGATTACACTTTCCTCTTATTTGTGTCGTTGGTTGAAGTAAATCCATTTCTTGCTTGGTTAGATCCGCAGTTAGCTGCGTCGCTCAAGTATTATGTTTTATTTAAAGCTTTTTTTAAAATTTCAGCTAAGTTGTGCTCTGTCATCGGTTTCGTAGAAGCCGTGGTTCCATTTATTTACACGCCAGTTTATAGCAAGTTGTATTCCAATACTCTGGATAGCTTTCCTGGAGCGTTCTACATATTGGGAGGTTTCATGACTATACCAGCTTTCTTTATATTTATGTAAGTTGTTATTTGTTTTTTATTATGTTAGTATTTTAACAATACTTGGATATCGTGTCCTATGTCGTGGATGTTATGAGTTTTCAGAATATCTCTGTCTTCCCCCGCGGGGAATGTATAGGGTGAAATTGATATCATTAGCATCCTTTTAGACTAAGAGTCTACCCATCAAACTGAACAACTTTTACTATACGAACAAACCAATCGGAGCAAAAAAAAAGTCTGCTGTTGCATACTAAACTGCAACGCCTACTCGACTCAAATAAATGCAACAGCTGATTTTTTTTGTGCTCCGATCGGTTTGCTCCCTTAGTAAAAGTTGTTCAGTTTGGTGGGTAGACTCTTAGTTCAAAATGATGCTAATGATATCAATGTCACCCTTATGCTTATGCTATGCTTTAATTCTATTGTAATCTTAAAATAGTGGCTCTAGATATAATTTTACAGAAAGGTCAAAGGTAATTTTTTCTCAATCATTCACGATGGAATTCTCAGGTGATTGAGTTTTTACTTCATGTTGACCGCATACACCTGCCAAGCAGTCTACATCGTCAATTTTAGTATTTATGATTTTACTGTATTAATTTTTGTGGTTCTAAATCTTATTTTTTGTTAATACATGTATTAAATTAAGCATTTCATTTTGAGAACCCTCAATCTTAGAATCATTTATAATAATAGATACTTACTTTGATTTCTGGTTCAAAAGTAGGTACGTCATGCCTTGTATAGGGTCCTTCTTATTATGCGGACACTTTTTTAATTGGATGATCAGACAGTCAAACTGAACAACTATCTCTAAGGGATGAACATCGAAATAGCGAAAAAAAAAAAGCTCGTCCATACAAAACTGCAAACCTACCCGAGCCAAATGTATGGGACAGCAGATTTTTTTTCGCGATTTAGAGAAAGTTGTTCAGTTTGATGGTCTGATCATTCCCTTAATAAAAAGGTCAAGTGCGAGAAAGGCTACTCGCGCACCGAGGCCGAGGGTTCCGTACCACACCACTACAACATATTAAAGTAAAAAAAAATTTTTTTACTCCGGTACCTTTATCGCGAGACCGACTCACACTTCGCCGGTTTTTATTATTTGTTGTTATACTGTAGGGTTTGTTCTATAATCACACAAAGTTTGATGCTTGTATGTATTACCGTTTTTACCATAGAGCGAGAAGAAAAAACGTTGATAAAAACTAGTTTCTTGTTGAGAACCCCCCTTAATTTTTAACTTTTTGACATTTTTATTATTTGTTAGCAAATCCGCCGTAACAACGCACATTCTGTGAAAATTTCAACTATCTAGCTCTTTCGGTTCAAAAGTTACCAGACGGACGGACGGACGGACGGACGGACGGACGGACGGACAACGTAGGCTTAGTAATAGGGTCCCGTTTCCACCCTTTGGGTACGGAACCCTAAAAAAGTGTCAGCATATTCAGAAGGACCCTGTATATAGAATGTCTTTGACGTCATGTCATCTTCATAATCATCAGCCTAAATAGACTGGTAGATCATGCTATCATTTTCAGCGTCTAACGGCGTTTTGTGAAACTTTTTGGCACCGGGATTTTTTAGACTAATTCGACCCCGCTGAACACGATTCTGCCCGGTGCCACCCCGTCCCCCGCTTCCTTAACCCCCCACCCCCCGAAATGTGTCCCGACCCGCGGTTTTTTTTAGTTTTATACCAAAACTATTAGAGAAAAATGAAAACCGTCAATGACAAAAATAATTTCCATTAAATTCACTACAATATTTGTAAAACAATTTTTTTGATAGGAATAATAAGTTAGGAAATATGTGTGTCCGAACTGCGCGTAAATTTGTGGTTTTGCAAATTTTTGCATTTGCTTTCAATTTATCGAAAAACGGCCGAAGCTGTGATAGAATGGCCTAGAAGCGAATTAATCTCGATACATTTACCTACAAAACGAGACCTTATTTACTGTCGTACGAGTATTCGTTTACGATTTATATCTCAGTGCAGACATACTCTACCGCGAGTTTCTGCTGTACTGTGCTACACTCTATGCTCGATGCATCAGAAAGTTATGCATTTGTAATAACTATTTTATTTATATTAACATTTTGTTGGTGACATTAAAGAGACGGAGGGTGTATGGGCGTTAGTCCACCACGCATGCCCAATGGGGATTGGTGGCCTTCATAATAAGCATCGGAATTTCTTCTTCAGCGTATGCAGGTTTCCTCGCGATGATTTCCTTCACCGTTTGAGAGCAGTCGGTATTACGTACACGAAATGAAAGACTACTAATATTTTGATATATTGGATTGATATCTTTGCGCAACCGCTATATTTATGCTGTTGAGTTGCAACAGCAACAGCTCGCAAAATCATAATCTTTATTTGCATTTTCTTCTTTTTTAAATTCTGTAAGCATCTCTACGGTTAGAAGGCTGCGAAAGACGAAAATTGCGGCCCACAGAGCTGCAACAAGCCTCAAATTAACTACACAACACCGCAGAGACCGGTAGCAGCCTGCGACCAAATCAACTAAGTAAGGTTCTCTTCTCGGATAATACGAGGTTGTGCCTTTTCTCCAACGACAGCTTCGAAAGAGTATACATGAGTCAGGGAGACCATTTTTCTAAAGCCTGTATACAGAAGAAAATGAACTACGGAGGTGGATCGTTCATGTTCTGGGGCGGCTACTCAATCGAAGGCAAAACCGAACTCGCATGCGTTTCCAGGACAGGTCAAGGGTCATTGGTTGCTCCTCGGTACATTGCAGAGATCCTGGACCCTGGATGTACATGTGGTCTCATATGTAGGTTTTGTTGGGCATGGGTTCACATTTATGCAACACAACGCCCGTTCCCACATAGCATCGTGTTTCTACAATATAGATTGGGACCCTTTTATGCAGTGGCTGGGGCGTGAAGTCTAGACCTGAATTTGATTGAACACCATTGGGACGAACTGAACCAACGAGTTCGGGCCCATGGTCCTACCCATATGCCACCCTTCAAGACCTCCAGGATGCCGTCTTTGCCGAATGGTACGACATGCCTCAACAACTCGTTATTAAATTTGTTAGGTCTAAGCATGACGGCAAGGAAGCAGTTATCAGGGCAAGGTAAGGGGCTGGGTGTTAGTACATTTAAAGAAGCATTTTGGACGATTTAATTGTGTAAATAAACGTGCACATAAACATTTAAAAAAAAGTTATAATTCCCCTTTTACTATTAATGGGTCTGACAAACGTTTTTCACTTTACATGTCAAATAAATCTTCAAAAAATTACGAAAAAAACTGTGTTTTTATTTTTTTTATATCTTCAAAAATGGCTGAGATATTAACGATCAAATTGCGTATTTCCGGACGAAGGTTTTTAAAAACGCGGGCGGGCGCCCACTAGCCGATGACGTCACACCCCCGGTCATTCGTCAGTCCCGCTCTCGTACGCTCGCTGCTGTGCAGTAAACATCGAGTTCTCTTCAGTGAAAATGGAAAAAAAGTATTGTATTGTGCCTCAGTGTTTCAATTCAACTGTGAAAACACCCGATAAACTCTTTTTTATGTGCCTGAGGACCCAAAAATGAGAAAGAAGTGGATGACGGCCATAAAAAGAGTAGATGCAATAGGACCTAAAACTAAAGCGCACTGCTGTGAAGTCCATTTCGATGTTTTTAAACTAATAAAACACAAATAATCATCAACAACATCAACCTCGTACGTGCAAGATGTGGATTGCGATTGCGAGTACCTACCTAGATTTTTTAAATCGTTGTCCATAATATAGGTCCTAAATAAAACACACACAGACACACTTTAAGGAAGGTTTAAGCTTGAACAAATACCTACCCGACAGTAGGTAATGCTTACATAAAACATACACACCTTTTCATCTTTATTCCGCGAATTTGACAGCCCGGTAGCACAGTCGGTACGGTAGTGAACCTGCCTGCTGTGCCGAGGGTCGCGGGTTCGAATCCCGTAAGGGACAAATATTTGTATGATGAATATGAATATTTGTACCCGAGTCATGGATGTTTGTATCTACAGGGTGAAATTGATATCATTGGCATCCTTTTAAAATAAGAGTCTACCCATCAAACTGAACAACTTTTACTATGGGAGCAAACCGATCAAAGCAAAAAAAAAATCAGCTGTTGCATACATTAATTGAGTCGAGTAGGCATTGCAGTTTAGTATGGGACAGCAGATTTTTTAGTTGCTCCGATTGGTTTGCTCCCATAGTAAAATTTGTTCAGTTTGATGGGTAGACTCTTAGTTTAAAAGGATGCCAATGATATCAATTTCACCCTGTATATATGTATTCTATATCGTTGGCCAGTCATCATAATACAAGTCCAGGCTAGATTTTGGTACTTTAAATGTGACTAGATAATTTGTGTGACATTGTCCAAGAAATTATTATTAATTATTATTATTTCGGCAGCCGTAAAATCCTTATTCTTCATAAAATATTGTGCCACCATCAAACTATCCACTCTTGGCAGATTGTCCGACTGACCTTTTTGAAAACCTTCATCCATTCTACACACCACACGGTTTACTTTAGTGTAATCTACACTAATATTATAAAGAGGAAAGATTTGTACCTATTTTTGTATGTTTGTATGTTTGTAATGAATAGGCTCAAAAAGTACTGGGCCGATTTAAAAAATTCTTTCACCATTAGAAAGCTGCATTCACCCTGAGTAACAAAAGTATTATTTCCTTGAAATACAAGCACACTATTAGGTATAAACGAAATTAAACGAATTTTTGACGAACAAACGAAACAAAATGTACCGGACCGAGCGCCGCGCTGTGTCGCGGTCGCGGGCTGAGCGGGGGTGTGACGTCAAAGCGTGAGCGCGCGTAAACTCGGAAATTTTAAAAAGCGCTTAAACTTCTCGTCGTCACAACTTCGGAAATACTGCATGTATTGAAGTGAAATAAAAACTAATGTAATGTACATGATCTACGCTAAGATTTTAAGTGTATTTTTTAGTAATATTTTGACCCTTTTGTGTTCCCCATTTTGTTCTTAAGCCGTGGTTAAAAAGCTCGCGGCGGCATCTGTACTGCAGCCACTGCAGGCTATACATCCTTAACTAATACTTGCATAACAATAAGCTAGGTGTTGTTTTGTAGGTAAATGTATCAAGATTAATTCACTTCTTTACTATTTTAACACAGCTTCGGCCATTTTTCGATAAATGAAGGAAAACTTCGCGGGGAAACCCGCATACATTGAAGAAGAAATTCCGATGCTTATTGTGAAGTTCACCAATCCGAATTGGGCATGCGTGGTGGACTAACGCCCATACACCTTCTGTCTGTCTATAATGTCACCAACAGAATGTTAATATAAACAAAATAGTTATTATTACATGCATATCTTTCTGATGCATCGAGCATAGTAGTGTAGCACAGTACTCGATACTCGCGGTGGAGTCTGTCTGCACTGAGCTACAAATCGTAAACGAATACTCGTACGAATATAAATATGGTCCCGTTTTGTAGGTAAATGTATCAAGATTAATTCGCTTCTTGGTCATTATATCACAGCTTCGGCCGTTTTTCGATAAGTAAATTGAAAACAAATCCAAAAATTTGCAAAACTAAAAATTTACACGCAGTTCGGACACACATATTTCCTAACTTATTATTCCTATCAAAAAAATTGTTTTACAAATATTGTAGAGAATTTAATGGAGATTATTTTTGTTATTGACGCTTTTCTTTTATCTTTAATAGTTTTACTATAAAACTAAAAAAAACGCAGTTACGGACACATTTTGGGGGGTGGGGGGTTAAGGAAGCGGGGGACGGGGTGGCACCGGGCAGAATCGTGTTCAGCGGGGTCTAATTAGTCTAAAAAAATCCGGTGCCCAAAAGTTTCTCAAAACGCTAAAAATCCAATACAACTTGAAAAAAATCTACCAGTCTAAAAAGGTTGTTAGGGTAGACAGTTGCATTGCTTTGATAGGTTATTGGACCTACTCATGATACTGAACAATGTTCCCATTGGAATTTATAAGAGAAATTCGCTAATGAAAATTGGCTTTTCACTTCGATCAGCTGACTGCATATCGTCTGCTTAAAGGTAGGTACAACCACAAAGTCCAAAATTGTTTTACGAATTTCCTATAGGTTTCTTAGGGAAAGTTGTTCAGTATCATGGGTTTAATCACCCCTTAAAGTAAATGCAACTGTTTACCCTAACGCCCTATACAACGTGTTAATGAATTAGCGCAAAACCTCATACACCCCAACTGATTTATTACAAAATAATTAGATTGAAACAATAATTTCATTATTTTAATAGTTAAAATTTAAAGTTATTCGCATTTTAAGTTTTGAGGCAAAAGTGATTTGTTATCATTTCAATACTGAAAGAAAGCGCTAATGTACTCAAGGATACATTTTTATAATCTTGTTTTGGTAGTAAGTAGGGTGAGTGTGCCTGTGCGGTGGGTTGCAAACGGGTTCAGAAAATTTTAAATTTTGCAAAAAAATTATTAAACATTTCGAAAAAAATTACCTATGTTGAAACCATGATAATTCGATTCTGCTCTCGATTCTAAACAAACTACTTTCTAGTTTTGCGTTAATTCATTAGGTAACACTTTGTATACATCACATCCGCTATCCAATTCGCATTGGGCATGCCTTGTGTACTCACGCCCATACACTCTGAGAGTAGGCCTGTGCCCTGCAGTGGGACATAAATATGCTGATGATGAAGTAGGTACGTAGTAAAAATAATAAGCTTATGAAGTAATAAGGATCCTGTATACTATGTCCCATTGCAGAGAAAAGCTTCCTCGCAGAAGAAGAAATAAGGGTGTTATACATCAATGGTAATGGTCATGGTAAATAATAAAAAAAAAACCGGTCAAGTGCGAGTCGGGCTCCGTACCACACCACCACAGAACACAACATTAATAATGTTGAAACTTAGAAAAAACGCTTTTTTTGTCCGGGATCTTTAGCGCGAGACAAATCAAAAATTGTTAACAAATCCGCCGTAATAACGCATAATCTGAGAAAATTTCAACTATCTAGCTATTACGGTTCAAAAGTTACAGCCCTAAAAAGGTAGGACAGACGGACAGACGGACAGACGGACAGACGGACAGACGGACAGACGGACAGACGGACAGACGGACAGACGGACAGAAGGACAGACGGATAAACGGATAGACGGACAGACGGACGGACGGACGGACGGACGGACGGACGGACGGACAACGTAGGCTTAGTAATAGGGTCCCGTTTTCACCCTTTGGGTACGGAACCCTAAAAAGTGGGGCTTTGTTTCAGACAATAACATCCCATTATGGGGCAAAGGCCCTTTGGCTGACAGGGCGCCATTCAATGTGACGTTTTTTTTTTTTCAGAGTCCTGTATATTATGCACAAAAAGCAACAAAGGGAAGTCGTCAAAAATCCGGCGGCAAAGGAGGCGTATGCACATGACAACGACGTCACATCCTTATAACAAATTAGTTTATATTTTAAACAGCTGATGCATGAGTTTGAGTACACACTAAAACAAACTATAGGTCGACCAGAATCTCATGAAAACTGAGGAAATCAAATTTTAGAGTAAGCAACACTGGGGTAATTGGATTAGGGCCCTATAAACACTACGACTTTTTGCAGCACTTCTAAAACGCTATACAGCCACGAAGAAAAACGTTCGTAAATTCAGCTATAAAATTATATGCCTTTTCTTATCTTATAAACAAGATGAAAATGTTGGGCCAGATGATTTGGTCGTTCGAATGATCTTAAATATTTTTTTGCACGTTTTTATCGCCGCAAAAAGTTGCAGTTTGTAAAGGGCCTACTTGATGACAGTTTGACATTGCCATGTGAAAATCTATATTTTTTAACTTTTTTTCATTTCATGAGATTCTGGTCGACCTATACAGGGTGAAATTGATATCATTAGCATCCTTTTAAACTAAGAGTCTACTCATCAAACTGAACAACTTTCACTATGGGAGCAAACCGATCTGAGCAAAAAAAATAATCAGCTGTTGCATACATTTGAGTCGAGTAGACATTGCAGTTTAGTATGGAACAACTGATTATTTTTTTGCTCCGATCGGCTTGCTCCCGTAGTGAAAGTTGTTCAGTTTGATGAGTAGACTCTTAGTTTAAAAGGATGCCAATGATATCAATTTCACCCTGTATAATATGAAATCTAAGCCACAGCCACCTTTATTCGCAGTAATTTTTTAATTCATGTATTCTTTTTATGAGCGACATAGTTATGTTACCTACGTGTTTGTTTGTTATTAGCACTAAGTACATTTAAATAATGTAAGCATAGATATATTATACCTACAGAACAAGATACACAATCAGCGGTCCAAAAATGGCAGACCCAAATAAGGTACTTTACGAATAAAAGTACCTCCTCTTGCCTCAGTACCGCGCTGCCTCTCTGACTGTAAACATACATAATACGACTAAGTTTAATAGTCAAATATCACATACTAGTATCAACCTACAGCACTCATACTTATTTTGTGTGGCTTACCATTTGTCTCTGTTCTGGAGCGCGATTTTTGAAAGTCAAACTTTCAAATCAGCATTCGAAAGAAAGATGATCGAAAGATCTCTATAGTAATTTTGTCATTTTCTACTGCTTATTTGAACGTGTGACTTTCAAAAATACCACTCCTGTCATCGTCTGATATATAACATCTTGTTCCTTTTTCAAAATGCTGTTTTAAAAAATACATATTTTTTTAAAGACATGCAAGAAGTATTTACAACTTTATACCTGGAAGATAAGGTATATGTTCCATTGATACATAGACGAAAAATTTTTAAGTTAGTGATTTCAATCTCTTTGCAAAAGTTTAAAAAGTATGTGTCAATTATGACAAAAAATTTGCTATGATTTTATATGAGATTGTGCATCTTGTTCTTTTATAATATATCTATGAATTTAAGTCTATTTTTATCGAGATAAACAGACGTGCAATTAAAATAGAATTAATATACAGGGTGGTTATTAATATGCAGACGGTTTTTTAAGAGGATGATCAGACCATCAAACTGAACAACTTTCTCTACGGGATCAACAACGAAATCGCGAAAAAAATATCTGGGTTGAATAGAGGTTTTGTACAGTCAAGAGCACATCAAGCTTTACACTTGCAGTTCGATTGTGACGCTTATGGCGCACTAAATAAGAACGATACAAAGTCCAAAGTGTCAAGCTTGACGTGCTCTTGACTACGAAACAGCCGATTTTTTTTTTGTGTTCAGTTTGATGGTCTGATCATTCCTTAGACTATACTTATAAAATACGAGCTTTTCCCGCGACTTCGTCCGCATAAATTATATACCAGATTTTAAGTCAGATCATAAGCTATCAAACAAGAAAAGTTTCATCAAAATCGGTTCAGTAGTTTTTGCGTGATGCTCGAACAAACAAACACACAAACAAACAAATAAACAAACAAACGGACAGACAAAAAGTAAAAACATTTGTGATTTGGAATAAGGGAAGCCTAAAAACCATATCGTAATCTTTTTTTTGTAAATATCTTCAATGTACAGACACGCTTCTGTTACAGTTTTATAATAGTTTAGACTACTAACAAATTTTTCTGCCACTTTTTGCGGGGGGCGAGGTAGCATGAAGTCCGCAGCATTGGATTTTATTCCAGTACTTTAGATTCTAATTTTGAATGTTAAAAATCGTGAAAAATTGTGTCATGTGAACCCAAAACGTGAAAAGTTCGACATTGTTCCGCAAGTACAGGCTGTCGCTTTTAGTGATAAGGTATAAAATTGTATGTAAATGCGTAAGATTTCTTGATCTTGTATGTTGGCACAGGAGAAATGCTAATGCGAGGCAGATCCCTGTATAAATTAGGGTTGCCAACTTTTTTAAGACCAAATATAGTATTTCGAGCCTTAGTGCCCGAAAAAACATAGTAGATCGGGAAAAAATAAGAAAAAATATAGTATTTTTCGAATTTGTTAGTAAAATTTTTTTTAATGATATTTTTTTGCTTGTGATGTGATGAATAAATGTGATGACCTAAGTACCAATATATTCAAATTCTCTATAAATTATTTGCTCATCAAAATATAGTAGTTTTGCCTACTATATATTTTTCTCAGAATTATAGTAGTAGGGCCCCTAATATAGTAGGATACTATATTATATAGTAGGGTTGGCAACCCTAGTATAAATCGTCTAAGGATCCATCTCATCTCTCTCTCTGACTACCCCCTCGGGGAATATAGTCGTGAGCATATGCTTATGCTATGCTGGATCCATCTCATTTAAAAACCGCCAGCATACAAAGGAGCCTATAATTATAATCGTTGGCGTAGGTACTGTGAAAACCTCGCAAGAACCAACAATTATCTCACGTCGTATTCAACTTTTACTTTTAGGTAACACTTTTAAGTAGGTATACTCCGTTTTAGAGCCCTTAAACTATATACCTCAAGCACAGTATAAGAAAGAGTATCTATTACTAGATACTACAGGACACTCCCTTCCTCCCACCAACTTTTTACCTCACCCCCTCTATCGCCCTCTGGTTACCGCGCTCTGGTTCTACGACGAAGACTTAAGGTTCAATTTCTTTGGTTTCGCATGTCACTGACGTCATATTGTCAATTTCAAATTTTTGTATGCAGTGTCCGGGCTGTGACTCAAGTCTATACCTTATCAAAAAAAACAATTAGAGTGAGCGCAGACTTGCGACAAAACAGTTGTAAGACAGACTACCGCTTTACTAAAGCTATGAAGCTGCGCACACTTGCAACAAAAAGTCTCATAGACTAAACTGTCTACGAGACACCGCGACGAATCTGACTAACGACGTCGGCTTCCCTTTGAAAAGTATGTGAGTGCGCACACCAACGACAAAACTGTTTTGCGACGTACCCCTTGTAACCCCTCTGTTCCCAAGCTGTTGATCGGGGTTCGTCATGCGTCATCGTGTCGTGTGTGATCAGGTAAATTATATACAAAACTTTGACGCACAATACGCGTAGACGGTATTAATATATGGAAAAATAGTTTAGAAAATCTAGATTTCGCGTCGCAACTAACATTTTAAAATAATATAATTACGAAGATATAATTAGCTTTAAACTTTTTAGCTAAAATTTTTCATACAAAATTTCTTTCTTTTCTATGACGTTTTGTATGTTTCAAACATTTTATTTTATTTTAATAGGTATATTTAATTTAAATAAAAAAACAACATAGGTATAGGTAAGGAGTTTTTTTTATTAACTATGGGTTTGCTCTTGACCTCAATCCAGTCCTCAGGACGAAGATGGGGTCGTAGATGTAGCGAGCTTACCCAGAAGAAAGAGAAAACTTGAGTGAAAGAAGCAACACAGTTACACCGAGTATATTATCCGTTCCAAAGTTATATGAAAATGTGGACATCCTAACTCATTTAACAAGCCTACGACCAGCGCCAAGGATTATTCTACTTCTCTATGACCAGCGCCCAGGGCGCTCTAGGCAAGCGCACGAATCACGATACGTAGCGCCCAGGGCGAGCGCTTCGGGCGCTTTCTATATAACTAGTCCCTTACTCAACCGATTGCTATCAAATTCGATATCTGAGATTAAAGAAAAATCCGTCATCTTAAACCAATTGCCTTCAAAATAGATACCACCTATCTGATGTGGAGTTGTGTGTCCACCCAACCCAGGTTTTTGGTGGATTCTTGGACTAATTTAAAAAGACGTGGTAAACTTTGTAATCGTTAATTAAATTAACGAATAAAATTAAAAATTAACAAAACTAATCAGATTAACGATAATTTTTTTAATCATGATCAATTCAATCAAAATTTATTTAGTCTGATTAAAACTAATAAAAATAATCAATTGATTAAAAATTTATGGATTAATGCCCACACTGGTTCTTAGGAATGGCGGAATCTAGTGGGAGCGCGGCAGCGAAAACCAAAAAAAAATCGTTGACTATTATAATGTCTACAGTTTTTATATGACCGCGGCGCTGGGGGGTGGGACGTTCAATGAAAAATGTTCGGGGGTTATAAGGTTAAGTTACGCGTCGTGACGTAGGCAAAACAGTTTTGTCTTGCTTGGTGTGCGCCGCGTTTGAAACAAAACTGTTTCGAAACAGGCCCTGTACCCGCTCTTTCGATGTTCGCTATATTGCCACTGTTTCGGACCGCTCTTCATTGTAATAGAGTTGACATTGGAACGAAAATGTTCACGCAATTGCGAAGTTCGAATGTGCGGGTAGAGGCCCAGTTTTGTCTGCGTGCAACGAATCTGTCTTACAACTGTTTTGTCTCAAGTCTGCGCTCGCTCTTAAGATACAATTGTTGCGCTCAGAGTTGTCAACCTAATCTAAACTAGGTATTATAAAACTGTAAAAGAAATGTGTCTGTACATTGAAGATATTTACAAAAAAAAAATTACGACATGGTTTTTACCTGTCCTTGATTCCAAATCACAAATTTTTGGATTTTTCGTCTGTCTGTTTGTTTGTTTGTTTGTTTGTTTGTATGTTTGTTTGTTTGTTTGTTTATGTGTTTGTTTGTTCGGGTATCACACAAAAACTACTGAACCGTTTTCTATGAAACTTTTTTTGTTTGATAGCTTATCATCTGACTTAAAATTTGGTATATAATTTTTGCGGACGAAGTCGCGGGTAAAAGCTCGTTTCATATAAAAGTTTGACGCGGAATAGATACGCGTAGACGGGATTAACATGCATTAATAAAAGTAATATATTTATTTTATACTAGCTGTTGCCCGCGACTTCGTCTGCGTTATCCGGATAAAAAGTACCCTATGTGTTAATCCAGGCCATGGTCTATCTGTATGCCAAATTTCATTTCAATCTGTTCAGCAGTTTTTGTGTCAAAGCGGAACATACATCCATACTTACAAACATTCGCGTTTATAAATATAGTTTAGAAAATCTAGATGCCGCGTCACAAATAACAGCTGTTATATAAATTATCTTCGTATTTATACAGGGTGTAACAGAACACCCTAGTAATACTTAAGGGGTGCATCAGACCATCAAATTGAACAACTTTCACTATGGAACCAATACCGAAATCCCGAAAAAAAAAATCCGCTCTTTCATACAAAACTGCATACCGTCTCGACTCAAATGTATGAGACGGCAGATTTGGTTTTTATTTTTTCTCGACGTTGGCTCCATAGTAAAAGTTGTTCAGATTGATGGTCTGAAGCTCCCCCTTAAGTATTACTAGGGTGTTTTGTTACACCCTGTATTATAAATGCAAATGTTATTTTTATTTGTGACGCGTTTTCTAAACTATTTTTCTCGAACTTTTGTATGAAATTGACAACTCTGCAACCACCTTAAAGTAAGAAAGGGCTTCATACAATTTTTTTTATCACCAGTCGGTATTTTGCTTGCCCTGCATTTGCTCCCATACACACATGTGGTTTTCACAGAACGCTTAGGATTTATAAAGATTTTGTATTTTCTCGTAAAATGAAAGCTAACCCCTAAGAATTTTTTTTATAAATAAAAAGTATATATGTACAATTGTTTTTATTCACTAAATGTTGTTTTTCGAATTTTCGTTACCTATTATGTAGGTTCAAGGTGTTAAGCAAAACTTCAAAACAAAAAAAATACTTACCTACTAAATATAATAGGAATCTAATATAACCAGCTTCTGGTAAATTCGCATCTACAGGGTGGAATTGATATCATTGGCATCATTTTAAACTAAGAGTCTAACCCATCAAACTGAACAACTTTCACTATGGGAGCAAACCGATCGGAGCAACTAAAAAATCAGCTGTCCTATACTAAACTGCAATGCCTACTCGACTCAAATGTATGCAACAGCTGTTTTTTTTTCTCCGATCCGTTTGCTCCCATAGTAAAACTCTTAGCTTAAGAGGATGCCAATGATATCAATTTCACCCTGTATAAGAACAATTAATTTGTTTTATTGGAGTTGGTGTCACGCTAAACCCAATCGCGAATCATACCGGCTTGACAGCGACTTCCAAAAAAACAGATTAATGTTCCTAACAAAGGTTTTTTCCTAAAAAACTTTGGTTCCTAAGATGCGAATTTAAAAGACGCTGGTTATATCGTATTACAAGCTGTTGCTCGCGACTTCGTTTGCTTTACCCGGACAAAAAGTATCCTTTGTGTTAATCTAGGCCATGATCTATCTGTATGCCAAATTTCATCAAAATCCGTTCAGCAGTTTTTGCGTGAAAGCGGAACAAACATCCATCCATCCATACTTACAAACTTTTGCGTTTATAATATTAATATACCTAATTAATAATAATTTAGTAGGATTTTAGGAAGTCAGTTTTATTGGACTTGATCTTCATTCTTATGTTTGCAGAATTCCTTAGCTCCAGTTGAGTAGTTGGTAGTGTGCTGTATGACGCTGCTACCAGTGCTACCACATCTCAATACGTCGTCAGTCAATCTGATATCGCTGATAGCCTAAGACTCAATGTAGTAGAAATTTTCCTAATGTCTACAAAAACTTGCTTTTTTGGCCTCAATAACTTTTTACTCTTCGGTTTGTGAGTGGCGTATTCAGAAAGAAAAATAAGCAAGTAGGTACTAAGGGCAACCAGTTTTGGAGGTGGCGATATACATGGGGAGGAAATAGGAGGAGCAACTAAATTTTAGCCCGCAGCTAGAGGAAAGACAGCAGAGGGATACAAAGCCAAAGGCGTGTTTACCTATTCTATACCTACAGGGTGTAACAAAACACCCTAGTAACACTTAAGGGGCTGCTTCAGACCATCAAACTGAACAACTTTTACTATGGAGCCAAGAGCCAACATCACAATCGTGAAAAAAAACTGCTCTTTCATACAAAACTGCATTACCGTCTCGACTCAAATGTATGAGACGGCAAATTTTTTTGTTTTTTCTCGAGGTTGGCCCCATAGAAAAAAGTTTCAGTTTGATGGTCTGAAGCACCCCCTTAAGTATTACTAGGCTGTTTTGTTACACCTGTATGCTATTGATCCCTGGCTCAGATTGGATGATTGTTGAAAAATTGTGAACTCAATACGCTCAGTTCTCATTTTTCCTGCTGCACTGTCCACTCCTTATCCATTCTCGCTCGTAAGTTTGGATGAAACAAGCGACATTATGACATTATAAATGTAAAAAAATAGGTGTAACAGCATAGTCTAAAAAAACAAGGTCTATAATTCCCAGAGTGACACAAGCCTAAGTCACAAAAAAATGGCCGCTAAACATGGTAAAAGGGTATGATGACGTAGGCTTGTGTCAGTCACGTGGTCAGTCACGTGATCGGAAGAGAATACCAGGCGCAGTATATTATTGTACCATGGTGTAACAGTAAATTTATGTTACGTAGATCAGCCTCCACTGTACATATTTCCAGGAATACTTATATATCCTCTACGTTTATTACCTTCCACAGTTTTCTCCCTTCAGTTTTCATTCCCTTCCTGAGCTAATCATTATCATCTGTTCAAAGGAGTCAATTTATTGTAGGCCCAGAAACGGTTACGTTTATTGATCGTATATACAGGGTCCTTCTTAATATGCTGACACTTTTTTAAGGGGATGATCAGACCATCAAATTGAACAACTTTCTCTATGGAATGAACACCTAAATCGCAAAAAAAAATAATCACCTGTCCCATACATTTGGCTCGAGTAGGTTTGCAGTTTTGTATGAACGAGCTGTTTTTTTATTTTCGCGATTTCAATGTTGGTCCCATAGAGAAAGCTGTTCAGTTTGATGGTCTGATCATCCCCTTAAAAAAGTGTCAGCATATTAAGAAGGACTCTGTATAAACATAATCACGAACATAATTTAATTTACTTTATTAATCGGACGAAAGATTTGGTAAAAATGCAAACGTAATTATGAAATTAATATAAAAAATGCAACGTTTTTACTTTTTTTGCTAAGATTCTTTTTTCCTATTAAAACGGCACATGTAAAGCAATGCGTGTAAAGGAACATCTTAGATGTTAATATAAAAATAAAAATAAGAATGTAAGAAACCAACATATCTTACCAAGACAAGATGTGCGCCAACTGCGATTACGCAAGACTCCGTTTAGATGAGGTATAGCTAATATTACAACAATAATCTAGAGATTATGAGAAACAAATCGACATGAGTTCTATAACTATACGCCAACTATAAGCTAACATTTTTTGGGAGCCTTTTTCCCATAGTTGGAGAAATTATCTCTTTTAACTACCATCCAGAGCTTCATTGCCTGCCTTTCCTCATAATAAAACCGGTCAAGTGCGAGTCGGGCTACTCGCGCACCGAGGGTTCCGTACCACACCACCACAGAACACAACATTATTAACTTAGAAATAAAACTTTTTTTGTCCGGGACCTTTAGCGCGAGACCGACTCACACTTGGCCGGTTTTTAGTATTTGTTGTTATTCTGTAGAGTTTGCTCTATAATCACACTAAGTTTCACGCTTGTATGTATTACCGTTTTAACTATAGAGCGTGAAGAAAAAACGTTGATAAAAACTAGTTTCTTGTTGAAAACCCCCCTTAATTTTTAACTTTCTGCCATCTTTATTATTTGTTAACAAATCCGCCGCAATAACGCATAATCTGAGAAAATTATCTAGCTATTACGGTTCAAAAGTTACAGCCCTAAATAGATAGGACAGACGGACGGACGGACGGACAGACGGACGGACGGACGGACGGACGGACGGACGGACGGACGGACGGACAACGTAGGCTTAGTAATAGGGTCCCGTTTTCACCCTTTGGGTACGGAACCCTAAAAACTACCAGAGATTAAAAGGTGCTTTCAACAAAATGGTAATGGTAACTGCCTCCGTGGTCTAATGGTTAAGAGCATTGGCTCTCGACACGGAGGTTGTGGGTTCGATTCCCACGGGTGACACCTAGTGATAGTCACTTTGTGCGTTTTCCCCCAGTTTGTTAGGACATTGCAGGCTGAATCACCTGATTGTCTGTAAAGAAAAATGATTCCGTGCTTACCCGGCTACTATCTCTGGTGGTAGTAGTCGTTACATAATAAAAACCACGTCAGAGGCCGTAAGGCGGTCTGAAAAAACTCAGACACCAGGGCTCTGCCCACAGGATAAGAAGAAGAACACAATGGTGTTCCTATTGCTATTATTGGTTTCAATAATTATATTATTCATTAAAAGTTATCATTTTACGAAAAAAAATACACCTTGAGAGAACAGACCAGATTTGCACGAAACGCGAGAACGACCCTATATAACATAATAATACATTGACGTGAGCTGGCTGGCGGAGTGGTGTAGCGAGGAAAATATTAACCAATCAGGAGCTTGGCCGAGTCTCGGCCGAGATTTTATGCAATCCTGGGGGTCAATCGCGCTAATTTTGAACGATACTACCAAAACAAAACCACAACCAAAAACGTTACGTTATGCACAATTTGTATCGCGCTAATTATATTAACGGTAACGATTTAACTTTTTTTCGGAAGATACGTTGTCGTAACGTTGGATGTCCGTTCGATCGAATTTTCTGGCGTGGTAGGTGCGTGGTAGGTTCGTGGTAGGTGCGTGGTAGGTGTATGGTATGTATTGTGGTAACCAAACTTGAAACGTTTACGGCTTAAACGTTTCGAGTTTGGTTTTGCTTTGGTAACGTCAACGATTTAACCGTTAAAAAAAAAATAGCGCGATAGCATTTTTACATCAGCTAAACCAAATCTAAACCAAAACTAAACCAAAAACGTTCCGTCCAAACGGTAAAACCGTATAAAATAGCGCAATTGAGGCCCTGATTGGTTACTAAAACTCCGCTTCCCCGCTCCGCCAGCCAGCTCGCGTCAATGGACGGCAGCCTTAGGACGGCCGCACATTATCAGAAATTTCTGACAGAAAAATTCTGACGCTCGCCGGAAGGCACTCGGTGCATACATTTTGTATTAGACCCCGCACACTGTCAGAAAAATTCTGACCGGTCGTCCGCTTCTGATGCACACCGGACGGCACCTCAGCCGGACGTCAGAATTTTTCTGACGAAAGGCGTGTTAGCCATACATTTTGTATTAGGCCCCGCACACTATCAGAAATTCGGATCAGGTATTGCCAGACGTGCGATAATTATCCTAGATCTACGATATTTTTGAGTGTCATGTTCATGTGATAGAAATAAAAGTCAGGTATATTTATTTTCTGTAAACAGGTCATTTACTCAACGTTAATAGTTTCAGAGTTTTAAGCAAAATTCCGGAAAAAAACAAGCAGAACTTTTAACTTTTTTTGCGATTTTGTCAATTAAATTTTGTTAGCAAACCTCAGATTTGGATTCAGCACCCCAAAATACATATAGAATGGAAGAAATCAGAACTACCACAAAACTTTCCTAGTAAAAACACAATTTGACTGAATTATAGCCCCAAAAGGGCTAAGGTGCCAACACTGGGTCGATGTGCGTTGATTGAAATATGAAACACGACTGGGCTCTTTTGAGCCCAGTCGTGTTTGGCCCTGTTGCCGGATCAAAATTTCTGATAGTATGGGGGTGCTTCCGGCGAGCGTCAGAATTTTTCTGTTAGAAATTTCTGATAATGTGCGACCGTCCTTATTCCGGCCGACCGGAGACTGCATAATTTAAATCAGTGGCGTAGAGTGGGTTTCTGCCGCCCGGGCTCATACCGATTTTGCCGCCCCCTTATAAAGGCCTATACAAAAATAACGAAGCGAGCGCAGCGAGCTCGAAATTTTGTTGCTCAACAAGTTTGTGGAAAGCAACTTAGAGCAAGTAAATAGAAACTTAGAGCGATCAAAGCGACCTCTACTTTTCTCCCCAATACGAATCGGTTAGAGCCTTAGATCAAAGCTACTTTGATCTTAGGTTAGAGCCAGATCATTTTAAATGCAAAACATGTTCAAAGTAACCTAAGTAAAAGCTATGGATCCAGCGAAGCAAGCTTGTCATTTTTGGCATCATGTCTTAGCTGTGGTCAGAAGTCAGAACTCTTTAGGATTATGTGTAGGTACAGTAATTAAAAAAGATACTTAGAGCGAGCGAAGCGAGCTAGACTTTTCTCTGCTCTACGAATTGGTTATAGACAGAGCTCAATCAATCTATATTTTAACCGAATTTGCCGCCCCTAGTAAAGTGCCGCCCGGGGTATTTGCCAGGGGGAGCGCGTGAATTCTGTATGCATTTGCCCCTCTTGCCCCCTCCCCCCCCCCCCCACACACTTCGCTACTGATTTAAATAGGTACCTATTATTGTGTTTTCTTACCTATACCTAGTTTAGCTGTGCAAGTGGCTCGGGTTAGCTTTGAGGCGGCTTGCGAATGACCAGTCGACTGAGAAAAAACATTTAAATCTTAAAATTATAACGCTTTATACTTGGCTTATGTACCTACGCTGTAAGCCTGAATAAAACAAGTCTTGACCATAGCATTTTTTAGATTCCCGTATAAAAAAAAATATAATAAGAAAGAAATAGATAATGTAAAAATCTCCTCGTGTGCCGTACCATAATAATTATCAACACTAGTTTCTTCGAAGCCTCCGAACGCATCACTGGCTTCTCTGAGTCACCCGGGCAGGGCAGTGGTTATTTTTGTTTACAAATAACAAATTAATAAAGTATAAATATCACCGATAATTCTAATGGAATTAGTGCAAACATGAGTGTATCAAATATGGCAAAAGGAAATGGAAAAACCAGAGAATTGACTCCGCATACATTGAAACATATGGAACACGATGGAAACGGAGAAAGAAAAACGGACGAACCAGTTACCTTGATGAAAATAATTAAAAATTTATTTAATTTTCTTACAATAGAACCATTTTTATTATTTTACATATTTCCGAGTGTCATATCCGATTTAGCTGTGCAGAAAATTAATATGGAAAAAGCTTGTCGTTCCGATTTAAATTATTCAGAAGATATTTGCAATCTGGTCGTAGCTGCCATCAGTGACAACATAACGAAAACAGCCCTTAAGGATGCTCAAAAGTTGAACGTTAATATGACAGTTTGGAAACAACCCCTGCAAAGTGGAATACCAGCAATTATGATACTTTTCGTCGGAGCCTGGAGTGATAGAACTGGAAACAGAAAGGCTTTGATGTTGATCCCACTTTTCGGACAAATAATATCATCTATAGGGATGCTGCTGGCAACGTATTACTTTCTAGAGTGGCCCTTATGGGCAACAGCGTTGATAGAAGTTGTGCCGTCAGCATTTACCGGTGGAATCTCAATAGCCTTAATGGGCTCTTATAGTTACATTGCAGATGTGACGTCATTAGAATCACGTACTTTACGGATGGGTGTAGCAGCTGTTATAGTGACATTGGGTATTCCTTTCGGGACAGCCATAAGTGGAGTATTGACTGAAGCAATCGGTTACTACGGGATTTTTGGATTGGGATTAGGTCTTTATATGTTTGGTTTCATATACACTTACTATACCATCAAAGACGTAAGAAGAACAGAAACAGAAGGAAGCATTTGGGAAAAAACTGTAAAATTTTTTCATCTGAGAAACGTGTGGGATACGTTTTCATTAATAGTAATGTCACGCGGCAGAAAACTTGTACAAATAGTTTTGGTAATTTGTGCTCACATTGTGATCATTGGACCTGTATCTGGTAAATTAGCTCATTATCCTTTTTAAAGTTTTATAAGGTCTACTAATATTTATACCTATATCGTTAAACTTAAATTTCCATTGTTACAGCTGAAGCAGCTGTGCTTTATTTTTATGTAATGAAGAAATTCAGTATGAATATTGTGGACTACAGTTGGTTTCTTACATATTCACTATTAATGGGTATAGGAGGTACCTATGTATTTTTCCTTACGTGTTTAAACTTAGAGGTTAGGTTAAAAGGCGAAGTATGAGCGTCTATAACGCGAAACGAGGATACCTATGTCATTTCCGTTTTAACATCGGAGTCTTAACTAAATTGAACATCTTGATTAATTGGCACTCTTTGGTAGTTTTTATCACTTTTTGGTAGTTTCTAGAGCCTACCTAATAGTTCTTTTGCTATTGTTAGTTTTTGTTACCAAAATCTTCCAGAAATTACCAAAAACTACCAAAGGAACAAAAATTTTCTAAAATCTCCTAAACCAGGAAAACAACCAAAACTTCTTATACCAAAAACGATCCAAATCTATTAAAAAGAACCAAAAACTACCAGCGTCGTAGTCGCGTATGTTTTGCCGGCGCCATAAAAGATAACATGGGCAGCGAGCAGAGCGTCCGCCGCGCGGTAGACGCTCCCGCTTCGCAGTCGCTTTGGTCGCTCAGCAAGTCTAGCATGATTTCTCTACACGCGCGCGACTCGGCTTTTTTCCATACTACAAGTCGCGCCAAGCGCGGCTCGCGCTCTCCGAAAAGCGCGGGAACAGGTTATTTTGTATGCAGCGAAGGCGCGTCGCGCGCGTGTAGGTTTAAGCACTGCAATTTCTCTACTTGCTGATGACTCGGCTTTTTTCCGTACTACCTCCATCATGTCGTGGCAAGCGAGACTCTCGCTCTCCAAAAAGCGCAGGAAGAGATAATTGACTATGGAGCGAAGGAGCGTCGCGCGCGAGTTGAGAAATCATACAAGACGTGCTGAGTTTATCTGGCGCATCCGGGGCAAATTCGATAAGACCCTTGCTGTCTGGCTAATCTTTTCACTACAGCATGCGTGCAATACCTATCTAACGATGACACAAAAAGGAGCAGGGCCTCTCTATACGTACACAGGGTGTAACAAAACACCCTAGTAATACTTAAGGGGGTGCTTCAGACCATCAATCTGAATAACTTTCACTATGGAGCCAATGTCGAGAAAAAATTTGCCGTCCCATACATTTGAGTCGAGACCGTACTGCAGTTTTGTATGAAAGAGCTGTTTTTTTTTTCGCGATTTCGATGTTGGCTCCATAGTGAAAGTTGTTCAGTTAGATGATCTGAAGCACCCCCTTAAGTATTACTAGGGTGTTTTGTTACACCCTGTTTACGTATTTATAAATATTTATGTGTATAATATTATGTGTTATAATTATTAGTGTTGTGTTAAGTATTATATCGTAACTAATTAACTATATAATGTATATTATAATTGCCCTATTTTTACCAGTCTGTAATATTTTATGGACTTGATGATGAAGATAATCAATTCTGGATTATCTATTATCTAAAGAAACCAAAATCTACGAAAAACTTATAAAAACACGAAATATCAACCATGTTATTTTTTAGCCTCCGTTTTCTTCAAACTGAAATCTCTCAAGAACAAGACTTGTGCTCTCAGACCATACCTACGTCACGTTCGCGCGACGGTCGCGCGACGGTCGCGCGACCCTGTCGCGAGCTGTCGCAGACAACTGTCGCTCGTCTGTAAGCGCTCTTAGAATCCTGAGTGAAGAGAGGGGTTCAAGCTCGCCCAAGATGAAACCACGTTTATCCCCGAGGACCATACTCTTACTTTTCACACCCTCCGCGAGAAAATAATAGAAACAAATTATTTTATTAGTTTATAACAAAGTATTAGAGTTCAATAGTATAGTATTTAGAAAACACTATTTTATTAAATTAAAAGTGAAAGTTAATATTTCAAACAATAGACCAGTTGTGGAAAGACAATGTAATATTTTTTTATTACTTTGTTCGTAGCAATAGGTACAGAGATTTGCAGTATTCGCGCCTTTTTTTCTTTTTTTGTGTTCAATACTCGTCTCGTGGTGGCCATGATAAGTTTTCATACGAATTTTAAGTAAGGGTCGTAGTAATCTATACATACATCTAATAAACTATTATAAAACTGTAACAGAAGTGTGTCTGTACATTGAAGATATGTACAAAAAAAAAATTACGACACGGATTTTACCTGTCCCTGATTCCGAATCACCAATTTTTGGATTTTTTGTCTGTCTGTTTGTATGTTTGTTTGTTCGAGTATCACGCAAAAACTACTGAACCGATTTTGATGAAACTTTTTTTGTTTGATAGCTTATCATCTGACTTAAAATCTGGTATAGAATTTATGCGGACGAAGTCACGGGTAAAAGCTCGTTGTATATAAAACAAAGTCGGGTTTGTTTGAACACTTATAACTCGAGAACGGCTGGACCGATTTTCATGATTTTTGATTTGTTGTATTTCTCTCCGTCCCGCATAGCAGAACAACTATTAAGAACATTGGAAAATTGACGAAAAAAATTAAATGTCCACGCGTACGAAGTCGCGGGCAACATCTAGTTATTAAATAATCTGTGGATGCGGTTCCATATTCAAATCTCATAATTGACCAGCGGGTTATAATGAAATTCTGTACAGTATTATTGCCCGGCTATAATGACTTGCTTTAGGTTCGAGTTACATGACATAATTATAATGTTCCATTTTCGAGCGGGTGATGTGAAAAATAATAAGTATGTCCTCAGCACTCCTCAGACACCTCATCGAACCCACTAATTTCCCAAATTATTACTTTGTCATTCTATTCAGGAATCTGTGTTACTCAATTAACTATAACTACTAATTTCAGGAACTACAGTAGCAGTTGCGGTTTTCATCAAATGGCTGAAGATGCACGATGCTGTCCTGGGGATAATAGCAACGGCCTGTAAAGTCGTATCTAGTTTTATTTACGGCCTTGCGCCAACAACTGCTTGGTTTTACTCCGGACCTGTGTTTGATTTCTTCGGGAATTCGGGTGCGATTGCCATCAGATCTCTTGGCACCAAGGTCGTTGAATCTGACCAAGTAGGTACGTATTCGCCTTTTGTACGTAATATTTCTAGATAAGCTAACTGAATGAACGGACTGGACGTGTAATTCAAAAATCAGTAGTAACCTCTTTTACTTATACTTACAAGATTGCTTACAAGGAGCAAAGAGTGCGTTATTTTAAAGCCTAGTGTGGGCAGAAAAAAAACATTTTACAGGTTAAATTTTAACTATGTAAACAAAAACTGACATAACTTAAAAACTATAGCTAGACTAAAAAAAGTATGTATTTAATAACATTAAAAACATTATTCTAAAAGCCCCCTCTCTTCTCTTCTGACCATATCTATAAAAAAATATTATTATAGACCAGACCGTCTAGCATGATTTCTCTACTTGCGCGCGACTCGGCTTTCTACAAGTCGCGGCAAGCGCGGCGGCTTTCGCACTCCGAAAAGCGCGGAAACTGGTTATTTTTTATGCAGCGAAGACGCGTCACGCGCGTGTAGAGAAATCATACTAGACATGCAGATTATTATATTATTATAGACCAAAAGTGTCCATTATGATAGTGGCATATGAACCAGGTGTGCAATTTTTGAATTGCGTTCAGCGATTGAAAATGTCAAAATTACTGTGGTGATATGTGTTCTACTGCTGATTCTACTTTCAAAAATCATACTTCAGGAGTGCGATTTTTGAAAGGCAAATCATCAGTAGAAAGATGCGTATCTCCACAGTAATTTTGACATTTTTAACTGCTGAACTCGGCGAATGAGATTCAAAAATCGCACTCCAGAACCCCTTCTGTAACCTGTAGGTTACAACTTGCAACCTTTACAGCAGGTCCCTAAAGAAAGCTTTGACTTCGAATCCCCTGGAGTGCGATTTTTGAATATCATACGAGCGACTCGGCAGTAGAAAGATGCATAATCTCCATAGTAATTTTGACATTTTCTACTGCCGAGTCGCTCGTATGATGTTCATAAATCGCACTCCTGCTCTCTCTACAGCGAATGGTATGAATAGCTAGCTTTGCTCCAGCACCGAATCAGATGATTATTTATAGAAGCGATTATTTCTTGTAGCCCAGTCATTTTACGGTTTGAGCCGGGACTAATTAATAATTGCATTTTTTATCGCTATAATATTGAAGAGCCAATTTGAGCTTAGAAATGTACCAAAATTAAAAAAAAATCTGGTCAGCAACAGTTCCAATTTTAAAATTTATATATTATCTCGTTCTAAAAAACCTGATGATAATTTTTTTTTTGCACATATTTAAGGCTTTACCGCTATACATACTTCATACATGGTGTAAATATTTTTGTCTACTTAGAAAGTTTTGAAAAATACATTCGTATTGTCTAATAAATACCTCATTTTTTTTTATTTTATTGCCTATTTTATTGCTCAAAAATAATGTATATTGTTAAATCTAATTCAAATGAGTGCATTGGAATACCAATAAAAAATATATGGCAAGTAATTTCAAAAGTTAATAATAAAAAAAATATTAATAAATATTAATAATTTAAAAGCCCCATAAGGACACACAATTTTGGTTTCTATGTTGCGTAGCAATTTTTTTTTAAATATGGTTTAGGATAGTATTTTTGTCACTAAATGGTGCCGGTTACAGTTTAAAAGTCCAATTAAATAATTACTCCCTACCCCGCCTAACAAAACTTCGTAAAATGACTGGCCTATTGAATTTTATCAGTAAAACTTGAATAATTGTTATTTTTATTAAATATCCGGTACCCGACGCGACGGTCGAATGGTCATTTTTAAATGACGGCATCCAAACCGGATCCAACGCATAGATTCTACATTTATCTAAACTATTATAAAACTGTAACAGAAGTGTGTCTGTACATTGAAGATATTTACAAAAAAAAGATTACGATATGGTTTTTAGGCTTCCCTGATTCCAAATCACAAATTTTTGGACTTTTTGTCTGTCTGTTTGTTTGTTTGTTTGTTTGTTTGTTCGTTTGTTCGTTTGTTTGGGTGTTTGTTTGTTCGAGTATCACGCAAAAACTACTGAACCGATTTTGATGAAACTTTTTTTGATTGATAGCTTATCATCTGACTTAAAATCTGGTATATAATTTATGCGGACGAAGTCGCGGGTAAAAGCTCGTATTTTATAAAATATTACTTTGTGTATGTCAACTTAAGGGTATATTTTCGTTTGTGACGTCATCACTTGCCGTACTATGGAAAAAATCAGAAACAAGTAGAGGTTTGCAGTTGTCACACTGTTTCATTTTTACTAAAATATTTCAAAAATGTTGTGTTTTTTGTAATCGTATTTAAAAAAATCGATTCATTAGTTTTTTTATATTTATATTATCTTTCTCTTTACGTAAGCTGTAAATTTAACCGTGTAACATAATCTTCTAAAAATATTCCTAAAGTATCCCCATTTTTCGACAAACAGTGTCCGGGTTTAACGCGATTACTAAAATAAATTATATGAAACGTACAAAAAAACGATTCATTTGATTTTTAAGTAAAGGCAGATCTTTTATTATCAACAGAATACACTGGATTTGCAATAGCATATCACTGAAAACAATGTTCCTGAAAGTTGGGGTTTTTGAGAATATACTCTTAACGCATTGCCACAGATTATTTAATAGTTACTACCGTAACAGATACGACACCCCGATTTTTCGAATTTCGAACGCGCACTTCAAGAACGAAAAATAAAATGCGCCTTATGTCAATGAACGACGATGCACACCTCGGAGGTGTCCGGCTGTCAAACGTACCTGAGCTGAGGAGTGAGACAGGCCTGGGCCCTGTTTAATAAACGTTACAATTGTAATTTACAATTACAATTCAGGGTACATTGCTGGTTACTATTGACGCTAAACATGTAGTAGGTAATGTGTCACTAACATTATCAGCAATGTACCCTGAATTGTAATTGTAAATTACAATTGTAACGTTTATTAAATAGGGCCCTGGCATTGCTTTCAAATGTAAAAAACTGGCCAAGTGCGTGTCGGGCCACGCGCAGGGTAGGTGGGTGGGTTCCGTGGTTGCCCGTTACAATATAATAATTGACTTAGAAGGGGCTTTTGGTTTTATACTATGGCTAAAAAATACATTTTATAAGTTGGTCGAATATTACTCGTAAACTGGTAAAGCCTATATTAGCGGTCATAGTTTTCCTTTCAATTTCGTTACATACAGGGCAAAACTCAACGACAAGCCGCTAATAGGAGATAGGTGAGTGTATTAACTGTTCAGGGAAAAATACAAAAGAAAATCCAAGTTTGATAGATTTCGAGATTTTGAAAAAATTTTTAACATTGGAAAAATCGCCACCCTGCCCTTAACTTTTAGATGTAGCTGCTACAAATTTTTATTTTTTTTCATGAAAATACTTGTTGCGCAATCCAGAATAATCTTTTCAGTGGACCCAATTCAAAAATAAACTATTTCTCAAACATGCTTGGAAATGTGAGCATTATTTTGACAACCTTCTTCGAGATAAATCGAAATTGCTGTACTGGCCAAATACATGGGCGCAGCGGCCGGCAATGTTGTATGAAAATCCATATCTGTCGTGTTTTGCGGCCAAATAAATTACATAGTAAACTCATATCTGTCGTGTAATTTAAAAATGGAACGATCTTTTTCTCCGAAACATGGCGACCAAGGATGTAACACATCAAAGGTTTTATTTAAATTTCGAACTGGCTTGCGAATAGAAAGCTGTTTATTGAAAAAAAAAAACAAATTGTTGTTCGTTGTTCGTCATTGATTTTGAAAAGAGTTTTAATTTCCGAGAATTATTTGAGAAAATTTACTGTTTTAATTTCCGCGCATTGTTTGAGAAAATTACTATAGGTACAAGCCTTGGCCACAACTAGGCATTGATGGACTTACGTATGTGTGCCTCGGCTTCGCCTCGGCCCACATTTACACATTCGTCCATCAATGCCTCTGTTGCTGGCCGCTGCAGTAATGTACTATTAGTTCCGTACTTTTTACAGAAAACACTTTTTTCCGTCAGACTTCTGCGGCTTTTTTTTTTTGATGTCGACTTTGAGACTTGTACCTGTACAAAATGTATGGCAAGTAATTTCAAAAGTTAATAATAAAAAAAATATTAATAAAATAATGAAAAAATAGTAATAATTTTTTTTTCTCGTCGAACAACCCTCTTTCAAATCAATAACTATGAAATAGTTGCATAATTTTACGGTCCGATCTCGGACTAAGTATAACAATATTTTCGATGTTAACGATTATAAACTGAAAGGATTACACTTTCCGCCTAGTTGTGTCGTTGGTTGAAGTAAATCCATTTCTTTGCGTGGTTCGATCTTAGCCGCAGTTAGCTGCGTTTGGTCGCTCAAGTATTATGTTTTATTTAAAGATTTTTGTATTTTATTTCAGCTAAGATGTGCTCTGTCATTGGTTTCGTAGAAGCCGTAGCTCCAGTTATTTACCCGCCAGTTTATAGCAAGTTGTATTACAATACTCTGGACAGTTTTCCTGGAGCGTTCTACATATTGGGAGGTTTCATGACTATACCAGCTTTCTTTATATTTATGTAAGTTGTTAAGTAATTATTTTCAATTATGTTAGTATTTTAATAATACTTGGATATGGTGTTATAAGTCGTGGAGGTATTCTACAACGTGTTAATGAATTAACGCAAAACTAGAAAGTAGTTTGTTTAGAATCGAGAGCAGAATCGAATTATCATGGTTTTGAACACAGGTAATTTTTTTTTTTTCAAAAAATTAAATAATTAGTTTATAAATTTTAAAATTCACTGAACCCGATCACAACCCACCGCACGGGCACACTCACCCTACTTACTACCAAAACAAGATTATTAAAATGTATCCATGAGTACGTTAGCGCTTTCATTCATTGTTGAAATGATAACAAATCATTTTTGCCTCAATACTTAAAATGCATATAACTTTAAATGTTAACTATCAAAATAGTGAAATTATTGTCTCAATCTTATTATTTTGTTATAAATCAGTTGGGGTGTATGAGGTTTTGCGCTAATTTATTAATAAGATGTAATCGTCTAGTATGAATTCTCTTCTTGCGCACGACTCTGCTTTATTCCATACTACCTTTAATTATGTCTCGGCAAGCGCGGCTTTCGCTTACATATTAATCTATGTCAAAGAAAATATACACTACGCGAAAAGAAGCGACACTCATGCATGTGTGCTCGTAAAAGTGCTCGCGGCTATGTGTGCGGGTCGGGGCGAGCGCGGGTAGGAAGGAACGCGGGTTGGGAGCGGGTGGGACGTCATGTCAATGACGGCCGAATCCCAAGGCTGTTGTCGCTCGCTCTACTCAGTGGACGACGCGAGTAGGTACGCGACTATTGTCACGTGCGGAAACATGTCATGTCGAGTTTATTGTTGTGTTTCCTACCTGCCTACTCCTACTTTACGTCCTTTAAAACAGTTAATTCAAAATTTAGGTATTTTAATTTTGATGATTGATCACGCCCCCTACTTTTTTCCCGATAATACCCACCTACCACCTACAACCTCGATTTTTAAAAATACACTACCTAGGTACCTGATTTGGATTATAATAATTGATTGTTACATTTGCTACTAACCTGACCTATGTTTGTGCTACTAACTTATATTATGAGGCGCATTGTACTAGACGTGCTGAAGGGGATATTAATTCGGAGCTCGCTCCATACAAACGAAATCTAGCTGTACAGGATGTAAGGAAAAGTATCATTAACCTTTAATTAACCTTAAATTTAACCTTAAAACCGACTTCAAAACTCAAAAAGTAAAAAATTATATTGTCGCCGATGAATTTTACGTTAGCATCTATAGGCATATCAATTTATTTTATTGCAGTCGGTGTCAAGCCTAGAAAAAAAATTACTGCAAGCTCAGTCTCGAATCGTAATAAAACAAATTGATATTCCTATAGATGATAACGTAAAATTCATCGGCAGCAATATTATTTTTTGCTTTTTGAGTTTTGAAGTCGGTTAAAATTTTTTGTTAAAATTATTTATACCTACTGTAAAATTTTTGTAGTCTACTTACATCTTATTTTGTGTTAATAGATATAGTAAAACATGTAATTTTGGGAACCCTCAATATTAAATTAATTCATAATAGTTAGTAGGTACTCTGATTTCTGGTTCAGAAGTAGGTACGTTATCTTCATAATCATCCGCGTATACTGGGTGTTGCATTCATAGTGCTTTAATAGATAATAAAATTGTACCTACTCATTACACTGAACAATTTTCCCAAAAGAATATAAGTAAGAGAAATTCGCTAGGTACAGAAAATTTACTTTTCAGTTCGATCAGCTGACTGCATATTATAGTAAGGAAAGTCCAATTCCTTTTTACGAATTTCCTATAGGTTTCTTAGGGAAAGTTCTTCAGTATCATGGGTTCAATCGCCCCTTAAAGTAAATGCAACGGTTTACCCTAACACCCTGTATACATAACATCCGCAATCCAATGACTTACGCCCATACAATCTGAGAGTAGGCCTGTGCCCTGCAGTGGGACATAAATATGCTGATGATGAAGTAGGTAGGTAGTAAAAATAATAAGCTTATGAAGTAAGAAGGATCCTGTAGGTATACCATGTCCCATTGCAGAGAAAAGCTTCCTCGCAGAAGAAGAAATCCCAAATGGCACATGTAGCATTATAAGAGACCACTTTTGGTGTACACGGAAACTAAAGGCTGTATAAGATGGTGTTACAATGGTGTTAACAGCGCTGTTAACACCGATATAACTCTTATTTGGGCACAAGTTATACAGCCTAAGGTTCTAAATTGGAATTATAATGGGCCACAAGGCATTATATCAGCTGCTTAACAGAGTACAAGTGTCCTGTTATACAGACTAAGCCATTATATTGGGGTTACTGCTATACTTAAATAACGCTTGAGGTTCTACATTATACTTCTAGCATCAGCAGAGTGTGTACATAAAAACCTGAATTTATTTTATTAGTAGAGTTAAATTCTTTAAATAAATTCCGTGAGTGTTGGTTATTAATGGCGTGAAGTGAAGTTTTATTGAGAATTTGTGATAACCTAGTTAAGTACATTTTTATAATATTAGCCTGTGAAAACATTTGGGAATGCAAGTTCATTGTGAATGTTTATATGGTTTTATAGCAAATTTTTTACGCGCCTCGGAAATATTTCGTTTTTAAATAGAAATATTGTGAAAATAATTACACGTCAAAATATATGTGTACATTTTTTGTGTCTGATTTACATTTAATCATACAAAGTTTTATTTTATATAATAATAAATATGTGTTTTACGTGTAAATAAAAGCAGAAATCATTAGTAAAACATAAACAACACCATAATTTTATTTATCATATGGTTTAGGTTATAAAGTTATAACAAAATGGCGCTTTCTTAAGAAACCTATGTGAACTCTTATAATCCTGAATTAACGACTATGGCTGTACAAGAGTACACACCGGTTCCTCTATAACGCTTATTGCAGTAAATAAGAGTTCAAGTGAACCAATATGCAGCCTGTCGGCTTATATTAGTGTTATTATGGTTCACATCAACGCTTAAGCCATTCATTTGAACTACTTAAACGCCATTATGCAGACTAAAGCAATAAAGTGGTATTTTCTGTAGCCATTTTACTGCCAAATGCTGTATGTCTGAGTTACAAGATTATCTCGGAATACCTTTAGTGTTTACGAGTGCTAATATAACACCTTTAAGCAGCTTTGAAAAAGAGGCTAATAACAGAGTTGAGGTGAACCAATATAGAACCTTAAGCGTTAAATCACTCTACGTGTACACCACTTTACTGCCAAATGCTGTATTTCTGAGTTACAAGAGTATCTCGGAATACCTTTGGTGTTCACGAGTGCTAATATAACACCTTTAAGCAGCTTTGAAAAAGAGGCTTAATTACAGAGTTGAGGTGAACCAATATAGAACTTTAAGCGTTAAATCACTCTACGTGTACACCACTTTACTACTAAATTCTGTATTTCTGAGTTACAAGATTATCTCGGAATACCTTTAGTGTTTACGAGTGCTAATATAACACCTTTAAGCAGCTTTGAAAAAGAGGCTAATAACAGAGTTGAGGTGAACCAATATAGAACCTTAAGCGTTAAATCACTCTACGTGTACACCACTTTACTGCCAAATGCTGTATTTCTGAGTTACAAGAGTATCTCGGAATACCTTTGGTGTTCACGAGTGCTAATATAACACCTTTAAGCAGCTTTGAAAAAGAGGCTGAATAACAGAGTTGAGGTGAACCAATATAGAACTTTAAGCGTTAAATCACTCTACGTGTACACCACTTTACTACCAAATGCTGTATTTCTGAGTTACAAGGGTATCTCGGAATAGCTATGGTGTTCATGAGTGCTAATATAACACCTTTAAGCAGCTTTGAAAAAGAGGCTGAATAACAGAGTTGAGGTGAACCAATATAGAACTTTAAGCGTTAAATCACTCTACGTGTACACCACTTTAACTCTATTGGCTGTACAGTAGTTCACATTGACTCTTTTAAGATGCTAGCATTACAGTGGTATAATTCTACACCTTTATACAGCAATAATCATATTTTACTGCCCCTATAATGCTCTTAAGCAACCAATGCGATATAGGCTGTAAGAAGGCATTTTTGACAGCTGCTCTAACTCTGATCCCGTTACAATAGTATCCGTTCCTGCTCTTATAATGCTATTATAAAGACTAAAGCGTAATAAGCAGCTCTAAGTTCTCAGTTGAACCCTATTAAGTGTTAATTAATGCAACAAGTTCCGAGTTACACCAAAAGTGGTCTCTTATAATGCTACATGTGCCATTTGGGAAGGGTGTTATACCTACATTAATGGTCATTGCAAATAATAATAAAATCGGTAAAGTGCGAGTCGGGCTACTCGCGCACCGAGGCCGAGGGTTCCGTACCACACCACCACAACATATAAACGTAAAAATATTTATTTTTACTCCGTGTCCTTTAACACAAGACCGACTCACACTTGGTTGGTTTTAATTATTTATTGTTATACTGTAGAGTTTGTTCTATAATCACACCAAGTTTGACGCTTGTATGTATTACCGTTTTTACCATATAGCGAGAAGAAAAAACGTTGATAATAACTAATTCCTTGTATGAGGACCCCCCCCTTAATTTTTAACTTTTTGTCATTTTTATTATTTGTTAGCAAATCCGCCGTAATAACGCACATTCTGTGAAAATGTCAACTATCTAGGTCTTACTGTTCAGAAGGTACAGCCCTAAATAGGTAGGACAGACGGACGGACGGACGGACGGACGGAGAACGTAGGCTTAGTAATAGGGTCCCGTTTTACCCTTTGGGTACGAAACCCTAAAAAATTTGTTTCTGTTTCAAGCAATAACATCCCATTATGGATCAAAGGCCATTTAGCTGACAGGGCGCCATTCAATGTAACGTTATTTATTTTTTTCAGAGCCCTGTATATTATGCACAAAAAGCAACAAAGGGACGTCGTCAAAAATCCGGCGGCAAAGGAGGCGTATGCGCATGACAACGACGTCACATCCTTATAACAAATAAGTTTTTTTTGCAATAGCTTGGAGCATGAGTATACAGGGTTACTTCGAAGACAGTGCGAGCAGTGGGGGTGGGAATTGGTCTCGAACTACCTCCGCGCGGTCCACCCTGGGCAACGGATTAATTTCCGGCTAAACGTTCATGACTATATCTGGCTCACCGGACTGTTCTTCGCGAATCTCCCGGTGTTTTCCCTGTGATATTACACCATGGATCCAAACAACAGCCTTTCTCAGGGCTATTCTACACAAAACAGTCCTTCTCAGGACTCTCGTACAAGAAACATTGGACCTTCAGTTCATGTTTTGCAAATAAATATAGAGGACTCCTCACAATCCAAATGCGAGTATTTAGCTAGGCTGGCTGACACGAACACAGCGCCGATATAATCTGCGTCCAAGAACACCACATCAGTAGAGAAGCAGATCTGTTCCGAAGAGGACACATTCAGGGCTACAAAATAATGGGCTACACCCTCTCACCGATATATGGTTCCGCAGTATACCAAAAGTCCTCACTAAATGACTGCAGTGTTTCGGAAGTGACGAACCACAACAACCTGGAACTTATTGTCGCTCACATCAACGACTTAAATCTGATATCTGTCTATAAATCCCCAGCAGTAAACCTTACAAGTTCTTCTTTTCAAAAAATTTCCCATCCTAGCCTGACTCTGGGAGACTTCAATAGACATCACACGTCTTGGGGCTACAGAAAAAATGACAAGAACGGCGAAGAACTCTACGCCTGGTCCGAGAGAAACAACCAACACCTAATCTTTGATACTAAGGGACAGAGTTCATTCAGATCAGCCAGATGGAACAGCGACACGAATCCTGATCTATGCTTTGCATCAGAAGATTCTAACGGTAACGTCCTTCCGGTCAAAAGAGTTCGCACACCCCTCCACCGGAGCTCCGCAGGAATAAAGCAGCTGCCAAAGAATGGGAAAAGTACTTCCAAAAGAATCACGCAACCCCCATGCCTATAAGGAAAACGCTGGAGTCAATTCCTACTTACCGTCTGGCATCCAGATCACCTATCTAGACCGATGACAGAATTCACTCCCGGTACGATATTAATAGTGCAAGGCGGTCAGATTGGGGCGTTTTTGACCATCTGCATGCAAACCTCGTGCGGGACCCGACTGCCAAACCAGCTGGGTTTGATAAGGACCGGAAGGCCTGGGCTAAGCAAAACCGGTTCAGAACTAACCACGGAAGGACCAACTATTACCTCTACTAGTGGGGCCTGAGGGAGTCCCCAATGTGCGACTGCGGGGCACCTGACCAAACCCTCACCCATGTGGTAAATGAGTGTCATCTGCGCCGTTTCCTCGGTGGAATTGAGGAACTCCATAGGTTAACCCCGGCAGCGGAAGACTGGCTAAAAAATCTTGATCTCGAAATATAGACTTCCCCGGATCCAAGCAGGAAGACAAAAATGCCATAGGACATGACATGATGAGTGCGCTTTTACGTATAATGTAGGTATATGAAGGTCATTCAAAATAAAAAGAAACATAATTTTTTATTTTATCTCTTACAAAAATATTAAAAGTCGAGCGTAAACAAGACGCGTGCGCAAGAGGCGGCCGCGGCGGAGGATTACACTTACTGACTGGACCCTCGAAAGAGGCCACGGGTTGCATACTCAGGTCGGCCCCGCGCTACCCTACCACCTACCTAGCTACCTACCCCTTTGACTCACGAGTGTAGTGTGGCAACGCTACATGAATTTTCGGGTGAATAAATTGAAAAAAATAACAACAAAAAATTGTTGTTGTTGTTCTATTAACGATACTGATTGCATGGAAGAAAAATGCGCACTGACTACAAAGTAACCCTGTACATCAAAACAAACTATGTATCCAAGTATGTAATCCAAGCCACCTTTGTACGGCAGTAATTTTTTAATTCTTGTATTTTTTATGAGCGACATAGTTATGTTGCATGTTTGCTTGTTATTAGCACATAATATATAATGTAAATAAGTTTTTATCGAGATAAACAGACGTCATACAATTAAAATTGAATTAATAATATACCGACTATAAAGATTTGAATTTACATGTAAAATTAATACTACCCTTGAAGAATTTTCTTTCTAAATGCGTTTGTAGGTAGATACAGAATCGATAATGTACAATTGTTTGTTATATTTCTGTGATGAATATTGAATATTTGTACCCGAGACATGGACTCTTTAATTATTTTTTCTATATCGTTGTCTAGTCATCATAATACAAGTCCAGGTTGTACTCTCCGTGGTCCAGGCTAGATTCTGGCACGGAATAGTACATTACTGCAGCGGCCAGCAACAGAGGCATTGATGGACGAACGTGTTAATGTGGGCCGAGGCGAAGCCGAGGCACACATACGTAAGTCCATCAATGCCTAGTTGTGGCCAAGACTTGTATAGTACTTTTTCTCAAACATGCTTGGAAATGTGAGCATTATTTTGACAACCTTCTTCGAGATAAATCGAAATTGCAGTAATGGCCAAATACATGCGCGCAGCGGCCAGCAATGTTGTATGAAAATCCATATCTGTCTTGTTTAGCGACCAAATAAATTACATACTAAACTCATAATCTGTCGTGTAATTTAAAAATGGAACGATCTTTTTCTCCGAAACATGGCGACCAAGGAGGTAACTTATCAAAGGTTTTATTTAAATTTCGAACTGGCCTGCAAATAGAAAGCTGTTTATTGAAAAAAAAACTAATTGTTGTTCGATGTTTCGTCATTGATTTTGAAAAGAGTTTTAATTTCCGCGAATTATTTGAGAAAATTTACCGTTTTAATTTCCGCGCATTATTTGAGAAAAGTACTAGCCTTGGCCACAACTAGGCATTGATGGACTTACGTTGTTGGACTTCTCTGTTGCTGGCCGCTGCAGTAATTTGACCATACTAAACACCAACTCCAACTCCTACTCGACTCAAATGTATCCGGTCCTCCGATCGGTTTGATTCCATAGTTAAAGTTGTTCAGTTTGATGGGTAGAGTATGTGGTTTAAAGGTTAATGATACTTTTCCTTACACCCTGTATAGCTATGTATACATAGCTATATTCTCGTCAACACAGGCACTGCGAACATGGTAGGTATCCTTTATCTAACTATCTACCGACCATGCCATGGTATGTTATGTACCATATTATTATATCATGGTAAATATTTTAATTTTTCTTGCTCTTTTGTCTAGCTCATTGTTCTTGGTGAGTTATAACTTGCAGTAGCTCAACTCCATCATCATCATGTCTTTGTCTGAAATATTCGATGCAATAATAAATAATAATTTTAGAATATTTTCTTACAGCTTTCCAAATCGTTATACAGTGCGGTACGACTTCCACAACACCTTTTATGAAGTTACAAACGAGTATAAATGTCGTCATAAATATTACAACCATATTTATAAAATTATCCATTTTAAAATTGGTAACGAGAGCTTTAACTACAAATCACCGTGATCTCATGCGTTATCAATTGCTGGTCTTGCTCAAGGTCACGACGGTGTTTTGCATCTTGTACGGTGAAAACATCGTCGCGACGTGCAGCCATGCACCATCAACTGCTTGTGCTGCGTGTTCCATAGCTAACAGTAGAAACATCGTCGCACGCGTCGACCGTCGCAGGCAATGTTCTCTCATACAGCGACTATACCATATCTAGATATGAGTCATCATGGAGTCGCATGACCATGATATCATACATGTCGACGTCCAGGCCACAATGGTATTTTGCAGCGTGTACACCCTCAAACTGCTTCCATAGCTGCTTCCTTATTGTTCCTTATCACACAGTAAAAATATCGTCGCGAAGGTCTTTCATACAGAATGAGAATGTAGATTTTTGCTATGAGTCATCCATCACGTCGGTCGCTGATTGGCACACACTTTATATTACATACAGTAGTTCTTAACTGTCGATTAGATCAATGCGATTGGTCGATCGCCGAGTTCATGAGTGCGTTCACCCACAGATGGCGTTACTGTGCTCATTTCTATATCTCTAAACACAGTTTATATTTACATTAAATAATTATGTCGAACAATTATTTTAATCTATTTTTATGTAAATTTTTAAAACTAGGTTACAAGGAATGTTTTTTTAAACCAAATTAATCGTTCATATACTTAGATTAAACTGCGATATTTTTTTTCGAATTGACCAATACAGCATCATTACCACGAAATATAACGTGTTAATGAATTAACGCAAAACTAGAAAGTAGTTTGTTTAGAATCAAGAGTTGAATCGAATTATCATGGTTTCAATATAGGTAATTTTTTCAAAATATTAAATAATTCGTTTGCAAAATTTAAAATTTCCTGAACCCGATTTCGACCCACTCACACTACTTACTACCAAAACAAGATTATTAAAATGTATCCATGAGTACGTTAGCGCTTTCTTTCAGTGCTAAAATGATAACAAATAATTTTTGCCTCAAAACTTATAATGCTTATAACTTTAAATTTTAACTATCAAAATAATGAAATGATTGTTTCAATCTACTTATTTTGTTGTAAATCAGTTGGGGTGTATGAGGTTTTGCGCTAATTCATTAACACGTTGTACTTGTATAGCATTACTCAGGGAGCATCGACTGCACTGCGGACTATGGGGGGACCACATCAGTGACGGCGAAGCGCCCTGGTAGGTCTACCGAACCAATGAAAGAACTTAAGCAACCTGCCCAAGGGGCACCCCTAGGAGGTACGGACCTCGGCAACGTGCGTTGCTGGGACTACGCGGACTACGATTGGGTAGTGAGGATCGGTGAATTAACTGGCGATTCTTTCAATGTGATTTGTCGATCGCCGAGTTCACCCATAGATGGCGTTACTGTGCTCTAATACAATAATTATATATTTACATACATACAATATTACCTATGTAAATTTTTAAGACTGAGTGTTTTTATTTAAAGAAAATTATCGTTCATGCATCTAGGCCACGACACGGTGTTTTCCAGCGTGTACGGTTGGATCAAAAAAAAGATAAAATGGAACATCGGTGTATTTATCCAGCAGCACTATATAGGTAAAGAAGGATGTCCATTTTTACCTGTCAAATAATTTAACAACTACATATTAACGTGGATAACTTTTTTCCTCATTGTCAAATTAAAATAAATTATTACCGATGTAAATGGAATCAACCTATAGTTTTCTATATCAATATTAACTGTATACTTTAACATTTGAGTATTATACGACTTCAACGAAATAAATAAAAATTTGACAGGTTTTCGAATGTATGGGAAGTGGTCGTTCTTCTTTGGTTTGTTTGTCTTCATTGATAATTTGATTTAAGAAGTTTATTCGCCTTGTAGGTTTAAATTCATAAAATAAACTTCAAAAATAGGTAGGTCTAAGTAGGAAATATAGGTAATACATTGCAGAAGATTATGAAACTTGAGAAAATGTTATAAACACATAAAATATACCTATTTATACATATTATAAGGAAAAAAAGCTACAGTGCAACTGCATAGAAAACTTAAATGACTTCAACACCCTAAAAATGAGTCAGTACCTACAACGAAGGCGACAAAGGACTCACTCCATACCCATTTCAAAAAAGAAACTTGTTTTATAAAAAATAAAGCTTCTCACACTTTCTACTGATTGGAAGTTTTTTATTACACACTTAAGATTCAGCTTTACTGTACGTGCATATTATAGGTATACAACGTGTTAATGAATTAACGCAAAACTAGAAAGTATTTTGTTTAGAATCGAGAGCAGAGTCGAATTATCATGGTTTCAATTTCAACATAGGTAATTTTTTTCAAAATATTAAATAATTTGTTAGCAAAATTTAAAATTTTCTGAACCCAATGTCAACCCACCGCACGGGCACACTCATCCTATGTATCCATGAGTACGTTAGCGCTTTCTTTCAGTGCTGAAATGATAACAAATCATTTTTGCGTCAAACCTTAAAATAAGTAGGGAGCATGGGTCACAGTGGATAGTGGGTCACAGTGGATAAATCATCATAGCTGCGTATGTATAGCATGTATACACGTATGCGTCCGTGCGGTTGTCGTTATAACACCCCTCCCCGCGACCGAACTAGTCGCGATCTTCGTTTCGCAGCAGAAGTCAGGGCGCGGCGCATCGGTCAGCAAGTAAGCCACAAAGTAATTTTTTACGTGGTTTTGTAAAACGTATTGCCATTCCGTGTGCCAAGATTTTGCTGGTTTTGATAATTTTTCTTAGACTGTAGTTAACATAGAGGTATTTTTTTATTATAATTTGTTTATTAAGCAAATAAAAAATGTGCTGGAATTTTTCAAAAACAAAATCGATTGGTGGCGAACACTGGATCGTTTTGAATTGGGGTACAGTGGATCTCGATCCACTGTACCCCCGTGTCAGTAATCATTTTTATAATAAACTTTCTTTGAAGGTAAAATGCCTCGAGACAGAAAGAGGAAGACCAATATTTGTCAACACACCAAATAATAAATGCGGGGGCTGCGATTTATTAAAAATATCTGAAGGGCAAAAAATAAAATCTGTTGCTAAATTAATGAATACTTATAAATGAATAAAGATTGATTTGAATTAAATTATATTAGTAATAAAGAGTTCCTAATTAAGTTACATTATAGTTTATAAACAGTGCAAAAGGCTATTTTGATACTACAGGGTGTAAGAAAAAGTAGCATAGCATTATCCAGTGTACCCCGTACAATCACACACACAGTGGATACTTAAATAAAAAAAACATGAATTATTCATAACCAAGTCTTTGTAATGCTGTTTTTGTTATGCCGTTTCAAACTTCAATATATCTTTTATGAATTTTTTAAAGCACTGACCAATTTAGAAAGGAAAAAATGAAGTCACGGCGCTTTAAAAAAAAGGATTCATTGTGACCCACGTCCCCTATCCAGTGTACCCCGTACGATCCATTGTAACTCAACACCTGTATCCACTGTTACCCATACATGGGTAACACTGGATACTCCGACATACATACAAAAAACATGAATTATTTCATAACCAAGTCTTTGTAAAGCTGTTTTTGTTATGCAGTTTCAAACTTCAATATACCTTAAAAGATTTTTTTTAAACACTGACCAATTTACGATAGAAAAAGTGAAGTTACAGCGCTTTAAAAAAAAGCGATCCACTGTGACCCACGCTCCCTAAATGCGAGAAACTTAAAATTTTTACTATAAAAATAATTAAATTATTGTTTCAATATTATTATTTGGTTATAAATCAGTTGGGGTGTATGAGGTTTTGCGCTAATTCATTAGACACGTTGTATAGGACCGATTACATGCGGTCAAAATGTGGCCAAACTTTCACAATAAAATTGATTTAAAACCTTGCTGTTAGTAAAGATTCAGAAAAATATTGATACTATACAACGTGTTAATAAATTAGGGCAAAACCTCATACACCCCAACTGATTTATAACAAAAGAATTAGATTGAAAGAATAATTTCATTATTTTGATAGTTACAGTACGACCGTAAAGTCTAGAAATTAAATAAATCGGAACTAAACTTTTTCATTATCATGACAACATTATGGAAAACGTCAAACTGTCAATCACCAAAATTTCAAATGCAGTTTTATGCATTTCAAATAAAAATTTACCGTAAAATATTTGAATTTGTCCTAATTATTATCACTAATTGATAAAGTAACAAAAAGTGGTGCAAGTTTAGTAATTTACTACGTTATTTTCTGTTATGTTTGGAGGTATATCAAGCGGAGAAAATTGGAATAGATTGGATGTTGTTTACAAGCGATTTGCTGATATGGTAGGTATTTATTTACTCTCATGTTGCTTTTTAACAATAGTTTTCAGCGTAATTATATCAATTATCGTCAGTTATCATCTGAAAAATAATCATTTAGGGCATTTTCTTTCGAGTTTGGTTCGTTTGGGGTTATGATCGTTTGTTGATAAAACTGGCGTTATTGTATGCGTGGACCGCATAATTTTGATCCTTGCATGTCATTCCTGCATGTTTAGTTTATCTTTACTGCGACTAGTTAATATTTTATCGATTACCTACTTTTTTTTTATCGTTTTCAGGAAAACATTTATATCGCAAATTTTTTCTGTCCGGAATGCATGGATAAAAAAACTGCCATGCCGAGAAATAGAAATCTTAAATAGAAGGAATGTAAATATCAGATCTACGAAAATACGAAAATAGTAAACATCGTATTCAAAAACAAATAATTTGAAACTACAATATAAAGTAATATGCGTTTTCATTATTTTCTTCTAGAACTAGAATACAGAAGTGCGATTTTTGAAAATCATACGAGCGACTTGGCAGTAGAAAGATGCATAATCTCCATTGGAATTTTGACATTTTCTACTGAAAAGTCACTCGTATGATTTTCAAAAATCGCACTTCAGGAGGCGTACGTAGCATGTTACACGTGATATGGCTATATCATGCCTTTTATTTCGTTCGTTCGCGCGCAAATAGAAAGAGAGCGAAGGTGTGATAGCGCTATATCACGCTGCCATGCTAGCCATGTAGTTGCCGAAATTCAAAATGTATATTGGGTGTAAAATTTAGCTGCTGTCAGAGCCAAATTTAGCTAAACATAGATAACGTTTTGCATAAACTTTCGGAGTAAATACAGCAAGTATCAAAATAGTTTAGGTCGTAGTGTAGTGTTGCCGTGTAAAGCGACAGTGGCGCCCTCATTTAATTTCTACTCTTTCTGGTCGGGCTGTAAGTTATTCACATTTTAAGTTCTGAGGCCAAAATGATTTGTTATCATTTCAGCAATGAATGAAAGCGCTAACGCACTTGTTAGAATATTTGACTTTATGTAATCGAAAACTGTATGTAAATTAACATTGTTCAGGAAACTTAGAAATAGAAGTTCTCTTTAAACTGAATGAGTTGCGAGTCGAGTCATGAGACTCATGAGTTTGAATCTAAATTATTTAATCTACTTACATTTCATTTTTAGACTTGGCAATATCTATTAAAAAGCAAACCTTTGTTGACAGTGTTTAGTAACTTATTTTGATGAATGTTGTTGGAATTGTGATATTAATTATACAGTGATAATTACTCTAATTCTGTGATACAATAATTAATGATTAAGTATAGTGAATCCAATTGATATTATTGTGTGTTTCTAAAAATAATATACAAACGACACTATCGTCTTGTCGCTGATTGTTCCGCGCCAAGAAGCAAACGTGAGAATTACTTGATCAACTAATATTCATCCTAAAATCATAGTATAATTTGTGAAACAATAATTGTAATTTAGTAAGGTTTTAGTACGTTCCCTAATATTGTAAACAAACTCCATTTCCTGGATACATTTGCCGCCATTTCGAATAATCGTGAAGGGTGGTGGCAAATGATATAAAAGATGTGGTTTGTCGAAAAGCGGGACCTTTTGCCATTGAGACCTTCATGCTGCCCAAGTGTAAGTGTTAACCAAATTATTATTTGTTCAGTTTATGTAACTTGTGTTTGCTACCGTATATTTACGGTTAATTTATAATGTGTGATTTTATATAATGTGTTTTGGTTGTCCTATTCGCATATGGAGTTTTTTACTGGTTTTTCTCCATATGCCCTATGGTTCAGATAGGGGGATACTAGTAAACCAGAAGTAATGTAGAATCAAAGATATAAACTATATTCAAAGATATAAAGGATAGTCAAAGAATTAAATAATATTCGACTATTCTAATTCTTGTCTTTCATTTGAAATCATTTCTGTACATATACTATCCTCATCCTCATTGTAGACCAGTGTCCTGAACTGAGGACGAGAGATGATGACGATGGTATCATGATAACCTTTCCCTTTCTTATTGGGCATCTGGTCCAACATACACAACACACACATACACATGATAAGCTGATGATGATCAACCTGATCATGATAATAACATAATACATGATAGGTTTGATACGATGTAGGCATACTATCAGAATATAGCTTTCACTATCAGCATCATGGCTTTGATTTGCTTTAATTATTATTAAATTCTATAGTTAATTAGTTGAATAGTTTATGGACCTAATCCTGACAATATGCCATGAATATTATATGCTCTATTCCTCCTAGAATCTGACATCAGAAGTGGGATCCTGTCTAGGATCATATCCATGACTTCCATGCTCACATATGTTTTGTTTTTCATGGTATCATCACGAGGATCGCTGCTTCAGCTGCAAAAGAAAAAAGCATCACGATGATGGGGTCATCATCGCGGCCAGCCCTGGTTGTCTCCAGACAACACGCAAAGAACCATCCAGAAACCATCGAAAACCACGAAAATCCAAGAAGATTTGAAAAGTTTGCGAGGTAACGGCAAAGGCCGAATTAGATTCGTTTGTAAAAAACATAGGTGGGTAGTTAAGTTAGATTATAAATCAGTATGGCCGAGCGGTTTTGTTGTAATTTTATTACGTATGTTTTTCGATTATCACTATGCTGCGTAATTCAATCTAAAATGTTTGTAAATTGAAAATCTCAAGATTCGAGTGTAGTTTAATCCAGCTTTCTGTTTTGATCACGACTGGTAGTCAAATTAGTTTAAAAGTGATACCTACTTAATATGTTCAAGTTACATGTTTTTCAAGCAGTCCATGTTCAAATTATCCGAGTTGACCAAATGGTATGACTTGACCCAGTGGTGTGACTTGGCCTAATGGTGTGACTTGGCCCAATGGTGTGATTTGACACAATGGTGTGAGTTGACACAATGGTGTGAGTTGACCCAATGGTGTGAGTTGACCCAATGGTGTGAGTTGACCCAATGGTGTGAGTTGACCCAATGGTGTGAGTTGACCCAATGGTGTGAGTTGACCCAATGGTGTGAGTTGACCCAATGGTGTGAGTTGTCCCAATGGTGTGAGTTGACCCAATGGTGTGAGTTGACCCAATGGTGTGAGTTGACCCAATGGTGTGAGTTGACCCAATGGTGTGAGTTGACCCAATGGTGTGAGTTGACCCAATGGTGTGAGTTGACCCAATGGTGTGAGTTGACCCAATGGTGTGAGTTGACCCAATGGTGTGATATGACCCAATGGTGTGAGTTGACCCAATGGTGTGATATGACCCAATGGTGTGATATGACCCAATGGTGTGATATGACCCAATGGTGTGATATGACCCAATGGTGTGATATGACCCAATGGTGTGATATGACCCAATGGTGTGATATGACCCAATGGTATGAGATGGCCAAATTGACCAATGTTACTTGTCACCATAATGAGAGATGTGGCCGTAGCAATGCTAAAATATAATACATAGCTTTAAGATGACAGTAAATTACAAAAATATTATGACTAAAACAATGCTAAGTGGCAGATAATTAGCTATATGATTTGATAATTATTATGAACTGACTAGGTGACCTAACTGACTATATAGTACCCCCTTGGTGTAAAACGGACTTTTTTTAATGATAAAACCTCCGGTTATGACCAACTGGGCAAGGACAGACTTTATTGTACGGTTGTACCCACTTGGTGTAAAACTGACTTTTTTTAATGATAAAACCTCCGTTTATGACCAACTGGGCAACGACAGATTTTTTAAGTGTAAATAATTTGAATGACTGTTTATTGTAACTTATGAAACATTGAATTATAAAATTTATAATGTGGCTAATTATGTGTTGCTTGTTCCTCCAAATATAAGATGTAAAGTTTTTGGTACTGTTTGGTATTGCTGTTTGTTATGCTTTGGTTTACAATTATTTTATCAGTTTGTATTTTGATTGATAATATTTTTTATCAGAATCAATGTGATCATTGTCTTCTTTAATTATATACTTCGAGAACGAAGTATTTATCAGTATGGCCGTGTTAGAATATTTGACTTTATGTAATCGAAAACTGTATGTAAATTAACATTGTTCAGGAAACTTAGAAATAGAAGTTCTCTTTAAACTGAATGAGTTGCGAGTCGAGTCATGAGACTCATGAGTTTGAATCTAAATTATTTAATCTACTTACATTTCATTTTTAGACTTGGCAATATCTATTAAAAAGCAAACCTTTGTTGACAGTGTTTAGTAACTTATTTTGATGAATGTTGTTGGAATTGTGATATTAATTATACAGTGATAATTACTCTAATTCTGTGATACAATAATTAATGATTAAGTATAGTGAATCCAATTGATATTATTGTGTGTTTCTAAAAATAATATACAAACGACACTATCGTCTTGTCGCTGATTGTTCCGCGCCAAGAAGCAAACGTGAGAATTACTTGATCAACTAAAAAGTACTTATTTGATTGATAGGTTGTGTTTACCGATATATTATTCATCCTAAAATCATAGTATAATTTGTGAAACAATAATTGTAATTTAGTAAGGTTTTAGTACGTTCCCTAATATTGTAAACAAACTCCATTTCCTGGATACATTTGCCGCCATTTCGAATAATCGTGAAGGGTGGTGGCAAATGATATAAAAGATGTGGTTTGTCGAAAAGCGGGACCTTTTGCCATTGAGACCTTCATGCTGCCCAAGTGTAAGTGTTAACCAAATTATTATTTGTTCAGTTTATGTAACTTGTGTTTGCTACCGTATATTTACGGTTAATTTATAATGTGTGATTTTATATAATGTGTTTTGGTTGTCCTATTCGTATATGGAGTTTTTTACTGGTTTTTCTCCATATGCCCTATGGTTCAGATAGGGGGATACTAGTAAACCAGAAGTAATGTAGAATCAAAGATATGAACTATATTCAAAGATATAAAGGATAGTCAAAGAATTAAATAATATTCTACTATTCTAATTCTTGTCTTTCATTTGAAATCATTTCTGTTCATATACTATCCTCATCCTCATTGTAGACCAGTGTCCTGAACTGAGGACGAGAGATGATGACGATGGTATCATGATAACCTTTCCCTTTCTTATTGGGCATCTGGTCCAACATACACAACACACACATACACATGATAAGCTGATGATGATCAACCTGATCATGATAATAACATAATACATGATAGGTTTGATACGATGTAGGAATACTATCAGAATATAGCTTTCACTATCAGCATCATGGCTTTGATTTGCTTTAATTATTATTAAATTCTATAGTTAATTAGTTGAATAGTTTATGGACCTAATCCTGACAATATGCCATGAATATTATATGCTCTATTCCTCCTAGAATCTGACACACTCATGGATACATTTTAATAATCTTGTTTTGGTAGTAAGTAGGGTGAGTGTGCCCGTGCGGTGGGTTGACATCGGGTTCAGTAAATTTTAAACTTTACGAAAAAATTATTTAAAATTTTGAAAAAAAAATTACCTATGTTGAAACCATGATAATTCGATTCTGCTCTCGATTCTCAACAAACTACTTTCTAGTTTTGCGTTAATTCATTAACACGTTGTATAGGTATACAGGGTGTAAGTGACAGCCTAGAAATACTGAAACGGTGAACTCAGACCAGTATCAGTACTTTGCTAGGCTGTCACTTACACCCTGTATACCTACTACAGGATGTATGGAAAAGTATCGCTAACCTTGAAACTAACCACATACTCTACCCATCAAACTGAACAACTTTTACCTACTATGGGAGTAAACCTGTCAGAACAAAAAAAAAACAGCTCTTTCACACTAAACTGCAGCACTTGCACTGGTAGCATGCCAACCCGCGATAGCCGTGATACGGCTTTATCACGTCTTTTATCTCGTTCGTTCGCGCGGAAAAGAACGAGATAAAAGACGGGATAAAGCCGTATCACGGCTATCGCGGGTTGGCATGCTACCAGTGCTGGTGCCTACTTGACTCAAATGTATGAGACAGCAGATTTTTGTTTTGTTCTGACAGGTTTACTCCCATAGTAAAAGTTGTTTAGTTTGATGGGTAGAGAATAAGTTAATTATACTTTTCCTTACATCCAGTTTTTTAAGGGGATGACCAGACCATCAAACTGAGCAACTTTATCTATGGGTTCATCATCGAAATCGCGAAAAAAAAAACTGTTGTCCGATACATTTGCCTCAGTAGGTTTTCAGTTTTGTATGGAACAGCTGATTTTTTTTTCGCGTTTTCGATATTGGTGCATATCAGGTAAACAAATAAGTTAAACCTAATTTACATTATTACCGTTGCCTCCTTAATTTATTTATCAGTCACAATAGATAGGTACTACCGGGAAACTAATGCCGGATGTGCAGTAGGTAGGTACCTACTGCACATCCGAGATTAGTATCCCAGTAGTATTTTTTCAGTTCAAGATACTTTAACTATTCGAGATTGGATACGGAACACTACTGTAGAGTCGATAGATACCAAGGAGTGAGCCTTATTCAGATAGCAAATTATCGATTTATGAGATTCTTTAAAATGTTCGTAATTTTAATAGAAAACTTGTTTTAATAAAAACCGGTCTAGTGCGAGTCGGGCTACTCACGCACCGAGGGTTCCGTACCACACCACCACAGAACACAACATTATTATCTGAGAAAAAATACTTTTTTTGTCCGGAACCTTTAGCGCGAGACCGACTCACACTTGGCCGGTTTTTAGTATTTGTTGTTATTCTGTAGAGTTTGCTCTATAATCACCTTAAGTTTGATGCTTGTATGTATTACCGTTTTTACGATAGAGCGTGAAGAAAAAACATTGATAAAAACTAGTTTCTTGTTGAGAACCCCCTTAATTTTTAACTTTTTGACATTTTTATTATTTGTTAACAAATCCGCCGTAATAACGCATAATCTGAGAAAATTTCAACTATCTAGCTATTACGGTTCAAAAGTTACAGCCCTAAATAGGTAAGACAGACGGACGGACGGACGGACAGACGGACAGACGGACAGATGGACAGATGGACAGACGGACAGACGGACAGACGGACGGACGGACGGATGGACGGACGGACGGACAACGTAGGCTTAGTAATAGGGTCCCGTTTTCACCCTTTGGGTACGGAACCCTAAAAATGCACAAAACATACGTTATATGATAGATATGCTAGATATTTTTTTACGTGCAATCACCGTGCAGTCTTTAGTGTAGAGGCAATAAGGAGCTAGCCGTACCCAGGCCCTCTAGCATGATTTCTCTACTTGGGCGCGACTCGGCTTTTTGCCATACTACAAGTCGCGGCAAGCGCGGCGCGGCTTTCGCTCTCCGAAAAGCGCGGGAACAGGTTATTTTGTATGCAGCGAAGGCGCGTTGCGCGCGTATAGAGAAATCATGCTAGACCTGCTGATCACTAAATAAAAGCGGTCAAGTGCGAGTCGGGCTACTCGCGCACCGAGAGTTCCGTACCACACAACCACAGAACACAACATTATTAACTTAGAAAAAAATTTTTTTTTGTCCGGGACCTTCAGCGCAAGACCGACTCACACTTGACCGGTTTTTAGTATTTGTTGTTATTCTGTAGAGCTTGTTCTATAATCACACTAAGTTTGAGGCTTGTAGAGTTGAGCGTGAAGAAAAAACGTTGATAAAAACTAGTTTCTTGTTGAGAACCCCCCTTAATTTTTTACTTTTTAACATTTTTGTTATTTGTTAACAAATCCGCCGTAATAACGCATAATCTGAGAAAATTTCAACTATCTAGCTATTACGGTTCAAAAGTTACAGCCCTAAATAAAATAGGTGAGACAGACGGACGGACGGACGGATAGACGGACAGACGGACGGACGGACGGACGGACGGACGGACGGCCGGACGGACGGACGGACAACGTAGGCTTAGTAATAGGGTCTCGTTTTCACCCTTTGGGTACGGAACCCTAAAAATGCTCAAAACATACGTTATACTAGATATTTTTTTACGTGCAATCACCGTGCAGTCTATAGTGTAGAGGCAATAAGGAGCTAGCCGTACCCAGATCACTAAAAAACGATAACCCTCCAACGGTGTGGCAGTCAAGAAAAAAAATTATTGCCTGTCACACTGGGGTGTGACAAAGCAGTGTGACAGTCGGTAAGTCGCGGACATTTATGATATTCTCTCGAATGTTCGGAGGACATTTTAAAATTTTTTATTAACGTTAAAACTCGTTTTAAAAATGCTCAAACGATATCAGAATGGTAAGTAATAAAATTAGGAACTAATGAAGTATAAAGTAAACGTCGTCGTATATGATAAACAAGCCAACAAGGTAACATAATTTTACAGTTTTTAAGAGTCTTTTAACCGTCCAGTGGCGCCCTCATCACTTTCTCAGTAATGACAAACTTTTTAAACTACAAATTTTTATAAAAGGCTAAAACCATTTTTTTTGTGGAATACTTTTATTGGTAACATTCCACTTTTACGAATTTCGAAATACATTTCATACCTACCTATATAAAAAGACTTTAGATCAATAAAAGAATTTAATAATGTGGTCAGGTAAGTGTAGGGCACTTCTTTAATTTAGGCTTTCTTGATTGAGAAATTTGAGAAATCATAAATATTGTAATAAGGGCGCCACTGAACGGTAAAAGTAGCCTTAAACAACTTCGAAATAAGTAAGTATTTATTTAATTTCAAATTATTTTATTAATTATGCTTAGCAACTTGTGCCATGCATATTTTGTCGAATTACTATAAAATCAGCCGCAGATTGTATATATCATCTGCACATCATGATCATCATCATTTCAGCCGATGGACGTCCACTGCTGGACCTAGGCCTCCCCCAAGGACCGCCACAACGACTGGTCCTGCGCGGCCCTGTTCCGACGGGTTCCCGCCGCCTTCACCAGGTAGTCGGTCCACCTACCCAAGCTGCGCTTTCCGGTACGCGGTCGCCACTCGAGAACTCTTCGGCCCCATCGGCCATCGGTTCTGCGAGCAGTGTGCTCCGCCCATTGCCACTTTAGTTTAGCAATTCATTAGGCTATGTCAGTTATTTTGGATCTTCTGCGGATCTCTTCATTTCTGATTTGATCTCGCAGGGGTACTCCGAGCGTAGCCCTCTCCATCACGACTAATAATTTTGCACAGGCCCTTATTAATTCAAAACAACGAACTGTGCAACGTCAATCGAGGTGCGTTTTTGATTGGGTGACCTGGTCTTGAATTTTTGATGCGGTCTATAATACAGCGTGTAAGTGACAGCCTAGCAAATACTGAAATGGTGAACTCAGACCATCAAACTGAACAACTTTCACTATGGAGCCTACCTCAGGACACGCGAAAAAATCAGCTAACTCATACATTTTAGTCGGGTAGAAACAGCAGTTTTGTATGGGAACGATGATTTTTTTCAAGTTTCCTGAGGTAGGCTTCATAGTGAAAGTTGTTCAGTTTGATGGTCTGACTTCACCATTTCAATATTTGCTAGGCTGTCACTTACACCCTGTATGTATAATGTTTTATTGAATGACAGTTAAATAGTAGGTACTAACCAAAGATTTTTTTGTCTATACGACTAGATTCCGCCCTTCCTAAGACAAAAAAAATCTTTGGTACTAACATTGTTTCCGAAGTTTTTGGTAAAAACAGGTTTAACTATTATTAACTTCTATCTACATAATTAATGCAAGAAACCAAATCCTTAACAGTTTTTTCAGATATACACCACTAGTCAAGGATGTTTCCTTGCTGTCCAAATTTCGTCTAAATTAGATGAACCGCCAGAACTTCTCTATCACAAAATATTAATTCGTGAAATGGTAACACCACAGAAACCGGTCAGAGTAGTACCTAATAAAAATCTTGGCATTCTTATCTTACGTCATACTAAAATGTATCAGAATTTGGAACTTACGAGGGATATTCCTGAGACAACTAAGCTACGTCCTCTAGTTTTGACATTTAGTAATTAAAGTAAACAATTTTTTTAACACAATCTATGTACCAATATCTGGGTAGGAGCCTTGTCACATTCCCGATTAAATATTAAGTTCCCAAGTTACAGTAAAAAAAAGTTACTGGCTTAAAGATTTCCATACAAATCTTTAATTAATCCTAGAATTTGAAACTAAATATTTAAACGGAAATCTGACAAGATGATGACACAAATGTTGGATTCTAGATTGTGTTAACATTTTTATTACTTTAATTGATTTAAAAATAGGAGGAAAATATGTATACAGCACACTCGGGCGACCTGACTGACAGTATCTACCTTGCTTTCCTTTCCGTATTTTGTCACAGCAACGAGTGATATCGTGAAGGAATAAAACGAATTTCCAATAAAAAAACACAAGACTCTCACGTCACGATTCTGTTTACCATTTGTACAGCTGCAACGGTAACGTTTATTAACACTAAGTAACTTTGTAATACAATATTAGTGGCACGCAACCCAAGGTACGCAGATAACTAAGTAGTTTATTAAGTGGTGTCACCGACGAAGGGACCTCAGTATTATCTTCTTAACCGAGATACGAGAGCGCTTCGTACGCTCTCATACGTATACATAATCACATAGTCATTTTACAGCCCGACATAACAACTCAGGTGTTTGGAAACGACACATTCGAAAAGTCTCAGATTAACCGCGTAGTCTGTATCGGACGCCTGCGATGCGTACGAGTCCAGTGTTGTGCGTGAGCTGTGAATCAAATATTACTTAACCGCGCAGTTTACTTTTACTTACTCTCACTTTTTGTGCGTAACATGACAGCGAGCTCTGAAAACATCAGTGCCAGCGTACTCGCTGACTCTAGTATACGTCTGACGGGTAATAGTGCAGAAACATGGAGAGAAACATCGAAGGACGCTTTGAAACAGATCAAGAATTTTTTTCGAGAAACAACCGTGGAGCCGTGCCTCTTTATGTACCAGCTGTGCATAGCTCTATCATCGTTGACAGTACAAAATATGCACCTGGAAAAATCATGCAGAGTCAACTTTCGATTCGGGGACGACATCTGCGATCGGATCAGAGATCGCAATACGACGGGACTTGATGATGAGTTGAACCAGGTTCAGTCTTTAGTTGCTAAAGTAGTCGCTTGGAAGTTTCCCCTCCAGACAGCCATACCGGCTGTGATGGTGCTATTTGTCGGAGCATGGAGCGATAAGAATAGAAAACGAAAAATATGTATATTGTTCCCGATAACAGGAGAGATTATGACAAACACAGGACTGTTGTTTGCTACGTATTACTTCAAAGAATTATCCCTTACAGCAACTGCATTAATAGAAGCATTGCCCGCGGCGTTGACTGGAAGTTATATCATAATGTTCATGGGGATGTACAGTTTCATGTCAGATCGGACGACAATAGAAAACAGGACATTCCGCCTTGGTATTGTATCAATATGTGTCAACTTAGGTTCTCCTATGGGAACTGCACTAAGTGGTGTATTGTTGCGGGTTCTTGGTTACTACGGAATGTTTTCGTTGTTATTACTACTACATACATTTAGCTTTATTTACGGATTGTTGCGATTAGAAGACACGTGCCCGGTAGAAGACAATGAACCCCGTGATAATAAAGTAGGTTATAGTGAAATGAAGACGAAGATTCTGGAAGTGTTTGGATTGGTTGGAAATACAGTGCTGGTAGCTCTAAGGCCTCGGGAATTTCGGGGAAGGACACAAATATTTGTAGTTCTAGCTCTGTATCTTATCATGGTCGGACCATTGTATGGTGAGTGTTATTTCTATTGTCCTAAAATAAGTGGTTTTACCAAATCTATATTTGAATGTATACTGCTTATATTTTGTTCATTCAACCACTCTATAATTATACATGGGGATGATCAGACCATCAAACTGAACATCTTTCTCTATGGCACCAACATCAAAATCGCGAAAAAAAATCTGCTCTTCCATACAAAACTGCAAACCTACTCTACTTGTTCAGTTTGATGGTCTGATCATCCCCTTAAAAAAGTTTCAGCATATTAACACGTTGAACGCCGGCGGGTCACAATAACAATAGATTTTCCATTGTTTGTCGGTCATTTGGCAGTCAAAGCCTTAAGAAGGACCCTGTATAGAAAAAAAAAAATCATTTCAAAAACTTCATTCAGGTGACTTTAACGTTACCTTAAGTGACGAAAGTATTTTTGATATGACGCCAAAAGGAAGACATTTTATGTCCCTACTTTATAAAAAAGAGTCTAAATGACTAATTCATTCCAAAAACATAAAAAACTAAATACTTGCCAATAATTGCACAGGAAAACGAATTCAAAAACATAGAAGAACGTGATAAGAAAAGACAACTGGAATATTTCACCTTGCACAAATTTTACGAAGATACTAATATGGTATGATAACAGCATCATCTGCCTGAACCACACGCAAGATACAATAATTAATTTAATCGAAAGTCAATCCATTAATTAATTCATTTATAGGTCATTCCACTTAAACAAGGTAAACTAGCAGTACTTAGTAGCCTTGAATGTACTTATCCGTTATGTTACGCAGAAGGTAAGTAGGTACATTTGTCCCGTACGAGGCGAGCAAAAAGAGGAAAATGGGACTGAGCATGGATAGTCAGCGAATGCAAAAAATCACACCTTGAAGGCCACACAGGCTGTTATAAAAATTTTCTTAATAATATACAATTTATTTTCGAGATCTATACTTTATATGCTTTACAAATCAAATTTTTTAATTTGTTTTAGAAATCTTGTATCAAGGTCAAGTCGGAATTCTTGAAGGATTTGCAAATATCATTAGGCCTACCGTAACGCGTAACAAAGTTACTCGTAGCTATAACAATTAAAATGTAATATTATTGACCAATGAATTATTTGTTAAAATAGTACCATATCGTCGAACAAATTTGAATCAATAATACCCATGGTAGAACCTTGTCACAGCAAACTTATTTGCTATCACGTTTGAGAGAAGCTTAATGATGTTAATACACGTGATCGTGACAAGGTTCTACTAAGGGTCATGCATGATTCAAATTGGTCGATTGTAACTAATGACGAAAAGTAGCGAACACAGAAAAGGGGTCAAGTTTGTGCATTGGAGATAAGTTCTAATATTGCATGTAGGTGTTTACGGACTAATATTTTTTTCAAACTTATTATTTTACATTTTGTTTACATACAGGGCGTTCCTTCACTTTTTCCCAATGACTTTTAATCTTGTATCGAGTAGTATCTACCAAGAAAAGGTGTCAATAGCCATCTGGGCAGATGAGCTATATCTTCGAATTTATCTTCTTTCGTGTTAGCATGAGCCATATCATTTGACAATCACTTATGCTGTAGTGGAAAGATTAGCTAGCCATCAATGGTCGTTTCGAGGCTGCCTACCCAGGGTGCGCCTGATGAACTCAGGTTTCGTCTCTCGGGAGACTCGGATTTATCATTACTTCTATCAGGTTCATTTCTACAAAGGAACGCAAATCTTTATCTATAAGGTGAGGCGGGGCTATTCCGGCAGCGGGGCTATTCCGGCATTTGGCTATAACTTTTGTTCTATAAGCTTTTAGTCAGTCGCGACACCTGGTACTGGTAGAGAAAAAGCTTGTTTCTTCGATAAAATATAGATGGGGCGGCTAACGCAGGAATTGTTTGATTGGGAAGCCATATTGACGGGATACAATTTTTTTCGCTTGCGTTACCAAAAACGCTTCGCAAATTTATTTATTTTTTTAGTGGTTTTTGTGTTTTATTTGAAGATTAATCAAGTTAAGTAATATGAATAAGAACTGTAGATTCTTTTCTGCTAACTTATTTTGTCCTACGCTTATTTATTACTGTGTTATTGAGTCTGACATAATAACCCCCCAAAACTATGATGGAGGGGCAATTCTGGCAGAAAACACTGGCGGAATAGCCCCACTGTTTTTGTATGAAGTATCAAAATGCTAGTGATGTCCACAGTATAGGCATAAACGTCGAGATTAATTTCAGTACTTTTAATCCTACCATATCTCGCATGTACATTTTTAGGTAAAATCAAGACAAAACATGTAATCTAGTTTAAAATAAGTATCATACGAGTATGTATCTTGTATTATTATAGATGATGTAACATTTAAAGATAAAAAGAATAACGTATTTACTCAGAAATCAAACTTTGAAATGCGGTTGAAGACGTGAAAAAACTAAAATAACTGCATGGAGCGGCACAGATACTCAGGATAGATACCCAGAACTACAATAAATACCTTTATTAAAAAGAAGAGAGTTAATAGGAAATCAATTTTAATATGTCGTTTTTTTATCATAAATTTAGGATTACTCGTACTCAAAAAAAGTTTTATTAAATTAAGCACTTATACTTACTTTAATCACTCTCACTCAATTTTTAAGAAATTTTTGCTAGGTTCCGTTTATCGACTTTTACGTGTCCCAGCCCTAGCATGTATGGAGAGCTGCCAGAATAGCCCCACAAATTTTTTTAAGTGCTTTTACTCGAAAATGAAGCATCCCAGCTTGTCATAAATTTCATTTTCGCATATGTCGTATCGTCAATATTGTATTGCTTTGAGTTTCAGCGTCATAGCTCCATAGATGGCGGAGATATTGTCGACTGCCGGAATTACCCCGCTGCGCGGTAATTATGGCCACATGGTATTTTTACGAGAATTTCGCTTGTTTTTCCTGTGTAAATATGCGTTTTTAAAACAAAAATAAAGGGGAAATCAAAATAGATAAAATACCCTTTAATATGCAATAGTCAACTTTACTGTAACTTTATAACAAAGGGAAATAATGAGGTTTAAACTTTTCGCTTTGATTTTTTGTGTCAGAATAGCCCCGCCTCACCTTAAAAGAAAGTCGGGTTTGTTCGAACACTTTTATCTCGAGAACGGCTGGACCGATTTTCATGATTTAAGATTTGTTGTATTCGTCTTCGTCCCGAATAGCAGAATAACTATTAAAAATATTGGAAAATTGACGAAAAAATAAAATGTCCATGCGTACGAAGTTGCGGGCAACAGCTAGTTATCAATAAAAATAAATTTTTGTATAATGCATTCCAGTTCTCCGTCAATCGTAAATCATTAAAATATCATAAAAATCAAATTAATGTATTTAGGTTAGATAACTTTTAGTTTTTTCAGATTAATGGTTTTCTGGTCGTCTGTTTATAATTTTTTAGTAATTCTAAGATTTAATCAAATAAATAAAATATTGAAAATATGTCTCTTACGGGATTTGAACCCGTAACCAGCCAAACCGGACACAGCTATTCATCTAAGAACCATTACTTCAGAAGTCCAATTTGATTTAAAATAGCACAACTTTGCTACTTTTAAAAATATTTGACACTTAAGTAAAAACAGTTTATACTGTTTGAAATCCAACATATTAATTATTTTTAATTCTGTAGATAATAAAAATAATAGAATAAAACACGCATTTTGCAAAAAAAAATATTGGAAAGTATTGCATAAAACACGATGGCCTATTGAACATAATTGTATAGGAAACCAACATTCAGTCACGAGAATTTCCAAGAGCTGCAAAGTGGCTAATTAATTACCATTTTAGAGCATAGGAATTCAAAGAATTGGTGCATTTTCTTCAGACACCCTGTATTCGTAACGGTATTTAGGTCTAGGCTTATTTTTATTCTGAGAATACATTCTAAGCGAATAAGGAAGGAAATTGTTAGCTGCGGTAGCTACCTATATTTTATTGGTTTCCAGAAAAATATGCTTTTATTAACAACAGTTTTTATGAGGGCAACTACAGCTAATTAACACCATGAGAAAAACAAAGCAAAACAAGTTTTTTTTATTTTAAATTCTATAATTATTTATTCAACGAGCATTTACCCGCGACTTCGTCCGCATAAATTATATACCAGATTTTAAGGGGCGTCCGCCCGGTTTTGGGTAACTTTGTAACCATTTTATACATTAACTATGGCACTTCTTAAGCAGAAAACAAAACTGAACAATCTACAGGATGTGAAAAGTGATGTGGTTTTTCTCTAAATCTTTTTTAATTAATAAAACTAAAGAAAAACGAATCCAAAGTCACCCCTTTCTTCCATTTGTAACAGTTTTACTCTTATATTGTTGATCAGAAGAATATGACAATTTACAATATCCTTCAAATTACAATATAGAATGATGTGGTTTTCTTATTTTTTGAAAATTCGTAAAAATCATACAAGTTTTCAAAGAAAACGGAAAATTCTGACCGGCGCGACGCAATTGAAGCGGGATGGCTAATTGCAAAAGTTTGTTTGTAAGAAAGAGATCCTTGCACTTGCCTTAAGTCAGATCATAAGCTATCAAACAAAAAAAGTTTCATCAAAATCGGTTCATTAGTTTTTGCGTGATGCTCGAACAAACAAACATACAAACAAACAAACAAACAGACAGACAAAAAATCCAAAAATTTGTGATTTGAAATCAGGGACATCTAAAAACCATATTGTTATCTTTTTTTTGTAAATATCTTCAATGTACAGACACACTTCTGATACAGTTTTATAACAGTTTAGATATAGTCACACATTTATTAAATACGGAGGGATACAACATAAAATAATAACTGGCCAAGTGCATTTCGGACCACGCGCAGGGTAGGGTTCCGTAGTTGCCCGTTACAATATAATATGGACTTAGAAGGAGGCTTTTTGTTTTACACTACGGTTTAACGGCTAATAAAGTCTAAAAAGTACATTGATAGTTTTCCTTTTAAATTCGTTATGTATGCTATTGCCGTGAATTTTTTCACATCACCAACTACAACCGTTTAGCTGGGGATACAACATAAAAAAATACGACCCAACTTTAAAATTATTAAATTCTCTTTGATACATTGCACTAGTAGCATTTCCACGCTCTGAATAATCTGTGCTCTGGATGTCTAGAGAAATCCTTTGACAAAGATACGAACCCTAAACCTTTGACCAGATCCAGATCATTAGAATTATGATCCCGAATTAGAATAGTTTTCTCTGTCAACTAACGCCCTACCCAATCCTTTCACAAAAATGTAGCCTCAACCTCCCCAAACTTCAGTTCACAGGTAGGTTCACAGCCAAGCAAAATGACGTAGCACCATGCTTTTAGTAGCGTAGGCAATGTGACATTCTAGTTTTTTCGAAATATTGTTTAATTGTTAAGAAATAAAAAAAACACGATTGGGGGCAGCACAATAGGCTCGGTAGGCTCAAGAGGAAATCAGATTTTTTAATTCATCATAGCAATACTTTTGAGATCTGGAGATAAAAAGTAGGTACCTATTGGACTTAATTTTGGAACGCTGGTAATGATAAAGTACCTATATGAATATAGGTACTGTGATTGCTATACCTAATGAGAATACTTCTGACTACCTAACCACGAATTAGTCGTGATCATATAATGCTATTTTACAGTGTAAATAAAATGTCCTTGCAATAACGAATGAGAGATTATTTCTTTGTTATCGGACATTGCACTGGATATAAAAGAAAAACCTCTGCAAACGCAAATTGAGCAAATAAGGTTTTTTGTATATGTATAGGATACAAATTTAGATTTTCTCAGTAATTTTGTAACGTTGTTTATCAATTTTTAGGGTTCCGAAGTCAACAAGGAAGCCTTATAGTTTCGCCATGTCCGTCCGTCTGTCCGTCTGTCCGTCTGTCCGTCTGTCCGTCTGTCCGTCTGTCCGTCTGTCCGTCTGTCCGTCTGTCCGTCTGTCCGTCTGTCCGTCTGTCCGTCTGTCCGTCTGTCCGTCTGTCCGTCTGTCCGTCTGTCCGTCTGTCCGTCTGTCCGTCTGTCCGTCTGTCCGTCTGTCCGTCTGTCCGTCTGTCCGTCTGTCCGTCTGTCCGTCTGTCCGTCTGTCCGTCTGTCCGTCTGTCCGTCTGTCCGTCTGTCCGTCTGTCCGTCTGTCCGTCTGTCCGTCTGTCCGTCTGTCCGTCTGTCCGTCTGTCCGCGACTTAGCTCAGAGACGGTTAGTACTAGAAAGCTGTAATTTGGCATGGATATACATATTAATCACGCCGACAAAGTGGTAAAATAAAATCTTGAAAAATATTTTTTTCTCGTCCTTCCCATGTTGTGGGGTATTTTTAGATAGGTCTTTTAAAAATATTGTGGGTTTGATAAAACCATTTTTCGAGTAAGGGATCTGATAGCGAAATATTCAACTTTAAAATGAATGGACCACCCCAATTCTTCCTGTGGGTGTCGTACGAGGCGACTTCTTGTGCAGTTGTTTATGTTAAAAGCACCACTTGACACTTCATTCCATTTTCCAATTACAAACATTGCTACAACTACCAATGTTTCTGATCACCCCGAAAGAGAATTATGGTCGTGAGTTTATGCATGTATGTATGTAGATTTTTATAAGTGTGCCACTGATTTTAGCGACACACATAATTAGCCCTTAGAAGAAAATTCTTTTAGAAGTTATCTCGCCTTTGTACCTACATAGGTAGGTATACAGGACAGGGTGTATTAACAAATCACCCTAGTAATACTTAAGGGGGAGCTTTTGACCATCAAACTGAACAACCAACGTCGAGAAAAAATAAAAAAAATCTATACATTTGAGTCGAGACGGTACTGCAGTTTTGTATGGAAGAGCTGATTTTTTTTTCGTGATTTCGATGTTGGCTCCATAGTGAAAGTTGTTAAGTTTGATGGTCTGAACCACCCCCTTAAGTATTACTAGGGTGTTTTGTTACCCTGTATATTCCATAATAATATCCCACCGAAAGCTACCTGGATTTTTTTAATGTATTTGTTAAAATTTATTTATTCTATAAAAATGATGGTTCTCTACAATACAATTTGTATTGTAAAATTTGTAGGTAAACTAGAATATTTTAGAAGAGGCACCCAAACTCAAATATAATGACTTAATGAGGTTATTCCACTGTGTCGTCAATGACAAATATGGCGTTGGATTGGTCACAGTTATCGTTTTGTTCAGACAGACGAACGAAGTGGACTTTATTATTATAATATCCTTCTACAAAAAGTAATTCTTAATTGAAAGGAAAATGGCCGCCTAAGGGTTGACAAGTTCTTTCATGAATACAGCAGTGAGCTGTTAGTTTCAGTGGAGATATTAAAATATTATTATCATTTTTGTTGCCTTTTTATTGCTAGAGGTTTGGGAACAAAACTTACTTTATGATTTCCATTTTATTTCCATCGTTTTGGTTCATTTTCATTACTTGAGGGTCATCAGTCTTTCTGCTAGCATAGCTTTTTCTTTTGAATTAGGTATTATGTTATTATTCTAACTAGACTGAAGTATACACTATTACCTTTACTACTGTTTGCCGCCTTACCGTTATTTAAGCATACAATTGCAGCTTTTTTAGAATATTAATGTATAAGAATAACTTTTTATAAGAATAACTATAATTATTATAGAAGTGAACCTTCGAGCACCATTTGTTATACCCACACCAGATGGTATAGGCACAGTATGTGGCTTATGAGTAGGCGTATCTTAGACTTGACCGCATCTAGAGCTGAAGTTTCCCTTCTACATCAGCATCGGATCTACGATTTTTCCGACCCGGGGCAAAAACTTGACATTGGCGTCTCTACGGCGGCGGCGTTTCCCTCCCCTCCAAGGGAATAGCAATCATTTTTTCCAGGGGTGGCCGGGTCCAGTTTTGGTTGTTGCAAAAATATCTAAAATTTGGAGCGAGCGAAGCGAGTGAATGACTACAATGTGACATTCTAGTTTTTTCGAAATATTGTTTAATTGTTAAGAAATAAAAAAAACACGATTGGGGGCAGCACAATAGGCTCGGTGCAGCCTTAAAAAACAAATTGTTAAAATTTGTTTATTTACATTTTAAAAATAGTAAACATATCAAAAATACTTAAAATAGGTATTTCTAAAACTATAATCTGCCCACTTTTATCTTTACATTGTGATTCAACATCTTTCCAGTGAATGACAAAAATGAATGAATGTAAATGAATGAATGAAAATGAATAAAAAAACATTGGACATGTAGTGGACATGTATCTTTAACCGACTTTAAAAAAGGAGGAGGTTCTATGTTCGGCTGTATGTATTTTTTTTATGTATGTTCAACGATATTTTCGTCAATTGTGAACCAATTTAAAAAAATATTTTTTTGTTTGAAAGGATATTCTCCCGAGGTGGTCCGATTTTAATTTTGTGAAGAACTGATGACGCGCTTCGGAGCTATACAATAGAACTCCTCAGAAGTTGACAGCAAATCGTCTGCGATTGAACCATTTGCTTCGTTTCAATGTACCTTTTGCGTATATAATAGACTAGCGGCCCGTCCCGGCTTCGCACGGGTGGACGTCTAATCTTTTCTAGCAATAAATATAGCCTATGTTACTCAGGGTGAATGCAGCTTTCTAATGGTGAAAGAATTTTTTAAATCGGCCCAGTACTTTTTGAGCCTATTCATTACAAACATACAAACATACAAAAATAGGTACAAATCTTTCCTCTTTATAATATTAGTATAGATATCTGATAAATCTGAGTCGAACTAACATTTTTAATCACTGAAAGTTATGAAATAAAAATTTTTTTTACAAAAAAAAATAAAAACCGACTTCAAAAGTTAAAAAAAGTAAGAATTAATATTTCAGCCTATGACTTTTACGTTCGAATCTATACGAGTCGTGTCAAGCCAAGCCAAAAAACTTTTTGGCTTGGCTTGACACGACTCCAATAAAACAAATTAATTTTCGTATAGATTCGAACGTAAAAGTCATAGGCTGAAATATTATTTCTTACTTTTTTTACTTTTGAAGTCGGTATTTGTAAGTCACATCATGTTTAAAATCGGGACCGAATGATGCATAATCTCCATAGTAATTTTGTCATTTTTTACTGCTGATTTAAATGTGCGAATTTAAAAAAATCGCACTCATGAACCTTTAAACACTTTGTTCCGTAATATAATTAATTGCTAAATTAGAACAGATTTATATTTTCAATGATTTAATAGCTGGACGTTTGGTAACCCTACACATAAAATCCATTACATCAGTTTAAAGGTTATTTTAAATTTATAGGTCATTGTATTGTTATAAAATAGTATACGTGTTTGAATGCTCGCTCTTACTTGTGTAGATTGATATTTTGCATTATTAAATAACCCAGAATAATTATAATTCTTTTATAGTTCGTATTAATCGAATAACACCCAATATTGAACAAGATCGAATAAAACACCCTTTTAGATCATCAAACTGAAAAACGTAAACTATGTAGCCAACATCGATAAAAAACAAAAATCTGCTGTCCCAGCAGACATTTGAGCCGAGTCGGTACTGCAGTCGGTAGTGTATATTTTCTTTGCTGCAGTCTTGTAAAAACAGCTGATATATAGACCAAACTTTCAGTATGGAGAAAACGTTGAAAAAAATCTGCTTTCCCATTTGATTTGGTATGAAACCACCGTTTCTTTTTTATTTAGGGTTCCGTACCCAAAGGGTGAAAACAGTAGGACCCTTTTACTAAGGCTTCGTTGTCCGGCCGTCCGACCGTCCGTCTGTCTGTTTGTCGGCCTGTCCTATTTAGGGCTGTAATTTAAGAACCGTAATAAATATGCAAAGTTAAAATCAACGTTTTTTTTCTTCTGGCTCTATCGTAATAAAAACGGTAATACATACAAGCGTCAAGCTTGGTGTGCTTACTGGTTATAAAGCAAACTCTACATCTACAGTATAAAAACAAATAATAAAAACCGGCCAAGTGTGAGTCGGTCTCGCGCTAAAGGTCCCGGAGAAAACACAACGGAACTTTTTTGTAAGTTAATATGTTGTGCGGTGGTGTGATAAGGAACCCTCAGTGCAAGAGTAGCCCGACTCACACTTGACCGGATTTATATATTTTTCTTCCATGTTAGCTCCATAATGCGAGTTGTTTGTTAGTCTAAAGTTGTAAACCACCCATTTAAATATTACTGGCGTGTTTTGTTAATGTGTATTAAGCAACATAATAAAAATTAATTCTGAGCTCTAAATGCCATAAAATAAAGATTTTATGTTAGCAAAGATATCGGTGCATTCACCTTTGCCTCGTGTTTTTAAAGCTATTTTATTTTATTAATTTGTTCTCCTTTTTCAGGTGACTCTCAAGTCGGATATTTATACGCCATTCGAAAATTCAATCTAAACGAAGTTGAATACAGTATTTATGGTTCCATCAATATTGTTCTTGGACTAATTGGTAAGTTTGTAAATAATAGTACATTACTGCAGCGGCCAGCAACAGAGGCATTGATGGACGAACGTGTAAATGTGGGCCGAGGCGACGCCGAGGCACACATACGTAAGTCCATCAATGCCTAGTTGTGGCCAAGGCTTGTATAGTAGTTTTCTCAAATAATGCGCGGAAATTAAAACAGTAGATAAATCTCAAATAATTCGCGGAAATTAAAACTCTTTTCAAAATCAATGACGAACAACAATTTGTTTTTGTTTTTAATAAACAGCTTTCTATTTGCAAGCCAGTTCGAAATTTAAATAAAACCTTTGATGAGTTACCTCCTTGGTCGCCATGCTTCGGAGAAAAAGATCGTTCCATTTTTAAATTACACGACAGATATGAGTTTACTATGTAATTTATTTGGCCGCAAAACACGACAGATATGAATTTTCATACAAACATTGCCGGCCGCTGCGCGCATGTAGTTGGCCAGTACAGCAATTTCGATTTATCTCGAAGAAGGTTGTCAAAATAATGCTCACATTTCCAAGCATGTTTGAGAAAAATACATATACAAGGTTTGATCTGTAGACAGTCGCTAAGTGGTTTGTGGATATGATAACATCATATTTACAATATCGTTGACTATTCGGGTCCTCTGGGAATATAGTTCTTCCAACCAAGAATGTATGTATGTATTACGAAGTAATTATAGTACTCTGTGGTATTTACATTTTTACGTTAGAGCAAGAAAATAAAGAAGTTGAAAAATACCTATCAGTTTCTTGTAACCCCCCTCAATATTTTGGTTTTTTATTTTTATTATTATAATAAATATTTGTCAAATACACCATAACACATATTTTGTAAAAATTTTAACCTAGCTATTATAACTAAAAAGATATAACCCTTATGTGACAGACCGACGGACTGACGGAAAGACAACATAGGCTTAGTAATAGGTTTTTAATTTTTAACCCTTTGGTACGGAACCCTGAAAAGGGATTGATGTATCTAATTAAATTAAAGATTGAAAAATTAGGTCTCGGGCGGGATTCGAACCCGCACTCTTCCAAACCGGGGAAATCCAATTTCGCCACCGAGCCAACTGCGTAGAGACCGAAATTTTCAATCTGTTGTGTCTTGCCCGGTTTGGAAGAGTGCGGGTTCAAATCCCGTCCGAGACTTAATTTTTCAATCTTGAATTTGATTTGTAACATGTTTAAAAATCAATAATGTTTGAAATTGATGTATCTGTTACTATCCCCGCAAGTTGATATTGCGATGGAACCTTGTCAATAACAGCTGCGTGACGTCATCCGTCGCAAAAAACTCTAACGTAAGCGCGGGCTGACCTTGCGAACGGTACTGACGGTGCACGTCGACTACGTCAAAATTACGTCACCAAGATGGCCGCCAATCGCAATATCAACTTGCGGGGATAGTACGTAGTTTAGTAGCATTTCCGTGAAAAATAATTATACCAACCAAGATATCACCACGCGGTGGTCTAGTCGTAGTAACTTAGGTATTATTTATCAGTGGTCTAGTTCTTCAGTTCTTAGCAACTGAATGAGTGGGGCAAATAATTACTATGTACATATTGATCAGGTTAAGATGCTGTTCTAGCACATTATTAACATTTAACAAGACTGAAATTGCAAATTTGAGATTAGCATTGCAAATATCTTAAAAGACCACATCATCTTTGATCTTGTAACAGATTTCAATTTCTATAGGGTCGTATTATCCAGCTATGTTGTATTATAGGGTGTAAGGTGGGGTACCTATTGGCTATGTGCGAAGTGGGTGTTGGGAACTGTCAAGTCGATCGCAGCGCACGCTGTGGCAGAAATTTGAACTACTGACGGTGAATCTGTGTCAGATTTGCTTGAATCTATGCAAATCCGCACACTAACGATGCTCACTTAAAAAAGGCTTGTTGCATTTTAAACCCCCAAAGGTGTTAAAACTGAGGTAAAAGTTTGTATGGGAATTCCGATAAAAATTAGATTTTGTGCGGGGCTTCGACCGCATCCGCTCCCGTCATCGTACCGGAACAAAATATAAGCTAGCTTTAACACTAATAATAAGCTTTTAAATATAAAAAGTTTTATCAAAATCGGTCCAGTAGTTTTGGCAGAATCCTCGAACAAACACAGTCCTTTACAGTACTATAATAATGTAGATAATTCACGGCTGGCCGACATAGTTCATGCGCTACGCCGCGCTAGTATGGCGCTAGTGTCGTGCACATAGCCAATAATATTATGTAACCATACTTACATCATGCTGGTCAGTTCCAAACATTTTAGATTTAGTATAGTCTTGGCGCAAACAGTTGTCGCTACTGGCCTGAACGAGAGATAAATCTTAACTAAACGTTATTAGATCACTATTATTTAAGTTTTGTTCCACGGAAATAAATTATATAAGTAGATTAATTTTCTTAAAAATTTTAATAGTAAATGACGTGTTTAACACGTATTTTAAAGTAATTAAACATTGCAGTAGTACTGTTACTCACCACCGTCGCTGTACTTGCGCGAGTTGGCAACTAAGAAGGTGGTAACTTTCTTAGTATGGGCATTGACCCTCTGTTGTGTATAATTTATTTACTCTATGCTTACAGCAAATAAAGTTTCTATTCTATTCTATTTTATTCTATTCCGTCTTTATTATGCTGACGGTTTTTGAACGGGATGATAAGACAAACAAACTGAACAACTTTCTAATACGAAACCAAAGTCGATATCACGAAAAAAAAAACAGCTGTTCCATACAAAACTGCATTCCTACTCGACTCAAATGTATAGGACAACAACTTTTTTTCGCGATTTCGATGTTGGTCCCATAGAGAAAGTTGTTCAGTTTGATGGTCTGATCATTCTCTTTAAAAACCGTCAGCATATAAAGTTGTAGGAAGGTAGGTACCCTGTATTATAGGGTCATTTTTAATATGCTGACGGTTTTTGAAGAGGATGATTAGACAATCAAACTGAACTGAAAAAAGCTAAAGAAAACCGTTTGCAAGCAGTCATCTGCACTTTTCATAGAAAGTTGAAGATCCACTCATCTTTGTCATTTCTTTGGTACTTTTTCCACAAAATTATATTCCTAGATAGTAGCCCAGTCATTTTACGGAGTATTGTTAGGAGAGGTGGGAAGTAATTATTAATTGGACTTTTAAACTGTAACCGGCGAGTCGGGCTGCTCGCGCACCAAGGGTTCCGTACCACACCACCACAGAACACATTATTAACTTAGAAAAAAAAATTTTTTTGTCCGGTACCTTTAGCGCGAGACCGACTCACACTTGGCCGGTTTTTAGTATTTGTTGTTATTCTGTAGAGTTTACTCTATAATCACACTAAGTTTGACGCTTATGTGTATTACCGATTTTAGTTTCTTGTTAAGAACCCCCCTTAATTTTTAACTTTTTGAAATTTTTATTATTTGTTATCAAATCCGCCGTAATAACGCATAATCTGCAATAATTTCAATTATCTAGCTATTACGGTTCAAAAGTTATAGCCCTAAATAGGCAGGACAGACGGACGGACGGATGGACAGACGGACAGACGCACAGACGGACGGATGGACGGACGGACGGACAACGTAGGCTTAGTAATAGGGTCCCGTTTTTACCCTTTGGGTACGGAACCCTAAAAATGGCAATACATTTCATGTATGTTAAAAGTAATTACATTACCCATACATATATTTATTGCGTTTAAGTTTTACTTTCATCTTGAAAGTGAGATCGCATGTTGGAAACTAAGTGACTAAGCAGTATTAAAATCCTAAGCAAAGCTTGTATAATACTAAGTGGCATTTAAAGTGTAGAGCAACTATTAATAAGTACCTACTACGTTTATTTTATTACGAGCTTTTACCCGCGACTTCGTCCGCTAAATTATATACCAGATTTTAAGTCAGATGATAAGCTATCAAACAAAAAAAGTTTCATCAAAATCGGTTCAGTAGTTTTTGCGTGATACTCGAACAAACAAACACCCAAACAAACAAACAAATAAACAAACAAACAAACAAACAAACAGACAGACAAAAAATCCAAAAATTGGTGATTTGGAATCATGGACAGGTAAAAACCATGTCGTAATTTTTTTTTTGTAAATATCTTCAATGTACAGACACATTTTTGTTACAGTTTTATAATAGTTTAGATTATAGAGTCCTACTTAATATGCTGAAACTTTTTTAAGGGCACCAACATAGAAATCGCGATAAAAAAAATCTGCTCGTCCATACCAAACTGCAAACTTACTCGAGCCAAATGTATGGGACAGCAGATTTTTTTTTCGCGATTTCGATGTTGGTCCCATAGAGAAAGTTGTTCGGTATGATGGTCCGATCATCCCCTTAAAAAAGTGCATATTAAGAAAGACCCTGTATAACACAATAAGAATAAAAATAAATAAATATATTGGAAATTGCCACACAAATTATCTGGTCCTATAATAAAATACCACTTTTTGTGCACCTTGCTAAAAACAAAATAGGTATACCACAAATAAATAAAAATCTGTCCAGACTTGTATAATTTAAAAAAAAATGCTTATCGATCGTGTTGCGTAAATTATTACACCTCAAAACATAAAATTTAACTGATTGAAAATTTATTAAGTGATTCGACCAACCCTTTTTTCCATCCTTTGTTTTTGTGGGCGAAAGTGAAAGGTAAGATGTAATCTAGTTGTTAACCTATATAAATAAATTACAGGCACATATATTATAATGATCCCAAGTAAACTATTTATTATCGAAACCATACAACAACGGCACAGACATAATATAATATCCATGACTGAACCGGGATTCGAACCCAAGGACCCTGGTTTGGTGATCCGGCGAGGTAATCTTTACACCAACGGGGTCGCCTTCAAACCTATCATCAATTCATCACACAACACGACCACGACCTATCAATACGTCATTTTATCTGATACTTTCATTATCCTAAACCTAAGCTTTGATAAACTCAAATGAACTTAAACTCAAAATCATTATTTATTCGATATAGGAGCTTGAAGCCCACTTATTAAACGTCAAATCTTTTTAGGGTTCCGTACCCAAAGGGTGAAAACGGGACCCTAAATTACTAAGCCTACGTTGTCCGTCCGTCCGTCCGTCCGTCCGTCCGTCTGTCCGTCTGTCCGTCTGTCCGCCCGTCCGTCCGTCTTACCTACCTATTTAGGGCTGTAACTTTTAAACCGTAATAGCTAGATAGTTGAAATTTTCTCAGATTATGCGATATTACGGCGGATTTGTTAACAAATAATAAAAATGTCAAAAAGTTACAAATTAAGGGGGGGTTCTATACAAGAAACTAGTTTTTATCAACGTTTTTTCTTCACGCTGTATCGTAAAAACGGTAATACATACAAGCGTCAAACTTAGTGTGATTATAGAGCATACTCTACAGAATAACAACAAATACTAAAAACCGGCCAAGTGTGAGTCGGTCTCGCGCTAAAGGTCCCGGACAAAAAAAGTTTTTTTTTCTAAGTTAATAATGTTGTGTTCTGTTGTCGTGTGGTACGGAACCCTCAGTGCGCGAGTAGCCCGACTTATTTTTATTTTGAAGCTACACCGCGTCGGAACGTGTTGTCGCTGTAGAGAAGCAAGCTTAAAAAAAACAGTTGTTATTGTTGATGATTCTGACCACATTCTTGACCTTCTCAAATGAATACAGTAGTGATATATAGGTACAGAATATAAAATTAAACGCGTTACATATCAAACGAGGTGCTTCAGACAATATTGAAATCGAGAAAAAAAATCTGCTGTTTGAGTCGAGTAGCCGTTGTCGTTTTTTACGAAATCGCAGATATTTTTTCGCAATTTTGATGTTGGTTCCATAATAAAAAAAAAAAAACATTGATACCACCAACGGTCTTTCAAATAAATAATTTCATTCATTCATTCATTGATAGTCTGAAGTACCCCGTAAGACACATAACGCATTAAATTTTACACCCTGTATAATGTATGTATTTAGGACACAAGGCCAGAAAACGTGCCAACTGATTAATTGTAAACCTTCACAGAAACACAAACAATAAGGCACGCGACGTGATATTGTTGAGGCCGTAATATACAATGCCTAGGTATAGATTAGACAGCATAAACAATACTTTGAAAAGTAAACAATCTAAGTTAGGTACCTACGTTTAGTTTAGACACATAAACGTGCCACACATACAGGGTGTTAGGGTAAACAGTTGCATTACTTTAAGGGGTAATTGTACACTGAAAAAAATGCGAGCCAACTAAGAAGTGTAATTTCTCTTAATTAGCACCAAAATAATTGAAATGGCGTTATTATTGTTGACTAAAAACAAAAGATGGTTAGTTGTAACAACAAGCCGAATTCGTTTAACAAAGTTCTCTTAGTCGGAGAAGTCATGATGTTGACAGGCTCATAAGGATTCATGATGTTGGTTGAAGTAAACAATTTTTTTTTTCAGTGTACCTATGATACTGAACAACTTTCCCTAAGAAACCTATAGGAAATTCGTAAAAATAATTTTGGACTTCTCATACTAAATGCAATCAGCTGACCGAAGTTTTGTATGAAAAGTGGAAATATTTTTTTGCGAATTTTTTACCTATGTTTCTTTGGGAAAGTTGTTCAGTATCATGGGTACAATCACCCCTGAAAGTAATCCAAAGAACTGTTTACCCCAACACCCTGTATACGGAATTTCGATCCGGAATTCCGAATCAGGATTGTGATTTTGAATAGGATTTAATACCGACCGAAATTATGAAGATACGAATCCATACGAAATCGTAATCCTGATACAGAATTCGGAATTCCGTATTTATTTTGGTTGGTCTGTCAGTTGGTCTGATCATCACCTTGAAAAACCGTCAGAATATTCTTCTTCTTCTTCTTATCGTGTGGGCAGAGCCCTGGTGTCAGAGTTTTTTCAGACCGCCTTACGGCCTCTGACGTGGTTTTTATGTAACGACTACCAGAGACAGTAGCCGGGACTAACGGCTTAACGTGCCATCCGAAGCACGGAATCCTCTTTCTTTTCAGACAATCAGGTGATTCAGCCTGCAATGTCCTAACCAACTGGGGAAAAACGCACAAAGTGACATATCACTAGGTGTCCCCCGTGGAAATCAAACCCACGACCTCCGTGTCGAGAGCCCAATGCTCTTAACCATTACACCACGGAGGCAGTCAGAATATTAAGATGGACCCTTTATACAGGGTGTAAGGGACAGCCCTCCACAGACTGAAACGGTGAACTCAGAACATCCAATTGAACAACTTTCACTATGGAGCCTACTGAGGCATGCTCCAGGAAAAAAGAAAAAAAATCTTCTGTTTCCATATATTTAAGTCGGATAAATACAGCAGTTTTGTATGAAACCGCTGACTTTTTTATCGAAAAGCCAGCCTATATTTTAGATTAGACCCTGTAGAGTATTGGTGGCAACCCTAGCATATACCCATATATTAAAGGTAATAAAAAACTCTGTAGGTATATTTATCAATTTTCCTCGCGAGCAGGCCTCGCCTAAAATCAGGTTTCAGCTCAAAATCTATAAATACTGGCTTATTAACTAGATAATTATTGAAAAATTTAAATTAGCGTCCCACGTTGCAGATAAAATGGTTAAATGTGTAACTTGGTTAGTCTATCGCGGAACTGCAGCTCTCGGTAACAGTTTTTCTATTGCAATTTGCAACAGTTGCATTGAGTTTCATAATGGTTATGAAATTTTTACTACTGGCTTTTGCCTCCGGCTTTACCTCTACACCTACAGGATATACATTTTTTGTCGGTAACATTAACCATGCATTCTACTCGTTTCTACATTTAGGTAACTACATTTAAGTTAATAAAAAAAAAAGTTATACTTACTGATAATGGTATCTGACACATAAAACTTATAGCAATGTTTTCGAAAATGTAGATAAATTTTCTCGCACTCTCAGTTACGTAGTTTAATGTGTTCTATACAAAACTTTAAATCTAAAATTAAGGTTGTCTTAACAAAAAATTGCCATAATTTACTCACACACATACACAGAAAAAAATTCATAATTTGGTTTAAAAAATCTAAAATTGTTAGCACAATAGCATAGATTATTGAACAGTTACTACGTAGGTATAAAGTACTATTAGACCGAGAATTGTTGACTTTGTAAAAGTGAAAATCTTTAATTGGCCATTCTGTTAGCACTAAGTTAATCACATTTATAACTCAGAAGACTTTCCAAATAAATAAAATAAAATATAAAAATAAGTAGGTACTGCAGTTTTGTATGGAGCAATAAATTTTTTCCCCATTCTTATTTGAAGTTTTCACGACGCCGACGCGATGTAGCGAGTTCTATCATACTGATCTGATCATACTGCCATGCTTAAGATTTTTTTGGCAGGGTTAAGTTGTATACGATTCCGGAATCCTTGAGACGAGCTCTGTTATGAATACTGTGATCCTTATTGTAATATCTCATCCGGAATAGATAGAAATGGTAAGCAAGAGTGCTGTAAGTAGGTATGGTCGATTCTTATACAGGGTGAAATTGATATCATTAGCATCCTTTTAAATTTAAGAGTCTATCCATCAAACTGAACAACTTTTACTATGGGAGCAAACAGATCGGAGCAAAAAAAAATCAGCTGTTGCATATATTTGAGTCGAGTAGTCGATGCAGTTTAGTATGGAAGAGCTAATTTTTTTTGCTCCGATCGGTTTGCTCCCATAGTTAAAGTTGTTCAGTTTGATGGGTAGACTCTTAGTTTGAAAGGATACTAATGATATCAATTTCATCCTGTAGAGCTCGTTACAAGAATTCCCAAAATATATGTTGATTGATGATATGATTATTTTTTCTCGGTGTTGGCTCCATAGTGAAAGTTGTTCAGTTTAATAGTCTGAAGCACCCCCTTAAGTTTACTAGAGTGTTTTATTAAACCCTGTATGTGTCGCCTCATTGGAAAAAACAATAATGTTTTTTAAGGCTACTCCTCCCATCTGCAAGGCTCTCTTTCTTACAAGCAAACTTTTGCAATTAGCCATCCCGCTTCAATTGCGCGGCTCCGGTCAGAATTTTCCGTTTTCTTTGAAAACCTGTATGATTTTATATTAATTTTCAAAAAATAAGAAAACCACATCATTTTATATTGTATTGTGAAGAATATTGTAAATTTTCATATTCTTCTGATCAACAATGTAAGAGTAAAACGGTTACAACTGGAAAAAAAGAGGTGACTTTGGAGTCGTTTTTCTTCAGTTTTATTAATTAAAATAGATTTCGAGAAAAACCACATCACTTCTCATATCCTGTAGATTGTTTAGTTTTGTTTTCTGCTTAAAAAGTGCCATAGTTAATGTATAAAATGGTTACAAAGTTACTCAAAACCGGGCGGACGCCCCTACGACATAAGAGAACAAAGTGATTTAAAATAAAACGAAATAAATAGAGCATTGCACTATCTGGTCTATTTATATGAAAAGGAAAAACATAAAAACAATTCTAAATGATTATTGTCCTGCTTAATGGGAGCCGATGAAATTAATGACCATCGTTAAAAAAGTAATTAATGATAATCACAAACAAATAAGACAAAAGAATTAAGACAAGTCTTTGACCAGTGTGTACTGCAGGTGATGACGTATGGAACTGAGTCTGGGTCACTCACTCAAAGCCTCATAAAAAGGCTCAAAGTCACCTAAAGGGCAATTGAGTTGGCTATGTTAGGTTTAGACGATGACAATTTCGCGGCGCCTAATTTTTAGCACGAAAAAAAAGCACGGCACGCTTTCGTTTACACGCTGCTAATTTCCAGCGCCAATTTGTTGGCATGAAAATAGATTTGCTATAGAAAACTGTGCTAACGATTACCACGACCCGTTTACACGAGTCTAAATTAGCAAGGGGATGTGAGGGACGCGGGCGGAGGTCACTAGCGACGCGTGCTTTTTTCCTTGCTTTTTTCCGTGCCGTAACATAAACAATAAACATAGTTACAATAAATTCTTAAAAATAACTGGTAAGGCCAATGAGAGGTTTCCCTTTTTTTATACAAAGTTGTATGAGCCAGGTTACACGGTCAGTATTTCATCAGTCTGGTCCATCATTCTGAATGACGCCAGAATGACGCCAGAATGATGCCAGAATGATGAGTGGGTTACACGATCAGTTTCCCATCAGTATTTCATCATTCTGGTCCATCAGTCTGGTCAAACGTTGAATGACGCCAGAATGATGGAAGACTGCAGGGTTGCCAGACGTACGAGGTACTGAAATCCCGGGATTTATTTCTCTTTTAAATTAAAAAAGATTAACTTTTAAATTAAATAATTTAGAAAAGTTGATTTTTGCTATGCATGCGTTTACTATGCATCCGATTAGTTATGCATTCCCGCATTTTCATGGCATCCCAACAAATATTTAAAAATAATAATTTTTAGAAGCTGCCATAATTTTATTGCTAAAAATTTAGTTTAGCTAACTATGCATCCGAATATCCGATCTCTAATTATTAGGCCCTAATTTTGTAACATAAATCATAATGCGGTGTTAAAATTAATTTATTTAAAGCCCCCATATTCCCCACCTTGATAATTTTTTCCCCATAAATTTCCCCAACGATTTCACTTCTCCAAATTTTCCCCAAAGGCCAAATTTTTCCCCAAAATCCCGTGAAAAAACCCCAATCTGGCAACCCCGACGGTCACTGACACACCAGAATGATACGACCATCAGTTTACCATCAGTATACCATCATTCACAACGGAATGACAGTCTGGATGGATGGTTTACCATCATTCCATCAGTCCATCATTCTCCCATCATTCTGCCGTCATTCAGACCAGACTGATGGACCAGACTGATGAAATACTGAACGTGTAACCTGGCACTATGTGGCGAAGTGATGCCAAAAATTACAAAAGGAACCAAGAAAAAGAAAAATAGCTATTTTAACTTGACAATAAAATTATGCTCTTTCCAAGCTTTTTCCTTTTACCTATTATATGTATTACGTAGTATAATATAAAGTATGCAATTGCGTAATTAAATCATAAATATAAATATAAATTGTCATCGTCTAAACCTACCACTATGCTCGGAGTTTCCCTTCGAGAACAAATCAGAAATGAAGAGATTCGCAGAAGGACCAGAGTAACCGACATAGTCCAAAGAATCGCTAACTTATAAGGTGGAAATGGGCGGGCACAACTCTCGCATAACCGATGGCCAATGAGGCCGAAGAGTTGTCGAGTGGCGGCCGCATACCAGAAAGCGCAGTAGGCCCCACAAGGTGGACCGATGACCAGGGCCCTGTTTAATAAACGCGACAATTGTCAATTTTCAATGACAACACAGAGTACATAGCTGGTTACTAATGACGCTAAACTTGCAGTTAGGGATCCGCAAAAATTCAAAAGTATCGATACTTACTCGATACTGGTATCGCAGAAGAAAGTATCGATACCGATAAAAGTATCGAACCAAAAGAATCGATACTACTCAGTATCGAGTACTTTTTTGATCACCTTAGAAACTGTAAATAATCGCAAAAAAAAGGAATAAACAAGCTCATACTCAATCTATTATTATTTATTTTAAAAACATTCAAAATTACCATTATAATTATCATATCAATTAAAATAATCAAATGGACTTTTATGTCGTAGAGCAGAGAGCAGGGGAAAATATTAGTGTTTTAATAAAAATACTGATTTAGAGTGCATGTAAGTACAGTACTCTTCTGCATAGTAAAAACTAAAATTAATTTTTAAGTCCCCAATCTTCTTCGATGCAATCAGACTTATAAAGTAATTTGTCGATACAGTGGCGGATCCAGGATTAAGTTTTGGGGGGGGCTGAGGGTTGATTTCGCCGAGCTATTTCAACTTTTATGAAAATTTCAAATGTCATTATAATCAAATTATAAAATTGAACTACAAAAACTGCCTCCGTGGTTTAATGGCTTAGAGCATTGTGCTCTTGACATGGAGGTCATAGGTTCGGTTCCCACGGGGGACACCTAGTGATATGTCACTGTGCGTTTTCTCCTTATTAGTTAGGTTAGGACATTTCAGGCTGAATCACCAATCAATCAATCACAATTTGCTACGACCTATCGTAGCAAAATGATCGAACGAGGAGTAGAGGAACGAGCGAAGCGAGCTCTAGAATTTACAGAAATATAAATAGATCGTTGAATGAAATGAAAAATCAGGAGCGAGCGAAGCGAGCTCGAGATTTTACTATATTATTGATATTAGGTCGTTGTAAATCTGCAATACGAGACAAATTCTGCAGCGTGCGAAAGGAGCCCGAGATTTTACACAACATTATAAAGTTGTTGCAAATTTGCTACACAATCTAAATCCTGGAGAGATTGAGGCGAGATCGAAATTTTGCTTAAATATCATTAAGGTCCTTGCAAAACTGCAACACGACTTAAATCCTGGAGCGAGCGCAGCGGACTCGAAATTTTTCACACCGTTATTCACGTTATTCACCTGGGAATTGTAATTTCTTTTATTTTTCTAGTGAAACGTGGATGTTCTGAGTTTTGAGAATATCTCTGACTACTCCCTTGAGAAATACCTAAATAGCATAATATGTGTGTAATTTTTTTTATCTGACTCGACTTATGAATCGACTTTATCAAAAACACGTGCTTATGAGTGGTACGAAGCTGTCGAGATGTGATGGAAGATTTGCCTCGCTCTGGTAGGCCATCAACGTCTGCAACTGAAGTTAAAATCGCAAAAGTGAAGGAAATAGTGACTGAAAATCCTCATTCAAGTTTGAGAGATATAGCCGGCAAAATTTCTGTGTCTTATGAGTCCATCCGTAGACCGTATCATTTTGAATAACCTCTTGGGTGTGAAACATGTTGCCGCTCGGCTAGTCCCAAAAGACCTTATTTTCTCCAAAAATTCAATCACATATTTTTGACCAAAAACTCAACAAATACCATCGAGCAACCACCTTCCTTATTCACCAGATATGGTTCCAGCCGACTTCTTTCTTTTTCTTAAACTCAAATTACCACTTCGTGGAACCCATTTTCAATTGTAGAAGACATAAAGGAGAATTCGCGGCGAGAACTGAACTCCATCCGGGAAAAAGCGTTAAAAAAATGTTTTGATGATTGGATTATTTGTCGGCGTAAGTGTGTCGTTTCTGAAGGAGCATACTTTGAAGGTGATAAAATAAATTTGGATAAATAAGTAACATGTTGTGTATTATTAATCTATTCCCGGTACTTTCTTGACAGAGTAGTTTCTATGAATCCCCTTCGTTTGATAGATCATAGATGTCGTTGTTTTGAAATTAGTGAAAGTAGTATTGGTGGAAGGCGAGAGAGTGTTCAAGGAACTTACACTTTTATGATTTTTCATTTTAACATTCTGAGGCCGTGTTCGAACAAGAAAGGATTACAATTGATGTGTCTAATTTTATTATTACTGTCGACAACATTTTTTTTGTACAGTTTGTCAACTGTAATAAATAAGACGCACATTTGGTTGACCGTTCCGAAACAATGCGTTACAAAAAACAATGGACCCAAAAATCTCGATTTGTTGTTTTTTTGTTAGTTGGATACCATATGCGCGTTTGTTCCACGAAATTTGGAAAGTGTCCTAAATAAAAATAACAGATAATCAGTAATATCTAGTCGGTAAAGTAGTTTAAAGAAATCGGTTCTTATGCGTTTGGGGGGGGCTTTAGCCCCCTAGCCCCCCCCCTGGATCCGCCACTGTGTCGATACATACGCGATAACGCGACCCAGTGAACCGGTTCCGAGTCGCTGTCACCGTCGCTCCAGCTTTCGAAAAAAGCCTTTCAGATGGGGCTGAAATGCCTGGTATTAACAAATACTGACTTTCCAAACCATATAATTTTGGAAAAACTGCTTTCAGCTCACTCCAATGATTAAATGGTTCAGACTTTCTAGAGGACATCGTTACATACACATACATATATATTCTCACGCCTGTCTCCCACTGGGGTAGGCAGAGACAACGGAACGCCACCTGCTACGATCCTGACATACCTCTCTAGCTTCCTCCACATTCATAAGACCTTTCATGCATGCTCGTCGGTTTCGGGTAGATCTGACCTGGCCCTTCTTAAGCACGTCGCCAATTTGGTCCGTATATGTACGTCTAGGCCGTCCCCTTCCAACATTTCCACTTACGCTTGCCTTATAAATTGCTCTCGTCAATCTGCTCTCATCCATTCTTTCCACATGACCAAACCATCGCAACATACCTTTCTCTATTTTTGTCACTACATCCTCTTTCAGACCACAGCGTTCTCTAATAAAACTATTTTTCAATTTATCCATCACATTTACACCACACATACTTCTCAATGAGCGCATTTCCACTGCGTTAATCCTACTTTCATGCGTCTTCTGCCATACCCAAGATTCACTTCCATACATCAATGTCGGGACTAACACTCCATTATGAACTGCCATCCGTGCCTTTTTGGACACGTGTTGACTTTTCACAAAAGTCTTCAGAGGGTACTTTACTTGGTTACTTGTCCGGTGGCCGAGAAAAGTACACGGGTATGCGACCCCGGAATCCTCGAGCTGCTATTGTTATATTCCTTCCTCCTCTCCGTAACAATAGTATCCCCCCCTTATTTCCTATTCCCCCTTAAATAATCCTAATTCCACTATCCCTGTGCCAATTCAAGGTTGCCGTGCCGATGAATGCGTGGCTAGGGGTGAGCCTAGTCGCAAGCGTGCCACCCTTGGACATCGTTACACGTCCGAAAAAGAAATGGTGACTGCGTAAAACTACACGTACACGTACACTAGCGAGGTGAAGAGACAAAAGTATCGAGTATGTGAAAAAGTATCGATACCTAGTAAAGTATCGGAATCAAAGTATCGAGTACAAAAATACTAGGTATCGAAGAGAAAGTATCGATACTACTCAGGTATCGATACTTTTTGCGGATCCCTACTTGCAGTAGGTAACGAGTCCTAGCATTCTCAGCAATGTAATCTTAATCTGAATTGTCATTGTTAATTTATTGTCACGTAGAAGCCCTGCATGGGTAGCATGACAACCCGCGATAGCCGTGTAACGACTTTATCACGTCTTTTATCTCGTTCGTTCGCGCGCAAACGAAAGAGATAAAAGACGTGATAAAGCCGTATTACGGCTATCGCGGGTTGTCATGCTACCCATGCTGGTAGAGTATATTTTCTTTGGCCCTGGTGAAGGCGGCGGGAACCCGTTGTATGAGGGCATAGAGGAGTAACTCGTGTCATTGACACGAGTTACGCTTTCCTCTATGTATGAAGGCAGTGCTGGACCGGTCGTTTTGACAATCCTTGGGGGAGGCCTATGTCCAGCAGTGGACATCTATAAAAAATCGTGTGTACAAAAGAAATAAATTATTGTTTATTTTTAAGGTACATTTTTCTGCATATCATACCTGAGCAAGAAGCTGCAAGTGCAGGACAGCGTTATTGGAGGTATAGCGGGTGTAAGCAGGATAGCAGCATGTTTCGTCTTTGCGTTTGCTCCTACCAGGCCTTGGTACTATTCTGCTCCACTTTTCAACATCTTCAGTCATACTGGACTGACTGCTATCAGATCTATAGCCACTAAGAGTGTGCCTCCTGAAGAAGTTGGTAAGTGCTTATGCCCAATATATTTCGATAGTCAGCCAAGTGCGAGTTGGACTCACGCATGGAGGGTTCCGGATCACGCTTAGACAATTTAATTGTAAGGACTGGCCTTGCGGTAGCATTTCCCCTCTGCCACGGTATTAGATCAATTAATCTTGCGCATTTACCACTCAATTTTATACCTTATCATTATCACTAAACGAGACAGCCTATAATAGCCTATATAGCGAAACAATAATTTTGAACTTAGAACGTTTGGGGTTCACACGAGACTAGTTTTCATGATTTTTAACATTCAAAATTAGAATCTAAAGTTATAGGGAATAAAATACAAAGTTGCGGATTTCATGTTACCTCGCCCCCCGCAAAAAGTGGCAGAAAATTTTGATAGGAGAATGACACGCGTTACGCGTCCATACTATTAAATTGTCTAAGGTATCACTTAGGTATCACGATATAAAATTACGGAAACAATGTTTTTTCCGGGATCCTTTGAGCAAATCCGACACACACTTGACAGATTTTTATGAATCGTGTATGCACTATAATCACACTAAGTTTGTCGCTTGTATGTAATGTATTACCGTTTTCACGATAGAGCAAAAAACAAAAAGCCTTGAAAAAAGCACGTTTATTTATTAATTTATTTACTTATCGACCCTTCTGGCCTCAAAGGTCGTAAACGCCACTTTTGGCCAAAATGAGTTAAAAATGCAGTTTTGTTTATTTTTTTTTTCTCTATCGATCGGTGTATTTAAACTTCTTCTAATCGCAAGAAAATGTCGTTTACTACCATTGTTTTTTTTTGTCTAAAACTAATAAAATAAATAAAAGTCAACGTAAAAGACATTTCATTTACAAAATATTTGATCCTGTGATGTAAACACCAATCGAAAAGACATAAAAGACATTTTCATTCAAAGATTACAAAATATGTCGTTTACGACCCAATCAAACCTTAATCACAATTTCATAATATGTGTAGTAAAAGCAAAAAAAAAAATATTTTTCAAAATACGCTCTACGATGTAGTGACGTAAATGCCAGTGGCCGTACCTACATACCGACTCTTATCGGCTTACCTTTCAGAATTACTAACCATGTTAATCCACATTTATTTAGTAAACAAGTATTACAAGTAGTACAACAAGTACAATTATCAGTATGGCATACCTTTGAGATACTGTCACCCTTCGTCGTAGTTCGTTGTCGATTTCAAGTCAAAAAGTTACCTTTTTATTAATAAGCATAATTTAATGGAATTTGAAATATTTTGGTCTGGTCAATTATCTAACAAATCGCAAAGAAAGAAACGTTATATCGTGTCATTTACGTCCCAAAACGAACAAATTGTTAACTTAAAATGTCGTTTACGACCCGGTATCACCTGAACAGACATTGAATCGTGTCATTTACGTCCCAAAACGAACAAATTGTTAAACTAAAATGTCGTTTACGACCCGGTGTCACCTGAATAGACGTTGAATCGTGTCATTTACTTCCTAAAACGAACAAATTGTTAACTTAAAATGTCGTTTACGATCCGGTGTCACCTGAACAGACGTTGAATCGTGTCATTTACGTCCCTAAATGAACAAATTGTTAACTTAAAATGTCGTTTACGACATATATCCGTTGTACACACGGCGACACATCAAGTTACCCAAAACTAATATAAGCTGGCCGCGCGTCGGCATAGTAATGTATAACGTCGCGCGGCCAGCTTATTTTGGTTTTGGGTAACTTGATGTGTCGCCGTGTGTACATGTAAACATGAACACGAACCATTTATTTCAATTCGCGATGATATTATGCTATGATATTTGAAGAGTTTTTTTATCTATCTCCGAAGTCCTTTACCAGATCTTCACCAAATTAAAATGGGACCACCTCTGAAGTACGACCAACCAAACAAAAAAAATTATCAAAATCGGACTACTCTGTAAGAAGTTATCGAATAATTTATTTCAATCGTCGATGATATGCAATAGATTTTTAGAGAGTTCTATTGTCTATCTCCGAAGCCCTTTACCAGATCTTCACCAGAATCCGACAGATTTGCATAATTTGGGTACGTCTTGGATTGTTAATCCGTGAAAAGTGTTTCTTATTCTATTTATCCATCTATAACCACTCCAAGTTTGGGTTATGTCTCCTTCAATGCCTTTCATGACTTTCTTTCAATCCCTGACCCGCATGTTGCCTGACATCAAAGATGTGCCGTCTTTTTTGTCTTCTTCTTTTGAAACAATGGCTTGTTATTCTAAATCTTTTTGTTTTATTTAGTAGGTCATAGGACCTACTAAATAAAACCAAAATTATCAGAATCGGATTAGGTACTCTGTAAAAAGTTATGCGTGTTCATACATTAAAAAAAAACAATAATATACGCGTCGACTTACAAATACAAATACAATACAATTTTTTTTATTTTTCTCACCACAAACACAAAATTAATAAAAACAATAAAAATATTAAATGAAGTACAAGAGTTTGTGGGTGGAGACTGGTGCTTGGTAAGTATGTGTATTTGCGTACTGACACATACCTGTACTTCAAGTCACCAGGTCTTCTCCCGCCAGGAGTAAGAAGTACATTTATAAAAAAAAGTTAAAGCTAAAGTTAATTTACAAAACAAAGTAACAGGATATAGGAAAACTGTTGTATTGTGTAAATAAGTATATTTATGTGACTAGTGTAGTGTATGTATGTACTCGTATTTTGTATTAGCATTTTCCATAAGGTATTGAGACTTGAAAACCTCCTGCGTTTTTTGTTTTGTTTTTTTCGGTTAAAAAAACCTTTCCCAACCCCTAAAACATTACGTATTTTAATGATTTTTGGTACACTTATTCTTGAGACCAAAAACTAGGTTCGTACGTTTAGATTTTTTCAATATTTGATATAGCAGCGAAATTGTAAGCAAAAATGTAATGTTATGTATGAAAATCTAAAATCGCTTATATTTTATTTAATATAAATACATCAAGATCGAGAAGGATGGCATAGACTGAAGGAGGCCTACACCATTATGGCTGAAAACGGCTAAGAAGAAGAAGAAGAGAAGAAGATAAATACATCAAAAATATCAAAACGTACAAACCTAGTTTTCTATCTTTGGATTAATGAGTCAAAAATTATCAAAATGCGTTGTTTTCAAAGGGGAGAAAAACGTTAACGCCGCCGGCCAAGCTCAAAGATGATACGCAAGAAAGCTTATACATTTGGTTGATCTATTTGGCTTGCGTTTTGCTTGATTGTCGTATCACTACACCATCCTCTTAACAATAAATTATCCATAAATTTAAAGAATTTAAACATTACCATAACGAATATTTACTACTTCCAAATGAGGCTCAAGTCTTGGACGTCCTGTTAGAAAGTGACGAAGAGGATGAAAATGCAGCTATTATTTTAATTTCGTGTAAATTAATAATTACCAAAAGTTCCTTTTTTAATTTTATGCGTGATTTTTTCTTTTTCTTATCCTATGAAGGTTAAAAAATTTAAACGTAATGTATGAACATGAAACATGTGCCTACAATTTAATTATGAAAATAAATGATTAAAGATTATAAAATATTTTTATTAAAGACACAATAAACGATGAGCTATTCACCCTTTACCTAAAATTAATTAATACCCACCTATTCTTGAACATCTTTTTAATGGAAATAGGGTATAATTGTTTTTGCTAAGTATCTGAATATAACACATTACCTTAGCCCACAATAAATAAAACATAAAAATTTGTTTATTAAAATAGCCCTTTACTGCTTAATCACTGCCTGTTTGTTTATAAAAAAGCTTTTACTACTTTATTATTAATCAGCAATACATTTTTATACTATTTTTGGGTAGTAAACACCATTCAACAGTTTTTTTTAGGGCGTATCTCCATGCAAACTTCTTAAATCTGCATTCTACTTCAGTGCAATACTTATGAGTTTTTGAAACATTTGAGTACGAGTAATTTAATGTAAGTATCATCAATATAGCTAAAAAAGTAAAAAAGATATTAATTTTTCTTTTTTCTATTTTTGGTTTTTTGCTTCCCCTGTAAAAAGTCATTTATGGCGTTTACGACAATTGAGGCCAGAGGGGTCGTTATTATATAAATACATAAAAACAATAAACATCTTGTATACAGGGCCTTTCTTAATATGCTGAAACTTTTTTAAGGGAGCGTCCAGACTATCAAACTGAACAACTTTCTCTATGGGACAAATATCGAAAAAGCGAAAAAAAATCAGCTGTCCCATACATTTGGCTCGAGTAGGTTTGCAGTTTCGTATGGAAGAGCAGATTGTTTTTTTTTGCGATTTCAATGTTGGTGCTATAGAGAAAGTTGATCAGTTTGATGGTCTGATCATCCCCTTAAAAAAGTGTCAGCATATTAAGAAGGACCCTATATGTATATACCGTTTTCCCGATAGGGCAAAAAACAAAAAACCTTGAAAAAACACGTTTTTATTTAAATTTATTTATCATTTAGACGTAAACAAACATCTTGTATGAGGTCATCTACCAATGTTTATTAGAAGCCTAAGTTATAAATTGTATCTCACTGCAAGGCAAATGCCACCAGTCCCGAATAAGGGTGATCCAAAATTGGATTAAACTTCGTTTTATTCCCATGTAAGCGCGCTCGCGGTACCGTAATCAAATCAGTCAGTCAGTCTCTTGTTTTTCAGCGAAGCTAAGTGCACTAATTGGCGTGTCAGAAGCACTAGCACCCTCAATATACATGCCTACTTCGAGCTACATCTACGTGTCCACCATAGACAGGTTCCCTGGTGCCTTCTACCTCTTCGACGCAGCCCTCACTATTGTGGCCCTGGGATTATTTGCGTACGTACAAACGCCATCATAATCTGATTTATCTATCTACCTAAACATCTACATTGAAATTGATATCATTGGCAACCTTTTAAACTAAGAGTCTATTTTTTTTTGCTACGATCGTTTTGCTCCCATAGCAAAAGTTGTTGAATTTGATGAGTATAGTTTAAATGATATCAATTTCACCCTTTATAACGGTGATTTTTTTACCGTTCCGAAACTTTATTTTTAGTTCTTTTTTTTGAGCTTTTAACCCTAAGGTTATGTCATGCTCGTTCCGAAACTTTCAGGGGTGGTTTAGACCATCAAACTGAACAACTTTTACTACGGAAGCAACCCTGAATTCGTAAAAAAAAACCAGCTGTTCCATAGATACTAAACTGCAATGCCTAGCCTACTCCACTCAAAAAATGTATGAGACGGTTGATTTTTTTTAACGAATTCAGGTTTGCTTTCATAGTAAAAGTTGTTCAATTTGATGGTCTGAATCACCTCTGAATGTTTCGAAATGGTAAAAAACTTATCATAAGTCCAGACAAATTAAATACGACTTACGTCCGTAGTTAATTTAAGATAATTAAATGTATTTTGTCGGTTTATACGGTATTTGTACGGTATTAGATCAATTAATCTTGCGCATTTACACCCAATTTTATACCTTATCACTAAACGAGACAGCCTACAATAGCGAAACAATAATTTTGAACTTAGAACGTTTGGGGTTCACGCGAGACTACTTTTCATGATTTTTAACATTCAAAATTAGAATTTAAACTTATGGGGAATAAAATCCAAAGTTGCGGATTTCATGTTACCTCGCCCCCCGCAAAAAGTGGCAGAAATGTTTCTTAGTAGAATGACACGCGTAACTCGTCCCTATTAAATTGTCTAAGGCTTCGGTATTTATACCTAGACTTATAAGTCTACTCCATAAACTTACGAATAAGTGCATCGCTTTCTCCGGTATCTTATAATTATAATCCATCTAAATGAATAAAGAATGGAAATTCCCTTTTTCTTCCAAGCCTGTTAGAAAAATTTTACTTAGGCAATCTCCTGAAAAGTCCTATCTACGCTTCTTTAACCAAGAAGTTGTTCAAACTACGAAAAGACGTCGTTTGATCGATTTGATGTGCGCAAAATTCAAAATCCGATCGTGGTAATTGAATTTTGGATCGATCGATCAAATCCATCAAACAAGCAATTTTCTAATATTGCAACCAGTAAGCAAAAGCACTCCTTGGACACTTTGACTGGCATTTATCGCAAACTAGCGACCCGCCCCGGCTTCGCACGGGTGCAATGCTGATACTAACTATATTATGCACGTATTATATACATAATCCCCCCCCCCCCTCCCCCGGGGAACATAGTCGTGAGCATATGCTATGCTATGCTTATACAGGGTGAAATTGATATCATTAAATCATCAACTTTTACTATGAGAGCAAACCAGTCGGAGCAACAAAAAAATCTGCTCTTCTTTACATTTGAGTCGAGTAGGCATTGCAGTTTAGTATGTGACAGCAGATTTTTTTCTTGCTCCGATCGGTTTGCTCCCATAGTAAAAGTTGTTTAGTTTGATGGTTAGACTCTTAGTTTAAAAGGATGCTAATGATATCAATTTCACCCTGTATACATATAAACCTTCCTCTCGAATCACTCTTTCTATTAAAAAAACCGCATCAAAATTCGTTGCATAGTTTTAAAGATCTAAGCATACTATTGGCTATGTGCGAAGTGGGTGTTGGAAACTGTCAAGTCGATCGCAGCGCACGCCGTGGCAGAAATTTGTACTACTGACGGCGAAGCTGTGTCAGATTTGCTTGAATCTATGAAAATCAACACACTAACTTAACACGAAATCTCCAAAACTGTCAATACTACAAACTTAAAATTTGGCATGGAAGTTTCTATTGGCATCTAGATGCTCACTTAAAAAAGGCTTGTCGCATTTTAACCCCCCAAAGGTGTTAAAACTGAGGTAAAAGTTTGTATGGGAATTCCGATACAAATTAGATTTTGTCCGTGGCTTCGTCCGCATCCGCTCCCGTCATCGTACCGGAATAAAATATAAGCTAGCTTTTAAGACTAATAATAAGCTTTTAAATATAAAAAGTTTTATCAAATTCGGTACAGTAGTTTTGGCAGAATCCTCGAACAAACACAGACTTTTACAGTACTATAATAGTGTAAATAATTCACGGCTGCCCGAAAAAGTTCTGTCAGTACGCCGCGCTAGTGTGGCGCTAGTGTCGTGCACATAGCCAATTGGCTATGTGCGAAGTGGGTGTTGGAAACTGTCAAGTCGATCGCAGCGCGCGCCGTGGCAGAAATTTGTACTACTGACGGCGAAGCTGTGTCAGATTTGCTTGAATCTATGAAAATCAGCACACTAACTTAACACGAAATTCCAAAACTGTCAATAGGTACTACAAATTTAAAATTTGGCATGGAAGTTTCTATTGGCATCTAGATGCTCACTTAAAAAAGGCTTGTCGCAGTTGTTAAAACTGAGGTAAAAGTTTGTATGGGAATTCCGATACAAATTAGATTTTGTCCGTGGCTTCGTCCGCATCCGCTCCCGTCATCGTACACGAATAAAATATAAGCTAGCTTTTAAGACTAATAATAAGCTTTTAAAGATAAAAAGTTTTATCTAATTCGGTACAGTAGTTTTGGCAGAAACGTCGAACAAACACAGACTTTTACAGTACTATAATAGTGTAAATAATTCACGGCTGTCCGAAAAAGTTCTGTCAGTACGCCGCGCTAGTGTGGCGCTAGTGTCGTGCACATAGCCAATATCGGGACAGACAGCGGGAAGCGACTTTGTTTTATACTATGTAGGTAGTGATGATGATGATGGGAAAAACCTGACAAGAAGAGGTTGTGTAAGTGATTGAGAGGGAGATAGAAATATACCATTGCCTATATTTCCTGCCATGCTTCCTACCAAGAGGGGGTGAGGTAAGAATTGGTGTGGCAGGGAGTGTCCGTACCGTATGTAGTACTACTCTTTCTTATACTGTGGCAAAAAGCAAGAAAATAAGTGCACTAGGAGCATATCTTTTATTCAGCAAAGTAATGGGGTAGAGGTTCTTTTACGCATTCTTGATTAGTCTCTCCTATTGGCTGTGTGCATGACACTAGCGCCATCTAGCGCACTACGGCCCCGTGGATTATTTGTACATAAAATGTTAGGATAAAGTTTGCTATTTTAATTTAAAATAAATTAAAAACTAAATAAATGAGCAATATTGACAATATTAAAAATATTATAATACCTAACTAGCTGGGATTCCCATTCTTTGTTACAAAATTCTCATACAAACTTTCACCACCATTTTCACACCTTTAGGGGTTGAATTGCGAAAAATCTTTTTTTTTGTGAACACCTAGATGACAATAAAAACATCCCTGCCAAAATTTAAGTATTAGTATTTGCTGGTTTGGATATTTGAGTATTGAATGACTGTGCGAATTTGCATAGATTCAAGCAAATCTGACACAGCTTCGCCGTCAGTATCAGTAGTTCAAATTTCTGCCACAGCGTGCGCTGCGATCGACTTGACAGTTCCCAACACCCACTTCGCACATAGCCTTCATGAGTAATTTATCCGTAATACGTTATTAACTTTATGTATTTAATTTGATTACAGATTTGTTTACACATTGGTGAAAAGGAAGATGAGAGATTTTGTCAAAGATCCTAGTAAGAAACAAGAATTTGCGAGAACAAACGAAGTGTCCCGATTTTAATTCGAGGATTGTCGTAATGCGAGTATTCCGCATTATAAATAGGTAAAGTAGTTAATCATCGTATCGAACTCAACGAAAAAAGAGCTGGCCCTGTCCCCAGACTTTCGATTTTCGTTCAATATATCGCGACCATTTCGGTCCGCACTTCACTTGACATTGAAACGAAAACGTTCACGCAATTGCGAAGTTCGAATGTCAGGGTAGACCCTCTGTCCCATCAATTTGGGTCGAGCAGCGATTGACGTTTTCTATGGAACAGCTGATTTTTCATTCGCGGTTTCAATGTCGATCCCAAAGTGAAAGTTGTTCAGTTTGATGGTCTGAAGCACGCTTTTCGATATGTAACGCGTTTAATTTTATACCCTATTAGAAATTGTCACAATATTAAAATTGAAGCATAAAATATTATTTCAATTTAAATATCTAATCCTTGTTCTTACCACCTTTTTTGTCAAGATACAAGGTTTTATATCCTACGAGCTTTTACCTGCGACTTCGTCCGCATAAATTATATACCAGATTTTAAGTCAGATGATCAGCTATCAAACAAAAAAGGTTTCATCAAAATCGGTTCAGTAGTTTTTGCGTGATACTCGAACAAACAAACACCCAAACAAACAAACAAACAAACATACAAACAAACAAACAAACAGACAGACAAAAAATCCAAAAAATGGTGATTTGGAATCAGCGACAGGTAATTACCATGTCGTATTTTTTTTTTTTTAATATCTTCAATGTACAGACACATTTCTGTTACAGTTTTATAATAGTTTAGATACTTATACTGGTTGGCACTGGACGAGGGACTTTCCCGAAAATATCGCAAAATATTAAATACGTGTAATCGTTGTATGATTATTACTATTGGTTACAAACATAATATTGTATCAAAATAAATCATTTTTCGTCATGCTGCCAACCCTAAAGCGCAATGCGCTCGCCACCGGCGCCGGCGCACCGCTCCGTCCATCCGCCCGCGACGAAATAACGTTAGGGTCGAACATTGTTACTATTTACGTGAAACTTTGATAAGCTGTTAATTTAAAGCAATTGAAAATTTTTACATAGTTCCTTGGAGCCGAATTTTGAACCAATGCGAAATTTTCGGGAAAGATAGTTTTTGTTCCTACCTATATTCTAATTTTTCCGTGGGATATTGATGTAACTTACTTAGCTTTATATGGTTTTTAGATGTTAATTATAATTTAATAAAAACATATTCTGATTTTAATAATTCAATGTACGTATAAATTAGACCATTTAACTAGTGGACGCGTCAGCATTCTTCTCTGCCAAGTTACAAGATCATTTGATGTTGTACATTTACAGACAATTTTGTACCCTATCACTAAACGAGACAGAATATAATTGTGTAACAATAACTTCAAACTAGACTCGTTTCCATTGCACTCTTATACCGGGTGATTTATTTTACCGTTCCGAAACTTGCAGGGGTGGTTCAGGCCATCAAACTGAACAACTTTTACTATAGGACCTGAAATCGCGAAAAAACAGCTGTTTCATACATTTGAGTCGAGCACGCATTGCAGTTTAGTTTAAAACAGATTTTTTTGTTGTTGCGATTTCAGGTTGGCTCCCAGTAAAAGTTGTTCAGTTTGATGGTCAGAAGCGCCCCTAAAAATTTTGGAACAGTAAAAAAATCATCCTGTGTATTCCGTGGTTTGGGGTTCACACGAGACAATTTTTTTCAACAATAAAAATTATAATCTAAAGTAATGGAATAAAATCCAAAGTTGCGGATTTCGTGCTAACTCGCAAAAAGTGTCAGAAGTAGGTAAATATCTAGAATAAACGTAACTCTTCTATAGTTATTTATGGTCTGATATCTACTTAATTTGATGCCAATATTAAGATAATGTTTAATAAACATAATTATAATAGATAAGTATAGAGATAAATACAGATTTAATCAAGATATACCTATACAAGGTGTTACAAAAATAGAAATAAACATTTATGGGAGTGGTTTAGACTATCAAACTGAACGACTTTCAAAATGGGGCCAATATCGAAATCGCGAAAAAAAATCATATGTTCTATACTTACTAAACAGCAAATCTACTCGAGCTAAATGTACAGAAGTGCGATTTTTGAAAATCATACGAGCGAATTGGCAGTAGAAAGATGCATAATCTCCATAGTAGTTTTTTAATAATAATTAATCTCCATACTACTGCCAAGTCGCTCGTATGATTTTCAAAAATCGCACTTCTGGACAGCTGTTGTCTTTTTTCGCGATTTCGATGTTGGTCCCATCCTGAAAGCTGTTTATTTTGATGGTCGATGCCCTTAAATGTTTTAAATGTTTATTTTTACTTTTGTAACACCTTGTTAAGATATACGACGAGTTTCTTCATTCTTCAGTATTTATATTGTTCTTTATTAAAGATCTCACAAAAATCTCATCTCTGTTGATCTTAAGCAATGTATTTTTTAATTATAGGGTATTAGAATTTTATTAAAAAACAAATCTTTAGTCACATAACGTTATCATCTGCAGTAATAAAAAGAGTTCGTTTACCTCGTTAGTAGCGTCAACAAAAAATTATCTTCAGCGAAATAAAACTGAAATAATCTTAAACAAAACGCAATTTCACGTTTACCGTTTCCTCTGTCGGTTTTGAAGAAATAACTTCTTAGCGATAAAATAAAACCGCCTTAATTTGTGCCTCTTGTATCATTGCTATGTATTTTTGTGTAAAATAAATTATACAGGGTGTAAATTAAAATAGGACAGCTACTTAAAGAGGTGCTTCAGACCATCAAACTGAACAACTTTCTCTATGGGACCAATATCGAAATCGCGAAAAAAAAATCTGCTGTCCCATACATTTCAGTCGAGTTATGTTTGCAGTTTTGTATGGGAGAGCGGATTTTTTTTTCGCGATTTCGTTATTGGTCCCATAGAGAAAGTTGTTCAGTTTGATGGTCTGAAGCACCCCTTTAAGTAGCTGTCCCATTTTATTGTACACCCTGTATTTGATTGATTGATTGATATTTCACAAAGTTATAGTTAAGTTTAGTAAAATTACTGACAGAAATAATATAGCATGTTAGCGATAAGACCGCATTATTTTGTGCCCCTTGTAATTTTCTCTGTATTTTACTGATTATAAGTAATACACAATACACCATTATGATATTATCATTACTTATAATCAATTATACACTGATTACTTATGATTAATAATGATAGGTACTGATTGTTTTTGGAGTGCAAATAAAGAATATTTATGTTATGTTATATTTTGGTGTATATTTGATTGATCGATTGAAAGAAGAACGACCACTTCCTATACATTCGTTTTCCTGTCAAATTATGTTGTATTTAATTGAAGTCGTATAATACTAAAAGGTTGAAGTATACAGTTAACATTGATATAGAAAAACTATAGGTTGATTCCACTTATATCGGCAATAATTTATTTTAATTTGATAATGAGGAATAAAAGTTATACATGTTGTTAAATTATTTGACAGGTAAAAAGTGGACATCCTTCTTTCATAAAGTTATAGATGTAACATAAAAAAGTCTTAAAAAGACGTCACCTTAATCTTAATAATTTCACTGGCACGAATATAATAAATATCACAGTCATGATGATTTTAAGTTACTGTCGTCATAATTTACTTTTGATGTTGACTGTACTTATCAGTGTACCATGTTATCTGTCTACAAATAGGTACATGAAAAGAAAACAATTGCCGTCTAATTTACGTTTCAGTAACCTTACCCTATAGTAATGAACTTTTTGAGAACAAATCCAGTGTAATCTTACAATTAAGACGTTATTAAAGTATGACGAAATGTATAACAATGAATTTCCCAAGCTAAATTACTTTCGTGATCCTTTTTTATCTTCGGTTTGTTGACTTGGGGCAGTTTAAGTCGTTTCTTTGACCCCAAAATGATTTCATTGTGTTGCGATGGAATCGCCTGTTACTTATACTCCTTAGAGTAGATTCGCAGTTGTCTTCTACGGTACCTAGTAGAATTGATCACAAATAAGGAAAGAAAACTGGAAATATAATGGACAACCTTGCTTCGCTCGCAATGCTATTTAAATTGATCAAAAAGAAGTTAAATAAAAAACAATGACAGACGGTCGTTTCCCGAGCGTAGAGTTCTAGTAAAAACTCAGTAAAATTAAACCCATTTTCTTCACATAGCATCTTCTCATCTTCTTATTTTAGCATTTAATAGACTGAGATACAGTAACAAGTTTTCTAGAATCATATTTTTAGACAAAGATACCTACGTATTTAAAAATAAGGTTGCTTGCTTGTCATTATTGATTATTTATGGTTGGGCTATTGCAAGCAAGGGTCGTTGTAACACGGAGACCAGCGCTGGTCCTTTTGTGTTCGCCCCAAGCTCACCCATATTTACGCATACCTCCGAACTTATGGTATTTTCTTTTCATTCTCGGGAATGCAGGTTTCCTCACGATGTTTTCCTTCACCGCCGAGCTAGTAAATGATAAATACAACCGTACATAAATTCCGAAGAACTTAGTGGTACAGGCCAGGAATCGAACCGCGGCCTCAGAATTGAGGCGCTAGCTCTCTTCCGTATGGGCTATCATAGCTCTTGTCATAGGCCTTTCTTTAAAAAGAATACCTTGGTAGCCGATTGCTTAAATATGAATGAATATGTTATGTTATGTGTGTAGGTACCATAAATTAAACGAGTCACAAGTAAGCGCAACTAAATTGTGAGGTATCATTTCATATGAAACCATTAAAAAACATTGTCGTGATCGAAAACATCACGTTTTTACATAAATTATTATTTCAACAATACTTGGGAATTTATGAGTTCAATTTTAATAGTTACAACAAAAAGGTAAGTATGATGATTTATGATTCAGCATTGCATTGCATAGGATAACATTTTTACGCCCTCGAATTCAAATGAAAATGTGATGAATAAAGAGAAAATATATTTTTAGAAATTACATTTTTTATCACCAAATTCTTTTTAACGCACAAATTAGGGACGCTATATTTAATATACGACCGTTTCGTGTCAGCATGAGTAGGTATACCCCTCCATAGCAACTGGACAGATTCTTAACTGGACAGATTCTCAACTGGACAGATTCTCAGCTGGACAGATTAGCAACTGGACAGGACATTGTACGGTCGATGACATAACGATAAACTCTTGTACCTTCACGGGCAGTTCGTACAATCCCTAATTTGTACAGCTGAAATGTATGTCTACCTATCATTCAAATACGATGAAAATGCGTCAGTAAATTTGTATGTTCATAGGATTTCAATCTCACCTGTATTGAATCCATAAAGAGACAAAATACAATGTCGCTGCCTGCATACGTCTAACGTAAAAATGTAAGTAAGTAATAAAATAAGGAGCATTCCGTAGGCTGCATTTAGATTTAAGTACTGGGTGCCCTTTGTGATAATAATTTGATATAGGTACCTACCTACTTCGATCAGTGTGTGTTGCCAGTGATGATATATGGAACAGTGACAAGGCCTCATAAAAAGGCTGAAAGTCACCCAAAGGGCAATGGAGAGGGCTATGCTCAGAATTTCCCTGCGAGAACGAATCAGAAATGAAGAGATCCGCAGAAGAGTAACTGACATAGCCCAAAGAATTGCTTAAACTTGAACTTAAGTGGCAGTGGGCGGGGCACATTGCTCGCAGAACCGATGGCCGGTGGGGCCGAAAAGTTCTCGAGTGGCGACCGCGTACCGGAAAGCGCAGCGTGGGTAGGCCCCTCACACGGTGGACCGACGACCTGGTGAAGGCGGCGGGAAAACGTTGGATGAGGGCAGCGCAGGACCGGTCGTTATGGCGATCCTTGGGGGAGGCCTATGTCCAGCAGTGGACGTCCATCGGCTGAGATGATGATGATGATCATGATGATGATGACCTACCTACTTATCATCACGTTCGTGGATTGTAAACAACTGGTTAGCAGTGATACCAATAAAAGTTCTATTGGGTCTCGTTAACTGTCCACGAACGAAAGAAAATTTAATCACTAAACTTGGTTACGGTCCGGTACCAACTCCTCTCAAACGGTGAACCTGGTGAAGGAAAACATTGCGAGGAAACCTGCATAATTGTGTCGAAGAGATTCTGATGCCTATACTTGTGAAGTGTACCGATCCGCATGGCACGCGTGGTTGACTTACAAACATACACCCTCACTGAAGATAAACCTATGCTCTGCAGTAACAGGATGATGATGATTATGATGATGAAATTTGGATAAAAAATTATGACGATGTTAAAAGGTGTCAAAAATTGTCTACATAAATTCTTTATAATCTTCTCAAGGGCATAAATTCCATAATTTAATTATGAAATGTCTGATTTCATTCGGTCATTAGTTCATCACTGATTCGTTCTAATTCCCAGTAGAAAATTTATTTTAATTCATATTATAAGAGATTTGAATAAAATTATTTCCTTTCTCTGTCCTAGAACTGTAATGGAAATTGAATTTTCTAGAAGTAGAAAATTATGACTTGTAATATTGAAAAGCTCCATCTGGGAAATATTGTATTCTTTCTTATAAAAGATCGCAAAAAGATTATTTTATAGTTAGAAATAATGTTTTTCATGCTAATATGTATTGTTAAACATACTAGTTATATATTTATTTATTACTATTTATGTAAAGAGCGTCGTCGCCTCGGAGGCACGTTACGGAGCGTTATGGACACCCAATTATGGGGGTCCGGGTTCGAATCCACTCGGACAACATGCATGTACCAATGAGTTTATATAACTTATGTACGTAATACCCACTGCTCTCAAACGGTGAAGGATAACATCGTGAGGAAACTTGCATACGCTGAAGAAGAAATTCTGATGTGTATGTGAAGTCTACCAATCCGCACTGGGCACACGTAGTGGACTAATGCCCAAACACCCTCCCTGAGGGTATGCCTGTGCCCTGCAGTGGGACGTACATAGGCTGATGATGATGATGATGGTAATACAGAGTGTTTATAATGCTTAACGATATACTGATACGGAAGTGGACTTATTTATAAGAGTTCCGTTCTTTGTTTTCTAAAACCTATATTAAAACTGTTGACAAAAGATGTCTTTTTTTTCGGTTAAATTTTCTTAGGGTCTCAGAGGTTATCTAGCTAGAATCAAAAGGCACTATCGTATACCGGAAAGCGCAGTGCGTAGGCCACCCCAACAACGCGCTATTTTTGACAATATTTTTTGTGGGTAGATGATTAAACATAGCGAATTCGTACAGCAAACAGCATTCTTGAGATTTGATTCGATTTTATTCCGATTTCCACACATTTTTCATGCCCGCATCTGGAAATTCGTTGGCACTTCCTTCTGGGGAAATATGAGGAAACATGCATGCGATCTGCATGAAGACTGAAGTGCTATTATTTAATTTCACACATTTTTTACAAAAATGCACCGTCGACGTGTGAAAATATGCCATAAGTTCAGTTATTTTGTTTGTCAAAATATAAATGTTTGACAAAATATAAAACTAACAAGGTAGGTACCGTTAGACCGAGTATAAGGCTATCTTACTCGTAGACCATAAATACTGGGTGGCACTGAAACGAGAGACTTTCCCAAAGATTTCACATTTTATAGCATTCGTACAAAATTCGGCTCGAAGGAACTATATTAAAATTTTCAACCGTTTTAAAGTTACAGCTTATCAAAATTTCACGTAAATAGTTACAATTACAATGTTCGACCCTAACGTTATTTCGCTTGCGTCAAAGAAAATATACACTCTTGCGTTGAAGTTGCGGCGCGTTGCGCATTAGGGTTGGCAGCATAATCAAACATAAATTATTTTTATAGTTAAAATTAGAATATTATGACTGTAACCAACATCATCATCATCATCATCATCATCATCATCATCATCTCAGCCGATGGACGTCCACTGCTGGACATAGGCCTCCCCCAAGGATCGCCATAACGACCGGTCCTGCGCTGCCCTCATCCAACGTTTTCCCGCCGCCTTCACCAGGTCGTCGGTCCACCGTGTGAGGGGCCTTCCCACGTTGCGCTTTCCGGTACGCGGTCACCACTCGAGAACTTTTCGGCCCCACCGGCCATCCGTTCTGCGAGCAATGTGCCCCGCCCACTGCCACTTAAGTTTAGCAATTCTTTGGGCTATGTCAGCTACTCTGGTTCTTCTGCGGATCTCTTCATTTCTGATTCGATCTCGAAGGGAAACTCCGAGCATAGCCCTCTCCATTGCCCTTTGGGTGACTTTCAGCCTTTTTATGAGGCCTTGAGTGAACGACCACGTCTCTGTTCCATATGTCATCACTGGCAACACACACTGATCGAAGACTTTCGTTTTAAGACACTGCGGTATTTGGGACGTGAAGATACTACGTAGCTTCCCGAACGCTGCCCAGCCGAGTTGGATTCGACGGTTAATCTCTTTCTCGAAGTTGGACTTAGCTAACTGAAACCAACTGTAATCATTAAAAAACGATTACACGACATTAGTATTTTGCAATATTTTCAGGAAAATCCCTCGTTCAATGCCAGTCAGGGTATTATTATAATTTTTTATAGCAGATGTGCACAAATTATGCCATTTCGATATCATGAATGAAGGACCGTATTTTTCAGTCTAGTTGGATCTGTCTTAGTAATAAAATCTTAAATTAATATAGTGAAGTAGGTAGCTATACTAACTAACAATACATTTGCTTAAAACTAAACAGTAAATAATATTATCTAAATTAGTGTTTTGTCTAACATGAACACTTAAGAAATACCAGGTCAAGACATAAATTCTATTATCTCTCACATTAAAATTACATTACCATCTCTCACATTAAAATGACATTATTTTCCTAATCCTTTTTAGTGTTCCGTACCAAAATTGGAAAAACGGAACACTTATGGAATCAGCTCGGTGTCTGTCCGTCCGTCCGTTCGTCTGTCACAGGCATTTTTCTCAGAGACCGTAAGACATAGGAAGTTGAAACTCGGCACAGTCATAGAAATTGCTGGTCCAATATCATAAATTAAGTAAAATAACTTAATTTTAATATTGGGGGGCAATTTGGGGAGGTGGAAAGGATAAATAAAAAAAAAAATTTTTTTCTTCCCTGTGGTGTGGGGTATCAATTGAAAGCTTATGAAAATACGAGTCTAAAAATATACTTTTCAATTTTTTTATTAAAACTTAGTTTAACAAAATTTTCAATTAAATCCGAGGAATTGCTGTCCCCACCCCTATTTCAAAAAATTTAGCCGTATAAGATTTGAAAAAAATCAAGAAAATCACAAATAACGTGTAGATGGCGGGAAAATTAACAGGGTGGCTCTAACTTGGATAGTGTTTTTCTATACCCAAAAAACTAACACCAGTGTAAAATGATCTTCTGTTACTATGTGACCACATACTAAGTAAGTGTCAATTTATAGTGGTATCATCAATGACCCATGTTAAACAACTGGAAATACAGAACAATAATTGCCCGAGTCCCGACTCGTACTTGGCCGGTTTTTAGTGGGTACACACGGCAAAACATCAAGCTATACAAAACCAAAATAAGCTGCCGCGCGTAGAAAGAGTAACGTATCGATTCGATAAAGTCATTTGGCTGAAGTAAAGAGTCTAATTTGATCCAGAAAACACCCCATAGATACAATATGATCAATCCTGAAAATATTGAGGTGTACAATCGATAACAGAACAATTCAGCCATCAAGTATACTAGTTCCCGGAAAAATACCAAATAAACCCCTTCAGAAAAATTGCTAAAAAACCTTCACAGTAAGTATAACAATTTACGTTCTCGTCGAAACGATGGGGGTCGATCATTGAAGCACTCATACACGGCAGAGGGATTCGAAATTGCATTTCCGTTCAATTTAGTACTTCCATTAGCACCCTTTGCTTCATATCCGTATTGCGTTCACGTGAAGGACTGCTTTTATAGCTAGTTTCTACTTCGAAGTCCCCTGAAAAAAATCATTTTTGCACTTATATCATAGAGTTAAAAGGTATTTCAAGAGACTTTTTGTTAAGAAATAGAAAAGTAAGATTCATTCCACGTTAGAAGTCTACTAAAAGAACTCTTATTCTAAAATATCAATGAAGCTTCTAGAGGGAAGCTATCAGGTTAGTTCTATTTATGAATAAAAAAGGAAATAACTCTGCTCTCACATAGGTAGGAACCTGCTGCACTGTAATGGAAAGCGACTGCCCCAGGCCAAAACAAGATTAGGTATCTATTAGTATTGGTTGACCAGGAGCCAGGACTGGTTTTGGAAGCACGATTTAACTTGTCATCTCCGTTAAATGTCAAAATTTTGTAATTGAAGCATCCTTTGATTTAAAATAGGTTTAAAGATGTGTAAAAATCTGAAAGTTCTGAAAAAACCAAACAAACGTTCGTGGTAGTACCTATAATAAAAATGGTAGGTATTCTGTCTGACATAGAGTCAAACAACAGATTAGGTTTCGAGGTCGAGGTGCTGAAACGGTGCATTATTATCTCATTGCTGGACAAAGTTCTACCATGGCTGTAACATGATTATTAATCAATAATATTTGAAAGTTCTACCACCCATCATTAATGCTATTATTATAAGTAAATAATATACTTAATTTATTTAATTTAATTCGTTTTGAGAGAGAGAAACATATAAGTCCTCAACCAACCAACCTCAGCTGCGGGCGGGAGTCACTTGAAGTAGCAATCCAGCGCTGAAAGGTGGACGCTGTACGCTGTTGGCTGGACCCTGGACGCTGGACTGGATTGAAAACTGTTTCGACAACGTGCCACAGGGTTAATCTAAAACTGTCTTTATGTTTACTAACCTGTAAATTTTGTAGACTCAATCGATACGAGTCCTACACTGAGAGAAAAACTTATCCAGAAATTAAAAAACCGTTTTGTTACTGGCGTAAAAACTAATTTATAGTTATGAATACTAAAGTTCTGCTGTCATTACTGGCACAAGCAGTTTTTTACAATAGTTTAGTATTATTAAAATGTAATCCCTACAAACTAGTTTTAGTAAAGTAAAATATTACATAATAAAGTAATTCTTGCATAAATAGTGTAAGTTTCACTTTACTTTAGTTATTTCCAAAATCATATTAGCTATGATTAGTAATCACAATTGTAATTTTTAATAGACAGTTTTAATAAAAGTAGATAAACAAAAGGCATAGTTAATTCTGCAACTGCTTTGTTTTTGCTATAAATAACGTCGTGTTAATTAAAACACTCGTTTGTAATAACAAGTGTTTACCTGTTATTTCGATTAACAATTTTTTATTAATTTTGACCAACCTCCTTTGTAATTCCTAGTGTTCCCATAGTTCTTTTTATGACGCTTGTCTTTTATAACCAGCTTATGATTAGTTATATTTACTACAAACATTTCATCGTAATAACTGCACGGAATTTTGTCATTTCTAGTTTCTCCTTTCTTCTTTCAATAAGCCATTTTTGTGATTTTAAACAAACTAATTTTGAATTTAATACCAGTTTGGTAATATTTAAAACTATTTGTGATTGCTGACTTTCTGAATTGCCATATTAATTTCATTTCGTTTTCACCTCCCGGCCGGATTAGACGAATCGTTATCATCTCTAAAGTGATCATAACAGTAACAGTGAAGTGAAGTGTTTAATTTTATTAAATTAAGTGTCCTAAATTTGGAATCGTTGACTGTCTTGAACTAAATATTAAAAACTTATATAATAAGATGATGGCAACTAAAGTTTCCAGCCAGATGAATCTGGAAACGGACATGGATCAGCTCACTAGCGATTTACTGACAAACTTGGGACTAAATGTTTATGTCAGAGCTTTTTGTGGTAAGTAAAGTGTGTGTATTTATTCATTTATAGTGTGATAGGTAGGTACGTACTAATGTAACTTTATAGGCAAGATCAAGGAAGGAAAAGATCTATGTTATCTCTTACTAACCATATCATTTCTGCCAAAAGTGCATAAGTAAATATAAATATTTCTATGTCCTTCATGTCATATCTATTTTCTTTTCAACCTGACATGAATGTTTAAAAAATTCACTTGACCGCCCTTTCATATTTATTAATGATTGCAGAAGGCAAGGAAGATGCTGGGAAACTAAGGCTTCTATCAGATGATGAGACATCCAAGCTTATACCAGTACCTGGAGACAAGGCTAGATTTAAAGTTAACCTAGCCAATTGGAAGCAACCAATCGACAATTTAAATAACGTAGACCCCTGGACTTAACACCAAATGTGAGTTCTTTCCCATATATTCCCTAAATAGAATAGATTTTTATGATCAATGTGTTTTTAATTATCTATCTGAGATTACTAGTAAGAGCGTCAATTTTAGGCGTTACTTTGTTCGTATTGATTCTGAATACTTAGTACCTAGCTGTAGGTTGGCATACCTACATTTTTTGGAGTTGGATGCCATCTTTGGCTATACTGATCTAGTAACTTCCAGACATCATGATCAGTATCAATATCTAGATTAAAATATAATGTATTTATTTAATCGTTATTTTTTCAGAACCCGCGGCGCCTGATGCTTTAAATAACACCAGTCTGCCACAACTACCGTACTGGACTTTCAGCGTGCCGTTAAAGGAAAAAAAGAAATCGCTGTGGCTTTTAAATTATGTAGGTACTTAGATAGTAATCTGTTGTAAAAACTGAAATGAAAATAAACTACATTAACTATTATTTTAAGTTTCATTTGAACACAATTACCTATACCTCATAATTTAGTGGAGTTGTTATAACAAATCGTTTTACTAGGTATCACAACTTTCTCCTGTATTCTTTATTCTGTATTTCTTTACAGCATATACATAATAATATGTATATACACTTTTATACGAGGTGTTTTTCAGTAGCTAGGAAAGAACGCAATAACCTGAATACTGATACGTTCTTGCTAGCAACTGAAAAAGTACTGTAGAAACATGTACATGTTATGTACAAGGTGTAACAAAACACCCTAGTAATACTTAAGGGGGTGCTTTAGACCATTAAACTGAACAACTTTCACTATGGACCCAACTTTGAAATTGAAAAAAAGTTGGCTCCTTAGTAAAAGTTGTTCATTTTGATGGTCTGAAGCACCGCCTTAAGTATTACTAGGATGTTTTGTTACACCCTGTATAATGTTGTAAAGAATACAGGGGAAAGTTGTGATATCTAGTATAACGATTTGTTGTAACAATGCTACAATCTTGTAAAAATTACTCATTGTTTAGTAATATCAAGTAGGAACTCATTAGAAATTGTAAAAGTACAAGCTAGAAATTAGACTGCATTTTCTAAAAAACACTAAATTGTTTAGTAAGAACAAGCACTATGTTTCGTAATTATAAAATGCAAACTAGTATTTACAAAATGTTCAATTGCATTTAAATAATCGTTTAATAAAATCAAGTAAGACATCGTAGATATCGTAAAGTAGTTTCTAAAATTCAGTTTAAAGATAACTAGTAAGTGCTATCGTTTTATTTGTAGATAATGAACGACTCTATGTTTTTACAAAACGGTTTGTATATTCTGTACATCAAAATTTGGAGGATTACTGTTTCATTTTAGAAATTACAAAACACTTTGTCTTAACTGTGACGTCATAATGACGTCATCGTTTTGAGGATTAGTATTGTGCGTTAAAAATTACTAAAAGCTCACTACACTAATTACTAAATACAATAAATAAAAACGACTCCTTCTTATTACAAAACTTTTGTTGTCGTGGGATCTGCAAATATTTATTTAATAATTAGTGAATTTTTGTAATAACAAATGAAGTTTTCTCTCAGTGTATGACGATAGAACTTCACTGAACCACAGTAGTCCAACCACAGTAGGTTTTGTTCTATGACTTGTTAAAATCTTTAACAGACACAATAACGTGGTTAATTTTTAACCCCGATGCAAAAAGAGTCTGCGTGTCTGTCTGTCTGTTTGTGGCATCGTAGCTCTCGAACGGATGGAATGATTTCGAGGCGGTTTTTTTAATAGAAAGCTAATTTTTCAATGCACATGTTTCCATAAAATATCTGCTTTGTGACTCCCCCTGACTCGAAGGTTGGATGCGCCGTGGTTTTCAATATTGATTGTTAAATAATTAAACTGTTGTAATACTTGTTAAATTCCTAATTTACATTACGTTAATATTCAATGATTTCAAATTAATCCGTGTTAATGCTATTTCAATAGAGCAATTTCATAGCACGTTTTATGAGCAACGTTACGGTTGTCATAGCAACTAACTAAATTAATTTGTGTGTAGGTACAAGAATTTTTGATGATCATTATAGTACATTACTGCAGCGGCCAGCAACAGAGGCATTGATGGACGAACGTGTAAATGTGGGCCGAGGCGAAGCCGAGGCACACATACGTAAGTCCATCAATGCCTAGTTGTGGCCAAGGCTTGTATAGTACTTTTCTCAAAAAATGCGCGGAAATTAAAACAGTAAATTTTCTCAAATAATTCGCGGAAATTAAAACTCTTTTCGAAATCAATGACGAACATCGAACAACAATTAGTTATTTTTTTTTTCAATAAACAGCTTTCTATTTGCAAGCCAGCTCGAAATTTAAATAAAACCTTTGATAAGTTACCTCCTTGGTCGATATGTTTAGGAGAAAAAGATCGTTCCTTTTTTAAATTACACGACAGATATGAGTTTAGTATGTAATTTATTTGGTCGCTAAACACGACAGATATGGATTTTCATACAACATTGCCGGCCGCTGCGCGCATGTATTTGGCCAGTACTGCAATTTCGATTTATCTCGAAGAAGGTTGTCAAAATAATGCTCACATTTCCAAGCATGTTTGAGAAATAATAATTTACTATACAGGGTGTAACAAAACACCCTAGTAATACTTAAGGGGGTGCTTCAGACCATCAAACTAAACAACTTTCACTATGAGCCAATATAGAAATCGCGAAAAAAAAATCCGCTCTTTCATACAAAACTGCAGTACCGTCTCGACTCAAATGTATGGGACGGCAGATTTTTTCTCGACTTTGGTTCCATAGTGAAGATGAAAAAGATTGATGGTCTGAAGCACCCCCTTAAGTATTACTAGGGTGTTTTGTTACACCTGTATAGGGTGAAATTGATATCATTAGCATCCTTTTAAACTAAGAGTCTACCCATCAAACTGAACAACTTTTACTATGGGAGCAAACAAATCGGAGCAAAAAAAAAAATTACTTCCATGTCTAACAAACATTGTAGCTACCTAGTTCACTAGAATCCTACACAGCTATAGATCAGGACATAATCCGCTTATTACTGATTCCATCAGGCAATAAATGGGTTTCAGTGCGACGCTACTACTAAGGACCTTATTAAATTTCTAGTTGAATTGAAAAATTGAACGTCTAACTTCATTTTCAAGGGCTGTTACACACGGCGCGAGATTTTCACAGTAATAAAATCATTTTTTGTGTTGTCACGATTCTAATAATACCATTTAATAAACAATTCAGGGTACATTGCTGGTTACTAATGACGCTTAACTGCAGTAGTAACATCTGTCCCAACATTCTCAGCAATGTACAAAGTCATGGTGACACATCAATCTACGCAAAACCAAAATAAGCTGACCGTGCGTGGGTAGAGTAATGTATAATGTCGCGCGGCCAGCTTACATTGGTTTTGCGTAGCTTCATGTTTCGCCTCAGGAGACGGGAAAAAAAATCAGCTGTTCCGTACAAAACTGCTGTACCTGTACTGGACTCAAATGTATGGGACAGCTGATATTTTTTCGCGTCTCCTGAGGTAGGCTCCATAGTGAAAGTTGTTCAGTTTGATGGTCTGAGTTCACCGTTTCAGTATTTGCTAGGCTGTCACTTACGCCCTATACAGGGTGTTACAAAAATAAAAATAAACATTTCAATCCTTTATGGGGTTGATAATAATAATTATGTCTGTTATGTATTTTGACTCTCGTATTTATATAACACATAGACAATCGAATCCTTTGTACGTTCAGACATGTGAACAGCCATGACCCGGAACGGTTGAGACCATCAAACTGAACAACATTCACTATGGGACCTCGATATTGGTCCCATAGTGAAAGTTGTTCAGTTTGATGGTCTTAACCACCCCCTAAAATGATTATTTGTATTTTTGTAACACCCTGTGTAGTGGTACGTCAAGATACCTCCAAGATCCAACACTCCGCATTGGGCCCACCACCGCGTGATCTTATCCTTATTTTTTGAGATTTCCTTATTTATCCTAGTTTTTGTCCTGACATAGGTCGTAATGCTAATAATGTCGTTGAAATACAGTTCAGTTGTATGTTATTGTCTAGAAAACTTACTCTACTATGTTTCTCTGAGAAATATTTTGCACCCTGTGTGTTACAACTTCCGACCGTTCCCAGCCGTGCGGGTAGATACAATATCCGACGACCAACTGAGTTACTCTATCGATTTGCGACGTACTTCATTTGTTACTCTCCTACAGTAGGCCTACCATGAGTTTTCACTGTACCCTACTACTGTAGTTGCGGCGCCAATTTTGTATGACAGACTTAGTTCTCAATGTAACCACTAGGAGCGCTGTTCGAAATTCAATACAAAAACTGTAGTTTACTACAGTAGTTTTACTGTAGTTTACTACAGTGTAACTCATGGTACTGTTTGAGATATACTGAACCTGACCAGGGTGTAACAAAACACTGTAGAAATACTTAAGGAGGTGCTTCAGACCATCAAACTGAACAACTTTCACTATGGAGCCGACATCGAGAAAAAAAAATCTGATGTCCCATACATTTGAGTCGAGTCAGTATTTTTTTGACGACCCGGTTGGTGTAATGGTTACCACGCCGGACTGCCAAACCAGGGTCCTGGGTTCGAATCCCGGTTCGGTCATGGATGTTTATATGTTTGTGCCGTTGTTGTATGGTTTCCATAATAAACAGCCTATAAATAGTGCTTTCTTGGGATCATTACAATGTATGTGCCTGTGAGCGTTATTTATTTATTTATAGTATTGCTGTTTTGTATGGAACAGCAGATTTTTATTTCGTGATTTCGATGTTGGCTCCATAGTGCAAGTTGTTCAGTTTGATGGTCTGAAACACCCTCTTGAGTATTACTAGGGTGTTTTGTTACACCCTGTATAAGATAAAATCTGCCCTTTCTCGCAATTTTAATTTTAAAAAGACCTATTTGATGAAGGCGAAATGTAAAAACGAGGGGTCTGCTACACGAAAGATGAAATATCAAATCACACCTCCCAGAAAATTTGCTTTCCATATAATTATTATATAGGGTTCTTAATAGGTACGCTGAAGGTTTTTAAGGGGACGATCAGACCATCATTCTGAAAAACTTCCATTACGGGAACAAAATCGAAATCGCGAAAAAATTATTATCTTTTCACACTAAACTGCAATGCCTACGCGACCGGAATAAATTATAAAAGTAAGTACCTATAGTAGTATTAATTTGCCAATAAAAGTTACATGCCGTGTTTAATTCTACGACTTGGCTTATAATAGAAAATTGTATTTCCTAGCTCGAAGTGCTAGAGAACCAACAAAATGCTTTTCTGAACAGAATTCCCTCAATCGGAATTCCACAGAATTTCTTGTACCTAATAAAAACGTATACCTACCTAACCAAATAATAATATTTTCTCAAACATGCTTGGAAATGTGAGCATTATTTTGACAACCTTCTTCGAGATAAATCGAAATTGCAGTACTGGCCAAACACATGCGCGCAGCGGCCGGCAATGTTTGTATGAAAATCCATATCTGTCGTGTTTAGCGGCCAAGTAAATTGCATAGTAAACTCATATCTGTCGTGTAATTTAAAAATGGAACGATCTTTTTCTCCGAAACATGGTGACCAAGGAGGTAACTCATCAAAGGTTTTATTTAATTTTAGAACTGGCTTGCAAATAGAAAGCTGTTTATTGAAAAAAAGAAATTGTTCGTTGTTCGTCATTGATTTTGAAAAGAGTTTTAATTTCCGAGAATTATTTGAGAAAATTTATTGTTTTCATTTCCGCGCATTATTTGAGAAAAGTACTATACAAGCCTTGGCCACAACTAGGCATTGATGGACTTACGTATGTGTATACTTTACACGTTCGTCCATCAATGCCTCTGTTGCTGGCCGCTGCAGTAGTGTACTATATATTTAAGATAGGTACCGTTAACCAAAGTTCCCGTCAAACGATACTGGTAAAATCTCCCATAATTTCATCTCTCACACGATGTGATTCACATCCCGATGTAAATTTAGAATCAGGGTCAGAGGTCCTTAAAGTTTTGACGAACAGTCACAAGTTCCTCAAAGTTCATTATGAACTTCATTAACAATTTAGTTAGCTGGTTTTATTAGGAAAATCACGCTAAAGTTTGCAAGTAGAATGTGTAAATTGTAACGCCCATACAATAAGTAACGACGGAGTTTGTGAGAACATCAATAAGTAAGTTGACAGGGAAGCATTAAGCCAGCCAGCTTTGGATTTTAGTGACATGACCCCCACAGATTTTAGTTTGTTTTGATATATCTTTATTGCTGGTTTTAGTATGTATTTTGTTAACAAAACTAGGATAGGAGATGCAGCGACGAGGTAGTATAAGATTAAAATATTATCAGTCCCTATTTATTGAGTATTTAGTAATCATTAGGTAATAGCACCAAATTGCTGTGGCTTAGAATGAACTACCCTATTTCTTCCCGTGGGAGTCGTTTGAAGCAACTAAGAGATAAAAAGAATTCTTACACAGTAGTTCTGTGGGCGAATAACTAGCCCCCTATTGCCACTTGACATATCATTCCAGCCTGAGACTATACTAAAAGTACTAAATTGATTATACTAAAAGTATGCATTGCTACAACAACCGTATGATTCAAAAAGGCAGTTGGTAGCTGTAACGAAGCTTCTGAGCACCCCGATAGGGATTATGATCGTGAGTATATGTATGTTTATATAATTAAGTGTAGTAGGTAAGGTACCTATTAGTAATCATTGGTAGCATTAATACAATTTACACTAAACACGAAACAAATTCAATAAGATTACCGCACCCGTGGCAACTAGGTGTGCATTGGAATAAACTCTTGCCACCTACATTACTCTCTTTAACCGAAAATATTTATTCAAATGATTTTGAGTTGGATACTTTTCTATGACAATTTTGTATCTTGGGGGTCTCGACGCTTGATCTCTCCCCTGAGCCCGACTCTGTAAGTTGAAAGTTTACATTGTGACGCCTAAACAATACATGGTAGCAAAGTTTCTGTATACACAAGCTCATATTGTATTCGCAGGCGCTCTTTAAAGGATCTTTGTCAAAAATAAATATACTTAGGTAGGCAAATTTTGAAATTTTAATTAACGATTGACGTCCTCGTGTCACATGGTGGAAAAGGCGCATAAAGCTCAGAAAATAATACTCTCTTCCCTTGAAGATACCCGACTGTAGACAGTTTATAGGCTGGGAAAATTAATGCATCTTTAATTCGCCTCATTCAAACAACATTCAAATAAACTTTTTCAATCTTTAATTTGAACATTCAAATAATATTCTTAAGTCGATATGGAATTGTGGATCTCTTTTGAAATATTGGAAAGTCAAAATTAATTCACAAAAAACAAAGTTTGTTTGAAGTAGGTAATCGTTTCTTCGCGCATGCATCGATACCACAGCCACGACACTCCTCGTACGTGTGAGCCCCCGCGTCGGTGACCTATAGGGTTGATACTTGCGGAAAACGAATATTCAATTCAATTCAATTCAATTCAATTATACTTTATTGCACACCAAAACAGAATATAAGCATAAGCATATGCTCACGACTATATTCCCCGAGGGGGTAGTCAGAGACAACACACAACAAGACAACAGAAACAGAAAAAAACAGAATATACATTTGAATAAAGATATAGAATTACAAATAAGGTGGTCATATCGCTAAAAAGCGATTTCTTCCAGACAACCTTATTTACACTGGTGCAAGGAAATAATAAAAGACATAGGTACTAATACTCTGGGGATGACACTAAGTAATTAGAATTGTTAATAATGTTCATTTCAAGTTTAAAATTATTTTAACAGAATTTATGTTGTAAAGAATATAATTATTTTGTAGGTGGGTTACTTACAACGTATTACAGGTAGTTCTTTCTAATTAGTTTGTGTATTACAGCTGGTAACTATAAAGACTTAAGACGTTTCAAAAAATTACATTAGAGCTTGAACCTAAACTTTTACTAATATGCAAGAAGGTTGAAATTTTCCTTGCTTATACGACATAAAGTTTAACTTCCTACAAAATGATGGGCCTCGTATCTCATTCATTTTAAGGGATATCAAAACATGATTTAATACAGATCGATAGAGAAAAAAATTCGAAGTTCAGTGGTATTTTCAGGGGACTTACGACAAAATGTCCCTTACGACATTTGCAATTTCCACTGTTGATGTTTTTATCGTAAGCGATAAATTCAGCATACGACGCGCACAACTCTCAAGTTGCGTTTCAAATTTCGTAAGGGACATTTTGTCGTAAGTCCCCTGAAAATACCACTGAACTCCGATTTTTTTTCTCTGATTAAACAAATTCACTGTACGCTTAGGCACTTACATTAAAATCATCAATAGAAGGTATGGAACATATTCATCGCTTCTATCGAGCGTTTTTAGGAAGATCGTAAGCTGAGCTTTGTTTGCCCGCTGAATTTGTCACTCAAAATAAAATTTTGTTGCTGTCTTTTGCGTTTAGTTGTTTATTCATCTATACTTATAAAACAGTTCCGCTGACTGACCGACAAATAGCTCACAGCCTAAATCGCTGAAGACAGAATTATGAAATAAATTTTCTGCGTAGGGGGGCACGAAAGGTTTTTTATATATTCGAATGAAAATACCCTTAAAATGTAGTTAGTAATTAAAACTAGTGGTGTATACGGGGTGTAAGGAAAAGTATCATTAAACCTCTAAACCACATACTCTACCCATCAAACTGAACAACTTTTACTATGTGAGCAAACCTTTCAGAACAAAAAAAAATCTGCTGTCTCTTACGTTTTAATCGAGTAGGTATTCCAACAAAAATATTGTTTCTTACAAGCGACACGATAAAACGTTAAAATCACGTCGTAAGGGATAAATGTATTTTAATTTGAAGTAATGAGTAAGAAGTTACGATTAGAATAAACATGTAGTATGTAAATTCCAATTCATTAAAATTTAAAGTAATTAATTTTCATTCGATTGTTTCAAAATAAAATAAATAGTTTGTGTGTTACATTCATCGATTTCTAGGTTTAGAATAATGCCTTAAAATTTGACAATAATTTGGATAATAATATAATCAGGTTGAATTTAATACATATTGATGTCGCAAAGAATTTATAACTCGTATTTAGTCATTTGTAAAATCGTCATTAAATATAGGTAAAGTACGTCATTTTTAAATTTACTTATTTACAACTGGAAACAGAAACGGCAACATCAAATGTCAAATTCTGACATATTGAATATAATTATATTTTTTTCTTAATGGCCAGTTATTTTAAGTTGATTTTTATTTTACCTAGAAGTTTACAGGTCCAACGAATGACGTCACTAGTCGGACCCAAAAACGACTTTATTTTATTAAAAATATCTGTAATCTTTTCATTTTGAAATTTCTAACATAGAAAATATTTTTTTTTTATTACTGATTGGTTTGCTCTTGACCTCAATCCAGTCCTCAAGACAAAGATGGGGTCGAAGATGTAGCGAACTTACCCAAAAGATGCCTATTCACTCGTACTTTAAAGGAATTCGGGTTGTAAGTGCTCGGAAATACTGACACATCCAAGGCATTCTACTTCTTGTCTGTGCGCATTATAAATTATGAAAAACAAAAAACCCGACTGCATAAAAAAACTGTTAACTGAAAAGAGAAAAACAAGCTCTATAATCACTAATCAGCTATAACAACATTAAGTAAAATATAATTTGAATGTTATTAGGTAGGTATCGCAAACGGGGACAAAGATGAATTAAGTATAATACATACCTAGGTACCTTCCTTTGGTTTGTCCTCGCCTGCAATACCTACCTAATAACATTCAAATTATATTTAATTAATGTTGTTATAGCTGATTAGTGATTATAGAGCTTGTTTTTCTCTTTTCAGCTAACAGTTTTTTTATGCAGTCGGGTTTTTTGTTTTTCGTAATAATTTGGTTTATTTCATACTTTTTAGTCCTATGTCGAAATGGTAGCATAAAAGTACTACAATATACAACGTGTTAATGAATTAACGCAAAACCTCATACAACCCAACTGATTTATAACAAAATAATTAGATTGAAACAATAATTTCATTATTTTGATAGTTAAAATTTAAAGTTATTTGCATTTTAAGTTTTGAGGCAAAAATGATTTGTTGTCATTTCAGCAATAAATGAAAGCGCTACCTAACGTACTCATGGATATATTTTAATAATCTAGTATTGGTAGTTAGTAAGGTGAGTGTGCTTTTGAGGTGGTCTGACATCAGGTTCGGTAAATTAAAAATTTTAAAAACAAATAAATTAATATTTTGTCAAAAATTACCTGTTTTAAAACCATGATAATTCGATTCTGCTCTTGATTCTAAACAAACTACTTTTTAGTTTATTCATTAAGACGTTGTAGTAAAGAGACGATATTTGGAATCGTCTCTTTACTAGCTTTCATTTGATACCCATATTGTAAATTTTTACAAATAAAAATTATTTATTCCCCCTCTTTTTTTTAATTCCCAGATGCCATAATAAAAAAATATAGCCTAAGTCACTCTCACGATTTTTACAAATCTAACGACACATCATACGTCAAAATCCATCGAGCCGCTTAGGCTGTAGGCCGTGCCAAAGAAATAGACATACAAACATACATACATACATACGCTCGAAAAACATAACCCTCCTTCTGGCGCAGTTGGGTAAAAAAGATTCAGAAAGGCGCTTGGTGCGGATATGTGGAATGTCAACCAAGAAATTGTGATATCCCGCGACAATTATTGAGACAATTATCTCGAAATAGTTTTCGATTTAGGCCTCCCAAAAATATTTTGACAAACCTAATTGGCGCCGACGCTATAGGTACTTTTCGCAGCTGTCAAACAAGAGTGACGGAGCACTGATTATGATTATACTAACAACAAAAAGCTATAGGTATATTTTTTTAATGTCCTTTTTAACTTCACACAAACAGTTCCTGGGTAAGAACTAAGTTCCTCGTAAGTGACAAATATGGTTTATTCAAGTAATCTCTAGATTATGATATCCATATTTTTACACAGACGGCTAAGGCACAGATATTTACGATTTTATTAAATTGAGAAAATTTTATCGTAAGTTGCAAAACATGTTCATTTGTACATGTCAGTACATGTCGGTTACAATGAAATTGTTGAATATTTAATTTATCGTAAGTTGAGCGTCGGTCATACACGCCTTGTCACTTACGATAAAATGAATACCTTGTCACTTACGATAAAATGAATAATTAAAATCGTTCTTGTTACTATGTATTACAATAGTATTGAATAAAAAAAATGTTTTGCTACGTATACTTGCAAATTACGATATAATTTTCACATTTATTTATTTGAGAAAAGTAACTACCTCTTTAAGTACCTACTCCTTCTAATTGTATACCTACTCTTTTGTGCTGTGCTTTGGAATTAAACTAACCCTGAACTAATCTGTGTCCATAGATATAGTAAACAGTTTTTAATCTAAGCCTGTGTCATTATATTATTTATGTTCGGTATTATAAATCAGTTACAAAGCAAACTGAACATAATTATCCTAAAACTAAAATATAACTATATAGTGTATGGTCTATGTATATTGGTCGGCGTCGCACGCTTCGCTCGCAGAATCAAAGAAAATATTTACCTATTTCAACGGCCGAGTCGTGCAGTCGTGCGAGCAAGAGCAACCATGTAATTCAAGCGGTCAATGACATGTTTTCCCACCCGCTCGCATACTGCGCACCCCCCCTCGCTCGCCCGACCCGCACACATAGCCGCGAGCGGTTTTACGAGCACACATGCATGAGTGTCGCTTCTTTTCGCGGTAGTGTATATTTTCTTTGTCGATACTTAGTTCGAACCGAAAGGAATTATGGCTGTGGGCTTATTATTGTTTTCAAGTACTTTATTTTTTTTAAATCTTTCTTTTATTTTGACACGGAACGGTTAAGTAGAGGCACGACGCACCACGTAACATCTAAATCTAATCTAAACTATTATAAAACTGTAACAGAAGTGTGTCTGTACTTTGAAGATATTTACAAAAAAAAGATTCCGATATGGTTTTTTGGTGTCCCCGATTCCAAATCACCAATTTTTGGATTTTTTGTCCGTCTGTTTGTTTGTTTGTTTGTTTGTTTGGGTGTTTGTTTGTTCGAGTATCACGCAAAAACTACTGAACCGATTTTGATGAAACTTTTTTTGTTTGATAGCTTATCATCTGACTTAAAATCTGGTATATAATTTATGTGGACGAAGTCGCGGGTAAAAGCTCGTTACCTATATTTTCAGTCTGCCGATACCATTACATTCGCTGGGTTGAGTATGATTCTAATAAAAAAAATAACAGAAACCCATTCTACGCACTGATTATAGGTAACTATTTTGTGTTTGAGTCTGAGGCCACTCTAGTCAATGTTTCTAGTTGCTTTATACATATTCATAAATATTCGAGGATTTCACGTTATGAACATCTAGTCAAGCAAGGGCTAGGTCCAATGAACAAAGATGAGCAAGATTTTGTTCCTTATAGCAAGGAAAGGGATTTTCGTAGGTATATTCAAAGGAAACCAAAACTGGCACAGTAATTTAGAAATACCTATGTTTTTGTTTACACAGCTCCGTTTTATAGTTTTCAGAGGTATGTAAAGTTATAAGATGTGTGTTTATGTTTGAAAACTCATGTGCGATGTTGTTTTCTGTTGCTTTATGTTTCAAACAATATTTACTGAGTCAACTGGTCAACTAGGTACAGAATAACTTAGTTTACTTGGTAAGTTATACTTACTCGTAATAATAGTGTAACTTCACGTTGCAGTTATTTTCAACTAGATGATCGCGGCGAACTTCGTACTGCCTTAGAATCTTCCCGACACACTTTTGGCCGTTTTTTTAGCCTATGCTCATCACGAATAATGTAGCATTCTAATGGTGAAAGAATTATTCAGATCGGTCCAGCCAGTAGTTTCGGAGCCTATTCATTACATACAAACAATCAAACAAAAAATCAATTCTTTCTTTTCTTCTATGACTATGGCTATGACGGCTACTCTGGTTCTTCTTCGAATCTCTTCATTTATGTTTCGATACTTGATTATAAAATTTTGCTAAGTTTGAATAAAATATCAAAATATTATATCCTTTGTAAATACAATTAAATCAAATCTTTATTAACTGACACAAAGTAGTCAGGTGATATAATAATACTTAGTAAAGTATCTGACTAATAACGCCCATAACACCCTCGTTCAGTGTCCTGCCAGAGGGACGTAGGTAATAGAGGGTGTAATGAAGGGAAAAGTATAATTAACCTTTAAACCACATACTCTACCCATCAAACTGAACAACTTTTGCTATGGGAGCAAGCCTGTCAGAACAAAAAAAATCTTCAGGTTAATGTGATCAATTTCAATTCAATTTCAACCTGTATACTTACAGGGTGAAATTGATATCATTAGCATCCTTTTTAACTAAGAGTCTACCCATCAATCTGAACAACTTTTACTATGGGAGCAAACCGATCGGAGCAAGAAAAAAATCCCATACTAAACTGCAATGCCTACTCGACTCAAATGTATGCAACAGCAGATTTTTTAGTTGCTCCGACCGGTTTGCTCCCATAGTAAAAGTTGTTCAGTTTGATGGGTAGACTCTTAGTTTAAAAGGATGCAAATGACATCAATTTCACCCCGTAGATTGATGATGATGTAGATCTTATGTAATGTGAATCAAGATACCTAGTAATCTGTTAGATGTAAGTAGATGGGCAACATTTATGATAATATTTAGTTCAGTTATATCTCAAGAAGCATTTTCAGTATTTCCCCCCTCTATTTTGTATTCTAACATTTTCTCATTATTTATTACTAGGAAAAACAGCCCCAACGTCCCAAACATGATTAATTATTTGGCGATGAACCAAAAAATCTGATAAACATAGCAGTTTTTTTGTAACATTTATCTTCTGTCCATTACGAATTTTTCTCGACTTATTTAATATTTAATTAAATTACAGAAATGCCTTCTGAACTTCTTTCACAATCCCTAGGTAGAATTCATACTTAGAAAGTTATAAATGAATAGGAACGCTTATAATCACCAGCATTTTCTAATATAACTACTACTCTTATTATAAAATGTGGCTAGATTTATATCTTTAGCACATAATATACAGATGATATACAGGGTGTTTCGTTATTAGATGTGTTCCTTTTGAGAGGATGATCACAGACCATAAACTGAAAAGAAAAATCAAATCGCGTTGATATAATTAAGTATACATCGTCGAATAAACAGTTTAGTATGAAACAGCCATTAACTTACTAACTACTGGAAGCAGGGTCCGCGCTCAAAAGTGTCCGAACCGTAAGAGCAACAAAACGTAAAAAGTGAACCAATTACGCGACAGTTTTCGTTTGATCGGCCGACTACGCGCATGCGCGGCTTGTACTATTTTATACTAGACCCGGCGTCCATAGTATTCTACGTCAATGGGAACAGTCCTTAGATATCCACTTATGAAACCATAGAGAATTACTACGGTATTTTGTGCAAATTGCCGCACTCGACTTGGTGGAACGCCGAGCCAGGAGGCTCATTGGCGACAGTAAGCTGGTGGAGACCAAGCTTCATAGCCTAGCCCACCGCCGCGGAGTGGCCTGCTTGTCGGTCTTCTACAGATTGTACTTCGGTGAGTGTGCCCAAGAGCTACATGAGCTCATGCCACCTTCCCCTTTCAACTATCGGACTTCCAGACGCACCGCGGGATATCACCCCTTCTTGGTTGACATCCCACATGTCCGCACCAATCGCCTTTCTGAATCTTTTATAATGGGCACAGCCAGGGAATACCTTGTCTTGCAGGCACGGAAAGTACGAGTGAATAGGCATCTTCTGGGTAAGCTCGCTACGTCTTGGACCCCATCTTCGTCCTGAGGACTGGATTGAGGTCAAGAGCAAAACCATCATTAATAATTAAAAAAAATGTTATTGTGACTATTTTAAATAAGAGCTTATTAATAAATTAACCATTCTTTAAATAAAATCATCCTGACGATTTCGGATTCCTCGTACTTAGTTCATCCTATTATCTCTCAATCCATGCCTAAATTCCATTAGAACCTCAACAAACAATAGATACCTACTGTTCAGTAGGTATTGCTTAACTAATCGTATCATTCCATACAGTGAAGATACTGGCCCTCTACCAGCACATTCGAACTTCGCAATTTTTGTAGATACGAACGTTTTCCTTCCAATGTCAACTCTATTACTAGCCCAGTCATTTTACGGAGTTTTGTTAGGAGAGGTGGGAAGTAATTACTAATTTGACTTTTAAACTGTAACCGGCACTATTTAGTGACAAAAAGACTATCAGAAAACATATTTAAAAAAAATCGCGACGCAACATAGAAATCAAAATTGTGAGCCCCAGAAGGCTTTTAAATTAATAATATTAATACCATGTACTCATTTGAATAAGATTTTACAATAAAAATTATTTTTGAGCAATAAAATAGGCATTGAAATTTAAAAAATGAGGTTTTATTAGATAATACGAATGAACTTTTAAAAACCTTCTAAGTAGAAAAAATTATTTACAGCGTGTTTGAAGTATGTATAATATTATGCCTTAAATTATGTGCAAAAACAACTACCATTACGTATTTTTATAACGAGATAATACCTAAATTTTAAATTTGGAACTGTTACTGAAGGGTTTTTTTTTTATTTTGGTACATTTCTAAGCTCAAATTTGCTCTTAAATATTTTGATCATTAGGAAACAATTACTAATTAGTCCCAGCTCAATCCGTAAAATGACTGAGCTATACAATGAAGTGCGGACCGAAACAGTGGCGATATATCAAACATCGAAAGTTCGGGTACAGGGCCAGGACTCATGCATAGTCAGTCTTCACTTTGCAGACAAATCCTTAACGATAGTTAAATCCAAAGTTTATACCGAGTCTAGCTTGCTCTTTGGATTTGCCGAGTTCATTCAGCTGTCTCTTCGCATAAAATACATTACCGTTCATGTGCTCGGTAGGGATTAGGTTAGGTTATTGAACCCTATGAGAGCACTCAAATTTTAAAGTTATTTTTCAGGTTTTCGACCAGGGGTTCCATACAGTTTTAGACTTCTAATGGGCTGTACTCTTTCCCCTTTAAGCCATACAGACCTATTAAAAATCACCCTATATACAGGGTGAAATTGATATCATTAGCATCCTTTTAAACTAAGAGTCTACCCATCAAACTGAACAACTTTTACTATGGGAGCAAACCGATCGGAGCAACAAAAAAATCAGCTGTTCCATACTAAACTGCAATGCCAACTCGACTCAAATGTATGCAACAGCCGATTTTTTAGTTGCTCCGATCGGTTTGCTCCCGTAGTAAAAGTTGTTCAGTTTGATGGGTAGACTCTTAGTTTAAAAGGATGCTAATGATATCAATTTCACCCTGTATATATACGGTCGAATTGAGAGACCTCCTTTTTTGAAGTCGGTTAAAAATCACTCACAGAAACCAGAATTTTTATTCTTTAAAGAGAAGAAATTTAAGAATTTTTTTAGAATTAGAGGCTTTACTGTTCTTACTAACAACAATTCTATAGCACGGGAAATTCCCTAAAACACCCGACAAACAGGTACAAATTTATTCGCAGATTCACTCACGCGAATTTTCCGTGCAATAACAGGTAGTCCTAACCGGTTCACAGCTGAAATATTTGTACCTAAGCGACAGTACAGCCTCACACGATTTATATCTACCACAATGATTAATGAAACACTTGAAAAAGGAAGTTGCAATCTCTTTTCGCTTTCGTTTCGACAAATGTTTGTGGGTTTGTGGGGTCAATTCGAAAACTCGGCGTATATACGAAACAGTGATGAATTAGATATAGGTTATTTAGTTAAAGAAACATACTTTGATCTTAGAAAGTGAGATGAGGAAATAATTTGGGTCCTATTTGTTTCATTTGGAGTGTTTTCCTGAGAAATCTTACCCGGTTAAAATTTATCCTTTATAAAGTTTATTACTTGTAGTAAAGTTTCCTTGTCCATCCCGAAAGGGAAAGCGGTCGTGAGTTTATGAATGTAGGTACGTGCGTAACAAACTATCAAAACCAAAACATTTCTAATGGATTAATACCAACTCGTGTTACTATTTATTTAGGTATCACTAAGAATTTCTAATACCACTAAGATTTATGTTCTGTTCTACTCTGAAGTACAAATGAATATGTAGGTGTATATTTGATTCGTAAGTTATAAAATAAATAACCTCATTTCATGAACAAGGCAAGTAATTATTTTTCTTATTCCACAGAATAGAAAAGACGTAGGTAGGTATACAGCGTATAATGCTACAATCACCACCTTTTATAATCGTGGCGGGATTTACTTATCAACAATTCATTTTCATTATCCCTAATTCTTATTAATTTGCGCTTCTAACTTTAAGCTGATTGCAATTTAGGTACATTACCACTTGAGTAAATACCCCACAGAGTGAAAGCTTCAACACAATCATGCTAGTGGACAATCCTAGTGCTAGTGTTATAGGCGAGCGCTTCGCGTAGCTAATCATTTTGTGCACTCCTGTGCCCCTGGACAAGTTGTCTTTCGATTAGCGTTAACGCCAGTAGAAACGATAAAAAATGTATGGGACTGCAGAAAAGAACGAAAACGAATAGAAAAAGCTTAGACAACATGCAGTTTTTGACAGTTGCTGTCGACAGTGAGCGTTTCGTTTTGAACGCTCCTTGGCGATCGACCAGACCTTGTAGATAACGCTAGAAAATGGCGGGCGTCGGAATTTGACAGAAATCTCAATTTTTTTTTTTTTTTTAAATGAACACGATTTAGCATATAAAAAAGAAAAAAGAGTGAATGATTGAGTGAACTGAACGCTAACCATAGAGCAGATTCAGCTTTTAGAGATTGTCAATAATTTGTGACATTGTCTAGCATTCTGTCGCTTTTCAATCGTCGATAACGCTGCGGCGTAAGCGTTTGTAGAATAGAAAGCGTGTGCAACTTGTCTAGGGCTGCTGGCCACACAGAGACAAAGCTTTTAAGAAGAAACACGGTCTGCAAGAAATTTGAAGAATAAGAATTGAACAAATCTATTGTTGTCACGCTGTTCCCGAGCAACCGAGCTACCAGTGCGAAAGTGACAACTGCAGCGCGGAATGATACTTACATAAAATGGACGGAATCACGATTTCTTATTCCCCTGGCTCCTCTTCCAAAACTAAACCGATAAAATAGTTCTTTCAAGAATAATATGAGAAAGACTTCGGCTATGTCTGTATGTTTTCCGTTTATTGTGTCATATTTATAAAAATTCAGCTAATCGAGATTAGGCTCTATAGCTTGCTTATACATATTCTAAGGTCGAAGCTTTATCTGTGTGGTATTTACTCATGTGCTATTCCTATTAAACCTTGGACTGACACTTAAATCTCTAAACTTATTCATCGACGTGCAGAATGGATCACTCGAAAATCAGAAGTAGTATTATTTAGAACAACGAAAATTACTCCAATTTGTTTGTAGGTACGTAATCTGAATGAATTAGCCACAGGTCGTAACAAAATAAATCACGGCGTTCGTTTGATGGCCCCCACTGCGTAGATGGAGGGCCACATTTATCAAGGGGCGGTGGAAAAGAAAAGCGACTCGCACCATTCAGATTAATGATAAGATTATAGTAGTCTTGCAACGTTGTTTACTTTACAAACAACTACAACGCGAAAGCTTTTTTGTACAACATTAGGTTTACAAAAAACCGTAATTGTAAACGTTCACACAATTTTGGCGGCCACTAAGCATGAAAATATTTCAAATTAAAAACCGGCCAAGTACGAGTCGGGACTCGGGCAATTAGTGTTCCGTACTACCAGTTGTTTAACATGGGTCATTGATGAAACCACTATAAATTGATACTTACTGTTGTCACACAGTAACTGAAGATTATTTTACACTGGCCTCACTGGTGTTAGTTTTTAGGGTATAGAAAAAAACTATCCAAGTTAGAGCCGTACTGACAATTTTCCCGCCATCTACACGTTATTTCTGATGTTCAAGATTTTTTTCAGATCTTATACGGCTATATTTTTTGAAATAGAGGTGAGGACAGCAATTTCTCGGATTACATAGAAAATTTTGCTATACAAAGTTTTAATAAAAAAAATTTTTTTTTTACTGACCTTTTCTACCTCCCCAATATAAAAATTTAGTATTTTTTTACTTCATTTATGATATTGGACCAGCAATTGCTACATCTGTACCGAGTTTCAACTTCCTGTGTCTTACGGTCTCTGAGAAAAATGCCTGTGACAGACGGACGGACGGACAGACACCAAGCTGATTCCATAAGTGTTCCGTTTTGCCAATTTTGGTACGGAACACTAAAAAGTGAATTTGTTCGAATCTGTAACTGAATTTAAAACCCTCGAGATAATAAATGTTTTATTTTAATGTAATACCATTTTCTTTTTCCTTTCAATGCCTTTTTCCAATCGAGCTTCTGAAATAGAAAATAATTGAAGGATAACAACTGGGTACCTAATGCCTATTTTCTTTGAAGGTAACATCAATTTGTTTTAAAATTGAGTTTAGATGGTTTGATTTTGGCCGTCAATATAAATCTTGTAGGCACGATTAGTTTGTTGAGTTATTTTATTGTGAGTGACTTATTTTGTGGAAAACGTTTATTTCTTGTAAGTGTCGCCCGACATAAGACCTAGATGCGATTATCTTTTTTGAAGTGAAAACTTCTTTAGCGGCGCGGCGTTGTGCACTTTTTGGTATGGGTAAAAAAAAATTAAATTCGCGTCAGGACCGTGACGTCACCCTGATCTGATTTGATCGAAAATTGGTCAAACATATCCCCCTCTCTTTCTACCACGCGGCAAAAATTCCTGCTGTTTCGTTTAAGCCCCCTCTCTTTCTACCACGCGGCGAAAATGTATGCCTGTTCCTGCTGTTTCGATTATTATTTCGATAGCGCAATAAATGAATATTGTATTTTACCACATAAATGATAGTACTTTTATATGTTCAAGTTTTCACTTCTGCCGGCACTCCCGGAGTGCAACCCGTTTTTTTTTTCTTGAGTTGCTTTTACCTACATTTTTGCAAGGATTATCTAGAGCAGACGGACGATCCGCGACCGATAATTTGAAATTTTATTGGGTTTCCGCATCAATTCACAACGTTATTACGTTTCTCGTCTCATCTGGACAAAAATGAAAATAAAATGAAAATAATTTATTTAAATAAAGGTATAAAAAAAAAATGGTTACATAAAAATCTTAAAGTAATATTAACTAAAGTACACTTGGGGTGAATGCAGAAAAAATTTTTATGTATACCGAATTCATTTACCAGGGGTTCCCATCGTAGGCAAGCGAAAGCCTGCTTGTTTCTAGGGAAACCAGTTTCTAGTTGATTAAAGTTAGTTACTGTTTATAGGTGGTGTGTGATTGTAACCCTAGTATGTAAAATTATGATTTGGTGTGGATGTGGAAGTGTGAAGAGTACCTAGTGAGCTCAATAAAGGTATGATGTATGTGAGAATAAAATTAATAAATTATGTATATAAGTATGTGTATATGATGTGAATAGAACTAATATATTATGTTTATATGAGTTATATTATAAAATGACAATAATGATATAAGTTAGGTAACTAAGATACATGATAATTATCAGCTCTCAAAACCAGGCCTTAGTGAGATAGTCGGTAATGGTCTCTGTTTCCTCATAATTAAGCTTCATCAACCATTCGGAGATTATGTGCTTAGCTTTTCTGGACGTGCATAGTCTTATGTCACAGTGTTTCATTACGTTGTTATAGATATAGCAGTGAGCAATACGACCGAACCGTTTAGCGAAACAAGATTTAGTAAAAGGTACAGGCAAGCGAAAGTTTCGTTTTTGCAACATAGATTTGTACTCTTCAGAGAGGAGGACCGAGTTATGCGTACTGAGGCTAGCCCTCAGAATATACAGTTGGCGAACTCGAAGTACCTTAGCCTCTCTGTACAGATCATTTGTGGGAAATCTGAAGGGTTTCTTAAGCAAAACCTTCAACACGGCGCGTTGAGCCCTCTCTACATCGATCATAAAGGTCTTGGCTGCGTTTCCCCAAACCCCAATACAGTAAGTGAGAACTGATTGGCAGATAGCAAAGTAAACCTGTTTGAGTACGCTGAGATTGGCAGAGCCACGCAGCCTCTTCATTAAGCCTACAATCCTGCGAGTTCTATTGGTGAGGCAAGCTATGTGAGAGCGAAAATTCAAGCGTTCATCCAGCGTGACCCCAAGGTACTTAATCTCTTCTGTACGATGAATGATATCACAGCCACAAACGGCCTGAGAGGAGTAGTGTAATGTGTCACAGTGATGAACTCTAATACCGCTCCGATCAGGAAGATTTGTGGCTGCTGTCTTATGGAAACAGATATATTTTGTTTTCTTCGTGTTTAATGTTAGGAGATTACACTGTAACCATCTAGATACTGCAGCCATACCGACTTCAGCAGCGCGGAGAGTAGCTTCCCAGTTCCTCCCATTGAAAAGAATTACTGTGTCATCGGCATAGCAGATGACCTCTGCCGATGGCAGCGCAATACTGTGGATATCATTCATATAGACAATAAACAAGGTGGGGCCCAGAATGCTTCCCTGAGGGACCCCAAACCTTACAGGGTTTGTGAGGCTCCTCAGCGAATCTATTCTGACCAGTTGCGTTCTTTCGGAGAGATAGCTTTGAAACCAATCCAGGGCGACGCCTCGGATTCCCATCCGTTCCAGCTTGCGCAAGAGTATAGGAACCGAAACCGTATCGAACGCCTTGGCCAGATCAAGAAACACTCCAATGCAGCGGAGCCCATTGTCTAGATAAGTTGAGGTTAGATCAGACAATAACATGACAGCGTCCTCGGTAGATTTTTTGCACCTAAAACCGAATTGCCTGCCCGACAACAGACTGTGCTTCTCCAAAAAATCAACGAGACGCTTGTTCACTATCTTTTCCAATAGTTTGGAAAAAACGCTGAGAAGGGAAATTGGCCTATAATTACATGGTTGGTCTTTGGGTCCGTCCTTGTGAATGGGGCACACTGCTGCAACTTTCCAGACTTGAGGGAAACAACCAGTGCTAAGGCTAAGATTAAATATAAGGGTGAGAGGTTCCAGAATTTGGGGTAGAATATTTTTTATTAGGACGTTATTAAGACCATCAAGACCTGGAGCACTATCATTCTTCAGCTTCATAACGAGGGCCTCGACTTCATGTGCATTAGTAGGAGTCAAAAAGAAAGAAAGTGAAGGCCCATCTGCTGTTTTTATCTTAGAGGCCAGGTTCAGTTCCGTTTCATTGGTTTTTAACAGTATTTCGTCAGCAAGTCTTTGACCGATTGTAGAGAGGTAATCATTGCACATTTTCAGGGATTCCGCGGGGTTGTTAGCTGTTGTTAAGAGATCGCTAGCGTTGTTATTTTTATTTTTAAATTGACAGATAGACTTTATGGCATGCCATAACTTTTTTGGGTTTCCCTTGCTGCCTTCCAGTTGCTTGTTTTCGAACCTAGTCTTAACCTTCCTCAATAAGCCATTGCAAAAATTTCTATACCTTCGGTATGACAGTTTCAGCACCTCGTCGTTTGGGTGGCGTTTGGCTAAGTAGTGAAGATGGTCTCGGCGTCGAATACTGCGAATTAGGCCAGGTGTAATCCACGGAGTTAGGTTAAACCTAGATCTGCTTACTCGCACCTGCCTGGTGTGCTTGTCAACTGCTGCAGATATGGTTTGCACAAAAATCACTGCCGCCTCATCGACGCCCGACTTCTCTGTGATCATACTCCAGTCTACAGCACTCAGCTCTTCCGAAACCTTAGAGAAATCTGTAATTGTTCTCGTTCTACTAACATTCTGCCTCCTCTCACCACCAACCAATCCTAAAAGAGCAAGGCTGTGATCAGTGATATCAGTATCGCAAACAACACCCAGGACTGCGGACTTTGTTCTGATAAAAATATGATCCAAGCATGAGTTTATTCTCGTCGGTTTCGTAATAGCTGGGGCCAGGCCGTGTTCAGAAGCTAAGCAGAGATAGTCAGTCGGATCATATTTTCTCTTATCTGTTGATAGTAAATCTATGTTCACGTCTCCCGCAAGAATAAAGCACGAATCATTTTTGTGTTGGCCAAGGATCTCGTCAACGAAGTCTAAGAAACAGCTAGGGTCAGCAAAGGAAGGTGACCGATATATTCCCAGAATGGTTACTACATTAGGTATCTCCAAGAGAATACTGCAAGCCTCCGCACAGCGCGGTTCCGTGACAGAAGGGCTCCAGACCTCTCTAACATATGCAACGATTCCTCCGTTCTGGTTAATATTGTGCTGTGTAGAGAAAGTTGTATAACCAGGAATATCACCAATAAAAGTTGAAGTGTTAAGCCAGCATTCCGTGAGTATGATAACATCGAAATCTATATCCAAACGGCGCAGGACCACCAAAAACTCATCAAAATTTCTTTGAATGCTTCTTATATTATATGTAAGTAATTTAAATTGATAATTTGATTTGAATAGGTTGCTACAATTCTCTGGCATTAACACGTGTTCACAGTTAATATCCAGTGCATCATCGATATTTGTGAGAAGGTTTGTCATGTCTGTATTAATCATTTTTGTTTGATTTGCGTATGACACGGTGAAAAGAGCAGAAGCAGAGTAAGAGCACAGCGGAATTTAGACAGTTACAGACGTTCGATTGTGGAATAAGGCAGGTTTTTAGTTGTTGGGAGAGTTGGTTTTTATTATTCGCTGAGGTGTATGATATACTAATATTCTGAGACACAATGCTATAGGTGAGTTGATGAGCTAGGTGATTTATGTATAGTACCGTGATACTGTGTAATAAAGATACAGGCCTCGACAAAAAACAATCAGAAACACGATGATAAAATGAGAACATCCAAAACATTATTATAATATAGTTGTAGGAAGAACACGAAGAGTTCTTTTATAAATAATAAATATAAATCATTATATTACTCATTTCGATGTTATTTTTATATGCACCTGTTGCTATGCTTCGAAGAATACCATGTTTAGTATTTTAGCGGGTAACCTATCTTACTTTCGAAATTTTGCTGACCGAATTGCAGTTATTCGAAAATGGTTTATAGAATTTTCTAGTGACAGATATTTTCTTACACATAAATTTGTTACTCCTTATAAAGACTTGACAGAAGTATCATTTTCCAGAAAATTTAAAATCAGAATTTCATAATCATTTTTTTTCATTTGACAACTGTCTTCTGGGTTCGAGTTTTAAAAAGTCAAAGTAACTTCTTCCATAGTACCTATGTCTAGAACACAACACAGTAAAGTTTTCTGTAATAATTAGTAGACGGCAACATGATACCGGGATTAGAGCACCAATATGCTTGTTAGCATGCTGCATGTTTGCTTTGAACGGAGCGAGCGAAGCGAGCGGAACATCAACATGCTTGCTGCTTGCTTGCTTGCATGCTTGCTTGCTTGTTGCTTGCTTGTTTGAATGTATGTTGGGGGGGTTGCAAGGGGGGTGCGGGGATGCCCCCTGCCTGAGAAAAACAAACTGGTGTTTTTAAAATTGTTGGTTAGGTTAGGTTAGAACATGTAAGACACTTAGCGGAGCATCAACATGCTTGCTGCTTGCTTGCTGCATGCTTGCTTGCTGTATGCTTGCTTGCTTGCTTCAAGCTTGCTTGCTTGTTGCTTGCTTGCTTGTTGCTTGCTTGCTTGTATGCATGTTGGGGGTGCAGGGGGGCTGCACAGAAGTAGGTGCGGTTGGTGGACGCCCCTGCCTGAGGAATTCTGGGTTAGGTTAGGTTAACTAGCGCTGTTTCTGCGGTAAAGTGACCGTACGGAAAAACAAATATTCGAAAAAGTAAATTATCTGACTTACATTACTTCGGAAAAATGTGGCACAGAATTTTGATCCATTGGTTAGAAGAAAAAAAGGACAATAAAAAATATGGCTTTTCAAAATATGGCGAATAATATTTCGGGGAAACAAAAAAAAGGGAAACAATAAAAAGTGTAACGATTTCGGAGAACTAAAATTCGGAAACCTCTAATTCGAAAGTACGATAGGTAACCATTTTAGCGACATATAGGGTCCTTCTTAATATGCTGACACTTTTTTAAGGGGATGATCAGACCATCGAACTGAACAACTTTCTTAATGGGACCAACATTGAAATCGCGAAAAAAATATAAACTGTCCCATAAATTTAGGTCGAGTAGGTTTGCAGTTTTGTATGGACGAGCTAATTTTTTTTTTCGCGATTTCATGTTGGTGCCATAAAGAAAGTTGTTCAGTTTGACGGTCTGATCATCCCCTTAAAAAAGTGTCAGCATAATATTAAGAAGGACAGTAATTACTTTAACATTTAATTTTTTGTCTACAGTAAGTAATTGATAGTAAAATAAATTCTTGAAAGTGACTCAGGCGTAAAATGTTCAATGGCGTATTCAGTGTTTTCTTTAGGATCAACTGAATGTTTCTGGCCACCCCAAAGTGTATTATGGTCGTGCGTGAGTTTATGTATGTATGTAAAAGTACCTATGAGCTTTTGATTGCATACTGTCGTTTTAGAAAACTATTATAATTTGACATATCATTTGATTTTGGCGAGGTTAGACAGGAAAAGTTTTTAGGGTTCCGTAGTCGACAAGAAACCCTTATAGTTTCGCCATGTCCGTCTATCCGTCTGTCCGCCTGTCCGTCTGTCGGTCTGTCTATCCGACGCTTAGTTCTAGAAAACTGTAATTTGGCATAGGCATATTAATCACGTCGACAAAGTGGTGAAACAAAATCTTGTTTTTAGGGTTCCGTACACAAAGGGTGAAAACGGGACCCTATTACTAAGCCTACGTTGTCCGTCCGCCCGTCCGTCCGTCCGTCCGTCCGTCTGTCCGTCTGTCCGTCTGTCCGTCTGGCCGTCCCCGTCCGTCTGTCCTACCTATTTAGGGCTGTAACTTTTGACCCGTAATAGCTAGATAGTTGAAATTTTCTCAAATTATGCGTTACTACGGCGGATTAGTTAACAAATAATAAAAATGACAAAAAGTTAGAAATTAAGGGGGGTTCTCAACAAAAAACTAGTTTTTATCAACGTTTTTTCTTCATGCTCTATCGTAAAAACGGTAATACATAGAAGCGTCAAACTTAGTGCGATTATAGAGCAAACTCTACAGAATAACAACAAATACTAAAAACCGGCCAAGTGTGAGTCGGTCTTGCGCTAGAGGTCCCGGACAAAAAAAGTTTTTTTCTTAGTTAATAATGTTGTGTTCTGTGGTGGTGTGGTACGGAACCCTCGGTGCGCGAGTAGCCCGACTCGCACTTGACCGGTTTTATTTTTAGGGTACCTCCCCTACACGCGAAGTGGGGATGGCTTTTTTTTTTCTCGTTTATCCCATGGCGTGGGGTATCGTTGGATAGGTCGTTTAAAAATATTAAGAATGGGTATAATACTATCTTAATAAAATATACAATAAATATAATTATAATCTGATTAGATCTCCTGTTTAACCTCGCCAAAATCAAACTCTTATGTCCTTGTGAATTAGGCAGCGTTTATTACTGTTTAGTTGTTGGCTGCAACTGTGCAATAATTAGTATATCCATAACCTAGCACGTCGTAATTATCCCCGTATTCAAACTGAACTTTAATTTAATTAATTAACAACTAACCGAATCGAGGTAATCAATATGGATTGTTGGAGTCATTTAGGATCCGCAATGGAATGCAGTAAGACCATTTTTAGAATTTTTGTCTGTTTGCTTGTGTGTTGCTTGTAAGTGGTGCACTTAAAAACTACTTAACCGGTTTGAATGAAGTTTTTACAGAAGCATAGGGCTTAATTTAACAATTAGGTTTTATTTCATCACAATCGCTTCATTCAATTACAAGTGGCGACGGGCTCACTCCCTGCCACACTGGACAGAGTTTCGGTACTACTAGTGAATCGTGGATGTTCTGAAGTTTCAGAATATCTCTGACTCCCTGACTAAGGGGGTAAAAATAAAAGACACTATATACACCTAACTTGATCATTTTATTTCATAATCCCGTTTGCATCATTTTTACCTAATCTTTCGTCCGTTTAATATACTTAGTAAATTAAATTATGTTTTGAGGGGCCTACAATTTAACTCCTTTAGTAAATAAAACCTTTCACAAATATAGATATACCTGAATACAAAAAAAAAAAGAGTAGACAAGACATCCCAACCTTCTAGTTAAATAATGAAATACTATCAGTATTTTCACGTTAGAAGTACAATTCCAATATTTTTCTGGCTGTAACAAGGCTTCAAGCAGATAAACACAGACAGGTGCTAAGCAAGAAGATTTTTCTTAGCAAAGAATTTCTGCCAACATTTTTCCTTAAGATAAATGTGTACGAGAATTTATTTTTATTTATTTATCATTGCGCGTCCTTTTTGCCGGGATTTGAAATCCGTAGAGTATTCTTTCCCCCCTTATCTAAAAGTTTTAGTGTGAGGAAAAAAGTGTTCGAAAACTCTTGACTTGAGTGTCGGTTATAATATCTAGAAATCAGACCTTTTTAGACGAAGCAATTAAAATAAAACCGGTCAAGTGCGAGTCGGGCTACTCGCGCACCGAGGGATCCGTACCACACCACCACAGCACACAACATTATTAACTTAGAAAAAAAACTTTTTTGGCCGGGACTTTAAGCGCGAGACCGACTCACCCTTGGCCGGTTTTTAGTATTTGTTGTTATTCTGTAGAGTTTGCTCTATAATCACACTAAGTTTGACGCTTGTATGTATTACCCTTTTTACGATGGAGCGTGAAGAAAAAACGTTGATAAAAACTAGTTTCTTGTTGAGAACCCCCCTTAATTTTTAACTTTTTGACTTTTTTATTATTTGTTAACAAATCCGCCGTAATAACGCATAATCTGATAAAATTTTAACTATCTAGCTATTACGGTTCAAAAGTTACAGCCCTAAATAGGTAGGACAGACGGACGGACGGACAGATGGACAGACGGACGGACGGACAGATGGACAGACGGACGGACGGACGGACGGACAACGTAGGCTTAGTAATAGGGTCCCGTTTTCACCCTTTGGGTACAAAACCAAAAACAACGGGTTGCACTCCGGGAGTGCCGGCAGAAGTGAAAACTTAAACATTAACGTTGTGCATTTTTGATATTTTGGAAAGGATGGAATAATTTCGCACGAATTGCTTTAATTATCAGTATTAAAAGTACTATCATTCATGTGGTAAAATACAATACTATTCATTTATTGCGCTATCGAGCTGTCTGTGTCCGCACGGCGACACACCAAGCTATACAAAACCAACATAAGCTGGCCGCGCGTAGGTCGAGTAACGTATAATGTCGCGCGGCCAGCTTATCTTGGTTTTATTGTATAGCTTGAAGTGTCGCCGTGCATACACAAACATGACAATTTATGCCGCTTAAACGAACCAGCAGGAACAGGTATACATTTTCTCCGCGCGTTAGAAAGAGAGGGGGATAATATGTCTGACCGATTTTCGATCAGGTCACGTGACGTCACGGTCCTGACGCGAGTTTAAAAATTTATACCCATACCAAAAAGTGCACAACGCCGCTAAAGAAGTTTTCACTTCAAAAAAATTATTTAGATTATTTTAACAAAAAAATACCTACATAAAAGTTGATTAGTGTATAAAAAGAATCAAATAAATAAATAAAAATACTTTTCAATTTTTAACGTGAACTGAATTGAATTTCCAGTGAATGTAAATAAAATGTATCGTACCAAGCGACTTTAAAAAAAGTCATGTTTTTTTTTTACCGCTTCGATGTCTCCCTGAAGACTAATCAATAAGTTCTTAATTAAGCAATCTCTTTTTAATTACGAATCTATTCGACTGTAGCAAATTGTGTCTCAATGTCCATACCCAATTTAATTAGTACTAAATAAATATTAGGAGAGGGCGATATACAGGGACTATGTACAGGGTGTCCCGTAAATAATGGTCCAACGTTAAGGGGAAGGTAGCTTATCTAATTACCTAAAACTAATTTAAATTGTTTAAAAAAAAATACATAGGGTTGTGAAGAATAATTTATTAATTTTTTATTTTTCCATTTCATCTAACGGACTTCAAGTTTTTTAACGCTGTCCCTGCAAATGATAACATTTGCAAGATAGATTTTTTTGTACAATATTGCTGAATTACTTTACCGATGTATCCAGATAACATTTATATGGCCAAACATCGTCTAGACCACTCTTACTCTTGTTTGTGAATAGGAAACATAAGATTTTAAGATAAATATTATTTATTTGCACACTAATATGTACCTATAAGAAACGAAGAAAGTAAACAGACTGATATAATTATAATGAACACATTGATTATTTGATTTAGGTCGTCGAACCAACGTAGCTTGTTCTCACCTATCTTCTGTCAGAATTATGACCTAGGTACTAGCTTTTGCCCGTGACTTCGTCCGCGTGGAATTTGGATAACCCCAAGTATCTTATGTTACTTCTAATACCTCCAAGAATATGTGTACAAATTTTCATGATGATCGGTTAAGTAGCTTTCGCGTGAAAGCCTAAACAAACCAACTTACATTCACATTTATGTCCGAAAAGAAAAATGATTCCGTGCTTCGGATGGCACGCTAAGCCGTTGGTCCCGGTTACTATCTCTGGTGGTAGTAGTCGTTACATAAAAACCACGTCAGAGGCCGTAAGGCAGTCTGAAAAAACTCTGACACCAGGGCTCTACCCACACGATAAGAAGAAGAAGATTCACATTAATAATACTAGGGAGGATATAAAGTTAATCTACCTTAAATTAAACATTGCCATAAAACCATAATCATAAAATGTCACTCATCCCGCCCTCATCTTTTGTCTCGTCGTTGGCATGTCAGTGACATCCCGTCATGGCAGCTGTAACACTGCCTAAATATTGGGATCTCAAACAATGAAAAAGCGTGGTGAAAACCAGTAAAAAACTCATAATGGTTTCAGTAAAAGTGAAACTAATGAAGCCCTCCTGGTCTTTTCAGAAATTGATATCTACGATATTTCGAGCTGGGGTAAAAACTGGGACTAGGAAAACCTAAACCTAAAAACGAGGAGCGAGCAAAGCGCGCTCGAGAATTTACTGCAATATTATGCGATCATCGCAACGGGATTTCGAACCAGGAGCGAGCGGAGCCAGCTCGAGATCTTGCTACATTATAACTCGATTTCCAACCAATACCAAAATCGAGTCGAGTATATCCCAAACAATGAAATAAATTAGTGAGCGAAGCGAGCTCGAAAATTCGCAATCGATTTTAACCTTTTGACTCTATTTCCGACACTGTCTTTGATTACTTATACGTACGGGGCCTCCCACTCCAAACTGCCTCTTTCTTACTGTATTTATTTTAGCCTTGTTTTGGATTTGATTAAAAATATCAAGATTTGGAGACCCCCCAGGACATTTTTGCCTCGGGGCGTTTTTGGTTACTTTAATTGATTATGAAAATAGGACGTAACTTTGTCTAAGTGCAGAGTGCATTCTTTTGAGGTTTCCATACAATGAGCTATCCAATCCAAAGTACAATGTTCGATTCCTTTCATTTTATTTTACTTACGTCCCGTAGCCCGACACCTATTATGCGTTCTTGACCCCATTTTAGATCGTTACGCGAAGTAGACAAATAGATGTAACTATAAATACGTGTTGACTGACCTGGCCCTTCAATTCTACTAAAATTTCCAGTGCTTTGTTGACAGAAGTGTTTTTCTTATTGGGAAGTTGGTACTCACAGTTCAGTTAATTTTTAAAGTTAGAAACAAAATGTCCTTTGATATCAAGTTTGAAATGGCGTCCAAAAATTCGCTTATGATTGTCATACCTACTACAATATACTCGTTTCTATATCACTGGAATTGTTAATAACGTCATACCTACAACCCAATTAGGGTCTTTTGCTGTGCGCCGAATTCGTGTTGCTCAAAATTCAAAGCCATTTAAATTTCCTTCAAAATTTTATAACCTACTTACCTATTAAAATTAAATTAAAAATTATTTATTTCAGATTATTCATACCTATGTAATATTACGTTTTTTGTACAATATTTCTATAAATAGATCAGATCTCATTGTTTCAATGGACTCGTTTGTAAATGTACCTATTACTATGCAGAAATAAAAACACAGTTAGGCGCCATGTCTGACTCAAGCAGGATTATTCTGAGCCTAGCTAGACTAATCTGATCTAATCGGTAGGCGTGAGCGACCAAAATAAAACGCGCGTGGATAAACATTAGTACCTAGCCAGCCAATCGTAGCGAATGAGCCCGTTTTGGGTTGAACTAAATGGGCTTGACTGGAACCTAAAAAGCTATTACGAACGAAACAGTTTAGTCCAGAGCTAGCAGTTTGATCACGAAATATAAAACTGGGAAAACTGGCAAGATTTTTATACCTATTGACTGCAGTATAATTAACATTATCATGATCGAATCAGAAATGACGAGATCCACAGAAGAACCTAGCTGACATAGCCAAAAGAATTGTAATGTGGCAATGTTGCAATTTGGCCGATGGGGCCGAAGAGATCTCGAGTGGTGACCAGTACCAGAAAGCGCAGTGTGGGTAGGCAACTAGGCACACACACACTAGGTGGGCCCGATGAACAGGTGAAGGCAGCGGGAACACGTTGGATGAGGGCAGCGCAGGACCGGTCGTTGTGGTGTTCCTTGGCCAGCAGTGGATGTCCATAGGCAGAGATGATGATAATTCCTTCACCCCCGCCCATTTTTCAAGTTGTTTGCCGGGTACTATACAATACAATACAAGCTGTACGCACAGAATGCCCAGTCTTTAGACTGGTCGTCCCACCCGCGCGTCCCGCCCAACACCCGCCCCTCTCCACGACAAGCATTTTACGAGCACAGTCGCTTCTTTTCGCGATCAAACGCGTATATTTTCTTTGGCATATAGAAACGCATTCTTTACAGAATACGTACGTACGTATTACTTCAAGAGTCAACTCACTTATGTATTAATATTACATAGATCGTAAAGATTGATGTGCAATATCATTATCCCATGTTGGGTTAGTAATTGTTTATGTTGATACCTACTACGGTATTGGGACAAGTTTATTGATATGGCTTCCTATTACAACGATAATTTAGTTCCAGAAACGCAACATTGTGTTACATCCTTATTTATTTTTATTTCCTAAGTGTCTACGTAATGGTACTTTGGTTTGAGGGTCCTTGTATGCTCAATGCGGGCATTTCAGACCACAAATTTTGCAAATTTTATTCAATTGAAAAAGTTTGGAGATTCGAGTAGAATTGGAGAGGTCCTTCAAATGAAAGAGTCAAGATTCAGCGGAAATATGTTGGTAATAATATATTCAGCATATCATAGTAAGTATATGCTCACGACTATATTCCCCGAGGGGTAGTCAGAGATATTATGAAACTTCAGAACATCCACGTTTCACTAGTAGTACCGAAACTCTTAAAAAGTAATAATAATTATGTTCATAAGTACATAAGTCTTTAAAAAGGCACCTTTAAAAATTATTTTTGTACAAAAAAGAGGAGATGAATATTTTCGGATTTTTTGATAAGCAAAGTGGAATTTGTGTGCCTAAGTAATTTTCTATTTCGATTAGCGGGTCAGAAAGTTAAAACTAAATACAAACATAGGTACCTATATGGTGTAAGTTTGTGTAGAAACTTGTAGCTACTCATGATACTGAATAACTACTCTCCCCATGGAAAATATGAGAAATTCTTTAAAAAAAACACATTTTATACAAACGTTCGATCAGCTGATTGCATTTGGGACATTTAGCATAAAGTACAAACTACTTTTTTGCTAATTTCCTATGAGATCCTTTGGGAAAGTTTAGTATTATGAGTTATAAATCACCCATAAAAGTAACGAAGGTGTCTACACTGTCCCTGTATAATCATGTGTGTATAATCTCGTTTTTTTTGTAGTAGTAAATACACTCAGTGTACCTTTATCATGAAGTTTAAATACCTATATGCATTACAAACAACTTTTTGAAGCAAGAATCTATGACCTTTATTTGGCCTCCACGTAAAGGAAATGGATAGGAAAAGGTCATAGAATTCTGGCTTCAAAAAGTTGTTTGTAATGCAAACTCCATCTCTGTAGGTATTTAAACTTCTTGGTCTTTATCAATTGTTGGTCTCAACTGTCAGTCTGTCCCGTTACTCAAAAACATCGCCCGTTTCCCATTGTTGTTCGAGCACTAAAAAATCACGGGCAATTTGTGAAACGCCGAAAATTTTTACCCTTCAGCCAACGAACGTAGACTCCCTGACCTATAGACATAATAATTTTTTTGCATTTTTTTTCTAGAAGTAAAGCTTTACTAGCATTATTATAATGATAATAATACCTATGAACTAAAGATTATATAATGATTACATAATTATTTAAATGTAACATAATCAATTATTGAGGTAATCAAAACTTTAATGTCCTAGGCATGCCGTAATAAAGAGGTTTCCTATGGTGATTAGATAAATAAAATAAATAAATAACGCTCACAGGCACATACATTGTAATGATCCAACGTAAGCTGTAACAGGCTTTTAGTTGTGGAAACCATACAACAACGGCACTCACTTATATCATCCATGACCGAACCGGGATTCGAACCCAGGACCCTGGTAATAAATGTCATTAAATCCTGAAAGCATACATAACTTCAGTTGACATCAACGATCATTACAGGGTGTAACAATACACCCTAGTAATACTTAAGGGGGTGCTTCAGACCATCAAACTGAACAACTTTCACTATGGAGCCAACATCGAGAAAAAAAAAAAAATCTGCTGCCCCATACAAAAGTGCAGTTCCGACTCGACTAAAATGTATGGGACAGCTGATTTTTTTTATTTTTTCTTGATGTTGCCTCCATAGTGAAAGTTGTTCAGTTTGATGGTCTGAAGCACCCCCTTAAGTATTACTAGGGTGTATTGTTACACCCTGTATAAGTAGTACAATTTCTGAACACCCCAAACGGGGAAACGATCAATAATTTATATACCTATGTATATCTATGGTTCGTTAACCAAAACTCTTTTTTTTATATTTCAGCAGTGATGTGCAAAATATCTTACATTAAGTAATAGGTGTCTAAATATGAAAGAAAACCATTTTTTGTTATGTTTCCCTATAAGAACATAATTATTTTTAGGCAGGTACTATTTTATTCTTAGTTCTTGTATAGTCTGTTAACTTGTTCTTATGTATGTGGGTGGAAATGGGTGCTGGAATTATTTTCTTTTGCCCTGGTGTCAGATTTTTTTCAAACCGCCTTACGTCATTTGACGTGGTTTTTATGTAACAACTACTACCACCAGAGATAATAGCCGAGAAATACCAACTGCTTAACGCGCCATCCAGAGCACGGAACCTGTCGGTCAAGTCACCAAAAAGATTAATGAAAATTTCATAGAAAATCGGTGTCAGACCTTTCATTTGCTGTACTGTCAAGATAATTAGACGATGATGCATTAGAAGTCTATAAGGTAAGTAGTCTTGACTCTATCGTGCGCCACATTTATTTGGGTCAAGTGTGACAAATAGGGTGGTTGCACGATGGTCTCCCCGCCACTGTGTGTGTAGGTAATTATTTCTCCAATCACAATATAATCACGTTTGTGGACCCCCTGAGATGCCGTGGCTGATTAATAGGTTATTGCTCGATTTATGGCGTGGTGCAGTAGTCCGTTTGACCTAATAATAAGTTTGTTGACTGAGGTTTGAAAATATTTATTTCGAAATGTTATTTGGTGATTTTTTTTTTTGATAACATTTTCGTAAGTAAACAGAAGAGTCGTGAACAGACTAAATGTTTCTGCACAAATACCATTTCTATGAGTATGTCAAACAATATAAGAAAGCAAATGACCAGATAGTATTAAAAATGTGTTTCTCAATCATTTTCAGTCGTTTTTTTTCGACTTTACCTTCAATTCTAATATACTAAAATTTCAATCAAATTAATTCAATTATTATTCTGCCAACGTCAAGGGAAGAAAGCACACTGTATATGCACACAAATACAAAACTCATTCCGGTGAAAATGACGAAATGAATTAAATTGAATTGAATTCAATTCAATTTAATTGATCACGTTCCAACGATGATGATACCAGTAATTACAGGTCATTTCCGGAGACTTGAGGTGAGGAGACAATTAGATTTGGCACGAAGAGATTTCACCGGTAATAAGCTACATAAACAGGGTTTAGCCGTAGTCACACCGAGTTACCATACCGGTGTGACTATGGATCAATAAAATGATCCTAAGTCACACCATAGAATAAGCAGTATTTTCGGAATTAACCAGTGCCTGTTAATGGAAGATGGACAGACAAATAAATTGAACTAAGTATATATCCTTAGTGGGTGGTATAATAGATAAATAAATGAATGACAGTAGCAAAACATAAAAAATTAAAAAAAATTAAAAAAAAATTAAAAATAGAAAAAAATTAAAAAAATGATAAATGATAAAAAGTAAAAAAAATTCTGACGCTCGCCGGAAGCACCCCGCATACTATCAGAAATTTTGATCCGGCAACTTTTGAGCCCAGTCGTGTTTCATATTTCAATCAACGCACATCGACCCAGTGTTGCCACCTTAGCCCTTTTGGGGCTATAATTCAGTCAAATTGTGTTTTTACTAGGAAAGTTTTGTGGTAGTTCTGATTTCTTCCATTCTATACGTTTTTTGGGGTGCTGAATCCAAATCTGAGGTTTGCTAACAAAATTTAATTGATAAAATCGCAAAAAAAGTTAAAATTTCTGTTTGTTTTTTTCCGGAATTTTGCTTAAAACTCTGAAACTATTAACGTTTAGTAAATGGCCTGTTTACAGAAATTAAATATACCTGACTTTTATTTCTATCACATGAACATGACACTCAAAAATATTGTAGATCTAGGATAATTATCGCACGTCTGGCAATACCTGATCCGAATTTCTGATAGTGTGCGGGGCCTAATACAAAATGTATGGCTAACACGCCTTCCGTTAGAAAAATTCTGACGTCCGGCTGAGGTGCCGTCCGGCGTGCATCAGAAACGGACGACCGGTCAGAATTTTTCTGACAGTGTGCGGGGTCTAATACAAAATGTATGCACCGAGTGCCTTCCGGCGAGCGTCAGAATTTTTCTGTCAAAAATTTCTGATAATGTGCGGCCGTCCTTAGAGTGGAGACCACGAACTGGCAGGAGCAGTGTGGAACGCCCTGGACAGACGACCTAAAAACGGTAGCGGGGAGCGACTGAATGAGAAAGGCCGAGGAAAAAGTCATGTGGCGCGCCTTGGGAGAGCCTATGTTCAGCAGTGGACGATGATGATGATAGTTCAATAATAACAAAACCCGAATGGTTTCGAATTATTCAAAGTTACTACAGTACTGTACAAGCAATCGTGCAATTTTTTTCTAAAATAAGTCTTGCATTAAACTTTATCGATAGGCTGATTACAGCGATTGCAAAGACCCTATACCTTCTGGGTGTAGGTGATAGAAGTAAAGAACAAAAGTTTTTTCCGAAAGCTTAACTAGTTTCCTGTTATCGATGTTAGGTAGTATAAATCATTGTGTTGTGCTGTACAAATGTTACCCAAATACAATGCCCTCTTTTTATTGACCTAAAGCACAGTATATAAGACAGTAATCTATCTTCATACAATGGTAACAAACGCGGCGTACGTCTCGTAGCACGCACACACTGACAATATCTCCGCGTAGCCCCGTCTGGCGCATTCTTATCAGTCTGACATATTTTCAGTATGTGCGTGCTACGAGGCGTACGTACTGGCGAGCACACATACAAGCCGCGTTTGGTGCCATTGTATGAAGATAGATTACTGTCTTATACTGTGCCTTAAGGCTGCCTGTCTATTGACGCGGAGATAGGCGGCAGAGCGGAGAAACGAGGAAACATTTGCCAATAAGAATTGGATAAAATCTTGGCCGAGAACCTGATTGGCTAATATTTCCTCGTTTCTCCGCTCCGCCCCGCCTATCTCCGCGTCAATGGACGTGCACCCTAATACAGGCTCCTTCTTAATATGCTGACATTTTTAAGGGGATGATCAGACCATCAAACTGAACAACTTTCTCTATGGGACCACCATCGAAATCGCGAAAAAAAAATCAGCTGTCCCATACATTTGACTCGAGTAGGTTTGCAGTTTTGTACGGACGAGTAGATTTTTTTTTTCGCGATTTCAATGTTGGTGCCATAGAGTAAGTGTTTCAGTGTAACGGTCTGATCGTCCCCTTGAAAACGTGTCAGCATATTAAGAAGGACCCTATATACAGGGTGAAATTGATAATTATATCATTAGCATCCTTTTAAACTAAGAGTCTACCATCAAACTGAACAACTTTTACTATGGGGGCAAACCGGGTCGTCGAAATACCTTTTTATGATCCAAATTCATGAATGCAGAATTAAATGACTCAAATGTTAAAGTATTATTTAGGTATAATAAAACATAGTGTACCTAGTTAAGAACTGCATTTTTATATGTATTAGGTAGTCTTTAACTATAAGATGGCTGACATTTAATTTGGTACTTTCGTGAATTTTATGTTCATAAGCGTAATGAGTTAATAAAGCGAGGAACTCTTGATTAGCTTTCATTTTTACAGAAATTCACTGGAATTTACACAGCACAAACACTTACGATATCTTCATCAAATACTTTTTTTTGTGTAATCTGCTCTTTACAACCCAAAAAAAAAATTGTTTTCGGATATTTTTTTGTAGTACAAACCTTCTAGTAAAGTATACTAAAATAATTCACTGGTTTTTTTTCTGTGACATTCATGGTTTTGCGTTAATTTGTTAACAATGTACAAGACATTGCATAAAAATCAATTGATAATCACTCACTGACTTATCACGAAATCTTTTGGTATCCTTCTCTAAGCTTCTAGGTTCTCGTTAATAATTCAATCCTCTAAGTGTGAAAATAGGGTGAAAGATTTTGTAGAACTCTCCGTAACGGGGTACGGACTAGTCCACATGGTTATACTCAAGCTTGTGTATACCAAGTTCTAATTCGGGTGGGCGAAACTACAGATCGCAACATGCCACAATCCTGAACACGATAATATCACTATCAGTGACACAATCATTGATTTCAATCAATCTATTTGGCGTAGCTTAGCGACGATCTTGATCTTTGACACTAGCAATAGTCGATTCAAGCAAACTCGTTGATTTTAATCGTATTAAATTTTGACCTAACCTTCGAACCAATTTACAGGTTTTAGTAATGTTAAAGTAAGTATAATCTAATTAACACAAAAAAATGTTTTTTCAGTAAATATTGATAGCAATAGTCAATATTTGGAGTTCTTTTTGGAACTTTTTGGAATTCTTCAAATTAATTTGAACATTTCGTATATTTTCGCTGACATTTCAATATTTTTTTACATACAGACATACATGAACTCACGACCGTAGGTAATCCTTTTCGGGGTCGTCAGAATCATTGCTACAATTAACAACTTTCTTTTTACGTACGTCGAATTTTTTTAGAATTTTTTTAAAAATAATAACTGTCCAGTAACTATTACCTTCCATTATTGTTGACCTACTGAGTGGCATATGCCAACCTCCAGTGATGGAGAGGAACTCGAAGGAGAAAAACAAGGGTATGAACCTACATTAATTGTCATGTAGTAACACTTCCACACGTCCACTTCCAGTAGGATGGACTGGACAAATAGAATGGAATCACTATCGTTGTAAGACTGAATAAAGAAAATATTCTTTACTAGCTGTTGCCCGCGACTTTGTCTGCGTTACCCGGATAAAAAGAACCCTATATGTTAATCCAGGCCATGATCTATCTGTATGCCTAATTTCATCAAAATCCGTTTAGCAGTTTTTGCGTGAAAGCGGAACAAACATCCATCCATCCATCCATACATACAAACTTTCGCGTTTATAATATTAGTAGGATTCTTTTTCCAACACTCGAAATAGTCGGTCATTTTTTATTAAGTTTTAAATGACCTGAAGTGTCAAAAATTGTGTTTGGAATAAGCAATGATATTAATGTTAGTATTTGTAAGCTCACTGGGAAAAAGTATGAAGTTTAAAATACCTACAGAGAATTTGAAACTTCTTGGGAAAAATAATAATGTAGGTATGACTGTTCATTTAATTTATTATATCTTCCCAGAATTCTTCAAGGTGTCCCCTTATAGTACCATCTTTTCTTTGATCCTATCTACAATGGAAATCTTACCAGATAAATTGTGCGCGACAACGACATCAATCAGACTGAACTGTGTTAACCTATATTACGATCTAGATAAAATACTTTATTGATGGACTCTACATGCGAGTACATAAGAGTTATTTTCGAATTAACCTTTCGACCGTATTCAGGATGATCAGAAACTTTGCTACTTATAACAAATAACTATATCTTTAAACGCGTGCAGTTGTAGTATACGGCCCTTACACTCTGTAAGGGACAGTCAGGCAAATACTGAAACAGTATGGAACAGCTGATTTTTTTTTGTTGCTTTGACCGATTTGCTCCCATAGTAAAAGTTGTTGAGTGTGATGGGTACTCTTAGTTTAAAAGGATGCTAATGATATCAATTTCACCCTGTATAAAATATATAAACTTAATTTATGTCAGAGAAAAATAGAGATCTTTAACTTTCTTATAGGTAGGTATACAATAATGTCATAAAGCAGGTCAAAAGCAAGTCGGTTACTGCCTAACCTAACCTTGACTGAAGCGGAAACAAAACTGTATGCGTTAGATGAAATTTCTATGAATATAAATAGATATAAGTATTTTTCTTCCTTTATTACATCATCATCATCATCATCATCAGCCTATAAACGTCCCACTGCAGGGCACAGGCCTACCCTCAAGGAGGGTGTATGGGCATTAGTCCACCACGCGTGCCCAATGCGGGTTGGTAGACTTCACATACACATCAGAATTTCTTCTTCAGTGTATGCAGGTTTCCTCACGATGTTTTCCTTCACCGTTTGAGAGCAGTCGGTTTTACGTACATAAGTTAGAAAAACTCATTGGTACATAGCATGTTGTCCGTGCGGATTTGAACCTGGACCCCCATCATTGGGTGTCCATACCTCTCCGCAACGCGCCACCGACGCTCCCCTCCTTTATTACATATGAATTCTTAATTTGTTTGGTTCAAAGCAAAATTCTGATGATACTAAGAATTGCTTTAAGTATAACTTATAGAAACAAAATGTAGCGTACCTGAATATAATACCTACTCACCTACACAATCAGTAGAGAATTAAGCATTCGCATTTGAGTTTTGACCTTACAATTATCGTGTCTGAGTTCTTAATTGTTCCGATAATGTGGTTACTAACCAGCTCAATAGGTATGCAATATTGATGCAATATAAACATAGGTAGGTAGGTAGCTACGAGTAGGTACAATACAGTATAATATAATTATATCTTATTTTGGACATTGTAACACGGATTTTCTAGTCCCAATCGAATCTATTCCTAACTTTGATACAAATACTTGTCCCCTGCGAAATTTGAACCCGCAGCTCCTAACTTAGCAGACCGTCTATACCAGGGGGTCAATCGCAAATATATCGCATAATATAATATAATCTAACTTTGAACGTTACTACCAAAACAAAACCACAACCAAAAACGTTACGTTATGCACAATTCGTATCGCGCAAATTATATTAACGGTAACGATTTAGCTTTATTTCGGAAGATACGTTGGCGTAACGTTTGATGTCCGTTCGATCGAATTTTCTTAATGGGGGATTTTCCAGAGAAAAAAAAAAGATAGTTCATAATTTCTCGATAGATGGCGTTAAACAGAGAGGGGTCGATTAGGTACCTATGGTATATTTATGAATATTATTAATAAAAAGACGCAGTATAAACCCTTTGATAATTATTGTCGGTTTATTATTAACAATCTCGGTGTTATTGTCTGTCAACAATGAATCAAGTATCGGACGTGGCTGTATGGGCTTTGTATCTATTTTGAATATAACGACAATAACAAACTACAAAAACCTATAGCCGGGTCCGCTGCGCCATGTTTTCGTGTTTGCTAACATCGTAACACGAAAACATGGCGCAGCGGACCCGGCTTAACAGAAAAACACAAATAAACCGGGAAACTTGTAATCGCTACTTCATCAACAGCGGGGCTAGTACGCACGCCAACCCGCGATTGCGATATTTAACACATCCATCTGTCAAAACTTTTATCTTGTTCGTTCGTGCGAAAATAGAAAGAGAGCGGAAGCGTGATAGCGATATATCACGCTATAGTGGGTTGGCATACTAGCCCCGCAGATAGTTTATAATAAACCAACAACAATAAGAAAGGGTTGTTTGTACGCACGGGGACACATCAAGCTATACAAAACCAACATAAGCTGGCCGCGCGTAGGTAGCGTAACGTATAACGTCGCGCGGCCAGCTTATATTGGTTTTGTATAGCTTGATGTGTCGCCGTGTGTAAAGCTAAGCAAAACCAAAATAAGGTGGTCGCGCGACGTTATACGTTATTCACCCTCCGAGCGGTCAGCTTATATTGGTCATACTCAAAATATAGGTATAAATATAGGTGTAGATAAATAATATAAAGCAAGACATAGAAACGCTACTTGACATCCATTCACACTTATGACAACCACCCATTAGAATAAGTGAAATGTCAATAGTAAACAGATACCGTCTTAAACCATTTTGTCACCAGACCTCCAGCTGGAAGACTTCGCTATTTCCTTACGTTAAGAACGAATTTTGCTTAAATTTGCTTAAAAAGTGGTGACATTTGTCTAACAGATTTACGTCTAATCTAGCTCTGTCACTCTTATGGCAATCTGTGTGCGACTGTAAGGAATGACTATACATGTTTTTGTACAGTTTGATATTGGGTAGACCAGCACTGGTAGCATGCCAACCCGCGATAGCCGTGTTACGGCTTTATCACGTCTTTTATCTCGTTCGTTCGCGCGCAAAAGAACGATATAAAAGACGTAATAAAGCCATATCACGGCTATCGCGGGTTGGCATGCTAGGTACCAGTGCTGCACTGGTAGCATGCACACCCGCGATAGCCGTGATACGGCTTTATCACGTCTTTTATCTCGTTCTTTTGCGCGCGAAAGAACGAGATAAAAGACGTGATAAATCCGTATCACGGCTATAGTGGGTGTGCATGCTAACAGTGCTGGTCATACCTAATCGACCCCTCTCTTGTCAACGCCATCTATCGAGAAATTTGGTACTAACTTTTTACTTTTTTTTGCTTTTGGAAAATCCCTCATTGTGCGATTTAACCGTTCAGAAAAAAATAACGCGATAGCATTTTTACATCAGCTAAACCAAAACTAAACCAAAACCAAAAACGTTCCGTCCGAACGGTAAAACCGTATAAAATAGCGCAATTGAGGCCCAGACGTAATCACATTTTTAAAGTAGGTGGTGTACAATGAAACTCTAATTATGCCTGGCGGTCCACTTTCAAAAACAGTGTTTTAGATAATTATTTATTCAACCAAACATTTTATAGATATTGGGCTGGTAGTTGTTTGGCAAAGTTTAAAGCTCGTATGTATACCGTCTGTGTATTCGGTTTCATTTCATTTTTATTACATTCATTGTAGAAAACGCTGTTTCACAAAGGTACTGCATCCAAAAAACGCAAGATACTTTTCATAGGTATGGAAACAAGCGACAGTTTCCAAAAATCTCAGTTCCGAAAGACATTTTAACACGATAACATGCGCCAAAATACATGCACGGTTAACTTTTTTTTTTATTTTACAAAATCAAATCATATCTTTTGTTTTCTCAGTTGTTTTAGACAAAAGGAATTTTCTGCTGTTTATTTTCAATTTTCACCTCATAATAATTTTCAACAGGATGAAAATAAACGAGAACCCTTTGAGATCACACCTAGCACTCGAAATGCTATCTCCAAACAACAAGAGATCCTTACAGCCGCCTTGATCTTTGAAGTGTTGTTCTCGGTGTAAATAATAAAGACTACGAGAACTGTGACGTAGCAATCTCTGATACAAAAAGTGAAAACTTTTTTTACGCCGCTTAAACCTTACAGGCATCAATGGTTTTGGTCTTGTTTGATTCAGTGCACTATAAGGTTTAACAAAATTAGCTGAAACTGTTTTAAGGGGATAATCAGACCAAAAAACTGAACAACTTTCTCTATGAACGAATATAGAAATCGCGAAAAAAAAATCTGCTGTCTCATACATTTGAGTCTAGTTATGATTTGCAGATTGGTCCCATAGATAAAGGTGTTCAGTTTGATGGTCTGATCATCCCCTAAAAATAGTTTCAGCTAATTTTGTTAGTCAGGGTGTAAAATTAAATGGGACACTTACTTAAAGGGTTGCTTCAGACCATCAAACTGTACAACTTTTACTACAGGACCAACATTGAAATTGCGGAAAAAAAATCAGCTGTCCCATACAAAACTGCATGACTGAAATGTATGGGACAGCAAATATTTTTTTCGCTATTTCGATATTGGTCTCATAATGAAAGTTTTTCAGTTTGATGGTCTGAAGCACCCCTTTATTTACCACCAACGTTACATATCATTGGGCTTGCATTTGTAGCATTATGCGCGCGTTAAGGCTACAATCACGCCTTTATTTTCTCGTTCGTTCGAGCGCAAATAGAAAGAGAGCCAAGGCGGGATAGTGCGATAGCGCGATATCACGCTGCCATACTACGACGGCGACGGCTGGTCATCAGAAATATATGGAAATATAAACGAATGTCAGTGGCGTAGCGTGTGTGTCTGCCGCCCCGGGCAAAGACCGATTTTGCCGCCCCCTTATCTTTATAACAAGACCCTCGCAAAAAATAACGGAGCGAGCGAAGCAAGCTCGAAATTTTTTAGCACTATTCGAGTCTGTTGATTTACTTATAAATGCAGGTGAAATAAAAATATAAATTAGAGTGAGATATAAATTAGAGCAAGCTTGACTTTTCTCCTAAATACGAATCAATACAATCAGTACAATATATGCAAGCAAAGTAACCTAAGTAAATGCTATGGATCGAGCGAAGCAAACTCGAAATTTTTAGCACCACGTCTAAGCCAGAACTCTTTAGGATTATGTATAGATAGTCAAAACAGGAACTTGAGCGAGCAAAGCGAGCTCGACTTTTCTCTGTTCTACGAATTGGTTGTAGACAGACCTCAATCAATCTATATTTTTCCCGAATTTGCCGCCCCTAGTAAAGTGCCGCCCGGGGAATTTGCCCCCCCTGCCCCCCACCCCCCCCCCCCCCCCCCCCCTGGCTACGCTACTGACGAATGTTTCCCCTCACGACACACAAAACACACAAAATATTCAATATAAATTATTTACATTGTGTAATCCGCAAATCCTATTTGTAACGGCTAACCTGCTTCATTAAACCCAGCTTTGTGACTTCCACTGAACCGTCGAGAATATTCGAGTGTTATGTAAATTTAATTATCGAACGGAAAAAATAAGCCTCGTAAAGCTAAATGTTAAACTGTTATCGTAAATTGTATCGAAAAGCTAGTAGCCGTGATTGTGTGCTATTAGCAATACTTATTTATTATCAAAACAAATTCAATTCATGCAAACCGCATTTTCATTTGAGTTGATTTAATTGAAACCACATTCATTTTATCTATTTTGGTTATTAATAGGTCTTTAGTATCCGTTGCGATGCGCATTTCGAACAGTAGCATACTCAGTTTATTTAATAACACTATTCCACTACATAAGTGATTTTTACGCGATATAGTAGATACAGGGTGTAAAATTAAATGGGACGGTTACTTAAACGGGTGCTTCAGACCATCAATCTGAACAACTTTCACTATGGAGCCAACGTCGAGAAAAAAAAAATCTACCGTCCCATACATTTGACTAGAGACGGTACTGCAGTTTTGTATGAAAGAGCGGATTTATTTTCGCGATTTCGATGTCGGCTCCATAGTGAAAGTTGTTAAACCCGGGTGTTGTACAGGTGTAAAATTAAATGGGACACTTACATAAAGGGGTGCTTCAGACCATCAAACTGAACAACTTTTCCTATGGGACCAACACTGAGATCGCAAAAAAAAATTCCGCTGTCCAATACAAAACTGCAAACATAACTGGACTGGGTCAGTTGATTATTTTTCGCGATTTCGATTTTGGACCCATAAAGAAAGTTGTTCAGTTTGATGTTCTGAAGCACCCCTTTAAGTAAGTGTCCCATTTAATTTTACACCCTGTATAGCTTGTTCTGACACGAAATCACTTTTTTTGTAGACAACGATACATAAATTACACACAAGAAAACATCAGAAGTAAATTATAACGGGTTAAGGGACGTGTTAAGTCAGCGCTGGCTGTGTTGTGCTACTGCTGGCATATTTACTGAAAGCAGAGTTGATTATTTTCATATCATACAATAAAAAAAACTATAAGCTCATTCTTAAAGAGAGATATTGCAATAAAATGAGGAAGGTAAACAAATTAGGACTATGACTGGCACTAATTCGTTTGAAAGTGCAGTTTGTATAAAATAGTTTACATAGAGTTTTCGAGACAGAAAGTGTGGAACAGTTTTCAAAATTAAATCATTTTATCCTCTATGTTTTTTTCATTGCCTATTATTAGATTAAGGCATATTAGGGCGGGCCGCATCAGGACCGCATCCTTACGGTCCGGGTTGCAATTGCATGCAATGCATTGACGGATTTTTAGTTTGACTTGACGTAATACTGGCAGACGTAAAAATTTCCGCTTGCATAATTATGACGAGCCGCATCGGGGGGAAAATCCGCCCGCCACACAAAAATGCTACCCACTTCGTCGCGGCGATTTGGGCGGATGTTTGCGTTGCGGCCCACCCCGATGCGGCCCGCCCTAATATGCGCTTACCTTTAGTATATTATTCAGTTAATATGAAACTTTTGAGTTCATGATTTTGTTCTTACCACAGAGTACTGTTTGTAGGTAAGGTACTTATATGATTTACAATCCTAACTAAATAAAATGCCATGAGTTGTGCTCCTAGGTTTGTGCTCCATATACAAACTTATTAGATTTTATTATTATGAATGAATAGTCTATACCAGGCGCACAGTATAAGAAAGAGTATCTATTATACTCCAGGGGTCTCCAAACTTTTATGCGTAAGGGCCACTAGTCCTTAAGGGCCAAGACCTAGCCCATCGGTCCTGGGCTCATCGTGCCAACATTACAATTCATTTCGTTTCGGGACTAGACGACAAGCGAGCTATCTATACCGGAAGACGCGTGGGGGCTTTTTTCCGTATTTGGTTCTACTTTATCCGTGTGAAAAAATATTATCTATCTAAAATGAAATAGATAAAAAATGTGTACAGATCCAAATTAACGAATAATCATTTTGAAGTCGTTGCTGATAATTTCCACTACAAAAGTTTAATTTCACTATGTGAATCATCTATCTAAATATTAATCTTGTATTGCAGTTAGTAGCATGTTCAATTTCATTATACAACGTGTTAATGAATTAGCGCAAAACCTCATATACCCCAACTGATTTATAACAAAATAATTAGATCGAAACAATAATTTCATAATTTTTATAGTTAAAATTTAAAGTTATTCGCATTTTAAGTTTTGAGGTAAAAATGATTTGTTATCATTTCAGCACTGAAAGAAAGCGCTAACATACCCATGGATACATTTTTATAATGTTGTTTTGGTAGTAAGTAGGGTGAGTGTGCCCGTGCGGTGGGTTGACAACGGGTTCAGAAAATTTTAAATTTCGCAAACAAATTATTTATTATTTTGAAAAAAATTACCTATGTTCAAACCATGATAATTCGATTCTGCTTTCGATTCTAAACAAACTACTTTCTAGTTTTGCGTTAATTCATTAACACGCTGTATAAGTTTTTTAATTTGATGAGTACTTATTATCAAAATGTTGGATATTATTTTGTATGATTTATGGCGGGCCGAATATAGAGCATGGCCGGATTGGTAGTCCTCGCGGGCCATAGTTTGGAGACCTCTGGTCTATACAAAATATTGTTATAAACTGATACTGTGTTCTTTGCGAGAAAAGACTCCGAATTTATACAAATACAAAAAACCGCAATGCAGGCTTCGTCAAACCAAATTCACATCCATCTATGTCCGCTAGCTACAAGCTTCGTCAATGGCAACACACAAGAACAATCCGGATGAAAGCTTCGTCCGTCTATCACTTACTCAACTAAAGGACTTGCTCTGTGCAAGCCCCGGCTCAAAGGTCCCTAAGCTGCTGGCCGTATTGCCCCCCTGGATGCTCGATGGCCAGAGAAATTAAAAGTTCAAAAAATTAAAACAAAATATTAGATATCTGTCGACCATTTCACCCTTAAACCAAAAGTATGTTTTTTAGCATAAATAAACATGCTTTGCTTTTTAAACATTAATAGCTGCACACAAAGTAAGAAATTGTTGCAAAGATTCTCACCACCCACCTTTTGAAACTAATTTTATGTTTTTTATGTGAATTGTTATTTTCGCTAATAACCATGGCTTTAACGAGGCGTATATAAAGCTTTATATAATAAAAAAATATATTGTTTATTGTGACACAAAGGTAAAAATAAAATATAACAGGAGTTAAAAATGTTTCTGTGGCCTTCTGTATATTGGTAGTTATAAGTTGGCATAAATGCGCAACCGTCCTTATAATCGAAAAGTCATCTAGAACTTTATCAGCAGTGTAATATGGCCGATATCAGAGGATAGAGCTGCTCTTCTCTGATTCTCTCCTAACTAAAGGGTCAGTACAATCGCATCGTTCAAGAGACGCGCTCGCGTTTGTCGCTCCTCGCTCGGTCGTTCAAGTTTAAACGAAAATTATGAGAAGGAAATAAAGTGAATATTGTGCTTGTGAAAAGTTTATTGTGAACTTTTGGAACTGCTACGGAATTTTTTGAGCTGATTTTCAGGTTCGCTTCTTATTTCTTTTCGTTTTAAAATTGTTTTTATTTTAACTTAAATTTTTGTATTTATCTTTTCGGTGACATTCTCAATTATTAATTGCATGATATGAAAGCACTTTAAATATTTATATTGACGACAAAATAATAGCTTTAATTTCTAAGTTACAATAGGTAGTTATTAAGAACTTTATTAAAATTGTATCTAGTATGCACCGTAAACCGTACAGTAATTTCGTATTTTAACGATCATGTCTAAGTCACAGCCATATTTGAACATCATATTATGATTATCAATTATCATATTATGTCTACTACTTAATGTAGGTAAATATTAGGTATGCGACATAACCAATAACCTTACATCAATTCCTACTTACTTAGCTCTACATAAGTAATTCTTTAGAATATAAACATATGATAATTATTATGTAATAAAATTAGTATATATCCATTTTATAGAATGATCTTGAGTGAAATCAAATTGTGGTTATCGTATGACCCCGGCATTGAAGATGTTTGCTCAATAATTTATTACACTGACCTTTTACAGGCATATCAGTACGGTTAACGACATGCGAAAAACGTTGATTTTTTTATTTATTTGTTAATCAACACTGATACTCAATTGCGTGTAATAAATATTACGTAAGAAGGGAAGATTTTATGGTGCGTACAGTATCTAATCCGTAAACAACGATTTAAACCGCTCGCTCGCTCCCTAAATACAATCAAATCAATTTCAACGACCCGATTGGTGTAATGGTTACCACGCCAGGGTCCTGGGTTCGAAGACTTCGAAGCCTGGTTCGGTCATGGCTGTTATATGTTTGTGCCGTTGTTGCATGATTCCTTAACAAAAAGCCTGAGGCTTACTTCTGCCGTCCGTTACCTATAATGCCGTTAACCAACATCTGCTCGATTTTCAGTTTTTGATGTCATCATAATCACGAAACGATTCTCTATCGACCTAGCTAACTCATATTTTCCTATCTTATCTAGTTTCTGAAATAATTAAAAGAAAATTGCAGTTAAGTGCCTGATTTTCCAATGCATACACAACTATAATGCGTCTAACTATAATTACATGACTAAAATGCCTTCATAACTGATTTCTATTCTCAATGGCGTAACTTTATTGCCGTTAACATATTTTTAATAATCTACAGTGCGATTAAAGTACATTTACTGTATTATAGTTATAGGTACTAAGTTTAATTCTGTAAAATGTACTACTCTAGACTATAATGTCGTTAAATGAAAATTTTACACAAGAATGCTATTAAAGGATCTTAACGGCAATTTAGAAATTTATTGCCGAAAAATTATTAGAAGAAGTCATAACTAAAATGTGGTTATCCCACATTACTTCACTAAAATGCCGTCAACTGCTGAACATTTCCCCAATGGGGATACCTATAGGTAAATAAATAACTTATAAGTTAAAAATGTTCCTATTAGTTATAGATTTGTTAATTACTAAAGTTAGTAATAATTGTTCCTTAAACCGTTGCCGCGCTCCATACATACGTAGTCTTGTGATATTCTCAATACTATTCAATCAAAGTCAACGACATTTTTCAGGAACAATCTAGTAACTAATTTCTATGTCTGTATGAAGTCAGATTTTCGTTAAAATGTATAGTTTTAAAGTTACAGTGCCTCAAAGATTTCCATACTAATCTTTAATTAATCCTTGCTCTAAACCAGTATATTTTAACGAAAATCTGACTTCATACAGACATAGAGATTAGTTACTAGATTGTTTCTAAAAATTTCGTTGACTTTGATTGAATCGTATTGAAAATATCACCAGACTACGCAGTACCGGATTAACCATAGAGGCAAAGTAGGCACGGGCCTATGGGCCCACCGCCGCGTAGGGGCCCCGCGGTCTGAGAGAAAAATAAGTAAAAACTCGAAGATTTAACTCTCCCGAAAATTTAATCGAATTATTAAAAAGTCTGTGAAAGTAAAAAAGGCACTGAAAATATATTTATTACAAATTTTCGAGCTCGCGTCGCTCGCTCATTTTTGTTGTTTTATTTTTGGCTTTAAAACAGACTTCTTGCTGTAATCGAGTTATTATATCCTGTTTAATATACCGAGAGCTATTATTGCTCGCTCGATGCTTTCGTCTCATACACAAATCAAGTCCATTTTGACATGAGCTATAGGTAGGTGCAATAAACATAATATGTAGGAAAATAATGAGCTGACCTAGTCGTATTGCAGTAAAATCTCGAGTTCGCTTCGCTCGGCCCTTGATTCAGAATTCAGATCGCATTGCGCAACGACTTATAATATTGCAGTAAAATCTCGAGCTCGCTTCGCTCGCTCTTTGGTATTAGATGGCATTGCAACGATCTTAAGTAATATCTCGATCTCGCTCTTGGTTGTGATTGTGTCGCAAGCGCAACAGCGCAATAATCTTTGTTCGCTCCAGGGCTGAGAATTTAGATCATATTGCTGATTGGCAATGACCTATAAATATTATATTGTAGTGAAAGCGCTTTTTGTAGTCGAAGTATAATGTTTCGTGGTTTTCCGGGGATTTCAGATTTTACTGAAATGTCCGGGGTTTTTGAAGACTTTGTCCGGCGACGGCAATTTTGCTGACGGTAGCCCTAGATCGGTATTAAAAGCTCGAGATCGCTCCACATTTTAGTGGCTTATGTTATTTTGTGGTTATGTTACTGCGACCACCTAGCCTGTATCTGGCTCCCGGACACAGAGACAAATCCATCCCACGGCCCACGGGGATAGGGGCCCCGAGGCTTGAAATGCCTAGGGGCCTCTATATGGCTGAATCCGGCCCTGAGACTACGTTTGTATGCAGCGCGCATTTACGCTCTCGGGATAATATTCTCTTATAGCAAGTACGTTTATATTTTTTAAGAGGTTTTTACTTTTTTGTTTGATTAAGAAGAATTTTTGTTATTATGAACACTTAAGCAGGCTGAGCTGTTTTTTTTTTTTGAGTTTTTAATTTACTTTAATTTTTGTTTAATTTATCTGAAACATTTAATTACATACAGGTATAAGTTTAATTACTACATTTGTTAATTCTAAAGCAAGTAATAATTGTTAGTTAAGTTTGTACTTTTATATCTTTTGAAAAGTTTTATCTTAGTGATTTAGAATTGCTTTTGTTATGATGAACACTATAATAAGCAGGCAGAGCTGTTTTTTTGAGTTTTTAATTTACTTTTTACACTTCATATTTTTTTCTTATGGATACAAATAAGTTGTAGGTAATGGTTGTGTTAATTTTAAACGTCAGGAGTTGCATCTTTCTGTTAAGGACTACCTAACCTAGATAAAAATAATGCTAAAAATAATTTGAATTAATCTCTATTGTAATTACCTACACTATATTAGAAAACGCCTAAAATATAATGTCGATTGTCTAATAAATAACAAAACCGAATTTAAGACTGAGCTGTTTTATTTTTGCACTTTAAATACATTTTGTTGGATTCTTTCAGTTCTCTCTTATAGTGTTAACAAAGCTAAATTGTCGTTATGTCTAAAGGTTTGAAAGTTAACTGCAATGTAGTGTTGCAATAATCCCACAAAAGAAAATAAAAAACTATTTGATAAAATTTACACTTGAATAGCATGTCTTAAATGCCGCTAAAGGACTATAGGAGCATTGTGACAGAACAGAAGGTTTAAACTTAAATGCCGTTATAGTACTTACCGGCATTTTAGTAAAGCATTTATAAAGAGAAATTTAGAATTTTACAATACAATAAAATATATCGAAAATGAAACGCTAAAATGTCGCTAATATAACGTTAACGACATTTAAGTGGTGTTATTTTGATCAAAAAAATAAACTGATACTAAATGCAAACAGAAATTTCAAAATATTTCCGTAACGCTTATATATTACGCTATGGAAATAAAAGCATTGCAAAGATCACATTAATTCCATTTCAATGATATCTCGAACTTGTTAATAGCTGGTTTATTTATCAAACAGCATCCATTTTACCTTAAATCCCGCGTAAATCGAAAACTCATTTTCGTAGATAACGGCATTATAAGTAATGGACGGCAGACTTGGCATCATTACAATGTACCTATGTGCCCGTGAGCGTTATTTTAAAATTTAATTTAATTAAATTTAAGCAATAATTTCATTATTTAATTAATGAAATCAATTTACATTTGATAAGGTAGTAATAAAAAAACTAAATAAACTAACTAAACAGAACGGAAGTTATTGGACAATATGAATAGTTTCATAGATACTTTTAAAATAAAGAGAAGTGAAAATTATAAATAAAATAAAGGGAGTAAAATTTAATGCGTTACATATCGAACAGGTTTCTTCAGACCATCATACTGAACAAGTTTCAGTATGGAGAAAAATCTGCTGTCCATAGAAAATGTCAAGCTAGAAAATGTATCAGCAGATTGTCTTTATGCGGTTTCAAATTTTGATGGTCTTAAGCACCCCATAAATTGTGTAACGCATTTAAGTTTACAAGTATATCCTCAAGTACACAACACCGAGGCATGGTTGGCAGCGTTTTCTCTTTGAAATATCAAACTTATTCCATTCTTTGGCTAATGTAGCTGCCAGCCTTTCAGTCACCGGTAGCCTCGATGAGGCGCGCTTTCAGGACCCTGTTGTTTAATAAACATGACAACTGACAATGACAATTCAGAGTACATTGCTGAGAAATGGCTGAGAATGCCAGGACATGTTACCTACTGCAAGTTTAGTGTCATTATTACACTGAAAAAAAATGCGAGCCAAGTATTTTCTCTTAATTAGCACTAAAATAATTAAATGACGTTATTATTATTTACTAAAAACAAATGATGGTAGTTGTAACAGCAAGCCGAATTTGTTTAACAAAGTTCTCTTAGTCAGAGAAGTCATGATGTTGACAGGCTCGTATGGATTCATGATGTATGATTATCGTAAACAAGATCTTGGTTGAAGTAAACATTTTTTTTTTCAGTGTAGTAACCAGCAATGTACTCTGAATTGTCATTATCAATTATCGCGTTTATTAAACAGGACCCAGATATCGTGGTCGTTGAAAAAAGATTGGGCTCTATGCTCTCTAGGTGTTTTGGTGCAGGAAGCTGAATTAATTGTTAAACTTCCAAATAAAAGTTAAGCGGACTTACAATAATTTTAATTTACAAAACAAAATCAATAACGCTGATTCCATCTTTTAACATATTATGTAATGGCAAATAGTGCATTTTTATTTTTTAAAGGCTGCTGCTGGAAATGCTGCCAATGGTTGGTGTCAGCTGCCAAAACAAATGCATTTAAATTTTTTTCCTTTGCGCGATAACTCATCTTGAGAGTAGCTGCCAACATTAAGGCTATTCTACCGTTGGCGCGCTCCATACAAACGTAGTATGGTGATATTTTCAATACTATCCAATTAAAGTCAATGAAATTTTTCAAAAACAATCTAGTAACTAATTTCTATGTCGGTATGAAGTCAGATTTTCGATAAAATTTATAGTTTTAAAGTTACAGTGCCACAAATATTTCCATACAAATCTTAAATTAATTCTAGCATTGAAACTGTATATTTTAATGAAAATCTGACTTCATACCGACATAGAGATTAGTTACTTGATTGTTTTTGAAAAATTTCATTGACTTTAATTAGATAGTATTGAAAATATCACCATACTACGTTTGTATGGAGCGCGCTCCGAGTAGAATTCTCTTAAGCCATATTAATGATTTTTAGAGAAAAAATAACTTTACTAACGTTAAATATTGTTGAATGATCCGTCAATTCCATGTTTCCACCACCTTTTGCTACAAAAAGTCGTTAGTTGTGGCAAAGATTCTCGTGAACTGAAAGGGAATAAAGACAGTTTATGACTAACTAGCGGCCCGTCCCGGCTTCGCACGGGTGGACGTCTAATCTTTTCTAGAAATAAATATAGCCTATGTTACTCAGGGTGAATGCAGCTTTCTAATGGTGAAAGAATTTTTTAAATCGGCCCAGTACTTTTTGAGCCTATTCATTACAAACATACAAACATACAAAAATAGGTACAAATCTTTCCTCTTTATAATATTAGTGTAGATGTAATAGAATAGGACCAAAAATGTTCCCTATGGCTTTGTGACGCAGTGGACGAATTGAGTCGAACGTATGCGACGAATTGGTAAAGCTGGCCCTGTACCCGGACTTTCGATGTTCGACATATCGCCACTGTTTCGGTCCGCACTTCATTGTAATAGAGTTGACATTGGAACGAAAACGAAGTTGCGAAGTTTGAATGTGCGGGTAGAGGCCCTGAGCGAGAAACTAGGGTAAACAGTTGCATTACTTTAAGGGGTAATTGTACCCATGATACTGATCAACTTTCCCTAAGAAACCTATAGGAAATACGCAAACAAAATTTTGGATTTTCCATACTAAATGCAATCAGCTGATCGAACGTTTGTACGAAAAGTAAAAAGTTTTTTTTTGCGATAGGTTTCATAGGGAAAGTTGATCAGTATCATGGGTACAATCCCTTAACCTGCTGCGTACATTTGTTCTTCTCATAGGACATAAGAAATAATTTATTTATTTATTCGTATGGCGACTTTCGTTTGTAGGCATAAAGTTCGTAAGTCCACATCCAGCGTCTGAAGCCATCGGAGGGCCTCACGTGTCAGGTGCGTCAGGTCCTCAGGATGGCCCGGATAAGCTCGAAGGGGACACCGTTGTAGTATGTGCTGCATCGTCTGGTCTTCGGTCCCGCAGTCACATAAAGGAGACTCCGTCCAGCCCCATTTATGTCGGAGGTAGTTGCACCTGCCGTGGCCGGTCCTTAGCCTGTTGAGGCGACACCAGTCCTTGCGCGGCAGGTGGAATCCGTTAGGCTTGAAAGTGGGGTCCGGGTTTTCCTCAGGCGTTCCAACTAAAACACTAACAATAGATTGTAATATTTCTTATGTCCTATGAGAAGTACAAATGTACGCAGGAGGTTAAAGTAGTGCAACTGTTTACCTAACATCCTGCTATGAATATTTCTTTACCAAAAGATTAGAAATATAATATTTAATAATTTACCTAAACAAAATTAAAAGTTTTATATGTAATCATTTTTTATTAAAAGTTTAGTGTAAAAAAAATGAGCTGTATTTATTAAGAAAAGAAAAGTTTGTAGACAGGAAATTTAATACGTGAGTTTTATAATCTTATTTGTTTTATTTTAGTTTTACATTTATTCGGATTCAGATTAAGTAGCAGCGTTGCCAGACGTCCCGATTTTGGCGGGACGTCCCGATTTTTAGCCCAAAATTGAATGTCCCGCGCAGGACAGACTTTGTCCCGCTTTTCGGGAATTACTCATCCTGGAGCTATTCTATCCTGTGCAGTGTTCTTCAACTACATTTATGGAAAAAATTGAAACTTTGAAAGAAGTTAAATGTTCAGAGAAATATAATAATTAAAAATCTACGATTTCTATGGCTATCTATCCTCAACATCATTGAACGAACTGCCCCTGTGGTCTAATATAATAATGGTTAAGAGCACTGGGCTCTCGGGGGATTCCCACGGGGGACACCTAGTGATATGACACTTTATACGTTTTTCTCCAGTTGGTTAGGACACTGCAGGCTGAATCACCTGACTGTCTGAAAAGAAAAATGATTCCGTGCTTCGGATGGCACGTTAAGCCGTAAGTCCTGGCTACTATCTCTGGTGGTAGTAGTCGTTACATAAAAACCATGTCAGAGGCCGTAAGGCAGTCTGAAAAAACTCTGACACCAGGGCTCTGCCCACACGTTAAGAAAGAAGATCCACCCCAATAATTTTTTTTGCAAATATCTCCAATCTACATCCACGCCGAGTTTACAATTTTATTATATTGTGTATAGATATTAAGGCAACTTAAATTTCTTAATAAAAGCGGTCAAGTGCGAGTCGGGCTACTCGCGCACCGAGGGTTCCGTACCACACAACCACAGAACACAACATTATTAACTTAGAAAAAAAAACTTTTTTGTCCGGGACCTTTACCGCAAGACTGACTCACGCTTGACCAATTTTTAGTATTTGTTGTTATTCTGTAGAGCCTGCTCTATAATCACACTAAGTTTGACGCTTGCATGTATTACCGTTTTAACGATAGAGCTTATAGAAAAAACGTTGATAAAAACTAGTTTCTTGTTGAGAACCCCCCTTAATTTTCAACTTTTTGACATTTTTATTATTTGTTAACAAATCCGCCGTAATAACGCATAATCTGAGAAAATTTAAACTATCTCGCTATTACGGTTCAAAAGTTACAGCCCTAAATAGGTAGGACAGACGGATGGAGAGACGGACGGACAACGTAGGCTTAGTAATAGGGTCCCGTTTTCACCCTTTGGGTACGGAACCCTCAAAATCGTTCTTTATTATTTTGATTCAGCTTCTTCTTCTTTTCGTGCCAGCATGCGTTATATTATCGCATGAAAATCACTCAGCCAGAGCAGCTAGCTGAATTCAATACAAATAATGTACGAATACGAATGTACATTAGTTGCGTTTATTGAATTTAATACTACAGATAGACCTACTGATTTGTTATTATTGTAATCTTTGTAATTATGATAAAATTCGCTGTGTCAAGTTTGTTTTTGGCGTAGAAAGGTGGTATACATATTCTTAAGATTTTTGGCATAGATTTTATATTTTTTACGGATAATAGAAAACATTTGCAATTTAATATTTTTATTGCGCTTCATCGAGTTTATCAGTAAATTAAATTTTTAAATCACTACATAGTATAAAACAAAGTCGCTTTCCGCTGTCTGTCTGTCCCTGTGTATGCTTACATCTTTAAGGCTATTCTACCGTTGGCGCGCTCCATACAAACGTAGTATGGTGATATTTTCAATACTATCCAATTAAAGTCAATGAAATTTTTCAAAAACAATCTAGTAACTAATTTCTATGTCGGTATGAAGTCAGATTTTCGATAAAATTTATAGTTTTAAAGTTACAGTGCCACAAATATTTCCATACAAATCTTAAATTAATTCTAGCATTGAAACTGTATATTTTAATGAAAATCTGACTTCATACCGACATAGAGATTAGTTACTTGATTGTTTTTGAAAAATTTCATTGACTTTAATTAGATAGTATTGAAAATATCACCATACTACGTTTGTATGGAGCGCGCTCCGAGTAGAATTCTCTTAAAACTACGCAACGGATTTTGATGCGGTTATTTTCAATAGATAGAGTTATTTAAGAGGAATGTTCATATCGGCATTTTACCCGTGCGAAACCGGGGCGGGTCGCTAGTTACCTATATACTTTATTCAATATAAATGTGGGGTACTTAAAATATTAATATAGGTAAAAAAAAACATTTAAATTACCTAATTTGATTTGTAATCTCTAAGCGCAAAAGTGGTCGCGAGAAAATCATTCTTGTGAAAATATTTTGAACCGACTTAAAAAAAAGAGGTATTATAGGAATTTCGATAGTATAGATTCTATCGATTGTTTTGATCTATCGATTGATGTCTATCTGTCAGCAAAACTAGTCCAGTGTGACGGGGAGTGAGCCCGCGTCATTCATTATCATTAACAATGTTTACCAAAGTCCTAAAATCTGGAATTATTATTATCCCAACCAACTACTGACTGACTTACCAACTACTGGACGTTGGGCCCGCGCGCTCAAGTGTCAGAACGTCCGAACCAAAAGAGCACCAAAACGTAAAAAGAGAACCAATGACGCGACAGTCTTCGTTTGATCGGCCGACTACGCGCACACGCAGGTGCGGGCCGTGCCCCGATGGGGTGAGTGGGATGGAAAAGAATTTCAGCACTTTCAATGTTTTTAGTTGGTACACGTACTTAGGTTTTTCCGAGAATTTTGGACTAAACTGTCGTCTATACTATAGTATTCTACGTCAGTGATCGCAACTGATATAGCTGTCGTATAAAGGAAAAAAGGTACCTATCTAACTTAACAGTATGTGTAACTGCTAGCCTACGTTAAGCCATAAAAATAGCCATAAACTTTGCTCAGAGCTCGTTAAGGAAACCACTTCCCTGGACCGTGATACAATAAAGTTACTTATTGAAATAACCGCACCTTAGTTTTATTTTATGGTAGGGTTGTAACCTAAGGGATATCAGTTACTCTTAAGAGCTTTGGTTGCGGGTGTTAGAGTGAGAAATTGCTTTGGTAGGTGTACGGATATTGGGATATCTTCGTGAATATTTTTCCATTACAAATAATTGTATTTTAATAGGTACAAAATCTATGTCGATAGATTATTACATTTAGACCCAGAGCCCACAACGGTCTAGGGCCTAAACGTATAGGAAAGCTGGATTTAGTCTAGCTCGAAAATAGACACCAAAGTACATTATTTAGCCTCGGTCTTATGACTCAAAGCGGTCACTGAAATTTTTTACAGCGGTCAGACAATCGCGAAAAAATGGGGTCTGGGCCTAAACATATAGGAAACGAACTGGATGCATTTAAAGAAAGAGCCCTCTTAGGACAATACCACAGCATATTTAGTTTTTCTCAAATCGGTCACTGTTCAAAATCAGACCGGGGTTGAAAATCGAAAAAAATTGGTTTGGGCCTAAACATATAGGAAATGTGAAACCAACTTGGATCGAAAGAACACACTTTACCCATCACGAAAAACCCGGTCTTATATGGCGGATCGGTCACCTTTCCAGAATCAGACCACTTTTATAATATAGCAAAAATGACATATATCTCGACAATGGTTAGTGATAGAAAAAATTTGTTACGAACAAAATTGTTGGAAATTTAATTTTCTTTAAGTTTGCAGACGCTTTGTTTACAATTTGATGCATAAGAGACGAGATATTTGTAAAAACGGAATAATTAAAATAGTAATAGACAGATATCTCCACAACGGTTGATGATAGGAAAAATTTGTTCAGGACACAATTGTAGATAATATTATGTTCTACTAGTTTTGTTATAACTTTGTTCACGATTTGATGCATACGAAACGAGATATTTGCAAAAACGAATTAATTAAAATAGTAATAGACAGATATCTCGAAAACTGTTGATGATAGGAAAAGTTTTCTAACATACAATTGTAGATATTGTTATGTTCTACAGGTTTTTTAATAACGTTGTTCACAATTTGATCCATACGAAACGAGATATTTGCAAAAAATAATTAATTAAAATAGTAAAAGACGATATCTCCACAACGGTTGATGATAGAAAAATTTTGTCTAGGATACAATTGTAGATAATGTTATGGTCTACAAGTTATATACTAACTTTGTTCACGATTTGATGCAAAAGAAACGAAATATTTGTAAAACTAAATAAATAAAATTGTAATAGACAGATATCTCGACAATGGTTGATGACAGAAAAAGTTTGTCTAATAAAATTGTAGATAATGCTGTTCTACAAATTTGGCTATGTACTTTGTTTACAATAAATTCTATTTATAGAATTACGAGATCTGCGCAAAAACTAATTATTAAAAATAATTGATAACGACTGAAGATAGAAAAAAATTGGTCAAGATAAAATTGTAGATAATTGTATGTTCTATATGTTTTGTTATAACTTTGTTAATAATTTGATGCATACAAAACAAGGTGTTTGCAAAAATTAATTAATTAAAATAATAACAAATATATCTCGACAACTGTTAATGATATAAGAAATTTGTACAAAATAAATTGTAGGAAACTGGTTTTGTAATAACTTGTTCACGATTTCATTCATAGGAATGGAATAAAAATTTTTATTTGCATTGGTACCGGTAAAAAGAGAAACTTTTAATACTCCACAACAAGCAATTAATGTTTTTTTTCTTAAACTAGATTACTGGGTTTTGTTGAAAAAAAATTTTGACCTGAAGGTCGTATAAGTTAGTTTTTTACACGTATCTCGTTTCTTATGCAAACAATTTAAAAAGTCACAGAAGCATGTGAGGTACGCGATACTGTAGTCCCAGTACATCTTTGTGCCACTGGCTGTGGAGACGTCTGGAACGTGGGGAGTGGAAGGTAAGGCGTTTGTAAGAGAGCTGGGCAGGAGGTTGGTTGAGAGTAGCGGCGATGTCCGCTCTGGGTCGTATCTGGTGCAGAGGATTTCGTTGGCTATCCAGCGAGCGCGGGAACGCAGCTAGTGTGATGGGATCCTTTGTGCCAGGTACGATTTATGACGATGCCGTGTAGTTTAGGTTAATTTATTATTTTGCTGACGAAACGTTTTGTGGATTTTTATTTGTATTCTCTTGTGACGAAGCTTGTTGTGGATTTTTGACTGTACATTTTGGACAAGGCATGTTGCCAATTTTTACCATCAATTTTTTATGTCAATTTTTTTCTACCGCTGTCGGGATATCTGTTTGTTATTATTTTTAATAATTAGTTTTTGCACATATCCCGTTTTCTATACATAGCATTAAATAAATAAATATTCTCACAGACACTGATCCCCAATTAAGCCTTAAGCTTTTTGTTATAGGAACCACATACAGCAACGGCACATACATATAACATCCATGACCGAACCGGGATTCGAACCAAGAACCCTGGCTTGGCAGTCCGGCGTGCAAAGAAAGCATTGTAAAGAAAGTTATAACCAAATTTGTAGAACAGCATTATCTACAATTTTATTAGACAAACTTTTTCTGTCATCAACCGTTGTTGAGATATCTGTCTATTACTATTTTAATTATTTAGTTTTACAAATATCTCATTTCTTTTGCATCATATCGTGAATAAAGTTATAACAAAACTTGTAGAACATAACATTATCTACAATTTTATCCTGGACAAACTTTTCTATCATCAACCATTGTCGAGATATCGTCTATTACTATTTTAATTAATTATTTTTTGCAAATATCTCGTTTCGTATGGATCAAATTGTGAACAAAGTTATTAAAAAACCTGTAGAACATAACATTATCTACAATTGTATGTTAAAAAACTTTTCCTATCATCAACAGTTTTCGAGATATCTGTCTATTACTATTTTAATTAATTCGTTTTTGCAAATATCTCGTTTCGTATGCATCAAATCGTGAACAAAGTTATAACAAAACTTGTAGCACATAATATTATATACAATTGTGTCCTGAACAAATTTTTCCTATCATCAACCGTTGTGGAGATATCTGTCTATTAAACAACACACGCACTTCCCCGGTTTGGAAGGGTGCGGGTTCAAGTCCCGCCCGAGACTGAATTTTTCAATCTTTAATTTGATTCGAAATAGCACAACATGGCTGTAACATGTTCAAAATCAATAATATTTGAAATCTGTCTATTACTATTTTAATTATTCCGTTTTTACAAATATCTCGTCTCCTATGCATCAAATTGTAAACAAAGCTACTACAAACTTAAAAAACATTACATTTCCAACAATTTTGTTCATAACAAATTTTTTCTATCACTAACCATTGTCGAGATATCTGTCATTTTTGCTATATTATAAAAGTGGTCTGATTCTGGAAAGGTGACCGATCCGCCATGTAAGACCGGGTTTTTCGTGATGGGTAAAGTGTGTTCTTCCGATCCAAGTTGGTTTCACATTTCCTATATGTTTAGGCCCAAGACCAATTTTTTTCGATTTTCAACCCCGGTCTGATTTTGAACAGTGACCGATTTGAGAAAAACTAAATATGCTGTGGTATTGTCCGAAAAGGGCTCTTTCTTTAAATGCATCCAGTTCGTTTCCTATATGTTTAGGCCCAGACCCAATTTTTTCGCGATTGTCTGACCGCTGTAAAAAATTTCAGTGACCGCTTTGAGTCATAAGACCGAGGCTAAATGATGTACTTTGGCGTCTATTTTCGAGCTAGACTGAATCCAGCTTTCCTATACGTTTAGGCCCTAGACCTTTGGGGGCTCTGGATCTAATTATTTTTTTCTTAAGTTAATGCACAACCTTTAGAAAGTTTCAAGTATTGAAATTGTATCTTGGGTACATACATTAAAATTATATTACAATATACTATATTCAATCATTGCAATTTTCTAAAGTTTGTGCACTAACTCAAGAAAAAATAATGTAATAATCTATCGACATAAATATACGTACTCACGCCCAGGTAGATGGAGATCATATTATTTTGATCGTCTGTCTACATCACAGCCCGGACACTGCATACAAATATTGAAATTGACAAGATGACGTCAGCATATGCGAAATCAAAGAAATTGAACCTTAAGTCCAAAACCAGTGCGAGGTAACCAGGGTCCTATTTAATAAACGTTACAATTATAATTTACAATGACAATGCATGTTTAGCATCATTAGTTACCAGAAATGTACCCTGAATTGTAATTGTAAATTACAATTGTAACGGTTATTAAATAGGGTCCAGATGGCGATAGAGGGGGTGCGGTAAAAAGTTGGTGGGAGGATGGGAGTTTCCGTACTGTATCTAGTAATAGATACTCTTTCTTATACTGTGGTCTACATTATCTCTTCCGTCTTTTCATAGCTTCTTTTAAATGCTATTCGTTGTCGAATAGGTTCATTATATTTTTATTTACCTTGTCTAAGTTACATAGATTTAACTACCATAATCAATCTTTCTAGCTACCTATGTAATTCCTCTCTTCTCTTCTTTCGCGTCGGCATGAGCTTATCGCATGACACTCATGCTGTAGTGGTCACATTAGCCAATCAGCACCCATGTAATTAAATTGTGGTAGCATACGAGTATCTTCACAACTTTGGTACCAAAGTTATTATGACGGATATTCTAATTTCAGAATTAAAATATCCGTCAAGGCACAACCCTAGGCATATCGTCTTCTTTAGCGAAGATTGCGGGTCTTTATTACTCTTGTTAGTTGTTCTGGATTCAACCAGTTCGTTCCAGTTGTCGATTTCTATCTCATACGTAAGCCTTACACTAACAATTATTGGAGACGAATGTATTTACAGATCTAACAGATGCGCAATTTATACTGAAACAATATACCTACACATCTGTTCCAACAGAAAATACCTATTTAAGTAGGCTAAAAATAGGTCTAGCTAAATAAAGGGCTTAATATGCTGACACTTTTTTAAGGGGATGATCAGACCGTCAAACTGAACAGTTTTCTCTATGGCACCAACATCGAAATCGCAAAAAAAAATGAATATCAGCGGTCCCAATTATATTTGGCTCGAGTTGCAGTTTTGTATGGAACAGCTGATTCTTTTTTCGCGATTTCAATGTTGGTGCCATATAGAAATTTGTTGAGTTTGACGGTCTGATCATCCCCTTAAAAAAGTATCAAAGTATTAAGAAGGATCCTGTCTTATACATCTAGAAAAGTAACTAAGTAGGTATAGCAAAATTTCTAACCATCCAAAAGAATGAATGAATAGGAAGTTATGTACCTATCTACCTATAGGACTGGTAGTGCCCTAAGCGCGCCAGTGCTCTCACTTGTCTGAGAAATGAAGAAAGAAGACTTATTGCAGATTCATCTTTTTCAATTTCAACGACATGCTAATTTATTTTAAAATATTTTTTTTAATATTAGAAATGTAGTCGTCATAATAATCAGAGCAGGAGTTGATTCAAAAGTTTGAGACGTGCTTAACAGGATAGGCGGGCTGAAATGCTAATTTGGAGAATAGGTCACATTTGCGACTTAATACGTATTTGTCCGATCCACCCATAGAGAATTTACACGCTCCCCCTGGGTAGAGATGGCGTATCAAGTGTGCACAGATATTCCCAACTGGGCTTGACGTCATCGTGACGTCCCCGAGCTCACTTCAGTGTTACTTACTACTAGCGCTACGTAGTGTGGAGTAGCAGTACAAAAGAGCGTATTCAGGACATTCAATTTAAATATTGTATTATTTAATTACTTATCACTCTTGTTTTTTTTACCTACTTAAAGCTTTTAAATTTTTCAGAATTCTCTGGAGCCAAAATTAAGCAAAATTGATAGAAATCAATAACAATGACGGTTAATGTTTGACAAAAAAATTGAAAATCTTGAAATTATGCTTTTTATTTTATCTCAAAAAAGTGTATGTCGAAAAGTGTGCGTTTTACTGAAATAAATTCCTCCTTTTGTTAGTTCTCTAAAAAGGTATAAATGTTTTAAGAATAAAGGCAATTGCATTGTCAAAAAAGGTTTTTTACTTAGAATATGATACGTAGAGGCAACATTCTTTTGAAGAACTCTTTGGGAACATGACGGTATCGAACAAAATAATCCTGTTCAGGGTTCCGTTACTTACACAACAGAACATTATGAAATAATCCTTCCTAGAATGTTGAAAAATGTTAAGCATTATTTATAGGTACTTACGTACTATTATTATGTTCAAAAATAATTCACATAATTTTGACATTCTGTTCCGATATTCAAAAAAGACAATAAACAACACATTTGCGAACTAAAAATTAATTTGGATACTGAGTTCACCCCTTGTATCGTAGATATTTCTTTTTTATTGCTTTTTTTGTTGCTTCGAGGTTGCTTCTGCTTTACTAAGTATTGCAGTAGCAAAGTATTAACGTAAAGTATTAAAGTATTAAAGTATTATTAGAGTCTACAGTGCGACATCTGGTAACCAGTAGGTTACCAGATGTCGCACTGTAGACTCTAGCGGGAAGTAGCGTATTTAAATGCACCTTGAATCTTAAGAAAGAGGTTTCGCTTTCGACCACAAGATGCTTTTTGTCTCTCCACCCTCCCCGCAAACGTCCTTCACCCCCTTTGGTGGCTACAACATTTTCTATAGATGCAAGCCGATACGCCATCTCCTTTTACTCCATGGATCCACCCCACCCATACACCCCGCCGACTAGAGTGCGAAAGAGACTGACCGGAAGAGTTGGACCGATTTTATTTACAAAAAATCAACGAAATCAGCATTTCGTATTCCCCTGTTTCCTCCTCAAAAACTAAACTCATTTTAATAATTCTTTCAACAATAATATGAGAAAGACTTTGGCTATGTCTGTATGTTTTGCTTTTTTTGTTTAAATTAGTCATATTTGTTTTCTGGGTGTCTGAAAACGGGTGGTCTTGGTCATTTTCGAAGGTCAATAGTTCTTACAGTAATTAATTAATGCAGAAAAGGAAAACATATGGACATGGCAGAGGTGACATCTATAGATTGTATGGTAAAAAACTATTTGCTCTAGTGCCATTATTCAGGGAGAAAACAGGGGAATACGTTTGTATGGAAAAACCGAACTGGTCTACCCTCTTAAGAAGTATTTCATAATTAGGACGACAATGGACAAAATAAAACATACGGTCGATAATACATTTCCACCCAGTTTCCACCACCCATATCTATTTCTAAACAAATATCACGCCTATTGTAATAGCAATAGGGTACATATTTTGACAAATATGTCGTGACAGGGTATTGACAGTAGCCAATACATAAATTAGGTGCGTGTCGAACAAGTGCTCACATTACGGGCATTGGATTGACACATCAATTTGCCATGACAAAAGATAGGTACCCTATTATTAATAACATAATGTTTACATCCGTGTCATTTTCAGTTGAAATAACTATCAATGCAGAATAGGAAAGCGGACACTTTAGAAAATCTTAAGAGGATAGGCGGGTTGAATGTATTCAAGCTAAAGAATCACTTAAAATGCGAGTTTATATATTGTCAATAGCCCAGTCATTTTACGGTTTGAGCCGGGACTAATTACTAATTGCATTTTTTTTTTCGCTATAATATTGAAGAGCCAATTTGAGCTTCAGAATGTACCAAAATTAAAAAAAAATTACGTCAGCAACAGTTCCAATTTTAAAATATAGATATTGTCTCGTTCTAAAAAAGCCTGACGATATTTTTTTTTTGCACATAATTTAAGGCTTTACCATCATAAATACTTCAAACATGGTGTAAATATTTTTGTCTACTTAGAAGGTTTTGAAAAATTCTTTCGTATTCTCTAATAAATACATATTTTTTTTAAATTTTAATGCATATTTTATTGATCAAAAATAATGTATATTGTTAAATCTAATTCAAATGGGTGCATTGGTATTAATATTATTAATTTAAAAGCCTTCTGGGACACACAATTTCGATTTCTATGTTGCGTAGCAAATTTTTTTTTAATTTGGTTTAGGATAGTGTTTTTGTCACTAAATGGTGCCGGTTACAGTTTAAAAGTACAATTAATAATTACTCCCTACCCCGCCTAACAAAACTCCGTAAAATGACTGGCCTACAAACGTTTTTTACTTAGAAGATAAAACTAAAAAATTATACTACCCTACAAATACAGGGTGAAATTGATACCATTAGCATCCTTTTAAACTAAGAGTCTACCCATCAAACTGAACAACTTTTACTATGGGAGCAAACCGATCGGAGCATAAAAAAATTTGCTGTTGCATACATTTGAGTCGAGTAGGCATTGCAGTTTAGTATGGGGTAGCAGATTTTTTAGTTGCTCTGATCTATTTGCTCCCATAGTAAAAGTTGTTCAATTTGATGGGTAGAGTCTTAGTTTAAAAGGATGCTAATGATATCAATTTCACCCTGTAGAGTCTATACGAAGGGGGTGTCCCTTAAGTTCCACAACTTGAATAATCATATTTTGAAAATCCAAAGACATGACATAATGCTAATTCATATATCAATTAAAATGTTTAATATGAAAATATATAGCGCTATTTGACATAATAATGAAAATCCATAATTTGAAAAACTACACTTAGATGAAAATCCATAACTTTGAAAAAAGTCGTTTTTAGACCCCAGATCTCACTCAGTCGGTTAGGTTAGCGAGGAGTGAAGCGACGAGCATGTTAGGATTCTTGCGACCACAGCGCATGAGCCGAGCGAGTGCAGCGAGCGTGCCGCGGCAGCGGCCGGCGAGTGGCAGAACCGAATCGCTACGGTTAACCTAGTCCATCAGAAAAAAAAAAATTCTCACCTCGGGGGGTTCATCTCGCCCCCCTACCCCCACACCATGATTCACAGACGCCACATTCAAATAATATACACTATGTCACTGTCACTATTTTTAGGAATCCAACGACACATCATACATTAAAATCCATTTATAGGCTGTAGAGCCTGTCAAAGAAATGGGCATACATAAGTACAAATACTAATTGTGTATTCATTTTAAGTTTTTTTGACCCATACGAAGGACATTTGAATAGAAAGGATGAATATTGATCCTCGTCACAAGTATTTTTCAGGTATTTCTTTGACGGTATCATAATAGGTATACCTACTAAAATATGCAACCGATTAGATAAGACTACGATGTGACTACATAATTTGTGTGAGATTGACCAATATATTTATTTATTTATTTGATAAAATCGAGTTCAAACTTTCTTGAAACTAGGTCTGGGTAGGTAAGTAGGTGTCACTATAATTACCTAATGGCTACGATGTAAGTGCTGTAGTGCTGTCAGCAAATAAATTCTAGTTCAAATAGAGTGGTTCGAGATGTGGGAGGCAACAATGAAGTAGGTACCTACTTGAACTAAGTTCGTAGTAGCTAGGTTATAAAAGGTGTTTTACAATTTGTTAATCCAACTAATGAAACACCTGAAAAACCGTTCGTTCAGAATTGATGACAGGTCAACATCTGATGCAGCTCATAGAAATTCTCAAGATGGTTGTCATAAAAAGTTCGAAATACGTCGCAGAGGTTTCGCATGAGAATCCTGAATTTTGTATTACCCCCTTTGAAAAGGTAAAAATCGTTAGTTATTTTGTCGATTTGAGTGAAACGGTTTCGGACTTTGCATTCAATTGTTATGTTTTTAGGGTTCCGAAGTCAAAAAGGAACCCTTATAGTTTCGCCATGTCCGTCCGTCTGTCCGTCCGTCTGTCTGTCCGTCTGTCTGCGGCTTAGCTCAGAGACGCTTGATACTAGAAAGCTGTAATTTGGCATATGTATACATATTTATCACGCCGACAAAGTGGTAAAATAAAAACTTGAAAAATATTTTTTTATGGTACCTGAACACACATGAAGTAGGGATGAGTTTTTTTTTCTCGTCTATCCACGTTGTGGGCTATTGTTGGATAGGTCTTTTAAAAATATTTTGGGTTTGGCAAAACCATTTTTCGATTTAGGGATCCGTTAGCGAAATATTAAGCTTTAAAGCGAAAATTTTGGTTAGAGTCAAGTGTGTCCCCGCCCCTCTCCCAGCTAAACGGTTGTAGTTGGAGATGTGAAAAAATTCACGGTAATAGCATATATATAACGAATTTAAAAGGAAAACTATCACCGCTAAGTAGGCTTTGCAAGTTTACGAGTAATAGTCGACCAAATAATAAAATGTACTTTTTAGACTTTATTAGCCGTTAAACCGTAGTATAAAACAAAAAGCGTCCTTTTAAGTCCATATTATACTGTAACGGGCAACTACGGAACCCTACCCTGCGCGTGGTCCGACACATACGCTACGGTAGCCGCCTAGTTTAGTTTTAATAGTCTGTAGGGTAAGTCGTCCACTACCAATTATGGTTATGGAGCACACTATCAGTTATGTAATAAAATATCCAATCAATGCGGGGTTTATCTAACTTGACCGTAGATATTCTTACAACTTCCAGATTACCAGTTTTATTACTTTTGGTTATTTATTGGGATATCATTAAATTTATAAACGTGACCATGTGTTGAGATGTTTTAGGATCATTTTATCCATATATTACAATTTACAAAGCAATTTGCTCATTTCGATGGAAGCTACCATACATAAAACAACTATAATCAAGAACTGCGTCCGATACAGATTATGCATGCATATCTACAGGGTGTAACAAAACACCCTAGTAATACTTAAGGGGGTGCTTTAGACCATCAATCTGAACAACTTTCACTATGGAGCCAACATCGAAATCGCGAAAAAAAAATCCGCTCTTTCATACAAAACTGCAGTACCGTCTTGACTCAAATGTATGGGTCGGCAGAATTTTTTATTTTTTTTTCGACGTTGGCTCCATAGTGAAAGTTGTTCATTTTGATGGTCTGAAGCACCCCCTTAAGTTTTACTAGGGTGTTTTGTTACACCCTGTATCAGTAATATTGTTTTATTTATTTTATTTTATTCGGAAAACTTATAGCTTACAATCACAATAATAGCTCTGTTAAATCTGAGCCAATTACAAGTTTCATTTACATTGTACTTAAATTTTCAATTTATTTAAACCACCAGATGTTATTAAGGAATCAATGAGAGAAGACGTTTAATTTTTACTTGACTCCGGCGAAGCAAAAATGTATGGTTATGATTTTTTTGTATACCTACTCTCCGTTCCTACCAACAAATTGGGATCTTAACTCTATAAACAAACTGCCTATGATAAAACCAATATAAAATGCATCCCACAGTCCGTGAGTCAGCTCCCGATTTTGGCAGTTATGTGTTTATTTAGAGCAGCGGCTCTCAATCTTTTTTGATGACGGAACCCTTTTGGAAAGCGAAATACTTGACGGAACCTTACAATAAAACAGTAGTTTTTAAAAGTGTATTCTACAGTCCAGTCTATTGCGGTATTTTGTTTTCGTGGCTGCGTGGTTGAGAATCCTGTTTCGCACAAATATGTTGTTCAGAACGGGAGAAGAATATTCAGAGCCATTTTGGCAAGCATTGAATATTCATCACGGATTCTGTACCAAAAATCGTTGAGAGGCGTCGTTTTGAATAGTGACTCTATACTTGTGTCTGATGACAGGTCTAAAAGAAATTCATATATCTCGTTTGACATACTTTCGTCCAGAGAGAGGAGTTTTGATTTTTTTTTAAATTATTGCGGAACCCTAGCGGAACCCCGGAACAGGGGTATTGCGGAACCCTAGGGTTCCGCGGAACACACTTTGAGTATGGCTGATTTAGAGTATAAGCCAGACGCAAAACCTGAAAAAGATGTTTGTGCGGATAGAACCAGAAAAAATTTAGATAATTTCTCCAGCTATGGGAAAGGCTCCCAAAAAATGTTATCGTATAGTTATGGAACTCATGTTGATTTGTTTCTCATAATCTTAAGATTATAGTGGTAATATTATACCTCATCTAAACGGAGTGTCGCGTAATCGCAGTTGGCGCACATCTTTTCTTGGTAAGATATGTTGGTTTTTTATTTTTATTTTCATATAAACATGTAAGACGTTCCTATACACGCATTGCTTTACATTTGTGACGTTTTAACAGAGAAAAAAAAATCTTAGCAAAAAAGTCAAAACGGTGCATTTTTTATATTTATTTCATAATTCCGTTTGCATTTTTACCTAATCTTACGTCCGATTACTATAATAAATTAAATTGTGTTTTAGAGTACTAGAGTGTATATGCCATCAATAAACGTTTCCGTTTGTGGGCCTAAAATAAATTGACTCCTTTGTTAAAGCAAAGTTTGGAAAGAGAAATATCTACCTGCCGGAAAATCGTCTTGATTTATTTATGCGTGTGTGTATCGATATTTATATTCTTACCATTGTAATCCATTGTTTATTTTTATTGTACTTTTAACAGGATTCATTATTTTGCTGCTCAAATAGTTCTCAAGTACCTATGTGAAGTATTTCAAATTTTATTACTACCCAGAATAAATACTTGAATACATGCAATGACGTAGGCACAGAGAATATATAACTATCGTACCGATGTCTAGGATTCCGCTTTGTTTAAACCCACATCCTAGCCCACATCTGAAACAATCCATCTAGTCTACAATATGATCGAATGATATTTGTAAAAATAGGTGAGTTCCTTTCTTTTAATTCCAAAAATTAAATAATCTTCATTTTATTCGTAGACAAAAATTGCATTACCTAAATCATAAAAGCAAATAATAAATATATTATATGACATTTTTGTATACCAATTAAAATGTGTCTAATTCAAATCAGTGATGCTTGTTATGCTACGCATATCACTTTTGAGCATCACGCAAAAACTAATGGACCGATTTTGATGAAACTTTTTGTGCATGAAAGCCTATGATTATTAGACTTAAAAACTGGTATAATATAATACGTTTTATCTAGCTATACAGGGTCCTTCTTAATATGCTAGTTCATCGTTTTCCAGATGATCAGACCATTAAACTGAGCAACTATCTCTATGGAACCAACATCGAAATGGCGAAAAAAAAACTGCTCATTCATTTGGCTTGAGTAGGTTTGCAGTTTTGTATGGAAGAGCTGATAATTTTTTCGCGATTTCGACTTTGGTGCCATAGAGAAAGTTGTTTAGTTTGACGGTCTGATCATCCCCTTAACAAAGTGAAAGACCCTACATAATATGTTGACGGGAACAAGTGCGGACGAAATCGTAGGTCAAACACTAGTATTACAAAAAGGTCATTTTCCCTTGGTTTTCCTAAACGCTTTCTTTTCACATGACAATAAATCAATACAAGATGAAAGGATTTAGGTGAATGTAGCGCCGCGCCGTAGAGTAATTGCCGTGAAGAGTCTTAGGAGCGACTTTGTTGAAATGGCACTTACGTAAAGAGATTTCACTAAATCAAACTTCAAACCCATTTAATGGTTCGCAGTGCTTAAGACAGTGGTTCCTAACCTTTTCAATCTTATTACCCTTAATCTGTGCTTATGACCTAATAGGGAAACAGATTTTACCCCTCTTTAAATCAGTGGCGTACCTGAATACACTATGTCGAGCTCTTGGCAAAATGTGCGCTAGTGGGGCTCTCCTCTGCCTCCCTAAAAAAAATCCCTGAAAATCCACCGAGGGCATAGCCAATGATTTTTTCCAGCAGTGGAGGGGGAGGAGCAGGTTCGGGTTAGGTAGTACGCGATACGACCTAAAATCAGAAGCGAGCTCCTTGCAAAAACAAGAGCAAGCGAAGCGAGCTCGAGATTTTACTGCAATACGGCTAATATGTTCAGGACAAAACCCAGGAGCGAGCGAAGCGAGCTTGAGTTTTTTTACATGACTTCTAATATGTTCAGGACGAAGCCCAGGAGTGAGCGAAGCGAGCTCGAGATTTTTCTGTCAAAATCAGGAAGGACGGACGCCGCGTGGGCCGGGCCCACCTCTTGCTAAACTGATCGTCTTTGTACCATTCTTATTACCCCTCTAGAATAGCTGTTTTACCCCTACAGGGGTAATTTACCCCCAGGTTAGGAACCCAGGGCTTAAGAAGATAGTTTTTGCTACGCGCTCCATACAAACGAAGTCTGGTTATATTTTCAATTATACTAACTAATTAAAGTCATTGAAGTTTTTTAGAACAATCTAGAAACTAATCTCTAGAATATAATACTTTATTTTCCAGAATACGGTACAAACATAGAAATACAGGGTGAAATTGATATCATTAGCATCATTTTAAACTAAAATTCTACCCATCAAACTGAACAACTTTTACTATGGGAGCAAACAGATCGGAGCAGAAAAAAAATCTGCTGTTCCATACTAAACTGCAACGCCTCCTCGACTCAAATGTATGCAACAGCTGATTTTTTTCCGCTCCGATCTGTTTGCTCCATGGAGTAAGTGTGAATTCTCTATGGTTTGCTCCCATATTAGAAGTTGTTCAGTTTAATGGGCCAACTCTTAGTTTAAAAGGATGCTAATGATATCAATTTCACCCTGTACAGTCTGTAACAGTCTTCAAAATCCAACATATTCTTCTATGCTTGTATGTTGTCAGATTTTCGTTAAAATGTAGTAGTTAATGTTACAGTGTCTCGAAGATTTCCATACAAATAATAAACTGTATATTTTAACGAAAATCTGATAACATACAAGCATTAGAGATTAATCTCTAGATTGTTTCTGAAAAAAATTCATTGACTTTTTCGATTAATTTGTATTTGATATTGTAGGTATGTATATTTTTATTCTGTAGTATTCACTTATTTTACATTCATAATTAATTTTAAGTAACACCGACCCGTTCTTTGTTATATTTCCTCTACCCTATGGTTATCTAAAGAAATCGCTTTTTAGCGATAAGACCGCCTTATTTGTACCATAACCAGTTAACGTTTCCCGTGCAATGTATTTTATGGTTGGTTTTTTTTTTTATTATTCATAATGGGTTTGCGCTTGGCTTCAGCTCACCTGATGGAAAGTGTAGATGAAGGCGAGGATGTAGCGCGCTCGCCCAGAAAAAGCCTATTTACTCTTCTTTTAAAAATAACCTGATTGTATTTGCTTGAGAAAACAGACGCAGGGAGTAAATAAATTTGGTGTAAATAAAGTATAATTTCATTTCAATCATTGGTTAGTATTGAAAGTACAATCAAACTTCGTTTGTCTGGAGCGCGCAGCAACAACTATTCTCTTAACAGCTGGCAGAACCACTGCGAATGAAACAAACTTTATAAAAGGAAAGATCTATTTTTATTTTCCAAGTGTACCTTAAAGCGTTGTTCCTGTCTTTTATCTTGTATTAAATTGTTTTTTTTTTCCTCTTCTCCTGAGGAAAACTTTATTCCAACTAAGTACATTGAAGCAGTATTCTCAACGAAGATTGTCTGATGTGAAACATTGTTTGAAAGCGATGGTTAATCAGAACGAAGCTGGAAACACAATCTTCTTATCGTGTGGGCAGAGCCCTGGTGTCAGAGTTTTTTCAGACCGCCTTACGGCCTCTGACGTGGTTTTTATGTAACGACTACTACCACCAGAGATAGTAGCCGGGACCAACGGCTGAACGTGCCATCCGAAGCACGGAATCATTTTTCTTTTCGGACAATCAGGTGATTCGGCCTGCAATGTCCTAACCAACTGGGGAAAAACGCACAAAGTGACATATCACTAGGTGTCCCCCGTGGGAATCGAACCCACAACCTCCGTATCGAGAGCCAATGCTCTTAACCATTAGACCACGGAGGCAGGATGATCTGACTTAAAATCTGGTATGTTAATTTATGCGGACGAATCAGAATTGCACCCGTGCGAAGCCGGGGCGGGTCGCTAGTTATACAATAAATAGTAATCCGAAATGAATAATGGTAAGAGAAACCTAAAGATAATTTTCAAATACCTATTTAATGATACCCCACAATACCCATGCCAGCTTGCTGTACCCCACCTGTACCTGTATTTATTTCATAACTTGCTTTTGCCCGCGACTTCATCCGCATGGAATTTTGAAAACCCCAAGTATCCTATGTTACTTCTAATACCTCCAAGAATATGTGTACAAAGTTTCATGACTATCGGTTTAGTAGTTTTCGCGTGAAAGCCTAACAAACAAACTTACGTTCACATTTATAATATTAGGGACTAGCTTTTGCCCACGACTTCGTCCGCGTGGAATTTGGAAAACCCCAAGTATCCTATGTTACTTCTAATACATCCAAGAATATGTGTACAAAGTTTCATGATGATCGGTTAAGTAGTTTTCGCGTGAAAGCCTAACAAACAAACTTACATTCACATTTATAATATTAGGGATTCCGTTTGCATTTTTACCTAATCTTTCGTCCGATTACTATAATAAATTAAATTATGTTTTTAGAGTGTAATACCATCAATTCAATTCAATTCAATTATACTTTATTGCACATCCAAACAGAATATACATTTGAATAAAGATAAAGAATTACGTACAAATAAGGCGGTCTTATCGCTAAAAAGCGATTTCTTCCAGACAACCTTAGGGTAGAGGAATTACAAAAACGAAAATAGGTAGGCGGTGTAGATCAAGAGAAGAAAGAAATCCAGAATGACAATGAAAGTATAAATATACTTAAAAATAAAATAATCTAAAATATATACATACATCATACATATTTCTTCAACTATATACATACATAAGTGAGTACTACATACAACACGGAAGCAACAGTAGGAGGAGAAAAACGAAATAAAAGTGAATCAATGTAATCAATAAACGTGTCCTACAATAAATTGATTCCTTTATATGTATACATTTACTTGCCCGAAGTAAGGGTGATGGAAGAGTGGGCTTTTACCCAATCATTGGTGATCAAGGCTGTCTTCAAATTCTACCAGTCATAAATTTTAAACGACCAATAAAACGCATACTCATTTAGTGACGCAGTCGGAACCAATCAGCCCAACATTCTAAGCCTTATTCCACTTCGGTCTACATGGACAAATAAATAATACCTCAACAATAGAGCCGTTTATTTCAATGTATCTACTGTGTTACTACTGTCTACGTAAATAAAGAACCTAACAATAAGCTATACCATACCAAACGGGGCATCGTAAAAATTGTCTGGATCGATATATAGACAGCAAAAAAATGTTTAATAATGCTATTCTAATGCCGAGCTGTGCGGACTGGTCGACCATAATCTCATGGCATGAAAAAAGGGTAAAAACTATAGATTTGCACATGGAATACAAATAATTTTTGCTGGAAGAAATCTCTTTAGAGATAAGTTCGCCCTTTATATATGTCTACTTTAATTGTTTTTTTTTCTGTACTTTTTTGTGTACAATAAAGTGTTAAATAAAAAAATAGAACTAAACGAACGAACGGACGTTGCGAACTAAAGGGGGGGACGCGCTCGGGAGCCTTTCTGGTGCAGATAATTTCTCTGGCCATCCAGAGGGGCAATGCGGCCAGCATCTTTGGGACCTTTGAGCCAGGGTCACGCAGGGCAGTGCCTTTAGATTAAGTTAGTGATAGTCTGACGAAGCTTGCATGCGGATTTTATCCTGTGTGCTGCCATTGACGAAACTTGTAGCGGATATAGGTATGTGTGATTAATATTTGACGAAGCCTGCGTTGCGGATTGGTTTATTTTTGGTATTTTTTGCTTTTAATTGGAATAAATAATCTCAATTCTAAATAAAAAAGTCAGTAACTAGTCTAGAAATCAATAATCTTCATAGTAAAATTGTTCACCACAGTAGGTGTATACAAAAATGTATTCCAGAATGAAAACAGTTGTTAATCATAAATCTATTTCAATCAACACAAAAACGATTTGTGATATTTTCTTATTTACACGTCGGTCGTCGACTTGTAATTCAACTGAAAAAGCTCAATAATGTTTCATAACTAATATTTCAGACTGATCGAATCAATCAAATGTCGGTCTAAGTACGTGATTCAATGTAGTGATAGAGGTTTTGACTGTTATTATTTGTGGTTCGGCTATTGCAAGCAATAATGTCGTTATGTAACACTGAAACCATCGCTGGTCCTTTGTGTTCGCCCAAAGCTCACCCATATTTTATGCATGTCGGCGTTAGTACGATTCTCGTACTGAAAGCGGCACGTGTACGCCGCACGTGCACACTGCACGTGCACTTATCGTAAACGACGCGCCCCACCACCGTAAAATGAGTATAAAAGCGGCCGTTTGCCCTTCCGGAGCTCAGAAACGAGCGAGCAGCCGTACGAGACGGAACTCTTGCTCTAGCGTTTTACGACGCTCTGAGTTCTATTTATTTTATAGAATAAAATAATTATATTGATTGTGGAATCATGAAATCAAATCATTTGTTAAATCATCAGCAGTGCTTTGATTACGGATCTACCCTCCAAACCCTGATAATGCTCCAACATCAGAAGATGGGACGCCACGTGATGAACATCGCCATCCAGGTAATGGCTGATACTTCCAACGACATGATGACTCAAATGTCATATGATTATCGAACTACCTTGACGTTATGACCGCCATTTGTACCCTTACGTTCTTTTTATTCTGTTTTGTTGCTGTATGTTTTTGGTGTGCGAATGAAGAGTGTTTGTGTTATGTTATGTTATGATAGAGATCGTGGAAGTGGAAGAAACCAAACATGTACATATTTCTCGCACTTAGACCGACAGACCGAGTACGGACCTTCGGATTATGGAGTACGAGTTTAAGCGGCTGGCGTGCTTCAAGGACGTGCGAGAGTGGGCTGACTGTAGTATGTTGAGAAAAACAACCTTGACTGCGATGCGTGATGATATGGTGCTAACCTTCGAACCAGGAAGAACGTACGTGGTAAAAATTGACATTTTGCTTGCAACTGCACAGAAAACGCAATAAAGCGTGGAGCGCCTTTAATAGCGTCGACGTTATCATGATCTTCAGCCGCTGTTGAACCTCCAGACTTAAGGAATGCTGTTGCTGTTAAGATGAGATGTTTCAAGAGTCGCAGATGAACAACGCAGTAAGAAAATCAATTTACCAGATCAAGAAGACAAAAGTGTGTAACACTATCTTGGTGGAAGTTGGACAGAAATCAATTGACTGCATCGATGACTTTCTATCTGTGCATCTTGCATGGGTGTACACGCTATCCACGGATGCGGGCTCTCACCGATGAATGTTACCAACATTCCTTGTTCTTTGCTCTTCTGTCTCTAATGGCTCAGGATACCGATGCTATCGTGATTATTGATACGAGATGGGGTCAGCTGCAGTAGTTGTAACCAGTGGCCACACTGTTTGGGCGATTCGGCGTAGAAGACGAATAAGACGCCTGCAAAAATTATTGGTCGTCCTTACGACATCTTACCAATGCTCCGTCACTCTCGATTGACAGCTGCGATAAGTACCTACGGTGTAGGCACCAATTATCTCATGAGGTAAAGGCACATTGATATAAGGCGCATTTTAATAGCTCGTCGTTCGTGTTTAAAAATTCGAAAATATCGCGATATCGGGCGGGAGAATGCAGTGTCTGTTACGGTAGTAACTATTGATTAGTCTGAGACCCGACCGGGTTGGTGCTGTTCCAAGCTGAAGAGCTTGCGGTAATCGGCAGTACAAGACATATAGAATAGAGGAGATCCGTTTAGGAGATTGGGGCAGATAATGTTAATATCAAATAAGACCAAATGCCAAGATGATAATTATGTGTGTTATTTGTTATGTGATTGCCAAAGATTATGATGCTTTAATGCAGGCATTAAACAACAGAGCTTGCCTTTGTCGAAGGTTCTAGTTTAGACAGGGATTACTACTTGAAATTGAAACAGATCAACTTGATCAGCTGCGGATAGCAAAAACTTCTCCTGTCTGGATTTTGGCTGCTAGGTTTTATTGAATCCCTGTGGCTTAGAGATCCATAAAAAAAAAAATAAAGAACTGGTTCTATTACATCGGACGCAGTCCGAATTCCTGACGATGCCATTCGGCTTACCTAATGCCCCATCTATGCACGAGAAATGCACTTGGACAATTGAGAGGATTAACAGCTTTGGTCTTCAAGAACGAATAGCTTGTATCTGGGAAAACAGTCGATGAGTCACTACAAAGATTGGATTTGGTGCAAAATTTTTATATATTTCAGACAGTTAGTCCATAAAAGTATTACTAACAGAGGAACTTAACCTGTCTTTAGTAAAACAGTTCATTCTAATTCTAAAGTCTTACCATTGAGAAAGTCTATAGGCTGATCTACCACCCAACGTTTCATTATGGGGCTATTCCAACCTTCAACCATAGTTTGCAGAATGCTTATGCTACTCAGGATTTGCGATAAAAACAAACAAAAAAAAGAATATTCTTTCACGAAGAGATCCATAGAGTATCTGGGATGAGAATTTGGAAACTCACTTTTTGAAAAAAAAAAGGAGGCTTTGGCTAGATAGTAGTTAGAGTTCCCGATATAGAACAATGAAAGCGTCTGGTGAGTTGAGATTTTGCTACATTGTAATTCGATTTCCAGCTGGTGCCGGAATCATGCGATTCAGGTATAAAACAAAAGCTAGTGTGATGTTGCACATATTCTTGCTACATAATATTTGAGGGGCTCATAATATCAGTTTCAGAGCGCAAAATCTAAATTATCATTTTAAGCGCGCAAAACGCTATTTCTATTTCGGACTTTCCTATACCACATTGACTTTTCGAACACAAGAAATGTAAATTATGACCATTATTGTAGATAACTCCTTTCTGGGATACCCCCTTGCTACGCCTAAGGAAAGCTCTGGAAAAGGGTTTATGCAAGGACGACCGAGCAATCTATTAAAGATAAAGAAAGACGCTTTTTGTGATAATGCCGATTTTTGTACCCTTCTGTATTTTTTGGTTCTGGTGTACAATCGTATAATAATTTATGTTATGTTATAAAGCAAGATTCGATAATAACAGGGTGAGCACATCCCGGACACTGCTTGCAGGGAGCGGGGATTGACGGGATGACGTCGGCACATGCGAAACCTTTTTTAGGTTCAATTTCTTTGTGCGAAGCAGAGTCTGGGGCTGCAATAACTTAAGCCGTGTGCGGTGCTACGACTTTTTCGCGAATGAAGCGCTTTGACGTCCGTCTGTTCAAAGGGAGTTTTTGTCCTTCGTTCTGAGATTGTATCCTCTTTGTTTTGAAAACATAAATTCTAGCGTGTTAGGCACAAACTAAATAGAGATACTATGGTGTTAGGTGTGGTGTCAGTCTGTGCTGCTAGTAACTGCCGAGGTAACCAAAGGGCAATAGAGAGGGTGAGGTAAAAAGTCCGTACTGTATGTGGTAATGGATGCTCTTTCTTATACTGTGATAAGAGTAAAAAGAGAAAAAAAAAAAAAAAAAAAAAAAAAAGAGAGTTTATTTGAATGACGGACTTCACTAAGCAAACAGCTAAGTGAAAAAGGAGAACCTTATGAGGTCAAAAAGGTAGGTAAGAAAATTACAGGTCGGGGTCGACCAAGGAAGGTTGCACTTGAAAACCTACGAGCTGCTCCAAACTTCGGAAAACAAAACGAGATAACCATGTCGGCGGAGTATGAAGAGTTATGAGAGAGGTTGACCATACTGGAGAGAAGTCTGAGAACTTGAGGTGAGAATCATCTTTGATTATTTTTATGACTTGTAGTAACTACTAGTTAATGACAGCAATAATAAAATAAAAATAAATAATAATGTTGTTATTGTTTTTGTGGGTAACTCTGAGTTCGAGCCTCAGTTAAAGAGGCTCTAGTTAAAATACACAATAGCGTCGAGGTGAAGTTGTTGCTCTGAAGTGTCGAGGCTTCATTACAGACACCAGTGTTGAGGCTTGGTTGTTCTGGTATTTTTAAGTGTCAATGCTACATTACAGACGCCAGCGAGGAGGCTTGGTTGTTCTGGTATTTTTAAGTGTCGAGGCTACATTACAGACGCCAGCGAGGAGGCTTGGTTGTTCTGGTATTTTTAAGTGTCAATGCTACATTACAGACGCCAGCGAGGAGGCTTGGTTGTTCTGGTATTTTTAAGTGTCGAGGCTACATTACAGACGCCAGCGAGGAGGCTTGGTTGTTCTGGTATTTTTAAGTGTCAATGCTACATTACAGACGCCAGCGAGGAGGCTTGGTTGTTCTGGTATTTTTAAGTGTCGAGGCTACATTACAGACGCCAGCGAGGAGGCTTGGTTGTTCTGGTATTTTTAAGTGTCGAGGCTACATTACAGACGCCAGCGAGGAGGCTTGGTTGTTCTGGTATTTTTTTAGTGTCAATGCCATATTACAGACGCCAGCGAGGAGGCTTGGTTGTTCTGGTATTTGAGGCTCAAGTGTGACTGAACAAATTAAAAGATGAGATTTAGTTACATTTAATGACGCAGAGACGCGTCAGATGCAGTATGGCCGTGTCGGCGTTAGTACGATTCTCGTACTGAAAGCGGCACGTGTACGCCGCACGTGCACACTGCACGTGCACTTATCGTAAACGACGCGCCCCACCACCGTAAAATGAGTATAAAAGCGGCCGTTTGCCCTTCCGGAGCTCAGAAACGAGCGAGCAGCCGTACGAGACGGAACTCTTGCTCTAGCGTTTTACGACGCTCTGAGTTCTATTTATTTTATAGAATAAAATAATTATATTGATTGTGGAATCATGAAATCAAATCATTTGTTAAATCATCAGCAGTGCTTTGATTACGGATCTACCCTCCAAACCCTGATAATGCTCCAACATGCATACCTCCGGACTTAACCTTCATAATGTTTTCCTTCACCGCCGAAATGTAGTACCTATGATAAATACAACCGCACATAAATTCTGAATACCTATTCAAAATCAAAAAATTCAATTCAAAATTTAAAATTTTTTATTCAAAATAATATCATAATAGTAGATAGCTTTTTGACGTAATTTTTTGACTCTACCACCGCGTCGGAAGGTGTTTCGTTGAGAGAAGATGCGGCCAGGAACTCTACAACACACATCTTTTAAACAAAACAAAATGTACAAAGTACAATTAAAATACAATATTGCATTACATAAAATTGTCAAGACCAGACATTTTGGTAATTCAAATAATCATCGAGATTATAGTAACCTTTTTTACGGAGGACTTGTTTAACATGGGACTTAAAATTTTTGTCTGGTAACTTTAGAATATCCTCTGGTATCTTATTATAAAAGCGTATACAGTGCCCCATGAAAGATGTGTTGACTTTACTGAGTCGAAAATGTGGGAATACTAATTTATTTTTATTTCTTGTATTGTAATTATGAACGTCACTGTTTTTGGGAAAGAGAGACAAATTTTTCCGAACATATAAAATATTTTCGTAAATATATAACTTCGTGGTACAGGCTAGGAATCGAACCGCTTCATGATTGAGGCGCTAGCTTTCTTCCGTATGGGCTATCATCGCTCGTTAAAAGTAGGCGATTATTTACATACTTTGCAGACTGACGCCATTGTTCCTCTACTTAAGGTTGTGGAGGTCAAACGACGCTTCCAGTAAAACGAACTGTCATTTGCGAACCTTGACCTGGTAAGGGAAAAGCTAAACTCTTTTATAGCGTTCTGCAGTGTAATGGAAAGAAAGTAAAAAGGGCTTCTTGTCTTTCATGTTCTGTTTGAGGGTCTCATCGTGAGTCGGTGTGATGCCAAAGTTACCTAGCATCAACAATTTATTCTTGAACTCACTTTGAGTTCTTGTACGTAAAGAATTAACCGAACTGAGTCACACAACATTTTTTAAAAGTGCACGTTGATAATTTTGTCTGATATATTCAGATTCTTAGCCTTTTTTGCAGTTGCAAGTCTTGTAGCGAGTAGTTGATGTCTTTCGCTTGGTTTTTGCGCGGTTCGCGTTTTTGCCTGCCACGAAGCAAAAACAATCCTTCTGATTGGGATAGATAATACTTCCCACAAACTACTTGAAACTGGCAAAAATGCAGTGCGTGCCTGTGCAGTAAAGCACAGGCAAGAGTCAATTAATTTATGAATATTAAATAAAACCGGTCAAGTGTGAGTCGGGCTACTCGCCCACCGAGGGTTCCGTACCACACCACCACAGAACACAACATTATTATCTTAGAAAAAAAACTGTTTTTGTTCGGGACCTTTAGCGCGAGACCGACTCACACTTGGCCAGTTTTTAGCATTTGTTGTTATTCTGTAGAGTTTGTTCTATAATCACACTAAGTTTGACGCTTGTATGTATTACCGTTTTTACTATAGAGCGTGAATAAAAAACGTTGATAAAAAATAGTTTCTTGTTGAAAACCCCCCTTAATTTTTAACTTTCTGCCATTTTTATTATTTGTTAATAAATCCGCCGCAATAACGCATAATCTGAGAAAATTTCAACTATCTAACTATTACGGTTCAAAAGTTACAGCCCTAAATAGGTAGGACAGACGGACGGACGGACGGACAGACGGACAGACGGGCAGACGGACAGACGGACAGACGAACGGACGGACGGACGGATGGACGGACGGATAACGTAGGCTTAGTAATAGGGTCCCGTTTTCACCCTTTGGGTACGGAACCCTAAAAAGAACTAAATTATACAATACCTACCTAGATTACAGACATTATAATATTTGGGGTGACATTTATATTTAGGCACCCGCTACCACAGGCTGTAGTATATATCTAGATATATCGATAAAATATTAGTCTACACACGGTGACACATCAAACTACGCAAAATAAACATAAGCTGGCCGTGCGACGTTACATATACATTACCTAAACGCGGCCAGCTTATTTTGGTTTTGCGTAGCTTGCGGTGTCGCCGTGTGAAGCCCACCACAATATCCGATAGTACAAACTCCTTTCAAAACTAACTAGTTGCATTTCATTAGCATTAGCTGTAACTCTTGTAATTTGCAACATTCTCTGTATGAACTTTCTAATGCCAATTAAACTTTGAATGCTGTTTCAGTGGTCAGTTCTATCCAAAGGGTTGCACAACTTATACCTCTAAGTTCACCACTATATTATGATTCGCCACTCGCTTGTTTAGTCAGAAGAGGTAATAGTAAACCAAGGCGGCCAGCGGTTGCGGTTAAGGTGCGATCACATGATCATAATCGATAGCGACTACAATAGTTACAGAAGCAGGATATAATAATATATCCTACAGTATAAAATACCTTACTTCTGTATTTAAGTGTATTAATACACTAATAAATAAAACAACAACAACAACAACAAATATACTTTATTTTACACCAAGACATAAGAGTAAAATACAGAGAAAAAAAAAATACAAAAAGGCACAAAATAAGGCGGTCTTATCGCTAAGAAGCGATTTCTTCCAGACAACCTTAGGGTAGAGGAAACGGTGTACGAAGAAAGGTAGGCGGTGTTTTCAGATAAATGACCAGAAATATCAGTAAATAAAAAAACAAGAATAAACCTATTATAAATACATCTAAATGCAATACATAGATAAGTATATATAATATATATTCCTATAATATATATATATATATATATATATATACATACACACATCATATATAAATACGCGTACTACTCAACTAAACACGATAGGAAAACATGAACTATTGACATAGGAAAAGATTTAAGTACCTACTTACATTCGGAGAAAAAATCGGAGAGGGTCAGTGATCAAGGAAATGCGACTTAACTTTCGACTTAAAAACATTCAAGGAAGGTGCACGTCGGATTGCCTCTGGCAACAAGTTCCAAAGCCGAACGGCATGAACGGAGAAGGAATGGGTGTAGAAGTTAGTGGAGTGGATGGGCATATGGAGGGAGAGGTTTTCAGAGGAACGCAGATGACGGCCAGTGGTGGAGGAAGAGAAAACAAAGCGTTCCTTGAGGTAATTAGGAGTAATGGGATTGAAGAGGATGGAGTAGAGAATGTTAAGGATATGAGCTTCCCTACGACGTTTGACTGGGAGCCACTTAAGTCGAGCGCGGAATTCTGACACATGGTCGTACTTACGCAGACCAAAAATAAAACGAATGCACAGGTTTTGAAGTCGCTCGAGTTTATTAAGTAGCTCCACAGTCAGGTCAAGGTAGCAGGAGTCAGCGTAGTCTAGGATGGGTAATAGGAGGGATTGTGCAAGCGCAATTTTCGTGCTAGTGGGTAGAAAATTACGTAGTCGCTTCAGAGAACCGTAAGCAGCAAACATCTTCCTACTAACTTCAGCGACCTGAGGGGCCCAAGAGAGCGTGTTATCAAACATAATGCCCAAGTTTTTGACGGAGGTACTGTAAGGTATGCGTGCGCCATCAAATAATACAGGTGGTAACTGGTCAAGAGGAATCCTTGAAACAAACCAAGGACTCCCTATGACGATGACTTGGGTCTTGTTGGGATTTACCTTAAGGCCATAAGATAAACTCCATTCACGAATGCGGTTTAAGTCATCATTGGTGGTATTAATGGCTTGAGTGATATTATCTAAACACGACTGTGAATATATCTGAAGATCGTCTGCATACAAGTGGTAGGAGGAAGAGAGTTGAGAGGTGATGGAATTAATGAAAAGAGCAAACAAGAGGGGAGATAGCACGCCACCCTGCGGCACGCCTGCAGAGGTATCACACCATGAAGAATAGGTGTCTTCAACCTTTATACGCTGCTGGCGCCCAAACAGGTAACTATGAAACCAGTCAATTACCGTTGGAGATATGTTAAGAGTACGTAAAAGTCCTAACAAGATATCAAAGTCAACATTATTAAATGCGTTGCTGAAATCCAGCAATGTTAGAACGGTAAGTTGTTTGTTTTCCATTCCGAAACGAATGTCGTCGGAGATTTTAACAAGAGCTGTAACCGTACTATGACCAGGTTGGAAACCGGACTGATAAGGATTAAGGAGGTGGTTTTTTGATAGGAATAGACTGAGTTGCCGATGGACCAAACGTTCAAGGACTTTAGAAAGAAAAGGAAGAATGGAAATAGGGCGATATTCGGAGAAGGTGGATGGGTTACTCTTTTTAGGTAAGGGAATTACTTCAGCATCTTTCCAGATCTTGGGAAAGGTGGAAGAGGAAATAGATCTGTTGAAGATCTTGGTGATTAAAGGGGCGAGGGAATCAAGGAGAGGAATGATCATATTACGGCTTACCCTGTCACATCCGATGGCATTCGAGGCGATGGAGATAATGTTCCTCTTAACATCACAATCAGTAAATTGACAGAAAGAAAAGGGAGAAAAATTAGGAGTTGGCTGTGAAGAAAGATTATTCAGAGTGTTAGCCTTGGTAAGATCATCTAATGTTGATGCAGCCGAAAAATGTTTGTTTAAAGAGTTGATGTCTAGGTCTTTTGAAGCAGGATTAGTACGAGATTTGCCAATTCCTAAGGATTTTAGAAATTTCCAAACTTTCGCTGGATCTCCGTTTTCAACGGAACTATGAATGTGACGTCTTTGTGCATCCCTACACACTCGATTGCAGCGATTTCTGATAATGTGATATTTGTCACGATTTGCCTCGGAGGATTCAGCCTTAAATTTCGCTTTTGCACGGTTTTTCTTACAAATGATAGTTTTAATCTCCTCTGTCAACCAAGGAGCAGGAAGATGCTTGACTCTTACTGGCCGAATAGGAGCATGTTTGTCATACAGTTCAATTATTATTGAGTTGAAAAGCAGAACTTGTTCATCAACTGTAGCTGCTTCGTCAAGAACTGACCAGTCGGTTTTGGCAGCGTCCATACGCAGTTGTTCTGTATCCATAGCACGAAAATTGCGCTGCAACAGGATTTTAGGTTTGGCTTTTGGAGGACGGATTTTATAGGATAGGTAGATAAGGTCATGATAAGAGAAAGCATCAGCACTTAACTGACCATGTTTAGTAACATGATCAAGAGAACTGACTAACATAAGGTCAAGAAGAGAAGGAAGGCAATTTGGAAAGTTGTGAGTAGCAGAAAGAGGGAGGATATGTAGGTTGCTGGAATTGGCAAGTGATTTCAAACGTTGGGAACGGGAGTCATTTTTAAGGAGACAGGTGTTAAAGTCACCCATAATGACCGTATGACTATAGGAAGTTGAAAAATCTTCTAAGAGTTTTTCGAAGCTGGGAAAGTAATCGATTGTTAGAGATGGACTATAGAATACACCAAGAAGGACCTTTGTGTGGGAGAGAGTAATCTCCAAAAAAAGATGCTCAGCAGTGCCGGGAGGAGGGGGTTGGGGAGATTTGCTGATGATAGAAAAAGGAATTTGACTACGGAGATAGATCGCAACGCCACCATGGCAGGTATTGGTGCGATCGTTACGAACGAGTATAAAGCCAGGTAAGGAATAAGATGTGGAAGGGAGACATGGATGTAGGAAGGATTCAGAGACAAGAACTGCATGAATGTGTGGCGTTCGGTTAGGACCTACTTCGTCTTGTCTATTGGAGTTTTGCTCTATAGTTACTTCTGTCATATTAATTACGATCTTGTTTTGTTATTCCTTGTGACGGACGAATCCTAAGAGATAATTTTATCATTGTCGTGTAGTATTATAACAAAATAAAATGTTAATAACTATACATTCAAAATACAGTCGAAGAGCGAATCGGAAATGGTAAATGGGGCACGCGCTGCGTCAGCACATGTGACGTAGGTAATTAGTTTAAGCAATACCTCATTGTAACTAGTTTTAATTCATTCATTATATCGACACCTAACACGGAATATGTCTTTGATTTAACTACGAAAATCCTCCATGTCTCTACGGTTATTGCATGGCGACCCTGCCAAACAAGAAAATACTATGAAGAAAGAAGAATAGAACACCCAATAAACATCAAGAAGAATAGAAGATCAAGTACAAATCAAGAAGAAAAGAAGATCTACAGAAGTATCCACCACAAGGTCCTCGAAGGATGGGGAAATCTTACTCAAAAGACGAAGTTGTAATAGCTCAAACTGCAAGCGGAGATGCACAAGCAAATACACAGCAACACCTTTCCACATCAGAGATACTGCTAATTGTACTCCTTATAATTGCAATCGTCGCATCAGTCTACTATATACTGAAGAAACATAGAAAAAATACTATTAAAACCTTACGCCGAGAACTAAACTCAATTCAAATTGCCACCATTTCAAGACCCGAACAAAACCCACCAGAAAACTAAGAAGACCACTCAAGAGGTGTCCAGGGGTTTAATTTTTAAATTTAAGGGTTAAAGGGTTTATTTAGGGGTTAAATTTAATTCATTCATTATATCGACACCTAACACGGAATATGTCTTTGATTTAACTACGAAAATCCTCCATGTCTCTACGGTTATTGCAGTCGTATTTCCTGAATAAATGTATTTAAAGACGCTGATCAGAGTTCGTCATTAACGGCAAGATTAACGACACCAAAGTGGTGACCCTCGACATAGAACATAGCAGCTTCCAAACAGCGGTAGGGTAGAGCACCCACTCCTAGTACGGGCCGTTCTCGACCAGGTCGAGTCCCTGGCTCCCTTTCGCAGTCATTAAATCTGGACTGTCCTGATTTACTGATCTAGTGCGGCTGCACCTACGACGAAATTTAACCAAGAAACGTCCGGGCTGAAACAAACTTTGCTAAAACTCGCCGGGCGACGAACAACGCGAACTCTCACACACCGACACAGCGAGTGCGGGTTGTCGAAGCCGCCTTATGAGCATTACCAACACTGACCCGGAGGAGTGCGTGAGTCGAAGTGAAAGTTTTTATATTATGAACATTTTCCTTATTTCTCTTTTTAAGTACGTAGCCAAATACCCTACTGTTTTTATAACAATATTTGTTGTAGCTCTAATTTGTGTCGTACTATATCATCGGCTGTAGTTTTTTTTTAAATTACCTTGTTATTATCATAAGAGTTTTTTTATTAAAATGGATGAATTCAAAGATGCCACTCCCCCACAGACAAGCGCAGGGAACACCCCTGTAGCCTATCATTTGGCACCAACGGGCATGGTTCATGGAGTCGCTGTCAAACTTCCTCCATTTTGGCCTGACCGTCCGGCGGTGTGGTTCGCCCAAGTAGAGGCAAATTTCGAAATAGCTAACATTACTGCTGACCGTACCAAATATAATTACATACGATCTTGTTTTGTTATTCCTTGTGACGGACGAATCCTAAGAGATAATTTTATCATTGTCGTATTTCCTGAATAAATGTATTTAAAGACGCTGATCAGAGTTCGTCATTAACGGCAAGATTAACGACACCAAAAATGTTTTTGTTGTCGAAAGTTGTAAGTAGGTCAGCATAATGAGCAGGGATGCTCTGGGCATTGATATGAACCACATTAAAATTTTTTGTGACATCCGAAAACTGGCAGTTCAGATGATCGTTCAGAGAGAGAGAACTAGTGCTGTGAAAACTGTCATCGCTGCTCAGTTTTTCAGATGTAGATGAAAAAGAGAGGAAATGTTCGCTGTCATCGCTGGTATTCATTGATGTAGTAGTACAGAAAAAAATATATATATAAAATTTAAATAATAAATAAAAAAAAAAAATAGAAAAAACTAAAAATTTAGCTCACTTCTCTACCCGCCAGCAGAATGGTTAGAAAACGAAAACAAATAACATAGCACATGGAGTACAATTTTACACAACACAATGGAGAACAAAAACGACAAAAACATTAATAAAAAGAAAAGAAAAAAATAATTTAGAAATAAGTCTAACGTGTGTGGAACGGAACGTAAAAACGTACATGCTGCACTGCACAAAAAATTGCCAATACTACATTCGGGTCCGTCTCGCAACGCGCGAAAAATCACTCAGATTGCCAACACGAAAGAGAAAAACCATACGAGGATTTGGAGGATTTTAAAGGAAAAATATCGTATGCTACAAAGAGAATATAATCACTACGTTTTAGTATGCTACACTACCCGAGTGACCCCCACACGCTTCGGAACGGACACCAACACAGTAGCACAAAACAAGCAAGAAAAACGGACCCGAACTGTCAAAGTCAAATTAGTTGTCAGATGGACAAATTGCGAATCAAAACAGTGAAATTTTTTGTGAATTTTGAAAATAAACATATACAAGTGGGTTACAAACAGTGCAGCAATAGCAAAGAAAATATACACTACCGCGAAAAGAAGCGACACTCATGCATGTGTGCTCGTAAAACCGCTCGCGGCTATGTTGCGGGTCGGGCGAGCGAGGGGGGGTGCGCAGTATGCGAGCGGGTGGGAAAACATGTCATTGACCGCTTGAATTACATGGTTGCTCTTGCTCGCACGACTGCACGACTCGGCTATTGAAATAGGTAAATATTTTCTTTGATTCTGCGAGCGAAGCGTGCGACGCCGACCAATATACACTAATAGTTATATTTTAGTTTTAGGATAATTATGTTCAGTTTGCTTTGTAACTGATTTATAATACCGAACATAAATAATATAATGACACAGGCTTAGATTAAAAACTGTTTACTATATCTATGGACTATGGACACAGGTTAGTTCAGGGTTAGTTTAATTCCAAAGCACAGCACAAAAGAGTAGGTATACAATTAGAAGGAGTAGGTACTTAAAGAGGTAGTTACTTTTCTCAAATAAATAAATGAGAAAATTATATCGTAATTTGCAAGTATACGTAGCAAAACATTTTTTTTATTCAATACTATTGTAATACATAGTTACAAGAACGATTTTAATTATTCATTTTATCGTAAGTGACAAGGTATTCATTTTATCGTAAGTGACAAGGCGTGTATGACCGACGCTCAACTTACGATAAATTAAATATTCAACAATTTCATTGTAACCGACAAGTACTGACATGTACAAATGAACATGTTTTGCAACTTACGATAAAATTTTCTCAATTTAATAAAATCGTAAATATCTGTGCCTTAGCCGTCTGTGTAAAAATATGGATATCATAATCTAGAGATTACTTGAATAAACCATATTTGTCACTTACGAGGAACATAGTTCTTACCCAGGAACTGTTTGTGTGAAGTTAAAAAGGACATTAAAAAAATATACCTATACCTTTTTGTTGTTAGTATAATCATAATCAGTGCTCCGTCACTCTTGTTTGACAGCTGTGAAAAGTACCTACAGCGTCGGCGCCAATTAGGTTTGTCAAAATATTTTTGGGAGGCCTATTGTCTCAATAATTGTCGCGGGATATCACAATTTCTTGGTTGACATTCCACATATCCGCACCAAGCGCCTTTCTGAATCTTTTTTACCCGACTGCGCCAGAAGGAGGGTTATGTTTTTCGAGCGTATGTATGTATGTATGTTTGTATGTCTATTTCTTTGGCACGGCCTACAGCCTAAGCGGCTCGATGGATTTTGACGTTTGATGTGTCGTTAGATTTGTAAAAATCGTGAGAGTGACTTAGGCTATATTTTTTTGTTATGGCATCTGGGAATTAAAAAAAAGAGGGGGAATAAATAATTTTTATTTGTAAAAATTTACAATATGGGTATCAAATGAAAGCTAGTAAACAGACGATTCCAAATATGTATACAACGTCTTAATGAATTAACTAAAAAGTAGTTTGTTTAGAATCAAGAGCAGAATCGAATTATCATGGTTTCAAAACAGGAAATTTTTTAACAAAATATTAATTTATTTGTTTTTAAAATTTTTAATTTACCTCAAAAGCACACTCACCTTACTAACTACCAATACAAGATTATTAAAATATATCCATGAGTACGTTAGGTAGCGCTTTCATTTATTGCTGAAATGACAACAAATAATTTTTGCCTCAAAACTTAAAATGCAAATAACTTTAAATTTTAAGTATCAAAATAATGAAATTATTGTTTCAATCTAATTATTTTGTTATAAATCAGTTGGGTTGTATGAGGTTTTGCGTTAATTCATTAACACGTTGTATATTGTAGTACTTTTATGCTACCATTTCGACATAGGACTAAAAAGTATGAAATAAACCAAATTATTACGAAAAACAAAAAACCCGACAGCATAAAAAAACTGTTAGCTGAAAAGAGAAAAACAAGCTCTATAATCACTAATCAGCTATAACAACATTAATTAAATATAATTTGAATGTTATTAGGTAGGTATTGCAGGCGAGGACAAACCAAAGGAAGGTACCTAGGTATGTATTATACTTAATTCATCTTTGTCCCCGTTTTCGATACCTACCTAATAACATTCAAATTATATTTTACTTAATGTTGTTATAGCTGATTAGTGATTATAGAGCTTGTTTTTCTCTTTTCAGTTAACAGTTTTTTTATGCAGTCGGGTTTTTTGTTTTTCATAATTTATAATGCGCACATACAAGAAGTGGAATGCCTTGCCTGTGTCAGTATTTCCGAGCACTTACAACCCGAATTCCTTTAAAGTACGAGTGAATAGGCATCTTTTGGGTAAGTTCGCTACATCTTCGACCCCATCTTTGTCTTGAGGACTGGATTGAGGTCAAGAGTAAACCAATCAGTAATAAAAAAAAATATATTTTCTATGTTAGAAATTTCAAAATGAAAAGATTACAGATATTTTTAATAAAATAAAGTCGTTTTTCGGTCCGACTAGTGACGTCATTCGTTGGACCTGTAAACTTCTAGGTAAAATAAAAATCAACTTAAAATAACTGGCCATTAAGAAAAAAATATAATTATATTCAATATGTCAGAATTTGACATTTGATGTTGCCGTTTCTGTTTCCAGTTGTAAATAAGTAAATTTAAAAATGACGTACTTTACCTATATTTAATGACGATTTTACAAATGACTAAATACGAGTTATAAATTCTTTGCGACATCAATATGCATTAAATTCAACCTGATTATATTATTATCCAAATTATTGTCAAATTTTAAGGCATTATTCTAAACCTAGAAATCGATGAATGTAACACACAAACTATTTATTTTATTTTGAAACAATCGAATGAAAATTAATTACTTTAAATTTTAATGAATTGGAATTTACATACTACATGTTTATTCTAATCGTAACTTCTTACTCATTACTTCAAATTAAAATACATTTATCCCTTACGATGTGATTTTAACGTTTTATCGTGTCGCTTGTAAAAAACAATATTTTCGTAGGAATACCTACTCGATTCAAACGTAAGAGACAGCAGATTTTTTTTTGTTCTGAAAGGTTTGCTACATAGTAAAAGTTGTTCAGTTTGATGGGTAGAGTATGTGGTTTAGAGGTTTAATGATACTTTTCCTTACACCCCGTATACACCACTAGTTTTAATTACTAACTACATTTTAAGGGTATTTTCATTCGAATATATAAAAAACCTTTCGTGCACCCCTACGCAGAAAATTTATTTCATAATTCTGTCTTCAGCGATTTAAGCTGTGAGCTATTTGTCGGTCAGTCAGCGGAACTGTTTTATAAGTATAGATGAATAAACAACTAAACGCAAAAGACAGCAATAAAATTTTATTTTGAGTGACAAATTCAGCGGGCAAAGCTCAGCTTACGATCTTCCTAAAAACGCTCGATAGAAGCGATGAATATGTTCCATACCTTCTATTGATTTTAATGTAAGTGCCTAAGCGTACAGTGAATTTGTTTAATCAGAGAAAAAAAATCGGAGTTCAGTGGTATTTTCAGGGGACTTTCGACAAAATGTCCCTTACGACATTTGAAACGCAACTTGAGAGTTGTGCGCGTCGTATGCTGAATTTGTCGCTTACGATAAAAACATCAACAGTGGAAATTGCAAATTTCGTAAGGGACATTTTGTCGTAAGTCCCCTGAGAATACCACTGAACTTCGAATTTTTTTCTCTATCGATCCGTATTAAATCATGTTTTGATATCCCTTAAAATGAATGAGATACGAGGCCCATCATTTTGTAGTAAGTTAAACTTTATGTCGTATAAGCAAGGAAAATTTCAACCTTCTTGCATATAAGTAAAAGTTTAGGTTCAAGCTCTAATGTAATTTTTTGAAACGTCTTAAGTCTTTATAGTTACCAGCTGTAATACACAAACTAATTAGAAAGAACTAACTGTAATACGTTGTAAGTAACCCACCTACAAAATAATTATATTCTTTACAACATAAATTCTGTTAAAATAATTTTAAACTTGAAATGAACATTATTAACAATTCTAATTACTTAGTGTCATCCCCAGAGTATTAGTACCTATGTCTTTTATTATTTCCTTGCACCAGTGTAAATAAGGTTGTCTGGAAGAAATCGCTTTTTAGCGATAAGACCACCTTATTTGTAATTCTATATCTTTATTCAAATGTATATTCTGTTTTTTTCTGTTTCTGTTGTCTTGTTGTGTGTTGTCTCTGACTACCCCCTCGGGGAATATAGTCGTGAGCATATGCTTATGCTTATATTCTGTTTTGGTGTGCAATAAAGTATAATTGAATTGAATTGAATATTCGTTTTCCGCAAGTATCAACCCTATAGGTCACCGACGCGGGGGCTCACACGTACGAGGAGTGTCGTGGCTGTGGCAATAGTACCTACATTTTAATAACGAAATTTCAAACTACCTTGAGAAATGATCGGACTGCAGAAAGATACAAAAATTAATTACCCGCGTTCCACGCACCCAAAAACAATAACAATAAGTAGTATTACTTCTTAGGGGGAGCTCGCTTCCTTTGGGCTCGATTAACAGCTGGAGGTGCTTCCGCGGCAGGTTCCGGGCAGGGCAACTTATCGAGCTCGGCGTGGGAAGCAATTCGATGCCGCGAGCCGTCCGGCCCTAAGACGAATATGCTCCCATCCCTCGTCCAACACTGGGAAACTCCATGCCGCTCCCTAGCCGCCATGAAGAGCCCATGACGTGCCTTCGTCAGGAACTCGGACACCGTAACACCACTGCCCTTAAGGATTTTCTTGGCAAACCACATCTCGCTGCGGACTGACAGATCCTTCAGCTTTACAAGAATCGGCCTCGTCTTTTTGCCTGAGCCTCGACCTAGCCGGTGGCAACGATTAATGTCGCCAGCACTGAACCCCGGCAGTTTAAGCCGGTCCGCTGCAAGTTTGACGACGCACGCTGTAGGATCGTCTTCATTCGTCTCCGGCACACCGTGGATCAACAGAATCTTCCTCCTGCTGTGCATCTCCATGCGATCGCTTTCTGCTGCGAGGGCCTCGATTTGTTTTTGGAGGCCGTTCAAGGCAGTGACAACGAATGCCTTGAAAGCCTCAAAATCAGCGGCCAGAGCAGATGAAGATGCCGGCACCCTCGGTGACTTATTGAGCTCCAATTGAAAGCGTGCCATCTGCGTGTGAAAGTGGGATGACATCTCCTCCATGGTCTGCTTGAGTGACTCCATTTTGAGGTTAAGTGCTGCAGTAACTAGCTGGTGGGAACTACGATATGGAGAATAACTGCTGGCAGGTAGGTTTTGGTCCTCTATCAAATTGTCATAAATTTGACCTGTTAATTACTTTATTTTAATTATTAGAAATAAATTTGAACAGACTTGCAATTTTTGGCTGTTGCTCTTTTCACGCCTACCCGCCGAAAAATAAAAGATCCTCTCTCTTGTCTTTGTTGACTCCAAGAATAAAAATACGATAGACGTCGCGTCGGATAAAATATCAGTGCGGGCATTAAAGTTGTTGGACACAAATGTGTCCAAATGGACATGAATTTGTTGGACATGGACAAGACGAAGATCATGTCAAATGCCCATGTTGTACCCACTCCTGTAATGATCGGAAACTGTGCGCTCGAAGTTGTTGACCATTATGTTTAGCTGGGACAAACTATTCAGTTAGGTAAGTCCAACTTCGAGAAAGAGATCAACCGTCAAATCCAACTCGGCTGGGCAGCGTTCGGGAAGCTACGTAGTATCTTCACGTCCCAAATACCGCAGTGTCTTAAAACGAAAGTCTTCGATCAGTGTGTGTTGCCAGTGATGACATATGGAACAGAGACGTGGTCGTTCACTCAAGGCCTCATAAAAAGGCTAAAAAATTAACGAAAAAAAAAAGTTCGACGCGTACAAAGTCGCGGGCAACAGCTAGTAAAAGATAAAATACACCGGACTCGACAGAGAGGAAGTGATAAGTAATAGCGCCACAACGGTGCCTAAACCTTAGAACTAAACTTAAATTAAATCGATCGATCATGTCTACATGTATACATGTCTACATTCTTCCAACACAAAGTAACAAAGACAGACGCAGGCCTCGATTTTTGTCATTTTCTCGTGAGTGGCATGCTAGGCACTCTGAACGTCCGTTCCCCTGAATGTCATTTCCCTATATGTCCGTTTCAAATACTAACAGAAACAATTTAAAAAATCAAACCCCCTGCCTTGAAAATGCAAACGACCTTGACCGCATCATGTAATTTTTGCCATCGCCTGTAATTATTTTCATTATAATTGTATTTATAAAAATTCATGAAAAAATGCATGGAAATAAAATTGAAAACATTCTTGTTTGTTTTGACGCAATCAATCATGCAATTGTTATACATCGGATGATCTAACGAATATTCCGTGGTATTCAATCAATAAACATTCTGCTTCATCAACACGAAAACAAAACAGATTTTGTAGGTAATTGCGAGCGTTTCAAAACTTTTCAAAGCCGAATTTCACGTCTGTAAAAACAAACACTAGACACTTTTAAAGAACGAATGTTTTTTTCTTCTTCAGTTAATGATGATGAAATGAAACGCTAATGTACATTATTTTCCAGTACTAGGTCTGTCTTCAAACTAAACATGTTTAACATAAACTTTAGACAGTTAAAGGTCCATTATTGTTGATGTTGGCTATAACCAGTATTTATTATAATTATGTTTACTAGGTACTATAACAGTTTATGTATCTAGGTATAAAGTTGAACAACAAAAACATCATAAATCCACTGCTGGATGGCTATTTAATCAATTTTCTGATCTGATAAAACAAAATCCCAAAATATTTCTTTCGTTCGTACTTCCGATTTATTATTTTTATTTATTTAATTGATACATGACAATACGGTGGTTTATTGACATAATAAACAAGATATTGTACACAATTATAAATAACTAAATTACACATTAATCATTAATCCCCTGACAATACAATGTTTAGCAAATCAACAGATTACATAAAAACCTAACTACATAAAAACTTGATTGCTATTTTGAAACAATTAGGAAAATAATGAAATCAATAAGAGTTCTAAGTACTTACCTAACGCTAATTTCAATGATTTTAACACCTTCAAAGACAACACAGAAGTTCACAGAACCAATTGATCATTTCCCAGATAACATTTAGCCGTCCTAATGACGTCTTTTTACAGTCTTGCTCGACCCAGGTGACGTACATTTTCGACGTCTGTAGGTCCGATAAAGGACGTACATTTGTCACAACCTAATGACGTCGGATCAAGACGTCCGTAGGCCGTCGTATCAAGACGTACGTAGGCCGTCGTATTAAGACGTCCGTAGGCCGTCGTATCAAGACGTCATTAGGTTGTGACAAATGTACGTCCTTTATCGGTCCTACAGACGTCGAAAATGTACTTCACCGAGGTACGAGACTAGACGTACTTAGGACGTCATATCAAGACCGATCCAGGGACCTTAGGGTGCGTCCACAGCTGACGAACGCGCCGCGAATGTGCAGCTCGCGAGCGGCTCGCAAGTTGCGCATTTGCGGCGCGTTCGCCAGATGTGGCCCCCCCCATAGGTTGCCTGTCCATTGACGCGAGCAGGCTGGCGGAGCGGGGAAGCGGAATTTTATTAACCAATCAGGATTGCATAAAATCTCGAGCTCCTGATTGGTTAATATTTTCCTCGCTACACCGCTCCGCCAGCCAGCTCGCGTCAATGGACAGGCAGCCTTAGACTGAGATTCAGAGACAAGATTTGAGTATAAGATCCTACTTCGATATGTCAAAATTTTATTGATTTTTACATATCAAAATAGAAACTAATACTCAAATTTCGTTTCTGAATGTCAGCCGTAGAATGACGTTCCTAGACTACGGTGGAGTGAACTAGGGTTGTAAATAAATAAATTAATGAACACCGAAATGTAAAATTTTATTTAAAGATTTTACTTTTAGTAAAAGATGTTCTAAAAATAGTTTAAACATTTTAAGATCCGAGCATTTTCGTACATTTTTAATTGCATCTACATAATTATAAAGAAATCAATTTAAATTCGGAGAGGCGATAGTTTAAATCTGTTGTTTACCGTTTGGGAAAACCAAAGCCTCTAACTATTTATCCTTTCTGGAGCATGCTGTAGCCAGGTTTTGATGCTAACTTCGACGCCCTCTGCCGTTGCAGTTGCAGTTGTGCTAACAACGCCTTCTATAAAGAAACAAGAAAGATACAATTTATTAATTGTAAAAAAATGGTCATGGGAGTATTACCCACGCACACAGGGCTCCGTATCTTTTTATTATTTGCCGAGATACCTAGATGCCACAAAAACAAACTGAATATGTTATCAGTAGGCCTTGCATGGCACCTCCGAGAAAACGATAAAAATCGAGATGTGCCACCATCCTTATTAATTTACGTATGCCAGAAAGAGCGCGCATGACGTTTTTCTCGTTTAAACGCTTTGTCGTGGATGGCATGCTAGCCGTGCTGTTGTGGAGTTGTTTACAGTTGTTGAGATTATACCGCTGTGATATACTGAAAAACGGATGGACAGCATAGGCTTAGTAATAGGGACATTGACAACCTATGTGTACGGAACCCTAATAATAATTAATTAAAACTAATTATTTGAATTCCAAATAGTGCAAAGATATTGAATGGGGGATTGACGCAAACAATATTGAGATAGTATTGGAGAATTTCGGTAGGTACTTATGTACTCACCTACAATGCAGTCTCTGAAGCGTAGAGTGCAAAAAACATTTTCGATTTTGGTTTTCGTTGCAGTTTTCATTCCATAGAAATTGTACTCTGCAGCTAGCTTGTCGGAAATGTAGAACTTCATTGTACGTGGCACTTTACTGGAAACATCTCGACCTGACACCTGTAAAAAGAAATAAGTTAGTTAGGTACTTGTACCAAACCAAATCAAACCAAAATTATTTTCTTAGACAATATATGTATAAATAACTAGTGGACCCGTCAGCGGCCCCTCCCCAATCGCCCGCACCCCTTCCCTCCTGCTATACAATTCTAAATCCAATCCTTTAATAATTCTCTGCGTTATTAAATAGAAGCGTCGTCGTAGTTAATTCATACAAGCATCCCGAGAAGCCAGGTTCCCCGAAACTGAAAACTGACTAGCGGGGCTAGTACGCCAACCCACGATAGCGTCATATTATCATATAGCTCTATCACGCTTCCGCTCTCTTTCAATTGGGGCGCGAACGAAAGAGATAAAAGAGTAAATTTGGCAGATGAATGTGTTAAATGTCGCTATCGCCGGTTGGCGTACTAACCCCAGAAGCCGTAGCATCATAGTGTAAAGAACTAATAGTGGTGAAGCTCAGCGGTCACGGCAGGCCAATCGTGCGGGGCGTGCGGGGGCCGGGAGGAGTGCCTCCCGACCCACGTTGCCTATGCGCGTATCTTAACAGCGAATTGAGTTAGGGTACGCCCGTCCCCCGCATGCCGCGCGGGCATAGACCCGCCACGACCGCTGAGCTTCATCACTATTATTTTATTTACACTATGGTAGCATGCTACACGTGATACGGCTGTATCACGTCTTTTATCTCGTTCGTTCGTGCGCAAATAGAAAAAGAGCGATTGTGTGATAGTGCTGTATCACGGTGGCATGCTACCCATGCAGGAAAGGGATAAAATACGTACCTACCAGTTTCGTAAAACACTTGCTGCACACCATAAAGTTTCAAATTTTCGCTGGGGGACGTGTTGAGATTGAGGATCAGCTCAAAAGCTTTGGGCCTTTTTATAACCGGCCAATACACTTCACACTATCGTGGCTTCAGTTCAGCCACTCTGAATCCACAACAGAAATAGCACCGCCACCGCAAACAATAAACTGGATCACTGCGCACTTGGCTGGGCGGTCCTCGTCCATTACTAACACACTTTAGGTTCAATTTCTTTGAATAACACTAACTCAACAACAAAAAGGACTCCGCGACACGTCCGATGCGCATAGAAAAATGGCGCGACTGAGCTGAGGCAAAATGAATGTCAATGTCATTGTCAAATTGACTGAGAACGTCCGTCAGTATAACGTCCAACTTGCGTCCAACACAGGACGTATACTGGCTGACGGTAAAATGACGTTCCTAGTACCAACTAGTATGTACTTCTACGACCAACATCGGACTATTCGGACTGACTGTATAAGTACCTTAAAATGACGTCATTTTTAAGTCGCCGACCGTAAATGTTATCTGGGTTATAAAAAAAATGCTTTAAATATAAGCCAAATAATTTATTCCCGTAAAGTTGTACAAGCTGAAAAAGGCAAAACTTTTATAAATTTAACAGTTAACCTTGCTACAATTTGTAGCAAAGTTACTGATTAAGTATCCTGATCTTCTTCTTATCGTGTGGACAGAGCCCTGGTGTCAGAGTTTTTTCAGACCGCCTTACGGCCTCTGACGTGGTTTTTATTTAACGACTACTACCACCAGAGATAGTAGCCGGGACCAACGGCTTAACGTGCCATCCGAAGCACGGAATCATTTTACTTTTCAGACAATCAGGTGATTCAGCCTGCAATGTCCTAACCAACTGGGGAAAAACGCACAAAGTGACATATCACTAGGTGTCCCCCGTGGGAATCGAACCCACGACCTCAGTGTCGAGAGCCAAAGCTCTTAACCATTAGACCACCGAGGCAGGCATTAGACCACCGAGGCAGGCAGTATCCTGATAGAGAATACTGTTGTCAGTCAATGTGAATAAGGAACAAAATTATAGGTAAACAGTCATTATGCAGTGAACGAAAGGTTTCGCGTGAAATAACAAGAATAGACTTGTTCTGAATGAAACAAGGATGAAAGAATAACAAATGAGACGTGTTTCAATCAGATACGTGGGTAGAATTACTGAGCGAACGTGTTTTTATTTAAAAAACATGGACTGAAATTATAGATTAAATTATCTGAAACTGCGAACAGAATAAAAATGTCTTAAACTTGCTATTATTTGAGTTGTGCAACTTTTATAAAGGCAACTCAAAACGAATTACTCATCCATCACATCAACATTCCTATTGTAGGAAAAAGTGTCTTTTAGTGAAAAAAAAAATGGCGTCTAGGTATATAATAATCCTTTTATAATTTTATTCGTCATACCTAATCATTCTCTCATGAGTATGAGAGAAAAATTATACCCCACATGGTAGAGCTTCGACGCGGCAGTGGTTAGATTCCTTGACTGTGGTACATGTAAGAACATAATTTTAAAATTGTCACAGAAAAATGGGTGGTTCAGGCAAGGCTATCTGACGACCCCTAAGGCCACGTTAAGATGACGCACTCTCCCCGCACGCACTCGCCTCGCGGCAAAGAAAATATACACTACGCGAAAAGAAGCGACACTCATGCATGTGTGCTCGTAAAAGCGCTCGCGGCTATGTGTGCGGGTCGGACGAGCGCAGGGGGGTGCGCGGGTTGCGAGCGGGTGGGACGTCATGTCATTGACGGTCGAATGACATGGCTGCTCTTGCTCGCGTGACGGCACGACTCGGCCGTTGATATAAATATTTTCTTTGACTCGGCGAACGGCGAACGAAGCGTGCGACGCCAAATAATACGAATCATGAAAAGTGCCATTTATTGTTGTGTTTACGGTTGTGGCAACAATCAGAAAGATAACAGTGATAAGAGTTTCTGTTCATTACCTAATGATGATCCAGAAACGTAAGTTACATTATTATTCTAAACGTCAATTCAAAATCTAATTATTTTGATGGAGTATCGATAATGCTCCTTACTAACCATTGACGATATTAGGTGGTAGTGGTAGCTAGGTAGGTACACACGGCGACACATCAAGCTACCCAAAACCAAAATAAGCTGGCCGCGCGACGTTATACCTTACTATTCCTACGCTCGGTTAGCTTATTTTGGTTTTGGGTAGCTTGATGTGTCGCCGTGTGTAGTAAGATTTGTATGAGTCGTGTATCTTAAATACCTAGGTACTACCCGTTCACGACCAGTTGGCCGTCGATGACCGTTACAAAATTTCCTCACAGGCACATTAATTGGTCCCGTCGACAAAAAATAATATAAAAGGCAAATAAAAATTTAAAATTAAAAGCGATATTAGTGACCGGGACGGACGTACCGTACGTGATTGCGTTGCTAAAGGTTATAAAATTGCGTTTATTAGGGTCTCTTAGGGGTGCGGTGCGGGGAAGCGGGAAGGGAGGTAGCGGCCAACTCGAAGTGAATGACTATTAGATTGATTTTTAAAAATGCACGTGTAGATTAAATTCAAATTCAATTACCTATCTACATTTTACTTCAATTACCTACTTACTACCTAATTAATAAAAATTCTCTACCAAGTATGCCACAATACCCACAATTGCACTAGGATAATTTAAATTGAATTTACGTAAATAAAAATTAAGTACCTACCTTATCTTTTATTACTTCCTTGCACCAGTGTAAACTTACACATTATTCGTTTTCCGCAAGTTTCAACCCTATAGCATACACACGCCGCCTCAAGGTCACCGACGCGGGGACTCACACGTACGAGGAGTGTCGGGCCTGTGCTCGCGGTCTATAAATGCATTGCTTGCAATTAGAGTCTTTTGACACCATAATAAATCTCGTATTATATTTTGACGAGCCGGCTCTATAATAAATCTCGTATTGTATTGTAGGGAAGCACCCGCGCCTGCCTCACTCCCGTTCCGCACCCGCCATGCACTCGCCCCGCGACCGCTAGTCAAAATACAATACCTACGAGATTTATTACTTATCCTACTAATATTATAAACGCGAAAGTTTGTAAGTATGGATGGATGTTTGTTCGGCTTTCACGCAAAAACTGCTAAACGGATTTTGATGAAATTTGGCATTCAGATTGACCATGGCCTGGATTAATACATAAGGTACTTTTTATCCGGGTAACGTAGACGAAGTCTCGGGCAACAGCTAGTGGTGTCATAAGACTCAAATTGCAAGCAATGCATTTTAAGGCCGCGGGGCGAGCGCGGGGAGAGCGCGGTTTGAGCGTGTGGCGGGTGCGGGGCGGGCGCGGGTGTCGTCTGAACGCAGCCTAAGGGGGGTTCGGGCATACATGAAATTTTTAACCGTACCATCTTTTTGTTTCACTTGTAAAACGGATCAGAATGGTCACAGTGATTCAAGCTAATCTAATAATACGAGTAACAAACAAAAAAAACAAAACTTCAAAACAAAAAACATAAAATGAAACTTTGATTAAATAAAAAATTTGTTATGAACTAATCAAAAGTGCACAAACAAACTGGACACATATTACTCAAGGGACAAAATGAGTTTCATTTCAATACACATAGGACAGCTTCTATGTGACTTTCCGAAGCGCGTTTACCTTCAGTCTTCTGTTTTAGAGTCGGTGACATCTCAAAGCCTACATTACAGTACCGAAAGCTCAACTGGCAGCGTCTTTATACAGGGTGTGAACTTAGTTACATACTTAATGGGACAGACCATCAAATTGGACAACATTTTTTATGGGACCAACTTCGAAATCACAAAAGTTAAAGGTGTTCAGCTTGATGGTCTCAAGAACCTCTTTAAATATGTAACGCAATCAATTTTACATCCTGTACTTAAAAACTTTGCTGCGGGGTCGATTGATTTAAAATATTGTATTACTTTATTTATGTCTGTCTATCATTTTTTGCACGCTATTGGGACATATCAAGTTCGAACCTCGCACAAAAAAAAATATACAAACAAAATTTTCGTAAAAATTAAAATTATTTTACTTCGAATAATTAATTTTCAGGCGGAGTTACATTTTTTGGAACTGAATGTATTCAGGAATCGATATCACTGGAATTTCCAGGATATTTAAATTTTTCAATAAAAAAGTCGAACCAATTTTCCCCCCCAAAATAACGAAAATTATCTTTTGTTTAAATATCGCTTTTACAAGGATCACGTTTTCAGACACTGATTTTATTGATAAAAGTCCATTCGTTATCTAGATTCCAAGGCTACGCGTGAAGTTACGTACCAACTACAAATATTTGCCTGCGCCCATTAAAACTCGAATGTAAACAGGATTAAAGACAACTTTGACGTAATTTGCCTGAATTTGTAGATTTTTCACGAGAAAATCTAAACAGTTGATTTTTAAATCTCGATGTGTAAATAATAGGTTTGTGTAATAATAGGTCTAGTTGAGTATCCTGTACATCTTTGGGTATACATGTTTTATAACAAGACGAGCATTTACCCGCGACTTCGTCCGCATAAATTATATACCAGATTTTAAGTCAAATCATAAGCTATCAAACAAAAAAAGATTCATCAAAATCGGTTCAGTAGTTTTTGCGTAATGCTCGATAAAACAAACACACAAACAAACAGGCGGATAAAAAAATCTAAATTTGGTGATTTGGAATCAGGAACACCTAAAAACCATATCGTAATCTTTTTTTGTAAATATCTTCAATGTACAGACACACTTCTGTTACAGTTTTATAATAATTTAGATAAAATCAAGAGAATATATTTAAAAACAAATTAAATTAATGTTATCTATCCAATCCAAAGTAATCAGGATTAACAATAGTTTTTTTTTAAAGTAATAAAAAGAATGTCTTCAAACATGCACTGGAAATAAATTGTGAAAAACTACTTACTTTACAACCCCGTTTAAAAGCACATGACATCTCCCTTTTTACGTCGGGGGTTATAAAAGCGACTACGGACTGATAATGTTTTTTTATAAATCGTTGGTCTATTCCTAATAGATCCTTTTTGAAATTCAGGCGGAAATTATATAGACTATTAAAAATATCCTGCTGAATATATTGTTCAGATACAGAAAATGGAGGATCGTGTGTCATGTTAAATCTCTTCAGAGAGATAAACTCGGCATTTGGAAATGATTTATACAAATATTTGTTCTTGCTTTAGAATGTACCTATCAAAAGATAACACTAAGATCGTAAAAAGTAGTCTTTTTCAAAAACAGAACAATAATTAAAATCATGAGCTGGAAATGATCAAGTAATCCTAGATTATCTTTATTTATTTCCAAATCTTTATTCACAAACATAGAACAGCACAGTAGAATTTCCAAATTAATGTTTGTAACTAATCTATCTAACTGTTGGTACTTACTTGTTTACTACGCTCCGACATTGCATTCGAACCCCAAACAAATAAACAAAGCAAATTCTGTTGAAACTATAGACTATCCTATCAATCAATTCAAGCTCGTACAGTAAACGATTTCAACGATCCCTTGTTCAAACAATAACTTTAAATAACAAGTATATTTCGTACCATTGTTGGGCAAAGGTGTCCCCTAAAAAAAAAACAAGTATATTAGAAATTTCGTTCATCAGAATGTCGATTTGTTTGCAATCTATTCCCGGATTTAAATAACAAATAATTAAATTAGATTTTAAAAAAATCATTTATTGTATCAATGAACACTAAAAATTTTCTTGCTATCTAATAATAAATTATAGGAGAACGTATGTGAGACAAATGGTCGAGGCTCAGCTGGCACGGGAGTGAACCCGTCTTGAGTGGTGATGAGGAAATGAGGGCAGATGAATTATACAGATGATTTTCCGGGGGGGATTATTGGAATGATGCACACGCCACGTTCAGACGGCCCGCACCCGCCCCGCGCCCGCCACGCACTCAACCCGCGCTCTCCCCGCGCTCACCTCGCGTCCTAAAATGCATTGATTGCAATTAGAGTCTCATGACACGATAATAAATCTCGTATTGTATTTTATGGGAGCACCCGCGCCGCGCCTGCCCCGCGACCGCTCGTCAAAATACAATACGAGATTTATTATCGTGTCATAAGACTGAAATTGCAAGAAATGCATTTTAGGACGCGGGGTGAGCGCGGGGAGAGCGCGGTTTGAGTGCGTGGCGGGCGCGGGGCGGGTGCGAGTCGTCTGAACGCGGCCTAACAGTGTCACGGTACGATTAGATTTCAAGTTAACTAAAAGAAGCCTAAGATCGAAAGAGGTAGAAATTGCATGTCAACGAACATGGAAAAGGGACAAAAATAATTTCGTAATAAAAAAATTGAATGCGACGAAAATGATCATATTTTATATTTTTACAGCAATATGTTTTCAGCACACGTTCCCGGCAGAAGACAAATTACCGTACATAGGATTACATACTATTTCTAGTTTCTCACTTGACATCGCCTTTCCATCCTTTCCAAGTTAAGAACAACTTTAGCCCTTGTTCTTAGTTTCCAAGATTTCTATTTCTTTATTCAAAGAAAATATGGCCCGGCCTTAGACAATTTATATAGGGACTCACCTTGCGGAAGCATTTCCCCTCTGCCACGGTATAAGAACAATTGATCTTGTGCATTTACACCCAATTTTATACCTTATCTTATCACTAAACGAGACAGCCTTTGATAGCGAAACAATAATTTTGAACTTAGAACGTTTCGGGTTCACACGAGACTACTTTTCATGATTTATAACATTCAAAATTAGAATCTAAACTTATGGGGAATAAAATCCAAAGTTGCGGATTTCATGTTCCTCGCCACCCGCAAAAAGTGGCAGAAATGTTTCTTAGTAGAATGACACGCGTAACTCGTCCCTATATAAATTGTCTAAGGGCCCGGCTTATTTCATTTCAAGAAACGAAATAGAAACCTTTGTTATTAATTTTATCTTTTGACCAGTCTATGCTACTTCAACATTTTCTAATCTTAAAAAGAATTTGATTTCGTATATTCTTTGCATTACTCTCAATTGATAAAGAAATTCTGAAAGAATTTCAATGAAAAGATTTTCGACGCTTGCAAACTAATAAAATATTGCACACATTTCAGAATATTTGAATATATTTTGATAGTGTGAATTTCTCTTATCACAGACAAAGTAAATTTTTCACTTTGTCGTAAAATAAATCTACAATGTTCCAGATATAATATTGACCTTAGTTGATTCGTCCTCGTGAAAATTATTTGTACGAAGAACAGTGGTGAATCTGGAACTAGCCTTTTTTTACCCGACTGCACAAGAAGGAGGGTTAGGTATTACGAAAACTAAAATCGGTACTGGTCTGGGGCTATACTTATTTAAAATAGAGAAAATTAAGGAGTTTTAAAAATAAAATTCCACATCCCTAAAAGTTTGGTTTCTGATGTAAAAATTACTTGTAAAACGTTCGTGCTTGTAAATTGGACTATAATTCAACCGAAAAGCACCAGCAAAACGCAGCCTTGACAGCTGTTTTCCGGAGATTTGGTTTCATTTTTTTTTATAGTTTTTAACAGCTCTGGATTTTTATTCCTTTTGAGCCAGTCTTGTTGATGAAATGATAGTGTTACTCATTTCGTTTTCTTTAAAAACTTATAGTACCTAATTTTCGGTTATCGTGAATTTTCTTAAATAAAACAATGGATGTACAGAAGATTGAGAGGATGTTGTAATGAGAAAGATTGTAAGGTTCACACACTTGTTTCAAAAGGTTTCCTCAAACTTCTATAAATTACAACTAATTAACTATATTGTTAGTTTCATTCTACACGTGTTGATAACTAGAGGGACCGAAATAACAGGTCCATTCACTATTATGTTTTCTCTAAAACAGACGTTTTCTTTTCATTGATTTGACATTTTTATTCGAACAAAACTTATTAATATTGTGGGTTTGAAAATGTAAATATCTTGTAAGATTTTTAGGAATAAGAAGAAAGAAAACGACGAAAACAATTTATTATTCAAACCACAGATTCAAACCGACCGCTATCGCTAGGAAAAATCTAGCTAACATAAAGCTAATATTGACACGAAACGGAACTTTGAATGGCCTTTCGAACACGGGGTATTTACAGATCATTGAACAGCGAAGATGGGCTTAGAATTTTTGATTATGTTTGTTAAGCACAGGATCAAATTTCAAAGGGCGTCCATCGTTAAAATTTTAACTTTTTGCATGAAAGATGTTACAGATTGCATGAAAATTCAAGCTGCAGGTGATGTTAACTGTATTGCAAACTATTTTATTCGTTCATGATATGCTTACATTCTTTTACCAATCTTAAAACAGTATTTTAATTGTCAGCATACAGAAAACCGTTCTAACCGATTACGATTATTGTGTATTGTAATTAGAACGAAAATTATGAATTAATTATACTTACCATCTATTTGTAATTGCTAAATCATCGGGTAGAGTCTCTATCCAGTTGCTAATCGGTCCAGATGACAATCCGTCCATTAAAAAATCTGTTCAGTTATCCTGCTGATGCTCCGGAGCGACTTCATATTTTTAATTTATACAGGGTGTTAAGTTAAACGGTTGCATTACTTTAAGAAGTGATTGTACCCATGATATTAAACAGCTTTTTCTAAGAAACCTATAGGAAATTCGAAAATAAAAATTAAGACTTTCCATACAAAACGCAATCAGCTGATCGAACTTTTATATGAAAAGGGAAAAAAAATTGTGCGAATTTCCTATACATTTCTTTGGGAATGTTGTTTAGTACCTATCATGGGTACAAGTAATGCAACTGTTTACCCTAACAACCTGTAGAGTAGACAAATAAATCTGTTTCCATAGTGACTGACTGACTCATGTCATGACATCCCTATATGTAAATAAAAGGACTTCGGCATTGTGTGATTCATCGCAACTCAATCTTACCCCCGATACATTCGTTGAATCGTAAAAATTTTGGGCTTTTGTTTACGATGGAAGCATCTGGAACGAAAGACTGCTCCTTTTTTTTCGTTTTTAGTGGATTTGGGTGCTGCCGTTGCTTGCGAATCGAGTTTTTTAAAAATTTTAGCAGTTCTAGACCGTGTATTGTTAATGTTTATAATATTTGCACTAACTAAATATTATTCTTTACTTTATTACTTATGTACCTAAACCTAAACTGTAGTGTCATCAGTTTTATTTTATTTATTTTATTCATTGTGTTTGTTTGAAGCTAGAAAAATCTGTTTAAAATTTGAATTTCCCGCCATGTGTTAATCGAATCACCTTAAATATCTATTTTCATAAGATGCATCTGCCTGCTTAACTACATAGACATCCTTAATAAAATTGAGCCCCAACATAAACAAACAAAGGTATTACTCTACTGACGATGGACAAACGTCTAATAAATAGCTCACGACTCGACTGCCAAATACCGCACATCATAAAGCTGGCAATAATCATTTAATTTGCGTTCACGTCATCCATCAAATTTCATAATAATATACAGATCTCATCATAACTTGTTTTTTACTATTTTCGCCTTGGAAATGTTTTTATGTCTTTTTTAGATTTTCCTTCTTAACACACCCCTCTTTCTTAATTAGGTACTAGAAAAATATTAAGTGTGTATTCAGATAATGAAACTAAATAAAACTGGTCAAGTGTGAGTCGGGCTATTCGCGCACCAAGGTTTCCGTACCACACCACCACAGAAGAACACAACATAATTAACTTAAAAAAATTTTTTTTTTGTCCGGGACGTTTGGCGCGAGGCCGACTCACACTTGGCCGGTTTTTAGTATTTTTTGTTATTCTGTAGAGTTTGTTCTATAATTACACTAAGTTTGACGCTTGTATGTATTATCGTTTTTACGATAGAGCGTAAAGAAAAAAACGTCGCTAAAAACTAGTTTCTTGTTGAGAACCCCCCTTAATTTTTATCTTTTGTGCATTTTTATTATTTGTTAACAAATTCGCCGTAATAACGTACATTCTGTGAAAATTCCAACTATCTAGCTCTTACAGTTCAAAAGTTACAGCCCTAAACAGGTCGGACAGACGGACGGACGGACGGACGGACGGACAGACGGACGGACAGACGGACGGACAGACGGACGGACAGACGGACGAACAGACGGACGGACAGACGGACGGACGGACGGACGGACGGACAACGTAGGCTTAGTAATAGGGTCCCGTTTTCACCCTTTGGGTGGAACCCTAAAAATTGTCGCTAAGGAACATTTTAAAAACGAGAATTTTTTGAACCTCCCATTGAAAATCGTTCGGTTGATGACTTTTGTATTTATACAAAATTCTCGTTTTTCGGCCCATGTTCTTTAGGAAATGTTGTTTAGTCTCACAAAACCAACCCTTCGAATTTTTCTATTAATGCAAAAATTTTGATGTTCGGATGGATTTTTATTTGATTTAAACTCAAATGTACCTAAACAGAACTCTTTATCTCTGTACCTAGAAAGGTACAGAGGTAAAGAGTACATTCTGTGGAATATCCCATAGGTACTGTACTGTATAATCTACTTTAGAATTCGGAAAAATGTTAGCTTAGTAGATTAGATCCTAGTAGGTATGTACCCCATGAAACACTTCGGATAGGCACCTATTCCTCATTATTGTTTTTAATTAAATGTTTAGTTATATCAACCCCCGAGATGTTTGCTTAAATCAGACCCAGACCATAAAATATAATTTTCCCGGAAACAACCATTTCCAGATGTTGATTTTAATCTATAATTTTTATGCATAATGATTTACTGTATATTTTTCTTGCAGGTAAAACGATAATAAGAAAGCTTCAAGGGCCTGCTCATCCAATATCCTGCCACGTGCCTCAATGCCTACAGGTACTTATACAGGCATAAAGTCAAGGACAACGGCAATTTCTAAACCTACCTATATTAACTACTTCGCTCCTCATGGAAGGTCACGCAAAACAAACCATTTTGATTCTTGCTACGAAGCGAAGGCATACATTCTATTTGGAATGAATTGCCAAATTGGTCTTGTTTTTCTTCGTTTCCATTATTAAGCCACAAAGGAACTATGAAAGCTTTCTTTCCTAGTTAAAAGAAGTTTGACAATACGAGGAGTGTGTTGCCAGTGATGACATATGGAACAGAGACGTGGTCGCTCACTCAAGGCCTCATAAAAAGGCTGAAAGTCACCCAAACGGCAATAAGGGGGCTATGCTCGGAGTTTCCCTACGAGATCGAATCAGAAATGAAGAGATCCGCAGAAGAACCAGAGTAAATGACATAGCTTAAAAAATTTGCTAAGTGGCAGTGGGCGGGGCACATTGCTCGCAGAACCAATGGGCGGTGGGACCGAAAAGTTCTCGAGTGGCGACCGCGTACCGGAAAGCGCAGCGTGGGTAGGCCCCTCACACGGTGGACCGACGACCTGGTGAAGGCGGTGGGAACCCGTTGGATGAGGGCAGCGCAGGACCGGTCGTTATGGCGATCCTTGGGGGAGGCCTATGTCCAGCAGTGGATGTCCATCGGCTGAGATGATGATGATGATGAAGTCGTGAATGTATCTAAGTTTCTAATTTTATTATATTTCGTTATCAAGTTATCAACAAGTATAGATAAAGCCCTGATTTAATCTGGACTAGATAATCCGTGTAATATATTTTATATCAAACAAGATAATTATTTCGTCATAATGCGAGTGTGCCGATATCATTTCTAGAGTATAATGTTATCGTTATCGTCATTAAATACAATTTTGTTATAAATTTTAGTTTTTTTCCCTATCTCAATTCCTGAGGACAGGGAAGCTGCAGTGGGAAATAATGACATTGGAAAATTATTTAGGGTTCCGTATCCAAAGGGCTAAAGCGGGATCCTAGTACTAAGCCTACGTCACAGGTCCGGCACTTCAAACAACGTTTTAGATTTGACATGATGACGTTCGCACATGCGCACTTTGCGAAAATTGTGCATGACATATGTGTAGGGTTGACTTAACACGCATCGTATGAACTACGTTATACATTTTGTTACTTTTTATAGTTCACACTGTGATTAAAAATAGTTTTTAAGCAAAAGAATCACAGAAAATGTGAATTTAGCGTTATTTTCCAACGTTTATTTTTACTGTGAGGAGAAAAATAAAATATATTTTATGTAGTCAAATCCAACGGGTGTGCGCGCCTGACTGCATTCCCTTGCTCAGCTTCCCTCAAGTTACCACAGAGAGTGTGAGGGGAGGTGGGGTATCTGAATTCAGAGGGGGGCGGGGAGTGGCCGTTCTGTATGTAGAACTATATACTATTACCTATTCTGTGCCTACGTTGTTGTCCGTTCATCCGTCCCTCCATCCGTCTGTCCGTCCGTCCGTCTCTGTCTCTCCTACCTATTAATTTAGGGCCGTAACTTTTGACCCGTAATAGTTAGTCAGTTGAATCTTTTACAAAATGCGCGTTATTATTATACGGGATTTGCTAACAATCCGTTATAATTACGCATATTCTGTGAAAATTTCAACTATCTAGTTATTACTGTTCAAAAGTTACAGCTCTAAATAGGTAGGACAGGCGGACGGACGGACGGCAGACAACGTAGGGTGAGTAATAGGGTCCCGTTTTCATCCTTAGGGTACGGAACCCTAAAAACGTCATTTTTTAGGAATCTTTGTAATGACTTCTTTCGAAAGCTCAATTGCTCAAATTGATCAATGCATGATGCAACATTCAAAGAGTGCAATTTTCAAAGCAAATGAAGCCGCTGCTGGTAACGGCCTAGCAGTATACGCGTTTTCTCTGACTTTTATCATAGTGTGACCCCATGGGGCGCAACTCGCAACACATCAATGTAGTTATGATAGCAATAAAAGAAGGCCTGGCATCAACTTACCTGGCATCTAATATTAAACAATTTCTTTAATGTTACACCACACCCTATCTATCTAGGCGCATGGAAAATTATACAGGGTGTAAATACATTGGTACTCTAGCTTTACAGACTTAGCGCTCTCACAGACGAGCGACACGTTGCGGTCGCCAGGTGTCGCGGAGGGTCGTAAAATGTATGAGCGCGACGCTCTGCGACCCACCGCGACAGCAGTGTTGCTCGTCTGTAAGAGCCCTTAAGTGTATGCTTCACACCATCAAACTAAACAACTTTAGGGACCAACATTGATATCACGGTAAAATAAATCAGCTGTTCCATACATTTGAGTCGAGTAGTTAATGACATAATTTTTTATGGAAAACCATTTTTTTTTATTTTTTTAAGTTATGTCCATAGTGGGAGTTGGTCAGTTTTATGTGTATCCATGGTAAAGTTATCCGCACACTAGTTATAAAAAAAACAATGTATGTTAATGGAGATTAAAATGTAAATAATTAAAAGGCAATAATCCGGCTTAAAAGTTAAAATTTGCTTTTTGGTTTAGCAATTAGGTATTCAGTGGATTAGTTGAATGAATAATGTTTAAGGTTAGAGCATACAATTAAATACTTAAGTACTTATTCAGAAACTTTTGCAAGGCATGCCTTCAATGTTTACTTTTGTTTATCAATATTTAACCACAGATTTATAATAAGTTTACTACGTAGTGTAAGGAAAATTATCATTAACCTTTAAACCACATACTCTATCCATCAAACTAATCAACTTTTACTATGGAAGCAAACCTGTCAGAACAAAAAAAGTCAGCGGTTCCATACTAAACTGCAATACTTACTCGACTCAAACGTATGGAACAGTTGATTTTGTTTTTGTTCTGACAGCTTTGCTCCCAGCGTAAAAGTTGTTCAGTTTAATGGATATGTGCTTTAAGAGCCTATGTCAAAAATAATTTAAGCGAAACGGGCGTGTGATAGCTTATATTACTGCCTGATGCGAGAGAAAGAGATGGGGCGGCGCGCGCGCCTGGAACGAATCAAGCGAAAAAACAAACTTTATTTAATTGTGATTGTACTATTTATGTAAGTTCAATTCAGCTTTAATCAAAACTTAGATAATAGCAATCTCTTTTTTTAAATCAAGTCTCATGTTTCTATTATTCACCGTTTAGCAGTTACAAGCGTTTATAGACAAAAACGGAGGCTACTTTGGCGTGTTTTTCTATCGAGAAAATTTGTCTTAATCGTGTTTTGGCTCTAATCAAAACTTCAATTATATGTTCAATTTACACATATCCGGAAATCATACTCCTACTGTTAGTACTTCATGATATATGGAGCTTTGAAGAATCCTATTTTTTTTACATAGCCCCTTAAAGAGTATATACTACTTCATCCTTACACCCTGTATAAAGATTTTCAGAAGAGTGCAGACAATAACAATATATTAAAATAGTAATAATAATTATGTTGTCATAGAATATAATCCCACGGGCAGTTTAGATTGATCCAGTGTTTGGATCCAATACCGTTCGAAAGATGCTTTCGTAACTTTCTTTTTCACCAAACATTTAATTATTTTCCGATGAGGTGCTGCCTAAAACACTATTTATCACACTATTATTATTATCTTCTTTCAATTCAGTACGATAGTAACTGTATTTATATTTATAATGAAAATGAGTCTGAACTTAAAAAAAACTCGAATAAAACCGGTCTGGTGCGAGTCCGCGTACCGAGGGTTCCGTACCACATCACCATACAAATATTGACTTACAAAAAAGTTGTGTTTTCTCCGGGATCTTAGCGCGAGACTGACTCACACTTGGCCGGTTTTTATTATTTGTTATACGTGTAGAGTTTGCTCTATAATCACACCAACTTTGAAGCTAGTAGGATAGACGGACAGACAGACAGACAGCGTAGGCTTATGAATAGAGTACTATTGGCACGCTTCGGATACGGAGCTCTAAAAAAATTTTCAAAAAAAAATTAAAACCGACTTCAAAACTAAAAAAGTACAAAATAATATTCAGTCGATGACTTTTGCGTTCGCATCTATAAGAATATTAATTTGTTTTGTCGGAGTCGGTGCCAAGCCTGTACGATTCGCAACTGGGCTTGCACTAATTTTTTGGCTTGGCTTGACACCGAATCCAACAAAACAAATTAATATTCTTATAGATGCGAACGTAAAAGTCATCGATTGAATATTATTTTGTACTTTTTAGTTTTGAAGTCGGTTTTAATTATTTGTTAAATTTATTTTATTTCAAAATTTTCAGTGGTGTGGTGAATTCCTAGGATGAAATACTTTAGTTCGACTGTAGCGTAGGTATCTACCATCTATTATGCTTACCATCATCATTTTAATCATCGATACTTACTATCACAACTCGTTTAAGTATAGCGTTTTATGTCACTGAGCAAGTAATCACTAGTTAAAAGATGACTCATCATCGGGTTCTATTCCAGACAATCGTTATTAATCATCACTACATCGCATGACGTGCCACAATCCCCAACGAGCCCATTGTCTCCCTCACAAAACCATTGCGGCATGCAGGCATGAGTGCTCTCAAATTTTATACACATGAAATGTTGCTACGTTTTATGTTGAAGGCAAAACGGGTGGAAAGAATAGTTGCTAGTATTTCCGCTGTAAACTGGAGAATTTATTGCATCGGGTTAGATACATAGGCTTTATTTAGTGTGTAGCTTTGTAGGTTTTACATCCCTAGATACCTAGATGAGCAATATACAACGTGTTAATAAATTAGCGCAAAACCTCATATACACCCAAACTGATTTATAACAAAAGAATTGGATTGAAACAATAATTTCATTATTTTGATGGTTAAAATTTAAAGTTAATCACATTTTAAGTTTTGAGGCAAAAATGATTTGTTATCATTTCAGCAATGAATGAAAGCGCTAACGTGCTCATGGATACATTTTTATAATCTTGTTTTGGTAGTAAGTAGGGTGAGTGTGCCCGTGCGGTGGGCTGACATCGGGTTCAGTAAATTTTAAATTTCACGAAAAAAATTATTTAAAATTTTGAAAAAAATTTCCTATGTTGAAACCATGATAATTCGATTCTCCTCTCGATTCTAAACAAACTACTTTCTAGTTTTGCGTTAATTCATTAACACGTTGTATAGGACTCGTAGTAAACTTTATATTTATAAGGTCTTATATTTATAGGCGGGAGTGGCGTTGCAAGTCTTTTATTGGGAGGTCGGGTATCGTTTGCCTGCTCCCCGGCTTGCGATGAAGCTTCACCATTTTATGGTGGCCCAAGTGTGTTTTGCGCATAGAACACATCTTGAAGTCACCAAATAACGTCAAGCAATTTTGGTAATTAACGTAGATATTTACAAAATTATCGATTGAGCCACTATTGTAAGATTAGAATAGAAAGAGCGTACATAACCTGGGCGAATTAACTTGACACCTGGCTCGACCGACGTTGGTGTAAACAATAACAAATAACAGCAAAAGAATACGACCCAGTTGGTCTAATTGGTTACCACGCCAGACTGCCAAACCAGGGTCCTGGGTTCGAATCCCGGTTCGGTCATGGATGTTATGTTTGTGCCGTTGTTGTATGGTTTCCACAACAAAAACCCTGTTAGAGCTTACGTGGAATCATTACAATGTATGTGCCTGTGTGCATTATTTATTTATTTAATAACTCGAAAATTCTAAAGCGCAGGGACACGTGCAACGGTAACTGAGATGCATCGCTACTGGCCTCGCTTTAGAATTTTCGAGTTATTCTTTTCCTGTTATTTGTTATTGTGTACACCAACATCGTTTGAGCCAGGGGACAAGTTAATTTTCCCGGGTTGTAAGCGATTTATCCCCTTAGCGCCTGTTAGGGTAGTGAACTTTCTATGTATAACAGCAACAAATTAATTCGATAATGTCGACATAAAAAAAGTATTTAGCACATTATTGTCGAACAAGTAAGTATACATAACACAACAGCCAGAAAACCTTAAACAGTTGGAGATCAGAATCATTGCATAAACATCTTTAACATAGGTAACAAAATAGTCTTCAATCTCATGCAGATATTTCACAGCACAGATGTAGCTCATAACAATAATACGACTAGCATCTGGATTATAAATGTTTAGTAGGTACTTAGATAATCGTAGCTCTAAAGTATGAGCATGTATATTTGTATCACATTTGTGGTAATTTCGAGAGGCGAGGCTTCGCTATTTAGGTGCAAAGTTTCCAAACCTACCTTTAGGTAGTCAATTTATTGTACAAACGGTTAGGTACGTTTATTGATCGTATTACACTCTAAAATATAATTTAATTTACTTTAGTAATCGGACGAAAAATTAGGTAAAAATGCAAACGGAATTATGAAATAAATATAAAAAATGCCCCGTTTTGACTTTTTTTGCTAAGATTTTTTTTTTTCTATTAAAACGGCACATGTAAAGCAATGTGTGTATAAGAACATCTTAGATGTTAATGCGAAAATAAAAATAAAAATCCAACATAGGTATCTTACCAAGACAAGATGTGCGCCAACTGCGATTACGAGACACTCCGGTTAGATGAGGTATAGCTAATATTACCACTATAATCTAGAGATTATGAGAATGAAATTGACATGAGTTCCATAATTATACGCCAACTATACGCTAACATTTAATCTTAGCCTATTTCCCATATAAAGATTGAGGATCTTTTTTGCGTTTTGTGCTTCGATCACAGGTTTTGTGTAATGAGTATAAATGCTGGCGCAATATTAACAGTCTCGAGATTATTTTGGAACCATGCTTAGTTGTACGTCTCCAAGAGTATTTTTTGAGTAAATAATTGAATGAACTACATTATATTATATGTTGTTATGTCATAATTATCATCCACCTAACAAAAACCTTGTTCATTATTTTACTGGATAATGTATTTAAAAAAATAGAATTCGTCGACCCAGTTGGTGTAATGGTTACCACGCCGGACTACCAGTCTAGCCAGGTTCCTGGGTTCGAATCCCAGACAGATTAATGTCATCCTCAGGGTATATTGACTTCATCCTATCCTACTATATAAGGTCTAACAAAATCAGGTGAAACTATTTTAAGGGACATCGAAACATCATCACAAATTTTCTCATTTATAATTTAGTGAGATATAAATAAGGTCTAACAAAATTAGCTTAAACTATTTTAAAGGGATGATCAGACCATCAAACTGAACATCTTTCTCTACGAGATCAATATCAAAATCGCGAAAAAAAAACTGCCGTCCCATACATTTAGGTCGAGTAGTTTTGTAGAGACAGCAGATTTTTTTTTTTGTGATTTCGATATTGGTTCCATAGAGAAAGTTGTTCAGTTTGATGGTCTGATCATCCCTTTAAAATAGTTTCAGCTAATTTTGTTAGACCTTATATCTCACTAAATTATAAATACGAAAGTTTGTGATGATGTTTCGATGTTTGTGACAATCATCCTCTGTAGAATAATATATCATGTTTCTTCTGCACCGGTTCAGGTTTTGCGTTGTCTGTCCATGTCAGTCAGTGTCATAACTATTTTATTATAAATATACAGGGTGTTAGTGTAAACAGTTGCATTACTTTAAGGGGTGATTGTACCCATGATACTGAACAACTCTCCCTAAGAAACCTGTAGGAAATAAAAAAAAAAATTGTACTTTTCATACTAAATGCAATCAGCTGATCGAACATTTAATGTATGAAAAGTTTTTTTTTTGCAAATTTCTTTTGGGTTTCTTTAGGAAAGTTGTTCAATACCATGTGTACACTGTTTACCCTAACACCCTGTAGAGTATAGATAGATAACTAATTTAACTCATAAACGTACTCACGCTTATGCCACAGTATAAGACAGTAATCTATCTTCATACAGTGGCTTAGATCAAAGTAAAATTAATGGATAGGCCCTCGAAGCACGCAACAACTAGGGCACTTCAATACAAACTAGGGCACTTGGTCTGTCATCTCGGTACATATTCGAAGCAAAATTGTCAATTGTTTTGCATCATTTTTCTGGTTTGAAATGTTCGGGTAAGGCCTATGCATTAATTTTACTTTGATCTAAGTACAATGGTACCAAAAGCGGCTTGTATGTGTGCTCGCCAGACTCGCCAGTACGTACGACGATATCTAAGGCAGCGCCAGACGGGGCTACGCGGAGATGTCATAATTTGTCGTGCGTACGCCGCGTTTGGTACGATTGTATGAAGATGAATTACTGTCTTATACTATGCTTATACCCTGTTGGTTTACGTAGAAACTCCCCCGATGTGATCACGTTCGCACACGTGTCCTATAACTACTTATCTGTAATACATATACCTATATAACATGATCAAGCCTCATCAAAGCTAATAGAATGAGCCGCAGGCTAACAAGGGGTGCAAGCTGTAGATGTGGATGGTAGGAGTACGCCTCTGTTTTGTCATGTTTACGATCATGCTCACATGATAAATCGAAAATATGTTTGCTGTTCATGTCGAAAATTGGAGCCCAATTGTGTAAGCTTCCTATTATATTGAACACAAAATCGGTAACGTATTTGTCTGTTCTGGCATATTTTGAAGTAATATCACAGCCCGGACACTGCATAGCATACTAAAATTTGAAATTGACAAGATGACGTCAGCACATACAAAACCAACGAAATTCAACCTTAAGTCTTCTTCGTAGAACCAGCACTGGTAGCATGCACACCCGCGATAGCCGTGATACGGCTTTATCACGCCTTTTATCTCGTTCGTTCGCGAGCAAAAGAACGAGATAAAAGACGTGATAAAGCCGTATCACGGCTATCGCGGGTGTGCATGCTACCAGTGCTGAGCGCGGTAACAAGAGGCCAATAGCTTAACGTGCCATCCGAAGCACGGAATCATTTTTCTTTTCAGACAATCAGGTTATTCAGCCTGCTATGTCCTATCCAACTGGAGAAAAACGCGCAAAGTGACATATCACTAGGTGTCCCCCGTGGGAATCGAATCCACGACCTCCGTGTCGAGAGCCAATGCTCTTAACCATTAGACCACGGAAGAAGAAGAATTAGATTCCTGACGAAAATAGAATAGAAACACAACATTTTACAACACGGGCGAATTAACTTGGCACCTGGCTCGGATAAAAAAAATTCGGAAAACTCTGAAAGAATAACTCGAAAATGCTAAAGCGCAGAGACACGTGCAACAGTAACTGAAATGCTATACTACGGCCTCACACAGCGATGGCGGGGCCCCGCGGGAGGATAGCAGGAGGGGTGTCAAATTCCGAGCCACGTGCGAGCCAGGTGCCTAGTTAATTCGCCCGGTTTGTACAATGCTTTGTATATGACAGGATGGGATTGTACGTACACACGGCGACAGATCAACCTACCCATATTTCGACCTTATGTCCATGAACATAGAGTTCAACTATGGGTAGGTTGATCTGTCGCCGACGTGTGTACATAACGTTATGATGATAATTGTAAGGGGCAGGAATTTTGCTCATAATTAAAAATGCGAATTTATCTTTTGGCAGAATATTTTCAAGTGTCCTGTGGAGCGTGGACTGTAAGTAGGGGTTTTCTTTCTTGAGTAAAAATGCCGATGCGATTTTCCAAATGTGAGCCAGGCTGGAGGGTGGGGTAGAGAGGGCTAGTGGTCGCAGAGAGTCTTCTTGCTTCTTGTTGTTTACTCTTCAAGAGCTGGATCCGGAATGAATCTGCGCCGAATCGGCGCTTCTTATATACGATTTTCGAGCGACCACTCCCCTTCACCCCGCACTCTTCCCCTGTACTCAAATCTCTTTATTTCTAATTCAAACTTACGTTCTACGGTAACAAAACAATGTTCAGTACTTACATACTTATTTTTCTATATCTAAACATGTCATCCGCATCGTCTGCCGGCGCAAAACAGAGTGAGGAGCGCGCGCGAAAGATTTTAATATTTATATGACCCCGTCCCCCGCTTCCTCATACCGCGGATTTGCGGGAGTCGGGGCCCCCCTCGCTCGCCTGTATGCGCCGACAGGGACAGTTGCACTGTCTCTTTCTAACGTTGATTTCCCTTAAGTTCCTCCCCTTGTAATGAGATACTAAGTCTAATCAGAGTAAACTCTAACTGGAATTATGTAAGCTAATCGTGTTATTTACTTTGAAATCTGCTGAAACTATGTGTTAATTTAACTAGGGAAATGTGTACCTATCTAGCTGGGGTAGGAATCGCAAGGAAATCACTTAAGGAATGAAATACAAGCCCTATTCTAACTATTTACATTACTTATATCCTAGGTCCTAATCCTAATAAGAAATTACGACTTTATTAAAAAAGAAACTTATCCTATAACTAAAACAATACAAAAAACAATGTAAATTAAGACAAATTGATAAAAACTATGTACAAATGGTCGATTCATATTCTGTCGTGCACATGTCCTCTAAAACTTTAAAGCTCTTTGCGGGTTCCAAAACAGATTATTGTCATCCCCAGGGTCTCTAAACTTCATGTTATCGTACTACTTATCTAAACTATTATAAAACTGTAACAGAAGTGTGTCTGTACATTGAAGATATTTACTAAAAAAGATAACGATATGATTTTTAGATGTCCCTGATTCCAAATCACCAATTTTTAGATTTTTTGTCTGTCTGTTTGTTTGTTTGTTCGTTTGTTTGTTTGTTTGTTTATTTGTTTGCTTGTTTGGGTGTTTGTTTGTTCGAGTATCACGCAAAAACTACTGAACCGATTTTGATGAAACTTTTTTTGTTTGATAGCTTATCATCTGACTTAAAATCTGGTATATAATTTATGCGGACGAAGTCGCGGGTAAAAGCTCGTATTTTATATTTCATTGATTCATTCATGCGAAAATTTATGGCGATGTTTGTTTGTGACTTAATCATGCATAAACGGCTGAACGCATTTGGATAAAAAGGCACATAGATAGAAAATGTTTTGGAATAAAACAGAGGTACTTTTTTAAACTCAACGCCGGTAAAGTCGATAGAAAAACTCAGTTTGTACCGGATATTTTTTTAACGTTCGGAAATTTCAGGGGTAGTTCAGACCATCAAACTGAACAACTTTTACTATGAAAGCAAACCTGTATTCGTAAAAAAATCTGCTGTCTTAGCTGAACAACAGATTTTTTTGCGAGATCAGGTTGGCTCCCATAATAAAAGTTGTTCAGTTTGATGGTCTGAACCACCCCTGAAAGATTCGGAACGTTAAAGAAAATCATCCGGTATACAGCATTACTTTAGGCACAGCCACGACACTCCTCGTACGTGTGAGCCCCCGCGTCGGTGACCTATAGGGTTGATACTTGCGGAAAACGAATATTCAATTCAATTCAATTATACTTTATTGCACACCAAAACAGAATATAAGCATAAGCATATGCTCACGACTATATTCCCCGAGGGGGTAGTCAGAGACAACACACAACAAGACAACAGAAACAGAAAAAAACAGAATATACATTTGAATAAAGATATAGAATTACAAATAAGGTGGTCTTATCGCTAAAAAGCGATTTCTTCCAGACAACCTTATTTACACTGGTGCAAGGAAATAATAAAAGACATAGGTACTAATACTCTGGGGATGACACTAAGTAATTAGAATTGTTAATAATGTTCATGTCAACTTTAAAATTATTTTAACAGAATTTATGTTGTAAAGAATATAATTATTTTGTAGGTGGGTTACTTACAACGTATTACAGGTAGTTCTTTCTAATTAGTTTGTGTATTACAGCTGGTAACTATAAAGACTTAAGACGTTTCAAAAAATTACATTAGAGCTTGAACCTAAACTTTTACTTATATGCAAGAAGGTTGAAATTTTCCTTGCTTATACGACATAAAGTTTAACTTACTACAAAATGATGGGCCTCGTATCTCATTCATTTTAAGGGATATCAAAACATGATTTAATACAGATCGATAGAGAAAAAAATTCGAAGTTCAGTGGTATTTTCAGGGGACTTACGACAAAATGTCCCTTACGACATTTGCAATTTCCACTGTTGATGTTTTTATCGTAAGCGACAAATTCAGCATACGACGCGCACAACTCTCAAGTTGCGTTTCAAATGTCGTAAGGGACATTTTGTCGTAAGTCCCCTGAAAATACCACTGAACTCCGATTTTTTTTCTCTGATTAAACAAATTCACTGTACGCTTAGGCACTTACATTAAAATCAATAGAAGGTATGGAACATATTCATCGCTTCTATCGAGCGTATTTAGGAAGATCGTAAGCTGAGCTTTGCCCGCTGAATTTGTCACTCAAAATAAAATTTTATTGCTGTCTTTTGCGTTTAGTTTGTTTATTCATCTATACTTATAAAACAGTTCCGCTGACTGACCGACAAATAGCTCACAGCCTAAATCGCTGAAGACAGAATTATGAAATAAATTTTCTGCGTAGGGGTGCACGAAAGGTTTTTTATATATTCGAATGAAAATACCCTTAAAATGTAGTTAGTAATTAAAACTAGTGGTGTATACGGGGTGTCAGGAAAAGTATCATTAAACCTCTAAACCACATACTCTACCCATCAAACTGAACAATTTTTACTATGTGAGCAAACCTTTCAGAACAAAAAAATTCTGCTGTCTCTTACGTTTGAATCGAGTAGGTATTCCTACAAAAATATTGTTTCTTACAAGCGACACGATAAAACGTTAAAATCACATCATAAGGGATAAATGTATTTTAATTTGAAGTAATGAGTAAGAAGTTACGATTAGAATAAACATGTAGTATGTAAATTCCAATTCATTAAAATTTAAAGTAATTAATTTTCATTCGATTGTTTCAAAATAAAATAAATAGTTTGTGTGTTACATTCATCGATTTCTAGGTTTAGAATAATGCCTTAAAATTTGACAATAATTTGGATAATAATATAATCAGGTTGAATTTAATACATATTGATGTCGCAAAGAATTTATAACTCGTATTTAGTCATTTGTAAAATCGTCATTAAATATAGGTATTTTTTTATGCAGTCGGGTTTTTTGTTTTTCGTAATAATTTGGTTTATTTCATACTTTTTAGTCCTATGTCGAAATGGTAGCATAAAAGTACTACAATATACAACGTGTTAATGAATTAACGCAAAACCTCATACAACCCAACTGATTTATAACAAAATAATTAGATTGAAACAATAATTTCATTATTTTGATGGTTAAAATTTAAAGTTATTTGTATTTTAAGTTTTGAGGCAAAAATGATTTGTTGTCATTTCAGCAATAAATGAAAGCGCTACCTAACGTACTCATGGATATATTTTAATAATCTAGTATTGGTAGTTAGTAAGGTGAGTGTGCTTTTGAGGTGGTCTGACATCGGGTTCGGTAAATTAAAAATTTTAAAACAAATAAATTAATATTTTGTCAAAAATTACCTGTTTTGAAACCATGATAATTCGATTCTGCTCTTGATTCTAAACAAACTACTTTTTAGTCTATTCATTAAGACGTTGTATACATATTTGGAATCGTCTGTTTACTAGCTTTCATTTGATACCCATATTGTAAATTTTTACAAATAAAAATTATTTATTCCCTCTCTTTTTTTAATTCCCAGATGCCATAATAAAAAAATATAGCCTAAGTCACTCTCACGATTTTTACAAATCTAACGACACATCATACGTCAAAATCCATCGAGCCGCTTAGGCTGTAGGCCGTGCCAAAGAAATAGACATACAAACATACATACATACATACGCTCGAAAAACATAACCCTCCTTCTGGCGCAGTCGGGTAAAAAAGATTCAGAAAGGCGCTTGGTGCGGATATGTGGAATGTCAACCAAGAAATTGTGATATCCCACGACAATTATTGAGACAATTATCTCGAAATAGTTTTCGATTTAGGCCTCCCAAAAATATTTTGACAAACCTAATTGGCGCCGACGCTGTAGGTACTTTTCGCAGCTGTCAAACAAGAGTGACGGAGCACTGATTATGATTATACTAACAACAAAAAGCTATAGGTATATTTTTTTAATGTCCTTTTTAACTTCACACAAACAGTACCTGGGTAAGAACTAAGTTCCTCGTAAGTGACAAATATGGTTTATTCAAGTAATCTCTAGATTATGATATCCATATTTTTACACAGACGGCTAAGGCACAGATATTTACGATTTTATTAAATTGAGAAAATTTTATCGTAAGTTGCAAAACATGTTCATTTGTACATGTCAGTACTTGTCGGTTACAATGAAATTGTTGGAATATTTAATTTATCGTAAGTTGAGCGTCGGTCATACACGCCTTGTCACTTACGATAAAATGAATACCTTGTCACTTACGATAAAATGAATAATTAAAATCGTTCTTGTAACTATGTATTACAATAGTATTGAATAAAAAAAATGTTTTGCTACGTATACTTGCAAATTACGATATAATTTTCTCATTTATTTATTTGAGAAAAGTAACTACCTCTTTAAGTACCTACTCCTTCTAATTGTATACCTACTCTTTTGTGCTGTGCTTTGGAATTAAACTAACCCTGAACTAACCTGTGTCCATAGATAAGTAAACAGTTTTTAATCTAAGCCTGTGTCATTATATTATTTATGTTCGGTATTATAAATCAGTTACAAAGCAAACTGAACATAATTATCCTAAAACTAAAATATAACTATATAGTGTATGGTCTATGTATATTGGTCGGCGTCGCACGCTTCGCTCGCAGAATCAAAGAAAATATTTACCTATTTCAACGGCCGAGTCGTGCAGTCGTGCGAGCAAGAGCAACTCTGAGCAACCATGTAATTCAACCGGTCAATGACATGTTTTCCCACCCGCTCGCATACTGCGCACCCCCCCTCGCTCGCCCGACCCGCACACATAGCCGCGAGCGGTTTTACGAGCACACATGCATGAGTGTCGCTTCTTTTCGCGGTAGTGTATATTTTCTTTGCTTTAGGGGTGATTGTACCCGTGATACCAACGCAACTGCTAACTATGCAACTGTTTACCCTAACATCCTGTATTATACAGGGTTCTTCTTAATATGCTGACACTTTTTTAAGGGGGTTCGAGAGCTGCGACCGTGGCGCCAGCAGTATTAAAATTAATTGTGTCTGAAATACAATCATTTTCATGAATATTTTACATTTCGCGACAATCGCAACTGATTCTCCATTTTATAATCCATTATAATAATTTACACTAAGCCTAAAAGCTATGTATTGCAAATGTGCTAAAAGTTCTCCCATGTGGCCACTTTTAGCACATTTGCAATACATAGCTTTTATGCTTAGTGTGAATTATTATATAATGGATTATAAAATGGACCCTTAGTTGCGATTGTCGCGAAACGTATAATATTCATGAAAATGTTTGTATTTCACGCACAATTAATTTAAAACTGATGGCGCCACGGTCGCAGCTCTCCGACCACCTCAAGGGGAAGATCAGACCATAAAACTGAACAACATTCTTGGGACCAACATCGAAATCGCGAAAAAAAAAACAGATCTCCCATACATTTTGCTCGAGTAGGTTTGCAGCTTTGTATGGGCGAAGAGATTTTTTTTCGCGATTTCGATGTTGGTCCCATAGAGAAAGTAGTTCAGTTTGATAGTCTGATCATCCCCTTAAAAAAGTGTCAGCGTATTAAGGAAGGACTCTACAAGTCTTGTCCGTGGTCGCCGCTGTTTATCCTAGTTTACAGTGGAAGGAAAGAAAGGGCCAACTGAATTAGTTTGATGAACACTATATCTTCTGAACCACGGAAATGCATGAGTAGGTACTACTCACGTTTTCTCGTACACTACTTACGTACTTACGTCCAAAAGCTTTGTTACGGACAACACAAACTGCTACTTCCACTAAATGCAAACAAAATTGTATTCCTACATAGTTTTATGGAAAACCAATGTGCATTTATTTCCATTTCAATCGATTTTATTGCATTGTAGTATGTGGTTTTAGGGTTCCGTACCCAAAGGGTGTCAACGGGACTCCGCTACTAAGCCCCGATGGCGCTGCCGCGTCCATCATCTATCAACTTTAAAGGGCTGTATTTTTTAACCATAATAGTTAGGTAGCCGGTTGAAATTATCACATAATAATGTATTATTATGTTGAATTTACTATCGAATTATAGAAAATTAAGGGTGTCAGTATACTAGAAACTCGTCTTTTTCAAACTTCTTTTGTTTTTGCTCTATCGTAAAAATAGCACTTAACAGATAAAAGCGTCAAACGTAGTTTAATTATGGTGGAAACTAAGTTAAACAACAAAATACATTATTACAGAATCTGACAAGTGTAGTGTTCAACGCTACATTAATTTTCGGGTGGATAAATTGAAAAAATAACAAACAAAAGAAAAAATGTTTTTCCCTTTAATGTGTGTGTTCTATTAACGATACTGATTGCATGGAAGAAAAATGCGCACTATCTCCGAAGTAACCCTGTATATTGTGTGAGGTGCAGAACCCTCAGTGCGAAACTCCCACTCATACTAAGCCGGATTTTTACATTTCCGTAACTAAATAGAGTCCCATTTAAATAAAAGTCCACATAAATCCGAAAGTACGCATCGTAAAACACCCATTATAATAGTTATCAATCCGATAAAACCTTGTTCTATTTTCGTGACATTATTTTTATATAATACCAGATCAAAGTAAAATACCTACATACTTCCTACATAATTATTTTCTTTTTCAATCTTCGCCTCAACTACCAACCAATATTACTTTTTAGTAAGTACTTTAATACAGGGTGTTTGATGTAAACAGTTGCATTACTTTATGGGGTGATTGTACCCATGATACTGAACAACATTCCTTACGAAACAAATGGAAAATTCGAAACAAAAAATTAGACTTTTCATACAAAACGTTTGATCAACTGATTGCATTTAGTATGGAAAGTCCAAAAATTTTTTTGCGTATTTCCTATAGGTTTCTGGGGGAAAGTTGTTCACAATCATGGGTACAATCACCCCTTAAAGTAATGCAAGTGTTTACCCTAACACACTGTTAATCTACATAATTATATGAAAATGTGTTTTACAAAACATATTAAGCTCAAATGATATTTTAAGATTTTATAAATGTACATTTTTTTTTTGCTTTCCGTGTAACAAGCGGTATTTCGATATGGTATGTTTTTATCTATCATTTTGTAATTAATTAATTGGGTATCCTACTCCATCACTTAATACTTTACCTACTTAGGTTTAGGGCGGAAATGAAAGACACTCCTAAAACCGATGGGATAGAGCGGTGCGCAAATTGACCACCCGCTGATATCCGGTGCCAAATGAGATTTTCGGACACACACCCCTGATTTAGGATTCCGTCGTACTACAAGCGTTAATCGTCGAGGAAAAATCGGATCGGTACCTACCTAAGATGAAATTATTTTTGATTTGAAAATCTTCGATTCTTCCCAATCGATAATACCACGTGTTAATGAATTAGCGCAAAACCCCATACACCCCAACTGATTTATAACAAAATAATTATATTGAAACAATAATTAAATTATTTTGATAGTTAAAATTTAAAGTTATTCGCATTTCAAGTTTTGAGGCAAAAATGATTTGTTGTCATTTCAGCACTGAAAGAAAGCGCTAACGTGCTCATGGATACATTTTTATAATCTTGTTTTGGTAGTAAGTAGGGTGAGTGTGCCCGCGCGGTGGGTTGACATCGGGTTCAGAAAATTTTAAAAATTGCAAACAATTTATTTAATATTTTGAAAAAAAGTTACCTATGTTGAAACCATGATAATTCAACTCTGCTCTCGATTCTAAACAAACCACTTTCTAGTTTTGCGTTAATTCATTAACACGTTGTATAGAACAGAAGAAAAAATGTAGGTACTCTTCAATCTTTATCATAATTATTGCGTACTTGTGTACTTTAGTTGAATTTTTCTTAGTTCAAAATCAAATGTCAATTTTTTATCTACAAAATAGACTTTGGAATCCTTTCATGATTAGAGAATGGAGGAAAAGCCATCCTAATGTTATAATTTAGACATAAAACACATACCAAGGTATCCAAGGTTTGTTTGTTCGTATGTGGGCATTATGTGGGGTGTAATCTTTAGAAATACTACACCTTTTCTAGAAATTCTTTCTCTAATATATCCCTGATTGATATAGGCATAAATGACATATGTTCACGAAGACAAGGTCGCTTTAAATAAAGAAGCAGTATAAGTATAGGCAGTATTGATTGTTTTTATGTTGTATTGCTCCACGCGTACTCCGTAAAGGTATACCTTCGTGAAAAGGGACCATACAAATACAAAATACTTTTATTTGTCTCTTCACAAAGGTTGAGTAATAAAGTACCCCAAGGAGTTGAAATAATAATGTATTTTAACAGACCTTTGTGAGAATCTAGTGCCCGAAATATGAGTGCCTATTATGACGGAACTCCAGAGCGTCTAGCATGATTTCTCTACACGCGCGCGACTCGGATTTTTTCCATACTATAAGTCGCGGCAAGCGCGGTTTGCGCTCTCCGAAAAGCGCGGGAACAGGTTATTTTGTATGCAGCGAAGGCGAGTCGCGCGCGTGTATAGAGAAATCATACTAGACCTATACTAGACAAGCAGGCTAACTCATGCTGAGCAGCGGACGACCAAAAGCTGCAGTTGAGTGTACTGCAGGTATTAGGACATGCAATTTTCATGTTTTTTTTTTAACTTGGACAATGTCACACAAACTATCTAGCCACATTTAAAGTACCAGAATCTAGCCAACACACAAAAAACATCAAAACAAAACCTCAACATCAAAAACATCTAAAACATCTGTAACCTAAAGTACAACCTTTATAGTTAAAAAATTGACGCTCTAGGGCCCGCTTGCGCCAGGCAGGGTTATCGACATTAACTCAGAACTAGACGCTACTTTGGAATTAAATTATAATATTATGTCTTGCACCATCCTGTTTTAGGGGGCTAAACCTGTGTTATATTTAAATTTTAAACCGCCGATGTGGTAGGTTTAAGTCACTAAACTACGTGCTAAATATGGCTAAATGTCAAAATTGAGGCAACAGCTGTTTTTGTTGACATGATTGAAAACTGAATGATTTTAAAACAAAACGATTAAAACGAAATGTCATTGCCAAAATAAAACAAATGAGACAGATAAATACAAAGAGATGCAGTGTGAAAGAGACGTGCATATAATGTTCATTCATCATTCACTTTTCATATTTTGTCGGATTACATAAACTCTATGGTCATTTAGGATGTTGCCAGCGAAAAATAGAGAACTGTCAGGTTAGTTAACTATGAACTAGTTTTCATTGGCGCAAGACAATCTTCGATAACACTTTAGGTCGGTGCTACTAAACACAGGGTTACGCAATTTAACACAGCATTTGGTGCAAGTGGGCCTAGGTCAAGTAAAAAGTTGTAACCCAAAAAATACAAATTTAAAGAAAAAAATGCTTCACACCTTGCGAATTCATGTAAGAACAGGACACTCTCTTCACATTGAGGCAATTTTAATTGAGATTGGCTGACGAATAGACCTTGATTAGCGCGCTCCATACAAACGAAGTTTGATTCCATTTTGAATATTAGCCAAATAAATTTAATGATTTTTTTTTTAACACGATTTGAAATTAATATCGTTGTCTGTGGTTTATCAGATTTCCGTTATGTTATATAGTTTCACAGTTACACTGGCTCAAAGATTACTATACGAAAAAAAAAGCGGTAAAACGGTAAAGGTTGTAGCATTTTAAATTACCTTCATTTTAAAGAAATTTTTATCGAAGTCGGAGTAGTTTTGACGGGTTCCGAAGTAAAAACCTTCAGGAACTCCACTATAGCTGATGATGTCAATAGAGGGCCATATCAGAGCAATACCCGAGGAACACGTAAGCTATAAAGCAGCTGTACAGTAGCCGAATAAAGGAAATTTCCTTTATGCAGCTACTGTGCTGCTGCTATATAGCTTGCGTGTTCCTTAAGTAGAGCATGTTGCCAGTGCAGTGCAGTCACAGCGCTCTTGCTACTCGCTAGCAGTTGGGCAGGACCCTAAGCTGGATTTTATCCGTTCACCCGTTCCGACGCACGTGCCAATTTCGAGTTAATTCGAAATCCTACTAAATAGCTTTTCGTTTTCAGAGTTTCAGCTTTATGGCCGATGTGGCAGTCCGATTTGTGACATTTCTGATGTACACACGGCGACACATCAAGCTACGCAAAACCAAAACAAGCTGGCCGCGCGTAGGTAGAGTAATGTATAACGTCGCGCGGCCAGCTTATGTTTGTTTTTCGTAGCTTCATGTGTCGCCGTGTGTACCTATATACAGTTCCAATTGGTTATTTGCAATTTTTGAATTTCACACATTCTACAAGAAAGCCTTATTCATATGCGAAACCTACCCAAACTCTAGAACAAACGAGGCCAAATTAAGTGAAAGTATCAATCCAGAAAATGATTTTCACATTTACGTAAAGTGAACACTGTATGCAAGCACGTATCCAGGGGGGGGGGGGGGATAAGAGAGATTTATCCCCCCTCCTAACCCCCCCCCCTCCCCCCCCTCCCATTGCATGTATAGATTGATGTATAGGTAAATAAGTGTATATCTAAACTTTAAAGTCAGATGTCCTCATCCATCACGCTCCACTCACAGCCAAGCCGTTTGACCTAGAATCGAAGACAAATGGAGTCGAGTCGATTTACGATATTACAGATCAATTTAGAAAAGATAACTGAGAGAGGCACAACCTACCATGTTGTAACAAAGATGTTGTATCAAGGCAGAACAATATAACATAGGTATACTAATTATTATCCATTTAAAATTGTCCATACCTCTTAACAAGAGGGATAAGCGGTGTATTACATTACCTGGTGAAACCAGCAGTGACGTTACATGCATATGCTCATGACTAGCTGTAAGGCCGCGTTCAGACGACCCGCACCCGCTCCGCGCACTCAACCCGCGTCCTAAAATGCATTGCTTGCAATTTGAGTCTTATGACACGATAATAAATCTCGTATTGTACCTATTTTACGGGAGCACCCGCGCCCGCCGTGCACCCGCCCCGCGCCCTCCACGCACTCAACCCGCGCTCTCCCCGCGCTCACCCCGCGTCCTAAAATACATTGCTTGCAATTTGAGTCTTATGACTCGATGTATAATAAATCTCGTATTGTATTTTATGAGCACCCGCGTCCGCACTGCACCCGCCCCACACCCTGCACGGGCTTGCCCCGCGACCGCTCGCTCGCCGGAATACAATACAAGATTCAAATTGCAAGCAATGCAGTATAGAGAGTGTGGGGCGGGTGCGGGCCGGGTGCGGGGCGGGTGCGGGTCGTCTGACCGCGGCCAGCTTATGTTTGTTTTTCGTAGCTTCATGTGTCGCCGTGTGTACCTATATACAGTTCCAATTGGTTATTTGCAATTTTTGAATTTCACACATTCTACAAGAAAGCCTTATTCATATGCGAAACCTACCCAAACTCTAGAACAAACGAGGCCAAATTAAGTGAAAGTATCAATCCAGAAAATGATTTTCACATTTACGTAAAGTGAACACTGTATGCAAGCACGTATCCAGGGGGGGGGGGGGATAAGAGAGATTTATCCCCCCTCCTAACCCCCCCCCTCCCCCCCTCCCATTGCATGTATAGATTGATGTATAGGTAAATAAGTGTATATCTAAACTTTAAAGTCAGATGTCCTCATCCATCACGCTCCACTCACAGCCAAGCCGTTTGACCTAGAATCGAAGACAAATGGAGTCGAGTCGATTTACGATATTACAGATCAATTTAGAAAAGATAACTGAGAGAGGCACAACCTACCATGTTGTAACAAAGATGTTGTATCAAGGCAGAACAATATAACATAGGTATACTAATTATTATCCATTTAAAATTGTCCATACCTCTTAACAAGAGGTGTATTACACTACCTGGTGAAACCACCAGTGAAGTTGCATGCATAGGCTCATGACTAGCTGTAAGGCCGCGTTCAGACGACCCGCACCCGCCCCGTGCCCTCCACGCACTCAACCCGCGTCCTAAAATGCATTGCTTGCAATTTGAGTTTTATGACACGATAATAAATCTCGTATTGTACCTATTTTACGGGAGCACCCGCGCCCGCCGTGCACCCGCCCCGCGCCCTCCACGCACTCTACCCGCGCTCAACCCGCGTCCTAAAATGCATTGCTTGCAATTTGAGTCTTATGACAGGATAATAAATCTCGTATTGTATTTTATGAGCACCCGCGTCCGCACTGCACCCGCCCCACGCCCGGCACGCGCTTGCCCCGCGACCGCTCGTCGGAATACATTACAAGATTCAAATTGCAAGCAATGCATTATAGAGAGTGTGGGGAGGGTGCGGGCCGGGTGCGGGGCGGGTGCGGGTCGTCTGACCGCGGCCTAACACTGTCCACATAGAAGTAGACAGTAGGTTCAAAACATGGCTCGAAATTGAAGCAAGTTGGTTTGCTAACCACTAGGCTTCCTTTGTAATAAACTCAAAATGGAATACAATTAATATAAACGAAGTTACAAAAACCTCCTCCTTTTTGAAGTCGGTTAAAAAGGGTTACGCGTATTGACCCACATCCATCTGACTGGCTGTCTGTTAACGTAATGAAAGACTAACCGTGACTTTTATTCGCAAAAACACATACAAAAACCTCTATAGACTATTTTATTTTCTCGTAAATCGGTCATACGTCGGTAATAGAAAATACGTACGTGTTCATCTTTCATGATAATGATCGCCTTTTACGTTTCCCATAACTTACGCTTCGTATCGTTTTACTGTTCGTTGGAATCCTTAAGAACATATATTCCATTACTTTGTCTGGTTTGCTTTTATACGGGGGTCGAAACGACCCGATAAATGCTAAAACATTATTTAGATAATGAAATGAAACGAAGATATATTGGAAATGTGTTATGTTTTTGAAGTGTTTTCGGGTCGGTGTTTAGATAGGATGATTGTTCGTGTTTTACAAGATTTGTTTTTACTAATATCCAGTCTAATTACTGGTACCTAAAAACAGGGTGGTTATTTAGGGACGGTATGAAAATGTCACCACTTGATTGTCATTTTTAACCGACTTCAAAAAAAGGAGGAGGTTCTATGTTCGGCTGTATGTATTTTTTTTTAATGTATGTTCACCGATATTTTCGTCAATTGTGAACCATTTTTAAAAATTCTTTTTTTGTTTGAAAGGGTATACTCCCGAGGTGGTCCCATTATAATATTGTGATGATCTGATGATGCACTTCGGAGCTACATGATATAACTCCTCAAAAGTTGACAGCAAACCGTCTGCGATTGAACCATTTGCTTCTTTTCAATGTACCCTTTGCATGTATAACTGATATCTGAGTCGAAACAACATATTTAATCAATAAAAATTATGAAATAAATTTTTTTTTACAAAAAAATAAAAACCGACTTCAGAAGTAAAAAAAAAGTACAAAATAATATTTCAGCCTATGAATTTTACGTTCAAATCTATAAGAAAATTAATTTGTTTTGTTGGAGTCAGTGTCAAGCCAAGCCAAAAAATTACTGCAAGCCCAGTCGCGAATCGTACCCACCGGCTTGACAGCGACTTCCACTTCGAACGTAAAATTCATGGGCTGAAATATTATTTTTGTACTTTCTTTTACTTCTCAAGTCGGTTTTTATTTTTTTGTAAACATTTTTTATCCTAAAACTTTCAACATGGTAGAAGTGAGCCTTAGCTACTTCCACGCTTCAAAGGATAGGTGGTAGGTTAGGTTGTAGCAAAGAGTCTAATCACCCCAAAATGGTTTATGATCGTCAGTTTGTGTATGTATTGGGATATTAGCATGCGGGTGATATTTTAAAGATTGGTTTACAGTAATTTTACTATGGATTATATTATCGGAAAAAGTAAACCCTATGTAAGGAAAAAATTAAAATATTTTCAGGTTGCCTAAAAATTATTATACGGCTGCGTAGGTTTTGGGTTTTTAAACGTCCTTCATTAGTATTAAAACATTTATTAAAAAGAAAAATTCAAAGTTACGCTTAACTTTTTTAGGTTTTCCCATACATATTTAATAAGCTAAACAGTTTTAAAAAAGTCAAAAATTTTCACAGTAGAAACTTTTGCTCCTCTTTCTACGGTCATTCTGTTTCATTTCCGAGTTGATTACGTAAAACCGTAAAACCATTTTCACGTGAAATTCAACGCTTCATAATTCAAGTAAGCTGATTGACTTAATTTTTTGAACCAACCTACCATACTAAATTAAATTCTGACGTTTTTATGTAGATATTACTTGGTTTTTCATACATGCATAAACTCAGATAGAGGGGAAGAGAGGCAGAGGAAGACCCAGACAGAGTTATCTAGCCCAAGTGAATGAAAAGGTTGATGTCGTGTCGTATCAGGAACTCAAGACACTAGCTGAAAGTAGACAGGATTGGCGAATACTCCACCGACAAGAGCGTAGCTCTTAAATAAGATGATGATGATGATGCATAAACTCACGTAATCGATTTCGGGGTGGTCAGAAAGATTGATACAACTACCAACATTCTCTTTAAGAATATAGTTGTAAATGCTCAGTTATGTTCAGTGTTTACGTAGGTACTTAGTTCTTCATTTGTGGTAATTCAATTTGTACACGGTACCGGTCGTTATGGCGATCATAGGGCGAGGCCTACGTCCATCGGCTGAGATGATGATGATGAATCTGTACACACGGCGACACATCAAGCTGTACAAAACCAACATAAAGCTGCCCACACGAAGGTTTTATTCTCCGGGACCTTTAGCACGAGATCGACTCACACTTGTTTTTAATATTTGTTGCTATACTTTACCTAGAGCTTGCTCTATAAATGCTCTATAATCACACCAACACCAAGTTTGACGCTTGTATGTATTACCGTTTTTACAATAGAGCAAGAACAAAAAACGTTGATAAAAACTAGTTTCTTGTTTGACGACCCCCCCTTAATTTTTTACTTTTTGGTATTTTTATTATTTGTTAGCAAATCCGCCGTAATAACGCACATTCTGTGAAAATTTCAACTATCTAGCTATTACGATTCAAAAGTTACAGCCCTAAATAGGTAGGACAAGACAGACGGACGGACGGACAGACAGACAATGTAGGCTTAGTAATAGGATCCCGTTTTCACTCTTTGGGTACAGAACCCTAAAAAAAATAACGCTCACTGGCGCATATCCATCGTATTGATCCCAAGTGGCGACGGTTGAAACGGCGGGTTCCCAGATGACGTTTCCAAAACACGTATCGTCCAATTACACTTCATCTATGACGACACATTCTCCATTTCTACAAAGTTTGACACATCTCATTCCATTTTCTATTGCTACATACATTTAATTCATCTTACACTACATAATAACAACCACGGGTGTGCAAGATTAGTTTTCTGTCGCGTCATACATTGTAGCGTTAGTTTCCAGCGCATTGCATGTCGTAAAACGATACTTATTCTAATATATGCTCCACCAGGGTTGGATTTTGTACTATAATTATAGTATTTATACTATAATTTCGCTCTTTGTACTATATACTATCCACAACTAAGGATAGTACGCTAAAATACTATAATTTTAAGTTTGCTCCCGAATGCTTAGTTTTCGTCATATGAATATTCGACCGTGCATGTGCGAACGAATATTCAGTAAAGTGAACCTTACCAAGACTAAGATACGAGACAAACTGGCAAAACAATCCATAGACGGCATTTAATTGTCTTGTGACGCTATCAAAAGCGGTAGCAAAAGTGGTAATTTAACAGATTTTATTCCTACTAAGGATATGTTGATGAGATTAAATGCCAAAAATTATGATAGAACTAATAGTAATATTCAAGAACTGATAAACTTAGTAGAAGAGAAGTAAATTTTGCCTTGAATGGTGTTGATTCTAATGACTATTATGTTAAATTACAAAAAAAATAAAGTGTACTATAATTTTTTATAAATACTATCCTTTTCAATTTTTTGTACTATCTCTTTCAACGTCCCTAAATCCAACCCTGTGCTCCACCAAAGTAAGATCTTATGAAAACCTGTTACTTCGCAGTGACAATTTCAGCAGTCTTGAATTATGTAAATGAATTTTAAGTGAAAAGTTTTGTAAACTCTATGTGCTTGTTCACGTAGGTACACGCGGGCGCGGGGGCGGGTGCGGGCGCGGGAAACGTTGCGAGCTCGTGTTCACATTAACCGCCAGGCGTTTGCGCGAGTGTGACGTATTGTCAGAGGTCGTAAATATGGACCACGATCTTTTATTTTTAACCGAAAATTCATACCTAAAGTGGGAGATGCTAAAAATTAGAATTGGCGTGCACGAAATTAATAAAGAAAGAGAACGGTATGGTGAATTTCATACTTTATATGGTAATTTAAGAGAACATCCTTCAAGATTTTTTGGATATACCAGGATGAGTGTCAACTGTTTTGATTACATACTGGATTCAATAAGGAGTGATATTTCAAAAGTGGACACAAATTTTCATAAAAGTATAAAGCCCGAAGAAAGACTGTTTGTGAGGTGAGGTGAGTTTGAAAATAGTACATTACGATACGTGTGACCTAAGTAGTCCATTATTGCACGGCGTGAATTATCGCCCGAGCGCAGCGAGGGCGATAAACGCCGTGTAATAATGGACTTACTTAGGTCACGAGTATCGTATACTATTTTATAGCTCGTGTGACCTAAACCCGCCAACTTTTGTGTGTGTGTGTGTGTGTGTGTAATGTATTGACATTCTCTTTCATGTTGAAGTTTTTAATTCTACGAAAACGTATACTAACGAAAAGGGCAGAAAGGGGGACCGGGGGCGAAGCCCCCGGCGGGGTGGAGGGGCGGAGCCCCCCCGGGGGCACGGGGGGCGGAGCCCCCCGTAGGACACAACCACGACTTTAAAATCTTCGTTCATATATCGCAACCACAATCAATAGATACTCACCTCTAATCACATCTACCGTCACATCATCATCAGCCCCTACTCGCCCCCTACGCACGTATGCACTAGGTGGCACGTAATCACATCTACCGTCACATCATCATCAGCCCCTATTCACCCCCTACGCACGTACCCCTAATTACCCCCACGAACAAGGGGGTACACCCCCTAATCACCCCCACGAGCTAGGGGGTACACCCCCTTATCACCAGCACGAGCTAGGGGTACACCCCCTAATCACCCCCACGAGCTAGGGGGTACACCCCCTAATCACCCCAACGAGCTAGGGGTACACCCCTAATCACCCCCCACGAGCTAGGGGGTACACCCCCTAATCACCAGCCCGGGCTAGGGGGTACACCCCCTAATCACCCCCACAAGCTAGGGGGTACACCCCCTAACCACCCCACGAGCTAGGGGGTACACCCCCTAATCACCCCAACGAGCTAGGGGGTACACCCCCTAATCACCCCACGAGCTAGGAGTACACCCCTAATCACCTCCACAAGCTAGGGGGTACACCCCCTAATCACACCCACGAGCTAGGGGGTGCACCCCCTAATCACCACTACACACCCCTTACGCATTAGGGGGTGTACCCTCTTATCACCCCTATGCATCCCCAATCACCCTCTACGCACTAGGGGGCGCATCCCTTACTCGCACCCTACTACCAACATACTAATAAGGTGTGAGCAGGGGGTGTGGGTGTAAGTAGGGCGTACGTAATATAATTAAAGTAGGGGGGGTAACTTGGAGTCAGTTGGGGATTTCGCGATTTCAATGTGGGTCACATTGATTGAAAGCACATTTAAAAGTATCTACCTTCTTTTGTTTATTATGCATCTGTGCAATAAAGTAGATTCATTTTCGAATGGTGTAATGTAATCCGTGTAATAATGGACTACTTAGTAACGAAAAACCGTGACCTAAGTGCGGGTTTAGGTCACGGAATGCTATAAAAGAACCTTCTTTTGTATATTATGCATCTGTGCAATAAAGTGGATTCATTTTCGAACGGTGTAATCCGTGTAATAATGGACCACTTAGGTCACGGTTTTGCGTTACCTAAGTAGTCCATTATTACACGGATTACACCGTTCGAAAATGAATCTACTTTATTGCACAGATGCATAATAAACAAAAGAAGGTACTTTTATAGCATTCCGTGACCTAAACCCGCACTTAGGTCACAGTTTTTCGTTACTAAGTAGTCCATTAATACACGAATTACATTACATTACACCATTCGAAAATACTTTATTGCACAGATGCATAAATAATAAACAAAAGAAGGTACTTTTAAATGTGCTTTCAATCAATGTGACCAACATTGAAATCGCGAAATCCCCAACTGACTCCAACTTACCCCCTACTTTAATTATATTTGATCGTACCTATACTTACCCCTACGTACGCCCTACTTATACCCGCACCCCCTAATCACACCTTATTAGTATGTTGGTTGGTAGTAGGGTGCGAGTAAGGGATGCGCCCCCTAGTCCGTAGGGGGTGATTGGGGACGCATAGGGGTGCACCCCCTAATGCGTAAGGGGTGTGTAGTGGTGATTAGGGGGTGCACCCCCTAGCTCGCGGGGGTGATTAGGGGGTGTACCCCCTAGCTCGTGGAGGTGAATAGGGGTGTACCCCCTAGTTCGTGGGGGTGATTAGGGGTGTACCCCCTAGCTCGTTGGGGTGATTATGTTACATACCTCCTAGCCCGTACTGGTGATTAGGAGGTTTACCCCCTAGGTCGTGGAGGTGAATAGGGGTGTACCCCCTAGTTCGTGGGGGTGATTAGGGGTGTACCCCCTAGCTCGTTGGGGTGATTAGGGAGTGTACCCCCTAGCTCGTGCTGCTGATTAGGGGGTGTACCCCCTAGCTCGTGGGGGTGATTAGGGGGTGTACCCCTAGCTCGTGCTGGTGATTGGGGGGTGTACCCCCTAGCTCGTGCTGATGATTAGGGGGTGTACCCCCTAGCTCGTGGGGGTGATTAGGGGGTGTACCCCCTAGTTTGTGGGGGTAATTAGGGGTACGTGCGTAGGGGGTGAGTAGGGGCTGATGATGATGTGACGGTAGATGTGATTACGTGCCACCTAGTGCGTACGTGCGTAGGGGGTGAGTAGGGGCTGATGATGATGTGACGGTAGATGTGATTAGAGAGTATCTATTGATTGTGGTTGCGATATATGAACGAACATTTTAAAGTCATGGTTGTGTCCTACGGGGGTCCGCCCCCCGTGCCCCCGGGGGGGCTCCGCCCCTCCACCCCGCCGGGGGCTTCGCCCTCGGTCCCCCTTTCTGCCCTTTCCGTTAGAATTAAAAACTTCAACGTGAAAGAGAATGTCAATACATTACACACACACACACACACACACAAAAGTTGGCGGGTTTAGGTCACACGAGCTATAAAATAGTATACGATACTCGTGACCTAAGTAAGTCCATTATTACACGGCGTTTATCGCCCTCGCTGCGCTCGGGCGATAATTCACGCCGTGCAATTATGGACTACTTAGGTCACACGTATCGTAATGTACTATTTCATAGTAAGTAAATTATCATTTTTATCGGGATACATATTGCAGTCATTCAAATTCAAACAAGGTTTCTCTTTATTATTTTATTTAATTAATATTATCGTTATCAATTATACAAAGTTTAATTTCCATAATTAGTCGTGTTATAATCGTATGTATTATATCCATGGTAAGACTGCGTCATGCCACTATTCATTTCGTCCATAATAACTTGTGTAATTTTGTTTCTAGCACGTAGTTTTTGCATTGGAGATAATTCTTTCATGTACGGCAACAAACTTTTAAAAAATAACAGATCTTCGCAATCTTGTTCGTGTCTTTCGCTGCTTTGTGACAGTTTAAGTTGTAATAATTCCAACTTTTTCTTCTCCAACTCCATAAATTCCTGTCTTACATCTTGTGCACATTTACGTTTGGTGCTCGTATATTGTGTACTTGAAGATGCACCAGCTATGGATTGGGGAGTTGAGGACCGCTCATCATCATCATTATTATTGCAGTTTTCATCAGTAGTTTCATCTAAATTGCCTTCATTTATTTCTGGGGTAACATCATCTTTTATGAACAGCATCATTTGAAAATATGGCCACATTGAAGTGTTTTGATCTGTTCCAGCATCACCAGAACGAGGAACCGGAATTTTCTTTAATTCTTTCATAAATTGGTCTCGAATGTTCTTCCATTTTTTCCTTAAAGCCTTTTCTGTAAAATCAGAAATATTGTTTAGTGTTGATGATTAGTGTAAATACATTTAAGTTTTACATTATAATTATATTTTTTATTATGTTTCAGATACCTCTCCACTGGATTGGCATTTCGATCTTTGGCATATAGCTTTCGTATGGGTATTAGTACTGTGTCTGAGATTGTTTATAGTACCTGTAAAGCTATTTGGAAAAACAATTTAAATGTCCACATGCCACAGCCATCTGGAGACCAACTTATGAATATTGCTTCAGATTTTAGGGAGATGTGGCACTTTCCTAACTGCATTGGCAGTTTGGATGGTAAACATTGTAGGGTTAAACGACCTAAAAAATCAGGATCGGCATTTTTTAACTACAAGCATTATTTCTCTATTGTTTTGCAAGCTGTGGCTGATGCCAGGAAAAGATTTTTAACTATTGAAGTGGGAGGTAGAGGAAAGCAAAGCGACGGCGGTACATTTAATGCCTCGTCCCTGAACCGGTTACTCGAAAGAGGTGAATTTAATATTCCGGAACCAAGAACATTACCTAATTCTAACATTACAGCTCCATATGTTATACTAGCTGATGAAGCTTATCCTCTTAAAGAATATATAATGCGTCCATACCCACAAAGAACATTGAATCAAGAGAGAGAAAATTTTAATAATAGATTGTCAAGAGCGAGAAAAACCGTGGAGTGTGCATTCGGAATTTTATGCAATAAATGGCGAGTTTTGTTAAAACCTATTGAAACTGATGTTAAACATGCACGCCTGATTATAAAAACCGCTTGCTTATTGCACAATATTGTAATTGATACAGATGGTTACGATTGTGATAATGAGTTCACAAATCCAACTCGACACCAAAGGCGACAAACTAGAACTGGAAGAAACAACAATCCATCAAATCGGGCTAAACAAGTTCGGAATTTATTCACGAAATATTTTTGGGAAAACAATCGTTTAATATACACGTAGTCGCCTTTGTATTATGTATCTTTTGTAGTTTTCAGGAAATAAAAAGTTTAAAATACCTACCTGCAAATATATCATATTTCCAGCATAATAATATGTATTTCATTTACTCACCCTCCATATCAGGAAACAATTCAGCAATTTCCTTCCATAGTTTATTAAGAACATTTCTGTTCATATGATGACTATGTTTACTTTGCCAAATAGGAGTTCTAGCCTGAACAGCACTAATAAACTCTTCTGTATTGAACGACATGATACCTACGTGCTATCGTTTCTAGCGACAAGTTCAAACTGGTTGAACTTACCTGACGTCGCGAGTGAATCGCGCGCGCCGCCGCTAGTTTGACATGAACACACACAAACGTCTTCAGGCGTTTGAAATTGCCGCGAGCTCGCCGCACGCGCCAGTCGCTAGTTAGCTCGCTACTTAGACCGCGCGTGCGTTTTAAACGTGAACACTTAGAAATCACGTCATATGTTTGATATTTCGTGACCGCGCCCGCCACCGCGCCCGCGAGTCAACGTGAACAAGCACTATGTTTTGGCGCATTAACCTCACTTAAGCTTGAGTTTTGTAAGTGTTTTATGATTATGACATCATCTAACTTTTAACTCTGTAATTTCACGTCTTTGTTACAAAGATAAGCGTGACTCTTTTACAAAATGGTTAGTTCTTTGAAAGATTTTAACAAAGAATAACTTAGTTTCATAATCATAATTACCTCTAAAAAAACACATACTCAAACTCAATCACAAATTATAGTGATTATGGTTAAAACCACATAGACTTTAAAATGAAATGATTTATATTATAATTTATTCAAACAATACTGTACTCTAACACAGGGTTCTTCATGATAATATGTCGACACTTTTTAAAGGGAATGATCAGACCATCAAACGAAAAAAAAATGGCTGTCCCATACATTTGGCTCAAGTAGGTTTGCAGTTTTGTATGGAACAGCTGTTTTTTTCGTGATTTAGGTGTTGGATAAAGTTGTTCAGTTTGACGGTCTGATCATCCCCAAAAAAGTTTCAGCATATTACGGCTCTCCCTCCCTAGTGCAAGGTTCTCTTTCTTACAAGCAAACTTTTACAATTAGCCAAAAAAATTGCCAATTTTTGCCATTTTTTTTTTGCCATTTGCGCTTCAATTGCGTGGCTCCGGTCAGAATTTTCCGTTTTCTTTGAAAATCTTTATGAATTTTCAAAAAATAAGAAAACCACATCATTCTATATTGTATTGTGAAGAATATTGTAAAATTTCATATTCTTCTGATCAACAATGTAAGAGTAAAACGGTTACAACTGGAAAAAAAGGGGTGACTTTGGATTCGTTTTTCTACAGTTTTATTAATTAAAATAGATTTCGAGAAAAACCACATCACTTCTCATATCCTGTAGATTGTTCAGTTTTGTTTTCTGCTTTAAAAGTGCCATAGTTAATGTATAAAATCATAAAATGGTTACAAAGTTACTCAAAACCGGGCGGACGCCCCCCTTAAGTAAGACCCTATAGAGGATGTAAGTGACAGCCTAGCAAATACTGAAACGGTGAACTCAGACCATGAAACTGAACAACTTTCACTATGGAGCCTACCTCAGGAAACGCGAAAAAAATCTGCTGTCCCATACATTTAAGTCTGGTAGGTACAGCAGTTTTGTATAGGACAGCAGATTGTTTTTTCGCGTTTTCTGAGGTAGACTCCATAGTGATAGTTGTTTAGTTTGATGGTCTGAGTTCACCGTTTCAGTATTCGCCAGGCCGTCACATACACCTGTATTTTTTTTATATTCTCTTTTTTTTTTTTTGAGCTTTTAACCCAGAGGTTATGTCAGCCCGGTATATTCCGTGACAATACCTACTGCAAACTCGACCCTACGAACTTATCTTAAAAGCTACCTACTGCGGTATAAAATAAAAGATAAATTACAATGAATGACGCGTAATATTCTACACGTGGGGTTTAGTACAAGAGCTGTAACATGATTTAAGGCAACGATATTAAGTCTGACAATCTGACAGTCTTGTCCGTGTGGTGTCGGCTAAGAATAGCACCATCCCATTTCCTCCCGTGGGTGTCGTAAAAGGCGACTAAGGGATCAACCGGAGGATGGGCAGCAGCATCCTCTGAGTAGGCACATTCAATCCAACTGCGATCGCCAACCCGCCTGCCAAGCGTGGCGATTATGGCAAATCCCCCCATTTTTGGGGGAGGCTTATGTCCAGCAGTGGACGTCTACCGGCTGATATGATGATGATGATGATATTAAGTCTGGCGTATCTGCTTTATGCCAGTGAAAAATTTTCTTTTTAGGGTTCAGTACCCAAGACCACAGAGAAATGACATGAATGGGACCCTATTACTAAGCCTACGTTGTTCGTTCGTCCGTTCGTCTGTCCGGTAACGTCCTAAGTAGGTATAAAGGGCTTTGTGTTTGAACCATAATAGCAAAACAGATAAAATGTTGTGCGCGTGTATATGCGCACGTAATATGCGTTATTAACAAATATTATAATAAAAAAACTAAACGTAAAAAATTTAAAGAATTTTTTTTTTTTAATGCATTCCATTAAGTGTCCTAAATGCCTCCAATTAATATTTTTGCAAATATCTTCAATGTACGATTTACGTCCACGCCAAGTTCATAATTTTATATTGTAGATGTTTTATAGATTACATATTATAGTAAATTAAAGTTATTTTAATTCTGAAAGTTTACATAATTTACTCCCGTAAGTGTTTTATGTGATCCATTTCCATTTGATCGATGTCGATATATTTTTGTTTACATTACCAGTGGAGATAGCACGAGTTCATTATTGTACGAACTTTCCATACTAACAGTAATATGTTTTAACACACTCGATAATATAGTAATGGAATTTTTAATTCCACACATTCTAATTCTTATACAAAAATGACAAGAAATAATGAAGAGGAAATAAAAAGAAAGGAATGAAAAAAAAGAATAAAACGTATTTATGACAAACAAAATAGAGTTTATATGAGCAAAATCTTATTCGTTTAAGCGAGCACTGTTGAAAAAAGCTCATTCTTATCTACAAGCATTGTTATTAAAGTATTTTAGGTCGGAAAATATTTTATCACACAGTATACAGGGTGAAATTGATATCATCAGCATCCTTTTAAACTAATAGTCTACCCATCAAACCGAACAACTTTTACTATGGGAGCAAACCAACCGGAGCAAAAAAAAAATTGCTGTTGCATACATTTGAGTCGAGGAGGCATTGCAGTTGAGTATGGAACAGCTGATTTTGTTTTGCTCCGATCGGTTTGCCCCCATAGTAAAAGTTTTTCAATTTGATGGGTAGACTCTTAGTTTAAAAGGATGCTAATGATATCAATTTCACCCTGTATAGTGGAATAGCCATTGTTCCATACAACTAAGGCTTATTGAATATAGACCACACTTCAGAAACGAGGGTTCGGAACTTATGATCACAAATGATCCTTAGTCATTGTGTAAGTACCTACCTATTACCTTGTAATTTTTGTAGTAGGCATGGAGAGCTCTTCACACGTAAGGCTCAAAATGAACTGTATTTTTTTGGTATTTTTATACATTGTATAACAGAAGCCGTAGCATGATGCGCTCGATAAGGCTATATCACGCCTTTTATCTCGTCCGTTCGCACGCAAATAGAAAGAGATCTTATGCGCGATAGCGCTACATCACGGTGTAATGCTACGGTCGCAGAACTAGATAAAAAATCAACTGCCGAAAAATGGCAAAGTCCAAAGAGTTTTTTCCGACAAACTAGCAGTAAACATACCAAATACAACTAAGATTATTAATCAAATACAACTTACTAGCACAGGTAGGTATTAGTGCCACCCAACAGCATGCATTTTGCGTGGGTTATAATTGTGTCAATTCGGATAAAAATTTGCAAAAATTGTATACGAGACTTGGGAGTCTGTAGTACCTACATACTACAGACTCCAAAATCTCGTATCAATGATAATGGTGTCGATTAGAAAAATTTATTCCTGTCACTTTCTAAAATAAGATTAAGAAAAGAGACAGAAAACCAACAACTGACTTTAGTGCTGTCAAAGTGACGTTACACGCCCAAAAACGCCTTAAATAAGATGGCGTACATTATGATGGCATCATATTTTGGGCGTGTAACGTCACTTTGACAGCACTAAAGTCAGTTGTTGGTTTTCTGTCTCTTTTCTTAATCTTATTTTAGAAAGTGACAGGAATAAATTTAGTTAAGTGTGGTTAAGTTAAGTCGTAGCACAGTTCGAATCGAAACCATTAAGATACCTTTTTAGCAATAGATGTATTTAAATGCAAGTATTCGTGCTTTGACTACAGATGTAAGAACCGGTGTCTGTGCAGATCAAAACATTGAGGGAATTCTTGGCTTAAAGCCAAATGCACGTCAGGGCATCAGTGATCCCTCAAAATAGGTATCGGCAATCGTTGGGTCTACCGTTTTATTGTTCTACGCTAGATTCCTCGCTGAATGATGTCTCATTTTGTTTCAGATGCTTTATTGGATGCGATTTTGATCGTTTGTGTTTGTATCTAGCTTGGGCCATTCAACAAAACAATACCAAAAGAACAATACTCAATCACATCATATCATTATGTGAATATCGTACAAGGGGCTATGTAGATATTATGAGCTAATGTTAGTGTGAAAAAAGCTTTTAATAAAAGTTGCAGTAATTATTTGTGTAGAAAGGGCTATGTATGTGCTTATGTTAGTGTGAAAAAAGCTTTTGATGAAATTCAAATAGCAGAATGAAAATTGTGAAAATAGAACACTCGTCAGCACCCTAAGCTTCTAATTCGTTATTCAATTTGAACTCATAAGGCGTCTTAAACTCCGGTGCAAAGAAGTCTGTACAAACTATTACATATTATAAAATAAAAAAAGAATTAAAAAAAAAAATTATAATGCAAAAATAATTTATGTTTCACATCTGGAAACATAATGAAAACAAAACCCTACCCACCGTTTAATTCGAATCTAAATTAACACCTAACACATCTAAACTATTGTTACGAGCGACGGGTTCCGGGATTGGAGTGAAACGCTAAGTCCAATTTTACAGAGTTTATTTGGGATACACTTACAAACGGTCCACCTCGCAGAGGTTCCCCTAAACGGTTCACTTCACCGGGTCCTCCTCGCAGGGATTCCCCGTGCACCACTTACTGTCACTGTTCACAGTCCACTACGTCACTACTGTGACGACACGACACGCGTCACGCTATGACGTCACGACGTACGATACTATGACGTCAAGACGTACGACACTATGACGTCACGCACTACACTGACACTATGACGTCACGAACTACACCGACACTATGACGTCACGCACTACACTGACACTAGTCTACTCACTGTTCCACTCGTAGCACTTTTCTCTTCACTAGTACTTTTCCACTTTTACTTTTCTTCCTTTTGTTTCGCACTGTTCACTGTTAAATCAAATACTGCCCATTAGACGGAATGCGCCGCCTTTTATATCCCGCAGAACGTTCTGGAATACCCTTTTTCCGATCTTCTTTTCTTTACTCGTTTGTTTACCTCCAGATATTTCCAACCCCGCCTTCTTTTCTCGAAACCGATCGAAGACACGCCCACTTTTCTGATTCTTTTCAAATATTCGTAATTTCGCCTCCTTTCTCGAAGTTCCTAGACACCCCTAGACCTTTTGGTCCCTTTTTAAATATTCCTTCTCTCTCTACCTTCTAGAACATTTCTAAAAACACAAAAATCTAGAAATATTTTTGGCGCGGGTCGGATTCGAACCGTCACCCCCTAGCATGGGAGGCGGAACCTTAGACCGTAGGACCACGGCGATTGTTAATGAGCCGGCCGAATTTTCGAATGCCTTCTTTACGTTTGACGTTTGACAGCGGCCGTAACACTGCCCCTCCCTTAGTTCTGCTCGTCCCGAGCATCATTACTGCTGAAATATCGAGCCAACCGGTCAACGTGCACTAACTTCAACGGGCTCCCTGGCGGACGCCGGAGTCGGTATTGGCCGACGTCCATCCTGGTCACTACCTCATATGGCCTTTTCCAACTTGATTGTAACTTCGGACGCTTCTCCTTCTTACGAGCAAACGGAATGCGCCTAAGCTGCTGATTGACTGGCGCTACGTCTCCTGTATTGTTCGCATGCTTCACCAGGTCTATTTTACCAATATGTGCGCCGTTCTTAGAGAGCGAGTTCTTCGCTATCACAGCCTGTGGCCTTGCCAGGTCCTTGCTGGAGTCTTCTACAACTTTCGATACGACATCCCCCTCAGCCTTCTGCTTCCTAGGAGGATTATCTCCACAGTGATCAACAACCTCCCCCTTCCCAATCGTCAGGTCCATATCTCCAACGTTAGGTATCAGGATCGGAGCAGAAGAAACTGGTCCAACAACTTTCCTCACCGGAATCCAACAAGTCCCAGCTTCAACCTTTTCCATCACAGCACAGCTCCCATCGTTACTCTTGGGCAAAACAACAGGTACCAAGTTCTGTGATCCAGGCTCGAGAACCATTCTTCTCACATGGTAGACCTTTTCCGATGATCCACCTTTCATCGGAACCTCCTCTGTATTACATCGTAGCACTCCGTTCTTCATGTCTATGCTGCACTGGTGATTTTGTAAGAAATCCAAGCCAATGATGCAATCGTCCACTATCTCAGCTACAATTACCTCATGTTTGAAAAGAGTCTCACCGATCGTAATCGAAACTCCCAACTCCCCCTTAACTGGTATGCGCTGGCCGGTCGCAGTCGTTAACTGTAGTTTGGTTCGCTGCAGAAGTCGTTTCTCCTGATAACTTTCCATTTCGCTTATCAGTCGAGCATTGACCACCGTCCTCGAAGCTCCGGTATCCACAGCTAGTTGACAGATTCTACCATTGACCTCTCCTTCAACTAGCAGACTATCTCCGTCCGATATTTGCCTGACTCTAATGATTGGGTTTGCAACATAGCCGGCCAACGTCCTCCAGTTCTCCTGCTGCTCATCAGTCGAGACCCCTATGTCCCGACGACCTGTACGCTTCGGGCAGGAACTGCGAATATGCCCTCGTTCACCACACTCGTAGCACACATAACGACGGCCTGTGCGCCCCGGGCAGGAGCTGCGAATATGCCCTCGTTCACCACACTTGTAGCACACATAACGGCGGCCTGATCGGTTCGGACAGGAGCTACGAATATGCCCTTGTTCACCACACTTGTAGCATAAATAATTGTCACTCCGATTTCTCGGCGCTGACGCTCCAGTCACCACAATCTCCCTGCGTCGACCGGAACGAGGATCCTGACGTACAGCTTCCACTTCCAATGCATGAGCAACAGCGTCCCTGAGTGTAACATGGTGCCCAAGTCGCACTGCAGCTCGCACCTCCGGGTCCCGTATCCCATCCGTAAAGGTCTGCAGGAGCATGTTATCGATGACTGCCGGTGACGACTGAAAAGCCTTCCGCACGAGCTTCTCCACTTCCACGGACCACTGTTGCAGACTCTCGTTAGCATGTTGGTTACGTTCCCTCAACCGCGCCCGATACACGTGTTCCATATGTCCATCGCCGAATCTAGCCTCCAGAGCTCCAAAAAGATTGTCGAACGACAGGTTTCCTCCAGCACCCACGGCTTCTAGTACTGTGAGAGCCTGTCCCTGGAGTGCTAATATCAACGCAGGCTGCGCCTCCTCTTTGCCCCAGCCATTAACTTTCATCGCTGTCTCAAACTGTAGCTTAAAGGCGGGCCACGACGTCAGTCCATCGTAAACCGGAGTCTTGACACCTTTCGGCTGTATGGGTGAGTCAAAAACAGCAGCGACACGGCTGTGAGATTTGCCCTGTTCAACCTCTCGCCGGATTTTGGCAAACTCACCCTCCACGCGATCCAGCCTTCCTTCTACAGCTTCGAGTCTCTCTACTGCCTGGCGCAAGCCTTTCGTGATATCTTTATGAAGCGCCTCCTGCATCGTGCGCATTTGTTCTTCCTGGCGGCGAGCCTGTTCCTCCTGACGGCGAGCCTGCTCCTCTTTCAGTGCGCGCAGCTGTTCCTCCTGCCGGCGAGCCTGTTCCTCCTGCCGGCGAACCTGTTCCTCCTGGCGGCGAGCTGCCTGTTCCTCTTGACGACGAGCTTGATCTTCCTGACAGCGAGCCTGTTCCTCTTTCAGTGCGCGCAGTTGTTCCTCCATCATGCGCTGGATTTGACAGAGGAAGTTTCCTGGGTTTTGTTCCGGAGTGCGCTGCACTTCACCTCCCTCAGGTCTTCTCTCTGGGGTTCGCTGCACCTCAGTAACAAGGGTCGCACCTTCCTGCCGCGCTTCCGACATGGCCCGGGTGGTGACACCCTTTAACTCTTTTGGCACCAGCGGCATCTTACTCCAATCCCACTTCTGACACCAAATGTTACGAGCGACGGGTTCCGGGATTGGAGTGAAACGCTAAGTCCAATTTTACAGAGTTTATTTGGGATACACTTACAAACGGTCCACCTCGCAGAGGTTCCCCTAAACGGTTCACTTCACCGGGTCCTCCTCGCAGGGATTCCCCGTGCACCACTTACTGTTAGGCGGTGTCCTATTGCCATCGCACGCGCGATGGTGCGATGCGATGTGATCGTACTGATGGGTAATTCTCCGAAATTTTTCAAATTTTCTAATTTTTCTATGGAAAAATTTCAACGATTTGTAAAATATCGGAGAATTACCCATCAGTACGATCACATCGCATCGCACCATCGCGCGTGCGATGGCAATAGGACACCGCCTCACTGTTCACAGTCCACTACGTCACTACTGTGACGACACGACACGCGTCACGCTATGACGTCACGACGTACGATACTATGACGTCAAGACGTACGACACTATGACGTCACGCACTACACTGACACTATGACGTCACGAACTACACCGACACTATGACGTCACGCACTACACTGACACTAGTCTACTCACTGTTCCACTCGTAGCACTTTTCTCTTCACTAGTACTTTTCCACTTTTACTTTTCTTCCTTTTGTTTCGCACTGTTCACTGTTAAATCAAATACTGCCCATTAGACGGAATGCGCCGCCTTTTATATCCCGCAGAACGTTCTGGAATACCCTTTTTCCGATCTTCTTTTCTTTACTCGTTTGTTTACCTCCAGATATTTCCAACCCCGCCTTCTTTTCTCGAAACCGATCGAAGACACGCCCACTTTTCTGATTCTTTTCAAATATTCGTAATTTCGCCTCCTTTCTCGAAGTTCCTAGACACCCCTAGACCTTTTGGTCCCTTTTTAAATATTCCTTCTCTCTCTACCTTCTAGAACATTTCTAAAAACACAAAAATCTAGAAATATTTTTGGCGCGGGTCGGATTCGAACCGTCACCCCCTAGCATGGGAGGCGGAACCTTAGACCGTAGGACCACGGCGATTGTTAATGAGCCGGCCGAATTTTCGAATGCCTTCTTTACGTTTGACGTTTGACAGCGGCCGTAACACTATTATAAAACTGTAAGAGAAAATATGCCTGTACAATGAAGATATCTACAAAAAAAAAATTACGGCTGGGTTTTTACCTGTCCCTGATTCCAAATCACCAATTTTTGGATTTTTTGTCCGTTTGTTTGTTTGTTTGTTTGTTTGTTCGTTTGTTTGTTTGTTTGTTTGGGTGTTTGTTTGTTCGAGTATCACGCAATAACTACTGAACCGATTTTGATGAAACTTTTTTGTTTGATAGCTTATCATCTGACTTAAAATCTGGTATATAATTTATGCGGACGAAGTCGCGGGTAATAGCTCGTTTAGCTATAAAGACAAAAGCTGTAAATGAAAGCACCCATATTATACAATTAAGCGAAAGGGGGACATTAGGCGGAATCCCATTACGACGACGTGATGGGTGGATATCTAATTTAATAACCGAATATTCTAACATAGATTATGCGTAACAAAGGGAGATTGTACCAATAAATTATGTTTTTGATGAAACAGCAAATCTTACATTACTTAAGAGCCTATGTCGAAAAATAATTTAAGCGAAACAGGCGTGGGATAGCTTATATTACGGCCTGATGCGAGAGAAAGAGATGGGGCACCGCGCGCGCCTGAAGCGAATCGAGCGCCAAATCAAACTTTATTTAATTGTGATTATACTATTTATGTTATTTCAATTCTGCTCTAAGCAAAACTTAGAAAATATCAATCTCTTTTTTTTAAATCAAGTCTCGTGATTCTATTATTCACCGTTTAGCAGTTCCAAGCGTTTATAGATAAAAACAGAGGCTACTTTGGCTTGTTTTTCTATCGAGAAAATGTGTCTTAATCGTGTTTTGGCTCTAATCAAAACTTCAATTATATGTTCAATTTACACATATCCGAAAATCATACTCCTACTGTTAGTACTTCATGATATATGAAGCTTTGAAGAATCCTATTTTTTTCACATAGCCCCTTAACTCACCAGCCGCCGCAGTATGCCCCACCGTGATACAGCGCTGTCCATAGATATAGTATAGGGGTAGATAAATATTATAAAGCAAGACCATAGATATATTATACCTACAGAACAAGATACACAATCAGCGGTCCAAAAATGGCAGACCCAAATGAGGTACTTAACGAATAAAAGTACCTCCTCTTGCCTCAGTACCGCGCTACCTCTCTGACTGTAAACATACATAATACGACTAAGTTTAAAAGTCAAATATCACGTACTAGTATCAACCTACAGCACTCATACTTATTTTGTGTGGCTTATAATTTGCCTCTGTTCCGGGGTGCGTATTTTGAAAGTCTGACGTTCAAATCAGCATTAGAAAGAAAGATAATCGAAAGATCTCCATAGTAATTTTGACATTTTCTACTTTTTTGAACGTGTGACTTTCAAAAATACCTCTCCTGTCATCGTCCGATAGATGACATCTTGTTCCTTTTTCAAAATGCTGTTTTAAAAATATATGTTTTTTTAAAGACATGTAAGAAGTATTTACAACTTTATGCCTGGAAAATAAGGTATATGTTCCAATGATATGTATTACGCGAAAAGATAACAGAAAAAAGTCTAGTGATTTCAATCTCTTTGCAAAAGTTTAAAAAGTATGTGTCAATTCGGACAAAAGTTTGCTATGATTTTATATGAGATTGTGCATCTTGTTCTTTTATAATATATCTATGAGCAAGACATAAAAACGCTACTGGACATCCATTCACACTTATAACAATCGCCCATTAGAATAAGCGAGACGTCAATGGTACACCGTCTTGAAACATTTTGTCACCAGGTCCTCCAGCTGGAGGAGTAAGCTATTTCCTTACGTTAAGAACGACTTTTGCTTGAATTTGCTTAAAAAGTGGTGCCATTTGCGTAACTGATATTGCCAGTCTTTAGTTAATACGTCAATGGCGCTGTCGCACCTTCGCTCTCTTTCTGTTTGCGCGCGAACGAACGAGATAAAAGGCGTGATATAGCCGTATCACATGTAACATGCTAGCTAGGCTAGTACCTGATTCCATTTCAAGGTGGGCAATATTATTTCAGTGTGTAGGTTTACTTTTTAAAAACATGATTTATGAGATTTCAGATTAGAAAATGTCAAGATGGGTGGCAAGTCTAGGCAATTTTTTCAATCGAACATTATAATTCGTCTTTTAAAAACTCATTGAATACACTAACGGAATTTCAACTGACATTTTAAGAATTTCTATAGTTTCTTTTTTATAAACCTTTGAGTAAATTACTCAATGTGATAAACTGAGTTTTGTGGCCACAACATGATAATAATAATACGATATACGTTTATTTTCTTCATCAAACTTTATGTTTTAAAAATCCTATACAATTTTGCGTGCATTGCGCGATTTGCGCGCGATAAGTCGCGCATTTTATCCCATTCGTTCGCGTCGAAATAAAAAGAGAGATAAGGCGCGATAGAGCTATATCACGCTGCCATGCTGCGGCGGCAGAACCAAAATAACATGCCGTTACATGTATAATTTGTGGTTTGACAAAAAATATATATTATAATAAATCGCGTACATTATTATAGTCGTCATAGTAAAATTATAGGTACGTATGCTAAAGTACCAGCATAATTATGCAACCATACTTTTTGAGTTTAGATCCCGTAGTCTATTCGTAGGTGGATTGGATATTACTTAGGTTCTTACTCTATGATATTGAAGCTTATACATCGAAATATAATCTTGAATATGCCATGGAATATTGAATATTGATAGCGCACGTCAACTTAGGTTGAGATTATAAAAAAAAAGACTGTATTTTTGGAATCAAATAAGAAAATTCTCATCTGATACCTTTATCTTTTTTTTTGTTCCACCTTCCATACACTTTTCCCTTTTTATTAAAGATTGTTGGTAGATTTTGGTAATCTGTTCAGTATAAAAAGGTGCGTTGACTTCTAAAGCCTTAATCCAGGCGTTTGAGACAATTTAGGGCACTGAAAACGACTACAAAAGGACGGTAGCTGATTTCACGGTTGACATAACCGAGGATAAGCACGTTTTAAACAGAAACGGTAATTTTTTCTTGTTCGTAATTTTTTGAGATTCGTGTTTTCATATTAAAGGCACTAACTTCCTATTTATGGAATAGGATAATGATCCAGGGAGGAAACAGGGGAATACGTTTGTATGGAAAATACCGGACCGGCCTATCCTCTTAAGACTCACATTGCTACCTATCGAACTTTACGACTTTTTTGTTTCAGAATTTCGGTTCGGTTATTAAATTCGGTCGTTAATTTTTAATGGACAGTAGAATAAGGACGAAGCATGTAGGTTTACTGACAAAATATTCCTTCATCGAGTACCAACTTATGTAAATTATATGGTACTCTACTACCTAGTTACAGTACTAGCAGGTTAGAAACGATAACAAAAAAACCAATCAACTAAAAAGCAATTTAGCGAAGATTCGGTGAAAGCTGTGACAAATAGTGTTGCGGACATGTGCCACACCCGGACACAGCCAATTTGCACAAATCGGCCGTATTCGAATCGACGCGAAATGAAACTCGCCGACGTTTTAGCAAAATGTTTTTGGAAAACATTTATTACAGGTGTTCACTTCATCAGATATGTAGGGTAATATTTCGACTCGTATTTATCAAATCAAATCAAATCAAATCATTTATTTCAGAACATAAATTCCATAGCAATGTCACAAATTAAATTTCATTGTTAGTATTGCTTACTTACTAGGTTAGTATATGAGACTTCAAGTTCAACATTACATGATAAAAATTGTGATAATTGCAATAATGGAAAATGTCAAAAAGTTGTGGTCAAGAATGTAAACAATGTCAAAATTTAGTATATAAATATTCTCATCTCATTATAATTATTAAATAAAAAATAAAAATAGTAGATTATAAAATTAAGAGGAGTGTAGTTCAATTATTATTATATTACATTGGATAGCAGGTACAGAGTCAGAATATTTAACAAAGTTGAGATGAGAACAGAAACTACGCCATCAGCACCGTTGTCCAGTGGTGGGCAATAGGACACTCGTGTTTACCTCCGACCGCCTTCAGGATGCTGTTAGTGCTGCCGTGAACTCTGCTCATCATCGATGCCACTTTCTTTCGCATTATCGCGTGAAACCCGTCAGTACGAGCCTCGGCGAACATACCAGATGCACTGCAGAAGCGCGTTTATAATCAGTGACATCTGAGAGTGGAATCCTGTACCATTTTATCGTGCGTTTACACGCGTTGTTTACACAACCAGAAGAGGGCGGTCGGCCGACTTTCAAAACGAAAAATATTTAACAAAAACGATTTTCTTACCGTTTTCACTAAAAATTTTGGCTCATTCGTAAGCTATTTCCAGGGATAATATGATAGGAATGTAATTTTTTTTAGTCATGTCTATTTTTATAGGAATATAGCTTTCATTTAGATACAAGCAAACAGTTTAAAATGTTTATGTTATGTCAGAAGTTTTGGTTTGAAACTTTGAAGGTCTCGTTGCCTAAGTCGTACCTTAATCGTACCTCATGTGCTGGGGTGGAAAGTAAAACAAACAAATATATTTGTTATATCTGTGTTCAGTCCAACGAAGTATAAGGTACCTAACTATGTTAAACTAATTTTATTCGTAATAGTTTTGTTTTTTCCAAGGATTTATAATTTTGTTGTCTGAGTTTAATTTATATTTATTTGCAGGCATTATTCTAAGTACAACTTAGGCTATAGGTGGTACGAGATAAGCAACCAGGCGCCTTAGTCGTACAGAAGGAACTTTTTTAAAGAATTGTTATACCGAGTTTTTGATGCAAGATGATTGTATTATATGAATTCTGGTTAAGAATTAATAAATAAGAGTAAATAAATAAAAATTCGAAGAGCACACAAAAAAATGTTTAAATTAAATTAATCTGAAAGTTATAGCAATTCTCGCTTAGGGGGTACGACTAAGGCAACATTACCCTATTTACTCTGCATTACGTTACAAGATGAATTTTATGTGTGTTAATCTACGCATTTTATTTTATTGTCAAATGGACCTAATTTAGATTTATTTACCTACTTACGCCTACCGCCTACCATATACGGAATTTCAGTCCAGAATGGGTAGCATGCCAACCCGCGATAGCCGTGATACCGGCTATATCACGTCGTAAAAGACGTCCGATAAAAGTAGCAGAATTCCGAATCAGGATTACGATTTCGTATAGATTTTCCCCCTCCAGAATTCCATTCGGAATTACAGAGACATCAAATCCTAAACAACATAACAAAATAACAATTTTGATTCGGAATTCCGGATCGTAATTTGTTTGTAGTATTTATTTATTTTATTTTACAATAATCGGGATACAGTAAATATGTATTTGTACCATGTGTTGTGTGCTGCGCATGTAGATTTAAAAAGATAGCAAAAATGTTTTCAAAATTGGATAGAAGATGAGCTTTGCTGTGTCTATCCCAACGTACAAGTACCTACTTACTTATCGTTCAAACTTCAAAGATAGGCACCGCTCCGCTTTTGTAGGCTAAAGATAAGTGAAGCGGCAAGCAGATTAGAAGCAAGGCTAACGCTCGCTTGGCTGAGAACCACTCTTGCACGAATGACCGTGAAAAGCTGATATTTTAGTAGAATTAATTATAACATTTTATAATGGACGAGCTTTTGCCCACTACTTCTTTTGAGTGGATTATCCCTTTAGGGGTCGACTTTCTTACTACTTATACCAACAGGGTGAAATTGATATAATTAGCATCCTTTTAAACTAAGAGTCTACCCATCAAACTGAACAACTTTTACTATAGGCGAGCAATCCGATCGGAGCACAAAAAAAATCAGCTGTTCCATACTAAACTGCAACGCCTACTCGACCCAAATGTATGCAACAGCAATTTTTTTTTGTTGCTCCGATCGGTTTGCTCCCATAGTAAAATTTGTTCAGTTTGATGGGTAGACTCTTAGTTTAAAAGGATGCTAATGATATCAATGTCACCCTGTATAGGTACTAGTTACGCGTGTCATTCTACTAACAAACATTTCTGCCACTTTTTTCGGGGGGCGAGGTAACATGAAATCCCCGCTCGGCCTGCGGCTCGATTGGCGGCAGACTGACCCCGGAGATCAGGTCCACCAGGTTCCAGGGGGGACGCTTCGGAGCTTCGCTCCTACGCGTAGCTCGGCCTTCAGCCTGCGGCCTCGCAAAAATTACACGGGAGAAGGGAGACGGGAGACGTAACTATTTAGATTCGAATTTTGAAAAGTAGTCTCGTGTGAACCCCAAACGTTCTAAGTTCAAAATTATTGTTTCGCAATTATAGGCTGTCTCGTTTAGTGATAAGGTTTAAAATTGAGTGTAAATGCACATGATCAATTTGTCTTATACCGTGGCAGAGGGGAAATGCTACCGCAAGGCCAGTCCTTATAATAAGTAGTCCAACATCCTCTGTACAATTTATAGAGTCCGTCTTAATATACTGACGGGTTTTTAAGAGGATGCTTAGACCATCAAACTGAACATGGCTATGACTATGGCACCAATTTTCCATACTAAACTGCAAACCTACTCGAGCCAAACGTATGGTATAGCAGATTTTTTTTGTTGTGGTTTAAAGTTGTTCAGTTCCATGGTCTGATCATCACCTAAAAACCGTCAGAATATATATTTTTTTTATAATGTTGAACCCTGTATATGTTTCTATCTTCAGCGGTTTAGGCCGCACAGAACATTATAAGATTGGTTAGAAGTGCAAAGTAGGCGTGGATCGCGTGCCACAGATTATGCAATGATTTGCATAATACCATAAGGCGCGCGGCGTGGTGCGTGGGCATGAGTAGTTGTAGCCGCGTGAGCGGGATGCAAAAGCGCTACTTTGCATTTCTAACACCTCTTATAATGTTCTGTGGTTTAGGCTGTGCATTGTCTGTCATTCAGTCATTCAGTCATGGAACTCTTTTAAAAGAATAGAATAGATTCACCATAATAACTTTCCAGATATAGAGGTAAGTAAAACTGCTTTCAGTATAGAGTAGAATAAAATTAGTTAGCGTTGGAGTATTAATTTAATTTGGTTTGAAAAAATATTTCATGTTTATTTAATACAGGGTGTAACAAAACACCCTAGTGATACTTAAGGGGCTGTTTAAACCATAAAACTGAACAACTTTCACAGCTGATTTTTTTAATTTTTTTCTTGATGTTGGCTCCATAGCGAAAGTTGTTCAGTTTGATGGTCTGAAGCATTACAAGTATTACTAGGGTGTTTTGTCACACCCTGTATAATAATAATACCTTAGATTATAGGTAGGTAATCTAACGCTAATAATTCTACTCTCTATGTGCTGAAAGCTGTGTTACTTACCTCTATATCTGGGAAGATCTCTATCTTGTACAGAGAACAAGGGTATCTCCTTGTCCCAACATCTAAAGGTTTGTCTACGCTACGATGAAGTTAGCAATGTCGGCTTTTTCCTACTTTTGTTAAAAATGTTTGTTTTTCCTCTAAGAAAACTATTTTTCCGACTGTACGATCGGATAAAATTTTATTTTACGACCATAAAGCCCGAATTCCGTTCTCAAAAGAATTATTTTCCTCGAGCCCTTCATAAGATCTTGTACTAAAATTCTATAGCGCATCAAGATATCGTTGATTGAAGCAATTGGGGTCAAATGGGGTGTAAATGAAAATGATCTTTCACACTTCTACTGATCGTATATTATATCTTTATTTGTTTAAGTCTCGCATCTGCAATTAATTTGTCCACTATATGGAATATGACTTCCCACTTATCCGAAAATATCGTTTAGTAGTTTCATGATGGTTATATAGAGAAAAGAAAAATTATTGTAAAAATAAATTATTTAAGTTCATTTCATTGAGATCTTTCGAAGGTTCAAAGTTCAAATATTTATTGCATTGCCACATTGTTGTACACAGTAAGAAAATCGTACATAAGATCTTAGTAATTAAACAATGGAGCACCCTGTAAGGGCATAACAATATAGAGAAGAGAGCACACATGCAAAAGTTATTACTGAAGGTTCCGTCCCCGAAGGATGAAAACCGGGACCCTATTCTACGCCTACGCTGTCCGTCCGTCGGTCTGTCCTACATATTTAGGGCTGTAACTTTTGAATAGTATAGATAAATAATAAAAAAGACAAAAAGTTCAAAATTAAAGGGGATCCTCATACAAGAAACTAATTTTTATCAATGTTTTTTTTTCTCGCACTATCGTAAAACCGGTAAATAACGAAATTAGAAATTGTATTAAAATTATAGCAATCCTGTAGGTTTTACCCAATTACGTTATGCTGTTTATATCTGGTTCCCATAAAGTCTCAAACTTTCAGTTTTGGTATCCGACAACATAACAATCTTTTCTATGTACTTATAGCATTTTATCTACCTACGTAGCCTAACCTGAATCTAGAAACCGTTTCACACTTTACAACAAACTTAAAGCTACAAGATTAAATGCTACGAGTTAAACTCTGAATCTTACGGCAACTAAACCGCTGTATCCGATGCGGTTAATACAAGAAAATAAGATCAGACTCAAACTGGAGCGGTTGCCGAACTAGTTTACTAAACTATCGAGTCTATAATCTAAGCTGTGGAAGCATGATTTAGTGGAATATTTTTACCACAATGCTTAAAATGCGGCCTAGATACAAGCATTGACAAGATTCTGACCAGTGTGACAGGTAGTGAGTCCGTCGTGCTGTACAATTTATTCACCGACTTCAAAAAAGGAAGAGGTTCTATGTTCGACTGTATGTATTTTTTTTATGTATGTTCACCGATATTTTCGTAAATTGTGTGCCAATTTAAAATTTTTTTTTTTTTAAAAAGATATACCTACTCCCGAGGTGGTCCCATTTTAATTTTGTGAAGATATGATGACGCGCTTCGGAGCTATACAATAGAACTCCTCAAAAGTTGACAGCAAATCGTCTGCAATTAAACCATTTGCTTCGTTTCAATGTACCCTTTGCGCCTTATTTAATCACTGAAAGTTATGAAATAAAATTTTTTTACAAAAAAAAATAAAAACCGATTTCAAAAGTAAAAGAGTAAGAAATAATATTTCAGCCTATGACTTTTACGTTCGAATCTATAGGCTTGGCTTGACACCGACTCCAATAAAACAAATTAATTTTCTTATAGATTCGAACGTAAAAGTCATAGGATGAAATATTATTTCTTACTTTTTTTTACTTTTGAAATCGGTTTTTATTTTTTGATGGGTAGACTCTTAGTTTAGGATGCCAATGATATCATTTTCACCCTGTAGTCTTAAATAATAAAAAAAAACAACGATTTCAATTTGTCTCCAATATGTGATGGTACTATATTAATTAAACTAGTGCCTAGTTTTCAAATCTCCGATTCTCAACCACCATCTTGATACAGTTTGGTAATGAGGCCAAGATGCTATTACTATACAATTAGTCAGCTTACTGAAGGTGCGACAAGGTGGCGCCCGAATTAATCAAGTAAAAAGCAATTAACGGAGCCCCCGAAATTGACACTAGGCAAGTAGGTATACAAGGGATGTGAAAGCGATTCGTGTTCGTAACCGAAACCTAATCCGTCTATATAAATAAATAAATTGAACGGTGTTCCTTGGTAAGCACATCACTTGAGAGCTGGACAGAATTGGCTAATTCTTTCTTCCGAATAAGGTTTTTAGGATGAGAAAATAACGGCCAATTACTGTGTGTCGGGAAAAAAGGAGGTATTGCGAAACATATCGGACGCAGCTAGAGGACAATATAAGTTCTGATCTATCTGATCGACCTGATCGACTCGTTGCATACAGATGGTGGAGAGTCTCGTCTTAATGTTCAACTCATTGAGGATGGACTCATTACCTTCTCATCAGAAATCACCCATATCCAAATCAGATATCCGATATCCGTAAACCCCAACCATCCTAATAGTTACCTGCCTATTTCCCAAAAGGAACTTTGTGAGACGCAATAATAATTGATTGTTAAAGATCAAAGGTAAAATTGGATTCGGCTTTAATTTAATACTAATTAGATGTTGAAACTCAATTTGGACGGAAAGTCCCTAGTTTTATAGTGGTGAGGTTAATTTAATCATCCGTCTTTTGTTTGATGAAGAAAACGAACGCGACGAAAGGATGTAGATCCTGAAGGCGTATTATTGTAATATATACAGAACAGAAGGAGTCGAGGCGGGGCGCCGGCGTCGAGGCGCGGGCGCGCCTTTGCGACCTTGGCATAATCATACCAATCCGAGCGGCACGCGCGCCGCTAAAATTCTTGGTATACAATTATCGACCGTATGTCAAGGTCACCAAGGCGCGCCCGCGCCTTATACCGCCTCGACTCCTTCTGTATGCGATACGCTCTAGATCTACTACAGCAGATATTCTTAAATGCGTACACAATTACATAATATTATGTGCAGTTAACACAAATGTGTACTCTTTTGTCTTTATAACCTTTTGAATCTGATATAATGTGTCTGCTACACACAAAATGCTCTCTCTCTCTCTCGTCCTTACCCTCATGAAAATGAGTGGAAAAAGTAAAACAGTAAATCATCCCTGCAGAATCTTTAGGTTATATTTTGAATTATCACGTCATAACATTGGTTATATCGATGATAATTCACTTTTTACTGCTAAGGTAATCCAGGTAAAATGGAAACGACGTTCGCTTCGCTCGCTCATGAATACGCAATACCTTTTTTCCGGTTTCCATCTTTGCTTCATAGGTATTGATACAGTATAAGCCTAAACGTTTTTGGCATTAAGCTTCTTTTGAAAGAGTAGGTAACTTAAAGTTTTTTCACACCACCCGCTCGAAAATGGAACATTATATGTCATGTAACTCGAACCTAAAGCAAGTCATTATAGCCCTGGGTCTAGCCGGGCAATAATATTGTAATGAATTTCATTATAACCCGCTGGTCAATAATGAGATTTGAATATGGAACCGCATCCACAGATTATTTAATAGTTACTACGATCATTACTTAAAATTCGTATGAAAACCTGTGATGAAAACTTATCATGGAGACAGGCACCAAAAAGAACTTAATTCGAAATTTGAACTGGCCACCACGAGTATTGAAGACAAAAAAAGAAAAAAAAAGGCGCGAATCATAAAGGTATCATCTTTATGGCGCGAATACTGCATGTCTCTGTATTTGCTCTGTACCTATTATTGCCTTCCTATTGCTACGAACAAAGTAATAAAAAAATATTACATTGTCTTTCCACTACAGTAGTGCGATTTTTGAAAATCATACGAGCGACTTGGCAGTAGAAAGATGCATAATCTCCATAGTAATTTTGACATTTTCTACTGCCAAGTCACTCGTATGATTTTCAAAAATCGCACTTCTGGAGTGCGATTTTTTAATCTCATTCGCTGAGTTCAGCAGTTGAAAATGTCAAAATTACTATGGAGATACGCATCTTTCTACTGCTGATTTGACTTTAAAAAATCGCACTCCTGGAGTATGATTTTTTAATGTCAAATCAGCAGTAGAAAGATGCACGTCTCCATAGTATTATTGACATTTTCAACTGCTGAGTTCACAGAAAGAGTTTCAAAAATCGCACGCCAGTTGTGGAAAGACAATGTAATATCGCACTCCTGGAGGAGTGCGATTTTTGAATCTCATTCGATGAGATCAGCAGTTGAAAATGTATGGAGATACGCATCTTTCTACTGCTGATTTGACTTTCAAAAATCGCACTCCTGTAGTATGATTTATGAAAGTCAAATCATAAACAGAAAGATGCATATCTCCATAGTTACTTTGACATTTACAACTGCTGAACTCAGCAAATGAGATTCAAAAATCGCACTCCTGGTCTAATGTTTCAAATATCTACTTTCACTTTTAATTTAATAAAATAGTTTTTCTAAATACTATACTCTAATACTTTGTTATAAACTCTAATAAAATAATTGGTTTCTAACCATAGAGAATTTACACGCTCCCCTGGGTTTCTAACAGTATTGCTTTTTATTTTCTCGCGGAGGGTGTGAAAAGTAGAGTATGGTCCTCGGGGATAAAAGTGTTTTCATCTTGGGCGAGCTTGAACCCCTCGCTTCACTCAGGATTCTAGTCTTAACTCCCTCGCTTCGCTCGGGAGTTAACTCTTAACACCCTCGCTACGCTCGGGAGTTAACCCTAGAATCCCTCGTTACGCTCGGGATTCAATATCGCGCCCGTGATGAAAGACACTGCTTTATCCCCTTGGTACATAATCTACTATTAGTTGGTCTTTGTCAGAGTTTGGGCAGTGCTAGCGAAATATTGATGTTCTGAAAATGACTTGTATTTGAATAGCACTGACTACCTCCTCGGATATAATTAATCGTAAGCATATAATGATGATGACGTTGTTTTTTAGGGTTCCATACCCAAAGGGTGGAAACGGGACCCTATTACTAAGCCTACGTTGTCCGTCCGTCCGCCCGTCCGTCCGTCTGTCCGTCTGTCCGTCTGTCCTACCTATTTAGGGCTGTAACTTTTGAACCGTAATAGCTAGATAGTTGAAATGTTCTTAGATTATGCGGTATTACGTTAAAAAATAATAAAAATTTCAAAAAGTTAAAAATTAAGGGGGGTTCTCAACAAGAAACTAGTTTTTATCTACGTTTTTTCTTCACGCTCTATCGTAAAAACGGTAATACGTATAAGCGTCAAACTTAGTGTGATTATAGAGCAAACTTTACAGAATGACAACAAATACTAAAAACCGGCCAAGTGTGAGTCGGTCTCGCGCTAAAGGTCCCGGACAAAAAAGTTTTTTTCTAAGTTAATAATTTTGTATTCTGTGGTGGTGTGGAACGGAACACTCTCGGTGCGCGAGTAGCCCGACTCGCACTTGACCGGTTTTATTTAATTGATACTTGCGCTGTACTTCGAGTTTGCTTTTTCATGTAAAGTAAAAAACTTCCGCTAATTAAATTATTAACATGTTGAGTTGTCATTGATTCTGTACAACGTCATTCTGGTTTACGAACTCTTTGTATTATCAAATATAAAAAAAAAAATTTAAGTCATAGCCCGTATACTCGTACTATACGAGATTTTGACCGGCGACTTTGTCCACTTGGTTTATACCATTAGGGCTCGATTTTCGAAAAATCCTTCTTGGTGCACCCCTACATCCTCTCTAGAATATATTATTATGCCCATGTTTCTATCCTCAGCGGTTTAGAGCGTTGTGCGCAGTCAGTCAGTCACGGAACTCATTTATAAATAAGTATACATTAATAATATCGTATATTAAGGCTATTCTACCGTTGGCGCTCCATACAAACGTAGTATGGTGATATTTTCAATACTATCCAATTAAAGTCAATGAAATTTTTCAAAAACAATCTAGTAACTAATTTCTATGTCGGTATGAAGTCAGATTTTCGATAAAATTTATAGTTTTAAAGTTACAGTGCCACAAATATTTCCATACAAATCTTAAATTAATCCTAGCATTGAAACTGTATATTTTAACGAAAATCTGACTTCATACCGACATAAAGATTAGTTACTTGATTGTTTTTGAAAAATTTCATTGACTTTAATTAGATAGTATTGAAAATATCACCATACTACGTTTGTATGGAGCGCGCCAACGGTAGAATAGCCTTAAGCCAAGCTGCTAAACGACATAGGATATGAAATTGAATATTGTAATACTACATTTGAATTGGTTTTGATTTCATTACATACAGGTATGGCCGCAATTCAATCTAGAATCTATATCGAAATCAAGCTTATTTCGTTACCATTGCGTACATTGAACCAGAAATATTTCGATTTTGTTAGAATCTCATCAGACGACTGTAGAAGTAAATGATATTTTATAGGCAATGTTTGGAATATAGTACATTACTGCAGCGGCCAGCAACAGAGGCATTGATGGACGAACGTGTAAATGTGGGCCGAGGCGAAGCCGAGGCACACATACGTAAGTCCATCAATGCCTAGTTGTGGCCAAGGCTTGTATAGTACTTTTCTCAAATAATGCGCGGAAATGAAAACAGTAAATTTTCTCAAATAATTCGCGGAAATCAAAACTCTTTTCAAAATCAATGACGAACAACGAACAACAATTTGTTTTTTTTTTCAATAAACAGCTTTCTATTTGCAAGTTAGTTCGAAATTTAAATAAAACCTTTGATGAGTTACCTCCTTGGTCGCCATGTTTAGGAGAAAAAGATCGTTCCATTTTTAAATTACACGACAGATATGAGTTTACTATGTAATTTATTTGGCCGCAAAACACGACAGATATGGATTTTCATACAAACATTGCCGGCCGCTGCGCGCATGTAGTTGGCCAGTACAGCAATTTCGATTTATCTCGAAGAAGGTTGTCAAAATAATGCTCACATTTCCAAGCATGTTTGAGAAAAAATAATAACTATAATAATCTAATGTAATGTAAAGTACTTTGGTATATCATGTAACTCTGGCTGTTATTATCCTGAATAAAACAAAATAAATAAGAAAATAATATCAAACTTTCCTTGAGTTTTATAAGTCATCATCATCATCATCAGCCTATAAACGTCCCACTGCAGGGCACAGGCCTACCCTCAAGGAGGGTGTATGGGCATAGTCCACCACGCGTGCCCAATGCGGGTTGGTAGACTTCACATACACATCTGAATTTCTTCTTCAGTGTATGCAGATTTCCTCACGAGTTTTCCTTCACCGTTTGAGAGCAGTCGGTATTACGTACATAAGTTAGAAAAACTCATTGTGGCATGGCATGTTGTCCGTGCGGATTCGAACCTGGACCCCCATAATAGGGAGTCCATACCTCTCCGCAACGCGCCACCGACGCTCTCGTGTGTCGTGTCTCGTTTTTATCGAGTTTTATAAGTATTTTCACAAAATGTGATAGACTATATGCGTTTCTATTTGAGCTTGTTCGTTCATCTTGATAAAGGCGCTCGTGGCTCGTTGCTATTTCGAAATGTTACGGTCTATTTTCGATAGTGTCTTCCACATACAATTCTGTGGGCGAATTTCAGATACTTACAATGATCAAACTCTATCTAGTGTGGCGGGTAGTGAGCCCGTCGCCACTTCTCCATTTAAAGTTATTTTACACAATCTCCGGTTTCTTTGGTTCAACACTTTATTGTACAAATAAAATGAAGAATACACTCAAATGATGGGGTTTGATGATTTCAGTATGGAAGCCAGCCGCCATTCTTTTCTTTCCGTATTCCCGGTAACACCTTGGAACCTTTATAAAACGCTATAGGAAACCCAGATGATCACAAAATATGATAAGTCATTTCTGTGTTTAATCTGTGTGTCTTTCTGTCAGTTTCAGCTTTCTGAGTTTATTATGAACGAGCTTTTACCCGCGACTTCGTCCGCATAAATTATATACCAGATTTTAAGTCAGATGATAAGCTATCAAACAAAAAAAGTTTCATCAAAATCGGTTCAGTAGTTTTTGCGTGATACTCGAACAAACAAACACCCAAACAAACAAACAAATAGACAGACAAAAAATCCAAAAATTGGTGATTTGGAATTAGGGACAAGTAAAAACCATGTCGTAATTATTTTTTTGTAAATATCTTCAATGTACAGACACAAACCGGTTACAGTTTTATTATAGTTTAGATTTTGCGTTCTGCGTCTATAAAATTATGGGTCATTTTGCGTTTAAGTCATTTTACATTTGGGTCAATTCGCGTTTAGGTCAGTTTGCGATTAAGTCATTTTGAGAGTATGTCATTATGAGTTTAAGAATAAAATGGGTTTAGGTCATCATGCGTCGAGAGCGATATAATTATCAGAATATATTGCATTTATTTTATTTTCCCATTCGTCGCTGTCCCATTTTTTGTTCAAAGGCCTCCCTCCGTTCTCTCCATGCGTCCCTATTTTGCGCTTCATTATTTCATCATTATTATCTGTGGTTTTGGGCCTTGACAGGCTTGCTAAGCCTGTGCCACGTAGACCATCGCTGGTCCTTTGTGATCGCCCTTTTTATAGTTCCTTACCAATCCCCACTGCGGCCAGAAATCGCAGTAGATTCTTGATCGGGATAGTTTGTATCTCATCTGGTGTCAGCACCTGCCTACCCAGATGAGTGCTGCGTTTGTACATCAGGGGACCACAATCACATAGGAGGTGCAGAGGAGTTTCCATCTCCTCCTTGCAAAATCTGCAGCCGGTCGTGTCACTTAAATTCAGTGTGTGCATGTGCTTATTTAATTTGCAGTGGCCTGTGAGTGACCTTGCTATTGTAAAAATTTGGTCCTTGCTGAGGGCAAGGAGACCGTTCGCAAGTTTGCGATTGTAGCCTTTGATAAGTGCTTTGGAGTGGCCCATGCCTGGGGTGTTACACCAAAGCTTTTTTTGCGCTTCATTAGGCCAGCCACCTTCTTTTAGGTCTGCGTCCACACCGATTTCGCTTTTTTGGGGACCAGTTGGTTTGATATAGGTCATCTGGCATGTGGCAAACATGTCCAGCACAAATACAATTCGGATTTGTTAGCGGCTATTATATACTCCATTCGAAATAGAATTGAACATAAAAGAATCGATACATACTACCAACAACGTAATTTTTTGCATAACATTCAATGTCAAATTCTTATCAAACGTGAATCTATCTTCATAACTTCAAGATTTATTGAATATTTTGTTCATTCCTATAGCGCTGTATCATCACTTCAATTTGCCGATTGCTAAGTGCTTTAGCTCGGTCATCAATAACCGTCAAAAACATACATCGAGTTTTGCAGTCTCGCATTATCTACCAATGACATCGATTTTCTTTACTCGTCTTATTATTATTACATCATACATTTCCATACAATTAACTCATGATAGGATTTCCTAGTGAGGTGATTAGAGACTGGTACAATAAACTTTTTCTTTCTTCTTCTTTTATTCTTGGGCTTTTATTTACAGACCTTCGATTAAAGTAAAATAGTCATTCGATAAAGTATCTTATCTTATCTTCGATGAAGTAAAAGAAGACGTCGAAGTTAAAAATCACATAATATATTGTTGTTCATTTATTCGTGAATTTAAAAATTTAGCTTTACCTGGCTTCCTACAAAATCTCAAAGGTGAATTTTGTATCAGGTTTCGCTGCGTATAGCACCTTGAACTTAAATCATAATTTTCCTGGTGAATTAAAAAGAGTACATTCATAAATTAGATTATGTTCTGAATTATCATATAACATCAACCTGACGTTTTCCTACTATAAACGATTTTCACCTTTTAGTACTGCTTTTATTATATAACTTTTACAAAGATGATGAGGCAGTTTGGACCCTGGAGGCAGTCGCAGAGGTCGCAATACCAGCGGAAATCAGAGCACTGTAATTGTGTTTTTGGTACCTAGGGGTAACACGATTAAAATTAATCTAATGGAATTATTTAATTAGGTATCATCATTATCATAAATTAGACTCACGAATAAGTAGGGAATAGAGTATGAGGTGGAGCGGGCCATACGGGCCATCAGAAGTGCAGCTAAACTTGTTATAAGCTTTTTCATCGTGTAAAATTTTTAACTGGGCTTCTGTTGTCCGTAAATGGAACTAGTAATTTTAGTACAGTCAAATTATTCCATGAATTTTATTACATTGTTGATACGCTAAAAATCTTTTACGTAAAATACATACCTATGTTTATATTATGCGCAAAATATTATAGGTACATAGTGTATTAAAAAAAAAAATTACAAGTAGATGTTGACTTATTTCAAAGCACAGGTAACATTTTCGTTTTATTAATTCCTTCAAAACACGGACAAAAATAATGTATTTGTCAAGTTGTTTATGGACGGCCAACTTTTCAATTGTTTTATTATCTGTAAACAAATTGACAATGTCCAATGTCCTTTGAAGAAAATAATAATGAAGTTATTGCCCGGAAAATTTAAGATTTTGTCGTTAATTACAAATCTTAAAGATTCGAAATGAACTAAGGTTCCTTTCTGCTTTAATAAACTTTGTCAATTTGAACGTTTTTTATTACTAACCGACTTTTAAAAAAAAGGAGGAGGTTTCTCAATTCGACCGTATATACAATTATACATATATTTTTTTTATGTGTGTTCGCGGATAACTTCGTCGTTTATGAACCGATTTCGATGATTCTTTTTTTGTTGGAAAGGTGAAATTCCAAGGGTGCTACCATGATAAAGAAACCAGGATCTGATGATAGCATCCCAGAGAAATCGAGGGGAACCTTCGAAAATCGTAATAACTTCGGCATTTCCTGACCTATTTGGGTGATTATTTTTTAGTTCTCAAAGATTTACTCTCGAGATGATTCTATTATAATTTGGTGAAGATCTGATGAAGTACTTTGGAACTACACAATAAATCTCCTCAAAAATGGAAAGCAAATCATCGGCGATAAAAATATTCGCTTCATATCAAAATTAGCGACTTCGATAAAACATGTTCTTATTAGATGTGAACGAAAAAGTTACCGGCTGCAATATTATTTTTTTACTTTTAACTTTTTTTTGAAGGTGGTTTAAATTATTTCGTAAAATTTTTTGGAAGTGTTAATTGTTAAGTTTAAAAAAGCGAATGAGGGCAGCAGCGGAGGCTCGGTACCCTCTGTCTCATGTAACGCATTCGCATAAAGGGCGTTCCTGAAAGGCAAAGTCATTTGTCAAAAGTAAAGCAATAAAACATTAAATTTTAACATTGAATCCCAGGATTCCCAGGCCTTCGTAAAAGCTATATGGCTAAACTTTTTAAGTACAATAAACCCCTAATTAAATTAATTAAGTCTTAACGTCGTCGTATATATGGGTTTATTAATCACGACACGACTCGCTCCCAATGGAACTCTTTGTTAATTTATAGCCCAGCCATTTTACGGTTTGACCCGGAACTAATTATGATTTTTTTTTTCAGTAAGTATATAATTAAGAGCCAGTTTGAGCCTAGAAAACTAAAATAAAAAAAAACAGGTCAGCAACAATCCCAAATAAAAATTTTTGCATTTACCTCGTTCTAAAAAATACATATACACACTGCACACACGGAGTAAATATTGTTGTAGTTTAATAGCCTTGAAAAAGACATTAGTATTTTCTAATGAATAACTAATTTTTTAAAAGTCATTGCCCACGTGACGAAATGTATTCGTTTCAAATCGTTTCACAACTGACGAATGAGTATGATCAAAAAACACATACAAATAGAATGATAGCTAAAATTATACACGAAATAGGAGAAATATCATACTTCCCAAGGAAATGGAAATTATCCTTTTCTATTGTAGCATTTCTATAAAATTCAAATTCAAATTCACCAGTTTTGAGGCGAAACGGGATTGGGCGTTTTCCTTTCCATGGATATTTTATTGCTCAAGTCATTTATATATTGTTAAATGTAGGTAATTAAAATGAGTATATCATTATTATTAAGTTACCAGACAGAGACAGAGGACAGAGTTTCGGTACTACTAATGTAATGTGGATGTTCTGAGGTTTCAAAATATCTCTGACTACCCCCTCTGGGAATATAGTCGTGAGCATATGCTATGCTTAAGTTACATAGTTTTATTTCTATGTTGCGTAGCAATTTTTTTTAAATGTATTTTCAGATAGTCTTTTTGTCACTAAATGGTTCCGGTTACAGTTTAAAAGTCCCATACATAATTGCTACCTACCCCTCCTAACAAAACCTCGTAAATTGACAGGACTAAGTAAATTAGTCAATTAGTAAGTACCATTTTATTGCGAGCCATGAGCTCACACGTCGGTGGTTTAACTCCGCTTCAAATCCTGTATCCCCAGAATTTGCGTTTCGTATGTATGTATGTAAAGAGATCATATCACTTGACTTCTGTGTTTCAGTAATCAAATCAACATAATATTTTTCGCTTTTACTTTTAAAAGATACATCATAATATAGACATCGACACCGATCTCGATAATTAACATAAATTCAGCCCCCTTACCCGCACTTTCGATCTTCACTATATCGCCACTGTTTCGGTCCGCACTTCATTGTAATAATAGAGTTGAAATTGGAACGAAAACATTCACGCAAAAGTTCGAATCGAATGTGCGGGTAGACCCTCTGGCCACCGTTAACCTCCGTGGACACTTTAGTAAATTATTAATCTTATCTTATTATTAATCTGTAAGTTTATTGTCATTTCATAGAAATTAAAACTGTACCGCATGGGCAATACTGAATGCAAATATGTAGTACTAGATTCTCATAGTTATAATGTGGTTCTAGTCTAATTTAGTTAAATTACTGTAATTATGATTGAATTTGATCAACTTTCAAGCAATCAGCTATAACATGTGATGTAAAGTTACCTTTTAGTGGTGTAATTAATTATTTATCTTCTAAAGTGAACCATGTCACAACTACATGCTTCCGTTTATTTAGTAGGAATCTATTATTCAAGCAGGACATCATACAAACAATCGTTTTGACGTATTCTCCGATACGATTACAATAGGTTGGTAAACTTGATCGGTTTGACAACGACATTCAGAGGTTTTTGAATGGATTTTATTGTCCGCTGTCCATAACATTCACAGACAACAATAGGATTTAATAAAGTATTATCGTCCGTGAAATCTAATTGTCTAAGCACAATTTATTGAAATGATTATCGAATCCAATAAAAAAAACATTAAACTTAATTTTTTGGTAGGTACTAAAGAAACCAAGTTTCAAGTCAGCCCAAGGTTGACTTAGACTTATATTAACATTGTTTAAAAAGTGGTCAGAGGCTTGGCTACAAATTTTTCTATTTTTCACTTTATAGTTATGCTAGAATATTATATAGTGTGTTACAAAAATACAAATAAACATTTAAGGGGGTGGTTAAGACCATTAAACTGAACAACTTTCACTATGGGACCAGTATCGAAATCGCGAAAAAAATATATTTTGTTCCATCATCATCATCAATCATATCAGCCGATAGACGTCCACTGCTAGACATAGACCTCCCCGAAAATGGGGAGATTTGCCATAATCGCCATGATGCGATGCGTTTGCGATGTTCCATACAAAATTACAGATCTACTCGAGCTAAATGTATGGAACAAAAAAATTTTTTTTTCTCGATTTCGATGTTGGTCCCATAGTGAAAGTTGTTCAGTTTGATGGTCTCAACAATCCCCATAAAAGTTTGAAATGTTTATTTTTACTTTTGTAGCACCCTGTATAATGTCTGTGAACATACTCAATAGAGAAACCCACAAATACAAACATACTTTCTTCTACAATTCACGCCAATAGGTTTTGAGACGCTGGGTCCTAGGGGACCAGAGGCCAAAGCATTCCTTGCAGACCTATCGGGGCGTCTCAATGAGACCTCTGGTGACCGCAGAGCTGGGAGCTTCCTGGCACAAAGAATCAGCCTCACCATTCAGAGGGGGAATGCTGCTAGCCTGTTGGGCACCATGTCTTGCGGCGACGCTCTGGAGTGTGTTATTTGTAATTTTTAGGTTTAGTGTGTTTGTAAATATTTTATTAATCTACATTCAACAATCTACATTCAAACTATCATACAATATTTTATTATTCTAAAAAATTATTACTAAGCATGTTGTTTAAATTCACTATTAGAATATTCATAAAATGACGAATCGATTGGCTATAACGGGCCCAGCCCATAATTGAACACTTAGTAAGAACAACATTATGGATTAGGATCTGAAGTCTTTTTACTCTTTTAACCCATTTTTAAAACTAATTTAAGTATTAATGTCGAAAGCTTTTAAAGCAATCTAATCTCAGTTGAATTCTCTTTCCCAATGGAGCGTAGTTTGTCAATCGAATTTATTTAATGGTACCTAAGTTCAGCCAAGTGGAGAGAAAAGTTAGAGAGTAGCTTTTATTGTGAACATTTTAATAACTTGAAACTTCTTCCACCTGATTGCCAAGTTTAATTTGAGAACGATTTTTATATCTAACTTCCATGTTGCTACGGCGTGTTATTATGAAACTTTTCATTTCATTTTAGAAATAACATCATTTTGTTCAATCGTGATGGAAATAAATGTTTTTATTGAATACTTTGATTTGGATATTGGATCAATTTCATTAATCTTTTATTAAGAAGGTTTCGAAAGTTACTTTAGTTTAGTTTAGTTTATTTGTTATTAATCTACTTTCTTCTTCGTACTTATCGTTTGCTATTATTTTAGCCTACCTTTTAACTGCCTCCGTGGTCTAATGGTTAAGAGCATTGGCTCTCGATACGGAGGTCGTGGGTTCGATTCCCACGGGGGACACCTAGTGATATGTCACTTTGTGCGTTTTTCCCCAGTTGGCTAGGACATTGCAGGCTGAATCACCTGATTGTCTGAAAAGAAAAGTGATTCTGTGCTTCGGATGGCACGTTAAGCCGTTGGTCCCGGCTACTATCTCTGGTGGTAGTAGTCGTTACATAAAAACCACGTCAGAGGCCGAAAGGCGGTCTGAAAAAACTCTGACACCAGGGCTCTGCCCACACGATAAGAAGAAGCCTACCTTTTACTGAACAAAAAAAAATTGTTTACTTCAACCAAGATCTTGCTTGTTTATGATAATCATACATTATGAATCCATATGAGCCTGTCAGCATCATGATTTCTCTCGGCTTTCTGTTACATCTTTTGTTTTTAGTAAACAATAATAACGTCATTTCAATTATTTTGGTGCTAATTAAGAGAAAATACTTCTTAGTTGGCTCGCATTTTTTTCAGTGCTTACTTGTATCATTGTCAAGTATAAGCACTATTGTTTTAATTTTAAATTAAAAATAATGGATTCCTAGACTTGATCTATTCTATATTCTACGTCTATTCGGTAGGTAGGTACAGACATGACATGACCCGGGGCGGGTTATTCGCGTAAGCAAGTTTGTATTTTTGTTTGTTTTTTATTTTATTTATATTTGTTTTTCTACATTCCAAAAGTATTCAAAATGTAAATATAAGTATACTTACTTTATTAATCACTTGTATAATAGGCATACCATAATAATGTACTCATTGATTATCATTATACTCTTTTATACTGTCTAATTTACAAGCCCAATAAATCCGTCAAAGGACTCACTAAGTTTATAAAAACATTCTAAAAATGTCTAAAAGTTTAATGCAATCAAACTTTCAAAATTATATTTCCAATTGATGTGCAAGATTTTCCTCAAATCGATTTTATTCTTAATAACGGGAAGTACTTAATTAAAACTTTCATTGCACAAGTCTGAAGTTTGTCGGTGTCGGAAGCTATATAATTATTTATGTTTATATCAACCCGCATACTTTGACTTACTTTACCGCTCAACTTCTTGAAGTGTGAAGAAATCTTCAGTGGGATTTTACAGATACGATACGATAACGATATACTTCTTAGATGTGAAATTAAAACCGAAAACCAATTGTACAGAATCAAAAACCGAAAGAAATTTCCGATTTTAATGAAGAGTCTTACCTAAATATTTTTTTTCTACCTAATTAAGTACATAGAATATACAGGGTGTTTGGGTAAACAGTTGCATTACCTTAAGGGGTGATTGTACCCATGATACTGATTAACTTTCCCTAAGAAATCTGTAAGAAATTCGAAAAAAATCGCGTTTACAAACGTTTGATCAGCTGACTGCATTTAGAATGGAAAGTGATTTTTTTTTTTATAATACCCTATAGGTTTCTTAGGGAAAATTTATCAGTATCATGGGTACAATCACCCCTTAAAGTAGTGCAACTGTTTACCCTAACACCATTGTTAGATACCTACAACAAGACAGTTACCTACATATCGATTATCGCTTGAGAGAGTATGAGTAAAAAAATACTCGAAAATTGCACTACCTCGGTCTCATTATAAGAAATGAGAAATACCAAAGATTGTTTTACAGGGGAAATTGTAGGAAGCCTTTAGATGGACCTCCTGGCTCAAGAACTTGTATGAATAGTTCGGTATGAACACCACCTCTATATTCAGTGCTTACATTATTAATAATATGGTTATCTATCCAATCAAACTTCAAAACTTGATAATCACAGAGTTAATCAACTATTGAATTATAAAGTTTCACAGAAGACTGCTGAGACCTCTGGAGCATTGTTTAAAGAGTAAAGTAAACAGCTAGCTAAGAGATAAGCCTTTAAGTAGTTACTCAAGCAGGGCAGGGGCGTTTGCGTTTAGTTAAAGTGCTCTTTCTTTTATAGGAGACTGTTCTTTAAATAGAATTGAAATTACAGTGGAATAGGTACCTTTTAATTAACAATGGGTAGGAGCATAGAAATCTAGAGAGATGCCAACCAACGCGCTGAGTACGAAAACTAGTGTCGCTTTACCATCAGTACCACGCGATAGAAAGAATGTTGTTAGCTTGAATGTGCTCATTATCCATTGCTGTATCAAAACTCAACGCTCGAATAATCGTTAGTACTACGCAAGCATTGTAAACTATTTACACATAATATCTCGACTGGCTTTCAGCCTCATAATATATTGAATCATTACGTCACGAGCAATGTGTTCCGTTTTTGCGCATATTGCTGCGACACCGGCCACGCCCCTTTTCACATCTTCCTTTAGTTTTTGTGATCTGTGGGTGACCCCTCTATCTTAATTTTTATAAGTAAGGGGATTCGATTTCTCGATCTGATGCTGACCGTACGTAAGTACTACAGAATGCTCTCAAATGGTGAAACACAACATCGTTAGGAAACCTGCATACGCTGAAGAAGAAATTCTGATGCGTATGTGAAGTCTACTAATCCACATTGGGCACGCATTGTGGCCTAAAACGCCCATACCCTCCTTGAGGGTACGCCTGTGCCCTGCAGTGGGACGTATATAGGCTGACGACGATGAATTTACGTTGAATAGGTACTTATTTCATCACGGCTAACTCGTGTGTTGTACCAGTAGAAAGACGATGAAGATGCATCACTACTATACTGAAATATCACTATCTATATGATATTATTTTGAATAAAAAAATTTTGAGTTTTGAATTTTGAATAGATAAGCCAGCCAGCCAGCCAGTCAGCAGTGTTTTAGTATATCACACATATTTAGGTAAATATCTTCACAAATTGTACTAACACTTGTACTGTCCATTACATATTCTGTGTTGTATTATACCGCATATTTAAATTAGAAAATAATTTCGATATTTAATAATTTTGGAAATTAAGAATGGAAAAATTGATGTTTTGTTTTTTTTTTTAATAATTAATTATTTATTAATTACTTATGTTTTTTTTAATATATATATTTTTTGGATTTAATTTATTAATTTTATTTTTAATTATTAAATAAAGTATATTTGATTTGAATTATTTTGAATTTGAAGAATAATTCTTTGGACATTGCTATTGGAATTGATACTATACCCAAATATAATAAAGAAGACGTAGTAGTACTAACAAGATTGAAGTATCCCTTTACAACATCAAAGGATAATAAATGAAAGGCATTTTATATAAATTTCCCTTGATAATGAAATTTCTAATAGAATTACGAACACTCATTGTCTTAAGAATTAACTCGATGCTCCATAGAATGTTTCCTTTCCTGATTGAAAGGCCCAGTGAATTGAATCAAGTAATTGTATTATTCAAGAAATTAACTAGACTCGCTTTATTTTACGTTTACAAAATTTTAATTAGTATTAACAAAAACCTGCATGCTTCAATTTCGAGGCATATATTGTACCCACTGTCCATTACAAGTGGCGACGGGCTCACTCCCCGTCACACTGGACAGAGTTTCGGTACTACTAGTGAAACGTGGATGTTCTGAATTTTCAGATTATCTCTGACTACCCCCTCGGGGAATATAGTCGTGAGCATATGCTATGCTATGCTATTCACAAAAAAAATCAATGGAACAGCAGTTTTTTTTTTGCGATTTCGATGTTGGTGCCATAGCGAAAGTTGTTCAGTATGATGGTCTGAAGTACCTCTTTAAGTAACTGTCCCATTTTATTTTACACCCTGTATATGACCCCGTCCTAATATGCGCTTACCTTAAAACGTCTACCTTATTAGCTCTACTTTTCCTAGAGATTGAGAAAATATATTTTCAGATCAAAAACGGTTTCAAGGATCATATTCGATAACGCTATAATCGCATGCTTGAGCATACTACATACAAACACGTTTAATATAGTTATGTGAGAGCACGTTCCGATCATCCCTACTTATTGTTCGAAATGCTAACACGTCCCGTGTTTTCGCGTGTCATCGCTCACAACAGAATTAGCAGTTGTTTACAGTGTTCGCTTTGAAATTTCAGTAAGACTTAACAATTTTACCTTATTAAGGCTACTCCTCCCATCTGCAAGGCTCTCTTTCTGACAAGCAAACTTTTGCAATTAGCCATCCCGCTTCAATTGCGCGGCTCCGGTCAGAATTTTCCGTTTTCTTTGAAAACCTGTATGATTTTATATGAATTTTCAAAAAATAAGAAAACCACATCATTTTATATTGTATTGTGAAGAATATTGTAAATTTTCATATTCTTCTGATCAACAATGTAAGAGTAAAACGGTTACAACTGGAAAAAAAGAGGTGACTTTGGAGCCGATTTTCTTCAGTTTTATTAATCAAAATACATTTCGAGAAAAACCACATCACTTCTCATATCCTGTAGTTTATTCAGTTTTGCTTTCTGCTGAAAAAGTGCCATAATTAATGTATAAAATGGTTACAAAGTTACTCAAAACCGGGCGGACGCCCCTTAAGAAACCTAATAATAAGTGGAAATATCTATCTTATACTTATAAAAGAGTTACGTGATTAACTGAATGACTGACTGACAGACAACTATACATATAAATAAAATAGCTCCGTAAAGAGGGCTATCGGAGTCCAGTGGCGCCCTTATCACATTAATAAAGATTTCTCAATAAAGAAAGCCTAAATTAAAACAGTGCTCAATTGAAAAACTACAAAAGCCAGCTATAGCTATTCAAGCTATTTTCATAGAATACTTTTATAGGTATTTTAAAGGTCGAAACACACACATTTTGAAAAAAGAACATAAACGGCCACTTTTGTCTTTATTCGAAACTGTCTAAAAGTGGAATGTTTAGAACCTATAAAAGTATTGTATAACAATGGCTTGAAGGCTTTTGTAGTTTGTCAATTGGGCACTTTTTTAATTAAGGCTTTCTTTATTGAGAAATCTTTATTAATGTGATGAGGGCGCCACTGGACTCCGATAGCCCCATAAAGTTATTATACCAGTCGGAATAGAGTAACTGACATGAGTTGTCAAATGAAACCGTTTTTTGTGCATTTGTCGGCACTTATCGGCACCCTAAAACTTCGAGTTCTGTGTATAATTATGAATCTAACGTGAAATCGTAGGTAATTTAATGAAATAGTGTTAGTATATTTCACAAAATAATCTATGACTTCACTTTAGATTCACTAATTATTCACAGAGCACGAATATTTACCCAGTCGATTGTGCTGACAAGTTCCCAAAAACGGTTCTATTGCCTCGCGTCACGTATCTCTTTCTATTATACAGTGGCGCCGCTAGGTACATTTCGCTCTCTCAGCTGTCAGTTCCTCTATATGATACCTTTATGGATAGCCCTCTTAAGGTGTTTTCAATGAAAATTACTAGGGGCGGCTGAAACATAATGTGTCACAAAAAAATTTACGCAACACTATCACGGGCGTGTCCGAAACGCTCTTGGCCGGTATTTCATTTCTTACAGAAGTATAATAAACAAGAGATCCCGCTGATAGGTAATCAATAAAGGTTCACATTATGTACCACATATCTTCAACAAAAAGATACCCTGCAAATAATTAGTAATATCAAACATACCTTCGTTATCTCGTATGTATAATATCCTCGCCTCCATTTCCCACCTACATCGAATAACAGAGGGAAAAGTCACAAAAAGACATCATTCATCAATGTATGGGCCGTCAGGCCAATTTGTGATATGCATGCATATGTATGTGATAGCTTTTATATACCCATTTTAATATAGACAAATATAATAAAAATACAAACCAATTTTATTGCTATAATAGCTACAAATAAAGTCGTTTCGTGTTACAAAATATTTAAAGTAATATGATGACAGCTCGAAGTAATTACAAATAGCGCAGTTAGCAATATAAAAAAGCGATCTTTACAGTAGTAAAACTTCTTGGTTAATGATAGCGTCATCAAGGAGGTAATTCTCAAGGAGGTGAAACTACACATTACTTCCTTTATGGATAGCGCACTCTGAATTTTGCTCTGAAATGGCTCTGAACACAGGCTCTGAATCAAAGAGTACTTTCTCTGAATTATCCAGTGGAATTATCTGATGTTTTTGTTCGATTCGGCTGCGCTTTAGTTTTTCTGTGTTTTTCTGCTTTATAGGTAGCTGCTAATAAGTAGGTATATTACTTATTAATGAAAGTGTGATACAGTCGTAGGAAGATAGCATTTGTGTTATTATTGTAGCAGTGTTAGTGGTAAAAGGACTGTGGAGTGTTGTGCATACTGAAGGTAGTCTGGTACATGGGTTGGGCACGATACCAGACAAATATTGAGCCTCTTGCTGCATATATCTGGATGATAAATAATTGTTAAAAGAAGATGTGGAAAATGAATAATAATTATGATTTTTAATCAAGTACTGTTTTATTTCACCATTTACCTGTACTAAAGGCGACACACAGTTGCGATTTTATCGAGCAATAATATCCTGGCGATTTTGTGACCGCGTCGCATGTCCTACTCCTACCACACAGGTGCGATTTTGCGATTAGCGTCACGCGTCCGCCCCACCAATGAGAATGAATAAGTATAGTCTGAGATAGACATACTTTTGGTAACTGTCGCTAGAAAGGCTTTCCTAAAAAGAAAGAGTTCCCTCATATGGAGACATTTCTGGCTTTAGGACCAGCACTGGTAGCATGCACACCCGCGATAGCCGTGATACGGCTTTTTCACGTCTTTTATCTCGTTCTTTCGCGCAAAAGAACGAGATAAAAGACGTGATAAAGCCGTATCACGGCTATCGCGGGTGTTCATGCTACCAGTGCAGATCTTGATTTAAATGTTAGTTTTGCTATTAAACCCAATCGTGTTCAAAAAATTAGAAGCCAATGCTGTACTGAAAATAAAAATTGTAAAATCGCAGCGATATTATCGCTCGATGAAATCGCACCTGTGTGAGGGGCCTTAATAGAGAATTAGAGAAATAAAACCTAAAAAAAAATTATGTCAATGTCAAGTGGTCAATGTCAAAATATGTCAATCAATTTATTGTCAAGGCCTTCTTTTTTCAAAAAGTTTGTGACTACTTGTTCTGTGTTTTTTCGCCATTTTTTCACATTTCGTAACTAAAATATCCAAATTCAATTCAAGATATCTCGTTTGTACCATAAAATATAACGTTGAAATAATTAGTTTTAGTAATATGAGTATGCGAACTATTATTCCCATATTTTTATAACGCTGTAGAAAAAGTTGGTAGTACAAAAATGGCCCGAGTTGGTGGTTGTCTTTTTTATATCAAGGAACCTATCCAATTTCTTGAGGCGATACGAATGTTTCTTTTTTAGGAAAAGGAAAATCATTATTAAAACTTTTCTTGGATTTTCAGTTTATTATGTTACAAAAATAAATACATAATTAAACAACTTTTTTGCTTGGTGCTCTGGGCTCATTTGATTCATTTTATTGCTAAGCTATGCCTTCATTTATTGTCTTTAAATAGTTTTTAGAGAGCTACATATTTGTTTATGTTTATGACTTAGGAAGGTTGTAGAATATACTTTTATTTAAATGAATACCGTTCGCACAAATGATTAGAAATAACCACTATGATTAGAAAAGTGGGCACGATTTTTGAATGACTTTAAACCAATATCATTTCAAAAAGGTATAATTCTGTTTTATCCGTCCTAAAGTTATAAGAATATTATCACCATGTGATATGTGTGCTATGTGACAAATCTCATCTTATTGAAGAGCTACAACTCTTTTTCGTGCAGTATTTGCCAATTCTAACTTTATTTTGCAATTTTAACTTTGTTTCTGATACGATACGAATTCGACCTTTTCCTTCACATGTGCTACTTAACTCTTTCTAGAACCTGAACAGGTCTTTCCAAAACTTTAAATCTGGCAACAGTGCATCACGTACATTTCATAAAAGAATTTACTTTAGTTTGTTAGGAAAGTTGAGTATAGGTATGTAGAACTATATACTATTACCTATTCTGTGGTATAGGTACTGACATGCGGCGAATTCGTTGCCAATTCCTGACAAACTTGCAGCACAATAAGCTCTTTCTGTATTCGGTTTGACAGATTTATTGCGAAAAAAGTCGAAGAAACCGGGAAACTAGCGAAATCTGGTTAAACCCGAGTCTTTAGGGAAATCTCATCGTATCTTTTCCCAGGTTTATGTTAGACTTCTACCGGAAGAAATTACATGAACACGTAGGCTTTCCAATATTGGATTGTAGATTTACTCATAAGTATTATTATTTATGGGTATTGGTATTTATTGTTTATTTATTAAATGGGTAGGTTTTTAAATATCATTGCATGTCTTCGTTACCTGTATATTAGTTTAATTTCATTTTCTGTTTATACGTAAAATTTCCTTGTAAAATTGTTTCAAATGTTAAATCTCATAATTATTAACTTCGCTCACTCTGTCCTATAATTTGTAATTTTTCCTGATAAATCGTAGAGGATTCCCGAGATTCTGGCTTGCCGCATGCGGGGTCCATTGTATCATGTGTACTGAATTTCTATTTTGTTAATAAAGCTATTTGTATTATGGACTAAGTATGTAAAATACAAATGAAGATAACAATATGTACTACACACGTGTAATATATACGTACTTACACTTTAAAATAAACATCCCCTTTACCTACTTCTAAGAAACTGCAGTAAAAAGAACTGAAAATATTCAAGAATGTAGCCCTAAATGGATAAGCATAGCATATGCTCACGACTATATTCCCCTAGGGGATAGTCAGAGACATTCTGAAACCTCAGAACATCCACGTTTCAATAAGTAGTATCGAAACTCTGTACCGTAAATAGATAATAATAAATAATAAATAAATAAATATCTTGGACAATGTCACACAAATTATCTAGCCACATTTAAAGTACCAGAATCTAGCCTGGACTTGTATTACGATGACTAGACAACGATATAGAATACGTATATAGATACAAACATCCATGACTCGGGTACAAATATTCATATTCATCATACAAATATTTGTCCCTTACGGGATTCGAACCCGCGACCCTCGGCACAGCAGGCAGGTTCACTACCGACTGTGCTACCGGGCTGTCACAGCACCGCAGATAAGGACAGAGGAAGATATAGTTAAAAACGATCACTCTACAATGGCTACGGAAGTAACATTGGGCGAGACCGACACGCTCTTGGCCGATTTTTTTTATTATCAAATAAAGTATCATTGACATATACAACGACTCAGAATAACAAACTCAGCGTCCCAACACTGATTGTTAATTGTCTTCACAAAAGATTTAGAAAGCATCCAGCCCAGTCATTCTGTACCCACTTACACCGAGGTTGAGTGTCAACTCAGAAGCGACTGTTTCAGCACTTTACATCGAAAATAATACTTGAAGTGAGACCCACTTGGTCACTCTCATGAAAGTTTGATGAAGCAATTCTTTTGTCCCGGAATCTATTGATGTTAGAAGCTTGCGGTTACTCGCACTGGGAAGCATGAGGTTACGATCGTAATGCCACTGTACCGAGTAGTGGTGGGTACTATTTGAAAAGATAATTATTTACAAGATACTTAGCTGCCGTGTCGTATCAAGAACTCAAAGAAACTAGCGGAAAGGAGAAAGGATTGGCAAATACTCTTAGACAATTTATATAGGGACGAGATACGCGTGTCATTCTAGTAAGAAACATTTCTGCCACTTTTTGCAGGGGGCGAGGTAACATGAAATCCGCAACTTTGGATTTTATTCCCCATAAGTTTAGATTCTAATTTTGAATGTTAAAAATCATGAAAAGTAGTCTCGTGTGAACCCCAAACGTTCTAAGTTCAAAATTATTGTTTTGTTATTATAGGCTATCTCGTTTAGTGATAAGGTATAAAATTGGGTGTAAATGCACAAGATCAATTGTTCTTATACCGTGGCATAGGGGAAATGCTACCGCAAGGCGAGTCCCTATATAAATTGTCTCTGTAGGAAAATCCGCGTGACAGAAAACTGGGCTAGAAAAATATAAGCTGACACGCCATCGAATCGATACAAGAATATCGCAAATTACCTCAAAGCATGCATTGCATAGCATAGCATAGCATATGCTCACTACTATATTCCCCGAGGGCAGTCAGAGATATTCGGAAACTTCAGAACATCCAACCGAAACTCCGTCCAGTGTGACGGGGAGTGAGCTCGTCGCCACCATTTATTATCTGTTTAAAAATATCATTAATACTTTTCCAAGTTCAGAAACTCAAGTTGAAGTTATTTACTTTTGTTATCGTTAAGGCCGAGTTACGACCATAATGTTTGCCTTCTTCCTCAGCTTGTTTCGGGCAGAATTTGAAATAAGATAATTAAGTCTTAATTAGTTCGTAAGCCGTTAGCTTCTGCTTGAGGCAGCTTTTGGAAGCAATTTGTTTTTATCTCCTAAGAAACTGACCAATTAAACCTTAGATAAAATTAAAAACGGAAGATTCTAGATTCACTTATCGCCCGAAAGGCTGAGTTTCGTTGGCTTATTTGTATTGTAGTTTGTCGCTTTCACCGCCTTGAACAGCAGCGGCGAGCTTGCATTACACGTGCCTCCGTTTAGTAGGTATTATTCGCCTCCATCATAAGCTGGCTCGTTTCTTGTTTGTTTGCACAAAATAATGAATACACTGCATCTTCCACTTCATGGTTGAATCCAAAACATTATGTGACTAAAGTTAAGTTAATTAGCTTAACGTGAATTATAAATTCATAATTAAATCAGGAATTTTCGTTAGGTATTTACTTTTTAACAACTTGCCCAATATTTGGAAAATCTTTTTACAACTCATTGAAGGAATCATTAATTTATAGTCCATCTCTTTCTCGCGTCAGTAGGTAACGCGCCCAGTTTGTGTTAATCCTTCTAATGAACAACACTTCTACAATCTACATCTCTCATCATCTAATCTAAACTATTATAAAACTGTAACAGAAATGTGTCTGTACACACGGCTACAGATCAACCTACCCATAGTTCGACCTTATGTCCATGAACATAGAGTTCAACTATGGATAGGTTGATCTGCCGCCGTGTGTACATTGAAGATATTTACAAAAAAAAATTACGACATGGTTTTTACCTGTCCCTGATTCCAAATCACCAATTCTTTGATTTTTTGTCTGTCTGTTTGTTTGTTTGTTTGGGTGTTTGTTTGTTCGAGTATCACGCAAAACCTACTGAACCGATTTTGACGAAACTTTTTTTGTTTGATAGCTTATCATCTGACTTAAAATCTGGTATATAATTTATGCAGACGAAGTCACGGGTAAAAGCTCGTAATATTATATTACCTTTATAAATTACTTCTATGACTGAATAAAATCAAAAACTAGACAAAGCTTTTTAGGCACGGCAAATAATTTAGTGGGAATTCGTAAAACATATTTCTCGAATCTTCACAACTAGCAAGTTGAAATGGAAAATTACCTAATGAATACAATACAGAACAAGGGGCTTTATTCTGAAGCTTAACAAAAAATTTTTATAATAGGTACCTACCTTGGCAACAGCCCTCTCGTTGGAAATCACATCATTCAACCGTACCGACTTATACTCGTACTGTGCGGTACCTACTGCGCTACCGCTATCTCTCATTGTACCTACCTAAATTATTGTAGGTTATGTTGCTAAATACTTTGTCATAAGATTCCATAGGCCATCACGTTTTAAAAATACATTCAAAACCCACCTGTACATATCATAAAAAAGAGGCTCCCCATAGGTAAACGCTAGCTCGGGCCATATTTTACTGGTTTTTAGAAGCTATCTTCTCGTTATTTGAAAGACATACAAATAATTGAAAAGTGTAGCAATATTCTTCAACATCTCGGCTTTATTTGCTATAGATCATATTTCTTATTTTTCTATAAAATACATATGAAACCTGTGTTCAAAGGAAAGCCTAAATATTGGAAAAAACTCTATTATGTGCATCTACTTTTAAAGTTGAAGTCACTTTTACTTGAGATACACACCTTTGTGTAGACAATAGTAAGATCTAAAATTGCTATTTAGCCAATTTTTTTTAAGACCAATATTTAGTGAGTTAATTAGATAATTGTAAATTTGGGGTGAATTCTTATGATTTTAGAATGTGATTTCCTTGGATTAGAAGGCTCCGCTGTGACATAATGAAGGACAAACTAGTCAAAAATAGGTATACCTACTAAAATGACGTAGTTTAGTAGAGGTGAGGTGGCTCTGAGAGAGTCGTTCGGTCGTTCGGTCAGGGAAACCCCTTAACATAATCTTCTTATTTTTCATTCGTGTCAGCATTAACCCAGGAAGGTGGCATAGGTCAAGACAATTCTTAAATAAATACAATTAGATACAAACAATATTTTTTATAAATAACATTACGAAGCAAGAAAGAAAGCAGAGAAAAAAGGAAAAGGACTAAGACAGAAAGTTGGTAGTTGCAGCAATGTTTCTGACTACCCCGAAAGGGATTAAGGTCGTGAGTTTATACAGGGTGTAAAATTAAATTGGATACTCACTTAAAGGGGTGCTTCATGCCATCAAACTGAACAACTTTCACAATGGGACCACTATCACTATCGAAATCGCGAAAAAATCAGCTGTTGTCCCATACATTTCAGTAGAGTTATGATTGCAGTTTTGCATGGGACAGCGGAATTGTTTTGTCGCGATTTCAGTGTTGGTCCCTTAGTAAAAGTTGTTCAGTTTGATGGTCTGAAGCACCCCTTCAACTATGTGTCCCATTTTATTTCACACCCACTATTACGTACCTATGTAGATGAAGCAAATAAAAATGGTGGGTTCAAATGGTAGAAGAACGCAATTGGTAATATGAAAGAAATCACTGTTAGTAATTAATAAGACTTATCTACTTACTAGATCATTACGCCTTCAAAACTTTTTAAAGGTTTGATAAATCTCTAAAAAATGTATACGCCTAATAAAATTACATAGGCCATATTGACCGATCCACTAAATGTAGGTATACAAATTAAATCACCGCGTTTTATTGCCCCCGTTCAGGACCCCGAGTGTACAAAAGTTCAAAAAGGTCCTTCATCAAAATAGAATGACGTCCAGTCAGGTAAACACATTACTGGACCGTATAAAGCTATTCACGTGCAGGATATTTTTTATAAGCAAGCATTCATCCGTTTTTCATGTCACACGTACGGAAAAATTATTTCGAAACTCGGTTGCGGAAATAATTTTGTAGGTATTATCAGGATGAAAGCTCGTCACATTTTCCTTATTATCAGGGTGAAATTGATATCATTGGCATCCTTTTAAACTAAGAGTCTACCCATCAAACTGAACAACTTTTACTATGGGAGCAAACCGATCGAAGCAAAAAATAATAATTAGCTGTTGCATACATTTGAGTCGAGTAGGCATTGCAGATTTTTTAGTTGCTCCGATCGGTTTGCTCCCATAGTAAAAGCTGTTCAGTTTGATGGGTAGACTCTTAGTTTAAAAGGACGCCAATGATATCAATTTCACACTGTATATTTATTTAAGGTTGCCTAGTCCACAAGTAAGCCTTAGAGGGAGGTTACACGGTCAGTATTTCATCAGTCTGGTCCATCAGTCTGATCATGTATATTTGATTTGAAGGGAAACTGACTCGAGATTGACCCGACTAACATAGTGCTTCAGTATATCAGTTTCCCTTCAAATCAAATAAACATGACCAGACTGATGGACCAGAATGACGAAATACTGAACGTGTAACCGGGCTGTTATACTTTCGGTATGTCTGTTTGTCAGTCCGCGGCTTAGCTCACAGTACTAGAAAGCTGTAATTTTCACACCGATAAAGTAATAAAGTAAAATCATGAAAAGAAAATTGTTTTAGGGTACTTAAAAATACAATATATTTATTTTCAATGAGCACTTATTAACCGACTTCGTTTACATTTAAAGTAAGTTCAAAACAATCAAGGTACCTACTCGTACTTACCTCCCCAAATGTTGGGATGATTCTTTTTTGTCGTCTATCCCCAGCACTGCTAGCATGCCACCCACGAGAAAGCGTTTAAACGAGAAAACCGTCATGCGCGCTCTCTTTGGCATACGTAAAATAATTAAGATGGAGGCACGTCTCGATTTTTGGTCGTTTTCTCGGGGGTGGCATGCTAGGCCTACTGGTTGTGGGTCATCGTTGGATAGGTCGATAAACAATATTGTGGGTGTGTAAAAACTATTTTTCGATTCAGGGATCCATTTGCGAAATATTAAGCTTTAAAGTGCAAAGGGTTTCCCATGGAATGATGTGGTTTTCATATTTAAAAAAAATTCAGAAATAATCATATTCAGAAAAAAATCAGAAAACGGAAATTTCTGACCGGAGCCACGCAATTGAAGCGGGATGGCTTATTGTAAAAGTTTGCTTGTAAGAAAGAGAGCCTTGCACTAGGGAGGAGTGGCCTTAATCAAACGACCGCGCTGTAAGCTTGTAACTATTCTTTTAATTACTCGACCCTGTCAACAGATGGAGCTGTTTGATTTTAAATCGCGCTATAATTTCTTTTCTACAAATCCAATAACATTGCTAAAACAAAACGATGCCTAATTTTATCTTAATATGACTATTAAATTTTTGAGGCACGTTTCATTTAAAGGTAAAAGTACATTATTATAAGTTATTCGAATACATGCAGCATTGATTGAAGAAGCATCCATAGATTCTACCTTAAATTTGGCTAAATAAACGAACTTACCATCAACTCTCTATACTTTCCTCTATATCTGTCTCTTTCACTCTGCTAGATTGGCGCCTCGAATCTGACAAGGCGCGCTCATTTGACGTTTACTTCATAGCGTTTATAGATTTTGCCGCCGAAGCTTGCAAAATTTTTTTCTTAACCTTAAAACTTGTTTAAAACAGTGAAATTGCAATGATTTACTGTGTAAATTACACGGAAAGGTTGTTTTGTGAGTGTTCTGTGCGTGTTTTGTCAAAGAGGTGCCCTCACGGTGTGCAGAAAATAAGTAGAAGCACTAATGAACGTCACCTCTTGAATGCCGCTGCTTTGGATAAAGAGCGGCCTCTTCGAAGGGTCTTTTGACGCTCTTAACCCTACAGGACAGGGGTGAGTTACCTCTACATCTTTCAATCAAGTGGAGGATGGCTTCTTTAATTGCTTCCCAACAATTTTATGATTCATATCTGTGCTGACACCTTAGCCAAGTTAACTACCTATTTTTCAGGATCTAGTAGGTATGATCCTTTGTATTTCGGCTATTTATGGCTAAACAGAACACTCAGAACATGTATACTATTGTTCCTAGGAACAAACAACAGATTTGATATCTGAACCAATATTTAGTCAATCTCTGTGACACCTATAATATTAAGCTCACCTATACTAGGTGATTTACGTTCTAATATTGATCAAAAGAATGTTATAACCACCCCCTGAAAGAAGAGAAAGTGGTCAAGCAGTGGTTTTGTGAAAAGTGTCGCTGCAGTTTTTGCAGTTGTGTTGCGTACCAACAAAATATCGATGTGGTTGCGTTGTCACCAGTAATTGCGAGGTGTTTACTTCGTGTGCAGACAGACAGATTGACTCTGGCACAGGTGTGTGCGCACTGTCGTTATGTTAATGCAACATTGTGTCTGCAATGTGGCCAGCCGCTACCTAGTGTGCGGTGTCGCTGGTGGTGGTGTTGTGGTTGTGATGTGGTCGATATAACCCATGTGGTCAGTAATGATAGCAGAATGTGGTACCATGTAAATTCTACAGTTCATTTTCAATACAAAATATGTGCCCGCTCACGTGATGTGGTTGCGGTATGTGTGAAACAACCCTTAGACAACCCCATTGAGCATTGAACACTTTTTCAGCCGAGTGGCATTCTACCTGTTACATTTTAAATCATTAAGTGTCTCTAGTCAATTAAAGTGCGTTATACCTTATAGGTCTTATTACATACATACTTACAGTTAGAAACAAATAGGTTTACCAAAGTTCCCCGGAATGGGGGGTGAAATATCACCAATATTTGCAATGTTAGGCATACCTGTAGAAAATATACATTTTGACATAAAACAGATCAACTTATGTAGGTATAAATATGATCACAAACCTATGCCACCTTCCTTTGCAAGAATTTTATGTGTCAAAGATGGTTAAAAACTTAAAGAAGAAAACTAGATGTGCCTACCGAATTTGTTTCCCTTTTTTCAAGATGTTCTTGATAAGGAGTACGGAAGGACAAAATCTTTTTTAATTGCTGTCTTATATTTATGATCGGGTACTGCAGCCAGCCTTCCTTTTAGGCCCTCTGGTCTCTTGCAGTTTTATCGTATTAGACTCAAAGAGTTCCTTTGGCCCACAGTGATTGGATGTCTTGATTTTTAGACATTTTCTTCCTGGTCACACAACCATACTGAGTTTAAGTTAACAATACTGGCATATCAATACTAGGCTGCGCTTGCACTTAGTCTGGACCTGTAGTATTTGAACCGTTTTGTATTGTATAACAATACCATGAGCTACAATAGCATGCGCTAGTTATCTACAGATAATAGAACCTAGTGCTAGTTAGCTCTCCTAGGCTTTGCCAATATAACCAGATAGCGATTATTGCAATGTCAACAGTATCAGTTCTCTGTCCCTGTGCAGCAGGAATTTTCCTGATGGCGGAAGGCCATTATACCACAGTTCGGTGGTTCTGCACATTTGAATCAGACACATCGGATGTGGTCTGGGGTGCTCACTTCAGGTACAAATATGTATCAAATCTTGTTCTGGTACTTTTTGCCCCCGACCTCGGAGGTCATAGACAGAACGTGGGGTTCATGCATGGCATTACCGACTGATTATCTAACGCAGTGCTTTTGCGCCCGTCAACGCCCACGACCTCGGAGGTCGAATATAGATCATAGGGCATATACAATAGCTTTACTGACTGTCCATCTAGAACCCAGTGCCGGAATGGCACTCGTCGCACCCGGCCGCGGAGGTCGTACATAACATGGTGCATGTGCAATGGCATTACCATTATCATTACCGACCAGTTATCTAGGATGCAGTGCCTGAAGGGTGCTCGTCGCTGCCCTCGACCGTGGAGGTCGAATATAGATAATAGGGCATATACAATACTTGGCATTACCAACCTCTTATTTAGAACCCAGTGCTGGAATAGCACTTGTCGCCCCCGGCCTCGGAGGTCGCATTCAGTACATGGGGCATACCCAGTGGCATTACCAACCTCTTATCTATAACCCAGTGCCGGAATGGCACTCGTCGCCCCCGGCCTCGGAGGTCGCATTCAGTACATGGGGTAACTATTAAATAATCTGTGACATGGGGCATACCCAGTGGCATTACCAACCTCTTATCTAGAACCCAGTGCTGGAATAGCACTTGTCGCCCCCGGCCTCGGAGGTCGCATTCAGTACATGGGGCATACCCAGTGGCATTACCAACCTCTTATCTATAACCCAGTGCCGGAATGGCACTCGTCGCCCCCGGCCTCGGAGGTCGCATTTAGTACATGGGGCATACCCATTGGCATTAACGACCTCTTATCTAGAACCCAGTGCTGGAATAGCACTTGTCGCCCCCGGCCTCGGAGGTCGCATTCAGAACATGGGGCATATGGAGTAGCATTACCGACCTCTTATCTAGGATGCAGGCACATCGAATGGCACTCGTCGCCGCCCCCGGCCACGGAGGTCGAACATAGATCAGGGGCATATACATATCAGTGTTGCTGACTGCCTTAGTAATAAATAAATAAATGACGACCCGGTTGGTGTAATGGTTACCACGCCGGACTGCCAAACCAGGGTCCTGGGTTCGAATCCCGGTTCGGTCATGGATGTTTACATGTTTGTGCCGTTGTTGTATGGTTTCCATAATAAACAGCCTATTAATAGTGCTTTCTTGGGATCATTACAATGTATGTGCCTGTGAGCGTTATTTATTTTTTATATTTATTAATACCAACCGATTATCTAGAATCCATTGCTGGATGGGCACTCATCACTCATCAGTTCATCACCCCCCCGGTCGCGTAGACCGTTGACTTTGATTTAGTTGATTTGTTCACTTCTAGGAAAAGACAATCATAGATAGTTGTGAAGGTTGGGATTTCAGAGATGGTCCAACAATCTATTGCGAATATTGCGAGGCATTAATTTCACATTGGATCTTCGGGTTGGCATGGGCGCTCTCTCCCACCACTCAATATAGATCCACAATAACTGTACCACCTTCACTTCACATGGCACAATACATTTTGATAGTACCACAACTTGGACACACAAGTGTTGCCAACTGACAATTTACATTCTGTTCAGTTCTTGGGGTAAGGACTTGAGCAGGAGCCCACCACGGGTGGAGAAACTAAAACCCTTAGCCCTAAAAAAGGAGGGGGGGAGGCTAATCAGGCAGTGCACTGACTGGTCATTAAACGAAAGGAACTCCTACTAAAGAGAATCGGTCTTAACAACCTGCGATAAGACATCGACCAGACACTACATTATAAAATAGGGTCTGAGTAACTGAGTAACTTCGTTTGGTGTAGATTCTAGAGCTCCATATGGGATATGTGGGCAGAATTTTATGGACATCTCAGACAATACTCTGCCATAGGTCAGTAGGTTTTACCTGCCGTGCAGCTGGACCATTATAAAATTACAAAATATCCTGTTAGCTAAATACCAGGAGAGAAGGATGCCAATATGTGACACTAGTTTAGTATTAGATTGGCTAGAAAATTAACCCAATGCAGATATTGATAGATCCGAGAGTACCAGGTAGAGTAGTGTAGTGGTGAGATAAACCTAATAATTAGAAATAAATATAATAACCCAACTTCAGCTCCAGACATAGAAAATGTTAAAAATCCAGCTGACTAGCTAATGAGCAACAACATACTGTGGTGTCCTTATGCTCAGTACAACATGTAATGAAGCTTGGGTCAACGAGAAGAGTTGTTTTGATAATGATGTAATTAATCTTTTTCTTATCTTATATCTAATAATATCTTATGTTATTAGACCAGCTATCAGAACTCGAAACGGTCCATGGAGAGAATCATGAAAAAAGCTTACTGGTAAATTTTATTTCGGAAATTGTATTGTTCTCAGATAAACAGTACCGTATAATACTGTTAAGAATGAGGACCTACTATTAAATAATTTTTCATACATCTACCTAATAAGTTCAGTGGTTTGAATTAACTGTAATGCTTGCTTGCCTATCATGTCGACTTCAAATGTAATGTAACTGTAATGATCTCTGAGGATTGTTTCTGTATGATGGTTAAGATTATGCCTCAACAGGTGTAGAAATTTAATCTTAAATTGTTTTTCTCTTTCAACAGCAATCTGTTCATTTTAAATACCTAGTTACATTGAGTGAGATAACATTTAGTTATGTTCTATTACTATTATGAAAGTTATTTTATGGTGTATTTTTCCTTTTTATACAGGACTTGTGTTAATGTACCCATTGTTGATGATGATGACATACACATTTTCATTTATTTTCACATAGCGTTTGTACTCTTTCACCAGCAGATAGCAAACAGGTCTTCAATCAATGCTGCATGTATTCGAATAACTTATAATATAACTGTTTTGCATTACAACAAAACAGATATTATGAGTGAGAGAATACATGCAGCATTGCAGCAAGGTGCTTGCTGGTGATTGATGAAGACTATGAAGTAAACGTCAAATGAGCGCGCCTTGTCAGATTCGAGGCGCCAATCTAGCAGAGTGAAAGAGACAGATATAGAGGAAAGTATAGAGAGTTGATGGTAAGTTCGTTTATTTAGCCAAATTTAAGGTAGAATCTATGGATGCTTCTTCAATCAATGCTGCATGTATTCTCTCACTCATAATATCTGTTTTGTTGTAATGCAAAACAGTTATATTACGATTTCCTGTAAGAAGCGTGCTCGAAAGCAGCTTTGCCAAATCTATCCCGACTAAGCCCTAAAATGGAAGTACTTTTCTTTTTTTCGCTATGGCACGGTTTAAGAAAGAGTACCTACATAACTATGGTTAGTACTAGTATTGAGTGACTAGTATCATCATCAACATCTCAATTCTCAACCGATGGACGTCCACAGCTGGACATAGACAATACAGGCCTTCCCCAAAAATCTCCACAAGGACCGTTCCTGCGCTGCCCTCATCCGACGGGTTCCCTTCCCACCTCCTTCACTAGGTCATCGGTCCACCGTGTGCGGGGCCTACACACTCTGCACTTGGTATTGGTAAGCGATCGCCACTCGAGAACTCTTCGGCCCCAATGGCCATCGGTTATGCGAGCAATGTTGTAAACAATGTTGTATACAGGGTGTAACAAAACACCCTGTAATACTTAAGGGGGTTCTGCAGACCATCTAACTGAACAACTTTCACTATGGAGCCAACATCGAAATCGAGAAAAAAAAATCCGTTCTTTCATACAAAACTGCAGTACCGTCTCGACTCAAATGTATGGGACGGCAGATTTAATTATATTTTTTCTCGACGTTGGCTCCATAATGAAAGTTGTTCAGATTGATGGTCTGAAGTATTACCAGGGTGTTTTGTTACACCCTGTATAGCTACAGGAATCATACGACTAGGAAAATAATTCCCCTTGCCTTGTCAAACTTCGATTCTTCTTCTTATCGTGTGGGCAGAGGCCTGGTGTTAGAGTTTTTTCAGACCGCCTTTCGGCCTCTGACGTGGTTTTTGACCACCAGAGATAGTAGCCGGGACCAACGGCTTAACGTGCCATCCGAAGCACGGAATCATTTTTCTTTTCAGACAATCAGGTGATTCAGCCTGCAATGTCCTAACCAACTGGGGAAAAACACACAAAGTGACATATCACTAGGTGTCCCCCGTGGGAATCGAACCCACGACCTCCGTATCGAGAGCCAATGCTCCTAACCATTAGACCACGGAGGCAGACTTCGATTACAAAACCCGAAGACGAAGTCTTTAGTAGTCAAAGAGTGAAAAGTCGGATAGCAGCGAAAAGGGCGCGAAAACAATTAGCAAATCGTGGCAAGAGAATGAAGGTGGCACATCCTGATTGGTCAATATAATTTCACGCGCTGTTAAAATTTTTCAACTGCTCAGGTACATCTGTGAGACTTATAAACCTGGTAGGTACTACTGTAGACTTTACAGCCTATGGAAGAGATAGTCCCAACAGTGGGGACGTATAAATCAGTGATGATGATGATGTATAAAATTTAACGCAGTTTATTGTAGTGACATTGGCCCCGATTCGGACTGTGCCACGACTTAACTAAATTTATTCCTGTCCCAACAGTGGGGACGTATAAATCAGTGATGATGATGATGTATAAAATTTAACGCAGTTTATTGTAGTGACATTGGCCCCGATTCGGACTGTGCCACGACTTAACTAAATTTATTCCTGTCACTTTCTAAAATAAGATTAAGAAAAGAGACAGAAAACCAACAGCTGACTTTAGTGCTGTCAAAGTGACGTTACACGTCCAAAATAAGATGCCATCATAATGTACGCCATCTTATTTAAAGCGTTTTTGGGCGTGTAACGTCACTTTGACAGCACTAAAGTCAGCTGTTGGTTTTCAGTCTCTTTTCTTAATCTTATTTTAGAAAGTGACAGGAATAAATTTAGTTAAGTTAAGTCGTGGCACAGTCCAAATCGAGGCCATTATCAACCATTCTAATTGTAGATTTTCTCACCTACTTTTTTTGTTAACGCCTGGTGTTAAAGGCTACGTATGTGCAAGTAATCGTTTGATGTTTAATACCCAAACCTTTTAGTTAATTTATTCGGTGTAAATGTATTAAAGATCAAAGTGTATCCTGTGACCCTTTATCATGAAACTATCTCACTTTAGTATGTGCATTGGTTACACAAGGTTCCACTACTATTACACTAAGGGCGGATTGGACCCTTGTATTAGTTACTCTTGGATAAATCAAAGTTTATTGAAATATTTAGGCCGGATTCGACCAAACTTTGATTTAACAAAGCAGAGATATTTCGGATGGTTTTCGAACACATATAGAAAGATATGAAACCTAAGATGCGTTGCCCGCTCTCCAAAATGGCAATATTAAAGCATGGTAATTGCCATGCACGCACTTAGTCGCGCACCGTCTAGTGTCTAGGATCGTCGTCACTTTATCACGGAAAAATCTTGAATTGAAATTGAATTTTGTGGCAAAAATGCCTTCCTGCGTATTTAGACGATGTACGAATTACACTGCAACTGTGAGGGAGAAGAAAAACATTTCTTTTCATGCGTAAGTACTGTAATTTTTTTATTATAAAAGAAAACTGTATTTTGTTTTATTTTATTCGGTAACTGTAACTACGTAGTGCAAAGAGCGAGATGTACTCTGTCTTACGTGTGAGAGTGAAAGAGATGTCGTACTATCGCAGCGTAATGGCGGATTCCGTGCGGGGGCTACAACAAGCTAGGGGAGGTTGGGGCAATATTGGTCCGTCAATCTTATTAACCTAACAACTTTTATTTATTTTGAAATAAAAATAGGTATCTAGTTAATTATTTTTTTAGTAACGTGTTCCGAGTAGTATAGTTAAAGTATTTCTTTTTATTTTAGAATACCTAAAGACGGACTGCTGAAAGAAAAGTGGCTGAAGAGAATTCGGTTTGTCAAGTTCTTTCTTTTTTTTCTTTATGTGTATATTGTTTTCGGATAGTAGGGATTCATAGTGGACATGGCTTTATAGCAAAATGGTCGATGATCAGTAATTTTTTTTAGGCTGCTCCAAAATTAAACTCATCAGCCACTTACTCATTTTACACCGAACCACTTTCAAGAATTTTTTTGTTTTGCAGCAATTACCTACTTACTGTGCACTATAGTATATTCATTGTATTTGATTTGTGGATAGGTATATTAATGTATATCCAAATTTTTTTTCGAAGTATCCTCGTTGATGTACATCATCTCGTATAAAATAACATTTTTAAATGGCATATTCATTGCTTTATTTTGGAGCAGCCGTACTACTACGTTACTAAGTATATAAATAATACTAAGTGAATAAAAAATTTTCTATGTTTACATTACATTTTGTTTTATATCAATACTATTAAAACAGGGTGTCCGCTTGCCCCGCATTCCCCTAACTGCTACGTCATAACGTCACACGCGTTCCGTCAATGAGCATGCAGTGGTTTAAAACGCGTAACTAAATATCTATAGTTATCTCTTTCTAACGACAAGTATGCCGCATACTGGTTGTAATTTTTTCTCTTTCTTCGCGCATTCTGACACCACATTGTATAGTTTGTATGTAGCTATGTAGGTAAAGTAATATTTACGCTGTTTTAAAGTGCGATGATGTTGGCGTATGACGCTTCGATCAAGTATAGTAGGTAGATTTTGAAACGCCGCTCGAAAAATGGCACCATCAAAGCAATGCACAATCTGGCAGCGTGGCTTGTATCGCTCTCAGTCGCTAATCGACCGTGCCTGCAAAAACAACTCACGAAAAGTGCAAAAAACAAGACGGAGTGTCATACTTTCAGTAAGTATCGCTTTGTAATCACATTATCTTCAATATTTTTTATATATCATGGCATTTAATCGCATTTTTTCTAATATTTTTGTTCATTTACAACCTCGCGGCAAGCACGCAACTATCCCTTTCACTCTCGCCTACGCGAGAATAGTGAGAAAGAACCGAGGATAACGCCTTAGAACAAGGTCGAAGGAGTCGTCATTACTTTTTTTTTTTTCGTTCTTTTTAATGTGTTACATTTTATTGACTTATTTGATTAAATGTTTCGATCATTATTGTTTTCCGCAAAATGAAACTTAACTCTAATAAATTAATGTTGAAGTTGAAAATATGTATTTATATCTGTATAATGGCCGGTTCACACCGAGGCGGTTTTGCGGGAAAGCGGGCCGGCGGCGGTTTTGCGGAAAGCGAAGGCGTTCCGGAGCCTGCCACACAGGGTCCGCGCGGCGCGGTAGCGGCGCGGAGGCGGCCGGTGTGACATCCAAAGCGGCGGCGGGGCGGCGCCGCTTTTTTTTAACGGCTCTGGAATCGATGACTGAATTTTTTTTGTTTCTCAACCGATTGCTTCCAAAATCGATATCTGGCGGTCCGCGTGGACTCCGAACACGAATCCGATGTCAGATTTGAGAAAAATGGCCGCCATCTTGAACTTTTTTGTTTCTCAACCGGTTGCTTCCAAAATCGATATCTGGGGGTCTGCGTGGACTCCGAACACGAATCCGATGTCAGATTTGAGAAAAACGGCCGCCATCTTGACCTTTTTTGTTTCTCAACCGATTACTTCCAAAATCTATATCTGGGGGTCCGCGTGGACTCCGAACACGAATCCGATGTCAGAATTGAGAAAAGTGGCCGCCATCTTGAACTTTTTTGTTTCTCAACCGGTTGCTTCCAAAATCGATATCTGGGGGTCTGCGTGGACTCCGAACACGAATCCGATGTCAGATTTGAGAAAAACGGCCGCCATCTTGAACTTTTTTGATTCTCAACCGATTGCTTCCAAAATCGATATCTGGCGGTCCGCGTGGACTCCGAACACGAATCCGAAGTCAGATTTGAGAAAAGTGGCCGCCATCTTGAACTTTTTTGTTTCTCAACCGATTGCTTCCAAAATCGATATCTGGGGGTCCACGTTGACTCCGAACACGAATCCGATGTCAGAGTTGAGAAAAGTGGCCGCCATCTTGAACTTTTTTGTTTCTCAACCGATTGCTTCCAAAATGGATATCTGGGGGTCCGCGTGGACTCCGAACACGAATCCGATGTCAGATTTGAGAAAAATGGCCGCCATCTTGAACTTTTTTGATTCTCAACCGATTGCTTCCAAAATCAATATCTGGGGGTCCACGTGGATTCTGAACACGAATCCGATGTCAGATTTGAGAAAAATGGCCGCCATCTTGAACTTTTTTGTTTCTCAACCGATTGCTTTCAAAATCGATATCTGAGGGTCCGCATGGACTCCGAACACGAATCCGATGTCAGATTTGAGAAAAGTGGCCGCCATCTTGAACTTTTTTGTTTCTCAACCGATTGCTTCCAAAATCGATATCTGGGGGTCTGCGTGGACTCCAAACACGAATCCGATGTCAGATTTGAGAAAAATGGCCGCCATCTTGAACTTTTTTGATTCTCAACCGATTGCTTCCAAAATCAATATCTGGCGGTCCGCATGGACTCCGAACACGAATCCGATGTCAGATTTGAGAAAAGTGGCCGCCATCTTGAACTTTTTTGTTTCTCAACCGATTGCTTTCAAAATCGATATCTGAGGGTCCGCATGGACTCCGAACACGAATCAGATTTGAGAAAAGTGGCCGCCATCTTGAACTTTTTTGTTTCTCAACCGATTGCTTTCAAAATCGATATCTGAGGGTCCGCATGGACTCCGAACACGAATCCGATGTCAGATTTGAGAAAAGTGGCCGCCATCTTGAACTTTTTTGTTTCTCAACCGATTGCTTCCAAAATCGATATCTGGGGGTCCGCGTGGACTCCGAACACGAATCCGATGTCAGATTTGAGAAAAATGGCCGCCATCTTGAACTTTTTTGATTCTCAACCGATTGCTTTCAAAATCGATATCTGAGGGTCCGCATGGACTCCGAACACGAATCCGATGTCAGAGTTGAGAAAAGTGGCCGCCATCTTGAACTTTTTTGTTTCTCAACCGATTGCTTCCAAAATCACTAACTGACTAACTGATAACTTCTCAAATCTGACATCAGATTCGTGTTCGGATTCCACGCGGACCCTCAGGTATCGATTTTGGAAGCAAACGGTTGAGAAACAAAAAAGTTCAAGATGGCGCCCACTTTTCTCAAATCTGACATCGGATTCGTGTTTGGAGTTCACGCGGACCTTCAGATATCGATTTTGGAAGCAATCGGTTGAGAAACAAAAAAGTTCAAGATGGCAGCCACTTTTCTCAAATCTGACATCCGATTCGTGTTTGGAGTCCACGCGGACCCCCAGATATCGATTTTGGAAGCAATCGGTTGAGAAACAAAAAAGTTTAAAATGGCGGCCACTTTCCTCAAATCTGAGATCGGATTCGTGTTTGGAGTCCACGCGGACCCCCAGATATCGATTTTAGAAGTAATCGGTTGAGAAACAAAAAAGTTCAAGATGGCGGCCACTTTTCTCAAATCTGTCATAGGATTCGTGTTCAGAGTCCACGCGGACCCCCAGATATCGATTTTGGAAGTAATCGGTTGAGAAACAAAAAAGTTCAAGATGGCGGCCACTTTTCTCAAATCTGACATCGGATTCGTGTTCGGAGTCCACGCGGACCCCCAGATATCGATTTTGGAAGCAATCGGTTGAGAAACAAAAAAGTTCAAGATGGCGGCCGTTTTTCTCAAATCTGACATCGGATTCGTGTTCGGAGTCCACGCAGACCCCCAGATATCGATTTTGGAAGCAACCGGTTGAGAAACAAAAAAGTTCAAGATGGCGGCCACTTTTCTCAAATCTGACATCGGAATCGTGTTTGGAGTCCACGCGGACCCCCAGATATCGATTTTGGAAGCAATCGGTTGAGAAACAAAAAAGTTCAAGATGGCGGCCACTTTTCTCAAATCTGACTTCGGATTCGTGTTCGGAGTCCACGCGGACCGCCAGATATCGATTTTGGAAGCAATCGGTTGAGAATCAAAAAAGTTCAAGATGGCGGCCATTTTTCTCAAATCTGACATCGGATTCGTGTTCGGAGTCCACGCGGACCGCCAGATATCGATTTTGGAAGCAATCGGTTGAGAAACAAAAAAATTCAGTCATCGATTCCAGAGCCGTTAAAAAAAAAGCGGCGGCGGTGCGGCGGATGTCACACCGGCCGCCTCCGCGCCGCTACCGCGCCGCGCGGACCCTGTGTGGCAGGCTCCGGAACGCCTTCGCTTTCCGCAAAACCGCCGCCGGCCCGCTTTCCCGCAAAACCGCCTCTGTGTGAACCGGCCATTAAGTAAGAATTGACGCGGCGCGCCGCAGATTGGGTTTGGTTTAAGCGAGCGCGCATGATGGTTTTCTCGTTTTGTCGCTTTGTCGTGCGTGGAATGCTAGCCCTACTATTTATCTACCCTGTATTTGATCGCAGCCTACAACCGTTCCTTTAATATTTGAGAGTCAAAGCAATATTACTTCAAGTTTACTATTCACCCTAATCAATTGCATAATAAGTACAAAACAAAGGTAGGTACTTAATCAGGTAATCAGGGAAGCACCATAATTCTTCACCCCAAGAAATACAAGGTTTTATAGGGAACGAGCTTTTACCCGCGACTTCGTCCGCATAAATTATATACCAGATTTTAAGTCAGATGATAAGCTATCAAACAAAAAATGTTTCATCAAAATCGGTTCAGTAGTTTTTGCGTGATACTCGAACAAACAAACATTTAAACAAACAAACAAACAAACAAACGAACAAACGAACAAACAAACAAACAAACAAACAAACAGACAGACAAAATTTTTGATTTGGAATCAGCGAAGCCTAAAAACCATATCGTAATCTTTTTTTTGTAAATATCTTCAATGAACAGACACACTTCTGTTACAGTTTTATAATAGTTTAGATAGGGCTAAAGATGCATTCAGTGTCATCCAATATTTTTTCTTTACATAAAATCTTATCACAAAGAATCGCTCTTCTGATGAGATTTGTTTAATGAAATTGTAATTTTATCACGTATTATTAGTTTATTACAAACTAAAAAAAAAAAATCTCAGCGACTCCACACCTCCTATAATCCATGTTCCAAGCCACAGTGACAAGCACATGGCGCCAGTGTGACCAGATACAATTTTACGAAAATACCGAGCCACCGAGGAAAACATCATGAGGAAACCTGCATGCTTCAATTTCGATGCATGTATTGTACCTGCTGTCCGTTACAAGTGGCGACGGGCTCACTCCCTGTCGCACTGTACAGGGTTTCGGTACTACTAGTGAAACGTGGATGTTCTGATGTTTCAGAATATCTCTGACTACCATCGGGGAATATAGTCGTGAGCATATGCATGCATGCATGCCGAGGCACCTCAAAAATACTGAAATATACCAACCTGCACAGGGAAAATATACCAATAACAATACTGATTTGCAAATCAAGTTTTATTCATTTAACATCACAATAAATGTTAGAATGGATATTTTAACATTATATTCGGTTCGGAGGATTAAAATGACAAAAACGTAGGTACTATAAATTTGGGGATCTTTGCTCCAGAATGAAAATGTGGACTAAATCCGGGATTCCCTGAAAATGTTCACGAGGACGATCGCTACGGTGCTGCTATAACTTTTTATGCAAAATATACCCAAAAATACTGACTTCCGCCACTACATCTACAAAAATACTGATGCTCGGAAAAGTCGATAAAATATACCAAAAAAGTATTAAAATACAGAATCTGGTCACACTGCATGGCGCGGCGGCACGGATTCCGGCGGCGCACTGCCATTTTGCCGCCATTGGCTATATATCGCCTTACTATTCTAACGCACGTCCAATAAAATGAGCACGTCTCACTCCTGCGTGTGCACGGTTTGGTAAGCAGTTCCAAAATGACGTTACACGCATATCCTTTGTGACGATTTTGTACTTTATTACTTTAAACGTAAAGGTCATTTCAAAATGAATATTTTTTAATAAGTAAAAAGTGAAACAACTGGCTTTCGACGTTATCACTGCGCATTAAGGTCTATGTTAAGATGAAAGGCTGACGAGGTATATACCTGAATAAGTATGAATTGACGCGGCGCCGCAGATTCGGTGTGGTTTTGCATAAGACTGTACGTCTATCCTATATTTGGTCGCAGGTATGACGTGTCTAGTATCAAAGAGTATTCAAGGGCTCACACCCCGTCACACTGGACAGAGTTTCGGTACAGTAGTACCGTAGTGAAACGTGGATGTTCTAAAGTTTCAGAATATCTCTGACTACCCCCTTTTTTTGTTTTTTTTTTTTTTATTAACTATGGGTTTGCTCTTGACCTCAATCCAGTCCTCAGGACGAAGATGGGGTCGTAGATGTAGCGAGCTTACCCAGAAGATGCCTATTCACTCGTACTTTAAAGGAATTCGGGTTGTAAGTACTCGGAAATACTGACGCAGGTAAGGCATTCCACTCCTTGGCTGTGCGCATTATAAAAGATTCAGAAAGGCGCTTGGTGCGGATATGTGGGATGTCAACCAAGAAGGGGTGATATCCCGCGGTGCGTCTGGATAAACCCCCTCGGGGAATATAGTCGTGAGCATATGCTTATGCTTATCTATACAAGGAATAATACCTCGAAAATGCGGCCTAAATACACTGGCCTTCAAAACTTAGTAGGTAAGTACTACACTTTTTAAATTGCAATAAACTTTAAAGTGCACAAGTTGTATTTTCGAAACAAAACACTACGATTTTTTTAATTTGTTTTATAATAAATGCATAGTCGATTATTATCTTCTTTTAAGGAATGCCTGAAAAAAACTTCATTTTTAAACAAAAATACTCCTTTTCAAATTGCCGTCTAACTAAAGTGTGATACTTAGTTTTGCAGGTCATCTCTTTAGACTCTCGAGCAATTGTTATTCGAAAAAAATTAATAAACGCAAACACGTAAAAAGAAAAACACTCTAATTAAATCTAAAGTTGTTAATAAAATAGGTCGTTAATTATATGAATGTGAACGAAGTACGAGTCGGGACTCGAGCAATTAGTGTTCCGTACTATCAGTTGTTTAACATGGGTCATTGAAGACACCCACTATAAATTGACACCTACTTAGTATGTGGTCACATAGTAACTGAAGATCATTTTACACTGGTCACTCTGGTGTTAGTTTTTTGGGTATAGAAAAAAAACTATCCAAGTTAGAGACACCCTGATAATTTTCCCGCCATCTACACGTTATTTCTGATGTTCATGAATTTTTTCAGATCTTATACGGCTATATTTTTTGAAATAGAGATGGGGACAGCAATTTCTCGGATTTAATTGAAAATTTTGTTCAACAAAGTTTTTACAAAATATTTGAAAAGTATATTTTTAGACTCGTCTTTTCTTAAGCTTTCAATCGATACCCCACAACATAGTGTAGAATTTTTTTTTTTATTTACCCTTTCTTACTCCCCAAATTGCCCCTCAATATAAACATTTTTTTTATTTCATTTATGATATTGGACCAGGAATTTCTATATCTGTACCGAGTTTCAACTTCCTATGTCTTACGGTCTCTGAGAAAAATGCCTGTGTCAGACGGACGGACGGACGGACGGACAGACACCGAGCTGATTCCATAAGTGTTCCGTTTTTCCAATTTTGGTAAGGAACACTAATAATGTAACTTGAAGATAACACACACAATTCGAAAATATTGCGTAAAACAATAAATTTTTTGTAAAATAGATTCTTACAAAAGTCGTAAGTAAAGCAAATCTAAAATTGGGTATTTGACTACATTCAATATATTTTATTTTTAACTACTCAATAAAAAAAGGGTTAGAAAATAACGCTAAACTCCCATTTTCATTGAGTTTTTAGCTTGAATACTATTTTTAATAACAAGATAAACTATAAAAAGTAATGAAAATGTTGATGACGTCACAACTCAATATTTAGTACAAATCTTCATACAAAGCGCATGTTTTGACGTCCGATAAAGAGTAGCTGATTTGACTAGTTGTCAAGTAGCCTATTACAAAACCTTTAAAAATTTATCTAAAACGTTGTCGATGACAGTCGCAACAAAATTGCATCAGCACGGAATATACGTCAGATAGGATTAACCAACAGATCCTCATTTAAGCTCTAGTTTAACCGTTATCAGACTATTCTAGTTCATTAGTTTCCGTTCCGTTCCGCTTATTATCGACGGAAATATTCCGTGTGATTAGCCCCCAGTCCAGCATCAGGCTCGTTGACTTGGTTCCTTTTGTCCTGGAATATCATTTATTTATGGTGCTAATAAATAATTCCACGATTTGAAGACCCGGTTGGTGTAATGGTTACCACGCCGGACTGCCAAACCAGGGTCTTGGGTTCGAATCCCGGTTCGGTCATGGATGTTTATATGTTTGTGCCGTTGTTGTATGGTTTCCATAATAAACAGCCTATAAATAGTGCTTTCTTGGGATCATTACAATGTATGTGCCTGTGAGCGTTAATTATGGCGTTAAAACCTAGCCGGATTCAAACAGTAAAGTATTATGAAGGAGGGTTATTATATTATACAGGGTGTAAACTTAAATGCGTTACATACCATATGGGGTGAAGCACCCTACATAGTAGGTATGTAACCATCAAACTAAACAACTTTTAATATGGAACCAACATTGAAATCGCGAGAAAAATTATGTTTCGTACAAATATTGATCGAGTAGCTATTTATATTTTCCATGGGACAGCTGAGTTTTTATTTCACGATTTCGATGTTGGCTCTGTAGTGAAAGTTGTTCAGTTTGATGTTCTGAATTTATAAGTTGAAGCACACAATTGCTAATAAATATAATAAATAGTACTATAGTTCTACATAGTTGGACCATACAACACAATACGTATTTGAAGTAAGTGCTCCTTATTCATTACATACTTATAAATATGGAGTCATAAATTACCCGAAGACAAAGTAAGCTCAAACGCTCTTTTCTAATAAAAAGCCGTGGATAATGTACAAAGGCACTAAATAAGTTTTGTTAGTATCTTTCTACCTTATAAAAGTTTCCGCAAGATTACCGCAGGCCACAACTTGGCTAACTACGGTAAATAAGAAAAGTAAATTATATAGGAGAATTATTAAATAAAACCAAAACGAGGAAGATGCGGGATGTTGACTTTTAGTTTGAGATGATCTGATGAGCTTTATATTGCGAGCTAGAGCGCACGAGTAACCAAGCCATTACATGCAGCTTGCACGACTGGAACATACATTGTTTAGTCTCAGTAAAGTAAAATAAGCTTTCTGGACTCAGTAAAATAAGCTCTCTGGACTAGGTATAGCAAAGATCTTCCTCTTTTTGGTATTATCTTAAGCTGGAGTCAAACTTTTATCAACATATTATAATTATGGCTTTGTGAATGTAGCTGTCTCAAATGGAATTCGAAAGGCGAATAAATCACGCTAAGTTTAAACGCAATATGGGTAGCCCTTGGGTAACCCCACACAGTTGATATCCAAAACTCACTCCCATCTCAACCTTATGCGTGAGAGAATGCCTTTAACCCGCAGTGGGATCCTACCGTCTATAACTTTCGTACTTTTATCCAAAATTATTTATTTATTTAACACTACAGAATTATAGGGTAAATAGATGCGTTACTTTAAGGGGTATGACTGTACCCATGATACTGATCAACTTTCCCTAAGAAACCCATAGGAAATTCTAAAGAAAAATACTTTTCATACTAAATGCAATCAGCTGATCAAACGTTTTGTATGAAAAGTCGAAAAAAAATCTAATTTCCTGTAGGTTTCTTAGGGAAAGTTGATCAGTATCATGCGTACAATCAACCCCTAAAGTAATGCAACTGTTTACCCTAGCACCCTGTAGGTATATCGTACACATAAAAATACAGGTAACCCGCGAACAAAATGTTCTTCGTTTGCTCAGCTCCTAATTGTAAAAACCTTTCAATGTCAGACAAAGTATTACTTGTTCTTTGATGTACCTACAACCCGGGCGAATTAACTTGGCACCTGGCTCGCACGTGGCTCGGAATAAAAAACTCGGAAAACTCGGAAAGAATAACTCGAAAATGCTAAAGCGCAGAGACACGTGCAACGGTAACTGAAACGCTATGCTACGGCTTCGCACGGCAACGTCGGGGTCTCGCGGAGGGGTGTCAAATTCCGAGCCACGTGCGAGCCAGGTGCCAAGTTAATTCGCCCGAGTTGTACCTACATCACCATTATTAAACCTAACTACATGCGTCTAAAAATACAAGTACCTAAATAAGTTCACACAATTTCTCAAATGTCAATCATTCCGAACTTTATTTACCGACGAGAAAGCCTGAAAGCGAAAAGGGTGGGAAAACAAAACAAAAAGTTTTAAAGCAACGCTTTCCCCGTGTTTAATATCAACAAGTTGCTAATGTTGCTATGGACGAGGCAGTGTTTTGCAGAATGAAACAGACTAGGTATTATTCATCTGTATGTACGATTTTAATGGTCCTACCTACTTGTCTATTGTTTGGTTTGTTTGTTGCTGAAACTGAAATTGTACAGATTTTCAGGAGCCTGTGTTGGATTCAAGTTACAAAAAGCGTCAATTCTTATAATTGTTTGTACGAACGGACGTTGTATTGTTTGTGTGTGTTATGTACGAATTCTGTTTCTATGAACACGTTATATAATTACGAGCAATAAAGTCATTTATGCATTGCATTTTATGTTTTTGGTGTGCAAATAAAGAGTATTGTATTGTATTGTATTGTATTGTAAAGTCCCCCGGGCCTTTGACTAGGTAAGTAACAAAAAATCTCTCTACGTGATTTTAAGATCGTATTTGTATAATTTTACTTTACACAAATAATACATTTATTAAAATTGGAAAAAATAATAATTGTAATGTTGCATAATGCCTTGCCGACATACCATGTACCAATACACAGACTGCTCTCAAACAAACGGTGAAGGAAAAATCGCGAGGAGAACGCTGAAGAAAAAATTATAATGCGTACCTATGTGAAGTTTACCAATGGTGGTGGACTAACGCCCATACAGCCTCCATGTTTCCATACTTCATAGTTTATTAAATTACGTCATTAATTAAAAATAAAACCAGTCAAGTGCGAGTCGGGCTACTCGCGCACCGAGAGGGTTCCGTACCACACCACCACAGAACACAACATTATTAACTAAGAAAAAAAAACTTTTTTTGTCCGGGACCTTTAGCGCGAGACCGACTCACACTTGGCCGGTTTTTAGTATTTGTTGTTATTCTGTAGAGTTTGCTCTATAATCACACTAAATGTGACGCTTGTATGTATTACCGTTTTTACGATAGAGCGTGAAGAAAAAACGTTGATAAAAACTAGTGTCTTGTTGAGAACCCCCCTTAATTTTTAACTTTTTGAAATTTTTATTATTTGTTAACAAATCCGCTGTAATAACGCATAATCTGAGAAAATTTCAATTATCTATTTATGGTTCAAAAGTTACAGCCCTAAATAGGTAGGACAGACGGACGGACGGACGGACAACGTAGGCTTAGTAATAGGGTTCCGTTTTCACCCTTTGGGTACGGAACCCTAAAAAAATCATGAAACATATATACTATTCCGTGTATGAAAACAATTCGTTCAAAATAAAATAAGCCATTTTGCATATTTGCATAGTCACTACTACTGGACTAGCAGACCAGCTTGAATTTAAATAATAGAAATGCACAGGACTTTAAAACAAATCCGAAGTAGAGGTCATCAGCTTTAACTAAATTATATTCAATTTAGCAGATCTAAACTCAGCTTCAAATTTATTATTGCAGCTGTAAAACTTTCCTGTGGAAACTTCACAATCTTGGCAAGTTTCACATTAAAAGCAAATGAAGTGGTAAAGTCATATGAAATTAGGCAAATGGAACAAAGTTGTTCCGCCTGTGCAGTAAAATTAATATTACTGTTCTTCTTTAATAATTGCGAAATTTCTCGACGAATCAAATGTGCTGATTAAAACAATTTTGTTATAGTCAAAATATTTTTTTCAGTATAATGTCAAATCTTTTTCAGGGTTCCGTAGTCAAACAAGGAACCGTTATACTTTCGTCCATTCTGTCTGTCTCTATGCCCCGCCTCAATTACTCCCTCATTTTTTAAGCTGTTGGCGTGAAGACAGATAATAGCAACCTAAAAACAGAAATAATAAGGTATTTAAGAAGAAACACATTTTTTCGGCCCAATTATAGGTACCCAAATTTCGATACTATGAAAAAGGGGTTGGCAAAAATTAGTTTTTTTCTAAAATATCGAGTGAGGTGTCGTTGGATAGCTCGATTCTGAAAATTTTCTATAATATAGATAGGTTTTCGTAAGTACTTTCAATAAAAATTATAACGGATGCTGTAGCGCAACCAGTTTCGGAAAAAAACTAGTAACATAGATAAAATAGATTGATTTCTAAGTGGCATTGCACAAAGTTAAACACGCTATCATTATGTTTCAATAATTTCTCTTAGGTAAGATAAACAAGTACTTTTCTTCGTATTCTACTTATATAATGGCCACGGAACCCTATCATGGGAGTCCGACACGCTCTTGGCTAATTTTTGAAACTATCACAGCGTCGGAATTGTTGTTGCTGTAGATAAAATTTTGTTCATCTGTTTGTTTGTGTGTTTGTGTGTTTGTTTGATCGAGCATCACGTAAAAAGTACTAAACCGATTTTGATGAAACTTTTTTGTTTAATAGCTTATGATGTGACTTAAAATCTGGTATATAATTTGTGCGGACGAATTCGCGGGTTAACTCTAGTTAAAACATAAAACTGTACTCTACTCAAATGTATGTATCCTGTAGGTATAAGTAGATTTGACACAGATCGACTTCCTGCTACAGTAAATAAAATTTAAGGATCAATAAAACGCACAATGCCTTTGATTTCCTTTTATTATGTCCACAATGCGCGTCATTTAAGTTTATTTAATGGTGCTATTCACACCCGTGACTATCACAGATTTTATTGTTCGATCTACATACTACGTAACTTTACTGTTTTATTATTATTATGATCTAGGAGAAGAGGCTTATACCCTGCAGTGGGTATATAGACAAGAGACATGATGATGATCTAGAACTCACACCAGTGTGAGTTCTATGACCAGTCATAAAACTTAATTCTGAACTTAGATGCAAAATATACCTATTTATTTAAGAGAAAGACAGTATTGTGATTTATAATAATAGAATAAAAATAGTAAAACGGCATGCTTCAATTTCGAGGCATACACCCAACCCACCCACCCACCTACCCATACTCCCACTACACATGCACCCACCACACTACTATGTACCCACTGTATATTACAAGTGGCAACGGACTCACTCCCTGTCACACTGGGTAGACATTCAGAACTACTACTGTACTGGAACGTCCATGTTCTGAGGTTTCAAAATATATCTGACTACCATCAGGGAATAGTCGTGAGCATATGCATAAAAACAGTTGCTAAAGGATTATTTTACCATTCCAACTAAACGTTTTATATTGACTGATTATTTTAAAGGCATTTGATACTTTTACATGCTTTTATTTATTAGTTAGTATGATTGTTTTAATCTTGCGATTTACTTTTGAACCAGTTCCCGTTACATTATTACGTACCAATTACCACAGTTAAAAATATAACACTTTACCTTATGTGTCCTAAAAATAGCAAAAATAAATAGAGGTCCCGCTGTGGTAACGTACAAATCTTAAATCGTACATTTAAGATTGATCTTGTGTGATTACGCTACAAGCCGAGATATCTGGTTTTAATGTCTTAAGACCAGTTTTATTAGCTTCTTCAGAAAATTTATTTCATTTTAATGTGCTTACTTAATTGTTAGTGGAACATCTTGCAAAAGAAATGAAGAAAGTTTGGTGGAACTCATATTTTCTGTAATAGAAAAAGATCATGCCCAAAATTATATGAAAGTTGAACTTGCGTCTGGCCAAATTGTCACCTTTCGGCATCTTCAGATAGCAAATGTACTAAGCATTATTATAACAAGCAAATCGTTAAATATTTGAAGGGAAATATTTAAAAATACTAATTAAAAAAATTGATAGGATATGAAAAAAAGCATTCATTCCTTACAAAAAAATACAATTGCATTTTATTTTTAAACCCCCATTCCCACAGGGCTAAAAATACATTGAAGGGATTCGTAATTCAGACCAAATATTTTTGATAAATGAATGGTGATGACGCATTGATGACGCATCTTTAGCCTGGTTTTGGGCATTGTCTTTTCCACTATTTTTAGTAATTAATAATACTTTGGATTAGATAGTTAATTGACTTTTACGGTAACTTGAATATGCTCGTTTTCTTGCACAGTTTGTATAAACTAATCATTCGGGTATCGGGTTGGCATAGCCTCAAGGCTGAGACTTCTAAAGTATTATCACAGTACTATAATTATAGAATAAAAAGAAATTTAACTCGGACTAAGTGTTGCTAAAATTGTAAGATGGTGGCTTTACATACGTTGACGTTTACTAGAATAAAAATCCGTTACATTCTATAGCAATCACATAGCGGTTAAGGTTCTATCCCATTCGAGAAATTATCTCCCATTCACAGTTAACTTTGATCTACATAGAATACCGAGACATTCTACAATTTAGGACGGCCGCACATTATCAGAAATTTCTAACAGAAAAATTCTGGCGCTCGCCGGAAGCACCCCGCATACTATCAGAAATTTTGATCCGGCAACTTTTGAGCCCAGTCGTGTTTCATATTTCAATCAACGCACATCGACCCAGTGTTGCCACCCAGCCCTTTTGGTGCTATAATTCAGTCAAATTGTGTTTTTACTAGGAAAGTTTTGTGGTAGTTCTGATTTCTTCCATTCTATATGTATTTTGGGGTGCTGAATCCAAATCTGAGGTTTTCTAACAACATTTAATTGACAAAATCGCAAAAAAAGTTAAAAGTTCTGTTTGTTTTTTTCCGGAATTTTGCTTAAAACTCTGAAACTAATAACGTTGAGTAAATGGCCAATTTACAGAAAATAAATATACCTGACTTTTATTTCTATCACATGAACATGACACTCAAAAATATCGTAGATCTAGGATAATTATCGCACGTCTGGCAATACCTCATCCGAATTTCTGATAGTGTGCGGGGCCTAATACAAAATGTATGGCTAACACGCCTTCCGTCAGAAAAATTCTGACGTCCGGCTGAGGTGCCGTCCGGCGTGCATCAGAAGCGGACGACCGGTCAGAATTTTTCTGACAGTGTGCGGGGTCTAATACAAAATGTATGCACCGAGTGCCTTCCGGCGAGCGTCAGAATTTTTCTGTCAGAAATTTCTGATAATGTGCGGCCGTCCTTATTCTACTCATTACTGTAGACTAGCTTTTGCCCGTGACTTCGTCTGATGTTCTGGATTGGTGTTTGGTGCAAATCCATTTTTAGCCGTTTATTCATAATTGACAACATTTCATTCTAAGAATTGTACCAAAATTAGAAAACCATTTGGAGATTATGTGATTCAAAGCTTTCATGCTCAAAATTCAAATTTTAAAATTATCAAAATATCAGTTTTTTCTACCCATCTATTTCTCGAGTTATTTGAAAAATACTAAAAATAAAATAGAAGTTGCATGACATTTTATTCCTGTGCCTGCTTGACTTTTCTATTGTATTTGACAGTTTTTATTTTTAATTTTATTGCAACCAAGGTATTATAGCCATAAATCCACCAACGTTTTTCAGAAAATTCAAGAGTAAATTAAAAATATAAGTATCGGTCAAAAGGAAAAATATGTATCTCTTATTATTTAACATATTTTTATATTTGTCATCAAAAAGAGGTGGTTAAAAAAATGAAGTGGCAAAAATCTAATCATCAAAACTGTCTCATTTATAATATTAGTAAGATAGTAGTAAGATAAGATTACTAAGGATCATCTTGTATAATTCGAAATGCAAAAGCATTATCTTATTTCGTGAACATAAAAGCTGCTTTATTTATAACTAACGATCTTGTTTTTGTTGCAGGTAAACAAAAGGAGAAGAACGAAATCAAATAACGCGGAGCCTATTAGCATAAGTAGATTCAAAAATATTTACCTCACAAAAAGGACATCCTCTCTTTCATTATCCGACTGTGGAAAAACAAAGAACTCTTAGAGCAATATTAAATATGCGTAAAGTTACTGCGAGGAGAACGAGGCGTTAAATGGGATTTACAACAGGGCGGCCACCTCAAAAAAACGATTGGGCGCTAAAACTGTGAAAAAAGCGCTAGATTCCAAAAAGATCATGCCGAAAATTATATAAAAGTTAGGCTGAATTTGCGTCTAGCCAAATTGTCAACTAAAGATAGGAAATGTAGCAAGCATTATTGTAACAAGAAAATCGTTCAATATTTGATGGGAAATATTTAAAAAATCCTATTTAAAAAAATAGATAGGATATAAAAACAAAAGCATTCATTCCTTACAAAAAAATACCTACTATAAAATTTTATTTTATTTTTAAACCCCCATCATATTATGAATGGATTCAGAATTCAGACCAAATATTTTTGGTAAATTAATGATGATGATTGATGACGCATTGATGACGCATCTTTAGCCTCGTTTTGGGCATTGCCTTTTTTGGGTTTCAAGGATTTTATCATTAGAGGTTTTTATCACATAATAAAAATACCTTTAAAGTTCTCTTAATAGTCTTATCAGCCTATCCGAAACCCATTTTTAAGTCAATTTAAGTCAGTCAATTCGTAGGTCCCTTGTAAAATTAATGATAAAACTTCAGATAAGCGTTTCTATTTGAATCTTCCGAACACTGCACTGCACTGCTCAATATTTATTATATTGCAATCAAGAAACACAAAATATAGCATATTCAAACACAACTAATGTTGCTTTATTAAAAGTTAAAAAAGTGCTAGATTCTCCGCTTGGCGCAAAATTCTGAGATACGGCGCTAAACGTGCCAAAAATGCGCTAGATCTAGCGCCGAAAGCGCTAAGGTGGCAGCACTGATTTACAATTCTGGCTTCCTGGCTCCCTCCGAGCTCAAATTAGTGGACAACAATGTGCATCCCTCAAGGCAGAGAAACATGGTAATTTTGCTTGTCATGCTTTCTATTCATTTACGGAATTAGGTCGAGATTTTAACATGGTAACGTTTACGTCATTGTTTTATTATTCGAAACATTTTTCGTGTTTCCGAATCAAGTGTTTGAAATTGAAAACATTCTACTGTTGAGTAAGACATTCTACTGTGAAGTAGTAGAATGTTTTCAATTTAACTGTAGTTAACTATAAGATAATTACTACTTACATTTTGAAATGATTTTGTTTTTCTTTCTATGCTAATGCTAAGTACCTATCTAGGCAGTTTCAGTTTGTATTGAAAGTGGAAACTCTATTTTTAACGTCAAATTTATTTTTTGCCATGGAGACATCTTCATGTTAGTAGATCGATTTGTGGAATGATTTTGATTTCACCATGTTTTTATGTATAATATGTTCAATTTAAATATAGAATTATGTGCCATATCGATGACATAAAATTACATATTTTTCAGCCCAGTTTTTAAGTATTTGTTTAAAAAAATACTCTTTAAAGAATATATAGGCATAGTGAGTAGTGATATCTACGGTAAGTACGTATACGCTATACACTAATCTTTTGAAAACTTTCCCTAAAAACGAAAACAGATAGGTAACCCATTTAATATTCATAACAAAGCATGTGAAGTACATAAACAAACAAGAACAAACAACCATAAGGAAGCTTCCCACGTCATAATTTTATTACACCATACACAAGGAAACATGAATAATACTTTTAAATAAAAAATCCAGCGTCGACAAGGTTTATACTCATAAATATTTCAGCTTATCCGTTGAATATGGATAACTTATCGTATGGGGGCTGAAGGAGAGCTGACTAAGCGTTGTGAGTTTTTCAATGTCAAGAAATAATCGACTTTATCCTCTTTGAAATAAGTATCTCCGATTCTCAGATGGATAGGGCTGGTTTACATTATAAATGTGCCCTACTTTGAATGCTCGTAATAAAATTCGGTTACCGCATTGTGTTACGAGATGGCCGCGGCGAACTTCGTACCGTCTTGGAATCTTCCCGACACACACTTGGCTTTTTTTTAGCCTATGTTCATCAATCACAGATAATGTAGTATTCTAATAGTGAAAGAATTATTCAGATCGGTCCAGTAGTTTCGGAGCCTATCCATTACAAACAAACAATCAAACAAACAAAAAAAAAAGAATTCTTTCCCCTTTAATATAGCACTTTAGTTCGGATGTTTACACTCAATTGTACCTATAAATATACAAATAAACAGGTATATCATAAAGTACATTTTTGCTTCAAAACCACTGCGTTTTTATACAGGGTGTAAGGAAAAGTATCATTAACCTTTAAACCATATACTCTACCCATAAAAACAAATTTTACTACGGGAACAATGCTGTCAGAACAAAAATAAGTCTGCAGTCCCATACATTTGATTCGTGTAGGTATTGCAGTTCAATATGGAACAGCACTGTACACTGTAGTAAACTACAGTAAAACTACCGTAGTAAACTACCGTTTTTGTATTAAATGTCGTACAGCGCTCCTAGTGGTTACGTTGAGAACTAATTCTGTCATACAAAATTGGCGCCGCAACTACAGTAGTAGCGTACAGTGAAAACTCATGGTAGGCCTATTGAAGCAAACATTAGTAGCTGGCAGCTACGGCCCGATCGCGCTAATGGACGCCGATGGACGTCCACTGCTGGACATATCATTAGATAGGAACAGATAAAGTTCATAACCACAAGCAAAACTTTCTTTCACATTTTAATTAGATTTAAGGCATCGCTGTGGCGTCTCACCAGACTTTTTCAAAAGTTTGATTATGTCGCGAGTTAACGAGGCTCTGAATTTCCTCGTCACGTACTTTATGGATCTACCCTCGTAGAAGTAGTACCAAGGAGGAATTTTGATATGTTTTTAACGAACCAACGACGGAAAATGTATACACTTGAGAGGGCATAGCATTGTTCTGTTTGTATAATTATGTAGTCTTATTGCGAGCGAGCTCCGTATAAGCGTAGTTTGATCTTATTATGGATAGGAAAGTTATATCTTAATATCTGCCACAATATTACAATTGTAAAACAAAAGCGTGAAGTTGTAGCAAGGTTTATATTGGCCTCGATTCGGAGTGTACCACGACTTAACTTAACTAAATTTATTCCTGTCACTTTCTAAAATAAGATTAAGAAAAGAGACAGAAAACCAACAGCTGACTTTATTGCTGTCAAAGTGACGTTAAATGCGCAAAATAAGATGCCATCATAATGTACGCCATCTTATTAAAAGTGTTTTTGGGCGTTTAACGTCACTTTGACAGCACTAAAGTCAGCTGTTGGTTTTCTGTCTCTTTTCTTAATCTTATTTTAGAAAGTGACAGGAATAAATTTAGTTAAGTCGTGGTACACTCCGAATCGAGGCCATTATCTTACCATCGTCGGGATTCATGATGAAAAGGCGTGACTCTTGAACGATCGCGCTGCGTCTATTCATTTATTTTATAATCGACGAAAAAGGAGGAGGTTATCAATTCGAACAGTAATTTTTTTTAAATGTTTTTTCGCAATTACTCCGCCACTTATTGAATTGATTTTGATGACTATTTTTTGTTTAATAGATCATACTTCAGATGTGGTTCCATTTAAATCTGGTGAAGGGTTTCAGAGATAGACAATGGAACTCCTCAAAAATGTACAGCATTCATCGGCGTTTCAAATAAATGATTCGTGTTGATGTTCCCCTTGCATGTACAATGGATATGTCCAATATAATATAATACCAACACACAAAATTTTGAAATCAAAAATTAAAACCGACTTCAAAACTATAAAAAGAACTAAAATAATAATATAAACAGCGTATTTTAAATTCGCATCTAATAATAAGGAACATTAATTTGTTTTATTGGACTCGGTGTCAAGCTAAGCCCAATCGCGAATCATACCGGTTTGACAGCGACTCCAATAAAACCAATTAATGTTCTTATACAGGGTGTAAATCAAGGTGATCAATCTGAACAACTTTCACTACGGAGCCAACGTCGAGAAAAAATTAAAAAAATCCGCCGTCCCATAATTTTAAGTCGAGACTGTACTGCCGTTATTTATGAAAGAGCGGATATTTTTTCTCGATTTCGATGTTGGCTCCATAGTGAAAGTTGTTCAGTTTGATGGTCTGGGTGTTTTGTTACATCCTGTAGATGCGAATTTATGATACCCTGGTTATGTTATTAATTATTTTAGTGCTTTTTTAGTTTTGAATTTTGTGTTTTGTGCTACCCTATAAACAGGATCGATTAGCATTCATTTATTTTTTGTGTTTGCAATTTTCTTGCTGACTGTAATTTTTTTTTCAAAATCTATGAATGCACTAGGTCAAAATGTATCAAAAAGTTAAGAAATTAAAATTGAAATCATTGAATTGTGAATATAACGCCTTATTATGACGGTTAGTAATTTTGGTTTCGTTTGTCATATCTGTTTAAAAATTCGGTTCGTTAGATTACTCGTAATATTGCTCCAGCAGTTTGATTTACTCCTTGATATAATCAGTGAATCAGTTTTGTACGATGCACGTACATCAAGTAGTATCTGGGTCAATCGCGGGATCGGTAATTCGGCAACATAGCAACGAGTTAAGACATTGGACGCTGACGCTGCGCGGCCCTAATAAAAGTGCATCGTACATAGAGCGCTCAACATTACCTTATATGTACATGTAACCAATAAACTTTAGTGTTCGAATATACGGGGATACGACAGCAACTCTTAGCATTTTCATTCCTTCGGCCTCCGTATCATTATTCAGCACTGAGTACCCAGCAAAGCATATAACATATCGTTTAGCATATCATTGTGAGAGACGTACTAAGCTCTCACATTGTTTTGGTCCTTCGAGCCGGATCGAAGGGACGACTAGTTTGCGTCGCGATCGCGAGAGAGTTGAACCTTGGGTCCTGGATTAAAACCAGTGACCTCGCGGGCGTACGGTTCGCGTGTGTTACACAGCAGAGCAACATAACAGAGCAGCATAGCAGAGGAGCAGCATAGCAGAGCAGCAGCATAGCAGAGCATCAGCATGAATATAGCAGAGCATCGACGCAGCGTTAAGTTCCAGAATCTCAAGTAAGATCTGTCCATTTATCTTGCTTTACCTATCATTATGGAAACCTTAATCGCACGTCAAGCGGAGATCCTGGATGAGATCAGACGTATCTACTACTCTAACTTTAAGACTGATTCTGAAAGTAGGAAGAATACCGAGTACCTGAAAGCGAGGGTAGAACGGTTCGATGCATTATGGACGGAGGCCCAGCTCAATGACGCTGAGTTAGTTAAAATAGAGGATCAGACCCAGCAGTATTTTGCCGAGAACATATTCGAAGTTCTATCCGGTTGGTTCAAGGGCGCTCGCAGCGCGATCATATCGTATAACCTTAAGGAAAGGAAAGCAGTAGAGCTACAGCAGACCCAATACGCCCAGTTTAGAGCATTAAAAAGGTTAGCAAATGTGACTAATATAGACTCAATGTCCGAAAAGTGAGAGATTGAAGACACACTGAAATCCCTACAGTCAAGGTGGGAGGCAATCGACGAACTACATCTACAGATTGATGTGATTTTAGAGGGTTCGGACGAGAAATATTATGAAGAGTTCAGTATCAATGAGATGGAATTTAAGCAGAAAAAACGCACATTGAATATTATATTAAATTCATCTACACAGCAGCAGCAATATACGACAAAAACTGAGATTCCAACACTCATATTACAGAAAAATGAGAATTCTTACAGAAAAGAACCACAAACGCAGTTTAGCAATGAATATTTTCCTGATACAAAAGGGCCGAGACCAGCATACCAACCACAAACGAGTAGTAATTTGCCCTACTTCCGTAATATCAAAGCATGTAATGTCGGCTGGAGGATTAGAACCAAAAACAAACAGGAGAAGGAATACGGAAGCAGACCTCCGATAGCGGAAGAAGGACGAAGCGTCCGGGAAGAGCGTTCTGATGCGTTGTGTAGTGCAGTGAAAAGTGACACGAAGTGTAGTGTAGTGAGTGAAACAATGACAATGAAGGGTGCGGGACCTAACCCCATATTTAATACGGAAAAATATGTACAGACTAAGGAACATTATACAAAAATTTAAAGACACTAAGCATTATGTTAGATAGGTCTAGAACTTAGATGTTAGCACTGTTTACCGTTGATAAAATTAGTTAGTAATTATTTACATGTTTCTACCTATCTATTCACCTTTTAATTTTTAAATTAGCTATTCTAGAACTTGTTCTTTGTGAGTGGCAATATGTACGATGCACGTACATCAAGTAGTATCTGGGTCAATCGCGGGATCGGTAATTCGGCAACATAGCAACGAGTTAAGACATTGGACGCTGACGCTGCGCGGCCCTAATAAAAGTGCATCGTACATAGAGCGCTCAACATTACCTTATATGTACATGTAACCAATAAACTTTAGTGTTCGAATATACGTGGATACGACAGCAGCTCTCAGCCGTTTCATTTCCTTCGGCCGTATCCAACGTCGGCACTCAAGCATTTAGCAAATCAAAAGGATATCGTTATCCACAGCATAGCATTTTAGCATATTAATGTGAGAGACGTACTAAGCTCTCACAAGTTTGATTTTATTAAAATAAAATACGAATCCTCTAGGATCGTTACAGAAATTCAATCAGTACCGGATGGTACCTATCACCTAGCTAATTCAAAATCTCAGTAAAAGTCTTCGTAAAATGCAAAGTGGGGAAGGAATGAAGGAAACGATGATTAGATTTGCAATACCGAATTGTGAAGATTGCTTTTTGATTTGAATACTAGGTTTTTCTCAAATTCAATTTGTAATTAAACTGACAGCAAAAACACCCTGTGGTATGGGCACGTGATAAGGAGAGATGAGTATATAGGGTGTAACAAAACACCCTAGTAATAGATAAGGGGGTGCTGCAGACCATCAAACTGAACAACTTTCACAATGGAGCCAACGTCGAGAAAAAATTAAAAAATCCGCTCTTTCATACACAACTGCAGTACCGTCTCGACTCAAATGTATGGGATGGCAGATTTTTTTATTTTTTCTCGACGTTGGCTCCATAGTGAAAGTTGTTCAGAAGTCTGGTCTGAAGCAACCCCTTAACCCCCTTAGAGATCCGACCGTAAAATTATGCACCTATTTCATAGGCGAACGAAATGTGATTCTAATGTTGTTCACACAGGGGTTAATTCAACGCCGTCAAGTTGCCTAGAAAAATCATGCCGCAAGTACCTTTTCCATTATGATTTTTGGTAACCTATAACTTTTTCCACCTGTCTGTTTGGGAAGTAAATGAGGTGCCATCGGAAGGAGACTGATCTAAAATACGGAAAAACTAGGGTTGCCACCTCTCAATCTGCCACAACTATAGGGTTGCCAGGTTTAAAGAAGTTATTCTTTAACCTGGCAAACCTAGTTTTTCCAGTATTTTAGATCAGTCTCCTTCCGATGGCACCTCATTTACTTCCCAAACAGACAGGTGGAAAAAGTTATAGGTACCAAAAATCATAATGGAAAAGGTACTTGCGGCATGATTTTTCTAGGCAACTTGGCGGCGTTGAATTAACCCCTGTGTAAACATACACTAGAATCACATTTCGTTCGCCTATGAAATAGGTAAGAAATAGGTGCATAAAATTTTACGGTCGGATCTCGGACTAATATTACAAGACGAGCATGTTGAAGAGAGGACCACCAAAGAAAATATGGTTAGATTGTGTGAAAGATGACGTGTACAACATAATTATGAGCGCTGAAATTACGGGAAAAAGAAATTAATGGTGGCCGAAGAGATATATTGAAATTGACGACTGACCCCAAGTATCTAATGGGATAGCGGCAGATAGATAAAGATGAATTAATTCTCATGTAAAATTCGTAAGCGTTTTTTCATACAATTTTAAATAAGGTACCCAGAGCATGTTCCATTAAAATATTAATGTTGCCTTTAGTTTTTCGAATTTTATGAATTAGAAGAACATTTTCTCTGTTAAGTTCTAAATCTTCCTTGAACGAAAAAAAAAAAAATTAGAAATTGTTTATTATACACACCAGTAATATAATAGGAGGTACAGTTCAATTAACACAATGAAAACATTACATAAAATTATGATTAGGATGCTGACTCTCAATATAGGTAGAAAAGAAAATAATAAGAAATTATTTTATAAGGAAAAAACAAGTTTACATAAAAATGCTGTTCATACGAAGAACATAAAGTAGAAGATTAGCTGCTAATATTTATTATTACCACAGTGCCATGTTGGTTTTAGTTTTAAGTACCTATCAACTTTTACTTAAGCTTTTGCTCCTCAACTACTTAAACAAACACCAACTTAGTGGTTTTGCTAAGTTCTTCGGACGTCAACCTGTAAATTCGAAAGTTGGGTTTAGTTATATTACGAATTTAGTAGGTACTGAAGTACCTACCTTAAATTCGTAATATTCAAATGATTTTGAAGAATACTACGATTTGTTCACAAGTCGTAGTATTCTTCAAAATAATTTGATAATTTAAGCATTTATAAACATAATTTTGTCAACCTAGTCTAATCAGTAATGCTCTTTATCAGATGTTAAAACGCGCGCTTTGTATGAACACTTTTTTTCATAACGATTGGCTATGTGCGAAGTGGGTGTTGGGAACTGTCAAGTCGATCGCAGCGCCCGGGGTGGTAGAAATTTGTACTTTTGCTGGCCAAGCTGTGAAAATATGCTTGAATCTATGCAAATCCGCACACAAACTTAACACGAAATCTCCAAAATTGTCAAGACTAATACAAACTTAAAATTTGGCATGGAAGTTTCTATTGGCATCTAGATGCTCACTTAAAAAGGCTTCACGCATTTTAACCCCCCAAAGGTGTTAAAACTGAGGTAAAAGTTTGTATGGGAATTCCAATACAAATTATATTTTGTCAGTGGCTTCGTCCGCATCCGCTCCCGTCATCGTAACGGAATAAAATATAAGCTAGCTTTTAAGACTAATAATAAGCTTTTAAATATAAAAAGTTTTATCAAAATCGGTCCAGTAGTTTTGGCAGAATCCCCGAACAAACACAGACTTTTACAGTACTATAATAGTGTAAATAGATCGTAAATTATTCACGGCTGTCCGAAAAAGTTCTGTCAGTACGCCGCGCTAGTGTGGCGCTAGTGTCGTGCACATAGCCAATATGGCCTCAGGGTTAGATAAATATATTCTAAAAGACAGCAAATAATTATGCATTGTAGAAGTCACGTCGTCGTAGCATGCTACGCTACGAGCGTAGCGAGAGACATTTTCGTCGTAGCTCTAATGAAGGCACGTGTGACAATGTTAATAACAACTTTAACACTAAAGCTATAAAGCCCCACTTGCGTCAACCTAGGTTAGCAATTAACTCCGGGTAAAATAGGTCTCTCAGTTGTTTTGACGTGAATCGTCTTTCATTTCAGCACACCTTGGACACTGTCAGCTTTCATTCCATACTTTTTTAGGGTTCCGTACCCAAAGGGTGAAAACGGGACCCTATTACTAAGCCTACGTTGTCCGTCCGTCCGTCCGTCCGTCCGTCCGTCCGTCCGTCCGTCCGTCCGTCCGTCAGTCCGTCAGTCCGTCCGTCTGTCCGTCTGTCCGTCCGTCCGTCTGTCCTACCTATTTTGGGGCTGTAACTTTTGAACCGTAACAGCTAGATACATAGTTGAAATTTTCTCAGATTATGCGTTATTACGGCGGATTTGTTAACAAATAATAAAAATGTCAGGAAGTTACAAATTAAGGGGGGTTTTCAACAAGAAACTAGTTTTTATCAACGTTTTTTCTTCACGCTCTATAGTAAAAACGGTAATACATACGCGTCAAACATAGTGTGATTATAGAGCAAACTCTACAGAATAACAAAAAATACTAAAAACCGGCCAAGTGTGAGTCGGTCTGGCGCTAATGGTCCCGGACAAAAAAGTTTTTTTTTCTAAGTTAATAATGTTGTGTTCTGTGGTGGTGTGGTACGGAACCCTCGGTGCGCGAGTAGCCTGACTCGCACTTGACCGGTTTTATTTTAATTTAGCATGTTTTGTGTCCCACTGCTGGGCAAAAGCCTCCTCTCTTCTCCTCCAATCCTCCCTATGCAATGCAATCTCTGGCTTATCCTCCAGGAAGATATTCAAGTCATCGCTTCAACTTTTCCTGGGCCAACCACGACGTCGGCAACCATCTTGTGGAACCCATTCTGTGGCCATCTTGGTTCACCTCTCCACATGCGCTGTTTTAAGGCCTACGTCAGCTATACCAGTTCTGGAGCGTAAATCTGTGTTTCGCACCCGATTGGTTAATTTTACACCTAAAATGATCGTTGGCAAATCTCGAGATTGGATTTCTGATGGTCAAAACAATACAAATGGGGAAATTTTAAAAGAAGAGTTAAGCATGTGCGATACTGCTGCGTGAGAGCGAGACAGGAAAACGCATTTTCTTAAGAAAAATCACGATTCAACCAGAGGGGGTGAGGTAAATAGTCGGTGGGAGGCAGGGAGTGTCCGTAATGTATGTAGTATTAGACTATATATTCTTTCTTATAAGTAGGTACTGTTATTTCGATCAGTAGAGGGTCACTTGCAAAAACTATATGTAACGAAATATGTTATGACAAGATCGCATTTCTTTGGAAGTATAGCACCTAATGGCATTATTTTACTACCATTATTTAGGAGGATAGAAGCGATTACTCCAAACAAGACATTTCACGTACTCCACTGTGGTCGAGTTCCTGATACCGAGAAACTCATAAACCTTGAGATTATTGCTAATTCAAAGTTGACGCAAGCGGTGCATTCGATACAATGACAACAAGACGAATAAAACCGGTCAACCGGTTTTGATCTTGGTTTGATCTGTCTCGTTTCAAAGCAAGAAATAAAATTCTTCAGCTGCCTGTTTTGGAGGTCCTTTATGCCGACGACGTCTGTCTTATGGCTGACTCAATGGAAAGTCTGCAGCAGTACCTCGATCAACTCGATCTGTCGTGTCGAAAGTTTGGCCTAGTGATAAGTGTATCGAAAACCCAGGTTCTGAAACAACCTGCCAGGGGAGAACCTGCGAATGACGCACCACTAAAGCTAGCTGGAAACCAACTGGAAGAGGTAGCATCTTTCCGCTACTTGGGGACCATGATCCAAAGCGACAATCGGTTGGAGACTGAGCTATCCACGCGTATCGCAAGGGCTGCTGCTGCATTTGGGGGCCTGAACCAAAGAGTTTGGACATCGCACGATCTAAAGTTGAAGACCAAGCTAGCTGTGTATAAAGCAATAATATTGCCTATACTATTGTATGCATCTGAAACCTGGTGTGTATACAAGGGTGATATTAAGCGCCTTGATACATTTCATATGAAATGCCTCCGGGCAATCCTCAAGGTGAAATGGCAAGATCGTGTGCCAAACTCGGAGGTTTTACGGCGTAGCCAATCGTACGGTATGGAGGCCTTGATAATGAGAGGCCAGCTAAGATGGTGCGGACATATGATACGTATGGATGATGCTAGACTTCCTAAAGCAGTGTTTTACTCGGAGCTTCGGGATGGGAAACGAAAGTCTGGCGGTCAGTACCTGCGTTACAAAGATGTCCTGAAACGGCACCTGACAGCATGCAACATACCGGTTAAGGACTGGGAGCAACGTGCTCTGATGAGACCAGAATGGCGCTCCACTGTAAAGAAGCGAACTGAGGAGTTCGATGAGATGCGTCTAGCAGATCTTGACACTAAGCGCCAAATTAGGAAGACGCGGCCAAAGCCAAGCTATAACTACACCTATAATGACAGCGGAGAACTTTACTGTTTTACGTGCGATCGGACCTTTAGGTCGAAATTTGGGTTCGCTAGTCACATCCGAGCCCACTCTACTAGGTGAAGCCCAGGGTGTCGCCGTTGACGGATACGTCAAGGAGGACATCATTAACTTAGGAAAAACAACTTTTTTTGTCCGGGACCTTTAGCGCAAGACCGACTCACACTTGGCCGGTTTTTAGTATTTGTTGTTATTCTGTAGAGTTTGCTCTATAATCACACTAAGTTTGACGCTTGCGTTTTTACGATAGAGCGTGAAGAAAAAATGTTGATAAAAACTAGTTTCTTGTTGAGAACCCCCCTTAATTTTTAACTTTTTGACATTTTTATTATTTGTTAATAAATCCGCCATAATAACGCATAATCTGAGAAAATTTCACCTATCTAGCTATTATGGTTCAAAAGTTACAGCTCTAAATAGGTAGGACAGACGGACGGACGGACGGATAACGTAGGCTTATTAATAGGGTCCCGTTTTCACCCTTTGGGTACGGAACCCTAAAAATTCTTACTTGAACCTAGGTTCTTTGTTTCTGAAAAAAAAACAGCATTTCAAAATTTTCATTCAGCGATAAGCTAATTATATAGAAATTTCCTTATGATTCTTCTTCAAACGTTGCCTACGAGCCCATTATTATGGACGATGAAATTAAATCTCCGACATTTAATCTGCCCGTTTTCCTTATTTTAATTTAAAATCCAGTTGCCTATATTTCTCTAGAAATAATGGCATTAATAGATACACGTGCTTCGCTAAACGAAGGAAGTTTATCATTATGTCTACCATAGATGAGAGAGTTTATAGAAGGAAGATCCTTCTGAAAAACGATGATCTTGATTACAGGTTTTAAGCATATACAAGGTGTAACAAAACAACCTAGTAATATTAACAAAAGGATGGTTTAGACCAACAAACTGAACAACTTTCACTAGGGCGACAAGGCCGAAAAAAATTATCAGACGTCCCACACATTATTTTGTTTTTATAAAACAGCTTTTTTTTTTCTCGATGTTGGTGAAAGTTGTTTAGTTTGGTAGTCTTCACCACCCATTAATATTAGTTGGGTCTCATGCATATTTTCTATTGGAGTAGGCAGACAATCGATCGCCACATGCTAAAATTCTAACATACATCTCTCCCCTCTTCAACAAAATAAGTTCCTTTTTCAGTATGGATTCAATTTCGAAATAGCCAAAAAAGTAGCCCAAATAGCAAATTTTGATGTTTTCGATTAGTGAATGTTGTTAAGTTTAAAATTCTAAAATCCCCTTTAAAATATGAACAAAAAACCCTTCGGTTCCGGGTACATTTTATTTAATTAAAGATTGAAAAAGTCGGGCGGCGAGCGGGATTCGAACCCACGAAATGCCTTTCCGGGGTATGCTCCTCTCCAACAGAGCTGTCGGCGCCCCGCAGGCCACGACGAAATTTTCAATCTATATTATCGTCTTTAAGGGACGGAAAGGCATTTCGTGGGTTCGAATCCCGCTCGCCGCCCGACTTTTTCAATCTTTAATTTGATTAAGCTAACATGGCATACATGTAAAATCAATAAATTCGATACATTTTATTTGTCTCGAAATACTACTACGAACCGGCTTAATTACTAAATTTGATTTGATTAGACCCTAGTTAAAGAAATAAGTGTATAAAAGAAGACAAGTACTTTCAAAAATGGCTTTTGAAGTGAAAAGAACACTTCAATAGCCATTTTTGATAAGCTTTTCTACAAGGTATTTTCACGAGAATTCTTGACACTTGAAAGAGCTTTATAACGCTTAAAATGTTATTTATAAACAGAATTTAAAATGATGCTCATAAAATAATCTTTTGAACATTCCTTACGAATTCCGTCTTCAGTTTGTCGTAGAATAGTTTTCTTAGAATATCCAAATGCAGAGATGGCGGAGTCCATCTACAGCAATAATCTATTTACATAGGAATACATTATTTAAAGGTTTCTTATGCAGTGTTTATATGGGTAAAAGCTAGACACATCTATCTAAACTATTATAAAACTGTAACAGAAGTGTGTCTGTACATTGAAGATATTTACAAAAAAAGATTAAAATATGGTTTTTAGATGTCCCTGATTCCAAATCACAAATTTTTGGATTTTTTGTCTGTCTATTTGTTTGGGTGTTTGTTTGTTCGAGCATCACGCAAAAACTACTGAACCGATTTTGATGAAACTTTTTTTGTTTGATAGCTTATAATCTGACATAAAATCTGGTATATAATTTATGCGGACGAAGTCGCGGGTAAATGCTCGTACCTACTATTATAAAACTGTAAATTAAAAAAAAAAATTTTTGCTTTGTGTGTTTGTTCGAGCATCACGCAAAAATTACTGAACCGATTTTGATGAAACTTTTTTGTTTGATAGGATATGATCTGACTTAAAATCTGGTATATCATTTGTGCGGACGATATATAAGAGGATAGGCGTGCTGAAATGGAAATTGGGAGAATATGTCACTTTTCCGACTGTACACATTCCCCTTCAGTACACCTCGCCAACTTGAGTACGAAAGAGACGCAGCTCGGACCGATTTTATCTACATAAAATCGACGAAATCTGCATTTCATATTTCTGTTTCCTCCTCCAAAACTAATAAATAAATAAATAAATAAATATCTTGGACAATGTCACACAAATTATCTAGCCACATTTAAAGTACCAGAATCTAGCCTGGACTTGTATTACGATGACTAGACAACGATATAGAATACATATATAGATACAAACATCCATGACTTGGGTACAAATATTCATATTCATCATACAAATATTTGTCCCTTACGGGATTCGAACCCGCGACCCTCGGCACAGCAGGCAGGTTCACTACCGACTGTGCTACCGGGCTGTCAAAAACTAAACTAATTTTTATTATTATTTCAAGAATAATTATGAGAAAGTCTTTGGCTATGTGTGTACCTATGTTTTGCTTTTTTTGTTTGTATTCGTCTTTGTTTGCCAACGTCTTTCGTCTGAAAACGGGCGGTAAAATTGGTCATTTTCGAAGGTCCCTAATAGTTCTTACAGTAATTAATTAATGCAAAATATAGGGACATAGCAGAGGTAACATCAAGAGTAACATAGATTAAATTTTTGAAGTGAAAACTTCTTTAGCGGCGTTGTGCACTTTTTTTGGTATGGGTAAAAAATGTTAAACCCGCGTCAGGACCGTGACGTCACCCTGATCTGATCTGATCGAAAATTGGTCAGACATATCCCCCTCTCTTTCTACCGCGCGGCGAAAATTCCTGCTGTTTCGTTTAAGCCCCCTCTCTTTTTATCGCGCGACGAAAATTTATGCCTGTTCCTGCAAGCGGCATAAATTGTCATGTTTGTGTACGATAGCGCAATAAATGAATATTGTATTTTACTACTTATGATAGTACTTTTATATTATGTTCAAGTTTTCACTTCAATCAATCAATCAATATACTTTATTTTAAACCAAAACATAAACAGTAAAATACAGAGTTAAAAATACAAGAGGCACAAAGTAAGGCGATCTGCCGGCACTCCCAGAGTGCAACCCGTTTTTTATCTTTTGCTTTAGTGTCTTTACTCATTATCCAGGGAGAAAACAGGAGAATGCCTTTGAATGGAAAAAACGGTACCCGGCTCATAATATTGTGTATTATTTTAGAAGAACCTTTTGGATTCTAATCTCTCTGGGATTAGCGGCGCCTCCTAATGGTTTGAAGCCTTTTAATAAAACCACTGAACTAATATAACGCTACAGGAACAAACATTGATCTGACCCCAAACTGAAGGTACAAGGCCTTTATTATGTGGACCGGGCAGCAACGACACCACATAGTACGTTCGTGAGCTTCGTGAACATATTTTTAAGTGCTATAAAAACCTGTCAAGAGCGAGTCGGGCTACTCGCGCACTGAAGTTTCTGTACCACACAACAACACAACATATTATATTACAAAAAAGTTTTGTTTTCTCCGGGACCTTTAGCGCGAAACCAACTCACACTTGGCTGGTTTTTATTATTTGTTGTTGTATTGCAAAGTTTGAGAAACCACACGGGGTAGAGGCCGCCCACCAGAAGATAGGTCAATGACATTAGGAGACACGCGGGTCCGAACTGGAAGGCGAGGGACAGAACGTCATGGAGAAATATGGAGGAGGCTTATGTCCGAAGACGGACTGATCAAGGGCTGTGATGGATGGATGGATTGCAAAGTTTGCTCTTTAATCACACCAAGTTTGATGCTTGTATGTATTACCGTTTTTAATACAGGGTGTAACAAAACACCCTAGTGATACTTAAGGGGGTGCTTCAGACCATCAAACTGAACAACTTTCACATAGGAGCCAACATCGAAATCATCAATCAAAGGATTAATTATTAGAATTTTGTTCCTTTTGTACCTCTTAAATCTAAACATTATTATTTTCAAGATATTTTCCAACCGAAATCATATTACGTTGTTTTTAATTATTCATACCTACCTACCTTCGCTTCCTTCGTTTCGCTTTATCACCCTCTAAGTAATTATTCACGTACTTTAACTTTCCTTGTTTGCTCTTGTAAATACCTACACGTTCCCACATCCTACGAGGAAAACATCCTATGCAAGTAGGGAAAAAGCTTTAAAGTTTCAGAGGTTTAAAGTTGTATGCAGCAAAAAGCAGCAAAGTTTGCATCTCAAATAGGGGTGTTATAAAGTTAAATTAAATTAGGAATACGTATCCGAAACTACCGGGTATACACCGACAATACTATAAAACGGAACAACATAGGGTGAGTGTATTCTCGTTATCAAAACTATACCGGATACATTTTTACTAAATTCTTACGGACTTTTCTGCATGTTGTCATGGATTCACAAATCGACGCCTTAGAGTGAAGAACTCGTACGTGCAAACGAGAAAATTTTTCAGGAGGAAGAAAAATCTACGTCCTTTAACTTTTTTGTAAGTTCAGGAGTATTTGCGAGGTTCTTAATACACGCTATGGATGGCATTACGAGTATCAGAGAGTATGGGCTTTAGAACTTAAATTTCACTGTCAAAGCGACAGTCGCACTTCGTTCTGGAATTACATAATTATATTATTATTTTGCATTCGTTCGTTCATTTGAAATACAAACTTGATCCCAACTCTTAGTTAAACAGAATATCTAATATGTTAGAATTCTAAAACGTATTAGATACTATCTTAAAAAGTACTGTAGCTATTTAAGTCTCACTTTTGTAAGTAAGTACTGTGGAGGGTAGCACTACACTTCTGCTTGGCTGCGAGAGGTTTTTATAATAAAATACACGTAGATAACTTGATGAATAATATTTCTTTTGTATGGAAAATTATTATAAAACGACACGTCAATCCCTCTTTTTTCCAGGGATGTAATAAAACCTATCGCTTTGAATCTTTGTTTATTTTCTGGATTCAATTCAATTCATTTATTTTAATTCAGATCGTGGATCCATATTGGTGTTAGTAACAATGACTTAAGACTATGTTAGTGACAAATTTTTTACATTTATTTAATATTTACAAAAGGGGGCCTAGAGCCCTTATGTAGGCTATTCCAGTGCCCAATGATGGGACACTGGAGCCGCTCTGCAATGGGCTCGAGGAGGGTGTTGGTGCTGCCCCGTACCCTGCGCAGCAGGGAGGCGGCACGTTTGCGTATGATGGCTGCAAAGCTATCTACTCGCGCCGCCGCAAACATGCCCGATGCGCTGCAGAAACGAGGCAGCCCCAACAACATCCTCAGCCCATTGTTGTACTGCACGCGCAGCGCACTGAGCGACTTCTGCGTGTAACTGACCCACAGGCTGCACGTGTAAAAGGACTGGCAATATGCCTTGAATAATGTTACTTTAACATCATTAGTACATCGTGCAAACCTGCGGGCAAGCATATTCGCCCTCATCGCCAGCGCCCTGCGCTCCCTCTCTATCTCAGCCTCATCCGACATGTCCTCAGAGACCATGTGCCCCAGGTACTTGAACTCAGTGACTCTAGCTAGCTTTACACCACCCAGAGTCACCGGCGGGATGTCATTGTAGGTCTTCTTACCTGCCTTGAAAATCATCATCTCACTTTTCTTTCCGTTGTACCTGAGGCCATGAGCCTCCGCGAACACCTCACACGTTCTCAGCAGCTTCCTGAGAGCCCTGATTGACGGGCTCAGCAGGACCATGTCGTCGGCATAGCTGATGTTATTGTAGCAAACTCCTCCTACGGAGCAGCCGACCCTGGCACCACTGAGCTCGACAATCAAACGGTTCATATACAGATTAAAGAGCACGGGTGAGCTCAAACCCCCCTGCCTCACCCCGCACTCCAACCTATATACATCCGACAGCGAACCTGACCATCTCACATAATTTGTTTGGTTGCCGTACCAATACTTAAACACATTTATTAAATCAGTTGGTAATTCTGTCTCATTGGCCAACTTACTCCAGAGAATATTGTAATCTACCAGGTCAAATGCCTTGGACAGATCCAGAAAACAGGCAAAAACAGGCGTCTTCCTACTAGTGTAGTACCGGACGGTGTGCTTGAGACAGAGAATAGCAGTTTCCGTAGACAGTCCGGTCCTAAACCCGAACTGGTTATCATGTAGGTTTATGTTTGCTCTGAGCTGTCTCTCAAGCAGACCGTCCAGAACCTTAGCCACAGTTGTTGCCAGTGAAATAGGCCTGTAGTTGCTCCTGTCCGAGACATCGCCTGTTCTGTTCTTTAGTATAGGTACGACAACCGTCTTCATCAGCTCGTCTGGAAGATAGGCATGACTAACACAGAAACAAAATACCATAGCCAGAACTCTTGGTAGGTGTACACCAGCATACTGCAGATGCTCGATGCTGAGGCCATCGTGGCCCGGTGATTTCCCACGTGACATACCTTGGATCACCACCCTAATTTCCTTGGCGCTGAAATAACTTTGCACCTCAAGTCCGTCCTCAGCATCGAGCACCAGCGACTCTGACTGCAACGGAGACATCACTTTGAAATGGTCCCTAAACAAGTTAGCTATGGGGCCAGGCTCACAGACTCCATCAACACTCATGGGGACGCTCGACCTGGTATCAAGTTTAGCTGTCTGCTTCCAAAATTGCTTAAAGTCCTTATTTTTGTGGTGTGTGGCTAGGATATCCATCTTTATCTGCTTTTCATTGTCCTGACACCACTTTAACTTTTGTTTAAAATATCTTCTCTTTACTCTCATATCCTCAAAATAACTACCAGCTGAATGTCTCCCACTATTCACCCAAACTATAAACGCAAGTCGAGCATCCTCATGAGCTTTCCTCACATGCTGATTCCACCCAGGTACACACCTCTTTTTAACCTTTTCTTTTCCCTCATAAGTACAAATTGCAGCGTTCCTCATAATATTAATAATTTTTATATACATATTATCTATAACAACTCTATGGTCCCTATTACTACATGTTTTACTACAACAGGACCTTAGCTCCTCTGGAAAGTCAATAGACCGTAGGCTACTGTGACAGATACTGCTATATTTTTCTACCTGGTGTGGCTGTCTATCCCCCCATATGGCTCGATCTCGAGTATGATCACGATTATTATTTTTGAGTTTAGCAGCAGATACCAAATCTAGTTGAATTTCCAGAGGAAAATGATCGGACCAATAAACATCTTGGTGTATTTTTACATTTACTACCATTTTCCACACTGCTTCTGTGACCACACAATGATCTAACCAACGCAAGGATCCACTACTATCACATATAAAACTAAACGATCCCGAGTCGATACCTAAAAGTTCAATGTCTGCTATTCTCCACAATTGATCTGAACAAAAATGATGTAGCTCATTAAAAAATACTGAATTAGGATGCGCATTAAAATCACCTAAGATTACCACTGAAATCGTGAATTCGTGTTCCAAATTCAATCTAGCACGGTGACCAGTGTTAAGCCCCGTGATTACCATCTCTACTGTACCTACTACCAAATGTGTCTCTAAGGAGTTGGTGTTAGTGACAAAATGTCAACAACTATTTTGGTAACCGTATCCGAAGTTTCATGACCATGACATCTCTAGTTTAAAGTTCTGTAACGTTCATAATACGGGTATTACGTGACAGTTTGAGCCATTCATTGAAAATTTTGTTTGCAAAGCTTCGTATAACCAAGTCAATTAACTGATAATAAAGGCTGCTACGCCTAACGTTTTAAACAAGCACGAAAGGGAAGTTTTAAAGCAGATTTTAGATAATTTCCTAAATACGGACTTAAAAGTTGAACTGACTTGAGGAATAAATTTAATAAAGTCGCAATTAGCTTCGCGCCTAAAGAGTTATTCTCTAAGCAAACAGACACAGTTCGAAATAATTATTTAGTGCAGGCGGTATGCACGGCAGTGATTTTGAATACTTTTCAATTTAATTATAATTATTGTAGGTACTCAATTTAGGAACGAAAACATGCATAAGTAAAACAAACAAAGAAATACAAAAGTGGGTAAATAAAACCCTGGCCAGTTTAATTGCACATTTTTGGTACACATAATTTTTTTTTTGTAAATATAACCTAACGTTAGTGACTTTAGAAGTTTCTATTTTGTAGTATAAAATATACGCACAAATCATAATCAAAATTTGAATTATAAATAGCAAAATGATTTATTATATAATACAAAATGTTCGCAAGTCACTAAAGTTTGGTTATATTTAACAAAACATTTTTTTCAGTGTACGTGCATCCGCACCTTATAGGCCATAAAAGATGTTAACGACGATGCCTGAGGGGTTAAGCGCCTCTTATGACACCCAAAAAGTACTAAGTCAACGTAAATTACTTCTTTTAACCCTAAAACAACCGATTCCTCATTCAATAACAATAATACGAGTTATAATACGTGCTAATCTCTAGATATCTCCCTCTACTGGCAACTGAATCGGAATAATATTGACATACTATTGTTACGCCTGTTAATCTCTAAGCAACACACTGGATGATTGCTCGTAGATGCGGCATCCGTATGGGTTAGAGTTTAGAGCATTGAGGTTGGGCCAGAAAAGTAGCGGTATGCACTGAAAAAAATATTTTGTTAAATATAACCTTAAATTTTGATTATGTACAACAAAATAATTCGCAATTATTTTTTAGCACATAATCAAAATTCGCGTTATAAATAACAAAACGTTTTGCTATTTATCACCCATGTTTTTATGATGTGCTAGAAAATAGTACGCAAGCCCTAAGTTTGGTTATTGTTTTGCTATTACACACATTTTTTTTTCAGTGTGACTTTATTTTATGAAACTAGTTCCTTTAAACAGAAAGAAAAAAATAATGAACTTCGCTTTCATCACTCGCTTATATAAACGTCCCACTGCAGGGCACAGGCCTACCTTCAGGGAGGGTGTATGAGTTTTTTGGGCACCACACGTGCCCAATGCGGTTTAGTCTACGAATAAGAATAACTATGGAAGAATAACTCTAAACAAAAGCAACATAATTTTTGGCACTCTTTGAAAAATGACATTTTGTATGAGTTTTGGCGGCAAGGTGTAGTTTTTAAGGAACAAATTTCGAACACTGTGTACTTTTTTTGGGGTCACTTTTTGAGCTTGATTTACATTTCTATACATTCTTATTCGTAGGGTTTAGTAGACTTCACATACACATGACAATTTCTTCTTCAGCGTATGCAGGTTTCCTCATGATGTTTTCCTTCGCCGTTTGAGAGAAGTCGGTATCACGTACATAAAGTTAGAAAAACTCATTGGTACATGGCATGTTGTCCGTGCGGATTCGAACCTGTACCTCTGCGCTCCGGGTCCTCTCCGCAACGCGCCACCGATGCTCATAACTTTTACAACAAACACAAAAAATATAAGACATACAAAAATATAGCTTGTGAAGCATTTAAAACTCCGATCACCTCGTCTAGAAAATATAAAACACAAATTGAAACAATATTTTGATATTTTGGTAAGTAGGTACCTACAACTTTTTTAAACCTTTCAAAATGTTTTTTTTACTTTCAAATCAGTCCTGTAAATCAAACCCAATAAAAATTTTCATTTTTAAAGTGGATTCCACGTTTTAACTAATATTAAGGACGTTATGCTGTGCGATATATTAAACCCTGAAATTTTCGATTTTATTATGAATAAGTACATATTTAATTTATGGCCCGACCACAAGGCGCGGGCCAAAATTGAGCTAACCGTTTCGTGTTTATTTAACCTTCACTTATTAACACTGAGATACAACGGGCAATGAAGAGTGCCATGCTTGGAGTTGCCTTGCGAGATCAGATCAGAAATGAAGAGATTAGCAGAAGAACTGAGTTAGCCGACGTAGCCCGAAGTATTGCTTCAAAGGGCTACATGGGCCTACATTGCTCGTTGAGCATGCCTATAGTGCCGATGGGATCGAAGATTTCTCTCTTGGGCGTGTGGCGACCGTAGCGTGCGTAGGCGCCCCACAAGGTGGACTGATGACCTGATGAAGCTAGCGGGAACCCGTTGGATAAGGGCAGCGCAAGACCGGTCGTTGTGACGATGGCTGAGGTTTAATCCACACTGGGCCCGTATAGCCCACGCTCTTTTTAGCCAGATCTGGGTATATCGGACCTATGCCTGATCGTTCACATGCGCAGATTTTAAAGATGACTCATATAACGTTTACTAATCTTTGCCAGTTCAGAAAGCACGTCAACTGCCCTCTAATTAGCCTCAAGCTGGTAATCCATCAATCAGAAAATCATTTAGCCGCATTCAACTCTAGGGGAATTGGTTGTGAGCAAGCATGCATGCAAGTCATGTGAGGATTGTAGGCTAGTAAAGTCGTACTTGACCTACTGTAGAGAAAAATGACGCAACTCCATGTAATCAATGTTTACTAGTTCATTTAGTAGTTAACTAGTTCATTTATGGCTATATAGATGACATCACAGAAGAATGTTTGTAGTAATTAAAACATTATAAGAAAGAAAATATACAGGGTGAAATTGATATCATTAGCATCCTTTTAAGATAAGAGTCTACCCATCAAACTGAACAACTTTTACTATGGGAGCAAACCGATCGGAGCAACAAAAAAATCAGCTGTTGCATACATTTGAGTCGAGTAGGCACTGCAGTTTAGTATGAAACAGGTGATTTTTTAGTTGCTTCGATCGGTGTGCTCCCATAGTTATTCTTATTCGTAGTCCCATAGTAAAAGTTGTTCAGTTTGATGGGTAGACTCTTAGTTTAAAAGGATGCTAATGATATCAATTTCACCCTGTAGACAGTTATTCGTATACGGAATTTTCAAAATTACTATGGAGTTTATGCATCTTTCGTATACGAATTTAAAGGACTTTTAAGATCAAGATCGATCGATCGCTTCCTCAAGATCTTCTCCTCCGCCGAAAAGTCAGTAGTAGTGTACTTTTTAGTCTGCGAGCTTTATATAACATGAATTTTCGCTATAATTGCCTCGTCAGCTCTTTCGCTTGATTTATCACCTTATGCAAATTTCCGTACACCCGTCGCTTCGCGAAATCATTCGAGGGGGTAACCGGGCATGCTTGAACGGCCTGACGTCAATCGAGTGAATAATGACACGAAATTAAGAGAGCTATCGCAGTCCAGTGGCGCCCTCATCACATTAACAAATATTTTTCAATAAAGAAAGCCTAAATTAAAAAGTGCTCAACAGATAAACTACAAAAGCCTTCAAGCCATTGTTAAACAATACTTTTATAGGTTCTAAGCATTTCACTTTTAGACAATTTCGATTAAAATTAAAAGCGCCCGTTTTTTTTTCTTTTTTCAAAATTTGTATGTTTAGACCTTTAAAAAACCTATAAAAGTATTATATGAAGGCTGGGCTTTCTTGCTTGAAGGCTTTTGTAGTTTATCTATTGACGACTTTTTAAATTTAGGCTTTCTTTATTGAGAAATCTTTTTTAATGTGATGAGGGCGCCACTGGACTGCGATAGCCCTCTTAAGTAATGAAATAAGTTTATTAGGGCAGAGAGATCGTTCTTTTCTTGCTAATATTAGGAGAGATAAATTAAGAGTAATGGTACTTTTTTATACTGATAAATACAGCATAGCTCATGGAGCTGTGACTGCTTATTACTGCAGACTATGGGGAGACCACACCAGTGACGGTGAAGCACCCTGGTAGGTCTACCGAACCAGTGAATGAACTTAAGCAACCTGCCCAAGGGCACCCCTAGGGGCTACGAAGTATACGGACCTCGTCAATGGGTGTTGCTGGGACCACGCTGCAGATTTGGTAGTGGGGATCGGTGAGAGGTGGTGAGAGAAAAGGTACGGAAAAAGTACACTGAAAAAAATTCGAGCCAACTAAGAAGTATAATTTCTCTTAATTAGCACCAAAATCATTGAAATGACGTTATTATTGTTTACTAAAAACAAAAGATGGTTAGTTGTAACAACAAGCCGAATTCGTCGTACTCTTAGTCGGAGACGTCATGATGTTGACAGGCTCATATGGATTCATGATATTGGTTGAGTAAACAATTTTTTTTCAGTGTATAGTTTGCTCTCTATTATTAGGAGTCCCCATAGTATGAGGAGTAAATTAAAGCAAAAGTTTTGTCTTTCTATCGATTTTTTTATTGAAGGGCTGTAAAATCGCTTTAATTTTGCGTGCAAAATATATAACAAGTTAATCAAGTTAATTCCTTGTTACTTTCAGCAAATATTGAAGGTCGCATTGTATTACTTACAGCTATTATCCAAGAGATAGCATTTAATTTACGCATGAAAGCCTGCTTAAACGGAGGAGAATTTTACGCGCGACCGACTCCATGAGCCCTGTTTCATAAAAACGTCGACAATTTTGTAAATAAATTCCTGTCGAATCATTCGCAAGAAAGTGGCCTCGCTACTGCAACGCCTTCGTACCTTACAGCAGCATCCTAAAATGCCTTGTTGCCAGGTTTGACTGCTCCATAAAAACCACTGGGTGGAGCTGATGATTGGGACAGACAGATAAACCATATTATTGCCTCAGATGCATAATTAACATACACTAACATAAGAAAACATTGATACTAATCAACCTACAATATGGAGATGGAATACAGTTTCCACGAAATGAGCAAATGTATACAGTCAAGAGCACGTCAAGCTTGACACTTTGGATTGGACTTTGTACCGTTCTTATTTAGTGCGCCATAAGCGTTACAATCGAACTGCAAGTTACGGTAGTAACTATTAAATAATCTGTGCTGCAAGTGTAAAGCTTGATGTGCTCTTGACTGTACCAACACCTCATTTTCAAAAAGAATTTTCCACAAATCAAAAACATGATTGGAGAATCCATCAGATTTTTTTCTATGCACAAGCAATAAAGCTGTACCGTTCGCAGAAATTCAATTTAGACATTTTGGTGATTCTAACGTTCCGACGATGCGAGCTTAAATTATATTATGGTAAAGCGACACGGCGAGATTGGCAAGGAAATAGTATTCGATGAAGTAACGACGGAATAGCGAGAAATTTCTCTTTTACTTCTTAGAATTTCAATATTCCTGCAGTCGCTCTTAAGACTTTGTCTGAATTACACTACGAAATTAATTTCTTCGTTCCTACTTTGAACACCAATGGATTCCGTAAGCAGCTCGGAATAAAATACAACGCAATTCAAAAGTTTTCATAGCTTGTAATAGGTATACCTATTAAAAATATATTCTGACGACTACATTCCACAAGGCCAGGCCCCATTATGGTATTCGAAATATACCGCTTAGGCCTCGTTCAAGGAGACGCGTCGCTTCACTGCCGTGGACTGCCGGAAAACAAACATATGAAGATGTATGAGAGCGTTCACGGAGAAGCGTTTTTGCATGCTTTTGTTTGATTTGAGGCATTGCATGTGGCGGCAGCCGCAGCAGGTGACGCGGCGGCCGACGCGGCGGGCGCAGCGGCAGGCAACACGGCTATAGTTGTAAACGGGCGGTTTTAAACCGGTTTAAAAACGAAACGGGCGGTTTAAAACGATTTTTTACGGATAAGATCAAGTAGCTTATATAAAGACTGACAGGATGCAAAAAAAAGCTGCGGTAGCCGCGGCGAGCAACGCGGCGGGTGTAGCGGCGGCTGCCGCGGCGCGTGCCGCGGCGGGCGCCGCGGACGGAACCATGAACGGAGAATACGCTTGACTCGCCGCGTGCCGCGCCGCGTGAAGCGCATCGTCTCCTTGAATGAGGCCTAAGATTATCAACAACAGATGACCACAATACAAGCCTTGCAGTAGAAGCATGTAGGTACTCAATCAATAAAATATAGGTATATACATACATACTTAGTTTACACCAAAAACATAAGCAGCAAAAAATAAGGCGGTCTTGTCGCTAAGAAGCGCCCGATTTTGAATGCCTTTTTCCGTTTGATTTCTCTCAGCATCCCTGACAATATTCTTTATTTGCACGTAATACAACAACAAACAACAAAAATAACATCAACGAAAGGGTATTCATAAAATCAGGACCTTTTTCAAAGAACTTTTTTTTGTTTCACTTTTGTATTTTTTGGCATATTATGAAGTATTCGAGTGTTACTTTTAAATTCTTGAACATCATTTGACTTCTCTTACCTAAATCCTTCGATGAAAGTCCTAGATCAATCATTTCGGTTTGGACTCTAGTTTTTTAAAACTTTTTACCAAACAGGGATTTCGTATTCGGTTTCAAAATTTCACCGAAGCGCAATGCAATGAAGGCAACTGGAATTTTAATATTAAGTAACCTTTACAAGCCAGCTCTCGTTTCCCCCAGGCTCGGCCCGAGTCCGACCGTTAAATTAAACATTTCTTACTTCCTCTGCAAATAATAGCAGGTACGACGAAAGTCGATATTTCATTTTTGTTTTAGAATTTTTTAATTTGAAGATTGTAATGACCTGTAAAATTACAGACTTACACCTTTCTTGCAACACCTCTAATATCATACAACACTATGGTTCTTAATTACTTATGTAGGTACAATGTCGCCTCTCAAAGCCTATGAAATGCATGAGGAATCACCAAGAAGTCGCTAGTGTGAAAGGGCTCTAAGGGGCCCCTAATGTACTGCTTAAGGCGGTTGCAGAGGGGTCAATTTTATACAAAACTTTGACGCACAATATGCGTAGACGGTATTAATATGAGTTACTTTGTATATTTGGAAAAATAGGTTAGAAAATCTAGATGTCGCGTATCATATTCGATACATTTGCAATTTATAATATAATTACGAAGATATAAAGCTTTGAAATTTTGCATACAATATTTTCAATGCTTTATATCTTCTTAGTTATATTATAAATTGCAAATGTTATTTGATACGCGACATCTAGATTTTCTAAAGTATTTTTCTATATATAAAATATTACTTTTATTAATTCCGACTATGCGTATTGTGCGTCAAACGTTTGGACTGAAACCACCTTAAACTATGTTTTAAAGTGCAATAAACTTATGGTAATGAAGAAAAATAATGTTTTATTATAGAAATAAAAAAGTTTTGTACAATTTATTCTGAAGATAATTAGCCAGCAGCATTATTTAGTCTTAAACAATCGCTTTCAGTTCTATATTTAGGTATTTTATTTTTATCGTCGTCATTCGACAAATACAGGTAAAAACTACTACGCATGTTGCTGTTTCTGAAGAACAATTATTACTTTTGTAATCAAAAGTTTTTCAATTTTCATCTTCAATATTATTTTATACTTGCTCTTTTATACAATATTAAACCAAACACATTAAATGAAACGTATAACCAAATAGAGCGAGCTAAAATTCTTAGTAAACCTTACCTACTCTTTGTGAACAGATAAATGAAATCACGTAGAGGTTATACTGTCTTTGAATGAAATGAAATACAACGGCGGACCGCAATATCAATTTAATTTTTCAATAGAGCCTAACACAAAGTGCAATATTAATGTTTGAAAGAGATAGGAATCAGTCAACTCAAAGCCTATTTACAAAACAACAAAAAACATTTCTTTTTTCATCCCAACGTCTTGTCTGCTTCTCGAAAAGGGGCTATGTGAAAAAAATAGGATTCTTCAAAGCTCCATATATTATGAAGTACTAACAGTAGGAGTATGTTTTTCGGATATGTGTAAATTGAACATATAATTGAAGTTTTGATTAGAGCCAAAACACGATTAAGACTCATTTTCTCGATAGAAAAAAAACAAGCCAAAGTAGCCTCCGTTTTTATCTATAAACGCTTGGAACTGCTAAACGGTGAATAATGGAAAGACAAGACTTGATTTAAAAAAAGAGATTGATATTTTCTAAATTTTGATTAGAGCAGAATTGAACTTACATAAATAGTACAATCACAATTAAATAAAGTTTGATTTGGCGCTCGATTCGCTTCAGGCGCGCGCGCCGCCCCATCTCTTTCTCTCGCATTAGGCCGTAATATAAGCTATCCCACACCTGTTTCGCTTAAATTATTTCTCGACATAGGCCCTTAAGGTATCTAACGCATCAGATCATTTCTGATGCGAGCTTTCTGAGAAATTCCAAGCATACTTGTAATTTCACAACTCGCTGAACAACTTTGAATTGGTAGGACGTCTGTCTGTCTTTTTTTCAATCAATTTGTGAAAAAGTATTATGTTCCTGTGGCTACAGGCAGAGCCGTCCAGACAGCGCTGGCATAAGTTGGGTACGGTAGTACATATAATAGTCTGTGAAGTTGGGTATGCAGAGAGGCATAAGCGCTGTCAAGTTAGTTTCAAGTCATAAATTCATAATAGATCTCAGACGTAGCCTTATGAAAAAGACCAATTAATCTGCCAAAATGGGTAAAAATTTAAAAAGATGGAACCAAAAACAATCTAACATTAACAATATGTACCAAGAAGCTTATATACCTACAGAGATGGAGATTGCATTACAAACATCTTTTTGAAGCCAGAATCTATGACCTTTATGACGTCACTGATGTTTCCCATCCTCATTTCCTCTTTACGTGGAGGTCAAACATAGACGAAGAATTTTTCGTACTTACTCTTTCTACGAGGTCAAATGCATAGAAATATTAATTTACTACGTAAAATGAAGGTCATTCAATGACAACTCCATGTAAAGAGGAAATGAGATGGGAAACATCAGTGACGTCATAAAGGTCATAGATTCTGGCTTCAAAAAGTTGTGTTCACTGTTCTATTGTCTCAATGTCACTCACAATACCTAATTGTTTTTATTAGCTTATTTTTAACTAAAAACTCATTTAAGTGAACAATGTTCTTTTGAGTAAATAATTTTTTTAAACCGAAATGATAAACTCTTCAACACTTCTAAGGTATTCGCAATAAAGTGAGAAGCCCATTTAAATTAAACGGATATCTTCATAACATTGAAGCCTTACTGTGAAGAGGGCTATCACAGTCCAGTAGCGCCCTCATCATATTAAAAAAGATTTCTCAATAAAGAAAGCCTAAATTTAAAAAGTGCTCAACAGATAAACTACAAAAGCCTTCAAGCTGTTTTGATAGAATACTTTTATAGGTTTTTTAAAGGTCTAAACATAAAATTTTTGAAAAAAGAAAAAACACGGCCGCTTTTGTTTTTATTCGAAATTGTCTAAAAGTGGAATGTTTAGATCCTATAAAAGTATTGTATAACAATGGCTTGAAGGCTTTTGTAGTTTTTCTGTTGAGCACTTTTTTAATTCAGGCTTTCTTTATTGAGAAATCTTTTTTAATGTGATGAGGGCGCCACTGGACTGCGATAGCCCTCTTAAGGGTGTCGTAGAAAATGGGAGGAAAAGGGAGGGTCCAGAGTAATAAAATCATTTGCCCAGCCTTCCGGCGACCCTTTTTAGCTTCATTGGTAGATATTTAACAATTTCGTACAAAATAAGGCGAGCAAGGGCCAAGGTTTCTTTGGGAACATTTCTGTGGCTATACCTTTACCCTATAATATGCTTGGTGCTTAAGTTAACTGTGCTTTAACCTCTTTAACAGCGTTCGTTTAGAGATTGTTTACTGCTACTTTACTCTATGCTGCTGCGAAAAGTACTCAATACTCAATATTTTATTGCCTTCCATAATTTACAGCATTCATTACATGAGATGGTTATTAAAAGTTAAGAGATCATTATGGACCCTGTATTCTAGGACACTGCATACAAGTAGAAGTAATACGTTGTATGCATTTTCTTGGTGGAACATTAAATAGATACAGACATACATGACTCAAAACCATTTCAACGTGGCGTTTCACGTGTGTAAAAGTTACACAATAGGGGATCGGACAGTCCGGGACAATTAGTGAAATTAGCAACTTTTAATCTAACGTCAAAACGCGCGCGATGTATGAAAAATTGTATACTAAATACCCACAAGTGACGTCATCAAAATTTAATTACTTTTTATAGTTCATCAGGTTATTAAAAATATAATTCAAGGTTAAAAAAGGTTAAAAATGTGAGTATAGCGTTATTTTCAAATGTTTTTTTTTTTTTCTAAGAAGATATAACTAAAATATATTTTATGCAGTCCGCTCCCCTATTTCTGATACTGAAACTCTCGTTGACACTTCTCCATAGAATAATTGAAATAGGTGTTTAGTTATATTTTTTCCACATTTAATTACGAAAATTCAAATTATTTCTGACCACAAAAGCAAATCACATGAAGCAATGCAATATATGGAAATTGTAATAATGTGGTTTTCAGCAATATTCTCATTTGCGTTCATTTGTTGTAGTAACATACGTTAATTAAATGCATGCCTCTGTTATTGTAACTAAAGCGCACAACAGTTCGCGGGCCAAGCTCTAAAAATACCGGACACTTGCACGGAGAAAAATATCGAGTAGCATTGTGACAACTAATTTATTTTAGCAGACTTTACTAGAAAATTATTGTAGTGACAAAATGGTCAAATAAAATTTTGAAAAATATTTTTTTTTGGGTATCTCCCCTACACGCGAAGTGGGGATGGATTTTTTTTTCTTGTCTGTGCCATGGTGTGGGTGGGGGTCGGGGGATCGTTAGCTAGGTCGTTTCAAAACATTATGGGTGTGGGAAATATTAAGCTTTAAAGTGAATTTGTTAGAGTCAAGTGTACCTTGACAGGCGACAACAATGAATTTCCTATCCCCGCTAAATATTTAAACAAACATTAAAACCAAAAATACGCCACCTTACAACACACCTTAAAAAATGTATCACTTAAAAAGTTATTATAACTTCGATCCTACGCAAATACTTCGAAGCTTCGAAACGTTTTATTGTACAGACAAAACCAGAAGGCTTAACAATAAAAAGGCGTCGTAAGTCAACAAAAAGCAATATTGTAAGGCAAATAGAATTTTATTCTCCGTAAAATTGACTTTACTTTAGCTTTTGCAGTCGATATAGATTATAGACAATCAGAGGTATATTCGAGTATGTCTAATCTCTATGTAGGTACGTATATTTAATGGAATCGCATGGGATATCAAATCTATCAGCTTGTTGGTTAAAAACAGCAATCTAATAAGAAATTACAAAAATGTAAAAACACTTCGTTCTCCAAAGAATCTTTACCTGCTTCAAAATATATCAGAAATGTGACTCTTCAAGATAATGCTGATGTGCTATTTGTCACTAGTTGCTACGCCAGCTTCCATACAAAAATTCTTCCAACACTTTATACCATTAACAAAATTACTTGCAATGTTTAATACCCTACACATAGACGGGATTTAAACGATATTAGTATCGTTTGTAACATCAAAAGGTAACGAGCAAGTAAATGGGCACAATTTACTGTACCCGCAAAGATAAATCCGAATAGGTACAACAAGAACGTATCCAACGTAGACATCATATTTCTTTAGTGTAGATTCCACAAAAATGAGCGTCTTCATGGAGAGTGTAAGAGTAAGAGACGAACAAATGATTATGGTTTGCATAATTTGTGTTTCTTACACTCTTACTGCAAAGATAAATCCGAATGGGCAAGACAAGCGTGTTTAACGTAGAGTACACACGGCGACAGGTCAGGTTACCTTGTTTGGACTTTGAACTATTAGAAGTTGAACGCTGCGAATCGTGCGAGAGGGTGCGGTATGTTGTTGTTGTTTCGTCTCACAGCACGCTGCGCCCGCGACGGCAGCCGCGTCTATGCAGGCTCTCTACTGCACTATTTTGTGTTTTGTACGTAGTGTAGTTATGGGTATATAGAGTGCGTAACCTGATGTGTCGCCGTGTGTACATATTTCAAGATTCCACATAAAAAAGCGTCTTCATATCGGAAGTGTAAGATGCGGACAAATTATTATTCAAGCTGCGACCAGAAAAATAAAAAAAACCTGCTTTGGAGGCGCTACCTTTAGGTCAATGACAATGTTTCAAGTTTACAGTTTCAAGCTTAGATCAAAGTAAAATGAATGGATAGGCCCAAAGCGCTTTAAGTTGAAGTACGCAAAACTAGGGCACTTCAATACAAATTAGGGTACTTGGTCTGTCATCTCAGTACATTTTCGAAGTAAAACTGTCAATTGTTTTGCCTCATTTTTCTGGTTTGAAATGTTCGCGTAAGACCCGGCCATTCTTGTTTACTAATGTCATTGGTTTCAAGTACAAAAGTTAGTTCCAATAATTTTCCGCAAAATGGCGACTTATTTTATTTTTCAGGTCGGAAAACGATGACAGATCGTGTTCAACTTAAAATATTTCCTAAGCGAAGAATGAAAATTTTCGTAGGTACATAAGTGACTTATGTAAACCACTCAAATAGAAACGCCAACATTGAAAGCCTCCTAGAAATATAAAAATATTGATTCTAAATCGATACTATACTTGATCTAAATAGAACGAATACTGTGCTAATATTGTAATATAATAAATAATTTTACTTCTAGGTACCTATTTAATTAAATTTAAGGAGACTTAAATATGAGGAGATCTTGTAATAGTCCTGAAGCAACATTTTGATGTCGTAAACATAACCCTCCTTCTGACGCAGTCGGGTAAAAAACAAAATGCAGCGTGCGTATAGAAACGAATTTTTAGCTCATTCAATGCTCTTTTTTTTTAATACTTCTAGAAAGGACCATCTTTGTGAAGAACCCTAATATAATGTTTGTCCTAAGTACGAAAATGGTTTGATATACATGAAGTAATCATGTAAAAAAAAACGAACAGTATCGTAACACGTAATGCTACTAAGAAAAAATCTCTTTGAGCCGAGATTGTGTACAATATTGTCGACCACTAGGTACACACGGCGACACATCAAGCTATACAAAACCAACATAAGGCGATTATCACACTGCACCGCGCCCCGTCGCGTAGCACGGGGCCGCAGATTTTAACATTGTATGCAAGTATTTCAATTTATATAGAAAACACGCCTAGGACAACACACTGCCGACGCGTCAATGCGCGGGAAGGCGACTATGCCGCTCCGCGCACCGCGGCGGGACGCGTCGCTAGTGTGATAATCGCCTAAGCTGGCCGCGCGTAGGTCGAGTAACGTATAACGTCGCGCCGCCAGCTTATGTTGGTTTTGTATAGCTTGCTTGATGTGTCGCCGTGCGTACTACTGTTTTCGGACTAGTTTACCTTTTTATGCTGGACCTATTATGGTAATGAGATTGGGGTAAAGTATTATCATGTAGGTATTATCATAGATCCGTATTTGGATCTATGGTATTATCGTGTTATAGTTGTCTCTTTGGAACAATAGCGTGGACAATCTGGGAGAAATTGAATGCCCTCTTTGAGAGGTTCCGTAGTCAAACAAGGAACCCTAGTTTCGTCATTCAGTCGGAATATTTTATTCGTATATTATGATGTTGATGTATTCAATACTATATATACAACGTGTTAATGAATTAACGCAAAACTAGAAAGTAGTTTGTTTAGAATCGAGAGCAGAATCGAATTATCATAGTTTCAACATAGGTAATTTTTTTCAAAATATTCAATAATTTTTTTGTGAAATTTAAATTTTCTGAACCCGATGTCAACCCACCGCACGGGCACACTCACCCTACTTACTACCAAAACAAGATTATAAAAATGTATCCATGAGAACATTAGCGCTTTCTTTCAGTGCTGAAATGATAACAAATCATTTTTGCCTCAAAACTTAAAATGCGAATAACTTTAAATTTTAACCATCAAAATAATAAAATTATTGTTTCAATCTAATTATTTTGTTATAAATCAGTTGGGGTGTATGAGGTTTTGCGTTAATTCATTAACACGTTGTATACATATATAGTCTTTAATGATAAAAAGATCATGCCCAAAATTATATGAAAGTTAGGATGAACTTGCGTCTGGTCAAATTGTTGATGGGAAATATTTAAAAAATAGGTAGGATATAAAAACTAAACAAATTCAAAAAAATTATTCCTTACAATAAATTACACAAAAATTGTATTTCATTTTTAAACCCCCATTCCCACAGGGCTAAAAATACATGAAGGGATTCATAATTTTCAGACCAAATATTTTGGATAAATGAATGATGATGACGCATTTGATGACGCATCTTTAGCATGGTTTTGGGCATTGTCTTTTAATTATATTTTAATCATTCATAGCTCATTTTAAAGTGTAGAGATGGAACAATTTACACCACAAAAAAATATTTAAATCGGCGACAGAAGTTTTTTATGTGATTAACAATGTAGAAATTTTTGTAAAGCTTAGCTAATAAACAATTAATTTACGAGTACACCTACCTATAAGTTATAGGGTAGGTGTAGGCACCTACTTGTAGAGTTCATCAGTTGTATTTTAACTGATTTTCATTATCATTTTTCATTTATTTATTTCCATGAACAATAATACATTGTGTCGGAATTACATATCTTAATATTAGGTTTATTACAAATTTACGCCCACATCACAATATTAAATAACAATAACAATATTGATGATTGATGAACGATGATCTATCAGTTTATACAGGGTGTAACAAAACACCCTAGTAATACTTAAGGGGGTGCTTCAGACCTTGAAACTGAACAACTTTCACTATGGAGCCAACATCGAGAAAAAATAAAAAAAATCAGCTGTCCCATAAATTTTAGTCTAGTCGGTACTACACTTTTGTATGGGACAGCTGATTCTTTTTTATTTTTTCTCGATGGCCAACATCGAATCCATAGTGAAAGTTGTTCAGTTTGATGGTCTGAAGCACCCCCTTAAGTATTACTAGGGTGTTTTGTTACACCCTGTATTGTTCCTCTAGTATGATTCCTCTGCTCGCGCGACTTTGCTTTTTTCCACACTAACATGTCGCGGCAAGCGCGGCTTTCGCTCTCGAAAAGCGCGGGAAAAGTTATTTTCCATAAGGCTCGTCGCGCGCGATAGAGAAATCATACTAGACGTGCAGAAGATACGAGTTTATTCGATATGATCGCAAATTTTATCAACTCATTGGTTCGCTATAATTAAATTGGCAATCTTTGATGACGTTCAAAGGTTTCAAGTAGTTTTATCGAATACACAAAATAATTTTCATTACCTGTAGGTACTTACTAAAGATTAGATAAATTTTAATTGAATAAATATTGTATAAAAACGCTTTTAACGTTTTTCGTTCATTGATTTTTACTACACACGGTAATTTTTTCATTAACACTGATTGTTTTTTACAACCGTTAAAAATGCTTGAGTAAAACATTTGAGAAATTTATGAACCAGATTATGAATTCCAAATCAAGCTTTTACTTTACTCTTAAATATTCCGTGCTATTACGTACGGTGACGCGTTGACGCAACAAACAAACGTCATGCGCCACATGCGGGATAAAATTATCGGTTAGGAGGTGCTCGGTAAGATAATCTAGCGATATACTTGCGTGTCGTACGGTGATATTGCTGCACTTGAATAGAATAACAACGTAATGAAGTTCAGTGTTTACTACTTAATTAATCAAATCAGCCCACATCAACCCACTGCTGGGCAAAGGCCCTTTTCTGGCGCCATTCTTCACGGTCCTGTGTTAATCTGATCCAATGCGAACCCGTCACCATAATACCTAATCTGTGCCGTGCCGTCACTCTCACTATGTCAAGACTGCCTCCGTGGTCTAGTTGTTAAGAGCATTGCCTCTCGTAACGGAGGTCGTGGGTTCGATTCCCACGGGGGACACCTAGTGATATGTCACTTTGTGCGTTTTTCCCTAGCTGGTTAGGACATTGCAGGCTGAATCACCTGATTGTCCGAAAAGAAAAATGATTCCGTGCTTCGGATGGCACTCTAAGCCGTTGGTCCCGGCTACTATCTCTGGTGGTAGTAGTCGTTACATAAAAACCACGTCAGAGGCCGTAAGGCGGTCTGGAAAAACTCTGACACCAGGGCTCTGCCCACACGATAAGAAGAAGATCAGACCACCGTGCTGGTGGTCTGCCTTCTGACCTCCGTCCCTCTCTTGGCCACCACTCTGATATTGCCTTGGCCCACCGGCCGTCTTCCCGTCTAGCCAAGTGTCCTGTCCATCTCCACTTCCACTTTGTGATCCGCTTACCCACGTCTTCGACCTTGGTTCTCCGTCAAATTTCGACATAGGTATGGTACTCGGTCCCCTAGTAATATGCCTAGCATTCATTACATAATGGCTCTGGGTAATTTTTTTAACTGTAGCTTTAAAATGGGAAAAAAAATGGAAAAAAAATATAAAAAAATAAAAAAGAAGTTGGAGGAGGAGGGTTGGTTGGTTGGTTGGTTGGTTGGTGGAGTTTTTGTTCGTGAAAAATGGAAATTGCTTCGGAACCAGTCAAAACTACTCCAAATTTCATTTTTTTTAAACGTCTTTAATCTAAAATTCTACAACCTTTAGAGTTTAAAAATTGACGCTCTCAGTTAAGTAAAAAGTTGTAACCCGAAAAATATAAATTTTAAGAAAAAATGCTTCACAACTTGCGAATTTATGTAAGAACAGGACATTCTCTTTAAATTGAGGCAATTTTAATTGAGATTGGCTGACGAATAAACCTTGATGAGCGCGCTCCATAGGTACAAACGAAGTTTCATTCTATTTTGAATATTAACCAAATAAATTTAATAAGTTTTTTTTAACACGTTCCAGAAACTAATATCCTTGTCTGTGGTTTATCAGATTACCGTTAAGTTATACAGTTTCAAAGTTACACTGGCTCAAAGATTTCTATACGAAAAAAAAACGTCAATTTTTAAACTGTAAAGGTTGTAGTAATTTAAATAACCTTCATTTTTTCATCGAAATCGGAGTTGTTTTGACGGGATCCGAAGTAAAAACCTTTAGGAACTACAAGCACAATCATTTCACACAGATTTCTTCCAACTGACCCGCAACAGTCAGTGTCAGACGTCATGTTTCGCTTGTTTGTATTCAAATTGTTAAAACGGTACTTTGCGCTATGAAAAGGGTTAACATTGTAACATTTCATTTCGAGAGGGTTGAAATTTCATATTCCAGTTGAATTTTTAATAGATGCAAATTGTACAATTAAGTTATGACTACTGAAATACGTGAAATGAATAAAAATTAATGGAAATTTGATTCGGAATATCCTCGTGAATGTAGGTTTGTAGAGAAACCAGTGGTATTATAATTATCTTTCAAACGGGCAATGAGATGTAGGCAGTTCCATTTTCTGTAATTTAATTATCTAACGATTGACATTGTAATAACTACTTTCTTATTTTTATAATTACCTGCAAATATTGCTGTGCCCTTTTAGGGTTCATGTACTCGCTTTAGCTACTAAGTAACATCTATGCTGTAATTGTACATGAATGCGAATAAATGAAATATGGAATAAAATAAGTAGGTAGGTAGGTAAGAGGCGTGACGTTTTAGATAGATAGATAGATAGGTAGGTAGGTACAATATTTTCGTTCGTTCGTTTTTCTTTTATTCTGTTTTTGTAGTATGTTTTTGGTGTGCAAATAAAGAATATTTATGTTATGATATGTTATGTTATGTTATGTTATGTTATGTTATGTTATGTTATGTTATGTTATGTTATGTTATGTTATGTTATGTTATGTTATGTTATGTTATGTTATGTTATGTTATGTTATGTTATGTTATGTTATGTTATGTTATGTTATGTTATGTTATGTTATGTTATGTTATGTTAGGTTATGTTATGTTATGTTATGTTATGTTATGTTATGTTATGTTATGTTATGTTATGTTATGTTATGTTATGTTATGTTATGTTATGTTATGTTATGTTATGTTATGTTATGTTATGTTATGTTATGTTATGTTATGTTATGTTATGTTATGTTATGTTATGTTATGTTATGTTATGTTATGTTATGTTATGTTATGTTATGTTATGTTATGTTATGTTATGTTATGTTATGTTATGTTATGTTATGTTATGTTATGTTATGTTATGTTATGTTATGTTATGTTATGTTATGTTATGTTATGTTATGTTATGTTATGTTATGTTATGTTATGTTAGGTTATGTTATGTTATGTTAGGTTATGTTATGTTATGTTATGTTATGTTATGTTATGTTATGTTATGTTATGTTATGTTATGTTATGTTATGTTATGTTATGTTATGTTATGTTATGTTATGTTATGTTATGTTATGTTATGTTATGTTATGTTATGTTATGTTATGTTATGTTATGTTATGTTATGTTATGTTATGTTATGTTATGTTATGTTATGTTATGTTATGTTATGTTATGTTATGTTATGTTATGTTATGTTATGTTATGTAGTACCTACAGAAATTATAAATATGATACCAAAAAGAATCAGATATTATGTTACTAGCGCGTACAAAGTGAAGACTCGAAAAAGACCCAATTGGGTCTGAGGTACCGATTCGGACTGTGCCACGACTTAACTTAACTAAATTTATTCCTGTCACTTTCTAAAATAAGATTAAGAAAAGTCAAAGTGACGTTACACGCCCAAAATAAGATGCCATCATAATGTACGCCATCTTTTTAAGGCGTTTTTGGGCGTGTAACGTCACTTTGACAGCACTAAAGTCAGCTGTTGGTTTTCTGTCTCTTTTCTTAATCTTATTTTATAAAGTGACAGGAATAAATTTAGTTAAGTTAAGTCGTGGCACAGTCCGAATCGAGGCCATTGTTTCAATAGACCGCGTCAAGCAATGCAATTTTTTTTAAACATTTCTTGTGTAAAATTGCACAAAACATTATACTGTACTTAGGTCAACCTAAGTTCAGTAAATGTTTTATGGTTAACTCAAGGAATACGCAAGCTATATAGCAGCAGCACAGGAGCTGCATAAAGGAAATTTCCTTTATGTGGCTACTGTACAGCTGCTATATATCTTAAAATACTGATCAGCAGAGATATATGCATACATAAACTCACACCTCTTTCCTAGAGAGGTAAGCGGAGACTATGAATCTCCATTAATTGATAAACAAAACATAATTATGAAAATTATAAACCGCGGTCAAGTGCGAGTCGGGCTACTCGCGCACCGAGGGTTCCGTACCACACAACCACAGAACACAACATTATTAACTTAGAAAAAACTTTTTTTGTCCGGGACCTTTAGCGCAAGACTGACTCACACTTGACCGGTTTTTAGCATTTTTTGTTATTCTGTAGAGCTTGCTCTATAATCGCACTAAGTTTGACGCTTATATGTATTACCGTTTTTACGATAGAGCGTAAAGAAAAAACGTAGATAAAAACTAGTTTCTTGTTGAGAACCCCCCTTAATTTTAACTTACAGTGGGACGTTTATAGGCTGATGATGATGATGATGACGTATAAAACTCAAGGAAAGTTTGATATTATTTTCTTATTTATTATATTTTATTCAGGATAATAACAGCCAGAGTTACATGATATACCAAAGTACTTTACATAACATTAGATTATTATAGTTATTATTTTATTCCAAACATTGCCTATAAAATATTATTTACTTCTACAGTCGTCTGATGAGATTCTAACAAATTCGAAATATTTCTGGTTCAATGTACGCAATGGTAACGAAATAAGCTTGATTTCGATATAGATTCTAGATTGAATTGCGGCCATACCTGTATGTAATGAAATCAAAACCAATTCAAATGTAGTATTACAATATTCAATTTCATATCCTATGTCGTTTAGCAGCTTGGCTTAATATACGATATTATTATTGTATACTTATTTATAAATGAGTTCCGTGACTGACTGACTGCGCACAACGCTCTAAACCGCTGAGGATAGAAACATGGGTATAATAATATATTCTAGAGAGGATGTAGGGGTGCACTAAGAAAGGATTTTTCGAAAATCGAGCCCTAATGGTATAAACCAAGCGGACAAAGTCGCCGGTCAAAATCTCGTATAGTATACGGGCTATAACTTTAAATTTTTTTTTTTTTTAATATTTGATAATACAAAGAGTTCGTAAACCAGACTGACTTTGTATAGAATCAATGACAAATCAACATGTTAATAATTTAATTAGCGAAAGTTTTTTACTTTACATGAAAAAGCAAACTCGAAGTACAGCGCAAGTATCAATTAAATAAAACCGGTCAAGTGCGAGTCGGGCTACTCGCGCACCGAGAGTGTTCCGTTCCACACCACCACAGAACACAAAATTATTAACTTAGAAAAAAACTTTTTTGTCCGGGACCTTTAGCGCGAGACCGACTCACACTTGGCCGGTTTTTAGTATTTGTTGTCATTCTGTAAAGTTTGCTCTATAATCACACTAAGTTTGACGCTTATACGTATTACCGTTTTTACGATAGAGCGTGAAGAAAAAACGTAGATAAAAACTAGTTTCTTGTTGAGAACCCCCCTTAAGTTTAACTTTTTGACATTTTTATCATTTGTTAACAAATCCACCGTAATAACGCATAATCTGAGAAAATTTCAACTATGTATCTAGCTGTTACGGTTCAAAAGTTTCAGCCCTAAATAGGTAGGACAGACGGACGGACGGACAACGTAGGCTTAGTAATAGGGTCCCGTTTTCACCCTTTGGGTACGGAACCCTAAAAAGGGAAACTATAGATTAGTACGTCATTTCATTACAGCCAATATAAAAACTAATGAAATACGCTACATGGAAGCTACAAACCGCACAATAGTAGAGCTATTTCCCATGATAATTGTGCGCTTCGGGTTAAAAGCATCAGTTTTCCTCGGTGATCATTTTCAGATGTCGAGGGAAGTCTGATTAGTCCCCTGTGCTCGGGGGGAGGGGGGCGAAGTACTTATCTGGATCATTGTTTCCATTATTCTTTTACTGATCAGTTAATGCTACTAGGGCTTGTGTGGTATCGTTTTCAAGTAAAACAAAACAAGGAATTCATGTTTACTGCATAATAGGTATGTTTCCATACAACAAAATGAAGTTTTACACGAAAAAGTAAAACCATTGGCTTAACTTCTTTTTTTAAACTGTAGTTTACCCACTGGCTGGATGAATTCCGATCAAATAATTATATAATCATTGCGTTCATTTTATATCTAACAAATCATGACCATGATACGAACTCACGAACCATGAAGTTGACAACCAGAAAGTTACAAACGTTATCAAATCTTAGCACAAATACAATCGTTTTAGCATGGGATCTTAGCCAACAATTTGTGTAGTTTCAATTTAAACTTTGTCTGGTATCTATACCCAATAATTGGATTGGTATGTTTCCAAAAGCTCTATTTGTAAAGCAATTGGCTTTCTTTTTGAATCAATAATTATATTATTGCATATTTATGTACACACGGCGACAGATCAACATACCCATAGTTCGACCTTATGTCCATGAACATAGAGTTCAACTATGGGTAGGTTGATCTGTCGCCGTATGTGTACGTGTCTGTCAATATGGTGTCCGTTTCATTAGGTACATGTTAAAATCATAAAGTTGAATATCAAAATCGGTTTTTGACTATACAAACTGGCTGAAGTAAACCAGATTAAAAAAAACATAACCCTCCTTCTGGCGCAGTCGGGTAAAAATATCTTCATAATAATTATCTTTGCAAGCGTAATTAAAATCTTCAAAGTTCATACAAATCATATTAAAGCTAGGTAGACACCATTATCAAGATTAACTCTCCGGACTTTGCCCCTTTTTATATCGGTGCCATACAACTTAAAATTGAACAACTAATGTTAAGTTTGACGTGCTGTCTACATTATACAGCTTTACTTAACGGTCTTTCTGAATAATTTAACTAACCATAAGCACTTATAATTCCATCAGGACTTTCAAAGGCATCGCTGCGGGATATACGAGTGGCCGGGAAAGGAAATTAATGGTTTACCGAAATCCGGAACACGGCTACGGAAGTTATGAATTAAAAATGTACAATACAATGTAGGAATTATGGGTAACTGACTTTTTTTCCTGAAGTCTCATTCTCAGTCTGGAAGATTCCTGATCTGTCAACTACCCAAAATTATAATTAACTAGAGTTTAACCGCGGCTTTGTCCGCACAAATTATAATTATACCAGATTTTTAGTCAATCATAAGTCAATATAAAAAAGAAATTGGTTCAGCAGTTTTTGGGTGATGCTCGACAAACAAACAAAAAATAAACAGACGACAAAAAATCCAATAATTGGTGATTTGGAATCAGGGACACCTAAAAACCATAGCTTTACTTTTTTTATATCTTCAATTTATAGATCACACTTCTGTTACAGTTTTATAATTGTTAAGATGTAAATTACCTCACCTTATTTTTTAATGGTCTTCGTTCGAAATCGGTTTTGTTAACTATAAAAGTTTTCCTAATTAAATATTGCGTGTAAAATTTTATCAAGGTTCTTAAAATATAGACATACCTTTTACCTGATTGGGTAATTTCGTTTTTAATTATTATTTTAGAATTGTATAATCTAGAGGAATTCAGGAGCACACTTTGTATATGACGAAGTTTTCTGATTAATTTTAAGCCATTTGTTTGGCTACCGAATGGTGTAAAGTTTAGCTTACGCCTAAGAACAATACAATCTCGTGTAATATCTAATAAACTTAACTAGATTTCTAGAATTATATTTCTGATCTCATCGCTATAGAACATTCACAGCTCGTTTCCTTCAATTATAAGTTTTAATAGAGGGAAATGTACTTATGCAAAAAATTACATTGAGCTTTAAAAGATGCTAAACTCGTGTTTAGCAGTTCCTAGAGGTATCTATCGATATCTTAATCAAAACGTTGTTTGTGCAACTCCATTAAAATATTTTTTAAGTTAAATAGTATTTTTGGAGTATTTAGGAGAAACAATAACATTTCTATTCTACGGAACCACATAAGTCTATTGCTGACATCGTAGAGCGTCACTGACGGGAGTCACGCACGTGACGCTCTACGGCTGTCACGGGTTACCACAACCTCAAATAATCTGAAGAACTATAACATGACGTGTAAAACACTACATCCTAACTACATCACATAAGCCTCAAAAATAGTGGTTATAATTGTGCGTCGAATTAAAAATGGTCCTAACCATGCAAGCTCAGAAGCGATTTTTTATTCACTGGTAAGTTTGCAAGGCGTATTCGAAAATATTTCCACGAATGGATTTTATTTCCAGTAGTCACGTTTTTCTCTTTGAACCTTTCGAATATTGCCTGTTTATAGATAGGTTTAATTTGTTTCGATTCCCGCAGAAAAAAGGAAAAACCAGTAATTAATTTACTCTTAATTAAAAACCTGTAGTTAACAAAGAATTATGCTGACGCGACGGAACCTAAACATAAAAAAACGTATTTTCAATCGTGTCTCTTTAATGTCAAACTTTGTATAAAGATACTTATATAGGGTGTAAATTCCGAATCGGTGAACTCAGACCATCAAACTGAACAACTTTCACTATGGAGCCTACCTCAGGAAACGCGAAAATAAAGTCCCGTAAAAAACTGCTGTACTACCCGACTAAAATGTACTTCGGCTTTGGGGCTTGTATCTTTATAGTTCGACGTAATTAATAGTACTCTATAGAAATTAATTATAACTGTCTTATAGACGGAGATCCGACCGTAAAATTATGCACCTATTCCTTAGGCGAACGAAATGTAATTCTAGTGTATGTTTATACAGGGGTTAATTCAACGCCGCCAAGTTGCCTAAAAAAATCTTGCCGCAAGTGCCTTTTCCATTATAATTTTTGGTATAACTTTTTCCACCTGTTTGTTAGGGAAGTGAATGAGGTGCCATCAGAAGGAGACTAGTCTAAAGTACTTTAAAAACTAGGGTTGCCACCTCTCAATCTGCCGCAAGACTAGGGTTGCCAGATTCAAAAATGACATATTTGGACCTGGCAACCCTTTTGTTGCGGCAGATTGAGAGGTGGCAACCCTAGTTTTTAAAGTACTTTAGACCAGTCTCCTTCTGATGGCACCTCATTCACTTCCCTAACAAACACGTGAAAAAAGTTATACCAAAAATTATAATGGAAAAGGCACTTGCGGCAAGATTTTTTTAGGCAACTTGGCGGCGTTGAATTAACCCCTGTATAAACATACACTAGAATTACATTTCGTTCGCCTAAGGAATAGGTGCATAATTTTACGGTCGGATCTCGGACTATTAGCACACGTTGGACATTTAGCTGTCATTTCATAAAATGGAAAACATTTTAAAGAAGAGGTAAGCATGAGAGATACTGAGTGAGTGCGAGCGAGACAGGAATACACATTTGCTTACATTTACTTACGCCAAGTCCTGCCATATGGGGTGAGGTAAGGAATAGGTGGGGGGCAGGGAGGTTCCGTATGCTGTATATAGTACTAGATACTATTATACTGTGATTTTAGATTATTTGTGATTCCGTAATTCACAATAAAGTTAGTAAATTAAAAATCACAATCTTTGCCTTTATTCAAAAAGTATTGCATTATAAAGTGAAGTGAAAACAATCTTTGCGGTTACAAAATTGATCAAGATCTATTTACATTATAAAGGAGGAGAGAAAAGTTAAGGGTGACGTACATGTTTCATCGGTTTAATTTTGAAAAAATAATACTTTATCTTATAGATTACGGAGAAAACGTACAAAAGATAAGAATAAAATTACTGAACCGGCAAGAGCAGAGTATGAATTTTCTTGAATTTATGACGATGGTTATCCAATCTTGAAGGAGGTATGCTCTTGGTAACAAATTGCGACGTAGGGTAGCTTATTAAAAAAATACTAAGCCAATTTAGCCGGTATGGGCAAGAACTGAAACATTAAGAACAAAATTGGTTGTTATCAAATAATAGTAACTATGTATATGAAAATAGTCATAGTCAATAGTCATAATAGTTTATTAAATACGGTAACAAATGAAACACAAACAGTAGAAAACTTCAAGTCTATCTCTTCTTTTCAGCGAATTTGACCGATAAGTGGAAAAGAGACTACAGTAGAATGTAATTTCATCTTGAAGTTGAACGCCTAAAAAATAAAAAATAAAGACCGCCTTCAAAAAACTAAAAAGTTAATATTGCAGCCGATGACTCTTTCGCTCGCATCTTTAAGAATATTAATAAGAATCGAAGTCGCTGTCAAGCCGGTACGATTCGCGACAGGACTGAATTAGTTTTTTGGCTTGGCTTGATACCGACTCCAATAAAAGAAATTAATGTTCTTATAGATGCGAGCGAAAAAGTCATTGGCTGCAATATTATTTTTTACCTTTTTAGTTTTTTTGAAGGCGTTTTTAATTTTTTCTTAAAATTTTGTTTATTTCAAATATTTTTGTGGTGAAATACATTAGTTCTACTCAGATATCGGCTATACACGCAAAGGTTACATCGATACAAAGCAAATGTCTCAATTGCCGATGATTTTCTGTCAACATACATACGTATCGAATTGATAACCTCCTTTTTTTGAAGTCGGTTAAAAATGTACGAATCATTTACGGTTTACCCAAACGTGAATAAGTCGGGGATGTTGAACTTAAATAATCTGGTCCTTTTCCGACCCGAGAAGATGAAAAGAGATACAAAACGAAATAAACTCGAATAGACTACAAAAGTTGAAATTATCTTGAAACGGATCTTGCCGGATTCAAACCGTTTAACCACGAGCATTGTCGAGAGTTTTTTAAACCCAAAATGATAAACCGCCAACAACGTTTTTCATCAAATTAATACGGAATCCAAATTTAGAAAAAGCTTATGATAAATGTAATTCAAAAGTGTTACGGAACAGAATATAGGTACCTAATAGAGTACAAGACGTACCTCTACGAATACGTCGTCAGAATATCGAATATCGAATTGTCGAAACCAAGGTAGTTTCTTCTCATAGACCAGAGAAAAAGAACTAGTTTATGTACAGTACGTTTATTGGTCCATAGTCGGACATCAACTAATATTAATTTTACAATGGCCTTGATTCGGACTGTGCCACGACTTAACTTAACTAAATTTATTCCTGTCACGTTCTTAAATAAGATTAAGAAAAGAGACAGAAAACCAACAACTGACTTTAGTGCTGTCAAAGTGACGTTACACGCCCAAACACGCTCTAAATAAGATGGCGTACATTATGATGGCATCTTATTTTGGGCGTGTAACGTCACTTTGACAGCACTAAAGTCAGCTGTTGGTTTTCTGTCTCTTTTCTTAATCTTATTTTAGAAAGTGACAGGAATACATTTAGTTAAGTCGTGGCACAGTCCGAATCGGTACCAATGCCTCTGTTCAGAAAACCCCATAGAGAGAAAGCTTCAACACAATCGCGCTAGTGGAAAATCTACAGGATGTAAGTGACAGCCTAGCAAATACAGAAACGGTGAACTCAGACCATCAAACTGAACAACTTTCACTACGGAGCCTCAGGAAACGCGAAAAAAAATCAGCTGTCCCTTACAAAACTGGTGTATCTAGCCGACTAAAATGTATGGGACAGCTTAATTTCGCGTTTCCTGAGGTAGGGTCAATAGTGAAAGTTGTTCAGTTTGATGGTCTGAGTTCACCGTTTCAGTGTTTGCTAGGCTGTCACTTACACTGTATAGGAGACTTTGGGTGCGTCACAATGACATGATCATTTTTGCTGGTGTGATCACTTTTGGATTCGCACAAAATGATCACGTGATGCGCTCGCCCAACGTCTCCCATAGATTGTCCACACGCGCGATTGTGTCAAAGCTTTTTCTTTGTAGGGTATTTACTAATGTGGTTCAGACTCAGAACAGAACAGCCAAGTAGGTATACATACTTGGGAATCGAACGATTGTGGGATGTAGGACATACTTGCTGACTCAACGTTAAAACAGTGGGTCTGCGTAATCTCAGCATACATAGGTACGTAATAGTCCGAGATCCGACCGTAAAATTATGCACCTATTTCATAGGCGAACGAAATGTGATTCTAGTGTATATTTACTATCAGTTTAAAATAACAATGTGCATGACCTTGAAGGGCCGTTCGATAACTTCACTCCGTTGTATAGGAATATAGACTCTATGTGAAGGAAATAATCATTTGAATGACTCGAGTGAAGTTCGTGTGATTGAGTGACGTCACATTTGCAGGCGAGGTCATGCACATTGTTATTTTAAACTGATAGTACACAGGGGTTAATTCAACGCCGCGCCGCAAAGTTGCCTAGAAACAATATAACAACAATATACAATATAGCAACTATAGGGTTGCCAGGTTCAAAGAAGTCATTTTTTTAACCATGGCAACCCTATAGTTGCGGCAGATTGAGAGGTGGCAACCCTAGTTTTTCCATTACTTTAGATCAGTCTCCTTCTGATGGGACCTCATTTACTTCCCTAACAGACAGGTGGAAAAAGTTTTGACAAAAATCATAATAGAAAAGGTACTTGCCGCAAAATTTTTCTAGGCAACTTGGCGGCGTTGAATTAACCCTTGTGTAAACATACACAGAATCACATTTCGTTCGCCCTATGAAATAGGTGCATAATTTTACGGTCGGATCTCGGTCTTTAACTAGTTACCTATTCTCTTTGTGTGAAAAAATAAATGATTAAAATAATTGTTGTCACCCAGACCTTTCCCGGGGCTTTCCTTCTAATTAGTACTAATTGTTGTGTACGTCTACTAAATTAAGGCTTAAAATAAAAACTACAACACCTTAATTGAAGGAAAGATCATTTCTTATAAAGCTCTTTGAATGAAGAATCAAATTACCTTTCTCTCTTTAACTTGTAATTTAATAGCTTTGGACGTCAAAGTAACTACCCAGAGCGCCACTTTATGTCCAAGTGCGGTAGTTATTATATTATAACTTTATTTTAACGAAGTTGTAAAATAAAATATAGTCCCTGCACAGCCTTTATCATCGGTTGCTCGCTAGTAAATCGTAGATTCTTATTATTAACTTCTTATCTTTGTAAGAATGTACTCAATAATATATTATACTAGCTGTTGCCCGCGAATATTCCTGCGAGGATAAAAATCCTAGGTGTTAATCCAGAACATCTTCTATCTTCTAGCACAGAATAGGTATATAGTTCTACCTTCTGGTCAAATTTCATACAAATCCGTTCAGCCGTTTATGCGCGATTGCGTGACAAACATCAAAACTTTGACATTTATAATATTAGTGAGATAATAATATAATATTTTACCTGGGACAAACTATTCAGTTAGGTACGTCCAACTTCGAGAAAGAGATCAACCGTCGAATCCAACTCGGCTGGGCAGCGTTCGGGAGGCTACGTAATATCTTCACGTCCCAAATACCGCAGTCTCTTAAAACGAAAGTCTTCGATCAGTGTGTGTTGCCAGTGATGACATAATTGGAACAGAGACGTGGTCGCTCACTCAAGGCCTCATAAAAAGGTTGAAAGTCACCCAAAGGGCAATGGAGAGGGCTATGCTTGGAGTTTCCCTGTGAGATCGAATCAGAAATGAAGAGATCCGCAGAAGAACCAGAGTAACTGACATAGCCCAAAGAATTGCCAAACTTAAGTGGCAATGGGCGGGGCACATTGCTCGCAGAACCGATGGCCGGTGGGGCCGAAAAGTTCTCGAGTGGCGATCGCGTACCGGAAAGCGCAGAGTGGGTAGGCCCCTCACACGGTGGACCGACGACCTGCTGATGAAGGCAGCGCAAGACCGGTCGTTATGGCGATCCTTGGGGGAGGCGTATGTCCAGCAGTGGACGTCCATCGGCTGAGATGATGATGATGATGAATAATATAATGTAGTGAGATTATCCATCAATGTCCGACTACTGAACAAAAGGTACCATTCATTCTCTACACACATCCATATTTTGTAACTCGAACGGCCAAGTTTATTAAAACTTGGCACTGAACTATTTCATGGTCTGAACATTATGACATTTCAACTCGGCTGCATCGCGGACATCTGATAACAGATGTAAAGTTGTGCCAACAAAATTAGGTCATAATAGTTTTGATATCTTTTAGTTCCCCTTGTTGACAATGAACCGTCATTTTGAGGCGACTTTGGTATGAATGAACTATACAGGGTGTTACAAAAGTAAAAATAAACATTTCAATCTTTTATGGGGGTTGTTGAGACCGAACAACTTTCACTATGGGAACAACATCGAAATCGCGAAAAAGTTAAATATATATATATGTTGTATGAGACAAAAGTCTCATACATGTATGTACCTATTATAGCTCGAGTAGATCTGCAGTTTAGTATCGAAAATCGCAAACGCATCGCATCTTGGCGATTATGGCTCTCGAAATCTCCCCATTTTGGGTGAGGCCTGTGTCCAGCAGTGGACCTCTATCGGCTGATATAATGATGATGATGATGGAACATCAGATTTTTTTTTGCGATTTCGATATTGGTCCCATAGTGAAAGTTGTTTAGTTTGATGGTCTTAACCACTCCCTAAAATGTTTATTTGTATTTTTGTAACACCCTGTATACTAAAGTTGTTGACATAGCCACAGATTACTTACTGGTTACATCGTAACAGATGCACCACTTCCTTAGAAAACTTAAATTCTCACGCTTTAATTACCCACTGCCATGACAGACGGTACGCGCGAAAATGTACCTAGTGAAGCTTGCCACTTCGTACGGTGCGCGACGTATGCGACGCTGCTATCTGGAGCGAGTGGCAGAAATCAAGCAAGCGCATCGCTTACGGTGCACCAATGTGTAGAGTATCTCGGTACCTACGGCCGAGTGATGGAGGCCAGACATAGCTCTGAAAATTAGAAAGCTGACAGTGGGCTGGTCTGAGGTCATATTTGCCTAAGATTGACAACCGACGGGGAGTCCGAGTTCTAAAGTGGAGACCACGAACTGGCAGGCGTATTGTGGGACGCTGCGGCACCGGCGCTAACCGACCACAGTAAGGTATAGCGGGGAGGGGAGCGACTGGATGAAGAAGGCCGAGGATAAAGTTCTATGACGTGCCTTATAGAAGGTGTAAGGAAAAGTATCATTAACCTTTAAACTATGTAAGTACTCTACCCATCAAACTGAACAACTTTTATTACGAGAGCAAACCTATCAGAACAAAAAAAAGGCAACTGTTTCATACATTTGATTCGTGTAGGTATTGTAGTTTAGTATGGAGCCAACAGATCTTTTTTTTTGCTCTGACAGTTTTGCTCCAATAGTGAAAGTTGTTCAGTTTGATGGGCAGAGTATGTGGTTTAAAGGTTGAACATAATGTTCATCATAATCACCTAATATCGTCCACTCCTGAATATTGGCCTCTACAGGGTGTAAGGAAAAGTATCATTAACATTTAAACCACATACTCTGCACATCAAACTGAACAACTTTCACTATTGATACAATCCTTGAACTAGTCTATCGATGACGATGACGTGACGTGATAAACCTAAATCTAGAAGATGATATTAGATTCGAATAGAAATAAAGTCAAACCGTATGTCTATATCACATACTACCCTATTTAAATACTGTATTTTTACATAAAACCTAAAATTGAACCTTATATACCTAGATGAAACAAAAAAGAGGAAGAATATTGTGGCAATCGCTTACCGTGCGTGTGCCTGGTACAGTCGGTCACTAAAGTCACCTGTTTTGTATGCAAGCAGTATTCAAACTCTCGTTGCCAGCCTTAGTCCGTACGCAAGCTGCTAATACAATAGGAAACTCTACACTTCGAAAGTAAAAGAATCGGAACGAAATTCTATGTTTTCACTTTTCAGTGAACAATTCATCGTTTCATTAACAATCAATTTGTGAATGCTCGTTTGAAGCGGAACCCATTGTACTTACAAGCTTCTATTGTTTCAACGTTATTCAGTGAAAAAAGCCAGTGGGAAACCGTTGGAAACTCAACGTTTTCCCTTTTGCAACGTTTTTTAGACGAGTTATTACCTGGCAACTGGCAAATCAAATGGAAAACCGTTTCTGAGTGAGATATTTTTCAATACACGAACGAAACGGTGTCCGCCGGTTTATGGAGGTAGTAATTGTAGCAATACGCACTTTTGGCATATACAACGTGTTAATGAATTAGCGCAAAACCTCATACACCCCAACTGATTTATAAAAAAATAATTAGATTGAAACAATAATTTCATTATTTTGATACTTAAAATTTAAAGTTATTCGCATTTTAAGTTTTGAGGCAAAAATTATTTGTCATCATTTCAGCATGAAAAGAAAGCGCTAACGTACTCGTGGATACATTTTTATAATATTGTTTTGGTAGTAAGTAGGGTGAGTGTGCGCGTACGGTGGGTTGACATCCGGTTCAGAAAATTAAAAATTTTGCAAACAAATTATTTAATATTTTGAAAAAAATTACCTGTGTTGAAACCATGATAATTCGATTCTGCTCTCGATTCTTAACAAACTACTTTCTAGTTTTGCGTTAATTCATTAACACGTTGTATAAATTTTGAAGTTTAAGGACGGGAGAAAGCTTCAAGTAGTGATAGATTGGCTAGTTTTTCGCCCAAAAGAAAACTGCATAAGAAACCTTAAATCCCTTAGTCGTTTCGTATGACACCGACACTCACTCACACTGACCACACGGCATGATCATACTCATAATTATTTTAGACTTCATAAGTGGTGTTATAATGTATAATGTTTAAAGCTAAACCCTCTTTTTGGATAATAAAATAAAGGAATATTAAGCTTCGAGTTTAAATTGTTTTCAAACCCTTCCGCAGAATCAACTATTCCGAAACAAAAGAGACCACAAATTTTGAAATGTAGGCATCAAACGTTTGTTTCCAAGTTCATTTTAACGCTTGAATTCGACATTTTATCGAATTCTTTCTGAATAAAAAGATCTAAGAATGTTATTAAACTTCAAACTAACTTTTCCAGGGTACCGTCAGCAACAAAAGAACTAAATACTGTCTATAGTCTAAAAAAACAAGGTCATCTATTCCCAGAGTGACACAAGCCTACGTCACAAAAAAATGGCCGCTAAACATGGTAAAAGGGTATGATGACGTAGGCTTGTGTCAGTCACGTGGTCAGTCACTTGGTCGGAAGAGAATACCAGGCGCAGTATATTATTGTACCATGATACAGTCCAAAAAGCGGTCACGTCTACCGCATTCTAGATAATAGATTTATTGACGACCCGGTTGGTGTAATGGTTACAACGCCGGACTGCCAAACCAGGGTCCTGGGTTCGAATCCCGGTTCGGTCATGGATGTTTATATGTTTGTGCCGTTGTTGTATGGTTTCCATAATAAACAGCCTATAAATAGTGCTTTCTTGGGATCATTACAATGTATGTGCCTGTGAGCGTTATTTATTTTATTTATTACAAAAAGTGTTTAAACCTACCCATGTCATAAACAAGTTTGCAGTAAATTATACTGCCTCCGTGGTCTAATGGTTAAGAGCATTGGCTCTCGATACGGAGGTCTAGGGTTCGATTCCCACGGGGGACACCTAGTGATATGTCACTTTGTGCGTTTTTCCCCAGTTGGTTAAGACATTGCAAGCTGAATCACCTGATTGTCCGAAAAGATAAATGATTCCGTGCTTCGGATGGCACGTTAAGCCGTTGGTCCCGGCTACTATCTCTGGTGGTAGCAGTCGTTACATAAAAACCACGTCAGAGGCCGTAAGGCGGTCTGAAAAAACTCTGTCACCAGGGCTCTGCCCACACGATAAGAAGAAGTAAATTATATAGGGTCCAACTTAATATGCTGACGGTTTTTTAAGAGGATGATCAGACCATCAAACTGAACAACTGTCTCTTTAGGATCATGACAGAAACCGCAAAAAATGATTTTGGTCGAATAGGATGTAGTAGAGGATGTATAATTGATCTTAGCACAAAGATTTATACATCTTTCCACACAATATAAACTATCTATTGACGAGATTATAAAATTTTTTGTTTAATAAATATCTTCGTCTTATATGAGAAAAAAAAGTACAGAAGTGAAACTTTTATTATTTTAAACTATTAAGTAAGTATATTTGTGTTGCTCGCTTTAGAATGCTTGTAGACGTGTAGGCCGACCACCAGACGTATTTTTTATTAAAAAGTCTTTTATTAAGTTAGTCTTTTATTAAAAAGGGTAGCCAAGAAATTTAACGAATGTTTCAATATTGGTTTAATATTTTCGACTTTGCCCGAGGCACAGAATAGGTAATAGTATCCCGAAGGCAACGTAAAAATGAAAATTGAATATTTGATTTTACCCTGAGAGGCATAAGTAAGTACACTGTTACCCGCGACTTCAACTGCTTGGAATTTTATGCTTGTCCTTCTTCAGCCCGTCTGCCAGTTCCATCATTCCGTTCCACCAGAAAAGTACATAAGCGGCCGTAGTATGCCAGAGTGATATATCGCTATCGTATTAGCTCTCTTTCTGTTTGCGCGCGAACGAACGAAATAAAGGCGTGATATCAATGACGTTTTAGACGCGTCATACGCTAACATCACTGCACTTTAAAATGGCGCGATATAGTGACGAGTAGCGCGTACACTAGACGGCGCGTGACCAAGGAATATAATACTCCGCGTGACTCTGTGAATGCCGGGCAATTACCTTGCTATTTTGTTGCCATTTTGGAGCGCGGACAACGCATCTAAATATAAAAACATCTTAGCGTGATATAGCATAATCGCGCCCCTCATACTACGGCCGAAGGTGATACTGAGATCACATTCAAGCCCATTATAATTTAAAAAAAATTCCTCAGTGTGAGAAATCTGTCAGAATTCCGCCACCGCGACGATAAGGCGTATACCTATAGCTGACCATGACCGTAATTAGTAATTACACATGATACTATACCTATCTAAATAAGTACACAGAAAAATACAAAGTTTTTAGAAAAATTCATCACTCCTAAAATCAAAGTAAACATTTATTTACTTATCATCTCAATGACAAGAAAAGTTATCGTCCAATTAATGATACTTATGTTTACCCTAATTAAACTATTAAACAGACAAATATGTGAACAGCCGTCTGAATAATTTATAGGTCTAACCCGTTTCTAGGAAAAGCCAACATTATAGTTAAAATGGCTATACGAAATAGGAAATACAAAGAAACAAACAAAAAGTAAGATAAGGGGGGGGGGGGGGTAGTAACAAACAAATAAGTGTATGTTGCTCCTCGTTCCATCCATCCATCCTGATATTATGTTTTTCTTATCCAAACACTTATAACAAAGACGGAGCTTATGATTGGACCAAGTCTAGCTGCAAGTACTGCAGCATAATATTTACAAAAGACAATGCGGGTTTTGTATGGAAGGTTGGCGCCTTATTGTTGTTTTTGGCGTGGCCATCAACCAAACTTGAATATTTTAGTTCAGAATAAAGTAACAAACAAAACTTGTTATTACACGTATATCCCTAAACTCAGTTCGAACAGAGATATAAAGGGAAAGTTGATAATATATTAATTACGTTCACTTCAAGCCTTTATAATCTCCGTTCGGACTGAGTTCAGAGACATACTTGTCATACAAATTCTGTTTGTAACTTGTTTCTGAATTAATATTGAAGTTTGATTGATGGCCGCCCGAAAAAAATAGGCGAAAAGAAAATAGGCGCCTGTTTTAAGCTTTGGCTTTTCAACATAATTATACTTAGTTTGAACTCTTGCTTTCAAATGAACGTAAATACGAGCGTAGCGTGGTCAAATGATCATCATTTCAATTATTACTAACTCTTTTTCAGAAATTATTATCAAAACTAGCTAAGGAATGACTTGTATTTAAATGAAATAACAATAAAATATAACTATATAACTAACATATAACTAACTAAAATATAAATAACTAAAATATAACTAAATAACATACAGAAACTGTAGAAAAACAAATTTCAAGTACCTACAAACCTGCTTACTCGAATAACCCGCCCCGGGTGGTGTTTGTAGTACCGAACGTACCCATTACGCTGGCGGCATTGCCACGTTGGATGGCTAACGAGATGCGTTGGGTAAGAAACACCCCAGAGTGAGGGTCATTGCCCCTCTCCCGTAATCTGCTGCCCAGGTCTTTCGTAAACTTTTTGGCCTCAGCTCCCCAAGGCCCTGCGGTTTCAACTGCTACTGGCACGAATAGATATGTGCGCTCTAAGTAGCTGCGCTTTCTGCCGCCGATCCAGCCACCCGCGTGGTACCCTGCAGATGAGATGGTGCGTAGGTGCAGACGCAAGTCGCATCCCACAACAGGGACCTACCCTATTATTAAAATCAAAGTTCAACTTTGTGAATAAACGTCAAAATTGGGCAACACCTAAAAAATTCAAATGTGGTAACTGCATGCATAATTCATAGCGAATATGCAGATACGGTAATTACAGAACGATACGTAAGGGGAATGAAAATTAAACCAAAAGTTCGTCATAATTCACGATTGCAGTCTTATTACAGCTCGGAAGTGCTTTAAATTAAACATTGATATTGCAATAATAGAACTGAGAAAATTTCAACTACTATATACAGTTATCGCAATTTTATAAACTGTGAATCTAACGTGGAATCGTGGATAATTTAATGAAATGATTTGTGGCCCTTTCGTTTTAAAGCAGCGATTTGGCACGCGTGGTGGACTAACGCCCATACATCTTCCTTGATGGGTAGCTGGAGTTCGACGTTTATTCTGCCCTGCTAAGTGAAACTTATGCACTTATGCTTTTTTTCTTGGCAGGGCAGTATAGATGATAATTATAATATTAATGAAAGAAGAAAGAAACTAAGATGTAGGTAAGCCAGCAACAAATTTCCCGCACGTTAATAAATAATATGACAAAGCGTACCTATGTAACAGGAATACTGCTTTCCAATTCAGTGGAAAAGGGGCGGAAACGAGGTGAGGGGAGGATAAAACGGGATGATTAACAGATTAATTACGAAACACGACCACTTGACAGATTTCACTCCCAGTTAATGTTGATAGCTTAACAAGCGGCAACACTGAATACAACCAAATAAACACAAAGGGAATTTACAGTCTGTCTGGTTTGCAATTTGAAATTTGTGAAGGCTTAGGTATACAAAATATCTTCATTCAGAATCGTTTTCTGAAAAGGATCTTTTGTTGATATAATGTCGCAGGAATATTGTAAAAGCCTTAATATTACATAATTTCCCTTGTAACAAGCTAATAACATTTAAATCGTCCGGATTATTGTCAATCGAATTCTCACAATTTAGGGACTGTCAGTTATACCTATTACAAATTTTACTAGCCACAATTTGTAAAAATATAATAATTCTATAGTAAGATTGTCAGTTATAAGCTAAAGGTGTTGAGGGGGGCGAGACGCGCTTTTTCAATCTACGGACTAGGTACTGTGACAAATTTTATAATTCTTTCTTAATATGCTGACACTTTTTTAACGGGGTGATCAGACCATCAAACTGAACATCTTCGGCCTCATCATCACTCAACATCAGGTGAGATTGGGGTCAAATGTTTACCTATCGAACATAAAAAAAAAAAAAAAAAAACAACTTTATCTATGGGACCAATATCGAAATCGCAAAAAAAAATCTGCTCTCCCATACAAAACTGCAAACATAACTAAGAGTTACTCGACTGAAATATTATATGGAACAGCTGATTTTTTTTCGCGATTTCGATATTGGTCCCATAGACAAAACTTGTTCAGTTTGATGGTCTGATCATCCCCTTAAAATAGTTTCAGCTTTATTAGACCTGATATTATACCCCGAGAGTATACAGAATGTAAAATAAACTGCGTTACATACTTTAGGTTCTGCAGACCATCAAACTGAACAACTTTAACTACGGAGCCAACATCGTAAACGCGAAAAAATCTGCTGTTCCATAGAAAAAGTTAATAGGTAGGTAACCAAAAACTCGACCAAAAATGAAACAGCAATTTTTTTTTGGCGATTTCAAAGTTGGTACCAGAATGGTCTGAAGTACCGTGTTTCCATATGTTTATGTATAGGTTAGACCTATACAGGGTGTAAGGAAAAGTATCATTAACCTTTAAACCACATACCCATGAAACTGAACAACTTTTATAATGGGAGCAAACCTGTCAGAGCATAAAAAAATCAGCTTTTCGATACTAAATTCCAATACCTCTATACCTCCAATACTCGACTCAAATGTATGCGACAGCAGATTTTTTATGCTCTGACAGCTTTGCGCCCATAGTAAAAGTTGTTCAGTTTGATGGGTAAAGTTTGTGGTTTAAAGGTTAATGTACTTTAATATACTTTAATATACTTTTCCTTACACACTGTATGTGTAATGTTCTGTATTCCCATTATCTACATTCCACTAGCTGTGCGTAAAGCATGTAGACTTATTGAACAGCATTACTGTAATCTTGCCTTGAATAGCAAACCGATCAGTGGGTCTTTTAAAAAAGTCATATAGGGAGAATGGCCTCGGGACGCCCCTGACCCTTTCGGTCAAAAATATTCAAGTGTGACCATAAAGTTATTATACCTTAGAGAAACTGACATGAGTTGTCAAATGAAACCATTTTTTGTTAATTTTTCGGCACTTATCGGCATGGTAAAACTTCGAGTTCTGTGTATAATTGTGAATCTAACGTGAAATCGTAGACAATTTAATGAAATAGTGTTAGTATATTTCACAAAATAATCTACGATTTCACTTTAGGTTCACTGATTATTCACAAAGCTCGAATATTTACCCTGTCGATTGTGCCGATAAGTTCCCAAAAACGGTTCTATTGCCTCGCGTCACGTATCTCTTTCAATAGAAAGATATACGTGACTGTATAATAATACAGTGGTGCCGCTAGGTACATCTCGCTCTCTCAGCAGTCAATGCCTCTCTTCCGTAGTATAATACCTTTATGAGTGTGACCATAAAACCCACATTACATTCTGAAGTACGCATTCAAATTCAGATTTTTTGCTTAACTCTAACATTTATACAACAAAAGAAAATACCAAGAGAAAATGGTCGCTCCGCAATCCGCAATCTCTTCCTGGATCAAAAACAATCCCTGAGATTGGGACAGATACTCCCATAAACTACTTGACACTGGCGGAAATACAGTGCTAATGGACCGTATAAACGATGACAATTTCTAGGCGCCAATTCTGCGGCGCCTAAAATTAGCACCGTGTAAACACTTTTGGCACGACAATTTTACGCCGTGCCTTAAAGTTGTCGTGCCTTAAAGTGTTTATACAGTGCTAATTTTAGGCGCCGCGGAATTGGCGCCTAGAAATTGTCATCGTATAAACGGTCCAATACGGTGCTAATTTTAGGCGCCGCAGAATTGGCGGCGCAAAATTGTCATCGTATAAACGGTCCATAACGCTCGGAAAAGCCCATTAAATGTACAGGGTGTAACAAAACACCGTAGTAATACTTAAGGGGGTGTTTCAGACCATCAATCTGAACAACTTTCACTATGGAGCCAACGTCGAGAAAAATAAAAAAAATCTGCCGTCACATTTGAGTGGAGACGGTACTGCTGTTTTGTATGAAAGAGAGGTTTTTTTCACGATTTCGATGTTAGCTCCATAGTGAAAGTTGTTCAAATTGATGGTCTGAAGCACCCCCTTAAGTATTACTAGGGTGTTTTGTTACACCCTGTAAATAGAATAGAAATACCATTTTTATTTTTGTCCGAATGACATGAAATTTAATTAATAAAGTTAGCAAAACAAGGTTAGCACTGCAAATTGCCTTTTAAACCGTACTGATTGATTTTCAGCAATTAAAAACAAAAGGTCAATTTACAAAGTGCGAGAAAACAATAAACTTTGGTATATCAAAGTTAATGGTAAGACATTCCAATTGGCAATAAATCCATTATATTGCTCTGTCTGTTTCCCCCTGTCTATTCACCTAGCTGACGTCAATTGTATCCAGAAAAAGAAAAGTACTAAACCTAAGCACTACACATTATTGCGAAATTATTGCGACATAAAAATACCATAACAATACACTGACAGTAGTTAGATAGGTCCTCGGAGAAAAATATCTGGTAGTATAACGTGTTGTGTAGAGTTTAGTTAAATCTACCAGATTTACGGTCAGTTGCAGAAACGCTCATTAGAGTTAATCCTAAAACTCTTTTTCTGTGTACAAACTTTTAAAATTTCAAATATTTAAATGTAAATGTGATGGAACCACTGTCTTCCAGGATCCAGGTCTACCTTCCTTGGAAGCCAGGGATATATCATCTCTAATGATACCTCGAATGTTATAATTGTAACCTTTCTATGCACACACCATGGTATTTTTGTCTTTTTATTGTGAAAATAAACTCCTTTTTTTTTCTTTTTTTTTATCTTCTCTAGGTCAACCAGACAAAAAGTGACATTATTTGTAGTATGATTCAGAAAGTATTATTCGAGAAAAAAAATAATAAAGAAGGAGGATTAAGCCCAGAGGAGTGTACATCTTAGATTTAGTAAGAATTGATAAAAAAAATTTTTTTTTTTGTTATTTTTTATTTTTTATTTTCGTTGTCTAGTCATTCTGGTACTTTAAATGTCTCCCAATCCCGGGATCATTATGAAATCGCAAACTAAAGTACCTACTTAATATTTATTATATTACGGATCCCGATAACAGATAAGACTAGAAATAAAATACCTATATAAGGTAGGTAATTTCGCATAGTAGAATTGCAAACCACGAACTTTCTATAAACCTTTTGTCATTTTTAACCGACTTCAAAAAAAGGAGTAGGTTCTCAGTTCGACCGTATATTTTTTTTTTTTTTTTTTTTTTAATGTGTGTTCGCGGATAACTTCGTCATTTATGAACCGATTTTGATGATTCTTTTTTTGTTGGAAAGGAGATATCCCAAGGGTGGTCCCATGATAAGGAAACCAGGATCTGATGATGGATCCCAGAGAAATCGAAGGGAACCTTCGAAAATCGTAGTGCCGATTAGTGCGTTTGTTAATTTGAAGCACTACTGTTAAATCAAACTAATGAATTCACCACTGAAAATTGTGAAATAAACAAAATTTTAACAAAAAATTAAAACCGCCTTCAAAAAAACTAAAAAGTTAAAAAATAATATTGCAGCCGATGACTTTTTCGTTCGCATCATAAGAACATTAATTTGTTTTATAGAAGTCGGTGTCAAGCCAAGCCAAAAAACTAATGCAAGCCCTGTCGCGAATCGGCTTGACAGCGACTTCTATAAAACAAATTAATGTTCTTATGATGCGAACGAAAAAGTCATCGGCTGCAATATTATTTTTTAACTTTTTAGTTTTTTTGAAGGCGGTTTTAATTTTTTGTTAAAATTTTAATAATTGGTATTACATACTATTATTTCTATATAGTGTCACTAGTGGCCTAAGTTTCTTTGGAAATATGGCATTGTCTATTAAAAATATCCGAATTAGCAACACAGGCTTCTTCAAATCGGAATAACATTATCATCACCGATTTAGATTTACAACCACTTTTCTAGTAAAATCTGCTAAAATCAGTGCTTACGACTAGTTGTATACCTACTAGATATTTATCCCCATGAAAGTGCAGTCTGTTTACTATTGGTGTGGTTCCGGCTTAGAATGGTCCCCCCCCCCCCCAATCTTACCCGTGGGTATCCTAAGAGGCGTCTAAGGGATTAGTTAGAGCGATGATAGCCCATACGGAAGAGAGCTAGCGCCTCAATCCTGAGGCCGCGGTTCGTTTCCACTAAGTTCTTCGGAATTTATGTACGGTTGTATTTATCATTTACTAGCTCGGCGGTGAAGGAAAACATCGTGAGGAAACCTGCATTCCCGAGAATGAAAAGAAAATACCATAAGTTCGGAGGTATGCGTAAATATGCGGATATAGCTTGGGGCGAACACAAAAGGACCAGCGCTGGTCTCCGTGTTACAACGACCCTTGCTTGCAATAGTCCAACCACAAAATAAATAATCAAAGGGATTAGTGGTTTCTTTATTATACTGTGTTTATGTAGGCCAGCAACTTATCACTACTTGACACGGCATTCCATCCTTAAACTTAAAATGCTAAATTTGAGCATCACTACAACTACATTCTTAAACAGAAATTTTTACTTAAAAGCAATGTTACTAACCACCCCGAAAGGGATCAAGGTCGTTTATGTATGCGTTTCTATATGTTTACAAAGTAAGACCGCGATGTCCTCTGTGTGTGTGCGATGAAAATCAAAGAAAGTCAATAGGACGAAGACGTCAAGTCGGGTACGAAACAATCTTCTGCTTACATTCTGAATAACGTTATCTTTTTAAACATTTCGTAGAATTTATAATAATAATAGAACAGCACGCGATCTACCAGTTACCGTCACGCCATAATTTAAACAAAACATTGTAACAATTAGATCTTACAAGAAAACTTTTAGTTTTTAGGGTTCCGTACCCAAAGGGTGAAAATGGGACCCTATTACTAAGCCTACGTTGTCCGTCCGTCCGTCCGTCCGTCCGTCCGTCTGTCCGTCTGTCCGTCTGTCCGTTGTCCGGTTCCGTACCACACCATTACAACATAATAAGGAAAAAAAATTTTTTTTATTCCGGGACCTTTGGCGATAAATCGCGAGACCGACTCACACTTGGCCGGTTTTTAGTATTTGTTGTTATTCTGTAAAGTTTGTTCTATAATCACATAAGTTTGACATTTGTATGTATGACCGTTTCTACGATAGAGCGTGAAGAAAAAACGTTGATAAAAACTAGTTTCTTGTTGAGAACCCCCCGTAATTTTTAACTTTTTGACATTATATTACTTTATTTTTTATTATTTGTTAGCAAATCCGCCGTAACAACGCATATTCTGTGAAATTTTTAACTATTTGGCGCTTTCGGTTCAAAAGTTACAGCCCTAAATAGGTCGGACAGACGGACGGACGGACGGACGGACGGACGGATAGACGGACAGACGGACAGACGGACAGACGGACAGACGGACAGACGGACGGACGGACGGACGGACAACGTAGGCTTAGTAATAGGGTCCCGTTTTCACCCTTTGGGTACGGAACCCTAAAAAGTAGCTTTAAAATAACGATGCATTTAGACTTTATAGAGCACGGGATGCCTAAGAGGCAATTTATCCAGAGAGAGTTCAGGTCGGAAGTTAATAAATTCTTCTATAAAATAAAAAAATAAAAATAAAGTAAAGTGACTTTTTATTGCACTTTCAACGGCTCCTCGAAGATTTTAATTTAATGTTCTACCAAGTTTAGTACCTACTATAATGTACAGGGCGTAACAAAACACCCTTGTAATACTTAAATGGTGCTTCAGACCATCAAACTGAACAACTTTCACATTGGAGCCAATTTCAAAATCGCGAAATAAAAACCCATTATCTCATACAAAATAGCAGTACCTACAGGCTCGACTCAAATATATGGGACACTGATTTTATTTTTCTCGGTGTTGACTCCATATAGTGAAAGTTATTCAGTTTGATGGTAGAAAACACCCTATGGTGTTTTTTATACCCTGTGTAGTAAAGATTTAAAAAGCTAAATAAAAACTGGAATCTTGATTGAAATTTAAAAAAGAAAACAATGCTGTATTCGATGTGGCTTAAAAGTGTTTGAATTCGGAAGAAATAGAAATGTATTGTTTAGACAATAGTACATATTTCCAGCTTCCTGGTTTAACCCATACATTTAATATAGATAGATAGATTCTTTATTGGACACAAAAACATAGTTATGAAAAAAAAATACAATAAGTCGTGATTTACAAAGGCGAGAATACACTTAATAATAAACGGCGTAATATACTTTATATTAAGTTTATGGTTTAATCAATACCTATGCCACAATACCGATGCCACCTTCCTTGGTTTGGATAATGAATAGAAACGAAACTCCCGGTACTAGATAGACAATAGTACATATTTCCAGCTTCCTGGTATAGTACGAGTATATTAAGTTTACCTATGCCAATATTACCGATGCCACCTTCCTGGGTTTCGATAATGAATACAAATCCTCCTTATAAGCGGTGAAACATGAAAATACTCCTTGGCGGTCGGTAATGTTCAACGTTCCTTCTTTCGTCGATGTTTCCAACTTTAGGTTCGTCTCTTTCTATCAAAACAACAATTAAACACAATTTGTTTGGTAAATACAAACCACAAATATATTATATGGTAGTACGGAAGCCTCGGTGCGCGAGTCCGACTCTCACTTGGCCGGTTTTTTTTTTTAAATCTCGAGGCTGACTTTGGACGTAAACAGAACTCGGAACTCGATTACTTAGGGCATAGGTACTGAAAGTAGGCCAATGACAACGTTATTTTAATTTCTCATAAACAACTCTTTAGCAACAGACATTTTTTTTCGATTGTGATTTGTTCAATTCGAAAAGTGCGTATCGCAAGGCATGATGCATTTAGCAAGGAAAAATGTTTTCTCCGCAATTTATTACGATTTTCGTTGTTACACGATAAATAAAGTTAATGATAGACTTCGATTAGTATTCCATGATAAAGCCCCATCCCTTGACACTTGTTTACAACTTTATGCATGATCGTAACGATCTGCGTGGAAGACGTCCAACGGCGACAACTGAGGAAAACGCCAATGCTGTTCACTGAGAGTCCGATAAAAGAATGACCTACCAGCAGAATAGATACAGGCAAGCTTAAGCATTGCTATGAGTCAAATACAAAAGATCCTACATGAATATTTTTGAATATTTGCTTTGTACTAGATGGATACCCCATAATTTAACTAATTTCAATAATTTTATAGTAAAGCAGAGGGGGTCCACTGCTTCTCACAGAGGTTTCATCGAATGCGACGATGCATAAAATGAAATGGAGGCTACTTCTAAAATTATTCAAAGTATGATTCCCAACCTGCTACTTTGTTCCACTATTTATTTTCTAAAAACTTTCAGTGTGTCCCGTGGCATGAACTTGTAAATAATGCTTCGAACAAAACAATTCCTAAGACATGTAGGTACTATCATTATTTATTAATGTAAAACGGGGTCACTTTTAATAATTGCATGCATATGCTCACGACTATATTCCCCGAGGGGGTAGTCAGAGATATTCTGAAACTTCAGAACATCCACGTTTCACTAGATAGTACCGAAACGTTTAAATAAATAAATAAAAATAAAAAAAAATAAAATAACGCTCACAGGCACATACATTGTAATGATCCCAAGGTAAGCCTTAGGCTTTTTGTTATGGTAATCATACAACAACGGCACAAACATAACATCCATGACCGAACCGGGATTCGAACCCAGGACCCTGGTTTGGCAGTCCGGCGTGGCAACCATTACACCAACCGGGTCGTCAATAATCGAAAATAATTGATGTAAACGAAAGGTGAAGCCGAAACGTAAATGTTTTTTAATGTTCTATACAGGGTCTAACTTAATATGCTGACACTTTTTTAAGGAGATGATCAGACCATCAAACTGAACAATTTTCTTTATGGCACCAATAACGAAATCGCGAAAAAAATCAGCTGTCCCATACATTTGGCTCGAATAGGTTTGCAGTTTTGTATCCAAGAGATGATTTTTTTTCGCGATTTCGATGTTGGTGCAATAGAGAAAGTTGTTCAGTTTGACGGTCTGATCATCCCTTTAAAAAAGTATCAGCATTCTAAGATAAGGACCTACAGATGAGAGTACTGAAATTTTCCTACTCATTTGTCAACAGGATCTATTTTTGACCATCTAATAATAACATAAAGGATTATATATTACGAGCTTTTACCCGCGACTTATTCCGAATAAATTATATACCAGATTTTAAATCAGATGATAAGCTATCAAACAAAAAAAGTTTCATCAAAATCGGTTCAGTAGTTTTTGCGTGATACTCGAACAAACAAACACCCAAACAAACAAACAAACAAACAAACAAACAAACAAACAAACAAACAGACAGACAAAAAATCAAAAAATTGGTGATTTGGAATCTAACGTAAAAACCATGTCGTAATGTTTTTTTTGTAAATATCTTCAATGTACAGACACACTTCTGTTACAGTTTTATAATAGTTTAGATTATATTATCAATCAATGGAAAAAAATACTTAAATTTGTAACAATTCGTTATAATCCGGAAAGGAATGAAGATTGTTCCAATTTATCCTTTTCCAAGTGCCTTCGAGCCGAAGCGAGGTCAGGTCAAGTAAATAGTATGTACAACGAGGCACTGTATTGCCTCGCTGGTATTTGACAAACATTTGACCTACAGATCGCCGTTTTACTCGTCAGAGTCTCTCGCCTCGACTCGCAAATTAAAATAAAACCGGTCAAGTGCGAGTCGGGCTACTCGCGCACCGAGAGTTCCGTACCACACCACCGCAGAACACAACATTATTAACTTAGAAAAAAAACTTTTTTTGTCCGGGACCTTTAGCGCGAGACTGACTCACACTTGGCCGGTTTTTCGTTGTTATTCTGTAGAGTTTGCTCTATAATCACACTAAGTTTGACGCTTGTATGTATTACTGTTTTTAAGATAGAGCGTGAAGAAAAAACGTAGATAAAAACTAGTTTCTTGTTGAGAACCCCCCTTAATTTTGAACTTTCTGCCATTTTTATTATTTGTTAACAAATCCGCTGTAATAACGCATAATCTGAGAAAATTTCAACTATCTAGCTATTACGGTTCAAAAGTTACAGCCCTAAATAGCTAGGACAGACGGACGGACGGACGGACGGACAGACGGACGGACGGACGACGTAGGCTTAGTAATAGGGTCCCGTTTTCACCCTTTGGGTACGGAACCCTAAAAACATTGATTCAAAAGCAGTAGTTGTATAAAATCCCGCCTTTTATTATCAACTCAAACATCAAGAAGACGACTGTATATTTCTGTTATCTTCCAGTAACTACTATTAAGTACTTTATCAAAACGAAAACATAATCAAACACTCTTCTTTGCAGGTCGCACCGACACGAAAACACAAATGAAGCAGAGGCAATTACAGAAAAACTAGAGTTCCATGCACGATACGTAAATACTTCTACAGACTGCCGATGTTTGCTCTCGGAGCGTTATCACTTGATAAGTTAAAACACAAGCCTCGAACAAACAACCTTATCATGGTAACGTTCTTACTGGATACTGTGAGGTACTCCGCAGAATCCGTTCCATTCGGCCGTGACAGGAAAAATACCTGAAAAATTTATAACTAATCAACAGAATGGAAGATCGAGTGCAAGTGCTATATAGATTTTAAGAGTGTTTTTAGTGTTAACGACCAAAGATTATACCAAAGCGGTTCAGCTCAAATTACTAGTCGAAGAATCAAAGAAATAAATCAAACTGGAGGACTTACAGACTTTGGAGAGCGCAGAGAGCGTGGTCGACAATGCCAGTGCGAGAGCTGAAGAGTGCATTGACAGATATCTCAACGTGTCGGGGAATTACTGCCCGCCGTACTACGACGGCCTGCTGTGCTGGGCCCCAACGCCATATAATACTCTGGCAGTGCAGAACTGCTTCAAGGAGTTCCATGGTGTCCAGTATGACGATACACGTGAGTAATGCACCTAGTTATTTTGATGTTTCGGCTAGGTCATTTGATTTTTGTTTGACATATTAGGCGTGCGTGCATTTTAATACTTGGTCATAGGCGTGCGTAAACGTTGTCATTGAACAAAGTTTTTCGTATAATGAACCTGCAGAATAAGCGAGCTCATAATAATGCTGCTGGCAAAGTGGCTGACCTACCACTACCTACTAAAGATAATTAAGTAAGTATACAAAGACTGCTGGGCCTCTACCCGCAGATTCGAACTTCGCAATTGCGTGAACATTTTCGTTCCAATGTAAACTCTATTCCAATGAAGTGCGGACCGAAAGAGTGGCGATATAGCGAACATCGAAAGTGCGAGTACAAGGCCTGGTGTGTTTTTTTGTATTCGACCAATGAGCGTCGAAGCCATTTACTGTTTGTTTGAACATTTTTATGAATCAGGTGCTTCCTAAAATAACTCAGATGGCGATTCGATAATACACTCATGCCTATTCATTGCTATAGTTATTTGTTATGCAAGGCTGCAAAGTTGCTTTTTGGCGCGAGTAGGTACTTGTATTGAAACCTGAGCCAGCGAAGGATTCTAGGATTGAACCACGAGCGAAGCGAGTGGTTCAAATATAGAATCTTGAGCGTCGCGAAGGTTTCAAAAGTACGAGACGCAGAATAACTTTGCTGCCGAGCGCAACACACAACTTTTCACCTCACTACAGCGAGGAAAATTTCAATGCGCCAACCTCATTTTTAGAATAGTCGCACTGGCCAGCACGAAAAAAGCATGAAAAAAAAACTTGTTTAGGCTGTTTTTCTTTATTGAATAGAGAGATTCGAATTTTAAAAACTCTTTCCACGCTAGCGGATAAAATGCACTTTTGCACTCTGATTTTGAATGACAAACAGAATCTTTCCGAGCATGTGAGGTGAAAAAAATATTGTTTACATACTTTTGCTACCAGGTATATGGTACTCTTTAATCTTTATTTCGTATTTAAAACAAAAGTCGGGTCTATGAGAGGGCTATCACAGAGCTACATCTTCGTATCATTCGTCGTGGAAACGCTGCTAGGCCCCATAGGGCCCTGAAGCCAATTTTTTTTTCAATGATTTAAAAGCGCGCCGCATCGAGGCCACTGGTGACCGAAGGGCTAGCAGCTACTTTGCCCAAGAATTTGTTTGACAGCCAATTAGAAATCACCCCCATGCAAAGACATATATATTACTAGCGTAAGGACATGGCCTATGAGCTTAACTATTGTCCCCAGTTCGTTGGCTCTAAAATGCATGGAAAAATGTCAGTTTTAGAGCACTACAAATATATGACACGATATAGATAGTTCGTATACGAGTTATGACAGATGGCGCAAATTTTTGTTTCTATGAAGAAGGTTTTTGTAAAATATTCTGATGGGCCTATCCTTACGCTAGTAATATATAAATCTATGCCCCCATGTCTTGATGTGGTGTACGGTGTACGTGAGAGTAATTATATTTTATTTACTATTTTCACTTAGCTTTATTTATTTCTTTTTTTGTTTTATTAATTTCTTTAGTTTAATTTTTTTTATTAGTTAACTAATCGAATGTAACATTTCAAAACATCGAATATACTTTTACTGCAGACAAAAGGTATAGAGAGCGATTATTTATTGTTATGATGGATATTATTATGAATGGCTTCGTAGTTACTTTGTTGTGGTTTGGAAATATGTATATATATGGCATAAACATTTCTATATTGCTAACCAGTCTAATATTAAGAGCATTCCTCACCGCAATTATTCTTTTCTTTTAAATCGAGCATTGAATACATGAAACCGAACTAGTCAAAAATATGGCCATGTACCTAAAATCTCAAAAAAAAAAAATTTTTTTAATTGAACACACATTCCAACGTGTGTTTGAACGCTGATCCTCTCTGTCTCATCTTCGAGTTTGAGGCTCAATGCTTTCGCAATGTCAGAAATAGGTACCTCTACTATTACACAATTTAATAGGGACTCGCTTTGCGGTAGCATTTCCCCTATGCCACGGTATTAGATCAATTTTATTAATCGTGCGCATTTACACCCAATTTTATACCTTATCACTAAAAGCGAAACAATGAACTTAGAACGTTTGGGGTTCACACGAGACTACTTTTCATGATTTTTAACATTCAAAATTAGAATCTAAACTTATGGGGAATAAAATCCAAAGTTGCGGATTTCATGTTACCTCGCCCCCCGCAAAAAGTGGCAGAAATGTTTCTTAGTAGAATGACACGCGTAACTCGTCCCTATTAAATTGTCGAAGCCTTAGCGTGGTCCCCTCAGCGCTCAATAAATTCATTTCATTACCTGTAATTCAATTTAAAATGTCGCAAACTTTTTACCGCATTACATTATTTGTTTCCCAAAAGTTTTCCTCCTAAGCAATGAATAATTCACAACTGCTGCCACAATCACTGTATTTTCACTTCCAGGGGGACCCATTGTTTGGAGCCTTGAATCTGTTCTCTTGTTTACAGCTGGTCCGTCATTGTGTACAGTGACCAGCAGATATATCGTAGCAAACAAGGTGGTCAAATATTTCTTAGCAGTTCTAATTTTCAATAATTTCTTTACTCATAGTCAATCAAAAATATAGGAACGCCGAGAACATCAAATATATCGACGCAGTCATGCTGGCCATAAAGGTGGACTTCCGATGCTAGCGGCCGACGCGTCTGACGCGCGCGGCTCGCGGCCAACGGCCGATGCGGCCATACTAGTTACTATGAAAACGTATGGCGCCGCTTCCGATGCCAGCGACTGACGCGCGCGTCAGAGGCGCGCGGCCGATGTCTATCGCGTCGGCCGCGGCCGCGCGCGGCTGTGCTCTGACGTCACGCAGAACAAGAATGTTTGCCAGACCTAATACGAAGTTTTTACCGAAAATTTGCTTAATTTTCACTATTTTTTATTTGTATTTTATTATCTGCAAGGTCGCTCATCCACGTTACGATAACACCATCTATCGAGCCACTTGAAACTACATTTTCTTTTTTTGGAAAATCCCTCTTGCCTACATAATTATTAGCTAGACAGCGATCCATTATAGGTTAAAAAGCCAAGGGGACGCAACGCATCCCTATCTAATTATTATAATTACTCTTAAAAATGTATTTAATCAAAAATCCTGTAAAAAAATGCATTCATATATTCTCTAAACCTATCAATCAATCAAATATTCTTTATTAAAATAGAAATTGTTTTTTTTTTGTTTGTGTTTTTATGTTTTTGTTTAAACACCAAAACATAAAAACATACCCTAAATTTCGGGGAAAATACCCTAAAGTGATAACACTCTGCACAATAGGCACGCGTCAGTCGCTGACCTCGGAAGTGAGGTCTGTCGTCGGCCGCGCGCGTCTGACGCGAGGTTCTGTCAAATATGACAGAACCTCGCGTCAGACGCGCGCGTTAGACGCATCGGCCGCTGGCATCGGAAGTCCACCTTAAACATCTGAATAGTTTCGCATAAAAAACCTTACTCCGTTGTTTTACATGTTAATTTTAAATAACAACAACAACAACAACAACAACAAATATACTTTATTTTACACCAACACATAAGAGTAAAATACAGAGAAAAAAATACAAAAAGGCACAAAATAAGGCGGTCTTAACATTGTAAAGAAATTATTGAAAATTCGCTGTTCACACATTTATGACAAAATACACGTTTAGATATAATTGGTAACATTTACTTTAAATAATTTAATGAAAATTAGCACTGCTCAGAAATATTTGGACACCTTGTATGCTACGATATATCTGATGGCGACTGTACCTCGCCGGTTCTCTTTTGATGTATAATTAGGGAGATGAAGTACTTTTAGGGTTCCGTAGGAACTAAAAAAAACAACGGGTTGCACTCCGGGAGTGCCGGCAGAAGTGAAAACTAAGAGTCACGGTCGCGACGTGACGCGAGTTTAACATTTTATACCCATCCCAAAATCTTACGTCTTACAAATTTTCGATTAGGTCACGTGACGTCACGGTCCTGACGCGAGTTTCACATTTTTCACCCATCCCAAAAAAAACGGGCTGCACTCCGGGAGTGCCGGCAGAAGTGAAAACTAAGATATCTTACGTCTTATGGTCACGTGACGTCACGGTCCTGACGCGAGTTTAACATTTTTTATCCATCCCGAAAAAAAACGGGCTGCACTCCGGGAGTGCCGGCAGAAGTGAAAACTAAGAGATCTTACGTCTTACGGTCACGTGACGTCACGGTCCTGACGCGAGTTTAACATTTTTCACCCATCCCGAAAAAAAACGGGCTGCACTCCGGGAGTGCCGGCAGAAGTGAAAACTAAGAGATCTTACGTCTTATGGTCACGTGACGTCACGGTCCTGACGCGAGTTTAACATTTTTCACCCATCCCGAAAAAAAACGGGCTGCACTCCGGGAGTGCCGGCAGAAGTGAAAACTAAGAGATCTTACGTCTTATGGTCACGTGACGTCACGGTCCTAACGCGAGTTTAACATTTTTTACCCATCCCAAAATCTTACGTCTTACGAATTTACGTCTTACGAATTTTCGATCAGATCACGTGACGTCACAGTCCTGACGCAAGTTTAACATTTTTTATGTACCCATCTCAAAAAGTGCACAATTCCGCTAAAGAAAAGGTCTTTCGTAGTTCAACTTCGTTGATAGTCCGGTATAGAATTAATTTTATTTTCTTTGGGAGACCAATAATTATTGACAAATTAAGTGTTTACATCGCTATGCCTATTTATAGGTCAACACTGGTAATAAAAACAGAATGGAAGTAAATAAAACCGGTCAAGTGCGAGTCGGGCTACTCGCGCACCGAGGGTTCCGTACCACACCACCACAGAACACAACATTATTAATTTAGAAAAAAAAAAACTTTTTTGTCCGGGACCTTTAGCGCAAGACCGACTCACACTTGGCCGGTTTTTAGTATGTATTGTTATTCTGTAGAGTTTGCCCTATAATCACACTAAGTTTGAGGCTTGTATGTATTACCGTTTTTATGATAGGGCGTGAAGAAAAAAACGTTGATAAAAACTTGTTTCTTGTTGAGAACCCCCCTTAATTTTTTTAGTTTTTTGATATTTTTATTATTTGTTAAAAAATTCGCCGTAATAACGCATATTCTGAGAAAATGTCAACTATCTAGCTATTATGGTTCAAAAGTTACAGCCCTAAATAGGTAGGACAGATGGACGGACGGACGGACGGACGGACGGACGGACGGACAGACGGACGGACAGACGGACAGACGGACAGACGGACGGACGGACGGACGGACAACGTAGGCTTAGTAATAGGGTCCCGTTTTCACCCTTTGGGTACGGAACCCTAAAAAGGTCATTCTTAGTAAGACTTTTAAGTGTTTAGATAGCTAAGCCTATTTATAGGTCTACACTGGTAATAAAAACAGGATGTGTAGAATACACATTTCTACTAAGGGTTGGTTGAGGTTGATGTAGTCTTCACTACACAGATATAGTCTTCACTAGTAATGTGACTAGCGCACGTCCGCACAGCACGGCGGTCGGTGCACGAATACCGAGCGAATGAACGATATATATTGATCACAGACCGCACCAGTCGATAGATGGCGCTACCGGCGCTTTCCGCATTAACTACTCTTTATTGCTGTACACTACATCCCTTTCTTGTTTTAATTTATTTTTTACGTTTACTCGAATCTACCACCGCTTCGGAAGGTATAGCCCGTGGAGAAGAAGCGGCGCAAGAAACTCCACAGTTTAGCTAATCTCTTAAATCTTATTTACAATACAGTGTTGACTGTTATCAATGCTATTACATTAAACAAATTACGAATAAGTTATTGAGACTAATTTGTTTACAGAAAATAGATATTTATCAAATATTGATCTGAAATTGTCAAACACCAAATTCAACGATAAACAATGTTTATGGAAATTACAATCTCATTATATTAACACATTTCAGTTATTGTTACTTCTGTTCTATACTATCCCTTCCCTGTAAAAATATTTTTCTATTGATAGGTGTAAGTAAACCTACAAAAATAACGTTCCATAGATCTTTATTATCTCTTATTTATTTTTTTTGGCTAACTACTAGTCAAAGTCACTGCTTCAAGATCGTATCCATTTCCATTTTATCAAATTAAGGAGGTAAGACAAAAGAGTGAATCTGTGATAAGCACATACACTTATGCACTCAAAATATTCTGGCGGGTGCCAGCCATTGCAATTAAGCACTCACAGCTATTTTATTTGCATGACCCTTTAGCTTTTGCTAACAACTTGATAGTTGCATGGCTCTGTAAACCATATCATTTTATTGTTGCATGATATTTTAGCTTTCGCTAACAACTTCATAGTTGCATGGTCCTATAACCCATATAATTTTACAGTTTCATGAATGCTGATGTAACGCTGACTGACAACAATATTAAGTAAGGTACACTAGGTCGCTTTCGTTACCAGCTATGTTCAGTAGTTACCTTTAGTTAGTCGACTAGACTAGTTTTGAGAAATCAGCAGTTTCAATTTAATGGACCCGTTTAATAAATAGATACTATTTTACTCAACCTATACAGATTAAATGTTGATACCTAAATTAAAATAATAATCGTAATAATTCAATTCAATGTTCTTTGACCCACTTTAATGCTGATCTTTGAAGGTGTTGCAATTACTCAAAAGATTCGCAATTTAATACGCAGTCACAATTTAATGTTACGGGCAAGTAAAAATCAGAGTCTACACATTACTGTCGCTCTCATTTAGGGCTCTATGCCACGAGCACAATTTTAGCCAACGCCCTGTCTAATTCATCTATTTCCCCTTTGGTCTGTAAAAAGTTCTACCCCATTAGGTATGCTATGCTTCGATTGGTCCTAATATTGGAATACATTTTTGTGGTTGAAAAGCTTGTCATTCTCTCACCATTTGGTAAGTCATTCCGTCCATAAACCAAAAATAAAAAGAAGTCTAGCCTACTACAACAGTATGCTAGACTAGAAACTTGAGATTTGATTCCGCTATCTTGGTACTCACGAATATTGTTTTAGCAAAGGGTCTGATGGTGGTCTACCCTATGAGTTATTTTGTCTGCTATACATAAGTATTCAGTCACTAAAGCAGTATTCCAAATAAATTTTATAAATTGGCATAATATTTCCTGCCGTTCAACAGTGAATAAGTTATTATAATTAATTTCCCTTATACATACATACATTTCTATAACAATAACAATAAAATAAACTATAACCAATTTAGCAATTAGTTGTTAGTTACATGTAACGTCATGAAACTCATGAAAATATTGTCTAATGTAAGGTATACTTAGGTATGTATCTGAAACATTAGTTACTTACTTATTATTTAAACACTAATAATGTTTTCCTTTTACGAAACATACAGTTATATCATTTGGTAGGCTTTAAAAAAAATAATGCTATTTTTAATTACAATGTACATGAATTAAGTGCAACTGTTGTTTCAACTTAATTGCGTAGCGTAATATTATTACAGAACTGCAAATCATTTTGTTTTTTGACTTGCTTGCACTGAAATTATATTCTTTATTTAAAATATTATGAATTTATAACTAACCGATTTGGTTCAAGTACAGTGTAGTATACTTTAACACATACAAATGAATAAATTAACAGTGCAGTGCCTGCAGTGATTAGGTAAGATACAGATTTTATCTATGCAAAGAAGAAAGAGCAATAAGTCATTAATTCCTTATATTAATGTCAATGGAATGACCAACTACAAGCTGCTAATAATTACTTATTTGACTTGTCATCTGAATGACCAACTACGAGCTGCTTATAATAATTTATTTGACTTGTCATTTGAATGACCAACTACAAGCTGCTGATAATGAAATAACAGTTTTTTTTTCAATTGAATGACCAGCTGCAAGTTGCTAATAATTATTTTACTTATTTGACTTGTCATCTGAATGACCAACTACAAGCTGCTGATAGTAAATTTGATAGCATTTGATGCCCAGCTAAAAGTTGCAAATGTCAATTGAATGACCAGCTACAAGTTGCTAATGTCAATTAAATGAACAGCTGAAAGTTGCTAATGTCAATTGAATGACCAGCTACAAGTTGTTAATGTCAATTAAATGACCAGCTGAAAGATGCTAATGTCAATTAAATGACCAGCTGAAAGATGCTAATGTCAATTGAATGACCAGCTACAAGTTTCTAATGTCAATTGAATAACCAGCTAAAAGCGGCCTATGTCAATTGAATGACTGAATAACCAGCTACAAGTTGCTAATGTCAATTAAATGACCAGCTGAAAGATGCTAATGTCAATTGAATTACCAGCTAAAAGTTTCTAATGTCAATTGAATGATCAGCTAAAAGCTGCCTATGTCAATTGAATGACCAGCTGAAAGATGCTAATGTCAATTGAATGACCTGCTACAAGTTTCTAATGTCAATTGAATGACCAGCTAAAAGCTGCCAATGTCAATTGAATGACCAACTGTACTGTTTGTAACTGTTTGTTGTACATGGTAAAGCACTAACCATTAACCAGCTACAAGCTGACAATATGAGAGTAATCATCACCCTGACCATTTCAAACCTCTTAGCTATTAATTGGAGACATTTTCTCTTTATTAAGCACTAAAGCAAGGAGGTATGGTTCAATCGGCGCCTTAGCAGTCGTCCTGTTGAAGGCTGGTTTTTCTGTGACATCTAGGAACATACAATCTGCGAACAAAATTGTTAACCAGTATTATCGGTTTGGTCATGAATGTTATGATGCTTGAATATGATATAGTTATTAATCTTCTCTCAACTGAGATGAAATGTTTCTTGTTAAAATGTGAGTAGGTATTTCCAGAAATACTAAATTTAATAAGAAATCACCTAATCATTTTCTAATACTTTTTGTAAATAATTGTCTGAATTTACATTGATCCTTAAAATGTAAAATTCCTTGCTCAAATAGCCAAAGAAACTAATTAGTTTCACCTGGAGTAATTATATCCATAATTATGACATTAACAACAATGTTGCAAAGATAAGATCAACGTAAGGTTACTGAATTGAAGTTCTATAAAGTATAGAATACGTCAAACAAGTTCCGGTAACAAATCGGATGATGATGATGATCGGAAATTATGTTGGTACTATTGATGTTTGAATTGAAATATTCTCATGAACTAGTACCACCAAATAAGCTCCGAAAGTGTTGTATATTATTATTGTTCTCGCATACCTACACTGAGAATGTCCAATAAGTAAAACGTTCAAAACGTAAAACTTTGGATTACAACTTAAATTTTTGTGACATCAGAATGTTCGTTACGCCAAATGTTCGTTACGCCGAATGTTCGTTACGCCGAATGTTCGTTACGCCGAATGTTCGTTAAGTCGAATGTACGTTACTCAGAACGTTCGTTACGTCAAATTTTCGTGACGCTGAATGTTCGTTACGCCGAATGTTCGTTAAACCGAATGTTCGTTACGCCGAAAGTTCGTTTGCCGAATGTTCGTGGCGTCGAATGTTCGTTACGCCGAACATCGGTTACGCCGAATGTTCTATACGTAGAATGTTCGGTACGCATAATGGTAATAAGTAACTTTTATTAGAGACCATCACAACTACGAAGTAAGACAATTACTTAAAAATGACAATGTGTCAATATAAGTATAAAAAACTATTGGAATAAACTCACTTGGCATATCTTGGTTACCTAATCCTGTTTGTCTCGAATCAAGACACTATTCTTAACCTTTGGTATGCAGGAACGCGCATCAGCATGATGAAAACCATTTATTTCTATTGTGTCTGGCTTTTCCGGCATACGAGAGGTTAATGCGCGTATTTTGGATACCCATTAGGGCATAATGACGGACTACAAGCATGCATTAGTATATGCTCACGAGTACACTCCCCGAGGAGCAGTCAGAGACTCAGAAACCCCAGAACACCCTTGCCCCACCAGTACCGGAACTCCGTCCAGTCACGTGTGACGGGCAGTGAGCCTGGAGCTACGGACTTGAATAAATTCTTTCAATCTTTTAAAGTAATAAGGAATGATTACGTGACCTTAAAGATTGATGTAAACAGCTGGCGCTGGCGTACATTTGTTCATCCTAGGCGCCGCGCCGTCCCGTGTTGTCCCACACCTTCCTCCTGTCTGGTCTCCCCTCTTTCCTCCAGCATTCGATGGTCGACATGTGGGAAAAGAAATACAGTATGTAGATAATTCCAAATAAACGATTTAAAATCGGGACAAAAAACTATTTTTTCTTTTCTTTTGAAATATATTTTTATCACTAGGCAAAGGCAAAAACAAAGCAATGCTAGCAGAAACCAGATAATTAAGATAATTCCAAATAAACGATTTAAAATCGGGACAAAACTATTTTTACTTTTCTTTTGAAATATATTTTAACACTGTGTAACTTTTTAGGCAACAAACAAAGCAACGCCAGTAGAAACCGTCTTCGATTGTGTTTAAATAACTCGCTTAGCTTCCTTAACTGGGTGTCCTTAACTGGTGGATTTTATTTCGTTGGCACCGTTTGTATTTTTTAATTTTCAACCCTCAACAAACTGATAAACACTTTACTCACGTGAATTTCGAATCCCGTCGTCGCCAATGTAGAATACACATTTCTACTAAGGGTTGGTTGAGGTTGATGTAGTCTTCACTACACAGATATAGTCTTCACTAGTAATGTGACTAGCGCACGTCCGCACAGCACGGCGGTCGGTGCACGAATACCGAGCGAATGAACGATATATATTGATCACAGACCGCACCAGTCGATAGATGGCGCTACCGGCGCTTTCCGCATTAACTACTCTTTATTGCTGTACACTACAGGATGGAAGTAAAAAATAGATCTTATATTATACACAATGGTGTTAAATACGTTACATACTAGCTTGAAAAAAATTGCTGCTTTGACTGACAAAAATATTGATCTCAGTTGGTCGAACATAAACTTTTCTATTCTGTTCTCTTCTCTCTTCTCTATATATTTTGGTCTAGGAGCTATTGTAATTTTTTTTAAACCTTGAGTTATTTCCTCGATAATATCCATAAGTTTGCTTCTTTCCTACCTGAATAATTTTACACAACACAGCCTCGTTAGAAAATAATTCATAATTGAATCTTTCATGTACTTCAGCTACAGTTTCTATAGTATAATTTTACCTGGTAAGAATTTCACAGACCTGGTATTCTCGGTTCAATAGAGCCTTTTCAAAGGCTTCCGGTGCAATGCACAGCTCCGTACCAGCAAACGAGATATTAATAATCCTTTGTCTAACTTTGAATGGATCTCAAGTTAACTCATTAAATTTTAAATAATGTTCAATTTTAGTGTTGTTGTCTCTTAGTTCCTTAGGTATTATAGAATGCGGACGGGTTATCAAAAAAAACGAAGTATTATACAGATTAGATGGTAAGCAATGTTAAAATTAATAAAAATATAAAAAATCTGCGAATGGCTCTTAATACTAGGTCATATAAATTACCTATTATTCTTATAAGTAAGACAACTCTACTGATTTTAAGTTCCAATTTGATTAATTTGTAATACAAAAATTTATCATATTCGGTACACGGTACCGGTTCGGTATTCGGTTCGGTATTCGGTTCGGTATTCGGTTCGGTATTCGGTTCGGTATTCGGTTCGGTATTCGGTTCGGTATTCGGTTCGGTATTCGAAACAATACGCAAGTAGATTCCCAGTAGGACTGGTATAATAAAAAAAACAAAGATAAGTAACATAACCTAGTTAGGGTTAGGGTTTCGTACCCAAAGGGTGAAAACGGGACCCTATTAGGTACTAAGCCTACGTTGTCCGTCCGTCCGTCCGTCTGTCCTCCCTATTTAGGGCTGTAACTTTTGAACCGTAATAGCTAGGATAGTTGAAATTTTCTCAAATTATGCCTTATTACAGCGGATTTGTTAACAAATAATAAAAATGACAAAAAGTTAAAAATTAAGGGGGTTTCTCAACAAGAAACTATAGTGGAGTCGATAGAGGTTTTCACCTCGGAACCCAATTACTTTGAGTAAACTTTTATGAAACCTTCTGCATTATGTTAGTTACATTACAAACGAAAATGTTTACCCATTTTTTTTTGCCGCTCTCCATTATTCCGAGGGTTCCGTACCACCAAACTTTACATAGTGTTTTTAACAAGGACAGTATGGGGAAATCCAAAACCACTGGAGATACAAGGAAACTGTCTTAGGAACCCTTTAGTCTTTTTTTATGAACATAATTTTCGCATAGTAAATTTTTGGTCAAGCGTGAGTTGTCCAAAAATATGAAAAAAAAGTACAACTTTTTCTTTATGCTGTTCGACCCAGTTTTATGTAAGGATCATTTCATAGTATGGGTTGTAAAAAATCGGGACAGCATAAGTTGGTCAAATTTAATAAAATAATTTTTCATATAATTTAGCGCAAGGGCGACACAAATACTTGGCCAATTTTTATTATTTGTTGTTTTACTTTGAAGTATGCACTATAATCACACGAAGTTTGATCCTTGTATGTATTACCGTTCTAACGAGAGAGCAAAATAAAAAAGGTTGATTATGATTGAATATTTAATTATTTAGGAATCAGTTTAATCGAAAATGTGAAACTTGTTTACGTCTCACATGGTTGTATGGGCTCGATCCCTTGGCCTCAGTCAAAAAAGTCAGGTAGTCTTGACATGACTTTGACAGGACCTCGCCTATGTCTCTATGGAGCGATAAGCATGTCATCTGTCGAGTTTTTAAGGAATTAAATTTAAAAAACAAAAGAAAAACGCTCATTGCACTCCTGTGCACCTACTTGTTTGATGTGCTTGAAGTCTGTATATAACATTTTGGTTCACAGAAAATGCGTCGCGGCTCTGCCTCGACGGCATCTGGCACAACTACTCGAACTACCAGAACTGCACGGAGCGCATCGCGAACGTATCACCCACTGACGTCACTAGTCTCATATACCTCGTTGGCTACTCGCTCAGTCTCGCCGTGCTGTCGCTCGCTGTCTTCGTCTTCCTTTATTTCAAGTGAGTATGTTTTAATTTCACACACAAGTTAATTATCTACATTACCTATCAAAAACCCCATAATAAGGCTGAAGAGGATAGGCGGGCTGAAATGCTAATTTGGAGTATAGGTCACTTATGAGTGACTAATTGGCAGTGTAAATGCACCATTAAAAACTTAATCGATAAAATCAATTCAGGTAGGTATAAACCTACCTATCGATAAGTATAAAACACAACTACACCTCACATTTAGTTTCCTAGGCTTATGCAAGGAAATCGTTCCATTCAGACCGCTAATTAGTTTAGCTTAGTTACTAAATTAAACTTCGCACTAACTTTGACTTCTTGGTAGAACGTAACTTTCATAGTTAAATTGCTGCATACCTACGACTTGCATTAAGTTTTGTTTGCTTGTACAGGTAAGGAAAGTTCTAATCTAATAAATAGATTAAGATGCGACATAATATTATTAGATTAATAATATTATGTCTATGTTAAACACACTTATGTTGTTGTGCAAATAAATACCCATCAAAAACACAAAATAAAGCATAAATAGTTAATTTAATTTAATTTAGTATCGTTTTGCTGAGCGTCTCGGTGGCGCGTTGCGGAGAGGTATGGCTCCCAATTATGGGGGTCCGGGTTCGAATCCGCACGGACAACATGCCATGTACCAATGAGTTTTTCTGACTTATGTACGTAAAACCGACTGCTCTCAAACGGTGAAGGAAAACTTCGTGAGGAAACCTGCATACACTGAAGAAGAAATTCTGATGTGTATGTGAAGTCTACCAACCCGCATTGAGCACGCGTGGTGGACTAATGCCCATACACCTTCCTTGAGGGTAGGCCTGTGCCCTGGCCTGTGCCAGTGGGACGTTTATAGGCTGATAATGATGATCGTTTTGCTATTTGCTTCTAATAAAATTACCATTCACTCTACTATTTCAAATCCTATAACAAAATCACAATTCGGATTTCTGTATGTATGTGGCGGATCTAAGTTACAGTGCTGAGTTGTACAGTTCAGTTCACTAAACTTTCGCAGCCGACAAAAACTTTAGTTATCCATTAGTGTGACCAGTGAGTCTGTCGGTATAGTATCCATCATCCTTCCTTCTTCCGTTCGTATAACTTCAAGTAACGACTTGGACACGGCGTCAACTTCTTCCATATATAAATTGTCACTCACATGATAATACTTAATATTAATGTCGTCTGGATGGGCAATATTCTGGAATTGTTTTGTTGTTGGTGACGTTATCTTTGTGTTTTACGGTCGACTTAAATATTATATTTTTTTCTAGAAATATAATAGGTACATCAAGCTAATGAATGCTAAACCTGAAAATTTCGTTTTCAAATTCAGAATCGATTCTGGTGAAAGTTTTAAATACTTTTCCCAAACCCAGTTGTATTAAATATAGTTGTACCTATTTCATAAAATTGTACAAAGTAGATGAAAAAATAAATGCTAAGTATTTATTGCAAGCTAAAATAAACTCGATTAGTTTGTCATGTATTTTTTAAATTTATATTTTAGATTTAGCTATTGACATAAATATTATAGATCCCATGTCTCATATAAAATCTTTGCGAATTTTTGTCCGAATAAGATATCTTATGGATTTGGCTTACAAATAAAATTACTGATTTTTATTGGAATGTAATATGGGGATCGTAGATTTTATCATCTTTGAAATATACTACAAAGCCGCAAGCCGCAAGCCGCCGCCGCTACTTTAACGCTAAAAAAGTTAGATTTTTTAGCTACAAGCAAGGATAATAATGAAGCCTTTGATCACGTGTCACCACAGCTCAGGTTATTAAAGCAACAACAAAGGAATCAAAGGTAGACAGAATACAAAATACAGCACTATGTAAAAATAATGACACTAATTATAAGCTTACCTTAATTATCTCCCCATATGTATGCAGGGCAACTGGCATGCAAGTATTTTTGGGGAATACTTATTTATACCCACAGTTACGGATGTTAAATACAACGTGTTAATGAATAAGCGCAAAACCTCATAACCCCACCTGATTTCCACAGAAATAATTGAATTGAAACAATAATGTAATTATTTTATTCATTGAAATATAAAGTTATTCGCATTTTAAGTTTTCATGCAAAAACGATTTGTTATTATTTCAGCACTGAATGAAAGCGCTAGCGTGCTATAGCGTGATACTCATTTATACATTTTAAGATACTTGTTTTGGTGTAGAGTGTGCCCGAGCGGTGGGTTGACATTGAGTTCAGTGAATTTTAATTTATAATACTTTATTATAAATATTTTCAAAAAATTTAACCTATGTTGAAGCCTTGATAATTCGATTCTGCTCTCGATTCTAATCAAACTATTTTCTAGTTTTGCGTTTATTCATTAACACTTTGTATAATCTATATTTATACAGGATGTGAACTTAAATGCATTATACAACGTGTTAATGAATTAACGCAAAACTAGAAAGTAGTTTGTTTAGAATCGAGAGCAGAATCGAATTATCATGGTTTCAACATAGGTAATTTTTTTCAAAATATTAATTCATTTGTGTCTAAAATTTTAAATTTAATGAACCCAACGCCAACCCTCCGCACAGGCACACTCACCCGACTTACTTACTACCAAAACAAGATTATTAAAATGTATCCATGAGTACGGTAGCGCTTTCATTCATTGCTGAAATGATAACAAATCATTTTTGCCTCAAAACTTAAAATGGGAATAACTTTTAATTTTACTATCAAAATAATGAAATTATTGTTTCTATCTAATTATTTTGTTATAAATCAGTTGGGGTGTATGAGGTTTTGCGTTAATTCATTAACACGTTGTATACCTAAGGGGGTGTCACAGACCATAAAACTGAGTAGCTATATTACTATGGTACCAACTTTCAAATCGCGAAAAAAGTCAGTTGTTCAATAGAAAACGTCAATCGCTGCTCGACGTAAATGTATGAAACAGCAGATTTTTTTTCGCGCTTGCAATGTTGATCCGATAGTAAAAGTTGTTCAGTTTGATGGTCTAAAGCACCCTGTTTAATATGTGATGCATTTGGTTTTACCCTCTGTACCTATTATACTACAGGTTGTTAGGGTAAACAGTTGCATTGCTTTAAGGGGTGATTGGGACCCATGATACATAAATGCAATCAGGGGATCGAACTTTTGCATGATAAGTCGAAAAAAGAAATTGACTATTTCCTATAGGTTTCTTCGTCGTTCAGTATCATGGGTACAATTGCCCCTTAAAGTAATGCAACTATTTACCCTAACATCCTGTATGTGTAAATTATCGTCGTCTATGTCGCTAAGCACCAAAAGCTTTAAATATTCGATTAGAATCCATCAACAAACAAAAAACCCTATACCATAGTATTATTACGAGAAACTTAACGAAAATTACAGGAAATTACAACCAACAAACATTACCTACTCCCCCACATTATATCCGTTTTCTGGTTTCTTAAATCAACAACGCAAAGGTCATTTGATAACAAAAAGTTATTATAAGATTCCAATCTTATTACAGGGATGTAAGATGCTTTTTAGGTTGTTATGATATCAGTAGCATAACAAATGCCGCAGGGGTTGTTTGTTTTGGTGTTTTGTATTTGTATGTACAGAAAATATGATTGGGTAATAATGATTTAGGGCCATCCGGTTGAGTATACATTGGCCTCGATTCGGACTGTGCCACGACTTAACTTAACTAAATTTATTCCTGTCACTTTCTAAAATAATGGCATCTTATTTTGGGCGTGCAACGTCACTTTGACAGCACTAAAGTCAGCTGATGGTTTTCTGTCTCTTAATCTTATTTTAGAAAGGAATAAATTTAGTTAAGTTAAGTCGTGGCACAGTCCGAATCGAGGCCATTATCAACTATACGATTTTATATAATATCGTAAGGTTTTCAGCCTATTATTCATTGCGTGCGTGAGCAAAAATAGTTTATCATTTTTCCTTTTCAGAGTAGGTCCCTGATAGGTAGGTAGGTAGGTATGTAGGCAGGTAGGCAGGTAGGTAGGTAAGTACAGTCCATGCAGAACGCCCGAGCGCGCTGTATACAACGTGTTAAAAGGACTATTATACAATTTTACTAAGTGCGCAACGCGCGCGTGCGTGTGTGGGGGTGTGTGTGTGGGTGTGTGTGTGTGGAGGGGTGTGTGTGTGTGTGTGTATTTATAAATAAGTGTCAAAAAATATTGACTAAGTATTCACTAAATAAATTATTAAATAACCAAGCCCCCGCCGAACCCCCCCCCCCCCCCCTCCGGGTTCGTGCTTGAATATTGGTGAAACATTAGTAAAGTAAAGCTATGAAAAGGTACTGAACGTAATTACAGTAGTATTCGATTTATTAAACCAAAATCATCATCAACCCATTTTGGCAATAATATTGTGCAGCTGAAAATCAGAAGTAGGTCATATTATTAATAATGCATAAGAAAGATACCACTTCATTAATAATTAATAGAATCTTTGTAATTAATGACTCCCTGAATAATTTTTCCGTTAAGTACATAAATTACGTATAAAAAGCAATATTATGTATGATCATATTATATCTACTAGCATAAACATAATGAGGGATTTTCCAGAGAAAAAAAAATCTAGTTCATAATTTCTCGATAGATGGCATTGAACAGAGATGGGTCGATTAGGTATGAGCAAATATATTTTATGAATAGTATTAATAAAAAGACGCAGTACAAACCCTTTGATATTATTGTTGGTTTATTATTAACAATCTCGGTGTTATTGTCTGTCAACAACGAATCAAGTACCGGACGTGGCTGTATGGGCTTTGCATCCATTTTGAATATACGAACAATAAAAGAGAAACAATAACAAACTACAAAAACCTAAAGCCGGGTCCGCTGCGCCATGTTTTCGTGTTTGCTAACATAGTTTTTCTAACTAACTTTCCCCTCCCCTGCAGGCGAACGCGGGTGATGTTATCCAATGCAAATGGATAACATCACCCGCGTTCGCCTTCAGGGGAGGGAAAAGTTAGAAAACGATGTTAGCAAACACGAAAACATGGCGCAGCGGACCCGGCTTAACAGAAACTGAGACTTTTAACAAAACTAAACCGGGAAACTTGTAATCGCTACTTCATCAACAGCGGGGCTAGTACGCACACCAACCCGCGATGGCGATATTTAACACATCCATCTGTCAAATCTTTTATCTTGTTCGTTCGCACGAAAATAGAAAGAGAGCGGAAGCGTGATAGCGATATATCACGCTATCGTGTGTTGGCATACTAGCCCCGCTGATAGTTAATAATAAACCAACAACAATGTCAACAATAAGAAAGGGTTTGTTTGTACACACGGCGACACATCAAGCTAAGCACAACCAAAATAAGGCGGTCGCGCGACGTTATACGGTATTCACCCTGCGCGCGGTCAGCTTATATTAGTACCTAATCGACCCCTCTCTTGTCAACGCCATCTATCGAGAAATTAGGAACTAACTTTTTTTTTTTTTTTTTTTGCCTCTGGAAAATCCCTCATTAAGGCATTAAGGCGTGGCGTCGGTCCTTATTTTCTAATTATCTGTGTATTTTCTCTGAGTATTTAGCTCTATTTAGATGTAATTAAAAAGTATAAAACCAAAAAAGTTGTAATTAATATTGCAGCCGATGACTTTTACGTTCGTATCTACAGCTGGGATCATTGTACCCATGACGCTGAACAATTGTCCCTAAGAAAACTATAGGAAATTCGCAAAAAAAATGTAGACTTTTCATACAAACGTTCGATCAGCTGATTGCATTTAGTATAAGTTAATTTATTCTCACCGATCCCCGCTACCCACTCCACCGCGTAGCCCCAGCAACGTCTTATGCCGAGGTCCGTACCCCTCTGGGTGCCCCTAGGTCGGTTCATTCATTTTGGCCCGGTAGACCCTTCGTGGTCCCTCCAATAGTCCGCAGTAAAAAGCAGTAATTGCTCCCAGAGCAGAGCTGTAAATGTGATTTAAAAAAAAAGAAAAAAAAAGTTTATTGTTAGCCTGTAGGATCCCACTGCATTGAGTATGCAAATACAACATGTTTTTTTGCGAATTCCCTACTATAGGTTTCATAGGAAAAGTTGTTCAGAAGTGCGATTTTTGAACATCATACGAGCGACTCGGCAGTAGAAAATGTCAAAAATTGCACTCCTGGGTACAATCACATCTTAAAGTAATGCAACTGTTTTTCTTAACTTTGTTTGGGACAACTGTTTATCTTTTCGCGATTCCGATATTCGTCCCATAGAGAAAGTTGTTCAGTTTTGTGGTCTGATTATCCCCTTAAAATAGTTTCAGCTAAATAACATTAATTTGTTATACTGAATTCAAGTAAAGGACATCCGGCACATAATACCAAAAAATTAATAACCGTCCTTCTATTTTATTATGGACACTAGAAACTAACTGCAGGCATTCGTTTATTTTATAATGATTTATTAGTTTTTATCATTTTTATTTAAAAAAAACATTGTGCTTGCAACACGTCCTACTAAACAACATTTACAGCCATTTTGGGGTTGCTTGTTTTTTATAATTTATTAATAATAAATGATTATATAACTCGTTAAATAAAAATAAATGATACTGTCCCCACAGTATCATTTATTTTTATTACTACACTACTACATATGTCCAGCACCCACAAGTTATAGCAAAGATGCCAACAGATAGCGATACCGTCGCTCCCGGAAATATGCTCCATACAAAGACAACGTTCATCGTAAATACGCAACTCGTAACCTACTACACATAAGGTTCACAATCGAATGCGAGACATAAATCGCGCAAGAGAAATAATCACAAAGATTCGATATACATAGAAGGTCCAACTAAGAACTGTTGGACCACGGCCGGTCCCCAGGCTTCACACATAGCCTGGTGGAAGATCTTCCCTTTTCAATGGAGGAACATTCCCAAGTAGCACCTCCATAATACTATCCGAGTCGTTTTTATAAAACCACCATAATTTATTACACATTTGACTTTTACACATTGTCCTTTGCAACTAAGTGCCGTTGTTGATTGTTGCAATATTGTACCTATCCATAATGTTAAAGATACATTATAATATATAAGCATGATAGGAAAGTCGTTCTATAAAAGTACCTACCAACTGAGAGAAAGATAAAAATAACATCTTTAACCTACTTACCGTGACAGGAAAAGTTTTGCAGTCTGTAATGCGTGGGACGAAAATCTGTTCGGATTATAAGTACAAAGTCTTGGATATATTCAAGCTTATGGCTATTTCGTCCCGTTGCTCGTACTACGAGTTATCTATCGAAATACCTACTTCGCAATAGTTGAGTTTATGTTTCAAACCTTATCATCGTCTTCTTTACAATTGGTAATCTAATCACCCCAAATTATATTATGGTCATTATCATGAGAATAGTAGGTATATATGTATATACCTACGCTATCTACGTATGTTTATAGTTGCTCTTTTTATTTTGCTGAGCATTGACTTACCAACTACTGGACGTAGTGTCCGCGCTCAAAAGTATCCGAAACAAAACGTAAAAAGAGAACCAATGACGAGACAGTCTTCGTTTGACCGGCCAACTAATGCTACACTATGCGCAAGCACGGGCGCGCGGCGCGGCGCGCACCATGCCCCGATGGGGAAGTGAGATGGAAAAGAAATTCAGAATTTTCAATGTTTTTAGTTGGTTTATATTACCTACTACACGTGCTTAGACTAAAGACTCGGGCACTTTTTTCGAGAATTTTGTACTCAGACCCGGCGTCCATAGTATTCTACGTCAATGATGCTAATGATGCTAAGCACTATAGTAATATGTTAGGCTGGACTGAGCAACTAAAAAAACAGCTATCCCATACCATCCCATACTAAACTGCAATGCCTACTCGACTCAAATGTATGCAACAGCTGATTTTGTTTTTGCTCCGATCGGTTTGCTCCCATAGTGAAAGTTGTTCAGTTTGATGGGTAGACTCTTAGTTTAAAAGGAAGCTAATGATATCAACTGGTCAGAGTTTATGTAGTGCTAGTGACATTTTTGTGGTTTGGACATGTTTGGATGTGCTGTTGTTCTTTTCGTATCATTGGTTCTATTGATATGCTTTCATATTTTTTTACTGGCTAAGTATTCAGCTTGATATTGTAAAGCGTGATTAGGTATTCAATAACAGAGTAGAGTACAAAATACCTTTTATTGAACAGAAAAATAGTCACTTAATAACCGTTTTAGTTCCATTTATAGTGACAACAGAAGCGTTTTATAGTAGGTAACGTTGTAACGCTTGAAGCAACATTGTAGCTTTCTTTATTGCATTGACGTATAATACTATGGATGCCGAGTCTAGTACAAAATTATCGAAAAGTGTCCAAGACTAAACTACACAATCCTACGTGTGTAATAAACCAACTAAAAACATTGAAAATGTTAAAATCCTTTTGCATCCTACTCCAACATCGTGGCACGGCGCGCGGCGTGAAGGCGTGATCAAACGAAGACTGTCGCGTAAATTGGTTCTCTTTTTACGTTTTGGTGCTCTTTTGATTCGGACGCTTTTGAGCGCGGACTCGACGTCCAGTAGTTGGTAAGTCAATGCTTTATTGGTTATCTTTCGTGTTAGTTTCATTGATAATCGTTTAAGACAATCACCCTCCGTTTCTATTAACAATGTAAACCCGTAGTTAATTGAAGCTTCTTGCTAGAAAGATTTAAACCGGTTAAAAAACTGTTTTATTCTCGTACATCACGCCTCTTCAACTCTATAAATCTAAAACACAATAAATCTGAAGTACTTTGAGATGAGAAAATAACGCTTGTATTTTCGCTGGTAAAAAGAGAGTGGAAAAATCTCGACATAGTTAAAACATTTACAATTTATAGAACTATTTCGAGATGTGAGATTCTTTTGTAACTGGAGCATGTGTTTTTTCCATCCCTTATACAACGTGTTATTGAATTAACGCAAAAGTAGAAAGTAGTTTGTTTAGAATCGAGAGCAGAATCGAATTATCATGGTTTCAACATGGGTAATTTTTTTCAAAATATCAAATAATTTGATTTTAAATTTTCTGAACCCGATGTTAACCCACCCCACGGGCACACTCACCCTACTCATTACCAAAATAAGATTATTAAAATGTATCCACGAGTATGTTAGCGCTAAACAAATCATTTTTGCCTGAAAATTTAAAATGCGAATAACTTTAAATTTTAACTATCAAAGAAATAAAATTATTGTTTAAATCTCATTTTTTTGTTATAAATCAGTTGGGGTGTATGAGGTTTTGCGCCAATTCATTAGCACGTTGTTATTCACACGTTGTAAAAGAATGGCAGATTTGGACCCAGCCATTTTTTACGAAAACTAAAAGCCATTCAGGACGGGGGCGGTCATAATTATTATAAACAGAACAAATTACGGCATTTTTTAAAAAAACTTCCACATCTCCAGAAGTCCGGATTCAAAAGTAGAAATTACTAGTAAAATAGACAAATCATCCAAAAAGCAGTAGCAAAACGCAACCACGACAGCTATTTCCGTCTAATATTATCACTGGGGTATTTTTTGGTCGTTACGGACCGTATTTGGCTTGGTTGAACTGATAGTGTGCGTGATTTCGTTTTCTTCCATTATCATAAAATTGTGCGGTTATCGTGAATTTTCATTAAAATAAACACAATGAATGTGTAGAAGATTGAGTGGACTATCTAATAAGAAAGATTATGAGTTTGACACACTTGATACAAAAGGAGGAATACCTTTCCCCCAACTTCTATAGGTTACAAACAATTTACTTTTTTGTTAGTTTTGTTTCACTGTACACGTATTACTAAGTTTCATTCTTGTATGGGACCTCTAATTTGGGTCTCAAATTATATGGCCGTCCGCCAAACTTCTTAAATATTTTATTTTTAATTATTGGTAGCGGAGGACTCACTCCCCGTCACAATGGATAGAGTTTCGGTACTACTAGTGAAACGTCATCCACGTTTCACTAGTTACTACCGAATCCGTTCTGACTTTTCAGAATATCTACGATAGGAGAATGAGGAATAATATGTCCTGCTCCTTGTGCTCCTACGATTAGGAGAGTGCAGTAAGAGCTGGAGAGAACAGTGTCTCTGACTACCCCTTGGGGAATATAGTCATGAGCATATGCATGCTAGAATCTTTAAGCTCTATTCACATTACGACGGGCGGGCGCAGACGGGCGCCCAGGGTGCAGTTTATAATAATACAGTAGTAAATAAATAAATACCGCTCACAGGCACATACATTGTAATGATCCCAAGCTAAGCACTATAGGCTTTTTAATATGGAAACCATACAACAACGGCACGAACATATAACATCCATGACCGAACCGGGATTCGAACCCAGGACCCTGGTTTGGCAGTCCGGCGTGGTAACCATTACACCAACCGGGTCGTCAAGTAGTACCAGGTTTATAAGTCTTACCGATGTTCCTGCGCAATTGACAAATTTTAATAGCGCTCGAAATTATATTGACCAATCAGGATGTGTCACCTTGAATCCGTTGGCGCTATTGGCTAATTGTTTTCGCAACCTTTTCATTGCTACCGACTTTGCACCCTTTGATTACTAAATTATGATTTCGGGCTTCGACGGAGACTCGGTCCTGCTCGGCGAAAACGAAGATTGACGATCGGAATTATTTTCCTGTTCCATTTTCCATTTCCTATTTCCCTGTACTACCTATTTCAATTTCGATAGAGTTGAAAGAGAGAAAGCCCATACGTGCTCTACGGGCGGAGGACGGAGCTTTCTCGGTGAACTCAATCATTATTGAAATAGGTATTATTTTACACTAGCTGTTGCCCGCGACTTCGTACGCGTGGACTTAGGACTCACAATATCTTTATAAATTGTAGCCTATATGTTATTCTGATGTATAACCTATTTATTATTATTGTAAAGTTTCATTAAAATCCATTCAGCAGTTCTTACGTGAAAGAGTAACAAACATCCTTCCATACTTACAAACTTTCACGTTTATAATATTAGTAGGATTACACCCTCCGCGGCCGTTTGCGCCCGACCGTCGTTATGTGAATAGAGCTTTATTCCAAGCTGCAATGCAACCGTTCAACCAATCGCCGTAAAATGTATGCAGATTGCCTATAATGTAGAGACAAACACGCAAGGGCTTTTTATCTTTAAAAAAAAACGAATCCTAGGCGGGTGAAGCCGTAGGTAAAGTTGGTAGAGGCAATAAAATAAACGTCTATGTAGAAGCCCCTGTAGACTAATATAACTACCGCTCAGTCGATGTAACTTCATTCTAGTTCCCTACATCAAGGAGATAAACGTGTTATCTTCGCTATTTAGTTAGTAGAGTGCGGGCGATCTCAACTACAGAACAAAGCCGCTTTATAAAACGTGAAATAAGCGTTTCGAAGTCTTTGAGGCGAGAATATAGATTATTTTGTTGTTATTTGTTTTGTTATACATATATTGAATTTGTATCGATGTACATAACTGGTAGGCGGTTGATCAAAAAGTTATTGTCACCTACATCTACGTGTTTCACTTTATAAATATACGAGCTTTTACCCGCGACTTCGTCCGCATAAATTATATACCAGATTTTAAGTTAGATGATAAGCTATCAAACAAAAAAAGTTTCATCAAAATCGGTTCAGTAGTTTTTGCGTGATACTCGAACAAACAAACACCCAAACAAACAAATAAACAAACAAACAAACAAACGAACAAACAAACAAACAAACAAACAAACAGACAGACAAAAAATCCAAAAATTGGTGATTTGGAATCAGGGACAGGTAAAAACCATGTCGTAATTTTTTTTTTGTAAATATCTTCAATGTACAGACACACTTCTGTTACAGTTTTATAATAGTTTAGATGTGCTAAAGTGCGGATGCTGTGTTTCATTCTTTGAAAACATTCTAGTTTTGTTCTTTTATTTAGCAATAGCTTTTGCTTCCCGACTTTCGTCCGCGCGTGGACCTCAACACCCCGTTGCACCCAGGTTGCACCCTTTAAAGGGTGATGTTCGAGAAATCCTTTTTTAGTGCATGCCTACGTCCTCTATAGGATATCTGTCTTCAGTGGTTTAGGCCGTGCATTGTCTGTCATCAGTCAGGCAGTCTGTTTTATTAAGTATACCAGCTTTTGACCTGCGGCTCCATCCGCGTGGATAAGCCCTTTAGGGGCTTAGATCAAAGTAAAATGAATGGATAGACCTTACGCGAACATTTCAAACCAGAAAAATGAGGCAAAATAATTGACAGTTTTACTTCGAATTTGAACCGAGATGACAGACCAAGTACCCTAGTTTGTATTGAAATGTCCTAGTTCTGCGTGCATCAACTTAAAGCGCTTTGGGCCTATCCATTAATTTTACTTTGATCTAAGTTTAGGGGTCGATTTTCATAAAATCCTTTCTTAGGATACGTACGATCGATTGAGTCAAAACAGTTGATAAAGTCGCATTGTCGATTGAACTAATAGGATAAAAGTTGAAATTTTTTAGTACACTAATTTAAAGCTTTTATATAGCTACCAACTAGCGCGAACTCGTGTTTTAATCTATCTTTAGTTTTTAGGGTTGTACCCAAAGGGTGAAAACGGGACCCTATTACTAAGCCTACGTTGTCCGTCCGTCCGACCGTCTGTCCGTCCGTCCGTCCGTCCGTCTGTCCTACCTAATTATGGCTGTAACTTTTGAACCATAATAGCTGAAATTTTCTCAGATTATGTGTTATTACGGCGGATTTGTTATCAAATAATAAAAATGTCAGAAAGTTAAAAATTAAGGGGGGTTCTCAACAAGAAACTAGTTTTTATCAACGTTTTTTCTTCACGCTCTATCATAAAAACGGTAATACATACAAGCGTCAAACTAGTGTGATTATAGAAAAAACTCTACAGAATAACAACAAATACTTAAAACCGGCCAAGTGTGAGTCGGTCTTGCGCTAAAGGTCCCGGACAAACATAGTTTTTTTTTCTTAGTTAATTAATGTTGTGTTCTGTGGTGGTGTGTTACGGAACCCTCGGTGCACGAGTAGCCCTTCTCGCACTTGACCGGTTTTATTTAATTTCCAGAATCTTTGTGCAAAATAAAGCAGGTTTCTTCTTCTTCGGGTTCCTCTCCATTAATGTAGGTTAGCAGTCAGCTCTGCATATCCCTGTCTATCTCGCGCCAAACGAAACAGCAGGCAAAGCAGGCTTAGGACAGATTTATATCTGAACATTGGTTAAATATCTATCCCATGCTTTAAGTGATTAATTTTGATCCTGGATTTTACCTGGATTATATTAAATAATGGTAAACCAACATCATCCTGCCCTTATCCCATTATCTAGGGTTGGCGGTTTTAAAACGGATACGGAACATCAAATAAGAATACAAATACTTACAAAATTATTTATTCGTAAACACAGGTAAACTATAAATGATGTTACAGTATATAGCTGATAATTTGACTATCTGCGGTCTGCCACAGTTGGTGTACGAATACCACATAAAATTAATATTGAAATAATTAAAAAATAAAAAAAAGTTGCAAATCAAAGGTAATAGATACACCACTCACATCCACAACAGGCTTCGTCAAAGGTAATAGGTACACCACTCACATCCACAACAGGCTTCGTCAATAAATACATCCCATATATCTGCAACAAGCTTCGTCAATTTCTATAGGTACCTACAATCTATAAACCTTCTCCAAAGCCTCTCCCTGCGGGACGGTACGGTCCGTAGAACGCTGGCAGCATTCCCCCTTTGAATCGCCAAGCTTATACGCTGACGAAGGTAACTGCCAGCCCTCTTATCACCAGTGGACTCTATAAGGCGCGCAGATATGTCTCTCACAAGTTGTTTTGCATCGGGTCCCCATGGTTCTAGGGTCTCTACTCCGTAGGGTAGTAAATTAAGATTGAAAATAAATTACATTTCTAAAATAAGATCACCTAATCAATAATAACATCTATTTAACTTTAAAAATATATATTAAAATACGTTATCTCTTCGCGTTCGCCTCTGCTCTATACAACGTGTCAATGAATAACCGCAAAACCTCATACACCCCAACTGATTTAAAACAAAACAATTCGATTGAAACAATAATTTCATTATTTTGATAGTTAAAATTCCAAGTTATTCGCATTTTAAGTTTTGAGGCAAAAATGATTTGTTATCATTTCAGCAATGAATGAAAGCGCTAGCGTGTTCTTGGATACATTTTAAGAATCTTGTTTTGGTATTAAGTAGGGTGAGTGTGCCCGTGCGGTGGGTTGAGAGTTCAGTTTTTAAATTTTACAAATAAATTACTTAATTTTTTGAAAAAAATTACCTTTGTTGAAACCATGATTATTAAATTCTGTTCTCGATTCTAAACAAACTACTTTCTAGTTTTGCGTTAGCTCATTAACACGTTGTACAAGTTGTATATAAGGCTTCCAAGGCAAGGCTCCAAGGATCCAGAGCCAGACGACTAACGATGCCATTACTGGGACAATCCTTAATACTCGCAAATCTCCCGGCCGCCATAATAACGTCTCTCACATTGTTCAAAGAACACTAACTTTTTCTCACTTCTTTTGTGTTCATGGCGTTAGTTTTATGAGAGGAGAACTTTTAGACTAAAAAGTTTTTTCCAGCTTCCTAAATCTAGATTTATTTCTTAGAGTGATTATGCAATATCGAGAAAAGAAAAATTTTTATTCTCCAGGATCCTTAGGACGAGCGGCCCGACACACATTTGACCGGTTTGTTTGCTTTAGTAAAAAATACCCCAATCTATTGTAAAAACGGAATACATATTGTATTCCGTTTTTACGATAGATCAAAAACAAAAAAAGTTGAAAAAACACGTTTCTACTAGACGGTCCCATAATTTTTTTTTCAGTTATTATTTGTTAGCAAATGCGCCATATAAAGTATATGTAGATAAAAATTAAACCATCTATCTATTATAGTTCAAAAGATACTGCCCTGACATACTGTAGGGCAGACGGACAGGCGGACGGATGGACGTCCCGTTGGCACCCTATGCCTATGGGTACGGAACCTTAAAAAGCATGAAAATAAACGAACTATTATTTTGTACGTTACGTGACATTATAGGTAATAGCAATTTTCTATCAATAATTTGTGTGACCTCAATCATATAGATCGAATAAGGTCAAGAAACGAATCTAGTTATCGATAACTAACCTAACTTGGTTTATCAAAGTTGGCCGAAACGATTGGTTTAATGTACTTATATAGGGATAGGATATTTTCGCAAGTTCTAACTACTTATTAGTTATATAAGTTTTGGATATACGCTTGTATTTGAACCTCGATTAATTTTTGAAAGAAAGCCCACAGTTGTGGCTTAAATTCCGTGCAATTTATAAGGGTTCCGTGGTCAAACAATTTTGAAAGACTGGATTGCAAAATCTTAAACTTTTCAAAAACATAATAGACCCAGAGCCCCCAACGGTCTAGGGCCTAAACGTATAGGAAAGCTGGATTCAGTCTAGCTCGAAAATAGACGCCAAAGTACATCATTTAGCCTCGGTCTTATGACTCAAAGCGGTCACTGAAATTTTTTACAGCGGTCAGACAATCGCGAAAAAATGGGGTCTGGGCCTAAACATATAGGAAACGAACTGGATGCATTTTAAGAAAGAGCCCTCTTAGGACAATACCACAGCATATTTACTTTTTCTCAAATCGGTCACTGTTCAAAATCAGACCGGGGTTGAAAATCGAAAAAAATTTGTCTTGGGCCCAAACATATAGGAAATGTGAAACCAACATGGATCAACAGAACACAGTTTACCCATCACGAAAAACCTGGTCTTACATGGCGGATCGGTCACCTTTCCAGAATCAGACCACTTTTATAAGATACCAAAAATGACATATATCTCGACAATGGTTAGTGATAGAAAAAATTTGTTAGAAACAAAATTGTTGTAAATTTAATTTTCTTTAAGTTTGCAGTAGCTTTGTTTACAATTTGATGCATAGAAGACGAGATATTTGTACATACATACATACATACATATTCTCACGCCTGTCTCCCACTGGGGTAGGCAGAGACAACAATATTTGTAAAAACTGAATAATTAAAATAGTAATAGACAGATATCTCGACAACGGTTGATGATAGGAAAAGTTTGTTCAGGACACAATTGTAGATAATATTATGTTCTACAAGTTTTGTTATAAATTTGTTCACGATTTGATGCATACGAAACGAGATATTTGCAAAAACGAATAAATTAAAATAGTAATAGACAGATATCCCGAAAACTGTTGATGATAGGAAAAGTTTTTTAACATACAATTGTAGATAATGTTATGTTCTACAAGTTTTGTAATAACTTTGTTCACAATTTGATGCATACGAAACGAGATATTCGCAAAAAATAATTAATTAAAATAGTAATAGACGATATCTCCACAACTATTGATGATAGAAAAAGAATGTTAAGGACACAATTGTAGATAATGTTATTTTCTACAAGTTTTTTACTAACTTTGTTCACGATTTGATGCAAAAGAAACGAGATATTTGTAAAAATTAATAAATAAAATAGTAATAGACAGATATCTCGACAACGGTTGATGACAGAAAAAGTTTGTCTAATAAAATTGTAGATAATGCTGTTCTACAAATTTGGTTATAACTTTGTTTACAATTCTATTTATAGAATAACGAGATCTGCGCAAAAACTAATTATTAAAAATAATAACAAACAGATATCCCGACAACGGTTGATGATAGAAAAAATTGGTCAAGATAAAATTGTAGATAATTGTATGTTCTACAAGTTTTGTTATAACTTTGTTAATAATTTGATGCATGCAAAACGAGATGTTTCCGAAAATTAATTAATTAAAATAATAACAAGTATATCTCGACAACGGTTAATGATATAAGAAATTTGTACAAAATAAATTGTAGGAAACTGTATGTTCTACAGGTTTTGTAATAACTTTGTTCATGATTTCATTCATAGGAATGGAATAAAATTATTTATTTGCATTGTTAAAAAGAAAAACTCTTAATACTACACAAAAAAGCAAATTTTAGATTAGACAAATGAGTAAATGATCATTTTTTCTTAAAATTGATAATTTTGTTGAAAAAAAAAATGTGTGACCTGAAGGTCGTATAAGTTAGTTTTTTGCAAATATCTCGTTTCTTATGCATACAATTTAAAAAGTTGATACAAAACTTGTAGAACAAACAATCATCAACAATTTTATTCTGACAAATTTTTTTCTACCGCTGTCGGGATATCTGTTTGTTATTATTTTTAATAATTAGTTTTTGCACATATCTCGATTTCCATACATAGCATTAAATAAATAAATAACGCTCACAGGCACATACATTGTAATGATCCCCAATCCATCCTTAGGCTTTTTGTTATGCGAACCACATACAGCAATGGCACAAACATATAACATCCATGACCGAACCGGGATTCGAACCCAGGACCCTGGCTTAGCAGTCCGGCGTGCAAAGAAAGCATTTTAAAGAAAGTTATAACCAAATTTGTAGAACAGCATTATCTACAATTTTATTAGACAAACATTTTCTATCATCAACCGTTGTTGAGATATCTGTCTATTACTATTTTAATTATTTAGTTTTACAAATATCTCGTTTCTTTTGCATCATATCGTGAACAAAGTTAGTACAAAACTTTTAGAATATAACGTTATCTACAATTGTATCCAAGACAAACTTTTTCTATCATCAACCGTTGTCGAGATATCGTCTATTACTATTATAATCAATTATTTTTTGCAAATATCTCGTTTCGTATGGATCAAATTGTGAAAAAAGTTATTACAACACCTGTAGAACATAGCATTATCTACAATTGTATGTTAAAAAACTTTTCCTATCATCAACAGTTTTCGAGATATCTGTCTATTACTATTTTAATTTATTCGTTTTTGCAAATATCTCGTTTCGTATGCATCAAATCGTGAACAAAGTTATAACAAAACTTATAGAACATAATATTATCTACAATTGTGTCCTGAACAAACTTTTCCTATCATCAACCGTTGTCGAGATATCTGTCTATTACTATTTTAATTATTCAGTTTTTACATATATCTCGTCTTCTATGCATCGAATCGTAAACAAAGCTACTGCAAACTTAAAGAACATTAAATTTCCAACAATTTTGTCCCTAACAAATTTTTTCTATGTTGATCTATATTGGTTTCACATTTCCTATATGTTTAGGCCCAAGACCCATTTTTTTCAATTTTCAACCCCGGTCTGATTTTGAACTGTGACCGATTTGAGAAAAACGAAATATGCTGTGGTATTGTCCTAAGAGGGGTCTTTCTTAAAATGCATCCAGTTCGTTTCCTATATGTTTAGGCCCAGACCCCATTTTTTCGCGATTGTCTGACCGCTGTAAAAAATTTCAGTGACCGCTTTGAGTCATAAGACCGAGGCTAAATGATGTACTTTGGTGTCTATTTTCGAGCTAGACTGAATCCAGCTTTCCTATACGTTTAGGCCCTAGACCGTTGGGGGCTCTGGATCTATAATGTAAACCTGTAAAAGAAGGCGCGATTTAGTTACATTCAACGCAATATCTTATCTTTATAATCATGTAAAAGCTCGATGACAATTGTTTATTTTTTTTTACATAGAAATGTTTAAAAAAAAATTCTTACATTTATATGTATGAATCGCGCTATCATTTTTTGTTCTTGTACGAATTTGTCAATGACTCGGCGGTGAAGGAAAACTAATTTGAAGGGAGTTCCTAGGTATTTATTGTCCATTAAAGGTGACTTTCCACTAGATTTGTGCGAGGAAGCTGAACTGTACAAGGATGCGTAGCGGAGCAGTGAACTAAGTGTTTGACCCGATTAAACTCAAAGCTGGTATTTCACTCGATAATAAAACATAAAAAAAAAAGAATTTCTACATTGACTACAATGTGGCATTATTCTTGTTTTTTGGAAAATTAGTATATTTTTTTAGAAATAATTAAATACAATCGAGGGCAGCACTGGAGGCTCGGGACTTAACGATTCTGAAGAAACTTCAGATTTTTCATCAATTTATTAAATATTTTATACACTATACCTAGCCAGCTACGTATTATATTTACCCGTAAATTACATAAGAATGACGTAGAACCGGCAAATCTCTTTGAGATCTAGATAACGCGTGTAGCCTTTAAACTTTCACTCATTGAAGTCATGACATGATAATACCTAACAGATTACAGTCGTTTCATTAAACTTTTTGTTAAACTGATGTATTTTTGGAATTATGTGGATATTCTTAATATTAATTTTATACTAAGAACGAGAGTTAAAATAGGTACAGTCAAGAACACATCAAGCTTTACATTTGCAGTTCGATTGTAACGCTTATGGCGCACTAAATAAGAACGGTACAAAGTCCAAAAAGTCAAGCTTGACGTGCTCTTGACTGTACCTATACAACAAACTATACAGTAGGTAACTTCAGTAGCGTTGTTCTAAAAAGTGTTATGAAAAATGCAGGATTACAAATGGACTATTTTTACTTACCAAACTGTGATTTATTCAGACCAACATATATTGACCTATGAAAAAAATTGGTTTTCATTTTTTTTGTCTCTGTTCGATTTTCCGGCTACGGGTTTCCGTTTCCGGTTATTATGCAATATCCTTTCCTGTTCTGCTATTTTTGTGAAAAGAATTTTTTTCAATAATATTTTTTTCTTCTTTTCAGGGACCTCCGATGTTTGAGGAATACAATACACACGAATCTAATGTCAACGTATATTTTATCAGCTTGTAGTTGGGTTTTAAATTTAGCGTTACAAGTAAGTACTTAACTATTTATTTTGTTATCGTCGTTTTAGTTGTAGTTTTAAGTTTCTTTTAATTATATAATGTAAAAATCATTATCTTCTTTATGTCCTGTTCACTATTCGTATTTTTGTGTGTGTCAAAATAAAGTAAATCCAATGTTTTGATTTGAGCAATATTTAAAAAAAGATCGGAAAAGTCTTATGTTCGGAATAGATTTTTCTTTCTACAAAGGTAGGTATTCTGATTTAGAAAATTAAAAAACCCATTGTGTAAACTTTTCTATTGCATATTTTTGTATTTGCGATAAATATGATCAAAGCTAAATGTTTTCATACAAATAATCATTAGTTTTCACAATCAAAACGTTACTTGATGTTAAGCTAGAAAATTCTTATCAATCATAAACATTCATACGAGGTAGACAATATACCTAGGTAGTTCATAGTTTTAATTCAAACAGATGCTTGCCTAAAATAAGTAATACTGGTTGTAAAAAAACACCCTAGTCATTATTTAAATGGGTGGTTTGGACCATCAAACTGAACCAACTTTCACTAAGGAGCCAACTTTGAAATCGCGGAAAAAAAACTCGTGTTTCATACAAAGCTGCAGTACCTTACCTTCCGACTCAACTCAAATGTTTGGGACAGCAGATTTTTTTAATTTTTTCTACGTCTCTATAGGCATAGTGACAGTTTTCTGATGGTCTAATCCACTCCTTTAAATATTACTAGGGTATTGGTTACACCCTGTATAATTACGACAAGGCCGAGAAAAACACGAGAACGTCAATTAATAATTTGTAATGTACCGACATTTTAATTTAATTAAACTTTCCCCTTTTATGAAATTTTCATGTAAATCACAATCCCGAGATTGTGTTATCAAAGTTCTGCTGCTGAATAATTCTAAAGCTTTTTAACTTTGTAATAATGGCTTTTGTCTCGTCAGACTCTAGATGTGAAATAATTTTAAATTAGTGCACTTTTGAGAATAGTTTTAAAAGAAAAATTTTATTATCTGACAACACAAAACAAAAAATATAAAGCTTTATATACATTTTCACAAAATCGCGTCTGTATTTTAAGGATAAAATTCATAAAATAGAGATCAATATATTCATCCCGTCAAAAAACTGCATTATTTTGTTTATTTATTCATCAACATGAATATAAAATGATAGGCAAACAACACAAAATAGTTTTTGATGCTGTTATAAATCGTCTGCGAGATGAGCAAAGAAAGAAAATAACTTTGTTTTCAAACTTACCAATATAATGTAAATATAATATTTGTAGAATGAAACAATAAACATATTTTATTTGATAGCTAAACAAAGTTTGTACTTACATCACTAGTTGCCAATAATGTTTTTTTTTTATTCAACCTAAATTATGGAAGTTTAAAAAAGGGTGCCAAGTTCTCATTGGATAATCTCGTAAAAGTTTTGAGTTCCAAATGAATCCCAATACAGAACTGTTTTTTTGTACATCGAATTCAATTAAAATCGAAGTCCTATAAATATAAAATACATTTCAATGCAAGGTGTTTATTTTGGGAAGTATAGTTAACATACACCACATCATCCATGCCTGAATCGGATTTAGTACTGGAGAATTCGCAAATGGCCTTAATAAAAAATTTCACCTTGCAAGTGTTGATGATTTTATGACAACGATGAAATGCCAGCTTGCGTCTCTCAAATCGGTATTGTTTCTGGTTGCATAATTATACTACCTACCTACTTATGCACTTCAAAATATCTGGATGCTTTTCTATGAAGATTAGCAGTCACCGTAGTTAAAATCAACTAGGAATACAAAAAAATCATCATCTCAAATTGGTACCTACTGAACTACAGTCAAGTAAGAAAGTAGGTATAAAACGGTTCATGTCAACATCGATAGACCGGTAAAGAACTTAGCCGTTTCAGTTCTGTGAGCTGAGCAATTGCTTTCCTACAATACACTGTTCAGTATTTGCGAACCCGAGTGTACCCACTTCAGTTTTTCATCAAATGGCTCATAAATAAAGATGCTCAGATCATGGAATTGCCAATCGCTGTTTTGCGAATCACGTAGGTAGCATCTGAACAGAAACACATTGCCACTTGAATATGCATGTTAATACCACAGCTTTTTGTCTAAATCTAGCGTCTGTTGTTCAGTTTTTTTTCTACTTTCTTCACATAAGTCAAACGTTTTATTACCAGTGGAAGCGTAGGATTCGTTTGAATTAATTCGAATGCTGATGCTGTTTCGTAGTATTTTTTGGGTGACAGCACTAGCATTGTATGCCAGAAGTCAAAAGAATGAAATCACAGTTTTCCTTGGCTTCTATTTGCCTTTGAACTAGATTTTTGTGTTAGAAATTCCAACGGAATACCTATTTTTTTATAAGCCCACATTTCAGTGGAAAAATTATTTCGCATTTTTTTTCTATACAAGGTGTAAAAAGACTACTCCCGAAAACTTAAACTATGGATTCAGACCATGATACCTAACACTTTGGCACTGAAATTTATTTTTTTTATTTTCACAAATTTAATTTTTTTTCGGGCCTTTATTTCTACAATTATGAACATTAAAGCCTACCAGTGACATAATGCAATACAATTTTAATTGTTAAACACAAGCATTTCGAAAATAGCAAAAATCCGCAATGTAAAACGCATTCATCAAAAACGTCGCCAAGCTACGGTCGCGCGCCACACAGCTGTAAGGTCACTGCCCGCTCACCCGAGCGATGTACGCTTTACATTGCGTGGCAAGAAAATGGAAAAATCACGAATAATTTTTTTAAATTTAAAAGGTTAGCGCCATTAATTTTTATATAGGTTCAGTGATATGTTCTTAAAGTTTTCGGGAGATGTCTTTTTACACCCTGTATAAATTCTAATTTTTAGACTTGTTTCTTAGTAAATTTTATTTTTATTATTTACTCGCTATCTAACTTTCCAAAAATACAAACCGTTATTTAGTTTATAAAAAGATGTTTTGTTTCTAATTTAACTTGACTTTGAGTTTTTTGCGTTAAAAAATCAATGCCACTAGCTTTTGTCTTCGGAAAAAAAAAAAATGTTTTTCTACACAGGGTGAAATTGATATCATTAGCATCCTTTTAAACTAAGAGTCTACCCATCAAACTGAACAACTTTTACAATGAGAGCAAACCGATTGGAGCAAAAAAAAAATCTACTGTTCCATACTAAACTGCAACGCCAATCGACTCAAATGTATGCAACAGCTGATTTTTTTTGCTCCGATTGTATTGATCCCTATTAAAGTTGTTCAGTTTGATGGGTAGACTCTTAGTTTAAAAGCATGTTAATGTTATCAATTTCACCCTGTATAATTGATGTGGCGTTCGTCTCCTGATGGCATGCTATGCTTTCTGGTCGATTTCCCTTATATCGATGTTCAGCGTGAACGTTTTCGTTCCAATGTCAGCTCTATTACAATTAGGCCAGTCATTTTACGCGTTGACCCGGGAATAATTTAGAATTGCATTTTTTTTTCGGAATCTTAGATTAGAACAAACCTCTCCAAGAAATGGAACAAAATTAAAAAAAAATTACGTCAGCAACAGTCCTAAATTTTACATTTAGCATTTAATTGCAGCAATCCCGATCTACAATATTTATGGCATTGTTGTTTTGCACATTTCATTAAATTAATTGCTATTATTTATATATCATAAAATTAAAAACTTAGATCGACTGCATATGCTTGAAGTAACAACTGCAGCGTCAAAACTAGAAATTTTTTTATGGTGCCTAAGCCGTAATACTTAATGGCAATATTTTATGATATATACTTTATATCTTATATTATAAACAAAAGATATCAATTCTTAGAAAGATTGCTCCAAGCAGTACCTCAATCTGTAATTTACATGATTTATGGTTCAAGATGGATTAGTAAGAGGAAAATCTTATTTTAATAATTGCATTTAGTACATTAAACAATTGTAAACACTATTATAAAAATAAAATTCTCATGGATAATAATAAATAAAGAATATAATAAAAGTACGCAGCGCGATATCATCTTTACGCGGGTAGCTATAGAGTTCAAATTTAAAAGCGGGCGGAGTGGTGTCGAGCATAGACGACCGACCGTGACCGTGTGCCAATCCGATCGGAAAAGAAAGGTAGTTCGATGTTCCTCGAATAATTATGTTTGTGTAGAATGTTCATGTTATCAAAATTGTTCCCGATAATACAGGGTGTAAATTAAAATAGGACAGCTACTTAAAGAGGTGCTTCAGACCATCAAACTGAACAACTTTCTCTATGGGACCAGTATCGAAATCGCGAAAAAAAAATCTGCTGTCCCATACATTTCAGTCGAGTTATGTTTGCAGTTTTGTATGGGAGAGCGGATTTTTTTTTCGCGATTTCGATATTGGTCCCATAGAGAAAGTTGTTCAGTTTGATGGTCTGAAGCACCCCTTTAAGTAGCTGTCCCATTTTATTGTACACCCTGTATAGATAGGTAGATAGGTATGATTAGGTATACCTAATATTCAAAAATAAGTCGGTATTTCACTAGTTACTGTTATTAGCTTGTTATTAGAAGGTATGTGTGTGATTGCCTGAAGTGGTACCAAAGTTACTTTTTTTGGATAGCTATTTTTGTGATTTATGACAAACGGCTTCAAAACATTAAAAAAATTAAGAAAACACGAATTTCGAAAAATGTATTATTTGGTGGTGATTTAGACCCGCCACACACATATAGAATTCAGAATTCCGAATCAGAATTGTGATTTTGTATACCTAGGATTTGATAGGTACCTACGCAAATCCGAACGGAATTCTGCAGGGGGAAAATCCATACGAAATAAATCGTAGATAATCCTGATTCGGAGTTCCGGTTCGGAATTCCGTATGTACGTGGTGGACTTTATGTGCACTTGATATCATGGTACTGCACGGCTAGCATACCACCCACGCGACAAAACGACAAAACGAGAAAAGCGTCATGTGCGCTCTTTTTGGCATTAGCAAAACAACAAAGATGAAGGCTCATCTCGATTTTCATCATTTTCTAAGGGGTGCGGTGGCGGTGCAGGGCCCTGTTTAATAAATGCGACAATAGCAATGACAATTCAGAGTAAGTACATTGCTGGTTACTAATGACGCTAAACTTGCAGTGCTACAGTCATGTGTCCTAGCATTCGCAGCTATGTACTCTGAATTGTCATTGTCTAGTTTATTAAACAGGGCCCAGATTGTGCGGATAAGGCGAGAATAATGCGATATGGAAGTTTATGTGTGCAGCACGTCTAGTATAGATTTCTCTACAGGCGTGCGACGCGCCTTTGCTGCATATAAACTAGCTTGTACCCACGTTTTTTGTAGAGCTAAAACCGCGCTTGCCGAGAAATTGATGAACATTTTGGATGGTCAAATCACATAGATTATATCTGTAATAAGCTGAGAATACTGTTGGGTAGGTTTTATCATCTGCGATATAATGTACCGGCAAGCACCTTAAAAACATTGTATTTGGCTCTTGTGGAATCAATAGTGAGCTATGGTCTGGAAAGCTATGGGCTCACTTTTAAAATTTAAAATCATTACAGATACGGTTTCTAAAATTATTAGTAAACAATAAAACAAAAAATAGTTGTAAAGATAATTATAAAAAATTGTTTCATATTTGTAAAATTCTCCCAGCATCATTAAAACATAAATACTTACTGGCCACTAATAATCATGGCAATCCTCACTATAGGTCACACTTGAATCACAACTACGAAACGAGAGCGATATCGGCTGGTAAGTTCGAAGTACCGCGGGCGAACAACTACTTCGGGTATAGGACCCTAAGTAGGTGTGTTCCAAAGCTGTACAACGAGCTACCAGCCGATATCCGAAATGAGGTGAAGAAGTCGAAATTCTGTGGGTTGTTGAAGGATCTGTTACTATCGAATGTCATCAATGAATAACTAGTAAGTACGTACTCAGTACGCCAGTCATGTTATGTGTATAAAAATAGTCTATATTATTGCGCCTATGTAATGCGAGACTGATTCTCGGTTCCTACAGCCAAACCGTAAAATACGGTTTTGTAGGACTACAACTAAAACATGTAATTTTGTAACTTATTATTAAATAAATTAAAAAAAAAAAAAATTTAGTACGGAAAAAAGTCGAGACGCGCGCAAGTAGAGAAATCAATAAATCATACTAGACGTGGTGTAACCTCGCTTTTCGAAGAGCAAAAGCCGCGCTTGTCGCGACTTATAAAAAACCGAGTCGCGCGTGTAGAGAAATACTAGACGTCTAGTCCACCAATCCACACAAGTCTACAATCCAGACCACCACGGCTTTTTTTGTAAGTATTACTAAGTAAGTACCTACCTATAAAAAATAAATATGTGGAACATTGTCATACAAACAAATTATCGAATCCCATTTAAAGTTAGTAGAATCTAGCACGGAAAAGAATGAAATATTATGTACCTTTAATTAATGATAAGACTATTATCATTTTATAGAATACATATTTATTATAGATACAAACATACATGACTTGAGTACCAACAAGTTTTCATATATTCACCATACAAATAATTGCCCTTTACGGATTCGAACCCGCAACCCTCGTATAAACAGGCAGGCCTACCAGCTAAGCTGAGCTATTGGGCCGTCAAAAAAGTATACACAAGTAGTTGTAAGTGAAAAGAAAAAGTAGACCCACTTCCCGGGATTCGAATATCGACATAGCGTGGACATACCCTCTCATTTATTCGTTGAAAGGAAATAATTTAAATAATCTAGCTACTGTAATGTTAAATGGATAATAGGTGAAAATGGGTGTCTCTTTTTTTATTATAAGACATACAGACAGATATGAAAAATCTTATAATATGAAAAATCGTACCTTTGTCTGACTAAGTTGCATGATTTTGTAAGCAATTTCAACATAGAAAGGGACAAACAACTATTATTATCATTTTAATGTCTGTTATAGTTATTTTCTTTCTACGTTATTGTAGATAAGCCAAATAATAGGGATGATGAAAATTTTATATTTTATATCTTTTTTAAAAACTGTTTGGTATCTTTCACTAAAGTGAAACAGATTTTTTAATATCTTCAAAAATAACCGAAATATAAGTGTTTAAAATTTACGGTTAGAGCGAGAGGCGATATGGGGGAGGAGGGGATATAAAGGGAGTGACGTCATACTCTCGTATTTTAATACAAATAATAACGAAGTGTTATACAAACATCTGTTTTGCATGAAAGAGATAAAAGACGATAAAAAACGTATTTCAACCGTGTTTACTCGCTTCGCTCGTGGTTCTATCCTAGAATCCTTCGCTTGCTCAGGTTTCAATACAAGTACTCGCGCCAAAAAGCAACTTTGCAGCCTTGCATAACAAATAACTATTTTCTTCTGAAACCTGTCATGTGGGGTATCAAATGAAAGGACTTCATGAGGCGGTTGTAAAAATATACTACACCATTTCCATTCAACCACTGGTTTTCAAAAAATCCAAAAAGTATTTTCTAAACATACAAGTTTGGGCTCCTCCCGGTGCGAAATTGCTGGTAAAATTTTTGTAAAACATACGCCAAATGACTCATAACATCCTCATATCGAAGGTCAAAAAGCAATTTTAAAACTCTTCAGGAAACCACTTGTCGGTATAAAACTACTAAGTCCTACGAAAGTTTTTAACTGAATACTTTATTTAAATTGGCTTCTGTACTATACAGGATGTTAGGGTAAACAGTTGCATTACTTTAAGGAGTGATTGTACCCATGATACTAAAAACCATTCCCTAAGAAACCAATTTTTTTTTCGACTTTTCATACAAACGTTCGATCACCTGATTGCATTTAGTATGGAAAGTCGAAACATATTTTTGCGAATTTCCAATAGGATTCTGGCAAAGTTGTTCAGTATCATGGATACAATTACCCCATTAACACGTTGAATGCCGGCGGGTCACAATAACAATAGATTTTCCATTGTTTGTCGGTCATTTGGCAGTCAAAGGTGATGCAACTGTTTACCCTAACACCCTGTAAAATACGTAGGTACTGTATTGCGTAGGAAATATTTGTCTTATAATAAAATTATGGCACCAGCTGTTTCAGTATTTCAGTCTTACAGTAAAGTTTAAATCTCTCGACAAATACAATACAAAGTAGGTATACAAAGATTTTTCAATATTTCAAATAGTTTAAATACTACGCTTTAAATAATAGGTACGTATAAAATAAAGGTAAGATAATACCTTTACGGATGATAATCCGTCATACAATACAGGGCCTCTACCCGGACATTCGAACTTCGCAATTGAGTGAACGTTTTCGATTCAATGTGAACTCTATTACACTGAAGTTTGGACCAAGACGGTCTCGAAATTGTGGGGACTTGTCACAAATGTCAACACCCGCAAGTTATAGCAAAGATGCCAACAGATGACGATACCGTCGCTCTCGGAAAGATGCTCCATACAAAGACAACGTTCATCTTAAATACGTAACTCGTAACCTACTACACATAAGGTTTACAATCGAATGCGAGACAGGAATCGCGCAAGAGAAATAATCACAGAGATTCGATACATACAGGGTGTAACAAAACACCCTAGTAATACTTAAAGGGGTGCTTCTGACCATCAAACTGAACAACTTTCACTATGGAGCCAACATCGAAATCGCGAAAAAAAACTGCTGTTTCATACAAAACTGCAGTCCCGTGTCGACTTAAATGTATAGGATGGCAGATTTTTTTATTTTTTCTCCTCGTTGGCTCCATAGTTAAAGTTGTTCAGATTGATGGTCTGAGGCACCCCTTTAAGTATTACTAGGGTGTTTTGTTACACCCTGTATACAAGGTCCAACTAAGAACTGTTGGACCACGGCCGATCCCCAGGCTTCACACATAGCCTGGTGGAAGATCTTCCCTTTTCAATGGAGGAACATTCCCAAGTAGCACATCCATAAAATAAAAATCTAAAGTACCGGTAAATGGACCGTACTGATTTTTTCCAGATCTTCGCCGCTCAGATCATAATTTTCAGTTGGTTTTTCTAAGCTTCCTAAAGGATCTATGTCATTCTCACCTATTTCTTAATGATCTTTGACAAATCCTTCACGATCACATTCCTTTAGGCTTTGAAAGGTGATTTCAACTTCTTCAAATAGCACCGTATCTATATTCGTATATTTCTATGTTAGTGCCATAGAGATAGCTGTTCAGTTCGACGAATTGTCAAAAAAACAGTGTCAGCATATTAAGAAGGACCTTATATTCGCTGAGGGGGTAGTCCGGAAGTCCGGATAAGGGGGTGTCGATTGAAGGAAAATTTTGCTATTTGAAAGGCACTAAATTGGATAACTTTATTTAAAAATAAATATTACCAGGATAAATGGATCTTCAGTTGCTATGTGACTACATATTTAGTAAGTGTCAGTTTATACTGGTACACACACGGTGACAAATCAACCTACCCATTAGTTGAACATAGAGTTCATGGACATAGAGTTCAGTTCAACTTGACATATAGTAGCAGTTCAGTAGGTAGGCACGGAAAACTAATTGCTTAAGACCCGAACCGACTCGCTCACAAAAAATTGGGACATGTTATATTAACCTACCTACTTTCCTTACAAAATCCTTCCTTTCATTTCCTACCAAAATTTACCAAAAAAAAAAAACTCAATCAAAATTAATTTTATCAAAAGATTAACTAAATCTCAACTTTTGATCAAAGCACGGAATTTTCTTAGGCTAACGATAAAATGGTGTAGGTATTCATTATGCCGAAGAAAGTATTTAAACATTTCACTAACATTATCTGCTCCAGAATGGTTCCCAAGCTCATAGGTCCGCCACATACATACAGAATTCCGATCCGGAATTCCGAATCAGGATTACGATTTCGTATAGAGTTCCCCCTCCACAATTCCGTCCGTTCGGCATAAAACCCTATACAAAAGCACAATCTTGATTCGGAATCCCATAATAATTATGTCGTGGCGCACCTTAAATAGAAATAATAGAAAAATACCAATGGTACTTTTAACATGAAAGACGATTAGATTTTTTCACTATGGCAACTCCGTATCATAACATAATTTTTTTATTTCCGCACCAAAAACATACAACAACAAAAACATAAAATCCCGGGATTCGAAGGCATGTCCATGTTATGTCCCCATAACGAATCCCGTACCTATGACGGTATTTTTGCTAAAGCAGTAGGTAGGTAGCACAGAGTACTATAATATTGCATAAAGTAGGCAGGTAGGTACCTACTAAACTAACTTATCACTCCGTAAAGTTATGCCCACTAATTACATGCTTTGCTCATACTATGTGTAATTTATGAGCTTTAGTTAGGTAGGTAGGTATCTACCCTATAGGGCTAGCATGCCACGCACGACAAAGCGACAAAACGAGAAAACCATCATGCGCGCTCGCTTTCGTATACGCAAAGTAACAAAGACAGAGGCACATCTGGATTTTTGTCGTTTTCTCGAGAGTGGCATCCTAGCTACATCCTAGGCTCCCAGCGCCCGCGCCTCGATAAACGTTTTATCGTGCCTGCTAACTCGTTTTTTCGCACGCAAAAAGAAAGAGAGCTAGGGCGCGATAGCGCTTTATCGCGCCGCCATGCCGCGGGCGCAGGTTTGAAATTAGGTAGGTAGGTAAGGCTAAGTAGGTAGATACGAGTAGGTACCTCACTTCACTATTCACTACCGAAATAAGCAATTGTGTACGTCTAACTAGTTAGGTAGGTATAGGTACCTACATAATTTTATATAATTGTAACAACGTAATTTATTTCGGCAGTGAGGTACTTACCTAAGCCTAACTACCTATCTATAATAAATAATTGTCAGCGTGATTGCAAGATGAAATAAAAACCAGTCAAGTGCATGTCGGGCTGCTAGCGCACCGAGGGTTCCGTACCACACCACTACAGAACACAACGTTATTAACTTAGAATAAAACCGGTCAAGTGCGAGTCGGGCTACTCGCGCACCGAGGGTTCCGTGCCACACCACCACAGAACACAACATTATTAACATAGAAAAAAAAACTTTTTTTTCCGGGACCTTTAGTGCAAGACCGACTCACACTTGGCCGGTTTTTAGTATTTGTTGTTATTCTGTAGAGTGTGCTCTATAATCACACTAAGTTTGACGCTTGTATGTATTACCGTTTATACGATAGAGCGTGAAGAAAAAACTTTGATAAAAACTAGTTTCTTGTTGATAACCCCCCTTAATTTTTAAATTTTTGACTTTTTTATTATTTGTTAACAAATCCGCCGTAATAACGCATAATCTGAGAAAATTTCTACTATCTAGCTATTACGGTTCAAAAGTTACAGCCCTAAATAGGTAGGACAGACGGACGGACGGACGGACTGACGGATAGACGGACAGACGGACGGACGGACGGACAACGTAGGCTTAGTAATAGGGTCCCGTTTTCACCCTTTGGGTACGGAACCCTAAAAAGAACTTTTTTGTCCGGGACCTTTGACCTTAGAGCTAGAATGACTCACACTTGGCTCGTTTCTAGTATTTGTTGTTATTCTGTAGAGTTTGCTCTATAATCACACTAAGTTTGACGCTTGTATAAATTACCATTTTTACGATAGAGCGTGCAGAAAAAACGTTGATAAAAACTAGTTTCTTGTTGAGAACCCCCCTTAATTTTTAACTTTTTGACATTTTTATTTGTTAACAAATCTGCCGTAATGACGCACAATCTGAGAAAATTTCAACTATCTTGCTATTACGGTTCAAAAGTTACAGCCCTAAATAGGTAGGACAGACGGACGGACGGACGGGTAACGTAGGCTTAGTAATAGTTTCCCGTTTTCTCCCTTTGGGTACCGAACCCTAAAAATATATACTTAAATGCGCAAACGCATTCCACGACCGGGCGAGAGGCCGGCTGGCGATCAAGATCAATGGGCCGTGCGAGTGCGGATCCACGCGTCCCACCCCGCCTGCACCCCCGCGACCACCTTGCGCGCCAACGCGCCAACATAATGATAACGTGGCGCCAACACGACGATTTTTAAATTTCGCAATATTTTACACAAATAAATAGCTGACATCGTATCTTGTTTATTTGTATGTAAGATATTTTGTAAAATAATGCTCTACATAGTTAAAAAGAAATCTGGTCATTACAATTATGATATTAATAATGATTTTGGTTTTTTTAATCACGGCTGAATAGTTAATTATTTATTTTTAAGAATGATAAAATAGAATAAAACTATTATTTCTAAGGCTATTCACGCTTTACATATGGAATTAGTATTTGTATCTACTGAAAAAACATTGAAAATTACATAATCTTTTTTTAACGAATAACCCAAAACAACACATTTTTAATTATTATGTCAATTTTAATGTTCAAAAATCACATTTAGCTCTAATTAAAATGAGGGTTTTAGATTTCTTTCTGAATGAGTTACAAGCCTTCCAGGAGTTTTAATTTTTTTTTCTATGTTCCATACAAATATTTTGTATAATAATTTTTCAGGCTATACTTTCATCACTAAATGATGCCAATTACGATTTAAAAGTACGAATAAAGATTACTTCGACGTCCTCCATACTAAACACGCTAAAATGATTGGGGTAAATGAAGTTCGGACCAAAACGGTCGCGATATATCGAAAATCGAAAGTCCGGGTACATCTCAATAAAATAGGATTATAGGATATTATTTGAGTTGTATGACCTTATTTTGTTTACGGGGAATAATTTATACCTCCGCCTCCCGCCTTATTTTGTACCTCTGTATTTTACTGTTTATGTTTTTAGTGTAGAATAAAGTATATTTGATTGATTGATTGATTGATTTATGATTTTTTTTACAGAATTGGTCAGATGAAGCTCAGCACGACCAGACATCGTGTATGATATTAGTTATATGTATGCACTATTTCTATTTGACTAATTTCTTCTGGATGCTTGTGGAAGGTAAGAAAATACATTATTATTATGAAACCTCTATTTTGACTCCTTTTCTCTTCTTTCACCACTTGAAACCATAAATACAGGGTGTGCCAAAAATAAACTATAATCCCGTACCTGTCCTGTCCTATATTAAATCCTATAATAAAATTTGTTGGAGTTCTGCGTTATTTAAATCAAAAATAATCATAACTTAAAAACCGTTGGTAACCCTGGGATGAAAATTATTTTTCATTCTTATTGTACCGACCAGTACCTGGGCACAGGATTATCATTGATTTTTGGCACACTCTGTATGTGTAATAAATTTTAGAGGTTTAGTTTTATTATATTTTTAGGTGTACATTTACTATCATCTTTAATATTTGATAATATTGTGTCTACTCTCTGAGTAATACGTAGGTAACGAAGTAAGCATAGGATATTTATAGGTGGAGATTTGTAAGTAGCTTACAGTTATTTAAGGTTGTGTTTAGTATGTAATCAAAGCTGTAAATCTTCCTAAGAATAATAAAATAAACATTAAAAAAAATTATAATAATGAACTTTAATGTCATTCCTAAATGTGAGCATTTTTACAACTTTCTACATTCTTAAATAAACAGAAAGTTGGTTTGTATGAATGTATGTAATTTTAACTTATAATTGTTAAGTATACATTGGTACCGATTCGGACTGTGCCACGACTTAACTTAACTAAATTTATTCCTATCACTTTCTAAAATAAGATTAAGAAAAGAGACAGAAAACCAATAGCTGACTTTAGTGCTGTCAAAGTGACGTTACACGCCCAAAATAAGATGCCATCATAATGTACGCCATCTTATTTAAAGCGTTTCTGGGCGTGTAACGTCACTTTGACAGCACATGACAGCACTAAAGTCAGCTGATAGTTTTCTGTCTCTTTTCTTAATCTTTTTTTAGAAAGTGACAGGAATAAATTTAGTTAAGTCGTGGCACAGTCCGAATCGAGGCCAATAACTACTCTACGAAGCATACGACAACAGACTACACTGTATGACATATATATATGACATATATATATGTATGACGAATACACTGTAGTTTATTAAAAGCAAGTTTGTTCTTTTCAGGTTTATATCTTTATATGCTAGTCGTAGAAACGTTTACTGCTGAAAATATTAAACTTAAGGTTTATGCATCTATCGGATGGGGTAAGTTTATAACAATGTTGAATTGCTACCTTTCAGCGTTCCACTAAATAATTTGTATTTGCTTATCGGTTTTCCATTCATAATAATTTGATTAAAACCAAACGAACGCAAACTGATTAATAGAGTTTTGATTGAAAAATAATTAATTTCAGAGGTGACTATTATAATTATTTCATTGCAAATTACACAATATACAGGATGTAACAAAACACCCTAGTAATACTTAAGGGGGTACTTCAGACTAGATTTTATCAGTTTGATGGTATGAACCACCCCCTTAAGTATTACTAGGGTGTTTTGTTACATCCTGTATAAATAAAATTACTCTTCATTACATTTAATCGCTTCTTTTTGTTTCATTGCTTCAGAAAGCGATTAAAATATAATTATTTTTAATTATTATTCAACCCACTTTAATGGTATGGATATGGATTCTTCAAAAATGGAGACGACAATTATTCTGCGTCAAAATAACATACTTTTTGAATAACATTCTGAAGATCACAAAAAAATTCAAGATGACTTACTGTTGCTGTCATACTGTACAACCACATTTGCCCCGATATTTGTTTGTGACATCACGAAGTTTTCCATGGTACAGGATAACAACTACAATTACTTTGGCAGGTGCTCCAGCTGCTTTCATCACTGTATGGGTGATATCGAGGTGTTTCGTTTCCATCGTCTCTTCTACAAGTCCTGATGGGGTACTTTTTTCACTTATTAGTACGATGAATAAGATAAAAACTGAATTATTTTTAAATTTTGGTTTATAGAGAGACGTCAACTATATTTTAAAGGGGTATTGGACTCGTGATTCTGAACAACTTTCCCTCGGGAAATGAAACTAAATTCGCGAAAAAGAAAATTAAATATTTCATACAAAATGAGCGATTAAAATAAAATGAATTGGATTTCTTTTCGTCACCACGTCACACAAAAAGTTTCAGGAGATTATCTACATACCTACCAGCCTAAGAATTAATTGCATTTAGTATGACGACATGGACGACACCAATTTCTTTTTGATAATTTCCTTTGGTTCCTTGGGGTAAGTTGTCACTAAACTTAGGGTCTTGACCCTAGAGGGGGAATCAAAACTAAGTCTAAACAAAACTCACGTGACGTTTTGCTATTTTATTATTTAAAATTAACCTAATAGAGTATTTGACGGCACGTAGAATAGGTATAGGATCTATTAATGGCATCCGTATTGAATATGAATTTTGGAAACCAACTATTTAGTCAGTTAAGAAAAATACTAGATATTTTAAGAGAAAATCGGCAAAGAAAAACTAGTCATTTTACAATGGTTAATGAATTAACCAATGATTTATTTTATTAATATACAGGGTGTATAATAAAATGGGACAGCTACTTAAAGGGGTGCTTCAGACCATCAAACTGAACAACTTTCTCTATGAGACCAATATCGAAATCGCGAAAAAAAAATCTGCTGTCCCATACATTTCAGTCGAGTTATTTTAGCGGAATTTTTTTTCGCGATTTCGATATTTGTCCCATAGAGAAAGTTGTTCAGTTTGATGGTCTGAAGCACCCCTTTGAGTAGCTGTCCCATTTTATTGTACACCCTGTATATTATTAAAATAAATCATTGGTTAATTCATTAATAAGTGACCCACTTTGGGTAGCAGAGTTTAATTTGCTTTTACTGGATTTCTATAAAGTTATGTAACAGTCAGGTGTTTCATACAGTTCGCGGTCGCAGGGGAGACCAAGATGTGCATATGGATGCACGAGCACCAGGTCGACTGGATCCACAAGGCTCCTGCGCTGGCTGGCCTCGCGCTCAACCTATTCTTTCTCATAAGGATTATGTGGGTGAGTGTTCATACCTTTTCAATAACATAACATAAATATAAATATCTTGGACAATGTCACACAAATTATCTAGTCACATTTAAAGTACCAGAATCTAGCCTGGACTTGTATTGTGATGACTAGACAACGATATAGATTACATATATAAATACAAACATCCATGACTCGGGTACAAATATTCATATTCATCATATAAATATTTGTCCCTTACGGGATTCGAACCCGCGACCCTCGGCACAGCAGGCAGGTTCACTACCGACTGTGCTACCGGGCTGTCAAATAACATAACATAACATAAATATTCTTTATTTGCATACCAAAAACATACAGCAACAAAAACAGAATAAAAGATCGCAAGGGCCAAAGCCAACCTAGCCGTATTTCTCAAAGAGAAACTGTATGTAAACTTAAATTCGTTACATACTTAAGGGGGTGTTTCAGACCATCAAACTGAACAACTTTTGCTACTAGAAATCTTGACAAATTAATTGGTTGTCCTATAAGTATACAGGGTGTTGGGGTAAACAGTTGCATTACTTTAAGGGGTGATTGTACCTATTTCTTATTCTTATTCTTATTCTAAACTGATCAACATTCCCTATGAAAGCTATAGGAAATAAAATAAAAAATGTTGCCATTTCCATAATCAATGCTGATCAAACGTTTACAGGGTGTTAGGGTAAACAGTTGCATTAGGTATTTAAAGGGGTGATTTTACCCATGATACTGAACAACTTTCCCTAAGAAACATATAGAAAATTCTTAAATACAATTTAAATGCAATTAGCTGATCGTACGTTTGTATGAAAAGTAATTATTTTTGCGCATTTCCCTTTGTTCTTTCGGAATGAGTACAATCACCAATTAAATTAATGGTACTGTCTTACCTAACACCCTGTAGAAAATGTCACTTGGCCCAAATGTATGGAACAACAGATTTTCTTTTTTCGTCGTTTCATTATTGGTCTTATAGTAAAAGTTGTTCAATTTGATGGTCCGAAACACCCCCTTAAGTAGGTATGTTACGAATTTAAGTGTGCGGTTTAACATATTTTTAAAATACCTTGTTTTCTCCAACAGGTTCTAATAACAAAACTCCGATCAGCGAACACGCTGGAAACAGAACAGTATCGAAAAGCAACGAAAGCGCTTCTAGTTCTAATCCCACTGCTGGGCATCACGAACCTGCTGGTGATATGTGGGCCGAGCGATGACTCTTGGTTCGCCTATACCTTCGACTACGCGAGAGCTCTGATGCTGTCCACTCAGGTAATTAATCTAGTTCTAATCCCACTGCTGGGCATCACGAACCTGCAGTGATATGTGGGCCGAGCGAAGACTCTGCGAGAGCTCTGATGCTGTCTACTCAGGTAATTAATCTAGTTCCAGTCCCACTGCTGGGCATCACGAACCTGCTGGTAATATGTGGGCCGAGCGATGACTCTTGATTCGCCTTCACCGTGTCAACTACGCAAGAGTTCTGATGCTATCCACTCAGGTAATTAATAAAATAATATCTTTATTGTTTAGAATGTTTAGAAATATGCATGTATATTATGATTGAAAAAGGAATGTTAACAAAGTTTATAGGCGTTGAATCAGAGTAAATTAACGTATCGTATGGGAACAAGTCTAAATTCTATAATATTAATAGAAAGCAATTTTTTTATGACAATAAAAATGTACATAAATTATGTGTTGTTCTTTATTTAAAGAAGATACGAGTATTATAATTATTCTGGTAGAAAAAATATACCTAGGCTCCGTTCACTGCCTAGGCTACCTTTCTTTGTTAACTGCAAGGAAGCCTGCTTTTGTTTTCAGTAGATGCATATTCAGATACCAAGAGTGGTGTTGTTTGGTTTCACATTAAAGTGTAATGTTACATTATCAGAGAGAAAAACGATGAACGTATAAAAGAGTAGGTAGGCTTTTAAATCTACATCGGAAGAGTCCAAGGGTCAGTCAGGTCCAAAGGTCATGTAAGTATAACCGAGTCAGTCACCTATGAAACAACTTAACAGTTGAAATGTCCTCAACCAAAGGACTTAAAAGCACTTTAAGAGAGCCTGGAGAAGCACTAACAATGGCCTACCTCTCAACCTATACAAAAACTAATGTTACTATTGTATTTTATTTTCTTTGGTAAATAACTGCCGCTGGCTGTGATTTTCGGTATTTTTGTGACCTTATAAAAATATACCTACATTAAGATATTCTTTTGAAGCACACGAAAACATACGGTAGTAGATAAACAAAGTCTCTCCTAAATAAATGTTGTGTAGCTGTAAACTACAAAAGCTTAGGTATTGAGTAAACAATTCTAAGCAAACAAAGAATTCGCAGCTGACATTTATTGTATTATTTATTTGAAATGTATTTTTAACGACTACTCAAAACTTTGTTCAATCCAGACACATTTGGGAATATCTTGTTTTTACAAATTAAAATATTACAGAGATTTTCAATTAGAAATCTTGTTAGAATGAAATTGTTACAAGCCCTCAAGGACAGACAGTAAAGAAAGGAGAGCCTAAATTGAATTAAAAATATTCTCGTTTTGCCGCTCCTGAATATTACCTACACAAAAAAAAGAAACAATGACTTTTTACAAAGCTCAGGTAAAATGAACAGTACTACAACAGAACAAAACAAAACTGCGTACCTACAATGGACGAGCTCTTTTTCCAGGGCTTTTTGTGAAATATGTTTTAATATTTCCATCTCGAGGTTCCAAAAACTATCTAGAAAATGAAATTATAAGACTTATTAAAAGACTTATTAAATATCTTGGACAATGTCACACAAATTATCTAGTCACATTTAAAGTACCAGAACTGCCTGGACTTGTATTATATATATGTAAACTAAATCAGTATTAGGTAAGGTCTAACTAAAGCAAAAAAGAAACTATGACTAGTCCTAAAGGGACAACTATGAAAACGGCTGTAAATATAGAAAGAAGCACGTTCGATCTGAAATAAAAAGTTTCACATGTAATTAAAAACGGTTTTATTTAGCTTCACTCCGTATATTATTTTGTTTGTTTGTTTTTTTTAAATCTTGTGACAGCTTTTCCACCACTTCTACTAATTTTTAAGAATAAAATATACCTACAAATCAGAGTACTTTTCTTTTCGATGCCATGACCCTATTAAAATATCGTCGACTTCTACTATACGTTACACATTTCTGCCACTTTTTGCGGGGGGCGAGGTAACATGAAATCCACAACCTTGGATTTTATTCCCCATAACTTTAAATTCTAATTTTGATAGTTAAAAATCATGAAAAGTAGTCTCGTGTGAACCCCAAACGTTCTATGTTCGCAATTATTGTTTCGCAATTATAGGCTGTCTCGTTTAGTGATAAGGTATAAAATTGAGTGTAAATGCACATGATCAATTGTTCTTATACCGTGGCGTTTGTTAGGCTTTCACGCAAAAACTACTTAACCGATCATCATGAAACTTTGTACACATATTCTTGGAGGTATTAGAAGTAACATAGGATACTTGGTTTTCCAAACTCCACGCGGGCAAAAGCTAGTACCTTATAAATCTATTAATATAAGATTAATATACCTAGTCCGCTATTCATAATAATTTTTCAAATTAAACAGTTTTATTTCGAGCTCTACCAGTGTTCAAATAGGTACTCAATCAGTGGCCCATTTATTTAATTAGTATTCCAACGGCCCAGATCACGTGGACAGTATCTCCGTGATCGTATCTCTTAGTTTAGCTTGAATCAGTTATGAACTTTAGTTTAACTTAAGTACTGTCATCTTATAAGTTAACCAACTCCTAACAAGTAACAAATGCTTTTCGCAGTTCAACTGTTTCGGCAAACTCTCGCCTTCTGACTTCGCAGTCCATTCAAGCACTTGACCCAAGATAAACATTCACAAGTCAAACTACAGCCCTGTTACTTTGTCTTTAAAGCACAGTTTGTTAGTCAAGAACATCATTTACGTCTTAACCGTACCGTTTAAGCCTTTTGAAACCGTCGAGTACCTCACGTCTTCTTGAATACAAACAACAGTACAAAGGAACAGCCGCATTTGACTTTTGTGCAATGTTTCGTCTAGTTAAGTCACATCATTTTCTAAAAGGTTTTATCTGAATTGTACACAAACATTATTGACGAACGAATATTAAAGATTTTCTTAGAACTATTGAAAGCTAGTGGCACATAAATACTACCTAGTGGCGTCCGCGACTTCGTACACGCTGAACACCGAAATACGTACGTATTTGAAAACTGTAAGTAGTAAAGTATTACACAAAACTAAGAACTTATTTTTTAAACGTTATTTTTGATTAGTCTAACAGTGTAGTCTAACAAACAGAAACAGACTTAGGTATCCTTTACTACCTTAATCATATTTTACTAATATTTTCAATATCCTGCACAGTAGCATAGCTAGAGCTAGCTGGGGGGCAAATGCCCCAGGCGGCACTTTACTAGGGGCGGCAAATTCGGGAAAATATACCAATTCGTAGAGCAGTGAGAAGTCGAGTTCGCTTCGCTCGCTCTGTTCCACTTTTCATTACTGTACCTACATATAATCCTAAAGAGTTCTGACCACAGACAGCTAAGACGTGGTGCTAAAAATGTTGAGCTTGCTTTGCTCAATCCATTGCGTTTACTTCAGGTTACTTTGCATTATACATGATTGTGTACGTATTACGTAAAAGACTTAAAAGCCAACCGATTCGTATTGAGGAGAAAAGTCGTGCTCTCTTCGTTCGCTCTAAGTTTCTATTTTTTCATGGAGAAACAAAAAGATTATGACCACAACCCGAACACTGTGCTAAATATTTGTGAGTTCGCGTTATTTTTTGTGTACCTAGAAGCTAGCTAGAACTAGCTAGATGGTGGTGTAGCTGTCTTATAAAGATAAGGGGGCGGCAAAATCGGTCTGTGCCCCAGCCGACATAAACTCACGCCTAGCTACTTGTCCTGCAAAGATATACGTATAGAACTAGACACTGGGTTTCAACCTAGGTTTCAACCTAAATAAACGTTGCTTCTAAGCGCCCCCTCACAAATGCCATCTATTATCACGAGCAGCCAAGCGGTGCGTATTTCGATTTCACTGACTGCAGCTTTACTACGGTCTGACGGCAGAATCTCTTGAAAATTATTGACTTTACCACTTACTGACTTTGACTTGACATTTTATTGACGACCTGGTTGGTGTAATGGTTACCACACCGGACTGCCAAACCAGGGTCCTGGGTTCGAATCCCGGTTCGGTCATGGATGTTATATGTTCGTGCCGTTGTTGTATGGTTTCCATGACAAAAAGCCTACAGTGCTTAACTTGGGATCATTACAATGTATGTGCCTGTGAGTGTTATTTATTTATTTACTTTTGAAGAAGTCTCGTCAATGTTAACAGTAGAGGAAATTAATAATGCAAAATCCCTCGACATTTTTGACATTACATTTACAGTAGGAAAGTACTTTTTTAATTCGATACGTTTTGACAAAATACCTACTATCTTTTTATTGGATGGGTGGCTTTTGGTGTTATGATGGGGAATCATTGGTAAATTCGCCTCACGATCAGAAGGTCTAAGCAGCAAAACGTCCAACAGCGCGGAATGTCTAATCGACCATATGTAGTTCATCCACGAATAACATATCTACTCGACCCTCCAAAATACCCAGATTTACGAGCTCAGGAAAAAAGAGGATGAAACAGAATTTAATACACCTACATAGGCGGTTTGCGGTTCGCACTAAAAGAAACGACATACCTTCAAAATGTGAATTGTTGGGTGGGTTAATCCAGTATATTAATGGATGTAGTCGCGCATTAGTACCTACAGTATGACCAGGAAAATAATTCTGCTCGTCCATCTTGGTCTTAGACAATTTAATAGTAAGGACTGGCCTTGCGGTAGCCTCCCCTCTGCACGGTATGAGACAAATTGATCCTGTGCATTTACACTAAATTTTATACCTTATCACTAAACGAGACAGCCTATAATTGCGAAACAATAATTTTGAACTTAGAACGTTTGGGGTTGACACGAGACTACTTTTCATGATTTTTAACATTCAAAATTAGAAACTAAAGTTATAAAATCCAAAGTTGCGAATTTCATGTTACCTCGCCCCCCGCAAAAAGTGGTAGAAAATTTTGTTAGGAGAATGGCACGCGTTACGAATATCTTCGTTTGCGTAGAGCAGAAGTGCGATTTTTGAAAATCATACGAGCGACTTGGGAGTAGAAAGATGCATAATCTCCATAGTAATTTTGACATTTTCTACTGCCAAGTCGCTCGCATGATTTTCAAAAATCGCACTTCGGACCCGAGTCCTCGTCAAAAAGGTACAAAGTTTGATAGCAGCGAAAAGGGCGCGAAAACAATTAATAAGTAGCGGCAAGGGATTGAAGGTAGCTCATCCTGATTGGTCAATATAATTTTAACTGCGCAGGTACATCGCTAAGACTTACAATTATAAGCCTGGTATACTGCTGGTAGGAAGGTTTACATTATTGAAATAGGACTGCCTTACGATATTGCCTCAAAATAAAAAATACTCTAGCTGTAGGTAATTATTAATTTTCGGTTGGATTTTCTGTACCATCAATTACATATTAAAGTAAGGAAAAACATTTCTCAAACCATTTGTGATTTCTAGCTTTCAAACTTTAATTCCCTATTACTACAGACGAATCATATTACGTAGATCTATCACGCTCTGTGCGTCCGTGTTAGTTTGTGCAACTAGATCCTAGAATTCCTAGAACTTCTAACAAGCGTTTAAATCTGCCTGATACGAGATGTCTTCGTTCAGTGGCCTACATAAAATCAGACCTATTCACGACATAATCAAATATAACCTCAAGAGTTTGCGCCAAGAGTCAGAAACTTGGTAATGTCTGAAACTTGATTAAGTTGGGAACTAAGTACAGGCATCCATGTTTGACTGGGTCCTAAGTTTTGAAATCTGAATACGTAATTAATCTTGCATCCTAGCTTAGTTTGAGAGCTTAATTAACACTCTCACTAACTGAAAATGTGCACAATAATTATAAAATATGTGGCTTTTAAACTTAAATACCAAAACGTGGTTTTGCATTGGAATAAACCGCGGGTTTAGTACCAGGTGACTACTTTTTCGTACGTAACCAGCCATCACCGCTTGACAAGACATTCAATCCTGAAATCTGAACCTTGTTACAATAGCAAAAGGTTGTGGCAAAGTTTCTGACCACCCCAGGGGAAGTGTGATCATGATTATATGTATAGAATGTATAAAAGTTCTCGCAGAGGCCAAAAGCATGTAGGTGTTTTCCAGTAATTTGAAATATCACGTTTTGAAACCGGAGACCTTACATTTCTCACAGATATTGCGTAGGCTGTGTTTGAGTGAAATTGAGGTTTATATGAGTAAAGCATTAAACGGAATATATGATGCGGTTTAAAACGTATTGGGTGGGCGTATTCGAGATATAATATTTTAAATTAATAATCTAGAATCATGCTATGTAGTACTAGATACTCTTTCTTATACTGTGCTCGTGCACAGGAAAGGCACAAAGCTACGATTTGTACATTGTCGAAAGATAGCAGAAAACATGGTTTTTGGACATTATACAATTAAATTTAAAAGTAAGCATCTTATAAAGTTTTTTATTAAATACCAAAGCAACTAAAATTCTCATTAGAAATTATTCGTTGTCAAACTTTAGCTTTAGACCTTCAAGCTGAACAACTTACACTATGGAGCCAAAACTAGAAAATGCGAAAAAAACGCTTGGCATGGTACATGAGACCAGCCCACTTATTCAATGACGCTTTGGAACATTTTGGAACAATAACATTAATAGAGTACTAATCCAGCCTTTTTTAACCGTTCTAAAAATTATAACACAGATATCTAAAATATTCTAATATCTAAATTGGCTGTAATGTATAATTAATTTATAATTGACATTCCGAAAAGTATTGAACACCTTTACCGGTAAACGCGCTACAGACTAAAAATTTAAAAATTTGAAAAATTTTAACCCTTGTCACACCTATAGTTTTACAATAAATGCTTTTTGACTTTGACTTTATTGTTAGCTTCCATTGAATCTTCCATTTCAGCCAACGATAAAGCCTTTATTCAGGGTTCATATGTATAAATTCCATCTCTCCCTAAATTTAGTATATTAAACCCTCACAAGTTGATAACAATGCATGAGACCAGCATTCCACTAAACTATTCATTATGACTTCTACTATATTACATACTAGTTATAGCCACATAATACTCTCGGTCCTCGTCTAAATTTGTGCCGGTCCGTTAAACTTTTTATGCGACGATGATATTCGATTCAGTAGTCTTTGGGAATATTCAATATGCATCTCGTTAAATACCGAATGTATGAACGAAATGTCATATCGATCGTTGAGCTTAGTTCAAATCGAAATGGTATAGAGCCACGAAACATTCAGATCATGGTACAAACGTGTATCAAGCTCTCAATTAAATAAAATAAGTAAAAAAAACTTTTTAAGTAAAACGATTTTATTTGAATAAAGCTGCACTAAACGGTAAAAAATAATTTTGTAAAATTTTCCTACCATATTGCACCATACTGTTAGCTGGAAATTTGTGAGTATAACCTATGTCAACCTATCTTCATAATACTTATGACGAAAAAAGGTATTACAATAGGGATTCATATTTTAGATTAATACTTTGTTAATTAATTTTGATTATAAAATCGTGGGCGCTTGCTAGTAAAATATAAAACTTTCCTAGCAATTTGCTATCATTCTTAGTACAGGTACGACGGCCTTCATAACTCGATACCATAAAACAATGAAAATCACATCGATATCACATTAGCCGTACTAGGCCTATTTACTTTGAAAATGTTTGAAAAGTTAAATAGTATGTGTTATTCCTACTACTATGCAAGCGCCCACGATTTTATAATCAAAATTAATTAACAAAGTATTAATCTAAAATATGAATCCCTATTGTAATACCTTTTTTCGTCACAAGTATTATGAAGATAGGTTGACATAGGTTATACTCACAAATTTCCAGCTAACAGTATGGTGCAATATGGTAGGAAAATTTTACAAAATTATTTTTTACCGTTTAGTGCAGCTTTATTCAAATAAAATCGTTTTACTTAAAAAGTTTTTTTTACTTATTTTATTTTTTACTTTTTAGTTTCTGAGTAAAGATCTGCTACAATTAGTCGAGATCCCTTGACCACCTCCTGTCTCCATCATCAGACGGTCAATCTTACCGAGACTAAAAAAGTATTCATCGAAACAAATTAAATGATACCAAACATGAGTGTTCTGCTACAATTAGTTGTAAGTATAGATCCTTTGACAACCTTCCATCTCCATTATCAGACACTCAATCTTACCAGTACCTATCATTAAGTTCTCATCGACTAAAATTATATGATACCAATGACGAATGTTGTGCAACAGTTTACTGAGGAGATCCCATAGTCACCTTCCGTCTGAATCATACCGGGACTATAAGGTCATTATACAAAACCAATTAAATGTTATCAAACACGACTGTACTGCTACAATTTACTGAAGTGTACCCTTGATCACCTTTTGTCTCCATTATCAGAGCCTAAATCTAACCGAGACTATAGAATCCTCATCAAAATCAATTAATTGTGACCAAACACGAGTGTTCTACTTCAATTAACTGAGGAAATCCCTTGACGACCTTCATCAGTTTGTTGATTTCCGTCTCCATCATCAGATCCTCAATCTTACTGACACTACAAAGTTCTTATCGAAGCAATTGAAACGTGATCAAACCCGAATGATTTGCTACACTTGTAGAGGAGATTGCTCGTCCACCATCCGTCTCCATTATCAAACCCTCAATTTTACTGGTATCATAAAGTTCTCATCGAAACAATTGAAATTACAACAAACAGAGTGTTCTGCTATAATTCACGGATGAGATCCCTTGACCACCCTCCTTCTTCATCATCTGACCCTCAATCTTACTGGTAAGTACCACAAAGTTCTCATCGCAACAATTTAAATTACATCAAACACGAATGTTCTTCTATAATTCATCGCGAAGATCCATTGACCGTCTTCCATATCCATTATCACTCCCTCAATCTTACTGGTAAGTATCTCAAAGTTCTCATCGCAACATTTGAAATGAGACAAAACACAAGTATTCTTCTATAATTCATCGAGGAGATCCCTTTACCATCTTCCATATCCAACATCACAGATCCTCTCAGTCTTACCCGGAATAAAAAGTCCTTATCAAAACGAATGAAATGATATCAAACACGGATGTACTGCTACAATTTACTGAGGAGATCCCTTGAACAACTTTCGTCTCCATTATAACACCCTCAATCTTAACGAGACTATAGAATCCTCACCAACACCAATTAAATGATTGTGTCCAAACACGAGTGTTCTACTTCAATTAACTGAGGAGATCCCTTGACCACGTTCGTCTCCATCATCAAATCCTTAACGTGACTATTACCACAAAGTTCTCATCGCAACAATTGAAGTTAGACCAAACACGACTGTTTTTCTATAATTCATTGAGGAGATCATTTGACCACTTTCCGTCTCCATCATCAGATCCTCAATCTTACTGGTACCATAAAGATCTCATCTCTACAATTGAAGTAAGACCAAACCCAACTGTTTTACTTTCATTTATCTTGGAAATCCCTTGAGCACCTTCCGTCTCCATCATCAGATCCTCAATGTTACTAGTACCACAAAGTTCTCATCTCTACAACTGAAGTAAGACCAAAAACAACTGTTTTGCTTTCATTTATCTTGGAGATCCCTTGGCGACCTTCCGTCTCCTTCATCAGATCCTCAATCTTACTGGTACCACAAAGTTCTCATAGCAACAATTGAAATGAACCCAAACACGAGTGTTTTGCTACAATTCATCGAGGAGATCCCTTGACCACCTTCCGTCTCCATCATCAGATCCTCAATGTTACCGGTACCACAAAGTTCTCATCTCTACAATTGAAGTAAGACCAAACACGAGTGTTTTGCTTTCATTCATCTTGGAGATCCCTTGGCCACCTTCCGTCTCCATCATCAGATCCTCAATGTTACTGGTACCACAAAGTTCTCATCTCTACAATTGAAGTAAGACCAAACACGAGTGTTTTGCTTTCATTCATCTTGGAGATCCCTTGGCCACCTTCCGTCTCCATCATCAGATCCTCAATCTTACTGGTACCACAAAGTTCTCATAGCAACAATTTAAATGAACCCAAACACGAGTGTTTTGCTACAATTCATCGAGGAGATCCCTTGACCACCTTCCGTCTCCATCATCAGATCCTCAATCTTACCGGTATCATAAAGTACTCAGCGAAACAATTTAAATGATACCAAACACGAGTCCTCTGCTATTATTCATCGAGGAGATCCCTTGACCACCTTCCGTCTCCATCATCAGATCAACTCCATGTTACCATAATATTGTATTGTCATCAGAACTATACGTGTGTCTAAAGTTTCAACTTTATCGGTTGATAGGAAATGGGTGAGAATTCGATTACAAGAATCCATTGTTAGTTAGTTAGATAGTTAGACAGCTTCGAAGTTAAATAAAATCGTTTAAAAATAAACACTCATTGCTAGAGTAGTCACCTATCAACATTTCAGTCGGTATCCTGAATTCTTTAAAATGCGTACGTGAACCATGCTATAATTACAATCTTCAAAGATTGGTAATATTAGGTTTCTAATTTTTCTGTCCAGTCGAATCGGAATAAAATCGGGCATAGGCCCACCACACATTCCCACCGCTGTAACTCCTGTAAGCCAGGATCAACAGCGGCGACCATTCACAACACTAGACAATGAAGTCCAGCGAGCCCGGGGGATGACTCTAATGTGTCTTGGAACCCGCAATGAATTAATCAAAGAAGATAGGAGGAGTAGGAAAAAGAAATATCCGACTTCCCTCCATTGCAAACGGGAGACAGCAATAAGAAAAAAAAACATGGCTATTAGAGAGCCAATTCCAGAGATAATTAATGGCAGTGTTATAGACTCTACCGCAAAAGCACCAAAAATAAAAATATAACAATGCGGACCTAACATTATACTGAAACTATGACCTATTTTGCTTCCAGTAATAAGTATGGCAAAAACATCTGAACGCACGGAAGTTATCCCTAGTTGCAACAAGATCCATGTAGTAAGGGACACCAGAAAACGATTTCGAACCCAACCATCAGACTTGCTGATTGCCCAGGGTACATTGGACGTATTGGAGCTATGTACTTATGTATGGAATGGGAGGATGAAGGAAGACAGTTCAAAATATTCTTCTTCTTATCGTGTGGGCAGAGCCCTGGTGTCAGAGTTTTTTCAGACCGCCTTTCGGCCTCTGACGTGGTTTTTATGTAACGACTACTACCATCAGAGATAGTAGCCGGGACCAACGGCTTAACGTGCCATCCGAAGCACGAAATCATTTTTCTTTTCAGACAATCAGGTGATTCAGCCTGCAATGTCCTAACCAACTGGGGAAAAACGCACAAAGTGACATATCACTAGGTGTCCCCCGTGGGAATCGAACCCACGACCTCCGTATCGAGAGCCAATGCTCTTAACCATTAGACCACGGAGGCAGTTCAAATATTAAAAAATATGCTCTATAATGACTTCAACCAGAAATAACCATTTCATTGTAATCCACAGGGCTTCACAGTAGCGCTGTTCTACTGCTTCATGAACACAGAAGTACGGCACGCCATCAGATACCACGTGGAGCGATGGAAGACCGGCAGGAACATCGGAGGAGGGCGACGGAGAGGCGCCTCCTACTCCAAGGATTGGTCTCCGAGGTCCAGGACTGAGAGCATACGGTAAGAGATACATACAACTCGTGCATGATTTGTGTTTTGTTTTGGCAAGAAATGAGAATATTCCAAGCGAACCACGCAATTTACTTCGTAAAAAATTTAGGTATTTGTGCTTGTAGAGTATTTTTAAATTAAATGTTGTATAGCATTCTGATGAAGCTTACATTCACAAAGCCTTGTTATTGCTTAATTGAAATTACTTTTAAACATTGCAAATGAGAAATGTATAATGGAAAATTCAACATTAATTTACAAATTCTTCTCGTCAGTATCGCTATGGGTGTAATATGCGATATTTCCAATATACAGGGTGTACAATTAAATGAGACACTTACTTAAAGGGATCCTTCAGACCATCAAACTGAACAACTTTTACTACTACTACTACTTTTACTTTTACTTTTACTTTTTATTTTATTTTTTTTTTTTTTGTGTTTTTTTTTTTTTATTTTTTTTTTTTTATTTTTTTTATTTATTTGGGTTTTCCTATTTTAATAGGACAGTTACTTAAAGGGGTGCTTTAGACCATCAAACTGAACAACTTTTACTATGGGACCAACATTGAAGTCGTGAAAAAAAAATCAGCTATCCCATACAAAAGTGCAAGCATAACTCGACTGATATGTATGGGACGGCAGATTTTATGTTACACCCTGTATATTGGTCCCATAGATAAAGTTGTTCAGGTTGATGGTCTGAAGCACCCCTTTAAGTAAGTGTCCCATTTAATTTTACAACCTGTATTTTAACTCCCGTCCTTATTTCTTTTTACTTTATTTTGTCACAACAACACGTTCAATCAAAGCTCGTGACCAATGAGCAGACGAGCGAGCAAACAATTTTCTGTGTTTGATCAAGTATGCTTGCAAGACAAGTCAACTAATTCTGTTACCAAATCTATCTTTTCGTCCGCTCCTCTCTGCTTTGGTACAAAAACTTCCCTCTTATCCTAGTGACAGCAAGCCGATGTCGAAAATACTTCCGAGGCAGCGAGACAGCGAGGAAAAATCCACCAATATAATACCTTTGTTTGCTTAGACAATTTAATAGGGACTCGCCTTGCAGTAGCATTTCCCCTCTGCCACAGTATTAGATCAATTAATCTTGCGCATTTACACCAAATTTTATAACTTATCTTATCACTAAACGAGACAGCCTATAATAGCGAAACAATAATTTTGAGCTTAGAACGTTTGGGGTTCACACAAGACTACTTTTCATGATTTTTAACATTCAAAATTAGAATCTAAACTTATGGGGAATAAAATCCAATGTGCGGATTTCATGTTACCTCGCCCCCCGCAAAAAGTGGCAGAAATGTTTCTTAGTAGAATGACACGCGTAACTCGTCCCTATTAAATTGTCTAAGTTTGTTTGCTACCTTCGTTAAGCTCAGCTATCTTATTGGTGGATCTTTTTCTGCATCACCACCTCGCTGCTTCGAACAACTCTTAAGACATAAATCATAAACAAACGCAGTTGGCTGGCTCTGGTTTGTTGAGCATACGGATAATCAAGCGACTTACCCGAGTTAACACCAATCAAGTCATGAGGTACCTATCCCCCACTAATTTACCCGGCAAGAGACCTAATTTACTAAGTTGACGCAATGAGGCATTTTCCAAGACTAGTAATATGAAAAATCTGCAGATGGCAATATTAAAGTTTAGAAAAACCTGCACCATCCTCATGACGTTTGATATCGGTGGTGTTGCCAATGGATATAATGGATGAACTACCAATAAATACGCAATAGCACTGAAAATAGTAGTGCTTTATACATAAATTAACATTCACCGTACAAAAAGTTGATGAATTGAATTGAATGTATCAAAACGTCTTTCATATTACAATTAAAACCATGAAACCATCATAATCGTTGATTCAACCAATTGCTTGCAAACATGGAGCACTTTCGATCCGACCGCTAACTTTTTACGATTGTAAATATGCTTCCAATGTCTCCGAACTGCGTCATTGGGGCTTCGATTCTAATCGGGTATAGGTACAGGTACCTATCTATTCGGTCACTGATTAGTGTTTTGGTCACAAGTCGCTCGGTTTGACTCGTTCACTAGGACGAGAGTAGTTTTTGTGATCTGTGGACGAGAGTATTGCAGCACGCCTACTTACTTAATCCTTTCGCTTTTGGACTACATTCCAAATCCATAATAAAATCTACAGGGTATTAGGATAAACAGTTGCATTGCTTTAAGAGTGCATAACTGTTTTACGAAAACCCGTTCGTCGAAATCACGGTTCACAACTGTTTCGTTCGTCTTTCGAACTGTTCACCGAAAGCACGGTTCGCCGAAGTATGTAAGTTTTCATACTTCGACGAACCGTGCCTTCTATGAACAGTTCTTTGGTCGAACGAAACAGTTGTGAACCGTGATTTCGACGAACGGGTTTTCGTAAAACAGTTATGCACTCTTGCTTTAAGGGGTGATTGTATCCATGATACTGAACAACTTTCCCTAAGAAACCTATCGGTAATTGTTTTATTTTTATTTTCATACAAACTTTCGATCAGCCGATTGCAATTTTTTATGGGAAGCCTAATATTTTTTTTGCGGGTTTCCTATAGTGTTCTTAGAAAGTTGTTCAGTATCATGGGTACAATCGTCCCTTAAAGTAATTCAACTGTTTACCCTAACACCCTGCTTTAATTTTTTTTTTATAAATTCCTATATTTTATTCCCATCAGGCTCACAGTGTGAAGAGGCCTGGTTTCTGAATAAGTCATCGAAGCTTACCGGAAAGGATATAATTGCATTTATGAAGAGTTTTATAATAAGGAATTAATGTGGATTTGGATCACAATTTTAATTTTTTTTTTTGTTACTTTGTTACCGTTAAATAAATGTTTAATTGGCTTTTTATGGATATAATTTTTATTACCTGTTCTGTTCTGCTTTCCTTATACAGGGTGAAATTGATATCATTAGCATCCTTTTAAACTAAGAGTCTACCCATCAAACTGAACAACTTTCACTATGGGAGCAAACCAATCGGAGCAAAAAAAAAGTCTGCTGTTCCATACTAAACTGCAGTGCTTACTCGACTCAAATTTATGCAACAGCTGATTTTTTAGTTGCTCCGATCGGTTTGCTCCCATAGTAAAAGTTGTTCAGTTTGATGGATAGACTCTTAGTTTAAAAGGATGCTAATGATATCAATTTCACCCTGTATAATAGTTTAATGATGTAATAAAGAGTTTTTACGTTTAATGTAAGTTCAACTTGGAGTATAATTTTCACATTCTATATAATAATTTCTGTAATTTTATATTATTAGCATAACAACCACTTATTAAAAAGATAATTGCATTGTAGTATCGATTAAGATGCCAGAGAAAGTATAAACAGAAAACGCGTACGTAACATTGGCATTGTCGTAACAACATAGATTCCTATCTCTTTGCTTACCCAACGCAGCTAGGTATAGATCATCCCGAGCACATACCTGCGGCCTGACTAACCTTGCCTGCCGTGCAGGACGCGATGGTTCGATCCCCGTCCAGGCCGACTCGTACCAATGAGTTTTTCGGAATTTATGTACGATTTGTAACACCACTGGCTTTTCGGTGAAGGAAAACATCATGAGGAAACCTGCATGCTTCAATCTCGAGGCATGTATTGTACCCACTGTCCATTACAAGTGGCGACGGGCTCACTCCCCGTACTACTAGTGAAACGCGGATGTTCTAAGGTTTCAGAATATCTCTGACTACCCCCTCGGGGAAAATAGTCGTGAGCATATGCTATGCTATGCTATGCATACTGATTCACCAAACAATACGCACTAACAAAACGATGTATAGCGCATTCGAAGTCAAATTAATTACGCGTACTCTTTACGAATATCACATCCTATATGTGTGAAAATAGACACAGAAAAGAAACCGCAACTTAGCGGTTACTCAGGCACCGCAAAGCTCAACCGAATCAAATAATTCTCCGTTGTAATGCTCAAGTCGAATAACACATTATACGTCGAAGCTCTTTATTAATACCCTGCTAACAATTACAGGGAAGTTGAATGGCTTTTAAGGTAAGCATGTTTTATTATACTTTATAGGAATCACCATCAGTAGGTATGGTACCCTCGTGTGTCTTAAAAGGTTAACTAAAACGATCGCGTGTTCTTAAGTCATCTCTAATGCATACTAATGAGTAACCCCTACTTGCATTAACCTATGTTAGCAATAAACTCCAAGTTAAGTTAGTAACCCATGATTTTTTATAGAAAATCAACAGAGCTATTTTACCCAGAGTTATTTGATAACCTACTCGTATGCTTACGCAAGTGGAGCTAAGTGAACCATAGAATCGACATTAAGCATTCACTTTGTGCCTCTATGATAGCCCATCAACCTGCCTAGACATTTTTCGGTCAAATTCATCAGATCTTGTAGCTGATGATGATAAAAGAAATCACCAGTTTTATAGAGTTGTCTCTTTAAATTCATGGTATCTTCTTATCGTGTGGGCAGAGCCCTGGTGTCAGAGTTTTTTCAGACCGCCTTTCGGCCTCTGACGTGGTTTTTATGTAACGACTACATAAAAACCACGAATTCATGGTATAAAAGCGAGTTAAGATTCATTGATTCAGACACTTTTACGATCGTTGTACCGATTCCAGTTTAAAGGACTCACGTAAGAAAAAGAGGAGCAAAAATGGTTGATTTACATTTTTATTGACAGTTCGCATGAAACAGCTTCGCTTTGAGTTACACCTGTATTGGATGTTAACCTTTTTCCATTAAATTCAATAGGTACGATGGAAGCCGCACATATTGTACATATTTGCTTATGACAGCGTATTTTTGTGTTATGTCGATCTTTTTTTGGCTCATTGTCTAGAGAGAATATCAAATAGAACAAAATTACGCTTTGGCACGCAACTAGCCTGATTATAATGTAGCTTTAGTAAAAGTTTTGTAGTAAAAATTTTATTGCATCAAATACGTCAACTGAATTTATTAAGGTCGTCTTTCCACCGTACTTTCACTTCAGAAACATTGTAACAGTAAAATAAAAACATGTACTTAATTAAAATTATGCATGACAGTAAGATAGCCTTACAAATATGGATGCTAAGATTTCTAATAATCAGACAACTGATACTAAAAGCACCTAGAGGCATCATCATCATCATCATTTTCAGCCCGTATCCACCCACTGCATAAGCCTCCTCCCTATTTTGCCATTCTTCTCGGTCCCGTGCCAGTCGCATCCAGGTCTTGCCGATACTTTTCCAGTAGGCTTGAATACGTAAGAGATGAAGAGACACAAATAAATCGACTCAATTTAAAGAAAATAGTTACTGTTATAAAAACATCTTCTTGCGTTTAGAAGAACATTGCAATGTTTATAATTTGATTTCATGTTATTTAAATATTTGTTTTGCGAAGAAATTTTTAAAATCTTGAATGGGATAGTTCAAACTTCAAACTGTCAAAATACATCGATGCATCATGCATTATGTATAGTTAACATTTAAATTACACCAAACACATAAAAGCAGTATAGAGCAGGATACAAAAATAATTATGGTACAAATACATATAAAATAAAGATTGTGGCAGATTGTACAGCCACCCTTCGAAGAGAGAGTCGGCTGCCTCGGAAACAACAACCACGACACTGCTGGTACCAAGGACTTCGCTGGCTCCGCACTACGATGGGAGACATCTTCACGCTGTAAGTGTCCTTATTTCTATTAAGATAAACGTGCTATTTGCGAAGCCATTAGAACCACTTTCACTATTCCACATAGACCTGATTGGGCCTGTTCCCCTCATTATTATTTGTCAGAGAAGTGATCTGCATTAGGACATAGGTATATACAGGATGTTAGAGTAAACAGTTGCATTACTTTAAGGAGTGATTGTACCCATGGTACTGGACAACTTTCCCTAATAAAGGTATAGGAAATTCGACAAAAAAATCGATTTTTCATACAAACGTTCGATCAGCTGATTGCATTTAGTATGGAAAGAACAGAAATGTTTTTGAGAATTTCCTATAGGTTTTTTAGGAAATGTTGTTCAGTATCATGTACAATCGGTACAAAACGCAACTGTTTACTCTAACACCTTGTATAGGCTGATAATAAAGTTATATTTTTTATGGCTAAAGATTGAAGCTTGGAAAAGAAAATATTGTTTAGAGTTGAAAGATGTCGCCAAAGACTGGCACGTAACTTACACTTGCCTCTAGACTCTCTAGGGAGCCATGACCATGTCTTAAGATTAAGAGAGCCCAAGATAAAAATAACTGGAGAAGATTGGCACACTATATTTTCGAAGGTACGCGGTTTTTTCTTTGAAATACTCCTCTGTGGTACGTATCAAAACTCCCTCGTAATATTTTAAGGCGTGGTTTATACCATCAAACTGAACAACTTTCACTATGGAACCAATTGCGAAATCACGAAAGAAAAATCTGCTGTTTCATACAAAGCTGCATTACCTCAGTCTCACGACTGGAATAAAAAATAATAATGACAAACTTAATTGTTTTGATGACGTAAAACGACTCTCCCACACGAGACTAGTTTTTAATTATTTTTACAATCAAAATTAAGATCTAAAGTTATGGAATAAAATCCAAAGTTGTTGGCTACTTAAAATTAAAAAATGGAACCACGCGAATTTCATTTTCGCTTCCTCCGCAAAAAGTGACAAAAAAGACAAGCGTAACTCGTCCATAGTTAATACTTTAATGTATGTATGTATGCATTTTTAGCTTCAATATTAACAGCGTAGCTCTCAAAAACGGAGTCGCTTCGAAATACACTCATAACACACTCTTGTTTTAGATTTGATGGGGAGCTTTACATTAGCATACTAAAAACTTGAACTATGGCACCGTATATCCGTTACAATCTACGAAATACATTAAAGTGTTTCACCGAGATCCAACCACTAGAGCTACCCGTCTAAAGCACCTACATGAAGTAGCTCTAATAACTGAGTATTATGAGGGTAATGGTTGTGTTGTGTATGCTCTGTGACGTGGTTTTGTTCAATCTTAAACTGGTGTAACCACAATAGAATGTAACAAGCAACATAGTTTTAATAACAGGTACATTATGATATAAGCGAGCTAAGTTGGTCATTTCAGTTGAAGCTGGATTGCAGCACGAGCCGCAGGCGAGGTCTGTATACAAGCCGAGACTGTAATGACCAACACTCATGAGTTTCATACGACGTTTTTCAACACATTTCAGACGAAAAAATTAATAAAATTTCACATACTTAAAGATTTAGACACATACTTGTGAAAAATGGCGCCCAGATTTCATTCTTCCCGCGTCTTGCGCTTGTATTCGCATAACTCTCTTCTACATTTTAATGACACTTGAAGGGACAGGGAGTTTTTTAAATGATATTCTTGAATAGTAAGCTTGCAATAAAATTATTGAAAAGATCCGAGTACTGCGTTTCTTATAATATGCCCTTAGTTTGAACTACTGTGGTGTAAAACATCTAAACACAGCGTAACATTTTCTTACCTGCCTTTGTGTCCCTCAACCACATTCAAAGGACTGTTAAGACTACATGGGCCCAACGCCTACGCCTATAGACTCGGTACCTGTGTATAACGTACGCGTAGATACGGCCAGAACGTAAATGACTAGACACAAAGCTCACATTACAATAGAGGTCAATGATTGCTCAGACTCTTTTGTTGATACCGATATTGATGTAGGCATCGTTCGTCAGCACTTCATTTTGTTTATAAATTATTTATGAAATCTTCGAAATCTACTATTTGGAAAGAATGAATGCATTTAAATTAATAACGCTCACAGGCACCATACATTGTTATGATCCCAAATGTAAGCTACAAGGCTCTACAAGCTTTTATTTAACTTGCAACGTTCGTATCGTATGTAACTAAGTTGTCCGTTTCAAAATTCACAAAGCATTTTTACAATGCTGAAATGCAATTCAATTGAGCTCGAATTTGGTATACATATAGTAACTTTATGACAATGCAATAATACGATAACAACGACCTGGTGCTGCATCCAGGATTCGAACCCATGACCTCCGGTTTGGCCGACCGGCATGGTAACCATTACACCCGGTCTTAGAAAAGTTTTAGTATCTTATAGTATATACATGTTTTAACCATATTCGTCGGAATATGGTATTGAAATGGCTTAGGCTTAAGGCGGTAGCAGAGGGGTCAATTTTATACAAAACTTTTACGCACAATACACGTAGACGGTATTAATATAAGTAACTTTGCATATATGGAAAAATTGGTTATAAAATCTAGATGTCGCGTATCAAATAATATTTGCAATTTATATTTCTACACTAATATTATAAAGAGGAAAGATTTGTACCTATTTTTGTATGTTTGTATGTTTGTAATGAATAGACTCAAAAAGTACTGGGCCTATTTAAAAAATTCTTTCACCATTAGAAAGCTGCATTCACCCTGAGTAACATAGGCTATATTTATTGCTAGAAAAGATAGACGTCCACCCGTGCGAAGCCGGGACGGGCCGCTAGTATAATATAATTACGAAGATAATTATAAAGCTTTGACATTTTTCATACAAAATTTTCAAAGCTTGATATCTTAGTAATTATATTATAAATTGCAAATGTTATTTGATACGTGACCTCTAGATTTTCTAAACTATTTTTCGATATATAAAATATTACTTTTATTAATTCCGTCTACGCGTATTGTGCGTCAAACGTTTGTATGGACTGGTACGGGTTCTTGAGTCCTTAAGGTGGACTTCCGATGCCAGCGGCCGATGCGACTAACGCGCGCGTCTGACGCCAGGTTCTGTCATATGTGACAGAACCTCGCGTCAGACGCGCGCGGCCGACGACAGACCTCACTTCCGAGGTCAGCGACTGACGCGTGCCTATTGTACACAGTGTTATCACTTCGGGGTATTTTCCCGGAAATTTTGGGTATGTTTTTATGTTTTGGTGTTTACACAAAAACATAAAAATACAAACAAAAAAACCAATATGTATTTTAATAAAGAACATTTGACTGATTGATAGGTTTAGAGAATTTTTGAATGCTATTTTTTACCAGATTTTTTATAAAATACATTTTTAGGAGTAATTTAATAACACAGGGATGCGTTGCGTCCCCTTGGCTTTTTAACCTGTATATGGATCGCTGTCTAACTAATAATTATGAAGGCAAGAGGAATTTTCCGAAAGTCATTAAAAAAAGAAAAAGTTGTTTCAAGTGGCACGATAGATGGTGTTGAAGCGACCTTGCAGATAATAAAATACAAATAAAATAGTAAAAAATTAAGCATATTTTCGGTAACAACTCGGTAATATTTCTGGCAAACATTCTTGTTCTGCGTGACGTCAGAGCATAGCCGCGCGCGGCCGCGGCCGATGCGATAGACATCGGCCGCGCGCGTCTGACGCGCGCGTCAGTCGCTGGCATCGGAAGCGGCGCCATACGTTTTCATAGTAACTAGTACTGTCGCATCGGCCGTCGGCCGCGAGCCGCGCGCGTCAGCCGCGTCGGCCGCTAGCATCGGAAGTCCACCTTTAAAGCCAGATCCTTTGTATTGGATGTCTCAACGCTGCACATCGATGCATTTTGATGATTGCAATGCTGGCAACTATAGAGAATCAGTCTAGCGATGCAGAATAGGAATGCTCCTAACAACGATCTGAGCGCTCTGCCTTGAAACGAAAAGCACTGAACTGAATATTGTACTAAGATAGGTTCGGAGTAGCGCTGTGGGTCTGCTATTGGGTAGTCGCGTCACTCATCGGCCTGCAATGGAACTCCAGTGGTGGCTCATGATTAGTGTTCTTTGAGGAAAACAATACTTGAAGTCACTAAAAAAAAGTCCAAATTGTACGAAAATGTTCAAAATGAAGAAAATGTACTAAAATGTACTAATTGTACTAAAATGTACTAATTGTACTAAAATGTACTAAAATGTACAAAATGTTAGAAAATGCATTAAATGTACAAAAATTTTAAAAAAATTTAAAAAAATATTACATTTTTCTTTATAAGTTTTTGGCCTGACTCCCATGGTCATTAATGCGACATATATACAGGGTGAAATTGATATCATAGGCATCCTTTTAAACTAAGAGTCTACCCATCAAACTGAACAACTTTTACTATGGGAGCAAACCGATCGGAGCAAATAAAAAATCTGCTGTACCATACTAAACTGCAACGCCTACTCGACTCAAATGTATGCAACAGCAGATATTTTTTTGCTCCGGATCGGTTTGCTGCCATAGTAAAAGTTGTTCAGTTTGATGGGTAGACTCTTAGTTTAAAAGGATACTAATGATATCAATTTCACCCTGTATAAATTACCGTACAACGTCAAGCACTTTTACTACATTGGCAAAATCATCAAAACCAAGATTGCAGCCATTTTTTTTATATAGAATAGAATAAATTAAGATGGTTATGAGGAGTTTTTGTTGCGATTTCAATGTTGGTTCCATAATGAAAGTAATTCAATTTGTTGGTAAGAAAGTAACTTATACAGAAGAAAAAAAAATTATTATTGCTGTACAGGGTGCATAATAAATAAGGGTGCATAAATAGAAGGGTGTTAGGGTAAACAGTTGCATTAGATACTTTAAGGCGTCATTGTACCCATGATACTTAGTTTAACAACTTTCCTATCAGCTGACTTTTCGATCAGCTGACTGCATTTAGTATGGGAAGGCCAACATTTCTTTTTGTTGTTTCCTATAGGTTTCTTAGGGAAATTAATGCAACTGTTTACCCTAACACCTTTCATAATTATGCACCCTGTACTGCAATAATGTTTTTTTCCTCTTTTAAACCAATATGATCTTGATCTAAGGTACCTACTTACAGACGTTAGATTTGTACGTACAAGTATTTAATTTTATGTTACCCTGTATAATATTGTTTTTCTTTTACGTTAATGTGATCTTTAGATCTAGGTACTTACACAGTTCAAGTTAAAGTCCCGTTTAAATGTACTTTTTGATTACCAGGATTACATAACAAGCGGCAGCGCGAGCGGCGACCAGTCGCCGGTGTGAGGCGCGGGGCGGGGGAGGCTACCGCGCCTGCGCACCCTACCCGAAGAGGATACTTCTCTTGAAGCCACTTCTGCCTCTCCCGCCTTCTCGACCTTGTCCTCTAACCACGACAACTCAACCGCTCAAGTAACTCCAAGCTTGGCGAATAATGTTTCTGAAGAATTTAACACTCCTCGAAATTTGACCAATAATCCTGTAGAAAACACTATTGCCCTACGTGCAAATAATGATGTAAAAGCTACTCATGGACTGCATTCTTTGACGAATAAAATTGCTGGTATGACTGATTCGATTCAAAATCGGACTTCAACTTAGTTGACAACGAATCAATCAATTTTCAATTGACTTGATACTTCAGGCCCCAGGCCCGACTCTGAATTGTTTTGATCAAAAATGAATAATAATACCTGCACACTATTATGTAACGAAAAGAGCTTGTAGGCACAGTATAAGACAGTAATCTATCTTCATACAATGGTGCCAAACGCGGCGTACGCCTCGTAGCACGAACACACTGACAATATCTCCGCGTCTCGCCCCGTCCGGCGCATTCTTGTCAGTCTGACATATTGTCAGTGTGTGCGTGCTACGAGGCGTACGTACTGGCGAGCATACATGCAAGCCGCGTTTGGTACCATTGCATAAAGATAGATTACTGTCTTATACTGTGGTGTAGGTATGTGCATTTTTGTATATTTAAATTGTATTGCTATGGCGGTGACCTCAACAGTTTACTCCGGATTTTATTTACATTTTAATCTGTAGCAACCTTCTTAACGTTAAAACCTTCAATTGTATTTTTTTATACTTATCTAAATAATTAAACAACATTTCCAAAAAACAAGAATGTCACATTGTAGTCACTACTGATTTTAAAATCGGGTCACTGCAGATTTGTTTTTATAATGTTTCTGGTTATTATCTTTAAACTAATTCTTTAACGATAATAACTATAAATTTAAAACATAATAATCCGTAATGTTTTGATAAATTGAAAACCAATGTGACATTCTTGTTTTTTGGAAATGTTGTTTAATTGTTTAGAAATAAAAAAAATACGATTGAGGGCAGCAAAATAGGCTCGGTGCCCTCTTAATAAACATCAATATAACGTCGTTCCTCTGTATTTGACCATAAACTATTTTTCCAAAATTTTCTCTTCTTTGAACGATTCATAAACTAAAATAAAACACGTTCCAAAAATATGAATCACATTTTACGGGATATCATGGGTTTATTAATATGAGGTCTTTGACTATACATACGAGTACATACGGCAAGTTGTGTGTAGTGTTAAGATATAACTTTATCGAAATACACATATTGTAGTTGTGATATGAATGAAACCAAAAAAGGGAAGATGCGTTAACGAAAACTGCCTACTCAGCGAAATTAATAAACAGTACCTATTGAATCGAAATAATGTTTGATGGCATTCAAAACTCGCTCGAGCGAGATTGTCTGTGCCTCACCGGCATCGGAATCTACAAACAGCTGTAACTACAAGCCTACGCGCCTTTTCTGTATAGATAACAAACTAAATCCACTGGATTCCAAGACGAGGTAAGTAAATAAATAGAACATCTTCCTTTTGTGGTTTCATCTAAGTGTATCCGGAATGTTCTATTTATAGTTTTAAATTGTGAATTTGCCTGAAAACGTAATTGCTTATTAAAATAAATAGGTGAGGCATTTCATGATGCATCGAATGTATTAAAAAATAGCATAATATTAAGTAAATAATTTATTAAATATTTACATATTCTTATTAATATTTTTTAATTGTCATTTATAAGGCTTTGTAAATCGTGTACATATTTTATACTAAAGTTAATGTTAAATTATTATTATTTTGTTAATGTGCATAATTTATCTATCATGTTTTATACAGTTATTAATTTATTATCCATAATTTTCTGTAAAGGGTGTAAAATTTTATGCGTTACTTATTGGAGGCGCTTCAAATCATCAAACTGAACAACGTTGAAGCCAACACCGAAACCGTGATTGTTTTTTTTTTTGTTTTCCAACTGTCAAATGACAACTCGGCCCAATGTATAATAGGTATGCAAATGCAGATTTTTTTCGCGATTTTAATATTGGTCCCATTGTAAAAGTTGTTCAGTATGATGGTCTGATGCACCCCCTAACGTATGGAACGCATTTTATTTTACACCCTGTATATCCTATCTTTTACGAGGGTGTAACAAGATTTAGGACTACCATTAAATGAAAAAAAAATCTCGATTTCAATAATTTTCACGAAAAGCAAATAAAAACTGTTTTACGATCTGAACTACCCCTAAAATATCCTCCTACTTTTAATATCATTGGTAATTATATAAAATGAAAATCTGCATTTAATAAAACTCATTAATAATCACCTATAATTTATCATAATGTAAATTCACAATCGTTGCCAAAGCTAATGTGAATATTTAGTAATTGTACCTATATAATAGATGAATCGTGATGGTCTAGTTGCTAGTAGCCTTCAGGAGGTGGCGGTTCGGTCCCAAAGTGGCAGGTACAGAAGAGCAGCTCCACGCGACGAGCGAAACACGCGCACACATAGACGCCCACATACGGACACAAAATTAATAGATATAGGTGAACCAGAATCGGATGCCAAATAGGGAAATCAAATTGTAGAGTAAGCAACACTGGGGTAATTAGATTAGGGCCCTTTACACACTGCGACTTTTTGCAGCGCAGAAGTGCTGCAAAAAGCAACGATTGAGTCGCGGATAAAGCATAGATGCAAACGCGATATAGCCACGATGCAAAACTTAGCGATTCAGTCACCCGATGGACAACCGCGCGTTTTTATCGCTGCAAAAAGGCTCAGTCTGTACAGGGCCTCCTTTGACCAGACAGACGACATTTTGACACTACCATATGAAAATCTATATTTTGGTCGACCTATACAGGGTGTTAGTTAGGCTGCCTGTCCATTGACGCGAGCTGGCTATGCGAGCTATGTAGCTGCGTAAATATTAACCAATCAGAGATCCGAGCGAGATCGGCCAAGCTCCTGATTGGTTAATATTTACACAGCTACGCAGCTCGCACAGCCAGCTCGCGTCAATGGACAGGCAGCCTTAGGGTAAACAGTTGCATTACTTAAAGGGGTGATTGTACCCATGATACTGAACAACTTTCCCTTCAAACCTATAGGAAATTCGTAAATAAATGTTTGGACTTCCCATACTAAATGCAATCAGCTGATCGAACTTTTGTATCAAAAGCCAAAAAATAAAATTGCTATTTTCCTATAAATTTCTTTGGCAAAGTTGTTCAGTATCATGGGTACAAGCACCCCTTAAAGTAACAACTGTTTACCCTAACACTCTGTAGACATAGGCGTTAGACCGACTTGATCCGAGACCACCGAACGTGCGCATAAACTGTCCACTGCAGATTGTAAATTGACGTCGGTCCACTCCCTGTCATACTGGACACAGAGTTTGGGATACTGCTAACTAGTAACAATTAGATATTCTGTGTTCTGTGTGGGTGTAACAAAACATCCTAGTAATAGTAACATTTCATAGGGTGGTTTCGACCTTCAAACTGATAAACTTTCACTATGGATGAATAAAAATCTGCTGATTCATACATAACTATCGCATCGTACCATAGAGCACACGTGACTCCCGTCAGAGCCTGGAGTAACAGGAGTCACGAGTTTCTCTATGCATCGATCGTACCGATATGCGGAAAAACTCAATTAAAAAAATATTTTGGTGAAAATATAGTAAAAGTTGTTCAGTTTTATGGTCCAAGCCACCCTATTAAATATTACTACGAAGTGTTGTTACACCCTGTATATTTAGAATTCCTCAGACGATGTCGGGAATATTTTAGTAAGCACGTACTAGTAATTGTAAATAATTAGTATTTAATGTAAATTTATATAATAAAAAACAATTGGGAAACAAAGCGCTATTTGTATCATAAAAATATAGCATATCGTAATTACATACATAGATGTTGTTATGTTTCTATGTACCAATTCGATGTAACATCTGTCCTTAATCAACGAAAGTGATTACAAAGTGATTAGCTTATACCATTACCAAAAATTTTGTATAGTAACACTATATACAATGTTCTTGACCATTACACATTACAGTAATATTTTATAACTGTCAAACCTCACGACTTCACGAGTTAAGGTAAGCGGATATTAAGACCGCATCGGGTCGGACAGCAGCGCTAAAATCCGCCCTATCTACATACTATTTCGCTTGGTATGGCACACTACGACGGGCTGGAGCGGGTCACATATGTACGTCAATCTAAAAATCCGTTAAAGAGTTGCGACCTGGAGTGCAATTCTCTAGGCGTCAAATCGCTGTCAAAAACATCGATGTGCTCAGAAATGTAACATCCTTGCATCTTTAAGACCGTCGAAGTTTTTAAACTTCGTTAGCCCTTAGAATAGGATTCGGCTGTCGGGTAAAATCGGTTAAAATTCGTATTTAGGCGTTTCTCAAAAAAATATCCTTGACGAAATTGAAGTGGAATTTTTTTTAATGTTTAAATAGGCTTAATGTATGATTTATTCGAATAAAAATATAGTCTACATTTTATTAAAATTGCAAGCATCTTTTAATTATTTAAAAGTTAATGGATAATGTTCAGTATTTTGTAAGGCATGCTTATTTCTTAGATTGTACTTTTCCTATAGACATATTTTAGAGAGCCGCCCATATAACCGATTCCAACCGACAGCAGAATCCTATTCTAAGTGCTAATGGACTGTATATATATGAGTTAGACACATGACATAACCTTAGCGAATACCGAATTGACAGCTCGCCGATATTTCAACAGTGACGATATTTGCGCTTAGAGAATTGCATTGCTGCCACGCTATAGTGTATGAAGTTTACAAGTAACGCATTTTCCAAGCTGTGATGTAGCCCACACCACCCGATGCGACCCGTCGTAATATGCGCTTACCTTTATAATATACCACTTTAGTTAACACATTACGTAAGTCAGCTACATAAGTGAAACTAATTTTGCAAATAAATCGTATCTGTAGTTAATCACTTTCAAACCACATAATTGTTAAAGTGTTTGTGTAAAATGCTGGTAAGGTATCTCACAAACGATTTTTGAGCGAAGCCGTGTAGGTAGGCGTTGACGGTGCGATATTGCCGCGACATCGCATCTGGGCGATCCAGTTGCGATGTCGCGACGGAGAAGTTGCGACATCGTTGCGGTGCAGTTAAGAGATAGCACGCACGAGCAACTTTTGTCTCCGCAACTAATTTGTCTCTCACAAGGTTTGTATGAAAAGTCGCGTCGCTACATGCGCGCACTTTCATACAAGCCTATATATTTGATGTGAGAGACAAATTAGTTAGGCTCAATTCAAACTGGCGCAGAGTCGAAGCGACGCGACGCGAAATAATTCGCCCCATTGAACCGTGAATGTTTGCATTTCTGCGCGCGGTGACGCGCGAACCCGAGCGACCCTTGCAGGCGAAGATGCGCATTCGCGCGCAGACGCGCATCTCGCTGAGCGTCTTCAAATTTTCGCAACATAAATTCGTACCGTATTAATAGAGAAATAGAGATGAATTTAGAACGGTTGAAAAACGTTACGATTCACGCCGCGTCGCGACGCTTCTACTCTGCGCCAGTGGGAATTGAGCCTTACAGAGACAAAAGTTGCTCGTGCACGCTATCTCTAAGATATCGCCTACGCTTAGAAATCGCTTCTGTGATAGGTCTCATAGCATTACAAGTAAATATCTACGTAAATAATTGTATACTAAGTAATAAGTCGTAGACAGTAATTTTACTAAAACGTGATAAATCATTATAAACCAAACCAGGTTAGAATCAAATATTCTATAATGCGTGTTCCCATCCCGACCCATGTTTAACTTACGCTTGCGTGACGAAGTATATTCGTGAGTAAAATGTAAATTTTTTAATTAATGTTTGTACAATCTATCTGGAATAAATAAATGACTGTCGATGCTGATATGTGGCGGTTGTTTTTCTTGGAATCCTTTTTGTAACAGCTACTCGTATATGATTGGTTTATCAATTAGTATAAGAGATAAGTGTACTTTTTACAACCATCATCAGCAAGGCTGATTCAGTGTTTATGGGGTGTAGAGCATCTCTGTGATGGGGATGGACCAGGTCTGCCTGCATAACACAGCCTTGCTGCTGATGGTTGCAAAAAGTACACTTATCTCTCGGAATAAATATAGTAACAGACTGCGCTTTGCGGTGAAATAGGTGGCTTTTTTATAAGACTGTTTTACTTTTTTTTCTTAGGCAGACCAACAGCTGTTGAAACGATACATAATATGGATGGCTAACAGAAAGCCAATTATCCGGTCTCCGGTAATAGAAACGTAATTTACAAAAAACAAAGCAGATCTAACACTAAAATACAAGTGGAGTTCTTATAGGTTAATTTGGATCAAATGTATTATTGATAGCACATACGAGTAATACGATTAATTCTAAGGGTGAGGCCAAACGAGTGTAATTTTGTGAGTGGTGAGTCGCGTATTTTGAGTCCGTTTCATATAATGGATGAGGTCATAGACAATGCATTCCCGGATTTTATATGAAACGGACTCAAACTACGGACACAAAATCAAGAACATACAGAGTGTTAGGGTAAACAGTTGCATTGCCTTATATAAGAAAAGAAACCTATAAGAAATTAGCAAAAAAAAATTGTGAACTTTCAATACTAAAATCAAAAGTTGTATGTATGAAAAGTAGATATATTTTTCGGATATCATTTTGTTCCTTTGAGAAAGATGTTCAGTATCATAAGTATAATGACCGATTACATTAATGAAACTGTCTACTCTAACACCCTTGTTGGTAAATTTTTAATATCATATATTTTGACCGCGTAGTTAGCACTTTTATTACAATGTTTTTGTTTGTACGAAAAAAAGGCTTTCTTTAAAAGAAGAAAAGTTGCAAAGTTAAAAATTTTTAATTTCGTAATAACTAATAATCACACTGTGATAAAAGGATTGGCTATAAAAATTGAGTACCATGGAAATATTCTACACATCTAAAAATACGTAAACAAAGTCAATCTCATCTTCTACAAAGTCAACCATCCATCAAACTAAATTACATCGAATGATTGAACGGGCGTCACGTCCATCAATAACTTGCTTGTTTGAACAAGTTCTGACTCGGTTCCAATCCGATGTGCTATTCAACACAGTCTGAACTTTATTCACAATACCATGTTTGTATTGCTACGAGACTACGTGTGTCGCTACGATGCTACGGCGTAGCAACTGAGTATGCATATAGTATAGGGTAGTGTAGTAGGGTTTCCAGTTGATTTTTCCGCAAGGCCGGACAAGTAACTATTGAAAAACCGGACATTTGCGTTCGAAGGCCGGATGAGGTACGCCACATACATATGAAATTGCAATCCGGAATTCCGAATCATGATTGTTATTTTGTATAAGATTTGACTGCTGCGCAATTCCAAACGCAATTGTGGGGGGGGGGATCCATACAAAAACGTAATCCTGATTCAGGATTCTGGATTGCAATTCCGTCTGTGTGTGGCAGTCCTAAATGCAGAACAGCCTGGCTTGTAAATACACCGTGGAATCGGGGTAGTTTTGAAGCCGGGACAGGGTGCTTCAGACCATCGAACTGAGCAACTTTTACTATGAACTATGGAGCCAATATCGAAATAGCGAAAAAAAACGAATTATTCCCGGAACACAGCTTTACGCCGCTTTTCTTTAAAGTGATTCCCTCTACGTCGATTCTACGTCATTTACAGATTACGAACGATTTTTTCTGTGGCTGCTTTTTTTTTTCAATCATCATCAGCTCTTATACATGAACATGAACATAAACATGAACTGGAAACATCATGTCAATTCCCTCTGCGACAGACTCAGTGGAGCTGCATACGCATTGAGAAAACTTCGCCCTGTGGTCTCCGATCGAATACTAAAGCAAACCTACTTCGCACACTTCCACTCCTTGATGTCCTATGGTGCTATCCTCTGGGGTAACTCCACTGAGTGCAATAGTGTATTTGTTTTACAAAAACGTGCCATACGGATACTCGCAGGTATTAAACCAACGACATCGTGCAGAACGCGCTTCGTACAATATGGAATAATGACACTCTGTTCTTTGTACCTATTTGAAGTCATGACTTACGTAAGGCGTAACCTGTCCGAGTTCGGACGCCGTACTGGAGGTCCTACCCGCCAGCTACGGAACACTGGGCGACTGAAATCCGTGCCGCGGCGTACCACACTAGCTGAGAGCAACCCGCGCGTCATCGGTCCCACGTACTACGAACACCTACCCACTGATCTAAGAAACGAAACAAACGACGAAACATTCGATCGCCGACTGAAAAACTTTTTATTGGATAATGAGTTCTACTCTGTTGACGAATTCTTGAAAAAAAGTTTTTAAGTTTTTTTTTTTTTTATATTCATTTTTAATTTGTTTGTTGTTGTTGACATTTTTTCTATTATTAAAATAGTCAATAGACTATTTTTAACTTTAAGGTTATATTGTTTTGACATTACTATTTTATTTTAATTTTATTATACAATATACAATATGACGATCATATTATGAATGGACATTTTATGTAATTATTTATGTAATACTGTGACATGTTATAATATGAAATAAATGAATCTAATCTAATCTAATCTATAAAATCGGTCATGTGCGAGTTGCAATATCACCAACAGAAAATATCAATCTCGACAACAATGTGTGAATCAGCAGAATTTTTTTTTTTGTTTTTTAGTCAAAGTCATCCCGTTTGATGGTCTGAAGCACCCTGTTTCACCCCGATTCCATGGTGTATTTAGCCGGACAAGACCGTAAAAATCCACACTATACAGGGGACGCCTGGCCACCCCACATTGTGTGTAGGTGTATGTACTTATAATAATGTGGGTAGTAGGATGCGTCGAGAGGAGCTATTATTATCAGTAATTAACTCTTAAGCCTATTAATTATTGGGCTGAGAGGATGAACCTAGATAGGTATGTTTGGTTCCCATTGTGGTACCGCCGTGTACTTAAATAAGTACTATTTCTGCGCATGGATTGAGTATGCAGTACTTAAGGGATGCAAATCCTTTTACGGTTCAGTGGCGCCCTCATCGCGATATTAATGATTTCTCAATAATGAAAACCCAAAATGATTAAGTGCTACTTCAACTTACTTACAAAAGCCTTAAAGCTATTTTTATACATAGGTATATCGGGGTGTTAGGGTAAACAGTTCCATTTCTGATGACGACCCGGTTGGTGTAATGGTTACCACGCCGGACTGCCAAACCAGGGTCCTGGGTTCGAATCCCGGTTCGGTCATGGATGTTTACACGTTTGTGCCGTTGTTGTATGGTTTCCATAATAAACAGCCTATTAATAGTGCTTTCTTGGGATCATTACAATGTATGTGCCTGTGAGCGTTATTATTATTATTATTTCTAAAGGGGTGTTTTAACCCATGATACTGAACAACTTTCCCTAAGGAACCTATAGGTGCAAAAAAATTGACTTTCCATAGTAAATGCAAGCAGCTGATCGAACGTTTATATGAAATTATTTTTTTGCGAATTTCTCTTTGATTCTTCGGGAAAGTTGTTCAGTACCATGAGTAGGTAGCTACAATCACCCATCAAAGTAAAGCAACTGTTTACCCTAACACCCTGTATATTATAAAGTTAATTGGGGGCGTTTAGGATACGTAGTAGAATCCAGTGAGACCATTTTTTTTTCGTTTTTAGAAACAGTTCTTTTAAAACCATTACCTGCTAATCAAGGTCTTTACAACTTACTTAAAATCCAGACAAGAACAGCCAACCTCCTTTTAATTAATAACCTGGTTATAACGAGATGAACGTCTAAATGTCGACGTTAGAAAGGTCGTGGTCTCCAAACTTCAAATTAATTCCACCTTAGAAGACCCCTGATATAGTCCTTACCCCTTTGGCATAAGAATTAACAAGGCTTCATTCACGGGACTTTGTATTTATTAGAACTAACTTTTGTATAAACATTGAAGTTGATCGTTTTAAAGTTTCTCTGTCAGAGGAATATGATAATGGAGTTTGAATCCCTCTTCTGTTAATTCAATATGAGGTCGATATAGCTTTATCATACAGACAGTTTTATTATTTGTTCAAATTAAAAACAATGTTATACTATAATTCGCAACGCGAGCTTCGTCAAACCTTAAACACATTAATCTACAGGGTGAAAAAACAAAAAACCTGTTAAAGCCTTAAAGGGTTGCCTCAGACCATCAAACTGGACAACTTTGACTATGGAGCCAACCAACATAGAAATCGCGAAAAAAATGTCAGCTGTTTCATACAAAACTGCAAACATAAATCGACCGAAATGGACAAAGGGACCGAATGGGACAGCTGTTTTTTTTTTTTGCAATTTCGATATTGGTCTCATAGAGAGAGTTGTTCAGGTTGCCAACAAGGTTTTTTACACCCTGTATATCCGCTACAAGCTTCTTCAATATTATACATAAGAGCTTTTACCCGCGACTTCGTCCGCATAAATTATATACCAGATTTTAAGTCAGATGATAAGCTATCAAACAAAAAAAGTTTCATCAAAATCGGTTCAGCAGTTTTTGCGTGATACTCGAACAAACAAACACCCAAACAAACAAACAAACAAACAAACAAACGAACAAACAAACAAACAAACAAACAAACAAACAGACAGACAAAAAGTCCAAAAATTCGTGATTTGGAATCAGGGAAGCCTAAAAACCATATCGTAATCTTTTTTTTGTAAATATCTTCAATGTACAGACACACTTCTGTTACAGTTTTATAATAGTTTAGATATATTTATAAGCATTTTATGCACGCTTCAACGCTTCAACGAGGGTTGGCAGTGACTACTACTACGTCATCATCATCATCATCATCTCAGCCGACGGACGTCCACTGCTGGACATAGGCCTCCCCCAAGGATCGCCATAACGACCGGTCCTGCGCTGCCCTCATCCAACGTTTTCCCGCCGCCTTCACCAGGTCGTCGGTCCACCACTACTACGTACCACGCTACAATTCTGACATACTTATTATTTCGCTTCGTCCAAAATCCACATTCATAAAGCTTTTCATGCACATTGAATAAAAAGAGCCAGATTTTATCTCAGAATTTCATTAACGTATTTTTCATGATGTGTATCAAGTACTTAATTGTTCTTTTTTTTAAACCGTTAGTGTTAAAAACACACATTATACTTCGATGTTACATCCTCGAGATTTAAGTATACCATGTAGTCCGTTGTTCGATATATCGCATCATCACACAGTTCAGATTTGAATTTTCTAAAATAAAAACAAATTAAAAAGACATTGTACCGACTACCGCAGTTTCTCGTCTTTGCCGGCAGAGGGCTCAACTGACATTCGTTTTGTGTGTGTCGCATCATTCGCACGGTGTTAAATCAAACAATTTTGAACTTAGTTTCTTTCGGAGTTTATTTTACGTAGATAACTTTACTTTAGCTTCAAATGGGTAAACATAAACGTAAACGTGAGAAAAGTGCAGAAGAATTAATGCGTAAAATAAGGAAATTAGAAAAAGATGTGCAACGGTCGCGTGAACGCCGCCGTTCGTCGAGTTTTTCGAAAAATTATGAAGGTGAGTTCTTTCCCTCATATATAGCTATCTGTGATAACTTAAATTACGTGATTTAGAAGGATATTGCCCGATATTTGTCTTCGACAAATAGATTTTTGTTTTTTAGTTTTATCATAATACCTACAATTATTATTACGAACGTGAACTTTATTGTTTTTTCGATTAAAAACTAAACTTATTTTGGCTTTATTCAATATTTCCTAAGTGATAGTACGTGATACTATCCGGAAATATTTTCACTTACTTTCCTAACGTGGCGATACGTGATATCACCCCGAAAGTAAATAAAACGAAACTTACCATAGGTTTTGTTTTTTCCTTGTCCCATAGAAATGGGACCTGAGACCTCAAATCAGTTCGCCGAAGACGGCTCTTATCTAGCCTCGGACATGGAGTATGATCCAGCTGACTACCTCTTAGCACAGGAAGATAATGACAGTCAACAGATAAAATCGGTCGCTACAAGGATAGACTTACCTGAGGTGACGGAACCGGGTAAAGACTTACCTGAAGTGACTTCACCGTCCGGCGCCCCCTCTGGCGCACCTTCAGCTGAAACGTCCACTGCAGTACCAGTTCCCGAAGCTCCACTCGCTGAAAATGAATCGGAAAACGTTCCTGAAGAGATCCTCTCCATGCTAGGTGAAGCAAAGAAGTCAAGTGAGACGTTTGGAAAGAAAATTCCACATGAAATCTCTGAACGCTGGGGTAAGATCCTGCTGGAAGGCTTAGCCAAGGACGCCAAGGAGGCATTATTGAAGAAGACGCTGATCCCAGAGAATTTCCAGTTCGCAAAGGCTCCTAAATTAAATGCTGAAGTGGCTTCAGTGCTCACAGATCCTGCGAAAAATCGTGACAAAAGGTTAGAAAAGTCACAAAATCAACTTGGATCCGCAATAGCAGGGGTGGTAAACCTAACAACTGAACTGATAAACAGTAATTTAGATAAGATGCAGATCATTCAGAAATTATCAGAAATAAACCAGACCTTACTGGACTTACATTACGAAGAAACATTGAATAGAAGGCGGCTAATTATCCCAATGCTGGACAAAAATTTTTGGAACATTATTCAAGGGGTGAAACGTGATACTTACCTATTCGGAGAAAACTTAAGTGAAAATATTAAAACATCCAAGAATCTAGAAAGGTCAAGCCAGCAAATAAAGAAGCCGGCTCCAACACAATCTGCGACTTTAAGAAGAACCAGTAATCAACCGGGAAACTCTCGTGCGCCCCCCCGTCAGACGACGGGTGCGGGGCGCGCTGCTCCCCCGCCGCCCGCGCCGCGGCCGCCGCCCCCTCGCTACTACTCGTACCGCGAGCCGACTGCGGCACCGCCGCCGGCAGCGACGAGGAGACAGCCTGCAACAGCGCAGCGGGGCCGTGCCAGCCTGCCGTACCGGCACACCTACGACTACGACAGGAGGGGTCGCCGCTAGAGGTACCTCACGCCGGTAGAATTAAACATTATTTAGACAATTGGCTAACGATTACTTCCGACGCTCACATTATTTCATATGTACAAGGTTGTCAGTTGACCTTTGAATCAAAACCTTATCAATTAGTGGAACCACAGAACCCACCATACTCAAAATTAGAAATGAAAAAGAACATTAATAAATTACATGACTTAGGCGCCATTGAACCATGTACGGAATCTAGTAATCAATTCATATCACCAATTTTTCTTATACCTAAAAGTAACGGTAGTTTCAGGTTTATTCTAAACCTCAAAAATCTAAATAAATTTATATTAGCTTCTAAATTTAAAATGGAAGACATAAGGACTGCTTCACAATTAATATCAGAGGGATCTTACATGGCAACAGTCGATCTTAAAGAAGCTTATTTTTTAGTCCCGATTCATCCAGATCATAGAAAATACTTACGGTTTCGGTTCGAGGATACTCTTTACGAGTTTACTTGCTTGCCCTACGGTTTGTGTACGGCACCCTACATATTTACCAAACTTATAAAACCGATTATGTCTTATTTACGTAATGAAGGTCATATGCTTGTGGCATACTTAGATGACATCCTATGTATTGGTAATACATACAACTCATGTTTAACTACAGTCAGAGTTCTCGTTGAAACGTTAGAATGCTTAGGATTTGTTATAAATCATGAAAAAAGTAATATGATACCGACAAACAATTGCAAATTTTTAGGATTACTAATAAATTCGCGAAATTTAACTTTAGAATTACCAGCGGAAAAAAGAATTAAAATATTCGAAATGACAAATAAAATTTCCAAACAATCGTTAATTACCATAAGAGATTTTGCGAAGTTTGTCGGTACCCTGAATGCAGCGTGTCCAGCCGTCAAATACGGCTGGTTACACACCAAGCGTTTTGAGAGAGAAAAATACCTTTCTTTACTAAGAGACAACGAAAATTATGACGCAAAAATGAATATAACCTCGAGTCTTGATGAAGACTTCCAATGGTGGAAAAAATCAGTTTGGACCACAAACAACCCGATACGTAAAGCACATTATACGTTAGAGATATTTACTCACTCATCACTCTCAGGATGGGGAGCATACTGTGATGGAGAAACAGCTCACGGATATTGGTCACCAGAAGAGTCTAGCAATCATATAAATTATTTAGAGCTGCTAGCAGCATTTCTAGGATTGAAAAGTTTTTGTAAAAATTCAAAGAATGCTGAAATTCTACTTAGAATCGACAATACGACGGCTATTTCTTATATAAATAGAATGGGTGGAATTCAATTCCCGCATTTAACTTAGGTTACCAGAGACATATGGTCTTGGTGTGAACAAAGACGTTTATTCATTTTTGCATCATATATTAAGTCTCGAGAGAACACCGAAGCTGACCGGGCATCTAGGGTTACCAATATAGACACAGAGTGGCAACTCAATGATGACAGTTTTCTAGAGATAACTATTAAGTTCGGAAAACCAGATATTGACTTGTTTGCTTCGCGTATAAACAAAAAATGTACAAAATTTGTTTCATGGAAACGTGATCCGGAAGCATTCGAAATAGATGCCTTTACATTGCGTTGGAATTCATTCTATTTTTACGCTTTCCCACCGTTTTCTTTAGTTATGAAATGCTTACGAAAAATTGTAAACGACAAGGCTTACGGTATTTTAATTGTTCCCTACTGGCCCAGTCAGCCCTGGTATCCAATGTTTATGTCATTAATTTGTTCTGAGGTGCTATACCTAGAACCTTGTATCAATCTCATTTTATCTCCTTCCAGGACGAGCCATCCTTTGTGGCCAAGTCTTACACTGGCGTGCGCGATATTATCCGGGAGGCGTTCCTGAAACAATCTCTTCATAATGATACTGTAGAAATTATGTTACAATCTCTATCTACAAGCACATTACAGCAGTATAATACTGCTTACAAAAAATGGATACCATTTTGTAATGATAACAAATATGATTGTTTCAACGTATCAGTGCCAGTATTATTAAAGTTCTTAACGGAGCAGTCTAACAAAGGTGCTAGTTATGGTACGCTCAATACATTTAGATCTGCGCTATCACTGATTTTAGGTAAACAATTTTGTAACAACGATTGTGTTTCAAGATTTTTTAAAGGTATTTTTAAGATAAAGCCCAATTTACCAAAATACCATAGTTCTTGGAATCCTAACCTAGTACTTTCATATCTTTCTGGCAAGTATCCTAACGAATCATTATGTTTAGACATCTTGACCAAGAAACTTGTGACTCTTCTCGCGTTATCCACAGGACAACGTGTGCAGACCTTGTCACTTATAGATATTAATAATGTTACAATAAATGAATCCAGTATAAATATAACAATCACAATCACCGATATAATTAAAACTTCGACCCCTACTAGGGCTAATCCAAGATTGGTCATACCATTTTTCAAAGAAAAAGAATCAATTTGCCCAGCCAAGGCCCTATCTTCATACCTTGACATAACAAGTGAGTACAGATCTCTTCCTAACACTAATAAACTTATACTGACTACTAAAAAACCTTTTCACAACGCAAGTTCCCAATCTATTAGTCGTTGGATTAAAGTGGTTTTAAAAGACAGTGGGATTGACATAAATACATTCACGTCTCACAGCACGCGGCATGCGTCGACGTCTGCGGCTAGCCGCGCCGGTGTATCAGTCGACTTAATAAAGAGGACCGCCGGCTGGTCAGGCAATTCATTATGTTTTGCGAAATTTTACAATCTTCCATTAGACAATTCAGTACAAGATAGGGCCTTCGCCGAAGCAGTATTTAATATCTAAGTTACTTAGAATAATTAGGTACGATAATTAATAGGTACATAACTATATAAATTACATTTACAAAATGGTAATTAATATAACTAAGATGATTATTCATTACTACTACACAAAGGTTTTATTTTTTCCAAACATACCCAAAGTCAATCATTCTGCATTTAGCGCTAAACATCTACATGGTATACTTAAATCTCGAGGATGTAACATCGAAGTATAATTTATGGTTAATTGAACTTACCTTAAGTGAACTTCAACCAAAATTATATGAGATGTTACATCCGAAGAGATTTTTAGGACCCGCCCTACCCTAGTCACATATTAGGGTTGTGCTTACATTAATAGTGTGAACTTGCCCTTTAAACAAATGCAGAATTTTAATGATGCTAACCTACTCTAAAAAGAATGTCAGTTGAGCCCTCTGCCGGCAAAGACGAGAAACTGCGGTAGTCGGTACAATGTCTTTTTAATTTGTTTTTATTTTAGAAAATTCAAATCTGAACTGTGTGATGATGCGATATATCGAACAACGGACTACATGGTATACTTAAATCTCTTCGGATGTAACATCTCATATAATTTTGGTTGAAGTTCACTTAAGGTAAGTTCAATTAACCATAAATAATACCTGCATGTTTATTAAAAGATGATTAATCTAGCTATCTACTTGAATCGCAATATTATGACTAGTTATACAAAACTTATATCTTCCTTTTTTTTAAACTGTTAGTGTTAAAAACACACCTAATACCTTCATATTTATTAAAAGATGATTAATCTACCTATCTACTTGAATCGCAATATTATGACTAGTTATACAAAACTTATATCATCTTTGTTTTAATTATACCACACTCTGACAAGACTACAATATCGGGCTATGATATTTCTAGTCCTGATTTTGTGGACACAGTTTCTAAATAGATATCTGCTATCAACCCCGCCCGGCTTGTTTGACCGGCTTATTCAATCAGCCTGGACAGGCATGGTCGATATCTATAGATACGGGTAGATAGAGCAATATATGGGTGCAAGAGCAATTATAAGATACTAATACTTACACCACATTCATCGTCATCATCAGACTACCACTGCAGGGCACAGGCCTACCCTCAGGGAGGATGTATGGACATTGGTAGACTTCACATACGCATCAGCATTTCTTTTTTCAGCGTAGAAAAACATCGCAAGGTGAGGAAACCTTTCCTCAGGAAGTTTTCCTTCTCCGTTTGAAAGCAGAGTAGGTATTACGTAGGTACATATACAGGGTGAAATTGATATCATTAGCATCCTTTTAAACTAAGAGTCTACCCATCAAACTGAACAAATTTTACTATGGGAGCCACAGATTACCCCCAATAGATACCGCATGATAAAAACTTTGTTCACGCCCGAAGTCACCATTTTTGGCGGCAGGCGCGGGTAGCGGGGCACGAAATGATGCATCGTGATCGGCCATTTCAAGGTCGCACTAGTTCGAGCTCGCTCACTCGCGTTGCTTATATCAGCGCAAAATCATAGATGTGTGGCGCGCGTCAGCAGCCTTGTATGCGGTATCTGTTGGGGGTAATCTGTGATGGGAGCAAATCAATCGGAGCAAAAAAAACAGATGTTGCATACATTTGTGTCGCGTAGGCATTGCAGTTTAGTATGGAGCAGCTGATTTTTTTGTTGCTCCGATCGGTTTGCTCCCATAGTGAAAGTTGTTCAGTTTGATGGGTAGACTCTTAGTTTAAAAGGATGCTAATGATATCAATTTCACCCTGTATATCTTAGAAACACTCACATGGCATGTCGTCCGTACGGATGCGATCCCGGAATCTCACGATTGAGTATCCATACCTCTCCACAACGCTCCACCGACGCTTCCAGACAGACAATATTTAGTTCAAAATGAATCGGTTAATTTTAAATGTGTCCATAATAGAAGCGAAGTGATGCCGATACTGGAGTAAGTTTTTAGTAAATAATAAATCTTGTCGGACTATTAATAACGATACAATTTACATAAACATTAATCAGGAATAGCAAGCAACCGGCAGATGTCTTAGCGAGACAATTTGTTTTAAGAAAATAGACCATTAAATAGTACTAAAGCATAGCGTAATGAAGTGGTTGCACTCAGCGATCACGGCGGGTCTGTGCTCGCGCGGTGTGCGGGGGACGGGGCTCGCGCAAAGTCCGTACCGCGTGCATGTATTGTAACTCGGTACTGGGACACGCTCCCCCCGGTCCCCGCTCACCGCGCACGATTGACCTGTCGCGACCACAGAGCGCAACCACTAGTTACTTATACATAAATAAATTAAATAAATTTTTATTCGGGAAACCAACAGTCAAAAATTAAATTTAAATTGCTTGCCTATCAAAAGGTAGGCTAAATGAAAGTAAATGAAAGTAGGTATATTACAAATTATGAACTCAGTTTAAAGTATCTTTCAAAGTTACATCCTTCTTATAATAGATCCCAACCACTAGATAAAATTATGTAAGTACTTTAAGAAAGCGGAAATAAACTATTTTAATTTAATTTATACTGTGCCAAAGATAAACAAAATGGATCCAAATCAAAGTATATTATATTAGCTTATAGGCTATTTATGTGAGTAGGTTTTTACCGTGCAATAAAAACCTACTCGCATACATAAGGTTGAGCGTAGGCCATGGTCCACTACGACGCGACGGACCAGTGCGGATTACTGAAAGTAAGTCATGTGGTCAGAATCAAAAAAATTCAAATCGCCATAATTGTCCTGTCGGGACTGCTTAGCGTGCATTCTGAAGCACAATGGCGCTGGGGATCAAATACATCTAAAACGGTCACCCTACCAAAGATTGACCTGAGCGAGCATTGTTTACCTTCGATAATCGTTTCATACAATGAAACATCACACACATCAACGCCACAAGCGCCTCTTTACCATGAACTAAAATGTGCTAAGAACAAAATTAATATACAGGGTGAAATTGATATCATTAGCATCCTTTTAAACTAACAGTCTACCCATCAAACTGAACAACTTTTAATATGGGAGCAAACCGATCGGAGCAACTAAAAAATCTGCTGTTTTGCATACATTTGAGTCGAGTAGGCACTGCGGTTTAGTATTGAACAGCTGATTTTTTGTTGCTCCGATCGGTTTGCTGCCATAGTAAAAGTTGTTCAGTTTGATGGGTAGACTCTTAGTTTAAAAGGATACTAATGATATCAATTTCACCCTGTATAATTCTTTAATTTTGTTCGTTGCCCATTTGCTAAATTTTTGGGAGCTTCCAGTAGAAATAAGGTTCAATTTACGGTATTGCTTCAAATTTGAATGCACCAAATTTCGCTATGTTATGCACGCCACACAAATATTTGCTTCAGTTCAGAATGCAATACTAGCAATTGTAATAAACTTCGTGACTATTTGAACAATGCATTCCTGTTCAATTTACATAATATATTGTGCATGTTGTGCAATATTCTATTTACTTACATGCTATTGTGTATACCCACGCTGTCCACTGTGTGGATTGACATCTAATTCATTAACACGTTGTATACAACGTGTTAATGAATTAGTGCAAAACCTCATACACCCCAACTGAAACAATAATTTCATTATTTTGATACTTAAAATTTAAAGTTATTCGCATTTTAACTTTTGAGGCAAAAATGATTTGTTATCATTTCAGCACTGAAAGAAAGCGCTTACGTACTCATGGATACATTTTTATAATCTTGTTTAAATAGTAGTAAGAAAATTTTAAATTTTGCTAACAAATTATTTAATATTTTGAAAAAAATTAACTATGTTGAAATAATTAAATAATTTGACTCTGCTCTCGATTCTAAACAAATTACTTTCTAGTTTTGCGTTAATTCATTAACACGTTGTACAGGTAATATGATTAGGTACCTACTTCCCCACCATCATCATCAGCCTATAAAAGTCCCACTGCAGGGCACAGGCCTACCCTCAAGGAGGGTGGATGGGCGGTACTCCACCACACGTGCCCATTGCGCATTGAACACAAACTATACGGCATCATTAACTGAGCAACATAAATTATCTTTAAGTTATAAAAAAAAATTGGAATCATTTATCCACCTAAAGAAGTTTTTAGTTTCTGGGCTATCTCTTCTTATGGGTCACGTTATTGCCTACTTATTTCAAAGTGTTTTTGGGCAAAATACATGTTTTATGAAGCGCTTCACCCCAACAGCACACATGTCTACAAGATGTCTAATAGATATCTACAAAATATCTAAGTGTCTACAAAATATCTAATAGATATCTAGTAGATATTCTGTGCTGTGTGGGCATAGAATATCTTTCCAACCTTAAATCCTTTTGTAAAGAAGGATTTTGTTAGTTATAGCAAAGGTACTTTAGTACCTTTAGTTTCAGGGTGTTTACACCCCGAAAGGGATTACTCATGACTTTATACCGTATGTATAAAGACTAGATTACCATTTTATAGTTAACGAGCGTTTACCAGCGACTTTGTCCGCATAAATTATATACCAGATTTTAAGTCAGATAATAAGCTATCAAAGAAACAAACAAACAAACAAACAAATAAACAAACAGACAGACAAAAAGTCCAAAAATTGGTGATTTGGAATCAAGGACAGGAGTGCGATTTTTGAATCTCATTCGCTGAATTCACTAGTTGAAAATGTCAAAATTACTATGGAGATACGCATCTTTCTACTGCTGATTTGACTTTCAAAAATCGCACTCCTGAAGTATGATTTTCGAAAGTCAAATCAGCAGTAGAAAGATGCGTATCTCCACAGTAATTTTGACATTTTCAAATTCTGAACTCAGCGAATGAGATTCAAAAATCGCACTCCTGGTAAAAACGATGTCGTAATTTTTTTTTTTGTAAATATCTTCAATGCACAGACTCACTTCTGTTACAGTTTTATAATAGTTTAGATATTGACTTAACCTTCGTTTTATAGAGGAGAAACAAGTTTTACGTGGGAGTTACAGCATTCGGTGAGCTATGAATAATTTTCGGAATTTGTAACTTAGTTCAAAAACATTTACCTTTCAAACACAAATATTGTTTCAGGGCTACATTGTTTAGAAGCAAATCTGGGGCACGGCTGTGCCACCGCCAAGTCTAGCAAAAACTGCTGCGGGATAGCTTTTTCTAGAAGCAAAAGACACTTTAAAGCTTTCTGTATCTTTGTTATAGATCAGAGTAAAGGTTCAGTATTTCTGTAGACTCCCAAATTAATACAAGTTTATACTATTATACTTTACAAAATAATAACCCACCATAACATTTTCATTATTTCGTCACCGACCAGCAGAGCAGATCCACAAACTTGAGGCATTCCAAAATTAATGTTTTTTTTTTAAAGAAAAAATATTATTTAAATTGTTAAACATTCTCTCTACTGTTTAAATTACTATAGAAATAATTTTTTTTTGGTTCGTAAAACAAAAACAGCAATTACCAAAATACATTTTTAGAGTTGTAAAAGTAAATGTTTACATAAGTATCATGAAATTCTTGGAGTGTATTCAGGAACTTTATGAGCTGAATTATTAATGTAATTATATCTAGGTTTACACGTTGTACCTAACTAGTTAGTTAGACTCCTAGGTGCCTAGTTTGCCTTTGTACATTTCAATCAGCAACGCTGTAGGTAACTTATATTAGCTAATAATTATTAAGAGCTAGTGCGATCTCATCAAACATTTAATATTTGAAATGATATCAAGCCTTGCAATTCTGTCGCCATAAAATATTGTCAAAGCTCATCCATTCAACAAATTGTCGAATAGTTCAAACTTTTGTGCACCTCTTCTTGATATACTACGTAAGAAGAAAATATGATCCCGAGATAAGTAATAACCAATTCCAGGGCCTCTACTCCTGGAGTATTCTCGAATAGTGAACGGAAAAGTTGGCCCTCTCGTCTATCTACAGGCCAGATATTGATTTCAGCTTCCGCCCCCATTCAAACTGCAAACATTCCTCAATCGCACTCACGTTAATACTATAAAACGTACTATAAAACTAGCTGCTATGTCTTTAAGATTAGAAGATTAGAATTACGTGTTCTTACCAACTTGGAGGTGTAGGTAGAGTTTCAAAGTTACACTGGCTAAAAGATTTCTATAGAAATCTTAAACTAATCGTAACTTTGAAATTACATTTTAACGTAAATATCTGTCAAAGTACTGACAGGCACTGATATTTTATGTAGATCAGGGTCCGGACCCGTGCTCCACCTAGGTTCTCCACCTAACACCCTCGGTCCTCGTGCTCCAACTACCATTAAGTACAGTTGTGTGCAAGAGCAGAATTAGAACTATATAATAATACCTACCTATTCTGTGATCATATTTAAAATATTTCGCTGAATTTAATTATTTAATGTTGAAAATAGGAACATACTTTGTTTTTATGGAGCGTGGTCGAGAAAATATCGGGAATAAATCCAAATAAAAATTCCCGGAAAACATTTTTTCTTCTCTTGTTTTCCTGGTAACTATCGACTTGGCAGAAGATATGAGAGTAATATTTTATCGATGCTATTATTATAGTACTTACCCATTTGTAAGTATGGACCAGAACCCAAACAAATCTTATTTTTGTCTGTTCAAGCATTCCGCAAAAACTACCGAACTGATTTAAATGCGGTTATCACAGTTCAAAAGCTGTGTTGAAAATGCTATATCTTTTATCCCGTAATTCTCTCGTGAACGGGATCCATTAATTCCACGCGGGCGGAATCACAAGTCATAAAATAGCGACCACGTCCTTTTCGGGATAATCAAAAACTTTATCTAACAATTAGTTTGAGTTACGCGTCCAGTTATAACAAGATTGCGATATTTAGGGTTGCGGGATGGAATGTGATTTCAAATATATTTTTTTAGACATATTATTCAATATAGCATTACTCAGGGAGCATCGACCAATTATTACTGCGGTTTATAGTAGTATAAGAGATAAGTGTACTTTTTGCAACCATCAGCAGCAGGGCTGATTCAGTGTTTATGTGGTGTAGAGCATCTCTGTGATGGGGATGGATCAGGGCTGCCTGCATAACTCCAGTCGGTTTAGGAGTTACTGATGATTATTTAAAGGTCTGTAAAAAATTAACGATCAGCTGGTCGTATGATATTGTTGTAGTATGCACTGTAGCTATGTAAACAGTACAAAAACTGTCAAGTTCTGTCAGTCGGTTTAGGAGATACAGCCAGTCAAAGTTCCGACCTTTGAACGGCTGTATCTCCTAAACCGACTGATAAACCATGTCAGTTTCTATACTGTTCACATAGCTTCAGTGCATACTACAACAATAACACAAAAACTTAAAAGTAAACTTATCTCTCGGAATATAGGGGAACCACACCATTGCCGTCGAAGCGCCCTGGGTCCTGTTTAATAAACGCGACAATGACAATTCAGAGTACATTGCTGGTTACTAATGACATTAAACTTGCTGTGCTTCATGTGTCCTAGCATTAAAAGCAATGTACTCTGAATTGTCATTGTCAATTGTCACGTTTATTAAACAGGGCCCTGGAAGATCAATATAACCAGTGAAAAAACTTCAGGGTCTTTTTACCTTTTAAGTAGCACCCTCATCACAATGTTAAAGACTTTCAATACAAAAAACCTTATTTAAAAATCGGCCAAGTGCGTGTCCAAAAACACTACAAAGAAACCTTGTCCGTACCGGTCGGTGCTGGAATCCACGCAAAAACAAAATACATCAAAATCCACAATCATGTCTCTTAAGTTAAGGCGACACTTATTTTATGTATTTTCTTTTTTTCATATATGTATATGAGAGGTATGTATGCAAGGTGTTACAAAAGTAAAAATAAACATTTCAATCTTTTATGGGGGTTGTTGAGACCATCAAACTGAACAACTTTCACTATGGGACCAACATCGAAATCGCGAAAAAAAAAAGTTTTGTCCCATATACATATTTAACTTAGCATATGGACCATTTACGAATTGTGTTATCTACGTATTAATACTTTGAGCAATTAATAAATAAATAAATAAATAAATAACGCTCACAGGCACATACATTGTAATGATCCCAAGAAAGCACTATTTATAGGCTGTTTATTATGGAAACCATACAACAACGGCACAAACATATAAACATCCATGACCGAACCGGGATTCGAACCCAGGACCCTGGTTTGGCAGTCGAGCGTGGTAACCATTAAGTACACCAACCGGGTCGTTGTTTTGTTCACTTTTTGATCATTTATCGCCCAATTGGTGTTCGACTATTTATCTTTCGGTGTGATGTACTAAACCCCTCGAGTAGTTTAGTATGGCACATCGTAAACGCATCGCGGCGATTATGGCAAATCTCCCCATTTTGGGGGAGGCAGTGGACGTCTATCGGCTGATATGATGATGATGATGATAGAACATTCGATTTTTTTTTCGCGATTTCGATATTGATCCCATAGTGAAAGTTGTTCAGTTTGATGGTCTTAACCACCCACTTAAATGTTTATTTGTATTTTTGTAACACCTTGTATACAGTTTACAATGTTATTAAGTGTAATGGATCCATTCCGTTGCCCATATGTTTCAAATTTTATTACGGAGACGTAAAAAATAAGCTATAATGTTTTATGTAGACCTTGGTTCTCATATGTCATCTTTATACGTTTGTAAGACTAGATATTTACGGAAAATACTTTAGTAGGAAATTGTAAAAGTTACGACTTCAGTTATTTGTTTCTCTCGTACTTCGTTAGACTACTTAAATAAGGAAAATTAAAAAAAGGGACTGGCCTTGCGTTAGTATTTCCCCTCTGCCACGGTATAAGACAAATTGATCATGTGCATTTACACTCAATTTTATACCTTATCACTAAACGAGATAGCCTATAATTGCGAAACAATAATTTTGAACTTAGAACGTTTGGGGTTCGCACGAGACTACTTTTCATGATTTTTTACATTCAAAATTAGAATCTAAAGTTATGGGGAATCTAAACTATTATAAAACTGTAACAGAAGTGTGTCTGTACATTGAAGATATTTCAAAAAAAAAGAATACGATATGGTTTTTAGACTTCCCTGATTCCAAATCACAATTTTTTGGACTTTTTGTCTGTCTGTTTGTTTGTTTGTTTGTTCGTTTGTTTGTTTGTTTGTTTGTTTGTTTGGGTGTTTGTTTGTTCGAGTATCACGCAAAAACTACTGAACCGATTTTGATGAAACTTTTTTTGTTTGATAGCTTATCATCTGACTTAAACTGGTATATAATTTATGCGGACGAAGTCGCGGGTAAAAGCTCGTAAAATATAAAGTTGCGGAAAAAGTCCGCAAAAAGTGGCAGAAATGTTTCTTAGTAGAATGACATGCGTAACTCGTCCCTAATAAGTAGTCTAAGTTCGTGTAAGATAAAGTAGAAGGTATAATAACGTTTTCGCATTTCATTATTTTTATTTAATTAAAATTCACTTACGGCCCTCTTTAGCATAATTGAGCCCAGACAGCCCGGTATGTATGGAACCTGTCCGCTGATCCGAGAGTTTCGGTTTAGAATTCCTTAAGGGGCAAATACACTGGCCTACTAAGTACTATCAGTTTAAAATAACAATGTGCATGACCTTGAAGGGCCGTTGGATAACTTCACTCAGTTGACAAAGGAATGTGGACTCTATGCAAAGGAAACAATCATTTGAATGACTCGAGTGAAGTTCGTGTGATTGAGTGACGTCACATTTGCGAGCGAGGTCATGCACATTGTTATTTTAAACTGATAGTATCACCCTTTTAAAATTGCAATAACTTTTTAAGTATACAAGATATACTATCGAAATAAAAAGGACTCGAAAAAGAGTTTAATTTACAAAGAATACTTACTAAGAAAGCTGATAACATTTGCTATAAAACGTTTTTTATTGTACTCGTAAATCTCTAATTTCTATATGTAGTTTAGAAAAATTTTAAATATTAAAAGTGTAGTGCTAAGTATGGTCAGTGTATTTTTATGATGACATGATCAACATTTTATTATCTCAAAATTACTTTTTTATCTGTGTTCCCACATATTTTACCCACACACAATAGTTTTCCTCTCACTCAACGGTTCGCTCGAGGAAAACTATTAGGGTTGAGCTCGCCTTTGTATAAGTACCTCTCACGACTTATTATAATTAACCAACATCAAAAAGGAGGAGATTCTATGTTCGATTGTACGTATTTTTTTGTTTATATTGTATTTTTGTGTACAATAAAGAATCTAATAGCACAGCCGCTACATTGCGATTTTGACCCGAATTGTGCACTTTGTGATAGAAGCATGAAATTTTCAGCATGGTTAGAACGTACCAGATGGTTTATTTTGAGATGAGGAGGGACATCAGGGTATAAGAACTTTTTAAAAACACAATAATCTAGGTACAAAATTCTACACAGAACAGAACCCTCAGGATTTGTTGTTAAAAGTAAAATAGCAAGGAAAATTTCCCTCACTAGTAACGAAGCCATTTCACAGCTAGAACAAAAGTTTATCTGCTCTTCTCTCATTAATCTGGCGTTCCAGCTGCATGCTGCAATATTGTTCATTTTGTTCACTGTAATATGCAAATAGAACCAACTTAGCACATAATCTGAAACAACATATTAACATAATTATAGTTAAACAATGCAATACCTACACACGTTGCGAAAAGCAGGGCTTTAATTATGTTGGAATTAATTAGGCTTATTGTTGTGCTGTTAAGGTTTAGTTAGATTACATACAGGGTCCTTCTTAATATGCTGACACTTTTTTAAGGGGATGATCAGACCATCAAACTGAACATCTTTCTCTATGGGACCAACATCGAAATCAGGAAAAAAAGAAGAGCAGACTTTTTTTTCGCGATTTCGAGGTTGGCTCCATAGTGAAAGTTGTTCAGTTTGATGGTCTGAAGCACCCCTTAAGTATTACTAGGGTGTTTTGTTATATACACAGATTGTATACAGATTGTAAAATTTAATGGGACACTAACTTAAAGTGGTGGTTCAGACCATCAAAGTGATAAATTTTCTCTATAGGGCCAATATCGAAATCGCGAAAAAAAATCTGCTGTCCCATACAAAATTACAAACATAACTCGACTGAAATGTATGGATTTTTATTTCGCAATTTCGATGTTGGTCCCATAGAGAAAGTTTTCCAGTTTGATGGTCTGAAGCACCCATTTAATTAAGTGTCCCATTTAATTTTACATTCTGTATTAGACTATAGCATAGCCATATTGTGTTCAGGACCATACACCACTATTTTTTAATAGCTTGAAATATCGGACCATATCACCTCCTGCACGGCAGCACATGAGTACATACCCCACAGAGAGAATGCTTTGACACAATCGCGCTAATGGACAATCTACGGAAACATGGGGCGAGCGCGTTACGTGACTCTTTTTTTTCTATCCTAGCCCTATACACATAAAAAATTTTCAGGAGCGCACAATATAATCACGAGATGATTAAGTCTTGAATACCTATTACACCCCGTATAATTAATTATGTATATCTGCACATAATTAATTCTACATTAATAAGACATATTTGAAATTCTCTGAATACCATTTTCCAATTAATTATGTTCTCTTTGATTGCAAGGGACTAAGCTATAATAGGTATAGCATTTCATTAGAGCTTTGATACTGGATAATCTACAGAAATCCAGCGGATTACACGTTGCCTAGAAACCAATTAAATAAACATACACCAGATTTCTTGCTACCAACTTGCTACCAACACTGATACAGGGTGAAATTGATATCATTGGCATCCTTTTAAACTAAGAGTCTACCCATCAAACTGAACAACTTTCAGTACGGGAGCAAACAGATCGGAGCAAAAAAAAATCAGCTGTTGCATACATTTGTGTCGCGTAGGCGTTGCAGTTTAGTATGGGACAGCAGATTTTTTAGTTGCTCCGATCGGTTTGCTCCCATAGTAAAAGTTGTTCAGTTTGATAGGTAGACTCTTAGTTTAAAAGGATGCCAATGATATCAATTTCACCCTGTATAGGGTGTAACAAAACACCCTAGTAATTAGGGTTGCCAACCCTACTATATAATATAGTATCCTACTATATTAGGGACCCTACTACTATAATTCAGAATTTAAATATATTGGTACTTAGGTCCAATAAAAATGACAAATAACTTAACATTATTTTAAACAATTTTCTTTCTCTTCATCACATTTGTTCCAGAAACAATTTTCTACTAAATATACTATTAAAAAATGACAACAAGTTTTCTTAAAGTCAGACTTATCTATTTTTTCAGAAAATATTATTATTTTGTATCGAATCCACTGACTTCTACGTTTACAGGATGCATTATTTTCTATAACGAATACGAAATAGAGAAATGATTGTTCCTTAAAAAAAAGAAGAACTTGGTATTCAAACCAAAAGTAGCACAAAATATATTTTTGAAAAAAATTAAATTAACAAATTCGAAAATACTATATTTTTTCTTATTTTTCCCCAATCTACTATTATTTTTTCGGGCACTAAGGCTCGAAATACTATATTTGGTCTAAAAAAAGTTAGCAACCCTACTAGTAATAGTTAAGAGGGTGCTTCAGACCATCAAACTGAACAACATTCACTATGGAGCCAACATCGAGAAGAAATAAAAAAATCTGCTGTGCCATACAAAACTGCAGTACCGACCGACTCTACTATAGTGTATGGGACAGCAGAATTTTTTTCTCGATGTTGGCTCCATAGGGAAAGTTGTTCAGTTTGATGGTCTGAAGCAACGCCTCAAGTATTTCTAGGGTGTTTTTTTACGCCCTGTACAGGGTGTTAGGGCAAACAGTTGCATTACTTTAAGAGGTGATTGTACACATGATACTGAACAACTTTTCCCAAAGAAACCTATAAGAAATTTGCAGAAAAAAATCGACTTTTCATACAAACGTTCGATCAGCTGATTACATTTAGTATGGAAAGTCGGATTATTTTTTTGCAAATTTCCTATAGGTTTCTTTGGGAATGTTGTTCAGTATCATGGGTACAATCACCCCTTAGAGTAGTGCAACTGTTTACCCTCACACCCTGTATATTATGGCGGCCTGCTGTGCCGAGGGTCGCAGGTTCGAATCCTGTAAACGACAAATATTTGTAACTATGATGAATGTGAAATATTTGTACCAGAGTCATGGATGTTTGTATCTATTGTATTGTATGTATTCTATATCGTTATCTAGGCATTATAACACAAGTCCAATGTAGATTCTGGTACTTTAAATACGACTTAATAGTTGAGATAAGATAAGCTAAGATAAATATTCTTTCTCTTCTTTTTTCTTTATTCTTTTTCTTTTCTTTTCTTTAGTTGTCCAAGATTTTTGTGTAGGTGTTAGGGCTCTTACAGACGAGCGACACTTTACTGTCGCGGTGGGTCGCGAGCGTCGCGCTCATACATTTTACGGTCGCGCGACCCTCCGCGACACCCGGCGACCGCAAAGTGTCGCTCGTCTGTGAGAGCGCTTACGCGTGTATTGTTCAATTATGGGCTGTCTCGTTTAGTCATCATCATCATCATCATTTCAGCCGATGGACGTCCACTGCTGGACATAGGCCCCCATGGATCGCAACAACGACCGGTCCTGCGCTGCCCTCATCCAACAGGTTGTTTAGTGATGTGGTATAAATTGTATGTAAATGCTCATGATCAATTGACCATGTAACTTGGCAGAGGGGAATGCTTATGCAAGGCTGGTCCCTTGTTATGGGGTCTAAGGATATTACGAGGACGTCTACAGATGTCTAGCTATGTCTACGTAGCTAGCTACGTAGGTACTAGAGTCCTAGAGACGATACTGCACGTCACAACGAACGGTGTCCCATTCAATACAGCTATATCGCCGCGTATGCTATCGATATGTATTTCACCCGCCCTTGTTCCTCTCACTCGCATATGGCTCATGACGTTTGTTTTTCATATTACTTTTAGTACGATTTTCTATGGAAGTACTACGTGTTAAGAAATACGTTATCTGAATACACCCTTAAAACTTTTCTAGTAATAAATAAATAACTGGCCAAGTGCGTGTCGGACCACACGCAGGATAGGGTTCCGTAGTTGCTCGTCACAATATAATATGGACTTAGAAGGGGTTTTTTATACTACGGTTTAACGGCTAATAAAGTCTAAAAAATACATTTTATAAGTTGATCGACTATTACTCGTAAAGTCGTAAACTTGTAAAGCCTAATTAGCGGTGATAGTTTTCCTTTTAATTTCGTTATACTACTGCCATGAATTTTTTCACATATCCAGAAACAACCATTTAGCTGGCAGGGGGGGGGAGGGGGGGACACTTGACTCTAACAAAAATTTTCACTTTAAAGCTTAATATTTCGCTAACGGATTCCTAAATCAAAAAAGGTTTTTTAAAATTACCTATCTAACCCCCACAACATGGGATAAACGAGAAAAAAAATGCCATTCCAACTTCGCGCGTACCCCTACACGCGATTCCCTAAAAAAATTATTTTTCATTATTTTATATTACCACTTTGTTGGCTTGATTAATATGTATACTCATGCCAAATTACAGCTTTCTAGTACTAAGCGTCTCTGAGCTAAGCCGCGGACAGACGGACAGACGGACGGACATGGCGAAACTATAAGGATTCCTTTTTGACTTCGGAACCCTAAAAATGGGGGTGTAGAATTCAACGAAGAAAGTATTAATTCTGTTGAGTTTTAACGTAATCTAGATTCAGACCATTTTAAAATAAGAAATATTTAAAAGTTCCACGCTAAAATTGAATTATCTAGACTCTAGTGAATTTATTTGCTTACTACAGCTCAAATTTAATGCAAACACCCTTTGACGACAGCGCTCGACTTTAGAAAACATTTAAAATTATCTTGAGTTCGACGAACTTTATGAACTAGAAATATGTTTCTTTAATGAAAATAAGTTTACTCGTAGTAGTTTTATGACCGGTATAAAGCGCGATAAAGAGTTTTTTCTAAGAAGCTCTTGGAATAAAGTGTAGATATAGAATAAGTACACGATGTTTTTCAAGAATTCCTATCTTCAAAAATATCTTTAAAGTACACTTTTTAGTTAAGATAAGAAGACGTTCATAGGAAATTTTATAACACTAAAAGATATAAATATATCGACTCGTTTGGACATTTGGCTCACACTTCATTAAACACTGCCAAGAAGAGGTAGGTTAAGCATGCCGATTTTTTTATTTCGATGTTGGCTCCATAGTGAAAGTTGTGCATTTTGATGGTCTAAATCACCCTTTTTAATATTCCTAGGATGTTTTGTTACACCCTATAAAATATCATTAATACTTTCACGAATCAAGAGAACAGGGATCGAGACCGCAAACCGCAATATAGATTGAAAGAACCTACGGACACCCAACCGCAACATAGGTACACGTAGGTATACTCAATGGTATACTAAACAACATGTCAGATCAAGTGACAAAGGACCTTGGACCCCGATCGTGCTAATTCGAAACATCAAAGTTTAATCCTTTTTTCAATTTCAGTTTTTAACCGAGTACCTGTAGGTTTAAAAAGTTCTATTGCTTCGGAACCGGTCAAAACTACTCCGAATTTCATTTTTTTTTAAACGTCTGTAATCTAATATACTACAACCTTTATAATTTAAAAATTGACGCTCTTAGTTAAGGCGGTTGCAGAGGGGTCAATTTTATACAAAACTTAGACGCACAATACGCGTAGACGGTATTAATATAAGTAACTTTGTTTATATGGAAAAATAGTTTAGAAAATCTAGATGTCGCGTATCAAATCACATTTGCAATTTATATTATATTTACGAAGATATAAAGCTTTGAAACGTCTTTAATCTAAAATACTACAACCTTTATCGTTTAAAAATTGACGCTCTCAGTTAAGTAACAAGTTGTAACCCAAAAAATACAAATTTTAAGAAAAATTCTTCACAACTTGCAAATTCATGTAAGAACAGGACATTCTCTTAACATTGAAGTAATTTTAATTGAGATTGGCTGACGAATAAGCCTTGATGAGCGCGCTCCATACAAATGAAGTTTGATTCTATTTTGAATATGGATTTGAATGAAATTTAATGATTTTTTAAAACGATCCAGAAACTAATGTCTGTGGTTTATCAGATTGCCGTTATGTTATAATATAGTTTCAAAGTTACACTAGCTCAAATATTTCGATACGAAAAAAAGCGTCAATTTTTAAACTGTAAAGGTTGTAGTATTTTAAATTACATTAATTAAAAAAAAACATTATCTAAATCAGAGTAGTTTTGACGGGTTCCGACGTAAACGTCAGGTACTCCACTATTTGATCACATTGCAATCCAATTACTATTCGACAGTGTTTTGGCTAAACTAGACTTATTTACTGCGTGAATAACAGATGAAACGTCTGAGCGATCTGTCAAACTGCTGTCAAATGATAAGCGTCACGGTTCAATGAAGATTTATTCAGCGCAATCGGGGCCCAGGTGAGCGATTTTTGAAACTCATTCTTTGAACTCAGCAGTTGAGAATGCCAATACTACTATGGAGATATGCATCTTTATAACCGCTGATTTGACATTCAAAAATCATACTCCAGACCCTCTAGCATGATTTCTCCATACTACGCGGGTTGCGCTCTCCGAAAAGCGCGAGAACAGGTTTTTTGTATGCAGCGGAGGCAAGTTGCGCGCGTGTAGAAAAATCGTACTATTCATACTAGACGTGCAGTAGTGTGATTTTTGAAAGTCAAATCAGAAGTAGAAAGATGCGTACCTATCTCCATACATTTTCAACTGCTGAGTTCAACGTATGAGATTCAAAAATCGCACTCCAGATTCGATATCTCCATCTCGAATATATTTGAATGCATAAAAAAGCCCTCTTGTTTTTGGGTCGCAGATTTTATTAGCATCCAATGTTTTTCTAATAAAAGACCTGTTTTACTGCTTGAACAAGATTCGTTTTCGTATAAAGATTTTACTACAATTTCAAATTGAATTCCAAGTGATGCATTAGAACAATGAAATCACGTTAAAATACTCTCAGATACTATGTGCGTAAGTTACTCAAGTTACGATCGTATACTAAACCGGGATTATAAGATTAACTTTATTGCCGCCAGAAAGTAGTAATAAAATGTACCGTAACTCCCCCCGTAATCCAAACATCGTTCAAATTTAAATGCCTATTTACTCAAAAGAAGTACTAGAAATCTTCTAGTTTTTAGGAAACTTTGTATCTATCTATGTAATATTACAAACTAGACTCCATACGTGCAGACCATTGACTTCAAATACTCAATAATAGTAAATACGAGCTTTTACCCGCGACTTCGTCCGCATAAATTATGTACCAGATTTTAAGTCAGATGATAAGCTATCAAACAAAAAAAGTTTCATCAAAATCGGTTCAGTAGTTTTTGCGTGATACTCGAACAAACAAACACCCAAACAAACAAACAAACAAACAAACAAATGAACAAACAAACAAACAAACAAACAAACAGACAGACAAAAAATCCAAAAATTTGAGATTTGGAATCCGGGACATCTAAAAACCATACCGTAATTTTTTTTTTGTAAATATCTTCAATGTACAGACAAATTTCTGTTACAGTTTTATAATAGTTTAGATTATTGGTAGTTGTAGCAATTCTTCCAAGCACCTCGAAAGTGATTTCGGTCGTGAGTTTATGTATGTATGTAGAATACCTAACTATATACGAAATATGTAAGTACACTACCACCACCACCACACCATACACCACCACCACACCACACCAACCACACCACACCACACACCCACCATCATACCACCACCACACCACACCACACACCACCACCACACACCACACCAACCACACCACACCACACACCCACCACCATTCCACCATCACACACCACCACCACCACCACACCACACCAACCACAGCACTCCACACCCCCACCACCATACCACCACCACACCACCACCACACCACACCAACCACACCACACCACACACCCACCACCATTCCACCATCACACACCACCACCACCACCACACCACACCAACCACAGCACTCCACACCCCCACCACCATACCACCACCACACCACCACCACACCACACCAACCACACCACACCACACACCCACCACCATTCCACCATCACACACCACCACCACCACCACACCACACCAACCACAGCACTCCACACCCCCACCACCATACCACCACCACACCACCACCACACCACACCAACCACACCACACCACACACCCACCACCATTCCACCATCACACACCACCACCACCACCACACCACACCAACCACAGCACTCCACACCCCCACCACCATACCACCACCACACCACCACCACACCACACCAACCACACCACTCCACACACCCACCACCATTCCACCACCCCACACCACCACCACCACCACACCACAAAACACCATATTTTATAGTTATAATGGCACGTTAACTTTACATTTGTTAGGTATGAGGTACCTAGTTATGTTATGAATCATTCCTCTCTGTGCTTCGGCACCCTTCAGATGAGGGGTAAAATCTAAAAATACCACAACGTATTACTAACTGCTGGTATATTTATTATAATGTGTCTAATACCCAGTGAACCATACGATATCTTTTGTACCTATATGCTGCTGCTGAGCAGAAAATATAGACTATAATTGTTTTGATAATACATGGGCTTTATTTTATAAACCTACTTTTTAATAATGAAAATATTATATCACCATCCTCGCTTATCAATTAAGTGCACAAACGAAAGGGAGTGAAACTTGGGTAAAAAATAACGTTAAAAAAGCTAAAATATTCGCATTTTTTATGGAGTAACGTTATGACAATAATGGCTTTCTGTCACTATAGCTTGCCTTCGCCAATATACACTGGCATGCTCTTTCTAAACGTTATTTGTAAGGAGGAATATGCCCTGCAGAGGGCCGTATGAAGGCTGATGATGATTTATTTTCTTATTCTGACTATAGTCTCCACTATTGGAGCATTGGCTGCGCTCTATAGGGTTCATGGGCGTAAGTCCACCAAACGTGCTGAATGCGGAAATATACACAGCTAAACTATAGGCTTACTTTATTGTTATCTGGAGTTTGAACCGTTTCCGGTAACAAAGGGCCTTGGGTACCATCTGGATGGCACAGAAATTAATCAGTCATCTGTCTTCAAAGGGTAGGAATCAAAACAAGCAAGATCGTCAAACTGTATCTAATTGCAAAAATTTTACATTGCCCACCCCAAGACAGACAGTAAGTCAGTCAGTTTCACAGACAGTCAGTAACGGTCGGTCGGTGTCAGTATCGACAGTTGAGTAACTTTAAGTGCGGTTAAAATTAATCAGCACAAAATTAGTTTCGGAAAATATGATAATACCTTTGTAAATACTATGTTTTTTTTTTTTTTAATAAACGGTTTATTTATTTACAATATTTACAGTGTAGGTACATTAACAATAGTCTTAACAATAGCCTAGCCTAGTCAAACTGAGAAAAAACTTAAAAAAAAATAATAATAATTATAAAATAGAAAAAATAAGACATAAAGGCAAAAGAGCACAGGGTCCCGGGAGGGTCTTCGTCGAGCACATCTTCTACTCGGCTTATGCTAAATAGAAGATGTGCTCGAGGCTGCCGTCTTGTGGGAGTGTGCCGACGACGCTGGCAGCATTACCTCTTTGGATGGCGATTGATATCCGTTGCCCGAGGTACGCGCCAGCCCTTCGGTCGCCGGACACTTCGACCAATCGCGACGACAGCTCTTTGAATAGTTGTCGGGCGTCTGGTCCCCATGGCCCCAGAGTCTCCACACCGAACGGCGCCAATAAGTAACCCTCGCCGAGGGTTACATATTTGCGCCGCTTCTCGCTCTCTGCAGCAGCCGCCGCCGAGCCGGCCCTTCGAGAAGTGGCAGAGAGGTGTGAGGGCGCTACGGTGTCGACGCAGGTAGCATCCCACACCAGGGTTCTGCCATTCCTCCAGGGGATGAGGGTCATACCATCGGGCCTCCTGCCATCGTCCCGTGAAATGCCATTCGGCTCGCGAATGGCTGGCACGTTGATGCTGACAAGGGCCCGACGGATGACGTCGTTTAAGGTGGCGTGGCGAGCGAGGCGGCCGGCACTGTGGCGACAGGAGAGGCCATGGTGGCCGAGTGGATCGACGCTGGCGCCGCAGCGGCACCGGTGAGGCTCATTTGTCTTTATGCCGAGTCTCAGGCTTACTGCTAACGAAAAAGAAGTCCTGTCGAGGAGTGTTCCCACGTGCGATGATGGCAACGCGTTCAACCAATAGCCAGACTCTGGCTCGTTTGAGGCTAGGAGGCGGGCTTTCTCTGCAAGATTGAGAGCGTTGTCCCTAAGGATTTGTTGACGCTGAATGCAGAGTGGCTCGTCCCATAACCTCTGCGAGGCCGGGTTTACGGGGACATTGCAGTTCGGACCGGCAGCAATTGTCCAGGAGTTTTTGGCTTCAGTCAAGTACGTAACCTCCGCATCACCAAGTGATGGGTTTATAATTCTACCGAAGAGGTCAAGCGTGCTGTGAACTGAAGACAGAAACGCCGGTAGCGCTACATCAGACACTTTTCGGATACCAAGACCGCCAAACCTAATAGGCAGGGTGGCTTGGCACCAACTACGGTCATTATCAGACAGGGGGCAATTTAGGATTTCTGATAGGGTGATTTTCATGGCGTTATCGAAAAGAAGCAAAAGTGTAGTGTGTTTCCAGAGGGTTGAACAGCGTAATACATACGTTAATTTAGGTACGAATAAACAGAATTTTATGATGCAGTATGCCATATGGGGACTGATTTCTTTAAGACGGCTTGAAGATTCTTGAAATTTGGAAATTGAGTCCGAAACAAAATTGGGTAGCGAATCTTCTAAAATAGGAGCACCTAGGAGGCGAAGTGACTCTTTGTTTATAATTTTGATACCTGGAGTCAAACTGTTAAATTTTAAAGTGATATCGTTTTTTTCGGAAGGGGTGAGAGACTCTTTAATAAATAATTCACATTTTGAATTATTCAGATCGAGGCCTATGGACTGAAAATTTTGAATTAACCTCTCTAGATCAGACAGGACGGATGCCGCTTCGCCTCCTATCGCCCCGTCGTCTAGATACCATACATTGAATTTTGATGAAAGGGATGATATGTGCGGGTGTATGGCTAGACTGAAGATGGCCGGTCCGAGTGGGTCGCCCTGCTGACAGCCAACCGAAGAGTGTAGAAGATGGTTTCTATATACCAGTTTCGAGGGCGAGCTGTAGCATTGCCATAGATAATGGTATAGGGCTGGAATATGTTCTTTAACTTGAGTCAGTAGGGCGGCCCTGTCCACCGAGTTGAACGCGTTGCAGACATCCACCTTCAACAACACCTCTCCGCCACCGCGCTCTAGGAAGGTACGAGCTGCATGCACTGCAGCTTCGCAACCTCCCCGGGTCCCAAAGCCAAGTTGTGTTGGTTGAAAGTTGTTCTGTAGGGTGGGTAAAATGTGTTTACAGCAGATCTTGGAGGCTACGCGGCGGATAGTGTTTCCTACGGCTATTGGTCGAAAGCCCCCGTCCTTTTTCTTCAGTGCACATAAATTGGCACCATATAAAACGTCAATAACTTCTGAGCACACCTTCCCCGATAGCATGAGGTTGATAAGCCGCGTCACATCCTCCAAAAGAGCCCGACCGGTGTCTCCTGTGGTTCCCAGGATTAGATCCTTGAAGTGTTGTGGGCTAAGACCGTCTAGACCACCGGCCGATCCATTCCTGAAGGAAGAAATCGCGGCCTGTACCTCCTCAGCTGTCGCCTCTGGTGTGCTTGCTGAAGGGTCGGGGGCATTTGGTAGCTGGCTGGTAGCTGCTGGAGATGGGTGTTTGCTCTGTAAGGAGGTCAGGGTCTCGGGTGAGTCTGGGGCGATTGCATCACTTGAGAACAGAAGTTGCGCTGCTCCTTTTATGTCTCCATCGTTGACTTTTGATTCAATCTTTTTATTGATCCTGTACGGATAGTCTTTTCCGAGGGTGGGTCGGTTGACGTTGGAGATAAGTGGTGGATGAAGGCAGTTCCTCTTTATTTTACTGGTAAGAGAGCCACTTTCGGAGCTGTTGGATATTTATTTCTCTCCTTAATTGTGCCATTTATTTTAGTAATTACTTGATGTTCCGAGCTCGTTCAAATAAATCTCATTTTAAGTACGGGGACAACTCTTATCTCTCAGTTGCAATTTTTGTTAATGCAATATTTTTTTGTCAAAAACTTGTAACATTATTTGTCAGTTTATAAAAATCATCAAACACCCCTCTTTTCCTAAAAATCGTGGAAGTAACAAATCTGATAATAAAATAAAACAGTAGCTTTTATATTTTATGTAATACAGGATGTAAGGAAAAGTATCATTAGCATTTGAACCACATACTCTACCCATCAAACTAAACTGCAATACCTACTCGATTCAAATGTATACGTTTCAGTCGAGTAGTTTTTATGTAACAGCTGATTTTTGTTTCGTCCTGGCAGGTTTGCTGCCAATAAAAGTTGTTCAGTTTGATGGGTATACGCCCTATATGTATAGTAATTCAAGATCGTGTGAGTACGCAAGCACTTTTTCTCGAAAATACAAAAACTGTCTACTGCCTGCGTTACATAATTTTGTGCAGGATTCTGAATCTGAAAACAGGTTACGCTATTTTTAATTGTAAATGATACTTTTGCCGGATATTATGACATAATGTATCCGTGTTAAAATTTTTGTGTCTTTAGGTAATACCCATCTCACTGCGTTTCCTTTCCTTGGACATGGTCCAAAAGTTTGAATTTAACATTAAAACATTAAGTATTCTATGAAAATAGCTTGAAGGCTTTTGTAGTTTTGATGTTGAGCACTTTTTTTAATTTAGGCTTTTATTAAAAAAGATTTCTCAATAGAGATATTGAGAAATCTTTTTTAATGTGATGAGGGCGCCACTAGACTGTGATAGCCCTCTTAATTAGCACAATAGAGCAAAATAATATTTATAATTTTACTGTGACATTCGAATGAATTCTCAATAAAGTCAGGAATACAATTATTCATTTAACCGTTCCATCACTAATTTAACAAGCACAAAATCCAAATAAAACAAAACGATCCAATTCAAACCATTCGTTTCCATTCGAACGGAAAACAATGTGTTCATACAACCATTTAGCAAATATAATCTGCGTCCACGCGTACAAAGCCAAGAGCTGTCAAATGCATACAAAAAGGGTTGAATTCAAACCTTCCAGAAGGATGACTGAACGAATGGAGAACAGAACAAATAAAAACCGGTCAAGTGCGAGTCGGAGGATTCCGAGGATCCGAGGATTCCGTACCACACCACCGCAAAACACAACATTATTAACTTACAAAAAAAGCTTTTTTTTGTCCGGGACCTTTAGCGCAAGACCGACTCACACTTGGCTTGTTTTTAGTATTTTTTGTTATTCTGTAGAGTTTGTTCTATAATGACACAAAGTTTGACGCTTGTATGTATTACCGATTTTACGGTAGAGCGTGAAGAAAAAACGTTAATAAAAACTAGTTTCTTGTTGAGAACCCCCTTAATTTTTAACTTTTTGAAATTTTTATTATTTAATAATCTGAGAAAGTTTCAACTATTTAGCTATTACGGTTCAAAAGTTATAGCCCTAAATAGGTAGGACAGACGGACAGACGCAGACGGACGGACGGACGGACAACGTAGGCTTAGTAATAGGGTCCCGTTTTTACCCTTTGTGTACGGAACCCTAAAAATCCCCAGTTATATCCAAGTTATATCACGTTCGAAACCCTTTTAGTTTAAGAGAATCCTTTTTCATGCGTATAGATAAATTCCTATTATTGAGAATGATCTTTAAATAAGAATTTATCTTTCTGTTATAATTTATGGGTTTTACAAACGCTGTGTTTTATACAAGGTGTTAAATAAACGTAAAACGCGAAACGTAAAAGTTCATAATCGATAACGAATCAACATTTTTATGTTAAACTTGTTGCTTGAATATTAATTTTCCAATTTGTATTATACATTATAGAGTCCTCCTTTATAATATGCTGACGGTTTATAAGGGGATGATCAGACCATCAAACTAAACAACCTTCTCTACAGGAGCAACTTCAAAATCGCCTAAAACCTATTCTACTTCAAAATCGCCTAAAATCTGCTGTTCCATACAAAATTATCCAGATTTTATTTTTCGGGATTTCAATTTTGGTCGCATAGAGAAAGTTCACTGTTACCTTCTATCAGCAATGTAAGGGTTTTTAGCAGTTTTTGGGGTTCCGTGGTCAACAAGGAACCCTTATAATTTCGTCATGTCCGTAGGTCTGTCCGTCTCGTCTATCCCATAGCGTGGGGTATCGTTGGACCTATCCAACGATACCCCACGCTATGGGATAGACGAGACGGAAAAAATAATGTAGGTTTGGGAAAATCTTTTAAAAATATTGTAGGTTTGGGAAAACTATTTTTCTATTAAGTTAGTGATATACCTACTACCCGTTTGTCTGGAGTTGGCCGTCGATGACCGTTACAAAATGTCGTCAAAGGCACATTAACTGGTCACGTCGACAAAAAATAATATAACAAGCAAATAAAAATTTAAAATTAAAAGCGATATCAGTGATCGGGACGGACGTGCCGTACGTGGTTGCGTTGCTAAAGGTTATAAAATTGCGTTTCATTGGGTGTCTTAGGGGTGCGGTACGGTGAAGCGGGAAGGGAGGGAGCGGCCAACTCGAAGCAAATGACTAGTATTAAGCTTTAAAGTGTAAATTTTTGTTAGAGTCAAGTGCCAGCTAAACGGTTGTTTCTAGATAATTATGTGAAAAAATTCACGGCATTTAAAAAAATTACTTTTTAGATTTTATTAGCCGTTAAACCGTAGTATAAAACAAAAAGCCCCCTTCTAAGTTCGTATATTATGACGGGCAACTACGGAACCCTCTCCTGCGCGTGGCCCGAGACGTATTTGGCCGGTTTTTATTTAAGGGTATGATCAGATCATCTAACTGAACAACTTTCTATATGCGTCTATTACGGCCTATAGTCTAAAAGTCTTTTTTTTTTAAATAGCAAAAAGACGCATATCGAATAGTGTTATATCCTATGCTACGGTTCAAATTATGCCAATAGTGCAAACGCTATGCACACGCTTTACCGGTCGGTCCAAATTAGTAAGTACGAATACACTGCTAAACAATTTGTACAATTTGAACCAGCTGTCAATTTGACATGCATATGCTGCACTACCTATTTTTCGTGTGCGGCGTAAGCGCAAGTTAATGACGTCACTGATGACGTCAGACAGCAAACGTATCCGCACATTCGCGCATTATGAACCGATTGTGTGCGTGCTATCTCTACCGATAGCGCATATTTGCGCATTTTGGACCGTAGCACTAGTTATATCGATCTGATGACGTAAATGTTTTTAGGTTTTGCATTCGTTGGTTAGCTAGCGCCTTGTTTATGCAACAGGTTTCCTTAGTTATTCTGGTCGAAAGGTTAGCCGTCTATCACTACAGGGTGAAATTGATATCATTGGCATCCTTTTAAACTAAGAGTCTACCCATCAAACTGAACAACTTTTACTATGGGAGCAAACCGATCGGAGCAAAAACAAAATCAGTTGTTGCATACATTTGAGTCGAGTAGGCATTGCAGTTTAGTATGGAACAGCTGATTTTTTTATCGACTTCAAAAAAAGGAGGAGGTTCTATGTTCGGCTGTAATGTATTTTTTTTCATCATCATCATCAGCATTTTTTTTTATGTATGTTCACATGTTCACCGATATTTTCGTCAATTGTGAACCAATTTTTAAATTCTTTTTTTGTTTGAAAGGGTATACTCCCGAGGTGGTCCCATTTTAATATTGTGATGATCTGATGACGCACTTCGGAGCTACATGATATAACTCCTCAAAAGTCGACAGGTTTTAATTTTTATGTGAAAAAAATTTTAGTTGCTACGATCGGTTTGCTCCCATAGTAAAAGTTGTTCAGCTTGATGGGTAGACTCTTAGTTGAAAAAGATGCCAACGATATCAATTTCACCCTGTATTGACAGATATCACTATTGACATGTAATCTCATTTTGCAACCCTCAATATACTAAAGGTGAACCTTGTTGCAACAAAACGCTTAACACAAAGGTTGTTAGTAGTTAAAGCAAAGTTTCTGACCGCAATGGAAAGGGAATACAAATACAGTCATGAGCTTGTGTCATTAATAATGTTCGTAGGTAACTAGGTTCATACTCGTATCAAGCGAAACGCAATAAAGCTGCAAACTACGGTTACTACAGTTTGTATTTGAGTGCACCGAAGCGTATTCCAGCAGTTTATTCATGGCCTGCATAATATTGTATGTAGTTACAATCTTGAACTCTCAGATAAATTATATATGTAGTGAACTGTGACAACTATAAACCATTGCTTGTTTAGGTGGTTTAGTTATGTAGAAAAATGGGTGAGTATAGATTGAGTATACAGACACCTAAAAGTGTAATAATTTGAATGGGTAAGAGAAGTGGGTCAGAGAGAGAGAGAGAAAGAGATAGAGATAGGGATATTCAGATCATACATGGATCATACACATTACACACTTTTGGTTAACCACTCTTCTACGTGTGGGCAGAGCCCAGGTGTCGAAAGTTTTATCAGACGATAGGCCGTAACTTTCTCGCTCTAGCAAATGACGTTCCTGAGCGACAGAAAAGGATAGAGCGTGAAAAAATGCGATTCCGTGCTGCCAGTTGAGGCTCAACCCTTACACTTAATCCGCTGACGATGTCTAAAAGGGTTAGGTAAGTAAGATACCGGACAAAAAGCACCGCATGTATAAAACTAGGATCTACGAGAGTTACTTAAATATAACTCAGGAATTTGTAGAAATGGAATTTCTAAGATGTTTCCAAGAATATTTTATAAAGGCATAGTGTTTCATCTGTCTGAAGCGTAGTGCTTTCAAAGCCTTACTTACTTATTTATAAAAGTCGAAATAACGAAACCTAAGCCTAATCTTAAGTCTATAAGTTTCAAACAATTTAAATAAACACCGCTAGTATAGTAAATCTGCCGAATGTAGATAGCGTCAGTCATGCGTCAGGCGCGAAATCAATCAACAAATAGAAGCAGATCATTTTTGGCGGGTAGACAAACGAGAGTATCGTGATATTCGATGATTGGTTCGCGTGGTTTTAATAATAGTATACTGCGTAGGTACATCCGTAAGCATTTTTGGTACTCTGTACTAGGGCGCGCTCCCCCCGGCTCCCGCACACCGCGCTCGATTGACCTGTCGCGACCGCTGAGCTTCACCATTAGTAATTTTTTTTACACTATGGCAAAACCGAAACCGTGACGAAAAACATTGCCGGTTTTTTTAAAGGTCGAAAGTCTGTAAAACCGGATGAGGGAGATATTACCATATGAATAGGTAATAATAGTTACCTATTATTACCTATGATATTACCTAATACCTATTCATATGATATTACCTAATACCATATGAATAGGTAATAATCTATTATTACCTATTCATATGCTAATACAAAGGGTGTACCTACATCGGAATCCCTAGCATGCCACCCCTCCAGTAAATGACAAAAAACGAAATGTGCCTCTGTCTTTGTTACTTTGCGTATGCGAAAGGTATAACAGTTTTGTCGCTTTGTCGTGCATGGCATGCTAACACTACAGATAGGTCCAATGCAAGAAACGAAGAAGTCCTTTTAGTAGAAACCTGTGAATACACTGTATAATATCTAAAGAACCAACCAAAGATTTCTTGCCGCCCTTAGATTTCCCAAGTGAGACCAATCTGGGTCTTGTCAGGGAAAAGTAAGTAAACAAGATTTTTTTTCATGGCCCAGTTATTTTACGGAGTTTTGTTAGGTGGGGTGGGGAGTAATTATTAATAGGACTTTTACCGGCACCATTTAGTGACAAAAAGGCGATCTGAACATAGACATTGAAATTTTAAAAATAAGGTATTCATTAGAAAATACTAGTGTATTTTTCAAAGCCTTCTCAGTTGACAAAAATATTAACACCATGTTTGAAGTACGTATTAATATATGTACTTCAAACATGGTGTTAATATTTAAAAATGTGCAAAAACAAATTTACCATCTGGTTTTTTAGAACGAGATAAATGCTAAATTTTAAAGGACAACCGCCGCTCTCCCTTGAAAAAATACCTTAAAATGTGTAGAAGTTTTGACTGAAGTCAAATGTGTAATAAATTATGAGGTTTTATAAAAACGACTCAGATAGTTTCATTTATTTTTATTTAACGAGTTATTTAATCATTTATTATTAATAAATTATAAAAAAGCAGCAACCCCAACATGGCTGTCAATCGTAGAGGGAGTAGAACTATGGAGTAAATGATACGCACACATCTTTCATGTTCGATAGAGGTGAACCTATACACTAGTCTGTAGAAAGAGTGAGAAAGACTATAATGAACGCCGTGTAACCACTTTTTTGGTGACCGCAACTTGTCATTTTGACGTATTGCGGTCTAAATTGACTAGTATTGTTGTTAGGCTTATCAAAAGTTATGAATTACGGAATTGTAACAGCCTGAATTACCTGCTGTGTGAGGTGTTCTGATAATATAATAATTTATAATCATTATCGAAGTGAAAATGGTGGTCTGCAGTGTCCTAGGATGCAAAAACAGATCGAAAAGTGCTGCTGGGAATGTTTCGTTTCACAGGTACGTTTCACTGCAATTAAATGCTACAAATACTTTGTTTGTGATTAGATTAATGTCTATTGTACACGTTAAAATGATATTACAATACAAATTAAATCATAAAACCAAGTTATAGGTCAACATTGATTCCATAACCTCTAGATCAGCAGTCATTCAGTGTTACCAGTTTATGGCCTTTGAAACACCCGTAAATACGGGAAAACTGACTTGGAAAATACATAGGTACCTAGTAATGGTTTGGTTTCATCACTGTTTTGTTCATTTTCAGGATTCAGCTACCAGACAACCTGTCATAATAGAAAAAATTACAGAAACACTGAGGAAGAAACATCTTAGAATTCAATTGAAGAGTGAGTTAGCTGAAAAGCGCCTAAAGAAGTTGCGTACTACTCGTTAAGCGCAAAGACGATTAATAAAGAAGAATGCTGAGTTACTCAATATAATCATGGAATTAAAAGTTAAAGCTATGATTTCAGCACTGGTAGCATGCCAACCCGCGATAGCAGTGATACGGCTTTATCACGGCTTTTATCTCGTTCTTTCGTGCGCAAAAGAACGAGATAAAAGACGTGATAAAGCCGTATCACGGCTATCGCGGGTTTGCATGCTACCAGTGCAGATGTTTTAAATTAAATTTTTTTTCACGTTTTTTTTAACGGTAGAAAAAAAACTGTTTTTTTACAACACTATTCCTGATCAAAGCCATTTGGTTAGATTAAGAAACATTAAAATTTATTTTCCAAATTGTAATTTATTTACCATAACCCTTCATCATGCTTCAGTCAAATAAAGAAATTGATCAAATTCGAAAAAATAACCTCTTTGACCTCATTGCTTGACAAATAACTACACAGTTTTTCAAGGCTCCAATTCTGGCTAATTTTATTACATATTAAGGTGGTTGCAGAGGGGTCAATTTTATACAAAAACAATTTTATTGACGCACAATACGCATAGACGTTATAAGTATAAGTAACTTAGAATAAATAAATTTTTATTTTTTATATATGTAAAAATAGTTTAAAAAATCTTGATGCCGCGTCACAAATAACATTTGCAATTTATAATATAATTACGAAGATATAATGCTTTGTAATTTTTCATACTACATTTTAAAAGCTTTATAAATCTTCGTAATTATATTATAAATTGCAAATGTTATTTGTAACGCGGCATCTAGATTTTATAAACTATTTTTCCATATATAAAATATTACTTTTATTAATTCCGTCTACGCGTATTCTGTGTCAAACTTTTGTATGGACTGAAACCACCGTAACATTAAATTTTAATGTTATTTGTGAATATTTCTGCGATTTGTGTTAGGAAAGTAGTATTAACAAAATGTATTACTTAGACTAGCCGACTGTGAAAAGTTGGTGGTATTGATAAATTTGTGGGAAAATTGAGTTCAATCGGGTAACATTTACACACACATGTACAAATCAGACACCGATAGAAAACCGGTTACACTGTCACTTGCTCTATAGTTCTACTCCCTCTACGCTGTCAATGTTGTTTAGTAGGAGGAGGTAGGAGGTGTTGCAAGCACAATGTCTTATTTATATGAAAATGATTAAAAACTAATAAATCATTATAAAATAAACTAATGCCTGCAGTTAGTTTCTAGTGTTCCATTTGTCCATAATAAAAATAGAAGGACGGTTATACATTTTTGGGTTTTATGTGCCAGATGTCCTTTGCTATTGCTGACATAATTTTTAATTTTGGTACATTTCTAAGCTCATATTGGCTCTTAAATACTATAACGAAAAAAAATATCGATTAATAATTATTAGTCCCGGCTCAAACCGTAAAATGACTGGGCTATCAACAATTTCTCGGATTTCATCTTCCACTTTCATTGTTTTCCATCCTATCCTGCTAATATTATAAACGCGAAAGTTTGTAAGTATGGATGGATGGATGGATGGATGGATGTTTGTTTGTTCCGCTTTCACGCAAAAACTGCTGAACGGATTTTGATGAAATTTGGCATACAGATAGACCATGGCCTGGATTAACACATATGGTACTTTTTAGCCGGGTAACGCAGACGAAGTCGCGGGCAACAGCTAGTTATTATTATAGCAAACAAAATTTCATAGCCTGTGGGATTCCACTGCATGAAATTAGTTGTTCCATAAAAAATGTCAATGGCTACTTGACATTTTGTTTTCGCGATTTCAGTGTTGGTTCCGTAGTCATCATCATCATCACATCAGCCGATAGACGTCCACAGCTGGATATAGGACTTTCCCAAGGATCACCACAACGCCCGGTCCCACGCTGCCCTCATCCAACGGTCGTCGGTCCAACTTGTGGGACCACCCATGATGCGCTTTCCGGTTCGCGGTCGCCACCGACCGTATAGCTAGTGGTTCCGTAGTGAAAGCTTATTATTCAGTGAAAGTTGTTCAGAGTGAGGGTCTGAAACACCACTTTAAGTATGTAACGCATTTTAAGGTAAGAGGGAGGTTACACGTTCAGTATTTCGTCATTCTGGTCCATCAGTCTGGTCATGTTTATATGATTTGAAGGGAAACTGATATACTGAAGTACCATGTTAGTCGGGTCAATCTCGAGTCAGTTTCCCTTCAAATCAAATATACATTACCAGACTGATGAACCAGACTGATCAAATACTGACCTTGTAACCTCCCTCTAACATCCTGTATAATGATAATCTCCACTGTCATTTGTCATTGAGTTTAGTATGTAACGCATATAAATTTAAGAACATCCCTATATAGTAATTTATTCTTAATTATAGCTTAATCATAATGTAGGTACTTGTAATGTAGATACGTTATGCTAGTTAAAATGTATATGCATTTTGATAAAAGACATAAATGTATAAAAATCTAAATCCCTTCGGATGTAACGACTCATATAATTATGGTCAAACTTCACACAGGTAAGTTTGTTTAACCATCAATTATACTTCATCGTTACATCCTCGAGATTTACTTTCGCAAATGTAGATTAATTGGACCCCGTATTATTTTTACGCATTCCCTCCCTTCTGAAATGCCTTCGCAAAATTATTGAAGAGAAGGCCACAGGCATTGTGGTAGTACAACTATTCAGAGAATCTGCCGCGGTTCGTTTCTGGCCTGAACGAGCCTATGACGCTTGCGGCGTTACCCCGTTGGATGGCTAAGGCAACATGTTGGACCAGAAACGAGAGCGTGGATCGCAGCCCCTATCCCCTTTGATAAAAACCTTACGACACAGAATACCTAGGTAATATTATACAAGTTTAGTGGCGCCAACTAGTGACGATCTTAATGGAAACCTCCATTTTGTGATTGAATGTTCACATAATAATAACCCTCTATTGACGCTCTATGGCATTTTAATTACCTCAAAGGTATGCGTAGCTGGACTTCAAAGGACTTGTTGATTAGTCGGCCTTATCTATTGAATGGCAGAGCTGTGAAGGCTGTATACATCGACAGTATTCGACAGAGGTGTAGCGTGTGTTTCTGGCGCCCGGGGCAAATACCGATTTTACCGCCCCCTTATCTTTATAAAAAGAGCTACACAAAAAAACGGAGCGAGCAGAGCGAGCTCGAAATTTTTTTGCTATTCGGGTTGTGGTCAGACTTCTTTTGGTTTATCCATGCAAAAATTGAAACATAGAGCGAGTAAAGCGTGCTCGGCTTTTCTACTCAGTAAGAATCTGTTGGAGCTAGAGCTTTTTACGTACAAAACATGTACAAAGTAACCTAAACAAAAGCTATTCGAGTGAAGTAAGCTTGACATCTTGACATTCTTAACACGTCTTAGCTGTGGTCAGATCTCTTTAAATGTAGACACAGTAATAAAACAGAAACTTATGAGAGAGAGCGAAGCTTTTCTCTGCTCTACGAAGTAGTTAAAGATATAGACAGAGCGAAATCAATCCATAGGTATTTTTCCAGAATGTGCCGGCCGCCCCTAGTAAAGTGCCACCCGGGGCATGTGCCCCCCCTACCCCTCGCTACGCTACTGTACATCGACCCTACATCGACCACGTAAGCTCAGATTCGTTAATTATATTAGTTTGCTTTGATACCGATGTATATCTACCAACCTATTCAAAACATTTTGACATTGGAAATGTCTTTTCGTTCGCTCCAGTATAGGCTCCGATTTCACGAAAACGTGCGATCCTCAACATCTCAGAGAGTAGTGACGTAGTGTGAGTAGTGGTAGTGAGTAGTGAGTAGTGATATGGTCTTCAAACAAGGCTCAAAAGTAGCATATTTACGAGAACTTTAAGGTCCATAAAGAATTATTCGAGAAAGTCATAAACGAAAAAAGTTATGGCCGAAATAGTGAAAAAAAAGTCACAGAATTTTTTATTTCGGCGCTCGATATTTTGGAAACGAAGAATGATATCAAAAATTTGAGTACATATCCTCCGGACAATTCAGTCAGCTGCAATTTGAGCCTAAAACAAAGATGATCGGGGGGGCCCTGTAGCCTACCTTTTTGAGACAATATTTTTCGAATTCCGTAGATTCATTTCCAATGTGCTCGATAGTCGTGTAAGTCACGAAATCGGTGAATTTTTTAATTTTAATGGAGTTTTGCTTGTGTCTAGCACTGTAGTTCTACCGATGTCGAGTGAGTTTTGAGAGTATCTACCGTAATCTCAAGAATTGTTTTCTCATTTGAGCTAATATCAAATGGTGGTGCCACATGCAAGCCGGAGAAAACACGACACTGCAACGCGACTCCCTTTTCTGACAGGACGTAAAGTACCTACTGTTTGGTCATGACACGTAGCTCGCAAAACAAACTGTAAAACCAAATGTGTTTGCACACAACAATATTTTATTTTACCGCTAACCTAACAGTATAGTTAGCGATAAAATATTGTTGTAAGATGTATTTCTTTTGAACATTATTCTACGGTGTGAAGGAATTAAACGTAATCCATCACTAGAATGCCTCCTTCATGACCTAACGAGAAAATTACCTTCTCAGAAAATGACTTGACAAGAAAATGACGTACATCGAAAATGACCTACTTCTCCATAATGCGCCATCAGCCCTAGTAGGTTCATCGGCTGCAGGGTATAAGCATATCTGGTCAGTTCCATACATTTTAGATTTGGTATAAAGTCTTGGCGCAAACAGATGTCGCTACAAGTATCATCTGGCCTGAACGAGAGATAAATCATAATTAAACGTTATTAATTATTTGAGTTTTGTTCCACGGAAATAAATTATATAGATTAATTTTCTTAAAAAATTTAATAATAAATTTTAATGTGTTTATTTAAAAAAAAAATACTTTGCTGTAGTACCGTTACTCACCACCGTCGCTGTACTTGCGCGAGTTGGCAACTAAGAAGATGGCAACTTTCTTAGTATGGACATTGACCTAGGACGATTTAATTGACCCTCTATTGTGGTAGCCTCCCCCATTATGTTTATTCTTCCCGGTCCTATGCTAGGTCCATCCAAGTCTTTCTAGCTTAGATAGCTAAGACGCAAGACGCTTTCTTGCGAAGACGCAATATCAGGGGCTATGTGAAAAAAATAGGATTCTTCAAAGCTTCATATATCATGAAGTACTAACAGTAGGAGTATGATTTTCAGATATGTGTAAATTGAACATATAATTGAAGTTTTGATTAGAGCCAAAACACGATTAAGACACATTTTCTCGATAGAAAAACAAGCCAAAGTTGCCTCCATTTTTATCTATAAACGCTTGGAACTGCTAAACGGTGAATAATAGAAACACAAGACTTGATTTAAAAAAAAGAGATTGATAATTTCTAAATTTTGATTAGAGCTGAATTGAAGTTACATAAATAGTACAATCACAATTAAATAAAGTTTGATTTGGCGCTCGATTCGTTTCAGGCGCGCGCGCCGCCCCATCTCTTTCTCTCGCATCAGGCCGTAATATAAGCTATCCCACGCCTGTTTCGATAAAAAAAAAATTCGACATAGGCCCTTAAGAACACTGCCTTGCTAAACTTGCTACAACACTAGTTTCAAAACAAGCATCTTACTAGGAAAAAAAGGGAAATTACCGAAGCGCAAAGACGCTTGTGATAAAGTCCCATTAAAACGGTCTTCCATCCCGTAAGCCCACATTAATTGTGTAATACTTAGTTTAAATAAAAGCGGTCAAGTGCGATTCGGGCTACTAGCGCACCGAGGGTTCTGTACCACACCACTACAGAACACAACATTATTAACTTACAAAAAATAACTTTTTTGACCGGGACCTTTAGCGCGAGACCACTCACACTTGGCCGGTTTTTAGTATTTGTTGTTATTCTGTAGAGTATGCTCACACTAAGTTTGACGCTTGTATGTATTACCGTTTTTACGATAGAGCGTGAAGAAAAAACGTTGATAAAAACTAGTTTCTTGTTGAGAAGCCCCCTTAATTTGTTACTTTTTGACATTTTTATTATTTGTTAACAAATCCGCCGCAATAACGCATAATCTGAGAAATTCAACTATCTATAGCTATTACGGTTCAAAAGTTACAGCCCTAAATAGGTAGGACAGACGGACGGACAGACGGACGGACAGACGGATGGACGGACGGACGGACGGACAACGTAGGCTTAGTAATAGGGTCCCGTTTTCACCCTTTGGGTACGGAACCCTAAAAACGAAAACTCCACTAGGTACTACGAGAATTTCTCGAGGTCATTGTAATAGCTGCTACTGACTGAAAGTACTTGCTAAGCTTGTATACCTTTACCTACCTATTTGAGGAAAGAAAAAGGTGCCGAAAATACCTAGTTAGGTATCTGTTATACGTAACAATTTAAATATTTTGACAATTTCGATAAGTGAGACATAATATTTACTTTCATGCACTCTTTTCCTAGAGCCATTTAGGATTAATATGTGCAGATAATGATTAATTGCATAGTTATAGATGTAGGTATTCTAATTAGCACTGTGTCTTTGTAGTGTGCGTTTATGTCTGTATTTAATTATGAATTTTACAAATACAGGGTGTAACAAAACACCCTAGTAATACCTAAAGGGGTGCTTCAGACCATCAAACTGAACAACTTTCACTATGGAGCCAACATCGAGAAAAAATAAAAAATCTACTGTCCCATACATTTTAGTTGAGTCGGTACTGCAGTTTTGTATGGGACAGCAGATTTTTTATTTTTCTCCATGTTGGCTCCACAGTGAAAATTGTTCAGTTTGATAATCTGAAGCACCCCCTTAAGTATTACTAGGGTGTTTTGTTACACCCTGTAGACTATTCCATCTTATTCCACAAGCAAATAAGTAACAAAAAATAGCAAAAACATTTTTATAAAACGAACCATGCTGTAAGAAATAAGCGTGTAGGTAATAATTTAAAATATTTTCGTAGACTGATTTTAACGGCATCGGTAAAATTGAAAAATCACTGTCCCTACATTTCCGGTAATTAAAATTTCATGCTGCGTTCTTTCGGGGATGTTATCACGAGAACACTCGACAGTAATTTGATTTCGTCACTGAAAATCGCCTTCAGCGATGTGCTCGCATAGTAAAAAACAAGTCATTATTTGATTTTAGACATATTATCCATTAATTTTACTTTGATCTAAGTACACCACAGGATAAGAATTTAGTACATTTTATATGGTACCGTGTATTTGAAATAAAATTAAACGCTACCACAATTATTCTATGAAAATTTCAACTGGCTACCTATTACGGTTTCAAAAGATACAGACAGCCCTTCAAAGTTCCGTCCGTTGCGTACGGAACCCTGAAAATTATGCAATCGTGCTTTCGATCAAGTTTACGGTGTACAAAATGATGAAACCTCTGTTATTAAATGTGCCAATTAATTTTATCACTACCCTTTATTTCATAAAATATGTACCTAGATCACACTCGCACCCACACTTTCAAAATGTTGAATTTCTGACTAATTTAAATTGTTGCGGTTGATGGAGGCTTCTTTATCAATAAAGATGATTTCATGAATAGTGTTCAAACATGGTTCAGAACCATTGAATAACTATGTATATAACAGAAAACGCGAAAAACATCTGTGCGGGGGGGCGCGCACTAGGGCGGCGCTTGGTGCAGCACGCGCTCGGGACATAATATGCTAAGTAAGGTAGAGCCAATTAGCTTAAACGAGTGTTATAAAAAATTTAGTCTGGGTGTCGCCTCTAGTAGGTGGTTGGTGGTGGTGGTGGTGATGGTTCAGACTGATAAAATATTGATATAGAGTTGCATAATGCAACAACGCAACGTTTTGTTTCCTGGCACTTTTTTTCGTAAAACTTGGCAATCTGCCCACTCTTATGCCATAAAAGTGAATGTGAAACGAGTGACTTGGATTTTTTAAATAATTTCTTAAATTCTCGTGCCAAAACCCTTTTTAAATTGGCAAATCTCTAAGTATGGCATTTGCAGTTGATTTCTGTGGCCAATTTTCTTTGCCAAAATACTCATAGAGCCTATTCCCAAGCAGCGCTTTCAGAGATGCGATTTACGCGCATAAATTATCACGAGAAAAAGGTATTAAGTTATTTCATACATACATATTTCCATACTACAGGGTGTAACAAAACACATCCGATATTTTTTCGGTGTTGGCTACATAGTGAATGTTGTTCAGTTTGATGGTCTTACTAGGGTGTTTTGTTACACCGTGTATATGGAAAGACCATAGAGAATTCACACGCTCCCCCTGAAAAGACAAAGCGCTGCGCTGCAAACACGACACTGCAAGCAGTACGTGGGTGGGATAAGGCTTTACATGCGATCGTTATAGAACTTGTTTCTAAATAACTATTGACATAGGTCAATAGTTATTTAGAAACAAGTTTATCTACTTTCCGGGGTGTCACTATGCCGATCTCCGAAATCCTTAGAGTTGTTACGTCTTGAACTTCAGTCCAAATCCAAAGCTAAAAAAGTGATATGAATCTTGGTATCCTGAACAAGGTATGTAGTATTTCACGCCTGAACAGCTTCTTACTCTCTACAAAGCCCAAGAACAATCAAGCTTGAAGTATTGTAGTCACCCCTGGGACGGCTCCGCGAAATACCAGCTGGATTCATGGGACTTGGACTTGGCTTGGATTAGCTTGGAATGTAGAGATACTCTTTCCATCAGGTGAGCTGAAGCCAAGCGCAAGCTTATATAGATAAATAAAAATTAAATATTGTTCGTTGACAAGCGCACCACTTGAAAACGGCTGAAGAGGGCTATCGGAGCTATAAGGCTATCTAAATATTATACCTATTTATCCAACCACCTATAAAAAACGAAGGGGTCTCTTTAAGAGGGCTATCGGAGTCCAGTAGCGCCCTCGTCACAATAATAAAGATTTCTCAATAAAAAAAGCCTAAATTAAAAAAGTTATTATATTATTTTTATTTAAAAACCTATAAAAGTATTCTACGAAAATAGCTTGAAGGCTTTTGTAGTTTGTCAAGTGGACACTTTTTTAATTTAGGCTTTCTTTATTGAGAAATCTTTATTATTGTGACGAGGGCGCCACCGGCCTCGAATAGCCCTCTGAATCAATTTTAATTTTAGTTATAGTCCAAATAAGGTTTTTAGATGGGACGAAATCTGTCGGGTCAGCTAGTTTAGAATAAACCAAAAAGAACAAAATTTTATTGGCAGTCGTATCTGAACATTTTCAGATATCGTATATCATTCTGTGTCAAAAAAGTTATCTAGAAACAAGTTTATGGAATTGGAAGTCATTTATTACCTAGTGACAATCCTAGTGAACGTATTTATTGTTCAGGTACATTCGACACAAAATATTGACGTCCAATCATCGTCCAATAGAGAGCCAATCAGAAATCGAATGTATTTTTTTAAAGTTCTGAATCAACTTTTATTTTATGCCTTTTTGGGGAGGTTATTTCGGACTAAACTAATGGAAATTTTTGTCTCGTTACAGATTATTTAATAGATGGATAGATATTTGACAAAGTTTGCCGTAGACTGTCAAATTGTATTACAAAACTTGGTTTTCCCACTACTTTTTTTGCGTGAAATTTGTATGTGTGTCCTTTCTCTGGGCTCAAGCTATCTATAGAGATAGCTTGAGCCCAGAGAAAGGACACACATACAATACACATACAATTGCTTTTAATGAAGTTTGGTATAGACCAAACTTCATTAAAATCAATTCAGTGGTCTAGCCGTGAAAACGTAACAGGCAAACGTAATAAATTGGTATTTAGTAACAAAATTATCCTGCAGTTATTTTCAGTTTCAGTCTAAATCTAAACTATTATAAAACTGTAACAGAAGTGTGTCTGTACATTGAAGATATTTACAAAAAAAAGATTACGATATGATTTTTAGATGTCCCTGATTCCAAATCAAAAATTTTGGGATTTTTTGTCTGTCTGTTTGTTTGTTTGTTTGTTTGTCTGTTTGTTTGTTCGTTTTTTTGTTTGTTTGTTTGTTTGGGTGTTTGTTTGTTCGAGTATCACGCAAAAACTACTGAACCGATTTTGATGAAACTTTTTTTGTTTGATAGCTTATCATCTGACTTAAAATTTGGTATATAATTTATGCGGACGAAGTCGCTCGTGAATACTAAAATCGAATCATGTAGGTACGGAACATAAAGGAGTCAATTTTTTGTAGGCCTACCAAACGGTAACGTTTATTGATGGTATTACACTCTAAATACATAATTTAATTTATTATAGTAGTCAGACAATAGATTTGGTAAAAATGCAAACGGAATTATGAAATCAACTTTAAAAAATTTGACTTTTTTGCTAAGATTCTTTTTTCCTGTTAAAACGGCACATGTATAGCAATGCGTGTATAGAAAAGTCTTAGATGTTCATACGAAAATAAAAATAAAAAAGGTAACATATTTTACCAAGACACGATATGCGCCAACTGCGATAACGCGACACTCCGTTTAGATAAGGTATAGCTAATTTTACCACTATAATCTAGAGATTATGAGAAACAAATCAACATAAGTTCCATAACTGAACGTCAACTAATACGCAAACATTTTTTTGTTAGCCTTTTTCCCATACTAAGACTGAGGATCTTCTTTTACTAAAAGAACGTTATTTTTAGCAAAGGATTTTTTGTTCCTTTATATTTTTAATCTCATCGCAACATGTGTTTCCGATGGATCTCATTTTCCGATATTCACGCTAAAATAATGTCTAGAAAATCGAGTCTAAGCTAAATTCCTATCTTTATCACTGTTCGCCGAATAACCTATAAGTACAGGCCAATCCAGAACAGGGCACTAACCGTCTCACGTATGTACCTGAAAAAGTTATACAGGGTGTAAATAAACTACACAGAAACATTTCTTATAATTTATTCCCGAAGCAATTTAAAATATTCCAGTAAAAGCTTCTTTTACTCAACTTTCATTATTATGAAATAATGTAGAAAAGAGGATAAAATAAGGTTACAACTCTACAGTCGTAGCGCTACGATGGAGCCTACGTGCTACGGCGTAGCAAATGAAACTCCGCGGATCTTTGTCTCAACAATAAAAACACTTTACGAGTTCGAATGAAATTTTATATTTCTGTTTGATTTGTTAAAGGAGATAGAATTGTTATTTTGGGAACGAGAGCTTCAGACTAAGAAGCAGCTAATAATTTTACTTACCTAACTATTTAACTACATAGAAAAAAAAAGGGTGAAAAAATGGGAAACAAACATTATTGGACAGTTTACCATTTAATATTTTTACTTCTAAAGGAATAAGTAGTTTGAATTTTATCATTTTTGTTTTTGCATAGCAAAGGAATTGAGACACATTTACCGACGCGACCGGCGACAAAAAGTGACAAAAATGTCATTTAGTATGGGAAGCCGTCCGCCGTCGACGCGGCGATGATGGTGGAAAGCTTCCCATATTAAGGCTCTCCCTCCCTAGTGCAAGGCTCTCTTTCTTACAAGCAAACTTTTGCAATTAGCCATCCCGCTTCAATTGCGTGGCACCGGTCAGAATTATCCGTTTTCTTTGAAAACCTGTATGATTTTATATGAATTTTCAAAAAATAAGTATACCACATCATTCTATATTGTATTGTGAAGAATATTGTAAATTTCCATATTCTTCTGATCAACAATTTAAGAGTAAAACGGTTACAACTGGAAAAAAAGGGGTGACTTTGGATTCGATTTTCTTCAGTTTTATTAATTAAAATAGATTTTGAGAAAAACCACATCACTTTTCATATCCTGTAGATTGTTCAGTTTTGTTTTCTGCTTACAAAGTGCCATAGTTAATGTATAAAATGGTTACAAAGGTAGTCAAAACCGGCGGACGCCCCTTAAATGTCAGTTTTGTATGGGCCCGCAGCGCCGCGCCTTCGTCGGTTGCCGTCGACAAATGTGTCTCAACCCTTAACAACAATTTATTTGCGCACTCGCATAGCGAGAACATTTTCATGTTCAAATTTAAAAGAAAAACAGCCGTTGCAGTTGCTAACAGACTTAAATTAGTTAAATAAACGAGTGCTGAACAAACACTACAAACATTGACTTACTGACTTACAAACTAGGAATCTCTAACCAAATTACATGCTTGCCTGTGTGTACGCTTTGCTACAAGTACAAGGTAGCTTAATCTAATTAACTTCTATTAGGCTAACGAATGCCAAAGCAAATTGATTGCTAAAGTTTAGAATTGAAATCAACTCTAGGATTGTTTAAATTCAAGTGTACTTGTGTTCAAAGTATAGTTACTCGACCGAGTAATGGTCGTCCAAACGAAATGAAATGAAGCAAGCCATCAAACTGAACAACTTTCTCTTTGAGACCAACGTCGAAATCGCAAAAAAAATCGATTCCATACTCTCGGTAGAGAGTAGTTATATTCCTTGATTCCATACAAAACACTAGTTAGTCATCAAGAAGCTTGAAATTTTCCCTACACAAATGTATGTGACAGCCATAGAGAAAAACGTGTTTCCTGTCAACGCCCGGAGAGGAGTAAGTATTGTTTATTTCTCCCAAGAAGATTTGAAGCTTCTTGATTTCCCCATAGAACATTTGTCTGCCATTTTTTGCGGGGGGGGGGGGGGGGGGGAGGGACCGTTGCTATGACAATAACATTAAAACGCATCGAATTCAGTGGGGTTAGTATGGGGCCGTCGCGGGGGGGCTTTGACAGAGGGAAAAGGAATACGTGTTTCTCTACGGTGACAGCAGATTCTTTTTGCGATTTTTACGTTGCACGTTGGTCCCATAGAGAAAGTTGTTCAGTTTACCATTTTACTCGACCCTGTCATTAAACAGTAAAAAATTTAAACTCGCTTTTGCCCGCGACTTCGACTTCTTTAAAGAAAGTATTCTGTGTTTGCGCATATTATATCTGTGTGTTAAATTGCATCCAAATCCATTCAACCGTTTACGCGTGATTGACTCACAATCACAAACATCCAAAATTCCAAATATCATCATAAAATGTACAGGGTTTTCTTTATGGTTTTGATCCTGCCAATATTTTTATTTCTTTAGGGTGCGTTTAAACAGAAGTGACGTGGCGCGGACATTTCGCGGGCGGGGTGCGGCAATATAAACCTTATAATACGTAGCATAGAGTCGTTTGGAGAATTACGCCCGCGCCTTCAGGCGACGTCGCCTGGAGGCGGGGACGCGATTTTTCTTTACGTCAAAAAACGACGCTATGCTACGTAATATAAGGTTTATATTGGTGTTACTTTGACTACCCGCCACCGCCACGCATCTCTTCTGTATAAACCCTACCTTAGTCGTGTAGTGACGTCACGGTCCTGACGCGAGTTTAAAATTTTTTACCCATCCCAAAAAGTGCACCACGCCGCTAAAGAAGTTTCAAAATCCTTTCTGACTAAAAATCCTCATCGTAATGTATTATAGCTACATTACTCGTAGTTTACAATTGTTAAACTTAGATTGACTACACATTGGATACAATAAAATGAATATCGTATCGAACTTCCTCACAAATATATCGACATACACCTTTCTTTTTTTCTAACAACATTCAGCCAAATTCTCATAGGGAAAATTCCTTAAGCAAAACGAAAACCGTTAATCATAAGGAAAATCGTAACTGAAAATGGAAATCGAACCTCTAGAGAGCCATCTGTCTCACTTCATCTTTTGTATAGCCTCAAGCCTGTAAAGGCTTGAAGAATCTCAACTAAAGTCAGGAATGGGGTGACACTCCATCATTATGACATGTGTGGATCTATGATGAATGACATTATTGTCATAATAAGTATTAGGCTGCCTGTCCATTGACGCGAGCTGGCTGTGCGAGCTGTGTAGCTGTGTAAATATTAACCAACCAGAGATCCGACCGAGATCGGCCGAGCTCCTGATTGGTTAATATTTACACAGCTACACAGCTCGCACAGCCAGCTCGCGTCAATGGACAGGTAGCCTAATACTTATTATGACAATAATGTCATTCATCATAGATCCACACATGTCATAATGATGGAGTGTCACCCCATTCCTGACTTTAGTTGAGATTTTAACCAAGAGAAACCAACCAACCATTAACCAACAAAGAGAATATTAACCAACCAGAGATCCGACCGAGATCGGCCGAGCTCCTGATTGGTTAATATTTACACAGCTACACAGCTCGCACAGCCAGCTCGCGTCAATGGACAGGCAGCCTTATACAGGATTTAAATGCATTAAGAGGGCTCTATCACAGTCCAGTGGCGCCCTCATCACATTAAAAAAGATTTCTCAATAAAGAAAGCCTAAATTAAAAAAGTGCTCAACATCAAAACTACAAAAGCCTTCAAGCTATTATCATTGAATACTTTATAGTTTTTTTAAAGGTCTAATACAAACATACAAATTTTGAAAAAAGAAAAAAAACGGCCGCTTTTGTTTTTATTCGAAATTGTCTAAAAGTGGAATGTTTAGAACCTATAAAAGTATTCTATGAAAATAGCTTGAAGGCTTTTGTAGTTTTGATGTTGAGCACTTTTTTAATTTAGGCTTTCTTTATTGAGAAATCTTTTTTAATGTGATGAGGACGCCACTGGACTGTGATAGCCCTCTTAAAACATACTTCAGACCATCAACTTTCACTGGGGCCAACACTGAAATCGCCGAATGAAATCACTGCATTGACATTTTCTATGGACATACCCACTAAAGAACATCTTTCGAAAATAGCAATGAGAAGGAATGGGTCTTTTTGAATGGGAATTTTTTATAAGTATACAGGATGTAACAAAACACCCTAGTAATACTTAAGGGGGTGAGATCAGATCATCAAACTGAATAACTTTGACTATGGAGCAAACATCGAAATCGAGAAAAAAAATCCGCTCTTGCATACAAAACTGCAGTACCGTCTCGACTCAAATGGGGACGGCACATTTTTTTTATTTTTTCTCGTGTTGGCTCCATAGTGAAAGATGTTCAGAATGATGGTATGAAGCACCCCCTGAAGTATTCCTAGGGTGTTTTGTTACACCCTGTACATGGTGAAATTTATATCATTAGCATCCTTTTAAACTAGATTCTCCCCAACAAACTGAACAACTTTTACTATGGGAGCAAAAAAACAGGAGCAAAAAAAAAATCTGCTGTACATTTGAGTTGACTGGGCATTGCAGTTTAGTATGGAACAGCTGATTATTTTTTTGCTCCGATCGGTTTGCTCCCATAGTAAAAGTTGTTCAGTTTGATGGGTAGACTCCTAGTTTAAAAAGATGCTAATGATACCAATTTCACCCTGTAGATGGTCGTTAAAAGATGCACTTGTAGCCTCTTGTAGCATGAAAATCTCCACCTAGGAAAGAATTTACGATGCACCTGTGATAAATTTATTCCTGCGACTGGAGCGTGCAACAGACTTCGCAACGAATTGGTTCCAATTTGAATAGCATTTCGGTAGACTTCTGTTATTTAAACTATAGATACAGCAGTTCCAGTTCCTTGTTCCCAATTTGTTGCAATCTATTTCGATTGCAACCTAGGACAGCGAAGGCAAACGATTAATTCTTACTATACCTATTAAAAAAAAATTTTTGCCAAGGATATCAGACAAATATTAGAAAACTGTAGAAATACCACAAGGTGGACGCACCCTTACACACCAAGAAACATTTTTGTATACAAGGTGTAAAATAAAATGTCACGCCCGAAAAAATGTTTGTGTTCCTTAGAAAACTTCAGTGGCTACTAGACCCGAATGTATGGAACAGCAGCTGATAGTATTTTCACGATTTATAAATGTTATCTCCATAGTAAACGTTGTTAAAGTTTAATATGTAACGCGACGCGTGATGTGAGGCATTAAAATTTATACCCTGTATAGACTATCAAAAATGTACCTTCTTGACTTTGTCTGTTTTGAAATAGGCCATAATAAATTACCCCTACACATGCCTTACATGGCTTAACAATTAAGGCCCTCATTCTAAGTAATTCTGTCCATCGTACAGCAAAAGGCTGACATCAAAGAAATCTTATTCTGACTTTGACAGACAGCCCGACAAGGGTTTATTTCTACACGACCATTATACGACCAACCCTATCCATGTCGATATTAACCCATCGCCACCGTGGTAGACCCCTGAAGTCAGCAACTAAAGTTAGACAAATCTATAGCGTGATACATAAAGGCGATATTGACAACTGTAACCCCGTGCCACGATATCTATATCTATCTATATCTTCTATACATATAATAAAATTCTAAACTTGGCCGTGACTTGGCGTGAATGTACATTGAAGATATGTGCAAAAAAAATTTGGGGCGTTAAGGACACGTAATGGAATGCATTGAGACCATTTTTAGAATTTTTGTCTGTCTGTCTGTTTGTCTGTTTGTTTGTGCGCGCATCTCTTAAAAACGGCCCAACCGATTTGGATGGAGTTTTCACTAAAGCATAGGGCATGGTTTGGATTAACATTTAGGCTTTTTGATAAATCTAAAGCGTGATATATAAAGTCAAAACTTTATGTATCACGCTTTAGATTCAGCAATAACAACTTCTTTTGTAATCTAGTAAACAGCAGATTGAAGCAGATATTTTTAAATGCTTAATGTGTAGATGCACTCTGTCATCCGTCTGATGAACTCTTGTCCATCATCAAATTCATTAATACGGAAATAGTAACAAAAAATCTGGGCCCCGATTGCGCTAAATAAACCTTAACTGAACCGTGATTGGACCACGTGCGAAGCTCAACTTTTTTTTTTTTTTTTTATTTATAATTAAATGGACTCTTGCTTGTGCGTTAGCACTGCATTTCCGCAAGTATTTTATGGGAGAATCTATCCCAATCTCAGGGATTGTTTTTGGACAAGAACAAGAAGAGACTGAGGATTGCGGAGCCTCGTGGCAGGCAAAAACGCGACGCGCGAAACCACGCGAGACGTGTGCTCGGGTCAGTCCCTGCAACGTGACCGAAGCTTAACTTTATCGACATCGCGCTATTCATTTGACAGCCGTTTGACAGCTGTCAATTACATCCTACTAATATTATAAACGCGAAAGTTTGTAAGTATGGACATGTATGGATGGATGTTTGTTCCGCTTTCACGCAAAAACTGCTGAACGGATTTTGATGAAATTTGGCATACAGATAGACCATGGCCGGGATTAACACATAAGGTACTTTTTATCCGGGTAACGCAGACGAAGTCGCAGGCAACAGCTAGTAGTAAATAAGTCAAGTTTAGCCAAATCACAGTCGAGTAGTAACTGCATGTGATTATTCACTTCTAAAACTGAAATTGAATTTCGATGTTTTAAATTAGCACGAGTCCAGTTGTCCCATTTGGGGCGAGTATACGTTTCCTACAGAAACATTTTTTTTTTCCTATTTCATTGTTGGCTCCTTGGATAGGCCCAAAGCGCTTTAAGTTGAAGCACGCAAAACTAGGGCACTTCAATACAAATTAGGGTACTTGGTCTGTCATCTCAGTACATTTTCGAAGTAAAACTGTCAATTGTTTTGCCTCATTTTTCTGGTATGAAATGTTCGCGTAAGGCCTGTCCATTGGTTGGCTCCATAGTGAAAGTTGTTCAGTTCGATGTTCTGAAGCACCCTGATGTAGTATATAATTTTACACTTAAAATTCCGGAGTAGCTCGGCTATCTCGTTAGCGGTTGGTAGCGGTGCCCAACAATAATAAAAGCCGGGAACAGAGCTAAGAATACACCCGCAGGCATCTGCGCAAAGAAAATAATACTTGCCCCAGCTAGTTGCTTTACAAAGGCCCGGTGGAAAGCGGAAACAGATGAACAATTTTATTGGTTTAATTAAAAGAAACATTCGTGCTCTTTTATGGTTATTTTGATGTCGATGTAGTTTTGTGGTCGGTAAACCCTTTGATTATAGATGAATGAAAACAGATTAATGAGATGACAAACAACTTAATTACCAAGAAAAATATTACCTTTTAGATCACCAAGATGTAAATATAATTTTCAAGCCCAGCCCATCCCACAATTAAAAGGAATTCAATCCCTTATTAAAAACTAAATAAAAAAAAATTAAATAAAAAAAAATTAAATTAGAGACTTTCTTGAGTTTTGTCTCTTGTGTTCACTTTCTTGAATAGGATCAGGAAATGTATCGTGGGATCAAAATGCCTTGCGAAACGAGCACGCTTCGCTCGATACATTTTTTATGTTTTGGTTTTGCACTGTGGATCGAAAATGCGCTTTTACATTATGCTGGGAATATACAAGTAGAGCTCTCATCAAAGAGTAATATAAGTATATTAGAAAAGAGAACCCACTCGTGGCAACATTATGCATCCACCTTATGTCAAATTGAAGGCTAGCTAGCGCCATCTGTGTTTCTCTGAAAATAATTCTACCGTGATTCTACCTATACTATACATACCTACTTATATATACATATACTTATATGCTCATACCGTTGTTTGAATGCTAGTTTTCGTTCAATCCCGCACCGATCGAGTGAAATTTCAGTATCCTTACTATTCCTGTAATCTGTACATTGGTAAGAGAACAACTGAAACTCCAGAACATCACTAAATCGGCACAAAATTGAATAAAAACTACTAACAACACGCACATTAAGCAAGGAAGGTCGCCATTTTGTAAATTTGTCAATTTGACATTGACATAGACAATATAATCTTTTTTTTTTTCATAGTAAAAGATATATTTAACAGATGGCAGCACATTCTATGCAAACTGAATCGGAAAAACCACCAAAAGGCAAATGTCCTCCGCCTGGCTCTCATTCCAGATTTTGCTTCTAATATAAATCGCCTCAATTTCGGGATAAGATTAGAAATAGAGTTAAAATGTCGTTAAATCTCGAGCTCACTTCGCTTGCTCGTGGTTATGATTGGGGCATTGCAGTAAAATCTTGAGCTCACTTCACTCGCTCCAGGATTTAAATTTTACTGCAGATTAAGATAACCTAATAATTTTGTAGTAACAATCTGGTCATATTGTAGAAAAATCTCAAGCTCGTTTCGCTTTTTAAATCATATTTAGACAACATAATCATATCAAATCTTGAGCTTGATTGACTGGCTCCAGGTTTTAGATTTAATTGCTTTAACCTGACCTGGACCACTGGGAAAAAAATCCTTGCTACACCCATGGTTGAACCGATTTAACATTCAAATTTAAACATTCAATTCAAGAAAATGCAAAAACACCCATAAGCAAAGTACGAACATAAACCACGCTATTAAGGTAAGGATATCACTTAGTTATTAACGTTGTTATCAACAGCTCTTTTCGCATTCTATCCACCTTAATAACGTAATAACGCTTTATTTATCTTTTCCCAAGTTGGCGGCAATTTAGACGGAGAATAACAAATCTTTGTAAGGGGACGTTCACATTAACCTGTTGTTTTTAAAAACTACTGGTTAGTAACAAGATTTCACTGGCTGGTCTGCCTCCGTGCCTCCGTGGTCTAATGGTTAAGAGCATTGAGCTCTCGACTCGCAGGTCGTGGGTTCGATTCCCACGGGGGACAGCTAGTGATATGTCACTTTGTGCGTTTTTCCCAGTTGGTTAGGACATTGCAGGTTGAATCACCTGATTGTCTGAAAAGAAAAATGATTCCGTGCTTCGGATGGCACGTTAAGCCGTTGGTCCTGGCTACCTATCTCTGATGGTAGTAAAACCACGTCAGAGGCCGTAAGGCGTTCTGAAAAAACTCTGACACCAGGGCTCTGCCCACACGATAAGAAGAAGACTGGCTGGTCGGAAAGCTTTTTACGTACGTTCGATAAAATGCATACGAAAAAACCATGGTAGTGGTAGTCCAAGATCACAAATGCGGTTTACTTTTTTTTTTTTTTTTTTTTTTTTTTTTTTATGTTCGATAGGTTTACATTTGACCCCAATCTCACCTGATGTTGAGTGATGATGAGGCCGAAGATGTAGCATGCTTACCTAGAAAGATGCCTATTCACTCTTGCCTTGAAGAGGCCCAGGTTGTATTGCTCAGGGAACAGGTCCGCAGGCAGTGCGTTCCACTCCTTAGCCGTGCGCATTATAAAAGATTATTACTCATTGTAGGCCAGCATTATTTAGGTACTTAGGTAGTATAATGTTTGTAAATTAATGGCATTTTGTTTGTATTAGCACTGCATTTCATATCATATATAAATATTACTGCATTTCATATCATTAAATCACAAGAATTGTTCGCAAATCAACGCACCACGTTAGTTCTTATTTGATATCAGCTAGGTCTTAAAATCGGTTCAGCAGTTTTTGCGGGATACTCGAACAAATAAACACCCAAACAAACAAACAAATAAACAAACAAACAAACAGACAGACAAAAAATCCAAAAATTTGTGATTTGGAATCAGGGACAGGTAAAAACCATGTCGCAATTTTTTTTTTGTAAATATCTTCAATGTACAGACACATTTCTGTTACAGTTTTATAATAGTTTAGATACCCAGTATTTAAATATTATACCTATTTATCTTCCCACCTATAGGTATTTATAGAAAACAAAGTTGACTCTTTAAACAGAAAACTAAAAGCGTATTCTCATAATTCGTATCTCTGTTTAAACTTTACCATTTATACATTTTATTTCTCAGTCAAATGAAACATTTTACTGCTCCATTAAACTATGACTTTAAACCTTTCATACAATTCCATTTCCATTACTATCGAAGTGATATTTCAAGTCGTAACAGAAAATTTGTAAAAGTAGTAACATTGCGGATAGAATAGACTTCTTTGTGAAAAGCTCTTGTAAGTAGATCATATAATAGTCACGTAGTGGGGGTTCTCAACGCATTTATAGTGCATACGTGCATTCCATGCTCGGTGGAATTCTATAAATAAAAAATGTTTTACAATCCGGACCCGTAGTTGGTCCCAAAAGGTTGAAAGGTTGGTTTGAACCTTCTCTTTGAATTAAAACAAATACGGGGAAGCTATTGTTTGTAATCGTATTCTTTCGTTTGTGTTAACTGAAAAAAAGACGTGGCTTGTAATGGAGAAGATAACAAGGTACAACAACATTACACTTTTAAGCACGTAGAATAGAAGTCTAGACCGTACACATTATTCTAGTTTTTATTTCACATCGATCGGTGCAATATTACCGAAGTTATAAGCGTGGAAAGTTGACGCAGGTTTTTTAAATCTCGTCAGTGTTCGCGAGTAGCGCGTGACGTCATCGTATCCATACGGCACGGCGCGGGCGGGCGCCGTATATGCGCCGTATGTCCGTAGTAGTACAATTTGCGGGCAAGTTGTTTGCTTTCGTGCGCTCTGGTGTTTTGAACTTATAATTATTGTTTTTTCTTGAAATTATAATGATCATTAACCTTAAAATTGTTCAATAAATCGTTAGTTTCAATGATTAGACACTGCGAGTCGAGTACCTCGTCGTCTGGTACCACGTATGGTTTTTAGCAGGTAGTCGTAGTCGAATACCTGCTAAAAACCATATTACTAGCAATAACCAAGTAGGAAAAAGTTTAGTATCCTACGGCACGAATATTGGGGAGGGGTGGGGGGACGGGGGTTCCCCCTTTCATCCCCCAAAAGGGGGGTGAGGAAACCCCCCCCCCCTTTTTTTTTTAATAAATGTAATTTTGAGGTTATAACCCAAAATGAGTCATTTTGGCAGTTTTTAGGTGGTATGTGGGGACCCCCCGATTCGTGCTGCAGGATACTAAACCCAACCCCAACAATGTGCTGTCGTTTTTGGTCCTACTGGATTTCCTCTTCTCATCACATTTGTAATTTTTTTTCGAATTTTCGGATTTTCTTTTTTTACCAAGAGGATTCTTGGTACGTAAAAAAACAACTTTTCGGGTGTTTTTGTGGTCTTATTAATTGTACACTGAGGCACAATACAATATTTGATAGATGGACTCATGTTTTCAAAACAAAGTACAAAGGTAGATCCGCGCGCGAGGGCACATTCGGGTAAATGCTTCGAATCCACGTTTATTATCTTTTTACAAGAATGAGTGTTTTTCTTTTGGTTTTCTAGGGGAACGATAAATGGCGCTACGGTCTGTGCGAATGCATGCATGCATATGCTCATGACTATACTCCCCGAGGGGGTAGTCAGAGATATTCTGAAACCTCAGAACATCCACGTTTCGTTTCGTCTGTGCGAATAAAGGTCAACATTTCCAAATGTGTTTCTTTAAAATAAAAAAGAGGGAAAAGATGATCAAAAAAATGCTGACGCATATTTTGATAGAACATTTCATAATTTTTTTATTTTCATTTTAATTGAAAATTTGAAACTGTTTACATCTGACATGACTCGGGAATCGGGTTTCGAATAATTATTTTGTGATTTATCTGTAATTGTGACTAATTTTAGCTTTATTTGACGACGCTTGTGCTGACTGCTTTATTTTTGTGATTTATCTTAATGTTTTTTTGAATAAATTGATGATCTTTTAATAAATTGAATTGAATTGATTTTAGCTTTTAATTGATGTAAATTGTGATTTTGATTATCTATGACTAACTTGACTTGAATTGAATAATTAGGCTATTTTATTTTATTTTTAGCTAACGCTATTTATTGAGGAGCCCCGTGGATACAATAAACAGCAAATCTCATAATACTAATCAGAACTAACGACATAAACAACACGAAACACAAAAAAAATCGCTAGTCGCTCCGCTTATGAAAATGCTAGTCGCTCCGCTTACGAAAACGCTATTCGCTCCACTTATGAAAACGCTACCCGCTCCGCTTATGAAAACGCTATTCGCTCCGCTTATGAAAACGCTACCCCGCTCCGCTTATGAAAACGCTATTCGCTCCTCTTATGAAAACGCTATTCGCTCCGCTTATGAAAACGCTACCCGCTCCGCTTATGAAGACGCTATTCGCTCCGCTTATGAAAACGCTACCGCTCCGCTTATGAAAACGCTATTCGCTCCGCTTATGAAAACGCTATTCGCTCCGCTTATGAAAACGCTAGTCGCTCCGCTTATGAAAACGCTACCCTCTCCGCTTATGAAAACGCTAGTCGCTCCGCTTATGAAAACGCTATTCGCTCCGCTTATGAAAACGCTACCCTCTCCGCTTATGAAAACGCTAGTCGCTCCGCTTATGAAAACGCTATTCGCTCCGCTTATGAAAACGCTACCCGCTCCGCTTATGAAAACGCTTTTCGCTCCGCTTATGAAAACGCTAGTCGCTCCGCTTATGAAAACGCTATTCGCTCCTCTTATGAAAACGCTATTCGCTCCGCTTATGAAAACGCTACCCGCTCCGCTTATGAAAACGCTATTCGCTCCGCTTATGAAAACGCTATTCGCTCCGCTTATGAAAACGCTAGTCGCTCCGCTTATGAAAACGCTACCCTCTCCGCTTATGAAAACGCTAGTCGCTCCGCTTATGAAAACGCGAGTCGCTCCGCTTATGAAAACGCTATTCGCTCCGCTTATGAAACTCTACCCGCTCCGCTTATGAAAACGCTATTCGCTCCGCTTATGAAAACGCTATTCGCTCCGCTTATGAAAACGCTATTCGCTCCGCTTATGAAAACGCTACCCGCTCCGCTTATGAAAACGCTATTCGCTCCGCTTATGAAAACGCTAGTCGCTCCGCTTATGAAAACGCTATTCGCTCCTCTTATGAAAACGCTATTCGCTCCGCTTATGAAAACGCTACCCGCTCCGCTTATGAAAACGCTATTCGCTCCGCTTATGAAAACGCTATTCGCTCCGCTTATGAAAACGCTAGTCGCTCCGCTTATGAAAACGCTACCCTCTCCGCTTATGAAAACGCTATTCGCTCCGCTTATGATAACGCTATTCGCTCCGCTTATGAAAACGCTACCCTCTCCGCTTATGAAAACGCTATTCGCTCCGCTTATGAAAACGCTACCCGCTCCGCTTATGAAAACGCTAGTCGCTCCGCTTATGAAAACGCTATTCGCTCCGCTTATGAAAACGCTATTCGCTCCGCTTATGAAAACGCTACCCGCTCCGCTTATGAAAACGCTACCCGCTCCGCTTATGAAAACGCTACCCTCTCCGCTTATGAAAACGCTAGTCGCTCCGCTTATGATAACGCTATTCGCTCCGCTTATGAAAACGCTACCCTCTCCGCTTATGAAAACGCTATTCGCTCCGCTTATGATAACGCTATTCGCTCCGCTTATGAAAACGCTACCCTCTCCGCTTATGAAAACGCTATTCGCTCCGCTTATGAAAACGCTACCCGCTCCGCTTATGAAAACGCTAGTCGCTCCGCTTATGAAAACGCTAGTCGCTCCGCTTATGAAAACGCTTTTCGCTCCGCTTATGAAAACGCTAGTCGCTCCGCTTATGAAAACGCTATTCGCTCCGCTTATAAAAACGCTATTCGCTCCGCTTATGAAAACGCTATTCGCTCCGCTTATGAAAACGCTACCCGCTCCGCTTATGAAAACGCTACCCGCTCCGCTTATGAAAACGCTACCCTCTCCGCTTATGAAAACGCTACCCTCTCCGCTTATGAAAACGCTATTCGCTCCGCTTATGAAAACGCTTTTCGCTCCGCTTATGAAAACGCTAGTCGCTCCGCTTATGAAAACGCTATTCGCTCCGCTTATAAAAACGCTATTCGCTCCGCTTATGAAAACGCTATTCGCTCCGCTTATGAAAACGCTACCCGCTCCGCTTATGAAAACGCTACCCGCTCCGCTTATGAAAACGCTACCCTCTCCGCTTATGAAAACGCTAGTCGCTCCGCTTATGATAACGCTATTCGCTCCGCTTATGAAAACGCTACCCTCTCCGCTTATGAAAACGCTATTCGCTCCGCTTATGATAACGCTATTCGCTCCGCTTATGAAAACGCTACCCTCTCCGCTTATGAAAACGCTATTCGCTCCGCTTATGAAAACGCTACCCGCTCCGCTTATGAAAACGCTATTCGCTCCGCTTATGAAAACGCTATTCGCTCCGCTTATGAAAACGCTAGTCGCTCCGCTTATGATAACGCTATTCGCTCCGCTTATGAAAACGCTATTCGCTCCGCTTATGATAACGCTATTCGCTCCGCTTATGAAAACGCTACCCTCTCCGCTTATGAAAACGCTATTCGCTCCGCTTATGATAACGCTACCCGCTCCGCTTATGAAAACGCTATTCGCTCCGCTTATGAAAACGCTATTCGCTCCGCTTATGAAAACGCTATTCGCTCCGCTTATGAAAACGCTATTCGCTCCGCTTATGAAAACGCTACCCGCTCCGCTTATGAAAACGCTACCCGCTCCGCTTATGAAAACGCTACCCTCTCCGCTTATGAAAACGCTATTCGCTCCGCTTATGATAACGCTATTCGCTCCGCTTATGAAAACGCTACCCTCTCCGCTTATGAAAACGCTATTCGCTCCGCTTATGAAAACGCTACCCGCTCCGCTTATGAAAACGCTATTCGCTCCGCTTATGAAAACGCTATTCGCTCCGCTTATGAAAACGCTAGTCGCTCCGCTTATGATAACGCTATTCGCTCCGCTTATGAAAACGCTATTCGCTCCGCTTATGAAAACGCTATTCGCTCCGCTTATGAAAACGCTATTCGCTCCGCTTATGAAAACGCTATTCGCTCCGCTTATGAAAACGCTAGTCACTCCGCTTATGAAACCACACACCACACCACACAACAACACTACCGATTGGGATACTTGAGATTGGGTACCGTGACGCGACGTCATCAACGATATCGCGATCGGTCCGCGGCTTCGACCGAAAATGTTAACTTTGCACTTCTATATCTCGGTCAGTTTTAAAGATAGAAAAATAATAAAAACACTGTTATTTTCGTAATTTTTTGTATAATTTTTTGGCATATAAAACAAAAAATGGTTAGATAACCATTTTTTGTTTTTTGTTTTGGAGAAGATTCTCCATTGAACGGATTTGGATGTGTCACAAAAATATACAGGGTGTAAACATAAATGCATGTAAAATAATCCATTAAATATTGAAGGAGGTTCTTCAGACCTTCAAAATGAACAACTTTCACCATGGAGCCAAAATCGAAATGAAAAACATCGTGAGAAAAGCTGTATACGCTGAAGAAGAAATGCTGATGCGTATGTGAAGTCTACCAAACAAAATTAGGCACATTAACGCCGATTCAGGCTCCTTCAGGGTAGGCCTGTGCCCTGCAGTTGGACGTGGGTATATTTTCGCTGCTATCAAACTTTGCAACCTTTGATTACTAACCGACTTCGGGTTTTGTCGTGGGACTTTTATCTGCGCAAACGAAGATTGACGAGGGTAATTATTTTCCTGCGCCCGCGGCATGACAGCGCGATAAAGCGCTATTGTGCCCTAGCTCTCTTTCCGAACTTTTCTTTAGAACGAGTTAGCAGGCCGTGTACCCGGACTTTCGATGTTCGATATATAGACACTGTTTCGAGCTGCACTTCATTGTAATAGAGTTGACATTGGAACGAAAACGTTCACGCAATTGCAAAGTTCGAATGTGCGGGTAGAGGCCCAGGCGCGATAAAACGTTTATCTAGGCCATAGATAGGTAAGTCGCCTCAAATTTTAGGACGTCCTAATTATTTGCGTTGTTCCATATTAGCACGGGGGGAGCCACAATAGTAAAATAAAATTGAAAAAGACGGCCGGCCGACACGTGGCTCGAACCATAGTTCCCGAAACGTGAGCCGGTTGTCTAGACCACTAGACCAACAAGACATTGATTGGTACGGGCGAAATCTCTCACTAGTACAGCGCAGCGGTGTGCCGGTGAGGTGTAGCGCGCTATTGTTTCAAGAATCAAGATACGAACCATTTAGTTCAACACTTAGTGCTTCGAAACGTGACCGATAGATGGCGGAAGCTGTATATCGGCGTTCCACTTAGAATGTTCTAAGATATCATAGCATGATCCAGGCGTCATGCCGCGGGCGCTGGTCGTACTGTATGCGTTTGACATTACTTAACACGTGAACGCCGGCGGGTCACAATAACAATCGATTTTCCATTGTTTTTCGGTCATTTGGCACGCGCCTTTCAGAGAATTGAGTTTCGTTTATCAATACGAACCTTAGTTTTTTTGAGATCTCGAATTTAAACAATTTAGTTCTCTTCATACACTACGATTCCAAGCCAATATTTCCTGGCCCCATGTACACTCCTCCTAACGTACCTAGTGACTTCTCATGTCTTCACAAGATAGTAATTCACCCTCAGCGCGGTTAGATTTATGAAAATGTGTTTGTCAAGCTCACGGACACCTGTTATTTGGCGATAAACAAAAATACTCTGTAACACTAATGTATGGGATGGGCGCGGTAATTTGAGACGTAAATCAACTGTTTAGGTGTGAATTAAGATTGAAACATCTACAGCAAATGTTGTTTGAGATTTTTAGGGCATTTTTTCTTATAAATAAAATAAAAGATATTACCTCTGGCTGTTTATTCCCAGCGGTTTTTCCGAGTGGAAAAATGACGTGATGGAATGTGACATAATTTATACACAAGGAAGATGAATCCATGTTCCTTGTATATTATATTATACAGGGTCAAACTTAATATACTACCGGTTTTTGATGAGGATGATCAGATCATCAAACTGAACAACTTTCTCTCTCTATGGGACCAACATCGAATTCGCGAAAAAAAGCTGCTGTATGGGACATTTGGGTCGAGGAGGACTGCAATTTTGTGTGAAACAGTGGATTTTTTTTTTGCGATTTCGATTTTGGTCCCTTAGAGAAAGTTGTTCAGTTTGATGGTCATTATCCACTTAAAAAACCGTCGGCATATTACGAAGGACCCCATATACAAACTTACATATTATTGTTGTGTCAAGCGACAAGGGCGAAAAAGGATGTGATAAAGATATACTTAGGTATCACATCCTTTTTCGCCCTTTTCGCTTGAATTTAAAGATATATATAGGGTCCTTCTTAATATACTGACACTTTTTTACCCAGGAACTCTATTGGTCATAAAGGTCACAATTCATTAAAAATATCTTGCGGAATTTTATAATACAAAATTTATTTAAAAAATCGAACGAAAAAAAAAACAGTAATTTCTTTACTTTTGCTGCATAACACTTACCGTTCCGTGAAACCCGTATGGGATCGATGAATGGAATAGTACACTATGCGTACGCACACTGGTAACATAACTACTACACTTGTTTTCATTCATTGCACCGACACTGAGCACGATTTCAAGTTCCTACACACTTCTTCGGGCGTTTGGTTTGTCTGACTAATTAATTAAAATGTGTTATATCGATAATTTAGTTTGTAATGTTTAAACATTTCTTGCACTCTTGAAATTCAACCGATGTAAGTATGTCATAATAAATGTCACAATGTCACGTTTCACTGACGACGTGGGGGTATCCCCACAGCATCTTTTGGTCGTGGGGTGCTGAGGAAAGTCCAACATTTCTCTCTTAACTAAACAGTTATTTTGTACCAACTACACGTGCTTTCACTAATTTGGTCAAGTGAATAACTGACTGACCGAGAAACGGACTCGAGCTCTCATCATACTGTCGGGAGTTTGCATACTATCAAGATATCGATCGATACAACACTTTAGCGTGGTAAAAATAAGAAGCAAAATTGCGCGTCCGCAGGTTCTTTGTCCGAATTCGCAAAACGGCTTTGTGCGGGCCGACAAAGGAGATAAAAAGATGTGTTGTTTATTTTATGAATGGGATAGTAATATTCTCACAGTAGAAAAATGTAAACATGAACTCAGTGAGTAGGCGATAAAGATCACATTGGCATGAAAAAAAGGCAGTTTGACTAACAGAAACAAAACATTTTTCTTACCGACTTTGTGGAAACATTACATTAACAATAATTTTAACCCCTTTCATAAAAGAAACGCCGATTGCAAAGAAAGCCGCCTATTTTTTTGTCGGCATGCTTTGTAAATTTTGCAATAAGGTGCATGCGCCCAGGCAAATTTATTCTTATTTACATTACGTTTAAGCATTGTATTGATTGATATCCTGATAAGCACGTTAAAATAACTCTCCATTCTGGGGAATAATGAGCCCAATCTGTTTAGTCTAATTTTTCCAACTCTGCAAATGGTCGTGTCGTGTAAACAAACATTAGTAACAATTTGTGCAAATTTCTGTATTGGCGTTCGCGGTGTCCGTTGTTACCGATACAGAATACCAACTAGTGGTTTTCTTATTGTGAATACACATGGTAGTGAGTGTGTGACGAACCACAATCGAGAACCACTGTGACCACAGTTTTGAAGTGCCTCCCAGTTAATGATTCTCGAAACAGCGCCACCAAGACTAATACAACCTTCAGACCTCCAGCTGCTGATGTTGGCGAGGAAGTAATGTCCTTTGGACCTCTTTGGCCAGCATCTACGGCCAAAGATGGTGCAGAGATGTGCTCGATCATTGAAACTTGACAGTGTGGCGTTTATTATGAGACGAGGGATACATTCGCATAATTTCTTAGTGCAAGAATTATTTTAACATTATAAACTAATTTATCCAAACATCACAATTACATTTATTAATTGGTGATCATGCATACAAAAGTCTGAACAAGTGTGGTGGGAACTTTAAGTCGAACTCAGTGCAGTGTGAAAACAAGTAGTGGTTTTGTTACGAGTGTGCGTACGCGCATCGTACCCGTAGTATTTCATTCATCGATCTCCGTACGGGTTTCACAAAGTGGTAAGTGTTATGCATTATAAGTAAAAGACATTATTAAAATTTTTAAAGAAATTTTGTTTTTGGAAATAATTTTAAAACTGTAAATTCCGTGTGATATTTTTAATGAAATGTGATCCTTATCACCTATAGAGTTGCTGTGTAAAAAAGTGTCAGCATATTAAGAAGGACCCTGTATGTAGGTATCACATTCTTTTTCGCCCTTTTCGCTTGACACAACAATAATATGTAAGTTTGTATATGGTGTCCTCCGTAATATGAAACTGGAAGATACAACAAGTATTACCTTCAATCTTTTTTACACTTTTATGAACTCTGAAAACTACAATCTTTTAGAACACAAGAGTTCTCAAAAAGGTTGCAGTTTTTCTTGTAATCTTAATTAAAGACAACAGGCACAGTGACGACAAAAGAGAGTTAATGAATAGAGTAGATACTAATCACAACCCCACTGGCTTAGACACAGACTAACTGCACTATAGACTATAGACCCTACAGCTCTGATCGTATCGTTCTTCAGTTATAGGAGGGAAGGACGAGAGAGTCTGTGTTTACCTACGAATGTGTTTACCTACGAATGTGTTTACCGCGTACACTTATCTTATGGACTTAAAAATATCCTGCGTACCTATAGTTCGACAAGGAAAATAAATCCGCTCGTTATAATCTTTGTTTACGTAGAGTAGAGCAGATCCGAGTCCCCCTCAAACCCCGAAGTCATTTAGTAATTAATAACTGGCCAAGTGTATGTCGGACCATGCGCAGGATAGGCGCACAATATAATATGCTGGACTTAGAAGGAGGCTTTTTGTTTTATACTAACGGCTAATAAAGTCTAAAAAGTACATTTTATAAGTTGATCAACTATTACTCGTAAACTTGTAAAGCCTACTTAGCGGTGATAGCTTTCCTTTTAATTTTGTGAAATATACTACTGCCATGATTTTTTTCACATATCCAGAAACAACCGTCTAACAAAAATTTTCACTTTAAAGCTTAATATTTCGCTAACGGATCCCTAAATCGAATGGTTTTTCCACGCCCATAATATTTTTAAACCACCTATCCAACGATACCTCACATAATGGTGTAGAAGAAGCAAAAAAAAATCCATTCCCACTTCGCGAGTAGCCTAAAAAAGGTACCCTAAAAAAAAATTTTTCAAGATTTTATTTTACCACTTTATAGGCGTGTAAGTATATCCATTCCAAATTACAGCTTTCTAATACTAAGCGTCTCTGAGCTAAGCCGCGGACGGACAGACGGACGGACGGACAGACGGACAGACGGACAGACGGACGGACATGGCGAAACTATAAAGGTTCCTTGTTGACTTCGGAACCCTAAAAATTAATCATATGCGGTACTCTTCTCTATCTCGCTCCACGCACATCCAGATTATTGTATACAGGCTATCCCATACATTTTAGTCGTGTCGGTACTGCAGTTTTGTATGGGACAGCTGTTTATTTTTATTTTTTCTCGCTTTTGGCCCCATAGTGAGAGTTGCTCAGTTTGTTGGTCTGAAGCACCCCCTTAGGTATTACTAGGGTGTTTCGTTACACCCTGTAAATTGACTAAGAATCCATCATAATCATCACACTATAGAATTCAAGGCATTCTTTAAAAAAAAAAATTAAAACAAACAGCAGAGGCTCCCTCTTTTAGTGAACTAAGACATAAACAATATTTAATAAGCGCTGCGTCAGCTACATTACAAGACAAGTTTAACTGCAGCAGTTATGGCTATAGCGTGATGAGCCAGTGAGGACAATACAGATGTATTTAGAAGTCTACAGGATAGTTGGTCTGTGGGCTTAGCCGAGCAAATGACAGAGGCTCCGACGGCAAACATCTTGGCTTTGTTAACTCAACTGTGGGTCGGTCTCAAATTGAAACGTACACAACCAACCAAACACATATATTTAGTTAGTCTACGCAACTGCTATTCTTTGAACATCTTAGGTTGTTGACATTTTTATTATTCAGGCTCAGGCAATACAAGGTGTAAAATTGAAGCGTAACTTCAGACCGTCAAACTGAACAAATACTACAAGGACCAACATTGAAATTTGAAGTTGTGGAAAAAGTCAACGGTTTGATTTTTTTTTTCGAATTGACCAATACAGTACGACTCCGGGAGCTATTACTGCGTATTACTGCGGACTATGGGGGGACCACACCAGTGACGGCGAAGCGCCCTGGTAGGTCTACCGAACCAGTTAAAGAACTTAAGCAACCTGCCCACGGGGCACCCCTAAGGGGTACGGACATCGGCAATGGGCGTTGCTGGGACTTCGCGGACTACGATGGGGTAGCGGGGATCGGTGAGAAAAACTGTTTGATGCATTCTGGTTGAGTGATCGTTGACATTTTCTATGGGACAACCAACTTTTTTTCTATTTCGAAGATGGCTTCTTAGTGAAAGTTGTTCAGTTTGATGGAACTAACCTTAAACATGTAACGTATTTAAGTTTACACCCTGTATGTGTAGGTACTTACATAAAATATTTTCTATATACTTAGCTCTACAACGGTACACCTCAAAAGTTGTAAGTAGTTATAGTTGGGATTCTGATCACGACGACAGAAAATACCTACCGCGGTGAGTTTAATGTAGGTAGAATTCCTTCGCCGTCTAGCTCTAGAAATGGCATGAATGCAAGCTGGGAACAAGCTTTAAAAATATTTAATTAGAAAACTTAACTACGATATGCAAATAAAAGAATGGATGTTGGAATTTTAAATCATACTGAATGCAGACTTTATGAAATCATACTGAATGCAGACTATTAACCAACGCTGACATAAGACCATTATAATTTTGATTAATATACGATGTGTTAAGGAAATGTATTGCTAAACCTGAAGATCGTTTCGTCATAATCGATAACTGAATAACATTTGATATGTATATTAGAATCTGAAAATGTCAAAATAACAATGGAGATACGCATCTTTCTACGGCTGATTTGACTTTCAAAAATCATACTTCAGGAGTGCGATTTTTGAAAGTCAAATCAGCAGTAGAAAGATGCATATCTCCACAGTAATTTTGACATTTTCAACTGCTGAACTCAGCGAATGAGATTCAAAAATCGCACTCCAGTTGCTAAGTTTGTCATACATAAAAGGACCGTGCCAAATTGACAACATTTCATTTTAAGAAAGGTACCAAATTTAAAAAACCATTTGGAGATTATGTGATTCAAAGCTTATATAAAAATTATCAGATTTTTCTTTCCATGACTTCTCAAGTTATTTGAAAAATACTGAAAAATTTAATAGAGGTTGAATGACATTTTATTCCTTTGCCTGCTTGGCTTTTCTATTGTATTTGACAGTTTTTATTTTAAATTTTATTGCGGCCAAGTATTATAGCCACAGATTATAGCTATAAATCCTACGTTATTCAGAAAATTCAAAAGTAAATTAAAAATATCTTATAATCTCTTATTTTTTAACCTATTTTTATGTTTTTCATTAAAAACAAGTGGTTAAAAAAATTAAATGTTGTCAATTTTGAGTTTCTACGGTACATTTTTGTCAAAGGTACATTTTTAATCTATATTTCGATTACTAAACCAAAAGCTGATGCCAAGATTAACAATTTGCAAATATTAATTGCAGCCCTACTTAAAATAACCAAAAAACTGTCTACCCTTCTCTAACAGTCAGATCATATAATCGCTGGAGAAGGAGGAATATTCCGGACCCAAAAACTAGATCGGTAATGCTCGGGGGATGATCCCGGCATTTCTAAACGGTTTACCTACTTATCCGTTACCTTTTTCCCGCATTAGTCGAGATCTTAGGTACTCTGGTACATTCCGCAGATTCTTTGTTACCAAATCCATTTCAAATAAAAACCGGTCAAGTGCGAGTCGGGCTACTCGCGCACCGAGGGTTCCGTACCATAGAACACAACATTATTAACATAGAAAAAAAACTTTTTTTGTCTGGGACCTTTAGCGCGAGACCGACTCACACTTGTTATTCTGTAGAGTTTGCTCTATACTTACACTAAGTTTGACACTTGTATGTATTACCGTTTTTACGATAAAGCGTGAAGAAAAAACGTTGATAAAAACTAGTTTCTTGTTGAGAACCCCCTTAATTTTTAACTTTTTGACATTTTTATTTTTTAACAAATCAGCCGTATTAATAACGCACATTCTGTGAAAATTTCAACTATCTAGCTCTTACAGTTCAAAAGTTACAACCCTAAATAGGTCGGACAGACGGAAGGACAACTTAGGCTTAGTAATAGGGTCCCGTTTTCACCCTTTGGGTACGGAACCCTAAAAACATTTGCATATTGAATCTTTTTAGAGCTACGTGAATACATCTGTTGTTATGTTAAAAAGCCTCACAGAAAGAACTAGAAATAAATAAAATAGGTAACGCTCACAGGCACATACAGTCCGTGAGCACTTAGAATGGGATTCGGCTGTCGGGTAAAATCGGTTATATTCGTATAATAGATAAGATTGCGGCAAGTATACCTTTTCGATCGCGGCCAGTGACAATCTTTTTTGAAATCAATAACAATTAAATTCTAGAGAAGTAAATAATTTACTTCTCGAGAATTTAATTGTTAGGCTACTGATTTCAACAGGATTTCAAAATGATTGTCACTGACCGCGATCGAAAAGGTTATATATTATAGGAAAATAAACGATTTTACACGACAGTTGAATAACGTAATCTACTACGCTTTTTACTGTGGAAACTAGCATACAACCACGGGATAAACATAAAACGTCCATGACCGAACCGGGATTTGAACCCAGAACCCTGGTTTGTCAGTCTGGCGTGGTAAGCATTACAACAGCCGGGTCATCAGAAAATAAAACCGGTCAAGTGCGAGTCGGGATACTCGCGCACCGAGGGTTCCGTACCACACCACCACAGAACACAACATTATTAACTTAGAAATGTTTTTTTTGTCCGGGACCTTTAGCGCAAGGCCGACTCACACTTGGCCAGTTTTTAGTATTTGTTGTTATTCTGTAGAGTTTGTTCTATAATCACACTAAGTTTTACGCTTGTATGTATTACCGTTTGTACGATAGAGCGTGAAGAAAAAACGTTTATAAAAACTAGTTTCTTGTTGAGAACCCCCCTTAATTTTTAACTTTTTGACATTTTTAACAAATCCGCCGTAATAACGCATAATCTGAGAAAATTTCAACTATCTAGCTATTACGGTTTAAAAATTACAGCCCTAAATAGGTAGGACAGACGGACGGACGAACAGACGGACAGACGGATAGATGGACAGACGGACGGACGGACGGACGGACAACGTAGGCTTAGTAATAGGGTCCCGTTTACACCCTTTGGGTACGGAACCCTAAAAAGGAAGACGTTTATTGTAAGTAGGACCAGGGAAAGTAATTACCCTCGTCAATTTTCGTTTGCGCAGTCCCCCGACAAAACCCGAAATCAAAGGGTGTAAAGTCGGATAGCAGCGAAAAAGGCGCGAAAACAATTAGCCAATCGTGGCAAGGGAATCAAGGTGGCACATCCTGATTGGTCAATATAATTTCGCGCGCTATGATTTCTAAATCTGGTACTACTGTAAAGACATAATTTTAGAATTTAAACATAAACTATCAAGTAAGTACATACTCTGTACAGGGTGTATAATTAAATGGGACACTTACTTAAAGGAAAGCTTCAGACCATCAAACTGAATAACTTTTACTACGGGACCAACAATGAAATCTCGAAAAAAAACTCCTCTGTCCCATACAAACCTGCAAACATAACTCGACTGAAATGTATGGGACAGCAGATATTTTTTCCCATAGAGAAAGTTGTTCAGTTTGATGGTCTGGAGCACCCCTTTAAGTAAGTGTCCCATTTAATTTTACACCCTGTACATAGTGTAACATAGTAGCAACCTGCGTTGTTTGTTTCAGTCTACAAGGAAAAGCACAGACAAATTACACGTTCCCCTAGAGGAAAAGCCACAACGTCACTTTGACCTGAGCAGTGATAGCTCGGCCATCCATGACGTATCGTCTCTCCGTGTATAAGATCGCAATTTATAGTCCCCAGCCGGCAGTATAATTTATCAGACCCTAGTCAATAACTTGTTATCTCTCAATCGCGAGGTGAACCTCAGTGCTGCCAAGTTAGGCGATTTATCTCCTTTTAGGCTACATCAGGGGGTCTATCGGCGACCAAAAAATACGATTGGCGACCGGTCGCCATTTAGGCTATATTCCAAATTAAAATAGGCGATTTTGGGCTATATTAAGAAAAACTGACTTTTTCGGGTCATTTTAGTCTATTTTAAGAAAAATCTGAAATATTATACTTATTGTAAGTAAAATTATATGATTTTTTATCGCAGACTGCATAAACTGTAGGTACACTACAACACACTATGTACCACATAACATACGTGTATGTTATGCGGTACAGCTATTTTTAAATTGTGAGTAGTGATTGCAGTTGTAAAAAAATATATATAGTTTTCCGTCACGAGCAGCCAATATAGCATTTATTTTGGCCAATTTGCTGTATTTTTAGGCGAGTTTAGGCTATATTACTCGGGGAAAAAATTAGGCGACTTTAGGCTACTTGGCCCGAGATTTTTGGCGATTCAGACTGGCTGGGACTTGGCAACACTGGTGAACCTATACAATCTAAAAATTAACGACAGTTCACACGATATTTCTACGAATTTGTTGTAATTGATCGCTAAAATAAGGTAAAGTATGGGTAGGTCGTTGTCATCATCATCATCATTGTCATCTGCTATTAGAAATCTACCGCTTGACGTAGCATTTTTAAATAATGCTCTACCACTCCTTCAAGGTCATCAAGATGGCCCGGTAGCTCAGTCGGTAGTAAACCTCTGCCTGCTGTGCCGAGGGTCGCGGGTTCGAATCCCGTAAGGGACAAATATTTGTATGATGAATATGAATCCGAGTCATGGATGTTTGTATCTATATACAGGGTCCTTCTTAATATGCTGACACTTTTTTAAAGGGGTGATCAGACCGTCAAACTGAACAACTTTCTCTATGGCAGCAACATTGAAATCGCGAAATAAAAAACATCTGTTCCATACAAAACTGCAAACCTACTCGAGCCAAATGTACGGGACAGCTGATATTAGATATTTTTTTCGCGATTTCGATGTTGGTCCCATAGAGAATGTTGTTCAGTTTGACGGTCTGATCATCCCCTAAATAAAGTGTCAGCATATTAAGAAGGACCCTGTATGTGGGCGTCCACGCAAGAAGGGTCCAGTTGTCGGGTTTTGAGTTAAAGTTAGATTGGGCATCTATATCAGTCACATAATCATATGGAATAATAAAAAAGGGGTGTTAAAATGCCGACAACTGGACCCTTCTTGCGTGGACGCCCATATGTATTCTATATCGTTGTCTAGACATCATAATACAAGTCCAGGCTAGATTCTGGTACTTTAAATGTGACTAGATAATTTATGTAACAAATTCAAAGAAAAAAAAAATCTATATAGTATCGCAAAACTATAGTAAGATCTTTTTCTAGGCCACAAATTTTGTCGAAAACATTAGAGCCGTTTTGAAGAAAAATAGGTTTATGGAAAAATAGGTTTCTACATACGTTAAATTTTTATTAACACTTTGTGTTCACAGATCATCGAAGATTAGTTCATAATTAGGGTACGTATTATGAAGCAAGTAGGTACCTAGGTCCACCACCACCGTCAGCTTTATATTTAATTACACTAAGAAAACAGAGTGGGTCTATCTAAACATGAAGTTAATTAAGCTTTAAAAAGATAACAAACTCCCACAGACGCGACCTTTACGGTCTTTACCAAGTTGGGCGGTTATTTTATATGAGTTTATAAGCAGACAATAAGGTACACTCCTCCTACACACTCGACTTATAAATGACCGTAAAGAATCGACAACCTTGCAAAAAAGATGTCATCTTTTCACACCAAATCGCTTTTCACTCGAACATTTTACGTGAATTATCAAGGAATTATCCAATATCGACAACACTTTAGACCCAGGTATTTGTGCAAGACCTATATTTGCAATTAACATTGCGAAACCGAAATCATTGGTGATTATGGTCGTACCTATACAGGGTGTAACAAAACACCCTAGTAATACTTAAGGGGCGTCCGCCCGGTTTTGAGTAACTTTATAACCATTTTATACATTAACTATGGCACTTTATAAGCAGAAAACAAAACTGTACAATCGACAGGATATGAGAAGTGATGTGGTTTTTCTCGAAAACTATTTTAATTAATAAAACTGAAGAAAAACGACTCCAAAGTCACCCCTTTTTTTCCAGTTGTAACCGTTTTACTCTTACATTATTGATCAGAAGAATATGAAAAATTACAATATTCTTCACAATACAATATAAAATGATGTGGTTTTCTTATTTTTTTAAAATTCAAATAAAATCATACAGGTTTTTAAAGAAAACGGAAAATTCTGACCGGAGCCGCGCAATTGAAGCGGGATGGCTAATTGCAAAAGTTTGCTTGTAAGAAAGAGAGCCTTGCAGATGGGAGGAGTAGCCTTAAGGGGGCGCTTCAGACCATTACACTGAACAACTTTCAGTATGGATCCAACATCGAAATCGAGAAAAAAAAATCCGCACTTTCATACAAAACTGCAGTACTGTCTCGACTCAAATGTATGGGACAGCAGATTTTTTTTATTTTTTCTCGACGTTGGCTCCATAGTGAAAGTTGTTTGGATTGATGGTCTGAAGCACCCCCTTAAGTATTACTAGGGTGTTTTGTTACACCCTGTATATTTCTAGTTACTAGAATTCCCATTTGTATTAGGAATATGCCAAATGCAAATGAATTTTAGTAACAACCTATACCTACCATCATCAACGCCTACCACACACATACCTACGAAATTCCGAATCAGAATTAGGATTTCGAATGGAATGGATTTGCCCACTCAGAATTCCGCTTGGAATTTCTAATCCATACGAAATCGTAAAATTCCGTCCGGAATAGTTCCGCATGTAGGTACCTACAGTATCATCGGTTACTTATATCGGGACGCGTAACCACGTGTCATTCTACTAACAAACTTTCTGCCACTTATTGCGGGGGGCGAGGTAACATGTTATCCGCAACTTTGGTTTTTATTCCCTATGACTTTAGATTCTAATTTTGAATGTTCAAAATCATGAAAAGTAGTCTCGTGTAAACCCCAAACGTTCTAAGTTCGAAATTATTGTTTCGCAATAATAGGCTGTCTAGTTTAGTGATAAGTTATAAAATTGAATGTTGAATGTACATGATCATTGCTCTTATACCGTGGCAGAGGGGAAATGCTACCGCAAGGCCGGTCCGGATATAAGTACCTAGTCTAAGAGTGTTGGTTATAAATATAGACACTGTACTGCACATAGAAAATTATTTATAACCCACACAGCACAGAATATCTACTAGATATCTATTAGATATATTGTAGACACTTAGATATTTTGGAGATATCTATTAGACATCTTGTAGACATTTGTGCTGTTGGGGAAATTTATATTACGTGACAAATATTTATTTTAGCAGACTGTACTAGAAAATAGGAAAATGTTCTAGGTTTAGTTATACAACATCAAGCTAGTGGCAAGTAGGTACCTGCTAATCAGTAATAGGTAGGTATGTGGCTATAGGGTACAAGTACCTACAGACTCTGTGATTATGATTAAGCCTGCGAGAGATGTAATTAATAGCCAGCTTTGCAAAGTGCTATGTTCAAAAACATTATCGGCATTCAGATATTAACACTGCTGATTAATAATTTAGGTCACACTCGACATGGATAATAATTGATGTGGTATGTAGGCTTATTATGTACGAGCTTTTACCCGCGACTTCGTCCGCATAAATTATATACCAGATTTTAAGTCAGATGATAAGCTATCAAACAAAAAAGTTTCATCAAAATAGGTTCAGTAGTTTTTGCGTGATACTCGAACAAACAAACACCCAAACAAACAAACAAACAAACAAACAAACAGACAGACAAAAAATCCAAAAATTAGTGATTTGGAATCAGGGACAGGTAAAAACCATGTCGTAATTTTTTTTTTTTTTGTAAATGTCTTCAATGTACAGACACATTTCTGTTACAGTTTTATAATAGTTTAGATTAGATAAGTAGGTAGCTAAAGTACACGTCATGTTTAATTTAGTTGTTGTCTAGAAGCAAAGCCGTGGTGGTCCAGTGGCGAGTAGCCTTGCCTGCCGTGCAGGACGCGATGGTTCGATCCCCGTCCAGGCCGACTAGTACCAATGAGTTTTTCGAGATCGAGATGTGCCTCCATCTTTATTATTTTACGTATATGTCAAAAAGAGCGCCTTTGTCGTGGGTGGCATGCTAGCCGTTCAGGGGGTTAAGAGGGGCTAAGAGGATAGTCCTCGCATCGCACACTATGCAAACAAAGTTTCGTGATATTTTCAAGTCAATGAACATTTTTTACAATTTTTCTTCTAGAGTGTTTTTGTATTTTTAATTTAATTATAACAGTAAGTATATTATGTAGAACTAAACATATAATGACGTTTTAAAGTATCATCAACAGCGATTTCTAGTAAGCACCTAATCTTAGTAATATTACGATATATTTGATCTAAAATTTAAGCTGTAAAGATAAACACTACGAAATATCCACACTATCATAAAGTACCTAAAAATATACTTGTTACAAAATCGTGTTTCTACCGCAAACAGCCGTTAGTTTGTAGCGAAATGATGTTGTGTTAATTATACCCCAATTCCCTTATACATGTAAGGTGCGAAATTAATTAATTATCTAACTAAACAACGAATACCTAAATCTGTTCTCATGCGAGCGAACTCATATTAATTCGTGTCATATAAACATTAAAAAAATAGCCGAAAACGTTTTCGTAACTTAAAATTGAGGTACCAAACTGTCATTTTATTTCATGAGTTTCATGACATCCAATTAACGTCGTTTGTTGAAAAACATAAATAACTAGCTGTTGCCCGCGACTTCGTCTGCATTACCCGGATAAAAAGTACCCTATGTGTTAATCCAGGCCATGGTCTATCTGTATGCCAAATTTCATCAAAATCCGTTCAGCAGTTTTTGCGTGAAAGCGGAACAAACATCCATTCATCCATCCATCCATCCATACTTACAAACTTTCGCGTTTATAATATTATAGTAGGATAGTAGGAAGTAGGATAGGATAGGATAGTTGGGCTATTTTAGGGTTTCGTACACAAAGGATGCCAACGAGAACGGGACCCTATTCTTAAGCCTGCGGTGTCTGTCTGTCCGTCCGTCTATCCAAGCTTTCTGTATTGGGTAGCGATCGTTGAAATCACAGAATATTGTGTTATTATTCAAAATATTGAACATGCTAAAAAATCCTACTAATATTATAAACGCGAAAGTTTGTAAGTATGGATGGATGTTTGTTCCGCTTTCACGCAAAAATTGCTGAACGGATTTTGATTAAATTTGGCATACAGATCTTAGATTAAAGTAAAATGAATCATTTTACTTTGATCTAAGATACAGATAGACCATGGCCTGGATTAACACATAGGGTACTTTTTATCCGGGTTACGCAGACGAAGTCGCGGGCAACAGCTAGTTATTCATAAAATTATCCATACAAGAAGAAATAATAAAAAAATCTGCTGTCCTATACTAAACTGCAAACCTACTCGATTCAAACGTATGGGATCAGCTATACAGCAGATTTTTGTTTTGTCCTGACAGTTTTGCTCCCATAGTAAAAGTTGTTCAGTTTGATGGATAGAGTATGTGGTTTAAAGGTTAATTATACTTTTTCTTACACCCTATATTTTATTTTTATCTTCAGATTAAAAAAAACATTTGGAAATAACGCTCTTTTTCTTTCGTGTCAGCTGAGTTATACAGGGTGTAACAAAACACCCTAGTAATACTTAAGGGGGTGCTTCAGACCATCAAACTGAACAACTTTCACTATGGAGCCAACATCGAAATCGAGAAAAAGAAATCCGCTCTTTCATACAAAACTGCAGTACCGTCTCGACTCTAATGTAAGTATGGGACGGCAGATTTTTTTTGTTTTTTTCTCGACGTTTTTTTTTTTTTTTTATTAACTATGGGTTTGCTCTTGACCTCAATCCAGTCCACCGTGGCGTCCACGTTGGCTCCATAGTGAAAGATGTTCAGATTGATTGTCTGAGGCACCCCCTTAAGTATTACTAGGGTGTTTTGTTACACCCTGTACACAGGGTGTAACAAAATGCTTATGCTTCAGTCAGACCATCAATCTGAACAACTTTCACTATGGAGCCAAGGTCGAGAAAAAATAAAAAAAATCTGCCGTCCCATATATTTGAGTCGAGACTTTACTGCAGTTTTGTATGAAAGAGCGGTTTTTTTTTCGCGATTTCGATGTTGGCTCCATAGTGAAAGTTGTTCAGTTTGATGGTCTGGAACACCCCCTTAAGTATTACTAGGGTGTTTTGTTACATGGTATATGAAAATAACTAAACATTGCTAACACCCGACCCTAGTAACACTCAACTGCTTCAGCCCATCAAACTGTACAACTTTGACTATGGAGCCAACAACATCGACAAAAAAAAATCTGCTGTCCGATACATTTTAGTCGAGTCGGTACTACAGCACAGAATAAATACCAGACTGCAGTTTTGTATGGGACAGCAGATTTTTCTCGATATTGGCTCCATAGTGAAAGTAGTTCAATTTGATGGTCTGAAGCACTCCCTTAAGCAACCGGGGCAACCGGGGCAGCCGCCCCAGGCCTCCACAAAAGAGGGGCCCCCACAATAGAGACTTCCGAAAAAAATATCAAAGTCAGACACTATTAAAAAAAAATCCTTTGATATTTTTTTTCGCGATTTACCTTTACATACAGTACATTGTACAAACATGATTATATTAAATATGAACAGAAATCATCGATCTATATTTGTTCACTCCAATCAGGCAATCAGTAAAATATCAAAATCTCAAATGGCCCTGATAAGCACTTGCAATTTACTCCCCATCTTGAGCGAGTATCCCAATGGCTCAATGGCTGAGAGGGGTGGTACTCGCCCGTAGCCTCGGAGCGGAGGTAGGGTATTCTATTCCGTGTCTCGACTCTTTACTTTTGTTGTTTTAATTGTATATAATTATGTAATTTACATTAGCTTATAATGAATTTCCGCAAAGTAACGCCTGATTCAATTAATTACCAAACATATTTGATCAACAAATAAAAAATAATTGTTTTTTTCACAACATTCGTTTCGTTACCAAAATCATAATTAGGTCTACAACCCTAGCGCATTCATTCAATGACGCGATGATTCTTGTTTCAGATTAAATTTATGTTTGTTAAATAATAAAAGAATCTGTACTTGGTTTCACAAACAATTATTTATTGGAAAACTCGACTGAAAAAAATTGCCCATTTTATTTGGAAAATAATGTGGGGCCAGGGGGCCTCCACTCCTTTGTTGCCCCGAGGCCTCCACATCTCTAAATCCGGCCCTGCCCTTAAGTATTACTAGGGAGTTTTTTTCCCTTACCCCCTTTCATGCCCCAGGCCTCTAGGTTTTGAACTGTTTGTTTGATTTGTTTCTAAAGACATAGGTAACCATAAGAAAAAGCTTAAATAATATAATTTACCGTGGCATGGTCCTGTATAAATTCGTAACTTCAAATAGTGACAACAATTTTGCCTCGAACACCGCAAACGTTTTGTCCGTGATAACCCGACATGTGGTGACAGACTGACAATCCAACATTGTGACGTGATATCAGAACGTTGCACTGTTCAACAATTTTCACGAAAACACACCTTATTTCCTAACTTGATAGAGTTACGAAACAGGAAGTGAACTAAATCTGATGTTATTTTCCGTTCGAATAAAGTTGGATTACCCTGACTATGAATAGGAAAGTAAAATGGTTCAGATTAGGAGCAAAGAAAATATACACTACGCGAATCAGGAGTGCGTTTTTTAAAACTCATACTTTGAACTCGGCAGTTGAAAAAGAAAAAAATATTGTGGATATCCATTTTTCTACTGCTGATTTGACTTTCGAAGATCGCACTCCTGAATTGTGATTTTTGAAAGTCAAATCAGCAGTAGAAAGATGCATACCTATCTCCCAGCTACCTCCATAGTAATTTTGACATTAATTTCTACTGCTGAGTTCATAGAAGAAGAATTTTTCGCTTACGCGCTGGGCTGAGTTCAACGTATGACTTTCAAAAGTACCACTCTAGGTTCTAGGTTGATTTTTTTTTTAATCTACTGATCCGCACGTTTGCATGGAAGGCGCAACAATTTTTCTCGTTTTTCGACGCAACATGCGTCGAAATTTCTTGTACCTAATCTCGTCCGTCGGACCGAAAACTGACCTTATTTAACAAAAAATTTCAGTAAAATCCTTTCATTTTCAAATCTCCGACATATAATAGAAAATATTGTTATTGAGACGATTATCTTGAAATGGTTTTCGATTCAGCGCTCCAAAAAAAACTTGACATACCATACCGAATTGCCGAGGGTGTTATTACGTATATATGTACACTAGCGACCCGCACTAGCTTCGCACGGGTGCAATGCACTAATATACATATATAAACCTTCCTCTACTGGGTGTAACAAAACACTCTAGTAATACTTAAGGGGGTTCTTCAGACCATCAATCTGAACAACTTTCTCTATGGAGCCAACGTCGAGAAAAAATAAAAAAAATCTGCCGTCCGATACATTTGAGTCGAGACGGTAATGCAGTTTTGTATGAAAGAGCTGATTTTTTTCGCGATTTCGATGTTGGCTCCATAGTAAAAGTTGTTCAGTTTGATGGTCTGAAGCACCCCCTTAAGTATTACTAGGGTGTTTTGTTGTGTGTTGTTACACCCTGTAGACTCACTGTATCTATTTAAAAAAACCGCATCAAAATCCGATCCGAAATAGTTTTAAAGATCTAAGCATACCTACATATTGTAGGGACAGACAGCGGGAAGCGAACGTTGTTTTGTGATTATGTAAAATAATAATAATATTTTAAAAAGAACTTAAAACCACAAAGTTTGACGCAACGACTGACTTGTCGTATATCCTATTACAGATTATACCGGTCATGCTGGAAATTCCGGAACAATTAGCAATCTCCGTTACCCTATACACAAGGATCAGGTCCAGTCATCCATGCTCTCTAAAAGCATTTCCTGTATCCTGGATGATACCATCCAGGAATACTCCTGAATGCGTAAATGAGTTTACCTTAACTCCACTTTCAATTAACTTTGAGGCACCTACCTACAATCTAGATACATACGGAAACCATAGCTATAGCGTCAATAATTAAGTGGGCTGAGGGCATACCGAGCACTCTACAGGGTGTAACAAAACACCCTAGTAATACTTAAGTTGATGCTTCAGACCATCAATCTGAATAACTTTCACTATGGAGCCAACGTCGAGAAAAAATAAAAAAAAATCTATCGTCCCATACATTTGAGTCGAGACGGTACTGTAGTTTTGTATGAAAGAGCGGATTTTTTTTTTGCGATTTCTTTGTTGGCTCCATAGTGAAAGTCGTTCAGTTTGATGGTCTGAAATACTTAAGGGGTGCCCCTTAAGTATTACTAGGGTGTTTTGTTACATCCTGTATACAGAGTGTAAGGAAAAGTATCATTAACATTAAAACCACATACTCTACCCATCAAACTGAACAACTTTTACTATGGGAGCAAGCCGATCGGAGCAAAAAAAATCTACTGTTGCATACATTTGAGTCGAGTAGGTATTTGGAGTTTAGTATGGGACAGCAGTTTTTTTTTTATTACTCTATATCTGTTTGCTCCCATTGTAAAAGTTGTTCAGTTCGATGGGTAGAGTATGTGGTTTAAAGATTAATGATATACTTTTCCTTACACCCTGTACTGTATACTCTGCGCTTCCTGCAATCTGGTAGGAGGTACCCATTATATTAGGTGTGATATGTATGCACGTAGTTACTCGATCATAACTTAGTATTGAACGTTGTTTCACTGTGATGGAAGTCATGGAAAGGTCTATGTGTGATTCAGAGATTGTGCCTATTACAATAGCGTGAAACTATCTACAGGGTGAAATTGATAGATATCATTAGCATCCTTTTAAACTAAGAGTCTAGAAGAGTTGTTTCAGTTGAACAGCTGGTTTTTTTGTTGCTCCGATCGGTTTGCTCCCATAGTGAAAGTTGTTCAGTTTGATTGGTAGGCTCTTAGTTTAAAAGGATGCTAATGATATAGACTATCGATATCTCGAAGTATCATAATAGTTTTATGACAAAATCAATTGTTTTAGAGCAATACTATCGATACTATTGGAAATATCG